>OY728121.1:1970415525-1980415525 GCA_963277665.1 Viscum album | reverse complement strand
GTGGTGCTATTGTGTTACAAGGAAAGCGTACAAAAGGAAATCTCTACATTTTAAGTGGAGAAGAAGATATGTGCTTTCTGTCTAAGGAAGAAGAAAACAAGTTATGACATATGGAACTTGGGCACATTAGCCAAGGTTACATGTAATCTCTAGTAAAATATTATGCATATTGAAATGTCCCTAGATTATCACGTGATCATCATCATATGTGTGATGCCTTCCAATAGGGGAAAATCATGTGAAATACATATATGCAAAAGGAGAAAAAAGTCAACAAGATTTCTGGAGATGATGCATATTGATTTGTGTGTGACAATTTCTCCAAGTGTAGTTGATGGGATGCGATATTATGTTCTATTCATTGATGGCTATAGAAGAATGGAATGAGATTCAATAATCACCCACAAATCTAAAGTGTTTAGTAGCATTACAAGATATCAATGGGAATCTGAAAAGATGATTGGTCAAAAAATCTGAACAATTTGACTTGATAATAGAACATGGTTCACAGATATCCATGTGGAGGATTATCTAAAAAACATGGGATAAGGCATCATGTTTTAGCAGTAAGTAATTACCAAAAGAATTTAGTAGTTGAGGGATGAAATTGGGTTGTTAATAACTTAGCCAGAACAATTCTCATTAAGAAAGACCTTCCAGAATATTTTTGGAAGGATGTATTGATGATAGCAGTATACACTTCAAATCGAGCCTTAATTAGTTCAAAAGAGGAGAAGACTCCGTATGATTTATGGTATGGAAAGAAGCCATCATTAAAGTACTTTATAACATTCGGAAGTAAATGATCCATTCGCAATAAAAAGAAACATAGGATGCTTCAATCCCATGGGGATGAAGGGATATTTCATGGCTACTAAAAGAAAAACAATTTGTAAATATGATTCAATAAGAGGCTAGGAATGATTATAGAAAGTAATTATGTGACTATAGTAGAAAATGAACAGAATCATTAGCAAATACATGATCATACTGAGGAGGATAGAGATGGAGAGTTGAGAAGATTGGGAGATGCTCCAAAACTAGATATTGATTCAGTAGAATACTCCAATGATGTGAATATAATAGTGTCTTCCTAGAGACAAGAAAGAAGAGATGAAATTGATAGGAATAACTTAATTGGTGATCAGACCACTCCAGTGCATACATTAAGGATGATGTAATTATATAAAGAATCATTCTTATCACAAGTGGATCCCAAATACATTGATGAAGTAGCTAGAGATGAGAATTGGGTTTAGGAAAAGAGTGAAGAGCGTAACCAAATTGAGAAGAATCAAACGTGGGAAATTATTTCGAGACCAGAAGACAAGAATGTCAGTGGGACAAAATAAGTCTTTTCACTATAAAATGAATTGAAAAAGTGTTTTTATTTGAAACCAGGAATGACATGTGTGCCAAGGGAACTCCCAGATAGAGGGTATAGATGTTGATGAAACATTCTCACCAGTTTCAAGGCTGGAGACAATTAGGTAATTCTTGGTTATACCCGTGAAAAGAATGTTTAAATATTTCTTCATGGATGTCATGACATCATTTCTGAATGGGGTTCTAGAAGAAGAAGTCTACATTGAGAAACCATATGGTTCTTTCATTCATGAATATGAGAACTGATTTTTTTTACTAAAAAAGGATTTATATGTATTGACGCAAGCACCAAGAGCATGGTGTTCAATGCTAGATCATTTTCTAAATAATCTCAGTTTTTATCATGGTGGAATTTATTAAAATTTATATTAACAAAATTAGAAATATTAAAAGGATTCTGGTGATTGTTTATGTCGATGACAAAATCTGTGCAGGATCAGATGATGCACAAGGCAGACAATTTTCTGAATTCATGAAAAGTGAGTTCAAAATGTCAATGATGGAGAGCTGAAATTTTTCCTTTTATTATAGGTGATAAAATGTAGGATTCGAACTTTTATTTCTCAATTTAATATTCCATGGAGGTTTTTAGAAGGTTTGGAATGGATAATTATAAATAGATGAAGATTTCATATGCTACCTGGTTGAAATTTTCCTGAGATGATTAAGGAATTCCACTTAATATCACACAATACATGCAAATCATTTGAAGTTTGTTGTACCAGACCATGAAAAAGCCTGATATTTTATTTTCCACATGCATGCAGTGAGGTATCAATGAAATCCCAAAGATAGCCACTTGATTGTAGTAAAAATAATTCTTCAGTACATCAAGGGAACAATGGATTTTGGCCTAATATAAAAGGACAAATCTCATCCAAAGTTATTGGGTTATACATATATATATTGGGTTGGTTTAGTAGACGATTGGAATTAAACATCACAAGGTGATTTTTATCTTGGAGGGTTGTGTATTTCTTTGTTAAGAAATAAACAAGATTAAATTTCTTTAAGAATTGAAGAAACTGAATACATTGTGGCAACTGAATCAGGCACCCAACTATTATGGATGAAGTATAAACTTGATGATATGGTAATTGAAGAGAAATCTCCTATCAGAATCCATTATGATAATTCAAGTGCTATAAATTTTAAAAAAAAATATAATCCATCACTCCGGGAAAGATCACAATGAAATCAAATATAATTTTATCAAGGAGAAGGTGGAGCAGAGTCATGTGATGTTGGAGTATGTATCTACATAACAACAAGATATAGATATTCTTATAAAGGCCATACCCAAAGAAGCATTTGAAATGAATCTACTGACTTTGGGATCCAATTTGACTTCTCGTACTAGAAAAAGTGTGGATGTGGGCTCTCCCTATCCTCGAGCTATGATGTCGCATTCCCTAGTGGGATGATATGTGTTCTTTTCCTTGTTTCAGACATTCTTGAAGTGCCCTTTGGATTTTTTAACACAGGGGTAGAATGTTTAACTTCCATGGGGAGAAAATATACGGGGATAAGATGATTAGTGGAGCATGGAGATAGATGGTGCTTAAGCTGGAATGAATTTATTGGGGGAGCTATAACTTATGGGGAGCATTATATCTGATAATGCTAGAAGTGATCAATCAATGATTAGATATCACGGCGAATGAGGTTTGTGAGGAAAGTAGTTCATTGGTATTAGTATGGTATCGTCATATGGTGATTATCAACAAATTGATTCATTGATAAAATTTTCATTATACTCTTTTTTTGAACACCGATCATCGCTCATGTGGGCTTAGAAATGTTTTGAGTAAATTTTTAATCACTATCCAGATCGTGTGAAGTGAATGGTGGTTGGTACTAGAAGAATTTTTAAGGAGTTATCATAGTGTAAAAGCATTATTATGAGAAGAATAGTCAACAAACCCGAAGGGGGAGATTGTTGGGAAAAAACCTCAAGGTTTCCTCTCAGAATTTTTTGGGAATGGTTGGGATTATTGACCATGCCAGATGACCGCAAATGAGAATGGTTGGTTTTTACTAAAAACTGGTTTTTATGGTGGTGCCGTTTCTCATTGTTTTCAATATTTCTCGGTCTCAAAATCAAGCATTTGATTTTGGAAATAGAAGGATTTCTTCCTAGGAGTGAATTTTATGAAGATCATTGATGAAAATCAGCAACGTGTGAGAACCGCATACCACTATACATGGGCCACGTACAATGTTCTGGGAAGGGTACGTGGAGCGCTGAAAAATGTACACAAGTGCAGTTTTAGAAACTGAACATAGTTCTTGGAAGATGGTGATGTGGTACACTGATGGATTTTCGTCAGAAGAAAATATTGACTGTATATGAGAAAATGTAGTACACGGACGGCGTGGAAAAATGGTTCGCGGAATGGGAGCATTTAGTGGTGGCTCAAAAATCGGTAAGAGGTGGAGCCTAAATTGAAGATTTGGTAAATCTCAGATTAGCGTATTTTGTGGAAATATATTCCTATATATGAATTTCTAAAACCACCAATTAATTTGGAGATCTAATTTCACTAGAATATAATTTTGATCCAAGATATCATTAATTTCTAAAGGTGGTTCGTGAGGGATAATCCCGTGAAGTCAATAATAGTTCTTGTGGAAGAATTTCTATCGACAGATTTAAGAGAAAAGTTTTATATGCTTAAGTCTCAGTTGGTGGAGGAGGAATCTCAAGTACGTGAGAGAATTAAATCCACATGTGGTACCCAATGGGTCTACTCTGGTATGCGTAAGCGATGGTAGTCTGCGAACAACGAATAGTTCAATGAAAGAGGGCGATTAGAAGTGGAGGTCCGTAGAATCGGTACGCGGTAGCAGTACGTGATCGCGAAGGTGGAGGTAGTCTTAGATAAAAGGGAGTTTTATATCAGCAGTGGCGGTACACAATTAATGTGTCCCATGTACAAAACCTAGTACTCATTACGCAGAAGTGGAAGGTTGTTCATGATTTTCACAAGGAAGATTGTGAGTGCTTCAAATCAGTTTGCGAAAGTATTTTCCAATACCCAGTAGTCCTTAGGAAGGTGAACTTCATCTCTGGGTAAAAATAGAACATCAACATAGCATCTATCTACAGTTGATGATGCATGAATTCATTCAAATTAAGGGACCTACATTAACATAAACAGTGTTTGACCTACAAGTTGATAAAACGTGTGTGTATTCCTTTTCAAGAGTAGTGAGTGAAGGAAGAGGATGATGATGAACCTTTGCACCAGCAGTGAGACAAAGAAAGAAGCATAGGGAGTGGCCCTTTGGAATTTAGTGAGCAGTCCCTAAACCTTGTAAAGAAAGTGAGCCTTAGTAGAGACGATCTAGCCAGAAAAGTTTAACCAATATTGGTCATGATCCTTATAGAATTTGGTAAATCGGCGCATTGTCTTTCTAATCACCTTGGACGTAGCCCAGTGAGGGTGAACCAAGTAAAAATTGTTATGTCCCGTTCATTGTTTCATATGGGTCTGTATATTTCCATGGGAGGAAGAGAGAATTTAGTTTATTCTAACAATGAAACAAGATAAAAAAGGGAGAAAGTTTTAATCCACCATACCCTGATTCCCCCCCCCCCCATAGGGTTTTCGACATAATAAACCTAATAATTACCTCTTATATTTAAATATTTTTACTCCACCATTATTTACCATTTAAATTATTATATAAATTAAATCAGATTTAATGATTTTTAAAATCTTAATCCTAATCAAAATTAGATTGAGGCCCTAATTTACTTTCTATGATATTTTATTGAATTGTTTATTATAAATAATACCTTCAATCATATTCTGTTAAATTGATATCAATTTATAATATATTACTTATAATTTCAATTGAATGTGACTCCCATTTATATCTACTCAATTAATCAATTTGATCTCATCTTGTTAATCTATGAATCCATAATGCCATTTTATATTCCATTTATCTCAACGATTAACTTTATCTTTGTAAAAAATATAATTATTAAAAAAATAATATTTTTCATACATCGAAAACTATATTGATTCATAAATAGTGAAACATTAGTCATTTTCTCGCACACTATTATGTTAACATCACTTTGTAGATATTAGTTCAATGTAACAGTTGATACCCAAATCGTAGGATCAATTCATAACCAACATTATACCACACCTTGGACTGTTATGGTATTCCATGGGGCATTCCATCTACTCACGGACGATATCTCTTCTTATGTATGTTGTGTTTTAATGGACATAAAATTTCAGTCTTTTTTATATATTTTTTATTTTTATTTTCTCTATCATAGGGTATTCTAGATTTCATGGAGTTTATGTGGTGGTATGGTATTGGAATCAGAGGGTTTGCGGGTTTAGAGATGAAATTACATAGAAGGGGGGTTTCCATTGTATGGTTTATGGGATTTAATTCAATATTGGAAATAAATATAAGAATAATTCCTTCCCAATTAGGGTTCTATAATATGAATGATGGTAGAAGTATGAGGTCATGTTATGGTCTTGAGGAACCATTAAGATATATGTTATGATCGAGTATATTTAATTTCTTGGAATTTGGGTTCCATGACCTTACACCTGGAGATGGTGACGCTAGGTAACTCTAACATGTAAGTGACACTATTAAAGGGTTTATCGTTACATATAGTCTTGAATGGGATGAAGGATTCCATTATGTGATAGTTGGATGGAAGAAAAAGTTATATATTGGGTTCCAAAAATTTTAAATGTGATTCAAGGAAATGAGACTCCATTTTTGGCCTCTCTGAATATAAGAACCAAATAAATTTGATGATGTAATATAGAGAATAGCTCAATCCATCTGAAAATAGGTTTTCCTTCCTCGGTGTAGTGTGGATATACCACAATGAAGGCCTCTGGTGGAGAAATCACACAATGAACCTAATTTTCACTACATAACCAAGATGTTCTACAAATATTTTTAAATTAGGTTGTTTTTTAAATTCAAACTAGACTGTTATAATTGGTCTTCTATTCCACCTTCCTGACCCACATGATTTTGGTCGATATTAGAGATTATTTTTGGCCACATGATTTACTATAGACTCTTCCCTTTTTAAAATTAATGGCTTTACAATTCATTGGATTTATTTTCATTAGTTTAACACCATATAAGACCTATATTTCTTCTTCATTTATTATTTAATAATTTATCTTTTGAAAACCGTTAATTTAAGTATTTGAGGATGATTTAAGAGTTCTAGAGAATTTTTCATGAGTTATAGGAAATGACACGCAGAGTAAGTTCCACAAGGATTAAAAAAGAACATCATTACTATGTTATCTATTTTTAATGATATTTTTATATATTTACATGAATGATGGATAATGTGATTCTACAGAGAATTATACTCCTAATATTAATGTGATTTATTTGGTTTATATAGAATTATTTCACCCCTTACTAGGTGATCAAATAGTTGAGATTTTGGATAGGGTGGAATTACATCGTATTTTATTGGAAGAGGTAGGGTTTTCATTATGGGTGAATTGGACCCATTATAATCCAGTTAGTATTTTGTATGGAATCATATTCGAGAAAATTGGTTAAAAGGAATGAGTCATTGTTACCCTCACGTGTGATGTTGTTTTGTTCATGGAGAATGATATTTAGAGGAAATATAATTTTAGGAAATCATAATACCTTTGGGATCATATTGGATTATTTATTATTGTTAATTTTCATGCAATGTGACTTATTTTTGAACTATTATGAGACCTCCATAGATTTAGATGTGGAGGATAGGGAACTATTTCTATACCACTAACATGTAAGAAGGGATGGTTGGAAAACTATTTTTAGCCTCCCCAAAGTAACAAGAGATGATTCTGGAAATATTTTGTAACCTCCTATGAGTAAAAAATTATGTTTTAGGAATTACAGTTTGACCTCCCATTACAATGATTGGATTATTATATATCTATATTAAAAACATGCCAAAATAAAAGTGGATGGTTTGGGAACAATTTTACTACTTCTACATTAAAAGAAGTGATATTTTGGGAATCAATGTAACTATTACTTAAGATGAAACTTTATTTCATTATGGAGGTGAATCAGGTATCTTTAGGGTTTGTGTCATCCATTTTAGACAATTTAAACACATTGGGATTTTTATTATTTATATAATTTAATATTTTTATATCCGTAAATTTTTATATATGTGGTACACATATTATAGGGTTGTGTTTCTTATGTTCGAGTGGTTTTTATTTCTGAATCCCTATACATGAACCATAGTGTGCATGTAAATATTGTTTCTAGGGATTATTCTAATGGAAAGGTCCCTATGATTAGTTATTAAGAATTTAAATTTTCATTATGATTGAGGATATTCTTTTTCATATAAGGAATTGTTTTTTTAAAATTCCTCTGCCATTCTTCATTATTTTATTTATTGTTTTTATTGATCCATCACTGATGGGGATCATTTCATAAATTATTTTGTTGAGTCAAAAAGGTTTTCCTTATGAATTTTCCATTCCTTCATGTTTAGAGGAGATTATTGAGTCAGTAATCATTTCTTATGACTTTACCATTCCTTCTTTTTTTGAAAATCACAAACACCTTATCTGATGGAAAATCCCATTTTACCCTATGTTTTACCTCTATAAGGAAAATTTTCCTTCTCCAAGGAAATTTATCCTTACCATGTTTTTCATTTTCCATTATCTTGTCTAAGTGTAAAGTTTGGTTTCATATCTAAAACCTCAAAATCATATAATACTTAGATAAAGAAGAATTCTATTTCTAGACTCCGAATTCAGACTCTGAATTCTCTAAATTAAGACTCCAAACTCATCTGAGTTCTGACTCCGAGTTCTCTGAATTCAGACTATGAAATCTTCTAAGATATGACTCCGAGTTCTCTGAATTCAGACTCCAAAATCTTCTGAGTTCTGACTCCGAGTTCTCTGAATTCAGACTCTGAACACTTCTCAGTTTTGACAACATGTTCTTTGAATTCAGACACCAAAATCTTCTGAGTTCTGAATCCGAGTTCTCTGTATTCCGACTCCAAACTCTTCTGAGTTATGACTCTGAATTCTAATAAATCAATACTCTAAACTTTTTATGTTTAGTCTCTGAAATCTTATGAACTCTGACATCAAACATTGTGAGATCAGGTTCTGAATTCTTGTAAATCCATACTCCAAATTTCCTTGAAATTCAGACTTTGGAATTCCATAGAGTTCAGGTTCCAAATTTCTAGAAAATAGAATCCGAATATACATGTATTACAGACTCTGAATTCCTTTTTTGTTAGACTCCGAACATTCATATTTCCTTACATTCTGAATATTGGATTTTGGTTATGTAACCATATTTTTCCTTACACTTGTTTTTTCTATAAAACAATTTTGTCCTTTTAGTAACTAACTAACCGTTTTATGAGTGACATATGTACAGGTCCCTCCGAAATTAAAATAAAAATATGACCATTAGAGGAGGGAGCCGACCATTGAAGTTGTGACTATAAATATGAGATCATTGGAAATAGCTAACAACAACAACAAAAAGTTGATCAATCTAGATATTACATGCAGTTGGATTGATTTCTAGAGAGAGGCATTATTGCTTTGTGCGTACTAAACATCTTGTTTAGATTTTCATTGTGCGACTCAGATTATTGTTTTTTACAATCACAGGATTCCGGGGATAGGAAGAAAGAGGTGCTGACTAACTAGAAGTTGAGGGCTTCATTTCTGTGGAAGACAGAGGTGCCGACTACCTTGAAGTTGAGGGCTTACGCGAATATCAATATAGATTCTGATTTTCATATCATTGGCTTACCCTGGTGTGAGTAAGACAGAATTTCTTGAAATTATAAATCAAGGGACCTTTATCCAAGGTTGATGGATACCCTTATTTTTAGGTTAAAATATTTACTTCTTGTTACTTGTTTTGATACATGTTATCCGCTGCATTTTATTTCTTGAGGAATGTATAACAATCTTATACATTCTTATAATTGTACTCTGATTTTGTAAGATTATATACACTTTAAGTTTGAATATTTATTTTTGAAAACATTCATTAAGTTTCAATTTACGGAACAATCATTCCAGATTCACTTTCTTGGAATTATATTTCCTGAATCAAGAATGTGTGTAGAACTAGAGGTTTTGTGAATTACCTACTTTAACCTCGTTAAACATAACCATCTTTAAAATTTCCAAAGGAATTTTTTAAAGTATAAAATTCACCCCCTCTTGTATTTTGAGAATCATTATATTCTACATACAATATCTCTGTTATTTCAAAACTACATTTGTTATTATAAAGTATATCATACTCACATACCATCTCAACAATTGGTATCAGAGTGAGGTTACCTCGTAACCTGTACCAATTCAATAATTGGTATTAGAGGATTGTTTCAATCTGAATTAATCTAAAAATTAGATTCAGAAGAGAATGATTCTTCTTATTATTTTTTTGGAGTCATATTTTCAGACTCATCATGTTCAGATTCATATTTTCTTAGAGATACTCTTGTTCTATTTTCCTTTCTTAAGATATTTTATTTCTTTTACAAACTTCTTTTACTAACAAGTTTGTGTGCTAATAATTTCCTTAAGATGGCAGGTTTAAATGTTGGTTCTATCGACAATCGAAATCCTACCAGACCCCCTATTTTTTATGGAAATGATTATGAGTACTTGAGAAATAGGTTGAAGACTTTCGTTATTAACATTGTAGTTGATAACTACCTAATGCTGATAGATGTCAATAAAATTCCTGATATGGAATTGAGAACTTTTACTACTCCGAATAAATTAGAATATCATGCAAATTTAAAAGTCATAAATACTTTTCTATGTTGAATAGGAACATAGATACTCAAATATCTTCATGTGAAACTGCAAACAGTATCTAGATGAAACTTGAAGATACACATTTTGGTACATCTAAAGATATAAAGACAAGAAGAGCTATTTTGAGAGTTGAATACCATGGCATTAACTTTATTTATAGAGAACATATAAGAAAAGTTCAGCAAAGATTCATGACTATTGTGAATAGTTTACTATCCATGGGTGAGAAAGGATTAGATTATGAAGATCTTGTTGATAATAGCATAGACACCATGCCTAATGAGTGGGAGTCCAAGAGGACATCAATTGATGAGAATAGGAAAGTCACCTAGATTTCCACAGATGAGCTATTTGGAAATCTTCATCCACATGAGACTAGAATGAAGAGAGATGATGATAATGTTAAAAAGAATAATGGGAATGGATGAGTTGCTTTTACAACTACTTCAAATCATATTAAAGACAAAACTCCTGAGAGAGTTACTAGATCTAAATCTATGAAGGTTATTAGCCAATCTGAATCTAGTGGAAGTGAATCTTCAGAAAATGAGTTATAAAATCTTACTTGAAGGATGAACAAGATTGTAGGATAGAAGAACATTCAATCCAGATATAATTAGAAGGAAAGGAAAGACAAGAAAGATTCAAGAGTCACATGTTATGAATGAAAGAGAGCTGGACATATAATGCCTGATTGTCCCATTCTTAAAAAAATAATGAAAGCAAAAGCATTATAAGAGAAATAGAAAGAAGTACTACAAATCTAAAACTAAAAAAGTATTGAATTCTAATGACACCTAGAGTTCTAGTGGTGGTGACTCTTCAGATTAATCTTCTGATTACAAAACTTCTGAAAAGAAGAATCTTGCCCTAATATCCAGACTACCTATTGATAGTCGTTGTTTGATGGATGAGGTACACAATGATGAATTAATGTCAAATGTTTCTTTAAATGAAAATTATAGTAATGATAAATATCATGAATCTTTAGATGAATAATCTTCTTCTGATGAAGATAATACATTACCTTCCTATGAAGATGATTCTAGGTTTTCCAGACTCCTTGAAATTGAGAATTCAAAACACATGAAAAATCTTAATAAGGAAAATTATATGAATTCTATTCTTACTAAGGAAATATCAGATCGTTCTAATGATCTTGATAAGAAGATTTTTTATTTTGAAAATATTTCAAAAAATCCTGAGGAAGTAAATTCTGAGAATAGTAAACTTTGTAAGGATTTAGAAACCGTAATTTCTAAGAAAATGTTTTTTGAGCCTAACTCAAGTTCCAAATAAAATGTTTTAGAATACAAGAACTTGGTTATCAAACTGAAATTCAAAATTTTTTCCATGAGGAAGTGTTTCTCAAACTTTACCTTAGTTAAGGAAAATTTTGATAAGATGTATTCTCAAATCCGACCTCTATAGAATAGTTCTGGTTTTGGTTAAACTAGTCATAAACCAATTTTTAGCAACAATTAGTTTGTTCCTTAAAGTGCTCTATTTTGCACAAAGTGTCAATGTGGTGGACACTGGGAAAAAAATTGTTCCTTGAACAAAACCCAGTCTTTAGGATTTCATAAAGCATATTTTTCAATGAAAATGTGGGTACCTAAAATTTTACTATCAGAAATTGCAGTATTCAAGAAAATTTGGGTTCTAAAAGACTAAATCTTTTGTTTTCATGAAAATAGAGAGAGTACCAACAGAAATACATGGTACATGGATAGTGTATGTTTCTGACATATGACTGGTAACAAAAACTATTTTGAAAAGATTATCAAGATGAAAGGAGGAAAAGAAAATTTTGGATATAATGCTGAGGGAGAAATTATTGGTATAGGTAACATAATTCTTCTTGGAAAAACTTTTATTTCAAACATTTTATTTATTAAGGGTCTTAAGAAAATACTCTTTATCATAAGACAATTATATGATGAAGGTTACCTTCTGAATTTTAGGAATGAAAAGTGCTTAGTACACAATTCCAAGGAATAGTTTATTCTTTCTGCCCACATGCAAGAGAATGTTTACACACTATACATAGATGATCTTATGAGCCTAGATCAACCTTGCCATAGTGCAATAGAAGATCATTTGTGGTTGTGGCATAGAAGGTTAGATCATTGTAACCTTAAGAACCTATGAAAACTGTCTAAGAAAAGATTAGTTAAGGATCTACCATAGCTTAGATTTGATTTTTCAAAAGATAGTGATCCTTTTCAATATGTCAAGCAACAAAAAACATTTATTAAATCAGTCGGTGAAGTCTCAAATGATGATTCATTATAGTTAGTGAACATGAATCTCTTTGGTCCTATACAAACTGGTAGCATTGGAGGAAAGTATTATGAATTTGTGTTAGTTGATGATTACACTAGATTTACGTGGGTCTATTTTCAAGAAAAGATGTCTGAATCCTTCTCGTATTTTAAATGTTTTATAGCCTAAGTTAAAAATGAGAAAAACCTTCCATTGAAAACTATTCATAGTGATCATAGTGCAGAATTTCCAAATTCTGATTTTTAAACCTTTTGTAGTAGAAAATGCATTACTCATAACTTCTAAGAAACTAGAACACCTCAACCAAATGGTGTTGTCGAAAGCAGAAATAGAATTATTCAAGAGATAATAAGAACAATGATGAGTGATTATTCTGTAACCAGACATTTTTGGGCTGAATCTCTATATAGTTCTTGTTATACTATAAATCGAGACATGATTAGAACTTTTCTTTGTAAAACTCTCTATGAGTCGTGGAATGGTATAAATCATAGACTTTCCTACATCATGGTTTTTGGTTGCAAGGTATTCATTCTGAATACTAAAGATAATGTACATAAATTCACCCCAAAATCTAATGAAGGAATTTTCATAGGCTATTCCACAACTTCTAAGGCTTATATAGTTTTCAATAAAAACACTTATATTGTTGAAGAGACAGTACATGTGAAATTTTATGAAAATGATCCCTTTGTATTTAAACAACCCCAACCTACATATTCAGATGTGTTTTCAAAAACTGATTATCAACCTTTGTTAAATGATCCTTCTAACAAGGAAAATGCCCAAGAAAATGTTTCTGAAGCATTTACCCCAGAATATTTTCAACCCTATATTGATGAAAAAGTTTTAGGAAAACTTAATCATTTGTCTCTAAAAAACCATCCTAGTGATTTTATCATTGGTGATGTGAATCAACCTGTATGGAAAAGATGTTCCTTAATAAATGAAGTAGATCATTGAAAATTTCTTTCCCAATTAGAACCAGATAGTACTAACGAAGCTTTAGGTGATAATGATTGGATTGAAGCCATGAAAGATGAACTAAATGAATTAGAAAGGAATAATGTCTGGAACTTGATTAAAATACCTAATGAAACTTCTGTTATTGGAGTAAAATGGGTCTTCATAAATAAGTGTGTTGAAAATAGAATCATAGTTATAAATAAATCTAGATTGGTTGATAAAGGCTTTAAACAACAAGAGGGAACAGACTATGATGAAACCTATACTCCTGTAGCTAGACTTGAATCTATTCATATCTTACTTGACTTTGCAGCATTCTTCAATTTCAAACATTTCAAATGGATGTGAAATGTGCTTTCTTTAACGGTTATGTTCTAGAGGATTTTTTTTGTTGAACAACCTCCTGGTTTTGAAGATGCAAAACATCTTGATCATGTTTTTATACTTAGCAAATATTTTTATGGTCTTAAGAAAGCCCCTCGATCATAGTATGGTAGACTTATAGAATTTTTTCTTCAAAATTACTATGTCAACGGAAATGTAGACCCAACCCTTTTTATAAAGAATGATAAGAAAAACGTTTTTATTGTACGAATTTATGTTGATGACATTATATTTTTTTCAACTCAGCAATCCTTAACTGATTGCTTTGCAGATCTAATTAAATATGAGTTTGAAAATTAGTAAGATGGGTTAGTTAACTTTTTTCCTTGGTTTTCAAATTTATCAAAAAAACAGGAAGAATCTATTTATCCCAACATAAGTATATTAATTTAATTCTTAAAAAGTATGGATATGACAACACTAAGAGTATTAGTACTCCAATTGGTACCTCAAACACACATGATCTTGATGAAGCTAGGAAACCAGTAGATCAAACATCTTTTAGAGTTATGATAGGAAGATTACATTACTTGATAGCTAGTCGTACAGACTTAATGTTTTCAGTATTCTTATTTACTAGATATCAATCTAATCCTAAGGAATCTAATTCAAAGGCAGTGAAAAAAAAATTTAGCTACATAAAGGGAACCATAGAATTAGGAATCTTCTATACTTCTGGAAATTATTTTCATTTAAAAAGTTTTTCAGATAGAATGGATAGAAAGAGTATATCTGGAACATGTCATTTTTTAGGAGATTAATTAGTTTCTTGGTCAGGGAAGAAGCAACACTCAGTAGCACTTTCTACTGCTATAGCTGAATATATAGCAGTTGAAAGATATTGTGCTCAAGTATTGTGGATGCAACACACACTCACCAACTATGGTATGAGTTTTATCAAAAAACAAATTTATTGTGATAATACAAGTGCCATTTCCATTAGAAAAAACCATTCATATCACTCTCTTGCAAAACACATTGATATTAGGTATCACTTTCTTAGGGATCACACACACTAAGGAGATATCATTTTTTAATTAATCTGAATGTAAGACCAACATGCTGGTATTTTCACAAAATCATTACACCCTGATAGGTTTCAATACATTAAATAAGAAGTTAGGAATGATAACCATACGGCAATCATCCTTATTAACTTTTTGTTGAAATAAATATCCTTACAGTAATAAAATCATTTTCAAAGGGGGAGTACATTTTCTTGTTAGTTCTTCAAATTTTTCATAAAGGATTTTTTTAAAAAAATCTTAATGAAGTTTTCATTTTTTTCATAATGAAAATTATTGTAGATAAGTTTTCAAATTTTTTATAAGGAAAATTTTCATAGATAGTTTTTCAATTTTTTCATAATGATAATTTTCATAGTTAGTTTTCCAATTTTATCGTAATGAAAATTTTCACAGTTATTTTTTCAAATTTTTGTAATGATGTTTTTTCATACTCAAAATTTTCATAATCAAGGTTTTCATAAATGAAATTTTTGTAATGAAGATTTTCCTACTTCAAAATTTCGTAATAAAGATTTTCGTACAGGAAGTTTTCATAATGAAGATTTGGGTACTCAAATTTTTTTCGTAAAAGAGGTTTTCATAGTCATTTTTTTAATATAATATTCTACATGAATAAAATTACCTATTAAAAATAATCTTACTAGTAATCTGAAAGGTATGATTCTTTTTTCAGTTTTCATAATCACCTTTTACTTGATGTTAGTTTCTTTTGTTTCTTTTAAAATTTCACGGATTCTAGTTTCCTTAAATACGAATGTTTTCTTTTAAAAACTTCAAAAGATCGGATCCTACTAAATTTACCTTGCGGCTATCATTTCAACCATCAGATCTGATCAGAAGATTTCTCACCTGTTGGATTGAGATGGGAAGATGAATTGTCACATAAAAAACCTATATAAAGGACCCCCAAAGTGTTATCCCACATCGATTTCAATCCTTTTCATGCCGAAACTCTTCCCCCATACAAAATCACATTCCGATCTTCATAGAGTATTCCCATGTCTGAATTTCTTCAGAAGAATCATCTCAAAACGATATTTCTACTGTCATGCTGATTCCAGAGTAGAAAGTATATAGAGAAAGGTTGGGGCATCCGAATTTATTCAATAAATATGATTCTATAATATCTAAGAACATCAAGCTTAATGGATGGGAAAGTGTTTTCATATCGAAGCCAGGGTCACAAGACTTTGTGTATCTGGATCTTCTTATTGAGTTTTATGAGTCAGTTAGTTTCTTTAAGGAAGAAGGAAGAGAGAACTCTTCATTCAAAAGTTATGGAAAGACCTATGCTCTATCTTATACAAAGGAAGCTAATTTTATTGGAGTTCCATTTGAAGGGGAATCTAAATTTTGTTCCCATAAGTTGTCTGATGTTGAAGGAATCTTTATCAAGGTAAATTCTATGGAGTGTCTTGCACTTACAGATGTCAAGACTGTGAAGATTGCTCACCTCTCTGCAAATAATTGGATCGTTGAATTGTGGGTTAAAGGGTTTATCATTCTGAGAAAGGGTGACAATGACACCTTAAAAATATTGATATGTATATCTTGGATTTCTTAGTAAACCAAATAAATATCAACTTGATGAATCATATTCTCATTACGATTGATAATATTAAGAATGGGAACTTGTACGCTCAGATTCTTATGTACCCGACCATTCTTTCCAAGCTTATTGTTTGATTCTTGGAGTCCTTCAAAATCCCTTTCAGTTCAATGTTGAGGAATTGAAAATTCTTGCGGATTAGTGATGATACTCTCAAAAGGAGGAATGTCGGTTTTTCTAAGTAATCAAGAGAATTATATGATCTACTAGATGAGGAAGTTGAAGCTTTTCTAAAAGGAAAATAAGTGGTTGAAACATCGAAAATGGCTGAAATGAAGAGAAAATTGAGAGAGGTAGATGATGTAGAAAAAACCCTTAAAGCTAAGGAAACTCTATCCGCACCTCCAAAGCCCAAGAAGCAGAAAGCTTATCTGAATGAGGTGGTTGCTAAATGGAGGAAAGATGAGAAAAATCAGATGAAATGAGAGTCACAGTTTGGCTTGGATCCAGTAGAGTCTAACGCTTTTAAAGATAAGGCAGCCAATGAGCTTGAGAAGCAAGTCAAAGAAAATAAGTAGAAGAAGAAAATGAATGAGGCCTAAATTGTCCAATCCCTTTTGAAAGCCACTAAAATAGCATCTGAGAATATCCTTGTTCTGAAATCTTTCTTGGTTGAGGATTTACCTGAGACTTCAGGTAAGAAATTTCTAACACCGGAAAAAGTCCATGAATTTTTTTTTGAAGAATAGGAAGTTGTAGAAGAAATGGAAAAAAGAGTAAATTAGTGGTGTAACTAAAGATATTATAAAGAAATTTGATGATTATCATGAAAATGAAACCCCTTCCAAGAATCTATGAATCCGAACTTCTGAATTAGAGTCTTCAAAGCTCCCAAATTTTTCGGAAGGATGATAAATGTGAAGATGATAAGGGTGAAGAAGAATTTAATAAATTATCTGAGGAAGAAAGTTCAAACCATGATTTCATACATCCTAATGATTCTGAGGCTAGTGCTAAGAAGAAGAAGATAGATGAAGATATAATTGTTCAGCTGTCTGACAGTGAGCATGAATCTCTTGATGAAGAAGTTTTCTCGAGACCCAATAAGGGAAAATAGGTAGTTGTTGATACACCAACTAAATTTGTTTTAAGGAAGAATAATGTTGGTGGATCTTCTAAGAGGAAGCTTGTCGAGATAGAAGAAGAACCATCACCAAGAAAGGTCTTAGATTTGTAATCATCAGCTCTAGGATATGATTTCATCATTCAGTCAATGAAAAAGCTTGTTGACACCATTTTGATCATTCCAAGCATTGAATCTAGATTTCGAATGCTCCAACACAGCTTGAATCAAAAATCGGATTCTATATCCGTGGTAATGGAGAAGTGTGTAAAGATTGAGGCTGATTACAATAACCTCCTCATCAACTAAAATACCCACAAAAAATCTTGTAAAAAAGTTGTTAGCTGGTAAAAATATGTTGTTGAATATTGGAGAGAGCTTGATTTTTTTCAAGATGATGTTAAGAAATCTTTTGATACTAAAGATGGTAAAATCAAGGATCTCACAAATATCTTTAAGGAAAAGCTAACTCTTGAGCTAAATACTTAGATTCATGAGTTTGAGGATCCGAATGGGAAGTTGTATTCTCTTACCCAAAGCTGGAAGGGGGAAAGGGATATTCGGATCGAGATCGAAGAGAATCTAGTCAAGAAAGATGAACTGATGAAGGCTCAGGAAAAGGCACAAAGTCTCAGGATGATAGAATAAAATCTTTAGAGAAGAAATCTGAGGATCAGGATCAACTCCTTAAGAAAAAGAGGAAGACAATAAGGAACTTAAGAAGCTGAAAACCATTGTGAAGATATTGATATCCAAGGAGAAGGAAGGAAAATAGATCTAATCCGATCTTTTGTTTTATTTTCTTCCTTGTACAAATTATTCATATCTTAATGAAATTTTGGTTATTCGCCTTTGTGTTTATACTTTGTAATAATATTTTAGGTACTATAATTTCTTTTCCATTCCCTGAAATTCTTTTTGAAAATCCCAAAGGGGGAGAAAGGAAAAAAGAATACTAAGAAAATAAGAAATTTCCCTAAGTATGGGGGAGTTTATCTAAGGGGGAGTTTCATTACAAAGATTTTCTTACTCAAGATAATGAAAAATCTCATTTCGGAAATCTAGAATATGGTCCTTATTGTTCCAAAGCCTAAGGGGGATTTAGTCATATTCATCATTTTCCATGTGTAAAGAGAGATAATTTTTATTTTCAATGTCAAGAAATATATTTTTCAAGTAATTTTATTCTTTTTCGTAAGGATGTTTGTGCTTTCCAAAAAGGGGGAGATTGTTGAGTCAATAAGGATTTCCTTATGAATTTTCATTCCTTCATGTTTAGGGGAGATTTTTGAGTGAGTAAGGTTTCTTTATGGCTTTACCATTCCTTCTTGTTTTCAAAATCACAAACACCTTATCTCATGGAAAATATTATTTTACCCTATGTTTTACTTCTATAAGGAAAATTTTCCATCCCCAAGTAAATTTATCCTTACCATGTTATTCATTGTTCATTATCTTGTCTAAGTGTAAAATTTAGTTTCATATCTCAATCATCTGAATAATATAATACATAGATAAAGAATCATTCTGTTTTTAGACTCTGAATTCAGACTCCGAATTATCATAATTCAGACTCTGAACACTTCTGAGATCTAACTCTGAGTTCCTTGAATTCCGACTCCGAACACTTCTGAGTTCTAACTCCGAGTTCTCTGAATTTATACTCTGAACTCTTTTGAGTTCTGACTCTGAGTTCTCTGAATTCAGACTCTTAACTCTTCTGTGTTCTGACTCCGAGTTCACTGAATTTAGACTCTGAACTCTTCTGAGTTCGGAGTCCGAGTTCTCTGAAATCAGACTCTGAACCCTTCTGAGTTTTGACTCCGAATTCAATGAATTCAAACTCCAATATTTGTATGTTCTGACTCCGAAATCTTATGAACTCTGACTCCGAACTTTTTAAGATCTGGTTCTAAATTCTTGTGAATCCCGACTCCGAAATTCCATGAAATTCAGACTATAGAATTCTATAGGGTTCAGGTTCCGAATTCCATGAATACAGAATCAGAATATCCTTGTATTATAGACTCCGTATTCATTTTTGTTTAGACTCTGAACTTTTATATTTAATTACGTTTCGAATATTGGATTTTGTTTATGTATCCATGTTTTTTCTTATACATGTTTTTTCTATAAAACAATGTCATGATTTTAGTTACTAACTAACTGTTGTTTGAGTGATATGTGTATAGGTCCCTCCGAAATTCAAGGAAAAATATGATTGTTGGAGGAGGGAGTCGACCATTGAAGTTGTGACTATAAATAAGAGCTCATTTGAAAGAGATAACAACAACAAGAACAACTTTATCAATCTAGAGATAACATACTATAGATGTGATTTCTAGAGAGATAGGCTTTATGGATTTGTTCGTACTGAAATTCTTGTTTAGATTTGATTTGTGCGACTCTGATTGTTGTTGTGTAAAATCGAGGTCTTCCGATGATAGGATGATAGAGGTACCGATTACCTTGAAGTTGAGGGCTTCCTTTCTAAGGAAGACAGTGGTTCTGACTACCTTGAACATGATTACTTGCGGGGATATCAAGACAGATTCCAATTTTTGTATAGATGGATTACCCTCGTGTGGGTAAGACAGACATTCTTGAATGTATAAATCAAGGGACATTTATCAAAGGATGTTGGATACCCTTCTCTTTGGGTTAAAATATTTACTTTTTGTTACCTAAATTGTTTCAATTTTTCCACTGCATTTTATTTATTGAGGATAGTATAACTATCTTATACTTCCTTATACCTGTACTCTGATTTAGTAAGATTCTATTTGATTTAAGGTAGAATCATTATCTTTGTAAACTTTCATTAAGTTTCATTTTACAGAGCCATCTTTCCGGATTCACTTTCTCGTAATCATATTTCCAGAATCAGGAAAGTGTGTAGAACTAGAGGTTTTGTGAATTACCATGTTTAACCTTGTTAAACATAACCATCATTAAAAGTAAGAAATGATTTTTTAAGTATTCAATTCACCCCCTGTATTTTTAGCAACATTAGATACTACATACAATATCTCTATTATTTCGATCCTACATTTGGTATTATAGAGTATATCATACTCACATACAATCTCAACAATTTGTATCAGAGTGAGGTTACCTCATACCCTATACCAATTAAACATGTTATACAAGTGATTGTAAATAATATAATATTTATTATGACATTATTATTTTTTACAATATGAATTTTTTATTTAAACATGTTATTTATGAATTGTTTTATTCAATACGTTAACTCTTATTAGTGATCTTATTTTAGGGGTTTAGTTTCCCCATTATGTGATTTGGGTTGTTTCCAATAGCAATCAACTTCTTGTATATATGCAGGTGTTTATGTGGCCACATTCCTCATCAACTCTGACATAATTATCGCAATAAGGACATCAAAAATTTCTATCATAGCCCCTTTTATTAATATATTAATTAGGGATTCACTGAGAATTTATTGGATAGTAGGAACATGAAAAAATTTATGATTGTGAAATCATAAAACCTTATATTGGACATTAAATATTCTAGAGTAATTGGACTTATTTTATTGGTTTTCTTATTATGGATCCATGATATCTTTCTATTTTATTTTTTTATATTTATTATTGGATTTTATCTTCTACAATGTGGTGAGAATGGGAGAGTTAATGCATTATGGACAGGTACGTAGGTTCACATGTCAAATGTCTGATTATCAATAATACATATTGTTTTTAACAAATTAATTTCCAACGATAGTATATTTATTATTTTATTTAGTAGAACATAATTTTAATCTAATCAATATATTTTTAACATGTCAAGATTATTTTTTAATATGACAGACAAAAATGATGCAACAAGTGGTACTAGATAAGACATTGGGGAGGAATTAGTTGATATATATTATAGTTAGGTCCATACACCAAGGATGATTTATTAGGGTTCAATAATGTTATTTTATCTATTAATTAATTATATTTTACTGTTATTTTTTCTTTCAATGGTGTTTTAGTGTTTTTTTTGAATTTTAGAAAATGATACATAGAAGAAATCCCTTATTTCTACATAATGAATATATTATCGTTTCTATAATTTTACAGAGATATCCCATTGTATATCATGATTTATATAAGGGTGAGGTTGATAACAATCTCAATGATGCTCCTAATTTTTATGTACAGAGTTCACTTCACCTAGTGTTGTTTCATTTTTTACCAATGGATGTGGGTGTGCTCATCATGGTGGAAAAATAGTGTCATTTGGTGGAAAATTTTAGTCACACCACTCTATGTATTTACAATGTATGGTATGTCCTATAGATTCATGGTAATGGATTTAAATTATTAATGAGATCAATGATGTAATGGAGGCCACCAATGACTAGATTTTGAAGTTGGAGTTGTGCATACTTTGAGAACCTTGAAGGAGATAGTGGGGTGTTGTGCAAGATACCCCGATTCATGATAACCTATAGTGGTAATCCATTAAGCACATATTGTTCAAGTATTTATTTCCAAATATTCTGATTTAGGATTGAACAAAAGTTTTAATATTTAAAATAGGTTAGTTATGATCTATACTACTCACTTTTGGGAGTTAATAAAATTTTCCCAGTTACAGGTTGGGAATGTGGCCAAGGAAACATGAAGATTTTTTATTTTTCATCAACCATAGGTGCAGTGATATGAATGAATATTAATTATAAAACCAATTAAAATCTATTTTCAAGGATCTCATGACTGATAACTCCCTAGACCATGATAGCGTAGTGGGTTTCCGTCCAATCATTTGTGGTCTTGGGGGTATAACATTTGCTGGTGATTTTTTTTCAAACATAAATTGTATGAATATGAGGTATGATGAGTTGTTATATAGAATCATGTTGATGTATTTTGATATAAGGGTTTCTTCCACTCTATTCATTGGAGTATTTGACCTGACTCTCTAATAGTGAAATATGAAACTGCATTTACATGACAACTGTATGAGTTGTCTAATGGAGTTCCATGTGTGATGAAGGATTGAATTTTTGTAGACTTTTTGAATATCTATCAGTATGGTATTTCAAATGTGTTATGGAAAACCTAAAAAGCATTATCTTGGTTAGTGTATTCTCATTTGGATTTTGAGGCCTAATATCACAGGATAATCCATGGAGAAATATAAGGACTTCATGGGTAATAGAATTTGGAATGTCTATAGAGATCCATTCCTTATGTGAGGTAGGGATCACGGATTTGGGTTCATAGATTTGATAAAATAATTTATTTCCTTGTAATAAGTAATCAATGATGGAGTATAGTGTTCTTCTACTATTATATGTATGGTTCTAATAATTTTTATGCTCTTATTTTCTAAACTTAATACATTTTTGTCTCAATCCATTATTTTCTCATGAGTTGTGTCCTGTTAATGGATGAATCTATGGTTATCCCCTAGAATTTAAGTGTTTGATAATCCTCTTTAAAATATTTTGTATTATATTTTGATGTTTATATATTATTATTTAGTGTTAGTAGGTTACATAAATTTGAGGTATTTCCTTGTATTAAATATGATTAGCTTTAATTTAATTTTAAATATATATTGGAAGCCCTTATTTTGGGATCACATCGATTGTTTTGGGAGGGAGGAATATTTCAATTCTATATTGGGAGTGTATTTTGGGTTATGGATTACTATATAGAGAGATCTGAACTCAATCATATAATATAAATTACAATGTACATTGTAGGTATGGATCATATAATGGACAAAGTAAATGTTTAAGCTAATATTCCTCTTGATTTGGAGCATAACTGAGATGTTTCTCCAGATTAATTTTTTTACTCTCCCATGATAGATATACGGATCTCTATATCGATCTCAGGTTTAGTTTAGATCCAATATTGAATCCCCTTTATAGAATTGCATCAGTCAAGCCAAGAGAGGTGAGGGTATATCTCAAGGACCTTGAGGTGAATTTTTTTATTTGACTGCATATCTGTCATTAGGGTGTTGTTATTTTAATAAAAAATATTGAAGATAGTATTATGTTGTTCCAAGATTATAAAATTTTCAATTATTTCGTAATGAATTTCATGTAATTTTTATAATTAAGTGATGAAAAAATTGATAATTTCATTGGGGGATAGTTATTCTATAAGAATTACATAATGTTAGGATACTATTAAATATGGTTTAAGGTATAGAATATACCAAATTTGGATTTTAAAAGTATTTAATGTTCATTTTAGTGCATTGTGATGCCATTTGAAATGAAAAATTCATCAATAGAGTTTATTTTTCTTATAAAAATATTTTTCCCACATACATGAATTTATTATTAATAGGTTTTGTGGATGATATATTTGAATTTTTATAGTCTAGTGATATGTGTATAGAGAACAAAATTATTTTATTGACTATCATTTGGGAAAATTTACTATATTAAAAGTAATATAAGTTTTACTTTTTGATTGTTATGTTGAGATTCCCTTGGAAAAATATATCAAGTTTTAATACTTCATTACATCATATAAATGTAGAGCCAATAATCTTTTTGAGGTGACCAAATGATGTGTTTTAGATTTTTTTATATCGTGGTTTACCAATTTATAATATATTTTTTATTAAATATTTCACTCTCTATAAAGAACACATGATTGGGGTGATAGAGAATGGAGTTAAATTTGAGTTGAGTAGTCTATGTGGATAGGTTTTATAAGAGTTGACTATTTTACATTCATGAATTTTATACAATTTATATATTAATTTTTATAGGGTTTTATTATGAGATGTTATGATATAGAGAATAGCGGTGGTCTCTTATGCTCTTTGTCAGAAATGAGTCAATTAGTTTTAATACCCTACCATGGATTTGGATCTAGATTTTGGGGTTCATGACTTGAAAATTGGGTTCCATTGTTTCTTCATTGAGATTTTTTTCTTTATGGCCCACCAAATTTTATGGTAAAAATTATTTTGTTGTTAAATAACTTGTTCTAGATACATTGGGTTGATTAACTGTAGAACGTTAATATTGTGATTGAATATTCTTTAGAAAACCAAATTTCATCATGTATTTCATCAATATAAATATTTAAGATCCAGGGGTTTAGACTTATGTGTAGTGTAAGCTAAAGAGGAAGATCACTAATTATAATGTGATGTTTTATTTGTATTGAATTTTGGATTAGTGATCCCTTAGAAATTACCTATTCATCGGTGTATATATTCAATGTTATCTAAGAGACTAATTCATATTTTATTATAATTCATCAATGTGTACTATGATGTGAAATTTCCCCATGATGATCTCAGTATGAGGATGACCAGCTTTACATCCATGTATGTATAGTGTTTCCAACTTCAGTTAGATAGAACCATATGAGGGACACCAAACATCTAAGAGAGAGGATATGATGAGGGAAAACCATGCCTCATAATGGGTGATTCATCCGAGGTTTATTCATATGCATTGTGATATCAATAATCATTTAAGGGTATTTTTTATTTGGACATATATTGTGGTATTTGTTAACAACATCATTTCCTTCTATAGGATAAAAGTGAAGAACAATAAAATGATAGAGTATATGAAACCCCATCTAGTTCAACTGTTGAAGTGGGATGAGGTGACCAAGGAAACATACACGGGATTAAAAAATAAGTTGATATTCAATAAAGTGATTGGGTTTGAATTTTAATTTTCGATGAATTTTTACCACTACTAACATTTCTAGGTAACTCAGTTGGTGGATGAGTTGGAATATTTGAGAAGTTGTGTTGTCACTTGGGATACATATCAAAATAGTATATAATTTTGGAATTTAAATCTTTTAGGATTCTAGAATGTACTATAAATGACTTGGGGTGTCAGTTAAAGATGTGTATTGTGTATCTCATACTAATGGATGGTCTATCTAAGTGGATGATTCAGATAAAAAAGGATATGTTGATGGTGGTCATTATTAATTTTGGGGAAAATTGTTATGAACATATCACCTTTTCTAATATTTCAAATTCAAATAAAAATTAGGCAACAATCTTAATTATTATATTTGAGGCCCTTTCATATATGTCATGAGGCTCCCTGTTTTGTACGTTATATTTAGTAGAATCATTAGTGATTAGAAAAATCATTGAATAGGATACCACAATGTTGGTGATGTCAAACAAAAAGTAATTTTTTAACTATATTGTTATGAAAAAACTATATACCGAACAATATTTTTGAACCTCATTGTTTTCCATGGGTGGTAAGGTATTCTTATGGGTATCGCCTTGGATGGGGCACTGGAGTTTGACAATTTTGGTAGTGTTTGTGTTGATGTTTTTCAATATGTTAACTATTGTAGAGAGGATTGTACAAGTGTCATACTAGATGGGTATATCCCTTTTACAACAATTAATTTATGATTTTTATCATGTTTTTTCTCCTAGTGTTTTATTTTTTATCTTAGTCATGTGATTGATTGAGATAATAAAAACCAATAGGAAAATCCGTCTTTTGGCCAACAACTCATGATGGTGGTGGACTAAAGTTTCCAAGTTCTGTGTGGAAGGGTAGTGAATATTTTTAAAAAATTATGAATATATATCTATATGTAATAATATAATTGGTTTTCGGATTCAAAGATGTTGTTTCATCTTCTGTAGTTGTTCATCGGGGACCCATAGGAATGCTTTAAGAGGAAAATAAACCCTTAAATGTGGAGTCTAAAACACATCAATAATTTACTATTTTTCATGCCCTAAATATTATATAATAATAATAATTATCATGATTTATGTTTATATAGTATTTTTGTAGTGGTATATGTTTTGGATTCGAAGAGTCATATGTGGGTTTGAGAGATTATTCAACAAAAGGGGTATCATAATAAAATTAGATAGGGGAGTCATGGTATGATAGGTGACTGATCAAGGGATTGTATCCTAGTCATTTGGGTTGTTGAATATTATTTCTAGAAGAATCATGAGGTCATTTAATTACCTATAGGTAATAAAACCCAATGGTCTTTTTGAGGGAGGAATTCACATTGTTGTTGAGTGTTCCAAAACCTTATGTATTTTGTAGATTCCTAGATCAAATCACAGAATCGAAATCAATGTTCCACATGGCCTCATGAATTATTTCTTGTATGAAATAAGAAATAGAATGGATCATTTTTTTCAAACAACACCATTGAGGATATTGTACCGTCAATATAAATAACAAAATGATTAAATAAAAATGTCTAAACCCATCCCTCAGGGCCCATGCAATGACTACCCCATGCCCACCTTCTATAGTCTATGGGCTGGTGATAAGCACTATAAAGGCTAATACCTAAAATTAGATGGCATTTCTTTTTTAACTTGTATAGACCCACTGTCCATGATCACAACCAGAAGCAACTATCAAGAAATCTGTTGTAGTAAAAGTGTGTTGGAAGTAAAGGGGCCGAAATAAAAGCCCAATTGAAAATTAAAAGTAAAACTGAAAAGTACCTATACAACTGATGGAGAAAGACAACTCTTGGGTCGTTCCATGAGGATTATACATGAATGGTAGGTAAATATCATGATCAGTAGTCCATGTGTCACGTCACGCCAAATGGTCCACCTCTGAGTACAGTCCAGTCCTAGCTCCCTCATCCTCGATCAATGTGGTCCGACGTCTAAAAAAGACACAACTAGGTGCAGGCATAGCCTATGAAATAGTGTGAATAATGATACTCAATAGGGACCTTGACAGCCTCGTAGGTCTCCTAGAATTCAACAATGGAAATACAACAATGAAAGACCTCAATCTTAAAGCATGAATTAATAGACATCCACTCTACTTAGGTATATTCCCATATATATGCCTACGTTATTTAGACATACCCATATAAAAAATGAGGGAAAGATACCACACATTTTACACTTTTAAGGTAGAATTAACACACTGGTAAAACCATGAAGATTTAAAAACCACACATGTAACACCGTGAAGTCAGCACCATGAAGGTACAAGTACCACACAGGTAACACCACGAAGATAGAAGTACCACATTGGAAACACCATGAAGATAGAAGTACCATATAGATAACACCACTAAGATATACGAATCAGCTAACAATATGTATAACGTAAGTAAAAAAGTATAGATAATTAGTTATAAGCTGGATCATCTTATTCTGTTAAGAAGCACTACTTCTGACCCACATCTGATCGATAGGTACTAACCCCCATTGACATACACAAGACCTAACCCACACAGGATCAGTATGAATTGAACCACATAAGATCTATGAGCATGGAACCACACATGATCTGATAGAATTTGACCCACACAGGATCGATAGATGCTGACCCACACGGGATCGATGTTCTTTCTTCACGTTTCATCCTTCCACCTGATTCCTCGCACCTAGTGCGCTTGAGTTCTATAGAATCTTCCTATTGAGATATAGGTCATACCTCAACATCCACTAATATCCAAAAAGGTGTAACCAAAATGTCCTCTATGTCATAAGTGATCCAACATGACAGACAGTACATCAATCAGATGCCCGGTCTGTGAGTTATATGTGTTTTAGTTCGGAGGGCCTAGTTGGATTTGGGTTTGATCGAACCCGGTCGTACTCCATCTGTCTCCAAAACTCTAGTATAGTATTAAAAAAGGACCGTCCCCCTCCATGGGTCCCATATCCGCATATGGTTCATCAAACAGACAACTGATTCTCATGATATGGGACTCTATGTGTTTCAGGGTCTAGTTGGGTGTGGGTCTCGCCGCCCCAGTCAGATTGACCTGATCCTCAAGAGGGACGCGGATAGGCCCCCAAAGGGGCATTCTGGCCTACAAGGGGGCATCCCAACCTGCTATGGGGTGGCCTGGTCTGCATGGGGTAGCCCAAACCACAAGGGGGAAGCACACTGGGTGTGCAGCCCAAACGGCATTGGAGCGCGACCCAACATGAGTGGGGTCTACCTGCCATGGTAATGGGGGGTGAGACCCCCGGTCATCCACCATTCATAAGGTGATGTGACAATGAATTTTGGTGATTCCATGTCAACCGCGAGACCCACTTTGGGTCCCAATGCTACGGCGCTGGAGCCGCGGCTCCACCGGCGGCGCACTGGTCATACCACCATCCTCTTCTAGGGCCGGTTGGTGTGTCAGCAGCCACTTCCAACTGCCCCAGCTGATGAGTTGCGGCTAGTTCCACTGGCGGTGTGGGTGCGTAGCCTATTTCCTCACACCTTCCCGGTGTTCTAGCTGCCCCATCAACCGTCGCAGCATCGGCCATGACCCCTTGCTGACCAGCGACACGCGATGGCGGGACGCCTCCATCGTAGTCGGTCAGTGCTGCCATGTTGGTGGTCTTAAACGGAGAACACAAGTGTAGCATGGTAAGAGAGGGTCTGATATGGGTTCGTTAGGCCCGCGCCATCTGTGGTAGCTTGTAATGATGAGAGAGGATTAAAGGATTCAATAACTCTAGAGATGAAAACCAAAATTAAACCATACCTAATGAACGACAGGGAAACACCTGCGGTCGAGGATGTGGGCCGGTGTTTGTCGTCCACCGCGACTATCCTCCAATGACATTGCTCGATCATCCATATTTGGTTAAGTGTTTCGGTGACACTTGTCAACACTCGCTGAACTGGATCTGTTCTTCAATATTTTGGCATCCAAACACTTTTGTCAGCACTTTGTTGCTTGAGGAAGCAGTGCTGATAACTCTTCCCAAGCTCTATATAAAGAGAACATGGGGAGGGCGAGCAATGATATTGGAATTAATGGGGGTCAGTATTTAGTATCCTTCCTAATTCCCCAACTTTGTTGTTACATAGGATTGAAAGGTCAATCCATTTATTGGATTGACACAACATTGGTCCCACATTGTCACTTGCCCATTGGAGGAAAATGAAATGAAACAAAATAACAAAGTGATTTTGATTATTAATTGAAATGTCCAATAATCTATCTTTTCATCTGGACCTATTGTGGTTGAATTGATGTATCCCTTATGCAAATCCTAAAACTACAGATAAAACAATGTCCTCATATTTTTAATCTGAGCACCGGTTCAAATGATTGAAAATTTTGCTCACACGTATACTGATCGTACCTAAAAGAATGTTCATAAATTTATTTTGGACACTCCGGGCCTTGGAATCACGCGGCGTCAATTTTTGAAGACCCGTAATAGTTAGATATAATTTTAAAAAATAAATTCAAAATATGGGCCTTTAAATTCTCCCCACCTTATGTATTTTCATCTCCGAAAGCCACAATTAATGCTAAGGAAACAAATGAGTGTACTGTACATGAATTTGAGCCTCCCGCTCCCATGTGCCTTCTGGGAGGTTCTCGTGCTGCCAGCGAACATGCATTAGAGGTTTAAACCCCCCATGAAGGATTCTCTTATGTCGATCCTCAATCTCTATTAGAACCTCCATAAACATCACCCCATCATTGATGCCTAGCTCTCCATGTTTGATGATATGACATGGGTCATGCACATATCTCCTCTTCTAGGATACATGGAAGACGTTGTGCACCCTCTCCAACTATAGTGGAAGTGCTAAGCAGTATACAACATCACCTATCATTCCAAGTATCATAAATGGTCCGATAGACTAGGGTGATAACTTGCCGCCTCGGCTAAATCATTATAAACATCATCGAGGTGGGACCCATACTAGGACATGGTCTCCATCTTCAAACTCCAAAGATCTTCGCCTCCCGTCAGCATAAGTCTTCTGTCTTCTCTTTGTAGTCTTCATCAGCTCCTGTATGATCTTCACCTTCTCAGTGGTAGCCGGTACCAACTCTGGACCCATAAGTACTGACTCCCCTAGGTTCGGCCAGCATAGAGGCGATCTGCAAGGTCAATAGTATAGGGACTCAAATGGTTCCATACCGATGGTGGAGTGATAACTGTTTTTGTATGAAAACTCCACCATGGGCATGTGATCCACCCAACTACAACCAAAATCTAGGACGCCCGCACGAAGCCTATCCTCCAGTGTAGGTATGGTCTACTCTGTCTGAACATCCGTCTGATGGTGAAAGCTGGTGCTCAAACGTAGCTGAGTCCCAAACTCCTTCTATAACCACTTCCACAACTGGGATGTAAAACGTGTATCACAGTGAGAGAAAATCATCGATTTCACCCCATGAATTTTCACAATATTTTAAACTTATAGGAATCTAAAACCCTATACTAATCCCAGCCATCGGTTTTGATGTCGGAGGTCCTGGTACATCTTCGTCACACCATGATGTACCACTATAGGGGACATATAGAACTCCATCAACACCTCCTCCAGTAGTGCCACCAGTACCATGGTATGTCCTTTGAAGAGTATGACGTGCTCCCCACCTTCAGAAAAACCCATCAGGTGACTATCCTGAGGATATTTGAGCATGTTGGGCCTCACAATCAATGTCCCCAAGATGCACCTCCCTAACTCGCTGAATGAGTGGGGGAATGACTGTCATAGACTGGAGGTATTCTCCTCCATCCCTACCCATGACGGATATCTGCAACGTGGATAGCTTCTCTATCTCCACACTCAGCAACTACAGACCAGACCTCTGGCTGAGTGAATCTGCTACCACATTCCCCTTCCCAGGATTATATAATATCTCAATGTCGTAGTCCGGGAGGAACTCTAGCCATCTCCATTGTATCAGGTTTAGGACCTTCTGAGAGAAGATATACTTGATACTCTTGTAATTAGATTAGAATGTAAAATGATCACCCATCTTGTAATGTCTCCACATCTTCTGGAAAAGACAACTACTGCTAACTCAAGGTTGTGGGTAGTGAAGTTCTACTCATGTTGCCTCAGATATTGTGATCCGTAGGAGATCACTAATTGCTACTACATCAGGACACACCCAATTCTGGTCCCCGATGTGTCACCGTAGACTACATACCCAACACCCTCTGCTGGTTGCCTCATGATGGGGGCACTCTTCTGTCTCTACCTTAGCACATAAAAGATCTGCTGGAATCTCTCCGTCCTTACGAATGGATTTCCAATCTTTGTCAATGTTGACAAGGGTGCTGCTACTATGGAAAAGTCAGGCACGAATATCTGATAGTATCCTGACAACCCTAGGAAACTCAGCACCTCGATCACACCCATGGGTGGCTCCCATGTAATTACAACCACTATCCTCTCAGGATCAACTATAGTATCCGCCTTTGAGAAAACATATCCCAAAATGTGAACCTATCGTATCTAGAACATGCATTTGAGAGTTCACCGTAAAGTTTCGTCTCTCATAGTTTATCAAGAGCTATCTATAGATGATATCCATGCTCTTCATATCATTCTTATTATATCGATATTTCAATGATGAAGACCACCACAAAGAGATCAAGGTATGGTAGGGAGATCATGTTCATGAGTCCCAGGAACACTGCAGGGGCGTTGGTCACACTGAATGAAATAACCAAGAACTCATAGTGGCCATACCGACATATGTAGGTTGTCTTATTCACATCCTCATCTCGTACCCTGAGCTAATGATAGCGTGATCTGAGGTCTATCTTTAAAAACCCACGAGCTCCCTTCAGATGATCTTTAAGATCACCAATCCTCAGAAGTGGATACTTTTTCTTCCCGGTCCCCAAGTTGAAGCTCCTTTAGTCCACACATAGTCTAAGACTATCATCTACCTTCTTGGGGAAAAATCGGGGATTCCCATGGAGAAATATTGGGCCTTATGAACCCCTTCCTATGTAAGTACTCCATTTATACCCGTAACTCACGATGCTCTGCAGGAGCCATTCGATACGATGGTTTAGATATTGGTGTTGTCCTAGGGTACTGGTTGATGTAAATTTTTACCACTCTGTGTTGAGGTAGTCCCTAAACACTGTCAGAAAATAAATCGGCATACTGGTCCACCACCACAGGATACCTCAGACTCTCAACATCAATAGCTACGAGGGTAAGGCTAGCCAACTGATGTGAGATCTGTTGCACCCTCCTCAGGGTAAGTCTATCCTATGATGCAAATGATCTTTTCATGCCAGTGATGGAAAACCCGGTCCCATCCTTGCAGACACACTGCACATTACACCAAATACAGTCAATATACGCATGGTTATGGATAACCAGTCCATACCCATGATGATGTCGTAAGGCCTCAATGCAGCTACTAGAAGATACCAGCTGAAACTCTCGCCTCCTAGAGTAATCTCACATAGCCGACACTAGTGTGTAATCATAAAATCCCCACCATTAACAGTCTTTAGCAGTAATGATGGAACCAAAAGCTCCACCAGAATCTACGTGCTCCGAACAAGGGCTGTGGAAATAAAAATGTGACCAACACCTGTGTCTATAAATACTACATCTAGGGTAGAGTAGACTCATATCGTACCTCTAATTATCTCTAGAGCATCGTTGTCATAGGTCTCAACTTCCTGGAGTTAAGCTTGTCCTTTTTCACTTACTCCCTATGGTCAGGGTAGACCACCTAGAGGTGGTTTCCGTAGAACATCGAATCACCACCCTCGCCTGCTATATGACCAGCTCCTCTTCCACATCCGCCTGCTGGCTACAGACCTCCTTGATAAAATCTAAACCTCTTCCACAACAGTCACTTTACCGTCTGTTAGTCGTCCTTATGGTGGGTTGGGCAGTCGCAAGCATTGTGACCCTACATGCTGTATGAGATGAACTTCATGATCCTCTGATAACGTCCTTTTTCACGTGATCCCCGCACCACCAACCCCGTATCCTGAGGTCGTCCACTAGAATTCCTTTCCTACTTGGGCCCCTACGTCATTCGTATACGGCCTGCTGCAGATGACAATTCTTACCTGACATCCTGTAGTGTCTCTCGCTGTCGATTCCTTCTCAACATGGATGCCCTCCACAAAAAATGCTCGCTCTAACACCCCACGCTGTGTTGGAATGCTGAGCAATATCTTCGATGCTCTGATCTTCCTTAGGAGACCATGCTGAAAGGTCTATGTCCTAAATAAAGGTTTCTGTATCATGTAGGTGGAGTAGAGGTAGAGATCAGTGAACCTCACCAAGTATTGGGCCACAATCATACTACACTACTATAAGTGAATCATCTCCTATATAAGCCCAGAGCGTAAGGTCGTTGAGATGAACTATGCCCTGAAAAGGCCCTCTAAGTCCACCCAACATAGGGTCACCTCACCATGTATCTGGAGCATCAATCTCCCCCATATCCATAATTCTTCCTAGAAAAGACTGGCTACTAGGATCCGCATAAGGACTGATGGTGTCCCAATAAGGCAGAAAACACTGACTACAACCACCAGCCAATCCTCAACCACCTGCGTGTCTGTCTCGACTCAGATCGTCGGAGGCCACTGTCATTGAAACTCGTGCAACACATTCAGTCAGCGTGAAACCTCTACTAGTGGCGCTTGTGGGGGATGCTTCCCAATTGGTGGTCATCCTGCTAGTACACCACCCGAAGGTATTATTGTTTTCATAGGGACCTGAACTGAGGCCTCATTTCTAGGTGGACCATCATTGAAAAATCTCTCATAAATTTTGGCTGGATTTCTACGTCACAGCATCCTGAAAGTAAACAGGTTGTCTATGGTCAATAATTAATACCTATCGAGTTGAATTAAATAAATCAACCGAAAAATATTTTAAAAACACACGAAATAAATATTTTCATGCACTGAGTAAGAAATCAGAAGTCAGGGTCCTGGTGTATGGATATGTCAGCAGCCACACTATCTCTAGATTCCCCAAACTAGAAACCAAACTCATAACACTTAACACTATTACAACATTGAAATGATTAGAGTCATAATTCTTCGATTGAACCGACTCCTCTGATAACACTTTGTCATGACCCATCCCTTGGGGCCCGTGTCATGACTACCCCAAGCCCACCTTCCACATGTCAGGGGTTGGTGACCTGCACCGGAAAGGCTAATCCCTAAAATAGGAAGGCATTTACTTTTTAACCTGTTTAAACACACAGTCCAAGAACAAAGAAAGAAGCAGCCATAAAGAAATATATTATAGTAAAAGTGTGTTGAATGTAAAGGGGGCGGAATACAATACCAACTAAAAATTACAATTACAACTGAAAATTTCAAATACAACTGAAAGAGAAAGGCAAATCTTGGGTCATCCACTGAGAATCCTACCTGAATGGTAGGTACCATTCAAGATTAGTAGTCCCTGTGTCACATCACGCCAAATGGACCACCTTAGAGGACCGTCTAGTCTTGGCTCCCATAGCCTCGATCTACGCGGTTTGGCGTATCTACAAGACACAACAAGGTGGGGGTGTATCCTGTGCAGGGGTGAGTATAACGATACTTAGTAGGGACCCCGAGACCCCGTAGGTCTCCTAGAGTTCCACACAAGAAATACCACAAAGCAGGACCTCAATCTCAAAGCACGAAGTAATAGACATAAATTCTACATAGGTATATTACCACACATATACCTAAGTTATAAAGACATAACAATATAATTCCTGAGGGAAGAATACCAAAAATGTAACCCCACAAAGGTAGAAGTACCACACCTTTAACACCACAATGATAGAAGTACCACACAGGTAACACCACGAAGTCAACACCACGAAGGTAGAAGTACCACACAAGTAACACCATGATGATAGAAGTACCACATATATAACACCACAAGGATAGAAGTACCATACAGGTAACACCACAAAGATAGAAGACATAACTCACTATAGGTATAACTTATATACAAAAGTACAGATAATTTTTCCTAATCCGTATCATCTTATTCTGTTAAGAAGAACTACTTCTGACCCCCATAGGATCGATAGATACTACCCCCCCCCCCCACTGATCCACATAGGATCTGACCCACGTAGGATCAGAATACACTGACCCACAAAGGATTTGATAGAAGCTGACCCACACAGTATCGATAAATGTTTACCCACAAAGGATCGATGTTCTTTCTTCACGTTACAGCCTGCCAGAGGATTCCTCACTCCTAATGCGCTCGAGTTTCGTAGAATCTACCCCTCGAGATATTGGTCATACCCCAAATGCCTCTAATCTTCTTGAAGGAGTAACCCAAATGACCAATATGTCTTAATGGTTCCAATGTGATAGACAGTGCATCAATCAGATGCGTAGTCTATGAGTTATAATCATTTTAGTTCTAAGGGCCCAGTTGGATTCAGGTTCGATCCAACCCATCTATACTCCCACTATATCCAATCCTCTAGTGGAGTATACCAAAAGTACCATCTCACTCAAAGGGTCCTAGTACCATAGACAGTTTGTCAAAAGTACTTCTGATTGTCATGATATGGCTGTTTAAGTGTTTTTGTTTTTGGTTGGGCCCGGGTCCGGTCCGACCCGACCCAACCTGGTATGGGGTGACCCGACCTGGTTCGGGAAGACCCAGCCTGGTCTACAAGGGAGCGTGGCTTAGCCCGCAAGGGGGAATCTAGAAAGGGAGTGGCCTGGCCAGTAAGGTTGATGCCCAATCCGTAAGGGGACTGCCTGACCCGAAAGGGGGGCGGCCCACAATGGAATGCACAGCCCGCAAAGTGGCAGCCCGCCAAGCCCGCGGCCTACCGGGAAGGCAGCCATTCGAGCGGTGGAGCGCAGCCCTGCTGAAGTTGGGTCCACCTGCAGTTTCATGGGGGGTGAGACCCTCAGTCTCCCCCCATTCGGAAGGCGAAGCGACAGATCATTTTGGTGCTGCCAGGTCACCCGTGGGTCCCACAGCTGTGGCCACGGAGCCCCAGCTCCGCTGGCGGTGCGCTGGTTGCACAACAGTCCTCTTCTGTGGCAGACCATTTTGTTAGCTGCATCTTTGAACTACTACGGCTGATGAGCTGCGGTCACTTCCTCTAGCCGTGCGGGTGCACCTCCTCCTTCCTGGATGCCGTCTGGTGTGTCGGTCGTCGCCTTCATCCATAGCGGCTTCGGCCGCAAACCTTGGATCATTGGTGGCACACAACGGCGTGCAGCTCTGCTAACTGTTGTAGCTTAGTGTCGTGGCCTCCTCTTGCGGCACGCGATGGCGGGACGCCTCCATCATAGTCTGTTAGTACCGTCGTGCCAGCGATCTTCGATGGAGAACGCAACGGTAGAAAGGTAGCTGAGGGTCTGGGTCGGGTTTGTTTGTCCGCGCCCTCCACATTAGTATGTAATCATGAGGGAGGATTAATGGATTCAATAACTCATGAGACTAAAACCAAATGTAATCCCTAACTCAATAAAGATCTAGAAACACCCACGGTTGAGGAAGTGGGTCATTGTTTGCTGCCCTACGTTAGTAGTCTCCAACTACGTTGCTCAATATTCGATCTTCGGTTCGGGGTTTCAGTGTTTCTTGTCACATCTTTTTTGAACTGAATCCATTATCCAAGGGTTTTTCATCCCGAAACTTTTTCAGCACATCATTTCATGTTGAAGTAGTGCTAATACCTCTCCCCACGCTCTATATAAATAGGAGGGAGAGAGGGCGAACACTGTTCATGGAATTAATGGGGGCTCATTAATTAGGAACCTTCCTAATTCCCTAATGTTGTTGTTACAGAAGATTGAATGGTCAATATATTAATTGGATTCACACTCGCTAGTCCCATGTTTCTGCTTAACCATTGGAGGGAAAAAAGGGATACAATATAAAAATGTTATTTTGTTTATTCTTTTAAAAAGTCCCAAAATTTAACTTTTTCTCCATACATACTACGGTCGAAGTGATGTCTCCCTTAATCGAATCCCGATGCTATGGATTCAACGGTGTCCTCAGATTTTTAATCTGAGCACTGGTTCAAATGTTAGAAATCACCACTCGCGTTTTTACAGATCGTAACTAAATAAAATGTTCATAAATTCATTATGGGAACTATGGGCCTCGGAATTACCCACCCTCAATTTTCACAGACTCAAAATAATTCCATATAAATAAAAAAAATTAAAGGGAAAATCTGGGTCATTATAAAAAATATATAATCAAAAAACATTATAAATTACCAATTTTATAATAAATGGCAGGAAAAATATCTAATGTCCCATTAATTAATAAACAAGGGACTCCTAAAGTGGAACAGAAATTAGAAAATAAGAAATATATGTGAAGAAATGAATCATTTCGGCATATATCTAGGACTTTTACTAACACCCTCCAATTCCCCATTCTCAATCTCTAGATCCATGTCATTATATCCTTCCCCTTTACTGTATCCATTATCATTATTTCTATACTCATATTGGGAATCCCTTGCATGACATGGTTATAAGCCCATTAGGAAAAATGGTTTGCTTAAAATGAGTTCACATGCATAATATTTTATTCCATAATAACAAATAAAAACATAAGGAATAACATAAAATAATGTATCGAGAAGTCAAGAACTGGACAAGCTGTGGTAAACCTCTTACAGTAATTTATAAGGCACTATTCTGAAAGAAAGTAAACAATTGATGTCAAGAACAAGAGTCAACCACAATGAAACCACAAGTATCCTATAGTATCCACATGGGTAAAGTCTCATAGAAGTTACAACATTAAGAGTATTTATATCCATAAGACTATGGATTAATAGGATGGGCTATAAGATTATTAATTCCCAACCCCATCACTGGTCATACCACAAGGTCAACATATCCAATTTCTACCTCTCAGCTCGAATAAAATAAGACTATCATGCCCCAATGCAACCTATTGGTTTATAACATATTAGTAAATAATTACCCATGTTCATTCCACACATGGAAATCATCATGTGTCACCTAACTCAGTCCTGTCTCTATATCACATGCACCACCTGAAGACTCTCCCCCTCTAGTGCCACTATGCCATGATGTATCCACCTATCCCATGTATACAATTAACAAGATAATAAAAAAAATATAATATATCAAATATACCACAAGAAAATAATTTTATCATATCAACATAAAATATCAATAGTTATTACAAAAAAAACATGGTTCTAAATGGCTATAACATTAATTTTTTTTTAAAATTAAAACATGATCTTGTGGGATACACATGCACACACATGTGATCAAACATTGGAGTCATCAAATCTGACAAACCAAAAATAAAAAATCAGTCTAAGAATAAATTACATGTCCACAATATAGTAAAGACCATCTTATAATAATATTTTCAATTTCAACATCATGATTCTCTAGGAGCGTCATAACATGAAACATATTTACATTAAAACCAGAACAGTGTCTAATGGTATGAAAAACATTATATAATAAAATCAAGGAGTAAAAAGGGTTCCAAAATTATATTGATGATAGAATATGACATATGGGGTAGATCATCATTAACTCACTAAACAAATACCTACACTGTCAATATTTGATCTTAGTCTAGTCAATGTAAGAGAAGAAATGTAAACTATGGTACTATGAATAGTGAAGAACGATGACACCCCAATGAGATAGGGGAAAATATTTATTCATATAATAATTTATTATCTTCTAGAATCTATGAATACAGTGGGATAATGGGGTCAGGTTTCCCTATGGAACAAATCATTTACCCTAGAAATCCAATCTAAGATTACATTACAATCATCCAAAGAATATCAAATTCATTTGATTCAAATGAATGATCATGGTGAGGTGAAAATATATTAAAACCCTGATTAATGAATTAAAATTGGATTAAATGCCCCTAAAAAGGTTCGGTTTCTTTCCCCTTTGAAATGTTTAATGTAAATAATGAATGGTTTATCTTATAGTCATTATGATTCAAGCCTGACCATCCCATTGACTTGTACCACGGTCATATCATCATCAAACACATCAATACCATATAACACGACATAACCATCCCTCGATGAATTTTTCCAAATAAATGGACATTTTCCCATATTCATGGACTCTACCATGGGTGTGGTGATGTCTCTATAGTCATATACCCCATAAGCTACCCCAACACTCCATTGGTGGGACCACCCCATCTCCCAAAAAATTTTCCTTTCCCATTTTTCATATGGGCTTACCAAATATTAAAAAATATTGCACCACAAGCATGATTTACCACATACTTAACCCAAAAGGATCCAAAATAACCCAAATATTCTTAAAATATCAGAATTTTCCACCCAGTCAAGGATATAACAAAAAAAATATGTATTATGAAATTTAATAAAGGAATATAATATAAAAAAAAATAAAATTATAATGCATTATAATATCCTCTTTATTTTATGGAACATACTAAGTTGAAGGAAGTCAAGGTGTAGCCTTTATATTTTTATGTTACAAAATTTATCAAACTGGGAATACATCCTCGGGGAGATTAAATATTATCCGCAATCAAGGTGGACTATATTATTCTAATAGTTTTAGAACAATGTAATGTTGAGAAAAATATTCTGAAGAATTGGGGGTTTTTTTAAAGATCGATAACTAGTTTTACCTGTTACATGGAGCATGATTGTTCTCCCTGATTGGTCTATAGTCAGGATATCACCAAAATATTTTATTGAGAAGAATATCCCTAAATATTTATCATGAGTTGATATTGGTTGTATGAGTTCCTTTTTTACATTTGAGCTTAAAATTTCCCTAATAGTGTTTACAGCTCTCATAAATAGTTTTTAATATCTATATCACAACTCATTCACCTCTGTATCTGTGGATTATATCTTGAAATATTCAAGGAAATTAAATATTCATTCTAAGAACACTGATATTTTATTTTTTAAACTTTTTGTGAATCTTATTTTTTAATTTTTTTCCCAAATTTTCACTACTGGATTCAGGAGAATTGGTTCAATGGGAACATAAATTCTACGATTATATATTTTGGGACCTAGAAAGGGTTGAGTAAAATATTTATTGGCCATAAAATATAAATGTGATTTTAGTCAATAGTTTCCTCTTACTCTATAGATATTATAAATTGTTCATTTGAGATTTATCCTATTTTGTAGAACCTATTAAACGGCATAAAAAGAATGGGGTAATTTTTGAGTGGTCAATTTAGTGTGAATAATCATTCATAGCGTCCATAAAATCATATCAATATGTCATATTATAATATTTCTAGTGCTAATAATTAGACATACAATTTACCAATATGCCAAAAATTGAGAACACCACCTTGTACGTGATCATGTTTTCATATCTATGATATTTTTATTATAGGACACAACATCCATGGTGGAGGCCATGGTGAATGTCATGGTGATTGTCATTACTGAATCTAAACAACAAAAACTTCCTTCTTTTTTCCTTTTACATGAATAATCCAAATAGAAAATACTTTTAACTTATATAAGGGGTATGGAATGTCATATAAATTCATTTTATCCATACATTAATATATTATAAATCCTTCACTAGATTTTTCTTTTGATCCTAATGGATCCTAGACATATTAGAAAACCATAGGGAGGGCTTGTTAAGAATTCTGGTGTAAAGGATTAAAATCTTAGAGAAACATGACCCTCTCAACATAACGTTATCAATATTATTGTAAGATCATACCTATGTAGTTGAAATTAAATTTTTTTTTTGATCATGACACATGGATTCCTCATTGTTCCTCTCTAGTAATAGTTTATTTGTGACCATTTCTTTACTTCTATTAACCATTCCTGGTCCTAAAATTGATAGAGGCAGTTATCATCTCCTGGGTTGATGTGAATCTACACATGTATCATGATAACTTCTTTAGTATCATTCTATAATGATTTATTTTACTTATGGTAATTAGATATAGTATTTCATAGCATGTGATATTGGGCCAATTTGAGTGTAAATATGGCTTGGGTGATGATGTTATTGGTGAATCATGATGTTGATGTTGACAATAATGAGTTCATAAATTCCACATGATGGTATGCTATGTTTATTATTTTTTTAATAACATGATGTTGTGTTCTTATATTTATTTATCATTGTTGATATTGATCTCATGTGTGTGTTTGGCCCATTAGATCATGTTTTTTACCATTTGTGTGTGTAAATAGTTCATATAAACAGTGATTGTTGTTCTATGAATCTAGTTATATGTGTCTGATATTATTGATATATTTTTATGTGTTTTATGTGGTATAAGACCTATTGTTTTTTATACATGGTAAAAAAAAGTAGTAGGTGAACCTATCGTGTCAGGGTGTCCTTATTGGGGTGTGTGTTCAAATAGTACACGTTACATGGTAATTGTTCTGTGTTAAATGTTGAAGCATGATGGCCTTGAGAACCTTACCCTGGGGAATTATTGTATTACTTGATCATACATGAGAGATGATCATGGGTAATTATATTCTTATGTGATCTAAAATGGGTTATAGAAAAATGGAAGGATGACCTTGGGGTCTGGACCATAAATTATTCAGGACATGAAAATCTTTTGGACTGACCCAAGACTCATAAGACATGTGTTAGGAAAGAATCACTAGCCATAATTAATCTGAGATTCATAATCATTATCGAAACTATGGAATATATGTGGTATCATTTTTTTATTGTAGTTATTGAATTCAGTATAATAGTCCATCTAAAATTGTACGAATATAGTTGTGGTTTGGGATTTGTGGAGGCATTGTCTACAGATGACCAGCTAGTTCATGATTTTTACGATGTTTATTGAAAAAATATTTATTATCACGAAATAAAAATTTGTGTGTTTTACATTATTTTATGGAATCTTATGTGGTCTCTTACATGGAAAAAACACAGACCATGTATTGCCATCATGATGTGGGAACAAGAATAAAAAAAGTAGAAGGCCCCTATGATAGGGATCTAGAATATGGACCATGTTCACTGTAGGTGGTGATTATAAGTACATCATGGATATAAAGATAAATTTTATTTATTTAAAGGTATTTCATATTTTCTGAATGACCTAACTCTTTGGGGGTCTTTATTTTATTATTCTATATGACTAAAAATACATCCTATTGAATTTTTTTATAAATGATCATTAATTACATTATATTATTCTAATTTAAAATTTATAAAATTATTTGTTCATATAGAAGTTATACATTCCCCACTAATGTCATTTAGACCCACACTTATAGTTGTAATTATTATGCATACAGGATGGTGCACATGAGCCATGTGGAACTCCAGTTGGAACCTAGTGATTTGGATCGAGGCTGTTACACTTGAAGATTGTGAAATTAGTTATGTATAATTGAAAATCCTCACCATATATGTTCAAACCCATATATAATATCATATAGTTGTGTAAGGGTTTTATGGTGTGATGGTTCATGTGAAGTTAAGAGTTAAGGTGGGTTTCTAGGATTGGTGATTTAGAGTAAAGATATGGGACATGAACTAGATGGACCATCCTGACCTGAAAACACTGGTCATGATGACTTGGAATTTTTCTAGGGGTGATATCCTAATAAAATAGTCAGATTAGCAATTTTCAATAGAGTCCATGTGACAAGGCATACCTCTCATTAACTCATTATGACAAGACACTCATGGCCATTCCATGGCCATATTAATTGATTTTTTATAAGGTGTGGATTTATAAAATCACCATGAAAACTGATTTTCCCTCCACCCACCATCCCTAAGACATCACACAATATTGGATAATTTAATAGATTTTCATAAACGTCTTGATCTACTATAATTTTTTCTTATGGCCACTTTGTAGTGAAATCCTATTTTTCTAACTCTGTATAACAAGAAATGGCAAGTACGATCCAAAATTTTTGATATTGTAATTCCTTATCATGTTAAATAATTTTTTTTTATGAGTTGACATGTATGTGAGAGTTTCTCTATCTGTTTATAGTCATACTATTTATATCAATGTGATAGGGTGAGTTCATAATAGTTTAGTTAACATTATAATGGGTGATTTACCAGTTTAAGGCTTCGAAATTGTGAAATTACCCTCTATTTCATTAATTTTTTATTGTCTATTAGCTATTCTGAATATGAACCAAGGGTATCCATTCATACTTTATAATGGAAGGAGTTATTAAGTGGATTTTAAAAAATCTATTAATGATTATTCCACTAAACATCAATTTTCATGGGTGTGTGAATGTAGATATTTGGTGTAGCACCCCAAACATTTATGGTATGTTTATCTTAAATACATTATATTAATCACTATGTTTCTTTTAAAAAACACTAGGTTATTTAGGAGATAGCCAAAACCAACCCATTAAATATAAATTTTCCACTTCTATGTTTTGAATTTCAAAAAATGGTCTTCTAGAGTTGTGATCAGTAAGTCATTTGGAATCTGATAGAATAAACTTGATCTTTGGTGAATAGTAACATAACCATATGAATAGTAATATGAATAGTAATATGACCCTTATTAATAGTAAATATTATTATTATTATTTTTATGGAAATAAGATAATGAGATCTTAATTAGTTTTTCAATGAGGAATAAATCTAATTGCACTTTAAGATTTTTATTTTTAGAATTAACTTTGACTTTATTTAAAAATTAAATTAATAATATTTAGGTAATTAATTTTGAAAAATGGAGTTAATTTTTGAATTATACATGCCGAAAAATGGTTAAGGTAAATTTTTTGGGATTTTTCTGAAATTCTAGAATTTTTTATGAATAGTGAAATACAATAAAATACTGTATATGCAAATTATCAGTTAGATACACTATTTATGACATCATAAGTGGTGTAATTCCACTTGTTTCGAACTCCCATGAACTTATTATTATTATGGGTCACATGAAACATCAATATTGGTTGTCTTGTGGGAAATAATAAAATAATGAATTAAATATTCAAAATTTACACCTCTCCTCCACTATAAAAACCCCTCACCACTCCCTCTTCTCTTCACTCCTTTAAGACTTGAAGCTCCTAAATGTTCTACCCAAATACCCTTACCTAGTCACTCCCCACGACCAGGAAGATCATGGACTTTCCATAAGTCCAATATCCCTTCCTTTAAGGAGGTTATTGAGGAAGTTATTTCAAGAGGTAAGACACCTTTCTTTTTCTTTTAGTTTCATTTGAATTTATCTTCATTTGCTATCCCCTCCCCACCACCTCATTCCAAATTATCATGATAACTCTATTATCATCTATATACTTGATTTATATCATGTGAATGGAAAAACCATCATCAATATTCTTACTCCCTGCCTTTTATTTTTATAAACGAAATCAACGTCCATGAGGTTCCAATTTATAACCTTCATGGGAGAGGAAGTTTCGTTCTTAAATCATTCATTCATTACAGATCATGAAACCATATTTATGGTTATTCCAGGCCATAATATATGTATTTTATCTTGATTAATGTTCTATAATCTTTACACGTACATAATATGGAATAATAATACAAAACATGTTTATTTAGAACAAAACTGCCAAGCCAAATTCAAGAATTTATTTTTAACTAATCGAATGATTCATCCTCATGGTACATAACCAGAATCATTATAAGAACATTTATATCTCTTTATGGTAATTAAAAATTTATATAAAAAATTCTGGATGTTTAACCATATTTTAAACCAACTTCCAATCATGAATACAAGTAAACAAATCATGGAACCATGTAAGAAAAATGCTTCCAAAACATTAAAATTGAATCTCTTAAACCAATCAAAAAAGCCATTAATGAACTTAATAAGGTTATTCCATATCAATTAAATGTTTATTAGGTTATTTAATTATTAATTAATGAATCTAAATTTTATTATTCAGGTTGTTAAGAGCAATCAAGAACACCTTTTAGCAAAAGGTAAGGGATCCTCTCTCTCACTTTTGTTGAAGAATATCCCCTATGTTGTGCCCTTTTATTTTTAATTTATAATGATGGGGTATGTTTTATCACCTCCACCATACTTCTATTATGACATATAAATAATGGAATACCCATTTACCTCTCATTATTCCCTCACAATAACACTCATTACCATGCCAAAATGTTTATAAAGGGTTTCTCATCTAACTTTCATTTCTGTGAGATTTTCATTGTTCACCAGTTATTTCATATATGTCGTATAAGTGTACTTATATTTGATATAAAATAACATGATTCTCTTTATATTCATGTTATTCAATGATCCATTTGAGATTTATTATGTTCAGGTCATATGTTGCGACTGTTTACATTTTGGTAAGAGTCTTTGTCTCAACAACTACTTTGTTGTGACTAACCTTGTATTTTGCACCTAATAATCATTTTGTGGTTTACCTACTGCCCATTTGGGATCAGTTTTAATTTGAAATTATATTGATAATAAATATCCATAATCTCATATCATGGATATGTTGTATTCTAAACTGTATACCATTTTACATACGGTTTTTGTTTTGGAAAGTTATTTTAATTATGGAAATATTGATGAATCTGTATACTCTACTCTATAAAGATATTGAAAATTCATATTTCTATATTATTGAATCAATGTATAATGAATGATTTTGACATGCAGTGATGTGTGGGGCCTTATATAGCCCCTCGGTGCATCGGTTGGTCTGAGGAGACAAATCAGTTGGCGACAAACCCTTTGAGTTTGTTTCCAAAAATTAGATGGGTTTCTACCCATAGAACTAAACCGTTTTAACGGTATTATGGTTTCATGTTCCGGATACATGAAATCCAATTAATAATCATTCTATTTATTCATTATCAATTATTATTATTATCCCTGAGGTTTTCAGTGTGACAAAATCTATGGATGTAGTTTCATTCTCAGTTTATTAACGACATTAGTTAATCATTTATTCTCTATGCCATATTGATTATGTTAGATTGATTTTGATTTGCTTATTATTGTACTCATGGTTCCACTATTTTTAACCCTTATTGAGCATTTGAGCTCACCCGTTTCATTGTTTACCCTCAATAGGTGATGAAGAGAATGAAATTTATTGAGTTCAAGTGGTTGTAGTTTAGTTGTCGCAATGTATTGTATTTTGTAAACGTTTTCAAAGTAATTTGAGAAACATCTCTGTATCTAGTTTATTCATGACTACTAAACTAAGTGTTTCTTTGGGATTTTCATTCCTTCTAACTATGCCAATATCACAAGTAATGCACCAGCTCTATCCTAGAGGTGTCAGGCTGTTACAATTGGTATCAGAGGACGTTTAGTAGGAAACTTGGGAACTAGATTTAGAAAACATAGATTATGGAAGAATACCTAAGATAATCCTCTGAGGATAAACATAAAAGAACGTCCCAGTATTTTGGTAAGGAATAGATTATTTAGATCTTTCAAGCAATGAATCCCTATCTAGATACGGGTAGGTAGAGGTGGCTCTGGCCCAGATGTATCAAGTGGTAAAACCTGAAAACATCGCTTTGATCTAGACTCGAACGAGAACTGGTACATGAAAACGGGACTTTCTACACTCTTGGTTACGACACACCTGGGGGATATTCTTAGGATAATTCATATTTTCATTACAAGCCATTATGAAGGAGTTTAACATAAATTTTTCCTCATATGATCCATGTTTATAAAATTATCTATGCATATAATTTAAATCAATGTTGATTTCATTTCTATTAGAGAATCATAATCTAACCTTGTGTATCCCATTATTTAGAAATGGTGTCTAATGGAAGAAGGGGAATCAATGCTCATGGGCAAGGTAGGGATCTCCCTACTGATAAAGTCAACACAGTCAATGATGGAGTAGTTCATATCATGACTATGTTTGGGAAAACTTTTCAAGTTGTAACGAATAACCATTCCACACCTGTGTTGGATCGTTTCATGCAGTAGAGGCCCCCATCATTTATCAGGACTAATTATCCAGTGGTAGTTGAGAAATGGATCAAGTCCCTTGAAAATATATTGATGGCATTAAGATGCAATGTAAATGAAAAGGTGTTACTGGCGGTATATTGTCCCAAGGGCGACGATGATCAATGGTGGTCCCTGATTCAAAATACAACAGATGAATAAGAAATAGAAGATATGGAATGGAGGACTTTTAATGAAATATTTTTCGAAAAATATTTCCCTCATTCTCGATGAACAGAAATGAAGAGGAAGTTTCTAGGATTAAAACAGAGAGAAGGAGAAAGTGTTGCAGAGTATCAGTCTACCTTCACAAGGCTAGCCAGGTATGCTATAGATTACGTACATGACTCGGCAAACAAGATTGATCATTTAGTTGAAGGTCATAATCCAAGTCTTCAAAGGGAAATGGATCCTTAATCATTTTCATCATATGATGAAATTGTATCAAGTGACATAAAAATAGAGAGTGAATTTTCTAGATCAAATCTTTTCAAATGAAACCAAGAAAAGAAGAGATACTCTGATAAAAAAGGAAAAGGAGAATCACCAATGAAGAGAAAGGGAACATAGATATTCCCATTATGTGAGAACTGTGGGAAAAATTATCTCGTTAAATGATTGAAAGGAATGGGAGTCTACTATAACTGACAAGAAAAGGGTCATCGATCTGATGAATCCAAGGGGAAGAAACAATTCAATGATATTCAATGCTACAATTGCATAGATATGGGACACTATGAAAATGAGTGTCCTAAGAGTCAAGGAAACTAAACTCAGAAAAGGCCAAGATAACATGGGAGGTCCTTTATGATGACAACCGCGGAGGTTGAAGTTTTTAATGACATGGTGGCATGAACATTAATTGTTTCCTCAAACTTAGCCAACACTTTATTTGATTATGTATCATCGCATTCATTTATATCTTCCCAGTCCTCCAAGAAAATTAGATATGTCCAATTTGATTTAATAAAGGATTTGTCAGTCAAAACTCCTAGGGGATGTATCATTGCAACCAAGTAAAGCCGACTAGTCCCCCTCCAGACACCAAAATGTGCTCTAGTTGCTAAGCTTATCATCATACCAATGACTGAATTTGATATAATTCTCAGTATGGATTAGATTTCAACTTATGATTCAAAGATTTATTTTAATAAGAAAGACGTTACTATTTTAAAAAATGGTGTAGAATCCCTTTTCATTAGGGAAAAAACATCTCCACCTGATTCTTATCTAGAACCACCCCCAGTATCTCTACTGAATACAATTCATGGAAGGAAATATAAACCATTATCTATGGGCCAGTAAATAAATCTTCAAATTGAATATGTGAACATAGTGAAAGAGAACATTGATGTATTTCCGGAGGATTTACCTGGACATCCTCCAGAGCGAGAAGTTAAGTTCCCTATTGATTTAATTCCTAATTCTAGACCTATATCAAATACTCCCTATAGAATGGACACTATTGAATTAGAAGATCTAATTAAAGAAATATATTATTTGAGTGAAAAAGGATTTATTTGACCTAGTGTTTCTCCATGGAGAGCCCATTTCCTCTTTGTCAAAAAGAAAGATGGATCAATGAGGCATTGCATTCATTACAGGGAAATAAATGCTATTACAATAAAGAATAAGTATCATATACCCCGGATTGATGATTTATTTGACCAACATAAACGAGCTCAATACGTTTCACAAATTGAACTTCGATCCGGATATTATTAGTTGCATGTGAGGAAGGAAGATATTCCTAAGACAGCATTTCAGACTAGGTATGGGAATTACGAGTTTTCATTGATGCCTTTTGGACTAACAAATGCACCCTATATTTTCCTGGACTAAATTAATAGAGTTTTCAGGGAATATATTGATAACATTGTTGTGGTATTCATCGATGATATCATCATATACTCAAAAATCTATGAAGACCATGAGAGTCACTTGTGGGTTATTCTGAGAACTCTTGGAAGAAATAAATTATATGGGAAGTTTAGAAAGTGCGAATTCTGGCTTCAATCATTATCTTTTCTAGGCCATATTGTCTCTAAGGATTGAATCCTAGTCAATCCTGCGAAGACAAAGGCAATCCAAGATTGACCCATGCCAACAAACATAACCGACGTACACAGTTTTATTAGCTTAGTGGGTTATTATTGTCATTTCGTTAAGAATTTCGCTCGACTAGCTAACCTGATAACAAATCTCACACGTAATGGAGTTAAGTTTGAGTGGAAGAAATAATGTACAAAATGCTTCGATGAATTGAAAAGAAGATTGGTAAATGCTCCATTTTTTACTCTTCCATCTGGAAGTGGTGGATTTTCAATATACAGTGATTCATCCAAGAAAGGATTGGGTTGCATCCTTATGCAAAATGATAACGTTATTTCTTATGCATCAAGACAGTTGAAGACTCATGAGAAAAATTATCCAACTCATGATCTTGAGTTAGCTTCCATAATCTCTGCTCTGAAAATATTGAGGCATTACCTCTACAGAGAGAGATGTGAGATTTATACGGACCACAATAGTTTGAAATATATTTTCACACAAAAAGAACTCAACATGAGATAGAGAAGATGGCTCAAGTTACTCAAGGATTACAATTGATCAATACACTACCACCCAGGAAAGGCGAATAAGGTGGAAGATGCATTAAGTAGGAACGAAAATCGCCTTCTAAATCAAATGAGTATTGAAAGAGATCATATATTCAGGGATATACTAAAGATGGATATCGTAATTGTTAAGGAAGGGGAAACATCACTCTTCTTTAAAATGATTGCTAAACCATATTTTCTAACAAAGATACAAAGTTCTCAATCTGATGATGAGAATTTTCACAATAAAATTAATGGAGTTAAGGATGGGATACTGGCTATCTTCATGTATGAAGAAGGAGTTCGGATGTTTGGGAAGAGGTTATGAGTTCCATCTGTAGCTGAGCTAAAAAGAGAACTATTAGACAATGCTCATATCTCAAATTTCTCTATACACCTCGGTATCACCAAGATGTAAAGAGATCTGAAGGAATATTTTTGGTGGAATAATATGAAGCGATAAATTTATAACTATGTGTCAAGGTTTCTAGTTTGTCAACAAGTGAAAAAAGAGATACAACATCCCAAAGGAGTGATGCAACCCCTACCTATTCCTATGTGAAAGTGGGTTAACATTACAATGGATTTTTTTCACCGGACTACCGAGGACACCTAGAAGGAATGATTCAATATGGGTAATTGTTGATCGTCTCACAAAATCAGCACATTTCCTCCCAATAATAGTGGATTTTCCAATGGATTTCCAATGGTGGTCATTGGAATCAATTTCAATTTGAAATTAGACTTAAACTGGTGTCAATCTTTTGATACTTATTGTTTTGTAAAAACACGCTATTTGATCTGGCAGCGGGAATTAATTATTAAATAAATTAATGTGACTTATATGATTTGAATTTTGTAAAATAGACTTCATTTTTTAATTCAGAATATCAAATATAGCTTAGGGTGAATTTTTGGAAATTTTCTGAAAAACTTCAATTTTGATGAATAGTGAAACCACTAAGTGGTAATCAAGCAAACTGATTTTTCAGTTAAATGAAAGTTTACCACTAATGTGTATTGAATTTTGAAAATCCAACATACATGGTTGTCATTAATAAGTAAAATGTGGTTCAATGAGATTAAAATAATTTTTTGGTGAATAGTAACTTATTAAGTTTTTAATCGCGATTAGTGGTAATTAGTGTAGTTTAAGGTATAAATAATGCGTTAATAAAATGAAATGTCCTAGAAACATGTCCCAACCTCATTGGTTGTGTCATGGCCGACCATGACATTCCATGGGTCAACTTGGGGACCCCATGGATCCACTTTTGTTGGGAAATGACATAAATTACTTTTTATTTAATGTTAAAGTGAAAATGACACAAACATAATATGTTTTACGAAAACAATTTTTATGTGGGGTTATAAAGGTCCAAATTTTGATTATAAATAGTAATTGGAAAGCTAAAAAGATCTACTATATCATAGTATTTGTTTTATAATTTTTAGACATTAAATAAATTTAATTATTTATGACATAATAATGATGTAGCGATGACATAATTATTTGAAGATTTAAATAAAATAGAAAGATAATGTAAAATCTATAAACTACACATGTCCAAAACCAATTGGATGAGTGGATTTCGAACCCTTATCACCTTATCCACGAATTCTATCAATGTGGGACCTTTTGAAACCGAAACACATTATCAATAAAGTAATATTTCTTTACTTTCCAAAAGTGCCCCTCCTCTCCTCTTATAAAAGGCCCCCACCTCTACCTCATTTCACACACTCCTCAAGCCTTTGGCTCGGCCAACCCCTGCCCATTTGATCTCTCCATATCCCTCTCCTCATCCTAGAGGATTACCTCTGGGCAGAATCCTTTCAAAGGAAGCCTTTAGGCTCAAATCAAAATGAGTTACACTTTTTAAGGTAATTCATTCTCTCATGTTAATTTGTTTTATTTTGCTTCTCCAACCCCCTAAACTCTTTTTATTTACTTCTTTTGTAACAACACCAGTATCTTCAATATACTAGGATGTTGTTATAATATTTATTTGAGCTACACTCTCACACAACTACATCAAATGGTTAAAGAACATACGGCTTCCGTGGATGGCGAAATTATGCCTCCCGAAACGATGATTGTTCAATACTCATTTAACACCTTCAAAGGTGGACATTATGATGTCACTATTTTTATATATGATATATAATATGTTTATGTTTTCCTTAAGCTTCTGTTTTTTTAATTTTGGGCATACCTTTATGGTTTCCATTATGGGTAAACACGATATCTTCATTTTAGGAAGTGCGGACTACCGCCCCCTAAAAGTGATTTGATTCGTTAATACCATATGTGGGACATATAAAGGATGGAACTATGATATTATATATGATATTATACTGGAATTATAATATACCTGTATATAATTATGATTTCATTCTATAAAATACGAAATAGAAATGAAAGTAGCGTTCATGCGTACGTACGGCTTACCGTCTCCATGAACGGTGCATTTCATTTCTTACCTCTAAATGATTATGTAATATTATAAATGCATGTATGTACTGGTTATATATGACATATATGATATCTACATCATGAATACCATTCTGGATATAATGAAATTTGACCAAATTAACAACATGTAAGTGTAAGAAGTCTATTTTTGACTTAAGAACCAAATACCGACAAAATGAACATTATTAACTTAACTGATTACATGATGTTCATAACACGGTATAAAAGGAATAATGAACTTGAAAAATATTCATAAGAAAGTATAGATTATCTCAAGTTTATTATTCAGGAGATTAAAGAACGGTCGGGTCAAGTCGGATACGAGGTATGGGATTTCGTCTCAATCTCCTTTCGTTGAGGCATATTTTTATTTTATACACAACTTTCTTTTATACAGTGTATAAACCCCTTTGACTTTTACGTTTATTCAAAAGGAATCTTTTTTATACGAAGCGTTTACTGAACGACAAAAGGGAATGTTTTTGTTGTACGTATGTGGCGACAACGACTTCTCTTCCGTCGTAACCGTTATTTGAGTTTCGGCTTCCTCTACAAGCCATACATTCTTTTTAAAAGAAAAATAAATACCATATTTTACTTTTATTTTATTTTGGTATTGAAAATGGTTTTCATAATGTTTTTATATCAATGTGTTGTATTGATATCTCGTGATTGAAATGTGGAAATTTTATGTTTCCTTTATGCATGTTTTATGTGATATGATTATGTTATGGTTCTTGGGCATTATTATGAAGACGGGTGGTTCCGTGATACACTAAGGGCGGGTGAGCCCGTTATAGCTCTCCAATGCATTGGGTAACGTGAAGGAGTGAAACGTTAAGGTTTCTCCGAAGAGATTTTAGGGAATATACTGTGATGGGTATTCCAAACGTAACCAAGAGGGTTACTCCCTACGTAAGAATGTTATGAATGCCTCAAGTTACCTTTATATCTTATGATTTCTATGATTTATTCATTATTTTATGAGGTATGTTAAAGTGCCTACATTTTATGGGTAAAGTATGATTTCATTCTTATGTATATATGAACTCATGTTTCCTTTCCATGTTTCTTTTTTTTATCACCCATACTGAGTTTTTATGCTCATCCCAAGTTTTTGAAATGTTTTTCACAGGTCAAGGGAAAGGTACATGATAAGATGATAGAGTCAGGGATGTGTCAAGAAATAATCCATGTTTTATTTTAAATGTGTTTCCATTGATGGGACTGAAGAATACTATCTTTATGTAACCACTTTGTTTATATATGGAATGTAATGCATGTTTTATGATCTAATTCTCTAAAACTCTAAACCCGAAAAGATCCTCAATGTGTAATCTTGTAATAACTCAAGATTAAGTAAGGTTTAAGGCTGGGGCCTTATAGTTGGTATCAGAGGTCGGTTTAGATAACTTTAAGAGTTATAATTCTATTAAATGATTATCCAAAAATATTTTTTTTTGAAATGATATAGCATTTAAAGATTACCATGTTGCATAATCTAATACATGTTTGTTCAGAATGGTTTTCCACAGAGGAAACAGGGAAGGAGTGCTAGGAAGGAATACAGAAGGAAATAACCTTCCGAATCAGAATCCTGAGATGGTCGGAATTGGAACTGAACAGTTTGTTGCAGTAATGGCGCAGTTGAATCAAGAGATAAATGGCGGTGGTATCCATGCACGAGATCAGCCAGATCAACTGCAGAGGAACATGTCAGTGGTGGAAAATTTCATGAGGCAACATCCGCCATCATTCAGAGGATCATCTGACCCTGTGCTAGCTGAAGGGTGGATTAAAGCACTGGAGAAGATTTTTGATGTCATGGGGTGTTCAGACAATCAAAATGTTAGTCTTGATATTTACCGTTTGGAGGGTGAAGCAGATCAGTGGTGGTCTATGGTTAAAAATATCAGGGATGCCGATGAGATTGATGCTCTTGACTGGGATGAATTCAAAGGTATGTTTCTTGAGAAGTATTTTCCTAAGGCTGTTCGACTTTGGATGGAAAAGCAATTCTTGGAATTGAGGCAAGAGGAAGACTCAGTGGCTGCCTATGAAGAAAAGTTCACTTGATTGGCATGGTATGCTCCAAATTTTATCCGGGACCTTGATAGTAAAATCAATCGTTTCAACTCAGGATTAAAGCCAAATTATCTAAGGGCATTAGCTTCTCGTGAGTTTAAAAGTTATGAAAAGCTTGTTCGATGTGCTGAGAAGGTGGAAATGGAGTTTGCCGATGACCAAGTGTTCTATAACAACCAGCAGAAGAAGAGACCGAGGTGGCAGGAGAAAGGTAAGAATTCTTCAAAAAAGTCTGATGGTAAGAGAACTAAGTTTCCAGTTTGTGATAAATGTGGAAAAAGGCATGCTGGGGAATGTCTTATGAATTCTGGGAAGTGCTACCGATGTGGTAAGATGGGACATAAGGCTCGTTATTGCACTGAAAAGGATCAAGGTTAAGGTAAGAACAAATTTGATTTACAGTTAGTGATATGTTATAAGTGCAATGAGATGGGTCACTATGCAAACGAGTGTCCGACAAGGAGCTTGAGTGATGGGAAGCAGTTAGACTACAAGCAGAAAGGGGTGGTGAAATCCTTTGCAACTACTTCAGCAGATGTCGGGCCATCAAATGAAGTTGTATCAGGTACTTTGTTTGTTTTTTGAGATTATTCCAGTGTGTTGTTTGATTCAGGGTCTACACATTCTTTCATCTCTGAAACCTTTTCTAGTAAAATGGGAATACCATCTCATGAAATTACTCATGAACTATTGGTAAAAACACCTGGGGGAAGTGTCGAGGCAAAAAGAATTTATAAGAATCTTCCTATCCTTATCTGTGGAAAGAACCTACTTGAAAACCTTATTGTTCTACCTCTAGTTGAGTTTGATGTTATCCTGGGTATGGATTGCCTCTCTATTTACCATGCTAAGATTGACTGTAGAGCTAAAGAAGTTTCTTTTCAGAAAGACTTTCAGTTTGTTTACAAGAATGAACCCTTACTTTTGATAACATATCAAGAGGCCGAGAAACTTGTAAAAGATGGAAATGAATGTTACCATGTACACGTCGTTGAAAATAAAGGAACTGTTCAGATTAATGATGTGCCAGTGGTAAATGAGTATCCTGATGTTTTTCCTGATGAGTTCCCTGGAATAATACCATATCGGGAAGTTGAGTTTACTGTTGACTTAGTTCCTGATGCTAAGCCAATTTCAAAACCCCCTTATTGAATGGCACAAATTGAACTTTTAGAGTTGAAGGAGCAATTGAAAGATTTATTAGAGAAAGGTTTCATTAGACCTAGCACATCACCATGGGGTGCTCCTGTTTTATTTGTTAAAAAGAAAGATGGTTCTATGAGACTTTGCATTTATTATAGAGCCTTGAATAACATCACTATTAAGAACAAATATCCTTTGCCTCATATCGATGATTTGTTTGATCAGCTCCAGGGAGCTCAGTTTTTTTTCAAAGATTGACTTGAGATCGGGGTACCATCAGCTGAAGGTAAAGGAGGCAGATATTCCGAAGACCGCGTTCCGTACGAGATATGGCCATTATGAATTTGTAGTAATGCCTTTTGGGCTAACCAATGCACCTGCTGTATTCATGGACATAATGAATAGAATTTTCCATGAGTTCTTGGATAAGTTTGTGGTGGTTTTCATTGATGATATTTTGGTGTTTTCTAAAAGTAAAGTGGAGCCTGAAAAACAGTTAAGGGTTGTCTTGCAAACCTTAAAAGAAAAGAAACTGTATGGGAAATTCAGCAAGTGTGAGTTTTGGTTGCAACAAATTTCTTTCCTTGGTCACATTGTTTCTAAAGATGGAATAACTGTTGATCCTGCAAAAACAAAAGTTGTGGAAGAATGGAAAAGACCCACAAATGTAACCGAGATTCGTAGCTTCCTTGGTTTGGCAAGCTATTACCGAAGGTTTGTTAGAAATTTTTCACGGTTATCTAGTCCAATGACTAAGCTAACTCGGAAGGGTGTTATGTTTATCTGGACAAAAGAATGTGGTGATTGTTTTCAGGAATTGAAAAGAAGATTGGTGAATGCTCCAGTTTTGGCACTACCTTCCAGGAATGGTGAGTTTGTTATATACAGTGATGCTTCATTGAAAGGACTTGGTTGCGTCCTAATGCAGAACGATCAGGTAATTGCTTATGCTTCACGACAGTTGAAAACTCATGAGGTAAATTACCCTACACATGATTTGGAATTAGCTGCTGTTGTTTTTGCTTTAAAAATTTGGAGGCATCATTTGTATGGAGTAAAGTGTGAAATATATACCGATCACAAAAGTTTAAAGTATATATTCACTCAGAAAGAGTTAAACATGAGACAAAGGAGATGGCTGGAATTAATCAAAGATTTTGATTGTACAATTCATTACCATCCGGGAAAAGCAAATAAAGTGGCTAATGCTTTGAGTCGAAAAATTAATGCTTCATTAACAATGTTGCGTTTGGAACGTGATCCTTTGGTCAAGGATTTGATGAACTTTGGCATAGAAGTTGTTGGTGCAGGAAGTCCTTCTGTTTTGTTTCAGGTATCAGTGAGATCATCTCTATCAGATAGAATCAAGCAAGCACAGAAGCAAGACAGTGAGTTGCAGAAAAGGGTAGAGATGGTTCAGAAAGGTCAGTTGCCTGAATTCCACATTGATAGTGATTGTGTTTTGAGATTTGGGAAGAGATTGTGTGTGCCTTGTGATTCACAGTTGAAGAGAGAGTTGTTATGTGAAGCTCATAGTTCTCCGTTTTCAGTTCATCCGGGCAGTACTAAGATGTATATAGATCTGCGAGAGTATTACTGGTGGGATGGAATGAAAAGCGATATTGCTGATTTTACTGTGAAGTGTTTGACTTGTCAGCAGGTTAAAGCAGAGCGGTAGTTACCGAAAGGGATGCTTCAGCCTTTACCAATGCCAGAGTGGAAATGGGAGAATATATCCATGGTCTTTGTTGTTGGACTACCAAAGACATCTCGAGGTAATAATGCAATCTTGGTTATTGTTGATCGCTTGACCAAATCTGCTCATTTCCTTGCTATACGAGATAATTTCTCTCTTGATCAACTTTCCCGTCTGTATCTTAAAGAGATAGTCAGGTTACATGGAGTTCCTCTCTCCATTGTATCAGATCATGATCCCAGGATTACTTCTAACTTTTGGAAAGGCATTCAGAAGTCGTTGGGTACTGAATTAAATTTTAGTACAACTTTTCATCCTCAATCAGATGGGCAGTCAGAACGAAAAATTCAGACATTAGAGGATATGCTACGAGCTTGTTCTATGGATTATCAGGGAAGTTGGGACCAACATCTTTCTTTGGTTGAATTTTCATATAATAATAGTTTCCATTCCAGTATACAGATGGCACCATTTCAGGAATTATATGGGAAGCGGTGTCGAACTCCAGCTTTCTGGGATGAAGTGGGTGAAAGAAAGTTGATGGGACCAGAATTGGTAGAAGAGATGGCAGAAAAAGTTCAGCTGATTCAGAAACACATGAGAACAGCTCAGAGCAGGCAGAAGAGTTATGCGGATAACTGGAGGAAGGATCTATCTTTCGAGGTAGGTGATCATGTTTTTCTCAAGGTTTCTCCTTGGAAAAGTGCGATGAGATTTGGTAAGAAAGGAAAGTTTAGTCCGAGGTTCATTGGACCATACGAAATTCTGGAGAGAGTTGGATCAGTTGCATACCGAGTGGCTTTACCTCCGAGTTTATCTCAGGTACACAATGTTTTTCAAGTTTCGATGTTGAGAAATTATATGCCAGATCCATCTCATGTTTTGAGTCCAGAGGTAGTTCAGCTGGAAGAGAACCTATCTTATGAGGAACAACCGGTCCAGATTCTTGACCACAGGGAGCATGTGTTACGAAATAAGGTGATTCACCAGGTAATGGTTTTGTGGAAAAACCACATGATTGAAGAGGCACCATGGGAATCTGAAAATGCAATGAGGGATAAGTACCCCCATTTATTCGATAAGTAAATAAATTGCGGGGACGCAATTTTCTAAAGGGGGGAAGGATGTAACATCCCAAGTAAGTAATGAATAATAGATAATTTTATCTATGTCTATTAATGAATAATATAGTGTTATAGAGGCTTAAAATGAAAATAAATACAATCTTATGCATGGAACACACTAATATTCTTTAAAGATAGTTTTTTCTGCCTTTTAATGGCAAACCATTTTTGAATCAATATTTTGACAATTTTATAAACTATGTTTGTCAAAATAAACTTATTCTTTATGATTGGGACATCAAAATTTACCTTGTGTGAATTTTTGGTATTTTTCTGACAATGTTCATTTTTTTAATGAATAGTGAAAAATACTGCATTTTACATAAAAACTGCTTTTTAATCTAATTTATTTATATGATTAGATTATCTTTTGAATTGGTATTAATGTTTAATATGAATATATATTTACCATTTTATCCAATGGTGGTCATTGGAATCAATTTCACTTTGAAATTAGACTTAAACTGGTGTCAATCTTTTGATACTTATTGTTTTGTAAAAACACGCTATTTGCTCTGGCAGCAGGAATTAATTATTAAATTAATTAATGTGACTTATATGATTTGAATTTTATAAAATAGACTTCATTTTTGAATTCGGAATATCAAATATAGCTTAGGGTGATTTTTTGGTAATTTTCTGATAAACTTCAATTTTTGATGAATAGTTAAACCACTAAGTGGTAATCAAGCAAACTGATTTTTCAGTTAAATGTAAGTATACCACTAATGTGTATTAAATTTTGAAAATCCGACATACATGGTTGTCATTAAGAAGTAAAATGTGGTTCAATGAGATTAAAATAATTTTTTGGTGAATAGTAACTTATTATGTTTTTAATCGCGATTAGTGGTAATTAGTGTAGTTTAAGGTATAAATAATGCTTTAATAAAATGAAATGACCTAGAAACATGTCCAAACCTCATTGGTTGTGTCATGGCCGACCATGAAATTCCATGGGTCAACTTGGGGACCCCATGGATCCTCTTTTGTTGGGAAATGACATAAATTACTTTTTATTTAATGTTAAAGTGAAAATGACACAAACATAATATGTTTTACGAAAACAATTGTTAAGTGGGGTTATACAGGTCCAAATTTTGATTATAAATAGTCATTGGAAAGATAAAAAGATTTTCTATATCATAGTATTTGTTTTATAATTTTTAGACATTAAATAAATTTAATTATTTATGACATAATAATGATGTAGCGATGACATCATTATTTGACGATTAAAATAAAATAAAAAGATAATGTAAAATCTATAAACTACACATGTCCAAAACCAATTGGATGAGTGGATTTCGAACCCTTATCACCTTATCCACTAATTCTATCAATGTGGGACCTTTTGAAACCGAAACACATTATCAAATAAAGTAATATTTCTTTACTTTCCAAAAGTGCCCCTCCTCTCCTCTTATAAAAGTCCCCCACCTCTACCTCATTTCACACACTCCTCAAGCCTTTGTCTCGGCCAAACCATGCCCATTTGCTCTCTCCATATCCCTCTACTAATCCTAGAAGATTCCCTTTGGGAATAATCCTTTCAATGGAAGCCTTTAGGCTCAAATCAAAAGGAGTTACACTTTTTAAGGTAATTCAATCTCTCATGTTCATTTGTTTTATTTTGCTTATCCAACCCCCTAAACTCTTTTTATTTACTTATTTTGTAACAAAACCAGTATCTTCAATATACTAGTATGTTGTTATAATATTTATTTGAGCTAAACTCTCACAAAACTACATCAAATGGTTAAAGAACATACGGTTTACGTGGATGGCGAAATTCTGCCTCCCGAAACGATGATTGTTCAATACTCATTTAACACCTTCAAAGGTGGCCATTATGATGTCACTATTTTTATATATGATATATAAAATGTTTATGTTTTCCTTAAGCTTATGTTTTTTTTAATTTTGGGCATACATTTATGGTTTCCATTATGGGTAAACATGATATCTTCATTTTAGGAAGTGCGGACTACCGCCCCCTAAAAGTGATTTGATTCGTTAATACCATATGTGGGACATATAAAGGATGGAACTATGATATTATATATGATATTATACTGGAATTATAATATAACTTTATATAATTATGATTCCATTCTATAAAATACGAAATAGAAATGAAAGTAGCGTTCATGCGTACGTACGGCTTACCGTCTCTATGAACGGTGCATTTCATTTCTTACCTCTAAATGATTATGTAATATTATAAATGCATGTATGTACTGGATATATATGACATATATGATATCTAAATCATTAATACCATTCTGGATATAATGAACTTTTACCAAATTAACAACATGTAAGTGTAAGAAGTCTATTTTTGACTTAAGAACCAAATACCGACAAAATGAACATTATTAACTTAACTGATTACATGATGTTCATAACACGGTACAAAAGGAATAATTAACTTGAAAAAGATTCATAAGAAAGTATAGATTAACTCAAGTTAATTATTCAGGAGATTAAAGGACGGTCGGGTCAAGTCGGATACGGGGTATGGTATTTCGTCTCAATCTCCTTTCGTTGAGGCATATTTTTATTTTATACACAACTTTCTTTTATACGGTGTATAAACCCCTTTGACTTTTACGTTTATTCAAAAGGAATATTTTTTATACGAAGCGTTTACTAAACGAAAAAAGGGAATGTTTTTGTCGTACGTATGTGGCGACAACGACTTCTCTGCCGTCGTAACCGTTATTTGAGTTTCGGCTTCCTCTACAAGCCATACCTTCTTTTTAAAAGAAAAATAAATACCATATTTTACTTTTCTTTTATTTTGGTATTGAAAATGGTTTTCATAATGTTTTTATATCAATGTGTTGTATTGATAACTCGTGATTTAAATGTGGAAATTTTATGTTTCCTTTATGCATGTTTTATGTGATATGATTATGTTATGGTTCTTGGGCCTTATTATGAAGACGGGTGGTTCCGTGATAAATTAAGGGCGGGTGAGCCCGTTATACCTCTCCAATGCATTGGGTAACGCGAAGGAGTGAAACGTTAAGGTTTCTCCGAAGAGATTTTAGGGAATATACTGTGATGGGTATTCCAAACGTAACCAAGAGGGTTACTCCCTACGTAAGAATGTTATGAATGCCTCAAGTTACCTTTATGTCTTATGATTTCTATGATTTATTCATGATTTTATGAGGTATGTTAAAGTGCCTACGTTTTATGGGTAAAGTAGGATTTCATTCTTATGTATATATGAAGTCATGTTTCCTTTCCATGTTTCTTTTTTTTATCACCCATACTGAGTTTTTATGCTCATCCAATGTTTTTGAAATGTTTTTCACAGGTCAAGGGAAAGGTACATGATAAGATGATAGAGTCAAGGATGTGTCAAGAAATAATCCATGTTTTATTTTAAATGTGTTTCTATTGATGGGAATGAAGAATACTATCTTTATGTAACCACTTTGTTTATATGTGGAATGTAATGCAAGTTTTATGATCTAATTCTCTAAAACTCTAAACCCGAAAAGATCCTCAATGTGTAATCTTGTAATAACTCAATATTAAGTAAGGTTTAAGGCTGGGGCCTTATAAAAAGTCTCCAGAAGGCTTTGAATACAGAGCTTCTTATGAGTAATGCTTATCACCCTCAAACTAATGGAAAGATTGAAAGGACTATTCAGCCTCTGGAAGACATGATGAGATCATGCTCTCTTGACATCCAAGGTATGTGGGATCAATACTTGCCTTTGGTGGAATTTTCCGACAGCAATAGTTTCCATTATAGTATTCAAATGGCTCTATATGAAGCATTATATGGAAAGATATTTCGAACTCCAACTTGTTGGGATGAAGTTGGTGAGAGGAAACTTATTGGCACAGAACATATTGAAGAGACCATGAAAAAGGTGGAGAAAATAAATGACCATATTAAAGTGGCCTAAATTAGGTAGAAGAGTTATACTGAAAACCGGAGAAAGGAAATGGAATTCCGCGTGGGAGATCATGTATTTCTGAAAGTATCTCCATGTAAGGGTGTCTTGAGGATCAGTAAGAATGGGAAAATGAGCCCCATCTATATCGGACCGTTTGAAATTTTGGAAGGAATCGGGGATATAGCTTACCGTTTAGTGATGTCGCCAAATCTCCCCAAAGTTCATGATGTGTTCCACATATCATTGTTAAAGAATTACATGCCAGACCCAATTCATGTACTCAGATATGATGAAATAGAACGGGAACCTGATTTATCATACTGTGAAAATCCAATCAGGATTCTTGACACAAGGGATCATGTATTGAGAAATCGGAAAACTCGTCTAGTAAAGGATCTTTGGAGAAACCTGAATTTGGAGGAAGCAACATGGGAACCTAAGGATGTTATGAAAAAGAATCACCCACAACTTTTTTGTGGGATTTATACATAAAATTTCAAGGAAGAAATTTTCGAAGAGGGAATAATGTAGCAACCCCAACATGTTATGGTATGTTTCTATTAAACACATTTTATTCATCATTGAGTTCCCTTGAAACAACACTAAGTTATTTAAAAGATATTAAAAACCTATCCATTAAATATAAATCTTCCACTTCTATGTTTTGAATGTCTAAAATGGTCATCTAGAGTTGTGATCAGTAAGACATTTAGATTCTGATAGAACAACCATGATTTTTGGTGTATAGTAACATACCCTTATGAATAGTAATATGAAAATTAATATGACCCTTATGAATAAAAAGTAATAATATTATTTTATTTTCTTAAGGAAATAAGATAATGAGATCTTAATTAGTTTTTCAATGAGAAATAAAACAAACTGCACTTTAAGATTGTTATTTTTCAAATTAACTATGACATTATTTAAAAATCAAATTATTAATATTTAGAAAATTAATTTTGAAAAATGGAGTTCATTTTTTAAGTCTACACGTCGAAAAATTGTTAGGTTAATGTTTTGGGAATTTTAGGAAATTCTATAATTTTTGATGAATAGTGAAATAAGATAAAATATCGTATATGAAAATTATTGATAAATACAATATTTATGAAATAATAAGTTTTTTAAGGCCACTTGGTTAGAACTCACATGAAATAATTACTATTAGGGGTTACATGAAACATCACTATTGGTTGTCTTGAGGGAAATAATAAAATAATAAATTAAATATTCAAAATTTACCCCTCTCCTCCACAATAAAAACCCCTCATCACTCCCTCTTCACTTCACTCCTTTAAGCCTTGGTGCTACTCAATGATCTCCCCAAATACCCTACCCTGTTCACTCCCCATGACCAAGAAGCTCTTGGTATTTCCAAAAGACCAAAATCCCTTCCCTTAAGGAGGTTCTTGAGGAAGTTATTTCACAAGGTAAAAGACCTTTCTTTTTCTTTTAGTTTCATTTGAAGTTATCTTCATTTGTTATCATCTTCTCACCTCCTCTATCCAAATGATCATGATACCTCCAGTATAATCTATATAATGGTTTTATATCATTTTAATGGAAGAACCATCATCAATATTCTTACTCCCACACTTTTATTTTTATAAACGAAATCAACGTCCATGAGGTTCCAATTTATAACCTTCGAGGACGACAAAGTTTCATTCTTGAATCATTCCTTCCTTAATGGTAATGAAACACTATTTATGGTGTAACCAGGTCATAATATATGTATTTTATCTTGATTAATGTTCTTGTAATCTTTACACATACATGATATGAAATAATAATACAAAACAAGTTTATTGAGCCCAAAACTACCAATCCAAATTCAATCGTTTATTTTTAACTCATAAAATAAGTCATCCTCATGGTATATAAGAAGAATAATTATAAGATCATTTATATATCATTAATTTCACTAATAATGTATATTAACAATTCTGGATGTCTAACCATATTTCAAACCAACTTCCATTCATGAATACAAGTTAAGAAATCATGAAACCATGTAAGAAAATGCTTCCAAAACAATAATATTGAATCTCTTAAACCCATCTAAAAGGACATTAATAAAAATCATAAGGTTACACCATATCGATTAAATGTTTATTAGGTTCTTTAATTATTAATTAATGAATAAAAATTTGATTATTCAGGTCGTTAAGAACAATCAAGAACACCGTCGAGCATAAGGTAAGGGATCCTCTCTCTCACTTTTGTTCAAAAATCTCCCCTATGTTGGGACCATTTAATTTTAATTCCTAATGATGGTGTATGTTTTAGAACCTCACCCATAATGACCTTGTTTCATATAAATAATGTAATACACCTTTACCTCTCATTAATACCTCACAATAACACTCGTAACCATGCCAAAATGATTATAAGGGGTTTCTCATCTCACATTCATTTCTCTGATATATTCATTGTTCGCCACTTATTTCATATATGTGGTATAAGTGTACATCCATTTGTTATTAAATAACATTATTCTTTTTATATTCATGTTATTCAATGATTAATTTTAGATTTATTATGTTCTGGTCTTATGATGCGACTATTTACATTGTGGTAAGAGTCTTTGTCTCAACTACTATTTTGTTGTGACTAACCTTATATTGTGCACCTAATAATCCTTATGTGGTGTACTTACTGCCCATTTGGGATAAATTTTCATTTTAAATTATATTGATAATAAATATCCATAATCTCATATGATGGATATGTTGTTGTCTAAACCATATACCATTTTACATAAGGTGTTTATTTTGGAAAGTTATTTTAAATATGGAAGTATTGATGAATCTGTATACTCTACTCTATACGGATATTGAAAAAGAATATTGATCTTCTATTGAATCAATGTATAAGGAATTATTAGGACCTGAAGTGGAGGGTGGGTCCCTCTTTAGCACCTCGGTGAATCAGTAGGTCTCATGAGACAAATCAGTGTCGAAAAACCCTTCAAGTTTGATTCCAAAAATCAGACGGGTTTCTACCCATAGAACTAAACCATTTTAACGGTATTATGGTTTCATGTGCCAGATACATGAAGTCTCATTAATAATCATTCTATTTATTCATTAGTAGTTATTATTATTATCCATGAGGTTTTCACTATGACAAAATCTATGGATGCAGTTTCATTCTCAGTTTATTAATGGAATTAGTTATTCATTTATTCACTATGCCATATTGATTATGTCAGACTGATTGTGATTATTTAATTATTGTACTCATGCTTCCACTATTTATAAACCGTACTAAGAATTTGAGCTCACCCCATTCATTTTTTACCTTCAACAGGTGAAGAAGAGGACATTTATTGAGTTCAAGTGGTTTCAGTTTAGTTTTCGTTATGTATTGTATTTTGTAAACATTTTCAATGTAATTTGAGAAAAATCTATGTATCTAGTTTCTTCAGGACTACAAAACCGACAGTTCCTTCAGGATTTTCATTCCTTCTAACTATTTCAATATCACATGTAATGAACCGACTCCAGCCTAGAGGGGTTGGGGTGTCACATTTGGGAAACCTTTAGTGGTCACATGGGGTATATCATATAATATATAATTAGACAGATTATAATTAGGATGCTACATGTGATGTAACAAAATTGAGATCTATTTTTTATCATCCCCATTTAAAAGGGGAGGGTTTTCATATTATTTAGTGACATCATCTATGTAATATGGGATGGTTTGGAAACTACAATGTAACCTTCCATGACGAATAGTGGATTTCGTGGGAACTATTATATGACCTACCAAATGTAATAGGGGATGTTTATAATATTAGTGTATGAGAACACCTACATATAATGGGTTAGTTTTCGAACATCATTTTAATATCCCCTAGAAATGAGGTGATGGTTTTGGAATTTATTTATCTATGAATTGATATGTATTTTTCTTCAATCATGGAGCTAAAAATTGTATTTTTTTGGTTGTTGGTGGCATATTTTGGACCCCATGAGCCTATGAGTGGTGAATTGTCATTATGTCACTGAATAAACCTAGAGAAATATAAATAAAAATTTGGTAGAGGAGTTTTTTTTGTGTTCTATGAGGTATTATTACTCACACCCTCTATAGGAAATAGGGTAATCTAGAAAGAAATTGGTGATCCATACAATGAAATGTCAACATTGTTAGGTTGTAGAGCATGTGGAGTTCGATGGGGATTGTGGTGATGTGAGTAAATACTCTAGGATCATTTTTATGGTTCCTCCATCAATATTTTTTTATTTTTTATTTTATAGATTTTTTATTGTAAAATGGGATAATTATTTAGTTTCTTTACCAGTGATTTCATCCCTTATTGATATTACATGTGATGTTTTTATTAATTAGCATCATCCATTATATTATCAATGGTAATTTATTGATAATTTCATTGACTATGTTTTCTATTGATGGCCATCTGATACTAATGGTATAGTCTCTACATTGTATGATCTAGACCCTTTTCACTAGTTCTCTTCCATTATCATTGGGGGGGCACATATGGGGCCATATTCCTCACTAACTCATAACCAATGATCTGTTTAGGTGCTTTAAATGCGCGATAGATCTAAAAACTCCTAGATTGCTGATTACAAAATGGTTGGTCCTTATTCCTCAAATCACCATTGATCATTTTGTCTATGTTTTTTTGGAAATATGTTCAAATATATTTTAATCAAATAAAATAGATTGGATATCCATTCAAAATTCCAAACAGTTCCTTCATGTATCCCAATAGAATCCAAAAAATACATGTGTTATATGATAAAGTGTGTCCTTTTTAGAACATCATAGATCCATTCCATGATTTATTAGATTTAGATACATCAAATACTACCCACTGTCTGACTGAGGATCAAATTAACCTCTTCTCTAGTCTATTGTCTCAAAACAAAACCATTTTCCACCACCACCAATTATCATCTATGGTAGATTCCAAATTAATGATAGTTTATAATTGGAAAAATTGTGTTGAAACATCATCATTTCCCCTGTTTTTTTAGTATATAAATAATACGTAAAAATTAAATTATTTCATTAGTAAATAGAAGGTGAAAAATTAATATTTGTTGAAGCTTCCCTCTATTTATTCTCTCTATAAAAAACCCAACCATATTTACACCATGATAATTATTACATATTACATTGTAAAATGATATAACTTATTACAGTATGAAGAATCAACCCTTTTAACAATTTTAAGAGACTATATAAGTTTATGGTTTTGATAATAAATGGAAAAAATGTAACATAGTATGAAAATAATTGTTTCATCATTAATGATCATGAAATGATTCCATCATCATATACTAGGGAATGAAAAACATAATACTTGCCCATATTAAATACCCATTAAATGCAATTATTTGATAAGATCTATCCTTATTAGATAGAAAATAATCAATATGATATAATGTATAATCAAAATACTTGACTTTTCAATATACAATTTATGTTCAATTCATATCAATTGATAATATCCACATAGTAATCATGTGGAAAATGAAAACTAAATTCTAATATAGGAAAGACATAAATCTAGTCTTTCATGATATTTATATAAAGGTCTCATGAAATTCAACATGATTATTGACATCCGAACCTTTGTATGAGACAAATTCATTATATTAGTATTTAATCACAAATTAGTATACTAATATCAGCAAATATTTTTTCTAATGATCCCTATCGATGCATCGAGGGGATATATATAACCATTCCATTCCCAAAACATTCAAATATAAATAAATAAATAAATATTTAATAATCAACATAATTAATTCCCAAAATTCCTCATAATTAAATAACTTTCCATATTGAATCAGGAATAAATAATTTTCTCAAATTATTGAAATAAATTTTGTAATAAACTTCCATTAAGAGAAAATGTATATTGAAATGATATACGATTATGAAAAACTAAATGTGGTGAATATGATTTACATTAAATCCATGACACCTTAAATATATACATGGAGAATAAAATCATTTCCAATGAAATAATAGAGAGTGATGTAGAATTTTATCATGAGTGTTATGACTAAAAAATCTCAAATTTGTAAAGGGTGTAAGAATACCATTTTGTTATGATAAAAGATTTTTTAAAATAAAAATCAATTTAATAAGTTGAAAAAAATTGGAACTAAAAATTAAACATAACTTCCTTATAACATTTTTTTAATAATTAAATTACCAGTCACCTTCAATATTATTTGCATAACATTAAGAAAATATTAATATTTTATTTTAATAAAAATTAAAATTAAAATTCATAGATTATTATGAAAATTATTTTATTTAAAAATAATCATGGAAACATGTAAATAAATAATCATAGTACTAAATGGTATAGAAAATAAGTAAATTCATTAATGTCATATATGATAAAATAGAAAACTCTTTTTTAACATTTATAAAAAATATAGAAAAATACTATTTTTAGGAAAATAATTTAATTTTTCTTTGCTAACAATCATAAAATCAATTACTATGTAGTCAAAATATCTTCAAATAAATATTATAGTCTAAATAAAAATATAAATTAATTATTAAAATGACATTTACATGAAATAAAAAGATCGTCGACCAAAGAGTAAATAAGGTTGTATTTTCTTCAAACCCAACTTATCAATTTTAGTAAGTACTAAAGGGAAGAAAATAATTATAAAATAATTCTCAATACATATATAACATTTTTATAAGAAAATATATATAATGTAAATGATAAATAGATAAAACATTCCTATAATGGAAATCTAAATTTCTATAATCTCAAATAAAATGGTAATATTGAATAAACTATCATTAATTTTGTAACATTTGAATAAAATTACATTAAAGATAAAACCTGAATAAAAAAATACCTTGAATAAATATGGATTCATGATATTACATGTAAAATGGTTATTATATAAATCTCATAAACGAAATTATGTGTATAATCTAAAACATGTCTCATTCAAGTGGAAATCTGACAAAATTGTCATTTACTCATGTCAACCTTTCTTCATAATAACACATAACCTATTGTATAAAAGATTTTGATCTAGTATAAATATTGAAGATAAATAAATGTATAGTTATAATACCATATATATACACTTAAAGAATTATGTCACTTGTTTATTAATAGTTCGTTTTTAACGCCATATTTACGGGTAATGACTATTCCATTTTTTCAAGGAAGTGTCAATCTGGTAGAAGGGTACAATGAATGTGTTCATTGTTTAATTACACCAAAAAATTTATTAATTTAATTTTAATAATATTTTAACATTATTTAAAAATTAATATTCATACATATAATGTTGTTTTGAAAAATAAATTACATCACATCATAGAGATAGTGGTTCCAACAGATGCCCAAATGATGTTTCTTGTTTTCGGTTGGCTGAACTAATGAAAGGTAAATATTAAATAATTTTTAGTGAATCATTTTTATGTGATATATAATATATATATTCAACAAGTCTGTCCTTATTATCAACAATATAAAATATAATGTAATAAAATGTTATTCCGTCATGTAGTTGGTAGTCAACATGTTTGCATGAGAGACATTATCAATATCAAATAACCAGAAAGTAATAATATAGAAAAAATATATCACATAAAAATGAATAATTTTCTCACTAATATGAAATATAAAATTAATATTCATCATATTAACAACAATGAGGTGTGGTGATAAAAAACCAAAAAACATTGCTTCGTGGAAGTCGTAGTCCAAACATACATAGGTGTGATTAATTTGTTTATCATTTGATATAATAGCCTTTGACAATGGTTTTTTCATTAACATAGTAAAGATTAATTATATATAATATACTTAAGTAATTAAATAATATTTTTTTTAAATAATATAATTATGTAAAAGGAGATTCAAAATTAAAGAACTTGTTTGAGTGTTATACCTCTTAATTGAAAATCATCCATTGTCTTACACCTTAATCATTCAAAGAGTGGTTTTAAGTAAAGGAATTAATATTTTTGATATGGTGAAGGAATATAAAAACGATAGTGTTGATATTTTACGGATGTTTTATAACATTTTTTGAATGAGAGAGCATAAAATGTTCCCTTTAATTTGTGCGGTGAGTTAAAAACATAAAAAAATCATGAAATATTGATATATAATATGTGTCTAACTCTGTTAAAATTTTAAAAAAGTTTCTCATATTATTATATTAGGAGATTATGGATGAAATATAATCTACCAATTTTTTTAGAAATAATTAAGGGTCATTTTAAAACATACCTACTTGTGAACCCCCTTTATTATCCATGTCTTACTTTAACCATTGTAAAAACATTTTTAGTAATTAAGAGTCATCAAATTATTTTTACTGATGAAAAGTATTGTGTAACTAAACTATCTAAGAAATTATCTACAAATTGTAATAAAAAATATTCATTATATGATTGTTTTAATTTTCCAATGAATTTAAAAAATCAATTATTAAAAACCAATTACAGTGATTTTTGAGACTATTCACATATCATGACCTAAAATGTATCAAGAAAACAACAGAATAACAAATAACATATTTCACCAATAATTGAAAATTATAATTATTGATATATATTTGATCATCAGTATTTAAATTGTGATTAATGTGTTGCAAATAAGTAATTTCATAATTATACTACATGCATGACAATTACAAATGCATTTGGTTATCGTTGTAGGTAATTATCCCATCAAAAAGAATTAATATTAAATTACTATCATAAATATTGATTAAATGAATTTAATTTTATCTACTATATTCTTTAATATGTAAAATTTATCTATATCCTGGTCATTGCATCATAATAAGTGAGATAAAGTGACATTTTTTATTTATTATTAATTTAAAATAATATAAATGCAATGATCAAAGGAAAATGGTACAAACAATCCATATGTGAGCTAATAGAATGTTTTTTTGTAGAAACAAACTTATAAAATAAAATCATGTAACAAATTATAGTTATTTTGTATAATTCACACCTTGTTCTAAACCCTTTGAACTCATATTACCTTTTATCAAGGTGACTGAATTTACTTTATTTATTATTCGTTGTGATCAAAAATGAAATTTATTTATTTGTACAATTTAAGACCCATTTTCAAAAAATTCAAATTCTTTTTATAAATAAAATTATTAAAAATAGATAAATCTATTTTTAATATATGTTCACAAAATGAATCAAAAATATTTTTAGAAATATTTGTTTTATGAAGAAAAAATCAAATTATAACAAACTGAAATATAATTCATATAATAATGGAATTGATGGTACTATTATTTAATAAAATAAATCATCTTTTACATTAATATTTAATTAAAATATCATGAACTTTTAAATTTATTTATTTAATGCAAATAAATTCTAGTTTTCCAAAAGTAATATCAATTTTTTCAAAGAATATTTATAACATTTTCACTAATTTATTATATTATACAATCAAAAATTGCGATATAATTTTTTTTTATGAAAATGTATTTTTGAAGGAAAATATTTCATTTTTTTCTTCTATTCGTATTAAAATTAATTAATTTTACGCTATCTAATTTAATTTAATATATAATATACTTATTTCATTAAAAGCATTTATAAATTGTAATTAATTTAACCTGTTTATTGAAAAACAATACAGACAAAAAAATAGTTTTTTCTGGAAAAACATCTCTTTTACCTTCAAAAGATTGAATCATTATTTAAAACAATTAATAATCATATTATAATAGATTTTAAATTTTATTGGGGAAAAATATGCATAATAAAATTATTAAAATTTATATCCTCTAGAATAATAACTAGGTTATAGTAATCAAATTTATATAATATTATTCCATAGGTTTTTGGGCTCAAGGATTAGAGTATCTTACAATAAGATACATATAATTTTATCAAAAGAAAATAAAAAAATTCAAGGTATATCATTAACCCCTCCATATAAAATTTTTACCCTAATGATTTTAACTCTACATTTTCTAAATTATGTAATGTTATATCATAACATATTAATAATATTTATTATTATTTTATCAGAAACATTAATTTATAGGTCATGACTATGAAATATATTATTCGTATACTAATTTAAGATATATAAATTAGTTTCTTAATTAGTACTCTGAAAGGTGATTGTTACCTTCTACATAAGAATCGGTAGATTTATTTTATGTTTCTTTAGGTTTGAGAAATTAATTTATTATTATGACTGAAATATTAATTAAATTACTTTCTTAGATTCATCACATTACATAAATATGAATTCATCCTTTGATGTGAATCATTGTGCTCTTAATGATTTTTTCAATCTGAAATCAATAAAAAATCATTATATCAGCTATATGATCCACAAAAATAAGAAATAACATTATAATTATCTACAACTGAAATGGATAAGAAATATAAATTAATAACCAATATCCATGACAAATCATGAAAATAAATATCCAAAATCTAAAAACTAACCAATTATAAAATTAAAATTTCAAAAGTATGCATGATAACATTTTAACAAAAAAAATATTGTTTACACATTCTTCCATAATTCTATCAATTTTTTATCCCCAAATAACCTTTAACACTCATATATTAATGTTACCTAATAAAAAATTCCCAAAATATAATTTTACCAAAATAAAATACCACAGAATGTAGTAAACATGACCAATGATCTACTTCTAAAATAAAATAATAATCATTTATGTCATATATAAATTCTTTAGTGAATATCTCTAAAAATATAAAATTTTCTTAATAATCACATTTCATGGTGATTGATACCATATAATATATGCTTAAAAATTAATATATTTCCAATATTTTCGACCCAAATAAAAATTTATAAAACAATTATTGTATGTGTTGTCTTATCCCTCAGACCAAAAAATATTGATAAATACTACAAAATACAAATAATACAATATGTAATTTATCCATAATTCCCCTAATTTCAAATCTATAATGGTAACATTCTTACATAAGTATTATCAATTGAGTTTCTTTTTTCTAGATATATCAATCTAAATTTCATCAAAACAGATAATATTAACATGAAAATGAACATCTTATTTAAAAAATTCCGAATTTTTAAATTTCTCAAATAACCCATTTTCTTATAAAATATTCAAAAATAATTCTTAATTTATTCAATTTATCTTTATAATCCTTTATATAACATTTGATATCATCAATGAATAATAAAAAAATATTATCAGGGTAGTTCCCGCATTGACTAAAGATGTTGATATCCTTCCTTCTATTATGTTCCATCCCAATTGAATTAAAATTCATATAATGTTATATATTAATTTCTAAGATTATAATAATGTTAGTTATTTCATTTTTAATTTAAAACATAGCTTTTATGGGGAATAAAAACTTAAATTGACAAAAAATACACCAACCCCTACTACAGTAATCCATTCATGATGATTAATTTTTATATTAGTAAAATATATAATAGTTCTATCCATGATGGAACAATATATTTAGAATTCATGGGGGAATACATAAATACTTCCCTTGAATGTTACATTGTAGAAAGAAAGTCATAAAAATTTATTTCATACATGAATATTATTCAAATATTGCTTCTTTTAACCTACGGAAAGGAAAAGATAACAAATGGCGATCTCAAAAACTTCGTGTAAAATTGAATATGATAGAAGCTATCATGATTTTATAAGGAATTATCAATATATTATATTGGATATTGAAAACACTTCTAATTTCATTCAAAAACATCATTTAAATGTATATCAATTATTAATATCAACATATAATAGACATGGATAATGAAAAACAAATTATTAATAAAGGAAATTAAAAAATATGGACATTCAACATATTTTTATCATGACCATGGCCATTTTATCATAAATCATACAGTAAAGTCCTTAGCTAAGATACATTCATTGTATGGGTAATTACCAACTACCCAACTAATGTATACATTTAATTAAATCAAGATAAATATTGATACTTTAGGTGGTCATATATAAATGGGTCACACTCTTTACATTCACATCTACCAATTACTAAAATAATGAATTATCAAATAAATTATTTCCCAACATTCCTTTTAAATATATAATATTATTTACCAAATTAATAATATGAAATATTTCTCTAATCAATAAAATAACATTATTAATAAATATCATTAAACTTATACTTTATATTGAAGTGGTATATGGTAATGATAATATAATAGTAGTGGGAACTATTTTGTATAAATATATGATACTTAAATTATATATATGGAGGATAAAATAATTTCCAATGAAATAATGGAGTGATATAGGGAATTTGATCAAGATCATGTTACAACCAAAAACCAAAAATTGATACAGAATGAAGGAATAACATCCATTCATTAGAAATTTTGGGTTTTATAGTAAAAACATTATTCTACAATATATAAAATAAATTTAAATCGATAAAATTACAAATAGTATTCTTGTAATATTTTTAATAATGAAGTTACTAAACACATTCAAAATTATTTTCCTTACATTATGAAAATAATACCATTTCCTCTTCATATCATTTAGAATGAAAACTCATTTCCCATTGAAAAATTATTTTTTTGAAAATAACAATGGATTTTTGTAAAATAATAATCTATATAATGATTGATCATTATGGTGAAAAAAATCATTTATAATATATATGATATAAGAAAACATTCTTTTAACAAATATATAATAATTCATGAAAATAATTTTTCAATTTTTTTAAAGACTGAGTTTCATAATTTATTAATAATGTAGAAGGTATATAAAATTTATTAAAATTATCATCTAATTCGTATGAACTAAATTCATTACCATATAAAATAATCATTACATGGATGAAAATTTATTTTTACCTAAGAGTAAATAAAATCATAATTTTATAAAAAAATATTTTCTCAGTCATATTAAGATCCAAATTGAGGAAAATGAATGGAAAACCATAAATTTAATTTATTAACAAATGAGAATAAAATATTAGGAGTTTAAATTATAATGATAAAATAATTTCCAAAATAGAGGTTTAAATATAAATAATCCTGAATAAAAATGACAGGGTAGATTCAACCATTACTCCTTTGAATTATATCAATCAAAACTACTTAAAAGAGAAATCCCTAACAAAAAACATGTTATAGTAGGTTTAAATATGGATTCGTGATATATCTTATCAATTTTTTAGTACATAGACCATGTAATATAAGTTAGGTGCATAATGTCAAACGTGTCTTATTAAAGTAGAGATGAAAAGAAATTATAATTATCACATTTATAAATACCTACATATGATCACATATACTACCATATAAAAAAAATATATTTATTTTAAATATTTAACATATCAATATTTTTAGTTTTAATAACATATATTTTTCACATATCACAATATTTCAAATATTTATTAAAAAAATTTATTCGCATCATCATCACGAGTGATAACTATTCTACAATTTAATCAAATTCCAATTTGGTCTTTAAAATACTTAAATATTTTTTATGGTTTAATTACATAAAAATTATTAACAACTTCGTAATTATATTAATTATTCACAATATAAACATTTATAACAACCCTCATAAGGTTTTGGTGACAAAATATTTATATCACTTGATAAATATGATAGTCTGTACATAGACCTGAATGATTTTTCCACTTTTAGATGGATTGAATGTGAAATTATACATAAAATCTCATGAATAATTACTATATCATTTTAATAATATATATTTATTAATTATATTCCTATTAGCATCCATTTAAATAATAAATTGAAAAGGAATCTCATTAATTCATGGAGGTGGTAGTACACACGTACACATCACTAAGGTTATAATTTACCAATAGATGAGTAGGTAAGCGACATAAAAATATATTACATTTATATAAGAATAACAATGTCATTTCAAACATATATAAAGACTATATTCTTCATAATAACTATCCATGAGGTATGTGGATAAAAAATAAATCCATCACTCTGTGGATATAGAAATCTAGACTTAGATAAGAAAGATACATTAATTTTACATTTATTACAATGGTAGTGAATAATTGTTATTACATAAAAATAATATCATTTAATTATATGGAAGAAAATAATTTTATTATATCAACATGGTTTTGATTTAATTATTGGAAGTAGAAGAAGAATCAAAATGATGGATCACTATTAGTAATTATAACAATTCATTGTAAATCCAATTTTAACTTAATTTATTCGAATTCATAATATGAAAATATGAAAATAATATAATCTATAGGACGTAAATAATTATAGTGGGAAGGTTTCTAGGTATGGATTTTATTATCTAGGTTGATCAATTATCTTGGATAATATTGGATAGGAGGTTCCCTTTTATAAGTTTTGTTCTATTCTTTTTTTTAAAGGTGTAGGAATTCTTCCACAAAAATTGCCTAAGAGGACATGTTAAGGATACTACATTTTCTACATGTATACATATTCACATACATGTAATTTTTTAATAAATTTTATAAAAGTTATTTAGTTATTTAGTTTTAAATTACTACCTATAATATTTGATATGCTATGATAGACAGTTTAATATGAGTTTCTTTTCTGAATTTTATTTATAGATTTTTACGATAGTTACATGAAATGTGAGATAATTACTCTTACATCATATTGTGTTGATCATGTATTTTCTCAAATAATAATCTTGGATTATTAGTGTAAGACCATAAACATATATATTCATACTCTTAGTTATATTTACCAACACATTTCCTATTAGTGGTAGAATATATGGGCCATAATCATATTTATTGTCATCCCTAGAGAGGATCTATATAGGGGTGATTAATAAAAATTTGTATCAATGATAAGTACGAGAGTAATGATGGAGTTTTTAGTTAAGTAATTGTGAGTGTTTCATGGGTTTTATAGGGATATAATATTATTTAAACCAATTTAGTATTGTATCATGGTAGATCAATTATTTAATATTTAATTAGGCCCCCTGTAACTAATCTAAGGACCTTAACCTTACTGAAAACCTTAGGTGATATAATTCGAATTTTAGAGTTGATACATAAGGTGGTTACATGAATCATGTTTAATATTTACTATTGTTAATTATGATAATTATATTCCCCACTACCACCCATAGGAAGTTACTTATTTATTATAGATATGGTTTATGGTTGTCATCTTTATGTGGAAACATTTATAGTGATATATCAGGATGGCCTATATTTCCATAGAATTGATTTACCAACTGTGGAAGAAAAGATTAACACCCTGTGAATTTACAAAATATTTTTCAAAATTCATTTAATCTTTTTGAGATTTTCCATTCCACACAAAAATAAAAATATTTTAATTTATATTAAACCACTTTTTATATATTGAATCATATGAAATAGAAATTTATCATGAACTACATGCTACATAATTTTTAACATTATCTATATGGAACACTGAGGATAGAATACATTACCCGCATGATGACATTCCGTGATGGATTGTTTAACACAAAATACCCTTTTTACCAAAATATAATATATTATTAACATGTTATAAAGAATTCATGAATCTCATGAGTGTTTTTGAGAGATGGATCGTAATATTTCCTCAATGGAATCATATACATAAAAAATCATGAAAATCAATGAGTTTGTTTCAATAAATAATTATCATTTGGAAACAGGGTATCATACATTACTTGTAATAAAATGTAAGTACATTTAGATTATAATATCATTAAAATAATTATATTCATGATATAACATATAAAATGTAATTATAAACAGCTCTAAAAAATAATTTAGGCACAAAAAAACATGAGTCTGAAAGAAAGAAAATTGAGAGAAAACTATGTTACTGATTTGTAACTTTTGAAATATAAACCCCATGAGATAAATATCATAAATTGGACATTTGAAAACTATACATTAAATTATAAGATATATAAAATAAATTCCCGGGAATTACATACAGAACACAAAATAAGTGAGTGGTGAATAAATAATGTATCTCATAAAAATATATGTGAGATCGAATTCTTTACATTGTGTCATGATACATGTTGTACACGTACATAAATCATGTATAATAAATTTTTTTATTGAAAATATTTTACAAAACCATAATATTATTTCTAATATCATATATTATTTATAATATCATATATTATTTATAATATCATATATTATTTCTAATATCATATATTATTTCTAATATCATATATTATTTTATTGGGACTTTATATTACCTTCTTTTTATCAATTCTTTTTAAGGTTTCACTTTTGAAAATATCATCATTTTTCTTCTCATGTGTCATAACTAGTTAAATATTTGGTAATTATACTTATATATTGATTTAAATAATTTAAAACATGATTTTAATGTCTTTTATATTCAATATATGTGTATTTTAATAATCAATATAATAGATAAGTATGAAATTGAAAGCAAAATTCATAGAGACAATAGGTCGTACGCATGCTCGAATGTTGTTTCTGTTTCATTATCATTTTATAAGAAAGTATGTAAATGAGGGATATATATATATATTTTTATTTATAATTAATATAGTATAATTATTATGTCATAAACATAAAAAATCACTAAATTAATCCATAATTCATTCAATGTAGTGTGTGAATGCATCCCATCTCTTTGTGTGGGCGGTAGTCCACACTTCCTCAAATGAAATTATTATATTTACACTAAATATAAGGAATAAAATATTTTCATAAAAATTATTAACTAATTTTAAATACATAATAATTAAATTATATAAAATATTTAAACCTATTTTCCATCATAATAACCACCATGAGGGGTAGTAATGAAAAAAACGAACAATCATCATTTAGTAAAGAGCTTGTTCGTCGTACATATAAACAGTATGTCCACTAGCCATTAGATGGTTTTGTGTGTAAGAATATTTCAAAACATGAACATAAAAATAGTATATTTAGGATAGTGGTTCTATTATACAATCATGGAATAAGATGAGTTGAGGGAGTGGATAATGAAAATAAAATAAAGGTGTTACAAGGAGGGTGTTACCTCTTAATCAGCTAAATCCTTTTGGTTTACACAAAAGGGATTCCATGGAAGGATTTATGACAAATTTGGGGCATTAAGGAAAACATGAAGTATTTTAGTAACTATATTGGGTTGATATTGACTGAACCTATGTGGTTTGATATGTGGTAAGTTGAGTGATATTTATTGTCCTCTTATAGGAGAGGGAAAGAACACACATGAAATTTTCGAATACAAGTATGGTGTACCCACATTTTTACATAATAAAATTCATAAGAACCAAAAAAACCATAAAATAGATTTTTATGTCCTTGAAATGGATAATAAATGGGGTTTGAACATGTGTCTAGGTCATTGGGGCGCTTAAATTTAATGTTCATTCCCCTATTATGCTTAATAACTATAATTAATTTTATGTGAAATCACTAATAATTTTGGTCAAAAACTAATTTCACCATATTAGATGTCATAAATTATTATCATTCAAAATATTCTAACAAGTTTTCTAAATTATAATCATATAAGTGTATGAAATTAATTTATATTTAGTCACGTGAACAAAATGACAATGAGGGGTTTTAAAGTAAAATCGTCAAAAAGTATTCTATGTGTTTATACCCAATTTTAAACGAAAATAAATTCCAATGACTGAAATTTGGTTAATTGATAAAAAATAATCATTTTTTACATTAAAACTAGTTTAAAATATAATTTAATTACATAAATAAATCAAATGAATGACTGGATGACAATACATGTTTTTAAATTAAAAACATCCAAATGTTTTCAATGATTTTATAAAAAAAATCCTTGTGAACATTATTCCATTGATATAAATTTAATTAATTTATAAAAATAATATCATATTATAATTTTAATCAAATGTAAAATATAATTTTTCTATATAAATTAATTATATTGAAAATAAATTTTGAAATAAAATTATAATTTTTCACAATTTTTTTAAAATGAATCTTCATAGTAAAATACCAAAAAATTTACCCCAACATAACTATTACGTTCCTATTAAAAAGTTTATGTTTATTTTGACATATAACATATATAAAAGTTAGAAAAATGTGATTTAAAATTTGGTCTCCACTAAAAAATGGTAAAAATAACAAAAATAAAAATATAGGGTTTTAAACATAAAATTTGGTTAATTCTTATCTTATATCTATAAAATGAATCAGATGAATATAAAAAAGTGGACTAAATATATAAAATATATTTATATAACATTAATATCACTCATTAATGGAATTTAATTTAATTCAATTGTGTAAAAACACATTCTGACCATAAAAAATATTAATTTCCTATATATTCGATTGGTTCTCATTAATTATTTCTAATTAATTGGTGACCTAACAATTAATTATATATTTGTCTAAAAAATATATTTTCATAAAATAGGTAACACTATTAATAAATAACAATTTATTGGATATCTTTTATATTATTATATTAAATAAGAATATTTTAACAATATATTATTTTTTGGTAAAACATAGGCATGCATGTTACACAATCCATCGAGGAAAGACTTGGCTGCCTGTAATGCAAGTTACCCTAGATGTTCGATGAGGATAAATCTATATTTTAAGTTACATGTAGTCCACAGTTAACTTTTTTGGTATATAACGTAATCCAAATATAGCCCATTAATATAAAATAAACTACTTTTTTCATTAAATGAAAAATATCCAAAAGATTAAATTAATTCAGAAAAGAATAATTCACAAAATATCGAGGTGTTAAATTCTACCCATTTAAAATAAATTTCTTCCTAATTTTTTTTAATCAAAGGATTAATAATTTAATGTTTTATTCATTGAAATCCACATTGTAATAATAAATAATATAATATCCTTTGAAAATGGAATTTTGTAACCATAAAGGTTACCCAAAGTAAAATATAACTCGGTTCCAAATTGGAAAACATTGGTTGGGCATAAAGATTGGACATTAAATAAATATATAAGAATTATGTAAATACTGATAGTGATAATAAAACATGGCTCATAGAATATTAATAATCACATTACCATTAATCAATGGGGTCAATTGATTTATCGATAACAAAGGAACTATGACAAAATTTATGGTTTCAATATTCATTTTTGTAAAGAAGATGAATTTTAATGAAAATATTTGCATGCATGATTTCAAGAAAACTTCACCCTTTTTTGTTCCTTAATCCTCATTACATGATTATCTATAATGTATTGCGAAATTTTCATTTCCGAATTACTAATAGATCATGAGGTCCATGGTATTTCCTCCCATCTCTCATTAGTTTTCATCAACACAAAGTATTTAGAATAGGTTATACAATATGAATAAATTGTTATGTGATGAGATAATGCTTTAATATAACAAAATTCATCTGAAGTGTAACTTAATATTAATATAAATTCATAAACTTAAAACCATTTGGATGATGAAAATCCAAAACCATAGAACGAAAGTCTCAAAATTAGCTTAACATTGATCTCCCATATATCAAAAATTTTCTATTGGTTGTAAGATTCCACAAAATTCAATACTCTCATCTTAAAACAACATCAAACATGGTAATAACCTAAATTAACATAAATCCTTCTGTTAGACGTACATGCTTCATTGTTATAAATGTAACTAGATATATTCATTGAATCCTAGAAGTTATAAACATCATCCATGATGACACAAATCACCTTGTCAAAAAAACCATATTTGATTATAAGGTCCTTGATACTATCCAATTTAATTTATCCAAATCAATCATATATTTATCCAAGCTAAAAAATATCAATATCTTGAACACATAAGGGGTTACCTTACCTTAATAAAAATATAAATTTTATTATTAATTATGAAAGTTAAACCTATCCTTTTTAATCCATGATGAAAAACTTATAATAAAAATACTTATATATTTCATGATTAAAATTATATAACCATATATTTGTAAAACATAAATATTTCATTCATCCTACATTATTCATAAAGTATTACTCAGGTTTCATCAAAATGGCCTTTAATACATATTTCCAATAATATGAAATATTAATCATATCATAAGGAACATCAAAATCAATCAAATCATTATTCATATATTTAATGTAAACAATACTAGAAGAATATCACATAACATTAAAATGTCGATTGTGGTCACTATTTATTTACAAATAAAACCAATACTCCTTCCACCTTCTTGATTATATTTATTATATTTCCACTTGGGAAATTGACGATTCTAATTCCCATAAATTCTATGACTCCACCATTAAATGATAACCGTGTTCCTTATAGTATTGCCCATTGAATAATTCCTGAAATTACAAGGTGATAATCACATATCATAAAAGAAAACAACATAATCATGAAAAATTACATATAGGAGGTCTCAAACATTAAACCTTCCTTAATATATGAAAAACTATGTTTATACATGGTTATCCACGTGAAACATCCATCTAAATTTTTAATGATGGTTCATGAAGAGATTTTGAATTCCCCCAGAATATCCACTAGAAGTATTGAACCAGGTGTTCCGGAAGACCTGTTGACATGTACCAGAATACCTCATGTTATGTTAGGAACATATTGCTGGAGTTGTCACCCTATGTAAATCTGTGATATAGCCATTCCACTTGTGGTATCCATATAGGGATGTATTTCATGAAAACCACTCACTCTATCCTTTACCAAATTACATGATATTTTTCTAAATTTTAAATAATCCTTATAATTATCCTTAAAGGCATACCTAGACATATAACATTAAAATTACATAGGGATATCACTTAATTTATCTACTCCTTGTTTTCAAGGGTTGACTAAATCTTCACTCTGATACCAACTATCATGAACTTGTATTAATGAACATTGAAATTACATTACATTTGAAAAACACAGAAAACATTAAAAAACAAATTACCAAATTCCATATTAGTTTAGTATCTTGGGAATCAAGGAATAAGATTATTTTAACTCAGTTAAATATCATAAATGATTCCCACAATGATCCACCCTTATTATTTATTCTTAAAAACCTTTCTTCATAACATGGGGAAGGTAATCAAATGAATGTGGTGATCATAAACACTCATTATGGGTAAAAAAGGAAATTAATTAGCATATAATTAAAACAAGGGTATGGAAACATGATAATGATCATGAAAATATCATATTTGGAATAACAAAAATAATAAAAATTAATCTTGTCATAAATATTTATAGTTCATAATACATGAATTCTATGGATGTAATTAACATGTTCCATGAGAAATAATTAAGAATAAAACATGGAATTGGGGTATAAACATAATAATATAATAACCATATGTAATGGAGGTCATCAATGTCCTTTGTAACGTGTTAGTCTTGGGTTATCCACACATGCACATACTCCCAGATTTGGTTTCCCTCTATTGTACCCTCTATTTTCAATTTTGGTTTGTCCTCCTGCATACCCCCTCAATTTTTTATTGGGATTTCCTCCCCTGTACACTCTTTATTTCGTCTTAGGATTCCCTCTCTTCTACATTTTGATCGTATAAAACATTTATAATTAACAAATTAATAATTGGGAGATATAGATCCCACCCATATTAAAATTAAATCATATATACATGTTCCACAAATAAATATATCACCATGAAATTAAATGGGTAACATAAACAGTCTATTATATCATTTCCTGTGAAAATTGATATAGGATTCAAAACAATTTCATCAAAAAAATATCCCATAAAAAGAATTGGGTTTCAAAATAATATAACACATGAAAGGGAAATGGGTTTCATAAAAATCAATTTATAAAAATATAAACCATGCAGAAATATAATATGAATGGAAATATTTAATCATTTTTCTATATGTGAATGTTTAACAACTATTGATGCTATATTAGATGAAATATAATTTTACAATACCGTTTAAAATAATTTCTTGAGTATAATAACCTTCCTTAATTAGAAAATTCTACATAACACAAAAGACCATTTGAGAATAATTTTCTTGAAAATAAATGTTAAAATGTATAAAAAATGAAAACATTTGGAAAACCATATTACTTGAATATACTATGATTCTTAGAAAATAATATTATTAAAAAATATTAAACCATTTTCCAATAAAATACATTGAAAACCTATAAATGAAGCATGAATATGTTTTTAAAACCATTTTAATGAAAATACATTGAAAACATTGAAAGAAGGATTGAAATCATATTAAAGACTTTTTTCATCGAAAAAATATAAAAGGAAAATGATTTTTGTGACATTAATCCTCGAAAACATATAAAATAAGATTAAACACATTTTAAAAACCATTTTCTTTGAAAACATATAAATAAATCTAGAAAAATGTATGAGAACAATTCATTGAAAATACATTGAAAACATATAAAGAAAAATTGAAACATTTTTAAACCCATTACATTGAAAATAAATTTTAAATATATAAATAAATAATTAAAAATGACAAAAAAAATTTAAAATACATTTTCCTTGAAAATTATCTTTATGGATCATTCGAAGACAATTTTTAATTTTTTTAAATGTGTTTTTTGAAATAAAAAAGACTTTCGACTAAAGAGTGAATTACGATAATATTTTTCTTATTTTTTTTATTTATCTAATGTACCAAATAGTGGAATAATAGTACTAATCCATTGATTTTTCATGAATAAAAAAAAAGAAAATTAAAACTCCGGAGTTTTTTTATAGATGGTTTATAATATTTCATCAATGGAATCATAAACAAAAACAATCTTGAAAATATGTGATATTGTTTCAGTAAATATTTATCACATGGTGACTTGGGATCGTAATCTCCATGTAAGAAAAGAAAATTTCATGAGCCATAAAATATCTTGAAACTAAAGTTATTCTTGATATAACATGTAAAAAAGAATTATATACACCTCCAAATAGAATATTGGTGTATAATAAAATATGAGTCTCAATGAAGGAAAATTGAGACCGAACAATATTACTTATTTGGTAAATTTGAATCTTAAACCACATGAAATAAAGATTCTAAAGTGGATATGTAAATACCAATAAATTAAGTTATAGGATATATATAATACATTCATGGAGAGTTGTAATACCCCAATAATTTTTTTAATAATTTAAAAATATGTTTCTTAATTAATAATAATACATATAAATAATTATAATTTATACATTTCAAATTAATTAATTAATGTTCTAAAAAACACATACTATTTTACACTATTATTTTTCATAAAGGAATATTTTTATAGGAATATATGTATTTTATCAATAGATTATTTAATTAAATATTTTAAATAATAATACATATATTGACAATTATTATTATTTTAATTATTACTAAATTATGTTATGAATATATTCACTATTAATATGACACCCCATGATTTTATAGAATGTTCTTATTTAACAATTTTAGTTCATTTGATATATTATATTAAAAAAACACTAAGTCCTTATGAATCAAAACTATGTTATATCATAGCCAATGATCATAATTTTTCTGCTTCTATGATTATCATTTCAAAAAACTGACATTCAACATTGTGATCAACACATTTTTTAGAGTCTAACAGGATGAACATAATTTTATATCCAAAAGTAACGTGACCCTTATGAATAGAAATATACCCTTATGATTAGTAATAGGACCCATATGAACAGTAATGTTCCCTTATGAATAGTAACTTCACCCATATTTGTATAAATAAAATTTAGGCACCTTATAAATAAAAGTTAATATTTTTATCATTTTTAATTAAGTATTGGTATTTTTGTGAGAAATAGATATTTAATTAAAATTTTATAATTAATAAATTAATTAAAAATAAAACTCATAAAATGTATTCATAAATTAATCTTTTGTTTTGTAATGATTATGGGATAAATTAATGAGTTTTTTGTTAACATTTCAATGTTTTATTGAAATAGTTATAACATTAAAAAATTTATTTTTATGTAAATGGAGATTATAATTAAAAATTAAATTTATCTTATTTATAAAAATATTTTCATAAAATGGAGTTCAGTTTTGTATTCAAAACATTGAAAATTGTTTTGGGTGATTTTTTGGGATTTTACTTAAATACATAGAATTTGGGTGAATAGTGATAATACTTTAATTTATGAAATACTATAAATAAATGAAATTCATCATCATGCTTGAGTGTTGGATGATTTAAATAGCCATTGGTTAGAACCCACATGGATGTTTTACTATTTTTAGTCACAATAGTCATGACTATTCATTGTTTTGATCAAAAATAATTAAATAACTATTAAAATAATGAAAAACCCTACTCTCCTCCACTTAAAAAACCACGCCTCACCCACTATTCCTCTCACACCACTCATGATTTGATCCTTGCCTATTTTCTGCCAAATACTCTTCCCAAGACCCTTCCTCACATCCAAGACCTAATGGTCTCAACAAAAGGCCAAAACCAAAGTCCTCAAGGAGGTTCTCAAGTTGGAGTACTAAAGAGGTAAACCTATTTTCCTTTTTCTTTCAATTTCAATTACAAGTGTTATTCTATTATTTTTCTGGCCTCACATCCCCTTATCCAAATTCATTTATAACTCGAGTACCATACATGTTCTAGAACTATATTATTCAAATTTAATATTTCATCATAATCTCTATTACCTTCTCCTCTGGCATTTAAATGGAAAACCCCATTTGAGATATGTTAATTTATCACACTCAAGGACGTTAGCTTTACAATTTGTATTACCATATTCAATTATGGCCGTGAAATCAATTTTATTGTTGAAAAGGATCATAAAATATGATATATGACCTATTTAATGTTATAGAATCTGTTTTTAAATATGGTATTAAATTCTAAAACAAAATTATTTTATCGTGATCGATACCCACCAAATTAATCCATGCATTTACCATTAAAATTGTATGTAATGATTCATACAATAAAAAATAATGAAATGATTTATATGATCATTTAACCTTATTTATGATAAATAAAAACTCATAAATTCTATTATGGATTTCAATTTCCATTTTACATGATCTTCCAAACTCTTATACAAGCGAAGCGATCTTGAAAACTAAGAAAACATGCACATCCAATTGATGAAATTGAATTTATAAACCCATCAAAATGCCATAAATAAAAATAATAAATATATAATAAATCAATTAAATATATATAAGGTTACAAGATTATTAATTAATGAGACAAATATTATTATTTAGGATAATAATATTAAGTGAAGAATACATTTTTATATAAGGTAATGGGTTTCACATCTCACTTTTATTCTCCTGAGATTTCTATTATTCACCATTATCTCATGTGTATGGTGTATGTATACATCCAAATTATGTATCATATCATTAATCTTCTTATTTTCATGGTATTAAATGTATTATATTTTTATTATTAATTTTGGGGAAAATGAATCGATTGATTACAAGTGGTATGATATTGTACCCAAACCGTCATTTTATTCCTTCGAGTTATTCCTTCACTATACTAACCCAAATTTGATGCTTATTTATTTTTTTGTAAATTTTATAAATTATATTCTAATGTTACAAAATCATATATTCATATCATTTGATCATTTTTATGGTGAATATTTCTTTCAAAATGGTTCCATTCATAATTATTCCTGATAAATAAACCTAATTCAATGGAACTTCTCGAATTCATTCTCATTTCCAAGTGCACATTATATTTTATTTAAGTAATAATATTTTTTGTAAAATCAGAACATTTATCATAAAAAACTATCTTCTTTCATATATGGTATTATGAAAACAAACATTTCATTCCTATTTAAAACTTCTTTAATATTTTCCGTGAACCATACAAAATTATTTTACTTATAAAGGTTCCTAAAAACATATTTTAACATGATTTCACTTCTGAGGGACATCATTTTTTTCTCAAATATAATCTCAATATCATTTACATTTCTTTTATATGATATAAATATTTTAAATCTTATTTTTATTACAAATATAAATTATTTTCCAAATTAACTCTTCTTTCTATGGTAAAAAGGATTTCTCGCATGTCACTTTATCTTTTATGAGATAAATGCCTTGTTAACCAATTATTACATTCGGGTTTACACTGTACTACCCTTTGGTATATCATTTCCTTAGCCTTCGTATTCTCATGAAATTATGAGGGATTATGATTTCAATGATTCAATGTGGTTTGGGACACATTGGAATGTTTAAGGATTATTTCTTCAAGAATTTTTCAATTTTCTCATTTAATAGTATCTTCACCTTTGAAAAAATTCATTGTTGAATCTTGTACGCCACTGAGGATTATATCTTATATATTATATAAAATGTGTTGATTAAGGGTTTATGATTAGTTTTATTATGGATATTCTATCTTGATACCATTTACCATATTACAATGAATGGTTAGATTTAGTGTTTGATGATTAACGAATGTTATTTAAATTTCATATGTTAGCTTCAATATGAAATTATAATGTGTTTATGTATATCCCCATTTAAATGAGAAATTCATTTGACTTATTAATAGAAGTTTGAGGCCCAATATATCCCCTCGATGAATTGGAAGGTCTCATGAGATAAACATATTTGGACTTGGATGAGGCCTCTTCCATTTTTAGTTATGGTTTTGTCTAAGGCCTTAATATTTTTTAGATTTCTTAGCCTAGGTCTTGACAGAATGTTGAAAAATGTATATCACGGAACTTACCTCATTTTGATATAAGTTACTAATAATTCATGTGATTATTAAACTAGTAGAATATCCATTTTACAGTTTCAAGTGATCAATTATATGGATTTATTTAAAAATCATTCATGCATTCCATATTATCCACAATTTTATTTATAAAGGTATGTGTTTTTAGTTTATCACCATTCCTAATTTTTTTATTTTTGTTAACTTCCATTTTATTACTAACCCTTACTGAGCATTAGATCTCACACTATTCCTATGATTCCTTTACCAGGTTATGAATAAGAAAACCATAAATAAGCATTCAAAGATGTAGTTTATTTTATATTGTATCATGTTATGTTTTATTTTTCCAATGTAAAATTGGCATCATTACTGTATCATGGTATTCCAAGACTGCAAAACTAATCGGTCCTTCAAGATTTGATACCTTATAATCACACCTATGTATTAAAATAATGCATCGGCTCTAAGATTCAGGGGTCAGGGCATTACCGTTGGTATCAAATGATGTTAAGCAGAAACCATGGAAACTAGATTTAGAAAAAATAGGTTAGGGAACATAACAATAAGATATACACTGATGATAATAATAGAATAAAATACAAGAATTTTTGTAAGGTATAGATCATGTAGATCTTCCTTGAAAATACACACCTGACTGGATACTACAAGTAGACACGGTTCTAGAATAGATGTTTCTAGGGGTAACAACATCGATAAGGAGTTTCAAGAATGTGTCAAGGTACCCTAGTAAATGAAAATGATCCTTATTGTTCACCTATTTTGACACTCTTGAGGGATTTTCATAGGATATTTCAAATTTTTCTAACATACCATTATGAAGGATTTATGCTTCCAAAGTTACCAAAGTATATTGTTCTAGGATTTTCGATTCATAAATTTATGTTATGTTTTATACCATGATTATAGTTATATATTGTTCAAAATATTATGAGCTAATATATATGGATGTTTTTTATAAATTGCGCATAATTGATGGAATGCGAACCACATCAATTCACATAATCCAAGGAGTGTGAACAATCATTTAATTGATGGTTTAAAGATAGTATATTGATGAGAAATAGTCTCTAAAATGTACTTATCATATGAATATATAGTATCTTTTCTCTAAAAATATGGAGAAAATGTTTTTTATTTATTATATTTTCCTAAGGATTCAAGATAAGAATATGACGGAAAAGAAAATTTGGGATAAAAAGATTTAGGGAAAGAAGGGTTTTTCCCACAAGTGATAACTGTGGAAATAATCACCTAGGTAAATGCTTAAAGGGAGTGAGAATTCATTATAAGTGTCAGGAAAAAGGACTCTATGTTCATGATTACATGGGTAGGAAAAATCCATTCAATATACAATCCTTCAACTGTATGGAGATGGGACACTATGTGAATCAATTTCCTAAGCATCGGAGGAATATACCCTAAATGTTGTTTCTGGATAATGATCAAGTTATGATTCTACAGAAAATGTAGTGGAATGATTCATATTTCAGGAAAAGAATATTTTCCTTTAAATATTTTTTCATCAATGTAGTAGTTATAAGAATTATTCAATACATGTGGATTGTACTGAAGTTATTTTTCATTATGGATTTAAAACCAGAAGTTGTAATATACCATGAAAGGATATTCATTGTAATGTTAAATATTTCAGAAAAAGCATGATTGAGGGAAATATAATCCTAAAAATATTCGTAATGTTGAGATAATGATGAGGAAATGATTTATTTGGATAAGTACAGACTACCAAGAAAATGATTATTGATTTTTCTAGAAGTGGTTTATGCTATAATTGATGGATTTAATAACAGTTTTGGAATTTTTTAATATATATAATTAAATGTATCATAATTACGTAATACTAAATAATTCATGTTTCCAATAAGTTTTTTTGTAAAATATATTTATTACCATATTCTAAGATTATTCATGATGATGATATTCACATGATTGGAAAGTGAAAATTTTGAGCTACTTCACATTGATTAGGGGATAATGACAAGTACATCATGGAAATTTTGTGACCTTGTTTTGAATTTGTGGAATCATTATATTTTGGAAAATTTAACCATTTATGAATGGTTTAAGTTGAAAATTTTATGGGGTTTTAGAGGGTAATTTTTTACATCACCACATGACGCAACCTGTGCTAAGAGATGAATTATAAATTTTTAAAGGAGAAATCAAATGATAAGATTTTGTATATGAAATAAAAATGTATATTTATACACTCATAGTGTGGAATGATTCCCCAAATTTAGGAAAATATAATTAAATAAAATGTTTCTCTATTATCATAATCCCTGATAATGTCAATTACTTTTTCGAGTAGTTTATAGTTTTGTAGTAATCATCTTTCATAGGAACTTGTTTTCTATCAAATTTCACCATAACATCATATTTTTACTTTTCTTCCATGTTCATATTTTTAATAGAAAATATTTTCAACCCATTGAAAAGAATAATATTTGGTGACCACCCCATTTCTCATAACCCCCTTTGAATACGATATTTTATTAACAATATTTCTAATGTGGGTATCCCTCAAGGTAATTTTCAAGCGTCAACATCTAACTTTCAGTGGGCATTATCGAACTATTTGGACACAATTCTTAGTTAGGGAAATAATGTGACACCCATTAAATCTGTTTACTAATTTTAAATAACTTAAAATTAAGTGTTTTTTTAATTAATAATAATATTTAAAAATAGTTACAAGTTTATAGCTTTCAAATTAAATAATTAATGTTATAAAGACAAATACTATTTTACTAAATTATATTGTGTTAATGAATATTTCAATATGAATATATGTATTTCATCGATAGTTTATAAAATTCAATATTTTAAATAATAATAAATATATTTACTATAATAATTTTTATTGTAAATACTAAATTATGTTACGAATATATACACTATTAATATGACACCCCAAGATTTTATATAATGTTTTTTTAAAAAAAATTAATTCATTTCATATCTTATATATGAAAAACACAAAGTCACTATGAAGCAACACTATATTATAACCATGAAAATAAACACAATTTTTTTCATCTATGATTTGGATTTCATAAAACATATATAAACTATTGCGTACAATAAGTTTTTAAGTGTTTAATAGGATCAACTTATTTTTTTGGTGAATAATAGCATGACCCTAATCCATAGTAGCATACCCTAATTAATAATAACATGACCCATAAGAATAATAATATACTCGTATGAATAGTTACTTCGTCCATGCAGTTACAAATAAAATTTAGGCACCTTATAAATGAAAGTGAATATTTTAAACAATATTAATTAAGTGTTGGTATTTTTTGAGAAATAAATATTTAATTTTAATTTTTTAATTAATTAATAAAAGTAAAAAATAAGTCATAAAATATATAAATAAATGGATATTTTTTTTCCTATTATTTTGGGATAATTTAATGAGACCTTTGTTAATTTTTCAAGGTGTTACAAAAATAGTTATAATATTAAAATTGGTATTTTTCACGTAAATTGTGATTATGATTAAAAAAATTATGTTAATTAGAAAATTATATTCATAAGATGAGTTAATTTTTATATTCTACACATCGATAAATGCTTATGGAAAATTATTGGGATTTTATGAAATTCTTGAATTTTTGTGAATAGTTAAAATACTTTAATTTACGAAATATACTCATATAAATGAATTTATGCATCATGAATGAGTCATGGATGATGTAAATGGCCATTGGTTCAATCTCCAATGCACTTATTACATTTTGAAAATAATCAATACTATTCATTGTCTTGACCCTAAATAATTAAATAAATATTTAAATTACAGAAAAACCTACCTCTCCCTCATTATAAAAACCACCCATCACACACTCTTACTCCTACACCACAACAGCTTTTATCCTTACCATGTTCCTAAAAAATTCTATTCCTAACCCCCTTACTCATGTCCCAGACCTAATGGTCTTTCGATAAGGCAAAAAAAGTCATTAAGGAGGTTCTCAAGGAGATGTACTAAATAGGTAAACAACTTTTCATTTTTCATTGAATTTCATTTAAATATTCCACTATATTGTTTCTCTCTTCTCACAAACCCTCATCCAAATGATATGATACCTAAAATAACATACATGTAGTAGAATTATATTTTTCTAATGTAATATGTCATCATCATCTTTCTTTCCCCCTCCTCTTACACTAAAAATGAAAATGTCGTCCTATATGTGTTAATTTATCACACTTATTGACGACAAGTTTTAAATTTGTATTAATATATTATATTCTACTATTGAAAACACATTTATAGTTGCACCAGATAAATATATATGTAATATATCCTTTTTGAGGTTTGAGAATAAGATTTTACACATGGTATTAAATTATAAAACCAAATGAGTTCATGGTGATCGAAAAAACCACTAAATTAATCCAAGTGTTTATCATTAAAATTTTATCTAATGATTCATACACTAAAAGATAACCAAAATGATTTATATGATAATTTAACCTTCTAGATGATTAATAATATCTCATAAAATCATTTTTTTATTTCAATTTCAATTTTACAAGGACATTCATACTTTTATACAAGTGAATATATTGAGAAAACTAAAAAACGTGCACTATCAAATGATAATATAGAATATCACACCCCATGTAAAAGGCCATAAATGAACTTCATAATGATATATTAAATATATTAAATAATGATAAGGTTTTTTTATTTTTAATTTATTAAAGAAGATTGATTATTCAGGACATTAAGATCATGTGCCGAATACCTTAGGGCATAAGGTAAGGGGTTTCACATCTCACTCATATTTTCTGGAGATTTCCATTATATGCCACTAAATCATATGTATTGTTTATTTAAATTAACAATTCTGGTAGAATATCCTGATTCTATTTTTTATTTGTATTTAATTTATAATTTTATTTTTTTTTAATTTTGGGGAATATGATTCGATTGATTGCATGTGGTAAGGGCTCTACTCGAACGTTTAGTTTTTTCCTTTGGGTTATTCCTTAACTATCCTTACCCAATTGTATTGACTATTTATTTTTCTATTCAACTTATATATTATATTTTAATATTCCAAATTCATATATTCATATCATTTAATACTTAATTCATGGGGATTATATGTTTTAAAATGGTCCCCTTCTGAATTATTCTCGATAAACATGCCATATTTAGAGGGACTTCTCGAATTCATAACTTTCTTAATGTTCACTATATATTCTATTTTAATCCATAATAATTTTTTTCAATCTCATATTTTATCATGAATAACATTATATGTTTATTTCAGGTTTTATAACATCCAAAATTCATTTCCAAATTATAATTTCGTCAATATTTTCCTTAAACCACCAAAGAAATTAATTTCTAAATCATTATAAAACCCATTTTTTACATGATTTCACTTCAAAGGTACATCATTTATTCCTCAATTATAAAATCCATGTCAATGAATTTTATTTTTTGGGATATAAATGTTCACGATATGATTTTTATGTCAAATTTAATGATATCCCAATATAACTCTTCTTTCTAGAGTAAAAAAGATTGTTCACATCTCACATTAACTTTTATGAATATATACCATGTTAATCGATTTTTAAAATCATTTTGGGTATTTAATTACCTTTGGTATATAATTTAATGATACTCCTTATTATCATGACATTCTACAGGATTATGATTTCAATGTTTCATGGTCGTATTGGACACTTCGGAATATTTAATGATTATTTCTTCCTGAATTTTTCCGTGGTCTCATTTAATAGCATCTTCCCCTATGAAAAAATCCATTGATGAATATTGTACGTAATTGAGGTAAATAAAAAAATATATCCTATAAAATATGTTGTTGAATGGATTCAAATTAGTTTGATGGGGGATGTGTTGTCTTGATATCATTCAGCATATTACTCAGAATTTTTAGTGTTTATGATTAATGATTAAGGAAAGTTATTTGCATTTCATGTGCTAGTTTCAATATGAATGTATATATTGTTTTTTATCCACATTCATATGAGGAATTAATTGGGCTTAGTGATTTATATTTGGGGCCCTCTATAAGCCCTCAATAAATCAGTTGGTCTCATGGGACAAAGAGATATGGACTTGGATGAGGCCTTTAACATTTTTTGATATGGTTTTTGCCGAGGCCTTAATCATTTTTAGATTTCTTGGCCATGGCCTTCATGGAATGTTTCAAAATGAAAGTAATATGAACTTCCCACATTATGATATTAGTAATTGATAAATAATGTAATTATTCTACTAGTATAATATCCATGGTATAGTTTCATGTGATCAGTTATATTGATTTATATACTAAGCTTTCATTCATTCCTTATTATGTTCATGTTTATTTTTATAGCCATGTGTTTTGATATATTCATTATGCTTAATGTTTATGTTTATGGTAACTTCTATTTTATTAAAAACCTTTACTGACCCATTTCTTATATTTCATTTCTCCAGATTAAGATGTAGAAAACATTGAATAATCATTAGAGGATATAGTTTATTTAATATCGTATCATGTTATATTTTCATTTTCCAATGTACTATGAGTATCATGACAGTAATTTTGTCTTTAAATAATATTAAAATGTTCATCCATTCATGATTTTATTCCTTGTAATCATACCAATTTATTAAAATGATGCACTGTTTCTGGGCATATGGGTTCATAGTATTATAGTAGTATATACAACACAAAAAATAAGGGAGTGTTGAATAAGGAATGTATCTCACATAAATAAATGTCAGATGAAATTTCCTTACCTATTGTCATGACTATAATTGTACTCGTACAGACCTCCTATATTACCAATTTTTGTTTATTGAAAATATTTTACAAAAAAATAACATTATATCTAATATCATATATGTGGTGATTATGACATTATATTACCCACCTGTTTTCAATTAAATGTTAAGGTTTCACATTGGATAATTTATGTGTGGTTCTTTGCATGTATCTTAATTGATTATATCTTTGGTCATTAAATTATATCCTGATTTAAAAACAATAAACAGGATATAAATATCCCATATTTTATGTATATGTGTATTATAGAAAAACTATATAATATAGATTTATGAAATGGAATACTCCATTCAAGGAGACGATATGCCATACATATGCATGAATGTAAATGGAATAAGTGTACATATATGTATATATATAATAATTCAATTATAATTATTACATCTTATATACCATAAAACATCACAAAATCTATACTTAATACTTTCAGTGTAGTGTGACGAATCACATCGCTTTGAGGGGGAAACAATCCAAACTTCCTCAAATAAGAATATCATATTTAAACAAACATGAAATTATAAAAATATTTGTTTAAACAGGATTAGATAATCTTAACGGAAAAATAAATATAATATATAAACTATATAAGTAGAGTTTTGATCAAAATTTCTACCATGGTAGGTGTAAAATGAAAGATGAAAATCATCATTTTTTGAGGATGTAGTTCATCGTACACATAAATAGTATGTTCATTACCCATAAGATAGATTTTTGAGTATGTGTAGTCTTAAAAAATTTCATAATAACATACTAATATGTTGAGGATAATGTTTTATTAATACCATCATGGAATAAGAATATTTGAGGGTGTGGAGAAAGAAAATAAAGGAAACGTGTTTCAGGAAGGGTGTTACCTCTTAATCGGGTAAATCCTTTTGGTTTTCACCGTATGAAATCCTTGGAAGTGACTTTCACCGAAGGTTTTATTCATGTAGAAATTGAGGGATTTTTTATGTGTACTATTCTGATATTTGATGAACCATTGTGTTTTGAGTGGTGTGAAGAAGATGGAGAGGTGGTGTCCTCTAATCTGGGGTGAAAGGCCACAGATGGAATTTTTGAAAACAAGTTTTTTGAACCCACATTTTTCCTTAAAAATGTTATTAAAAATTTAATAGAGGTTTTAAGGCAGAAATATTTCCATCCAATGGATTTTGGGAAACTTTTAGGTCATTTGGGCCCTTAAATTTATTCGTTATTCTCCCATTTATATTACTCACTATAAATGATTTTTACATCCTTCAATAGTCCTTTTGTTAAAACCTATGATGAACTAGCTATAAATTTTTAATTATTATTATTAAAAATATGGAATAAATTTAACAAATTCCAATAATAGTATTATTATGTATTATATTAAATTAAATCAAGTAAACGAGCTGATAATTGTTGTTTTCAATGTAAAAACATCCAAAACATTGCAATATATTTATAACAAATCTTATAGTGAAATTGATTCCTATGACATTAATTGAATTAATTGAGGAAAATACTACCTAATTAAAATTTAAATCCAATTTCAAATGTAATTTTTCTATTTAAATACGTGTGATGATAAATCATTGTGGAATTAAAATTAATTATTTATGATATTCATTAATTTGTTAAAAATCACTAAAAATTATTAAAACATTTCCCCAACCAAATATTTATGTTACAATTTCAAATAAAAATTTTCCATTTAAATATTCTATCTATTAATTGGACATTTTTTTTAAAATGGAATCCCCATAAAAATGAGTTAAAATTACATTAATAAAAATATAGGTTTTAAAGCATATAATTGGGTATGTTCTTATCATATGTCTATGAAATCAATTATATGAATATAAAAAATATTTGATGAATATATAAAAAATATATTACATTAATATCTCTCAATAATTGTCATTAATTTAATTCAATATGGTAAAACATCTTACTGACCATAAAAATATTATATTTCCAATTATTTTTTAGCAGGTTTCATATTCTTTTCAATTTAATTGGTAATATATGGATTCATATTATTATTGAGTAAACCATATATTTAAATAAATTAGTTAATAATATTCATAACAAATATTTTAATTTCCAGGTTACATATTATATATTAAAGAATAATATTTTAATAATATATTATTATTTGGTAATACTCTGTTATTCATAATACGCAAGTCGTTGAGGAGAGTAATGTTTTCATGTAACGCAGGATAACCTTGATGTTACACATTGATACGGGTAAAAAGTTTTTTTCTATATAGCACATAATTAACATGTTGTTATGTATAATGTAATCCAAAAATAGTTTTTCAATATAAAATAAACTATTTTTTAGTGTTGTGTGGACTAAAAATATAAAAAAGATTAAATTACTTTGACAGAAAAATAATTCAAAAAATCATGGGGTTTTAAAATAATATGGTTTAATAAAATATATCTATTAAAAATACATTTATTATATAATACGTCTGAATGAGTACAATAAGCATCAGGACGCGTGGTAAGGGAAATTCATCTCACATTTTATTTTGGTGTCATAGATTATTTATTCACCTCCCATTCATTTATTGTGTTTTATGTAAAGACCATTTGTGAATTATATGATTATTATAAAAGCATTTATTGGTATTTACATATCTATTTTATGTTCTTTCATTTAGGTTATTTATGTCTCAAAAGTTATCAAATCGGTAATAAGAGTTTATTGAAACAATCTCATTACTTCTCGAGATTGTTTAGGATTATTCTTCCATTGATGAAATACAATGATCTGTATATTTATAAATATCATAAGGTTTTTATACTATACTTATTCACCCTATTTTCATTTATTGGTACCATTTTCCCACTCTTTGGTACATAATATGGTTTAGAATGGGTTTTTATGAATGCTCAACTTTACACTATCTTTGGTAGTAAATATGTGTTCCATCAAAACTATGTCTTATAAAAGGTTTCCAAAAATATTCTATTATTATCCAATGATCATTAAAATATATTTTACCCATTTTTTCATGTTGAAAAGTGTTTTTAATAAGTATTTTAATTGTTGTTTTCTGGTTGACAAACCATTCTAAACTAATTTGGTGATAAAAGGGAATGTTAGGTCTGTACTGATTTATAAGGCATAATGACTGAAATTCCCTTGAAGCCTCCATTACAAGATTAAAAGGTCTTTTTTTAATAAAATTTTTTCCTAATATTATTTAATTCATTTTTTGAAATAATTTCAAAAGGAATGGATTCAAATTATTTTTAATCATTCTTTAAATGATTTCAATGTATTTTTAACGAATGTGGATTTTAAATTTTTTTTAATCTTATTTAATTAATTTTCAAGGAAAATGGCATTAAAAATAATTTAAATATTTTTTATAATCATTCATGTTTATTTTATTATGGAAACTATTTCCAAAGGATTCATGAATGAATTTTTTTATTAAAGATATGATAATTTTGTAAAGAAATTTTTTTAATTGATATTTCAAAATTATTTTCTATATAAGAATAAATCCATTGATGATAATAATGATCTAAAGGTTACATTCATATTATTTTTAAAATTTTAATTTTTTTATGGAGTAATTTTTTTTACACTCATTTCTCTTTCAGGAGTTATATGCTTTCGATTCTTACTTCATTACATAGGTTATGAAATAATGAAGTGATTAGAAAAACTATATATTTTCCAGAGGTTATTTTTTTATCAAATAATAATGATACCCATTTCAATTCTTGGGTTACTATTATTGTTTATCAAACCAATCTCTTCTATCGTTTCATTATATGTGGCATGTTTTATTATCTTATGGCACAAGTTTTTATGAATTTTTTATGTGATGGTTGGAAGATATATCTCCCACCAATGGATTAGTATATGATAATTGGTATATTAGGTAAAATTTTACATGAGTTGTAGCCCATGCCCAAAAATAAAAAGGTGCACAAGTTGTATCCCATGCCTAGAAATAGAAAGGTGCACAGGTTGTAGCACATGCCTGAAAATAAGTAGGTGAATGGGTTGTAAGTCATTCCCGAAAGTAAGAGGGTGCACAAGTTGTAGCTCGATCTTGAAAATAAAAGGTTATATGGTTATTATCTCTACCTTGAATTTGGTACACAATTCATATCCCATAATTAAATTTTTTTTAATTCATTGGAAGGTAGCTTTGGAATTTGATTTTCATTGTTTATGTGTATGCCACAATTACATGCCTTACTCCTATGTTATGATTTCATGGGTTATGATCTCGATTAATTTATGATTAAAGTGTTATGAACTATCAATTTGTATGTTAGCATTTTATTTGGGATCTTTGAAATGAAGGGTATGATCTTAAAATGTTATGATCACTTTCTCATTCCTTTATTCTCATGTTTATTCTTACATATCTCCATTAATTACGCATATTGTGAATCTGAGCTCACCCATTTTTATGTTTCCTTTCCTGTTAAAGAAGATTAATTTTATTTATGGTATTTCTGAGAGTGGTGATAGTCATGGTAAACCTGTTAGGAGAATATGTATCTCACCCATTTACCAGTGTTTAGGTTTGAATTATCCAAAAGGCACTAAACTAATATAGTCTTTGGGTTCACATTTGTATAATTTATTAAGTATTCCACAAATGTTATGTCATTTATATGTACATTAAGGATGGATTTTTATTGTTAGTTTCAGAATAATGGTTTCATTATCCTTTTGAAACTAGGATGATAAAACATTTTTGAAAAATCTAAAGATATGTCAAAGTATAAATCAATGTATAAGGCAATGTACAGGAAAATATACTAGAATTTTGATAAATGATAGATTGAGTGGTTTTCTATAAATAAATCTATATGTAGATAAAACTAGTTTATGTGGTTCTATAATAGATGTACCTTGGGGTAAAAAAAGTGAAATGATTTCTCGAGCCTGACATGGGGTAATTTGGTACATGAAAATATGCTTGGATGCACACCTAGTTTAAAACTACTAGGTGATATGCTTTGGGAATTCACCTACTCTTTAAGAACCGTCATTTAGGAATTAAAAATATATAGTCTATGAATACCATATAGCAAACCGGGGGTGTCCTAAATAAATGCTTGTGTTATTATTTGATATCCTTTAATTTGTTTTTCATGATTATGTTATTTATAACAATGAAAAATGTTTCTTACTATACATTTTTTTATTCAATGGATAGAAACCACGGAATCCACATTAATGGTCACTACGATGGATAATGAAAGGATTGCTCTTTGGAGAAACTGAATGCTATTAGAGATGAAAAGGAAAACCTCATTTCTATTCTTACACAAAATTCTCATGATATGAATCATGATGAGATTAAAAACAATAAAAGGAAAGAAAGACATATGTTTGAGTCCTTTATGAAGAATTATCAACCTTCTGTTGGTGGGACATAAGTTTCTTCTATTTTTGAACACTGTATCAATACCAATAAAATGATATTGTACATTCTCTATTGTTCCTAATGTGAGGATTTCATTCTTACAGTATATTGGATAGAAGATGAAGAAGACCAGTGGTGGACTCTAATTAAGAATAAGAGGATGTAATTTGAAATTGAATCCATGGATTTTTAGGAGTTGATGTACATATTCTTTAATAATTACAATAACCATGTCCACTATATGAAGATTGGGAAGTATTTCCTTGAGTGGAAGAATAAGGATATTGAATCTTTCCGTAACTATGTGGAAAATTTAAGAATGCATTTGAGGTATGCATCAAGAATTATCATCAAACCTGAATGTAATGTTGATAGGATATTTAGTGGCATTAAGGAAAGTCTCAGAATAGAATTGTCCCTAGGAGACCTTAGTATCTATGTAGATATTGATAATTGAGAAATAATGAATGAAATGGAGGATAGAATTATCTATGAATCTCATGGTTATATGAAGAAGAAGAAGATGGAGTATGAAGGAAAATATAAAAACCATAGAGATAGTAATATGAGCCTTCATTTATTCTCTGAATGTTGAAATAATCATGGAGGGAATTTTCTAATTAGGATTAGTAAATTCACAATATGTGGAAATGAAGGACATCGAGTGGAAGAATTCTGTTGCAATTGGAAAATATATTTATTGAGGTGAATAGTGAGAAAACTCCATAGAATGAACCTCCCACACTTCAGTGTTTCAATTGTATATAGTTTGGGCATTCACTAAATGGTGGAAAATACAAGGGTAAATAATAGTGATCATCAACAACAACATCTAAAGACAAATATAAAAGGGAATTCATATGAAATAACAATTGATAAAGAGAACCATGATAATTTAGGTTATCTGTAGTCGAGAACATTGTAATTTTGTAATAAACTACCGTATTATAATATTATTTTCCATCTTCTAGTGATGTTTAAAGTTATTATAACCCTATACATAGATTTAGGAATAATAAAACCACATTTAATGTTCTAATAGTGAAATTATGAACCCATTTATCAAATAAAAATGTTTTCGGTATAAGATAAGAGTATATTTAAGGAAGAGAGGATGAATTATATTTTTGAAGCGGTATAAGGTTTACCATTTATGGAATGTTTTAGTTAAACATCAAGTAATATTTCAAAGATTAAAGTACTATCTCACCACAAGTGTTTTTTTTATATTGGATAGCATGATCTAAACACTGGTTATTTATGGTATCATAATACATATGGGATAACTTATAATGTATCTCAGGATCTATTTATACTTCAAGAATTAGATATTCTTCTTCATTTATTACGGAATGATATGATGTGGAAATATATCGACGGACAACTGAAGTGATAGATTTTACTTATAGAAGGGCTAGAAATGAACTTCAACATCACTTGAAAATTCATCATCCTTAGGGAAAGGATCATGAAATATAAAATGTTATCCTAGTACATTATCTTTTGATGAATAGAATTTTCCAATAGATAATTATATATTTATGGATTTGAGATTGTTAACATTCAACTTACCAAATTCTTTTTCCACACTCTGTCAGAACATAGAAGCTAGATTTCTCTTCCATGTCCATGTTTTCGCTATCAACCTACGATACCCTATATGGAAACATTGCATTGTGTTTCCCATGTTAACCATTATGGATTCAACCATCTTTTTATAAGGGATGTTTCAGTGTTAATTATTAAAATATTGTTTTTTTATTAAATAAACTTAAAATTATTATGACTTTAATAACCATGAAGAATTTCAAGGGTGAAATTAATTTTAAAGGGGTATAATATAACAACCCATTATTTTTTGAATTATTTGTTTTGAATTAATGTTTTTCTTTTTGAGATTTTTTATTTCATGCAACACTTAAAATAGTTTATTTTAAATTAAACCACTATTCATGTCTTTCATCACACACAACAACATGTTATTATTAAATTAATGCAGCCTAATTTTTTAATACTTTCTACATGATACATAGATGTTAGCATACATTACACGAATGATTTGCATTCCTCAATGACTTGTGTAACACATATTACTGATTTTTTACACACAATAATATATTACTAAAATGTTATTATTTAATATAATAAGATAAAATGTAGCTATTAAATTATTGATTTTGAATAGTATTAAATAATTTATATCTTTTATACAAATATATATATATATAATTTATAGGTTTTTAATTAATTATAAATGAATATGGAAACCAAACGAATATGAAAGAAAATATTATTATTTTTATTATCGCAATAATTTTTTACTGTATTAAATTAAATTAATTAATGAGTGATACTAATTTAATATATATTTTATACATTCAATAAATTTTTTTTATATTCATATTAAATTTTTTATATTCATAATATAATAAAAATTCTAATTTTATGCTTTAAAACCTATATTTTGGAAGGCATTACTACACACTTTTTATAGAGAACCCATTTTAATCCAATATTTTGTAATTTTATTGATTTTATAAGTCAAAATAAATATAATATTGGGAATAATAACATAATAGGTTTATTATGGGAATTTTTGGGAATTTTTCTAGGAGCTTTCATTTTTTAATGAATATGAAAAATGCTGATTTTTAGTTCAATGTTTTTTTCATCTTATTTATTTATAAGGGTAAATAAAATTTTGAATTTATTTCAAAGATTAATTAGAATATATTTTAAAAAATTTAAAAAATTTATCTCAGTGGAATAAATTAATCATTGAATTTTTAGATAAAAACATTGAAAACTATTAAATGTTTTTTGTTTAAAACCCATTATTGTCCACCCAGAGGTGGGATTAAATTTAAATTAATATCATCCAATTATATTATTGTAATTTGGTAAAATAGATTAAATATTTTTAAGCATTATAATTTATATTTTCTAACAATATCTACATTGTTTTGGACTGCAAAAAGTATTGATAGAAATTAAAATTAATTACATTGATTAAGGTAACATTAAGCATAACTAAGGAATAAACATTAATATTAAGGGCCTAAATGTACTAGAAACTTATCAAACATATGTTTTTTAGAAATATGTATACCCTATAATTAAATGGATCCACATTGGACCCATATTGGATCCTCTGTCCGTGGTAAAAATGTCTGGGGAATTCCCTATCACAAAATCTACAAGAGTGTCACTCCTCCTCCACTAAAAAAGGCCTCCTATCCTCCCACTCCCTCACAAGAATAACGAAAATTTTACTTGAAAAATATCATTCTAAATAGATCCTCAAAAATTCTACCCTATTCATGGAATCCTCCCATTGTTAATAAATCATTCCATGTAATCCCATTGGAGCGAACCAGAAGAACATACCCGAATAAGAGGTAAGAGTCTTCCTCAAGTTATTTTATTTTATTTCCATTATCCAACCCATAAAATATTATGATTACATGATTGTATAACTAAAAAAATATAAAAAATACACAAGGACATTTATAAAAACCGCTACAACCTATACTTACTCACACTTCAATCTAATGTGTAACGAACATATTGTTTACGTGTACGACGAACTACATCCTCACGAAATGATAATAGAGCATTTTTCATTTACCAACACTCATGGTGAAGATTATTATGGAAATTATATTTATAAAAATTATTTATGATATTTATAATTTCTTTATGATTCAGTAATTTTTAATTGCAACATACCTTTGTGTTTTCCTTCTTTTGTGAATACAATAATTTTTTTTGAGGAATGGTGGACTACCACCCTCTCAAAGCGATGTGATTCATTAAAAAACTACATGAAATATATTAAGGTTTCCTTTAGTGAAATTATTTTATCTATATGACATAATATATCAAATTTTATTTTATTTTAAAAATATATTCATATATGTCAATTTATTTTTTTCTTTACATATAAAAATAAATCAAAAACAACCATCTTGTGCATGTACAGCCTATTGTCTCCGTGAGTGGTGTATTCCATTTATTCAACTATAATCATTAGATTATTATAATAAAATTATAATTAAAATAAATTAAATTTATATAATGGTTTAAATTCTATAAATAATGATATATTTATAAGGACCGAAGACGTAACAATTTATGACAACTGTGAAAAAAAATATTACCAAAGCGTAACCTTAAATATTAAATTAATCGTTAATATAAAGACAAAACCAAACCATATATGGTATTTTATATAATAATATTGATCAATAAAATATTTATTACAAACCTATATTTATTATATATGATATTTGAATGTGTACAACCAGATTGAAGACAAACGGTAAGGTAATTTCATATCGCATTTTATTTTTGTAAGATATATGATTTCTTCAACACCCATTAATTTTGTGTGGCATATTTACTATCCATGGATTTTTTATATTATTATTAGTCTTAAATATATGATTATTTATGTATCCATTTTATGACCTTTCTTTCATGTGCATTGGGGTCCATATTTTACTAAATCAGAAAAATAATTTTTCCTTAATTTTGTTTCTTTGAGACACATGCCATTTTATATACATTCATTTTTTCATGAGTTGTATAAATTTCATTTAACATGTTATATCATGAATATCATATTTTTCATGATATTGTTAGCTTCATTTAATTTTAATTTTTACATGGTAAGTATAGTTCAATGTTATAAATTAGTAAGAGTTTATTAAAAAAATCTCATCACTTCTCAAGATTATTAATGATTATGCTTAATTTGAATAAATATTATTATCCATATCATAAAAAACCCTCATGAATTTTCATCACCTATAGTCATTAACCATATATTCATGTATTAGTTCCATTTTACAACCATTTGGTAAAAAAGATAATTATGAAATAATTTTTATGATAAACAGATTTTACCCACTCTTCATTTGGAAATCTATGCTCCTTCAAAAAGATGTATTTTTAAAGGATTATAAAAATATTCTATCATAATCCTTTGATCATTAAAAATAATGTTTACCCATGTTATGAATTTTAAACTAAAATTAAATTTAATACAGATGTTACACCTCATTTTTTTAGTTTAAGCACCATTATAAATATTTTACATTATAAAAATGAATGTTTGGAATTTACGGATTTATCCTCCATCATGACTGAAATTCCATTGAATATTTCATTATAATATTAAAAAAATTATTTTATATTATTTATTTTTGTATTATTTTGGAAATTATTCATTTCACATAAGGTTAATAGAAATGGGTTTCAAAATTATTTCAACATTTATTTATACATTTTCAAATTATTTTCATAGAAAATTGTTTTCAAATTTTTTTCAAGATTGATTTATATATTTTTCATGGGAAATGGTTTTAAAAAAATTTCAATACTTTTTATAATATTTTATATATTTTTTTTTATGACAATGGATTTAAAATGATATTTAGGTTCCTTTTCCAAATAATAATAGAAATTTTCCTCAAAAAATACTTTTAGAATACTGTTGAAAAATATTTTCCATGAAAAATGACATATATTGATAATATTTATAATCCAAAGGTTCTATTCGTATTATTTCATGAATGGTTTATTTTTTTATGGAATGATTCATATGACACCTATATCCCTATGATAGCTATATACATTTGATTCTTGCTTATTTTAATGGGTTATTTTTTAATGGAATGATTAAGAAACTTATATACTTCTTCTAGAATATTATGTTATGAAGTATTAATGATACACATTTTAGTTCCTGGGGTATGATTGTTTTTATGAAACACATCTCTTTTAATGGGTCCTAATATGATGAATGTTTTATGATCATATAGAACATGTATGTATGATTTATGTGAATGGTGGGACCTATATCCCTATCCAAATCATTAGATAATGGTAAATAGTATATCATCTTATTGGGTACATGGGTTGTTTCCAATGGATGAAAAGAGGATGGTACACAGGTTGTAGACCATGCCTAAAAATAAGAAGTTACATAGGTTGTAGACCAATATTTAATATAAGTATGTGAACGGGTGGTATCCCAAGAATTAATGTTAGAGGGTTCAACTTTTTCCCCAATATTGAAAATAATAAGTTACATAGGTCGTTAGCCCAATCCTGAACTTGTTGCATAGGTCATGGCCGATGAATAACATTTTATGAAAGTCTTGGTATGTAGATTTTACATGGTATTTTCTATGTTTATATTTATTCAAAAATTACATGCCTTACTCCTATATTATGCTTTCATGGAAAATTATCTAGATTACATTAGGAATCATCTCTTACAAAATAATGATATTTATGAAATTATTTATGATTTTCATCATTGAAATGTGTCAAATGATCATCTAATGTTATAGTCCCATTCTTATACACATATTCCCATATTTATTCTTACATATCTCCTTTGATTTCCCTTACTGAGAATCTTAGCTCAATCATTTTTATGTATCCTTCCCTATGTTATGAATGTATTTGTTATGAATGTTATTTATAAGAGGCGTACTAGTCTTTTAAAACTATGTTTGTGATAATATTCCTCACCCATGTTATAATGTTTATGACTCCATGTTTCCAAAGGCACTAAACTAATATTCCACTTGGAAGTATGATTGTATAATGTTTTATGTATTTTAAAAAAAAACATGTAATTTATTTGTACATTAATAATTTTTATATATCAAGTTTTAGAGATGAAAGTTGTTTCAGATGCATCATCAGGTTTTGGTGAATTATGAATGTATTATTTAATATCCAGATATGAAGCACTCATAAGAGGAGTTAGGTATCATGTCTAGTTTGATTCATGTTTGGACATAGAAATGGTTTCCAAAGTAAATTAGTCATATTACTAGTATTTGTGAAAGTGCTGGATTTTATTTCTCTTGGAGAATGGGTAGTTTCAGGTTTCATACGATGATATACAAAATAAATTTTATCCATAGTTCCTTTCACTAATGATGAAATTAGCCAAGAGGTTTGATCTTCACCCTCCCGAGTAGGGGACCTTGATCATAAAAGATGTCTAGATTGGATTTGATAATCTTTTCTAGTTTTCCATTGATATATTATAATATGATCAGGTAAATGTAATACATTTTTATGAGGCGTAGATCCTAATCTTTCATTATGAGTTTACCCAATTAACATTTCCTATGTATCTGGATGTGATGATGTCAGAAAAGGTGATCAAGAGGGCTCATCTATAGTTTATATCAAATCATATGGGTCATCATTAGAATTTATTTATGATAATATCAACAGAGAGAGTGTCTCATATGTAAGGTTCATCTTTGTTCTCAATGGTTGGGAGATCGGAAAAATGCAATTCTTCCTTCTTAAATATAGTGGATTGTTCCCATGTCTCAACTTAGAGTTCTCTTCCAATATGTTTTACTTATGGAAGTTTGGGTAATGGGTGAATTAAATAGTCAAACATTATCATATTCTATATTGATTTCGCTATTTATATTAATTTTTATCCCCTGTATATTTTTTCGTAGAGGACATATCAAAAAAAGGATTGTTAGGAATTTTTTCAAAAGGGTGGAGAACATAAACTATATTTATGTGAATTCTCAAATTTTTAATGAAATCAGTTTAGAAAGGAAATAAAGGAGTTCACCAAGGGGTATTTTTAGGAAGAGGATATATCAATGTTCAGTTTCCTTAAATGGATCTTCAATACCCATGTGGTTCAGAGATCATCAACGGTCTCATATCATTTTCTTATCATCTATATTTCACTAAATTTTGTTCTGTATCATATCAACGTCATTTTCAACACCATGGGGATCAAGTTTGAGATTATGGAACTAGTTTTATAATAGACTATTTTAGTAATATCCTAATCTATCAATAATTATGAGTGTCGGTGTTTTGATTTATTTATGGTTTTGCATCATTACTTAGGGAATTTTTTTCTTTTAATAGATACATCCATGTAGTTTCATCATGGGCATAGATCATTTTTATTTTATGTGTGTGATCATTAATTTCTTCCATATTAGATTCAAATTCATTTTTTTGGGTGATATTTTTTTGGTTTTTAATGGTGACAATGATTATAAAAAGTTTTTAGGCCATCAAATCCTCTTTTCTCTATACTGGTAGAGTTTTCATTTGGTTTGATATATTTAGGTGGTGGAGATTCCTAGGGTTCTTGAGGGGATTCAATATGTTTTCCCTATGTAGGTTGTAATGCAACCACAAAATAGGATATCAAATTTATGATAAGGTTTCAATATATTTCCAATATAATATCAGGGGACCCCAATTATAGGGAACCTTCGGAGTTATAATAATTGAGGATCTTGACTGGTAGATTATTTTGTAATGTTTTTATCTGTCCTTGTGTGACATCATGGGGTACATGAGTGTTGTTTTCTAATAAGGAAAATAGTAGTACCTGGATTTGTATATAATAATGGAAATTGAATTTTTTTACATTATAGAATCATTTAATCCTTATTAAGATATTATAATAATTTTAATAGTTAAAGAAAGCATATTGGTTTTTGTAGGTCACACTATGTAGTAAATATTCACATATGATTGTGAATGAGTTGGAAATCCTGAGGAATAAATTTATGTTTCATTATGAGAATATTGAGATTAATATTTTTCCATTTTAGATAATTAAAACATAAACTATTTTCATGGGACTCCGGAACTCTATGTTTCTTGAGTACCTTGACCAATTTGTAATTTTTTTCATTGAAGAAATTATCATATATTTGTAGTCAAAATGGAATCCTAAAATCATAACTGTGATGAGTAAATTGTTAATTAGTACCATTATCTATATGGGATGATGTAAAAGGAAATTATTTGATATTTGATGTGTATTGAGATTGGACTTATTGTGTATCAAAAGTATTACAAATCAATACATTGAACTATGGGGTTCGTGTTTCAGTGGAATTACCTAAATATTTTATGGAGGTCCATATTTTGCAATCTATTATAGGATAATTTCGTAGGATATTTTCTATTTTTTCTTACTTTATTACACCATTAATATAATTTTCTTAGAAGGTATTTTATTTTCAATGGATTGATCTGTGTTAGACAACATTCATCTTATAGAAGGGGATGATTGTTAGTTCCCTTTCCCATTAGTTATTGGATGATAGATTCAAATTCAATAATATTAGTTATATTTCTAATCTATGTATTGGGTTATAATTGATATAATATAGTTTTTTGACCTAGTATAGGTCTAGTTATTTATTTCCCCATGAGTATAACATTTCCACATATGATCTCCCATTATAGGTATTGGTTTTTTTATGATGTAATGATTGAATATCTTCATCGATAAAAATGTTTTTTCCATCATATTTTAGAATAGTTTAAGATAAATAATTTATTACATGGATTGGAATTTTTTCATTAATTAATAATGGATCTATTGTTTGAAATTACATTCAATATCAGTTACACCCCATTGAAGAAGAAGCATTGTGAAAAACACACTGAGTATGAAGTAACAAAGAGATGTTGATTGATATTTTAAAGAAAAATGGAGAGCTAAAAAGGATCATGCAACATTATATGATGGTGTGATTTAGATTATTGGTATGTGATTTCTATAAGAAAATAATTTTGATCATTATTTATTTTATATGTTGGAGGATACTCAATATGGAGAGTGGGGGTAATGGTGTTGTGAGATAATATCATTCATGATGATCATCTTAAGTGATGGTTAGAGGATGATCAAGTTAGGTTAAACTATGTGGGTGGTTATTTTTTAAACTAGTGATGAGTAATTAGGTTCTTAATTTGAATTATAGTGTACCATTGGATGGAGATCACCATAAATCCCAAAGGAATCAAGACACGTGGAGTTAGTTATTGCGGTCAATGATGAAATATTTTGTTATAGATTTCTTGTTGTAATGTTAATACCGCCAAGTTATGAAGCCGTAGTCAGTTCTTCCTCAGGGATTTTTCCAGCCATTTGTTAACCCAATAAGGAATTTGGCGAATATTATGATGGATTATATTGGTATTTTTTCTCATGTTTAGGTGAGATGTGATAGAATTTATGAAATGGTAGATCAAATAATAAATTTAGAACATTTCTTACCGATCAGGCTTTCAAGTATAATTTTCACACCCAAGCTGTTATTATTCATATATTATTTTCATTTATTATTCCATTGTGTTTCTAATTCCATACATTGATATTTATGAAAAATATTTTATTTTTTCTGTCAGAAAATTTATTCACGGTTAGAAGTATACTTATTCAAACAATCTATATGTGGTAAAAGTTCTAGTAAAACTATTCTATGTGGTAGTGCACAATTTACCAAACTATGATTCCAAACCATGTTTAATTTCCAGTTCATTATAGAAATTCTCACATAGTTGAATCATCGTTCTCCATCCCATGTATTAATTAATTCACATTGAACATTTGAATTTACTGTTATTTACCAAGATTGATTTTATGAATCATGGTTACTTCTAATCCACTATTTAATCCTTATAGTTCATGTGGATGTCCCTAATAAATTCCAGTCATTTCTCAGGTTCATTAAATTAATCTTACAAGGTTTAAATACAATTCATGATGGTGAAATCACTAGAAATCACGCCTTATTTTTTTCCTTTAATTATTCATTATTGATTGTTACACATTATGAAAATTTGAACAAGGGGTTCTTGTTATCCCATTGATTAATTAGGGGTTTTTATGTTTTAGGTATCATCTTTAATTCCTCAATATCTACTTTCCATATTGACGATGATTAATTTTTTAGTTTATAAAATATATAAGATTAAATGTATTTAGTCAATTTTATATCCCTTAATATTTTGAACCATGATTTCTTAGGAATTAAAAATAATGTTTTTAATAGATTTTTTTAAAAATACCCTGTATATTTAATATTTTTTTAAAGGAAAATGGTTACCATTTAATCTTAAATTTACTATATGTGTATTTTACATTTGGAATAAATTTTTTATGTCTCTTTTAAAATTCAAAGTAGGTTGATTGTTTGAATAAATTATTATCTCATATTTTTAATTCAATATTCTAATTTAGGAATAAATTTTGGTCCTTTAGAATTTCTATATTGGAATATTTAGATTTTAAGAGTGTTCTGTTTCATTGATATATTTTATATTACATTAGAAAATATTTACTTTCTGATGGTTTTTTATTTGTTATTAATGTTCATTATATATCATTATTTAATAAAGATATTTAAAATAATTTATTTTCACATTAAGTTTTTTTATAAAGGTATCAATACATTAATGAATTCACTTAATATAGTGTAAAATAATTTTTTATTTATTCCTTGTACATGGATAATTTCCAATTAAGTGGGATCTTATATTACTTATATATTTTAATGAAAAATTGATATTTTTCGGTGACTTGTATTCAATGGTGATATTTGGTATACTTTTTATTCATTTTAATATATTTCATTGAATATTTAGTTTTCTTGACTGTATTTGTTTCATGCGAAGGTAAGGGTAGCTAGGTGGGAGACTTCGTAACAATTTATACAGTATTGTTAGACTATATTCAATCTCGTGACCTAAAGATGGTGTGTTTTATATACATAGGGAGATTCCCTATAGTTAGTCTGTGGGGGAAAAATACCATGATTCCCAGAAGGTCATTGAAATATGAAAAAAATTGTTTCTATATTGTGAAAAAATATCTCATTGTGTCATTTTGGTTTTTATGGATTTTTTTTCTTGTTGATGAGGATGATTGATAACATTCCATCATGGTTTCTGCCAATGAATATGTTTTTTAGGTGTCATAATTTCATAGTGTTTGAAAAAAAATTGGGCCAAAAAATTGGGGATTTATTTAACTACATGGGAAGAATTTATTCAAACAATTAATAGGAAACTAGAAATCATATAAAGGGTTCGCTAACTATAAAGACTCTAAAGGGTTATGAGACCTCAATGAACCCAATGGTGTTTGTAGTCAATAATAGAAGATGTCATGTGTATACTAAAGTGGTGAATTATATAACCATTAAATGAATTAATTTTTGGGAACCATATCATTTATGGATGACTACAGTGAATTGAGGAATCCGAATGAATTATGAACTTTGTGAACAACAAATCAACATCAGTTTAGAGGAAGTTCATCATTTTCATACAAGAATGGTGATTTTAATTGGAGGATAAAAGGAATAAATTCTCCATAGAAACCACATTGAACATATATTACGCAGTGATAGCTAAGATATAATGGATATATAGTTAATCATGGTTAGTGGGTTTTTTGGGATTTCTTATCTTATAAATTGGATAGTAATAATGTCACTATTTAGAGATAATTTCATTAGATAGGACATTTTCTAGAAAAATTTTCATAGTTATGAGGTGGATAGTGACGATTGTATTCAGTGAAGGTGGTAGTTCTTGATCATAGTTGACTAAAATGTTTTATCGAGAAATTGACTTTCAGAAAAGAAAATTTGTCACAATGTGAATTATTTTAATGAATAGAAGATAATCCACATTGTAGAATTTTTCCACATAGTAGAGGCACCTCATGATGTACTCATTCAATGTGGTGAAAGTGTCTCCAACAAATGTCTTAAATAGTTCATGTAGGAGTAGGAATAGTTCATGAAACGTCTCTCTATATTGAAAATTATAGGTGGTGATGTTTAGGACATTTATTAGGTGAAAATGTAGATTTATGGATAACTCAAGTGTGTATATCTTTTATGGTGTTTTAGATCAATAATTGTATCGTCTAAAGAAAATTGAGGATACATCAGTTGAGAGAGAGTGGTGGGGTTTCATATTGTAATTGGTTGTTACCCATGATGGATGGTGGGTCTTCTCTAAAACATATATTGTAAGTAAGAATTAATTTATTTATTACATAGATACATTACCTTTGTATTCACCTTGTTTTTAACTTAGTGAGAGTGAAACATGTAAAATTTTCATATCCAATGCATGTTTTAATTCTCATGTTATTTGTATTATGGGATAGCGATTGAAAGTGTTTTTTTTAATGGTGAAACAATATAAAAAGTGATAGTTGTTTTAATTTATAATATCAGGATTAACCCCCCCCCCTCAGGATATTTAACCTAGTTAGAATATTAATTGGTATTTGAATAAAAGGTTGAAGTTCATTTTTTTCTCTCATCATAAAAAATAGATGATGTTAATAAAAATGGGATTATGAACATTTATGGAAAAAACATTTAGTAATCAATGAATTGGAGGAAGTTCAAATTCGAGTTATTGGGTACTGATGCATTTACAACTGCATTTCCTGGTATTTCTACCAGTATAAAATGTGATGTTTTTTCCAAACTAGATAATAGAGAATTAGATATTTATTCCAATGGAATCAATGCTTTTGGTGGATCCATATCCAACGCAATCGAAACAATGATTATGTCATTTATTTCATCACATTAAATGGGGGAAAATTGTATAAATATATATTATATTGACTCCAATGTATGCGAAGAAATGTTGATTGTTCTGTGGAACAAATTTCAGGAATTCTGAATACACCCCAATGAGTTGGTAAATGATTTCTTTGATCGATTAAATGTTATTGTGAAATATATGTGTGGTTAGGGAGAAATTATCAAGGATGTAATAATCATTATGTGCATAGTAAGAATACTCCCACCTCTTTTCAATAAAAACTATTTGTACTATTGGATAAATATCTTATGAAACTGAAACTGGGTAGCTTCCATATTACACGTATCTCATACAAGATGATAAATGATGATAATGATGTTGTGGAAAAGGGGAACATCAATGAAGTGTAATTCTAGGACATGAAGAATATCACTATTGAAGATAGATATGAGGAAGTAAATTTATATGATTTCATGTCATTCCTATCCTAAAATCAACAATGAGGAGTCGAAAAGTTTGAAGGAAAACCTCCATTACCATTCTTTTTTTTTGTGGAAATATTGTTAATCAAGAAGGAAAATTACATAAGATGATTACATAAAATGATGAGTATAATGGTGAAATTATCAGGAATATGTTATCAGCCAATTCGAAGGGTTAGATAAGTACCATGAGAAATTTCTTCAAATAGAATAATATGATTTTAAATGAAGGTGCTAGTTTTAATGAATTTGAAGTAGAATAGTTAATGGACTGCATGGATTATGAGGAAAATTATATGGTGGTTGTGGTCACATATTCCCAATCAAGGTATAAAAGGGACAATGATCAAGGATATTTTAATAAAAAATTTAAACATCAGATCGAATTAAACATTGTTCTTGAAGTGATTGGTGTTTGGAGACAAAAAATGTAATTCCAAGATGGTGGTTAATGATACAAAACTCTATATGCAACAACAAGATGAAGATAATGTTGATTTGGAGGATGAAATTAAAAGGATTAAATATATAATGATATAAATCTCATATAAATAAATTTTATATAATCACAATATATAATAATAGAACAGAATTTTCGATAGTCTGTCCAACATTGTAAGACATCAAGTAAAACTCACCAATTATCTTTTGGATGAGGTCATTATAACTAATATTAAATGTAAAATATCAATAGAAAATATTTACTCTAGAAATGTTGGATAAAAAGGAAATATAAAAAATCTAAGAATAATTTTGAGCCGAAAAGAGACAAAAATGAATGATTGGAGAAAAAATTTATATACTAGAAGGATAGAGATTCTATGGGGTTTGATGATCAATAGAATGTATTAACGGTTTAATTTTTACCACAAGAACAAACATCGATGTTCTAGATTTGTTTTGGTGTGGGTTAGATAAATATGATCTAGAAAACCCAGGGGAAAACCATTTGTTCAGATGTTATACAAAGGAATTGAAGCTGCATTGGATGTTATTACAATGGAAATAAGTGACACTCTCTAGTTTTTTTTTCATTACCTGATGTTACTGAAGGGAATTAGTGCAATAGAGGAAAAAAATAGAGCTCAATATTCCAAGTAATAATTTTATGGTCATTATTTAAATTGTGGAGGATTTAGGAACCATATAGTTTTTTTAATCTATTATACTGGTGATTGATCAATAACACTCTCAAAATGGCCATAAATAATAACTCAACGAATCACTAAATTAGATGAAAATGAAAAGTAAATTGACAAAATTGCAAGTTGAATGTGGTCCAACATAATTTTAGAAAAATAAAGAATATTAATGGAATAAATGGATTCAAAATAAATGATATGATAATGTACTAGTTTTATATATTTGTTTTAAAAAATTAGACCATATTGGAATATGGATCATTCGCATTGGATGCACCTATCATATGATAAGAAATAATGATTTCCTGATCATAATCCCATATGAAAAGAAAGGTTATATATGTTTTTGTTGTGATGAAGGCCTAAATATTATTAGTTCAGGAAAATTCATGTTTTGTGGAAGAGACATGGTATATTATTATGTACTTTTTTGAATTTTTTAGTCACAGAATTCCAATTATTAGTCAATTCTATGACTCAAAACATACCATATGATTTTTAAGGAAATTATTTATCATCTGGAATGAAAATATGTGAATTTATTTAAATAAAATTGATGGAGGGGAAGAATTATCTTATGAACGGAGAAGAAGTTATATTCATTATGTACATGGATGAAGAGAATAGGTTATTTCACACTCATTTTGGTCTTTTGATCCATATGTCCATAGAAGATCTGGTTATATGTGATAGTGCATGATATATCCGTAACATATCATGTGATCATGTCCATATATGTGATTCTTTTCAACAAGCGATGATCATTCGAATGACGTATAAGGAAAAAGATAATATAATGACAATAGTGTGCGAGTTGGGGTATATACATGTTTTCAGACTAATTTCACCAGACTCTATTGATTGGAGTATATTTTATTTTTCATTTATTGGTGGTTTTATCAAAATGAAATGGGTATCAAGAATTAACCAAAAACCTATAGTCTATAGTTTGATAACACATTATTGAATGTATGTCAAAAAAATTCTAGGTCATTGAATATAGATAACCAAAATAGATAATGGAATAGTGTTCACAAATATCCTATTGGAGGATTATCTCAAGAAGCATGGGATAATCACCATGTTTCAGTATTAATAATTCTACAGTAAAATGGAGTTGTTGATATAAGAAATTGAATTATCATCAAAATAACAAGATGAATGATCATTGAGAGATAAATTCCATAAATCTATTATAAAGAACAAGTGATGACATTAGTCAATATATCAAATAGATACATTTATTTTCTAAATGAAAAGTGTTCTCAACAATAGCTATGGAATGTATTGAATCCATCATCAAAATACTCTTGTGTATTTGTATGTATTTGTTTCATTCTAAATTAGTAGGAACACATAATGTATGAATACTGTGATGATGAAGGGATATTTCAAAGATTCTCAAGAATAATAAAAGAATATAAATTTTTCTATAAGTGTCTACAAAAATATAAATAATTGAATGATGTGGTTTTGATAGAAAATGGGATGAATCTTTATCAAATACATGAATAGTTTAGGGAAGTTAGTTTTGAAGAGGTTAAAATATAAAAGGGTGTTCCAGTACCTAAGGAGGACTCATAAGACGATTTATATAATGAAATGTAGGAACATAAACCTATATCTACATAGTGACTAGTGAGTTAGGCCAAAGATGATATTAAAAACATAATCAGTGATCACATGACACTACTACAAACATTTATGTCACGACCCGTCCTCGGGGCCCGTGTCGTGACAACCCCAAGACCGCCTTCCATAGGCCAGGGGCTGGGGACTAGCACCAAGGCGTAAATCCCGGTAAAAAGGGAAGGCATTGCCTTTGTAAAGTAAACAAGCACCACAGAGTAAGAAAGCAGAAAAGTAAACAGTAAGTAAAAACAGAGTACAACTGAAAGTGCGGAAAAGTAAAAGGGTCCTGAAATATAAGCCCAACTGTAAAGTACAACTCGAAAGGGAAAACAACAATTGAAAAGTAAAGCTGCTACACCGCACTGTCCACTGGAGATCCCACCTGAAGGGTGGGTACAGATAGATCCACTGCTCCTCGGGTCCCACCATCCACTCCGAGTACGTCCTGCCCAGTGGTCCACCTCCAGGTACTGTCCTGCTCTGCACGCCTCAACCACGATCAACGCTATCCATCGTCTGCAACCAACACAACATAGTGTGGGCATAGCCCGTGCAGGGGTGAGTATAAGCTACTCAGTAGGGACCCCGAGACCCCCGAAGGTCTCCCAAAATCCACAAAGGATAAACCACAAAGGAAAGATACAAACACGAAGTAAAAACCGACACTGCTTAGGTATATGCCCATACATATACCTAAGTCATCAATTCCAATACGCTCCAACCTCCGAGCCCAAGTACAACTCAGTCCACATAGGAAAGTATATGTATTCCACACATGAAAGAAAACGTAATCCACATAGGATAGCACAACAAAATCCACACAGGAAAGCAAACAAGATTCAGCTCACACAGGTATACTTCTTCGAGGACGATAGAGATGATCACTGATCCATCTAAGTCGTTAGACCCACAAAGGATCGATAGGTATTAACCCCCGCAAAGACCCACACAGGATCGGACCCACACAGGATCTGTAGGCACTGGTTCACACAGGACCACTGAGCACTGACCCACATGGGATCGGATCCACACAGGATCGGTAGCACTGATCCACACAGGATCGCTGAGTGTTGTAGTCGTCATCGTCGAATCCACTAAGGATCTCTGCACAGTCGTCGTCGCAGTCACAGTAGCAGTCGCAGCCAGCTCTATGGTTCCCGCACACAGCAAGCTCGTTCGGGAGGGTCCGTTACACGAGCCGAGAGGCTGATACATCAACTATCAGATAGTCTAGAGTTGACGTATCCAAAGGTTCCGTATCGTCAACAGGAGCTCAACGCAACAGACGGCGCGTCAATCGGACGCCCGGTCTGAGAGTTATTGGCTTTTTCGTTCCAGGGGCCCGGTTGGTTTTTAATGCAAAACCAACCCGACCGTACTCCACCTGCGTCCAAACCTCAGGCGGAGTATTCCAAAAGATCCGTCTCACTAATAGGAACTCAACAAAGCTGATGGCACGTCAATCGGACGTCCGTAGCTCAAGATATGAGTGTTTCCGCTCCGAGGGCCCGGTTGTTTTTGTGTACGAACCAACCCGGCCGAACAAAAAGTATTCCGAAACCTTGAGTGTAATATACCGAAAAGAACGTCTCGATCCGAGGATTGCATCGCCGCTGAAGGCGCGTCGTTTGGAGGTCCGTAGCCTGAGTTATGGGCATTTGAACCCAAACAGTTCGGTAACGGGGGTTTGGGCCCGGGCCGGCCCGGCCCGAGACCCCCCACCCCCCCCCCCCCCCCCCCCCCCCCCCGCGGTTGGCCCGAACCGTGTTGACCCACCCCAGACATGGTCGACCCGGCCCAGTGCAGCCCGGCCCGGCCCGGCCTGGCAGACCGGCCAGGCGCGCCGATCCGGCTCAAGGCAGCGCGCTGGGCGCGTTGCCAGCTCGGCCTTCGGCCGAGCAGATTGAGAACGGGGGGCGCCTGCCCCCATTTTGTGAAACTGCAACCCCCCTCATTATGGGGGGAAATTTATGCTGGCTGGGGGAAATTAATTCCCCCGGTTTCCTCCTTTCCGGCTGGCCCGACATGGTCGGCTGGCTTCTTCTCAACAGGACTGGCAAAGGCCGGTCCTCTTCCTGCTTCCGACACCGGCGGCCCGGCTGGCCGCCGATCACCAAGCTCCGCCGCGGCCCGGAACCGGCCGCGACCCTTGTCGTCCGGTGTGGTGCGACAGCACCGCGCCCCTCCTCCGTGGCCCCGTTCCGGCCGCGGCGCCTTCGACTTCCCACGACGCGACGCGACGGCGTCGCGTTCTTGAATCTCTTTCCACGGCGCGGCGTGACGGCGCCACACGTATGTTCCGCATGAACCGCATGGTGCGACGACACCACGCTCCTTCATACCAACCACAAAGAAAAAAATTATGAAATAAGGAGGAGGGTCGGCCGTGTTTGTGCGGTCTGGACCCCTCGCATTATTCGATAATAAAAAGTCGAAAACTACAAAATTCGACATGCCAGAATCATGAACGGAATCAAATAACATTAAACCCCTACCTCGGTTTCAAGTGAGGAGCATGTCAACAAGCCGGAGAAGACAAGCGTCGCGGAGTTCGGGCGTTGCGGGAATCGAACGTCAATTCCATTGACGTCGAGGTGCGTCCGAATAGGTACGTTGCTGGAGAAGTTTCGTAAGCTGACGGAGAAAGCCCGAGGAAGCGGCGTCTCCTTTCGTTGACACGGGAAGAAGATCAAAAGAAGCGGCGTCGTCGATCTTCGGAAACACACCAGCTACGAAGAAGAGATGTGGCGTTCTTCGTCAGAGCTTAAGTGTTCTTCGTGTTCTTCGTCAAGGTTGAAGAAGATGAAGAGGGAGCTTCCCAAATCCTCTCAAGGTGGCAAAGGATACTAACCAAAATAAAATAAGTCTAAAGCTTATTTTATTTTCACAACTAAACCACTTGAATTTCCAAATGTTTGAAAAACAATAACTCATCTCAATTAAAACTCATGTTGTCAAAATTAAATTGAGTGGAGTTATTGGGAGTTAAAAGGGGAGTTGAGGAGTTAGGGTTCGTGTGGGCCCAACCACACTTAATCCTCTCAAGGGAGGTTAAGTGGATGTGGGTCCCACCTCAAACTCCCTTTGGGAGGATATAACCAACATGGATAAAAATAAAATGTGTTTCCACTTTTTATTTAACTTCATTTTAATTCCCCCAAAACTAACTCTCAACCCGCATAAAACGCAACCTCGGAAAAGGTCTCCTTAAGCGAATATCGGCACTTCGAGTTCATCGGTGCCCTCGGAATTTGATTCCGGGCATCGGTTCAAAAGTTAGAAATTCCCGCTCATTCGTTCACTGAACGTACCTGATCCAAACTTCGGAAATTGATTCCGGGCACACCGGGCCTCGGAATCAGGTGCCGTCAGAAACCGCGCTCTTGTAAAATTACAAACAAAATTAAGAAAAAATTTCCCTTGAATTTTACGGGTCTTTACAATATAGGATGAAGACACTATAGTATTCATATATGTTATCACATTTACTAACAAATTTTTTTAAAGAAACATCAAGAGATGATATTTGAGTTTAAATAATGAATAAATATCTTTACCAAAGTGAAAATAATAAAACATTTGGGATTTTTTCCAGAGTAGTATATAATAATTTCCTTGGGGATAATTGTGAAATCTGAAATAAACTAAAATAAGAACACATAGTGATTTGAAACATATCATCACATGATTGAAAAGGTCACTCCATGGTATTGTGTATCAATGTTAACGGAACATTTTTACTTCTTTCCCGGATAGAGATTAGCATATTATTATTGGCACAACAATGAAAAAAATATCAGGGTTTTCCAAATTGATATTGATTCATAATTTTTTAATGGGGTTATGGAAGAATATGTTTATATCAAGTAGTCATAAGGATTTATATTTAATAATGGTGATAAAATATTTTTTTTGATGAGAATGTATCTATATGGGTTGAAATAATCACCAAGATAATAATATTGATTGCACGATATGTTTTTAAATAATCTTATATTTCATCATGGATGATTTGTTTACAATATATATGATAACTATTACGGTAATTAATTCATGATAGTGATAACGTTAATTAACTTCATAATCCTAATTGGATCAAAAGAAGTACCGTGAAAAAATTTCATAGAATTTATCAAAAGTGATTCTAAAATCTCAATGATTTTTTAAGAGAACGTTTTCCTTAGTATACAGATGACAGAATGAAATAATGTCCCATTTGTTTCTTAATAAAAATACTCTATAGGGATTTTAATAAGATATTTAATGTATAATTTCAAGGATATGAAAAAATTGGTGGCTACTCAGATGAAGCTATTATGATATGATGAAGATAAAATGGGTAATATCATTGAATATAGAAATATCATTGGTAGTATATTGTACACTATAGATAAAAAACCCATATTGTTTTACCACATTCCAGTAGTGTGCTTTAAATTTAATCCCAAATTAATGAACATACATGGAGTAGAAAAGAATAATTAGTTATATCAAGGGCCTAGTGGTATTCTATTTTTTATACAATTAAAAATATCAATATGAGTTATTAATATACCAAGATGTATATTGGTCTAGACCATCAGATGATAGAAAATCACTGTTAGGTGGTATATTCTAACATGGCGGATTTTGTGTTTCTTGTCAAAGAGAGAAACATGATTTTATTTAATTTATCCCCATAAAAGCTTAATATATTGAGTCTAACAATGATTTCATATAGTAATTTTGGATGATTCATTATCTTGAAAACATTGGAGTTTAAGTGAATGATTTGATCATAACCAATTACATTCATTAATGAGTTATAAACATAATAAAAAATCATGTTAATCACTCACGGACAATGGAAATTGGAATAAAATATAACATTATCAAATAGATGGTGTATCATGGGCTAGTGAAGTTTGAGTATGTTCCTAAAAATATATAGGGTGTAGAAATCATGATGAAGGAATTACCCAAGGAATTTTTTTACAACATTGATTGGAACTATGAGTTTTGTAGAATCCCCAAACATGGAATATTATTTTTGTTGGACCCCTACTCCACAATGTATAATGTTTTCCCTAACATCCTTATATTTTCTCTTTATAATTTTTTAACCACCAAGGAGTGACCATTGGTTTTATTGAAAATGGAGGAGGAAATATCTTTATCATGATAAAGGGATAAAGAGAAAGGGGGAAATGTAGTAAAAGGATTTTTAAATCTGGTGAAACTAATGAAGAATGATCAATGGTTATATATCATGATGGATGGGGCTCATATTGAAATAAGACGACGAGCGTATGAATGACGTTTTTCATTTATGATCTTTTCATGATAATCTTTTTATCATCTTCATCATGGGTTATGTGTACGCATACTGTGTGTTTATTAAATAATAGGTCAATATCCTGAATCGTAATAAGTGCATTTTATAAAATTGTTTAATCAATTTGGTGTTTTTTCTATAATCCAAACGGGTGATGTTTCTTTAAAAAAATACCTCTGCATGTCATTTTAGTGATTTTGGGTATTTTTATGAAAAAACTGGTTGAGAACATTCTTCATGGTTTTTTAATGATTATGTTTTGATGGTGGCACACTATCCATTTAATTGCCAAATTTTTTGGCCAAAACCACATGGGATTTGTTTTATGACAAAATAAGGATTTCAAAATAACCCTAGTGGAAAACAAGATTATAAAGGGTTTATATAACTCAAATTATCTAGAAGTTTCATGTGAAGCAAAATATATAAAGGAACCTAGGGGCCACAAGGGATGTGGGTGTCTGAGTATTGAAGTGGTGAGTTAATAAACTCACACTAGTGGTTTGATCAAGGAATACACCCCATTTGTTTGTGAATGTGGTGAATTAAGGCCTCCAAAAAGGGTTATTCACTATGTGAAATAAATATTATGATCTATTAATCAAAGGATCATATTTTGTGGGTGAGGATGGTGATTGAAAATGTGTCACAAAGGGATAAATTTTATATAAGTGATGAATAGTGAGTAAAGTACATGGGGATAGCTAAGACACAGAAGAGTTAATGGTACTTTTGACTAGAAGGTTTTCTAGGATATATTTGCATTTATAATGGACCATAATCACATCATATGTAATATAAAATTTCATTAAATAAGATCATACGTGGATGAATTTGACAAAGTTCAAAGTGGTATATGAAGGATCAATTTTTTAAAGGAGGTATTCAAGAAGACAGTTTTATAATGGGATTTTTAGTGCACTTTTTTTCATAATGGAAATGGGTACATGAAGCGAAATCCATCCGTGAAGTTAATGCCTTCCAAGAAGGGATGGATTTCCATTCTATATAGGTTCCTCTCGAAGATGATGTCTGATGTAGTGTAGAAGTTTTCACAAAAGGTATTATGAAATTATCAAAGGTGCGAAAATACTTTGATAATGATCACTTCCCATGAACAATTTCACATGGTGAAGTGTAATTAATATATTGGGTAAAAGTAGATCTTCAATGAACACTCATGTGTGAATCCTTTAGGAGGTGTTTTTGATCAATAGAATAATCAAGTGAAGGAGTAGTAATCTCACTACAGTTGAGAGATATCATTCAGATTTCAAATTCTTTTCGGTTGTATACCATGAGGGACAGTGTGTCCAATAAGAACATTGTATTGGTAGTGTGATTTAGTAGATTTGGTACATAGGCACATTGCATATGTATTATCCTTGGACCTAGCCCAGGGAGGGTGAACCGAGTTAAATTGTGGTTTCATTTGAGTTTTTTAATTTCAATATTATTATCTTCAATGGGATGGAGAGATAAGAGTGTTTTTAATGACGAAACAATATCCAAGGTGACATTTTTTCTAATTTTTCACTCCTCAATTCACCCCCACCACCCTCAAGATATTTAAACTCCATTGTTATAATTAAATAATATGATTAGTTTTGCAATTATATGCCTCTCTAAATACTCTCTATTTCCCATGATGTTTACATTTTAGTGATTTCATGCTTGTGAGTGTTATGATATGTTTGTTAGAGTTGTTTATTTATCAATGATAATGTTTTTATACAAATCATTTATATATCAAATATTTTTTTAATTGTTGTCTTAGAGATATTGTTTCATTTCCTTGTATAAAACATTACTTTCCATAAAAATATTTTCATAGTAGAATGTGATTTGGTTATATTAATAGGAAATATTAGGTATCATATTCGAAATATATATCCAAATATTATTAAATGTAAATTTTTAATTTTTTTTATTAGTATGTGGGGAAGATTCCTATTTTATATTTTGTTCGCACAACTATCATATTACATTTCAATTTAATTGAGATTGGATGAGTTTGACTGTTATTTTGTTCTAGGTTCGGTTATGATAGTGGCATCATGTAAAGTTGGTTCACTTTATTGTAGTGGTGGGTGGATGTGTTTTCTATTTTTTTCATTATTCAACCAATATGAATTACAGTAATCATTGTTTATTAATTTTATGATTAAAAAATTATTTTTCAGGGATTGTATTTGATTCTAATTTAGTCTTATTACATATGCTATTTATTTTACTTATATTTTGTTATCTTCTACATGTGTTTTTGTAACTTCTTACTTTTTTCATGGCCATACAAATTTTAAAAGGGTCGTTTATACTTTCTAAGAAGTTGTAATTTTATTATTTATTTATTCAATGTGATAAATCATTCCCTTTAGAGTTTTTTGTTTCCATAATGCTATGTTCCATCCTGAAGTAATTGATAATGTGCCTCGAGTATGTAATGAGAGTACTTATGGTGCCAAAATCCATAGTTTTCTATAGTGAGTTCATGAAAAAATAGTAATAGAGACTTGTTTCATGAGGTGATATAGTTTCATGTTTCTCAATTATGATTTTGGGTGTCTAGAAGACAATAGATAGGATCTTCAGACCTCATATAGGGGGTCATGAGTAGGCTCTAGATGACACCATTTTGGGATGACATTTGAGTTACAAGGATAGTACAAGATGTTTATATATTTAATTAAATCATAACAATAATTAATTTTTAAAATAATTTTATTTTTTAGTATAATTTAATTATTAAATATTACTGTGTTTTTAAGAATATTGGATTTGAAGTCGAGTTTTCAATGGAATCCTCAATCGTAGGGTTGCTTTTCAGGGTCCATAAATCTATACGGTCTAGTCTAGGGGATTACACATTGTGCCTCACATATATATCGGAAATTTATCAAGACCATGTGTCCAAATAAACCATAGTTTTTATTTTTTTCAATAATATATTATTTTTAATTTTTTATGTTTTATGATTTCCTTTTTTTCTCTTATAATTAGTTTTTAATACATTGATTTATTTAATTTGAAATATTATTGTTATTTTAGTTCGGTTTATATTCATTTTTATAATAATGAATTTTATTGTCTAAAAATTGATGTAACGTAGGAGGATAAGAGGTTTTGTAATATATTTCATTACAAAAATGGATAATGGTTTTGTAAATAATTTCATTGATAAAATATGAGGATGTGAAAAAAAAAAGTTATAAATTATTCATTGGAGTAATATAAGAGATACCATATGAATTATACAGAGTTCTAAAAATGGAGAATTAAATTTATGAAAATTATTTTGAAACAGTTTGTATGAAATCCTTCATGTAGGAATGTGAAACATTTTTTATTTTTAGAATGATTTATTGATGATTATAGTATAATGATTTTCCTTGAGATTTAAAGATTGTTCTTTTATTTTAATTTTGTTTTTTAGAATTTTAAAATTTTTATTATTCATCTAATTTTTTATTACACTTATTTATTTATATTTTTCTATAACAGAGTCATTATATATGCCCAATAAAGGTTTTGGGTGTTTCACTACACAAAGAACATTCATTTGATCAAATGATATATAATTTTTCCATTATATTAGATTCAACTATAGATCATGGCAATTTACATCATATAGTTTAGTTATGAAATTTCATTTGAGAGTTTTAGAATCCATACCCTCATTATTTCCTTCAGAAATAGAACTCATTGGTAGTGCAAGAAATGTCATTAAATAATATGGAAATTCATAACCGACATGAGCTTACTAAATCTATAAGGGATTGATTTTTAACATTTTTATACGTAGGTCCATGTTTGATGTGGGGTAATCCCATTATTTAAAAAAAAATAGACCAAATGTATTCTCCTTAAAATGTTTTACAGAACTATTAAATTAGGAACAATTCCCCTTTTCATGATGATACCAAATGGAATTGGAATTATGTGGCCTCTCTTAGGTTAACATATTAATAATGTAGTTTCCTTGATTATTCACCAAACATTAATTTCATATTATAGATCATTACATAGAATAATCCTCATAGGAGTAATATTTTGGGAGAAATATTTTACCAGAATAATTATCAATAGTTTCACTAATTTCCCATGACACCCTTGACCAGATGGTATGGTAGTACATAAAAATATAATTTATATTGAATTACTTTCAAGTTTCAATTTAAATCCTCCAAGTACCCACGTGTAGCTATAGTATAGGAAACTATATGTAATTCTATAAAGATGAGTTGTGTGGTAGTATTAAATTACACCATTGATTTATTTATTGTTCACTTATTTGATTAATCCCCTCCTATTACATTAATCTTTTAATACATGGAATATGAATCCAAAATATCCAAAAACATCTAGGACCTAACAATTTTATCGTAATCTGGGATAGATTTAATGTTTTTTCTAAGGAGTTATTCATAGGAGAAGTGGATTCAGATCGTCCCATCAAAATGTTCCCCAGTTTTAACCTATTGATCCATATGTAGATGTTCTAATAGCACATGTCTTTCTCAATGGACTTCTATATTCCCTTGTTACACTTCTTGGATTATTGTTTTTAGATGAAAATTATAATAGATTTATGGATATCAACTAATTATGTGAATTCATAGTGATTTATTTTACTTATCGAGAATTGTTTTTGGTATCATTCATATTCTCAAAAATTCATTGGGTCCCATTCGTTATTTTTTGAATAATTTTTTTTTGATAATTTAATTTTTATGCGATTACTTCATATGGTTGGTATACCACCATAAAGAACTCTCACGATGAGAATATTCCATTTACATGAATTTATGAAGGTTTTATACTATATTCAAAGTAGAATATTGTATTTAAAAAACCTAACACGCCCTTAGTAGCATAGTTATTTTATGATCATGCATTTTTTTATTGATATTGATTGGGATGTTGAGAAATCCATATTAGGTACCTTCTATATTATCCATGCCTGAGAATGGATATTCCTTGGTATTGGGATCATGTGTTAATGAATTAATTTTTCTTTTTTTAAGTATTATTGTCTTTCTTATTTTGATATTCTTGGTGATTTAATTTGATTCCATTGGTGATATATTGTATATTGAGAGGTAAGGATAATTTTTTGTAACAAATATTACACATTATTTTTATATGATTTATTTTTAGTGGTAGTAACTATCAGTTTCTATTATTATTTTCTTTAGTTGTTCTATTTAAGGTAGTAGAACATCTAGTGCTTTTCGTGATCAAAAATTATTTCTTGGGGTTTTTATGTTATAAAGTATTATAGCTGATAGAGGATTCATATGAAAACACATATTAAAATAATCATGTTATTTGATTATTGATCATTATTCTTTTCTTTTATTTTTTTCCTTTTATTGAAATATTTTTTAAAAATAATATATTTAATGTATCGTAGTTTATGCGTTGTTATATGAATTTATATTGAAACCCTAAACATTGATTATCAATTCTTATAGATCTATTTTTAAATATTTTAATCGGATTTTCAACATACTGTGTATAAACCATGCGTATTTCCCAGGTAGATCCTATGTAGATCACATAGTTAGAACATTGTTTTCTGAACTATGAATCCATAGAGGTAACTCTATCAAAAAATTAAAAAAATACCCAAATTCCTATAATTAGATTAAATTTATTGGAGTTCCTTCACATCATATATTTGATCCTAATATCACATTTTCATCTCCCTATATTATTCCATTCAATCCCATTATGAATTTAATGAATTCGTCGCCAATTTGAAGAAAATTCTACTTGGTAAACTATCTTGATCTATTTACCACTACTTTTCAATACATACTCTTTTTTATTCATTCCCACATAAGGTCTTGGATACCAAGGGTTATTACTAAACCAAATTATTATTATTATTTTTAAAATTTTAGGGATCTTCATTACATATTAAATTGTTGAGGTGGATTTAACCAAATGTACATTAAAATGATGAGATTAATGGTTGGTTGATTATTTCATTGAACATTAAATTTAGAACCACGATTTCTTGTGATTTATAACATATTTCTTTAAAGTTTTTATAATATCTACAAACTACTTTTAACATATTTATTAAGTTAAACTATTCATCTTAACATTCCAATGGATGCGGTATGTTTATTCCTTTAAAATACAAATATTTAATTTTTTACAAATTTTATGCATGCTTATTATTCGATTAAATAAATTTCCAACATTCAAATGGATGAGATAGGTTTATTTGAATGTTTTTTAGAGGTGATATTGTGGATATTTTTTCTTTTTTTCTAGAATTTCAGGGCTTTTAGGTTTACATGTGTATCCTCTTCCCCACTAATAAAGAGTTCACCCCCTCTACACTACTCTACATAATTAATGATTCATTTGGTTTATCCATGTTATACCCATACCCCTTCATTAACTCCATCCAATCTAAATATATACCCCTTTTGATTATAATACCATCTAAATATATATTTTGGTATAAACCTAAAGAGGCCACTCATAGAAGATGTATAATACATAAATATGAATTTTTGTTTTATTTATTCTTACACCTTCACATATTCTTCAATAATGATGAGAAAATAATAGAACTATATAAAATATATTCATATGTAATTATATAAATGTCATAATCTATATCCATTTCCGCTTCCATTAAATGTGAAACAAATCGATTGATTGTGTTGATGACATACAACCACCTCTTGAACTGACATAATTCATTTTCCATCACGACCTCTCATAGATGAGTATAGTTATGTAATTAATATAAATATATTATATTATGACATGATTATAATTATTTAATTATAATATCACATGTGCCTTTATACCTTCTAATTTTGGGTAAATGAAAATGTCTCTCATGCATATATGTGATCCACCACCTCGATAAAGAGATGTGATTAGTTTATCATTTAATTAATACATTTATATTAATAATGATATATATAATAAATATATATAATATATATGACATAATAATTATTTTATAAAGTTGAATTAATATTATAAATTCTCTTTTGACATATGTTAAAAAACGAGAATTATGTTCATTGGTACATATGACATTCCATATCCTTGAACGATGTAAGTTATTTTACTATATATAAAAAATATAGATGAATAAATTTATATAAATAATGAATATATATGATATATATATCAATATTAAAATTTTTGAGGTGAAGGATCTAGGATCGATGTACAGGTACCAAAACAATTGAACTAAATCACACATGAAAAACAAAGTTTTTGTAACCCAAAACATAGATTTTAATAACGAATAATTAATAAACTTGAGATAAAAGTTTGTATGTAAATATTATATGTTTTTTTAAAAAAATTTAATATATGTTTAATAAATTTATATTTGTTATACATGATGTTTGAACACATATGATGGATGTCAGACCCGAGTTAATAGTTTATCGTCTCACATTTATTTATTTGAGGCATATTTCATATTCACCACTTGTATCTATTTTGTAGTTTGTATACAAATAAATATTTTATTTTGTGATCATTTTCATAAATATTATCAATATTGATTAATATAAATTAGGTTTACTATTTCATAATTTTATGATCCATATATTATGAAAGTGGTAAGTGTTTATCATCTCAAGTTATCCTCTTTGAAAGATATGTTATGTTATGCACCTATATTCTATTATTATGCGTAAAAACTAAATTTTGAAATATTATATCATGATTTTTTAATATTCATGATATTTAATGATTTATTTTATGTTATTATATCTTGGGGATTATGATTCAATAGTTACCAAAGTTGCAGGGGTTTTACAATACAATTTAATTTTAAATGTGTATTGTTTAAAATTCTATTTTCAATAATGAAAATTTTTGATATAAATATAATTATACTCATGAATTTTAATATCTTATGGTGTTTTTTATAAATTAATCATTTTACAATAATTTTCCCCACTTTATGAACTGAATATATCAAAATAATTTTTTAATGGAAATTTACATTATTTCACTCTTCGTTCGAAATTATGTTCTCTTATATCTCCATGATTAATAAATATTTATTCATGTATTTTTTTTATAGTCCCCAATTATATTTAATGAGATTTTTAACAATATATGTTTTTAAAAAACATAGAAAGTAATATTTGTTTCATTTTTTTAATGAGTTCAGTTTGGCATTTTTACAATTGTATTAATGGAATTTGTTTGTATGAATTATAAGAATAAAATGGAATTTATCCCCATCAAGAACAATAAATTATTAGAAGATTCCTTTTATAAATTTTACGATATTTTCAATAAAAATATTTTCTGTAATATTTTTAAATTTTAACATTTTAAATAATTGACTTAAAATTGAAAAATGTATCTTCATTATAAAATATTCTTAGTAATATTTTAAAGGAATTTACTTTAATGATTGATTAATTTATGGGATATTATGATTTACTAGGGATATTATCCCATGTTTCCATAATTATTACTTCTTTAGATGATTTATTATGATGATAACAATATTTTTCTAAAACTTATTACTTTTCCATTGATTATATAATGATTAATTGACTAAATGATTATAAACTTCATTTATTTTCAAGGAGTCATGGAATGATGAGATGTTTATGAACCCCATATACTTTAATGGGTTTTGATATGATGTAATATTTATGATAATATGTAACACATATCTATTATTTTAAATATGTGATAGGTGTTCCTAGAATTATATATCCCTTTAAATATTTGGGTTTTAATTTATATCTTGTATGATAAACAGGACTGCAATGGGGAGTGAACATAGTTTGGTAGAGGAAAAATTTCAATATAATAGTATTGGAAGTAATACGTGACTACTAAAATATTTTTTTGGGGTGAACACAATCCACTATGTAAGTCTTGTAATTGATAATTTTATTATAATGAAGTTACTTTTTTGAGTATGTTTATGAGAAAACAATTGACATACTCCTATGTTTTGATATCATTGATCAAATTTTTAGATTTCCTTTTTATTAATGTCTTGTAAACATCCAATATTTATTCCAAGATTCATTATTGTGATATATAAAAGGTTTGGTATAGTTTTCAAATGTAAATTTCATTTCATCATACCCTTATTGTCATTTTATACTTAAGTGTTCATTGATATCTACAATATTTTCCTTTAAAGTGCATCTAAGATAACCGATTATATTGATTCATTTCCATAGGTTATGAAGAATGTTATTATGTATATTATATCTTGGATGTGTAATATAATGGAAAATATTTTCTCAAATATGATGACGATCATTCCTGAAATAAGAATATTGTGTGTCTAATCTATAAATACGATAAACCCTTATGGTCTTCATTGTTGTATTTGTATAATTTATTTTTTATTAATCTATTGTTATGTATTATCTATGTATGAAGGAATTGGATAATTACATTTGGTATGAAAGGATTGGATTAGTAAAGTATTTGATATAAGGATTAGAGAATGTTATTAAAAATCATAGAGATAAGTCTATGGTATTATAACATCCATAAATTTTAGTGAGATATACATTATGTTGTTTACATAGAAATAAACCCCTTCATCGATTCTATAAGTGTATGTCGATTATAAAAAAATTATAATAGGGGTAACAACCTTGTAAGTAGTTTTTTTTCATTTATCAGGTCCATCATTATAGTGTATGGTGAGTTTTCCCTTACCAACCACCTTGTTTGATAGTACTCGAGGATATTCTTTGGTTAATTCACAATCTAATTACTATATAAAACCATGAAAAAAAATAATTTTCTTCAACATTATTATTATGTACATAAATTTTTAAATTCAATATTGTAAGTAATTTTTTTTAAAATTAATAATTTTACTAAACTAATTTCTTATATTTTATATTTAAATGATTACTTTTAAAATTTTGTAATTTTAATATGACAAAAAATACAAAAATTATCAATTAATTATGTTTAAATTATAATACTATTAATTTTTTTGAATTTTGTAAAAAAAATATAAGCATTGTCAATAATAAAAAAAATAATGTTTTTTTAAATAAAATGTTTCTTTTGTTACATAATCATGGAATAAAAATGATATAAAATTTAATAAAATTATTAAATGAATAAATAATGATAATATAATTTAAATACATTAAAAAATAATTAATAACATGTATTTTATAATTTATATCATGATAAAGAAAAAATCATTATTAGTGTCGACGTAGTTCTTGAACATCATTGAGTTTCACACCCGTCTCTTTTCCATTATTTATTTAATTAATTTTTCTGGGCATCGGGTAGTTCAGATTCAAGCCCGACTAATTTTTTTTGAGTTCTTGTTTAAAAACACACATTTGGCCTTGACAGGGTTTAGCGCACCCTGGTTGAAGTTGCAAGGATTTTATTGAGTCACCGTGCGGCCTCGTCCGCTTCCCCGCACGACCTTCCCAAATGTCTAAAACAAACAAATGAAGTAAAATGACTTATATGTGTTTGAAGAGATCTAAATAAATAAACCGCATTTAATGAATCATTTTAATAATAATAGAAATGGTAAATTATTATTATTATTATTATTATTCTTATTATTGTTATTCTTCTTAATAATATAATTAATATGTTAATTGTTATTGTTGTTATTATTTTTAATAATATTTAAATTAAGTTGTTAATATATGGTTATTTTCACAACTATGAAATAAAAATAAAAATGGATTATTATGAATATGACTATTAATATGATTTTTTTCTTATTTTGTGTTTATTTTTTTTGGTTTTTTTTGTTTTTACTTTTATTTGTAACTTATTCTTTTTTTGGGTTTCTTGTGCGTGGAATCCTTCCCCCTACCCCTTGTGCCACGCTGCAGGTCCCCCTCTCCTCGGTTCGGCTCGCGCTCCGCATTGGCCGCTCCACCTCCTGTTGACGGCTCTCCATCCTCTGTCTGACAAACCCCAGCGCCCCTCCTACCTTGTATGGCCCTTCCCGTCGCGTGACCAGCTCTCCCCTTGAAAGCAATCGCGTCGAGGATTCTCCACACCCTGATCTGATATTCTTGCTGGACTATTCAGCAGATGAACCCACTTTGTGGCGCGCCCTCCTTCTTCTCCCGACCAGCACTGCCGTCACGCGCCCTGATCACCGTACCAACTTCACCCCTTCTCCTCGGCCAACCCCAACGCACCAACCGTTGCCCTCTTATTCCCTATGGCGGTCGCCCTCTAGTTAATCTCCCCTAATTTTATTATTATTATTATTATTCATTTATTATTTCTTTTCTTTCTTTCTTTGAGTTTTGTTCTTTTGGTTTTTTTTCATCCTACGGGTATGAGGTGCATTTCGAGTGGTTTATGAATACATATTTTGTTCGAATTCTATTTTTAGGGTATCAATTGAGTTGGTTGTGATGCGAATTGGTTGCGATTGTAGTTTATCACCCAAGTTTGGGAGTCTCGGCATCAAAGGTAGGTGGTTCCATGCGTTTTCATCGTTTAGATAATTTAATTTGTTTGTTTAGTTTAATTTAATATGTTCTATGATTTAGTTACATGGTGTGATCTATGTTTATAATGTTTTGGCATGTTCGTTTGATGAAAATTGGGTTCCTGAAATAGTATGCTTTTGTTGTTTGTATGCGTGTTGTTGTATAAATGATTGGTTGTGTTTAATAAGTTGTGCGAAAGGCGTTTTATAAAATTGTTTGACATGCATGCATGATGAAAATTACACTCTATTTAGAAATGGTTATGTTCCTTTTTCATTTCGATCCTATTGTGGTAAATTTTAGAAGTGTTTAATAATTTTTTTTAGAGTGCCAATGAGGTCTTAGAAGGGTCAATTTGTGAAATTGATTTTGTAATGGTTTCTTTTTCTTGTGATATGTTTTATAAATTGAGGAATTGATTATTTAAGTGGTGTTTTGAGTGAGAAACATGGTTGAATGTTTTTTAGGGTTGTTTGGTAGGTGCGAAAGGTTTTTTCATGTCACTTTAAGTGTTTCTGTATTTAAATAGACATTTTCAAAGTAAAAGTAATCACTTTTGGTGTGTTTTCCTGGTTGTGTAATTTTGAAATTCAAATGAAAAAATTTATTGAACAATGGAAAACAAGTTTTGATATGGTTACCTCGTGTATCAAGTTTTAAAGTGATGCCTCTATATAGAATCAATTTGTTTTTGGTGTAAATTATTCTTGGTTTTTCTTGAAAAGATTTCATTAATAGATCATATGATTCTTTGGTGCATTTATATAATGTGAAAATGGTATTTTGAAGGACTTGATTACGTGTTATTTTTTTTAAGTGGTGTATTTTTATAGAACGAGGCATGTTCTTGGTGTGCGTGTGTCTTTCAAATTGTGCTTTCGTATGCAAGTGGTGTATTTTTTTGTGTAATGTCATGTTTGGTTTGTGAAATATGAAAGTGATGTGTTATGTGAATGTGGAACATGTTTGAGCACAAGGGAAAACCCTGGGTATCTAGGTGGGCGGACTAGAACTAGTGCGCTAGTGAGCCAGATGGGTATCGTCCCTGTTTCACTTAGCTGGATTGACGATTTCAACACTAACTAAACATATGATGACTGAGGGTCATGGCCTTTTAAGACACGTTTTCTGAGGGTCGTGGTCTTCTAAGCCACGTCTCTGAGGGTCGGGGTTTCTAAGCCACGTTTCACCGAGACACGATGTTCTAGGGTCCCACTCGATCTAGATGAACCTTAGGGGATTTACCCATAGTGCTCTTCCATCAATGTTGTGGTGCCTTCTGTCGGCATATGGAGGACCACTTGTGTGTGTGTGTGTGAGTATATGTGTGTGTGTGTGTGTGTGTCTGTGAGTATGTGTAAGTATGCCCTTAAATGAATTTTTCTTTTCCTCTTTCAAATCGGGTTTGTGAAATGGGTTCTCTTAGTGTTTTCTATTAGTATTTATCTTGTAAATGTTTTCTTTAAAAATAATTTTGTAAAGTATAATTTTTAATAATCACATTAAATTATCTCTTTGATGTGGTGGCATGAAACCTTTTTACTGGGTGATGTTCTACTGGGCTTTTAGCTCACACCCTACATACACCTTTGGGTGTATGTAGATTTTGTTTCTTGTGTATTCCAGGTTGTGACATTGTGCTCAGCGATGATGGTTCTGGTCATTGATGGTCTTCTCGTGCAGGTTGGTGGTGTGGAGTGTGGATGATGCATCTCTCTGGTTTCTTAGAGGATTGAGTTTGAGTATCTTTTGTTGTCGCTTATTTTGGTTGTGGGTTCAAGTTGTAAACCCCTGATTTCATTTTCAGTTCAAGGACCTGTTTGTTTGTATATTTTTAGTTTCAGTTTCTTTATTTTATCAGTGGTTTTGCGTTTACTATTTTGGTTAAAATCGTTACCATGTGTTAATTTTGATACCCGGGCACTTGTATCAGCCCGTGGGGATCGGGAACACCCTTCAGGCCTTGCCGTGGACCGGGTCGAGCACCTGGTCGGATGGCGACCCGGCCTGGTTCATGACAAAATTGTATCAGAGGGAAAGGTTTTCTCCCTTGGGTCGTGTTCTTTCAGGTTAGAGTGATGATATACTTGAGTTAAGGCTATTGGGACTCGACGTCCTGGCGATGAGCAATGTTCCTGGCCAGCACACCTTGTGGCGGGAATCGATTTACCAACGTAAGTTGAGGTTTTTTGGAGACTCTGGTTCTTGCGGTTAATCTATTCTTGGGGAAATAAAAAAGGAGTAGGGTCAGTGGTTCCAGTGAGCTCGCAGGGCCTGGAAAGCCATGCGTAGCCTGGGATGCTGTCCTAGAATACCCTCTGTGGCGATGGCGTGACTGGCGTATGGCCTCCAACCATATGTTTCAGTCACCCGCTAACACAAGATTTATCTATGTCATTTCTCACCTCTTTATTTTGTATTTGTGGAAATTTGGTTTTTAAGAAAAAATGTTTTGGTCTTGGAAAATTTTTTCAAATGAAGAGCTTTAAAAATGAAATGGTCTGTGAGGGTTGAAAAGTGTGGGTTGGATGTTTTGGTTTTGAAAAATGAACAGGTTTGGTTATGATCCTTGGTGTCCTCGTGGGAAACCACATGCATGAGTGAATATGAAAAAAAGGGTTAATGGCTCGAGTGGATGAGTACCTGGATGGATATGAGGTGGGTACTGGTATGGCACAAGAGCATGCATGTGCAAGGCACACGGGACACCGTTGGTGTTTGTGCAACCCACTGGCTTTGCTTATTTCCAAAATGTTTTGTTAAAGTAAAATTTAGTGTTTTTAAATAACCGGTGATTGTGTGGTGTGTCCTCGTATTTTTGAAAGGTTGGATGTGAGGCGTTTCGAGCCAAGAATCCTTTTTGACTGATTTTTGTCTTGAGTTTTAATTCTTATTTTTATGTTGGTATGTTTTCATGTAGTTAGTGAATTTTTTTGAAATGTTATTTGGGAAGCCCTTGCAGTGGTTCCCTCCGCACGTTTAGTGTTCGCTTGCGGTGTGTCTTGACAACTGGACCAGTTTGATTTGGGTCCATGGTTTTCTTTCTTGACAAGTGTATGCCCCCTATAAAGCATTAAAATGCAATTGATATATGGCCACGGGCAATTCATCGTTAGCCGGACCTCTAGTTGATCAGATTAATCTCTTATTGAATTCTAGAATTGAACCCACCTCTCCTTTTTACAACTAAGACCTCTAGCAGCGAGATGAAAGATGTGAGGGGAGTTGAACAGATTTTTGGTCTCCCTGAGTTGTTTGAGTCATCGGGTATGAAGTTTGACATCATTGCATCTGAAGGCCCCCTAGAAGTGTTGAAAGAAATTCTAGCGGGGAATGGTGAAGTTGATTCAGAGTTATCAGTGCTTAACGATATCTTGAATGGGTTGTAGTGTTTTCATCAGCTGCAAGGGTCATGTTTGCTGACCACTTGCTGCGTGAGTTCATTTCGAAGTGAAAAATTGGGATCAACCTAGGGTTGTTGGTGCAGGTAGTTGTTTTAAATAATCTTTGGTCCTTCGATGTTTTCTTTTAAGAAAAGGGTCGTGTTAGGCTACTAGTTTGGTAGACCCAGTCGTATGAGGATGCTATGGTCGTTTACAGGAATCACGTGTTGTTCAAGATGTGGATTAAAGTCTTTCTCAGCGCAATGTTTCTCTTGAAAAAAATGATTATTCTCAGTGATGTTTTTTGGTGTCGTGTTCTCATTCAGTGCGAGAAAGGGTGATCCACATGCACCATTTCAGCTCTTGTGTTGGTGAATATTCCGTGTATGATCAGTTGGATGTATTAATGTGTTGTGTTTGCTAGTGTTGTCTCGGTTTTAGTGTGGTTGTGTGTGACACCAAAAGGAGAAGCTCCATTCGGGAGTCTTCCAGGCCTGACTGCGAGGCAGAAGATGCTTCAAACATTAGGGCTCTATCCATAGGCCTCGGAGTGAAGCTGGCGCGTGGTCAGGAACCCCGAGAGTGTCTGGGACCCGACTTTATTTCGGTCATCGATGTTGAAAATGGAATCAGTTTAAATTGTTTCTGTGGTTGTTCCGCTCCGAATGAGCCATCTGGTTACATAAGGTTTTCGTGACTTTGTGGAGGTGTGTTTTTCTTGTTACCTTTAAGCCTCAGTGGTTGTGTCCCACTGGATGTAATCGCTTTAGTGGTCCTTATGAAGTTGTCGGGTAAATTAGTCTCAAATTTGAATGATGCTCATCTAGGGATGTGGCAATGATGGTTGGTCTTAGGTAGTGGTTTTGACACCCGGTGGTCGGGTCCCTCCCTCCCCACCCCTTGTGGTGGGGTGTTTGGTCACCATCGGAAAATTTTTCATAGTTTTGTATGTCTAGTTAGTTTTAATGGTGGGGAGACCCACGTTGGGTCTCGCACAAATGTCTCTAGAATGAATCAGTGCTAGACTTTTCTTTAATGGTGGGGATTCCGCTCGAACCTCCCTGTGTCGGTTTTCTAGTCTCGTTTCGAGCATCAAGGACTTCATAATGGTGGGGAGCCCCTCGGGCCTTCCCATATTGATCTTTTGCATCTGTTTTTAAATATGGCTTGGGGATAACGATAAGAGTGTTCTGTGGACGTGGTTTGACCTTGTGTGTTCATTCTAGCCAAATCGTGTGGTTTTAGTTTGATAGTTCTTGAGATGTCTCTGCTTGTCAAGTTGGTTTTCGTGGGTGCGAGAGTTTCTTTCCTTGATCAGTCAACTGAAGGCGTTATAGATCTTTGGGGTGAGTGACACATATCAGAAATTCCTTTTCGATTTTCTTGTGGTTTTCATTTGAGTCACTTTCTCTGAGCATGATGCTTTTCCCACTTTTCGCTTATTGATTGTGGGGGATCCTCTGTGAACCTTAGTGAGGTATCAGTTTCTTCTTTAGGTATCAGCCAATGTTGTGGCTTTCCGGGGATGGAAAGCTTTATGGTGAGGAGAATTGTCACACCCGTCACTTTTCCATTATTTATTTTATTAATTTTTCTGGGCATTGGGTAGTTCAGATTCAAGCCCGACATAATTTTTTTTGAGTTCTTGTTTAAAAACACACATTTGGCCTTAACAGGGTTTAGCGCACCCTGGTTGAAGTTGGACGTCTTTTCTTGAGTCACCACGCGGCCTCGTCCGCTTCCCCGCACGGCCTTCCCAAATGTCTAAAACAAACAAATGAAGTAAAATGACTTATATGAGTTTTAAGTGATATTAATAAATAAATAAATAAACCACATTTAATGAATCATTTTAATAATAATAGATTTGGTAAATTATTATTATTATAATTCTTATTATTGTTATTCTTCTTAATAATATAATTAATATGTTAATTGTTATTGTTGTTATTGTTTTTAATAATATTTTAATTAAGTTGTTAATATAAGGTTATTGACCCAACTATGAAATAAAAATAAAAATGGATTATTATGAATATGACTGTTAATATGATTGTATTTCTTAGTTTGTGTTTGTTTTTTTATTTGTTTTTTTTAATTTTATTTTTAACTTATTCATTTTTTTGGTTTCTTGTGCATGGAATCCTTCCCCCTACCACTTGTGTCGCGCTGCAGGTCCCCGTCTCCTCAGTTCGGCTCGTGCCCCGCATTGGCCGCTCCACCTCCTGGTGACGGCTCACCATCCTCTGTCCGACAAACCCCAGCGTCCCTCCTACCTTATCGGGCCCTTCCCATCGCGTGACCAGCTCCCCCCTTGAAAGCAATCGTGCCGAGGATTCTCCCCACCCTGATCTGAAATTCTTGCTGGACTTTTCAGCTGTTGAACCCACTTTGTGCCGCGCCCTCCTTCCTCTCCCGGCCAGCACCACCGTCACGCGCCCTGATCGTCGGACCAACTGCACCCCTTCTCCTCATCCAACCCCGGCGCACCAAGCGTCTTCCTCTTATTCCCTCCAGCGGATTCCCTCTAGTTAATCCCACCTATTTTTATTATTATTATTATTCATTTGTTATTTCTCTTATTTCTTTATTTTAGTTTTGTCGATTTGGATTTTTTTAATCTAGCGGGTATGAGGTGCGTTTCAGGTTGTTTTTGAATCATTATTTTGTTCGAATTCTGTTTTTAGGGTATCAATTGAGTTGGTTGTGATGAGAATTGGTTGCGATTTGATTTTTTTCACCAATGTTTGGGAGTCTCAATATCAAAGGTAGGTGGTTCCATGCCTTTGCATCGTTTATATAATTTAATTTTTTTGTTTAGTTTAATTTAATATGTTCTATGATTTAGTTGCATGGTGTGATCTATGTTTATAATGTTTTGGCATGTTCGTTTGATAAAAATTGGGTTTCCAAAATAGTATGATTTTGTTGTTTATATGAGTGTTTTTGTATAAATGATTGGTTGTGTTTAATAAGTTGTGAAAAAGGCATTTTAAAAAATTGTTTGACATGTGTGCGTGATGAAAATTGCACTCTCTTTATAAATAGTTATGTTATTTTTTCATTTCGATCCTGTTGTGGTAAATTTTAGAAGTGTTTAACAATTTTTTATAGAGTGCCAATGAAGTTTTAGAAGGGTCAATTTGTGAAATTGATTTTTTAATGGTTTCTTTTGCATGCGATATGTTTTATAAATTGAGGAATTGTTTATTTATGTGGTGTTTTGAGTGAAAAACATGGCTAAAAGTTTTTTTAGGGTTGTTTGGTAGGTGTGAAAGGTGTTTTCAGGTCACTTTAGGTGTTTGTGTATTTAAATAGACATTTTAAAAGTAAAAGGAATCAATTTTGGTGTGTTTTCCCTGTTGTGTACTTTTGAAATTGAAATGCAAAAATTGTTTGAACAATAGAAAAAAAGTTTTGATATGGTTACCTCATGTATCAAGTTTTAAAGTGATGCCTCTATATAGAACCAATTTATTTTTAGAGTAAAGTCTTCTTGGTTTTTCTTGAAACGATTTCATTAATATATCAAATGATTCTTTGCTGTGTTTATATAATGTGAAAATGGTTTTTTGAAGGACTTGATTATGCATTATTTTTTAAGTGGTTTATTTTTATAAAACGAGACATGTTCATGGTGTGCGTGTGTCTTTCAAATAGTGATTTTTTATGTTAGTGGTGAATATTTTTGTGTAATGTCATGTTTGGTTTGAGAAATGTGGAAGTTATGTGTTATGTGAATGTGAAACATGTATGATCATAAGGGAAAACCCTGGGTATCTAGGTGGGCAGACTAGAACTAGTGTGCTAGTGAGCCAGATGGGTATCGTCCCTGTTTCACTTAGCTGGATTGATGATTGCAACACTAACTAAACATGTGATGACTGAGGGTCGTGGCCTTCTAAGACACATTTTCTGAGGGTCGTGGTCTTCTAAGATACATTTATGAGGGTCGTGGTTTCTATGCCACGTTTCACCGAGACACGAGGTTCTAGGGTCCCACTCGATCTAGTTGAACCTTAGGGGATTTACCCATAGTCCTCTACCATCAATGTCGTGGTACCTTCCGTCGTCATATGGAGGACCACTTGTGTGTGTGTTTGTGTGAGTATATGTGTGTGTGTGTGTGTAGGTATTCCCTTAAATGATTTTTTCTTTTCCACGTTCAAATCGTGTTTGTGAAATGGGTTCTCTTAGTGTTTTCTTTTAGTATTTAGCTTGTAAAAGTTTTCTTAAAAATATTTTTTAAAAGTATAATTTTTAATAAGCACATTAAATTATCACTTTGATGTAGTGGGATGGAACCTTTTTACTGGGTGACGTCCTACTAGGCTTTTAGCTCACACCCTACATACACCTTTGGGTGTATTTAGATTTTGTTTCTTCTGTATTCCAGGTTGTGACATCATGCTCAGCGATGGTGGTTCTGGCAGTTGATGGTCTTCTTGTGCAGCTTGGTGGTGTGATGTGTGGATGTTGCATCTCTCTGGTTTCTTAGATTTTTTAGTTTGAGTTTCTTTTGTTGTCGCTTATTTTGGTTGTGGGTTCAAGTTACAAACCCCTGGTTTTGTTTTCAGTTCAAGGACCTATTTGGTTGTATATTTTCAGTTTCAGTTTCATTATCTTATCAGTGGGTTTGCATTGAATATTTTGGGTAAAATCATTCCCATGTGTTAATTTTGATACCCAGGCACTTGTGCCAGCCCGTGGGGATTGGGAACGCCCTTCGGGCCTTACCGCGGACCGGGTCGGGCACCGGGTTGGATGGCAACCCGACCTGGTTTGTGACATTGAGAAAGCAGAATTTTGGTCCATATATATAACAATTGAGCCCTAAAAATTATTTATCTAAAATTTTATTTATTGTTATGTATAATTATTTATTATTTATTATATTTTTAATTATATAGTTATACAAATGAGTCTTATAAAAATGTGTGTGCAGTGCTTACAAAAGGAAAGAAAAGTCAAATTGGAAAATTGATGAAGTTAACTTGACATGGATTTGATTAAATATATTTAATGAATGAATATAAAGGATAGTATTGAACATAATTTATTTTTAATGATATGATTTTATTATTATTTTTTACAAATCAAATATTTGAATTTAATGATTATGCAACGCTGACGCATTGCTTGTGGAAGTAGAAGAAATGTGAAAATTATCTTAATCATATTTTTAAGAACCAATAATGACATAATTATTTTATAAAAGATTATTAATTGATTATATCTAAAAAATATTTTTTCAAGGGTATAATTAATCACCATTGTGTGCCATGTGTATATGAATATGGCCTTTTAGAATATTTTATTCAAATTAAATTCGAATTGTTCATGCTACGGTTTTTTATATAGTAAAATAATTTAATATTTTGTTTTATAGGATATATTTTCAACCTTATAATTTTGTTTTAAATATATATATTAAATATTCTTCAAATAAATTTACTTTAAATTTTTGACGGAATAAATAATTACCTTAAATGATTGTATAATGATGATGAAATAATTATTAATTTTAATAAAAAATAAAATAAATGTTATTAAAAATTGTAAAAGGAATAAAATTTGAGATTATTTAGGTGATTCATGAATGATATAGACAAATATGAAAATACTATAAAATAAAAAAATTGTTTCGGCATTTAATATTTGTTTTGTTTTTTTAAGCCATAGTTTTGAATAGTGATTAATTGGAAAAAAATAATTTCTCAAGAACAAAATATTTTATTAAATATTTTATAATTAAAAATATCATGAATACATCCAAATATTATAATATAATTTTGAAAATTTCATACAGTTTATATTTTTTCCTTTAGGACATCTTTACCACAATATTTGAATTATTATATATTAATATTATTTGTAATTCCAAATTTTCCCCTCTCCACAATTATAATGTGAGGATCAATCCTTCTCTTAATTTCACCACCTTAAGAAATTTTTATTGAATATCATCAAAAAAGTTCCTTTATACTCATACCTTAAATCATTATATTGTTTTTTGTCTCATTAAAACCTAATTCCATGGGCCGTTAGAGGTTCTTATGGAGAAATATTCGAGAGGAGATTTCAAATTTCTTCTATTTTAAATTATTTCTCATTTCTACCTTTTCCTCAACCCCATAAAATGTTTAATGAAAACTAAAATATCATATATATAGTGAAAAGATATGTTTTTATGCTATATATGTAATCAAACTCTAAGTATATCCTTTAATTATTAAAAACAAAATTGTGGTCCATGTTGTGTCATTTCACAGCCTTCGTGGGTGATGACTTTTCATTTCTCATTAATGCATTATTTAAATTATTAAATCAAATTATAATTTTTTAAATTAATTTAATATATATTTTTTCTTTCTTATGGATTATTATTTAATTTTAGGAATAAATTAAATAATGAAACCACTTTAAAAACTTTAAACTAACACACCTAAAACAATGGAAATAAAAAAATGTTATTAATAAATGGGTGAAAAAATATTATAAAAAGATCATGTAATGTATTATAAATATTAATATTGTTGTAAAATAAATTTATAAAACTATTTATAATGATATAAATGTTTTATGAATACATTCTAAAAAAGTCATACCCTAGGTAACAGAATATTCTTTAAATATAATATTTTAATATTATTTTTTGAAAATATGCAAAGGTAAATTTTTTATCACATAAAGAGTGAGAGGCCTTTCCCACATTCATGATTACACAATGTTTTTCTGATTAATTAACAATATTCGTGGGTTATTTTCAAAATAAAATTATTTCTATGTGTGTAGTTTTTAGTTCATAATTTATATATCTCATGGAATGATTATAATAATCAGAGTATTCCAGATTAATGATAATGTTATGGTTCTTGGAAAATTTTTAGGGTGACATGTGGATATATTATAAACCAAATATTTTTGGGTATATGATATCTCCCCAATTTAATGGGTTTGATGGAATTTTACTATAATGGTTATAAAAAAGAGTTACTCTGATAGTAACCTCATAAGGTAGCTGTGAGGGTTACATTGTAAGGTATACATGAGGGTTAAAATCTTGTTATAGTTGTGATAGTTAAAATAATAAGTATGAATGGTAATTAAATTAATCCCCATGTTTCTGAAAGGGTTAGTTTATGTTTTATAGGTTTTATAGAAATATCATATTTTCAAAAAGTATGTAAATGATATATTAAGGGTGATAGATATATAAAGGTTTAAAAGATTTAAATTTTTTTTATGTATTTCTAAAAAAATGATTTATTTAATTATTTTTGATGTCCCATATTAAAATTCAATTTATCATCCTGGGTTTTAAATTGTTTTTTAGGGTTTTAGGTTAATTAATAGGAACTAAGAATCCATGATTACTGTTGTGATGATTTTTCATGAAAATCTCTTATGATTTATTTTTTATGATTGCTTTATTATAAAAAATGGTTGCAGTTTTATTAGAATAGACTTTGTAATATCATAGATTTTTGTGTATAAATTATGACCCATTTTTCTAAAACTTTTAATCAAAAATATCATTCATAATGTATGAATGTTAATTCCTATTTAATTAACTATATTATGTAATTTGTTAGGTAGTATTATTATAGATTGTATCAAATCATGGTGTTGATAAATTTTGGGGTTATGTTTTAGTTAATTGAATTCTGTAAATTATTTTTACATTTTTGTTAATTTGAAATGATATATATTTTTAATGTTAATGTGTTACTTCCTCTATGATATGTATGTTCAGAATAGATTTCCCCCTCAGAAAAAAGGATCTATAAGTATAATGTCATCAAGAGAATGAAATCTTTCTGAATCTACAACATCTAATAGTGGTAATTGGAATTGATAAGTTTGTGATAGGAAATTATTTGTTTAAAATTCCAATAAATAGTGGTGGAATCCATGTAATATAATATCTAGAGAAACCAAAAACGAACATGAAAATAGTAGATCAATTTTTAGGGCAACCATGTTTCTTTCAGTGGATCTAAATAACTAGTGGGGGCTAATGGGTGGATTAAATCCATTGAAAAAATATTCTGTTTCATGTGGTGTTTGGATAATAAAAATCATAGTCTTTTTATTTTTTGTCTTCATGATAATTCCAACCAGTGGTTTTCAATTGTCATGAATAACATGTGAAGATGAGAGATTGATTCTTTGGAATGAGATTAATTTAGGAATATTTTCCATGAAAATTTACTAATGTGTATTTAATTTGGATGTAAAACAAATTCTATGAAATAATAAAAATTTGGAAGATTCAGTTGTCATGTATGAAGAAAGATTAACTCGATTAGCAAGGTACTCTCCAAATATTATTCTCTATATTGATAGTAAAATTCATTGTTGTTTCTAGAAATTGATCTCATGATATAAAAATGGAATTTACCTCCTATGAATTAAAAAGTTATTGGAAACTAGTTTAATGTATTTTTTGGGTCTAAATGGAGTGGTTTAACCAATTTTACTTCGACATAAATAATAATACAATGTCTATATGGCATGAAATGGGTTGGAATAAATCAATGAAATATAAACGTAGGAAAATATGGTTTCTAATTTGTAGGAAGTGTGGTAAAAATAACCATGACGAATAACTTAATAAATCTAGGATTTTTTTAAGATATGAGTGATTGAACAAATGGCCTGAGGCTACAATAAAAATGATGATATATTTAATTATAATTAGAAAATTATAATGTGATTTAAATGTTGTTTGAGGGAACATTATGAAAAAACCATCCCAGTGAATAAAAAAAAGGTTTGGAAGCATCTATAAATTAAATAGAATGGTGTAGTGAAATCATTTAGGACTACATCATCAATTGTTTGGCCATCCAATGAGGTGGTTTTAGGGGATTTTTTTTAAACTCACAATTTTCTAATGTCTTGTCTGATATGGGGTTTATAATTATTTTTATTTATGAATAACTCTCTGGTAAAATGTAATTTTAACCTAAATAAAATAAAAAATAACATATAGTAAAATTTTCACATGAAAATATTGAAGAAAAATCGAATTATAAGAATCTTCTTCTTGTTTTCTGTGAAAAACATTACACACGAACCTTACTGTTTTACCCATTTTTGAGTTTGATGTAATTCTATGTATGGATTGGCAGTATGATTACCATGATAAGATTGAATTGAAATCTAAATAAATTTCTATCCATAACGATTTTCAGTTTGTATACAATTATGAACTCACACAACTAATTACATATCAAAAATCTAAGGAACTATTAATATAGGGTAATAAATTTTATATTGAAAATGATGATAAAAACCTGGGAATCTAAAAATTCTATGTGAGAAAGGTATCACCATTTGTTTAATAAGTGAGAATTTTGTAGGATTTAATTTTCAAAAGTTGGTATAATATAAGATCCTAATTAGGTAATAAAATAATTTGTTTTTATATTAGTATCTATGAATTAAATTTTAAAATTCACAATGCTAAGTAGTTGTTTAAAATAAATAATTTTAAACTATTTTATTATATTTTTCATTTAAGTGATTAATTTAATATCATATTTTTTATTTTTAAAAACACATTTTCATTTTTTATTTCATATGGATTAATTATCTTATTATGATTTATTTATAATTTTTTGAAATAGTAAAATTTCATATGAATAGTAAAAAATATATTTTTTAATATAGAACATTTTCGGACACCGTCAAGACATAATAATGATATAAAATTTACAAAAATATGGAATGAAAAAATTATTATATTATAATATAAATATTGTAATAAATTAATTTAGAACATTTAATTTAAAATTTATTTAAAGAAAAGTATAAAACATTCCCTGACAGTGTTGACGTAGTGCCTACATAGCATTGATAAAGTCATATCTATTTCATTTAAGATAATAGTTGAGTGATAAGAATTACTTTCAAAAAAATTATAAATTAATTTATATTTTTTTATTTTCATATATTTTATAATATTAGTGTTATATAACATGACTTTTATACAAATGAATGTGTAATTCTTATGCAAGGAATGAAAAGTAAATTTATCAAATTAATAATGTTATCATGACATGAATATGATAATATATACTTAGTGAACTAATATAAAATACTATCATGAAACTAATTAGTTTAATTTTATGATATTTATTTATTTTCATTTTTATACGAAAAAATCAATTTTTATTCTTATGCAACACTGATGTAGTGCTTATGATACCACAAGGAAATATAAAATATGATTTTAATTAATATTATATGAACAACTAAATGACCAATATACTGGAATATTTTTTTGGTTGATTATATATCAAAAATAGTTTCCCAGGGGTCATATTAATGACCATTTGGAGAAATTTTGATATTATTAAGACCCTTTATAATATTATGCTTAAAAAATATTCATGTTGTTCACACTATAGATTTCATTTAGTATAATATTTATATATATGGTTTTCTGGGAGATATTTTAATCCATTTTTAGTAAAATTAAATTTTTTAAACGTATATTTTTAATTTATTTCTAATTTTTTGGTAATAAATAATTATCTTTATGGCTTTCACAGTGATGATGTAGTAATTATTAATTTAGTGTAAAAATCAAAAAAATGTCCATAAAAATATTAATAAATATATAATGTGATATTTTTATGGATGTCCTGGAATTTTCTAGAAACATATGACATGTCTATCATCTAATAAAAAAATTTCATCTAATTTTATATTTTTTTTGGTTTTTAAATTCATAGTTATGAATAGTTCTTAATTTGATGAAAATTATTTTTCCTAAAAATATATTTTACTAATTTATTTAAAAATCATAAAAATATTCAACAGGGAAAAATATGAAAATATTATTTTCAAAATGTTATCTTATTTATATTTTTATTCATTTTTAATATATTAAATCATGTCATAGATATTTGTTTAATAAATCCTAATTTTCACCACACCTCAATTATAAATGGATGCTCATTTATTCTATTAATATATCTACTATGAGAAATCTTAAATTACTATAATCTACCAAATAACACAATCCAAATCCCTTTCAACATTATTGTGCTTCTTCTATCACAAAAAAACAATTCCAAGTGCCAAAGGAGGTTCTCATGGAGAAATATTGGAGGGGTAAATTCCCCCTTCGGTTTTAAATTCTTTATCACTTCTACCTTATCCTCCCCCATTGAAAATGATTCATGATATCTATAGTATCATATATATACTTGAATGTTATTATCTTAATGTTATATCAATCCTCAAACTCTTATTCATCCCTTTTATTCCTATCAAATGAAATCTTCATGCATAGTGTGACAATTCATCGCCTCCGTGGGTGATGAGTTTTCATTTCCCATTACTACATTCATAAATAGTTTAAATTCACATATAATTTTATTTGAAATTTCCTAAATATATATATGTTATCGATTCTAGATTGTTATTTTTATTTTTCAGAAAATCCATAATGAACTAACCTTGGAATGTTGAAACTAACGCACCCAAAACAAATGGAAATAATGGTTTATTATTAATAATTTTTTAGAGATATGTCTTTTCAAGATCATGTTAGGGTATATGAATATTATTATGGTTATAAAATAAATTAATAACAGGCATTAAACCATTATACATGTGGTTTGATGAAAATTTAAGGAATTCGAGCATGACGTAAGTGAATTTTCATTAAAAATCTCTTTTCGGATTATTTTTTTAAAAAATAAAATTGAATTTTTTTATAACATATACATCAGTAGAAATATTTTCTATTTCCATGATTCTTTAATATTTTGACAGATTTTTTTATAGATTAAAATTTTATTTTATATCGAATTTTTTTCCTTTTTATGTGCATATTGTTTCTTTAATAAGAGATTTTTCTCATGGAATTATTTTTATATTGAATGTATTGTTTTCTAATGACTATTATAAGGATATTGGGTAATGTTTATGAAGATGTGTTGTTCTATAAAAAAATAATGTTTGGTTCGATGATATTTCTCTAATGAATTTGGTACATTGTAATTTGATCATAACGGTTATTCCATGTGTAACTTTAATAGTTGCGTCACACATGAGCTGTAAGCATTACCTTTTAATGTAGCCACATTGGATAAAAATCATATAGTAGATAGAGGGCTTACAAGAATTAGTTTTTATGTTAACAGAATGATTCCCCATGTGACCTAAATATTTTATTAATTTTTTCTATGTTTTATAGCAATCTCATATTTTCACAATGTATATGAAACATTATTGGTGAGATGTATATCTCTGTGAATATTATTTCATATGATTATAGGTATTCAGAGAAAAAATGGTTTATTTCATTATTTTTATCTACCTTATTGATATTTTTTAGCTCATCCCATATATTAAAAAAATCAAAGGGTTTGAGCTTTCCAAAGTGGAACAAATAATCCATTCTAAATGTCGTGAAGATTTTTCTAGACAAGAAATCCTGATTTATTTCTAATGAATATTGTATTATTAAAATAATGGATAATATTTTATTAGAATCCAATTTTATTTTCTTTTGGGTTGTTATGTTTGTATTGTGACCTAATTAACTAAAAAATTAAACTGAAATGATCATTTTGAATGTATGAAAGTGAATTCTAGTCGAATTAACTAGATAATGTAATGTTTAACAGAAGGTACATATAATTATGAAAAACCATGAATGATTAGAATAGATGTTAGTAATGACTAATGAATCTAGAATCTATGGTTTCATATATTTTAAAGTGGGTGGAATGATTTAAACATCCTATAAATTATTTCTCAGGATTATATTGTTCCCCACAAGGATTATTGTTTATCACACTATTATTTTTTGTTTTACTCTCTTGTTGGATCCAAAATAAATCTTGTTAATGATGTATGTGATGTTCAATAAAATGATTATCCTCTCGATAAACCAAATATTTTTTATGAATGAATAAAAACATATTCTTTTTATGATTAATAAAATTTGTAATTCAATAAATTCTGATGAACATCCAATCATCATATGGTAAAAACAATATTATCTTGATTCCTTCACGGGAAAATTTCTCCCTTATTTTAGTGGATCTATTCATCCACTAGTCATAGGGAAATCGACCAGTACCCTTGAAAAATTATCTTATGTTATCTAATTATCATAGTATCAAAAAGGCATTTTTTCTATCCATTTTAAGGAAAATCATATTAATGGTATACAATTATGATGAATAAGATGAAATATAAATAAATATTTTCGACGACATGGAATGATCATAGTATATATTTTTTCAAAATTTTATTCCCTCTATTCTACTTAGGAAAATAGAGATATTATTCCATGAACTAATGAAAAAGGATGATGAATCTGTTGGAACCTATAATGTAAATGTTTCAAGACATCTAAGGTATGGTTCAGTAATTGTTGTACAATCTATATCTAAGGATGATCGATTAAAATTGGATTAAAAAAATGTCCCTTAAGGTTTTCACTTATATTATAGATCCATATCTATTCCAAATTTTTTTTCTATGCTATTATGGTCTAAATAGAGATTGATGTTACCTATCCATCTCATTGTTTTAATATGAAATGAATGATATAATTACATGGATACTAAAAACACCATGGATACAATATTATTACAGATTCTTTATGCTCGAAGTGTAGATTAAAATATTGGAGACATTGGATTAATGGAATTTTAAATGATATATGTATGTAAATAGTTTCATTAAGAAATATAATGTCAATTTGATCAGAAAGTGAACTAATTGTTAGAGTAGATAAGAATATCAATAAAATGCACCACCCAAAATTTAGTGATTCAATTGAAATGATTATAGAAATTTTGGAAACATGGGCTCAAATATGATGGTTATTGATGATGATCAATCTTAGAAACATCCTAATCATAGAGGAATGGGAAATATCATGTGATCACAAATTCTAATGATGGCGTTGATAACAATGTAGTGAAAGGTACATATACCATCCACTCAACGGCTGATAATATATTATTTGATTCTATATCTACCAACTCTTTTAGATCGGGATAATTCACTAAGGGTATCACAATATCACACTAATGATTATATGTTGAATTAATTGTGAAAACTCTTAATGATATGGTAATCACATCTCATGTTTGTGAATCTCAACTAGAATATTTTAGTGAATTTTTTCTTCATGTAATTCATATTATCCTACCTATGGTTTAATTTGATCTTATCATAGGAATGGATTGGATTTATTATATAAATCCCACATCAATTACTGATGATGGGAAGTTATGTTTGATATTCAAAACTAACCATCAATCCCCTAATATTGTTATGAAAAATATGAACTTCTAAGGGAAATTTCACCCTTTATATGAGTCATCATTCCAATTAAAAATGTGTGTTTAACATATATATATTTGGGGATAAAATAAACATTAGTTATATAAAAATTGTGTATGATTTTGTTCATGTCATTCTGGAAGAGTTTCAGAGTCTTAGACATAATACTGAAGTGGAGTACTTAATAGAAAACCAAACTTGTGTTTATATATATTTCTAAGACTCTATATAGAATGACACTAAATGAGATGTAGGAACTGAACCAGCATCTCTAGGAGAATGTTGATGAGATATTAATTCATTAAAGTGCATCACCTTGGGATTCACCTATTATTTTTTATAAAATGAATGATGTATTAGTGGGAATCTACATTTATTATTAAGAACATAACATGATCACTATTATGAAAATGTAGCCACTTCCACATATTGATTACTTGTATGATCGACTATACAGATCTCAATATATTTCAATGATTGATCATTAATCTATTTATCTAAAATTGGGTTTCAAGAAGGCGGATATACCCACGAGTTGATTCTGTATAAAATTAGGAATCTATGAATATAAAGTGATTATATTTTTTCTTACAATTTTCCCAACTATATTCATGGATTAAATGAATGAGTCTATATAGATTACCATAACCTATTTGTGGTATTATTTTTAGTTGATATCATTATCTATTTAAAGTTAATATAAGAGGATCAACATCACCTATAGATTATAATTAATATCTTATTGAAGGATAATTTTTATTAAAAATTTACCAAATTAGAATTTTCACTACATAATGTTTCACTTTTTGGTTAATTAATCTCAATCGAGGGAATATATTTGGATCCATTTAGAATGGAATTTATTGAAGGTTATCCATGACTAAAAAATATATATATGATTTTTAGTTTTCTTATTTTCTTGGATATATCTAAACATTGAGAAATTTTTTTCATAATAGTCTAATCATATCACTATATTATCTTAAAAGGGATATATGTTCCCTTGTGAAGAAAAATGTGTTGAACAATTTAATAAACTAATGATAATATTTGTTATTACCCATATTTATACATTAACCTATTGTGGAAAAGGGTTGTTAAATTATAATGATGCATAAAATGGTATTTGGATAAATTCTTATATAGAACGATGTGGTTATAGATTATGCCTCAAGAAAAATGATGATTCATGAGGAAATTTACCAAACTCATGATTTGTAAATAGCTAGGGTAGTATTTTCATGGAATATATGATTGAATTATATTGATAGATAATTCTGTAACATATATGTTGAAAAAATTATGAATTTATATATTGTCTCAAAAATAGAAAAATATTCTCCTGAGATGACAGTTGGAGTTGAATAATGATTATGAATTCTCAATTTATTTCCATCATGGGAAAGGAAACAAAGTGAAATATGCACTAAGATTAAATGATTATGTTGTAAATCTATAATGAGGGTCAAAAAAGATTCATTATTTATTTATTATTAATGTAAGGATCTAGAAATCTTAATTGATGGGGAAAAATATTTTCTTTCTCATTTGAGTGCTCAACTGTCTATTCATGTTATTTTTAAAGTGGATCCAAAGGAAGATATTTAAATGTAAAAGAAGTTGAAAAATATTCCAAACTTTATCCTTTATTATGATGTTGTAATAAATTTCATAAACCATGTATGAGTTGCATCCATATGAAATTAAATAATGAGATGTTAGAGGATTCCCATAGTTCTTAATTCTATATTAATCATGTATGTGTGTATTTTTATTAAGGTCAAAAATATTATTTCTAGTGGGACCACGTGATGAGTTTTTATATCGGTACTTCATATGTCCAAAATTTAAGGCTTTAGAAGAAATTATAAGGGGTTATTATAGCCATTAACAATTCCTTAATGAATGTGGAAAACAACCACCAAAAATTATATCATTAGACTCACCAAAATGTATAAAGGCTATAATACTATTTTTTTGAGTCAACCTCCTTACGATTTTCACAAAAATCATTTTAATTAGATAATATTTTTCTCATGATCAAATCCCATAATAAATATTGAGAAAGTTGAAGAGTTTAATAAAGTACTACATTTTATTGTATCTATTTGGGATTCAATGTTTACTTTAATGTTCTAGAATATCTTTCATTAGGCTTTGGATTCAGTTTTTTTAATAAAATCTTATCTTCCTCAGATGTATTATTATTCTAGGAGAACTATTAAAACCCTGATGTAATTTTTGAGATCAGTTACTATGTATTTTAATTGTAGTGGGATCAAAATACTCCTGTAGTCACATTTTTTGATAATAATAGCTTTCACTCAATCATTCAGATTCGTCTTTATTAAAAAATCTACTGTAAGAAGTGTATAACTTTAACATTTTGACATGAGGTTGTAGAAAAGTAGTTATTTGAGAAAATGATAGCTATAGAAAATGATGATAATTTTAGATCCATTTAATAACACATCAAGGTTCTTTATAGTCAAAAAAAATCTTTGTAGACAATAATAAAATAGATATAAATTTTAATGTTAGTGAAAAAAAAATTCTTTGAATTTCGCCCAGGAATAATTTTTGGATATTTGGAATGAAGGGAAATCTGAGAACTAGGAATTTTTGTCACTTAGATTTTCATGATCGAGTAGGGATATTAGCTTATCACATAGGGCATCAACAAAACATCTATCAAGATCATGATGTGTTCATGAAATCACACCAGTGTATATACAAACTCGATTATCAATAATTACTGAACTCATAGATCATAGCACTAGATCATGATTAATTCCTATGAAGAAAACCCTTTTGATGTATTGGACTGAATAAATGGAGTGTAACATAACAAGACTACTCACCTAGTTACTTTTATTTTTAAAAATAAAAAATTCAATGAAATTACATGGGAACCTATTGATTTTATAAAATGGAGACATCTTCATTTTTTTATTTGAATGAAAAATTTTTAGCATTAAATTCATTTTAATTGTGTAGAATGTAACAACATGATAATTTATGAAATATATTTTCATCCAATAAAAACACTTTGACAGCTTATGATATATGTAGACCCAAGTATAAATAAATGATATTATTTTATACTATTATCAGATACCATATGAATTGGTTTAATGTATTGAAATAATTTTTTTAAAAAAAATATAAGGATAACTGTTTTATAAAATGTAATCATTTTTTGAAGATTTTTTATATGTTTTAAAGATATATTTTTACCATCTAATGTTTTTATTTATTTTTATAAGAAAACCATATAAATAAATTTTTTTAAATTAAAAAAATGCATTTGTTAAAAAAATCTTTTTTTAATTAATAATTTCAAAATTATATTTTAATAAATTTACGATAATTTTCTAAATAGATTAATATTTTGATAAATTGTAAAAAATAATGGTTTTTATTTAAAATTAACGTTTTATATAAATATTTTAAAAAGATAAATTAAGTTTTTAAATTAGTTTAAAATAAAAACAACTCCACTTATATTATTATTAATCTAATTCAGTTATTAGAATAAATTTTATGTTGAATTTTTATATAAAAAACGTTTTATATAAAAGAAAATATTTCATTGGGAAACCTGATTTTCATCATGTTTAGAGGTATAATTTTAAATTAAATTCCTCCATAACTATGAATTGAGTTTGATAAAATGTATAAAATGTTTAGAAAAATAAAAAATGATATTAGGTAATAATGACAACTTAATATTTGGTCAAAATGTATTGTAAAAACAGTTAAAATATATTACCTTAGATAAGGTTAAAACAACATTATCAGGGGTAAATCTAAATATATAATGGTAAAATTTTAAAAAAACTATATTGAACACTATTTTAAAGAACTAATCTAATCATAGATCACAAAATATTTATGAATGGTCAATTTTATATCCTTTTTTAGTGAATAATAAATTAATATTTTTTATTCATTTTAAAAATTTAATGTATGTCCTCTACCCCACTTGTAAAATGAAACCCCCCACCTCTCCTATCTACACATAAATAGACATTTAGTACATAAAAATACTAACCAAATTCTTTATGTACATCCCTCTCCATGACATAGAGTATATTTTTTTATTATAAAACCATTCTATGAAGTGAAAATGACATTTTATAATTTTTAATTTAAAGAAAATGTAAATATTACATACACATGTATATTTTACTAAAAAAGTTTTTATATCGAGATATATAAGTGACATGTTAGACTATAAGTATTAATTAGAATACTAAAATTATATCATACCTCAATATATTTTATTTATAATTTTAAGACAATAAATATATATAAATAACTAGGACACAATGATGATGTAATGATTGATTCAGTAGTAAATGATTTGATTAAATGATATTATAAATATGAAAATAAATTTAATTTGACTATTTTGATTCCATACAATAATTTTATGGATGAATATTACATGTTATATTTTTATTAATGATGTTTATTTTAATTAATCAAGTTTTTATGTAATTTTAAAAATGTCATGATATGAATAATGGAAAAATTGACATAATTCATATTTTAAAATATAAAATATTTTATTAAGTGTTATAAAATTTCAAAAAAAATCTAATATTTATCTAAATGGTTATTTTAAGTCCAAAATTTTATTGATGAATCTTTCATTGGACAATTTTCATTTTGGTAACTATTTTGATTCTCAATGTGTTAAATGCTTGATAAAACATTGAGAGTAAAAAAGGGGTAAATAAAAAAGATAAGGATTAAAACAATTTATGAAACCTATCTAATTATTATTGGATTATTTTATTTCAACTTATATTCATAATATCTTCTATATAACTGAATTGACCTCACATTTAATTGAAATAAAAAATATAAAAATTAATATTTAAAATTATTCCTAAAGTGACCATCCTCCCTCTTACAAATGATAATCACCTCTACCCATTTAATCACACCACTCGAGACTATTGGTTCACAAAAATTCTGCCCTAATTATCTCCAAAAATCCATAAATTCTTGCAAGATTACTTGCCTTTTACATAAAAAGATTCAAGAAATCCTTTTGGCACAAATCAAAAGGAGTTAACCGTTTTAGAGATAACGTCCTCTCTAAAGTTCATTTCCATTATTTTTCTTCTCCACACCCTATGATCTTATTATTATATTATTACATATCAAAATTAGTATCCAAAATGTACTATGATTTTTTTATGAGATGAATTCACACTACACTAACACAAACCTCCTTCTAATAGATATGAACATATTGTTTCTTTTTCGACGAACTCTTGCCTCACGAAACAATGATTCTTCAATTTTCTCCTACCACCTCTCATGCAGGACATTATGACAGAACTATATATATATATATGATATATATTATAATAACATTTTATATACACTTCTATAATTTTTATATACAATATACTTTTATGTTTTTCATGATTTGTAAATTCCACAGTTTCTTTTGAGGAAGTGTAGACTACCGCCCCCTCAAAGTGATATGATTCGTTCATGCCATATGTGGAAAATATAAAGAATTGAATTAATAAAATTATGTGACATATGAAAATAATTATATTATACTATAATTATAATATACCTTGTAATAATTTCGTTTTCCTTCTTTTAATATGAGAAATAAATGAATGTATCGTTCATGCTTATGTATAGTAAACCGTATCCTCGAACGATTCATTTCATTTATTATTTGAAAATGTTATTGACTATTTTAAATACATATATATTATATATATATGATATTTATATCATGAATATTATTCGAGATATGACATAAATATGACTACATTGACAATTTAACTCAAAACATGTTCATCTTCTACACAAGTACCAAATATCGACAAAACAACCAATATTAACTTAATTAATAATGTAATATTTATAATGTGGTAGTAAGTTATATGAATGGAATAATAAACTCGAAAATGGTTTGAAAGAAATTAAAATTTTAATTTTGTTTATTAATAAGGAAGAATAGGGAACATATGTGACAAGTCAGACTCATGGTAAGTGACTTCATCTCAATCTCCTTTCATTGAGGAATTTTTTGATAATATAATCCTCCTTCATTTATATAGTGTAAAATAAACCCCTTTAAAATTTAATTTAATTAAGAGTGAATCTTTTATCTATGAATCATTTTACTAATTCACAAAAGAATTTTTTTTACATATGTGGCAACAACGACCGCATTGGCGCTGCAATAGTTATTTGATATTTGGCTTCCTCTATAAGCATTAATGTCCTCAATAGAAATAGAAATAAATTATATAGTTTTTGGTTGTTTTGGTATTGAAAATGGTTTTTTCAAGGGGATTGATTATTTCAATATCAAGAAATTAATTCTTTTGATTGCAAACTAAATATTATTAGTGAAATGTTGGCATTTAAAATATTTTATATGTTATGTATATATAATGGTACTTGAAAATTTTATGGGTTACGTGATAAATAAATGATGGGTGGTTACATGATAAACCAAATGATGGGTGGTTCGATGATAAACCACGGATAAGTGGTTACATTATAACCTCTATGCATTAGGTATGGAAGTCAGTCATATGGATATTCCTTTTTGTGATATGTGTGGAAGTCGACCATATAGTTATGGAATTTAAATATGTTTTGGTCCCATGTTACATTTATAAGTTATATGTTGTTTATATGGGATTTAAGGTAACCGTTTGGTTAAAAAAAAGTGTAAGCAATGAGAATATATTTATTGAAGTATATTTACTACTTCATGAAGGTGAAAAGTTTTACTTTATGATAAAGTACTCATGTTTTTTGGGTTATCTTAAGACTAACAGTTGTCCTTATTTGTGTATCCCTTACTTATTATTTTACGCTCATCCCAATTTTTGACATTTTTTTCACAATACAAAACGAATAACAGAGTCAAGGATGGGATCAAGGAAAATACATTCTATTTAAAACATGAAACAAAACATATTTCTTTTTAAACGGTTTTTGTTTTATGAAAAAAAAGTATAGTGAGTAGAAGTCTCTAATTTTAATATATATGTTTTTATGTATATGTTATTAACTAATTCTCTAAATCCCTAAACCTGAAAATATCCTCCATATGTATTAAATTAAAATAATTGACTTATCTCAAGATTAAGTTATGTTTAAGGATGGTACCTTATAGTTTAATAAAAGTTAAGTTTAGATAACTATAGGTTCTAGAATATTGTTAATAGAATATCCATAATAGATTTTTGACATATGTTAAAATTGAAATGATATAGAATTTGAATAATACCATATTTAATTATCAATTATATGTTTGTTCAGAATGGTTTTCTTGAGAGGAAATGGGGAAGTAGTGCTGGGAGGGAATACAGATGGAAATAACCTTTCAAATCAACATCCTGAGATTGTGAGAATCAGAACTAAATAGTTTGTTCCAGTAATGGCTCAGATGACTCAAGAGATAAATGGTGGTGGTGTCCATGCATGAGAAAAATTAGACCAACCTAAGATTCCTATGTCAATCATAGATAATTTCATGAGGCAACATATCCCATAATTCAGAGGATCATCTGACCCTGTGAAAGTTGAAGGGTGGATTAATGAATTAGAAAATATTTTCGATGTAATGGGTTATTCATACAATCAAAAGGGTTGTCTTACAATTTATCATTTTGAAGTTCAATATTATTAGTGGTGGTCAAATATTAAATATATTAGAGAATGTGAAGAGATTCACACCATGGAATACGAAAAATTTAAGAATATCTTCCTTGAATAATTTTTTCCTAAGGCTATATGACTAAGGATTGAAAATAAATTCTTTAAATTGAAACAAATGGGGGAAGATTCTGTAGCAGCATATGAATAAAATTTCACCCTTTTTTCAAAGTACATCCCAAATTTTTTCCAGGATATTAATAATAAGATAAATCAGTTTTACTCATGGATGAAGCTGAAATATCAAAGGGAGTTAGCTTCTCATTACATAAAAATCTATGAGAAACTTGTATGATGTGTTGAGAGGGTGGAAATGGAATTTTCAGATGAGTATGTGTTTCATGAGGGAAATAAAAAGAAGTGATCGAGTTGTCATACTAGGGAAAATATTTAATCAATGTATCCTAGATATATGAAAACCAAATTTTATGTTTGTGAGAAGCATGGTAAACAGAATCCAGGAGAATGTCTGTCATTGCCTGAGATGTGCTCCCGATATGGTAAGACTGGTCATATTGCTTGAAACTTTAAATATGATGATCATGCAAGAAATGAAAAACCAACAGTAAGATGCTTTAGATCAAATGATAGAGTACATTATGTCAATATGGTTCCATTGTTTATTACCCAGGGTGAAAACTAGAAAGATCGAATGAAAAAGAGAATGGAAAAATCATTTTCAACTACTATGATTGACATGGCACTGTTAAATTAATTGGTGACAACTATGTTACAGAATTCCTCAAAATAAGACAATATTATATTTTACTCAAGATCATCAGATTCTTTCATGTCTAATATATTTTTAGGTAATTTGGAAATATAACCTCAAGAAAGTTATATATAATATCCGATAAAAACCCATGTTGGAATTATTAAAGAAACTAAGATTTATTGGAATTTTTTTATTATAATTAGTGGGATAGTCATTCCTGAAAATCTTGTTTAAAATTACATAGTGGAATTTGATATGATTTTTTGTATGGATTGGATATTAGTTTATTATGATAAAATATATTTTAGAGCCAAGAATGTTTTAATCCATGATTTCATACATTTGTTAACATACCAAGAAGCTAAAAGATTGATTCAATATGGAAGAGAATGTAATCAATCTCATGTTGTTGAAAATAAAGAAATAGTTTTGATTGGTGAAATTACATATGTGAATGAATTCACATATGTTTTTCCTAATAAATTACCTAGTATTAATCCCAATCGAGAGGTTGAATTTACTATTGATTTAGTTCCTAATGAAAAACCTATTTCTAAACCCCCTGATTGAATAGCTAAAGTAGAACTAGTGGAATTAAAAAAATTATAGATATACATGATAAAGGTTTCATTCCCCCTAGAATTCACCATGGGGCACTTTGGATTTATTTTGGATATATAAAGATAGTTATTTGGGACCGTGTATTGATTACAGAGCCTTGAATAACATCACTCTTATGAAAAAGTATATGTTTCCTCATATCAATGATTTTTTTTATTAGATCTAGGTAGCTCAGTATTTTTTGAATATTGATTTGAGTTCTAGGTACCATCTGCTGAAGGTGAAGGATGATGATATTCCAATGTCAGATTTTTGAATGATATTTGGGGATTTTGAGTTTATAGTTATTCCATTTTAGGTTATCTAATTCACCTGATGTATTTATGAATCTCATGAATAGATTATTTCAATAGTTTATCTATCAATTTGAGGTTGTATTTATAAATGATGTTATGGTATATTCATAATTCCAATTTAAGAGTGAGAGTAACATAAGGATTTTTTTTCAATCCTTAAAAGAAAATAAACTATATGGAATGTTTTATAAGGGTAAACTATGGTTGCAAAAAAATTCTTTCCCCAGTCATTTTTTTTCTAAATATGGCATAACTATCTACCATTCTAAAACAAAATTGTTTGAAGAGATGTCAAGCCGTACCAATACCATAGAAAATTGTAGTTTTCTTGGATTAGTGGGTTATTACTGAAGGTTTTTAGAAATACTTTCTGGGATGGCTAGCACACTAACTAAGCTATCATGTATGGGAGTTAATTTCATCTAAACAAATTAATGTTATGATTATTTTAATTATCTGTAAAGAAGATTTGTATATACTCTAGTTTTGTGTTGCCTTCTAGGAATGGTGAATTTGATATCATTAGTGATAATTCATTGAAAGGACGTGGTTATTCCCTAATGTAGAATGATCAGGTAATTTCTTATGATTTACTTCAGTTGAAATCTCAAGTGAAAAATTACCTTATACATGATTTGGAATTAGGTACAACAGTTTTAGTATAAAAAAATTGGAGGCATCATTTTTATGGTGTATAGTGTGAAATATATACTAATCAAGAAAGTTTTCAATATATATTCACTCATAATGAATTAAAAATGAGATATAGTAGATGACGTGAATTAATCAAGGATTATGATTTCATGATCCATTAGAATCTGGGAATGGAAAATAAATTGGCTAATTCCATGAGTCGAAAGAGTAATGCTGCATTAACCATTATATGTTTAGAATTAAAACATTTGGATTCCGATTTTATGAATTTTGGATTGGATTTTGTGTGGTGAAGCAAATTCCTTGGTGTTGATTTAGTTGGTAGTGAAATCATCTCTATCAGACAAAATTAAGCAAGTACAGAAAGAAAACAGTGAGTTGTAGAAAAATGTGGAATTGTCCTTGAATGTTTATTTAACTGAATTGAACATTGATAATGATTTTGTTTTAAGGTTTGGAAAGATGTTATTTGTGACTTTTAATTCATAGTTAAATAAATTATTAGTCATGTGAATCTCATAGTTCTCTATTTTCAGATCATCAGGATAGTACTAAGATATACAAAGATTGTCAGGAGTAATTTTGGTGGGATGGAATGAAATGAGATATTTCTAACTTTACTGTGATGTGTTTTATTTTTCATTAGGATAAAGTAGAGAAGTAGTTACCGAAATGGATGATTCAGCCTTTACCGGTGACAGAATGGAAATGGAAAAGATGTGTCTTTGGATTTCATAGTGGGATTACCAAATAGATCTTGAGGTAAAAATTAAATTGATGTTATTGTTGACAGATTGATTAAATCTGTCATTATCATCAAATTCAAGAAACTATGTCTCTATGTCAACTGTATCCATTCAATGTTAATGATATTTTCAGGTTACATAGAGTTCCCCTCTATATTATATCTGATTGTGATCCCAGGTAAACTTAAAACATTGGGATGGACCATCAGAAGTTGTTGGGTACTGAATTAAACAAAAGTACAACATTTCATATATAATCTGATGGGCATTAAAAACAAACAATTCAGACCTGGTAGGATTTTCTACGTGCATGTTTAATGGATTACCATGAAATATGGGATTAAAATATTTCTTTGGTTGAGATAAAATAATATATTTCATCCCAGTGTATAGTTTCCACCATTTAATGCTATATATAAAAATCTGTGTCAAACTCTATCTTTTTGGGATAAAGTTGGTGAAAGGAAGTTGATGATACAAGAATTGGTAGAAAAAATTGCAGAAAAATTTATGTTAATTTAGAATATCACGAAAATAGATCAGATTAAGAAGAAACATTATTTGGATAATAGGTGTATGAATAATTCTTTTGAGGTAGGTGATCATGTATTTCTAAATGTTTCTCCATGGAAATGTGTGGTGTGTTTTGGTAAAAAGTGGAAGCTGAGTCTGAGATTTATTTGACCCTATGAAATTCTTGGGAATGTGGGATCAGTTTCATACAGGGTTTCTTTACCTCCATGTTTATCCCAAGATCCCTATAGTTTTCATGTTTCAATGTTGAGAAATTATATTCTAGATCTGTCTCATTTTTTGTGCCGAAAGGTTGTTCAGTTTGAAGGGAATATTTCTTATGTGGAACAACCAGTACAGATTTTTTACCCTACAGAGAAAGTGTTGTGAAATACAATGATTAATCAGGTAAATTTTTGTGGAAAAACCATGTGGTTGAAGAGGCAATGCGTAAATATGAAAATGATATGAAGGAGAAATACCCTTAATTATTTTATAAGTAAATAAAATTTTAGGATAACAAATTCTAAAAGGGGTAATGATGTAACATCCCTAATATTTATAAAATAATAATTTACATTTCTATTAATATTTCTGAAGAAGAAAATACTTTTACGATATATTGAACACTTTTTATAATAGCGTGGTCGATACGCACCAACGTGTTTTTCCGAAATCATAAATTGCACACTACATTGTATTATGCCGAAAAATAATACAATTTTTTATTTTAATTTTAAATGGTAGTTAAAGTATAGCCATTATATTGGCAGGAACGAACATAACTAACAAAAATATGATTATACATATTTTTTAAATGTTTTTACAATTTTCTAATAAAATTTAATGGTGTAAAATGATATTTAATCCAATTATAAGTATAAAATACTCTAATTTTTTTAAAAGGCCAATTAACTGCCTTTTGATGGTGAACCATTTCTGAATATTGTTTTTGTCACTTTTATATGGTATATTTGACAAAAAAATATGTTTTTGATGTGGGGAATCAAAATTTATAGTGGATGAAAGTTTTTTATTTTTATTATAAAATTTATATTTAAAACAATAATGAAAAATATTGGATTTTAATTCAAAACATCTATTTCATCTAATTTATTTATATAGATATATTTTTATTTTTATTTATTTTAAAGTGTAATTGAATTTTTTTTATCATTTAATCCAATGTTGGTCATGGGAAATAATTTCACATTTTAATTGTACATAAACACATGTCAATCTTCTGGTAGTTTTTACTTTTTAAAAATGAAATTTCTGGTTTTGACAATGGGAATTAATTTTAATTTAATTAATAAAATTTCAATGCCTTGAATTTGGAAAAATGGATTCAATATTTGGAATATGAAGGATCATATTGTGTAAATAGGTACCAATTAATTTTTGGAAATTATTAAGAGAATTGTCAGTAATAATTTTTATTTACCATGGTGAAATTGTAAATTTGGTAAATAAGGGTTAAAAAATATTATAATATTATTAAAATTACTTAATATATGTTTTAATCATATTTTATGAGGTTTTATAGACTATGAGAATCCTTAGTACAAACCATTGGATTTTCGGAGCCACTTCGGTGGGAAAATGACATTTTATAATTTTTAATTTAACGAAAAAGGAAATATAATAGAAACATGTATCTTTTACTAAACATATTTTTAGGGAGTTGTATAAGGGATATCTTTGACTACAAATAGAAATTTTAATGCCATAATATATTTTCTATGACATGATATTTTATGACTTAAAATAAATCAATATTATTCTCCTCCAGTTAATCATTACATTTATTAAGTAATATTAATTTTTCAAACACTTTTTTTAATTTAATTTTGGGGATTTCTTTTAATAAAATCAAACAATATTTCTCTCTTCGGTCGAAAGTTATGCTTCATAAAAATCCATGTATTATAAATATAACTTAAAAAAATTTGGATTTAAAAAAATTATTAATGAAATTTATAAAATTTATTTATTTTTAACTTTTAATGGAATCTTTTTGTATTTTTCAAAATAGGTCTTTTATGATTTTACCAGAAATGATATAGGATTCATTATTTTTACATTTATGGAATGAGTGGGATTTCCCCCCATAATTCCCACTATATATTTTTTATCATAATTTATAATTTTTGTAAATTATTTTTTACAAAAAATATTTTTAAAAAAAATTGGAAAACATTTTATAGGTTATTTCCAAATTTTAAGTGATATTTCCTCAAGAATGTTTAATATAACATTTTATTGTTTTTATATTCATTGATAGAATAAAAACATTATATAACATATGATACTCTAACAATATGTTGTATTTAATTGATCCTTATTATTTATAATGACTTTTTATGATCTATTTGACAGAGGTTGTACAATTTTATTACCATTAACCATTTTATTTTTTATTTTTTAGCATTATGTTTATTTTATGGGAATATGTAGAAACATTTTTCTATGTCAGTTTTTCAATTTTAATATTCATTTTTATTATTTTTCCCCCAATTTATATAAAGAATTAGTTGGTCTTATAATGTGATGGGTGGGTTCTAGTTATAGATATACCCTTGATGCATTGATAGGTCTCACAAGAAAAAATACTTCAAAAAAGTAGATGGGTGTCTCACAACCAATTTAAATATATTGTGAATGTTCTTTATAGTATGTTCAAGATATCCATAATTATGAATTACACCATTATTTTCTCTGATATTTATTTCCAGGTCAGAATTTATAAATTGGAATATCCAAATACATGTTTCAATATTAATTGATTGTTTTTATAGATTTATTTGTTAATTATTTATTTCTTATATATTATGATTTGGGTATATATTAAATGCCATGTTATTCATTAATTTATATTTACATGTTGATTATGAAAATTTATTCATGATAGATTCTTATATATTCATACCCTTACTGATTATCTAATATCCACCCTTTCTAATGATTTAGTTTCCCCATAAGAAAGGAAGACATTCACGATTTATTTGTTCAGATATTCTATGAGGAATGATGGTGTTATCAAGGAAAAAACAATGTGTATTTGATGTCATGAAATGTAAAATGAATTTCATGTCATTATGTATATTACCATTACAACTATACAATTGGATTATTTGGGATATTATTCTTTGTATATTGATGAAATGTAATAATCTAACCATCATCATCAGAATAATGGATTAGAGTTCTATACAGTAGGTATCAGAGAAAGTTTCATAGAATCCATGTGGACTAGAATTCGAAAAACATGATTAATGAACATAACCCTATGATCAAAATTGATGATAAGTATAGAATAACATTAAAATTATTTGGTATAGTTTCCTAAGAATTCATAAATTTAGGGATATTACATGTGGACTTAGTTTTTGTATAGATTTACTTATAGGTATTAACACATAACAATGCATGTTGGGATTGACATAATAATTACCAAGTATATGAAAATGGGCTTTAATTTACACCTAGTTTCATACCCCCAAGGATTATGGATGGGTTAATTAAATTTTTTTATAAACCATCTTGATGGATATGAATTTCTGCTAACCTTGAAGACCCAGGGTTAAACATAATGTTTCATATATTTAAAAATATGGTTACCCAATTTATGATCCCTATAAATTATTATTCCAGGATATTTTATCTCCCACAATGATTAGTATGGATTACATTTTTCTTTCTGGATTTAGTTAATTGATGGAACCAGAAGGAAATTGGTTATCATTGAATACACTATAGAATGTGTTGATGAGAAACAAAATGGGACGGTGACTAGGGTTAAAGATATTTTAATTATGTCTAGTCAGATATCACGTTATATTATTTACATTATTATCCTTAATAAAATCTCTGACTCACCAAATAAGATAAATATGGAGTCCATTAAATAATTTAATAGTGGATACCATTGAGGAAAGATGGATCAACATAATTCAAATTGAAAATATAGATAGACACACCTAATGAAAATTCCCAATAGAACAATAATATATATTTTGTGATGAAAATATGTATACAAAGAGATTAATTTCTCTGGGAAAATGAAAGGATTGGTTAACATAATTGATGAAAATAATGGTATCACTATGTTTTTATCAATGGCTGAATGTTTTAAATTTGGACAGTATAGTCATTTTGAAAATCTATTTCTTGTTTGGAATTCTCATTAAGATAATATATGTTTATTCAAGTAATGGTTATATAGATAATGATATAAAGACTACAAATGACATATGAGAGGATGAAGGTATTAAGAAGTTTAAAGATGAATCCATGTTGATGGTTCAAGATTGAAGTATCATGCTTACGTTACTTTTTTTTGGATTAATGAATAATTTTATATGAGTATTTTATCAATGATAGTTTGATAATATAAAGTATGAAATTTATATAGATTGTAAAACAATAAATTTTCATTATTGATTTGAAAGAATTTGTTGAATGATATTGAAAAACAAGAAAATTATTTTAGTTGAGAATTCATTTTTTTAAAAACAAAATTATTGCGGGAAGATTCACATTCGTTGTTCCTGATGTTTAGATAATAATGATAAAGACATGTTTATGGTATAATGTTTTTGACCATGAAATTTGTTTTTTATTTTATGATTTATGTTATTATTGTAAGATTTTACTGCATCTTTGGATTTATGAAATATATTCAACAACCTGGGATTTGGTTTTTGGAAGAATTAACGTTTTCATTATAGTTTTATAGTGATCATGGTATTAAAACATTTGGAATTTGACATTTTAAATCATTTTATATTATCTGGGGAATATAATGTTGATTTAGTGACCTTCCTACAAGATTTGGTTACATATATTTAATACATGCCTTAAAATTTACTATTTATGGAATATATTAAGTAAAAGTGGTTATTGGATAAATTTTTCAAACCATTTTTTAGTAATGATAGGAGGAAAGATATTATTGTTCTTTTTTGGATCGTAAGATCTATTAAAAGTTAATTTTTCTGAATTAGGAATAAAATGTAATTTTTTATATTAATTTGATAGAGTAATATATAAAGTGTAAATTTATTCAAGAATAACCAAATGATTCCATTATGGTTATGAAATAAAAATATATCAACAAAATATATTTCAATATATTCAATGACAATTAAATAATTTATCAACAATAGGAAAATGATCTTCAAAAAAATAATATCAACATACCTTTATTTCTGATGAACTGATGGTATTTTCACCCTTTAAAGATTTAAATTTTTTGTGGTTTTTTTCCTTCTCATGATCCACAAATTTCATTTGATCAATGTTATTTAGAAATATATCATTATTTTTTCTTTTATTATTTGTCTATATATTAAACTCCCATCTATGTTCACCTACTTGAAACCCTTGTTATTTTTTTATTCCAGATTATCTTAATAATTACCTTTTCTTATTATTAAGAGGATATTTAATTAGCTCTTCTCATGGTGTTGTATTTCAATAAAGTTGTTTTCAAATTTCAAAAAAATTTATTACCAAGATCAATATTCAATTGAAAGGGCACAATTAACATAAAAATATAAAATATAGCACCCTAAGATTTTAAAATAGGAACATCTTATTTGATAGTTTATTTAAAAACTAACCCAAAGAAAATAATAGAATGTAAGACCTTTAGAATTTATGATACCATTAATTTTTAATAAATTCAATCTCTTCAATATATTTCAATTATAAAAACACCATGTTTTAATATAACGAAACACTCTATAAAAATATTATCTTTTAAACATGACTATTAAAAACTAACTGATATGTTTTCTACTATCAATAGTAATAAATAAATTTTGAAAATAACATCTTTTACAAATGAATAAAATAAATTCTATTCTTATATACTTATTAAAATTAATATAATTACCCTTTTATAGGAAACTTATGTTAAAAAAAACTATATTTTTTAAAAGGGCGTTCCAGTCTCTCGTTGCAAAAATTATTTAAAATTAATTTTCACCCCTTCTAAAAAATAGATTCTGAAATATATTTTCCATTTATTAAATATATATATCAAAAATATATTTTTTATTTTATTTGATATGTTTCTGAAAATTTTAATTTTTTGATGAATTGTGAAAATATTTATTTTTTTAAAAAAAATATTTTTTTATAATTTGAAATTATAATCTTTTTATAGTTTTTTAAGTATAATAATTTAAGTTATATTAAAATTTTACTCATTTATTTAATTTTTAATGAATTTATTATTGAATTTGTTAAAAAAAATTAGTCAATATAAATTATAATTCTCTCTTTAAAAACAGTACTTTTGTCGCATCTAGGGTTAAATTCTACATTGAATTATTTCACTATTATGAATTGTATTTGGAAAAATGGATTCCATAGCAAAAATATGTATAATTTATATTATATATTATTTTCAACATAATTTTCACCAGGATTAATAGGGAAAATTCTAAAAATTTGTTATCATGGTTGTGGTAAAAAATGGGTTTACCATTTGATAATCTAAGAAGGTAAGGGTCAAAATCACCAAATTCTTTTCCAAAATTAATTTTTTACCCATATTGGATATGTATCACATCAAAACCTTAATAATTACCTTCTTAAGGCTTCTAGAATATGAAAAACATGGGAATCACTTTTTCTTTTCAAAAATTCCATTTATGTCCTCTGACATACTTTTAAAGGGACACCCCCTGTCCTCTCATCTTCAGCCTTCCCGAACCATTTGGGTTACCCATTACCTCCAAAATCCATTCCGTAATTACATATCCACATACAAGATACCATATTCCTGTTAGTACGACCTCCTATAAAGGCTTTAGGTATAAAACTAAAGAGGCCTTCCGAAGAGGAAGTAAAAATATCAAATGTTCATATTTGTTTTATTTGATCTTACATATCCTTGAAGACATATTCAAAAATTATAATATAATAATATAAGTAAAAACATATACTAGTATTTTATTATGATAATGGAATAACCTATATCAATCTCTGCTTCAATCAAATGGGAATTGAAACAGTCAATCATGTATATTGGGGACTACCCCCTCGTTTACCGATGAAATTCATTTTCCATCACCACCATTAAATGATGGATTGATGATGGATTTAAAGTATTTATAATAAATTTGTAAAATTTATATAAATATGGAATTTTTATATCTTATATAACATATTAATTTCCATTTTAAGGTGATGTGATACCGTCACTAGTGTGTATATAGGACTACTGCCTCATGTTGTGATGTGATTCTTTTCTGGATGTCACATCAAATAAAGGATACAATAGATAAATATAAAATAAATATGTCATATCTATGATATAAAAATACTTCTTAATATATAATAAAACTTTTAACTTCTTACCTTCCAATCCGTAATAAAACAATAATATCAATCTTACGTACGACTGTACTACTCCATACCCATAGTGATGTGAAATGTTTTTCATTTTATTATTATATGGTTGGTAATAAAGATGTAATTGATTAATATAAAATATATATATTTAATAATAAATAATTTTTTAAATATGAATTAATATATATTTTCACCTTTTTTATCAATGGAAAAAAATGGACACAATGTTCATGTGTACTTACGACATAATATCTACGTGAACGGTGTAATCTATTTTATATATCTTAAATTAGTAGATTAATATAAATACAACTATAATGAATTTATATGAAATTTTAATAATCGTTATCATTATAAATAATATGTGACCAAGATCAAATTAACAGGACCAACATTTCAAAACTAAAACATAGATGGTATACAAAGCAATTATCACTTATCGCCAATATTTTAAAAACAAATTAATAATATAAAAAGTTTTAGATGATAAAATTTAAATAATATATGGTAAGATATATATGAGTATGGTTCATTAATATATTTATAATTAACCAATATATATTATATAGAAGATTTAGAAACATACGATGGAATCCAAATCTGAGGTTAGGATTTATCATATCAATTGTACATGCATGAGAGATATGCCTATATCACCACTAATTCCAGAGTGTGGTGTATATACTACAGATTTGTATATTTTATATGTAATATAGGTATTAGTAATGGTTTTTAATTCTTATTTTGAAAATAAATATTTCATCGGACTAATGATTAAAATCTTTCCCAAGTGGTAAGGGATTAGTTCATAATATTTACATAATTTGAATTTGTTTTTAATAAGTAAACCTTAGGAGGATTATTTTATATACATATCTTCATGTAAATATATTTTATTATATTATATTTATAAAAATAAAATTTTCATGTAATGGTACTATTTTCCCACTCATGGGTACTAATACTAATTGAGAAATGTTTTCATAACAAAAGTTAAAAATATTTATCACTTTTTGTCAAAAAATTTATTTCATGAAAATCAATGTTTACAAAAAATAATTTGAAAATTTTAATTAATATATTCCATACTATTTATAGAAGTCCCTTTGACCAATTATTACATTTTAAAGAAATACTAATGTATTCCTGATTTCTTTTTCGAAATATTTCCTAGTTGTATTTTACCAAAAATGATAAATGAATATTTATTTTGATGTATATGACATGAATAGAATATCCCACCATCCAAGAAAGTAATTTATTTAAGGATATTTTATATTTTGTAATGTATTTATTAATGGAAATTTATTTCCAATAAATTTGTGAATGTTTTCTTTTAATAGGATATTTATAATGTTCACATGTTCCATTCATCATTATTATTTGGAATTTAAAATTTTATGGCATAAAATTTTTATTTTAGTTATGATTAATGGTGGATATATTATATTTTTATCATTTGTATTCATTTATTAGATGGTTTCTGATCATTCTGAATCAAGGATGAAAATTTTATTGTCATTCAACATATTATTCAAGATGATTCATGATTATGTTTAAGTTATTGGTTTGTATAATAAAATATTGTATGCTAGTTTTTCAGTATGAATTTTTATATTGATTATATTTTCTACCTTTCATATGATGAATTTATTAGACTTCATAATTGACTTTTGGGTATTTGTTATATATAGCACCATGATTAATCAAAAAGTATCATTAGAAAAATTAGTTGGCCATAATTTATGGGTTTCTACCAACAAATTTAAATTATCTAGTGAAAGGTCTTGAACGTATTCTTCAGATGTTGGATATTATGAATTACCTTATTATTAGATCAATTATTTATTTTCACATGATTATTATATTATTTTTAATTTTCATGAATATGATTCAAACTTATGTGGTTATCTTTATGATTTATTTCTTCATCATTTATTTCTACCATACTATGCTCAATTTATTGATTGAATGGAATTTTTTTTAGTTTTTTACCACACTGTTTTTATTATTCTTTTTTATTCATGTTATATTATAATATATTAATACCCTTACTATGATTATGATCACAACCCATTATTTTATTTATTTTCATTAAGATACCAAAAATTGTTTTGTGATTGATACAATTGGACTTAATATGATGAATAATGAAGTTCTCAATGAAACAAATATGTATCTTATGTTTTAATGTGAAATTTAAATTTCATGTATATATATAGTTTTTTAAGACTAATAAATCATTATGTACTACAGGATGTGAATACTTATATCTATTCCAAATGTAACAAAGTTACACCTATCTCTGATCTACTGAAGTAAGTTCCATTAAAATGAATTTTTTGGACATTTTGTGTTGATGGACATTGATTAGGGTTAAAATAAATGTTATTTTTATCAGGTTTATTTGGTATTTCATCTTGGGTTTTGGTATAGGTGATTATAGTCCTCTATTTTTTCAGGGGACGTGATTATTGAATCTTTTGTTAAAGAAGTGGATCTAAGACCTCACCTTCAATATTCTTTTTAAATTATAAATGTATCATTCATTTTAATTATTTATTTGAATGGTAATGATTAATTTAATAAATATAATTAATTAGACTAATGGGAATTCATTGGAATGCCTTATTGACAAGTATTTTCTATATGATAGTATATTATTAATTTTGATTACCAGTTTTTTGAAGAAAAAATTCAATTTTTTTTGTTTCCATCCAAGATATATGTATGGATTTTTGGTGTCAATATACTCTAAAAATTTATTATTTGGATAATTAATTATTTTTTTCAATGAAATGGTTTTTTAATTTAAAATTATGGTCACAATTGTTTTTCATGGAATTGTGGTTTATTATAAATCGATGAATAATAAGAAGAACTTTGGAACAATTTGTATCTATGATTCATTGGTGTATTATTGTGTACCTATTCTATCATAGTTTTAACAGAGGTTTATTTGTAGTATATTGTGTTTAATTTAGAAGATATTGTTTTGCTCAGTTTTCATGGAGATGTATGGGTGGTTTTGTGGGTATGGTTGGGGTGTAATGACTATTTATATGGGCAAGAATTTTCATTGTGGTGGAAAATTGTGGCTATTGGACTATTTTTGTGTAGTCGTTAAGGATTGTAGGAGAGGTGGGTAATATTTGTTACAATATATACACCAAATGGATTGATATATAGTTATAAATAATTGATAATAAGATGGTATGAAATTTAATAATAAATTGTGGTTAATGAAATGTTATGGCTGAAATTAATGGATTATAGTCGGGTTAAACCTAAGTGACAGATAATTAATGATTTGAAATAAAATATTCATGTTTATTGAATAATGAATGTAATATAGATAGTAAAATGATTAATATTGGAATAGATGATTGATATGATTAGATAGAGATAAATAATGATATTTTTTACTTTTATTATAAAAATTTTGGGTTTGGTTGTTGTATAGTAATGTTAGTAGTTTTGATCATGGGAAATAGGTTGTGTTGTAATTAGGAAGTGTGTAAATTGTGTTTTCTAGAATGATTAATTTTTTACATTATTGTGACTGTTATATGTTATAAATTATCTTTATTCTTTTTTATTTAATCATCATTAGTGAGATTTGATTATGGATATTAAAATATATTAGAGGTATGTTATTTTTCTGACAACTAGGATAGAAAGGAAAATGATTGATCACTACTCCCTCTTACACTTTATCCCTTATAGTTTTATCAAGCGATATTATATTTTGTCATAGATATATAAGTAAATGAAATAATTTCATAAGTATCTACAATATAATATAATGTATGAGTTTTCTATGTGCTTATGATGAGGAAATGTGGTGGGGTTGTGCATTTTTGGCTGAGCGAATGGATTTGAGTTCATTCATGTCCATGATACCCAAATTTGATTATGAATAAATATGTTTATATGGTGTTGTGATGCTATTAAGGTTGTGGTACATTTTATATAGTTTTATTATTAGATATGATTTAGATAGAATGATAACATCATATTTCTTTTAGTTGGGGAAGATGAGTGAAAAAACAATAGGGATGTGGATATTGGTAAAATTTTGGATTTTTTAGGATACTATGTTATTATAATGTGTTTTAATATTTATGAGTAAAACCTAGTGTGGTTAGATGATATTTGACCTACTTTATAGTGTATCATTTTCTCTGTTTGATAAATGAGGCAGCAACATGCTTCCAAAACATTTGAATAAATGGTAATAATGGGTATCATATTGAGTATACCTATATTCTCATTGTTATATCTATGAAAATGTATTTCTAGGCTTTATGAAGGGATTTAATGATTGTTTTGGACATTACTAGAAAAATACATGAAGTTGTTGGTGGAGCCCCTATAGTTGGAGTTTATTATTGGTATTTTATTATAGATATTCATTCTCTATTATGTCTAAATGTATTTTCTGTTATTGTGTATTTTTTTATTATGTTTTTTATTGGTTGTTTCTACATATGTTCCATTGATTATCAGGGTCATGTATCCCATTTTTTTGTTTATTCGCTCAGTGCAAGTGTCCAACTAATAACATATTGGTTGCGAGCTTCGATTGTAATGCCCATCTCCCTTAGGAGAGAAAGTGCAGACCCTAGTGGGGAAATTTTTGATAAATATCATATTTTTTGTCCTTAAAATTATTATAGAGATTATTATTTTAATGGAAAATTATTTATATGAAATTTATTATAAAATATGTTATGATATATGGAAATATTTTTTTCATTCATAATTATTTTATATAATTAATTTAATACATAAAATTACATACATGAAAGAAAATATAACTTATGATTAAGTCTTGAATAGTGATTGTTTAATGAAAATTGAAATTAACTAGCCTAATATTAACATATAATTTAAAATACACCTATATGGATTTAAATTTGAATATATATATTTTCAACCCAATCCCCATCATTATAAGGATCCAAATGATTTCTACTTGACTATAGTACAAAAAGGTAGTGTTTTTAAAAATAGGAATATACTATTATAAATCAAATAATATTTAATATTTTTAAGAAATGATATGGTCAATTACTATCAAATATAAATCCATTATATATTGAATAATATGAATATGATGATAAAAAATATTATACACTACTCTTGATATATGTAAAATATTAATATAATTGCATTATGTTCTCTAAATGAAGTATTGATGAAGCAGATATATATCGAAATAATTTTAAATAAGTATCATATATAAATCATTAATATATTAATTTCTCAAATAATTATATATTATATTTACCCAATACAATATCTTATAATAATATTAAAGTAAATAACCATCATACATAAAAAATTAATGTTGATATTTATATAATAATAAAACTTCTGTTATTTTTAATTTGGAGTATTATAAAATCCCTACCCTAAATTTTTTTCAAAACATGTATGTAAAGTAATAAATCATCCTAAAAAAATTAGAATTTATAAAACAAAATTTGCAAAGAAATGAAAATATATTATATTAATTAATTTAATATAGAAACAATTAATATAATACCAATTATTTTTTAAAAGTGTGAAAAAATACAAAATATATCTCTCCAAAAAAAATATACTATAATAGCTCAAAACATAGAAATTTCCATCTTAGAGCCAATTCAATCAACAAAAAGTTTAATATTATTATATTATTTTAGGAATCCTATAATAATCTACGGATCTGGTAGGATTCCTCTAAAAACATAACAAAAACATGCCACCATCTCTCCCCCTTCATGAACATGTGACCAAGAGTTTATAATATTCATAATATAAAAACTCCATGGGTAGTTTCAAAAAGATACTACCTATATAATATGGTCCAAAACTCAACATTACATTGAAGGAATGGATTCCTCTCTCATATATTATACAAATTCCATGATACTCACTCTAAAACCATTTACAATGATCTATCAATCCTTTCCCTCAAATTACAATCATTCACATCATAATGTTACCTGAATCTATTTAGAAATATTTCCTACAATCATTAAAAAGAGAAACAATTATTTCATGTATCATTTACTCTCATTATCCTCTATATATAACATAGATTTAAAATTATGATCTATAAGAGTATGATATAATTTATTCTAATTCCTAACTCTACTATCGAATTTATCATAAAATTCATAAACCCATGATGATTAAATATATTATATTTGAATGTTTTAATAAAATATTTCAAACTTATCTTAATATGATCTAGATCTTTCTTCAACACCCCATATACTCAAAATATAATAAAAATAATATCATTATTTATTCCATGTATTGTGAGTATTTATACCACAAAACATCATAAAACTCTTTTCCATGGTTTGTATGATTTAGGGACACAACCCTATTTCCTACACATTATTAATTGACTAATAAATCATTAGTGATAACATGATCTTCCCAGACACCTAAGAGGGGGTTGAATATAGTGTTCCTCATATTTCACTAAACTCCAATCACCAGATTTATCCTTTTTTTCATTGTATATGAATATAAATTATCTATTAGGATAATAAAGGATCTATTTAGTATACCAATTAGCATAAATAGAATTCAATGATGAAAATAAAAAGAGTTGATAAATATCGTATTTTTACAAGGTTCAAGTGCAAATGAAAAACTACACCTTACTATCATTACGATTAATATTGAGACATATATTTTCCAATATTATTAATTAATAAATTAAAATGTGGTGTAGGTATCATCCTCAATTTACATGGAATCCTGTACACACAAAATTATCATTGTGTTTCTATATATATCCAACATCTTATTAAATTCAACACATCCCACTATAACATATAAATTCTTCCTGAAATCCTTTGGATGTAAATATCTAATATTTAAAATATGACACTCCATAAATAAGATCTGAAAAACTTATTCTTAATCAGAGGCTTTAACTGAGTTTTAATTATCTTATTCATTACTTTCCACTCAATCTCTACATCACAACGTTGCAACTTGAACTTTTATAGAATTAGTTTACTGGATTCAATCAACAATGATTTCATTTTACAATGAATATTATATTTAACCTTAAACATATAGTCATCTCCAATCACTTGTTATTTATTCTCCCTCTCAATGTTTCAATTTTATTCGTGATAAATTATCTCATGAACTTCTTAATCTCTTAATATTTAATGATTTGGACTTCTTTCATTTTTTTCTCTTTTGGTTCTTTTTATCCAATTCCATGATAAATATGAATAGTTTATCACTTCCCAATTTTAGATTCATCATTCTCTTATAAATATCTATTTTCCCTCTTTTCTTTAATTTTTTTATCTTCTTATTTTAAAATATTTCATTTGTATAACTTTTAAATATAAATAACTTTAAACATGGAGATGAAGTCATTAATTTTTTTTAATTTTATTTCACTATGTAATTTTGATAATTCAATTTTTTATTCATATTTAATACTAGTTGAATAAAAATCCTAAAATTTTTCTATATTTGACTGAAATTAAAATCTAGGTAGACCATAATGAATTTTGACGCATAATATTTTTGATCAATCATCTCCAATCCTTCAACAAATATCTACATTTAAATCATTAAACATTTAAATATTAAAATAATAAAATCATAATAATAGGGGCATGGATTCTTTCATCATAGTAAAACAGCCTTATAGAATAATGAACTATTAGAATAAGGATTTTATTTAAATATAGCATCACAATAAGTACCTTATTATCATTATGTAGCCTTTTTAATATCTCACTTTTCTTCTTAAAATATACCTTCTACTTCTTGTATTAAATTTTATTATGTCAATACATTTTTTGAATAAAAAAACTATTATTAATTTTAATTCATTGATGGAAAAAATAGTTTTAATATGTATAATTTACATTTGAACACAGACATTGATTATTAAAATCAATCATTTAAAAATTATATATTTCATAGAATAGTGATCTCAACATCCACTTCTCATTTTATATCATTCAAATCCCAGATTGAATAATTCCATAAGAAATTATTACAATGTTTTGAAATTTAGTTAATTGATTATTTATAATATGAAATTATTTCCATCATCAAAATTAAAATTTCTATAAATCTACCAATATCAAAAAAAAATTAGTTCCAACTCATCAAATTTCCAAAATCAACCAGTTCCATAAGAATATAAATTTTCATTCCATTAAAAAAATTTCATGGAATTGAATAATTTTCATATAACATTGTTAGTATTGTGGTCTCATGCCTTTTCTAAATATATTCCCCTGGGAATTTATTAAAATGGGTAAAATTATTAGGTTTCAAGAACAAATGTCATATACATTCATCAATGTTGTAAACCCCCCCTCCCAATAAAGTGACGTAGCCTTAACCAAAGCCTTATATGGTAGAAAATAATGTCTTAAATGGTTTTTTAGTTCCAAAATTTCACTAAATCAATTTGTGTGTGCTGATTATAGGTTTAACATGTCATGTAATTTTTTTTGTAGAATAAATATATTTTAAAAAAAACGAAAATTCATACCTGAAATTGCTTTAATGACCTCTCACAAAATTCATACATTTAGTATAGTATGATTAGGGTTTTTTCTATAAATTTAGCTCTTAATATAAATGTTTTATAAATTTGTATATTTTTAAAAATTAAGGCTTATAAAATTTTTCTAATCTATCACTAATTTCATATGTAATACCTAGGTTTTATAAAACATCTTGTACTGTTATATTTTTTAGGTTTAACTACACTATTCTAAAATTAATAAAATGATATTATAATTACATCAATACTAAAATGGACCATTTAAATCACTCCAAATTCTCTCATAACTACATGTAATAATTCTTTTGAATTATTAAAATCACTCTAATTTTCTATATCATGATTCCATGGTACAAGAATCCATAAATTACATAATTTATAATCTATTATCAAATATTATGTTTCAATCTTCATTCTGAAATAAATATATCATTAATCCTTGTTAATTGGTCAATAAATACCATTTCCTTCATTCTTGGTGATCTTTGTGTGGTTCTTTAATCAAATACAAACATTTCCTAGAGAATTAATCCTTCCCCAATCTCCTATTCAATAATAGTTAGATATAATTTTATCCCCTAGTTTACCAACCATATTATTCTATCCATAAATAATTTTTAAATAATAAGTATAAAAATAATATAAGTAAATTATATTATATTTATGATCATCATAAAATCCCCAATTTTTTTATTAATTTCCATTTAAAAATTTTTCTATATATGCATTCCATGATTAAATATCTTAATTATATTTACCCAATTATATTTTCATCCTATTTAACTTTTTTTGTTGGATTAATCATCTATCACCCCCAACACCCATAAAAATTAATGTTAATTTAAAAATATATTGAATTAACAATCAAAAAAATAAAATATCATCTCTCAAATTCAATTGGGGTTCATCAATATTACCTTATCAGGAATAAATTAGGGATTTTCGAAAACCATAATCTCCTGAAAACATATAATCAAATATTTGATAAAATAATAAACCATAATCCACCATAATTTTCATCAATAGAAATAGTAATCAACTATCCAAAATTAATTCTATGGTCTTTTTTCTCAATCATAAGTGAGAAAATGAAATTCTACAAACATATTATCACATATATATTATCCTCCCATAATTTTTATCATACTATAAATAGTCTGTCCCATGAAATATAATTGGTTAATACCAAACTATTACTACCTATAAAATACCACATCTATATCACAAAATTATATAATAATTATGTAATTCCAACCCGGCCCAAGGAACCCCATATATCACTTAACCCAGTAAATAATTTACGTCCTTCTTACCATATAATTCCTCGATTAATCCATACCATCAAAATCTCATTCCAATATCTATCAACATCCATGGTAAAATAATTTATAACCAATTAAGACTAAATATAACGATTTCCATTTCAAAAATGTAATCAATTAAACTCTACTTATTCTAAAAAAACCCAAAAATTTCATACCTCTACCAAAAAATACACTGGGATATTATTCCTTCATCGCCTAATAAATGGTTTCCATTGTAATCATCATGATTTAGTTATAGTATGTGTGAATTTTTTAAATGTAACACAAACCTAAATAACATAACATTATTCATGAATTTGATTAATACATAAATTAAAAATTTTAATAAATTTAATTATATCAAATTAATTTAATTATAGAATTCACATTGTCAAAATTAGCTTATGTTGATTTTTGGAGATTTATCATAAATAATTATTTTAGGAAAATAGTCAAAATACAAATTTTACAAAACAATCACCTTTATGACATCATATTTAATTAATAATAACATTAAGTTTCATAAAAATTTTATATAATCAAAATATATATATTAAATAAGTAATATAATTTGTATAAAAAATATAATTTCGAAAATATAAATATTTTTATATCATTTTTGAAATATATGTAATTTTTTTGTTCAAATAAAAATTATGTTTTGTTATTTTGGAAACCAAGTATTTTTATTGTAATCTTCGGTTTTAAATTGTTTTGAACAATAAATGTAATAAGTGATTTAAAATTATTGAACTAAAACATTTAAAATAATTATTATAATTTTTTCCTTTAAAATAGTTTTTTTATTAAAATAATCAATTTTATGGAATATGTTTTCATTTAATTTTTTGAAATTATATTAAAACTATCTTTTTCCACTTTTAGGAGATGATTCGTGTATAATATATTCCACATTTTGAATTATTATATTTAATATTAGTTAATATATTAGACATAATTTTTGGTCAAAATGAATATAAACCATAGTAACTATTTATCATGTCTGTTATGGGTATGTAGTGTTAGACGGTTTTAAAATGGGATAAGGATTCAAACTATTACAAAACACTTGATTAATTCTCATTAGGTGGTTGTATTTCGACCATAAAAATATAACCATAGAATATAAGTAAATTTGGAGCCAATATTTAAATAAAATGGCATGTTATTATTAATATTAATTAATTAATTTCATGTCTGTCCCTCACCACATATATCAAATGGATCCACTTATACACCCTAATTCACAAACATTACGAACTCTTTCATGGACAAGACCTGTCAATATACCTTCTTAAAATGTATATCATTACTATAGTATTCCACGATTGATAAAAATATGATCCTTACAAGTTAAAACGATTATGAAATAGGATCCTATCTAAATTAGAGGATGTTAATAGAACTTACAAGACATTTCAAACATGTGGTAAGTGATTTCAATTACAATTTAATTTTATTCCTATATTTCTTGTTCTTATATTTCCATTGATAATTTTATATAATCATAATATCTTAAACCCCATCAAATTTATCGTTCCCTAGTTATATATTATTTTTTAAATGTTTTTTTCCATTTATTCTCTTGGGAGAACAGAAATCGACAAGTTACATGAAATTGGGTTTTTTTAACTTCTTGTTTTATGGTTTTTCGTCCAAATAATTTCCTTCCTTGTGAATATTTACTTAAAAATGTAATCATGATGTTGTTTACAATAAACTAATGGATTCTTAAATTCATATTTTCCCATTTTATAATTTCTGTAAAAATGTTTCAAAATAATTGTCTCATTGTTTTCAAAATGAAATTATTTTTACCAAACTTGGGAATGAAATATATGCTTCCAGACACCTTGCACGGTTGTATTTTCCCACTTACATGACTAATCACTAATTCAATGATTACATTATAATCATCCATGACTATTTTCAAGGAATCAAATTTCAAAATTTTTCTAAAAACAATAAATATTAATTTTGTTATTACATAAATAAAAATGATGTTTTCATCATGAAATATTCAAGTGATATTTTAAATTTATTCTCATCCATGATAATACCCACTAATGTTACTAGGTATTTTATCTAATATTATAATATTTATTCATTATTTTTACAAATTATTTTTGTGACGATAAAATATCGTTGTTCCATATTATTGATTAAATGAAGATAAATGTTGACTTTTAAAGTATTTTGAGAATAAATGTTATTGATCATTCAAAATATATCGATTTAATAGGATGTGATAGTGATAGTTGGATCTGAGTTATAGATATCTCCTAAATTAATTGATAGTTATCATGAAACAAAATTTCAAATATTTCAAATTTTATGGATATCTAGTTTTAGCCAACCAATTAACTAAAAATAAAATCATGGTTTATAGGCCTTGGTGGTAAGATTCGTGATCTTTTTTTGGTATAACTTTTCCATGGTGTCTTCTCTATGTTGATCTTTTCTATGCATGTTCAAAAAAATTACATTTTTGACTTAATGAAATGGGTTTTAGTAATATACTATTAGATTTTATGATTTTCTAATTTAAACATGACAGCCTCCATTATATCTAACCCCTACTGATAATTTGATCTCATCCTTTATTTATTTTAATATCCCCGAGATATGAATAAGGGTACTATGTATGATATCTAAGATGAAATAATCTTTCTTATGATATGTTTTTATATTTCCTATATATTAGTAGAATAATGAATTTATCTACTTTAATGTGATTGATAAACTGATTGATCACACATGGTTTGATCCTTTATATATTATACTAATGTATTTATATAAACAATTGTTCTAGGTTACTCAATTTGAGTTGTCACATCGACCACACTAAATTCCTGAACATAGTTTTCATAATCCAGAATTATATTGGACAAAATATATTTTTTTAGTTAATTAACATGAAACTAATAAATTATTTGTGAAAAATTTTACTAATTTGGTTAAAATCAGTTTACAACCCCTATTTTGAAAGGGATTTTTAGAATAAAATATTCTTTAAATCATTTTTCAAAAAACAATCTTCCTGAAATCTTTCTTTTTGTTATAAAATTGTGTTTAGATATCTTGTAAACCTTTTTTTGATATATTAATCAAAATCATCAACCCATATTCAACCCCAGGACAAATGTATTACCAAATAAATATAATAAAGTCATTCTTTGGTAATCATATATTTTTTTAAAGATAAATATATCCAGCCAAATGTCAAAACTCATGTATCATTTACATCCCTCATACATGTGTTCGATATATGAATTGATGGGGTCCTTCTCATATTACAACCAATCCTATATCAAATAATTATGCCCCATATTCTCAACAAAGATCTAAATAAAGATCTTTTATTGAAGTACTATTTCCCCAATAACATTTTCTAGAACAATAATGGAGTTAGGGGTTCCACATCACATCATGTACATCTACCTATATTCCTAAGATTTCATTCTTGACATTTGGGACAAGTTAATAAATTAGGGATCTAATTATTTTGGTATCATCACAATTAAAAATATATTATCTAGGAACAACATAAATCATCAGTTAATAGAAACCATGGAATTAGTTCTTATATCATTTTATAGAAATCATAAAACACATGTTGTGTCATAATGAAACCCATGTTATGCATACATCAGTCATATAATGTATTAGTTTCAAACTAAATAGTTTATATGATATATATGATAAAATAAATGTGATAATAAAAATTGGATAATTGATTTCAAAATCAGTAATCATTATCTCTTTGAAAAATAATATTATCCCGATTGAGATGATCTATCTCCAAATTCATCATTGGATAATTCCCTACCCTACATAACTAACATAGAGGTTTCACTCAAATTGTTTTCCACATATAGGATGTGAGTATGGAACTCTGTAAGACACAACCATTATTTTTATATAGTATTAAATATTGTGTATATATGAGTAGATTAACAATAAAATAAAAAATGATGTCATTCCATTCCTATAAAAGATGAGTCTAGATTCCATATAACAATAAGGGAACCAAGATTTCTAACCTTATTTAAATCAACAAATTAACATGAATATAACCAACAGTCAAATAATAAGTTGACATGCTGATTTGGATCCAACTATTCATGGAATCAACTATATAAAATAATTATATATATCATCCTTGTATCACTATCAATTTATCATCGAATAAAATTGAAACATTACACATGTCATCCATAATAAAATTCAATCTGTTATTTTATGAATCATCTGAAAATATTGAAAGACTCATATCATAATTACTAACATAAATATCATAACAACGTAAAGCTTTAATATTTTCCATACTGTTCAATTATTGTTTTTCAATGAGTGATACCAAAATGTCCATTATTGTGTCTATGACATTGCATGATTAATAACATTGATAATCCATTCCTATAATGAACCAGCCTGGGTACCCAGGTAACTTGAAAACTGAGCTTTTCTTGACATAGACTGAATGAAATTCTTAATCCCCACGAGTTAGTGACTAGCACCTGGTGTCTTAAAAAATGGATGTGAGAACTATTTTTCCACTAACAATGCTGAAGAAAATGAAACAATAGAATATGAATTTCAAAAGAAACTACATAGTGAGTAATAGACCAGAATTGAAAATGGATTAAATAATCCAAAGAACCAGAATCAACAGTACCAAAACAGGAAAACTGTCAAAGTACCAACTGAAATGCAACTCACCAAGTCCATAATTTAAGAGTTTGAACTACCTCTAAGATATCATTTTCTCTTTCTTGAACGTGGAAGGAGCTAACCTAAAAACACACAAATGAATAAGTATAGTGTTAGAAATAACCCTATAGTATTTCCAAAAAATATTCAATAACAAGATTCCAATATCAAATTAACCAAATTAATTCATTCAATTTTTAAATAAAAAAAGTTTGGAATTTCAAAATCATGTTTAAACTAATAATGTTTTACAATTATATGGATGGAAATACCGTATGAAATCATGCAACACGTTTCAAATGATGAAAATACATTTTAAAATATGGAAATACCTTTAGAAAAAGGGTGATTTGCAGAAATAAAGATTTTTTAAAAAGTATTAAGTAAATAGTTTTATATAAAATGGTTTATATAAATCAGAAGGCACGTAAAAAAGTTTATGAAAATGTAATATATTCAGTTAAAATACAAATAAATGAGAAACATGTTCATATGAAAAATATGTAAGATAGTTTCTACCTATATGACTGAACACTGTGAAATGGAAAGTATGTGCATATTTCCCTTTTGGGCCTATGTAAAAGGGTACTCATCACTATAGCCTATGGAATGTGATGTGGTGGTATGATGTTTTTGAATGTTTTAAGTCACAATGTACCTCTTAAAATGAATCTCTAACTAACTATGGAATGTATATTTCCATGTAAAAAAATTAAGAATGGTAAAGTTATTTTAAGATAATTTGTAATAAAATTAAATCCCATTGTCCCTTTCAAATATGTTGATTTTCCATTTAAAACCCATAATGTGATTTTAATAAAAAATTCCTTTTCATAAAGGTGAAACCCTATGGTTTCCATAAAACCTTTTTTATTCCATTTTTCACCAACTAGGACTTGTAACCAATTCTTGAAATTTATCAATCCACTTTCAAAAATTAAAATCAACAATTTAATTTTAAAAAATATAAATTTCATGAAAATACTACAATTCAATAGAATTTTGGATTTTCCAAACAGTCCATCAAAACCATTTGAAGAGTAAAATAAAAAATCAAATTCAATAAAAAAATAATTTAAATTGCCATATTTTCCATAATCACAACTCAATTCAATGGAATTGAGGGTTTTCTAATTTCATTCCAAACAAACATTTTTTTCAAAAAAGTATTATTCAATGAAATTGGGTTTTTAATAAACCAATTAGATTCAATTTAATACTAATCATTACATTTCATTTAAATAATCAATTTAATTTAAAACAACAATTTAGGGTTAATATAAATTGGGCATTATAACGGAATCACCTACCTCATAGTTTCAAAACCTTGAAGATTCAATCCCTAATTGGGATTTACTGGGGATGAATGACAATAATGGAATCTAGGTAAATAATGACCAAACATAGGTTGTTAATTCTAAAAAAAAATTTGGTCCACAATTAAACTGAAGGATCCGTGGAACCCAAAGGAGAAAGAGATAGATTGTGAGAGATTATGATTTGGACGTGGAAACTATCCTCTAGAAGATCTAATGTCCTTAATCAAGTTTCAATTCTCTTTTTGGAGTTATATTAGAGTCTAAAAATTATTAATGTGATATTCAAGGATGGGATGAAATGATTTGGGTCCAAAGAGGTCAATTGGGGAAATAAATGGAGGGTCGGGAAATTTTAATCTAAAATTGGATTAATGAAAACCCCTCTTTAGCACCCCAAACATTGTATGGTATGTTTCTCTTAAATACATTCTATTCTTCACTATTTTCCTTCAAAAAAAACACTAGGTTATTTAGGATATAGTCAAAACCTAGCCACTAAATATAAATTTTCGACTTCAATGTTTTGAATTTCGAAAAATGGTCATCTAGGGTTGTGATAAGTAAGTCATTTGGAGTCTGATAGAGAAATCATCATTTTTTGTGAATATTAACATAACCTTATGAATAGTAAATGATATTATTATTTTATTTTCTTAAGGAAATAAGATAATGAGATCTTAATTACATTTTCAATGACAAATAACACTAATTTCACTTTATGATTGTTATTTTTCGAATTAACTATGAATTTATTTCAAATTTAAATTAATAATATTTAGAAAATTATTTTTGAAAAATGTATTTAACTTTTTAATTCTACATGTTGAAAAAGGTTTAGGGTGAATTTTGGGAATTTTTATGAAACAGTTGATTTTTCAGTGAATAGTAAAAAATACAGTTTTTAGTTTCGGTGTGTTTATGACATAATTAATGATGAAATAATGATGTCATAAATCTGGTCGACTTGTTTATGGTTAAATATAATGTGAGGTGTCCCATGTGGCTTATAACGTGCGAAGATACTATGGTCAATCCCATGGTTTTGCAAATACAACTCATGAGGTGTCCCTTGAAAATTATTAAAATAATCCATCACTTTTCCGATAAATTCCAAATCTTCCCTTCATTGAATTCTTTCTCAATTCTCACTCAAACATGTTATGGACTCCTTACATTCATATTAGTCCTCCCATGTTTCACACAAGCTCCCAAGGTCCCAACCTTCATGTTCTAAGGGTTACTCTACAAGGTAAGAAAATTCTCAATTTCTTTCTTTTTTCCATTCAAGTTCTCTTTTATGTGGTATATCGTTCATGTTTCCATACCATGTTATTATTTTTCTTCTTGTTATTGATATACTTTATATTATGATTCATTTCTAGATAGGTATCCCATGTCCCCTCTATTTTTATTATTTTCTAAAACCATGTTGTGTAGCCTTTAGGCTACCGAATGTTTGTAAGCGATTTCAAAATTATTCTTTTATTTTGAGTTCTTTATTTATTCTTTCTTCATATATTCTTACCCAAGAGAAATGAAATCTCCAGAATCATTTATATTCTGTATTTTCTAATTTTTATGATTAATTCATCATCAATATTCTTCTTTCCCCCACTTGTCCAAGGAATTAAAAACATTGTCCGTGACATGTCGAATTACCTACATCGTAGACGATGTGATTTCAATTTGAAATAATTCATTCAAGTCAGGTCGTGAAACCATTTATATGGTTGAACCAGGTTATAATATATGTGTTATTACTCACCCATGGTTCTGTAATTCATTGGTATTCATGGTTCTAATTTATATAACAAAATGAGGTTTTTATTATCAAAGAACCACTAAAACGATCTAAACGAACATCAATAATGATTTAAATAATGAATCATCATCATGGTATATAACCCAAAATCATTATAAGATCATTTATATCTCCATAATTTCTTAAATAAATTTACTAACCATTCGGGATGTTTATCCATGTTTCAAATGAACTTCCATTCATGGAAACAAGTAACGAACCATGAAAATCAAGGGAGAAAATGCTTCTGAAACATGAAAATTGAACTAATTGAACCCATAGAAAGGGCCATGAATGGATCTAATAATGTTATAGTAAATAAATTACAATTATAGGAGGTTATGAACATATTAATTTAATGAATCTAACATTGATTATTCAGGTCATTAAAACAAACGAAGAACACACTCGAGAATAAGGTAAGGGGTTTCTCATCTCACTTTCATTTCTGTGAGATTTTCATTGTTTGCCACTTATTTCTTGTATGTGGTATATTTTCACTTCCATTTTGATATATAATAAAATTATTATCTTAATATTCATGTTATTAAATTATTCAATTGATTTTCATTAAGTTCTGGTCATATGATTCGACAGATTAGATTGTGGTAAGGGACTTTGTCTCAGCTGCCGTTTTCGATGTGACTAACTTTGTATTGTGCACCTAATAATACTTATGTGGTATACCTACTTCCCATTTTAGATCAATTTTCATTTGAAATTATATTTATCTTAAATATCCATAATCTCATGTCATGGATATGTTTTGTTGTCTAAACCGTATACCATCTTACATAAGGTGTTTATTTGGAAAGTTATTTTAATTATGGAAATATTGATGAATCTGTATACTATACTCATTAAGGATATTGAAAATCCTTATTTATCTTGTATTAAATCAATTTATAAAGAATTATTGGACATGCAGTGGAGGTTGGGGCACGCTATTTCCCCTCGATGCATCGGTAGGTCTCATGAGACAAAACAGTTTGGCTACAAACCCTTCGAGTGTGTTTCCAAAAATCAGACGGGTTTCTACCCACAGAAATAAACCGTTTTTATGGTATTATGGTTTCTTGTGCCAGATATATGACATCCAGTTAATAAGAATTCTATTTATTCATTATCAGTTATTATTATTGTCCATGATATTTTCACTATGACAAAATATATGGATGCAATTTCTTTTTTAGATATTAATGGAAATAGTTATTCATTTATTCACTATGTCATTTTGATTATGTCAGATTGTTTGTGATTAATTTATTATTGTAATCATGATTCTGCTATCTTTAACCCTTACTGATCATTTTAGCTCATCCCTTTCATTGTATGCCTTCGACAGGTGATGTAGAGAAGGTCTTCTTTTGAGTTCATGTGGATGCAGTTTTGAGTTTTTTGTTATGTATAGTATTTTGTAACCTTATCCAATGTAATTTTTGTTAAATATATGTATCTAGTTTCTTCAAGACTACTAAAATAATCATTCCATGGGGATTTTCATTCCTTCTAACCACGCCAATATCACAAGTAATTCACCGGCCCCAACCTAGAGGGTTCGGGGTATTTCAGTTGGTATTAGAGGAAGTTTAGAAGAACACTTGGAGACTAGACTAGGAAATTTATAGTAGGGAAGAAAGATATAAGGTAGTATTTAAGGATAAACATACAAGAAAATCCTGGTATTTTGGTAAGGAATAGATTATGTTGATTTTTCAAGAAATACATCCTTGTCTGTATACGAGCAGGTAGAGGCAGCTCTGGCACATATGTGTCTAGGGGTAAAAACCAAAACACCACTTTGGGCTAGACTTGAATAGGAACTGGTGAACGACAATGGGTCTTGCTGAAATCTTGGTTACGACACTCCCATGGTATTTCAATAGGATAATTTATATTTTCTTTACAGGCCATTATGAATGAGTTAATGTAAATTTTTTCTTCAGAGGAACCTTGTTTATGAGATTAGAAATTCATAGAATTTCAAACTATGTTGACTGCTTTTCTATTTGAGATTTATAAGATTATCTATGAATATAATTTCAATTTATGTTGAGTTATTTTATATTTGAGATTCATAAACTAATTTAGTGTATCCCATTATTTAGAAATGTATTCTAATGGAAGAAGAGGAATCAATACTCGTGGTCAAGGTAGGGATATCCCTACTAAGCAAGTCAACACAGTCAACATTGGAGTAGATCGGATCATGGCCATATTGGGACAAATTACTCTAGTTGTAACAAATAACCATTCAAAACTTGTGTTGGATTGTTTCATTCCGCAGAAGCCCCCATCTTTCTGCGGGACTAATAATGCAGTGGTTGCTGAGCAATGGATCAAGTCTCTTGAAAAGATAATCATGGCGTCAAGATGAAATGAAAATGAAAAGGTAGTACTGGCATTATATTGTCTCAGGGGCGACGTTGATCAATGGTGGTATCTGATTCAAAATACCATGGAGGATGAAGAGATAGAGGATATGGAATGGAGGAATTTTAAGGAAATATTCTATGAAAAATATATCCCTCGTCAACAACAAACTAAAATGAAGAGGAAATTCCATAGCTTGAAATAAAGGGAAGAAAACAGTGTTCAAGAGTATGAGGCTACCTTCCCAAGGCTAGCCAGGTATGCTGTGGATTACGTACGTGACTTGGGGGGGACAAGATTGATCATTTCTTTTAAGGTCTTAAGCCAAGTCTTTGAAGGGAACTGGCTTGTCAATCATTTTCATCATACGATGAAACTGTATCAAGTTCCATCAAAACAGAGAAGGAATTTTCTAGATCAAATTTTTTCAAAGGAAACCAAGATAAGAAGCGGAATTCTGATAAAAAAGGAAAATGAGAAGCACCAATGAGGAGCAAGGAAATGAATAGTTTCCCATTATGCGAGAACTGTGGAAAGAATCATCCCGGTAAATGCTTAAAAGGCAGGGGAGTCTACTATAACTGCGGAGAAAATGGTTATCGATATGATGAATTCAAGGGGAAGAAACAATTCAATGATGTTCAATGCTACAACTATAGAGAGATGGTACACTATTTAAATGAGTTTCATAAGCACCAAGGAAATTGCCTTATAAAAATCCAAGAGAGCATGGGAGAGCCTATGTGATTACAACCATGGAGGTTGATGTACCTAGTGACTTGGTGGCAGGTACTTTATTTGTTTCCTCAAACTTATCCAACACTTTATTTGATTCTGGATCATCACATTCATTTATATCCTCTCAGTTTTCCAAGAAAATTAGATATGTCCAATTTGATTTAATAAAGTAGTTGTCTCTCAAAACTCCCATGGGATGTATCATTGCATCAAAGTCATGTCAACTAGTCCCCCTCCAAACACCAAAACGTGCTTTAGTTGCGAGCCTTATCATCATACCCATGAATGAATTTGATATAATTCTCAGTATGGATTGGCTATCAAATTATGATGCGAGGATTTATTGAAAGAAAAAGGAAGTTAGAATTTTTGTAAATGGTGTAGAATCCCTTGTCTATAGGGAAGAAACTTCGCCATTGGATTATTATCTAGAACCACCCCCAGTAGCTCTATTGAATGCAATACTTGGAAAAGAAGATAAAAAAATATTTATGGGATAGGAAAGAAATATTCAAATTGAAGATGTGCACATAGTGAAATAGTACATTGATGTACTTCTAGAGGATTTACCTAGACATACTCTAGAGTGGGAAATTGAGTTTTCCATTGACTTAATTCCTAATGCAAGACCTATATCAAAGACCCCGTAGAGAAGGCCAATGTGGAGCTATTGGAGCTGAAGAAGCAACTAGAAGAGTTGAGTGATAATGTATTTATTTGACCTAGTGTCTCTCCATGGGGATACCCAGTTTTTTTGTAAAGAAGAAAGATGGATCCATGAGTCTATGCATTGATTACAGAAAAATCAATGCTATTACAATAAAGAATAAGCATCCTCTACCCCGGATTGATGATTTATTTAACCAAATTCATGGAGCTCAATAATTTTCAAATATTGACCTTCGATCCGGATATCATCAACTGAGTGTGAGGAAGGAAGATATTCTGAAGACAACATTTCGAACCAGGTATGGGCATTACATGTTAACAGCGATGCCTTTTGGACTGACGAATGCACCATATTTTTCATGGATTTAATGAATAGAGTTTTCAATGAATATCTTGATAAAATTTTTGTGATATTCATTGATGATATCCTTGTATACTCAAAAACCTATGAAGTCCATGAGATTCACATGCGATTTATTCTGGGAACTCATAGAAGAAATCAATTATATGGGAAGTTTAGCATGTGTGAATTCTGGCTTCAGTCAGTTTCTTTTCTTGGAAATATTATCTTGAACGAGGTAATCCAAGTTGATCCTGTGAAGACAAAGTCAATCCAAGATTGGCCCACTCCACCAAACATAACTGAGGTATGCAGTTTTATAGGCTTAGGAGGTTATTATCGGCCTTTCATGTATAATTTTTCCCGACTGGCAAACCCACTAACGAAGCTCACGCGAAAAGGGGTTAAATTTTTTTAGACAATGGATTGAGAATAATGTTTCGAAGAACTAAATAAAATATTAGTCAATCCTCCTATATTTACTATACCATTGGGGAGTGACGGGTTTGTTATTTATAGTGATGCTTCAAAGAAATGACTTGGTTGTGTCCTTATGCAAAATGATAGGGTTATTTCTTATGCATCAAGACAGCTGAAAATTCATGAGCAAAACTATCCTACTCATGATATTGAATTAGCTGCTATAATCTTTTCTTTGAAGATATGGATACATTATCTCTATGGTGAAAAATTATAGATTTATACTGATCACAAGAGTTTGAAGTATATTTTTTCACATAAAGAACTCAACATGAGGAAAAGGAGATGGCGTGAACTACTCAAGGATTATGATTTCACAATAAACTAACACCTGGGGAAGGAAAATAAGGTGGAAGATGCTTTGAGCGGAAAGGATCATGGAGTTTTGAAAAAGATGAGAGGTGAATGGGATCCTATTTTCACGGATATAGTAAAGATGGATATGGGAATTACCGTGGAAGGTGAAACATCAATGCTTTTTCAAATGGTTTCCAAAATATCATTACTAGAAAGGATAAAAAGTTTTCAGGCTGATGATGAGGAGTTTCAAAAGAAGATTAAAGAAGTGAATGATGGGAGATTGAGTGACTTCGTATATGAAGATAGAATTTTGAAATTTGGGAAGCGACTTTCTGTTCTCAATATTCCTGATCTAAAAAGGGAATTGTCAGATGATGATCATAGTTCCAATTTCTCTATACACCCTGGAAGCACTAAGATGTATAGAGATTTGAAGGAACATTTTTGGTGGGACAACATGAAGAGGGAGATTGTTGACCTTATGTCAAAATGTACGGTTTATCAACATGTGAAAGCTAGAAAGAATAGTCTAGAGGAGTATTGCAACCTCTTCCCATACCTGAGTGGAAATGGGATAATATCACAATGGACAATGTCATGGGACTACCAAAGACTCCTAGAAGGAATGATGCAATATGGGTCATTGTTGATCGTCTTACCAAGTCTGTACATTTTCTTGCTATAAGAGAAAATCTACCACTTGAACGTCTAGCAAGACTCTATATTAATGATGTTGTGAGACTTCATGGAGTTCCCCTATCGATTTTTTCTAATAGTGATCCACATTTTACATCAAGGTTCTTGAAAAGTCTCCATAAGGCTTTGAATAATGAGCTTCATATGAGTAATGCATATCACCCTCAAACCGACGGACAGTCTGAAAGGACTATTCAAACTCTGGAAGACATGATGAGATCATGCTCTCTTAACTTCCAAGGTATGTGGGGTCAACACTTGCCTTTGGTGGAATTTTACTACAACAATAGTTTCCATTTTAGTATTCAAATGGCTTCATATGAAGCGTTATATGGAAAGAGAAGTCGAACTCCAACTTGTTGGGATGAAGATGGTGAAAGGAAACTTATAGGCCTAGAACTTATTGAACAGACCATGACAAAGGTGAAGAAAATACAAGCCCATATTAAAGCATCCCAAAGTAGGCAGAAGAGTTATGCTGACAATCGTAGAATGGACATGGAATTTCAAGTGGGAGATCATGTATTTCGGAAACTATCTCCATGGAAGGGAATCTTAAGGTTCGGTAAAAAGGGAAAATGAGCCCCAGGTACATTGGACCAGTTGAAATCTTGGGAAGAATCAAATCTGTAGCTTACCATTTAGCGATGCTGCCAAATATATCCAGAGTTCATGATGTGTTCCACGTATCATTGTTAAAGAAATACATGCCAGACCCAACAAATGTACTCACACATTAAGGAATAGAACTGGAACCAGATTTTTCATACTATGAAAATCCCATCAGGATTCTTAACACAAGGGAGAAGGTATTGAGAAATCGAACAACTCGTATAGTAAAGGATCTTTGGAGGAACCAGAATATGGAGGAAGCAACATAGGAACCAGAGGATTCCATGAAGAAGAACCACCCACATCTTTTCGGTGGGATATGTACATAAAATTTTGAGGACGAAATTTCAGAAGTAGGGAATAATATAGCACCCCAAACATTTTATGGTATGTTTATATTAAATAGATTCTATTCATCATTTTGTTCCTTCGAAACAACACTATGTTATTTAGGATATAGTCAAAACCTAGCCATTAAATATAAATTTTCCACTTCTATGTTTTGAATTTCGAAAAATGGTCATCTAGAGTTGTGATTAGTAAGTCATTTGGAGTCTGATAGAAAAAAATTAATTTTTGGTGAATAGTAACATACCCTTATGGATAGTAAATAATATTATTATTTCATTTTCTTAAGGCAATAAGATAATGAGATCTTAATTAGTTTTTCAATGACAAATAAAACTAATTGCACTTTATGATTGTTATTTTTGGAATTAACTATAACTTTATTTAAAAATTAAATTAATAATATTTAGAAAATTATTTTTGAAAAATTGATTTCACTTTTGAATTCTACATGTCGAAAAATGGTTAGGGTGATTTTTGCGAATTTTTCTGAAAGAGTTGATTTTTTAGTGAATAGTAAAAAATATACTTTTGAGTTTCGGTGTGTTTATGACATCATTAATGATGAAATAATGATGTCATAAATCTAGTCAACTTGTGTACAGTTTAAAAATATGTGAGGTGTCCCAAGTGGCTTATACCATGGGTAAATACCATGGGCAAGCCCATGGTTTTGCAAAAACCACTCATGAGGTGTCCCTTGAAAATTATTAAAATAATCCCTCAATTTTCCTATAAAAAACAGCTCTTACCTTCATTGAATTCATTCCCAATTCTCCCTCAATGAAGTTCAGACCTCCTTACTTTCATATTATTCCTCCCATGTTTTCCTCAAGCTCCCAAGGTCCCAACCATCATGTTCTAAGGGTTACTCTACAAGGTAAGAAAATTCTCAATTTCTTTCTTTCTCCTTTCAAGTTATCTTTTATGTGGTATATCATTCATGTTTACATACCATGTTCTTATATTTCTTCTTATTAACGATCTAATCTATATTATGATTCATTTCTGGATAGGTGACCCTTATCCCCTCTCTTTTCAATATTTTATAAAACCATGTTGCGTAGCCATTAGGCTGCCGAAGTTTTGTAAGAAATTTCAAAATTATTATTTTATTTTGAGTTATTTATTTATTTTGCTTCATATCTTCTTACCCAAGAGGAATTAAATCTCTAGAATCCTGTATATTCTAGATGTTCTAATTTTCATGAGAAATTCATCATCAATATTCTTCTTTCCCCCACTTTTTCAGGGAATTAAAAACATTGTCCGTGACGTGTCGAATTACAGACATCGTAGACAATGCAATTTCAATTTGAAATAATAATTTCAAGTCTGGTCATGAAACCATTTATATTGTTTAACCTGGTTATAATATATGTTTTATGACTCACCCGTGGTTCTGTAATTATTTGGTACTCATGGTTCTAATTTATAAAACAAAATGAGGTTGTTATTATCAAAGAACCATTAAAATGATCTAAACGAACATCATTAATGTTTTAACTAATGAATCATCATCATGGTATATAACCCAAAATAATTATTAGATCATTTATATCTCCATAATTTATTTAAAAATAATTATTATCAATTCTATATGTTTAACCATGTTTCAAATGAACTTCCATTCGTGGAAACAAGTAACGAACCATGAAAATCAAGGGAGAAAATGCTTCCAAAACATGAATATTGAACCAATTGAACCCCTATAAAGGGCCATGAATGAAGCTAATAAGGTTATAATAAATAAATTACATGTATAGGAGGTTCTGGAAATATAAATTAGAGAAGCTAAATTTTATTATTCTGGTCATTAGAACAAATGAAGAACACACTCGAGCATAAGGTAAGGGGTTTCTCATCTCACTTTCATTTCTATGAGATTTTAATTGTTTGCCACTTATTTCCCATATGTGGTACATGTGTACTTCCATTTGATATATAATAACATTATTCTCTTAATATTCATGTTATTCAATGATTCACTTGATGTTCATTATGGTCTGGTCATATGATTCGACTGATTAGACTGTGGTAAGGGACTTTGTCTCAGGTGTCGTTTTCGTTGTGACTAACTTTGTATTGTGCACCTAATAATCCTTATGTGGTGTACCTATGGCCCATTTCAGATCACTTTTCATTTCAAATTATATTTATATTAAATATCCGTAATCTCATTTCATAGATATGTTTGTAGTCTAAACTGTATACCATCTTACATACGGTGTTTATTTGAAAAGTTATTTTAATTATGGAAATATTGATGAATATGTATACTCTACTCTATACGGATATTGAAAAGGATTATTTATCTTGTATTTAATCAATGTATAAAGAATTATTTGTACATGCAGTGGTGGGTGGGGCCTGCTATAGCCCCCCCCGGATTTATCGGTAGGTCTAATGAGACAAAACAGTTTGGCGACAAACCCTTCGTGTTTGTTTTCAAAAATCAGACGGGTTGCTACCCACAGAACTTAACCATTTTTATATTATTTTGGTTTCATGTTCCAATTACATGATGTCTAGTTAATAGTCATTCTATTTAATCATTATCAGTTATTATTATTGTCCATGAGATTTTCACTATGACAAAATCTATGGATGCAGTTTCATTTTTAGTTATTAATGGAATTAGTTATTCATTTATTCACTATGACATTTTTATTATGTCATATTGTTGCTGATTCATTTATTATTGTACTTATGCTTTCACTATTTTTAACCCTTACTAGGCATTTGATCTCACCCCTTTCATTGTCTACCTTCGAAATGTGATGAAGATGTCTTCTTTTCAGTTCCTATGGATGCAGTTTTGAGTTTTTTGTTATGTATTGTATCTTGTAACCTTATCCAATGTAATTTGTGTTAAATAAATGTATCTAGTTTCTTAAAGACTACTAAAATGATCATTCCTTTGGGATTTTCATTCCGTCTAACCAATCCAATATCACAAGTAATGCACCGGGCCTAGCCTAGAGGGGTCAGGGTGTTTCACCCTCTGCACAGTTTCCTGGGAACATGAACACTGTTTATTCGACCCATTTTCAATCCGGGTGAAGCCCACAATAAAATTTCTTCCATTTATCTATAATAGGTAACATGGTTTGTAAAACCTTGTATAAGCCATGTGTAAACCATTAAATATCCTAGAAACATCCACAAATTTAGAATTTCAACAGATTTATCCCCAAACAAAACCCAACATAAGAATTCACAAAAATAGGGGTTTATGAATACCTAAAAAAGTGATGTTATGTAAAAACCTTCCCACCATAGAAACATTCTATCCCTAGAAATCCTATATTGAATATCAATTTTTAAAAACATATTTCCAATATTCTCTCTTTTGTGCCTCCCTCTCCCACATATCATTATTATCTGAATCGTGCATCCATTGCACATGCAGTGAAGGTATTTACCCCCCATGATGTACTTATATTTCAATGTCAACTATCCTAAACTAACATTAAGTCAAGGATAAATTAGGTTCAATGTCAAGATTACGCTAGCTCAAAACATGAGATGGATTAGATATATACTTTTGTAGCTGAGATACATGATACATGTTATGTATTGATACTATCTATGATGAATGTTCTAAACAATATGAAACATTTCCCAGCTACTCAACAACCACAAAAGGTCCCACAGAATTCGGAGGAAACATCTCTTTCCTACAATGATATCGATGACCCATCCTGGGTGAGACAATAAAGATCACATAATCATAAACAGATAATTCCCATGGTCTATGGTGATGATCATCACAATACTTATATCATCTCCATTCTATAAATATAATATTATGATTAAACTGGATCATTATTTTCATCACTTGAGCCATGCTCTGTCCAAGTATGGAATATTCACCAATCTCTGACAATAACAATGGTGATTTACGAGGTCCACCATACAAGGCCTCAAAAATTTCCATTTTGGTCCTGGATTGATAACTATTGTTATAAGAACACTCAACCATCCCTATTTGATTATCCCAAGGTCCATTAATGTCAAAACACATGTACAAATTCTATCCTCATAAATATCCATCTCTCTTTTGGTACGGCCATCTAACTAAATATTGTATATCATACTCAAATAAACCTAAGATCACAGGGCCTCCAAAAGGCCACCCCAAAAATGAAAAGTTACCTAGGATCCCTATCAAAAAATATATTATAAAGAACATCGTGAAAACAAAAAATATCATTCACCTTGAAATTTATTAACTCCTAAAACATTTTCTTTATCACTAGTGGGTAATAAGTGAGCCAATTTTGTATTCCTATCAATCAGAACCAATATCAAATTATTGTTTCTCTAGGTATGTGGAAACCCAGCCACAATTTCTATATAGATCTCATACTACTTACTTGTAGGAAATAGAAGTGGATAATGAAAAAGGTTTTTGGTGCCCTCCCTTAAACTGTTGGCATGTATAACAATGAGAGACAAACTCAGGAATGCCCCATCGCATACCTAGACACCAGAACTACCACCACATGTCATAGAAAAAATTCAGGGTTCTTAGGTGAACTACCCACTAGGGACTATGAAATCCACCATCATAGCTTTCCTTATAGAACACGTTAGAACAAAATAGTTCTAAAATCATATAATTTCCCCTTTAAAGAATAAAAAATACTCAATAGTCTTCTCACTATTAAGAGAGTCTCTAATTATACAGAACTACTCATCAAGATGCTACTCCTAATGATTCAATTCGGGATGATACAATGTAAACTAAACATTGTCCATGGAAACCTCATCCCCTAATTCTTGGACTTTAATATGCAATTGTGAAAATATATCCATAAAATTTCACTCTTCTGAAGACTCTTTCACATCATGGATCGTATGTTTCCTAATCAAAGAATAAATGATAAAAATACCATTCCTTGGGGTATAGGCAATGTCAATCTCAAATATTATTGGTATTCCACCCAATACCACTGGCGGAGATTCATGTATTTTTATGAGAAGATATAACTCTATCTCTTGTGCTCTAAAAATATAGTAATCCTTTTTATATAAAGGTAATGCAACCAACAATTAAGTGTGTGAATCACATGTACATGTTCAAGGTCACAGGTTAGGTAATTTTTCTCATGTGTCCTAAGATGACGATAACCATTGGAAATAACATGATCACACTACTGAATAATTTAGCCCAAGCATGAACCCAATGAAACAAAAAAGTACAAATTGCCATGCCCGACCTCTAGAAGATTCAACTCATGTGTAGTTGTAAAAAGACATTTCTTCTCAACAAAAGAACACTAAAATTTTTCATTCTAAAAAAATCACTCCCGTATGAGTTATTGTATTTAATAGAGAAGCCAACATTGCTAAATCATTAATGAACCATTTATAATATCCATCTAATCCTAAGAATCTACAAATATCAAATAAATTTATTTGTTGGTCCAAAGTTCTAACTGTCTTCACCTTCTCCGGGTCAATCGATATACACTATTCAGACACCACATGTCCCAAGAAATTCACATCTCGGATATAGGAATAAAATTACAAATTCATTGTTTAAATTTAGGGATTTATCAGAAAACTATAAATTGTTAATAGATGATGCATGTGATCCTCCTTGAACAATGAGTAAATTAGGACGTCATCGACAAAGATTACCAAGATGGAATCAAGATAGTTGTGAAAATTTTCTCTCATTAAATCCATGAAAATTACATATGAAGTTGTTAGACCAAGGGGCTTGAAAAAGGTATTCATAATGAACATTCCAAGTCCAAAACGTGATTTTCAGAATGCATGATTCTTTAATCCTAAACTGATGGTACAAAAACTAAAGGTCGGATTTTGAGAACCACTTCTCCCCTTTACAGAATTCAGACAGATCCTGAATCTGTGGAAAAAATACTTTTTTATTACCATATATTTATTGTGATTTCATTACTAAACACATAGGTGGAGTAAAAAATAATCCATGATGGAAAAGAGAACTGGTGCCTCATGAGGTGACACCCTTTGTCATAAAAATAATTTCTCAAGAAGATCATCCAACAAAGAATCCAACTCTTCAATTTCAGATGGTTCCATGATGTAAGAGGGAATAAAAAATGGTTGGGTAATAGGCTTTATGTCAATGGATAAAACAAACACACTTATTGATGTAAAGTAGAGATGTTAGAGGGAAACACGTCAAAAAAATCGATGATAACTGGAGGGATATATCTTGCCAAATATTCTCTATCTAGATCAAATGAAAAGACATATATCACATTACCCATCCTTAAATAATTAGGTGTGTCTATGCATGAACATATATCTCATTACCCTTGAAAGGGTTGGAACAAACCATTGGGTGTAGTGAAGGAGACCCATCAATGTTTAAAATAAATTCAGTATTTATTTTTCATGAGATAATCCATCCACAAATTGACGTTTAGAGATTTCATGTCGATAATTAGAAATGTACAAGAAATCTCAAAATATGATTGGTATAAAACACGAGTGGGGTAGCAATGACCTTTCTTTATCTTGGTAACTAGGGGTATAGTAATATCAATTTCACAATATATAATCAATATAGGAATATAATGTATATTAACAACAACTGTTGAAATAAATGAATGAGATGAACTGGTATCAAATAGAGAAGTCACTAATGACAGAGCTATAGTAATATTACCAGTCAAAATCAATGGACTTATCTCCACATCAACTGGAGAAACATACACTATGAAAAGAAGCTTCAATCTAGATTCCTATTATTGGAACCCTTTTTCACATGAATCATATGATTTCCCCACTGTTTTTATAGTTGGAGATTATCTTATTCCACTAGGAGGATTATAATAATCATAGAATAATATTTATAAGTAACCCAAATTTCATTAGGATCTACAGTTCTTGGGTGCCTCAGTGAGATCCCTCTTTGAATTTTCTAGCTTTCCACACTTTCAGAAAATTAAATTACCTCATCCAAGTACTATTAGAGGTCTAGAATGACCATGTTGTCAAGAAAGGTGGTGAGAATAATCACTCTTCCAATTTCCTTAAAAGGATCTCACACTGCCACTATGAGAGAAAGAAAATCCCAAGAACCCTAACATTCCATCCAGGTTCATCTGAACCATGTGTACTCTATCCATCATAATATAATAATAAGGAACCTTCAGAAATAATATTTCAGAATGAATATCCTAAGAAAGTCTTAACTCGATCATTCGAGCCTTCATCTTCTCATTAAATACAGTCTTAGGAGAGAAATTCACGAGCTCATAAGAATTGTTTTCATACTATATCATCATCCAATCAACCATATCATGTCTGAAAAACACCGTAGAATTGGCCAAGATCAACAATTCGAGATAGGTTTGGCCATTGACAAGATCATTGAAGCCTTCCCACTCCATGCCCTTATTCTTCTTCTCCATTAGCATTGTGTCCCACCACCTCTTTCTTGGTCGTTCCATCATGCTCAACTATTCCTCATAATCATGAGGATCATTTGATCTGGTGAATGGTGTGGTATTAGAATGAAAGAACACTTGAGAACTAACTTTCATAACATCCCTCTCTGGTTCAACATATGCATCCTAAACGAGAATAGCATGTGGTGCTTATCCTGGATCTGGGCAGTGCACATAATTACTTCTACTAGATTTAGGTCCAAATGTGGTTTCTTTGGATGCAGTTCAGTAGATGCTCCCTATTGGATCTGATTTACACTTCTTATTAAGCCATGATTTTATTAAACATTAGAAGACAACAAGGAAGACATTAGATTAAAACTCACTCATATTTATAGGGAACATAATCTGAACTGATAGAACAAACATGATTGGGATTTAAACACATCCAAATCAAAAAATGTAAAGGACTAGAACTTATCCATAAGACAATATTCCCTAACCACCCCAAGTGAATTTAGGAACATTGTGGTGATATATGGACTTGATCTCAATTGCAGCAACCTCTCAAGTCCCGAATATATTCCACAAATGCATACTGACTTCATGATAAAAGCTAAACTTGGAGCTCTGATACCACTTTTTCATGAACTAGATTAGATACCCTAGTAACCTAATAACTGATCTGGTCTTAAAAAATCTTGAAGGGATTTCTCGATCCCCACTGGTAAGCGAGTAACAAATGGAATAATATGAAATTTAAATGAGAACATTTTTTAAAAAAAATTGATGTAAAAGAAATAAGAAAATATTCGTATCAAAAAAAATATATGTGGATTAATATACCAGAAGTCAATTGAGCATAAATAAGCCCTTGTACCACAACCAGGAGTACAAAAATAGGAAAACATCCCATGTCCCAACTCAGACAAAACTCCCCATGTCCAATGTTCCAGAGCTAGATCCACCTCCAATACATTGCTTCTCATTGATGGACCATGGAAGGAGATAATCTATAAATACCTTAAGACACGTGTATTTTGTGACCCAAGTCCTTATAACCATGAATCCAAATATTCCCTAACAAGATTCCACTATAAAATTAACCAAATAAATTATTTCAATTTTTAAAACAAGTAGGTTATTCATTTCATAGCCATATTTAAACAAATCATGATTTATAATTCAAATGTTAGAAATACATTATAAATTCATGATTCATATTTCAAATTAGAAAAATAAATTTCTAATGATGTCATTACCATTAAAAAATGGGTCATTACAAAAGAGGCACTTTTAAAAAAGGGTAAATAAAATATTGTACATAAAACATTTTATATAAATCCAAGGGAATGTAAATTTTATTACAAAAAATTGAATATATTCGTTAAAAATAAAAACAAGAAATCTACACGGTCATATTCTAAATCTGTATGATAGTTCCAGGATATAGGGCCTAGAAACTGTGAAATGTAAAATATGAAAATACACCCCTTTAGGCCAAAGGAAAAGCGGACTCATCCCCATCTCCAAAGGCATTTGTTGTATTAATATGAAGTTTTAGAATGGTTTAAGTCATAATGTGACACCAAAATTGGTTCACTAACAACCTAAGGATTCCATGTTCTCAATAAGAAAAAAGTGATGGGAAAATTATTTTAAGACTACATTAAATAAAATAAAATTCAGTTACCCATTTCAAATAAGAAAATTTTCAATTTAAATACCATAATATGATTTTTATTGAAAAAGAATCACTTTTAACTAATATGAAACAATATGGTTTCCATCAAACCATTTTTATGCCATATTTCAAAATCAATGTTTTGAATCCAATTCATCCAATTTCAAAATCAAATATCAAAAATTAAATTCAATAATTTCATTTTCAAACAAATTCTATCAATTTCATAATAAACACTAAATTCAATGGAGTTGGGGTTTTCATGAACTTACATAAAAAAATATCTGCAATTAAATCCATCCATTAAATTTAGACAATTCCAATCAAAATTGAAATATTAATTACCACATTTTCCATAAACACACAACAATTAAATGGAATTTGGGGCCTTCCAATTTTATTCCCAAAACCAATTTTTTTTGAAACCCCAATACAAAAAAGTATTGAATTTTACCAAACCATTAAATAAAATTAAATAATAATTAATAAATTTAATTTAAATCTTCAATTTAATATAAAACATCAATATAGTGTAAAGATAAATTAGCCCTCATAACAGAACCAGCTACCTCGGTGTCGTAAGATCTCGAAGCACTAAACCCCAATTGGGATTTGATAAGGAATAATGACCACAATGGATTATAGGAAAATGTGGATCAAACATAGGATTATAACCCAAAAATAGTTGGTATTATATCCATAATTAAACACAAGTATCTATAGAAGCCTAATGATAAATAGATATATCATGAATGATCATGATCTTGACGAGGAAACTAAGCGGGAGAAAATTGAAGGTCATTCGTCAACCATCAGATCACTTCTAAGAGGGATCTAAGAGGCCACAAAATATTGATGTGTTCTCCAATTATTTGAGAAAATGATTTTAGTTGAAGGAGTTCCACTGAGGATGTAAATAGGGGGTTTGCAAAATTTTAATAAAAAATCATATAAATGAAAAATGCATCAACACGTTTTCCTGGGTAGAGGTGAATGTTTTAGTCAGACCGCGTGTAAGAAATGTGAATATAATAAATGGGTCAGATGTTTTTTCCAAAATTTCACATTGTTTTAAGAACTGTCTTCCAGGGGTGTGAATTCCACAGTCCTATATATAGCATTTTCCGGTATTAGGGAGCATATTTGGGAAAACACTATGTGAGTCGTGCGCTAACCATGAACTAGACCAAAAGCTTCCAAAAATTTATAATTTCACTTTATTCATCTTTAAAGAAATCCCAACCAATTAAATCTCAAAAATAGGGTTTTAGGAATACGTAAAATTGTAATGGGATGTTATAGTCCACCAATCATCATATCAACCCACTCATTTTTTAAGGTAAAATTTGTTTCCTATAGAACTCTTTATTTTTGTAACACCTCAAAATTTTTAAATTCTAATATTTTATTTGATTTCATAAAAAAACTGAGATAATGGGTTTATATAACCCATGTAATATATTTCATTAATGTTAAACTCGTCAATATCTTGTAGAACATGCAACATCAAGTCATAACTAATCGTAATATAGTAAAACATTATAACATAGTCTCTACATTACAGGGTACTAATAGTATATACTAATTTATGAAAATAATTAACATCTATTGATTAGAAATAAAATAAGCGATATTTAAATGAAAAATAATTTATTTCTATAAATCCATATTTTTCTAAAAAAAATTATTAGTCTCTCTTTACACACACAATTTTATATTAATTTTTACCATATTGGAAAATTTTATTTGATAAAATTGATTTAATTTTTTAAATCAAAATATCTAAATTTTCTTAGGTTGAATTTTTGAGATTTTTCTGAAATCCATTATTTTTTTATGATTAGAGAAAAATATTAAATCTTAATTGAATTCTTTATTTTTTTAAAAATTATTTTTAACGTTAAATTATATATTTAATAGTTTTTAATGTAAAATTAGATAAATTATATATCTATTAAAAAAATTGAGGTCATCGGGATCACTTTTTCATTTAATGTTTAAATAAAAACTTTTAATGCTTTCGAACATAGTCTCTTTAAACCCCCTCTTTCTCATCACCTTTGTAGGACTAATTTAAAATTAAAATTATCCACTTTTATGGATGGAATTCGGAAAAATGGATTAAATATTTAAAATAGGAATAATTTATATTATCTAATAAGGTAAAATTATTTTTTCATGGAGATGAGTAGTAAAAATATTAAAAATTATATTCTGCAATATAGGTAAAAATTGATTTACCAAGGGATTAAAGTAAAAAAGATAATGGTTAAAATGAACTAAAAACATGTATAAAACCATTTTAATATATATATATTTAATTTATAATGTATTATTTTCCATAATAAACCATTATTTATCCTTTTATCCTATCATATGTGTGGCTACACCTTCTTCCTTTCGAACATTTCAATTGGCCCACTAACCTAACTAATAAAAGGACACACCCACTGCTCTATTACTCACACCATCACACAATTTTGATTCATCCAATACTAAAAAAAATGAAAATATTCTCACATATAATAATAGAATCCTTCGTTTGGAATAAAGATAATCTTTTCATGAATTGGTGCATGCATAATGAGGTTTCTCGAAGAAGAGGTAATGTTCATCAATAGGAGCTTCTATTTTATTTATTCCTCCACCTCCCACCACAATAATTTAAAAAAAATGACATAATAACCATGTCATCATCCATACAATGGGATATTTGGGTAATAGGTTAATTAAATACCACCATCCCAACTTCTATAAACTTTCTTAAGAAATCATCATTTGTGTGCATGGCAACCTACTACCTCCTGAATTGATGTCTTTCATTTTTCCATTACGACATATGTATTTGGGTATGCTGATAGATATAAGGTTTTTAATTATATTAATAACATAATTAAACATATTTAGTCATTATATATATATATATATATAACATTTTTACTTTCCATTCTATCGGGGATATGATAATGTCACTCTTGGGTTTGGCGGACTACCGCCACATAATGCGACGTGACTCGTTTTTTTCTCTAATGATTTAAATAGATGGTAATGAAAATAAATTGTATGAATATAAATCATATAAATGAATTAATTATTATATTTATGACCTATTTATATTTCATAAAATATAATACATCATTTTCATTCTTACACTAAAAGATGATTATATATTTCTTGTACGTGTGGACTACCACCTTCATGAAGTGATGTGACTATATTATTATCACGTTAGCACTAGAATTATATTTATAACTATATTTAAAATATTAATATGTTATCTATGATATTACTATTATATATGTAATAAATATTAATAATTTCCTTCAAAAATTATCATTGAAAAATGGAAACGTTACTCATATGAACGTATGATCTACCTTCCCCATGATTATAACTTCTATTATTTTTCGAAACAATCATTATTGATTATTATTATCATTTTGATACATTTATAAAAACAATAATTTTATCTAGAATATTATTCTAGATATGATTGATCTATGTAATATTTTCAAGAACATGATTTTTTTTATGATCAAGAATGAATGAGAAAATATGGAAATTAATGTCTGAAATAATTAATTTAATGAATGATAAGTGTCGAACATGTGATATGATGTAATAGAATGTTCATATATGATATTATAAATATTACTATGGTCTTGGTATAAACTAATAACATGATTAAAATGTTTAATCATTACTTTAAAGAAAGTTCAACTAAAGAAAAGTGTTCTGTAAGGGGCTTCGTCAAAATTTCCATTTAGTAAGGAATATTTTAATGTTTTGAAAATAATATTTTTTTTATAGTTTATATAATATATAATTGATCGGTAATATCATAAATACAAAAAAAATAAACACATTTTTTGATTTAAAATGAATTATTTCATTCAAATGTATTTTGAATTAAGATTTACCATGTGATAAATAATTTCATAACTCAATTTCTTTTAATTGGATTATATTGCCTCTTCATTGTATTTGAAATTCTATTATTATGTGTCTAATGACTTTTTATTATAATATATACAATTTATAATTATTTTATTTGGATTTATAGTTTGTACACATAATTGATTTTTTTGATTAATTCTCACTTCAATGTTATAATCATTGAGAAGGTTTATTTCGAAATCTCTTTCTAATCAATATTTTTTAGTAATAAGTTTCAATTTTAGGAAATTATTTGACCATTTATAATAAAACCATTTCTTTTCCTTGTACTTTTTTTACTGATGATATTTTTATGTAATTTTACAACTTTTCCACTATTGTGTAAATAAAATTATTTCGAATATTTTTTTTGAAAATAAAATTTAATTTCACTCTTCAGTAGAAATCAATTTTATACCAATACAATATTTTATAAAATTGAATTCAAAAATTATTTTACAAATTTTACAACTAATTTATTGATGATTATTTTACCCTTTTTAAATTTTTAATTTTTTAGTAACCCTCATGTTATTTTAAATATAATGATTATTTTACATTTACCAAATAATTATGGGGAATTAAAATTTTAAGGTGTATGGAATGAATAGATTTTATATCCATTATAACCACTCAAATATTTTAAACAATATTTTATAATTTTAAAAGGTTTTTTTAATGATATGTATTTTTAGAAAAATTGACATTTTTTATTTCTAAATAGTTATTTTGAGAATGAAAAAGATATTTTCCGAAATAATTTTATTAATATATATTTATGGTATCACTACTCATCAACTAAGAAAAAATTTATAATTTTTCCAATGCTTATATAAAGGATTGATACTATCATTATTTTTTCTATGATTGGTTTATGATCATTTTGACCAGGAAATGTATTAAAATTCACTCCGTTTTTTCATATTTGTAGTCATTAACTTTCACATGAATTATTCACTATATATTGATCAGTAGATATTAAATTTAACTTAAATACCAATTTCATTTATCATATAGGTTCTTATTACCTAAACCATATCTCATTTGCACATATGGTATTTTATATTGAATGTTATTTGACATACTTTGGAAATATTCAAAATCCATATTTATTCTTTAATACATATATTTTATGGTAAGGAATATTGTTTGTAAATTAAATTAATTATTTACATCTGATGAATGATTTTGACCTGAAGATATGGATTAGGACCATTTATTAATATCTCTTCACTTCATTGAAAGGTCTCATGAGAAGAAGTAGTTGGCTATCATCAGCTAAAGGAATTTCTACCCATGAGTTTTAAACTTTCTTGAGGAAGGATCTTGATGGTAGAGTTATTATATTACAATGAAAAGATATCCCATAATTATTAATTATCTTCATTGAGAATTTTGTTTATTATTATCCATTACATTTTCACAATGATATTATCAATGGATTCATTTCATTCTTCATTAATTGATTAAATGGAATGTTTTTCAATTTTTTACCTTTCTATATTGATTATTACTTATCTAGTTATTTAAATGGAATGTGTGTTCAATAATTTTGCATTCTATATATATTTTTCATATTGATTTATGGTAGCATCCATTATACTTAATCATTACTATTCATTTGGGTTCACCTTTATTTTTTCCTTTCTTAGGAATCCATGAAGTTTACTATATTTTATTTGAAACTATATATTATGGGGAATAATGTTATTCATGAAACAAAATATGTTGTAACTTTTTTTTTCAAATGTAATGAAATACTCAAGTACATATCAAGATGACCAATATAACATGACTATTTTTTCATGAGGATGATATTCCTTATGTCTTATCATGATGTAATAAATTAGACACCAACTCTAGGTAACTAGATTTGAGATTGTTGTAATTGGTATCATAGGATGTTTAGTGGAAACCATGGAAACTAGATTTTATAAATCATATAATATGGAACAAAACACTACCGTAATATTTAAGGAGAAGAATAAAAGAATAACCTATTTTTTTGTACAGAAAAAATTACGTGTTTTTTTAGAAATACGTCTCTGTATGGATTCTAAAATTGGATGTAGTTCTAGAATAGAGGTACCTAGGGGTAACAACCCTGGAAATGGTGAATTGGTATTGATAGGATCATCACTATTAGAATGACCAAAATACATACATCACCCCTTGTGGGACACTCCCAATGGATATACATAAGAAAATTCATATTTTTTATAAAGACTGTTATGAAGGATTTGAAAATAGATATATCTCGAATGTAACCATTTTTAGTATTATTAGATTATCTATATATAAGATTTTTAATTTATTTTTTATAATTCACTAAAATTAGAACTATATAGAATGTTTCATTATGATATGATAAAATCTAGTGTATTAAATCATTTAAAAGTGTCTCTTAATAGAAGTAATGGGATGATCATAAATCCATGTTATCCAAAGTGTATAAATTATTGTTTCTTTGATGGGATTAAACCAATCTAATGAACGAAAGTAGTCTCCAATGAATTTTCCCCATATGATGACAGAGTATCATGTTCTAATAAGATATTGAAATAATTTTAAATGTATTATTGATTTGAAGGGAAAGAAGAGAAGAATAGGATAGTGGAGAAAAAGAAATATTAAGGGAGGAAGGGAAGGAATGATTTTCCATAATGTTATAATTTTGGAAGGAAAAATCATGTGATTTATTAAATGGAATGTTATTTTTCTAATATTTTTAAGATAACGCTCACCATAATTTTTTTTAAAGGTGAATAAAAAATGATTCTAATGTATAATTCTTCATATACTAAGAGATGTGGATCTCTGAAAATTAATGTATCACATATTAGAGTAATATATATCAAAATAAGTGAATGGATCATGGTAAATCATATGATAATTCCAAAAATAAAGTGGAATAATTAATTTTCTTGTTTTTGTATTAAATAATTATGTCATTTGAGTTTTTGATCAGTGAAATATTATTTATAGGAGTTATTAAATTTATAATTATTGTACTAATGTAATTTTTCATTAAGGATTTCAAAGCTTATGATGAATGGTACTAATGACAACAAAATTATTCAGCTGAAAGTTTTACTTCTTGGAAGTTACATGACTGATGGAATAGTAACGCGTAATATGTTCCGGATGTTGAAAAAATGATTATCCACTAAAGGGTTGATTGACATGGATAATGTAATTTGGATAGTATGGACTAAAATTGAACTTCATTATTATTATTTTTAAAAAGTGTTTTATGATATGATTGATAATTTTTAGTGAATTTTTGTATTCAAAATAATATATCCAATATAATGTGTTTTACTTAATTATAATGTAATTATGATTTTTTCATTACTTTTTTATGGTAATTAATGATATTATCATGTTTTATGAAAATACATGTTGAATGTATTCAAATGTATGGTATGTGATGATTAAGTGGTATTTCATGTTATTTTGATAAATGATATGTACATTTTTTGATAATTAGGGGCCTTCTTTCTAAATTTTGGGATCACAATCTATTGGAAGGGTGGTATGGTTAACCATTTATGAAATGTTTTAAGTCAAACAATTGATGGGGTTTAGGGATTAATGTATTACTTCACTATATGATTATTTATGCATATTAGGAAACCTATGATAACTATTTTTTGATAATAGTAAATTGAGATCGAAATAATGACTTATCATTCTATTATGATTATGAAGATCATTTAAAAGTGAATTTCAGTTTATCATTAAAAAATCATGTTATGATTTTCATTTCATGTATTAATTTGTTAAATGGAAATTTATTAAATCATAACCAATGGATAATATTGTGATTCGGAAGTATAAACCTATCAAGTAATTTTAATTCCTTATGTTCTCACACTATAAAAGAATTCAAAAAAATATCTGAAAAGGGTCATAAAATTATAATGTTATTTTATTATATACATATCTGGTGAATCATATGGTCTTTTAAATCTTCACTGATCTATCATTTTTAACCCTTAACATTCCATGTATCATTCACTTTATTATGATCAATGGCCTATTTCATTAACTAAAATTATTTTTTCTTTTCTTCTATGTACACATCCTCACATTCCACTAATGTTATGTTCATTATAATCCTAGTGAAGTGTTATTCCATGTGACATTTTCTACTTCCCTTTTCTCTCTTGTTAATAAGATTTATTATTAACCAATTTATGATGTAGGGTTTTCACCAATGGTAAATCCAAATGTCAAACCATTTATTTCAAAGGCCAAGTTTAAATTGCAATGATATAATTTATTTAGGGTAGGGAGAATGTGACTTCTAAAAATTTAAATAGAATAATTTATTATTTGAAAATGTTTTTTCAATGAAAAATCAAGTATAAACAATAAACATAATATATTTCATTAAATTTAGCCTCTTGTATATCTTGTGAAATATACAACCCTAACTAGAAAAGAACTGTAAAATAATATAAAATTATAACCTAGATGTTAAATTTATTTTCTATAAATATTACTATCCAAATTATAAAAAAAATATTGTTATAAATTGATTATAACTAATCAATTTTTGGTTATTTTACGTATTTTATACAGAATTTTTATATAAAACATTGCAAGCATTTGATCATATTCCCTATAAAAATCCTTTTTCACATCACAACTGTAGGGTTGATTTTAAATTAATATTTTACATGTCATTTAATTTAATTTATAATAATGGATTCAATTTTTGGAATCAGAATAATTTATATTATCTAATAATTAAAACAAATTTTTTACCAAAATGATATGAATGAAATGTAAAAATTATTTCCCATGGTTTAGGTAGAAATGGTTTTACCGGGGGTTAAAATAATCATATAATAGTTAAAATGAACAAAAAAATTATAAAATTAATTTCATATCCATAAATAGATCAAATAATTTTTAATCCATATTAATAATAAATTTTGGAATCTTGTTTCATATCTAAATCGTGGGTGCACATTTTTCTTCTCAACAATTACAAGTATGGGACTCATCACACTTATAAAAGGCCACCACCTATACTCTAATATTCACACCATCATACCGTTTTTGTTAATCCAATAAAAACCCAAATAACTCCCAAATTTCCACCTCAAATACTATAATCAATATTTTGGTCATAAATCTAACATAGGAAGGCTTCGGTGAAAACCTGAGGAGGAAACATGAAGAATAGGTATTGATCTTCAATGATTGCTTTTGTTAAATTTCTTCCTCCACCTCCCTCAATTATTTTTAAAATATTATGATATAATAACATTATTATATAAAATATAAATATATATTGTTTATAATATGGTAATTATGTCACACCCAAAGCATCAATGGTATGTTTCTATTTGAATAATAGAGTAGCTTTCCTTGAATGCAACTTCGAGTTCTAACACACAAAGACCAATCAAACTGGACATTATACATAGTAATACTCACTATATGAAATTATATAAATGTTATTTTTCAAATTGGACTAAATTTTTTGAATTATAATTTCAAAATTAGATTAGGATGATTTTTTTGTATTTTTCTTAAAACATTCAATTTTTGACGAATAGTGAAAAACACTACATTATTGTTTTAAACTAACTTTTTAATTAAATAATTAGTTAGTTTATTTAAATTTATTTCAGGTAAAAATAGATACATTATAACTATATATGATCAATTTAATCTATTGGAGTCATTTTATAATAATATTTTATATAGAAAATTTCATTGAACTTTTTACTGTCTTTTACCAATTTTCTAGGCGCATTTGAAAAATTTCATAAAACTTAATTTTACCGCTTCTGTGAATTGAATTTCAAAAATTTGAGAGAAACAATTGATATCAGTAATTAAAATGTGGGTCAATATGACGAAAATATTTTTTTTATAAACAGTAACTTTTGAATTTTATTTACCATGGTTCAAAGTAAATATGGTAATTAAATGAAATAATGATAATATAATTACCCTAACACATGTCCTGATTCTATTTGATAAGTTCTTTTCATCCATTATAAATTTTAGGAATTATATATGATCTTTTTCGTCCACTTGGATTATATTAGGACATTTATTATAATTTTTTTAAAAGAAGAGTTAAAAGTGTTAAAGTCAGAATTTAATAACTAATACATTTTTAATATTTAGTTATTTATAAGATATATTAAAATATAAATATTATTTATAAATATAAATATATTTACTATATAATGGTATTTTATTTATAATTTTTAGACACTAAATATTTAATATTATTTATGAAACAATGATGATGCAGTAATTGCATTATTAATGAATGTTTAAAATAATACATATTATAAATTTCCAAATAAATGTAAATTGAGATGTTTGACTAATTCCACTGAATTTCAAGTTTAACATGACATGTTAGGATTTATTGAATAATTTTATTTCAAAGGGATAATGTTTTTATAACTTAAAAAAACCAATTACCAAATAGTGTCAAAATTTTCATTATTGAGTTTTCAAAAAAATACTATATTATTAATTGATATTATATTCCATAAAATATAATGTTTTTTCAAAATACTTATATATGGTTATATATATCAATAATGAACCACTTTAGGGTGATTTTATTTTCATTGTATGTTTATTAACCATTTATTATAATAATACAAGAAAACATTCTAAATGTTAAACTCTTTAACTAAGAGTTAAATCTAATGGATATGGTTAATATGGTGACACAACCCTGTCTAAAACCAATTGGTTGACTTGTTTTAGAACTATCCCTACAATATACTTCAAATAATTCATTTTTGATCCATTATAAACAAAATATTATTGTATAATAAAATAATATTTCATTCTTTTCCTAAAGTGACTCTCACCTATCTTATGAAAGGGTAGTTCTCCTCCTCTCAAAATAACACCCCCAAATCCATTTTTCTCCCACAAACCTGGATCAAATATCCTCCCAACAACCCTAAATTAGTCCTAGAGTCCTTAAATTGATCATAAATCCAACCTAAATATCCCTTTTGATCTACTTAAAAGAAAACACAAGAAGAAGAGGTAATGATTTCACCACCTATTTCAAAGTACATATCTTCTTCCACTACCTCTATCTTTGTTGTTTCCAGACCAAAATAATAATTACAATAAATTTCACATACTGTGATGTTATTATAAATATGGTACAATCATATTCATTATTCTATCCATCATATGAATGACAAGTCACCATACGTGCGTATGTACGGCTTACCGTCTCCACGTCATGGTGTAGTTTGTTTTTCAAACACTTCCTTATTTGGATGGGTATAAAAATTATTATAATAAATGTAAATAATAAATATAACATATTAATTATTCTGTATATATGATATACCATCCAATTTCATACTATTACAACATCAATAGAATGTTATTGTCGCTCGTGCGTACGTATGGATTACCGTCTCCACGAATGCGATGAAATTCATTCCCCATCATCACTATTCTAGAATAATTTTCATTTTATGATTAAAAAAAATTTAAGAACATAATATAATTCTTTATATGAATCAATTAAATCCTATTCATAATAAAAATTGCTTACATAACTAATCATATAAAGGAAAACGAATCAGTTAACACATGAAACAATGATTCTACTGAAATATTAATAACAAAGAAATATTAGAAGATCATGTATGATATCATATTTATGTATGTTGTAACACACCGACCCCATTTACCCAGAGTCGGTGCATTTTTTTAATACATTGGCATGATTACAAGGAATCAAGTCCCAAAGGACTGATTGGTTTTGTAGTCATGGAAAATAGATTACATACAATAATGTTACATTAAACTATAAAAAAACATAAATAATCCTTTATGAATGCCATTATTCCCTGGTCATAAGCCTTCATATCAATCACAATACACTTCTTGGAATCCAGGGAAAAATTAAACATTGAAATGGGTGAGCTCAGATGCTCTGTAAAGATAATAATATAGTGGAAGCTTTTATAGATAAGTATAAACATTTAAGTCAATTAATAACTAAACCCAAATCCTTTTAAACATGAACTTCAGCATAATATGGAAAAGATAAAATGAAATAATTCCATTTACTTATTCACATGGATATTCTACTAGTCTAATAATCACATGAAATATCAATAAGCACTTTCATAACGATTTAATTCATAATACCAAACTTTAATTTCTGTGTCAAGGCCTTGTGCCATGACCTAAGGGATAATTGTAACTGAAATCCAACCCGAAGGGTCCATCATGGAGAGCCTCTGTTACCGGACTCCAACCCGGAGTGCCTCTAATAACCGGACACCAACCCAGAGTTCCTCTAAAAACCGGACACCAACCCGGAGTGCCTCTAATAAACAGACACTAACCCAGAGTTCCTATAATAACCGGACACCAACTCGGAGGGTCTACTGTAACCGGACCCCAACCTGGAGGGATTACTTTTACCGGTCCCCAACCCAGAATATACTAGTCCAACACATTCATCTTAAGAAGACGATGAAATATAACATAAACATTCATATTAAAACTAGCATACAAAATGCCAAAACATTAATCATAAACCATTAATAAAAATAAAGAATCCATAGTCAAACATATCACAAAACCTTAAATATAATGTGGATGATTTGTATCAAAATAAATCAACTTCAAACAAGTGTAAAATTTATCAAAGTATGTTGACATAGATGAAATCAAAACTATATGAGAGAAATATCTCTTTTTTTGAAATCATTTAAAAGTCACATAATTATAAAAGAAAACATTTACTTTGAAAATATTATTATAAGCTTTTATGGGAAGCTGCAAAGATTTTATAATAGTGGAAAATATCCGCACCCTCCGTATAAGTTAAAAAATTAAAGTCTTACCTCAATTCTGTCGGAAAGGTTAAAAAGGTCCTTGTTTGGAAAACGATGGAAAGATTCCTTTATAAACTTCTTATAAAATGTCAAAAAAGGGTATAAATGACTTTAAACCGAATTCTGTAAAATCATAATAATGTTTTGAAATACATTTTTATGAAACATGGATGTTGATGATAATGTGGTCCCAGTAGATAATTACGTATAAACAACCTCGGATAATGAAGATATTGTAAACTAAACCCTTACCAATTTGGGAACTTACGAAACATACACCCCAAGAAAGAGGTATCATACAATGAATATTTAAATACACAAAAATTAAAGTGTATTACAAAAAGAATACAATTATGGGTAGTACATACACCACACAAAAGGTAATAGATGGCAATATGGCATGAATCTCACGGGAATAAAGAGTGAGAGAAAACCACTTACCTTGCACTTTACTTTAGTCGAGGGTACGTTTAGCCTCATGTATGAAGAGTATAGTATATTATTAAATTATACCAGAACCATATTAATATTTATGATATCATATATTTTTCATTTATGACTTTATACTATCCATTTAATAATAATTTCCATGTTATATTAATATTTTAGGTAATAATCGCTTTCTTTATCGTACGTGTTTTAACTTGTTACTCATGATTGTATCACATAGATCATGATTTAAATACTTACAGAATATAAAAAATGATTTATTTATCATATATATTAGAATATAAAAATTTATAATAGACGTATATATGAAATGGAAAACACAGTTTATGGAGACGGTAGTCCGTACGTACGCATAAACGATGTTTCCGTTTTGATATAGTATTGAACGGAAGTAAGTGAATAAGATATATGTAAGTACATAAATATGTATATATATAAATATATATATCTCCAGTAGAATTATTATTTCATATATTACATATTTATTAGTAATATATATTTTTATAAACGTCGATGAATGGTGAACTTGAAAATGAATCTCATCGCGTCGTGGAGAGGGTAATCTGTACGTACGCACGAGCAAAAATATCATTCTTTTGATATTAATATAATATATAATTGGATGTTATATAATATATACATAATACTTATCATGTTATATTTATTATTTACATCAAATAAACATCATTATTATACCCATCTATATAATAATGTATTGAATAACAATTACACCACGACGTAGAGACGGTAAGCCGTACGTACGCACGTATGGTGACATGTCATTCAAAGGGTGGGTAGAATAATGAATTTTGATGTACCATAATTATAATAACATCACAATATATATAATATACTGGATTTATTATTTTATAATATAAACAACAAAGAAAAAGGAAGTGGAAGAATAAAGGAACTTGAAAGAGGGCGGTGAAATCATTACCTCTTCTTCGGGTTCTTCCTTTTGATTTTCTCAAAAGGGATCCTTAGTTTGAATTTTTGATCAAAATAAATCCACTAGGATTAAGGGAGGATATTTGAGAGGGTATTAGGGATGGTTTTGGCCGATCCAAATGGCTTATAAGGTGTGAATTAGAGAGAAGGGGGAGTGCCCTTTTATAAGAGGGGTGTGGGGCACCATAGGAAGAACTTAAAATATTATTTTATAATAAATTCATATTCGGTTTCTTATGCCTCCAAAGTTGATTATCTAAAGTATAAGGTGGGGATAGGTCGAAAAAAAACTTAACCAACTAGTTTTATACATTTTTAGGTTATCATTTTAACATTATCATTTAGATTTAACTCTAAGTTAAATAATTTAACTTTTACCGTGTATTCTTGTATTCTTACACTATATGGTTAATAAACTTACTATATACTGACAATCGAACCCCAATTGGTTCATTAATGTCATATATATTATTATATAAGGCTTTTGGCCAAACCTTATATTTTTAGGACCATTATATCATTTAATAATATAATATTTGTTTTAAAAACACTTTTTCTCAATTTTGACACTATTTGGTATTTGATTTTTTTGAAAATCATAACAGCATGATTACTTCGAAAAAAGTTAAAACAATCCTAACATGTCATATTAACCTATAAAATTCATGTAATTCATTAAAAGTATAAAATTATATTTATTTCGGTATTTATAATATCAATTATTTTAATATTTCACTATAAAGGTAATTACTACATCATCATTGTGTCATAAATAAATTAAATTATTTAATGTCTAAAAATTATAAATAAAATATAATTATGTAGTAAATCATTTTATCTTTCTAATTAATTTTTATAGTCGAAACTGTAACATATATAACTCTATGTGAAAATTTTTTTTCTAAAAGATATAGGCTTATGTCATTTTTGTATTTACTTTAACTTAATTAATATAAAGTGTCATTATCACTTACAAGTGGATCCATGGGGTCCCAAAATCGACCCAAATATGCCCATGGTCATACATGTATCATCCAATAGGGTTAATACACGTTTTAGGGTAATTTATTATTATTATAATATTATTTTTTACCCTTATTTACCGGATTTACCGTTTAACAATGGTAAATAAAATATTTACAGAAGTAATTATTCAAAATCTATAAAAATAAAAGTTACCTATTTACACAATTTATAATTACTTATTCCAAATATGCAATCCATTTTTTCAAATTAAAAACACATAAGTGGCAGAAATTAATTTATAATTAATTCCCGATGTCAAAACGAAAAGTGTGTTTTTAAGAGATAATAACTATCAAAATATTGGCACTTGTTTATTTCCGATTTAAATGTGAGATTATGTCCAATGGCCAAAATTGGATTAAATGGTAAAACTATATTCTAAATATACTTTAAAACCACTCAAATTCATAATTTATCACTATTAATTATTTCGATTAAAAAAGTTGTTTTTAATAAAAATTTAGACATTTTCACTATTCATCAAAATATAAAAGTTATCCGAAAAGTACCAAAATTTAATCCTACGATAATTTTGATTTTAAAAATCAAAAAATGAAGTCCATTTTTAAAAATAAAATGTATAAAATTTCAAAGAGTGGGTATTACTATTCATAACGGCTACTTTGATTAGTCTCGGCGTGTTAGAATCTCGAAGTTGCGTTTAACACACGCTACTGTATTATTAAAAAAAAGTGTATCATGGATGCTTGGGGTGTTACATTCTCCCCTCCTTAAAATAATTGTGTCCTCAAAATTGGAAATTTTTCTTTGAAAATAAATGGTTGAAAATAAAGAATTCTTTTTGGAAAACTCATTTCGGAAATGGGGTTAATAAAATTTAGTTTTAATAAGAGGGAAAGGGAAATGATAATGTCTTCACCAAATAAGGGTTTCACATAGGAGAACATTGGTGGAAATTATAGACACGTAATTAGAGGGAAAATGTAAATATTTATAGGTAGTTATTGAGGTCATCAATCACAAACAATTGTAGAATGGAGGGCCTCAAATGCATCAATCTATGATGATTTAAAATATCAGCAGTTCAAAAAAACATAAGGTATTAGGATAATACATTTTTTGTATTAATATCCCTTCCATAAAGTTCAAGAATTAATTTATTCATATAATAATATAAATATATATATACATCTTTATAAGTATAGTTTTCATCCTTCAACTAATTTCTACCACAAACTCATCTTTCACTCCAAAAGATAATAGAACTCAAAAATATTATATTTATCCTAATACTATAATGTTACAATCATTAACACATACCATTATAATGAAAAAAATATTTTGTAATTACCAGGGACTTCCTATAGGCTAGTGGTAGGTAATAAAGGCCAGTCACACTATGGTTGTCGATTCGATTCCTGCAGCTTTGTCTGACGCGACGGGTTATCGCCCGACCTATAGGTTGTCCTTTTCCTAAAACTATAGTATCATAATATTACAAAAATAATCATAAGAAATTTTTTAACCTTCAATAATAATATCCAAAGTTCAACTTAATCCATTCCAAAACATTATAGTTATCCAAAGTACCTTTGTCCAGACTCTCTGTAAAAGGTATCTAACTTCCAAAATCAACCTCAACGTCAGATTCTCCAAACAGATTAATGTTTCTCTTATTGTCACATACCGAAAATATGATTACCATAGTCATATTAAACCCTTAATGAAAAAAACAGGTACTACAGTACAATTCTTATATATATCATGTTATCCTCATAACCAGAATATAATCCTCGAGTCCAAAAATACAAATACATTAATTATTCCTCTTCAACTGTTTTAACAGCATAAGCTTGGCCTTGATCCCTTGCCCTTTTCTGAGGTAAGTTTCTCTTATGCTTAGGATATTCATTCGCATAATTCCCCATTTCTCTACAATTGTAGAAGTCAACAATGACAGCCTCCTTCTTTCCCTTGTAATCACGAGTCTGGTGACATTTTTCTCCACATTTGTAACAATCTTCCATTCCTTTTAGGAAAGTGCTGGGGTGTTTCTTCCCAAAATTTTCTCATAATGGAAAATCCTTCTTTCCCTTTTTCCCATTATTTGTCTCTTGCTCCACCGCTCTCTTCTTCTCTTTCTTTACTTTATTGTCATAAGATTTAGAGAATTCCTTTTCTTTCTTGATATCATATGAGACTATATCTTCGTACATTGAGAAATATAGTGAGACTAATGCTCAATGAAGAAATGGTTTTAACCCATCAAATAAACGATCAGTCCTACTTCTTGGGTTACGTATATAATCTCCAGCATACCTTGCTAACCTTGTAAAGTTAGCCTCATTCTTTGCGACATTCTCATCCTCCTTTTGTCTCAGACTCAGAAATTGCCTTTCCATATCTGCTCGATGGTCACGTGGAAATTATTTTTCTAAAAAATGATATTTGAACTCCCTCCATTCCATATTCGATACATCAGCATCTTCCTTCATGTTTTAAATCGATGACCACCATTGATCCGCATCTCCAGTGAGGTGGTAAACTGCCATGATACCTTTTTCCCTTTCACTACTCCCCAATGCCTGAAATATTTTCTCTAGGGAACTTATCCATTGGTCAGATACCAATGGATTTGTACTCCCATTGAATGTTGGTGGTTTTTGCCTCATGAAGCTATCTAACATTGATCCTCCACGCTGTGGATCAGGGTGCTCTATATGGGTAATGTTATTATTCATAACCTGAGTGAGTTTTCGCAGTATGGTGATAAGCTGATCAGACCAATTGCATCACTAGCTCCACTATAATTATCTTGAGAAGGCAGGAAATCCCTAAATGGAGTGCGTGGATTGATACAATTTCCATTTCTTCCACTAGGGTCCATTTCTGAACAGTGTCATAAACTAGATCAGTTTATGAATCAAAATACAATATTCCATACTTGTACAACACTGAACATAAATTGAACTATTTATGGATATAATCCATATTCATAAAAATATTTTCGTTTAGGAAATATATACTCATAAACGCTTCATAATGGTTTGTAAAGAAAATGAGAATTATCCTAAGCATATCCCTCGGGAGTGTTGTAACCAAGTGTGCAGCAAGGCCCATTGTCATGCACCAGTTCCCGTTCGAGTCTAGCTCAATGCAATGTTTTCAGGTTTTACCCCTAGGTACATCTATGCCCGATCCGCCTCTACCTGCTCGTATCTAGATAGGGATGTATTTCTCAAAAAACTCAAAAAATCATTACAATACCAAATTTCTAGGAAGTTCTTCTATACTAATTCTAAAAGTCCATGTTAGGTCTTTGTGCTCTAATTAGAGTTTATCTAAATATAGCTTCCAATGTTTGTACTAAACTTCCTCTGATACCAAATTTAACACCCCGACCCCAGTTACCCAGAGTCGGTGCATTATTTTAATACATTGGTATGATTACAAGGAATCAAGTCCCAAAGGACTGATCAGGTTAGTAGTCTTGGAAAATAGATTACATACATGAATGATACATTAAACTTTAAAACAACATAAATAATCCTTTATGAATGCCATTATTCCCTCAGCTTAACCCTGTATATCAATCACAATACACTTCCTGGAATCCTAGAAATAATTAAACATTTAAAGGGGGGATCTCAGATTCTCAGTAAGGATAACAATATAGCGGAATCTTTCAATGATAAGTATAAACATTTAAGGCAATTTATAACTAAAACAAAAGAATTTTAAACATGAAATTCAGCATAATATGGAAAAGATAATATGAAATAATTCCATTTACTTATTCACATGGATATTCTACTAGTCGAATAATCACATGCAATATAAATAACCACTTTCATAATGATGGAATGCTTAATGCCGAACATTAATTTCTATGTCAAGGCCTCGTGCCAATACCTAAGGGATAACTATAACCGGAACCCAACTCGGAGAGCCTCTGTAACTAGACTCCATACAGGAGAGCCACTGTAACCAGACTCCAACCTAGAGTGCCTCTAATAACAGGACACAACACCGGAGTTCCTATATTAACCGGACACCAACCCGGAGTGCCTCTTATAACCAGACACCAACCCGGAGTAACTCTAATAACCGGACACCAACCCAGAGTGCCTCTAATAACCGGAAACCAACCCCGAGGGTCTACTGTAACCAGACCCCAACCCGGAGGGCATACTTTTACCGGTCCCCAACCCATCACATACTATCCCAACACATTCATCATAAGAAGAGGATGAAATATAACATAAACATTCATATTAATACTAGTATACGAAATTCCAAAACATTAATCATGAACCATTAATAAAAATAAAGAATCCGTAGTCAAACATATCACAATACCTTAAATACAGTGTTGTAGATTTGTATCATAATAAATCAACTTCAAACAAGTGTAAAATTTATCAAATGATGTTGACATAGATTAAATAAAAACTATTTGAGAGAAATATCACTTTTTTTAAATCATTTAACAGTCACATAATTATAAAAGAAAACATTTACATTGAAAATATTCTTATAATCTTGTAAGGGAAGCTTCAAATATTTTATAACAGCAAAAAATAGCTGCACCTGCCATATAAGTTAAAAAAAATTCTTACCTTAATTCTGTCGAAAAGGTTAAAAAGGACCTTGTTTGGAAAACGACGAATATATTCCTTTATAAACTTCTTATAAAAAGTCAAAAAAGGGTATAAATGACTTTAACCAAAATTCTATAAAATATTAAAAATGTTTTGAAATACATTTTTAAGAAACATGGATGTTGATGAATAAGAGATCCTAGTAGATAATTACATATAAACAACCTCGGATAATGAAGAGATTGTGAAATAAACCCTTACAAATTTGGTAACTTACGAAACATAAACCCCATTAAAGAGGTATCATACAATGAATATTTAAATACACAAAAATTAAAGTGTATTACAAAAAGAATACAATTATAGGAAGTACATACACCACACAAAATGTAATAGTGGCAATATGGCATGAATCTCACGGGAATAAGGAGTGAGATGAAAACCACTTACCTTGCACTTTCCTTTAGTCGAGGGTACGTTTAGCCTCCTGTATGAAGACTATAGTATGTTATTAAATTATACCAGAACCATATTAATATTTATGATATCATACATATTCTTTTATGACTTTATACTACCCATTTAATAATAATTTCCATGTTATATTAATATTTCGGGTAATAATCGCTTTCTTTATCGTACGTGTTTTAACTTGTTACTCATGATTGTATCACATAGATCATGATTTAAATACTTCCATAATATAAAACATGATTTATTTAACATATATATTAGAATATAAAAATTTATAATAGACATATATATGAAATGGAAAACACCGTTTATGGAGACGGTAGTCCGTACGTACGCATAAACGTTGTTTCTGATTTCATTTAGTATTGAACGGAAGTAAGTGATTTAGATATATGTAAGTACATAAATACTTATATATATATATATATTATCATTATTAGGTCATATATTACATACTTATTAGTAATATATATTTTTATAATCGTTGATGAATGGTGAACTTGGAAATGAATCTCATCGCATCGTGGAGACGGTAATCCGTACGTACGCACAAGCGAAAATATCATTCTTTGGATATTAATATAATATATAATTGGACGTTATATATTATATAAATAATACTTATCATGTTATATTTATTATTTAAATCAAATAAAAATCATTATTATACCCTTCCAAATAATAATGTATTGAATAACAATTACACCACGACGTGGAGACGGTAAGCCGTACGTACGCACGTATGGTGACATGTCATTCAAAGGGTGGGTAGAATAATGAATTTGGATGTACCATAATTATAATAACATAAAATTATATATACTATACTAGAGTTATTAATTTATAATCGAAACAAAAAAGAAAAAGGAAGTGGAAGAATAAAGGAACTTGAAAGAGGTTGGTGATATCATTACCTCTTCTTCGGGTTCTTCCTTTTGATTTGATCAAATAGGCTCTTTAGGTTGTCTTTCTGATAAAACTAAGGCCTCTAGGATGAATATATGATATTTTAGAGGGTATTTAGGAAGGTTTTGGACGATCCAAATGGCTTAGATGGTTTTAATTAGAGAGAAGGGGGAGTGCCCTTTTATAAGATGAGTGAGGGGAACCTTAGGAAAAACATAAAATATTATTTTATAATAAATTTATATTCAGTTTATAGTGGCTAAAAATTTTATTATTTAACTTCTAAGGTGGGGATAGGTAGAAAACAACTCAACCAATAGGTTTTAGACATGTTTAGGTTACCATTTTAACCTTATAATTTAGATTTAACTCTAAGTTATATAATTTAACTTTTACCGTGTCTTCTTGTATTCTTACACTATATGGTTAATAAAATTACTATATACTAACAATATAACCCCAATTGGTTAATTAATGTCATATATATTATTATATAAGTCTTTTTTCTGAACCTTAGATTTTTAGGACCATTATATAAATTTATAATATAATATTATTTTAAAAAACTCTTTTAGGTCAATTCTGACACTATTTGGTATTTGATTTTTTTGAAAATCATAACAACATGATTACTTCGAAAAAAGTTAATTAAATGAATCCTAACATGTCATATTAACCTATTAAATTAATTTAATTCATTACAAGTCTCAAATTATATTTATTTGGTTTTTTATAATATCAATTAGTTTAATATTTAACAAATAAGGTAATTACTGCATCATCATTGTGTCATAAATAAATTAAATTATTTAATGTAAAAATATTATTATTAAAATACAATTATGTATTAAATAGTTTTATCTTTCTATTTAATATTTATATTCTAAAATATAACATATATAACCCTATTTAAAAATTGTTTTTCTAAAAGATATAGGTTTATGTCATTTTTGTATTTACTTTAACTTAATTAATATAAAGTTTTATTATCACTTACAGGTGGATCCATGGGGTCCCAAAATCTACCCAAAGATGCCCATGGTCGAAAGGTTTCAACCAATATGGTTAATACACATTTTAGGGTAATTTATTAATATTATTATATTATTGTTTTACCCTTATTTACCGAATTTACCCTTTAACAATGGTAAATAAAATATTTACCAAAGTAATTATTCAAAATGTCTAAAAATAAAATTTACCTATTTACACAATTTGGACATCCTGATTCCAAATATGGAGTCCATTGTTTCAAATTAAAAACACAGAAGTGGCAGAAATTAATTTAAAATTAATTCCCGATGTCAAAACAAAAAGCGTGTTTTTAAGAGATAATAACTATCAAAAGATTGACAATTGTTTATGTCTAGTTTAAATGTGAAATAATGTAAAATGACAAAAATTGTATTAAATGGTAATAATATATTCTAAATATACTTTAAAACCACTGAAATTCATAATTTATCACTATTAATTATTTTGATTAAAAAAGTTGTTTTAAATAAAAATTTAGTAATTTTCACTATTCATCAAAATATAAAATTTATCCGAAAAGTACCAAAATTTCATCATAGGTTAATTTAGATATTAATAATCCAAAAATGAAGTCCATTTGGAATGATAAAATGTATAAAATTTCAAAAAGTGGTTATTACTATTCATAACGGCTACTTTGACTGGTCGCGACGTGTTGGAATCTCGAAATTGCGTACAACACATGCTACTGTGTTATTCAAAGAGAAACATACAGTGGAAGCTTGGGGTGTTACATATGTGGTTCTTGTGTAATTTAAAAAAAATATTTAACAATTATTCAAGTGTTTAATGTACCCTCGATCAAGGAAAAATATAAGGTAAGAGATAATTCTACAATCTCTTCATTATTCAATGTTTTTTTACAAGAGTATCTACTGGGACCTCTTTATCATTCACATCTGTTTTTCATAAAAATGTATTTCAAAATATTTTTTTATTATTTCCTATATATGGTTTAAAGTCATTTATACCCTTTATTTAATATTTATAAAATGTTTATAATGGAATCATTTTTTCATTTTCCAATCAAGTTCGTTTACGACCTTTTTGATAAAATTAAATAAAAAATGTTTTTTAACTTACACGGCAGGTGCATCTATTTTCTTCAATTATAACTCCTTTGAAGAATCCCTTACAATTTTATAAGAATATTTTAAAAATAAATGCTTTGTTTTATAATTACGTAACATTTAAATTATTTCAAAATAGAAAGAGATGTTTCTCTCAAACAGTTTTGATATCATCTTGGTCAACATCCATCGATGGATTTTACACATGTTTGAAGTTGATTTATTATAATACAATTTTTCACATTGTATTGATGGTTTTTTGATATGTTTGACTGTGGATGTGTTAATTTCATACCATTCATGGTTTATGGTTAAATTATTATCATTTCGTATGCTAGTTTTTCTACGAATGTTTATGACATGTTTCAACCTTTTCAAATGAGGAATGCATTGGAATTAGTATGTGATGGGTGGAGCCCACTATAGCTCCTCGATGCATTGGTAGGTATCATGAGACAAACAAGTGTCTTGGCACAAGTCCATGAAAATATCTTATTTGTAATCTAGGCAAGAGGCCTTGAATATGTGGTTATGATGTCCGACATTATGCATTCCACCATTATTAAATTTTTTATTGATATTATATTTGATTATTGAACTAGTAGAATATCCATGTGAATAAGTAAATGACATTATTTTATTTCTATTTTCCATATTATGCTGAATTTTATGTAAAAAGGGTTGTTTTTTAGTCTAATACATTGCATTAAATTATTATGCTTTTTTATGAAAGTTTCTGCTATATTGTTATCCTTACGGACCACATGAGCTCACCCCTTTCTATGTTTTCTTTTTTTTCAGGATGCAAAGAAGTACAGTATGACTGACTTATAGGGGAAGTATATAGGACATGAATGAGTTAAAAGGATACAAAATGTTATTTTTTTCATTTCGTAATGTAATTTAAAACTATTGTTTGTATCTCGTACTTCCAAGTATACTAAATTAATCGGTCTTTCGGGATTTGATTTCTTGTGGTCATGATAATGTAATGTAATATTGCACCGACTCTGGGTAACTAGGTTCGGGTCATTACAGTTGGTATCATAGGATGTTTAGTACAAACCATGGAAACTAGATTTAGAAATACTCTTCTTGGAGAACATTACCCTAAGATAGACTTTGAGGATTAGTATAGATGAAAATCCTAGAAATTTGGTAATTTATAGATTTTGTTTATTTTCCATGAAATAAGTATCTATCTGGATACGAGAAGGTAGAGGAAGCTCTGGAACTGATGTACCAAGGAGTGAAAACTCTAACAAGGAGTTTCGGGCTCGACCCGGGGTACTATGGTAAATGACAACGGTCCTTGTTTCACTTTTGGTTATGAAACTCCCACGAGGATATTCTTAGGATAATTCAAATTTTAATCACAAACCATTATGAAGGACTTATGAGTAAATACATTCTCAAAGAAGTTTTTTTAAGATTATAGATTTTATGGATAAAATCATCAATTTATGTTAGTTATTTTAATAGTTTGGAATTATGTATCGAGAATCATAAACTAATATAGTGTATGCCAATGTTTAGAAATGGCGCCTAGTGGAAGGAATTGAAAAGGTATCAATGCACGTAATCCATGTTGGGATTCCCCTCTAATTCAAGATAATTATAGTGGAGATGGTGATGAAATCAGTGTTGAACAACTTATAACCATACATAGACAACTCACTCATCTTAGGAATAATAACCTTACCCTTATGGAGCAAACTGATCCAAAACGAAAAGGATCAATGTTATACTTCTTCATGAGGCAACAAAAACCTACATTCAATTGGAATACAAATCCATTTGTAGCTGAGAAATAGATATGTTCCATTGAGAAAATATTTCATGCTTTGTGGAGGAATATAATGAAATAAATATGGGTGAGGATAAAAATGTTCAAATAGAGGATGTACTTATTGTTCAAGAATCTATTGATGCGTTTCTAGAAGATATACCTAGACATCCTCTAGAACAAGAAATTGAGTTTTCCATTGATTTAATTATTGTTTCAAGGCCCATATCAAAGACGCCTTATATAATGACCACTGTGGAATTAGTGTAACTAAATAAACAACTAGATAAATTGTGTAATAATGGATTTATACACCCTAGTGTTTCTCCATGGGGATACCATGATCTTTCTGTAAAGAATAAATATTGATCTATGAGGATAGGCATTGACTATAGGGAGATCAATGCTATAATAATAAAGAACAAGTATCCCCTACCTCACATTGATTATTTTTTTGATCAACATCATGTTGGTCAATATTTTTCAAATATTAAACTTCGATTTGGATATCATTAGTTGTGTGTGAAGAAGGAAGACATTCTGAAAACAACATTTTGAATTAGGTACGGGCAATACATGTTTACAGTAATTCCATCTGGACTGACTAATGAAGCATTGTTTTTAATGTATCTAATGAATAGAGATTTCAAGGAATATCTTAATGAAATTTTAGTGGTATTTATTGATGATATCTTGGATTACACCAAAATCTATGAATATCATGATAATCACTTGTAAACTATTCTAATGACTCTTAAAAAATTGAATTATATGGGATTTTTAGTGTGAATTTTGGATTCAGGAGATTTCTTTTCATGGCCATATTGTCTCAAAGTATGGAATCTCTATTGATCCTTCTAAGACAAGAGCAATAAAAGAATGGCCAACACCGACGAGTATAACTGACGTATGCAGTTTTATTTGTTTTTTATGTTATTATCGGAGTTTCATCCATGATTTTTCCCTGTTGTCTAACCCATTAACCAAGCTCCCACCTAAAGGGGTTAAATTGGATTTGACAAAATATTGTGAAGAATGTTTTGAAAAACTGAAGAAAATATTAGTCAATGCTCCAATCTTGACTCTACCATCAGGGAATGATGGGTTTTTTATTTTTAGTGATACTTCAATAAAAGGACTTGGTTGTGTCCTTAGGCAGAATGATAGGGTTATTTCCTATGCATCGTGACAGCTAAAAATTCATGTACAAAACTATCATACTAATGATCTTGAGTTAGCAGCTATAATCTTTTCTTTGATGATATGGTGACAATATATCTATGGTAAAAAATGTGATATATTTACCAATCGCAAGAGTTTGAAGTATATTTTCTCATAACAATAACTCAACCGAAGGAAAAGATTATGGCTTGAACAACTGGAAGATTATGACTTCACTCTACACTACCACTTAGGGAAGGAAAATAAGGTGGAAGACGCTTTGAGAAGAAAGGATCATGGAGTTTTTAATAAGATGATTGTTGAAAGGGATCCTATGTTTATGAATATAGTAAATATGGATATGGGAATAATTAGGGAAGGTAAAACATCAAGAATTTTTCAAATGATTTCCAAACCATATTTACTAGAAAGGACAAAAATTTCTTAGACTCATGATGAGGAGTTTCCAATGAAAATTTAAGCATTGAACGATGGGAGATTGGTTGACTTCGTATATGAATATGGGATTTTGAAATATTGTAAGAGGCTTTGTGTTCCTAATAAACCTGATGTGAAAAGGAAATTGTTGGATGATGCTCATAGCTCCAATTTCTCAATACACTCAAGTAGCACTACGATTTATAGTGATTTGAAGGAACATTTTTTGTGGGAAAACATGGGGAGGGAGATTACGGATTATGTGTCATGATGTATGGTTTGTCTATAGCTGAAGGCTGGAAGACAATGTCCTAGAGGATTCATGCAACCTCTTCACATACCTAAGTGGAAATGGTATGATATTATGATGGATGTTTTTATGGGGCTACCAAAGACTCCCGGAATGAATGATTTAATATGGGTCATTGTTGATCGTCTTACTAAGTCAGCAGATTGTCTTGCTATAAGAGAAGATTTAACACTTTAAAGTCTAGCAAGACTATATATTAATTATTTTTTAAAACTTCATGGAGTACCATGATCGATTGTTTCTGATCATGATCCATATTTTACAGCAATATTCTGAAAAATTCATCAGAAGGCCTAGGATATTGAACATCGTTTGAGCACTACCTACCACCCTCAAATTGATAGTCAATCAGAACTGACTATTCAAACCGTGGAATACATGTTGAGATCTTTCTCACTTGACATTCAAAGTATATGGGATCAATATATACCTCTGGTAAAATTTTCCTATAAATATAGTTTCCATTCAAAGTATTCAGATGACATCATATGAAGAATTATATGGATAGAGATGTCTCACCCCAACATGTTGGGATGATGTTGGTGAAAGAAAACTCATTGGCCCATAACTTATTGGTGGAACAATGGAAAATTTGAAGGTCGTCCAAACCCACATAAAAGCATCTCAAAGTAGGAAAAAGATCTATGCCGATAACCAAAGGAAGGATTTTGAATTTCATGTAGGGGATCATGTTTTCTTATAGGCATCTCCATGGAAGGGTGTTTTACAATTCGGTAAGAAATGTAAATTGAGTCCCAGGTACATCGTACATTTCAAAAATCGATAATGAATTGGAGTTGTAGCTTTCTGTTTGGAAATGCCTCCATGTCTATCCAATGTTCATGATGTGTTCCACAGATCACTGTTGACAAAATATGTAATTGACCCAATTCATTAACTCACGTATGAATAAATAGAACTGGATCTCGATCTATCTTATTTTGAAGAGCCTATCAAGATTATTGATACCAGAGGATATGTGTTGAGAAACCGGATGACTCGTCAGGTAAAATTTCTATGGAGAAACCATAAGATGGAAGAGGCAATGTGGGAACCTGAGGAGCTTATGATGAATAACCATCAGAATCTTTTTATATTGTAATATTATAGAAATTTCGAGGATGAAATTATTTGAAGGAGGTAAGAATGTAACACACCAAGCTTCTACTATATTCTTTGCTTTCAATAATACTATATCTTGTACTGGGCACAACTTCGAGTTATAACACACCATGACCAATCAAACTATCCATTATGAATAGAAATACCCAATTTTTTAAATTAAATAAATTTTATTTTTCTACTTGAACTTCATTTTTGGATTTGGAATAACAAAATTAGCTTAGGATGAATTTTTATATTTTTCTGAAAACTTACAACTTTTGACGAATAATGAAAAATATTGAATTATTATTTAAAAACAACTTTTTATTTAAATAATCGGTTATTTAATCTAAATTTATTTTAGGAAAAATATTTATATAATACCTATATATGTTCAATGTAATTTATTGGAGTCTTTTTATAATAATATAAGATAAATAAAATTTTATTGAACTTTTTACCGTTTTTACCCACCTTCTAGACGCATTTTCAAATTTTTATAAAACATAATTTTACCACTTTTGTGAATTGAATTTCAAAAATCCAGGTGACATTGTTGACATCATTAAGTAAAATTTGGTTCAATAGGATGAAAATAATTTTTGCTGAATAGTATGTTTTGAATTTTATTTATGACGTTTAAAAGTAAATAGGGTAATTAAAGGTGAAAATGATATTATATTTACCCTAACCCAGGTCCAAATTATATTGGATAAGTGTTTTTAGACCAAAATAAACCATAGGAATAAAATATGATCCTTTTGGTCCACTTGGATTATATTATGACATTTAGTATTATTTTATTTGTAGAATAGTAAAAAGTGTTAAATTCCAAAATTAATAACTAAACCATTTTTAATATAGGGTTACACATAAGAAATATTAGAATATGGATTTTCATTATAACTCTAAAAATATTTCTTCCTAATATTATTTTATTTATAATTTTTAGACATTAAATAATTAAATTTATTTATGACATAATGATGATGCAGTAATTATATATTAATAAAAGATTAAAATAATGGATATTATTAATATCTAAATGTGTGTAAATTGAGACTTTTAATGAATTCAACTAATTTTCTAGTTTAATATAACATGTTAAGGTTGATTAAATAAATTTCGTCCTATGGGATAATGTTGTTATGACTTTAACAAATACAAAATACCAAATAGAGTCAAAATTGAAATAAATGTGTTTTTAAAAAATACAAAATTATTAATTTATATAATATTCAAAAAAATATATAAGGAATTAAAAAAGACATAGATAGTAATATATATATCAACAATGAATTAATTAGAATTCTCTTGCCTTTTTATAGTACGTTTATTAACCATTTATTATAAAAATACAACTATACAAGGAAAAGGTTAAACTATTTAACTAGGAATTAAATCTAAAAGATAAGGATAATATGATGACCTAACCCTGTGTAAATCCAATTGGAGGAGATGTTTTCGAACCATCCCTACATTATCCTAGAAATAAATACTTTTGAGACATTACAAACTGAATATGATTGTATAATAAAATAATATTTCAATATTTTCCTAAAGTGACCCCCACCTCTCTTATAAAACGGTACTTCCCCTTCTCTCAAAATCACACATACAATACCATTTGGCCCGCCCAAACCATGCTAAAATATCCTCCGAACTACCCTCAATTTGACCAAGAGGCCTTACATTGATCATAAATACATCTTAAGGTGTCCTTTTGATCAACTCAAAAGGAAGCACCTGAAGAAGAAGTAATAATTTTCCCACCTCATTCAATGTTTTTTCTTCTTCCACTTCCTCTTTATTTGTTTTCTATATACCAAAATAATAACTCCAGTACCTTAAACATAGTGTGATGTTATTATAAATATTTTAAACCCATATTAAATATTCTGTCAATTCTATGAATGACTAGTCACCATACATGCATACGTACGACTTACCGCCTCCACATCATTGTGCAGTTTGTTATTCAAACACATCATATATTAGATGGATATAATAACAATTAAAACTAATGTAAATAATAAATATAACATGTTATTTATTTTTTATATATGATATACCATCCAATTAAATACTATTTCACTATCAGTCGAATGATATTGTCACTCGTGTGCACACACGGATTATCGTCTCCACGAACGCGATGAAATTCATTCCCCATCATAACCATTCAATAATAATTTTCATTTTATGATTAAAAATACTTTATATGAAATTAATATCATTCTGTATATGAATCAAATACATCCTATCAATAACAAACATCGATTACGTGAAAAATCCTATAAAGGAAAAAAATCATTTAACCCCAGAAACAATGATACTTCTGAAACATTATTAACAATGAAATATTAGAAGATCATATATGATATCATATTTATATATGTGATTCTAGAATAATTTAGTTACACTGATTTAACTATTATACAGGAGGTTAACATACCCTCGATAAAGGAAAAGAAGAAGGTAAGGGTTAATTCTACAATCTCTTCATTATCTGAGGTTTTTTTTACATGAGTATCTACTAGGTCTTCTTTATCATCCACACCCATCTTTCATAATAATGTATTTCAAAACACTTTTTTCTATTTCATAGAATATGGGTTAAATTCATTTATACCCTTGTTTGAATTTATAAAAAATGTTTATAAAGGAATCATTCTGTTGTTTTCAAAAAAAGGACATTTACGACCTTTTCGAAAAAATTAAGGAAAGATTGTTTTTTATCTTATACGGTGGGTGTGGCTATTTTCCGCCATTATAACACCTTAGAAGCTTCCCTTACAAACTTATAAGAATATTTTAAAAATAAATGTTTATTTAATTTTGTGACATTTGAATGATTTCAAAATATGAAGAGATATTCCTATAAAATATATTTGATATCATCTATGTCAATATCCTGTGATGGGTTTTACACTCGTTTGAAATTGATTTATTATGATACAATCTTTCATATTGTATTGAAGGTTTTGTGATATTTTTTACTGTCGGTGTGTTATTTTTATACCATTAATGTTTTATGGGTAAAGTATTAACATTAAATATGATAGTTTTAATATGAATGTTAATATTATGTTTCAACATTTTCATATGAGAAATGCATTGGACTTAGTAAGTGACGGGTGGAGCCTGCTATAGCTCCTCGATGCATCGGTAGGTCTCGTAAGACAAACTAGTGTCTTTGAATAATGACTTGACAAAATCTTAATTGTATTCTTGACATGAGGCCTTGAATATGTGGTTATGGTGTCCTTCATTATACATTCCATCATTATGAAATTGGGTATTGATATTACATGTTATTATTTGGCTTTTGTAATATCCATGTGAATAAGTAAATGTATTATTTGATATATATATTCCCCATTATGCTGATGTTTACATTTAAAAGGATTGTGTTTTAGTATTATACATTGCCTTAAATGTTTATGCTTATTTATGAATGTTTCTACTGTATTTTTATTCTTAATAATCACCTAAGCTCACCCCTTTATATGTTTTTCCCAGAATGCGAAGAAATATATTATGAATGACCTCTATGGATAGTCTGGGGGAGATGAATGTGTTAAAAGGATATACAATTTTTTTGTTTTTTATTTTATAATTTAATGTAAAACATATGTTGGTATCTAGTACATAAAAGGATACTAAACTGAACTGTCTTTTGGGATTTGATCTGTTGTGATCATGCCAATGTTATGTAATAATGCACCAACTCTAGGTAACTAGGGTCAATGTGTTACAAATTAAATTCAACCATCCACACTTCCATCAAATTGGTTATGAAATCATAATTCGGGTGTATGGAGAACTACCACCTCATGAAACGAGGTTATTCATTTTCCAATTACCATGTAACACCCCAAACTGCAATGATACATTTCCCTTTGAATAAAACAAAGTCTTGTGTTGTATGCAACATCGAGTTCAAACACACCACAACCAATCAAACAATCCATTATGAATAGTAATACCCTATTTTTGAAATTTTTTAAATTTTATCATTCAAATTTTAATTCATTTTTATATTCATAATATCGAAATTGTCTTAGGGTGAATTTTTGGAATTTTTCTGAAAACATTCAATTTTTGATGAATAGTGAAAAACACTAAGTTATTGTTTAAAACTGACTTTTTATTTAAATAATTATTTATTTTATTTAAATTTATTTTAGGTCCAAATGGATAAATAATACTTATATATGTTCAATTTAATTCATTGGTGTCAATTTATAATCTTTTTAGATATATCAAATTTTATCGAACTTTTTACCGTCTTTTACCCACCTCTTAGGAGGATTTCCAAATTTGATTAAAACTTAATTTTACTGCTTCTGTGAATTGAATATAAAAAATCTAAGATTCATGGTTGATATCAGTATGACAAATTTGGTTCCATAAGATGAATATAATTGTTTCTGAATAGTAACTTTTTACTTTTATTTACCACGTTGAAAAGTAGATAGGGTAATTAAGGGTAAAAATGATATTTTTCATACCCTAAAACATGTCATAATCCTATTTTATATGTGTAATTATACCAAAAATAACCTTAGGTATAAAATTTTATCCTTTAGGTCCAATTTTAATAGATTAGGACCTTTATTATTATTTAATTTAAGGAAGAGTTAAAAGTGTTAAATTAAAATTTTAATAACTAAACCATTTTTAATATAGTGTTACACATAAGATAAAATCAACTATAAATATTCCATAGAAAGATAAAAATATTTTCTTCATAATGGTATTTTATCTATAATTATTAGACATTATATAATTTATTTTATTTTTTACACAATGATGATGTAGTAATTACCTAATTAATGAAATATTAAAATAATTGATATTATAAAAACCCAAATAAATGAAATTTGAGAACTTTTATGAATTACACTAATTTTATTAGAAAATATGAAAAGTTAAGGTTTATTAAATAATTTTTTTTTTGAAGTCATAATTCTTTTATAAATTTATAAAAAACAAAATACCAAATAGTGTCAAAATTGAGATAAAATAGTTTTTAATACAAATATTATATTATTAATTGATATTATATTACTAAAAATCAAAGGTTCGGACAAAGGTATTAAATAATATTATATATGTCATTACTGAACCCCTTGAGGTTCTCTTGGAAGTTTATAGTATTTTTATTAACCATATATCATAAAAATACAAAGAGACATGGTAAATGTCAAACTATTTAACTAAGAGTTAAATCTAATAGATAAAGTTAATATAGTGACCCAAACCTATCTAAAACCCAATGGTTTAGTGGTTTTTGAGCCATAACCACCTTATCCTTGAAATAAATCATTTTTGAGAAATTATAAAACGAAAATGATTTTATTATAAAATAATATTTCAATCTTTTCCTAAGGTGTACCTCACCCCTCTCATAAAAGGGAACTTCCCCTAATATCAGATTAACACATTCAAATCCATTTGGCTCATCCAAACCCTACCCAAATATCCTCCAAACATTATTCCATTCATCTTGGAGGCATTACTTTTGTTATTAATTCTACCTATGGAGCCCTTTTGATCAAATCAAAAGGAAGAACCTGAAGATGAGGTAAATATTTCATCACCTATTTCAAGTTATTTTCTTCTACCACTTCCTATTTCTTTGTTTTTTACATTATAAAATAATATCTCCAGTATCTTATATATACTGTGATGTTATTATAAAAATGGTACAACCGAATTCATTATTCTATCCATCCTACAAATGAGAAATTCACTATATGTGCGTACGTACGGATTACCGTCTCCACATCGTGGTGTAGTTTGTTATTCAAACACTTAATCATTTGAAAGGGTATAATAAGGGGTATAAATGATTAAAATAATAAATATAACAAGATAAATATTATTTATATATGATAATCCATCCAATTATATAAAATTTTAATATCAGAAAAATGATATTGTCGCTCGTGCATACGTACAGATTACTGTCTCCATGAATGCGATGAGATTCATTCCCCATTGTATTAATTCAAGAATAATTTTCATTTGATAATTAAAAATAATTTTTAAAGACTTAATATCATTATGAATATGAATAAGATAAATCCTATCCCAAACAAACATTACTTACTTAGAAAACATATAAAGTAAAATGAATAAGTTAACACCCGAAAACATGATACTACTGAAATATCATTAACAATACAATATTAGAAGATCATATATGATATCATATTAATGTATATGGTTCTTGTATAATTTAATAACAATTATTTCTCCATTATATATGAGGTTAACCTAACCTTGACCATGGAAATGTACAAGGTAAGGGTTAATTTCAAAATCTCTTTATTATCTGAGGTTGTTTATACATAATTATCTACTGGGACCTCTTTATCATCCACATCCATGTTTCTTAAAAATTTATTTCAACACATTTTTACTATTTCATAGACTATGGGTTAAATACATTTGTACCATTATTTGGACTTCTATGTTATTTAAGGAATCATTTTTTCGTTTTCTAAACAAGGTACTTTATGACCTTTCCAACGAAATGAAGGCAATAATGTTTTTTAACTTATATGGAGGGTGAGGCTATTTTCCACTGTTATAACAGCGTCAAATATTCCTTTACAAGCTTGTAAGAATATTTTCAAAATAAATATTTTCATTTATAATTATGTGACCTTAATTTATTTCACAAAGAAGAAAAATATATTTCACTCAAATTGTTTTCATTTCATCTATGTCAACATCCTTTGATGTATTTTATAGTTGTTTTGAAGTTTATTTATTATGATACCAAACTTACATATTTTATTGAAGTTTTTGTGATATGTTTGACTATGGTTGTGTTATTTTCACACCATTCATGGTTTATGGAGAAAGTATTGACATTTCATCTGCTAGTTTTTATACAAATGTTAATGTTATGCTTGAACCTTTTCATGTGAGGAATACATTGGACTTATTAAGTGACTGGTGGAGCCCACTATAGCTCTTCTATGCATTAGTAGGTCTCATGAGACAAACAAGAGTCTTGGACCAAGGCCTTGTTAAAATCTTATTTGCAGTCTATGCACAAGGCCTTTACTATGTGGTTATGAAGTCTGGAATTATGCATTCCATCATTATGAAAGTGGATATTGAAATTGCATGTGATTATTCGAATAGAAGAATATCCATGTGAATAAGTAAATGGAATTATTTGATTTTATATTTGACATATTATTCTAAATATCATGTTTAAAAGTCTTTTGTTATAGTTTTACATTACCTTAAATGTTTATTCTTATTTATGAAAGTTTCTGCTATATTGGTATCCTTACTGAGCATCTGAGCTCACCCCTTTATATGTTTTATTTTTACTAGGAAGAGAAGAAGTATATTATGACTGACCTTCAAGAATAGTCTAAGGGATATGAATGTGGCCTATGGAGACTATGTTGTTGTAGTTTTTCATTTTATAATTTAATGTAAACTTATAAATGTATCTAGTATTTCCAAGGCTACTAAACTAATCGGTCATTCGAGACTTGGTCATTTGTGATCATGCCAATGTTATGTAATAATGCACAAAATATGGGTAAATAGGGTTGGGGGTTATAGTTGGTATCAGAGAATGTTTAGTAAAAACCTTGGAATCTATATTTAGACACACTAATTAGAGCACATTATCCTAATATAGAATTTGCAGATTAGTATAGAAGAACATCATAGAATTTTGGTACTACAGAGATTTTGTGAGTCTTCCAAGAAATACATCCCTGTTTGGATACGATCAGGTAGAGGTGACACTGGCATAGATGTACCTAAGGGAAAAACCTGAAAAAAACACTTTGAACAAGAATCGAACGGGAACTAGTGCACGACAACGGGCCTTGCTTCACTCTTCGTTACGACACTCCCAGAGGATATGATTAGGATAATTATCATTATCTTTACAAACCATTATGAAAGGTTTATGTGTATATACTTTCTCAATGAAAATATTTTTATGATTATGGATTATATCTATAAACTGTTCAATTTATGTTAACTGTTTTACAAGTTTGGAATTATGTATTATGATTCATACACTAATCTAGTGTATTCTATTGATTATAAATAGTGCCTAGTGGAAGGAATGAAAACTTTATCAATGCATGTAATCGATGTAGGGATTTCCCTCCCACTGAAGATAATTATAGTAAAGCTGGTGAAGAAACTGGTGCTGATCAGCTTATCACCATACTGGGACAACTCACCCAGGTTATGAATAACAACCTTACCTATATGGAGCACCCTAATCCAAAATTTGAAGGATCAACGTTAGACCGCTTCAGGTGGAAACAACCACCAAAATTCAATGGGAGTACCAATTTATTAGTATCTATGCAATGGATAGATTCCTTAGAGAAAATATTTCATGCTTTGAGGAGTTGCAAAAGGGAAAAAAGTTTTCATGGCAGTTTATCACCTCACTAGAGATGCAGATCAGTGGGGTTCATTGATTCAGAACACAAAGGAATATGATGAAGTATCAAATATATAATGGAGGGAGTTTAAAGCGATTTTCGTAGAAAAATATTTTCCTCCTGCCATCGAACATATATGGAAGGGAAATTTTTGAGTCTGATATAAAAGGAGGATGAGAATGTCTCCAAATAGGAGGCAAAATTTACAAGGTTGGCAAGGCATGTTGCAGATTATATATGTAACCCATGAAGTAAAATTGATCATTTCTTTGATGGGTTAAAACTATTTCTCCATTGAGCATTATTCTCACAATCCTTCTCATCCTATGAAGATATTGTCTCATGTGCTATCAAGATAGAAAAATAATTCTCTAAGTCTTACGACTTTAAAGAAATGTAATAGTAGAAGAGATCTGTTGAACACTCTGGAAACTGAAAAAAGTGGAAGAAGGTAAAAGTAGAATATCCATCCTACAGTAACTGTGGGAGGAAACACCCTGGTACTTTCTTGAAGGGAATGGTAGTCTGTTACAAGTGTGGTGAAAAAAGACACCATGCACAAGATTGAAAGGGGAATAAAGAGGCTATCAATATTGAATGCTAAAATTGTAGAGAAAGGGGCATTATGAAAATGAATGTACTAAGCGCCAAGGAAACATACCTCAGAAAAGGCCTAGGGAACAAGGCCAAGCTTATGTTATCACTGATGCTGAGGTTGAATCTTCAAAAGACATAGTGGAAGTTAATTTAATGGTTTCCTCAAGATTATCCAATGCTTTATTTTATTCTGGATCATCGCTCTGTTACAAATCTTTCCAATTTGCTAAGAAAATTAGATGTTTTCAATTTGACTTAACAAGGGAGTTGTCAGTTAAAACACCTAAGGGAAGTATCATCTCAACAATGTTTTGTGAATCAGTTCCCATTAGGGCATATAAATTTTCATTATATGATTATCTCATCATTATACCCATGATTGAATTTGGTATAATCCACGGAATGGATTGTATTTCAGACCATGATGCGAAAATTTGTTGTAAAAAGATGGAGTTTACAATTTTCAATGATGATAAGGAGTATGTTATCATTAGAGAAGAAACATCACCACTTAATTATTATCTTGATCCACTCCAAGTAGATCAACAAAATTCAATTATTGGGGTGGAAGATAATGAATTAAATATGGGTGAGGAAATGAATGTTCAAATAGATGATGTAAGTATTGTCCAAGAATATGTTTATGTCATTCCCGAAGATTTACCTGAACATCCTCCAGAATGAGAAATTGATTTTTCCATTGATTTAATTCCAAGTTCAAGGCCCATATTCAAGACCCCTTATATAATTGCCACTGTGAAATTAGTGGAACTAAAGAAACAACTCAATGAATTGAATAATAAGGAATTTATTTTCCCTAGTTTTTCTACAAGGGGAGCCCCTTTTCTTTTAATAAGAAAAAAGATGGATCTCTGAGGTTGTGCATTGACTATAGGGACATCAATTCTATAGCAATAATGAACAAGTATCCCCTATCTCACATTGATGAATTATTCGACCAACTTCTTGGTGCTCAATATTTTTCAATGATTGACCTTCAATCTTGATATCAACAGTTGTGTGTGAAAAAGGAATACATTCTGAAAACAGCATTTTGAACCAGGTACGGGCATTATGAGTTTACAGAAATGACTTTAGGATTGACTGCTTCACGCTCTGCCTTCATGGATCAAATGAATAGAGTTTTCAAGGAATATCTTGATGACTTGTAGTGGTATTTATTGATGATATCTTGGTATAATCAAAATGCTACGAATATCATGAAAATCACTTGTGCATTATTCTAAAGACTCTTAGAAGAAATGAATTATATGGAAAATTTAGAAAGTGTGAATTATGGTTTCATGAGATTTCAGTTCATGGAAATATTTTCTCTAAGGATGGAATATTTGTTGATCCTTCAATGAACAAGGAAATCCATAAATGGCCAGTACCGATTAGTATAAATGAGGTACTCCGTTTTATTGGTTTATCATGTTATTATCGACATTTCGTTAACAATTTTGCTCAGTTGGATAACCCATTAACAAAGATCACACGTAAAGAGGTTATATTTGTTTAGAAAAAAGAGTGTGAAGAATGTTTTGAAGAACTGAAGAAAAGGTTAGTCAATTATTCTATCTTGACTCTACTATCATTGGATGATGGGTTAGTTATTTATAGAGATGCTTCAATGAATGGACTTGGTTGTGTCCTTATGCAGAATGATAATGTTATTTCCTATGCATCGCCGCAGCTAAAAATTCATGGGCAAAACTATCATACTCATGATCTTGAGTTAGCAGTTGTAATATTTTCTTTAAAGATATGAAGACATTATATCTATGGTGAAAATGTTAGATATATACAGATCACTAGAGTTTGAAGTATATTTTCTCATAGAAGGAACTCTACATGAGGCATAGGAGATGTCTTGAACTACTCAAGGATTATTATTTCACAATACACTACCACCTGGGGAAGGAAAATATGGTGGCATATGCTTTGATCAGAAAGGATCATAGAGTTTGTAATAAGATGAGAATTGAAAGGGATCTTATTTTCATGGATCAAATGAAAATGGATATGAGAATAATCATTGAAGGTGAATCATCAAGAACTTTTCAAATGGTTTCCAAACTGTCCTTTCTAGAAAAGATAAAAAGTTATCAGAATGATGAGGAGGAGCATCAAAAGAAAATTAATGTTGTGAATGATGGGACATTGAGTGACTTCATATATGAAGATGGAATTTTGAAATTTGGGAAGAGACTTTGTGTTCCTTACATACTTGATCTAAAAAGGTAATTGTTGGATTATGCTCAAAGCTCCAATTTCTCTAAACACTCTAGTAGCACTAAGATGTATATAGATTTGAAGGAACATTTTTGGTGGGACAACATGAAGAGGGAGATTGTTGGTTTTGTGTCACGATATATGGTTTGACAACCAATGAAAGTTGGGAGGAAACAGCCAAGAGGACTCATAAAACCTCTTCCCATACCTGAGTGGAAATGGGATAATATTATGATGGACATTGTAATGGGGCTACCAAAGACACCTAGAAGGAATGATTCAATATGGGTCATTGTTTATCGTCTTACCAATTCAGTACATTTTCGTTCTATAAAAGAATAATTACCACTAGAACATTTAGCAAAACTATATATTATTGATGTTGTAAGACTCCATGGTGTACCCCTATTGATTTTTTATGATCGTGATCCCCGTTTTACATCAATATTTTGGAAAATTCTTTAGAAATCCCTATATACATTTTCTCACTTGACGTTCATGGTATGTGGGATCAATATTTACCTCTGTTGAATTTTCCTATAACAATAGATTCCATTCAAGTATTCAGATGGCACCATATGAAGCGTTATATGGAAAGCGATTTCGCACACCAACTTGTTGGGATGAAGTTGGTGAAAGAAAACATGTAGTCCCAGAACATGTTGAGGAAATGATGGAAAAGGTGAAGCTTATCGAAACCCACATCAAAACAGCACAACATAGGGTGAAGAGCTATGCTGATAACCGAAAGAAGGATTTGGAATTTCATGTAGGAGATCATGTTTTCTTGAAGGTAACTCCATTGAAGGGAGTTATATGATTTGGTAATAAGGGTAAACTATGTCCCAGGTACATCAGACCTTTTGAAATTCTATAACGAATTGGGGATGTAGCTTAATGGTTTGTAATGCCTCCAAGTCTCCTCAAAGTTTACGATGTGTTCCGCGTATTATTGTTGAGAAAATATATGCCTGACCCAACATATGTACTCACCTATGAGGAAATTAAACTGAAACCTGATCTATCTTATTATGAAGAGCCTATCAAAATTCATGATTCCAGAGAACAAGTACTGAGAAACCGGACAACTCATCTGGTAAAAATTCTACGGATAAACCATAAGATTGAAGAGGAAACATGGGAACTAGACGAACTTATCATGAAGAACCACCCGAATATTTTTGTGTCGTAATACTCTGTAAATTTTTAGTACGCAATTATTAGATCTAGGGGTTAATGTAACACCCAAATCTTCCACGGTACGTTTCACTTTGAATAATATAATGGCTTGTGTTGTACGCAACTTTGAGTTCAAACACACCACTACCAATAAAACTAATTGTTTTGAATAGTAATATCAACTTTTTGAAATTTTATAAATTTTATCGTTCAAAATGGACTTCATTTTTGGATTCGGAATATCGAAATTAGCTTAGGGTGAAGTTTTGGTATTTTTCTGAAAACATTCAATTTTTGATCAATAGTGAAAAACACTGAGTTATTGTTTAAAACCGACTTTTTATTTAAATAATTTTTTATTTTATTTTAATTTATTTTAGTTAAAAATGGATACTTAATACCTATATAAGTTCAATGTAATTCATTGGATTCATTTTATAACGAGTATGGATATATAAAATTTTATCGAACTTTTTACCGTCTTTTACCCACCTCCAAGGAGCATTTCCAAATTTATATAAAACATTATTTTACAGCTTATGTGAATTGAATTTCATAAATCCAAGAGACATGGTTGATATTAGTATGAAAAATTTGGTTCAATAAGATGAAAATTATTTATGGTGAATAGTAACTTTTTACTATTATTTACCACAGTTAAAAGTAAATAGAGTAATTATGGGTAAAATGATAATATTCTTACCCAAACACATGTCGTAATCCTATTGGATATGTTTAATTCGACCAAAAACAACCTTAGTAATGAAATATGATCCTTTTGGTCTTCATGGATTAGATTATGACATTTATTATTATTTAATTTAAAGAAGATCTAAAAGTGATAAATTCATTGTTTAATAACTAAACCATTTTTAATATAGGGTTCGACAGAAGATAAATTCGACTATAAATATTAATTATAAAGCTAAAAATATTTCCTACATAATTTTATTTTATTTTACATTTTTAGACATTAAATAATTTAATTTATTTATGACACCATGATGATGTTGTAATTACCTAGTTAATGAAATATTAAAATAATTGATATTATAAATACGTGATTAAATGTAATTTGAGGTTTTATATGAATGAAAATAATTTTATAGGTTAATATGACATGTTAGGGTTGATTAAATTATTTTTTTTAGAAGTAAAAACGCTGTTATGAATTTAGAAAAAACAAAATACCAAATAGTTTCAAAATTGACATAAAAGGGTTTTTAAAAAAAATATTATATTATTTATTGATATTCTATTCCTAAAAAACAATGGTTTGGCCAAATGACTTAAATAATATTATATATGTCATTAATTTGCCACTTGAGGTTCTCTTGGACATTTATAGTATGTTTAATAACCATATAATATAAAAATACCAAGAGTCATGGTAAATGTTAAACTATTTAACTAAGAGTTAAATCTAAAAGATAAAGTTAATATTGTGACCCAAACCTATCTAAAACCCATTGGTTGAGTAGTTTTCGACCCATGACTACATTATCCTAGAAATAAAACATTTTTGAGTCATTATAAACCGAAAATTATTTTATTATAAAATAATATTTCAATCTTTTCCTATGGTGCCCCTCACCCCTCTTATAAAAGGGCACTTCCCCTTCTCTCAAATTCACACCCTCAAAGGAATTTATCTCGGATAACCCCTGCCCAAATATCCTCCCAACTATTATTCTTTCATCTTAGGGGTCTTCCTTTAGTCATAAATCCATCCTAAGGATCCCTTTTGATCAAATCATAAGGAAAAAACCCGAAAAAGAGGTGAGTATTTCATCTCCTCTTTCAAGTTCATTTCTTCTTCCACTTCCTCTTTATTTGTTGTTTCCATTATAAAATATTAAATCCATAATATTCTATGTATATTATGTTATTATAAAAATAGTACGAACATATTAAATATTCTACCCATCCTATAAATTAAAAATTCACCATACGTGCGTACGTTCGGATTATAGTCTCCACGTCGTGGTGTAGTTTGTTATTCAAACACTTCATCATTTGGATGGGTATAATAATGAGTATAAATGATAAAAATAATAAATATAACATGATAATTATTCTGTATATATTTTATTCCATCCTATTATATAATATTTTAATATCAAAAGAATGATATTGTCGCTCGTGCGTACGTACGGATTACCGTCTCTATGAATGCGATGAGATTCATTCCCCCATCGATTCCATTCAAGACTAATTTTCATTTGATGATTAATGAAATGTTTAAAGGATTAATATAATTCTTAATGTGAATAAGATACATCATATCCATAACAAAAATTACTTATGTATCAAAGCATATAATGGAAAAAAAATCAGTTAACAACAAAAATGATGATACTACTGAAATATCATTAACAAAGAAATATCAGAATATCATATATGATATCATATTAATGTATATGGTTCTTTTATAATTTAATAACAATGATTTAACCATTATACAAAAGGTTAACCTACCCTCGGCCAAGGAAATGTACAAGGTAAGGGATAATTTCACAATCTTTTAGTTTCCGAGGTTGTTTATACGTAATTATCTACTAGGACATCTTTATCATCCACATCCATTTTTTTTAAAGGTTGGGACCGAAGCCTCATTTTTATTAATAAAGAAAAGAAAATACCTCTTTTAACTGGGTAGAGTGAGACCCATTACATAGCCAAAAGGACCAACATAGCTCGTAGGCCCAAATTTTTGACCAAATTCTTATTCTGTGAATAGTAACCCGGCTGCTACAGTACCGCATAGTACCGCTGCCGCTATAGTGCCCTGCCGCTGCTACATTACTCGTCGATCAACAGTATTGCCGCTGCTACAGTACCCACTACAGTGCTGCTACAGTACCTGTGCCCAATGAGTTTTGAACCCCCATTTTTCATGTATTATTACGGGGTGCTTACCACTAAGCCAAACCCCAACTACACTTTATCATCCACATCCATGTTTCTTAAAAATGTATTTCAATACATTTTTTCTATTTCCTAGACTATTGGTTAAATAAATTTTTATACCCTTTTTTGACCTTAGATGTTTTTAAAGGACTATTTCCATCGTTTTCTAACAAGGTATTTTATGACATATTCGACCAAATTAAGTTAAGAATGTTTTTTTAACTTATACAGTGGGTGCGGCTATTTTCCGCTGTTATAACATCATCGAAGCTTCCATTAACATCTTATAAGAATATTTTCAAAATAAATATTTTCTTTTATAATTATTTGACTTCAAATGATTTCAAAAAAAAATAAAGAGATATTTCTCTCAAATAGTTTTGATTTCATCTATACCAACATCCATTGATGAAGTTTAGAATTGTTTGGAAGTTGATTTATATTGATACAAATCATCCATATTGTATTCAATGTTTAGTGATATGTTTGACTGTGGATGTGTTATTTTCACACCATTCATGGTTTGTGGAGAAATTATTGACATTTTGTATGCTAGTTTTAATTTGAATGTTTATATTATGTTTTATCCTTTTCATATGAGGAATGCATTGGACTTAGTAAGTGATGGGTGGAGCCTGCTATAGCTGCTCGATGCATCGGTAGGTCTCATGAGACCATCTGGTGTCTTGGCACCAGGCCTTGACAAAATCTTATTTGTATTATTGGCACGAGGCCTTGAATATGTGGTTATGAAGTCTGGAATTATGCATTAGATCATTATGAATGTGGCTATTGGTATTTCATGTGATTATCCGACTAGTAGAATATCCATGTAAATAAGTAAATGGCATTATTTGATTTTATCTTTTCTATATTATTCTGAATTTCATGTTTAAAAGGATTTTGTTCTAGTCTTACATTGCCTTAAATGTTTATGATTATTTATAAATGATTCCACTATATTGTTATCCTTAAATAGCATCTGAGCTCACACCTTTCTATGGTTTATTTTTTCCAAGATGTGAAGAAGTATATTATGACTGACCTGCAGGGATAGTCTAAGGGATATGAGTGTGGCCTATGGAGACTATGTTGTTGTAGTTTTTCATTATATAATGTAATGTAAAACTTATGAATGCATCTAATATTTCCAACGCTACTAAACTAATCGGTCTTTCGAGACATTATCTTTTGTGATCATGTTAATGTTATGTTATAATGCACCGACTCTAGGAAACTAAGGTTATGGAATTACATACCACCTCTCACGGATTTATATAATGAAGGATATTAAGTATACATATGATATTTATAAAATAATTATACATTTTACTTAATTATATCATATATAAGATTTTTTATTTCTCTTCTCTAGTGGATACGATAACGTCCCTCATGTGTACGGTGGACTACTACCTCACAAAGCGATGTGATTCATTGTTTTAAAATATTATTTTATGGGGAAGGTAACAAGGATAAAATTAAGTAATATATCTGATATAAATGAGATAATTATTGTAATAATGACTTATTAATCATTCTGAAATGATAATACGTCATCTTTTTTCTTACATTTAATGAAGATAACATTGTTCTTGTACGTGTGGACTACCACCTTTACATAGTTATGTGAATCTGTTTTCATCACCACACCTAATGAAATATATATATAAGTATATTAAAAAAGTAACAAGATATTTATGATATTAAAATAATTCTATAATTATGAAATATTACTTACCTTTATTGTATAATTATTGTTGAAAAATAGAAACGTTACTCTTCCTTATATAAGGCATACGATCTCTATGATGGAAATATACTTCATTCATAAAAAAACATATTTCTTGTATAGATTTAAATGTATATTTGATGTGTAAATATGAGAATTAAATCGTTATTAGTATTCTAGAGGTAATGTAACTTTATTATATATATAATAAATGTGTCTTTCCTTAAAAAGAAAAAATAAGAAAATAAGAAAATTAACAAACGAGGCGATGAAAATAATGAAAGATAATTTACAATCACGTGATAATAATTTATAAAAGGACCATATATGTTATTGTAAATATGAATATAATTCTATTATAAAATAATAAATTCTTAAAATCATTATACATAAGGCTAAAAATATTCAACTAAATTAATGTGTGAGGTATGGTACATCATCTCAATTTCAAATCATTGGGTCATATGGTATTGTTAAAAAATAATTTCCATGATATAGTAAATATACTGCCACTTTTATATATAATTACATGATGAATTAATAATTAATGTTATTTTATGTTTATATCTTAATTATTTCATTCAAATGGATTTTAAATTACATGCTACCAAGTAGTAAATAATTTCATAACACAATATCTTTTCTTGGGGTTATATTAAATATTTGTTGTCCTTGAAATTATATGAATATGTGTGTATTGATTCTAGAATATCATATAGAGTATTTACACTTTTTTGTGGATTTATAGTTGATAAAAATAACTAATTCATTGATTAATTTAACTTCAATGTTATGATCATTTAAGGGCTTATTTATAATTCTCTTACTAATTTAAATTTTTTATACTTGATTTTTTGTTGAATGAAATCATTCAATCAGAGTCAAATATGACCATTTCATTTTATTATACTATGTTTATTCATGATATATTCAAGTAATAGTACAATTTTCTATTAATTATTACATAAAATATTCTAGTAATTGTTTCTAATACAATCTTACTTTATTGATATCTTCGGTCATAAATTCATTTTATATTATGTCCTTATTAAATAACAATGTTTTAAAAATTATTTAAACCATCTTAAAAATTATTTATTGAAGAATTTATCAGCCATTTTTTATTTTTACATAATAAATGTTTTGGAATCCTATTTTTTTCCAAACAGTTTGGGTATTTTTTATCAAAAAAGTAAAGGGAATTTTTTTATGCTATATAAATTGAATTTCCAACCATCATGACCATTGAAATTTTAAAAAACATCGTTTTTTATTTTAAAAATATTTTTCTTATAAACATTATTTGAAAAAAATTGCAAAATTTTATATTCAAAAACTACTTTTCAAAATGAAATTTATATTTCCATCAAGAATGTTTTTATTGATTGTTTTTTGGTATTTCTATTCATCATTGAGAACAACCTTGTATTCTTACCCAAATGGTTATATGATAGATTGATATTATCCCTATTATTAATATGGATGGTTTTTGATCATTTTTATAATGAAATGTGTTAGAATTAACTTCCATGATTCCTTTTTTTGTAATTACATTTCCCTTTAATTATTCACTTTTTTTATTGGACATTAAATTTCCCTTAAATATCAATATTATTAATCATGATTTTTATAATTTATTAAATAATATATCCTTTGTACATATGATTTTTTAATTTGATTTATATATATAAATATTTTTCATGAATTAAATTGATTTTTTGATATATGAGGAATTCTTTCATAATGAAGGCATGGGTGGGGCCCAGTTATTAATAGAACCTTGTTGCATTGATTGGACTATTGAGAAGAATCATTTGATTATACATAGTTAAATCGGTTTCTACATATTAGTTTTAAACTATCTGGAGGATATATATTAACAGTAGAGGTATCATGTTCTTGAGATCTAACATCCAATAATGAAGCATTTCCTACATTATGAATTCATTTTTTATTAACCGTTATATTTTCACAATTATATTGTCTCAATATTCATTTAATTCTGCATTTAATGACAAAATTAATTTTTTTTAATTTTTTTACCATTACATAATGACTATTCCTTATCAAGTTACTTAAATGGAATACAGGTTCAACTATTTATTATTCCATGTTAATAATACTTACTGATTCATGATAGATTCCACTACTTTTGACTCTTTCAAATAATTGGATCTCACTCTGATTTTTTCCTTTCTTATGAATCCATTATGTGATTTATGTTTAATATTTCATGATATGTTAGTTGGAATAATGTTATTCATGAAGAAAATATGTTATAATTTTGTTTTCAAATGCAATTCAAGATTTAAGTGGGTAACTATTTTAAAAAGTCTAGTTAAATATTTTTTCGATAATGATTTTATATCTTATATCTTATGAAAATGTAAATATGTTGACATTGGATCATGGTTACTTGGTTTTGCATTGTAACAATAAAAAAATAAGATATATTTTTATCCATATTTATATCATTTTATAAATAAAATAACTCACGAAACAATATAAAACATATATTTTAATATAAACATCATGGTCCCCATTAAATGTTTTATTCAAAACTGTTGAATTACACTCTAGTCCAACCCTTGGACATTCTCTCAGAAACATTTCCCACCCCACTTTTCCATTAGGTGTCTAACTTGTTCTACACTAGCTACTTAGTAATAATTTGGATATTCCCAACATAACAAAAAATATATCATTCTCTATAATGAACATACAATCATGGAGGACCCACAACCTAGCAATAAATCACATAACCTATTCTCTAATAAATTCCATACCCGCCCTCAATAGGGAAATCAAAATCCTTTAGCACTAAAATTTAAACACTAACACCCATTATTTGAATTGAATAACAACCATCCGATAATTTACTAGGTTTTAAAAAAACTATAAAATTACATTTTTATTCTATTTTTAGTTCAATTTCTATTATATGTATAATAATATCAACATATTAATCAAACAATCATGATAAACCCTCTCTTTTCCTACTCAATTAACCCTAAATTTTGTTCCCTTACTCGTATATCTTGTAGAATAAAAAATGAATAAATTGTTATTTTAGTGGAAACCTATATCATTTTCAATGTTTTTATCCATAATTTGTGTTTCTAAAATCATTCCCTGTGCCTAATATGAACATCATTATATAAAAAATATCTTGTATTAATCCATGAAGGATAAAAAGGAATAATTGCAATCATTTATAATTTTTTTTAAATAATTAAACATATGTAAATTTACCCCAAAGTACTAAAAATAGTTGTCTATATTATATGGTATTGTATGGTAATACCATAAATAATGAGTATATTTATATCATCATTTTTCATCATTGCAATCTTATCATAAAATATTGTTATTTCAAAGTGGTTTTAATCATGGAATGGGATAATCATAGTATTATGATTAATATTTTGGCCAAATGGTATGTGTTAATGTTTGAGTTTTCGTCAATGTGGGATATAATTTTAATATAATAATTACATACATTTGGAATACATGAGACAATTATCATAATGGAGTTATTACAAGTTTTGTGACTATAAATAATTAACTCATTTGTAATGAATAAATGAGATAATTAATTAAAGATATCTAGAAAATGTAAAAGATAGTGGATGTATGTAAACATATAGTGCGAATGTAAGAGGTCCTTCATACAATTATCTCTCTCTATACCACCTGAAATACCTCTTTCTCCCACAAACATTGAAACCATGAGATACTAGTCAATTTTGAGTTAAGGAGAGTCCCACCAATGTGATGGAGATTCCTATTATATGGGTCATTCAACATACATATGGGTTGTAATTTGGAGAATTATTGGTGATATTTATCAATAATAGAGATAAAAAATAATTTTTTACCAATAAAAAATTTATAGTAAATATTTTGTCAACATTTATTTTATATAGTGGTTTGGGTTTTATGTATTTCGTTATTCAGTTTAAGGGTTTATAAACAATTTTAAATCATTTGATAAGTGAACTATGATTCATCGAAACCAATTATTGGTATCAAGAAAAGGTATAAGGTGTTATCCAATTCATGGTATCTCCCATGAAATTGTAGTGATCAATTGTGAAATCCATCATAGGAGATCCATTATCACTGAAATGATTATAATATTCCATGTGTTGGGGTAATTTAGTGATTCTATATGTTTATATGGGTGTCATGTTGGATTTTTCTATAAAAGGGAAGGTGTTACCACAAAATTATAGCTATCAAAGCTTTAACATGTGATTAGATTCAGGAAATAATATTTCAAAATGATGAATATGGATATTGTTTCATTTCGTAATGTCTTTCATAAAATATTTATTAAATTTTATTCTTTGGTATTTGGGTTTTTTCCATTGATAATAAAATTACTAGAATTATGGGGGTTGGTAAGGGTGGGTGGATGCATCAATATAACCAAAACATTAAAAAGTTATAATTTTTTCATAAAACCTCCATGGTTTATTTTACATTGATCCACTTAATTCCTATCTATCATCCTTTCTATGATAACACATTATGTTAATGGAACAAGACACATTGATTTTCATATGATTATACATTAAGAAAATAATCAATTCTATTATTGGTTAGTCATCATAATCACAGATTCCCTACTATATAAAAAAGATTTCAAACCGTAGAATTCCCAATAAAATCATCATATTTTCACACTTTTTTCCTTAACTAGAGTCCCATAGGAGAGTAAAACATCCATCCACAAAGTATGATTGAAAATTAATAATTATTGTTTTTTTTCTCTAGTTTTCTTCTACACCACCTAATCTAGATCATCCTTAATGAAAATACTAGATCAACTAGTCTATAAATGTATGTTTCCTTGAGAAAACTGACTATTAATAATCAGGATAAAATCATAGAGTATATAAAACTTAATTATGATATTTTGTTATATTCATCCTTCAAATACTTAGACACATAGACATAACGTGCCCCTTCATCTATGAATAAGTCTCATGAATATATTTCATCTTTAATTTTTAGTATTATATAGTACGAGGTTATCTAATTACAAATGTTCATTAATAGAAATATTGGTTCCATTCACATGATTCTATTTTCTCCAAAACATCTTCTCTTTATTTTGTTTTTCTGTAATTTTTTTTATTTTCATCATTATTTTATTCAAGATCATTGTAGTTCTCTCAATTCTAAAATCACATTATCACAAAATTTTCAAGTCTTATCACTTTTTATTTTATTAGTAGGTCAAAAACAATAATTTTATATATTTTCAATATATAAACATTCCATCAATGAATATATATTCCAAAGTCATTATTTTCAGTTTATCATGACCTCCACAAACATGATTGTCTCCCATGATATCCATATTTATTTTTTCTCAATAATTGGATATTATATGTTGACTTTATTGCCATTTATTTTTTTTAATATCATATTATATATAATTTAACACACGCGAAAACCCCACCTTCATCGTTCACAATTGAAATTAAATAACTAAAATAGGTATTTGTAAAATACATAAATACACACCACCAATCTTATGTCAAGTCAAAATAATTTCAATAACTATTCGCTTCATCTTTTTTGTATAATGGATATAATCCTTGCCTCATGGAATAACATGTGGAATATTAATACTCATGAGAAACATAGATATAATCTATTCATAATTATATTCAACTGATTATTCAATTAGAAAAAAATATGAATTTAACACCAACATATCAATATTTAATTAAATTTTATTTTCAATAATTACAAAAACATTTATTTCATAAAAAACTTTCATTTTTGATAACCCTTTTAATAGTTAATTATCTAATACTCTAAAAGAATTAATGGTAAATCTGATACCATTTTGGGCTTATGTAATGTTTTTTTGTTTAAGATATCATTTAGCATAAAATAATTGATATTAATTATAGTATATAATTCTATAAATATTTATATATTCAAAATTTATATACTCTAAAAATTAATTAAAGCGTGGAACATTAAAAATAAATATTCCTTACCTTGTGAAGAATTTATCCATATGTTGAAATGAAATTGGAGAAGAGTAGGGTAGACATTTAGGATTCAGTGAACCTTTTTTCATTAAAAAAAAGATGTTATACCTTGTAAAAGTAACATATAATTATTTTGTACACTAAAAACTATACAATGTATGGTTTAAATTCCCTATAATGAAATTGTGTACCCTAAAAATATGAACTAGGAAGTTGGTATTTAATATGAAAGTTCACGATAAGTTTCATGACATTAAAAAAATATTTTGTTTTCTCCATAGTATTTTTTGTGCAAATATAAAGGGTTCTACCCTAAAAATACAAAATTATACCATTTTATGTGCATATGAGTCTTTTCTATTCCAATTTTATAATTCATTATAGAATCACATCCAGAAAACATAAAAAAATATTATTACTTCAACTAGTTATATTGACTCTTTCAAAAATTCTTTTAATTATCACAAATAATAACTAAAAGAGTCCTCTTTATCTAATATAGTTGTAGTATACATAATTATTTGACAATGAATAGTTTGTTTATTTTATTATCATTCTAATACATGAATATTTATTCTTAAATATCCTTATTATCTAGATTAATTCAACATCCATCCAAATAATTTTAGATAATATTACCATATCATTATAAATTTTCTTCGACATTGTTCTCAATTAAAAATAATTTCAATATATTATGATATATTAGTCAATAAAAACTTATTATTCAAGAGGTAGGAATATTATATTATTTCATTATTATTTAAACTAATATTATATACTTTCTTATATAAGTAAATAACCCTTAATATGTTTTATTTATATTAAACACGTATCCTTTGGAATTCAATATAACTTTCTAAAATCCATTTGGTTTCATTATTCACCACCTTTAAATTTATTTTCAATACACAATTACTTTAAATTCTATCTTATCATTTACCCTTTACTGTTTTCTCCATTATCGATGGAAAAATAAAATTTTCATGAAGGGGATGAATCAAATTTATCAACCCCAAACCTCTTTCCCCACATCATAATATTTTTCATGCTTAATGAACTTGTAAATAGAAGGAAGATTCTTTATAAAACCTAGGCATGTTACATTAATTAATAAAATCCAATTTAATGTGGTGAGACATATTTTAGAAAACAAGTGAGATTTAACAGGGACATAGTGGAACACTATAAATATCCTATGATTTGATACCGACCCAGATAACTACAAATATATTATTTTAGGGGTTTTTCAAAAATATTTATAAAAAAATCATTAATATGAATTGAATTAAAAAAATACTTTCAAATCGAACAAGATTAACGTATATGCTCCCCCTATTAAGATAAAAAATATTTCCTATTGATAAATTGAATTTATATAATTCAGATTTGGTATTTTATAGTGTTTGCATACACCAATATCTAATTTTACAATGCGCAATCCCAAAATTTGATATTTATATTGAAAACATGTTTCGATAGCCACAATCTAAAAATGTTCTCCACCTTAAGGGATACAATCTATTTCTCTTTAACATGTGTTATTATCCTTATCAATAACCTAAATTAGAAAAAATTCTTCAATACAATATAGTATTTTGTAACATTAATCATTTAACTCCTTCAATTCCATACAAGTTATTATATATAAATATCCAAAAATAGAATATTTTTTTACTTATTTGATCCATAGAAATACCAATATGACATATATTTTCCTCTATATTAATACTTCTATAGAAATTATATCTCAACACTTTTTCCCTTTTGACATCCTTAATGGAATTCTTGCTCATTTTCTTCCCATTTTCTATCCCCACATTTGGTGTTTAATTTTCACCACGGATGTTAGGGAAACTATTTTTAATTATTATAAGTACCATTTCCTTGATTATTTATTGGATGTTAGGATTACCATACAACCCTCCATTATTTTTCAATCCTTTAAATATTTCACACACACATTTTTCTAGATTCTCTAAACAGTAAATTTATGTAATTTTTCCTGACCACTGATCTCATATTCTTGAACAACTTTATTCCTTTTATATAAGTAATATATTTTAGTATTATCTATTTCATTATAAATTTTTAGTTATTCTATAAAAATAGTTAAAAAATTATTTATAGTATTCTAAATATCACTATTCTTTTCACCTAATTTATTTGTACTCTCATTAACTCATGAAAAATCTTAAATTACATTTTAATTTTTTTCTTAATCATCAAAACATAGAGAATTTCATATAGTAGGCAAGTTAGTCACTCCTCAACTCCAATACTCTACTAATATTTTCTTTCATATACATCAAAAAACCATTGAAATTTAAATTTTTAGTATATATTGTAAGAAGATGTTATAGCGTGGTTCCTTATATTGGGAATTTTATATCTTATGATAATGATAACTCCTCCTATTTTACAATATTCTTCCTCAAAAAAATATGTAGCCAATGAAATAGTAGAAAATTTTTCGTACCTTCCCCATCACCAAAAAAACTACTAAATTTATAAATTCCAGATTAATTATAAATCTATCCAAAATTTAGTTGATGCTATCTATATTTAATATAAGCCATATTTTTTCATCTTGAGTAGTTGAGAAATCTTCATACTTATTTCTTCCATATACGTAGAAGGTTGTCTGTCACTAGAACTCATTGTTTAGAAAGGATTTGATATTATTTGATGATATAAAATTTTATAAAAAAACACATTCACAATGAGAATGATTATGTTCAAATAATCTTTCTTCTGGTAAATATTATCTTCACCTACTTGAGAAGACCTAGACATAATAGTAATGGCCTTTAGAAATTTTATGATTTTAGTCAATGCATTTTGATCATGAAGATATATTTATTGAGTGTCATCAATATCATCTTATATCACATGTAGTTTCACTTTAGAATCATTCATTATCTTTAGTTTTATATTAATATTCAAATTAAAGTATATTTATCTCGTTAATTTATATTAAACACCTTTTGATAAACTAATCTTTATTATTAGTCACCTAATTATTATTTTATAGTAGTTTTATCTATATTATATTGCAATGATCATTATAGTCAATAGTGACAACCAAATAATTATTTAGATTTTATACCATATTTTACCATTATTCTATATTTTCACTGATTGATTTATCTAAATCTCTTTGAATATGAGTAAAGATATTAACTATGTAATCATATTGACTACTGGAACATGAATTAGTTTAAAATATAATTCTCATTAAGATCATTTCCATATTATAATATATCTTACTACTCCTATTATAATTTTATTCTTGTATTATATCATTTTCCTCATTTGAATGAAATTCAATAACGTTTTTCCAAGGATAAATAAAAGTGATTTTTTAATAACATTATCATTAATGCTCCTGGGTTATTACATTACCTTACCATACTTCAATAATTACTCAAACACCAATGATTTAAGTAATTTAGTAATAATAAAGGATTTATCATCTTTATCATTATTTGATTCTCTTTATTTTCAACACTACCCCTCTCTGATGTTTCCCTTTTTCATGACCTCAATAATTATATCATATTCTCATTTATTCTTTGTTACTAGTATCTTTTACATTTTGTAATCTATGTGTACTTAATTTAGATCATCCAAAGTGAAGGATCATTCTCATTTCATTATATATGAGTATATTATATAGTTCATATAAAGAAATATATTATAATTTCGTTACTAATGATATTTTAGGAATAAACTTATTAGGGAGATTTATCATAATATTCTTGAAAATATTATAACCAAAATCTTCTGAAAAAAACCTTGAATTTTATTGAAACATTAATTGAATATAATGAATTATTAATAGATTTATTATTAATCATCCATATCTCTATTATCAAATATACTTCTTTAAACATATAGATTAGATTCCTTGAAATTAATTAATTTTTCATAATTACTCTTCATTTTGTCTCAAATATATTTAAAATAATGGAGTTCTATAAACATTGGATATTCCTTTTTAGATAGTTACATTTCAATGTAATTTTAGATATTTCCATCAATATATAAAACTATATTATCTAAAAAATATATAGGGGTTTCTATAGAATGAGGGGAAACCATATACTATATCATCTCTTATCACCATATCAGGTTATTGAAGATTGAGAAACATCTTATTCCTATGAATGGTATTGTTTATTCAATTGGATATATGAACACCCATACAATTTAAAAACATTTTCTCTATTATCAATAATTTCTTATACCTTTCAGAGGGTTCCATGATATTTACTGTTACCTATTAAATTTATCAGGTCAATGATATCACTAAGAGGGTGGTGGGGTGTGTTGGAAATCACTTTATTTTAAAATTATCATATATTTTAATTCAACCATTATTACTAAATTGATAAATATCAGCTCAACATGTATATCTCATCCTCTTTTGAATAATAAATTAATTAAAAGGTATAGAAAACAAAAAAATAAGGTTTGGCCTTATAAGTTTACGTCATACCAAGACAAGTTTGTTTCCCCAACCTTAGAATCTCTAATATATACAAAACTGGTTACACAATGGAATTTCATATTCTAGTCATCATAGACTCTAACAATATTCTCACTCCATTGTTCCATTATATAGTACAACTTCTTATTGAAAAGTATGATCCATAAAAGGAATGATCTTCTTATTTTATATATTTCATGAAACCCAACTTATGAAGATCTCCCATTTGGAGAAAAATAGATCAACTATTGTACTCATTTAAAATTCCTCATTAATGTTTGAGGAAGATATTCATGATTAAAAAAATAATATTGAATATTTAAATCAGATCAACTTTTTTTGTGTCCCTATACTCAATGAACACTAAGTTATATTAAGAATTTTCCTCTATAAATGGATCTCAACATTGATCTTATATTATCTCAAAGATACTATAATGTATGAGGCTCTCATATTATTAATAATCAGGAAATAATTTATATTTTTCTTGTAGATTAATCTAGTTGGTTATGAAGCCCATCTTTAATTTCTTCTTTTCAGCGATGATTTTTCAATATCTCAATCTTATTTTTAGTGAGAGCTATGTGGTTCCCTTGAATGTCAATTGACTTTCTAGAAAATTATTTCTTTCAAATCATTTTTATATATTATTAATAGGTCTCCAAGTATATTTTTTCAATTTATACATTATATAAAATATTTATTGATGATTTTTAGTGAATAATTTCACATTTAAACATTTTCAAAACATTTCTATAAATGGGTACCTCCCAGTATCTCCATATAGAGTTTATCTCAATCATTTTCTCCTATAATTTTATAAGAAAACCATTTATTTTTCAATATTATCAGTAAATTGAATTAATAAAAAATTCCCATATTTGGTCACATTTAAAAATAATTCACTAATAAAATAATTTATAAATTAAAAAAATATGCATCAATAATCTCATTTAATTTAAAGACATCTACAACTTCAATTCTCATCATCTTTAGTTTCATTGTAGAGGAATGATTACATCATGAAACATTTAACAGAATATTATACCAAATTAAATACTCACCTAAAATCACATATTAATATGATGAATGTGATTATTCATTATTATCACAACATAATAACAAAACAAACATTTCTAGATTTAATTTTTTCTGGAGATTCATTAATTATTCTTAATTTTATATATTATAAATTTATTTAGACTTATACTACCTCTTCATTTTATAAGATCATTTTTCCATAATTTCATATAGTTTAATAAACTAGTAATTTTTAGTTTTCGTTATGTTTTTAACATTTAAAATCATAATTTCAATAAATTTATTTCATTTTATTTAGAATATTTAATTAAAATGTTTTAATATAATTTTTTAATTATATATTTTTGTAATTTAGGAAAGGGTTCCCCTTTATGAATAAATTTTATCAATATTATGATGAATTGAACATTAAGAATATGTAATCATTCTGAAGTGAATAAAGATTGTACATGGTCCAATGAAGATTATGAGCTACTACCTTCTGAGGTTTTATCATATTATTTTAGCCATTGAATATCTTATACCTTGTGAAGTCCTCAATGTATGCTTCCAGTATATTACAAGGCTCCAATGGTCCCTATGATAGAACCATATGAATTTTGTTTGTACAATAATAATTAAATAATATGGTTCATTCCTTTAACAAAAATTTATCTATCTTTTTAGTGTGTACAATATGATGTTTTATGGTTATACCCAATAATGATACCAGTGTGCCCTATCATTTGGTAGGGTTCCACCATTTCTGATCTAATATAGCAGTGCTTCTAACCACCTTAAACCAATCTGTGTACAACATCCACTGATCCCAAGGCTTTGTCAATCATATAATCTAGTCCCAAATCATCATCCAATGTTTATTAATTATAATGTATAGATTAATCATTCATTCTTAATTCTTATTTAACAGTTTCCTCATTTTCTCCAATCGGAATTTAATGAATTTTAAATCTTCCATCTCCACACCAATTAGTTTCCTTCACACCACTTCCATATCATTTTAGACAATACTTCTATATCACCATCACATTTCATAAAAATGTTGATTAATTCAATAACAATCACAATAGAGTATTCAGATTTAATATATCCAACCATGTTATTTAAGTTTCTACAACACCATCTATTATTTTCCATGTATAATGGTCATTCCTCCTACCTTATCTCAACACCCCTGTCATATTTCATTGACTAATATAGAACATATTTATAACATATTAAATATCACATTAAAAAATAAATATGGAAACTTAATTTATAAAATATCATATGCCGGTATTTAGTTTAAATACTCTAGTGTTGGTTTTTCATCGCATACTACATCATGATGTCGAAATGGGAGATATCACTAACAAATGTTTGTTAAATAGTAAATTTTACCATAGATATAATATATTTTATATCAATTTAAAATAATATGTTTAAATGGATTAAAGTTATGTAGTGGATTATATTAGGTAATAGAAAACATTCGTGTGATTAATTCTAAACAATGATTATTTCATATGTCAGGAAGTCGATGATTATGAGACATTTAGTTTAATACTTTATAGACACATTCTCCAACGGATTAATAATACATAGAGTTTATATAATAGGATTCAATTCCTTGTCACTGCAACTCACCTTATATAGGCAATCATGGTATAATCTATCCTAGTCTAGCGTGATTTAATTCCATGAATAAGCTTGTCATAACAAACTATTTCATGCCTCATAATTAATGTAAAAAGACACAAATTTAATATTTTCAAAAGCATGTAATTAGTTATGATACCAATTTTCAACCATAATGTATAATAGTTTGTGATAAAGAATATGAACATTATATCCTTATCATTCACTATCAATAATATGTCTATAACATCTCATCTTATATAAATAAATCATTTAAAAATTTTCAATTATGAATTTAATTCAACAATTTTAACAAATTTTTACTAATTGTAGAAATATTTTTTATGAATATATAATTAATTTTTAAAGGTGTATATAAATTAAATATTTATAATATTTTTTAAAATAATCAACTAAATTATTTTAAAATATTTATCAAATAAATATCAAATAATATTAATTCGTAATATTAAAATAAATACTTTAATGTTTATTAAAAGCATTATTTTTTTGAAAAATATGTGCATTTATAATTTATAAAATGAATTCATAAATCATTAATAAATAAAAAATAAGGATAAGAAATTTAAATTACATTATATTAATATTAGTATCTATTCATAATATTTAATTTGAACACATCAAATTATCTGTGTTATATGGTAGATTATTTTGATCGTATCAAAGTAATTTATTTATAAATAGAAAATAACATTAAATATGTGGTATTTATAATTTTTAAATTTTTTAAATGAATGAAATTAATATATAAGTTGTAACACCCCAAGAATTTACATTATATTTATTTTCAAATAAATTAAATTTCATTGATTGCATGTGATGCATACAACCCTTGTTTTAAACAAGACACATTTTAGTCACGCATTGCGACATAATTTTAAATAAAATTTTAATCATTTATAAAATTAATTTTGAGAAATAAACTTATTTTTTAAAATAATAATAAAAAATTTATCTTATTATTAATTTTTTTATTTTTCTGAGATGTTTCATTTTTTTACAAATAGTGAAAAATATATAATTTTAATAGAAAACTAACTTTTTGTTTAAATTATTTATATAGTTAAATTATATTTTGAATTTGATTTAAATTAATGTTAGTTCAATTATTTATATATAAATCCAAATTTTTATAATCTAATAATTTTCCTATAGAAGGTCATAATAATGATATTGTAATCTTTTAACCATTTTACTTTTAAAACCATTCATTATCAACACTCCTGCGGGATTGGTTTTTAATAAAAGTTTCCCACTTATATGAATAGAATTTGAAATAATAAATTAGATATTTTTTATTATAATATTTTAAAATTTATAAAATTTTCAACTTAATTTTTGATGAAAATAAATAGTGAAAATTGGAAAATAATTAATTATCATATTTGAGATAAAAATTGGTTTATCGGGGGTTTAATAAATATGGTAGGTGATAAAATGACCTCAAAATTTTTCAAAACCCCATTGGCTATACATAATTAGAAAATTCTTACTTTTTTATCTATGTTTAGGAGATTTTGGCACACATTTACATGAAATTCATCAATGTAATAAGTAAAGTAAAGAAAATGACCAAAATGAACTATTCATCATCATAATATCTATAAAAGTTTTGGATGGGAAAAAACATCAAATGTTCAGTTATAATTTTTTTATTGAAATATAAATATGTTTTTTCATGAATATTTATTTTAAACTATTATAGATGATATAATTACATGGATTTCATACAAAACCCCAATGGAGGATTTATTTAGTAAATAATTAAATAAAATAAAAGATAATAAAAATGATAAAGGTGAAGTAAATTTAATTTATTATTATATTCCATTAAAATTTTATATGATTATATCTTGTTAAAAAGGCGTCAAAATAATATATTTGAATTAAATAATTTTCTTGAATCTTTTAAATTCAAATTTTATTAATAAATTCATAATATTCATTATTGTTATTTTAAAATAAATAATATTTAATTAAATGATCTAATAAAAATAAATAATCATATATTATACCAATTGATATTTAAATGTTATAAAATATTAAATGAGTTCCATTCATCGACTAAATTTTATTTTATAATTTATTTATTTACATATAAATATTAAAAGCTCTATTTTAACAGTTAAGGTTAAAACTGTATTTTAGCTTGTAACATGTAATTGGGTTAAAATTAGTTTTAAAAAAATAGTTGATTTTCATTTCATATTAATGGTTTAAATATTTATAATCATTGTGTATAAATTATATAATATTTCATACTATAATTTTGTTGAAATGTATTAATTACCAAAGGTAAAAAACTAGTTACTATAGTGAAAACCCAATGTGATAAAAATATGGAAACTTATAAGATATGGAATAAAATATTTAAAACATTTTCCCCTTGTTTTTAGGTGCTTTTTCACCACCTTAGTATCCCTTAAAACATTAATTATCAATTTTCCAGCCACATTAAAAAATTTGGTCCTCCCTATATTGAATATTTTTTGGTATTTACAAAAAATTCCACTCTTCCTCAACTATAACAAGGCACTAAATTACCCCACTTATTCACAGATTCAAAAACATTTCTACATAAAAGACCTACCATAATCACTTCCATACTTCCCTCATATCAGTCAATAATATTTATTAATGGTATAAGGATTGCCTTTGAAGGATTTAGTGAAATCCTAAAACTACTCCAAAAGAAGAGGAAATGTTCTTCAACGATATTTTTTATAATAATATAATGACCTAAATCTATCTCCACTTACATCAAATGGGTTATGAAATCACTGTTTGTGTGTACGGTGGACTATTACCTCATGAATCGATGTCATAGGTTTTTCAATTCCCAAATATCATTGTTGGGTATGATGATTTATATAATGAAACAAATATGATATTTATAATATATTAAAACATATTTTGTCACTATATCATAATTATCTATTTATATTCAATTCCTTATGAGATATGATAACATCTCTCTTGTGCACTACAGACTACCCCAACAATAACACTTCACATGGAAGGTGGTGAAGACAAAGTTAATGATAATATGTGACACACATGACATAATTATTATATTTATGAAACACTTATAATTATATAATGATAATACATATATCTATTTTTTTCCTTTCCACTCACGTTAATATGATAACATCATTTGGGTAAGTGTGGACTACCACCATCATGAAGTGATGTGACTATCTTTTTATCACCACACGTGTGTACATCATATCTTCTCTATGATCGAAACATGCATAAATTTTTATAACCATATTTCCTGATTTTTTTAAAGTAATATTTATGTAAAAAATAAATATTATTTCATTATAATTATTTTCTATGTTATGGAATTATATAATATGAAAAAGAATTGGATATTTCATTATAGTATATGAAATAGGAAAATAGGAAATTAACATCCCAAAAAATGAATATAATGGAAAAAATTTATCAGGGGGGGTAAATGTACTGAAAAGATCGTATATGATATTATAAGTGTTTATATGGTTTTCTTTTTATTCAATTATTTGTTTAAAACCACTATACAGAAGGATAAATCACGTTTAACCAAAATGAAGTGTGAGGTAAGGTATTTAGACTCGATATAAATTCCATTGGGACTTATTTATCATTAAAAAGTAATTTTATTTAATGGGGTGTGTATACATCCCATTTTCCATGTGCTATTATGATTTATAAATACTTAATTTTATTTTATGTTTCAATTTGGGTAATTGAGTCGTTACGACTTTCCTTGAAAATTAATATGTGGTGAATATTACTGAAAAATTTCACTTTATTTTTTTATTATTAAATATCTCTTTAAAAAATATCTTTATTATAATAATTTCCCATGAGACATTAAATATATCATAAATATACATATTCCTTCAGGATAAATATGTTTATTTACAAAACATCCTAATATTATTTGACATAAAATTTCAACGTTGACAGTTATTTCAAAATAAGGGTAAATATTTTTTAATATATATCCTTTAATAAACATGGATTTTTGATGATATGTTATATTTATTGATGAATTAAATTGATTATACAAAAAATTAAAAATTATTTGGACCTATAGTGATGAATGATTCCAAACATTTTGTTGACCCTCAATTCAGAATTTTGTCTCATGGGAAATTAGTTATCCGAGTTAAACGAGTTTTTTACTATAGTTTAAACAATCTTATGTAATGTCTTCAAGATATAGGTTAAATGTTCTTAAATAATTATATCTAATAGTAAAAACTTTCCATCATTAAGATTTCATTTATTATTATCGAGTTCATTTTCACTATGATATTATCTCTTGATTTATTTCATTCTCACTTTTTTGTTTAAATGGAATTAGTTTTCAGTTATTTACCATTTTATAATGATTATTCCTTATCTGTTAATGAGGTTAATTAATTTAAATATAATTTTGGTTTAGTTATTTTTCCTTACATTTTTATTATGTTTATTCATTCATCATAGATTCTGTTACACTAAACCCTTACTAATTATTTGAGATCGCACATATTTTTTTTCATTTCCCAATGTTTTGAAGATGACTCCATTAAATGTGTTTTCAAGTATACTGATCATTTTCATAGGTTATGTATTTTATTTAATTTTCATTCTATAGAGTAACATGGGAATCATATATGTATCTGGTACTCCAAAACAACTAAACATATCAGTCCAATAGAATTGTACACATTATATAAATGCTAATTTAATAAAGTAAGACACCCACTATGGGCTACTACGGTTGGGGTTATTTCTGTTGGTATTAATGGAAATAACATATAAACCCTAGATACCATATTTAGGAAATAATATATTCTGGAAAACAACCCCATGATAGAATTTGACGATAATTACTGAAGAGCATATTAATTTTTCATTAACCTGTATATTTTGTTGTTTTTTCCAGAAATGAATCCATGTCAGGATACTAAAAGAGGGCTTGGTTCTAGAACAAAGATACCTAGGGATAATAACATTGAAAAAGGTATATCAGTATTGGCATAATAATTACCCAATTCATACCAGCAAGACTTAATATACACCTAGTTTGACATTTCTAAGTTATATGATTAATATAATTAACATATACATTACAACCCATTAGAAAGAATTTTTGGGAAATTTTATCCCTAAACAAACCTTTTTTAGAATTCTGAGATTAAAAATGAAAAAAAAAATATTCTATGTTAACTATTATGCCATATTTTTAATTATAATTTTGATTTTAAATTCATAATTTGACGAGATAATACATTATATACCATTATTTTGAAATGGTTCTATGAAGGATTAAGGGTATCAATACTTATATAAAATTTATTTATTTCACTCCTGGAGAAGCTAAAAAAGTTGGAATTGCAAAGGGGCATGTTTTGGATATATTAGGTAATCTTAATCAAGTTATGAAAAATTAACATTCCCATAAAAAGATTCACTTATCTTGGATCAATTTATATGATAGATACCCTCTTAAATTAGTGGTACTCTTGATCCAATGGAATATAGGAAATGGATTAGGTCTCTGGAGAACATATTTAAGTCATTGAGATGTGATTAAAATGATAAGTTTACATTTTCAATGTAATTTGTCAAAGGTGATATTGATAAACGGTGTTTGTTGATCTATAATTCAAGGGAGGAAGAGAAAATGAAACTCTTGGAATAGATATATATTTAGGAGACATACACTCACAACTATTTCCATTGTGGAAAAAACTGGGATGAAGATAAGGTTCTTTAGCTTAATGAAAAATGAATAATAAATTGTTGTTAAGTATGATGCAACATTATCATGGATATCCAAGTATGCTATAGATTATAAACACAGTATATACTACAATATTGACACCTTCATTGTAGGTCTTAAGCAATGTTTCTTAAGGGTGTTGGTCTCTCAATCTATTTCATCATATGATGAAATATATTTCTACGATATCAAAAAACATACATAATTCTATATGTATTAAACACTCAATGTGATGCAAGAGAAGAAGATGATGACATAGAAAAAATGAATAAATTGAAGAAGCGAATGATGTTTTTTTCACATGTGATAACTATTGAATGAATAAGCCCAAAAAAAATTTAGAGTGATTGGGAGTTGTTTATATGTTTAGTGAAAATGATTAGTAGGATAATGGATACAAATAGAAGAAATAAAATACTATAATTCAGACCTTCAACTATAAATATATGGGGACCTTTTAGAATGAATTCCTTATTTCTAAGGCCCCATATAAAAACCTTATATAATCATTATTTGATGTCCAAAAATTATCTTATTACAATTTTTGGATATTATTAGTTATAAATTTTTATTATGTTATTCCATATCACATATATTAAAAACTATATATTACAAATTTGACACTACCAACTAGTATCATTTTTTTCTTCTAATATTAAACATTTAAAATAAATCTTCATTTATTTCCTAGAAAACATTCAAAAAATTAAAAATGAATACTTTAATTCGTTCACCCATCATTTAGTCCTAGGAAAAACATTTAAAACCTGGTATGAGAATAAAAATATTAGTAAGGGATACAAAAAAAAGAAACACCATTTTTCTTGTGACAACATGAAAAAATATATAACATTTATATTTAACCTCAATGTTCGTTGATCATATGCAATACAACATTTTCACATGATAATACCACACAATATTATTAACAAAGACAAACATTAAAACACATATAAAGATATTTAAACTTCTTTTGGTGACTTATATCATAATATACAAAAATACAGTTCCAAATCAATTTAATTGGAATAACTAATCTACCTACATCCAATATTATAATAACCAATAGATTGGATCCCTATCTCAGTGCACCCATAATTTAATCCATAATGGGCTTACCCAACACAATCTAGGACACTCCATGTCCATATATAAAAGGTTTACCCAGCGCTATATGGGCCACCCCATGATAAGCTATAATTGGCATACATGTTGTTATCTGGGGGCACCCATTTGTCATGTATAAATATAAAGTACCTTATAATGAATAAAAAATCATTCATGCTCTTTTTTATCATAAATAATCTCAATAAATCATTTAAAATCATAATAAAGAAACTTTTGGATATCAAAATACCGTTTCTGTTCAAAAAAGGATTTTTAGTACCATAATACCATTTTCTATTGAAAACCAATATTCAATTCCTAAATACCAAAAAATAAATTAAAAATGGTTTTAATTGAATAAAAGATAAATTATTTAAAAGGATGTACTTAATCTGTAATGAACTGGAATTTCAATGTAAATTTTTTTAATTATATGGGAATTTTACAAGTCCGCGAAAATTTACGTCGTGTGATTCTGAGGCCCGGTGTGCCCAGAATGAATATCTGAACTTTTTTTCTGGTAAGTTCAGTAAACGTACGAGTGGGTATTTGTAAATTTTAAACTGGTGCTTGGAATTGAAATATGAGGGCACCATTGAACTCACAATGCCGATATTCTCTTAAGGAGACTTTCACCTCGACTGCAGTAGGTTCAGGGTGAGAGATAGATTTTGTGTTTTTCGTGGAAATTAAAAAATAAAATAAAATAATCATTAATTTTATTTCAAATAAAAACCTCCCACGTGAATGTTAAAGAGGTGGGGAACATATGAATTAAAACCCCCATTTTTAATTCCCAAAGGTGGGGACCACCCGAACCCTCTTAATGGGAGAAACCCCTTGGAATCCCTCATTAATGAAGAGTTAACCCATGGACTTCCTCCAAATTTATTATTCCTACGTGGGACAATTAATTGTGCCAACCTAAATTAAATTGATAGAATTAATTTAATAAGTTGGCACCTCTAATTTTTTTGGATTGGAAATTATTGGGACAGGGAGAATATTGGGAGAGCTTGGAGTAACTCATCTTCAATTAAGAACTTATCCTCCAAATGAATAACTCCATCTCCATAAAATAACATTCATCGGAGCCAACAAAAAAGATGAAGTAGGAGCCTGACTACAGAAGCGTGTTGCGGAGGGGAAGATCGTTGGAACCCTCTTCACCTTCAAAATTTTCATCTCGTAACACAAAAAAAATCCTTCTAGGTAGGGTTTTTGTTTTAAATTCCTCCCTTACTCGTTCTTGATGTTATTCATGATTTAGAAGTTGTGAACCTCTTGCTACTGATCCAACGCAGAGTGTGTGGTCCAAAAAAATATGGCCCTACCTCTCTGAAATCCCTTGTGGTTTTTAATGAAATCTTTGTGACGTGGAAGATGGAAACCGGAGGCTGCCCGCACAACATGGGTGGAGGCCCGCGTCCGTGCCACCCAGCGAACAAGGGGTTGTGGATTATGTAATAGTGATGAAGGGAGAACGGCCAGTCATGCTGGTCGTCAGCGAAGGCGCGATGCGTGATCACACCACGCGGAGAGGACGGCTAGAAATCTGGCCGCCTTGTCTCACCACGGGCCTCCCAGGATGGGCCGGACCCAGCGCGCTAGGCCAACCTGAACCGGACCGATTCAGCCCAAGTCGGGACGGGCCACGTCGATCCTATTAGGTTGGACCGGACTCAAACCAGTTTCGACCCTATATGTTCTTTGGGCCATAACATTGGCATCGGTCATCTGTTTGATGAATCATTTGCGGTGCCAGAAACGTTAGGGAGAAAAGGTCCTTTTGGTATACCCCACTTATGATTTGGATAAAGTTGGGGTACGGTTGGGTTGGATTGAGAAAGAAACCAACTGGTCCCTTGGAACTAAAAGGAAAATAATATACAGACCAGGCATTCGATTGGCGCACCACCTGTTTCTTTGAGACCCCTATTACATGGAGGTCCTTTGGGATACATCCTCATGGAAATACATGGAAATTGGAGTATTGACTAGTATCTTGAGGAGTGGACTCTTCCGGAGACAAGAAAGTGTAGTGCGGGTACCCTGTAGTTGGCTTTGACGATGTACTAGGATCTTGTGTGGGTTTGAAAATGTACTGATGATGTACTAGAATCTTTTGTGGGGCTTCCGATGTACTGATTATGTACTAGGATCCTTTGTGGGTCTGACGATGTACTTATGTTGTACTAGGATCCTGTGTGGGTCTGACAATATACTATGATCCTGTGTGGGTCAGCAATTTGGGATCCTTCATGGGCCTGCCTCTTAATAGAGTAAGATGATTTAGTAATTACATCTAATCATCTCTACTACTGTACCTAAGTTATACCTAGTATGAGCTGAGTCATCACCGTCTTGGTGATACCTTTGTGGTATTCTTCTGTGTAGCATACCTATGTGGTACATACCTTTGTGGTCTTCTAACCTTTTTGGAAAAGTTGAGCTTTGGGATTTTGGGTTGGACCCTATGTTTCCTCATGGTTGAGATGGGTATAAATGATAACTTATGTATATGTGTGGGCATATAAAAAATTAAGATTTTTAGTTGATTAATTGCATTGAGGATTATCCTTTGGAGATTGTTTGAGACCTTGAGGGTCTCAGGGTCCTTACTAAGTATCATCATACTCACCCCTACGTGGGCTATTCCCGCACCATGTTGTGTTTGGTGTAGTTGACGTACATCGTTGACTGAGGACGAGACTTCATGGATTGGAGGTAGCTCGAAGTTGGACATTAGACAAGGCGTACCATAGAGACATTCATTAGAGATATGTACCTACCATTTATGTAGGATCTTAGGTGGGTTTTCGTAAGAGATATTTCAGATGACTTGTACCTTTCAGTTTTCTTATACTTTCCGGTTGGTCTTGTATTCTAGCCCATTTTTACTTACATTCAGCAGTCTTTTTCAATACAGCTTACTTGTGTTTGTATATTGTTGTTTTATGGTTTGTGAGTGTTTACATGATATAAAGGAAATGCCATCCTGGTTTTAGGGGATATGCATTTCGTTGCTAGCCTCCAGCCCCTGTCCTATGGAAGGCGGGCATGGGGTAGTCACGGAACGGGCCCTGGGAGATGGTTCATGACAAATTGTTATCAGAGGATTCTAATCTACCATAGAACCTAGGACTCTGATCTTTCATTTAACAACAATAGTTTTAGGTGTATTAAGTGTGGTTATCTATTTAGAGAACCCAGTGTTGGTTTAGTGGCCAACATATCCATACACCATGACTCTGACTTCTGATTTCACACTTAGTGCATGAAAACCTTGATTGTGTGTGTGTTTTTAAAGAGTTCTCTTTGTGATCTCTTTGAGTCAGATCACCTGGTATAACTTATTGACCTTGATGAAGATGTTTCTTTTCAGGATTCCTCCACACAGACATCCATCTAGGGTTCCAGGTATAGTACACACTGATAGCCCACCGAGCAACAACGCCTCGATACAGGGACCTATTCTAGTAGGGAACCGGCAGAGGCACTAGTGGTACAATTAACCATGGGTCCACTAATTCCACCATCCCCAGTAGCATAGGGTGCACACTTCTTGAGTGCATTGCACATGTTCTAGTGCCAGAGGCCACCGATGTTCCGGGGAGAGACAGACCCAAAGGCGGTTGAGGATTGGCTACAGGCCGTGGTGATAGTCTTTTGACTTGTAGGGTCACCAGCTGATATCATGGTGATCCTTTCCACCAGTATTCTATAGGAAGCAGTAGTCAGATGGTGGATCTTGATGCTCTAGTTTCACGATGGGGTGACACTTCTCTTAGAAAACTTTGAGAGCCTGTTTTCAGAATAGTTTTTTCTAGTGACCCTTTGCACTGTACGCATTTAGGAGCTTCTTAATCTACAGAAGGGAAGCATGATTATGGCTCAGTACTCAGTGAGGTTCTCAGACCTCTCATGCTACTACACTGATATGGTGTGGGCCTATTTTTTAAGGCCCGGACCTTTGAGTTGGAACTCGGGTGGGAGATCAGGGATTCGATGATTTCTCTTAGCATCCCAACACAGTCGGGGGTGTTCGAGTGAGTCCTCATAGTGGAGAGTTTTCTTGCTGAGCAGTCACCTGTAGTAAGATCCACCACTAGTAATATTGTAGTAGAGTCTTCTATAGCTGGCACCAGACATATGTCATAGAGGTCCAAATGGACCAGACATATAGGTGGATGTCCACATGACTTGGGATCGGTTGTGTGAGGTACTTGAGACAAAGCCAGTCATGCGAGGAACCAGCAGTGTTTCACATGTGGTGGGTAGGGTCACATGGCTCATGACTATCTGACCCACCATACAGATGATCAATAGGTGTTCGAAGGACCGCCCAGGTAGAGGAAAATGTTTGACTGAGGAGGTCTACAGGGAACAGGTGGGCATGGCAGAGGAGCTGGTCGTGCAGCTAGTGGTGGGCGACGATTGAATAGTTAATGCCACCACCACTAGGTGGTCCACCCCGACCACAAGAAGCAGGTGGAAAAGGGAAAGCTCAGCTCCAGGTAGCTGAGTCCTATGACCATGGCACTTCAGAGAAGATACTAAGTATGATTTGTGTCTAATCCACCTTAGCTGCATTACTTATAGATTTAGGTTCTAGTCATTCTTTTATTTCCACTACCCACTTTTGGAGCTTGAAAAATCTAACTAAGTAGTTGGATCTATTATTATGGATAGAGACTCCTACGGGAGCATATTTGATGATTATGCACAGGTGCCGGCTGTGTGAGCTTACTCTAGGAGGCGAGAGGTTCGGCTGGAATCATGTAGTAGTGGCGTCGAGGCCATAAAATGTCATCTTGGGTATGGGATGGTTATCTACAATCCATGCTCAGATTGACTAAATTAGGAGTAATGTGCGGTGTCTCCTCATAGATGGGACATGCTTTAGCTTCACCGATGAGAAGGGAGCCTTTGCAGAACAAAATGGACTTACTTGGAGAAGAGTGCAGCCGATCTCCCATCAGTTGGCTAGCCTAACCCTCGGAGCGGTTGATGTGGGGAGTCTGAGTTATCCTATAGTGGTGGACCAGTATGATAATGTCTTCCCTGATGATGTTTTGGGTCTACCTCCTTTAAGAGAGGTGGAATTTTGCATTGACTTGTTCCCCAAGATGGCACTGATATCCACACCAGCGTATCGGATGGCTCCTGCGGAGCTTCTTGGGCTGTGGGTACAGCTGCATGACTTATAGGGGAAAGGGTCCATTCGGCCTAATGTTTCTCATTGGGCAGCCCCAATTTTGTTTTCCAAGTAGGTGGATGGGATCTTGAGGCTTTTTGTTGACCATTGGAGCCGGAACTAGGTGACCATGAGGAACAAGTACCCACTCCAGAGGACTGATGACCTCTTCGATCAGTTGAAAGGAGCACGGTGGTTCTCGAAGATAGACCTCAGATTAGGCTATCACCAGCTCAGTGTACGAGATGAGGATGTATAGAAGATAGCTTTTAGATGTCAGTACAACCATTATGAGTTCTTGTTCATGTCGTTCAGTTTGACCAACGCTCCAGAAGTGTTCATGGGACTCATGAACAGGCTCTCTCTGCCATACCTCGATTTCATTATAGTAGTATTTATCGACAACATTATAATCTACTTGGATACTGAGGAGGAGCATTCCTATCACTTACAGGTAGTTCTGGATGCACTCTGAGAGCACCATCATTATGGTAAGCTCTCTAAGTTCCAGTTCTGGATCCGAGAGGTGCACTTTCTGGGACACGTCATCTCAGAGGCTAGAGTTTCAGTGGATCCAGCGAATATTGTGGTGGTACTTGTTTGGGAGCCACACAGGAATGTAACGGAGGTACGGAGTTTCTTGGGTTTGGCTGGATACTACCTGAGGTTTGTGCTAGATTTCTCCATAGTTGCAACACCTTTATTAGAATTGATGAAGAAGGGGAAACCCTTCATGTGGTTGGAGGAATTTCTGTGGAGTTTTTAGGGGATGAGGCCAAGGCTGACTAGTGCCCCCATCTTTAGGCTTCTAGAGGAGGGTGTAGGGTATGTAGCCTATTGCGACGCATCATGGATCAGGCTCAGATGTGTCCTGATGCAGGAGAGATCAGTGATCACATATGGTTCTCGATAGCTGAGAAAACATGAACAGAACTACACTACCCATGACCAGGAGTTAGAAGTTGTGGTATTCTCATAAAATATTTGGTTACATTACTTGAGGGATGAGAATTTTATAGTCTACTTGCATCATAAGAGTCTCAGGTATATCTTCTCACAGAAGGACTAGAACTTGAGATAGTGACGTTGGCTTGAGTTCCTCCAAGACTGTGACTTAGAGATAGTCTATACTCTTGGGAAGGGGATCATTGTAGCAGATGCAATCAGCATGAGATTTGGTATACAGCTTCTAGGCTATGTGATAGAGTAGCTGGCCGCTTTTCAGCTATCCTTTGTTGATCGAGATGGAGTAGCTTTTCTTCAGTCTCTTACAGTCAATCCCCCATTTCATTAGCGAGTCAGGGAGGTGCATCGTGGGGATACTGACTTCAAGGCTCGACGTGCTCAGATATCCACAAGACAGGAAGCTGAGGATTTTCTGAAGGTGGGGAGCACGTCATACTCTTCAGGGAATGTACCATGGTACAATTTTCACTTCAGGAGGAAGTGATGAGGGATATCCACACATCCCCTATAGTGGTACATCCATTAGTAGCAAAGATGTACCAGGATCTCTGATGATTGCACTGGTGGCCGGGAATGAATAAAGCTGTAGCAGGGCTTGTCTCTCGGAGCCTCACTTGTCATCAAGTGAAGGCGGTACATCAGGTACCAGTAGGATTGGTTCAGCCTTTAGAGATCCCCGAGTGGAAGGGGGATAAGATATCCATGGACTCTGTGACAGGACTTCCCCGAACATCCAGAAGTCATGACTCTATCTGGGTGATCGTCGAATGACTCACCAAGTCAGCCCTCTTCATACCAATTTGAGAGCAGGGTTCAGTAGAGAGACTGGGACACCTCTATGTGCAGGAGATTGTGCAGCTACATGGAGTACCCTCGATGATTGTCTATGATCGTGATACAAGTTTTACTTCCCTGCTATGGAGGGGATTGCAGGAGGCTTTCGGAACGCAGCTTCATTTGAGCATCATCTTTCATCCTCAGATGGTTGGACAGATTGAGCAGACCATTCAGACCCTCGAGGACATGTTGCGTGCTTGAATCCCCGACTTCGATAACAGGTGGGAGGATCACTTGCCTTTATTGAAGTTTTTATACAACAACAACTATCACTCCACCACTGGGATGACACGTTTTGAGGCGTTGTACGGGTGACTTTGTAGATCACCATTGTGTTGGACTAACCCAGGGGAGTCTGCACACATGGGACCAATGATGGTACAGGCTACCACATAGAAAGTACAGATCATCTAGGAGTGGATGAAGATTGCACAGAGCAGGAAAAAAACTTATGTCGATAAGAGACAGAGACTTCTGGAGTTTGAGGATGGAGACCATGTCTTTCTAAAGGTCTCACCTTGATGAGGTTTGTGAAGATTTGGCAGGGGAGGCATGTTATCTCCGAGTTTCATTGGACCCTTCTTGGTCCTCTGTAGAGTTGGCGAGGTGGATTACTGCCTAGCACTTCCCCCTCAGTTACACATGGTGCACGATGTATTCTTCATATCCCAACTGATGAGACATGTCCATGACCCTTCTCACTTCATCAACCAGGATGAGCTAGACATCATAGATGGGGAGAAATTTATGGTGGTTCCACTAGAGATTGAGGATCAACAAGATGAGGTCCTTTGTGGGAGGTCAATACCTTCGGTGTGTGTTCGCTGGCAGCACGAGAAACTCCCAGAGAGAACATGAGAGCAGGAGACTCAGATTTAAACTCATTACCCCCACTTGTTTTCTTATTTTTGTGATGTGGATTTCGGGGATGCAAACCCCTATGGTGGGGAGAATGTAAAGACCTGTAATTTCCATGTAATTTTTTTTATTAAATGGGAATTTTACAAGTCCGTGAAAATTAAGGCGCGTGATTATGAGGCCTGGTGATCCCAAAATTAATTTATAAACTTCTTTTTTGGTCTATTTAGTTAATGTACGATCATGTTTTCGTAACTTTTAAACCGGTGCTCGGAATTGAAATATGAGGGCACCGTTTAACTCACAGTTCTGGTATTCGCTTAAGGAGTCCTTCACCTCGACCGTAGTAGGTCGAGGGTGAAAGATAGATTTGGTTCTTTTCGTAGAAATGAAAAAAAATAAAATAAATATTTATTTTATTTCTAATAAAAACCTCCCACATGAAAGCTAATGTGGTGGGGACCACCTGAATTAAAACCCCCATTTTGAATTCCTAATGGTGGGGACCACCCAAACCCTCTTATTGGGAGAAACCCCATGAACTCCCTCATTAATGAAGAGGTATCCCATGGACTTCCTCCAAATTTATTATACGAATGTGGTACAATTAATTGTTCCAACAATTAATTGTGCCAACGTAAATTAAATTGATAAATTTAATTTAATATATTGGCACCTCTCATTTTTTTGGGTTCGAAATTGATGGCAGAGGGAGAAGAATGGGAGATCTTGGAGAAACTCTTATCCAATGAAGAACATCTCCTCCAAATAAATTACATAATCACCATCAAGTAATGTTCTTCGGAACCAAGAAAGGGGATAATGCATGAGCCCGACTTCGGAAGCATGTTGCAGAGGCGACAAGCATTGGCACCCTCTTTTCCTTCACCATATTCATCTCACAATACAAAAACAACCCTTCTAGGTATGATTTTTGTTTTAAATACCTCCCTTACCCATTCTTGATGTTTTTCTTGATTAAAAAGTTTTTAACTACTTTCTACCGCTCTAATGCAGAGGGTGAAGGAAAAACGAGCATGGACTAACCTCTACGCAATACCTTGTGGTTTCTGATTAAAATCTATGCGATGTTGAAGAAGGAAACCGGAGGTCGGCTACACAAAGGGGGAGGTGGTATGCATCCATGACTCCTGGAAAACAAGGGGTTGCGGCTTGTGCCATGGTGAATAAGGGAGGACGGTCGGCCGAGCCGGCCACTGGTGATGGTGTGGTGCATGACCGCACCGCGCAGATAGGATAGCGGGCCCTACGACCAGCTATGGCAGACCGCTGCACCACGGCCACCCCGCTGCATCACAGTCACCCGGCCACACCACAGTGCCCCACCGTAGTGTAGCCGCCCTGCTCCGCGGGCCAGGTTGACCCGAACCGGACCGAGTCGGTCCGGCCGAGTCGTACCGAAGTCGGACAAATTCAAACCCTATACGTTCTTTTGGTCATAACTTTGGCACCGAGCATCTTTCGGAAGAACCTTTTTTGGAACTGTAAACCATAGGGAGACACTATCATTTTGGTGTACACCACTTGAGATTTGGCTAATTTTGGGGTACGGTCGGGTTGGATCGAGTATTAATCCATCTGGGCCCTCGGAACAAAAAGGTTAATAACATACAGACCGGGCGTCTGATTGACTCACCTTCTGTTTCATTGAAAACCCTATTACATGGAGGTCCTTTGAGTTACTTCTTCATGTGACTTCATGGAAGTTTAATTATCAACTAGTAGTTTAAGAGAGGACTCTCCCGGAGACGATCAGGCTTAGTGCGGGTTCCCAATAGCTGGCTCAGATGATGTACTAAGATCTTGGGAGGGTCTAACGATGTACGGATGATGTACTAGAATCCCATGTGGGTTTGATGATGTACTGACGATGTACTAGGATCTTGTGTGAGTTTGAAGATGTGCTAACGTTGTACTAGGATCCTGTGTGGGCCTGACAATGTGCTAACATTGAACTAGATCCTGTGCGGGTCTGATGGTGTACTAGGATCTTGTGTGGGTATGACCCTGTACTAGGATCCTTAGTGGGTATGAAATTTGGGATCCTTCATGGGACTTCCTCTTAACAGAGTTAGATGATTAAATATTTATATCTAATCATCTCTACTACTGTACCAAATTTATACCTAGTATGAGCTGAGTCCTTACCTTCGTGGTGATGCCATTGTGGTTTTATTCTGTGTGGCATACCTGTGTGGTGCTTACCTTCGTGGTATTCAAACCTTTGTGTAATAGTTGAGATTTGGGATTTTGGGTGGGAACCTTTATTTCCTCATGGTTGAGATGGATATACATGAAAACATAGGTATATGTTTGGGCATATAACTAAGTATGGTTGTCAGTTGATTTCATTCTTTGAGGTTTATCCCTGGTGGATTTTTTGAGACCTTGAGAGTCTTAGGGTCCCTACTAAATATCATCATACTCACCCCTGCATGGGAAATGCCCGCCCCTGGTTGTGTTTGGTGCAGACGACTGACAACACTGATTGAGGATGAGAATACCAGGACTGGAGGTAGCTCAAAGGGGGACATTAGACGAGGCATACCGCAAAGATGGTCGTTCGAGAGCTGTACCAACCATTCAGGTAGGATCCTAGGTGGGTGTTCACAGGAGTTGTTTTAGATTACTTGTTCCTTTCTATTTTCTTGTACTTACCTGTTGGGCCTGTATTCTGGCCCCTTTTTACTAACTTTCAACAGTCATTTTTTATATATTTTACATGTGTTTGTATCTTTCTGTGTGCTTGGTTGAATGTGTTTCTAGGATATAAAGGCAATGCCTTCCTGGTATTAGGGTATATTCCTTTCTGTTCTAGTCATTAGCCCCTAGCCTATAGAAGGTGCACTTGGGGTAGTCACAGCACGGGCCCTGGGGGACGGGTCATGACAAAATCAAAAAAAGTATACAATTACAAAAAAGTCATTGTAGCCATTTATGTTAATAATATAAAATTCATTTTTTCATTCATCAAAGTGTTCCTTAATAAAAATGATAAAATTTTCAATTTTAAAACCATTTAAATAATTTAAAAATAGATACATAAAATATATATATATATTTTTATTCCCATAATATTATTTTAAAAGAATTACATGGAAAAGGATGCGTTGGAAGGAAATCCTATGAATATAATGTTTTTAAAGAAAAATTCTATTATCACATCAAAAATATTTAAATAATAATTCATTATATGGGTAAAACTAATGAAACATTCAATACCATGATAATAATAAATTAATAATTCACAATATCATATTGGATGTATATACACCTCTTAATAGAGTATAGGTATATAGCATCAATATATTCCTCAATGAAAGGGGATTGATACAATGTCTCTAACCATCAGTCCATCATGACCATGTGTCTATACCTTTCTAAATAATAAAATTAGGATAATTACTTACTTACATGATATACTTTTCATGTTTATTACTACTAATATTTCACTTAGTTACATGTTATATAAAATTAATTAATAAATTATGATTATGTTGGATGTTTCAACCATATTTGTTTTACTTATTCAAAATGAATTTAGTAGGATGACTATAGTAAAATGGGAAATTATTTAAAAATATACAGAATAATAATCAGGAAATAATAAAAAAATTATAAACGAATTATCTTCTTAAACACAAATAGGAAATATGGTTCTGAAAAATCATAAAATGTTTCGATCAAAGAAATGGTAGTTTGTTTGTATGCATGAGTAACAATTCCATTTTTCCCAGTTACAATTAAGGAACGAAGGTAACTAAAATTATTCCTTCCATGATGATCATTATATCAAAAATGACATTATATTTAATTTTAAATACTTATATATATAATTATTATGATGTAAAAGGAATCACATCACTTTGAGGAGGTGGTAGTCCACATGTCCACGAACAATGTTATCACATTTGTAGTTTGTGAAAAAGTGAGAAAAAGTAATAAATAATATTTAATGAAAGATAATTATGTCATGAATATCATAATTATTTCTTTTATATCATATAAATACATTATAGTGACACTTATTACCTTCCATTTAGTTCATTAGTGAAAAACGTTTCATATCGTTCCGTGAGGTGGGAGTTCACCGTACACACAAGCAATGTTGTCGTATCCCATACAGATTGAAATTTAAATATGTTTTATATTATATAATGAATGAAAAGGGATATATATGTTATAAATATCATAATTATAATATATAAATAGTATTTCAATCACTAGGTATATCCCTGATAGGTGGTAATGGAAAAACGAATTACATAATTTCGCGAGGTGGTAGTCGGTTGTACACATTAATGATGGTCTTTATTATACACCCAGATTCTGCTATGTAACCCTTTTGTTGTGATCTTAATTCATATAAAATATAAGGGTGACTTCTGGGTGTTTTTTATAACATTCAAGGAGTTTTCGGGTCTAAAGGGTAGGCACACGGGTTGCGCACAATTTTTATAATCCTTAAAGAAATTCTATTCGAAACTATGCAAAGTAGCAGATGTCTCATGGTAGATTTAGAATGATGGGCACACGGTTAGGGGGACCATGTGAGGTGGCCATGAATGTTTCATCTTAGGTAGTATCTAACATGCATTTAGCACACAGATTGTTTAAAAGAGTGAACAAACCACGCATAGGGTTAAAGTGTGATCCTAAAAAAGTGGATCTCACATGTTTTTACTCTATAGGATTAGTTTTTCCTCAAAATGGACCTTACTTGGGATTCATCTATATTTAAGGTTTTAGAACCTCTCCCATGCAAATTAAAATCAATTTTTAGCCTTCCCATGGTGATTATAATCTGATTCCATGAGGTATATCATCATTCGTCACTATTTATGCCATGTTTTCTTAGATCTACAAAGATCTACTTATCATCCTCTCTATATTTTATAAATATACACCCATTGTGGTTATATATAAAATGATGTATTCCAAATATGTTCATATTCAGTCATTATCCTATTATTAGAAGATATCTATGGTGATTTCTTTGAGAATCGACCTGGTTTCATGATCTATCAATGTCCATTTTTGGTTTTCACCAAAATGGTTGTGGTAGGTGGCTTCACTCTCAAGAATTCATTGTAGAACTAATTGTAAGGATTTAAAATTTATTTCATTTTGGGGTTTTGATTTTGAATTGTTTTAGTGATGATTTTTTTGAAATCCTCTTAAGGGATGGTTTGTATAAATCACAAAAATTGGTGTTCTTGATTAAAGTGTTTGATTCTTGATTATAAAATGAAGATATTAAATGGGGACATTTATAAATATTTTTAATTGGATTTTATTAAGATATTATAAATATAAGTAATGGTTTTATTGAAATGAAATGGATTATTGTTTTTGGTTTGTTTAATGGTATTGAATAAATGAATTGTTTTATTGAAATAGTTTGAATTGATTTTTTTGAATGGTCTTGGAATTCATGGGATGTGTGAGTTCAAGATCGATGTTCCCCTGAATAAGGGGGTGTTTAATTAGGTTACAAGGTGTGTGTCCCTCTATCAGGTTCATGTGTCAATGGAAAACAATGTGATTTGGATGAGAGACTGCTCTTGAGTATGGACTTGTCACACAAGAATTCGTGGTTGGGAATTTATTCAAGTGTAATGGAATGATTATGCCAAAATGATATTGAGAAATTGATCAAAAACCATATATTTTTGTTTTAAAGGAAATATAATATTCTGGAAATTGGTTTAAATATCGCATGTTTTCATTCGGTTACAAATTGTTTTCGTACATGTTTAAATTATGCTATAAACTGTTTTGAAAAATAGTTTCTTATAAATGGTTATATATATGTTTCTGTCTTACATATCCTATTGGTGTGACAAGAGATGTCATTGGGGAAAACTCTCTGAGATTTATAATAACCCATGCTTTGGAACTTTGGTTCTTTGGAAGATTCTATCTTCTGGGACATGGGAAAAGGTAATGCATCACATGTATTTAGAACAACCTTGTGATACATGGGTAGTTTGGTGATGTTTGAGCATGGATCTGTGGAGAATGGATTCTTTTTCTCAACATGGAGTCTATCATTGTTCTTCCACTAAATACTGTGTTTTTTTTTGGATTCAATTGTACAATATATTGGTGTGGTCTTGATATAAAGATGATGGTTGAGTTTTCTTGTTTTTATAATACATCATATAGTGGTTGTTTTCTTAGTGGTTTATTTATTAAAGGGTAAATCATCCACCACTTTCATTTGAAACCCTTCAGCATTTATTTTCGACAATTGGAATCATGGGAAGGGCTCTTAATTCAAATTAATGATTCATTTTATTCTCAATCCAATTACAATGGGTGCGTCATTAGAAATTGTATCAGCTCATTGGGTCATTTCCAAAGAAGTGGAATTCTGTAAGTTTATTTGGAGATGAATTCATTCATATTTATCCCTTAGGTTGAAATCATAGAAAGGAGTAGGATTGTCAGGTCATTAAATGTAGATCATAAGAAGAGGTATCTAACATTTTTATGCTGAAATTCATGTCACCAAGGAGTTATGTACATAAGTCTGTTGGAGACCCTTATGTGATATAAAATCTCATTGCCATGGGTTTATCCAATGAGATGAGCATGATATACATTATATAGGATTAAAATACCTCTAGTATTTAATAATTCATTGTTATAAATGATATATTATTTGATACATTGGGTTGGTTTTTGTAAAAATGTATAAATTGTTTTCAAATGAATGACATTGTAAACTGAATGGTTTATATATTTTGAAAATTGTTTGATTTACAAAAGAGAGTTGAAATTTTTTAAAAATGGTAAAATATAGAAAATGATGTTTTTAGAAATAAATTATTTTAAATTTGATGTGATAGAATTTAAAATTATTGGCCTTCAGTTTCAAGTGAGTGAGCCTTATTAGGTTTGTTTTTTTTATTTCAAATGGAACATAATAGGTGTTGTAAAAAACAACCAAATGAATATATGGTGAATGTCGTTGAAACTAAGCCACAAGTGAACCAAAATCTTCATAATAGTATCATTAAATAATTCCAACTTGTGGACATTGGGAATCGAAGGTATAATCCATGTAATGCTGATCATTCCATCCTGTTCATTGAGGAAAATCCACCCAATTTCTCGGGTTATTCTGAACCTGAAAAGGTGGAGGTGTGGCTTAACAGTATGAATCATATCATAGATTACTTTGGCACACCATTAGTGATGAATGTTAATATGGAAAAATATATGATATATGATCGTTAATGCTAGTGTTGGGAACTAGTAGTGAAGGCTAAACTAGATCAAGTTCATAGTCGGGAGGATTTTTAAAAAAATTTCAAAAAAAATTATTATCCTCACACATTATTGATCCAGCGGAAGACTGTATTCTTCGGCCTAAAGTAGGAAAATCTATATATCATGGAGTATGAGGAAAAATTAAATAATTTAGTGAACTTTTACTTAGATGATATGGTGGGTGGATCTTTGTGGGAATATATTATATAATCAGGGCTAAGATAAGAGATTCTCTCAATGAGAGTGATGCTATATATTGTGGATTATATAGAGATGGTAAACAGAGTGACAATGGATGAATAAGATTTATTAGGATCCATGGGAGGAGGTAGTATGATGATACCTATATGTAATGGTGGTAACTAGACTATTGGAAGAATACATAAGAGGGACACCATTTTCCATTGTGGGAGTGGGACTCAAAAATAGATAGTTGAATTAGTGAACTTTCCTCCATGAACCAAGAGCAAAGTAGGTTGTTTCTGTTAGGTCCACAAGGCTGAATACCCTGAGGGGGGTGAATTAGGGTATGACTAATTAAAAATTATAGCCCGTTCGGATCTTGTTTCGCTGTTAAGCAAAACACTCTTCTCTCTCTTTCCCGCTGCACAATATAAATTGAAAGTAAATCATGCACAGGACACATCAATTTTTACATGGTTCACCCTCAATGGGCTACATCCAAGGAGCATACAACAGTGATGAGCCGATGTACCAAATTCAATAAAGCACACTTCTGTTTACAATGTTCGAGCTAGATCACTTCTATGCCCAGGCTCACTGCCTTTACAGGATTTAGGGTCAGCTCACTGCTTTCCAAAGGGTCACTCCCTGTCTCTCTCTCTCTGGCTCAATGCCAGTGGAGAGGATCACCTTCTTCCTCTTCCTTTGCTCACTGCTTCAGAAAGGATCCACTAAAAGTTTATAGACATGTAGTTATTTCATTATCAAAAATGAATACATCCTCTCTTGTATGTATATTCTTTTTTTAAACTCAACCTTCACCTGTAGATGAATTTCTCTTTGCACCGAAGGTATCGAGCAATCCCTCAGCTTCCACGTAGCCCTGAATCACTACAGGAAATCAACCTTACTTGGCGCCCTTCTATAAGGTGGCACGCATGTCTCGGCGCGCAAGTAACAACTGGCACACAAGTCTTCCTCAACCACATGCGTGAATCATGCTTCTGCAACTCCAAAACTGCGCGAATCACTTCCTTCCTCGCATAAACCACCTCAGGCACCCAACTAACACTTGGCGCGCAACTTCCAACACTGGCGCGTAAGTCCCACTTGCGCGACACACCACCACTCGTACAACCACCACGCATGTGTGACAGGAGCTCTGAATCTTCAAAGTGTTGAACTCTGGTGAGAAATGAGGAGGGGTGGTCCAGTATTTATAGGCATTTTGAATACCCTACGCGATGGCATGCAAGTCACCCCTCGGCGCCCAAGTTTTAGCACGCAAGTATTCTGCCCTCCTAGAGACTTGCGCGACCAAACCAAATACATGCACGACCAAACCAAATACTTGCACATCCCAATTTCCTTTGCCATATTTTGATCTTCTTGTCTTGAAAAACAATAGGAGCGCAAGTTCCCAAGCCTCATAGGCATCAGCGCGCAAGTCTCTTTACGGTGCGCAAGTCACTTCCGTGTCCAACTCAATACTTCTGCGACCCTTGTTCCATTGCCATATTTTAATCATCTGATCTTGAAAAACATATGGTGCACAAGTTTCCAAGTCTTCGAGTACACGGTGCGCAAGTCCTTTTCCAAAATTACTTTTCTTCATTTGTCGATTTTCAGGCCCAAAAATATGGCAAACACTGGAAAACGACGCCACCTTGTATCTTTTTTTTGTACCGCCTCCAGATCATCCATTCCTTTGTCGATGTTCTTGAATCAAACATTTATCGTTTAACCACAGCTCTTGAACTCGACATGTCACCATGAAATCCCCTTTGTCAACAAGCTTGTATGACATGGCTTTCTTTGTCAATAATCACAGCACAATTGTCTACTTTGTCAACAAACACAATGACCTTAGAAATGCTTCAATGATACCTTGAGGGATTTTTGACCAATAGTTTCCAATGACGTTCTAATAACCACATGAAGAAAAAGTGTACAAAACAACCTAGATCATTCCATAACTATAAGAATATGGAGAATCTTCAATGCTATTGATGCAGTGCTCTGAGGTCAGGTGATCGAGACAGATCTTAGGTGTCATAAGCATCGTATGCTTCGATAAGATGAAGCTAGTAGAATTATTCCCAACAGTAAAACATATCTACACATGGTGATTCTTGGAATACCATAATTCTACATCAAGAGAAATCATAGAAATGAAATAATTAGAAAAGTGCAGTAGTGAAGAAGTTTTATAGAGCTGAGGAGATGCTGATAGATGATCAGGAAAGACCATCTATGGTGAGAGGTATAATTATTTTGAATTCTACCCTTATACTAGTGTCGTTTGATATTGGTGAATCACATTCCTTCATTTCCTCTCATGTAATTGATTTTCTAATTCTACACATTGAGATGATACCTTCCATGTTATAATTTCAAACCCCTCTCTGTAAAAAAGAATGTCAATCCATTAGGTGTAGAGAATGTTTTATAACTATTGATGGAGCTAAGATGAAATGGGGATTATCAGTGTTACCAATGGATATATTTTATGTAATCATAGGTATGTATTGGTTGAAAACATTCAAGTATGACATATAATTTTATAGCAAAATGGTTAGTTTCCCAATTGATGACGAAGTCGAGCATTTCTTAAGACAAAAATGGGTTATAAAGATTACTGCAACGGGTTTGTTGGCTCCCTGAGTGGGAATGTTTTCTTACCAGTGGGTGGAGATGAAATTAAAATCTTTAGATTTGATCAAATATAATAGTTTTCAAGTTATTCTTGATCTATTTCCTAATGTGTTTCCCAAAAACTTCTCAGCATTACCACCTATAAGTGAAGTGGAGTTTATGATTGATCTCCTTCTGGGGACCATTCATAATTCCCTTCCATATTATAATATAGAACCAATAGAATTAATGGAATTTAAAGTGTTGTTATAATAGTGGGAAAAAATGTTTCATTTGTAAATGTTTGTATATATGGGAAGCACAAGTATTTTTCATAAAGAAATCATATGGAACTCTAAGGCTATGTGTAGAATATCATATGATTACCCAAGCTACGATAAAGAATCGGTATCCACTACCATACATTGATGACATGTTAAATCAGTTGATGGTAGCTCAATAGTTCTCAAAAATTGAATTGTGATTAGGATATCACCAATTGTTAGTTTGAAAGGATGATATTCTAAAGACATCATTCAAAAGTAGGCATGGAATTTTTTAATAAGTACTCCACCCATTGAGTCTTATGAATGCACCAGTGGTCTTTATGGAATTGATGAATCAGAGATTTCTGATATAACTAGATTCATTTTTTGTGGTGTTATTTCATGAAATATTGGGGTATTTAATGAATAAGGCAGATTATGAGGAACACATATCTATAGTGTTATATATCGTGAGAGATCATCACTTATATGCAATATTGTAAAAGTTTGATTTTTGGATATTAGAGGTATGCTATCTCATCCTTGTAATTTCTGAATAAGGGGTTTCTATTGATCCATAAAAGATAAAAGCTATTATATCATGGAAATCCCTATATAATTTCTTTGAGATGAATTATTTTCTTTGTCTAGGTGATTATTACTGATGCTTTTTTGTGACTTCTCATGACTAGGATCACTAAGGAAAGCTTTGAAAAATAATAATACTCAATTACATTGTACTGACGAATTCCATAAGTCTTTATATGAACTTTATCATCATCTCAGATATGGTCCTATATTGATTTTTCTAGATTCAGGATAGGGGTATGTGGTGTATTATGATAATTTGGTATCTTGGTTGGGATGTGTTCCCCTGCATGGAAACCATGTGGTTTCTTATGGTTCAAGGCAGTTGACAGTGCATGAGAATAATTTCCTAAAACAATATTTGGAGGTATCTACATTTCCCCATGCTATAAATATTTCACATCATTATATAATTGGTGATAAATTTGTTTACATTATGGATCCAAACATCTTCCAGCCCAGTTTCCCACAATAGAATCGGAATCTGAGTCAAAGGAGATGGATATAGTATCTTTAGATGTTTTTCATTTACATGATTTATACACTGGGGAATCGTAATTCAGAGACTGATGCCTTAAGAAGAAATTCAAATTCATTGTTCTGGAAAGATGCATCAAATATTTTGATGTTATTATTGGTCCTAACCAACATGCATATCGAATGTGAAGACCAAGGTAGTGTGGAGGTTCACTTTTCAATCTCTATGGAACCTGATTTTGTAATGATATTCAAATATACACAATCATCTGATGCATATTTCTTGCTTATGAGTACAAAACTCAATTTTGGGGTGACCATTGTGGCTTGAAACTTTATGGGAGATTAGTGTTGTGGTTCAGAGATTGGATTTTTGTACCTAGGGTTTGTCATGAGAATCATCTTCATGCTTTCCCCTATTTTAGATAGACTATTAATTGGGGAATATAGAATATGTATAAGGCATTGAAAGCACAGTTTTGGTGGATTTATATGAAATGAAAGTGGGTGAGTTGATATCATGGTGCATAACTTGTCAAAATGTTAGTGAATAACATCAATGATAAGAAGTAATGTTGTTGTAATTACCTATCCCAGTGTCAAAAAGAGAGTAGATATATATGGATTTTCTTATAGTCCTCCCATGAATGGTTCGGAAATACAATCCCATATAGGTGATACTAGATTGGCTAACAATTTCATCCCACTTCATCCATATTCATTAAACTTATACGGTAGGGGTTTTATCAAAAATCTATATATATTAAGTGGTAAAAAGGCACAGAATACCAGTTTTTATTGTCTCATATAGAGATCCATGGTTCACATCTCATTTCTAGAAATCCTTAAAGAAAGCCCTTGGCACTCAGTTGACTGTGATTACGGTGTGTCATCCTCCGATGGATGGGAAACATGAATGGATGATACAGGCATTGGAAGACATGTTGTGGTATTTAGTAATGGATTTTGGTGGCTCATGGGATGATCATATAAACATATTCTAGTTCCTATTTAATAAAATATATAGTGCCTCAATACATATAGCTTTGTTTGAGGCATTGTATGGGCATCCATGTCTTTCTCCAATTAGTTTTGAGGAAACTTCTGAGACTTCACTAGTGGGGCTGATCTAAATCTATGAAACAATAGAGAAGATTCAGTTGAATAGGAAATGAATGGAGATGGCATAGAGTGGTCATTAATCATATGTGTATTAACGTCAATGATCATTTTCATTCACATTGAGTGCTCATGTGTTCTTGTAGATTTCTCCAAGGCTTGGATATCACCATTTTTGGAAGCATCGAATGTTATCTACTAGATATAGTAGGCCTTTTGAGATACAATAATGGGTAGAGAGGTGGAATATCTGTTGGAATTTCCACCATGTTTTAGTTCATTTCATAATGAATTCCATGTATCTAAATTGAAAATTTTTCAGCCTCATTCAGACTTTGTGATCATATTAGATCACATTGACTTAGAGTCGGATGCTTCATTTGTTCATATCATGTTGGGGATTTTGGAAAGGAATGAAAATGTCTTTCAAGGAAAAATCATCAGTCTAGTGCAAGTTTTATCGAAACATGGTTAGATTTAGTAAGACACATGGGAACTCTAGAAGGAAATGAAAGAGCAACGGCTGGATCACATTCCGGGCAATGATGGTTTTCTACTTTCTGAGGATGGAAAAACCAATGGTGGGGAGAATTTACTACCACCATTTTATGGTATGTAACCCTTAAATTATGATTTGAATTTATTTGATGTATAAGGGTGATGTTTGAGAGAGTTTTGATATCTTTCAGAGAGATTTTGTGGCTAAATGTGAGGCACATAGGTTGCAAACAATTTTTCAAAACCATGTGGAAATCCATGTAGAGACTATGATGTGTTGTAGATATTGGTTAGTTTCTTTGTAATGGTGGGAGCATTATTAGGGTTACCATGTGAGCAGGTCGTGAATGTGTAATCATAGGTAGTAGCTAACTCATGGGAGGTTCATAGTTTATCTAACTGTGCAGAGTAATCACACTCAGGGATAAAGTGAGATCCAAAAACATTTGATATCACATGTTTTTTACTCTATATGCTTTTTATGTTACCCAAAATGACCCTAACTCAGTATTATTATTCCATTATGTGTTTAGAACTGATCCCAAGTGAATTAAAATTGATATTTATCCTTCCTTTGGTAATTAGAAGCTGACTTCTTGAGGTATGTCATTATTCATCACTATTTGTGACACGTTTTCATAGATCTATGTTGATATACTTCTCCTATTCTCTAGGTTTCTTTGATCTACACCCTTTGTAGTTATATATAATATTATGGAGGTCAAATGATTTTAGTTTTTTTCTTTTTCATGTTAGGGGATGAGATCTATGGTTTTCTCATGGAGAATCGACCCAGTTTCTTGAGCGTTCTTCATCTGTTTTTGGTTTTCATCAAAACAATTGTGGTCAATGGATTCAATCTCGACTCCTCTTAGTCAAACTAATTATAATTAATTATAATTAATTTCTTTATGTGGATATTATTTTTAATACATTCTTGATGATTTTCAGAATCCGACATCTGCTTTTGTTTGTTGAAATCTAGAAAATTGGTGTTCTTGATTAAAGTGATTGATTCTTGATTTTCAAATGAAGATTTTAAAATAAGATTTATGTTATTTTTTTAATTTGATTTGATTAATCTGTTTAAAATAAATGGAATGGTTTTTTTTTACTGAAAATTTTTATTGGATTTTTTTTTAATGGTATCAAGAAATGAATGGTTTTATTGAAATTCATTGAATTGTTTTATTTAAATTGGTTTGGCATACAAGGGTTATGTTATTTCATGTTTGATGTGCCCCTAAATAAGGGAGATGAATTACTATGGTAAAAGGTGTTTCACTCTATATTAGGAGAATGTTTCAATGGGACACAAGGTGATTTAAACGAGAGACCACTCTTGAGTATGGAACTGTAAAACCAGCATGCATGGTTGGGTGTGTAGTTATGTGGAATGGAAGGATTATACCAAAATTATATTGATAAATTTTTTCGAAGCCTTTATTGTTTATTTCCCTAAAAATACGACTAACAAGAAAATTGGGTTAAATATAGCTTGTTTTTATTCGGTTACAAATGGTGGTAGAACTTGTTTATATTAAGTATTAAATTGTTTTCAGAATTATTTTGTATAAATGGTTTTATATAAATGTTTATAACTTTCTTATCATGGTGAAATGAGTAGTGAATTAATTGGGGAAATTTTACTAAGTTTTAAACTCAAACCTACCTTGGAACTTTAGTGCTATTATAGATGCTCTCTTCTGAGACATGGTAAAAGGTAATGTATCCCACATATTTAGCACCACCTTGTGATACTTGGGTTTTTTTGGTGATTTTTGAGCATGGAGATATGGATCATGGATTCTTGTGAACGTCATTGAGTATTTTTTTATTATTTTTTTTCTTACCTTCGTTTGGTTTTGGCGTTCATTGTAGCATACATCAGTGTTGTTTTGTTATAAATATGATGGTTGAGTTGTCTTGTTTTTATCATGCATGATATAATGGTTGTTAGGTACATGGTTTTTTTTTCTTAAAAGGTAAATCATCCCCCACATTCATTTTAAACCCTTTAGAATTTAATCTCATTCATTGGCATCTTGGGGATGTCAGCTAATTATAAGTAATGATTTGTTGTATTCTCAACCTAATGAGAACGGGTGGGTTATTACAGTTTTGTAACCCATTATATGGGATTTTTGTGGGTTTTGTTCATACCATTACCATAAAATCATTTATGTATATTTAATATACATAATTTATCATATAATTATCTTATAATAAGAATTTATTAGGTGTATAAAAAATAAAAAAATGCATATTGATGAATGTTTCATATTTAACAGGTAACTAATTTTGGTTTTCACCAAAGGACTTCCTTCATTTAATTACAACCCAATGTAAGTATTTTAGGTTGGGAAATGGAATAGAATAAGTAATTTGGTATTTATTGGCTGAGATAAGGGTTTCGATAGGTGTGAAGAAGGGACGATTTGGGGAGTCCATTTATAATGGAGGTGAGTATAATGCTTTTAAATCATGGAAATATAAAAATTCCACCCATGTTGTTTCCATGTAATGTGGCACCAATAATGTACCAAAGTTATGCTAGGATTTATATGGTAAAAATATGGCCAAATGGGTTCCAGAAAAGTTTTTGGGTTATTTTTTCACTTATGATTATTGTTTAGTCACATGGTAATTTTCATTTATACCACAATTACTGTGATTTATTTTAATCATTTTCACTAATTAATGAGGTAAAAAATAAAGTTTACATTATTATAAATTATAATTTATTATTATTACAATTATTTAATCTTTTTCTCCAAATTCAAAACACATAATTACAATAATTAATTTTAATATTTGTCTCGTATTTGTAGTGTTACAAAAGTTTTTTAAGAAAATTATTTTTTAAAAAAAGAATACTCTATATTAACTCCATGACAGACTTTAATAATTGTATGAAACTAAAATAATATTCTATTATATATATTCTATAAATTAGTTTTAATACATTCCACATTTATGTTTTTTAAAATAATTTAATAGGTGAAACATTATTCATTTTAAAATAATTTTTAGTCAAACTCTTCTTAAAAAAACAAACTTATGTTAAAACCCAAAATTAATTTGATTCAAAATTAATTTATTAGTTTAAATATAAAAATAATAATACATAGGTCATACAAAATCAGATTCTACACATATTTGTTTTCTTAATATTATTAATTTACTAAAATAAATGACACTTATATGAAAATCTGATTTTCACTATTCACTGAAAATAACAATTTTCTAGAAAATATTAAAATATAACTGAATGTAAATTTATACATTATGAATTATATATTTATATAAATTTTATTAAATTAAAATAATAAATATGATAAATTATTTTTAAAAGTAAAACCTTATATAAAAAGTTTCTAATTAAAACAATTTCAATTTTGATGGAAATTCAATTAATATTTTTATTACTAATATAACTGTGTAATTAAAATTAATAAATATGAAAATTATTTATTCAATCATTAATAGATTTTATAAATCCATTCTTTATTTATAAATATTATTCACACAGTTTTATTCACTTATTAAATAAGTGGGGATATCTTTCCCAAATAGTATTTTCATATTCTCATTTTCCCTCTTCAACCATATGAATTTTCCATAAAACCACCACCTGATGAATCACTATATTCTAAAATACATTCTCTTTGATGTGAAGTACCATTAACAATCTATTCCTCCAAAGAAATATTTAGTCCAATAGAACTATTTCAGGGATCAAAACATAAGATTAAATCGGCGCATATTTCCTTAAAAATCAAATGTGGAATATGGTGTGTACATGAGATAAAATAAGATGTAAGGATACTCATTAGGTAACTAATGTTAATTTATATTTCATTTGAAATCTTATAATTAACAATTAACTTAGCTTTCCCTTCTTCTCAAAACACATCAAAATATTCTATATATAATCTTTCATAATGATATGATCACCCACCATGAACAAAAAATATTTCCCCCATTTGTCCACATAAATTTTCTACCTTATTTGAACTATCTTCATTTCTTAATGAATCAAATAATAATTCTCTACCATCACTTATACTAAATCTATTACCATCAACTCGAATTCTCTGGAATCATCCAAAAATACCAACTTCCAAAACCATTTTCCATATAATGCCTAAAATGGTTCCATATATAATCTTAAATTAAAACTATTATAATAAAACTAATCACACATCAAAATATGTTGATCCAAACATACTTTGTAATAATTAAAAAATAACAATGTATATCATCCCTATTTTGAATATTTCACTCAGATTTTCAATCAGATTGGGGATGAAAATATATAATGAATTTTTTTTCAGTACCAAATGACTTGTAAAGACCTTTCCAAAAATTAGATGTAAACCTGAGATCATGGTATGATAAATTGGGGAGTGAAACACCATTTAAAATAACTATCATTATTCGATATAGCCTAGAAAGATAACTAATATATATTTAATCATGAATGGAAAAGAAATATGAATATTTAGTTAATAAATTCTGAATAACCCAAATTAGTTTATTACCAGGAAAATTATTTGGGAGTCCAACCGTGAAATCAATTGATATATATTCTTATTTCCACTCCATAACGAGAAATGGTTAAAAAATATCATTTAGAATTTTTTTTTCAACATTAACCTTATAACAAGTCAAACACATCACGATAAATACTGAAATATCCATTTTCATTCCATCTAACCACTAATACCCCTGACAGTCTATGTACATCTCAGTGCTTTCCAAATGGATGGAAAAAGGATAATAATGAAATTAAGTCAATAAATCTTTTCCCTAATGGGAATCAAAAGGCACCCATGATATTTTCCCAATATATAATACACCTTCTCAATCAATATTATAACCAGTAAAATTACACATCTTAATGGATTATACCTTTTCCTATAGAGATTAATCCTCTTTCTCAAACCTATCAGTTATTTTTAATATATTAAACTATTATACAACTTGAAAAAAAGTTTTTCCCTACATTAACAACTTCTAGGAAAAAATAAATCAAATAATTAATTAAAGAATTATGTTTCAAATATATTATGGTTAATGTAGAAATAATTTTATGAATCAATGCTTCAACAAAATACTTTTATTTTCATGGAAGGAAATTAATTATACAATAATAATCCTTGATTAGTTCTACACATCTTATATATCTCATGTTCAATTATTTATGAGTGAATATATACCTCAAAAATATTTATTAGTATATATTTCGCACTTTACTACATACAAATGAATCCTCTAAATTTTAAAAAACCATATCTAATTCCAAGTCATGTGTAGGCTGTTTTAATTCAAGAGGCTTCACATGATGTGAATCATAAGAAATTACTTGATTATTCTGCATTAGGACAAAACCAAATCCATTCATGAATGAATCGTTTTAGATGAGAAATTCTCCATTTCGGGATGGTTGATCCAAAATAAGAGCATTCACCAATCATATTTTATGTTCCTAAGAAATCATTACATTATATTGTCTGGATGAACATAACAGCTTTTTGAGTAAACATATTCTATAGGCTAGAAAATCAAGAATGTTTTTCAACAAACCTACAGTAGTAACCTTCTAATCTAAAAATAATATTAATATCAATGTTTTTTAAGTCTTGGAAATTACTCAACATCATTGGTTTTATAAGTGTAAAAAATTATTCAATCATTAGAAATAATATGTCATTGAAATTAAATTTTTTTCAAACAAAATTTGGAGTTGAAAAATTTCCCATAGAGTTTATTTTTTGACAAGGTTTGAAAAACAAAAATTATGTGTCATTCATGTTCCTCTTGACTTTTAAAATTTACAAAAATGTAATCAATAATCAAAAAAACAATATTTTCCATTAACTTTTGGAAAATTATTTTCATAAGATCCATGAATAGTGTAGGTGAATTAAATAACCAAAAATTGAAAACTAAAAATCCATAGTTCCCATATCTAGACTAAAACATTGTCATTGGAAGGTATTCTTCCTTCACTTCCAACTAGTGTGCACTAAACTTAGGTCATCCTTTAAAAAATATAGTTCTCCCTAGTTCTGATCAAATAAACCATCTAAATGAGGAAAATCATACTTTTTTTATAACATTAATGTTATTCAATTGACTATAATCAATAAAAAGTCTCACTGAACAATATTTTTTAAAAAAAAAATAGGAGCACCCAATGTTGACGTACTTGTTCAAATAAAAACCTTATCTAATTACTCAAAAAATTTAATTTTCAATTCTAAAAGTTCCACTATATCCATTTTATAAGGGGGTATAGAAATAATATTAGCATTAGGTACTAAGTCCATAGTAAATTGAACATCTTGATCAGGAATAACACAAGGAAATTCATTAAAAAAATTCCATGTCTTCATTTATTATTAGAATATCATTAATTTTAAATGTTTCATTATGTTCCATAATATGATCTTGGTAACATTCACATCCATCATTAATCAATTTCTCGCATAATTGGAATGTTTTGAAATTCATGAATTTATTGAGAACTACATTCTTAGAAATGAAATATGTGTCAGCATCATTAATTGAAATTCATTCCATAACAAAAATGATATGAAAAACTACTTAGACAGTTCAACATGAATTTTAGGAAATTACATCCCACTAATCACTATATGAAGAGTTTTTAATTCTTATTTTATTTTAAGAATTTCACTAGGAGTTTTCACCAAAAATTATATCTTACATTCTTGATGTGATATTCCAAAATTTTCATAAAATATTATCAAAAATTGAATTATGTAAAGATCCATCACCAAATAAGGCATTGGAATAATTTTAATACATATGAAATATACATTTCACTACTTTATTTGATGTCCCAACATCAAATATAGTATTAGTAAATGACTTTTCTACACCTTTCTATTTTTGATCACGATGATTTTCAACATGTGAAGATAACATCGAACAACAATTATCATATATACCCAACTCAATTAAACAAATTCATATAATCAGTGGTTGGATATCAATTAACCCATTCTATGGTTGTCCGGGTCCCTCTTAATTATTGTCATGAATCTTGTAAGAAAACAAACCACACTGAAAATATAACAACCCTGGTCTCTATTTCACACTTAAACATAATTTATTACATAAATTATTCCCTTGATACAACATAGTTGATTTATAGTTATAGTCTATTTGGGTCATAAGAACCTTACATAACATCTTAAATACATGAAATACACATCTTTATTAAAAACATATTTTACCTAACCACACACATTCCTTCGTACCTAGCATTGAATGGGATAACCTGAGGACATGCATTAAAAATGGTGAGCTATAAAGCCTAGTAAAGGAGTAAACTAGTAATAACATAAATAATATAGTACATGTTAGGAAATTATCATATCAATTGATCCTAAGATAATCATGAACATGGAGGCATGATATAGCATCATTATCATAACATGGAAATGTGGCAACAATATATAACATGATATTAGCATGATCCATGTGTCATTTCACATGGATAATGATTAAATCCACATTTCAAATAAATATTCATTAGTAATCCATCATTTAACTTAATGTATCAAAATACTAGTATTTACCCAATGCATTGGAGCACTATCAGGGCGCACCCTTCTTAATCATTTCATTTCATGCATAAGTGTGCCACATGGAACATATAATATTGATTCAATAAACTTTATCATTTTCCCATGAGAAAGGACTATGGAATTCATACATGAAACTCTATAATCAATATGTAAATGCGCATAATGGTGAATACCCTTGATTGATAAATGGGAATGGTATTCACTACATAATAAATTTGGCTTGGACAATCACTGTTCAATTTCGGCATAATAACGACCTGACATAAGAAATCATAATAATGGCTGATGAGATAGAAAGGTTTTTCTAATAATATTTACATGAAAAGGATATTAATGGGGTTATATTTAAATGCCTCGACATATCTAATGGAATTAAGATTCATAATACAAAATAATTGCTTAAATGGAAATGGGGTGAGAGAAATCCCTTACAGAATTTCATCATGGTAATTGGTCTACATATTAGGAATTAATGAGAGAGAATGGTGTCTATCACCACTAAAAAATAACGAGGAAAGTATAGGGGTGGTTTGAAATCATACCCCATCATTATTAATTGAAAATACTATGGTATAGAAACATAAATAATCATGCACATTAATGAGAAATGAAGAAATCATTTACATGGAAGTGTGATCCGAAAGGCTTGGGAGGGGATTAGGAGAGGGTTATTTGGAGCTTGGGGAACCATGTGAGGATTTTAGAGAGAGTAGGGAAGGTTAGGGACAAACTCCATGGTTGTTTAGTGAAATAAAGTTGGATCTTGGTTGGTTTTGTATAGGAAAAGGGAGGGAATTCTTTATTACGTTGGTTTTAGAAACTACACATTAATCAAATCAAAACAACAAACCATACCTTGGGTTTCTCCCCAGGTTTCTGCCAATGTGGAGAGTAAAGAATTATTTTATAAGACCAATGCCCAAAAATATTAAAATGATAATATTTATTATGTGGTGATTTGTCACACTCTCAAGGAAATAATTTTAAAATGTTAAACTATTGTATAAGTCTAGCATGGTCCACTAAGGCTTTGTAATATAGATAAGACAAACCTAAAATCGCATTATTTTAAAGATAAAGAATATATTGTCTGAAAATATCATTTATTTTATTTTATTACATCACTATTGGTTCATTATGAATTTCTAAAACACATTATATATTTAACGGTATTTAATTGTTACACAAAAATTCAATTATCTCAGAAAATTATGAAAAATTCACCATTAGATAATTTAGAAGTCTATAATCCAGAAATAATATTCATTTTATCTAAATAATTTTCTAAGTATTTTAGTTTTTAATTTTAAAATAAAAACAGACATTTATCGAAAAATCATGGGTTTTGACAAAAATGGTTTTCAAACCTTAATAATAATTACAAATGTATCCATAAAAATTTTACAATAATTTTTATTTAATGAAATATTATTTTTTAATAATATTTAATTAAAAAATTATTTACATCAAATGTCCATGAATTCATCAAAATAGATTTCTAATTATAATATTAACTAAAAAATACTATGTGTTACATAAAAACTATTTGCAAAGTAACAATAATAAAATGAATGTATATTCATTATTCTATAGAAAAATAATGCTAATAGTCATTGTGCTAGGGTCTTGTTACATAACCCCTAATAACACCCACATAAGCTAATGGTGAAAGGATCTTGGGGAGGTTCAGATAACATAACTCGACTGGTAATCTCTATTAACTTCCACTTCTCATGTAGGTGGTTCCGTTAAAGATTAATATGTTGAAGAACATCTTGGTATTGGTCTATAGTGAATCGCAGTGATTCCACCACCTTTCCAAACTCTGAAAAATGGGCTTTGAATTGAGAAATTATACTAGATGTGGTTGTCTCATCCTTTATCTGAGTAAATTAGATTTGTTAAATCCCTATATTTATACTAATCATGTGATCACTGTTCCACAAATATATTAGCAATGGTAAGAGGTCCTAACTATATTTTTAAATCAAAAAAAAAGAAGTTATTATTTTATAAAACCATTTTATAAAATAATACATTAAATTATATAAATAGTAATTTTCATTAAGAAAAGTATGGGTCATTATAAAATTCTCTCCATAAGAAATTTTTCCTCAAAATTTCATTTTCCCATACTAAAAAAGATGTGGGTAACTCCACCTCATCACTTCTTCTAGTTCCCACATTTCTTCTTCAAACATGTGGTTTCTCCAAAACCCTTTCATTAGGGGCATTGTCATAATTCTTAGAAATTTTTTGCAACAATATATGATCTTCACTGGCTTCTCTTTATAAGATATTTCATTATCCCATGGTGTTACCTCTGGATTGAGTACATGCAATGGCCCAGGTATGTACTTCCTCAAGAGTGATACATGGAATACATAATGTACCTGGAACTGGTTCAGTGAGAGTTCTAGTAAATATGACACTTCTCCAATGCGATCAAATATCTAAAAAGGGTCGATGTACATTGGACTAATCTTTCCCTGAATCCCAAATCTCATAATTCTCTTCTATGATGATATTGAGAGGAATACCATGTCTCCTCATTAAACTCTGGGTCTCATAGACAATTATCAGCATATCTCTTTGGTCGACTCTGAGAGTCTTTAATGTGTTGCATGATGGTCCTAACTGTCTCCACAATTTCATAGACCATTTCTGAACCTAAGTGATTTTTCTCCCCAACATCATCCCAACATGAAAATGTTCTTCACCTCTTCCCATATAGGGATTTATAAAGATCCATTTGGATTCTTTAGTGGAATATATTATTGTAAGAGGACTCATCCAGAGGAAGATGTTGATCTCATCCTCATTTCATTTCTATTGTGTATTCTCTCAACATATCCTCATGTGTTGGGAAAGTTCACTCAGATTAGTCATCAGTTTGAGGATGATAAGTTGTACTAAAGTTCTTCTTAGTATTCAGAGTTAGAGGAAGACTCTTCCAGAATATAGAGGTGAATCTTGGATCTCGATCAGATATAATAGATAGTGGTACTCCATGTAGCCTAACCACTTCTTTGATATATATCAGTCCTAGATGATCCAATTAGAAATCCTCTTGAATTGAGATTAAGGGTTCAGTATTTGTAACAAAATCCACAATAACCCGGATAGCATTGTTTCCTTTGGATTTATTCAGATGTCTTGTGAAAAATTCCATGGCGACGTTCTCCTATTCCCATGCGGGTATGGGTAATGGTTGTATGACCCCCTTATAATTCTGCCAATCAGCCTTCACATTCAAACATACTTGCAATATTGATGTATACTCAGCGATCTCCTTATTCATGTTATCCCACCAATAAATATCTCCGAGATCTCGATACATTTTATTTTTTCCAGTGTGAATGGAGAAATTAAAAATATGTGAATCATCTAAAAGATCTTTCCTTAACTCCATATTTTATGGAAAACAGAGTCTTGACCAAAATCTCACAATTCCTTCTTCATTAACATTGAACTCTATGGATTTCCTTTTTTTCATAGATTCCACTTTCTTTGGAATACACACAGCATCCTTTTGTGCATCCTTTAACCTTTCCAAAAGAGATGGTTGAGAAATAATTTGTCAAAATATTTATGATGTCCAATTCATTTTGATTCTCGTATCCTTCTTCATAAAATCTGAGAAGATTGGATCCATTTCAATTCTTATCAATTGTCAAATTGTTGGGTCCTTTCTACTTAGAGAATTGGCCACCATATTCCCTTTCCTAGTGTGGTACTGGATTGATAAATCATAGCCTTTAATTATCTTTAACCATATTTGTTGGCACAAATTCAACTCTTTCTGTGTGAATTTATAATAAAGGATTTTGTGATCCGTATATATTTCACACTTCTCCCCAATGATGTAATGTCTCCAAAATTTTAAAGTAAATATTATTACAGCCAACTCCAGATCATCTATTGGATATGTTTTCTCATGAGCTTTCAATTTCTTTGAATAACAAGAGATGACTACTCATTTTTCCTAAACACCCAACACATGACCATCTTCGAAGAATCACTAAAAACCACAAAACAATTTCCACTTCTGGGTATTGTGAGCATAGGCGCAGTGATGAGGCTCCTTTTAAAATCCTTGAATCTCTCTTCTCATTCATCACTGTAAGAAAATGTTACTCCCTTCCGAGTTTTCATGGTAAGTGGGTTGGAAAATCATAATAAATTTCTCACCAATCGGTGATAATATCTATCTAACCCCAATAATCTAAAAGTATCAATTACCAATAATGGCCTCAGCCATCCCTCAATTGCAGCAGTCTTGGTGGGATCTATAGATATACCATTACTTGTGATGATATGAACTAATAATGAGACCTTCTTAGACTAGAACTCACACTAGTTTTACATTGCATAAAGATTCTGTTTTTTCAAGGTCTCTACTGAAGTTATTAGATGCTCCTCATACTTTTCCGTGGTTCTAGATTATATTATAATATCATATATAATGAATGCCACAAATTTTTTCAAGTAATTTCTAAAGACATTACTAATCAAGTTCATGAATATTTATAGGTTATTAGTGATTCCTAAATGCATTACTATGATTTTATAGTGCACGTATCTTGTACAAAAGTCAGTCTTGGGGATATTCCCTTTCTTCACCCTCACATAATAATATCCTGACCACAAATCCACCTTAGAGAAGTATTGTGTTCCAAGTCGCTAACCAAAAAAGTCATCAATTCTTGACATAGTATACTTTTTCTTTATCATGATTTTTTTGAGCTCGTAATAATGGATGCAAAGGCGCATTGACCAATCCTTCTTATTGATGTAGAGGACTGGTGCACCCCAAGGTGAAGCACATGGGCGTACAAACCCATTATCCACATTCTCCTGAAGTTGTTTATTAATCTCCTCAATCTCCAAAAAATATATTCTATATGGTGTCTTCGATATTAGAAACACCCCAGGTATAAGATCCATTGATAATTCAACATCTCATCTAGGAGGAATACCAGACAATTCCTTGGGAAACACTTCACTGAATTCCCTCACAATAGGAATGTCTTAAAGGATGTTTAATTCATTGGAAAAAGTAATCTGAGAAAGATATGAATAATCAAAGGGAATTAATATCCATGCTTGAGATAATGGTGCTAAAGAAGATTCATCCTCCTCCTAACACTAGTACAGAATTGGGGGTCAATTCTCCATATGGAGAGTTATTTCCCTCTCACAGAAATTTATGTTTTCTCTATATAACGAAAGTCGATCCACTCCAAGAATTGAATCATATTCCACTAGGGGGGAGAGTATGAGGTTCTCCATAAATTTAAAACCACAAATTGAAATAGGGGAAGAGTTATATTCATGGGATGCAATGATTGCCCCATTTTTTGTTATCAACAACATCTTTACTTCCATGATTTTTTTTGTTGTTTGGATTGTTCTACAAAACATTTCCAGATATAAAAGAATTCATAGAACTAGAATCAAAATTTACATTTTCTATTCTTGAATGAATAACTACTTTATTTTTACCACTTCGTTTTCGGGGTTTGTTTCAGTGTTAGTGATGGGAAAATCTCACCCTTTCTCCCTAAAGGTTTTTTGGTTGCCTCAAAAAACCCTTGGCTTAGGGAACTGGTTTGAAAAGCTCCATGGTTCTTTGTATTTGAAGTAATGAACAACATGTTGAGGTTCAAAGGAGTATTCCTCTTATCTATCACAGTTGTAGGTTTTTCTTGTCATCAGTTAATGGCCAGGTTCCCTTCTCTTCCACACCTAAAGCATTTCCTCATCCCCTTCAGGAAATTTCTGGGGAACTTCATTCTGCACCTTTGGCAAGTAGGGTGTTAGGTTTTCTTTGCACAACTGGATTTATTCATCAGACCACCAGAATTAAATTCCACCTTACGCTTATTCTTCCCATGTTACCCTTGATATTCTTCGATCTCCATTTTGACCTTGAGGGTACATTAGACAATTTCCTCATAGATCTTGAAGTCATAGATCGATAGAGATTTCTATTGGGTCAGTTTTATCCCACCAAAGAAGTGGTTAACCTTGAATTTGGGGGTAACAAAAAAGTTGGATGTATATCGTGAAAGCCTTGTGAAGCATTATTTATACGCTCTGATGGATTCGTTATCCTTTTTCTTGTGGGAAAGGAAGTCCCTTTCCATATTATGTCGGAGGGAGTGAGGAAAATATTTATCGATTATTTTCCTGGAAATCCTTCCATTCCAATACCCTGATCCCCTCCTCTAGATTCGTATTTCTGATCAATGTCCACCATTGATCAAGTTCAGCCTTCATATGGTAAGCACCTAGATGTACGTTCTCTTCTTCAAAACATTGAATGAGGGAGAACATATTCCCAATGGATTTGACCCATTTTTCAGAAAATGAAGGATCAGATAATCCATTAAAATTAGGAGGCCATTGTCTCATGATGCTCTGGATTGCAACTTTTTCTTTAATAGGGGGGTTGAAAATTCATCATGACCCATGTTTAAATTAAAAACATGAGTTCACTAAGAGAGTATTTTGGCCATGTTCATGATTCCCGCTACTATTATTTTTGGCATCTCGTTAGAATAGTCATCACATTGATCTTCGCATCGGTTGTTAGCCCATGTCCTCCTACTACTAGCCATTGGATGGAATAAAACAAAATTTAGAGGTAACACATAAAGGATAATCTAAAGACAAAAATAGATGACTAATAAATTACTTTTATTTCCATAATATATGAATTTATAGGCTTCAATATATGTTATCAATGATATACTTCAGAAAATATATTCTTAGGGGAATTTTTTATTCCCTTTAAAAATTTTCATAATAAGATTATGAATTTACCAATGAATAACCCTCGGTTGTGTCGTAACCAAGATTGCATTAAGGAATGTTTTTGTGTACCATTTCCCATTCGAGTCTTTCTCAAAACGGTGTTTTTGAGTTTTACCCCTAGATACATCTCGGCCAGAGCTGCCTCTCCCTACTCGATTCTAGACATGGATGTATTTTATTGATAAACCACTAAATAAATAGTCACCAAAATATATGGATGTTTTTATTATACTTAGTCTTATCTCTAAGGCTTTCACTGGGTTTTTTCTAATCCTAATCCCAAAAACAACTAAACATATCCTCTGATACCAACTATAACAACCCTGATCTTTATATCACACTTGAAAAACATTTATTAAATAAAATATTTACTTGATACAACATAGAAGATTGTGAGTGTTAGTGTCTTTGGGTCTTAGGAACATTACAAAACAACTCAAAACATAGAGTACCCATCTTTATTAAAAACTTCTTTTACATGACCAAATGAATTCCTTCATACTTAGCATTGCATAGAAAAATCTAAGGACATGAATAAAAAATTGGTGAGATATAAATCCTAGTAAGGGAGTAAAAAAGGAATAACATCAAGAATATAGAAAATGTTATGAAATTGGAATATCAATGGAGCATAATATAAACTAGAATATAATTTCATTATATAGCATGGTTATCATAACATAGAAATGTGGCAACAACATTTAATCTGATATTAGCATGATTAAAGGATCATTTCACATAGAGCATGAGTAAAACCTCATTGGAATATAATTATCATGATTAAACACTCATTTAACTTGATGAATCATGATACTATTTTTTACCCAATGCATTGGAGAGCTATCAAGGCACACCATTCTTAATCATTTCATTTCATGAAAAAGTGTTCCACAAGGATCATATAATAGTGATTTAGTAAAAATATTCATTTATTCCACAAAAATATAATGTTTAATTCATATATTAAACTATATAGTCAATATGTAAATAGTCATAAATGTGAATACCCTTGAAAGGGTAATGTACTTTGTATTCACTACAAAATGACTTTTTCTTGGAAAATCGATGTGCAATTTCATCAGCATAACGGTGTGACATAAGAATTAATAAAAATGGTTGATGACAGAGAAAGGGTTGTATAATAATATGTAAATGAAATGGAAATTAAGGGGGTATTATAGATATGTGTCCCAACATATGTAATATAATTTAGATTCATAATACAAAATAATTTCTTGAATGTAAATGTATAGAGGGAAATCCCTTACGGAATTTCGGCATGGTAATGGGTGACCATGGGAGGAATTAATAAGAGATAAAGGGGTATCTAATAACTCAAAAATATGGAGGGAAGTATAGGGGATGTGAAAAATCATACCTCATAGTTTTTAATTGATAATAAAATGGTCGAAAGACATAATGAAACTTGGAAAACAATGTGAAAGGAAGAAATCTCTTATGTGGAAGTGTGATCCCAAAGGCTTGGGAGGGGCTTGAAAGAGGCATAATGGTATCTTGGGGAACCTATTGAGGTTTTTAGAGAGAGGAGGGTAGGTTAGTGACTTGATACAAGGGTTTTTAGGGATGATAAGTGGGATATTTGGTGGGTTTATAAAGGAAAATAGTGGAAATTCTTTATTATTTAGGTTTTTAACACTGTACATTAAACTAATCAAATGCACAAACCATCCAATTGTTTTTTCTAATGGGTTTTTTCAAAGAATAGAGGAAAATTATTTTTTAAGTCCTTTGTTTTAACGTATTAATATATAAGGATTTCTTATGTGGAGGTGAGTCACACTGTCATGGAAATCATTCTAAAATGACAAAATGTTTCATAAGTCTATGAGGGTCCACTAAGGCTTTGTAAAAAAATCAAACAAACCTAAAAACAAATTATTTTAAAGGTAAAACATATAGTTATCCAAATTACCATTTATAGTATTTTTTTTACATCAGTATGGGGTTATTACGATGTCAAAAACAATATTATATATTTAACAGTATTTAATTTTTACCCAAAAAATCGACTTCCTTAGAAAATTATCAAAAATTCACCATTAGATAAATTCGACCTCCTGAATTAAAAAATAATATTCATTTTATCTAAATAATTCTATATATATTTTAATTTTTAATATTAAAATAAAAACCAGCATTTATCGAAAATTCATGGGATTTGACAAAATTGGCTTCCAACCCTTAATAATAATTACAATTTTATTCATTAAATTTATATGATCATTTATATTTAATGAAAAATAATTTAGCTACAATATTTTATTAAAATTTTATTTAATTAGATAATCCATTAATTCATCAAAATAGAATTCCTAATTGAATATTAACTAAAAAATATTATTTGTGATTTAAAAACTTTTTTCAAACTAAGAATAAAAAAATTGATGTTTATTCTTTATTCAATAAAAAAATAATTCACATAATCATAGTGATAGGGTTTTGTTACATAACCCCTTATAAAACATGTATAATATCCAAGGTTAAGCTGTGCGATGGTTACAAACTCTTGCGGAGGCTCAGATAACATCGTTCAAGTGGTAATCTCTGTGAACATACACTTCTCCCGTAGGCGCTTCTGTTACATCTTAACATGTTAAAGACTAGCTTGGGATTGGCCAAGAGGAAAGCCCAGTGATTCCAAATCCTTTCCAATCTCTGAAAAATGGGATTCGTATTGAGAAACTCTACTGTATGAGGTCATTGCTTCTATTGTCTAAGTAAATTTGATTTGTTAGAGCCCTATATTTTAACTAATCTTGTGATCAATATTCAATTGCTATAATAGAAATGTTAGGAAATCTTAATGGTATTTTGAAAACCAAAAACATAAAACCAAGGATGTTAAAATTTTATATAACCATTTTACATAATAATATATTTAATTAGATCAATATAAATTTTCAATAATAAAAATTTGGGTCATTACAGAAAACACATCCTAGATCTTATGAATCATTCATTGAAATGTATCATTACACACATAGATCATTTTGGATGATTACCTCTTATTTAATGGTTTTTTGTTAATTTCTAGCCACCTAGAAAATTTCTTACTCTTTTTATTTTTAGATACTTTTTTTTATAAAATTACATCGCAACTTTCTTTGCACAACAAACAACATTCTCATTACTTTTAAAATATTCTGCAGACAATGTCATTTGTAATCATGGTGTAAACCATAAGAAAACCCTATTAATTTCTAAATGATATCCAAAAATAAAATCCATAACATAAATATATAATATTTTTGTTTTTTCAACACATTATTCTATATAATATTAATATTTCTTCATAAATTATAAGAATTTTTTTTCAACTAGAGTTCAACTTCCCTAGGGAAATATTTTTGAAGGGAAATATCCTTGAATATTTCAAATTTGATGTAAGAAATGTAATATTTTCCTCTTGTATTATTAACTAAATAACACAATAGATAAAATTCACCTTCTAAATGATCAATATAAAGAGTTAAAATTTGAATTTATGAAGATTCCATGATATAATATATATTCTCGAGGTCATTGATCCATCCTTCGACAACCATTGGGTCAGATGATGCACTAAAATATGGGGGATTTTGCCTCATGATATGATCTAAAAATTACATTTTCACTAATAGTAGATCAGTTTATTCTCAATCAGAGATACCTTTTCCATTTATTTTTGAATTCAATTAATATATCACTACAACAAGATTTTATATTCTGATTTCAACCTTATTAGGATGAATATTTTGAAGAATATATTTTTTTTGGTACCATCCCAATACTACTTACCTATTTATTTTCTAAAAACTATTTGAAATATATATATTTTAGATGAAAAAACATGGTAATCTTAAAATTATATAACATTTTAGCTTAACTATAAGGTAATGTTTTTAAGGTAATGCTATTATCATTATCCGGACCTCTACTATTACCTAAGCCTACCATTGATACCATATATAATGTATTAACATTAAAAAAATGTTAATATTTATTTATAGTTGGGAATTTAAATTAGTTAACATTTATAATATTTTTAGGATTAATGGTTTAGAGAACTATATCATTACTCATAAATTAAAAACTATATAATAAAAGGTGGTCACTTTTGATTTGTATCCATGTTTACCATAAAATAAAACATCTAATAATTAATTATTTATTTCATGGAAAATCTTCATACCATTTAAAATGAATTATTACATTCCCTTTCCCAAACTTATTACCTAATAAAAACATTTAAAATTGTTTGATGAACTCAAAAATCTCAATAAGGGATACATAAATACGGAAAACTATTCAGCATGTGAAAAACATAAAATCTCATATATCATTTACCTTTATCAGTAAATTTCATTTATAATGTAAAATAAAACAATTTCACATGAAAAAAATCACCAATTTTCTCATTGAAAAGAAGTAAAATCTATAGCAAGTAATTAACAACTATTTTGGTGATTTAGATCATCATATATATAAAACCCTTTCAATTGAAATAATCATATGGTTGACTTTCAATATTATCATTACCATATGATTTAGTGTTCTATATAGTTTCATCCATCATTTAATATATAATGGTATTACCCAATTCTCTCTAGGCCACCACATGTTAAGCTATAATGGGATTACCTGATTTTATCTAGGCCACACTGAGTTATGATATATGTATATTACCAAGCGCTATTTTTTCCATGGCATGTTAATCCATAACAGGATTATCTAGGGTCATCTAGGAACATCCATATCTCATTAATAATTCCAAACTACAATATAATGATGAATTTTTTTTTATTATTTCAATTTTATCATAAATAATTTAAAATACACTTTCAAATCCATAAGCAAAATAGATTAGGATATCATAATACACTTTTCTTTTTAAAACCCCATTTTCAATACAATAAAAACATTTTCAATTTAAAAAAAATTCAATAACAAAAAACCCAAAAAAATTGGAAAATTGTTTTCTTTTTTTAAAAGAAGAAACATTTCAATGGAAACATGAAAACAAATAATGGTCATCATGGTTGAAATTTCATTATGGTCATGTTTGTTAAGAACAGAACATTCCTTTTTTAAATTTTCAATGAATTGCATATTAAACACATAAAAATCATTTTGAAAAAAGTTTTAATAAATTGAAAATATACATGTAATATAATTTATAAATATTTTATGTTTATAAAATCAATCAAATATTCATAGTCATGAAAAATAAATAGTTATAAGAAAAACATTAAAAGAGAACTTTTTTAAAGAAAAAGTACATTATGAATTTGGTTGTTTTTTAATCATATCCCACATGAAGTATAACATTAAAAAAATTTAAAACAATTAGAATAGATTATATAATGATATAACATGCCAAATGGACTTTATATACACCTCCTAATATTATATATGTATATAACACCAAAATATGTCTCAATGAAAAGTGATTGAGATGAATCCCCTCACCTTGAGAATATCATGTCACGTGTGTATTTATCTTCATGAATAATAAAAATAGGATAACAATTTACTATATTGAGAAAATTATCACAGTTAATGATTAGTTTTATTTCACTAATTAACATGTTATATAGAATTACATATTCAATTTCGATTATGTCGGATGTTTTGACCATAGTTGGTTTGTATATCAAAAATTAAATTGGTAGGACAACTATGGTCAAAGGTTCCATTATTTAAAAATATAAATAATAAAAATTATGATATAATCGCAAAATTTATTCAATAATTATAATACTAAAACCAATCATTAAATATGGTTATGAGAGATGATTTAGCATTATGATCATGGAGACGGTATGTTGTTTGTATGTATGAGTAACATTTCAACATTTTCCAATGATCATTATGGAATGAATTCCATGATATTAAATTATATTATTTATATATATATCATTCATTTGATGTAAAAGGAATTACATCGCTTCAAGGAGGCGATAGTCCACACGTCCACAAACGAATTTATCAGTTTCTCAGTTTGTGAAAATGTAAGAAGAAAATTATATATTATATTTACATAAAGATAATTATATCAGGAATATAATAATTATTTAATTTATATAATTTATATTTATTTTATTTATGATTATTACATTCCATGTAATACATTAGTGAAAAGCGATTCACATCGCTTCATGAAGTATAGTTTGTCGTACACACGACAATGTTATAGTATCCACTGTTACATGAAATATGAAATGGTTTATACAATATAATGAATAAAAAGGTATAATTATGTTATAAATATCATTAAAATAATATATAAACTGTATTTAATTCTTGATTCTCAATAATGAGAGGTGGTAATGAAAAAATATATGACAACATTTTTGCGATGTGGTATCCCGCCAAACACAAAAAAGAAGATTTCGTAACCCAATATATAAAAGAGTGTATTGGTGTATGACATATAATTAATATTAAAAAATATCATCATTTTAATTATAATGATTTTATTATATAATCATGGTTTAAAAATAATTTAATTGAATCGGTAAATATTAAAACAAAAATGTATGTTGATTAACATCACCTCTTCTTTGAGTAGCTCATTTTAATTTTCAACAAAGAACTTCCATTATTGGGTTTCTACCCAAATTAAGGATTATAGGATGATATTATGGAGGATAAGAACTTATTTTCTCAGGTATTGTCTAACCCATAGGGATCTAGATGAGTGAAAACTGGTGGACTGTGGGAGGCCTTTTACAAGAAAGGTGAGTGGAAAACAAGTAAATTTTTATACGAGGGAATTCCACCCATGTTCTTACAATGTAAAGATTCTTCAAAAATGTAAAAAAACTAGATCATCGATGGGATATATTTGAAATATTTCCATCTAATGGGTTATTCACATGTTTCTATGTCGTTTTACTGATATTTTTGAAGATTATTAACTTGGTAATTCTCATTTATACCTTAATAATTATGATTAATTTTAATTGTTTTCAATAATCACTCTTTTAAAATAATTCATTTATCCTCATTAAAAATTATAGTTTATTATGATTCCAAATATGGAATTCATTTTTCCAAATTCAATTTACAAAATATTTAAAATTAATTCTATTATTAATGTAGCAGTCAATGTGAGTCGATGGGATTTTAAGAAGAGAATATTTTAGGAAAAAGATGATTCTATACTAATTCCATGACTAAATATAATAATATTTCCAAACAAAAATAATATTTTATGATATATAGTATCATCATTTAATATAAAAAATTCCCAATTAGGGATTTTTCCAGTTAAATTAAAAGATGATACATTATGCATTTTAAAAAAATCATAGAAAACCCCGTCTTTATACCCATAAACAATATTAAATTCAAAACTAGTTTAATGTTTATTATAAGGTAATTATATAAAATAAATATATATAAATAATTCTTAGTTTACCTTAAATCATATTTATAACATATTGGGTCTCTTACATTTCTTAATTTATAAAAATTAAGGACTCTTATATCAAAAGTGGTATTTTTCATTATTTATAGAAAAATCACTATTTTCCAAAAAATCTATAACATTCACCAAAAGTAAATATTGATATTATGATTTCAAAAAAATGATCTTATTGAAATAAATTTTAAAAAATTGAAATTAATATTTTACATAAAAACTTATATGAAATTTTTTTAATTAAAATAATTACCTTTTTCAATAAAAATTATTTAATATACTTATAGCTAATATAACTATCTAATTTATATTAATAAATATGAAAGTAAATTATTATATAATTACATCAGTTATTACACCAAGATTCATGGGTATATACATTAGGAAAAGCTATGGGATTGAAGTCACGATTATGACATTGCTACAAATGACATTTAATGATTAATGTGACTAAATATTTGGATCAATAACAAATGCAGTAATATTATTTTATTAATGATATTATCGTCATAAAAATTATGAAATATATATTTGTATTTTTCTTCAATACTATTTAATCTTGGTTTTTAGAGCATATGTCTAGTGGTACATATAACGATGAAAAATGTTTCAGTGGCAATTTGATCTTCTTAGAAAGCACTTGATTAAGGAAAATATGTCCCCTAATATGTTCCTGGTGTTGAGATAATGATTTTTGGATATGAGATGTCTGATATCGATAAGTAAACATGATAGTACATACTAACATGGAACTGATTAATATTTTTTTGACAAAGTGGTTAATGCAATCATTTATGGATTTAAAAGTGTTCATGTACCAATGAAATAGATCTAATAATCCATGATTTATTTAATAAAAAAGGAATCATGATTATTTTCAAAAAATATTTTAATTTTAGGTTGTTTAAATATTTAAAGATAATATCTGATTAAGGTGTTCACATGTATTTTATGCGATGATTAGCATAATCCTTTTGATTTTATCAGGATTAAGGATAATTTAATTTTTGATATTCAATTACCTTCATTCAAAAGTTAGATATCTTACTCTTTCAGAAGGTCGATAAGGTTAACCATTTATTAAATGACTTAAGTAAAACTTTGGACGAGGTTTATAAATTAATGTTTCATATTAGATAATTTTTAATAATCATATGGTATTTTTAAAATATTTTAAGACAGATGTAAATACCTTTAACTATTTTATAGACCATATAATCTGTTAAAAGTAAATTTTAGTTCATCAGTTATTAAAAAATTAATATTAGGATATTCATTTCTATGAGTAAGGGGTGAATTGTAAATTTTTCAAGGTGAAAACAAACGATGATATTCTACTTATGAAATTTCATGAAATATAGTAACTATATCTTCTCATAATAATCCAAAAACATTAGAAAAAATATCTTCAAATAATATTTTGACCTATTAAAATCATATTTTACATTATCAATTAACTTTTTATAACCCCTTAAATTTATGGATTTGTGACCATTAACCCTCTATAGGTCACCAAAATTCTTGTGATTGATGTTATCAATCACTCTCGATTAAAATATGAGTGTTATTTTTTTACTTCTATGTCAACTTGTTCACATACCACCTATATTCATCAAATTCGGAATGCTATTTTTTGTTATTATAGATAAATTTCACACATCTATTTGTCTTTTCCAAGAATTTATTTTATTTTCTCTTTTTCTGATGTGGGGTTCTCCATAATGGTATTTCCATATTTATGTCCCTTTATTATAGATGCAATGTTTTAATTTCACGGAAAAAATTATGTTTAGTTGAATTTAACAACCCAATACTTTACAATATTTTTATTTAACTATAAATTTAAATTCATCAACAGTTTTTGATACACACTAAATTGATTTTAAACAAAAAAAAAAGTCTAATCATTATTTTAATGCATAATAGAAAATTAATTTTTACCATATTTAGAAAATTTATTTCAAAAAATTAACTTCTTTTCTGAAACTACAATACAAAATTTTTCTTACTATGAATTTTCTATATTTTTCAATGAAGTTTCCTTTTTTTTATGTATAGTAAAAAAATTTATTTAAAAGATTGATTTTCTGTTAAATTATTTCTAATAATAAATTATATTTTGAGGTGGTTTTAGAATAAAATTCGTTAAATTCTATAACAATTAATTAAATTTATGTTATTTAAATCAATTTCTATTAAATCTTGATATAAAAACCATGTAATCTTTTGAATATTTCTCCATAAAAACATGCTTTCTTGGCACTCCTATATGATTATATTTATATTAAAAAATTTAAATTTTATGAATTTTATTTTGAAAATTGAATTCATTTTTTTAATAGGAATATTTGATAATTTATAACCAGATAAACTTAATTTTTTTTAATAAAATGAATATTGAAAACAAAAAAAAATTTGTTACACTGGTCAAGGTAAAAATTCTTTTACCGAGGGGAGAATAAATAGAAGGGCTAATGTGACATACAAACTTGTACACCACAAACTATCTAGTCATAGATCAACCTTTATGACATTTGGATATATTTTTATGAGTTTTTTAGAAAATATTTCATGAAATTGATATATATAATAAGTTAAGTAATGAATATGATAAAAAGAACCTTTCTTCATCATAAAATCTATAAAGCATTGGGATAAGGACAAAAACATCATATGTTCAGCTATAAATTTTATTTTAAAATATATCTAAGTTTTTGTTTTCATGATAATTTTTCTTATATTTTATGAGAATAAATAATTTCATTAAATGGTTAATACACACCAACACCTGAATTATTATTAAATACTTAACTAAAATTAATGATAATACAAAATGATAAAATTGAAGTAAATTGAATAAGTTATTATCTTATATTACTTTTTTAGATTAATATATCATGGTAAAAATGCGGAAAGATAATATAATTTAATTCCATCATTGTATTGATATTTTTTAATTCAAAGTTATTGAATAAAGTAAAAAATTTATTTTAATGTTATTTTATAATAATGAAAATTTTATTAAACGATTGAATTTTAATAAAAATAATACCTTATTCTAAGTGATTGTTAAATATTAATAAATAAAAAATATGTCTCATTCATTGTCAAATGTTTTGTTTTAATGATTATATCTACTGCAAAATAGTAAAAACTTTGTTAGTGTAGATAATGTTAAAACATTATTTCTGAACGTTATGTGTGTTTGGGTTAATATTAATTTTCAAAACACCATTGATTTTTATTTGATAAAATTGAATTTCATATTTAGAATCATTGGTAAAAATTATCTAATATTTCTCAATTTAATTTATTCTTGTTGGATAAATTATGTAGGTTATAAAACTGGTTATAGTAGTGAAAAATCAAAAGTATAAAAATAAGGAAACATAAAAGTGGAAGAACAAAATATTAAAAACATGTGTTCAATCATATTAATGAGGTGTGGATAAACAATATCATTTATTTTTTTCTATTTTTTGGTCACATTTGAAAAGATTTACCTACAAATATTGAATAATTTTTGGCATTTACAAAAATTCCACTCCTCCTCACCTATATAATGGAACTCAATACTATCACTTTTTCACAACATCAAACCACTTTTTTCACTAGTAACAACCCGTACCATTTCCTAAGTTCAAAAATCGAATCCTAGAAGCATTATTTTGGTCATAATTCCATCTATTGAAGGCTTTGGTGAAATCCTAAGGATGATACCTGAAGAAGAGATTTTTTTCTTCAATGAGAATCTTTATTTTAATTATTTCTCCACCCCTTTCAGTTTATATTAAACCATGATGATATAAAAACCACATTATGTTACTTTTAATGGATTATTATTATAATTTTTTTATCTAAAACAATCTCCACTTCCATTAAATGGTTTATTAAATTATTTTTCATGTATAAAATGGACTACCACCATACGAACTAATGTCATTCATTCTTCCATTTTCACCAACCAAGTATGGATATAATGATGGATATTAAGTATATATAGGAAATTAATTAAATATTTAAACCTTTTGATTCACTATATCATATATATATATATATACATTCTATTTCTTAGGAGATATGATAATGACTCTCATTTTTACAGTGAACTACCGCCTAGGAAAAGTGGCATGATTCATCATTCCCTAACACTTCACATGGAAGGTGAACAAGATCATGTTAGTTATTATATGTGATATACATGAAATTATTATGATATTAATTTCATACTTATCATTATTTATAGAATAAATATATATCATTTTCTTTCTTTCCTTTTCATCGATGTAAATATAATAAAATCAATCTTGTAAATGTGTACTGTTGCCTTCTCGATGTGATGCAGATCTGTTTTCATCTTCACACCATGTGGATGATATAAATAATTATAAAATATGGATTATTTTATATTATGATAATTCTGGTATGATTAAATATTACTTAACTCATCTCCAAAATGTTCATTGGAAAATGTAAAAGTTGCGCATGTGTACGTACGACCAACTATCTCCATGATCGTAACGTTCATCATTTTTCATAACCATCTCCCATTATTTGATGAAAAATGAAAATTAACATCAAAATATTATAATTATTTTATTATTAATATTTAATATATTATTTATCAATATAATATATTCAAGATCCTAAACATTATTAATAATGTATGAATGATAAAAACATGCAATTAACACCCATGAAATTGAAAATAGTAAATTATTGTTATCAAAAAGTAGGTCAAATGTTATAAAAGGATCATAAATGATATTAAAAATGTTAACATGGAGTTATTTTTAGATAATGTGAATTTTAAAATCACAATATAAGATTTTAAATCATGTTTAACCAAAATGATGCATGAGGTATGGGATTTAAACTCAATTTACATTATATTGATATTAATTATTTTTTATGAACCAATCATCATTTTTGTGGTGTGCGTACATCCCCTTTGAATTTTAATATCATGAATCATTCATAATTCATGGAATATTATGTTTTAATTTAATTTTTTTCCTCAAATGAGATTTGACTTGAAAATTAACAAGTGGGGAATGTTTTTGAAGAGTCTCACATTATTTTGTAATTGTTAACATTCTATTGAAATAGTGATATTGTGGTAATAATTTTCATGGGTCACTAAATTTATCCTATATATCCAAATTCATTCCTGATGGATATCATTATTTAATAAATTTTATTCCAATTTTTACATATAAAATTTACATTGATTGTTATTTCAATAACTGGGGAAATATTGATAATTCTATATCCTTTAACAAATATGGATATTTGATGATACTTCATATTAATTGATTAACTAAATTGACTATTTAGTATATGAATAATTATATAGACCTATAGTGATTTTCGGTAGCCTACATTATATATCCCACTAATGAATTGGTAGATATCATGCGATAAATAAGATAGAAAAATTAAACTCATTTTTACCTATAGTTTAAGCCATCTTCTAAGAGGTCTGGAAGGTTGAGGAATCATATTCCAGAGACATATAGAAAAATATTTAATTCATTTATTCATTAAGATTTTATTTATTTTTTACATTATATTTTCAATTTGATATTTTCTTTAGATGCATTTTCTTCTCAATTTATTGTTTAAATGGAATGAATTTTCAATGATTTACATGGTCATATTGATTATTCCTTATTTTTTCATGTAGTCTAGTATTTTAAATGGAGTGTGTGTTTAGTTATTTACCTTTTCATGTTTCTTATTCTTATTGATTCGTGATATCATTCAATATATATAATCCTTACATGTCATTTGAGAACACCCTTATTTTGTTATCTTTCCCCAAGTTATGAAGATGGATCCTTTAAATGAGTTTTCAAGGAGGCTATTCATTTGATTTTATTATGTATTGTGCCTCTATATTATTTTCCCATGTAAAATGTGTATCATTAATGTATCTCATTCTCCAAAAATATTAAACTGATCAGTCATTTAGGATTTGTCTCATACTATCTATGTCAATGTAATAATGTAAGGCACCAACTCTGGGAAACTTTTGTCAGGGTCATTACATATATTTATATATATTTCATCTAATATAATATAGAAAAAATAATTGTTAAATAGTAAAAAATAAAAATTATTTCATATTGTAAAAAAAATATTATGTGTTTATATGTGTTTAATTATTACTAAATTATAAAACAAAATTTTTTATTTTTTTAAATTGTTTCAAATTATTTTATGTTTAAATTTTTTCCAGTTCACCTATTTTTTTAATATATATCATAATAAAATACCTAAATTATTTATGTAATTAATACATATATACTTTAGTTTAAATTGTTGAACTAATTCAAAAAATTGAAATACATATATATGTATATATATATATATATATTTAAGGAACATGATATGTTTCATACTTGATTTATTTTTCCTTTACCATTACATTGGCTGGTTCTAGGTTATGAATGTGGTTTACGATATTAATTATGATTTCACCATAATTTGAAAGGGTTTAATCTAGAATTATGAATGGAAGCATTTATATTTGTATGAATATATTTGGCATTTAATTTAGGTTATTAATAGATCCTATAAATTTTTTAATGTGTGACTCATCAGAAATTTCTAATCATATTAATATTGAATAATAAATTTGATTCCATAATAGGTCATTAAGTTAATGTATTCTTTTAAAGGGAATGAAATGAGATAAGATGACGTGATTAAATCACTATTATATTAAATTAATTATTATATTTCTTCAAATGCAATCAAATGTGTGACCATGATAAATCAATTGTGTTTTTTGTACTAAAGAAGGACACCATTGGACTATCATATATAATGAATTGAGAACTTTGATAACCCTATTAGTTAAATAATGAAATCTTACTTTGAGAAATTTGTTATTCATAACTGGGATTCCCTAATTATTTGGATTCCAAAGGTATAGTGTTATTTTTGTCTAAAAATTTTGTTTCATAAATAGTTATCCTCTCAACAATCTAAGTTTCATAAATTATTTAATGGAGATAATTCCCACCTATATAATTATATTTGAGTGGACTGAAAAAGAAGAATTATTACATAATGTAGTACTGATCTTTCACTGCTAATGGATTTGATGAGTAAAAAGGGGCCATCATTCTTGTGGGATAATGTAACATCCTACCCCATACCATTGGCTTGAGAGGATGGAGGAATGATACTTGGACTTAAGTGATATTCGTAGGGAACCAAAGGCTAGAAATAAATGCCAAGGGATTCAAGAATAATTGGGGAACACTTTTCCCATAAGATAAAATCAAACAACCAAGAATTCTATTACCAAAAAACCTACAGGATGCATGGAAAAAAACTATCTAACCAATACATCACCAAAAGACAACCAAACTAATCCATAACAATTCCCAATGCCAATACAACCAAACCCAAAATTAGAGTACCATGAGAATGACTACACAACAATACCCCAAAAACCTATAACACCATACATAGCTCTACACTAAGCACTATGCTCTATGAACCAAAACATCACAAAGCATCATGCCGAACCAGTAGCTAAATGTGATGATTTACCCTTACTTGTGTCTTGAAATACCACATCTGCAAAATCACCAATGTGCCAAAGTAAGGGATGAGTACAAATACTCATAAGGATTTACCCAAATTACATTCCTTCACATTCCACTAGGATAAAATAGTATTTACATTGTTTTAAAGCAGTTTGTAAAATGTTATATAGTTCAACAAATACCAATAATCTCAACACTTCCTCGCTAAGAAACAATTACACAAACCATGAAACCCAAGGCAAAGACAAGCAACCATTCCATAATCCTCTCCATCATTTCACATTAGCACAAGAAATTCCATCTTACAAAGTAACACCCAACGTGGCTACCAAAACAGTGGAGATTTAGTCCAACTCATTCACTGATTCACAACTAATGGTGCTTCCCAGCCACTACCCATAATAGTGGACCTTCTGTCCACTATCCATCACCATTCATAGTGAGACATCCTACCGACTTCCACAAAATCAACCCAAGACATCAAACATAATCATCTAATAAAGAAAAAACATCAAGGCTACACAATAAGCACTCCATCATTTCCAACACATGCTAACTCACTTCATTAAATCACTCATTTATTGAAAAAACCAATTAAACGACCTTCCATGCCCAACCAAATTTCAATAAATAATATCTTTATTTAAATATTTCATTCACAAAACTATTTTCATAATAAACCAAAATGGATTTTAAAATCAACATTTTAAAATCACACAACAAGACCTCCTCATTGTAACAAATAAACCATTTTCCCCAAAATCCCCCAAATCATCACCAAATGGATTTCCTACAAGTTTAGAACGTCATTATGACAATTAATTTCAACTCAAAAAAATTATTTTTAACCAAAACCATTACTTTAAAATGAGTGGAATTGAGATAGAAGCCACCTACCTTTAGGGTATCGGCGAATTCGACTCATAAGAAACCGCAACCCAATCTGGACAAAGTCAATAGAAAAACCACTCTAAACAACCTTCCCTATTATACATAATCATTATAATAAACACAGAAGGAAATAGAAACCCTAGATCTACACATTATGGGTGTAGATCTAAAAACCCAAGTGAGAAGGAATAGAATATCTTGAGAAAATCACAAGTAACTAAGATCAGAGTCTTACTGGAGAAGAATCGGCACAACCACACCAAGAAAACCCTTTGATTTTCATTTAAAACAAGTGGAAGATCACCCCAAAACATTGATTAGAAGAAATACAGAGTGAGTCTTTAGTGGGAAGGAGTTTGGTTGTTTTTATGGAAATCTCGACGAGTCTCATATTTTAAAAAACCATTTTTACCGGTCGCACGATTATCTCGCATGGTTAGACAAACCATGCACTAATCATGAAGCTACTGCTATCTAAAAGGGGTGCCACACATGTCCAAACCCCACATGGTAAGGAAAACCATGCACCAGCCGTGTGTACCCCACTACCCACGTGGTTCATCTCACACGGTTTCTTCTAACTGTGCTCAAACCGTGTGTCCTTAAAGAGGCCTCCAATGTTTTCCAATACCTTCCCAAACTCTACAATACTAATCCAAAATCATCCAAAAAACATGAAACACATCAAAGGCATATGAAAATGATATATACCTCAAACCATGGGTGCTAAATTCTCCCCACCATTGTATTTTTTGTCCTCGTAATATAATGAACCATATCATTCTCGAGAGAGCTCAAACCATTGCTCGATCATCTCTTTCTCCCATTCCCAATTCTCCTCATAAATAAAACCATGTTTCCACAAAAAACAATCTAAACTGATGATTTTACTAGGAAATACATTCCCTTTACTATCCAAAACCTGCACTAGCACATGCACCTAAGAAACAAATGGTTCAATCTGAACATGATCCCAACTAATCATATGTTCAAGATATGGTAGATACTTCATCAACTGCGACACATGAAACAAATTGTGCACCGTAGTAAACCATGATGGCAAAGCTATCTGATAATCCACCTCTCTGATCCAATCATGTATATCAAAGGGCCTAATATACCTTGGATTTAACTTACACTACATTCCAAATCGATGATGTCCCAACCTAGGAGATATTCTTAGTACACATGATCACCCACCTCAAATGAAAAAGTTCATTGGAAATGTTATGCATATGATTTCCGAGGTATTTGAGCCATCTACATCCTTTTCCTGGTTAACTTGATTTTCAATGTAGTTTCCTAGACAAGGCTCATTTCAATCACCGAAGTCTCTCTTGTTTCCACCCAACCGAGTGGGGAACGACACAGATGCCCATATAATTCCTCAAACATAGCCATATGTATTGAAACTTGATAAATGTTAATATAGGAGTACTCCACCAATGGTATGTGATCCTCCAATGAACCACCAAAATATATCACAAAATCCAATAACATATCCTCCATGGTTTGTATCGTTCTCTCTAATTGGTCATCCTTCTGTAGATGATATGATGTGACCATAGTCAACTATGTCCCATGGTCTTACTATAAAGATTCCCAAAAAATGAGATATGAACCTCAGATCTCTATCTGATAACATCTAAACTGGGACACCACTCTTCTTTACAAAATCTGAGATATATATTTTGGACGGATCCTCCACTATATGGGATTCACGAATTTGGATGAAATCGGTCGACTATGTGAGCCTATCTAGAATCACCCAAATGACATCATTTTTTGGACTGTTCTCAGATTAACAGTTACAAAATCCTTTCCACTCTGCTCCAATTTCCACACCAGTATAGGTAAAGAGTACCACATGCCGGCTGGCCACTGAGGCACTGCCTTAAATTTCTAATAAGCCAAGAATCTCAAGAAAAACCCAGCCACATCCCTTTCCATACCATCCCACCAAAACTGCACTTTCAACACCTTATACATTTTTTAAATTCCAGGATGGAAAGCCCGACTAGAATAATGATAAACCTTGAGATTTTATTCTTACATGAAAATGGTACCACCCTATGATTCCCAAAATAGAAGCCTAAATTTTCATTCAGTTCACATCCCTTTATGGTCTCCCCACTATTGAGTTTCGACTTCATCACCAAAAATTCTTAATGAGATGCCTATGCCTCTTTAACGAAACCATCCATGTCTGGATCCTATGAAACTGGAATGTATACTACTCTTCCCCCTATTCCTCACATTTCAAAATAATGTTGGTTATGACTAACAACAACAACAACAACAGATTTGACGCTTGTTTCACTATACAAACATATGCTTTTCTACTTAATGCATAATCCAACAAATTTCACTTACCCATTGTGTACATTATGTCCAAATAAAACATCTAGAGATTTTACATCCATCTCCATTTCCTCAAGTTCAAATATATCTATCAGAAGATATGATTTAAGCACTTATAGTTAGTCAACACTGTAAATTTTTCACCGAAGAAATAATGACGCCACATATTTAAAGCATGAACCACTATCTCCAACTCTAAATCCTTTTTTGGGTAATTCTTCTCATGAAACATCAATTTTCATGAGCCATATGCAACAACCTAATCCCCCTACATGATGACACACCCCATCCCTGATTTCTATGGATCACAATACACCACGTACCATTTCCCTAATTCATGAAATACCATGACTGGTGATGATGCAAGGAGACCCTTTATCTCATCAAATCAATTCTGACCCTTCTCATATCATTGAAATTGAAAATTTTTCCTCCTCAAAGCTATCATCAGAAAATTCATTTGTGAGAAATCATGAAAAAATTCGATAATACCCAGCTAGACCAAGGAACCTCCATATCTAGAAAACATTCTTTGGAGGTTTCCATAAGATAAAAACCTCTATCTTTTCTGAATCATCTAAAACACCATTCCCCAAAATAACCTTGCCAATGAAATGAACATCTTGTATCCCAAAGTCTCACATTGACAATTTCACATTCAACCAATGATCCCTCAAGATCCCCAAAACTATCTCTAAGTGCTTCTCATGATCTACCCTTGTCCTCGAAAACACCAGTATATCATCCACAAATACCACCACAATAGAATCCAGATATCTCTAAAATTTTATATTCATTAATGCTACAAACCCTTCTTGTGAATTCGTTAGACCAAAGGGCATAACCACATATACGTAATGGCCATATCTATTACTAAAAGTAATTTTCAGGATTTCCTCCTTCTTTACCCACAATTGATGATATTTGGAACTCAAGTCAATTTTTTAGAACCAATGTACTCCCCTCAACTGATCAAACTAATCATAAATACGTGGAAGTGGATATCGGTTCTTTATCATAACCTGCTTAGGTCTATCCCAATCAACATAGAGCCACAATGTTCCATCCGTCATTTTAACCAAAAAACTGATGCTCCCCACGGGGATGTTCTATGCTAGTTGAACCCTTTTTTCTCTAACTCTTCCAAATGAACCCTTATTTCTTTCAATTTTTCAGGTTCCATACTATAAGATGGACATGAGATAGGACTGGTCCCCATAGAGAGATCAATCGTAAACTCAACTTCTCTCATGGGTTGATACCCTGAGAGTTATTTAGGTAATACATCCATAATCTGATCCACAACTGGATAGATGAACAATTTTCTCAACAACTTCTATCGGTGCCAATGAAAAATACACCAACTGATATGATATTGTTCCAACCACTGGTTCCAACAAGCTTTTTGCACACTAATTTTCACTATTATCCCCCCCTAAAGAGATTTCTAACTCCATCATCCATCACAATAATAACCATTCGTGCATTGAAATCTATTTTGGCCTTAAACATCGTCAACCAATCCATTTGAATTATTATATCATAAGAATCCATATCAATCACTGATAAATATCACATCTATTCAATGTCGTCTAAAACTATGAAACACGCTCTACAGAGGAAAGCTCGACACTCTCTTTGACCTATAGGAGTTTGTTGTTGCAAAACAGAAGGGATAATTTACACTTGTAAATGCAACAAATCAATGATGTGAGGAGAAAAAAAATGTAAAGCACCCATATCAATTAAATCTTGCATCAACATAGAATTTAATAGAATTTAACCTCGCACCATAGTTGGTCCCGACTGATCATCCATCATAACATGTTCAGCTCCAAACAACAACTTCCTTTCCACGCTCAGTTCTTTATTAGCTTGTTGAGGAGTTTTGGGGTTCCTCTAATCACCATGAATAATTTTAGTCTGCCTCTAAGGGGTAGGTTGCTGGCCCCCATCCTATCAAGGCATAAGAAACCTGAAACACCTGAGAAGTGTAATGGAAGTTTTACCTTGGAGGATTCTGACAATAACACTATAGATGCCCCTTCTTCATAAAATTATGACATGCTCGAGGTTTTTTCATACAATCCCACTGGATGTAGCTCATAGAACCTCACTAAAAACATCCTGGAATACTCTGAGGCTTCATTGGAAGATTCATCGATTCTTCCATTGGATTCTGAACTATACTCCAACCCTAGAAATAAGTTTCCATCTTCTGCATGAACCCAGCGTTCATGTTCCCACTATTCCCCATGGGTACCAACATAATTCCCCTGAATGTATCCTAAAAAATTTCTCACTCAACCATCATTTCTCTATTCAACATTTTTGTCTAATCATCTATACACAGCACCGCTATCATGGAACAAATTTCATGGTTCAACCCAACATCAAAAAATCATTCCTTCAATGGTGTACTTGCCACCACGTCATGTGAAAAGCGCACTAAATTTTTATACGTAGCCACATATTCCATTACCACCATGTTCCCTTGCTTCAAACTGAAGAGATACATTGTACGGAAAACTAGGAACGTGTAAAGGTAGATTTTTTATTAAACAATTTAGAAAAACCCTCCCATGTCACACGGTGGTCCTTCCCATCACGGAGCACCATCTCCCACCACTGAAGGGAAATATATTTCAACATTTATGTTTCTAACTTCTCTTTTAGCTCTATCGGTGTTCCAGAGAATTAAAATATCCTATTCATTCTTTATATCCATGGTTCTTCCCTTTCTGGATCTGAATCACCCAAAAAAATGGTTGGATTTTGTCGTTGAAACTGAGCCTCATGACCCACATGCATTGATTCATCCACTTTATTACCACTTTCCACAGCATGGAAAGCATTCACTATACTCTGCACTAGATGTTGGTTCACCTGGAGCTCTGGTGCAACCAAATTTTCTTAAGCATCATCTGACTGGTTTCAAGGACTCCTACATGGTGCCATTTCTATCAATACTAAAAATGACTATAAGTCACACTCCCTTAACAAGAAAGGTATAAAAATCTCATGTTCAGTTACATAAAAACTAGCACAACTAGGCTTACCAGAAGTTCATATTTTCCATGTTCCACTATTTTGAAAAATCCACCATGTTTTGAAAATCATCCCATTTTCAAAATACTTCAAGTTTCAAGGTTTCACATCTTTTAGTTTTTAAATATAAATCAGATTTTGAAAAATCCCCACATTTGGACTACACCACAAATCATTAAACCCCAATGAAATATTCATCCAACAGGGAAGTCATTTCTACCATGAATTTCATGCTCATCTCATTGGATACACCCACACAATGGGACTTCCAAAGCCTATATGTTTCTTCAAACACTTATGTACACAACTCCCAGTTAACATGATGTTCTGCATAAAATGGTTAGCTATATCCTTTTATTATATGAATTCTATGTTCCTATTATCCTTTGACTTGCTACCATCCCTACATAAGGATTATGCCAAGAATGAATGTCAACCCCAAGACTAACAATCAACACCAATGGACAAAACACTTCACTCAATTGATGGCCAAGGACTAAAAAAAACTAATACCACTTTAAACATCCAACCCCATCACATTTTCTTGAGAGGGGTGATGAATTATACTTGGCCTCAAGGGACATTCCCTAGGTACCAAAGGCTGACAATAAATTCCAAGGGCTTCAAAAAGCATTGGGGAATGACTTTCTATTAAGATAAAATAATCCAACCAAGAATGCCATTACCAACAAATCTACATGATGCTTTTCAACAAAAAACCTCAACACATACATTACCAAAATAAAACCAAACTAATCCATAACAATTGACAATGGAAATACAACCAATCAAAATATCAACGTACCAAGAAGAAGATTAAACAAAAACACCCCAAATAACTTGGACACCATCTATATATCATAACCAAGATCCATGCTCCATGAACCACAACATCACCCAAGCATCGTTCCAATAAACTATCCAAATACGATGCTTTACCCTTACCAATTTCCCAGAATAAAACATATACAAAACCCCCAATGTGCCAAAGAAGGGGGTGAGTAAAAATAATCAGTAGGATTTTCCCAATTGACTTCCCTACACATGCCACTAGGATGAAACCATTAGCACAAATATTTAAATATGTTTATAAAACATTAAACAATTTAATAATTACCAATAACCCAAACACATGCTTACCAAGCATCCTTTACCCAAACCATGCAACCTGAGGGAAATCCAAAAAACCATGCCATAATCCACTTCAGCATTTCACATTAGAAAAAAATCCCATCATACAAAAAAACAAACAAAAAGGAAACCAAAACAGGGGAGCTTCCATCCAACCCGTTCACCCATTCACAACTAGTGGTGCTTCCAAACCACTACCCATAATGTTGGCCTTTCGGTCCACTATATGTCACCTTTTATAGTGATACTTCCCACCCACATCAACACAATCAACCCAACCCATAACCCATAATCAACCAAAAAGCATAAAAAATGAAGGACATACAATAATCACCACCATAATTTCAAAAACATTCTCGTTCACTTCAATAAATCACTCATTTATTGAAAACACCATTTAACCAAAATTACATTCCCAAAAAAATTTCAATAAACATCACCTTTATTTAAAACCTTATTTCACAATACATTTAACATAATCACCCACAAAAAATTTTTAAATAAACATTTAAAAATCACAAAACAATGCCCCGTCTATGTAATAATAACCCATTTTCCACAAAATCCCCCAAATCATCAAAAAATGGATTTACAAAATGTTTCAAAATTCATTATCACATTTAATTTCAATCAAAACAAATTAACTTGATCCAAAAACACTAGTTCTATCCATTTGGAGTCGAGATAGATGCCACCTACCTTTAGGGATTTGGTGAATTTGACCCACAAGAAACCGCACCCCAATCTAGCCAGACGTTCCACTAAAACTTCTCTATACATCTTTCCCTATCATTAGAAAGCCTTAAAATCAACACAAAAGGAAAAAAACCCTAGATCTACACATAGCAGGTGTAGATCTAGAAAAACAAGAGAGATAAAAGAGTAGATCTAGAGAAAACCAAAAGGAACTATGCAAGGAGACTTACTAGAGAAGAATCGGCTCAACAACATCAAGAAAACCCTTCTATTTACTTCCAAAATGAGTGGGAGAGCACCCCTATCCCTTTATAAGATGAAATACTAAGTTAGGATCTAGTGTGAGAGAGTTTGGGTGTTTTTAGGAAAATCGAGACTAATCTTTGATTTTTTAAAAACCCTATATTTTTGGGCCGCACAGATAGCTTGCACCGTTAGACAAACCATACGTTAACCATGCTCTTACTATTGTCTTGAAGGGCTGCCTTGAAAAACTCACCCCCACTTCTATAATTATAGATATTTGAGATGGGATATTTATGATGGTATCCCATCACAAATAAGTTTTAGCGATGGGGTCTTGTCACAAATAGCCCGTTGCAGAAAACGGCGTCGCAAAAAATATTATTTGCAACTGGCTCGTCGCAAATAATTTTTTTTACGACGGGAAACTTCACCACCGCAAATAAGTCTCCGATTACATACTTTATATATATATATATACATTTTTGCGATGGGCCCGTCACTAATAGTATTTTCAATGGGCCCGTAATCCCATCGCAAATACTTTTTAAAAAAAATATACTATTTGAGAAGGGAACTCGTCGCAACAGATCTCGTCACAAATAATAAATAATTTTTTAAAAAAAATAATTTAATAAAATTATGATTATTGAAAAATTAATTTTAATATTATTAAATTAAATACAATAAATGTATATTAAAATTCTAAATATTTACAAAAAATATATAAAATCAGAAAATGTTGCTATTATTATTATTATTATTAGTAAAATAAACAATCATTAAAAAATTTAATACTGAAAAAATATATTTATTAAAATTATTATTAATGAAACAATAATATTAATATTATTAAAATAATAAAAAACTAAAAATTATTAAAATTATTAAAATTCTCAATATTCACAAAAAAATTAATAAAATATTAAAAATTAAATTATCTAATATTCACACCAATATAAAAGACCAAAACTGTAAATTGTTCATATTACAACAAATGTTAAATTAAAATGTTTTTAACATAAAAAATCATTGGGGGTCATCTTCTGGAAGAGGTGGAGGGGCTGAAAGAGTTGGTGGAGAAAACTCCATCCCCAAACTATGAGTCTGACGGCGCATGTGCTCCATTTGCACCGGATGCTGCTGCTACCATAGATGCATTTCCTCCTCGTGATGCTGCTTCTGCGGCTGTTGGTGCTGACGTGTCTCTTCTTTCTGCTTCTATGAACACTATATAAGGTCATTATGAACTCGTAACTACTCCTGATACTGTGAGGCAGAAGATGATGCCTCACAATGAGCTCCTATCGAGCTGGATGCGGGCATCGCAGTATTACCATAATAAGTACCGGGAGTCACCTGAGAGTCGATACCAACTACTTGACCCTTCTCAAAGCCATACTAATTCTCCTGCATACATGTCGTCTCATCGAAATGGTGTGCACTGGTCTGATCAGTCGCCTCGTCCTGACCCTCAGCATGTGTCTGAGAGGTCATAGCCTCATATGACTCCTTCAATTCAAATTTGAAATTAAAATTGTGAAAATATTATATGCAGTTAATTACCAAATTGAAAAAATAATACTAACCACAATCCAACGCTGGTGATCACCTCTAATATATCTAGTGGCTGGATCACTATACATCTTCTGATAAACATCGATCTCCGTAATATCAGGATGCTCGACTGCTTATAGAAATATTAAATAAAATTTTTGTATTTAATGTTATATAATGTTTTAAAAAAATATTCTTACCAGATGAAGTATATGCATACCGAATGTACGACTACCGGCTTGATGCATCACCTCATGTCTCCCCTGGTTCTGCCGACCCAATGAAGACCTCTTATGAAATCTACCACCCAACTAGTGTACACATATTCCATCCCAAACCTGAGATAAAATGTACTCTGGTCAGTGGGCTCTACATGACTCATCAAATAATGTCGCTCCTGCATTCATAAGTTTAGTCTTTCTCAAATTATGAAAAAACTGACGCAAACGCTCAGGCATAGCCACCTCCCATGTTGCATGGATAGCGTCACACATGATATCATCGATGGGATATGATAAACCCTAAAAATAATTTATAATATCATGTTATTAATAAAATAAATTTCACAATAAATATTATTTATTTGTGTACCATCCAATGATTGTACATGGCGAGCTACACATCAATTGGAATCTAATCCCATGTGATCCATGGCTGAGAAAAATAATTGTTCAAGATAGTGCTCCCCTATCCAACAACTACATGCACAAAAATGTGAAAAAAAAGAATAAATAATCAAACAATTATTATATATATAAATAATTTAATGAAAAAGATAACTAAAATATACAGGTTATCATAGCTCCATGTGCGTGGATTGAATCCATGGCATGGATGTCGCTCGGGGATCGGTTCTGGAATCATCATTCGTGCAAAACCGCACCCCCTTCGCATACCTCCTGAACCACCAGTAGGTTGAGGGTCAGATGATCCCACATCACCCTCATCCAAAGGTATATCAGCCTCCTGCAACTTGCGAAATTGATCTGGATCCATCTGAAACCCAAAATTATTATTGTTAGTAAATAGTTTAAAATAACTATCATATATAGATATATATTAGTTATGATCATAACCAGCATTTAACTATGTCAATGTTCACCATCATCATCATATTCATATCTGACGATTTCAATGTCTTAATATTCCTTATCGGCATCATCACTATCCATATGAGTTTCACTTTCACCATCCCTTGTCATTTAAAATTCATTTGTAACATCATTAACATCGTCATCACCATCAACCCGTAATTGTGGGGTGTCATCATCGATATTCACGTTTCTTTGTGAAAAAGATAGATTTTGAGTAGTCTCTTGAAAAATTTCAATTCCTTCTACTTCAGTAGAACCACATTCAATTTGAGTAAATTGATTTTCCTAAGATTTCATTTTTATTATTCTCCACCAATCACTCAGGCCTCTTGAAGTAGCACAGTACTTTGTGTAATAAATTTGATGTGTCTGTTGAGACAGTAAAAATGGTTCATTTACTTCAATAAGACTTTTATATTTAATATCGACGATTCCATGAGTCAGATGAACACACAAGCCTCTCTCAATTTCCAACCACTGACATTTAAGCATCATTAGGTAATTCTGTCCAAGATAACATAGCTCAATAATTTCATCCAGAATGCCATAAAAGTCAACTTTAGTTTCACTATGATGCAATCCTCTCAAACAAACTCCACTATTCATTGTTTTTTTATTCCCCATAGGCAAATTTATGAAATCTAAAACCATTCACCACATATGCATTATAATATTTAACCATTTTGGATGGTGGGTTACTCAATATACACAGTCGCTTATCAATTTTATAAGCATGTTGAGACACCTGAAATTTTTTAAAACAATTATCAATATAATAAATAGTAAACTGAATTAATATTAAACCATCAATAATTTATATTACTAGTTTTTAAAACCATTGAGGAAAAAAAAATTTCCTGCGTTCTTCAAAAGTAGCTACTGTAACTTGTGGAAGTTTTTTCTTGATATGATTATTATATAACCTACAAATAAAATATGTTTATATACTGTAACAGAAATTATAAAATAAGTGATAGAAGCACTCACAGTAAAAAAGTTGTCATTTCTTCACAATTGAGCAGAACATATGTATGACCTCTATGATGTTCATCATTTGAAATCCATTGTTCTTGAACTCTACCGAAGCCAAGATTTGGCAGATTAAAAATTGATAATTGATTTTCCATTTCATATTAAACATTTCACTTGTTCCATCCCATGTGGTTTTGTTTTGAGGGATATTCAGATTCAAAATAGTGAGTGCAGAAAAAAGCAATTTCCTCTTTGAAATAAGCTTCATCAATTGAGCCTTCAACTGATGCTTTGTTATGTACTTTTTTCTTCAATTTCTGCATGCATCTATCAAGTTCGTACATCCATCAAAACAGTTCTGGACCTCCGCGTTTATCTTCATGTGGAAAATTTAATATTAGATGTTCCATTGAGTCAAAGAAAGCAAGCAGAAATATTTTTTCCAGTTTACATATAATTACAACAACATCTTCTTCCAGTTTTCTTAGAGAATTGTGGTCTTTTGTCGCTGGACAAATGTCCCAAAAAATATATGATATGTCTGTTATGAAATCCCAAATCATAGAATTAAACAAACCTCTAAATATAATTTTCATAATTCTTTCCATTATAACATGACAATCATGACTTTTTAATTCGGTAAAATGACCATTCTTAACACATCTTCCCAAATTGGAAGCATAGCCATCTGGAAGTCTCAAATCTACAATCCACTGACAAAATAATAAACGACTCTCTTTGGACATTGTATAAGATGCTTTTGGATTCATTAACCTCTGTGATCTGACATTTTCAAATAGTTCATGTTCTGGTCGCCTGCAAATTTGGGAAAGATCTAATCGTTCTTTTATAGTATCTTTGGTCTTACCTGGTGTATCCAAAACTGTATAAAAATAAATTATCAAAACTGTTCTTCTCAATATGCAAGACATCCATCATGAGGCAGACCAAAAAATTAAACCAATATGGGAGATACCAAAAAATGATTCCGTTTATCCAATTATATTCTTTCCTTAAGCCATGAATATCATTTTGGTTTACTGTTGGCCCAATTTTGATGGGAGGTAATGAAAATACAACAGATTTTAACTCTATACCTAAGATAATTTTTAGAGGTTGATTTCTTTCAATTGTGCCTTTTCTGAAATGAGATTTGTTCTTTCGAAAAGGATGCTCGGTTGGAAGAAATCTGTGATGACTGTCAAAATAGCAGGGTTTTTTCCATTAATGAGCATAAAAGCATTGTTTCCTTTCATACAGTAAGGACATGATTTCAGACTGTGTGTACTCCAGCCAGATAACATTCCATATGCTGGAAATTCACTAATCATCGACATCAATGCAGCTTTTAATGTGAAATTTTGTTCCACAGCAACATCCTATGTACTAACACCATTACTCCACAATGCATTTAAATAATCAATAAATGGATTAAAATAATAATCAATATTATTTTTTGGATTTCATGGGATTAATAAGGTCAAAAAGATATAGGGCTCCAACATCAACATCTAGGGAGGTAGATTGTACGGAGTTATAAAGACACGCTAACATGAATACTGACTACCATGAGAACCAAACGGACAGAAACCATCAGTAGAAAGACCTAATCTCACGTTTCGGCCATCTAAAGGAAAAGACGGATGTAGACGATCAAAATGTTTCCATGAATCACCATCAGATGGATGATTCAAGATTTTACCAGTTGAAATATTGGTTTTGTGCCACGACATCATTGACGTTGTGTTATGAGACATAGATAAACGTTGCAGCCTGTGGGTGAGGGGGAAATATCTCAACTGTTTTACAGGAATCGATCCAGACTTCCCTGGTTGAGCTTCTATATACCTCGATTGTACACATGTTGGACAACTATCCAACGACTCATTTTTACCAGAATATAAGATGAAATCATTTTCACATGCATGAATATTCTAATAACTATGGCCCAAATTACGAACCAGCCTCTTGCTCTCATAGTAATTTATAAGAAACACATTTCCTTCAGGTAATAGTGTTTTAACCAATGAAAATATCTAATCAAAATAGTTGTCTGACAATACATTATCTGATTTAATAGAAATATTTTTTACCACCTATTCTAATTTACTTATCTTGCAACCCAAATATAATGCATCCTCAGCAGACCTCAACAACTCATAAAATTCGGATGGTGTCAACTCAAGAGTTAAATCGATATCATCATGAGTTTCAGTTTTTTGAAGAGATGGACCTACATCATCATGTACTAAATGTTGGAACTGTGATGGATCCAGAATCAAGTTATTAGTGTCTTATCTGGAATTTCGTTCACCGTGTTGATACCAAAAAACATAATCTGATTCAAAACCAAACCGCAAGAGATGTCCCCTAACCTAGTCAAAGGTGTCAAATGTTCTCAAAGAACATTTTTTACAAGGACACATAATTGTGCCTTCTGAAACATATTCTAGTTTTTGATGTTGAAAATGCTAAGAAAGCTTCAACACCTTCAATAGATACAGGATTTAAATGAGAACCATTTGGATTTATGCTCTGATTTATCCAAACGTGGTCATCTAATAACGACTGATGTCGACTTCCTTGTTCCATATTTTTCTACAAAATATAAAATCATCACTATTTTTGAATAATTTGAAAATATAAAAACACTATCTGAAAAAAATAACTAATTACTACTACTTATTAATAATTACCATTAATTAAGGGAGTCACAATTCCCAGTGGATTAATGGCTCCTCTTTTGCCCGACGGCTCATTTACTTGCATCTTTCTCACATTTAAATCACGATGAAGAATCTGGTCAGAGGTATGCATATTCATTCTCGTAAGCATGAGAATCAATATGCGTAACTCCAACCAGATTCTTCATTGTGATTTTAGTGTGAGAAAGATGCAAGTAAATGAGGCGTCGGACAAAAGTGCCCCCTTTTTGTCGATGAATCGTCTTCTTCTAACTGTCACCTCCTGAAAACATTATAAAAAATGTGATACTATGAATTCATATCCAATCTCATGCATATAAGGTTGAATAATCCTATGTAGCAGCAAATTTTTATAATTTTTTGAGTCGGTGAGAGTTGAAAGGAGAAAAGTCATCGAGCAAATGGAGTGCCGTCAATCCCCCAAAAATTGTGCCAAGTTCTTAAAATTTATTAAAACATATTAAAATTTATTTCTAACTGTTCCCAACTATTCCTAACTAATTATTCCTATTTATTACTAACTATTCCTATTTGTTACTAACTATTCATATTTATTACAAACTATTCCTATTTATTACTAACTATTCTGATTTATTACTAGCTATTCCTATTTATTACAAACTATTCATATTTATTACGAACTATTCCAATTTATTACTAACTATTCCTATTTCTAACTAACTATTCCTATTTATTACTAACTATTCCTATTTATTACTAACTATTCCTATTTATTACTAACTATTCCTATTTATTACTAATTATTACTATTTATTTCTAACTATTACTATTTATTACTAACTATTTCTATTTATTACTAACTATTACTATTTATTCATATTTATTCATATTTATTCCTAATTATTACTAATTATTACTAATTATTAATAATTATTACTAAATATTACTAATTATTATTAATTATTACTAATTACTACCAATTATTACTAATTATTCCTATTTATTTATAATTATTCCAATTTATTACAAATTATTCCTAATTATTAATAATTATTACTAATTTTTACTAATTTTTACTAATTATTACTAATTATTCTTATTTATTACTAATTTTTCATATTTATTACTAATTATTCCAATTTTTTTCTAATTATTCCAATTTATTTATAATTATTTCCAATTATTTCTAATTATTTCTAAGTATTCCTAATTATTAGTATTTATTCGTAATTATTAGAAATTATTAGTATTTATTACTAATTATTACAATTTATTACTAATTATTACAATTTATTAATAATTTTTATCAATTATTCCTAATTATTACTAATTATTCCTATTTATTACTAGTTATTACTATTTATTCCTATTTATACCTATTTATTCCACATAATTCCTAATTATAACTAATTATTACTAATTATTACTAATTATTACTAATTATTCATATTTATTACTAATTATTCCAATTTATTTATAATTATTTCAAATCATTTCTAATTATTTCTAAGTATTCTTAATTATTAGTATTTATTCGTAATTATTAGTAATTATTAGTATTTATTAATAATTATTACAATTTATTACAAATTATTACAATTTATTATTAATTATTATCAATTATTCCAAATTATTAACAATTATTCCTATTTATTACTAATTATTATTGTTTACTACTAATTATTCATGTTTATTACTAGTTATTCATGTTTATTACTAATTATTTCACTTTATTCATAATTATTGATAATTATTGCTATTTATTGCTAATTATTGCTAATTATTGCTATTTAGTACTAATTATTGCAAATTATTAGTAATTATTGCTAATAATATGTATTTATTCCTAATTATTAGTATTTATTGATAATTATTAGTATTTATTCTTAATTATTACTATTTATTATTATTTATTTCTAATTATTCCTATTTATTGCTAATTATTCTTATTTATTGCTAATTATTACTATTTATTGCTAATTATTCATATTTATTCTTAATTATTCCTATTTATTCTTAATTATTCCTATTTATTCTTAAATATTCATATTTATTACTAATTATTCCTATTTAATAATTATTACAATTTATTAATAATTATTACTAATTATTACTAATTATTACAAATTATTACTAATTATTAGTACTTATTACTAATTATTAGTATTTATTAATAAGTATTACAATTTATTAGTAATTATTACAATTTATTAGTAATTATTACAATTTATTAGTAATTATTACAATTTATTAGTAATTATTACAGTTTATTACTAATTATTACAGTTCATTACTAATTATTACAATTTATTACAAATTATTAAAATTTATTACTACTTAATATAATTTATTACTATTTCTAACTCAGTATTACTATTTATGACTATTTATTAATAATTATTAATATTTATTACTAATTATTGGTATTTATTATTATTTTTTACCAATTAATATTAATTACTACAAATTAATTATATACATTACTAATTATCATTAATAATTACTAATTACTACTAATTATTAAAAACTAATACTAAATATTTCAATTTATTAGCACAAATAAATAGTCATGACAATACAATTTAAATTCAATTTAATTACAACTAATCACCAATAGTAAAAATTAACATAAAAAATTGAAATAAATAATAAATTAAATAAAACATAAATACCATTAAACTTGATTTTCTATTGATGTTGACGGTTTCAACACTTCGTCGTGACCAAAAAAAATTAACTTAGAAAAAATTTACCTCTGAAATCAGAGTTCAGAGAGAAACAAGATCTAGAAATTGAGATGAATGAGAAGAAAAACGGATGGGGGTATATATAGGTTAGATTATTTGCGACGAGACTATTTGTGACGGGTTACCCGTCACAAATAGTATCTTTTACGATGGGACCCGTCACAAATACCTACGCCCGCATTAATTTCTGTCGGTGGTTAATAAGTTATTTGCGACGGGTCCCGTCAGAAATAGTCCATGCCAACACACCTTTTGCGACGGGAGGACATCCCGTCACAAAAATCTATTAACCGCCGCCGGGTATTTACGACGGGCCCCATCGTAAATATCCTTCACATGGTTTGGGGCGCTACCTGTGCCAAACCTTTTGCGATGGGACACGAAATCTCGTCGCAAATAATAAGTTATTTTCGACAGGTTGTTACCCCCGTCGCAAATAACCTCTTTTACGCAAATGGCCGTCGTGAGGTTTGGCGCGCTACCCATGCCAAACCTTTTGAGACGGGACATGAAATCATGTCGCAAATAATTGGTTATTTGCGATGAGTTGTTACCCTCATTGCAAATAACCTCTTGGATGGACTTTTTGCGATGGGATTTATTCCCATCACAAAAAGCTCGTCGCAAAAAATTCATTTTTATAGTAGTGCCCACACGGTTAGGAAAACTGTGCACAAGCTGTGAATACCCCACTACCTGCACAGTTCACCTCGTATGGTTTCTCTTAACCGTTGACAAACCATGTGATATTAAAAAGTCCACCATTGTTTTCAAAAAACTTCCCAAACTCTTCCAAACTCATTCCAAGCACTTTACACACATAAAGATTTATAAAAAATGCTACATACCTCAAATTGGTGGTGCTACATATAAAATTTTAAAAAATTATTTATTAAATATTCTTAAGATATGATACTCAATAGAAAAAAACATTATAAATGAAAATAATCTTAATTAGAAAAAATAATAATTATATCATTCTTGGAATATGTGAATTTTAAAAAAGGGAGCTCCTAAACTAGAATCTTTTGAAATGTTCTTACGTAATAAACAATAAAAAATTTTATAGAAATTCCTTCCAATGTTACCACCTATATAAGTAATTTAACACATTAATCCAGATTCTTTTAGGAAATAAGGAAAGTTTCAATTAAGGATATATTACTGATTTCATTGTATATAAATATCATTATATATTCATTGTAATGTCCAGACTTAGGATCCTCTTAACTTGTACACTGATCCCATTGGTTAAGTAGCCTCAAGCATTCATCCTTGTAACGACCCAAACATTATTAATGGAAATTCCTCTTGATCTAATTAGATGTATTATTATTTAAAATTTCTATATAACATAAGAACTTATTTGATTTAAGGTTTTTGGATTTCAAAATACCATTATGAATTATTACCGTTGCTAATATAGCAACTGAACAGTGATCAAATGATTTGTATAAATATAGGGATTAAAAAAATTCAATTTAATCAGACAAAGGACTAAATGGCCTTATCGAGTATAATTTATCTGTGTGAATACCATTTTCCAAATCTTGTAAAGGAGGTGTCGTCATTTGGATTCACTCTTGACCAATCCCAAGATGAGCTTCAACACGTTAATCTCGAATAGAACTACCTACGTGAGAAGTGGATTTTCATAGAGACTACCACCTGAGCGATGTTATCCGAGCCACCGCAAGATTCAGTCACCATCGCACACCATACCCTAAGGTCTTATGCGGGTGTTATAAGTGGTTATGTAACAAGACCTTCGAACTATTATTCTGTGCATTATTTTTATATCTAATAAAGAATATATATTCATTTTATTATTGTTACTTTTTAAATAATATTTAAATCCCTAACAGTATTTTTAGTTAATATCTATTTTTTGAATTACAGGATTTTTGATTTAAATATTATTTTAATAAAATATTATTAAGAAATTTATTTTTATTAAATATAAATGATCTTATAATTTTTATTAATTCGATTTTAATTTTAATTATGATTTGTAAGCCATTTTTTGTCAAAACCCGTGAATTTTCGATAAATGTTGGCCTTTATTATAAAATTAAAAAATCACATAATTAGAAATTTTTTTAGATAAATTGAATAATTTTTTGGAATCAGGGTGTCAAAATTATTAAACTGTGAATTTTTCATAATTTTCTAAGAGTTGAATTTTTGGGATAAAATTAAATACCATTTAATAATATAATTTTTTATGACATCATAATGACCTAATAGTGAAGTTATAAAATACAATAAATGGGATGATAGGACAATATATGTTTTACCATTAAAATAATATGATTTTAGGTTTGTTTAATTTATTTTACAAAGCCTCAGTGGACCCTCCAATACATATCAAACATTTTGTCATTTTAAAATTATTTCCTTGAGAGTGTGACACAAGTCCACATATGCAAGCCTAATATTTTAAGATGTTCGACCATTGTTCTTATAAAATAATGTTTCCCACTCCACTTTTTTGAATACCATGAGAAAAAACCATGTGTTGGATTGTGGTTTTGATTAGTTTAATGGGTGGTGGTCGAAACCTAAATAATAAAGAATTCACTTTCTTTTCCTATATAAACCAACCCAGGTTCCCACTTACTAATCACTCAAAGCCTTTAGAGCTAGGAACACCTCTTCCCTCCTCTCTCTATAATCTACCATGGTTTCCCAAGCTCCCATGAAGCATCTCTCAAGCCTCTCCCAAGACTTTGGGATCACTCTACCAATAAGGGATTTATTCCTTTCTCATTTTTGTCAAAATTTCATTGTGTTGTTATACCATTTTCTCCAATTAAAAATGTTTGGGTATGCTTTAACACCTCCCCCAAATTTCCCTAATTATGTTTTAATTATGAGAGACCTCTTTGTCTATCATTAATACCTCCCACATACACTTGTTACTATGCCGAAATTCAGTAAGTAATTTCTCACTTCTCATTTACATTCAAGTAATTGTTTTGTATTATGAATCGAAATTTCATTACAGATGTTCGGACATGTATCTATATATACCTCTCACTGTCCTTTCTATATACATATGATGATATAAACCTTACTCTCTCATCAACCATTTTAGGGAATTCTTCTTTCACATCGTTATGCTGGCGAAATTGCACCGTGATTTTCCATGCTATAGTCATTATGCAGTGAATACCATACCCATTAACCTATCAAGGGAATTCACCTTTATATACATTTTATTATTGATTATAGAGTTTCATTTATGAATTCTACATTACTTTATCATGTAATAAATGATAATATTTAATGAATGTAACACCCCGAGATTTTATGAAAAATATTCTATTTAATTTCATTAATATCTTATGTTGTACGCTACACCAAAAGGGGCTTTCACAACACGCATCCTTGACTTGCCTTGCATTAAACGCAATCACGACCTTCCTCGATAGCGTGTGTAGTACGCAATACCGAGTTTCACTAAACAACGATATACTATTAAAATATTATTAAAACTAGCTGTTATGAATAGTAATAACCACCTTTTAAAATTTTAGAAGTTTTATCTCGCAAAATGGACTTTATTTTTGGATTCGGAGTATTGAATTTAGCCTACGGTGAAATTTTGGCACTTTTCAGGTAAATTTCATTTTTTGATGAATAGTGAAACCACTAAGTGGTAGTTAAAAAAACATAATTTTTCATAAAACTTAATTTTACCGCTTCTGTGAGTGGAATTTCAAAAATTCGAGAGACACGGTTGATGTCAGTAAGTAAAATGTGGTTCAACGAGATGAAAATAATTTTTGGGGAATAATAACTTTTTACTTTTTTTTACCACAGTTAAAAGTAAACAGGGTAATTAAGGGTAAAAATGATATTATTATTACCCTAACACATGTCCTAATTCTATTGGATAAGTGTAATTCGACCAAAAAAACCATAGGAATAAAATATGACCATTTAGGCCCACATAGATTAGATTAGGACATTTATTATTATTTAATTCAAAGAAGAGTTAAAAGAGTTAAAATCAAAGGTTATTTACTAAAACATTTTTAATATAGGGTTATACATAAGATCTACTCGACTATAAATATTCATTAGAAATATAAAAATATTTCCAACATAATGGTATTTTATTTGTAATTTTTATACTTAAAATAATTTAATTTATATATGATACAATGATGATGCAGTAATTTTCCTATTAATGAAATATTGACATAATTGATGTTATAAATACAAAAATAAATGTAATTTGAGACTTTTTATGAATAAAATAATTTTATATGTTAATATGACATGTGATTATTGATTTAATTAAATTTTTTAGAACTAATCATTCTGTTATGAGTTTCAAAAAAATCAATTACCAAAAAGTGTCAAAATTGAAATAAAATAGTTTTTAAAACAAATATTATATTATTAATTGTTATTATATTCCTAAAAATCTAATTTTCGGCCAAGATACTTATATCATGATATATGTATCATTAATGTACCACGTGGGGGTCTCTTGGATGTATATGGTATGTTTATTAACTATATAATATGAAAATACAAAGTGACATGGTAAATGTCAATCTAATTAACTAAGAGTTAAAACTAAATTATAAGGTTATTATAATGACCTAAAATTGTCTAAATTCTATTGGATGAGATTATGTCTACCCATCACCACCTTAGTTTTGAAATAAATCAATTTGGAGCTATTTAAAACCGAATTTGGATTTATAATAAAATAATATTTTTAGTTATTCCAAAGGTGCCCCTCTCCTCCCTTATAAAAGGGCACCTCCTCCCCCTCTTCCTCACACCACTTTGAGCCTTCAAGCTCAGGAAAACCCTGCCAAATTATCTTCTCCACTTCCCTAGAAACATCCTAGAGGTCCTGGTCTTCTTCAAAGACCAATTTTAGTGCTCTAAGAAGAGGAATCAAAGAGGCGCTTCAAAGAAGAGGTAATGTCCGTTACCGATTATTTCAACTTTATTTCTTCTTCCACTTATTCTTATTAGGTTGTTTCATTATGAAGTAATAACATCAGTATCACTAATATACCGATATGTTATTATAAGTATGAAACAAACCTATTTCACCATCTATCCATCCTACGAAAAACAAAATCACTGCGCATGCGTACGTACGGAATATCGTCTCCACGCCGTGGCGTAATCTATTTTCCACCACCACATTACTTGGATGGGTATAATGGTTTAAATAATAACTATATATGATTATTTTAAAGTGATATTGATTCTTAAATAGTGTACATACACTCCAATACAGTCCCACAATCATGAGAACGATATCATCGCTTGTGCATACGTACGGACTACTGTCTCCACGACGCGATGAGATTCATTCTCCACGTTAACCATTCATGAATGATTATAAAGTATATATAATAAGTAATCATGAAATATATTACATAATAATGATACTGGATTTATGTGTATATATATGTATGTCATCTACTTAATTCCATTCAACTCAATAAGGAAACGAAAACATCGTTCATGCGTACGTACGGCCTACCGTCTCCATGAACGGTGTATTTCTTTCCATTTAATAATTTATTATATATATGTATATTTTGAATATATATTATATATAGATCATGTTTTATATTCTTTAATTAATTAATCATGATCTATGTAATCATATGAATAATTACAAGTCAAAACACGGACGACAAATGAGACAATTTTACCCAGAATGCTCTTTAACATGGAATTTACAAAAGAATGGCTAATATAAAGTCATAAGTGAACCATATATGATATCATAACAATTAGTATGATTCTGGAATAAGTCAATGACATTATTTAAATCATTATACAGGAGGTTCGGACAATTACGAAGAAAATCTGAACTAAGGTAAGGGAAATATCACAATCTCATTTTTATCCGAGATTGTTTATACTTTGGAATTTACTGGGGTGTATTTTATCATCCATATCCATGTTTCCTCAATATGTAACATTATTTCCATCCACCTACAATTTTTTAAATACAATTTTACCCTTCGGTGTGTTTTTAGTAAAAGATATGAAGGGAATCGTTTGTCGTTTTTTGTACGATGTACTTTTTGACTTTTCTGACAAAAGTACAAGAAGAATGTTTTTTTAAACTTATACGGAATAAATGGATTTTTAAAACATTATTTCCTAGAAGATTACTTTACATGTTTTCAAGTTTATTTTTAATAAACTTCTTTTAGTTTAGAATTGTATGACATGTTAAAAAAGGAAAAGTGTTTTTGAAGTAGAAAGGATATTTTCCTCAAGAATGGAGTTCAAGTGTTTTAACAAAATTATTTTCCATATAAGATAATAAAGGGTTCTGTTTCTTTCCATATTATTACATTGATTTGATTATGTTGTGATGGAATTATTTTTATGAATTCCTTTATCTTATATGGATTGTTTTATGATGTCCCGATGTTTAAGAATCTCATTTTTATTACATGGGTTATGCTATGATGTATGGTTTATGATTTTGTGCCACACATAAGAATGGTATCATTATGAGATGGGTGGGACCTATATCTCCCTCCAATTCATTGGGTAAAGATTTTATATCTCATGAGATAGACATGGCTGGAACGGCAGGTTAAACCGGTTAAGTAAAATAGGACTGAAACGAGGAGTGAACTAGGTTCAGAAATGGACTTTGTCCACTAAGATAGTCTTGGAAATGAGTCTTGACTAATAAGAAATGATTCTATATGATTATGTGTGTACAGCAAAAAGTTTCATGTTTTAAGTTATGATTATTCGGATTACATTTCACTACTATGATTTATCCCATGTTATGATATTATGATCTCTTTTGCAGGTTAAGATTTACAAAATGTTGTGTTCTTATGAATATGATGTGATTGATATTCCTTTGGTTTACCCTTACTGAGCATTTGAGCTCACCCTTTTATGTTTTCTTTTCCCCAGGATATAAAGAAAGGTTTTAGGTAAGAAAAAACAGGGGGGGAAGATCTTTATGGGAGATTTTGAAGATCTTTCACCACATTTAGAATATTATATTCCAAGTTTCCAAGGACACTAAACAATGACGGTCCTTGTGTGTGTGTGTTTTTGTTATGTACTATGTTTTCTGAAAAAGTAATGTAATGTCCATGTACGTCAAGATTTTGGTCTCTACAATTGGTATCATAGGAAAGGTTTAGTCATCATTTGGAAACTAGGATGCGAAAACTTTAGTGAGATCCCTAGAGATATTTCTATGGTATGTCTAGGGATTTCTCTAAGGTTAAGTATAAGTATAGGTTATAGTCCTATAATTACGGTAACGATCTTAGAATTAAACCTAAGATGTTAGATATTGAAGGTACTCCTCCTTTATTGTGTTGTTTTCCCTAGCATGATTTTTGCCTCTCACACTATTCTTTTTGGGTTTTAGACGATGGTTGGAACCCGAAGGAACCATGTTGATCAATGTAATGGAAAATGCAATGATTGTCCTCCTGAACAAACAAATGTTATGGGAGATGGAGTGAAAAATCTTATTGCAATACTTACACAAGATATGAATCATTATGGACTTTCAAATGAGCAGAGAAAGGAACAATATTCTATTGAGTCCTTCATGAGGCAACGTCCACCTTCTTTCAGTGGGTCTTCTGATCCACTTGTTGCTGAATAATGGATCAGTACTACTGAAAAGATATTTTTAGTTCTTCAATGTTCTGAACATGATAAATTCATCTTAGCAGTGTATCGTTTGGAAGCTGATGCTGATCAATGGTGGAATCTTATCAATAATATGAGGCCAAGAGATGAAATTGAGTCCATGGAATGGGACAAGTTCAAGAACTTATTTTTCAATAAGTACTTCCCTCATATTCGTCGTACAAAAATGGAGAAGGAGTTTCTTGAACTAAAGAAAAAGGATGATGAATATGTTGGTATATACGAAGCGAATTTTACAAGGCTTGCAAGGTATGCATCTGGATTTATCATCCAACCTAAAAGTAATGTTGATCGATTCTTCAGTGGCTTAAAACCAAATCTTTGATGGGCATTAGCTATAAGAGACTTCAGTAGCTATAAAGAAATTGTGCGTTGTGCTATCAAGGTAGAAATGGAAGTTGGTGTTACTTATCCATCTCATAGTTTTGACAAGTAACGAAAGATGGAGTTCAAGGAGAAATCTCAGAATAATGGTGAAAAGAAGATGAATGTTTCCTTATACTCAAAGTGTGGAAATAAGTATGGTGGAGATTGTCTTAAAGGGACATGTAAATGTTTCAAATGTGGAAAGGAAGGTCATCAGGCATTTGAATGCCGCAATGGTGGGAAGAAGATGTCTAATGATGCAAAAAAAGGAAGGGATACATAGAATGAACCAACTACACTTCAATGCTTCAAGTGCAAGGAAATGGGGAATTATGCTAATAAATGCCCTAATCCAAGGGTTAATGATGATTGACATGAGAAACCACTTAAGGCAAAGGACAAATGGAAGTCACATGCGATCACCATTGGCGATGTTGAATATGAAAATGATGTGGTGGAATGATTAAGTGTTTATGTAATGGGATTCCAAAATAATGTTTTATATAGTATCGTGGAATATTGGAATATTTATGTATTGGTCTATTGTGGTTTCCAATAATTTTATGGTACCGGTAACCATGGAAAGTGATTGAGATATTTTTGGAATAAAGGTGATATGCGCATAATGAAGGGATAAGGAAAAAATGAAATGTTTGACAGTATACATGAGCTCATGATTGATATAAGGACTTAGTGATATCATGGTTTGAGTATATAGAATTTTGAGGATTTTGGTATGTGGAAAGAGTTAACTTTTAATAGCATTAATGTTTTCAATAAGGTTCAATGGGTATTCATTTTTTTTCAAGAGAATACATGATTAAGGCATTTGAATGTTTGGAATATGACCAACAAGAAATATCTCATGATATATGGGGATCAACAATGGTATTAACATGGTAGTTGTATGAAATCTTTGGTAATCGTTTTCACTATAATATGAGATTAGACAACATTATTTTGGATAAGCCTAAAGATTGGAATGGATTATGTTGGACATAAGTTAGTATTGTTTAAGGATAGAAGTTTTTTCGATATTATTTATGGGATGTTATAGTAATGTAGTTTTAGAAAAAGGACAACCTACAGGATGGGTGACAGCCCATCACGTCGGAAAAGGCTGTGGGAATCGAACCCACAACCGAAGTGCGACTAGCCTTTATCGCCTACCACTGGCCTACAGGAAGTCCCTATTTAGTAGAAACTAGTTTTATTATATTAAGAAGTATGATATTTGATGTATAAGTCCATTTTAGGAGCCATATATTATTAATCTCACTATAGATGGACTTATGTATTTTTTGATAACTTTTCTAACCTTTTGTTTGAGACAGATGGAATGACCCATCATTCTATCACATGATCTTCTAACACATCACGAATGACAAATTCAACTTCATTTATTTAAGAGATGAAGTGGAAATTGTCCAAAGAACGAACAATGGTGAGACTATACCGAAATCACGAAAGTATATCTTCTAATTCCAATTTCATTAACTTTAGGGAAATGATCTTGAAAACCAAAAATGTTGTCCTAGTGCTCTTATTTCTGATTAATCAGATGGTACCTTAGATCATCACAAATTTATGGCTTTGTGATTGTTGGATTTTCCATATCCATGTTCTCTACCACTCTCCATCAGAACATGATGGGTAGATTTCTCTTCCATATCCATATTTTCACCTATGTGGAAACCCAATGATTAGTTTATTTGGGTAACCATTACGTTCCATAATTTTGTTTTTAAATATTGGTTTTGGTATTCCTTTTTATGATGTGGCTTTCTATCAAAGAAACTTTCGAATAGTAAACCATTTATAACCCCGACGAATTTTGAGGGCGAAATTCATTTTAAGGGGGGTAGAATGTAACACCCCGAGATTTTATGAAAAATATTCTTTTTAATTTCATTAATGTATTGTGTTGTATGCTACACCAAAAGGAGCTTGCACAACACGCATCCTTGACTTGCCTTACATTAAACGTAATCGCGACCATCCTCGATAGCGTGTGTAGTATGCAATACCGAGTTTCACTAAACAACGATATGCTATTAAAATATTATTAAAACTAGTCGTTTTGAATAGTAATAACCACCTTTTAAAATTTTAGGAATTTTATCTCTCAAAATGGAATTCATATTTGGATTCGGAGTATCGAATTTAGCCTACGGTGAAATTTTGGTACCTTTGGGGTAACTTTCATTTTTGATGAATAGTGAAACCACTAAGTGGTAGTTAAAAAAACTGAATTTTTCATAAAACTTAATTTTACCGCTTCTGTGAGTGGAATTTCAAAAATCCGAGAGACACAGTTGATATCAGTAAGTAAAATGTTGTTCAACGAGATGAAAATAATTTTTTGTGAATAGTAACTTTTTACTTTTTTTTACAACGGTTAAAAGTAAATAGGGTAATTAAGGGTAAAAATGATATTATTATTACCCTAACACATGTCCTAATTCTATTGGATAAGTTTAATTAGACCAAAAACAACCTTAGGAATAAAATATGACCATTTAGGCCCACATGGATTAGATTAGGACATTAATTATTATTTAATTCAAAGAAGAGTTAAAAGAGTTAAAATCAACGTTTTTTTACTAAATCATTTTTAATATAGGGTTATACATAATATAAATTAGACTATAAATATTAATTAGAAATATAAAACTATTTCCAACATAATGGTATTTTATTTGTAATTTTTAGACTTAAAATAATTTAATTTATATATGATACAATGATGATGCAGTAATTATCCTATTAAGGAAATATTGACATAATTGATGTTATAAATACCCAAATAAATGTAATTTTAGACTTCGTATGAATTAAAATAATTTTCTATGTTAATAAGACATGTTATTATTTATTTAATTAATTTTTTTCTAACTAATCATTCTGTTATGATTTTCACAAAAATCAATTACTAAATCGTGTCAAAATTGACATAAAATAGTTTTTTAAACAAATATTATATTATTAATTGTTATTATATTCCTAAAAATCTATGGTTCGGCCAATATACTTATATCATGATATTTTTATCATTAATGTACCACTATGTGGTCTCTTGGATGTATATGGTAAGTTAATTAACTATATAATATAAAAATACAAAGTGACATGGTAAATGTCAATCTAATAAACTAAGAGTTAACAATAAAAGATAAGGTTAGTATAATGACCTAAACTTGTCTAAATTATATTGGATGAGATTATTTCTACCCATATCCACCTTAACTTCTAAATAAATCAATTTGGAGTTATTTAAAACCGAATTTGGCTTTATAATAAAATAATATTTTTAGTTATTCCAAAGGTGCCCTCTCCTCCCTTATAAAAAAGGCACCTCCTACCCCTCTTCCTCACACCACTTTGAGCCTTCAAGCTCGGACAACCCCTGAAAATTCTCTTCTCCACTTCCCTAGAAACATCCTAGAGGTCCTGGTCTTCTTCAAAGACCAATTTTAGTGCCCTAAGCAGAGGAATCAAAGAGGCGCTTCAAAGAAGAGGTAGTGTCTGTTACCGATTCCTTCAACATTATTTCTTCTTCCACTTCTTCTTCTTAGGTTGTTTCATTATGAAGTAATAACATCAGTATCACTCATATAATGATATGTCATTATAAGTATTAAACAACCCTATTTCACCATCTATCCATCCTATGGAAAACGAAATCACTGCGCGTGCGTACGTACGGAATACCGTCTCCACGCCGTGGTGTAATCTATTTTCCACCACCACATTACTTGGATGGGTATAATGGTGTAAATAATGACTATATATGATTATTTTAAAGTGATATTGATTCTGAAATAGTATACATACACTCCAATACAGTTCCACGATCATGAGAACGATATCATCGCTCGTGCGTACGTACGGACTACCGTCTCCATGATGCGATGAGATTCATTCTCCACGTTAACCATTCATGAATTATTATAAAGTATATATAATAAGTAATAATGAAATATATGACATAATAATTATACTGGATTTATGTGTATATATATGTATGTCATCTACTTAATTCCATTCAACTCAATAAGGAAACAAAAACTGCGTTCATGCGTACGTATGACCTACCGTCTCCATGAACGGTGTATTTATTTCCATTTAATAATTTATTATATATATGTATATTCTGAATATATATTATATATAAATCATGTTTTATATTCTGGAATTAATTAATCATGATCTATGTAATCATATGAATAAATACAAATCAAAAGACGGATGACAAATGAAACAATTTTACCCAAAATGCTCTTTAACATGGAATTTACAAAAGAACAGGTAATATAAAGTCATAAGTGAACCATATATGATATCATAACAATGAGTATGATTCTGGAATAAGTCAATGACATTATTTAAATCATTATACAGGAGGTTCGGACACTTACGAAGCAAATTGGACCTAAGGTAAGGGAAATATCACAATCTCATTTTTATCCGAGATTGTTTATACTTTGGAATTTACTAGGGTGTATTTTATCATCCACATCCATGTTTCCTCAATATGTAACATTATTTCCATCCACCTACAATTGTTTAAATAAAATTTTACCCTTCTGTGTGTTTTTAGTAAAAGATATTAAGGGAATCATTTTTCGTTTTTTGTACGAGGTACTTTTTGACTTTTCTGACAAAAGTACGAGAAGAATGTTTTTTTAACTTATACGGAATGAATCGATTTTTAAAACATTATTTCCAAGAAGATCACTTTACATGTTTTCAAGTTTATTTTTAATCAACTTCTTTTAGTTTAGAATTGTATGACATGTTAAGAAAGGAAAAGTGTTTTTGAAGAAGAAAGGATATTTTCCTCAAGAATGGAGTTCAAGTGTTTTATCAAAATTATTTTCCAAACAAGATAATAAAAGGTTCTGTTTCTATCCCTATTATTACATTTATTTGATTATGTTGTGATGGAATTATTTTTATTAATTCCCTTATATTATATGAATTGTTTTATGATGTCACTATGTTTAAGAATCCCATTTTTATTACATGGGTTATGCTATGATGCATGGTTTAAGATTTTGTGGCACACATAAGAATGGTATCATTATGAGATGGGTGGGACCTATATATCCCTCCAATTCATTGGGTAAAGATTTTATATCTCATGAGATATACATGGCTGGAACGGCATTTTAAACCGGTTCAATAAAACAGGACTGAAACGAGGAGTAAACTCGGTTCAGAAATGGACTTTGTCCACTAAGATTGTCTTGGCAATGAGTCTTGACTAATAAGAAATGATTATCTATGATTATGTGTGTACGCCACAAAGTTTCATGTTTTATGTTATGATTATTGGGATTACATTTCACTACTATGATTTATCCCATTTTATGATATTATGATCTCTTTTGCAGGTTAAGATTTCCAAAATGTTATGTTCTTATGAATATGATGTGATTGATATTTCTTTTGTTTACCCTTACTGAGCATTTGAGCTCACCCTTTTATGTTTTATTTTCCCCAGGATATAAAGAAAGGTTTTAGGTAAGAAAAAAATGGGGGAAGATCTTTATGGGAGATGTTGAAGATCATTCACCATGATTAGAAGATTATATTCTGAGTTTCCAAAGACACTAAACTATTACGGTCCTTGTGTGTGTGTGTTTTTGTTATGTACTAAGTTTTCCACAAAAGTAATGTAATGTCCATGTACGTCAAGCTTCGGGTCTCTACAATGAATCCAAGTTGTATGATCTATGTGGCACACTTATGCATTAAATTAAATGACTAAGAAGGGTGTGCCCTAATAGCACTGCAATGCATTGGGTAAAGAATTGAATCATGATATGTTAAGTGAAATGAGGGTTAAATCATTATAATTCATGTGAAATGATGCTTCACTCATTCCCCATGTGAAATGATCCTGGGATCATGCAAATATCATGTTAAATGTTGTTGCCACATTTCCAAGTAATGATAATCATGCTATATCATGCCATTATGATCATGTTTCTATTATTCACAATTTATATTCCTACTACCTAAAAGGTACTGTGTTGTTCACGTTATCCCATGTTTACTCTCTTATTGGGAATTATATCTCACCCTTATCATATGCACGTCCTTAGGATAACCCATGCATTTCTAGGTACAACAGTATATTGTGGTCATTTAAAGAAGTTTTCAATAATGATGTTGTGATTTATGTTTTAAGTTGTTATGTATTATTCCAATTCCCCAAATACACTATACCTCTTGATATTTTATCTAGTATCTAGTGAGGATTTTATTTAATAAATTCTTTTTATGTGTGAAAAAAAGAGAAGGGTAGTTATAGTTGGTATCAAAGGATATGTTTACTTATTTTTGGGATTATGATTACAAAACCCTAGTGAAAGCCTAAGGGATAAGACTAAGTATAAAAAAATATCCCTAAATTTTGGTGAGTATTGAGGAAGTGGTTTATCAAGAAAATACATCCCTGTATGGATATGACTAGGTAGAGGAAGCTCTGGCATAGATGTATCATTGGGTAAACCCCCAAAACAACGCATTGAGCTAGAAGCAAAGGAGAACTGCTGCCCGACAATGGGCCTTGCTGCACTCTTGGTTATGAAACTCCTTGTGGATATGCTTTTTCAAAAACAGAGGCTTAGTATGAACCATTATTAATGGAATTTAAAAAATACCCTAAGAATATATGTTAGAAAGTAGATCATGGATAAAAAATATTGAAGCCAATAAATTTATAAGTTAAAGAAATAAAAGTAATTTATAAGTAATCCATTTTTGTCTTTGGATTCCCCTTAATGTTTTATCCCTAACATTCCTTTTATTCCAGCCTATGGCCTGTAATAAGAGGACTCAGTATAACAACTAATGTTAAGATCATTGTGACAATTATTCTAATTAGATTTCCAATCCGATGTAAGCGGTAATAAAGATCTTTGTTATAATAATCTCTTAGTTAAATCATGTTTTGAATAGAAACAATGGTCAATAGAAACGTTCAACCACCCTAAGAAATAACAAGTCGCAATCAAGAGCATCATGAGACCAAGGCCTACTTATTATAATGGATCAATTGATACATGAATCATCGAACAATGGATCTACTCCATTGATAAGATCTTATCCATCCATCAAGGTTCCGAACAAGAGAAGGTTGTTCTAGTTGCTTATTGTTGGGAGGGTTAATCATATCAATTGTGGACATTGATAAAAAATACAAAGCCTAGGGAAGAGATCGAGGTGTTTCAATGGGAGGATTTCTAGAAAATGTTATTTGATAAATATTTTCTCTACACCCTCTGACTAAATATAAAAAGGGACCACCTTGCCCATAAGAAAAATGATGATGAACCTGTTGGATAGAATGAGTAAAAATTCAAAAGGCATGCACGATATGCCTCTGGCTTTGTTTTTACCCCCGAATGCAAGGTTAGCCACTTCTTTGTTGGGATTAAACCTAGCCAACAAAAAGCCATGGAGATCCGTGACATCGATAGAAATGAGGAAATTTTTCAATGTGACGTAAAAGTAGAAATGGATATTAGATAATTTGTGGGGTATCAAGGTTATAAGAAGTGTAAGGTGGACTTCAGTTCTAGTGGTCTGATGGATAAATCCAATAGTACAAAAAAAATCAAACACCCCACTTTCCAGAGGTGTGGAATGAAGCACCCCAGAAATTTCTTGAAGGGGGTGAGGAAATTCTTTTAGTGTGGAAGAGAAGGGCACCTGACCATTAACTGCCAACAAGAAAAACCCTCGGTTGCGATAGTGGAAAGGAAATATCCGTTCAAACATCAATGCTTTGTTCATTGGCTTAAACTACAAGGAACCAAGGATCTTTATAAACCAGTGCCCTAGGCCAAGGGTTTTTTGAGGCATCCAACAACATCCAATGCATCTAGGGAGATATTTCTCTATCATAATAACCAAAGTGAACCCTGACAACAAAGTGGTGAAAGGAACACTACATAATCATTAAATAATAATGAACTTGATTTTTTATTCTTGTTCTATGCATTGTTTTATCTCCCAAATGTTTTATAGAATTATCCTAACACCACCACAAATCATGGAAGTGAAGATGTTGGTGAGTATAGAAAATGGGGAAATAATTGCATCCCATGAATATAACACCTCCCCACTCACAATTTGTGGACTTAACTTCCCAAATGACCTCATCATACTCCCTCTGGTGGAATTTTATGCAATAATTTTCCTGGATTGGATTTCCCTATATAGATCTGACATAATTTTCTGTGAGATGGAAATCACTCTCCATTTGGAGAATCAACCCCAGATTCTGTACATGTTCAAGGAGGATGATGAATCTTCCTTTTCCCCATCATCTAAAGTGTGGATATTAATGCCCTATGAGAACACATATCTATCTCAGATGATTGAGTAAAAGTAAGAAACCATCCTTGAATACATGCATATTTTGAGGGAATTCATAGAAGTGTTTCCCGAGAAATTCCATGGTCTTCCTCCTAAAAGATATGTTGAATTCTCAATTGATCTTATACCTGGGGAATTGTCAATTTCCAAGACTCTGGGTATAATGGATGTTGTGGATCAGGAGGATTTAAAAAAAACTATTGGATAATATGGATAAAGGGTTTATACACCCAAGTGCATATTGTCAAGAAGAAGGATGAGTCAAAGCACATTTTTGTTGATTATCATGAGCTCAAAAAAATCATGATAATGAAAAAGTGTCCTCTATAATGATTTGATGATGTGTTCGACCAACTATGTGGAGCACAATACTTCTCCAAGATGGGTTTGAGGTCGGGATATTACTATGTAAGTGTGAAGAAAGAGGATATCCCCAAGACTGCTTTTCGTACAAGAAACATAAACTATGGATTCATATAAATGACTTCTGAACACACAAATTATCCAAAAATATTCATCTACTTGATGAATAGATTCTTTGGAGATTACCTTGACAAATTTTTGGTAGTCTTTATAGATGATATTTTAATATACTCTAAAACCAGGGAGGATCATGAGGAACATCTAAGCAATATGCTAGAGACCATGCGAAAGGAGAAGCCCTATGAAATGTACATCAAGTGTGATTTCTAGTTGAAGGAGGTATCATTAATGGGTCATATCAACACAGGAAATGGGATATCTATGGATCACTCAAAGTCAGATGCAATTGAGGGATGTTTAGGGCCAACATCTGTAATAGATATTCGTATATTCCTAGGGTTAGCTGGATATTATCACCGATTTTTGATAAATTTCTCATGATTCTCCAACCCTCTTACAAAGCTAACAAGAAAGGGAGTAAAGATTTCTTAGAGTGAGGAATGAAAAGAGAGATTCAAGGAGTTGAAAAGAAGACTTATTACTATTCTCGTGCTGACATTACCCACAATATGAGATCTTCTTGCAGTACTTAGTGATGCTTCGAAGAAGGGAATGGGTTGTATGTTGATGCAAAATGACAAAGTCATTTCCAATGATTCATAGAAATTGAAATTTCATGAGAAAAACTATCGAACACATTTTCTAGAGTTGGCTGCTGTATTCTCAACTTTGATGATTTGTTGACATTTCCTCTTTTGGGAGAAGTGTCAAATATACACGGATCACAAAATCCTCAAGTATATATTCTAATATAATGATTTGAATACTCACCAACAAAGATGGTTAGAGCGGATCAATGACTAAAAATTCTCAATCCGTTACCACCCTGGGAAAGTGAACAAGGTGGCAGATTCTCTAAGTAGAATGTACCCATCAATTCTATCATTTATGGTAATTGAAAAGGATCTAATAATCTTAGATTTGATGATGATGGACATGGGAATCATAATGAAGGGAAAAACATCCATCCTTTCAAAAATGATTGCTCATCCATCTCTTTTAGAAAGGATAAAGGATGATTAAAATGATGATGTGGAAATTCAGATGACATTGGAAACTATCAAAAAAGGAAAATCCTTGGAGTTTAATGTTAATGAATAATGAATTGTGAGATTTGGGTCAAGACTTTGTGTTCCATCAAATCTGGAGTAGATGAATGATATTTGGGATTATGCACATAGTTTGAATTTCTCCATTCACCAATGGAACAAAAATATGTATCTAGATCTCTGAGATTATTATTTGATGGAAAGAATGAAGAAGGAGGTCACTTTGTATACATCAATGTGCCTCATATATCAATAAGTGAAGTCGGAGAGGTATAAGTCTAGGGGGATGAGGCAACCATTACCCATACTAGCACGTGTTGGATAGATAGTATGATAGATATGATACTGATTGTAGTATTAATCTATGATGTAGATACTCAATATACAAGAGGGGGTGAATTGTATACTCAAAAAAACCTTAAGGAAATTTTGTATAAATAAAATTCACAACACCTCTAAGTTATACTAATTTTCTTGATTCCGGAAAATGGATTTCGGAAATGAAACTTAATAAAAGTTTACAGCCCCAATGATTATACCTTAAAGTGTATAGAATCCAATTTAATCAGTGTACAAGTTTAAGAAAGTATAAGATAGTTATAATTTCCTGAAAAACCAAAATTACAGTGTAAAACAAAATTGAAACACTACAAGTAACAAGTAGTAAATATTTTAACCCAATTAGAAGGGTATCCAACAACCTTGGATAAAGGTCCCTTGATTTATACTTTCAAGAAAGTCTGCCTTACCCAAAACCAGGTAAGCCCTCAATTCGAAGATCGGTATATCTATTGCTATCCTCGAAATCCCATGATTTGTAAGGAAATCAGCACCTATTACTTCACAACCCAAAGTCTCAGACTTTAAAAAAATCAAACCTCTGCACAAAGCAATTATGCAGGAATAAAATTTTGAACAAGCCATTGAAACTTTCTGCATGAAGCCTAAGAGTTTATAAGTTCCTCTCTATCTCTAGAAATCACCTCAACAACATTTAAGCATGTTCTACCAAATGTTAATGTATTGATATCGTTCAAATAACCTCTTATTTATAGGAAAGACTTTAATGGTCAGCTCCCTCGTTCAACGGTCATATTTTTCCTTGAATTTCGAAGGGACCTGTACACATGTCACTCAAACGACGGTTAGTTAGTTACTGAATGCACGACATCATTTTATAAAAAAACAAGTGTAAGAAAAAAATGGTTACATAAACAAAATCAAATATTAAGAATATAAGCAAATAAATATTCAGAATCTAACCAAAAACATATTCGGTGTCTATAATACAAGGATATTCAGATTATGTTTTCTAATGAATTCAAAACCCGAATTCTATAGAATTCCGGAGTCTGAATTTCAAGGAAATTAAGAATCTCAATTCACAATAATTTGGAGTCTGAACTCATAAGAGTTCAGAGTCTGAATTGAGAGAGTCCAGAGTCAGAACTCATAAGAGTTTGTCGTCTGCATTCAGATAACTCGGAGTCAGAACTCATAAAAGTTCGGAGTCTGAATTCAGAGAACTCGGAGTTAGAACTCAGAAGATTTTGGAGTCTGAATTCAGAGAACTCAGAGTCAGAACTCATAAGAGTTCGGAGTCTGAATTCAAAGAACTTCAAGTCAGAACTCATAAGATGTCGGAGCCTGAATTTAGAGAACTCAGAGTCAGAACTTAGAAGAGTTCAGAGTCTGAGTTCAGAGAACTCGGAGTCAGAATTCAGATCCTGAAAACAGAATGATCTTTATCTAAGTATTATATGATTCCGAGGTTTTAGATATGAAACCAAATTTTACACTTAGAAAAGATAATGAACAATGAAAAACATGGTAAGGATAAATTTCCTTAGGGAAGTAAAAATTTCCTTATGAATGTAAAACACACGGTAAAATTAAATTTTCCTTGAGATAAGGTGTTTGTGATTTTAAAAACATGAGGAATGGTAAAGTCATATGGAAACCTTATTGACTCAAAAATCTCCCCAATCATGAAGGAATGTAAAATTCATAATGAAACCTCATTGAATAAAAAATCTCCCCCTTTTGGAAAGCACAAACATCCTTACGAAATTAGAAATAAGGACTTAGAAAATATTTTTCTGTACTTTGGAAATAAATCTTATCTCCATTATCATATGTGAAATGATGAATATGACTAACTCCTCATTAGGATTTGGAACACTAAGGATCGTATTCTAGATTTCCATAATGAGATTTTTCATTATCTTGAATACAGAAATCTCTGTAACGAAAACTCCCCCTTAGATAATCCCCCCCTTACTTAGGGATATTTGTTCTTTACTTAGTATTGTTTTTCCTTTCTCCCCCTTTGTGATTTTCAAAAAGAATTTGAGGGAATGGAAAGGATATTATGGTACCTGAATGATTAGTAAAACACATCCAATAGACAAGCAACCAAAATTTTCATTATGATTAGAAAGAATGTGTACAAGTAAGAAAAGTACAACAAAAGATAGGATTGAAACAAATTTATCCATCCATATCCTTCGACATCAACTTCTTGACTATAGTCTTCAGCTTTTTGAGCTTCTTATGATCTTCCCCTACTCACTTAAGAAGTTGATCCTGATCATCAGCTTTCTTTTCTAAAGCCTTGATTCTTTCTTCCTGATAGTTAAGAGCGTCTACCTGAGCCTTCGAGAATTATTCTTGATTAGAAATCATTTATTATATCTTAATATGAAGATCTCTTTCTCTCTTCTATCTCTGGGCAACTGAATATAACTTCCCATTAAGATCCTTCACTTCTTGAATCTGAGAATTTTATTCCAGAGTAAACTTTTGTTCAAAACTGGTTGTAAGATCCTTGATCCTACCATCTTTAATATCAAAATCCTCTTTTACACCTTCATGGAACTCATCAAGTTCTCTCAAATCTTCAACATTATTCTTTGACAAAAAAACCATTTTCTTAAAGGACCTTTTGTGGGCATCGTAGTTAATGAAGAAATTCTTGAAATCAGCCTCAAGCATTACACACTTATCCATCACCATGGATACGGAATATGATTTCTGATTTAGTTTGTGTTGAAGCATTTGGCATCCAGATTCTATGCTTGGGAAAATTAGAATGGTGCCAACCAGCTTATTTAATGTTTGGACAACGAAATCATGTCCTGTAGATGATGATTTTGAATCTGAGACTTTTCTAGGTAAGGTATTTTTCTCTTACTCAGCAATTTTCCTCTTTGAAAATCTACCAGCTTCCTTTTTCTTTAAAATGACTTTAGTAGGTGTATCAACAACCACCAGTTTCCCCTTATCAGTTCTTGGAATGGCTTCCTCATCTGGAGATTTATGTTCATTATCAGGCAGTCGTACAATCTTATCTTCATCTATGTACTATTTCTCAGCTCTTGCCTCAACATACATAGGATGAATGAAGTCATGATTAGAAAATTCATCCTTAGAGAGCTTATTAAATTCATCTTCGCCCTTCTTATCCTATCCTTTCTCATCTTTCCAAGGTGTAGCCAACAATGAGGATTCAAGTTGTGAAGTTTGGATTTACAATATCTCGGATGGACTTTCATTCTCATGGAAGTATTCAACATGATTTATGAGATATTTAGTGTCACAAATGATTTCTTCTACTTCCACTTCTTCTAAAAGTTTTTCTACTTCAAAAAATTTTTCTTTTGATTTTTCTGGAGTCATGAATTTCTTCCCCAGAGTCTCAGGTAAAGATTCTATCATGAAATATTATAGTGTTGGGATTAGTTCAGAAGATTTTTTAGTATCCCTTAGAAGTGATTGAACAATTTTAGACTCAGACAATTTCATTCCTTTGTTTCTTTTATTTAGCTTGCTTCTCAAGCTCATCTGTTGTCTTCTCTTTTAAGGCGTTGGCTTCAGCAGGATACAAACCTAAATTTTGCTCCCCTACTTTATTATTTTTCTTATCTTCCCTCCATTTTCTACAACCTCATCTGGATAATATTTTTGTTTCTTAGTTTTTGTAGGTGTAGATTGGAATTCCTTAGCTTTTGGGTTTTTTCCTTCCTCTTCTACTTCCTTCAGCTTCCACTTCTTTCCAATTTTTTTCAATGGTTCATCCACTTCATGATTTTTCGTAACAGCTTTAGATTCTTCCTCTGGTAGGTCATAAAATTTCCAGAGTCTTTGGAAAGACCAATTTTCATCCTCTTCAAAGGATCATCACTGACTAGAATGACTTTAGAATTTATAGGCTTCGAACTGCAAGGAATTATGAAAGATTCTAGACATCGAATAATCTAAATAGAAAGAATAGTTGGGTACATGATAATATGAGCCTTCATATTTTCATTCTCGATTTTAACAATCATAATTAGAATATTCTTAATCAAATTATCCTTCCTCAAGCTCACCGGAAAATCTAAGATGTACATATCACTCTTCTTCAATGTGTCCTTGTCACCTTTTTTCGGAATGATAAATCCTTGAACCCATAATTCAAGGATCTTATTTTTTGTATAGAGGTGATCAATTTTCGGAGTCTTGACATCTATAAGACCGAGGAACTCCATATATTCACCCCTGACAAAACTTCCTTGAACATCCGACAACTTTTTAGAACAAAATTCAGGTTCTCCTTCATATGGAACTCCTATCATACTAGCTACCTTTTTATACAAAAGAGAATAAGTATTTCCATAACTTTTAAAGCAAAACATATCTCTGCCTTCTTCCTTAAAGAAACTGACTGATTCATAAAAATCAATAAGAAAATTTGGATATACCAAATATTGAGCCCCTGGCTTCGATATGCAAACACTCTCCCATCTATTCAATTTGATGTTCTTAAAAATGATGAATCATACATAGTGAAAAAGTTTAGATGCACCAACATTTCTCTATATACCTGCCACTCTGAGATTGGCTTAACAGTTGACATATCTTTTTGAGAGGATTCTTCTACAGACATTCGAAATTGAGAAAACTCTGGGAAGTTTGGAATGGGCTTAAGTAGAGGGTCAGAACTTCAGCACGCGAGAGCTTGAGATAGATGTGGGATAACCATCGGGGGTCCTTTATATAGGTGTTAGAAGAGACGATTTATATTCCAAAATCAATCGAATGGCTGAAAATCCTTCTGATTTGATTTGATGGCTGATATGATGGCCACAAGGAAATCTTGGTAGGATCCGATCTTTTGAGGTTTTAAAGAAAAACATTCAGATTTAAGGAAACTAGAATCTGAAAATTTTTAAAACCAAATGAAAAATACCAGCAAGTAAATGATGATTACGAAAACATAAGAAAGGAAACATACCTTTCGAATTTCTTGGAAAATTTTTCATATTGAAGAAAAATCTTCTTGAAGAACTTTAGATTCCCAAAAAATTTGATTATGAAAAAATTTGAAAAACTGACTATGAATATTTGGAAAATCATTATTACAAAAATTTAGAAAATCTTCATTACGAAAACATAGAAAATCATCGTTACAAAAACTTTTGTTATGAAAGATTTGATAAATATGAATACGAAAATTTTCATTATGAAAGATTTGAAAAATATGACTATGAAAATTTTCATTACGAAAGATTTGAAAATTCTGAATATGAAAATTTTCATTAAGAATGATTTGAAAAATATGACTACAAAAATTTTCATTACGAATGATTTCAAAAATTTGACTATAAATATTTTCCTTATGAATGATTTGAAAAAATCTGACTACGAGAATTTTCATTATGAAGGATTTGAAAATTCTAACTAAGAAAATTTTTATTACAAAAGATTTGAAAAATCTAACTACGAAAATTTTCATTACAAAAGATTTAAAAAAAATCTGACTTTGAAAAATTTCATTAAGAAAGATTTGAAAAATCTGACTACGAATATTTTCATTACAAAAGATTTGAAAAAATCTGACTGTGAAAAATTTCAATACGAAGGATTTTAATCTAACTAATAAGAAAATGTAATCCCCCTTTGAAAAGGAGTTTATTACTGTAAGGATATTTTTTTCAACATAATGTTAACACGGAAGATTACCTTATGGTTATCATTCCTAACTTCTGTTTAATGTATTCAAATCTATCATAGGGTAAAGATTTGGTGAAAATATCAGCAAGTTGATCTTCTGTTCTGATAAATTGAAGAATGATATCCCCTTTTGTGTGTGATCTATAAGAAAGTGATTCCTAATGTCAATGTGTTTTGCACGAGAGTGATGTGCTGAGTGTTTACATAAGGATATGGCACTAGTATTATCACACACAATTTGTGTTTTAGTAAAAATCATACCATAGTCTGTGAGTGTATGTTGCATGCACAACACTTGAGCACAACAACATCCAGCTGCTACATATTCAGCTTCAGCAGTGGAAAGTTCTACTGAGGGTTTCTTCTTGCATGACCAAGAAACTAATGAATATATTAAAAAAATGACAAGTTATGGATGTACTTTTTCTATCCATTCTACATCCACTAAAGTCAGCATCTGAAAATATTTTTAAAACAAAATCATTTCCAGAAGTATAAAAGAGTCATAAATCTATGGTTCCCTTTAAGTAGAGAAAAATTATTTTCTCTGCATTTAAATGAGATTCCATAGGATTGGATTTATATCTTTCACATAAGCATACTGAAAACATTATGTTCGGACAACTAGCTGTTAAGTAAATTAAACTTCATATCATACCTCTAAAATATGTTTGATCTACTGGTTTCCCAGCTTTATCATGATGAAGTGAATTTGAGGTACCAATTGGAGTACTAATACTTTTAGTGTTGTCATATCAATACTTTTTAAGTAGATATTTAATATAATTATGTTGGGATATATAGATTCCTTCTGGTTTTTGATAAATTTGAAAACCAAGGAAAAATGATAACTCACCCATCATACTCATTTCAAACACGGATTTCATTAGATCCACAGAGGAATCAGTTAAAGATTTCTGAGTTGAACCAAATATAATGTCATCAATATAAATTTTAACAATAAAAACATTTTTCTTATCATTCTTTATAAAAAGGGTTGGATCTACATTTCCCTTAACATAATTATTTTGAAGCAAAAATCCTATAATTCTATCATAACAGGCTCGAGGGGCTTCCTTAAGTCCATACAAAGCTTTGGTAAGTTTATAAACATGTTCAGGATATTTTTTATCTTCAAAACAAGGAGGTTGTTCAAAAAACAACTTATTGAAAATAACCATTAATGAAATCCCATTTCCCATCCATTTGAAAATGTTTGAAATTGAATAATTCTGCAAAGGCAAGTAAAATACAAATAGATTCAAGTCTAGCTACTGGAGCATAGGGTTCTTCATAGTCTATTCCTTCTTGTTGATTATAGCCTTTAGAAACTAATATATATTTATTTCTTCCTATGATTCCATTTTCATCACACTTATTTCTGAAGACCCCATTTTACTCCAATAACATAAGTTTCCTTAGGTCTTTCAACCAAGGTCCAGAAAATATTCCTTTTGAATTCAATTAGTTCATATTGCATAGCTTTTATCCAATCATCATCCCCAAAAGCTTCATCAGTGCTTTTTGGTTCTAATTGGGAAAGGAATTCTAGATGTTCTACTTCATTTCTTAAGGAACTTCTAGTCCTTATAGGTTGATTTACATCACCAATGATACTATCACTGGGATGATTCTTATGAAATGACTTATTTGGGTTTTTAAAAACCTGTTCGTCAACATAGGGTCGGAAATATTATAGGGTAAATGCTTCACGAAACATCTTCTTGGAAATTTTCCTTATCAGAAGGATCTTCTAAAAAAGGATGATAATCAGTTTTTGAAAACACGTCTAAAGTTATAGGTTGGGGTTGTTTAAAAACAAAGGGATCAGTTTCATCAAATTTGATATGTACTGTTTCTTCAACAGTGAAATTGTTTTTATTGAAAACCCTATAAGCCTTAGAAGTTGTGGAGTAGCCTAAGAAAATTTCTTTATTATATTTTGGTGAGAATTTGTGTAAGTTATCTTTAGTATTCATAATTAATACCTTGCACCCATCCTTGAAGTAGGAAATTATAGCTTTTCTGCCATTCTATAACTCATAAAGTGTTTTATTAAGAAAAGGTATAATCAAAACAAAATTTATAGTATAACAACCTGTACTTATAGCTTTAGCCCAAAAATGTTTGTTTACAGAATACTGACTCAACATGGTTATTTTTATCTCTTTAAGAATTATATTTCTTCTTGCAACAACACCGTTTTTTGAGGTGTTCTGGGTGCCAAGAAGTTATGAGTAATTCTTTTTCTACTACAAAAATCTTCAAAATCAGAATTTTGAAATTCTCCTCCATGATCACTATGAATAGTTATAAAAGGAAGTTTTTTTTATCATATTTAACTTGGGATCTAAATCTTTTGAAATAAGAAAAAGCTTCATATTTCTTTTCTAGAAAATATATCCACGTAAATCTAGTGTATTCATCAACTAAGACAAATAAAAAATATTTTCCACCAATGCTTCTAGTTTGTGTAGGATCAAAAATATCCATATGCAGTAACTATAATGTATCAGTGGTTGATACTTCACCGACTGATTAAAAACTTTATTTATGTTGCATTCCATATTGACAAGGATCACAAACTTTTTGAAGAATCAAATCTAAGCTCCGGTAGATCCTTAACTATTCTTTTCATAGATAGTTTACATAGGTTCCTATGGTTACAATGCCCTAGCCTTCTATGCCACAACCAAGAATAATATTCCATTGCACTAAGTCATTGTAAGTCTTGGTTCCTAAGGTCTTCTAAGTTAAGTGTGTAAACATTCTCTTGCCTATGGGAGAAAGAATAATCTCTTCCTGGGAATTGTGTACTAAGCACTTATCATTCCTAAAAATCACAAGGTAACCTTCATCACATAATTGACTTTTGCTAATGAGGTTGTGATTAAGACCCATAACAAATAAAACATTTGAAATCAAAGTTTTTCCAAGAAACAAATGTTACCTATACCAATAATTTCTCCCCTAGAATTATCTTAGAAAAATTACTTTTCCTCCTTTAGTTTTGATAATCTTTTCAAAGTATTTTTTGTTACTAGTCATATGCTGGGAATATCCAGTATCTATAATCCAAATATTGTTGTTGGTACTTTCTTTTTTTCTTGAAAATAAGAATGTTAGACTTTCAGAATCCAAACTATATTGGATCCAGAATTGCTTGAAAATAAAATTTTGGGTATCCACATTTGTTTAGAAAAATAAGCTTTATGAAATCCAAGAGATTGAACATTATTCAAAGAACATTTTTTATTCCAATGCGATCCACTTTGACATTTAGTACAAAAGGGTCTCTGGATGGAATAAAATAGTTGTTTTTGAAAACAGGTTTTCTGTGAGTATAACCTACTCCAGTAGTATTTTCTTGAGGTTTGATTTGAGAATACATCTAGTCAAAATTTTAATTACCAGTAGTAAAGTTTGCAAGAAGTTTCTTAAGGGAATATATTTCGGATTTTATTCTTATGACTAAATTTCTATCCTCAGGAATTATTTCCTTAGAGTTAGATTTTTCCTCAAAAACATTTATTTTTAAAATAGCATTCTTAAGATCTTTAGAAAGTATTTCCTTTTCAAAATTTACTTCCATAAAGTCTATATAATGTTTTTCTAGAAACTCATCTTTATCTTGAATATCTCTAGAAAGTTTTGAATTTTTTTTTCTAAGAACTTATTACGTAGTATTTTCCTTGTCTAATTTCAAAGAAATTTTATAATTTTTTGTTACTAACAATGTGGAAAATCTAGATACTTATTCCTAAGAATGTATTTCTTCATTATCTGAAGATGAAGTATCTTCATTAGATGTAATATATTCCGAATAGTAACTATTATCAATAGATAAATATGTTAATGCCTTGGTAGAGATTACCTTGTCTATAAGACATGTATTTATGGAAAAAGTAGTGGAAATGAATCCAATATTTTTCTTTGATAATGATTCATATTCAAAGGATTCACTTCCTAAAGAGTCTCCACATATAACACCCGAAGTATCATTTTCTTTGAGACTTTTCTTGTGCTTCTAATGATAGAACTTAATCTTTTTTATTTCTGAATTGCTTTCCATATTTTCCTTCTTTTCTAGAGAGGGGAATCAGGTCTGATATGACATGATCTTCTACATTCATAAAAATTAACTTCCCTTTCTTTATTCTCTTTGTAGTCTCTCTTCTTGAACTTATTTTGATAGTTCTTTTGAGCAACTATCTTGGTCATTCTCTGAGCAATATTAGCTAATTCATTCTCAGAATTTTCTGTATAACTACATTCTGACTGAATAGTAACTTTCTTTGACTTTGATCTAGTTACTCTTTCTGGAGTCTTGGATTTCATATGTTTAGAATTTGTTGTAAAAGCAACTCCTCCATTCCCATTCTTCTTTTTAACATTATCAGCATCTCTCTTCATTCTTGTCTCATGCTGAAGAAGAGTTCCAAACAGCTCATCTAAGGAAATATGGGTAACTTACCTATTCTCATCAATTGTTTTCCTCTTGGATTCCCACTCATTTGGAATGATGTCTATGATCTTATCTATAGGAGCTTCATCATCCAAACCTTTTTATCCCATAGAATGTAAGCTATTCACGATAGTCATAAACCTTTTCTGAACTTTTCTTATAGGTTCTCCCTAATGAATGTTAAAGCCATGGTAATCAGTTCTTATTGTCTCTATAACTTTAGAAGTACCAAAATGTGTACCTTTAAGTTTCTTCCAGATACTATTTGCAGCTTCACATTAAGATATTTGAATTTAGATGTTCCTAGTCATGGAACATAGCAATGTATTTCTGACTCTGAAATTTCATTGATATTCGGATTTATCTTGATTAGTAAAAGATCTCAATTCCAATATGAGGAATATTATAGTCTCATATCATCATTAGGTAGTTATCAACTCTGGTGTTAATAAAGAAATTCTTCATCCTATCTCTCCAGTACTCATAATCATTTCCATTAAAAATAGGAGGTTTGGTAGGATTTATATTGTCGATAGAACCAAAATTTAAACCATCCATTTTAAGGAAATTCCTTCCACACAAACTAGGTAGTAATAAGAGTTAGTAAACCAAAGAAAATATCCTGATAAAGGAAAATAGAACAATAGTATCTCTAAGAAAAATATGAATCTGAACTTTATGAGTCAAAAATCTGATTCCAAAAAAAAACCGAAGAAAAATATTTCTCTTTTGAATCTAATCATGAGATTAATTCCGATTTAACCAAAACTCTGAATCTAATTATTAGATTGGATCCAGGTACAAGATCACCTTCTCTAAGACCAATTTTTGGATCGTTATTATGATAGATATGATACTGATTTTAGTGTCAATCTATGATGTAGATACACAATATATAAGAGAGGGTGAATTGTATACTTAAAAAAACATAAGGAATTTTTGTATAAACAAAATTCACAACACCTCTATGTTCTAATAATTTTTTTTATTCAGGAAAAGTGATTCGGGAAATGAAACCTAAAAAATGTTTACAGCCACAAAGATTATACCTTAATGTGTATAGAATCATATTTAATTAGAGTACAAGTTTAAGGAAGTATAAGATAGTTATACCTTCCTCAACAACGAAAATTACAGTGGAAAACAAAATTGAAACACTACAAGTAATTAGTAGTAAATCTTTTAACCCAAAGAGAAGGGCATCCAACGACATTGGATAAAGGTCCCTTGATTAATAATTTCAAGAATGTCTATCTTACCCAAACCTAGGTAAGCCCTCAATCTGAAGATCGGTATCTGTCTTGCTATCCCAGCAACCCCTCAATTTGTAAGGAAATATGCACCTCTGACTTCACAACCTGAAGTCTCTAATTATAAGGAAATCGAACCTCTGTACAAAGAAATTTTGCATGAAGTAATGATTTAACAAGTCATTCAAGCTTTCTAAATGAAACCTGAGATTTTATAAGAGCCTATCTCTCTATAAATCACTTCAACAGCATGTAAGCATGTTCTGAAAAAAGTTAAAGTACTGAGCTCATTCAAATGAGCTCATATTTATAAGCACAACTTCAATGGTCATCTCCCTCCTCCAACAATAATATTTTTCGTTGAATTTAGGAAGGAAATGTACACATGTCACTCAAACAATGGTTAGTTATTTAATGAATGACGTAGTTTTTTAACAAAAACAAGTGTAAGAAAAAATATTTTTACATAACAAAAATCAAATATTCTGAATGTATGCAAATAAATGTTCGGAGTCTAACCAAAAATACATTCAGTGTCTATAATACAAGGATATTCAGATTCAGTTTTCTATGGAATTCAGAACCTTAATTCTATAGAATTCAGGAGTCTGATTTTCAAGGAAATTCAGAATCTGGATTCACAAGAATTCGGAGCTTGAACTCAATTGTGTTCAGAGTCAGAATTCAGAGAGTTCGGAGTCAAAACTCATAACAGTTCGGAGTCTGAATTCAGATAACTCAGAGTCAAAAATCATAAGAGTTTAGAGTCTGAATTTAGAGAACTCAGAGTCAGAACTCAGAAGAGTTCGGAGTCTGAATTCAGAGAACTCGGAGTCTGAACTCATAAGAGTTTCGAGTCTGAATTCAGAGAACTTGGAGTCAGAACTCATAAGAGTTCGGAGTCTGAATTCAGAGAACTTGGATTCAGAACTCAGAAGAGTTCAGAGTCTGAATTGAGAGAACTCTGAGTCAGAATTCCGATCATGAAAATAGAATTCTCTTTATCTAATTATTATATGATTCCATGTTTTTAGATATGAATATGAATTTTACACTTAGGCAAGATAATGAACAATGAAAAACATAGTAAGGATAAATTTCCTTAGGGATGGAAAATTTTTCTTATGAAATTAAAACACATGGTAAAATGAAATTTCCCTTGAGATAAGGTGTTTGTGATTTTAAAAACATGAGGAATAGTAAAGTCATAAGGAAACCTTATTGACTCAACAATCTCCCCAATCATGATGGAATGGAAAAGTCATATGGAAACCTTATTGACTCAACAACATGGAAATTGTAGAAAATCTCCATTGAATTTGTCACCAAACATTCGAATACATCCAAGGGAAACAATACTATATGGGTTTTTGTGGATCATCTTACAAAGACTGCACACTTTATTGAAATTTGGTAGGACTTCTTATTGAATCAACTGGAACATATATATATTATAGATGTGGTAAAGCTTCATGGGGTACCCCTATCTATTATATCCTATCAAGATCCGAGATTCACCTTTATGTTTTGGATGAGTCTCCAAAATGCTCTGAATAATGAGTTGAACTTTAGTATAGATTATCATCCTCAAACTGATGTAAAATCAGAGTGTATTGTCAAAACACTTGAGGACATGTTGATAGCATGCTCAATGGACTCCAATGGAGGATGAGATCAATATCTTCTTGTTGTTGATTTCTCTTATAACAACAGTTTCAAATCAAGAAACCAAATGGATCCTTATGAAGCCCTTTATGGGAAGAGGTGCAGGACACCGACATGTTGGGAAGAAGATGGGGAGCGAAAAATCCTAGGTCCAGAAATGGTCTATGAAATGGTGGAGAAGGTTAAGACCATCCAACAGCACATTAAAGCTTCTCAGAGTCAAAAAAATAGCAATGATGATTGTCGTTAACATAACCTAGATTTTGATGTTAGAGACATGGTATTCCTACGCATATCAACCTGGAAGATAGTTGTGGGATTAGGGAAGAAGGGAAAAATTAGTACAAGGTACATCGGTTCTTTTGATATCCCTGATCACATTAGAGTTGTTTCATATCGACTAGCACTCCCACAAAACCTATATCAAGTACATGATGTATTCAATGTATCACTTTGGAATAAGTACATACATGAACCATAACATGTACTCAATCTAGAGGTGGTACCATTTGATAATGAAATCTCATATTAAGATAATATAGTAAATATCTGAGATCAAAGGGAAAATTTTCTACGAAATAAGATAATGCCCCAGGCCAAGGTGTTGTGGAGAAATAAAAAGTTTGATGATGAAATGTTGAAATTGGACAAAGTGATGAAGCAGAGATAACCTCATCAGTTTTACTGTGGGAAATGGAAATTTCAAGGGTGAAATTTCTTAAGGGGAATGATTGTAATGACCAAAACATTTATTAATGGAAATTCTACTTGTTCTAATTAAATGTAATAGTATGTAAAATGGTTATATAACATATGATCTTATTTGGTTTAATGTTTTTGGATTTCAAAATACCATTAATAATAGTCATAGTTTCTAATATATTCGTTGACCAATGATCATATGATTAGTATAAATATAGGGCTTTAAAATATCCAATTTTTTGAGACCATGGAAATGATGGGCTCATCTAGTAGAATTGATTTGTTTGAATTCCATTTGTCAGAGCATGGAAAGGATGTGGCATCATTAGGCTTCACTCTTGACCAATCCCAAGACGAGAATCAACAAGTTAAGCTTTAATGGAACCGCCTACGTGACAAGTGGAAGGTGAGAGAGATTACCACCCGAGAGATGTTATCCAAGCCACCCCAAGAGTCTGTCACCATCTCAGACCTTACCCTAAGGTCTTATGCAGGTGTTATAAGGGGTTATGTAATAATACCTTTGATCTATGATTATGTGCATTATTTTTTTATATAATAAACAATATATATTCATTTTATTATTGTTACTTTGAAAATAATTTTTCAATCCCAAAAAGTATTTTTAGTTAATATCTATTTTTATGAATTATAGTATTTTTGGAATTAAATATTATTTTAATTAAATATTATTAATAAATTTAATCTTATTTAATAAAAATTATCATATAATTTTTTTGATCGTATAATTTTTATAAATGTTTGTAAGCTGTTTTTTTTCAAACCCCATGAATTTTCAATAAATGTCGATTTTTATTTTAAAAGTAAAAATATTCACACATTTAGAAAATTATTTAGATAAGATAAATATTATTTTTGGAATCAGGATGTCGAATTTATCCAATGGTGAATTTTTTATAATTTTCTGAGAGAGTCGAATTTTTGGGTAAAAATCAATTACCATTTAATTGTATAATATGTTTTATGAAATCATATTGTCCTAATAGTGATGTAATAAAATAATATAAATGGTTTTTTCGTACAATATAGGTTTAACCATTATGATAATGTGATTTTCGGTTTGTTTGATTTATTTTACAAATCCCTAGTGGACCCTCCATGACTTGTCCAACATTTTGTCATTTTAAAATTATTTCCATGAGAGTGTGACTCACCTATACATAAGAAAGCATTATATTTTAAGAATTTATTCCATTAGACATATAATATTATCTTTTCCAATCCACATTGTCAAAAATCATTGGCAAAAATTATGGGTTTGTTTTTTTATTTGTTTAATGTATGATGGCCAAAACTTAAATAATAAAGAATTCCCTCTTGTTTATTATATAAGCCCACCCAAGATACCAATTCCTCTTCACTAAATGCCTTTGGAGCTCGACCAAACTCTTCCCTCTTCTCTCTTTAATCCCCCCATGGTTCCCTAATCTCCAAGAAGCCTCTCTCAATCCTCTCCCAATGCTTTGGGATCAGTCGTCCATGTAACTGATTTCTTCCTTTCTCATTTTTCCCAAATTTCATTATGTTGTTATACCATTATGTTATCAATAAAAACTGTTTTGGTATGATTTATCACCACACACATACATCCCTAATTATTTTTTTATTATGATATATCTCATTCTCTCTCTTTATTCCCTCCCATTTACATCAGTTACATGCCAAAATTACGTAAGGAATTTTTCTCTTTTCATTTAAAATCAAGTAATTATTTTCTATTATGAATATAAATTCCATTAAATATGTTGATAAAAGTATATATGTGACCCCAATCCTATAAATTTCATGTACATATAATGATATACCCCTTTCTCTATCATCAACCATTTTTATAAATTCTTATTTCACATCATTATGCATCTGAAATTGCACCGTGATTTTCCAAGTCAAAGTGATCATCTATTGAATACCATTACCATTTCTCTATCAGGGGTATTCAACTATATGAACATATACATATTAATAATATAGTTTCATGAATTAATTCATTATTCCTTTATCTTTAAATAAATGTTGATGTTTAATGAATCCATACTTTATGATCTATGTGGGACACTTATGCATGAAATGAAATGAATAATAATGGTTCACCCTGATAGAACTCCTATGAATTTTGAAAAGAATAGTTTTATGATATGTCAAGTAAAATTATGTTTTACTCATGAAAATTCAAGTGCAATGATGGTTTACTCATGCTCCATGTGCAATGATCCATGGATCATGCTAATATCTTGTTAAATGTTGTTGCCCCAATTCCATGAAACGATAATCATGATATATCATTCCTTTATGATCATGTTTCTCTTATACTCCATTGATACGTAAATTTCCTAGAATGAACTATATTCTTCATGTTATGCCTTTTTTACTCCAATACTGTTCTTTATTAATCACTATTTTCTTATGCATGTCCTTAGGTTATCCCATGAAATTCTATGTATAAAGGAGTCTTGTGGTCATGTTATAGAACTTTTCCATAAAGATATTGTGTTTTATGTTCTAAGTTGTTAGGTAATATTCTTAATCCCCATTGACATTATACCCCTCTATCTTCATTCTTGTATGAACTGAATATTTTATGTAATAAATTATCTTTAAGTAAGAAATGAAGATCAAGGTTTTTATATCCCCAAATGAATATGGCTTATGATTAGTATTGAAGGTATGGGGTGGTACAGTGGGGATATTATACCCTCATATCTGACTATCCCAAAAGCTTTCATAAATAAATATACATTAGTGAAAGAAGTAACAAATAAATTTTACAACAACAAAAAAATAAAATGAACAACTATCGAATCATAAATAACCAAAAAATTTAATAATAATAAAATTCCCCAATGTTTGAGTCATATACATGATGATTTAATGGCATACTGATATACAAAAATGAAATAAGGTCATATGGGAAATGAATATAAAACATGTGATACAAAAATAAATAAATTCAAAATGATTCCACGCTCATATCCTGTGTGTATACACTCAGTCATCTCCTCCAATAATCCAAGATATTAGTGGCCATGTCTAAAATCATTAGCAGGGAACTATCCCTTAACCATACCTAAAGTCATAAAGTCTACTCAGGTACCAGAGGTGGATAGAATATGGTTTCTGATAAAATCTGCAGCCCACCACCAACAGTGTCTAGAAATGATCAAACTAGTGTAATTAGTAATCACATTGTACATGTGTAGAAATATAAACAATGCTAAATTAATAAATACAAATCATCTCATATTTCATTAGGACACATGGAATACTCTACTTGCTTTGATTTAACCTGGAATATTTCATATCCAAGTACCAAATATATATAATTAACATATATATATATAGTTAAATATTTTATACATGTGTATAGGCTCGGTATGTGAGGAAATATATAGGCATATACAAGGATACTAGGTGCTAGCCAAACTAGGGGCTTAACTCATGCATCTATAACTAGTCTAATTGACCAATAAGTTCAAGGAAAGGATATTATCCGTATTCTCAAAATGAATGTATTATTTAATGCTCAAAACTCAAGATAAGTGGTGTCAGATTTCATTCCCAACAACCAATAAAGATGAATTTTGAATATCATTCCAATGAAAAAAAATTATAACTGTGAAAAAAATCATATTCAATACCCATTTTAATGAAAAGATAAATTCCATGATCCAAAATCCCTTAACCATATATCACCATCCACTGAAAATGGAATACACATAATAATAATAATAATATCTTGAGGGATCACCTCATAAAAATCATAGTCATCAATCCCTAATATATAAATGGGTGTCATGATTCCTATAATTCAAAAAATAAAATAGGAATCCCTTGGTGATCCCATTCTACAAATTATAATTCATTTGAAAACAATCACATTAATCAATGAATACATGGAAATTATTATTCAATGGTGAATTATAAATCTCTCACTAGTGTTATTCGAGAAAACTCATTAGAGAATACGTTCCTAAAATGATCCACCACATGAAGGAAAATAGAGGATCATAACCACTGATCATCCATGAAAAGAATATATTTTGAGTTGTCACTCTACCATGCATTTACAATTTTGTTCTTTCTTGAGTCAAAATAATATCCAATTATCCCTTGTAAACATACCTACCACCCTGAATAGTTGTAAAAATCACCCTTTTATAATAGCATTAAATAGGGGATCAATAGTGAACTTTCCATTCCATCTCGATAATTTCATAAAACCCAATAATGTTACGGATGAAGTGATTCCATACCAAGAGATTCTTGCCTATCTTAATGAGAAAAACCTTAAAATAGTGAATACCCTATGATCTGTTACCAAGCGGTGTATTGAGTGTCATTATTCCGCGATAATGTTCTCTTTAGAGGCCCATACACTCTATAATTGACTCATATATAAATTTTGAGACACACGTTTTTAAAATAAAGGAGACACTAAGGTATAGATTAATCAAATAGTACCACACATAGTAGATGGTATGTCTCTATGATCTTCCGGAATAGGTTTCACTACAATATAACTCGCCCTTACAACAACCTTGAGTCAATACCTTACTTCCCATAGAAAGCCTTATCTACTAGCACTACAAATATTTATTTTGACTAACCCTGCCTCGTTCATCGCCTCAACTTGGGTGGCTAGTGGTATTCATGTTTGCAGCCAGATGAGATAATATAGTCCCTTCCCCAAAACATGGGGTAGGCGTAAATAATCTCTCTCTAGGCACTGACAGAAACGTCCTATAGAAGCTCTGGATATTCCACAACCTTCTACAACCTCTACATTCAATTATATCATGAATACATTGAAGTTTATTAATTAAAGTTTTCCTACACTGATGAAATATCAAGAGTATATTAGAACGAGTAGCCTGAAAACTCCTTCCCTCATGAGAATACTCCATGTATAACTTTCATCTACTACTAAAGCACTAATAGATCTAGTGGCTGGACTGCACTGGTTCCCACCATCATCTTCCCTCAACATCTTCTCTGTGACGAGGGCATGTATGATGATCTCCAAAATAGTCATCAGTTGAAGGACATTGACCATAATTCATATGGCATACACCAACGCATCATCAAATATCCTGGTAGTCATAATATCATCACCAACTAATGATATGGAGAGTCATTGTAGCTTGGTAAAATGAGAATAATATCCCATAAAAGACATGGCTCGCTACAAGAGTAACATGAAATGTCTAGTCATATCATCCCTCAGTGTCTTTGGAATGAAGTTTCAATAAAATAAATTATCGAAATATATCCAGATCGTGTTTCAATGATGGTCTTACTAGTTAATATATTCCCACCATCTCATGGAATAATCACATGGAATATAAGCTTAAATCATGAATCTCTTATATGTATAACTCTCTATGAGATCAATGATAGAAATCATGGCCTCCATCCACGAATCTATAGCATCATGACTACCATCCCCCGAAAAGGTGGGAGGATGCATCTATTGAGACTCTAGAGTCAACTCTAACATTGTTGGGGAAGGTCAAGATACACCTTTCATATTTAGTATCATATTAAAAAATCCATCCCGAAACTAGGAATCAAAGCCCATATAATGAATAAAATATGGTAACATAGGAGAAAATTAAGGTGGTATCACTGGTGTCTTGGGTCCAGTCACCTGTAGTGTATGGTTTTGACCACCTAAATGGATAATGACTTGAGTCTATATTGGTAGCATTAATCTATAATTCCAATTGAATTCCTTTTAATGGAACATGGGAGATGAAAATATAACCGACAGGAAACTTGGATAGGAACACAACCTTCTAATTGAGAAGATGACACCTCTATATGTCCTCCTAAATCCATGTTTGGGTGATATGAAAAGACCATACTAGTCCTTAAATATGTAATAGACTCCCAAAAACCAATTAATAAAGTCTCATTTGGGTCTAGGTCTCATTACATATGAGGGGCACTATTATATTGGGTATCGATTGAATGGAATAGAGGAAAACACCATTTACATTGCAATTTTCATCCCTTAAAAGAGTAACCTTTTGAATTAAAAATTCTACTTCCCTTCATTAGATTTCATAATTTCATTATATATATATATATATATATCATTTTTTAGAACTGGTACTTCCTAAACCAATAATAATTTATAACTGGCTAATTATACTTTAATCACAAATCTATGAAGGAAAATGCCATTTATATTGAACTAGGAAAATTAATTATTCAAATTATATTTTCTAATTATAATAAATCACAACACATTTCAGTATATAATAATATGTAACAAACTTTATGTGACAAAAAAATTCATGATGGAAGTGATTATGGAATGTAAAAAATCATGATAAGCTAGTCCTAATGTCCCTATAATGATGCATGTAATGAATTCCCTCATTTCATTAGTCCCAAAGTAAAATAAATTTCATTATAATTATTCATATAATGATAGGATCGTAGATCTTGTATGTAGTCTGATGGTGAATATGTATCAACAATAATAGGATAAATCCTATTATATTAATAAATCTTCCTAGGTAATTTATGTTTCCAATGTAAGGCATTCGCTATTCCCAAGAAGAGGCTAATTAAAAAGTCCCAATACATCCTATTCTATTTTCTAATACCAAAATAGTAAACCAAAAAGAAAAAAAAACCCTTCATACCACTTTGTAATTTCATGAACTTGGATCCACATAACTGGTGCCCCAAGATAGTGGGTCTCATGTCCTCAATTGTGCCACCCCATATTCCAAAGTCTTCTAACTAGCAATGAGGTTCTAAGGTGTTTCAATCTACAGAAAATACACTAAAATTAGAGTGTCACATCATATATTATAAATAAATAGTAAATAGTAGATATAGAAATAAAAAGATGGGACATCGAGAAGAAAATATTGTAAAAAATCGTGGAATAATAAATAACCAACAACTATACTAATTATCAAATACACCAGAGCCCGAGTCATATACATGATGATTTCATGTCATGTTGATATAAGGAAGGGAATAGGGGATATAAGAAGCTTGTATATACAATATGATATTCAAATATAAAAAAGGAGAAAATCATGATCTTCTAGAATTGTGAGCAAACACTCATTACTCTACTCCCATATTCCAAGATATAGGTAACCATATCAAACAACCATAGCATGGATCTTTCATTTATATGTACCTAAAAATATCAATTCTTCTTCCGTACCAACGTCATCCCAATTATGGAGTGAGATAAACTCAGTAGTCCACCACCAACAGTGTCTACAAGGGATCTATAAAATGTAAATATCAATCATATTGTGAATGTAACGCAATATAAACAGTGAAATATGAATAAATACCAGTTGTATTAGGTTCCATTAGGACACCTGGAAGACTTTACCTTCTTTAGCATAAGTAGGAGTATATCTCATAAAATATATATATATATATATATCTGTAATATCATATACATGGTTATATATTGTTTACACATATATGATATAAGTATGTTAGTAAATATTTATGCATATACATGGATACTAGGGGCTAGCTGGAACTAGAACGTAACTCAAGCATCCATAACTATTCTAAATATCATATAAGAAAAATAAATGGTACTAGACAGTATTCTGACATTGAATGTAATAAAGCATACTCAACGCTAAAGACAGGTTTGTTGAGATGTCATGTTAGACACTCAATATAAAGAAATGTCCAATTCATCCCCATTTTCTAGATATATGTATAATGTTGAGAGACATCATTCTCAGCAGGTGATAATTAAGAAGGTGAAACTTTTTGATCCAAAAGGCCCTTAAGCATATTTCACTGAACACAAACAAAAGAATACACAAAATAATAATATCCTAAGGGATCACATAAAAATAATCCTAGTCATCAATCTCCAACATAGAAATGGGTTTCCAAGTTTATATAATCTAAATAATAAAGTCCGAAGCACATTCAGAGGCCTTGAAACAAATTATCATTCATTAAAAAATAATCCATTTAATCAATCATGGAATGAAAATTAATATTCAAATAAAACCAAGCACTAATGAGGTTCATTGAACAAATAAGAAATTACACCATGAGGGAAATTCCATTTAAAATCCAAGATGAACACATAGATATTGTTTGGTCCATTTATAAATTATATATGAAGAGGGAAATTAGTTTGACACACAAAATGGGGTAGAAAGTGAAAGGGAAATGACCATTAATCCCTTAGAAAGGGTGTATGACTGTATCATTCCTTTTGTATGTCAATTGAAAATGGAAGAACACAATTTAATGAAATGATAGGAAAAGGTCAGCGTGTGGGATAATGCAAAGATGTGAAAAAAACGTGACTTTTAGGGAAAAACTAGACCACCAACCTTATGAAAATAGATGAATCATTATACAATATTTTCATTATATTTGAAACAGATTAGAAGAAAAAGAATTAATATCTCTACACCTAGAAAATATGGAAAATGATATCTCACCAAAATAGCACATGATATGGGATGATAAATGATGAAAGGAAGTAAGTGGATTTCAGATTTTACCTATGGATATCCAATTCTCCTTATGGTGTTTGATTTTGAGTCTGGATTATGGAGATAACTTGATCTCTAGAAGAAGGTGGAGAAGAACCCATGGGAGAGGGGAAGAGGCTTCATCCACTGGAAATGGGGGGGGGTGGAAATAAAGGGTTGAGAAATTAAATTCACTAAGGGAAAATTATTAAATTCACCCTTCAAGACATGGTCGCATGGTTTGGATTCATGGTATAAAATGATGTCCTAAACATGCGCTACACCAATACCTAAGAATGTTCCCCACATGGGCTATGTGCATGATTTTCCAAACCATGTGCAATCCATGGGTGACAAATCTTTCACAATGTCTAAAATGGTCACATGGGTGTTAGCCTCAGATTAATTGATTGTTTTCCATTATACGTCTCCCGGATCCCCTCTAAAACACCCTTCATGGTTTGTATAAACTATATAGGATGGGTTTTATGAATTTTTTTTGACCATGCGGCCCACTCTATTCGTCCACAATTTGTTGTTATAGGCTTTGAAAAATCCCCATATTCCCTCATGACCCCCAAGAATCTATATGGTAACATCTCAATGGATGACCTCATTAAATTATCCCTTAAAAAATGGTCATTACCATTGACAAAATATGGGTCGTTTCAACCACCCCTCAATAAATAAACACATCCCCATGTTGTTCTTATAAGGGTAAAAAAGTATCATCAGAGAAAATATCCAACCACCAAGAACATATATCATATTCCCACTGTCCTATCTCATTTTATACTTGGTTGTGCTATTTTAGCACCCATACTAAAGGAAATCAGCATCCTCATAATATCTTAATTCTCAAATCTACAATATGAACTGGATACTCCTCAAAAGAAGCATCTAAATCCAACTCTACCTATTGTAGATGTAAAACAAACGACATGTCTGTATAATATCATAAAATATGATATAAATGAAAGACATTGTGTATATTTAGGTATCAATGTGGAAATTATAAATTTTTTCCATTTGTCTGACTCATTTCAAAACCTCAAAGTGCCAATGAATTATTGTAAAATCCTATCATGCCTCTGAATTTTTCAATGGAAAAACATGGTTGAAACTCTTAATAAAACCTAGTCGCTAACCTAAAACTCACGAGTTCATCCAAATTTATAGGAATATTTCTACTATTTGGACTTAGTTATCATCATGCACTTTTTGGTCTATTAGACCTTCTCTATTGTCTCCTAGATGGTATGTGGTCTAATAGAAGTTGTCTCCTTTTCCTCGAACAAGCACAAAGTTTAGCAGCACGAACTACCATATAAGGATTCATAAGTGTCCATCTAAAAGGAATCCCAAATGTAGTTATTGTAAGAGAACTCAAATAGGGGTATCAATTTCTCCCAGGAATCCCCAAATTCCACGACACAAGCACATAGCATGTCCTCTTACACTTGAATCACATGCTCTATCGGTTAGTTGGTATGAGGGTGATAGGCCTTGTTCAAAATCACCTATATACTCATGGTCATATAAAAACAATTCCATAACATAGTCATGAATCGAGTGTCCCTTTTAGATATAATAGATTACAGATCTATATGAAGACGTATTCCCTCCTTGACGTATAATCTCCCCAGTTCATATACTAATTTTTTTTCTCAAATATGTACGAAGTGTGATACTTTCTTCAAATGATTGATGAAAACCCAAAAATTATCATTTATATTTCATGACCTAGTAAAACCAATCATGGAATACATAGATAAATTATTCCATTTCCACTCAAGAGTGGATAGTAGCTGTAATAGTTCATCTGGTTGGTGATGTCATGCCTTCACCTCCTGACATGTGGAACACCGAGTGATAATACCAGCTACGTCCAATTTCCTACAAGACCTCCAATAATAGTTATGTTAGTCTCTATACAACTTGGTGAAATAGGGATGTACTGTAAAAAATGAGTCATGAAATTATAGCATAAACTTCTCTTTCATTTATGCTTTGAAAAAAACACACCCATAAAGCATTGAATCCCATCATCATCCCTTATCCAACCATAAGATAAATTGTCATCTAAGATACTCTCCCTTAGGACTAATCCCTTGATATCTAAATGGTGCCTCATTCTCACCCATTAAATAAGGGTAGAAGAACATAATAAGGCTTATAGGATAGTTTTGTCATGATCCTCAAGATCCTTAATGTGCATTTATAAAAATAAGGCCATAAGATGCCACTCACCACTAGCCTCTAGAAGATTTTATGTCTGAGTCTTCCAGCTCAGAGCATCGGCTAAAATGATTCCTTTTTCTAGGAATATATGTAAGATCAAAATCCGTGTATTATAGGTACTCAACATATATGTGCTTCTGGAGATTCAGATCACATCGTAAAAAGATGAACTTGTGGGTTTTTTTATTAGTAAATGAAAAAGAATTATCTCCAAGAAAATAGTGTATCCAATAGATTAATGTGTTTATAACCACAGATAGATTGAGGACATATAAAATGTAATTCCACTCATGATTCCAAAAATAATAAGACCCATATGTTATGTCTCGATCAGCCTATATAAAAAATGCTCCCAGACTACTACATGATGTGTCACAATAAATTGTATAGTTCTTGTATGGATTTAAAAGAATCAAGATCTTTGTTGAGGTGAATCATACCATGATCACCTGGAATTTTTCTTTAAATGATTCCAAAAATGACAATTTCCCCCAATTTGTAGTCATGATTTTAATATGCACTACTAGGTTTGAGAAATACTAGATGAAGTATCTCTAATATATAAAATCACCTAGGAAAAATCATATATAAATGGTTTTAATAGTATTATCCAAGGAAAATAAATATCTCAATTTCTATAGGTGTACTGAAACTCTTAATTCTGAGATGACATGACCTAGAAAATTGACCTTGTTGATCCGAAATTGGAATTTTTTTCAATTCTTAGTGTAAGGTTGGTGCTACCATAGTGTATTCATAAAGATCATAGTATTTTGGGAAGGGTTGAGTTGATAATTCTATTACACAAATATTTCATCACCAAATACATTCATGATTGAATCTAGATATACCTGTAAAATAGATTCATTATAGATATGGAAACCACTGGTGCATTCATGAGACCTAATGATGCTACGGGGTACTCGTAAAGACTATACCTTATTAGGAAGGTTGTGTGAGGTATTTATGATCATATGACATCCAACTGATGTTATCCCAACCCCAAATCAATCATTTATAACACTCTATATCCTTAGGTTTGACGGATGATTTCATATATCTGAGGCATTGGACACCATTTCTTAATTGTAATATGGATCAACTTAAGGTAATCAATGAAGGGAATAAGCATTACATCCACCTTCTTGGTAAAAAGGATTGATTAGAACCCTGGAGATGTGATGGGACATATAAAACTTGTATCTTATATATCATATAGTAATTTCTGGAGCTCCATAAGTACTATAGGTTTCATCCAATAATGAGGAATAGACTTAGGTTCTTCTCTTATAACTAACTCAATGGTGAATTATACGTCTCTCAATAGAGGTATCCTAAAAAATTAATTAGGTATTAAATCCTTAAAATGATATGCTATAAGTTGGAAACCATCTGATTTTAACCCCATATAATCCAGGAAAACACTAGTAATCTAGGTTTCCTCTCGACCCATCCTTTTCTACTAAATTCATTCTTGATTCGAATGACCATACCATTCTACCTTGTAAATATATCTATTATCCTTTGGTGATGTAAAGGTCACCTTGTAACATCAATAAAAAGTAAGGGGTTAATAGGTAACTCAACAGTTCATCCTAATAATTACATCAAACCATATCATGTTAATGATGAAGAAATTGCGTACAAAGATATATCATACTTTATCAATGTGATAATCCTTACAATGGTGAACACGCCCAGATCAGATTCCCAACAATTTATTGGGTGTCATCAGGCCATTGTAGTGTTCTATTTTGAGGCCCATACTCTATGTAATTTCATCAGATATAAAATCGTGATACACACTTGTGTAAAATAAAATACACACTAAGTAAGAGGCTACTATAATCGTACCAATAATAGTAGAAGGTTCACCTATCTTCTCCTCCATCATAGGTCCCACATCATGTAACTGGCCCATTATCTATCCCTATGTCACAACATGACTACTCTATGAAAACTACTCTTCTAAAGATGTGTGTCCAGAGTCTCTTTACCTTTTCTTGGACAATCACTACATCTAAAGAATCATGTAATATTCTTGCTGCTTACTTGATGAGATACAACATGACCTGCTCTAGAACATTGAGTCGGTGTAGATCCTCGATCACTATGAACTAAAAAAGGTCCAGAATAAGTGATGGATATTCCTAATCCTTTTACACCATCTGCATTCCACTGTATCCCACAAACCCTAAGGATTGGAATGTCGTAGTTTCCCATACTAATGACATATCAAGAATCCATTTGTATGATGATTTTTGACCACTTCTACTCTATTAGAAACCTTGATGGATCACTTCTATCCCCTATATTAAAACTTATAGATTTAGGTGTCAAACTATCCTAGATACCACCATTGGCTTTCCTCAGATTCCTCTTAGTGACATGAGCGTAATTGACTATCTCATAAATAGTTTTCAACAAAAAAAATATTAACCTAAGAATGGATGGAATACACCTACCTATCCTTGAATCACTTGTTTTTCATAATATCATCACCAACTAATGTCTGGGAAAACTATTGTAGATTACTAAAATGAATACAATATTCCATAATTGACTTGGCTCTCTTCTAGAGGTTTATAAACTCTCTATCGCATTTATCCCTCATAGTCTTTAGATGGATGAATTCACATAATATATTATATAAATACATCCATATCATATCTTTATGTTAGTGTTTCTAGGTAATAATATCCCACCACTGCGTGGAAGGATCACATATTATATAAGATATAATATTGAACCTCCACTCTGGAGGCATCTCTAGATGCTCAAAGATAAAAAGAATGGCCTCCAGCCATAACTCTATAGTATGAGATCCTCCATCCTTCGAACTGGTGGGAGGACCATACTTTTTAAACACTCGAGTCAGCTCTACTATAGATGAAGTAGGTCTACGAACACCCTGAATAGATTACATCATATGAAAAATTCATTCTCCAAATAGGGCTTCAGTGCCCATATTATGAATAAAATATGATTACATAGGTTTCACTCTTGGATAAATCACTTAACTCTCATGGATAACCACCACCAGGGAATGGCTGTCACCAACTTCATTTTATACAACTCATGGATGTCATGGTGGAATGATTCTGAAATTCCAAACAAAAACATCCTAATAGGACATAGTAGTTGAAATGATTATGGATAGGTATATGGGATAGGTCAACATCCTTCCTTTAGAAAAAAATCAAAAATCATTACCTACTCTAAAATCCTTGTATGGGTGATCATAAAAGATGATAATAGTCCATAAATATTTTAGAGACTCCTAACTACCCACTACTAAGATCGTTTTTGGTTCTAGGTCTCATATCAATGTAGGGCTATCATTTTATAGATTGTATATTGCATGGTACAGAGGAAAACACCCTTTAATTTTTAATTGCAATCCCATTTAGTGGTAACCTTTTTAATTTAAAATTATATTTTCAATATTTTGAGCTATTAATCTCTAAATGAATATATATATATATATATATATATATCACGGTCCAAAACTAGTTGGTTCAAAACCCACAATATTCTATTATTTGATAATTAAGGAATCATCAACAATCTATGCAGGAAAAATCTATCAAGATTGATGTAGGCACTATAAATAATCTGATAATATTTTATACCCAAAAGATATTTCAGAACATATCTGTATATATTAATCATGCACTAACTATATGATACAAGATGGTGAAAGCTGAAAGTAAATGTGTCAGGAAAAATTAATGACATACTAGTCCTCAAGTTCCTATATTGATGCTTATGATGAATTCCATCATTTCATTAGTTTAAAATTAATATAAATATCATTACACTAAATGCAATAATAATTACATCATTAGCTATGTGCATCACCATATGGTGTAGTCATATAAACTATACGAGACAAAATCCAATAACATTAATAATCCATCCCATGTAATTTGGGTTTCCCCTATAATTGGGATACATAATCCAAGTAACAATATCAATATAACAATCCATTGCATATTTTTCTCCTATATAATATCCAATCATTAATAAAAAATGAAATGGAACACCACTAAAACAACATTCTAACACATCGACCATATATCAACTTAATTGGTGCCCCAAGTTTTTGGGTCACATGGCTTGAAACGAACCTCCTTGTATGCCAGAGGTAACTGACTAGAAGTTAGTGTATTAGGTGGTAAAGTAGGAAAACTATAACTTCATATCATATTGGTACATTGCATATTATAAATAAATTGGAAAAAATGTATATAGTAATAAAAAGATGGAACAAAAGACCGATAATATAGTAAACATCTGTGAAATCATAAATAACCACTAATAATATTAATAATAAAATTCATGAAAGGATGATTCATATAAATTATGATTTAATTTCAAGATGACTTAAAAATAATAGTTTATACATGGGACATGATTATACATCATTTTATACAAAATAAAAAAATTGAAAAAAGACTACTCCTCTAGTATCATGAGCATATGCTTATTCCCCTCCTCTGATGCTTGAAGCTATATGTAACTATATTTAACATTTATAGCAGGCCTCTTTGCCTTATCCATATTTATAGAAATTATTTCTTCCCTGGTACCAATGGTTACTTGAGTAGGGTGTAAGATAAACATAGTTGTCCACCACCAACGGTGCCCATATATTTTCCAGCTAGTGTACATAAAAATCTGGTTATGTAGGTAAATATATATAAAAAATTCTAAATGAAGAAATAAAAGTCCTCTCAAGATCCATTAGGAAATAGGGAAGACTCTACCTTCTTAGGGTATGCTAAAATATATGTGATATGTGTACCATATATATATATATATATGTTAGAATTTATATATATTTTTATATGGATTAACTGTATGTGAGCTAAGTGTGTGAGGAACTAAGTAGGCATATACTTGGGTACTAGGTTCTAGCTAGACCTAGTGTGTAACTCATGTATTAATAACTAGTCAAACAATATTATTATCTCAAGAACATTGTATTATCCCATTATCTCCTAATAAATGTGAGATGTCATTCTCAACCTTTGAGGTAGGTGGGTTGACACATCATATCCAACACTCAATATAGAGGAATGTGGAACATTGTTTCCATCACCCATATTAAATTATAACAGTGAGATATATCATTCTCAACGGCAGATGTAAGGAATAGTGAAAAACCATGCACAAAATGTCCTATTAACATCATTTACCAGCCAATAATAATGCAATAACAATAATAATAATAACAAATTGAGGGATAAAATCATAAGAATCATAGTCAACAATCTCCAATATATAAATGGATGTCTCTATTTACATAATATAAATAATAATGAATTTATCACTTAGTGAGGCCTTTCCAACCATTATAATTCATTTTAAAAAAACCAGTTTAATAAATCAGGGAATGGAAATTCAAATTCATGGAAGATTGAGCACATAAGAGGTGCTTTAATCATCTATGAAATGTCACCATGTGGGAAATTCCATTTTCAAGACAATCAAAATTGATATACTTTTTTTTCAAACATTAAATAATTAGTTATACAGATAGATATTATTTTAGCACACCTAGAGGTGAGGAAATGAGATATTTAAATGACCTTTCACCACATTTAAAGGGTCCAAAATATTATTACACCATGAATATTTCAATTTAAAATTGAAAAATACATTTTTAAGGTAACTCATGGTAATGGTCGATGTGAAACAAAACATCAAAGTGATAAAAACAACAAGACTTTTTAGGGATAAAAAATCTAGACCACCTACTATAAGGTTGTAGATGCCTTCTCATCCAATGTTGGCATCATTTTTGATGTAGTTCATATGAAAATAGATCAAATATATTATTTATTTAAAATAGGGGGAACTATCTCACAAGAAAAAACTTCATGACATGGGAACATAAATAATGAAAGGAAGAAAGTGGATTCAAGAGAATACTTCAAGATATAAAATGATTCTAGTGGAATTTTATTTAGAGTTAGGATGATGGATCATTATTGATATCTAGGATGAGGATGAGAAAAAACCAAAAGAGAGGTAAAGAGGCATTATCCACTAGAAATGTAAGAGGAAAAGAAAAGGGTGAGCTATTAAATTCTTTATGGATAAAAGGGTAAAATAACCCTTCTATATTGGGTCACATGGTTTAGCCTCTCTTTTTCAGAACTGTGTGCCCATTATGAACTTTTCCACATTCTAAGGAGCGATACCACACAATCTAGGCACATTTTTTGGTTAAACATGCAAAACTAATAATGATTCCATTTTTCCAATGTCTAAATTTTTTTTATGGGCATCTACCTCATATCACATAGTTTCGAACAACCATGTGGCTCCTTGGTCCCCTCTAAAAATCTCTACACAGTTTGGGGACAGTACGCTTGATGGGATACACCTTTTCCAATAACCATGCGTCCATGTATGTTACTCCTAAATCTGGGGCTCTGAGATTGGAATAAGCCTCATATTCCCTTGTGACATCTTTCACTCCATTATGTAACATTTCATGGTCTTGAATACGGAATTTAATCAACCAAAAAAAAAATTTACTATTGAGAAAATCTGGGTATTTATATTCATCATTTTAATTTTTTTACCAATAAAACTGAATTATGAAATTTTACCATATTTCTAAATTTGATTAGGTAAGATGATCAGGGGAATTTGAGGACCATTTTTATGTATGGTATTAAATGTATATATGGGAAAAGTTAAAAATATATGAAGAAAAGGTTTTTGGAGAATCCAATAATGTGCATTAATGTATCCAAAAAAGGAAATCGATATATAATTTTATCAAGAATATTGTGTAATATTTTCATATGATGGTATTGAACATGTTTTTGGATGGGTTTTATGAAGTATCATGTAAAGTGGAGGTAAATTATTAGTGCTCTATAAACCAATTTATTTGATTTAATATGGTATATGATTAAAAGTCCACACATTAAAAATGTTTTAAATATATAGGTTTAAAAATAATTAAATTATTATGATTCAAAAAATATTTTCATTGTCAACATTTAGAATGAAAATGAATTTATCAAGATCTATTAGATCTAATTAGAGGAATTTTAGTTTCATCTCACATCTCTTATATGTTATGGGATGTTTATTATTATAAGAAATGTGTCATGAATAATATTATATGTCAAATTAAATGCACATTTTTTATGTAACATATGATTCTGTAACATTTTATAGTACAATATAAGGATAATTAAATTTTTCTAGGATTAATGTTTTTGTATATAGGCATGTTAAAATATGATAGATTTGATCTAACCACATTCAATGTCATATTTTAAAGATTAATATTATTTAGAATAAAATTACCTATAAATTTATAGTACAATATACAATATGGATGAAATTCAATGTTTGTTTGGACCAAGAGAAATTCAGTGTTCTGTTATTAAGGATTGTAGAATTGAAAAAATAAAATTAAATTTAACTTTTCCATTAATTACTTTTGGATGTGTTGGTGATGTAATAATGTTTGTTTTTCTATGATAATTCATGTAAAACTTTTTATCGAAGGGGTTCCAATAATGATGATGATTTAACTATAAAATGTTCTAAATAGAATGTATGGATTATTAACATTGTAAAGTTGGAAAACCTTATAACATTGGATGTTGTGGAGTTAAAAAAGGTTGAATATAATCAAGGAGTTTAGAATTAGTGATATAATTCTAAAGCCTCATTATTTTACAAAATGATTAACTTCTTGGATTTTAATATTTATAGTATTTTTGGGGTAGGATTTATCAAATATTTAAATAGTAATGTGGAAATATTACATAGATATCTAATGAGTTTAACAAAACCCCTAAAAGTGCGGTATGATTATAGATAATTTGGAAGTCCATTAGATATTTTATGTTAAAAATATTATTATATGTGGTATTGTAATATATTAATAATTTTGATTCATAATAAAAAATGTATCATTTTATACAAAATTAAATTTCCACTTTACTATTCTCTCACACTCTGTACATATTCATATTTTTATGAATATAAATATATTAATTTTAAATGATAACAGAACTCTCAAAATATGAATTTTATGTAGAAATATTAATTTGTTAATGCAGTATTATATGTTATGAAGAAATGTTATGGTTATATTTAAAATTATTTTTATATTCAAATACAAAATATTCTCATGAGGAACAAAATAGGTTTGGTGCACTAAATGTCCCATGGACTATACTATATGAAGTGGAATACACTATATATTCAATATAATCGGTGTTTATGTTACTTATTTAGAGTTCCTATTACTAATCTATTTCATGATACCAGGAATAATATTTTTTTCCCGTACACAATTCATATGAAATCATTTTGGATTTGTTAGTCTGGGGCGGTCTTGTATGTTACTAATCATCTGATCTATTAAAGCATAACCATGTTGTACTTTCATCACATGTATGGTGAGTGTGACATATAAATACATTATTTAGATTTAATATAGAGGTTTATTAACATACCTAGATAACATAAAAAAATTTATTATTTATCAGGTTAGGGGTTTTCGATGTGAACATTTATAAAGTTGAATGACCTTTGATATATTCATCGACCAGCTGTATCTATACTTAACGAATAGATAACATATTATAAGACCATATGATATTGAAATAATTCATACATTATATCACATGATGCTATAGAGAAAGGTATAATATAACTATTGATTATTTAATATGATTTATCTTATGGAAATAGGTATTTAGAATTATGTTTTGGATAGATTTCCATAGAGTTCCCTTTATAGTTTGATTATCCCTGATGATTTTCTAATTTCAACTTATATATTAAATTAATATATTTTATGATTCATATTTTAAGTCATAACTATAAATAATTTTTGGTTCAATCATTTTGGTGTACAGAATTGGGATTTAGTTTTATTAACAATACTATTTTATTTTTTATGTTTATCAAAAATGAATTCTTTTCATGTGTATTCAATAGTTTCATGATTATATTAATATCATGATGAAAAATTTTATAATTTTTTAATATGTAATGATGATATCATAGTGGGATAAATACTACAATACGAATGACATGGTATTATGATTTTCATGGAGCCTGAGTGTTATGTGTTGATGTTTGAGTCATTATTTGGGTGTTTTATATAATGAAAGGTTTTGGGGTCTTTTATATCTGAAATATTAAAATCCCCCCATTAATGTTTTCTTTATCCTCCTCTCTTTTCATTGATGAGACACTGGAATATAATGGGTTGAGGACAAATCCTCTCATGTGATGTGAGATTCTAGGTTTCTTGTTGAGAGACAGTGGAGGTGGGATATCATTTCGATTTATCTTGGTGATCTTTATCAAGAATAGTGATCAAAGGTATTAGTAGTAGTGATTAATATTTAAATATAATCCTTTGATCATCATTTATATTATTCAATATTTATTATTTGTTTTAATGGGATCTTATATCTATTTGTTATATTTTTCATATTAATTTTTTTATAAGTTTTAGACGATCATTAGAAATAAATATAATATTATATATATAACCTATAAATAATAAACAAAATATTTTGAAACATTTAGCCAAAAATATTTCAGTTTGAATGGAAAATGGTATTCTCCTAGTATATTCCTAAGACAAATCCCTATGATTAAACACATAACCAATTGTTAATATTACATTAAATAGATGAAATTCATTAAAACTAATCTTCGAAACTTAACAGTAACAAAAAAATGTTCGACATGGTGTGTTTATCATCTATTTTCATTTTTAATCCAAAAAAACATTGTTCCCAAATATTATGGAATGATTTCACTATGATATAGTAAAAAATATATTTAAATCATTATCCAATATAATACAAAATAAAAAAATAAAGAATATTATATTAAATTGTATAACATGGGGAACCATGCCTCAATATTAGAAAAAAAACACACTAAATCCCCACAGAACAATTGGGGTGGTGAACTGGAAGATATGTGGAGATTATAACCAAAAAATGATCTCTCTCAAGTTTCATGTCAGGATAAAATAAGCGTGGTTTCTATGAGATTAATTTTTTGCAACCCATTTTTAAAAATGGACACATGTTCTTTGTGGTACTTTGTGGGTATCCACCAGGTATATGGTACTCAATTGTGTACGGGGTATAGTTATAGCAACCATGAAATGGTCATGATAGTTGTACAACACCCTTGTCCATCTTATTGTGCATAATGTTGCATCTATCCCAAAACTCTGTTACTCCTACATACACCATCATCTTCATGAATATCTATCGAACCCATTAAAATCTAATTGGGGTCCCTTTCAACTAAATTTTATTCATCGAAACATTTATTTCAATATTCAAAACTTATGAAAAAAAATTATATATTTGATCCATATTTCCCATATTCAAATTTACCTAGAACTTAATCCTTTATCACTCTTCCATTTTTCCAATCCCAAAGAAAAATAATGATAAGAGTCAATAAATAGTATATAATAATTTTCCTCCAATGATCTAAACAACTATAACCTTAAATTTAATTTATAACAAATTGTTAATGGTGAGAATGAAAAATATTAACCGAGTGATAAAATTCATTATTTAAGATAATAAATTAAAATAACATAAAAAATTTTATATGTGAAGGTATTTCATAGAGATAAATATTTCATAAAAATATTAACATATTATCAAACTTTTATATTTCTTATTAATTAGTGCCCATGAATATGAACATGATTAATTAAAATAAATACTCATTAACCCGTAGCTATATTATGATAATTCATTTGAAATTTCTTATGAACTTCTGGAAAACATCAATAACTATAATTCATTGATTTTATTAAATAAAAAAATTAAATTATTAATATATTTTAATTATGGGAGTTGAATAATTATGTAGACAAATAATTATAATCAAACATATAGTTTATAAAACTATAGAGATCAATTTTCATTTTATTTTTGATATCTTCCTTGATGATTATGTAAAGTGTTCAATTATTAAAATAGAAAAAAATAAATTGATTTTAGAATAAAAAAGTTAATTTTTTCTATAAATATATAATAAAGAAAAATTAATTTTTTTCCAAATGTGCCTAGATATTACTCCCTCATTGAATACTTATGTCATACTTACTTTTCGCCAAGCTTTGATCTTATAAAAAATATTAAATGATCATAACTAATACAATTGAATAAAATGATATCGTTATTTTCAGGATATGATATTTTAAAATCATTTAAGAGATAAAATATAAAATATATATGCCCTCATAAAATATTAAAACCAAATAATGAATTAATTCACCCATGAATGAGATGAAACTATTAGTTTAATTTATTGAACCCCATTTTCTATCAAAAAAATCCTTATTTATATGCAATAATACAAATAATTATTAATGATGTTTTCCTTACCCAAAAAAGCCTAGGGATTATTTCATATAACCCTTAAAATCGTAGAATTTTGAATTGGTTCTCACATATGATGGTATATTCTAAATTTAGTTCCCATAATATCATCATTGATATTAAAAAATAGTATTTATATGGAAAAATATTTTAGATTAAAGAATTGTATGAGTTACAATTTGGAATATTTTGAGGTGATTATAAGTTTTATAATATTTTTTTTATGAAAATATATGATTTAAAATAATCAAACTATTATTTAGCAGAGGTGTAATTAAAGAGTTTCATAAAAAAAATATTTATATACCATTTTTTTTAAATATATATTTTGAGAATATGATTTTATTGAGTCAAAAGTTATACATAAAAATTTTCAATTTATTTTATTTTGGATATCAAAAATACTTTCTTAAAAACATGTTTACTAAATTTTTATGTCCAATGTGTTATTTAAATTTTTGTATAAAACATTAATTTTTAACATTATTATAATAAGTTCTAAATTATTATTGGTATAAACATTTAATTCACTGATACAATTATCATATGAAGTATGTGTATGATTAATTGGAATCACCATTATCATAAATAGAAGTTATAATTTCTATCATGTATTTCATAATAAAAAATTCTACACAATCAGACAGATATTGGTACCTAAAACATCAAACAAATACTCATAATTATTATATTATTAATGTTTTTATGGAATTCTACCATAATATATATGATTATAATCAAAATGAAAAACATTTATTTCTATTGTATCGAATTACATAAACACTATAATGGTTTTTACCAATACGATGTTAGACATTCAATTTGAAATATTTCCATGAAATTTCCATTTTCATGTGTTCAAATATGTTGTAATAATCATTGAAATATTATTGTTGGATGGATTCCAATAAATACCAGGTTATTTTATGATTTTGGAGTAAGCAGTTTGATTGATTACTTCTCTCTCAAATAATTATCTGTGTGAACTTCTCATTCCTAATCCGTTTAATTCATTATATTTTCATTTGTTAGTAGAAAAATAATCTAGGTTTTATCCTTAAGGACATTTGTAATTATAACTCATGTCTGATCATTAAAACGATCATGGGATTCTGAGGATATGATGAAAAATAATCTGATCAATCAGATTGAAGTCTATAGAGGATAGGTCAATATATAAAATTTGATCTCCATGTTCAGGGATTCTAGGGATAGAAATAAAGATCCACTCCAATCACCATATCAATGGATTTCCTGGTATAGAATGTAAGATTTGGTTATATGCATAAAATATAAGATACGTTTAGTTTGGGTTATAAAATACCTTAATCTTTTTGATAAAATAAGTTTATATTTTATATATCTTGTATGTAATTCTACAATTTTTTTATTTTTTAATGATAACATGTTTTTTTATTTTCACTACACATTTAATAGAATTTGAGAAATCATTTTGATCATTCTATTCTATTTTATTTCATCGTATTAACATTTATTACGATAATCACTACTATATTAGTAGGATATATATTAATTCCAATTATTACATTGAAATAATTAGACAAATTTGTGATTTTAATTCTATGACTTTATTAATTGGAAAGAATATTGAGTCTGATAACCAACATTAATAGGATTTGGTTTTTGATTAGTTAAACTTTTTATACTCTATTTTTTAAAATAAAATCCCCCCCTTATTGAAATTTTTATCATTTGACAGGATCATATTATCCTACAATTGGTATAATAGTAGGATTCTCGTACTCTAATACATGTTTTGTTTTTTAGTTAATTTACTATTACATGTTGTTTATGTTTTCTTACTAAACATTTGGTAACAATATTTTTTTACACTAACTTGTATCTATGGAAAAATGATTTCGATTATTTTTTTGATGGAAGGTCTTAATTTCGGATCCATATACAATCTCAATCCAAATGGACCAATTATCTTTATTGGAGTTGATAATTAATACTGGATGGATATAATGAAAATCATTGTAATTAAAATAGGAGTTGAAAATTTTTCTTAGTTTACTATAGATTATAATATTTAATATAAGGAGGTAATTTCATTAACACATCATGATAATCATGAATATAATTTAAACTATAGTGTAATGAATACGTTGTTATGTTCTTTGAAATGGAGCATTTATAGTCAGATTTCTTCTTGTAATGTGGTCAACAGGGTATATAAAATGATTGAGATCTCAAATTTTTGTACGTATAATGTTGTTGACACTAAATTAGCTAGGTTAAGATAATTTTTCCCTGATTACTACTTCTTAATAGTTGAATATATTTCAAATATGCATCAATGGTTCCTGAAAATTATAAATAGTTTACAATCTATTGGGGAGAAAGGTCTCGATGGAGAAATTCTTGGGGAAAAGATAATTGATATCACTCCCAATGAGTAGGAATCTAAAATAAAAATAGTTTATTAACAATTAATGTCAAATAATCTTACCTTTGATGATTATATTTGTAAACTTATGTAGTGAAAGGGTAGACTCAAAATATATTCCCTAAAATCCAAAAATAAAAATGGTGGTGTTGTATTTGAAACCACATCTACCTTACATTCTAAAGAAAAATATTCAGATAAAGTTTATAATTATTCAAGAATGAATAATGTGGTTGTTTAATATGATTCATGTGATTTTGAACATTTTGATAATGAAACAAATATATTTCCCATAGGGACGAATAAGATAATTGGAAAGATGGATTTCCAATAACGATACAAAAATGGTCATAAAGATTGAAGTGATAAGAAATATGAATGCACTTGATATGGATGCAATAAACATGGTCATATTAGACCAAATTTTACAAAGATGATGTATAAATACATAAAAAATAAATTTAGAAATGAATTCCATAATGTATTATAAATATAAGGGTAAGAAAATTCTAAATTCTTCTGACACATGGAGTCCTAGTGTAGGTGTTTCCTCTAAAATTTCATCTGTAAATGATTGTTCTAAATGAAGGAACATATTTAATTTTTCCAATTTACATAATGTTAATAATGTTTCATGGCTAAGTTAAATCACAAAAAACATTACCCAACTATCTTAAACAACTAATTAACCAGCTGAGAAGCATTCTACATCTCTTGATGAATAATCATCCTCCCCGGAAGATAATATTTTTCATTCTTATAATGATGTTTCCTGTTTTTCTAAATAACATGAGAATTAAATTTGTTAAATTTGTTAAAAAATGATAATTCTAATGAAAAAACATGTTAAGGATGATTCAAGAATATATTTTTTGTCAAATGAAATTTTAGATCATTCAAAACATTTAGATGAGAATATTTCTGAGAAAGAAACTATTTCTTAGGATTTTGGTAATTTAGTTTCTAAGAAAAATAATTTATAAAATAAAATTAATTCTAAAACTAATACTAATGACACTAAAGATTAACATTCAAACTAATATTTGAAATGTCTAGTTCAAGAGAACATTAATAAAAATTTATCACTAGAATGGAAAGTATGGATAAAATATTAAATATTAGACCTCATTGAAGTAGTTCAATAATGATTTATATATATATAAACATTTTTTTAGTAAAAATTTTTGTTTTCCATAAAAATCACCATTTTGCACTAAATGTAAAAGTGGTGTTCTTGGTAAATTAATTTTTCATTAAAATATGTTTAAACAATTATTATTTCAAAACAATTATTTTCCTAAAAAAATTTAGATTCGTAATGTTTTTTTTCTAAAATTACCTTCCCCATTGTGTTAATGTACCAAAACATTAATCTTTTTATTCATAGGAAAATAATAATATTACCAAAAAAATATATATGGTGAATGGAGAATATTTTTTCTAGATACATGATTGTAACCAATGATTTCTTCAATAAGATTATCAAAATGAAAGGCAGTAATGTAACATTCAGAGATAATTCAAAACAAGATATTTTCATAATATGTAACATTTTTCTTCTTGGAGAAGAATGTTTTAAAAATGAAAATTGATAAAGGACTTATGAACAACCTTATAATCAGAAATAAATTATTTTATAATGATTTAATTATGGTATTTAAGAATAATAAATGTTTTTTATATAGTTCAATGGATTAATTAAATCATTATTCCAATCAGTGTGAGGATGTTTACACACATAACAAAGAAGACCGTATAATTTAAGACTTTACTTTCCTTAGTGTAATAGAATATAAATCTTGGTTATGGTATTTATGGCTAGGATAATTCTACCTTATAAACTTTTCTAAATTAACAAATAAAGGAATTGTTTAATATCTACCATTGTTTAGGTTTGACACTTCAAAAGTTTGTAACAATTGAAATTATGGGAAGAAAAGAAAAGTCATGTTTTAAATCTATTAGTGGTGTCTCAAAATCAGATGATTTATATCTAGTGAACAAGGATTTATTTGGTCCTAAAAAATTGGAAATATTGGTAAAAATACTATGTATATGTATTAATTGATGATTACACTAAGTACACATGGATTTATTTTGTCTCAAATAAATCTTAAGACCATTTTATTTGAAATTTTCTGTAGCTAAAGTTAAATATGAAAAATATAATCCCTTTATAACTATTCATATTGATCATTTTGGAGAGTTTATAAATTTTTATTTTGAAATTTTTTAGTAAGAAAGGTATTGTACGAAACATTTCATCACATAGAACCCCTCAGCAAAATGGCATAGTTTAAATAATAAATATAATTCTCCGAGAAATAAATAGAACCATGTTGAGTGAGTATTCAATTTCTATAAATTTTTAGGCTGAAGTGGAGAGTACTTCCTACTATACTAAAAACCATGTTTTGATTAAAAATTTATATATATAACTCATTTTGAGCTATGGATAGTAATAATAATAGATGGGTTTTTTTCAATGTATTTTGTTGTAGTGTATTCATCTTGAATTCTAATGATAAAATACATAAATTTTCACCCAAATACAATGATGAAATATATTATTTTATTCCATGAGAAATATGGTTTATATAATTTTTAATAAATATTTTATTGTTGTTGAGGGAATAGTACATGTTATTTTTTATGAAAAAAATCCATTTGTTTTCAAAAAACCTAAACTTATATCCTTAGTTGTGATTTATGAAAATTATTTTAAATGATTGATACAAATTTCTTCTCATAGTGAAGTAACTCAATAAATTTTTTATGATGTTATTCCTTTGGTATATTTTCTACCTATTGTGGATGAATTGTCTTTTCAAAACCAAAGAATCCAATTTTTTCATAAGAATCATCATTATGAAAGTATAATTGGAGATTTAGATCAACTGGTTAGGGCTAACATTACATATGAATTTAAACTGAACATCTCACTTTCGTATCCCAATTTAGACCTAAGTATGATGATTATTCCTTAGGTGATGAGGATAGTATTAAGGCCTTAAAATATGATATCAATGAATTTGAGTGGAATAATGTCTGAACATTAGTTGAAAGACCTTCATAACCATATATAATTAGAGTAAACTGGGGTTTTAATAATAATTGTGATGGGAATGTAATAGTTGTTAGAAATAAATCTATAAAGGTTTTAATGGTCATAATCAACAAGAGGTAATAGATTACAATGAAACTTATGCACCAACAACCATAATTGTTGTTATTTTAATACTTCTAGCCACTACAACATTCATTAATTTAAAAAAAATCAAAGGGATGTGAAGTTTGATTTCCTAAATAGATATTTTCATTATGAAGTTTATCTTGACCAACCACCAATTTTTGAAAATAAAAAACATCTATAACTTTTTTTTAAATTAAAAAATCATTATATGAACATAAAAATCCCCTATATCATGGTAAGATAAATTAACTGTTTTTTTACCAAACAATTTAAAGGAGCTACACATCCAAAAATAATTTATGAAAGAAGTTTATAAAAACATTATGGTTGTACAAAATTATGTTTATGACATTATATTTAGATCAAATCAAAAATATTTAAAAGATTCCCTTGTGGGAATAATGAAAATTGAGTTTCTAATGATTATGTTGGGTGAGTTAACATGTTTTCTTGTATTCAATTTCCACAAAAACTAGAAGGATTTTTTAATTCTCTACGTAAGTATATAAAAGATCATAGTTTTAAATTTTTATACTATAATACTAGTAATATTATTAATCTCATTACTGCCTCAAATAATTTAGATCTTGATGAATCTAGTCAACCAGATGATGAAAATACTTTTAGATGTATGATAGGAATTTTACTTTAAATAACATCTAGTCATCTATATTTCTTTTTTTCCGTATTCTTAATAGAAAAATACCGATAAAATCCAAATGAATTCAATTTAAAATAATAAAAACAAATTTTTCATTATATTATATGAACTATAGAATTATGAATTTTTGAATATTCTCATAAAAAATTAATTAAAAAATAAATTGGATGCTGACTTTGGTAGATGTATTATAGATAGGAAGAGTATATTTGGTACTTTTCATTTATTATTAGATTCATTAGTTTCTTGTACATGTAATAAATATCCCCCTAGTAACATATTCCATAGATAAAGATGAATATGTGGTAGTAAGAATTTTTTTCTCTCAAGTGTTGTGGATGTAACACACTCTCACTAACTATGTCATGAGTTTTATGAAAACAGAACTACTTTGTGATAATACTAGTGTCAGTTCCAAAAGAAAATACCAACAACATCACTAAATTTTCATAACATATATATATATAAAACCATTTCCTTCTGGATCACACAATAAAAGGATGTATAATTTTAAAATTCATTAGAATTCAAGATCAAGCTCCTGATATTTTTACTAATCCTCTTAATTTTGATTGATTTGAATATATCAAATAGAATCATGTAATGAAAAATGTAATGTAATAATTCATATATATTTATTTTTGACCAATCAACATACATTAATTTACGCCATTTTATACGGGGTACATATGATTTATAATTTTAAAACTTTTAAATTTTCTTAAAATATTATTATTTTTAAAAAAATTCATATTTTCTAAAAAAAATATCATAATTGACTTTACAAAATCATTTCACATTTTAAAATTTCTGGATTCATGGATCTCTAAATTTTCCTTATAATTTGAGAATGTAATAAAATTTTCGGATCAAATTTTGTAATAAAATATTTGGAATAAAAAATTTTCATAATTATTTTTCCAAATGAAGCTATTGAAATTATTTTTCAAAATGAAAAAATTGTATATAGTTTTTTATTTCCAACCCTATTGTGTTTGGTTTAGTTAATAAAATCCAAGAATAGTAGGATATTTATAGTCCTGTAATTCTTCACTCTAAAAGATACTCTTATATTCATTTCATTTTTTGGACTATTTCATTATGATGGTTATATTATTGTTGTTTTTTTAATATTTTCATTGATATAAACATTGTTTTTATTATCAATATTTCATAAATGTTTTTATTATTAGATTCATTCTCAATATGATAAATCTTATAATATCCTCCAGAGTTCAAAAAAATTCTTCAAAACATTCTCCATTGAAATATTGATCAATATATCAATAGACTCTTCATCTCAACTGTTAATAATATTATGGAAGATGAATCATCACAACTAATAACTATATGTTGGAGGGTGACCCCATTTCCTTAAATGGTAGTTCAGGTTTTCTAACCACCAGTTGATACACCTCTTAATGAAATTATCCCAAATTTTTTTCCTTTACATCTATTTGACCAATTTTAGTCCAATATTACGGGGATAAAAGAAGACTTTGTGAAGTGGTATGCTTTCAAGGATATGTTAGTTGACAGATCATTTTATGATAAATATGATCAAACTCAAAGAAATATTAATGATTTTTATGGTTGGGAATCAGTATGTGTATAGAAACTAGAAAAAGAGCTTGATCTCTATTTCCCAGATCTAGTTGATTAATTTTATGCATCTATTTAATTTTGGAAATAGGGTATAGATGAAAACTATCATTTTTTTAAATGGTAAAAGGTATAATTGGTCATATAATAAAGCTATGGATTTGGTTTGAATATGTTCAAATTTACATAATCTATAAATGATCACGGAACGTTATAAAATTTTATAGAAGTATATTCGTTACTTTCTTATAACAAGAATGTAAGAAAGGTTTTACAACTCAGACCGGATAATAGATTAGTTTATTCATGGATTCAAGATTTTTTTATATTGAAAAAATGAGATCGAGATACATTAAAATTTTCAGATATTTTTGTGTTGGACTTCATGGTGAATATGAGAAATATTGACCTTTTAAAATTCATCTTTATCACCATGTAAAACATCAAAATAGGATCAATTAAATCCATGATTATTATGTTGTCGGCCTTTACAGAAATGTTTTTTCAAATTTTCTTGGTTTTTTTCAATTTAAAAAACAAATCATTTATGATTATGGAAAAGATATCTATTATAATTAATGATAAAACAAAAAGGTTGTTGTTTTAATTTAATAAAAAGTCCAAGATATTTGTTCATATGGTCGATAGAGCTTTTTCAGATGCCTATCCATCAATGAATTTAGAAAAGTTTGATAATAATAAGAAAATAAATCATGATACCACAACACTGAAGAAAAAAATAAAAAAGAAGTTTGATAATGATGTTTTTGAGTAATGGATGAAATGTAATGTTGGTAATTAATTTAGGGGTATAGTGTCTAGACATGATCCCAGAGTAGAAAAATCATTGAAAATTCATGTTTTTAATATGATATAAGAAGAAAAAAAAAGAAAAAAACAAAAGAAGATACAAGAAATTATTCTATGTTAAAATTTGATAAGATGAGATGAAACAACATCTATAAAGGTTTTCCTTCCATCAAGTCATAATAACCATGTAAATATAAATGTTGGATAATTCATTTTTTAAATATAATTGGTAAATCCTAAAATTGATTATGTTTAATAAAAATTAAATGAGAATGTTTTTGGTGAGGTAATTTTTCTACAGAAAGAATCAGAACCTGAACCATCTAGAAAAAGAAACATATATTACAATAATATAGCTTCAAAATGAGCATGATAAAGAAATTAATGAAGTATTTTATGCACATGAAAAATAAGGATATGAAAAATAAGGAGATAAAGAATGAGTTTAATATAAAAAATTTGAATATGTAATTGGATAAGAATTAGATGTAGAAGAGTAAGAACAAGATGATAATGAACATACTTCTATTGAAGAAAGTCAATTTGGTTTTGTACCATCTACATCCTCAGCAAAAATTCACCCTGAGGATGAACAAGATAATAAATCTAAAATTTATCAAGAGGAACTAGCTCAATCATCATGAGAATGATAATCATCATCAAATAAATAGTAAGTTGATAAAATATCAAGAACAAATGTTTTTGAAAAATAAAACACTAAACATGTGGAAATTCCTGAATTATCTGATGCTAAAAAAATTTCTAGGGAATTTGAAAATGTAATTTCAAGGTACGATCAGAAAAACATAAAATTTTGGGAAGTCTAAATAAGTTGAATAAAACCTCATGAGGTTGCAAAAGTCCATTAGAATTCATATGAAAAAATTTCATTTAAAAAATTTTATAACTTTTTCATGTGTTGATGAGAATATAATAGAAAAATCCTTATTTTATAATAATTAGTGAAAGATCTGAACTAATTCATGATTTTATTGATCAAAAATCATAATCTCTAAATATTTTAACAGGTATATTTATTTGGATCGAAGCTGATTTATGTTTTTTTCAATAAAGAACTCATAATTCTAAAAAGGAATGAAATTAGTTGGTTAAATGGTATCATCAAGTTTATGTCAATATTCCGATAATTGATGCTTATTTTTATTTAATAACAGAACATTTTTTAAAATCATAAAATTATTTCAATGATTTTTCATCTCAGATAAATGAAAGGGTAATGTTTGTAGACAAATATATTGATGTAACTGATGATCATACTATGGAAGTTAATGATTTAAATATGATTATTCAATATAGGGAGCTTGAAATAACCATCCTCAAATATATAGAATCCAAAAATTTCATTATTAGGGAATAAAATAACATGATTTCAGAGGAAGTCAATAAGATAAAATATTTGGTTGAAAAAGTTGACAAGAGGGATAAATAACTAAAGGGGTTCCAAAAGTGGACAGATTTTTTGAAAAATGTGATGTAGAAATATTTATTTTTTCCTTCTAACTCTCATTGTATTCATCATGAAAAAAAATTTGAATTATTATTTAGGAATGAATTAATTTTTCATACACATATGATTTTTTAAAATGTTTTTCCATTATGATTTTTTAAATATTCATTAATATATCTTTCTATGATCATTCAATTCATTATATAGTTTCGTATATTTTTCCCTTTAGTAAAATTTTGGGAAACCATTTAAATTTCCACATTTTATTGAAAATCACAATGGGGTCTAATTTGATCTAAAAAGGCATAAATTTTTTATGTGTGATAAATTTTTGAATGGAAGATGTTTCTATAAATGGGAAGTTTTATTATTAAGGTTTAGAATTTATTTAAAATATAATATTGTTTTCTCAAAATTTATTGATATTATCATAAGGTGGTGTTTATTGTATTCAAAATTATACTCTTCATTATATTCAAAAGTATTATAAACTCAAGGAGAGTAATTTTTTTAATAATTAACACAGAATTGGAAGTTATTAAAAGAACATGGATTTTATGTTTTTCAAAGATAATTTTTAATTAATATTTTGGTGTTTGTTATTTCCCAAAAGGGGTTATTTTAGGTGTCAGAATTTATAGTAAATAATTTTCTATTTCTTTTGCTTTGGAAATCAAAAACACTTTTTTTGAAAATGATTACTAACTTTTTATGATCTATGTGTTATGTAATGTTTTTTTAAAAAATTACATTTTACCATATTTTGAAATATTTATAAAGTATTATGGATATAATATTTATATTCTTAATTATGATTATCTTTATGAGTATGTGTCCTATTAATCCTTATTTCCTTTAGCAGAATTAGAAGTTAAAAATTATTTCATTATTTCATACTAAAAAGGTCTAAACAATTAGGATCATACAATTACTGATAACATCATAAAAATACTCATAAGGATTATAGTATTGACATTTTTAAACAAGTCCATCAGACTCAATGAGTTTTTAATTGGAATATGATGACTTATTTATAATGTATGAAATGTCTTATAAATTGTAATGTTGTTTACCAATATGATGTTAGACATTATGTTATACTAGATCATCATGATCTATCAAATACTTGGTGTCTGATTCCATTAAATCTAGCATGGAAAATATGATAATTTTATGGATACCTAAAAATATAAGGTCATTAGAAGATTTAGAGAATGATAGTTGATTGATTAATTTCAGTCCCAAATATTTCTCTCTGGTAATGGATCATTCTTATTTTGTGTTATAATTTTGATTGTTGTTATTCTAAGAAAACCAAGTCAGATTGTATCCTTAAGAACTTTTGTAATTTTAAGGAAAATATGATCATTGTAATGATCAAATTCTTTTGGGGATAGAAAGATGGAGAATCCAATGCAATAGATCGATGGACTTCAGCGATATGTAGATAGAGAAAATACATTCATCATATATACGGCTTTAAGGGATTAGAGGACAGATCCATTCTGATATTTATATTTGGGGCTTTCCTGGTAAGGAAAGATAAATTTTTTTAAATTACAAAAAATTGTATACCCTTAGATTGGGTTATAGGCTACCTTACTCTTATGCTTAAAAGAATTTTTTCTTTTAAATAGATTTTCATTCATTCTTAAATTTTTCTGTTATTGTATTACTTATTTATTAAAGTAGTTTTTTACAAATCACATTTTATAGAATGTGAGAACCCATATTTATCTTTCTATTCTATTTTATTTTATCATATTTACTCATATTACTATAAATAATCTGATTTCAATTGGATCCATAGTGATTATAATTTTTTTAATTCTATTTTTGAAATATAAATGTCTATTTAATGAAATTTTCCAGAAGAATTACTAAATTAAAGAACTCATGAATCAAATTATATGTGATAAGAATGCTTTGAAATTTATATTATGTGTTGGGTCTATTATTAATGATAAATTATAGGGGTTGAACTGGTCGGTTTTCTAATAAATTGCAACTTTGTTGATTCATACATTTAGATGAATGGTTGAGTTTTTCCTAGTTGAGAGATATGATTAGGGTAATAAAATAACTAAAATGACATAATCATGAGAATTGGTAGTATATGTTAATTGGTGGAAGTAAATTCACATTGATAGAACACATTTTCAAGCGAGGGTTTCGAAATGAGGAGATTGGTCTAGTTGATCAAAAAATAAATAAAAATTATTTAAATGATTATTTTTGAGGAAATGTATTTTATTCGGTAAATACAAAATTCTTTTAATGAATAATAATATATATTAAAATTTTAAATATATGATTTTTTTGGAATTGTTCATATATAAAAAAATTGATATGTTTTAATAAAATAGTCATATATTACTAAAAAAACACCTTTTCTTTTTATTATAAAATAAACCACATTTAGATGTTATGTAAGAACAAATTTTGAAAATACTGAATGATTCAATTAAGCTTACAACTAGGTATCAACATCAGTATACACTATTAGTACCTAAAAAAAGGAGATGTAGTCTTTTATTTCCCAAAAAATCCAAATTTGTAGCGTTTGATTTAGATGATTGTTTTATTATGTTACATCCCACCACCTCATACCATTAACTTCCTCTTTGATTACTGGTCACCATAGGACTTTGTGGGGGACTACCAGTACACATAAGGCTACCAACTTCTGTCGATGTATGATGAGGTTACCATAGAGATACAATTCCCTCATTTTCAATGTGTATTACTCTAACAATCCCAGACATTCACTTATAGATTTAGTTCTAAAAACTAAAACTTTACATCTATGGATTTGAAATGAATAAATGGGACCCAATTTTTTATTTTCGCCCAAACCTAAAAACATCAAATATAAATATTGAATCACTTTCAAACCCTATGACCTTTTATGTATAGAGTTTTAGTTAATTAAAAAAACAAATTACAAATTTTGGATTCGTAAACAACTATATCATAAAGAAAACAACTATCTCCCACTATACTCATCTATTATAATTCACAATAGTTCATCTACATCATACATGTAGAATAATTTTATAAATAATTAATTTTTCATTTTTTTCACAAAACTTTCAAAAAAATATGATAAGGGTGAGCTCAAATGCTCAGGAAGGGTAAATAAGTGACATTTGAATGATTGTATAATTATATCATGAGATAAAGGGTTTTAGATCATGATCTTATCAATTGAAATAATTACCATGAAAAAAATATCTTAATCTTGAAAAATGGAACAAATCTTCGTAGTTTATAAGATATAAATCCTAAAATATATAAAGAACATGAGCCATTAAAATATAGCATAAGTATAAAATATTGAATTAGGACTAAAACATAAGCATAAAAAATCTATGTACTATTAATCCTCTTTAGTGGGACCCACCACCATCCATAGTTGCATCATGTATCTCATAACAATATGGTTTCACTTCCCAAAAATCCTAGTAGTCAAAGTTCACTCCCAACACCATCATAGAAAACATAATCTCTTACTGAATTGATTTAGCTCACCATTACAGACCAATCTATCTCATGATATATAAATCTCTACCCAATGAATGGTATGGAGATATAAGTAAACCCATCACACAATAAAAACCATACATATGTGTTCAGAATGAGAACTAATACTTCATAATTTAATATACCATTACAATAAATGGGTTTAATAAACATCGCATCATAGCATAACCCATGTAAAAGAAATAGGTTTAGTAAAAATCATGCCATCATAAACATAAATCATCCATATAATTAATAAAGATTTAATTTAAATATATTATCCCCAGTAATAAATATTTATGATAAAAGGATGTTATCTTAGAAGGAAAACGATTTTGAAAGGTCACTTGTAAAAATTATTGAGGAAAATAACATTTCCATTTTAAAATCATTCCTATTTTACAAAAATATAGATTTTTAAGTGAAAAAATCATTATCTGAAAATAAACATGTAAACCTATATAGGAAGAATCTTGTAATTGAGGTTACATGTAGGATAAAATTTCCTCACATTCCTTATAATAAGATTACAATTATATTCCTTTAAAACCATTTTTAAAAAATAAAAAATTGTTAAAAAATATCTTAAATATTTTTACGATAAAATTGAAATTATTTTTTAACAAATTATTAGATGACTTTTACATGAAAACTAAATAGTCCCTAATGGAGACTTAACTATAAATATTTTTGAATAATGATTAAATTTTGAAATAAACCATTACTTCTTTGGTAACTATTGAATCATTAGACCCATTATAGAACAAAATTATTATGTATATGTATATCCACAAAAATTAATTAAAAATTCATAAAATAAATTTATGTGATGTGTATGCACCAATCTGATGTAACATGTTGAGTATAAGGAATATGTCTCATAGAAATATATGTAAGGAAAAAATACCTTTTCACATTTCAATTAGTTGAATAATATGCCACAAGAAATAATAATATTTACAAATAGTGTCATTATAATAAATGAATTAATGATTTTACTTGTTAAAAGTGGGATTATATACACCTCATAAAATAATATAGATTTATAACATTAAAATATGCCTCAACGAATAAAAATATAGATGAAGTCCCTTACCTCAAGTTCAATTTCCATTGTATGTCGTTAAATCTCCTTTAAAATAAATATAGATTAATTGTACATATATTACAAAAAATAATCATATATATCATATCATATATATTTTATCACTCAATTATTATCACTTCATTTCGAAAATGATTTTTTTGTTGTGTGGTAACTGCTTAATTTTTAATGTATCTTTTGGTTCGGTAGTCTTGATCCTTATACATTGATCAACATCTCATAATTAAAAAAATATTACTCCTAGTGTAAAGAAAATATATATTCATTATACACACATTTTTAATAATTCAAAAAAATTATAAATAAAAAAATAAATTACACGGTTCATGGTGACGGTGGTCCATAAGTACGCATGAATGTTGTTTCTATTATTGAGCAGATTGAATGAAATAAATGTAAATAATAATAAAACATTATAGAATCATTGTATATATATATATCATTTATATATATAAAATTTATCCATATTATCATCTATGTGTAATATAAATGAAAAATGAATCACATACCATCGTGGAGATGGTAGCCCCTACGTATGCATGAATGATATTGTCATTTCCCAAATGATTGGATGATAGGAAGGTAGACATGATATTATAATTATAAAATTTTAATTATAAGATAAATTTAATATATAAAAATTATAACCACCCTAATAATCATCCCTATAAGATAGTGGTGAAAATAGAATTGTATCACTGTATGGAGAGGGTCAGTCGTATGTACGCATGTGTGATGATTACATCTTTTTTACAAGAAAGAGGTTATATAACGGTGTTTTAAAAATAATAATAAAATTCATAATATATAATATAATTATGATATTATTTTATGATAAATATCATATATTATATGTGGAAACAAAAGGTAGAATAAAAAGTGATCGATTAGAGAGATTTCATTTTCTTCAAAATGATTCTTTTATACCTCCTCTAAAATGCACTATGGTTTGTCTTTTGTGAATACTAGAACCTAAAAAATGTGTCCAGGTAACTGTAGAATAAAATTTTTTAGAATATTTTTGATATATAAGTCTAACATTTTATTAATGAAATGAGGTAGGATATGTCCTTTTATAATGGAAGTATGGGCAACTTTTGGAATTTCTCAAAAGGATAAAATAGAATAATACTAACATTGCGGCAAGTGATTTAAATAACTAATAAATGAATAGAGTATAAAATTATAGACCACATTATATTCCATTTGATGTTATTTAATTTGTTTTAGTTTTTAAATAACTTAATAAAATAATAATCCCTTATAATATAATTACATTCAGTTTTGATGTTATTCATGCATTGTCTTCAACAACATGAAGACAAATATTAAAATTAGAAAATACTATTTTATTATATAATAAAAATTTCAGGGTCATGTATATATTTTTTATCACCATTAATTTTTCAAATTATAGTTATTTCAATATTTTTAATATCATTTATTTTATTTTTCAATTAATTGAATAATTACAACATCAGCATTCTGTATAATTTTAATGTAATTATTTAATTTCTAATAATTAAAAATAAATTATCCTGACTATGATAAATATTTTAAATTTAATTTATATACATATAATTTAATATATTTAATAGATAAAATCATAATAAAATAGTTTATTTATTAAATATAAGAGTATAAAATATTTTACATTCAATAAAATAAAAAATTATAATGGTTGTAATCTTATCCATGTGCATCCAAAATGTCCTATGTTCGACTCATTTATGGATATGGTGGATATATACTCATAAAATAATATTAATTAATGATTTTTATTAATTTAATGGTAATTATCATCTTATTTTTAGTGCTTTTAAATTACTTTTTTTATTTTTCTTTTTCTTGCACAAGAAATATGTCCTTATTGGAGAAATATTTAAGGTTATTATTTCAAATAACAAATTTAAAAATAAATAAATATAACCAAAATAAATTAATTATTAATAACAAAATAATTTATATTCATTCATCATATGTACTTACACATATAAATGTCAAAACAAATTATTTAATCTATTATTTTGACTTTTCTAGACTTATGAAATCATTAAATAATAATTTGGAAACAATTTATATTATATGATTCCAAAATTTGAAATTATTGATAAAAAATAGTAATTTAAAGATTATATGTAAAAAATAGTTCACGAAAAGTCCTTATGACTCTCAATTATTATATATAATACATTGAATTTTACTTTTTCAATGATGTGTAGAGACTACATCAATATTGAAATTATTTTCATATTTATTATGAAATAGATTATAATTTGAAAGTTATGAATTATTTTTTAATGATGTTATATAATTAATTTCATAAAATAGTTATTCCATAAGTCTAATAAATTTTTAGTTCATAAATAATTCTTGACGATATCATAAGAAATATCATATTTTATATAAAACATTATTTTTTATTATTCAACAAAAAATTAAATTTTCCAGAAAATTATAAATATTTCTTCATAAAATAACTTTCATATGAAAATTTAAAAAATTAAATAAACATTTTTAAAAAAAATTGAAACTTGATGTAATTAATTATAATATTTACTCATAAAAATAAAGATGTCCTTTTTTGAAAGAAAACTAATTTCTGAAGAATAAAATGAATTCGCTGAAAATATATATGTAATTATTTTCTAATAATTTAACAACACATTTATATAAATTTTTATTGTTATATTTATTTAATAAATATATTATCCATATTTATAACAACCAATTAAACTACTAGATTATAATAGAAACATATATATTATAATATTTCATTATTTTTTTAACTTGGGTTTTTCTTATCATGTACACTATTGAACATCGCCTTTCCATTTAAAATATTTTTTTATTAAATTCTTCCCATGTTAAAAAATTCAATTCCCCCAATTTGGAATTGAAATTGAAAGCCTTGGGTTTAACTATTAATAATAATTATATTAAAATACCACACTATAAAATGGATCAATAAATCCTCCACATAAAATGAATGGGAATTAAAAAAGGTCATCTAGAGAAACACATACAATTTTTCCATATAGGAAATAATTCTTGGAATTTAAAAATGATGACATGGGATTGAAAAATAATTACCAAGGACAAATAGAGAGTGATAGGGATCATTGTCATGATAAATTTAACTAGTAAAATAGATTAAATATATGATGGTTTAAATGACTATTGATTTATTGATATGAAAAGTTAACGGATAACTTTTTTATTAAAAAATACTTTTCCAAATTATTTGGAATTCTTTTACTACATAGAGTATTAATATAATTAAATACACTTACATGATAAGTATAGATTCATCCATTAATAATGTTCCACCAAAATATCAAATTTTTCCCTAAATGAAGAGTCATTCTGGATAATGTGTTTATGAATAAAGAACTAAAATCATCCTCGGATGGATAAAATAATTCAAAAATAATAATAACAATCTATTAAACCTATATTTAATCACTAACCAAAACAATAATTTTAAGTAATATAATTCAAAAAAGACAATATTCTCCAAAATTCAATAGTTGAACCCAAAGTTAAAAAAAATATCATTTCATAAATATATATCCTTAAAATACCTCAAAATATTTCTATCTAATATAAAAACCCCATATTAGGAACTATTTTATCACATTATCTTCCAATTTAAATCTAATATTTTTCTCCAAATAATATCAATGACTCTTAAAGTCACATAGTAAAAATATTATTTTCTCTAATCAAATAATATCAAATATAAGCTTATTTCTTATAAAAATGACAAAATTCACAATATAACCACCCTAAAACCATATATGCTTCCAAAAGATAATTAATTTATTAATCCTCGAATAAAATCATTATATCCTATTTACCATAATAAAATAACATTCCCAAAATCATCATAGTTAGAAAAATAATACAATAATGAACTAGATATCAAATACGATAGTGTTATGTGTTATAACCATTTCTCCATTTAGTTGTGGGTTCATGTATTATAGCCTTTATAGATGTGATGAATTGTAACCCAAACTGTGGGATGCCAATTTTTTTAAAACTAAAATTCTTATAGAAAGAAAAGAATTGTGAGAAATTTCTTAAAAAATTGTCATAATATGTCCAACACTAAATAAATTATTTAACCACAAATGTTATCTAATAATGTTCTTTTTTCATCCTAACATATAATAACACATAATTACCTAAAAAATAATGGTCTACAAAATTATCATTAGTCGCCTAAAATTTTCATTACATTAAACCTCAAAAGGGATGTATAATAATACAATATGGTTAACTTATATACCTACGATTGTATCAATATCTCCTAAAATTTCATCTCATAAAAAAATATCCAAACTTACAATGTTATCTAAACACTAATTTGATAGAAACTATAATGGTATTGATCCCTAGCATTCCAATTCTATGCTAAAAACCTAAACTTTACACTTATGTAATTGTATCGATAAATGTAACCTAGTATTTTTCCATCAAAATAGTACAACATTAACATTAAAAATTGGATCACATGTGAACCCTAAGACCTTTTGTGCTTATTGTTTTAGAGAATTTGTGCAAACACATAATGACTTGGATTTATAATCAACTGTCTCATAAAGATCAATATTATCTCCCACTATACCAACATTATGTATTTCATAGTAGGTAATAAAAATCATAAATGTTTAATCCTTATATTAATAGTTCATTTCAAATATTTCCATATAAACATGGGAAAAGGAACATTAGAATGGTGAGCTCAATTGATCAGTAAGGGTAAATAAGTTGAATGTCAATGATCATTTAGGCATAACATGAGAAAAATGGTATGATGAAATGAGCTTATATTTTGAAATTATTACCCAATAAATCTAATATCATAAAATTTAGTGATGAAATAAGATTTTTTCATTTACTATAACATGATTCGTAAAGAATGTAAAGATCAAGATCTGTGAAAATATAACAGAGGCACTAAATATTATAATATTTCAATGAAATTAGCATAAAAAATCCATGGGTGGCTACACCGACTTGGTGGGACACACAGGAATCCCTGGTGGAATCCATTTTCTTATAGTGGAATGGATGGGTTCACTCCCAAATTAATTATAGTATTCATGTTTCACTTCCAAGACCATCATAGTCGATGTAGCCCCTTACTGAATCGAGTTCACTCCTCATTTTAGACCTATTGATCTCATGATATATAATAATTACCCCGTACAATGGAGGGATATATGGTCTCACCCGTCAAAAAATAAATAACATACAAATGCGTTCCAATATAAATTAAATTATTCAACCTATCTTAACACAGGAAAAGAAATGGTATTCACAAACATCTCATCATAGCATAACCATTGTAAAATAAATAGATTTCATAAAAAGCATAACATCATAAACATAAAACATCCAAAAAAATAATTTGGATGGTATTATAATATAATATTCAATTTAATTTTTAGTTAATATAAAATGATGTCATAATAACTGAAAAATGATTTTGAAATTTAAATGTATAAATTATTATGGAAAATAACCTTTAAATTGTAAAATCATGTTAATTTAATAAAATTGAAAAAAATTTATTGAGAAAATACTCATTTAAAACATACATCAAATCATTTTTATTAATTTTTAATTAATTGAGGTGAATTGATGGTGGTAAAATATTCTCATTCTGTATAGGATAAAAAAATATTCAATCCATTTTTTTGGAAAACTCACAGAGAACCATATTTAAAAATGAAAAAAGTATTCCCTTAAAACAATATTGTAAGAAATAAAAAGGTGGTCAAATTTTTTTAAAATATATTTATGATATTAAAAAAAATTTGAATACATATTTTTAGAGAATAAACATGGAAAATAATTATTCGAAATTTCATAATTAAACATAAATAACCCCAAATAATGTTGAGATTGTGACATAAGCCCCTACCACATTGGTAAATTTTGAATCATAATCACCAAGAATAAAGGAAAATTATATATATATATTTATTTCATAATTATCGTGAGAAAATCAATAAAATACATTAATTTGTATTATATATGCAATAAAAAATAAAACAGTAGTGAATAGGGAATGTGTCTCAAAGAAATAAATGTTAGAAGAACAACCCATACCACTTTTTAGTCAGTTGAGTCGTATGCCACGTGAAAGAACAACATTTTAAAAACTATTTAAAATCATTATAATAAATTATTTAATAATATAACCTGTAAAAGGAAGAAATATATGAAAATAATAGAATAATATAGGTTCATAACATCGAAATATGCCTCAGTAAATGAAAATTGAGACAATGTCACTTACCTTAGGTTTTATTTACATTGTTGGGGTTTGAACCTCCCCCATAATAAATATATATTTATTAAAAAGATTTTTTTAAAATTACTCATATATATAATACAATTTCTTATTTACATATAATACTTCATCTCCCATTTAATATCACATCATTGTTAAAATCACTATTTCTATGTGATAACTCCATTGTTTTATATATAAGATTAATTTCAACAGTCCCGGTCCTTAAAATTTTATAATGATCCCAAAATTTTATTATTAATAATCATGGTAAAAAAATAATATAAATTAAGCATATAAATATTTATAATCATTCAAATAATGTGTATTAATAAAATTTAATTACCTCATTAATGGAGATAGAAGGTCATACTAACACATCAACGTTGTTTCCAATTTTTGACTGATATAATTAACGAAACATAAATAATAATTCACCATTAATAAGAAATTATTATATTATATATACAATTTATATTCATTAAATCCATTCATATTACCATCCTTGTGAAATATAAATGAAAAATTAATCACATCATATTTTGGATATGGTTGTTCGTGCATACGCACGAGCGACAATATCATTTAAAAAAAGATTATATTATAAGAATATAGAAATGATATTATGATATTATAAGTATATTATTTTATAAATATCATATGAAAATATTATATCTAGAATACATAACCTCCATAAAAATATTGTGGTGTAAAATAAATTATATAGCTATGTGGAGACTGTAAGACGTACATATACATGGGTGATACTTCCAAATTTTGTATGAAATGGGATAGGGTTTATAATTGTGTTTCCATAATCATAAAAACATTTATGAATATTTTAGCTAGTTAATTTATTATTTTATGATAAATATTATATATTAGATTATGTAATGAAGAGTTGAAAAATAATGTGATCGGCTGGAGCGATTACCACTTTTCTGAAATAACTCCTTTAGATCTCTTATAAAGAGCTATATGGCTGGTATTTTGGGAATAAATGTGGATCAATAATGTATATAAGGAAGTTTATAAGGGAGTTTTTTTATAGAAAAGTAGATATAAACTTCTAAATGTTGTGTAATGAAGTGAGGGAACATATTTCCTTTTTAATGAAAGTAAGGGGCACTTTTGGGATTTCCCAAAAGATTAAAATTAAATAAGACTATTGTTGAGAAACATGATTCAAAATTTCATATGGGATGTAATTTTAGATGATATTGTGTAACCTTTGTTATCATATAATATTTTTATCGTTATTAAATAATTAAATAAAATAATAATCCCATAAAATCTAATTATTTTCATTTTTGATTCAATTCATTTCAACGACTTTTAAAACATCAAGACAACCATTAAAATTAGAACAAACTAATTTATTGTATTCTAATAAATTCATGTTAATATATATAATTCTTGGATCATCTTAAATATCTCAAATAATAGTTATTTTCATATTTTTAATATCATTTATTTTTTCAATTAATTGAATAATTTCTAAATCAGCGTTCTCTAAGAATTTTAGATAATTATTTTTTCACAAAAAAGTAAAAATTAAATACCATCATAAAGATAAATATTTTAAATTTAAATATAATATTTATAACTCAATATATCATCTAGATAACTACATATTAAATGTATTAGAGTTATTAAAAACAATAGTGAGTTAATTTTCACTTTTCAGTAAATAAAATAATATCAAGGACATAATTATACAAAAGTGGATCAAAAATTATATAAATTATACCGTTTGATAATTATGGTAGATATATATTCATATAATATTATTTATTCATGTTTTTAATCAATTAATGGTTGATATAATTTTATTTTTATAGTTTTGAAGTCATTTTATAGATTTTTCTTCTACTTCAACAAAAACTGCATCAATGATATCAAATCCTTCAATATAATTTTTTCATATATAAAAATAAAAAATAATTCAATATAACTAAATTTATTTAATTAGGCTCTATATAATCCTTTATATTCATTAATTATTTTTAGTTAATCATATCCATGTCTCGAAATCATCTTCAATTTGTTATATGGACTTTTCAAAACATGTGCAGGCATTTCACAATAATTTGGATAATATTTTTGGTATATAACTCAAAAATTAGAAATTATTATTATAAATAATCATTTATATAATATATTTATTGAATTAGTCAAAAAAATACTTACTACCTCTAAACTATTAGCTATAATACAAAAAATTTGACTTTTTCCAGTGCTACCCAAGAACTATGTCAGCACTGAAAATGACATTTATATTTATCAATAAATACATTAAATTTTGACATTATGAATTATTTTTGTATGATATTTATATTATAATATCATATATGAGTCATTACCCATGTTTAATACATTTTTGTGAAAAAATATTGTCACGAAAATATCAAAAAAGATAAGGTATTTTATATAAAAAACATTTTTTACTAATCATAAAAAAATCATTTTGAAATTTTTTTAACATTTTCACCATAAAATAATTTTGATATGATTATATAAAAAAATATTCAATTTATTAAACACTTTTTATCAAAAACATACACATATTAACTATAATATTTACTCATAAAATTCATGTAATTCCATTTTAAAAAATATCTATTTAGGAAGAATAAAATGAACTTGCTGAAAAAATATTTTATTATTTATTAATAAATAACCAATAATTTATATTTATTTTTATCTATATATTAATTTCATAAATTATTTAATCAAATTCCTAACCATTGATATATTAACTATATTATAATGTTCCAATTAAATAATAATATTTTTTTGTTCGTTTAAGCTCAATATTTCATATCCTGGACACTAGAAAGTATAATATTTCCATTAAAAATCATAGGGTATTATAGAAATTTTTATGTAATTAAGTCAATATAATGTAACATAAAATATACCATCACAAACATGGAAATTAAATATAAATAAATACTCCACTAGATTTGATAATGAATGAATATTCCATATATACCATTACAGATCCATGTGGGAGGATTATATACAGTTATACTAAAACGAAGAAATAAAATTGAGGTTAGAAACACATATACCACTAGTTATGAGTATGTCCTCTTCTCATTATTAAACTCCAACCTTGTAAGATAATCATTATACCTCAACATCAAACCATTCTTAAAACCTATAACATTAAAAAAAAGTAGTGTTTTCTCAGGTGCCTATATGCTATAGCTACTCGAACAGGGTGTGAGTATAACTAAATCATTATCCACTAATAATGTCCCAAATAACTAGTTTTTACACCTTGAAATATAATTATCTAAATGTAAATGTATTTAAATTAATTTTTAACAAAATATTATACAACCAATGATCCCCCAGGTACACAGTTACAATAAAGGATGGATCCACAATTGTAGGCCCTTATGTTTATGACCAGGATCAACTGTATCAACATTGGATAGTGATAGGGTGTCTCTGGGAATGTCATGGGATATTGGAAAAACATAATACCATGACTAACATTGGGGTATTTTTAAATGTTATCTGGCACCCTCCTTTGATTAAATTACATGGAAATACACATTAACACTGGCCACCCCTACATGCGTTTTCTCAACTATTGGAAGTTGCACTGGCCGCCCCCAATAGGCATTTTTTTAAAAATCCTCTACCCCAGAAATTATACTGTGGGTTTTTTCTTAACAAATAATTTTGTAAATACCCCCCTAAAGTTGTTTTCTTACCCAACTCTAGTATCACTGGCCACCTCCCCACCTATTATGGGTTTCTTAGAAAAAACATTTACTACACCCAAAGGTGTTTTCAATATATTAATCAAAACCTACCCCAAGGACATATTCTTTTCCATATAAATTAATTTTAAACCCCAAAAAGCATAAAAATATTTATTATATTCATTATTTTATTTTATAAATATTCTCCAAATCCCCTAACACATTTTCAAATTTCATTTAAAAACCATTTCCTATCTCCTGTAAAAAATTACATTTCATGAAATATTCCAAAAATTACATTCTGATTTCCATTATCAAAATATGAATTTCATAATAACAAAATGATATCATAAAAACCATTTCACACACCACATTTAAAGATAAAAATTCTATTTACCATTTCCAATTTTCATTTCAAAAATACCATTGAAGATTATATTTTCCAAATAAAAATTTCAAAATAAAAATTACATATTATTGATACAATTTAACCGTTTTTATTCCAAAACTCACATTCATATTATTACCAAGAAATCAAAGTATAGTTACTAATTTATATGGATCAATAATTCCTACATGAAATAATTAAGAAAATTATTTTAAAACATTAAATTAATTCTATGTTCAACACTCTGTAAACTAGTGAGACCCACAACACGTGCACCTAAGGGAAATGAACTGAGACTATTATAAAATTTAGAGACCACAATCCTATTTGGGAGATTTCCAAATTATTTATAATGTAAATATGTGTCCAATAATGCCTATAAATTAAAATGAATCTCTGTCCATGTTCAATTAATCTCATATCAATGCATTAATATCCTAACTCAAGATAAAAATCAACAATTAATATATTGTAACATTTATAATTAATTGAAAATTTAGTCTAAAATGGGAATAGTTTTATTTGACCCACAAATTAATATAAATTATTATCTCTATAGAATTAACTCAATGGTGTCCTACTAGGTGCGCCTGATTCTATCCTAGTCTAATTTCATAACACATCCAGATGATTCTACAATTAATTCAAGATAATGTGAAAGAAAAACCTAGGAAATTGCACTATAATATAAATACATATCACAATATTTACCCAGTATAAGTAATCTCACCCTTGAAAGATATTTAATAATGGATGAATAGAAGCCTCATAATATTCATCTAATTCTACTATGCTCAAGTGGAATTGAATTTAAATCCCTACGAAAAATCAAACGATATGGGCGGGATAATAAGTGGAGGATCGAAAGGTGGCGAAAATAACAAAAATAACATGAATCATCATTCAAAGGCCTCAAAAATCATTACCATTGAAGGATGGATCCATGAATAGTGAAGGGTAGTGTGGATCAACCAAATAAACTCATTTATACCCCCTTTCCTTTATATAATCTTGAGGGGGAGTTTGGTAAAATTATCATGCATCCCCTCATAAAAACACCCATAACCCCACTAGCTAGCTCTCATGGGTACACTAGCTAGCTAGTGGAATCCCTATATAAGGGGGTTATATTGTCTAATAAATATATATCTAATGTCTTATATAGTTTTCACTAACACAACATGATATCATTAGGCTACTTCTAATGAAAACTTGAGTCACATAATCTTCCATGGGTCATAATTCTACATCCAAAATACCTCATTTATGGGGGAAAAACCTTCCAAATTCAATTTCAAACCGATTTCCCAAATCTATAAATTCCACTCATTCAAAAATTGGGATTTCTCTTCAATTTCTAATAACTATATAGGCAGAATACATTAAAAAAAACAACCATAACCCATATTTTCACATAGATTTCTCAGTGGTCATCTTATTAAACATCTTATCTGAGCCCGATTGTTAATTCATCATTAACTTAGAGCATTACACCTTGAACCACCAAACATGATTATTATGAATACCATAATAATATAATTTTCTTAAACCACCAATCCATGATATGTTTCTTGTAAACATTACTAATGTTCAGGAATGAAATTTGTTCTATCCCATCCCTATCCACATACAACCATGTCATATTCATATGGATTACCTATCCCCAGGAGAACCCCAACATATAATTTAGTTTATAACAGAAATTAAAAAACCTAATCACTTCCACCCTATGAATTGGATCTCAAAACCCAGTAATTGAATTATTTGAAAACTCCCAATTTGGTTTCCAACTCAGAACACTTGAAAATACATGTGAGCCTTGGTTATATTCCAAAAAATATATCTTTATTTCCAAAATCAATAAATGAAATGTGTTTTTAAATCTCGTTTTATCCACCTATACATGGTGGATGTTCCTTTAAAAAACTCTACCAATTTACATACATACCCATCATATAAAAATGATATTCTCAACGATGTTTTTTGCTCAAAAAATCCATTTACAATGGAAACCATTTGTTGAAGCTATTCTGATGGGCCTATCTCAATAATGCTCATCCTCATCCCCCAATGCACATTTTTTACACCCAATATTGATACATTTATCACTCGTAAAATCCCATGATTCTCAGAAAACTCCCAAGAATGTTTATTCCAAACTTATGGTATAATTTAATGGATGATATATCAACCATCCAAACCCATTTTGCATCATATGGTATGCCTCGACACATTCTCAATCCAACACACTCATGAGGTTACAAAACATCCTAATATTGATTCCAACACTCAAACTCCACTCATCACCATTCACTAATGTATAAATTGATTTAACTATGGAATATATATTCAATGAAAATTTGGTACACATTGATTTCAAAATCCCATAATTTGGGCTCTATGATAAACTCTACACAACCCCGTCCCTTCTAACATATGTTTTTTATACCCTAGATGGATACCTCACACCCCAATAAAAGAGATTTGTTATAAAAATATTTTTAGAAGATTCTCAAACAACATTCCCCACATTCTATTTCAAACTGAACTCAATATTTGATGGGTCATACCCACTCTCACCTGAGTGACGGTATGAAAATTAACTACCACACATTCATGGATTCCATGATTTTTACTAATAGTATTTTCCAATATTTTATCCATAAAAAGGGCAGATGCCTCTGATGGTTGATAGTTAACTCCCAAAATAATGATTTTAATAAATCATTTATTTAACATAACTCATCCAGATCCATTATCAACATGAAAATTCTTCTCATCATGTAGAATTCTAATCACTCTATATCAACACCTGAGACTCCAGTTTGATTAAACCCAGGTTAACATCTCCACAGATCCCCAATATGGATCCATTCCCAATACTACTACCACTAAAGAGGTTAAATACCCCATTCTTATAAAACCCTTTTGGACATCATTCCTACAACGAAAATATTCCACCACATCACTTCACAATTAGAGGAATATATCAACCAATACCATTATAATCCCATGACTCTCTACCAAGAATTCATTTACATATTTTCATCATCACATTACAAATACTACATCATGTGATCTTTTCGCATACCTTAATGATTATCTAAATATTGTATCCAATTTTTTTACCATCCTGAAGCCAAACATGCCATATACATAGCTAGAACATAACACATTGGCCTCTTTGAAAACAATTAAGTTCTTCTTCAGGAGAGACACAGTCACATTTCCCAATGATAACATGAATCTCCAACATGTACTTAAAACCAATATCTAATGAAAAAAATAGGGGTAAGAAATCCCCTATGATCATTTACCCAACTGGGCTCATGATCTAATGACTCATGCATTACCAGTGTTAGGTTCAAATTACCACTCAAACATCTATTCATTCCATTAGTACCATTTATCTCACCATATGTGATATATCCTTGATAAATTCAACCAAGAAGCTTGAAATGTCTCAACACTAAAATATAACCACACAACCACTTATCATTCCTGGCATGGATCTGTGTTTAGTAGGGCCTACCCTTGATCTATCATCTGTAAACCAATATACCTAGTTTCTTCAAAATTTAGAATATTAAAAACATCATGACATCATGAAGAAAAATTTAAATAGTCTGTTCCTTCATTATAGAAACTAAAAATCCCAAGAACATAGTTGATTTTCTTAAAAATATACAAGGCACAACCATGAAATTAAAAAAAACATAGATACATCTTTCTGAGCATCAGTCCGACATTTTAAAGAATTTACCCACCCCTAACACATCTTGAAAACCAAGAACAGTCAAATACCCCCTCTCATTGTCACCCTTGATCACTAAACTATCTCTGTACACACCAACATGATCCACATTCTAATTATCATTGGTCACTAACTCCTAGTTCCTTATATCATGCCTCAAACAGGCCACTAATTAGAGGTGGGACTCATAGAACCATTCCAAATCACATTATATCAAGAATTTATAATACAATTACTTATTATTGGTCTCTAACATCCATTATCATTGGTATTATCTTACCAAACACCCAATCTAGTTTCATATTCCTCACAAATGGTTCATGAATCCTCAAGGGTTGCAAGAAAAAAATATACAAATTGTTCTCGGAAAACATCAAGGTTACAAACCAACTTAAGGAATAGTTGGTAACATCCCACTATCTAGTATACCCATACCAATAAATGTCTCACAAACTCTATCCAAGGGTTTCAAAACCAAGTCTCTCTCTAGCCCCAAACTAGCCTTACAAATTTTTAGTCAATAAAAAAAGTATACCCATCACCATGATCCCTAAATGGCCCAATCGTTATTTATTTCACTTTAATTAGACACCTATATTAAACCCATAATACTCACATTAAAAATATTTCCATTACACAACATTTTAAAATTCCCAATCTTTATTATGTCTCAAATTCTACGATTTTTCTAGATAATATTCCATTCACATGTCACGATGGAAAATACTATAAAATTTCCTCATTGGAAATTTATTAAACCAATACAACCACATTAATAATTCATATGTACCTTCAAATTAACTAAAAGTCACCTTTTTAGTTGGTTAAGTATATTTCCACCGTACTTTTATACGTGAATATTCCATATAAATGGCTATAGAAACATAAAATAACTGACCAATGGAAATTATTTAAAACCATAGTTAGATATAAATTATGTATTGATATAAGAAAAAGAAAATAAATAAAACACCCCTATAAGATAATATTATGCAGTATTAAATCACTTGTAGCATACAACTAATATATAAATATTACATTCCTAGCATAATGAAAGAATGTAGACACCATATTTCCATACTATCCAAGTGTAAGAATCCCCAAAATCAATTACATCACACCCATGTGCACCACTCAAAGTTGAAATTAATCAACTGTTATAGCAAAAATCATCAAAAAAAATCCATATACATGTAAACATGTGTTCTCCCAAGTATAGGGATATGAAAATCCCATCAATGATATCATTTCCAATCCCCATATACAACAAAGTATCTTGAATTCCATCACTAATTATAAAGTCAAAATAAAATAGCTCGTATTCCACTTTGGGATATCTCACTACTAAGTACCACTATCTAATTCTTGGACATGAAATCACCACATGAACTTCAATGTGCCTCCCCATATGCCGAAGGCTAATGATTAGCTGCATATGACTGTGAGATAGTTATGTGGAAACTATAACCTTATTATCATAGTTCCCAAAGTCGTAGTAAATGAGTAAATAAAATAATACAATATAGATTTCATTGAAACTAAGGAAATTACAAAAAAATAAATGCAATATCATATGTGATGACGAATGAATGATACCTTAATACCATAACAGATTAATAGTGAGGTGGTCTTATATATCATTAGTAAAATGATAAATTGAAACTGATGCTAAAAACCAATCATCAACTAGCTCCGGGTTTATCCCAGTCCCATTATCTAACAAAAAATAACAATGCCAATAAATATCCATCAACAATATCCCTTTCCTAAAACCTATACCAGTGAACAAATGTGGTTTATTATTGGGTACCCATGTGACATGGAATATAGAGTAGGGTGTTAGTAAAACCCAGTAGGCTAGCACCAATGGAGTCCCTAAGAGTTACTAGTCGATACGAGATACGTGAAGATGTTCATAATGTATGTAGTTAAACAGATTCAAATTTAAATTTAAGAAAACACTAAACCAGACTTGATTCCTTGAGTTTTTCATGGAACCTGATGATGGTTATCACATATTTATTCCAAAGATAAAAATACCAAATTGACCATGTCCTAATCATCCGGATTCATTGTATGTAAGAGCATGTTACAAAGACTGTTCAAACCATAATACCACAGCCACCCATTATGATTATTTCAATGTTACCAAGGAACACTGATTTTGGGGGTTTTTTATGCATTATATAGTATAAAAACACCCAATATGGTTAATTTATCAACCAAATAAAGTTTCATAGACTGCCAATATGGGAGTCTTCTCATCCAAATAAATTTGTTAAATTATATAAGTTATCACAAACCCCACCCCCACCCCACTGAAATATGTTTCTTCTCATCCATAATGAGTATGGTGGAATCCTCTTCCTCCCTATTAGTGTTTTCTCATCCAAAGAACAGATTGACTCATAAGCAATTATCTTTATAAATATTACAATTTTAGCTAGGGGATTTTTCATTTTGATATTAATGAATTTTCATTCCAAACCCCAATATCCATAAAAACAATATTCATCATTATATTTTAAAAATATGGTACATATCCTATAATATCATTTTCCATTTTCTTTGAAAATCCATTTCCTTTCACCATTTTCTATTTCAATTTCATGTGTCATTTTTTAAAATAATATTCAAATGAAATTTTTAAAAATAATAATTTAAAACTACCAAAAACTAGTAGTAAAAACCATTTCACACTTCTCATATAAATAAAAATTTTCATATATACTTTTCGGTTTCCACTTCCTAATATAAAATTACTGAAATACATTTCCATTTTCCATTTTCAAACTAACAATTTCAAAATTATGATCCATTTTCATTGAAACATGTTCAATTTTTTTTTAACCCACATGTAAATTATTTCCATGGAACCCCACTAGGGTCACCTATTTATATGGTTCCATAATTTATAATAGAATTTATTAAGGATTATGATAGTTTAAACCATTTAATTAACTCTCTTTTTATCACAAAACAAACTGTTTATACTACAAAAATATGTACATAGTAAATATTATTTGATACTTTAGGAAACTTTAGGGACCAAATACCTACAAAGATAATTCCAAATTAATTCCATGTTTTATTAATATAAATAATGGCATGTGACATCCCATATTGACTCATCTGTGAATAATCAAACTCATCACAAACACCTGATCTCCTAGATCAAACAAAACATCAATAATTAGTTAATTTTAACACTTACAATTACTCAAGTAAATTAATTTACAAGGGGAATAATTGTTATATAACTCATTTTAAACCCAATGACAACAAAAACTATAACTAATAATTCATAATATACCCATATAGGGCTGAAGGTACCATGCCAACCCAAATCCCAAAAAACATCACTAATTAAACCATTAATTCAAAATTAATTTAATGATTAACATAATAAAACTAACCATTAAATAACACTTCAAATTACAGATTACTTTCCATTCTAAATTGCTACCCCGAGACGTCCTCTAGCAAGGATGAAGAAAATCCTCATGGTATTCAGTTGAGTCCACATCACTCTGGTGGAATTGACAATAAATCCATCTTGGAATAAGAGAAATGTTCAAGGATAATAATTTGAGGATGAATGGTAGGTTAAACTACCAAATATACCTCATATCTCTATTCAGATAATAGAAGAAAATTTCCCATTTCATGGTGGATCAAGAGAGTGAAATGGTAGGGGTGGCTCTACTAAACGACCCCCTTAGTACCCCAATTTCTATTAAAAACACAAGTGGATGCCTAGTAAAATTACCTGAATTTTCCTTATAAAAAACCATTCACTCCACGAGATAGATGGTATGGGTCCATCAGCTAGTATGTGGAACCCTAACATATGGTGATGCTATGATCTAACCATTGGATAGCTAGTGGCTACAATAATTTTCACTATAGTAACTCAACCACCCCTTTCTACGTCTGATACATGCCTATGCCATTCCATCACCAATTTATATTTTTTTCCCATCCAATATACCTCCATTGAGGGCCCTCAACCGTTAGAATTCTATTTTTTCTCATGTTCAAAATTGGTATTTTCTATTAATTCAAAAAGATTGATTTTTTTGAATTTGAAATGCTCAAATAACCCAGTGATGTAAAGTATTCAAATAAATGGATAATAATTACATTAAAGATAAATTATAAATAATAAAAAAGAATATTTTGTTCTCTATATAAAATATATTTACCTTATGAATTGAACTATTTATGATTTTGACATTTAGGACAAGATAAAATCTTCTAGACTCCATTATTGTACAATTCCCCATTGTCAACATTATTTCAAAAAACATCTTCGATATATTTTTCACATTAAAATTTTATAATGATATTTAATGTATATTTCATCATTGGGGAATAATATAGGGGTATAATACAACATATCAAACTTTTACATTTATTTATAAATATTCTACTTTTATTTTTTCAACTAGAAACCCATCATTTTATTTACTATATGATCTTGTTAAAATAATTATTTTTATAGAATAGTAAATGTATAGTACCATTTTATAATTTAGAAAAACTATGGTGTATATTTTTAACTAATGGGATGATTATTTAGATTTATTTATTATGTTTTGAGGTGACTTTGATTATCAAGTTAATCCACTATAGTATGAGAAATGTTCTTCCTTACTCAATTAACATGTATATAACCCGATATGTACAGTTTATTATTATAAAATACATCCCCATACTTGTTCATGATCCACTTCTTATGATATCTTATTTACCTCTAATCTTACATTGTTAAATTCTAGGAATAAAAGTTCACAAATTTTCATTATCTATATTATATGAGGAGGTAGGAGCGAAAATATAAACTTGTTATCATTTATTCCTATTTTTACAGTTTGTTAAAACATCCTCTATGGAGAAATTATATACTTTTTCAATTGTATTACACAAGATTATAGGGTTATATAAATTTAAAAGAAATCATGATAATTATAGGAGATCTAGTATCCAGTTAACATAATAATTCATCCCTATGATTAGTTATATCTATAATAATTTTCTACTATTTTTCTATTTTGACCATTAGAGGAATTTTTTAATTAGAGAGATATCCAACTAAGATTAATCATTAATAAAATACTTCTAAAAATGTTTTTTATCATAAATCCTCAAAAAGATGGTTCCCTGAATTACTCAAAAATAGAGAATTTCTATTTTCCCTTAATTTGTACCTATCAAAAGAATCCATATATTAAACATAATCAATCACTATATTAGTAAAATCATCCTCTACTAATCCATTCATCCTTATAAAATAAAAAAATCATAACTGATGAAATGGTTTATATCTATTTCATTTATAAGTAAAATGCTTCTGTAGTTTAAATAGTGAACTATATTATCGATTTTTAAGTACTTTTTATTAATATATTTATATCTTAGAGTTTAATAAAAATGAATTCTGAAAAAGATTTAGAGGGATCCAATTCAATACAATCTTTGTAAGAAATCCTAAGCTTAACAGTTTTCATTCACTAACAAACCTATATAATTCTCCCAATAAAAACCTTCAGATGTTTTTTTATTAAATAAAAAATGATAAATAATATTCATACATTATGATTTTTATAAAAAAATATTTATAATTTATATATGATATTTTCATAAACATTCATAAATTTAAGTCTATGTAAATATTGATGAGTTATATATGAATGATATGAAAAAACACACCATGTATATCTTATCATATTTAATTGATTATATAATAGTGATATCCTTTTTATTTTAATAATATGAATCTCTTTTTGATAGTGTTTACAATTATATTCAATAAATATTTCATGAATGTTTTGATAGGTATTTTTTGGAATTTTGGAAGATTTTTAGGAGGCTTTTGACCATTTTTACCAAAAGTAAAAAAAATTATGAAAAATAATGATTTTTCATAACAGAAGTATCATTATGTCATTAATATTATAATTATTTGTTTGTTTTGGTGTATGAGTTTATTTACATATTTAGAGAGTCAATTTTATTTCACTATGTGGTCTAGGAAATTAAATAATTTTGGAATTTAAATAATTGAAATTTTGTTTTAGTACCAATTTTTTATTGGGTGTTTTGATGAAATTATCAAATATATTAATGGTGAACTATTTTGACTGTATTACAAAATTTTAGTGAAAATAATAATAAAATATTAATATAGATCACTTTATATAAAATTTCACATGCACGTAGATGGAGTGTGTTTCATTACCTGATCCCAATGAGGCATCTCCCAGTCTGTGTAGTCAATAAAGAGAGTCTGTTTATACTCTTATGATATATTGAAAATATAAATATTGAGTCATATGAGTCTAATTAATCTCATTAGATTAATATTTTTGATATTTTTATTGAACTTATCAACTGTGGACACTACATGATATGATATAGACAAATAATACATTTGAATTTGAGGATCAACATATAAACATGAATTATAGAATCATACGAGTCCATGAGTTTATTTCAGATTCTATTCCAAAAAAAATATTTTCCAAATGTGAATACTTTTAGGACTTATTTAATCGAAAATCTCAAAAGAATTTTTGAGTAAAAAATATTTAATGACCACAATGAACCTATTTTCCTGAAGTATATCATGCGTGGAACCAAAAATACGATACCTATTGGGACATTGGTTTATGATTATCATTAATTGTATAATCCCAAATCCTACAATACATTTTCATTATCAACCTTGAGTAAATAAATAGGTAACAAAACAAAATATGAACATTAGTACATCAGTCATCAATACAAAATATAATGTATTTAAAACTTTAATGTATATAAAGTAACAAAATAATATATAGGTGTGATATACTGGTGATATAGAAAATGAGACAGTATAGGTGAGTAATAAAATTCATGACCTTAAATAGGATCCTAAAAAAATGTAATGATGAAAATCTTATAATTTAATATAATAATACTCAATGGGTTTCACCTTATCATTATGAACATTGTTTATTATAATATAATATACTCATGCATCCCGGTGTTTAGAATCAATACAATAAAATATGTCATATCACAATGTAATTTACATATTCACTAAAAATTACATAAATAACTGTAAACACACTCTAAAAATAATGGAATATATTTATAAATAAGGAAACAAAATCTAATAAAAGATTTAAAAAAAGACCCCACATACTAGATACCACCCCCAAGTAACTAACATTCAATGTTTAATGTTAAGACATAAACCTACTCTAATAAATAAATACCAGAACCATAATAAATATTTGGTACTATAATAACCATTTATAACAATAATAATCAGTCCAAACAAAAAATAATCAATTATAACCATTACGATTTACCAGAACCAATTATTGGCTTGACTGTACTCTACTAAAATTTCAATTTAATTGTATTTTTCAAAATATAAGTTAGATTACATCCATATATCAACAATAATAATAGTCAATTAGTTACTCTAAGTGACACCGTCATTATAAAAAACATCAAGAATAATAATATGATGAGCACAATGACCATACATTCAATCAATTTCTTAGTTTTATGAATTTATAGATTATAAGATCATCATTAAATATTTTCTCTAAATTAAAATGTTTCAATATTTTTATTATACATATGATAACTTTTCAATATTTTTTTTACTTATAACTTTTTAATCTATAAATTTTTTCCCTTAAAATAATACCCATTCAAGGAATATGGTTTTTGAATTTCACAATCATTATTTATAAATTTTTCCCTTTGTATCAATTTTTATTCTCCTTATAATTCATAATATTTCACTAACTGAGAGAAAAATATTATCAGTCATAAATTCATTAATTCAATATGGGTAGACATTATAATAAAGTCATTATTGGTCCATGAGGAATATAAAAATTATATAAGTGTTTAATTTTATTGAAAAAATTATTTAAATTAAAAAAATTATGTGATTTATAGGGACCAAAGCAATAAATTCCTTTGACGTGAACAAACATCTACTAAGATATGTATATGTATATATATGTATATATGTATATATATATCCATGAGAGTTAATATAAACTTTTTATTATATTATCTAAGAATAATGTAACTACTAAAATAATATATTACATATAAGTTTTTAGTGTAAAATATATTTAATTTAGATATATTCATATGGAACATATTTATTTATAAATGATTACTATATTATGAATTTGATGGAAAAAATTGAGTGATTAACTAATTTTTTACATTACTAATCCATTCTGTATGTATTTGATTACTAGATTCAATATTTTTTCTTTTTATATCTTAAATACAAGAGGGGATATAAATATGAGAATCAATTATTTCTATCGCATAACATGGAATAGATTTTCTTTAATTTTTTCAATCCATTATCTTTATTATGTGTAAAAATATAATTTTTATGTGAGTACCAATTCAAGTAAGGATATTAAACATTAGTTCCCTATGAGAGATCATGTGAACTATTATTAAAAAATATATAGAGGCTCGATATCCACATGAATATAGATACGAGGTCCAAATTTATTGATTGTCATAGTGTTTAGTAATGCCCTTTAAAGGCAATATATACGAGCATAAATAGTGAGAAATTTGTTTATAAATAAATTTATATAATTCTATATAATCTTATATAACAATTAATATTTATTAATTTATATATAATAAATATAAATTATTTATACTAATATTACAATGATTACATATAAAAATTTATAATCAATGGTGTCACTCAGGGGGTAAATATTTTATGATTTTTTTGTTAAATGATAGAAAAAGAAAAAAATACATGAATTGAACAAATTTTATTAGTCAATTGAATGGTTAATATAATTAATATGGATTTTCAACTGTGGAAATTATCACTGCTTTACTATAATTATATAGGGATAGAAATTATAACCAGTAAATTTTAGAGAAATTGGTTTCACATAAACAAGACTCAACCAACCTAGAAAACATGATATGGAAACAAAAATCTGGATTGGATAAATTATAATCTAATTATGGTGACATAATTAAAAATATACATCTAAATATTAACAAATGTCTGATACATAAACAAGGAGAATGTAAATGTCTGATACATAAACAAGGAGAATGTAGTAATATGTATGATTTATTTTATAATACATGCAGATCAATTTGAATAATTATTAAAAAACATTAAAAAGGTGTAAAATGTTAAAAATAAATATTAAAATTTATTACAAATACTATTCCATGAAAAATATTTCCTTCATGAAAAATAATTAAATATTGATATATAATTTTTGATATTATGACCAAGAGAAGTAGAGATGATTTCTGAATATGTGTTCATCTTCAAAATTTTGTTAATATTTTCAACAATAACATGTATATATATATTTAAATATAAATATCCTCCAAATTTGAACTCATAAAAAATTATATTATTTTTTTATACCATAATGAAATATAACATTTTATTATGGTATGAATTCGTAAGGAAAATCTGAAGAATAAATTCGCATATAATCACTTGAACAAATTGATGTTGAAAAGGAGAATAAAGGGAAATTGTATTTTATATTGTATTAGAATTTTTGGAATTCATAAATTAATATTTTATTTAATTAGTTAGGTATATTAATGATGTGTGGTGTGAGGAAAAATTTTAATGTTCATATAATGAAAATACTGGGGATTTTTTTGTATTCTAATTCAACTACATGGAGATAGAGACTATGCCAAATAGTGTCCTATTAATCATGGAAATCAATAGAAATGAATTCCAAAGTAGTTCATACATTTATTTTCTAACATAATGTATGATTTTTTGGATCCTAATGATGATTTTCATGGTGAATTATCATAAAATAGAAATAAAACAGTTTATTATTTGATTATGGTTACAAAAATTTAGGTATTATTATATATATTAAAAAATGGTTAAATTATTCTTTCATATCATAAAATTATATTAATAAATTATAATACCATGTGGAGTTTTATTTAAATAAAAATAAATTCTAGTTACAGTATTAATCATAGTGGACATTATCTAGTTGAAATTATAATCAATGTACAGATATAATACTTTAATATAATGGTTGTTTTATTGATTCTTCTTCTATAATGTTCTAACTAGTTTGATAAAAAAATTATTTCCATTAATTATAGATTAAAAATATATTTATTTTAAAATAAAAAATAAACACAGAAATGTAATCTCTAAGACACCCTATATGAATTAATTTTGTGAAACTATATTTGAGGATGAAAATTACTAAAAAATAAGAAATTTTAATAATAATTAAGTACTCATCAAATGGGTATGTATTGATGAATTTTCCAATGATATTACTATATCAACAACATATTTGGATGTTTTATTAAATAATTTATTTATCTCTAAATAAAATCTAATTGCTACATCACAATAATGAATGGTTCAATTTTAGTTAGTGGTATTAACAAGATTAAAAATGTACTTGTTAAAATGTATGTCATTCAATTTTTATATGTTGATTGAGAAAAATTATTATTTATTAAAAATTATGGGTCATGGAGTCATTTATGTTAATATAGAGAGATTAAAAACATTTCATAAAGAAGGAAAATAATTTATCTTAACATATTTTTTCTAATGTTCTACTCCATGGGGCTCACTAATCGTTGAATTTCATTATCCGATTAGAGAACCATCGATTAAATTTAAAGGTGGAGGATATATAGAATACAAGTTGACATACAATTTATGAACATTATAAGTATAATGTAATAAATTTTTGTTAAAAATTACCCTATATATTTATGAATTTATTGAATATTGTATTTATGTATTATATAGGATAATATGTGTTTTTTGTTTATTTTATCATTGGAGAATTTATGAATTATTAGGTGAATGATTCTCATTATCATTTTATACAAATTAATATATTATATAATGGAGATATCTAGAATATTAAATACTAATTAATGTTAAATATATTGTTTTAATTCCCTAAATATGTATCCTCAATAGATGGAAAACTTTTGTTAACCTTAAAGACCAAAATGGATAACAAATTGACTATACTGAAAAATATAAGAAAAAATTTGTATATATTTTTGTATATAGGTTTATGTCAGTGAAATATTTATTCTTTTCCTAAATAGTAATTTTTTTTAAAACAACTACACCCTAGAGATAAAAATAAAACACCCTTGTTAGGATCTGACATTTACCTTTAAACATTTTATATCCTCCAGTGGATTCCAAAATCAATGAGGGATAAAAAAACCCTGTGGAATGATTTTACCTAATTCAAATGAACTAAATTATTATTAAAAAATATAAAATTCCATTGAAAAAACTTTTGAAATAATATATAAATCATAATATATATGTTTGGAAAAACGAATTTTTAAAGGAAAAAAATAAGAAACATTCCAAATGAAATAAACAATTCAACCAGTAAGCCTCTAAATCATTGAGTATTTCTTCATCATGTATCTACAAATCACCATGGAAAAATAATAAAATATCCATCTTATGTGTATAATCAACAATCATGTCTATATATTCCTTAAAGAGAATATTTATGGAGTGATTATTAAATTAATTAGATTTCCCCAAATAATATAATAAAATACAATTGTAGGGACATTTAAATATATAATTCTAATCCAAAATGAAAAATATATTGTTTAAAAAATTATTTAGTCCATTACATTTCTATAAAAAACAATTCATAAACATTAGATTAAAAATTACATATTTTTTAGAAAACACTCCACCAAAGAATGATTAAAATTATTTTACAATGAATCATTCTCTACGAAAAATATTTTACATAAAAGAAATATTTTTATTAAATTATAAGAAAACTACCCTGTCCAAAACGAATGGAAATTAGTAATTTTCTAAAATATTCATGGGAAATATCAATTTTCTATTGTCAATATATAAATAATAATTTTTTATTTATTGAAAATCCGTGTTTCAGATAATTTATTTTGAATTTCCCAAATTTATAAAAACCTTCCAGCATTTAAGAAATTCTAAAAAAAAATGTTAATTCCCTATTTATCAACAAAAAATAAAAAATCCCCATTATTAAAAATATATGATTATTTAGATTTATAATGTTATGAATTCTAATTCAAACATACAAATGATATACATTTTGAGTGTCTTCCTTTGGCTATAGTTATCCAATGTGTTTCTTTCCATAATAAACACTATCTAGTTCATCACATCTCTAGACATGATAATTATAGGATAAAAACAATAAATTAATTTATACCCATGTACACACCCCAAAAATTAATCTATGTAATAATAATAAAAAAAATACTCACTTAGTTATTTACAAATTTAACATCATAAATAACTAACAATAAAAATTTGGAAATCTACAGAAAATACAAATTTTCTACTAAAAACAAGTAAATGTAAAATTCCAAAAATTTTAGGAAAATATATATATCATACATTCATGTTTTCAATCAAATATATAATTTTAAAAAATAAAATTTCATTCATCATTCAACTGAATTTAGACTAAAATGACGAAAATTTAACTAATCTAAAAAAAAGTGGTTCTCATGACCTGGTTAAACATCCCCCATAAAATCACTAATTTTTTATTTAAAATCACCTATAATGGATGAAACATTAAATATATTTTATAAATTGTATTAAAACATAAAATACAGATCCATATATAACAATATCTGAAATTAACATCTCCAAATCAAAGTGAAAACATGTGAGATCAATGGGGGTCAATGGAGATAATAAGGCCCAGTTATTACTCTAAAATAGGACATCAATGTGACTATAAATGACCATGATCCATAAAATATGGGATGAGAGATAAAAAACAATTACCCTTGATTATTTAAGAGGATGATTTGTTTATATTTGATAAGCATCAAGTAACAAATTATGAAATTGTATCACCTAAATGCAACTATAATACCATTATACATGGGAATCGTGACTGGGTAGTTGACCATACACTCCATACTAGAAAGAACTTTCCATAATTCACCATATCAATGATAAAACCTCTATAAAAATATTTGTGACATTGAAATCCCATATTATCCCAAATTCCAGTGATGAAAGGTCACTATAAATAATCAATGGGATCATGCTGTTAGACTTTATGAACCCTATGATTACCATAACAAAAGATGTTGTGTTTTTTTACACGGACTTCAGAACCGTGGATTTAACTATTCAAAAATATAAAATGTTCTCCCATGATTACTCTAGATATTTAATTATCTTTATACTTTATCTTTAATGAAAATTATCTATCATGAAAAAATAGTGATATCAAAACTCAATTTTTGAATCATCCAAGATTATATTTATCAAAATTAAACATCCAAAAGCCAAAAAACTATCTTTAATGATAAATTATTTATTCCTTTTTCATCAAAATTACAAAATAGACAAACTAAAAAAACCCCAAATTGAAATTATACAAACTATATGAATTTTTATCCCCAAAAAGTATCTAGGAAACATCATTAAGGAATAATCCTTTTCGAGTTCTACTGTATTGAGACTTGTACATCCAATGTCTACTATTAGAGCATCCATATTGTCTACAAGACACAAAATCATTGAATAACACTTCCCCATCAGATATTTATTACATAACATAGAATCCCAAAGTGTTTATGTAAATAAGAATCATCTGGTACCAGCTCAATAGCCTTCAACCTCAAAATATAATTTTTGACTACTTGATATTTTTTTAAATGAGAATCATGGAAAATGTTAGTAACCACTATTTCCCGATATGGTAAATACAATCTATGAGGAATTTCAATGATTTTTCTAATGATTTAATAATTCCCCATATATCATGGAAAACATTTCCATTATCTATTTGTATATTTGAGCCATTATCTTGGAGTAACTTCTAAAAAACAATACTCATCATTAAATATTTGGGTTTATAATCGATGGAATGTGTAGGGTAAATGTTGTCTTTGAAATAAAGTAATATAATTTTATATAATCATAGCCCAATATATATTTCAATAAAATAAATTGGAAATTAAGGAATATTTTCTACCATAATAGAATAATATAATTTTGATTCATAAGGCCACCCATAGAGTGATAAAAATTGTTCATAGAAATCGAGGAAAGAAAATGGTAATATATAAGAAATAAACCAATAGAGGATGATCCTCCCAAGAATTCCAAAAATCAAATGTATAAAATCATAAAAAATCCTATAATTCTTGATTAATATTATTTTTTATTCCAATATAACTATGAATTATATGTAATACTCAACTTTAGTTTCATTTGAATGGAATTATGGATCCACCACATGAATCATGATGTAAACTGAGGGTCTCTATCTATGATAATTGGATTGGTAAATTGGTGATGTCTAATAAATATACAACACATATATCTTAAAACCAAATTAATCATAAATTTTATCTTATATGGTTTTAAAAAACACTTAATTCAGGATACTTTACAATGCATCCTAAACTTTAAAATTCTTTTGGGATTATATCTTCATCTCAGGAACAACATTCATGGGTATATCATTTTCTCTCCATCAAAACATATAGAGAAAAAACTCAACCAATCATTTATGAAATATGATGAGATAAATTTTTGGAAATATTTTTCAATCAAATAAACTATAAGATCAATAAAAAATTGTGATACACCTTGGTAGATTTATAAAATTCCACCTTTCTGGAATTATGAAAATACTTTTGAATATTCTACCTAATTTGTTTGGAATCCACCATATATATTCTAAAATAAATGACTATCTACATCATAAAAAACAAAACATAGATAGCCTCTCAACTGTTATGGGTGTCCTAAATTAACTTTCATGACTTTCTAAGAAACATCCCCTCAATTACCAACTATATTATGATAAATTTCATATCAAATATAGATATAACCACACCATATATCAATTTGAAACATATAACTAAAATTAGAATGAAAATCACATCAATTTCCATATCTCCCCATCTTTATCTACTACCCTTGTTTGGGTGTTTCTCCTCAAATAATTAAACACCAAAATCCATTTGGTTTACATCTATACATGAGCTCTAAATTAGTGGTTTTATGATTTTCCACCCATTTTTGTTGTTTCATTTTAAGATAACACTATTAAAAAATATACTTCACAGTAAAATAATTTATATATTTTATGAATTTAAATCAAAATATTTATAATATGACTAATATCATCCAATTATATGTTTTGGTAGGTTTATTTCATCCCTTAAGGTGTCAACTTCTTATACCTATACACTAGAACATTACTCTATGGTATCATTATGAATCCAAATACCAATAATGACACATCACAACAAAATTCATATTGAACAACTAATTTTGGGTGAATTATTACATTTTTTGTTATAGTGATCTCTTCAACTCCTCTAATGAAAAAAGAATGCTTCCATTCTACTAAAAAATTTCTACGATCTGTATAAAATGTTTTCATGGGAGAAAATGACATTGAGGTGAATATTATAAATTCATGATAATATCAAATTACCTTAAGAAACATTATATCTCAAACAAATTCATTGGTTTCTCCTAGTACATTACTTATTCAACCTTCTCAAGATCTATATAATTTCCATTATCTATAAAAATTAGGATTAATAACATCAACATTTAAATATAGAAATTTTATTTAATGAATTTAGTTTAAAAATTATACACAAACAAAGTCTCATTAACAATATATGGGAGCCCCACTGATTATAATATATCCTTAAGTATATATGGACATCAACAAGAAATACAACCTTAGTGAAATTGATGAGTATAGGTAACATATTATTCATTTATTTTTGAAGACCATAAAATAATTTGAAGTTTCAAATTAAATGATGAAAAAACAAGTCTTATCTATAGACTAATATTTTTACTAAAATATTCGTTTTTTACACTTAACTGATGATATCAAGACATAATAACAAAGATATAAAACAAAATAAATCACTTAAAAAGGTGAAACCTATAAATAATATGTGGTTAATGATGTATTACTTAAATTACTTATATCATTTTTTATTGTAATTATGCAATAATGAGATCCCAATGATGTTGTTAGAAAATAAAACAGGCCAATCCTATGTGGAAATACCTTTTTCAATGAATACTATTAATAAAAAAATCATCAAAAATAAAACACTATCTCTAAGAAAATATTCTAATTCTTTGAAATAATATGTAGAAAAATGTTATTTCTATATAACCATGTCAAATAAGGTATTTAAAATCCATTTTTGATGGTAAACTAGAGAAATCCCCAAGTAAACCATCTTGATATAAATATACCACCAAAGGAAGTCAAGGATGATTCGTCGCCTTTAGAGAATTGTGAACTAGGATTTCAAACTAAAAATAAAAATATTTAATGTCACCCATCATCAAACCCTTAATTTTCACATAAATATCCCACTCTATGCATAATTTCTGTATTGTTACATTTGATTTCACAAATAAAAATCAACTACAATAATAGTCCTTTGAGCCTTAAATTTATTGAACCAATCCAATCCCATAATCAAATCATACATTTTTTTCTCAAAAACAAAAAAGATAATAGATATTTCCAGTTTACCAATCAAGGTCCATAAATATGAACACTTATATCCTTATTATGTGCATTCACAATGTGGTTTATCAATTCATATTGAAAATGGAATTAATTCAATATAAATCCCCAATAGTTCCAAAAATCATGTGGGGATAAATATGTGAATCTAAATAATTAAATTATATAGAAGCTATTTTCGATGCTATCATGACTATACTATAAGATTATAATTTTATTATGGATCTTTGGACCCCCTTTTTCATAATTTTTATGTATTATAATGTGAAACTCTTTTTTTAATTAAATAATACAAGTAGAATGGGTTTTATTTCTTTTTTTAATGGTAAACCAAGATTTATAAGTATTGAATAGTAGTAAGGATGATTTTTGGACCCTAGTTAAGGGAAAATATTGATACAAAAGGATATGGGTGTTTTCCTGGATTTTTATAAGGGTAAATCCTCTGATCCATAGGCTAGGTATGGATAGAAGCATTTTTAAAGTGGTTATGTAAGGTTAATAATTAATTGTGTAAGGGTCATCCAAGAAACCCACGTGAAACGTAAGGTAAATTAAGATTGTGATCAAGTGAATGATTTTTTGTTTAAGGGTACCTCATGCACTATGTAAGGGTGGCTCTCACATTCTAAAGGATTCATAAGGGTAGACATATTCTTCATAAAGGTAGTTACCAGCTACACTTAAGGGTATTCACATAAGTGTGGAGCTGTGAAATGATACCATCTCTTTTAGAAAACTCTTATAATAGTGACCAATAACATCATGTAATAACCATGTTACTCTTATGCAGCAAACATTCTATACATAAGGGTATAGAGTTTTACCTAATTTTATGAATTTTCCCTTCTTCGTCCCCAACTCAACCCTGAAACCAATTTTCATAGTTATGAAGACAAAAATTCATGGGAATTTTTTCTATCGGCATAATTAGGATTAAATATCTATTACATTATGAACTTAAAAACATTGTATTCTTTATTTTTTAAAAAAATTTAATTTAAATTTTAATTTAATTCTTTGTCTTCAATATTAGGAATATATAATTAGTTGTTGTTTTTAAAATAGTATCACCCATGTTGCCTTCATGTTTTGTTAACATATATAGTTCAAGAAGACTATAAATCATTTTATTTGAGTTGGTGAAGCCTTATTCGATTAAAAAAAGTTCTTCTCTCGGGTTCCAAGCATTATAGAAACCGCACCATCTATTTTTTGTGATGTTATTTAATGAGATAAAATCATGGGTATCTCTTCCAAAAAACACTCATAATCAGTTTTTTATGTCCTCCTTATGAATATTTATATAAAATTATATAGAATCATAAAATGATAAAAATATATAAGGATTATTCTTCTTTTATCTTTTATTATTCTAGATTGATGGTTTATCAATAGATGATAAAGTCTAATTATTCTCTATGAAAAATTCTTTAAAAAATTAAAAAGTTCAGTATGGAATTATTATGACTATTTTGGATTACATATGAGAGAGAATAAATTATCACATGTGTTATTTTATTTAATTATGAAATAAAATTGTTTTAATTTTTTCTTGGAATCACTGATAATTATTTTGATCTAACACACTTGTGAATGTAGTATAAGTGCGATTTCAATGATGAAATGTGTATGTTGTTGTGTTCAAAGCTATGAAAATAAGGCTTGTGATGTGGTGTTCATCATTATAGATTTTTCCACTCTAGCTTTTAAACCACACAAGGGGTGGATTCATGACATTAACATAAAAAAAAACCCTGAGATTGGAAGGTACTTACCTTTTAGGTATTTCATTTACACATGTTTCCCTTTAATAATTCTATTGATGTAATACCTAGTTTACCATTCTTAATTATAATCACATGTGGGTGTAGCTATGGGTGTGTATAATATGAAACCCATTATGATATTTTATTCCATGAGAATTTATAGAGTAGCTTGTTCCTATAATTGATTATAATCACATTTTTTTATTGAAGGTTCCAGGCCCAATGGAAGCATGATTGGAACAGTTCCCATCATTAATTTTTACCATGATCAATGATTATTCCAAGATCAATTTAATGATGAATTCCAATATCCACGAAATAGAATCAATGATTTAGATAAATAATGAAGATGCCTAAAACTATTTGAGATGATCTTGAAAATCATGTTCATAATTAATTTAAATTTAATTTCTAAATAAATAAAATACCTAGTTCTTAGGTACATTCTTCATTGATGACATTGATTGTCCGGGATGACCCTTTTAGATTGTCCCTTTTTTCTTGTGTTGGTCCAAATCAGAATCCCTCTAGTTGTGATCCCCATGTGTTCTAATGGTCTTTGATTGACCCTACTCACATTCCAGGTGCTAGCACAGGGAAGTGACTATCCAGCATTGATCAATATTGATCGATGATTCTTTGATCTTAAAGAATGTCTCTCTTTCTAGAGAGGGAGATATGAGAGGATTTGAGAGAAAATTCCTGAAAAGGAATTTCTCTTGTGTCATCAATTTCCCATAAATGGAAAAATATGCGTACATCTCTATTTATCAACATGGGGATTCAATTACTATATTTAATTGAGTAACAACAATTAAATATATTCATATCCTTAGAGAAAACCCATGATATATAATAACAAAAACTGCATCATTATTTGTGGTATGAAAACTTTCTAATAATGGAATCATAAATGAAATCTCATGCCGCATAATTATAATGGAATTATTATTATTTTTTGTGCCAACTAATTTAATAATTATTTCCCGTATTGAAAATAATTATTTTACTACCGAACCGTCCATGGTCTGCTCGAACTCAACATACATTTATTGAAAAAATGAATAAATAAATAAATAAATTATTCTCTTAAATAATTTTTTTACTAACTAGTAAAAAAATATTTGTAAAATGTTCAATAAAATAAAATAAAAAAATTTATTCACAATCCAATGAATAAATATTTATTTAATTTATGAAATCATTTTAACTTGAAAAAAATTATTCCACTCTCTTGATAATAATATTTATTACATTAATATAATTCAAATAAAATTTAAATGATTCCATCAAAAACACTTATTTTGTGACCCGTTAGGATTATTTCTCATTGTCATTATTCAGACTTGCCAAATGTCCATGAGTACTGTCTATCAATAGGTCAAGGCACCCAAGAGAAACAAAATAATGTTTCAAAAATGACATCCACAAATGAATGCTCACTGTGTAATATAATTCCTTTGTCTCGATATCTAAAAAATCTAGTTTCTTGATATTATCATCAACCTTTATTCTTGATATGTCATTCTTTGACTACCTAAAATAAACTCGTCAATACACCATGGCCATGTAATTTCATGTGATGGTTCAATTTCAATCAATGTGAAGAGATTTAAAATTGCATAAATAGAAGGGAACTCCTTCCAAGATGTATCCATTAATAACATGTCATTCGTGAGACACCCAATGTAACCTGCTTCCCACTAACAGTCTACATGATGGTTTTCATCAATAAATCAAAGTGTGTGAGTCATGACATGTACTAATGATAATCTTAAAGTCTAAGGACCATTACACACACTCATATATAGGAATATTTGATAACACCAAAACATACAGAATTCCTACTGGAAGGTATGTACTCATAATCTCCCATCATGAAGATTACCAAGTGCGAAAATCATAAGAAGTCTCATATTCTTACAAGTACTGACATATGATAGTCTGTATATTGTGTGTCCCTTCATAGTATGTCATCCAACCGCAGAACTATATTTAAGAATATTTTCAGATCACTTCAAGGTTCTCAACATAGTGGGGAATTTCTATGACCTTGTCAATGCAACTAGTACTCCAGGACATTATTAAACTATATTCATACAGAATAGTGACCAATATGTAATAAGTTGTTTAATATTTAAATATATTAAATATTCATTCAATATATGTATGAATAATTTGTTCTAGAATACCAAATCATACAATCTCCCTCTTGGACTAGAGCCAACTACCAACGACTTTCAATCCACTAGACCTCACATGATTAAAAGTTTTTACTGAATCAAGGATTTAGTCAAGGGGTCCCCCACATTTTCATCCATGGAAATAATAATCACTGCAACATTACCTCTCTGAGAAAAATCCTTCAAGAGATGATACTTCTGATGTATGTGATTTTTCTACTGATGTGACCTTGGCTCTTTTTCGAGAGCCACCAATGTAGTATTATCACAATATAGTGTGATGGAATCATTACTACTAGGTAACACATTCAGCACCTAGATGAATATCTACATAAAAACTACTACTTTAGCTGCCTCAAAGTCTACGATATACTCAGATTATTCTATAGAATCTATGACCACACTCTCCTTTGAGCTATTCCAGCACAGTGCACCTCTATTAAAAATGAAGATGTATCCAATTTTACATTTCATATCATCTTTATCAGTCTAGAAACTAAAATCTGCATATACTCTAATGATTATTTCCTTATCATCTCCATAAACCATGAACATATCCTTAGTATGCCTTAATTACTTTATGATAGTCTTCACTTCCATCCAATGGCGGTCACCTGGGTTAGCTTGATATTTTCCTACCTCACTAAATGTGTAGGTGACATATGACCTGGTACATATCATGTCATGCATGACTAGCCCATTTTTCAATGTTTATAGAGTCCATTCCATTCTATTTCTTTTATCATGTGTATGAGGACACATTTTCATGGAAATATGAATTCCATGTGATAATAGAAACAATAACCTCTGGGATTATACCATACTAAATATCTTCTGTATCTTGTTAATGTATGAACTTTGACATAGGTCCAGTAATCTCATGGATCAATCACGATAGATCATGATCCCATGAATATATGATTCCTCGCCCATGCCCTTCGTGGAGAATCATTGATTCAACCATGCCTTGAATGACTATAAGACCTGTATCTTCTTTCCAATAAGTAGTATTTCATCCAAATATACTATTAAGAAAACAATTTCACTCCCACTAAACCATTTGTAGACACAATTCTCACATTAGTTCCTCATAAAACCAAATTCCATTGTGGCTTTATTAAAAAAATGTTCCAGGATGTGGATACTATCTTTAATCCATCAATGGATTTTTGCAACTAGCATACCATATTTTCATCCCTTAGAGACATAAAACCTTCATTTTATGTCATATAGACATCTTCCAGAATGTTCCCTTCATGGAAGGATGTTTTGACATCCATTTTCCGAATCTTATAGTCATGCTATGTTTCCATTTCTAATAGAATTTGGATGGATTTCATAATTTCACCTCGTGAAAATGTATCATCATAGTTAATGCCTTAATATTGCATGAACCCTTTTTCAACCAGTGATGCCTAATATATACTGAATTTTCCTTCAATGTCCTGTTTCTTCTTAAATATCCATTGGAAACCAATAGGCTTTACATCAACTGGAGGATCTACCAAAATATAGACTAGGTTTTGGTACATGGAATCCATTTCAGAATTCATGGCTTCTTTCCACAAGGAAAAATCTTTCCCACTTACTACTTCCTTGAAGGATAGGGTATCTTTATTATCAACTAATAATGAGTCACCATCCTTAGTAACTAGAAATCCAAAAAATTCTAGTTATCTAACCTCTCTAGTATTCTTATGCAGTTCTTGTGTCTCTAGAGAAGTTCTTTATTCCAGGAGTCTTTGTGGAATCTATTCTTATACCAATTCTTATGTTCCAAGATTCTTGAAATCATCAATGTATATCTTTCTCCAACTATCTCTTTTGGATATGTTCTCCCTCTCAAGTAATATGGAATTTCTTGCCACTATAACCTTTTTGTGGGGCTGTATAGGTAATATGACCTTGTTTCCTTATGGTATCCTCTAATGGTAAACTTTGTGCCTCAGGGTTCAATTTTGTTACCTGAAAAGGCCTTAACAAATGATTCACTTACCCACACATGTATATTAGATAACATATATTTCAATCCACTCTAAAACTCATATGGAATATAATTTATCAATTTTTTTTGGTACTTGGTTTAGTATGGGTATTTTGGTTTGTAATTCATATCCAAAAAAGAAAAATTGAAGACTTTCATGAATCATCATTGATCTCACCATGTCCAACAAGGTGAATTTCCTCATTGAGATCGCACCATTCCACTGGGGCATGTTTGTAGGAGTGAGTTGGGATAGGATCCCAAATACCCATAAGAAATCAATGAAGTCTTGATTAAGATATTCTCCACCTCAGTTTGAGTGGAGTTTCTTAATCGTCTTAACAACATCGTTCTCAACTTCATTATTGTATTCTTTGAACTTATCAAAATAATCTGACTTATACCTCATTAAGTAGATATATCCCTATCTACTAAAATAATCAATAAATTTTAGGAATTATCATTATCCTCACCTAGATTCTACTAGAAATGGTTCACACACATCGGTATGAACCAATTCAAGAAGATCATTATCCCTTTCACAATTCCCAATAAATGGGGATTTAGTCATTTTTCCTTATAAACATGCATGATATACTCCAATTGGTTTTAGTGGGAAATAATATTAATATCCATCTTGATGTAACTTTGTCAAGCATTTCTTGTTTACATAACTTAGCTGGTGATGCCAAAGATGGGTGTGGTATGAGTCATGCGATGTATCATTGTTATTGACTTCCATTACATGGTTTGTGTAATCCAACATGAAAAGACTATAGTATAAATGTTCCCTACCCAAAAAATCTATGTTTGTAAAATAAGAGACATTAATTTATAAACATTAAAACAAATCCATCAATATCTAATTGGGATATTGAAATAATGTTTTTAGTAAAATTCAACTCATACTAACTACCCATTATCACTAAGATCTGCCCAGTTTGAAACATGAGGTGGTAGTCCATGATAGCTACAAAAACAAGTCTAGCTCTATTGACTACATATAGATCTACCTCCCCTCAGTCAATATACTTGAATCTACATGGTTCCTATATTTGGATACATATGTGAGAAAAAAAATCTATATCAAATACCCAATTTGTAGAAATAGATATATTGAATTTGATAACAAACACACCTTTAGGTTCCCCTTACTTCTTAGGTTGGGTGTAGTTCTTCTTCTTGTATCCCTTCTGGCCACATGTGAAACAAACAGCTTCATGTTACCTTGCCTCTTCTTTGATCTTCAATTTCTTGAATGGGTGTGAAGAAGCTTTGGGATTAAAGCTCTTCACCTCCCATTTACTCTAATTCACCATTGGGACATAATTATTTTCACACATTATATTTTTGTCCACATGGATAATGATGATAAGAATATTAGATAGATACTTCTCAATGTTATTTATATTGAAATTAACAACAATGCTAGAGAATATATGAGGGAGTGATGTATGAATGGGATTGATACCAAGTTATTTGGTGAGTTTAAACCCTAGACCCTCCAGAAGCACTATATAGCGAATGATATTGACTAATTTGGGACCAATAGGGGTACACTCTCCAATATTACTCTGAATGATTGCCTTGGATGTCTCAAACCATTATTTTCATTCTCTCTCCTAGTAAAGACGAAGGTGGATCTTGAGCATGATAAAGTCATCCATGTTTTTGTGAGACATCATGAGCTCACTAGACATTGTTGATAGCATCAAACATTGGACATAAAACGAATCATTCATATATTTCTCATAGACCATGAACTCTTCGTCACTCGCCTATTGGGTAGGTAGATCAAGTAATGATAACTCCAACACATAAGACTTTTATTCATGGAATAGAATAACCCGATGTAATATAAACCATTTATATAAGTTACTTCAGGTGAGGATATAGTCTTTATCCAGAATTGATCTCAGGGATAGAGTGGTTCGGGATATTTTCATTTTATTCTACAATTAAAAGACCATATGATTAGAACATTATTGATTGAATTTTATCAGAAATAATAAATTAATTTTATTAAGTCTCCCAATATTTTATCATGTCCCAATGGCCCTCACCATTGAACTGCGAATGTCCAGATGTTATTAAATTCTGGTGGAAAGGATCCATATTCCCCTTTTCATAACCCCTACAAGGGTTTTTGAAGATCTCTAAATAGATTTTGGTAGGTAGGTATTTTCTAATTGTGTGCTTGTAGCACCTTGATCTGTTGAGTGGACTCCCCAATCCAAAAATCCTAACATTGATTTCCTCCACACTTGCCTCTACTTATACAATTTCTAGTTAGGGCTACTCTTATTAATGTAATATGGTTACGCCAACATGAATCCTTTAATAAGGGTATCCTGTATAAAATTATGTTTCCCAGCAAGTATTGGTCAAACATGTTGTTTTTTTGAGTCATTCCCTTAATCATGTAACAGTAGTCTGAGTCTGACTTAATATTTTTTTGAATGATTTTTATCTCTTATGCATAAATTTCTTTATTATCATTATCACATGCTTGTTAATATTAAGTGGAACTTAATTATTTTATTAATCATGTATTGATAATTTTTATGCAAAGGCCAGGTTTATTTTAGTTCTATATTTCATGCTTGCTAGTTCATTAATTTTGTGATCATGAAAATACATCCGTAATAAAAAACCATGTATCTAATAGAAATAAAATAAATTAAAGGGCATGATCATGATCCTTTTTCTAATGGTTAGTTTATCTATTGGTTGATAAACTATCACTGACCTAGGGGAGAACCACCTTCATGTTTATATCTTTCCACCTGTCCACCATTGTATCTCCTTGGATTGGTTTAACCTAAAATCTTAACTTGGACCACCTCCACAAGCATGGGAGCTTCATCCATTACATATGCTTTTTAACTGATATGCAGGTGAGGGGTAAAAAGCGGGTTTATATAAAAGATACCATGGGCATGCAGGCCCTACATATTAATGAACAGATATGGCTCGTTGGCCAATAATTAATTTAATAAATAAATTAAAAGGAAACCAATCACATACAAAGGTCTTGGTCTAGATCACGATCACTAACATACATTCAATGAGTTACACATTTAACAAAACTAGCATTTAATTCCATAATCATTCTTATTAAGTTAAATTTCACTTTTAATCGATTATTATTTTTAATTAGTCAATCATTTTATCTTCATTCTTTTTTATATTTCCTTGAGATTCTCATCCAAGTACATAAATGAACATTGGAAGTATCTTGGGGAATACTCATTTGAATCTACCCAACATGTATTATATTTGTATATTGTGTTACTCTTATGACATATGGAAGACAAGATAATTCGATGCATAGAGTAAAAACCTGTAGTATGATTTAAACATAATATGTAGTTATAAACATTATATAAAAATTAATGTTTTATCTTTGTGTAATTTTGTAATGTACATAGAATGTAGTTTTTACTACACAGCATGTACTACCTTCATCATCGGTCTTGAAGTATCCACCTAAGGACTCGGCATGTGAAGCCTACATCAGAAATTTTGGAGTACATGACATGTAAAGTGGGATATACGTTGTGTTGTCTTTGTGTTACACAATTATTGGTCGGCATAGCCATGAATGGAATACATAGTTTGGTCCCTGGCCGGAAGTGACTACACACTATGTGTAGTGGACCACATGGCATGTAATCAGGTAAGAATGTTCCTATCTATCATGTTCAACAAATGTTGTATAATTAACTACACCACATGCAATAAATTTACATGGATTAATTAATTTTCTAATTAATCCCAATGAATTGAAAGTGACTATATGACATATACTCTAGAATACACAGCATGTATGGAAGAGAACACAACATGTAAGTTCTAACACCACGTGTTTACTTTTGTGTCACTTGGCCAGAATTGTCGGTGCCTCCTGATGAGCTCTCACTTTTAATTTTAATCAAACAGTCCATCATTTCTATGAAATATTTGAGAAAAAAAAGAGGGAGAATTGTTCTCAAAATCTAGTTTTCAAGAAATATTAAACATGAATTGAAAAACAGAATTATTAAACAATAAATCATCGATGACCTATTTTAATAATTATAAACACTGATGACCTCACTCTGATAACACTTTAAGGTTCCAGGATACGTGGAAGCATGGTTGGGCCAGTGACCAACTTTAATTTTCAACATGGTCAATGATTATTCTAGGATCAACACAATGATGAATGGAAACATCCACATAATAGAATCGAATATTTAGATAATGAAGTAAGAGGTCGGATATCGTTAGAGGGGATCTTTCACTTCACGTATATAATTAATTTAAATTTAATTTCTAATGGAATAAAATACATGGTTCTTTGATGCATTCTTCGTTGATGATATTGATCATATGGGATGACCTTTCATATTATCTTGTTACTCTTGAAAGGATTCAAATAAAAATACCTCTAGTGGTGATCCACATGCACTCCAATGGTCTCCAATTGACGACACTTACTTTCTGGGGCTAGCGCGGTAAAGAGAATGCCTTGTGTCGATCGATCCTGATAATTTTTTCTTCAATCATAAAGAACGTCTCTCATTCTAGAGAGGGAGATAAGAGAGGAGTAGAGAGAAAATTCATGACTTGGAATTGCTCTTGTGTCACTAGTTTCCCATACATCGCACAATAGATGTACCTCTCTATTTATTGACATGGGGATTGAGATATAATATCTAATTTCATAACAGCAATTAAATATATTCATAACCATAGAGAAAACCCATTCTACATAATAAAAATAACTACTTAATAATTTTTGGAATTCCAACTTGCACAAAATGGAATCATCAATGAACTCTCAATTTGAATAATTATAACCGCATTATTATTATTTTCTTTTGAGCCAAGTAGTTAAATAATTATTTACCATCATGAAAATAATTGTTTTACTATTGGACCATCCTTAGTCTACTTGAATTCCACTTCCATTTTTTGCACACCCAAATAAATAAATAAATAGTTTATTCTATTAAATAAAAATTTCATTTACAGAGTAGAAAATAAATATTTTTTAAATGTTCAATAAAATAAATAATTAAATTTTTATTCATAATCCCATGGATAAATATTTTTTTTAATTTATGTAATAATTTTAACATGTATTTAATTATTCCACTATCTTGAGAATAATATTTATTACATTAATTAAATTCAAATAGAATTTTACCATGATCGCCAGAAACACTTATTGTGTAACCCTCTAGGATTCATTCTCATTGGAATTAGGCGGGCTTGCCTAAAGGCAAAGAGTACTGTCTAGAAATAGGTCAAGGAACCCAAGAGAGATAACCCAAAGACACAAAAAAGACATCCATTTATGAACACTCACTGTGTAATATAATCCCTTTTTTCAATATCTCATCAAATAGGTTTTATGATAGTGTCATGAACCATTATTCTTGATATGTTGTTCTTTGAATACCTAAAATAAACTCATCATTACCCCATGGCCATGGTATTTTTTGGGATGGTTCTATTTTAATAAAAGGTACTAGATATAAACTTCCATAAATGTCGGGGACAAATCCTTCCTCAACTTATCAATTAATAACATGTCATTAATGATGCACCCAATGTGCCCTACATCCCACAAACTATTTGCATGGCGGTTTCCGTGAGCAAATCAAAGTGCATGAGACACGACATGTATTAATGATAATATTATAGTCTATTGATCATTACACACACTCACAGATAGGAATATCTAATGACACCAAAACATGTAGAATTTATACTTGTGAGTATGTTCTCATAATCTCATGTCTTTGAGATTACCTAGTGCGATCTTCATCATAAGTAGTCTTATCTTCATATGAGTAATCACACCTAACGATTATTAAACTATGTGTCCATTCATAGTATGTCATCCAACCACTAAACAATATTTATGAATATTGTTTTACCACATCATGGTTCTCATCATAGCGGGTAATTGTTATGACCTTGTCAATGCGACAATTACTCTATGACATTATTAAACTATAGTCATACAGAACAATGAACAATATGTAATTAAATGTTTAATATTTAAATATATTAAATATTTTTGTAATTAATGTACAAAAATTTGGTTCTATAACCCCAACTTGTGTAGTTATGTGTTACTACTATATTATCATGATGATGTTCTAATTTTCCATGTGTGATCTACCCTAATATGTGTGTTTCCATTCCGTTGGGGTAGTTATTGGTAGTTGAGATTTGTGGAGTATAATATGATTATTATCCCATATGAGGAGATATTTTGTGTATTTGGATGATAATGGTGACATAATTGACCATAGGGTAGGTTTATGGTGATTTGAGGGCATGGAATGAGGCAGCACGCTAGTGGAATGACATCCTAGAGGCCTTACCCAAGGAATAGTTAGCATATTAATGTTTGGTTTTTTTGATTCAATAAGGATCCAACATCTGATTTTCTAGAGGAATGTTCCAACTCAATTCCTTGAGATAATTTAGAGGTGTGATTATGACCTTCTAGGATTCTTCTTTCTCACTTTACATCGTTTGATTATCCTTTAATAATTGACTTAAAGTACATATGACCGAAGATCTATGGTATCATGGTTTTCACATTACAACTTGATGCATATTTTTTATTATTATTAATGTTACACATTTATTATTATCATGTAATTCACTTCTTACACATGTAAGAAATTGTTAACGATGCATTGTTGGTGTTCTACTGGGTTTTTTATGTACACGCTATACAGAAAAAATATGCATGTGTTCAGTTACATAATTTGGATAAAAGTAATATAAATGGGATAGTAGTGGATAGTTGAGAAAATTGAGCAATGATATATGAGTGGAATTAGATGAAATCTGATGTAACCCATTATTTTATTTATTTATATGACAACTACATATACTTTATATTGGCATTCCAGCTCAAGAGTCAATTTGTTATTTTATTGTATGGAGTTTATGTCATCTTTCTTATACAACATGTTACAATAATTATTTATTAATTTCATTAATTATCATTTGTGTTATGACATGATACTAATGTTATAGTCTCCCCACTAGTATACTTCGACCCTCGATTCCAGTCAAAAGGGTCTTGAATTTGGGAGGTGCGCATAAGTTCTTATGGAACTTTGGTTCAAACCTAGAGGTTTGAGTTTGGGAGTTACTAAATACTATCAAAGGATAGTTATATACATTTCAATTGGACTTACTAGGGGAATGGAAGAAAAGGGATAGTAGTGTGGGACTAGAGTAGGGGAGTTTACATGTTTTTATACAGCATATGTGTAATAAACCTATGATTTACTAGTTATCAGATTTATGTTACTATTTTAAGAATTTTTAAATATTATTCCGGAATCATGATTAGGAACATAGGTTCAAGTAATATTTTTTTCCTTTTTGGGGATGTATATTAGTTATTTTGATTAATTTCATGACTTTTTTTAGCTGTTTAAGATACATTTTCTTTTATGTGAGATATTTATTTCCTTTTTTTATAATATATAAGGGTTGGATTTATTTAGTTGAAATAATCATATTGTTCTATATTAGTATATATATGATGATTATAACTAATATGATGAGAAAATTCCTTTAGATATATTTGGGTGGGTTATAACTTTGATTATGGTTAGAATCCTAGTAAATCCTTTGTAAAATCACTTAGACTACTTAGTATATAACAACTTATATGTAACACTTACCTTCATGTTTTAGTAAACTGAAACCAATATATGATTGATGTTGTTTCCAACTAAAATGATCCTGGGTTCTCTAAACACCCCTATTATACCTCCTTCTATGTTGTAGGGTTCTATAGAGCATGATCCCTTACCATCTCCAGTAGTACATGTAGTAGTTACACATTAATTGAGAGTCCATACACTATGTTCCATGGTAGACTAATTCGATGACTTCAAACATCATAACCCTCTAGTATTTCATGACATTGGGGGACTGTAACATGTTGAGGATTATATGGACATTATCACTTGTATCTTTGATCTCATTGAGTTGATAACATTCGTGAAGGTGATGTTGGTTGAATTCATGATGTATGGTTCCACCAAGCGATTGTGGTTAGTCATCAGATATAGTAGTAGAATTGATGGAGTCACTTGGGTTACAGTTAAAGACCTGTTCCTCAGGGATTTACTTCATAATAAGATAAACAATGACCTTGAACAAGAGTTCATGGTGCTATAGCATGGTACCATTATAGGGTTTTATTACACTAATTGTGTATTAGACTGGTACACATTACTCATATTCTAGGAAGTATTTAGGTTTATAAGGCCATGAATATTGAGATCAAAATTCATATCACAATTATAAAAATGGTATAGATATTCGACCCCGTGTCAAACCATGAGGTTCTAAATACGACCTTGATAATTGAGATATTATTAAAGGAGGGTTATGTAGTTAGCCATCTTCCACATTTTTTTCTCAGGTGGTTTGACCTCATACTCTTGTAATTAGTACCTGTTCAAATAAATATAAGTATATGATCAGAGATGTCATATAGTGTAGTTCTATATATGTTGATAATATTTCATATTATCCATTTGCCTCCGGAGGTGAGCCATAGTCTTTCAACATTAGAATGATCTGACAATATTGTAGGGATTTCTCTATACTGCATTGATATTAAATTAAATATGGAATGATAGGATAAATATAGAATGTTTTCCATAAATAATTGAGGTTGGGATTCTGTAAGGTAGAAAATCAAGATCATATAATAGATGTTGGGATCTATCCAGCATCCTCCATAGAAAAATCATACGATGCTTCATTACATTTGTGCATCTTAGGGATACAGTTTCAATTATTTGGTTGAACATGATATAGAAAATTTAATATATGGCCCCTCTAATAATTGAGGTACAATTTTTATTTCCTCTAAATTATTCTACACCTTGTACAATATCAGTTATTTCCATTATTTCATATCTACATAGGTAGTTGTTGTATTATTCATACTGTTCAAGTTATCCAAAAAGATACATTTTCTTGATGTAATGTTGTGTATGAAATTGGACTCCCATCAGTAATCCGTATAGTTTCAGTTAGTCATCAATAGATGTATTCATATTATATACTTCATGATACTAGAGATAATAAGATTCTATATGAATATTATTATGTAGTAGCTGACCAGCTTCTGAGATCATATATATTGATTTAATAGATTAGTGTCATTTACTTCTCAAAATAGATAGAGTATCATTATGATTAGGGACTATAAAATTGTAATAAGAAATGTTTTACCACACTTGATCCATCTTAGGGTGATATTGGTGCATATAGTAGGCATAGATCATTTTACAAGATTAGTTGTTTCCGCCTTGACTTTTACTCTAGTCATGGATCATTATCACAATGACTTTTTATTTTAATTTATAGGAATTAATACTAAGACAGGAATGCACTTTTTTATAATTATCATTTCAATTTCAAATCCAATTTAGATTACCACTTATAATATATTATTATTTGAGCTTATGTATCTTAAGGTGTATCTTGATGACATGGAGTAGATGGGATTCAACATTTCACTTTATAGTGAACCTGTTTTGTTATCTATTAACTAAGACGATAGTCTACAACACTGTGTTGATTACAAGAAAATGTACTAGGTGATAATAATGAATATATATCAGTTACTTAGGATCAACATTATTTATATAAAATTACATGGATCCTAATAGTTCTCTAGGATTGATCAAAAATATTTTTACCACCATATATGGGTTATAGTGGAGGAAATTATGAATATGGTGTTTAATAAAATATATATGATGTAATTGTAACAAGTGATTCTATACTTTTTGACCAATATGCCCATAATTTTTATGGTCCTCGTGAACATTATCATTATTCATTACCTAAAAACTATCATCATAGTATTTTTTTGAAGACATCCTCATCTATTATTCCACATTGTAGTAATATGAAAGAAATTTTGAGATATTTCTGAGTACACTTCGGTTACATAAATATTATACAAATATATTAAATTGTAACATTTGGATTCATACGATGAATTTCAATGGACATGTAGTGTATGTTCTAGGAATATCCATGGAACATGATAAATTAGTTCTACTAATGTCCTTGACACATCCCCAAAACATGTTCAAGATCAAGAGATTCTAGGGATTATTCGGATACTACTATTTAATTATCTTGGAATTCCCTTACATATCAACAACTATGAATCACAGAGAAATAATGCAGTAATATTCCATTGGATGGACCAATGTATTGAACTTTTTATTGATATAGATATGAGGTTTACTATATCTCCATTACTCAAACATCCTAATCCTAGATTTAGATATACAGTAAGATGAGATGCATTACATGCTTGTTTGGGAGCTATTAGTTATTAGATAGAGAATGTAGTGACTTATGTGTCATGAATTATATGATCCCATGAAAATGACTACATTAATCATGAATTGGATCCATCTTCCATGATGTTTGGTCTAATGATTTTGTTATACTATCACTATAGTGATAGGTTTTTTTATTCAATGAATATCAGAGCCTCGGTTACTTCTTCATAAAGTAAGTCATAATATTAAGGTACAGTAACTGGTTATATAATATATAGATGTATGAATTTGATATGGTGTATAAAATTTATAAATTTTATAGAATAGTATGTTCTCTTAATCATTAGATACAACTAAATTAAGAGCATAGCGAGTAACATTCAGAGGAGTAGTAGTGATCTATGATCTTGTTCATTAACTAGAGGATGAATTCATATAAGGATATGAGATTGATTAATTCTACTCCCATAGTTGTCAGATGTTCTATAATAGACTAGGTAATTGATGGAAAGGATTCAAATTGAGAGTGAAATGTGATGATAGAATAGTTAGATGGATGTAACCTGATATCTAGGTGGACATTGAGTGATGACTACTTGATCCTTGTGCTTAAGATATTATTATTAATTGATTTGAATATAGTAAATCTCAACATAAATAAGATTATATGGGTTTTATATCCCATTGAGACAAATATGTACCATGAATTGAGGTTATGGTTCATATGGACAGGGATTAAGATGGACATCACTGGGTTTGTTTGTTTAGGACTTACCTAGTAGAGGTTAAGGGTTGAGCACTAGCATCCTAGTGCATTATTCTAGCCACTTACATTATAAATATTTAAGGGGTAGGAAATGGTTATGGACATTATGATAAGGTTTCCTAGGACCCTAGGGATCTATGACACTATCTAGGTGATTACTGATCATTTGAAAAATGTTTTTTCACATATTACAGATCTGAGATACTCACTCAGATGATAATCTATGTGATCTTTATAATTTTGTGATAATATGATTTAGTGGATTTATATTATGAATATTATCCTCTAGGGATAAATATCTTAGGTCGTAGTTTTGAAATGTTTTACAAAAAACATTATGTACTAAATTGAGATTGATCACAACATACCATTCTAAGATAAATAGACATTCAGAGTGGGTGATTCAAAAATTGAAGGATATGATTCCATATTGCATCTAAGAAATCATTGGGGGCATGGGATGAGCAACGATACATTGTGGTGTATTCCTAAAACAATAATTTCCAATGTTGATTAATGATGTTAGATTTCAAGAATCTATTTGTATAGGTTTTCCACTCACCACTGTATTGGTATGTGGTCAGTGAGTTAGTAGTTTTTGGGCCTAGACTGGTACAAGATTCCTTAGAAAGGATTCATTTGATCAGGAAAAAATTGGTGATATCATAGTTCAAGAAATGATTGTATGAAAACTGATGGTTATGTCCATTATATTTCACTATTCTAATGTAGGATTCCTTGGATTATCACCATGTTTAGGCTAGCATCATTTTGGGAGGAAAAGGAAACTAGATCTATAGTTTTTTGGACCCTTCATGATCTTATAATGGGTTGGGATAGTGGAAAACCATCATGAACTTCCACCATGTTATCATGGTAGGATTGATGTTCTCCCTATTTCTTGTCTCGAAAATTACTTAATTAATGTTGTTCCTATGATAGATTGTCTGTATATTATATTGGATCCAGAAACAAATTTTAAGGAAAGTCCAGATTATATTATAGGTCGAAGTGGTAATTTCCTATGATGGAAGATGATACCATTTGTACAGATACTACGACATCATGGACAGATACATGAGGAGACATTAGAGCAAGGATATGATGATTGAGATCCTTGTAATTATTATATTGAGAACAATAATTAAAAATACTTATTGTGGTATAGAATTCATCATAGGGGTGAATTTATCTTTCTCATTTTTTTAATTGATCATTAAAACATATTTTCTTATCATTTATATTTACCAGAAAAGCGTAGCCAGAGGAAAAACCTCTGACCATTTATTAAGAAAGGAAACTTTAGAAAAAAAGAACCACAGACTAAACACAACAACTACACCACATCAAAAACAAACCCATCACCATCTCCATGATAAAAAACTTCCTCCTAAGTTGCTGACTCACACTCCGAGCTTTCATAGTGCCTCGGGACTTTGGCATACTTCTTTCTAAGATTCAACCGCGCCAACGAAAAAAATTAATTATTCGACCACCTCGTGACTGCTCCACCTTCTTTACGGATAGACAATCTAGTGGACATTGGATTTGGTAAAAATAAATAATTTTTCCTCGATTGTCTTCCTGGTGTGACAGTCATCTCCTCATGATTCGCATGTGAAATCTTACTCGCCCCCAGAACAATGTCACTGTATGAGAGCCTAACACCATCCTCATTTTCTTTATCTCTTTCATACACATATCCCCATTTACTCAAGACGTGTATCTGCTTATATTCCATCATCCGATTTTGCTGGAACTGGTTGTTCGTATCAATCGTTGCACAACATCTCGGCTGGTCCATCACATACTGACATGCACATAACCCATTTCCTACATCTCCATTTTCTACATCCTCATTCTGACCTGCACATAACCCATTGTCCACTTCTTCATTCACTTCATCCTCCTGCTGAACCTGCAAACAGGATTCCACAGTTTCATTATCCATCCAATGAAAGCAGTTCCTTGTGGACACATTAAACATCACACCATCATCCTCAACATGCTGCCCACAAGACTCTGGCTCCCCCATAGGAAGACTAACACCACATTCCATCAATGAAGCAGGAATCTTTCCATCCTCTTCCTCCATCAAATACCCCTGCCTCCCTTCACTCACCTTGCCACTGCTACAATTCTTTACCACATTAGCACCTCCCTCAAGTGATCCTCCCTCCACCCGACTGATATCAAGAAAAGCCAGACCATTCATGACCCCAGAATTTTGTTTCTCCCCTCCAGCCACATGAGTTGATGTCATTCCAACATCACTTCGGACAGCAGTTCCCTTGATACCAGTCCCCCAGTTTAGGTCATGATTTAGTCTTTTGAGTACCGAAGACACCAAAGGATTAACATGAACATCAGTTGTATTTTCCATAACAGATGCAACCTGGGTACCTGGCCCAGGTGCATTACCTGCCTGAGAATCCATAGCAGGCATCCTTCTCATAACAGGTTTTCCTAACCTCCTATTCAGACCTAGGGACCTCCTACTAGAAACACCACCATGTCACTTAACATCTAAGTTCCCCATTCTATTGCAGGTTGTGAAATATTCAATCCACGGTTCATAAACCACTGCCTGCTTCCATCTGAATTCCTGACCCACCAAAATCCATACCCATTCCACCAGAGGTCTCGAGATATCCACCTCTAAACATAGCTGAGGATTGATTGGGTGACTCACCATGGCTGTTCAAACATCAAAACACAAAAAATGACCTACCAGATTCCCAAGCAAATGTATAATCTCGGGATTTAGGAAAGGTGAAGGTAAATGAGGAAAACATACCCAAATCAGGATAGAGGTTGGGTCTTAATTCATACAGAGATCAAACGTCGACCAGATAAGAAGAAACTTGCAACAGTTGCATCACCTGGCTGCATTGGCCCACAGATGTATCAGGTCTTCCTCTGAGGTAAAATAGATCATCAAATGGCGACTATCCAGAAGACTGATGACCACATGATATTTCATATACCATTTTCCAAAAACAAACCGATCGAAATCATTTACTGATGGCCTACAAAAATTGAATCTTGCCACCAGAGTCAGGTCAAGATAGCTCGTCGCATCAGAGAACTCTGACACTGAAATCGGGAGTTGAGGATTACCAAGATGAAGGTTCGGAACCTTCGTGATTACTGCTATCATTGGGAACTCTGGGAGATGTCGAGGGATGGAGAAAGGTACGCAGGGTGTTTGCGGCCTCAGAGGTGGCCGAATTCCATGCTCCCCCTTCCCACCTCCAATAAGGGGGGGGGGGAATCATCTTCAATTATCCACTAGGGTTCCATCGCCAATCGATATTCGTGCATCTCCTCTCCTTCCCTAGATCCAACTCCATTATAATTTATATTTACTTTTTACTAAAAATATAATTTTTCAATAAATAGTATTCTAACTTATGGTTTTAGTTTTTCATAAGAATTAACCTGATTTTCAAGGGTTATGTAAGGGTTTGAAGGTTTGATAGGCTTTGTTTAAGTGTAAAAGGTTTGTTTCATAGTGGTTAGGTATTTTTCCAAGAGATTCAAAATAGTAGATCCACTTTTCCATAGGTAGTGTAAGGGTAGTACCCTTTTTATAAGGATTAGTTAAGGGTATAATTGTTTTCATAAGGTACATATAAGAAACTACATTACCATTTAATGGTATAATAGTCTATTTATAAGGGTTTGCTTTATTTTTTATGTGTGACTAATGGGATGTTTAAGGGTATCACCAAATTCTGAAAATATTCATATGATAAAACATATATTACTCAAGGGTTGTTCACAAAATTATATACTATTATTCACATTATTGTAGAGATATGAAAGGGTACCAAACCTTTTCCAAATACTATTAATGGGTAATAGGTTTTATAATAGTAAAACCATTTTACCCTTATATAGATCATATTTTATATGTAAAGTAAATTTTTTTAAACAGTGTTTCATAATTTCTTCTTCATATTTCCCAGCATGACCATATAACCTATTTCCAAAATTGTAATAGAAAAAATTAATTGGATTTATTCCTTTGAGTGGTGTATTTTTGAAACTCTTTTATCTGTTTAAATTAAACACTAAACATCAACATTAGGTTAAATTAAAAACAAAATTCTTATTTCTATCAATGATTTTTTATATTGTGTATTTTCATACGGTTGTTATTTTTAAAGTATCCAGAGCCTTATAGCCTTCATTTTTAGTTATCATATTGAGTCCTAAGGTTCTATAATACCTTTTTTAAAAATTAGAGATTCTTTATTGGATCATAAAATGTTCTTCTCTAATCCATTCATGAAAGAAACGTCATCTGCTCATCTTTTTTTAGGTGTTGTTTTATAGTGATAAAAATCCCAGGTATATCTTCTATAGAATCATCATAATCAGTTTGTGATGTATTCCTTATGAGGAATTCATGGAAATGATAAAATTATAGTATAATTAAAATAAAAAATAATAATGGAAAACAATTAAATGAATTTTTCCTTAATATCTATAATTATTATATAGAGTGGTTTCATCGTCACATGGGGAATTTCAATATTCTCTATAAAATAATTTTTAATTATGAAAAAGTGTAATATAAAATTATAATGATCATTCCAGATTATCTAGGAGAGAGAATCATTTATCACATGTGGAAGTTTATTTCATTTGTAAATAAACTAGTCAAAATTAGGTCTAGGAATCCTTGGTGATTGGTTTTACCCATTGAAAACGTGGTTGGATTTGATTCAAATTTCCCAAACAATCCTTGAGCATTGATATGTAAAAAAAACTATTAAAATAAGACTCGAGAGGAGGTTTTCATGGTTTTTGAGTTAAAAAATCTAGGTTTTTACCCACACTAGTTTATTTATCCTTGACATTTCCATCTAAAATCCTAGGGTAAAAAGTTATTTACCTTTTTACGCTCTCATTTACACATATTTATTTTGAATTATTTTTGTTTTGGAAAACCATGATTATTATACTAGATTTTTATCACATGTGTGTGTGTGTGTGTGTTTGATTGTATATTAAATGATACCCATTATAATATTTTATTCTATAACTATTTCTAGATTATCATGTCTCCACATTTTATTTTGATCATATATTATTATGAGTTATTAGTATATTCTCATGAATATGTGTTATTATTTCCAAGTATTTTCGTCCTTGTTATCTTTGTTATTATTCCTCAGAGGTTGTTATTGGTACATTCAACAAGTGGTCCACCATGTTATGTTTATCCCTTAGAGGATTATTGTGCACGACATGTAATGATTGACCTGGGCATTGGGTATGGGTATGATGTATAGGGGTATGACCTGATGGTGTGTGCTAAGGGTATGATAGACTAGAGGCTTGACCCAAAGCACATATGGAGTATAACGGTCTAGAAACCTAGCCTATGACAGAGCTCGGGGATGACAGTCTATGGGTTGATCAACATAATTCTTTGAGAATTCTGATTTATGTTATTACAATAATAGAGTCTAGTTTTTTATCACATGATATCCTATGATTATACTCCTAATATAAAGCTAGTGTAGGTAAAAATGGAGGTATGTCATGGCCTGGCTAGAACATAACCACCTGATTCTTGTGGTTCAATTTTTATTATTGTTATTCCTTTATTATAATTATTGAATACCTTTGTTATACTTTGAAGAACTTATTAATAATGAATTTGTGGTCTCCTTCTGGGTTTTATTACTCACACATTATACGAGAATTTCAATGATCATATAGAATTCATAAATATAATGTAAGGGAAACAGTATTATGGATAACGTGTGAATGAAGGACCATTGATCTAGAAGAAAACTGGTACAATCTTTAGAGGATATAACTATTTTATTTAATAATTTATCTACTATATATAATTTATATTGTATTTCTAACTTGGGAGAGCACTTTTTTCTTTATTCTTTTACATTTATTTCGTCCTTCATTTTTCACATGATACTATAATTATTTATTAATTTGTTCTATTATTTTTTACTCTATGACATGATTTCAAGTGTATAGTCACACTACTAATGAATATAGGCCCTCGCTTCTAGTCAAAAACCTCAGGTGTATGGGAAGGCACATATGAGGTCTTTTGATAATTTGGATTGGCCCCTACGGATCAGGTTGTGGTGTTATATTTACCTCATAATATTTTTATACCTATATCAACCTCATCCTCTAGTGTTTTCTTAGTGTTGAAGAGTTGTTTCATACATTTATAAGTTCATGAACTATCCACCCGAAACAAACCCTCTAACGTCCCAAGGTTGATGTACATGAACATTACATTTCTTTTGGGGAAATAAAAATAAATTACACAAATATACACTTAATTACCATATTTGTTTAGTTTCTTTGGAATCATGAAATATAAACTTCTAACATGGTGAAATATTGTTAACATCTCCCATAAAGATCTTATCCTTTTCTTTTCCTACCTAAAACCTTTCTTTATATCTTGAATAAAAGAAAACAAAAAAAGGGTGAGATAAAATTCTCTGTAAGGGAGAACATTGAAAACATAAAACAAACCATAAACATTATAATGTAAACCCAAGAGCATAAAGATTATATATCACAATAACGAGTCATGAAATAAATATTTGATGTTTGTAAGGAATAAGTGATAAATGAACATGAACCATGATAACATAGCATTGAAATAATACATGGAATTGTGGAAAACAAATAATCATATAATATGATTTACATAGTATCTAAGGAATTGTTTCCAATACCATCATAGTGGACAAATTCCATTAGTGAATTGGGTATACTTGTTGTTCTATCAATGTATTACAGAATCGGATATACATTCGGTTCTATCCCAGTATTAGTGAACCAGATTTTCTTTTCATTCCATTCATGTATATCTCATGTGATATAAATGTTTACCCAATTCATTGGAGGGAGATATAGGTCCCCCTCCCCATCTTATAATGAAATCATTTGCACAAGTTCCACAAAAACATAAAACATGCATCATAGCATGACCCAATAAATAAAATGGTTTTCTTAAACATCATTCAATCATAACATAATCCATATAAAATATCATTCCATCATTAACATAGTCAAATAATAGTAATAATAGAGATATAAATATAACCCTATTCAAATAGATTCACCATAGATGGAAAATAATTTTGATAAAACACATGAACTTAATTCTTGATAAAAATATCATTTCTTCTTCAAAAACGTTTTCTTTTCCCAAAAGGTCATAAATTTTCAAAATAGAAGAATTTATTTGAAAAAAAATGAATCTAATGAAGGAAGATTCATGGAATTGAGAAACTTTTTATGTTTAAAAATCCATTCATGCTATGTAAGTTAAAAAAAGATATTCTTCTCGTACTCTTTCTGAAAAAAGTTAAAAAGTACCTCATATGAAAAATGAATGAAATATTCCTTTCTTACTGTTTAATAAAAATTCAACGATGGGTAAAATTTAATTTGAAAAATATAATTATAATATAAATAATTTTATATATTTATGAAACATGGATGTGGATGATAATATATACCCTAATAAATACTTATGTATAAACAATCTCTGAAAATAATTAGATTGTGAAATTATCACTTACCTTTGGTCCAATATTCTCCATTTGTACCTGAAACCCCTATATAGTGAGTATAAACATATTAAGAACTTCTAACAAAACCATAATAATATTTATGATATCATATATGATTCATTTGTGACTTTTTATTACCCGTTTATTTATCAATTCCATGTAAAATCAATGTTTTGGGTAATAATTGTTTTATTTATCATATGTGTTTTGACTTTTTATTCTTGATATTATTACTTAGATCATGATTTAATTACTTCCATAATATAAAAATGAATTAAATATATATAATAGATATATAAATTAAATGAAATACAACATTCATGGAGGTGATAGGTCATACATATGCATGAACATTGTTTCTATTTCTTTATTGAATTGAATGGAAGCAAGTAAATAACATATATATATATATAGAAATATAGTATCATTATTATGTAATTTTTTTCATGGTTATTTGTTATATATACTTTATAATAATTTTTGAAAGGTTAATGTGCAGAATGAATCTCATCGTGTCGTGGAGATGGTAGGTCGTATGTACACACGAGTGACAGTGTCATTATCTTAATGGTTAAATGGTATGGACATGGATGGTATATTAATTATAAAAAATAATTATCATGTTATATTCAATACTTAAATATACTATACTCATCTTTTTTCCAATCCAAATTTAGTATTGTTGAATAAAAATTACACCACAGCTTGGAGATGGTAAGTTGTACGTACACACGCAAGGTGATATTGTTATTTGTTAGATTGATAAAAGGTGGAATAAATATGTTCCATAATTATAATAACATCTCAGCATATAGAATATAATAGATTTATTACTTTATTATGGAAACAACATAAAAATAGAAAGTAGTAGAAGATAAGAATTTTGAAAGAGGTGATAAAATAATTACATCTTTTTCAGGTAGGGCCGAGCCAAAGGACTTTGGAGGTGTGATTAAAATAGAAGGAGATGTGATATTTTTTAATAGTGGGTAGGGAAACCTTTGAAATGTATTGAAATATTAATTTATTATAAATTAATTTCTGGTTTATAATGATCCAAAACTCATTTATTTCGAAGAAAAGATGTTCATGGATCAAAATCCTCTTAACAAATGAAATATAGACATGTCTGTATTTTAGTTTAGACCTTAACATTTTGATTTATCCTTAATTAATCTATTTCATTTTAATTTTGGTTATAACATTCAATATATTAAATGGTGATGAATATTTACTTATGTGTTGTAAATTTCCCATAATTGTATACTTTATGACATTTTGGACCATATAATTTTCACATTGTAATTTTTAAATATATTTTTGTTTTAAAATAATTTAATACTATGTTTTTTTATAAAATATCAATAGTTTTAGTTTTGAAACTGTTCATTTATTTTACTTTAAATAAAATCCAAAAAGATGATAAATTCGAACCAAAATTTTAATACACTCAAAAAAAATTTATAGTCACCTATAAATTTCATGAAAAACGTTAATTAGTTCTTATGAAACTTATTTTGTTATTTTTAGAACCATTTATTTGATATTTATATCAATAAAATAATTTATACAACATTATCGTATCATCATTAATGGTAATTATACAATCTATAAAAATTACATATAAATTCATTTGACGTATATAATTTCATTCGATTTTTTGGGACTATTTATGTTATATGTTTTCTCATTTTTATCACTATATTAAAATTGTTATACTTATAAGATATAAGAGAGTGACATGTTGTCACCTTCTTTTGTTTGAATTATAATTACATGACTTTCAATGGAAAAAAGTCTATTAAATAAATAAATTCAAATACATTGGTGATATTGGGTGAATTTAATTCATCCAATATTATTTTTTCATGTGTTAGGATAATTTTATTATATTTATCATTTAGTTAGATACCATAATTTTCCTGATTTACATTTAATTGTGGTAAATAAAAATTACAGTCGTTAATATTCATTACATCAAAAATAAATAAATGTATCCTATTATCATAATTCGAACCCACTGTTTAAAAATATGGAATCTGTTTTTCATAATTCAAAACATATAATTGGCTGAAATTAATTTAAAATTAATTCACATTGAGAAAAACAAAAAAGATGATTTTTATGAAATAAAAACTCAACATAATATTGTCAAATGTTTTTGTGCAATTTAAATGTGAAATTACATTCAATGACCCAAATTTTATTAAATGATAAAAACATAATCCAATTATACTTTAAAACAATTTAAAAAGATAATCTAACTATACAAATAAATTAGATGAAACAATAGTTATGAATAAAAATGCAGCATTTTTCACTATTCATTAAAATGTGTATTTTGTCAGAAAAAAAAACAATTCAACAGAAGTAAATATTCGTATCCCACTTCTAAATAAAAATTTAATTTTGTCAAATAGAATATATAAAATTGTCAAAAAACTATATTTAAAAAGGGTGTGCCATCAAAAGGCGGGAAAACTGCATTTCATGAAAAATAATTCTTTTATCTGAAAAATAGAATTTGTTCTTACATCATGTCTAAAAAATACATAAGATGAATCTTAATGGTATAAAAAATTCCAAATTTGGTTAATACTATTCAAAATTGCTAGTTTATATCCCATTAAATAATAATATTTTATTAACATATCATTCTTTAGTGAAACTCGGTATTATGTACAATGCATGTTGTTAGGGAAGGTCGCCCTCATGTTTATTGCAAGACAAGTCAGTGTTGAGTTTAGTGCTATATTCCTTTGTTGTTGCATATAACATAATCCAAACATATTTCTTTTATACATTGAACAAATTATATAATCACTGTTGCGTGAAATGAATTATATCAAAAAAACTTGAAATCATGTGTAACATAAGCCAAGTATAGTGTTTCATATACTACCATAAATTACATTGTTTCACATAGTGCAAGATAATCTTGGTGTAGCGTACAATACAAGACATCAAAGAAATTAAAAAAATTATGTCTCATAAAATCTTGGGGTGTTACAAACCCCCTTGTTTTCCGTTGAGTCCCTAAAATAGACTATCCTAGATCATCTACATTCATTCTCAATCATATATATTTAATAGATATTCCACCAATGCTTCCATGTGAGAATAAAAAAATAAAATCTCTCTCATTTCCCTAGTGGAAACATGTTATAGGAGGATTTTGACCATTAGAATTCAGTTAACCAACTTCACCAAACTAGAATCACTAGTATGATACATTTTTCTTAAAAACATAAGATTAAGACTTAGATAATTTCCATCTTATTTGTATTATCTTTATATTATAATTTATGAAATAATTATTCGCTCCACTTGACCAAGGTTGAATTGAAGTCAATTTACATTTGTTTAAAATATCATCATCGGGAAAAGAATTTATACAATATTACTCAATATAAATGGGTAAAATAAATAAAATATTGGATGAGTAAATCTTGAGTGACAACCATATCTCAAATCACCATGCCATATATATTTCATCCATTACCTGATATAGTTCATACATTGAAATAATATATTATTTCATTGTATATTCCAAAATATGTAACTCCTCTTACATGGTATCATCATTATCTGGGGATCTCGCTAACATTAGCTCCTATAGATGGTATAGATCCATATATATATTATAAATTACATTCTTATAATGATATTTATCCATCCCTTTTTCCTTGGTCACATCCAATAATTTCTTATCTAGTCCCTCTAGAAAAAATAATCCATATTTTTCCATTGAGAACTCAGTTTTCCACAATCACTTGAAGATATAGATGATTTTTTTCAATTCAGACTATTATATCAAGGTATAACCCATGAGTTAATAGGGATTAATATTTTGAAGATATATGTCTTTATCTACTCTACCTATCATGATTCATATCATTATCAATCTCTTTTCACACACTTATAGTATTTACAACTAGTTACAGGTCTATATGTGTACACTCTTCTACTCCATGTCTATATCCACGATTAAACTGAGATTTACCATGTGAAATTTCATAAATCAAATGAAAAAATCCAAAAAACCGTAATTAATATTTTTTTTATTGGATATTGAATGAAAAATAATGATCTTAAACAATGCCTTGGTACCTTCTTACACACTTGTAAAATTTAATTTTGGAAAAAAAATCACATCCATTCAATCTTGTTTTCCAAGAACATCGATTGATTAAATAATTTTTTAAAATAATAATATCACCAAGTACTGAGAAGTACATTCATAGAAAAAACCATTTAATCCATTAGAAATATGTTATGTGATGTAAATCTTACCCTTCCTTCCATGATGGATAGAATCATTCTTATTCCAACCCATCATTAGATAACATGGAATAATTTACAATCCTACAATGTTATCACCAACTTTTATTATACTTATACCTCTAAAAAACATAGAGTTTAACATAAAATGTTTATTTGTGACATTTTATATTTATATTATATATTCCTTCTATATAATTATTTGTACCTACTAAACATCCCATGACTCATCTCAAAAAAAACCTTTTGATACTGTTTTTTTAACCCATGATGATGAGCATGAACTAATAAAATTAATTTGGCCTTAAACATGTTCCTTAATTTCTAGACTCCACTAAAAGTTGGTGATGGTTAAAATGAATTATTTGGGTTTATTTTCATTTAGAAAAATGAACTAATGAAATTAATTCGAAAAAAAATTCCATTTAAACTCTATTAGAAATAACATAGTATGGGAAATATTATCAGATATATTTTTTTCAAATAATATTATCCATTTATATTGAATTTTTTATTTCCTAAACTAATATAATAGTGTCCAAAACTTATGGTTGATCTTTGATATAAACACTAACTAGTCAATAAATTTTATTCTTCTAAATAACTTATTTTATTTAAAATTGTTTTGATATAAAATAAAGAGTGTGGTTGAGAAATAACGAACTGTTTAATAAAAATACAAATAAAACATAAACTAATTAAAAGTACATGTTATGGATGAAATATTCCACACTTTGAAATATATTTAAGAACCTCATATCTCTGTAATTATGACATAACTTTCACTCATTATGAACTTATAATTCTAGAAGAAGACGTCACCACGTTACCTGTGTTCTAATTCAAAGTGAATGAGGGATATCAAAGAACATAATACAATTTTGAGATCCATGGGTAAGAAATTAAACCAAACAATGATCAGTAATAAAAACTTCTATGTCCCCTCATGTTAAATAAAATCCATTTAGTATAACAATAACAGTTCAATTTTACACAATTTTGATGATGGGAGGATGTAAAAAATGGTTTTGTAACAAGATTGAATAAACTATATAATGAACATTTAATAATTAAATATTGCAAACTACAACTTATTCAATAACATACTTGATCCTATATGTGAAAATGAGTCAGAAAATATTTAATAAATCACCTCAGAATATATGGCATCTTTACGTCTATTAACGTCAGTTGTCCTTCCCTAATAAATGAAGTAATCTGATCACATAAACAGAGATAGATTGAAAATTTAATACACACATCATATTAAAATGATATAAAAATAATATTAAAAGTAGAAACAAGTATTATAAACTACTCAACTCTTAGGGTGGACAATTTAGAAAAAAATATATTAAGAGATAATAACCTGTCAAATAAACTTTATTTGAAATATTGGTAATTGTTAATGTAATGTATCAATATGTATGTGTATTTCATGATAAATCCACTTTAGTTGGATTATTTTTCTAGGATATTCCTTGGATTTGGGTATATTTTTCACCTAATCCACCCACATATTCTTAAATAATCCTGATATCCATTTAATTCCATTATCATTGATGTTTTCCACATGGATTGTGTTCTTAAATTTATTCCTAAAATGATTAAACATCTAATGCTTGAATATTTCATTATTACCCTGAATCAGGTATAGAATATTTTTATTATAATGATGTATCTCATGAACCACCACTAATAATCAAGATGGTTTATTAATCCATATTAATGTTATAAATTATTCTTTTGTTAAGGTCTACAAGCTTCATATATGTTTGGTTTTTGGGCTTGAGATAGGATTCTTCTTATATTCTAACACGTCCTTTGAATCTTTATTTTTATTCTTACATAGATGATCTGAGTTATTATTCTATTACCTAATGAGATTGATGCTTAATCACACATACATTGAATAAATCTACATTTTATCTAATTCATGTAATGTAATAGCTTCAAATTTGGGTATCTATGTTGAAAAAACATTCAACAGTTGAAATTTAATTGGTTACAATTATATGCATTGAATTAATTATTAATGAAATTATTATTAGTCAAAAATGGAATTTACTGTTATATTTTTTATTCAACAGAACTAGACTTTGTCTCCCTTAAATCATGCATATCTAAATACACTTGGGGAATAACTTCCATAAACACCTTGAAAATTATATTATTCATAGTTATCCTTTTATTTGAAGGGTTAATTTTACATGAAAAACATAATTTTCATTTTACATATCCTTAGACAACATAAAAAAACAGATTTTTCATTTTAATATAAAACCATGGAAATATAATATTGAATATTTGTTACACCAAAAAATCATAATATAAATCTAGTTTATAATTATCATCCAAATAACCCAAATATATTAGAACTGTGATTAATGGATATAAACTAACATATTATTGGTGTTTTATTAATGAATTTTAATATATATATATAATGTATTCCTCTATTCACTTCAACAAACATAATATTTTCAAAAAGAAAAAAATATATATTCCAATTAATTTATAAAAATAAAAGTAAATTTTGATTTAATTTTAAATTTTAATAGTATAGTATTTTTATTGTAATATATAAAATCATTTTAAAATGTTTTGATTCCACCCATCCACCTAAAAGTCAAATTTTGATATCAATAATTTTCATATTGTAACCTATCTCCAATAGAAATTCGTTATCACTATCCTATATAAAGAACCTAAATGTTGTTATCATCACAAAAATTATGATTATTACCCTAGGTTAATACAGATAAATTAAAAATTATATTAAAGAGGATATGACCTATAAAATCTAACATTAACTTGAAAAAAATGGTAGAGTTTTTGGGAATCCCCATGCATAGCATTGGAAAAATCTAGGACAGCAGAACCAGAACTAAAAAACAAAATAATATTGGTTTTAAGGATTGAAATAGAATGAAATAGGTTAGGTATAATATTTCAATCCCATATGGAATGTTTATTCACAATTTCATGTCATATTAGCCTATTATATTCCCTATGGGTGTCCATAATAATCTAGTATATCAGAGTATGCACTTTCAAAAATTAGGCTTCTATAATGAAACAAATCATGATGTATTTGAATAGGATTATTCAGTGGAATTAGCATTAATTGATAATTTTTTAGCTGAATTTAGGACTAAAAATGAAAATTTTTCTTTTAAATAAAACTAATTAGAAATCATGAAAACCCATGAAAAAAAATTAGTAAATTACCTTATAGATTTATATTTAAAAAAAATTACTTTTTGATAGAAAATATGAGTCATTCGAATTAAAAATAATGAAAAATTTAGTCAACAGTATCACTTTTTTAATATGTTGATATATTTTCATTTTTTTATATACATATTTTATTCTTTTTTTGAGGAAAATGGGATGAGAGGTATATTGATTAATGTGTATTCCTATTTGATAAGTTATTACTGTTAAACTAAGCTTCTAATTTCAAAATTTTACATTTGTTCTGTTATCTAAGGGTAGTAGGTTATAAGGGGTCGATCCCTAGCCTAAATTCCAAGGGTTTTACTTATTAAATACTCATAATTTTTTAAAATGAACCTATAATATATTCATGTTATTATTGAAAAATTTCGTTTTGGGATTCATGTGGAATGAATTATCCAAAATTTTTGTTTAAGATATGATTATTTTTGGGTCAACAAAATAATTTTGTTTCATGGTATATACAAAAATACATAAATGTCAATATTTTCAATTGGTGATCAAATATAGGAGTTAAAATTTAATACCCAAGAAATTTTATTTCAATATGAAAATGTATTACCCTTTTTTCTTATTCATAATGTGTTCTTGGAAGCCAGAATGCTTGTTGGTTCCATTTTATAGAAAATTATTATATCTCTCCATCATAATAAGTATTTTTTTATCCCATTTATTTATATTATGTGTTCTATAAAAAATAAGTAAATAATAATGTTTAAATTTTCCATTACATTATTTTTTCCCTCTAATTTATTGGAATATTTCCATATAATTAATTTGACTCTTGACCGTTACTTTTTTCAATTCCTTTAATGATAAAATTACTCTTATATTCACCCATAATAAAACAAATTCCATAAAATATATATATATATATATATATATATATTCATCCCATAAAATCAATCATTAAATAAATTTCATATAAAAATAATTCTAGTTCTGGGTAGGTTAGGTACTATTAGGATGAAATGTATCTTATGAAAAAGAGGATAATCTTGCAAACATGTTTTTAAAAAACATAGAGGGGGGTGGAATTAGTGTATAAAAGTTATAGAAAAATTACTTACATATCTTATTCCATATTGAAAAAAACTAACTTCTATATTAATATCATAACAATGTATAGTGGACAAAATAATTAATGGGAGACATCACATATTACATGGTTTACTCGCACTAGGATATATCAAAGAAAAATACAGATGAAAATCTTTTGGTGTAGAAAACATCATTAAATATTAATATTTTTAGATGATTAGGTTGGTCTCAATGCACCCTAATACATAAATATTTACAATTGATAATTAATTGTTATCTCAACTAATTAATACATACCTTAACTCTAGAAAAAATCATTAATGATCTCAATGACCTATAAAATGGTTTCCGCTATCAATAGATCCACTTGAATATATTTTATTCATCAATAATATGAATTCCATTATTATATATATATATATATATTATTTGATCCATTAAAGATAACTTCTACATTAAATCCTATCCAAAAAAAACTAAACATTGTAGCTTCATAGTTTTAGACCTTCTAAATAGACTCATTTCAAAAATATTTATATCTGAATCCTATATGATGTTCTATTATAATGGTTTTATCAAGGTTCCTTATATACCACATATTTTATTCACGTTATTTATCTTTTCAAATATTTTTTCATTACAATCTACATAATTAATAATTTCCTTGTGGTTTATTGAATTTTGAATTAATTTTTCGTTGAATCATACTATTCTAAATTATAAATATTTACTTACTATAATATTTACCTATTCCTTATTAATTATCTAAAAAAATTCACAGGGGTATATTTTTAAAAAAACAATAACCTACAAAACATTATTTAGATATGATTATATTTTTTCCCATCTTATAAAATCACTTCCTAAAAGAATTCTCATTTATTTCCACACTTGGAAGATGTCACATAACAATTTTCATTCAAAAGTCATGAGAACCACCACATATCTTCCACAAATGATACTAACTCCATATTTTTAATTTTTGATCCTTGTAAAGACACATTATCCTTTCACCTTATTTTAATATTATTTTTATTCTGAATTATCTATAATTTTTTTCCTTCATGATTGTATATTCATTCACATAATTGTTTTCCCATATCACAAAGTTATTTTACAAGACTCTTTCAATTTCCCTAAAATTTCCCCATGCATAAATAATACATGGTCTCATATAATTCTTATGTGAAAATATTTTCTATGGGATATTAGTTCAAGGAATTCATTCTATTTCTATTCATACAAAAACATATAAAACCTTTTTGATTCAACATATTTCCCTTTTGAGATTCATTCCTTCACTATGAAATTTTCATTAAAAATACCCATAAACTCTAAACATTCAAATTCATCAAAACACCAATACTAAATACATCCAAAAAAATATCTTCACGGTTTTATAAATATTTATCATTTTTCATCCTTTTCAAAATTATTTTTCAATAAACAGATTCCAAAAAATTGAGAAACACAAAAAATGTGTTTAATATAAAAATCTTCTCATTATATCAATTATGAAAACTGAAAAAATATAAATCTAATTTTGGATAACATAAAATTATATTAGATATTTTAACCCATCATAATAATTAAATGTTAAATTATCTTGTACCTTATTCCCACATGAGTCATGTACATTCTTAGAAATAACTGTAACTTGTAATTTTCAACACTGAATAATTTTACTCACCTCAATCTCCACATATAACATAAAATCAATTATATAAACAAGTTCTATTCTCCCCTATGGTCTTTTGTCAATTTAATTCAACATTAAATTCATATATCCCTTTTTATCATTCCAAAGAAACACTTCTCTATTCACGATAAGGTTTATGAAATCCCCCATGGCAATGTGCCTAAAGGACACTCTTTTCTTGAATGCAATATAATGGGGAATACAAAACAATCCTTTAGGTGTGATGGCTCTACATTTGCATTATTCATATATTGGGAGTCAAATTGACCCTAATAGACTTTTGATGTGATTAAAATGTCTTCATGGCCGTAGCCTTTGTTAATATATCCATGACATGTATTTGGGTTGGAAAAAACATCTATCTCTCTACAATATTCTCAATATTATCCATTATGATGTTAAACATTATTTTAATGTGCTCTATAGATGAGTTATGGATGGGATTTTTTATGATTTTCATAGAACTTGAATATTCATACTACATTTCGATAATATAATTCATTTCAACTCCCATATCCTCATTTGGTTACATTATCCCTAACAACTACATGTTTGTTTCAGTGGATTTAATATATCCAGCTTTTCTAGTGCTCAATTAAAACCAATATTATTTCTTTATAATTCAAAAAATTCACTATCCTCTAACATATAATTTCATTCTTAATGATAACTTCTTAACACCAACTGAGATATCCCAATCTGTATTTATATGTCCTGATAAATCATATAGATATGTTTCTCTATAATATCATCTAAAATCTATTATTATATTGATATAAAATAGTATACTATTTAACATTTTAAATTTTATTTCTTTGATATTACATTTCTTCCATGATGCATGACAAGATAAATAAATAGTGTGGGGTATTGTTACTTATTTGTACATTATGAACCTAATTATGTATCTATAATCCATAATATTGATCACATCTCCATCATCATTCCTTGACAAAATCATCTAGGTAGTAATATTTTTTGTATTTTGATTTAAATATACCACTACCAAACTTTTTTGATCCTCCTTGAAATATTTATAAAATTAGGTAAATGTACAATTCCTTTCTAATACACCTACGACCTAATGAAAAGTTACATCCCTCCAATCACCTGGATTTCAAACTCCCACATGAACAGTTTATCAAAATTCATTCATTATCATTATTAAATCCATCAATTATTATGTCCTCAATATATATAAGAACCATTATCCATTTCTCATTACCGAATTTTATATAATGATTTGGATCAAATCCACCTCACTAGAAACCAAAATTCATTAACTGCTAATCTGGTATGAAATTTCATTATCATAACTCTTACCTCAGTCTATAATGTTTTCACTATATTAGAATATTTTTTTCATTATATTGAAATAAAATATCTTGGTACTTTATTTAAAAATATTCTTCATATAACCCTATATGTAATATTTATTTTATATCCATATTGAAAGCCTTAAACTGATTTTTCTTTCATGCAGAAGAATAATAGATTTTTTCCATAATAACTATAAGAGAATATGTTTCATCTACATTGATACCTTCAATTTTGGAGTATCCCATTCAAATAATTGTTTTACATATTTAGAGTCACTATTCCATTTTATATAGTTTTTTATAGAAAATCCAATTTTTCTAGATGACATACTAATCGAGTATCCTCAAAAAAATATCTCAAGTGTAGTTATTCCCAATTTGAAAAATCACATCATGAACCACTGTTAAAAAATAACCAGACGTATTATCTACATCAAAAATTTTTTTTCTATCAGAAATAATATTCATTTTTTATATTATGTGATTTTTTTCACTGTTTACAATGTATCCTTCCAATCATAGATGATATTTTTCTCTATTATTTAAACTCTAATTTTTGGATTCAGTACAACATGTACTATGAATTAATTAATATAATACTAATTCTCTTATTTAAAATCAATATCACCACCATATTCCACCTTATAGATTCAGATCTTTTCATCAATTACCTCAATAATTTTCTCATTGTATTGCAGAACATTTTGTTAATTTTCTACCAATGGGAAATATATGATTTTGACTATATTTTGTATTTTTTAATAAAAAAGTATTCATTACTCAGGGATGATAATATATAGAAAATTAGTTTATCTAGATGAGACTATATATTCATGTGTTTCTATTTATCATGAATTAAAAACATAATTTTAAAGAATCAAATTCTTTTAGAAAGTTATTTCTTCTCATACCAAAATTTTTTTGGAGTTTATTGTCCTCTAGGATGAATAAACACACACACCCACAAATCTATATATATATTAGAAATTTTTTCATAGGAATTTGGGTTTTTATAGATGACTAATGATATATTTTTAGGGGGATCAACAAGCTTCAATATTTTTCACATATGGTTTATCATTGTTTTCATTCATAGAAACCCCCAATAGTTCCCCCCATCCATATCTAAGTACGAACCTTCTTTCCAAAGGCAGGTGGTCGATTGGTGTTTTAGATATAATGAAACATATAGACTCACATTTATTGATTGGATGGGAGTTTGAGATCATCAAACCCATTTAGGTGAAATTTCTCCCTACTGCAGGACTCTGTTAATGATTTTTGATATGTTTAAGAGTCTCCTTATAATCCTAATATGGGGCTGGTGACCCTAAAAATGATCGATTGTTGAGTCCTTCCATTTTTAAAGTGGTACTATTTATTATCCCATTTGTATGTATACTAGTTTCTCCATCAATCTCCCATTAATAAGTAGCCACTTATATTTTTCAGCCATATACCTAAGAAATTCTGAGTTTACTACCATCCAGAAAGACAATTAATTTCTCGAGGATGGGGTTTTCAATGTGTCTAGTTTGTAACATGAATGAAAAAAATCACATTTCTATGAACCCATTGTATTTAACTTCATGTGGAATGTAAATATATGATGTCTTGTAGACACTGGTTTAGAGATTTAACCTAATAGAGGATTCCAACAAATATCTGTTATGGAAGGAATTAGAGTCACCATAGATCATTTATGCCCTTAGGACATACCCCAAGGTGGATTCCCATAAATGGGTCCAATAATATTATACCACGGAATATGGATTTCTTAATTAAGCATACCTAAAAGGGGACATTCATAATGAAAATTATATAATTACTAAAAATCCATATGCCCACGTTAGTCATGCTCGATGTGGGAAACAAGGGACTACATGTAATCAATATCCCTACAGATGGAATAGGGTTCTATACACTATGGAAGACAATTTGATGTTTGATATAGTTCACAGACTTTGGAATGAATCCTATGTAACATGGTTATAACAGGAATTTGAGTCATCCTAGTTCAATCAGAGGTATTCCCAAATATTATCACTAAATGAGGTAATCATCTCCAATGATTTCTATATAACACATCCTATTTTTCTTATCTAAGTTGTCCTAATTGTATACATGACATGTTTGAGGATGTCTATACGTGTCGTGGATGCCTATTGGACATACATAGTTACAATTTCATGATCTAGTTGACTTATCTAAAGGACATCACATAATTTGAATGGAATGTATGGAGTGTATAAAAAATTTAAAGATGGCAGATCTAGATGTACTAATGAGATCTAGTAATAAATTTATGAGAGTGTCCCATGATCCGGGATGATTTATCTAGAGTAAATAATATGACATGGATGGCACGATTGGAGGGACTCCCATGTTCCATGTCGTCTTGAATTTAGGTCATCGAAGGTCCATGATGACATATCCAGAGGGTGTCACATGTCTTGGGAAACATATCCAGAGTTCATCACAATATTGGAATAGCATTCCAAAAGGACCTAATAGGATATTTATTGAATATATGGTGGTAATCACATGACATTCATGAAATTTCCAATGTACATCCCATTATCCAAATGGAATGTTAAGGGAATGTCACATGACATGGATGATATGCCACGGTGTTGTCGCATGATCTTTGTAGGTTATGAAAATAACATGAGAATATTTTCAAAATACTCTAATATTTTTCAGTCTTTAATCAATCCTCTATTATATAGGTGCCTCATTTTATTTCGATTTTATCTTAATTCAAGTTTCATGTGACATAGTGGACATGTGGAACCACTTTCTCATAATTTGACTAACACGCTAGAAGTCCATCATATGATCTATTGAGTGATCATGTGATGGGAATAAACATAATAGGTGATACCATAGGTCTTTCCCCTTATTTAACCTGGTTAAATACCTTGCGATTGAGTGACTAACCACTCTGAGATGCCCACTCCAGCATTCTTGTGTAGCAGTCACCCGTGGTGTGCATCCATAAGTATTTTTTTGAATCTAGGGGGAATTTATTTTTCCCTCTTCCCTAGTGATATTCTACCTTGACCATCATATATCTCTCAGGTATGATCTATATTTTGTGTAGAGATTCATATCTCACGTAATTCACACAATCGTATCATGGGTCTTCCATGGTGACACCTAATGACAATGATTGTGAGAATGGTCCACCTTCACCATGTTTATTAAATCTTGGATAATTGAAAGGATTTCACCTGACCATATTGACATGACCAGGGGATTTCATAAGGTCATGTTTACATGTCTCAGTATCATCATGATATAAGGATTCCTAAGGAAGGGATTTCACATGATCAAACATGGTCATCCGGAGGAGCATCAGGAGACAAGGGAAACATTTCGAGGTGGCATTCATGAGATTAGTATGCCATGAATATGGTCCTTTGTGAGAACATTCTAGATTTTTAGGGGTTCATGTCATTAATAAAAATCACCCAGATCATATGACCTCTCTCATGTAATGTCTAGCATAACCTCACTCTATAATAAGCCTCTTTATTTCCACATTTTACTTTATTTTCTATTCTATAATGGTGGAATTTCTTCTCATGTTGGTTGAGAGTTGTTGAGGGAAATAATTCTCCTTGTTTGTGATGCATCACTTGGAAGATGAAATAACTTGTGGTGATAAGTTAGTAATTTCACGGACACCCCCTCTATATTACAATGTAGCTGGTGGGGTAGATAAATATCAAATGAACATGTATGAGACCCTTTTCATGATGATAGTGATATGTTTATAGGTTCTTTCATGATATAGTGGGAATATCGCCAAGGGATTCATGAGGTATTATGATCCACCTAATACTGTCACATGAAAATCAAGGTTTGTATTTGGTTTTGACTTTTTCATAGGATTATCCATTACATTACAAGGTGTTTTGAATGTTTGTCATGATCTCTCCACTTGAAAGCTCACATGATTAAAAGTGACTTTCTAGAAACCTTTTCATGATCATAAGTGATTTTTTAGGTTCCTTCACATGAATAGGTACTCTTGTCAATGGTACTCCATGTTATAAACAGAAAATAATTCCTTACACGTGATTGGTTCACATGACCTTTTGAGGGTCATATGATCTTGTGTCTTTATAAAGGTTATGTGATCTGTATGATTTCTCCACCTTCTCTTCCTTTGTTTTGCAATTAAAATAATACCCATACATCATTTCTATCTTCCCTTGTATATTTATCAAAACCAATGTAGATGGAGTCACCAAATCCCCCCCCCATGAGTGATTTCTATAGGGATAAGGGCTCAGTTCAATGAAAATTAAATACACATCCGAGTCTTTAGGGATCCCTCAAATCTATCTCTTCGGATATGTTTTCCCTTCTAGGACACCACTGGTATTCCATAGTATGCTTAATAAATATGTGAAGTGATCTAGATTTTCCAATGTTTACTTAAAATCTTCTGATATCTCGGGACTTACTTATGTCAGGTGATCCTTTCACAAAACCTCGATATAAGATCTAGTTATCCTCTCTACTAGATCTCTTCCTGATAACAGTTCTACAAGACATCAAACTATTTCGCCAAATCTTATTTGAATCATAAACATTCCAAAAAATCATATAAATATATCTGGGTAATTTTCATTACCATTAACCTAGTTCATTGGCCATATTTCTATCATTTTAGGTTTTCTATGATTTTCTCTTTCAGTTTTAGGAATCCATGACTATCATGTGGCTTTTTTCACCATTTCAAGTTCATGTGATTACGAGTATTGTGACTGTTCGTGATATCACGAGATGTCCCTTAGGTCATGTGGTCTATGATATCTCCATGGTTCATGTAGTTTGTGAGACCAATATTGTGTTATACGGTCCTAAATCCCTTCATGATTCCTATTATGCACATGATTTTGTCTAAGTTATGCAACTATTTTTATGGTACATAATTATTTTTAGATATATATATTTTTTATTTAATAAAGATGGTATCCAACTCTCATGCTTCTTCCAAATTGGTTGTCCGAAGGGACATGATTTCATGTAATCATAACACTGAGCCTCAATATCATGTATATTCTAAAAACGAGGTCTTGAGGAGGATTCTCTCGTCTAAATATGAATGTAATCCTATATCACATAGGCTTCCCTTATATGGAATATGGCTATTAGATGATGATTTCATTCCCTCTCCTAACTATATTTTTCCATCTTGTTGGATATCATCTTCCCATCATTACTTTGAGAAGATTATTTCTGTAGATATCCAACAATTCATAGCATCATCCAAGGGGTTATCTTTTATACTAGATAACTCCCACCATTGTCCATATTGTTGATATTTTTTCCACCATCCGATCACTCAGAGCTATTTCAACATATTTTTATCTTCCTTGAATGATCCATGAATCAACTAGATATTAGAATAGTACATGATCCCTAGTTGTAGTTTCATTGAAAACGGCCTGGTAATTATAGGTTAGTAATGTTTCTTATTAATTTTCATCTCAACTACACATAATACCCCTTTACGAGGTAATATAGGATTCTCAGGTCATTATATCTCTTCAATTGGATCTTCAGGGAGAACTAGTCAGTCATTGGTTCCCTGGTACCAATTAATTCCTTATATCCTACAGATAATCTGGAATTAGACTTTGGGATATCTATTGACTGGTCGTGATATCCCCTTTGGGGAGATGTATGATGAGTTTGTTCCTATCAGGGATGTTGGATCAACCCCACAGAGACATTGATTTTGTAAAGATAAATTCTGTAAAATATGAATGAAAAGTTAAGGATGGAGCTAAATATGAACACACTCTTATATTATAAGTATTATATTATAATTTTTCTCTAGCATAGTGTATATTCCACAACTGGAATATGCCCTCACTGATTCCCTTCTTAAAAGTTCAGGAGAGTTTAGGCTTATATTGGGTAATCATGAAAGCCAGGGAATATACCACATAAGCCCATTTGGTGAGACCATAGATATCCTTGAACCAAAGATTTGTGGGTTTTAGGGACATGTTGTTGAATGGGTGTCTTTTCTAAGCTGGGAATGCTTGTTTGGGAATCTAACGTGGCACACATATGATGTCTTCTTGATTAGTAGAGGGGATTCCTATTAATATAGTTGTGCTGACTCTTATACATGTGTACTAGATTTTGGTTAATATCTTAAAGGGAACCATATACTATAGTATTTTTTGTCCATTTTTTTATTTGGATGGATAGGGGATCATTTAGGTTACTAAAAATTACACAACACATCTGGGATCCCTGGTTCCTCTTTCATCCAATGGTTTCTGAGTATCTCAATGGTTGAGGAAATTTCATTAGGCACTGATATGGTTGATGATATAGTGATTTGGTATTATTTTTTCAATTTCATTCCATATCCTTGATTGTTTTTTCTAACCGCTGATAATATCATTGACACTATTGGTGAACAAGCAAACATGTTCACCCTTCATGATGGGTTTCTAGTGTCCATGAGGGATCAAATTATTATTTACAATTCGAATACACCTTATCGGTTCACTATCTAGTTAATATAAAAACAAGGGTTTCCCCTCTCCACTAGGCTATCATGTAGGGAGAATGAAATTGAAGAATTATACTCTAATTTTAGCTTATATTGGAATATTAGGATACAAATTATGATGCTATCCATCCACCTATTAGTGCCCCTATGTTTTTATCATGTGTTTATTCTTACCCATATTCGGAAGCCTACCTGGGTGGTTTGTTGAACATACTATTCCATCAAGTGGGTTGACCATGTGCTTCACTAACCCCTTTTTCCATATAGAAAATTGAGCAAAATAAATATTTGTAAAATTCTTTGTGGGTGTGTCCTCATCCTATTGATGAGAATCCCATTAGATGGGAGGAAGTTTTCAAGTAATATTGTCATTAAATATGAGAAATTAATGATGCATCTTTAAATATAAGAGTATAGGGGGATTCCTTTCATGCATCTTCATCCAGTCCGCTAATATTCTCCATTCATTCATATATACTCTAGTAATTAAATAGAATCAAACATGGAGTAGGCTAATCCGGAAATAGATTCAAACCTCGATCACTAAGACTCCACTAGAAACATTTCATGCACAATAAGAATGTATTCACTAACTCTTTCACAATTTGGTTATGGGAATCATTGATCACCAAATTTTGTAAGACATCATTTCCTATATTATCCTCACTTGGATGTAGTTGTATACTAGTGAGATGGAATTTCACGATTTTAATTATGAGGCTCCCCTAGACGAGCTAATATTGGAATATTTTGTGGCATTGGAATAGATTCATCTGATTATATCTAAGATGCATTACCAAATCTATGTATTGACCTCACAGATAGTGAGACATGAGGGTATCATATCTCTCTCAATGCTTGATATTTCAATTTATTCATACTCTTTATAAATTAGTCAAAAAATAATTAAGTATATTTCTTCTATTATAAAGACTTTTAACCCTCAAGAAATATTAAAATAAGTTGGGAGGGTTTGGATTTGTCACTCCATCTATGCTTCTCATCAAACACTTTTTGATTTAGAAAATTTATGTGATCAAATCATATTACAGTCAGATCAGTAATGTTTTTTTCATGAAATCCATAGAGAGTCACCAAAATGGGGAGATTCATCCTTCTTCAAACTATCACTGGATTTATCTTATGAAATCTATTTATCATTGTCCAATTTTATTTTATCTATTATTTTCATGAAATTTCATTGATCTAATGTTGCGTAGATCATCAATAATACCCATACTTTACATAATATCTATTAATCAAAACTGTGAATTGGATTGGTGAAATAATAGTAGATTTTTCTTGAGGAATTATCATACATTCCCCCCAAACATTAAATTCCACATTAATGTATATTTTCCAGTTTTATTAAGATCACCTAATTACAAAATGTATAATTTGGTAAAAACATATATCTCAAAGTGAGTATGGTCTTTCTTTGGAATATATTATTGGACAAAACGAGTATAGCATGATTCTTTTTTGGTACAAATGATGTTCCCTACAAGCATTATATTTTATATTTTATATTGTATGAATTTTTTTATAAGATTTATTTAGGGGGAGTATTAGCTGACATGGAAATGGTTTTTTTTCTCAGGATTCCCTCTTAATGTTTTTTGACCTATCATGCATTATGGCCTTTCCATTTATGAGTTCTCAATATTTCATGGATCAGACAATGTGTGTGTCGAATGATCAGAGACCTACCATTTTTCTAGGATACCCTAAAAATTGTTTTAACATGGAGAGTATAATTTCCCTTTGATTTGTGAAATCTAGAAAAAAAATTATTTATTTTAGGGTCTTCTAGCGTGGGCCTTCTATTGTGGTAGATTTAGGATCTTCTAGCTCAAATATTCTGTTATTGTAGGTTTGATTATTTTAGTTCAAACATTAATTTTTCAAGAATTTTAATGTCCTGGTACTTGGAATTGATTGATGAATAAGAAATAAGGGGAATACATGTATTTGATGAACCAAAACACCGTAAGGTTCTAAGTTCCATTGTAGTCTTTCTAGGGCTCTTAAGGAATAGATTTCCTTTCCTTGAAGGATGATATGCCTCCAGTTAGTAGTTCAATGAAATTATGCATCTCCATCAGGGTAAAACAACGGTTCCCCTCTCTTTTCCAAGGGTCATGAAATATTTTTTAGCTGGTATTTGTATTTAATTAAAATATTAGTAAAATTTAATCCACTAGGATTTATATAATATGGTTTTTCTAAATATTATGTCCAGGTGCTTGAATCGATGAATCATTTAATAGGGAATACATACTGGGGATGACCCAAAATCTTATAAGGTGATGGGTTCCACCACTTTTTCATATATGATGATGATAATTGTAGTTTCTTTCCAATAATTAAGGGATTATTATAATTGTTGAGTCATGATAACATATTTATGAGTCCATAGTGCTTACAATCATGGCAATTAGAAGGAATACCCTCCCATTTCTGAGGGCCATGTAGGAATCAAAAAGACTCAAACATTTAGAACATGATATTGGGTATTAAGAAAAGGTATATCCAAGAAGTTTTGTCCAACCCTAAGGTATTTTGTCATTAAATAAGGAGGAAAGGTCCATATTCCTTGTTCTTTGAATAAATGTTGTGATGGACATCAAATGGTTTGGGAATGGAGTCTCACATTCCTTATATGGGATAGAGAATGATAAAATTTTATGTAACATAGAGGATGTAAAATGAACAAGAATTTTAAATGTATGGGGATTAAAAATAATTGTTCACCATCCTTATGACCTAAGAATGATATTAGATAAACATGTTAGGGATGATCTGAAACACCCTAAGGTGTTGGGTTCTACCAAGGTAATGTCAAGGATCACAATGGTCTAAAACCACTTTTTCCATGTTACGATGAACTCTTTTGACAACAATAGGTACATATGAAAAAGAAATAAGAATACATCCATAAAAAAATAAAGGGTCCATTGAATCCGATTATCATTTTTCAAGGGCCCTGTAAGGTTTTGGTGATCAGAGGCACTCGAGTCATGAAATGTGATTTTTGGAAAATTTAATATTCAAGATGGGTTTAAGAACCCTAAAAGTGGTTTCTCCACCTAATGAACATGTTATAGTGGTGAAGATATGTAACAAATCATTACAATAACCTTTCCTATACAAGATGATCCATCAAGCATGGATTTAAATTCACTAGGGACAGAAAGTGGACCCTATGAGCTTTATGCCTCGTTCATTTGAACTCTATCTTTTTATTTAACTTGAGAGGAAAATATCAGTGATTGAAGACTTGAATTTATCTATAGCTTAATTTTTAACGTTTTTGGACTTAAAATTTTTATGTCTCTTTTACTAGAATATTAGGTTTTTGTGACTTGGAAAATCAATTTCTAACGTTTTAGGTCATACAGCTTTGACCAGAGTGCATGTAGTTTGAGGTCATGAATAACCTAGACCTGGTATAATTAGAATGTCACAAAACATCCAAAGTAGGATACCTGGTGTCAAGAGAACTCATATATCTTCCTAATAAGGAGATTATAAAGTTATAAATCAAGGTCCTTCTTATCGGTTTTTGATTAATTATATGTTAAATCATGTTAGTAATGGCCATGAACACTATAAGGTGTGGAGTCTAGAAACAGTATTGTCAAGATCCCAAGATTCAGTAATCCCTTCCTACAGGGCCAAGATACCAGTGGATGGTAGTTCAAATACCTTATGCATAAGAAGAATGGTCCAAAAGAGAGATCCATTTTCATTTCTGAGTGTTATGAATTGTTTTGTGCAACCTAAGGTGTTCAATACATGATGTCTGATTTATGGACTGAGGGGATTAAAAAGATAGTGGATGTCCCCATTCACTATTTTAATGGGTTCAGGCTCGTATGATCCTTGGATATGTAATAAATATTGGTTATCACCTTCATATATTAATATCATGTATTGTGTACGTATCAATTGTTCAATTTAACATCATACACTGATGATGTTTTCCATGTAGTTTAATTTCTTGTGGAAGGGTCATTTTATATGCAATTTAATGTCATGTGGTAAGAATAAATTCCTTACCGTTTAATGTCATGTGATAAGGACATAAATATTTTTTTTATGTTTAAAGTAATTATAATAGTAAATGTTCCTATATCTAAAATACATCCCATTAATATTGGATAATGTGACTTTCCAGGCCCCCTAGGATCACATGTTCCATGCTCAACATGAGAAACATTATGAAACTGAGAAATCAACTAACACACACAAGAGTGGGTCTCAGATAGCTCACTAAAATGTTCCTTACAATATGATGATATGGGTTAATTATTATAATTCTATATATTTTTTATGAACATGAGATTGAACATTGGGTTTCCCTATGTATCGTATGATGATTAAAAATAAATCCTAACCCAGTTCTTAATTGAATGTTCCTTGTGTAGGTATTACCCCTATAGGGAGATGTGAAGAATTTTTATTTTATCATTGATGGAACTAATAATCAATAATCTTTGTGTCACTATATATCCTATTAAAATAGGGAATTATATATATATTTCTAAAATGGAAAATTCTCTACAAAAGTATGACCCATATACAAATGGGGTATTGTTCCCATTGATTATTGTCGGTGGTACCAAGACTCGATATCTGAATTTCACTACATATCGGGTGATGAAATGAATCATGAAACCCATAGTTGTTAAAAAAAATATGTAGTCTATAATAATGTGTAAGTTATTATGCTAACTGATGTGAAAATGGAACATTGATACTAGACCCAATACTAGAGATATGGGCATTACTATGTATCCAATGATGAAATTATTCAAGCCACATGTAGTTCTTTAAAGAGAAACTATATAAATGGTTCTAAAACATACGTTGAGGGGGGGTATTGTTTCTATTTATTATTGTATCTAGACCTATGTTTCCATATATGTGAATTAATACCTATACTATTATGATAAGAATAAATCCACACATAGTTTTTGAACAGGATACTCTCTACACATGTCTTACTCACAAATACATGAGAATTATTACAATTAATTGATATGGTTGGGAATATTATTGTAGATATTTTATTAACTATGTAACATATAGTAATTATAATGAATCAACATGTAGTTATTATGGTAAGTTTGGTTGGAGTCCAACACCAATGAGTACTGAGTTCATGGGTAGTCATGCATGTGGTGGTACAGTATGCCCATAAATCATATTGGAGCTTGTCCTTCTAGGACTCCTTGTCCATATTCATCATCTTATATTGTTTATTTTATATAGTGTTATTTAATTCCTATATTTATATGTTATCCACTAAATTATAAAGGGATGAGTGATTGTAGTCGATATTGAACTCTTGGTACAATTTCTCTAACTATGTAGAACTAATGTTGGTGTCATTGTAAATCAATGTTGTTTTAAGGACTCTAAACATGGTAATGATATTCGAATTAACAAATTTTTTTATATTATTCATCCCAACATTCTAAAGGGGTATTTCCTCATTGAATTTGGAAAATACGCTAAATTCATAAAAATCACTTTGATACTTGATTGCCCCATGGAAAAGAAAGAGGTTCTTTAACAATATCTTTGAAACATTATTATTCCATGGAAAAGAAATGTTTCGATTACAATATATTTGAATTATGTTTAACCCATATAAAAGATATGGGTTTCATAACAATATCATTAAAACATGACACACCCATGGAAAATAAAGATGTTCCAGAAAAATTCCATTGAGACAATATTAATCCTTATAATGAATGAATTAGGGTGGTATAATTAAAAATTATCACCTTTTGAGCATGAGAAACAACATGGTATTTTTATTTCAATGAATTTAAATAAAAAAAATATCATTATAGAAATTTTGGAGAAAATAACCTACCCTTTTTTATAATCACTAGTTTAAAAAATTCTCAAAATATTGTGAAACTTTTTTATTTAAAAAACATTAGAATCATATAAATTGATAATTAAAATTAATTTAAAACATTTCATGTGTAAAATATCATTTCCATTTTGAAAATAATTTTTTAAAACATAAAAAATCTTGAAAATCATTTTATTTAAAAATAACACTGAAACTTAAAAATAAATCTTGACAAATCATTTAAAATATTTCACGAGGAAAATATCATTCACATTTTTAAAATATATTTCTATGAAAAAAATTTGAAAATACGTTTCATTAAAAATAACCATGAAACATATAATGTATTCTTTAAAATTCTTTTAAAATAATTTTTGATGAAAATATAATTTATATTTTTTTTAAAAATTTAAAACATAATAAAAATAAAATCCTTTAATTTGAAAAAATATTTGATAAAATAGGATGGAATATTCAATGAATAAAATGTTCATGAAATTGTGAAATTATTTTCATGTCGAACATGTTAAAATAATGGTTCCTTTCACTTTTTTAGAAAAATCCAAATGGGAATTGTTTGGAAAAATAAATTTTGTTTCCATTAAAAATATTTTATACAATTTAAAATGTGTGTAAAATTGACATTACAAATAATTTTAATGTTTATAAAGACATTTTTTCAATTAATTTTTAGATAAATTTTTTTTTGGAATAAAAAGGGTTTTCAATTAAAGCGAGAAATAAAATTTATATTTCATAAAATCCATATTTTGGCCACGTTTCTGACCCTACTTTGGCCTGGTGCGCCGGTTCTTCTCTGGAAGGTTTGGGATGTGCGGGCCAAGCCTCATGGGTTTCCCAGATCCATGGCTTGCATCCATCGTCTTCATGGCTTCAAGGGTTCAGGTTGGAGGTCCTTGCGAGATGCTTCTCTGTTGAGGCCAGGTCTGATTCATCGCTACTCTAGATTCATGTGCCTTCGCCGCTCTCCAGGTCGGATTTCTGTGATGGTTTCAGGACGCTCTGGGATGTGCGCTCGTTTGTACATGGTGTTCTAGATAGCGATTACATGCCTCGATCCGAGCTTCGGTTGTATTATATGATCATAGATGTTGATGGTTCTGCTGTGGCGGTATGAAGAATTTGTCGTCATTGTTTGCAGTGTCGACTTTGGATCTATTTTTCTTCTAGGATTGAATTGTTCTCTTGTTTCATTTGCTCCTGTCACGGGCTTCGGTGGGGTTGTATGGTGTCTAAGAAGACGATTGTTTGATGATGGCGATTTTCAGGCGATGATTGCGGATGCAGGCGACAAGACCCCAGCTGTCGCGGGTGGGCCTTGGCTCGAGGCCTCCTTGGGTTGTGAGTTTTGAATTTAAAATTTGGTCTGAACTTGTATTTCAGTATCTCGCGTGAACTCTGTGGTTACATATTATCCTCAAAGTGTATTTTTGGAAATAAAAAATATAACTTTCAGTCAGATTCAATGACGTAGTTTTACAACAAATCAAAAGGAAATTGAATTAAAAAACTCTTTACAACTTGATAAATATTATGTCAAAACCCTTGGATAAAATACATAAATTTGAGGCATAAAGTTCCTTGATCTATGAATTATTAATTATATTTCATGTAAAAGTTATTATATAAAAACCAAGAAATAAAAATATGTGTTTAATATGGCATATTCCTCACAAAAGAAAAATCATGATGAGATTACCCTTACCTTGAGTTCGTACTTTCATTATATGTTATTTAACTCATGTATAATACACTTACATAAATTCAATTATTTAATAAAAATCATTTTATTGGATTAATTCTTTATACATAAATCATTTATATTGTAATTTTTTTAATAATCAAATACATATTTAATTAAGTCCACTTCAGGTGTTTTGAGGATGTTTGTTTTGTTGTTTCAAAATGACATTAGTGTGTTGACCATGGTCAAAGAGGTATTTGTTTCAACATCTCCATAGTATCAATCATGAAAAACATATCACATTGATACATAAATTATACATTTAAAACCTATCATTAAATATTATTATGAGAATTGAAATATGTTACAACCATAGAGATGGTAGGTCGTATGTACACAAGGGTAATCGTTCAATTTTTCTATGGACATTATGGAAAGAAGATACTTAAAAACATTTATTTAAATTATTATAATAATATCTTGTATACAATATTATTCCATTAAATATACTAATATATATATCATCTATGTGTTTTGGTGATGAAAAGAGATTCTCATCGCTTCATGAAGGCTGTAGTGCACATGAATATGAGCGATGCTATCATTTTCTAGGGTGTGAAAAAAGTAAGAAATAAAAATATATATTGTCTTTTCAGATATAAACATTTTAAAAATTTTCATTATGAAATCATTTTTGTAACATAAATTCTGTAACACCACAAGCTTCCATAGTACGCTACTCTTTAAATAATACAATAGCATGTGTTGTACGCAACTTCGAGTTCTAACACACCACATCCAATCAAACTAGCCATTATGAATATTAATACTCACTTTTTGATATTTTTTTAATTTTATCTTTCAAAATGGACTTCATTTTTGGATTATATGTATCGAAATTAACTTAGGGTGAATTAATGGTATTTTTCTAAAAACTTTCAATTTTTGATGAATAGTGAAAAACACTAAGTTATAGTTTAAAAAAGTATTTTTATTTAAATAATTATTTATTTTATTTAAAATTTTTTGGTCCAAATAGATACATAATACCTATATATGTTCAATGTAATTCATTGGAGTTAGTTTATAATAATTTTAGATACTTAAATATTTATTGAACTTTTTACAATGTTTACCCACCTCCTATGACCATTTACAAATTTATAAAAAACATAATTTAACCACTTTTTTGAGTTTAATTTAAAACATCCGAGAGAAATGGTTGATATCAATAAGAAAAATTTGGTTCAATAAGATGAAAATAATTTATTGTGAATAATTACTTTTTAATTTTATTTACCATGGTTAAAGGTAAATTGGGTATTTAAGGGTAAAAATGATATTATTATTACCCTAACACATGTCCATATTCTATTTGATAAGTTTAGTTTGACCAAAAACAACCTTAGGAATAAAATATGATCATTTAGTTCCACTTTGATTAGATTAGGACATTTATTATTATTTAATTCAAAGAAGAGTTAAAAGTGTTAAATTTTATGTTTAATAAATAAACCATTTTTAATATAGGGTTTCACATAAGTTAAATTCTATAATATATATTAATTATAAAGATAAAACTATTTCCTACATAATTGTATTTTATTTATATTTTTTAGACGTTAAATAATTAAATTTATTTATGACACAATGATGATGCAGTAATTACTGTATTAATGAAAGATTAAAACAATTGATATTATAAATATCCAAATAAATGTAATTTGAGACTTTTTATGAATTCCAATAATTTTCTAGGTTAATATGACATATTATTGTTGGTTAGATGAATTTTTTTCGAAGTAATAATGCTGGTATGAATTTAGCACAAACAAAATACCAAATAGTGTCAAAATTGACATAAAATAGTTTTTAAAACAAATATTATATTATTAATTGATATTATATTCATAAAAAACTAAGGTTCGGCCAAAATACTTCAATACTGATTTTTTTATCATTAATGAACCACTTGGGGTTCTTTTGGAAGTAAATAAAAATTTTATTAACCATATAATATAAAAATACAAAGAGACATGGTAAATGTCAAAAATTTTAACTAAGAGTTAAATCTAAAAGATAAAGCTAATATAGTGACCCAACCCTATATAAAACCTATTGTTTGAGAGTTTTTTGACCTATCCCCAACACAGACTTTAAATAATTCATTTTGGAGCCATTATAAACCGAAAATGATTTTATTATAAAATAATATTTCTAACTTTTAGTAAGGTGCCCCTCACCCCTCTTATAAAATGGAACTCCCCCTTCTCTCTAATTCACACATTAAAATCCATTTGGCTCATCTAAACCCTACACAAATACCCTCTAAACTGTACTCCCTTCATCCTAGAGGCCTTCCCTTAGTCATAATTCAAACCTAAGTATCCCTTTTGATCAAATCAAAAGGAAGAACCCGAAGAAGAGGTAAATATTTCATCACCTATTTCATGTTCCTTGCTTCTTCCACTACCTCTTTCTTTATTGTTTCCATTATAAAATAATAACTCTATTATATTCAATATTTTGTGATGTTATTATAAATATGGTTCAACCATATTCATTATTCTATCCATCCTTTGAATGACAAGTCACCAAATGTGCATACGTACAACTTACCGTCTCCACATCATGGTGTAATTGTTATTACATATATTATTATTTGGATGGGTATAATAATGATGTTTAATTGATGTAAGTAATAAATATAACATGATAATGATTCGGTATATATGATATACCATCCAATTATATATTATTTTAATATCAAAATAATGATATTTTCGCTCGTACGTACGTACGGATTACCCTCTCCACGAACGTGATAAGAATCATTCCCCGTCATATCCATTCAAGAATAATTTTTATTAGATGATTAAAAATAATGTTTAAAGATTTAATATCATTCTGAATATGAATAAAATGCATCCTATCCATGACAAGAATTACTTATGTAACAATTAATATAAAGGAAAATGAATCAGTTAACACCCGAAACGACGATAATACCAAAATATTATTAACAAAGCAATATTAAAAGATCATATATGATATCATATTAATGTATATGATTCTTGTAAAATTTAATAACAATTATTTCATCATTATACAGGAGGTTAACCTACCTTCGACCAAGGAAAAGTAAATGTTAAGGGTTAATTTCACAATATCTTCATTATCTGAAGTTGTTTATACCTAATTATCTTCTAGGACCTCTTTATCATCCACATACATGCTTCTTAAAAGTGTATTTCAAAACATTTTTACTATTTACTAGACAATGGTTTAATGTCATTTATAAACTTATTTGACCTTATATGTTTTGAAAGGAATCTTTCCGTCGTTTTCCAAACAAGGTACTTTTTGAACTTTTCGACAAATTTAAGTAATAATGTTTTTTTAACTTATACGGCGGGTGCAGCTATTTTACATCATTGTAACATTGTCGAAGCTTCCCTTACATTCTTATAATAATATTTTCAAAATTAATTTTTTCTTAAATTATTTCAAAATAGAAAGTGATATTTCTCTAAAAAGATTTTGATTTTATCTTTTTCAATATCCTTTGATGGATTTTAAGCTTATTTGAATTTGATTTATTATGATACAAAACATCCATATTGTATTGAAGGTATTGTGATATGTTTGATTTTGGGAGTTTTATTTTTACACCATTCATGGTTTTTGGATAAATTATTGGCATTTTTTATGCCAGTTTTAATACGAATGTTTATGTTATGTTTAACCCTTTTCATATGAGGAATGCATTAGACTTAGTAAGTGATGGTTGGAGCCCGCCATAGATCCTCAATGCATCGGTAGGTATAATGAGACAAACTAGTTTCTTGGCCCAGGGACTTGACAAAATATTATTTGTAGTCTTGGCATAAGGCCTTGACTATGTTGTTAAGAAGTGTGGAATTATGCCTTCCATCATTATGAAAGTCGCTGTAAATATAGCATGTGATTATTTGACTAATTTAATATCTATGTGAGTAATTAAATTGAATTATTTTGATTTATATTTTCCATATTATGATGAAATTTATGTAGAAAAGTCTTTTGTATTAGTTTTATAAATTTCCTTAAATGTTTATGCTTATTTATTAAAGTTTCCACTATATTGTTATCCTTAATGAGAAGTTAATCTCACCCCTTTCTATATTTTATTTTTCCTAGGATGCGAAGAAGTATATTATGATTGGCCTGTAGGGATAGTCTATGGTATCTCAGTGTTTTCTATGGAAAAAGTTGTTGTTGTTTTCCATTTTATGATGTAATGTAAATCATATGAATGTATCTAGTACTTACAAGGATACTAAAGTAATTGGTCTTTCAAGATATGGTCTTTTGTTATCATTCCAATGTTATGTAATAATGCACCGACTCTGGGTAACTAGGGTTGGGGCGTTACAGTTGGTATCATTGGAAGATTAGTACATACCTTGGAAACTAGATTTAAATAAACTATGATTAGAGCACATATCCCTAATATAGACTTTGAATATTAGTATAGAAGAACTTCCTAGAATTTTTTTATTGTATAGATTTTGTGATTTTTCCAACAAATACATCCATGTCTGGATATGAGTAAGTAGAGGAGGCTCTTGCATAGATGTACCTAGGGGTAAAACCTAAAAACACCACTTTGAGCTAGACTCGAATGGGAACCGGTGCACGACAATGGGCCTTGTTGCACTCTTGGTTACGACACTCCCGTGGGATATGCTTAGGATAAATCTCATTTTCTTTACAAACTATTTTTATGGGTTTATGAGTATATACTTCCTCAAATAAAACATTTTTATGATTATTGATTATATCCATAAACTGTTCAACTTATGTTAAGTGTTTTACAAGTTTGGAATTATGTATTTTGATTCATAAAATAATCTAGTTTATTCTATTGTTTAGAAATAGTGCCTAGTGGAAGGAATAGAAATTGTATAAATGCATGCAATCCATGTAGGTATTTCCCTCTACTCAATATAATTATAGTGGAGCTGGTGAAGCAACTGGAGCTGATTAGCCTATCACTATACAGGGAAAACTCACCCATGTTATGAATAATAACACTACCCATATGGATAACTCTGATCCACAGCATGGAGGATCAATGGTAGATCGCTTCATGAGGCAACAACCACCCACATTATATGGGGGTACAAATCCACTAGTAGTTGAGTAATGGATAACTTCCTCAGAGAAAATATTTTACGCCTTGTGGAGTAGTGAAAGGGAAAATGTTTTCATGGAAGTTTACCGCCTCATTGGAGATGCTGATCAATGGTGGTCATTGATTCAAAACACAAAGGAAGATGATGAAGTATAAAATATGTAATGGAGGGAGTTTAATGAAATTTTCTTAGAAAAATACTTTCCTCATGACCATCTAGCGGATATGGAAAGACAATTTCTGAGTCTGAGGAAAAATGAGGATGAGAATGTCGCATAGTATGAATCCAACACTACAAGGTTAGCGAAGCATGATGCAAATTATATACGTAACCCAAGAAGTAGGATTGATCATTTCTTTGATGGGTAAAAACCATTTCTCCATTGATCATTAGTCTCACAATCCTTATCTTCATATGAAGATATTGTCTCATGTGCTATCAAGAGAGAAAAAGAATTCTCTAAGTCTTACGACTTTAAAAGTAAAGAAAGAGAAGAAGAGATCTGTTGAACACTCTAGAAATGGAAATAAGGGGAAGAAAGGAAATGTTGAATATATATCCTATAGAAAATGTGGGAAGAAACACCCTGGTACTTGCCTGAATGGAATGAAAGTCTATTACAAGTGTGGTGAAAAAGACCACCAAACTCATGATTGCATGGGTAAGAAAGAGGTAGTCGATGTTGAATGCTACAGTTGTAGAGAAAGGGGGCATTATGCGAATGAATTTCCTAAGAATCCGGGGAAATTGCCTCAGAAAAGACCAAGGGATCAAGGCCAAGCTTATTCTATCAGTACTACTGAGTTTGAAGCTCCGAAAGACGTAGTGGTAGGTAATTTAATGGTTTCCTAATGATTAGAAAATGCTTTATTTGATTTTGGATCATCACATTGTTTCATATCTTCCCAGTTTGTTAAGAAAATTATATATTTCCTATTTGATTTAACCAGGGATTTGTCAGTCAAAACTCCTATGGGAAGTGTCATTACAACAATGTTTTGTGAATCAATCCCCATTAGGGCATATAAATGTTCTTTATCTGCTGATCTCATCGTCATACCCATGATGGAATTTGATATAATCCTCGATATGGATTGACCTTCAGACCATGATGAAAAGGTTTATTGTAAAAAGAAGGAGGTTACAATTTTTGATGATGACAAGGAGTACCTTATCTTTAGAGAAGAATCATCACCACATAATTCTTATCTAGATCCACCCCAGTAGCTCAACTAAATTCAATTATTGGGGAGGAATAGAATTAAATAATTGTGGGTGAGGAAATGAATGTTCAAATAGAGGATGTATCTATTGTGAAAGAATATGTTGATGTGTTTCAAGAAGATTTACATGGACATCCTCCCAAACGAGAATTTGAGTTTTCCATTGATTTAATTCCTAGATCAAGGCTCATATCGAAGACAACTTATAGAATGGAAACTATGGAATTAGTGGAACTAAAGAAACAACTAGAGGAATTGTGTAATAATGGATTTATTCTCCCTAGTGTTTCTCCATGGGGATCCCATGTCCATTTTGTTAAGAAGAAATATGTATCAATGAGGGTGTGCATTGACTACAGGTATATAAATGCTATAACAATAAAGAACATGTATCCCCTACCTGTAATTGATGATTTATTTGTCCAACTTCATGGAGCTCAATACTTTTCAAAGAATGACCTTCGATCTGGATATCATCAGTTGTGTGTGAAGAAGGAAGACATTCTGAAAATAGCATTTCAAACCCGGTATGGGTATTACAAGTTTACAGTAATGCCTTTTGGATTGTCTAGTGCACCCTCTATTTTCATGGATCTAATGAACAGAGTTTTCAAGAAACATCTTTATGACTTTGTAGTGGTATTTTTTGATGATATCTTGGTATACTCCAAAAGCTACGAAGATAATAAAAATAACTTGGGAATTATCCTGAAGACTCTTAGAAGACCTGAATTATATGGGAAGTTTAGCAAGTGTGAATTCTAGCTTCAAGAGATTTCTTGTCTTGGTCATATCATCTCTAAGGATGGAATCTCTGTTGATCTTTCTCAGACAAGAGCAATCCATGAATGGCCAGCACCGACGAGTATAACTGAGGTGCGTAGTTTTATTGGTTTAGCAGGTTATTATCGGCATTTCATCCAGAATTTTCCCCAATTGGATAACCTATTAACCAAGCTCATGCATGAAGGGTGGAAATTTGTTTGGACATAATAATGTGAAGAATGTTTTGATGAATTGAAGAGAATATTAGTCAATGCTTCTATATTGAATCTACCAACGGGGAATGATGGGTTTATTATTTATAGTGATGCATTAAAGAAAGGAATTGGTGGTTTCCTTATGAATAATGATAGGGTTATTTCCTATACATCACGAAAGCTAAAAATTCATGAGCAAAACTATCCTACTAATGATCTTGAGTTATCAGTGGTTATCTTTGCTTTGAAAATATGAAGACATTATCTCTATGGTGTAAAATGAGATATATATACCGACCACAAGAGTTTGAAGTATATTTTCTCACATAAAGAACTCAACATGAGGAAAAGGAGATGGCTTTAACTACTCAAGGATTATGATTGAACTATACAATACCACCCGGGGAAGGAAAATAAGGTGGTGGATGCTTTGAGTAGTAAAGAACACAGATTTTTGAACAAGATAAGAGTTGAAAGAGATCCTATTTTCATGGATCTAGTAAAGATGGACATGGGAATCACCATGGAAGTTGAAACATCAATACTTTTTCAAATGGTTGCCAAACCATCATTACTATAAAGGATAAAGAGTTCTCAGACTGGTGATTAAGAGTTTCAAAAGAAGATTAAAGCTGTGAATAAAGAGGGAGATTGCTGATTTTTTGTCAAGATGTATGGTTTTTCAACAAGTGAAAGCTGGAAGGAAACAACCTGGAGGAGTCATGTAACCTCTTCCCAAACCTGAGTGGAAATGGGATAATATTACCATGTAATTTTTCATGGGACTAACAAAGACTCCTAGAAGGAATGATGCAATATGGGTTATTATTGATCATCTTACCAAGTCATCACATTTTTTTAATAAGAGAATATTTACCACTTGAACGTTTAGCAAGACTGCATATTAACGAAGTTTTAAGACTTCATGGAGTACCACTATAGATTGTTTCTGATCGTGATCTCTGTTTTGCATCAAGATTCTGGAAAAGTATTTAGAAATCCCAAGATACTGAACTTCGTCTGAGCAATTCCTACCACCCCCAAACTGATGGACAATCATAATGGACTATTCAAACCTTAGAAGACATGTTAAGATCATTCTCAATTGACATTCAAGGTATGTGGGATCAATATTTACCTCTCCTAGAATTTTCCTATAACAATAGCTTCTATTCTAGTATTCAGATGACACCATATGAAGAGTTATATGGAAAGAGATGTCGCACACCAACCTGTTTGGATGATGTTGGTGAAAGAAAACTCGTAGGCCTAGAACTGGTGGAGGAAGACATGTAAAAGGTGAAGTTAATGCAAAACAACATCAAAGAATCTCAAAGTAGGCATAAGAGCTATGTTGATAACCGAAGGAAGGATTTGGAATTTCAGGCAGGAGATCATGTTTTCATGAAGGTATCTCCATGGAAGGGTGTTGTACGTTTCTATAAGAAGGAATAATTGAGTCTCAGGTATATCGGACCATTCGAAATTCTAGAATGAATTGGAGTTGTAGCTTACCGTTGGGCAATGCCGCCAAGTCTCTCCAAATTTCACTATGTATTCCACATATCATTATTGAGAAAATACATGTTCGGCCCAACACATGTACTCACCTATGAGGAATTACAACTGGAACCCAATCTATCATATTGCAAAGAGCCTTTCAAGATTCTTGATACAAGATAACAAGTGCAGAGAAACCGGACAACTCATCTGGTAAAAGTTCATGGAAGAACCATAAAATGGAAGAGGCAATGTGGGAACCCAAGGAATTTATGATAAAGACCCACCCGAGTATTTTTTGGTAGTAATATTATAGAAATTTTGAGGACGAAATTATTTGAAGGAGGGGATAATGTAACACCACAAGCTTCCATGGTACGATTCTCATTGAATAATTCAATAGCATGTGTTGTACGCAACTTCGAGTTCTAACACACCACAACCAATCAAACTAGCCATTACAAATAGTAATACCCACTTTTTGAAATTTTATAAATTTTATCTTTCAAAATGGACTTCATTTTAGGATTTTTAGTATCGAAATTATCTAATGGTGAAGTTTTGATATTTTTTTGAAAACCTTCAATTTTTGATGAATAGTGAAAACACTAAGTTATAGTTTAAAACAGAATTTTTTTTTAAATAATTATTTATTTTATTTTAATTTTTTTAGTTCAAAATATATACATAATACCTATAAAAGTTAAATTTAATTAATTGGAGTCAGTTTATAATAATTTTAGATATTTAAAAAGTTTATCGAACTTTTTAACGTCTTTTACCCACCTCCAAGGAGCATTTGCAAATTTACATAAAACATAATTTTACCACATCTGTGAGTTGAATTTCAAAATTCCGAGAGACACGGTTGATATCATTAATAAAAATGTGGTTCAATAAGATTAAAATAATTTTTGTTGAATAGTAACTTTTTACTTTTATTTACCACGGTTAAAAGTAAATAGTGTATTTAAGGGTAAAAATGATTTTATTATTACCCTAAAAAATGTCCTAATTCTATTTGATAAGTGTAATTAGACCAAAAACAAACTTAGGAATAAAATATGATCCTTTAGGTCCACTTGGATTAGACTAGGACATTTATTATTATTTAATTCAAAGAAGAGCTAAAAGTATTAAATTCAATGTTTAATAGCTATAAAAATTTTACTATAGGGATAAACATAAGATAAATTCGACTATAAATATTCATTAGAAATATAAAAACATTTCCTATATAATTGTATTTTATTTATATTTTTTAACAATTAAATAATTAAATTTATTTATGACACAATGATGATGTAATAATTATGTATTAATGAACGATTAAAATAATTGATATTATAAATATCCAAATAAATGTAATTTGAGACGTTTTATGAATTCCACTAATATTATAGGTTAATATGACATATTTTGGTTGGTTAGAAGAATTATTTTCTAAGTAATAATGATGTTAAGAATTCAGAAAAAACAAAATACCAAATAGTGTCAAAATTGACATAAAAGAGTTTTTAAAACAAATATTATATTATTAATTGATATTCTATTCCTAAAAATATATGGATCAGCCAAAAGACTTATATAATAATATTTTTATCATTAATGAACCACGTGGGGTTCTCTTGGATGTATATAGTATGTGAATGAACTATATAATATACAAATAAAAGAGACATGGTAAATGCCAAAATATTTAACTAAGAGTTAAATCTAAGAGATAAGGTTAATATAGCAACCCAAACCTGTCTAAAACCTATTGGTTGATTGGTTTTAGACGTATCCCCACTTTATCCTTTAAATTATTTATTTTAGATCCATTAGAAACCGAAAATGATTTTATTATAAAATAATATTTCTAGCTTTTCCTAAGGTGCCCCTCACCCCTCCTATAAAATGGCACTCCCCCTTCTCTCTAATTCACACCATCAAAGACATTTTGCTCAGAAAAAACCTACCCAAATACCCTTGAAAATTTCATCCCATCATCCTAGAGGAATTCCTTTAGTCAGAAAGCCAACATATGGATCCCTTTTGATCAAATCAAAAGGAAGAACTCAAAGATGAGGTAAATATTTCATCACCACTTTCAAGTTCCTTTCTTCTTCCACTTCCTCTTTCTTTGTTGTTTCCATTCTAAAATAATACCTGTAGTATATCCTATATACTGTGATATTATTATAAATATGTGACAACTATATTAATTATTCTATCCATCCTTTGAATGACATGTCAACATACATGTGTACGTACGACTTACCGTCACTACGTCGTGGTGTAATTTTTATTCAATACATTTTTATTTGGATGGATATAATAATGATGTGTAATTGAGGTAAATAATAAATATAAAATGATAATGATTATGTATATATGATATACCATCCAATTATATATTATATTAATATAAAAATAATGATATTGTCGCTCGTGCGTACGTACGGATTACCGTCTCCACGAACGTGATAAGATTCATTCCCCATCGTATCCATTCAAGAATAATTTTCATTAGATGATTAAAAATAATTTCTAAAGACATAATATCATTCTAAATATGAATAATATACATCCTATCCATAACAAAAATTACTTGCATAACAAAGCATATAAAGGAAAACGAATCAGTTAACACCCGAAATGACGATAATACCAAAATATTATTAACTAAGCAATATTAAAAGATCATATATGATATTATATTAATGTATATGATTCATGGATAATTTAATAAAAAATATTTCACCATTATACAGGAGGTTAACTTACACTTTACCAAGGAAAAGTAAAAGGTAAGTGTTAATTTCAAAATCTCCTCATTATCCGAGGTTATTTATACGTAATTATCTATTGGGACCTCTTTATCATCCACATCCATGATTCTTAAAAATGTATTTGAAAACATTTTTACTATATACTATTAAATGGGAATATGTAATTTATACCCTTATTTGATCGTATATGTTTTGAAAGGAATCTTTCTGTCATTTTCCAAATAAGGTACTTTTTGACCTATTCGACAAATTTAAGGTAAGAATGTTTCATTAACATATACGGCGGGTGTGGCTATTTTCCACTGTTATAACATTGTCGAAGATTATCTTACAAGCATATAAGAATATTTTCAAAATTAATTTTTTCTTAAATGATTTCAAAATAAAAAGGTATATTTCCCTAAAAAGGTTTTGATTTCATCTATTTCAACATCCTTTTATGGATTTTAATCTTATTTGATGTTGATTTAATACGATACAAAACTTCCATATTTAATTGAAGGTTTTGTGATATGTTTGACTATGGATGTGTTATTTTTACACCATTCATGATTTATGGATAAAGTATTGACATTTTTTATGCTGGTTTTATTATGAATGTTTATGTTATGATTAAACCTTTTCATATGAGGAATGCATTGGAATTAGTAAGTGATGGATAGAGCCCGCTATAGCTCTTCAATGAATCGGTAGGTCTCATGAGACAAAATAGAGTCAAGGCCTTGACAAAATATTATTTTTAGTCTTGGAAAAAGGCCTTGACTATGTGGTTATGAAGTCTCGTATTATGCATTCCATAATTATGAAAGTGGTTATTAATATTGCATATGATTATTCGACTAGAAGAATATCCATGTGAGTAAGTAAATGGAATTATTTTGATTTATATTTTCCATATTACGATGAAGATTATGTTGAAAAGGATTTTGTTTTATTTTTATACATTTCCTTAAATGTTTAGGCTTATTAATGAAAGTTTCCCCTATATTGTTATCCTTACTGAGCATCTGAGCTCACCCCTTTCTATGTTTTATTTTTTCCGCGATGTGAAGAAGTACATTATGACTACCTGGAGGGATATTCTATGGGATCTAAGTGTTGTATATTTAAACAATGTTGTTGTATTTTTCTATTTTATGATGTAATGTAAACATTATGAATGTATCTAGTACTTCCAAGGATACAAAATTAATCGGTCTTTCGGGAATTGATCTTTTGTGACCATGCCAATGTTATTTTATAATGCACCATCTCTGGGTAACTATGGTTAGGGCATTACAAATTCTTTTAAATTATCCTTATTACTATTCATGTAAGACATTAGTGAAAAATGAGTCACACCACTTTGTGAGATTGTAGTCCGCGCACACACAAACGACGTTATCATAACCATTGCTGTTTGAAAAGTTAAAAAAAATATTTTTTTATTATAATTAAATAATTATAAATATATTACAAATATTTTATATATACTTTAAATATATCATTAAAATAATTTTTGTGATGTGATGATTGAAATCAAATGACATTATTTCACAAGGCGGTAGTCCCCCACAGACACAAATGATAATTTTGTATCCCATTTGATGGTTGAGGAGGTGTATTTAGTCTATTAAAATAATATAATAACATATAATTTTATATTTATATATTTATTAACATATTATATAATTTTAAGATTTCTTTTATGGGCTGGAAGAATAAACAAAACTAAAATACAGATTTTTGAATTATACCTCTTCTCAAAACTCCACTTTAGTATTACAAATAATGTATTAATTTCATGTATTGAGAAAAAAAAAAGTGTTACAGTATGATTTTATAAATATTTGGATTTGATTTGGTAAGTTATTTTATGAAAAATGGTGTTTTATTTGTAAATAATAGAGGAGAGTGGGTGGACTTTAATAAGCGAGGTGTGTGGGTCAATTTTAATATTTATAAAGAAAAAGGTGTACCCATATTATTTAAATTTCAAAAGGTTCCAAAATATATAATTATAGGGACATGTAAATGAAAATTTAACAATTTTACCAGGAAATGTTTTTTGGAAAATGTTTTGGTTTTTTGTACCCTTGTATTATTAGTTTAATCCCTTGGGAAATCTGTTTTAACAATAAGCATGGTGATTTATTTTTACCATTTTCACTAATCATTACGATAAAAAACTAAGTTAAACTTATTTGATCATATAACATATGTTAATTAAAAATATAGAACCAATTTTTCCAAATTCAATTCACATACCTGGAAAAAAATTAATTTAAAATTAAACCTCCAAACATAATACAAATATTGGTTTTCAAAATATAATTTTTTAAGGAAAAGATGATTTTATATTATCTATATGTCTAATACAAATAATTTTATAAATATAAATTAATATTTATTGAAATATAATATATATATTTCATCTAAATTATTTCTCCTTGGAGGTTATTTTATATAATTAAGATAGAGAAAACATATGTAATGTAAAAAACAAATTTAGAAAAATCATGTTTTTCAACCAAAAAAAAATCCTTATACTAAAATGAAATATAAATTTGATTAAAAATATATTATATTGATTATATATAAGAAAATAATTATTTTCATTATTTAAATTATAATAAAAAAATAATGTTAGTAATAAATTACTAGACTTGTTTAAAATAAATCACATTTCTTGTAAAATCAACATTTTTAACTATTCACAAGAAGATCAATGTTTTCTGGAGAACCAAAAAAAATTAACCAATGTAAATTTTGATATTTGGATTTCAAAAATTTTGTTCATTTTACTAAATAAATTTTCAATTAGTTGTAAAAATTAATTATAATACTTCTTTCATGAAAATAAATAAAAAACATTTTTTAAGGAAACATATTTTTGAAGAAGAGAATTACATTACCACAAATTGATTTATTATTTGATCAAAAAATTTCAATAATTAATATTGAGTGTTAAATTTATACATATGTGTGTGTTTGCATCATAGTGTATTTATTACTATTCATAAATACCAATTGAATAGCTATGTTATAATGCTTATATATTTGGTGGTTCATTTAAACTCAGTGTTATGAGTTGAATACGTTATAGAACATTATTTTATTTTATACAATATTGCGGTATTACCAAAACTCACTTAGTTATTGTGCTCTATAGAAATCATAAATTTTAAAAATAAATTTAAGAACCAGAAAATTTGATGAAGTAGGGATAATGCCATTTTTTTGAATTAGAGTAACATAATTTTGATGGAAAAAATCATTTCAAGTTGGGTAGAATGTAACACTCCATGAATTTAGAATATATTTTTATTAAAATAAATTGTATTTCCTTTTATGCTTTCTCTAAATGAAAAAAATGAGTTTAAACAAACCTCAATATAATATATTTTTATTTAAATGTCACAGTTATAACCCAAATATTAATAGTTGTATGAATATGAATAAACACATTGTAATAAAAAATTTTGTTATAATGAAAATTTTTTTAAAATTATGTACTAAATTTTTAGTCAATTATTTATAAGCATCAAAAATATATTTTTCCTCAAAAATAATTTTTTATTGATTTTTTAAAAAACATTAATAATTATATTCTATAACATTTATAAAATGAATTTGATATAATGAAAATAATTTTTAAATAATTATATCTAAATTAAATGTGTGTGAATTTTTAAAATTTTTCTAAAATCATTTATTTTTTGATGAATAGTGAAAATTATTAATTTTAATGAAAATGACCTTTTCATTTCAAGTATTTTCAATATTTCCATTATAATTTAAAATGATTTGAATGAAAAAATTAGTATTTTTATAATATTAATAATATAATTAAGTTAATTGGTATAAAATATATTTTTGATAATAGTATACATGTTTTATAGTTAAGAACGAATTTTTTTCCTAGAAAACCGCATTTCATCGAGTTTATGTTGTTCAATTATAAATTAAATCGACAAATTATATGAATTTAATTTTATAAAAAATATTCAATAATTAGTATCCTAGTGATTTACATAATATAATATGGATAACTTATCATGTTGTCATTCTGATTAGTAACCATGATAATTATTTGGAACCTCTATAAAATATGTACAAGTAGGTTAAACCCATTAGGTAAAACATTAAAATAACATTAATAATTCAATTTATCTTATTTTATGATTTTTTTTCTTCCAATTGTACCATTAAAGAGTAAAATATTTTATTTTAGAGCATTTGTTTTTAATTTGGGAGCCCTATATTCACCCTTGTGGAGATAGGTTAAATTTTATTCAAATTAAAAACTATTTTTGGTTCTTCACATATAATAGAATGGATAAAAGATAAGAATTGGATTTTGATTTCCAAATAGCTCTAAAAACATTATTTTTTATTATTTAACAAAAAAATTGTTTAAATTAAATCATTCCTTTATTTGATGATTAATTTTTTTTACTATTAAATAGGGTGTTTCCTAAAAACTCCCTTTTAGGAATTTAAAATTTTTATAATAAAATTAATTTCTACTGAAAATAAAAATAATATATGATAAAACTGATTCAAATTTTGAGATTATATTTTTCAAATTTCTTATAATTCCCTTTTATTTTTTTCATTAAATTAGGTTATCATTTGAAAATTTTATGATATAATGAATAATAATAAAATTCATTTGAAGTGGTTTAACTAGATGATAATTGTTAATATTAAACCAAACCCATCAAAATAATTTTATTAGATTATTTAAAATCTATAATATATTATATATTATTTTTGGGTGTCCTGGTTCATCTGTAAATTATTATGATATATATATTATTTAATATATTATGTAATTCCTTATGTGTCATTCCACTCCCCTATAAAAGGATACCACCTCTCCTATCTTTGCACATATCATGAGTCTTTTGGATATTCAAATACCTACAATTATATATTCATATCATCCATCCCAGCATCATATATCTTGTACTCTTAATATATATCATCCTTTCAGGGATTAAGGTCTATGAAAATTGATGTTTCTCAACAAAGAGGTATAAATCTTACCGATTAATTTCAATTTTTCTTCTTCTTATACCTATAATAAATATGTGGAATCAATTATAACGTAATTAATTTATTTAATTAAATATTAATAATTTTTTACTATAATTTATAAACAATAATATAGCTTATTCTCATCTTATGGAAAATTATAACGTTATTCGTGAGTATGTGTAAACTACTGCATCCACAAAGTGATGTGATTAATTTTTTATTTCCACATTTAGTGGATGATAATAGTAGTAAATTTAATGAGTATATGTGATATATATAATAAATATGATATACGAATTATTTTTTAAATGTAAATTATTATTTATATTCCTTTCATTCCATCCTTTAAAAAGTGAAAAAAAACATTCATGTGTATGTATGGATTACTCTATCCATTAATAATTTAATTCATTTTTCTTTCAAAAAATTTAAATATTAGTTGAAATTTTTATATAATAAATAAATATTCAATTTATATCATTAATAAAATTAAATAGATGGGTTAAACATGATCAATGTACAATGATCAGAATTTTCTAACCGAAACAAGTAGGAAAAATGAAGAGGTTATCACCCCGAACAATGATTTTAATAGCGGATTATTTATAAAGTGATGATATGGTGTTGTAGTTAAATCATGTTTGGTATTATATATATATATATATATGATAATGTTATGATATTATATTTATAATAAATATATATTTATTATATAGGTATCTCAAATGAATATGAAGCATTACGAGACTTGAGGTAATGGATTTATGCTTCTGTCACTATTTAATCATTATATTTTATTCCTGAATTTCCATTGAGAAACATAAATGTTCCATATCTAATAAATCCATTAAATATTTTAACCCTTGGTATTTCATGTAATTTTCATGTCATAGTACAAATTTCCTCCATTTTTTACATAAAATTATAGTGAAAATATTTTATTGAAAACCACTTGTTTATCCCAATTTGGTCAAGAATCATTTTTCTCTATGTCCATATTTTCATTAAAATGTTTGGAAACTTGTATATTTTTAATATTATTCTATGATTTTTCAAGCTAATCTTTTCTTATTTTTGATTTTATATAAAATTATTTAAATATAATCCTCATCCATTTCCAGAACGAGGTAAATTTCACTTTTGAAAAAATATTTGAAATTAATATTTTTTTTAACAATTATAACATGAAAAAAAATCTCCCACCCTCAAGACTGGTCATATATTTGATGCTTATATTATAATTTTTCGAGGTTCTATTACATAAAATTTTCTCTAAAATTTGGGTATTATTTTCATTTTAAATAAGTCAAAATAAAATTTTCTTTTCCACAAAAATTATTTTAGAAATCCATTAATAAAATATTTTATCTATCAAGATATCATTTTATTGTAATTATGATTTACTATGGATATGATTCAAAGATACCATAATTATTATTTATCGATATGTTCTATGATTATAATCATGAGATATTTATAACACAATACTATTTTCCATGGGTTATTATATGGTGATATGTTGAATGATTTATGATATTCAGACATATATTTGAATGGATTATGAATTTTTGATTATTTAGTCCATTATATCCTTCTAATTACTTGGATAAAGTGATATTTATTTCTCATGATATGATTACAATGATATGTGTGGACATGACTGCAAATATATTTATTCACATGTAGATGAGTAAGTGTTATTAATGTTGGAACCAAGGATGCTCATTGCTAATAATGGAGGATATTTTTTGTTTGTTGTGAATTTGAAATGGATGACTAGGGAGTTTGAAAAGAATAGGGTCATACATTTTAGGCTAAAACCAATATTGAATGTGGTGCAGTTTCCTAATGTTTTCCAAATTTTTGGGCCTCCAAAATCAAAAGTTTGGTAATGTTTTGGATCAGTGGTACATAGTGATGGTGAGCAGTAAATAGTGAATACATGTGGTATGCAGCGAAGGCATGCAGTATGTGGTGAAGGCGTGTGGTGCACGGTGAAGGCGCTTGATAAGTGGTGAAGGCATGTGGTATGCGGAACGGTGTACATAACTGAAAATAGTTCACATCGATGGTATGCAGTAAAGGCATGTCGTATGAGAAATGATGCTAAAAATGGTTTGTAGTAATGGTAGTCCACGAAAAGATGTTGTAAGAATACTGATAGAAATACAGTACATGGAAGGGTAATGGAACGAGATAATAGTTTTTAGTTCATAGGATTGTAGTACACGGTGGAGGATAACAATATGAATATGGAGTTCAATTTACAGTGAATATTGTCCTAGATTAAAAATTTGGGTAAATCATGGTTTTTAAATTCAATGTGTTATGTTTCTATTTACGGAGTAGTAATCCCCATTGTTAGGTGATGATATTTGAGAGTAATATTTCATGAAGAAATTTAGTGAATTCTGAAGTGGTACACGGAGGAGAAGACGACATGCATAGAGAATCATCTGTGTTAGGAAAACAGGACTCAGAAGAGAGTTTGGTTCATCCAGGATGCTCTCGTAGTATGCAGTCGAGAAAGGATGTACATAGAGTAGGAAGGTATGGGAAAATAAATTTCACCTGAGTGATGATTCTTCCAACGTAGTGTGCAAGGGGGAGTTAGCCGAAGTGGTTTGAGGGACGTAGTGTGCTATCACTAAAACCTTCTAAAGGTAGTGTGACTGTAACAGACTAACATTTCTAAACTCTTTTAATCCACAACTTATGAAAATTTGTTGTTTTTGGTACGACCAAAACACTGTCGGAATATTCTCCTTGAATGTATCCCTTAGTGGTGAACCACATAAAATTGATGTGTCATTGCTTTTCATGTGATTTTTTATTTTCTACCGTTCATCATCAGATGGGTTAAATAGGTTCCTACCAAAGTGGGAACAAGATTATTAATTTGAAAAGAAAAATTTGGAACCCTTATACACCCCTCCCCTCTCTGGGAGTTCTGGGGTCCTTCAGTTGGTATTATATGTAGGTTGCTGATGTTAAATATGTCCTATTTTTTTAAACATGGAGAATACAGTTATTGTCTGAGGAATTATTTTGTTTAATGGAGGAAACGTTCAAATATGGAAGAATAGTATGATATCTCATATTAGATCATTTTGAATTGATATTCTTTTTTTTCACTACATAAGGAATACAGGTCATTGAGCCAAATGGTCTATCTTTGATAGATCCAGATCAGAAAATGCGAGATGCTGATGCTAAAGCTTATAATTCCCTAAATACAACTATTTTTAATCAAATTTATCTAAAGGGGAGGAACATTATGTCACCAATGTATATGTGGGATAAATTATAAAATATTTATTTAGGTGACTGCAAAGTGAAGGAGGTGATGCTCTAATTTTTATACAAATTTTTTGATGATCTGAAGATTCACCCCAATGAAAATAATGATTTTTTCATCAATTTAATTGCCAAAGCTGTAGGTGTTATTCTAGGGCTTGGATAAGAGTTCAAAGAAATTGATATTGTAAATAAAATATTGATAATACATCCTCCCATTTATAATTAAAAGGTTTTAGCTCTTGAAGACATGGATCTTTCCAAACATTCTCTTGATAATATTCTAAGCAGTTTAGTGGAATATGAGATTACACTCAACCCCGAAAATTCAATGACTAGTGTAGGTATGGAAATGTAATTCAAATCTATTGAAAAACTGGAAATCTCAGGAGATTGTTTTGATGAAGTTGATGAGGAAAAAGAAGTTCTTTCTATAATTTCCATGAAACTCAAGAAGGGAACAGGTAAATTTGTGGAAACTTACCTCTTTCTTGTTTCCACTGTGGAAGAGTTTTTCACATAGCCTCTCATTGCCTGAGAAATTTCAATGATGAAGAAAGTGAATATGGAGACATTCAAAAACCTAAGAAAATGTTTTTTCAAAAGAGAGAATTCAAATCTGGAAATAAATTTCAATGAAAGAGTTTTGTTTTTGTAGATGAAGATGGTGACAATGAACTCTATGAGGAAGGGGAAGCAAAATTCAAATCTTGGAACCATTCGTCCATGATGGATGCCATTGAAAATTATATACCATTGACAAATAAATCTATAGATAATCATGTGACTTCAAGTATCGATACCAAGTTTCAACTAATGTATTCTTTTTTTATGTTGGATAATAAATTTAAGATATGAAATAAGTGGAAAGAAATAGTTGAAGAATCATTAGAATGTATTGATCAGCTTGAAGCAAAAATTGAACGATTGGAAGAAAATGTGAAAGTACAATCATCAATCCTTAAAAGAACTAATGATGTTGTGGAACTAAAACTCAGAATTGAAGAAAAATAAAATTTCAACATTGACCTTACCTTGATACTGGATGAGATGTCCAGGACTATTGAAGGACTAAAAGAAGAAGTTATTACTCTGAGAAGTAAACTCAAAAGTGAATCAATTTCAATAGAAGAAAAGAGGAAAATACAATTTTGAAGGTTCTCATATACCAAGCTGGTAGAGAGGAAAAAACATGGTTCTGATTTGGTTGAAAATATCTAGAGTGATCAAGGACCCACATGCATGGTAAATATTGGAATTTGTAGTGATTTTGGATCATTAAATTCTATAAATAAAGTGAACAAGAATAAAGGAAAGTAGAAAGTTGATCATGTTGAAAATCCACCAGAAGTGAGGAAAAACAAACCCTTAAATCAAACTGAAAGTGGAACCGAAAATTATCCTTGAGTTTCCAGAAATGAAAGGGAGTCAAACTATTTTCCCGAGGGGGAATTCATGAGGAGATATATAAGTGAAAATAAATTTAATTTCATGAAGTGTCAGTTTTGTTTTTATCTAGGCCATACCCTTTCATACTATGATGAGGGAAGGAGATATATAAATAGGGAAGAGTTATGAGTTCAACAAAGGAGAAAATATTTATATCCTACTCCTTAAAGAATAAATAATTTCTATGGATATTTTTTCACTGTTCTATCTCTGGCCATAAAGCTTTGTATTGCAGGCAATGGTATGACAGGAAAAATTCTTTCAATGCTCAGAGACAAGTCAATACTCATCAACCAGGAGGTGTTTCTATTTCAAATAGGTAATCTCCTCTAGAAGAAGAATTGTAATATAAAGAACCCATGTACATGAAAGAGATAATTAAAATACTATCATTTTACTATACTCTACCCAATATCTCATGGAAAGAAAAAAAAAAGAAAAATAGAAAAATCCAATTTGGAGAAGTATACCTCAGAGCTAGAAAGAACAACAACACTTGGATTCTTGATAGAGAATGTTCATCCCACATGACAGGTAATTCATACCTATTAACAAATACCAGGAAAAGTTTTGATGGAATGGGGATGTTTGGAAATGATAGTCTTTGAAAATAAAAGACTGTGGAAGTACTGAGCTTGTTAATGGAGAGCTAAAGAAAATTGATGTCCATTATGTGGATGGTCAGCATCAAAATCTTATTACTGTCAGTCAACTATGTGACTCAGGTCTTATTTTGACATTTAATCATAATGGTTGTACTATGAGAGGAAATTCAATGAGTTCCCTAATGAAAGGATGTAGAACAGATGGAAACTTATATCAGGTTGACTACAAAGAGAACATCGTCTACATAATAGTTGAATATTAAAACAACTTATGGCATCATAGATTTAGGATCATCAATCATCAAGACATGGAAATGATATCTATGTTGAAGATAGTCAGGGATATCCCTACACTGAAGCGTAAATAGGAGAAGACCTATGATGCTTGCATGCGATGGAAACTGGTCTGTAGTTTCTACCAGCCAAAGAAGAAATGATCATCAAATCTCCTTAACCACATCCATACAGATGTATGTGGGCCGATAAATGATGCAAGAACATATGGGGATTGGTACTTTGTTACTTCAATAGATGATTATAGTAGAATGTCATGTGTTATTGTTATACATAGGATGTGACAAGTGCTTGATTAAATGAAAACCTATCATCAAATCAGTGATAATAATACTAGACAGAAGATCAAAGTCTTGCATTCTAACAATGGAGGGGAATGCACGTCCATTGAATTTTAAAATTACCTTGAGAAGCTTGGGATACTACATGAGGTGGTAATTGTGATAATTTCATATAAAAATGGAGTTGTTGAGGGTAGGAATGAACAGGTAAACAACATGGCCAGAACAATGTTTACAGAGAGTCTTATTCCTTGAAATTACTGGAAATAGGTATTACAAGTTGTAGTGTATATTCAAAATTGAATATGGAAATATATGGATGTGACAAATACACCATATTAATTGTGTCATATATGGATGATCTCTTTAAAAAAATTTGTTTAAAAGTTATTGTTTCATTCGAAACAAATAATGGAATTAATGGAAGATGGAGATAATGCATACAAAGGATTATTTCATGAATACTCTATGAACAGTAAATCCTACAAATGTTTCAATAAGTACTTGGGAAGATTTATAGAAAGTAGTGATGTTAAGATAATTAAGGAGAAAAACCTGAATGCTTCAGGGAATTATTATAATAATGTGATAGATTGTGGGGTAGAATGTAAACATGGAAAAAATTCTAATTAAGAGGTAGAGGAAGGTATAAAAACTCTTAGGAGTCACTTCATGATGTTGACTCAGAAGAAGAATCAGAAGAGGAATCCATAGCTATAGAGAATTTGGTCAAACCCCAATGGAGAAATCGAAGAGTATAGATTTATTAGTCCAACATTATTGGGGATCAGAATGCACCTATGCAGACAAGTAGAATGATGAATAATGCACAATATGTGTTTCTATCAGTTGTTGAACCATCCTCTTTTGAAGAGGCTACAACAGATGAGTCATGGGTGGATATAATGAATGAAGAGTTGGATCAGGTTGACAAAAATAAGACATGGGATCTTTTTGAAAGACCTGAAGATCATAATGTTATTGGTACTAAGTATATCTTCATGTAAAAATTGATGAACATGGAAATGTGATCAGAAATAATGCATGCTTGGTTTGTAAGGGATATTCAAAAATAGAAGGTGTTGATGTTGTAGAGACATTTTCTCCCATAGTGATACTGGAGTCAATCAGACTATTTCATTCCATAGAAATCCAAAGAGGATTTAATGTATATCAAAGGGATGCCAACACATCATTCATAAATGTATTATTGGGAAAAAAGTCTATATTTATTAACCCATGGGGTTATTGCATGGTAGTGATGAACTAAAGGTTTAAAAATTAAAGAAATAACTCTAGGGCCTGAAACAAGCACCAGGAGAATGGAACGCTTTTTTGGACTCTTGTCTGAGAAATCTTGTGTTAAATATAGGATTTTTTGATCACAATCTAAATGTGAAGAATTAAAAAAAGGATCAATTCATGGTATTGGAATATGTGGATGATAATATTTTCTCTGGAAGTTGTCATGGGTTAGTGGATGAATTTTCCAATCAAAAGAAATCAGAATTTGAAATGTCCATTATTGGTGAACTCACATACTTTTTAGGGTTTTTGGTGATTCATAAGAGGGATTAAACTTTCATTTATTAGGAAAATTATGCAAAAGTGTGGCTAAAATTTTTCAATATGCATGACTCCAAACCAATGTATACTCTGATTGCGGTTGGAGAAAATCTCAGCAAGCATGAGGAAAGTAGTTTGTGGATCCCATCATATACCAAAGAATAATTGGAAACCTATAGTACCTAATAAGAATACATCAAGATATTGTCAATAAAACGTTCATGACATCCCGCTTTTTGAGTAATCTGAAGGAATAACATATGGAGAAAGTGAAATGAATTATGAGATACATTAATTGTACACATAATAATGGCCTATACTTTGCTGCAATAATAGATAGTGATCTATCATCATTTTCTGATGCTGACTGGGCAGGAGAAGTAGTGGACATAATTTCTACCAGTGGTGGATATTTCTATAATGGAATGACATGTGTGGGTTTGTAGAGAAATAAATAGGAAAGTACTTCACTTAGTACTAATGAAGCTATATATATATATATGCTACCAATTCATGCACTCAGTTACGTTGGATGAAGCAGCAACTGAGTAACATATGTGATGAGGCGAAACAACCAATGGTGATTTACTATGATAACAACAGTGCAATTGATTAAACAAGGAATCCTATTCAGCATTCTCATAATAAACATATTTAGATCATATATCACTTCATCATGGAAAAAGTTGAACATGTCAAGATCAAAATGGACCATGTGTGAAATGATGATCAAGTGGATGACATTATGACCAAGCCACTTTTAGCAGATGTGTTTGCAAAACAATGGTTGAACCTTGGTGTTTAGCCACCTCTAATTGTATAAGGAGGTTATGATATTCTCCTCTCCCATGTTTTTTTAACTATTTTTAATCTATTTTGGGAAATGATGTATGTTTATGGGGGATATATGATCCAAGAGAGCATGTTTTTTAACACACCAAGTCAATATTTGGTTCAGTGGGTTTATTTCTAATAGGGGATAATTGATAAATTCCATGGATATTGATTTGTTTTTTTAGATAAAATAAATATAGAGTATATAAACATATAGAAATGAAACTATGTGAGATAAAGGAAAAGGATGAGAACGCAATTCATGGAATCTCTCTTGTTTTTTACACCAAGCACTTCTCACGTAGACATAGACTCTCTCTTGTTTTCTACAACGGGAACTCCTCATATATACATAGAGTGATGGATGAGTATTTTCTTGAAGGTTCATGTTTTGGTCATGGCTTGTGTATAATTTAATTTATCAAGATATTTCCAACAAACCCAATGGGGGAGATTGATTAAACCATGGTTTCTTGTTGCAAATAATGGAGGATGGTTTTTGTTTGTTTTCAATCTGAAATTGATGACTAGGGAGTTTTTAAATAATAGGTTCACACGTTTTAGGATGAATGTAGATTGAGGGTTGTGCAGTTTCCCAGTGTTTGCCAAATTTTTGGGCCTCAAAATTCAAGATTTTGGAAATGGTTTGATGCAGCGGTACGTAGTGAAGGTGCACAGTATGCAGTGAAGGCATTCGGTACACAGTGAAGGCGTGTGGTAAGCGGTGAAGGTGTTTGGTATGCAGTGAAGGAGCGTGGTATGTTGTAAATATGTGAGGTATGTGGAACGGTTTATAGAACTAAATATTGTTCACAACAATAGTATAAGGTGAAGGCATGTTTTACGCGAAATGTGGATGAAAACAGTTCGCTGTGATGGTACACGGTGAAGACAAGAAGTACGTGGATCGATAGACATACGGTATGTGGAAGGGTAATAATATGAGATAACTATTCATAGTATAGATGATTTCAGTATGCTATGGAGGCGAACAATATGCCAATGGAGTTCAATTTACAGCAAAGATTGTCCCACGTTGAAAATTTGGGAAAATCAGACTACCGAAATTTGGGAAGTTATGTACCTATTTAAGGATTAGTAATCCCCTTTGTTAAGTGGTGATATTGGAGATTAAAATTTCAAGAAGAAATTTAGTGATGATTGAAGTGGTATGTGGAGGATAATATAGTTTGCAGAGAGAATCATCCATATAATAAAAACTTTTCGTGGAAGAGAGTGTGGTTCGCACAGGAAGCTCTCACAGTATGCGGTTGAGATAGGAAGTATGAAGAGTAGGATGGTATGTGGATGATGGGAGAAGTACATGTTAGAGAAAGGTAGTAAGTGGATTAGGATGGTATGCGGAGGAGTGGAGAAGTACACAGAGTAGGGAAGTACACAGATCAGGGCATTACGTAGAAGAGCTACATGGTTTGTAGAAATAGCCGTTGTATGTGGATATAGTATCATGGTACGTGAAAACAGTAGTTGTACATGGAAACAACAATCATTACGAAAAACACCCATGTAAGCCTGAAAATTGACCAAATCAGTTTGTAAAATTAATTTCCATAACATATTAGTGTATGAGAAAAGAAATTTCTTTTGTGGCTTATTATGAGACTTCAACAGAGCATCCCTTTACAGATGAGGATTCATGATCTAATGCTAAAACATTGAAGCAATCTTCATGTCGATAAAATGAGTAAAGATTTATCCAATATAATGAGTAATATGGAGTCAACAGATGTGGTCAGAGGGATGAAATGTGTTATCCCTAAAACCATGTAAATGCATTGTTCCTGGAAAAGAGTGACTTTGTTAACTTTTTTAATCTATAACTTGTGATGTTTAGTTTTTTTGTATGACTGACACATTTTTGACATATTCTCCTTGGAAATATCCCTTAGGGGTCAACCAAGTAATATTTTTGTTTCATTTCATTTCATTTGATTGTTTATTTTCTGCACTTTCACTTCAGACATGTTAAAGAGGTTCCCACTAATGTGGGAATATATATGGACATCATTGTTAATCGTTTCATTGAAATTTTGATGTGTATGTCTGATTGATTTCTCACTATACTCACAAGATTATACGTGAACATGATTGTTTTTTCTTTCTTGACTATATTATGAATTAAAAATCTTTTTATAGATCATCCAAATTTTATGACCCTTTAATAATTACTACTTCTGGGGAACCCTTACTAATCATACATATCAAAATTAATTTGTTATAGTGATTATGATTTATTATTTTTTGGGTATGAATATTTTATGTTGATAACATGAATATGATTATGTTATAATAACAATATGGTCATATTATTCTCTTCTGATTGGTATTTCCAAAAATTACACTTTATGAAAATGACACTCTTTATTTTGTTTTCTTTCCCATGGTCATGATAGAATATTCAAAGTGTTAAGAGTCTATATTTATACCTTATATAAAGAAATTTGTTTAATATGATGAAGATTCTAAATAAATAACATGTTTATAAATATATTCTTCAAATAAACTAAACTATTATGATCTAAGTGTGTGTATAATTGTAAAATTCAATTAATATTCATATATTAATATGTAAAATCGATATAAGAAAATTATGGGTCATAATATATCACATATAAAGGTTATATCAAAAGTCAAATTTGAGTTCATTCATTCATCCATTAATAAAAATTAAATATATGAAATCTGTGAGACAATATTTATAAAATTTTAATTTAATTCCATTCTCATTGAAAATAATATTCGACACAGTCCATAAAAACATGGTTATTTCATTACTGACTAAACTCACATAAAAATAAGAGAAATTCACATTCAAAAAAGAATGTGGGCTAATATTTCAAAATGTGGTTGTTCTTTTCACTATTTTTCACCATTCCAACAAGGATGTATTGATTTTTTATATATAGAGAGATTCATAAATATAATGTATTGGATGTGATCCTTCATAGAATGTTATGTAGGTATCTTCCAGAAACTGGAAATCAAAGACTCAAAAGGAAAAATTACCAATACATGACATGGAATCAATAGTAAAATTATTTTATTCAATGTCACGTTGAAACTACCATTGTGGATAAAATTTTGAAAATAACATTGACCATAATGTTATGGGATATATATTGACTCCAATAGAGTTTATTATAAGTAAATTGAGAGAGATGAATATTCCTAAATTGTATAATTTATTTTACCATTACAACATATTAATGAAAAATATATATCAAATGGGATGTGTGGAATGGATCTTGGAATTTTTAATTCCTTGACCCTAGTTACCCATAGTCGGTGCATTATTACAAAACATTGGCATGATCACAAAAGATCATGTCTCGAATGACTAATTAGTTTAGTAACCATGGAAGTACTAGATACATTCATGAGGTTTACATTATATCATAAAATGGAACACTACAACAACATTGTTTTAATAGACAACACTGATATCCCATAGACTATCCCTGAAGGTCAGTCATAATATACTTCCTTGCATCCTGGAAAAATAAAACATAGAAAGGGGTGAGCTCAGATGCTCAGTAAGGTTAACAATATAGAGGAAACTTTCATAAATAAGCATAAACATTTAAGGAAATGTATAAAACTAAAACAAAAGCCTTTATAAACTTGAACTTCATCATAATATGGAAAAGATAAAATCAAATAATTCTATTTACTTATTGACATGGATATTCTACTAGTCGAATAATCACATGCAATATCAATAGCCACTTTCATAATGATGTAATGCATAATTCCAGACTTTTTTAACCACATAGTCAAGGCCTTGTTCCAATACTATAAATAAGATTTTTTTAAGGCCTTGTGCCAAGACACTAGTTTATCTCATGAGACCTACCAATGTATCGAGGATCTATAGCAGGGTCCACCCGTCATTGAATAATTCCAATGCATTCCTCATATGAAAAGGTTTAAAAATAACATAAACATTCATATTAAAACTAGCATATGAAATGTCAATACATTATCCATAAAACATGAATGGTGTAAAAATAACACATCCATGGTCAAACATATCACAAAACCTTCAATAAAATATAGAAGTTTTTTATCATAATAAATCAACTTCAAATAAGCTTAAAATTCATCAATGGTTGTTGACATAGATGAGATCAAAATCTTTTTAGGGAAATATCTCTTTCTATTTTGAAATCATTTAAGAGAAAATTTATTTTGAAAATATTATTATAAGCTTGTAAGGGAATCTTCGACGATTTTATAAAGACGGAAAATAGCTGCCCCCGTCGTATAAGTTAAAAAAACATTCTTACCATAAATGTGTCGAAAAGGTCAAAAGGTACCTAGTTTGGAAAAAGACGGAAAGATTCCTTTCAAAACATATAACGTCAAATAAAGGTATAAATTAATTTAACCATTTTATATTAAATAGTAAAAATGTTTTGAAATACATTTTTAAGAAGAATGGATGTGGATGATAAAGAGGTCCTAGTAGATAATTACTTATAAATAACCTCGGATAATGAAGAGATTGTGAAATTAACCCTTACCTTGTAATTTTTCTTGGTCAAGGGTAGGTTAACCTCATGTATAATGGTGAAATAATTGTAATTAAATTATACTATAATCATATTCCTTAATATGATATCATATATGATCTTTTAACATTGCTTTGTTAATAATATCTTACTAGTATCGTCGTTTCAGGTGTTAACTGATTTGTTTTCCTTTATATGCTTTTTTACGTAAATAATATTTGTTATGAATAGGATGTATCTTATTCATATTCAGAATTATATTAAGTATTTAAACATTATTTTTAATTATCTAATGAAAATTATTCTAGAATGGATTACGATGGGGAATGAATCTCATCGTATTCATGGAGAAGGTAATCTGTACGTACGCACGAGCAACAACATCATTCTTTTGATATTAAAATAATATATAATTGGATGGTATATCATATATAAAGAATCATTATAATGTTATATTTATTATTAAAATCAATTACACATTATTATTATACCCATCCAAATAATAATGTATTGAATTACAATAACACCACGATGTGGAGACGGTGTGTCGTACGTACGCACGTATGGTGACATGTCATTCAAAGGATGGATAAAATAATGAATTCAGTTGTACCATATTTATAATAACATCATAGTATATATAAGATACTAGAGTTATTATTTTAGAATGGAAACAATAATGAAAGAGGAAGTGGAAGTATAAAGGAACTTAAAAGAGGTGAGGAAATATTTACCTCTTCTTCGGGTTCTTCCTTTTGATTTGATCAAAAGGGCTTATTAGGTTGGCTTTCTAACTAAAGTAAGGCCTCTAGGATGAAGGGATGACAGTTTAGAGGGTATTTGGGCAGGTTTTGGCCGTGCCAAAAGGCTTGAAAGGTGTGAATTAGAGAGAAATAGGAGTTCCCTTTTATTAGAGGGGTGAGCAGAACCTTAGGAAAAGCTAGAAATATTATTTTATAATTAAATAATTTTCGGTTTATAATGGCTCCAAAATGAGTTATTTAAAGGTTATGGTAGGTATGGGTCTAAAACCACTCAAACAATAGGTTTTAGATAGGTTTGGTTCAATATATTAACCTTATATTTTAGATTTAACTCTTAATTAAATAGTTTGTCATTTACCATGTCTCTTTGAATTTTTATATTATATGTTTAATAAACATATTATAAACTTCAAAGAGAAACTCAAGATGTTAATTAATGACATATAAAATATTATTTAAGACCTTTGGCTGAACCTTTGATTTTTATGAATATAATATCAATTTATAATATAATATTTGTTTTAAAAACTCTTTTATGTCTATTTTGACAATATTTTTTATTTTGATTTATCTAAATTCATAACAACATTATTAATTAGAAAAAAAATTCATATAACCAACCCTAACATGTCTTATTAATCGAGAAAATTAGTGGAATTCATAAAAAGTCTCAAATTACATTTATTTGGATATTTTTAATATCAATTATTTTAATATTTCATTAATTAGGTAATTACTGCATCATCATTATGTCATAAATAAATTAAATTATTTAAGGTCTAAAAAATATAAAGAGAATACCATTATGTATGAAATATGTTTATATTTGTAATGAATATTTATAGTCTAATTTATCTTATGTGTAACCCTATATTAAAAATGGTTTAGTTATTAAACATTGAATTTAACACTTTTAACTCTTCTTTGAATTAAATAATACTAAATGTCCTAATCTAATCCAAGTGGACCTAAAGGATCATATTTTATTCCTACGGTTTTTTTGTTCAAATTACACTTATCCAATAGAATTAGGACATGTTTTAGGGTAATAATAATATCATTTTTAACTTTAATTACCCTAATTACTTTTAACTGTGGTAAATAAAAGTTAAAAGTTACTATTCACCAAAAAATATTTTCATCTTATTCAACCAGATTTTACTCACTGATATCAATTGTGCTCTCAGAATTTTGAAATTCAACTCACAGAAGTGGTAAAATTACGTTTTTTGTAAATTTTCAAATAATCTTAAGAGGTGGGTAAAAGACGGTAAAATGTTCAAAAAAATTATATATCAAAAATTATTATAAACTGACTCCATTGAATTAAATTGAACTTATATATGTATTATGTATATATTTTTACCTAAAATAAATTTAAATAAAATAAATAATTATTCCTCAGGTTCCCACATTGCCTCTTCCATCTTATGGTTTCTCCATAGAACTTTTACCAGACGAGTCGTCCGGTTTCTCAACACTCGTTATCTTCTTTCAAGAATCTTGAAAGGCTATTTTCAATAAGACAGATCGGGTTCCAGTTCTAATTCCTCATAGGAGAGTACATGTATTGGGTTAGGCATGTATTTTCTCAACAGTGATACATGGAATACATCGTGAACTTTGGAGAGACTTGGTGGCATTGCCAAATGGTAAGCTACAGCCCCAATTCGTTCTATAATTTCAGAAGGTCCGATGTACCTGGGAATTATTTTTCCCTTCTTACCGAAATGTATTCCACCCTTCAATGGAGATACCATCAAGAAAACATGATCTCCTACCTGAATTTCCAAATTCTTCCTTCGGATATTGGCATAGATCTTCTTACTACTTTGAGCTGCTTTGATGTGGTTTTGGATTACCATCACATTTTCCATCGTTTCATCCACAAGTTCTAGGCCAACGAGTTTTCTTTCACCAACATCATCCCAAAAGGTTGGTGTGCGACATCTCTTTCTATATAACGTTTCATATGGAGCCATCTGAATACTTTAATGGAAGTTATTGTTATAGGAAAATTATACCAGAGGTAAATATTGATCCACCATACCTTGAATGTCAAGTGAGAATGATCTCAACATATCTTCTATGGTTTGAATAGCCCATTCTGATTGTCCATCAGTTTGGAGGTGGTAGGCAGTGATCAAACTAAGTTCAGGATCTAGGACTTTCTGAAGACTTTTCTAGAATCGTTCGGCAAAATGGGGATCACAATAAAAATCAATTGATAGGGGAACTCCATGAAGTCTCACAACATTATTAATATATAGTATTGATAGATGTTCAAGTGGTAAATCTTCTCTTATAGAAAGAAAATGTTCAGAATTGGTAATATGATCAACAATGACCCATATTACATCATTCCTTCTAGGAGTCTATGGTAGTCCCATAATGAAGTCCATATTAATATTATCCAATTTCCACTCAAGTATAGGATGAGGTTACAAGACACCTCTAGGATGTTTCCTTCCAACTTTCACTTGTTTACAAACCATACATCTTGACACAAAATTAGCAATCTCCCTCTTTATGTTGTCCCGCCAAAAATGTTCCTTTAAATCTCTATACATTTTGGTGCTCCCAGGGTGTATAGAGAAATTGGAACTATGAGCATCATCCAAAAATTCTCTTTTAAGATCACGTATATCGGGAACATAAAGTCTCTTACCAAATTTCAAAATTCCATCTTAATATACAATGTCACTAAATCTCCCATCATTCACATCTTTAATCTTCTTTTGAAACTCCTCATCATCAGCTTGAGAACATTTTATCCTTTCTAGTAAAGATGGTTTGGAAACCATTTGAAAAGGCATTAATGTTTCAACTTCTATGGTTATTACCATATAAATCATTACTAGATCCATGATAATAGGATCTCTTTCAACTCTCACCTTGTTCAAAACTCCTTGATCTTTTCTGCTCAAAACATATTCCACCTTATTTTCCATCCTCGGGTGGTAGTGTATCGTGCAATCAAAATCCTTGAGTAGTTCAAGCCATCTCATTTGCCTCATGTTGAGTTATTTCTGTGAGAAAATATACTTCAAACTCTTGTGATCAGTATAAATCTCACTTTTTTCACCATAGATATAATGTCTCCAAATCATCCAAGAAAGGATTACAGCTGCTAACACAAGATCGTTAATATGATAGTTTTGATCAGGAATATTTATCAGTCATGATTCATAGGCAATAACTCTATCATTCTACATAAGGACACAACCAAGTCCTTTATTTGAAGCATCACTATAAATAACAAACCCATCATTTCCCGATGGTAGAGTCATTATAGGTGCATTGACTAATCTTCTCTTCAATTATTCAAAACATTCTTCATGTTCTTTTGTCCAAACAAATTTCACCCCTTTACGTGTGATCTTGGTTAACGGGTTATCCAATCGGGCAAAATTCAGGACGAAATGCCAATAATAACCTGCTAAACCAATAAAACTACGTACCTCAGTTATACTTGTCGGGTTAGAAGGATCATCGAAGATTCCATCCTTAGAGATGATATGGCCAAGAAAAGAAATATCCTAAAGCCAGAATTCACACTTGCTAAACTTCTCATATAATTCATGTATTCTAAGAGTCTTTAAGATAATACGCAAGTGATTTTCATGATCTTCGTACATTTTGGAGTATACCAAGTTATCATAAATAAATACCACTACAAATTCATCAAGATATTCTTTGTAAACTCTATTCATTAGATCCATGATGACAGATGGTGCATTAGTCAATCCAAAAGGAATTACTGTAAACTCATAAAGCCCGTACCTGGTTCGAAATGTTGTTTTCAGAATGTCTTCCTTCTTCACAAACAACTAATGTTATCTAGATCTAATTTCAATATTTGAAAAGTATTGAGCTCCATGAATTTGGTCAAATAAATCATCAATGTGGGCTAGGAGATACTTGTTCTTTATTTTTATAGCATTTATCTCCCTATAGTCCATGAACAACCTCATAGATACATCTTTCTTCTTAACAAAAAGGACAGGGGCTCCCAATGGAGAAATACTAATGTGAATAAATCCCTTATTAATCAATTCCTCTAGTTGTTTCTTTAGTTCCATAAATTCCATAGTGGCCATTCAATAAGGAGTCTTTGATATGGGCCTTGAACTAGGAATTAAATCAATGGAAAACTCAATTTCTTGTTCTGGAGGATGTCGAGGTAAATCTTCTAGAAAAACATCATCATACTCTTGCACAATAGGTACATCCTCTATTTGAACATTCCTTTCTTCACCCATAGTTATTTCATTATCTTCCTCCCCAATAATTGAATTTAGTTTAGCTACTGGGGGTGGATCTAGATAAGAATTAGGTGGTGATGTTTCTGTTCTAAAGATAAGGTACTCCGTATCATCATAAAAAATTGTAACCTCCTTCTTCTTACAATAAATTTTCTCATCATGGTCCGAAATCCAATCCATACCGAGGAGTATATCAAATTAAATCATGGGTATGACGATGAGATCAGCAGATAAAGAACATTTATATGCCCTAATTGGGACTGATTCACAAAAATATGTTGCAATGATACTTCCCATAAGAGTTTTTACTGACAACTCCCTTGTTAAATAAAATTGGAAATATTTAATTTTTTTAGAAAACGGGGAAGATATGAAACAATGCGATGATCCAGAATCAAACAAAGCATTTTATAAACTTGAGGAAACCATTAAATTACCTGCCACTACGTCTTTCGGAGCATCAACCTCAGTAGTATTGATATCATAAGCTTTACCTTGATCCCTTGGCCTTTGAGGTAAGTTCCCCTAACGCTTAGGACATTCATTCACATAATTCCCCCATTATCTACAATTGTATCATTCAATGTCGATAGCCTCTTTCTTCCCCTTGCAATCATGAGCTTGGTGGCCTTTTTCACCACACTTATAACAGACTCCCATTCCCTTCAGGGAAGTACCAGGGTGTTTCGTCCCACATTTGATATAGGATGGATATTCAACTTTTCCCTTCTTCCACTTATTGCCATTTCCAGAGTGTTCAGCAGATCTCTTATTCTCTTGCTTTGATTTAAAGTCATAAGACTTAGAGAATTCCTTTTCTGTCTTGATAGCACATGATACAATGTCTTCGTATGACGAGAAGGATTGTGAGAATAATTCTCGGTGGAGAAATGGTTTTAACCCATCAAATAAACGATCAATCTTACTTCTTGAGTTAAATATATAATTGGTAGCATGCCTCTCTAAATTTGTAAAGATAGTTTCATACATTGTGACATTCATATCCTCCTTTTTCCTCAGACTCAGAAATTTTCTTTCCATATTCACCCAATGGTCATGAGGAAAGTATTTTTCTAAGAAAATTTCATAAAACACCCTCCATTCCATATTTGATACATCATCATATTCCTTTTTGTTTTGAATCAATTACCACCATTGATCAACATCTACAATGAGGCGGTAAACTGCCATGACAACTTTTTCCCTTTCGCTACTCCCCAAGGCATGTAATATTTTCTCTCAGGAATTTATCCATTTCTCAGCTACTAAAGGATTTGTTCCCCCATTGAATGTTGGTGGGGTTTTCCTCATGAAGCGATCTAACATTGATCCTCCACACTGTGGATCAGGGTGCTCCATACAGGTAAGGTTATTATTCATAACCTAAGTGAGTTGTCCCAGAATGGTGATAAGCTAATCATCCCTAGTTCTTTCACTAGCTCCACTAAAATTATCTTGAGTAGTAGGTCAATCGAAAAATAGAGTGTGTTCATTGATATAGTTTCTATTCCTTCAACTATGAGCCATTTCTAAACAATGTAAAAAACTAGATTAGTTTATGAATCGAAATACATAATTCCAAACATGGAAAAAACTTATCATAAACTGAATAGTGTATGGATATAATCCATAATCATAAAAATGTTTTCTTTGAGGAATTATATACTCACAAACCCTTCATAATGGTTTGTAAAGAAAATGATAATTATCCTAAGCATATCCCCATGGAGTGTCATAACCCAGAGTGCTGCAATTCTCGTTGTCCTGCCCCAGTTCTCGTTCGAGTCTATCTCAAACTTATCTTTTCGGGTTTTAACCCTAGATACTTCTGTGCCAGAGCCACATCTATATGATCGTATCTAGATAGGGTTGTATTGCTTTGAAAACTCACAAAATCTCTATAATACCAAAATTCTAGGAAATTCATCAATACTAATCCTCAAAGTCTATCTTAGGGATATGTGCTCTAATCAGATTTTATCTAAATCTACTTTCCAAGTTTTGTACTAAACTTCCTCTGATGCCAACTGTAATTCCCCGACCTTAGTTACCCAAAGTCAGTGCATTATTATATAACATTGGCATGATCACCAAAGATAAAGTATTTAAAGATTTATTAGTTTAGTATACATGGAAATACTAGATACATTCATGAGGTTTACATTAAATCGTAAAATTGAAAACTACAACAACAGTTTTCCCATAGACAACACTGAGATCTCATAGACTATCCATGTAGGTCAGTCATAATAAACATCTTCACATCCTTGAAAAAATAAAACATAGAAAGGGGTGAGATCAGATGCTCATTAAGGATAACAATATAGCGGAAACTTTCATAAATAATCATAAACATTTAAGGCAATGTATAAAACTAAAACAAAAGTATTTTTAAACTTGAACTTCATCATAATATGGAAAAGATAAAATCAAATAATTCCATTTACTTATTCACATGCATATTCTACTAGTTGAATAATCACATGCAATATCAATAGTCACTTTCGTAATGATGGAATGCATAATGCCAGACTTTCTTAACCACATAGTCAAGGCATTGTGCCAAGATTACAAATAAGATTTTTTTCAAGTCCTTGTTCCAAGACACTAGTTTGTCTCATGAGACCTATCGATGCATCGAGGAGCTATGGTGGGATCCACCCATCACTTACTAAGTCCAATGCATTCCTCATATGAAAAGGTTTAAACATAACATAATCATTCATATTAAAACTAGCATACTAAATATTAATAATTTATACATAAACCATGAATGGAACAAAAATGACACATCCATAGTCAATCATATCACAAAATGTTCAACAAAATATGGAAGTTTTTCATCATAATAAATCAACTTCAAATAAGCTTAAAATCTATCAAAGGATGTTGACATAGATGAAATCAAAATATTTTTTAGAGAAATATCTCTTTCTATATTGAAATCTTTTAAGAAAAAATGTATTTTTAAAATATTTTTATAATCATGTAAGGGTAGCTTCGACGATTTTATAACGGCGGAAAATAGCCGCACCCGCCGTATAAGTCAAAAAAACGTTCTTATCTTAAATTTGTCGAAGAGATCAAAAAGTACCTTGTTTGGAAAATGACTGAAAGATTCCTTTCAAAAAATATAAGGTAAAATAAGGGTATAAATTAATTTAACCCATTGTCTAGTAAATAGTATAAATTTTTTGAAATACATTTTTAAGAATCATGGATTTGGATGATAAAGAGGTCCTAGTAGATAATTACATATAAACAACCTCAGATAATTAAGAGATTGTGAAATTAACACTTACCTTGTACTTTTCCTTGGTCGAGGGTAGGTTAACCTCCTGTATAATGGTGAAATAATTGTTATTAAATTATTCTAGAATCATATATGTTAATATGATATCATATATGATCTTTTAACATTGCTTTCTTAATAATATCTTAGTATTATCGTCGTTTTGGGTGTTAACTAATTCATTTTCCTTTATATGCTTTGTTATGTAAGTAATGTTTGTTATGGATAGGATGTATCTTATTTATATTAAGAATTATATTAGTTCTTTAAACATTATTTTTAATTATCTAATGATAATTATTCTTGAATGGATTACGATGGGGAATGAATCTCATCGTGTTCGTGGAGACTGTAATCCGTACGTATGCACGAGCGACAATATCAATATATTGATATTAAAATAATATATAAATGGATGGTATATCATATATAAAGAATCATTATCATGTAATATTTATTATTTACATCAATTAAACATCATTATTATACCCATTCAAATAATAATGTATTGAATAACTATTACACCACGACGTGGAGATGGTAAGTCATACGTACGCACGTATGGTGACATGTCATTAAAAGGATGGATAGAATAATGAATTTGGTTGTACCATATTTATAATAACATCAAACTATATAGATTATATTGGAGTTATTATTTTATAATGGAAACAAAAAAGAAATAGGTTGTGGATGAAGAAAGGAACATGAAAGAGGTGATTAAATATTTACCTCTTCTTCGTGTTCTTCCTTTTGATTTGATAAAAATGGATCCATTGGTTGGCTTTCTGACTAATGTAAGGCCTCTAGGATGAATGGAGGACAGTTGAGAGGGTATTTGGTCAGGTTTTGGCCAAGCCTAATGGCATTGAAGGTGTGGATTAGAGGGAAGGGGGAGTTCCCTTTTATAAGAGGGTGAGGGGCACCTTAGGAAAAACTAGATATATTATTTTATAATAAAAACATTTTCGGTTTCTAATGGCTCAAAAATGAATTATTTAAAGTCTATGGTGGGGATGGGTTGAAAACCACTCAACCAATAGGTTTTATACAGGTTTGGGTCACTATATTAACCTTATCATTAAGATTTAACTCTCAATTAAATAGTTTGACATTTACCATGTCTCTTTGTAATTTTATATTATATGGTTAATAAACTTACTATAAACGTCCAAGTGAACCTAGAGTGGTTCATTAATGACATATATAATATTATTTAATACTGTTGGATGATTGTTATATTTTTAAGAATAAAATATCAATTAATAATATAATATTGTTTAAAAAAACTCTTTTATGTCCATTTTGATACTATTTGGTATTTTGTATTTTCTAGATTCATAACAGAATTATTACTTAAAAATAAATTCATCCAACAAACCATAACATGTCATATTTACCTAGAAAATTAGTTTAATTCATAAAAAGACTAAAATTACAATTATTGGGATATTTATAATATCAATTGTTTTAATATTTCATTAACTAGGTAATTATTGCATCATCATTGTGTCATAAATAAATTAAACTATTTAATGTCTAAAAAATATAAATAAAATACCATTATGTAGGAAATATTTTTATATTTCTAATGAATATTTATATTCGAATTTATCTTCTGTGTATCCTTCTATTAAAAATGTTTTAGTTATTAAACATTGAATTTAACACTTTTAACTATTCTTTGAATTAAATAATCCTAAATGTCCTAATCTAATCCAAGTGGACCTAAAGGTTAATATTTTATTCATAAGGTTTTTTTGGTCGAATTAAACTTATCTAATAGAATTATGACATGTGTTAGGGTAATAATAATAACATTTTTACCCTTAATTACCCTATTTACTTTTAACCGTGGTAAATAAAAGTAAAAAGATACTATTCACCAAAAATTATTTTTATCTTATTGAACCGTATTTTACTTAATGATATCAACTGTTTCTCTCATATTGTTGAAATTAAACTAACAGAATTAGTAAAATTACATTTTATGTAAATTTGCAAATGCTCCTAGGAGGTCGATAAAAGAATGTAAAAAGTTCAATAAAATTTTTATATATCTAAAATTATTATAAACTGACTCGAATGAATTACATTGAACTTATATAATTATTATGTATCTATTTTGACATAAAATAAATTTAAATAAAATATATAATTATTTTAATAAAAAATCGGTTTTAACTATAACTCAGTGTTTTTCACTATTCATCAAAAATTGAAATTTTTCAGAAAAATACCAAAAAATCACCCTAAGATAATTTCAATATTCCGAATTCAAAAATGAAGTCCATTTTTAATGATAAAATTTATAAAATTTCAAAATTTGGGTATTAAAATTCATAATTTCTAGTTACATTGGTTGTGGTGTGTTATAATCTCAAAGTTTCGAACAATACAAGCTGTTGCATTATTCAAAGGGAAGCGTACCTTGGAAGCTTGGGGTGTTACGTAATTTTTCCATTATAATTTATTCTGTCTAAATATCCTTACTATATATCACTGAAAAAGTATTAATATAGAAAAATCACTTTCGATATATGTTGCAATTATTGAAATGATATAATTTATACAAATTCACTAATGATGAGGATAGAGTTTCTATGTTTAATAACATAGAAATTGTACTATAAATGATAATGAAACAGAAGTAGTTATTAATTCACTTTTATAACATAAAATTTTTTATACATCCCAATAGTTCCATTACATATATGGATTATCAAGATAATTATATGTGGGATAATATGTACTAAGAAAAAAATACACTCCGTTATTATTATACTATAATGTATTGTTTGAGAGATGAATTACGTAACCTATTCTGGTACTATAATCAACGTGAGAAAACATCATCATGGATTTTTTGGGAAATATAAGAATACAAGGGTAGATAATGTTATATTGGTTATATTGACTACCAATTTATATTCATATTTTATTTATTAATGAATGTGTATTAATACCAAAATAATATTTTCATGTTTTTTTTAAATTAGGTGGAATGTATCTATAATACACAATTTCTGATTTCATCATATCATTATCCCATAATTAATTAAAGAATTTTGGAATCCTCAAATAGAACTATATTATAAGGTGTACCTGAGAGTAACTTATTATACAAAAATACATAGGTAGTTTGGAACTATTATAAAAAATTATATAAAAATTTTGGATTTAGTATGATGGAATTCTAAGAAATTTAATAAAAATTCATTTATTAACTAGTAATTTAATATTTAAAACATATATATAACAATGGAATTATACGAATAATTTTATTTAAAAAGATGAACAAATAAATATTATTATTATCATGTAGTGCAATAGATGTTCTTGGGACAGCAATCTATGCCTAAGAAGATTGAGATGATCCTATATATTCATAATCAATTTAATTAATACGGAAAAATAATTAAATAATTATGGAAAAAAATGGAGATGGGATTTGAAGATCCATTTAATAGATCATTTCTTCCTCATGCTATAACCATATAAAATAGTTACTAGGTATATGATTAGAGGAAATATGACATTGAGGTTTATTTTTATTTTCTTTCATGGAATTCCATATATATTTTTATTTTTAGTTATAGTTATAGTAATATTTTTAATTTGATGATAAGTGTATTTCATAATGTTGTCCCATGGTTTTTCTCATAGTATTTATTGGCATTGTATTGAGGGAAAATAACTTCCCACATTACCATAAATTATCCCTTAACAATTACAACAAACTCTTCTAATTGGGAAGCGAATTCATAACATTTTTTTGATTCATGACATACCATGGGAATAATACTTATTCATTACATCAAATATCACAAAACATATACTCTTACATATCCTTAATCATATGCCTTTTCCATAGAAAAAATGTTTTTAAAATTTTCAGAAAATCAATATCCAAAAAACTATTAATGTCACAAAATAAAAAAAAACTCATGTATGTAATTTTTTCATCTCATTACATTTCAAAAAAAAATAATCCTTGTATATTACCCAATATAAAAATTTCCAATTAAACTCTATATGATATAGTATTTAATATTAATCATTCGACTTAGGAATTTTATTTATTTTTATTCTAAACCATACATGGGAATCTGAATTATTATATTTCATTTTCTATTTATTTATTTTCACTCTCTTGTTTATATTATTATTTTTTTCTTAACAAGTCTCACGTTGTCCTTTTTCCTATTTTTCAATCACCTACAAAACAATATTTTTTTATTTTCCTCTCGTTATCAAAGGATGAGTGTGTATGGTCATTATGGCATTGATAAACACCGTAGTATTTTAAGGAAAACTAGAATATCAATCCCCTCTATAAATATCATCTCTAAATTATTTTTTAATGTTATGAAAATAATGGAGAAATATTAGATTATAAAATTCAATCCAGTGTAATTAGGTTATTACCTAATCCTATATTATTGAAAAAATTTAACAAAAAAATAAAATCAAAAGAACAAATTCATGATTTTAATTATAATACAACATAAAGTACCCAATACAATAATCTTATCAAAATCATTTTATATCCAAATTGTAAAAATTTAAATAAAATTAATCTATCAATTCAATAAAAAATTAAAAAAATAAATCAAATATCTAAATTATTCTCTTCACCCATCCCCCACCATCATGAACATTTATTTTCATTAATCAAAATTAAACAAGTTACGATGGTATTGCTATAAAACTATTTGTATCATATAAAAAATTATAACATTAAGATAAATATGTGAATGTAATTACATCATTTTCCCTTTAAAAATTATGTGCCAAATATATATAATGACTAAAAAATATACTGTATTTAAAATTTTATCCCCTAATCATTGAATCTCTTCCTATAAAATTTCATCTTTCCTCCATGATTATGTATCGTCCATCCCATTATGGATTAATAAAATAAAAAAATAAGTAATTTTCAAGGAATCTTTCCATTTTTTCTAAAAAACTTTGAGTGAATTAATTTATAAATAAAAAAATAAATATATATATAAATTCATAAAAATATAGTACAAAAATATTATTTAAGAAAAAATTAAAAATTAGTTTTTTCTCTTAGATGTTATTTATTAATGTATTTTAGAAATAAATTCCCTCAAAATTATTAAATAAATAAATAATATATAGAAGTTAGCTTATTTGGATCAATTAATAGTATTTTTTATTATATTTCTCATATTTTGATCTTCATTAAATCATTGAAATAGAATTTACTCTTCCTTAAGGTAGAAAAATATCCATATTTTTTGGACCAATAAACTAATTATTAGTTAATACCAAATATTAAACAATATATTATAGATTATCCCAATATGTTGAACCTCGCTAATATTTTTATTCACTATAGTTTTACCACAATATTTTACCTTCTCAATCAAAACTATTTCATTCATCAATTCCTTTATTTTTCCAATTTATAATTTCTTTTTCCTTTATTTTTTATATGGTCGGAAAATTTTAATTTCAAGATTATGTTCATTAATAAATCACCCTTCTATTTTGAAATTTTTTTTATTTATCAATCCATATTGAATTTTACTTTTTCGTCTCCTATACTCAATGTTAATGCACCAATTCAGACATTAATCAAAGCTATTCTTTTTTATAAAAATGTTCTTCTAAGTGTAAGTGGATTTTTTCATCATAAATATCATATATATGTGTTTGTATATATATATATATATTTGTAAATAAATTTTAATGTAAACATTTCTCACCTTAAAAAAATATCAACATTAAAACCACATTGATAACTCACCATTGAATTGTCTAATTAGATGGAATCTCATATGGACTTCAACTCATTTAAAACCATGAAATTAAATTTAAAATATTACAAATGTTATCAATAATACCTAAATCACAAAAAGATCATCTAAATTCATAAGATATAATATTCATATAGATAAATGACACCATGATGTAATTATTTATTAATTATATTCCTTGACACTACATCTTGGAATTTTCTTGTAAGTGGTATTATAACATTGTAATCTTTTTACCTATTATTTTCATGAAATTTATTCAATAAATTTTCTTATTTTGTAATGTTTAGTAATTTTTTTTAAAAATAATTTTAATATAAATATTTAATAAAAAATCTTAAAACATGCTCTTTTAATCCTCAATTCTCCCAAATAATAATATGGAAAATTTAACCTTATGATTTTGAGGATTATACCACTTTCATCATTGTCTGTAGTGATTATGAACTTTTTATCAAGAAACATGGGAAATATTCAAAAATTTATCCAAGTTTCAACTCATTTGAATACTCCCATGTTGCATGGATCCATATAATTAACACCTTATCAATTAAATTTTTTCGAGGATTCATGTATTTAACACCTATAATATATAATTAATAGGAGCATCATAAAAACATAATTCAAGGTAATTCTATAGTCAATGCTCAATATTTAATGATATATTCTTATTTCTAAATTCGGGATATAACTACAATACTCTATATAAATGGATCATTATACATCTTAAAAAATATTTTTATATGTGATCTTTATGCACCAATACTTTTTAAGGCTACTAATTATGCCAACTAGGTAAGTTAGAAACCTACCAAGGTAATCTATAAGATTAATATTTATTCACTATAATTGATTATATCAAGTGTATGAGGTGAAATTATATTGATTGCATAATGATTAGTATTTTATCTTATATAGAGTTCCCCATTGTATTAATATCTCAGATAGTGAAGAATTACATCCTTCTCCCATGTATTTCACTCTTTAGGGAGAAGGAATTTTGAAGGTACATTATGGAGATAGATTTAGATATAATAATTAAAAACATGTTATATATATCTGAATTAATCTAGTCAAATATTTATTCTTTACACTATTTAAATTCAATAATGATGGGAACAAAATAATTCTAAATAATGTATGAAAATAAATTATTATAATGAACTCTTTGGATTTAAGTGGAGATCTATCCTATGGAGTAACTGACTTCACCAAGTTATAATCTCTCCTTACGTTTTATAAGACATTTGTTTATTATGGAACTATTTTTTCACTATTTTATATATCCATAACTATGTTTCACTTGATCATTTTTTCATAGGATTATTTTAATAAAAGCCTATGTGTTTGAAAAAGTATTAGTTCTTCAAATACTAATATTTCATATTTTATATCTTATTTATCAAGGTCATTTTCTTTTTCCATCTAATTTTCCTTTAACTATTCTTCATTTTTTATTTTTTTTATTTTTATATAAACTTAATTTCAATATGATTCTCTATGATTATCTCATTCCTTTTGGTAATTTATTATAGTTCACCATATTGGTTTACCATTGTGCAAACCAAAAAAATTCCAAAATGTTCTATCTAACTTTATTGTCTACTTAATCAACCAAAAAATACATATTATTAATTTTAGAATATTAATTTCTATAAATATACATTGGAATCTGGATAGAATCACTACTTATAGTCATGAATGATGTTATGGTTTTATCCATTGATCTTTGATATCTTTATAAATTCTTCTATCAATATAGGAGTTAGAGACTGTAACATTTTTATAAAAAAAATATTTTTAACTCCATCAATTATTTCATATAGGTTTCAATCCATTATAATTTTTTTCTATTATATTAATCATATTTAAATCCATTATATAAATTTCATTCCATTGATATAAAGACATCATCCAATACATTTTAATTAGTTGGGACACTAATTTAGAATACATCCAACTATTTTAATCCACCATGTGAACACCAATCAATTATTATGTCTTTTTTTACTTCCATTAAAATTATATTTAGACATTTTTCCCAAAAAATCATAACTCTCACTCAATTATTTCCACATTATCAATAATCCCATAGAAGTGTAATCAATAAACTTATAATTTTTTGAAAAAAAATTATAATTTTTTTAGTAAGAATATCTCTAAACCAAGATGGGGACACTTCAATAACAAGCGCATAATCCCACCATGTAATTTATAAACAAATTCATTTTCTAATTTAAGGAAATTCACTCTATGAACACATAATTTAATTACTGTTATAATGGAATATATATTCTTATGAAACATAATGCCATCTCAACTAGTATAACAATATATTTTGTTTCCACGATTTGAATCCATTGTTTTTATTTATTTCATATTAAAAATATAAAAATGTGTATCCTTACTATATCATCACTGAATCCAATAAATTCAAAATTATAATAATTTTAATGAAAATTCCCCATGTATTTATTTTAATTTTTGTGTGTTAACCTAATTATTTGTGTTGAATTTTAAATAATTTATGTAATTAGTAGAATTATAAAAAAAATAACTTTTAGAAATTATATTCCCTATGATACTTATTTGTACCCAGACAACTTAAGGTAGTGCATGCATCATTAAAATTATTTACCTCATTTCATTGTAGTAGTAGAAACTGTTGACAAGGTTGTGTGGACCCATATTAAATTTTGATAATAAGGGGGTGAACTAGAGAATGATTATAATTTATAACTATTAAAAAATCCATGTTCATCACTTATTAGGATGACAGAACACATGATGTCACAAAATATATCTTTTTCTCCAACAAACCATTCTATATAAATTTTATTTATTTAGTTACTTCGTTTTAAAACCCACATATTAAAAAATTAATACGACAATATAAATGTTTCCCCTATAAGATTTATGGTTACATCCATTGAATTTATTATTTTTATCTACATCAATAATATACACTATAATCACAAAATTAGATTACATTGAGTTGATTTTATCCTTGATACTCATGTGTGGACAAATATCTCTAATTAAATATAATGGTATACTTCACACCTCAAGATAAATCTTTAAAGAAGAAAACATAAGGATATTTAAATATAAAAATCCCTAAATATTTATCAATAATTGATCACCTATTATCGTCACTTGAAACACTAAAACTCTAAAATTCATCATTCCATACCATCCTCCATACTACCCAACTTCTTGAACTATCATCATTTAAGATGTTCTCATGTGTATAAAAACATTCAATCATTATAAAATAATTATAATCTCTTAAAATCTATACAAACTCTCTTTTTCTATATATTTAATATAGAAATAAATTTCACCTTTATTGTGTTTTTTTTCATCTTTAAGAAAAAGAGATATCTATAATCAACAACTCTCTTTTTGATGTATTTATTTCTTCTATATCTGTCTAAAATATCAACATGTTTGGTAGGATTATATTCCCATAAACTATAATTCATAGCAGTAACAAATTTTCTCTATTTTTTAATTTTGAATTTTTAATTTTTAATTCAATATTAAAATGAATGTGAAAATTGTTTTACTTAAATATAAACCATTACATAAATATTAATCCTTTATTAATCCTTCATAATTTGATGAGAGTGGTCATGTTAGACTGACCAATTAGTCATCCATATTGATATAAAATAGAAATCACTCAAAAATATACTTTGTAACAAACAATATTTTTGATGAATAGTATCATGATGACATTATATATTTAAAAAATATGTTACGGCCATATTCTAAAAAAATATCGTTATTAATAAGGATTATATCCTGAAACATAACATTGGGTAACAAATTGTAAAATCATACGATCATTGGGTTTAAAAAAATTATAACCACTAGTATAGTGATGTGATCTATTGATTCACAAATAAATTCCTCCCTCACTGTGGTGTCATATTTCCCATAAAAAAATTAGCTTCATATATTATTTTTTAGGGATTCTGAATGTGAAGATGATGTTGGGTATGATTGATTATGGCTTGAGATAAAGAAAATAGGAATCAATATTGATTTATCTCTTATTGAATATGGTATTAATCATGCGGTTTTGTTTTTTATGATGTTTTGGTGATTTGGGTGAGTTTGAATAACATGTTTAATTTTATTATCAATGCATAAATCATATCCAAACATGCATGAATTAATTTTTCTCATTTGAGGTGAACATTTTTGTGCATGGATGATGAGGTTTCGAATTAATTTAAAAATATTTCAAATTGGTTTGAAATATATTGTATCAATTGAGAGTAATTTTTATTTAATATACATTTTCATAACATAAGGAGGAGAATTTTCAAATTGATTGGATGTAGAATTTCTTGGAATCCACTTGGAGATTCTATATATAGTGAAACATAAATGTCATGTTCAAATTGAATTTATGTAATTAAATACTATGAACAAACATTAAATTTTAACTCAATATAGATGAACATGGATTTAATCTATCAAAAAATTAGATTTAATCTATGTGAACATTTATTTAATACATTCAAACATAAAGTTTATTGACTAAAAATATAGAGTTGTTTTTTATAAATGTTGAGTTGAATTAAGGAAAAATTAGAGGTCATTCTAAAACTATGTAGACTTTCAAATGAATGAAAATTTTTACATTGAATAATGTATACGTTCCATGGTAATATAAAGTGCTTAAGGATGAGGGTAATGTTTTTATAATCTCTATGTACAATAAAACAGATTTTATATGATAAACAAATAGATCAAGACTTCGTAAAAAAATAATTGGATGGGTTATAATTTTAGTAGTATTAATTTAAATGATGGAAATTATTGAGGGATGAATTTGATGATATATATTTTATTAAAACTCATTAAATGGATTTATATATGTAATCATCTGATTAATATATATTTTTCTCTCATAGATTAAAATATCATGATTTTTTAGGGTATGACTCTTGTAGAAAATTAAATTAGGAGCATATCCATAGGGGGAGTATAACCCATGGAAGTAAAAAAAATCTGTGGTTGAGACTATTATATGTTAACAACATTATGCGCATGTGGAGTTTGTTAAAAAATGTATCTATAATATCATTTAGGTATTTTTTTAGATAATATTATGCCAAAACTAATGGATGAATTTTAATTGAATATTATAATCAATAATGGATGGTATTTCAAATTTAATATTTCAAATTGAATATTTTGAGAAATTTAAAAATGTTTTTTTAGAATGTTTGCACCATGAATGAATGAAGATCATACATTATGGGTATTTTTAGATGACATTTTTACCAAAATAATTTACTAATATTTAGTGAATATATAAACGAAACAATGAATAGTAATGTATGTGTTGATAAAAGTTATGAATATCCAATACAATAATAAATTAAACAACTATTATATTAATGAGGGAGATATAGGATCAAATGTGAGAAGGATAAGAAGTTATATCATGTTATTGGATAAGTAATTGAATAATAATAAGCACATATTCGCAACTGTACATGTTTGGAGGAATCAAATTTTCCTGGTGAAAACATATTGAATGCTGATTGTGAATAACTCTGATGTTATTATGATGAACTTAAAATAATTATAAAAATATGGGATTAAGAAGATCTATTAATATTCCAAATATTTATTAATTGGATTAATATGTCCTATAAATTTTAATCTGAAGGATTTTTTTATAGTGTATTATGTGATTGTTGAATATTTTCAAGTCATTCCCAGGATTTGAAACTCTTATTGACCAGTAAACCCTGTAAAAATATTTTTGTTACATTTTGTGTTACTGTGTATGTGTAATAATACTGAAGTCAAATCCCAATAACATAAGGTGAATATTGATAAAAATAAATATTAAAAAGAACTATAAATCGCATATTCACCCCCCCCCCCTCGAGAACCACCATAACCATCTAACTAACTGAATATATCCTATTCATGAATTATTATATACTAAAAAATGATCAATCATTGAATCATGACTATTTGGTGGTTGAGGAATTTCCTTCCAACACAAGTTCTAAATTTAAAAAATATATAATTGGAATTCAATGAACAATAAGGGGATTACCGTATTTTAAGAAAATAACTACCGAATCATAAATTTATGATTATTTCATTTTTACTATCTATAAAATTTTACGTATGTGAAGTTACTAAATATAGATTTCTCTACCATGATGAAGTATTTAATATAAAATAAACAAATAATAAAAATATAGAAAATGATGTTGTAGAGACCTAAATCTTGATGTACATAGACATTACATTACTCTTGTAGAATATCTAATACATAAGAAAAATAGACACATAAGGACCATAATAGTTTAGTGTCTTTGGAAACTCGGAACGTAATCTTCTAATCGTGGTGAAAGATCTTCAACATCTACCATAATGATCTTCCCCTTTTGGTTTTCTTACCTAAAACCTTTCTTTAAATCCTGGGGAAAAGAAAATATATAAAGGGTGATCTCAAATGCTCAGTAAGGGTAAGAATGGATAAAATAAAACCAATCATAAACATTTGAACTAAAAAACATGAACATAATGTTTAAACATCAAAATCTTGGGCAATGACATAAAACATGGCAATACATAAGGAAAAGATCATAATGAAACATTAATCATGATAAAATAGCATAGTAATAAAACATGTGATTGTGGAAACCATTAAGCACATGATATGATTTCCATAGTAGCCAAGGCATTGCTACCAAGACCATCTTAGTGGACAAAGTCCCTTTCTGAATTGAGTTCACTCCTCATTCCAGTCCTGTATTACTGAACTGGATTAACTTACCATTCCATCCATTTCTATCTCATGAGATATAAATCTTTACCCAATTCATTGGAGGGAGATATAGGTCCCACTCATCTAATAATTAAATCATTCTTGAGTGTGCCACAAAATCATAAATCATACATCATAGCATAACCCATGTAATAGAATGGGATTCTTAAACATCATGCCATCATAACATAATCCATATAAAAATGGATATAATTCCATCATAAGAAGAATCAAACCATGTAAATAATGGATACATTATACTTGAAACATAAACATATTAAATAATGTTATTTTAGATGGAAAATATTTTTGATAAAACACTTCAAATTAAATCTTGAGGAAAATATCCTTTCTTTTTCAAAATCATTTTCTTTTCACAAAATGCCATGAAATTCTAAAAGAAAATGGTTTTATTGAAAATAATCATGAAATATTGTAAAGGTTGTTTCATTAAAATGATGTGTTATGAAACCGTAAAAATCCGTTCACTTTGTATAAGTTAAAAATAACATTCTCCTTGTACTTTTGTCATAAAAGTCAAAAAGTACCTCATATGGTAAAAAAAGAAACAATCCTTACATACCATGTAGTAAAAGTAAAAAGTCGTTAAAAAGGAATTTAAACATGCAGGAAACCACTTTTAGGAAACATGGACATGGATGATAACAATAACCCCAGTAAATACTTAAGAATAAAGAATCTCGGATAAGAACGAGATTGGAATAGTTCTCCCTTACCTTATGTCTGATATGCTTTGTATGTATATGAACCTCCTGTATAATGATTTAAATAATGTCATTGACTTATTACAGAATAATATTCATTGCTATGATATCATATATATTTTACATATGACTTTATATTACCTGTTCTTTTGTAAATTCGATGTAAAAGCATCGATTTGGGTAAAATCGTTTCATTTATTGTACGTGTTTCGACTTGTTGTTCTTGATATTATTACTTACATCCTGATTTAATTAATTCCTGAATGTAAAACATTATTTATATATAATATATATTCATCATATACATATATATATATATATTCATCATATACATATATATATATATATATGATAGATCGATAAATGGAATGAAATACACCGTTCATGGAGATGGTAGGTCGTAGGTACGCATGAACGTTGTTTTCATTTCCGTATTTTATTGAATGGAATTAAGTAGATGACATACATATATATATATATATAAATAAATCCAGTATCATTATTATGTCATATATTTCATTATTATTCATTATATACAATTTATAATCATTCATGAATGGTTTACATGGAGAATGAATCTCATCGCGTCGTGGAGACGGTAGTCCATACGTACGCACGAGCGATGATATAATTATTATGATCTTGGAATTGTATTTAAGTGTATGTATAATATTTCAGAATCAATATCAATTTACAATAATAATATATAGTTATTTATTTACACCATTATACCCATCCAAGTAAGGTGGTGGTCGAAAACAGATTACACCACGGCGTGGAGACGGTATTCCGTACGTACGCATGCGCGGTGATTTTGTTTTCTGTAGGATGGATATAAAGTGAAATAGGGTTGTTTAATATTTATAATAACATATCAGTATATAATTAATACTTATGTTATTACTTTATAATGATACAACTAAAGAAGAAGAAGTAGAAGAAGAAAGAAACTTAAGAGAATCGGAAGAAGAGATTACCTCTTCTTCGACGCACCTCCTTTAAGCTTCCTCTTAAGGAATTAGAGTTGGCCTTTTGAGAAGACCATAACCTCCAGAATGTTTCTAGGAAAGTGGAGAAGAGAAATGGGCAGGGGTTTTCTGAGCATCAAGGCTCAAAAGGGTGTGAAGAGAAGAGGGAAGGGGTGCCCTTTTTATAAGGGAGGAGAGGAGCACCTTCGGAAAAACATAAAATATTATTTTATAATAAAGTCATATTTGGTTTTTAATAGCTCAAAATTGATTTATTTATAAGATACGGTGGGGATGGGTCAAAATACTCTCAACAAATAGATTTTAGATAGGTTTGGGTCATTATATTAACCTTATATTTTTGTTTTAACTCTTAGTTAATTAGATTGACATTTACCATGTCACATTGTATTTTTATATTATATAGTTAATAAACATACCATATACATCCAAGAGACCCCAAAGAGGTCCATTAATGATACACCTATCATGATATAAGTATCCTGGAAGAACCTTATATTTTTAGGAATATAATAACAATTAATAATATAATATTTGTTTTAAAAACTATTTTAAGTCAATTTTGATACTTTTTGGTAATGGATTTTTTTGAAAGTTATAAAAGCATGATTAGTTCGAAAAATGTAAATTAATTCAATACTAACATTTCTTATTAACCTAGAAAATTTGTGGAATTCATAAAAAGTCTCAAATTTCATTTATTTGGGTATTTATAACATCAATTATTTTAATATTTCATTATTTAGGTAATTACTACATCACCATTGTGTCATAAATAACTTAAATTATTTAAAGTCTAAAAAGAATAAATAAAATACTATTAGGTATTAAATATTTTTATCTTTCTCATGAATATTTATTGTCCAATTTATATTATGTATAACACTATATTGAAAATGAGTTATTTATTAAACATTGATTTTAACTATTTTAACCTTTCATTAAATAAATTAATAATAATTGTCCTAATCTAATCCAAGTGGACCTAAAGGGTCATATATTATTCCTAAGGTTGTTTTTGGTCTAATTACACTTATCCAATAGAATTAGGACATGTGTTCGGGTAATAATAATATCATTTTTACCCTTAATTACACTATTTACTTTTAACCGTGGTAAATAAAAGTAAATAGTTACTATTCACCAAAAATTATTTTCATCTCACTGAACCACATTTTAGTCCTTGATATTAACCGTGTCTCTCGGATTTTCGAAATCCCACTCACATAAGTGGTAAAATTAAGTTTTATGTGAATTTATAAATTCTCCTAGGAGGTGGGTAAAAGAGGTTGAAAAGATCAATAAAATTTTTATATATCTAAAATTATTATAAAATGAATCCAATTAATTACATTGAACTTATATAGGTATTATATATCAATTTTTACCTAAAATAAATTTAAATAAAATAAATAATTATTTAAATAAAAAGTCAGTTTTTAAATAGTAACCCAATGTTTTCACTATTCATCAAAAATTGAATGTTTTCAAAAAAATACCAAAAATTCACCCTAGGATAATTTCGATATTCCGAATCCAAAAATGAAGTCCATTTTGAATGATAAAAATTATAAAATTTCAAAAAGTGGGTATTACTATCTATAACGGATAGTTTATATTATATTTTAATAACATATCTTTGTTTAGTGAAACTCAATATTGCGTACAACACACGCTATCGTGGAAGGTCGTGATTGCGTGTAAAGCAAGACAAGTCAGGGATGCATGTAGTGTAAGATCCTTTGGGTGTAGCGTACAACACAAGACATCAATGAAATTAAAAAGATTATTTTTCATAAAATATCGAGGTGTTACATTCTACCCCCCTTAAAATAAATTTCACCCTCAAAATTCGTCGGGGATATAAATGGTTTACTACATGAAATTTTCTTTCATAGAAACCAACATCGTAAAAAGGAATACCAAAACTTGACATTAAAAACTAAATTATGAAACCTAACGGTTACCCAAATTAACTAATCACTGGGTTTCCACATAGGAGAACATAGGTGAAAATATGGATATGGAAGAGAAATATAACCATCAACTTCTGATGAAGAGTAGTAGAGGACATGGCTATGAAAAATCCAACAATCAAAAATCCATAAATTTGTGATGATCTAAGGTACCATCCGATTCATCAGATTTGAGATAACTAGGACAACATTTTCTTGTATTCTAGACCATTTACCTAAAGTTGAAGAATTTGAATTAGAAGAAATACTTAATTTATTTCGGTATCATCTAACTGTTGCTCGTGCCTCGAACAATTTCTACTTCATCTCTTAAAGAAATGAAGTTGAATTAGTCTTCTGTGAAGTGTTAGCAGATTATACGATAGAATGATAGGTCATTTCATCTATTTCTATTGCCAAAAGTTTATCACAATTTATTAAATATACAGAAGTCTATCTATGTTGAGATTAATCATATATGGTTTCTAAAATGGACTTATACTTCATCTATCATAGCGCTTAATAAAATAAAACTAGTTTCTACTAACCAGGGACTTCCTGTAGGCTAGTGGTAGGCGATAAAGGCCTGTCGCACTTTGGTTGTGGGTTCGATTCCCACATCCTTGTCCGACGCGACGGGTTGTCGCCCGTCCTATGGGTTTTCCTTTTTCTAAAACTATACTATTATAAAATTCTATCAATAAAATTAAAAAAAATCTAGCCTTAAAAAATACTAACATATGTTCAACATAATCCATTCGAATCTTTAGGCTTATCCAAAATTCTTCTTTCCAAACTCATAGTATAAAGAGAATGATTACTAAAAAGGTCATATAACAAGCATGTGAATACCATCATTTATCCCTCATATATCTTGTTGGTCACATTCCAATCATGTGAATACCTTAATCATGTATTCTCTTGAAAAATAAATACTCATTGAACCTTAGTGAAAACATGAATGTTGTCAAAAGTTGACTCTTTCCACATACCAAAATCAAAAAATTCTATATACTCAAACCATGATATAACTTTGTCCTTATATCATTCATGAGCTCATGAATACTTTCAAACATTTAATTTTCTCCTTATACCTTCATTATGCCCATATCATCTTCTTTCCAAAAATATCTCAATCACTTTCCATGGTTACTGGTACCATAAAATTATTAAAAACCACAATAGACCAATACATAAATATTCCAATATTCCACGATACTATATACAACATTATTTTGGAATCCCATTACATAAACACTTAATCATTCCACCACATCGTTGTCATATTCAACATCGCCAATAGTGATCGCTTGTGACTTCCCTTTGTCCTTTTCCTTAAGTGGTTGCTCATGTCGATCATAATTAACCCTTGGATTAGGGCATTGATTAGCATAATGCACCATTTCATTTCACCTGAAGCATTGAAGTGTTGGTGGTGCGTTCTCTACAGTGTATTATTTATTCACATCATTAGAAACCCTTTTTCCTTTACTTTTACACTCAGCTGCTCGATGACCTTATTTTCCACACTTAAATTATTTTCTAGTCCCTTTAAGACAATCTCCACCATGCTTCATTCCACAATTTTAGCATAAAGAAACATTCATCTACTTTTCACCATTGTTCTGAGATTTCTCCTTGAACTCCATCTTTCGTTTCTTGTCCAAACCATGAGATGGATATGTAACACCAACTTCCATTTCTACCTTGATAGCACAACACAAAATTTCTTCATAGCTACTGAAGTCTCTTATAGCTAATGCCCTTCGAAGGCTTGGTTTTAAGCCACTGAAGAATCGATCAACTTTACTTTCAGGTTGGATGATAAAGACAGATTCATACCTTGCAAGCCTTGTAAAATTTTCTTTTTATATACCAACAGATTCATCATCCTTTTGCTTCAGCTCAAGGAAATCCTTTTCCATCTTTTTCCGAAGAATACGAGGGAATTACTTACTGAAAAACAAGTTCTTGAACTCGTCCCATTCCAAGGATTCAATTTCATCTTGGGGCCTTGTATTCTTAATTAGAGTCCACCACTGGTCTGCTTCACCTTCTAAATGGTAAACAGATAGAATGACTTTATCATGTTATGAACAGCGAAGTATGGAAAATATCGTTTCAATGGTACTGATCAATTGTTCAGCAATAATTGGATTAGAAGACCCTTTCAAAGAAGGTGGACGTTGTCTCATGAAGGACTCAATAGAATATTGTTCCCTTCTCTGCTCATTCGGAAGTCCAGAATGATTTATAGCATGCGTAAGTATAGCAATAAGATTTTGCACTCCATCTCCCATAACATTGGTTTGTTCCAGAGGACAATCATTGCAGTGTCCATTACATTGATCAACATGGTTACATCGGGTTCCAGCCATCATCTAAAACCCAAAAAGAATAGTGTGAGAGGCCAAAATCTTGCTAGGGAAAACCACATAATAAAGGGGGAGTACATCCGATATCTAACATCTTAGGTTTAATTCTAAAATAATTACCATAATTCTAGGACTATAACCTATACTTATATTTAACCTTAGGGACATCTCTATACATACCTTAGAAATATCTCCAGGGATCTCACTAAAGTTTTCGCATCCTAGTTTCCAAAGGTTAACTAAGCCTTTCCTCTAATACCAACTTAGAGACCCAAAGCTTGACATACGTAGACATTAAATTACTCTTTCAGAATATCTAATACATAACAAAAGCAGACACACGAGGACCATAATAGTTTAGTGTCTTTTGAAACTCGGAACGTAATCTTCTAATCGGGGTGAAAGATCTTCAACATCTCCCATAAAGATCTTCCCATTTTGTTTTTCTTACCTAAAACCTTTCTTTAAATCCTGGGGAAAATAAAACATATAAAGGGTGAGCTCAAATTATCATTAATGGAAATCATGGATAAAATAAAACAAATCATATACATTTGAACTTAAAAACATGAACATAATGTTTAAACATCAAAATCTTGGTAAATGACATAAAACATGGCAGTACATAAGGAATAGATCATTAAGAAACATTAATCATGATAAAATAGCATAGGGACAAAACATGTGATTGTGGAAACCATTAAGCACATGATATGATTTCCATAGTAGCCAAGGCATTGCTGCCAAGACCATATTAGTGGACAAAGTCCCTTTCTGAATCGAGTTCACTCCTCGTTCCAGTCCTGTATTACTGAACCAGATTAACTTACCATTCCAGCCATGTCTATCTCATGAGATATAAATCTGTACACAATGAATTGAAGGGAGATATAGGTCCCACCCATCTCAAAATTAAATCATTCTTTCGTGTACCCCAAAATCATAAATCATACATCATAGCATAACACATGTAATAGAATGGGATTCTTAAACATCATGTCATCATAACATAATCCATATAAAAAAATGGATATCATTTCATCATAAGAATAATCAAACCATGTAAATAATGGATACATTATACTTAAAACATAAACATATTAAATAATTTCATTTTATATGGAAAATATTTTTGATAAAACACTTGAAATGAAATCTTTAGGAAAATATCCTTTCTTTTTCAAAATCATTTTATTTTCACAAAATGCCATGAAATTTTAAAAGATAAGGGTTTTTTTGAAAATAATCATGCAATCTTGTAGAAGATGTTTCATGAAAATGAGGCGTTATAAAATCGTAAAAATCTGTTCACGTCGTATAACTTAAAAAAACATTCTCCACGAACTTTTGTCGGAAAAGTCAAAAAGTACCTCGTATGGTAAAAGAAAGAAAGATTCCTTACATACTATGTAGTAAAAGTAAAAAATGGTTAAAAAGGAATTTAAAATACAGTAAACCATTTTTTGGAAACATGGACAAGGATGATAACAATAACCCCAGTAAATACTTACGAATAAACAATCTCAGATAAGAACGAGATTGGAATAGTTATCCCTTAACTTATGTCTGATATGCTTTGTATGTATCCGATCATCCTATATAATGATTTAAATAATTTCATTGACTTATTACATAATCATATTAATTGTTATGATATCATATATATTTTACTTATGACTTTATATTACCCGTTATTTTGTAAATTCAATGTAAAAGCAGCGATTTGGGTAAAATCGTTTCATTTATTGTACGTGTTTCGACTTGTTGTTCTTGATATTATTACTTATATCCTGATTTACATAATTCCACAATTTAAAACATGATTTATATATAATATATATTCATCATATACATATATATATGATAGATCGATAAATGGAATGAAATACACCGTTCATCGAGACGGTAGGCCGTACGTACGCATGAATATTGTTTTCGTTTCCTTATTGAATTGAATGGAATTAAGTAGATGACATACACATATATATATATACATAAATACAGTATCATTATTATGTCATATATTTCATTATTATTCATTATTTATACTTTATAATTATTCATTAATGGTTAACATGGAGAATTAATCTCATCGCGTCGTGGAGACGGTAGTCCGTACGTACGCACGAGCGATGATATCATTATCATGATCGTGGAATTGTATTTAAGTGTATGTATAATATTTTAGAATCAATATGACTTTGAAATAATAATATATAATTATTTATTTACACCATTATACCCATCCAAGTAACGTGGTGGTCGAAAACAGATTACCCCACGGCGTGGAGACGGTATTCTGTACGTACGCACGCGCGGTGATTTCGTTTTCCGTATGATGGATATAAGCTGAAATAGGTTTGTTTAATATTTATAATAACATATAAGTATATAAGTAATACATATTTTATTACATTATAATGAGACAACTAAAGAAGAATAAGTAGAGGAAGAAAGAAACTTGAGAGAATCGGAAGAAGAGATTAACTCTTCTTCGACGCACCTCTTTTAAGCTTCCTCTTAAGGAAGTAAAGTTGGTTTTTTGAGAAGACCAGAACCTCAAGAATGTTTCTAGGGAAGTGGAGAATATAAATGGGTAGGTTTTGGCCGAGAATAAAAGCTCAAAAGGGTGTGAAGAGAAGAAGAAAGGGGTTCCCTTTTTATAAGGAAGGAGAGGGGCCCCTTTGGAAAAACATAAAATATTATTTTATAATAAAGTAATATTCGGTTTTTAATAGCTACAAATTGATTTATTTCATATCTAAGGTGGGGATGGGTCTAAATAATCTCAACCAATATATTTTAGACAGGTTTGGGTCATTATATTAACCTTATCTTTTAGTTTTAACTCTTAGTTAATTAGATTGACATTTACCATGTCACTTTGTATTTTTATATTATATAGTTAATAAACATACCATATACATCCAAGAGACCCCCAAGTGGTCCATTAATGATACACCTATCGTGAAATAAGTATCTTGGATGAACTTTAGATTTTTATGAATATAATAACAATTAATAATATAATATTTTTTAAAAAAACTATTTTATGTCAATTTTGACACTATTTGGTAATGGATTATTGTGAAAATTATAACAGAAATATTAGTTCTAAAAAAGTTAATTAATTCAATACTAACATGTCATATTAACCTAGAAAATTTGTGGAATTCATAAAAAGTCTCAAATTACATTTATTTGGGTATTTATAACATCACTTATTTTAATATTTCAATATTTAGGTAATTACTGCATCACCATTGTGACATAAATAACATAAATTATTTAATGTCTAAAAATTATAACTAAAATACCATTAGGTAGGAAATATTTTTAGATTTATAATTAATATTTATAGTTTAATTTATCTTATGTATAACCGTATATTAAAAATTATTTAGTTATTAAACTTTGATTTTAACTATTTTAACCCTTCTTTAAATAAATTAATAATAACTATCCTAATCTAGTCCAAGTGGACCTAAATGGTCATATATTATTTATAAGGTTGTTTTTGGTCGAATTATACTTATCAAAATAGAATTAGGACATGTGTTAGGGTAATAATAATATCATTTTTACCCTTAATTACACTATTTACTTTTAACCGTGGTAAATAAAAGAAAAAAGTTATTATTCACCATAAATTATTTTCATCTCATTGAACCACATTTTAGTCCTTGATATTAACCGTGTCTCTCTGATTTTCTAAATTTCACTCATAGAAGCGGTAAAATTATGTTTTATGTGAATTTCCAAATTCTCCTAGGAGGTGGGTAAAAGACGTTGAAAAGTTCAATAAAATTTTATATATCTTAAATTATTATAAAATGACTCTAATTAATTACATTGAACTTATATAGGTATTATGTATCAATTTTGTCCTAAAATAAATTTAAATAAAATAAGTTATTATTTAAATAAAAAGTCAGTTTTTAAACAGTAACCCAGTGTTTTCACTATTCATCAAAAATTGAAAGTTTTCAGAAAAATACCAAAAATTAACCCTAGGCTAATTTCAATATTCCAAATCCAAAAAAGAAGTCCATTTTGAAAGATAAAATTTATAATAATTCAAAAATTGGGTATTACTATTCATAACGGCTAGTTTATATAATATTTTAATAACATATCGTTGTTTAGTGAAACTCGATATTGCATACAACACACGCTATCGTGGAAGGTCACGATTGCGTGTAAAGAAAGACAAGTCAGGGATGCGTGTAGTGCAAGCTCCTTTTTTTGTAGCGTATAACACAAGACATCAATGAAATTAAAAATAATATTTTTCATAAAATATCGGGGTGTTACAGATGTACTTTCCAATAATTATATACAGTATTCTCAATAGGAGTGATTTTTGGGATGTTAAAAGAATTGATGTAGCTAATTCCATTTGGGACCAACTAGAGAATATTTATAATGTAAACACTATATTTGGGTGGGTAAAGTTACATATTTAGAGACTAAAATATAATTACTTAAATATGATGGATAATAAATATATTGATGGATTACATGATATGGTGAATGATATTATGAGTAGTATCAAGAGTTATGGATATATTTCAGAAGATTTGGTTATAGTTGGGAATATCATCTATATTTGTCTAGAAAATTAGGATGCTAAATTCCTGCCATGATAAGATAGAGATCTCAAGATACTCTCTCAGTATGACATAAATAATATTCCCAAATATTAAAAAATGAGGACAGGGAAATATATAAAAAAATGTATGTGTTAAAATAAATTTTCAATTTTATGCCTAAAATAATGTAATTTAATAAAATAGATAATTAATATAAGGTTAGTTGGTTTAATTTTTAGGAACATGTGAATTAATATTTAATCAACTTATGTCTCTTTAATAAAAAAAATCCAGAAGATCCCTATGGTAGAATTAAAAAAAATAATTTTTTATATTTTTTTTGAATCTGGAGGTATCAAAAAATTTTATAAAAGTTTCCAATAAACATTTATGTAGATAAAATAGATAAATAAAAAGATAAACCAAAGATATAATTAATTAATAATACTAAAAACTAAAAGTTTTTTTGCAAGGTATGGGTAGGAAGTACTCTAAATATAACAATAGAAACGTATTATCTATGTGTGTTAAATGTGATGAAACTGATAATGAAGATAAAGATGAGACATTTGATGATGATGCTGGTGTGAAACATTCCAATGAAATGGTGAATGATAAAAAAATTACTAGTGACGAATGTAGTAATTCAACTAGTAAATAATAATAAATATAGATAGTGTTTATAATGAATATGGAGTTGAATGTTTGCCTCCTAATAATTTCTTACACTAATATGGATAATGTGAGGTTAACGAATGATGATCAGTCATCAAGCTGTAATGATTTTGAATATGAAAAGTAAAAATCAAGGATGGATAAAGATATCACTGATATAAAAAGGTTTCTTGATGGTGAAAAGATAATAAACATCAAAATTGAAAAAATTAAGGTTGAAATATAGAAGGATATTGAGCAGAATGAATGTAACATTTTGAATGATTATACGGAACTAAATGATGTTATATTCAATTTTTTTTACCACTAAATTAACAAATAGAGAAATTATGATGGGGGATAAAACATATGAATACAATAAAAACACATTTGGTTTAATATAAAAATATACTGGTGAAAACCCACTAGATTAGAAGAAAGTGTATAAGGTAGTGTTTTTTGAAAAAATACACGATGAACTCAAAATATGAAAATTCATAGATAAAAACAAGAAATAATAAACTTATATAATGGATATGTTTAAAGGATTTAAATGATGTCTAATTAAAATGAGAACAAACTATAAATTCACAAAAATATTGGTTTTCAAAATTATTCCAAGATATACATTCCGAAGAAGGTTGAAACACGGTTAGGAAAATATGGAAATCCTTTAACATGCAATAGGAAATATTATTTTTATGGATAATAACTATAGTATAAATTTCATACGAATAAAAAAATTGTTTAATATAAAATATTATAAATAATATAGGTGGATTCAGAGAGATAGTTTTGGGTCAAGTCATCCCACTCAAATTCGATTGATCATGAAACAATAATAACAATCTGTATTAAACTATATGAATAGATTACATCCATTACATGTTGTCTTTTAAATATATAACTAGACTAGTAATATTCGGAATTTTCATACCACCACATTGCAAGAATTATGGAATATTCAAGATATTATAAAAAATCATCATATACTTTTAAAAAACAACGTAAAATCAATTATTATTGAATATTACTTCAAGGAATTGAAAGGGGAATGTGAGAATAGATTCGATAGTGGATACTCTTTACATATTACCAAAGGCATAATGATATTATATATTGTGAAAAAATTAAAATAATGGTCGGTGTATTTTGGGAATGATTAGTCAGTAAAAATAAGAGGTATATATTAAGAATCTATTGCTTCTAAAAAGTTGTATTAAAATAGTTTCTTTTAGTTTGATTAGATAAGTTAAATACATTTGAGTGTCTCTTATCTCGAGGATAAATTAAATAGGGTTATTTTTTGAACATATTTTTTTAAGGAAAATAAATGATGCATCCATCAATCTGACAAAAGAAAAATGAACCAAGGGTAATTAAATTCAGGTACAAGATGCTTAGAATTCATATTATTAATTTATAAAAAATGGAAATGTTATCGCATAGGAGGATATGATATATGTTACAATGAAGTAAAAGTAAATATTACATATGGAGATAGTGTTCTTAATATTATTGAGATGATATGGAGAATGGACTAGATATTCTCAACATGCCAAAAGGTGACTTTTACGACTTATTGTTTACAATAATTTTGAGATTCATACATATAATCCCTTGGAGATTATTCATTAAAACAACTATGGGACAATGACAATGAAATAAACAAATTGAGATAAGAATTTTATTTAAATTATAGATGACATAACTAACATTAAAATCATTTTGATTATGATGTATAAATTTAAGTATCCTAATATGTTGAATTATTTTTGGAAAAGTATTAAAATGGAGTGTGGTTACTTGTTATGTATGATTTGGGTAAACAATGATTCATATTACCCAAATGAGATTTTTAAATATGTTATTCGGAATTATGGTATTCTCTATGATCTGAGTGACTAATAAAAAACATAAAAATTTGTTTGTCTTAAAAAAAGATAATAATATTAGTTAAGAAATCTCTGATGATATTGATAAAATTTGATACTTCTTGGTTCTTTTGGTGATAAGCTACTAGACTAGTAGTTCACCTATGAAAATTTATTTTTTCAAAGAACTTGTTCTATAATGTGACTATATAAGATGTATTTTAAGAATACCCCATGTTTGAAAACATATGGGTATTCGGAAACCCTTGCATTATCAATTTCAATAGTGAAAATAATGGGATGTTTGATAAGAATGTTAATAATTTTATCTTTTTAGGATATCATACCCATGGTATATGATATATATATAATAAAAAATAAATTTTAAAGAATGTTTAATTTAGTAATATAGATGTTCTGGAAAATTCAATATGTGAAGAAGTTCATGGATTAGTACTCTCCATAAGTGTATAAGGTGATTCTAGTTTTTTAGAGTGTAAGATCATGTTTCAAGTAGATTTGAAGTTATGGAAGTTGTGAAAGATATAGATGATTATCCAGCCTACTCTATTTATTAATAGAAATCTAACACATCTAATTCACGACTATGAGTAAAGGATGAGGTCTAAAATATTATAGGATATCAATGGAATCATGTCAAGTCAAAGATAACCTTCAAGAGAAAAAATCATTCCTTACTCATTTCAATTGTTGAACCATGAAATATTTAAGAATATTTGCAGTATCATTATTCGGTTTATTCAATTAATAAAAAATCATACATAATCAATAATAATTATTAATTGTAATATGAATCCAAAATTGATGATAATAACGTCATATTATGTTATTGGGTATTCCATAAAAATTTGAATGAAAATGGAGATGTTATAATAAATAATCAGTTATTTTGTGTAAGGGTTATTCTCCAGTTGAATGAATTGAAATTTATTAGACCTTTGAACCCATTTCTATTCATGATACCATAAGAATATTTATTTCAAAATTACCCCAAATTTTACACATGATCTTTCAAATGGATTTCATGTACGCCTTCGTCAATTGTGTGTTGGAAGTGAATGTATACATTGAGAAACATTATGATTTCATTATTAAAGAATATGGGAATTTTGTTTTAAGTTAAAAAATGGTTTATTATGGTGTAAAATAATCTAAAATATCATGGTTTTCATTATTAGACACTAGTTTGAATAAGTACAATTTCATATAAAGATTACTAGAAAATAACCTCTATATTAACATTGAAAATGATGTATCTCTCATTATTATTATTTATGTGTGATAAAATATATTTTTTATCTATTTTATCTAAGGATGTTTTATAGAAACTATATGAAGTTAAAAAATCTTGAATAAAGTGTTTTTATAATGACCTTTGTGGAATAAAGTTCTCAATTCAACTAGTAAATTTTAAGCTCAGATAAGATACTTGAATATCACACATTTATTAGAAATCAAATCCACATGAAAATTAACATCTAGATATATATGTGTATCAAATAAATATTTGGAGGAACATTGTTTTAATAATATAATACACTGATTTTCCATCTTTTATGAGAGTTGTGGGATTCCATTATAGATGTCCTAAACAATTAGGGTGGTTACACATTATAAAATGTTTTCAAAAAATCCTTATTTTTTCATATTCCACCATGTTAATCATGTAAAATTTATTAGATTCAAGAGAGGAGAAAAGTCCATAGGTTCCATAAAGATATAAAATTACATCACCATGATGATCTATAAAGACAACCTCATGACCTTAATGATCGGGATTACCACATGAAACAGGATATGGGTTGAATTTAATTCATTATTGGAAAAGAGACTGAAAAAATACATCAAATGTACTTGAATGTTTCCAAATTTTTATATTAATTCCATGGTTTTTTAATATTGTGTAATATGGAATAGAGTTATGGAAATTCCCAATTTGGAAAGAATTTTCATATCCAGTAGAAACCAGTAACAAAGAAATAGATCCCTAGGAGATGAATGATGTTTTTTTATGAATCATTTTTTTTATTCTAGACAATACACACCAGATCACTAGATGCCTCTTCTAAAATTTTGAATAAAAGGGAATAAATGGAAATGTCATTATAGTAATAAAGAATCATAGGGAGAGAATATTCTTACAAGTATGAGGATTAAATGATATCAAAAAATTAGAATTCCTTGTATTTTAGGCTGTGGAAAAACTAAGAAAAATATGTTTTATGTACTCCCTATGATGTTGAAAAAGATCATATCTAGAGTAGGAGAAGTTACCAATTTATTGAAAGAAGAAATTATTTTTACTTTCTCCATGTTAAAGCCTTTATATCATCATTAATCATGACTTCTTAATCCACAATTTATTAATTTTTCAATCCAAGAAAGGCATGTAGTGGTGTAGAAAAAAATTTATTAAAGATTATCTTGGTAGAGAGTATTTCATTCCTCTTAAACTTATATATCATGATTACATAATAAAAAGTGAAATTATAATTACTGATATCAACAGTGATTATAGTAGGAAGGTTGTTTATTTTTCCCTCCTACGTTTCCTAAATTGAAACATTTAGGGTGATTGAAGAATCGGAATTTCGAAAAAATTTAATGAGAGGTTAACCTATCCAATTATCCTATCATATGTTAAGGACATAGTCCCTACAAGTTATCTAATTCTATTATAGTAGAATAATTGAGAATGAGGCATTGAGGGCAGGCCAAATGTTGGATTCAAGATAATAGATTTTATCATATTTAATTTTTACAAGGACGTTGGTTTTGAAATTTCTTAAAACCTCATATTTTTAATTTATAAGCCTCCACTTGATGTATTATTGGAGGTATTCATTGAAATTATGAATATTCTTGATTCCTAGACCCTCAAAAGCCTAAGTCATTTAGAAATTCCTCAACAACAAGGTGACAGGGTCCTTTTCATGGATTTCTCCACTCGAAAGAATGTTACTAATGGACACATTGATAATTTTAATCAAGAAATAAAACTATTTATACATAATAAATGAATAATTTTTTTTGGATACGATGATTTATTTCACAATATAAACTCTTCCTTTAATAGAAAAATATTTCCCCTAAATTGAGGAATGTTTCTTTCGGATCTGGCGGGAAATATTAGTGAAGTAAATATATTTTGGCTGACCTAAGAACATAAAAATTTCACGGTATGTGAAGGGAATAACTCTCTTTGTAATTCCTAAAACATTCAAGATGTTAACTTTTCTAGTAGCAAAGATATTATTCCCAAAATAGAAACAATATTTGTTCCATAAAATATAATGTTTAGTGAGTTTCTCTTAATGTAAAATACTTTCTTTAAGTAACTACCTTTTATTCCTATCACCTTGTATGAATATAATAATATCATCTTCATACATAAGGAGATATGAGATGGAGTTGTGATTCCACTAGGATCGTTGGTGGACATTAACATTCCATTAACATTCTTTTTAGTGAGATGTATATTGAGATAATCCCCATCAATGGAAAATCGATTTAATATGGAGTGTCTCTATAACACACCGAGTTTTTATGGACATTTTATTTGAATAAATTAAAATTTTCATTTATATCATGAAATTCACTGATAAAATCATTCCCTTCCCACTAAACCAATATTTCGTATGTTACAAAACAACAATATTTCTTTTATTAATATAAGGATAAACAAGTAATAAAAACAAAATATTATTCCATGATGAAAAAAGGGGTCAAGGGGGTCAAGAATAATGAAAACCAAGGGAGTTCGCTCGAACAAGATCCGCACATTCTGGGGGAAGGCTACCAATTGTAGTGAAAACAATCTAAGGATCATCCTAAGAGCCCCTTGAGGATAAAAAATCTGCCACTTTGTTACCCCTCTGACATGTGTGAAGAAAGATACCTCCATCGGGAAAAAGTACAATACATTTCTGAATGATATATGAAATGGGCCAAGGAGTGGACCCATTGCCTGGATAGTATTGTGCATGATAGAAGAGTTAGTTTCAAGGAAAGAAAGATACAGATTATAATGAAGACGTACGTCCAACCCATTGAGAAGAGATCTAGACTTCTCCGTGATAGAGTTCCCTTGTTCATAAAAGGTGTTGAAAGTATTAAGAACTGAGCTGAAGTTACCCCGAATAACACTCCATTCACGCATAAAACCATGATTTCATGACCCATCCACATTAAGATTGAGTCCATTATCAGGGCGACCAATAGATCCATATACCAACTCATGGAACCTATTGTATATCCTGAGAGTGTGAAGATAATCCATAAAATAAATGACCATTCTCAAGAAGCTATTGATTTCCAACGAAATAATCAGTTGTCCCAATTTGACTTCCAGACACCTGGATCAAACCTGAATCGCAGAGAAGAACTTTTCTTTCCATCAGTGCATGCCATATTTCTAGCAGTCCAAATTTTCCAACATCCCACATCCATCATTACAACACTAGCCTTAGAAACTTTCTCATTGATAACAACCCCTTTCATAACATTCATATGCAATCCGAAACCCGAGGCATAATGAATGTCAAGAGAAACAATATTACCAAGATCCCTCCAAACTATAGAAGCCCAGCCACTGGTAAAGAATAAATTTTCTGTCGACTCCACACTAGAATTCCAACAACACCAACACTATGAGGTAAGAGAAACTCCCTTCATACAGATCGCTTCATTTGTTGGAATACACTTATAATAAATACCCCAAATAAAGAAGATATGTTTAACCATGATATCTTTACACCCGAGGAAATACATACCACTAGAATTCCCTAAAACATTCAACCGAATATGCTTGTTCTCCTTAGATGAGAAATCCCCCGCTAACTCACTAGTGAAAATCAAACGATCTCTTGCAGAATAAATTTCAATACTATCAAAAATTTCCCGTAGAAGAGGATTGATAACGGACTAAATGAAGAAGTAAAAAGGCACAAATATACAAAAAAATATCAGGTACCTGATATAATGGGATGTAGAGAAGCATACCTGCCCAGTAGTAGAACCAGAAACTAATATTCTTGCTTTCAACAATCCATTGGGAATGTTGGTTGATAATTGGAACATGCTCACGCAAAAACTTCCACAACCAAGAAACATTTCCCCTTGTATTCTCCATCATTGACTCGTACATCCCCAAAATGATATTACTCCACAGAAAAAACCCTTTCATTACCTCCCATACCAATTTAGCCTGATGTCTTTTCAAAGAGAGATCCACACTACGCAGGTTAAAACCATCTTCCTTCACTTGTCTTGCCAAACTCTTCCATTATGCCAAGTGATAACTTCCCTCTCCAATAGAGTCCCATATAAAAGAAGTCAATATCATCTTGATATTTCTTATCAGCCCTTTAAGAACCCTGAAAACATATAAAATGTGCATATGAATAGATGATGGAACACAAATTACCAATGTAATTCTTCCACCGAATGAGAGAAAACGGGGTTTCCAATTATTGATTCGGTTTATGATTTTATTAAATAACCCATAAAAATGACAAATATGCAGCCTTATGGGAGAAATAGGAGGCCCTAAATATTCCAAAGGAAACCATATTCTATGAAATCCCAACACTTCCTCCATTCTGCATACGCGTCCCTCCGAACACGCATGATGTACATATAGACTATTTTTTCACAATTTATTTTTTCACCACTCCATCTAATATACTCAAACAACACTTCATTAAGAGATATGATGGATTTATTTCCCCATTTAGGAAGAAGATCAAGTCATCCCCTTAGAGAAGGTGAGAGACACCACTAAAATGATTCCAATCTGAAAGGAATAATCCTACCATTGTTCAGATTCCTTACGAGGAGTCTACTAAGAGGGTCTTGAGCCCTGATGAAAATACTGAGAGACAGGGGATCGCCTTGTCTGAGGCCCCACACTGATTTAAAGATGCAATTCCTCTTACCCAAAAGAGATACTGAACCCCAATGGGAATTGAATCAACTAAAAAATAATTAACGCACCCGATGAGAAAAGCCCACGAAGTTCATAACTATGAGAATATAGCTCTATTTGAAACTGTCATACCCCTTATCCATGTCAATTTTTATGACCACATTTGAGCCATGATCTTTATTGTTAATATCGTAAATAATTTCAAAAGAAATACCAATATCTGCCTATGTAGATCTACCATTAATAAAACCATGTTTTCTTAGTTGCCACCCAATCATGAATATAATTTGAATGCATTTTTTTAGGAATACTATACAAAAGTCTATATGAAAAATTTTAAATACTTATTTTCCTAAAATGGTAGAATAAAGATGGATCCTTCACTTTAGTGATAAGAAAAATAATGGTAGCAAAAACCACCCGAGGAAGAGCACAACCATGAAAAAAAATCCTGAATTGAATCAACAAGGTCCTTTTAAAAAAGATCCCATGAAGAAACATAAAATGAAGTAGGAAAACCATCTATTCCAAGGGAGCTATTCTGATTCATCGTTTTAAGGACATTCTTAATTTCATTTTTATCCAGAATGGTCGTGAAAAAAGAATTAATATAGGAGCGTACCACCTGAGGGATATAGTCAAACAAATCACTTTGGCCTCTTGGATACCCACCCTGCAAACTATGAGTATTATCAGCAAGTGACGATTTGAAAAAGCTATCAGCCATACCACCAATAATAACTGGATCAGAAGAGAAGGATCCATCCTCCAGGTACATATTTGGAATAACTCCCCGATTAATTTCTTTAATAGAATCCTAGAGAAAAAATGTCTTCTTATCTCATACTTTAAGCCTATTAACCCTTGCTAAATCATGAATCCCACACTCTTGTGAAGCCAAAATTCATCAATCTGGTCTTGTCCACGAAGGATGTAAAGTCTCCCGGCTCTTACCATAGATAATCACCACCACCCTTCTTCTCCAAAATATCTGGTATTGAATTAAAATCACCACCCACAAACCATTCCATGTTGGAAGCATTAAAAGATTCAATGACATGACATAAAAGATCCCTAGCCATGTAGTAACATTTTTCATAAACAATACTGAAAAATAAATGGTCACCACCTTTATTAATCATGGTCGTGATATGCTACTTAGAGATGTCCACCTTATCCACTGAAATAAAAGAGTCCTAGAATATCCAAATATGTTGATTTATTTGTCCCTATGAAAGAAAAAACTCAAACCCATCCTATGTACAAATACAGCAATTTCTGACACTTTTTTCTCTGGCTGTATAACAACCGCTAAACAGATCCTACTTTGGAGAATTTCATTTGAAATAAATTCAGTTTTGACTAGTGATCCAATACCACGAGCATTCCATATAATAGAGGGAATCATTTCGAAAAAAGATGCCTAGTTTTTTCCCCTGGCGACTTAGAGCACCATGGAAAAGAAGAAGACATGGTTGTTTCACGTCTCAAACATGATCTAATACAAACTCCACTTGAAACTATAGGAGAAGCATTGGAAAACTTGCTCGGGCCCTCAAATTCATGTTCTAAAATACTGGAACTGTTAGAAATGGATATTAGTGATACGCCAGAAGGATCTCTATCATCAATAGAAGCAGGAGGATAATAATCATCTGAAATAACCACAACCTTTCCAGAACTGGGAAAATACCACAGCTTTCCCGGGTGAGGCCTCACCACATCGTCCCTAGAATATAGCTTCCTCTGATTAGTAGGTTCTAAGTAGGTCGTAAAATCATCCACTATAGAGTGTAATGAATAAAAAAAATACTCATTAACCTGAGAAGGACGATGCTGAAAATTTTGCAAAAAAAATAAATAACTGATAACAATAGACTCTTGATCAGCAGAGCAAGCTAGAGGACCCGAAGATTGGAAAATAGAGTAGTGAGACTGAGGTCAGGTAGGAAACTTCTCCTTGCTCTGAGGTATCTAACTAGCATGATGACGATGTGAGGCTAGAGTCTAAATTTCAAGTGAATAAAGAGCACTTCAGAGCCAAGGGGACGATATATATACATAAATTGAGAGTAGGAGGACCAGTCTATTGAATTACAGATAATGAATTAAAAATCGAAGCTTGAATCGAAGACCCATACTCATCTGCACCATGTAAGAAATAAATTTGATCCAAAAATTGAGAAACCCATGCCACTGAGGATGAAGAAACCCCTCTATACACCAGATGAGAAGGGAATTTAAAGGAATGCTGATTTATGCATTCAGATAAGGAGTTCACGAAGAGGAATCATGAGGAACAGAAGTACAAAATAATAGGGATATAAAAGGGCTGACTCTACTCCAATGAATCCTCAACTCGCAGAAGGAGATTCATCGAAGGCAACGCAGAAACATCCATGGTGACCTAAATCCTTGAAATTGAAGATTCTTGAAGCATCTAGGTATGCTCATCCGCACACAAGAACCCCCCAAGAACCCCCCAAGAAACCCACTAATCTATTGGGTCGGAAACAGATTGGTTTCAAATATAAACTTAGTTGCGACAACAACAATTTGTGAGAATCGCCAATGTAAACGAAGCGCCAAACCAAACAGCAGAATAACAAATGAGGACACAAATTTTAACGTGGAAAAACCCTCCTTTAGAAGGATTTAAAACCACGGGGAAACTCCAAGAAAATTCACTATGAATCAGAGAGAACAAAAATCCAAGTTAAACTCAAGACTTGAATTGCAAATACAGCATAAAAACCTGTGCGAAAAACCACACCCTGATATGCCTTTGTCGCCTCTCTGATAATAGTCCGTGACAATACGTCACCCTTCGGAGATCAAAATCGAACTTCCAACGTCGTTGTAGCACCTCGTTGCACAACCTGATTTGCCGCTGCTCGCTACTGCCCACGCCCTAGAAAACAGTCACCCAAGTATCTGCTCTCCTTGGGTTTTTTCGCACCACCAATTGTTCTTCCCTTGATTCGCTACTTCCCCTTTAATAGGATCCCATATGCCACATATCTTGATTGAAAAGGAAATCTGAAAAATATCTCAAAAAGATATCATGAGATATTACCTGAATCTCATGCTGGCAGATACACAGAGGAAGAATCTTGAATTTCCAAAAAAAATATATCTTCAAATCTAAAAGATACATCATTTGGAAATACCCATGTGTGGGATGAACCCCAACAATCTCCCCCTTAAGCCCATCGAAGAAGGAGATCGCATCCAACAAACTTAGTTGGAAAGAAAATCGGTTGGTATCGCACCAACAGTCATCCTCTGCAGAAAATATGACATCCCTCTTTTGCATCTTTGATGGAAACCTGAAAGCTCCCCCTGCAAAAGAAATCCAAATGCCGAAGTCTTCTTCATACTTATGTCTGCACCGCTAATACCAGAATCAACAATATCTGGCTCCCCCGTAACTGTGATCTCCACATAATCTGGAGCACCTGTAGGAATTACTTCCTCCCTCTGCTCAACATCCTTCGAGCAGTCAAAAACACTCAGTGCATCACCTCGATCTTTGATTTCCATTCTTTCTTCAATAGTGTCACTCTCTGAAGAAAAAGAATTAGTTGTAAGATCTGAAACACCTGCCATGTCAAGCTTCGGCTTCCAATCCTTCTTCAACTTAGTCAACGGTCTTTGACTAATGCACGACGATCGCCACTGCCACAAATCTGACGAAGTCCTCTTCGCAACTGGATTTGTCACATCACTGCATGCCTTTACATCTGTCCTGTAATGCATGTCATCCATTTTTCTGCATGCATAAACCATCGATCCTCTGGAAAATTCCATCTTCCACCACCAAACGAACTCCTGAATCCATCAGTATCAAGAGCACTAGCAGATAACAAATTATGGAGAATACCTGGCACATGTCGCACATTCTTCAATGTCAGTGTACAACCTACATTCGTAGTGATACAAATATCACCAACACCAATGACATCAGCAGAATCTCCATTTCCCATCATCAATCTACCAAAGTCACCTTCTTCATATGAAGAAAATAGCCCCTTCTTTGGTGAAATAAGGTATGATGCTACTGAATCAACCACCCATTCGGTGTACAAATCTGATCTGCGACAATCAATGCCAACTGAAAGTAAATCACCCTCACCCTGAATAAGACTTACGCCGGTATCCTCAGAATCGGTGTCGTGCGTCTTCTTTTCCTTCTTAAGATTTTTCAATTCATAGCAGCGTCTCTGCACATGACCCTCCTTATTGCAAAAGTAGCACTTGACCTTTCTTCTTGTCTTTGACCGACCTCTCTGACTACCGCGTCCATCTGCCACAGCCAGAGTACCACCATTACCTGAAGATTCACCATCATTGGTCTTTCGTCGAGTATCGTTCATCAACAATGATGAAATCACATCATCCAACTTCAGTGTATCCTTTCTGAACAACAGTGTGGTGACGATTGATCCAAACCACCGCAATAGGGGAATCCCTTACACTATGAGCCTCCATGGACCACTGTAAAAGCATAAACCTCCATCTCCCCAGCGACCGCTAAGTTTGAGACCACGATTTTGTGGAAATTGCAAACCAAAGTAAATTATGTACGTTGGGTTCCGAGTCTTCCCCGTGCACCGCGTATTTACTATGTGGCTCTTCATTTCAGATGCATTTGTTTAATTCCAATGCAATCATTTAATTGATTTGTTTTTTATTCCTTTTATTAAATGCATGGTCTGTTCATTTTTGTGTAGTTTAATACCCTATAAATATGGGAGCATAATCCGTTGATAGAAGTGTGTGAAATAAGAAAAGATTGAAACCCTTGTTCTGTTTTATTGTCCCATTTTTATTTCTCTATTTTTTCCCTGGCTTGTATAGCCAACGAATTGGTATCAGAGCACAGTACCAAAGCATCCTCCAATTTCCAAAGATGGCGACCACAATAGAGCCACAAGTTCCGAAGATGTTTAAGAAAAACTATGAAAGGTGGTGCATTCAAATGAAGGCGTTGTTCGGGTCGCAAGAATTATGGGAGATCGTCACCGATGGGTATATCGTACCCACTACGGAGGAAGAAGTTGCTTTCACGAATGAAGAAAAGACAGTCGTCAAAAATAAAAGGAAGAAAGACAACAAGGCGTTGTTCCTCCTCTATCAAGGATTGGATGAATCGACGTTCGAAAAGATTGCCAAAGCAAAATCGAGCAAGAAAGTTTGGGATACGCTTGCCACCATCTTAAAGGGTGTTGATCGAGTGATACGGGTTCGTCTTCAAACACTAAGAGCAGAGTTTGAAGCAGTACACATGAAAGATGGTGAGAGTATCTTTGATTATTTCTCACGCCTAATTGTCATTGTTAACAATTTGAAAAGGAATAGTGAAAAAGTGGAGGATATTAGAGTTATTGAGAAAGCACTTCGATCACTCACAACCAAGTTCAAACATGTGGTTGTGGCAATTGAAGAGTCGAAAGATTTGGAAAAATTGTCAATTGAAGAACTAATGGGGTCGTTGCAAGTACATGAGCAGTGAATGCAGAAGAATGCAGGTTCAACAATAGAGCATGACTTAGAGTCCAAAATGACTCTCCAAGAACCAAAGAATGGTCAAGAACAACGGGGCGATCATCGTGCAAGAAGAATAAGGCGTGGACATCCTCCAAGCCATCAACAAAAGCAACAAAACTTTACCAAATTTCGTGGAAGAGAAATGGTGGAGGGTCACTAACTCATGTCTGTGGAAATAAAAAGAACATCCAATGCTACAACTGTAAGAAATTCAACCATTTTGCATCTGATTGTTGGAGCAAGGTGGATCATGATGAACGATCCAACTACGCTGAAGCATCTCATCATGAAGAAGAAGGTACCACACTCCTCCTCACTCAATAAAAGGAATGTGAACGCCCTACTGTTTGGTACCTCGACACGGATGCAAGAAACCACATGAGTGGTAACAAAGATCTATTCGAGGAACTTACCGAAGAAGTTCGTGGGAATGTGAGTTTTGGCGACTCATCGAAGGTGCCCGTTCTTGGAAAAGAAAAAATCAAAATATATATGAAGAATGGTGAGTTGAATTATATTTCCAATGTGTATTACGTACCAAGTATGAAAAATAATATCATCAGTCTCAGCCAACTCCTTGAGAAGGAGTATGTCATACACTTGGAAAATTCATCTTTGTCTATAAGAGATGCTCACAAGAGACTTGTCGCTCAAGTCCAAATGGCGAAGAATCGCTTGTTTCCGCTGAAAATCAACATGAAGGCCGAGGAGTGTCTCTTTGGGATCATGAAGAATGATTCCTGGAGATTGCATTTTCTTTTTGGGCATCTCCATTTTAGCGGGCTTAAACTTTTATCTTCATCTAGCACGGTGCGTGGCTTGCCGGTGATTGAGGTTCAAAATCATGTATGTGAGGCGTGTACACTCGGCAAGCAACAAAGAAACTTCTTCCCAAGTGGAGTGTCCAGAAGAGCAACAAAACCACTTCAGTTGGTTTACACTGATATCTACGGACCACTGGAAACACCCTCACTTGGAGGTAATAGGTATTTTATTACCTTTATTGATGATTTCATAAGAAAATTGTGGGTATATTGCATCAAAGAAAAATAATCTTCCTTCACTATCTTTAAAACATTCAAAGCTCGTGTTGAAACTGAATGTTTCCATAGAATCAAAGTACTCAGATCTGATAGAGGTGGAGAATACGCCTCAAATGCATTTCAAGATTTCTGCAGGGAACATGGAATCAAATAGAAATATACTCCAGCCAATACGCCACAACAAAATGGCATCACTGAAAGGAAGAATCGCACAATCCTTGACATGACGAGGACCATGCTGATGGAGAAAGGGTTGCCAAAGAGTTTTTGGGAAGAAGCAGTGGCATGTATTGCCTACTTGCTGAATCGATGTCCAACGAAGAGCGTCAGGAACTTTACACCTCAAGAGGCGTGGAGCGGCTACAAACCTAGCGTGGCGCACCTAAGAATCTTCGATCGTGTCGCCTATGCTCAAGTTCCTGAAGCGAGAAGAAGGAAACTTGATGATCGTGGTGAAATGTGCATCTTCATCGGCTATTGTGAAGTTTCTAAAGCCTACAGGATTTACAATCCACTAACGAATAATTTAGTGGTGAGTAGAGATGTGGTCTTTAGTGAGGAAGAAGCGTGGAAGTGGAATGATGAATCCAACAAGGATGTTCCAGTTGAGACAGAGGTTCCTGAAGAAAGGCATGATCATCAGGAGAAAATCCCCACAATACATTCCTCGGGTGCATCATCAGTTGGAAGAAGTCCAGGAGTACATTTCCTCACTCCTCAAAGCACTCCAACAAATCAAAATTTGGCCAGCTCATCCTCACCAATGGCTCCTATGAAGATGAAAAATCTGAGTGATATTTATGAGCAGACTGAAGAGGTAAATATTTTTTACTAGTATGCAGATCATGAGCCTCTGACGTTTCAGGAATCCATGAGGGAAGAAAGATGGAGAATGTCTATGGAAGAAGAAATTCATGCCATAGAGAGAAATGACACATGAGAGCTGACTACACTCCCAAAAAGCCAGAGGAGCATTAACGTCAAATGGGTGTACAAAATAAAGCGAAATGCTGATGGCAAGATCGATCGATACAAGGAAAGACTCATATCAAAGGGGTACAAACAGAAGTACAGGATGGACTACGAAGAAGTCTTCGCTCCTGTTGCTCTCCTTGACACTATAAGGATGATTATATCCCTTGTTGTTCATCACAGTTGGATGATCTACCAACTGGATGTGAAGTATACTTCCTGAATGGAATTCCGGAGGAAGAGGTCTATGTTGACCAGCCTCAAGGATTTGTTATGCAAGGGGATGAAGACAAAGTGTATCGACTGAAGAAAGCTCTTTACGGTTTGAAGTAGGCTCCACGCGCTTGGAATGCACGCATCGACAGCTATCTGAGAGAGAATGGATTCCCCCAATGTCCATATGAGCACGCGGTTTACATCAAGCAGAATTATCATGAAGATATACTTATCGCATGCTTTTATGTTGATGATTTTCTGTTTGCAGGGAATTGTCGACCGATGTTTGATGATTTCTAGGAGGCCATGTTCAAGGAGTTCGAAATGAACGACATAGGCCTCATGTCCTTCTTTCTGGGCATAGAAGTAAAGCAACAACATGGAGGCATCTATATTTCTAAGAAGAGGTATGCCAAGGAGTTTCTTGAAAAACTAAAGCTGGACAATTGCAATGCTGTAAACACACTGGTTGCAACGAGATTGAAACGGGAAAAATATGGAGAAAGAAGAAGCGTTTACTCGACTCTGTTCAAGAGTCTAATTGGAAGCCTGAGGTATCTCACAATCACAAGGCCAGATATTGTCTATAGTGTTGGGCTTCTAAGCAGGTATATGGAAGCTCCGAAAGAGTCGCACTGGCTAGCTCCAAAACGTATCCTCAGGTATGTTAATGGAACGGTTGATTTTGGTGTCTTTTTTCCATAAAATGAAGAAGAAAAGCTATATGGATACTCAGATAGTGATTGTGGAGGTGACCAAGATGAACGAAAAAGCACCACTGGGTATGTATTTTTTCTTGGATCGACTGCATTCACATAGAATTCAAGGACGAAGAGTGTGGTTGCTCTATCCACATGTGAAGCAGAGTATGTGGAAACATCCTCTACTATTAGTGAGGGAATATGGTTGAGAAATTTTCTGAAGGAGATAAAGCATCCACAGGATGGATCCACGTTGATATATGTGGATAACAGGTCAGCTATTGAACTAGCCAAAAATCCAGTGCAGCATGGAAGAAGCAAACACATTGATACTCATTTTCATTTTCTCAGGGATCATGTGAAACAGAAAATGATAAGATTGGAATATTGTCATACTACGGAACAGGTGGAAGATATTTTCACAAAGTCACTACCAACAGATGTATTCAAATGGCTTAGAATGACGCTCGGAATAAATTTGGTTTTGGTTTTAAGGGGAGTGTTGGAAATTTCAAACCAAAGTAAATGATGTCTATTGGGTTCTGAGTCTTCCCCATGCAGCGCCTATTTACTATGTGGCTCTTCATTTCCCATGCATTTGTTTAATTCCAATGCAAGAATTTAATTTCTTTGTTTTTTGTTTCCTTTATTAAATGCACAGGCTATCCATTTTGGTGTAGTTTAATACCCTATAAATATGGGAGCATATGTAATCCGTTGACAGAAGTGCGTGAAATAAGAAAAGATTGAAAGCCTTGTTGTGTTTTTATTGTCCCATTTTTGTTTCTCTATTTTTTCCCCATCTTGTATAGCCAACAGCTTTGATAAAATACTCATGAGACACCAAGACAATGAGAAAAGATATCATATTCAACACCGAAATAGTGGCTTGAAGCTATAACCCCCAAGAACGCACAAGAGACTGAAATATACCCAAAGGGGGTTTTTCCACACCGAAACGAGCGACCAAAGTCTATCAGAGACAATTAGAGGCTTTGTCAAAGGAAAAATATAGAATAGAAGGTATAATAACAACATTCCACAACCCTATACATGAAGACTCTATGACACCACTGGAATATTAGGAGGCTAAAATGTCTGGACTGGAGAACACTTGAGGAGGGCCTCCTTCCTCGACAACCCTTGAGAAGCAGGTTCCCCAAAATTAATAGTAGAGAGAGGAACTGAAAATTCCCCTCCATCTGAGCTATTAAAAATCTTACGTTCAAAGTATATCTCTTCCAAAACTGGAAAAGAACCAACATTCTTGACAGGAATAACCAGATGTGCCAGATCCAGCGACACCGAAACTATAAAAGCACCGACATCCGAGCTAGGAACAACCAGACTAGCTAGTTCCACCATAACAATCACATCCAAGGCCTATCACACCACCCTAATGGTTTGAAAATTATTAAATAGTGGAGGCATGTGAAGATCATTCTAAATCATAGGATTACACCAATATAACTTCTTGCTCGTATGTTACACACAGCACCGAGTTGGTGTACGATACACACAATACTAACTGTAGATTTTGTTCAATATATAAAATAAATGTGTTTGGATTATGTTATACATAGCGCCAAGATAAGCATTCACTCCACTTAACATTTACTTGGCTAGAGTTACACACAATAAGAAACTTCATCGATATCTTGTGTGGAACGAAATACCGAGTTTCACTAAACAATAATATATTAAAAAAATATTATTATTTAATGGGATATAAACTAGCCATTATGATTAGTATTTACTAAAATTTTAATTTTATATAACATTATCATTCATCTTATGTATTTTATAGAAATTATATACGAACAAAGTCATTTTTTAGATAAAAAAATTATTTATCAAAAATTGCAGTTTTGCCGCCTTTTAAGGGTGCACCCATTTTAAATCTAGGTTTTAACACGTTGGTATATTCAATTTTGAAAAAATAAACTTATTATTTTGATTTGGGACATTCTAATTTACTTTGGTTTAATTTTTGGTATTTTCCCGATAAAATTCATATTTTAATGAATACTAAAAAATATCACATTTTAATTCAAAATTTTATTTTCATCTAATTTATTTATATAGTTAGATTACCTTTTTTATTTGTAATAAAGTGTTATTGGATTATGTTTTTATCATTTAATTCAATTTTGATCATTGTAAGTAATTTCACATTTAAATTGGACCTAAACATGTGTCAATCTTTTGGTACTTTTTAATTCTTATAGCCCTGCTTCCTATTTTTGACAATAATAATTAATTTAAAATAAATTTCTCCTAATTCTATGTTTTGAATTTAAACAAATGGATTCCCTATTTTGAATTAGAAGTTCCAAATTTTGTAAAAATTTCCCTTTTTATATTTGTATATTATGAATAGTAACTTTAATAATTATTTTTATTTACCATGGTTAAATTGTAAATTAGGTAAACAAGGGTAAAAATAATATTATAATAATATACAACTACTATAACACATGTTCTAATTTTATTAAATTAGTCATAAGGGACCAAAACAACCCATATGACTAATTATTGTCACTTTAGAACCACTTGGGAGTGCAAATGACATGTTATAATAATTAACTTAATGTGAAGGGAAATATATCCTAAACATGTATCTTTTACTAAAATAATTTTATTTTGGTTTATATAAATGATATCTTATACTATAAAGAGTCATTATAACTCTAAAAAAATTTAATATATCATGTTTTTTATTTATAATTTTCAGACCCTAAATAAATAAATTTATTTGTGACACAATGATGACGTAGTGATTACCTTATTAATGAAATTTTCAAAAAAATGATATTATAAATATTAAAATAAAGATAATTAGGACTTTTTAATTCCATACACGAGTAATTTGGTTGAAATTGATATGTTATTGTTGAATTAATTCCTCTTTTTTTAAGGAATCAAGCAATTATGACTTTAACCAAAATCAATTACTAAATAGTGTCAAAATAGACATAAATGATATTTTAAAACAAATACTATATTATGAAATGATATAATAGTCCTAAAAATATTATATTCGTCCAAATAGATTATATAATGTTACAAATTTCAGTAATGATCCACTAGTGGTTCATTTGTTAGTTTATAGTAACAATAGTAACCATATATTTTGAAAATGCAAGAAATATTATAAGAGTTAATATTTTTAACTAAGGGTCATCGCTAAAAGATAAGGTTAATTTTGTGACTAAAATTGTCTAAAACCTATTTATTGAGAGGATTTAACCCATACAAAACTTATATTAGAAATAAATATGGGTTTTACCTTTAGAAACCTAAAATCAATCTATAATAAATTAATATTTAAAGACTTTCCTAATGTTCCCCTCACCACTCCTTTAAAAAGGAAATTCTCATTCTCTTTTAATCACACCTATAAATCCATTTTTAAGCCCAAACGTACCCAAAACTCCTCTAAACATCCCTCACTTAATCCTAGATTCCACACATTTGTATTAAATCTATAATAGGTAGACTATTTGGGAAAATCAAAAGTCGATACCTGAAAAAGAGGTAATTGTTTATTCACCTCTTTCAAAATTCATTTCTTCTTTTACTTCCCCTTCTTATGTTATTCCCATAATAAAGTAATAAATCATCTATATTATACATTCATAGATGTTATTATAATTATTGGACAACTTTATACCACCATTTATCCATCATTTTAATAACAATATCACTATGCGTGTGTACGTACAACTTACCGTCTCCATGCCGTGGTGTAATTTTTATTCAACAATACTTAATTTGGATTGTTATAATGATTAGTATAATGGATGTAAAAAATGAATATAACATGATAATTATTTTTATAATTAATATAACATCCAATTCTATATCATTTAACCATTAAGTTAATGATATCGTTACTGGTGCGTACGTATGGCTTACTGTCTCCACAACGCAATGAGATTCATTCTTCACATTAACCATTCAAGAATGATAATAAAGTAAATATAATAAATAAGTATTAAATATATGATACATAAATTATATTTAATTTATGAATATATATATATGTGTGTGTGTGTGTGTGTGTATTTCATTTACTTTCTTCCATTCAATTAAATAAGGAATCTGAAACAACGTTCAAGCAAACGTATGACCTACCGTCTCCATGAACAGTGTATTATATTTCATATATCCATATTATATATATATATATATATATGTTTCAATTCTGAATATTTATTCTATATTAATCATTATTTACATTCAATAAGTATTTAAATCATGATCTATGTAATAATATCAAGATTAACAAGTCCAAATTTGTATTGTAATTAAAACAATTATTACAAAAAACACTGCTATAACATGGAACTCATAAATAAACGGGTAATATAATGTCATAATTGAATGATATATGATATAATAGATATAATTATGGATATTTTACAGGTTAATAATATAGTTAAACCCACTATACAAGAGTTTCAAACACATATGGATGAAATTAGACCTCAGGTAAGAGATAATTTTTCAATCTCAGTATTTTTTTAGATTCTTTATAAGTAAGTATTTATTGTGGTATATTTATCATCAAAATTCTTGTTTTAAAAATATATAATATTATTTTTATTCCAACACTGTTTTATAATTTAAATTTTACCCATTTTGAATTTTATTAAATGGTATGGAAAGAATCTTTCTTTTATTTTTCATATGAGGTACTTTATGAATTTTTTTACACGAGTACAAGAAGAATGTTTTTTACTTATATAGCATGAACAGATTATTGTGTCTTCATGATACCTTATTTACATGAAGCTTCCTCTACATGATTTTTAGTTTATTTTAAACAAAATTTTTTCTTTTTAAATGGCACAGAATTATAAGAAAATAAAATGTTTTTGAAGAAGAAATGATATTTTCCTCATGAATTAAGCTCAAGTGTTTTATCAAAATTAATTTACATCTAAGATGATACTATTTAAATAGGGATATTTTTAAATCCTTATTATTACTATGATTTTTTTCTATTAATTATGGAACAGTATTTTATATGGATTATGTTACGATGGAATGGTGTTTAAGAAGCCCATTTTATTTCTTCGGTTATGCTATGAAAATGATTTATGTTTTTGTGGAACATGAAAGAATTATTTAATTATGATATGGGTGGGACCTATATATACCTCTAATTCATTGGGTAAATATTTATATCTATTTAGATAGACAAAAATATAAATACAAGTAAATCTAGTTCAGTAATACAGGGCCGGAACAACATGTAAATCCATTTCAGTAATACATGGTAGGAATGACAAGTAAACCTTGTTTAGTAATGGAAGTTTTCCACTAAGATAGTATTGGAAGAAATTCAATGGATACTATGGAAATAATATTATGTTATTATTTGTTTTCCTCATTTACATGTTTTATGCCAATGTTTTTTTATCATGGTAAATGTTCATTTCTGATCTATGACTAACATACTACCATGATTTATGCCATGACTCTAGATTTTTATATTTAAACTTTATTTTCATGTTTTTATGTTCTTATATTTAGGGTTTGTTTTATGTTCTACATGATTACCTTTACTGAGCTTTTGAGCTCACCCTTTTTATGTTTTCTTTTTCTCAGGATATAATTAATGATTTTTGGTAGGAAAACAATAGGGGAAGATCTTTATGGGAGATGTTTAAGATCAATCACCATGTTAAAAGATTATGTTCCATGTTTCCAAATACACTAAAATAATACATTATTTGGGAGTATATTTATGTATTTTATTAATTATTGCGCAAAATATTTGTAATTTCCATGTACGTCTGGCATGGGTTACTATTGTTGTTATCAGATCGAAGGTTTAGTAAACTTTGTGAAACTAGGACATGAGAACATTAGTGTGATCTTTAGTGATTTTTATAAGGTATGTATAGGGATGTACCTAAGGGTATGTATAACTATAGGTTATAGTCCTATTATTTTGAAAACGATCATGAGTAACCTAGGATTAAACCTATGATGTTAGATATTGAATGTACCCCCTAATTATGTTGTTTTCCTAGTATGATTTTTTCCTCAGACCCTATTTTTTGTTTTTTATATAATGGATAGAACCCGAAGGAACCATGTTAATGATCAATGAACTGTTAAATAAAATTTTTTCCCTCCTAAATGATGAAATGTTATGGGATATGAAATGAAAAATCTTATTTTTATACTTACACAAGCTATAAATCATTCCGGACTTCCAAATGAGGAGAGAAGGGAACAAAATTTTGTTGAGTCCTTCTTGAGGCAATGTCCACCTTCTTTCAGTGGGTCTTCTGATCCAATTTTTGATGAAAATGGATTAGTACCATTGAAATGATATTTTCCATCCTTCGTTGTTCAAATAATGGAAATGTCATTTTGGTTGTTTAACATTTCGAAGGTGAAGCAGACCAGTAGTGGACTCTAATCAAGAATACAAGGTAGCATGATGAAATTGAATCCATGGAATGGGATGAGTTCAAGAAATTGTTTTTCAATAATTACATCCCTCGCATTCTTCGAAAAAATGATAGAAAATGATTTAATTGTGCTTAAGAAAAAGTATGATGAATCTTTTGGTACACATGAGACGAATTTTACAAGACTTGAAAGGTATTCTTCTGGTTTTATCCTCCAACCTGAATGTAATGTTGATCAATTCTTTAGTAGCTTTTAATAAAGTTTTTGAAGTTCATTAGCTATAAGTGACTTTAAAATCTTTGAAAATATTGTGTGTTGTGCTATCAAGGTATAAATGGATGTTGGTGTTACATATCTATATGTGGGATTTGATAAGAAATGAAAGATGGAGTTCAAGGGAATATCTAGAAGAAAAGGTTGAAAGAAGATGAATGTTTCCTTATTCTCAATGTGTGGAAAGAAGCATGGTGGAGATTGTCCAAAAGGGACTAGAAAATGTTTTAAGTGTGAAAAATAAGTTCGTTGAGCAGTTGAGGGATGAAGTAATGCGAAAAAAGATGCTAATGATATGAAAAGATAAAAGACTACAGAGAACACACCACCCACACTTCAATGCTACAAGTGCGTGGAAATATGGAATTATGCTAACTGATGCACTAATCCAAGGGTTATTGACGATTATCGACATCAACAACCTATTCCGGTCAAAGATAAAGGCAAATCACATGCAATAATTATTGGAGATGTTGAGTATGACACCAGAGTGGTGGAATGATTATGTTTTCATGTAATGTGATTCCAAAATAGTGTTGTAGAATATCTTTTAATGTGTTGTAAAATATTGGGATATATATGTATTGATCTATTGTGGTTTTCAATAAGCATATGGTACTGGTAACCATGAAAAGGGATTGAAATAATTTTAGAAAGCACATGATATGTGCATTATGAAGGGTTAAGGAGATAATGAGATGTTTGATAATATTAATGACCTCATGGAGAATATAAGGAAAATGTGATATCATGGTTTTAGTATAAATAATTTTTAGTATTTCTAGTGTTTTGAGAGAATTAAATTCGATATATTTTATGTTTTCACTAAGGTTTTATGGTAATTCATGTTATTTCTGTGTTTCAAGAGAGTAGATGATTATGGTATTCATATGTTTGGATTTTAACAATATAGATCTAGCTTATGAGATATGAGAGATAAATGTTAATTCAATTTAGTTCACCTATTTCTAATGTTTTAATTTTTTTTAGAATTATTGTAATGGTATCCATTTATGGATAGTATAAGTTATATTCCGGTTTAATTTTGTTAGATTAATGTATTGTCTCACAATAGGTGGACTTATGCCTATTTGATTACCTATGATATCTTGTTTTGAGATATATGGATTGACTCATCATTCTATCGCATGATCTGCTAACACTTAAATAATGAAAAATTCAACATCATTTCATTAAATCATAGATGATGTTTAAATGGTTCAAGGCACAAACAACAGTGATATTGTAACAAAATTAGGAAAGTATTTATTATCATGAAAATTTATTCAATGTTACAGAATGGATCTTGAAAACAAAAAATGTAGTCAAATTAACTTCTTATCTGATGAATCATATGGTCTCTTAAATCATCACATATTTATGGATTTATAGTTGTTAACTTTCTCCAACCATGTTCACTATCACAATCCTTCAGAACTAGACGGATAGATTTCTCTTCTATATCAATGTTTTCACTTCTAACCAATGTTATCCTATGGATAAACCTCGTGATGAGTTACTTTTTGTATCCATTATGTTTCGAAATTTCCTTTTTATAATGATGTTTTAGTATTTCTTTTTATGATGTCGGTTTCTATGAAGGAAAAATTCAAGTACTAAAACTTTTATATCCCTGACAACATTGGAGGGAGAAATTCACTTTAAGGGGTATTATAATGTAACACCGTGAGTTTTTATGGACCTTTATTTTGAATAAATTAAAATTCTTATTTATATCTTGCAGTGCACTAAGTCAAAAATTCTTTTAACACTAAACTAACATGTCATATGTTACACGCAACACCGAGTTGGTGTACGTTTCACACAACACTAAGTATAGAAATTGTTCAATATATAAAATAAATATGGTTTTATTATGTTATACATAACACCAAAGGAATAATTCACTATACGAAACACTAACATGTCTTTCATTACATGCAAGAGCGGCCTTCCTCGATATCTTGCATGTACGTAATACCGAGTTTCACTAAACAACGATATGTTATTAAAATATTTTTATTTAATGGGATATAAACTATCTATAATGAATATTATTGAAAAAATTTTAAATTTTATATAACATTAACATACATCTTATGTATTTTATAGACATTATATAAGAACAAATTCATTTTTTTGGATGAAAGAGGTATTTTTCAGGAAATATTGTTTTTCAACCTATTGATGGAACACCGATTTTCAAATCTAATTTTAAACACTTTTTTATATTATATTTTAAAAAATAAATTTATTATTTGGAATATGGACATAAAAATTTACTTTGATGAATTTTTGGTATTTTCTGATAAAATTCACATTTTAATGAATAGTGAAAAATGTAGTATTTTAATTCAAAACACACTTTTCATCTAATTTATTTAAATAGTTCTATAATCTTATTAATTGGTTTTAAAGTATAATAAGATTATGATTTTATCATTTAATACATTTTTTTCCATTGTATTTAATTTCACATTTAAATTAGACATAAACACATGTCAATCTCATGATAGTTTTTACTTCTTAAAAACCCGCCTTTTGGTTTTGACAATAGGAATTAATTTTAAATTAATTTATGCCAATTCTATGATTTGAATTATGAAAAATGGATTCCTTATTTGGAATTATAAAGTCTAAATTAATTAAATAGTTCCATTTTTTTATATTATAAATAGTAACTTCAGTAATTATTTTTATTAACCATGCTGAAAGGGTAAATTTGGTAAATAAGGGTAAAATAATATTATAATAATATACAACTCTCCTAATACATGTCCAAATATTATTGTATGAATCATATGCAACCAATCCAACCCATTGGAATAATTTTTGGCATTTGATAACCACTTGGGTGAGAAAATGACAAGTAATAATATTCAATTTAATGCAAAGGGAAATTTAACATAAACTTGTATCTTTTTACAAAAACAATTTTATTTTGGTTTATATAAATGATATATTAGACTATAAATAGTCATTATAAATCTAAAAAGATTTAATACATCATGGTATATTATTTCTAATTTTTAGACACTAAATAAATAAATTTATTTATGACACAATGATTTTCCAATGACTACCTTATCAATGGAATATTCAAATTAATGATAACATAAATATTAAAGTAAATATAATTTGGACATTTTGATGCGATCCAAATTTTTTTGGATAACATTGATATTATATGGATGAATTAATTTCTTCTTTAAAGTAATCAAGATGTTATGACTTAAAAAAATTACTAAATACTGTCAAAATTAAAATAAATGAGTTTTTAAAACAAATATTATTTTATTAAAATGATGTAATAGTCCTAAAAATATAATATTATGAAAACTTAAATATATAATTTATTAAATGTCATTAATTATCCACTTTTGGTTCTAATTTCATTTTATAGTAACTATAGTAACTATATATTCTGAAAATAAAAAAAATATTGTAAGAGTTAAGGTTTTTAACTAATGGTTAAAGATAAATGATAAGCTTAATTTTATGACCTCAACATGTATAAAACCTATTGGTTGATATTATTTTAACCCAAACTCATATTATCTTTGAAATAGATGAGTTTTGGACCTTTATAAACCTAAAATCAATTTATAATAAATTAATATTTCAAGACTTTCCTAATGTTCCCCTCAAATCTCTTATAAAAAATATCTTCTCCAAATCCTTTAATTTCAGCTCTAATTCCCTTTTTCTTAGTCAACATCCATACAAATCACTTCCCAACATCCGTTATTTAATAATAGAGGAAAAAATTTGTGCAGAAAACCATCCTAGGAAGACCTTTTTTTTAAATAAAAAGGAGATACTCGAAAAAGAGGTATTTGTTTTATCAACTCTTTCAATTTTTTTTCTTTGTATAATTCATGTTATAATGTTGTTCCCATACTAAAGAAATAACAACATTATCTTCTAATTTCTATGATTTTATTATATTTATGGGACAACTGTATACCTCATTTTATCCATCCTATAAATTACAATATCACTGTGTGTGCGTACGTACGGTTTATCGTCTCCACACGGTGGTGTAATTTGTTATTAAACAATACTTAATTTTGATTAGTATAATGAAGAGAATAATGGATCTAAATAATTAATATAACTGGATAAGTATTCTTTATAATTAATATTCCATCCAATTCCTTACCATATAACCATTAATTGAATGATATCGTCGCTCGTGTGTATGTACGGCCTACCATCACCACGACGCAATGAGATTCATTCTCTACGTTAACCATTAATGAATGATTATAAAGTATTTATAATAAATAATCATGAAATATATGACTTAATAACTCTGGTATATTTATGTATATATATATATATATATATATATTTCAGTGAATTTCTTCCATTCAATTCAATAAGGAAATGGAAACAACGTTCATGTGTACGTACGGCCTACCGTCTCCACGAACGGTGTATTCAATTTCATTTATCCATATATAATATATATATTTCTAAACTAAATATTTATGATATATATATATATATATATATATCATTTTTTTACATTTTTTAAGTAATTATACCATAATCTAAGTAATAAAATAAAAAATAACAAGTCATAACACGAATGACAAATAAAACAATTATTACGCGGAATGTTGGATTAACATGGAATTGAAAAATAAACAGGTAATATAAAGTCATATGTGAATAATATATGATATCATAGATATTATTATGGTTCATTTACAAGTTATTAATTTTTTTAAACCCACAATATAAGAGTTTTGAACACATATGGAAGAAATCAGACCTAAGGTAAGAGATAATTTTTCAATCTCATTATTTACCAAGATTATTTATACGTAAGTATTTAGTAGGGTATATTTATCATCAATGTCTGTGTTTCCAAAATATATAATATTATTTATTTTCTTCTATAATTTTTTAATGTCAATTTTACCAATTGGAGAATTTTCATTGAATGTTATGGTAGGAATATTTCTTTCATTTTTCATACGATGTACTTTTTCACTTTTCCGTCTAGAGTACGAGATGAATGTTTTTTTAACTTATATGGAGTGAAATGATTTTTAAATCCTCATAAAACCTTATTTCCATGAATCTTCTTCTACAATGTTTATTTTTTATTTTCAAATAAATTATTTAATTTTATAATTTTTCTCCCTTTTGAGAAAAGAAGATGTTTTTTAATAAGAAAGGATACTTTTCTGAAGAAATAAGTTCAAGTGTTATATCAAAATTATTTTCCATCAAATACGACACTATTTAAATAGGATTATCTTTCAATCCAAATTATCTCCATGATTTGATTGATTTAATGACGGAATTATTTTTTGTACGGATTATCTTATGATGGAATGATGTTTAAGAAACCCATTTTATTTCTTGGGCTATGTTATGATCAATTGTTTGTGTTTTGGTGGAACATGTAATAATGATTTCCTTATGAGATGGGTGGGACCTATATCTCTTTCCAATTAATTGGGTAAAGATTTATATCACATGATATAGAAATTAATTGATTGACAAGTAATTCAGTTTTAGTAATACAGTGAAGGAACAACAAGTAAATCTGATTCAGTAATACACAGATGGAACGACAAGTAATCCCAGTTCAGTAATGGAATTTGTCCACTATGAAGGACTTAGAAGAAATGCATTGGATACTATAAAAATATTATTTTGTGCTTATTTTCCCCCTCTATTATATGTTTTATGCCAATGATATTTTATCATGTTAAATGTTCATTTATGATCTATGAATTACATACTACCATGATTTTTTTCATGACTCGTGATTTTGATATTTAAACATTATGTTAATGATTTTACATTACTATATTTATGGTTTGTTTTGTGTTCTCCATGTTTACCATTACAGATTATTTGAGCTCACCATTTTTATTTTTTCTTTTCCCAAAGATATAAATAAAGGTTTTAGTTAGGAAAACCAAAGGGGGACATCTTTGGGGGATATGTTTAAGATCATTAACCAATTTGGAAGATTATGTTCCAAGTTACCAAATATACTAAACTAATATTCTCCTTGGGTGTATATTTTTGTGATGTATTAAGTATTTTGAAAAAGTAATTTAATGTACATGTACATATAACATGAGTTTCTGTAGTATCTCTTACCTATCACCACTTGGGAATAAATTTAAACCTTAAATAGATCCACTAATAAGGAAAGTCATTCAAATAATATGAGAAGATTTTTAACCTTGTTTTTGAGTATCCCCTAAAACCCAAATTTCCTTAGAACATTAAAAATAAAACCCTAATAAATAGTTTTAAGGAAATTATGGTCATAATGAATCAAAGAAATCATTCATCATGTTGTTGATTTTCTTAGAAGATGAACAGACTCATATAATTTGATAAAGAAGTTTGGTATCATCATTCAATTGTTGAATCCAAACTAATTTGAAGATATAACTCTGTTCTAAATAGTGGTTATCATATTTGATAAAAAATAAAAAGATTTTATAAATATTTTCAATATGTGAAGATTGACTAAATTAGAGGATCTCATTATAATCGTCATCCTTCAATGTTAGGGAAAGAATGTAGGCATTGACCCCAAGATAATTTGATCCAGATATATAAATAAATAGAATCAATCTATATTCGTAATTTTGAATAATTACCCACTAAGTTTCAATGATGAGGTTGGTAAAGTCATATTGACCAGGGAAACATAAAGATTTAGGTCAAAAACTACCTTCTTAGTGTCTAATTCCATGGATACTAGGGTAATCCAAATGGTTCAATCGTGACAAAAAATCATGGGGATGATGTCATCCATAAATTCTATATTCATTGTAGGTCAATTTGAGAGATTCATTTAGTAAGAAACAATATTACCTGAGAGATTGTGAATATTTTTCATGTTCTATTAACCATCACTAAGAAGGTAAAAGGGCCTATTAACATTGCTAACCCTTTTATGGGAGTGGAATAACATGGAATTTCTATCCCCTTCCTTGGGCCAATTTTCCACCATGTTCTACCTCATAATACCCTCTTTATATTTTATAAGATTATTGTGTTTAGTGGTTTCTTAAAAATCATTTTCAAGATAATGAGTACAGTGGTGGTAGTAATTGCCTTCATGTAAATTATAGAGAGTGTATTTAAGTGAAGAAATATATTTATCTAAGGATCTAATTCTATCACTACTCCATTCCATTGAATTCAATTTTAATAGTATAATATTCAAGATATAGTAATAAATAATCATTCCTATAATAAATATAGAACTAGGCATACTTCAAAATCCTACCACATTCTAGATGAATCACGGAAGAATTATTGAACCTAAAATCAAAGGTTGTCTAAATTATCTAGATAAGAAGCTAGTTAGAATAATGAATGATAAAAATTTTCCTATATAAATTTGTGAAATATATTAAATTTCATTGGTAAAGAGTATCCACATTGGGATATTACTATTCCATATTATTAGACACCTTTTTGTTTGGACGTTTTATATACCATGTTTATTTAGAAAAAATAATATAAACATCAACCATGTTGTTCAACTCAATAAAAAAATTAATTTCCCAGAATGAAATAGAGGTAACAACAACCAATCTATCATCCATGAACAAAATAGAGTTTAAGTCCCCATGGATAATCCATGAACCAATGATCTTTCCATTCAGTGAATCAATCTCCCACAATAATCTATTCTCGTGCTCATACATCTTGAAGGCCTTAATAAAGGAATAATTATGTTGTAATTCATAGATTTTAAAAACATTGGTGACTATAAGATCATTTGAATTGACTATAGAATGGGTTTCTAAGGAAGTGTGGGATATATCTTAGTGATTTTTAGAAACTATAGTGAAAAAATTTATACCTACCATGAAATTATGTTTCTTTTCCAGGCCATAAATCCTTGAGGGGATGAGCATATTTGGCTCAACCAGCCAAAATATTTTGGGATTATGGTTTCTATTGAGAAATAATGATGCGTTGATTATTTCATGATTTTCGATACCATGATAGATTTATAAAGTTTATTAATTTATGTTTAGATTTATATTTGGATTCTTATTTCTTACTCTACCAACCCACCCTAAAATTCCTTTTTTTGAATATTATTTGGGAAGGTGTTATTTATTTTTGATTAATGATTTGGTGCCTATTGCAGGTTTTTTCAATTATAGGCAAACATTATCCTCATTTTCTATAGAATAAAACTCAATATACAAGATAAATCTACTAGATTAGTGTTAAACATTCATTAATGTAGGATTAAGTTCTACATGTGGTTTTTTAATATGTTGATACAGTATAATAAGTCATAGTTTCTAAGATTTTATCATGAGGGATGATGTTGAATAACATAGTAAATTGAGTTTAAATACCAATTAATTTATTTTTACTAGATATAATAGAAGCTGATAAAACACTATTTTTTTGAATATTTTATTGATAATAAATGATATATTTTCCTCACATTGTGCTAAATATTTTCATTTATGAAATATTTGGGATTAGATCATTCATTTGAAAATTTGATGAAAATTCCTGTTTTACACTTTTAAAATGTACTGTAGTATTTTAAAGATAAATATTTTAATATTTATTATTTTAACTTAATATTTTTTAAAAGAGTTCCTAACTTAATTTTATACAACCTTTATTCATGACACTAGAGGTAAAGAGTGCATTTGGATGGAGTAAATGGGCCATTAAGTCAATGGTGGGCTGGACTTGGCAGAATTGACATGGGTTCTGTATTTAGGCCATATCTTCTTCATCCGGGCTTGGATTGAGCCCAATGTCTGGGGAAAGCTCATGGACATGATTTTTCACAAATCATCCTTCTAGAAGGCTGGACAAATCACGTGTTTCCGAGGTAAACTATTCGGTGAAACCTGGAATAAAATATTTGACCAAGTTTTTTATTTCACACTTAAAAAGTTTTGTAACCCCAGTCCTCACAAACTCTATTTAAAGGGGGTTTTCACTCTTTTAGAGGGATGGTAGAGGCTTTGGGAAAGTGTGGACGAATGTGTGTCTCTTGTTATCCCCTCAAAACTCTTGGAAGAAGTAAGGCTTTGTGCAAACCTCTCTTCAAAAAAGGCTCTCCTCTCCCACCTCCTCTTTGTATTTATTTTCATTCATGTTTGTATCTTGAATTTTTCTTCAAATAATCTTATGTTTTCATCCCTTTTCTTCTTCTATTAATCATCCTAATTGGTTTTTAATCAAGAGTGGAGACGATATTGGTTCTACCCTTTCAATCCTTTGCTCATGCAAAACGTCTCAATGATGACCACACCACCCATGGAAGAGTAGTTTTTTAGTGATCGATCTATCTTCTACCCTCTTCATTTAATTATTTTGAATCATTGAGCTACTGTAATTAGAATAATATGATACATGAATTGTGTTTTTAAATTGTAAGAAACTAATAAATCAATTGAACAATTAACACAAAAACACGCGAGGTTGAGATTTTGTGTAAAGTGTGTGAGCGCGATCTTAATTGGTAATACAAGACCACATGGGATAAATTTTTCGAGTTCAAATATAATCCCTAAACACAATTCATAATCATTTACAGAATGGATATGTTCTATAAAGAACCACTGACCATAATCTACCCTTAGAACAACAATCAATTCAGGGTGCTGCGATTGCGAGTTCTGAAGCTAGCCTAGAGTTTAAGTAATTCCATCTTTGTGGTTAAGTTAACTCTTGTAGGGTTCGAGGGTTAAAAAATTAGGGGATCATAATTAAGTGGATATTTATTTAAATGATAATTATTAATATGTAAATGAATAGGTAGATTTATATCGATTACGCCTTTTAAAATATTTTCTAAAAAAACATCTTCTTGTTGTGTCTTTTTAATCAAACTTCATTTCAAAATTAAAAACAAAAAAATGAAATATTCTTCCAGAAAAAATCTTCTAGATTTATAAACTCTAAAAAACCCCCATATTTTCAAGTAGTGTTTTAATTATATTCTATTTTATTTTTATAATACCTTTAAGAAGTTGTTTTAATTTACTTCCTCCTTTGAGAAATGACATGGGCCAGCCACTCTACTGCTCCTAAGTACCCCAAAATCACATTAATTATTTGAGGGCACCCATGACAGCGCTCTTTAAAATTAGTTCCATTGTCGGGGAGGCAAGTAATTATTTCAACCAATTAGAGGTATTTATTTTATTTTACATTTTATTCTCTTCCTCTTTTCTTTCTTCCTTCTTTACCCAATCTGATTTTTTTTTCTTATTCTTTTATTTTATTCTACTTCTTTTTGGACCATCAACTCAAACTTCTAATTTTTATTTTACTATGGTACACTTTACTTCTTTTCATCTTTCATTGATTTATGACATGAAATAATCTCGAATATCTCTTAGATATTGACCCTGAGATTGAACCCAACTTTAGGGCATGAATCAGACTTTCTCAGTCTACAGGAAGTTTCAACATTCAACCAGTTGAAGAATTATTCCAATATCAGAACATTGAAATTGGAAGAAATTCAAATTCAACCATAAAACAAGAACCAATGGCTGAAAATAATGGAAATGAACTTAATTGAACCATTCGAGAATTGGCTACACCTGATATTAACTATCAATCGAATTACATTGCATATCCAAATCTCGAATCGGACTTTGAACTAAAATCTGGGTTAATTAACTTACTTCCAATGTTTCGTGGACTCTCTTTTGAGGATCCTAATAAACATTTGAATGAATTTAATGTGGTTTTATGAACCCTAAAACCTAGAAATGTCTCTGAAGATCAAGTCAAATTAAGATCATTCCCATTCTCACTTGATGGAGCTATGAAAGATTAGATGTATTATTTACAACCTGTAGATGTAACTTTTTGGAACGATTTGAAACATTTTTTCTTGCAGAGATTTTTTCCAGCATCGAGGACCACTTATATTCATAAGGAGATCTCGGGGATCAAGCAAGCATAAGGGGAGTCAATGTATGAGTATTGGGAGCAATTCAAGAAGTTGTGTGCAAGCTGCCCACATCACCAAATCAGTGAGCAATTACTCATCCAGTACTTCTATGAAGTACTCACACCTATGGAGAGAATCATGGTGGATGCTGCAGCTGGAGGAGCATTGGTGGACAAGATACCAGTAACCGCACATGCATTGATCCACAATATGGACCAAAACTCCCAACAATTTGGAGATGGAGGTACACCACATGTCAGGGGAGTACATCAGGTAAGTCCTTCTTCTCTTGAAAGTCATTTGATTGATACCAAGTTGGAAGAATTGAACACTATGGTGAGGCATATTGCTTTGTCTCAAAAGACATACCAACCCAATCCTTCAAGGCCTTGTGGAATTTTCACTGAGACAAGCCACCTAACTGACTGTTTCCCAAAACTAAAAGAGATAGAGGATTGCGCAGCAGTATTCCCAGGAAGACCATATCAACAGCAACAACAGACATACCCCCAAAAGAAGTTTGATTAATTTTCTCCAGCATACAACCAAGGGTGGAAGGGTCAACCAGACATGAGGTATGGATCTAGACAACAACAAAGTACCCCTTTTCAACCAGACTTCCAGCAGCCTCCACCTTACCAATAGGGTTTCCAACAACCCCAAAGAATATTTGAAGCACAAACATCAACAATTCAACAACAAGGGAATCCCCCACCAAAGGTAGATTCTAATACTGATGATATTTTGAAACAAATTGTTCTTAATCAACATAATGAGATGAAGAGTCAAGTTTCAGAGTTGAGGGAGTTGAAGACTCAAATGAGCCAGATTTCTAGAGCCCTCCATGAACTGGTAAGTAAGAATTCTGGAAATCTTCCTTCCCAATCCACTCCAAATACAAAGGGGAATGTTAGTTCCATCACATTGAGAAGTGGGAATAAAACAACTGATGCTTCTCCACCTACCATTCCACCAGGATTCACCTTAACTCTGGAGAAGCCTCATTCCATACCAACTGATGAGAAACCAAAGGAGAAAGATAAGGGTAAGAAAAATATTGATGACGTTTCTCCTAAACCTCTTCCCTTTCCAAATAGGGTTGTTCAAACCAAGAAGATTGCTGAAGAGGCGATGAAAAAGGAGATTTTGGACACATTAAAGGATGTTTAGATCAACATCCCTCTACTTGAAGCCATAAAACAAATCCCAAGGTATTCCAATTTCTTAAAAGAACTCTGTACCAATCTAAGAGGGCTGAAGGGAAATGAGAGGATCAACCTTGGAAGGAATGTCTCAGCACTAATTACACCAACTCTAGAAATGCCAAAAAAGTGCAAGGATCCTGGGACATTCTGCATCCCATGTACCATAGGGGAGTTTCACTTCTCTGATGCTCTTTGGGATTTAGGAGCTTCAATAAATGTGATGCCTCACTCAGTATTCTCTTCTTAACATGTTGGTGAGTTGAAACTGAAGAAAGTAGTGGTGCAGTTGGCAAATAGAGCTACGACATATCCAGCGGGAGTCCTTGAGGATATACTTGTCTGGGTAAGAAACATGATATTTACAAAAGATTTCTATGTGCTTAACATGAAGGATGATTAGGTAAGTTCTCATGCACCCATTATCTTATGTATACCCTTCCTCAAAACTCCAAAAACAATCATAAATTTCAATGAGGGTACACTTTCCATGGAATTTGGGGATGAAGTTGTGATATTTAATGTTATGGATTCCATGAATTACCCCTTAGAGCATCATTCTGCATTTGTTATCTCCCATTTTGAACCACCGAGTAAAAACACCATGGAATTGGATTGTCCTATTCTTAGGGAGATTATGAGTATTGGTTCTAGTTTGATTTCTAAGAGTACTTCCACAGCTATTTCTAAAGAAAAATACTCTCTTAGATTTGATTATGAAATGGAATCATATTCTGATTTTGATCATGTGAACTCTAATTATGACATGGCTGTTGAGTATGCTGATGGATTTGATACTTTATTCTCTGATTTTGATGATGTATATTCTGATACTAATGCTGTTTGTGCACATATTTCAGTTCCTTCTATCACCCCATCCATACACCACCCCCCTACACTAGAACTCAAGCCATTGCCACCAAATCTAAAATACTCATACTTGTTAAGTGGTGAAAAATTACCTGTTATCATTGCTAAAAATCTCCCTTTTGAACATGAAGAAAATATTTTGAATCTTTTGAGGGAGAACATCAGAGAAATCAGGTAGACCTTGGCTGACATATCAGGTATTAGCCCTTCCATTTTCATGCACATGATTATTTTGGAGGATGGGGATAAACCAGTGAGGAAACCACAAAGGAGACTCAATACAACCCTTTTGGAGGTTGTTAAAAAAGAGGTTGAAAATTTTCTCGAGGTAGGTATAATCTATTCCATTTCAGATTCTTAGTGGGTAAGTCCTATTCAGGTTGTGCCTAAGAAAAGTGGTGTTACTGTAGTTAAAAACGAGAACGTTGAGTTAGTTCCAATGAGGGTACAAAACAGTTGGCGTGTGTGTATTGATTATAGGAAACTAAATAATTCCACTCTCAAAGACTATTTCCCCCTCCCATTAATTGATCAGATTCTTGAGAGACTAGTTGGGAAGACACACTATTATTTCTTGAGTGGATTTTTTTTGGATATTTTCAGTTTCCTACAGCTCCGGAGGATCAGGAGAAGACTACATTCACCTATCCCTTTGGCACATTTGCCTACCAGAGGATGCCATTTGGACTTTGCAATGCCCCAGGTACCTTCCAGAGATGCATGGTGAGTATTTTTTATGATTTTATTGAGACCCACATGGAGGTATTTATGGATGATTTTATAGTGTATGCATCCTCAATTGATGAATGTCTAAATAGTTTGGGAAAGGTATTGAATCGTTGTATTGAGAAGAATCTGGTATTGAACTTTGAAAAATGTCATTTCATGGTAGAGCATGGCATTTTCTTAGGGAATGTAGTGTCAAAACATGGGATGGATGTTGATAGATCTAACATAGATATTATTTCATCCTTTCCATATCCTTCATGTGTGCATGATATTAGATCTTTCCTAGGGCAAAAAGGATTTTATCGGTGCTTCATCAAAGATTTTAGTAAGATTGCTCTTCCTATGTCACGATTACCCCAAAAGGATTCTGATTTTTTGTTTGATGACTCTTTTAGGACTTCCATTGATGAGCTAAATAGGTGTCTGACCACTCCACCGATCATACAATCCCCATGGTGGGAGATTCCTTTTGAGCTTATGTGTGACGCCTCAATCTTCGCAGTTGGAGCTGTCTTATCTCAAAGGGTGGAGGGATGTTCACATGTGATCGCCTATGCATCGAGAACACCGGATTCAGCCCCATAAAATTACACAACCACGGAAAAGGAGTTTCTTGTTGTCATATTGTAATGGCCCGGACCTTTCTGGCCCATTCCTTTGTCAAAAAGAAGGTCAAGAAGTGTTCTGGAGGGTAAAATGGACTTTTCCCACACATTCCAGAATTTTGAAACTACACGCCATGTAGTTTGAGTACACGCCGTGTACCCCATTTCTGGTTATACCCCGTGTTGTAGGCCATGTCCTTGCCGTGTGCAATAAATGGATACATGCCGTGTGTCCAAACTACACGCCGTGTAGTCCTTCCCCACATATGCCTTATCATTCATAGGTCGTGTACCATGTTGGAGTCGTGTCCTTGCCATGTGCAATAAATGGATACACGCCGTGTGTCCAAACTACACACCGTGTAGTCCTTCCCCGCGTATCCGTTACCCTCAAACCGTGTGTTGACCAGTCAACGGCCGCGAAGCCGTGTTGGAAGCCACGTGGAGACCATGTAAAATAACTGAGTACACGACATGTACCATAAAGTAAACGCCGTGTACATTTCCTTTTCTTGCCTATAAAAGGAGGGGTCCCCTCCTCCTTTCAACTCACTCCTCTCCTACCCTTTCCTCTAAGCAGAGTTCTCCCAAGAGACTCGATGGCTCATTTTCTTCCATAACTTCTTCGTCCGAGCTCCGATTTACGATCCGTCAGCGGCCATGGGATCGTAACGACAAGGGGGAACTTTCGAGATTGGATCTGTTGTCTTTCCTTCGGCCTTTACCTTCCGAATTCCACCTGAGGAGGTTTTTCCGGGACCTGACAGAGGTGACGGATGCCGACATACTTCTTCTAAAGTTGATCCGGGGGAGCGCTGTGATCAGAACCTATTGAGGTAGGTATATTACCTTCGTCTCTCTAATTTGTGCATCATGAAGCGTGGGTATCCGCTTGTTTCATGATAAACAGTTGAACCATTAAATGAAGATAATAACTGGTTAAATAATTGGGTTCGGAAGTTTGAGTTTGTTGTTACTTTATATCATGTGATATTATGTTCGGAATTGAATAGGCTAATGCCTACTGAAAATCACAGTAGTTGGGGGCCTTTGCTTGCGCAATTAAATGTTTCCCTTTCTTTCTAGACCGTTTTGTGTATATAACTTTGTGGAAATTGGTTAATCACGTAAAGTTGGCTGTTTAAAATCTGTAACCCTTGTGTGATCACCCCGGTTAAACAATAATGGAATAATGAACATGTGGGTGTTGGATTGGATACGTGGCATGTGATGGGGGTGTTTTGTGGGTTGTTGTGGATAGGGTGAGCAGCGGGGCTGCGGTTGACTTGGTTGTGGGTTGGTGTGTATGTTATGTTAGTAATGGGAAGCGGGGCTCTAATAAATGGTATTAAAGGTATATTGATGTACGGGTTTCGGTTTTGGTTATGGTGTTTGGCAGCGGGGCTGCAAGGATGGGCTTGTTTGTGAACGGACTATGGGTTGTGAATAATAAATAAAAGCGGAAGAGTTAATGAATAGCGGGGCATGGTAATGGAATGGAGTTAATAATCAATGTGGATGTTTGGATAATAATAAGGGTTTGGTTGTGTTTCCTGTGTTTTCCTAACTTGATTTGTGGATGGCAGGGATATGTTTACGAACGATTGATGTGGTTGGTTGTGGATAGTTTCCCAGTAGTTATGGAACTAAATAAACTACTTCTGCTGAAATGTGAAAACCTAAATGGGGTTGGGGTTGTTTGTTGTATGCATGCTTCGTAGTAGCAGTGCCGAGGCACGTGCTCAGTTTCTCTGTTTAGAAGCCATAGGTTGGGATGTGTGGTAGGTATATATATATATATATATATATATCTGTATCTTTTGTGTTTTATCGCACCACCCCCATGTTAAGAACTTAGTTCCGAACACTCCGATTTCATGGGAGAGGGTGTTTTTCCCTTAGTTACTAGCTCTTTCCTACTCCATCTCCCCTAGGATGTGATGGCTTGAGGCGACCTTACACCTAAGACTCGTCGGGTTGGTTTCGATTGGGGTGGCTTTAGCCCAAGACTCTTCGGTCAGGTTCTACTGTTTCCCAAGAATCTTTGGGATGAGGCCCAGGTGTGTGCGGGCGGGATACGTGGTTGTGAGGCCTAGGTGTGTGCGGGCGGGATACATGGTTGTGAGGGCCAGGTGTGTGCGGGCGGGATACGTGGTTGTGATGCCGAGGTGTGTGCGGGCGGGGAGAGTTTGGCAGCGTCAGGACGGTTGCCGTTAGGAAGATCAACTAACTAAAGGGAAATGGTGCGGGGTACCCAATACTCTTGTTCTTATATACTACTACCTGTTGTGATTATGTTTTTGGTGAGTGTGGCTGGTGATGTTGGGTGGATATAATTCCTTGCTAGGTTTCTTCTGTTGCTCTCATGGAACATTAGGATGTATCCCCACTTGTGCACGATATCTTTAGGTTTCCCTACTGAGTATACTTGTATGCTCACCCTACGTTTACTTTCAAGTTTCCAGGAGGACTACCAGGGCCATGCGGGACCCTACTAGTCAGACAGTTTGAGTCGTTGCAGTTGTTGTTCTATTGTTTTCTTTTGGTATTGTACTTTGAGATTTCTTGTACCTTGTTATAAAATTATTTAAACATGCATGTGTGCTTGGTTTGGGTTTATTTCTATACACTTGTTCTTTTTCTCCTTTTTGGTGGTTGAATTGTCCTATTTCCCGATCTTAAATAATAAAAATGGTAATGCCTCCCATATTTGTGAAAACTCATACCCTTGGTGCGTGTTGCCACCACGGGGCCTACTGGAGGCAGGACTCGGGGGTCATTATCTCCCTTTCACCATTTCCATCTCAGGAGGGACATCTTTGGTGGGAGGGGGTCGTGACAGAATGGTATCAGAGGTGATGGTTGAGAGATAGGATGGAGTCTGGAGTTAGGAACAATGAGGATTTTATGGGATGGTAGGGTGGCAATGTTAGTCAAACTTGGTGCGTGACATAGGCCAGGGAAGACCGGCTAGGACACGGGATTTTAGGGGCCCCCCGTGATCCGATTCAAGGACTCTGAGCCTACTGAATGACCAATTGAGACTACATTGATTGCAGGGTAGAGACCCTAAGGAAGGTACATGCATCATCATGATTGTGTTTTACTTGATTTGGGTGTTCTGGGAAAGAAATTGAAATAAAATGATAAAATAAAACCTTGAGTTTTCCTTACTACTTGGGATTAGGCAATCCTTGTTTACCGTACAGCTATGGCACCTGGACGTCATCCCCAGGTGGCTCAGATGGCCGACGCTCAGCAGATTCAGGTGGTCGGTCAGTTGAGGATTGGCCGAGAGGAGGAAGATATCCAGTGGCAGAAGACTCTCCGTTCTTTCCAGCGGCAGACCCTCAAGAAGTATGAGGGTAGTACTTCAGATACGGAGACAGAGGGGTGGCTTGAGGAGCTAGGGATCTCTTTTACCTTGATCCGTGCTCCGAGGAAGTACTGGGTTCCCCTAGCGGTCAGTCAGCTGAGAGGTGCGGCGCGATAGTGGTGGACACTCTACCTCAGAGAGAGGATAGAGACAGAGGTTCCATGGGATGACTTTGAGAAGGAATTCTGAGATGAATTCCTTTCTTCCATGATCAAGGAGGAAAAGCGGCAGGAGTTACTCTCCCTTCAACATGGGAGTATGTTAGTATGAGAGCTGGGGATCAAGTTCAAGGATCTTCTGCTCTTTGCTTCAGATCTCTTTCCGGATGAGGAGTCTCGGGCGAGACGTTTGGAGGAGGCGCTTCTTCCTTCACTCCAGTATGCTTTCACCCCCTTCACCCTTCCGACATACTTGGAAGTATAGAAGAAGGCATAGGTTGTATAGAGGATGCACTCGCTGGGAGGTGCACCCCAATAGGGGATCTAGCCAGGCTCATCAAAGGGGAAGGCAGTCAGCAGCAGGTCTCCTGCGACAGGACCTTCCAGGTTCAGGCTAGTGTGGAGCAGGCCCTAGTAGTTCCAGTTCAGATCTTCGGGTCCTCGTCCCTTTTTCACGAGCCCAGGACCGAGGTGTTTTTCTTGTGGAGGTTTTGGGAACGTTCAGAGTCGGTGCCTGACCCGAGTTCAGTACGGTGGAGGTGGGAAGGTTCAGCGCCCACCTCAGCAGCACCAATTTCCAGTGAGGCCCTTCCAGTAGCAGCAGGACCATGCTCCTCCGAGGGTAGACCTTGCGGGAGGAGGCCGAACTCAGGGTACCCCTCAGGGACCTCGAATAGGGTGTGGTCGGGGAGGTGGATGACATCAGAGAGGCAGAGGAGCTGGGCGTGGAAAGTTTCACGCAGTAGAGTTGACAGCTCCGGTAGGACCAGAGGTGGTGTGAGGTACGATTTGTTTGTTCAACACTCCTGTTTCTGCTTTTTTCGATTCAGGAGCCTCGCACTCCTTTGTTGCACCTGGTCTAGCCCATGCTTTGGGACTAGAAGTAGAGAGACTTTCCGTACCACTGGTGCTGAGTACACCAGTTGGAGGCCAGACCAGCGTATATTGTGTTTTCCGGGGATGCGGGCTGACGTTGGGACCACATCGATCTAGTGGGGACCTTCTTCTGTTACAGATGCAGCCATACAATGTCATATTAGGCATTTACTGGTTGTTTTCTGTTAGTGCAATTATCGACTACTTCCGAAGAAGAGTCGTGTTCTCCGACGTGGACGGGCAACGTGTAGCTTTTGTTAGTGAGAGGAGCTATCAGGTGGGAAGCCGGCATGTGGAGCCTCTCCTTTACTTGTTAGGTGGGCTATCAGTGGTTCCAGCTAATATAGAGATGATGGATGTCCCGGAAGATGTGGGGGAGTTCCTCGATTTTTTTCCTGAGGAGGTTGTGACTCTACCCCCCTGACGTGACGTTGATTTCAAGATAGACTTACAGCCTGGTGCCCATCCGATTTCGATGGACCCTTATCGGATGGAACCTTCAGAGTTGTGGATTCAGATTAAAGATCTGATGGATAAGGGTTTTGTTCGACCCAGCATATCGCCATGGGGTGCTCCGGTTTTGTTCGTGAAGAAGGAAGATGGTGGTCTCATGCTATGCATAGACTACCGAAGGCTGAACCAGGTAACGGTCAAGAACCTCTATCCCCTCCCAATGATATATGGTCTCTTCGACCAACTGAGGGGAGTAGGTTGGTTTTCCAAGATTGATCTAAGATCTGGATATCATCAGCTGAGGGTAAAAGATAGTGACATCTCAAAGACGGCTTTCAGGTGCAGGTATGGGCACTTCGAGTTTGTGGTAATGTCGTTTGGAGTTATGAATGCACCGGCTGTGTTCATGGGACTTATGAACGTTGTCTTCCGAGAGTTTCTGGACCGGTTTGTCATTGTGTTTATCGATGAAATCCTGATCTAATCAAAATCCGAGGAGGAGCACATTGAGCATCTCAGGGCTGTCTTGGAAGTCCTTCGACACCACCATCTTTATGGGAATTTGTCGAAGTGTAAGTCCTTGACACAAGAAGTACACTTCCTTGTCCACGTGGTGTCTCAACATGGAGTGTCAGTGGACCCATCGAAGGTGGATGCAGTAGTTTCTTGGGAGACACCCAAGAGCGTGGAAGAAGTTCGGAGTTTCCTGGGGTTGGCAGGTTACTATCGCAGGTTCGTTTCGGACTTCTCTCGAGTTGATGCTCCATTGACAGCTTTGACGTGGAAGAACCAGGTATTTCTATGGAGTGAGTAGTGCTAGAGAGCTTTTGACTACCTGAAGGAGAATTTGGTCAGTTCTCCCGTACTCAGGTTTCCAGAGGAAGGGTTGTTGTATGAGGTGTTTTGTGATGCTTCTGGCCTTGGTCTGGGGTGCATGCTAATGCAGAAGAAAGGAGTGATATGTTATAGGTCTAGGAAGTTACGCCCTCACAAGCGTAACTATTCCACCCATGAACTAGATCTTGCAGAAGTAGTGTTTGCACTGAAGTTTTGGCGACATTACGTCTTTGGGGAGTGCTTTGTGGTCTTCTCAGATCACAAGAGCCTGCGTTATATCTTCTCCCAGCGTGACCTGAACTTACGGCAGCGGAGATGGGTCGAGTTTCTCCAAGACTATGACTTTGAGAACTCTTACACTGAAGGTAAGGGCAATGTTGTGGCTGATGCCCTGAGCAGGAAGTCACATCAGGAAGTAGTTCGGGAATCCACTGATGCTTGGAAAGTGATGGGAGAGTTGGCCGCCTTGCACTTGGATGCCAGGGTAGAAGGTGTTAGAGGCTATTTGTTTCAGATGACGGTGCAGTCCTCCTTGTTGCAGCGGTTGGAAGAGTCCCAGTGGGGGGACTCCGAGGCGGAAGTGATGCGGGATCGTGTTGATCAGGGGAATGCTCCAGAGGGATGGTCAGTGGACAGCTGACATCGGATGCTTTTCCATGGAAGGTTGTTTGTCCCAGATACAATGCATGAGGGAGTTCTCTGTGAGTTCCATAGCTTAGCCTTGGCAGTACATCCAGGAGTTTCGAAAATGTACCGAGGCCTGAGGAAACAGTTTTGGTGGCCCAGGGTGAAACTGGAAGTGGCGGAGTTTGTGGCTAAATGCCTAGTGTGCCAGCAAGTGAAGGCTGAACACCGTGTTCCCAGTGGTTTGTTGCATCCTTTAGATGTCCCCGAGTGGAAGTGGGATGACATATCAATGGACTTCGTCACAGGACTACCCAAAACACATGGTGGTTATGATGCTATCTGGGTAGTGGTGGATCAGCTAACGAAATCAGCCCACTTCTTAGCAATTAAGGAGTCAGGCCCAGTGAGTACCTTAGCACAGAGGTACGTAGACAAGGTGGTACGTTTTCATGGAGTTCCAAAGACTATCATCTCAGATCGGGATACTCGGTTTACCTCACGAGTCTGGAGGGGGTTATAGCATGCTTTTGGAACCCATCTATGCCTTAGAACTGCTTTCCACCCCCAGAACGATGGGCAGATGGAGTGGACTATCCAGACGTTGCAGGACATGCTGTGAGCATGCGTTCTGGATTTCAGAGGATGATGGGTACGACACTTTCCTTTAGTAGAGTTTGCCTACAAAAACAGCTTCCACTCTACTATTGGCATGGCACCGTATGAGGCTTTGTATGGAAGACCATGTCGTTCACCCATTTGCTGGGCAGAGGTTGGTGAGACAGGTGCTCTTGGGCCAGAGGTAGTGTAGAGCACCACAGAGAAAGTCCAGCTTGTACGTGAGAGGATGAAAGCGGCTCAGGACCGACAAAAGTCTTATGCTGATCGTCGGAGGAGGCCCTTGGAGTTTTAGGTAGGAGATCATGTGTTCTTAAAGTTTTCCCATCGATGGGGGCAGCAGAGGTTTGGGAAAGGGAGAAATCTCTCACCTAGGTTCATCGGACCTTTTGAGGTGTTGAGGTGAGTTGGCGAGGTGGCATATCAGATATCCCTGCCACCTCAGTTAGAGAAGGTTCATGACGTCTTCCACATCTCCCAGCTTCGTCGGTACTTACACGATGACTCTCACGTTATCGACTGGGGAGAGTTAGATATGGGAGACGACGTGACCTTCGAGGAACGACCAGTCAGGATCAAGGATCATAAAGAGAAGGTGCTCCGTGGATGAACCATTCCATTGGTTCGTGTGTTGTGGAGGCATGGAGGCCTCGAGGAGAGCACTTGGGAGTGGGAGACCCAGATGCATGCTTAGTACCCGGAGTTGTTTTGACTTGTATTTTCCCTTGTTCTTCTGATCTTTGTGTTTATGTTGTATTTTGTACCTTTGATATATGGAATGCTTGGCTTATCGGTTGTGAGACCTTTTGTTTCCTTGTTCTTTGAAAGTCTGTAGCATGTCTGGATGGGTGGGGAAATGGGAAAACCTGATCCTTAATCGAGACGCATTAATAAGGATGTGATTGAACCCGTGCGGGCGAGTCAGTGCCGCCTAAAGCGGATAATATCTCGACATAGGAGAAGGAATTTCCCAAAACCACATGTTCGGGTAGTGTGTTGGTTGTGTGGTGTTGGGGGTTGTACAAGTTAAAAAATCCTAATGTATGAATGTGGGAAGACCCAATTCTTAATCGAGACGCATTAATGAGGATGCGATTAAACCCGTGCAGGCAAGTCAGTGCCACCTAAAGCGGATAATATCTCGACATAGGAGAAGGAATTCCTAACACATATGATTAAGGTTGTTGGTTGGGTTCTTGTTATAACGAGAACCCTAAGAGGTATCTTGTTGGGTTTCCTTTGGGTTGGTTTTTGAATTCTCGGGGATGAGAATGTTTTAAGAGGTATCTGATGTAATGGCCCGGACCTCTCCAGACCATTTCTTTGTCAAAAAGAAGGTCAAGAAGTGTTCTGGATGGTAAAATGGACTTTTTCCACACTTTCCAGAATTTTGAAACTACACGCCGTGTAGTTTGAGTACACGCCGTGTACCCCCTTTCCAGGTATACCTCGTGTTGCAGGTCGTTTCCTTGCCGTGTATAAAAAATGGATACACGCCGTGTGTCCAAACTAAATGCCGTGTAGTCCTTCCCCGCGTACACGTTACCAGTCAATGGTCGTGTACCGTGTTGGAGCCGTGTCCTTGCTGTGTGCAATAAATGGATACACGCCGTTTGTCCAAACTACACGCCGTGTAGTCCTCCCCCGTCTATGTGTTACCCTCAAACTGTGTGTTGACCAGTCAACGGCCGTGGAGCCGTGTTTGAAGCCGCGTGGAGACCGTGTAAAATAACTGAGTACACGCTGTGTACCATAAAGTACACGCCGTGTAATTTTCCTTTTCTCGCCTATAAAAGGAGGGGACCCCTCCTCCTTTCAACTCACTCCTCTCCTTCCCTTTCCTCTAAGCAGAGTTCTCCCAAGAGACTTGAAGGCTCCTTTTCTTCTATAACTTCTTCGTCTGAGCTCCGATTTACGATCCGTCCGCGGCCACGAGATAGTAATGATGAGGCGGAACTTCCGAGCTTGGATCCATTGTATTTCCTTTGGCCTTTACTTTCCAACTTCCACCCGAGGAGGTTTTTCCGGGACCCGACAGAGGTGACGAACGCCGACGGACTTCTTCTAAAGTTGATCCGGGGGAGCGCTGTGATCAGAACCAGTTGAGGTAGGGATCTTACCTTCATCTCTCTAATTTTTTAATCATGCGGGGTGGGTATCCGCTTGTTTCATAAGAAATAGTTGAACCATTAAATGAAGATAATAACTGGTTAAAGAACGGGGTTGGGAAGTTTGAGTTTGATGTTACTTTATATCCTATGATATTATGTTGTGAATTGAATAGGCTTATGCCTACTGAAAATCACGGTCAGTGGGGGCCTTTTATTGCACAATTAAATGTTTCCCTATCTTTCTAGACCGTTTTGTGGATATAACTTTGTGGAAATTGGTTAATCACGTAAAGTTGGGTGTTTAAAATCTGGAACCCTTGTGTGATCACCTGGGTTAAACAAAAACAGAATAATGAACATGTGGGTGTTGTCTTGGATACATGGCATGTGATGGGGGTGTTTTCTGGGTTGTTGTGGATAGGGTGAGCAGCGGGGCTGCGGTTGACTTGGTTGTCGGTTGGTGTGTATGTTATGTTAGTAATGGGTAGTGGGGCTGCAATAAATGGTATTAAAGGGATATTGATGTACGGGTTTCGGTTGTGGTTATGGTGTTTGGCAGCGGGGCTGCAGGGATGGGCTTGTTTGTGAATGGACTATGGGTTGTGAATAATAAATAAAAGCAGAAGAGTTAATGAATGGTGGGGCGTGGTAATGAAACAGAGTTAATAATCAATGGGGCTGTTTGGTTAATAAGAAGGGTTTGGTTGTGTTGCTTGTGTTTTCCTAACAATATTTGTGGATGGCAGGGATATGTTTACGAACGATTGATGTGGTTTGTTCTGGATAGTTGCCCAATAGTTAAGGAACTAAATAAACTACTTCTTCTGAAACGTAAAAACCTAAATGGTGTTGGGTTTGTTTGTTGTATGCATGCTTCGTAGTAGCTGTGCCGAGGAACGTCCTCAGTTTCTCTGTTTAGAAGCCATAGGTTGGGCTGTGTGGTTGGTATATATATATCTATCTGTATCTTTTGTGTTTTATCGCACCCCACCCATGTTGAGAACTTATTGTCGAACACTCCCATTTCATGCAAGAGGGTGTTTTTTCCTTAGTTACTAGCTCCTTCCTGCTCCTTCTCCCCTAGGCTGTGATGGCTTGAGGTGACCTTACACCTAAGAATATTCGGGTAGGATTCGATTGGGGTGGATTTATCCCAAGACTCTTCGGGCAGGTTATACTGTTTCCCAAGAATCTTCGAAATGAGGCCCAGGTGTGTGCGTGCGGGATACATGGTTGTGAGTCCCAGGTGTGTGCGGGCAGGATACGTGGTTGTGAGGCCCAGGTGTGTGTGGGTGGGATATGTGGTTGTGAGGCCCAGGTGTGTGCAGGCGGGGAGAGTGTGGCAACGTCAGGATGTTTGCTGTTAGGAAGAGAAGCTAACTAAAGGGAAATGGTGCGGGGTACCCAATACTCGTGTTCTTATATACTACTACCTATTGTGATTATGTTTTTGGTGAGTGTGGCTGGTGAGGTTGGGTGGATAGAATTCCTTGCTAGGTTTCTTCTGTTGTTCTCATGGGACATTAGGATGTCTCCCCACTTGTGCATGAGAGCTTTAGGTTTCCCTACTGAGTATACTTGTATACTCACCCTACGTTTACTTTCAGGTTTCCAGGAGGACTACCAGGGCCGTACGGGACCCTACTAGTTGGATAGTTGGAGTTTTTGCAGTTGTTGTTCTCTTGTTTTCTTTTGGTATTGTACTTTGAGCTTTCTTTTACCTTGTTATAAAATTATTTAAACATGCATGTGGGCTTGGTTTGAGTTTATTTCTATACACTTGTTCCTTTTTTCCTTTTTGGTGGTTGACTTGTCCTATTTCCCGATCCTAAATAATAAAAAGGGTAATGCCTCCCATATTTGTGAAAACTCATACCCTTGGTGCTAGTCGCCACCCCGGGGCCTACTGGAGGCGGGACTCGGGGGTCATTATCTCCTTTTCACCATTTCCATCTCAGGAGAGGCATCTTTGGTGGGAGGGGGTCGTGACACATATTTGATTTAGATAAATCCCATTCATATTTATTGGGCTCAAAAGTAGTTGTTTTTTCTGACCATGTTGATCTGAGATACCTCTTGATGAAGCCAGATGCAAAGCCCAGGCTGATCCGATGGATTCTCCTTCTTCAGGAATTTGATATTGAGTTAAAGGACAAAAAGGGGTCAGAAAACTTGGTGGCAGACCACATGAGTAGGCTTACTCACACACTAGAGGATGACACATTGGACTAGGTACCACTTCGGTACACTTTCCCGGATGAGCATATTTATTCCATCTCGGGTACGCATCCTTGGTATCCAGATTTAGTTGACTACCTTATTGCCTCTGAAATACCTGCAAATTTAAGGAAACATCAAGTCCAAAAATTAAAAAGTGAGTCTTGGTATTATGTTTAGGATGATCCATACCTCTGGTGCATGCGTAGTGATCAAGTTATTAGGAGGTGTGTTCCAGATCATGAGTTGGAGTCTGTTTTATATTTTTGTCACACACTTGCTTGTGGTGGACACTTTAGACCCCAATAGACATCTAGGAAAGTTTTAGACTCTGGATTATATTTTCCTAGCTTTTTCCATGATTCCCATGTCTTTTGTAAGTCATTCTCTTGTTGCCAACACACTGGGAACATTTCTAGGAGACACGAGATTCCCCAACAACCCATACTATTCTGTGAGATTCTTGATGTATGGGGCATTTATTTTTTGGGTCCTTTTTCTAGTTCATTTGTATTTTTATATATTTTGGTTACTGTTGATTATGTGAGTAAATGAGTGGAGGCTAAGGCCACCTGGACTGATGATTCTCATGTTGTTGTGGACTTTGCCAAAGTGAAAATGTTTTGCAGGTTTGGAGTACTGAAGGCCATCATCAATGACCAAGGGACACATTTCTGCAATCAGAATCTTGCTTCCCTTCTTCGGAAGTATGGGGTGACACACAAAGCATCAACACCATACCACCCCCAAAAAAATGGCCAAGCTGAGGTTTCAAATCGTGAGTTGAAACAAATTTTGGAGAAAAATGTGCATCCAAATAGGAAGGATTGGAGCAAGCGCTTGGATGATGAATTGTGGGCTTATAGGAAAACATACAAGACACTCATTGGTATGTCCCCATTTTGGATTGTTTTTGGGAAAGAATTTCATCTCCCTGTGGAAGTTGAGCATTAGGATTATTGGGCTATAAAGAAATGAAACATGGATTTGGCCCGAGATGGAATCCAGAGGAAGCTGCAAATTGAAGAGCTTGAGGAGATTCTATTGTCTTCATATGAGAACTCAAGGATATATAAGGAAAAATAAAAAGAAACTCATGATAGAATGATCCAACAAAACGAGTTTCAGGTTGGAGAGAAAGTCCTTCTCTACAGTTCATGACTGAAGCTGATGCCTGGTATGTTGCGTTCTAGATGGTTAGGTCCTTATGTTGTGACTAATGTTTTTCCTTATGGTGTAGTGGAGGTCACACAAGAGGACACAGGAATGAGCTTTACAGTCAATGGGAAACGTTTGAAGAGATACATTGAGGGACTTCCTACTGATGTAGTGGATTTTATCACACTGCATGACCCCATCATCACTTGAGCACATCAGGCTGTTCCTAACTCTTTAACTTTGTTATTATTTTTCCTATTTAAAATTATTCATTTCATGTGAATATATCCTCTCATGGGTTCACAATAAGGACAATGAAATATTTTAAGTGTTGGGGAGGGAACCTTTTCGTTTAGTAATTTCAATTATTTTCCTATTTAAAAAAAACAAAAAAAATATGTGTGTTTTTAAAATTTTGTGTGTTTATTTTTCAATTTTCTGTGTGTTTTGGAAACTTTTGAGATGAAATGATTCTCATCACCATTTTGAAATCCATATCAATAAGTTAAATAATTTATCCCTCAAAACTAAGCTTAAATGAATGCTGAAATGACTTTGTTTCAAGTTCAAATATTTAGTAATTTCATGAAAAGTACACTGAATTTTGAATCCCATGCCACATCTCACTGCCTTTATATTTGAAATCACTTTCCTGTGAGGCTTCTGAACCATTATTTTCATATTATTTACATTCACATCACTTCTTGATAGAACCAAACCATTCTTTATTTAACCATAATTTGATCTATTCCTGTCAAAACTTGAGGGTTTTAGGTACTTATGTTTAAATGATTGAGGCATTTGTTTGGTAGTAAATCCCCTATTTCAAAGAATCCTTTTTTACAATGTCCTATCGTGAAAATTTAATCCTTGTAGCCCTTATAATCCATGTATATCCTATTAGGTTAGCCAAATTACAAGCCAATTTTCCCTATCTAACAAACTCTTGAGGTGAAATTGCATAATCTAGTTGAGATTAAGTGTGGGGGAAGCTGTCTTGTGTTGTGCTACCACATTTTGTGATACTTCGGATGAAAACTTAAATTATGAAGAGATTTGTTTGCTGCTGAAGAAAAACATTATATTAAAAGATGTTCCTTTATGAAGCTTTCATGATAAAAGAAGATGTGCCTTTCTAGAGCTTCTAATAGAGGGGGAATGTTGTGCCAATTTGGAGCTTTTAAGAAAATCATGTTCAAGAAGATTGACATTTTTACTGCAGAAATGTTGAATGGTGTGAAAATTCCTTTATTTTTCATAATGATGGAACTTAATTGATACTATGGGGATTGAGGAGAAGACCATATTTAAGTGAAAATTATATTAATGCAATTTTTCTTCAAAAAGAGTCAATCCCTCCTCATTTAGCCTCAGAATTTTTCACATCTAAATACTACCAACTGAAATCCACAGAACAACCCTGAAAATTCCTCATGATAAACATATTTCCTTGACTCACATCGCGTAGCGATGTATGAATTTATCAAGCCTATGGTGACCCTTGTATTAGATTGGATGAGAAATACATTGCAAAAAAAATCGACATTTGTGTGATAAGAGAAAATTCAAGTTAGGTAAGTGTTTTGTGACTGGGAGGATAAATAAAGTGGAAATATATTGAATGATATAAATTAAGACCTTGAAATAATAGTTTTTTATGAGGCATGATATCTTCTGTTTCTTGGTGTGTAATTTTTTTATCTCAAGGATATGTGTTTTAAAATTGGTTTTGATTTGATATTGATGTTTAATTGACATGAGGTTTTGCCCAAGAGTGCAAAAGGGTAAGTGTGGGGGAGTTGATAAAACACTATTTTTTTGAATATTTTAATGATAATAAATTATATAATTTCCTAAAATTGTGTTATATATATTCATTTATGAAATATTTGGGATTAGATCATTCAATTGAAAATTGGATGAAAATTCTATTTTTACCCTTTTAAAATGTACTGTAGTATTTTGAAGATAAATATTGTAATTTTTATTATTTGAACCTAATATATTGTAAAAGTGTCCCTAACTTAATTTTATACAACTTTTATTCAGGACCCTAGAGCTAAGGAGTGCATTTGTATGGATTAAATGGGCCATTAAATCAATGGTGGGATGGACTTGGCAGAATGGGCATGGGTTCTGTATTTGGGCCATATCTTCTTCATCCGGGCTTGTATTGAGCCCCAATTTTGAGGAATGGTAGGGGAAATTATTTGTGACAAATCATACTTCTAGAAATCTGGAAAATTCACGAGTTTTATTGGTAAACTATGAGGTTAAACTTGGAATAAAATATTTGGCCGAGTTTTTCATTTCACACTTAAAAAGTTATGTAACCCTAGCCCTCAGAAAATCTATTTAAAGGGTTTTTTCACTCTTTTAGAGGGATGGTCGAGGATTTGGTAATGTGTGGCAGAAAGGGTGTCTCTTGGGAGCCCCTCACAACTCTTGGAAGATGTAAGTCTTTGTGAAAACATCTCTTCCAAAAAGGCTCTCCTCTCCCACCTCCTCTTTGTATTTCTTTTCATTCTTGTTTGTATCTTGAATTTTTCTTCAAATAATCTTCTGTGTTCTTCCCCTTTATTCTTATATTAATCTTCCTAATTGATATGGAATCAATATTGGAGACGATATTGGGTTCTACCCTTTCAATCCTTTGCTAATTCAAAACGTCTCCACATTGACCACACCACCCATGGAAGAGTAGTTTTTTAATGATCGATCTATCTTCTACCCTTTTCATTTAATTATTTTGAATCATTGAGATAATGTAATTATCATAATATGATCCATAAATTGTGTTTTTAAATTGTATGAAACTAAGAAAGAAATTGAACAATTAACACAAAAACACGTGAGGTTGAGATTTTGTGTAAATTGTGAGAGCGCGATCTTAATCGGTAATACAAAACCACACGGGATAAATTTGTAGAGTTAAAATATAATACCTAACCATAATTAATACTAATTTACAGAGTGGATATGTTATCTAATTAACCACTAACCATAAGATACCCTTAGAACAACAATCAATACAGGGTGTTGTGATTGCGTGTTCCGAAGCTAGCCTAGGGTTTAAGTAATTCCATCTTTGTGGTTAAGTTAACTCTTGTAGGGTTAGAGGGTTAACAAATTAGGGGATCATAATTAAGTGTATATTGATTTAAATTATAATTATTAATATGTAAATGAAGAGGTAGAGTTAGATCGATTACACCTTTTAAAATATTTTCTAATAAAACATCTTCTTGTTGTGTCTTTTTAATCAAACTTCATTTCAAAATTAAAAACCAAAAAATGCAATATTCTTCCATCAAACTTATTCTAGATTTATAAACTATAAAAAACCCCATCCTTTAAAGTAGTGTTTTAATTATATTCTATTTTATTTTTATAATACCTTTAAGAAGTTGTTTTAATTTACTTTCTCCTTTGAGAAACGACCTTGGTCAGCCACTCTGCTGCACCTAAGTAACCCAAAATCACATTAATCATTTTAGGGTGCCCACAAAAGTGCTATTTCAGAATCACTTGATGTATCTCTAGACTCTTTATCCATCTCCCCTTCATAATGATCTTATAATACAATTTAATACTAAGGGTTCATTCTTAGATTTGTTTCTTTTCAGAAATGGTTAGAATGTTCAGAAATATCATGTGTAATCCCAAGCTCCATGTTTTTATTCTCATTGAACATTATTTTTATGCTCCAAATATTGACATTATTAACATTGGTGGGAAATTACATTTCCAATCCATTTTCATCTTAAATAATTTCTTTCTTTCTAGAGAAACCAGCCCGTGATTTCTTAGTCTGAAACATCGAATAAGATGGGCCAGTCTATTTAGTAGTATAAAAAAGTATCATCTTCATTTTTCATGGTGGTATCAAAATTCTAAAAGTTAAATCCTATATATCTAATAAATATGATATCATTTTTCCAAACCATTACATTATTGTCGATATTAACCTACTTTTTAATGACAATAAAATTAGCAATCAAGTGACACATAATTTTCGATATTTCTCAAAATCAAGGGATTCATTCATAATAAACCATAACCTCAATCCACTAATTATTATAAATAAAATTTATAAAATATAGATGTTTCACATATATATTTTAATCCACTATAATTCCAGTATATAATCCAAACCGCCCCTCTAAAGTGTGTTGATATAGTTTGATCGGGATGTCAATCCATGAATCATGGTCAATGATAATTTTTGGTTACCAATACACTCAATGAAATCCATATATTATAATCCCTATATGTAAGTCATTTTTATTTTGAGTTAATATATTAATGTTTTTCCCAATCATAAATATGAAGAACTTTGGGCTTCATTTGAAAATTCAATATCATCCACACATTAGTGATTTCTTCCCTTTAGTTCAGGATAATATGAAAATAGTATTTCCCAATCGGTATGAGCCTCTAGAAATGATTTTCTGAATAATTTTCAATATTTTTATTGATATTCACATTGGAAAATGAACATTACATTTATCTATATGTTATGTTTCTAACCAGAGAAAACCTGGACAGGTTAAGTCTTGGATAAATGGAATCAGGGTCCACCAAAACTGAGAATCACCAATACTTTGATTTTATGATCATAAAAACCATAGAGGGATAATACCTAGATTTATATTGAAATATTTATTATCCCTATATGGATGATACCCATTACCCTTTCGATCTATTAGGTTTTTGAGTCTCCTTGTCCTGCAATGTTCTAATTGGGTTAGGGATTGAGGAATCCATACATTATTCCTTATCCTTAGTGAATAGATTCATCCTATTGTAGATAAGAATATACCAATAAAGATAAAATATATTCATAATTTATAATGGAAACTAGATTATAAAATAATCAACATCACCTATTCAAATAGAATCACTATTGATAATCAGGAATTCAAATTGAGTCATCATCCTCTTTCCAATATCTCCTATTCAAAATGGAATGAATTGACACATCTCTTAAACAACATCAGGACCTATATGTACCTCAATTCCCATGAAAATTAATTATTTGGAATTCCCTTATTCTTTCTATGAATTTTTTTGATCCATTTAGGACATGATGTGAATAATATATTTAATATATCTATAATTCGGGAGATGAAGTAAATTCTTGTGCTATAAATTTCTCAATAAAATGATCACATTATTCTTTATCTATATATGTAATTTTTGAAAATTCTAAGAAGGTGGGTAATATATTATTAACATAATATATTCACACAAATTTTAATATAAAAATGAATTCCAATATGAATAAGTAAAAATAATGATCTAAGGGGGTTTAGAAAGAACATTGTAAGCCTTTTGTACTTTACAATATCATGTACATATTTGGTATATAATATTACACTATGTGAAATGAATTAATGTGATAATAAGTAGTCCAAATTAATTATTGAGAATAGAGATTTTAAATACATCAAATAAACAGTCAATGATGGACTAAAATAAGATAAAAATTGGTATATTGATCTATTAATTTACACTGATGTTGATTGGGTCCTGTTGAGGAATAATATGTGGATTCCACCCATTCCATAATGAAACTGACGAGGAAGAAGAAAATTTTGTATGTTATAAAGTTTGAATTAAATATGAAACTACACATGTTTTCCGGTAATCAATGTACAATAAATATATCGATAAATATTCTAAAAAATTCAAAAATCGACTACTTTGATAACAAATAACACTTCATCAAGGAGATTATGGAATTAAATGTACTGAAACTGATTTCTATTCGAAAAAAGGATAAAGAAACCAATGTGTTTACCAAACCATTTCCAATTGATTAATTTTATAATTTTATATTGGTTGGGAGTTAAAATTCACCCTTATAAAGGCCATGTTTTGGGTTCAATCCCCTCACTCATCTACCCTTTTGATATTGTTATGAAAGGGTAATTAAATTGGTTACATAAATAATAATTTTTATTTATCTTTAAATGGATTTTTAAAAATGGTGAGAATATTTATAAGGTGGTTTGTATTAAAATTTGTTTCTATTATGTGGGATCATATATCTGGAGAGGGTTTCTTAAAGTAGTATGTTGTAAATTTATCAAGGTGATGGTGTGAAGTGTTTTCACAGTTTTGTGGATATACATGTAGGAATTTTTGGATAGGTTAGGAGGAATGATCTATTAAGTTGAGGATATACATGATGTGATCATTATAGTAATAATTTTGTATTGGTCGATGAACTATTTCTTCTAAATTTTTTCTTAAGAGGCATCACTTATTAATGTAGATTTGTGAGTATTAGATTTCATGTGTTAGAACATATATAATTGTTTTTATAGACTAGATTATATTATTATTCAATATTATTATTTTATAAACCATGTTTTCTCATAAATTATTTTTAATTATTTAATGATTATTTATGGATAATAACTGAAGCATTGATCATGGTTTATATTCCTTAGTGGAAAAATAAAGACTACATCCAATATTATTAAGGCCAAATCATATGTTGATGATAGTTTGAATGGAAGATAATCTTGGGGAATATTTTTGGAAATATGACATAAATAAGATATTATTCTAGATTGAAGAAGGTCCTCTAGAATATTGAATTTATCATGAGAAGTTATTTTTGTTGAATTTTAGAATATTTTGTTGTGTATTTTTTATGTGTTGGAATTTTTTTCAATGTATAAATCCTTTCTAATAATGCATGAATTAATTTATATCATGTGAGTTGAATGTTTTAGTGGATGGTTAAATAGGTTAAGAATAATTTTGATGATGTATAGAATTACTTTATAATATCATGAATCATGTATGGATTATTTTTATTTAATATGAATTTTTTGGAACTCATGGATGAAAATTTGGAAATGACTAAATGAATTAAATGACTAATTGAATTAAATGACTAACTGAATTAAATGACTAACTGAATTAAATTCCCAACATATAACAAATTAGATAATCCATTGGAAAACAATTATTCCTAAAAACTCCTCTCTAAAAAATGATTAGTTTTACCAAGATACATATTTCATAACTTGGATTCCACAGTTATTATAGAAAATATTCTAAATTTTGAAATCAATCAAATTAGAAATATGAAACATGTATAAATGATTTCAAATTATTGTTTAATTCAACAAATTTTATGGGTAAAATAAAAATAAGTAAAACTCAATTTAAAACTATAATCACTTTAAAATTTCATGCAATACATTGAAAATAAATCACATGCTATAAAAATGTTATCTGAGATACTTTTTCCCAAATGAAATTAAAAATAAACCATAAAATATTCATTTAAGATTCTAGTATTGTAGATAAAATACAAAACCTAACAAAACTCATTTGAAAGGAACATTTCTTTTCAATTTAAAAACCAAATATGTAATAAAATATCTTATTGAAAATTCATTATCTCACCCAAAAAATCCCCTAAAATAAGTTTCTCATTTTCTAAAATTACATATTCGTTAAAAAAATATCTAAAAACATTTAAAAGTAAATAATTCAATGGTAGTATTTTATAAAATAGTTTTAATATCACATAGTGAAATCCCATAAAAAGAAACATATGTGTAGTATAATCACCATTGAATTGAGAAAAAAAATAAGTGAGCTCGTAAATAAAACATTTAGAAATGTTATTTTAATTTTACTATCTTTTAACTAGACAAAATAACCTTATATAATAAGAGATCTTAAAAAATATAAATTAATTTGACATAGTTTAATAGAAAAATAATATGAAATATAATAACTATACATGTAATGGAATGATTACTACAATATAAGAAAAGTGAATTGATATTCTAATTCAAAATCCAATCAATTAAACTTTATTTATAATTCAACGAAAAATAGTAAAACTTTTCATTCTAAAATAGGAAAAATTATCATTAAAACATGTCTATATAGAGAAAATTTAACTTAAGAATATATAGGAAAAATGAGTGCTTGAAAAATGAATTTTATAATACATTAGTATATTAATTTTGATTCTATATATTATTTTTAAGAAGAGTATACAAAAATAATAATGTCACAATGTAAATAGATATTAAAAAAACTCTAATTGGTTAATGCATATGCTTTAGGCCCACCCTAGGAATTTTTTCATGTACTATAAATGATTTATAATTAACTTAAATAGTAATAAAACCAAATGTAAAATATGTAATGAAATTAACGAAATAATCTTTATGTAGAAAACAGTGTAATTGTAAAATAGTTTTAGAGTCATCAATATTAATATAAACTTTGTTATATTAGAACATATTATTATCCTTCAATAATTACTCAATTTGATTGCATAATAAGAAAATAATATTATGACCAGATCTAGTAAAAATTGAATAAATAAAGATTTTATATTCTAATATGAATGGTGTGACATATTTTAGGGTCATTAAAAATTAACCATGATAAATATATTATTTTGTGGCTTTGGTTGTCTCTAGAGAGGCCGAATTTAATTTTTTTTTGTGTTTTTTGTGTGTTGTTGATTAGAAAGGTAAAGAAGATAATAATTTTATGTTTTTATTTGAAAAAAAGAAATATATTTTTTGGAATTCAATTTGAAAATAACAGTCTTCCCATGAATACTTCCTCACCTTACATCATAAATCAAAATTTACATGAATATAACTCTCCTTCTCTCCTACAAACCAGGAAGAACATAAACTGATTTTCTTTACTCAGTATTTGTAACATAAATATGTAATGAAATAACCACTACAATACATTATATTTTATTTCCAAGAACACTAGGATATTTTGATCTCTCCCAAACCAAACCCTACATATATCCACCGTATGAAATATAATGTAGTTTTAGGGGGCTATACATAAAATCTAATAATAATAGTAGGAAAAAATTAAAATTCAATAAGAATAGGAAATTTATTATTTTTTAAAGAATACAATCACTTATAATAATATAGTATTAGAAATAATTAATCTATTGTGATTTTAACTCATTGATAATGGGATTGAGGAAGTCTCTTAATCTCAAATACAAGGAGTCTAGTGTTCCAAATATAGCATAATTAAAAGCATAAAAATGAGAAAATTAATAGTTAACAAATGTATCTTAATCCTCTCTATCCTAAGATCGACATTTTCCACCTATATTACAGCTATATTTTTATGTTTATTTTTTTATTTAATAACATTCACTTTTGGGTTTTAGAGATAGTGGGTGTGAATAGGTAGTTATTTTGGAAGATTATACTTTTATCTAGGTCATTATATAATAACCTTGTAGGATACATTGTACTGAGGAAATTGGGGGAGGTGGTGTAGAATTGATTAGGGTGTTATTCTAAGGAGGCCCAAGGGGGTCATAGACCCCAATTTTCTTATCTTATCTTTACCTAATTGAATAACACTTATCATATGTCATTGAGGCATGGGGGATTAAAACCACATTCCCTATCACATGGAGGTGGTAAATACTCAATGTAGGTTCAATCATCTGTTCTTTGATAGGAAATAGAATATTGAATTAGTCATTACTTCTCATCTACTAGAGGATGATGATGATTTTTGAGGTCTTAAAACATGTATTAGGGAGATTATTCTATTTACATCACAATAATCAATAATAATAAATAAATACACAACATCCACATAAGAGTATGTATAATTAATAACTCATACAATAGGAATTTTATACATAACATAAAACTAGTTTCACACTGGGCTGATTCCAAATTAAAAATTAAACAAAAATAAAACACACAAACATGGAATATTACTATCCCCAGGCTTCATCCCATACTACTGAAACACTCAAGTTGATCCAACATACAAATTTTATTTTTCAAAAATAAACTTGGGTTCAAAATAAACATTTTATTACCCAATAAATAATATTTCTTGAATTTTTTTTTCATAAAACTTTTTATATAAAAAATTAAAGGAATAAAATAAACCTCATAATGTATCTTTTTCATTTATAAAAATCATAAAACCGTTTCAAAAAGATATACATTTATCCCTTGAGATGCATCAAATACATTCCTTTAAAAACAAGTTCATTTTTCTACCATGTTATGTCATAAAATTTCTGTGAAATCTCATAGAATGATTAGATAGATCTTGTAGTAGAATTGTGTCATCATATCCATATCACTCTTAAAATTACAATAAATCAACTGGTAAATTCAAAATAACTTATGAGACACATAGCAAGTTTACTTCATCCATTAACCCAATGCCTTAGAGACCCATAATGATCTCACCCATCCACGGTTAATAACAGAACAACCCATAATTTATTTATAAAAAAACCACACATAATCATATATTACTACTAAAACTATAAAATTAACCAAATAAATGAAATCCTAAATCATAAAAACATTCTTTTTACCCATATGAAAACACTTTTGGATATTGATAAACCCCTTTTAATTAAATCACAATTTAAAAAAATAAAATTCGAAGAACAAAGGAAATGAGGTATTTTCTTTGAATAAAACATTATGGAATGTAAAGGAATCCAAAAACAATATAATTTATATAAATGAAGAAAAATTTATTATCACCTTATATATTAAAATAAAACAATCCATTATCCAATTGTAATGAAATTGAAATATTGCATATAAATTATATTAAAAGATTCCCTTTAAAAACCCCATTAGATAGTAAAAAGAGGAATAAATTTTCCTTTATAATAATTTTATGTACATATAAAATCATCAATAAAATAAAATTGAAAATATTTTCATTGAAAAAACAGATTTGGTTAATAAATATTTAAAAAATTGAAATTGATGTTTTTAAATTAATGTGTTTCATACGTAAATAGATAAAAAAGGATACATTTAAAAACATTTTAATGAAATCCTAATGAAGTTAAAAATAAATGTTAGCATCAATTTAAAAATAAATAAATATTTTATAAAAACATTTATTAATACATAATTATGAAATTAAATGAGTTGGAAGGGAAGATTTAAAAGATGAGTTTTAAATGAAATTACCTCACCTTGAGTTTGAATCATTATGTACATTATTTATTTTCATGAATAATTAAAACTTTTTAATTATTTAATTACTTATGAACCATTTAATTTTTAATTTGAAAATTTATTTTATTTAATACCATTTCATATACAATTACTTAATCAATTAATTTTACATCAAATATTTTGATGATAATCAGTTTATAAGTCTAAAATGGGTTTGTTATGTTCCCTATGTTCAATGAGTTAATTATTCCAACATATCTAGAATAATAATAAATAAATAATAACAATATTTATATAAAATTTATTTTCTTAAAACCAATCGTGAAATATTAATATGAAAAATGAACTATGTTACAATCAAGGATAAGGTAAGTCATTTATACGCATTAGTCACATTTTCACTTTTCAACAATAATTTTATATATAAGGTAATAATTATTTTATATTTACAGAATGATAATATTTTCATAAATACCTTTTTTCGATACACTTATATATAGAACCCTTGGGATGTGGTTGCAAAAAATGAATCACATATCTTTGGGGAGGTGGTAATCCACAAGTATTCATGAATAATATTATCATTATTAAATGGATGGAATGGTAGGAAAGTATATGATATATCACATTTCCATAATGATAAATATTTTGTGACTAATATTTTTCCACTAAATAAATCATTATAACCATCCATAGTAGGGAGTGATGGAAAAATAATTGCATTGGTTTGTGTGGCGGTTGTCCTCCATACACATGAATGATGTTTTTGTTTCTCATTTGATGGAAGAGGATATGTATATAAATAATTAATTTAACATGATAAAATCTAAATATATGGAGGATACCTGTGTTATTATTTCAAAATGACTGAACAATATTTAATTCATTTAGAATAACAAAAAATGAAAAAGCATAGTTAATAATTATGCATCTTCTTTAGATAATATATAATGGTTTACACCCAATGATTTCCTATGATGGTTTTATGATAAGAAAATCCAATAGGATATATAGAGGTATGTATGGATGGAATTTTTTTATCTCTTGGGTAAACCAAAAAAAATCTTTCTGAATAAAAGAGGATAGGATGTACCCTTTTAAAAGTGAGGAAGGGGTACTTTTAGATTTTATTAAAGTATTAAATAAATATAAATTAATATTATTATTAATATAGATAAAAAAGATAAATAATTAAAATAAAATAGGATTATGAGTCTAAATTCAATCATATAATATTATTTAGCCATTTCTAGTTGATTTTTACCCATATCTTTTTATTTTAACCCATGTAAACTATTTTTGATCATTATCATGATGAGAATGTTTTCATTATTTAGGGGTCACAATAGTTACTATAAAAGGATAATTGGACAATAAAAGGACCATGATTTATAATCTAAAACATATCCCATTCCCTTAACAAAAAATATGATTTTTATTAATTTTATTTCATTTAATTTATTATTATTTATTATAAAATATCATTAATATCATTATAGGAACTATTCTTTTAATTTGACATTAAAAAAAACATGACAACAAATTAATTTGAATATATTCCATTAAAACCTCTTTAAAAATATCTATTTATCTGAAAAAATTTTAACATAATAATTCATCTAATTTATATTACTATCAATAATTTTAAAATCTATTATTTTATTATTTTATTAATTAAATAATCATTGTTTCGGTGTTTCACATGAATTCAAAGTAATTTTTTCATCAAAAAAAAAAATTAAAAATATGTTATCATGATAAAAATATATATTTAATATAAATTTTTATAATCCAAAATATGTTTTTTATCACTGTTAAAAAATTTTGTAGATATTAAAAGTAAGAAAGTGACAATTTTTCATTTTTCTATTGTTCAATTATTATAAAGGTAAAAATCCATTTAATATGGGAAAATGTTTCCATATATTTAAGACTTGTTTGTAAATGGATAAAATACACTCAACTAAAAGGATATAGGTAAGTGTTATGGTTAATTTATAGTCCTTGACATATTATTTTAAACCTTAATTACCGAAACTACTCTTACCATGGTAATACATATTTACAATAGTTAATATTCATAATTATTAAATATTATAGTTATATTATTACCAAAAATTCATTATTATGATTCCAAGTAATTAATCTATTTTATCTAATTCAATTCATAGAAGTGGAAAATTTTAATTTAAAGTTAACCCTAAAAGGAAATGAAAAAAGTTTTTCCAAAGAAAAAGTATCCATGATTATAGAAATTTTTTTATATTAAAATTATACATAATTTTGCCTTTTCAGAAGTAAAATGGATTAAGAATAATATAATTGAACTAATTTTACTTTAAATACAATTTTAAAACAAAATTGAACTTTTTATACGATTTAAATGAAAAGATAGTTTTTATTAAAAGTTACTCTTTTACAATGTTCATCGAAAAATAAATCATTTCATAAAATTCTCAAAATTCACTATAGGATGATTTTTACATGTTAATTTAAAAAATTAAGTTTATTTTATCAAATATAATATTTAAAATTAGTAAAAATAATTTTATTATAATTTCATAAACGTGATCAATTAACATTTTAGAAAAATAATGTAATTACGCATAAAATACGTTTTATTCTTTTCATATGGATAGAAATAATATTTCATGACATATAAAAACGTTATTTGGATATGTAATATTTAAATTTCATTAAAATAATAAATTAATAGTGATAAATTTTAGATTATTTTGATAAAAAAATTATACACATAAAATTTTCTTTTATAAAAACATTTTATTTACTTTTAACTGATTCCTATTTTCATTTTTAGTTAATTAATAACCAATTTATTTGTTTTAAACATTTTCCAACCAGATATATTTCATAAATGTTTTATTCATAATAATACCCTCTAGTTTTTAGGGTTATTTTATAACTGACATATTTAAATATAAATATTTCACGGTTCATTATGCTTGGTGTTACATATTTTATATTCTATTGAAAAAAGGTTTATTTTTTTAGAAAACATCAAGGAGTTATAATTACCCTAGATTAAATTATACTACTAATTCAAATTTCATCAACAACACTTAATAAAATTAATATGTGATTAACCATTACTAAAACCTCTCCTAATGAAATATAGATAGCATCTTTGGATGACCTCTATGAAATCCATGTAAAAGATTAATTGATCACATTCATCTCAGCATTGATCTTATTGAATTGGATACAAAATAAATAATAAAAACCCATGATATTTTATAGGAGAAATAATATAGATGAACATATGTAATATGGAATGTAATCCCATTAATTTTCTTCTGGATCACACTCAAAAACACCCCTTGAGATGTGGGGTGAATTATAGGAAATAAAGAGGGTGATTCCAACCAAAATAACCTCAACCATATCACTGACCCCCAAAAATAAAAAATCCCCCATTACTATAAAGGATTCATTTTCCTCTATAAAAAATGGGAAAACAACCCTACTAACTAGTAATTTCAAGCTCACCCACTGGTCAGTCTAGGATCATCCACATGTTGGTGGCCTTAGCTATATATTTTCAATTGTATTGCCCACCCGTACCTTCTTAAAAGCATTTTTAAGCCCCTATGTCACTACCTAATCCGTAAAACTCATTAAAATACCTCTTTGAGATATCTAACTCTGAAAATATACTTTCAAGCATTTTTTCTCAAAATAATACATTTACCAATTCAAATATAATAATATTTCTCAAAATAATAACCCCAAATCCCCGATGAAATAAAAACTATCAACCATAATGGTTCAATTCCCCAAGAATCCTTGGTTGTTGTGAAACCATGTCTCTCAAACTACCTTGGTCACCAATTCACAATCCAATCTCCATGTTTCACCTATGAATTCCAAAAACAATCCCATTTCACAAATCTGGTGATCAAACACACTATTCCTAGGAATCAAATATAGCATCCCGCCTTTTTATCAAATTAACTTTCATTAAAAAAATACAAAACCGAGGATCTTTAAGATTTAGTGTCTTGGAAACCAGGAACTTAATACATGAAAAAATAAAACATTCTACTTAAACACTTGAAAGGCCTCTTCTTCGTTCATCTTATGTTCATTACAGCATCTCATAACCTGGGAGCATACATCAAAGGAATGGGTGAGCAGAAGGCCCAGTAAGAAAAACAACAGAAACATTTTACATGTGAACTTGAGATACATCAATAAAGTCATGATAAATAACATTAAGGCTTGAGAAAGAGATCATGAGGCATATCATAATAAAAATAATTTTTTTCATAACTTGAAGATGTGGCTACAACATTTAACATAGAAAATCATTTCTGTATCACCAAGGTCCATCCCCAAGGTGTCATTAAAAAAAATTACCAAGGTCATTCACCAAGGTATCGTTAAAATGGTCAACTCTAGAGATTAATTATTTACCCAATGTGACAACCAGGTCCCGGTTACAGTAGATGAACCCCGCCTTAACATGGCCGTCGGGTTCTGGCCTACCAGGTACTCCCAGTTGCCCCACAGACACATGGGGCCCACCACAGGGTCCACCCACGTGCCTGAACGGGTCATCTGACTAATGATAGTCCCAACAGGCCAACACATGTCCTTTCCAGTGTGCTTTGTCCTCACTCACACACACCCTGGGAAACTTCCCAGGAAGTCACCCATCCTGATCACTACTCCAGGCCAAACACGCTTAACTGTGGAGTTCTAATCAGGTAGGCTCCTGAAAAGGAAGGTGCACCTTGTTGAAATGAGTCATATCATTTAGTCATTTAACCATTTATCATTTGGGGATGTTACAATCACCCCCCTTTAGAGCACAACGCCCTCGTTGTGGGCCCTACAACTCAACCCAGGTAGTGCACCACACTTAAGGCCGGGTTCCACCTCTGATACCAAATGTGACAACTAGGTCCCGGTTACAACACATGAACCCCACCTTAACATGCCCGTTGGGTTCTGGCCTACCAGGTTCCCCCAGTTGCCCCGTAGACATGTGGGGCCCACCCCAGGGTCCACCCACGTGCCTGAACGGGTCATCTGACTAATGATAGTCCCCACAGGCCAACACATGTCCTTTCCAGTGTGCTTTGTCCTCACTCACACACACCCTGGGAAACTTCCCAGGAAGTCACCCATCCTGATCACTACTCCAGGCCAAGAACGCTTAACTGTGGATTTCTAATCAGGTAGGCTCCCGAAAAGGAAGGTGCACCTTTTTGACATGAGTCATATCATTTAGTCATTTAACCCTTTATCATTTGGGGATGTTACACCAAATGTGTTGGAGCACTATCAAGGCGCACCCTTAATTGGTATTTATTATCATTTGAGCCACATATATCATCATCAATCATTTCATAAATAACCCATATAGCATAAAAGAAATGGGTTTCATTTCATAATCATAACATTTTAAAAACTTCTTTAAAGACATGATATTTATGTCACTTTAATCCCAAAGAAAAGGAATGTTGGTTTCATGTATGTAAATCCCAGAATTAAAATATAAAATTTTGATATATATGTGAATACCCCTATAGAATAAATATCTTTCAGTATTCTCTTAACAAAATAAAATAATTTGAGAAAAAGAGAGAGACATTTTGAGACGAAAATTATGCAGCATAACAGCTATGTTACATGGTTTTAGAAAATATTGAAAAGAGAGGGGACATGGGTCACCCACTCATAAATGATCCATAAAATAGTATATGGACAAAATATAAAGGATATAATAACATGGTAATGAAAATTTAAAGACATATCATATGAGATGAAAGACATGGAAGGAAGACAAAAATAAGATTTCTCTTATTAAAATTCGGCAGCCTAACGACATCACTTAAAACTTCAAAAAAATGAATTGATGAGATCAAATAGGGTCTATCATCATATGAAAATAAAATAAAAGTATTATGGATATATATATCATACCCCAACATAATAAAAAGGAACTTGAAATACTTGACATGAAAATAGAACTTGAAAATGAGAAGGGTGAAAGAATCCCTTACCAAAATTCGGCAGCCTAATGGCGCCACTTAAACATTCTTAAAATGAATTGATGAGGGAAAGAGGGGGTCTCTAATCATATGAAAATGAAAAGGACAGTATTGTAAATATAAAATAACATCCCTAACATAAGAACATGGAGCTTAAAATAAATTACATAACAGAGAATACATGAAAATAAAGAGAGAGGCAGGATCCCTTACCTTAAAACGTAACTCTTAAAACTCAATAGTTGGGACCTTGAAGGCTTGGGGGCACCTTGGAAGGACTCCTTGTGAGGTAAGGAGACCATAACATCGTTGACGATGATTTTAGAATCGAAAGGATGAGATAATGTATTGGTATTTAGAGTGGAAGTGAGGGGACAAGGCATTAATGGCCAAGGGACACCTCATTGGTGGTATTGGCAAAACCATGGGCTTTCCCAAGGTATTTCCCAAGGTGTTAGGACACATGGGACCCCTCATACAATAATGCATCCCCTTTAGTCGACCATCCCTAAAAATATCTCATGACATCATCATGATGCAGTCATGATGTCATTAAACATACCGAAACCCTAAAATTGTATTTTTACTATTCACTAAAAATACATTTTTTAAGAAATATCCCCAAAATTCATCTTAACATAATATCGATGCTCTGAATTCAAAAATGAAATCCATTTTATAAAAATAATTTTCTAAATATTTTTAATTTAATTTTTAAATAAAAAACACTATTCACTAGAAAAAACTAATACTTAACTAATAATTCTCGAAACAGTTATTTACCTATTTTATTAAATCACATTACTTAATCAAGGTGCCAAAATTATATTAATACTTTATTTAAGTGAGATTACTAATCCATTTGGTCACATTACTAATCCTAAGCATAAAATCACTATTCATAAATTACTATTCATCAAAAATTAATTTGATCTTATTAGACTCTAAATTTCTTACTGAACATAACTGTAGAAGACCATTTTTTGAAAATCATTACACATTATTAATTATTTAAGGTTTACGTAAATATTTTTTAAAAAATATCCTTCTAAAATTGATCAATAATATGCATAATATATTTATCCGAACATTTGAAAATTCATAAACTTCACTATAAAAAAATCAGAATTTTTATTTAAATGAAAGGATTACACAAGGCAGTTACTGTATCATTACATAACCCCTTATAACACGAGCATATGACCTAAGATTAAGGTGTGCTAGGGTGATAGAATCTTGGGGCGGCTCAGCCAACATTGCTCGAGTAGTGATTTCTATCAGCTTGAACTTCTCACGAAGGTGATTCCATTCCAGCTTCACATAATGAAGTTGGGCATGGGTTTGCTCCAGAGAAAATCCCAAAGGTGCTACCACCTTCCCGAGTTCTGTCAGATGGGCTTCGATCGTCCTGAGGCTACTAGATGGGGCCATCGAATCTTCTTTCTATTTTAATTAACCAAGATCACTTGTATTTAGAGACAATAATTGTAACATTTAGTTTCCAACGGTCTTATTGACCAATGGTCATATAACAGTCGAAACCCAATGGTCTTATTTTAATTATAATCATTTTATTAGATGAAATAGTTTTGTTGAGTATAAAATAAAATAACACATAAAGTTAGGAAACAAAATTTATTCAAAATCTCGGGTCGTTACATTCTTCCCCCTTTAAGAAATTGAGTCCTTGCAACTTAAAAAAAATTGGGCTTGGAAATTTCATTGAAAGTCCCACATTGGAAAAAGAGTCAGTAAAAATATTACTTTAAAAGAAATAAATGGAAGTACAAAGGTCACCCGAGTTAACCCACACTAGGATTCCCTGTAGGGAAACATGGATATGGAAGAGAAAACAAAGGGTTATGTTCTGATGTAGAGTGGTAGAAAACATGATTAGGATAAAGTTAACCACAAGAAAATCACAAACTTATGATGTGTGTAAACAATATTTGATTACCCAGTAGGAAACGTAAAACAAAAATGTTTTTTTTACATTCGTTTTCATAATTTTGAGGAATTCATTTACTACATAGAATAAAAACATAAGGAAATATACTTACCTTCAAGTAGAGTTTCATCCTTTAATAATTTTCTACCAAAACTAATCTTTTATCCAAATGATGAGCATTCAAAAAGGCTTGGTCACATCAAAAGCACAAGAATCATCTTCTAGATAATCACATAATCCACAAAAGGATAAATATATATATTTCCCTTGTATTTAGACATCAACTAAAACCAAAATGGTTAGTATGAGATCATAGAATCCCCAAAAAGAATAATACTTTATAAAAAAAATACTACTATTAATCAACAAAATTCAACAAATAGTACCCGAAGTTCAAGAAAGACCATTAAATACACAATCATCCTTAGAATTCATCAAAATAAACCAAAATAAGATTGAAACCCAAAACTCAGAAGGATTTAATCACATAGTATTCCACAATAAATCTTAAAATTTATCTCCAAATAACACCGACTACTCTTAAAGTCTCATAATAAAGTGTAATTAACCTAATCACATATTCTCTATGATAGGTTAATCATTTCCCATAAATAACCCAAATCCCCAAAAGTCCACAACAAATACATATATTCATACAAAATAAAAATTTCAACCATTCCTCCACAAATAAAATCCTGTATTATTTTTATTTTCCTTAGGCATATAGTACTCCAAAAGAGAAAACATTATCCAAAATAACCTTTATAATTTAATCACCAAATCATTTTCCTATAAAAATGGTATCAATTTGATAAAACAGAAGTTTCCAAAATCAACTTATTCACGATCCATAAAAATAGCAGGTGTATTAGTCAGTCCGAAGGGCATAACAACAAACTCATAATTCCCATATCTTGATTGGAAGGCAGTTTTTGGAATATCATCATTATTCACCCTCAATTGATGATAATCCAGAATGAAGATCAATCTTAGATAATAATTGAGTCCCACTAAGTTGTTCAAATAAGTCATCAATTCATGGAAGAGAGTATTTTTTCTTCACTGTGATCCCATTCAGTTCTCTATAATCAATACATAGCTGCATCGATCCATCCTTATTCTTCACAAAGAGAACTGGTGCTCCCCAAGGAGACACACTTGGTTGGAAAAACCCATTCTCCAAAAGATCTTAGAGTTGTTTCTTTAATTCCTCTAGCTCCACATTTTCCATCCTATAGGGGGTCTTTGACATAAAATGTGATCCAGGTACGAGTTCAATGGAGAACTCTACCACTATTTTTAGGGGAGGTCCGAGTAACTCCTCAGGAAATACGTCAATGTATTCCAAGGCGATGGGGGCATTTTATAAAATAATAAATCCTTCGTGAGAAACTTATTTCATTTACAAATATTTTAACTAAAAAGGAATTTATGACATAAAACTTCATGCTTAGACAATTAAATTTTTCCTATAATTCCTTCATAATGATTCATAAAAAGCTTGCGCTTAACCAAACATATCCCCCGGGAGTGTCGTAACCAAGAGTGCAGCAAGGCCCGTTGTCGTGTACCAGTTCCTGTTCGAGTCTAGCTGAAAGCGGTGTTTTTGGGTTTTACCCCTATGTACATCTTTGCTAGAGCCACCTCTACCTGCTCGTATCCATACAGGGATGTATTTTCTTGATAAACCATTTACTCAATACTCAGCAAAATACCAGGAATATTTCCTATATTTAAACTTTTCTATAGGGTTCTTCCTAAAGTTTTCATATCCTAATTTCCATAAATAACTAAACAATCATTTGATACCAAATATGGAATCTCACCTTTTTATCACATTAACTTTCATTAAAAAATACAAAACCGAGGATCTTTAAGGCTTAGTGTCTTGGAAACCGGGAACTTAATACATGAAAACATAAAACATTATTCTTAACACTTGAAAGGCCTATTCTTTATTTATACTATATCCATTAAAACATCTCATAACCTGGGAGCATACATCAAAGGAAAGGGAGAGAATAAGGCCCAGTAAGGGAAACAACAGAAACATTTTACATGCAAACTTGCGGTACATCAATAAAGTCATGATAAATAACTTTAAGGAATGATAAAGAGGTCATGAGGCATATCATAATAAAAATAAAGTTTTTCATAACTTGAAAATTTGGCTACAACATTTAACATATAAAATCATTTCTGTATCACCAAGGTCCATCCCCAAGGTGTCATTAAAAAAATTACCATGGTTATTCACCAAGGTATCGTTAAAATGGTCATCTCTAGAGATTAAGTCTTTACCCAATGCATGGAGCACTATCAGGGTGCACCCTTAATTTGGATTTATTATCATGTGAGCCACATATATCATCATTAACCATTTCATAAATAACCCATATATCATAAATGAAATGGGTTTCATTTCATAATCATAATGTTTTAAAAACTACTTTAAAGACATGATCATTATGTCACCTTAAACCCACGAAAAAGGAATGCGGGTTTCATGTATGTAAATCCCTGAATTAAAATAGAACATTTTTATATATATGAGAATACCACTATAGAATAAATAGATTTGAGTATTCAATTAATAAAATAAAAGAATTTGAGAAAAAGAGAGATACATTTTGAGACGAAAATTCTGCAGTATAACGACTATGTTACAGGGTTTTAGAAAATATTGAAAAGAGAGGGGACATGGGTCACCCACTCATAATTGATCCATAAAATAGTATAGGGACAGAATATAAAGGATATAAGAACATGGTAATGTAATTTTAAAGACATATCATATGATATGAAATACATTTAAGGAAGACAAAAATAAGATTTCTCTTATGAAAATTCGGCAGCCTAACGATGTCACATAAAACTTCAAAAAAATGAATTGATGAGATAAAATAGGGTAAATCATCATATGAACATAAAATAACATTATTATGGATATAGATATAATACCACAACATAAAAAAAGGAACTTGAAATACTTGACATGTAAATAGAACTTGAAAATCAGAAGGGTGAAAGAATCCCATACAAAAATTCGGCAACCTAACGGCGCCACTTAAAAATCCATAAAATGAATTGATGAGAGAAAGAGGGGGTCTATCATAATATGAACATGAAAAGGAAAGTGGGATGAATTTAAAATAACATCCCCAACATAAGAACATGGAGCTTAAAATAAATGACATAAAGGAGAATACATGAAAAGAAAGAGAGAGGTAGGATCCCTTACCTTAAAACGTAACTCTTAAAACTCAAAGGTTGGGACCTTGAGGGCTTTGGGGAACCTTTGGAGGACTCCTTGGGAGGTAAATAGACCATAAATATTTTGAGGATGATTTTGGAATCGAAAGGATGAGATAATGACTTGGTATTTATAGGGGAAGTGAGGGGATAAGGCATTAATGGCCAATGGACACCTCATTGGTGGTATTGGCAAAACCATGGGATTTCCCATGGTATTTCCCAAGGTGTTAAGCCACATGGGACCCCTCATACAATAATTCATCCCCTTTAGTCGACCATCCCGTAAAATATCTCATGAAATCATCATGATGCAGTCATGATGTCATTAAACATACCGAAACCCAAAAATTGTATTTTTTACTATTCACTAAAAATTCATTTTTTTCAGGAAAATCCCTAAAATTCACCTTAACATAATATTGATGCTCTGAATTCAAAAATTAACTCCATTTTATAAAAATAATTTTCTAAATATTTTTAATTTAATTTTTAAATAAAAAACACTATTCACCCGAAAAAACTAATACTTAACTAATAATTTCTGAAACAGTTATTTTCCTATTTTATTGAATCACATTATTTAATCAAGGTTCCAAAATTATATTAATACTTTCTTTAAGTGAGATTACTAATCCATTTGGTCACATTACTAATCCTAAGCGTAAAATCACTATTCATAAATTACTATTCATCAAAAATTATGTTGATCTTATTAGACTCTAAATTTCTTACTGAACATTACTGTAGAAGAGCATTTTTTTGAAAATCATTACACATTATTAATTATTTAAGGTTTACAGAAATATTTTTAAAAAAATATCCTTCTAAAATTCATCAATAATATGCATACTATATTTATCCGGACATTTGAAAATTCACAAACTTCACCATAAGAAGAAATCATAATTTTTATTTAAATGAAAGGATTAAACAAAGAAATTACGGTCTCATTACATAACCACTTATAACACCAGAATATGACCTAATAGTAAGGTGTGCTAGGGTGATAGAATCTTGGGGCGGCTCATCCAACATTTCCTGAGTAGTGATTTTTATCAGCTTGAACTTCTCGCGAAGGTAATTCCATTCCAGCTTTACATGATGGAGTTGGGCTTGGGTTTGGTACAGAGCAAAGCCCAAAGGTGCTACCTCCTTCCCGAGTTCCGTCAGATGGGCTTTGATCAGCCCGAGACTACTAAATGGGGCCATCGAATCTTCTTTCTATTTTAATTAACCAAGATCACTTGTATTTAGAGATAATAATTGTAACATTTAGTTTCCAATGGTCTTATTGACTAATGGTCATATAACAGTCGAAACCCAACAATCTTATTTTAATTATACTCATTTTATTAGATGAAATAGTTTTGTTGAGTATAAAATAAAATAACACATAATGTTAGGAAACAAAATTTATTCAAAATCTCGGCTTGTTACATCCAAGGTGCCTACTCACTTCCAGAACGAAGAGCATGATGTCCCTCCCCACTCCCTACATTACTGACATAATAAGGTGACTCAAGAATTTAATTTCAAGTATTATGGTTCCCCCTGATATAATTTTCAACTAGAAGCATATGATTCCAATCCACATGTATCCCCACCATTTTAATCACCTACAAGAGGGGAATTTCTAATGGTTCATGAACACTCTATTATCATTTCAAACAGCAATACCAGTTGGGTTCCAACCTCATCATATATAAATACACAAAAAATAACTAATATAAACTTCTCTTGCCAAATTTTCTAAAAAACACATAGTATCACTCACTGATGTAAGGCCACAACACTAGATATTTATTCTCTAACACCTCCTATAATCATATATTCATTCAAGCACACATGGTGAAATCGAAACCTAACTAACAGTGTTATTCAATGATCATATCCCTAAATCTATGCATCAATTTCCATCCTCTCTTTCCAATAACTAATGCACCACTAACATGGCTAGATCTTAGATCATACTAAACCACCCAATATAAATTTCTATGCACAAACTCTAATCATCACCTCATCTAAGATTCAAATATGGTATTCATGAAGGAACTAGATTAAATAAGACATTAACTCTCATCAATATCTTTATGTCACCTAAACCATCCATCGATTGATTTTTCCTAACCAAAAACCCATCCAACATGACATTAATTCACTAATGACTGATGATTTCTCCCCACTATAGTAGTATCATTATTGAAATAAATAAATAATGTGACTATCTGGATCCATCTCAACTACTGATGGAAAATATCAACTTCCACCCTTTCCCAACTTACCCAGAATGATGTTCTCTAATAGTCAATGGTTCACTCCCCACCATATGGATTCCCTTAAAATGCTCCTCTTTCACTGAACACAATGGGTTCCATCACCATAAGTGTTTCGTTCTTCATAATACATCCTATATACTATCAACTTATGACACCACTTATCCATTGAAGTAATTTTCATGGACTCCACTCATATCAACCATAACATGGTACCCCAATCAATCACCAATGTCAACTCTTACCATAGGGACATCACCAATTATCTAGAAAATCCTTGGGCTATTATACCCATATTCACCTCTCTAAGAATAGAGGTCACCTAACTCTAAGAGTTTACCTAAATTTAAACCACTTCTATGCCACTTGGGTTCATCCACAACCTAATAAATACTCGAAATAACCCCTCACTACTCATTCACTAATTTTAAACCGAACAGACACCGTCCTTGCATAGATAAAACCTTCACTCAGACATTGATACTTTTCAAAAAACGACTTCAACACTCATTATCCTCTTCAAAAAAAAAATTCCATTAGAAAATCATTTAAATATTCTTTCCCACAATCCCCTATAGGTCACAATTGATCCCAAATGGCTACATGCTCCTGTGAAACTCGATCACACCACCCTTATCATGCACCCAAGAGTCTCATATCATCTAATCCAGGATCATACATGTAAACTACAAACCTTTCCCCACATTCCGATTAGGATCAACAGAAATCCCAAGGTGTATCACTCATGCAGAGGATAACTACCCAAACATGTGCCTCATCGGTATCATTCCAAAACCAATATCATCTACCCACACACCTACACTATATGAAATCACATCATAATAAATAATTGGGCTTGTAATTCAACTGATGATACCCCCAAAACCCATTATGAAACCATAATTTCTCTATGTGGTTCACATGTCATGTTTTTATAGTAATTTCATATGCTCTTACACAACCCCTCTAGGTTTATATATAACCAACTAGTCCAGTTATGTAGTGTTCCACCATAAATCTACAAGGTAAAACACCATATTGGTGGTTTTAAAATTATATATAATCAAATTTGGGTCTTGATGATGGATAAGGGTCCACCATTCTCAAGGAAACTTGTGCCTATCCATTAATAACTTATTAGGTATACCATTCCTTCATTGAGTCAAAAGAAGCGCATCGAATACTCATACAAACCTCTGATGGGAACTCATACATCCCTTGATTGTGGGAATATATATTCATCAGTTTTGAACCTTTCTTCATAAGATCCATATGATCTTCCATCAATGGTTTTACACCACGGGCTAGCTGAGTATTACATTAACAAAATGCAATGCGAGAAATTTCTATATAAGATATTATTAACACTTAAACCTCTCATCAGAAAACTGCCACATGAAACAACATCTATTAAATGTTTTCTGATGATCCAAATATTATTTATTTAGATGGCCTATATCTAATAGTCTATAACACAAAAAACATAATAAATTATAAATAAAAAAAATTCAAATTCCATTAACTATAGGACTCAAGTACAATAGAAGGGCCCTTCAATGGTATGTCCTACATGAATTTTAGTCAAAAAAACATGTAATTATTACTTCACATGATTATAATATATTATTCATTGAAAATATTTGATTACATAACTATATTAAATATACCAGAATAGATGTGAAGGATCCTCACATGTAATTTGTATTTAATTTTTTATAATATTGAAAATTACCTCAACTTGTAATTCCACATTATTTAATGATCTAATTAACATGAAATTATAATACCATAATTAAGATTTAATATTCAAGTATATAATCCATCTATTAGGTATTCAATGGTGAACCACAATCTCTAAAAGATGTTGTCAAATATTTGGGTGCTAGCATAGCTGATCTTGATAACCTGTGTAGTTCATGGTTTATCGTAGAATAAGTCTTCTAAAAGGATAATGAACTCTTAATGTTATCACATTGGATTGAGGGATGAATGGATGAGAGAACACTAGATCACATGATCTCTCTCTATGTCTCAAATGAGTCTCAATCTATCCATTGTACATAGTAGTTGTGTTTTTAAAAAATAGATATAATTAGATATTTATTGTGGATGTTTTAGTGTTGTAAAATTGTGTACTAACCCATTTCAATCCTTAGAATACATAATGGAACCCAGTTACAATATTATTTTATTACTATCATTATTAATTTCCTTAAATATGAAATACCTTTAATGATAAATAAGTAAATATTATTTATATTATTTCTAGTTAGACCATTATACTCGGTCACCTTTCCCTCATCGATATTTAGTAATATTGAATAATTCCTATTTAATAAATAAGTGTCACTACATATTTGATGATAAATATAATAAACTATATATTCACTGAAAATGGACATAAATAGAAATCATTATTATTTGACTAAATTATTATTTTAAATAGAATTTGATTATTTTATGTGATCAATCATACTGAATAAATCATGTTTATTCTAACTTGTCAAATTCATTAATAGAATTTAACTGATACTATTGATTCACTATATGTGTGACCCTCAGGGCCTATTTCATAGTAGCATTAATCTATATTAGCTAAGTCCATGTTTTTCATATAGTAGCATTATAAGGCTCCCAAAGAGAAATAATTTAATGTTGTAATGATATTTAACCTCCTATGAATGTTTACCATGTATTATAGTACTATTATTCTTATATCCCTAATAAAGAAGGCTGCATGTCAGCTCTATAAACCTATATGCTTGATATCACTTTTATGGACCTTTAAATATTGAACAATCACATCGGATACCATGGATAAGGATTTTTTTTAGAAAATTATATTCCCATAAAGGGCCTTAGATATTAACCTTCATCTAGAGGAAAAAGGAACAAATCCTTTCTCACATTATCAATTAATGCAATCTCACTCATGACACACCAAAAATAACATACTTCGTTATGAGTATATGTCACCATTGGTTTTGTCAATAAATCAATACATGTATGTAATGATATCGATTAATGATAATGTTAAATTATAATGATCAATACACATGTATAAAGATAGAAACATCCAATACCACAAGTAAATGTGGATATCTATTAGTGGCACAGTTCTCATATCCTCCTATCCGAAAGATTACCATGGGTGAAACCATGATAATGTTTCTCAATATATTATGTGCCTCATACACTTGATAAAATGTATTTTCTATGTCCCATCAGACAACATATTCTTGACATGAAACAAGGCTAAAAAATAATGTAATGGAAAATCAGGGATATCATTATAGCAGGGAAATGCTATGGCCTTTCACAACAAGATATATTCTAATGGAATCATCCAAAATAAATATTATACAGATGAACAACAATGATGTGATAAGAATACTTATTTAATAGGAAAATAATTTTATCACGTACAAAAAAGTTTATTCTTGGTTACCAACTCCAATGGACTCCTAATTTCATGAGAGACAATTGAAAACCCCCTTTTATTTCACTAACTCTCATGTGATAATCATTCTTCAACTTTGATAAATCCTTCATTAATGGGACCTCCATGTTTACCTCTATCGATACTCTTCTCCCTACAACATCCCATTATTTGGAAAATCATTCAAGTGATGAATACTCTAAAGTATTTGTTTTTACCTTTGGCTTATCCATGGGAATTTGAAGAGAGTATCCACTACAGTGTTATCATAGTGGACTATGATAGGATCTTTATTGATAAGTACCACATAATTTTCTAGTATATAGTTATGAATAAAAACTACTTCCTTGGATGAATAATAAGCCATAATTTACTTGGGACCCAATATAAAATTGATAAAAAATTGTATTATTTGATCTCTTCCTACTCATAGATCCTTTTTTTGAGATAAAATACATATCCAAATTATGACTTTATATCATTTTTATCTTTTTAAAATCATTCATCTGTGTAATCTTGTTTGACTGTATCTTTATCTCCTCTATAATACATGAACATATACTTAGTTCACCTTATATGCTTAAGGATATATTTAACCACAATCCAATATTTTGAATCTATATTATATCTTCCCACCATGTTTATAGAATTGGAAACACAAATATATATACACAAAATGTCCTACATTATATATCCTATCACAAAAGTATATGGAGTCTTACTCATTCCCTCTCCATCCGATTGTGTTTTTAGACACATTTTCAAGGAAATATGAATATCATGTGACACTAGAAAAAAATAACATATTGGATTATTCCATATTGAAAATATTAATTATCTCTTTAATTTATGAACCATGATGTATCCCAAGTAACCTCTTGGATATATCAAGGATGGGATTGATCCCCAAAATATAGGCATATTTACCTAAGCCCTTTATAGAGAAAAACATTCTCATCCATGACATAAGCTCTTATAATGATGGTATATTGTTTCTAATCAGTAATACTTCATCAATATAAACTACTATGAAAATAATTATACTCCCACATACCCTTTTTTAGACACATATATCACATTAATTTTTAATGAAACTCAATTCTTTTATGGATTCATTGTATTGAATGTTCCATGACATGGATGATTTATTTAATCCATAAATACATCATTGCAATGTGTATACCTTTTTTGGAATTTATTAAGTGAAAAAACCCATTTTGATGTGTCATGTACGCATCCTCTTGAAGATTCATTTTAAATAAAGTACTATTGACACAAATATTTTAAATCATATAGTGATGGTAATATTCTTTGGAAGAAAAATTATGATGGATTTAATCTGGGAAACAAGATAAATGGTTTGGTCATAGTTGATGCCTTGACATTGTCTAAACCCTTAAGACACTAGTTATGATTTATTGGTATTGAATTTAGATTCCATATTTATCATTCTCATGTATACCAATTTACACCGAATAAGTTTCACATCAACTAGAATATTGATCAGAACACAAACATGGTTTTGATACAAGGAACAAATATCAGAATTCATGGCTTTATTCCACCAGGTTGTATCTGACCACTCTGTTTCCACCTTTTAGGAGATAGGGTCTCTATTTATAGTTAATAAAGATTCACCGTCATTATTGATTAAAAAATATCTATCTATTTCTCTCACCTCTCTTAAACTCATAATATGTAGTTGTGTTTTCAGAACATATTCTTCCACAATTACTTATGGAATTTGTTCCTTTACCAACTCTTGTGTACCTTGCGCATTAGAATCATCAATGACAATCTTTCCCCCACTATCCTCATAGAGGATTTCCTCCATCTCAAGAAAATTGTTCTCCCTTTAAATATTTTTTCCTTTTTTGAAGGGTTGTATTTATTTTATCTCCATATTACCCTAGGATTCTCTATAAAGATACACTTACTATCTCCAGGTTCTAGTTTTTTTCCTGGTCTAGCCTTAACAAACACCTCAAAACCCCAAACATGAAGGTATTAAATAATCATATTTTTTCACTCAATTAATCAAATAAAGAATCATTTTTCACATTAGTGTGTTCTAAGTTTAGTAAGTGTAATTCTTTCAATAATTAATATTCCATAATGTATAATGGATGTCATGAATGACTCAACATTGATATTATCATTCCCCACAAGTTATATTTCCTTTTATTCATTAAAACTATGCCACTATTATGTATATTATATTGTGTGTTGAGAAACAATATCTCACTCCGATATAAAATAAATTAATAATTAGTTATGTTATTCACGACCTAGATCGAATCGAATATTCTTTATCTTTATACCAATGTGATTCTCAACCAATTTCTTAAACTTGTTGATCTTCTCAAATCATTCCATCTTGTAACCCATTTTGGATATATAACCATCCCTACTCAAGTCATTGATAAAATTAATAGATTACGTGTATCCACCTCTAGCCTCTACTTAAAAAGGTATGCACACATTGATGTTTAATAAATCTATAATATATTTGGCCCTTTCATATTGACCAATAAACTGTGGTTTGGTTATCTTTTCCTATAATCAATCATGACATCATTCAGATTTCTTATGATCAAAAGTGTCTAAGTAACCATCATGATAGATATTTTTCAAATGCATATCATTTACATGATATAGATAATGATTACATAACATGGTGTTATATGAGTTTCAAGTATTTTTTTCATTATCAATTTGTAAAATTTGGTTCTATTAATTTAATTAATAATTAACTTTATTCAATAATTACAAACCACAATATATGTTATATTTATAAACTTATAAACATTTATTTTAAAATATGAAAATAAAACCACTCACATCAAAACAAGAAATAGTAATAATATTTTTGGTAATTCAATAAACATAATAAAAATTAATTGAAACTAAAATAAATAATGTTCGTATTATGAGATGGTAGTCCCTAGTGTCTAGAGAATACATCCTCACTCAATTGGTATCCCATTGATTCAACTCATCTCTGGTAATCTTCCAAAATGTACTTGGTTCCTAAATTTGGATATAAATGCGAGGACCACTACTAATATTTAACATCCATTTTATAGATATTGAATGATTACACTCATTAATGAATTCACTTGTAGATTCCCCTTACATATTTTACTATGTTCAATTCCTATTCCAGTGGACCTTATTTCCACATTAAAAACATACTACATCATGTTCCATTCTATTCCATTTTATCTTATTCTTATTGTAAGGATAGTGCATAAGAGATTTAGGTTAGGAAGGATTATTTATCCCCATTTTCTTAGTCTTCATCTTCTTATTCACTATATTTTTAGAGGGTTTGTAAAGCGTCATTACTTTATTATCTTTTTAAATAAGTGTAGGATATTTTGAAAGTGACTTCTCAGTATTTCTCATATTATAATTCATAATAAAATTTGAGGGGTTTTTATATAGTGAAGATAGAATAAGATAAGTTTTTATCTCATATGGGAACATAAAACCTAAGGTGTATAATAACTCATTGTATACAATCGTCTGGACTATATATTCCCCGCATTTGAATTACTCATCAAGATGGCATGTTTATAATATATTAGAGATATAATATCTCTCATATCTTACCTTTTCATTATAAAGATCATTAATGTGTGAAATGATTCTATGTGCATACATATCATCATATTTCTTTATGAGGTAATTGGACATGGAGGATAGAAAAAAACATTGCCCATCCATAGTTTCATCCACTTGTTTCAAATAGAAATGTACACTATCCTCATTTTTTTCTTTGAAAATAAACATAGGTAGTGGGGATTATGGCGTATATAATTTCTATTACTGGAATAGTATAACACAAAAGTTATTATACCATTCCTAGAAATATGAAATTGTGAGAAGGAAATCCATATCAATTAAGGATCATATTGATATTGTTTATGTTAGTTGATTTTTAATTATCTACAAATTATGATAAGATAATTAGTAACTTTTTTCATAAAAAATAGAAAATTCATTAAATTAAATTCTTATAAATCTCACCTATTTTTCAAAACCATATACCCCTCATCAATAGTGTTAGAATATATTATCACTTAAATGTTCTAGTTTCAATGATCCATGTTCCCATTCTCTTAAACAATACATGGTTATGATGTATTATTTTAACGGTTTTAGGTAGGTGTAACTTATAAACTATATTAACTTATAGTTCTTGATTCCTTGAGTGGAATACTCAATTTTAAAATCTCATTTAAATATTTCATCTCTATTTTCCTATTATTTAGATCAATAAAATTCTTGGAATTGAACCATAGATATTAACTAATTTAATTATACACAAACCATCAATCTAAAATTTCCATAATAATTTAAAGCACCCCAATGTGGGTTTTTCAAGAACATTTAACTATGAGGTTGTCTCTAACAACATTAGTGGAAGGATAAGATGAGTTAATATTTTAGATTGATATATTTTTTTCCTTATTCATAAAGACCATTTTTACCATTTCACACTCTTTGTTAATACTATGTGGATTTTACATAAGTGATTAACCTTGTTTGATAAAACATTTTAATATAATCTGGTTAAATTTTATCCCATCATTCATCCTTGTTAATTAATTTATTAAATTATTGTACATAATTAACATAAAAAAATAATTTTCCACATGACTAATAGAAATAAAATATATGGGGAATGATCGTGCGATTATCTGATAGTTAGTTTTTCTATAGGATAGTAAACTAACCCTGAACCATATGTGAAAATACCTTGAACCATATCTTGGATCATTAAGAAATATTCAACCTTGTCTTCTATATATCACATGAATTGGGAAATCAATTCTTATACTGCCATATCTTGGATCAATTCTTATACTGCCATATTCAACCTTGTCTTCTATATATCACCTAAATTGGGAAATCAATTCTTATACTGCCATATCTTGGGAACTCTTACATAATATTTTTCTCACATGTAAGTGAGTAGATACGATTAATTGGATATAGTTTTTTTATAAAAAGTTAACCATGATCATGAAGGCCCTTACATAATAAGGATTAGTGGATACATCACAAGACATTAATTATAATTTAGTAAAAATAAATCAATTAGAACTAATCATGTACAAGGGTAGTCTAATAAAGTGATTATCTATACATCAAGAAATTAAAATACATTTTAAATTTACATATAAATTACTTCCACTCATTAATTAATTAATATAACAAACCACAAATTAATCCAATTATTTCATTTTACAAAAAATATATCCAACCATCCTTAACTAACAATCAACTATAATTTTCTAAAAAAATGTCTTCATTCAAATTTAATGTAGCACACAAAAATATTTGGACAAAATTTAGTATACTCATTGAAAATTTAAATGTGAAAATTAATATCATACATAATTATTAATCCTCAAACACGGTGTGTACTATCTAATGAATAACACACTGAACACATTTTCCATGGGTTTAATTATATATTGAGTTATTCTTCCAACAAAAATTTGATAACAATGCATATAGATGACTACACATCTTATACAAAAGTACAAATTGTGTACATGTCTTCTTACCCTGTTTATAGTACTTTCCTTGTAACTAGGAGTTGTCTCTATCTATAGAAAACATTGACTTACCTGAAAAGTAGTCCAAAATATATAGAATGTGACCATATTTAGGGAATTTAAATCCCCATGTCTTTTATCTTGTGCACAGTATACTTTGGACACCTCATGTTCATAGACATGATATAATGGGGGGCTCATGTTGTGTATAGAGGTTACAAGGTGTGTAGTTCTTCTTGTCATGTGTCATCCTGTCAAGATCTATATGATAATAAGATCTATTCTTGTATTATATCCAATTTTTTCTAATTTAACCCAGTAAAAAGATATGAAAATGAGAAAACATGGTACACTTTGTTTATATGTGAAGTAAAATCTATTTACTCTATTTCTTATTGTAGAAACTTTGGAACTACAAAATTATGTATTTCAAAAGTATCTTCAATTTTAATTCTGAAAAATTGTCAGTTACGTTAGTGAGAAAGAATAAATAGATGAAATGACAATTTCTAATATTAAAATAAATTTAAAATAGTAAAATAAAACACAAAATCATATAACCAATCAAGGAATAATAAATAATTGTAAATAAAATAAGTGACAACTCTGATACCACTTGAGTGTTTCAGACGCAGTGGAAACATCTATTGATGGTATGAACAACTTATATTTTTGTCATAAATAACATGTAATCATTTGATTACATGATCAAAATGTAATGTCCAGTGAAAAAAATATTGATTAACAAGATTAAATATGGCATAACTTAGTCACAAATGATCTTCAAATGTAATTTATAATTAATTTATGAGAATATATTGTATTACCTCAACTTGTAATTCCTCATTCATTAATGATAATATTAATAAGATCTTTTCATACTATCATTTCATTATAGGATCCATGTGTATAATACATCTATATTTTATCCCCGCATGTTCCAAAATCTCTAAAAAATGTTGTAGAAATGTTGGGTGCAATCATGGATGACCCAAATAACATGCATTGCTTGTGGATGATCACAACATAATTCTCCTTGAGGGAGGAAAAATTCATGACTTTATTTAATTATCATGAGAGATTGGAAGGGAAGAGATCACTATAGATATCTTTTTCTATTTTTAAATATTGATATAGTCTCACTCCATTTTTTTGAACAGTAACATTTTTTAGAATGAGATATCATTAGAAATTTATTATTTTAGGTTCTTTGATGGAATATTTCACATTAATCCCGTTCAATTTTACTAATTATTTGTTGCCACTATCCAATAATAATAATAATAATAATAATATTTTTTAATAGCATGACATGTGAATCACCTTTAATAATATGTAAATAAATATCCTTTATATTATTTCCAATTAGACCATTAGGCTCAATCTTCTTTCCTTAGTCAACATTTACTGATCCTCAAATAATGACTACTTAATAAATAAACGTCACTCCATTATTCTATGATATATATAATAAGTATTATATAGAATAAACATTAAAATAAATAATTATTATTTTTTAAACAACTTATTTTTTTATATAAATTGTGATTTAATTATTTCTATAAACTAAACCTACGAAATCTTATTTATTCTAACATATTAAATTCATTACATTAATTTTACTAAAATTAAGGATACCTAGAGTGTGTGAGCCTCTATGCCTATTTGATAGTGGGATTAATATTAAATTAATAATGTCCAAGGTCAATGTATAGAATAATTATATGTGTCCCATATAGAATAATGTTAATGTTTCAATGGCATAAAACCTCTTATAAAATCTTACCATGTAATAGAATCCATTTATTGTGATATCTCAAATTATTAAGGATAAATGGTGGTTCCATCAACCTATGTGCTTGATGAATTTTTATTTCACTATATTGAATTGTAATTTCCCATTTAAAATCATGGTCATGTATTTATTCAACTAGTTCTAGTACCACCAATGGACCTGAGATAACAATATTTTTCAAGATACAAAATGGATAAATAATGTCTCTCATTATCTATAAAACTAATATCACTCATGATGCACTGAATGTTTCCAAGTTCTCTATTAGAACATGTCTTTATGCATTTAATTAATACATAAATGTGCCTAGGTCACGATATCAATTAATTATAGTTATAATGTTTTAGAATCAATACACACATCTGTAGGTTAGAACACCTAATGACACATGGAAATGTTGATTTTTTTATAAATGGGTAAGTTCGCATAACCTCCTTTCATGGATATTGAAAATGAAGTACATCATGAGAAGGTGAATAATTATCTTATGATCATACTACTACTGATATAATCTATTTTCAATGTATTGAAAAAAATATCATCTGGCCAATGATCAGTTTTAATGAATAATTTTGTGGAACCTCTAGGTTCTGTTCATATCGAGAAACTTGTTTTCCCATTCAGTATGACATATATTCTATGAAAATTATCACATAAAGTTATAATGCATAAGAAAAATCATTATGTGATAAGAAAATATATTTGATAACACAAATATTTAATCATTACCAAATATCTTCATTCTAGGGAACCAACTTCTCCGTCACCCCTAGTGAAATAATAAAATTGTAAAATCAGAAAAAGGATTAGAAAACCAATTCCCCTAGTAACATGAAAATCCAATCAAAATAGGTGTTCTCAATGAAAAATTATGATATCCATCATAGGATCCAAAAAATTCCAAAATAAGTTTAATACTATCTCACTAAATCATAAAAAAGAAAAATGATTCCATTTCCTGACACCCCAACCCCTGGACACTCATTTGTGCTCAAATATGAGATGGAAAAAGACCTCAGGTGAACCTCCATGTATGTTAGAGGTTCTCTACTAGTGGTGAAAAACTAAAAAGTAAATTTTTAAGACATTTCCTTAAATATAAAAGTAATCAATAATAAATAAATTAATAAATAAACAACATCCTCCTCCTAGTAAAAATAATAATTTAACAAATTTCATAACATTAATGATATTATAAAATATAAAATATTACTAAACACCAACTAGGTTGATTCAAAATAAAAAATTTGAAAAAAAGAAAACACATATGCAATGGACCTACTGATATCCAAGGGCCTCATCCACAAATCATGATACCCTCAAGCTACTCCATCTGAAACCTATGCACAAACTATTCCTGAACATGAAATACAGATAAATGTTTTACACATGAAATAAGAAGCTCATGTAGGGTTTATGAATGATATCACAATAGGGTCTCACCAAAAACCCCTATTATATTAAACTATATTCATGTGTATGAATGAAGAAAAGAAATATATATAAATATGTTTTTGGGCCTTTCATGTTCCATCTTGGCCTCCATGACACCCTATAAGCTACAAAAGCTAGTTAGGTCATTGGGTTTTAACCATGCCACCCTAAACCTGACCATAAATACTTTAGAACCATGTCAGAATACACACATCGACATGCTATACCATATAAATGCCTGGCCTATAACTAAATTACATGGGTATGGTTGCATCCAAAAACTCAACACAATACCTATAAAGACTATGCATGATCATTTGTCTATAAACCATGAAAACCCCATAATCACCGAAGATGGTTCCATAGCCCATTTATTGTATAGTACAAAGAACCATCCCTTATTGAGGTCCTTGACACAAGACTACTCTATGCGAGGTACAAATAATACATTCCATCCCAATCCATGTGTGTAAATTCCTTGGAACTGATACCTAAATGAAAAAATTGAATGGTCATCCAACTAACGTATCCACACAAACTCTTGGGAGGTCCCAATCACACTAACCTAAACAAAATTATTCAAGTCCCTATAACCAATAAACTATTTGGGCCATGGTAATAATAACAAGTCATCCAAACATACTTGGGGTATATACATTATTCCCACCCCATCCCTATAATCATTGGGGAGTTCCATCACACACACAATCTCATGAATGGAAGAATATCATCACACATCTCATTGGATGATCCAAGGGAACTAGTCACTCAATATGGAATCCATTGAGTCCTCTAGGACTGTCATGTTCATTTCAAATTGGTACCATCTCACGATCATCATCCAATGGTGGCATCACATCTTGAATTATCCACTTAATTAGACCCCAATAACTGTTCCAACCCTTCCAATCCCCAAATAACTCCTAGAACAGCTACCCAAGGACCATACATATTTGTCATGCACTAACCCACTTGGTTTCCCAATTCCATTTCCCGGATGAATACATGACTCACACCTGGGTCATATCTCATATCCCCAAAGAGAGATACCATATCTCTTCACCTAAAAGAAACTAATCCTCATCATCTAAAACCATATTTAATGAAGTCATCTTAATTCAAGAACACTATGAGACACACCGTGATCATCCAAAAGGAGTTCCTAATTTCTTGTTATATGTAAAACCATGTCACGAATCTTTAACCTTCACTAATTCATAAATATATGATCAATATCCCTAGGAACCTGAAATTCTCTATCTACAACACATATCACTACCCATAAACTCTTATAGGTAACTTTTTATCTCAACCAAGCCTCTCATCCCTTATAAATATATTCACTTGGAAATCTTAAACCATCTGAGTTCTAAATAAATTGTAACACCCTAGGTTTAAAAGTAAGTTTTATTTATTTACAATGTTCCAAAATGTAATAAAATGCATAGATTTTTGATTGCATGGATATAAGTAGAAAGAACTTTATTTATAAAAAGACCAGAATGCATCTCTTACATGAAATAACTAACCCATTAAACACACTGTTGTCAATAAAAAAATAACTAGAATTCCTTTGAGAATCACAATGATGCTGATTAGGTTTTTCCCATATTTCGGATCTGATATAAGCACAAAGGTTATTGAAATAACAATAGCAATAGAACTAAGAATAATAAAAACATATAAAACCATTTCTGAAAGTAGTGGGGTGAGTATCACAGTATTTTTCTATGTGTTTGAATACCCTTTCATATTGATATTTATAAATTTTTGATCCAACTACTGAAAAAATATTTTTTAGAAATATAAAATTAAAAATTAAATTAGAATGTTCATATATATATATAATAAATAAATAAATACAAATTTATAGAAACATTATTGATTTGAATATTATTATTTAACAAACAATGTTTAAATATCTTCAATAAATTGTTCTAAGAGTAAATAATGTTTTAAACATTAAAATAAAATAAATATACTTTGGAATTTATATAAATATCACTATTATGAAATATTTTTTAAAAAATTAAGATATTAATATGAGAATTGTATATATATATATATATTAACTTATAAAATTAAAAAATTATGTCATAATATGATAAATATTATTATAAAACGAGATAATATATACAATGTTATAAAAAAGGGAAGAAATAGAAGAGGAATCGGGGAGGGTTTGTGAGTTCTGAGTAGAGGTCGATGTGAGAATAAGACTGGCGCAAGTGATATTCGAGAGGAGGGAACTCCGTTTCCAGGTTTCGCATATGATTGAGGTCTGAGGCAAGGTCATGAGTGGGATCAGAGTAAGACCGAAATCTGGTTCATCTGAGGTCATAGGCGTTCGAGGAATCGTGGACCTATAGAAAAAACATATATTCCGTGATTAGGGTTTTGAATTCACATTAGGTAGGTTGATCTTGTTCAAACGTCCAGATATGCATGTTTAATGAATGAATATTCAAAAACTAATTGTATCAATAGAGATGTATGTTGACAATTTAGTTTTTTTCTTCCAAAAATCAATATGCTTTGATTTTTAGTTCTGAAATTGGGATTACTTTATACCCAAAATCATATCGTGAATTTATTTTCGTGATGGTCTTTTTATTATTTGAATTCGTTTTACTTTGTTTGTGTGGTTATGAACCAATGCTTTAGGAGGAAGCTCAAATATATATCAATTATATCTGTTGAACCAATTTTAGTGTATTATTTTTTTTCCATATTCTCCAATTTTCTCCCTATTTATGAAGGAAGTACTATTTTTTCATATTTAATATCTTTCGGAACAGTTTTTCTATTGTTTTGGATTGACACTTATTAAATAAGAATCTACATTTTGGGATTTTGTGCTTTTTCGATTTCAATATACAATTATCAGCAACATAAAAAATATTAATATTAATATCTGGGCACATGGGATAATAATTTTTCAATGTTTTCATTTCTATTGAAATTCATCATCATTATCATGTAGTTAGTGTTTCATCAACTAGCTCGCATCAATAAATTATCCTGTCAATTTGAAATAAAATACCAAAATAGGATGTTTTGGACTATAAAAATGTGTTTATGTTGAGTGTTTTGGGAAGAACAATGCCTCGATTTATGAAGTGTTATACTACCATACATAAATTATTAATGTCTTGAACACCCTGTATAAGGAAAATGAGTGTGTGGGTGATTGATTCATCTGCCAGAGAGGGGGAGTTTTCAGCAAATAATAGGGGTAAGGAATTTATTTATAATTTCATTTCAATTCCATTATTATTTTAGAAAAATATTTATTTATAATTTCATTCCAATTCCATTATTATTTTACTGAGGCATTTATTTATAATTTCATTTCAATTACATTACTATTTTAGTAAGTGTTTATTGTTATTTTTATAATATTTATGTGAAAAAAATACTATGATTTTAATTTTATGGGTTTGTGTGAAAGGGAGTTTATATGCTCATAGAAATAGATTATTATTCTTATTTTTATTTTATTTTAAGGCAGTCTATTTATGTTAAAGAGTATTATTTCTATTTTTTAGATTTTGGTATAAAAAAATATTGATTTAGATGTTTCTTTAATGGTTTTCTTAAATCGAAATCAATATATTGGCAGCTTTGAAACATTTTGATAAGTTTTAGTAAATTGTTATGAATTTTTTAGAATAGTTATATTATTTTAAATTTATGATTTTGTTATTATAATTCAAATTTATTTTGTAAGAATCATCTCATATAAAATCATATGAATAATATATACATATATATATATATATATTTACATGCATGATGTTCATGTATATAATTGTTTAAATTTTTTTTAACCAAATATTAATTAACATATGAATTTATAAATTAATAATGTCATAATTTTATCATGTGCATGTCATATATAAATAAATATTATGACCATACATCGATAAGTTATTCATCGTGATATTTATACAATAATATATAAAGATTTGTACTTTAAAAGTCTTGTTCCTAAAAAAATAAGTCCATATAAATATAAATCCATGAAGTTATGACTGTATTTTGTAAAGAATTGCCACATTAATGATTTTTGTGTGCGAAAAATAATTTTTTATTGCAAATGATTAATTTTAAGAAGACAAAATTTTATGTTCCCTATTGTAATTATTTTATACCATCATGTCATTTTTCTCATGCATAAAAGAAATTAAAAAAATATGTCTTTGAAGATTTAGAGTGTGTGGATGTTGATTAATCTTCCATGTGATTATGAAAAGACATGTATCCAGGGATTTTATCGTACCAAGTAGAATATGTAATTTTAAATGAAGTCTAGTATTTATATATTTATATATAAATAAAATTGGACATGTTGGTTCCATGCATGATTATAAATATATTTTCATTGAAAAAACTCCAGGGAAAATTATATGTATATAGGATAAGCTAAGACAAAAATGTATTACAAAAACCAGTACTTGAGAGTTGTAAATATGATAGGGAATTGGGGAGTGAATCCAACCCTCATGTGGGTAGGCCCTATATAGCCTTAAATGTTTAGAGTGTTCTCAGTTATTTTTTTAAGAGCTTGCTTAATATTTTCAACTAAACCATGAGATTAGTTTAAAATCATTTTTTGAATTATAATTATTTTTCGAATAATTATAATATTTTTGTAGAAGTTGTTTTTTCAAAGATATTTCTTATTTAATTTTTCTAAATGTATTATCAAATGGATATTTTTAATGGGATTTATGAAAGATTTTCAATACTTGTTACTAGGAAATTTAATGCTCACCCTTTGTTTAAAAATGATTTTTTATAGGTATCATAGAAGTTTATTTAAAGATGTCATCGATTTTGGAGTTAGTGAACGAAAGCATAGTGGACTATTGTTTTCTTTAAATCCTGATAAATCGGGAAATGTAATCTAATTTATCTAGAACCTATACCGGTAAAAGGTCCTCGTTTTTATAATGTGTTGAGTAATAGTTTGGTTTCTTTATAGAAAAAAAATTAGATAGTATTTTTAAGCACTGTGTCCGGAAGAGCGGGCTCGGGATTATATAATTGGTATTAGAGGAATGGTCTATATAACTTTAAAAAATTAGAACCATTCAATAGATTGAGTATTTTTTCTTATTCAAAATTATTCTTTGAACTTTTTAGATGGAAGAATGGAGAAATCAAACAAGTCTATTAGGCCTTCCAGATGAATTGATTTCTATGATCATTGAACAATCATGAAAAGATGAATCTAATCCCCATAAAGCTATGAGGCTTTCCAGTAAACGGTATTAAAATGTATCAGGCATGCCTGATATACTTCTTTTTCATCACAGTTCAGGTTTTGTCTTCGAATACATCAGACAAACTCAATGTCACTTCTATAAAATCAATGGGGCATATCCCGAATAATGTTTTAGGTTCTTTTCCATGTTTGAGAAATTGGAATAAATATTACCCCTTTATAAAGCAATAGAAGGACGAAATACTCACACATCTTATATGTATCAAATTTTAAGATTTTGTTTCGTAGGAAAAATTTATGATGACCTTGAAACATTCAAAGAAGTATCCATGATACTTTCTTATAGGAATCCAATTCAAGACAACCTTCTCAAATGCTGTATTGATTATCATTTCCTCGGTACATTCTTATGATGTTTACATCCTTACAACCCCTCTTGCAAGAGTTGTGTTTGGGAAAAATAGGTGGAATATTTTAAATCCAACTTACACTTTAATCTCATATAAATATATGGTATTTGTGGAAGACAACTTTACCAACCTTGGGGATATCATGCAAGACTCAAAATAAATGAAAACTAAGAGTGATAAGTGTAAATGAATGGCAAGGGTGGAATTCAATTAAGGGGGAGAATGGAACACCCAGGGTTTAAAATTAAGTTTTATGTACAGTCAATGTTCTAAAATGCAATAAAATAAATAAATTTTTGAATGTAGAGATATAAGTAGTAAGCATTTTATTTGTACTAAGACCAGAATACACCAATGAAACATAAGAACTAACCCATTATACCCACTACTATTTATAATAAAACAACTCGAATTCCTCTGAGAAATACAACGATGTCAATCAGGTAGTTCACATCTTTTGGATCAGATATAAGCACAAAAGTTATAGAAAGAACAATTTCAAAGAAACTAAGAATAAGAGGAATATATAAAACCATTTCTAATTTCTCTAGAACCTAGACTGGTAAAAGTTATTAATTTGTATAAAGTGTTTTTTAATTGTTTAGTTTGTTTATAGAAAAAAATTTCACAACATTTTTAAGCACTACGTCTGGAAGGGTGGGCTCGGGATGCTATAGTGATCATGGTCTGAACCCTATAGTCTGAAGACATCCCATCATCTCACTTATGGACTCCACTAGTTCATATTCCTTATTCCTAAACCATATGTGATATTTCGTCATTTAAACTCATGAAAACTTACATAAATGAAAAAAAATAATGTCTTGATATTTTAATAGAAATATTTGTTCATTAGTTTATACAACACACAACACTGAGATAAAAAAAGAACCACAAAATGTTATTATTTTAATATAAATGTTATAACATAATCATTAAATTAGTGGGTATGAACCAAATTAACTAATTTATGAAATATATTTAATTTTTATACTAAATATATATGTATTGAAAAATTCTTAGTAAATAATCACTCAATTTTTCTAAAGTTATTTTATTCTTCAAAAATACATTTTCTTCAAAAATTACTATAATTTTTTTTAGGAAAAAATATTATGAATTTTTTTTCAATATTTTAGAATTTTATTTTCTAAATATGAAATAATTTTTGATATCATCATTTTAAAAATAACTTATAGTGAAATTTTTATATTTTTCAAAAAAAAAATGAATTTTCATGGAATGTTGAAAAATTCAGATTTTTATTTAAAATAGTACTTTTTTTACAATATTTTCCTAGTAAAATTCTATTTTGGATTAGTTTAAAATTATAATTAGTATCTATATAATAAAAATTACATTATTATTTTTTCCAATTAAATTTATTTTTTGATATTGCATAAAGTAATTTTATACGTAAAAGTCATTTTTATAAAAACCACATTTCATTGCTTTTATGGGTTTATATTTAATATATATTATGAAACATCTTTGAATTACAATTAATGAAATTTATTCCATGTTTTGTATCATAATTATTTATACTCATTAACATGTTCTTCTTAATTTTTAGCCACTATAAATAGTTACTATAGTAAGTATTTTTTACCTCACTAAGGGTATATTGGGTAATTAAGGTTAGATATAATATGTTAAGGAATGAATATTGACCCAAGAACATGAATTTATCACATTGGATGAGTGCATTTCCTAAATTTACATTTTATTATCTAATATAAGGCCAATTTGTGTTATTTTTATTTTATTTTTTATTTTATAATAATTAAGTATAAGATATTGACAAAAGTGTCACCATTTTACTTTTAATAACTATAATATTTTGGGATAGAGATAAAAAGAAATTATTTTCAATTATAAAAAATTTTTGAAAGATATTTTTTTCTTTGGGTAATTTATTTATAAATTTTATTACTAAAATAATTACAATAAATTCTTTCACAATGGGGACACAACATTTAATTAATTAATTGAAAAATGAAATAAATGATTTTAAAAATACAAAAAGTAATATAATTTGAAGCAATTATTGTGTTCCATGAATTGTTTAGAAAAATATAAAATTTTAGTGATGTGTTAAAGGATTATTTGTGAATTAAATTTCTATCATGTCATTTTCAAGGTCAAATTGAATGAATATTTCCAAATATGACATTAATTATATTTCATAATAAATAGTATTTTATTAAATGAATAAAAAATTCATAAAATCCTATCATCATCCAAGTTACTGGGATACTGGTAAAAGTGTCAAAAAAAATATAATTATCGTATAATTTTCCTATTATTTTTAATATCTTTACCCCAAAAGGGAAAAACATTGTTATCGTGGAAATTATCAAAAACAATTAACCTGTGTAAAAACAAAGTGATAAGTTTTAAAACCTAATATAAACTTATCCAAGAAAAGGTATGATTTTATTTACAAATATAATAATCCTATATTATAAATTTATCATTTTTGGTACATTTTCCAATGATCAAAATTTTATATAGATTTAATATTTTAAGAATGTCCAAAAATGCCCCTCCCTTCACTTATAAAAGTGATCCTCCTCTATACTCTTCTTCAAACATCAGTAACTATTTATTCTTGTAAATCCCTACCAAAATACACCAAATAATTTCATACCCATATCCTAGAAGGTACAATTTGTTCATTAATCCCATCTAGGATGGATTTAGGTTTAATCCTAAAGATAATATTTGAATAAGAGGAATCATTCTTAACTAAGAATTTTTATATAATTTCTTATTAATCATAATGAAAACCATATTCAACCATGAAAATATAATAATAGAATTAAATTCTAGGTTCTATGATGTTATTATATTAAATTAATCAACTACCTATATCTCATATTTCTTCAAAAGTGAAACGAAACCATCGTTTTTTGTATACAATGGCCTACCAGCTCCTAAACCGATGTAATTTGTTTTCCATTATGACCTTAAAAGAATGTATATAATAATGGATTTATATATAAATATTTAATTAATTTAATATTTATCAATATTTTAATGAAATTTATAATATAATTTCTTACCTTACAATCAGTTGAAAAATGATAATGTCATTTATGCGTACTTTAGGACTACCTCCTCCAAAAAGTGAAGTGATTTGTTTTCCATTATCACATCCCATAAATTATATGTATATATATGTTAACTCAAATAAAAAATTTATTATTTATGATATAATTATAATTATATAAATATAATTTAATACTTACCATGATTTCATCATCATCATTGAAAAATTGATACATTACTCATGCATACATATTACTTACCATTTACAAGATTTTTATATTGTTCAATTTTTATAACCATAATTCATTGTTTGTTTAAATATTATATTTGATGAATAAAAATGAAAATTATGTGATGAACATGATTTTGGATATGATGAAACAATGAACTCTTTTACAATTATCAGTTTTCGGAAGTCATTTGGGACATATGAACAGAATATCGTCAAAACATTCAATGTGAAAATAATTGATTATGTAAATAAGTATAACATATTATTTAAAAAAAAATATCTAATAAACATATAAAATTCTCCTAGGAATTAAAATAATTAACATATGTTTATTATTTATGAATATAAATGAAGTATGGGATGAGTCGGAGCTGAGGTAAGGGGTTTTATAACTGAATTTCTTTTCATTGGATTATATTACTTCTTTATTTTCATTGATATGATATGATTGTGTGTGAAATGAAATAATATTTTTTTTATTTTGTATTTCCAGTTATTTTATGTATATAATTTTATTACACATTATCACTTAATTTATTAATTTTCACTTCAACATTACAATTATATTAATGGATTTTGGTTCAATTTTTCTTCATTGTGGCATGGTTTGATGTTATGCACCAAATCATTTTTATAGAGGGTATATACTTTCATTTTTCTTTTTATATCATGAATTCATCATAAGTTATTGTATTTTAGGTTATAATATATATTATTTAATCCAATTAGATTCTAAATGAATTTTACCAAGTGGTAAGGGATTTCGTCTTAGTATTCATTTCATTGAGTTATATTTGACCTTATGACCCTATTTTATTTTATGATTATTATATAAAACCAATTTCATATATATAACATGAATTCATATTTGTTTATGATAATTAACGATTCAATTAAACTATATTTTTTCAAGGTGTTATAATTTAGAAGTTAATATAGTGATAATTTTTTATTTCACAATCTCATTATTATTTTAGATTATTTATGTTTAAGTCTCTATTTTTTGGAAAATATCTGATCTATATATCTTAAAACTAATATATTTTCTTCTCCTCTAGTTATTTAATAATATAAAATTTTTTCCTTTAATTTTACTCTCTTTATATACTAATGATACCAAGATAATGTTTTTAATGAATCTTTTCTATGTTTTTCTACTCGGTCAGTAATATTTTTCTTATATGACAATAATTTCATAAAAATGTTTTAAATAATATTTTTAAAATTACACAAAGATATACTAAATATATTTTTTCCCAAGTTTAAATTTTTTACAAATGGTTTAAATTGAATCATTTTTCCCAAAACGAGGTTCCTTTGGACTTTTTATTGAAAATGTTAAAGAGGACATTATTTTAATGTAAAAGACGTGTAAAGAATTTACTTTTGTCATAACCATTCAATTATTTTATGCATATATTACATGATTTATAGATTCTTTTCGAATAATTTTCTTTCCCTAATACTCTAGAAATATTTAGTTTCAAAAAAAAATTAATTCCAAATTCCATGGGGTATTTTCCATAAGATTTTTTAAATATCTTTTTATGATATTACTATATATCAATAACAACAACCCTTTAATTTAATTATACTCCAAAATTCATATTTCTCAAAATAATACCATCTTTATTCTATGTCTAGTTGGTTTAGGATCAATTGGATTAGGGAATGTATTGAAATTTAAATTCGTGATTAATTTTTTGATTGTTAACTTTCACATGAAACATTTTTATTATTATGATCATTAGAATCTACCTATATATTAAATATCTTTAATATTTTTATAGTGGGTAATATTATTTGCTAAATGATATAAAATTTTTACATATGATATTTAAAAATAATTGTTATTTGATTTATTATTGAAAATATTGATAAATACTTATTCTTTATTCAATACATATATTTATTGATAAGGAATATTATTTATAAATTTAATAGAACACTCAATATAATTAAAAACATTATACCTGAATTAATGGGTGGGGATTGGTTATAAATTTCCCCTTGATGCATTATCAGTTATTATAAGATAAATAATTATGCCAAATTAAATGGTTTTTGGTGTATTCATACCCATCGATTTATTGATCTTAGAATAAGGCCTGAATGGTATATATATCATGATTTATGAGATCATGTTGTAAAATTTTAATAATTCTTCTTAATGAAAATTTAGATGTTATTATTATTGATGAGATTATATCATGTATCCATGGATACATTTAAAGGAAATATTATTTATTTTTTTGGAATGTGTTTTCTTTTATTTACCTTTTCATATTTATTATTCATTATTAACACATCATATATTATAATTTAAAAACCCTTACTGAGAATTTGAGCTCACACTTATTCTATTTCATTTCCACAAAATATGAAAAAGGAATCGTTGAATGAGTTTAAGGATGTAGATTTTTTACATTAGCTATTTTTGGAATTTTATGTTTTCAATTGTAATGTGAGATTCAAGTATGTATATAGATTACAAAGGATACAAGTATATTTGTTCCCTTAGTATATAATTCAATGAATCGTATTCTGATGTAGTAATTTAACTATCGTCTCTATAATACGAGGGTTGGAGTTTGTGATGTTGGTATCGAAAAAAGTTTAGTAGAAAAATTTGGAACTATATTTAGAAAAACATAAATTAACTAACATAAATCTATTACTAACTCTTTGGATAAGTCAATTTATATAATAATATCTAAATGTTTTGGTATGTAAGAAATTTTGTGGTCTTCTTAGAAATAATTCCCTCTCTTGGTACTGTAAGTGGATGTGGTTTTGGAAATGATTCATCAAAGGTTAATAACCTTGGAAAGTGTTGGTTAAGTATATCTTGAAAATAATTATGGTGCATTGTTTGAGAGTCCTTTATATTCACAATCATTGACACTCCCAGAGGATATATTTAGGATAATTCATATTTTATCTATTAATAATTTTTCTTAATTACTAAATTAAACCTATGAAAAACTATGATATTATATATTTATAATAAATAAACCTAATGTATCATGGGATTATATGAATAAGGATAATCATATGTTTAAAATCCTGGATACTCCTTTTGAGGTATTATATTATATGAGTTTAACATGATTATACATATTTTTATGAAATGTTTAATTGGTTTAAGGTATATGTAATACTTAGGTCTAACATGTGATTTAACATGAAATATTTTTTGGTAAGAACAGAATTAATGTTTTGAATGTTTATTTTATTCAGGTATGTGAGGTTTTTTATTTATGGAATGAACTATGTCAACCATTTAGTTTATTATATAATTTTAATGATTGAGGTATTATTTCTTCATATGAAGGTTTATTCATTTTGGGTATCATATTAAATAGTGTAAACCATTTTGGTTTTTATTAAAAATATGATCAATTTATTATTATTAATTTTTGTATTATGTTACCCAATAAAATTTTATTTTATATCTTTCGATATAGAAAATTCTACCTGAACTTTTTTGGGAGCAACAAATGATATTATATTGAAATTTTCCAAAAGGATGAAACCCACCTTTTAAAGTAAATATATTTCTCTTTGTTGATAGTATATAAGGTAAAATAATTACTCACTTATGTGAATTATAAAATGAAACTAAAAAATTTCAATTATATTAAAGGAATCGATAGACTTTTCACCAATCAAACATTTATGGTTTTGTAGTCATTAAGATTTCAGGACCATGTTCTCTATCACTATCTATTAATCCTTGGGTGTTTTTTCTCTTTCATAACAATATTTTAAGATCCCAATAATTTTATACTACTTGGAAACTATGTTCTATTTTATTCTATATTACCTTTATACTTTTTGTTCACCCTTTTTAATATGACGTTTTATTAACCCATTTTACAATGTGGGATTGCTGAAAATGAATTTTCATATTTTGAGAGCTTAATGACTTAGAAAAAAGATGAAATTGAAATAAAATATTTATTTATGTTTATAGAATATATCACCATGATATTTTAAAATAATACTATGTTTGATAGAGTATACAACATGCAACACTAAGCTTAAACGAACCACAAAATATTATTATTTAAATATGAAAAATACTATAAACCTGTTAAATTGGTTCATATAAATATGATTAAATAAATCATGAAATATATATAAGGGTAAAATTAAATATAAATATATTAATAAATTCTTAGTAAGGTCACTCAATTTTTAGTAAATATATTTTTTTCTTGAAAAACAAAATTCTTCAAAAATACCTTTTATTGCATTTTATGATAAAATAATATAACTAATACCTATAAATTTTTGAAAAAAAAATCAGTAGAAGTACTCAATAAATTAATAAATCAAAATAAAAACATTATCATATGATAAATTTTTTATATTTTTCTGAAAATTTTGATTTTTCAACAAATAGTGAAAATGCATTTTTCGAGCTCTATTTTTTTCAAGTATTTATAAAGTAAAATTATATTTTAGATTAGTTTAATAAATTAATTTCATACTATTTATTAATAATAAACTAATTATGGTCTTTATAATTAATTTTATTCTTTCATATAGTGTAACAACATTTTTCACTTATAAGAACTTTTTCTGAAAACCCGCTTTTCATCACTTTTGAGAGTTTAATTTTAAATTAAATTCTACCAGTTTTATGAATCTAATTTGATAAAATGTAGTTAATATTTGGAAAAAACATAATTAATTTTAGGTATTATGGACAATTTAATTTATAGTCCCAATGAATAGTAACTATAGTAAATATTTATTATGATTGTTTGGTTAAATGTGGTAATTCAGGTCAAAAATAATATGATAAGGACTAAATGTTGGCCATAAAGATTACATTTATCCTATTATATGATTGTATTCATCCCATTTCCAAAATATTCTTGAATATATGGACACTTAGTTCTATATATAATTTTTTCCAATTATAATAATTAAGTAAAAGATAATGGCAAAAATGTCACCTTATAAATTTTAATGTCTATAATATTTTTTGATAGAAATAAAAACAAAAATCTATTTCTTTAAATTTTTTAATTATAAATATAATTTAATTTTTTATCATGGTAATTTTTTTTATCAAACAATTATCATAAATTCTTGTGCAACCTCGAAAAAATAATTATTTTATTAATATAAAAATAAAATAAATGATACTAAAAATACTAAAAGTAATATAATGTGTAATAATTATTGTTTCTTATGAATGTATTAGAAAAATATAACATGTTAGTGGTGTTTTTAATTATTATATTTTATTTCCATTTCAATCATGTTATTTTCAAAATCAAATTCAAGGAATAGTTCCTAAAATGACAATAAAAATATTTTATAATAAAAAATATTTTAGTAAATGATTTAAAAATCCAAGATTTTAAAACTTTATTGGTATATATAATAAAATATGTTCCATTTTCCAAGTAATTTATAATTTATATTTTATAGTAACAATTGTGTCCCCAAATGGTAAAAACATTATTATCATGGTTATTATCAAAAAGGGTTAACATTGGTTAAAATAAAACAATAAGGGTGAAATTCTAATCTAATATCATAAAAATTTTATTTCATGATTTTATTTAGTATCATACGCATCCTATATTTTAAATATATAATTATTTTCCATTTTTTCATGAGGAATAATTTATATTAATTTAATATTTTAATAAATTTCAAATATTCCCATCTCGCCCCTTATAAAAGGAGACCTCCTCTATACATTTATTCACATTTAAATAACCAATTTTATCTGATAATACATGAAAAAATACTTCTTTAATTCCATACCTACATCTTAGAGGCCTCATTTTGATAGAGAAACCAATCTTGGAAGGCTTTATGTAAAATTATGAAGAGGTTCTCTAAAGAAGAAGTACCGTTCTTAACTAAGTATTTAAATTTTTTTCATCTAAAAGCTCTAGTAAATGTTATTCAACCATTACTATATAATAAAACAAATATATACCCTATACAATGATTTTTTTTATTTTCACAACCTTAATTTATCTCCTCTTTCCTCAAATGGTAAACCATAAAATCATTATTATGTATGACGAAAAACCACATTGTGAACAAATGTAACTAATTTTCCATCATCACCTATCTAAAATGATTAGGATGATTGATTTAATGTATATATATGTTTATAAATAAATATTTTAAATATGTAAATTTAATATATCACATAATTTTAAAACTTACCATCCTTTGAAAAATGATAATGTCTTTCGTGGGTACATGTAGACTACCGCCTCTATCAAGTGATGTGATTCATTTACCTTTACTACATCACATGGATGATGTATATAAGTTTTTTTCATATATAATATTTTTGATTTTATATAATAATCATTCTATAATGATATAATAATACTTTAATATTTCCATCAGGGTCATTGAAAAATGTAAATTTTACTCATGTGTACATACTACTTGTTGACTCCATGATTGTAACATAATTCATTTTTCAAGAACATAATTCATGGTTTTCTAATGTAATGTTTATATATAAATATTATAACTTTTTTATGATTATTATTATATATATTATGATATAATTTCCACTTTTACCAAGGTCAACTTACTAAAGTCATTTAAGAAATTTTAACTGCATATCCTCCAAATATGTGATATGAACATAATTTATTATGTAAATAAAACTGACATGGTAATAAATAAAATTAATGAAACATGAAAAATTTTCTTAATGAGGTAAAAAATTTGACATAAAATTATTATTTAGGATGATATTGAATGTATGTGATGATTTGGAATTATGGTAAGTGGTTTCCGAACCCAATTTATTTTCACTGTGTTATGTTACTTATTTGATGTATTTGATATTCTATGATTATGTGTAGATTGACCTCTGAATTTATCATTTTTATACTTGTTTTTTTTTATTTCAAATTGTTACACCTAATCAATTCATGGGTTAATTGTCAAATCAATGTTATGATCATTGTATGGGATTTCATGTCAATTTATCTTAATTGAGTAATGATTTGAAGTTATTAACCTAATCAATTTTATATGATGTATATACATCCATTTTTCATGTTATATCATGAATAATTTATACTTGATGATAATTTACATATTAATAAAAATTATTTCTTCCAAGGGAATTTGGCATGAATGTGATCAAGTGGAAATGGATTTTATCACAAATTCCATTCCATCGATTTATAATTGATATTATGAATATACATACTTTTATTTGGTGTATATACCACCCATATGATATATTTAACATGAATAAATATCCATTCATTATGATTGATATTTCAATTTATTTTATTCATTCAATGGGAAACAATTAAGATGTTATAAGTGTGGTAAGTGTTTATTTAACAATCTCATCAGTATTTGGAATTGTATATGTTTAATTCTCTACCATGGGAAGTATTTTATGTTTATAAATTTAACCTAATATGTTTATTTATCCTATATTTATTTCAAAAAATTATGTTTTTAATTTCATTTACATCCCTTTATGTACTTAGGATACTGAGATAATTTTCTTAAATAAAGTCAACATTATTTTTCTCCCAGGTCGGGAATCTTTTCTTTAATTGACTAAATATTCCTTAAAATATTTAAATAAATCTTTTACTAATCTTAAATTATTAGTTATATAAGTTTTAAAATGATTTATTAAATAAATTTCTACCATTTTTTTATTTTTTAGAAATGGTTTAAAATAAATCTTCTTGCAATATTTTGAACATTGTACTATAAATTTTTTTAACAAAAACATAAAAGGAATCTGTGTTTTAATATACATGATATGAAAATAACTCCCCACCATAATTAATTATAAATTATTTGAATCACTGTATAAAGTATTACTACATAATTTTCAAATTAATCTTTATTTTTAAAAATGTTAATTGCAATGTGGAAGGGGTATCTTTCTCAAGAATGTTTTTATTTATCATTATATGTTATTTCAATTTATGAATGAAAACAACCTATTATTTTACTTATAATTCATTCGGGATATTTTGTCATAATACCATATTTACTCTTTCTTTGGATTGATTTGTATTAGTTTGTCCAGGGAATGTATTGATATTCAATTTATTAATAAATTTTAGGGTTTTTATCTTTATCTTGAAAAATCCACATTTTTTATCATTAAACACTACAACTCTATTAAATAACTATATTATTTGTATCATGGATAATATTATTTCCTAAATTGTATACCATTTTTAAATATAGTGTATTACTATAAATGTAATTTTATTAACATGGGAAAATCATGATAATTCTTTATTCATTATTCTATACAACTTTTTGTTAATATGGAATATTTTTTGTAAATTGAATTAATAATTAAATATATAAGGAATTCATTTGAAGGGTTTTGATGGGTGGAGTCCATTTATAGGTATCCCCTCAATGCATTGAAAGTACACATTAAAAAATTATTTGGCCATATAAAATGGGTTTTTGGGGTATACATATTCATCAATTAAACTGACATAGTACATCGCCTTAATGGTATATATGAAAAGATCTTTGAAATCATGACCTCCAATTTTAATCATTTCATTCATTGATAATTATTTTAATATTATCCATTATCTTATTAAATTTATCTATATATTCATTTAATTATCAATTTATTGATTAAATTATATGTGTTTTTAGTTATTTAACATTCCAAATTGATTTTACCTTATTTACTTAGGATGTATTGTTTTTCATGTATCCCTTATTGAGAATCTGATATTACCTTTATTTTTTTCCTTTCCCATGATATGAAGAATGAATCATTTAATGAGGTCAAGGACATAGAATATTTACTTTCACTATGTTTTTTATTTTATTTTTTAAAATGTAATGTAATATTAAATTATGTTTCTAGTTTAACAAGAATTCTTATCAATTTGGTCAATCAGGATATAGTTCATCATGTCTGTTCCAATGTAATTAAGCATAAAACGGCTCTAGGACACTATGGTTTGGGGAATTATTGTTCTTTATAGGGTCCACTAACCATAATATCATATTTAACAACCTAGCATGTTCGGTTGAGCCTCATCCAATCCAATAATGAGTCACCCACACTCTGGGGTACAAGTATCATGTTGCACCATGTCCAAAACTAATTATAAGAATATATAATTAAATAAATGGTTATATTAAAATAGTCATAAAAATAGTAACTAGTACTTTTCATACATTTTTATTAAATATAAATAAATAAATATTCATTAAATAACATTTCTATCCAAGATAGAATCATTTAGGTCTAGTATCTTAGGAAACATAGAATCATAATCAACCAGTTTATAAAATGTCAACATCCTCTCCCACTTAATTAAGAATAATAGTCACCATTGTTAAATATATCATAATGAATACCTTTATCATAAACTAGGAAATGTAAACCTATGAAAATGGTGAGCTCAGATGCTTAGTAAGGGTAAACAGGGGAGACACTACTGGAAATGGGGTCTTTCCCAATGGTTCTGAACCATTGGGAAAACCTACAGAACCATTGGCATATGTTATACCAATAGTTCTACAAACTGTGTGGAATTAAGCCGTTGGGAAAACCTATCCCAACGGTTTATAGAGAATCTTTGGTATAGTTTATTAAAATTAACCTATTTCAATGGTTTGGCCAAACCGTTTCCATAAGTTTTACCAATGGTTTAAACAAAACTGCTGATAAAACTAAGGAAATAATCTCTTTCCCAACGGTTCTCATTGAACCGTTGGAAAAAAAATCCCTAGATACCATTCCCAATGGTTTTTAAACCGTTGGGAAAGGGTTATTATAAGCCTATGCCAACGGTTTGAAACCGTTGGCATAGGCTATGCTGTGCAAATTGCACAGCAGCCTGCAATTTGCACAACAGCCTCTAATGATGTCCATTCTCCTCCTTTCCAATTACTATACATGCAATAACAAACTAAGACATACATATAGAGAACATGTTCATACATATTTAACATATAATGCATTCTTAAACTATACACATCCAGAATTAAATCATAATTCATAACATAATTATAATCATACCTAATTGATTTAGAATTCAATTTAAAATTTAGATGACAATTATATGTGGAATCCGTAATTCAATTAATAATTGAATACATACATAATTTAATTATCAATTATCAATTAAATACATAAAAAACTGAATAGGTATCAACAGAATCCGAATACGTTTGTTCGGTTTTTCATATACGAGTTGTTCTTACTACAAATGATGTCCATTTTAAACAAAATACATACACTTGGAGTGATATCGGCCACACCATGCCTCGAATATAAGTGTGGTTGACTTGTAAACATTACATATGACCCATGGATCATTTTCCTAAAGTATCAACATATTTTGAAAATCATTGGTCGGTTTTCCGTATGCTAGTTATTTTTTTCACTTATAATGTTGTTCATTTCAAAAAAAATGAGACACTTTGAGTGGTGCTGACCACACCATGCCTCGGATTAAGGCGGGGTTAACTTGTACACATCACATATTACTCATTGATCATTGTGTTAAAGTTTCAACAAATTCAAAATGCGTTTGGTCAGTTTTTCGTATGCCAGTAGTTGTTTTCAATTAAAATGATGTCCATTTCAAATAAATGTGAGACACTTTGAGTGGTTCTGGCCACAATGGGCCTCTTATTGAGGCGGGGTTGACTCATACACATCCCATATGACTCATGGATCATTTTCCTAAAGTTTAAATGGAATATGAATGTGTTTCATTGGTTTTCCGTATGTCAGTTGTTGTTTTCACTTAAAATGATGCCCTTTTGAAACAAAAGAGAGACACTTTGTGTGGTTCCAGCCACACCGCACCTCATATTGAGATGATTTTGACTATTACACATCAAATATGACCCATGGATCGTTGTCCTAAAGTTTCAATAGAATAAGAATGTGTTTGGTCAGTTTTCCATATGACGGTTGTACTTTTCACTTAAAATGTCGTCCATTTCAAATAAAACTGAGACACTTCGAGTTGTGACGGCCACACTGCACCTCGGATTTAGGATGGGTTGACTCATAAACATCACATATGACCCATGGATCGTTTTATAAAAGTTTCAATGGAATCCGAACTTGTTTAGTCAGTTTTCCGTATATCCATTGTGGTTTTCACTTAAAATGATGCTCATTTTAAACAAAAGAGAGACACTTTGAGTGGTCCCTGCCACACCACACCTCATATTGAGGTGGGGTTGACTTGTACACGTCAAATATGACCCATTTATAGTTTTCCTAAAGAATCAACACATTCATAATGAATTTGGTCAGTTTTCCGTATGTCAGTTGTTGTTTTCACTCAAAATGTTGTTCATTTAAAAAAATGATACAATTTCAGTGGTTCTGGTCACACCATACCTCAGATTAAGGTAGGGTTGACTCATAAACATCACATATGACCCATTGATCATTGTTATAAACTTTCAACACATTCCGAATGCATTTGGTCAGTTTTCCGTATGCCAGTAATTGTTTTCAATTAAAATGTTGTCCATTTCAAATAAATGTGAGACACCTTGAGTGGTTTCATCCACACCAGTCCTCAGGTTGAGGCGGGGTTGACTCTTACTCGTCACATATTACCCATGGATCTTTTCCTAATGTTTCAACGGAATCTGAATACATTTGGTCAGTTTTCCATATGTCATTTATTGTTTTCACTTAAAATGAAGTCTATTTTAAATGAATGAGAGACAATTTGAGTGGTTCCTGCCGCACCGTGCCATGGATTGAGGTGGGTTTGATTCCTAAACATCAAAAATATCCCATGGATCATTGTACTAAAGGTTAAATAGAATACGAATGCATTTGGTCGGTTTTCTGTATGTCAGTTGTTGTTTTCATTTAAAATGAAGTCCATTTTAAACTAAAGAGAGACACTTTGATTGGTGAAGGCCACACTGCGCCTCGGATTGAGGCCGGGTTGACTCATGAACGTCATATATGACCCATGGATCTTTTTTCTAAAGTATTAACACAATCATAATCCGTTTGGTCGGTTTTCCGTATGTACTTAAAATGTTGCCCATTTTAAACAAAAGAGAGACACTTAGAGTGATCCCGACCACAATACGACTCAGATTGAGGCGTGGTTGACTCTTACACGTCACATATTACCCACGGATAGTTTTCCAAAAGTTTCAACAGAATCTGAATGCATTTTTTCAGTTTACCATATGCCAGTTGTTGTTTTCAATTTAAATGAAGTCCATTTTAAATTATAGAGAGACACTTTGAGTGGTGCCAGACACTCCGTGCCTCGGATTGAGGCTAGGTTGACACGTACACATCACATATGGCCCATGGATCATTTTACTAAATTTTTAACTGAATATGAATGCGTTTAGTCGGTTTTCCATATGTCAGTTGTTGTTTTCATTTAAAATGTTGTCGATTTCAAATAAACCTGAGACACGTTTAGTGGTTCTGGCCACACCTAGCCTTGTATTGAGGCAGAGTTGACTCATACACATCAAAAATGAATCATGGAATGTTTTCCTAAAGTTTCAACAGAATCTGAATGCGTTTGGCTGGTTTTCCGTATGTCAGTTGTTGTTTTCAATTAAAATAAAGACCATTTTGAACTAAAGAGAGACACTTAGAGTGATACCGGCCACAATACGACTCGAATTGATTCACCATTGAATTTTAAACATCACATATGACCCATTGAATTTTTTCCTAAGGTTTCAACAGAATCCGAATGTGTTTGGTCGGTTTACCGTATGTCAGTTGTTGTTTTCAATTAAAATGAAGTCCATTTTAAACTATAGAGAGACACTTCAAGTGGTGCCTCCCACTCCGAACCTCAGATTGAGGCTGGGTTAACACGTACACCTCAAATATGACCCATGGATCATTGTCCTAAATTTTCAACTGAATCCAAATATTTTTAGTCAGTTTTCCGTATGTCAGTTGTTGTTTTCATTTAAAATGATGTCTATTTCAAATAAACCTGAGACACTTTGAGTGGTGAAGGCCACAACTAGCCTTGAGTTGAGGAGGGGTTGACTCATACACGTCAAAAATGACTCATTTAACATTTTCCAAAAGTTTCAATAGAATCCTAATGTGTTTGGTCAGTTTTCTGTACGTCAGTTGTTGTTTTCAATTAAAATGAAGTCCATTTTAAACTATAGAGAGACACTTCAAGTGGTTCCAGCCACTCAGAAGATCAGATTGAGGCTGGGTTGACTCATACACATCAAAAAAGTCCCAAGGATAATTTTTCTAAAGTATCAACACAATCCAAATGTGTTTGGTCAGTTTTCCGTAGGCCAGTTGTACTTTTCCCTTAAAATGTTATCCATTTCAAAAAAAAAAGTGAGACACTTCAAATGGTGATGGACACACTGCAACTCTGATTGAGGCAGAGTTTACTTTTACACGTCACATATGACTCATGGATTGTTTTCATAATGTTTTAACTGAATCCGAATGAGTTTAGTCGGTTTTACATATGTCAGTTGTTGTTTTTATTTAAAATGTTGTCTATTTAAAATAAACCTGAGACACTTTGAGTGGTGTTGGCCACACCTAGCCTTGGATTGAGGAAGGGTTGACTAGTACAAATCAAAAATGACTCTTGGAATTTTTTCCTAAAGTTTCAATAGAATCTGAATGCGTTTGGTCGGTTTTCCGTATGCCTGTTGTTGTTTTCAATTAAAATAAAGTCCATTTTAAACTATAGAGAGACACTTCGAGTGGTTCTGGCCACTCCGAACATTGGATTGGGGCTAGGTTGACTCATACACGTCAAAAACGACCCAATGATCATTTTCCTAACGTATATACAAAATCCGACTGCATTTGGTCGGTTTTCCGTATGTCAGTTGTACTTTTCACTTAAAATGATATCCATTTCAAAAAAAAAGTGAGATACTTCGAATGGTGCTAGCCACACCACACCTCAGATTGAGGCAGGGTTGACTAGTACACATCACATATGTCCCATGGATTGTTTTCCTAATGTTTCAACTGAATCTGAATGCGTTTAGTCAGTTTTTCGTATGTCAGTTGTTCTTTTCATTTAAAATTTTGTCTATTTCAAATAAACCGGAGACACATTGAGTGGTTCCGGCCACACATGGCCTCAAATTAAAGATGGGTTGACTCGTACACATCAAAAATGACTCATGGAACATTGTCCTAAAGTTTAAATAGAATCTTAATGCGTTTTGGTTGGTTTTCTATTTTTCAGTTGTTGTTTTCAATTAAAATGAAGTCCATTTTAAACTATAGAGAGACACTTTTAGTGGTTACGGCCACTCCATGCCTTGAATTGAGGCTGGGTTGACTCTTACAGGTCACAAATGACCCAAGGATCATTGTCTTAAATTATTAACACAATCTGAATGCGTTTGGTCAGTTTTCCGTATGTCAGTGGTACTTTTCACTTAAAATGTTATCCATTTCAAACAAAAGTGAGAAACTTTGAATGGTTCTGGCCACATCGTGCCTTGTATTGAGGCAGAGTTGACTCATACACATCTCATATGATCCATGGATCGTTTTCCAAAAGTTTAAACTGAATCCGAATGCGTTTAGTCATTTTTCCGTAAGTCAGTTTTCGTTTTCATTTAAAATGTTGTCTATTTCAAATAAACCTGAGACATTTTGAGTGGTTCTGGCCACACCTGGACTTGGATTGAGGCGGGGTTGACTTTTACATGTCAAAAATAACTCATGGAACGTTTTCCTAAAGTTTCAACCTAATCTGAATGCGTTTGGTTGGTTTTCTATATTTCAGTTGTTGTTTCCAATTAAAATGAAGTCCATTTTAAACTATAGAGAGACACTTTGAGTGGTGATGGACACTCTGCACCTCGGATTGAGGCTGGGTTGACTCCAACACATCAAAAATGATCCAAGGATCATTTTCCTAAAGTATCAGCAGAATCTGAATGCGTTTGGTCGGTTTTCCGTATGTCAGTTGTACTTTTCACATAAAATGGCATCCATTTCAAAAAAAAGTGAGACACTTTGAATAGTGTCAGCCACACCGCGATTTGAATTGAGGTGGGGTTGACTCGTACACGTCAAATATGACCCATGGATCATTTTCCTAAATTTTCAACTGAATCCGAATGCGTTTATTCAGTTTTCTATATGTTAGTTGTTGTTTTCATTTAAAATGTTGTCTATTTCAAATAAACCCGAAACACATTGAGTGGTTTCAGCCACACCTGGACTTGGATTGAGGTGGGGTTGACTTGTATAATTCAAAAATGACTCATGGAACATTTTCCTAAAGTTTCAACAGAATCTGAATGCGTTTGGTCATTTACCGTATGTCAGTTGTTGTTTTCAACTAAAATGAAGTCCATTTTAAACTATAGAGAGACACTTCGAGGGTTTCCAGCCACTCCGTGCCTCGGATTGAGGCTGTGTTGACTCGTACACGTCAAAAATGACCCAAGGATCATTTTCCTAAAGTATCAACACAATCCGAATGCGTTTGGTTAGTTTTCCTTTTTCAGTTGTACTTTTCACTTAAAATGTTATCCATTTAAAAAAAAGTGAGACACTTCGAATGGAGACAGCCACACTGTGCCTCTGATTGAGGTGGGGTTGAATTTTTCACGTCACATATGACCCATTGATCATTTTACTAAAGTTTCAACTAAATTCAAATGCATTTAGTCAGTTTTCCGTATGTCAGTTGTTTTTTTCATTTAAAATGTTGTGTATTTCAAATAGACCTGAGACAATTTGAGTGGTTCCGGCCACACCAAGCCTCGGATTGAGGCGGGGTTAACTATTACACGTCACAAATGACTCATGGAACGTTTTAATAAAGTTTAAATGGAATATGAATGCATTTGGTCAGTTTTCTGTTTGTCATTTGTTGTTTTCAATTAAAATGAACTCCATTTTAAACTGTAGAGAGAAACTTCGAGTGGTGCTGGCCACTCCGTGCCTCATATTAAGGCTGAGTAGACGCGTAAACGTCAAAAATGACCCAAGTACCATTTTCCTAAAGTATCAACATAATATGAATGTGTTTGGTAGGTTTTCCGTATGTCAGTTGTACTTTTCACTTAAAATGTTATCCATTTCAAACAAAAGTGAGACACTTCGAATGGTGTCAGCCACACCGTGCCTCGGATTGAGGCGGGTTTTACTCTTAAACATCACATATGACCCATGGATCATTTTACTAAAGTTTAAACTGAATCCTAATGTGTTTAGTTGGTTTTTCGTATGTTAGTTGTTATTTTTATTTAAAATGTTGTCTATTTCAAAAAAAAACCTGAGACACTTTGAGTGGTACCGGCCACACCTAGCCTCAGATTGAGGTGGGGTTGACTCATAGACGTCACAAATTACTCATGGAACGTTTTCCTAAAGTTTCAATATAATATGAATGTGATTGGTCAATTTTCCATATGTCGGTTGTTATTTTCAATTAAAATGAAGTCCATTTTAAACTATAGGGAGACACTTCGAGTGGTGCCAGCCACTATGTGCCTCAGATTGAGGCTGGGTTGACTCGTACACATCAAAAATGACTCAAGGATCATTTTCAAAAAGTATCAACACAATATGAATGTGTTTGGTCGGTTTTCTGTATGTCAGTTGTAGTTTTCACTTAAAATGTTATCCATTTCAAACAAAAGTGAGACACTTCGAATAGTGCCAGCCACACCGTGCCTCAGATTGAGGTGGGGTTGACTCGTACACGTCACATATGACCCATGGATCGTTGTGCTAATGTATCAACTAAATCTGAATGTGTTTAGTTGGTTTTTCTTATATACTTAAAAAAATTTCCATTTTAAACATAAGAGAGACACTTAGAGTGATCCCAACCACACCACGACTCAGATTTGGATGGGGTGGACTCGTACATGTCACAAATGACCCATGGATCATTTTCCTAAAGTATCAACACAATATTGGTAGCCCTAACCTAAAAACCAAATCATACATCCTGGAATTTCAAGTCTAAATTCCCTAAGCATGATGAGTCCGTCCATGAGTCCTTAACATGTAACCCATGTCTTATCCTAACAATTAACAAGTAAACCAAATCAAACAAGGCATAATTCAAATAACATGGAGAATGTTAAACAAGGATTTGTATTCAAATTAAATCATATCATCACATGCATTTGATGAGACTGAGATAATAAGCTTACCAAGACATTCATATAATTCAAGACATACAAAAATGGAATAATCCTAAATAACATTGCATGATCAGAGAAACAAAAAAGGCATGTGAAATCAAGGAGGAGGGTGGGGGCTGTCTGGGGGTCCAGGGAGGAGGGTGGGGGGGGCTATTCGGGGACCAAGGAGGATGTGGGGGGGGGGGTTGCGGGGGGCTGTCTAGGGGGAGTTCGGGGGGCTGTCTGGGGTCCAAGGAGGAGGGTGGGGGGGCTGCCCGGGGGGCTGTCCAGGGGGCTGTCTGGGGTCCAGGGAGGAGGGTGGGGGGCTATCCAAGGGGCTATCCGGGGGTTGTCCGGGGGGTGTACGGGGACCAAGGAGGAGGGTGGGGGGCTGTGCGGGGGGATATCTGTGGGGGGTGTTTGGGGGGCTTTCCGGGGTCCATGGAAGAGGGTGGGGGGGTTGTCGGGGGGCTGTCCAGGGGCTGTCTGGGGGGCTGTCCAGGGTCTAGGGAGGAGTGTGGGGGGGGATGTCTGGGGGGCTGTCTAGGGGTTGTCTGGGGGGTGTCCGGGGGGCTGTCCGGGGACCAAGGACGAGAGTGGGGGCTGTCCGGGGGGGATATCTGGGGTCCAAGGAGGATGGTGGGGGGTTGTCCAGGGAGTTCCCTAACACACAAAACTCTATAATATTGCTCGAGATACACCACAACCACTAAAAGACATCAACATCCATGAAAACAGACAATATATAAAAATAACTCAACTCCAATACTATACTACAAGTCTAGATAAAACCAACAACTAGAATAGATTAAACATAAAATATCAGTAATATTAGTCAAAAATGTAATGGATCAAATTTTCCCACATCACCATCACCATCATCACCATCATCATCACCCTCTTCCTCGCCCTCACCCTCATCAACGCCCTCCTCCTTGCCATCCTCTTCACCCTCTCCATCCGCCTCGCCCTCCCCCTCTCCCTCCTCTTCCGCATCAGACTCCTTGCCATCATCATCGTCAGGCCAGAAATCATCTTGAAAACCACTAGAACCACCACCTGATGCACTATATATAGAACATATCGAAGACATATATTAATCAAAATCTGGGCTAGCCTCTGGTGGAAGTGTTGGACGTAGAACTTCAATAAATTTCATAAATGCACTGTTTGTCCTAGAAGACTGTTCTACCATCTCTGTGGCCCTATTTTCAGCATGTTCTGCATGTGCCCTAACTTTCTCCAGCTTGGTGGCACTACAACTCATACTTGAGGAGGGCCAATACCTCGTCGGGGCTATCCTAGGTCGGCATCGTACTCTGCCAGGATGCTCCTCTCCCAACACCTGATGTAAGTGATTAGTTGGCCCAAAATTGTATGGTTCTTGGGAATTGAGGGCCTATAAAGCAGCCTATTACAAATATAAATATATTATTAAGTTAAAAATAGATATTAAAATATAAAATCAACAGATTAAAACTTACAATCTGCTGCTGAGTCGCTTCGTTGACGACACTTCCATCCGTTTTCCGTCTACTCAAGCAAAACAATTTTTCTCGAGGCACACGTCCTTGAATATTCTGTATTTGCCTCTACAATGACATTGAAAACTAAAGCTATATGAAAACGTTATAAAAAGATTAAATAATTGAGGAAACAAAAGAAAGTGTAAGTCTTAAAGAAAACTTATAAACAATTGTCATACCTGCTTCCTCTCATGATCTGACATCGTAGTACGTCCCTGTGTGTGGAGGTATTTTTTTGCATAAATGTTTTTTTTATTTTTTCCAGATGATTCCTAAATAAAATTTGATAATGAAAAATACAACATTAATGAAAAACATGAAATTTATTATTTAAATACCACAAATTTAATTAATACCTTAAATTGGGTAGTCGTGCAATGAGTAATCATCTGACGATACTGCTCTATAGGACAATCATCCATGACTGGTACAACCTTCAACTCAGTGCCCACTCTGGAACTCCAGCCAATATATAACTCATGTTTTAGGCTCTCTAAAGCTCTCCTAAATCCTTTAGACATTTCGGTCGTGCACCCTCACCATCGGGAAAATTAAATCGAAGCTGACATCAAAATATTAATTCATATAAATGAAAAAATAATTCATGGCATTAAATAAAACAGATTTTTTTACCCATATCTCTGCCCAAGCTCTATCCTTGACCTCATGTGGCAAATGTCTCCATGATTGCGGGCTGATGGGAATGATTTCAGAGTATTTGGCAAGCGTCGCCAAAAAAGTACGACATTGCTGCCCTGTTTTCTCTACCATTTGGTTGCCTTCATTGTAATCCACCATAACCTGTGTGCGGAGATTCCACACCGCATGCATGCGTGTACGCCCCCACCCCACCTCCTGTCAGTAGATGTACATGTCATGAAAGAAAAACAAATATTTTATCAAAACATGTTATAATGAAAATAAATATTTCTATAAAAATTTGTTAGGGTTCTATAAATATACCTGCGCCAGTCTGATCGCTGAGCCCCGCTAGATCCACAGACACTGATTGAACACCCTGTGGTGGAACATGAGTCAAAGACGATGGAATATAGAAGCTTAGAGAGACATAAGTAGAAGGAAAATAAGACGGGACAATTGTATGACCAGATTCTGACTGGGGAGTGGGAATCATCATGGGATATGAAAAAGATGGGCCAGAAGATGCAAAAGGTGGCGAAAACATGGGAGGCCTAAATATCCGGTGTGTTCCTAACGACACACCGGGATAAGAATGTGGGAAGGATGACATGTCAGTGGGAGGGGCAAGGTCTAGTCGGGTATGCGAAGCTGCTCGTCCACCTATGGTACGAACCCTCCTTGTACCACCAGCCTGAGTACTAGGACTAGTACTGGGCTCCTCTTCGAATAAGTGTCGACGTATAGGTGGATCCTACAAAAATGTTCACAAAAAAACTAATCACATGACATTATATATTCTTTAAATATATATATTTGAATTAAATTAATCATTGTAGGCACTAATGGTGGAACACCCGTCTCCGCCATTCGACGATTGTTCTACATCATGTTTTTTCCTTCATCTCTCTTAAATTGGATGCATTTCCTGCTTTTGAAAACAAATATGTAATTAATTAGAAAAATGAAACTAATGTGTAACCCAAAAAAATAAATATATTAGAGAATAGGGGGATTCATTGGTAATTTAGCTATCAATTGTTTCAGAAGAGCTTGAATGGATTTAATAAATCGTACAAGTTGTAATGTTCACCAAGTTAGAAATATTGTTTGACTAGGATTGAATACAGTTCAATTCCAAATTAGAAAATGCAATTCAAATAAAACAGTAACCAATAAACATTGAAAATTTACATAATGTTCAAGTAAGCTAAAACATATTTGTGATCAATACTAAATTAATTTGAATATTACCAACCTTAACAACCCAACTCGAGGTAAACCAAAATAATTGAGAACATGGATGGATGATTCTATATATTTTCAACCACAACTTCAGGTTCACAATTAACTCTGACAATTGAGCTATTGGAGTCATCAAAAGAAATAAATGAATTGGTTCTAATGGAACTAGGGAAAGTTTCAATTCCATCATCACCATCATCAAAAACATGTCTTGGAATTGATTCAACTATGATACCAAATTCAGGTCGAAGTTTGTCTTTGACATAAAAAACTTGTTTAGCCATTGATTCCAACACATATGGTTCTTCAGTACCAAGAGTGTGGGTCATATTAATTACTCTAAATCCAAAATCATCAATAAATGTGCTCTGTCTCGTCATCGAATCAAACCAATGGAATTTCATCATTGTGACTTGTCCATGAGAGTAATAATCCAATATTATTATTTTATCAAAGACTCCATAATAACCCACATTTTCAAATCACGGTCTACTATATGATGCACTGGAATAATAATATGTTATGGCAGTAAACATAACACCATCATTTTGTGTTCTCATGTTCTTTGCTCGTTCAGTGACAATAAATTTTTACCCATTGATAAAAATTGATTTACAGTCACGAACCACGGTATTAGGACCAAAAGCCAAAGATCTTATTTCCTCAGAGACAGAGTCAGCAGAAAAACTCAATAACTGAAATATAAATGACTATTAAAATTAATTAAATATTGATATAATTATTTTAAATAGTAAAATTTTTACATTCAATTTTAACCAAGAAGAAAACTCTTTTCTATGCAAAGTCTCCCTCCTTCTCAAAGATAAAGAATGATGCTTTCTATTTATCATTGTTTTATATTCCCTATAGATAAAAAATATGAATAGTTTAATAGATATATATGTAAGATATACATATTCAATTTAGTTACCTGATATAGTCATCGAACAAATCACAGTTGAACAAAACTGTGTGATGTGCCATCTCCCGCTCTTCATGGATTAATGTCTTCAATGTATATGATCTAGGAATTCCTCCTTTTTGAGGAAGTGATGGAAAACTGGGTTCAATTTTCTCATACTGTTCTTCTTTATTTCTCATTGGTCTGTTCATTCTTGTAGTAAGATCAAACAAATACATTGAGCAGAAATCCATCCATTCTTGAGCCTAGTAACTATTCACAATAGACCCTTCGGGATGATTCCTGTTTTGGACATAAGACTTTAATGTGTACATATTTCTTTCTATTGGATACATCCAACGAAAAGAATCAGGTCCTCTAAGATGTATTTCAGTGGGAATATGGACAGTTAGATGTAGCATGCATGTAAAAAACGATGGAGGAAATATTTTCTCCAACTCACACAAAATTAAAGGGGCATCTGTAAAAAATTTTTTCAAGAAAGACTTGAAAAACATCTTAGAAAAAAGATCTCTAAACAAATGGCACAACCGAATAACAGTCACCCTTAAATTATTGGATAAAAGATGACTAATTGATATTGGAAGCAACTCATGCAGTAGAACGTGATAATCATGAGTCTTCAAAGATTTTAACTTCAACTCTCTTCTGTTGACCGGTTTAGATATGTTTCTTAAATAGCCATCAGGAAATCTAATTATCTCTAATACTACCATAAATTGTTTTTTTCTTAGGTGTCATCACTTAAGAAGCACATAGAAGTTTCCAATTATTTTCACTGATACGCATAGGATGCAATTCTGGTCAGATGCCCCAGTCCACCAAGTCCTGCCGAGATCGTAAATCATCTTTTGTCTTCCCCTTGAAATTTAGAAGAACTGAAAGAAACCTTTTGCATATATTCTTTCCAATATGCATTACGTCTAAGAAATTATGTAACAAATTGGTTGAAAAATAAGGAAAATCAAAAAAGATACTTCTCTTCCTCCAATTATAACATGTTTCAGTGGAAAAATTATTTCTCTTTCCATATTTCATTTGACCCTTCTCGAATGAAAAACTGAAATCTTTCAATTAATTAAGCACATCAGTTCCAGCCATATGCTAAGGTGGATCATCGGTCTCTATGGTATTATCAAATCTTCAACGATTCATTCTATATGAATGATCATTTGGCAAGAATCGTCGATGTCCCATAAACTGAAACTACAATGATGTTTTAGTCTTCTGGATCATGTATTCTTCATACAAACTAGACATGACAATTTTCCCTTTGTGCTCCATCCAGACATCATTACATATGCAGGAAAATCACTGATCGTCCACATAAGCGTAGAACACATTTGAAATATGTGTTTCGAACATGCATTGTATGTGCGCACGCCCACATCCCAAAGAAGATTCAACTCTTTTATTAAAGGTTTCATATATACATCAATATCAATGTCGGGATCAGAAGGACCAGATATGAGTATACTCATGAAATTGAAAGGTTTTTTCATACAAAACAACAAGGGAAGATTATAAATGTGTATAAAAACTGGCCATGTGCTATGCGATGTAAGAATATGCCCAAACGGATTAAAATCGTCGCATAAAAGACCCAACCTCACATTATGCACATCAGATGCAAAATCAGGATGTCGAGCATCAAATCTCTGCCATGAAAATCCATTTGCAGGATGAACCAACTCATCATTAGTCTTCTTTCTCTCGGTATCATGCCATCTCATTTTTATTGAAATGTCATCAGAAATAAAAAGATTCTAGAGTCTGGGGATCAATATAAAGTGCCAAATTACTTTCTGTGGAACGCGAGATGGCGTTCCACCAGATTTTGACTTCCAGTGGGTTGTGCCACATTTTATACAATCATTTTGTTCAATAGTTTCCGCCCATAATAAACTACAATATTTCGGGCAAGCATGAATTTTGTTTCTTGAAAATCCAAGTTCTTAAACTAAATTCCATGCCATATAGAGGTTTGAGAGAATATATGCATCATCCGGAAGTAAATCCTTCAAGAGGGTAAGAATGTAATCGATTTCTGTATTAGAAATCCCATACATAGTTTTCCCATGAAACAATCGGATTAAAAATAACAGCTTTTTCATTTTATCGCATTGTCAATATACTGGAGTCATGACAACATCATTCAATTTTTTCACCCTATCAATATCATCATTTTCACTAGATACATCATCTTTCCTCATATCGAAGTCTTCGTGAGTCGAAATCCTTTCTTTTTCCTGATGACGGATAAACAGAAAATGATCATATAACAAATTATACATTCCAATCCTTTCATTTAGATCATCACCAATTTGAGATTTCATTTTCTCCCCATTGTGATACCAAAAAAAGTAGTTTTCTTGAAAACCATATTTGGTTATGTGGTAGATGACTTCTTCACAGCTCAACCAAAGTCTACCAACAAAATTGGAACATGGGCAGTGTATGCAACCACTATCTAAAGCATTCTGAAATGAAAAATCTATAAATCTCTCCAAATTGTTTTGAAAATCGCTTGAGATCCGATTGGTTTCATACATCCAACTTCTGTCCATTCTGTAAAAAGAATTTATATAAGTCATTTTGTCATAAACAATTCAATAGGATTGAACTTTAATAGAAAATACATTTAAGTAAACGATAAAGGAAGAAATTTATAGTTGACGTAGTGAACTATTAATATAATGTAAAGAACAAGTAGTCAAATATTAAATTAACATTTATTTATATTCATTTTCATTAGGTATATAAGAGGCACGTGCCTCAGGTCCCATTATGTGTTATAGGAATCCCAAATCATTCACTCATGTTCAATAACTCATTATGGGAACCTCTATGGCTATACCTTTCAATACCAAATTACTTCCCCAAGTCAAGCACAACCCATGGGTGAATAAATTTTAGGCTTCTACACTAATAGGTTGTTCTTGGATGGTAAAAAAATTTAATTTCATAAAGTATAAACAAAAACATTTATTTTTAATTTTGAGATTAATAATAAAGTATGTCAATGATACAAACATTACTGAATTAAACTTGGGGCTTATCTAACAATTTTATGGATGTCTACACATGCCAGCATGGCTAGTGAAAAGAACCCCACCCTCATAAAAGTGAGTATTGGATAAGAAGGACACATAATATACAACGTACAATGAGAACCATATTTAATTGACCCTAAAGTTATATTAGTATAGTCATCTTGGGGGAAATGGAATATATGATCCTAGTTAACTGATGAATTCAAAAGCTCATATTCCATATGTTGGACACTATCTAAGGTAAGAAATCATGTGAGGATGGGTATACATAATTCAATTTCTTACATGATAATGAGAATGAAGGCTTGAATTAATGACTTGAATTCACTAATTATATGAGTGTTGAGGTTTCATAGGCGGTGTAAACAGAATGGTTAAATAAGGGTAGAGGTTTCATACACAATGCATGGTGGGGGAGTGGCATCTAATTTAGAAACTAAAATAAATTCTATCATAGGTATCAATAGGAAACATCAACATAAAAAGAAACTCCAAATAAAAAGGGACTAAAAACATCAAACACTTTTTATGTTATCCCATCAAAAAATGATCACGAATGTCCCTATACATTTTTATTCTTCCAGAATTTATAGAGATTTTATAGTTATGAGCTTCATCCATCTGCACACCCTCCCCACCCCACATGGAATGCCCTACCCCCACCCCACTTGGACAACCCAACCCCCCACCCCACTTGGACAACCCTACCCCCACCCCACTTGGACAGCCCTACCCCACACCACTTTGACACCCCAGCCCCCCCACTTGGACAGCCCTACCCCCACCCCACTTGGACAACCCAGCCCCCCCCCCCCCCCACTCGGACAGCCCTACCCCCACCCCACTTGGACAACCCAGACCCCCAATCCCACTTGGACATCCCTACCCCCACCCCACTTGGACAACCCAGCCCCCACCCCACTTGGACAACCCTACCCCCACCCCACTTGGACAGCCCTACCCCCACCCCACTTGGACATCCCATCCCCCCACCCACCCACCCCACTTGGACAACCATACCCCCACCCCACTTGGAAAACCCAGGGCCCCACCCAACTTGGACAGCCCTACCCCCACCCCACTTGGAAAACCCATCCCCCCACCCCCACCCCACCTGGACACCCCTACCCCCACACCCCACTTGGAACCCCCCACCCCACCTAGACAGCCCTACAATCCCCCCACTAGGACAACCCATCCTCCCCACCCTACCTAGACAACCCCTCCCCCACCCCACCTGAACACCCTCCCCCACACCAAAAAACCCTAACCCCACCCCATTTGGACAACCCAGCCCCTCCCCCACCCTACCTAGACAACCCCTCCCCTACCCCACTTGGAAAACCCTACCCAACCCCACTTAGACAGCCCTAACCCCACCCTACACCCACCCCACTTGGAAAACCCTACCCCCACCCCACTTGGACAACCCAGCCCTCCCCCCCCCCCACCCCACTTAGACATCCCTACCCCCATCCCACTTGGACAACCTACCCCCACCCCACTTGGACATCCCTACCCCCACCCCACTTGGAAAACCCAGCCCCCCCCCACGCCACCTGGACACCCCTACCCCGCATACCCCACTTGGAAAACCCATCCCCCCACCCCACCTGGACAACCCTAACTGTATTTATGGCTAACCAATGAAATCAAGTCAATAGACCTTAAATTTAAAATAAACCATGGATAAAATAACTTAGGATCATATTAATCTCTTCAATATCAACCAAAATTATTCTATACAAATAAATCACAACAAAACCACAACCTAAAATGATATGTTGATTGTGTTCATAAGGGGATCATAATACATAATACATTGCAAAAAAATGGAACGAAAAAATATAAAATAAATGAAGGCACACCTACTGATTTAGAATGGAAGAACAAAAATTACTTGAATCAAAGATAGATTCCCTGTTGGAAATTAGAGTTAGCACCCTCTAGAGCAGTTTGGGAAGTAGGGTTCGAACTGTAACCTAAAATTTTATACTCCTTATTTTCTTAAGGGGATAATAATACACACTAGATTTCACCAAAATATAATGACAAAATCTAAAATAAATTAACACACAGGTACCAATTTAAATGGGAAGAACATATCTAAAATAAATGAACTCACACATACCAATTTAAATAGGAAGAAAAAATTGTTGGAAACCAGACCTATTGTGTTGGGAAGTGGCGTTTTCATCGAGATTTAGAGGCAAACATTCGAGACAGTTGAGGTTTAGGGAAACAATTTCGAGAGGGTGCGTCCAACTCTCAGTTAGGGAAACAAATTTGAGATCTATGGAGTTGCAGATCGATTATATTTGGGGATTTTCTTTCCCAACGATTTTAAAAAACCATTGAGAAAGTTATGTTATCCCAACAGTTTTAAAAATTCGTTGGAAAAAACATCTTAATATCTAATATACCCAACAGTTTCAGTAAACCATTGGAAAAAATCTCTTCATTATCACTATACCCAACGGTTTCAATGAAACCATTGGTAAAACAAAACTAGTATATGGATATACCAATGGTTCTATAGAACCATTGGTATAAGATTATTTTCCGAATGGTTTCAAAAACCGTTGGGAATATTTCATTGGTATAACTTGCATTTCCAGTAGTGACATATAAAAGATCATATTAGAATAACCTAATAAAGTTTATAAAAATATGCTATTAACATTTGAAAATAATAACTTGTATTTAAAATATAATAATATTAAGTCATATCATAAATCATTGTTGTTTATAATACACGAATCATAAAGGAAACAAATAACTTGAGCTATGAGAGCATAATATTGGAATATGAAATGGAATTTTGGAATACATATAAGAATTGAAAACATTTTCAATTATAGTCAAGGATCATTTCAAAAACTATCAGTGTGGAATGGGTTCACACCCCAATGCACTTTATTATTCAAGTTTTACTCCATTGATTATAATAGTGGAAAATTTCCCATACTGAAATGGGTTCACTCCCCATTTCTTCTCTATTTATCAAATGAGATATCAATATTTACCCAATGCATTGGAAGGATATATAGATCTCATCTATCATATAATGAAAATTATACAAATGTGTTTCAAAATATCATAATAAATTCGTCATAATAGAACTCATGAAATGAATGGTGTTTTATAAACATTTCTCCATAGCATAACCCTTGGAAAAGGAAAAAGTTTCATACATATTTCATCATTTCGTCATAGAATAACCCATTCATATGGAAAGGATTTCATAAACATATTTTCCAAAAATATATCAACCATATGAGGAAAGAATTGGGAAGGTATACTTCGATTATATCACTATTAAATCATAAGAATAATTTAATATTATTTCCCTTGAGGAATATAAATACCATTATAAAATCATTAAAACATTCTTAAAGGAAATATCCTTTCCATTTTGAAATCACTTATATAAAGAGACCAGAGAAAATATAAAGGAACAAATTTTTATTTGAAAATAACCATGTAATATTTTTAAGTAATAGTTAAATAAAAAATTATTCATGATGGCGGGACTATTCGTTTATTCCATATAAGTTAAAAAAATTCGTAGAAACATTTGTTAGAAAAGTCTCTAAGTACCAAATTCGAAAAAAGACAAGAAGCTTCATTTCAAACTATTTTCTGAGAATTAAAATTTAGGAAAAATGACATTAAATAGTTATATGAAAACAGAAACAACATTATTTAAAACATTTTTAGAAAAAATTTATATGGAAGAAAATGTTTTTTCGGCCAAAGAGATAAATGAAGTTGATATTCATTATGATCATATTTTAGGGTCTTATGTACATAATAAGCGGAAAATGAAAAGACAAAATGTATTTAAAACAAATAAACTGATTATAATAATATTTATAATATTTAGGATAGATATATCATAATATTTCATTACCAAAGGCATAGTAATAATCTTTCTCTTTAAATAATGAGATTGTCACATAAAACCCACACCTTGACTTTTCATTTTTACTAAAGCACTATAAGAAACTTTATAATAAATATAAATTTATTATAACTATATATTAGAGTCATTTTTATACTTATAATATATTATATTCCCCTTTATAATAGTTCAACACCCCATTTTATCATTCATTCCTTATAAAAGTCATCAATTTTGGGTGTTAACTTTTTTATTCATCATGATTATTTCTGCTCTATTATTCTAGTCATTGTAAATTTATCATGGATTTGTAATATAAAAAATATTAATACTTAAATTAATATCATATATATTCATTATATATGTATATATTTTTATCCATGAATGTTGGGGATAGACAAATAAATTTCACCATACTTGAAGATGGTAGGTCATATGTATGCTTGAATGTTGTTTTCATTTTTCAAATTAAGGAATTGAAGAAATATAAATATTAAATAACATTTATAAGATAATTATTATATCATAAATATTCATCAAATTCATCCTTATATTCATTAAATTAAAATATAAATGAATAATGAATCACATCACTTTGTAGAGGTGGTTGTCCACACATACACACGAATTTTGTAATCATTTAACAAATAATTGGATGGTAATTAGGTAGATGCAAAATAATAAGTTATTAAGTATAATTACATAATAAATATAATATATAAACATTAAAACCATCATAATTCCCATCCAAAAAATATGGTGATCAACATTTAATTGTATCATGTTGTGGAGACTGTAGGTTATACATACGTGAGAGGGATAATTTCACTTTTTGTTTGATGGGAAAGAGGGTGTATAATGGTTTTTCCATAATCATAATAATATTTTAGAATATTTCGTATTCATAATTTTTTATTTTATTATAAATACATTAGATTTAGAGGACATAAAAAGTATTATAAAATATATTGTTCGGGTATGGTGCCTAATTCTTTCTTAAATGACTCCTTTCGTTCTAATCTAATGGTGTCTAGGGTTAGTCTTTATGGAACACCAATAACTTCAGAATTTTTATATGAATTTTTAAAAGAGTAATTGGTAGTGTATTGTTGGGTTAGAAGGCTCAGTTTTTTATATTTAAGTGAGGGAGGTGGTTCCCTTTTATAGTTGAGGCGAGTAGCACTTTTGGAATTTCAAAAAAGTGTAAATTATAATAAATTAATTCCCAATATAAATATGACCAAATGGATAGGTATTAAAATATAAGGTATGATAGTTTTTTAATACCATCAACCAATAAAATTTATACTATTTTTGGTGTTATTTTAAACCATAATATTTTGATTGACCATTATTTAACCAATTTTAATTGTCACGACGATAATAAATGTTTCAATATTAAAGGGTTTTAATTTTTACTTTAATGGTGAAATTTTAACAAAAATTTCTATTTTATGAAAATTTTGACCTTATAATATCCAAATTTTCTTATTAAAATATTTTTATTTTTTAAAATTATTTAATGAAATATTATTTTTATAACATATAATTATTTCCAATTTAAAAACCATTCATTTAATTTTACCTAAAATGAATACATAAAATGTTTTAATTTGAATATAATCATTCAATACCACACTAATATGTCAAATGTACATATAAAATTTGTGTAACGCTGTAACATACTCAAATTATAATACTTTTAATATTTCAAATATCATTTATTTTATTTTTCCACTGATTGATTAAATAACGTTTCACTGTTGTGTATGAATTTCCGATAACAACATAACATCTAAAATTTAAAAATAAATTAGCATCTAGAATATAATTTAATTGTGATAAAAATTACTATTAATACTCACTCATATGCATTTTTTTCCACAAGTGAATAAAAAATGTATATTTAAAGAAAATATAGCGACTTTTTGTGACTATCATGTTTTAAATAAAATATAAATCATTTACATGGAAAAGTTTGCAACAAACTAAAAAATTTAAAGAATAAGGTAATAAGGGTAGAGTTAAATTCCACTAATAATGATTAGGATGAAAAATTATGGTCTTATCAATTATTTTCAATCTATATTAACATGGTTTACCCTTTACCAAAGAAATAAATTTTACTACGAATACTACTCATATTGATCAAAAATTAAAGGGCCTATTTACAAAAAATATAAATATTGATTCTAAATATGTAATTGATTTAATATAATTAAATACCTACCATTTTTATAAATTAATTTTAAAATTAGTGTTCAAAATGCAACAAAAACTGCTTTTAAAAAATTGTTTTTAAGCATAAAATAGATTCATTATTATAATATACCTAGAGAAATATTTTTGGAATGGTTAGAACATTTGATCATTTAAATAATATTTAAATATAATTTCAATCATTCATTAATAGTTATAAATTAAATTTATAATTATAAAAATAAATTGTGCACATAAAAATATTTTTCAAAAAACATTACATTTATTTTAAGTTGATTTTTTGTAATTATAAATTAATTGAAAACTAGTGGATTTATTATATACATGTGTTAATCATACATTATCATAATTTATTTAGTCCAATTATTTCCTTATAATCTAATTTCTAGGTGGTAATTATATTTTAATAGTATATCATGGTTCGTTTAAAATCAGTGTTTCGTGTAATTCAAGATATATAATATACCATATTATTTAAATAGAATTATTTAATAAATATTCTCATGGTTATACATTCCAACACATATAAAATAAATTTAGACCACTAAATTCAACACTATGATAAAAGAATATCATCACATCCTCTAGTTCCCTTGTAGTGTCCACAAATTGGTGGTTTTAGAGCAAAACATTTACCATATGAGTGGTCTTGTTTCGTAGGACATTCTCTCGATGATCCAAAATATCTACCAGTTTTTCTCTATAAAAACATATTACTCTAGTGGTAGGACATCTGCATTTAGATTATGTGAAAGATCAAGTATATAATTACTCTAGAGAGATACATGGTACACATCAAGACCTTGATGGCGATTCGGTAGAAATAAAAATCACTAAGCTACCATCCAAATACGATCGATAATTTTAAAAGGATTAATATGCATAGGGTTTTAAATAGGTTACATCGAGGTAATGGGGTCATCCTTTCATCTATTAATTACCTCTATCTTAGTGTATAAGAGTCTATTGATCACATAATTTTTTTATTATTTCATGCATATTATGTAGAGGTATATATTGAAGGTTTTCTATAATAGGTTGTCCTTTTAAAACATTAAATAGATGATTATTTCCATAAATAAGGAAGGTTGTAGTGAGCAGGTGTGGTCCCTCTTATTATCTTTTGTAGCTACTATATTTTATTTTATTTGGAAGGTGAGGAATGCTAAGGCCTTTTGGAATATGGACAACTATTTTCATGTTTGAATCTATACAATGCATCAGGGATTAATGATGGTTTCTAAATTCCAGAAATGAGAAATGAAGTATAATTTATCTGTCCTTGTTACTCTTAATGATCATGGTGATACCTATAAGATCAAAAAAATCATTGGAATCTAAATCAGTCAGATAGATACGCCAATTTCTCATTGGTCAAAATAATTTTTATGGGGTGGAATTAGGAGCATCAGGACAATCAGGTTATGGTGGAATATACCACACCGATTGGGTCCTCATTAATGGATATTTTTTTCAGTTCATTTGGAATGAGAATGAAATTGAATGTAAATTGTGGGCTACGATAAAAGAAGTCAGTTATAATGTTTATCATGGATGGTGAGATATATGGATCGAATCTGATTCAACTGTGGTAGTTTGAATAATTAGAAGTTGATCCATGAATGTTCAATAGAATAGGTTGGTGTCTTGGATTAATTGTCTTTGGATTATGGGAAATATTTTTATTGTTGTGACTCATGTATACAGAGAATAAAACCATGTTTATAAGGTTCACTCCAAGAAATAAATTTAATATGGTATTTTCTATCCCCAGTTTTTTTTCATGAGTTTATTGAAACAGATGCACATGGTGATTTGTATACCCATCTTTGTAAACCCCAATGTAATGGTTTTATTGATTTATTATATTTTAATTACATATTTTAGTATAGGGACTACCTGACTATCTATCCTTTTGATAAATATACACATTTTTTATATTCTCATTCATTATAAATATCATCACACTCTTCTAGGGAAATATTTATAGGAATACCTTATCACCAACTTCCAAATCTAGATCATTATGATGATTTTTAATATATGTTTTTTTCGACTCTTATCTAACCTTATGTGCTATTGAATGGATATAACCTTATTTATCAAGTCCTTATGAATATCATGCCTCAATTTATTTCTTTCTCTAGCTTTATTCCATCATATTTGATTTCAATTCTTCCGAATGTATATTGCTTTATAAAGATCCATCAGAATGTAGTATCAAAAGTTATTTATGTAAGAAAATTAATCCAAAGTAAGGTGTTTATCACAACCACAATTGATATCCATAGATAAATATATTAAAATGTTAGGTAGTGTTTGAATAGACCTTTCTGACTGACCATCTTTCTAAGGAAGATATGTTATGCTGAACCATAACTCTAAGTCCAGATCATGTTGATGAATTCTATAAAACCTTGAGGTAAACCTTAGATTTTCTTAAGATAACATTTTTAGTGGTACACGATGTGTTCTCACCTCTTTATTAATGTATAATTGAGAATTTTTTTCAATCGATAGATCTTCTATAATGGAAATGATTTGTGATAAATTCATAAAGTGATTGACTAAACATATTTAGCATTTTTCTCTTTAAATGTTTTGGGTATTTCGGATAAAAAATCCATGGTGATGTTTTCAAATTTCCATTATGGTATGGGTAATGGTTGTGACATCCCCTATACTTATGTATCTCATTATTGACATTCAAAGCATGCAAATAAAAACTATACAATATATCACCATATGTAATCCCACTATAAATATTCTTTCAAATATCTATACATCTTTGTACTTCCATAATGAAAAAAGAATCAAGAACTATAAGATTTATCCATTAACTATTTCTAATCTTGTATAGATGAAACAAATACACGGTTTGTGAATCTTATCATTCCATCATAATCAATGTTGAACTCTGGAGAATTTATTGCATTCTTTTACATCTCTGCATCTTCCTTCTATTCATCTTTATCCCTTACTTGTGTAGATTTTCGAATAATTATTTGAGAATGATAAGATTTATCACCATCTTGATTTTAAGATCAATACTTTAGATGTTGATAAATATTAGATATTTTTCCATCCTCATCATAAAAACTCAAGCATGATCCTTTCGACATAGAGCATCTACCACCTTCTTCACATTTCTGGGGTGGTAATATATTTAGAATTAATAATATATAATCATCACTAACCATATTATTTGGTGCATTTTTAACTAATTTTTAGTAAAAATATTCATTAATTCTTTGTGATCAGTATATATGTCACACATTTCTCCATAGAGATAATTCATCCATATCATTAATGAAAAAGATACAATGGTTAACTCAAAATCATGAGTTAGAATATTTTTTCATTTCCCATCACTTACCATGAGGAATAATATATAGCAATATTGTTCTTTGTGAGGTTTATACATATTCACTTCATTAATTCACCATTATATATTTCAAACCAATTTATATAATAAGGTAGTGTAAGAATGTGTTTGCTAATAATACTTCCATTTATTTCTTTAAAACGTGCCCACATTCATCCTTCCAAAGGAACTTAGCTCTCTTCCACTTTAACTTGGTGATTTGAATCTATAGCTATGAAAAATAATCCAACAAGAACTGGAAAAATCCACCCAAACCAAGAAAACTATAGATCTCAATCTGAGTGTTTATTCTAGGAATATTCTCAATTACGTTTGTCTTTCAAGGGTATACTGAAATACCCTCACTTCAGATTATGTGACCCAAGAAATAAACTTTAAAAATCCAAATTGTATTCTTTATAATTTTCTTATAAATATTATCCAACTATAGAGACTTCAATACAATTCCCAAATGATCTAAATTTTCCATGTTTTTCTTCGAATAAATAATAATATATTTTATAATGACTTCCATAAACTGATCAATGTAATATCTAAAATACATTATTGATTAAAACCATTAACATATTAGGGTATTAGTGTGACCAAAAGAAATCCCAATAAATTCATAGCATTCATACCATGTACAAATTTTTTTATTGGGTATATACTTCTTATTAACCCTCAATTGATGATATCTAGATCAAAGATCGATCTTGGAAAATAATTGAGATCCACGCTGTTGATCAAACATGTCATCAATACATGATCATAGATACTTATTTTTCATATTTACCTTTTATGATCATAATAATCAATTAAAAGTATCATTGATCCATATTTCTTTATAAAAAACAGAATAGGTTCACCATAAAGTGATGAATTCATGCCTATCATAGGTCATCTTCAAAATCAATATTATTTATATTAGTAAAGAATAGTGGTTGACTAGGGTAATCTCACTTGAGTATCCTTTGTGTTTGGTTCACTCACATAGTTTATTTCACCTATGTTATCCATTTTTGGGGATTTTATATTTTAAAGAAAGCAATGATAATTTTTTTGGGTAATTGATTTCTCTTCTAATGATATGAAATATTTGAATTAAAACTAACATGAAAATATAAATAGAATAAAGTAATAAAGGAAGTACTTGATTTGGGGTTTATTGTTATATTCAATCATTATTCCCCATTATATGTCTATTTTTACATTGATAATTGATATGTAAAATATCATGTTTTAATTACTATTCTTTATTTAGATATTTTGGAATCGTTATGATCCTAAGAATTTTTATTTCCCCCTCCTCTTATAATCATGTTTGATGACACACCTTGGTCTAGGGTGTTCCATATTCATGGACTAATCTCTATCAATGTAGTTTCATCAATTGACTAGATCTATTTATTTATTTAAAGAGTTAACCAATAGACAATGGGAAACATATTTAAATAAAATAATAGCAATAGATTGATTTGAATTTAATTGTTGGGAAGTCACATAATCAGGGAAATTTACCTCACAATTCATACTACTGATATCTACCACAAAATTAAGATTAACATTAATGAAAAAATCGAGAATACCATGACCTCCCCCTAGGACAAGCCTCAGGGTCAGCCTCTCGTTTTAGAGACTAAGAGATCATAATGGTGGGAATATGGAAGAGAAGAATAATTATAATATTATAAAACTAAATAATTTAAAAATAATGAGAGTGAGGTAATTAAAAAAGAAAATTAAAATGAATTAAGATGAGAGAGAGATAAAATAAAATAAAATAGGGAAAAAAGAAATAAAATATATAATTTATAATGAAATTTAAAATAATAATTATAACTATTATTATTATTATCATCATTATTTTATTATTTAGAAATTAATTTTATTTGGAGAACAAAGATAGATAAAAGAAAAAATGTAAAATAATAATTCTATATTAATAATAATTATAATAATTATTATTAAATGTTAATATTATTATTACTATTAATATTAATAATATAATTAAAATTAAAAATTTAAAAGATGGATGGATGGTTGAACGGTTTAATAAAAATGTATAAATTTTTCTTATTGAAACTAAAGTAAAATTAAAATTTCAATTTAAAATATATCAACTACTAAAAATTAAATAAAAAGAAAAAAATAATAATAATAAATGGGATAATAAAGAGGTTTTTCAACATGGCTCCTGGGTGGATATCTCCTCCTTAGTGGTCGATTGATGGAATTGGAGTTTTTAAAATGAGATGTTTTCCTCCTTTTATAGGCCATAATTTTCCTTCTAAAAGTTCTTACATGTTAGACCTAGTAAATAGAATAATTTTGGAATGGTGTATTCATAAACACTTTAAACATGTATTCAACCTTTCCTATATAAATATTATATTTATCCAACATGTGTATAGATATTTATGTTCATTCGACTAAGATACTTTATTTTTCCTAGGCAGACTCTTTATATTCCACATATTCGGTTTTACCTACATTAATGGTGTTCAAAACATTCTATTCACTCTCAAAATACATAATTAAAGTTTTTAATAAATTTATTTCTTAGGCCTTATTAAAATTTTATACTATTTGGTCTTTCCATTCATGATATATAGTTTCATCATCAAAAATAGCAAGATATGTGCACAACTTTCCATGCCCAAATTTTGAGTTGGTTTTTTGCATCCAAATGGTGGAATTATTTTTAGGTGCAGAAGTATTAAATGAATCCAAGGATGTATATAATACTAAAAGTAAATAATTTTATGATTTAAATATGTATATAAAATCTTATGTTCTAAGCATAGAAATTATTTAAAGTATCTAAAATTAAAAATAGTCCATTTTTCTGATGAAGCTCAAAAATACCACTAGAATCATAAAATTTTACAATTTCCCTTAATATAATAATTTTTTTGGATTAATAAATTATATAATAAAAAGAAAATTATGGAAAATGTTTATTCTTTCAAATCCCCCACACTTAAACCATGCATGTTCTCAAGCATAAAATCTAAACACTGAGAATCTAAGGGCACTATGGTTACCAATATTAAAAATCCAAAGCAATAAAATTATACAATAAAAAAATTCAAATAAAATTATCAAATGTAAAATAAAACATCAATTAAATTTTACACTTTTCAAAGAAGCAGTAAATCCATGTATTTCACTTTTCCACTTTGAAAAATGATGGATCTTTTTTTTAATTCATTCAAGACCATCAATTCATTAGTATTAAACATGTCAAATCCCAATCTACCTTTCTTTTGAATATGTTATCACATAAATAAAGAAACAATTTAAGTAGTGTTGTTCTAATATAAGGAGAAGATTCTTCATTTTTATAGGCTTGTAAAGGAACTACTTTCTCCACATTGTAAATAAATAAGAAGAAGAATATCATAGGGGCATGCAATTAAGGTCCAAATGTATTTGAGGCTTATGGTTTGTAGGAATTAGTGTTTAAAATTTAAGTTCAAAAGATTAGGTATATCTGTAATATCATAAATAATGATATTAAAATTAAAAATGTCATGAAATTGTCCCTTTCAATTTGTAACAACTCCCAACATCCCCAAAACACAAAGTAAGGATCATGAGAAAATAAATCATAATGAATTATTATTGAAAGTTGTGCTTAAAATAAACCTCACATATGACACTTAAACACATGTGATATATATAATAGGTCTATTAGTAGTGATTTATGGTTTTCTTGAATCACAAACCATTTTTCTCATTTTTGGTTCTTTTTTTTCATTTTCCATTTTTTTAATATTCAAGAGGGGAAAAAAATAACTTTTTATGATTGAATCAACAACCATAAATTATTCCTACAATAAGAAACCCCACAATTCTTACAAACAATAAAAATCATCTCATACACCCTAAAACTCTTCACCCTCTACATCAACATTAACATATTATGAAGATAGGAAGAGTAGGGTGAGAATAGATTAAAATGGAATAAAAAATTTTGTATTCCTACAAAGGTCATTCTTGGTCTCAATGGAATAGAGAATAATTTATTTAAAGGTGGTATTTGAAGTGTATGTGGTTTATCAAAAGATTCTTCAATCATTTTAAATGTGTTTTTGCTCAGTCATATATATGATAATTTCAAATGAATGTTTTGGTCAGTGAAAAGTCCCAATATTACTCAAGAAATATTATCAAGAATAAAATTAGAAGTAATTGGTATATAAACCCTCTTAGGAATAAGAAATATAAAATTGAAAAATCATTCAAGGAATGATTAACAATAACAAATCAATTAAAATAAATATCAGAAATTCAAAACATGAATTTTTTTTGGGAAATTTCATTTACATAAAATAATGAATTCCCTCAAATAATGAGTCCGTACTTTTATATCGATGATTCTATATAAAAATTTGATTATAAATTTTATTTTTCAAAATAATAAACATTGAAATAAAAAATATGATATCATAGGATTACAAATAAATTCATGTCTCTTATATAAGACAAGTAAAGAATAATTCAAGCGTGGTTATTCAATTTCAACATTGATGCTAAAAAAATTGTTGGGAAACAAAGTAAGGAGTTTCAAATATAAATATAAAAATTGAAATCCCAATGGAAATAAATATTTATCCTCTTACTCCCATGTTTGGGGCTCCCATATTCCATCATGAACCTAAAAAACAGAAATACTCAATTAAGTATAAGGTTCGTGTCATTTACAATAAAAAATAATAGGAGGGGGTGGGTCAAGTGTTGGTCTACTTCTTAAAAAATGAAATTAAAATATAAATTAATTGGAAGTTATTAGAAGGAGATAAGTTTTAGTATAATCCCCCAAGTGGGCCCAGACTTTTTAATGCCTCCAGAGGGAAGTCCCAACTATTACCTAAAGTCAGATGGTGGATAATGAATCTTTAATTTGAACTACCACGTTTGGATTTCCCATCATGTGCTTCATACTTATGGGTGAGTAATGATCCATGGTTATAGTATACCATATACACCCGCTATAAAATTAGGTACAACAAGTATGATAGTAGTGGGATGAAGTATCAATCATACTTCTTCTTGGTTTCTACTTGTGCAACTATCTCTTCCTTCTCTAGTTCTCGATTGCCATGGGATTTAATATGAGTAGCCTCTTTGTTGATTTACTCAAGATCAACAACTTTTATCTCTTCATGATGGGTACATTGAAATTCATATTCATTGAAAACAAGAAGCTCCATTTGTTCCTGAAGATGTTAATTTCCAACATCTTCATCTTCCTTTAATCCATAGAAAATATTTTTTAAATCTTCATAGTCAAACTAGTTGGATGTGATGCAAAATTTAGATTTGAAAAAATCAAAAGAGATATAAAATGATAAATACAACAACTCCTTTGCTTTGTTCATATTCCTTAAATTCTTAAATTGAAAGTTCCTCTTGGATTAAATTCTCAGTTAATGGACGCAGGTAGCTAGTCTCCTCCATCATTATTTCATATTCCATCATAAGGGCGGTGTATTCCTTAACAGATCATGAATATTATCCTTTTAAGGGTTTGGGGAGATCAAAAAGTTTCTCGCATTCATCCCAAAAGACATATAGTTCTGGTTGATCTCCCACATGTATCTCAGAAAGGAATTTTTACTCATTTTATTCCTCAGGAAATACAAGTTTTTTATCTTATAGATCAAGTTTAGACATGGGGTATTTTGATGACACTTTGAAGTATTTTTTTATCCAATCCATTTAGCCTTGGTGATTTTTCAACTTCTCATCAATCCCTTGAACATCATACATGAGCTTTTATTTTCCCACTTTATCCTATAAATATAATGGGGATACTTCTTCAAAAACAGTTAGAGGTAGTGAGAACCATGATTCCTGTGTATCGAAAACATCTTGAAGGAATTTTGGGATTTATTTCCAGAATACACATAGATCCCTAACCAATCCTTCAACCACTAGTTTCTCAAGGGTCTCTTTGAGATCCTGGATAAGGTCCTTGAATTCCTCTTCTTTGTAAATTGGGATCTTGTCCCCCTGATCTATCTAACCTATAATGAAACACTATCATTTATAGATATGGGTTATTAAACTAATGTATCATTCACCTGAGAGTAATTGTTCAATGAATTTAATAAATGTTCATTGGATAAAATCATTGATTTTTTTAGTTTTTACTTTTCTAAATTTTATTAAAATATTTGTAAAATTTAAAATAGAAAATATAAGAAATCTTATCATTAGATACCCAATAATGTTGTATGTTTTTATACACACATATCATGGGGTGTGGTCAAAAGAAATATTATTTTTCTTAGTGCAACACAGTGGCTGACCAGGGTCGATTCACTTGATGAGCATTTCAGTTTGGTTCACTCAGTTGACCCCTTTTACCAAAGATGTCCCTTTTTCGGTTTTGATAATTTAAGGAAAACATTGAATTTTTTCAGCTTTTCATTACATGTTAAATTAAATTCAATAGAATAATTTAACCTAACATGAAATCATAAAAAATAATGTAAGAAAGAAAGGACATCGTTTTAGGTTTCATCTTGGAATCAATCATTATTATCTATTATATTTTTATTTTTGTTAAATAATCCAGACATGAAATATCATGTCTGAATTATTGTTATTTATTTATAAATTCTAGAATTTTTGAGTGCCAATGAAATATTATTCCACATCTTCATATAATCAATGTTGACAACACAACTTGTTCTAGGGTGTACCATCTTCTCGGACCCAGCTCTATTGATGTTGTTTCATACATTGATTAGCTCTTGTACATTTTTTGAAGAGTTAACTATCTGAGAGAGCGAAATAGATTTAAATAATAGAATAAAAGTAGATTTAATGGAATGTTATTAGTCCTAAGTCACATAATCAAGGACATTCACCTCACCATTCAAGCTACACAAATCTACCACAAACATAATATAAACATTAAAAAATAATTCAAGAATATGCTGACCTACCATTAAGCCAACCCTTGGGTCAACCTATCATTTCCAAGAGTAATAGATAATAATAGTGGGAGGATGGAAGAGAATAGAAAATATAATAAATTAAATAAATAATTTAAAAATAACGAGGTTTAGTAAATGAAAGAATAAAATAAAATAGAATTGGTATGAGAGAGATGGCATGAAAATAAAATAAAAAAGGAAAAAAAAAGAAATAAATTATATAATTTAAAAATAAATTTATAATAACATTAATTATTATTATTATTATTATTATTAAGAAAATAATTTTAATTAGAGGAGAAGGAGAGATAGAATAAATTAAATCATCTAAATAATAATGTTATATTTATAATAATTTAATAATGTTAATAATAATAAAAATAAAAATAATGTTAATAATAATACAAATAATAATAATATAACTAAAAGAAAAAAATTTAAAAATATAGATTGATGAATGAACAATTTAACAAAAACATATGAATTATTTTTAATAAATTTAATGTAAAATTAAAAATACAATTTAAAATAAAATATACAACTAAAAAATAAATAAATAGGTAAAAAATTAAGAAGAAGAAATAGGAGAGGGAGAATATGGTGCAGTTTGGGTCCTTTGAGTAAATCTCCTCCTTAGTGGTCGATTGATGGTATATGATGATTTTGAGAGGAGATGCCTACCTCCTTTTATAGTCAAAAATTTTCCTTCTAAATATTCCATATGTTAGCTTAATTCAATAAAAGAATTGGGAAATAGTGTCTTTATAAAATTTGTTAATAAATTTATTTCTCCCCCCCCCAATTTAATTTTCATCATCCATTTATAGGGAGAGTTATATACAGTTTACTCCAAAAATTTATTCTGCCCAGGCAGGCACTTCATATTCCACATCATCAGGTTCTCATGCATTAATTTTCTTTGAAAATGGTCAATTTATGAATGGACTACTTCCAAAAAGTTGTTAATATATATATATTTCTAATTTACCCTCCAAATTGTAAATTATATGGTACTTCCATTCCAGAGATATGGTACTTGGATCAAAAATAGATAGATATGTGCACACTTTTCAAGTCCAATATTGTGAGGTGGTTTTGGGATTCCAAATGGTGGACATAGCTTTGGGTACAACAAAATGAAATGAATCCTAGGATATATAGAATTATAAAAAAAAATAATTTCACAATTTGTATATGTATAGAAAATTTTATGGCCTAAATAAAAAAATAATTTGAAATAGTAAAAATACAAAATAGGCCATTATTCCGATTAAAATAAAATTACCACTAAAATCATAAAATGTCACAATTGTACATAAAATAAAACTTTTGTGGGATTTTATTTTGAAATTAAAATTTCAAAACAATCTAGGACATCTGGAACAACCGGACCGCCAAGTGTGCACTTGATTATGACAAGGCATGCCTTGAGCCCAACGCCCATGCGACGACCGAGGCTACGCCCGCTCCTTGTCGTCATCAGATCAACTTCATCAGAAATTTTCTCCACCTAAAAACTGGTCTCTTCTCCCGTTTTATCATTAGAACAAAACTATATCAAAAAATAGTGTCAAATAAACATTAATTATCCACTGAAAACAAAAAAACGAACTTCCAGCAAAACACCAGACTGTCATTTAAAGACTACATGTATCCATCACACCTCACACGTCATCGCTAATGATAAAACTATGAAATAGGAAGGGCCTATCAGTTTACACTACACCAACACACACCAATTGTAGTAGAAAATCTTGGGTAGAGGGGACAAACCATATAAAGAATTTTTAATCCAGTAGAGGGGAAAACCCAAAAAAATTCAAAAGAGAATAGAAGATCAGAAGAAGAAACACAAACAATGGGACACCAATCATTCGAGAGAAAATAAAACCTAGAAAATATCTCTCTCACTACCCTATAATCATGTATTATCTTTCTTAGCACATGTTTTCCACAAGGTAATGGGGAATAGTTCATCCCTACTCAGAGCTAGAAGGACCGCCACTATTCCTGAAGGAACCACCAAGGACGACACCCGAAAAGACCCATCAAAATGTCTGCAACTGACCATATGCCTTCAAAACAGAAACAAGGAAGGAAGATTGATAATTGTTGAGTAGAAAAGGAAGAGTCATACTACCGAGCTAGAAGTAGATGAGGAATGAATAAATGGAGAAATAAATGCCTTGGGGTAGTCTGAGGAAACTGATTCTGAAGAAAAGAAAACAGTACACAACATTTCAGTGGAATACAATAAAAATAATTCTTAATGTCAAAAATAAAATCCTTTCATAATAGTAATATCATAAATGTTGAGTTTCTATCTAATCATATAAGATAAATTCCTCTTTTGAATATGAATCATGACCCATACGATGTATAATATTTCCATCAGAATTTCTTTTTTTCAACATAATTATAGGTTATCATATGATATTTTGAAATATTAAATGTAACATCCATTAATTGTAAATTTATATTGTATTTATGTAAATAAATCCAATACATTCCAAAAATAACATCAAATTCAAAAAAAAAATGAAAAATGAAAAGATATTTAGGGAACACATACAAAAAAACATCAACTGGAGAAGAATCATGGACTTAATATTAGATCATCATACCATTAATATTTTTATTTCTAAATCAAAATATGATTTTTTATTTGGTACTGTGATATCTTTAAAATTTTCTTTAAATATAAAATTTTGGGTAGATTAGAATCATATTAGACATTACAAGATCTAATGTTGATGGTAAGTGTACCTTTATCCATGTTATTATAAGAACACCCATCAGAAATAGTGATCACATGATATTTCCCTTTTTCTTTGAGCTTATAAGGTAGTTGGTGTCGATAATTTCCATAATCATTATGATTTTGGAACTGGTTAGTATAGTGACCATACACCTTATATTTTAAACATGAGAGTGGGGGTGGTGATTATTATTGATATTTCTCTATATTCTCATCATTATCTAACTTCTTATCCTAATATAAATAATTGATTTTCCGATGACCTTCCTTTAAAAACATGAAACATTAACTGGTTCTCATAATACATATTCCTCTATGTTTTCCTTAACTCATCAAGCATAGAGGAAGGCCCATCATATTCTCTCTGTGATTTTCAAATTTTCATTTGAAAAATATTTTTCTTTTCTTGTCAAAAACATGAGATTGATGGGTTACTCCAATATCTATATCCACCTTGAGAGAAAATCTAAGAATTTATTCCTATATTCTGAAGTATTTAATGGAAAACACCCTTAAGATATGTGGTTTTAACCCACTAAACTATAGATCAACCTTACCTTCATACATGATAAAAATCCCCCAACCGCGCCTCTCATATTTTGTGTTGTTTTCCTCATAAGTACCAACTATTTCATCATATTTAGAAATTAAATAAAGGAATTAATTCACTATTTCAGATGAATAATATGGTAAAATTACTTGTGGGTAAATAACATTTAAAATCATCCCACTCAATAGATTCAATTTCCTCTTATTATCTTATATTCTTTATAAGAGTGAACAACAATTATTCTTTTCCATCTAAATGATAAATGAAAATAATAAATATCTCATGTTCCAAACAATGATGAATGGACAGCATGATTTCAATGGTACTGATCTATTTATCTTCAAATAGTGTATTAGTAGACCCATTATAAAAAGGTGTATGTTCCCTTATAAAGGACTCAACATAACATTGTTTCCTTCTTTGCTCAAGATCAATGTGATTCCTATCCTAATGATGATTTGTAACCATATCAACATGATTTTAAATTCTAGATATGATAGTATTTGATTTCATAGAAGGGAAATAATTTCATTGTCCATCACATTCATCATTAACATGGTTTCATCGAGTTCCTACTATTGACTAAAACCAAGAAATCATAGTGTTAGAAACAATAAACATGGTGTGAAACCACATAGTCATGAAAAATAATTTATATTATGTATAAATTCTGACACTTTCTTCTATGACACCGAAGTTTTAACTTATTTCACTCATGGTCATTACCAAAACCATTAAATTTTATCAGAGTCGTTGTCTTATCCCAAGGGTTCCTAATAAAGCTTTCTTATCCTAGTTTTCAAATGGTAACTAAAACATTATCTAATACCAACTATAGTGACCCATACATCCATACAAATACATTACATCTTAATAAATGAATATTCATATTATAACATTCCAATACATTCTATAATACTTTAAGACTAGTATCATTGGAAACATAAAAACATAAATAACTTGTTCATAAAATTGATATATCATCGTTCAATTATTTCATAATAAATAGAACCCATATAAAACATATCATATTTAATACCTTTCTTCATAACCAGATGGAGTATAAGATAAGAAAATCGTAATCTTAGATGATCAGTAAGGGTTAACAAGTGTGATATTAAAGATCAAATAAGCATAACATGAGCATAAGGTATTGATAAGATAATGTTATCATTTGAAAACCAACCCACATATATCAAAGATCCTAATCATGATTGATGGATCATATCTTTTTAGTTTATAATAAATTATTCATAAATTAATAAACAAATATGAAACATGAGAGAACAATAAAGGTATTAGATGTGGAATTTTGAAATATAAATAATCATAGAAAATCATTTCATTAATAGTCAAGGATCATTTCCCAAACTATAATAGTGTAATGCGTCCACTCCCAAAAACATCGTAGATGTCATGCTTCATTATCAAGTCTATAATAGTGGATTAATTATCTTACTAAAATTGGTTAACTACCCATTCTAGTCTTTTTTAGCTTAAGATATATCAATTTTCACAACACATTGGAGGGAGATAATGGACCCACTCATCAAATAATGAAAATCCTACATATATGTGACACATAACTATAAAAATTTGATTATATAAGAAATCATGAAATGAAATGGGTTTCCAAAACATTTCATTATTTCATGAACCATGGTTGAGGGAAAAGTTTCATAAACATTAAAATATTCCATAATAGAAAAACTCATTGAAAGGGAATAAGTTTTATAAAAATCTTAACTTAATCAGGGTAAAACATCCAAATAATGAATAATTATGGTATTTAAGGATCATATCCTAAGAAAATCGTAATTTTAGTCTATGTTTGTTTTCTTTGATGAATATAAATTCCATTAAAAGTTCATTAAAAAAATATTGAGGGAAATAACCTTTTAACTTTGAAATCACTTATTATAAAAAATAGTGCAAATATAAAGGAAAAAATTTTCATTTAAAGGAACCATATTAACTTGTAATGTAATGTACAAATAAATAAATTTTCATGATGGAGGAGAAATTTATTCATGCCGTATAGGTTAAAAAACATTCCTTCCATGGTTTTGTTAAAAAAGTCAGAAACATACATATTGGGAAAATTAAATGAACATTATATTAAAATCATTATTAAAAAGTAAAACATGGGAAAAATTAATTTTAAACCCCATATTATAAAATTAAAACCCACCTTTAAAACATTTTTATAAAACATGGATATATGAGAAAAAATTGACTATTGATAAAAATGAAATTAATTTTCTCTAAACGATAGTTTTTAGTCTATTGAGTACATATATTGAGGAAAATTAAAATATAAAAATAATTTTAATGAAATAAGCATATGGGAAGAAATATAAAAAGTTTCTTGAGAGATATAAAATTATATTTCATCATCATAGTCATACTCAAAATCAATCTTGATAAACAATGAGATTGTGACATAAAACCCTTACCACAGGTTCACCTTGCATCGAAAACACTCTGAGATCTAGAATAATAAATTTAAATATGTTATGATTTTATATTAGATTCAAATTTATATTTTTAATTCCATATATGTTCTATTTTTAACATTTTAATAAACACTTTTATAAATCATTCCTTTCAAAAATCTCAATTTTTTAGATTTTAACTATTTCATTTATCATTAGTATTTAAGTTCATTTGTTTCATTCTTAGGAATTTTATTCTAGATTAATAATAAAAATAATATTAATAATCAAATAATATAATATATATTCATTATATAAATAATTTTATTCTCCCATTAAAGTTTCATATAGAAAAAATGAATTACATCGTTCATGGAAACTGTAGTTCATACGTATGCATAGTCACTGTTTTCATATTTTTTAAAGACGGAATGAAAGAAAGATAAATATTAATTCACCATTTTAGGATAATTAATATATAATATATATGATATATATTCATAAAATATATCATTATAAGTACCCGTGAAAAATATAAATAAAAAATAAATCACATTTCTTCATGGAGGTGGTAGTCCAGACGTACGCCCAAATGATGTTATCATTACCAAATGGAATGGATGGTAAGTAGGTAGATCTGATATTATAATTTCAAAAGTATAATATTTCTATAAATAAGATATAAAAACATTAAAATAATATTAATAATAATAAATAAAACATTGTGGTGAAAATTGAATTATATCACTATGTGGAGACCGTAAGTCTTACGTAAGAAAGAATGATAATTTCCCTTCTCATTTCAAGAGAAAGTGGTTTTATTATGGTGTTTTAATAGTCAAAGTAACATTAAATAATATTAATAAAAATTAATTTATTATTTTAATATAAATACTATATAAATATAGCAGTTAATGAAAGGGAGAAAGAAGTGATTGGGTAAGGCCATTCCCTCTTCTTTTAAATTACACTTCTATATCTCCTCTAAAGGTCACTAGGTTTGGTATTTTGGGAACACAATAACCTATAGAATGTTTATAGGTTTATTTATAAGAGTAATTGGAATATTTTTTTATATATAAGGCTCAATGTGGTGTATATATGTTAGAGAAGATGTTCCCTTGATAATTGAGGTGAGGGCCAATTTTGAAATGATACAAAAGAATAAATTATAATAAATTCAATATTAAGACAAATTACACCAAATGGATTGAGATTAGAAGATATGTTAGGAATGTTTTCTAATACCATAAAAAAATATAATTTAATAATTTTTTTGGTGTCATTTTAAATCTTATAATTTTGATAAACCATTACATAAAAAAATTTAATTTCAACTATGGTAACAAAATTTTCATTATTATATATTTTTTACCTATATGAAGGAAATTATTACAAAATTTCCATGTTATAAAATTTTAAACCATATTATATATATCTTATCATATCTAAATATATTTATTATTTTTAAATAACTTGATAAAATATTATTTGAATAAAATATCATATTTTTCAATTTTGAAACAATTCATTTAATTTGTATTAAAATAAATAAATTGAAATTTTTTAATTTGAATATTATATTTTACGACAATAATAATATGTCATATTTACAAATACAATTTGTGTTAAACTATAAAAAATAAAATTATATAATTTTTAAAATCTATAATATCATTTTTTTTATTTTTCCATTAATTTAATAAATAATATTTTAGGGTTTTGTAATCATTTAAGTTAAATATATGTTGCCTAAAAATTATAAATAAGTTTTCATAACAAATATCATTTAATTATGAACAAAATATACTATTATTATAATTTCAAAAATATTTTTTATCATATGTGAACACATAAAGGATATTTAAAATGAAGAGAGTTAATTTTTTTAACTTCCATTGATTTATACGATATATATTTCATTTTAATTTAATAGTTTACATTAAACTAATAAATTTAGATCCTATGTTAATTATTTTGAAATTATATTCATCCAATATGAATTTATTGGAAATTTATTTTTTATCACCTATATTTATTCAATATTAACCTGATTTTCCCTTTATTGAGGTGATAAATTTCACTATGGTTACTATTCATATTAACAAAAAATAAATAGGGCCTATTTAACAAATCTAAACATCCTAATTATAAATATATAATTCAATTTATCTAATTAAATAGCTATAAATTTCAGAAATTTATTTTTATTTATGTGTGCTAAATGTGGCAAAAATTTCTATTTGGAAAAAAATCATTTTTAATCATCAAATAAGATTAATTATTATCCTTTAAATAGAATACTATTTTTTTTAATGTTTAATACATTTTATAAATTAAATAATATCTAAATTTATATAAAATAACTCACCAAAAATGATTAAATTACTTTTTTACGATAAAAATACATTGGCCACATAAATTTTTTTTCAGAAAAACATCTCCTTTATTTTCCAATGATTTTTTAAAATTTTAAATTAATTGATAACTAATGAATTTATTTGATTCATGTATAAAAAATAAAATTTCAGAATTTAGTCATATTAATACCAAAAAAACCAACAACTTGGTGATAATAAAAATATAATAGTATATTGTGGTTCTTTTAAACTCAGTGTTGCGTGTAATGAAAATTATTATAGAAATAAAATTATTTGAAGATAACTATTTCATAAAAATTAATGGGGTGTTACATATTGACCTAAATATTCATTAAATTAAATCTACTCATAAAAATCATGAGAAAATAGGTTTAGTACACTTCTTAAAGACCATCACAACTAGTCTTCACAAAATCCATAACTATCATACCCAATTAATAATATAGTTAATTATAGTTTTTCTAAAGACCCATTAAAAAACATTGATCGATGTACCTTCACATGAAGTTCTCCCAAAGGTATGAGGAGGGAATCATGGGATTTCCTCTAACCATTCAAGTTAAAATTTTCTTTTATTTTAGTCTATTAAAACTTGATCTAGTGGAATCAACATCAAAATCCGTATTTTAATCATATGAAATCAAAGCGTTGAGATATGAAATAATAAAAGAGGAAATAAAATATATTTTAAATTTAATATACCACTAGAACACACCCAAAACCATTACTCTTGGAGGTTGTTTGTGGAGAGGAAAAAAAGGGGATTCTTGCTAAAATGTTCTCTCCTATATCCAACACGTCATAAAATAAAAATGGCTCCCAACCTAGATTATATGCATTGGACTACTAAAAAGTATAATATAACCCCTCCGGCTAGTTGGGTTACACTCACTGATGATCTAATGGATCTTTGTCTGGATGGTTAGGACTCATCAGCTACCATGTGAGGCTAGGTATCCTACTATGTTACAACTCATCCAACTGGGTTGTTGGTAGCCTCTATAGAAAATATTCAATTGACATGAAAACTCTACCCTTCCTTTGAAACTTTCTTGAACCACTGATTCACCACACAAACCATAAACCACATCTATTAACACCTCTTTTTGAAGATACAAATCTTGGAAACTTCCTTTTTCCATCATTTCTTAAAACAAATAGTTCACCATTTTAAAATTTATATTATTTCCCAGAATGAAATTCACTTAAATCCATAGGGAATTAGGGACATTATTTGTGACATTATACCAAGGATATGTGATATAGGGCCCAAGTAGGGAAGATACACACAACAATCTCGGGGTTTCATTATGAGTTATTGTTCACTTTCTAAAAAATGGGAAATTAAAATCATGACCTAATTAGTATTTTCCCCCTCTAACCATTATTTTCTCCCCATTTCTATGTCAAGGATCTCTAATGGTCAAACCATTCTTCCTCTTTTCATTATTAATGTGTTTTCCTAAATTTAGGAGATAATATGTATAAATATCATAATTTATCATAGGCTTATTCTTTCCACTTCCTCAATCCTTGCGTTCATCAGTTTATTTCTCATTACACTAACCATAATGACCTTAGATGTCCAAAACTAGGGATCTTGATGGGGTTTCAATGAATTTCTTATACTTTTAGGTTAGTGAGGTTCCATATTCATCCCTCTTAATGATATTTTTTAAATGATATTACTTTTCAAAACATTTGAGATAGGGGTCTCTATTTATCCAAACTTTTCCTTTAACTGATCATTGAACATATATTTTACTTCGTTTTTATTGATTTATCAATCTTGGATTGCGTTTCTTAGGGTTTTTATATATAATTATTTCTTGTGGAAAAATAATACTTTTTTATTTTGCATTAAAAATAATTTATATTACAAAAATATTTTTGATTAAATGTTTTCAAGAAAATTCATTTTTTGAAAAATGATTTAAAATAGAATTTAAAAGGAAATTATTTTGGGAACATTAATACATAAACATAGGATTTTTTATATGTAGTGGATTTTATTATCGTTGAACATGTGAGACATTAAATTTTTGATTTCTAGGATGGGTTCTTCATTTATTTGGGCATGATGAAAACATGGGGTCATTTTTGGGGATGCCTTTAGCGGCCTATATTTTTATACATCTTTAGGTTCACATAGGCTATCCAGTTTTCTATGATTAATCCCTAAACACATAGAGAATATAGGTGAGAGCTCCCCAAGTGTAACATATACTTTTATATTATTATGTAATTCATTAATTTATTTCTCGTTTATTATGTGAATGTTATTACATGGTAACCTATTGTTAATTTAATTTATGATTTTCATTATATATTCCATGTTACTCATCATCATGGAATATTTTAAGAAAATAATATGATTTATAAATTATTCTAAAATAAAATAATTCCAAAACAGAATAAATTTTCTTCATTGAAAAGGTTGATATATATATTCTTGTTGGTATCCTAATAGTTTTTTGCATCAGAAAAAATATACATCATTGGCCTTATGATGGATTGGTTCTCGATGATAAAGGTAAAGGTAGAGGCTCGTCATTTATACAGGGATATTTTTTTATTTTCCCATCCATTATATGATTCTATTAGTGGCTAGGGGTCATATAAAGACTACAGAAATAGGAATTTTCAACTACTTCAATTTTTTTATTTTGAAATCTTTTATTTATGTAACATCTTGACTCGAGTTCCCCATGATAGTTCCCCAAGATGGCTAGTCACAGGACCTCAAGCATGCCTCTCCATATGGTAGAGGTTTTTGAGTAGTTTTGAGGGTCTGATAAGCCATTCATGGGAAGACTACACCCACTTTGATCAGAGTAATACACCATCAGAACAAATAAACAACAGTGGAAGCAATATCAATCAATAATAAATAGAAATATCTCAGTATAGTCAAATAATGAAATCCAATAACCAATATAAATAAAGAACATTCCATGCTAATGTATGTGAAAAGTGTCTAAAATGGAAACTAAAAATAAAGACACTGGTGATTCCCAATTGGTTCTTGAACCCCATATTTCCCTCATCCAAACTCCATCCCCATATCATCCATCTAATACCAGACATTTTCCCTTGACCTGTCCTACAAAAATATATCTATTCAGGTACTGATTAGGCTGTCCAAATAGGGTGTGAGTATGACTCATTAGGCCACCACCAATGGTGTCTAAAACAATATGAAATCAAAAATAGTGTATATAATTTTATAAATTAATAATTACAATGCATAATTAAATAGTTAAAATATTATGAATTTTTATATTTACTCCATCCTTTATACATCCGACATATGGCATTAACGATTCAAATCACTTTGAGGGGGCGGTAGTCCGCACTTCCTAAAATGAAATTATCGCGTTTACCCATAATGGAAATCATAAAGGTATGCCATAAATGAGAAATACAGAATCATAAGGAAAAAATAAACATAATATATATCATATATAAATATAGTGACATCTTAATATCCACCATGAGCGGTGTTAAAATAAGATTGAACAATCATCGTTTCGTGAGGCAGAAATTCGCCAACCACAGAAACAGTATGTTCTTTAACCATTAGACAATGGTGTGTGTAAGTGTAAATCAAATACTTCTAATAAAAACATCCTAGTATATTTAATATAATGCTGTTTTTACAAAAGAAAGTAATAAAAATAGTTTAAGTGGTTGTAGAATCAAAATAAAACAAAATAACCTAAGAGAAGACATTACCTGAAAATCGGGTAACTCTTTTTTGATTTGAGCCAAAGGCTTCCTTGGGAAGAATTATTTCCAAATTGAGGCTTCTAGGAGTAATATAGGGAAGTTGAGAGAGTATTTGGGAAGATTTTGGCCGAGCCAAATGGCTTGATGGTGTGAATAAGGTGGTTGTGGTGGGGGCCTTTTATAAGAGGAGAAGAGGGGCACTCATGGAAAGTAATGAAATGTTACATTATTATGAAGTGCTATTTGGATTTCAAAGGTCCCAAAATTATATATTTCTAGTATAAGGTTATAAGGGTTAAACATATACCCATCCAATAGGTTTTTTACAAGTGTAAGTCTTATAATTTACATTATCTTTTCATTTTATTTAAAAAGTTCATTAATGAGGTAATCGTTGCATCATCATGGTGTGATAAATAAATTTATTTATTTATTTACAAAAAATTATAAAAAAATTACCTTGATGTAGGAAATACTTTTATATTTCCAATGAATATTTATAGTTGAAAAAGTTAACTTATATAACCCCATGTAATAATTGTTTTATTAAAACAACACATGTTTGTGACAATTTTATTTTTTCTTTAAATAAAAAGTTCTTAATGTCATTTTCTTACCCAAGTGGCTCCATGGGGTCCCAAAGTTTACCCATGGATTGTCTTGGTCAGCCAGGACTCATCCAATAAGTTTAGGAAAAGTTTCAAGATATTTTTATATTTTTATAATATCATTTTCACCTTAAATTTCACTAATTAACTTCAATCACGATTAATAAAACTTAAAAGTTACTATTCACCAAAAAATTATTTTAATCCCATTGAACCAAATTTTACATCTTAATGACAAAAATTTATGCGGATTTTTGAAATTCAATTCATAGAAGCGGTAAATTTTCATTTAAATGAAAAAAATCAGTTTTCTAACTTCAACTTAGTGGTTTCACTATTCATCAAAAATTAAAGTTTTTCAGAAAAATACCAAAAATTCACCCTAACATATATTTGATATTACCAATTCAAAAATGATGTCTATTTTACAAAATTATAAAAATATAAGTTGGTTTAATTAATTTAATAATTAATTCCTGCTGTCACAACAAATAGCGTGTTTTTAAGAAGTAATATATATCAAAAGATTAAAAATTGTTTATGTCTAATTTCAAAGTGAAATTAATTCTAATGACCACCATTGGATAAAATGGTAAAAATATATTCTAACTATACATTAAAACCACTCAATTTTATAATTTATCACTATAAATTATTTTGATTAAAAAAGTTGTTTTTAGCTATTCATAAAAAATTGGAAGTTCTCAGAAAAATACCAAAAATTCAACATAGGCTAATTTCAATATTCCGAATCCTAAAATGAAGTCCATTTTGAAATATAAAATTTATATAATTTCAAAAATTGGGTATTAATATTCAAAACTGCTACTTTTATTGGTTGTGGTGTGTTAGAACTCGAGGTTGCGTACAACACACGTTGCTCTATTATTCAAAGAGGAGCGTACCATGGAAGCTTAGGGTGTTACATATGAAGTCTTATAACTTCATTAATATAGAGTCGTGAATGGTTATCCAATGGAAAATCCTCCCTCGTAATAAGGATATGTGAATATTTGGAAAGTCTGTCAACAATTACCCATATTTCAACATTTGTTCTTGGAGTCCTTGCTAATGTAGTGAAAAAATCCATAACAATGACATCTCATTTCCATGTAATAATCGGTATAGGTTGCATGAATCCTCTAGGATGTGGTCTTTCATCCATCACATGTAGACAAACTATACACCTTGATACATAATTAGTAATTTTCAGCTTCATATTATCCCACAAAAAATGTTCTTTTAAATCTATATAAATCATAATCTTTTCAGTTGTATAGAGAAATTCAAGCTATTTGCATTATCCAATAATTACCTTTTTATCTTGGGTATAGAGTGAATACAAATACTCTTGAGAAATTTCATAATTCCATCCTTATAAATCAATTATTCCAATTTCCCATCATTTACAACATTCTTTTTCAATTGAGAATTCTTATCTTCAAACTTATAACATTTAATACTTTTTAATAAATATGGCTTTGAAACCAATATAAAAAGTAGTGATGTTTCCCCATTCTTGATAATTCTAATATCTAACATTTCTAGGTGTGTGTAGATAGTATCTCTTTCAATCCTCAATTAATTTATAATTCCATGATTCTTTCTGATCAATTCATTTGCTACCAAATTTTCCTTCCATAGGTGGTAGTGTATTGAACAATCATAATCCTTTAGTAGATTGAGCTATTCCCTTTTCCTCATGTTGAGTTATTTCTATGAGAACATATATTTGAAACTCTTGTGATCTATATATATATCACATATTTCATCGTAGATATAGTGTCTCCATATAATTAGATAAAATATTATAGATGATGACTCAAGTACATGAGTGAGATAGTTCTATTCATTAATTTATAACTACATTGTTGAAAAAAAATAACTCTTTAATTTTTCATAATGACTGAATGAGCGGTTGATTGTCACCTATCGACCGGTTAAGGTACTGGTGCTTTGTTAATGTGTGTAGCAGCACTCGGGTCGAATTATCGGTGATGATACTTTTTAATAGTCAATTATTTTCAAGTTGATTGTATTCGGATTTGGGGATTTGGTTTTAGAGATTATGAAATAATTTATGGATGATGTTTGATTTAACAAATTGATAAAGATTGGGGTGAAATCATTATTTGGGATTTAAGCATATGATATCCTTGTGCCTTGCTTGGTATTGCATTAAATTAACACCCATGCCACAAGTTGTCGTTGATTGGAATTCCTAAGTGTTGAGGCTCTAATCAAAGACTTAACTTAACTATCATTCTAATATCAATTAGTACATGATTATGGTAGTGTATTTACTATTCCAATAATCCATGGAATCTATATGTTAAACAAGATATGTCATTAATCAATGACATATTAAGTCCTACATACACAATGTTAAATTAAGGAATACTCGTCGAGAAAAATCTCCCAATCGCTTAACACCACTAAATAATGGCTCTCCCCAAAGCTATATTTACTCATCCATTGAGACGGTTATTATTCTGGTAATATATGTTTATGATGATGAACTAATAAGTGAATAAAAATAAAGGGATGATAAAAATGTTTTGTGTTTAACACACACACATGAACAATGATGAGAATTAAAAATGAACTTTAGATTGAATGAGAAAGGAATGGAAGGGAATGGGATTAAATAGTATTTAAATTATTTTAAGGCAAATAATATTATGTAATATAAATTTTATGAGAATAATATATGAAGAAGAAGAAACTTTCATTAAATTAGAATTTTAAAACCCAAGACTTACAATATTACAAAAATGAAGAACACAAAAGTAAATGAAAACTGAGAGAGGAGGAGGGGTATCTCAAGTGAAAACATGAGTATGGAAGGTGATAATAAGACTTTGGAATGGATTTGGTCATGCCAATGTATGCTCCTATCTTCGGAAATGCCAACTCTTTTGAAAGGAGAGAGGTTGATGTATTTATAGACCAAGGTGGTGGATTGTTTGCATTCCAAAACAACCCCTCCACATGGCTCAATTATTTGGATATCCAGATAGATTAATATTGATATATATCATTATTAAAAAATTTAGATAATAATTTGGGATGAATACACTCAAAATTGGGGGAATTTGGACTTATGGAGCCAAAGTTATGATCGTTTGATTAAACAATTTTAATATGTCAATTTCAATCCATACTTTTTCGATGGCTGAAATGTAAATGGATTTTTCAATAGGAGTATTCCTTAGAATCTGAATAATTTCTTTTAAAAATTAGTCCCCATATATCCCTTCTTTCACACTAAAAATCTCAGCATGATTTGATGACTAAATAATGAGAAAAGTCAATTTTGGTGTGCTGATTTCATTTCCCGGATAGAATGGTGGGCCGGAATTGAAAGCTTCATTTGGGACCCTTTTTTTGGCGTTGGGCCCTAAAATTTTTATTCATGATTCTTTTGTATAGTAAAGAACATATGGGGGATTTTCATGAAATTTGGACTTTTCTATTTAGACCAGTAACTCAATCATCTTGGATAGTCCAATTTCTTCACAGATTCTTTGGTCCTTCTTGTAAGAACCATATGACCCTTAAAATAAAAGAATTGGCCACTGATTCCTTATAATTAAATGTTTTAATTTGATTAGGTAACCCTAAAAAAGGAGAATCATGAAATTTGGATAAGTAAGAATATATTTATTATTAAAACATTAAACATACTTTAATCTGGATGAATTCAAATAGTTCTCTAAAATTATATTTAATATTTAAACATTAATATTTCACACAAATTATGCTCATTTAATTTAAAATAAGTAAAGGGAGTATATAATAATTTATTAATAAGTGAATAACATAAACTCCCCCACCCTTAGGCTTGTGAATGTTCTCATGTGGAATAAATATAAAAACATAACAAAATCATTTTTACTTGCAAATAAATATTAAATTTTTGTTTTCACCAATCAGGGGTTGTTTAGACCATTTCACTCATCCATATTGAATTCCACCATAAATTGTTACAGAAACAATTTCCAAAAATAACTCTGTTTCTCATGATCAAATTTAGAAATGGAAAATGTGTTCACTCAAAACTCACTCCTCTCAAGATGATAAAATTCATTTATGGAGGTTCTCTCTTTCACCAACCAAAAGTGAAAAATCATATATTTTGGAAGAGATCTCATCTTCCATTCCCTATCCTAACGTGATAAAAATCAAGAGATATTTTTAGGGTATTTTCTATGGCTATGGGATGGTAGGAAGATGATATCCAAAATATAGGAAAGGGGGGTAAAACACCAACATGGAAAAACCAATGCACACATTTATTTTTTAAATGAGAAGTGAAAGGAAATGGAAACACATATTTATAAGATAATGAAAATGTGAAATAAGACACAAAAGTGGACGGTATTTTTATGTGGATGAGAATATGAAATATTTTTCGACCACGAAACTTCTCCCAATTACATAAGTGTTCATTTTTTCTATTTTTTTGGTATTTTTTCGAAAGTTGAACATGAAACAGGTCTCACACTCATCACCCAACAAATGTTCATTTGTGATAATATTTATGCCACCATTACTAGTAATAATATGAATTGGACTAACCCATTCACTATCAAAAATTGGGTAGATAATCCCATCTTGAAGAATCTTGGTGATCTCTTCCCTAACTACCTCAAGTATTAGTGGATTGAGTCTTCTTTGTGGTTGTCTAATTGGTTTGGATGATTCCTTAAGATGGATGTGATGCATGCAAAGGGTAGGATTGATTCATAGTATGTAATTTTTGGTCCAACATAAGGTCTTTTTGTTTTCCGATATCACCTGAACAAGTTTGGACTCCTCTGTTCCAGTAAGTGAAGCAGAGATAATGAGAAGATATGACCGATCATGGAAAAATAATTCATATTTCAGCTGTTCAGGAAGATGTTTTATACTAATATCATCTCTAAATTGTGATTTAGACAACTCAAGAATGGATGAAGGTATTTTAGTTGCTTCATATTCATTTTCCATAATATTGTCCAAGGTGGAGCAGGAGAGATCAGAGTTGATGTGGGATTCAAGACAGTTTTCATGTTCCTCTAGATTGATGGACTCTATGAATGAAAGGTCCCCATAAACTTTACCAATTATTACTTGGTTAATCATGATACCGATTTCAAAAGATCCTCTCTCATTAGAACAAGATAAACATGATGTAATGGGATTTAATTGACTCTCAAAAGTTTCCTCATAATCCTGGATTGAGAATGCAGAGTGATCCTCGAATCAGTATCACATGGATTGGAAAATGTTTATCATGACCAGTTGGTAACCAAATTCCATGGATATGATTCCTGAATGGACATCAATATTGGTTCTCACGGTCATTAGGAATGGTATTACTAGAATTAGGAGAGATCAAGAATAGTTCGTCTCACCTTCCTTGTCAAGGACACAAAAATCAGCAGGGAAGATATGTTCATTAACACGAAAAATGACATCCTCAATTATACCCTCAGGCTAGTAGTGCTTCGATATTCCAATTGAATGACAACACCCATTGGATGTAAGGGACCTAGACCAAGGTTTCAGAAGATGGATTTGGTAATGACATTAATTTAGGCTCCTAGTTCTATGAGTTCATCATCAAAGTAGGAACTTTCATTTTGGCATGGATCCATAAGGTCCAAGGATCATTGAATTTTAAAGGAATAGACGCTAGGTGGAAACATTTTTGAAGGTCCTAAGTTGCCTCTTATGTGTTCACAATTATTTAAGAAACATGGTATACTTGGGTATTTTTTTATGGAATCTATGAGAGGAATGTTGACTTCAACACATCTAAAGTTGTTGAACATTTCTGGGTCAGATTAAAAGGAATTGTTTGGCATAGAAATGGCTTGAGGAAAAGGAATTGGGTTCATAAGTGGAATGGAATGAGGATAGGTAATGGATTCAGATTACTTTTCATGTTTCTTTTTCTTTTCATTTTCTAGGTCAAAATTCAAGGGGGTTTTAGGACTTATCTTGGGGAATAGAAATTTTCTTTCCTGATCTAAGTGAAATTTCATGTACATTACCCTTGGGGTAGGGTAATGGTTGAGCTGGGAGTTGGGAAGAATTTGATTGTTGTTGCTGGATTATGTGGGATAAAAGTTTCCCAATTTTTGGTTCAATGTTATTGATGATGAAATGGGTGAATGAGGCATGATCTTCCACTGCACTTTCCCATGGTTTCTTGGAAGAATACACTTGTCCAATATTGGGATTACCTTGATTTTGGTTCTTGGGAAAGTGGTTTTATTAGTTTGGGAATTGAGAAGGATTTCTAGAATAGTGAAATCAAAGAGGAGGATTGTTCAATTGAGGTTAAGGGACAAAAGGATAAGGTTGATGGAATTTGTCACCACCTTGATCATATTCAAATTAGTTTGGGTTTTGATGAGGGTATTGAGGGGGATGAGAAATGAGATTTCCATATCTCATGTTATGGTTATATGTAGAAGAGAAGGGCTCAAAATGGGGTTGGTTGAAGTCTCTATCAAACTGAACTGATTATTGAGGGTTGGTGTTCCGCTGAGCATATGCTGCATTGAGCTCCATTGGTCTGGATGAATCAGATTGATCCTCTTGAAGTTGTCAACATGTGTCAGTTGGATGAGATGGGGAGTTGCAGATTCCACAGTTCTTATAGGTCCAGGTTACTAAGATTGTGGAGAAGATGAGGTTGGGGAATTGGATTCCATAGCTATTTGTCACACAAGACCTGTAAGTTCACTCATCCACTTTGTCATCTTGTATGGATCTATAAATTAACTATCTTGAGGTTGTTTGACTTGAGCATGTGCTCGAGTATGGAATTGTTGGGTGTTTTCAGCCATGTTACTTATGATATCTCTTGAAGTTGCAAGAGTTTTATCAACAAGAGTACTGCCACATGCAGCATTAGTGAGAGTTCTATCCAAATACAATAAACCCTCATATAAGTATTAGATTAAGAGCTGTTCAAGGATTTGGTGTTGGGGTCAGGTTTAAACAAGATTTTTGAACCTCTCTTAGTACTCATGGAGTGATTCATTTGGGAATTGATGAATTCAACTTATTTCCTTTAGGATAGAATTAGTAAGAGAAAGAAAGAAATAATTTCTCAAAAAAGAGTCACTTCATGTCATTCCATGTGGTTATGGAACTATGAGGGGTGTAGTAAAGCCATGAATTGGCAGAGTCATATAGGGATAAAGCGAATTCTCAGAGTTTTATTTTTTCCTCAGAAACCCCATCAGGGTTCCTGGTAGAGCACACCACATAGAACTCTTTAAGATAGAGATGTGGATCCTCATCAACTAGACCATGGAAATGAGGAAGAAGATGAATCAAAACCGATTTGAGTTTTAAGTCAGCCACTATGTTTGGATATTGAATACCAAGAGGTTGGTAATTCATATTAGGGGCATTAAGTTCTTAAATTGTTTGTTCCCCAGGATTGACCATATCTAATTCAATTGGTTGGACAAGGATGGGTTCTTGATTTATTTTATTATCTCTAATATTCCTCCTATGTTGGTGAAGTGTACGCTCAATTTTAGTGTCAAAAAAATCTAAGGGATTGTTTTGGTGGCTAGAGGGCATTCAGAGAGATTTTGGAAGAAAGTGGAAGATATGTTTTTCTTTGGTTTTTTTTCATTTTTTTAATTTTTTTTTACAATAACCAGAATCTAAAAACTATTTAATTGCCACATCCCCAGAAACAGTACCATTTGAAATCATGTTCGATTGTCTCCTATCAACCGGTCAATGTTCTGGTGCTCTGCTAATGTGTACAGCAGCACTCTGGTCAAATCCTCAGTGATGATACTTTTTAATGGTCGATTGTTTTCAAGTTGATTCTATTGTGATTGGAGGATTTTTTTTGTATAGATTAGGTAATAATTTATGGATGATGTTTTATTTAAAAAATTGATAAAGATTGGTTTGAGTTCATTATTGGGGATTTAATCTTATAATCCTTGAGCTTTTCTTTTTATTGCATTAAATTAACACCCATGTCACTAGTTGATATTGATTAGAATTCCTAAGTATTAAGGCTTTAATCCGAGCCTTAACATAACTAGGATTATAATTTCAATTATTAATTGATTATGGTATTGTATTTATGGTTCCAATAATCCATGTACTCCAAATGTTAAACAAAATTTGTCATTAATCCATGACATGTTACGTTCAACATACACAATGTTAAATTAAAGAATACTCATCGAGAAAAAGATCTCAATCACTTAACATATCTAAATAATGACTCGCCCAAATGGTAGATTTACTCATCCATTAAGATGGTTATTAATATGGTAATATATGTTTATAGTGATGAACTAATAATTATATGAAAATAAAGGTATAAGAAAAGAGTTTTGGGTAGCACACACACACACGAATGATTATGAGAATTAAAAATGAACATTAGATTGAATGAGAAAGAAAAAGAAGGGAAAGTGATTCAACTGTATTTTAACTATTTTAATTCCATTAATATTATTTAACCGAATATGGATGAGAATAATATTTTAATATGAAGAAACATTCATCAAAATAGAATTACAAAAACAAAGAATTACAAGATTACAACAAAGAATAACACAAAATTAAATGAAAAAAAGAGGGGAGGGAGGGTATCTCAAGTGAAACCCTGAGTATGGTAGGTCCTCCCAAGACTTTGGAATGTATTTTTTCATTCCAATGTATTCTTCTCTCTTCTGAAATTCCAACTATTTTGAATGAAGAGGAGGGGATGTATTTATAGCCCAAGGTGGTGGAATGTTTTCATTCGAAAACTACCCCTCTACTTGGATAGACGATTGGACATCCAGAAAGATGAATATTGAGATATATCCTTATTCAAAGTTGTCGTTAAAAATTTTTTCCTACTACACTCATAATTTTAAGGAATTTGGAATTATGGAGAAAAATTTATAGCCGTTTGATTAAACAATTTTAATCTGTCCATTTTAATACATACATTTTCAATGGCGAAAATGTGAATGGTTTTTTAATATGAATATCCCTTAAAATTCCAATTCTTTTATCAAAAAAGTTGTCCAAATATATCTCATCTTTCACACTAAAAATATAATCTTTATTTGATTAATATATCATGAGAAACTTCAATTTTTGTGTGCTAATTTCAATTCCCAGACATAATGGTGGGCTGGAATTGAAAGCTTCATGTGGGACCCTTGTGTTTGGATTTGGGCCCTGAAATTTTTATGCATGATGCGTTAGGATAATCATGAACATATAGTGGAGTTTAATGAAATTTGGGATTCAGGATTTAGAACAGTAACTCAATCATCATGGTTTGTCCAAATTTTTCATATATTTTTGGGCCTTCTTGTAAGGAACATATGACCCTTCAAATGAAAGAATTTTCCACTGATTACTTATAATGAAATTTTGGAATTTGATTAGGGAACCCTAAAAAATGTCTTGCAATTTGGATAATTAGGGAGAGGGTTCTTATTAAAACATTAGACATACATGAATCTGGATGAATTCAAATAGTGATCTAAAATTATATTTAATATTTAAACATTAATATTTCACACAAATTATTCCCATTTCATTTAAAATCAGTAAAGGGAGTATATAATAAGTTCTTGATAATTCAATAACATAAATGATACTCCCAAGTCCTTTCCTTGATGCATCACTATAAATCTCAAAACCACTATTTCTTAATGGTATAGTTAATATCATAGCTTTCACTAATAACCTCTTCAATTATTCAAAGAATTATTTAAATTTTTCTACTCAAATAATCTTAACCCCTTTACGAGTAATCTAAGTTAACAGGTTATCCAATAATGAAAATTTCATAATAATACATTGATAGTAACCTTCTAAATCAATAAAACTATATACCTTGGTTATATTCATTAGTGTTTTCCATTCCTAAACTACCTTTTTCTTCATAGGATGGACTAAGATTCCATCCTTAGACACAATATCACCAAGAAAATAAACTATTTCATCACATAATTCACACATTCTAAACATCCCATAAAATTTTTTCTTCTAAGAGACTTCAGAAAACCCGTATCTAGTTATCATGGTTCCCATATAATTTTGAATATATCAAGATATCATCAATAAATACCACCAAAAAAATTTCATGATATTCCTTGAACACTTTATTCATAAGATCCATATAATTAGACGATGAATTACTCAAACCAAATTGCATTATTGTAAACTCATAATTTCCAAACCTGCTTTGAAATGATGACTTTAGAATATCATAATTCATCACACACAATTGATTATATCTATATTGAAGGTCAATATTCGAAAAATATTGAGATTTGTGAATTTGGTCAAATAAATCCTAAATTCAAGGTAGAGGATACTTATTATTCATTGTAATGACACTGATTTCTCTATAGTCAATGCACAGTCTCATGGATCCATCATTCTTATTGATTAAGAGAATAGGGAATCCCTTGGGATAAACATAAGGGAGAGTAAATCCTTTATTACCCAACTCCTATAATCGTTTATTCATATCCACCAATTCCATAGTGTCCCTTCAATAAGGAGCCTTTAACATTGGTCGTACGTCATTGATTAAATAAATAGTAAACTCAATTTCACACTCTGGGGGGTTTCCATGTAATTCTATAAGAAATACATGAATGTATTCCAGTACAATAGGTTCATCCTCAATTTAAATATTTATTTATGTATCCTTTAATGATGTTTTCTCTTCTTCTATAAGAAATTAATTTTTAAGATCTACTAGAGATTGATTCAAATATGACTCGGATGATGAAGTATCCCCTAAAAAGATACGAAATTTCAAATCATCATCATGAATCCTAATTTCCTTCTCTTTTTAGTAAACTTTTTCATTATATTTTGAAATCCAGTTCATTACAAGGTTTGTATCAAAATTAACCATATTTATGATGATAAAATTAAAAATTAGAGCATGTTTATGTGTCCCGATAGGAACTTATCGACACATTTTTACTGAAAAACGGTTTCAACTATGTGTCTTTACGAATAACTTCCATTTTATGGTGAATTGGAAATATCTTATTTTTAATGAAAACTGAGAAGATATAAAGGAATGCAATGATACAGAATAAAATAAATCCCTAGTTAAATCTAAGGATATGATTAAAGTGCCTACCACCACATCATTAGGAACATTAACCTCAACAATTGTGACTATATAAGCATGGACTTTTTCTCTTATCCTTTTTCGGGGAATGATTCCTTGACTTCTAGGAAAATATATTTCATAGTGTCCCAACTCTTTATATCTGAATAATTGCACATTATAGGCTTCATTCTTGCCTCTTTAATCATGTGAATAATGTCCTATTTCCTCACATTTTTAATAAACTCCCATTCCCAATATTCACATTTCATGATATTTCTTTACACATTTATTGAATTTAATAAATTATATCAGTTTCTTCTTCCCTTTTTCTTTATTTCTTTTCTAGATTACTCATAACATTACTTCTTATCGTTCAACCCCTTAAATCCGTACGATTTGGAAAATTATATCTCTGTCTTGATGGAACATTATGGTGCATCCAAATATTATGATAATTTATAGAATATTAGTACCATTCGAAGAATTGGTTTAATAACATTAATGAAATGTTCAATATTTCTCCTCGGATTATGTATATAGTCTATGGCATGCCTTGTTAAACATATAATGTTTTCTTTATACATTAAAACATTTTTATCCTATTTATCTCTTAGAATTAAAAATTCCCACTCCATATCTTATCATTGTTCATGAAGGATATAATATTCTAATAAAAATTCCATAAAATCTTTCCATTCTATATTATCAATTTCTTCCTCCAACATTGTGTTTTTAATTAATGACGAACACTAATCCACATCTCCAGAGATATGATAAACTACCATAATAACCTTCTCCCTTTCATTACTTCCCAATGTAATAAATATCTTCTCTAGGGAACTTATCCATTACTCAGCTACAATTGGTTTTTTAGTCCCATATAATGGTGGAGGTTGTCGTCACATAAATCTTTCTAGCATCGTTACAATGTGTTGTGGATCAGGATGATCCATATGAGTAAGTATATTTATCATGAAATAAGTTAGTTGTCCCAATATAGTTATAAGTTGTTAAGCTCTAGTTTCACATCTAGTCCCAATATAATTATCTTTTAAAGGAGGTAAATCCATATATGGGATATGTGTGCTGTTTCAGTTTCCATTCCTTCCACTTGGCACCATTTTTAAACATTGGAATACACTATATTAAATCATAACATTATGAAACATAATGTGAAATATCAGAACAAGTGAATCACATAATCCAAGAATGAAAAATTAGCTATAACTAATATTTAAATCAAAATCATGGTTTCATTGGGGTATTTCAAAATTATATCATAGGGTTTCATTCTATATCCTATGTTTTCATAAATCTAGTTTCCACATTTTCTACTAAACATTCTATGAAAGCTACTGTAATGACCCCGAACCTAGTAGCCTAGATCTTATTCCACAATTTATTACATTGGAATAGATACAAAATTATAATCCCAAAAGAATGAATATTTTAGTAGATTTGGAAATCCATATACAAGCATAATTGTTACATTACAACTTTAAAAGAAATAAAACACAGAAACAACTTAAGAAACCACGATAATATTCTTGATTATCACATCAATTCATTGGTAATATACATCTTCACATCATGGGGAAGAATAAAACATAAGAAATGGGTGATCTTAGACTCTATATAATGGTAAAAAAATGACAAAAAATATCATAAATAAATATAAACAATAAGGAAAGGTTAGTTTCTAAAAACACATGCCCTTAAAACATTGTCTTGAGCATAAAAATGGAAGGAATAAATACTTAATAAATAATTCCATATAAATAATCACAAGAGAATGAAAATTTACCAAGGATATTTTTCTAGTAAAATAATCACGTGAATTATAAATTACTAATATCATAATTAAGGAATGAATAATGTCAAATATCATAAATATATCAGTAGGGCTTCGACCAAGACATTATATATAAATGGGTAAAAACCTAGTCTAGTTTGTCTCATGAGACCCACTGATGCATTGAGGGGCTATAGCGGGCCTCAAAATTAAATTGCTAAGTCCAATGAATTAATTTTATTAAAGTGGTAAAACATAATCAACATATAAAATCATATTGAAACTAGAATTTAAAATGTAAATAATATCTTAAATCAGTAAACTATCCACATTAATATGTAAAATGGTATCAGGAAAGTACATCCCTAGATAAAATAATCATAAAACATTATATAAAATATGGTTGATGGTAAAATGGGAGATCAATTTCAATTATTTATAAAATAAAAAATCTTTTAATTAAATAGATGAAAATAATCTAATAAAATCATTTAGAAATTCTTGAGAGAAATTCCCTTTTTCATTGGAAAGAAGAGTTCTTTCTGAAAATCATTTTTATTTTTCCTGAAAATAAGAATTTAAACATGTATATACCAAAAAAGAAAATTTTATGAAATTTTACATGAGTAATATTAAAATGAAATACTTTCAGAATATTTTTCACCTGATGTGAAAACCTTTGAAAAGAGTGTTTAATAAACTTTTATAAATGAACCACTTCAGTGCGGTTTAACTTAAAATATTAAACAGAATTTAAAGCAGAAAATGAATAATCATTTATTTAAAACCATAAATAAACCAAAATATATTTTAATAATATTATTATTGATTTTATAAAAATAATTTGGGACTAAAATAGATTATTTATGGAACTTTAAAATGGATTATAAGATGGTAAGTTCCCTTTAATTTTGATTACTTATTTCGGGGAATTAAAAAAAGAACCTTACAAAAAATGTGTTTCCCATAAAAGAAAAATAATTGAGAAAGGTACATACCTTTTTAATATAAAAATAGAATTTAGGAGGAGTAAAAAATTAATAATGAATAATTAAATTTGGACAAGATAATGAATGTGTATCCCAAAGGAAAAAAATGAGGTTCGGGAAGAAACCCATACCTTATATCTGAAAGTGTTCTCCACATAAACATAATATCTAGGATAATGAAATTAGATTCTTCTAAATTTTAATTAATAACCTATTAAAATTATTTATTATTTATTATAATTTTATTATTTTCATTTTTTTCCTTTTTTTGAGTTATAAGATTCAATTTCATTGTTTTAGAGTGTTTGTTTCCTTGGTTTTCATGATTGGTTCACTTGTATAGAAGTATGGAAGATCGTGTAAATTTGGAATAGTTATAAAGAATTAAATTTCTATGTTATTAATGAAAATCCTGAATATTTAATGTCTTATATATCATTTTTTTCTAGATATGTGGTTTATTCAATAGATAAAGCATTAATGATAACTTTTTAAATTATTTTTGCGTTTTCCAATCATTACACTCTAGTTTAGTTTTTTAAATTAATATTTTCTATATATACTGGTTCCAGAACATTATTTAATCTTTAATATGTTTAATAAAATATTATTTAACCATTATAATGTTTTTATGATCATATTTGAAGGATTTATTAGAAAATAAATAATCATCATCCACGAAGGTGGTGAATTGACCCCACACGGACGTCGTTTTCATTTTTAGAATAAAAGATAAATGAAATAAAATTGATATTGGATATACCATTAACATAATAAAATACCTATAAATATAATATATTGGAGTTATCATGATTTTTTTATGGATTTTTTAAGCAAATGATATGAAAATAAAATAAAATGAATGAAAATTAAATGAATGAAAGGGGATTTTATCTGTTGAATTCGTCTCCTTAAGAACCACTTTAAGGGACATTGAAATGGTCTTTTGGGTGGGACCATCATAACTAGAACGTGGGGTGGGGGGATTGTGATAGGTATTGGGTTGAAATTGGACAATATTCAAGGATATGGAGGTGTGAGGAGTAGAGGTGGTGAAGGGTGGTATTTATAGTGAAGGAGAGTGATATTTTTTGATTATTTTATTTGTTACATTATTATTTTGTCTCAAGGATATCATTAGTTCTAACCTTATTAGAAAATAGTTTAAAATAATTATGTATATTTTAATTTATTTAGCTTATATCATCCACACATCATCTATGACTCAATAATTCATGTATTTTTTAAATACCGTAAATTACTATATTTCACTATTCAAAAAAAATTCATCCATTTTAGAGAAATTCCAAAAAATAACCTTAATTTTTTTTAAATATGTATAATTAATAATTGTGCTCAAATTTTATTAAAATAATTTTCTATATATGATAAATATAATTTTTAATTTAAATTATCATTTATTCAAACAATACTGATTTTAAAACTATAACTACTTTTAAGGCAGATTGAAAAATTATTTATGGTCTCATAAAATTATGTTATAATAATAAAAAACATAATATTAATTGATGAATCTATTTTATTAATATAAATTTTCTTTTAAATCATTATATTAATTATAAATTTTTAAATATACATTTATATTTCACAAAATATCCAACACTTAATTTATCATTTTTAAAAATTATATTTTCTTATTCTATGATGTAAATATATGATATTTTTATTTATAAGATACACAAATTTTATTTCCACTTTCATAGATAAATATTCTATTTTATTGGTCATATTACTATTCCCAATGGTCACATTACTATTCTAGTGGTCAAATTTAATAGTATAGTGTGATTTTAAACTCATTGTTAAGTAAATCATAAACTATCAAAGATTGTATGTTTTAAAATAGGAATACCATAACATCTTGGTGTTTTAAAATATATGATATACCCTCTTCTCTATTTCTTATTCTTCATTGTTTCTTAATTTCAAAGAGAATGATGGTAGTATGAAACTCTATATTTATATGATGTTTGAGTGTGTATTTGTTTTGGATTACTATTTAAAAGTCACTGTGAGTTCCAATTCAATATTTGAGGGTTTTAATCACATATTACTACCTTTTTGAGTCGTGGTTTTCTTCGAATATTAAATTGTGGTAGGTGATTCTTATTCTCTCCCTCTATTATGTAAATTTATGGGTATTTCAGGATTTTTTCCCATTGTCTGGATAGATGTGTTTCTATAACAAGATAATGAATTTGAATAATACTAAATATAATTCATTAGTGAGTTATTGTAGTGATTTTATTTTTTTTATTATATTCATTAAAGGATCATCCATTTATCATTTTTAAAAATCACAGCAATTAGTAGCAATGTTTTTTTATTGTTTTTATGACTATGAAACAATAGTTTTGTTGATTGTTTGATCTCACACATGAATGATACAAATATCCTATATATAGATAATAAAAAGGATTCCCATGTGAATATGGAATTAGTGAAAATTCACGTATTAAATATTCAACAATGTGATGAAATAATTTTGTTTTGAATATAGAATATATTATTGGGAAATTTGTGTTTTCTTTATTTTTTTTATGTGCTTGTTTTGTTGGTTTGGTGTGACTTATGGGGAATTTTGGGTACTTTTTTGTGGTGGTGGGAACCAAGTTTGGGTCAAAATGTGTTAGAAATAAAAACCATTGTGGGTTGGAATGATATCTAATATAGGTTGATCTACAATGTGGTTTATATGTGATTAAATATGTGGTAATTATTTGTGATGTGGGATCATGGATTTAGTTTGGGTGTGGTTGAAGACATTTTCTGTTGGCTTGGTAGTTTACCCGAAGTTATGGAATTCTTGAAAACTATGTGTCTAATTAAATTAAATTGTGTTTGATTATTTGTTTTACATATTTAAATGAGTGAATATATTAATGATAAATTCAATATTGATTTTTAATTAGAATATGGGGTAGAGATAAATAAAAATGTGGCTAGTTGGTAATTAATGTTGTTAATGTGGTACTATAAAACTAATGCATTTTTCCCTATTTATGAAGATGTATTGGATGGTTTGAGATTAGTTTGGTAGTGATCTTGACATACAGTAGTGGTGATATTGAGATTGTGGTAGTTGGGTGGTTTTGGTTGTCCAAAACCATAGGTTGGACTTGTGTGTAACTTTTACACATTGTATTTTCCTTTTTGATTTATATATGAACCACACATGAGTCATCTGTTTACACTGATTCCCAATGCTTTTGGCGTTCTGGGTGTTTTCCCTAAAAATTTTGTCTTTTGAGGGTGGATGGCTCGTTACCTCCTCTTCCCTGGCCTCTCATCCAACCATGGTTATTATGCACTAGTTGTGATTACTTGATATTATAGTGTAGCTAACATGATTATTGATGAGAGAATGATTTGGATGGTTGGTGGAGGTAATGAGGATGATTACTTTCATGTTCATGATATCATACTAACCTGGTTTATAGTTCATGTTGTGGGATAAAGAGGATGTGATTATTATGTCATGTGGTATGATTATGATGATGTTGTGATGCAGTTATTGGCATGGGTTAAGAGTTGGGGACTACTTGATGTGTTTTGGATTATGACCGTATGAGTATAATAAATAAGAATATGATGGATGTGAAAGGATGTACAATGTTTTGGTGTGAGGGTATTAAATAAGTTTGTAAATGGTTCTAGTTAACCTATTTATAGAGATGATTCTTATTATATTATTATAATTGGATGCGTTATTTACTGATTGATTCTCTATGTGGTTGATGACTAGTTGACTAATAGGTTATTATTGATTCTATTGTTTTTTACTACGAAAATAGTATTCCCCTCTAACATTTTCACAATATTGCATGGGTATGATCATACTGATTATACATGTTATGTTCGTCTCATATATATATAAACAATTTTCAGGTTATCATAGCTACACATTTCTAGCTTTGATCTTGTGACTATTGAGTTCCTGTCATAGTATTAACTTTTTGTATTTCACATGGTGACTTTATTTTGAATAATCATGACATTATATGAAATGTGGTATATTCTTAGGTTTTTCCATTTTCTCATATTATAGAGTTTTTTTGTTTTTATAATATCTCATAGTCCTGCTTTCTTCACTTGATGGTCATGAATCAATAAGTGGTAATTCCTTTATGACCTAATTATTAAGAACAAACACAGGGACTTCTAAAAACAAAAATGTTGGGGTTCATTGTCTCTCTTTCTTCATTGTCATCTCAGGAGGGGTACCTTTGTATGGAGGAATCATGAAAAAGATGCATCAAAAGGAGGTTGAGAGATTGGATAGAGTTTGGGGTTATGAACATCTGAATACTGAATGTGATGTTAGGGGAATCTAATTAGTGGGCATTATTATATGATATATAATTGGGATATCAGTTGAGAGATGATATTTTAGGACCCCTCATGATCTGATATATGGAATCTAATCTCGTTGAACATCAATTTGATGTGGTGTATGATGTAGGGTAGAGACCCAGTTAGGGTACATATATCATTAATATTTTTGATTTTGATTTATTAGGGTGAATTTAATAATATAAAAGTAATTTAATTAAATGAACATAATATTCTATACTACCATGATCAGTAAATCCTTATTTTATTTTAGTTATGGCTCAGGGATGTTTTCATCATGTGGATCAGAATAGTGTGGTTTAATAGGATTACACGATTAACCATTGAAGGGTTATCCTAGTTGAGGAGGAAAAATAGTTACCGAAGAAATTATGTACCATTTAATAATAATCATTAGTGAGGTATGAGGGAATCATTCCACAACTAGAGATATATTTCTACTTACAGGAGATCGAGATCACATTTAGATTGATTTGGCCCGATGAGGAGTATTGGGTTTGGTTAGTAGTCATCCATATGAGGGGCTATGATAATCAATGGTAGATTTTGTGTCATAGGGTAGTGAAATAAGGTGGATGTTTCATGGAATTTTTTAAAAAAATTCCATGTTTAATTCTTATTATTGGTCATTAAGGTAGAAAACAAGGCATTTTATTCTTTCTCTTTAGTAGGGGATCATTTCTATTAAATATCATGGGATTATTTTTAAGTATATTTTGAGTTTTATCTTTGATATATTTCCTGAAGAGGAGTTTCATGTGTAATGTCTTGGTGAAGTGCTCCACCCATCTATCCAGTATGTGGTTACTCTACTTATATTACTGAATTATTTTTTGGCACAAAATAAGTTAGAGTTGATCGAGTAAATACACTCACAATTTTTATTTTCATGAATGTATATCCATTTGTGTTTCTTGAGGAGGAATTTTATTATTGGCTGATCTCATATTCTAGGGCCTATGAGGTTTCAAATAATGGGGGGTCAGCCTCAACATATCCCTTCAATTTTTCATGGGATCTGAATTCTCATTAATTTAACGGGTTTTATCGGATAGTGTTATTTTATTTTATTTTGGGTCTTGGTAAACAAAAAAATAATTTCATAGTCATACATAATACTCAACATTAATTTGGAAGACAAGTTCGACATCATCCTTAGTGACAAATTCTAGTGCGTTCGTATCAGAAATAGGGGTAACATGATTATGCACCACTAATAAAAGAGATGGTGTGTGGTTATGAACAAAATATATTACCCATATTTAGGGACCCCTACCTTAACATTGTCATATAGGTAGTATATAGTAGTGGTTATATGATCTAGGCATGGGTAGTCACATGTCATTGCAAAGCCAACACCCGAGAGGGAATATTTCACTAAATGTGAGTTTAGATTATCTTCAACTATTATGTCTACCTTGTTTGATTTAGGAGCCTCACACTCCTTTTTTACATCGAAAATAATCCATTATTTGGGATTGGAAATTGAGTGGATTGTCATTTAATTAATATTGACTATGCAAATTTGAGGTTAGACATGATTGTTTGATGGGTGTTCGGGATGTGTAATGAGGATGTGGAAATATTAGTCATGTGGGGAATTAATTTTTCTATATATATTGTCATAAAATTTAATCCTTAGTATAGATTTTTTGTATTCAATGAATTTAGTTATTTACTATATCTAGTGGAGAATTATATTCTCTGATTTGGATTGTTACCATGTAGTTTCCACTGGTGATCTGGCATACCTGATAGTTAGTAGGAGTGTCAAGAAAATTATTTCATTCATTGTATATTTGATAGTTAATTAGGTTTTTTCTAAGACAATAGAGGCCCTTATTGTTTTTATGGAATACCCATATATATTTCCTGATGATGTTTTGAAATTAGTATCTTTACATGGCATTGTGTTTGGGATACAATTAAAATCAGATGTCTCTTGGATTTGGATGTCTGTATATCATATATATCCATATATTTTATGATCATTGAAGATTTAGATATTTTATATGATGTTTAAGCGTTTCATCTATCCTAGGGTGTCATCATGGTTGTTCTTTGTGTTATTTTCCAAAATGGTAGATAGTATCATGGGGCCTAGTATAGACTAATGAAGGCTAAACGTGGTGAATATCAAGTTTCGTTACCCTATGTGAAGAATTAACAATATTTTTTGACCAGTTGATATGTTCTAGTGGGTCTCCAAAGATTGGTCTACCTTATAGATATCATTAGCTAAGGGTTATGGAAGTAGATATCCAAAATACTACCTTCCAATTTAGATATAGACACTTTGATTTTTTAGTTACATTTTTTTGTCTCAAATATTCTAGTAGTGTTAATATGACTAATTAACTTAATATTTCATGAGTTATTTGACCATTTCATATTCATGTATATCAATGAAATTTTTATGAACCTGAGGTTTGGGGTGGATCATATCTGGCTTATGAAGATTGTTTTACAAACTCTCTAACATCTCCAAATCAATTAGAAAATTTTCAAGTGTAGCTGTTGGATGTGAGAGGTTCATTTTCTTCTAAATGTGGTGTATCTACATCGAGAATTGGTAGATATAGAGAATGTTTATTTACAATGTTTCTGGATGGTGTCCATGAATGTTGTATATGTTTATAGTTTTCCTAGTATTTTGGTATATTACCAGAGGTTCATTTCTGAATTTTCTTAGATTTCATCACTATTAATATAAATGTCCTAGAAATACTAGGGTATCCTTTAGATTTATTAGTGTTAATTTTATTTTGACAACATAAAAGGATGTTAATCAACACCCTAGTTCTCCAGTGACCAGAGGAGGGGTGATATTTAGGGTGTTTTGTGAAATGACCTTTTTGAGTTTGGGTTGTGTTTTGATATAATAATTGGAGATGATATCCTAGTGGTATAGACACTCATGCACCCATGATCATAAAAATTCTACACATGATCTTGAATTTGTGGTAGTTTTTTTTCCTTGAAAATTTGGTGGCATTATCTCATCATATAATCCTTTTGGTTCATCACTGATCAGAAGATCTTTAGGTATGTTTTCACTTAATGCAACCTAAATCTATGGTAACATAGGTGGATAATGTTTCCTAAAGACTAGAAATTTTAGGTATACTAAACCATTTGGATGTGGAATGTTGTAGTTAATTCACTTTTTATGAAGTCATGATAGGATGTTATTTTGGACTTGAATTCATGGAGGGTGATGAATGAGATTATTTCCATATAAATTGAAGAAAGTGAGGTTTATTGTTGAGGTTTTTTATTTTATATTATATTTTATTCTTCCAAGGAGAAATAAGTTTAATAGTCTCAGTGGAGACACCCGTAGTTGTATGTGATGTAGGATTGGTTTTCTAGGGTGATACCCCTGAGAGTTGGACAAAGGATGACCATAATTGGTTGATGTTATATTAGAGTATGTTTGTCCTAATTGCAATGTGTGATTGTATCCTTTATGAGTTTCATATCTCACATTTTATAGTGAACCTAAAATTATCCAAAATGTACCATGGTTTGAGGAAGTAGTTTAGGTATCCTAGAATGAAACTGGATTCAAAATAGTTAATGGTACGATGACTAGTTTTCCAGTAGATGAAGGAAGAGAATCATTTTCTTGCTGGTTGTGTACATATCAATGTATTTCATCATTTATGTAAGGACCCAAAGTTTCATTAATGGAAAATCCCTCTTGATCCAGTTAAATGTTTCTTTATGAAAAATGTTTTTATAAGATGTCAACTTCTTTAAGTTTTACGTTAAGATTTGTGACAGTTACTTTTATAGCCGTTGAACAGTGATCATCTGGGTAGTTTAAATATAAGTCTTTAACGAACCAATTTTCTACTCAGACAAAGGAAGCGATGGCCTCATCCAGTAGAATTGCCCCTTACGAAGCCCATTTGTCGGAGCTCGGAAAGGAGGTGGCGTCTTTGGGCTTTTCCCTTGACCAAGCCCAAGCTGAGCTTCATCAAGTCAAGCTCGAACGTGATCGTCTACGGGAAAAATGGAAGTTGATAGAGATTACCACTCGAGCGATGTTATCCGAGCAACCCCAAGAGTCTGTCACCACCGCACACCTTACCCTTAGGTCTTATGCGGCTATTTTAAGGGGTTATGTAACAAATAAGTAGCACCATTTTCATGTACATTATTTTTGTATATAATAATGAATATAATTTCTAGTCATTTTTGATATATTGTAATTAGTTTTTAAAATACAAACGGTGTTTTTAGTTATTATTTAATTAAGAATTATATTTTATTAAATTAAAGGATTTTTGAATTAAATAATATTTTAATAAAATATTATTATTAATATTAAATTAATTTTTATTAAATATAAATGATCTTATAATTTTATGAATGCAATTAAATTTTTTATTAAGGTTTGAAAGCCATTTCTGGCAAAACCCGTGAATTTTTTATAAATGTCGGTTTTTATTTTAAAAGTGAAAATTCACATATTTAGAAAATTATTTAGATAAAATAAATATTATTTTTGGAATCAGGACGTCAAAATTATCCAACGGTGAATTTTTCATAATTTTCTGAGACAGTCAAATTTTTGAGTAAAAATTAAATACCATTTAAATATATAATGTGTTTTATGACATCATAATGACCCAATGGTGATGTAATAAAAAACCATAATCCTTATGTTCGGCCAATATGTGTTTTATCATTAAAATAATGAGGTTTTGGGTTTGTTTGACTCACTTTTCAAAGCATTAATGGAGCCCTCAAGACTTATTCAACACTTTGCCTTTTTAAATTAATTTCCATGGGAGTGTGACTCACCTCCACATAAGAAACCCTAATTTTTTAATAAGTTCGGACCTTGACCTTGTAAAATATTGTTTTCCTATTTCCTTTTCCAGAAACCATGGGCAAATACCATGGGATGGTTTGTGGTTTGGACTATTTTAATATAAGGGGTCCCAAACCTAAATAATAAAGAATTCTCTCACCTTTCCTATATAAACCCACCCAAGCTCCCACTTCCTCCTCACTCAAAGCCCTTGAGGTTCGTCCAAACTCTGCCCTACTCTCTCTAGAATCCTACCAAGGTGCCCCAAGCTCCCAAGAAGCTCCTCACAAGCCTCTCTCTAGCCTTTGGAAGCACACTTCCAAGTAAGGGGTTTTCTTCCTTTCTCTTTTTTTTGTCAATTTCCTTTAAGTTGTATTTCCCTTTTTATTTCAATTATTAATGTTGGGGTATGGTTTTTCACCTCCCCCATACTTCCCTCTTATTGTTTTAATGATGGGAGAACCCTTTCTCTCTCATTAAATGCCTCCCATGTACACCCGTTACTATGCCGAAATTCCGAAAGGAACTTCTCTCTCTTCTTTTACATTCAAGCAATACTTTTGTATCACGAATCTAAATTCCATTTATATTGTTGGGACATGTATATATATGATCTCCTTACTGTCCATTACATGTAAATATGATGAGGAACCCCTTTCTCTCTCATCAACCTTTTTTATGAATTCTTATGTCACGCCGTTACGCTGCCGAAATCGCACCGATTTTCTAAGCCAATGTCTTTGTGTAGTGAATACCATGCCCATTTCTCCATCGAGGGTATTCACATTTATGCACATATACATATTGATTGTAAAGTTTCATGTATGAATTCCACATTCCTTTATCGTGGAAGAAATGATTATGTTTTATGAATCCATGTTTTATGATCCATGTGGCACACTTATGCATGAAATGAAATGTTTAAGAAGGGTGAGCCCTTTATAGCGCTCCAATGCATTGGGTAAAGTATAGTATCATGATACGTCATGTGAAATGAGTGTTTACTCATGCTAATTCAAGTGCAACGAGGGTTTACTCGTGCTTCAAGTGCAATGAGGGTTTACTCATGCTCCATGTGCAATGAGCCTTGGCTCATGCTATTTCAATGTTAAGTGTTGTTGCCACATTTCCATGTTATGATTATCATGCTTTATCATGCCTTTATGTTCATGTCTCTCTTATGCTCTATTGATATGCCTATTGCCTAACATGTATTGTACTCCTCATGTTATTCATTATGTACTCCCTTACTGGGCTTTATAGCTCACCCTTTTCTTATGCATGTCCTCGGGTTATCCCATGCAATGCTAAGTACGAAGGAATATAGTGGTCATGTAAAGGAAGTTTTCAATAAGGATGTTGAATTTCAAGTTTAAAGTTTTTATGTAATGATCCTAAGCCCCAAAGACACTAAACCTCTCGATCTTATTAGTTGTATCAAGTGAAGTTTTATGTAATAAAGCATGTTTAAGTTGTAATAAAAAGCAGGGTTGTCATAATTTAATTAACCCAATATTTGGGAGGATATGATTTTTTTATTCAATAATGAAATCATATCACTTTTTAGTGATCTGAAAGATGAGGGTCAATGATGTGTTGTCAAGGAAGTATTTAAATGAGGTTGTTCAACTACATGTATTTATAAGGTCCATTTACTTTGACCAAGTTTCTTATTTTAAAAAATGATTCTAGAGATAATTACTGTATTCCTTTGACACTATGTTATGACTTTTCACTACAATGATCCCTCTGATAAATGGCTAGACCTATCAAACTATCTAGATATTGGACTAGAGTTTAGGATCTTTCAAATTGGATTTTGGTGGGGTATGGGTAGTTCACATAAAATTGGTTGATTTTACCTATAAAAATAGATAAAACTCATCGATACACTTTGAAATTTTTGAGTCATTTTGTGTGAGGTTGTTATGATCCCCACTATGGTAGGATATATTCTGAGAGTCATATGTTCTTATTCTTAAGGTAGTCAAAAGTATGATTGAGAAGGTCAATGTGGCTTATTAAATTATTAAATTAGAATAGGATTACCATAAGTCTTATTTTAACTAGATTAAGATTCCATTATAGTTTTTTGTTGGATATAATGTGTTCATAAATATTTCCCCTCATCATGGGTATGGGATATTCTCTTAGGGAAGTAAGTTTCTACCCTAGTGTGTCATACATTTCAATGTACTTGAGTCTGTTGGTGGGGTGGCTTACTGATTGGAGCTTCCACTATAGATGGATAGAATCCATCATATCTTTAATTTATCTCATATTTTACAATAAATACATTATGAATCCCATGTCATTTACTAGGGAGATATGGATATCAAGGATGAAGTGATGTACATAGGGTGATCATTTGAGGTCTAATTCCATCGAGAAAATGTATTTTATAGGCATGCCATTCCATTTAATTGTGTCCTATGGAGGCATAGTGAACTATAGGATAGTACATAATAATATGTTATACATTTTAATTATTTGCATATTGAGTTATTTTTTGTTTTAATATTTTTTAAATTTCCAGGGATGGTGTAATTTTTGAGTCTGGTTGATTTATGAGATTTTTCATTTCTCTTACCGGTTGAAATTTTTATTTAATTTATTATAAACAGGGTAAACCATTTGAAATCAATATGTTATGTGTTTAAAAAATGTTTTAAAATAGTGCAAGAAATTTAGTGCTACTAAAAGTCGACATTATCATGATATAAATGGTGGGTTTTCTTGATTTCTGTACTTGGGGAGATTTTGTGTGATGGTTTTGGTAGTCATTGTCTTGGGATATGAAGGGACTAAAATGGTGGTACGAATGGTTATGTGCAATAGAGGTGTATTTAGGTAGGTATGATATGATAAAAAATTCTAATTGTAATAAGATATTTGAGAGGTTTCTTGGGGGTAGTTGTTCAACCCCCCCCCCCCCCACACACACACACATACACACCTTCTTTTCTATTTTATGGTTTTATTATTGATTTCCAAGGATGATAATTTCTTTAGAGGTGTCTTATGTAATGGTTAAAACCTTCTTGGTATTCCCTGAGGGTTTAACGAGTCTTGGTGGTGTTGAGGATGTGTTTGGGGGAATTTTTGGAGACTAGGAGGGGATCTTTGGAAATTCTAGGGGTCATCATCCCCTGGTGGTAGACACGGTTATGGTTGTGTTAGATGGGGCTAGCCTATGTAATATAGTTATCATTTAAATATCCAGTGATTGATGTATCATGGGTGTTTCATCTTAGTGGATCTTTTTTCCAAAATGGAGAGTTAGAGCTCACTATAAAATAGTCTTGAGTGTAGTTTGTAGAAAAAAACTGGGAATTGGGAGCTAGGTTTTGGTGCCTGCCTATTATTGATAATAGAGGAGCCACCATGGATGTAAGGACACCATGGTCTAGACCATGGATGTAGTCAAATTAGTATTCTAAAATGAATGTAAATGGGGAAACATCCATCAATTATCCATATATCCCTTTTTCCAAAGCCATTGATTTTTTTAGTTGTTCATTAGGTAGTAGTGGTGTCTGGTGGGCTTTACTTCCAAAATGGGATTCAAAACGTACCTAGTTTAATTGTTTCTCTCTACCATCAAGCTCCAAGAAACTTCTATTACTCATTGGTCCTCTTCATTCATTCCATTGTGAATCCTAATCCCTTTGATCATTGGATCATGTCTTATAGAAAATAGTATGGTATTCCCTCTTCCCTCTTTCACTTTCATATTAGTTTCTTTTTTAAGGGTGGATCACAGTAGTATGAGTCTCTATTTTTTGTAATGTTAAAGTTTGGTTTGACGGGGGATTTTTGTGGATAGGTTTTAGTGAGTTCTCATTAAATCTTGGAAGAAAACTATTTCATGTCTCTTCCATTAGGAGTGGTGGTTCTATTAGAGGCTTTAATCAAGGTAGGGGATCCATGTTCTATCATTATTTTTTGTTCATTTTTGGGAATATCATGCTTCTTATTTTATTCAGTTAGATTTTACAGGTTAAGATAACTAGATAATGAATTATATAAATATAACATATAAGGAGTATGGGATTACTCATAGTGATTTTACTTGATTTATGATATTTCATAAAGGATCAACCTTTTTGTTGACTTGGATAAAATCATGGATATTGGGAGACTTTTTTGTGTTTTAATTTTCATAACTATGAAACAATTATTGTGTTAATTTACTAATGTCAACCATATATAATGTTATAAGAACATATATATATGTTCAGTAAACTAGTTTCCCATGGAAATTTATAATTTTTTGAAACTTTCCTTGTTAAATACTGATCAAAGTGAGGAATTACCTTTCTATTAATTTTTGAATGTTGTCTTGGGAAAAATATTATGTTTTATGTTGATTCTCTTGTTACATTGTGTTTGGGTGATGTGTAGTGAGATTTTGGGGCTTCTGAAAATTGATTTGGAAATTGGGTTTGAGGTGAAATGTGTTGAACAGAAAAACCATTCATGGTTGTCATGAGATTTTATTTGAGATGATGCATGGTGTGGTTTTGTAGTTATTGACCTTGTGGTAATTATTTTCCATATGGAGTCATGAAGTTGGTATGAGACTTTTTGATGGTGTTTCTTTCTATCTTTGCAGTTTCCCCATTTTTATCTAATTTTTTAATTTGGTAAGTCATAATAAAATGGAATTAGTCTAGATAAATTTGTTTTATAATTGAAATGAATAAATAAATTAATGGTAAATAGAATAATGTTTCTTAATTTCAATATAGAAATTTTTAAATTTGAAATGTATATGGTGGGTAATTGTTGTGGTTATTTCGGGAATACAAAACTGATGTGTGTTTTTGGGCTTGGTAAGTGGAATTCAAAGGGTTGATAGTAGTTTTGTAGTGGGTTTGATGTATAGTTGTGGTGATGAGAAGATTTTTGGTAATTGGGTAGTTTTTTGTGTAGTACGATAGGTTGGTCTTGTGTGTAAATATTATTTATTTTATTTTACTTTTTGATTTATCTATCCATCCCACCTGATTCATGTGTTTACACTAACACCCACATGTTTTGGGTTTTTGGTGTTTTCCCCCAAACATCTATCTTTTTTAGGATGGATAGCTGGCTACCCCATGTTCTCTACTCTCCATTATTTGAGAGGGTATTGCACATGGTATTTTATAGCTTGATGATATCTTTCACTAAGGTATATGGTTAATTAGTGAATGATGTTGTTTATAGTTGTGATCATTCATGTTAAGAGGTGGGAGAAAGGTTGATATCCTTCATATTTCAGATACCCTACTATCCTGGTTTATGGTAGTGGTTTTTTGATGATGGGGATGTGATTGTTGTGGTATGTGGTATGATTATAATGAGACTATGATATATTGATTATAAAGAGTTGAGATCTATTTCTTTTCTGATATGATGTATCTTGTGATGGTATGATGGTAGATTTATATGGAATGGATTGGAAAACTGAGATGCTCAAAGTTGTGTCGTGAGAGTGGAAAATTAGTGGGTAAGAAATATGGGGTTCACTCATTATAAATATACTTATCCTTATATTACTATACTTGATAGTGTTATTTGGTGAGTTAACCTTGGTAAGGATGGGGATAAGTTAACAAATAGGTGTTTGTTGATTATTTTTTTGTACATGAGGTCATTACTATACTCTTCTCACATTTTCATAGGTGTCCATGGGTATAATCCCACTATGAATATATGTTATACTTTCCCCCATGTATATAAAAACTATAGTTCAAGTTATGAAGGGTGAGCTGTAGACTGAGCTAGACATTTCTATCTTAGATCATGATGTTATTGAGTTACCTCTATATGATTATCTTTGGGTATTTAACTTGGTGACTTTATTTTTTACCTATTTGGAATTACATGATTTGCATGATATTTATGGATTCCCCCACACCTTTTATTTTATTATGGGGTTATTTTTGTTGATTATATCTATTTTATTGAGCCTATTTTATTATCTTGAGGGTATTTCATCCCATATGTGTTACATTCAAATGACCCTAGGTTCTAGTTTCTAACTACAAGTCAACATGAGGTAGGAGTGAGGGGTTATTATCTCTCATCCTTCATTATAACCTAAGGATGGATTCATTTGGGGAGAGGGGTCTTTAAATTATCTATCTTTCATAAATAATGATTATTGTAGTTTTTTCATAAATTAATTTTCACATTTCCTAATTATAGAGTTAAGAATCTAAACATTTATAAATATAAATGATGTAGATGGCATGGATTTTCTTATAGTGGTTTCTTATTTGACTATTATGGTCCATGTGTCTTTCCATGTAATTATTTAACATTTCACTATTGTAGTTTATGTGGAACCTCTCTTCAATGTTATTGTTTTATATCATAGGGATACCATAGATATTTCACATTAAATTATTATTATATATAATATGATTGTTGGAATTCAAAGTAAATACTGAATAAAATATAGTAATTAAACATCCTTTATAATGATGTTATTATCTAATTGTTAAAAACATTGAATTGTTTTCCTATATCCAAGGTTAAGTAAGAGTGGATCTATGGATTTATTTCATCAATATGATTTATATATTTCTCAGGTTTTTCAGTATTATTTTGTTCTATTTATGTTTTGGTCTTCTGTTTATGTAAGTGTAGGTGATATGATAAAGTTTATTTCATATGTGTTATTTACAAGTATCTATTTCATCCATCAATCATACCATCCATATTTATTAATACGTCACCAAATGTTAGAAGTTATACATCACATAAATCATCAAAATACTTCTAATTAATCTATTTAGGTCATTATCTATTTCATTAAAGTGTCACAAATAAAAAGAACCAAGATGATAATATAATTTCATAGATTTCCCTACATCATTTTTTCTTCATTATTTAATATATAATTTTATTCAATTATAATCTATCGGTAGTTTATTCATTTAAAATATATTGTAATCTTGATCACTTGTTTCATTTTCCAATCATTTATAATTTTTTATTTCATTAATAGGAAAAACATTGGGAATATTTCTGAAGTAAATGATAAGTTCTTTATGATCATTTAAGCACACTATTCTAGAGAATGATAAAATAAGTTTCTTCAGTACGACCAAACAAATAACTTTTTCCCAGATGTTTAACACAAAATTTTCTAATAATTTTTTCTTAAAAAATACATTTTTATACTAGTATATTGATAATGATTAATTTACTAAATATGATTAATTTTTAATAATTCTAATAAAATCTTTCACCCAAAACCTTATACAAAATGAATAAATGAAATCCTATGGCATGAAATTCCTACATTGATACCATCTTATGCCTTAGGTACATATACACATTTTCATTTTTGTTAACTAGAAACAATGAAATATCATACTTCCATGGAAACTCTTGACTCACAATAATTATATTGATCATGTCTTTTTATAGACTACCACTTATGAAACAACCATCATATATCTACAACTAACATCCCAGTAAACCCAAAATAAATACTATTTTCAATTCCATAACATCACAAAATGACTAGAAATTAACCATTAACATTGATATAATCTTTCTTTTGTCTTTCTTCACATCCCCAAACCTTTAACAGTTGAAGAAAATTTTAAGGGTTTTAAAAAACTTTTACAAGATAATTTGACCTCATAATACACATAGATAACATCATAAAGTTCCATAAAATTTTCACATTGAATTTTTTAATCATCATTGAAGATATTATTCCCTGGTCCGAAGATGAATTTTGTCACGACCCGTCCTCGGGGCCCATGCCGTGACTACCCCAAGCCTGCCTTCCATAGGCCAGGGGCTGGTGACTAGCACCAAAGGCGTAAATCCCGATAACTGGGAAGGCATTACCTTTATAAAACATAAAAACATCCAACCAGAGTAAAAGAGAAAGTAATACAATAAGTACAAAAGAAAGTGCTGAAAGGTAAATAGGCCAGAATACAAACCCAACTGAAAATTTGAGCTACAACTGAACGACAGTACAACAGAAAAGGAAAACAGCTGGAAGATAAATGCAGCTCCTGGGTCGTCCACCTCGAATCCTGCCTGATGGGTAGGTATAGATAGCCTCCTCAATGCTCTCGCATTCCCACCTCCTCCGAGTACCGTCTCGTAGTGAATTCCACCTCTGGGTACTGACTCGTTGTGAGGTCCACCTCCGGGTACCATCCAGTCCTCGTACACTTGGTCTCTGTCAACATCGCCCGTCGTCTGCATCCAACACAACGAGGTGCGGGCATAGCCCATGCTGGGGTGAGTATAACAATACTCATTAGGGACCCCGAGACCCTCAAGGTCTCACTAAATCCAACAAGTATAACCACTAAGAAGGATCTCAACAGATAACCCTTACTTAGGTATAATCCCATACTTATACCTAAGTTATCAAGTAACCCTTCTCAATCAAGAGGAAACAAAAAGGTTGGGAAATCAAAGGATAACCTCTACATGGGTTCATGCCCATACATATACCTAAGTTATCAAGTGACCCATCTCAATAATGAGGTAGACACAAAGGTTATTGACTCAGCTCAAAACAGGATTTTCATTAATGATATCGAAACCAAAACTGATGAAGAGATCCTCCACTGATGAGTACAGTGATCCTGTCACAACCCCAAGGTGCTGCTCACTAACCTTAGACTGCTGAGGTACTCCTCCTGTCGAGTACCATGGGTCTTCCACCTCACAAAGTAGTGCTCCTTCGCCATGGGTCTGCCACCTCACAAAGTAGTGCTCCCCCTAATAGCCTACAGAGGTACTCCTTCTATCGAGTACCGTGGGTCTTCCACCCAAACACAGTAGTGCTCCCCGCCATGGGTCTGCCACCCAAACACAGTAGTGCACCCCACTAGGCTAGTCAAGTCACTCCGACTCGAATCGAACAAGCAATCATCAGGTCTCAGCCAGCTACAAGGTCTTCGTACTCTGTACGCTCGTCTCTAGGAGGGTTCTCTCCACAATCTACTATTTGATACTTCTGAGTGTCACCTAATCTCACGTGGAAGTATCTCAAAGGACTGCCTCGTCAAAGGGGTCTCAACGCAACAGATGGCGCGTCAATCGGACGCCCGGTCTGGGAGTTATTAGTCTTTTACTCCTAGGGGCCCGGTTGGTTTTTTGTATGAACCAAACCGACCGTATCTCTACTATACCCCTAAATCTCATGGGGTATACTCAAAGGAATTTTTTCTCAACGTGATTACCAACACCGCTGACGGTTCGTCAAACAGACGTCTGGTCTGAGAGTTATTAGCTTTTTCGTTCCAAGGGCCCGGTTGGATTTTGGGTACAATCCAACCCGACCATACTCCAACTACGTCCAAACCTCAGGTGAATCATACCAAAAGAACCGTATTACCTAAAGGAATCCAACAAAGTCGATGGCACATCAATCGGATTTCTGGAGCTCAAGTTATATATGCTTCTGCTCCGAGGGCCTGGTTTGTTTCGGGTTCGAACCAACCCGGCCATTCCCAAACATCGTCGAAACCTTGAGTGTAATATACCGAAATGGCTGTCTCGATCCAAGGAATCCTACGGAACTGAAGGTGCATCGATCGGAGGTCCGTAACTCAATATATGTCTGTTTAACTGAAAACGGTCTGGAAATTGGGAGTCTGGGCCCGGTCCGACCCGGCCCAACACCCCCAGGGTCGTCCTGAACCGGGTCGACCTGACCCGGGCCTGGGTCCGGCCCGGCCCCGCCGGAACTATCCGGCCCGACCAGCGCGGCCCTGCCCGCGTGGCCCGCCCCGACCCGGCCGGGGGAGCTGGCTCGACCAGCTTGGCCGAGCGAAAAGTTTGGAGCGGGGGGGGGGGCTAATTGGCACCGACGGCGCAAAGCGCCTCCCCATCATCGTCCTGGGAACCCACGCGGCCGCTGGATCCACCGAGCCGCACCGCCGCGGCAAGCCGTGGCGGGTCTTCTCTGGCGGCGCGCTGGGGCACAGCCGCTTCCAAGCAGCCAGATGGCTCCGGCCACCGCGCTGGCGACCCACGCTGCCAGGAACTTCCGCGGGCCACCAGAGTTGCTCTAGTGGTCCATTTTAGCTTTCGTTTGCGCCTGCGGTCTTCTCGTGTCTCGAACTTCACTGCGAAAGATTTAAAACATCATTGTAGTACCATTTTACCGTTTCCTGTCAATCCGCGCACAAAAGAACAACAAGCAGAGGGTCCGGCTTGATCGTTAGCATGTGCCCTCCACATTAGAGGCTCAATCCATAATTCATCAATGAAAAGGGTTTAATTTATTCAAAATAAATTATAAAAACACCATGTAATTAAATACCCATGCATGAGGGTATAAATCACATAAAAACAAAATATGAAAAACCCCTACATAAAGAAAGGTTTGTGGTAGCCGAGCATCGTGGATGACAGTTTTGGGAAAGGGTGGACGTCGGCTCGTTGACGTCGTCACGAGGTAAGAGATGAAGGTGACGACGGTCGTTGGTGTTCATCGCTTCTGTAAAGTGCCTCTGATCCCAACTCGAGCATCCTTTGTTGGATCCGATGCAGGTAATATGTCGAAGTCAACATAGTTCGTTGTGCCTGCACCGCGCTACCGATCCCTGATCATTTGTCGGTGTCTCGTCAGAGAAGAAGGAACCTCGGTGGTGGTGCAAAAATGGAGGAAGGAGAGGTATGGAAAGAAGGAGAGGAAATTCTCCAATGGATCCCCTTCCCATCAAAAGGATCCTCCCTTAATAAAATATTTGGTTTGGCTAATATTTTTATTAATACATCAATTTAAAATTCAAACACCTCATTAATTAAATTGGAGGAATCAATATATTAAATAAGATGTTGTCATGAATTAATGGGAGAGGAGAAAGTGAAGAGGCCCCATAAATATTTGGAGAGTTATCAAAATTAAACATGGGAGCTTTAAAAATGGGGTTTAAGGAGGGTTAAGGGAGATGAGAGGATGGGGATCATGTGGGCCCCACCTATCATTTATCCACACATGGGAAGTTCAACTTCCAAGATATAAAAATAAAATTATTCAACAATTTTATTTATTTTAAACTAAATCCCCAAATATTAAAACTCAACCCACATTAAACGCAACTGCGGTAAAGGTCCCCTTAAACAATTACTAGTGCTGCGAGTTTATCAGTGCCCTCGGTTTTCAATTCCGAGCACCGGTTCAAAAGATAGAAAAACCCGCTCATTCGTTCACTGAACGTACCCGAGCTAAACTTCGGAAATTGATTCTGGGAACACCGGGCCTCAGAATAAAGTGTCGTCAGAAGCCACATACTCGTAAAATTCCAAGGTATTTATGAAAAAATTTTCCTTGAAATTTCCGGGTCTTTACATTAATCCCACCTCAGGGCTTTACGTACTTGTAAAGCTTCAACACACACTAGGGAAAACAAAAGAGGTACTGAGAATGCATCTAAGCCTTCCGCTCCCTTGTGCTCTTCTGGAGGTTCCCCTGCTGCTAGAGAATGTTCACCAGAGGAATCGACCATCCTCGTAGGATCCACTCCTGTCGATCCTCAATCTCTACTGGAACCTCTATGAATGTCACCCCGTCATCGACGTCCAGCTCCATGTGGTTGATGATGTGTGAAGGGTCATGCACGTATCTCCTCAGCTGATATATGTAAAATATGTCGTGCACCTAATGAAACTATGGTGGAAAGTTCAATCGTTAAACCACCTCACCTACTCTACTAGGGACCTAAAAGGGTCTGATGAACATCGGAGATAACTTTCCGCCTTGGCCACATCTCCTTAGACCTCGCCGAGGTGAGACCCATAAGAAAACGTGGTCGCCATCCTCTAACTACAGTGGTCTCCGTCTCCTATCAACATATGATTTCTGCCTACTCTGTGCAGTCTTCATCTGCTCTTGGATGATTTTCACCTTCCCCAGTAACCTCAAAATGGGCGCACTGCTCAACCTATGCCTCAGCTCCTGAAAATCATTGCAGGTATATCCCTGACCACACGAAGGGTTTTCCCCTTGTTCATCAATTCTAAAAGAATTGCAACAACTCTGGAGAAGTTTTGCTCAAATCTAAGTCTGGACGACTCATGAGTGATCGACTTCACCCAATTATGCATGATTCCATCATGTGCTACCTGTGGTTTCCTTTTTTTCAACCAAGGAAAACTCATCCCAACGTTGTAGGTAAACCAAAAATTTTTTTCCTAATACAGTCAATCTGTGTATGAACTATGGTTGCCTAGTCCATACCCAAACTAATGTCGTAAGGCCTCGACGCTGCCACCAAGAGGTTCCAACTGAAACTCTCACCTCAAGGGTCAGATCACACCATTGGCGTAAGAGTGATTATCGAGTCTCCTCCCAAAGGTATCTCTTGATGCGAGGGTCAAGTCAATGGGTTTTAACCGGAAACTCTAGGTCTGGGACATGATTCTTGGAAGGAAGAAATGATTCGTATCAATGTCTGTTGTTACAGAAGGTAGTAGTAGATACAGACCATACTTCGAATAATTCCTAGAGCCCTTGGGTCACACTCCTTCACCGCATACATCAACTCTCTTCCCCTACCCTCCTTCTCCCTGGGCCTGGCTGGGACTACAATGGCGGGTGGTTGTAACATGTTGAATTGTACACCACCTCATGCTGCTCTCCCAGCTATGCTTCCATGTCTGATACTCTGCATATTCATATGTCCTTAACAATTCCTCTTCTTGAAAAATTTTACATGCCCAAGTCTCTGAGACTGGTGATAGTTTTCTGTTTTTCCACTGCTAACATTCACTGGCTGTATCCATTCATCCAAAGAACATTCAACCACAAAGGTTCTCTCTAGAACCCTAGCATAAGTATGAATGCATAGAGGAAAAGTGATGTCTCAGATGTCCTTTAAACCCACCTATCTCTGAGGTCCGAGCTCGAAAGCCCTGATTGTATTGTAGTCATAAAGCACCAAGAACGATCGGTACACCTCGATGACTACTCAGCTTCCGACATGTCATCCTGTCGAAGCTGTAAAAGCTCTAGAAAACTCTCAGCCACCTCCTCAAGCCAGTCCTCAGCCGCCTGTGAGTCGGGCTTACCTTTGAACCTGAGGGGTATCTGATTCCGAAACATGTGTAAGGAACTAAGTCTACATGTTTCAACTTCCGGTACCACCGGTTGAAACTACTGACCAACAGGTAGTGATATAGATGACACACTACCCGAAGGTACTCTCTCAGGCATTGGTCCACGTACTGAAGTATCATCACAATGCCGACCATCCTCATGGTCACTCACTGGGAAACACTAGTAGCTAAGATCTCCATCTGCTCTAATAGTGTCTAAACTAGGAGTATAACTCTAGCAATCACCTTCATCCAGTCCACTGGTGGTTGGGAATCTGTCTCGCCTCGTAACCTGGGAGGCCTCTGCTGCTGGAACTCGTGCAACACGCTCTGTCCGCATGCACCGTCCACTAGTACAGCTGGTGGCATCTGCTGCCCAATGGGTGGTGGTGCTGCTGGTACACAACCCGAAGGTGCCAACATAGAAAGAGGGACCTGCACCGGAGTCTCATCGCTCAGTGGGGCGTCATCAAGTACTCTCTCGGAACTCCAACTGACTGTATGCATGGTGGCATCCTGAACATATGTGACACAGTCACATGATTTAAACCTGGTGAGATGACTTGGTTTGAGATGACTTAAAGAAAACTTTTGAAACCACAAATGCAATCAGTGTTTTTGTGCACTGAGTCGGAAATCAGAAGTCAGGGTCCTGGTGTATGGATACGTCGGCCGCCGCACCAAAACTGGACTCCCTGAACTGAAAACCACATTCGGTACTCTTAACACTATTTCTACATAGAAAAGAAATATCAGAGTTATAAGTTTTGTGGTAGAACCGACTCCTCTGATACCAATTTTTCATGACCCATCCTCGGGGCCCGTGCCGTGACTTCCCTAAGCCCGCCTTCCATAGGACAGGGGCTGGAGACTAGCACCAAAGGCGTAAATCCCAATAACTAGGAAGGCATTACCTTTATAAAACATAAACCCATCCAACCAAAGTACAAGAAGAATAAATACACTAAGTAAAAAAGAAAGTGATGAAAGGTAAATGTGCCAGAATACAAACCCAACTGAAATGTACCGCTACAACTGAATGAAAGTACAACAGAAAAGACAAACATATGGATGATAGAAGCATCTCAGGGGTCGTCCACCTTGGATCCTACCTGATGGGTACGTACAGATAGCCTCCCCAACGCTCTCGCTTTCCAACCTCCTCCTAGTAACATCTCATCGTGAAGTCCACCTTCAGGTACTGACTCGTCATGAGTTCCACCTCCGGGTATCGTCCAGTCCTCGTACACTTGGTCTCTGTCAGCGCTGTCCATTGTCTGCATCCAACACAATGAGGTGCGGGCATAGCCCGTACATGGGTGAATATAATGACACTCATTAGGGACCTCGAGACCCTAAAGGTCACACTAAATCCAATAAGGATAACCACTAAGAAGGATCTCAACAGATAACCCTTACTTACGTATAAACCCATAATTATACCTAAGTTATCAAGTAACCCATCTCAATCAAGAGGAAATACAAAGGTTATGAAATCAACGGATAACCTCTACTTAGGTACATGCCCATACATATACCTAAGTTATCAAGTGACCCATCTCAATCATGAGGTAAACACAAAGGTCATTGACTCAGCTCAAACCAGGATTTTCATTAGTGATATCGAAACCACAACTGCTGAAGAGCTCCTCCTCTGAATAGTACAGTGATCCTGTCACAACTCCGAGGCACTGCTCACTAACCTTAGACTGCTGAGGTACTCCTCCTGTCGAGTACCGCGGGTCTGCCACCTCACAAAGTAGTGCTCCTCCGCCATGGGTCTGCCACCTCACAAAGTAGTGCTCCCCCTAATAGCCTACAAAGGTACTCCTTCTGTCGAGTACCGCGGGTCTGCCACCCAAAAAAAATAGTGCTCCCCGTCAGGGTTCTTCCACCCAAACACAGTAGTGCTCCCCACTGGGCTAGTCAATTCACCCTAACTCCAATCGAACAAGCAGTCATCAGGTCTCAGCCAGCTACAAGGTCTTCGTACTCCATACGCTCGTCTCATGGAGGGTCCGCTCCACGAGCTACTGGCCGATACTTCCAAGTGTCAACTAATCTCACGTGGAAGTATCTCAAAGGACCGCATCATCAAAAGGGTCTCAACATAACAACCATCGTGTAAATTGGATGCCCTGTCTGTGCGTTATTAGCCTTTTAATCCTCGGGGGACGGTTGGTTTCGTGTACGAACCAACCTGACCATATCTCAACTGTACCCTGAACTCTCATTAGGTATACTCAAAGGAAATTTTTCTCCACGTGATTACCAACACTGCTGACGGTTCGTCAAACGGACGTCCGGTCTGAGAGTTATTTGATTTTCCGTTCTAGGAGCCCGGTTGGATTTCGGGTACAATCCAACCCGGCCATACTCCAACTACGTCCAAACCTTAGGTGAAGTATACCAAAAAAACCGTCTCACCAAGAGTAATCAAAAAAAGTTGACGACACATCAATCGGACGCCTGGAGCTAAAGTTATAAGCATTTCCACTCCGAGGGCCTAGTTGGTTTCGGGTTCGAACCAACCCGGCCAAACCCAAACTTCGGCGAAACCTTGAGTTTAATATACCGAAACAACTATCTCGATACAAGAAATCCTATCAACTGACGGTGCATCGATCGGAGGTCCATAGCTCAAGATATGTCTGTTTAACCGAAAATGATCCGAAAATAGGGGGTCTGGGCCCAGTCTGACCCGACCCAACACCCCCTTGGTCGGCCCGAACCGGGCCCGGGTCCGGCCCGGTTGTGCACGAACCGGCTTGGCCGGCATGGTCCGGCCCAACTGGCACAGCGCGGCCCACGTGTCCCACCCCGGCCCGGCCAGGGGAGCTGGTTCGGCCAGCTTGGCCGAGCGAAAAGTGCGGAGCGGGGGGGGGGGCTAATTGGCACTGGCGTCGCAAAGCGTCGCCCCGTCATTGTCCCGAGATCCCGTGCGGCTGCGGGGTCCACCGCGCCTCACCACCGCGGCAAGCCGCAACGGGTATTCTTCGGTGGTGCGCTGGGGCGCCGCCGCCTCCAGGCGGCTGGACGGCTCCGACCACCGCCTCTGGTCACCGGCACCGCCAGGAACTTCCGCGGGCCAGTGGAGTTGATCCGGTGGTCCGTTTTAGCTTCTGTCTGCGCCTATGGTCTTCTTGGGTCCTGAACTTTACTATGAAGGCTTTAAATCATCTTTGCGGTCCCATTTCACCGTCTCCCGTCAATCCGCGCATAAAAGAACAACTAGTGGAGGGTCCGACTTGTTCTTTAGCCCATGCCCGCCGCATTAGAGGCTCAATCCATAATTCATCAATGCCAAGGGTTTAATTTATTCAAAATAAATTATACAAACACCCTGCAATTAAATACCCATGCACGAGGGTATAAATCACATAAACACAAAATACGAAAACCCCTACCTCATGAATGATCTACGGTAGCCGAGCATCGTTGATGATAGTGTCGCGAAAGGGCAGACGTCGGCTTGTTGACGTCATCGCAAGGTAAGAGATGAATGTGACGACAGTCGTTGGAGTTCTTCGCTTCCGTAAAGTGCCTTAGATCTCGGCTCGAGCGTCGTTTGTTGGATCCGACGCAGGGAAGACGTCAAAGTCAACGTAGTTCGTTGCGCTCGCACCACACTACCGATCCCTGCTCATTCGTCTGTGTCTCGTCGGAGAAGAAGGAACCTCGGTGGTGGTGTCACAATGGAGGAAGGAGAGGGAGGGAAGGAAGGATAGGAAATTCTCTAGCAGATCCCCCTCCCATAAAAAGGCTCCTCCCATAATAAAATATTAGGCTTGGCTATTATTTTTATTAACACATCCATTTCAAATTCAAACACCTCATTAATTAAATTGGAGGATTAAATCTATTAATTAAGATGTTTTCAAGAATTAATGTGAGAGTAGAAAGTGAAGAGGTCCCATAAATATTTAGAGAGTTATCAAAATTAAACAAGGGAGCTTTAAAAAGGGGGTTTAAGGAGGGTTAAGGGAGATGAGAGGTTGGGGATTGTGTGGGACCCACCTCTCATTTATCCACACGTGGGAAGTTTAACTTCCAAGATATAAAAATAAAATTGTTCAATAATTTTATTTATTTCAAACTGAATCCCCAAATAATAAAACTCAATGCGCTTTAAACGCAACTGTGGTAAAGGTCCCCTTAAGCAATTACCAGCACTGTGAGTTCATCGATACCCTCAGTTTTCAATTCTGAGCACCAGTTCAAAAGATAGAAAAACCCACTCGTTCGTTCATTGAACGTACCCGAGCTAAACTTCAGAAATTGATTCCGGGCACACTGGGCCTTGGAATCAAGTGTCGTTAGAAGCCACATACTTGTAAAATTCCAAGGTATTTAAGAAAAAAATTTCCTTGCACTTTCCGGGTCTTTACAACTTTAACTCTAACTAAAAAAACATCTATATGATCATTTAGGATCTCATGTAAGGGTGATAATAATTCCAAATAAATTACGCTAGAATACCCCAGATAGTCCCAACTATTATGAAAATTATGTAAGAATGTGCAAGAAATATACAAATACATGATCCGATCATATAATATATGTCATATGACTAAATAGTTTATTAATAAACCTCCCACCCCTATTATTAGGATATATAACCCTTACCATTTCCAAAAACTCACACAATGAATCGAACCGAACTTGGAACAATTATAAAAAAATTATCCCCAAAAACCAATATCAGCAATATATTCCAACCATTAACAAAGTCAATACATTAAATAAAAACAATTAATTTCAAAAATAAATCATCATTTCCTATCCAAATCATTTTTAAAATGAAATCATTTTTCTTAATCTATCCATTTTCAAACGTAAATATGGGAACACATGAATAAACTGATAAACTTATTCATGAGATATGCTACCCCTGAGTTCTACTACCAATCTATAACTTAATTAATCACCTCATATTACAAATTTAACAAACCTATATTTAATAATAGATCAATAATTTTGATATAATATAAAATATTCTACACTAAACATAAATAAACCATGAAATATTACTATTTACATATTACTATTGTGATCTATTAGTTAAATTAGATCTTGTGATTAGTAATAACTAAATTATGAAAATTATATGTCTTAAACATGTATATAATTATCTAATTGGTTATAAATTGATTGGAAATTAAAATAAAAACCATATGTAATAAAAATAAATGTTTTCCAGAAAATCTATATTTATGTGGACAATGTGTATTTATATTATTAAATTAAATTAATCACTACTGGTGAATGATTTAAACGAAATTTATATATTAATTATTAATAAAATTTATCATTCATATAATTTTTTCATGGTATGTCCTATTAATAAATCATGTTTTATTCTTATTAACTATTTTTTTCTAAAAAGAAATTTTATTGTATTTTCTGCACTTATTTTAATTTTTTTTCCTCTTATAGATATTTTATCTGATAAAATTATCTTCATTTTTTAAATTACCATTTCAAAATCATTTTATAGTAATTTTTTAAGAATTTTGGGAAAATATTAATTTTTTCATGAATGTTGATAAATAATGCGTTTTAATAAAAATATTCATTTCCATTAAATAATTTACATAGTTTAATTTTGTTTTAAAATTTTTTCAAATATAAAATTATTTTAGTTATATTATTTTTTATCAGATTTTGGTCACTATTATTAGATTAATATTTTAATTTTGATATTAAAGATTTTATACTTAATGAACCTTTTTCTTTGATACCCTGTTTCATGCCACATTTGTAGGTATACTGTTAAATTAAATTATTCAACTTCTATTAATTGAATTTTATAAAATGGATTCCATATTTAGAATAATAATAATTAATATTATTTAATACATTAAACATAATTTTTAGTCATTATGAATAGTGACTATAGTAATTATTTATTACCATGGTAAGTGTAAGTCAGGTAATTAAAAATAAAATATATGATAATGACAAAATTTGGAGCCTTACATCTTTATTTATCCCTTTTTATGAGTTCATTTTTGCCATGTCCATCCACGTATTGAAAATATAGCCACTTGGTTTCATATTTTTTTGGAATTCGGTTTATAATATCTAAGTAAAAAATAAAGACCAAAATGTCAATTTCATGATTTCAAAAGCAATAATATTATGTGATGCAGATAAAAACAAATAATGTTCAGTTATATAAATTCATATTAAATATTAATGAATTTTTTATCATGTTATTTTATTTATAATTTTTAGTGATGAAATAACTACCTTAAATTATTTCACAATACCAACTATGAATTTTTTTATTTAATTGAATAATAAAATAAATGATTTAAAAATATTAAAAGAAATATAAATTTAAAGAATTATTTTTCTTCAATAATTTTTTAGATAAATATAAATTTTTTAGAGGATTTAATGGAATATATTCTAATTCCATTGTAATGATGTTGTATTTAAAGTAAAATTAAATAGATAATTTAAAAAATTCCATTAATGATATTGTATAATAAATAATATTTTATTAAATAATAAAAAATTCAACAAAAATTTTTATTCATCTTAATTTTCAAAAAAAGGTCATCATGTGCTAAATAAAAATTATAAGGGTTGAAAACAAAACCAAAACATGTCCAAATTTTATTACATTATAATATTTCTATCTATACTCACCTTAGTTGTGAATTATTTCTATTTAGAGGCATCTGGACATGAAAATTAATTTATATTGATTTAAAATTTTAAAAAAATTAAAAATGTTTCCCTCCCTTAGCTTATAAAAGGAAACTTATTTTTCTATTTTCATCATACTTCAAAACATTTTGATTTAACCAAGCCCTGCTTAAATCACATTCAAACATAACTCCCCATATGCAGGAGGCCTATGTTTGATCATAAATGAAACCTAATAAATATTTTACTGAAACTCATAAGTTGTTTTAAAAATAAGAGTAATAGAAAGAAAATATGTGATGCATCACACTCAAGTTATGGGGATTTCGTTTAAAAATGTCCCCTATTAACGTTTCCCTACCAACACATTTTCTTTAATGTCAATTTTCTACTAAATGATTGAATAAAATTTTAATTTATTATTTGATATATTTTAAGGTTCATTTTGAACCATATTTGACTTTAATTACAATGTTTTTAAAAGTTATTCTTTTTCAGGTTTTACATAAGGGACATTTTACTTTAAAAATCATATTATGTATTTTAAAGATATATTATTTAAATAGTTTTCTTCCATGTCCATATTTTCTAAATAAATTTAATGATTTATAGGGACATAAAAATTATAAAGGATAATTTATATATCATTTTACTATACTTTAAAGGGTATTTTTTCAAAATGAATCATTTTATTTAATTTATAATGAATTTTTGACTTTATTTAAAAATGGAAAAAATCATTGTTCTATTTTAACATATATGATGATAATTACTTTTCCCAACATGGTAATTGTTATTTGAATTTCTTGTTCCTTTATAAGATTTCATGTTATCTTAAAATAAAAAAAAACATTTTAACTTTGTTTTTTGAGTATTGTTTGAAAAAACAAATTTAATGGAAATTCATATATCAATATCTAAAAAAAATTCCTATATGGTAAAAGAATTATTTTATGACACATGTTTTAATTTATTATGATATTTTTATGGTTCTTTATAATTATTTATGATGATGAGTGGCTTATTTATAAACCATGGAGGAGTGGTTCTGTTAAAAAATGAGTGTGGGTGAGTCTGTTATTGGTATCCAATGAATATATTAAGGTATGTATTTAATAGTATAGGTTTATCCTAAGATATATTTTAATTTACTGGCTAGGTTATTTGATTTGTAAGAGTGATATGGAAATTATTTCCTAAGAAACCAATATGAATTATCTACGTTATATATGGGATTTTACAAAAATATTATGATTTCATAAGGTACAATAATGATATTATTTTTCCCGAAGGTATATGTTAATTGTAATGGGTGAAATAAATAACATTAAAAAATTATTTATGATTTATCATGATTGTAATGAAACCATTATGAGTTTTATTTTTTCCTATAATATTTCTTATGATTTTTTATGAAAATATTTTTACAAAAAGGTGATTTCTAATTTATGAAAATGTTTATTTTAAACCAAATGTATATTTTTTAAAAGCAAAAATTTTATATGTATACATGTAAAAACTATTTCTATTCTAATTTATGTCCCTTAGTAAAATTTTTGGGCTCATAAATAATTTCAAAAAAATTAAATGGTTTATGTATGGATAGGAAAAAATAATAATTCACAGTTAATTTCAGGAAAACTTTTCATAAAAATAAAACAAGATTCTATTTAAAATTATCATATTATGGGAAAGGGGATACTGAATTTATTTTTACACCTTATAATATAAGGGTTTGATATGTAAGATTTATGACCAAATTTTCTAGAATTCAAAACCTAAAAAGGTCCTCAAAATGAAATAAAGTGAAAACTTAACTAAATATCAAGATTATGTAACCTTTATGGTTGAGTTCTTATAGTTGGAATCAAGGGAAATTTTTATATCACTTTAGAGATTATGATTTTTTATGTAATGTTAAATTAAGAGTTATGGATACCATCATTGGTTTATGAGTTTATGGTTGATCTTAATTTCAAAGTCATATTTAATAATTTTTAGGTATTAAGTAATGGGATTTTATTAAAGGAATAAAATTGGAATTATCTTTTTAATGGATATATTATTTTAATATGGGTTTATTTTTATTCTATTTATTTATGTAAATTATTATCATATCTTGGATATTATATTGTTTATATATATATAAATTTTGGGTATGAGACATTAAAATTTAATGATGTTATTTAGAGATACATGTTAAACTTATCTTCGAAGAATATGTGATCATCTCATTCTAATATTTTGGTTTCAATCATATTTATTAATGTTTTGAATGATTTTAAGGATATATATTTATAAAATGAGATAATGTGAGATTTGGGTGTCATTATTTAGGCTTTGGGGATTACTATTGTGTTTGTTTATATGATGGTTTATTCAGTTGGAGAATTATCTTATACTAGGAAGTTTGGTTGTAGATTAAGTAAAAAGAGAGGTGAAATATCTTTTAATCCTTTTTTGAAAAATGTTATCAAATAGAAATATATTTTAGTTCTTATGGAAAAAATTCTCATATTTATTACTTATTATTTGGAGAAAAAATGAGATTATTATGAAAATTGAATAAATATTAAAATTATTCATATCATGTAAGTATATTTCTTTGTATACTTAATGTATAAGGAAAATGAACTCGTAAAATCTAGTAAAAGGAACACTAAGCTATTATTTTATCATATTAACTTCATTTTTTATGAATCCATGACCTTTTGCATGCCTCCTAGGTTTATTATTTTGAAGTTGTTAGCTTTTTCTTAATTATTCACTTTATTGTGATCAATGAAATGTATCACTCTCTATAATTACTTAGACATTAAATTTATTCTCCAATTCCATAATTTCACATAAAACTATTGTTCCACTATTTGTAATAATAGTTATGTAATGACCTTTGTATTTCTTTTTCCCACTTTTCAAAAGGAATTCTTATTAATAATTTTTTAGTGTGGGATTTAAAAAAAGGTAATTTCATATATCAAACCCTTATATTCCAAGAAAAATTTCAAATTTAAATTTTAAAATAAGGAATAATTTAACACCTCTAAAATTAAAAAAATATTATCTAATAGCATATAGAACATGAAACATTGAGACTAAATAAACCATGAAATGTTAATGTTTAAATGTTACCTTTATAACATATACATTAAATTAGAGAGTAAATTTAGGAACAAAAAATTTATTAAAATTATATGTATTAAGAAGTTATAAGATAAATTAATTCATTATCAATTTATTATAAATTAAAAGAATAATCATTTTAAAGTATGTTAAATGTTTTTTAGAAAAACTGTTTTTTACTCGCGTAATGTATTTTTATCTTGATAAATGATTTTAATAATTATTAATGCATAATTTTAATGAAATTTATATATTATATTTTAAAAAAAATGTTTTATAATTTCTCTAATATTTTTTCTAGGCCTTGGATAAGAATAAATATTGTTTTATTCTTAAAATTATATTTTTCAAAAAACCGGTTATAACATGTTTTATACTCTTAATTTTAAATTAGTTTTCCCGATTTTAGAGAGTTTTTTATAAAATGAAAATTAATTTTTAATTAAACTTGTATAAATAATATTAGAGTGACTTTATTATAATTTTATTAAAATATTAAATTTTTATGAATAGTGAAAATATTATTTTTTATTAAAAATTAACTTTTAATATATATCATTTTAAAAGTTTTATTTTTTATGAAAATGGTTATAAAATAAAAATAGTTCCAAGATATTATTATTATTCCAATTTATTTAATTTTATTCACTTATATATGTATTTTTTATTTAAAATATTTTTATACTTAAGGATATTTTCTTTGGAAAAACATTTTTCATCACTGTGTGAGTTTAATTTAAGTAAACATTCTTCCACATCTATTATTATAATTTGATAAAATAGATTCTATATTTTTAATTATAATAAATAATATTTCATAATAAGTACATCTATATTTTTATTCATTATTAATTGTAACTATATTAAATATGTATTACCACGGTAAGGATAAATTGAGAAATTAATGTTAAAAATAAAATGATAAGGACTCAAAATGGACACTATCACCATCATTGTTCCTATTTTATGAGAATATTTCACCAATTTATATCCATTTATCAAATATATTCCCACATTATTCCATATTTGTTTTATTTTATACAATAATAATTTTGTAATTGATAAAAACAAAACAGTCACTTTTTTTAAATTAATATCTATAATATATTATGACATGGATAAAAACAATATATGTAAATAGTCAATTTAACTATAAATTATTTTTTTATCATATTAATATATTTTAATTTTTTATTAAATTATTACCTTTAATGGTAGTGAAATATTGACACATCACATATTTAATTATTAGAAAAATAAAACAAATCATTTTCAAAATACTAAATGTATTATTAATTAAATGTATTATTATGTTCAATTAATTTTATAAATAAATATTACATAACATAAAGGTGTGAATATAATATATTTTGATTAATTTACATTCATTTTTTTTCGAATTCAAAATAAATTAATAGTTCCAAAAAAGACATTAATGACATTTGATAAAATATAATATTTTATGAAATGATTTAAAATTCATAATAAACCCTATAATTTTGTAATTGAATTATATATGGTTCAAAATATCATAAACATTCCATTTATTTTCAAATTTTTCTTTTATACTAACTATCTTGACCCCTAAAGAGTAAAAACATTATTATAACTGTAATTTTTAAAATACGTTAACATGGGTTAAAATCAAAAGATTTGGGTGAAAACATCACAAAAACATGTCTATATTGCATTTTTTATTGTATTTAAACTCATCCACATCCTAAATTTTAAATATTGTAGTGCGGATCCATTTTAATATTAATTTTTAATTTATATTCATTTAATTATTTAGAAAATTCCAAAACTTCCCCTCTCCACAATTTTAAAAGGGTGCCTCCTCTTATATTTTATATACACTTCATAGACATTTTTTCCAGCCATGTCCTACCCAAAAAACTTCCATACAACCCCCCATTATCTTGTAGGCTATGGTTTGATCATAATACTATAATAGTAAATATTTTGGTATAAACCTTAAGAGGTTTTGTGAAAAAGAGGAAGATAAAGAACGTATGTGACAAGTTGGAATTGTTGTAAGGGAAATTATTTTAAAATATCATATTTTATATATTCCCTTCCAACCCATATTCTTTCATGTCCATGTTATTCAAAACGATTCAATAAAGTTTTTTTCTGCTTCGTTTGACGTTGGTGGTCATTTTTAACCGTATTTTACTTTAATTAAAAAAAATTAAAAATGTATTCTTTTTTAAGGTTTTATATAAGGGACCCATTATATTAAATACTAATTTTAAATATTTTGAGAATTTATTTTCTAAATAATCTTATTCCATGTCTATATTTTTTAAATTATTTTATGGATGTTTTTATATGGGTATAAAATAATTATAAAGGATATTTTCTATATTTTTTTACTATTTGACAGTATTTTTTTCTAAATGAACCATTTTAAATAATTTATGTGGGATTTTTGACATTATTTAAAAATTTAAAAGAAATGTTATATTTTACCATATATAGATAAAATTTATTTTCCCAAAGCTCAACCCTTTATTTAATTTTTGGTTTCTATTATAAGCTTTCATGCCCTCTTCCATAAAAAACTCTCTTTACCTTTTCTCTGGGAATATTTTAAAAAAAATAAAGGAAAGGGATATATTAATATTCAAAAAAAAATTATGAGAAAAAATGACTAATTTTGTGATTCAATATTTCTTGGATTATGATAATGTTATGGTTAGTGCCTATTATTTGTAATGATGGGAAATTCTAATATAAGCCTTATATGGGTTTCTCAATTACAAACTGAGGATGATTGATCCTGTTATAGCTCTCCAATTTATTATGTGAGGGGATGGAGTTAACTAGTTAGGTTTATCAAAATAGATTTTGGAATTTACCAGGTTTGTTAGTTTGTTTATAAGAGTGATATGGAAATGATGTATCAAGTTACCTATATGAATTATCTATGTTTAGTATGTAATTTTATGAAAATATTTTTCTTTCCCAAAGAAAATTGATGGGCATGTTTTTAAAGGAAACTATAAGCTACATTTCAAGGGTGAAATGTATAATTTTTTAACAAAAAATTATCTGTTTTCATGTTTATAAAAAAATTACGATGTTCATTTTTTATTTAATATTTTTTAGGAAATTTTTTATAAAAAATGTGGAAAATAAGGTGAATTCATGAATAAGAAAATATTTATTTTGAGCCTAATTTTTATTTTAATGAAGGAATATTTTTATAAATATTCATGTACTAATTGTTTCTTCCCTTTTTTACGTCTATTACTAAGCCTTTTGTGCCCATTCCATAGTTAAAAAACACATGTTTTAAGGATGGGTATGAAAAAAGGAGAATTCATGTTGAAATTATTTATGTTTTTTCCCAAAAATAACAAAATTTTAATTTAAAAGTATTATATTACTATAAAAATGGATACAAAATAGAAGTGTACACTTTTTTATATATGGGTTTGATATGTTATAGTTATTTAGTACCCCCTGTTTCTGGTATATAACCCTTTCTTGATGCTTTTAATGGTTTTAAAGTTAATGGTGATGAATGGGAGAGTCGGGATAACTTTAATTGATGTTTTGAGGCAAAGGGGAAGTCGCACGGGAGGCGCATGGGTTGTCTAAACCGTGCGGCCAAACCGTGCGTAGTGGGCACTTGTGGCAGTAGCTTCTACATGAGTGGTGCACGGTTTGTCTAACCGTATGGGAAAACCATGCATGGAGTGTCTTCTGAGGCAGTAGGTAATGCACGGTTAGCACAAGGTTTGTCTAACCGTGCGAGCAAACCATGTAACCACTTAAACGAGATCCTATAAAGGTGGATCTCACATGTTTCTGCCTCTAAGTGCCTCAGTTTTTCTCCTAGGTGGCCCAAACTCAGGATTTTTCTCCTCATAAGGTCAAATAGGGTTCTCCCATCTTTTCGGAGGTGATTCGAAGGCTTCTCTTGGCAAATCAAAGTCAGATTCTTGAGGTATGTGATCTTTCTTCATCGTTCTTGATCAGTTTCTTAGATCTACTTAGATCTACTTATCCTATTATCTCGGTTTCATAGATCTACACCCGTTATGGGTATATCTATGTGTGGGAATTCCAAATATGATGAGATTCAGTCTTGATATTTCTAGGAGAAGTTATCTAAGGCGGGTTTTGGGAGAATCGACCTGGGTTTCTTGAGCGTTCTTCGACCGTTGTGGTTTTCATCAAAATCATTGAGGTAGGTGGATTCACTCTCGACTCCTCTTGTTAGAATCGATTGGATTAGTTTCAATTTGATTTTTTGGATGGATTTGATTATGGAAAGCATGGAATAAATCTTCTTTAGTGATGATTTATGATTTTAGTGAAATTGTGAAATCTTGGCAAATTGTTGTGAAAAGTGATTTGGATTATTGAATTTAGAATGATGATTTTAAATTATTGATTGGATGGAATTGTAATTGGTTTGATGAAAAATTGGTTTTCAATAAAAAGGGTCTTTATTGAAATGGTTTGGTATTGAAATGACTTTGATGTAATTAGTTTTCAATAAAAAGGTTTTTTTATTGAAATGGTTTGGAATTGAAATGGGGTGGAATTTAAATGGTTTTGACGGAAAATGGTTTTCAATAAAAAGGTATTTTTATTGAAAGGGTTGTTTTGGAATGATTTTTTGGAATTTATGGTTGTGAAAATTCTTATTTCACTCAGGATGGATAAGGCTTAGGAGTCTCCCCAATCAGTGTTGGTATGGATAAGGGCTAGGGAACTCCCCTATGAAGCATTCATGTTCATTTGGTTGGATAAGGGTAAGAACTATCCCCCATCATGGTTGGGATGGATTAGTGTTAGGGATTCTCCCCTCTTCCAGGTAGCATGCATGGTTGGTTTCTTGGGTTTGTGGAATGGATTGGGTGTGCCGAAAAGGAATGTTTGTGAAATGGTTCTTAATCTTGTTTGGTTATTTTTCTAGAAAAATAACTTGTTGGAAAATTAGTTTCAATTTCTCTTGGAATACCTTTTGTTATGAATGGTTTGGAAACTTTTTTATATTTAGTTATAAACTGCTTTTGAGAAAATGTTTTATATAAACTGCTTTTATATAAATGTGGCTAACTCTTCTATCCTATTGGCGTGAGTAGGGAAGTCATTGGGGGAAAACCTACTGAGTTTTATACTCACCCCTACTTTGGCATGTTGGTGCTTTTGAAAATGTTGTATTCCGGGACAGAGGTAAAGGTAAAGCATCATATTGCTAGTGGCCTCTGGTGATGCTTGGGAGATGTTGTGGAGCTTGGATCTTGTGGAGCATGAAGTTGTAGTGTCTTTTGAGAGTCTTGATTTGTTCATCTTCTATATACATTGATACTTATTTTGATCTTCTGATGTTGTGTACATTGATGTAGTTTGATATAAATGAATTTTTTATTGGTCTTTCATTTGTTCCTGCATCATATAGTGAATGTTTGGCTACGGTTGGTTTATGGGTTTATTTCTTAAAGGGTAAATCATCCCCCCAATTATATTTGAAACCCTTTGGCATTTATTGCTAGCCTTTGGCATCATGGGGATGTTGATTAAGGCCTAGTAATGACTCGTTGTACTCTCAAGCCAATGAGAATTGGTGGCTCATTATAAATGGTGTCAGCTTGTTCGGTCCTTTCCTAACAAGTAGTCATCGATATTCTGGGTCTTGGAGTTAAAATTAATTCTTTTCTATTACTTGGATCAAAATATTAGACCGGAGTAGGATTTTTGGAACTTGAAATGTATAGCGTAAAAGGACATAACTAACCCATTTATACTGAACTTCAAGTTACCAGGGTGTTGAGTGTGTTTTGGATACCCTTCTAGAATATTGGGAAATATCATTGTCATAGGTTTAGACAATGAGACAAGAATGACATGCATTGTAGAGGAATGACTTCCCACTAGGATGACATATCTCATTGTGAGGACTGATATGTGATTTTGTGCAAGGTGAGAATTTTTCTAAAAAAATGCATAAATTGTTTTCAATGATTTTTTTTGAAAACTGGATATTTATTGTATTTTGAAAATGGGCTGACTTTCAAAAGGTATAAGGAATGTTTTCAAAAATGTTTGAACATGGGGAAAAGGTTGTTTTGAAAACAATGTTGTGATAGTTGATTTGATAGAATTTGAAATGTTAAGTCATCAGTTTCTAGAGAGTGAGATTGTCAAAGTTTGTTGTTGGTTTAGAAAATGACACCTAGTAGGTGTCATTGGAACCAAACCGAAGAGGCTTCATAGAATGTGGTTGCACTAGAACCACGTGTGAACCAAGAGATGGTTCAGAGTATGTAAATCCCTTTTGTGTAGAGCATGTGCTATAACTGTTGATGGAGTTGAGTTAAAATGGAACTTATTGATGATTGACATGGATGTCTATGAATAAATCCTGGGTATGGATTGGTTGACAATGTTTAAGGCTCACATTGACTGTTATAAGAGAATGGTTAGTTTCACGACTGAGGACAATATCAACCATATCTTCATAGGAGAGAGGATGGTAAAGAAAGGTGAAAATGGATTGTTGGCACCAATGGTGGGAACGATCTCATACCAATTGGCATCATTGACTTTGGAATCAATGGAAGAGATTGAAGAAAATAGTTTTCCCACTGTTGTGGATCAATTCCCAGATGTCTTCCTCAAGAAATTCCTAGGTTTACCACCTCTAATTGAAGTGGAGTTTACGATTGATCTCCTTCCGGGGACCAGTCCTATTTCCCTTCCTTCTTATATGATGGGATCAACAGAGTTATGGGAATTGAAAGTGAAATTAGAGGATTTTGAAAGAAAGTGTTTCATTCGACCAAGTACTTCTCCATGGGAAGCACTAGTGTTGTTTGTGAAGAAGGAAGATAAAAATCTTCAACAGTTTGTTGATTATCACAAGCTTAACCAAGTAACGATAAAGAATAGATATCCACTTCCATGCATTGAAGATCTATTTGATCAATTAAGGGGAGATCAGTGGTCCTCCAAGATTGACTTGCGATCAGGATTTCACCAATTGCGGGTTTTGAAGGAGGATATTCCAAAGACATCTTGCAAAAGTAGATATGGGCACTATGAATATGTATCCATGCCATTTGGTCTAATGAATACACCAGTGGTCTTCATGGCTTTGATTAATCAGATATTTCAGTGATATCTGTATTATTTTTTTGGGGTGTTTGTGGATGATATTTTGGCCTATTCAAAGACAAGGGTTGATCAAGAGGTGCACCTAGAAACAATGTGACAAATCATGAGAGATCATCGTTTGTAGGCCAAATTATCAAAGTGTGATATTTGGATACAGGAAGTACATTCCCTTGGCCATGTCATTTCTGAGAAAGGCATTTCTATTCATCCTGAAAAGATAGAAGATGTTATCTCTTGGAAACCACCAAAGAATTTTTTCGAGATATGATGTTTTCTTAGTCTAGCTGGTTACTATCGACGCTTTGTGCATGATTTCTCATGACTATATTCACCAATGACAGCTCTAACTAAGAAGAATTCTCTCTTCCAATGGATGGAAGAATGTCAGAAATCCTTTTAGGAACATAAATTTCGGCTTACATAGGAACCTATCTTGATCTTGCTAGAATCAAGATAGGGGTATGTGGTGTATTGTGATGCTTCGGGATCAGGGTTGGGTTGTGTTCTCATGCAAAGATATAACGTGGTTTTCTTATGGCTCAAGGAAGTTGAGGGTGCCTGAGAAAAATAACCCAACAAATGATTTGGAGTTGGCTGCAGTCGTCCATGCTTTGAAAACATGGAGAAATTATCTCTTGGGTGAGAAATTTACAATGTTTACGGATCACAAAATCTGGAAACACATTTTCTCACAGTGAGATTTGAATCTGAGGAAAAGGAGGTGGATGGAGTATCACCAAATGTTTGAATTTTACTTGATGTACACATTGGGGAAAGGAAATTAGGTGGTGGATGCATTGAGTAGAAAGTCATATGCTCAGTTAGCTAAAGAAGCTTCAAATGAATGGCAGTTGATGTTGGTCTTAGCCGACATGCATGTGGAATGTGAATACCGAGGTAACGTTGCTGTTTTCTTTTCAGCTACACTTGTTTTTGATTTAGTAAATATGATCAAAGAAACACAAACATCGGATGCATAATGTTTGGTTGTATGTTAAAAACTCAATGGTGGGGAGACCATTGATGGCTGGAAACCTGATGGGGGTTTAGTTTTGTGTTTCAGAGATCGGATGGTTGTACCTATAGTTTTTTAGGAACAACTCCTTCATGCTTACCACCATTCAATATGGGTTGTACATCCAGGTATACAGAAGATGTATAAGGCGTTGAAGGCACAGTTTTGGTGGAGCGGCATGAAAATGAAGGTGGCCGAGTTTGTATCGCAGTGCTTAACTTGTTAGCAGGTTAAGGCAGAGCATCAGAGACCAGATGGTATGTTATAATATATACCTATCCCATTATGGAAATGGGACTGTATAATAATGGATTTTTTTACAGGTCTTCCAAGAATGGTCTATAAACATGATTCCATTTGGGTGATAGTGGACTGTCTAACTAAGTCCGCCCATTTCATCCCTATTCGTGAAACTCATACGATGGAAGATCTTTCAGAAATCTATATCTGAGAACTGGTAAAGAGGAACGATGTACTAGTGTCTATAGTCTCAGATAGAGATACGAGGTTCACATCTCATTTCTAGAAATCATTACAGCAAGCCCTAAGAGCTCAGTTAACTATGATCACGGTGTATCATTGTCATACGGATGGGAAATCTGAGCGAACAGTAAAAACATTAGAAGATATGTTGTGGGCTTGTGTAATGGATATCGGTGGCTCATGGGAGGATCATTTACCCTTAGTAGAGTTCTCATAAAATAACATCTATCAAGCCTTGATACGCATGGCTCCATTTGAAGCATTGTATGGGCGTCCATGTCATTCTCCACTATGCTGGGTGGAAACTGGTGAAACACCACTAGTCAGACCAAGCCTCATCCAAGAAAAAATAAAGAAGATCCAGTTTATTAGAAATAGGATGGTGACAGCTCAGAGTCATCATAAATATTATGAAAATCACCGTCGAAGACTGTTGTAATTCGTGGTGGGTGATCATGTCTTCTTGAGGATCTCTACAAGGATTGAACATCGTCATTTTGGGAAGCAGATAAAGTTATCTCCTAGATACATTGGCCCTTTTGAGATAATGGAATGAGTTGAAGAGGTGGAATATCGGTTGGCATTACCACCATAGTTCAGTTTGGTTCATAATGTCTTCTATGTATCTCAGTTGAAAAAGTATCATCCTAATCATGACCATGGGATCAGATGGGATCACGTTGACCTAGATTCGGATTCTTCATTGATACATATCCCAGTACGGATTATGGATAGTCAAGATAATTTCTTGTGTGGAAAAATCATCATTATACTGTGGGTTTTATGGAATCATGGTCAGATTTAGGAAGATACTTGGGACTGTGAAAAGGAAAAGAAAGATCACTAGCCGGAACTCTTTCATTTGGGTGAAGGTTTTCTAGTTTCTGAGGATGGAAAGACCAATGGTTTGGAGAATGTAGTACCCTCAGTTTCTAGTATGTAACCTTTTATGGTTTATTTTATGGGTTTTAATGTTAATGGTGATGAATGGGAGAGTCGAGAGAACTTTAAATGATGTTTTGAGGCAAAGGGGAAGTCGCATGGGCGACACATGGGTTATCTAAACCGTGTGGCCAAACTGTGCACAGTGGGCCCTTGAGGCAGTAGCTTCCGCATGGGTAGTGCACGGTTTGTCTAACTATGTGGAAAAAGCGTGCATGGTGTGTCTTTCGAGGCAGTGACTAACGTACGGTTAGCGCACGGTTTGTCTAACCATGCGAGCAAACTGTACGGCCACTTAAACGAGATCCTATAAAGGTGGATCTCATGCTTTTTGGACTCTAAGTGCCTAGTTTTTTCTCTTAAGCGGACCTAACTCGGGATTTTGATTCTCCTAAGGTCAAAGAGGGTTCTCCCATCATTCCAAAGGTGATCTGAAGGCTTCTCTTGGTGAATTGAAGCCAGAATCTTGAGGTATGTGATCGTTCTTCATCGTTCTTGAACGGTTTCTTAGATCTACTTAGATATACTTCTCCTCTTCTCTCTATTTCTTAGATCTACACCCGTAATGGGTATATATAAGTGTGTGAATGCCAAATATGACGAGATTTGGTCATGATCTTTCTAGGAGAAGTAATCTAAGGTGGGTTTTTCGAGAATCGACCCGGGTTTCTTGAGCGTTCTTCGACCGTTGTGGTTTTCTTCAAAATCATTGAGGTAGGTGGTGTCACTCTCGACTCCACTTATTAGAATTGATTGGCTTAGTTTCAAATTGGTTTGTTTGGATGGATTTTTTTGTGAAAATCATGGAATAAATCTTCTTTAGTGATGATTTATGGTTTTAGTGAAATTGTGAAATCTTGGTGAATTGTTGTACAAAGAGATTTTGATACTAGAATTTTAAATGAATATTTTAAATTATTGATTGGATGGAATTGTAATTGTTTTGATGAAAAATGGGTTTTCAATAAAAAGGTTTTTTATTGAAATGGTTTGGTATTGAAATGACTTTTATGGAATTAGTTTTCAATAAAAAGGGTGTTTTATTGAAAAGTTTTGGAATTGAAATGCGGTGGCATTTACATGGTTTTGACAGAAAATGGTTTTCAATAAAAAGGTTTTTTTATTGAAAGGGTTGTTTTGGAATGATTTTTGGGAATGTATGGTTGTGAACCTTCTTATTTCACTCAGGATAGATAAGGGTTAAGAGTCTCCCCCATCATTCCGGGATGGATATGGGTATGTCTCTCCCCCGTCAAACATTCATATTACATTCGGGACGGATAAGGGTTAGGGGTCTCCCCCATCAGTGTTGGGATGGATAAGGGTTAAGGCTCTCCCCCGTCAAGAATTCATATACATTTGGGTTGGATAAGGGTAAGAAGTATCCCCCATCATGGTTGGGATAGATAAGAGTTAGGGCTTCCCCCCTCTTCCATGTATCATGCATGGTTGGTTTCATGGGTTTGTGGAACGGTTTGGGTGTGCCAAAAAGGAATTTTTGTGAAATGGTTCTTAATCCTGTTTGGTTATTTTTATGGAAAAATAAATTGTTGGAAAATTGGTTTCAATTTCTCATGGAATGCCTTTGGTTATGAATGGTTTGGAAACTTGTTTATATTTAGTTATAAACTGCTATTGAGAAAATGTTTTATATAAACTATTTTTATATAAATGTGGATAAATATTCTATCCTAATGGCGTGAGTAGTAAAGTCATTGCAAAAAACCTTCTGAGTTTCATACTCACCCCTGCTTTGGCACGTTGGTGCTTTTGCAGATGTCGTATTCCAAGACATAGGTAAAGGTAAAGCGTCTTATTGCTGGTGGCTTGTGGTGATGCCTGGGGGATGTTGTGGATCTTGGAGATTTTAGAGCATGGAGTTGTAGTGTCTTTTGAGAGTCTTGAGTTTTTCATCCACTGTGTACTTTGATACTTAGTTTGGTCTTCCGATTTTGTGTACGTTGATTTAGTTTGATATAATTGAAGTTTTTATTGGTCTTTTATTTGTTCATGCATCATATAGTGAATGTTTGTTTATAGTTGGATTATGGGTTTCTTTCTTAAAGGGTAAATCATCCCCCGACTTAGATTTGAAAACCTTAGGCATTTATTTCTAGCCTATGGTGTCTTGGGTATGTCGCTTAAGTCCAAGTAATGACTCATTGTACTCTCAAGACAATGATAATTGGTGGGTCATTACAAGTTATGACTGGATTCTCAAGTAGTCTAAAACTAAATAGGTCCTTAAAATTAATGAATGTGAATTCTTGACTAAATATCTAGATTTTTTTACATTTAATTATGGTTCCATATGAAAATCAAATAATATATTCCTAATAACTAAGGATGGGACTACTACACAAAGGGGGGAATCAAAGTAAAACTAATTCACCTTCTTATAGCTGGGGCCACCAAACTAATGTTGTAATTTATGGTATAAAACTCATTCCCCTACTCACCCAAATCAAACCATTATTCAATACCAAAATTCTTATATCAGTTTACACAAAACATACCATAAAATCTATCAACCAAAAAACAAATAAATTAAGAAATTCAAAACCCAAAATAAAACAAACCCGTAAAAAATCAATTTGAATAAAATAATTATTTTTTACCAACAAACATCCTAATTTCATTTGTCAACTAAAAATACACCCTCAAAACCATGAATCACATTGAATAATCAAAAATATTTTTTAAAAAAATTTAATATATTAAGAGAGGCATTATAGTAAAAAAATAAGAAAAATTTGAGTGCACCCAGCCAATCAATATTTTTGGAGAACATAAAGAGCATATTGAATCAATTGAGGATGGAGGAAAGGAACAAGAGGAAGAAACAATCTCTAGTGAAACCTCAATTGAAGTGGAGGATCACCATAGGAAAATTGAGGAATCTTACTTAAAATCCATGGAAAAAAAGGTATGAAGCCTATTGTGGACAAGGATGGGTTTATCACCCCAAGCCCAAGGAAAACAAGAAAGCGTAGGGATTACTCTCAAATTGAAAGGACCATTGTTACGCATTCTCTCTCTCCTACTAGAAAGGAAAGTGATGAATCTATTCAAGCTGAACCTTTCATTTACATGTCACATGAGGTGACTGAAACTCCTCAACAGGTGGAGACCCATCAACAACATGAAGAGGTCAACAAACAGGATGTTTCTTATTGTCATGAGCATGAATCTTCTGAGCAACTTAGAGATAAAATCTTATGTAAATATTTTAGAAAAGGGGAGATTTCTAAGGACACCTATCTAGCCATTAAATAGGATATTTTCAATCAAAAGATAAGGAAGGAGCTCCCAAAATCTCCTTAATTCTGCTTTTTTTCTCTTGGTCCCTTGTTTTTGCAGACTATTCTTCCCTCTTCTGCTACAACCTAATGATGGATATCCCTTTTGTCATAAATATTGTTTTTTGGTTTCATCTGTTTCTGAGATATGCTGCTTGCATCTGTCTAAAGCTTGATCCTATCTAATGATCTGAGGAATGTTTGGTTCCTTTTGCTGCTTAGTGCAGTGTTTTAATGCTTGGCACTCTAGATCAGAGGACTGCTCTGTTCACTGACTCGGCCTTGATTCTTTTAAATTCTTGACACTGTGATTGGTCTACAGTTGCTTGCATTTCCTGTTTTTCATGGTGCTCATATGGATGGGGCTACTGTTATGTATTTGGATCTTGTTTTATTCTGACTCTATGAACTTCTCTTTCTGGATTGGTTCGTCTTGTTTGCACCTGCTGCTTAGGTTTCAAGCTGTTTGCTGCTTTGGAATTTTCTCCGAATATTAGATGATTTTCCTGCTTGGTTTGATGATTTTGTGACCTGTATGCTCTCAAGAAATGGTGAAGGGATGGACTATACTATTCACACTGCTTGTTTTGCTGTTTTTGTTTGTCAGAATCTAACATTTTATTGGTGGTTTTCTTTGATGAGGATGCTGATTTACGCGCTGGCTGGATCATCTTTTTAGCTCTTGATGGGAAGATCTTTGATGGCTGATCCTGGATGGAAGATCCCTCTGCATTTTGAGGTGCTCATTTTGGCTTTTGGTTTTGTTCTTTTTTTATGCATCATTATACCCCCTTAATTCCCTACTCTAGTAAACACATTACTCCTCATGTTTTGTATTTCAACTTTTTTAATTTAATAAATTCTTTTGATGACATGAACTGGGAAACTAGTTCATGTCATCACTTTTATAAAAAAAAATAAGAAAAAAATAGGTTCAATAAAAAATGGGATACAAGTAGATAAACCTAATTCATATCAACTCAATTGATGAATCCTCACCAAACATGGGATAAAATCCAATAAATGACATTATCCTATGAAAATTTCTAAAATTGTTTAATTTAATATCATGATAACACCTTTCCAAATCATCTTAAGTTTAAAAAAATTTCATATAAATTTCTTAGAATCAAAAACTATTTCAATAACACATATAATCCTCATTTAAGAAACCTATAACCATATACTTGAAATATATTTAAATAAAACAATATCTATTGCAAAGGTTTTCGAAAACCATGGAATAATCCTTGATCAATATCCCTAGAATTAGACCACCAATTTGGGAAAAGAAGAATAATAAGAGAATATTAATAATAGGATAAGAATATAAAATTGATAAAAGACTCCAATTACTTATTATATATGGTTAAGGGACACAATGCATTAAAAAACAAAAAAAATTTCTAAGGAGGGGTATTTTGTCACAATTGGGTGTTTTTTCATTTTTGAGTAAAATTCCAAGATTTTTTTAGTCAATAAAATATTTATAGTTAGAAAGAGTGAACATTAATAAAAAAAATTATTATCATATATCCCAAATATAGATAAATTATAACTACCGATAATAATAGAGAACATCCCATTCACATCACTTGAAATCTTCATAGTTTCAATTTTATAAAAATGAATGCTTAGATAAACCTAAAATCAATTGTCAATCACCCATTACAAATATAAAACCCCATTATACTTCCCTAATTCAGCTCAAAAATTCCCTAAGAACTATAATAAATTATAAAACATTGTTTTTAAGCCAAAAATGCCTTAAAATAATGGAAACCAAATTAAAATACAATAACAAAATTGAAATGAAATAATCTAGTTTAACAAAATAATAAGGTGTTATATTATAACTCAATTTAACAATATTGATCAAATAATTTAAAGAATTTTAAAATATTAATAGAATAAAAATTTCAAATATACACAATATACTGTGATAAGATATTAAATGAAAAGGAGTTACATCAAAAACAATTACCTTGTCACTCAACATGATAACCCGATACTACTATATAAAATGATGAAGTGTTGGGCAACACAATAAAAAATTCCAATTTTTTAAATAATTAATTTCATGTGAGAGAAGAATATTATGTGCTCGACATTTTATATAATCCAATTCTTTAATAATTTAGATTCTAATTAATTCAAAATTTTTAAAATTTTAATTTTATAGTTCAAAGATATTCATATCAATGATAATATTCTCAAGATCATTTTAGAACATTATAATCAAGAAAGGTTATATGTATTATATATTTTATATGTATTTAAATGATGAGAAATAAGTCAAAAAATATGTAGAAGAATTAAATTTATGTATTTTCTATAAATTCACAAAATATGTATGGAAAAATTAATACATAAAATAGATCCATTTAAAAATTTAATTCTAAATTGATTTATTAAAATTTTATTAATATTCTCAAAATTAATGTATAGGTTTAATATTCATATAAAAATTTATTATATCATTAAAAACCAATAATTTATTATTTTAATAATTGTGGGCTATATTATTAAATTTCAAAAAATATATGATTTTATATAGGAATTGGATTGAATTATAAGGCAATTTTATTGAATAATAGACAAAAAAAATAAAATTTCAAGATCTCATCATTAACATTATTATATTTTAATCTTTTAATAAATTCTAAGAGCTCCCCTCCACCAAATTATAAAATGGAACCCCAACATTATCTTCTTCACTTCACATTTATCCTTTTAGTTCAACCAAAACCTAGAAAATTACATTTTCAACACATTTATACAAATTCTAAAGCTTTGGTTCTTCCTAAAATACTGACTCTATGTCACTTAATAGGATATCTAAGGGAAGTATACAAAAGAACATGTAATCATCTTTATAGACTCGTTCAAAATTCATTATTCTTATAAATCTTAAAAATCAATTAAAACTATCCTAAAATAATAAATTTGGTATTAAAAATATAATTAGATGTAATTGTTTTTATGATAAAACAAAATTCAAATTCTTTTCCATCCTTTAAAAAGTGAAAACACCACTCGTGCATACATATGGCTTACCGTCTCTACGTAGCGGTGTAATTAGTTTTTTATTAGAATTTAAATTGGATGGTTATAAATAAAGTAATAATTAATATATGAGATATTTAAGACATAATAATTATTTTTAAATTATATTATCATATATACCTTCTAACATTCCAACCCGTTGCAAAATGATAACACTGCTTGTGCATACGTGTGGACTATCACCTCCACGGAGCGATGTGATTCATTTTTCTACTTTAATTTAAATGGATGGTAATAACGATTTATTTAATTAACAAATATTAAAAATTTGATATAATAATGATTCTATATGTTTTAATTATATTTATCTTTCTTTCCTTCTGTCCTTTGGAAAAAGGAAACAGGGTTCATGCATACGTATGGCCTACCATCTCTATGAACAATGTAATTCATTTGACCATATCTAATTTTCTTAATGAAACAATATATATAAATATATTATTAATATGTATAATATTTATATCATTTTTAAAATTATTTATATTATATAACCATGATCAATGTACAAGGACTAGTACTTCCTAACTAAAACACACATATAAAACAAAGAGGTTATCACTCGAAATAGTAATTTTAATAAAATATTGTTTATAAATAGGTGATAAGATTTAATTATTAAATAATAATGTTATTATATACATGATTATGGTTCTACAACACAATTATAAAAAATCTACATTTTTTATACATGAACAATGAATGTGAATATGGAGAGATGAGTCTTTAGATGTGGGTTTATCATCTCAGATTTTTTTCTTTTGGGTATATTTTATTTTATGAACCTGTATTATTTTATGAGTAGTTTTATAAATAAAAATTGATATTTCATATAAATAACCCTTTAATATTCATTTATATAAATTTTCATTTTAATTTATTTATTTCATGGGTGTATGATCCAAAATTTACCTAAGTGTTTCAGGATTTCGAATCAATTTCCCTTCATTGTAGAATATTTTAATGTTATGAAGCTATGTTATAATATGGTGTATATTTTACACCAATTTAAATGATGAATATACTTATGTTCATTATTTTTGAAGTTTCATTTTTTGTTATTATTCCAGGGGTCTTATGAATCAAAAGTTACTATAATTGTAATGGATTTATGTTTCAAACCTCTTTTAATCGAGATTTTTTATGATTGAATTTATATTGAAGAAATTATATTATCCTTATCTAATAAATCCATTTCATTTTTATTTTCCTTTATTTAATTTTGAATAATAAATTTCTATTTTCATTTTCCTCGCTTTATGTGCTCATGATATCTAAATAATGTTATTTGGAAAAACAAATTTATTTCACTCTTTGGTCGAAAATACTTTTTTTCAGAATCTATATTTTCTTAAGATATTTTCCTAAATGTTAATAATAATTCAATATGATTTTCTAAATTAATTTTTACAAATAATTTATTTTAAAAAAAATTATATAAATGTAATTTTCTTTTTATTTTACAAATGATGTACTTTTTTGAGATTTTAAAAAATTATTATGGGAGTGTTTTCTTTTAACCTACATGACATGATTTAAATTTCCCTCTATCATCACAACTAAATTATTATAAGATTACTTTATAGTTTTTAAATATTATTTTTAAATAATTTTTTTAATTAATATTTTGTAAATAATTGGATTTCAAATAATTTATTTCAATATGGAAAGATTATTTTCATTTAGAAATATTACAATTGTTCATATATAGAAATTTTCATCAATGTTGACACTAAATGATGTTAATTATGTTTTAATGGGTATATAATCCAAAGATGACATCCTTATTCTTTCTCTAGATGGTTTATTATTATTATGATAAGATGTTTATGAAACCTTTAATTTTCCTTGTGTTGGTCTATACTGAATTCATGAAATGTTTATGAAACATTTTTTATTTTAATGAGTTATGATATGATGATATAATTATTGTTTTATAACGTTATGTAACACCTTTTTTGGATATAATTATATGATATGTGGTCCCATAATTATATAGTCGTCCAGTGAATTATGTGATGTTGTAAAATTAGTAGATAACCATTGGAAAAAAGTTGTGGTTTTTTATCAACTGTCAGAAACAAGTCCAAATTCTTAATCTACTATAGGAAACAAGATTCTATACTTGATCCACTATAAGAAACAGGTGATGATTCATGATATTTTATGATATGGGAAATACATTTTGATTGATGATCTATTATTATTTTATGATCTTGGTACTGATACTTTACATATTAAATGGTTTTTATACTTATGATGGTACTAAACTTTTTTGACCAGAACTTTTGGTTCATGACTGATTTATGATGATACATAATGATAAAGATTTATTCATTTTGAAATGATAAAGTTTTATTCAATGACTCAGTTTTATGATATATGATAGATTTTAAATGAACATTTTAACTTTTGTTCATGATACAATACTCTTATTTTTATCTTATTCTTTCATATGATTATCGATTAATATCTCCAATGTGTACCCTTACTCAGCATTGAGATCACACTTTATTATGTTTCATTTCCCTAGGTTATGAATATTTAAGTTGGGTATGTATATAAAGAGTAATATATTGGAATATCACTATGCGTGATGTTTAACATTATTCATAAAATAAGATTGTTTTTTGATCACTAAAGAAACTGAACATTTACAATTTTTGAGCCTGTATTTGTGAAATGTGTGGAATACTCTTATTAAAAATGTAATATTTATATATGAAAATATTTGGTAAATATAATTAAGATCATAAATTTTAACATAGTTGACATATATTATTTTTATACCCTTATTGATCATTTCAGCACGCCTTTGTGAGTTTATCATCTACATCAAATTACTATAATTTATAAATGTTGAATGAAACTATATAAATTTTAGGGTTTTCTCACTTGATTATCTTCATCAGTAACTCACTACTCCAAATCACTTTATATTTTTTATATATTTATTATATTTATAAAAATATAAATAGGTGGTGTAGTGTGAATTCTTTAATTGAAAAAAAGATAATAAAAACACAATTGATTGGGTGAAGAGTATGATCTTAATGTGAAATAAATTAAAGGAAAAATTGTATTATTAAAAACTAATCAAAGGGGGTGAAATTTGAAATGGATTTACTAAAAAATTATAATATAATTTTGCCTATGGAAATTCAGTCATAAACAATCTCAATTAAAAACAGATTAAAACAAAAATCACTTACTACTACGGTAACATTTGAATCATAATACCCATAAAATAATAACATAAAATAAAAAAATATAATTAAAATAACAAGATTTATTTCTTAAATATGGGTAACATAAAAACATTATTAAATAAATTAGGTGCAAAATATTAAAATATTCCTCAATGAAGGAAAATTGATATGTGATCCCTTACCAATTTGGTTTCTCTTGAATCATACACCCATGAAAGTCATAAATTAAAATTATACATTAAATATTGAATATAAAATGATTCATTATATAAAATATTAAAGGGGATATATAAAACACCTCATAAAATAATATAGGTTCGTAACAAAAAATATGTCTAAAAGAAGATAATTTGATACCCATACCTCATGTTTTTCCTCTCCTCATTCAAATTAAATCATACTATATAATAAATTTAGATTTATTATAATTATATTATATTATTGTACTAATTTCAATAAAAACATTATGATTTAATTATGGAATCCCATCACATATCTATTAATAATTTATTATTAAAATAACTTTTCAATGTGATACTAGCTTCGGTTTTGTGTGTGTTTCGGTTTGATAGTCTGATCCATTGTACTTTTATCATGATTATATAATATAGAGAATTTTAATAATTATATAAATATCATAAATTTTAATTATATATATATTTATAGTTATTGATAAAATTTAGTGATATAAAAATGAATTACATTGTTCATAGAGATGGTATGTCAAATATATGCATGAACGTTGTTTTGATTTCTCAATAGATGGAAGAAAATAAAGGAAAATAATAATTCACCATTATAGAATAAATATTATATCTTATATCATTCATATTACTTAAATGTCTCCTAATTATTATCTATGTAAATCATTGATGAAAAATGAATCACATCGCTTTGGGGTGGTGGTGGTCCATATGTACGCACAAACAACATTATCATTTTAAAAGGTATTGAAGACAATAAGGTCGACATGGTATTATAATTTACAAAAAATAATTATATCATAAATATCATATATATTAATTATTACTATCCTTAAAACCATCTAATTAAAATGGTAATAAAAAAATAATTACTCCACTATGTGGAAACGGTAAGTTGTTAGTAGGCACGAGTAATGTTTTGGCATATTATATGATATAAAAGAGTTTTAATATTGTTGTATCATAATAATAATGATATATCAGTATATTGATAGTACGAGATTTATTAATTTAGGATTATTTGAATATATTTTTATGATTTATAAGAATATTGATTTTTGAAAGAGTCAATAATGATTATTACCTCTTCTTCAGTACACTTCTTTTTGATATTCTCCTAGGTGTACTAGGGTCTGAGTTTTGGGAAGAAAAAAATATTTATAATGAGGATAAATGTGTTTATAGATATTTTTTCTGTTTTTGAGGATCCAATGGCTCAAGGATGTGTTATGAAGATAATCTAGGGTCTCCCTTTTATAATTGAGGAGAGTTCACTCTAGAAATATATTAAAAGATTAAAATATAATAAAGTAAATGATGTGATGTTGAAATCCAAAAAATAAATATATTATTTATTAGAATTACCACATAAAAACCCATGTTTTATGAAATTTATGAATCTTGACATAAATTATTAATTGCCTCAATTATTGGTTTTTACTAATTTAATCGATTTTTATATAAATATTGAATCAATACATTAATTTTTGACTTTTAAATAAAATTTTGCAAATTAAAATTGATATTAAATTTTTAAATGGATATATTTTGAGTTTTAATTCTTCAATATATTTTTTTGAACATCTTAATTACTTAAATTAAAGGAAATATTAAATTACAATATGTTCCCATGATTTTTTTGGAATATAGTTTTAGAGAATTATAAAAAAATAATAACTAATAAAAATTATTCCCCTTTAAACTAGTGTACATATTTTACACTATATAATAATATGATCAATCAATAACATATTTTAAACATACCCTACAAATTCTTCATTCATGATACTTTTCTAGAAACATCATACATATTACATTTCATCACATTTGGGTGAAATAGAAATGTATAAAAAGGGGTTATCTCAAATACATAGTAACAGTAAACATAATCAATAACATTTAAAGATATTAAATTGTATTAAGATGATCATAAGGGTTTAATCAAGGTATATGGTCATAATATAATAACATCATACCCAAAAAAGTATACATCAAAAATATTGAGTCATGGCATATGCTTGGGAATAAAATAATACATGAATCAAAAGAGTTTGGAAACATTAGTTAATAAATATTATCATTGACACCATAACCTTATTATACCATATAAATTTAGTAAAAAGGTTTGGATAGGGTAAAATGACCTTCATGAGACATGTACTTCCACCCATGCTTATGAGTAGCTAAATTTTACCCTTAATACATGTCTCAAGAGATGTAAACTTTTAATATATACATTAGAGGTTGAAATGGGGCCCCACTATTCATTATCAATGAATTTGAGTGCCACTAATAAAATTAATTATTATATCATAAATAACCCATCGAAACAAATTTGATTTTATATCTCTTTAAAATGGAATAATATAATTGGAAAATTCACAATTCCATTAATAAATAAGATAATACCAAGTAATATATATGTGTTTCACATGAAATTAATTAACTCTCTATGTAAATACCCTTCAAATAAGATAACAAAAGTTATTTGAACTATATAGATAAATGGTAGATAGTGCGGTCAAAAAATTCCCTGATCAATTTATGAATAACATATTAGAGAACACCCTTAAATGAAACGAAACAAATAGGGTATTCAAAGTGGAACAGAAGTGGAAGAAAAATTATTTTTATACACTAATGATTATTAGGCATGAAAAAGGAAGTCGTTGATCGTTTCATTAATATAAATGACCCTTAAATAATACCTATAGAGAATTAAAGTGTATAGAATCATCTGATGAGTCTCCTTGACCAAGAATAAGATATTCCAAAGGACAATTCATGTGATGAAAAACACTTTTTATAAGATTTTTAAAAATACCATTAAAAATAATAAATATCCATGATATTTTGTAATAATTTAAAAATAAAAATTTCATAAATATAAAAGATAATTTATTTTATTTTAAAAACCATGAAAATATGGAGATAAATTTTTATATAAAATTACAATCTCAATAGAATAATTTGTTCACATGGAAATGTTAAAAGAGATTATTTTTTTGAAAATGGAAAATATGAAAATCTATAAAATAATTTTCATTTAAAATAAAATAAAATAAAGTTATGGTTTATGAGGATAAAATTTTCAATTTTGAAAAAAACGTATATTGATATCAATAAAATGTGGAGTTGAAGATTTAATATGGGTAAAAATGTATTTCCGTTTTATTATAGAAACTATAACATTACATATAACCAAATTACTTAAAAACATTATAAAACATAAAATTTAAAATTTGATAATAAGGAAAAAAATCTCAAAAATGATAAAAGGAGGATAATAATGTTATTTTTATATTGGAATGAAATAAAATAAAATTACCCTATATGGTTTTTCACAATTAATATATCTCAATTTAAAAATGATGTTGGGAAAACAAACCTTACTACTTGACTAATACCGAAATCAAATGTATTTCAGAAAGAACCTCTTTATGATAAAAATAAATTCCTTGATTAAAATTTATTTCATTATATAATATGAAAAATATTTTGTATATACAATATAAAAATCTAAATTGGTATATAAGAAGAAATATAACTCATGAAATAGGACTTTAGACCAAGAGATCCTTTCAAGTAATGTAATTTTTTTGTAAGAATCATATGATAATGAATATATATGAAAAAATTGAGAAACCTAATAAAAGAAGAAGGAAATATACTGAAAAAATTCATTAAATATGAATTAACTAAACATATAACAATAAGGGTTAATAAGAGTATTGGTTACTCAATGGTAGAATATTTAATTATCACAAACCCTTATTATATTAGAATAATTCAAATCAAAACCCCCTAAAGGATGTGACTAAAAATAAATCTTTAAATATCATTAATAATGATAATATCATGGTAAAAACATAAAATGTTTGATATATATACCATTAATAATTTTTAGGATTATAATAAGAAGTAATTCTCAAGGAATTAAAAATTGAGACAAGAAACCCTTATAGTGGTTATGATTCACTTTTCACATATACCTATCTTCCTAGACAATCAAATTAAACAAAAAATGCCTTCATAAAAAAAATATTAATATATATTTAATTTAATAATGAATATTTATTTTCATGTTCAATTTATTTATTATATACAGTTTTTTTATGTTTTTTATTTTGTGTGAAAATTGAATTGGTGTTGGCTTATTTCGATAATTTTAGCGATCGTTTTTTGAGATTTTAATATTATGTAAAATACATAATATAATATTTCCATAACCACAAATAAATAATTATTTTCGTTTTAACTTAAAATAATATTAGTATTTATGTTACTATAATCATCAATAGTATGGTTTTATATAAATGATCAAATTGGTAGTTCGACCAACCCAAATATGAAGAAACTATAATTGATGGATTATTATGGTTAAGGATGTTGTTTATTCTAAAATAATATCATTTTTAAAGAATAAAAATGATATTACATTGATATTTTGAAGTTTTGAATGAGATTTTATGATATTTTAATCAATAATAAAGGATCTTGTAGAAAAATGATATATATAAATTTATAGAGGTGTTTGTTCTCACAACGCACAGTTAAATATTACATTTACCCAATGAATGATATGGAATGAAGGAAAATTTTAATTTTAATTTTAATAATCATAATTATATTATATAAGTCAAATTTATTTTTAAATTTCATCCTTATAACTAGTAAGGAGTGTCGGTGGGGAAAAATAGAAAACATATCTTTTTATAGGTGGTAGCCCCTACAAATGCATGATCATTAATATTTTATTTTTATTAATGGATGGTATATAATAAATAAAATTTTTACATTAATATAATAATAAATTAACATAATAATGATGATGAGGTCATTATATTTATATTTTTATGTTATGTTTGGAAGGGAAATAAAAAATATTAAGTTAATGATTATGTAATATCACTTTGGGACACTAAACAATTTCATAAATATATATTGGAAATGAAGGGAAGTGATAACTTGTGGTGAATAATGAATTTAGGATTTAAATGTGGAATCTATTAAATGGAATTTGGTAAGGGTTAGAAATATATGTCAAATAGTATATGTAACATAGAAAGGGTGGAAGTTATCTACTTTGGTAAGTGAATAAAATGAGACTTTTGTGAACACCTATTGTTTTTTTGAAATGGAATTACAGTATTTATTGGTAAATGGATCTAAATGTGAGAAATAATGTATTTTCGGGTGATATAAATTATATAAATCCTTTACCAATCATTTAAACATAACTTTTAAAAAAATTCAAGTTGTAAAAAATTAGGTTGTTACATTAAATATTTTTATTTCAACAAAGGTATTAGTTTTTAACTTAGAAATATATGTTTTAATAAAAATATAAATATTACCCTATTACCAAATTTTTTTTCTAAAAGGATCAATTTTTTACCCATGTAATCTAATTAAAATTTTTAATACGATAAAATTAAAATCTAAATGAAAAAAATTAATATACTAGAAACTATTTTGAAGAAAAGTTTTGTTTTACCATTATGAGTTCTTAATCATATTTAGTATCAATTTATAAAGGAATGAATATTTATAAATTTATATATAGAATTAAAAATTATATTACATTCATTTTATAAGATTTTTTAATTTATGTTTTTAAATAAAAATTACTCAATATCATTAAAATAATTCTTTGAAAATAATAGCTTTTTCATTATCAGAGTAATTAACATTAATCATAGAAATTAAACATTTATTTCCCAAAATGAAATTGAAATTACTAAATAATATGACAATGTTGATATAAAATATGATATCTATTTTTTATTTAATTTCTTTAGGTGATGAAAATAGTTTTTATTATAAGAGAATATAAATATTTTTTAGAATAAACAATTACATTGTTTTCAAAACATTCCAAATTGGTTTCATATATTCAATATTTAATTATATCAGATTTATGTAAAATTATTAATAAATATTTCTATATAAAATTGTTTTCAAAAAAATTTATTTTATGATTAATGATGGTATTGGAAAAATTGGTATATTTTTTACTATTTTCCCAAAAATCAATTATTTCTGAAATAACTAAAAAATCAGCATATGATTATTTTGATATGTGGATTTCAAGAATATGGTTTCTTTTTAAAAAATAAAATTCAAAAAATTTTAAATTTATCTTTAAAATTAAAACTCATAATTTGTATCGAATAACTATTTTTATTGAAAAAATTCTTTAAGAAACATTAACTATTCTTAGTTGTAACACCCTGAAATTCTAATGTAAGAACATTGTAATTGATTGTGTATATCACATGCATCACCAAGAGTGTTAGGGAATATAATAACTAGATACTTTACAATATATTTACTATTTTAAATAAATTAAATCTATGATATATCTTAAAATTCTTGTGATACTGAGTTATCATGTGTCGAACACAATAATGAGTTTCTCCAATCGATTGCATTACTTGAAGGACCAAGTTTTACCAAATAATAATATATTATAAAAATATTATCACTTAATATAATAAGATATAACCGATACATTTAATTATTAGTTAAGAAAATGGTTAACTAACTTTAAAAAATATATGGTTTACAAAAAATATAAAATGGATTCATTGGTTACAAATTAATTAGAAATATATATGAAAACCAATTTAATATAAAAGGAAATATTTTTATTTTTATGCTCCAAAGGCTATTTTATCCTAAAAAATTAAAATTATTAAAATTGGTGATTAATATTAATAAAATTTATATAATATATATAATAAAATATTTTTTGGCATTCATCCATTAGATTTGATAGTCATAAGATAAAAACAAACCCAATATTATACAGAAAAACTATATTTTTATTAATATGATTTTATCCCCTTCTAAGGGATAACTTATTTTAAATCCAATTTCTTGAACATTTATAAATTATATAAGTTAAAATAAAATTAATATTTGAAAGAGAGAAATGAGTATTAGTTTAGGGTGAATTTTAGGTATTTTTCTATGAAATTTCATTTTTAATTAATAGTAAAATTATAGAATTTTAATAAAAACTACTTTTTATTATTATTAATTAATATGGATAAATAATATTTTAAATAATTTATAAATTTAAATAAGACAAATTTTTTATTATTTAATCTAATTTAAGTCATCGGAATCAATTTCACATTAAAATTGGGTATAAACACATAGTAAACATTAGGATGTTTTTACTATAAAACCCCGCATTGTCATCCCATCTATAAGATTAAATTTAAATTGATTCACACAACTTATGTGAATATAATTTGTAAAAATTGATTCAGTATTTGAAATTATCATAATTCATAATTTATAATAATGTCAAATTACTTTTTGTAAAAAAATATATTAGTGAATGGGATTAGAAATAATTACATTGATTAAGAGAAATATTAGCTTCACAAGGGACTAAACCTTAAACATAAGGGCCTAAATGAACTAGACACTTTTCCAAAATCCATTGTTTGGCTATATTTTGACCCTATACTCCCTTTTATCTACATTGAGACATTATTATTTTAATGAAACAAGATTTATGTACATAGAAATTACATTAATTTTTCATAATACTTAATACATTAAACAAATAGATTCCCAAATATAGTATTAGATTATTACCTTTGTAAACTTGGAACAAAAAATTCTACCCTAGTGAAAGATCATCAATTTTTCCCATAAATAACATCCCTTTTTTCTACTCTTACCAAAAACCTTTCTTTATATCCTGGGGAAAAGAAAACATAAGAATGAGTGATATCAAAATCCCAATAACTATAAACAATGTTGGTATGTAAACATAAACATGAGAATAAAGGCTATGATAATGTGATAATAACATTAGAATATAATTCCCTTCTTATCAACAGTAAAATTGAATCAAAAGGAAATCAATGATCATAATCCTTATGATCATAAATTGACATTAGTAATGAAATTTTTTCATACAGATCAACTTGTAACTTTCTGAACATTTTTAAATAGTAACAGGTTCACTCATTTTTTACATTAAATCTGGCCCCTATATAAACATATTGAAATGGAAACTAGGCCCACTCATAAAATTATGCACATGAAAACCAGGTCTAGGTATAAAATTGTGAACATGAAAATAGGTTCACAGATAACATATATACCTTGCGAGTTATCCATCCTTACCCAAATAATTGGAGGGATATATAGGTCCCACCCATATCCTAATTAAATCATATATATGTGTATCCCAAAATATTGAAATAATTCACCATAACAGAATCTTTTAAATAAAATGGGTTTCCTAAACATCATTCCATCATAAAATAATCCATAAAAAATGAATGGATTTCATTAATATAATTCAATAATAAACATAATCACCCATATTAATAATAGGAATAATTTAATTAAAACATATCCTTATTAAATAATTTCAATTTAGATAGAAAATATTTTTGATTAAACACTAGAAATTAATTCTTAAAGAAAATACCTTATCTTCTTCAAAAACCGTTTTTTTCTTAAAATGTGGCGTAATTTTAAAATAAATTATTTTTTAAAGATAACCAGAAAAACATGTAAGGTGTTTTTCATATTAATACGTAATTATGAATGTATAAGAATCCAATCATGTCGTATATGTTAAAAAACATTCTTCTCATGCTTTTTTTTGGAAATGTCAAAAAGTGCATCACATCAAAAACGACAAGAGATTAATTTCATACCATTAAATAAAAATTATCCAATGGGTAAAATTTAAATTAAATTATATATTAATGGAAATAATATTTTAGAATACATAATTTGGAAACATGGACATTGATGATAAATATACCCCAGTAAATACTTATATATAAACAATCTCATATAATGGGGAGATTGTGAAATTATCCCTTACCATATGTCTCAGTTCAATAATATGTATCAAAAAATACTATATAATGGATTAAATAATGTTATTAAACTATGAAATATCAATATTTACATTTATTATATCATATATGATTATATTAACACTTGTTTAATAATACTTAATTATTACACTTCTTTTGGGTGTAAGTTACTTCATTATCGTATGCATGTTTGGTTGAATAAGTTCTGATACTCATTCATATGTTATAGATATATAATTTCTAGAATTATATTAATTTAATATATATCATATTTACTCATTTTAAACATTTATATAATTCACTATTTAGGATAGAGTATGTAGAATGAATCGCATCGCATTGTGGAGACAGTTGGTTGTACGTATGCATGAGCGACAATATCATTTCCATAATTGTGAAATAGTATGGAAGTGGATGGTAAATATTTAGTTAAATAATAAATATCATGTTATAATAATCATATATATCTATTATTTCAATTATTATACCCATCCAATTATGGTGGTGGTGAAAACATAATACACCACTGTGTGGAGACAGTAAGTGATACACACGCATGTGTGGTGATTTCATTTTTCATAGTATGGATAGAAGGTGTAATTTGTTTTTTCCATAAACATAATAGAATCTCATTATATATTTTATAGTGTATTTATTAATTTATAATGGAAAAAATTAATATGAATAAGAAGAAATGATCTTGAGAGAGTTAGTAAAGGTGATTAACTCTTCTTCGGAAGGCTCCCTATACATCTCCACTTAAGGCACAACAGTTGGTTTTATGAGAAGATAATTACCTCTAGAATGTGACTATGTAATTTAAAAATGTAAATGGGTAGGGTATGGCTGATAATGAAGGCTCAAAGTTTTGTTAATAAATGATGGTGGAGGTGCCCTTTTATAATAGATGTGAGGAGCACCTTTGGAATCTCCAAAATATTAATTTATAATAAAATAAAAACACATCCAAAAATAAAAAAATGTCTAAGTTTATAATATTAGATTATATAAGGTTAAAATATCATCAAAAAAAATATTTTATAATTGTTTTACATTCAGTTTAATCCATATCCTTTTAATTAACACTTAGTCATTCTATTTAAATTTTAACTAAGGTAACAAATATTTCAATATTAAATGTGTCAAATATTAAATTATTTCCTGTAAATTAGACCATAAGTAATTAATTTTGAACATTTTACAATATATAATAATTATTATATATTTTCTGAAAAAAATTATGATATTTAAATAATTTAATAATACATTATTTTGATAAAATATCAATAGAGTTAATTTTCACACTGTACATTTCATAGATTTTTAAAAATATCAAGATAATATGTTAACCTCCAAAAAAATATTTTATTATATCCCTAAGGGGTAAAATTAATCTATAAAATTATTTTTACATATGATTCATCAAATGTTATATTTATTTTAATACTTTTTTATAATATTAATTTTATATTTCCAATAATAAAATAATTACAACATCTATTTTGTGTACTTTTTTAATATAATTATTTATTTGGTAAAAGTTAAAAAATTTACTATGATGAAGGTAAAATCTATTTATTTCATAAAAATATTTATATTCTAATATATCTCATATAAAATCCCACATTAAAAATCTTATATTTATTAAAACATGAATGGGACAACTTTGGCATCACATTCAATAAAATATTATAACTATCATTATCATTTACTTACTACTCCAAAAGGTCAATAAACAAACCCTTTGATTATTATGTTCTATTTATACTTGATAAATAATATTTGGTCCGGTTTTTTGGTCTTTTAAACATTATTATCATTTTTATAAAAAATATTTTATTGATTTCTCATCAATAAAATAATTTCTGCATCCCCAATGTGTAAGACTTTGATGTAATTATTTATTTCCTAAAAATTAAAATTAAAATTCCATGAAAACAAATATATTTTATCTTTAAAATGGGTATTTATAGTCAAATTTATCTTCTATATAACCTTTTTTTTATGATAAATTTATTAAAATTTGAGTAAGAGATATTTAACTTTTCTTTAAAAATATATATTAAATATCCAAATCTAATCAAAGTGACTTTTAAAGGGTACAATTTAGACCCAATATTATTTTAGGTTATAAATCACTCATCCAATTTTATTAGTACACGCTTTTGGGAAATTTTATAATATTTTATTTACACTTAATTACCCAATTTACCTTTCTACCGTATTAATAAAAATTATGAAACTTACTATTCATAATGAATAAAAATAAAAGAAATATATTTACATAATTTTCACCCACTTATTAAAAATATGGAATCAATTTTTAAAAATTAAAGACACAGAAGTTCTAGTAATTATTTTATAATCAATCCCATTGTCATAATGAAAAATGGGTTTTAAAAGAGAAAATGTTGCAAAACATTGAATTGTTTTTACAAATGAATATATGGTAAACTTAATTACAATTACCAATATTATATTAAATAATAAAAATATATTCTATTTATAAGTTAAATTCATTAAATAATATAATTTATCTATAAAAATTATTTTGATGAAAATATTTGTTTTCAATTAAAATTTTGTATATTTTTACAATTCATCAAACCAGAAAACTTATCAGAAAAATATAAACATTCGACCAAAATAAATTATTATATCCTAAATCAAAATAAGAAGATTATTTTGTTAAATAATAAAAAACATTATTTAAAATTGGGTTTCCAAAAAAATGATGCAAAACATCCTTTTTTGAAGAATACATTTTTATTTGAAAAAAATAAATTGGTTCTTATATCCTGTCTATAAAAAATATAAGATGAATTTTAAACCTTTTATTGGATATATTAAAAATATATTTCATTAATAAAATTCAATAAGATTTATTTTATTATTTCATAAACTCTCTAATTTTTATTAAAATAGTTTTTTAGAAAAACATTTCCTTTTATTTAGAAAGGTTGTTATTTTCATTTATAATAAATTGTTTTCCAAATAATTATTTATATATACATGTGTAAAGCATGTTTTCATAATTCACTTGTTCATAATTTCTATTATAATTACAATATTATATGGTACCATATTAATATTTAGTTCTTCTCTTAATCTCTATCTAGCGTGAAATGAATTTCATCAAAAGAATTTGAAATTTAAAGTAAAAAAGGACAAGAATAGTGTTGTGTATATCACAAGCTAAGAAATTGATGCTCGTAATGCATGATAATCTTGGTGTTGTGTATAACAGAAGATATTAAATAAATTAAAATGATTCTATCTCATAAAAATATCAGGGTTTTATATTCTACCACCCTTAAAATGAATTTCACCCTCAATATTTTCTAGGTTATTAAATTATTAATACTTGAAAATTTCATTTATCGAAACCCACAACGTAAAAAAAGACTAAAAAATCCATTAAAAAACAAACAGTTGTAAATCAACAGTTACCCAAAGTGAATCATGAATAGGTATTTATGTGAGAGAAAAATTTTGATGATTTGGGAATGGAAGAAAAGAATAAATAATCATTGATATTGATAACAATTACTGATCATTAGAAAGTGGGTGATGTAGAAAAGTTAAAAATCACAAAACCATAATCTAAATAAGTTTGAAATCCTGAATGGCTTGAAGGCCCTCTTTTTATTTTATTATGTATAATCCAAATTTTAGGTATTGAAGGGGAACCCGTAAATAACCCGTAAGCCCAAGGCACAGGGCCTGACATGACTTGAAATACATTACCCGATGGCCTAGAGGCATACCATTCCCAATAGATGACCCATAGGCACACTCCATAGAACTACCCCTCCCCAGCTTCTGTATCATTGATTGCCTAGATCCCAACCTTGCATTGTTGATTGGCTAGAATTTCCCAAAAAAACCTACATGGTGCCTAGTCCCGTTGGCGGTTTCCATACCCTCTAATTATTCCAATACGGTTAGCTCTACTTCTGGTGACTACTATTTTTGATACTCTGATCCTCTTAAGGGGCCTACTCTGTGTGAATTAGGCTACTACATGGTTTCAATGTCCTGAAGGCCCTGTTTCCCGAAGTCCTTTGATATCCCAAAGGCCCTTGAGACCCGTAGGCCCAAACCAATGGCCCGAATGCCCAAATAGGGTGAATTGTCCCAGCTGCTATCGTACCGAACAGTAAATTCTATAGTAAATGCTACAGTTCCTACTATAGTACGAGAAAATAACCTCCATCCATTTTTGAACCTGGGTATCTTGAATGCCAAGATGGTTCTCTTACCACTTAGGTACATGCTCCTTGGAAGTGTGAAAGAGGTCATTGATATCATCAAAAATGATGTCAATATGACACACTTTTACATCAAAATCCCTTTTTCAAATGTTGAATAATTTTCATGAGAATATATTCCTACATGATTTCAATTAAATATCACCATTGGTCATTGATTGAACACTTTCCACTTCATCATTTATTCAAATAAATGAAGTTGAACTTGTTATTCTTTAAGCGTTATCAGATCATGTTATCCATAAATAGATTGATAGGTTGTTTCATTTAACTTTGTCACAAAAAAAGGTTACCAAAAGTTATAAAATATGGATAATTCCACCTATGGTGAGATAATACTTTATTCTAAAAAACTTCATCTGATGTTTAACATTAAAATTTCATAAATAGAAAACCTCAAAAGCTTTCCAAAAACTGAAAATCCAAAAAATTAAAGAGATTTTAACTAAATTAGCTTAACCTTTATCTATCATATCTCAAAAGGATGTTCTTGGTTATCACATTCCAAACATGTGAATACCTTAATCATGTATTCTATTGAAACATGGTAAAAAATTGAATTACTATAAATATTTTCAGACAAAAATGTATGCTTCTTTATTTCATTTGTCACAGGATATATTCATTAAGTTCAAGAACATTTAAACAACATCCATGAAAACATAAAACAATTTTTCAACCAGTCAATAATCAGATCTATGGTAATAGGTTCCATCAAATTTACTTATTTATATACAACAAGAATCCTATTCAAAAATCATTATCTTAACATTTGGAACTCATTAAGAGTTATATTCCCTTAATATTTATTTTCTTATGAATATCACCTTTTAATTAAATAAATTTTCTTGTCCACTATAACTATTCAACATATTCTTGAAAATACATTGTGAAAAATCTAAATCGAATACTCCTTATATAATTCACCATTCATAATTATTAGATCCAAATAAATAAATACCACAATCCTTCCACTTTAATGGTTGTAATATAATAGTTCCTTCCATGGTTTATAGGTAGATTCATATGTCTGGGCATTAAGTTGGCTAATGTCATTTTTTTCCAAAGATGATACATTGAACTCCATTACAATCCATTACTATATGACACATTTTCTCAAAGAGATTATGTCTTCCCCTCCATTTGAGGTATTCCTTGAGGTTCTTCTTCCCTTATTATTAACTTGTAGAAATCAGAATATTCTTTTCTCTATGATTCTTAAAATTTAAACAATTATAAAATTTCATCTTCCTCTTTTGAAATGTCTTAGTAACGTCACAAAAGATCATATTTTTAATCATATATCGTGATAGATAATTTATCATAGTCGCAATGTCTTTATCTCTAATCATTATCCAATTTCAATTCTCATAATCACTACATCATCCATTAAACTCAATGTTAACCCAATTCCTTCTATTGTACTCTATTAACTAAAACCAAAATGGACTGAGTGAGAAACACATCTCATAGATGAAAATCACATAATCAAGGTAAACTAAATTCTATCTAAAACATCTTACATTTAATCCTAGGTTATCCACGATCTTTACCAAAATTCTAGGATTGTAACCTATACTTATACTTATCTTATGGACATCCCATGAAATATTCTTCAAAATATCTCAAGGGATCTCACTAAAGTTTTCACATCCTATTTTCCAAAGGTTAACTAAGCCTTCTCTCTAATAACAACTCTAATGACCCAAGCTTTACATTCATGGACATTACATAAATTCATTAGAATATTTAATACATTAAAAAACAGATTCCAAAAGTCTATATTAGCTTAGTTCCTTGGAAAAATTGGAACAAAAACATCTACTCTAGTGAAATATCTTCAATATTTCCCACAGAAATCTTCCCCTTTTTGTACACCGACCTAAAAGCTTAGGTTATAACTTGGGGAAAAGAAAACATAAGAAAGGGTGAGACCAGATTCATAGTAAGAGTAAAAAGGTGATATGTAAATATAAACATGAGCATAAAGGGTATGAGAACATGATCATTACATTAGGGAATCATTCCCTACATAACAAAGGTAAACATAATTCATAAATAAATCAAATAACATAACCTATAAGATCATAAAATTCACAATAGAAATGAAATTTTGTAATACACATAAACTTGTAACATTATGAAAATGTATAAATAGTGACATATTAACTCATTAAGGAAATTAAATTAGGCCATTTAATAATCATATGGACTTGGAAACTAGGTCCAATCATAAAATTATAGACATCAAAACCAGGTCCACACATATAATTGTGAACATAAAATCTAGTTTGTGAATAACATATATACCTCATGAGTAATCCAACCTTGCCGAATTCAATGGAGGAAGATATAGGTATCACCCATCTCATTATGAAATTATCCATATGTGTTCTATAAAAAAACAAAAATCATTCACCATATAAGAATCCATTAAATAAAATGGGTTTCTTAAACATCATTACATCATAAAATAATCCAAAGAAAGTTAGTGGAATTCATAAATATATTACCATAATAAAGATAATAAAAATATTAATAATAGGGATAATATATTTTAATAATTTCCTTATTAAAAAATTTCATTTTAGATGGAAATTAATTTTGATAAAACACTTGAAATTGATTCTTGAGGATAATACTCCTTCTTCTTCAAAAAACTTTTCTTTTATTAAAACACCATGAAATTTGAAAAGAGTAGTATTTTTTAATAGAAAACTAGGAAAACATGTAATGGATGCTTTGTGGGAATAAGTTGTTAGGAAATCATAAAAATCCATTCATTTTGTATAAGTTAAATTACATTTTTATTATACTTTTATCAAAAATTCAAAAAAGTACCCCTTAAAAAAATGACAAAAGATTAATTTCATAAGTTTTAATAAAAATTCACCAATGGGTGAAATTTAATGTAAATTATAGAAGAATATAAATAATATTTTGGAACAAAAAATTATCAAGCATGGACATGGAAGTTAAATATACCCTAGTTAGTACTTATGTGTAAACAATCTTAGATAATAATGAGATTATGAAATTATCCCTTACCATAGGTATGAGTTCCTTTGTATGTATCAAAAACTCATGTATAATAGATTAAATAATTTTATTTAATTATTAAAAAACCATATTTACATTTATAATATCATATATGATCATATTAACACCCATTTAATAATATTTAATTATTAAGCTTCTTTCGGGAGTAAACTGCTTTATTTTCTTATTCATGTTTTGTTGAATAAGATCTGATTATTATTCAAAGGATATAGTTATATCATTTCCAAAATTATATTAATATAATATATATAAAATATTTACTCATTGTATATAATTATATAATTCATTCATTAATAGAGATCATGTATAATGAATCACATCGCATCGTGGAGATGGTAGGCTGTACGTACTCACGAGCGACGATATCATTCCCATAATTGTGAAATTGTATAGAATTAGATGGTATATTTTTTTAACGAATAAATATCATGTTATAATAATAATATATAGTTATTATTTCTTTCATTATTCCCATACAAGTACGGTGGTGGTAAAAATAGATTATACAACGGTGTGGAGACAGTAAGCAGTACATACACACGCGTAGTGATTTGATTTTTTAAGATGGGTAGAAGGTGGGATATGGTTTTTACGTAAAGATAATAACATATCAGTATATATTTGATACTATATTTATTATTTAATAATGTTAAAAATAAATAAAAATTATGTAGAAGAAGAAATGATCTTGAGAGAGGTGGTAAAGGAGATTACCTCTTCTTTGGCATGCTCCCTATAGATCTCCTCTTATGAAACTAGAGATAGTCTTTTGAGAAGACCATTACCTCTAGAATGTGACTATAAAATTTTATAATGGAAATGGGGAGGGTTTTTTGTATCTTGAAGGATCAAAGTGATGTGAAGAAATGATGGAGGAGGTTCCCTTTTAAAATTGAGGGGAGGCGAAACATTGGAATATCTAAAAATATTAATTTATAATAATATAAAAACCCATCCAAAAAATGTAAAATATTAAATATTTAAGAATAATATATTATATAAGGTTATAATATCATGAACCAATAAATTTTAGAAAAACATTTCAGTCAATTTATACCTTATCCTTTTAATTAACACTTAGTTATTCAATTTATGTTTTAAATAAGGTAACCAATATTTTAATTTTAAAATGCTAAAATATTCACTTATATAATGTAAATTAGGCAATAATGAATACATTAGAAAATTATCTACCATGTTAAAATTATTATATATTTTTTAAAACGTTTTACTATTTTTAATTAATTTAATAATACATTATTTTGACAAAATATCAATAGAGTCAATCTTTCCTCTATTCATTTCATGGATTTTTAAAAACATCGAGTTCATATTTTAACCTCAAAAGTAAAATTTATATACCTAAGTGGTAAATTTAATTGATAAAATTTTTTAATATAAGAATCATCTAGAATTATATTCATTTTAGTATTTTTTTAATAACATTAATTTGATACATCCAGTATTAAAATAATTACTACATCGATTTTATGTAATTATTTAACATACATATTTTTGATTAAAAATTAAAACTAAAATAATATAATTAAGATAAATCCTCTATATTTATTTATAATATTTATATTCAAATATACTATGACTAAAATCCAACATTAAAAATATTATATTTATTAAAACATGAATGTGACAACTTTACCATCATTTTAAATAAAATATTATACGTGTCATAATATATTCCATATGGATCTAAATGGCCAAAAAATATATCCTTGGATGGTTATGGTCACCATATACTAGAATTGTTTGACTTTTTCATGTTTTTTTGTCTTTTAAGGGTTATTATCATTTTTACAAAAAATATTTTATTTTTCATCAATTAAATAATTTCTACTTCATCAATATATATGACTTTAATGTAATTATCTATATCCTAAAAATAAAAAATAAATTACCAAGATAAATAAAAACATTACATATTTAAAATTAGTATTTATATTATTATTTATCTTCTCTATAACCTTATTCTAAAAATGATTAATTTATTAAAATTTTAGTAAGACATATTTAACATTTCATTAAAAAAAATATATTAAATATATTTATCTAATCCAAGTAACATCCAAAAAAGAACCATTTAGAATAAAGAAATATTTAGGTTGAATATTTATCCTCCAATTATATTAGGACATGTACGAGTGTAATTTTATAATATTATATTTACCATTAATTACACAATTTACAATTTTACTGTATTAAAAAACATTACTGATGTTAATATTCCAAATGCCAAAAAATACAAGAAATATATTTGAATAATTTGAAACCACTTATTTAAAATATGGAATAAATTTTTAACAATTCCAAACATAGAATTTATGGTTATTTTTTCAAATTAATCTCATTGTTGGAATGAAATATGGGTTTTAAAAGTTAAAACATTGTAAAAGATTGAAATGTTTTTACATCAAAATTCATTGTAAAATTAATTCCAATGATCAAAATTATATTAACTGATAAAAATATAATCTATTTATAAATTAAAATCATTCAATAATATAATTTAACCATATAAATTATTTCTGTGAAAAAGATGTTTTAAATTAAAATTTAGTATATTTTTACTATTCATCAAAACATTAAACTTACGAAAAAAATAAAAAATTCAACCAATGTAAATTTTTATATTCTACTACCAAAGAATAATTTTATTTTTTAAAATATAATATATAAAATTTTCAATAATATATTTAAAATGGATGCACCATTAAAATGCGTTAAAATTTTATATATAAAAATACTTCTTTTATCCGAATATTTTGAATTTGTTCTTATATCATGTCTAGAAAACTTATATGATGAATTTTAAACAATATATTCGATATATTAATTATATATTTCATTAATAAAATCTATTAGTAGTGATTTTATTATTTCATAAACTCCCCAATTTTATTAAAATAGTTTTTCAGAAAAACATTTTCCTTTTATTTAAAAAGGTTTTTAATTTCAATTATAAATAATTTCTCACTAAAGAATTATTTATAAATACATATATAAAGACTATTTTCATAATTCATTTTTTCATACTCACCATTATAATTATAATATTATAAGGAAGAATAACAGTATTTATTTTTTATCTTAATGTTGGTCTTGTGTGAAATGAAATCTATCAAAAGAAATTGAAATTGTATGTGACCCGGGCCATGCATAGTTTTTTATATACCAAAAACTATACTGGTGTTACATATATAACATGATAATATTGGTATAGCATACAAAAAAAGAGATTAAATAAATTAAAAATAATTTATCTCATAAAATCAAAGGTTGTTACAATTGGAGCCAATTTCAATGAAAAAATGTGGGTGGAATTCCGTTTTAAAAAATTTACAAGAGTAAAACTCCTCCTCCACAATAAAAAGGCACTAAGTCTGCCCATCCTCTCACCTATAAGATACTTTTTATCTACAAATATCTACCCAAATAGATCTTCAACATCCATTCCCATGACCTAGAATCTTCAACTTTTTCATTAAGCCATTTAATGAATCCCTTAGGTTAAAACTAAAAGGAATTGCCTGATTAAGCAGTAACCTATTTCTTGAATCTACTTAGTTTCATTTCCATTCTCTACCCCCTAAAATATTTTTTTTAATGAAAATATAATAACACCAGTATCCTAAATATACTAGTACGTTGTTATGTTATGGTTTTTACCTTCACTTACACACACATCCATCCAATGGGTAATTAACTTATCATTCCTGTGTATGGAGAACTACCACCTCACGAAGTGATGCTATTCATTTTTTACTTACCACCTCTCATTATGGATATTATGATGAAGACTCTATTTATATATGATATATATGTTATATATGATATATATGATATATATGATATATATGATATTTATGATATTTATTATTCTTTAATTCTATATAACACTATCCTTTATACATTCCATTTCAGGTAAATATGATAACATTGTTTTTGGAAGTGTGGACTACTCCATCTGCAAAGCGAGGTGATTTGTTCACACTATAAATGGAACGTATTGAGGGATATTTTAATAATCCTATGTGAAAAAATATGAATTTAATATTATATTTTATTTATAATATTCATATGTATCGTTTAATTATCACCCTTTTAATACAAACAATAAATGAATGTCGCGTTCATCCGTACATATGGCCTACAATCTCCATGAATGGTGCATTTCATTTTTATCTCCATTTATTATAAATTATAATATATGAATATATAATAAATATATATAATATTTAAATCAATGTTTATATTCTGAAGATGATGATACCATGATTTAATTAATATGAACAAAAAGTAACAAGTAAAAACATACTCGACAAACTAACAAATTAACACTCAAAATGTTGAAAATAATGCAATATTTTTATCAAAAGGGTAAAAATATATTTTAAAAAGATAATATTTGATATTATAAATATTAATATAGTTCTATAATAATTTATTAACTCTCTTAAACCCATTATATAGGATATTAATGTACATTCACACAAAAGTAAACACATGGTAAGGGAATTTCAACTCACCTTTTCATATTTGAGATATATGTCTTATTCACCAATACTTCTATTGTATGGTGTAGTTATTGTCCCTTATGATAATTTATAACATGAATCATTTTATCCTTTTTGTATTAAAAACTTTCATTTAATTTAATTCCTTCATGGAGATTATGATTTAAATGTTTCAAGGTGGTACGTAACACATTGGAATGCTGAAAGATTATTTTCCATAAGAATGTGTTAAATGATCACCTTTGAAATCTCACCTTCATTTATTATTGCTAAAATTCCCTTGAAATAATCACTTTATTTATGATAATTTTTATGGTACATTACATTTGTCTTAAATGTATAAATTATCATACAATGGATATTATTATTGACTAAATTGTACCCCATTTTTCATACGGTGTTCACTTTGATAGTTATTTGATTAACTGGAGAATTATTGATAAATATATATCTTCAACTTCATATAGATATTTAATAGGGAACATTTTAAAATATATTATTAGATATATAAGTAATGATTTGGATGGGTATAAAAATGGTGGGGTCTGGTTATAGATATCCCCTTGATCCATTGGTAGTCTCATGAGATGAATTAGTTGTCCATATAAGATATGTTTTTATGTGATGTTATAAACCATATTTTGAAGGTTATTTATGATAATGGTTATATGTACCATGGAAAAATGGAATCTAATAATTAATAATTTCCCTCATTTAGCTTTATTTATTATTTATCCTTGAGATTTTAGGTCGATGTATCAATGGATACATTTCATATTCAGTTCATTAATTTAATGGATTGTGTTTTTAGTTTATTACCTTACCATATTTATTTATCATTGTCTATTTATTTTAATGCCATGTGTTCTCAGTTATTTACCTTTCTAAATTTATTTTTCTCATTGGTTCATTATTGCTTCCACTTTACTTATAAAAACCCTATAATTTATTTCATATTTAAACATAATTTATTTCATAAACTTTCCCTTAATACAAATTAGATGATCTAGAGGTCTATAGTATTTGTGTCTTAGTAACATTACATAGGAACTTAAAACATTAAATGCACATCTTCATTGAAAAATTATTTTACATGACCATCACATTCCTTTGTACATAGCATTTAATGGGATAACCTGAAGACATACATTAGAAAAGGGTGACTTCTAAAGCCCAGTAAGAGAGTAAACAAGGAGTAACATGAAGAATAAAATACATGTTACAAAATAGGAATATCAATAGATCATAATAGAAACATGAACATAAAGACATGATATAGCAAGATTATATTAACATGGAAATGTTTCCACAACTTAAAATAGTGCATAATTAATATAATGTAATTAGGTAAACCCATGTCCCAACATGGTAAAAATAAGTACTATAAAGGAATAAGGTAAACCCTATCCTAAAAATATGTATCATGATAATAAACATTACTCAATTCATTGGAGCACTATCAGGGCACACCCTTTTTAATCATTTCAGTCGTATGCTTAATTGTGCCATATAGATCATATATCATAGATTCATTCAACATCATCATTTATTCTATGATCAATGAATGTTGAATTTATACATGTAAGACATTATTCTATATGTATGTGTGTATAATTATTAATACCCTTGATAGAGGAATGAGTATGGTATTCACTACATGATGAATTTGGATTGGAAAATCGCGATGATATTTTGGAAACATAATGACGTCATTTAGAAATTCATAAATTGGGTTGATGAGGGTAAAATGGGTATCTCATAATTGATACATGAGATGAATAGCAAGGGGATCATTAGTATAATATCCTAACATTTTAAATGGAATATTGATGCATAATATAAAAATAAATGCTTGAAGTGAAAAGGGGAGAGAGAATCCCTTACGGAATTTCGGCATAGTAAATTGTGGGATTCAAGGATAATAGGAGAGATTAATGTGTAAAGACCCATAAATTCCATGTAAATTATTTTTAAAATTATATGGAAATATTAGAGTCAATAGTTTTTAATAGCGCGTGATTATGAGGTCCGATGTGCTCGGAATTAATTTCTGAACTTTTTTTAGATACGTTCAGTAAATGCGTGAGCGACATTTTGTTACATTTGAACTGTTACTCGGAATTAACATCTGAGGAAACCGTTGAACTCACACTACCGATATTTTCTTAGAGAGACCTTCATCTCAACCATAGTAGGTCGAGGGTGGAAGTTAGTTTTTCAGTTTTTTCTAGAAGAAGAAAAATATAATAACTAACATTTTATTTTTCTTTTTTTTGAAACCTCTCAATTTGATTTTTGTGGTGGGGACCACCTGAAACAGTGTCGGACGCCCACCGACATGGGCTGCCCACCACTTTGGGTCTGGCCGCGTTAGCGGGCCGGGCCGTGTTGGCAGACCGGGCTGGACCCAGGGTCGGACCCGGGTCTGGCCAGGTCGCGCCGGGTCGGTCTGACCGGGTCGGACCAGACCCAGACTAGCTTCGACCCCTTCCCAGTCTTTCAGCTATTACATGAGCTACGAGCATCCATTTGATGAACCATCTATTGTTCCAAAAACCTTGGATCGAGATGGTCCTTTTAGTATACCCCACATTAGTTGTGGATATAGTTGGGGTATAGCCAGGTTGGGTTGATCACGAATCCAACCAGGACATCAGAACTAAAAGGCCAATAACTTACAGATCGGGCGTCCGATTGATGAACTGCCTATTACGTTGATACCCCTATTATGTGGTGGTCCTTTGGTATACTTCTTCATGGGAATTCATGGGAGTTGGAGTGTTGAACCGTGGATTGAGGATCATACCTTCCCGGAATCAAGCGAGCTTAGTGCGGAAACCCTGTAGCTAGATGTAACATGAGAAAGGGATCCTATGTGGGTCTGTGACTTGGGATCCTATGTGGGTCTGTTTTTGAGGATCCCACATGGATCCACTCTAGGAATCCACATGGGACTACTCTAGGATCCTATGTGGTTCTGCTGTACTAGGATCCTACATGGGTCTGATGATTTAGGATCCTACATGGGCCTGCCTCTCAACAGGGTAAGATGATTCAGTAGTTACATCTAATCATCATTACTATTGTAACTAAGTTATACCTGGTGTTAGCTTAGAACTTACATTTTGGATGATATCTTTGTGGTATTATTCTGTATGGAGACACCTTTTTGGTACTTACCTTCATGGTGATACCTTTGTGGTATACTTCTGTGTGGCTTTATGTTTGAGGTACTTACCTTTGGGGTGTTACCCTCATGGTAATATTTCCTCCATGGAATAGTTGAGCTTTGGGATTTTGAGTTGGGCCTTGTGTTTCCTCATGAATGAGATGGGTATTTAATTACTTAGGTATATATATTGGAATATACATAATTAGGGTTGATTGTTGTTTCCATGCTTTGTGGTTTATCCTTTTTGGATTTAGTGAGACCTTTGAGGTTCTCGGGGTCCTTACTGAGTATCGTTATACTCACCCCTACACTGGCTACTCCCACACCTTGTGGTATCTTGTGCAGACAACGAACAACGCTGACGGAGGACAAGGGTACCAGGATTGGAGGTAGCTCAGAGGTGGACATTAGACAAGGAATATCGTAGGGAAGACCATTCGATAGCTGTACCTACCCTTTAGGTAGGATCCTTGGGAGGTGTCCACTGGATCTGTATCAGTTTTACCTGTACTTTTCAGTTTACTTTTACTTTTTAGTTGGGATTGTATTATGGACCCTTTTCTTTTTGTACACACCCTATTTACTATACAATTTCACTTTGTGCTTGTATCCTGCTTTGTGATTAGTTGTGTGAGTTTTCAGGTTAAAAAGGCAATGCCTTCCTAGTTTTAGGGAATACGCCTTTCGGTGCTAGTCGCCAGCCCCTGGCCAATGGAAGGCGGGCTTGGGGTTGTCACGGAACAGGCCCTGGGGGATGGGTTGTGAAAAATTAGTATCATATTAGTGGGTTATACCATATAAAATTGAACTCTGATATTTTAACGGGAATAGTGTTAGGTGTTATGAGTGTGGTTATCAGTTTAGGGAATCCAGTGTTGGTGCGGCGGCCAATGTATCCATACACCAAGACCATGACTTCTGATTTCTGACTCAGATCATGAAAACACTGATTGTGTGTGTGTTTTGAATAGTTTTCTTTGTGATCTCTTTAAGCCAGCTCACCAGGTATAACATATTAACCACATCAGACTTGTTTCTTTTCAGGATGCCTCCACTTAGAAAACCAGTCAGGGTTCCGGGTATAGTACGCGACAATAGCCCACCGAGCAATGAGGCCTCGATGTAGGGCCCTCTTTCAATTGACGGACCAGCGGAGGTACCAGCAGTACCATTACCTAATGGGCCACCGGTGCCACCAGCCCTAGCAGTAGTGAGTTCACACTACTTGAGCATGTTACATGAGTTCCAGCACCAGAGTCCACCCAGTTTTAGAGGCAAGAAGAACCCACCAGTAGTTGAAGACTCGCTGGAGGCTGTGGTGAGTGTCTTCCGACTTGTAGGGACACCAACTACTCTCATGGTGAACCTTGCTTCTATTCTTATACAGGCCACAGTAGCAAGATGGTGGAGCTTGATGCTCTAGTTTCATGACGAGGTGACACTTATATGGGAGACTTTGAGATCCTTTTTGGGCAAATTTTGTCCCAGAGACCCTTCGCGTAGTGCGCATACATGAGTTTCTTCATCTATAGCAGGGTATCATGACAGTGGCTAAGTACTCGACAGGGTTCACCGACCTCTCACACTACTCTACTAATATGGTGCAGGACCCTTTCTTTAGGACCTGGACCTTTGAGCAGGGGCTAATATGGGTGATTTGTGCTTCGATGATTTCTCTTAGCATCCCGACATAGTTAGGGGTGTTAGAGAGTGCCCTATTAGTGTAGAGTTTTCTTGCTGAGCAGTCACCAGTAGCGAGACCCACCGTCGGGAATCACGTAGTGGTGTCTTCTATATATGGCAGTAGCTAGATGTCACAGAGGTCTAAGAGGACCAGACCTATAGGTGGATGACTGCAGGATTTAGGGTCGATTGTGCAGGGCACCTGAGATAGATCCAATCATTCGAGGAGCAGGCAGTGTTACACATGTGGCGGGATGGGTGACATGGCTCAAGACTGCCCGACCCTCCGTACAGATGATCAGAAGATGGTCGAATGAGTACCTAGGAAGAGACAGAGTTTTGACTAAGGAGGTCTGTAGGGCGCAGGCGGACATGGAAGAGGAGCTAGTCTTGCAGTTGGCGGGGGGTGATGATTTGAGGTGTTACCGCCACCACCCATAGGTTTTCCACCCTGACCATAGGGAGTAGGTGGACAGGGGTGAGCTTAGCTCCAGGTAGCTGAGGCCTACAACCATGGTACTCTGGAGATGATAAGAGGTACTATCTGTGTCTACTCCAACTTAGTTGTAGTACTTATAGACATAGGCGCCAGTCCTTATTTTATCACCACTAACCTTTTATGGAGCTCTGAGATTCCAATGGAGTCATTGGCTCGATCCTTACAACTAGATACTCTTACGGGAGAGGATTTGACAATTACACACTGGTTCCGGTAGTGTGAGATTACTCTTGGTGGAGAGATCTTTAGTTATGATCTTCAAGTAGCGGCGTCGAGTCCTTACTATGTCATCTTGGGTATAGACTAGTTATCTATAGTCCATGCTCAGATTGATTGTATTAGGTGCAAATTGTGGTGCATCTGCATGAATGGGACTAGTTTTACCTTCACCGGCAAGAATGGATCCTTCGCAGCATAGGATGGAATTACCCAGAAAAGATTGTAGACGATCACTCATCAGTTGGCTAGCCTTACCCTTGGGGCGGTTGATGTGGAGAGTCCGAGCTATCCTGTAGTGGTGGACCAGTACGTGGATGTCTTTTCTAATGATGTTCCAGGTCTACCTCCTCACAGAGAGGTGGACTTTAACATTGAATTGTAACATGGGAAAACACCGATATCTACACCAGCATATCGGATTGCTCCCGCGGAGCTTTGTGAGCTACGGGTATTACTGGAGGACTTACAGGGGAAGGGGTTCATCCGGCCCAGTATTTCTCCTTGGGAAGCCCTGATTTTGTTCACCAAGAAGGCGGATGGGAGCTTGAGTCATTGTGTTAACTATCAGCACCTGAACCAGGTGACCATGAAGAACAAGTACCCACTCCTGAGGATTGAATACCTCTTTGATCAGCTGAAGGGAACACGATGGTTCTTGAAGATATACCTAAAATCAAGCTATAACTAGCTCAGAGTACAAGTTGAGGATATGAAAAAGACGACATCCAGTTGTCAGTATGAAAATTATGAGTTTCTGGTTAGGCCGTTCGACATGACCAATGCTCTAGTAGTTTTCATGGGACTCATGAACAGGATCTTCCAGTCATACCTTGATTGCTTTGTAGTGGTCTTCATCGACGAAATTCTGATCTACTCGGCTACTGAGGAGGAGCATGCCTATCATTTTCATGTAGTTCTGGACACACTCCAAGAACACCAGCTTTATGGTAAGATCTTGAAATGCCAGTTCTGGATCTGAGAGGTTCACTTTCTTAGACATGTCATCTCAGAGGCTAGAGTTTCGGTGGATCCAATGAATATTGAGGCGGGACATTCTTGGGAGCCACCCAGGAGTGTGACGGAGGTACCGAGTTTCCTGGGTTTGGCCGGATACTACCATAGATTTGTAGCAGATTTCTATAGAGTTGCAACACCTTTATCAGCATTGACGAAGTATGGGAAACCCTTCGTGTGGTTGGAGAGATGCCAGCAGAGTTTTCAGGAGCTGAGGTTGAGGCTAACTAGTTCCCCCATCTTGAGGTTTCCAGAGGAGGGTGTTCGGTACGTAGTCTACTGTGACACATCAAGGACTGGGATCAGATGTGTCCTGATGCAGGAGAAAGAATTTATCACATATGGTTCTCGACAGTTGAGACAACATGAGCTGAACTACACTACCCATGACCTTGAGTTAGCATTAGTGGTCTTCGCTTTGAAGATGTGGAGACACTATCTGATGGGCGAGTGATTTACAGTCCACTCTGATCACAAGAGTCTCAGGTATATCTTCTCCCAGAAGGAACTAATCCCGATACAGTGACGTTGTATTGAGTTCCTCCCGAACAATGACTATGAGATAGTCTATACTCCTGAGAAGGGGAAATTTTTAGCAGATTCACTCAGCAGGAGATCTGGTATACAACTGCTAGGTGAAGAGACAGAGCAGCTAGCCACTTTGCAGATATCCTTTGTGGATTGAGATCGAGTAGTTTTTCATCAGTCTCTTACTGTCACTCCCCCACATATTCTGCGAGTTCGGTAGGCGTAGCATTGGGACACTAACTGCGAGGCTCGACGTGTTCAGATATCCACAGGGCAGGCACCTGATGGAGTTTCTGAAGGTGAGGAACATGTCATCCTCTTCAGAGTACGTACCATAGTACTAGTGCAGCTTCGGGAGGAAGTGTTGAGGGAGTTCCATACATCCCCTCTAGCTGTACATCCCAGACTGGAAAATATGTACTAGGACCTCCGACGACAGCACTAGTGTCCGGGAATGAAGAAAGCAGTAGCAGAGTTTGTCTCTCAATTCCTCACTTGTCAGCAAGTGAAGGCATAGCTTCAGGTAATAGCAATCTTAGTACATCCTTTGGAGGTCCCAGAGTGGATGTGGGATGGAATATCAATTAACCTTGTGATAGGAATTCCACGTACATCCAGGGGTCATGATTCTATATGGTGATCATCAATCGACTCAACAAGTTAGCCCACTTCCTACCGATCAGAGAGTAGGGTTCATTAGAGAGCTTGGGATGCCTCTAGGTGTAGAGGATTGTGCGGGTACATGGATCACCCTCGACAATTTTATCTGATCATGATGCACGTTTCACTTCCCGACTATGGAAGGGGTTATAGAAGGCTTTCAGGACACATCTTTGTTTGAGCACCACCTTCAATCATCAGACGAATGGCCAGACTGACGGGACTATTCAGACCCTCGAGGATAGGTTGCATTCTTGTGTCCTTGACTTCATTCATAGTTGGGAGGATCACTTTCCCTTAGTGGTGATTGCATACAACAAAAACTATCACTCCACCATTGAGATGGAACCATTCGAGGCTCTCTACAACCGACCTTGTATATAGCCTTTGTGTTGGACTTAACCAAGGGAATCAGCACTAATGGGACTAGAGATGGTACAGGCTACCACAGAGAAGGTGCAGATCATCCAGGAGTAGATGAAGACAACAAAGAAGAGGCATAATTCTTATGCTTATAGGATACAGAGACCTCTGGAGTTCGAGGATGGTGACCACATCTTTTTATGGGTCTCACCCCGATGAGGTTTGCAGAGATTTAGTCGGGGAGGCAATTTTTCTTTGAGGTTCATCAGACCCTTTCAGGTCATCAGCAGAGTTGGAAAGGTGGCTAACCGCCTAGCACATCCCCCTCAGTTACATCGAGTGCATGGCGTTTTCCATGTATCCCAGCTGAGGAGATACGTGCCCAACACATCTGACGTCATCAAACACTAAGAGCTGGACATCGACGATGAGGCGATGTTTACGGAGGTTACAGTAGAGATTGAGGATCGACAGGAGTGGGTCCTTCATGGACAGTCGATACCTTTAGTGTGTGGGTGTTGGCAGCACAAGAACCTCTAGAAGTGCATGTGGGAGCGGGAGGCTCAGAATCGTGCTCAATACCCCCACTTGTTTTCATAGTTTTTGTGATGTGGCTTTCAGGGATGCAAAGCCCTGAGGTGGGGAGAATGTAAAGACCTGTAAATTCCATGTATTTTTTTTAAAAAAAATTATATGGAAATATTTGAGTCTTCAGTTTTTGACGGTGCATGATTCTGAGGCCCCGTGTGCCCGAAATGAATTTTTGAACCTTTTTTAGGTACGTTCAGTAAACACGCGAGAAGCTTTTTGTAACTATTAAACTGGTGTGCAAAATTGAAATCTGAGGACACTTTTGAACTCGCAACACTGATATTTGCCTAAGGAGACCTTGACATCGACCATAGTAGGTTAAGGGTGGAATTTTTTTTTTCTGTTTTTCGTGGAAGAATAAAAATAAAAGAATTAACGTTTTCTTTTTCTTTTTTTTGAAGCCTCACAATTTGATTTTTGTATTGGGGACCAGCTGAACCCCTCTTAATTTTTTAAAACCTTTCAACTCTCTATCATTAATTGTTCCAACTTCAATTAATTAATTATTCCAACTTTAAATAATTTATAGACTTATTTTTATTATGTTGGCTCCTAATTTCCTTGGGGAATATCGTTGGAAAATGAGGGTTGGGAGAACCGTGGGGAACCGGGAAGAACATGCTCCAACGAATAACTCTTCTCATTCGATGAACTTTTCTCCAATGAAGAACTCCATTGAAGGATCTCCAATGAGGAACTTCTTCAATGATGACGAACCAAAGACCATCTCGCCCACTCCTCATGGACGTCAACGAATCATTGAGGTAGGGATTGTAGTTTCGAATACCCATTTCCCCATTCTTGTTGTTATTATTGAATCAAGAAAAAATATGCCACTTGCTACAATTATAATATGGAGGGTTCGGGCCAAACAAACATAGCCCAACCCCTCCACAAACTCTGTGGACGTTGGTGGTCTTGAATTGATAGTGACGTCTCAAGATGAGTGCAGATGTCTTTAGAATGAGGATCGGGCCACCGAGGCACACCTGGTGCCCCAAGGAATGTCACCCGCGACCGTGCCAGCGACGGGAACCGGTGGGACTCGGGAGCGGCGGATGACACTCCGGCAGGAAGCGACGGTGGTGGCGGCGTGGCCACGCCACTAGGGAAGGGCCACAGTGGAGCAAGGGTGGCAGCCGGCGCACGGCCGACCGCGTGAAGGGGGTGGTGGCACGCGTCCACGCTGCCGGTGTGCAGGGGCCGTGACACGAGGCCACGACGGAGAAGGAAGGTCGGCCATCTCGCTGCCGTCCCTCGGTGGTAGCACGACACATGACCGCACCGTGAAGGAGGGCTGGCCGTCTAGCCCGTCGGGGAGTTGAGTGGGACCCCGGGTCCAGCGTGCCAGCCACCGACGCCACGTGGCGCTGGTCGGTCGGCCTCCCAACCCCAACGACTTAGCAATTCGGGATAACCAAGGGGTTCCTCCCCCTTGGCCGGAGGCTTGGGAGGACACCACCACGGGGTCACCCAGTCGCGAGCCACCCAGTGCAGGCCGCCCAGTGTGGTCCACCCCGCGGGGTGCCCAGCGCGGGCCGCCCAGTGGGCTGGGCCACGTCGGCTGGCCGAGCTGCATTGGAAGGCTGGGCCGGACCCAAGGCTAGACCCGGGTCAATCCGCTTTGACCCGAACCAGGTGGGGTCATCCCAGGACGGGTCGGTCCGACCAGGTCAGACCTGACCTGGACCAGCTTTGACCCCTTCCCGCTCTATCAGCCATAACGTGAGCTACGAGAATCCGTTTGAACAACCGTATATGGTGCCGGAAACCATGTATTGAGATGGTCCTTTTGGTATACCCCACATGAGTTTTGGATAAAGTTGGGGTACAACTGGGTTGGATTGATCATGAATCTAACCGGGCCCTCAGTACTAAAAGGCCAATAACTTACAGAACTGACGTCCAATTGATGCACCATCTATTGAATTGAGACCCCTATTACATGGTTTTCCTTTGGGATACTTTTCATGGGACTTCATGGTGGTTGGAGTATTGAACTGTGGATTGAGGAGAAGACCCTCCCAGAATCAGGTGAGCTAGTGTGGAAACCCTGTAGCTGGCTGTAACGTGAGAAAGAGATCCTATGTGGGTCGGTGCCTTAGGATCCTACGTGGGTCTATGTTCGAGGATCCCACAAGGAGCCTCTCTGGGAATCCATGTGGGACTACTCTAGGAACCTATGTGGGTCTACTGTACTAGGATCCTACGTGGGTCTGATGATTTAGGATCCCACGTGGGTCTGCCTCTCAACAGAGTAAGATGATTTAGTAGTTACATCTAATCATCATTACTACCGTACCTGTGTAATAACCGGTGTGAGCTAAGTCCATACATTTTTGGTGATACCTTTGTGGTATTATATTGTGTGGTGATACCTTTGTGATACTTACCTTCATGGTGATACCTTTGTGGTATAATTCTTTATGGATTTAGCTTGGTGGTACATACCTTTGGGGTGTTACCTTCGTGGTAATCTTTTCTCTTTGGAACAGTTGAGCATTGGGATTTTGAGTTGGGCCTTGTGTTTCCTCATGAATGAGATAGGTATACTTGATAACTTAGGTATATGTACGGGCATATAACAAAGTTGGGTTGACTGTTGTTTCCATGATTTTTGGTTTATCCTTTGTGGATTCTGTGGGGCCTTTGAGGGTCTCGGGGTCCCTACTGCGTATCATTATACTCACCCCTGCATAGGCTATGCCCACACCTTGTTGTGTCTTGTGCCGACAATGAACAACACTGATGGAGGACGAGGGTTCCTGGACTAGAGGTAGCTCAGTGGTTGACATTAGACGAGGCGTACCATAGGGAAAACTATTTGAGAGCTGTACCTACCCTTCATGTAGGATCCTTGGTGGGTGTCTACTGGAGTTGTTTCAGTTTTACCTATACTTTTCAGTTTACTTGTACTTTTCAGTTGGGATTATATCTTGCCCCCTTTTTCATTCTATACAAACCTTATTTCCTATGTAGTTTCACTTTATCCTTATATCCTTGTTTCTGCTTATTTGTGTGATTTTTAAGGTTATAAAGGCAATGCCTTCCCGGTTTTAGGGAATACGCCTTTCGGTTCTAGTCGCCAGCCCCTAGCCTATGGAAGGAGGGCTTGGGGTAGTCACGAAACGGGGCCCGGGGGACAGGTCGTCAAAAAATGGGAGTGAAAGGAAGATCATATCATGTGTTAAGTTGGTATGGAGTATGATAATCTCATATGATACCAACTGAAGGATCGAAAAGATAATGAAGATACTCAATATAAAAGAGGGGGGTGAATTGTATACTTTAAAAAATCCTTAAGGAAATTTTGTATAAACAAAATTCACCTCACCTCTAAGTCTACAAACTTTCTTGATTCTGGAAATATGATTCTGAGAATGCAATTCCAGAAAACTGAATCTGTAAATGAAACTTAACCAAGGATTACAGAGAGAAATATTCTACATTAAAGCGTACATAATCCTACTAAATCTGAGTGTACAAGTATAAGGAAGTATAAGAAATTTATACTTTCCTCAACAAACAAAATGCATTGGAAAACTTGAAACAAAACAAGTAACAAGTAGTAAATCGTTTAACCCAAAGAGAAGGGTATCCAACAACCTTGGATAACGGTCCCTTGATTTATACTTTTAAGAAAGTCTATCTTACCCACACCAGGGTAAGCCCTCGGTATAAAGATCAGTGTCTGTCTTGCTATTCGTACATTCCCTCAACTTCAAGGTAGTCGGCACCTCTGTCTTCTTATCCCCGGAAGCCCTCAACTTTAAGGTAGTCGACACCTCTGTCTTCCAATCCCCAGAAGCCCTCAACTTCAAGGTAGTCGGAACCTCTGTCTTCTTATCCCTGGAAGCCCTCAACTTCAAGGTAGTTGGAAACTCTATCTTCTTATCCCCGGAAGCCCACAAATGTACTCCACAACATTCGGAGTCGCACGAAGAAAATCTGAACAAGGTGTTCAGTACACACAAAGCATGGAAAGTCTCTATCTCTAGAAATCACTTCAACAACATGTAATCTCTAGATTGATCAACTTATTTTGAGCTCGTTCTAATGAGATCCTATTTATTGGAATATTCTCAACGGTTATCTCCCTCCTCCAACGATCATATTTTTTCATGAATTTTGGAGGGACCTGTACACGTGTCACTCAAACAATGGTTAGTTAGTAACAAAAATCACAACATCGTTTTTTAATAAAAACATGAGTAAGAAAAAATATGGTTACATAACGAAAATAAATTATTCAGAGTGTAAGAAAAAATAGTTTAGAGTCTAACCAAAAATTCATTTGGAGTCTATAATATAAGGATATTCATATTTTGTTTTCCAAGGATTTCAGAACCTGAATTCTATACAATTCGAAGTCTGAATTTCAAGGAAATTCGAATTCTGAATTTATAAGATTTTAGAGTCTAAATTTACAAAGTTTGGAATCTGAATTCATCAGAATTAGGAGTCAGAACTCATAAGAGTTTGGAGTCTAAATTCAAAGAACTCGGAGTTAGAACTCATAAGATTCCGGAGTCTGAATCTTGAGAACTTAGAGTTAGAACTCATAAGAGTTCAGAGTCTGAATACAGAGAACTCGGAGTCAGAACTCATAAGAGTTCAGAATCTGAATTTAGAGAACTTAGAGTCAAAACTCATAAGATTTCAGAGTCTAAATTCAGAGAACTTGGATTCAGAACTTATAAGAGTTCGAAGTCTAAATTCAGAGAACTCAAAACCTAAATTTGGATCCTGAAAACATAATTCTCTATTATCTAAGTATTATATGATTCTGAGGTGTTAGATATGAACCCGAATTTTACACATAGACAAAATAATGAATAATGGAAAACATGGTAATGATAAATTTCTTTGGGGAAGGAAAATTTTCCTTATGAAATTAAAACACAGGGTAAAATGAAATTTTCTTTGAGATAAGGTGTTTGTGATTTTCAAAGCACGGGGAATGGTAAAGTCATAAAGAAACATTATTGACTCAACAATCTCCCCAAACATGAACGAATGGAAAATTCATAAGGAAAAATTATTGAATCAAAATCATGCATACATTAAATTGAATGTAAGGAGGTATGGAAGAACATTTATCAAATTAGAAAAATGGAAATTTAAAGGCATGACATAAAAAATGTGCTTGAAGAAAAAGAAGAGAGGGGGATCCGTAATAGAATTTCTTCATAGTAATGGATTAGGTAAGGGTTAAAATGGGGGAGGATAAATTATACCTCAATAAAATAACATCAATTGGATTTTAAGTTAATGCCTACAAATTAATTTCAAGACAAGTAATTTAAATTAAAAGAACTACTCTCAAAGAAGGTGCTTGAATTCAAATGGGAGGAGAGGAATCCCTTACTTGGATGTGTAACTCAAATGGTTTGCGGGAGGCTTCTTGGAATCCTGGGGGCACCATGGGAGGGCTATAAGGATAACGGGGAAGAGGGTGGTCTAAATTAATATATATTTAGTGAAGAGAAATGGGAGCTTGGGTGGGTTTATATAGGAATAGAGGGGGAATTCATTATTATTTTGGTCTTGGACACAACACAATAAAATATTCAAAACCACAAACCATTCCTTGGTTTTTCCCATGGATTCTATCCAACAAGAGTTTTATAAATTGTTTTATAAGGTTAAGAGACTAATATATTAACATATTTTCCTTTCTTATGTGGATGTGAGTCTCACTTTCAAGGAAATGATTTTAAAATCATAACATATTTTATATGTCTTGGAGGATTTACTAAGTCTTTGTAAAATAAATCAAATAAACCTAAAATTAAATTATTTTGAAGGAAAAACATATATTTGGTTGAATATACTTTTTATATTATCTTATTACATCACTATTGGGCCATTGTGATGTCATAAAATACATTATATATTTATACGGTATTTAATTTTTACCAAAAATTTTGACTGTCTCTAAAAATAATGACAAACTCATAATTGGATAATTTAGATGTCCTGCTTCCAAAAAATAATATTCATTTTATCTAAATAATTTTTTAAATATTTGAATTTCCACGTTTAAATTAATAATCGATATTTATTAAAAATTGATGGGTTTTGACAAAAAACATTTCAAACCATAATAAAAAGTACATTTGAATTCAAAAAAAAATTATGATAATTTGAATTTAATAAAAGTAATTTAATAATAATATTTTATTAAAATATTATTCAATTCAAAAATAAATTAATTTTTCAAAATATATTTCTTAATTGAATTTGAATATTAACCAAAAATACTATTTTTGCATTATTGTATCAAAATATAATTTTTTTAAACTGATTACTTAAAAAATTATTAAATAAATATATTAATAAGTAAAATGGAAAGAAAATATAAATATTTAGACTATTAGAATTAATTTTAATCTCTCTCTTTTTTCAAATTATTAATTTACCGTTAATTATCCTATTTTCCATTTATCATGAAATTTAATATTTTCTACTGTTAAAAATCATATTATTTAAATATTAATTTGAAATTATTAGATAATATTAATTATGATGATTCAAAATATAGAATAAATTTTATCCAAATAAATTTAATTAAATATAAAATACCCAAGTATTATGGAAAAAGGTTTTTTGAAAAATACATTCTTAATGAAAATATGAGTTCACTTTAACTCTACAACAAATAATATTAATTTTATTATTTTCAATTAATAAATATGTATATATAACTTAATTATTTTATTTATTTCACTTATAATTATGGGATATTTTAATTAACTAAAATGGAGAAACATTGTGCATTTTAAACAAGTTTTCAGAAAACCTGCATTTTTAATCCGAAAAATAAACTTATAATAAAATTCAGTATAAATATTATTTAAATTTAATTAATTGAATTAAATAAAATTAAATAATAATTATGATATCTTGAAATTAAATTATTTGAATAATTAATTATTTTATCAAAAGAAATGACAATTTTACGTAAAAATATATTTTACTATTCACAAAAAAACTGTATTTTCCAAAAAAATACCAAATTATTGCCCTAAATTAATTGTTATATGATGAGACCAAAAATTGAGTTTATTTGTTAAATATATTTTATATATTTTCTAGAATATAATTATAACAAATAAATAAAAAACATTTTTATTTAAAACATATTTCGAAAAAAGGCATTACCAAAATTTAATTGAATAATTATTAATCATTTGTTAATATATTTATGACATATATATTTCATAAATTAGATTATAATTATAATATTATAAAAATTAATGTAAACTTTAAAATGGTCATATTTGAGTAATCATTTTTTCGGTTTAGTGTTGTGTATTGGATAGGCTATCAAACATAATTTTATATTTTAAAAACTCGAGTCGTTACATTCTTCCCCCCTTTAATAAATTATGTCCTCATAATTTAAATATTAACTCATTTAATCCATTATCAATTTATTGTCTAGAATAATGGGAAAAATTAAGGATGTGTTTTTAAAAAAATAATAAACACTTAAAACAGAATCTAATTACATTAAATGGATAACTAATAAATTAAATTTATCTACTTAACATATGAATTTATAATCTTCTATAAAAGTTATCCATGATATACTTCTTAAAATTTATTTTTATGGGAATTTTCTGTACCCTTAATAATGGTACATACAATGATTATGAATTTACCGAAGCATATCCCCTAATATTGTTGAACCAAGAGTTCCAAAAGGCCAGTTGTCAGGCACCGGTGCCCGTTCAAGTCTATCTCATAGTGGTATTTTCGGGTTTTACCCCTAGATACATATGTCCTAGAGACACATCTACTTGTTTTCATCCAAATAAGGATGTATTTTCTTCATAAAACATTTACTCTACACTCACCAAAATTTAAGTATACTTTTCTTATACATAGTCTTATCCCTAAGTCTTTCACTAGAGTTTTCTAATCCTGATCCCAAAAATAACTAAACATATGTGTAACCATCTATAACATCCCTACTATTTATTTCATATTTAAACAAGATTTTTCAAATAAACATCAATTTAATATAACTCAAAATATTGAGAGTTCTAGTGTCATTGGGGCTTAGTAACATTACATAACAACCTAAAACATAAAATACACATCTTTATTGAAAAATTATTTTTCATAACCACAACATTCCTTCGTACATAGCATTGAATGGGATAACCTAAGGACATATATAAGAAATGGGTGATCTATAAATCAAATTAAGGGAATAAACAAGGCATAAAATGAAGAATAAAATAAATGTAAGGTAATAGAAATATCAAGGGGGCATAATAGAAAATGAATATAAAGGAGTGTCATAGCATTATTCTCATAACATGGAAATGTGGAAACCACTTAAAACACTGTATCATTAACATAAAGGAATCAGGTAAACCCCTATCCCAACATGGTGGTAAAAAGTTCTATAAAGGAATCAGTTAAACCCCTAGTCCCATCATGATATATCATGATACTAAACATTACTCAATTCATTAGAGCGCTACCGTGGTGCACCCTTCATAATCATTTCAATATCATGCTTAACTCTTCCGCATAGATCATATAACATGGATTCATTCAACATCGTAGTTTTCTCCATGATCATGAATATGGAATTCATACATGTAATTCACCAATATGTAATTATGTGTTCATAAAGGTGAATACCCTTGATGGAGGAATGGGTATGGTATTCACTACATGATGATTTTTGTCATGGAAAATCATAGTGCAATTTTTGCAGTATAACGACGTCATATGGAAATTATTAAATTGATTTGATGAAAGAGAAAGTGGTATCTCATAATTTAGACATGGTATGGACATTGATAGGATCATGGAACATAATATCCCAACATGTGAAATGGAATTTATATGCATAATATAAAAATAAATGCTTGAAGGGAAATGAGGAGAGAGAAATCCCTTAAGGAATTTCATCATAGTAACGAGTGGGATTAAAGGATCATATAGGGTCTTAATGGGAGTGAAAGAAATATTCCATAATTTATAAATGAAATGGATAGTAATAATTTATTTAATTACATTTTATTAATCAATAAAATGTAAATTAAATGACATGACATAAAAGTGGTGCATAAAGAAAAAGAAGAGAGGGAGCTCCCTAATAAAATTCCATCTTAGTAATGGATTCGGTAAGGGTCCAAATGGGGGACTATAAATGATACCTCAATGAAGAAACATCAATTTTATAGTAATTTAATGATTACAAATGAATTTCAATACAATTAATTGAAATTAAATGAACTACTCTCAAAGAAGGTGTTGGAATTCAAAGGGGAGAAGGGGAATCCCTTACGAGGATGTGTGACTCAAAAGGCTTGGGAGAGGCTTCTTGGAATCCTGGGGGCACCTTGGGAGGAAATACAGAGCAGGGGGATGAGGGTGTTATAAATTAAAAGAAATTTAGTGAAGATAAACAGGAACTTGGGTGGGTGTATATAGAAATGGAGGGGGAATTTATTATTTTGGTTTTGGACACGAAACAATTAAATATTCAAAAACCACAAACCATACCTTGGTTTTTTCACATGGTTTTTATCCAAGGGGAGTGTAATAAATTATTTTATAAGTTTAAGGGATGAAGATATTAATATATTTCCCTTTCTTATATGGATGTGAGTCTCACTTTCAAGGAAATGATTTTAAAATTTAACATATTTTATATGTCTTGGAGGATTTACTATGTCTTTATAAAATAAATCAAACAAACCTAAAATTAAATTATTTTAAAGTAAAGAAATATATTGGTCTGAATAAACTTTTTATATTATTTTATTACATCACTATTGGGTCATTATGATGTCATAAAATACATTATATATTTATACTGTATTTAATTATTACACAAAAATTCAACTGTCTCAGAAAATTATTAAATTATCATCATTGCATAATTTTGATGTCCTGATTCAAAAAATAATATACATTTTATATAAATAATTTTATAAATATTTTAATTTTCTATTTTAAAATAAAAATAGACATTTATTGAAAATATATGGGTTTGACAAAAAAGTCTCCAAACTTTAATAAAAATTTCATTTGACTTCAAAAAAAATTATGATCATTTATATATAATAAAAGTAATTTAATAATAATATTTTATTAAAATATTATTTAATTCAAAAATAAATTAATTCATCAAAATAAATTCCTCAATTAAATTTTAATATTAACCAAAAATAGTATTTTTTCTTTATTGTACAAAAATATAATTTTTTTAAACTGATTGCATAAAAATTTATTAAGTAAATATATTAATAATTTATATTAAAAGAAAATATAAATATTCATACTATTAAGGTTAATTTTATTCCCTCTCTTTTTTCAAATTATTTATTTCCCGTTAATTATTCTATTTTCCGTTTATTGTGATAATTAATTTTTACTAAAGTTACTAATCATAATGTTTAAATATTAATTTGAAATTATTAGATAATATTAATTATGATGATTCAAAATATAGACTAAATTTTATCCAAATAAATTTAATTTTATATAACATCAACATGTATTATGGAAAATGGTTCTCTGAAAGCTACATTCTTAATGAAAATATGAGTTCACTTTAACTCTATAACCACTAATATTAATTTTATTATTTTCAATTAATAAATATTTTTATATAATATAAATATTTTATTTAGTTCATTCATCAATAGGGGATATTTTAATTAATTAAAATGGTGATACATGGTGTATTTTAAACTAGTTTTCTGAAAACATGCATTTTTAATCCTAAAAATAAACTTATAATAAAATTTAGTATAAATATTATTTACATGTAATTAATTAAATTAAATATAAATAAATTATTATTATGATACCTTTAAATTAAGTTAATATAATAATTAATTCTTTTATCAAAATAAAAGGCAATTTTACGTAAAAACTGTATTTTCACTATTCACAAAAAAACTATATTTTCCAAAAAATACCAAATTATTATACTTATTTAATTGTGACATTATTAGACAAAAAATGATTTTATTTATCAAATATATTTTATATACGTTCCAAAAAATAATTATAAAACAAAAATAAAAAACATTTTTATTGAAAACATATTTCAAGAAAAAGGGCATTACCAAAATTTGATTGAATAATTATTAATCATTTATTAATATATTTATAACATATATATTTCATAAATTAGATAATACTAATAATATGTGAAAAATTAATGTAAACGTTAAAATGGTCATATTTAAAAAATCATTTTTTGGGTTTAGTGTTGTGTATTGCATAGTCTATCAAACATAATTTTATATTTTAAAAACTCAAGTTGTTATATTCTTCCCCTATTTAATAAATTGTGTCCTAATAATTTAAATATTAACTCAGTTATTCCTATTTCCATATATTGTCTAAAATAATGGTAAAAATAGAAGATGAATTTCTGTAAACTATTGAAGAATTAAATGGGAATCTAATGACATTAAAGGGAAAACTTATAAATTAAATTTATCTTTTTAACTTATGAATTTCTAATCTTCTATCCAAGTTATCCATGATCTACTTTCTAACATATATTCTAAGGGGAATTTTTTGTTCCCTTAATAATGGTACGTACTTAGATTATGAATTTACCAAATCATATCTCCTTGGAGTGTCGAACCAAGACTGCGGAAAGGCATGTTATCATGCACCAATGCCCGTTCGAGTCTAACTAAAAGTGGTGTTTTTGGGGGTTATTCCTTGATACATCTATCCCAGATCCACCTCAACTTGTTCGCATCTAGATAGGGATAAAATTGATTCATAAAATAGTTACTCTATTCTGACAAAAATTTAGGGATTCTTTTCTTATACATAGTCTTATCCCTAAGGCTTTCCTTAGAGTTTTCAAATCCTAGTCCCAGAAATAACTAAACATATCCTCTAATGCAAACTATAAAAAAATACACTTTATTCATATTTAAAAAAGATTTATTACATAAAAATTTACATATTACAACTCAAAAGATCGAGAGGTCAAGAGTCTTTGGGGCAGAGGAACATAACATAACAACCTAAAATATGAAATACACATCTTTATTGAAAACCTCTTTTACATGACTACAACATTCCTTCGTACTTAGCATTGCATGGGATAACCTGATGATATACATAAGAAAAGGGTGAGGTATAAATCATATTAAGGGAGTAAAAAAGTCATAACATGAATAATAAAATACATGTTAGGTAATAGGAATATCAATGGATCATAATAGAAACATGAACATAAAAGAGTGACATAGCATGATTATCATAACAAGGAAATGTGGCAACCACTTAAAACACTATATCATTAACATAAAGGAATCATGTAAACCCCTATCACAACATGGTGGGAAAGGGTCCTATAAAGGAATCAGGTAAACCCCTTGTCCCATAATGATTTCTCTTGATACTAAACATTATTCAATGCATTAGAGCGCTATCAGGGTGCACCCTTCATAATCATTTCAATCTCGTGCTTAAGTGGGCCACATAGATCATATAACATGGATTCATTCAACATCATAATTTATTCCATGATAATAAATATGGAATTGATATATGTAATTAATTATTATATAAGTATGTGGTCATAAAGTTGAATAACCTTGACAGAGGAATTAGGATGGTATTCACTACATGCTGATTTTGTCATGTAAAATCACAGTGCAATTTTTGCAGCATAACGACGTCATATGGAAATTAATAAATTGATTTGAGGAGAGAAAAAGCATTATATCCTAATTTATAAATGTTATGAATAGTAAGGGTATCATGGAACATAATATCCCAACATGTGAAATGGAATATAGAATCATAATATAAAAATAAATTTTTGAAGGGAAATGAGGAGAGAGAAATCCCTTACGGAATTTCGGCATAGTAACTGGTGGGATTAAAGGATCATAAGGGGTATTAATGGGAGTCAAAGGAATATCAAATAATTTATAAATAAAATTTCTAGTAATTAGGTATGGAATAACTTATCCCTAATCAATAAAATGGAAACTAAATAGCATGACATAAAAGTGGTGCTTGAAAAAAAGGAGAGAGGGGGATCCCTTACGGGGTTTCGGCATAGTAACAGCTTACGTAAGGGTCCAAATAGGGGAGGATAAATGATAACTCATTGAAATAAAATAAATTGTATAGTACGGTAATTATTAAAAATTAATTTCAAAACAAGAAATTGAAATTAAAAGAACTACTCTCAAAGAAGGTGCTTAAATTCAAAGGGCGGGAGATGAATCCCTTACTTGGATGTGAGACTCAAAAGGCTTGGGGGCGGCTTATTTAAAGCATTATGGAACCTAGTTAGGGCTCTATTGAGTATGTATAAGAGGTTGGTAGAAATTAAAAGATCTTGATATAAGAGAAATTGGAGCATTGGTGGGTTTATATATGAATGGAGGAAGAATAATTTATTATTTTCGTTTTGGACACTACACAATAAAATATTCAAAACCAAAACCATACTGGGGTTTTTCCCATGGTTTATAGATAAGTAAATAGGTATTAATTTTTTTATATTGTAATGGCCTTAATATATTAAAAATATTTCTCTATCTTATGTGGAGGTGAGTCACAATTTTAAGGAAATAATTTTTAAATCATAAAATATTTTATATGTCTTCGAGGATTCACTATGGATTTATAAAATAAATAAAATTTACATAATATTAAATTATTTTAAAGTAAAAAACATAAATTTTTCCGAATATAACTTTTATATTATTTTATTACATCATTATTGGGTCGTTATGATGTCATAAAACATATAATATATTTATACGGTATTTCATTTTTACCCAAAAATTCAACTGTCTCAGAAAATTATGATAAATTCAGAATGGGATAATTTAAAAGTATTGATTCCAAAAATAGTATTAATTGTATCTGAATATTTTTATAAATATGTGAATTTTCAATTTTAAAATAAAAAACCGACATTTATTGAAAATTGGCGAGTATGGAACAATTTTCAAACCTTAATAAAAAATGCATTTGACATCCAAAAAATTATACGAAAATTTATATTTAATAAAATTAACTTAATAAAAAATATTTTATTAAAATACTATTTAATTAAAAAATACATCAATTCTTAAAAATATATTTTTTAATTGAATTGTAATATTAACCCAAAATACTATTTTTTACTTTATTATATCAAAATATAATTTTTTTAAACAGATTACTTAAAAAATTATAAAGAAAATATATTAATAATTTAAATGAAAATTAAATATAAATATTTATACTATTAGGGTTACTTTGATTCTATTTTTTTTAAATTATTTTTTTTACCGTTAATTATCTTATTTTCCTTTTGTCATGATAATTACTATTTACTACAGTTACTAATCATATTTTTCAAATATTAAGTTGAAATTATTTGTCAATATTAATTATGATAATTCAAAATATGGAATAAATTTTATCAAATTAAATTTAATTTAATATAAAATCTGTAAGTATTATGGAAAATAGTTTTCTAAAAAATACATTTTAAAGAAAATATGAGTTCACTTTAACTCTATAACTACAAATATTAATTTTGTTATTTTCAATAAATAAAGATATATATATATATATATAATAGAAATATTTCAGTTGGTTAATTTATTACTAGTGGATATTTTGATTAATTAAAATGGAGATTTATTATGCATTTTAAACTAGTTTTAATAAAAAAATGTATTTTAAATCCTAAAAATAAACTTATTATAATATTGAGTATAAATATTATTTACATGTAATAAATTGATTTAAATATAATTAAATAATAATTATGTGACCTTGAAATAAAATTTGTAGAATAATTTATTAATTTATCAAAAGAAATGACAATTTTACCAAAAAACATTATTTTTCACTATTTACAAAAATTCTTTATATTTTGAAAAATACAAAAATTATTACCGTAAGTTAATTTTTATATTATGATACCAATTTATTTATTTATCAAATAAATTTTATATATGTTCTTGAAAACAATTATCATAAATAAAGAAGTGTCATTTTTAATGAAAAAATATTTTGAAATATAGAAGGGCATTACCAAAATTTGATTTAATAATTAATAAACATTTGTTAATATATTTCTGAAATATATATTTCATAAATTATGTAAAAAAATTATATCTTATAATTTAATTTAAAGGTTAAAATTTTCATTTTTAAATAATCATTGTTTTTTTGTTTAGTGTTGTGTATTTCATAGGTTATCGAATATAATTTTCTATTTTAAATACTCGGGTCATTACATTATTTATCCTTACTGGGGATTTGTGCTCACATATATTGTGTTACCATTCCTTGTGTTATTAAAAGGAATTGTTTGAATGAGATTCATGGATGATGTTTGTATCATTTTATTACGTATCATGTTTTTATTTTTTATTTCCCAATGTTTTATGGGTATCATGTATGTAACGTGGATTTCTAAAATATATAAACTAATTTCTCCTATGGGATTTAACTCCTTATAATCATTAAAATGTAATTAAATAATGCATCATCTCTGGGCTTCTGAGGGTCGGGGTGTTAGAGTTAGTATCAAATTATGTTTAGTAGAAACCTTGGAAACTATATTTAGAATACATAGATTAGGGAACGTAACCCTAAGATATACTTAAAGGATAATTATAGAATAACATACTAGAATTTTTGTAATGTATAGAAGGTATGGGTATTGCTAGAAAAAACATCATTTCATGTATATGTTACAAGTGTATTGGTTCTAAAAAATGTACCTATGAGTAACAACTTTGAAAAGGTGTGCCAAGCTTGAATCAGTATAACCTGGTACCAAATCTTGGTTCATTAATTCAAACCTTTTTTACACTCCTAGGGGATACGCTTAGGATAATTGTAATTCTATTTAAAAATAATTACGAAGGATTTGAAGAGAATATACCTCAGACAAAGAGATGGGGAACTATGAAAATGAATGCCTCAAGAATCAAGAGAATATACCTCAGACAAAGCTAAGGGGTCAAGTTCAAGCATATCTTGTTGACATAATTAAGGTGGAATTGTTAATGTGCTTCTTTATTTGGATCAAAGAAATATGTTTTAAAAGTGTTTAATTTATAATGTTCTCATTATATTATTTATGAATTATGTATGGATTGTACTATAGTACATTTTTAAGGATTTGATACCATATACTAAATGTTAACAAGGAACATTATTCATTAGAATGTAATTTTTTTTAAAACACTTGGTTAAGGGAAAGATAACCATTAATATGTTTATAATGTAAAGATAATGATGTATGGATAAAGAAATGACTGTTTTGTATAACATAAATTTTGATAAGTGTTGACAACCTTGGAACTGAGTAATGTTTTATTAAATTAGTTTATTTTATAATTGTTAAAGTTTACACTATGTTTGGATTTAAGGATAATAGCCAATAATATATGATATATATAAGGAATAAGTAAGAATTCATGTTTCTAATAAGGTTTTAGGGTAATTAATGTTATTATAATGATTCAAGAGGATAAAAGATTAAGGTGTTCACATGTTCAGCATGCAATACTTCATATTGATTGCATGCTAATGTTATGTTCATTTTTTAAATTCAGATAACTTCCTTATAATGTGTTGGATCATATTGTTTTGGAAAACTAAACCTTTTATGAAATGGCTTATGTTGATAATTGGATTATATTTTAGAGGTTAATGTATTACTTCACCATATGATGCATCATGTGCTAAGAAATAAATTAAAAATATTTCAATTCAAAACCAAAGGATAAGAACATTCTTATGAAATGGAACCTTATATTTAGTTATATTCTTATAGAGTGAATTAATTTATCAACTCTAAGAAAAAGGGTCTTGAAACAAAAATGTTTTACTACTATCATAATTGTTTTTGATTTCATTGAACACTTTTCACACCTCTAGTTAATGCCTTTGTAGTTACCAACTTTCAACTAATCATTTTCTCTATTACTCTCCATTAAAACATTATAGTTTCGTTTTATTCAATTTCCATGTTTTCAATAATGTTATCCTATTTTAAATCTTTGTTTTTTATGAACCTTTCTTTTTTCATTAACATTATATTAAGAAGACAATTTTTTAACCCTATTTACGATGTGGGTTTTTCAACAACAACTTATTTTATAATAACAAACCCTTGAGTATTAAGATCAAGTTTTAAATTTGTGCATGAAATTTAATTAATGTGGGGAGAATTTAACACCCCTAGATTATAAGTAATAACATTTTATTTGATAGCATGTATCACATGAATCATTAAATGTGTATGAGAATATATTACCCCAAGACTTTAAAATACATTTATTATTTTAAATAAATTAAATCTATGATATATCTTTTAATTCACATGATACTGAGTTAGTGTGTGTTGAACATAACAATGAGTCTCTTAAATGGATTTTGTTACATGAAAAAATGAGTTTTACCAAACAATAATATGTTATTAAAATTTTCTGATTTAAGATAATAAAATATAACAAATTCATTAAATTAGTTTTTTGTGAAAAGGTTTAACTAATTTTTTAATATTTATGGCTTAAAAAATATATAATGAATTCATTGATTAAAAATTAATTATAATTAAATATGAAAACCAATTTAATATAAAGAAAATTATTATTATTATTATTATACTCACAAAGATTTTGTACACTAATAAGTTAAATTAATTACAATTAATGAATGATATTAATGAAATATATATATTATATATTTAATAAAATAATTTTCTCACATTCAAACACAAGATTCTATAAACATAAGATAACAATGAACCCAATATTAAACAAAAAAGATTTATTTTTATTAAGTCAATTTTACCATCTTATAATGAAGAACCAATTTTAAAACATATTTTTGGAGATTTTTTAAATATTTTATGTTAAAATAAACATAAAAATTTAAATTGAATTATAAAAGTTATGTTAGGGAGAATTTTTGGTAAAACTTGTATTTTCGTCCCATCTGATGGATTATATTTAAATTAATAACTTCCAATTATATGATTTAGATTTTTAAAAATTGATTACAAGTTTTTAATTGGAATAATTTATAATTTATAATATGTTCAACATAGTTTTTGACAAAACAAATAATAGTGAAAGTGATTAAAATTAATTACAACAATTATGATAAAAGTTAGTTTAATAGAGGACTAAACCTTAAACATAAGGGCCAAAATTACCTATAAACTTGTCCAAAATCCATTTGATGGAAATATTCAGACACTATACTCTATATTCTTGACTTTCTACCATTATTGAATCCACTTTCAATTGGTAAAACATGGTTTTAATTATCTTTTCAAAAATTTACATAGGTGATGCTCCTCCTCTACTATTAAAAGGCCCTCAAGTCTCCCACTTACTCATACCTCTCAAGACACATAAGATCAACCTATATAATCCCAAATATATTCTAGAAATACCTCCCCTCAACCTATAATCCTGAACATGGGATTAAATCCATCCAAAGAATCTATTTGGTTCAAAGCAAAAGGAGTTATCTCATTAAGAGGTTACATCTTTCCTCAAGATCTTTAGTTTTGTTTCCATTCTCCACCCCATAAACTATTATTATTCCATTATTATATAAAAATAACAATATAATCAATATAATATTATTTTTTATGTTATGTTTTCCACCTTCACTTACACACACATCCATCAAATGGGTAACAAACTTACCATTCTTGTGTTTGGCGAACTACCACCTCATGAAGTGAAGTTGTTCATTTCTACTTTAATGCATATCATGGTGGATATTGTTATGTAAAATATATTTATATATGATATTTATTATTTTTGTATACTTATTTATTTATATTATAACACAAAACTTTATATATTCTATTTTGGGTAAATATGATAACCTCATTTGCGGAAGTGTGGACTACCGCCTCCGCAAAGAAATGTGACTCATTCACACTGTACATGGGAAATAATAGAAATGATTATAATAAAACTATTTGAAATATTATAAATTAATATTATAATTTATTTATAATATTCATTTGTATCATTTACTTATCAATATTTTAATAAGACAAAGAAATCAATGTTGTTTTCATGAGTACATACGGACTACCGTCTCCATGAATGGAGTATTTCATTTATTATCTCCAAATATTATGAATTATTATAAATAAATATATACAGAAAATATATTATATTTACATAATCATTTACATTCTCGATATGATTACACCATGATATAATTAATATGAACATTAAGTATCATGTTAAAACATACTTGACAAATTAGTCAATTAACACCCATAATAATGAAAATAATGAATGATTTTTTTTCAAATGGGGAATAACATATTATAAAAACAATATATATGATATTATAAATATGAATATGGTTTTATAATAAAATATTAAAACACTTAAAACAATTTTACTTGAGGCTAAATGCGTTCAGATAAAAGGAATTGCAAGCTAAGATCTTTTCATCTCACTTTTTTCATCTGCGAGATAAATGCCTTATTCACCACTTACTTCTTTTTATGTTTTGTATTTACTATCCCTTTTGATACATTATATCATGAATAATTTTATATTAATTGAATTAAAAACTTTATTTAAATATTTTCTCATCACGGGTCTTATGATTGAAATATTTCAAAGTGGTATGGGACACTTCAGAATGTTTAAAGATTATTTTCCTCAAGAAGGTATTTAATGATCACCTTTGGAAACTCGACTTCTTTTTTTATTGTTGAATTTATCTTGAAACAATAACTTTATATATGATCATTTTTAAGGTGCATCATACTTTTTTTAAATGTCCATATACTCATGTAATGGATATTATTATTTCATAACCCATATACCAGTTTTAATATGGTTTACACTTGGACAGTTATTTGATTAACTGAATAATTATTGATAAATATGTATCTTCTACTCGATACGAATATTTGATAAGGCGTATTTTTAAATAAATTATTAAATATATGAGGAATTATTTGTATAGGTATGACACAGGTGGATCAAGGTTATAGATTGATAGTCTCATGAGACGAATTAGTTTTCCAAATTAGATGGGGTTTTACCCGATATGATAAACTATCTTATAAAAGGTCATTATGGCAATGGTTAAATGTACAAAGGAAAATTTTCATCCAATAATAAATCATTTATCTCATTTAAATTAAGTTATTATTTATTCATGATATTTTTCATTGATATATATTTGGATGCATTCCATATTCAATTCATTCATTAAATAGAATATGTTTTCAATTTCTTACCTTTCTATATTGATTTTTCTTTATTTAGTTATTTGAATGCAATGTTTATCAGTTATTTACCATTATATATTGATTATTATCATTGATTTATTGTTTATTACACTTTATTTACCCATAATTTGCATTCGGGATCACCCATATTATGTTTACTTTCCCCAGATTATTAAGAGGAATCCATTAAATGAGTAACATGTACTCTATTTAATTAATTTTATTATGTATCATGTTTATATTTTATATTTACCAATTTATTATGGGTATCATGTGTGTAATCTAGCTTTCAAAAACTACTACACTAATTGGACCTTTCATATTTGATTCCTTTTAATCATTCCAATGTAATTAACTAATGCATTGGCTATAGGATTTTGGGTTCGGGGCCATACAACAGTCCTATTTTGTATGAAATTCTAATTGATTAAAAAATTATCTCTTATAGTTTTTATTCTTATTATTATTTTATTATATAATATTTTTTTGGCTTTATTAGTTCATTTTTTTGTGAAATAATCTATTGATACTTTGATTATATATAGGAAATTATATTTTGAAGCCTCAAGGTGTTAGAATATCCTCCCCTTATACAAATTTTGCCATAATGATTTTAAATATTTTTCACTAAATGAGGAAATTAAGGTATACATAGGAAACAAAATTTATATATCCTACTTAGATATACAACTAAATACACTTGGTATTACTAGGAAAATAAATATCTTAAATATTCTTTCTTAAGAGTTCTTAAAGACGTACCTTTCATAACTTCATTTTGATGATCCTAGTTCCAACCAAATACTACAACTAAAAAGTTCATGATAATTTCCAATGAAATAAATATAAATGATTATATTAATATGAAATATCAATCCCAATATGTATTATCCAATGAAAAATTCATTTTAATCTATGATACTATATCATAATTGGTTCATCCTATAACTCTCTTGGTACATACTAGGATAATTATTTTGTGTTCTCTCATAATTCTTAAGTTAATCTATTAATGTAATTAGGAAATAAATCCTATAAAATGGTTTATAAATAGAATATTATCAACTAAATAATTTCTACCTAGTGTGTATTTCTAAGTGTGTATTTTGAGGCCCACTCATCATGTACTATAGGGAAGATTAATTTGACACTCAACTGGTCCCTTTTAGGGTGACTACCCATAGGTGAATTTGTGCCAAAGTCGTATCCACTTTCCATTATCCATATTGGAATGTAATTTTGTTGAAAAATATACAATATCTACATAATAAAAACATTAGGATATAATAATACACATTAACATATCCCTTAAACCCATATCAATTTTTTCACTAAAGGTATCCTATCATAATACCTAAAATACTCAATATTGCATAAATTATCCTATAGAGTTATCTAATCCTTTAAGATTATGATCAACCATAAATTATAAACCCTTAAATTATCCCAAACTATTATCTTTCCACATAGAGTTATCTAAAACCAACTCTAGTACCAACTATGTTTCCCCTCAAATATAACCATCACAATTAAATTACATAAGGAAACCATTTCATTATAATAAATTTTGGTGATATTCTAGTTTAATCGTTTAAGATAATTGGGAAAACATTAACTAAAATTATTCATGTATTTTTTAGCTAGTTGAAATTTTTTTCACTATAAAATAAAATTCAGAATCCATAACAAGTGTTCAACCTGTCAAAAACATTCCACATACAAGATACTCTCATAAACACATCATACAAATTTATTTTATACATAACATGGGGAAATGTAAAGATAATAAAATTGGAGATATTAAATCCACATTATTTGAAAATTATAGAAATAAAAATTAAAAATATTAAATGATAACAAGATAATCATACGGTTATAATCAAGTTATATTGACAAGATAAAGGAAATCATACCCAGAAAATTACAGATGAAAAATCATGACTTTTGTCATATGGATTAGAATCAAATAAGGAATAAATCAAAATATTTTTGAATCACTAGTCCATAAACATTACCATGTGATCATAACATTATGATACATTAGAAATATGGCACAAACATTAACAAAGGGGGAAACAAGTTTCGTGAGTAACAAACATTCTCTTTTGATTGTGAGAAACTAAATTGTTTCATATATATACAATCTCATGAGATATAAACATTTTTATCAATGAATTAGAGGGTCATATTGGACCCCACCTTTCATCAAACACACATATTACTGCCACTAAAATCAATCATAAACATATCATAATTTTCCTATAAAAATAAAAAGGGCTTCATATCCCTTTCAAATTTAATCATGTAAGAATAAAATTTATAATTCCACCAATGATCATATTAAACCCATGAAATATAAAATGGTATATGATTATTTTTATTAACTCTCTTAGTAAATGAACTTTAAATAAAATAACACATGATATTTACATTTTATGGGTAAATAGTATGTGGTATAGAAAAAACATTCCCTAATAAATTGATGAATTTAATCTAGGTTAACATCCTTCTATTGATATAACCATAAAATGGTATTAATAGTGAAATAATATTAAGAGATAAATTGTTGTTATACACTAAATATGATTATAAAAGACAACATTATGGTTATATTATTTCAATTAAATTGAATTAAAATATAAGTAATAAAGAGAAAGAATTAGTATGATGTCATTTTATGAATATCCTAAATCAAGTAAAAAAATTTCAAAATGAAATTCCTTCAACAAAAAATACATTTTAGGAGTTTCAAATAAGTTACATTGGAAATAAAAAATTTCCTTGATCTTTTGAAAGAATTTTAATCTAATAATTTCATAATTCTAAGAGAAATATAATTTATATTCTAAACAATAGAAATGTATAGATAATGTTTCATAAGAAATAATAATGTTTTAAGGATGATATATTTATATATAAATTCTAAAATAGATTCGTTTTTTAAAAATGACCCAAAAAGAAAACATTAAAATAATTTCCTTTCTAAATAATTTGAAAATAAAAGAATGTTAGTTGAAAATGAAATTCATCATTTTTTGAAACAAATATAGGGATATACCCAACATTTCCATTCAAAGATAAAATATGAGTGAATTATTTTTATTAAACATGTAGTTGTTGAAAACCACTTCTCTTAATAAGATTATTGAATATACAATTAAAAAAATTAAATAGGAAAAACAATATCTCCATGGATAACCATAGAGAATGAAAAATATTTTGATGTGGAAAATGAAGACAATAAAAATTCCCTAGATGGGTTATCACATTTGATAAATATTTATTTAAAAATGTGGTTGTGAAAAAACCTTACGGATTCACTAATATTCAAATCTAACCCCTTAAAGGAATAATAGATCGAAACTAAACATAAAATATGATGAATGAAACATATTTTCTGATATAATATAATAATTAATAAAAGTATACACCATATAAAATTAAATTGGTACATAAAAAAGAAATATGTCTCATGAAATTTTAATTGAGACAAAGAAACCCTAACAAATAAAATAATATATATGGTAAGAATAATTTGGAAATGAGGTTATAAATTGTTATTATTTAGCTTTATAGAATAATGGTAAAATTAAAAACAATTTATTTAAAAGGTATAATATAAAAAAAACATGGAACCATATAGTTCAATTAGATTTTTGGTAACTCAATGGAAGAAAATTATGTTAGTGAGAACCCTTGATATATTAGAAACATTAAAACCAATATTCTATAAAGGATGTTATTTCAAAATAAATATTAAATACCATGAATAATGATTGTATCATGATAAAATATACCAATGCGGATGTAGATATACCATTCTAAATAAAAAAATAGTGTATAATAATAAGGGTGTCACACGGGATTGAAAACTGAGCCAATAAACCATTATCGAAGTCCTAATTAGATCTAATAATTCACCTAAGTTCCTGGATAATCAAGTTATGTTAATTACATACCATTAAAGGAAGAAAGATATATTTTTCAATTACTAAGGACCATTTATTATCATATAATATTTATTTATTATATTTTTTCTGATTACGTTTTTTATTTTTTGTGATAATTGAATCAGTGTTAGCTTTTTTAAATAATTTTAGCGATTGAATGTGATATTTTAATAATTACTTAAATACGTAATATTACCTTTCCCAAACCATAATCAAATAATTTTCTTCCTATTAAAATAAATTAATATTAGTATTTATGTTCTCATAGTCATCCATAATAGATTTTTATAGCATTTTTTGGTAAACTTATACATGAACAGAAAATAAGTAATAGATAATGATGGTTATGAATGTAGTTTCTTTTTGATAAATTTCATTATTACTGAAGAATAATGAAATTATTTATAGGAATTTAAGTTTTTTAATCATATCTTAAGATATTTTAGAATATAATACTAAAACTAGATTAAAAATGAGAAATGTTACATTGGAGAGGATCTAGTGTGCACAATGCATGGTTAACATTCTCTGTTTTAAAATGAAATGTGAGAATGAAAGTAATTTATAATTTTCCTATTTATATTGAAAATTATATTATATATTTCACATTTATTCTTAAATTAAACCATTATAACTAGATAAAATAGGTAGTGGTGAAAATTGGAAGAAGTCCCATTGTGGAGTTGTAGTCCGCCCAAATGCACGATCAAAGTTATTTAGTTTTTCTACGTGGATGGGAAGGATTAAATAATTTTTTTTCCTTAGTATAATAAAAATTTCATATAATTAATTTTATTATTTTATTATTTTTCTATGTTTCAGGTATGTTTAGAAGAGATATTCTAATAAGAAAAATTTAAGGGCTAAATAATACTCACTTCGGGACCTTGATGATTATCTTGGATGTATCCTTGGAAATGAAGGTCCTAGGATAATTTATGGTGGCCAATAGATTTTTGTAATTGAAAGGGACTTCTAATAGAAGGATATTTGGTAGGTTTCATGTAAAATTTTTAGGGAATTTATATCATTGATATGGTAGGAGTGATCACTTTTTATAAGTGGGGAAAATGGAACTTTTCTAACCCCCCTTATTTTTCAGTAATAGAGGGACACTATTAAATGTTAACTTGTTAAAATATTGAGAAATAATATATTTAAGGGTTTCAAAATTTCAATAAATCCCCCAAAAATAATTTCAGCATGTGTTATAAAAAAATATTGTAATTTTCCATTATATTTTTAAAGTTTATCATTTTCATTTTTACATACATAATAAGTTATAAACTAAATAATATGAGATTTAATAAAAAATAACCCACATTACCAAAATAGTTTGTTATAAACCTAAATATAATCCCCATATTGTATAATTTGAATTAATAATCAGATAAAATTAACATTTAAATAATAAAATTTAATATAAAGATATTTTTTATAGAAAATGGTTGTTTTTACCATTAGGTATTCTAAATCATATTTATTGTTCATTAAAAAATTAAATATTCTTAATATGTTTTAATATTGATTAAAAAATATATGAAAATAATTTTTTTGAAGGGAAAAATTTATTTCGTTGTTTAAAACAAACATAATGTTAACTAAATAATTATCTCAAAATAATTTTTTATCACTATAGTGTTAATAAACATTATTCAAAAGAATCATAATTTAATTCCCAAAAAAATTGAATTATTACATAATATGAAAATGTTAAAATAAAATATTAAATCAAATTTTTTATTTTATTTCTATAAGTGATGAAAAATATTTTTTAATATAAGCAAAAAATTGTTTTTATATTAAAAATTTATTTGAATTTTGAATACATTAAACTTTGTAATTTAATATTTTATATGGTATTATTAAATTATTTTGTTAGTTTATAATTATAATTATTTATATAAAATTTAATAAATAAATATTAAATCATTAAAAATTACGATACTAGAAAAATCTCTAAATTTATCACTATTCACCTAGAATCAATTATTTTTTAAACGCAAAACTCTACCTAGGATAATTTTTATATGTTTGGATAATAAATTGAAATTAAATTTTTATAATTAGAACTATATAACTTACCATTTTATAATTTAAATGAAAATTATATATATATATATATATGTATAATGATAAAGTGATTTTATTGAAAATGCCCTTTTAAAACATTAAGGATTATTGATCCTATTTTTTATGTTTTTAAAATTTATTATAATATATTTTTTATACTATAATTTTTATTATTTTCATAATTTTCACATAAAATATGAATTGATATGTTTTATTTTTTTTGTTTCATGTTAAATATTCTATTGATCTAATGTTCATTTATAAGAAAATCTATTATGAATGCATACTTACACATTACACCCCTCACAAAACATTGGCAATGACTAGGACAAGTATCCTCCATTGTTTATCACTGAACAAGATATTCATAAGCCTTCTACTTTATACAACACAAGTCATGAAACATTCCTACCTCCCCTTTATGGAATTCTAGCCTCCCCTTTCATGAATATTGACCACAACGGTGGCCTACCATCCCTCTTCTAATAAATAATACCACCCTACTTATTCTGACCCCAAGTCCCCTCCCACATGTGAAAGAAATAATGTAAGATATAGAGAGATAGATAATAGTGATGAAAAAGAATAATTGGTGAAAGTGAAAGATAAATAATAATTCCAAAACCTTGATTATTATGACCCTCAGTTTTCATAAATTAACATTGAATCAATTTTATGGAATACTTAATACATTACACAAAAAAACCCAAAGACTGTATTATTCTTGTGCCTTTAGAAACATGGAAATATAAAAACTTGTAAAAAAATGAGCTACAACATCTCCCAGTAGGTTCTTCTTGACTAGAACCCTTCTCATACACATCAAACATAATACATATCTTCATAACTTGAGGTAGGAAACATAAAAAGGGGTGATATCTGATACATGGTAAGGGTAAACAGGTGACACAGGTAAGCATAAACATGATCATAGGTGTATGATAACATGATCATGAAAATATAAGATCATGACCTACATATCAAAGATCACAAATAAGAATCATGTCATAGGTATTGGCAGATCAAAAGACATGAATCATAAGGAAATAAATAACATAATCCATAAAATCATAACATAGGAGTAAAATATAGAATTTTGGAAAACACATAAGAATATAATATGATTTCCATAGTATCAATGTTATCAGTTCTTAGACTTTTTTTTAGTATGGGTTTAATCCCCATACCATCTTGGTAGTCATGGTTCACTCACATGCCTGTCTTCATAGAATGATTTCACTCTCCATACCATCTTGGTGTTCATGGTTCACTCTAATGTTCATCTTAGTAGTCAAAGCTTACTCCCAATACCATCTTAGTCTATCTCATTGGATATAAATCATTACCTATTTCATTTGAGGGAGATATTGGTCCCACCCATATTATAATGAAATCATACATACATGTTCCAAAAAATTCTAACCAATAATATCATATCCAATGAAATGAAATGGTTATCATAAAAATGTAATATTATCATAACCAATGAGAAAGATATAGGTTTCATAATCATTTAATTAAATCATAACCCATGAAAAGAAGTGGGTTTCATAGATATACATCCCATGATAGAGAAATGGGTTTTATAAATATATAACCCCTTAAATAGAATAGTGTTTCAAAAATATCATTACCTAACAACATAAACCCTTGAAAGAAAAAAATATGAATTGAACATTTAGATCATTTCCCAAAAATGTATGAGTAACATAAATATATGTCATCTTAGTAGAAAAATAAAATATATATATCTTTTAAAAACATTTCCTGAGAAAAATATCCTTTCTTATATGGAAAAACATTTTAAAAATGTAAAACATTTTGAGAACCATTTTATTTAAAATACACTTCAAAACTTATTATGAAATCTGCAGAACATTTTGAAAACCATGTTCATTTAAAATATAAAAAAGAGGCTTGAAAAAAATTTTGAAATCCATTTTCCTTGAAAACCTATTAAATAATCCTGAAAAACATTTTAAATAATTTTCCTTGAAAATTTATAAAAGATGTTTGAAAACATTTTTTGAACCATTTTTCTTAAAAAATTAATAAATAATCTGGAAAATAGTTTTGAAAACAGTTTTCCTTAAAAACTTATAAAATAATCTTGAAAACATTTTTGAAAACCATTTTCCTATAAAACATATAAAAGAGTCTTGAAAACATATTGAAACCCATTTTACTTTAAAATATATAAATGAATCTTGAAAAAATTATTTAAATAAAATATTTTTAAAATTTATTTTTAAAAAACATTTTCATAAAAATTATCCTTTTAAACATGCAAATGAAGCTTCATAGAAATGATGGCGGGAAAATCTGTACATGTTGTATGAAGTAAAAAAGAACATTCCTTTTGCACGGTAAAAGGGTAGAAAATTTCCTTGTTTAGAAATAAAAAAGAATATTCCTTTTAAAACATTGGTAAAAAATATAAATTTATTTTAATTATTATAGGAGAATAGTATAATATTCTTTGAATTCATTTTTATAAAACTTTGTTTTGTAGGAACACATATTTTCAACTAAAGAGAGGGTATAATTGGCCTTTCTTAAAAGTAGTTTATTAACTATCTTTTATTCCAAAGAGTAGAAAAATTGTACCAATACATCAATAAATCATGAATATATAGAGGATAAAATAATTTATGAATGTTTTTGAGATATTTATTATAATATTTCATCAAATTAAGCATAAATATAAACAATCTAGAAAAGCGTTAAGATAGTTTCAATAAACCCTTACTAATTAGTAATTTTGAACCACACTACCTATAAAATAAATTTGAATTACATGATTCATAAAATATTATTAAAATAATTATATTCATGATACAACATTTAAATGGTAGTATATACACCTCATGTAAAAATATAGGTGCATAACATGGAATTTTTCTTGAAGAATGATAGTTGAGACAAAACTAATTTACCGATTTTGTAACTTTTGAAATATAAATCCCATGATATAAATATCATAAAATTTACTTGTAAATACACATAATTTTAAGTATAATAAACATATAATATGTACATTTTCAGAATAAATACCACACAAAATTGTGGGTGGTGAAAAAAGCATGTATCTCATGAAAATGAAAAGTGCGACCAAATTCCCTTACCTTGTGTCTTAACTCTCATCATACTCCTAAAAAATTACTATATAATAAATATAATTTTATTAAAAATCTATAAAAGAACAATATTATTATATCTAATACCATATTTGGTTTTATTATGACCTTATATTACTCTATTGTTAACAATTCAATGTTATGGTTTTACTTTAGGTAATATTCTCTTTGATCTTCGCATTAGTCTTAATTTGTTATATCATTAGTCCTTATACTTATATCATGATTTATAGAATTTATTCCACGATATAAATATCATTTATATTCATTAATTTTTAATTATAATAATCTATAAGATATAGTTGTATGAAATGTAATACACCGTTCCTGAAGACGGTAAGTCGTACGTACGCATGAATGTTGTTTCAATTTTTATTATCGTATTGAAAGAAAACAATTACAAGAAATATATATATATATATATACCTATATATGTATATATATATAATTTTTATAGTATCCAAATTACATCATATATATAATAAAATTTAAATAAACCCATTCTTAAAAAATTCCTTGTAGTGTCTAAACGAATCACATCACTTTGAGGGGGAGGTAGTCCACACTTCCTCAAACAAAATTATCGTATTTAAACTAAATGGAATGTAAAATAGATATGTGTCGTAAATGTAATAAATATTATTAAATACAAAATAAATATAACATAAAACATATATAAATATATTTTACATCGTAATTACCACCATGATAGGTGGTAAAGAAAAATCGAACAATCATCATTTAGTGAGGTGGTATATTTTGTACACTTAAACAGTCTATTTGTTACCCATTACATGGATGTGTGTATAAGTGTAGTTAGAAAACATATCCAAAAAAATAAGATTATATATATGATACTATTTTCTTTATAAAATCTTGGAATAATAATAGTTGGGGAGTGGATAAAGAAAATATAAGAAAGGAGTCTGAGGGAGGGTGTTACCTCTTTATCGGGTAACTCCTTTTGGTTTGCACCAAAGGGATTACTTGGAATGATTTATTCAAAATGGGGTGATTCAAAAGTAAGGGAGTGTTTTTAAGAATTTTATTGGTTATATCCTTGTCTATCCTAAGATGTTTTAGAGGTGTGAAGAAGAGGGAGAGTTGGTGGCCTTTAATAGGGAAGGTAAAGGACTCACTTGGTATTTTTGCAAACAAATTAGGTATACCCACATTGTTACCCAAAAAAAGTCATAAAACCCTAATAAAATATATAATTTAAGGTTAATGAAAATATAATATCCATAAAATGGGTTTTGGAATATTTTAGGGGTCATTGGGCCCATATGTTTATGTTTTATTCCATTGTTAGGAATAATTTTACCTTAAATGTTGTAATTAATTTTAGTTACATTCACAAATATTTTTTGTAAAAAATTAATTTTACTGTATTAGACATTATAAATAATGATTATTCCAACTATTTAATCCATTTTTTCAAATTAAATTCACATAATTGAAAGAAATTAATTTAAAATTAATTTCACTTAAGGGACAACACTGCAGGTTTTTAAAGTAAAAATGATCAAATGTATGGTAAGTTTTTATATCAAATTTCATTGTGAAATTGTTTTAAATGACATAAATTGGATTAAATGATAAAAATATTATATAATTTAAATTTTTAAACAATTTAAAATATAATAGAACCTGATAAATTAATTATATGAAAAGTAGTTTTTATTTAAAATTCATTATTTTTAACTATTCATTAAAAAATAATACCCTATAGAAAAATACCAAAAATATATACTAACCTAGTTTTTATATTTTTATTTAAAATAATTTGTTTTTATTGAAACATTAAATCTATAAAAGTGCCAAAATTTATATTTAAATGGATTCTTCAATAAAAGATGGTAAAACTACCATTATAAAAATATAGATTTTTAAGAATAAAAATGGGTTTGTTCGTACCTTATGTTTATCAAATATATTAGAAGAATATAAAAAATATTTGATTTAATATATATAAAATATATATTATATTAATATAAATCAATAATTATAATTATTTTAATTTTTTAGTTTAAAACATCTTTGTGACCATAAAAATAATAATATTTTTCTATATATTCAATTGGTTTTTATATTCATTTCAAATTAATTGGAAACCTATTAATTCTTCATATATTCATGAAACCCATATTTTTTTATAAATTATTTAATACTATTCATAACCAATAATTTATCATCTATGTTATATCTTATAATATTAAATAATAATATGTTAATAAAATATTATTTTTTGGTAAACCTCGATCATTCATGTTATGCAAGACATCGAGGAATTTTATTGTTGCTTGTAATGCAAGATAACTTAGAAGTTGTTTGTAGACAAAGATAAAATTTATTTAGTATATAGTCCATGATTATCATGGTGTTGTGTATAATCCTATCCATATGTAGTCTTTTAATATAAAATAAAATATTTTCATTGTTGCAGGAAATAAAAAATATCAAAAAGATTAAATTAATTCAAAAAATAATAATTTAACAAATCATTGGGTGTTGCATTTTTTTCATCATTCATCAAAAAATTTGTCACAAAAAAATTCAAGATTGATGCTAGGGTAAAGCATTTCTATAGAAAAATAAAAAATATTTAGCATGAGACGTAGGGTTCTACCATTTGATAATAATTCACAATATTCTATTAATAACTTCTTGAGTGGGAATTCATCAATCCATTCAATTCACTCTTTTACCTCTAGGTTCCTACCATTTAATGAAATTTCTATCACTAGAGAAAATAAAAAACATGGTTATTTATAAACATTACCTATGGGTTCTACCTTAAAAACTAATTTATTAGTTATTTAATTTTGTTAATTTAAATAATTAATTATACCAACCATGATGTAAAAACCCAAGGGTTATGGTCCAAAAATACTAGCATTAATCCTAGGGTGAAAAACTCATTCATAAATAAATGGTGGTCTTTCTATTCCCATCCAATATCCCATTTAGGATATATAATCAGTTGATCAAAATGAATATTTGATGGATAAAATATTATATAATTTTTAATATATTATTATTGAGGCCCTACAAAGAATGGAACCCCATGAAGGCTCTGTCTAGGGGTAAACACCATACCCCAAAATTAAAAAAAACCATCAAAAGTTTATTATGATGTATTGTCCATGGGTAAATTTACTATTTAACCCTATAGAGGTCCAAGGACTTGAAAAATGTAAATTGAGATATGTCACAAATAGTAAAATTCTATGTCACTATTTCTCTCTCACGGATGAAGGACTCATGTATAAACCATGTGTATAAATTTTTTTCATTTCATTTCCTTTTGTTTCACGTAAATTTTTTTTGTTGGTATTTCTATTTTTTGAATGGGTGTGCATGTGATAAGGTGGAATAGTGTGGTAAGTGCGTTGTTGAAAACTTATAACTTTCTAGTACACCAGGATCAAAGGACATTTTTCGGTCTATGGAAGCATATGATTGTCTATCTACTTCTTGTACTTTATGGTTTTGTGCCTCTAATAGATCTAGTAATTAGTTCTTACTCCCATATAATGGTATAAGATCCTGGTTCAAATATCGACAACACACACTTGATAGCATACTTTAGTAGCATTCTCCTACAATAGTATTATGTTAATCCAATGGTAGTTTTTTTATTATAGAAAAAATAATTTTAGAATATGGTATTTTATAGATAAAAAATATAGGGAATTAATTGGATTCTAGAGAATTAAATTGGAAGATTATATCATTCAAAATTACATAGAATTTATCATTATTAGAGTCCATGTAGAGATGAATTAAAATCCTTCTTGTGAGAAGCTAGATAGAAAAAAACTTATTCCCATTTTTTTTAATTCACTTGGATCATATCCATTAACATATAATAGGTAAATACTATGTGATAATTGATAATGAAACTAGGTAACAGGAATGTTAATCCAATGGTGATGAAAATGGAGTTCATGATGTGAAAATGTATCATCATTAGATTTCTAGAAGATAAATTTTTAGATAATCATGTGAATAATTTTAACAAGATTTAAATTCATCTGAAATCTACTAATTTCATGTTCATATATGATTTAGGGGCCCTTTTGTTTTTATTATAACCTTGGATATGTTGTTACATGATGGTAACTATTATGAGAAATTCCTAATGAAATTCATACATGGTGTTTTGGGATATTCAAGGTCTTCTCTTGAATGAAGTACATTGGTGGTTGTAAGTTAAATTATAATATAATTTAACTTAGTATATATAAAATAGTATTATCACCCCCAACAAATATATCATAGAAAAATGTATTATAAGTCATGATAAAGGATCCAAGGACAATTGGATACTCATGGCCGCATAGGTTGGAACTGTAGAAAGAGATGGAATATAATAAATGGTTGCATTGAATAAAAGCCAAATTCTCCAAGATTGAAATGAAGAAGTACAATATCCATTAATTTTTTTGGTTTTTAAGGTTTAAGTAGTATACTACTAAGCATCCATGTTGTAGTATAAACATATACTACTGATTAGAAAGAATCATTACACTCCATGGTAGAGATATGATACATGTAAAATTAATTGATTTGGAATTTAATCTGGGTGAACTTCACCAATGATATATCTCTAAAAATTATGTTGGAAGGATGATTTTTTGTTCTAAATGAAGAATAAAAGTTACCTTGTTCTCACGGATGTTTTTCCCATACCGGGTTTATAGAAATATCGAATTTATATAGGGTAACTATATGGGGTATTTTCTGAATAATATTTTCCACAATATTGTGTAATATAACTCAAGTATCTATATTCATGGATATGGGATAAAATATAGATCCTTTTATAGGACCATGATATTATTTGGAGTGATAAATATCAGAATAATATTATTTGAGAGTATAGTGTTATAGAATTGTAAACTCATGAATCTTATGGTGAAGAACATGATTGTTTTATTGGTGATGGTCAAGATGAATCTAGATCATAAGGAATTCATAAATTATGATAGTTTTATACTCTATAAATATTCTATTTTTTCATTCAATATAAGTAGAATGACACTAATTAAAATAAAATTGGAACTTTTTCATACATATGTTTTTGGACCTTCCCATTTAAGATATAATGGTGGGTCATTATACAATTGGAAATTTATAGATGAGTCCATGAGTAAACTGTGGTTTTAATTTCTAAAATTCATGTTATAAGTGCATATAATATTTGATTCAATGGAATGGAATTGTGGAGAATGATATTATAAGAAAATTTAAATGATTAAGTTCAGAAAATAATGGTGAGTATAGTTTATTCTATTTGTAGAACATCTACAAGCAAAAAAGAATCATATGTGAGAATATTTCACCTAAAAGGTAGTTAATAATAGATTGAATGAAATAATAAAAATTAATTTAATGAATATTTCATAGGGAATAATGTTTTAATCAACAATTTATAAGAATATTTTTGATGAAAAAATCCATTTTGTAACATATTTTGATAACTAAGGTCCATCATCTCTAATGTTGAGGAAAATATTCAATGACCATGTTCTGGAAAATCAGTGGAACTCAAACACATAAATTTTTTCAAGAGTCCTCCATATATATATTTGGATCTTATCTATCAAAAATACTCAAGGAAAATTTAAATAATTTTTCTTTTTTGTTAAGGGGATGAAAACATACGATTCTATAAATGAGATGATAATAATTAACCAAGTTATCAGAATTTGAAATGTAATTTTCATTATAGGATAATGTAAAATTATTAGAACATGGTGGGTATAGAATTTGAATAAAATAATTAAATATAGAAAATCTTGGTTGACTTTAATGGGAACTCATAATGGGTCAACAGTCAAGATATTTCAAATTGAAATGAATAATGTCTGACAAAAAAGGCTTATAGAAGATGTTTTGCAAAAATCATGGACAATGAAGGATTTTGATAGAGTATTAAAATTTAATAAACTTGTTTCAAAAAAATAGTATATCCATGAGTATAATTATAGAGATCAACTAGAGTTTTGAAACCAAATCAAATGTATAGTGAAAACATAAACTTCTTACTTTTAAAAGATAAATGGGAACCTAGAATCTTGAAAGATGTGTAAAACCATTTTGATTCTAAAATTTTGGAGTTATCCTTAAAGATTTAGTTGTACTCACTATATTGTAATATAACATGGGAGTTAATAAATAAACCATATGCGATGAATTCTCTTTCGAAAACATAGGTACTGAAATGGATATTCTTGTTAAAATAAGATTCTACTAGAAATAATTAATACATGGATAGTATAGTAGTGAAGGTATTTTAGTAAAAGAAATGGATTGACTAAATTGAAATATTTTTCAATTGCAGTTAAAAATACTACTTCCAAGAAATTGTTGAGCATAGTTTGATCTAATAATTTTCACTTAGAATAAAATGATGTAAATAAGGGCTTTATCCATTGAGATTTGGTGGAGGAAATATATAAGGATTAATAAATGGTTTTAATGTACAATCAGAACTAGGGATTAGTGAATAAAATAAATATTATCTTATATGGATTTAGGAAATAACAAATATAGTGGAACCAATAATTAAAAAAATTCATGGATGATAAGGGTTTTATATGTAGAAACACAATCCATTATTATTACTATAATGTTTTTTTGTAATAATTTCATCATTTTTATATGGTACAAGGATAAAATACTGTTAGATGGCCTAGAAATTATAATTATTTATGGGATAAAGGATTTTTCCTAAAGATCCAAAAATAAATATCTCGGGGTTAACAAGAAAATATTACGAATGATCATTGAGTGGGAAAAGAAATTTAGATGTTTGGTTATGTTATAAGGGGACTATGTATCAATGATTATTGAGAGGTTATGTATGAATGGGTGTAATATAATCCCATAAACATTTCCTATACACTTTAAACATTCTAAGGAACAATAATTGAAAATATATGATAAGTAAAATTTAATTCTAAAAGTATAATTTTCATTAATGGTTTGGTGTTTGATGTAATTTTTGGTTTTTAATCACTTAGACATTGCATATAAAATGGGATTTATTAACCATTTCCTATTAGTTTAATAAAAAAAGCATTTGAAAGACATTAAATTGATCATCCATGATCTTAAAGGAATGGAAGATAAAATCCAATTTTCTAGATGGATGATCTATTGTAGGGGTTTATAGAAGTTGAAATTGGAGGTGATTATAATACTCATAAGAGTAAAAAGGGTTTTGTGTTTACCGATGGAGGAATGATAGTTATATGGATTTCAAGGTAAAGACCAATGGAATATTTTTCTATAATAGAAGATAAATAAGTGGAAGAAGGAGAAGCATGAAAAGAATTGATATGGTTGAGGTATTTTTCATATGAGATTAAAATGATCCAACATGGTTGATTTCTTTATTTTGATAGTTATAAATACACTTGGATAAGAATATAGTGTTCCATTCATATATAAAACAAATTTAATTAGAATTTAACTTTATATAGATGTTCTTTGGGGATAATGATTTTTAATTAAAGAAGATATCCAAGAAACAATATCCAGTAGTCTATTTAATCATGGTTCTAGTCATAGAATGTCAAAGGAAACAATGTTCTTTAGTTATAAAAGGGTGAACTGAAGGAGAAACCAAAATCGAAAACTTAAATTATTACAAAACTAGAATATTAGAATATGAAAAATGTTATAAAGTATCAAAGACTTAATAAATCTTACAGTTATTGATTTCTTAGAGGATGAATCCTATTTAAAGAGTCGAAACATTCTGATCAAAGGATTCACACTAGAAAATAAAACTCTTTTAATGGTTCTAGTTGCAGTTATAAGTTCTTTATTTTCATCATTCTATCTTGACGGTACATTATAAATGGTGTGGTTACAATTTATATTCTTCCAATGGTGTACTAAAAATGGTCCATCTAAATGAGAAAAAGTTTTACTAGATTTTTGGTAATATTTTTTGTTCAACATCTTCCACATTTCGCTTCCTATATTTTTAGGGTATTGATAGTCAGAATATTAAAATTTTGGGAAATTGATTAAAAATAGGTTGTGTTGTAACTATATTACTTACTGGGACACACAATTTTAGTGGTGTGGTACCATATTAACATATATTTTGTAATGTGGATAAAAAATGTAAATTTTAATTGGTTGAAATCTATAATTTGTTTTTTTTCATTGTATCTTAAATTGTAAATTAATACTATAGCAGTATTATCCAATGTATATATGACTCACATTGGAACCATGTAAATTAATGTGTTTTTTCATTTACTTTTATTTCACTGGAATTATTTTTGTTTTTAATTGGGATTTTTTAGTTTGTGTGAGTGGTTAACATGAATCCATGGGTGGGTTATGGAAAAATTTCTATCTTTTGGTTTATTAGGATTGAGGGGTAATGTATGATTAATGGAAGCATTCAAAGAATGTTTATATGCATTATGTATGTTCTGATGGTGTGCTTCCAATAGATCTGTAAAGTGGTTCTGTAGTACCCCCATTTTATGGTCTGTAACCATTTATTTGTTATTTTATTGTATATAACATTCAAGGAGTTTTTGGGAAAAAGGGGATGTGCATGTGCTACACACGGTTTGCCTAAACCGTGCGGAAATCCTAGGAGAAAATGTGCATTGTTACAGATGTTAACAGTAGCTTCAACATAGTGGGTGCATAGTTAAGGACATCATATGAGGAGGTTGTGCACTATTTTGGCTATGAAGTATCTAACACATGGTTATCAAAAGGTTTTTCTAACTATGCGACTAAACCGTGCGAAGGGTTAAAGTGGGATCCTAAAAAAGTGGATCTCATACTTTTTTTACTCTAACTCCCTCATTTTTTCTCATATGTGGCCCTAACTCGTGATTCCTCACTATTGAAGGTTGGATAACCTCTCTGAAGCCAATAGTAATCAATCAGGATCCTTTACTTGGCATTTTGAAGCTGATTTCTTGAGGTATGTCATCGTTCTTGTTCATTCTTGTCACACTTTCTTAGATCTACGGATATCTACTTCTCTGCTCCAATTGATTTCTTAGATCTAAACCCGTATTGGGTAGATATAAGATTATGGATTCCAAATAACATGGTATTTTGTCTTGATCATGTAATGGGAAGAGATCTAAGGTTGTTTCATGGAGAATCACCCATGTTTCTTGAGCATTCTTTGCTCATTTTCAGTTTTCTTGAAAACGGTTGAGGTAGGTGGCTTCAATCTCAACTCCTCTTAGTATAACTGATTAGAATGATTTAAAATTGATTATGTTGTGATGTAATGATGGTTAATCAAATTTTTTTACTATTATAAGCCTTCTTGATTGTCGGTTTATGGAAATCTATAAAATCGGTGTTATTGAATAAAGTTATTAATTCTTTATTTTAAAATGAAGATTTTAAAAAGGTATTTTTCTATAATAGTGGTAATTGGATTTTATGAACGTGTTTTCAAAAATAGGAATGATTTTATTGAAATGTAATGGTTGAATGTAATTGGTTGTTTAAGGGATTTTAATAAAAGAATAGTTTAATTAAAATGGTTTGAATTTGTGTATTCAAAATGGTTTTGGCATACATTGTGGTGTTGTGTGAGTTCATGTTCGATGTGGCCCTAAATATGGGAAGTGTACCGTTGGGGTGCCATTTTTGAGACCATGGATTGGGGGTGTGTGTTAGTCAGACACAAGGTAGTTGGACGAGATACCACTCCTGAGTATGAAACATTCAAACAAGCATGTATGTGTGGGTGTGTTTTGAACCATGAAATGGTTATGCCAAAATAATGTTGATAATGGGTTTTTAAGTCATTGTTTGGTTTCTTTTCCGGAAATTTGAATTGTTGGAAAATTAGTTTAAATATCACCTTTGTACTTTGGGTTACAAATGGTTTTAAAATTTGTTTATATTGTGTTATAAAATATTTTTCAAATTTGTTTTGTATAAATAGTTTTATATAAATGTTTCTAACTTTTCTATCCTATTTATGTGACTAAAAAAGTCACTGGGGGAAACATATTAAGTTTTATACTCATCCTTTCTTTGGAACATTAGTGATTTTTCTGATGTTATCTTCCAGGACATGGTAAATGTTAAAGTATCACATTTATTTAACTCCACCACATTATTCTTGGGTTGTTTGGTTATTGGAGTATGGAGCATGTAGAGCTTTGAGTTTTATTGTCATCATTGAGTGATTAGTTATCTTTTCAATCTTTACTCTGATAGTTTCTATGTCTTCTATTGTGATACACTTTGGTGTGGATTTGATATAAATGATGTGGTTGAGTTGTCTTTCATTTATTCATGCATCATATAGTGAGTTGTTTGGTTATGGTTTTCTAGTTTAATCATTTTAGTGTTTAAAGGGTAAATTGTCCAACACTTGAATTTGAAACCCTTCATCATTCATTTCCATCATTTGGCGTTATAGGGATGTCTCTTAAGGCCATGTAGAACCCCACACCATTCCCAAGACAATGAGGAAGGGGTAGAACATTACAAATGGTGTTTATTTGTTTGATCCAAAAGTATATTTTAGATATAGGGTATTAACTTGTTCCTTTCCTTGTGGAACATGTAGTAATTAGTTGTCTTGGTATTGGAGTTGAAATTCGTTCTTGTCTATTACTTGGGTTTTGATCTCCGAACGGTGTACAATTTTTGGGATGTGAAATCTTGAGCATAAAAAGTTGTTTCTACCCTTTTTATTTTGAACTTCAAATTACCAAGGATTTGGGTACAAAAGTTTTTTGGAGACACTTATAAGATATGGAATCTTTTGGTCATGGATGAATTGTAGAAGAATAGATTCCCACTGGGATTTCATATCCCAATTGGAGTAATGATTTATGATTTTTTGCAAAGGTGTAAATATTTATAAAATTAGGGAATTGTTTTCAAATTCAAGTCTTTGAATAAATAATGGTTGATTTATTTTGAAAATGTTTTTATTTTCAAAAAAAGAATGTATCTTTCAAAAATAATCGAATGAGGAAAAGATTAATTTTGGAAAGAAATGTTGTGATAGTTGATGTGATAGAATTAAAATGATAATAAATTATTTACTATAGAGTGATAGTTATCAAGTTTGTTATTTTTTTAGAAAATGGAACTTGGTAGGCATCATAGGAACCAACTAGAAGAAGCTATAGAGAATGTGGTTGCCCCTGGACCACAGTTGAACCAAGAGCTGGTTCAAAGTATCATCCAAGAATTCCTGGCTATGGACTTAGGAAACCATAGGGATGAGATAAGGCATGCAGATCATTCCATCCATATCATGAAGTATAATCCACTAATTTTCAGGGGTGATTCTAAACCGAAAATGGTGGATGTGTAGCTATAATGAATGAATCATATATTTTATTTCATCATCACACTAGTGGAGATAAAAGTCAAAATTGAAATTTATAAGCTTGAGGATATTCCACTAAAGTAGTGGGAACTAGTATTGTATGGAAAACTGGATCAAGGAATGAGTTGGTAATACTTTGAAGAATTTTTCAACAAAAACTTATAACCTCACACGTTCAAGATCCTGAAAATGAAAGATTTATTCCACCTAAAGCGATAAAATATCTCTATCATATAATATGTAGTTAAATTCATGAATTTATTGTTCTTTACACCATAGGATGTATCTAGTCCTCCCTTGAAGGCACGCATGTTCAAATCAGGGCTGAGGCAAGTGACTTGATCGAAGATTACAGATCTTTGTATTATGGATTATACAGAAATGGGGAACAGAGATACAATGGTTGAATAAGATATCTTAGGTTCTATGGGTAGAGGAAGTATGATGACACCTATGGGAAATGGTGAGAACTTGAAATTTCAGAGAAATTAGAAGAGGGAACCCTATTTCTAAGGTGGGAGCAGGACTCAAAATCAAACAATTGGATCAATGAACATTCCTCTACGACCCAAGAAAAAAGTAGTTTATTTCCAATGTGGTTCACTTGAACACATAAAGTGGGAGTGTATGGAACAACCTAGAGCATTCAATAACTGCAAGTAGATGGTTAATCTTCAGTGCTATAGTCATAGTGCACTTAGGTCAGGTGCTCGAGACACTTCTCAGGTGTTGCAATCATCATATAATTCAACGGGGTGAGGACAGCCTAATTAGACTCTTCAATAGAGCAAGGATGTCCACGGTGATTCTAGGAACACCATGACTCATCGGTAAGGGAAATCTCAACAAGACAGTGAGGAGTAGAGTGCAACGACAAAGAAATTATAAGGAGCTGAGATAGTGATTGTATATGATCAGGATTAACCATCTATGATGATAGGCATGATTCTTTTGAATTCTACCCTTATATAGGTGTTATTTGATACTAGTGAATCGTATTCCTTCATTTCTCCTCGTGTTGTTTATTTTCTATGTTTAAAATATGAGATGAAGTATTCGATGTTAAAACATTAAACCCCTCTCAGTGAAAGAGAATATTGATCCTTTATGTGTAGAGAATATTCTATAACTATAGATGGAGATGAGATGAAATGGGACTTATTAGTTTTAGATATGGATGTCTTTGATGTAATAATGTGAATGGATTGGTTGAAAATGTTCAAGCCACACAACGAATGTTATAGAAGAACAATTTGTTTCACAACTAAGGATAGCATTGATTATATATTCAGAGGAAAGAGAATTGTAAAGACAGGTTCAAAGAACTTTTTGGAACCATTAATTGGAAGGATATTTTATCATTTGGAGGCATAGACTTTGGAATGAATAGAATACATTGAGGACATCAGTTTTCCAGCAATTATAGATCTATTTTTTGATGTGTTTCCCAAAAACAATTTAGGGATACCTCTTATAAGGGAAGTGGAGATTATGATTGATCTTCTTCCAGGGACTAGTCCAATTTCCATTCCGTCTTATAGTATGGCACCAATATAATTATGGGAATTAAAAGTGCAGTTAGAAGAGTTGGGAAACGAAGGTTTCATTCAGCCAAGAATGAATCTATGAGAACCAACAGTCTTGTTCATGAACAAAGAAGATGTAACTCTAATGTTGTATATGGATTATCATAAGCTTAACCATGTTATGATCAAGAATAGGTATCCACTTCCACTCATCGATGGTCTATTTGATCAATTAATGGGAGATCAAGGCTTTTCTAAAATTGACTTTCAATTTGGACATCATCAATTGCGAGTTCAGAAGGGTGATATTCTGAATACATCTTTAAAAATAAGATATGTACATTATGGATACGTATTCATTCCATTAGATCATATGAATTCACCATCAGTCATTATGGAATTGTTGAATCGGACAATTAAAAGATATCTAGATTCTTTTGTTGTGGTGTTTTTGGATGAATGATTGGTGTATAAGGAAGAGGTAAGAGCATAATCAACACATAGCGATACTGTTATAAATATTGAGAGACAATTATTTGAATGAAAAAATATCAAAGTTGGATATTATTGATACATTAGGTACACTTTCATGGGCAAGTAATTTCTGAAAAAGGTGTTTTAGTGGATACTAAAAAGATATAACTTGTTATGACTTGGCAATACCCAAATAGTTTCTTTGAGAAATGAAGTTTTATTGGTCTCCCTTATTATTACTGATGATTTTTTGTGACTTCACATGAATATATTCACCTATGGTAGCATTTAAAAAGAATAATTTTTCATTCTGATGGACTGTGGAATGCATGAAGACTTTTGAAGAGCTGAAGGTTCATCTTATGTCAGCACTTATCTTGTTTTTTCCAAAATCAGGATAGGGGTATGTGGTGTACTATGATACTTTGGTATCTGTATTAGGATGTGTTCTTGTGTAAAGAGACCATATGGTTGATTTTAGTTCAAGACATTTGAGAATTAATGAGAATAATTACCCAACACATGATTTGGAGTTATCTTCAATTATCCATGCCATGAAGACTTGGCGTCATTATCTCTTTGGTGAGAAATTTATTGTGTTCATGGTTCATAAAAGTTGGAAACATATTTTCTCATAGAAAGATTTTAATTTGAGGAAATTGAGATTGATAGAGTATCTTCAGATGATTGAATTTGAAATGATGTATGCACTAAGAAAAAAGAAATCTATGGTAGATAAACTGAGTATAAATTATTATGATTAGTTGGAAAAATAATTTTAAGATGAGTGGAAATTGATGTCAGTCCTAGAAGATATGCATGTGGAATGTAAAGACTAAGGCGATGTTGAAGTTTTCTTTTCAGTTTCTATGATTCTTAATTTGGTAGAGTTATTAAAATAATCCCAAACATCTGATGCAGATTACCTAGTTATGAGTCAAAAATCAGTATTGGGGAGACAATTGGGGGTTGAAAACATGATAGGAAGTCAGATTTGTGGTCCATAAATCAGACTATCATACCAATGACTTTTTAGGAAAAACTTCTTTTTTACTTACCACCATTCCATATGGATTGAACATCTGGGAACACAGAAGATGAATAAGGCATTGAAGGCGTATTTTTGTTTAAGCAGCATGAAAAGTAAAGTGGCAGAGATCATTTTGTGGTGCTTAAATTTTCAGTAATTAAAGATAGAACATAAAAAACTAGTAGGTATGTTACAATCTTTACTTATCTGAGTGTGGAATGGGAGAAGATAGGTATGAATTTGGTTACGGGCCTCCCAAGAATGGTTTAGAAAAATGATTCCATATGGTTGATAGTGGATCGTCTTACCAAGTCTGTCCATTTCATCCCTATTCATGAAACACATATGGTGGGGGATATATCCAAAATCTATATCCTAAAAGTGGTAAATATACATGGAATAACAGTTTTGATAGTGTCATATAGAGATCCGAGGTTCACTTCTTGTTTCTATAAATCCTTATAGAAGGACATTGGGACTTATCTGACTATTAGTATGGTGTATCACCCTCAGATAGATGACCAATCCAAGATGATGATAGAAATGCTGGAATATATGTTTCATGATTTATTAATGGATTTTGGAGGCACATGGGATGAGTATGTGCCTTTAGTGGAGATCTCATATAATAACAGTTATCAGGACTCAACACATATGTTTTTTTTCAAGCATTGTATGGGTGTCCTTGTCATTCTCAACTTTATTGGGTAGAAATAGGTGAAAATTCATTAGTTAGACCGATCCTTTTCCATGAAACAATGGAGAATATTTAGTTGATCAGGAAATGAATGAAGATTTCTTAGATTCATCAGAAATCATATGTGGATCATTGTCGAAGACCATTTTCATTCGTGATGAGTGATCATGTGTTTTTAAGGATCTCTCCAAGGATTGGACATCACGATTTTGGGAAGTAGGGAATGATATCTCTTCGATACATTGACCATTTAGAAATACTATAATGAATTAGAGAGGTGGAATAATGGTTTTCATTACCCCCATGGTTTAGTTTGGTACATAATGTGTTCCACGTATCTCTACTAAAAAAGTATCTGCATGATCCTGACCATATGATCAGATGGGGTCACATTGACCTCGAGTTGGATGCTTTGTTGGTACATATCCTGGTGTGGATTGTGAATAGGAATGAGAATGTATTGTGTGGAAAACGAATTAGTCTAGTGTGGGATCTATGGAAACATGGTCATATTTAGGAAGAGTCTTGGGAACGTGAGAAGGAAATTACTGAGCAATGGCTGGAACTCTTTCGGGGAAACAATGGTTTTCTTTTTCCCAAGAACGGAAATACCATTGGTGGGGATAATGCAGTACCCCCAATTTCTTTTATATGAACCTTTATTTGTAATTTTCTTGAATATAAAGTATAAGGGTGAATTTTGGGAGAGTTTGGAGTACTTTCAAGGAGTTTTTTGGGCTAAAGGTTATGCGAATGGGCAGTGCACAGTTTTCCCAAACTGTGCGGAAATGCTAAGAGAAACTATGTAGAGTTGCATATGTTGGAAAATAGGATCAGCACTATGGGAACATGATTAATGATTCCATGGGAGGAGGTCATGAGAGTGTTTGGATTGGTATTATCTAACACACAGTTATCACACTATTTGTCTAATCGTGTAACTAAACCATGTGCATGGTTAAAGTGAGATCCTAAAAAAGTGGATCTCACATGTTTTTTACTCAAACTATCTCGTTTTTTCTCCTATGAAGCCTTAACTAGGGATTATTCTCAAGTTAAGTATGGAGAACATCTACCATGAAAATTGGAATCGATCTTGAGCCTTTCCTTGGTGCTTAGAATCCTATTTCTTAAGCTATGTAATCATTCTTCTTCATTCATGTTACGTTTTCTTACATCAACTTCTCTGCTCTCCTCATTTTCTCTTATCTACACCTGTTATGGGTAGATCTAATATTATGGATGCCAAATAATTTTATCTTTGGTCTCGATCATGTTAGGGGAGGATATCTAAGGTGGTTTGTGGAGAATCAACCTAGTTTTTTGAGATTTTATCATCTACTTTCAGTTTTCATCAAAATGATTGAGGTAGGTGGATTCACTCTCGACTACTCTTAGTATAACTAATTGAAATGATTGAAAATTGATTATTTTTTATTGTAATGATTATGAATTTGATTTTTTATTGTTATAATCCTTCTTGTATATTATTTTGTGGAAATCTGGAAATTTTTTGTTATTTAATAAAGTTCTTGATTCTCGATTTTAAAATGAATATTTTAAAATGGGATTTTTTTTCTAGATTTTTGTTAATTGGATTTTATGAAAGTGTTTTCAATAAAAGCAATGATTTTTTTTAAAATGTAATAGTAGATTGGAATTGTTTTTTTAATGGTTTCTAATAAAAGAACACTATTATCGAAATGGTTTGAATTGGTGTATTTGGAATGGTCTTTCCATACATTGGGGTTTTTTGTGAGTTCATGTTTGAAGTACCCCAAAATAGGGATGTGTACCATTAGGGAACAAGGTGCGTGACCTTGGAACGGGGTTGTGTGTTAGTGGGACACAAGGTAATTGGAAGAGAGACCACTCTTGAGTATGGAACTGCCAAACAAGCATACATGTGTGGGTGTTTTTGGAACAATGAAATGGTTTTGCCAAAATAATATTGAGAAACGGGTTTTAAGGATTTGTTTGGTTTCTTTTTTTGGAAATGTGACTTTCTAGAAAATTGGTTTAAATATCACCTATGTAATTTTGGTTACAAATCATTTTGGAACTAGTTTATATTTTGTTACAAACTACTTTTCAAATTTTTTTGGTATAAATGTCTTCCATAAATGTTACTAAATTTTCTATCATAGTGGTGTGAGTAGGGTAGTCATTGGGGAAAGCCTACTAAGTTTTATACTCACCATTGCTTTGGTACTTGGGTGCTTTTGCAGATTCTATCTTATGGGACATGGGAAAAGGTAAAGTATCACATGTATTTAGCACCACCTCATGATACTTGGGTTGTTTAGTGATTGGATCATGGATCATGTTGAGCTTTGAGTCTTGTCGTCATCTTTGAGTTGATTAGTTTTCTTTCTATTGTTTACATTGATAGTTGGTTTGTCTTTCGATGTGGTAAAATTTTATGTCATTTGGAAATAAATGAATTGGTTGAGTTTTCTTTCATATATTCATTTATCATATAGTGAGTTGTTTGGTTATGGTTTTTTGGGTTAATCTTTTCATTTCTTAAAGGTTAAATCATCCCCCACTTGTATTTGAAACCCTTCGTCATTTATTTCCATCCTTTGGTGTCTTGAGGATGTCGCTAAAGACCAAGTAGCACCTCACCACTTTCTCGAGCCAATAAGGATGGGGTGGGATGTTACAAGTTCTTAATCCCTACATTAATAACCCATATAAAACCTTTTAATCTTACCATTAATTTTTTTTAAACATGTATTTTGTAATAAGGTAATTTTTTAAATCTTTTGGGATGCATTCTAGTCATTTGTATGATTACAGGATATACTTCACATTATTTCCTTTTATAATATTTAGATCCCTAAACCATGAAAATAAATCTTGTAATTCATTTCAAGTAAGTATATCATCCATTAAAATATATATCTTCTAATAAGAGTGTTTTTTTCTATAACCCCATTCTATAAATCATTCGAACTTTCTAATTTATATGATAAAAATAACATAGATTTAAGGGATAAAACAATATATCAATGTTCCACTAATTTAAACTAATGTAAATGGATTATCCAATAGAATGAAATTTATTTTAATGAATTAATTCTATATAAAATATATTATGGTATGCATCGTCCAATTCCAAACACATTTGGAATTTTTATACAAAATATAAATTTCCATTATAATCATTAAACATGTTAAAACTATAGTATGGATAAGGATTTTTAGATTATAATCCATCAATTATCCTTTCCTGATGAATGGTTCACATGGTACATTAAATAATAAAACATAAGAACACATGTAATTATCCTCCTAACAATTACATTAATCTTGGACTGTTTCATTACAGACCTATAGTTCATTCACCTAAATTTCAAAGGATAGAAGCTAGTACTGATGGTATTTCATAATAAATGGTTTAAGTTACCTTAAATTTTTATCTATTTACTATTATATTTATGAAAATGTTGATTGATCCTGAAATAAGTTGATTTATCCCCAATTTAAACCAACCCACTAGGAGTATATAATCAGAATTAAAATAGATATCCATGATTCAACATTTAAATCATCTATATACAATATAAACATGTACCATTAAAAATTATTACTTTACTATAAGTATATCATAAATAATCCTTGAGGTTGAAATTATAAATTTAGCTATAAATAAAAGAAATAACTAATGTAATACAATAAATTATCTAAAAAAATCATAATCTATCTGAGGTATATCTCATTCAACCATTATATCATCATAGATCATTAATCAACATTTATTATTCATTTCAAGTATCATAATGAAATGATGTTACATGTATGTTCCCATTCATCACATAATCCCATACATGTATGAGGATTCATAATGTTTAATAGGAAATCCCCATGACCATATCCTTGTAATAGAGGCGTATATGTGTTTCATTCTTTTTAAACAATTCCCATAATAGATTAGTGTCTAGCCTATAATTATACTTGTTTCTTATGATAAAAAACTAAAATAAGTATAAATAACATCATGAAACATATGTATCATCACAAGAATAAATATTATTTCTATATATTTTCCATTTTAACTATATCTCAAGGATATGTCTGAGATAAATCTTAATTTTCCTTTCTCTAAGGAATGATAATCACTATTAATAAAAAACTATGGAAAATGAATCAAAGATAACTACCAATTCACCATATAAAATACATTTCAATCCACGATCTCTAATGGGTGAATTTTATACAATAATAAATCCAGTAACATCTAATTGCTAGTAAACTAATTCCATTATTATGGAAAATAAAATGAATGGTGATTTTCCTTAATGTAACACTTCTAGAAAATTATTTATATTATCATTTCACTACTATATTACCCAAATTTTCTATTTTTATACATAGTAAATGATTTTAACATCAATAACTATGTTTATTAATTGAATCATAACAAAAACCCTTTATAAAAATTATTTTGACCTGAAATATTCTTCTAGCTATCATACCTAAAATCAATAACATTCCATTCAAACTGAGAAATTTATTACATTATATATCAATAAATTTTACAATATTAGGCATTGTCTTAAAAAAAATTCCCTAGAACGATTAATCAATATACCATTAAAAGAATTTACATGTATTAAAAATTAGATAAAATCATTAAAAATCCAAGAAAATATTATGAAAAAGTATTATTGGTAATATTATTAAAGTTCATTTACACTTGAATATAAAATGGCTGTCTTGAGAAAAAAATGAGTTTACTAACTAAACCTAAAGAAAACTGAAGAGAATTAATTTACTCACATTGAAATAAAATTAATAACTCTTAAAAGATAGGAACTAGAAAATTATTTTCCAAACTAAATTAAAAAATCAATCACCAACATAAATAATTCCTTATAACACATAATAGTGATGTATATATATATATATATATATATTTAAAAACTGTTATATATATATATATATATATATTGGAGGGGTATATGGACACCTTACCCTATAAAAGACAAAAAATTAGTGGATTCTAATTATATAGGGAAATGAAGAAATTCTATAATCATTAATTTTATTCCATAAAACATTAAACATAAATAAAATAAAAAATTTATTAGAATTTCAATTTTAAATAAATATTAGAAAATCAAAAAAATCACTTTGAAATATATATCAATGAATATCTCACTATAATATTTGATTTTATTAAGAATGGTGTAGTGAAATGAAGGGACACACACCACTTACTTCTCACAAACTCATTCACATGGAGATGAAGTAAATATAGAGGGATTGATTAATTTATTTAAAGAATATATAAATGATATTAAAATAAATATTTATTTTAACCTATCTTCAACGAGGTTTCTCATACGCCACTTTTAACCATTAATTTTTTATAATATATTGCTTTATTATTTTCCATCTTTAACATATTTCTTAATTAATTAAATTATATTATTACATAAAATATCTAAAAGACATAAATTAACTTAGATTTCATGAGACCCACCATTAAAATAATGAATGAATTCCCATTTATCACTAAAAATAATAAAAACATGAAATTAAAATCACCTATAAAATTGTTCATGATATCTTAAAATCATATTTTTTCCATTCCAAGGAGTCATAAAAGAAAACTACTCAAAAATTACTTATAAATTCTATATCATATCATCCTATAATTCTATGTGTACATCTTTAACCATTACATGTTTTTATAAATCTATTTTTTATGGAATGAAAATTCATCATGATCCCAATACTCACTACCAAAAAAATATTTTTTTTATAGTAACAAATTCCATATATTATATATTGACATTATCCTATTTCAAAACAACAATATTTTCTCCCAAATTCACTAAAATATTTATATCAAGAAGACATCTTGAATTCCCTAAAACCAATGAAGAATATCCAATCAACATTTCACATCTCTAATCTATTCCAATATATCAATGACAGTATATATCATGGTCCTAACTCCATTTTATTTCTCATACATTAATTTTATAATCATGATGACACCCTCAATAGTCTATAGTGTCTTATAATGACATTTAATGGTCTTTAATATTGATTTACATAATATTTTTTCCTATTTTGGGATTACATAAATCATATTTATATTACTATAGTTCTCTTTACAAGTTTGTATAATACATGACCAATATCTAGGATATAGTGTTTCAACCCCATAGACCCTTGAATTTTATCTATATCTTGAAACTCCCATATCCACAATTGTGGAAGCCCTCCCACATGCAGTCTTCCACTGACCTCTTGTGGCTTACCACCTAAATTAATCACCCATGTTTTCTTTAAGTGGATGTTCCAATTTATCAGTTATATCAAGATTTATCCTTATTCAATGACTTCCATATGTCTTGACACTTCCTATCCCCAATAAAAAAATCACTCATTCCAGAAACTTTATTAAAACTAGGTAAGAGATGATTCATTCCTTATCACATGTATGCATTTGTCCCCACCATCTTCTGTCCTACTAGTGCCTTACCTTTATAAAAATAATTTCATTTTAGAATATGTTTTACTCTACCTGTAATATCCCAGGTAAATGAAGAATAATATATTTTCATAATTATTAATATTTTTGAATTAAATATTAATTTTAATTTAAAGGGGTTTCTATGTTCGATAGCGTACCTAATACACAACAACGGGTTTTTTTTGGAATCTTACATTGCACACTAATAATGTAATATTATTATTTTAAACGGTAGTTAACTCCTAGCAGTTGTATTGGCAGGAATGAACAAAACTAACTACAATATGATTATACATATTTGTTAAATATATTTACATTTATCAAATAAAATTTAAAGGCTTAAAAAGTGAATGAATCTAATTTTCATTAAGAGGCCGATTTATCACCTTTTAATGTCGAACCCTTTTTAAATCTAGTTTTGGTAACTTTAATACATTCTATATGACCATATTAAATCCTTCATTATAATGGGTACATCAAAATTTACTTTGTGGAATTTTTTGGAATTTTTCCGATAAAGTTCATTTTTAATGAATAGTGGAAAATATTGTATTTTAATTCAAAACTGCCTTTTAATATAATTTATTTATATGATTATATTATTTTCTTAATTGGTTTTAAAGTGAAATTAAAATATATTTTTACCATTTAATCCAATTTTGGTCATCGGGATTAATTTCACTTTGAAATTGGACATAAACAAGTATCAATCTTTTGATAGTTATTATTTCCTAAAAACACGTTATTTGTTTTAACAACGGGAATTAATTTTTAAATTAATTAATGCCACTTAGATTTTTTGAATTTTAAAAAATATACATCAATTTTGAATTTGGAATATCAAATAATGCTTATGCTGAATTTTTGGTATTTTTCTGAAAAACTTCAATTTTTGATGAATAGTGAAACCACTTAGTGTTAGTTAAAAAACAGACTTTTTCATTTAAATGAAATTTTACCACTTCTGTGAATTGAATTTCAAAAATACAACATACATGTTTGTTATCAAGAAGTATAACATGGTTCATTAAGATCAAAATAATTTTTGGTGAATAGTAACTTTTGACTTTTATTTACCGCGGTTAAAGGTAAATAGGGTAATTCAAGGTTAAAAGAATATTATAATAATGAAAAATTACCTTAACACTTGTCCAAACCTTATTTTTAGAGTCGTTAACGACCTTGGGCATTATTGGGTCGATTTTGGGACCCCATTGATCCAGTTGGGAGAGAAAATGACAATTTAGATTAATTAATTTAATGTAAAGACAAAATTGACATTAACAAAACTCTTTTAGTAATTAATTTTTATATGGTGTAATATAAGTCCTATTTTCGACTATAAATATTCATTGGAAATATAAAAATATTTCCTACATTATAGTATTTGTTTTATAATTTTTAAACATCTAATAAATTAATTTATTTATGACACAATAATGATGCAGTATTTACCTAATTAATAAATGATTAAAATAAATAATATTTTAATGATTAAAATATTATCCAAAACATTTCCAATTATTATTGGATGATTTTATTACGATTATGAGTCATATTATCTTAGATCTTAATGATTTTTGGACCATTTGAAACCGAATAGCATTATATAATAAAATAATGTTTTCAAACTTTCCTAAAGAGCCCCTCCTCTCCCTTATAAAAGGAGACCATTTAAATCCAATTACTCACACCTCTCAAGCCATTTGGATCGTAAAAACTCTACAAAATTAATCTCTTTACATCCCTCTACTCCTCCTAGAAGCCTTAACTTAGGCAGAAGTCATTTCAAGAAGTCCTTTAGTTCAAACCAAAGAGAGTTACCCAAATTAAAGGTAACGATTTCTCATAAATTGTTTTCTTTTATTTTACTTCTCCAACCCCTGAAATCTTTTTATTTACTTTATTTTGTAACAACACCAGTATCCTCAATATTCTAGGATGTTGTTATGAGAATGATTCTAACTACACTAACACACACCTCCATCTAATGGATGAAGAATATAATGTTTCTACGGATGGAAAACTAACGCCTCACGAAACAATGATTGTTCAATTACATATTACCACCTCTCATGGTGGCCATTATAATGGAGCTGTATTTATATATGATATATATTATGTTTATTATTTCTTTATGCTTTTTTACTTCCCATTTAAATTATGACTTAATGGTTTCCATAGTGTGTAAATACGATAATCTCATTTGAGGAAGTGCAGACTACCGCCCCCTCAAAGTGATGTGACTCGTTAATGCCTTATGTGGGATGTATAAAGGATAGAGTTAATGATATTATATATTATATTATACTGGAATTATAATATAACAATTTATAATTTTTTTAATTCCATTAAAATAAGAAATAGAAATGAAAGTAGCGTTCATGCGTACGTACAACTTACAGTCTCCATGAACGATGCATTTCATTTCTTACCTCTAAATGTTATGTACTATTATAAAAACATGTATACACTGGATATATATAATATATATGATATCAAAATCATGAATATAATTCTGGATATAATGAAATATTGACCATATGGACAACTTTTAAATATAAGTTGTTCAATTTGACTCAAGTACCAAATATCAAAAAAATGAACGTTATTAACTTAAATGATTAGATAATGTTTATAACATGGTAATAAGTGATATAAAAGGAATAATAAACTTGAAAAAGGTTATTAATAAAGTATAAATTAACTTTAGTTTATTATTCAGGAAATTAAAGAACGATCGAGTCAAGTCGGACACGAGGTATGGGATCCGACCTCACTCTTTCTTTTCAAGTACTCTCTTTTATGTCATTTCATTTATGCTCCATGTTATTATGTAGGATGATGTTATTTTATATTTTCCATACTTTAATTTTTATTTTCATATGATGAGAGACCCCCTCTTACTCAAATTAATTAATTTTAAGAATTTTTAAGTGGCACCGTTAGGCTGCCGAATTTTTGAAAGGGATTTTCTTATCTCACTTTTAATTCTGTGAGATTTCCATTGTTCGCCACTTATTTATTACATGTGGTGTAATGTGTACTACCATTGATATATATTTCCATGATTATCTTTATATTCATGGTATTCTGTTATTCATTTTTTGGTTATTAACTTTTGGTCATACGATTCAATTTGAATACAATGAAGTAAGGGTTTTTCATCTCACTTTTTATTCCCGTGAGATTCATGATATATTGGCCACTATTTCCTTTCTTGTGGCATATGTACTGACCATGATTGTACTCTTTGTGTAATATAATCTCATTTATGAGTATTTAAATCTTTATTGGATGATCCTTCTTTCATGTGACATATGTTTTGTAAGTTACCAAATTGGTAAGGGAACTCCTTAACCCAATTCCCATTCTTTGGGTTGATATTATCTTTTTATATTTATGTCATCCTATGAATATGTGTGAATGACCTATGATTGTTTTAAACTTAATATCCTCTTATATTGGGTGTATTTATATTTTTCACACATAATTATGAGATTGATTTATCCTTAATTTAAGGATACCATCTTTATAAGGGATTTTATCTCAATTTACATTTCCATTGAGACTTCATTATTGTTATGAACCAATTCAATCGTATATGGTGTATATACTGTACATTTAAATATTATATCATGAATCCCTTTATTCTCATGATATTATAATTTTCTGATTAAAATTTATTCTTCAATTATTTGTATTGAAGCGTCCCTCTTTCTGTTAAAAACTCTTTAACTAAATATCGTTTTAAATGTTTTAAAGATTTATTCTTCTAAATATTTCTAATTAATGTCCATGTTTTCAAAATGGGTTTTAGGATTTATTTATATGGACATTAATGTTTTCAAATGATAATTCATTTAAAAGCTTCAAAGTGGTATGGGACACTTTGATTCAAAAATCACTTTTTAAATGGTTTTGAAAATGATTTGATAAAACATTTGTTTATTTCAATATCTTGATTTGATATTTTGGAATGTGGAAATGTTATATTTCCATTATACATGTGTTATATGTTATAATTATGTTATGGTTATTGGGCATTGTTTACGTATATAGGTGGTTCCGTGATAAAGCTAGGGGGTGAGCCCGAGATAGCTCTCTAATGCATTGGGTAACGTGACAGAGGTAAACGTGATGTTTCTTCTAATATATTTATGGAATATACTGTGATGGGTATTCCAAGTGTAACTCCGTATGTAGATATGATAGATATAATGTAAGTTTGATATGGATACCATAAGTAACCTTTATGATTTATGATTTGTGTGTGTTATTCATAAATCTCATGATTTCATAAGGTATGTTATGATTGAAAAGTATGGTTTCATTGATTCGTATTTATTGATGGGATAATGTTTTCCTTCCTAATTTTATAACCCTTACTGAGATTTTTTTGCTCATCCCATGTTTTTGAAATGTTTTCCACAGGACTAAAAGATGAATAGGGTCAAGTATGGGATCAAAGAAAAGTCAAGCTATCTAAAACATGGAAGTAGATATGTTTATTTTTAAGAGTTTTTATTTTATAAAAAAATGGATACTGAGTAGTAGTGTCTTCTTGTAATATTCATGTTGTAATGTAATAGTTATGACCTAAATCTCTAAAACTCAATACCTAAAAATATCCTCAATGTGAATTATTCGTTTAATTCATGATTATGTAATGTTTTAAGGCTGAGTCCTTATAGTTGGTCTCAGAGGTCGGTTTAGACAACTTTAGGGATTATGAGTTTTTATTAGACACATGGTTATTTCCTTTGTCTATTATTTCAGTTAAATCCTTGTTTTATAAATTTTTTAGATCAAGGAAATTTAGTTACAAATGGAAGGAGGAGGATCTCAAATGACATTTCTATCTCTTCCTGATGACATGCTTGCAATAATTATTGCAAAGTCATGTTCGGATGATTGTGAAACTTTTTCTAGCATACAACTTACTTGCAAGCAGTTGTTTGAGATATCAAACACCTCCACTATACCTTGTTATCATTGTGGATCATGGGTTGTATTTAGAAAAATCCTATTTTCACAATATTCTCATATTTTCAAGAAAGGTAAATATTATCAAGGCATTTTCAAATATTTTACCTTATCACAAGATTTTGAAGCATATTATGATTTTAAGAAAGCTGCTGGAGAAGGATACCCTTGCGCAACCTATTTATATTTGATTTTAAAATATTGTCTCTCAGCACATACTTATGGTATTTTAAAAGGACCGTTAATTGAATGTTTCAACTCAAATTCGGTTCAACTATTTTATAGAAATCAAGTTTTATCAGATGTTTTGAAATTATATGTCATACATGATTATTTTCCAAAACTGTTTTTCTGTGAACACCCATATGAACCTTGTTGTACAAGGTGTATTTTGATGGAGGAAGCAAATGATTTTGAAGGATCTCTAAATCATTGTTGCGATTCATGGAACTTCTACCTACGTGAACAAGATGACGATGAAACCAAATGTACACCATGATCAAGGTATGATGTTCTTCATTTTGGGGATTGTTTTATTTTATCATTTGGTGGTGAAATAAGACTTCAAGAATTAAGATGTTGAGATCACAATGAATTTGGATGAAAATGAGAGGTATAATGAAACCATTTAGGTTAAAACATGTTAGGGTTATTTTTGATTTTTATAAAAAGGACAACCCGTAGGATGGGTGAAAACCCATCGCATCTGACAAGGCTACAGGAATCGAACCCACAACCGAAGGGCCACAAGGGCGCATCGCCTAACACTAGCCTACTTGAAGTCCTTGGTTAGTATGACTTATTATTTTTAGTAAAATGTTTTTATGGAATAAGAATAAGTTGATTTTTGGAACTTATGTTTTATCAAATTGATATACTTAGTATTGAAAAATGATTTAGTGATTAAGTGATAAAGGTTGTTATGGAAGATGTTCTCTCTTTTGAGGAAACAATATATGCCTAAGGAAGATAGAATACTATGGGATTTCAATTGTGGAATAATGGTTGAAATTTTAGTTTGGAAGAATCTATGTTTTTATTATGGACACATGATGATTTGATTTATTTATGAAAATGATAAACCTATAATGGAGAATATTTTATTAGGTTAATTACTTTTCAATACGAGACTTTATGAGAAACTGGTGTTACTTGGAGATAAATGTTAAGATGTATCTTGGAAGTCTATGTAATTAAATCCTTATGCGATTTGGGTAACAATCAAAGTTTGGATTACTTTTGAAGAATTTTAGGGAAATTTTTTTATTGAATGGTCTTTGTTGAACTTTGCGTTTCGTTAAGACAAATTTTGGAGATTAAGAGTAGTTTCTATTTATGTAAAAGTTTATCCTTTTTGGGGATTATCTGATCTTGTACTAAACGTTTTGGTTTTAGTTAATATCTAAAGACAAGGGAAATATATAGTTCATCTTTTTTGGATTATTTGATTCTATTGAAGTTTATTACAGCACTTTTAATGTAAACAAGTCATCTTGAATACTCATCGTATGGAGGAAATATGAGTTTGTGTTAGAAATATAGGGAAGGATAAAAGTCTAAATGAAAAGTAATTGTGTTTCCTTATGTTTTTAGTTAAGCACAAAAATAAATTCCTCAATGAAAAGTAACTTAAAACAAAAACCTTGTTTGTTAATGTTTCCTAGTGGGAAATCAAAGACTGTTTAACCCATTATATGTTTGTGATTTTCTGGTGGTTAACTTTCTCCTAAACATGTTTTCTATCACTCTCCATCAGAACTTGATGATTTTTTTTCTCCTCCATATCCATGTTTTCATGGAATCCTAGTATCTGTTGTCTCAGGTAACCTTTGTACTTATCTTTCTTTATTTTAAAGTGATAGTTTTATTGACTCTCTCTCCGATGTGGGGCTTTTAATGAAGTTTCCAAGCCCGGTTTTAAAATTGTGAGGGCACAATTCCCAAAAGGGGGGAAGGATGTAACATCCCAGGTAAATGAATAATAAGATATTTTCATAATTATTAATATTTTTGAATTAAATATTAATTTTACCTTAAAGGGGTTTCTATGTTCGATAGCATACCCAATACGCAACAGCGGGTTTCTTTGGAATCTTACATTGCACACTAATAATATAATATTATTATTTTAAACGGTAGTTAACTCCTAGCCATTGTATTGGAAGTAATGAACAAAACTAACTAAAATATGATTATACATATTTTTTAAATATATTTACATTTATCAAATAAAAGTTAGAGGCTTAAAAAGTGAATGAATCTAATTTTAAGCATAATTTTCATTAAAAGGCCGATTTATCGACTTTTAATGGCGAACCCTTTTTAAATATAGTTTTGGTCACTTTAATACATTCTATATTACCAAATAAAATCCTTCATTAGAAAGGGGACATAAAAATTTACTTTGTGCAATTTTTTGGAATTTTTCTGATAAAGTTCATTTTTAATGAATAGTGGAAAATATTGTATTTTAATTCAAAAGTGCCTTTTAATATAATTTATTTATATGGTTAGATTATATTTTTAATTGGTTTTAAAGTTAAATTAAAAATATACTTTTACCATTTAATCCAATGTCGGTCATTGGAATAAATTTCACTTTGAAATTGAACATAAACAAGTATCAATCTTTCGATAGTTATTGTTTCGTAAAAACACTCTATTTGTTTTAATAGTGGGAATTATTTTTTAAATTAATTAATGCCACTTATATATTTTGAATTTGAAAAAATAGACATAAATTTTGAATTCAGAAAATCAAATATTGCTTCGGCTGAATTTTTGGTATTTTTTCTGAAAAACTTCAATTTTTGATTAATAGTGAAACCACTTAGTGGTAGTTAAATAACTGAGTTTTTCATTTAAATGAAAATTTACCACTTCTGTGAATTGAATTTTAAAAATCCTACATTCATGGTTGTTATCAAAAATAAAAATGTGGTTCATTAAGAAGAAAATATTTTTTTTGAATAGTAATTTTTGACTTTTATTTACCGCGGTTAAAGGTAAATAGGGTAATTCAATGTTAAAAGAATATTATAATAATTCAAAATTACCTAAACACTTGTCCAAACCATATTTTTTGAGTCCTTAACTACCATGGTCATAATTGGGTATATTTTAGGACCCCATTGATCTAATTGGGAGTGAAAATGACAATTTAGATTAATTAATTTAATGTAAAGACAAAATTGACATTAACCAAACTGTTTTAGTAATTAATTTTTATATGGTGTTATATAAGTCCTATTTTAGACTATAAATACTCATTGGAAAGATAAAAATATTTCCTACATGATAATAGTTTTTTTATAATTTTTAGACATCGAATAAATTAATTTATTTATGACACAATAATGATGTCGTATTTCCCTCATTAATAAATGATTAAAATAAATAATATTATAATGATTAAAATATTATCCAAAACATGTCCAATTATGATTGGATGATTATATTTAGATTATTAGTCATCGTATCTTCTACCGTAATGATTTTTGGACCATTAGAAACCGAATATCATTATATAATAAAATAATTTTTTCACACTTTCCTAAAGAGCCCCTCCTCTCCCTTATAAACGGAGACCATCTCTATCCAATTCCTCACACCTCTCATAACATTTGGCTCGTCCAAACTCTAACCAACTAATCTACCTACATCCCTCTCCTCCTCCTAGAAGACTTAACTTAGGCATAAGTCATTTCAAGAAGTCCTTTAGTTCAAACCAAAGAGAGTTACCCAAATTAAAGGTAACGGTTTCTCTTAAATTGTTTTCTTTTATTTTACTTCTCCAACCCCTAAAATATTTTTATTTAATTTATTTTGTAACAAAACAAGTATCCTAAATATACTAGTATGGTTTTATGAGATGTTTTCAAACTAAACTTACAAACACATCCATCTAATGGATGAAGAACATAATGTTTCTATGGATGGAAAACTAACGCCTCACGAAACAATGATTGTTCAATTACATCTTACCGCCTCTCATGGTGGACATTATTAGGGAAATGTATTTATATATGATATATATTATGTTTATTATTTCCTTATTCTTATGTGATTCCAATTTATACTATGCCTTTATAGTTTCAATAGTGGGTAAATACGATAATCTCATTTGAGGAAGTGTGGACTACCGCCCCCTCAAAGTGATGTGACTCGTTAATGCCTTATGTGGGTTGTATAAAGGATGGAGTTAATGATATTATATATTAAATTATACTGGAATTATAATATACCCATGTATAACTTGGTTTTAATTCCATTAAAATAATAAATAGAAATGAAAGTAGCGTTCATGTGTACGTACGGCTTACTGTCTCCATGAACGGTGCATTTCATTTCTTACCTCTAAATGTTATGTACTATTATAAAAACATGTATATAATGGATATATATAATATATATGATATTTAAATCATTAATATAATTCTGGATATAATTAACTATTGACCACATGGACAACATTTAAATATAAGGTGTTCATTTTGACTAAAGTACCAAATATCGACAAAATGAACGTTATTAAATTAAATGATTACATAATGTTTATAACATGGTAATAAGTGATATAAAAGGAATAATAAACTTGAAAAAGGTTCTTAAGAAAGTATAAATTAACTTTAGTTTATTATTCTGGAAATTAAATAACGATCGATTCAAGTCGGACACGAGGTAAGGGATCCGACCTCACTCTTTCTTTTCAAGTACTCTCTTTTATGTCATTTCATTTATGCTCCATGTTCTTATGTTGGATGATGTTCTTTTATATTAACCATACTGTATTTTTTATTTTAATATGATGATAGACCCCCTATTACTCTCATCAATTCATTTTAAGAATTTTTAAGTGGCACCGTTAGGCTGCCGAATTTTTGTAAGGGATTTTCTTATCTCACTTTTGATTCTGTGAGATTTCTATTGTTCGCAACTTATTTATTACATGTGGTGTAATGAATAATGCCCTTGATATATATTACCATTATTATATTTATATTCATGGTATTCTGTGATTCATTTTTTGGTTATTAACTTTTGGTCATACGATTCAATTTGAATACAATGAAGTAAGGGTTTTTTCATCTCACTTTTTATTCCCAGGAGATTCATGCTATATTGGCCACTATTTCCTTTAGTGTGGCATATGTACAGCCCATGATTGTACTATTTGTGTAATATACTCTCATTTATGAGTATTTACATCTTCATTGGATGATCCTTCTTTCATGTGACATATGTTTTGTAAGTTACCAAATCGGTAAGGGAACTCCTTAACCCAATTCCCATTCATTGGGTTGATATTCTCTTTTTTTATTTATGTCATCCTATGAATATGTGTGAATTACATATGATTGTTTTAAAATTAATATCCACTTAAATTGGGTGTATTTATATTTGTCACACATAATTATGAGATTGATTTATCCTTAATTTAAGAATACCATCTTTATAAGGGATTTTATCTCAATTTACATTTCCATTGAGACTTCATTATTGTTATGCACTAATTCAATCTTATATGGTGTATATACTATCCATTGAAATATTATATCATGAATCCATTTATTATCATGATATTATAATGTTCTGATTAAACTTTATTCTTCAATTATTTGTATTGAAGCATATCTCTTTTTTAAAAAAAACTCTTTAACTAAATATCATTTTAAATGTTTTAAAGATTTATTATTATAAATATTTATAATTAATGTCCTTGTTTTAAAAGTGGGTTTTAGGATTTATTTATATGGACATTAATGTTTTAAAATGATAATTCGTTTAAAAGATTCAAATTGGTATGAGACACTTTTATTCAAAAATGTCTTTTTAAATGGTTTTGAAAATGATTTGATAAAACATTTGTTTATTTCAATATCTTGATTTGATATATTGGAATGTGGAAATGTTATCTTTCCTTTATACATGTGTTATATGTTATAATTATGTTATGGTTATTGGGAATTTATTACGTATATGGGTGGTTCCGTGATAAACCTAGGGCTGGTGAGCCCGAGATAGCTCTCCAATGCATTGGGTAACATGACAGAGGTAAACACGATGTTTCTCCTAAGAGATTTAGGGAATATACTGTGATGGGTATTTCAAGTGTAACTCCCTATGTAGCTATGATAGCTATAATGTAAGTATGATATGGATACCATAAGTAACCTTTATGATTTATTATTTGTCTTTGTTATTCATAAATCCCCTGATTTCATAAGGTATGTTATGATTGAAAAGTATGGTTTCATTGATTTTTATTTATTGATTGGATAATATTTTCCTTCCTCATTTTATAACCCTTAATTGAGATTTTTATACTCATCTCATGTTTTTGAAATGTTTTCCACAGGAATTAAAGATGAATAGGGTCAAGGATGGGATCAAGGAAAAGTCAAGCTATCTAAAACATGGAACTAGACATGTTTTTTTAAGATTTTTTATTTTATGAAAAAAATGGATACAAAGTAGTAGTGTCTTCTTGTAATATTCATGTTGTAATGTTATAGTTATGGCCTAAATCTCTAAAACTCTAAACCTAAAAAGATCCTCAATGTGAATTATTCATTTAAATCAAGATTATGTAATGTTTTAAGGCCGGGTCCTTATACTACCACTCATAGACCCCCACAAAAAATTAATTCCACCTCATATTCCTAGTATATCTGACTCACCTCAATGTTTCTCATCATGCTCTAACCCACCTATAATGATTTCATTAAATTCATTCCAAAAGTAAATAAACACATAATGTATGAGTTATACCTTATATATAATTTATTAAACTATACCAAGTCCCAATATATTTTGATAACACACTTCCATAAAAATAATATAAATATTCATGGTTAACTACTAGATAATTACTATGTTTCTTTTAGGATAAAATATTATTAAGTTTTATATTATGAAATTTTAACTAATGTGTGTATTCATCTATACATTCACTAGATCATAACACACTTTCATACATCAAATCCTTCAAAAATATAATATATATCACTAATATTACAATATTTTATCAGTGTTATATTATAATAATATTTTCTTTTGTATCAAACCCGTGTTGAAGGCCCTGTAAAATTTCAAGGAAAATCATGGTTGTTGATATGATTACATCTATGATAGAAGATATTGTAGTGAGTTTTATATCCCATATTTAGTGATGTTAAAGAGAAAATATGGATGGTTAATTTATAAAATGAAACAAATCCAAGTACATAAAAATATAATTTGGAATTTTGGGGATAAAATAAATAAAATTAATTAAGAATAAAAAATTAAGGGTAGTGTGGTGTGAAGAGTATCGGTAAACAAGATATAATAAGAAAGAATAAGAAATTTTTATAGTGGTTTGGATTGAGCGAAAACTATGTTGAATATTTATACCTCTCTATCCCCAAGATATATGAAACATTATATGAATATACTTGACTTCTTAATATTATTAAAAACCCCTTAAAATATATATTTTTCTACCCTAGAGGTAGAAACCCAAAATGCATCATTTTTCAATCCTAGATTTAAAAAGAAGAAAACATACATTATAGTGCTGGAAGAAACAAATTTCCTTTACATGTACCAAGGCCCAAGAAAAAACCATTTTCCTTTTACCCATCCCATAAAATTACTAGTTATCTTTATTTTTTGTTTAAAATAACATAACTAAAATATTCCATTTTTTTAGGTATAGCCATTTGTGAGTGGAGTAATTTCAACTAGATAGATTTTTATATTGTAATGAAAATTTATCATAATTAACTGAAAAAATATAAACAAATGACAGATTATGGGGGTGTAACTAGTGTAGAATTTGAAACATCATGCCCTTAAAGTAGATTTAATAACATAACTAAGATAAAAAACAACAAAATGTATAAAAATGATGTTCTCAAACTAATACTAATTTAATATTTTAATGGTGTTAGGTCAAGATTCTGCGTAATTTAAGATGTCTTGTATTTTCACTACCTATATATTTAGCTTCATTTTTTGGTAAACTCTGACATCTAATTCAATAGTCTTATCCAAAATATTCATCACTAATTATTAGCATATATGTAGAATTTAATCACGAACCATTTATAAATATTAGTTAAAATAATTCTTATAATAATGGAATAAAAATGTTATCAGAAATTATAAAATAATTATAGTAGGAATTTGATCACTCATAAATAGTCAGTTAACATTCCAAATTAATCCCCATAATAATATCTATAATAATAAAACTAAAAAACCCAGAAATATCACATTATTTTTTATAAAATATCACATTTTATTTTTTATTATTGTTTCTAAAAATATATAAGCATCATATTAATGATATATTTTATTCAAGGTAAAATCATGATAGAACATAATTATTATTTATTCCATGAAACATAATCTTGTAAAACAATTAAACATATTCACATGCATACAATTTTTTCTCAAGTGTATTGTAAAATTTATACCACAAAATAGCATCATATTGGGTTAAAATATAAATATATATTTCTTATAACATATTATCCTTATTTTATCGTTGATAATAAATTTTACCCTAATGTATTATTATTGAACGTCAATATATTACATTAACCTTCAACACAAAATCTACCATCACAGAATAATGACCAACATTTTCAATAAAAAACACTATCAATACTAAAATTAATGTCTCAAAACAACACTTAACATTACATTAATAAATGATTTTTTTCAACAATGAAATTAAGAAATTAAATATTATAATAGATAAAAATATCAAATGTATAAAAAATTAGAGTATTATAATGTTGATTATGTCAATGCTACGTAGTAATCTAACATTTATCCTCTTGAATATTTGGGATATAATGTAACCATAATATCAAACATGATAAATAATTATTGTTGTGATAGAATTTAATGACTAAAAATAAAATATTTTTTTTAAAATGTAATGTTCGGTTCCATCCTTGGAGTTCATTTTTTCCTTAACATAACATCAAGTTCATACATTATATATAATTACTCTCATATCATAATCAGATGCTTCAGAACATATCATATAACAATTTTACGTACTAAAATGTGGAAAGAAAAATTCTTATGATTCTTCAATTATTTTTTCAAAATTCCATAACATCATAAAATTTTACTATAACATGTATAAGTAAATATTCATTGATGATTTCATGCATTAAGGATCATTGAAAATATCATTATTGGTAAAAGTCAATCTTTTAAACATAAAAGTCAATTCTTCTCCAGGAAAAATATTTAATATTAATATAGATTATTAAATTTCAATATGTAAAAAAAGAAACTAAAAGTAAATAAAAAACATAAGGGTCATTTTTTAAAATATTAGAGTTTGAGTTTCTGTATATAAAAGTAAAATAATGAATCATAATAGTTCTATATTTAAAAAATGCATTAATATAAAAAATTAAAATTATAATAATTCATAAAAAGAATAATTATAATAATAAAATATGATGAATAAATAAAAAATGATAAATATAAAAGTGAGGTAAGGGAAACTAATTATTAAAATACAATAAAAATAAAAAACACATATCACTCTTCCCCTTTTTTATAATTATAAAGCCCAAAATTCTAGAACTATATAAACATTATCCCTTTTTATATGGATTAGAATGATAGAGATTAGTTAAAATAAAAAAAATCATGAACCAAAATGGGGTGTCATCCAAACCGACATCCGAACTGATCCATGGCCTGGTCTGAAGGGCATTCCCAATCCCCATGGGCTAGAAACTACTATTGGGGATCAAAGTAGTCACTATACGAATGATTATTTTGAAGAAAACCAATATCACATAACCAAAATTGAACATGTTGTAGAAACCAACAACTACTCATAAAAAACTAATCCATAGGCAAATACAACTGAACTATGTTAAAATTAAAACAAAATAAAACCAAAATGCTACGAACAGGATCTACACGTGTCCTTATCACACTCGGACTTTTTAATTTATTTATTTTTTATTTTTTCTTGGCCCCGAGTTCTCATTCCAGGGTCTGAGATGGGTCCCAAATTAAATTTTTTGATGTTTAATGTTTTACTGGGTTTCAGACCCGTGTGGAGTCACCGCGCGGTTGTCGGTAGCCGCGCAACCGGCACTAGTGTAGTGAAATTGCTCAAAATTATTATTATTATTATTATCATAATTCTTATTCATATTCATATTATTATTATTATTATTATTATTATTATTATTTTCAATATTATTATTGTTCTTATTATTGTTTTTATAATTGTTATTATTATTATTATTGTTAATAAACTTCATTAATATTATCTTTATTATTGTTAATTTTATTATTATTATTATTATTATTATTATTCTGGTATTTTACTGTTATTATTATTAATATTGATATTATTAAAATTATTATTATTGATAAAATAAAATGAAAAAAAACAGAAAAAAAACCCGAATTTCTACCATATCCTGTCGCCCCCCCGTTAACCCCTGTGCAGCGGTGCCTCCCAGCGCGAGCCGCCCCCTCCCCGCGATTTGGCCTCTTGTCTGCACTGCCTCCCCCGTCCGGTGCCTCCTCCTCCTTGTGGTGCCCCGTCTGGCCTCCCTCTCTAACCACGCACACCCCCCCCCCCCCCACTTGGTCCTCTCTTTCGTGCCATCATCCCATCCGGTCGCATCCTCCTCTACAATGGTGCCCCGACCTCCTCCCGCGTTTAGCCTGCAGTTGGATTCTACGCCCCCCCTACTCGCCCTCTGCCCGCCTAGCTCCCGCACCCCTGCCCTCAACCTCACCCCCTTCGGCTCGCCCAACTGGCCTCTTAGGCCAGAAGTGCCTCCCTTCTATCATCTCTGGCCAACTGCGTCCTTGCTGGAGCTCCTTCCTAGCCGCTACTGCACCCTTCCGCACCCACATTCCAGCCTCCAACTCCTTTTCCGGCCAACTGTGGAAAACCTGAACCCCGACACGCGCTGTTTTCCGGCAACCCACCATTCTGCCCCGTCTGACAACCTCTACTTCAGTAATTCTTTAGTTTTGAGTATTTTCATTAATTTATCTATACCTTAATGCCTCGGTTAGTAACTAGTGGTTTTGTGAGTTGTTTCGGGTGTGCAGATTGGTCCATGGGGCATTGTTTCACCCTTCGTCGAAGTTCAGTCGCTTCCACGGTCAACCTTGAGGTAGTAGAATCTTCATCTTCCTTTCCGATTAATCCATTTAATTCTTGAGAGTTTTAATTAAATCTTTAACATGATTTTCACCTTCACAATATACTTAGTTATTTTTCTATAGTCTTTCCAAGCTATTTGGTTCTGTAAAAAAAAATTTGAAGCATTTCCCCTATGATTATAATTTTATGTGTTTGAGGAAATTGGGTTATTTTGACATCAAAATTTGTATTAGTAGTGTACCAAACATGACATTCACCTTTGTGACAATCTTCAATAGTCTCTCATGGTATTTTTATTTTGGTTTGTGAAATTCGTTTGAACTATTTATGGAATTCCTTATAAACTATTTGACTAGCTTATAAAATTTCTAATAAATTGGTTGGGTTGATTATATAATTGTTTATGATTCGTTTTGTCTATTTACATAATTGTTGATGAATTATTTGATATGTTTCATTCGTTCCTTATTTTCCAAAAATAAGGGACTTTGGAGATATTCTGGTCAATTTACTTTAGTCTTGAAGTGTTTGGTTTAATAGGGTTGTGTCTTGGAAATTGTGTTCAAAATGTTAAAAAAGGGGGTTATGGATTTAAGGGGGATTTTTTTGCATTCTATTAAATTTCGAAACTATTGGTTTTGATTTTGAAGAAAATTGAGTTCTTGTGGAAATGGTTTAGAAATGTCACTTTGGTTGTTGTTATACCATTGGATGTGGTCACATCTATGGGTGGAATAGGTGCACACTTGGATGTGTCCTCAAATGAAGATGGAACCTTCAAAATAATGTTTCCTTAAAACATTTTGTTTCTAAATAGATTTTGTTTCCTAAATATAGTTTGGTTCATTATGTGGCGTTTATGAAAGGTTTGAAATGTAGTATCAACGGGTGTGCCCATTCGGCATTTGGGGTGTGTTTCAATGAATGTTATGCTCAAGGTGCCATTTGGACATTTCACAAGATTGCATGTTTTTCTTTTAGAGTTTGAAACGTTTTACTAAAAATGCATCGAATACTTTGGTCTTAAAGTCCCATTTGGATCTTCCGAATTATTGGTGTATTTGTGTTAACTATTAGAATGATTGGTGTTTGGAAATTGTGTGAGTCTGGTTGGAACTTTAAATGTTTTTAGAATATTGATTTCGACCTGGGTGTGTCGTGATTGCCCATTTGGAACTTTCAACTTTAATGTAATGTCTGCATTGACTCTTTGAATTGATGACGTTTTCATTACTGTATGCCTATATAACAACTTTAGTATTTTGGAAAAGTTATCAAATGGTTTTAATGATTTCATGGCATGAAGGCCCGGTTGGCACCTTTGATGATATTATGTTTGTGTATATATATGTATATATATTGGGGCACCTCTATAGGGGATATCTTTTTTTTGTTATCGTATGGAGTGTCCGTGTTTGAGGTAGGAAAGTGTGGTGAGATCTGTCACATGTGTGAGGGCCTCCTACTTACACTATATTATTGTCACCGCCATGGGTTCTTAGGCTTCTTTTAGAGATCGAGTGAACGTTTCTGATCAACCCCGATTAGACTGGTTGGTACCGCTGGATATGTTATCAGGCCAGGCAAGCTTTGCCACTGGATTGGTCAGTTTGGGCATCCAGTTGGTTATAGACATAGGAGCTTCACCATACACCGGAAGGTGGTTCAGAAACCGAGTACCTCTAGGGGTCTTCTAGGGATGTTTAGGATCACCCATGGTTATTGGATTATTTTCATTTCTTGTTACATTCTATGCACTGGTCTTGTTTACTTTATGTGCGCTAGTTATTTTCAGTTATCTCTCTAACCTGTTTTTCTCTAGCACAACATTGGTATAGTCTACTTTGGATTTTGTTTATAAAATGAAAAATGATTTTAGAAAATGGAATGTAGTGTGTGTTGGGTATTTAAATGGGAAAAACATGTTTCTTATTTTCAAATTTGAAAACCCTAATTTTATAGTGGTATTTCAAACTTGCATTTAATAGATTGTTTTGGGAAATGAAGGACTTGGATTTAGTGGTTTTATCTTGGAATCCCTACTTATAATTTTAAATGCTCACACTTACTTTATCATTTTTAGTTACAGGTTTCCTTTGATCAGGTTTCTCTCGGTTGAGTTGCTCATTGTTGGATCAAGGTCAGCTTTTGGTTGGGAGGTGACCTGGACTATCACAAGGAGGTATTTTGAGGTGTTCTGTTTATTTTCTTGTTTTGCTGCTCGAGTTAAATTTTATCTTTCCGTTTATTCCTGTTTATCTATTTGTCTTTTATGGGCCAAATCGTTGGCAGCAATTAAATTTTTATGCCTAGCACTAGTTGCCAACCCGTGGGGATCGGAAATGCCCCTCGAGCCATTTCGCGGACCTGCTCAGGTGACTGGTTATGGGTCGACCTGGGTCGGTTCATGACAAAATGGTATTATAGGAGGACCTTGTTATTTAGGGTGTCTGGTAGATGGAGATTAGGATGGTCGGGACTCGAGAGTTAGGTACGTGAAGGACGTCCTGAACCCTTACCCGTTCTGAACCTCGAGTCACCAGGGGTAGATCGGGAATTGAGTTCTTGTCTTGTTCTGATTTGTTTTGGATTTAGGGATGACAAAGGAGGAAAACCGATGTTATATTGTTATTTTATATGGATTATTGACCCATTTGGAGTCTGCGTACACGGTTTAAGTTCCTCCTAGTCATTGACGCTTACTTGGGGCATGGCCCACTACCATGTCGCTAGGTTATGCATGACTACTAGCCCCTCCCTTCACTAATTTGATGAAAATTTTGTGTTGTCTTGGTTCTTGTGGTTGTAAGTTCACTTTTGAAAATTAAAAAGGGTTTTTCAAATGAGAACGATTTTTTTGAAATGGATTTAAATTTGTGAAAGCGATTTTTAAGACTGAAAGTTCTTGGTTTAAAAATCCAGTGGTTGCTTGGAAACTAGTAGAGATATGGTTTGGTTGCAACCTTAGGTAGTCTTTATGAACATTTTCACATGTGAGGGAAGACATGAGAAGTGTGTGTTGGTGTGTATGGATGAAATCAAATGAAGAAATGTGCAACGGTTCATGGGATTACTAGGGTGTCCACTTGGAATTAAAGGCGTGACCTTGTTTTTTCTAAAGTTATTTTAAAAAGGGGAAATGATTTATGGAAAATTGAATTTGGTTTGGAAAGTGACCTTGAAAGAAGGTGGTTATGAAATCTAAAATAAAAAAGGGGGTTTTGAAGAAGAAATTTTGGGTTGTGTTTGCATTTGTTTGTTCTTATTTGAACAGATTGTTTTCAGATAATGGTTCTTCCAATGATGTTGCTTTGGCTTGATATTGGTTTTGGTTCTGTGTTGTATACGTTGTTCAGAAAAAGCCACCTAGAAAGGTCCCCAAGGTTTCAGATAAGTCATGCCCATTTTTTGGTCCTTCTCGAACATTGCATATCCTTTACGGTGATCAAGGTCAGTTATAAGCAGCAGAATGGATTGGAGAGGTCAAATGCATCTTCAGGATATTAGGAACTCCCGATGATGTCAGAGTGTGTACCGATTTGGGTTTGTTTGAAGGTCCATCTCTAGACGAATGGGAGTTGGTTTCCCCATCATCAATGCGAGTTGGGAAGACATGAGATGTCTTTAAATACATCTTCGTATGACGGTTTATACCTGAAGAGGTAAAGACAAAGAAAAGGGAATAGATCAAGCGTATTCAATAAGGCCAACAGATGGTGAAGGCATATGTTCATCATTTCAAGGAGCTCATGTCCTTTTCTCTAGAGGTAGTGTCACAGGATTTGATGAAGACTTCTCTCTTAATTGGGGATATTCACCCTGAGATCAAGGAGCAGGACCTCCTTTCTAAAGACAATAGTTTAGAGAAGTTGGTGGATGAGGCGTTATTAGCTGAACTATTCTCTAGAGCATAGGTTCTTGGAAATCCATCAGATCCATTTACTCATGAAGGTTCCCCATCTGGCGAGCAGGGGGTGCCAGAGGGTCCTGTTTCTAAAGAGTCTTCTACAGTGGTTTTGGCTTCTATTTCGTCGCACCGTTCAGTGGTGTGCCACCAGTGTGGCCGGTTTGGGCACGTGAAGCCATCATGTCGCATCCCTCTAAAGACGTGTCGTCGTTGCAGCTGTCTAGGTCACTTGGAGAAGTTTTTCAGGAGCGTCACCTAAAGAAGACGCTATGACCAGAGAAATTCCAATGCCAGACTATGAGCCAGGAGATGCTTCAACCATTAGAGCCCCATCCACAGGTCATGGGATGAAGCTCGCGTGCAGTAATGAGTTTCTGGGGGTGCGAAGCCTCGATTTAGGTTTCGTGTTCCATGTAGGTAGTGGAAAATTTAAAGTCTTTACGTTCTCATTTTTTTCTGTTGTTAAAGTTTTGACATAATTTTAAGTTAATTATTTTATCGTGGGGTTATGATGGACATGTTCCATTATAATCCAAACAGTTTTCCTTGTCTGTTCATGGTTTTCAGAATCATGCTCTTTTCTGTAGAGTGTGTTTGGAATTTTTTTGGATTGATTTGGGTTTAGCTGTGTTCGTTTGGAGAGGTAAGTGCCTATGAAAAAGCCAATGTTTGTGTTTATGCTCGGTTTCACTGTTTGAGTTTGGTTCTGCTCTGAGTTTTTTCTCTAGTGTTCGATCTTCCATAGGTTTGAGTGAAGAGTTTCATGTTTCAGCAGATGTGTTGTTTTCTCGTGCTATCGAAGATGGTTTGGATAAGTTTGGGGTACCCGTGTCAGCCCCCCTTCATGGGGTGGTATGTTTGGGGCATTAAATTTACATTCTAGTTGAATTCTTGAGGTGGGTAGATCCCTCTCGTGGTCTCCCATTCTCTTATGGTGTGGTTCCCTTCAGTTTCTGTCACGCATGGATCCTTGTTTTGTCTTTTAATCAGCTGGGTGACTTTCTGGGGGCAGAAAGTGTCTGTGGTGGGGGGAATTTTCACACTCGGACTTTTTAATTTGTTTATATTTTATTGTTTCTTGGCACCGGGTTCTCTCTACAGGGTCTAATATGGGTCCCAGATTAAATTTGTTGACGTTTAATGTTTTTACTGGGTTTTGGACCCGTGTGGAGTCACCGCGCGGTTGGCGGTGAAATTGCTCAACATTATTATTATTATTATTATTATTATTATTATTATCATTATTATTATTATTATCATTATTCTTGTTGTTATTATTATTATTTTCAATATTATTATTGTTCTTCTTATTGTTTTTATAATTATTTGTTTTATTGTTAATAAATTTCATTAATATTATCCTTATTATTGTTAATTTTATTATTATTATTATTATTATTATTCTTGTATTTTATTTTTATTATTATTAATATTGTTATTATTAATATTATTATTATTGATATAATAAAATGGAAAAAAACAAAAACAATAATTTCTACCCTATCCTGTCGCCCCTATTTACCCCCTGAGCAGCGATGCCTCCCAGCGCGAGCCGCCCCCTCCCCGCGATCCGGCCTCCTGTCCGTGCCGCCTCCCCCATCCAGCGCCTCCTCCTCCCAGCGGCGCCCTATCTGGCCTCCCTCTTTACCCACGTGCACCAGCCCCTACCCCCTACCCTGTCCTCTCCTCCGCATTACCTTCCCATCTGGCTGCCTCCTCCTCAGCAGCGGCACCCCTGCCTCCTCTCGCGTTCAGCCTACAGCCGGCTCCCCCTGCTCGCCCTCCGCCCCGCCCAGCTCCCGCACTCCGGCCCTAAGCCTCTCCCCCTCCAGTTGGCCTAGCCGACCCCCTATTCCGGCAGCGCCTCCCTTCTATCATCTCCGGCCGGCTGCCTCTTTGCTGGAGCTCCGTCCTTGCTGCACCCACACCCTTCTGCGCTCTCATTCCGGCCACTAACTCCTTTTTCAGCCAGTAGTGGCAAACCCGAACCCCGACATGTGTTTTTTTACGTTGACCCACCATTCCACCCCATTAGACAACCTCGACATTGGTAATTATTTTGTTTTGATGGTTTTCATAAATTTATCGAGACCTTAATGCCTCAGTTAGTAACTGGTGGTTTTATGAGTTGTTTCGGGTGTGTAGATTGGTCCACGGGGGATTATTTCACCCTTCGTCGATGTTCAGTCACGTCTACAACCCACAATGAGGTAGATGAATCCTCATCTTCCTTTCCAATTAATCCATTTAATGCTTGAGAATTTTAATTAAATCTTTAACGTGATTTTCACCATCACAATATACATAGTTATTTTGCTATAGTCTTTCCAAGCTAATTGGTTCTGTAAAAAAAGGTTTTATGCATTTCCCCTCTGATTATAATTTTATGACTTTGAGGACATTGGTTTATTTTGACATCAAAAGTTGTATTAGTAGTGTACCAAACATGACACACACTTTTTCGACACTCTTCAATAGTCTCTCATGGTATTTTCCTTTTGGTTTGTGCAATTCGTTTAAGCTGTTTATGGAATTTATTATAAATTGTTTGACTGGCATATCAAATTGCTAATAAATTGGTTGTGTTGATTATATAATTAATTATGATTCGTTTTATCTATTTACATAATTGTTGATGAATTGTTTGATATGTTTCACTGGTTCCTTAGTTTCCAGAAATAAGGGATTTTGGAGATATTCTGGTCAATGTACTTTAGGATTGACGTGTTTGATTTGACAATGTTGTATCTTGGAAATTGTGTTCAAAATGTTTTAAAAAAAATGTTTATGGATTTAAGGGGGATTGTTTTGAATTCTATTAAATTTTAAAACTTTTGGTTTTGATTTTAAAGAAAATTGAGTTCTTGTGGAAATGGTTTAAAAATGTCACTTTGGTTGTTGTTATGCCATTAGATGTGGTCACATCCATGGGTGCCCTAGGTGCACACATGAATGTCTCCTCAAATGAAGATGGAACCTTAGAAATAATGTTTCCTTAAAACTTTATTTTTTATAAATAGATTTTGTTTCCTAAATAAGGTTTGGGTCTTTATATGGCGTTTATGAAAGGTTTGAAATGTAGTCTCAAAGGGTGAGCTCGTTCGGCCTTTGGTGTGTGTTTCAGTGAATGTTATGATCAAGGGGCCATTTGGACATTTCACAAGATTTGACGTTTTTTTTTAGAGTTTGAAACGTTTTACTAAAAATTCATTGATGACTTTGGTCTTAAAGGCCCGTTTGGCTCTTCCGACTTATGGGTGAAGTTGTGTTAACTGTTAGAATGGTTGGTGTTTGGAAATTGTGTGTGTCTCTATGGAACTTTAAATGTTTTTAGAATAATGATTTTGACTTGGGTGTGTCTTTATGGCCCATTTGTAACTTTTATCATTAATTTAATGTTTGCGTTGACTCTTTGAATTGACAACGTTTTGATTACTGTATTCCCATATAACAACTTTAGTGTTTTGGAAAAGGTATCAAATGGTTTTAATGATTTTATGTCATGAAGGCTCGGTTGGCACCATTGATGATCTGATGTATATATATGTATATGTATATATATTGGGGCACCTCTATAAGGGGATATCCCTTATGGGTTATCGTATGGAGTGTCCGTGTTTGGGGTAGGCAAGTGCGGTGAGAAGTGTTACGCGTGCGAGGGCCTCCTACTTACCCTATATTATAGTAACCACCATGGGTTCCTGGGCATCTTTTAGATATCGAGTGATGGTTGCTGATCAACCATGATTAAATGGGTTGGTACCCTATGGATTTATTTTTAGGTCATGCAGGCTTTGCCACTGGATTGGTCAATTAAGGCGGCCAGTTGGTTATAGACTTAGGAGCTTCACCATACGTCGGTAGGTGGTTCTGAAACCGAGTATATCCAGGGGTATTTTAGGTATGTTTAGGATCACCCATGGTTATTAGATTATTTTCATTGCTTGTTACTTTCCGTGCACTGGTCTTGTTTACTTTCTGTGCACTAGTTATTTGTAGATTTCCCTCATACCTATTTTTCTCTAGAACAACATTGGTATATTCTGTTTTGGATTTTGTTTATAAAATGACAAATGATTTTAGAAAATGGCATGTAGCATGTGTTGGGTTTTTAAATGGGAAAAACATGTTACGTATTTTCAAATGTGAAAACCCTACTTTTATAGTTGTAATTCAAACATGCATTTAATGGATTGTTTTGAGTAAGGAAGGACTTGGATTCAGTGGTTTTCTCTTATCATCCCTAATGAACATTTAAAATTCTCATGCCTACTTTATCATTTTCAATTGTAGGTTTCCTTTGATTAGGTTTCTCTCAGTTGAGTTTCTCATTGTTGGACGAAGGTCAACTTTTGGTAGGGAGGTGACCTGGACAGTCACATGGAGGTATGTTGAGGTGTTCTGTTTATTTTCTTGTTGTGATTCTCAAGTTACGTGTTATCTTTCCATTTATTCATGTTTATCTATTAGTATCTTATAGGCCAAATCGTTCCCAAAAATTAAATTTGGATGCCCGACACTAGTTGCCAACCTGTGGAGATCGGTAACGCCCCTTAGGCCATGTTGCAGACTGGGTTGGGTGACCGGTTCAGGGTCGACCCAGGTTGGTTTGTGATAGTCCTCATAGTCACCAAATTCCACATACCAACCTACTACCAGACACTATCTAACCAAAGAACTGTATCAGAAAAATAGCTCGGGTCTACCGACGGTGAGTGGCATAAGTATTGTGTGAGCTTAAACATCTTAGTAGGAAATCACAATGTATTCCATACATTTTTTTCTAAATTTTTTTAACAAGCATTAGTTTGAAATATATATATATAAATAGGTTTTTCTCAATTTAATAATAAAACATAGCTTTCCCTTTTTCCAAAAAAACAACCCACATTCCCATTTTCAATACCGATTTCCATTTTAAAAACCATGTTCCACACAAAAATCATGAAAAAATAATACAAGGCTAAGATGAAAATGAAATAAAGTGACACCAAATAGGAAACCAAGTGAAATAGGAAAATAAACAAGAACAACAAAATAGTGAACATGGTCATTTCGTAAATATCTCTAGATTGATTTCTAGATGTACTCATATTGGAATCACATGTTAGAATATGGTGTATCTCTATTATCAATAACTCACAGGTCATTCTAAATGTTGATCCACCAACACAATCCCACATGTCCTTTAGACATCCAAGGGGTATCAACCCATATAATTGGGGTCAAAAATAAACCATCAATCTACCCTCTAAAATATTCCTAGGAATCCCATGGTAATAATGATATTACATCTTGAAAGGAGAGATCCTCGCAAGCATGACTGACCCCCCGTCCACCAAGACACTTTCCTACCCCAATCACTAACACTACCCACATGATAACCTACAATGTTAAATCCCCCATAGGGGTTCTCGTCTCAAACCCAACCATGCATAAGTGCCAACCGGGCCATCAAATCATATATATTTTCAAACCATTCTTCAAAACAACTTAAGTTGTCAACCAGGCATTTATATTTGTCAACACCAAAACAATTTACAAGATAGTATAAAGTGCCAACCCATCCATACATCATATACATTTCAAATACACATGAAAAATATTCCCAAACCATTTATAAAATAATATAAATCATCAATTTCATCAATACAATGCTAAACAGGCCTCCTACACAATGATTAACCAAAACATGTCTCAAGACGACAAATAGGGAAAGCTTTAAAACACATTTGAAGTCACATTTAAAATAATTTTAAGCACCAAACCACAATTTATAAATCAAGGAAATATTTTAGGAAAAATGTATGTGGAATAAATGAGAAACCTTTTGAGAAACTGAGGCTCACGTAAGATAGCATTTTTGAATTCCATTGTCATTTCAAAACATATCCATCTGTTCACTAGATGCGCACATGGATGTTCCAACATCCAATTGAACCCTTAAAGGGTCTATGAAACCATTATGAAACCATTTCTAATAACATAATAGGAAAGCAATCCAACACAAAAGGCTCATAATGTCAAAATCACCAATAAACATTTATGAACTGAAAGAACCTTTAAAAAATAGTCAGCATAATTTCTCAAGCAATAAAGATGCATCTAAATCACACATCATGACCAATTTTATCTTAAATTTCATGATACCAAAATATAATTAGACCAAATATCCCCATAAGTGTTCAATTTCATTTTTTATAAAACAATTGGAATTTTATCAAACACCTTGCATACATTTCATTATAAGAAAAACAAAATAAACCCTTTAAAACCCATTTTGAACCCATTTTCCAGCAAATAAATGCAAAAAATATATACCAACATAAAAAAACCATACCAATCCAAAAAACATACCACAAGAATGAGAAAATAATTTATAATTTATTTAAAAATAAAAATCATCAAGTGGAATGACATAGAAAGGAAATGAACAGAAACACATACCTCAACGATGTGTGAGTAAAACAAAACATCAAGGGAAAGAAAGACTGATATCAATGGATAATATGAACACCCTAGATCTAAAGGAAACAACCCAATGCATCAACCCTATATTTTGGGGTTCATCCAAGATATTACCCACCATGTAAATACAAATAAATCAAGAGAGGAGAAGAGAAAGAGGATAAATATTTATAAAGTCGTAGAAAACTCGCCAAGGAAACAATGATATGTGTCCACGGAGGGAGGAGAACCAAAGGGAGTGCACTAGGGGATCCCTTTTCATGATAAAAATGAATAATGGGGATGAAATCAAAAATGTGGCTAAAAAGAGGGTAGGGAAAAATTTTAATTTCAATATTTTTAAAATCTGGGTTGCTCGCACTGTTTGGATGCACAGTTTTCCAAACTGAACGCAAACTATATGGTCACCACTATCCAAATGAAAAAAAATCGTGCATGGTTGTGGTATGATTTCCCAAAATATGTGGAACCCATGAAATATATAAGCAGATCCTAAAACAATCTACACAGTTACCTGGGCCAAGACACATGATTTACACAAACCGTGTGTTAATGGTGCAGAGGCCAAAAACTCACCCTAGACCACAAAATTTCAAAAAATTAAAACCTGGGCTCAACCTGAACATCACCCAAAAAGATCAAAATATGAGAAAATAGTAAAATAAAATAATTTTTATGTTCATGGTGTGATAATTTTTCCCACCAAAAATAATTTCTTTTACTAGAAAGTCACCCAAAAAAAGATAAACAAAACTCAATCCCAAAACTGAAATAATATGGACAAAACTGTGAACCTCAGGGAGGCCTTTCACTTCACAAATCACACCTAACTGACTCTAATGGAAACTAGAGAACAAGTACAATGGAAGAATGCAAGAGATTTCTCCTAACCATAAGAACTTAACTAACAAGATAGAAATTTAAACCCCCAAAACAGTGACATTAAAATGGGAACTCCCAACTCAAGACAACACCACATAACTTCTCTGCACCAGTCAATCAACAGTACCACTAGAACTATAACTTTTCCCACCCCATCCAAAACCCCCAACATAAGGGGAAACCAATGAAAGGAACTCAAACAAAACAGTGATTCATAATTCAAACTAAAATCTATTATTTCCACAAGAATGGATATCTCCAAACAAGAGTAACAAAAAACAAGGAACTAATTCTCAAAAGGCTAACCATTTAATGATACAAATCAAAGTGAAAATGGGGATACAAGGAAACAATACCACTAAACCTGGTATAAGGACAAGGAAAACTCACAATGATAAAATAGATACAATAGGAATCTATACTTTCTCCAAACTCACACTAGAGAAAACTATAGAAAAACTGAGCCATGGTTTCCCACACAATTTCAGAAATTATTGAATACACACGATATTCACTCTGAGACCTAAGGCTAGAGCCCTAATTACTGAACCATCTATTACCTCACATCTAGGATCTAGAATCCTCCAATCAAAACTTCTTTGATCAACTCTTCATATAAATTTTCTCCAGATGACCTTGGCAACCACAACAACGAAAGGTCTTTATAGGAATGTGACATGAAATCTTTGAATAACTGAACTAACCAAACTAAAAGCACATTAGTGAATGGTTCAGAAATATAGAATATGTAACTAATGAAAGATAGTTTTTAGAAAAAGGTTCCTCATGTAATCCCCTCTCTTCAGATAGGGAACCTTCATGAGACACAACAACCACTAAATCCACCCCTATAACCAACTCAATTAAAAAAGCCTCACCCACAAACTTCTCAAAATATACTTCTTCGGATGAGAGTAATTTTTTCATGATATCTGTATGGAGACCGAAAATGAAAATATGAGCTTTCAACAGATCATCTAACTCCGCCTATAAAGATAAGAACCACAATTCTTTGAAGTGGCCAACATAAGCTTCCAATAACCTCTAGCCCTTCCGAACATCTCGCAGCTCTACAACCTTCCTCTTCTTTACCTCCTCAAGTATGGACCATCATATAAAAATGAACTTAACCAAACCCATTGGCATCCCAACAAGCATTGATGACAGAGAAATCATCTTTGATTCATACAAAGATGGACCCTCCAATTACCCTAAAACAACATGGACTCTAACAGCATTGGGAGTTCCCAATGATCTGAAGACACTCTCAACATTCTCAAGTCATTTCATTGCCTTTAATAGAACTTGATCACCATGATATATAGGAAAAACCAAGAAGAACTATAAACTAGGAAAGTATCACTAGAAACATTGGTGACATTTTTGAGATGCATATTGTATATATCATAAGGAATACAAAACCAAAATCAACACTAATATGAAACAAAATCCATAAAATCATCTCAAGCCAAAATCATAGGATCACTAGCCAAACACGTAAAATCACAAACAAAAATCCTATTTTCAAGGAAGACTAATTTTATTTCAATTTAGAAAATTATTTCTATAACAACCACATTAAAAATTCCAAAATGATTTTAATGGAAATTTTTTTTGAAATCATTTTCAATTTAAAAAAGGAAATCATAAAAACCAATCCAAAACTTTAATTTCAAATACTCACCCATGGAATCCTATGAACCATCATATATTTGTTCCTCTCACTTCCTCTTACCTCATCTATGCACACATTCCAACCTGTACTTTTACACATACCCACACATATGAATATGTTCATAAGGAATACTAAGGGTCAACCATTCTTTCCCATCATTAAATCCAAGAATTTACAATTTTCTCATTTCAAAAAACTTTCTTTTAAAACCCATTCTTTCCAATATCAAAACAACTTGAAATAAATAATTTCCATTTCAAAAACAAGTTTCATTTTAAAATATTACTCACATTAAATGATACCGAAACAAAACATAACTCATTCCAAACTATTGGAGTGTGAAATAAGTATCCATGTCTAACCTAGTGACAAGGTTAGTAGGTCATGCCCCATATAAGCATCAACCACCAGGTGGAGGTTGGACCATGTACTTAGACTCCACGTGGTTCACTACTCCACATGAGATCATGACATAACACCATCTCTCCTCTATTCTCATTCCTCACACAAATTAATCTAAAAACCAAATCAATGACTCAAGACCCATACTACCCTTAGCAACTCTAGGATCAGAATGAGAAAGTGTTCACGATTTTCTTCCCATACCTTCCTCCCGATTCCTGATAGTCTTAATATCCAATATACAGGACACCCCAAACAAAATGGGCCTCCTTTGATACAATATATTCATAAACCAATTTAGGGTTCCATCTAACCCAACATCTAAATCGATCCAAGATATGGCCCAAAGTGTTCTCCCAATCCCCATGGGCTAGAATCTAATGTCGATCATCAAAGTAGTCGCTATGGGAATGATCTTTCCAATAAAAATGATAATGTAACCAAAATTAAACATGCATTAGATACCAAAAAATGATCATAAAACAATCTGATCTAGATAAAAATATAATTGAACTGAGTTGAAACTAAAAAAACAAACTACTACCAACATGATAATTATGTGACCTCATAGTCACCACCATCCACAAAATAATTTTCTATGAGACACTACCGAACTAGGTACCTGTACATGAAAAACAACTTGGGTCTACTAATGTCAAGTGGCACATGTAGGGTGTGATCTTAAACAAGATAGTAGGAAATCACCACATAGTATTTGCATTAAATTTTTTTAAAATATAATATAATCACTAGTTTTAAATGAATATATAAATATAGGTTTTTCTCATTTTAATAAACAAACACATCTTTTTATTTTTCAAAAAAAACACACCACATTACCATTTTCAATACCGATTTACGTTTTAAGAACCATGTTCCACACATAAATGCAGAGAATCTAATACAAGGATAGGATAAAAATTAAATAAAGTGATACCAAACAACCAACTAAGTACAATAGGAAAATAAACAAGTAAAACCAGATAGTGACCATGGTAATTTCCTAAACATCCTTAGAGTGATCCCAAGATGTACTCAAATCAAGCTCACCTTTCAACATATGGTTTATCTCTATATTCAATAACTCATTACCTGTTCTAACATCCATTCTAGTATCACAAATCCACTAAGACTCTAAACATCAAAGTGGTATCAACCCATCTAATCATGCTATAAAAAAACCATCACTCGACCCTCTAAAAATGATCCCATGAATCTCAGGGTAATAATGATAGTACATTGTCAAAGGAAATTCCCTCACACATGTGACTCACCTTACCTACCACCACTTCACCTTCCAACTCCAATGACTGATTACACCCATGTGATAACTCACATTGGGAAATCCACCATAGGGGTTCCCGTCTCAGAACAGACCATGCATAAGTTCCAACTATTCCATCACACCATACAATCTTTAAAAACATTTTTACAAACATGATTATTTTTCAACTAGGTGTCTATATTTCTCAAAACAACATCCATTTACCAAATAGTACAATGTGCCAGCCAGGATTTACATTGTGTCCATTTCAGAAACACATAAAAACATTTCCAACCCATTTTAGAAATAATATGAAACACCACTTTCAGAAATTCAATTCCAAATGGGCCTCCAAGACAATTATTTTCCAAAACATGTATTAAAATAAAAAACAGACCAAGATTTAAGAACACATTTAAAGTCAAATTTAAAATAAATTGAAGCACCAAACCACTATTTAGAAATCAAGGTATCATTTTAGGGAAAAGTGAAGGGGGGGAATGAGAAACCTTTTAAAAAACTGAGGCTAAATGAATATATCATTTTTGAATTCCATCATCATTTAAAATCCCATCCATTTGTGCACCTCGTGCGCACTTAGATTTTCCATCCTTCAATGGAATTCTTCAAGGGTACATGAAACCATTTGGAAACCATTTATAAGAATATAACATTCAATGAAACCTAGAAAATAATTAACACAATGTAAAAATCACCAATAAACATTTAAGAATAGGAAGAACCTTTCCAAAACATTTAACTATAATTTGTCAATCCATAAAGAGGCATCTAAATCACATATCAAGCCCTGTTTTACCATAAAATTCAAGATACCAAAATATAAAAAAGATAAATATAACAACTGTTCAGTTTCAATTTTAATAAAACAATAGGCACTTCCTCAAAAACCATGCATACATTTCTATATTGGAAAACCCAATGAAACCCTTTAAAAAATATTTTGCACCCATTTTCTATTAAGTCGATACCAAAACATTCTATACCAACCTAAAAAATTACATTATAATATAAATACTCATAACAAATGAATAAAACAAATTTAAAATGTATTTAAAAATACACAGTCATCATATAGAATGTGTCAAAAAGGAAATGGATGGAAGCACTAACCTCAAAGATGTGCGAGTGTGATGATACTTCAAGGGAAGGAATGAAAAAGAACAACGGATTATCCACACACCATTTATCCATAGTAAAACAACCCAACACATAAACCCTAGATTTTGGGGTTTGGCTAAGAGAGAACCCACCATGGAAATACCATTAAATCAAGAGAGGATAAGACAAAGAGGAGAAAAATGGCCAAAACCCTAGGAAACTCACCTTGGAAACTTGAAGATTAATCCATAGAGGGAGGAGAACCAATGGGAGAGGGATAGGGGCTCCATTATTATACAAAAAATGACCTAGGGGGAGGAAATACCTATGGGGAAAATAGGGGAGGGAATCCTTGGAATTTCAAGATTTTGAAAATCGGGGAAGCTCTCACGATTTTCTAAACTGTGTGAAAACTGTGTGGTTTCCACTATCCAAATGGATAGACACTCACACATATTTTTTACATGGTTTCCCAAACCCTATGTATCCCATGAACCTTTCCCCTTCACCCCAAAACAAGTCGCATAATTACCTAAGCCGAGCCACATTGTTTACCCAAACCATGTGCTAAGCATGCACAGGCTAAAAACTCATCCAAGACATCATATTTTCAAAATTTTAAATTGGGGATCTACCTAAACCTCAATAAAAAAGAACCGAATTTAAAAAAATAAAAAAATAAATGAATTATCTAGGTTAGGGTGTGAAAAAAACTCTCTCTTAAAAAATAAATATTCCTTTTTCTTAATAAAATAGAAATAATATAAGGAAAAAGGCAATCATTTTTATGCATTAGAAACTCTTATCATAGAATATAAAACCTAATAAATTGAAATAATTAGACATTTTAAAAGAATAATAATTCCCCTAAAAATCATGCATAATAAAAATGATAAACTGACTAATCGGAAATTAACATTTGAAAAAAATGTTTAATGATCCCCTAAATCCAATATTTCCTATTGGAATAGTATAACAAAGAATGATTTTCATTTAAATAATTCCATATAAAAAATAAGATATTAAAGAGGTAGTGGTGTTTTTAATTATATTAAACAAAATAACAATATTAATATTTAAGGAATTGAAAAGTAACAAACAATTAATCAAAAATTATAGATAAAAAATAGAAAAACTGTAAATACATGCTCAATAGAAAAACTAAAAACCATAAATAACATTGCTCAATACAAAAAAAAGTATAATAAAATAGAAATTGTTTTCACACTTGGTTTACTAAACATATTACTTCAGTATTTAAACTATTTTTGGTCTATTAAAGTTTTAATATGAATCTTTAGGAACCCTTATTGTATAACATTTTGATAGTTTAATAATATAAGATAATCTAGATAAAAAAATTATAACCAAATTATTGAAGAAATATTATTGATTAATCTTATTCATAATGGCCTATTTATCAACATTTAAAATAATTAACAAAATAAATTCCTTAATTTTCACAATTTACCAAATTATTCCTAAACATCTTAGGTAACATCCCATTACAACCAAGACCGTTATTATTATTTTTCCATCTTGTACATGGACCTCATCATTTTATAAATCACTCATCCTTTAACTAATTTTTAATAATTATACTGCAATATTTCAATCACAGATTTAATCTCACTATTTTGTTTTTAAACAACCTCTAAATAAACACACACAAAAATTCTTCTTTCTAGAAATAATATTCTTTATCTTCTATTTTTCTTCACTAATATTTAAAATGTAAACAAATCATTTTCACTTTTTTTCAAATTAATACGTTATATTTTTACTTTTATATAATAATATCTAATATTAATAACACAACCATGAAAATCATCATAATTATTTTCCAACTCATTCAAATTAGGCCTTTATAGTTAAAATTATGGTTATAGGAAAAAAATCATAACATGAACTATAGGTCTATTCTAATTTGTCAATAAAACATATATTTCCATTTATCCTAGTATATTCTACCAAATCACATCAATAATAACAGTAGGAAATTGAAAATTTAACATTACCATATTTATAAAAAAAACAACTATTATTTATTTACTTCTCACTTATAGATTTATCATGTAGGTCTAAATCTTCACTACTACTGTAACACCCGAGACTTTTATGAGAAATATTCTGTTTTTATGTTATATAAATCATCAAAGGAATCTTTCACAAGACACAACACTAGCTTGGCTTGCTTTACACGCAACTGCGGCCTTCCACGATAGCTTGCGTCGTACGCAATACCGAGTTTCACTAAACAATGATATGCTATTAAAATATTATTAAAACTAGCAGTTATGAATAGTATTAACTAAATTTTGAATTTTATAACATTATTATTCATCTTATACATTTTCTAGAACGTGTTAAGAGAACAAAATAAATTTTTTGGGTAAAATAAGTATTTTCCAAAAAATGCAGTTTTACCGCCTTTTGATGGCGGACCCACATTAAATCTAGTTTTTTTACAAGTTTATAAGTTAAATTTGACAAAATAAAATTCTTCTTTAGAATAAAGATATAAAAATTTACTTTGGATAAATTTTTCATATTATTCTGATAACTTTCATATTTTAATGAATAGTAAAAACACGCTATATTTTAATTAAAAACAACTTTTTTCATCGTAATAAATTATTTGGTTAAATAATAATATTGAATGGTTTAAAAGTATAAATAGAATATATTTTTACCATTTAATATAATGTATATCATGAGCCTTGATTTTACATTGAATTCGTAGGTTAAATAAATTCAATCTTCGGCAATGTTTTAACTTTTAAAACCTGTTTGCTTAACAACGGGATTAATTTTAAATTAATTACTGCAACTTCTGTGTTTTGAATTTTGAAAAATAGATTCCATATTTGGAATCAGTGGGTCCAAATTATGTTAATAGGTTACTTTTATTTTTTTATATATTATGAATAGTAACTACGGTAATTTTTTATTCACTACGGTTAAAGGTAAATAGGGTAATTCAAGGTTAAAAGAATATTATAATAATTCAAAATTACCTTGACACTTGTCATAACATTATTGGATGAGTATTTTCTGACCATGGGCATCCTTGGGTCGATTTTTGGACCCCATGGATCCACTTATGAAAGACAAATGACACATTAGATTAATTAATTTAATATAAAGACAAAATTGGAATTAAAAAATATTGTTTAGTAATTAATTTTTATAATTGGCTATATAAATTATATTTTGGACTATAAATATTCATTGGAAATATAAATATATTTCCTACATGTTGGTATTTTTTTATAATTTTTATACATCATATAAATTAAATTATTTATGACACAATAATGATGCAGTATTTAACTCATTAATAAATGATTTAAATAAATAAGATTAAAATGATTAAAATATCATCCAAAACCTGTCCAATTCCTATTGGATGATTTTATTTCGAATATGAGTCATCTTATCATTGTCATTAATGTGTTTTGGACCTCTTGAAACCGATGATAAGTTTATAATAAAATAATGTTTTCACACATTCCTAAAGAGCCCCTCCACTCCCTTATAAAAGGAGACCACTTCTATGCAATTCCTCACACCTCTCAAGCCTTTTGTCTCGTCCAAACTCTGCCCAACTAAGCTCCCTACATCGCTCTCCTTCCCCATGAAGCCTTAAATTAGTTATAAGACTCTCCAAGAAGTCCTTTTGGTTCAAACCAAAGAAAGTTACCAAAATTAAAGGTAACAGTTTCTCTTAAGTTGTTTTATTTTATTCTACTTCTCCAACCCCTAAAATATTTTTAATAATTTATTTTATGACAACACCAGTATCCTGAAAATACTAGGTTTTTTTATGAAAAGGATTAGAACTAAACTTACACACACCTCCATCTAATGGATGAAGAACATAATGTTTCTATGATGGAAAACTAACGCCTCACGAAACGACGATTGTTCGATTTTCCCCTACCGCCTCTCATGGTGGCCATTATGATGGAACTATATTTATATATAATATATATTATGTTTATTATTTCTTTATGCTTCTTTACTTCCCAATTATATCAAGCCTTTATGGTTTCCAAAGTCAGTAAATACGATAATCTCATTTGAGGAAGTGCGGACTACCGCCCCCTCAAAGTGATGTGATTCGTTAATACATTATGTGGGATGTATAAAGGATGTGGTTAATGATATTATATATGATATTATACTATAATTATAATATAACTATGTATCATTATATTTTAATTCCATTAAAATAAGAAATAGAAATGAAAGTAGCGTTCATGCGTACGTACGGCTTACCGTCTCCATGAACGGTGCGTTTAATTTCTTTCCTCCATATGTTATGTACTATTATAAATGATTGTATATGATGGATATATAATAAATGTATATGATATATAAATCATTATTTACATTTTTTAGGTAAGTAAATCATGATATAAGTAATAATAACATCAATAACAACAAGTCCAAACACGTACGATAAATAAGATGATTTTACCCAAAACACTACTTTAACATTAATTTACGTAAGAATGGGTAATATAAAGTCATAAGTGAACCATATATGATATCATAACAATGAATATGATTATTTAATAAGTCAATGACATTATTTAAATCATTATACAGGAGGTTCAGACTCTTACGAAGCAAATTGGACCTAAGGTAAGAGAAATATCACAATCTCATTTTTATCCGAGATTGTTTATAATTTGGAATTTACTGGGGTGTATTTTATCATCCACATCCATTTTTCCTCAATATGTAATATTTATATCCTTATATAATATTTTATATCCAATTTTACCCTTCGGTGCATTTTTAGTAAAAGATATGAAAGGAATCTTTTGTCGTTTTTCGTAAGAGGTACTTTTCGACTTTTCCGACAAAAGTATGAGAAGAATGTTTTCTTTTAACATATACGGCATGAATTGATTTTTAAAACATTATTTCCAAGAATATTATCTTACAAGTTTTCATGTTTATTTTTAATCAACTTCTTTTAGTTAGAAATTTATGACATGTTAAGAAAGGAAAAGTGTTTTTCAAGTTGAAAGGATATTTTCCTCAAGAATGGAGTTCAAGTGCTTTATCAAAATTATTTTCCATCTAAGATAATATAGGATTCTGTTTATATATCTATTATTAAATTGATTTGATTATGTTGTGATGGAATTATTTTTATGAATTCCTTTATCTTATATGAATTGTTTTATGATGTCATGTTGTTTAAGAATCCCATTTTTACTACATGGGTTATGCAATGATGTATGATTTATGATTTTTTGGCACACATAAGAATGGTATAATTATGAGATGGGTAGGACATATATCTCCCTCCAATGCATTGGGTAAAGATTTTATATCTCATGATATAGACATGGCTGGAACGGCAGGTTAAACCGGTTCAGTGAAACAGGACTGAAACAAGTAGTGGACTCGGTTCAGAAATGGACTTTGTCCACTAAGATGGTATTGGAAATGAGTCTTGACTAATAAGAAATGATTATCTATGATTATTTGTGTATGCCACAAAGTTTCATGTTTTAAGTTTTGATTATTGGGATTTCATTTCACTACTATGATTTATCCCATGTTATGAAATTTTGTTATCTTTTGCAGGTTAAGATTTCCAAAATGTTATGTTCTTATGAATATGATGTGATTGATATTTCTTTTGTTTACCCATACTGAGCATTTGAGCTCACCGTTTTGTATGTTTTCTTTCCCCAGGTCAGGAAGAAGCTTATTAAGTAAGATATGCCAAAAGGGACTATAGATATGATGAAATAAATGGGAGACAGTGTAGATGCTTTATAAACCAGTTGTTTATGTTTCCCAGTTTCTAAAGACACTATACCTATACGGTCCTTTCATGGTTTTGTTATTTTTTGTAATAAGTATGCTTCAATTTTGAAGTAATAACAATGTATGTAAAGTATGGGTCGTTATAGTTGGTATCAGAGGAAAGGTATAGTCAACCTTTGGAAACTAGGATGTGAAAGCCTTAGTAAGAATCCTAAGGATAAGTCTAAGCATAGAACACAATCTTAGTGTTTTAGAAATGGAAATGAATAACCTAGGATAAGAACTTAACTGTGAAATTTTATTCTTGATTATGTGATTTTCTTATTATAATTAGTGCTTCTCACACTATTCTTCTTGGTTTTAGTCAATGGCTGGAACCCGAAGGAACCGTGTTAATGCGGAATGCGACGGGCAATGCAATGATTGTCCCCCTGAGCAACCAAACGTTATGGGAGGTGGAATGAAAAATCTTGTAGTTGTGCTCAAACAACTTTCTCAAGATATGAATCATGCAGGACTTCCAAACGAGCAAAGTAAGGAGCAACATTCTGTTGAATCCTTCATGAGGCGGTGTCCACCTTCTTTCAGCGGGTCTACTGATCCATTAGTTGATGAACAATGTATTAGTACCACTGAAAAGATATTTTCAGTTCTTCAATGATCTGAACATGATAAATTCATCCTAGCAGTGTATCGTTTGGAAGGAGATGCTGATCAATGGTGGAATCTTATTAAGAAGACGAGGCAAAGGGATGAAATTGAGTCCATGGAATGGGACGAGTTCAAGAACTTATTTTTCAATAAGTACTTCCCTCATATTCTCCAAAAAAAGATGTAGAAAGAGTTTCTTGAACTGAAGCAAAAGGATGATGAATCTGTTGGTACCTATGAAGCAAATTTTACAAGACTTGCAAGGTACGCTTCTGGTATTATTATCCAACCTGAGAGTAAGATCTATTGATTCTTTAGTGGCTTAAAACCAAGTCTTCGAAGGGCGTTATCCATAAGGGACTTTAATAGATACGTAGAAATCGTTCGATGTGCTCTCAAAGTCGAGATGGAGATTGGAGTAACCCATCAGTCATATGGGTTTGATAAGAAGAGGAAAATGGAATTCAAAGGAAAATCTAAAGAGCACACTGAAATGAAGATGAGCTTTCCCTTATGCTCAAAGTGTGGAAAGAAACATGGAGGGAGTTGTCTTAAAGGGACAAGTAAATGTTTCAAATGTGGAAAGGATGGTCATCTGGCATTTGAATGCCGCAATGATGGCAAGAAGATGTCTAATGATGAAAGCAAAGGAAGGGACACGCAGAATGAACCTACTACACTTCAATGTTTCAAGTGCAAGGAGATGGGGAATTATGCCAATAAATGCCCTAATCCAAGGGTTGTTGATGATGATATACATCAACAATATCTTAAGGATAAATACAAAGGAAATTCACATGCAATTTCTATCAGTGATGAGGAGTACGATAACGATGTGGTGAAAGGTACACTTACCATCCACTCTAATGTAGAAAATGTTTTATTTGATTATAGATCCACCCACTCTTTTATTTCTGAATATTTTTCTAAGGGTATCACCATATTAACTCGACAATTAGATGTTGAGTTAGCTGTGACAACACCTAATGGTACAACAGTCGCATCAGAAGTTTATAATTCCTCCCCGATTGAAGTTTGTGGGAAAGTGCTTCCGGAAAATCTTGTGATCCTTCCTATAGTGGAATTTGATGTGATTCTTGGCATGGATTGGATTTCTTTATATGGATATCATATCAATTTCTAAAGAAGGGAAGTCACATTTCATATTCCAGATCAATCTATGATCATCTATCGATGCAAGGATGAACATAACCTTCGAGTGGAAATTTTGTCCATCTTATGGGTCTTGATTCCACTTAATGAAGGTTATTTATCTCAAATGGTTGGTGAGAAACTCACAATTAAGAATATGCCCATTTTATGGGAGTTTGATGATGTCTTTATAGAGGAATTGTCGGGTCTTCCACCAAATCGTGAAGTTGAGTTTTCAATAGAACTCGTACCGGGTGCTTTGCCTATTTCAAAGACACTTTATAGAATGACCCCAATTGAGTTGCAGGAATTGAAGAAGCAACTCCAAGAGAATCTTGATAAGGGGTTCATACGCCCTAGTGCGTCACCTTGGGGAGCACCTGTTCTGTTTTTTAGGAAGAAAGATGGATCAATGAGACTCTGCATTGATTATCGAGAACTTAACAAGATCACTATCAAGAACAAATATCCTCTCCCACGCGTTGATGACTTATTTGACCAAATACGAGGAGCTAAATACTTTTCCAAGATTGATATTCATTCAGGTTATCACCAATTAAGGGTAAAAAGGGAGGATATACCAAAGACGGTATTTCGTACAAGGTATGGACACTATGAATTTATAGTGATGCCATTTGGTCTTACTAATGCCCCTGCTATCTTCATGGATATGATGAATAGAGTCTTTAGAGACTATCTTGATCAGTTTTTGGTAGTCTTTATAGATGATATTCTTGTATATTCAAAGAGCAAGGAAGAACATGAAGATCACTTGAGAATTATATTGAAGACCCTGAGAAAGGAGAAGCTTTATTCCAAATTTACCAAGTGTGAATTTTGGCTTCCAAGAGTTTCATTTTTGGGTCACATAATCTTAAAAGAGGGGATATCTATGGATCCAGCAAAAACAGAGGTTATCGAAAGATGGTCGAGACCAACAACAATGACTGAGATCCAAAGTTTTCTTGGTTTGGCTGGATATTATCGACGTTTTGTGAATGATTTTTCACGATTATCTAATCCACTCACCAAGTTGACTCAGAAAGGATTTAAGTTTGTTTGGATGGAGGAATGTGAAGAGAATTTCAAGGAGTTGAAAAGAAGGTTATCCAGTGCACCTGTGCTCACACTGCATTGTAGTGGAGAAAGGTTTTTGATCTATAGTGATGAATCCAAGAAGGGTTTGGGGTGTGTTCTTATGAAAAATGATATGGTGATAGCTTATGCCTCACGACAGTTGAAAATACATGATCAAAATTACCCAACTCATGATTTTGGAGTTAGCTGCGGTAATCTTTACATTAAAGATTTGGAGGCATTACCTTTATGGTGAAAGGTGTGATATTTATACTCATCATAAAAGTTTAAAGTATATTTTCACACAAAAGGAGCTGAATATGCACCAAATAAGATGGTTAGAGATGATTAAGGATTATGACTGCTCAATTCATTACCACCCTAGGAAAGCAAAAAAGGTTGCAGATGCATTTAGTCGATAAGACCATGCCAGTTTATCCATGATGAGTATCACAAAAGATCCAATATTTATGGATTTACAAAGGATGGATCTTGGAATTATAATGGAAGGGGGAAAATCGTATCTTTCTCAAATGAATATTCAACCATCTATACATCTGAAGATTAAATAGGCACAGAAAGAAGATGTAGAGTTACAAAAGAAGGTGAGAAATGTTCCTGAATTCAACCTTGATTGTGATGGGATAATAAAGTTTAGGAATCGGAATTAAAGAAGGAGCTGCTAGATGAGGCTCATAGTTCTTCATTCTCTATTCATCCTGGAAGCACGAAGATGTATAGGGACCTAAAAGAGTACATCTGGTGGGATGGCATGAAAAGAGATGTTTCTGAATTGTCTCTTGATTCTTGGTTTGTCAGCAAGTTAAACCTGAGAGGCAGAAGTATAAGGGGATGTTACAACCATTACCCATACCCGAATGGAAATGGGAAAACATCACTATGGACTTTGTCATAGGACTTCCTAAAACATTCAAAGGCAATAATGCTATTTGGGTCAAAGTTGATCGTCTTACAAAGTCTGCACACTTCATTGCTATTAGAGAGGATTTCTCTCTGGATCCGATTGCCAGGATATATGTAAAGGAAGTGGTAAGATTGCATGGAGTAACACTTTCTATTATATCTGATCGGGATCCGGGATTTACCTTGAAGTTCTGGCGAATTCTTCAGTATACTCTAGATACAGAGTTGAGTTTCAGCACTGATTATCATCCTCAGATAGACGGTCAGTCTGAGAGAACAATTCAAACTCTAGAAGATATGTTGAGAGCTTGATCTATGGATTTCAAAGGTGGTTGGGATCAACACCTACCTTTGGTGTAATTTTCTTATAATAATAGCTTTCACTCCAGTATTCAGATGGCTCCTTATGAAGCTCTCTATGGAAAGAAATGTAGGACTCCAACTTACTGGGATGAAGTTGGGGAAAGAAAGCTATTAGGACCTGATCTCGTTGATGAAATGGTAGAAAAGGTCAGATCTATTCAACAACACATAAGAGAAGCTCAGAGTCAACAAAAAAGTTTTGCCGACAACCGAAGAAAAGACCTAGAGTTTGAAGTGGGTGATAAAGTGTTCTTACAAATATCTCCCTGGAAGAGGGTTATGAGAATTGGAAAGAAGGGGAAGTTGAGCCTTAGATATATCGGTCCTTTCAATATATTGGATCGTGTTGGGAAGGTAGCTTACCGATTGGCGCTTCCACCGAATCTCTCTCAAGTACACGATGTGTTCCATGTATCTCTCTTGAGAAAGTACATACCTGATCCTTCACATGTACTCACCTCAGAAGTTGTACCGCTGGAGCAAGATCTTTCTTATGAAGAACAGCCGATAGAGATTCTGGATTGTAGTGAAAAAGTCCTATGAAACAAGACCACTCTCTTGGAGAAAGTTTTATGGAAAAACCACCAATTATAAGAATCTACATGGGAGCTTTAGGATATGATGAGGGAGAGGTATCCTCATCTGTTTGCTACAAAGTGACGAATTTTGAGGGCGAAATTCATTTTAAGGGGGGTAGAATGTAACACCCGAGACTTTTATGAGAAATATTCTGTTTTTATGTTATATAAATCATCAAAGGAATCTTTCAGTACACACAACACTAGCTGGGCTTGCTTTACACGCAACCGCGGCCTTCCTCGATAGCTTGCGTCGTACGCAATACTGAGTTTCACTAAACAACGATATGCTATTAAAATATTATTAAAACCAGACGTTATGAATAGTATTAACTAAAATTTGAATTTTATAACATTATTATTCATCTTATACATTTTCTATAACGTGTTAAGAGAACAAAATAAAATTTTTTGGTAAAATAAGTATTTTTCAAAAAATGCAGTTTTACCGCCTTTTGATGGCGCACCCACATTAAATCTAGTTTTTGACAAGTTTATAAGTTCAATTAGACAAAATAAAATTCTTCTTTATAATAAAGATATAAAAATTTACTTTGGATAAATTTTTCATATTATTCTGATAACTTTCTTATTTTAATGAATTGTAAAAACACGCTATATTTTAATTAAAAACAACATTTTTCATCATAATAAATTATGTGGTTAAATAATAATATTGAATGGTTTAAAAGTATAAATAGAATATATTTTTACCATTTAATATAATTTATATCATTATCCTTGATTTTACATTGAATTCGTAGGTTAAATAAATTCAATCTTTGGCAATGTTTTAACTTTTAAAACCTGTTTGCTTAACAACGACATTAATTTTAAATTAATTACTGCAACTTCTGTGTTTTGAATTTTGAAAAAAAGATTCCATATTTGGAATCAGTTGGTCCAAATTATGTTAATAGTTTACTATTATTTTTTTGATATTATGAATAGTAACTACGGTAATTGTTTATTCACTACGGTTAAAGGTAAATAGGGTAATTCAAGGTTAAAAGAATATTATAATAATTCAAAATTACCTTGAAACTTGTCTTAACCTTATTGGATGAGTATTGGTTGACCGTGGTCATCCTTGGGTCGATTTTGGGACCCCATGGAGCCACTTATGAAAGACAATGACACCTTAGATTAATTAATTTAATGTAAAGACAAAATTGGAATTAACAAATATCGTTTAGTAATTAATTTTTATAAGGGGATATATAAATTATATTTTGGACTATAAATATTCATTGTTAAGATAAAAAGATTTCCTACATGTTAGTATTTTTTTATAATTTTTATACATCATATAAATTAAATTATTTATGACACAATAATGATGCAGTATTTACCTCATTAATAAATGATTTAAATAAATAAGATTAAAATGATTAAAATATCATCCAAAACCTATCCAATTCCTATTGGATGATTTTATTTAGAATATGAGTCATCTTATCTTCGACATTAATGTGTTTTGGACCTATTGTAACCTAAGATAAGTTTATAATAAAATAATGTTTTCACACATTCCTAAAGAGCCCCTCCACTCCCTTATAAAAAGAGACCACGTCTATGCAATTCCTCAAACCTGTAAAGCCTTTTGGCTCGTCCAAACTATGCCCAACTAATCTCCCTACACCCCTCTACTTCCCCTTGAAGCCTTACATTAGGCAGAAGACTCTACAAGAAGTCCTTTTGGTTCAAACCAAAGAAAGTTACCAAAATTAAAGGTAACAGTTTATCTTAAGTTGTTTTCTTTTATTCTACTTCTCCAACCCCTAAAATCTTTTTAATACTTTATTTTGTGACAAAACTAGTATCTTGAAAATACTATTATGTTTTTATGAGAAGTATTAGAACTACACTTACACACACCTCCGTCTAATGGATGAAGAACATAATGTTTCTATGATAGCAAACTAACGCCTCACGAAACGATGATTGTTCGATTTTCCCCTACTGCCTCACATGGTTGCCATTATGATGGGACTGTATTTATATATAATATATATTATGTTTATTATTTCTTTATGCTTCTTTACTTCCCAATTATATCAAGCCTTTATGGTTTCCATAGTCGGTAAATACGATAATCTCATTTGAGGAAGTGCGGACTACCGCCCCCTCAAAGTGATGTGATTCGTTAATACCTTATGTGGGATGTATAAAGGATGTGTTTAATGATATTATATATGATATTATACTGGAATTATAATATAACTATGTATAATTATGTTTTAATTCCATTAAAATAAGAATTATAAATGAAAGTAGCGTTCATGCGTACGTACGGCTTACCGTCTCCATGAACGGTGCGTTTCATTTCTTTCCTCTATATGTTATGTTCTATTATAAATGATTGTATATGATGGATATATAATGAATTTATATGATATATAAATCATGATTTACATTTTGGAGGTAAGTAAATCATGATATTAGTAATAATAACATCAAGAACAACAAGTCCAAACATGTACGATAAATAAGATGATTTTACCCAAAACACTACTTTAACATTAATTTACATAATAATGGGTAATATAAAGTCATAAGTGAACCATATATGATATCATAACAATGAATATGATTCTTTAATAATTCAATTACATTATTTAAATCATTATATAGGAGGTTCGGACTCCTATGAATCAAATTGGACCTTAGGTAAGGGAAATATCACAATCTCATTTTTATCTGAGATTGTTTATACTTTGGAATTTGCTGGGGTGTATTTTATCATCCACATCCATGTTTCCTCAATATGTAATATTTATATCCTTATACAATAGTTTATTTCCAATTTTACCCTTCGGTGAGTTTTTAGTAAAAGATATGAAAGGAATCTTTTGTCGTTTTTCGTACGAGGTACTTTTCGACGTTTCTAACAAAAGTACGAGAAGAATGTTTTCTTTTAACTTATACAGCATGAATGGATTTTTAAAACATTATTTCCAAGAATATTACCTTACAAGTTTTCATGTTTATTTTTAATCAACTTGTTTTAGTTAGAATTTTATGACATGTTAAGAAAGGAAAAGTGTTTTTGAAGTTGAAAGGATATTTTCCTCAAGAATGGAGTTCAAGTGCTTTATCAAAATTATTTTCCATCTAAGATAATATCGGGTTCTGTTTATATCCCAATTATTACATTGATTTGATTATGTTGTGATGGAATTATTTTTATGAATTCCTTTATCTTATATGAATTGTTTTATGATGTCATGTTGTTTAAGAATCCCATTTTTACTACATGGGTTATGCAATGATGTATGATTTATGATTTTGTGGCACACATAAGAATGGTATCATTATGAGATGGGTGGGACCTATATCTCCCTCCAATGCATTGGGTAAAGATTTTATATCTCATGAGATAGACATGTCTGGAACGGCAGGTTAAATCAGTTCAGTGAAACAGGACTGAAACGAGGAGTGAACTCGGTTCAGAAATGGACTTTGTCCACTAAGATAGTTTTGGAAATGAGTCTTGACTAATAAGAAATGATTCTATATGATTATGTGTGTTTGAAAAAAAGTGTCATGTTTTAAGTTATGATTATAGTTATTTCATTTCACTACTATGATTTATCCCATGTTATGAAATTTTTCTCTCTTTTGCAGGTTAAGATTTCAAAAATGTTATGTTCTTATGAATATGATGTGATTGATATTTATTTTGTTTACCCTTACTGAGCATTTGAGCTCACCCTTTTGTATGTTTTCTTTCCCTAGGCCAGGAAGAAGCTTATTAAGTAAGATATGCCAAAAGGGACTATAGATATGATGAAATAAATGGGAGATAGTGTAAACGCTTTATGAACCAGTTGTTTATGTTTCCCAGTTTCTAAAGACACTATAACTATACGGTCCTTTCATGGTTTTGTTATATGTTGTAATACATATGCTTCAATTTTGAAGTAATAAAAATGTATGTAAAGTATGTGTCATTATAACTACTCTATGTAACTATAGATTTATATTACCTCATCTTGAACATCTTATCTTTTTATTAGTTCTTCATCCTTTGGTATCCTATATTTATATAGACTTTATTCCATCACTCATAACATGTAAGATATAAATTTACATTTGAACTACCATTCTTTTAATCCCTTTTAATCTTTTTGGAACTTATTTATTTCTCTTATAGACTGGTTATTATAAATTCTTTTGTATATTACACTCACAACCTTAGTAAACCTCTTTGGTCCATTAATTTAGAAACTAAATTCATCATCGATGGAGCTGTATGATGAAATTGTAGTTTTATATTAAATAACATTATTCTTCACATCAGCATGATTCTCAATATTAATCCATTCAATCTCATATAGATGGAGTGAAAAATAATATCATACAAAGTGTATTCCTTGAAGTTATTACTTTCATTAATGAAAATATTTATTACGTACCAATTCTTGGGTAGTTATCTTTGACTTTTTTTCAACCATAGTAGTATTCTCCAATGATTCTCCCAAATACCCATTCCATTCATAATACCTAAGAATATATAGAAAATCTAATTTAATATATTTTTTCTCATTTTTATGTCCTTCTAATCATCTGAAATACTTCATAGCATAGTTCATTAAATTATATCAATACAGTAGTGAGTAAATTGTAATATTCAATAAATATCATCTGTATATTTACTGTTAGAAAAAATACTAAAAAGTATATATTAACAGTACAATAAAAAATATTCATTATTTTATTATTAAAATCACCCATAAAAACATCCTTATTAGTAATTTTATTAGGTTATTTCTTAAGTAATTTATATGGTTTTACCATTGTAATCTAATTATAAATACTTAACTTCTTGATATATGATTACATTCTACCTTTATAGTAACAATAGTCCTTCCCATAAAAGAAGGGTTTTTTATAAGGAACCCAACAATCACTTTAGCCTTAAACTGACATCTCTAAATATCACTCCATTAGGCATTAAATTCTAGTAAAATTATATAAATAGAAAATATAATCCCTAAGATTCAATTCTTGGGTACCAATGTTATGTTCTAGATGGATTAATGGAAATGATTAAATATGGGTGAATTTAAAATCATAAATAAATAGTAGTATATAAAATATAATGGGGAATTCAGTTGGTAAATGAAATAAAAAATTTAGGCTTAAATTATTAAATATTTTTGGTCTAAAGAGTTTAAGTGTAATGGATAGAAAAATAGAGAACAATAAATTTTTATAGTAGTACAAATCAAAAAGAAAATTGTTTCTACTCATCACACCTCCCCATCCTTGAGATATATGACCCTCAATATAAAAATAACTCAATATTGTAGGGGAATCATAACCCATTACTATATATATTTTTATACCCAAGAGAAATAATTCCAAATCCCCTAATTTTACAATCCTAGAGGTGAAAACCAAGAACTATTCTTTTTTAGTTAAGGAAGAACCAACATTTATTTACCTATATCAAGTCACAATAAAACCCCCTTTCATTTTACCATAACAAAGGCCCAAATCACGATCCAAATTTTTTTAGGTTAGTATAACAATGATATTGCATTCATGTAGGTATAACCATTTTTTATTTGAGTGGATAGAAATCCATAGAAGATAATAATACTAATATAATTCATAAAAATCAAATATAAATTGTTATAACAATTATTGATGATGATGTTTTTGTTGGTTCAAAACAAGAATGTTTGGCCCTTTAATGGATGTTTAATAGTTTTTCTCAATTGATCTAGAAATCCATTATAGAATAGTGAATTCCTGAACTAACTGAACCTTATTATTTGAAATGAGTTATTTTGTATCATCTATAATGTGTGATTTCATGTATGTTCACTACATGAATCTTTAACTTCCATTTATATAAAAACTCTAATGGAGGATTAAAAAATCTCTTCCACAAAATTGAATGTTATTTTTTCACATATATGTGGTATTAAATCTCATTATAGCTATAAAGACAATTAAAACAATCAAAATAAAAATGTTATTAAATAATTAAATTAAATCAAACAAAAATATCATCTATTATTTAATCCAAAATAAATACTGAGTATGGTTCTAAAATAATATCTATAATGATCACTTTGAAAAATATTTGAAATATCATAATTCACCTCCTATGGAAAATCATTTTAATTTTGAATATAATTTCTAGAAATATATATCCATCATCATAATTTAACATCAACTTCAATATATATTTTACGATAAAACATGACAAGACATTTTAAATGAAATACAAAAAAATATTAACCATAAAACCATCTATATAATTTTTTCATAGGTATATTCTCGAAAGTACATCACACACTATCACAATTTTAGGTTATCACTTGACAGTAAAATTCTTATAACATTGTCTTGAGGTTTTTTGTTTGATAAAACATACAACCATAATGTATTCCCATTGACCATTCTGATATTATGTTATTATTAAATATAGTCATAGCCTTCATAGAATAACAATCTACATTTTAAACCTATAACTAAATCAATCCTAAAATACACACTTCAAAACAACTATGAATGGATGTTTTAGAATAAAATAATATTTTACACACTATTAATCTAATGATAAAAGCCATAATATTCTATAAAATATTGAAATAAAAAAATTGACATTCAAAGAGAATAAAAATACTAACCATATTGGATCTAATTTTTATTATTATATTGTACTTTAGAATATATGATTTATAGAATTACCTTGAGATATAACTTGGAAGAGTATTGTATTGTTGGTTATAATGACCCATGACATTAGTAATTAATTTTCCTTAATTAAATAATGAGTGAGTATCTTGTCCTGCAAGCAACATAGAACTCAAATAAAAAAACTCATTTCCTTAAGGAAATTATTACTATTATATTATAATTGAAAATCTTGTTAGTATCACTAGAAGCGACCACTTTATAAAAACTATATAAATGGTCATCATAAAACAATGTCCATTTTAATTTTAGAAAATACATGTTTTCTAAAAATATTTAATCATGTTTATATTAAAACAAATTTTATCCCATTTAGAAGTTAAATAAGATAAATTTCTTAGAATAATTGTAATTATAACTATAAAATTTAAGTAATTTGGTTAGTATTTTTTAAGAAAAACATTATGTTACAAATATAAATATTATTAGTGTGGTAAAAAGTTTATTTTTTAGGAATAAAACTTTTTTAATAATTGTACATTTTTAGAAAAAAAATAAATAAATCTATTATAAATTAAGACTCTAAAAATATTTTTAAACATATATAAAAATTAATTAACACTAATTAATTTGGTAAATTGTTTAGGAAATATTAAAAAAAATTAATTATTCAAACAAATTTTTAGGAAAATATGGGGTTTTAACACATTATGTGTATTAATTTAAAATATAATTTTCCCATAAATATAAATCGAACTAGATTAAATCGAACCAAAATTAGGATTTGAAACATAAAAATTGGGTTTGTAGGGTTATATTATTTTCTAATTACTAAAATAATTACTATGATTAATTTTTCATAAAGATTAATAAGTGTAAAAACGAATAAGTAAAGTATATCAAAAATTTAATAATTAAATGGTCTCTCACAACTTATAGAAAGACAATTTTTGTATTGAAGTAATAACCACATGTCTTACCTAAATTATTTCTAACTCACTTATCTCATTAAACCCAAATAACACCCCATGTGAATCCATTCTTACACCTTATCCAACTCTAATTTTCAATGAAAAAAATTCTTATTTCTGCCTATAAAATGAGATCACTCCACCTATATATCTCATCCCAATCTTCCTAAAATTCCTTTTTCATTAATTTTCCTTCTCTCTATTTTAGTGAATCAATACCCTGGAGTTTTTAAGGTTCTAATGATTCGTCCCAATCATTAATTGGATACATAGAAAAGTAAGGGTTTTCTTCCACCTCATTTCGATTTCTATACTTTTATATGATAGTCCCTTTGAGTTTCAATTGATTATTCTCTCATGTGTTCATAATCAGTCATTTAATATAGAAATTATTTAATTTTGATGATATTTTACCCTTAACTATCATTAAACTTATTATATAAAAACTTCTTGTGTAACCAGTATTCCACTGAAATCAATCATTGATTCTCTTACTCCAACTGTCAATTCTAGCACTTACATTGTTATAAGCCTTTGGGACTGCGTGTTATTTTACATAAATTTGTTCATGATTAAAATTTTACAATGAAACATATTTTATATTAATGAGATACTCCCTTTCTCACTCGTTACACCCATTTTATAATCCATTTTTCATAATATTCATGCTTCCAAAATCATTCCTTGATTTTATATATTCACAGTTAGAATACTCAACTCTAATATCAATAATGTGTATCAATATAAATAAATTTTATAAGTGTTTATGAATATAAAAAATTTCTTAAATAGGTGATGAATATAGATATTATTTTTATATAGGAGGATAGATCTAGGTTAACTTAGAGAAAACTAAAGGTAAGTATTTTGATAAATCAATTTACTTTCCTTGAGTTATACTCATATTTATTGAATGATGCCATTAAAATTTGATTATAATAACCCCTATAATGATATTATTTTATAAAACCTCCTTTTATTCTAGGGAATTTTTCTTTATATCATTATCTAATTCCATGATTATTTAATTTATAAAATGTGATATTGAAATGAATGATAGCCGTATTTTATAGTGAAAAATTATTTTCCATATCCATATTTTTCATTTATGTGAATTTTATCTTCTTATTTTGATATATATTATGGTTTATATCATTTAAAATTAATATTTCTCAATAGAACATTTCATATTAATGTTTTTTAAACTCTTAAAAATATGTGGGTTTTGAAAAAATATAATTTTTTATATTAATATATTTTAATTTTAATCTCTTAAATTTTATATTCTAACCAAAATTTTCTTATATAAGAAAATAATTATTTCAATAATAATTATTTCAATAAATAATGTTTTAAAAATATCTTTAAAACTTAATAAAAATTATTTTATTATTTAAAACTCTGATTGATGATGAATTTAAAGGGGTTTTAATGAAATTATTTTTTTAAAGTTCTACTTATAATTTATTCTTAGTCTATAAAATATTTACCTACAATGATGTTTTAATAAAAAATTCAACTTCTATATTATCTTATAATATATTTCATTTTGGTGACCAAGTTTTCATTTCATTTTAAACATTTAAATTTATTTTATGAGATACCATTTGATAATGTCAGATAACCCATTTTTCTTTCTTTGGGTTATTTTATGATGTGATGAATGTTTTTCAAGTAGAAAACATATGATTTTATTATTATATGGTTGGGACCTATATATAACTCCAATTAAATGGGTAATGGAATATATCTCATGATATATAAATGTTATATGAATTGGTTATCATGTAGCTAGTTTCACAAATGATTAGTGTGATAGTGGTTACCTATACACATGATTTTTTGTGTAAACTGGTTGGTTGGTAAACATGTTCATATTGATTAGAAATTTTATGTTTATTATTGTGTCACTTTATTTCCAACATTCATTGGATCATGTTATATGATTCTTGTTTTATTTTATCATTTCATACTAAAAGTGTAATCATTTCAGAATATGTTTCGATTTTTCATATTTATGGTTAACTATTATTGATTTTTGTTCCTCAACATTAGATATTTTTCCTTATTAATAATTTATCACATTTTTAGGATCTATGAATTATGGACTTTGAAATTTTATCCATTAATATGTTTTTGATCTCACCCATTCTTATTATTTCTATTAACTAGGATGTAAAGAAGAATATGTCTCATGAAATGTCTATAATGGGGTTTAATTTATAGAGAAATGTTCACAATTTGTAAAATAAGTGTTATTATTTATCTAGTCTCAACGACTCTAAAAAATTAGGTCCTTGGTTTTTGTGACCTGTTAATAATATTTATTAATTAATACATGGGATCAATGTAATATTTTTGTATGCTTTTATCAGGTCTCTTTTGTTGGAAACAGATCCATGATTAGTTATTTTTAGAAATTAATATGAGAAAACATTTTATAAATACCTATGTATAAGTCGAAGATAACATAATTATTGTTGAAAAAAAATGTATTATGTGTTTTCTCAATCATATAAAAGTTTGTGTTGATATTATAAAGTGGATACAATCTCTAGAACATTTGTACCTAGGGGTAATAACCCCAAAGAGGGCGTGTTGGGTGCTAACTCAATCATGACCTGGTTCATGACAAAGCTTCTTAATTACACACCATGACAGACACTCTTGGGGGATATTCATTGGTAAATTCAAATTATCATTAATGAACCATTATGAAGGATTTATTTTTTATGTTAACTAGAATGGTTAAGAAAAAACAAGAAGAGAAATATCCATGGATAGCCCAGATTCAAACATAGAGAGTCATTAAGGAATAATATAATAATTTTTTCATTTCATCTATGGTAAAAGTTTTTTTATTTATATCTTTAGTAATTTAATTATCACATCCATGAACTTTCCTCTATAAATGATATAGATGTAACAATAATGAACTGACCTAATGATTAATGAAATTAATAGTGTCATGATTATCTAAATGAGAGAGCATCTAGAGTTTTAAGTCTGAAGTAAATGACCACTCAAATCACTAATGTTATGAATAATGAAATTAATAATGTGGATATCCTAGATTCACTAATAATAGATCAATTCACTTTTTAATCCTTTATATGTCAACATCCATTATCCTTAAATAGTATTTGTGTCCCATTAATTTCTATGTGTTGTATTAATGTGAAGGAAGAGATATTTTCTATCCTTCAATGATCAGATCATTAGAAGGTTTATTTATTTGTCTATAATTTTGATTTCTAGGTAGTAAAATGGTGGAATGTAATTTGTAATACAACGAGAATAGAGGAATTTTATTTTATAGAGTTGACATGTTTTATGAAAATATTTTTCACAAAATATTTTCCTCATACACTTCATAGTAAGATGGAGTGATAATTATATGAATTGGAACAAAAAAAATGAGTATGTGGGATCTTATGGGGAATACATCATGACACTTTCAAGGTAAACCTAAAATTATATATCTAGTCTAAAAAATAATATTAATCAATTATTTTTTTGATCAAAAACAATTATTAAAAATAAATTATTCATAATTGAATATGGAATCTATAATGAAGTTTCATGATGTGCTCTTAAGATTAAAATTTAATATGGAGACCAAAATGATTCTGAAGAAATGAAATTAAAGAATGAGTATCATGGAATCCCTAATGAGAGTCTCATGTGGGTAAGAAATTAAAACTACCCGCATGTAAAATATATTAGAGGAAACACTTTGTTAATTTCCTTAGTGGTTTTAGAGTATTTTACTTGTATGTTAAGGTAGACTGTCTAGCTCATGACTTCCAAAGTAATGGAAAGAGGCCAAATGAATCCATTAAGGAGAAGAAGGCCTCAGCTAATGCTCCACCTACCCTATAATTCTTAAAATTATAGGAGTATTGAAATTACATGAATAAATTCCATAAAACTATAGTTACTAAAGAAAATATACAACAATAACTCCTAAAAAAGGGAGAAAGGGGGGATATACAATCAATATAACATAGGTTGATCAAAATAATTATGTGGTGAAATGTACATTAATTCTCTAATATAGAGCCATTAATTCCTTATTTGATTCATGTTCTCCCCATTCTTTCATATCATATAAGTTTTCTAAGAATATGTAATCACCTCCTCAAACTTTGAATATTGAGAAATCCCTGAAAACACCTAGTGGAACACTGAATGAAAATAAGTTGTACAAATATTCGCTAAATGAGATTTTTGGGGAGATAATTAATAAAATATTTTTCATCTTCCCATATTAGAATTTCAGAAAATTATGATTATGTATTATTTTCCCTAAAGTAATTCTCATATCAACTATGGAGAAGGAATAATATCCTTTAATATTCCTAATAATTTTTATATCAATTACCAATTCTAGGATGATCATGTACATTATTTAGAGAAAAATTATATAATATGAGACTTTAAACCCATAAATAAAGGGTTTATAGCCCATATTATTAGGGAGGAAGTCAACTTTTAGAATATTCTAGTTCTGTAGGAATATTTAAATCAATTCCTCTAAGAATTCCCTAGTATTCCTTATAAACATGAGGTTGATTTCAAAATTAAACTCATCCATGGATCTTTTCTTATTTGAAGGAATATCTATATATTAGCTTCAATTTAATAGTTTAATTTTTTAATAGATCACAATAGATTATTGACATGGGTTTTATATACCCTTTTACTTCCCTATGGGGTGAACCTATCCTCTTTGAATAGAAGAAGGAAGGATTAATGTGACATTTCATCTATTATCATGATCTCAAAAAATCTTGATCAAATATAAGTATCTTCTACCCATACTGAAGAAATGTATGATCAAAACATAAGAGATATATTATCCTAAAAAATTTATCTCTGATCAAGATACCATCAACTAAGTGAATAAATGATGGATATCCCTAAAACATCATTCAGGATAAGGTTTGGACACAGTTAGTTTATAGTGATTCCCTTTAGACTTATGAATTATCTTATTATCTTCATAGATATAATTTATAGAGTATTTATAGACTACCTTGATCATTTTTTGGTTGTATATATAGATGATATTCTTATATATTTAATTATCATGCAAGAACATGAAGATCATTTAAAAAAAATTAAAGACCTTGAGAAAAGAGAAATTTTTCTCTAAATTTTGAAAGTGTGAATTTTTTAGGAAACAGTTATCATTTATAATTTATGTATTCACAATCAAAGACATAGAAATAGATCCATACCATATGAAAGTTATCAATAAATGTCTCATACATACCACTATAACTGAGATTCGAAGATTTATTAGGATAGAAAGATATTATCCATGATTGTGAGAAACTTATCATGGCTATTGAATCTGCATAAAAAGATTAAATGGGAGGGAATAAATCACATTTGGAAAATGGAATGTGAAGAAACATGTAAGTAAATAAAGAAGAGGTTGGTTAATTCTCATGTACTTACATTACCCATCATTTGGGATGGACTTTTAATATATATTAATGTATTGAAATATGGTTTGGGTTTTATTTTCATGCAGAAGGAAAATATAATTGCTTATTATTCACAAAAAATTAAAGACTCATAGGGAAAAATTACCCAATAAATAATTTAGAGTTATTATAAGATATATTTTAATTATATATTAGGTGAAATTATCTCCATAGAGAAAAGTTTGATATATTTAATAATAATAAAAGTTTGAAATTTAAATTGACACAAAAGTAATTGAATATTACCAAAAGGAGATGGTTGGAATTGATAAAGAATTTTTATTTCTCAGTACATTACCACTTGAGTTAGGTAAATATGGTGTTCAGTTATCGAAGAAGTAAAAACCATGCTAATCTTTCCATGATGAAGATTTAAAAAGACCCAATACTCATGGATTTATAGAGGATAAATATTTAAGTCAAAATTGGTGGAGATAAGTCCTATACTTCTCAAAATAATGCTCAACCGTCCTTTTATGTAATGGATCGGGAAGCTCATGATGATGATATGGATCTACAGAATAAATTAGAAAATAATATAGTGTTTTACTTTTATTGGAATGGTGTTATATGGTTTGGAACATGAATATTTGTCCCACAAAATATGGATTTAAAGAAAAAAATTAGATGATTCACATAGCTCATCATTCTCTATCATTCCAAGAGGAACAAATATGTATAAAGATATAAACCAAAACTTATGGGGGTGTAATATTAAGAGAGAACTAATGGATTATATATCTTGATGCATGGTATGATAGAATTCTGAGTATAATTTGAAAAGGTTGAAGGGTATGTTTCAACCATTACTCATACCTGTATAGAAATTAGAAAACATTTTCATTGATTTCATCATTACACTCCCAAAAATGTCTAAATTACATAAATATATTGGGGTCGTATTTTATGGACATAAAAAATTAATTCATTTTATTACCATTAATTAATATTTATACATTGACCAACTCACTAATATAAAAATAATTGAATTTGTGAGGCTGTATAAATTATCACTATCCATTATATAGGATCAAGAACTGAGGATTAAATCAAGGTTATAAAGAATTATTCCAAAATAATTGGATACAAATTTATTCTTTATCACTACGTATCATCCTCATAAATATGTTCAATATAAGAGGATAATTAAAAATCTATAGGGTAATCTGAGATCTTTTTCAATGGATTTAGAATTATTTTTTGATAAACACCATCCCCTAATAGAGTTCTCATAAAACAAAATTTCTCATTCTAGTGTCCATATTAAACCATATGAGGCTCTTTATGGGAAGATATATTGGAATACGACATATTATCATAATGTTAGAGAGAGAAATATGATAATTCTAGATCATATCCATGGAATGACATTGAATTTTCAATCCATTCATTATCATATGAACGAAAAATAAATTCTATATAATAGTTATGCATATTACCATCAGTGATATCTTGTGTTTTATTTTTGTGATATGGTGTTCCTTGAAATATATCTATTTAAGTCCGTTATGAGATTTGAAAATAAATGAAAATTTATCATTAGTTACATTAATCCTTTAGAGATCCTTTATCGTATTGAGGTCATAGCTAATCACTTCGTGTTCCCTCAACACCTCTCCAAAGTGCATGATGTGTTCCAAGTGTCTCTTTTGAGAAATTTCATACCCTATCTATTACATGTACTAATATTTGATGTTATAGAATTAGAAAAAAACATTTCATATGGATAAAAACTTATGGAAATAATTGATCACAGATTAATGTTTCTTATGAATAAGACCACCCATCTAGTCATGGTTCTATAGTAGAATCATAAATTTGAGGAGGATGCAAGGTAACATGAGAGTGTGATGGGAGAGATGTACCCACACTATTTCCTCTTTGTAATAAAATTATGATTATGAAATTATTTTTTAAGGGGGTAGAATGTAATAACCCATGACTTTATTGATTACGTTTCCTAACTAAAAAAGTATGAGTATCTTGACATTCCCACAACACTGAACTAAAATGAAAAAACAACATTAACTTAAAAACAATTAATTCTATTATACTATAGCCATTAATTTGGCATGTATCACTAGAATTAAAAACATTATATAATATATATATATAAGGTTATAATAAAAAAAATTCATCATAAGCATAGAAAATATGAGTTCCATAAATTATTTTATTCGTGTTTATATTAAATTTAATTTTATAAATTATTGAAATTGAAAATGATTAAATTATTATCATATTTTTAATCTTAATTATCAAATTAAGTAAAGTGATCAATCTCTTCCTTAGAATAAAATTATTTTACCCATGTATATACTAGTTACATTAGTAAAATGGTAATCTTTCAAATAATAATACTTTTCAAAATATTATAAATTTTTATAAATAAATAAATTTAATTATTTTAAATTAATAATGTAATATGATTATTAATTAAATATAAAATTTATTTAACACCAAATTAATTAGTCATAAATTTCATATAAAATTACGAACACAAAATTATTAACAAATATTCAACAAAACATGTTATCAACACATTATATATTTTAATTTAAAAAATAATTTTCTCATAATTATAAATTAAATTTAGTTAAATGTAACACAGATTTAAAACTATAAATTTAAAATTGGATAAGAAGGTTCTTCTGGTATTTTTAATGATAAAATAGTTAGCAAGATTAATTTTTAATCAAGACTAATATGGGTAAAAATAAGTATGTAAAGTATCTTGAATTTTAAATAATTAACGAGTAACCTACACCTTATAGAAATACTTTTTTGGTATTAAGTTCAAAAAACAATTATAACCAAAAATCATATCATCTAATTCAACCAACTCACCAAACCCATACAATATCCTAATGGATTCCATTCATGCTCCTTACCTAACTAAAGTTTCCTAGAAAAAATACCCTCTTTTTCTAATATAAAAGGAGTTTACTCCCACACTTTCTCTCATCCCACTCCACCCCAAAGGTCTTGATCATTAATTTACCTTAATTACCCCTATTTGAATCCCTCCAAAGGAGTTCCTAAGGTTATAATGAGTCTTAAAAAACCTTAGGAAGCTACTTATTAGGGTATAGTTTTTCCTATATTTTTTGATTCAAGTAAATATTTTGTGATAAATCATTTGATGTGAAATTTTTTATAAATTTATATGTTAATAATAAAACCTTTAAATTATAAAATATTCCTTATTAATGATATAAAACACTTCCCACTCATTATAGTTATTCTATTAAAACTATTTGTATATCTGTTATGCTGCTGAAATCACTCCTTGATTCACTCCCTTCTCCTTTAAATTAAAGAGAACAATTTTTTATTAGCCTCTTTTCATGTTATTATGAATCAATATTTTAAAAATAAATCATTTACTATAAAAATTATTTTATATTAAATATATAATTCATTTTTTACTCTTTAAACCCATTTCGTAATCCCTTTTGTATAGTCACCATGCTACCAAAATCATTCCCTGATTTTTCATCTTCATGTAGAAAATTCTCACATCTAGAATCATTCAAGGGTATCCATAAAAATAAGGTTCACAAAATATTATGGATATGAAAATGTTTCTTAATTATGTTACTAATATAGTTATATTTTTTATATAATATTTTAGAGAAAAGCCAAGTTAGTGGAAAATAATGTAATGGGTTTTATAACTCAATTAAATTTTATTGAGTTATTCTCCTCTTTATTGAACACTATCATTAAAATTAGGTCATATCATAAATGTTATGATATTATGGTTTAATCTATCATTATTTTATATTTAATTATGGTTTATATCCATTTCTTCTTACCTAATTGATTCAATTATAAAATGTGATATTGTAAATTATAATTATCATATTATATAATGAACCATTCTATTCAATGTCAATGTTTTCACTATATAGTAATTTTTTAATTCCAATTTTCAGGGTTATTTTATTTCATCCCTATTAAAAATCATATTTCTCATTACCAATTTTTGGAAGTAATTTTTATCACCTTTTAAAACAATGTGGGTTTTAAAGAATGTATAAGTTGTCTGTATAAAAGGATTTCAATTGCAATCCCTTATATTTTATCATCTAACACAAATTTTATTATAAAATAAAATTATAGTTTCAATATTATTTATTTGAAAGAATAATTTTTAAAATTTTCTTTGAAAAATTATTAAAAATCTTTTTGGAGTGATTTTAAACTCCATTTTATAAACAATTACAAAGGGTTTAATGAAATAATTTTTTAAAAGTCTTAATTAAAATTTCCTCTTATTAAGTAAAATATTTACATCTAATAGATTTTTGTTTAGTTATTAACCTTTTTTGATGTCTTATTATGTCTTTAATTTGGGTACAAAAAATTTGGCATCATTTTATTTTATTTTGGAATCAATTTTATGTGATACCATTTTATAATGTCATGAAACCTATTTTTATTTATTTGTCTTATTCAATGTTGTGATGATTCATTTTTCAAGTGGAACAAAAATATATGGATTGTAAGAATGGTGGAACCTATATTTCCCTCAAATTAATTGGATTAATGCTTATGTCTCATGATATATACAATTTATATGAACAGGTTAGTGAGTAGATAGCTTCCCAAATGGTTAGTGTAATAGTGGTTACCTCTACTAACATTTTTGTGTGTGAACGGGTTAGTGGGTATCCAGGATCATAATGATAATAAATCCAAAAATTATGATTATTCAAAATTATTTCTGACATTCCTTTTATCATGTTATAGGAATCATGTTTTATTCTCTCAAGCTATGAAAAAAAGTTTTATATTTTGGGGTGGCATATCCTTCATTCATGCTTATGGTTAACACTTATTCATTTATGTTATTTTAAATAAGATATTTTTTCTTATTAAATATTTCCCACATGTTTATGATCAAACAATTTTATACGTTTTTATATTATCCCTTACAAAGTATTTCAAATCACACCTTCTAATTTATTTCCTCCCTTGATATTTTAAGATGATTATATCTCATGGAATTTCTAAGAGGGGGTTTAGTTTATGTAAAAATGTTCACACCATGTAAAATCAGTTTTTTAATGTTTATAATCTCTACATTACTAAATGATTAGGCCCCCGGGTTGGGTGACTATTTTTTATATTTACTAATTAAACCATGGTTTCAATGTATTATTTATGTATTTTTTGATCGGGCCTCTTTAGTGATGGAATTTGAAAAATAAACTCAACCTTTTTTCTTCTCAAAAAATGTAATTTAGTGTTCCAATATAAGAATGTTCTCTTCCCTAGAAGAAACATAAAGTTTATACATTATATATTGTTTTCTTAATATTGTAATCACAAGCTTCTGATCATAAATTTTTATATACAAATATCATAATGTCAAGTAATCAAATATAAAGTTAAACTACTATGTGTATTTAAACAATTGAAAAATTCCATAACATTTTAATATTTTACGATAATTTGTACAAGTAAATCTTATCTAAAGATTGGATACTTAATTGATTTTAAAAACAATATTCATATATAAAAGTAAATTTTCAAATGTAAGAGTAATTTATTCTCAAAAAATTATTTTCAAGATTATATATTACTAAATCCTGATATGTTAAACCTAAAATTTAAGAGTAAATAGAAACAATAAGGGTCATTTAGAAAAATTGTAGGATTTAACATTCAAGTAAGTAAAATTAAAATAATCAAGTATAAGTTTCCTATACATAGATAATTACTTCAGTATAGAAAGTTAAAAAAACAATAATACTAGAATAAAGAATAATGATATTAATAAATGAAAAATTATAATACATAATGATTAAGAATATTTAAATGAGGGAAATGTAATTATAAAAATATAATAAAAATTGAGCATTTTAATAGTGGAATCACATTGTTCACATAATATTTATAGACTACTGAACTGATATATCCTCGTTAATTATTTTTAAATGTGATAATATGGCTAAAATCAAATAATACCACTACAGAATATCAATCCATTATGATATCGATGGCCCAAAATATTAATATATCATTAACTCATTATATCTTGAAATTTGGTTAGGTAGTTGAAATAGTAATTCCATTGGGATACAGTTCCCTACCATAACACATTGGAGAGGAAATGTCATTAAAATCATATAAAATAAAGTTTCATTCATAACCAATAAATAATTAATTCCATATCATGATTCATCTTTTATATATACAATTTTGCAACTCTTTTTCTCGATAATATTTCATTACATCCTCACCCATAAAGATTGATATAATCCCCTAAACATTAAAATAGGATACCATAAACATCACTATTTAAAACTATCTAGGTTATTCCCTCTTTTTGAGGAATTATAAAATCATCCAAAATCAATATCATATATCATTTCTACTTTAAAAACATTTAAAATAATATATATAACTAAAAAAAACATGAAATTTTTTAATTGTATTTTTTGTTACTTAAAAGTATAAGTTTTATAGAAGACATAATTTTTTCAAAACATCCTTTAATTATTTAACCACCAACACCATTTAATTTAAATTACAATCATTTTTTATAACATTCACCATTAAATTTGTTTAATAAATGTTAAATAAAATATATATTCATGTATTAAAAAAACATAATTTTCATAATTAAATTGTTTTTTAATTTATGTACTTGAATCCTTTTCAAACCACATAATACATCATATTACCCCAAAAAAATAATGTAACCATACTTTTAATGAAAAAATAATTACAAAAAAAGTCTATTTCATGTGTCGATTTATTTTATCATGGATTTTAAATTTTTGAATACCATAAAAACATTTTTATCTCATTACACCAGTACACATCCAAATCGATAATTATAAAAATCACAATATAATAGGTATCACAATCCTAGAACAATTAATACCACTATCATGATTATATAATGTTTTATATTTTGTTCTTTATATTAATCCTATAATTAGTGTTTATATTCAATTATAATAATATAATTTTTTATTTAGATCTTGGGATTGGAAATATTTGAGAGGTGTCACTGAAATCTTCCAATGTTTCTTGTTACACCAAAGAATAATCAATACTCATATATTTCTCATTAATTTTTCCAATACATCATGATATAAAAAATTTAAATATCAAAATATATGTACTCTTCTCAAAAAATGTGACTGAGGAACCAAACCTATTGATGAAAGATAATTAATTTATAAAATACTTCATAAATTTAAAATTACTTAAACACTTGTATATCTAAAACAATATAATCCTTATACACTTTATTTGAGAGAGAATAAATAAATATTTCATATAAAAATAAAATAGTAAATAAATAATATAAAATATAAAAATACTCATATATTCACTAAAAAGTACTAGAAAATTCAACAATTAAAATTCCATTACTATATAGAAATAATGGTAATAAAAATTATAAAATGTTTTTTGTACTATATATTAATCTTTTAAACTAAAATCATTCATTGAAATGAAAAAAAAATTGTTAAAAAGTTTAAAAAATAATTAATCCATGAAAAAATATGTATTCTTTATTAGCACTTTTTAAAAAATTATAGTTCACATAGAAAATTAATTTATAATTATCCAAATTATAATATAGGATAAAACCATCATATTCTAAGGAACATGGAATAAAAAATATTTCTTTTTTAAAATAAGAATAAATTTAATTTAAATCCTTTAATTGTATGGGTTTTATATAACAAGTAACAATAAGTATTAATATAGTTTGGGTAAAAACATAATAGTAAATCCCACTTCCATTTCGTTAATGAATCTAAATTAACAGTTTGAAAAAAAATTAAGAAATTAATCAACCAAGGGTGTAAATTACATTTTACTACCCAACGTATTAAATTTACTTTTAGGGATTTAATAGATGTCATGTGTTTCCTTAATAAGCCTTATATTTCCACATTTTTTTCTAATTATCCATGAAAATATATGTAACCACCTAGAGGGATATAAATCTAAATCCTTTTTATAGAATTAAAAAAAATATTTAAATGTATATATTAATTTCTTCCCAAAAATAAAATCAAAAAAAGATATATTTATAAAGCTCAAAAGTCCTGAAAAATTTCCAAATTACATACCAAAAATAGACATGAAGTTAATTAGGAAAATGAAACAACCTTCTTCCCCAATAAATTTACTATTCTTATAGGAGTGTTAGTTTGATGTATTTTGAACAAAATATATCCCATATCCATGAATAAATAATTAAAAGGTATGAACCCAAATTAAAAATCACCAAAATAATATTAAAGGTAACTTGAATAGATCCTATAATAGTCATTAAAACATTATTATACTCTTCACATTTATGAATTATAGAAGAAAATATGCCTTAATAGTCGATATAACCACCTTTTGTTGTGGACACAACCCCATAGGGTCCCACTTATTCTCAAGGAGTCTAATTGGAGGCAGATAACTTTTTTATACACAAGTATTATATTCATCCTTCTTGTTTCGATTTCTATGTATACTATTATGCATTATATGGGACACATTTTTCCTAATTCCACTAACCCATGGGTTTATATATTATAAAAATATCATTATAAATACATATTACCTTTATGTAATGTATTTCTTTTTATCTAGTAGAAAACTTATCTTCACAATAAATTACATCAATCATTTTCATAGTAAAATTTGATCCATAATTTGTATATATATTATCAGATAGTGTAAAAATACACTCATCTTTTGATATTCTATCTTATTGTGTCCCTTATTAAATGCTTCTATTAAATTCTTTTTTCACCTACAGATCCACCATTACTGATATTTCATGTTTCATTATCAATAATTATCATCTTTTCCATATATATCAACTTTAGATATAATTTATTTGTAAACTATATCAATATATAATGGAAAATAATTTTAGAATAATTGAACTTAATTTAATTAGTAATATAATTTTAAATCTAAAAGATTTTATATATTAATTTCTAACCATTAAGGTGAAATCTACACCAAACTCATAATGTACATGAATGTTAGACTTCGACTAGGTGAAACTCATTTTAAATTATGTTTTTTATCTTTTAAAATCATCATTATTTAGAAGTATAATACAGAACAAAATGGACATGATCATGTTACCCAATTGATATTTAAATGTTTTGAATCATGGGAAGGTAGTGGGAGTATGTAGTGGAAGAATCTGATAACTAAATTGTGTGAAATGTAAGAGTACAAGATCAAGATATTTCATTGTTCGCTGGATATTTTCTATCGTGGTGATGAAATATTTGTAAAACCACTAATTTTATTTTTCAATGGTGATCTCATTATAAACATAAAATGGTGGTGGGACCTATTTGACGTGATGATTACTATTGGTGTCAACTCTAAATAGATGGTATCACATAATAGTCAATTGTAATTTTCTTATTTTAATCTTGTTTTTTAGTACACTTTCAATATATAGTAATCTTGTAAAGCAAATGTTTTCTCTCAATAAAATCATATAGCATGTACCTTCTATATATTTGAAATTTTTATTATCCCCATAAATCCATCAGTTATTCTATATCTCTATTATTCTATAATTCTATGATTATATTTGGGAATTTCTTGGATCAAATTGTAATTTTGGGGTTTAGCAGGTGTTATTAGCCTTCTTTGTTTTTTATACATCACTACATGGGATTGTTTCAATTCCATTAGGTCTATAATATGGCATGAGAAATATTTGAGTTTTTAGAATTTTGGGGAATATATAAATAGTTCTAAAGGTTATCCTGGTAGAGAGGAATAAAATTTTTGAAGACCATACCTGGTGTACTGGAATATAATAGGGTTATTGAGAGGAAGAATTATACCTTGACTAAGATGGAAAGAAGCATTATATTTCATAAATGTTCCTATGAGAACATTTAGGTAGCAGAATCAAATTTCACTACATATATTATGAATTATAGTCATTATTCTATATTTTTGAATGAACATACTAGATAATTTTGGTTTGGAAAGAGGTTTTATATTCCCTATCTCAAGGTTTTTGGAAATATAACCAATTTCATCCTTGATTTTAGGGAATGGTAAAAGCTAGGGAAAAATTCCAAAGACTGATTTTTTGTATGGTATGATGATGAATAATTTGGATTTCATGTCTAGGACAATGAATTGATGTAATTTTTTATAACATATAATTTTCTATTTATTAAGGAGGTCATTTAGAAAGATCAAAATAAAGATAAAGATGTATATGATAAAAATTTAACATCACATATTCAGGTTCATCTTAATGTAATTATATATGTTTTGGATATTATAGGGATTATTATTATTAAAAAAATATTAGAATATTTAGAATATGTTTCACATGGTATTCAGATTCAGTTGGTATTTTTGATACTAGATTCAGTAGAATTATAGATCATAAATGTGATGTTCTTGAAGTAGTGGCACTTGAAATATAAAAATAAAAAGTTAATTTATGGAGAACTACAAGAGTAGGATTATAGTATAATTATTTGTAAAAATTATGCATTATGTAATTCCTAAAATGATAGATAAATTGAATGTCATGAATAGGCTTAATATCTTAGTGACATTGTGGGATTAATCAATGGTGTATGAGATGTATTCCTTACAAGTCTCTAAAACATGAGTTCAAATGGATTGAATATATGGTTAAATATTACATCCAAAAAAATTGATTGATTGGTGGATTAAATAAGTGTACAATTTAAAATGGAATATGAAAAGCCTTTTTATGAAAGTTTCTCAAAAAAATAAGTTGGGATTTATCAAAATTATTTCTCTATATCTAATGGATTTAATGATCTAAATAGTGCTACGAATGGTTTCAATGGTGGGGTTTCATCTTGATCAGTTATTTCTAAAAACCTCTTTCTTTCATGTTTATTTTGAGTAGAAAATCTTCATGTACTACCCAATAGGTTTCATGGAAAAACTGAATGAGGTTATAGAGTGTTGTCTCAAAAAAATATTGTATGGGATGAAACATAAATATAGACATTTTAACTAGATGTTTGATTCATTTATAAATTAAAATGCATTAATTCAGATCAATGTAGACTATTTAGACAATGTAAATGAGTTTTATAATTGTAAATTCATCATGTTTAATCTAATTGTTCTATAAATTCTTCTTACAGGAGAAAGGAGAGTTCAAACTAATGATATAAAAGATAAACAATAATGACTTTGGAAGTTTAAGGTACCTAGTTATTCAATATTGATGTTTGGAATGGGGTTTGTATGAGACTTACATTCTAGTACCATATTCCTAACACAGTCAGATTACATACTGGAAGTGTTGGTTTGATTAAGAATGAGTGAGTCAAAACATATCACCATTATCCTAGCCATAAATTACAATTTTATCAATGATAATTCATCAATTATAGATGTGAAGTTTAAGTACATGTAAAATATTCCCTATAAATGTGTAGTGATAAAATTATTGTATGCATTGGTATTTACAAGATCATAAATTGTGCATTCAATTGAATTATCTAACATATTGATGGATAATTACAATACGAAACATTAAGAAGTGGTTAAATTGATACTCTAGCACCTAAATGGTTTTAAACTCATATCACATTGTTTCAGAATGGATGAGCAATTTTTGTGATTTTTGGATTCATAATTTGGTGTAGATACAGATGCATGAAAGATTTACATTTTCTTGGTGTTCAATTTTAGAGGCACAAATATGAATTTTTTTCCTATAATTAAACATACAGTTGCAATTTATAAAATAGAGGTGGACTGCATTTCATTACTAGAATCTGGGAATGAGTTGGTTCAGTTAAGCGGTTGTTAGAGGAACCTAGAAGGAGGTATGATATTGGACTTTTATTATATGAATCTCATAGGAATATCTAACTTTACAAATGATATTTCACTCCAGGGAAAAGGATATTTAGTTAAAGTATTACATTAGTAATAAGTTTTTTGGATATCAAAGTATAATACCAATGTAAGTTTGAAGGAGTTAAGAATATGGTGAGCATGTCGGAAATAGTTTTAGTCTGAGAAATTCTAGGGTGGTGTTGTGCCTTCTAGTTTGTTGTTATAAGTTCATAGTAACACCTCTATAAACTCCAATACATACAAGTCCATCCAAAAGATATAAATTTACATCACCCCTATAAACCCATTTTCCTTAACTAGGAAGACTTCACCTAATAATCCCCACATTGATCCCCCTTCCTATGATTCTGATCATTATAGTCTTTGATGGTTCTTCTATAAAAATGAATAGGAAATAAAAAACACTCAAAATTAAAGAAAAAAATCATAGCATGATAATTTTTTGTTTATGAAAAATTCCTACTACATAGGGAAACACTACAACCATTTATTGAGGGAAACATAAATAGGGGAGAACATGGGTTATAAGATAAATCTCTTTATAGAGACCCTAATATTCCCCAGCTACAAGGTACTTGTTTTTCTAACCTTATCTGAGAATATAAGAACCTCTCTATTATTTCCACTACAAGAAAACTGCTTCCAAAAACACATCCACTGGGGAATTCCCCTAGATGGAATCATTGCCAATTGATTCTCCAATAATTCCTATTGAAAATAAATCTTTCTTCAAGAAATTCCACATAATATATTCTTGTAGTACAATCCAACACCACTTGGTTTTTTAAATTTATTTAGAATCTAACTTATTCCCTATATATATATGTGTGTGCTACACTAAATCCAATTGGTTATTCCAATTAAAGAACCCTTGAATCTTTGGGATTTTCATCCATTCTTTCAAGTAAATTTTTTGAGGATCACAACCTCAGTTAGTCTATTTAGTGAAAAATGTCAGATCAATATTCTCTACCACTTTTCCCACATCAGTTGAAGGCCTCATTAATGTGGCCTCCAAATTCCCCACTCTAATTCTATCATCCATATTCATCCAATTATGATGTAATTCATAATTGGGAATTAATTATCCTGTGAATTCACCACTTATTCTGTTATCTTATTCCACATCTGAAACATAATTAAACCCCACTTCATGTATAACTTCATACTTATAAAATCACCTTCCAAAAATATTTTTTCTATGGATTCTGAATTTACACACCATCAAGGCCTTCTTGGAGCTTATTCTATCATATTTTGAACGTTTTCTTATAAATTTATAGTTTTTGGAAAATCCAATACTTAACCAACTAACATTTATCACACTAAAACCTAACAATATCTCATTTGATAATTGTTTGAAATGTTAACCCCAATAGTGATAACCTCTATATTTCAAGGAAGTTATTTTTACTGTTTTAATAAATTCAATAATTTGATCAATTTTATTCAATACATTTTAAATAGGGTTCAAAATACATCCGATTATTAGCATTCATACTTATTAGTTTGTTTAATTTTTTCTTTAAATCTATAAGGAACTTTTTCTATCATGAATTTTATTTCCAAAACCATATTCCATGATTTGGTGTAATAATAATAAACTATTTATAATATAACATGAAAATTTATTAAATTCTAAAAAAAATCCAACACAAAGAAATTATAATGCCCTTCAGAGTAAGGATATTTATACTTGGGAAAATTATATAACATATTTTATTTAAATAATAAAATATATATTCCTATATTTCAATAATTATTTATATATATATACTTTCCTATATAATAATTATTTATTATTGAGATTTACATCACTAAAAAACAATGATCTCACAATTAAAAATAAATGTATCACAAAATAATAGGGGTATGATGTTAAGTATGTTTACTATAAATGATAAAAATTCTTATAATAGATAATCATAAGTCATACAATGAATTTTTAATAATCATGAGGAATAAAATTCATAAATATGAAAATCAAAAAAAAATCAAGTAAAAAATACACCACATAAAATAAGGATACCCTCATGTTACCAAATCATAGTGGGTAAGGATATCTATCGATACCCCGTAAAAAATGTTTCAAGAGATGAAACAATAACCAATTAATATAGGTTATGTATAATTCTTCTCAAAAAAAATTTCCAAAACTAAATATATTGATTCCATTATAATATCTAAATGAGTTCCAAACATAATTTTTTTGTAACATGTGATAATTCATCAAAAATTTCCCTTGTGAAAATAAAATGGGTGTTATGTTAGGAAATACATAATACATTATTGGAAATATAAGCATAATTTTACCATTCAATCAACATTGGATTCGAAATAAAATAAAACATGAAATAATATAATCACATGGTAGGGTATTATCTTAATGGATTAAAGTGAATTATTTTTTATAGAGGATGTGGACAATACATTGAATTAATGTAACATGTATATATATATATATATATGTTTATAATTTAGTTTTGATATGTATATAAATATTTAATGTATTTATACATTGATATATAGAAAAATAATAAATAATTAATTATTTCAGTATACCATGAGTACCCTTAAATGATATAGTAAGGGTTAAACAAGTTATACCAAAGATAAAACATGAATAAAAATTATCATTTCAGTTTAAAAATGCATCATAAAATAGGTATAAGAATAAACACATAAATATTGAACAATAAAAAATAAGGTAGAAAAATTTTCATAGTGGGTTTATGAACACAAATTAATAAATTTACTAAATTAATTCAAAGAGGGTGATTTAAGGAATTTTTTTACATTACTTATACCCTCTAATGTTTTTTGTAAAATAAATCCTTGAATCCTTAAAAGAATCATAAAGATAAAATTATATAAAAATAATATATTACATGAGTTGAAGAGATTCGTATTGATTATAAATTTGTATAAAGGTTTATTTTTGTAACCATATGTGTTTTTGGGTATTATTTAAATTTATAAATTTAGATATCATATTAAAGAAATCATAATGAATTTAAAATATTGGTATAAAAAATAATGGTGTAAATTATTTATTTTTAATTTCATTATATATTGGATTTTAAGTAATGGAATAGATAATAGGGATTACTGAGAAATATAATTTTATATTTTATGTTATTAAGGATCTCTAGTAATATAAAATTTTATCTACTAACACCTAGGTGGATATACCCTAAAAGCCTCAAGGTTTGGTATATAAAATAAGTTTACTTCTCTTTCCACCAAAAATATTATCTATGTAATATTAAATTTTGATGGATCATGAAGTGTATCAAATAAAATCCATTTATTTATCCAATTTAGGTCATTGGGGTAAATTTTATGTTGAATTTTAAAATAAAATCTTTTTATATTTAAGCGAACTCTTTATATGGAAAATTTCTCTTCATAATGTTTGCAAGTATAATTTTAAATTAAATTCAACTGATTTTATGAAATCAATTTAAAAAAATGGATTCTAGGTATGGAGTCATAAAAATTAATATTATGTAATAAGTTCAACTTAATTTTTAGTAATTATGAATAGTAACTATATTAAGTATTTTTTACCAATGTAATTGTAAATCGAGTAATTAAGGTTAAAAATAATACTATAAGGAACAAAAATTTGACATAAAACTTGTATTTATCGGATTTAATGAGTTTATTTTCATCATTTCCTTCCTTATCTAGAAAATAAGTCCACTTGGTGGCATATTATTTTATTTTTACCATTATAATAATTTCTTAGAAGATAAAGAAAAAATATCAATTTCTTGATTTTAATATCTATAATATTTTGTGACAAGGATAAAAAATTATTTTTGGTTATAAATATTGATTTTAAATATAAATTATTTCTTTATCATGGTTATTTATTTCTAATTTTTTGTGATGAAATAATTATCTTATCTTCTTTTTTAACACCAACACATCATTTATTTAATTAATAAAAGTATATAAAAAATGTTTTTAAAAATATTAAAATATATCGAATGAATTATTTTGTTCCATGAATATTGAAGATAAATATTACATTTTAGATAGGTGTTAATGGAATATATTTTAATTAAAAAAATTCATGTTTTTTTCGAAGTCAAATTAAATGAATAGTTCTAAAAATGACATTAATGGTATTTTATAATAAATAATACATTATTAAGTGATTTAAAATTCCAAAAAATCCTATATTTTTTCAAGTGATTGGGATATTGGTTATAATCTCAAAAATGATCTATTTATTGGCTAATTAGAATTTTATATTAAATATTTCAAACCCTAAAGAGTATAAAATTTGTTATCACGGTAATTATCAAAGAAGGTTAACTCCAGTTAAAACTAAAAAATAAGGGTTAAAACATCACCTAAACTTTTACAAGTTTTATTTTTTATATTAATTCAACCCATAATCATCCAATATTTTTATTTTTTTAGTTTTTTTCTATTTTAATATTAAATTTAATTTATATTAATTTAATACCTTGATAAATTCCAAAAGTTCCCTCCCCTTACTTATAAATGGGCACCTCCTATCCACTTTTCCTCACATTTCATAAAAAAATTGTAAAATAACTAAAAAAATCCCTTCCATACATCTCCCCCCTAATTCATGAGTCCTCTGTTTATCATAAACCCGACCTAGGAAATTTTTTCTGAAAACATTAAGTGATTGTCCGAAGAAGAGGTATAGTTCTTAACCAATAATTTTCATATTATTTATTCTTATACCTCAGTCAAATAATTTTACAAATTATTAAAGAATAAGATCAGTGTATTCCATATACATAAATTTCATTATGTTAATCTCATAACCTATATCCATCTCCTCTTCCATAAAAGGGGAAACAAAACCATCATCCCTATGTGTGACAGACTACCGCTTAATAAACTGATATAATTCATTTTCCATCACCTCCTATTAAAGGATATTTTAATGATGTATTTAGTGTACATATATTATATTAATAAAATATTTATCATTATTAAAATATAATATTAATTTCATGAATTTCTATTCAATAAAAAAATGATAACTCTGTTCGTCTGTACATGTGGACGACCGCTTCCACGAAGGGATAGGATTCGGTTTTCATCAACGCATCACATAGATGATATATATAAGTATATTTATAAAAATAATAAGGTATATGTAATATAATTAACATTATGGGAAGATAAAATATTAATTTCCTTCTTCCCATTATGACTGATGAAATATAGAAATGTTACTCATGCGTATGTATGACCTACTGTCTTCATTATTGAAACATAATTAATATTTCATAACCACATTTTAGAGATAGTTTTAAAAGTATAATTGTTGTATAAAAATAATAATTTGTCTTTATATGATTAAATAGTGACATCATTGACCATATGCAAAACTACCAAATCCATTTTGGGCACATGAACTGAATAACATCAAAACATCTAACATAAACATAATTGATTAAGTAATTGTATATTAAAAATATTAAATAAAATAAAAGGAATGTTGAGCATGTAAAATTTAATTAATAAACAAAATAATTAACATGATTGAATAATTATTTAAGATAAAGTACTTATGTCAATATTCAAACTCAAGGTAAGGGTCTTTCTTTACAAAAATCCTCTTTTAATGTTTCCCTTCCTACTATTTTTCTTCCATTCTTGTGTTCTTCTAAATATCTCAAGAAAATTTAAACATATGTTTTTAGGTATTATAAAGGTCTTTTAACTATATTTAACATTCTTTAATGTGTTTGTAAATGGGATTATTTTTAGGGTGTTATGTAAGGGATACTTTATTTTAAAACCCTATTTTAAATATTTTAATGATATATTTTCCAACAATTATTCTTCCTTGACCATATTTTAAAAATTATTTTATTCATGTTTTTATGTGGACATAAAATAATAATAAATAAAATTTTATACCTTGAAAGGTAGATTTCAAAATGTAAGATTTTTAAATAATTTATACATCTCATTTGACTTTCTTTATGAATTGAAAAAAAGGAGTGTTTTATTTTAATGAATAATGTGACAATGAATTTTCACAACACCATAATAATTAATTTATTTTTAGATTAAATTTCATTTATTCATGTTTCCATTAAAGAGACACCATTTTTCACTTTTTTCTTGGAATTTTATTTTTTAAAATTGGTTTTGAAAGGAATGAGATATATCAATATCCAAAAATGATTCCTTATGGGTAAAATGAATGTTTTTATAATGAAATATTTAATGTACTATGATAATCTTATGGTTCATTCACATTATTTATGATGATGGGTGGTTCTATTATAAACCAATTATGGGCGGTTCCTATAAAATAATAATTTTTGAGCCTTTTATAGCTCTAAAATGCATTGCATAAAGGGAAAGAGTTAATCTGTTAGGTTTATCTTATGATATTTTTTAATTTACTGGGTATGTTATTCCATTTTCAGTAGTTATATAGAAATGGTGTAAAAAGTTAACTAAATGAATTATATATTAATTCTATTGGATTTAATAGATATATTATTATTTCATGATGTAAACTAATAAGAATGTTTTTAGAAGAAATTATATGGTACTTCCCAAGGGTTAAATGTAGAAAATTATGAAAAAGATTTATGAGTTTTCATTATTAAAATGAAAAATTATTTAGTTTTATTTTACCATTAATATTTCTTATTAAATACTCAATGAAATGATTTTGGAAGAAAAGGTTATTTATTAGGAAATAAAATATTTATTTTAAGGCTAACTTGAATTTTGAAAATTGAAACTTTTTTATAAGTATTCATGTACTAACAGCTTCATTATTTTTTATTTACTATAGTGAGCTTTTTTTGTTTATCCCATGCTTTAAAATGTTTTTACAAGGATTAAGGTTGGTTAGGAATACATAATAGTTTAATTTGAAAGTTATAAATATTTTTCATGAAAATAAAACATGTTTTATTAATAATAATAATTTTTTGGGAAAATAGGAATATAGTATAAGTGTTTTATTTTTAAAATAATGGTTTGATATGTATATTTTATGATCTAATAATCTAAAAATATAAACTTGTAAATAACCTTAAAATACAATAATGTGAATTATTGACTAAATCTTGAGATTATATAACATATATGTGTAGGTATTAATTGTTCATATAAAATGAATATTTTATATAACTTTATAGATTATGATGTTTCCATGTGAGGTTAACATAAGGGTTTTAGAAAACAACAAGGGTTTATGAGTTTAATATTTATAATAAGTTTATGGTATTATAAATTATTTGAGTTTTTATGTGATGGGATTTTATTTTAGAAATAATATTTGAATTATATTTTGGAATAATGAAATATTTTAATGTGTATTTATGGTGATTTATGTTATTTATAGAAATTATTATCATATCTTGGATATTATATGATTATGTAATATACAGTTTTGGTATGAGACATTAAGAGTGATTATTTTATATATAGATAAACATAAAATATTTCTTGAAATAATGTATTGTAAAATCATTTTAATCTTTAGGCTTCAATATTAGGTTTGAATATTTTGAGAAAAAAAGGTTAAATATATAATGAATGATATATGTTGAACTTCGGGTGTTATTGTTAAGGTGTTGGTGATTAATGTCATATTTCATCATATTATGGTCTTCTCATTTTGAGAGATATCTTATTAAAGTGATACTAGTTTTGGTTAATGTCTAATAATGGACTAAGATATTGTTATATTTTTATGGATTATGTGATCTTTTAGAAGTAAATTGTAGTGCTTTTAGCATGAAAAATTCATCTTAAATACCCATCATTTGTAGAAAAAATAGATTATCATGGAAAGTTAATAAAGGATGAAATTATACTTGTCATGTAAGTATATTATCTTATTTCATTCATATATATGCTAAATTAATTCCAAAAAGATATTAAAAGTATCTTGAAAAAGTAATTTTTTCATATTAGCTTAATTTTAAAGGAATCAATTTCCTTTTTCAAAAATCTTTAGTTTATGGATTAGTGGTCATTAACTTTATATTGATCATTCAATTTCTTATTCCCAGTGATATCTATCACTCTTCATAATTACATGGACATTAAATTTTCTCTCTATGTTCATATTTTCACTACCAACTAATGTTCTCATATTTGGAAACCAAGTTATGTGATGACTTTCATATTTCATTTTCCCACTTTTCAAGAAGAAGTTTTATTAACCATTATTTCAATGTATAATTTCAAAAAAGTTATTTAGTTATTGAATCCCTTGTTTAAAAATACCATGTTCATAATTATAGGAATTAATTTATTAAATAATGTATGAATGTAACACCCTGTGATTTCAAAAAATCAAATCCTTTTTCGACAGCGTATATGACTTGAAACATCGAGCCAAATTGAACCATCAAATAATATATATATATATATATATATATATATGGTTATCATAACCTGTACATACAATTTCTATGTATGATTAGAAATAATCAAATTATATAAATTATATTGTTGAAATTTGTATGAAATAAATTAATTTCTTATCAAATTATTTGAAATGAAAATAAAAATCATTTGAAAGTAAAAGAAATGTTTTTCTGAAAAACTATTTTTATGCACGGGATAGATTTTTATATTTATAAATTAAATTAATAACTATTTTTGAATGATTTTAATGATATTTATATATTAAGTTTTTAATAAAATGTTTTTATCATTCATATAATATGCTTTATAATCATAGGATTAAAATAAGTCATTTTTTATTCATAAAACTATATTTTTTCAAAAAGATAGTTTCGTTGTTTTTTATGTAGTTATATTAAAATTAATTTCCACCAAAATTAGAAATTTTATTTTATAAAATAAACAAATTTTTTTAAATCAACATTTCAAATCATATTAGAGTTCATTTTTGAGAATTTTATGAACATGTTTATTTTTTTTATAAATTATGAAAAATTATGATTTTTATTAAAAAATTATATTTCAACTTAAAGAATTAAAAAAGTTATATTTTATTTTAAAATAGTTTTAAAATAAAAATTATTTCAAATATATTATTATTAATCCTATTTTATTATTATAATCAATTATCTGTTGAATTTTTATAGAAAAAATTTTATACTTAAACAAACTTTTTCTTTGGAAAACAACTTTTAATCACCTTTGTGGGTTTAATTTTAAAATAAATTCTAAAAATTATATGAAATTTTTTTTTAAAAATATATTACATATTAGAAATAATTATATTAAATATTAGGTAATAAGTTTAACATAATTTTAAGATGTTATAAATAGTAACTATAGTAAATATTTATTTCCATGGTTGGGGAAAATCAGTTAATTTTAGTTAAAATAATATGATAATGACAACAAATTGACACTAAAACTCACCTTTATCCTATTTTATGAGTCTATTGTTTGATTTCCAAATATTTATTGAATATATTGACACTTGGTGCATGTTTCTTTCATTTTTACAATAGTAATAATCGAGTAAAATAAAAGGACAAAAATTTCAATTTCTTTCCATTAATATCTATAATATTTTGTTATAGGGATAAAAAAAATCTAGGTTTTTTATAAATTTTTATTATAAATATAAGTAATTTTTCTATCATGTTAATTTATTTCTAATCTTTATTTATGAAATAATTACTTTAAACGCTTGTGCTACACCGAAAAAACATTTATTCAATTAATATAAAAATAAAATAAATGATTTTAAAAATATTAAATTTAACTAAATCAATGACTATTTTGAATGAATTTTATAAATAAATATATCATGTTACAGAGTTATAAATATAAAATATTCAAATTAATTTGTTTCCATGTCGTTCTCAATGTTAAATTAAATGAATAGTTTAAAATAAATTTAATGATATTTTATAACTAATAATATTTTATTAAATGATTTGAAATTACTAAAACCCTATTTTTATACATGTGATTTTTATTTGGTTAAATATCATCCATGGTCCATTTATTTGAATATTTCCCTTTTATAGTGACTATCTTGAACACTAAAGAGTAAAATAATTTTTAACATAATTTTTTTTCAAAAAGGTTAACACACTTTAAAACCAAAAGGGGAGTGTGAAAACATCACATAAAATTGTCCAAATTTTATTTAATGGTAGTTTTTGATCCATCCTAATCTATATTATAATTATTTCAGTTTTGATCTAACATAATATGAGAAGTAATTTATATTAATTTAATACTTTTACAAATTAAAAAAGATCTCCTCCATAACTTATAAAATGGAACCTAGTAAACTCTTTTCTTCACACATAAAAAACATTTTGAATCATATAATACCTACCCAAACATATATCTTACATCCATACACATATCCTAAAGTCCTTATTTTTATCCTCAAATAGACTTAGAATTACTTTTGAAGTAAACCAAGAGTTTACGTTTTATTTCTTATTTAAACAAAATCAAATCTTCATCAAATATGATGAAATAAAAACATAATTATCTTACATGGACTAAGATGTAATTATGTTAGTGTCATAACCTGTATTCATCTTCTCTTTAATGAAATGGGAAACCAAATGGTTTTCACATGTACAGAGGATTGTCGCCTTGAGAACTAAGGTAAATAATTTTCCATCAACTCCTATTACAGTTGGTGGTAATGATGGATTTAATATATATATATATATACTATATTCATGATGTATTTATAATTTTTAAAAGATAATATTACTTTATTAGATTTTTAATCACTAAAAAATGATAATGTTGTTTGTGTATACGTGTGGAATACCACTTCCATGAAGTGATGTGATTCATTATTCATCATCATATCATATTCATGATGTGTGTGTGTGTAAGTGTTTGTGTGTGTGTGTGTATATAAAAATAAATAATATGGTATCTATGATATTATTATTATTTATTAATGATAATATATTACTTAAATTATTTCCATAATGTTCATTGATAAATGTAAATGTTACTCATTTTTACACACACCCCACCATCTCTATGATTCAAATGTAGTTCATTTTTCATTACTACCTTTCATTATTTGTTTTTAAAGAATAATTAATGAATAAAAATTATTATTATTTAATTATTATTATTTTGTACAAGATGAAGTAATGATCTCATTGACCATATTCGACTTATAGAATCCATTTTGGACTTATGAACGAAATATCATCAAAATGTTTGACATAAACTTAATTGATTATGTGATTTTATATAACATTGTATTTGGTAGAATAAAATAAATAATGAACTTGAAAATTTTTATTCTCAAACTAAATAATTAACATAATTTTATTATTTAAGAAGATAATGAATGTATGTGATGAGTCTGACTCGAGGTATTGGACTTTCTTTTAAAAAATCCTCTTTTAGAGTTTCCATTCAAGTGCTTTTTCTTATGTGTATATATTAATTTTATTATTTCAAGATAATTTTTATTTATGCATCAATGGAATATAATGTTCATTTTTAACCATATATATCATTAATTATAATGTTTTTTAAAAGTATTCTTTTTAATTTTTTATGTAATGGACAATTTATTTTAAAAATCATTTTAAATATTTTAATGATTTATTTTATGATTATTTTTCCTCCATATATATATTTTAAATTTATTTTATTAATGTTTTAATATGGTTATTGAAGAATTTTAAATAAACTTTTATGTCTGTTTTACTATATTTCAAAGTTTTTTTACAAAATGAATCTTTTTACTTAATTAATATGAAACATCTGACATTCTTAACAAAAGATAAAAGGAATGTACTATATTAACGTATACGGTGGCAATGAATTTTCACACAATAATAATAATTATTTTTTGTTTAGATTCATTTTATATATACTATTTTTTTCTTTAAATAAAAAATCTATTTATCTTTATTCTTGGAATTTTATTTTTGAAAATTTGGTTTTAATGGAAAGACGTACGGTAATATCCAAAATAATATGGGTAAAAAGTATGTTTTTACAATGAATGATTTAATGTATTATGATAATTTTATGTTAATTGAAAATTATTTATGATATAGGTTGGTATATTTATAAACTAATAACTGGTGGTTCCATAATAAAATTTTGATGGGTGATCCCATTATAGCTCTCCAATATTTCAAGTAAAGGAAAGGAGTTAACTGTTATGGTTTCTTATATGATATTTTGGAATTTACCAGGTGTGTTATTCCATTTATAACAGTGATATAGAAATTATGTCCTAGTTTAACTATACGAATTATCTATGATTTCTATGGTATTTTATGGAAATCTTAAAATTTCACAAGTTATTCTAATGGGATTGTTTTTAAAGGAAACAGTATGCTACATTTCAAGGGTGAAATGTATATCTTTTGAAAATTTTTTATGAGTTTTAATGATTGGAATGAAACCTTTATGAGTTTTATCTTTACTTTATGATTTATTATGAATTTTTGTATTGAAAACTTTGGGAATATAATGTGATTAATTGGGTAATAAAATGTTTATTTTGAACCCAAAGTTTGTTTCGAAAATGTTAAATTTTATATGTATTCATGGACTAATAGTTTATTTCAATTCATGTGTCCTTTAAAGAAATTCTTATGCTCATCTAACATTTTCAATGTTTTTCATTAGGTTTCAGGATGGTTTTGAAAAAAAAATTGAATTTTAGGATGATTTTTCATGAAAAGAAAGCAAGTTTCTTTTTAAAATATTTATAATATAGGAAAAATAGATATAGAATAGAAGTTACCACTATGTAATATATTGGTTTGGAATATAAAATTTATGAACTAATTCAATAAAACATTAAATGTGAAAAGGTCCAAAAAATAAAAGAAAGCTAATTCTTGATTAAATCTCAAGATTATGTAACATTTAAGGCTGGGTTCCAATATACCCAGATAACATGAGTTGTATTGTTAAATATAAAATTTTTTCTATGATAAAATATATTCACCAAATAATCATCAAAAGATAGATCATTCTACAGTAGTATAGCCTCCAGATTAATTATATGTGAGGGATTGGTTTTTTACTTCATTAAGTGAGATATGTGGTACACATTACGCACTAGATCTTGGTATCATGGAATTTATAGTCTATGGGACAAAACGCTTCTATGATAAAGTATTTGAAATGGGGTAATGTACCTAGGGATGATGTTTTCTTTTCAAAGTTCCACGGATCGAATAACAACTAAGAAGGGTGGGTTGAATTAGTTGTTCACTCTTTATAAGTTCCAAAACTTTTAAAAACTTAACCCCTGTAACTAGTCAATATTTATATCCATATCAACTTTTATTGAATACTCATGCATGAAAAAATGTATGAATGAAAAGAACACAATATTTACAAGGTTCTGCCTCAGAGTGAGAACCTACATCCTTTCTATAGCCACTCTCATGGGTCTATGGAAATACAATATTATGATGAAGTGAATAAAACTTTTTCCAACTCTTATTATACACCTTATATCTCCTGATAGAAGTGATTATAATGAATCCCATCAGTTTACAATGTTTTTGTAAAAAAAATTGATCCAAAAAAAACAATAATGTCTTTTTTAAATATTTTCTAAAAAATTTCTATCCGAATCCTCAGTCAGATTTGGATAGATTGGATTCTTTCCCAATATAATAATGCTGGATTCTGGATCTAATTTTCTCAATAAAATGATGTTGTATTCGATTCTCTCAAAAAAATTATACTGGATCTAATTTCTTAAATATAAAAATTATGGATTATGGATACAATTCTCTGTATACAATAATGCAAGATCATACATACGATTCTCTAATATTGTGGGATCCTAGATACGATTCTCTGAATATGATGATTCTGGATCTGATTTCCTAAGTATGATAATTCAATATAATGAATTCAGTATCAATATCCAAAACTCAAACTCTTATCAAATTCTCAATTCAACTCTTCTTTAATAAGATGGAAACATTCACTTCAATTTTTCCATCTCTTTATCTTTCACATGTAAGTTGAATGTTTCTAATGAACAAGTGATATGGGAATGTATTTATAGGAAACTCCAAAAACAAGATCAGGAAACATAAAAACATTCCTCTCTTCCTCAAATCTCAAAACTCCAAAAATCTCTGACATTTAAACTTCATATTTGACTTCATCAAACCACCTTAGATTTCTTCGAGATTTATGAAAAAGTGAATTTCTTGTTTGAACACTTTTATTCTTCTTCATAATCGGCTCATTAAAAATTCTTTCTCAATACACTAATACTAGATTCTATTGTTGTAGAATGTTGGTTATGATTCTCTCGGAATGCAGGTTATGATTCTCTTATAATGATGGTTACAATTCTCTGTAGAATACCGGTTACGATTCACTCAGAATTCTAGTTATCATTCTCTCAGAATGATGGTTATGATTCACTTCATAATACAGGTTACAATTCTCTGAGAATTCATGTAATGATTCTCTTATAATGATAGTTATGATTCACTCAAAATTCTGATTATGATTCTTCTCATAATTCTGATTATAATTCTATTATTACAAAAATCTAATTATGAAAATTTGATTATGGATATTCCTTTTTCAACACTAAAATTATTCAAACCTATTCACCATTTTTTAAAAGCTTTTATCATGAAATTTTTCATGACTTATGATACCTTTTTGATCAGAAAAGTGTAATCTGATTTAGTCTTGTAAACTATGAAAAAATTATATCTCTGGAATTTACACTCTTCTTTCCAAACCCTTTAGCAGATTCATTTCTTCTTTGATTATAGTAAAGATAGTATTCAATAACACAATGAATTCAACCTCCGATTGTTTTGGATCTGATGGTCGAAATACGATGTACATAGATCTAATTCTGGGAAAAAAATTATTCTAATACAAAAAGGTTAGTTTTTAATAAATAAAAAAACTTTGTAAAAACATTTATCACAAAGCTACTTCAATATCCCCCTTTGTACTTGTTTACAACCCTTGTAACAACATTTCAACTCTCTGAATTTTTCACAAATCATGTTTTTTGAATTTTATCAAAACATAGCCTTTCTCAAAAGACAGTATCCTGAAACCAAACTATGGGATAAAGTAATATTTTTGAATGAATTCCAACCCTCGGTGGTAAGAAAATTTTGTGCCCATATAAATATAACATCTCCTTGTTTTCCTTTTCATACTTTATCTCCCCCATTATTTCTTTTCTCACTTTCTTCTTTCTTTTTATCTCACTTTTCTTTTTCTCTCCCTTATTATATGATAACCATAGCTTCATATTCATAAAAAATATAAGTAAAAACGTCTTACAAAGTACAAATTTGTTTACTTACTCTCCCCCATTGTCAACATAATTCAAAGAACAATGGGGGAATCTTCCTCATTGGATTTAGGAAGACAAGGGAGGAGAATTAACAAGTACTTATAGCCTCAATTCCACAAACCTTTCTTTCAACATCACTTTTTTGGAGATGTTATAAATCTGATACTTTTTTGAAAGTTTTTCTAAAAAAACATCTCATATAGAAACGTTAACTTTTATAAAGTAAAACATTAATATAATGTGTTTTGATCATGAATGTTGGACTAGATTCTTAGAATGATCAATTTCACTTTGATTATCACAAATTATATTCAATAATTTAGAAACATTCACTTTCAAATCTTCCAGCTAAACTTTCATCCACAACATTTTCATACATGCTTGTGTAGATGAAATATATTCAGAATTAAATGTGCTCAATGTTACTGATCTTTGTTTCTTACTATCCAAACTCACACAATATTATCCCAAGGAAAATGTTTCTCCTATGGTTTATTTTCTACCATTGTAATATTCATCTCAATATGCATCTGTATAACCATGAAACATCATCTCATAATTTCTTTTGTATAACAACCCATGTGAAGTTGTTCCTTTGACATATCTCAGAATTATGTTTGCTGCTAATATATGTGATTCCTTTGGATTACTTTGATACCTGGCACACAAATTCATATCACAAACAATATCATGCCATGATGTCATAAGGTAAAGAAATATTCCTATCAACTTTAGAATGTCTTTCGGATTCACACTTATTTTAGTTTCATCTTTGATAAAATTTGTGCTCACTGATGTATTATTTGAAACTTCATTGGATTCAACCAACCCAAACTTCTTTAAGAATTCCATGGTATTAAAGATGTATTTTTCTTTTTCATGAACTTGTAATCCATGGATGAATGTTAATTCTCCAAGAATTAACATTTCAAAATTATTCTTTATTTCATTAGTAAACTCTTCAAAAACATTTTCACCATCCCCAAAAAAATTATATCAACCACATAAACAATTACAATTAATATTCTGAAGTCAAAAACATTCACAAAAAAGTTTCTATAATATTTTCCTTTAGAAAATTTCATTGTTATCAATCAATTTTCAAGCTCCTAATACCAAGAGTGTGGATATTTTTTTATCCCATAAGAAGATTTCTTCGATTTAAAAACATTATTTTTATCCTCATCAAGTAGAAACCCTCAAGGTTTCTCAATGTAAACATCTTACTCAATCACACCATTTATAAAATAAAACATTACATCCATCTCATAAACATTAAAATTTTGGTGTATGGACACTGAAAGAAACATTATAATAGATTCCAATCGTGCAACTATGGAAAAAGTTTCATCAAAATCCACAACTCCCACCTGTTAATATCCTTTACATACAATTATTGCTTTGTTTCTTCAAAATTATCCATGCTCATTCAATTTGTTTCTATAAACCCACATGGTTCTGATGAGACTTTTATTTTTAGTACATGGAACAAGTTCCCATTTTTCATTATTCTCAATCTAATCCTACTCTTCATTCATAGAATCCACCCATTCTTTTTGTTGAATATCCACTGAAATTGATTCTGGTTTAACTTTTGAGATAAGTGATATCTGATTTTTCTAATCTCAACTTTCTTCTGGTCTAAACTGAAGCCTTTTGATTCCTATTAATTTTTTCAAATTCAATATGTTTTCGTAAGGTAGGAAATCTCAAAGTCTCTTTCCCAGTTATAATTTCACCATCACATGATTTTTGTAAATCTAGAAAAGAATTTTCTGAATAACATTCACTATTGTTGGAAATCTACAATTTATCCTCCTTATAAATCTCAACAACCTTTGTTAAGGAACTTTTATTTTCAATTATCTTCACATCATATGAGTTCACCAACTTTTGTAAATATTTTTTTCAAAATTTGTACCTTCTATTATTTGGTGAATAAATAATGAATGTTCCTCATCTTTCTCAACAATCATTCCCTAGTCTGGACTTTTTATTTTGAGAAAACATGGAATTCAAAAAACATTGATGTTTTTCAATGAGATTTTTTTGGTATACCACATTTCATAAGAAGTCATGTTGGTTTCTGATATCAACAAAAATATATTATGAAAATTTACTATAGTACTAATAGGTTCTCTACAATTGAACTTTGAAAGTTTTCATTCTTCCAACATACTTATTCCCATTTCAACTAGGCTTCTATTAATTCTTTCTACTACTCCATTTTTTAGGGAGTATAGGGGAACTATAATGATTATGGATCCCATGATTTATTAGATAAGTTTAAAATGTATTGTTTGTAAATTCAGTGCCATTATCTATTCTAAACATCATGATGGAATCCCCCAATTCCTTCTCACCATCTTTTATGATGAATTTAAACATTTTAATAGCCTAGGACTTGTGCTTCATGAACATGATGTTTTTCAAGTGAGTGAAATCGTCAATAAAAGTGATAAAGTATAAATATCATTTTGTTGACTGATGTCTCATTAACCCACATATATTGTAATTAATGCACTCAAGTGGTCTAGTATATTGAATCTCAATTCACTTATGACTTTTGTTAGTAATATTTCTTTTCTGGAATGTAATAAAAACATCTTCATCTCTTCTTTTCAATTCTGGAAAAATCTAAACAACATCAACTTTAGAAATATTATTCATGTTTTTATTCCCTTGTCTTCAGTGCCACAATTTTTTATCATCTTCATAACTCAAGTAACATGAGTTATTGAATTCTCTTATTTGAAAGAGATTCTCACTGGTTCATTCTCCTTTTGTAATGACTTTTCATCTTTCAAAATTTTGAGGATACAAGAATCCTTTCTAAGGATTACTTCTTTTCCATCATCACACTTCCAAATTACACTATGTAGGTTATGTTTTAGCCCATTAACTTGTAAGGATTCTTTAGATTTCAATTTCTCCACTTCAATATATTCCAAAATGATTCCTCTAATTTTTAAGTAACTATAATTGTCAATTGTAACTACTCCTCCATCATGAATTTCAATATGTTTCAATATTTTATATCACATATCATATGTGAGGAAAAATCACTATCAAGAATCCATGTTTTCTTCGTGTTACTTTCCTTAAAAGTGTCTCAACAACAAAATATATTTCCTAAACCTTTTTCATTTCATCTTTCTTTTCTTTTCAATCATAAAAAACTTTTTCTGGAATAAGTGTCATACATATTTTGGCACGATGATCTAACTGATCTCATCTTCCAAAAAATTCTACCAGACATTAAAATTCATTCTTTTTTGGAAAGTTTCTAACATCTTGATAATTCACCTTTCCAATTTCATGTGAGTTAGGAGAGTTTCTAATTATTTTTTCACTATTTCTTCCACATTCCTCAATCCTTATTCCAAGTAGAGATATGTTGTGACCACAGTTATAAACTGTTTTCCCATAGATTCCACAACACAAGAAATAGGCTACAATTTTTTATTTTCTATACAAGAAAGTTATTTCTCTATAGAAATTTTTTTAAGGTTGGTAATTTATTTCAACTCTAACATAATTAGGATGTGGACCATCTTTTCTTTTGAGTGAGTTTTATACTTTTGTATAATTGATAGGTTCCTCACATTCTTTCTCCACTAAAGCCTTCCCATTACCTTTTCTATAACATTAAATGTTAAAATAATCAGATGAAACATTGTTTTTGGTAAGAGAATATTTCACTTGATTCTTGTAATGTGTCTTCCCAACAAATTAAAAAGTTTAATATTTTTCATCAATATATTTGAGGATGTTTTCATTCATCTTTCTCTAGGTAGTTTCAAACTCAAGAATATTTTATTGAAACTTGTTAACCTATTCCTCTTTAGATTCATGATTCTTTCCAATATATTCAATCATTTTTACATGTTTAATAATTCTATGTTTGTAACTTTTAATCTCTTGAATATATCCATCCTCCTTCTTAATGATATATCTTCTTCCATTAGAAACTTCTACACGATCTTTCTTCATTACTCTAATTTTTTTAAGTGTTTTGTTTTTTTCAAGACATGCAAAAAGTTCGGTTCAAAGAAAATAATCTCTGTAAGATTCTTTACCACCTTTTTCACTCTCTAAGGAATATTTTGTTTTCTCAACTTTTGTAATAATGATTCGGAATTTTTCTAAACTTTCATGTTTAGAAGAGTAATTTTCAGTTTAGTGTGATTCAACCTTCTAACTCAACATACTTATTTTATTTCCGGAAAACATATTCTTGAATTTGTTGAAGGAATTCCCTTATTTATCATTTTTGTTCCATTTCATACCTTGAGGTTTTTCATCAGAATCATCTGGATATTCTCTAAATTTCTTCGTGGGGAAATTCATAACAAAATGTCTAATTCCACAACACTCAAATCATTTGAGAGGAATATTTACTCCATACTTTCCACTTCCTTTTTGATAGTTTTTGGATATGAGATATAATAAATTTTCATTCGACTCATCATCTTCCTTATCATCAGGCTCACAAGGATCGGCTTCATCAACATCTTGTATTTTCAGCTTTCTCAAAACTTCAAAAGCCATTTCATATTTCATATTATTTTTAAACATTAGAGCTTTACCCATTTCATAAGTAATAATAATTTTATGCAACTCATCAAGAGATAAATCATCCTTATCTTCAAAAACATAAATTTTATATTTGAACCTATCTAGAAAGTTTCTCATGAGTTTCTTCATAATTATATAATCTTATAGGATGTCTCCAAATCCTATGATATTCCAGCCTCTTTCATTTACTCTAGTGAAGTATTCACCAATTATTTCATTATCTACAATTATAATGTCTTCATACTTACTATTCTATATTTTTATCTTTTCTTCCTTCACCTTTTTATTCCCTTCGAAAACACTTTCCATCTTCTCCCATATAATTTTTGATGTCTTGAGACCCATCATGTTCTGATAAATATTATCTAATAAGGATATAATGGTTTCATTTATTTCCTTTCCATTAGATTATATGTTTCTCTTATCATCAAATTCTATGGGAGAATCTTTCTCAATATGCAGAAAACCAATAGTAGAAGCATTATCAACTTCCAAGATAAGAGATAAGAGATAATGTATCAACATTTTTTTCATCCATAATAATTATTACCATAAAATATTTGAATTCCTCTACAATAGACTAGATTTATATTGTCCATGATAAGGATTAAACATGGGAACCTCCCTCTGATACTAATTGAAGTTCTAAGTATTGAATAACAACTGAAAAGGGGGGGACGAATTAATTGTTAACTTTTTATATGTTTCAAAACTTTTAGAAACATAACCCCTGAAACATGTAAATATTTTTAGCCTTATCAACTTTTATTGAATACTTATGCATGAAAAAGAAGGTATAGAAGAAAAGAACAAAAGATTTATAAGGTTTAGCCTCAGTGTGAGAACTTATGTCCTTTCCATAGCCACTGCCATGGGATTATAGAAATCCTCTATTATGAAGAAGTGAATACAACTTGTTCCATCTTCTATTAGACACCTTTACTCTCCCTATAGGAATGATTATACTAACTCTTGTCTGTTTACATTGTTTGATTATAAAATAATTGAGCCAAAAAAATAAATACTTTTTAAAATCTTCTTTGTAATTGCTCAGTCTGAATTGTTAATCTGATTAGTTGGATCAATTTTTTCTCAATATATTGATGTTGGATTCTAGATCCGATTTCCTAAATACAATGATGCTAGATCTGATTCTCTCAAAAAAATGATGATGGATATGATTTTATGAATATGATACATTTGGATTATAGATACGATTCTCTAAATATAATAATGCTAGATCTTGGATACAAATCATTGATAATGTGGGATCCTAGATATAATTCTCTTAATATAATGATTTTGGGTCTGAATTTATGAGTACAATAATTCAATACATTGAATTTAGTCTCAATCTCCAAATCTCAAACTGTGCTCAAATTCTCAATTCAATTTGTCTTCAATCATATGGAAACTTTCACTTCAATTTCTCCAATGCTTCACGTTTCACACATAATTAGAAAGTTTCTAATGAAAAAGTGATATGAGCATGTATTGATAGGAAAATCATAATATAAGAGTGGGAAACTTGAAAACTTTACCCACTTCCTCAAATATCCAAACTCTGAAAATATCTCATATTTAAACATCATCATTAACTTCATCAAACTTCCTTAGATTTCTCTAAGATTTATACAAAACTAAATTTCATGTTTGACCAAATTAATTTTTCTTTGTAATCATCTCATTATGAATTATTTCTCAATACAATAATGTTGGATCATATTATTTTAGAATTCAGTTAATGATTTTATGTAGAATTCTAGTTATGATTTTCACATAATGATAGTTACGATTTTCTATAGAATACTGATTAAAATTCTCTCAGAATTCTAGTTAAGATTCTCTATAGATTTCTGGTTATGATTCTCTCATTATGAAAGTTAAAATTCTCTCAAAATTAAGGTTATGATTCACTCAGAATGCTATCTACAATTCTCTGCAGAATATTGGTTAAGAATCTCTCAGAATGCTGGTTAGGATTCTCTCCAAATTCTATTAACGATTCTCTGTAGAATATAGGTTATGATTCTCTCATAATGTTGTTTATGATAATTTCAGAATGTAGGTTACAATTCTCTCATAATTCTTGTTACAATTCTCCTAAGAATTCTGACAATGGAAATATGATTATAAAAATCTGATTACAAAAATCTGATTATGAAAATCCATTTTTCAACACTTAAATTCTTCAAAACTCTTAACCATTTCTTAAATATCATTTATCATGAATGTTTTCAGGACTTAGGAGAACTTCTTGATCAATAAATAAATGTATTATTTTGTTTTAGAAAGTATTTAAACTTTATATCTCCTAAATTTACACTCTTCTTTCAAATCCCTTTTGGCAGCTTCATTATTTCTTTGATTACAACAAAGATTGTCTTCCATAAAATAATAAATTCTACCTTTGATTCTTTTAGATCCAATGGTTTGAATATGATGCAGATGGATCATATTCCTGCAAAAAAATAATTCTAATACAAACTGTTTAGTAGTCAACAAATAGAAAAACTTTATTAAAACACTTTATAACAAAGTTACTTTACTTTAATTCCAAACCTCATTACAAAAGTTAAGGTAGTATTTGATGGAACAAATTTTCTCTAAAATTGGAATTTAGGACTCTTTAATAATATAATAATTGATATAATGTTGAATATATGTACCTTTAATGTGTTTCTTAGTTATTTAAAACTTATTTATAATCAATATTACAATTTTTTTATTTTAAAAACATATGTTCACTAACTTTTTCCTAATACATTATATTTCTACACCCTACCCATATTGAACTTTATATAGTATGATCTGAATACTTGAGTGGAAATTGTATTTGTATGAGAACTCAACCAGTGAAAGATATTGATCCCATCATGGAATGAACTCCATTGATATTGATTTACAAATTATTTAAAGTTTTAAAATAGTAATTTAAGGTTCAAAATATATTTTGTGGGTGACAAACCATATTGAAGATCAACCCCTTATTAAATAAAATCTAATGATTCATCTAGAACATAGAGGTGAACCTTGGATATCGATAAAATATAATTAAAATTGGTACCTCAAGAATCCTTAACACTTCCTTAACATATATCAAGACATCTTGATCGAGTGATATATTTCTAATATGATGTAAAGTGTATGTTCTTGGTAAATTATTCTCCCACAACCAAGATGATCTTATTTTGATTAGATTCCATAAAAATGTCCCATGAAATAAGTCCCAGGTGATGATCTCTAATTTTCATATTGGTATGAGAAATGGTGGAATCATACCCTTAAACTTTTGATGATATGATTTAACTTCTTAACATACCAACCACTTTATGTTTTACTTCATAATCTCCTTATTTATATGGTACCACCAAAAGTTATCTCAATGATCTTAATAAATTTTCATAATTCCTGGTTGTATTGAGGAAGACGTGTTATGTGCATATCTAATATATATTTCATTATCTATGGTTATAGTGGAACACATAGTCTATTTCATAACTAAATAAATCTATCTTTATCAATTTTGGATTAATAAAGTTTCCCTCCCTTATTTTCTCTCATTTTTTTGTAACTCTTAAAAATTTCTTTACACCACCATGTTCTTCCGTTACATTTATTCTTAAGAAATCATTTGGGAAAGGAAGGATATCATTCCTACCATTATTATTTTCAAATTCCTCCTCTATATATCCATGATTATTGGGTCTTCCCCAATCCTTATCATGGATAGTGTAACTGGTTCCTTTGAGATAATTGTATCTGCAAACTTATTCACATTCCTGGGTGGTAATGTGTTAGGTAGTCATAGTCTTTGATTTTTACTAACTATCTTGAATGATTAATGTTCAACTCCTTCTATGAGAATATATACTTTAAACACTTATGATTACTATATATTCCAAAATTTTCTCATAAGAAATAATACCACAAAATCAATAACCCAAAAATAAAATATGATAACTCCATTTCATTCACCATGTATTATTGTTCATAGTTCCTAAATTTTAATGGGTTATATAATATCAATTTATCATATTTTAGGAGGATTTAACCCAAAACACTCTTAAATCATAATTTTATATCACAAACATTTCTATACTTATGGGTAGTATAAGAAAAGGTGGAGTTAATATCTTTTTCTTGACCTCCCTAAATATTTATTAACATTCATTTATCCAGACATAATTTACTCTATTCTATTTCAACATGGTCATTGGGATATAAAATTTTAATAAATTTATCACAAAGCATATATAACAAGATGATAATCTAAGAATATTATGGATCTTTGAGACACTTTTTTTCTTTAGAATAGTTATAAATTTCATTTTCTAAAGGATACCTGGAAATTCTCTCACTAATGATCACATAACCCAATAATTTGACTTTATATAAGCAAAATTATTACTTAAAAAATATTACAAACATATTATCCTTATTTAATGTATTCAAAAAAATTATAGATATTCCCCATGTTCTTTCTTTCTCCTAATTATATTAGAATATCATTAATAAATACCTCCACATATTTATTAGGGAAACCACTATGGACATTATTAATTAAGTACATTAATACATAGGGGTCATTTTTAAGTCCAAATAGAATCATTATGAATGTATAGTTTCTATATCTTATATATAGGATTTCCTTTTGTATATCTTATCTCTTAACCTTCAATTGTTGATATAGATAATGAATATACACTATGAGAAGTTTTTTTCTCCATAAAGTTTTTCAAATAATATATATATCCATAGTAGAGGATACTTTTTATTTATGGATATCTATTTGTGCTCTTATAAATTCATAAAATTCCAGATTGACCCATCCATGATCTTGAAAAATAGAATTGTTGTACCCTGAGGGGATAAACTAGGGAATATAAACCCTTCATATCAATCCTCGTATATATTCTTAATTAAATACTCAAATTCAATATGATTCATTTTATAGGGCCTCCTTGAAATAATGGTTTCATCCAATGTAAATTCTATTGAGAATAGATCCTCATGATCTAAGTGAATACCAATCAACACTTTAGAGAGTAAATCAATATATTCCTTAAAAAAAATATTCCTTCAAGATGTATATTTTCCTTTTTCTTAATCATATAAATAATATATAATTGTTAATTATGTATCATTACCCATAACAAGGAAGGTGTTACTAAAGGAGATTTATAATACTCCTTGCATTTTTATAGAATCATGAGATAAATTTGGATTGGAAAATTGTTTTACTATTCTCAACAGTTTATATGAGATCTATATAATTACGACTGATATATGGAAAATATATAAATAAAATCTACAAAAGTTAGTATTATGATATTTACTATAGTAATCTTCCAAAAAAAATTATTCAGGAAGATTCAAACACATGGGATGAAATAAGTTATCCAATGGATGTTTTTAATGATATCATAACTTTTTATGATTGACGATATGATTCAATATTTATATAAAAACATTAATTATATAATGGAAGGAGTTAAAATAAAATAAAATAATAATTTAACCAATTTAACCATTATTGATATAATAATAAGTTTACCTTTCACCACATTATTTATTTTCTCCACCTTAGTGGGAGTGATTAAATATGATCTTCCTTGAACCCTAGGTTCTTGGAATTAACTATCCTCTATGAACATTGGGTTGGTACATTGGATTTCATAGTACTCGTGTTTCTTATAATTGAAAAATTAGACCATAGTGGGTACATTGAGTATATATTTACTTTGTCCCAACATATTGAGTGGATTTTTCATGTCTCTTATATAATCTTATTCTTTAATACCACCTTTTCAACACTCTAATCATATATTAAATACATTAAGTTAGTTCCCAAGGTGATTATTTAAAAAATTTAGAATTATGGGTAGCTATATTTTATAAACTATATGTCCTTTTTGTTTTGATCCTCCTATGTGAACAACCAACCTTATTTTCATATACTCATGTCCATGAGACCATTATAAAAACATGATATTTTCATTAAGAGTACATGAAACTAATTCTTCATAGATCCAAAATTATCAAATAACTATATATTTTTAGAGATTTGGATTTAAACAACTAAAAAATGTATCTATTTTTAAACATGGTTTACAAAAAAACAAAAGTCATACCTTTAAATCCTAGTGAAATTTTCCTCATATGTTATAATAGAATTACACTCATTTTTCATGATCTCTAAAAATTCTATATCTATTTTTATATCGAAGGTTCAAGGAAAATAATTTTTATAAATATTTTCATGAATTATTCTATCTCCATTAATTCAATATCATTGATCAAGCTTGTATTATTGATTAATTTCATCCTTGGATCAATTTTTCCTATTAAATGAAAGATTACCAGCAAATCATTCTATTTCTTAAAACAATTAAGCACATAAAATAACATTTTCATAGAGTTAAAAACTATTCAATATTAGGTATATAATAATATCCAATAATTTTAAGTGTCTATTTTCATAAGGATATGAGGAATAATTTACACTTCTTATGGTAATATGAATATTTTCTATGCCTTGAGTTATTATTTCAAACATGGGATAAGTAGTTAAGTATCACCATGTGTGCCAACAATCTCGTACCAAAGTGGTAAGGGCTCCTGATTTGTCATCCAAGAGACCCATGTTCAAAACCGAGTGGAGGAAAATTTCTAGTGATACTGTAGCCGTACTATAGTAGTTTATGTAGCGGGTATTGTTTTGTACTGTAGCATCCGAACCTATTCACCTGATTTGGGCCTTCGGGCCACTAGTTTGGGCCTACGGGTCTCAAGGGCCTTTGGGCCATCAAAGGCCTTCGAGCCATAAAAGGCCTTCGGGCCTCATGTCCTTCAGGTCACAGAGACCATGGAGTAGCCCAATTCAAAAAGAGAAGGCCCCCGAAGAGGAACAGAGCAACAAAAAGCAGTCACCAGAAGTAGAGCAAACCGGATTGAAAAATGAGAGATTATGGAAACTGCCATCAGGACAAGAAACCGTGTAGCTTTGTATAGGGAAATGCTAGCCGATAAGTAATGTAAGGTGGGGAGCTTGAAAATCAATGATGCATAAACTGGGGAGGGGTAGTTCTAGTGGGTTGGGCATATGGGTCATGTATTGGGCTTGGTATGCCTCTGGGCCTTCGGGTCATGTATTGCAGTTCATGTTGAGCCTTGTGCCTTGGGCCTACGGGTCATGTACGGGTTCCCATTAAACAATTGAAAGGGGTATTATCCATAATAAAATAAAAAATAAGGCCTTCAGGCCATTCATAAGTATCACCATGTGGTTTGGAAGTCAATCTCCCATTATATTAATAATTTTTTTTTGAAAAATCATTGCATTATCCATCGCATTGATTATTGGCTTGGTTTCTTCTAATCTATAATTTATTATAAAATATAAAAGGATATATTATCAAATTTTATTTGAACATATTAATAGGAATAAATCATTATTAAGGTATTATATTATCAAGCCCCTTTTTAAAAAATTGAATATATTTTTCAATCAAACATAATGTCTAATTTAGCTAAACCATTCCCTAATGCTAACTATTGTTACTTGTCTAAAACATACAAGATTATTAAATGTATTTTTAAGATTCATGCATATAAAAATATATATCTCAAACACAACATGTTCAATGTATTTAAAAATTAGGTTCATAAAACGTTAATACGTATAAAATATAATTCTCATTATAAAATTTTCCTCAAATTCTTACTCAGACCTTCATAATCTTATTAATACATATGATCACTTGGGGAATACATCAAATAAATGGTTATATATGAAACTAGTTATGGGATGATTCATAAGAATAAAAAGATCATATAAATGAATATGGTTACATGAGTGAGAATAATAGTAATTATGACATCATATGTATTGGATTATAAATAAATGAATCATATAAAGAAGATACAGGATATATAATATGCATAATAATGTAATATCATATGTCAAGTAACATTTTTAAGACATCAAAACATAATGGATAAAACAAAATACATCATGTCTAGGCATAATATAGTTGGAAAAGCAAACTGCATCTGGATTGTGCTTGATCTCATGAGATATAAGTTATTACCCAGTGCATTGGAATGATATATAATTCAGACACAATCCATAAAAACATAATATTTTTTAAAAACAATCATGCATGACACATAAAAAATAAATTATAATAAACACACATTTTTTGCAATGAATGGCATGGTAAACTCATGATGAAATATAAATGAGTGTCATAATGAATTCATAAATTATTTCATGTCATCAACTTTGACATATTTAATGGAATGAGACTTAATAAATCGTGAGGGTAATCATAAACTACATAAGATACATTTTGGATATGGACATAATAATTTATTATCATAGAGAGGTGAGATATAATCAATGAGGTAAAGGTATCCCATAGTATATATGATATGAAAATTGAGAAGGTTTCCTATTAAAATATTTATAAAATGTTAAGGAATAAGAAATCCATTGAAAAAATATGTTCAATACATGTAAATACATATAAAAGAAAAATGGATAGAAATTTTCATTTTATTCTTATAAAATAGTATTTTTTAAAGATAATTTTTTTAATTAGAAGAATAATGAATATTAATATATAATATCACCATTTTCATAAATGGGATACTTGATATAAAAAATATGAAAACACAAGATATATTTATTAATGTAAAAAATAATGTAAAACATATATAATTAATAATTTGATGGTAATAATGGATCACTAAAACCCAAATGAAAGTTAATATGTATGGAATCTTCTTAATATGGGTATCATATTACTTCATCATTTTTTCACCTCCTATATAACGAATATATGTTTTTTAAAATATTTATCCAAAATTATATTAAATTCACATTAATTTATTATTTATTAGTTGTTATAATAAAAAATGAATAATTAATATTTTTTAATATATATATATATATATATATTATATAATCTACACATACCATTCTTAAAAACATTAATAAGTAATGAATTGAAAACATCACTCATGCTGGTAAAACTGACCATTAACATAACATGTAAAATATTAGAAAGTGTTGACATATATATGATAAAATAATTTATATTAATTATGAATTATCATTATATATATAATCTACACTAAATATCTATGAATGTGGTAATAAATAAAGAATTTCAAACATCTTCAAAGGTGATAAAACTAACTATTGAAGTGATGTATCAAAAAATGTGGAGAGATAATATATATATATATATATATATATTATAAATAGTTTATAATAAATATATATAATCTAGATAAAATTAATATCATTTATTTTTAATAATTAATAATCAAAGGGTGGATAAAATAGAATTGATAAAATAGAATATAATTAGAAGAAAATAAAGAGGAGAGAAAGGAGAGTTTCCTCTAATTTAATGATTAATCCTTGGATAAAAGATAAATTCCTTGATTTCATGGAGTGTGGGGAGACTATAAGTTCATGGAGTATATTACGTGTCTTAAGGGTGATACTAGGGATGAGTTTGGGAACTATGTTGAATTTTGGAAGTGATTTTCTAAGGGGTGAGATAGGGTATTTATATATGAATGGGAGGAGTTTTTTTCATTAAAATAATGAAAATATAACTAATTAATTTACAAAAAAGATAAATTATGGACTAATATAGTATTCCATGAACTTTTATCCTAATCAATATCATTCATACACAATGTATAATGTTTTAACATGGTGATTTCATCATGAAAATGTCAATGAATCATATTTACCCATTTATTTATATATTATATTAATTAGTTTATGAAAAATAAAAAAAACTTAACCTAAGATAATATCAAAATCAAAATTCCAAATATAGAATTTATTTTTTGAAAATAAATATTTAACAATAATAATATAATTTTTTTTAAAATTCCCCTAATATATATAAAATCAATTTTTTATATAAATAATTTACTAGACACTTAAAAATAATATTCCCATAATGAATTAAATTATAGATATTTCAAGTTAAATTTATTTATTTCATATAATATATTTATATAATACATAAAATATTTTATATTCAATAAAATATTATTTTTTATTAGTAGCGGATGGGATTACCAACTAAAGGCACACACATACCTTATATGTAGTGGGTCTTGTCTTCATCCCACCCCAATAGGATTGGAAAGAACACATTTTATTAGAACCCTTAAAATTAAAATGGATCGAATGCCCGAGCTAATGAAAAATATATCTGAATTCATTGAAATACCCAAAGCATGGCCAAGGTCCACAAAATTCCAAACATGCATTTATTTTTTTAGCTTTCCACACCCTACAGTGCCCGTATGCACCCCTCTATGCACCACAACACTATATGACCCCATCATCCATCCATATACTTCCATCCCACCAAAAGTCCCAACCACTCACATATACTAGTATACCATTACATTTGTTATATTAATATATCAACTACCATATCACCATTATAGTGATCATGTTATTATTATAATGGTCATGTTACTATTTATGTGGTTATATTTCTGATAGCCATATTTCCTTTTACTATTATTTATATTCCCCATAAATCATACATATTTCATTAAAATAATTTCTATAAAGGTTTTATATATTTCATTTGAAATATACCAAGATTATTTATAATCGTTTTATTTTATTTTAAAGTGGTGGTCATGTTTGTGGTATTTATAGGGGACCATGACCCTTTGGATTTTCCAATTCCTCCTTTGTTATTTATTTATTTTAATAAACCTATTATATTTTTTAAAACTAATGAAATTTACTTATCCTTCATGTGTATTATTCTACATTAATGAAATAAAATAGTTTATTATCTTGTTTTATGATTCATGTAATTAAAATTTATTATAAATTATACTATATTCTAAAATAAAATAAGTTTTAAGTATGGCACATTTAAGTTTTAAGAAAGAATATTATATTTAAAACATATAGGCTATTACAAACATAGATGAACTAACCACAACATGTATGTATTTTAATTTATTTTCAATGATTATACAATTCAACTTAGCATTAAGTTACAATTCTCATACCATAAAGGTTTATAGTCATTGGAGATAACTGAATATCCATCTTATCAAATCATTAAAACATACACTTATTATATAATATTATTTATACATGATTCCCTTCTATAAATAACTTATATAATATTATCCATCATTACATAGGTAAATGGTAATCATAAGATGCAGATGTTCTTACATGGTTATTATTGGGTAAAATATAAAAGATACCACTTGATTCGACATGGGTGATTATAATGGAGATAAAAAATGGGCGAGAATATGATAAGAATATATTAACAAAAACATAATATATAACATATGAGAATCATTCCCTTTGGAACATAATCATGAATTATATCATAAGGATATGACATAATATAAGAAAATGAAACATGAATAAGAATAAAAATCCAAACATATATCAAGGATCTATTTCAATAACATCATAAAATAATTTATAAAGATAAATACATCATGTCAATTCATAACATTGTGATCAATTACATATTTTACATGCCCAAGAATATCAAGTGATCTCATGTGATTAAAGATTTACTCAATTTATTAGATAATATAGAATTTTTGACCCATGAATTAGTTAATGATACAACCATATATATGTGTTCCACATAAAAATGATGAAATTTATAAATCCCTTATAAAATGATTAACTTAGGGGAATAAAATGGGTTACATATGATTTTTACCAATATTTTAAAATAAACCATCTAGTTAAATATAATAGATGATTCCATTAAAATATATCCCTTGTGAAAAATGAAAAATATTAGATGATTAAAATATTAAAGGATATTAACATAGATGAAAATCCTTTTAGGAATTATAGAAAATCATGTAAAAACAAAAAGAAATATCCTTTTCATTTTAAGGTTATTCTTTTTTGATAAAAAATATGTATAAATGGTTTAAAATATTTGAAAAAATAAACAAATCATTTTTAATGAATCATGAAATAATAAATCATTGGATATAATATTATTAAATAAAACAGGATAAGGTTATGGGAGAATGTGATAGAGAGGGAGAGATAAAATGAACAAAAAAAGGGAAATATTTCATTACCTCCTTAAGAAGTTTTCAAATTCAATATATGAAGACCATAAATATCATATAAATTCATTGAAGGATATAGAATATTTCTATGGACATCATTAAGAACATTGACATGGAAGGAAAATATTTTAAGATTTAACAGTGATAATGAAACAATAACTTAAAAACATCATAAAAGGTGGAGTATGAATTAATAAAAAGATAATTTGTAAAAAGAGTTTTGAATCAAAAAAATAACTTGTATTTAAGAAAAATGGATATTAAAAATAAAAATTATATATAAATTGACCCAATTTATTTTATTCATTGATAATATCAAATAATATGAGTGTTTTTGAGAGAATCCCATTACATTTACTCCCAATATCCTCAAGTGTACTTTAATTCCAAGTATATTAAACATAGAATTTTCAATAAAATATATCATAAACTTTTTTATATTTCTTAACTTTTATTTTAATCAATTATATCCATTTATTATCTATAAATTAGTAATAAATAATAAATTTTCATCCACGTATTTTTTTAGTTTTGATTTTTTCGTACTTGTTTCGGTATTAAAGTTTCGGTCATTATTTATTATTAATAAGTTCATTATATACATAATAGTCGATATAAGAAAATAATATTTTTATATTGATATATATATATTACCATGTTCATTATATAGATTATATGGATATAGTTTTTATGGATTATATTCACAATTTGTATAGTTTGGGAAACATTAAAAATAATAACAAGTTTCATTTAAATGATATTTAATTTTGTTTAAATCATTTAATGAAGATAATAAAAACCTATTTAGCTAATTAATAAAATATAATATCATTTTTTATATTTTTATTTAAATTAATAATGAAAATAATGAAGATTCAATAACACCATTCTTGTTGTTTATTGAATCAACTCAAATAAGAACATGCTTTAATGACCAAATGAATATGATTATGAAGTTATGTAATTGAAATATAATTTTTAAATAATAATAATGATGTGAAAAATAAATTATTATAGTGGTGAATAATATTTAATAGGATTTAATATGAGAGAATAAATAAAAAATATATTGAAAAATATGGTACTTATTTGGATGTAAACCTTTTATTTTCAAAATGACATCGTTTTTAATAAAGTATTTAAGACTATTTATTTTAACAATATCATTTCAAAACTTATGGAGAAAGAATTGGAAGTGTTTAATTCTGTATATAGTTGGGGTTTTAATAGTTTATTCATGGATTTTTATACTATTTGGAAACATCAAGGAATCCATATAGGTACCCATAGTGGATCCTGCAAGGTTATTGTATAGTTTAAAAACTATAAGTCAAAACCATGTAGTCTTCATGTTTTAAAAATAAGTTATATTTTATTTTTTCCCTAATTCCCTATCCCCTTATTAATATTAGAAAACTAGGTATTATTATATGGGTATTTATCCCTCCCTATCTTATATATCCTTGGTATCATTCCCTTCAATTTAATGTAGAAACCTAATTTATTTTCCTCATTTACTCTTGAATTCTTCTTTCCTTCCCCTTTCTTATTGAATTTAGTTTCTCCCATGATCTCTAGTAGGCACAAGGCTTTAAATTAGGGTTAGTTTTGGTCTTAATAATGGGGGTTTTGTTGTGTAGTTGTTATAGTTATGTATTCTTTATTGTATATGCATTCACTAATGAATATGACATGTTTCAGGTGATTTTTCCATGTAATGAGTTATATGTTTCAATGAAACCTATATTATAATTCATGTAATGTGATTCATGTATATTATAAAGAATTTATTAGGAAATTATAAGCCTATGGTATACCATTTATGGATTGGAAATGGTTTTTAAATAGATTTTTAATCTTTTAATTGGAATGTTTAAATTAATTTTTCTTATATTTTTTTGTAATTATTTTTTGACAATTCATTTATTTTATGAAAAGCCAAGTTATAAATTTTTAAATAAATTAAATAGTTATTAATTTTCTTATTATAACCAATGGGTATTTATAGAAAGTCCTTATGATTATAAATGTGTGTGTTGAATCTAATGAAATGGTTTTTATGGCTTGCTATCATATTTGAACATTTTAAAGGTAATTTTTTTCAGATGGTAGGATTAAAAATATGTTTAGAAGGTCAATTTTTTTATTAAATTTCAATTAAATATTTGAAATGAAATTTCAAATTGTGGGAAGTAGTTTAGCATTCAAATAATCCTTTCAAAAGTCCGACTCACACTTTTAATGAATTTTTTCTAAAACTAGTGAGACAATCAATTGAGATCCCATGTTATTAATGCGTCATTGTCAATTGATACCCCTTGGTAATGATCTTTTATTTATCTATTTATGTTTTTCTCATGCATTATGGTGAAAGGGTGTGTTTCTTGTGAGGATGTTGAAGGTGATATGAACTTTATTTTAAATGCTTTATACCAATTTATTGTTCTTTCTTAAATTATAACGTCCACTAGTGCATGTCATAGGAATCATATGAGTTATTAAAAGTAATTAATAATTGATAAATTGGTCTATTATATTCTTCATTAGGGGTAAGAACTTTGAATTATGAGTTCTCCTAGACCCATTTTTCGTAGGGATCCTAGTGTGGTTGTGGGGGATAACAATTTCAATTGGGCTACCCAGTTTGAAGTGTTCTTGAAGGTAATCCATGGGTTCATGCCTCCTATTAGAATAATGTTACATGAGTCACATATAGTTTACTATGACACCTTGGTCATTTTTAGGACGTTTTTGGGGATCCTAACCTAAAAAAAGAATTTATCCACTAGTTCAGGATTACATGAAAATAATAATTGGATGAATTTTTTTATAATACCTTTTTTCGAGATTGTGATTATAATTTCAAATTTTCCACTTTTGGGTCATTTTAAAAATGATCTTTAAAATCATTTGGAAACTGAGTCTTTTAAGGAAAACATAGTGGTTTAGGAAAAACGTGATTTTTTTAAAATATTTTGGAAAGTGGGGGATGATGAAATTGGGTTTTTTATAAAAAAAATTGAGGCCCTCGTTCCATGGTTTCGATAAGGTTTAAGAAAATGGTTTTATTACCATTTTTATTTAAAAAGAGATAGTGTTTTATAAATGGGTTGGGAAGTGTCACTTTGTTTCATTTATACTCTTGTGTGGAAAACATATTTCATTATTTGTTTTCAAACTAGAGTTTATGAAATTTTTTATGAAGATAATTGCATAAACACCTAAGTGATATTTTATTGTCAATGTTTTCATTATACCCTACTAATACAAAAATTTATATAATTGTATTTATTTTCCTTATTTTCTATCAAGTTTCTAGTCCTTGATTTTAGTTTATTGGATATTTTCTAGTCTTAATTTAGATGAGTGGGATATTCTGTGTGTTCTTTGGTCACTTATGGTGAGTTAGAGTTATTTGGGTTTTGTTCTCTTTTGATTTGAGGTTTTTTATCAGACATTTCAGAAAGGTGTTGTTTTCTTTCACTGTATTTTATTCAGTTATATATTTTTTTATGATTTTTTGTTACATTATACCCTCCTTAGATGGTTAATTTATTCAGTCTCTTTTTAATTGGTATTCAGGGATATCCAACCAATAAATTGGTCAAGTTAGATTCATGGTAGTTTTTTATAATTGTTTATTTGATTATAAAATGGTGGAATTGTTTTTCATGAGACCCCAAAACTAGTTTCCGACCCATGTAGATCAGTAATTACATTTTGTGCTAGAGGAGGACCGAGTCAAATGATGTGTCAATTTATTCAAGACTATCTCTTTATAAATACTATTATAGATTGTTTTATCATAAATTTTCAAGGTTATACTATAATTCTCTCATTATAATTAGTTTTTTCATGGTATAATTGGGTTTGGATTTTTTTTTGGACTCTGGTGGTTTTCTATGAATGGGTACCATATCACCACAATTCATGAAAATCCTAAGTTACTATGGAGAGTTTTTTTGGATTAAGTTTGATTATTCTATTTGATTGATATTTAAAAATTTTATTTTGATCATCATTGGAATTTTATGAGTCTCATTATAGTTTTTACTTGATTTTGGGTAAAAATGGTATAGGTATAATGGGTGTGAGGTTAGTTACACAACCTAATATCAGTTGGTGGCCATATTCTCAATCATGGAATCGTTTTAATGGTTATTTCTTTAATGTCCCACAGACCCTCAAACCAAGTGTCTAAGTCAACTAAAATTTTTCATACCCATTAATTTTTTTCTTTTTAACTCTTTATTATTGTAATATTCATGATTGTTTCTCATAATTTGGAAATGAATCATATTAGACATTTTCATATGTTGATGTTGGTGGATTGGAATTTAGTTACATTCTATAGTTATCCACCTTTTTCCATGATTTTTGTTGAGCCAGTTTTTTGGGAAAATGAGGGATTTCATGAAAAATAACTTTTTGAAATGAGTAGTTGGGTCTTTCTCATAAAATAGATTTTGTTTTCAGGAAATATCATCAAAAATTTTGTTTTGTTATGGGTGCTGAAAATTGTTTTGGTTTCAGTACTCTATAGATGGTTTTAGTGCATGATATATTTACCATCATGAAGTGAGTACTAATAATTTTTCTCTTTTGATATGAAAATCAAGTAGATATTAATTATGCAATTTTTTTGTAAAAGGGATGAAGGGTTTTGAAATAAAAAATTTATTTTATGTGGATTTTTTTAAATAATAAATTTGGAATTATAACTCAATTTAAAATCTGATTTTTATTTTAAAATTATTTTTAGATACTAATTTTCAAGGGGTCATGATTTTAAAATCAATACTTTGGTATTTGTTCCTAGTTCAATATTGGGGTTGTTCGATGTTATTTTGGAGACTTAACTAGGTATGGTATATGTTTTTTCTTATGTCAAATAAGCCAACCAAAAGGGTCTTGAAAAAATTTGAGTTTTTTATCAATAGGTTTTGTTCCCATTCTTATTATTCACGTTTCTCATACTACAGATGATGTGTCATGTGTTTTCCTTCCCTAAATGTGGTGTAGTGATTTGTTATCTATATTTTTTTTGAAACGCTATGCTGATGGGCCTTGATTGGATGGTTAGAAAGGTTAATAATAATATTATTTAGTAGGGATGACGATATATTTTGGGAATCATGTTCGATGAGTTTGGTCATTTTTTCCCTTGAGGTAGAATTGTTAGTGTGTTCCATGGTTTATCTATTTGGTTTCTCTTGTTGAATGGTGGTTGTTCGGATACTTTATAAAACTTTTATTGTGTGTGGAATTAATTTTAATATGATGTTAAATTTAGGTAAAGGGTTATTCATGTGATATATTCTATGGTTTTTATTTGGGGAATCGTGTGATATGTTTATTGATAGTTATGTTGAGTGGTCGATACTGGTTTGACCACAATACCGCTATTTTGAGATTTCATCTAATAAGATCTCATTTATATTGTGCTATATAGGTTAATATTCAATAACATTCTAGTGCTTAATCTTTATTTAATGTTAGAACCATGTTATTTTTTGTGAGGAATGATCTTGGTTAATGCATATTTTGTATATATTAAGATTTGATGGTTTTGGGTGACCTTATTTTGATGATCATTTGGATGCTTCCCTAGGTTGGGATACTTATATGGATTTGATCAAGTTTATTATAGTTATTTAATTATTATGTATTCCTTGTTCGAGTGTTGAATTTTCTTATTTTTTATATATCCATACATTACTTCACCATTTTATAGAATTACTAAACAGTGGGGAGATCCAGGTTTAGTCTCATTTTTCTTTAATTTACTGCTAATTGGTTGTGGATTAGAGTGGTTTTTAATGTTTCTTAATGCCTTGTTATGGATTTTGATGGATTTTTTGAGTATGTATATTTTTGGTTTTTTTCTTGGTCTTAGGGTATTTATGATTCATTCCCTAACCCTCACACCACTCATAATTGGGAGTTGGGGTTTTCAATTTTGATAATGATTCTACATGGATTAATGACTTTCTAGGGATATAAAGAAATATGATGGGGAGAATTGTGAAAATCCCTTGTTAATGTCAATTATTATTTTATCTTATTTTTAGTTAAATAATGTTTTTGAGAAGTTTCATCTTAAAATGTTAAAATATAAAAAAAATATCTCCACTGCATGGTTTACTCACACGATTTATGGGAAATAATCTAACAACCCATACATGGGGACCTATTTAGTTTAATTTTTTTTAGGAAATATTTGTCTATATAGGTTTTAATTTTTGGGTTTGAACTATGAAAAAAACACTAGAAACTATGTGGTACTTGTTTTGTGCAGTGTAATTGGCGCACAGATCCCACACGGTTAGTAGAGACATTATGATAAGTGTGTGAATTTCATCAGTCCATTGAAAAAAGGGTTTTTGAAAGGTTTATTCCGGTTCCTATAAACCATATAGCTAGGCTTGATAAATTGGATGGTTTCCTTATGTGGCACCTAGAAAGTTGGAAAAAGGTTTGGAAAGCTGAGTGGTCATCCCACTTTTGTGAAAAAAGTAAATTTTATATTTTCCTTCCTTATAATTAATTTTATTTTTTCTCCCCTTTCACCTAATTTGGCTTGGATGATCAAGTGTGTGGTGGGGATTTCTCACTCCCCATCCACTTTATTTATAGCCTCATTCCCTTTAATTTCAAACGAAAGCCTATGTTATTTCCCTCCTTTCCCCTCTCACCATTATTTCCTTATAATTTAAACTTTTATTAGTTTATACCAAGAATAATAGTATCCTTTGTCTCAAAATAGGTTTAGGGAAAAATAAATCATGGTTTTTTGGTTGTGTAAGAGTTTTAAGGGATTACTTCTTTCTAAATTTTTCATTTTCTATGGAATAACATAGGTTTTGTTTCATTTTTTCCCTTTATATAGTAGGTGTTTCTATGAGACATCCCTTATAATTATTTTCATGTGATTCATTGGTATTTTAAATGTTTTCTTATGAAATTATAATCCTATTTATACATTCTATGGTATTGAAATAGTTTTTAATGGATTTTTATTCTTTTCATGGGAAGGTTTCCAAGGGATTGATATTTTTTTATTTTAAAATTATTTGATCACATACTAAGTGTTTGATGAAAGTTCTTATTGTAAATTTTAAAAAATCAATGGTTTTATTATGGTGCTTAGAACCATTTGGTTTCCAAAGGAATGCCTTAAGAATTTAATAGGGTGAATTAAACCCTATGAAGTGGTTTTTATGGTTTACAAGATTATTGGAGCATTTTATAGGTGATTTTTGTTACATGGTTGGTTTCTAAATTAATTTAATGGTTTATTTTATAATTGGATTTCATGTGACACTTTTAAAGGATATTTCAACTTTTTTGAAATGTATTGTCTTTTCATGATCACTTTTAAAATATCAGTTGTCTCATTTATTGAAATTTTTTTCTAAAGAATTTTAGATGTTCAATTAATCTCCCTTGTAATTGATACATAATTTTGTATTGAGACCACTTTGTGGATGATCTATGTTTTTATCTCTTTATTTGTTGAACTTTCTTGATTTTTGAAAAGGTTATATTTCTTATGGGGGTTTATTTGGAGAAATTATGTTTATATTAATTTTTTATACTCTTTCCTTTTTTATCCATGATTTCACACCTTCCTCAATTGATGTTATGGGAATTCTATAAATTAGTAAATAAAGTAGATAATTTAAACTCATGTTAAGATTTTGTCTAGCTAGGTTTAATAACTATGTATACTACGTTACCCCCAACACATGGAATCATAGTTCCCCTATGATAGTTTTACATCATAGCTATTTCGATTGGATAACTGGGTTATATAGGTTCTTTTGAGTTGCCCAAGGATTTTGTTCACTAGTTCAGATCATGTTAGAAATTATATATGATGTTCCCCATGAATCTTAGGTCCTTTTTCAAATTTTTAGTGGATATTGTTATATATTTCATTTGTATCCCCTAGTTATTGATTATGTAGAACCAATATTTTGTTGACTTTCCAATTTTAATGAGTTTTCATAAAATGGTCCCATATTGATATTATTTTTTACCTTGAGTGTGTTTTTTATTTATTTTCAAATTGATATATTAAATGGTTTGTAAACTATGGATTTAATGAAAAAATGTGTTCTGTGAAAAAATGGATTTTTATGAAATGTTATGGAAAACAGGATGAATAGTAAAATTAGCTTTTATTTCTATAATTTTAAAGGCCCTATTCCCATTATTTTCATTATACTTATGAAACGAGTTCTCCTTCCATTTTATTTAAAAATTATAGGTTCTTTATAAATGTGTTGGGATGTGTTTCTTGGTTTCTTTTATACTCTATTTTGGAAAACATTTTTCATTACTTTTTTCTCAAACTAGAATTCATTAGTTTTTTTATGAATGGAATTTCATATACTCCATTGGGAGATAATACTAATATTTTTTATCTCAGATAATGAATTTTCACTGGGGTATGGGTGTGTATTAGGTTTCCTTATTTCCCCTTAGGTGCATAGTTATTTATCTCAATTTTTTGGATATTCATAGTTCTAAGAATGGGTGAATGGGATATGTCATGTGATTAGGGGTCGCATGTGGTAACGTTAGAGACATTCAAGCTTATCACAAACAAACCAGGTTCAGCCCTAAACATGTCACCAAAGTCGGCCTACGATAAGGCTTAAAAGGCATTCTCGATCCCCATGGGCTAGAAATTTGTATTGGATATCAAAGTAAGATAGTTGGGAACTATTTGGACCATAAATTAAAGGAAAATAATAAATAAATACATAAATTTAAACTGAGAAAATATGTAAATACTAGAATTGGAATATAAAACAATGATTTCCATCTAAACATACCTCCATGTGACCTCATGGGTCACCACCAAATAAAGAAACACGCTCTCCACAAGAGCAATACAAAACTAAAACCTGTAACTAAAAATATAATGTAATAATGAGCACTAATATTCTCATTATGAATGAAAAAATACAACAATTCCCTATTCCCTTACCATTAATAAGAAACCAAATTATGCTAGTTTTAAAATAATACATCATGAAATAATGATTTTCTTTCTTTTCAAATTCAAATCACAAGCATAAATTTTAAAGGAAAGTGATTCTGTTCCCCTATATTTTCAAAATAGTTTCAAAACATGAATTATTATTCCAAAATGAAAGGCAAAAAGTTCTAATTAAAAATATATATTTTAAAAAGAAGGAGAAAATCTTGAAGTAATAAAATATAAATCATTTCACAAACACCATGTCATAAGAGAGCATCAAGTTGAATCTGTATAAGTAACTAGAACAAATGGGACCCTAGGAACCTCATACATCAGTGAAATGTGGTATGGAAACCATGAAAACCGGAATTCTCATGCACAATACTCTAGTAGGGGACACCCCCATAACCCTAGTGGTCTCCCATCATCATCTATATTCATTTAGTTAGTGTTGTAGTTTGAATCCTTCTAGACCAAACTAGGATGAACCTCTTCTGAATCATCTAGAGTTCTAGTCCTGGTCCGCCCACCTAGATACCATGGGCTTCCCATGTTCTCTATTTCAAGTGGTCAGAGTTTTCGTAAAACTAAAAAACATCAACATATCATTATCTTTATTCAAAAACTCACTCACCCTCTCACTGTCGATCTCCCCCCTTAAGCACATCTCCCCCTTTTTTTCATCACACAATAATTCACAAGCCTCTTTATTATGAACATATCACAATTCAAATGTTCGATACACTCATAATTTCCCAAAAACAAGGGGGCATGCCTCAAGATGGGTTTTTATTTTTCAAAACCCATTTTTAAAGTGCCAAACATGACTAATTACTTATAAGGAACACTTTTTATATAAGAAAACATAATAACCCAACACTTTTAAGTTTCCAAATCCATTTGAAAGTTAAACTAAACAACCATGGTACTATACCATTAAAAACAGGATTACAACCATGCTTACAATAAGGTAAATCCTTTTAGAAAATCCAAATCACCCTTTAATCTCATCTTCACACCAAAAACCCTTTTTTTGAAATAAATTTAGAGTTTTTAGGAAAATAAAATATTCCATTACATTTTATAAAAAAAACCGGCCGAGAGACCACACATCCTTGGAAATGTCCATTTCACATTCAAACCATCTAGGAAACCACTTTTCAAGAACCACCACCATTTACATATACACATATATAAAACATATGCATGTCATATAAAATTTGAAGAAAAAATTTTAGAAGAACACCATTAAATTATGGAAATTATAATTGTAATATTGGGCATAGGGGACCTACCTCAAGGTAGAACCAAACAAAACATTTAGTCCTTGGAACTTTTTAACTAAATTTTTTTTCTCCCCCACTAAGAATATTCAATTTCACATACATATAAGGACACTTATCCCCTATTCACACACCCACGTGGCCATGAACATGTGTATGGGGATCCTTACGTATATTCTTATATGCATATACTATTCATCACTCACCTACATTTTCATTTTCATATATACACATGAGAACACCTAGCCTCATACATGTGTATTCACTTCCATGGCTGAAAATACATGTAATAGGGGAACCCGCATATATATATATACATACTTACCTATGAAGATGTAGTAGAGTCGTCCTAGACCTTGGGACACGAAACCACAAAGCAAGGACCATGCAAAACACATCTAATTTAGTAAGTAAAAAAACAATTTATGAAACTCTTCAAAATAAGAACCACAAAAATTAACACACAAAAAAACTCTTTAAACCCAAACGCACTCCAAAACCTATCCCAAAAAATTTCTGCATCTCTCTCATATTTTAATAAACCATTTCAAAAATTTATAAAAAACCCCAAGAAACACCAAAAGTCCTCACACCAAGAACATTCCCAAAATCCTTTTTTTAATCAAAAATGCACTAAAAACCTTTCCAAACATCATTCACCTTACTTAAATAATTTAAATAAACAATTTCATGATTTATAAAGTGACATCAAATAACAAAACATCTGTTACACATGAAAACACTCAAATTCATAGAATGAATCCAATTCCAAACCAATTGCATTTCAATATTTTTCTCAAACTACATTTTCTATATACAAAAAAACATAGAAAGTGTTAAAATAAATTGAAAAAAATAAATTATCAATAAATTATAAGGCATGAAATAACCTACCTATTGTGTATAAACATTTGGAAATTGGTGTGCAACCACAATCGCACCTCAAGAGATCAACAACGAACCCTAACAAGGCATGTTTGAACTCAACAGATCAAAACATCATCCTAAAAATGAAACCCTACTTGAAGAGTAAACCAAAAACCTAAACAAGAGGAAACCAAACCCTTACCCAGAGATGTGTGGTTGCGCTGGACATTTCTTCGCTGATAGGGGGTCACGCCACTATAAGAAAGGTCGGCTGGGGGTTATACGGCTAGAAGTAAGATTGGTAGGGGTCACGTCGGTGGTGTGGTCAAGCCAGCAAGGTGAGGCACACTGGACTGGGTTCATCAGATGGGAGGTCAGCGAGTTGAGTGGTTGTATACGCAGTAAGGATTGGAGGCCATCTGAGAACACACAATAGGGAGAGGGTGTTGGTCATTCCTTGTGGGGTTATAGGAGGGAGGGGGTTCGTGAAATAAGGGGGAAGGTGGGGGAGGTGGATTGAAACAATAAAAAAATTAGTAATAATAATAATAGTAAACAATAGATTAATAAAGTATTAACCATAATAATATTAATAATATTAGTTTAATAAAATATTAACCATAATAATAATAATAATAATAATATTCTTAAATAATAATAATAATAATATTATTATTATTATTATTAAAATGATACTTAATTCATTTTATTTTATTTTATTTTCTTGTTTTTATTTTTCATTCACTTTAATATTCATCTTGTTAATTAATTAATTAATAATGATAATTTTTTTCTAAACACTGTACAGGCTACACGGTAACCAGGAAAAGCTGCTCAGCTTTGACCGTTCCTGGCCTGTGTGCTGGATTGTGTCAATCCCAAAACATTCATCCATTAGAGAAAACTCATAAATTTAATAGGTCTCATCCCACACCTAAAAAAACATTTAAAATCTATATAAAATAATAAAATAAAATCATTTCAGAATTCTGGGTGTGAAAATTCTCCCCAGCATAATGCTTTCAGCCCCCAAAAAATCATCCCAATGTTGATTGGAAAGAAATAACTCATATTACATTGCAACACATGGAGATTCTTGAAAAAACAACAAACTATAAGATGATAAGAACACTACTGGTAAGAAAAGAGGTTTACAAGTCGAACTCAGGAGACTGAAACGGAGTCCCCACTATGAGCCACCCACACCCAAGAGTTAAAACATCTCTTGTTGATCAAACATAGAAAATGATCCTCTTATCATACACAATCCAAAATCCTGAGATAAGCACTATAAACATAACTTAGAGGATCATGCAATCCACCTGAATGAACAAAAAATATAAATTACTAACATTGGGAGGCCCATACGGACTCCCCACCATGAGAAACAACCTAACACCCAAGGTAGAACTAGGACCCAAACATGGGGAGGATCGAACAGACTCCCCACCATAAGGAATAGGTTGATACCATTTCATTTTAGTGGGACTTTCAGTGAGACCCATGGTGGGTCTCCACTCCATAATAACTACGTAGCTTAATTGAATAACACACACTGATAGGAAAAACCCCTCAAACACCCAATCCCCACTACAAGGGGACCGATGAAAGAAACTCTAAACCAAATAGAAAACCTTACATTGTCCACTACTCCTATGGTGCATTACTATTCTTTGATGAGTCACAAACAAAAACAAAAAAGAAACAGACTTACAAGGTTGTTCGTACATGGACAACCACATAGAGACTCATTCCCATAAGGGTATAAGAATTAAAGTTCATGAAAACGAAACAACTCTGCCTCCTTATACCCAAGGAGACCCCTTCCACCTACACGGATCACTACAAAGAGGATTAGGGTCCCCTTGTCCCTTTCCATCACATGGGACCACTTGAAATAAAACAACCACATCGAATGCTTATAATGTCTCCATTTCCAACACTGATGATGGAAATTAGATCAGGATCTGATACACTCCTGGGGTTCCTAACTACACATCATCTTCACTCTGGGGCCTAAGGATTGAGATTTTTTTATTGAATCATTGCATGCCTCATAATTAGACATTGAAATCCCCAAATAGAACTTCCCTTTCTAGTGCCTCAAGAAACCACACCATGACCTCAACAGCACCAACCAACATAGCACATCCCGAAATCTGTTTACCCTTACATGGAACCTTCCCCAAGACATGGGATTAAAAGAATCCTATGCATCACCCCTTTCTACTTCAAATGAGAAACCTCAAGAAGAAAGATGCATAGTAGGCACCTTCCTCTAAAATGGAGGAATTATGAATTTCCTAAGGGAAAACACACCTCTTTTAATACAGTGGCACTCAAAAGATTTCATAACCTTCACCCTTGTAGTCGATCGAGAACACGACACTGTATGAAGTCCCCAAAAAAGACCATTGTGACCGATATAAACAATAAAAGGATAAGGGTCTTAAACTAATTCCCAAATAGGAATAACATCCTACAAATGGTCATAACAGACTCGTATGACTAGGCTAGATATACTGGTGTTCTAACATGAACCTTTACTAAATCAAAACCAATAAAAGGCCCGAGGTCCATTAAAATAGCAGCCAACACATAACACTCTAAACTGCTTCCACCTTTTATCACTAGAATATCCCTTCCCCACTTCCTGGTAGGACCCTTATTCTTGAAGATGTCCAACTTCACCTTTAGCGATTCAATAAACTCAAGAAAAAATGATTCATTTTAACTCGTTTCGCACCCACTCTTCCATTGTGAGAGAATTTTCTTAATCCAAAATAGAAGAGAGATAAACTCTACCTTAAAACCCAAGAAGAGATGTTTTACTTTGATAAAATGGATTACCTACCAACAATTAATCACCCATGGAAGCTCATTAATCGTGCATTAATTCTTTATAGGGTAATACACTAGTTAGTGAGGAAAAATCCCAAGGACCCAATCAAGCAGGTTTTTTTACCAAAACATACCACAAACCAAAACCAAACACATGAGAGGATCCACCGCAAAGGTTTACTAAAACACTTATCAAAAGATACCACAAACCATTATTTCAAACCAACTTATCAACAATACATAAACTGAAAAAATCATTAAAATAAATGGGTTTCAAACTCAATACACCCCACAACAATATTGATGAGAATAGAAGAAGAAATTGGATTGTGCAAGAAGAAATTAGTGTCGGTGGGTGACTCAAACATGTGTTTGGAAGCCATACGTCAGTCACACCACCGTTATGGAAAGTGTTTTGGGACATGTCCTCGAATCCACATGGATTTCCAAGCCTTGAGAGCTCATATAGACCACTGACTAAACTCCATTTTCATTTCTCAAACATCAATGATCCGCAAGGACCAAAAGACTCACATGAAACTAACTTCCACTGGTAACTCAAGTCCCACAATGAGATGGGTCATCCAGGAACCTTACTCATAACCAAAACATCACGTTTTGACCATCCTAGTTCTGTTATAGCCTAACTCTTTCACAAGGAACAAGGCTCGAAAGTGCATGCCCTACTCTGATACCATTTTGTCACAAACCAACTCGATTCAACACTAAACTGGTCACCCAAGTGGACCCTCGACAAGGCCTAAAGGAAATTCCCGATCCACATGGGCTACAAACTTGTGTCGGGCATCATAACATAGTTGGGAATTATTTGGCCCATAAAAAAGTAAAATAAATAAATAAATAAATAAAATTAAAATAAACAAAATAGGCAAATACTAGAAGTAGAAAATAAAACAAAGATTTCTAGCTAAACATAACTCCATGTGAACTCATGGGTCACCACCAAACACAGAAGAATGCCCACTACAAGAGTGATACAAAAATAGAACTCAAAAATGAAAAGATAAATTAGGCGTGAGCACCAAGATGCTCAGTAGGAATGCCAAAATATGGCAATGCCTTATACCCTTAACTTTAATAAGAAATATAATCTTGCTACTTTTAAAATAAAACATAATGAAACAATATTTTTCCATATTTTAAAATTGAAATCAAAAGTTTACTTTTTTAAAGAATGTTCTTCTATTTCACTATATTTTCAAAATAGTTTCCAAACATGCATTAGTATTCCAAAATGAAAGGAAAACAGTCCAAATTAAAAACATGGACTTTACAAAGAATGAGAAAAGCTTGAAGCAAAAAAAATGGAAATCATTTTGAAAACACTATGTCAAAAGTGAGAGTCATTGTCAATCCCTATTGGTAACTAGAATAAATGGGACCCTAGGAAACTCTTACCACTATGAAATGTGGTATAGAAACCACGATAACCGGCATTCTCATGCACGAGCCACTAGTAGGGGATATCCCCATAACCCTATTGGTATCCCATCATTAACAACCATATTAATTTATTTAGTGTTGTAAAATCAATCCTATTAGATGAAATTGGGCTGAACCACTTTCGAATCATCTAGCGTACCAGTCCTAGTCCGCCCACCGAGTTACCTTGGGCTTCCCATGTGCTCTATTTTAAGTAGCGGTGAGTTTTCATAAAACTGACATACATGAACATATCATTCTCTTTATTCAAAAACACACTCACCCTCCCACCATTGATATCCCTCCTTGAGCACATACTCCCTTTTCTATCACACAATAATGAATAAGCCTATTTACTAGGAACATATCACAATTCACACATTCAACACACACATAATTTTCTAAAATAAGGGGGAATGTTTCAAGAGGGGGTTTTCTTTTTTTACAAACTATTCTTAAAGTTCAAAAATGACTAATTACATACAAGGAACACTTTTAATATTAGAACACATAGTCACACAACACTTTTAATTTTCCAAAACTGTTTGAAAGGTCAACTAAACTACAAAAGTATAATAAATTTAAAAATAGGATTAAAACCATGCGTACCACAAGGTAAATCATTTTAAAAAAGTCAAATCACACATTAATATCATGTTCAGACAAAAAAAATCCATTTTTGGAAATCACTTTTCAATTTTTAGGAAAACCAATCATTATATTACACATTATAACAAAACCAGCTGAGAGACGACACATCCTTGGAAATTTCCATTTCATATTCAAACCATCTAGGAAACCACTTTTCAAGAACCACCACCATTTACATATACAAATATATATAAAATATGAATTTAATATAAAATCATAGAACACATTTTAAAAATAAAACCAAAAAATTATTGAAATTCTAATTAAAGGACTGGTAATAAGGAACCTACCTCTGGTTGGAACCAAACCAAACATTCTGACCTTGGTGCTTTCTAACTATAAGCTGATACTCCCCCACTAATCATATGCACTTTCACATATATCTATAGACTCATAGCCTCAATTCACACACCCACATGTCCAGGAACATGTGCAAGGGGATCCTTACATATATGATTATATGCATATACTAGTCGACACTCACCTACATATGAATTTCATATATACATATGGGAACACCTATCCACATACATGTATATTCACTTCCATAGATTAATATACATGTAATGAGGGGACCCACATATATATATATATATATACACTTACCAATGCACATATAGGTGAGTCACCTTAGACTTGGAAACTCAAAACCATAAAGTAGGGACTACACAATACACATATAATTTAATAAATCAATAAAACAATTTATGAAACACTTCAAAATTAGCACCACAAAAATTTAAACCAAAAACACTTTTTAGACCCATACGCACAACAAAATATATTCCAAACATGTTATACATCTCTATAATATTTTAATAAACCATTTGAAAATTTTATAAAACAACCCAAAGAAACACCAAATGGACTCACACCAAGAACATACACAAAATAAATTTTTTAAATCAAAAGCACAATAAAAAAAATTAAACATAATTTGCATTATATACATAATTTAGATAACCAATTTCACAATTTATAAAGTGACATTAAATAACACAACATGAGTTACACATGAAAAACACTCAAATTCATATAAAGAATCCAATTCCAGACCAATTTCATATCAAATGTTTCTTAAACTACATTTTCACTACACAAAAAAAACATAGAAAATGTTAAAATAAATTTGAAAAGAAAATTAAATTATCAATAAATTCTAAGGCATGGAATCACCTACCTCTAATAGAGAAACATCTAGGGATTGGGGTGGAACTGCAATCGCACTTTCAGCGATAAAAAATGAACCCTAATAGGGAAAGATTGAACTCAATGGATCAAAAAATCATCCTAAAAATGAAACCATACCTAATGTGGAAACCAAAAACCTAAACAAGAGGAATCGAAACCCTTACTCAGAGACGTCCGGTCGTGCTGAATGTGGATTCACGGGCATAGAGTCACACCACTGGAAAGAAGGCCGGTAGGGGGGGTCGTGTCGGTGGTATGGTCTTTCCAGCATGGCGAGGCATTCCAGAATCAGTTATCCAGATGGGAGGTTGGCCAGTGGAGCGGTGGAATGCCCAGTAAGGAGTGGAGGCTGGCAGGGAATGCGCAACAGGGAGTGGGTGTTGGTTGTGCCTGGTAGGATTATGGGAGGGAGGGGGTTCGTGAATTAGAGGAGGGGGAGGGGGATTGAGACAATAAAAAATAGCTTAATAAAATATTAACCATAAAAATAATAATAATAGATTAAAAAAATATTATTATTGTTATTATTATTCATAAATAATAATATTATTATTATTATTATTAAAACAATTCGTAATTCATTTTATTTTATTTTATTTTTCATTTTTTTATTTCGTGTTAACTTTATTATTCATCTCATTAATTAGTTAATTAATAATTATAATTTTTTTTGAACATCAGGAAGGCTGCACGGTGACCTGGTGAAGCCGACCAGCTTCGACCATGCCATGTATGTGCACTAGATACAGTCAAGCCCAAAACAATCGTTTATTATAAAAAATAATAAATTTAATCAACCTCATCACACACCTCGAAAAACATTTCCATGTAATATAAAATAGTAAGATAAAATCATTTCAGAAGTTTTGGTGTGACAAGGCTCATGTCTCTTTTATTTTGGAAAGATGTAACATTAATTTCAGCTCGATTTATTTCTTTCAAATGATGTATTTTATTTAGTGATGTATTTTTAGAAGAATTGTTAACATGTTATTTCCTACTTGGTTGGACTATTTATTCTATTATTGTTTAATAGGTATGTATGGATATCCATACTATGGATAGTTAAAGCTAGATTTTTTGTTGTTTATGATACTTGTTATTTTAATATTATAAAGGTAAAACTATTATAAAGTGTTCACTATTAATACCCATGTACTATTTTCTAGCCTATTGGGATTCATAACTCTCTTCTAGTGGTAGACTAGGTCTAGTGGAGTGTCGGGTCAACCTGAGCTTGAAACACCCCTAAATTTCATAAAATATCTTTTTTCAAATAAATTTAATCATTTTAATATTTTTTCTTACACAAAAAAACTATTTTTATCTTGAGTTACATAAATCACCTAGTTTATCTTGTGTTTTGTGCAACACTAAGTGTAGCTTTTATTACACGCAATACTAAGTTTAAACGAAACGTGACACGCTATTTAAATGTTATTATTTAATATGATTGTTATGAACTAGCCTTTGGAATGGTGTGTATGAATAGGATTAACTAAATTGTGAAAATATATTGTTTATGCATGAATTATTTTTTGACCAATTAATTATAAATGAAAATAAAAACCATTCGAAAACTAAGGAAATATTTTTCAGGAAAACTATTTTAATACACACACACACCTTTTACCTTAATAAATTAAAAAAATCCCTTTTAATGAATTATTATATTGAAATTTATATATTAAATATAAAATAAAATTTTTAGTATTCAAGTTATTTGTTTTCTATAAAATAGATAACAATAAATCCAATTTTACACTTAAAAACTCTACTTTTTCTAAAAAAGTAATTTTGTCACCATTTATGGGCTTATCTAAAAATTAAAATTTCCACTTTTAGATAATTTATTTGAAAAAATAGAATTAATTTATTAAATAATAATAATAAATTTATCATGGGGTGAATTTTTTATAATTTTTAGAGAAGATAAAATTTTCAGTGAATATTGAACAAATACAGGTTCTTATTAAAACCCGCCTTTTCATTCAATGTATTTACAGGAAAATTTTTATTTTAACATGTATTTTAAAGTATAATTAGATCATTTATATATCTATTAATCCAATTTATTTCATTTAAATCAATTTTATATTAACGTTTTATGTAAAAACTTTAAATGCTTTTCAAATGTTACTCATTGGAAACCTGATTTTTTATCACATTTATGAGATTAATTTGAAATTAGATTTAGAAAATTATATAAATTTAATTTGGAAAAATGTATTCTATATTTTGAATTAGAATCGTTTATATTTTATAATAAGGAAACATAATTTTTTACCATTATGAACAGTAATTGAAGAAAAAATAAATTATTGTGTTTAAGGTGAAAATGGGTTTACTATGGGTTTAACTAAATTTATGGAACACCTTTTTATTTTCAAAAATTACAAATGTATCACTCACCTCTCTTATAAAAGGCCACTCCATCTCATCTCTAATTAAAACATAAAAAACCATTTGGTTCATCAAATACATTCCTAAATTTATTCCTTACTCCCCTCCTAACATACTATAGGCCTATTTGGATCATAAATCCAATCTAGGAAGGCTTTAGGTTAATCCTAAATATGTTTTCCAAAGAAGAGAGGAAGTTTTAAAATATTCATTTTTGTATTACTTCTTCTTCTAAAAACATAAATTATACATAAATTATGATGATAAAATAATAAAATTTTATCCTATACACATATATTTTATTATTTTAATTTTATAACTTATATCCCACTTTTCTTACATCAAATGGTATTTGAAATCTGTGTCTGTGTGTACGACACACTACCGCCTCATGAACCGATGTTATTCATTTTCCATCACCACCTCTCATAGCTGGATATAATTATATATTTAATTTTTATTTTAGATATATATTATATTATTATACCTCTTTAATTACAATATCACACCTCACTTATTACCTTCCAACCCATTGGAAAACAGTAATGTCACATGTGTGTGTGGAGAACTTTTACCTCGCAAAGTGATGTGATTTGTTTTTCCATTTCCATTTTACTTAGATGATTATACAGATATATCAAATGAATATATATTATATTTCTAAAAATTATTATTCCTATTTATTTAATAAATTGCATATAACTTCTTACTTTTCATTCCTTGGGGGATATGATAACATCATTTGTGTTCAAATCAAACAACTACCACACATGGACATGTGATTTTTTCTTCACCTACAGTTTATATGGAAGGTAATATGGATTGGTTTAAATATAAATATGTGATAAATATGAAATATAAATTATTCTAGAATTTTAATATATTATTTATCTTTATTTCTTTCAATACGTTGGCAAAATTTAAACAAAGTTCATATGTACTTATGACCGACAGTCTCTATGAAAAGTTTATTTCATTTTCTATCTCTAACTTTTATGGGTTACTCTAAATACATATATAATTAATATTTATATATAATATTTATATAATTGTTAAAATTTTGGATATTATATAACCATTATCTATGTAAGGAAACCAAAAAATAACAAATTAAAGCATACAAAAAAAACGAAGCAGTTATTGCATGAAATGTGGATTTAAAATGTAATTGTTAATAAATGGATAATAAATTGTAAAAATTAAATCATATATAGTATGATATTTATAAGTATGGTTCATTAATATATATGTAATAAAATAATATTTACTATAGATTATTGTTGAACTTTTATGATGGAATTTGAGACATAATGTAAGGTATTTCTATCTCAATTTTATTTTTTGTGAGACACATATACCATTTTCATCACATGTTTATTTTTTGTGGTGTATATAATTCCCAAAAATGTATTTTATGATTATTATCTTGAAAATTATGGGGATTTACATATCCATTTTATGATCTATCTTTCATGGGGTTTACAGTTTCAATGTCACCAATGTGGTAAGGGATTTTTGTCTGAATTTCCCTTTTTGAGAGATATATAGTGTTATGCATGTACCTTATTTTATTAGTTTTATATAAAAACCCTCTGAAATGTACTAAAATTAATTTTTTTATTCCTATAATATTTAAATTTTCATCTAATTTTATTCCTTAAAGTAATTTGTGATTCGAAGTTACCAAAGTGCTAACAGTTTTAGGATACAATCACATTATTAATCAGAATTGTTTACATTTTTTCCTATAATGATAAAATATTATAAACTATCTCTCAAGAAAGTCATATCTTTTATTACCCTCTAGTTATTTCATGAGAATACATGTTTTACCTTCATTTTCATATTTTTATGTACTCATGAGTTTAAAAGAATTTTTTAAGAAAAATCCTCTTCATTTTTTTGTTTAGTTGAAATCCATTTTTTTTCAAAACCATTATATCTAATAAAAATTCAAAAATATTGAAACCTTATACAAATTATTTATTGGGGAAATTTTAACTATTTTTTTAGTTTCACAAAAAAATTATTGTAAACTTCATGTCATTTTTGAAAAACTTCCCATTTTTATTTTACTAAAAATCTGAACAGAATCATTGGTTTAACATGTACAGTTTGTATGGAATTTTTTCCTTCAATACCACTTAATGTTTTAAAGCTTCCGTTATAGGTTTCAAAGGTTATTTTCAAATAAAATTATTTTCAAAATATTTTTTGAACTTTTGTATTTAAATATATTTTCAAAGTAAAAAATGTTATTTTCCATAAGAAATATTTTAAATGATCTTTAAATATATATTTATAAATTTTTAAATTTATTTTCAAGGAAAATGTTTTTAAAAATTATTTATGTTTTAAATAGTTTTTTCATGTTGGAAAGCCTATTTTCTATAAGAAATGCTCCAAGTAATATTTTAGAATTATTTTATATATAGGATGACAAACTTTGATGTAACCTATTATTTAATGGGGATATGATTCAAGGAAAATATTCCTATTCTTTCTTTGAGTGTTTTATATTTATGATGAAAAAATTATTTTAAACCGATTTTTCTTACATGGGTTATACCATATTAAAATATTATGAAACCGAATTATTTTTTAATGGTTCATAATATGATTAAATTATTAAATTATTATGAAAGATATTTATTTTCTACATTTTATTCTATGATAAAGTGTTTAAGAAGCTCATTTCTTTTCATGTGTTTTGATGAGATGAATTGTTTATGAAGATATTTTCTTTTCATGGGTTCTGATATGACTATTTTTTTATGAAGCCCATTTTTTCATGGGTTATGATATGATTAGTGTTTTAAGAATCCCATTTTATCTCATGGGTTGTTATATGATGAATTTTTTATATACAAGGGGAATACATATATACGATTTTCATTATATGAGGGTTGAGACCTATATCTTCTTCTAGTTTATTGGGTAAAGATTGATATCTCATGATGAAAATGGTATTTTAATGGGGAGTGAACTTTTTTTTGTTATGGATTTTTTACCCTATTATAATTTAGGGAGTTAACCATGACTACTATGATTGTTTTGGGAGTGAACCCATTTCATTGTGATATCCTTGGAAATGACACTTAGATACTATGAAAATGATTTTTTATGCTTATATTTATTCCAAAAATCAATGTATTATGTCTATGTATTTTTCTCATGGATTATGTTCTTTTATTCCTTTATGATTCTTATCTTATTAACTACCAATATTTATTCCATGACCCAAGATTATGATCATTGATATGCAGAAGATGGTTTTCATATGTTATGCACATTTTTTTATACTCTTATTGTCATCTTCTGTTTATGTATCAGCCTTGTCTGCCCTTACTGATCAACTAAGCTCACACTTTCTTATGTTTATTTTCCACATGTTATGAATATTGGTTTTAAGTATGCTTTTCATATGAAGAGTGTTATGTGGTTAGATCTTTATGAGATATGTTGTAGAACATTAAAGGAATAAGAGTATTTTTTTGGATACCCTCCAAATACACTATACCTTTATGATTCTCATGAATTTGTTTTGTGTAATTTAATGAATATTCATAAAAAATGATGAAATTTATATGTATGAAATTCCTTGGTATCTATAATTGGTATTGGAGGAAAGGTTTAGTTGACCTTTGGAAACTTGGATATAAAAACTTTAGAGAGATCCCTAAGGATATTTCTAAGTATAATTCTAAGGATGAGTCAATGTATAGGAAAATTTCATGGAATTTTTGTAAAGGATATAGTGAGTGGTTTCCAAGAAATAACACCCTGAATGGATTCTATATTAGGATGTGGATATTTCACAGAGGTTCATAGGGGTAATAACTGAAACAAGGGTGCATTAATCTAGACTCGATCATCACCCAGTGCATGATGACAGTACTTTCATCATGTATGGTTTAACACTCTAGTGGAATATGCTTTGGAAATTTATAAACTCTTTATGAACCATTATGAAGGAATTAAATATATAATGACCATGAATAACCAATGTTAATTTTATGGTTTCATAGATATAAAATATGATGTCATTATTTAGACATCCTATAAATGATTTTTCATGGTTATGTGGTTTCCCAATATAATTATTATTGCTCACACTATTATTTTGGGTTTTAGTCTGTGGAGGGAACTAACAAGAATTGTGTTAACATTGAATGTGATATAAAATGTATTTTTGAGAAACAAAATGTGCTGATGACTAGAGTAAAGGGTTTTGTGATTATATTTAATCATTTTTCTTAATATATGATTACTAACATAAGCCTTAAACAACTCTCAGACTCACCAATGAAGAGAATGATAGGGGTCATTAAGAGTTTGTGTGGTGGAGACTATGTATAAAAGAAGATTATACATTCTATATGTTGACATTTTAGGAAAAACACTCAATGGAATTTCTCAAATAGAATAGAAGATGTTTTATGTATGGAGGATAAGGGCATAGAGAATGTAATTTCCAAGGAAAAATTAAAATATATGTCAATCCAATGGGTGGGAATATTTTTCCCCATAAAGTATTATTAATGTATGAATTTTTTAACTCTATAGAATATGGAAATTTTATAAATATATGTCCTATGTGGAAACCTCAAGGAATATTATTAGAAATGTGGTTCAAGTAAAGGTTTTGTTGTTAATGGTGAAGAGACTACAAATGATATATGAAATGAAGGAGATATTTAAGAATATGAAAATGAAGCCTAGTTAATGGTTTAAGAATAAATTAGAATGATTTAAGTGTTTATGTATTGGAATTAAATAATTATGAAATATATAAGGGTTTTTTAGTATAATTTCTTCACTAAGTATTTCAAGAGTATGTTGAATGGTGTTGATTATCTAGAGAATTGATTTAATGGAAATGCGGTATTTCATGGAAGAAACATGATTAAGGTAAGATAACCCTTAATATGTTTTGAATTTTGATATAAGTATATTGGGATAAAGAGTTTATGGATATGAATAAATTAAATTGGATATTATTTATGACCTTGGAACTGATTGATGATTTGAGGACAAATTGGTTCATGTTTTTGTTGATGCAGTTTGTAGTATTATTAAATTGATGGAATATATTCAATAATTTGTGATTTTATTCAAGGAATTAGGATATATGTTTGTTTTCATTATTTATTTATGATATTTATTATTATTAACATGTTTCATGAAAATATATGATCAATGTTTTCACATATTTGGTATGTGATGTTAATATCCACTTCATGTATTTTGGGGGATTAATGATGAGTTGAGTTTGGAGATTTAGGGGCCTTTAAATATCTTTTTTTATTGCAATTTTGGTCAGAAATAGATGATAATCAATGTTAACTATTCATAAAATGGATTAATATGGACTTTGGATGTTATTGGATAACATATGATAACAATTCTATTTTTAAAAATAACTAAAGAAAGAGGGATTGAATTATCATTATTTTATGGATATTATGATCCATTATTGGTTCAGACATAAAAAAATATTCTTCATTTCTTAATGTAAGATATGATGTGAAAATTAATCTAATAACAAAAAAAGGATGAGATTTTGGTTATGAAATTCATTGAAATAAATTAAGAGTATCTTCATGTGTAAATTCCCCATTTTTAAGAAGATAATCTTGAAATAAAATTTTTTCATATTACCATCAACTATAATGATATGAATGAACATTTTTACACTTATTTGGTTTGTGGTTTTTTGGATTTTTATTTTTTCATGAACATTCACTTTATTGTGAAAAAATGATTGGTGTCTCTCTCAATCATTATTTGGGAATTAATATTTTCTTTCATGTCCAAATCCTTACTTCCCAAATATGTTATCCTATTTTGAAACATAGAATGTTTAATTTTAGATTACATTCATAAATACATTTCCCTATTTTCATGTGTAAGATTTATGAACCCATTTTACAATGTATGTTTCCCAAATAAGGATTTTCAAATGTTAAACCAATGTTCACTGAGAACAAGTTCAAATTGTGAGGATGCAATTTATTTAAGGGGGCATAATGTAACTCTACAAGGTTTTATGGAATATGTTTTCAAAAAAAATTAATATTTTAGATATTTTTCATTACACACAACATATATTAGATATTACATAACAGAAAACACCAATTTTATCTTGTGTTATATGCAACACTATGTGTATCTTTCATTACATACAACACTCAGTTTAAAAAAATTTGAAAATCTATTTAAATATTATTATTTAATGTGAAATTAATCACCTAGAATTTGGAATAAAATTTGTGAATGGGATTAATAAAATTATAAAAATATATGGTTTACACATGAATTATTTTGGGCCTAATTAATTAGAAATGAAAATAAAAACCATTTTAAATCAAAAGAAATATATTTATGAAAAAATTATTTTTTTGTGCACAAACCCATTTCACATTGATAAATAAAAAAATTACTTTTTTCTATTATTTTAATTAAATTAATAAATTATATATCCAATCAAACCTTTGAATTTCATCTTATGTGTTTTCTAGATAAGAGATAACAGTAAATATAATTTTACTCTTATAACTTTATATATCTAAAAAATATGTTATTTTTTCCTTTTGAGAACTTGTTTTAAAATTAATTTATGAAAATTTTAGTAACATTAATTGAAAAAAAATTAATTTTTTAAATCATTATATCAAAATTTTCATGTGGAGAAGTTTTTATAATTTTCTAAATAGATAATTTCTTTAGTGAATAGTGTTAAAAATACAGGTTTTTGTTGAAAACCCCCATTTAATTCAACTCATTTATAAGATAAATTTTAATTTTATATGGTTTTAGATGTAAAATTATTTCAATTATATATATATTAATAAAACTTATGTCATTTTAATATTTTTAATTCTGAATTTTGATACAAAAACTTTTTAAAATATTGTATCTTTTCTCTTCAGAAAACAACTTTTTCGTCTCATCGGCGGGGTTAATTTAAAATTAAAATTTAACACTTATATTAATTGAATTTGGAAAAAATTATTCCATATGTTTAATATTTATTATTTATATTTTATAATATGGTCAAATTAATTTTTTACCATGCTTAATTATAAAATCAGTAAAAATTGATTACTATGGTTAAGGTGAAAATGGGTTTATCGGGGGTTAAAATATAAATATAATGGATAAAATAACCTAGAAACTTATAAAAATCCATTTTATGGAAATATTTATACCTTATAACCACTAAATTATTAAATTTCACCTTTTGGAGCATTTTTCATATAAAAAATGTGGGTACAACTATTTCTTTTCAAATATTATAGGTTTGTCACTCACGTCACTTATAAATGGTACCCCACTCTCCTCTCCACTTCATAATTAAAATCCATTTAGTTCATAAAATCCCTATAAAAATGACTTTATTACTTTCCTACCCACATCATAGAATCCATGGTGAGATAATAAATAAAATCTATTATTTTTTAGGTTAAACCTAGAGAGGTTGTCTAAAGAAGAGGTAATGTTTTAAAATATGTGTTTTTGTTTTACTTATTATCCTAAATACTTCAAATATCCATATATTATAATGATATAATAAAAAACTATATACCATATACTTATATTTTATTATGTTAATTTCATATATTATATCCATCTATTATTTCATTAAATTGGATACGAAATCATTATTCATGTGTATGGTAGACAACCACCTCACAAATTAATGTTTTTCATTTTCCATCACTACATCTCACATAGGGATATAATGATTGTTTCTGACACTTTTGTTAGGTTGTGTGAATCTATCTTGTTGGGGGATGATGGCATTGTTTTTTTCCCTGCATTCCCGCTTTCCAAAGGCGGAAGGCATCTGTTCCATGTTCAGGGACGTTTTCTCCTCGATCGAAATGGGATGATGGGATGTTAGTTCTTCCTTCTGTTGATTTCTCCTTGGAACTTGTCACCTAGTATGGGTCTCCCTTGTAGATTTAAGACATTTTTCGTGAAACTCTTCCTACTTACAAATCTTTATGGACACCATTTAATTACACTGCTTCTATTGGGACAATACAAAGGGTCTTGTCAGGGAAGCAACCTTCGGTCGGAGTAGATGACAACATCAGGCATGTCGAGGAATCTCTGGATGCATGGAAATTGGGGAACCTATGTAGTTTGAAGGGATGATGAATCGGGGTGTGCATAAAGGACAACGACCTGGAGATATGATGGGTCTTACATGTGAATTGCGGACCATGTACTACTAGGAGCAGTGAGGAGGTGGATGACATGATCCCACCGAGATGTGGTGGCCCGAGTGAGAATCTAGTTGGATGATGGAGAGTTGAATGGTGTGGAGGGGGAATGATACGGGACCATCGTTAAGGTGATGTTAGTGTTGGTTTTGAGCCTCGAAAATACTTCCTACGTATCCCCGTGGTAGGGAATCAAAGTTCGTGTAGTTTGGTGAGACGATGGGACACATGAGGAGGTGGCCTGTGAGAATGGATGCATGGATGGGATCCGGAGAAAGCAGAACATCCGAGTTGGGTCATGATCTTCTCGAAACACATGGGATAGAGGGATAGATTTGGATGAGACACGGGTGTTGGGCTTGAACATCATGGAGGCTTCCTACGTATCCCTGTGGTAGGGAATCAAAGTCCGTGTAGTTCATTTAACGATGGTTTACCATCTATTGGGGACTTCAATGGCTTACCACCGAATGAGTTTGACAATGGATTACCATTGAATTGGGGAACAATGACTTACCGCTGATTGAGGTCCAAAGTTTAACGTCATGCAGGACATGGGTGAACCAACGTGAAGGAGGACCTGGGGCCCAGATAGATGGTGGGATTGAACCTTATGGAGGCTTCCAACATACCTTGCCTTGGCAAGGATCAAAGTCCACGTGGATCAGAAAGGGTTTGGGTGAACCGACGATTAGGGGGTCGGAACAACCGGGTGTTGGGCTTGAACCTCCGGGAGGCTGCCTACATACCTCACCTAGGAAAAGATCAAAGACCACATAGTTCATGTAGAATGGGTGAGCCGACGTGAAGGATGTCGGAGCAACCCAGTATTGGGCTTGAACCTCAGGGAGGCTTCCTATATACCTCTCCTTGACAAGGATCAAAGTCAACGTAGTTCAGGAAGAATGGGTGAACCGGCGTGAAGGAGGTTGGAGCGACCGAGTATTGGGATTGAACCTCAGGGAGGCTTCCTATATACCTCACCTTTGCATGGATCAATTTCCATGTAGTTCAGGTGGGTACAACGGCTTACCGCTGGCTGGGGGAACAATGGATTATTATTGATTGAGGTCCATAGTTTAACGTCATGCAGCACAGGGGTGAACCGTCGTGAAGGATGACATGGGGCCTAGATAGATGGTGGTCTCGAAACCTCATGGAGGCTTCCTACGTACCCTGCCTTGGAAAATATCAAAGACCTCGTAGTTCATGTGGTGTTTGGTGAGCCGACCTGAAGATGGTTGGGACCAATGGGTAGTGGGCTTAAACCTCAGGGAGGCTTCCTACGTACCTTCCCTTGGTAGGGATCAAAGTCCACATAGTTCAGGTGGGTTGTGGGGTTTACACTCTAGGCTGCCCGGAAAAGATTTCATGGTATATGCTTGTTATAAGCCCATGTGATTCATGATAGGTTTGAGAAATAAGTGATAGAAAAGACCTAATGATCACGTTGCAAAAGGTTTATTTGTGGGAAGTAGGCTGGGGCTCACGCGTTGTTAGTGGCCCAAAGAGGAAACAGGGGCTTATGCGTGGTTAGCATCCCAAGTGATGGAGATTGGGACTTACTCTAGGAGGGAGGCTCGGGTGGCGACAAAGCCCAACGGGAGAGGTATTTTTCACCCAGGAAGAGAGGCGGATTAGGGGTGCTTCCTCCTGCAAGAAAGGCTAGGGGATTACACCAGGGTGGTTGCCCTTTCCCCGCGGACAGACGCCGCTCTGATAAAGAGGATCTCATTCCATGTCAGGAATGATCTCACTCTCGTGGAGACCAGTAGGCGTGCATAATGTCCAAGGTGGGGAACCCTACGTCTGACACACAAGGCATGGTCACATTTTAACATCATGTGATGAGCACGAAGGTTCTTGTAATTTTAACATCCTGCAGCTCAGATGATGCAGGTTCACTCTGCACCCCTAAAACATACATAACCCCCCCCCCCCTCTACACCATGGTGAAGCGAAGGGACCAACAAATCTATGATCAGGGAGTGTCATGAGGTGATCCCACTGGGGTTCCATGTTAGTGTGGGTATGCGAAGAATCATTAGCCGTTAGCGTGCCTAAAAAACAAAAAAGGGTCGGAGTGACCATGTGTTGTGCTTGAACCTCAAGGAGGCTTCCTACGTACCTCACCTTGGCAAGGATCAAAGACACTGTTGTTCAAGATTGTTTGGTGAACCAACATGAATATGGTTGGTACCAATGGGTAGTGGGATTGAACCTCTGGGAAACTTTCTACATATCTTGCCTTGGCAGGGATCAAATTTCACGTAGTTCGGGTGGGTTGTGGGGCTTACACTCTAAGCTTCCCGAATAGGATGTCAGGGTCTATGCTTGTTCTAATCCCATGCGAGTCATACTCGGTGTGAGAAATAAGAGACAAAAAAGACCTCATGATCATTTCGTGAAAGGTGCATCTATGGGAAGCAGATTGGGGTTCACATGTGGTTAGTGGCCCAAATAGGAAACAAGGTCTTACACGTGGTTAGCAGCCCAAGTGATGGAAATCGGGACTTATTCCGAGAGGGAGGCTTGGGTGGCGACAAAGCCTAACGGGAGAGGGATTTTTCACCGAATAATAGAGTAGGTGTAGGGGTGCTGCAAACTATAAGGAAAACTAGGGGCATACACCAGGGTGGTTTCCCTTTCCCTACGGACATGTCTCTCTCTGATAAGAAGGATGAAATTCCATGTGAGGAATGACTTCACTCCCTTGGAGACTTGTGTTCATAGAGAATGTATGAGAAGGGGCACCCCACATGTAAGGCACGAGGCGAGGTCACAGTTTAACTTCATGTGCTAAGGACACTGGGGCTTGTCAGTTTAACATCCTACAGCTCGGACGAGGTGGGTTCACTCTGTGCCCCTTAGAATTATATAACTGCCCCACTCTACACCTTGGTGAAGTGAAGGGACTGGAAACGCCGTGGTAAGGGGGGTAGTTAGGTTATCTCACTGGGGGTCCATGTTAGTGTGGCTATTTGAAGAAGCAATAGCCGTTAGCATGCCTAAAAACCCAAAAGGGTCGGAGCGACCTGGTGTGGGGATTGAACCTTAAAGAGGCATCTTACGTACCTTGCCTTGGCAAGGATCAAAGACCTCGTAGTTCTAGTTGGTCTGGGTCTTACACTCTAGAATTCCCAAAGAAGATGTCAGGGTCGATTCTTGCTCAAATCCACGTGAGTCAGGCTCAGTGTGAGAAACAAGAGACATAAAAGACCTGACGATCATGTCGCAAAAAGTGTGCCTGTGGGAAGTAGACTGGGCCATGCATAGTTGGTGGCCCAAAGAGGAAATAGGGGCATACGCATGGTTAGTGGCCCATGTGATGGAGATTGGGACTTACTCTAGGTTGGAGGCCCGGGTGGAGACAAAGCCCAGCGGGAGAGGGATTTGTCACCTAAGAAGAGACGAGGAGCTGGGGTGCTGCCTCCTGTAAGGAAAACATGGGGCTTACACCAGAGTGTTTGTACTTTCCCCACGGATAGACTCCACTTTGATAAGAATTATGTCGTTCCATGTGAGGAATTATTTAACTCTTATGGAGACTAGTGGGCGTAGATAATGTCTGAGATGGGGCACCCCACATGCAAGGTATGGGGGGAGGTCACAGTTTAACGTCATCTTCTGAGGATTTTAGGGCTTGGCAGTTTAACATCATGCAGCTCGGATGAGGCGGGTTCACTCTGCACCCCTAGGACTTACATAATTTCCCCCCTCTACACCTTGTTTAAGCGAAGGGACCGGCAACGCTGTGGTCAGGGGTTTCATGAGATGATACCATTAGGGGTCCATGCTTGCACGACTATGTGAAGAATCAATAGTCGTTAGTGTGCCTATGCGAAGAAGCATGAGGCGAAGCAACGCAATGTGAAACACCACCCATGGGACTTTAAAGTTACTTCGTATGAGCCTAGAAGGTCATATGGGAAAATGGTGTGTGTCATAGTTGTTTTGGGCGTGGGAAGTGCCTGGAAATGATTTCCGGAAGAGAGACATCAAACATGTACGCACAATAATGGAGGCTTGTGCACAAATAGAACAGTTGCATGGAAAACACCAAGTTGGCACGTAATTGAGGTACTTGCATAGAAAAGACTGGGTGGCATGTAATTGAGTGGCTTTCATGGAAAAGGACGGTTCGGCGTGAAATTTAGTCGCTTGCACGCAAAAGCCCGGGTCAGTGGAAAATTGGAGTGTCTGGGTGCGTAAAGGGGAGTCGATGTTTTGCGTGAAAATAGCGGAGATTGCGTGCAAGGCGTAAGGTTTTCATGCAATTGGAAGATCTTGCGCACATTTGGAAAGGATTGCGCGCAATTGGAAGTGATTTCTTACAAGGGACATGACTCAAAGGGATTTGGATGTGGGTTATGCCTGAGTGGTCTCGTGGGAAGGTGGACCTCAGGGTGACCTATCATGAAAAATCCCATACCCGAAATCCATATTTTGTGCACAGTAGAGTTGGATTTCGCACAGAAGAGACAGTTTGGATTCTTCATCCATTGGAAGTTTAAGGGGCTCCATTATATTTATAGGTGCTTGGGGTCGCCCGATCCGTGCGGAAACAAGTCCGCGTGAAAGTTGGCGTGCCAGTGTTGGTAGCGCGAAAGATCATCCATGCAGGGCGACGTGTGAAAATTTCCATGCCCACAGTTGGTGGCGCGGAAGCTTTCGCGCTGGTGCAGAAGTTGTCGTGCGGCATGGAAGTTTTTGTTTAGGCGTGAAAAACTTCCTCATATCCTATGGTTTACCACGCGGGAGAGATTTTTTCGTGCACACTAGATATTTTTTCGCGTGGCCCTTCCAGGCCCCCTGAAATGGATCACTAGGTCAAAATATGTCTTTTCTTGGCCGCACTAAAACCTCCTTCAGCCCTTGAGCATTTTTCAGCGTCTAAAAATGCCCCCCCCCCCAATAATGGGGTCCAACGAGGACGATAAGGGAGAGGCAGACCGCGTTCTGTGGAAACGATTGAGGAAAACACATTCATTGGGGACCATTGTATCTCGATTGTATTGAGGAGATAGTCAACTAAATCTATCAGCCTGCATGAGCCATGCTCAGTGCAGGAAACAAGAGATAATAGGATCTCTTGTATGAGAGTGCTAAACAACAGCAGATGTGAGGGGATCTGAATAGGACATCGATCACCATTTGGGAGAATCCTAAAAGAGAGAGGGTTCATAGCCGGAGAACATAGCTCTATGTACAACTGACCTGCTTCTCCAACCGTGCTCTGGTGCATGAGCAGGGTAACTCTAGGGGCATTAGAATCAATCCGAACCGAGGGGAGTGGAAAATGTGAATCATGATACCCAAAATCCGGGAAACTATGGGGGTGAGTGCGTGACAATTGGGAATGAATGTTGACTATATTCGAAATACAGTGTCCTTATTGTGTTAGCCTAAAATGGGGATAAGAAATGAGGGTCGACTGCTTACCATGTTCAAAACACGGGGCCTGACTCGAAATGTCATATGTTAGTCTTCCAGAATGTTAGCCCAGAATAGTAGGCGAGTTATAGGTCATGCATCCATACTATTAGGGGGTTCCTCTAGACGTGAAAGAGGATGAGGATCCGAATAAATGGCACACAAAGCGTGGAGAGTGGCGTGATGGGTTGTTTGACCAGAGTCCAACACTCTTGAAATTACGCCACTGTGGTGGAAACACATTAGGTGGGTACATTAGTCAGATCAGGGATCAAACATACTTCCGAACAGGATCTCTCTGGTGAGGACCTATAAGGACCTATATTTTAATTTCATACGGTAAAGACGGTGCACATAGTATAAAGGTCACACTGCATGGACCATGGTTAAGAGTTTAAAGTCATGTTAGTTGGATTGTAGTATCCTAGTTTAAGGTCATAGAGAGTGGACCATGATCGGGGCCAGAGGAAAAAGGGTTAATGACCTTGGGGCTGGGCCTAAGGAAAAATGCCAAGGCGTCGCTACATATCCCATAAAGATGAGAATCAAGACAAACATAGTTCTGGGGGCACAGTGTGGTCAGAGACCAATACTGGTGGGGAGTGTCACGACCCATCCTCGGGGCCCGTTCTGTGACTACCCCAAGCCCGCCTTCCATAGGCTAGGGGCTGGCAACTAGCACCAAAGGCGTAAATTCTGATAACTGGGAAGGCATTGCCTTTAAAAAGTAACAAAACACCACAGAGTACAAGCGGAAGTAAAACAGTAAGTACAAAAAGGAAGTGCTGAAAATTAAATGGGCCAGAATACAAACCCAATCGAAAGTACAACTACAACTGAAAGAAAGTACAACAAGGACCAGTAGCTGGAAGAAGATAGAAGCAGCTCATGGGTTGTACTCCTCAGATCATACCTGAAGGGTAGGTACAGATAGCGCAGCTCCTGAATCGTCCACCATGAATCCTACCTGAAGGGTAGGTACATATAGCCTCCACAATGCTCTCTCCAATCAACCACCTCTGAGTGTCGCCTCGTCGTGAAGTCCACCACTGGATACTGTCTCGTCGTGAGGTCCACCTCCGGGTACCGTCCAGTCCTCGAACACTCGACCTCTGTCTGCGCTACCCGTCATCTGCAACCAACACAACGAGGTGCGGGCAGAGCCCGTGCAGGGGTGTGTATAACGATACTCAGTAGGGACCCCGAGACCCTTAGGGTCTCACTAAATCTCACAAGTATAACCACAAAGAATATCTCAATAGATAATCTCTACTTAGGTACATGCACATACATATACCCAAGTTATCAAGTAAACCATCTCAATCATAAGGAAACTAAAATATTATAGACTCAGCTCAACCAGGATTTTATTCATGATGTCGAAACCACGGTTGCTAGAAATTTATCCTCTGTCGAGTATAGTGGGCCTTCCGCTACAACCAAGCGCACCGAACTCCTCCTCTGTCGAGTTCAGAGGGCCTACCTCTACAACTAAGCGCGATGAACTCCTCCTATATCGTGTTCAGAGGGCCTGTCGCTACAACAAAGCATGTCGAACTCCTTGGACTGCTGTAGTCTCCACCTGTCGAGAATTGTGGGCCTACTTCTACAATCAAGCACTTCCCACCATGGGTCTACCGCTACAACCAAGCGCTCCCCCTCATAGGTTCCAGAGGTACTCCTTCTGTTGAGTACCGTGGGTCTGCCGCTACAACCAAGCGCTCCTCTGCCGTGGGTCTGCCGCTACAACCAAGCGCTCCCCCTCATAGCCTCCAGAGGTACTCCTTCTGTTGAGTACTGTGGGTCTGCCGCTACAACCAAGCGATCCTCCGCTGTGGGTCTGCCGCTACAACCAAGCGCTCCCCCTCATAGCCTCTAGAGGAACTCCTTCTGTTGAGTACCGCGGGTCTGCTGCTACTACCATGTGCTCCTCCGCCGTGGGTCTGCCGCTACAACCAAGCTCTCCCCACTGGGCTATCCGAAACACACTGAGCCGATAGATCAGTAGTCGTCAAGTCATAGCCAGCTACTAGGTCTATGCACTCTGCTAGCTCGCCGTCGGGAGGGTCCGCTCCACGAGCTACTGGTTGATACTCCAAATATCTAAAAGTTCCAAGAATAAGTAACTGAAAGTACCGCCTCGTCATAGGGGTCTCAATGCAACAGATGGCGCGTCGGTCGGACGCCCGGTCTGTGAGTTACTAGCCTTTTTGTCCCAGGGGCTCAGTTGGTTTCGTGTGCGAACCAACCCGGCCGTATCTCGACTTTACCCCGAACTCTCATAGGGTATTCTCATAGGTACCGTTTCTCAACGTTATCACCAACGCCGCTGACGGTTCGTCAAACGGACGTCCAGTCTGAAAGTAATCAGCCTTTCCGTTTCAGGGGCCCTTTTGGATTTCAGGTACAATCCAACCCGGTCATTTTTCAACTGCATCCAAAACTCAGTCGAAGCATGCCAAAAGTTCCGTCTCATCAAGAGGAATCCAACAAAGTCGACGGCACATCAATCGGACGTCCGGAGCTCGAGATATAAGCGTTTCCGCTCCGAGGGCCCGGTTTGTTTCGTATCCGAACCAACCCGGCCGTACTCAAAGTTCTCCAAAACTATGAGTATAATATACCGAAACGACCGTCTCGATCCGAGGATCACTAAGAAAATGACTGAGCGTCGATCGGAATACCTTAGCTCAAGTTATGGGAAATATACCAAAAGAGGTTCGATAATAGGGGGTTCGGGCCTGGTCCGACCGGGCCCGATACCCCCAGGGTCGGCCCGAACCGGGGCGACCCGAACTGGGTCCGGGTCCGGCCCATTTGGGCGCGGCCTGACCCAGCTGGAACGGCCCGGCCCGGCCTGGGCATGGCGCGGCTCAGCGTCACGGCGGGCTGGCGGTCCGGCGCGCTGTCCAGGTGGCTCGGCCGAATGGCCGAGCCATTCGGAATGTGTGTGTGGGGGGGGGGGGGGGTGCTGCCCCCCGCGTGTAGTAATCGCATCCGCTTAATGGGGTCGTTCACGTCCGACCAGTCGGGGGTTTGAACCCTCGGCTCTTCCCTGTCCGGCCGGCCCGCTCCGGCCGGCCGGCTTCTACCACCACGGGACCGGCAAGGCCGGTCCCCCCTACCCCGACGTTGGAGGCCCGATTCCGGCCGCCGGTTCCCCTGCTCCGTCGCGGCATAAGCCACGGCCTTGGTCCATCCGGCACAGCGCGACGGCGCCGCGCCCATCCTCCGTGACCCCGCTCCGACCGCAGTGTCTTCAGGTTTTTCTAGCACGGCCCGACGGCGCCGCAGCTTGGTTCAATTTCCAAATGCGCGGTGCGATGGAGCCGCGCATCTTTGCCGCTCGTTCCTACGCGGTGCGATGACACCGTCTCACTTTCCATCGAACCGCAACAACAACAACAACAACAAAATTAATAAGGGAGGAGGGTCGGCCGTGTTTGTGCGGTCCGGCCCCCTCCCATTAAACGATATCAAGCGGTCCAAATTAACAAGGGTAGATGACGGAAGAATTCAAAAATTAAAACACATAATCCCCTACCTCAACGTTGTCGTCGAACGGGAGTTTGTCACGGAATTAAACGTCGCAGAAGAAGAGGATTGTCGCGGAAGAAAGCGTCATGGAAGGAACATCATTGGTGTTAGGTGATCTCCGAGGAAGGTGTCTCTCGCCGTCGTCCGCCGTCGGAGGTCGGCGTTCTTCGTCGGTGGCAGTGCGTTCTTCGCGTTCTTCATCGAAGAACGAAGAATCCTCAAGAACTCTCTTTTTCTCCCAAAGGATCCCACAACTAGAATTCTAACAAAATAAAATAAGTTCAACACTTATTTTATTGTCATAACCTAAGAATTTTAATGTCAAACACTCACATTTAACTCACCTAATTAATTAACATAAGTTCTCAAAAATTAATGGTGAGTTGAGGGGGGTTAAAGAATATGAAGGGGAGGGATTCGTGTGGGCCCCACCGGCCTCATAACCTCTCATGGGAAGTTGGGTGGTTACCCAACTTTCACCCAAAGGTTAAACACATAGGAAGATAAATAAAATTTGTCGTTTAAATTTTATTTTAACTTCCACAAATTTTAACATCTTCACCCGTGAAAATGAAACTCCGAAAAAGGTGTTCCTAAGAAATTACCGGCACTGTGGTTCCATCGGTGCCCTCAAAATTCGATTCCGAGCACCGGTTCAAAAGTTAGGAAAACCCGCTCATTCGTTCACTGAACGTACCCGAGCTAAACTTCGGATAGAAATTAAAGGCACACCGGGCCTCAGAATCAAGTGTCGTCTAAAACCACGTTCTTGTAAAATCCCAAAGAAAATTAAGAAAAAATTTCCCTTGAATTTTATGGGTCCTTACATTACTCCCACCTCAGGGCTTTACGTCCCCGTAAAAATACATCAAAAACTAGGGAAACAAAAGTGGTACTGAGCACGCACCTGATCCTCCCGCTCCCATGTGCTCACCTAGAGGTTCTCGTACTTCCAGTGAAAGCGCACCTGAGGAATCGACCGTCCTCATAGGATCCGCTCTTGTCGTTCCTCGTTTCCCACTGGAACCTTTGTTAGGGTCACCCCATTGCCCAAGTCCAGTTCCTCATGGTCATTGAAAAGCGAAGGGTCGAGCTCGTATCTCCTTAGTTGAGATACATGGAAGTCGTTGTGCACCTGGTGCAACTGAGGTGGGTGGGCCAAGCAGTAAACCACCTCGCCTACCCTGCTGAGATTTCCTCTTTGCCGATAAGAGAAATCTGGTCTCACCCCCTGGATGAACCATGTTCTTCGCCTAATACAGTAAATCCCAACATGGACGATACTAATCCATACCAAGGATGACGTCGTAAGGCCTCGACGCTACTACCAAGAGATCCAACCGTTACTCTCGCCTTAAAGGGTTGAGTCACACTATCGGCATCAGTGTGTGGTCACTGGGTCTCCTCTAGTAGTTATCTCAAAGTGAGGGTCAAGTCAACGGTTTTTAAACCGAAACCTCTTAGTAACAACATAAAGAGGGGACAGGAAGGTAAACGCCACAAGAAAGGTGTCTTTTATTACTGCAACTCAAAGTACAAAGACACAAAGCATCTACAAACAAACATCAACAGAGCTAGAAGCAACATGAACAAAAGTATCCATGTCTGGAGCTAGTCCCACTCCTGTCCATCTGCTCCCGGAGCTCCATGATCATAGGCCTCAGCTTCCTGAAGCTGAGCTCTCCCACGTCCACATGTTCCCTATGGTCGGGGTGGACCTCCTGGTGGTGGTGGTGGCAACACCTCGAAGCGTCGTCCACCTCCAGCTGCACGGCCAGCTCCCCTTCCACAGTCTCCTGCTCCATGTGGTCCGCCTCGATCGAACCTCTGCCTCTGCCCGGGAGGTCCTTCATTCATCTGCTGGTCATCTGTATGGCGGGTCGGACAGTCACGAGCCATGTGACCAACCCTGCTGCAGGAGTAACACTGTCCACACATGGTAAGTCGTTCTCCACCCCGGGTGCCTTGCAAAAACGATCCTGTGTCATGCGGTCGACCACCTGTAGGTCTAGTCCTCTTAGACCTCTGCATCATTTGTCTACTGCCTGCTGTAGAAGACTCTGCCGCAAGTCGGCTAGTGGTGGGTCCTACTATTGGAGACTGCTCAGCAAAGAAACTCTCCACTAAGAGGGCTCACTCCAACACCCCTGTCTATGTCCGAATACTGTGAGAAACAACTGAAGATATGATCTCTCGCTTGAGTCCCTGATCGAAGGTTTAGGCCCGGAAGAATGGGTCTCGTACCATGTCCATGGAATAGCGTGAGAGATCAGTAAACCTCACCGCGTACTGGGCTACTGTCATGATGCCCTGCCGCAGCTGTAGCAGCTCCTGGATGCGCACCGCTCAGAGGGTGGCTGGGACGAACTCTGAGTGAAAAAGGCTCTCAAAATCCGTCCAAAGGAGAGATGCCTCGTCGTGCACCTAGAGCATCAAGCTCCACCATCTCCCTACTGCCGCGTGCAGGAGGCTCGCTGCAAGGACAACCATAAGGTTAGATGGTATCCCTACCAAACGGAAAACTCATACAACAGCCTCCAGCCAATCCTAGGCTACCTGAGGGTCCGTATCCCCATGGTACCTGGGCGGTCGCTGACGCTGAAACTCGTGCAGTGTACTAAGGCGACGTGCACCTTCAGCGGCTGGGGCTAGTAGAATCGATGGCTCGGCGGGTAGATGTATCGCCGGTGCCTCTGCTGTCAAAGGTCCCTGTATCGAGGCCTCGTCGCTCGGTGGGCTATCGTCACGCACAACTCTCGGAACCCTAGCTGCCTGCTGTCGTGGGGTCATCCTGAAAAGAAACAGGTGCTCCATGGTCAAACAATATACCTGATGAGCTGACACAAAGTAATAACAGAGAAAACTTGAAACACACATGCAATCAATGTTTTCGTGCATTAAGTCAGAAATCAGAATTCAGGGTCCTGGTGTACGGATACGTCGGCCACCGCATCAACACTGGACTCCCTAGACTGATAACCGAACTCAATACCCTTAACACTATTTCTTAACATAGAAAAATATCAGAGTCTTGAGTTCTGCAGTAGAACCGAACTCCTCTGATACCAATTTTTCACGACCCATCCTCGGGGCCCATGCCGTGACTACCCCAAGCCCGCCTTCCATAGGCCAGGGGCTAGCGACTAGCACCAAAGGCATAAATTCCAATAACTAGGAAGGCATTTCCTTTAAAAAGTAAAAAAACACCACAGAGTACAATCAGAAGTAAAAAAACTAAGTACAAAAAGGAAGTGCTGAAAATTAAATAGGCCAGAATACAAATCCAATCGAAAGTACAACTACAACTGAAAGAAATTACAACAAGGACAAGTAGATGGAAGAAGATAGAAGCAGCTCCTGGGTTGTCCTCCTCGGATCCTACCTGAAGGGTAGGTACAGATAGCGCAGCTCCTGAATCGTCCACCACGAATCCTACCTGAATGGTAGGTACAGATAGTCTCCACAACGCTCTCGCCCGTCAACCACCTCTGAGTATCGCCTTGTCGTGAAGTCGACCACTGGATACTGTCTCGTCGTGAGGTCCACCTCCGGGTACCGTCCAGTCCTAGAACACTCGGCCTCTATCTGCGCTTCCCATCGTCTTCAACCAACATAATGAGGTGCGGGCATAGCCCGTGCAGGGGTGAGTATAACGATGCTCATTAGGGACCTTGAGACCCTCAGGGTCTCACTAAATCCAACAAGGATAACCACAAAGAATATCTCAACAGATAATCTCTACTTAGGTACATTCCCATAAATATACCCAAGTTATCAAGTAACCCATCTCAATCATGAGTAAACACAAAGATTATAGACTCCTATCAACCAGGATTTTATTCATGACGTCGAAAACACGGCTACTGGAGAATTCCTCCTCCGTCGATTACAGTGGGCATGTCGCTACAACCAAGCTCGCCGAACTCCTCCTCTATCGAGTTCAGAGGGTCTGCCGCTACAACCAAGTGCGCTGAACTCCTCCTCTGTCGAGTTCAAAGGGCATGCCGCTACAACCAAGCGCGTCAGACTCCTTGGAATACTGTAGTACTCCACCTGTCGAGTACTGTGGGCCTTCTGATATAACCAAGCGCTTCCCACCATGGGTGTGCCGCTACAACCAAGCGCTCCCCCTCATAGGTTCCAGTGGTACTCCTTCTGTTTAGTACCGCAGGTTTTCCGCTACAACCAAGCGCTCCTCCACCGTGGGTCTGCCGCTAAAACCTAGAGCTCCCCCTCATATCCTCCAGAGGTACTCCTTCTGTTGAGTACCACGGGTTTGCCGCTACAACCAAGCGCTCCTCCGTCGTGGGTCTTCCGCTACAACCAAGCGCTCCCCCTCATAGCCTCTAGAGGTACTCCTTCTGTTGAGTACCACGGGTCTGCCGCTACTACCAAGCGCTCCTCCACCGTGGGTCTTCCGCTACAACCAAGCGCTCCCCACTTGGCTATCCGAAACACACCGAGCCGATAGATCAGCAGTCGTCAAGTCTTATCCAAATACTAGGTCTCTACACTCTGCTAGATCGTCACCGGGAGGGTCCGCTCCACGAGATACTAGTCGATACTCCAAGTATCACAAAGTTCCATGAAGAAGTATCTCAAATTACCGCCTCGTCATAGGGGTCTCAATGCAACAGACGGAGCATCAGTCGGACGCCTGGTCTGTGAGTTACTATCCTTTTCATCCTAGGGGCCCGGTTGGTTTCGTGTGCAACCCAACCCGACCGTATATCAAATGTACCCCAAACTCTCATAGGGTATGCTCATAGGGACCGTTTCTCAATGTGATCACCAACGCCGCTGACGTTTCATCAAATGGACGTCTGGTCTGAAAGTAATCAGCTTTTCCGTTCCAGGGGCCCTATTGGATTTCGGGTACAATCCAACCCGGCCATTTTCCAACTGCATCCAAAACTCAGGATAAGCATGCCAAAAGTTCCGTCTCATCAAGAGGAATCCAACAAAGTCGACGGAATGTCAATCGGACGTCCGGAGCTCGAGATATAAGTGTTTCTGCTCGGAGGACCCGGTTGGTTTTGTATCCGAACCAACCCGGTCGTACTGAAAGTTCTCCGAAACCTTGAGTGTAATAGACCAAAATGACCGTATCAATTCGAGGATTGCTACGCAACTGAAGATGTGTCGATCGGAGGCATGTAGCTCAATTTATGGTCAACAGACCGAAAGAGGTTCGGTAATAGGGGGTTCGGGCCTGGTCCGACCCGGCCCGATACCCCCAGGGTCGGCCCAAATAGGGTCGACTCGAACCGGGTCCAGTTATGGACCGTTTGGGTGCGTCCTGGCTCAGCGGCCCGGTATGCTGGCGGTCCGGCGCGCTGGCCAGGTGGCTCGGCCGAACGGTCGAGCCGTTCGGAATGCGTGGGGGGGGGGGGGGGTGCGCTGCCCCCCGCGTGTAGTACCCACAGCCCCTTAATGGGGCTGCTCACGTCTGCCAAGCCGGGGGTTTGAACCCCCGGATCTTCCCTGTCCGGTTTACCCGCTCCGGCCGGCCGGCTTCTGCCACCACGGGACCGGCAAGGCCGGTCCCCCCTGCTCCGACGCCGGAGGCCCGATTCCGGCCGCCGGTTCCCCTACTTCGCCGCGGCTTATGACGCGACCTTGGTTCGTCCGGCGCCGCGCCCCTCCACCGCGGCCCCGCTCCGGCCGCGGTGTCTTCGGGTTTTTCTAGGGCGGCGCGACGGCGCCGCGGCTTGGTTCAATTTCCAAATGCGCGGCGCGACGGCGCCGCGTATCCTTGTCGCTCGTTCCTGTGCGGTGCGATGGCACCGCGTCACTTTCCTTCGAACCGCAACAACAACAACAACAACAACAAAAATAATAAGGGAGGAGGGTCGGCTGTGTTTGTGCAGTCTGGACCCCTCCCATTAAACGATATCAAGCGGTCCAAATTAACGAGGGTAGATGACAGAGGAATTCACAAATTAAAACACATAAACCCCTACCTCAACGTTGTCGTCGAACGAGAGTTTGTCGCGGAATTAACCGTCGCGGAAGAAGAGGATCGTCACCGATGAAAGCTTCACAGAAGGAACGTCGTTGGCATTAGGTGATCTCCGAGGAAGGCATCTCTCGCCGTCATCCGCCGTCGGAGGTCGGCGTTCTTCGTCGGTGGTGGTGCGTTCTTCACGTTCTTCGTCGAGGAACAAAGAATCCTCAAGAACTCTCTTTTTCTCCCAAAGTCTCCCACAACCAGAATTCCAACAAAATAAAATAAGTTCAACCCCTATTTTATTATCATAACCTAAGAATTTGAATTTCAAAAAAACACATTTAACTCACCTAATTAATTAACATAGGTTGTCAAAAATTAATGGTGAGTTGAGGGGGGTTAGAGAATATAAAGGGGTGGGGTTCGTGTGGGCCCCACCAGCTTCATAACCTCTCATGGGAAGTTGGGTGGTTACCCAACTTCCACCCAAAGGTTAAACACTTAGGAAGATAAATAAAATTTGTCATTGAAATTTTATTTTAACTTCCACAAATTTTAACATCTTCACACGTGAAAACGACACTTTGGAAAAGGTGTTCCTAAGAAATTACCGGTGTTGCGGTTCCATCGGTGCCCTCGGAATTCGATTCCGAGCATCGGTTCAAAAGTTAGGAAAACCCGCTCGGTCGTTCACACAACGTACCCGAGCTAAACTTCAGATAGAAATTCCGGGCACACCGGGACTCGGAATCAAGTGCCGTAAGAAACCGCGTTCTTGTAAAATCTCAAAGAAAATTAAGAAAAAATTTCCCTTGAATGTTATAGGTCCTTACATTACTTTACTTTCAATTTGGGTTTGTATTCTGGCCCACTTACTTTTCCGTACTTACTATTGTACCTAGTTTTTACATAGTGTTTACTTCTTCTGCTTGCTTGCTCTGTGGTGTTTGTTTACTTTACAAAGGCAATTTCTTCCCTCTTTAATGTGGTCAGATACCAACACTGGTAGGGAGAATCCTATCTAGAGAGGAAAGTGATGCATCTCATGATTAACATAGAACATCCTAAACTTGTTCAGGGTATAACCAAATATTAGTGTCATGCATTGAGGACATATGGACTCGTGCAGTTTAACATAATACGATATGAAGAATAGTGAAAGGGGAGATCCCAAGAAGGGAGTTTTTGGTGTTGTGGCTATAAACCTGATGTGAATGAAAACTTGGAATCCGGATCACACCGCACATCCCTGGAAGAAGATCTTTAGGTCAAGGGACCAAAATTGAAAATTAGGCTGGGCCTAAGGCAAGATTCTTGGATGTTCTTACGTACCCCATTAGGATGGTAATAAAGGAACATGAAGTTCTAAGATCACATTTTAACATCACACGGGATGATGTATGGCATGAAACGCATTGCTGCGCTAGTACACATCCTACCAAAACTACTGAGCCCACATGGGTCATGCTCAATGTGGGAAACAAGAAGTAATGGTGGGACTTTCCTGGAAAAGTAAGGAACACTTTAGGGGAAAGGGGACGCTCGGTGAACGTTGTCCCAGTGATGCTGACCCATCCATGTAACGCACCTTGGTGCATAAAGAAGTAAAGCCAAGTATGTCGAAATTCCACATGAACATAAGGAAGTGAAAATATGTGAATCATGATGCTCGAGATCTGGACAAAAATGATGGTGGCATGATGATAGGGGATAACTGTTGGCCGTGTTCGAATCACAACATCCATATTGTGTTAGCCTAATATGGGGACAGAAAGATGAGGGTCGACCACTGACCATGTTCGAAACACGGGACCTGTCGCAAATGCCATCCGAGGTCTTTAGGGAGATTGGCCTGAGATGGTAGGTGAGCCAAGGTAGAATGATACTAGGCCATGAAGGGGGGTCCCTTCGGATGTGTAAGAGGATGAGGATCCAAATAACAGGCTCACAAATCTTGGACATGGAACAAGGGGAATGTCCCCCTGAAAATTCCGCACTTTAGGCTCTTTGTTAAAATGCACCTGAGTATGACAATGAGATGTATCTGATAGATGGATTCAAGTCCCTTCCCAAGGACAAGGGTCTTGGGGTCACACACTTTTTAACTTATAGTCCTAGGGTGGACCATTAAAGGGGAATTAATTTAATGGAATATGCACAGGGTGGAAAAACAGCCAAACATGGCGTGCAGTTCCCATAGAGAGTTCTTAGTTTTGGTTCATTGAACTCAGACCACGCTGGGAAAAGATATGGGAAGCACATGGTGCGACTATTGAAAAACCCGACATGAATGAGAACCTAAGAGATACTCACCACAGAACATGTTCAAAATAGATTTTGGGCCAAGGGGCCAAAAAAGAAGGGACAAGATTTGTAGATTCGTGGGGCTGGACCTGGAGACAAAAATGCATGGGCTTTCTTACATATCCCATGAGGATGGGAATCAAGCCAAACATAATTCTGGGATATGTCGTGTAGTTTAACATCTTAAGGAAATGACTTGGAGTGGTCTTAGTTTATGGTTATATATATATTTGGACACATATGGTTGGAAATGACAGAGACACAACGATGTAATTATAAGACCCGACGTGAATGAGGACCTAGTCTGGATCACCGTGCGCTTATTGGGGGAGGTTTCAGGTCGAGGGACCGAAAACGAAAGTCAGGCTGAGCCTGAGGCAAGGTGCATGGACATTTCTACATACCCCATTAGGATGGTCATAAAGTCACGTGTAGTTATAAGGATGGAACAGTAGGATACTGGTGCTAGGGATAATGAGGTTGTGCAGGTCTGGCCCTTGCACCAAAAGAAGTGGTGTTTGATATAACTTTTTTTTCCTTTAGGTTGAATGGTTTTTTTGAAGCTATGGGCCTAGGATTTAAATCCCAAGAATAACCACAAGAATCAAGTCATATGATAGAATTTACAAATGGTATGGCGTCTGACTGATACCAAACATGATTCCCCCTCAAGTGAGGATATCAGGGTGCTGCACCGTTTTCCGTCGTGTGGCCAGGACGATAATGTCACAATTTAGGGTCATGTGATGGGACCAGGAGACATAGTTTAACATCATATGTCCTGGACATATACAGGAGTGATGAGGTTCCAAAGGGGATGAGTACAGCATGACAAATCATACCTGGCGTGTATGAGGATGAAGTCCACACCAGACTGTGCACGATTCCGAGGAGGAAACCTCGGTCGGAGGGGCCAGGAAATGTTAGAGGATAAGGGGTAGGAGAAACTTGCACCCAATTGAGTAATACCCAAATACGATATGTCTAGGTGTTTCTACGTATCCCAAGGGAATGGTAATCAAGCCATACATAGTTCTTTAAGGTGCCTTTTAATGTGATGTGGGACAACATACAGTTTAATGTCACGTGGGACAGGTAGTAGGGGGATAACTCCTCGAAAGTGGTGTATGTAGTGTGGCTAATGAAAACCTGACGTGAATGAGGACATAATCCCATACCATGCCACACAGTCCCATAAGTGTTAAATCCCCGAAGGCAGAACAGAAGAGATAAATTAGTGGAACTTGAGCTGGACCCAAAGACAATAGTCTAGGCATTCCTACGTATCCCATGGGAGTGGGAATCAAGCTGTACGTAGTTCTAAAATAGATCTTAGTTTATGGTATTAGAGCTCAGACCATAGAGGAGAGAAATCCTTCCATGTAAATGCGTACCTCAACCCAATCCCTAAGCCCACGTGAGTCAAACTAGGTGTCAGAAACAAGGGCGGAAGTGGTTTTTTCAATACTTGGAATGCACGCCAATGGGAAGTCGGGGCAGATCCCTAAATAACGCTTGTGTTGTGGATTTTGTCATCCTAACATGCAAATGTGCACTGAGGGATAGTACCAGGAGTTTCGAAATTCCATTTGGACGTGATGGGTGGAAATACTGTGAACTATGTAACCAACATTCAAGGCTTAAAGGGGCTGGCATGAAAGTGGAGGATAACTATTGACAATGTTTGAAACACGGCATCCATATCGCCTTAGCCTGAAATGGGGACAAAAAAATGAACGTTGAATGCTGACCATATTCGCAACACTGGGATTGTAATGATTTGTTGTCTGAAACCCTCAAGGACATTAGCCCGTAATGGTAGGAGGTCCCTTAGGCCTAGCACCCATGCCATTTGGTTGTCACTTCAGGTTTGAAACATTATGGAAGCCCAAATGAAGGAGAACATGAATCCTGCTAAGTGGGTGGGAACAAGTCCTGGTAAAATTCGACACTCAAGACACTGAACCAGAGTACTCTTGGGAACATTGGTGAATCACCAAAGAGGGTCTAGGGGCTGAACTTGAGAGTGGAAAATTTGAAAAGATGAGTATATAACAAGAGGATAAAGAACTCTATGGAGAAATAGGTACGTGGTGTGGTTGTTACAAACCCGACGTGAATGAGGACATAGTCCCATACCACACCATAAACCCCTCTCCCTAGGAAAGTGCAGGCCAAGAGGCCAAGGTGAAAAGGAGATTTCTAAGATATGGGGTTGGACCTGAAGTCTAGACGTTTCAGCGGTCCTATGTATCCCATGAGGATGGGAATCAAGTAACATGTAGTTCTAGAAGAGGGTAATTTATATTTTACCGTCATGCAGTAAGGATGAAAATGGGTAAGATACCCCCAAATAAGGGAGGTGTACGGTGCATTGAGTAACCCGATATGAATGAGGACATAATCCCATACCACATCGAACAATCCTGGGTGAAGACTTGGGGTGGGGGCCCAAAAAGGCCAAGGGACCTAAGGCTGGGCCTCATATGGAAAGTCCCGGTGAGTTTTCAATTTAACGTCTCTTACTGAGGATGAAGGTAGGGGTAAGGTATCTCATCCAGGGATGTGTACGACATGGTGAGTAACCCTTAGTGAATGAGGACATAATCCCGCACCACACCGTACAACCCTAAGTGAGAACTTGGTCCGGGGGGCCCGAAAAGGCCAAGGGGCCTGAAGCTGGGCCTCGGACGGAAAGTCCTGACCAGTTTAGAGTTTAATGTCTTGAAATGAGGATGAAGGTATGGGTGAGGTATCTTGTCTAGGGATGTGTACGACATGGTGAGTAACCCAACATGAATGAGGACATAATCTCACACCACACCGTACAACCCTAAGTGAGAACTTGGGCCAGGGGCCTGAAAAGGTAGTGGGGCCTGAGGCTGGGCCCTGAATGGAAAGTCCCAGCCAGTTTGCAATTTATTGTCATGTGGGAAAAGTGCTAAGTGGTTTTAAGTCCTTCAGTTGGGATGGATAACACAGTTTAATGTCATGTGATATAGACGGTTGTGATCCGAGTTTAACGTCATAGAGATCAGACCGTATTGTAGTTTATTGTCATGCAGGACGATAATCAGCAGTTTAACGTCATGATGGACAACATATAGTTTAACTTCATGTAGGATGATATACGGTTTAATGTCATGTGGGACAATAACGAGTATTTTTACATCATGACGGATTAAGATGAACACTTTTACATCATGCAGGGAGATAATGCAGTTTTAAGTCTTGCAGGACGATAATGAGAAGTTTAATGTCACGAGGGATGAAGATGAACAATTTAACATCATGTAGGATGATGATGCAGTTTAAAGTCATGTTGGGCGATTATGATTAGTTTAATGTCATGACAGATGAAGTTGAATAATTTAACGTCATGCAGGATGATGATGCAGTTTAATGTCATGTAGGATGATAATGAGTATTTTAATGTCATGCTGGATGAAGATGTCTATGTCACTCAACCATATCATTACACATCCTACCAAAACAACTAAGCCCATGTGAGACATGCTCGGTGTGGGAAACAAGAAGTAATGGCGGGATTTTACTAACACATGGAATTACACAGAAAGAGGAACGAAGATCTCAGGATGGAAATATCCCAGCGACATTGGCCCACTTATTCGGCATGCAAATATGCATGTAAGGGTAACACCAAGGGTGTTGGAGTTCCACCAAAACATAGAGAGATGGAAAAAAGGGTGGATCGTAGCATTCGATATTAGGATCATAATGTTGTCAGTGTAACTATGGGGGATAATTTCTAACCATGTTCGAAACATAGTATCCATATCGTGTTACCTAGGATGAGGATAGAAAAATGACGGTCAACCGCTGACCATGTTCGAAACACAGGACCTGTTACTAAATGTCATCAAATTTTTTCCGGGGCTTTGGCCCAAGATAGTAGGCAAGCCATAGGCTGAGCATCTGTACTGTTAGGTGGTCCCTTCAAACAATAAAGAAGGCGTGGATCCAAATAAATTGACTCTACGAAGCTTGAAGATGGATTAGGATTATGTTCATTTGGAGTCCAACACTCTGGGTTCTACACCACATCACATCAGGGCATGTTAGTTGGAAGACGTATCTAGACTCAGAGTAACAGACCCTGGGGTTGCAAATAGTTTAATTTATTATTTCTTGGACCAAAGGTTCTTATTTTAATGATAGAGAGTTCGGACCTAGATAGGACGAGTGATGGCTGGCGTTTAGGGTCACATAGCTTTGACTAGGGTTTCTGCAGTTTTAGGTCATGTAGCTTTGACCCTGGTTGCTGTAGTTTTAGGTTTCATAGCTTTGACCAAAAGGTTGTACAGTTTTCTCATCATGTGACCAAGACGTTGTCTCGTATATTAATGTCATGTGACCAAGACGATGGTTGTTATGCAATTTAATGTCGTGAAACGAAGACATGGTTGTTACGCGGTTTAACATCATGAAACTAGGATGTGAAAGCACAAGGATTGTGTAATTAGAGGGATGGTCATCTATACCCATTCTTGTGGGTTGGGATGAGGGGGGAATCTATATGATGGGATTTCCCTAAAATTCCCCGATCGTACACATGGATGTTCTCCATGCGTGAGCTAGGATACCTCATAGTGAACCTTCCACAAGTTGGTTTCAAGGCCATAGGGAGGAACTCTGTGGTTGACACAATGTGGTAGTTGGGATGACATGGAGTGTCTTAAGGGTGGTAGGGATGAAAACATTCCCTCAATCCAAAGGGTTGATGAATCCAAGATCGTTGGTATGATGAGGCGATGGATCCCAAAAGGCGTGGAAGTCCGGAATGTGGGTACGACGGGGTAATGGAGCCCGAAAGTCTGGAATGTATGTATGATGGGGTAGTGGAGCCCTAAAGGCGTGGAAGCCTGGACATCGGTACATTGGGGTGAAGGAGCCCGGAAGGCGTGGAAGCCTGGAAAGTTGTCCTATAAGGCAAGGAAAATTTTTTTATGTAAAGGGATGACCTACACAATGTTACATGTCGGGGACGGGGAGAACCTTCGTTCAGAATGGTAGCTATGCAGGGAGCACCTCCGCAGTGGCTGTTGGTACTGTTGGACATGCACCATTGGATTGGGGGTTGTTTGCCTCTATGCAGCCCAAGAGGGTGGCGAAGTCGGCGAGGAGCCGATGGAGTCGGGGGAGGATTTCCCCTGCGCGACCACCTAATGTGGAAGAGTCGGTGAGGAGACAATGGAGTCGGGTGTTGGATGCCACCTACGCGGCCTCTTAAGGCGGCGGAGTCGGCCAGGAGCTGATGGATTCGAGTGGCGGATTCCACCTGCATGGCCTCTTGAGGTGCCGGGGTCGGCGAGGAGATGATGGAGTCAGGAGGTGGATACCACCTGCACGGCCTTTTGAGTTGGCGGAGTCTATGAGGAGCAGATGGAGTCAGGTGGTGGATGTCATCTGTGCAGCCTCTTGAGGCAGCGGAGTCCACGAGGAGCCGATGGAGTTGGGTGGCGGATGCCACCTGCACAACCTCTTGATGTCGCGGAGTCGTCGAGGAGCCAATGGAGTCAGGTGGCGGATGCCACCTGCGTGGATTCTTGAGGCGACGGAGTTGGTGAGAAGCCTATGGAGTCGGGTGGCTAATTCCACCTGTGTGGCCTCTTGAGGAGGCGGAGTCGGCGAGGAGCCGATGGAGTCGGGTGGCAGATGCCACCTGCACGGCCTCTTGAGGCGGAGGAGTCGGCGAGGTGCCGATGGAGTTGGGTGGTGGATGCCACCTGTGTGGCCTCTTGAGGCGGCAGAGTCAGCGAGGAGCCGATGGAGTCAGGTGGCGGATGCCACCTGCGTATCCTCTTGAGGTGCAGAGTCGGTGAGGAGATGATGGAGTCGGGTGGTGGATTCCACGTGCGCGGCCTCTTGAGGCGGTGGATCCAGTGAGAAGCCGATGGAGTCTGGTGGTAGATTCCACCTATGTGGCCTCTTGGGACGGCGGAGTCAGCGACGAGCCATTTGAGTCAGGTGGCGGATGCCACCTGCACGGCCACTTGAGGCGGTAGAGTCAGCGACGAGCCGATGGAGTCGGGTGGCAGATGCCACCTGCGTGGGCTCTTGAGGCCGTGGAGTCAGCGATGAGCCGATGGAGTCTGGTGGTGGTGGCCACCTGCACGACCTCTTGAGGTGGCGGAGTCAGCGAGGAGCCGATGGAGTCGGGTGGCGGATGCCACCTGCATAGCCTCTTAAGGCGGCGGAGTCGGTGAGGAGCTGATGGAGTCCGGGGCGGATGCCCCCAGCATGGCCTCTTGAGGCGGCGAAGTCGGTGAGGAGCCAATGGAGTCAGTTGGAGGATGCCACTGGCGCATCCTCTTGAGGCGGTGGATTCTATGAGGATCCGATGGAGTTGGGTGGCGGGTGCCACCTGCGCGGCCTCATGAGGAGGCAGAGTCGGTGAGGAGTCGATCGATTCAGGTGGCGGATGCCACCTATGCGGCCTCTTGAGGCGGCGAACTTGGCAAGGAACTGATGGAGTCAAGTGGTGGATGCCACCTACGTAGCCTCTTAAGGCCTCAGAGTTAGCTCAGTGGATGCCACCTGTGCGGCCTCTTGAGGCGGCGGAGTCGGCGAGGAGCTGATGGAGTCAGGTGGAGGATTCCACCTGTTCCTCCTCTTAAGGAAGCTGATTCGGCGAGGAGCTGATGGATTTGGGGGTGGATTCCCCCTGCACGACCTCTTAAGGTGGCAGCGTCGGTGAGGAGCTGATGGAGTCAGGTGGTGGATGCCACCTGCACGGCCTCTTGACGTGGCGGAGTCGGCGAGGAGCCGATGGAGTCGGGTGGCGGATGCCACCTGCATGGCCTCTTGAGGTGGCAGTGTCTGTGAGGAGCTGATGGAGTCGGGTGGCGGATGCCACCTACGTGGCCTCTTGAGGATAAGGAGTCGGCAGGGAGCCGATGGAGTCGGGTGGTGGATGCTACCTTCACGGCCTCTTAAGGTGGAGGAGTTGGTGAGGATCCGATGGATTCGGGGGGCGGATTCCCCCTACGCAGCCTCTTGAGGCGGTGGATTCCATGAGGAGCCGATGGATTCGGGTGGCGGATGCCACCTACATGGCCTCTTGAGGAGGCGGAGTCGGTGAGGAGCCGATGGAGTCGGGTGGTGGATGCCACCTGCATGACCTCTTGAGGTGGAGGATTCAGTGAAGAGTCGATGGAGTCAGGTGGGAGATGCCACCTGTGTGGCCTCTTAAGTCAGAAGAGTCGTCGAGGAGCTGATGGAGTTGGGGGCGGATGCCCCCTGCGCTGCCTCTTAAGGGGACAGAGTCAGCGAGGAGACGATGGAGTCGGTTGGCGGATTCCCCCTACGTGGCCTCTTAAGACAGCAGAGTCGGTGAGGAGCTGATGGATTTGGGTAGAAAATGCCACCTACGCCGCCTCTTCAGGCAGTAGAGTCGGCAAGGAGCTGATGGAGTCAGGGGAAGATGCCCCTTGCACGGCCTCTTAAGGCTACATAGTTGGCAGGGAGCTAATGGAGTCAGGGGTGGATTCCCCCTACGCAGCCTCTTGAGGGGCGGAGTCAGCGAGGAGCTAATGGAGTCGGGTGGCGAATGCCACCTGCACAGCCTTTTAAGGCGGCAGTGTCGGCAAGAGATGATGGAGTCGGGGGTGGATGCCCCCTGCATGGCATCATAAGGTGGCAGAGTCAGTGAGGAGCTGATGGAGTCATGGGTGGATTCTCCCTATGTGGCCTCTTAATGTGGTGGAGTTGGCGAGGAGCTGTTGGACCATAGTCTTCACGCATCTGATGGTACTCATCCTCTCACATATGAAGGTGAGGGGATTCACATGGGTGATGCCTCAATTTTCCCAACATATTTGGTCCACTAGCTATTGAATGAGAACAGATTCACGTCGGGTTCACCCTTTCTATTTCTGACGCTTTTGTCGGGGCACACACATCCACCTTGTTGGTGGATGATGGTGCTGTTTTTTTCCCCGCATTCTTGCTTTCCAAAGGTGGGCGGCATCTGTTCCTTGTTCAGGGACGTTTTCTCCTTGATCGAAATGAGATAGTGGGATGTCAGTTCTCCCTTCCCTGGATTTATCCTCGGAACTCGTCACCTAGTCCAGGTCTCCCTTATAGATTTAAGATGTTGTTCATGAAAATATTCCTAATTCCATATCTTTATGGACACCAGTTAATTACACTGCTTCTATCGGGACATTACAAAGGGTCCTGTCTGGGAAGCAACCTTCGGTCGGAGTAGATGACAACATCAGGCATGTTGGGGCATCTCTGGATGCATGGAGATTGGGGAACCTATATTCTTCCTCCAAAGAGGGCATCTCAAGGTTGATAACCCAATGCATCCCATGTCGAATGCCAGGAATCATATGCCATAGGAATGTATCTGAGGTTTTCCTCAGCTTCCCATGTTTAACACAGGGTATGGCACAAGTTTATCGTCTAGCAGAGACGGTTACGCCAAAGGCATGTCTTGCGAGGTTTTCCTATGGCATCTCATGTTTATCACGAGGTAGGATATGAGTTTAATATCTTGCAGAGATGGAATGATGGTGATAAGAATGTTACATATAGATGGATCATATTGTTACATCCCTAGGAGGGAGTACTTGGAAGGTTTACTGGGTGGATGGATCAGAACACTCGATAAGAACAGACCCAAGATGGTGTGTCCCATAAAGGGAAGATGTCACACTGTGAAGGCTGATCTGGACACACTGAAGGAGGATCAAGGAGTGTGCACCCTAGAATGGGGGAACACCAAGGTTTACCATTGAATAGGATTGAACCACATGGAGTTTTCCTATATACCCTGTGTAGACGACTGGGGTAAAAACCCATGTAGTTCGAAGGGGTGATGAGTCGAGGTGTACACAATGGACAACGACCCAGATACATTCTAGGGCTTACACGTGAATTGCGGCCCAAGTACTTCTAGGAGGAGCGAGGAGGTGGATGACATGATCCCACCGAGATGTGGTGGCCCGGGTGATAATCAAGATGGATGGTGTAGAGTTAAATAGAGTGGAGGGGGAATGAGATGGGATCGTCGTGAAGGTGACGGTAGTATTGGTATAGGGCCTCGAAGAGACTTCCTACATATCCCTATGTATGGGAATCAAAGTCCTCGTAGTTCGGTGGGATGATGGGACACCTGAGGAGGTAGCTCGTGAGAATGGACGTATGGATGGGACCCAAAAGAAGTAGAACCTCCAGATTGGGGAATGATCTTCCCAGAACACATGGGATCGAGGGATAGATCAGGATGAGACATGGGTGCTGGGCTTGACCCTTATGGAGGCTTCTTACTTATCCTCGTGGTAGGGAATCAAAGTCTATGTAGTTCATCTAGTGATGAATTATAGTCTATTTGGGACTTCAACAGGTTACCGCTGAATGAGGTTGACAACAGATTACCGCTGAATGGGGGAACAACGGCTTACCGCTAATTGAGGTCCAAAGTTTAACATCATGTAGGACAGGGTTGAACCAACGTGAAGGAGGACCTGGGGCCCAGATAGATGGTGGGATTGAACCTCATGTAGGCTTCTAACTTACCTTTCCTTGGCAAGGATCAAAGTACATGTAGTTCAGAAAGGGTTTGGGAGAACCGACGATGATGGGGTCGGAATGACCGGGTGTTGAGCTTGAACCTCGGGGAGGCTAACTACATACCTCACCTTGGAAAGGATAAAAGACCATTTTGTTCATACAGAATTGGAGAACCTACGTGAAGGAGGTTGGAGCGACCAGGTATTGGGCTTGAACCTAAGGGAGGATTTCTACATACCTTTCCTTGGCAAGGATCAAAGTCCATGAAGTTCAGGAGGTCAGACCGACCAGGTATTGGGCTTGAACCTCAGGGAGGCTTCCTATGTACCTCTCCTTGGAAAGGATCATAGTCCACGTAGTACAGGTGGGTGCAACATCTTACCGCCGACTGGGGGAACTTTGGATTACCGCTGATTGAGGTCCACAGTTCAACGTCATGTAGGATGGGGGTGAACCAACGTGAACGATGACCTGGGGCCTAGATAGATGGTGGGCTTGATCCTCATAGAGGCTTCCTACATACCCTACCTTGGAAGGATCAAAGACCTCATAGTCCATGGGGTGTTTGGTGAACTGATGTGAAGATGGTCGGGACCAATGGGTAGTGGGCTTGATCCTCAGGGAGGCTTCCTATGTGCCTTGCCTTGGTAGGGATCAAAGTCCACATAGTTCAGGTGGGTTGTGGGGATTACACTCTAGGCTTCCTAGATAGGATGCCAGGGTCTGTACTTGTTCTAAGCCCATGTGAGTCATTCTCGGTGTGATAAACAATAGAAATAAAAGACCTGACGATCACATCATGAAAGGTGTGTCTGTGGGAAGAATACTTGGCCACACATGTGGTTAGAGGCCCAAAGAGGAAATAGGGTCTTACGCGTGGTTAGCATCCCAAGTGATGGAGATTGGGACTTACTCCGAGAGGGAGGCACGGGTGGCGAAAAAGCCCAGAAGGAGAGGGATTTTTCACCCAGGAAGAGAGGAGGAGTAGGGGTGCTTCCTCCTGTAGGAAAGGCTAGGGGCTTACACTAGGGTGGTTTCCCTTTCCCCTTGGATAGACACCGCTCCGATAAAGAGGATCTCATTCCATGTGAGGAATGATCTCACTCTCATGGAGACCAGTAGGTGTGTAAAATGTCCAAGGTGGGGGAACCCCTCATCCGACACACAGGGCATGGTCACATTTTAACGTCACGTGCTGAGGACAAAGATGCTTGGTAGTTTAAATTCCTACAGCTTAGACGAGGTGAGTTCACTATGCACCCCTAGGACTTATATAACTTCCCCCTCTACACCATGGTGAAGTGAATGTACCAGCAACGCTGCTGTTAGGGGGTGTCGTGAGGTGATCCCACTGGGGGTCCACATTAGCATGACTATGCGAAGAAGCAATAGTCGTTAGAATGCCTAAGAAAACATAAAAGGGTCTCAGTGACTGGGTGTTGGGATTTAACATAAAGGAGGCTACCTACGTACCTTTCCTTGGAAAGGATCAAAGATCTCATAGTTCATGTGTGTTAGGTGAACCAACGTGAATATGGTTGGGACCAATGGTTAGTGGACTTGAACCTCAGGGAGGTTTCCTACGTACCTTACCTTGGCAAGGATCAAAGTCAACATAGTTCAAGTGGATTGTGGGGCTTACACACTAGGAATCCTAGATAGGAAGTCATGGTCTATGCTTATTATAATCCCATGTGATTCATGCTCGGTGTGAGAAACAAGAGAAAACAAAGACCTAATGATCAAGTAGTGAAAGGTGCGTCTGTGGGAAGCAGACTGGGGCTCACACGTGGTTAGTGGCCCAAAGAAGAAATTGGGGCTTATGCATGGTTAGGAACACAAGTGATGGAGATTGGGACTTACTCCAAGAGGGAGGCCCATGTGGTGACAAAGACCAGTGGTAGAGGGATTTGTCACCCAATAAGAGAGGAGGATCAGGGGTGCTGCCTCCTGCAAGGAAAACTAGGGGCTTACACCATGGTGGTTTACCTTTCCCAATGGACAGACACCACTCCGATAAGAAGGATGTCATTCCATGTGAGAAATGATTTCACTCCTGTGGAGACTAATGGGTGTAGAGAATGTCTGAGATAGGGCACCCCACGTGCAAGGAACGAGGCGAGGTCACAATTTAACATCATGTGTTGTGGATGTTGGCGCTTGGCAATTTAATGTCCTATAGCTTGGATAAGGTGGGTTCACTCTGCACCCCTTGGACTTACATAACCACCCCCTCTATACCCTGGTGAAGCAAAGGGACCGGAAACTCTCTGGTCAGGGGGTGTCATGAGGTGATCCCATTGGGGGTCCACGTTAGCGTGGCTATGTGAAGACGCAATTGCCGTTATCATGCCTAAAAAAAACATAAAAGGGTCAGAGTGACCGAGTGTTGGGATTGAACCTCAAGGAGGATTCCTATGTACCTCAACTTGGAAAGGATCAAAGGCATCATAGTTTAGGTTGGTGTGGGGCTTATACTCTCTACTTCTTGGAGATGATTCCATGGTCAATGCTCGCTCTAAGCCCATGTGAGTCATACTCGGTGTGAGAAACATGAGACAACAAAGACTTAATGATCATGTCACAAAAGGTGCGTCCGTGGGAAGTAGAATGGGGCCAGACGTAGTTGGAAGCCCAAAGAGGAAACAGAGGCTTACACGTGGTTAGCAGCTCAAGTGATGTAGATTGCGACTTACTCCTGGGTAGAGGCCTAGGTGTCAACAAATCCTAGCATGAGAGGGACTTGTCACCCAAGAAGAGAAGGGGAGCAGGGGTGCTGCCCCCTGCAAGGAAAACCGGGGACTTATACCAGGGTGGCTTTCTTTTCCCCGCTGATAGACGACACTCTGATAAGAAGGATTTCATTTCATGTGAGGAATGATTTCACTCCCGTGGAGACTACTGGTCATATAGAAGGTCTGAGACGAGGCACTCCACGTGCAAGGCACGAGGCGAGGTCATAGTTTAACGTCATGTGCTGAGGATGTTGGGGGTTGGCAATTTAACGTCCTTCAGCTCGAATCCCACAGTTTTCTACGTGGGAGAGATTTTTTTTGTGCACACCTGAGGTTTTTTCATGCGGCCCTTTCGGGCCACCCGGAATGGATCGTCGGGTCAAAATATGTCTTCACTTTGTCGCGCCAAAACCTCCTTCAGCCCTTGAGCATTTTTCAGCATCTGCAATGATATATTTAGTTTTTATTTGAGATATTTATGATATCACTATAATTATGGAAATATAATATCATACCTACCATATTACCTTCCAACATGCTGGAAAACAATTACATTGCTCATGTATATGGAAGACAACCACCTTACAAACTGATGTGATGTGTCTTTCCATTTCTGTTTTACTTTTATGGTAATAATGATAGATTGAATGAATATATATATATATATGATGGTTGTAACATAATTATACATATTTAATTATTATATCTCATATAACTTCTTAATTTTCAATCTGTGGGGGATATGATAACGTCGTTTGTATGTATGGTGGACTACCCCCTTCCGAAGCAATGTGATTTGTTCTCCATATATACTTTATATAAAAGGTAATATGGTAAAGTTTAAATAAAAATATGTGATATATATAACATAAAAATTATTCTATAATGTTAATATATTATTTAATTTTATTTATTTTAATATTTTGATAAAATATAAATAGCGTTCATGTGTAATTATGGTCGACCATCCCCATGAATGGTGTATTTCATTTTCTAAACTATAAATTTGATGGATTACTATAAATAGATATATGAAGAATATATATGATATTTATATCATGGTTATAGTTTTGAGATTATGGATCTATAATCTATGTAAGAGGACCAAAATAATAACAAAATAAAACATTCACGAAAAAACAAAGCACTTATTGTGCGAAATGTGCCTTTAACAAGGAAATGTTAATAAAATGTAATAAAATTTAATAAGTAAATCATATATGGTAATAAATATATAAGTATTTTTATTTAATATATTTATAATAAATATATAATTAACATATAATATGATCGAATGTGTATGAAAAAATTCCATACTTAAGGTAATGGATTTCCATTGTACTTTTATTTTCTATTAGACACCTATCACATTAACTGAGTGTTTATTTTATGTGGGTTATATAATTTCTAGGAATTTTTTTTATTATTATTATACTCAAATTATGGGGATTTACATATCAATTTTAGGATTTCTCTTTCATAGGGTTTACAGTTTCAATGTTACCTATGTTGTAAGGGGTTTTTGTCTCAATTTTCCCTCTTTGAGACATATGTTGTGTTATTAACATATCTTATTTTATGAGATGTATATACATACCATTTGACATTTAATATCTTGAATTAATTTATTATCATGATATTTCATGTTTAATTTAATTTTATTTCTTATTGGAGATTAGGAAATAATGTTAGTAAAGTGGTAAGGGTTTTATGATACAATCACATCATTTATCAAAATTATTTATGTTTATACTTCTGAAGATGACATTTTATGAACTATCTCCCAAGAAACTCTTTTATTTGTTTCTCCTATGTTAATTTCTTGAGAATACATTATTTTAACTCCAATATATTCTCTTTATGTACTCATGAGTTCAAAATAATGTTTTTGATAAAATCATCATTATTTGTTTCTTCAATCGAAAAACTTTTTTGTTCTTCTAAAACAATGTTTTATAAAAAAAGATTCAATTTTATTTAATATTCCCAAAATTATTTACTAAGTATATTTTTACCTTTTTTAGACTAAAAAAAATTGAAATAAAACTTCATATCATTTTCCAAAAAAGGAATGTTTGGATTTTACTTAAAGTTTTTAGAAAAATTTGTTTTAATGTGTATATTATATATAGAATTTCCAACTTTATGACCACTCAATATTTTAAAATATTACTTTTTAATTTTCAAATTTTATTTTCAAATAAAATATTTTTTAAAATATTTTTTTAACTTTTAATATTAAAAATATTTTCAAATAAAAATGATATTTTCCTCAAGAAATGTTTTAAATGATATTTAAGGCTTCCTTTAAAAGCTTCCAAATTAATTTTAAAATAAATGGATTTAAAATTGTTTTAGGTTTTAAAAATTGTTTTTCAATGTGGAAAGGTTGTTTTCCACAAGAAATGTTCCAAGTAAAATTTCAAAATCTTTTCTATAAAATTTTACATCATTTAATGTAAACACTTCTTTACTAGGGATATGATACAAGGACAACATTATTATTATTTCTATAACGCCCCAACCCTAGAATCCCAGTGTCGGCGCATTATTTCAATACATTGGCATGATTTCAAGGAATCAATTCCCAAAAGACCGATCGGTTTAGTAGTCTGGGAAAACAGATTACATAAATGAATGTTACATTACATATTAGAAAATAAAATAAAACATAAATAGTACTTTCATAATGACATTAATACCCTATCTTAACCCTAATTATCAATCATAATACACTTCTTGGAATCCTGGGAAAATAAAACATAAGAAAGGGGTGAGCTCAAATGCTCAGTAAGGATTACAATATAGTGGAAACTTTCAAAAATAAGCATAAACTTTTAAGGCTATGTATAAAAATAAAACAAAATCCTTTTAAACATAAACGTTAGTATAATATGGCAATGATAAATCAAAACATTCAATTTACTTGTTCACATGGATATTCTACTAGTCGAATAATCAAGTGAAATATTCATATCCAACTTCATAATGATGGAATGTGAAATTCCAAACTTTATAACCACATAGACAAGGCCTTGTGCCAACACTATAAATTAGATTTTTTGAAGGCCTTGTTACAAGACACTATTTTGTCTCATGAGACCTACCGATGCATCGAGGAGCTATAGCGGGCTCCACCCGTCACTTACTAATTCCAATCCATTTATCATATGAAAAGTATTAAACATTACAAAAACATTTATATTAAAACTAGCATACGAAATGTCAATACTTTATCCATAAACCATGAATGGTATAAAAATAACACATCATCAGACAAACATATCACGAAACCTTCAATACAATATGGAATATTTTTATCATAATAAATCAACCTCGATCAAAGAATAATATCCCGTAAAGGATGTTGATATAGTTGAAAATGATCAGTAAAAATCTTTGAGAGAAATATCCATTTTTTCATGAAATCATTTAAAAGTCACATAATTTATGAAGGAATTCATTTAAAAGATAGTTTTGAATCAGAGTGTATCATACTAAGTTGAAACTTTTGAAAGTAATTAATATTTTAAAACATTTATGTCCATATAAATAAATCCTTAAAACCATTTTTAAAACATGGACATTATTGAGAAAGGTTTAGAAGAATAAATCTTTAAAAAATTTAAAATGATGTTTTTGTCAAAAAGAAAATTAAAATGAATCCATTTAAAAACTATTTTATGAAACATGGACATGGATAATAAATATTTACCATTAGATACTTACGTAAAAATAACCTCGGATAATAAAGAGATTGTGGAATTAACCCTTACCTTGCACTTTTCTTTGGTCAAGGGTACGTTTAACCTCCTGTATAATGACCATAGTATGTTATTAAATTATAAAATAACCATATACATATTTATTATATCATAAATGATTCATTTATGACTTTATACTACCCATTTAATAATGATTTATATGTTAATTTAACATTTCGGGTAATAATCGCTTTCTTTATCGTACATGTTTTAACTTGTTATTCGTGATCGTATCATTTAGAACATGATTTAAATAATTCAAAAATATAACAAATGATTTATATATCATATTTATTTAGAATATAAATATGTATATTAGATAGATATATGAAATGGAAAACACTATTTATGGAGACGGTAGGTCTTACCTAAGCATAAACATTGTTTCTGTTTTCATATCGTATTGAATGGAAGTAAGTGAATAAGATATATGTAAGTACATACATACACACACACACACACATATATATATATATATTCAAAAGCATTATTTTTTCATATATTACATACATATTAATAATATATATTTTTATAATAATCATTGAATGGTGAATGTGGAAATGAATCTCATCGTGTTGTGGAGACGGTAAGTCGTATGTACACACGGGCGACGATGTCATTTCCTTAATGATTAAAAGTTATGGAATTGGATGGTATATTAATTTTATAGAGACATTATCTTGTTATTTTTATTATTTATATACATAGTACTCATCATTATATCCATCCAAATAACATAGTGTTGAATAGAAAATTACACCATGGCGTGGAGACGGTAAGTCGTACGTACGCACGCATGGTGACATTATAGTTCATAGGATGGATATAATAATGAATATAGTTGTACCATATTTATAATAACATAACAGTATGTATAAGTTACTAGAGTATTAATCTTGGTATGGAAATAACAAATAAAGAGAAAGTGGAAGAAGAAAAGAACTTGATAGAAAGTGGTTAAATTATTACCTCTTCTTCGGGTGTTTCCTTTTGAGTTGATCAAAAGGGCTCCTTAGGATGGCTTTCTGATCAAAGTAAAGAATCTAGATTGAAGTTTGTAAAGTTGGGAGGATATTTTGGAAGGGGTTCTGCAAGCCAAATGGATTTGTATGTGTGATTTTGAAAGAAGGGGAAGTTCCCTTTTATAAGAGGGGTGAGGGTCACTTTATGAAAAGATCAAAATATTAATTTATTATAAAATCATATTTGGTTTATAATGTCTCCAAATGAATTTATTTCAGAAATTATGTGGTTATGGGTCTACATCCACTCAAACAATAGGTTTTAGACAATTTTAGGTTACCACTTTAGCCTTATCTTTTTTATTTAACTCTTAGTTAAATAGGTTGACATTTACCATGTCTCTTTGTATTTTTATATTATATGGTTAATAAACATAATATAAACATCCAAGAGAACCTAAAGTGGTTCATTAATAACATATATAATATTATTTAATATATTTTTCCAAAACTTATATTTTTAGGACTATTATATCAACCAATAATACAGTATTTGTTTTAAAAACTAATTTATGTCAATTTTGAAACTATTTGGTATTTTGTTTTTGTTAAAGTCATAAAAACCTTATAACTTGGAAATAAATTTATATAATCAACCCTAACATGTCATATTGAACTAAAAAATTCTTGGATGGCATCAAAACTTTTATATTCTATTCATTTTAATATTTATAACATAAACTATTTTAATATTTCATTAAGAAGGTAATTAATGCATCATCATTGTGTCGTAAATAAATTTAATTATTTAATCTCTAAAAAGTATAAATAAATAACCATTATGTAGGAAATATTTTTATATTTCTAATGAATATTTATAGTCGAATTTATCTTATGAATAACCAAATATTAAAAATGGTTTAGTTAATAAACATTGAATTTAACACTTTTAACTCTTCATTATATAAAATAATCATAAATGTCCTAATCTAATACAAGTGGACCTAAAGGATCATATTTTATTCCTATGGTTATTATTGGTCTAATTACACTTATCCAATAGAATGAGGACATGTTTACAGGTAATTATAATATCATTTTTACCTTTAATTACCATATTTACTTTTAACCGTGGTAAATAAATTCAAAAGTTATTATTCACCCAAAATTATTTTCATATTATTGAATCAAATTTTAATTACTGATTTCAACTGTGTCTCTCAGAGTTTTTGATATTTAACTCATAGAAGTGGTAAAATTATGTTTTATGCAAATTTTCTCACGTGCCTAGAAGGTGGGTAAAAGACGTTAAAAAATCAATAAAATTTTATACATCTAATTTTATTATAAAATTACTCCAATTAATTAAATCGGACAAATATAGGTTTTATATATCTATTTTTACTTTAAATAAATTTAAATAAAATAAATAATTATTTAAAAAAAAGTCGATTTAAAAAAAACTCATTGTTTTCCATATTCATCAAAAAATTGAAAGTTTTCAGAAAAATACCAAAAATTCACCCTAATATAATTTTGATATTCCGAATTAAAAAATGAAGTATATTTTACCAAAATCAAAACATAGAATTTTCATTTATTAATTTAAAATTAATTCCCTTTGTCAAAACCAAAAAGCGGGTTTTTTAAAAAGTAAAAACTATCAAAATATTGACATGTGTTTATGTCAAAATTAAATGTAAAATTAATTATAATTACCTAAATTGTATTAAATGATAAAAATATAATCTAATTATACTTCAAAACCATTAAAATTTATAATTTAACATTATAAAAAAAAATTATTAAAAAAGTTGTTTTCAATTAAAATTTAGCATCTTTCACTATTCATCAAAATATGAAAGTTATTAGAAAAACACCAAAAAATTATCCAAACTAAATTTTTATGTCCCAATTTTAAATAAGAAGTTTATTGTGTCAAATTTAATATAAATGTTTCAGATATTACATTTAAAAAAAATCAGCATTAGTAGGCGGTAAAATTGCATTTTTGAAAAATACGTCCTTTATCTGAAAATTTGAATTTGTTCTTATATTATGTATAAGGAACACATGATATGGGTGTTAAAATTATTTAGAGTATATAAGATTTAAAATTTAGTTAATACTATTCATAACTGCTTTTTGAGTGGTTAGTTTGGTAAGTTGTGGTGTTCTCGAACTCGGTGTTGCGTGTAGCGCAAGCTATTGAATTACTTTAATGAGATAACGTACTATGAAATCATGGGGTGTTACATTATCCCCTCCTTTAATAAATTGTTTCCTCCCAATTTAAAACTGTTCTCTAAAAATAACTGGTTAAAAATAAGAAAATACCTATGTGGAAAACCCACATCAGAAATTAGGTTAATAAAATTTAGTCTTAATAATAGGGAAAGGGAAATCAAAAAGTCACCACCAAATTAAGATCTTGATTAGGTGAAAATTGGTTGAAATTAGGGAAACATAACTGGAAGGAAAATGTAAATATTTATAGGGACTGATTGAGGTCATCAATTAAAAACAAGTGTAAAATTGAGGGCCTCAAAGCCATCAATCTAAGATGATGTAAAATATCATCGGTTCAACAAAACCGAAGGTATTAGGATAACAAAATTTTTGTTTTTAAGATCCCTTCCCTATTGTTTAAGAATTAATTTATTCATATAATAAGAGGAATATATATATATATATATATATATATATACTTGACAAGTAGAGTTCCATCTTTAAACAAATTCCTACCACAAACTCATCTTTCACTCCAAAAGATAATAGAATTCAAAAATATTCTATTTATCCTAACCATATACGATTCAAAAAATTGAATTTATAATTCATTTGTTAGACCATTTAAAAAAACTGCATTACACAAACTAGGACATCATGTAAGATAGTGGTAGGTGATGCACCCTTGTCGCCCTTCGGTTGTGGGTTCAAGTCTCGCGGCCTTGTCGGACCCAACGGATTGTCGCATGACCTCCAGGTTGTCCTTTTTATGACAATCCAAAAATAATATTAAGAAATGCTTTAACCTTAACAATAGTATCCAATGTCAAACATAATCCATTCCAAACTTTATTCTTATCCAAAATACTTATGTCTGAACTCACAGTACAAAATTTATAAGGAAGGTAAACATAATGAAGATCTCTTTTTCCACATAATAACACATGAATACCTTCATCATGTATTCTCTTAATATATAGTAACACCTTGAATTACAATAAAACATTATTTAATAAGTTCATGCTCCCTTTTTCCTTATATGATACCGGATATACTCTTTAAATCCAAAAATGTTGTAAACTCCAACAATGATGTAAATAAAAAAACAATGTATTTGTTCAAAGGTAGTAAATAATATCCAATATACTTTATCCAACTCAATTATATATTTTTCCTAAATCATTATCTCTATTTTAGAAACATATTAAGGGTAATATTTCCCCCAACCATATATTTTCCAAAATTATTAACTTGAAACTGTGTCACTTTACATGGTACCATAAAATCTCAAATCCTTAATGAAAACATACTGCAGTATAATCCTTATATACTTTATAATTCTTATAAATTATACTCAAATGACACAATTCATTAATAACAAATTAATAACACTAATCATTCCTCTTCATCTGTGGTAGTATCATAACATGATTATTATCCAATAAAATCATTTAGGGTATACTCTGATGATTGGGACATTAATTCGCGTAGTGTCCCAACTCCTTGTAGATTAAGCATTGTACATTTGAAACCTTTTTCTTACCCTTACAGTCATGAACATGGTGTCCTTTTTCTCCACACTTATAACAACTCCCATTCCCTTCCAGCACTTCCTACGGTTATTCTTTCCATAGTTACCACATATGGGAAAATCATTCTTTCCCTTATTCCCTTTATCCATCATTCTCTATACCATCCTTTTTTTTCTGGATTCTCTTCAAAGCCATAGGACTGAGAAAATTCTTTACTTATCTTATTAACACAAGATATTATTTCTTCATATGATGATAATATGTGGGAGACTATTTCCTTTCTATATGTTGGCTTAATACCATGAAAGATATGATCCTTCTTACTCTTTGGATCATGCGTATTCCTGGAGTTCTCATTCCATATATTGGGTTCCATTTTTAAAAAATGTCATAAACTAGGTTAGCTTTAAGAATCTTAATGCATAAATACACACTGGTAAAATATCTAACATAAATTGGAAATATTATTCATATAATCTATAATCATAAAAAAAATGTTTTCTTTGAGGAAGTATTTACTTCTAAATACTTCATAATGGATTGTAAAATAAATATGAATTATCCCCAGCATATCCCTCAAGAGTTTCGTAACCAAGAGCGTAGCAAGGCCCGTTTTCATGTACCAGGATAGCCCGGGTCAAGCTCAAAACTCCTTGTTAGAGTTTTCACTCCTAGGTACATCTGTTCCAGAGCCACCTCTACCTGGTCGTATCCAGATGGGGATGTATTTCTTGGAAGATTCACAAAATCTCTACATTACAAAAATTCTAGAAAGTTATTATATTCTAATCCTCAAATTCTATCTTAGGGTAATGTTCTCTAATCAATTTTTTTCTAAATCTAGTTTCCAAGGTTATTGTTAAACTTACTCTAATACCAACTGTAACGCCCCGACCCCAAAAGCCTAGAGTCGGTGAATTATTTTAATTAATTGGTATGATTACAAGGAATTAAGTCCCAAAAGACCGATTAGTTTAGTAGTCTTGGAAAATATATTACATTCATGAACATTAAATTACACAATAAAAAATATAAAAAACATAAATGATTCTTTGAGAATTCTATTAATACCCTAGATTAACCCAACTTATAAATCATAATACACTTCTTGTAATCCTAGGAGAATAAAACATAAGAAAGTAGTGAGCTCAAATGCACAGTAAGGATAACAATATAGTGGAAACTTTCACAAATAAACATAAACATTTATGAAAATGTATAAAACTAAAACAAAAGCCTTTTAAACTTAAAATTCTGCATAATATGGAAAATATAAATCAAATAATTCCATTTACTTATTCACATGGATATTATACTATTTGAATAATCACATGCAATATCCATATCAAATTTCATAATGATGGAATGCATAATGCCAGACTTCATAACCACATAGTCAAGGCCTTGTGCCAAGACTACAAATAAGATTTTTTCAAGGACTTATTCCAAGACACTAGTTTGTCTCATGAGACCTATGGATGCATCGAGGATCTATAGTAGGCTCCACCCATCACTTACTAAGTCCAATGCACTCCTTATATGAAAATGTTTAAACATAACATAAACATTCGTATTAAAAATAGTATATGAAATCTCAATACTTTATCCATAAACCATGTATGGTATAAAAATAATACATCTGTAGTCAAACATATCACAAAACCTTCAATACAATATAGAAGATTTTTATCATAATAAATCAACCTCGATCAAGAATAATATCTCCTATAGGATGTTGACATAGTTGAAAATGATCAGTAAAAAACATTCAGAGAAATATCCATTTTCATGAAATCATTTAAAAGTCACATAATTTATAAAGTAATTCATTTAAAATATAGTTTTTAATCAAAGTTTCCCATACCACTTTGAAATTTTGGAAAGTAATTAACATTTTAAAACATTCATGTCCATATAAATAAATCCTTAAAACCATTTTGAAAACATGGACATTAATGAGAAATGTTTAGAAGAATAAATCTTTAAACATTTAAAATGATGTTTTAGTAAAAAGGTGACATAAAAAGAATCCCTTTAAAAACTCTTTTATGAAACATTGACATGGATAATAAATATGTCCCATCATATACTTATATAAAAACAACCTCGAATAATAAATAGATTTTGAAATTAACTCTTACCTTTCACTTTTCTTTGCTCGAGGGTACGTTTAACCTCTTGTATAATGACCATGGTATGTTATTAAATTATAACAGAAATATATTTATATTTATTATATCATACATGATTCATTTATGACTTTATACTACCCATTTAATAATTATTTCCATGTTAAATTAACATTTCGGGTAATAATCACTTTCTTTATTGTACATGTTTTAGCATGTTATTCTTAATTGTATCATTTGGATCAATATTTACAAAATTTTAGAACATAAAAGATAATTTATATATCATATATATTGAGAATATAAATATTCATAGTATATTGATATATGAAATGGAAAAACTATTTAGGGATACAGTAGGTCATAGGTACGCATAAACGTTGTTTTCGTTTTTATATCGTCTTGAATGGAAGTAAGTGAATAAGATATATGTAATTACATAAATACATATATATATATATATATTAGGTAGAATTATTATGTCATATATTACATACTTATTAATAATATATATTTTTATAATCATCGGTTAATGGTTAATGTGGAAATGAATCTCATCGCGTCGTGGAGACGGTAAGTCATACATACACCCGAGAAACGATGTCATTTCATTAATGATTAAAAGGTGTAGAATTGGATTGTATGTTAATTTTAGAGGGAAATTATCTTTTTATTTTCATTATTTATATATATATTACTCATCATTATATCTATCCAATTAACATAGTGTTGAATGACAAATTAAACCACGGCGTGGAGACAGTAAGTTGTACGCACGCACGCATGGTGAAATTATCATTTATAGGATGGATAGAATAATGAATATGGTTGTACCATATTTTTAAAAACATCACATTATTTATAAGGTACTATAGATATTATTTTGGTATGTAAATAACAAAGAAAGAGAAAGTGGAAGAAGAAAAGAACTTGAAAGAGGGTTGTGAAATTATTACCTCTTCTTCGGGTGTTTCCTTTGGAGTTGATAAAAAGGGCTCCTTAGGTTGGATTTATGATCAAAGTAAGGACTATAGGATGAATTTAGGGAATTTTGGAGGATAATTGGGCATGGTTTAGAAGAGTCAAATGGATTTGGAGGTGTGATTTTGAGAGAAGGGGAAGTGTCGTTTTATAAGAGGGGTGAGGGTCACTTTAGGAAAATATTACAATATTAATTTATTATACCATCATATTCGGTTTATAATGGCTCCAAATGAATTTATTTTGAGACTTATGTGGTTATGGGTCTAAATAATCTCAACCAATAGGTTTTATACAGGTTTAGGTTACCATTATAACCATATCTTTTATATTTAACTCTTAGTTAAATAGTTTGACATTTACCATGTCTCTTTGTATTCTTATATTATCTAGTTAATAAACTTACTATAAACTTACAAGATAACCTAAAGTGGTTCATTGATGACATATATAATATTATTTATTCCATTTGGTAGAACCTTATATTTTTAGGAATATTATATCAACCAATAATATAGTATTTGTTTTAAAAACAAATTTATGACTATTTTAACACTATTTGGTATTTTGTTTTTTTGAAAGTCAAAAAACCTTATCACTTTGAAAAAATATTATCTAATCAACCATAACATGTCATATTAACTTATAAAATTCGTTTATGGCATCTAAACCTTCAAATTATATTTATTTTTATATTTATAATATATATTTTTTAATATTTCATTAAGAAGGTAATTAGTGCATCATCATTATGTCATAATAAATTTAATTATATAATATCTAAAAATTATAAATAAAATACCATTATGTAGGAAATATTTTTTTATTTATAATTAATATTTATAGTAGAATTTATCTTATGTATAACCCTATATTAAAAATGTTTTAGTTAATACACTTTGAATTTAACACTTTTAACTCTTCTTTAAATAAAATAATAATAAATGTCCTAATCTAACAAAAGTGGACCTAAAGGATAATATATTATTTATAAGGTTGTTTTTGTTCTAATTACACTTATCCAATAGAATTAGGACATGTGTTATGGTAATTATAATATCATTTTATCTTTAATTTCCATATTTACTTTTAACCATGTTAAATAAAAGTCAAAAGTTGCTATTCACAAAAAAAATTATTTTCATCTTATTGAATCAAATTTTACATACTTATTTAAACCATTCCATTCATATTTTTGAAATTTAACTCACAAAAGTGATAAAATTAAGTTTTAAGCTGATTTGCTAACGTGCCTAGAAAGTGGGTAAAAGACGTTAAAAAATTCAATAAATTTTATACATCTAATTTTAATAGGAAATGACTAAAATTAATTAAATTGAACTAATATAGGTATTATTTATCTATTTTTAATTTAAATAAATTTAAATAAAATAAATAATTATTTAAATAAAATGTTTATTTGAAACAAAAACGTAGTGTTTTTCACTATTCATCAAAAAATTAAACGTTTTTAGAAAAATACAAAAAATTCACCCTAAGATAATTCTGATATTCCTAATTAAAAAATGAAATCTATTTTATCGAATTCAAAAAATATAAGTTTCATTTATTAATTTAAAATTAATTCCCACTATCAAAACAAAAATGCGGATTTTAAAAAGAAGTAAAAATTATCAAAATATAGACATGTGTTTATGTCAAATTTAAATGTATAAGTACTTATAATGACCTAAATTGTATTAAATGATAAAAATATAATCTAATTATATTTCAAAACCATTCAAATGTATAATTTAACATTATAATATAGTTTGATTAAAAAAGATGTTTTCAATTAAAATTTTTCATCTTTCACTATTAATCAAAATATGGAAGTTATCAGAAAAACACCAAAAATTTATCCAAAATAAATTTTTATGTCCCAATTATAAATAAGAAGTTTATTTTATCAAATTTAATATAAAATTTTAAGATATTTCATTTAAAAAACATTCACCATTAGTAGCCGGTAAAATTGCATTTTTGAAAAATACTGCCTTTATTAGAAAAATTGAATTTGTTCTTATATTATGTCTAGGAAACACATAATATGGGTTTTAAAATTATATAGAGTATATAAGATTCAAAATGCAGTGAATACTATTCATAACCTCTTTTTGAAAAGCTAGTTTGATAAGTTGTGGTGCGCTCAAACTCGGTGTTGCGTGTAGCGCAAACTATTGAATTAATTTAATGAGATAGCATACTATGAAATCTTGGGGTATTACAATTTTTATGAATTTTTTGTGTGTATGATTCTATTATATTTATGAAACCTATTTCGCTTCCATAGGTTATACAATGATACAATTATTTTTAAAAGATCTTCTTTTTTCACAACTTATGCTTTGATGAATGATAAAATGATTACAAAACCTGATTATTTTCTAAAGGTTATTCTATGATGATATTTTTATGAAACCCATTCCTTTTGATTGTTTCTAGTATGATGAAGATTTTGTGAACCCCATCTATTTTCATGAGTTCTGTTATGATGAATGTTTTATGAAGCCCATTTCTTTTCATGGGTTCTGATATGATGAACATTTTATGATCTCGTGGAACATGTATATATGATTTTAATTATGTGATGAGTGGGACCTATATCTCCCTCCAATTCATTGGATAAATATTGAGATATCATTAAAAAAATAGGACTGGATTATGAAGTGAACCCCAGATGAGGATGGGAATTTGACCACTTAGATAGTCTTGGGAGTGAACATTGACTATGATGATGGTTTAGGGAGTGAACCCATTTCACTATGATAGCCTTGGAAGTGAGCCTTTACATCTATGGAAATGATTTTATTTTTAATTTGTATTCCACAACTCCATTTCTTATGTCTATGTTATGCTCTCATGTATTATGTTATTTTATTCCTTTAGGATTCATGTCTTATGAACTTTTAGTATTTATTCCACGACTCAATATTATGACCTTTGATATGGAGGGTATGGTTTTCCTTTTTTATGATCATGTTTTGTTTATGTATCTCCCATGTTTACCATTACTGATCATTTGCGATCAACATTTATTATGTCTCTTTTCCCATGTTATGAACAATGTTTTTAAGTAAGGTATGTCGAAGAATATTACTATATTGGAAGAGAAGTGGAGATCAAATCTTGCACACAATGTGTTCCTTTAGTCTAAAATGACCAAGTTAACCATGTGGTGTGGTTGTTCAAAAGATAAGTATTGCACAAAAAATAAGGGTTGTGTGAAATCCATTTTGCGTGACAAATCCAAAATCTTGTGTGCAAGGGAAAGTGTTGCGCGCAAGTGTCTGTGTATGCTTCTACTAAGCTTTGAACATCCGAGTTGTTTGATTCGTGCATCAATTCTGGTCATCGATGTGATCAGAGTCTCATGTTGGATAAAGATAAAGACTTCAATGAAAATATAGTGAAGAGGCCCTGAAGATGATAATCTGAGGGATACTTCATCCAAGGTAGTGATCTATGGGGATTCAAAAGAAGTGCTCTGAGGGACGTAGTGTGTTATCCCCGAATTCATATAAAGGTAGTGTTCCTAGCATAGAGTGACTATGTTTAGACTTCTGTAATCCACAACTAGTGAGGATTAGTGGATTTTTGTATGACTGACACACTGTCAGCATATACTCCATTGATGTGGGCCTTAGTTGTGAACCAAGTAAACTTTTTGTGTTCCTTTTATTTTCATGTGAATGTCTGATTGCTGATCATATCCATCGCACAGGTTAAAATAGATCCTACAAACTTGGGAACAAGATAAATCACTTTAGATGAAAATTTTGACACCCTGATTAACCCCTATCCTCTTTGGGTGTTCCAGAGTCCTAAAAACCTATCATGAAATAATACAGTATATTCAGATACTGACTAGGAATCCCGAATAGGGTGTTAGTAGGACTCAGTAGGCCACCACCAACGGTATCTAAAACAAATCTTATCAACAACATTGTATGAAATTTTAATAAGAATAAGTATAATTTAAAACTAAATATTTTATCACATTATAAAATATTTTCAATTTAATCAAATATAAACCTTGGGTTCATATAGATACATGTACCTCAATACCTGTGTCAGACCATGCCATAATCTAATATTTCTTCAACATTTACCCTGTGTTTGAATGTATGTGTTACCATTGTTACTTCACAAATTAATGAACATGCTAACATTCATTTAAACCACACACTTTGAATGAACATGTTACCATTATTATTTCACAAGTTAATGACAATGTTACCATTCATTTAAACACATATTTTGAATGATCATGTTACCATTTTTAATTTTTGTCTGAATGAGCATGTTACCATTAACCATTTAATATAACATAATTGAATGAGTATATTATCATTCCTTATAGTTTTCTGAATAAGAATGTTACCATTATCTATTTAATAATACATAATTGAATAATCAAGTTACTATTCATAAGTGTTGGTCGAATGAGCATGTTACCATTCACCATTTAATAATAAATAATTGAATGAGAATTTTACCATTCATAATAGTTGGCTGAATGATCATATTACCATTCACAATTTAATAATATATAATTGAATGATCATGTTACAATTCATAATAGTTAGCTGAATGAGCATGTTGTTATTCACCATTTTACACATATCACATGTATGTCATTTATCAATGTTAATCAACATTAACCAAATTATCACATATTAGACATCATCAAATCATGAATATTTTCTTCAAAATTAAACCTCTTACCCCAATATCACATTAATTTATCAATTAATTAATCATATCACCCTCATTGTAAATTAAACAATTAGTCTTCACATAAACCCCCTTAATTAATTCCCCAATTAATTAAGAACATAAATCTATCTAATTAACCACGCTTTTAATTAATAACTTACTCATAATTAATTCGTCGATTAATTATCTCAATTACTAAACTCAACATCTCATAATTAATTCATTGATTAATTATCTCAATCTATAATTCAATATTCCATAATTAAATCCCACGATTAATTATCGCATTCAAAATGTAAAATCTAATAATCAATTACATGATTAATTATCCCAAATCCTAGGATTCATTATTAAATCAAATCATCTGATTTACAAATTAATCAATTGACCACAATAATTTATTCAACTTAGGAAATCCAATTGCTAAGAAACCCTAGAAAATCTACAATTGAATATACATAATAAAATTTCTTGATTATGGTATTTGAAACATATACCACCTACCTCAAGGTCTGTGAAAAATAATTCTCACCAAAAAATATCCCAAAATTGAGCTTAATCAATCAAGAATGTTCCGATGAACATGATTTAGATCTGACTCCTCCAAAGCGAAGGAAGCGGCAATAAAATCCCAATGTCAATGATAGAAATAGCCTACTATATTCTTCTGAACAAGAATTAGATTACTTATTCACAACAGATCTAGAAGAATATTAATAATTGAAAGGAATACCATAAAAATATTGGACTATATATCCAAAATCGGATGTGATATAACTTCTGGATTGAAAAATTCTCTTGAAAATCAATGGCAGATGACCCGTAGTAAAGAGGGAGGTGTGAGTATGGTCTTCGGTCGATGATTGAAATGCGTGGAGGATTTTTGGTCCAAGGTAAAGGTGTGAAATATGTATTTTATCGAATATATGGGTGTGTAGAGAATCTATAGAAAAAACAATCAGGTGCTGAGGGTTTACGTGATATTGGAAACATAGTTTTCAAAATCTGGGTGTGACTATTACATGATGTGAATCCTCATTTAGCATCTTGTAATGATTTTTAACTGATTTCCCCTTTTACCTGAGGAAATCCCATCAAACCATTAAAAAACATTAATTAAATATTACATATGCTGAAATCCAATTGCACATGGTGAAATCTAATTTCACATGGTTAAATCCAATTTCAGATTGTGAAATCTAATTACACATAGTGAAATCCAAATTCATGACATGTCGACACATAGTTAAAGATATTTAGAGGGGGTGTAAATTTTCAAGGTTTTGAATTAATTTATGTGATGAATTAAATTAAAAAACCCATCTTAATCAAAAAAATTAAAAAAAATTAATACATAGAAAAACATGGGTTCATAGAATCTCCCCTCCTTATAATAGGTTATCCTAGAGTTTTACTCCCAAGAATATCTAATATTATGAGTCAAAAAGATTGGGCTACTGATTCTGAATATCTACTTCCTTTTCTCATGCCTCCTCCACGACTCTACCGTGTTTCCAAAAAACATGAACTATTGGTAAGATATCATCCATCAACACTTTATCAATGTGATCCAACACACCGATGGGATGCTCCTCAAAGGACGCATCTATCTCAAGCACGACATCATCCACATTTATCACATGAGAAGGTTCAGGGTGATACTTCCAAATTTGTGATACATGTGAAAAATTATGAATATCTCTATATTTTTATGGATGATCCAATCGATGTGCCACTGGACTAATTCTCTCCACAATCTCAAACGGTCCAACAAACCTGGGCACCAACATGCCCTGCCTCTATATCCTAATGTGACCCAACCTAAGAGAAACCCAAAGGAAAACAAGATCACCCTATATAAACTCTATGGGTCATCTCTATTTGTCACCATATGACTTTTTCCTACTCTAAGTCATAGCTATACATTTCTGAATTAGTTAAATCTGCTTCGATGTCTCCTGCATGAGACTTAGTCCCAACAACTCTGACTCACCTACCTCCATCCAGCATATTGGTGATATCAATATCATACCATAAAGATATTTGTATGGTTCCATGTATATAGTTTCCTAATAACTTTTATTATAAGAAAACTCCACTAGAGCCAAGTGTTTATCATATGACCCACTAATGTCTAGAACCCATGCCCGTAGCATATCCTTAAGAACCTATATATTACACTTCGACTACCCATTTGTATGTTGGGGGAAAGTTGTACTCAATAATACCTATGTTCCATGAACCTTCTGTAAGACCTGATAGAAGTGTGAAGTAAAGCATGAATCATGGTCTAAAACTATAGTCTATGGAACCCCATGCAAAAGGACTATCTTCTGAACATATAGTTCTCCTGACTGCTCTACTGTGAAGGTTTTCCATATTAGAAAGAAACATGATAATTTGTTCAATCGATACACAAAAACCTATATAGAATCATTCTTCTTAAGAGTATTTAGAAGACCTACCTCAAATTCCATGGTCACATCATCCCACTTCCATTCAAAAATGGGTAACGACTGTAGAAAACATCGGGTTCATTGATGTTATGCCTTTACCTGCTAACAAGTGTAGCATCATGTCACAAACTTGACTATCTTCTTTTTTATGCCCAGACACGAAACTATTATCATAGGTCATGGTACATTTTGGTCATGCCTAGATGTATCACCCACTTAGAGGAATGAAATTCCCTCATGATCTCCTCTCTCATACTCATAGGCCAACAACTCGATTATCCATTTTGATTATCTTTTCCTCATATATCAACTAATCTGAAGGTGTCTTCCCACCTTCAAAGCTTTACCTCAAGGATAAGCACTCTAGATCCTCATATTTTCAATCCTCGGTCTGTCTCAAAATTGTTGACTCTATAAAAATTAATATGATATTATTCTTTTCCTGACTCTCCTAAACCACACAGTGCATCTTAGTTAGCAACGACATCATCTTCAACTCAAAACTACACTCTTAAACTGTTAGTGTTTGAGTTTTCCTACTCAAAGCATCAGCCACACTATTTCCATTCCAGGGTTTATATTCCAGCTCAAAATAAAAATACTACATATAATCAACCCATCTCCACTACCGAATATTAAAATATCTCTGAAAAAATACATACCTCAAGATATTATGGTCAGTATAAATTGTAAACTTTAGTCCCAAAATAGAGTGTCTATAACACTTTAGAGCATACACCATTATCTCTAGCTTGAGTCTATTCATAAGGTAGTTCCATTCATGTGGTCTTAATCTCTGAGACCCATATGCCAAAACTCAGTCTCCTTACATCAACACATCTCCTAGTATCATCCCCAAATCATCACAATACACCATGTATTCCTCACCTAACTCAGGTAGGATCCAAATTGGCAATGATTTAAAACACTAATTCATATCCTAGAAGGACTTATCTAGGTCCCAAGAAACCACTGGCACACCTTCTTCCGACCATTCAAACTTTATCCCATATTTGGTCAAGACTGAAAGTGGCGATTCCAATTGGTAAAAGTATTGGATGAACCTCCTATAATATCAAGATAATCCCAAAAGGCTTTGGATATCAAAAACATTCTTGGGTTTCTCCCACAAAACCACCGCTTGAACCTTCTCTGGGTCAACTAACACACATTCCTCTAATATTATGTTCCCAAAGAAGTGTACCAGGTCAATACAAAATTGACACTTAGATAGCTTGGCATATAGTTAATGCTCTCTCAATGTAATCAGGTTGATTTCATGATGTTGTGCATGATCGTCATGAGTCTGGGAGTACAATAAGATGTCATCCACGAACACCACCACAAAATGAACCAGGTACAGATGGAAGATTCTAATTCTCAAGGCCATAAATATTGCTGGTGTGTTCTTCATACAAAAAGGAATTATAAAAAAATCATATAGTTCATGCATGCTTCTGAAATCAGTCCTCGGTATATCAAAAGTCTAAACTCTCAAATGATGATACCCTGATCTCAAGTCTATCTTTGAGAACACAAAATATCCTTTGAACTAGTCAAATATATCATCGATACATCTAAGAGGATAGAGGTTCTTTATAGTCATGTTTTTCAACATCCAGTAATTGAACAAAAAACGTAAACTCCTGTCAGCCTTCTTTGTGGACAATACTGGTGATCCCCAAGGAGATGTACTTGGAAGGATAAATATCTAATCTTATAACTCCTCCAGCTGATTCTTACGCTCTTGTATCTCTATCAGTGCCATTCTATATGGTGGAATAGACACTGGATCAGTCCCTAGCTTGAGCTCAACAGTTAATTCCACATCTCTCGTAGGTGGAAGACCTAACAAGTCTTCAGGAAATACATAATGAAATAGTTACTCTATTGGTGTAAGGAAATCTTTCCTAACACCCCCATCTTCCAGTAATATAATTTCAACTTGGGCTGTGAGATCTCCCAGTTGCTGAGTAATTGGCCCTGCTTGGCCTGCCTAGATATCCCACTCTCCCCAGTGAATGTAATGGTCACCCTTAAGAGAAAAAAATGCAACTCTCATTTGGTAATAGTAGATGTGGGATTACTATTGTACTTTCCAGTTCATACCCATAATTAGTTCAAATCATGTCATATCAAGAATATAGAGATCCCACGTAAAAAGGTACTCCCTGATCCCAAGAGAACATCTCTTGGCTATACAAATGTATGTAGAGTGTACTCCCAAAGGTGTATCCATCATCACAACCCCTCTCAAAAACTCCACCACCGAGACTAAATCATAAACATGTTTAGCATATATATTGGAATGAGAAGCACAAATATCAAATAATGCACTAGCAAAAGTAGAAGATACTAAATAGTACCTCTCATTATTGATGGCCTAGCCGCATTATCCATATGTGTAAGCTTCACCACATGAAATTATCCTTCCCATATTCCCTATTATGCGGTCTGAATCCCCTGAGCTACCCCACTCAACTGATATAGGTGATCTTTCCTAGAATCACCATGTCTACTACCTCTTCCACCTTGGCTAGTAGAACTCCAGCTGCCAGGCTGATATGGTGTAGAAGATCCCATCCCCGCACACTGGTTCTGTCCAGCTCCCCTATCAGTAACTTTCTATTGATGGTTCCTACAGAACCTCTATAGATATTCCATCTTTCCTCAAGATCATCACTCCACTTGTGATTGGGAATAACACCTATGATAATATACAAGCCCACTAAATTGATGAAATATCACTCTAGTGAGGTCGTTTGTAAACGAACCCTCCTGTCTGTGTACTCATCTTCCAACATCCATGGATAAAGTGGTCGTAATACTGCTTCCTACTCTAGAAATTAATACCTTCTGATTGTCTTGTAGAAACTGTTTTTCCCATACTATAATCCTTTCTCAGGTTCCCTTCAGCTATGAGAGCCTATTCTACCACCTCAATAAACTTCTTTAATAAAAAAAGAATTACTTGAGACATAATCTTTCACTTAAGTCTATCCTAAAATAATTTCTTCATATCTTCATCATATCTTACTAATTCTAGAGAAAAGTTCTATGGATCTAGGAAATGTAAAGCATAATCCATAATGAACATGCTCCCCTAAGTTGTCTTCATGAACACTACTTCTTTCTCCTACCTCTGCGTCTCTGGATAGAAGTGCTCAAAGAACTTCTCCAAAAATTCCTTCCATTGCATGCCATCAGCCATTTCAATACATAAAAGAATATCCCTAAAGAACTTCATTGATCCTCATAGCATATAAGTGTCTAGCTTGACCCTCTTCTTAGTAGGATTCTCCAAATGGTCAATTATTGCCTCAAAGGACTCAACCCAAAACTCAGCTCCCTCAGGTCCTCCATCTCCAATAAAAACCAAAGGGTGTTGCAACTGAAACTCCCTCATTATATCAAACATGAATTTCACAACCCTCCATGGGTATCTTTCCATTGATTTCATTAAACAAGTGAATTTATCTCAAAACTGCTTTCATGCTTCCTCCCCCAACACTATCAGTGCCTGAGGTTCCACCACTAGAGGATCATCCACAACCGTGTCCTCCATTCATCATCTCAACAACCACCTCCATATAGGCATATCTCTACATTCCAAACACGTACCTTAGGAAAAATTTAACAGAAGTTTATCACATTTACATTAGACTAAAACTGTAACAAGTCACAAAAATTCTTTTCCCCAACCCTCACCACATGGTCAAAACTGAGGTGCTATTACTAACCTTAACCACCCTACACCTATGTCCAGTTAAATAGGGTATCCAAATTCTCATATTTAATATTATTATCAAAACCCCCATTTATTCCCATCATTTCCTCATTTCCACTTAAAATTTTCATACTAGGAACCATTTTTATTTCAATTTCACAGGCAAGGAAAACAGTTTAAGCTCAAAAACTTACCCATAACTCATTTTCCTGTGCATCCCTAAAATGATGCATGTCATAAAATAATCCTGATTGCCTAGAATGGTGTATGCAGACTCAACTCTCATCTATTATGGGTCGAAATTCAATCTTAATAAATCTCAGAAAAAATTATCACATCACACAACAAGTGCATCACCCATGTTGAAATAACATTTAACTATAATAAAAAAACACCAATAACAATAGTCCCACTCTGAGTAATTTCGTTTTCCCCAATACATGGGTCTGAAACTCCCATGAACGAGCTTATTATCAAGACTTGGGTCTTCCTAGTCTACTTTTTAACTTCTTAAAATAGTAATACAAACTAAGAAGAATGAAAACTGGACCTCTGATACCAATATGTAACATCCTGAACCATGTTCCACACACTGATTCCCCAAGCCAAACAGCCACATGACCTCGGGTGAGCCTCTCTGTAATCTAATGGTTGTCGACTAGTAGCGAGGGTCTGGTAAGATAGTCATGGGGAGACTATACCCTCATTTATCAGAGTAAAAAAATATCAGAAATAAATAAACAACTGTAAAAGAATATATAATTATAAATTGTACCAATGTCATAAGATAAAAAAACAGGAAATATAGTACTCAACTAAAATGGAAAGATGACAAACCAAAGTAAGTGTCAAAGTGTATAAAATTCAACTAAAATTAAAGTCACCAATGACTCCCAAGTAGGTCTCGAACCACGTCAGGATTCCTCATCCAAGCTTCATCCCCAATAATCAATCTAATCTAGGTCATTTTCCCTTAACCTCTCCAGCAACAATAATGTCTATTTGGGTACCGATCAGGCATCCCAAATAAGGTATGAGTACAACTTAGTAGGCCACCACCAAAGGTGTCTAAATCAAATCTAGCCAATAACAGTGTATGCAATTTTATTAAGAATAAGTATAATGTACAAGTAAACATATTATCACATTAGAAAAATATTCTCTATTTAATAACATAGAAACAAAAGGTTCTTATATATACTCATACCTCAATACCTACCATAGACTATGTCAGAATCTGATCTCTCCCCAATGTTTACCATGTGTTTGAATGTATGTGTTACCATTATTATTTCACAAATGAATTACCATGTTAGCTTTCATTTAAATATCATGCTTTAAATGACCATGTTACCATTATTATTTTTCAAATGAATGACCATGTTACCATTCATTTAAGCACATAATTTTAATGACCATGTTACCATTCTTAATAGTTGTCCGAATGAGCATGTTACCATTCATCATTTAATAATACATAATTAAATGATCATGTTACCCTTCATAATTTTTGGCCAAATGAGCATGTTACCATTCACTATTTAATAATACATAAATGAATGAGCATCTTACTATTCATAATAGTTGCCCGAAAGAGCATGTTATCATTCACCATTTAATGATACATAATTGAATGAGGATGTTACCATTCATGATAGTTGGCCAAATCAGTATGTTACCATTCACCATTAAATAATACATAATTGAATGATCATGTTACCATTCATAATAGTTGGCTAAATGATAATGTTCTCATTACCATTTTTCACATATCAAATTTATTACATTTATCAAGGTTAATCAACATTAACGAAATTATCACATATAGCACATCATCACATCAATAATGATTAATCAACATTAAACTTATTACCCCATTATCACATTAATATATCAATTAATTAATCATATCACACTAATTGAAAATTCAACAATTAGTCTTCACATTAAACCCATTAATTAATTTCCTAATTATTTAAGCACGTCTATCTATTTAATTAACCCAACCATTAATTAATCACCAATTAGTAATTAATTGAAAAATTAATTGTATCAATTAATAAACTCAACATCTCATATTTAATTCATCAATTAATTATCTTAATCCAAAATTCAATATTCTATAATTAATTTCCATAATTAATCATCTCATTTACAATATCAAATATTATAATAAATTTCATAGTTAACTATCCCAAATCCAAGGATTTTTTATTCAATAGAATGCACTAATTTCCCAATTAATCAATTCACCAAATTAATTTATTCAAATTAGGAACTCTAGTTTCTAAGAAACCCTAAAAAATATACAATTTCATATACGTAAACAAATTTCACTACTATGGGATTTGAATCATAGACCACCTCCCTTAAGATCAGTGATGAATAATGCTCACCAAAATATATCCCCAAATTGAGCGTAATCATTCAAGAATTAATAAATGAATAGGATTTAGATCTGACTCCTGAAAAGTAGCGGAAGGGGTGTTAAATCTATATGTCTATGATAGCAATTTTCTACTAGATTCTTATAAACTAGAACCAGATATTCTGTTAGAAACGGATCTAGAAGCATATTAATAACCATTAGGTATAACTTAAAATCTATGTCTGAATATCAAAAATCTGATGCGAGATCAATTTTCGATCGAATCATACTCCTAGTAATCAATGGAAGAAGACCCACAACATGGAGGGAGGTGTGTGAAGGGTCTTTGTTTGAAAATTGCAATGTGCGGAGGAGTTTCAGTCTAAGGCATAGGTGTACGAGATGTATTTGTTTGAATATGTTGGTGCACAGAGAATCTACGGTGAAGAAAATTGGGTGCAGAGGGTTTACACGACACTATAAATATGTTTTTAAATATCTAGGCATGACCATTACATAACATGAATCCTAATTTCACGTCATGTAATGATTTGAAATAGATTTTTTCTTTTTCCCAAGTAAATCTCATCAAACCTTAAAAAACATTAATTGTATATTACATGTAGAGAAATCTAATTATACAGGGTGAAATCTTACACGTGGTGAAATCTAATTTCATGGGGTAAAATCCAATTTCACATGGTGAAATATTATTACTTGTGGTGAAATATTATTTCATGAAATGTCAACACATGGTGAAAGGAAGTTATAGGGGTGTAAATTCTCCAGGTTTTGAATTAATTTAATCCATGAATTAAATTCAAAACAACCCATCTTGATCAAAAAAATTAAAAAGATTCATGCCTGGAAAAAGATGAGATTTTATTGAAACATTACTTTATTATATACATAAGAAAATATATTATCATTTTTCATCCAAACAAACTCAAACCCCTTCATTGATTTTTCACTATATATCACAATACATTCTCCCTTATATGTTAGTGTGATTATAGGTCCAGTGACTATCCATATCTTAATCTTTTTAAAAGTATCTTCCCAATATTTTGATCCAAGAAATGTAACTCCCTTATGATATTACACGATTAAAATGTTTGAAAATAATGATACATTTTTTATAAAGTACGAATATAGTATATAAAATAAAAAAATTTAGTTCTCAACTATATTATTTCTTCTCCTCTAATATTCAGTCATCTCTTTCTTTGAATGTTCTATATCTATACCCTCACTTTTGATTACATAACCCGAGGATAATACTTTTAATGCCCAACACTCGCATTAGTTAAATTTGGAATATAGTTTATCTTTTATTAATGTCTTTTAAAAATCCTCAAATGATCTCTTTTTTCATACATGATCTTGGAATATATGAGAATATTATATTTAAATACTAAAAAAAACATTATCACGGTAATATTTAAGGACTCTACTCATTAGATCCATAAAGATAGTTAGTATATTTTTATGTCTAAAATGATTCAATAGGAATTAATATTTCCCATATATTGTAAAAAAATCCAATTTTAGTTACATCCACCCTTTTTAGAAATAATTAAATATATCTTAATTTATGGTCCATATTTAAGATGTGTTTATCCCCAAAAATTTGATCAATCAATTCATAAATATGAGGAGTAGATATTTTTTATTTAATATCATCTTGTTACCATCTTGATAATAAAAGAAAATATTAATTTATCCATATTTATTCTTAATAAAGTTGACCAATACACCCATGGTAATTCCCTTGGGTGTATTAAAACCATGTATAAATTTTGTTGTAGGTTTTTCTTTAATTATTCTAACTCATAAGGTACCATTATATATGGTCTCGTTGATATAAAAATAGAACTATCTATTAGTCCCATTGAAAAATCAACCACATAATCAAGGGGAATTACATAAAATCCATTTATAAATATATCAAACTATTCCCCTATAATTTCAATTAGTTCAATATTGAGTTTCAAACTAATCATTTAAGCTAAATATCACTCATTATCAAGTATTATTTTTTATATAAGGGAAGTAGTTGATATATGGAGTTTTTAATTATCCTTGAATTGATAAATTATACTGGGATGATTTTAGATATGATTGTGATTCTCTTATACCCTTAATTTATCTCATTTATATGTAGACAGGGATATTTCATACCTTGTAATGGCCTAAGACATTGGATCCTTTAAAATATTTACACTTGTGTTACATGAAACACCTTATGTAAACATTATTAATAAAATTGATTAATGTTATTAATTGAATTATGATAAAACAACTATGATAGTAATCAAGTAATCATTATTAACTTTGGAGGAGAAATGATTTAATGTTAAAAGTGATATTTTAAATAAAAGGATTATAATTTATATTTTGATTTTTCTTTTAAAACATAACTCAAAAAAATTTATAATTTAAATTTTATAAAATAATATTCATTTTTTAATTCATTATATCAATGTTATCCTAGTGATAATTTTTTACTTTTCTAAAAATGTTTGTTTTTTATGGAAAAATATTTTTTTCTGAAAACTTTTAAATTTAATGACTTTATAATTATATAATAATTAAAAATAAGTTTCTAAGAACATTTTATGAGATAAAAAACAAATTTAAGTAATAATATTAGGCATTTTAAAATATTATTTTAACTTAAAAAAAATATTCCAAAAACTTTTGGAACCAAAGTAAAAAAGTTAATTTAATAAAAAACTATTTTTTTTTGTTTTTTATTTAAATTAAGTATTATCATGGTGAGTTTTGATCTTGCATATCTTTGTAAGTCTCATAACATTATTTTTTTTTCATTATAAGTCATTTTATTTCAATAAAAGTAGTATCTAAAATAATTTTATATTATACATAAATATAAATCTTAAAAAGATTATTTTTCTAAAAACTATTTTTATGTGATTGAGTTTGTTTAATTTAAAATTAAATTTTAACACCATTGGAAAATTTATTTGATAAAGTGATTTTAAAATTTTAAATCATAAGGATAATATTAGTTAAGAGGTTAAATATTAATTTTTTATCATTTAAATAAATTATTATGGTTAAAAATTAATTACCATGGAAAATGTAAGTTTGGGTAATGGTTAGAGAAGTTAAAATAAATTCCCTAAAACCCTCAAAAATATCTAAATAAAGAGTTGTTAAGGTTATTTTATACCCACACTCAATTTTATCACCTATTTTTTCCATTTTGGATCCATTTACTTTTGAATAGTAAAATTTTACTTATGAAAATGAAAGGGTTACTACCAAAACTACCCTTCTCTTCACTTATAAAATGGTAAACCTTTCACCACATCAAGACTAACCTTTACCAATAATTTAACATTGAAACAATACCAATTTTCTCTGCATAGATCCTCATTACATGTCTATATTAACTTTTCTACCTTTATTTTTCTTAATCCTTTCATTTCTAAGGAATTTTCCACGAGAAAACTCAAGTTTCTAATGTGAGTATTACTTTGAATTATTATACTATTTTACTACGATCCTTACTAAATCATCTATAACCTTATTAATATAATAAAATAATTATCATTATTATATTTTAATATAATTTTAATAATTTTCATCAGGGATGAGCCCTTAAGGGGCTCTATATACCTAGGGTTTCCCCTTGTTATTGCTTTCCTCTTGTCCATCTCACGTTGGCGGCGGACCCTCTCCTCAGTGCTTATGTTCGGTACACTCGTGGTGTTTCAGTCCTCATTTAGTGGAATTTTTGGTTAACTTCATGGGCTCATTCACTCAACGATTATTTTCATTGTTGGATCATCTTCATACCATATCCTCCGATGTGGATAGGGTTTCCCATGATGGCGTAGTGAAGGTCTAGTGTTCGAGTACCAGCTGCAGCGATCGGAGGGTTTAAACCTCATTTCTACATCGGTTATGTGTGTTTTTGGAGGTTTGGATCGGTCTTAAAGTTCATTCTTAAAAGAATCAAAGGGATTTCAAATCAATATTGTGGTGCCTCCATTATCCGTTGGGTGGATTCCAATTTGGCGATGTGTTTTTGATTCTTTATTTTTGATTTGGTCGGGTGTTGTTTCCATTTTTTTTCATATGATTCCATTTTTGAGGTGATGTTTCTATTGTTTTTTATATGAACCTCTGTGATCTGAGGAGACGAGGTTGATTTTTATTATGATTTAGATCGAGATCATGTTTGTTCCCTTATTTTTTATTCATGTTCTGGTTTTGGATGTTTATGATGTGTGAATTTATGTGAAATGAGTGATGATTCTATTTGGTGGGATTGAATTAAGTGGTGAAGATGTGAAGGTGTTTTGGTAAAGGTGGTCTTTACCTGCTGATGTTTTGGTGTTGGTTTTGTGAGTTTCTTTGTTCCATAGTATCGAAGAAATGGAGTTGATTTAAAGATTGAGTGAATTGATCAATAATTGCATATTGAACCTGGTTATCTACAACAGAAGGGTATAGGAGTATCATCTGGCATTGTATTTTGGATGTATTTTTTCATTCCTTATACAAGGAAGTTCTTCAAAAGTGGATTAGAGTAGGTGATTTCACCATACATGACTATTCAAATTTGGAAGTTTGAGAGGGTATGACTCACAATCGGTACCAGGCCAATGCATTTCTACATGGGAAAGCTAGATGAACAGTCATGAAATAGTGGAGGCTTTAAATAATGATGTTGATGCTAGGGAGGGGTATTTATAATTAGTATTTTTCGGGGTTATGGCCTTCAAGTTATGTTGATTTATGTACTTCCTGAAGTCATCAGACGTTTCCTCATTTATCCTTAAAAGGGGGTTTATCCAAAAAATAAATAAAAATTTACGGCTTCGGGCCATTCAGTCAATATTTATATTAATTTAAAAAATACATATATAACATTCCATCAACTAAGAGGGACTAAACATCAATCATGTGTACTAGTAGATTACCACCTCCACAAAAATATATGGTTTATTTTTCATCACCGCCAATAAATTAGGGAATAAATTATGGATTTGATGAAAAAATATTTTTTATATGTCAGAGATAAAATTATTGAAAGATATTTTTTCATATACCATCATTTATACCATTCATTCAAAATAGGATCATTAATTGTGCATATGTGTGGACTATCACCACCACGAATGATGAATTTCATTTTTCATCTCCAAATATCATTTATGTTAAATTTAATCGACTGAATAATGAGGTAAGAGTTTTATGATATTTTTAAATCATATTTATATTTCACATTATCAATTTTTAAATCCATCCCCTTCCTCATTTAATCGTTATAAAATAGTACCATTTGGGTCGGTTTAACTACCAACATAAATGATGTAATTTTTTTATCATAAATGAATATAGAAATTTATATAAGGTTAATATCATGTAAAAATTATATAATTATTATTTATTATTTATTGTTGATTGTTGATTTTTTTCAATATTTATGATATTTATTAATATGTCACCTTTCGATCGTTAAACACATCGAAAACTAGTTCATCACAATTTCCATTTTCACAATCCATATTCATACCTTTCACATAATGGAAGTGGGACTTAATTATTCATTAAAAAAATAATTATTTATTAATTAATGATATGGAAATTATTAATTTTAAAACACTTAGTGAGAATAAATCCCATTTTCATCAAGTTTATATGAAACAAAAAATAGAAAGTTCTCACAACTGATAATGAAAATAAACTATAACCGGTTAACATATTGGTAATATATGGTTATAAAATAATAATAAAAAGTTAGCATGTTTATATAAATGTTCTTAGATAAGTGATTAATATACTGACTTTTACTATATAGGAGGTTATATAATGGTAGATTATCCAATAATACATGGTAAAGGAAGATTGCCTCAAATTTTTACTCCTTGAGAAATTTTCATATTATACTCCATGTTTTCATTTAAAGGATATATATATTACCCATTTAATATTTTGTATCATTATCCCATCATTTTTCATGACATTAAATGTTTTATTTTAAATCGTATCCTTTGATGGATTTTTGACTCTATAGTTTCTATGGATGTAAGGGTTTTTCATCTCAAATTCCTCTCATTAGGACATGTTTTGTATTATGAACCTAATTTATTTTAAGTGGTTTATATGCTACCGAATTGATATTTTATATTGGGAAATACCCTTTATTCTTGGTAATTAATGTTTAATTTAAATTTCTATCGCTTTCAAGATGTTTTGAGTTATATTCTCCCCAAATTTTACAGGATCTTTTTGGCTATTTTTTTTTTCCAGGGGTCATATTCACTCATCTGTGAATATTATCATTAAAGTTTAATCTATTCAAACCAATGATAATTTTAATTTGTATTTACACATTATTTTCCAGGGAAATCTTTTTTCACACCAAATTATTCTTCCTTGATGAATATTTTATTTCATCAAAATGAAATTTTGTATAGAATAGTTCAGATTTATTTTAAATTAATTTTTATTTCATATCCATGTTTTTACTTCCCATCAATTTTACCCTTTACAAAGTTGAAACATAGTTTTTTTATCTCCAAGTATTTTTTATACCCCTTTATTTATTTTAAAATGAATTTTTTTTATACTTTTAATGATGTTGAATTTAAATAAATGTAATTTAAAATATTTATAAGTTTTTTCCTTAAAATGATCTTATATTCTTCCTTGATAGTTTATATTTTTAAATATGTTTTATTTATTAGAAAGTTCTATTTATTAGAATTATTTCAAGAAATTTTTTAAGATATTTGAACATTATCTCAAAAAAATTCTTTAGCAATGGGAATTGAAAATCATGTATTTTTAAAATGATATTAATAAATTCATTTAAGAAGTATACTTTTTGTATTTATATTCTCATGGGTTTCTTATGAAAATATTAATGAGTTTATTTAAATTGGAACTCATATGAATTGAGTATTATGGGTCAGTTCCTATATATTCCTCAATTACATTGTTTTATGTTTATATATCATGATCTTAAAATGATACATGAGAAGATTTATCCCAATCTAAAGGGTATACAGGTGGATTTATCCTAAGAAAAAGGGTACATGATAGTATTTAACCTAATAAAAAGGGTACATTGGTGGATTTACACCAAAATTAAAGGTACATGGGTGTATTTATCCCATGCCCAAGGGGTAAACATGTGGTTTTATCCCAAACTCAAGGGTACATAGGAGGATTACCCCAAGCCCTAGAAGGATTAATGGTGGTTACCCTAGGCATGATATCTGATTAATGACTAGGTGTGTAGCCTTTAAATATGGTTTTTATGCTTATGTTTATTCTATACTCATTTTTCATAATATTATGTGTGTTTTTATCCCATGGATAATGTTTATTAACTATTGTTTCCATGATACTTTTATTCATGACTTATGTTATTCCAATCCACATGCCATGACTCATTACTTTTGGACTATACTTTGTTGGGTATAATTTTATTATGTATCTTGATTATACCCATATTCTCATATTATTCTTACTTATGATCTTTTATTGGTACCTCCTATGTTTTCCCTTTCTGATCATCTAAGCTCGTACTTTTTTTATATTTCCACCCCCCAGGTTATGAATATGAGTGTAACTTATTATAATTTTATAATGGATATAGTATGGTTTGATTATAGAGAAATGATCACAAATTATATAAAATAAGTCTTCCATGTGATCGGTCATCAATGAAACTACACCGTTTTTAAGGGATTGTGAGATCATTTGTGAGATGTAATGTCTAGATTATGGAAATAATGAAATATAAAGATATGTTTATCATGAGTCTACATAGTTATTATTAGGGTAGGGTTTGGTTATTTCTTATTTTTAATTTAGTTATTTTTCGGGGAATAGTATTAGAAAATTTTAGTGAAATACCTTGGGAAAATTCTATAAGATAAGTCTATGTATTTGATAAAATCCTAAAATTTTGGTAATGTAGATATTCCATGGTTTTATTAGTAATAGAATCCTTATCAGGATACTAAAATTTGATGTAAGATCTATAACAGATTTACCTAGGGGGAATTACCCTTAAAAGGGTGTGTTTGGTATTAAATAAATCATCACCAAGTTCATAGAAAAGAGGTCAAACCACACACTTATCTTGACACTCTAGGGGATATTCTTGGGTTAATCACATTTTCATTACAATCCATTATGAAAAAATAGATGAGTTTCCTAAACCTACCCATTTACTAAGGTTGATACCACTTTATAAATCAAATCCTAAGTCATATATATCTTAATTACATCCTTAAATATTTCATTACTATGTGATAATTAAAATTTTGAGTTTATAATTTATTTAGAGGGTATAACGTAATAACCAGAAATTTTGGACCCTTTAAAATATATATAACTTTTATTTCATGAAACACCAAATGTAAACCATCTAAAAAATATTTCTGATCATTATTAATTAAAATGTGAAAAAAAGAACTATGATAGTACTCAATTAATAATTCTTACTTACAGAGTACGAAATATTAATGTGATTAATGTTTAAAGAGTTATTTTCAATCAAAGAAGTTTTCTTAATATATATTTTTTCTATTAAAATAAAAATTTTAGAATTTTATTATTTTAATTTTGTAAAATAAATTTCATTTTTAAATCCATAATATCAAATATATCTTATTATTATGTTTTGAAGTTTTTCATAAAATGTTGTTTCTTAGTCAAAAAATAATTTTTTACAAAAGTGATAATTTATATGAATTTATAATTATATAATAATGACCTATAATTTCACAAAAACCTTTTATGTGATCAATTATTATTTTAAGAAAAACTATTATGAATTTTAAAAAATTATTTGAACTTATAAAACCTTTTCCAAGCACTTTTAAAACTAAAATAAAATGTCACTTTATTAAAAATAATTCTCAGATATTTCTGTGAATCATGTAATCTCAAGGTGAGTTTTGGTTTTTTATTTTCATGGAAACATCATAAATTTTATTTATTTAATAACAAAACAATCCATGTCCTTAAAAATTAGTATCCAAGATAATTTTATCTTTTTTATAAATTTAAATCTTAAAAACATTATTTTTCTAAAAAAATATTTTAACATTATTTTGTGTGTTTATTTTATAATTAATTTTTCACAACATTAGAAAGTTTATTTGATAAATTGATTTTAAAATTCAAAATAGTAATGCTTAAATTATTTACAAGGGTCTATTATAATTTTTCTCCTTAAAATTAATTATTAAGGTTAAAAATTAATTTCCAAGGTCAAAGTAAATTAGGGTAAAAGTTAAAAAGTTAAAAAATACCTAAAACCTAAAATTTTGTCTCAATAATGAGTATTTTAGGTTAATTTAACCCCATAATAGATTTTCCCTCCATTTTTTTATTTTGGATTCATAAACCAATGAATACTAACATTAAATTATTGGGATTGTAAGTGTTGCTCACAAAACAACCCTTTTCTTCACTCTTATAAATGTAACACTTCCACCACAACAATACTTACCTATACATAAAATTCCATTTTGAATCACCCGAAAATTTATCCTTTTATAACCTTCTTCCATTTACATAATAATCTAGTCTCCTTTAGTTTTCTTACATCTTTCATCTCTAAGGACTTTCCCAAGGTAAAAATAAAGCTTCTAACATAAGTATTAATTTCACTTACTCTATTATTCTAATCCACTCCTTCCTAAATAATCTCTAACCTTATTAATATAATTAAATAATTATAATTATTATACTAGCCCAAATGGCCCTAAGGCCTTCATTTTTTTTATTTTTGATAACCTCGCTTTCAAGGGATGAGGGGGGACCCTTACAAGGCCCGTAGTCTTAGAGATTACATGGATCGTTGGCTTAAGAGATTACATGACCTGATTTCTTAGGTAATTAAACCAGAATATAACTATAATGAACTTTCCCTCCCCAACATCTGCATAATGATGTTATCTCTCAAACTTCGCATGGTCATCTAGTTAGGCTTCCAGTTCAGACACATGCTGGTCCCGATGGCATTGCCACACACTCTCATTCTTCTAAATCCATTTGGTTCTACTCTGGGGAGTGCACATGCTCTAAATCCTTCCCTAGGGATGCTCCTTTTTGGTAGAGTATGTCTGGGGTAACTACACTGATCATGTGGACTGAAGGCCTTGAGGTGGCTTGAAGGTCTTAAAACTTGCCCAAAAGCCTTGTGGACCCAAAGGCCTGTGTGGGCCAAAGGCCTTAAAGACACCAAGCCTAAACCGGTGGCCCAAGGTGTATAGTTCCAACTACTACAGTACCCACTACAGTACCTTCGGTAGTACTACTATAGTACCACAAAAATATGCCTCCGCCTAGTTTTAATAAATTAATTTAACAACAATTATCTATATGCTTCAACTCACAAAGAGTGACAAAAACATCAATCGTGTACATGTGTAGGTTACTACCTCCATGATGTGATGTGGTTTTTTTTCATCACCACCTCTCAATAATGGTATCGATGATATATTTGATAAATAAATTAAATTTATATTTCATATATAAAATTATTAAAATTCCATTTTCATATAACTTCATTTTATCCATTCATTGAGAAATGGGATCATTAATCAAGCGTATGTGCACACTACCGCATCCATGAATAATGAATTTCATTTATCATCACTAACCATCATTGATGGTTCATTAAAAGGATTAAATAAGAATATATTATCTTTATAACATTTTTAAGCTTCATTATATGTCACGTCATTCTTCTCTATATGCATCCCCTTACTCACTAATTCAATGTAACATGTTACCATTTGTTTCAATTTAACAACCTACATAGATAATTTTACAATGATTATGTAATAAATGATTATGGTATTTTATAAAAAGGTAAAACCATTTAATAATAATTTATTTATTATATTTTAATTTTTTTATAATATTTCTGTTAATTTTTTAAATATTTATTACTACTTCACATTTTGATTATTAAACACGTCAAAAACTAATTCATCCCAATTTCCATTTCCCCAAGACATATTCATGTCTTTCATGTAATTAAAATGGGACTTAAGTAATAATTAAAATTTAATAACTATATGTTTATTATCTTTAATTATTAACATAAAACCACTTAGTGATAATTGATCCAATATTCAAAAAGTTTGTATAAATCAAACTGCCAAAATTTCTAACACACGATAATGAAAATAAACTATAATTGGTTGATACATTTATAATATATTGTTATAAAATAATTATAAAAAGTTTATTAAGTTTATATAAAGGTTATGAGATAATTGATTAATATATTTTTGTTCATTGTATATTAGGATATACCATGGTCGATTAAGTGGGATAACATGTTATGATTTTCTTATTTCAAATTTTGACTCCTTGAGAAATATTTCATATTACGCACCATGTTTTCTTTTGAATGATGTGTCTACAAGCCCATTAATATTTCTTATCATGATATTCTCATTTTTCATGTTATTTAATGTTTCATTTTATATCATATCCTTTAATGTGATTTTAACTCAAAATTTTCTAAGGATATAAGGGTTTTTCTTCTCAAATTCCACTCTTTGAGATATGTTTTGTGTTAGGCACCAAATTTACTTTAAGTGATGTGTATATTTCCTAATTGAGATTTTATATCATGAAATGCCCTTTGTTAATGATAATTGAAGTTCAATATATATCTCACTCCCTTCCAATAGGTTACCAGTCAAAAGATCCTCAAATTGTAATGGTCTTTCCTGACTCGTATATTTTCTTTGGTTTATAATCACTCCTCATAGACTATTATATTTCAATATTGATCTTTTAAAACCTATAATGGTGTTATTTTATATTTAAACCAAGTTTTATAGGAAAATTTTTCTTCAAACAAAATTATACTTCCATGTTGAATCTATTATTTTGTTAAAATGAAATTTTGTTAAGAATAATTTCTATTTCTTTTAATCATATTTTCCTCCATATCTAATTTTTTAATTACAACAAATGTTATCATTTATATAGTAAATAATCATGTTTTTATTATCTAAAATGATCCTTTTATTCCCATTTGTTCATTTAAAAAAAATTATTTATCCTTTTAATCATGTGGGTTTTTATTTAAGGTGATTTAAAATCTTTAAAAGGGTTTTAATTATCCAAATAGTGTATTATTCCTTGAGAATTCTCATTTTGACATATGTTTTATTTATTATCATGGTCAATTTATTAAAATTTGTTTCTAAGTAATGTGTTAATATGGTTTATCTTCATATTAAAAAATGTTTATTGCATAGTGACATTAAAATCATATCTTTTTTGTTCATATTAAGAAATGATTTTGATGAAAAATATTTTTTCCATCTCTCTTATCAAGTTATATTTATGATATTATCAATGATTTGAATTTATGTGGATATTATATGTATGTATAGAGATGTTTAGGGTCCTTTATTTCAATAAAATCTTTTGTTTTATGTTTATTTCTCATGAGATAAAAAGGGTATGCATGGGGATTTATCCCAAGCTAAAGGGTAAAAAGGAGGATTTATCCAAATAAAAAGGGTACACATGAGTAATTATCCCAAAAAAGGGTTCAGAAGATGATTTATGCCACGATAAATGATATATGGGAAGATTTATCCCAATAAAAAGGGTACAGATGAGGATTTATCCCAAGACTAAGGGGTATACAGGAGGATTTTTTTAAGCCAAAGTTTATATGGTATGATTATCTCAAGGAAATAAAGGTGAAGTAGTTGTTATCCTATCCCAACTATATGATGAAGGTATTAGTGGGTATCATTGATATATGATTTATATGTTTATGTTTAGGTCACGACCTTATTTCATAATATTATACCTATGTTATGCTCTTACAGATCATACATATTGTTCAAGGTTTCCAAAATAATTTTATTCATGTCTTATATTATTCCAATCCTGATATCCTGGATCATTACTTTGTATTGATGCTTTTTTGGGTATAATTTTCTTATGTATCTTGATTATAACTATATTCTCATATTATCCTCACTAAGTATCATTGATTCTTATCCCTTATTTTTTCCCTTATTTGGCATCTAGCTAACACCTTTCTAATGTTTCCATCCCCCATGTTATGAATATGAGTGTAAATTTTGATAATTCTTGTTGGGAAATTGTGTTGTTTGATTGTGGAGAAATGATCACAAATTGTGTAAAATAAGTTTCCTATTTAACTATCCCTCAAAAACATTAATCCATTCAGTTTTAGTATTTTGAGATTATTTGTGAGAATTAATTTTAGATTTTGGAAAAAATTAATAATAATAATATGTTTATCTTGGGTGTTTATATGACTAATATTTCATCCAATTCAATGAAAGGAAGAATAAAATTATTTTCTGGAACTATCTTCCCTAAAAATCAAATCATGAAAGATTTATTAACATAGGATTCATTCCTAACACCACTATATGTTTTCACCAAAAATTGAATATCTATATCTTGAGGTGGTGAATCAATAGTCTTTAAAATATATAATATATGAAGGAATACATAGAACAAGAATCAAATAATACAATCATAGTTCATGATTGGATAATAAATGTACCTTTAACCACTTTTTTTCTCTTCCACCATGAAAGTTTAGATTTCATAGGCTCTTACATACTCCTTTTATTTTAAAGTATTTTAAATTTCTTTTCCATAGTAATCTTTGGATTGTATCACTGGATTTCATAATGACTATACTCCTTACAATTGAAACATTAAATTTTGAGTGGTGAATTAGATTGAACATTATTATCCTAGATTTCAATGATTACCCTTTTTATATCTTATTGGAACTCATGTGACTGATTCGAAAAATTTACACAATTGAAACTTTTCAATGCTCATTTAAGGAAATTTCCCTTGTTCGCATTCCCATGTTTTCACCATTTATGAAGATGAATATTCTTCCCTACATGGTCTTTATCATTTTATTTTATTTGAAATTTTAATTTCCTCTTCGTATCCCCAAATCCATCATGGTAATATGAGTATCCAATTTCTACTACCACCTAAAGATAACATAGAAAAATTTATCCATACCTTAAAATAACCTTTATAGCTTATGTGTTTTTGGAGACTTCATTTAATAACATTTAATAACAGATCGATTTTACTTTTTGGGTTATTGATAAAAAATGACGTTTGTCTTGAATCTACCATGAATTTTTCTTCATAAGAATCAATAGATTTATCCTCTTTTTCTATCATCACATGATATAGTCACTCTATTTTAATATGAAGAGTTAAATTAAAATATTTATCAAAAAAAATATTAATCTACTCAAAATCCTTAGAATGAATTTGTTAATTTTACCTCATGTTCCTAATGATATTACACCTTTGTTGTAATTCATCGTCTAAATAATCAATACCTAAAACAAAATTTTAATGCTTGGAACACTGAATAATAAAAACTATTATTTGATTTTTGTTAATTCAGATCTCAATAATTAGTGGATCTTAAGTACAACTAATAGATGGACATTTTCTTCACACAAAGGATCCAATATAATGTTGTTATTATTTTGGTGTAATTGGGTGTGTGAAAATGTTCATGATATTATTTATATCTTCAGATAATTAGGTTACACAGCCATGATATTTTGTATACTACCTTCCATAAATTTTATTTATTCATTAATAAAATCACATTATTGTCCATTAAATATATTATTTAATATGTTCCACCTTGTTTTAAGAATTTAATAGAAGTAAAAACGATTGTTTGAGTACTAAAAAATAATATTGAGAGAGTAAATTTTCATATGATAATAAAAATAAGTTCTAATATTCCCAAAACTATGACACCATTATTTAAACCTATGACACATCTGGTTCAAATTCGGTTTATTTAATATTTATCCTCTAGTTTCTTATCTAAAATAGTTCTTAAAATTACTGAAAATCGTCTTTGATTCCAACTAAGATGACCCAACCATCTCATATATAGATTATATATTATTTTTCATGATTATAAATTTAACCATAGATTCAAATCACACTTCCAAAAACTAATGATTTAGTTCCATATAATATTAAATACCTATATATCTTATCATATCATATAACATAATTTTTTTACATACTATTCTTTATACATGAAACTTTTCAAATCATATTATATACAATAATTTCTTTCATTACCTAGGGAAATGGGAATCATAAAAAAATAGTTATTCATTCATCCATATTATCTAAAAAAATTATTTATATTTTCATTATAAATATTTAAACCATGGTAATTTGATAAATAATTTAATATTATGATTATAATTATTCATTTTATAATTTATCAATTGAAAAATAAATAGTTTTGTTGAACCAAATTATTTTTCCATGTATTACATGGTTTTATTTAAAAGAAATATTTCATGATATAAGAAATTGAATTTGATAAAATGGAAAGAAATTGATATTTTCATTTAAAATTTATCTGATAGAGTATTTTTTTATTTTTCCAAAAATATTGATTTTTAGGTTTATAGTGAAAGATACCAATTTTTATTAAAATTGTCATTTCTTCAATTATTTAAAAAGTCCAATTTTATTTTTGTGTTTCTTAATTGATATTTTTTCCATTTGAATAAACATAATCCAATAAAATCTATATTAATTAGTTTGGCATTTGATTTTGGTATAAAATCATTTTTTTGTATAAAAAGGGTATTTTTATAAAAACTATTTTCGAAGTGGTTTGCATTTTTATATTAAAATTAATTTATTCCACCTATAAAAATAGGGTTTTTAGAAATTTATTTCATATTTTTAATTATAATGTTCTAATATTTTTATTTTTTCAATTTTATTTTTTGGTCATTATGATTAGTAAACATGGTAAAACATTATTCATCCAATAAAGGTTAAAATTTTAAAATGGGTTAATTAAAGTAAAAACTAGTTGAAATAGAAACAGAAACTTATTTTAATTCATATTGGATGATTTTATTTTCACACTTATCACTTTTTATTTTAAATCGGATATTTTTAAATCCCATTTCCCATGATTGAGACATTATATTATTTTAAAACATTAAAAATTTACAACTGTGACACTCACCTCACTTTTAAATGGGGTGAACCCCCTATCCTCACACTAATTGAGCCATTTAGCTCTAAATATTTCTACTCGAATAGATTCCCAACACCCTCTCCACATACTAGATGTATTGGTCTTATGAGGATATTAATCCTAGAATGATTAAGGTGAAATCCAAATAGAGATTTTTTAGGATGAGGTATAAGTCCTAACCTACCTATTTCATGTTTATTTATTCTTATACCTCTAAAAATATATTATAAAAACTATAAAATAATGAAATAAATATATTATCTATACATAAGTGTTATTTTTTTATGTAACAAGTCCTTTATATCACTTTTCCATCCTATGGGAAATGAAAACATAACTCTTGTGTACTGGTGGACTACCACCTCCATGAAGTGATGTGTTTTTTTCATCATTGTCTCACAATGATAGTAAGAAATATTTAATTAATTAATATATAATATCATTATGAATTTATTATGATTATATAAAGGTAATATATCACTTTCCTTCTTACCCTTTCCATTCAATGGAAATTGATATTATCGCTCATGCATATGTGTGGAATACCACCTCCACAAAGTGATGTGTTCATTTTTCACTACCACCTCACATTATTGGGTCACAAGGATTAAAATAATTAATAAATTTTAAATTCATAAAATATTTATGATTCTATAAAATAAAAATATATCAAATTTATTTATTTTATACTTGTTATACAAATGAAAATGTCATTCATGCATACATAGAGACTAACATCTCCGTGAAATTATTTGATTCCTTTTTCATGACCTTATTAAATGGTTGGTTTTAAAAGTTTATGTAATGTATAAATATTATAATTATAATATTTTTATGATTCTTGTGGTAATATAACCACAACACCTTTGACCGTGGCCAATTCACCAATGTTATTTTGATGTTATAAACTGAACAACCCCCAAACATCCAATGTGAACTAAACTATTTTATTACTAAATAAGTCGTGATAATAAAATAAATAGAATTAATACAAATAATTAAATGAGTATTAAAAGGGTTATTAATAAAATGTATGAATAATATAATTTTCTTATTTAGTAGTCACATAGATTTTAAATATAGACAGGACTTAAGGTATGGTATTTTTTTGGTAAAATCGTGTTTTAAAGTATTCCTTTAAAATATTTCTACTCCATAACCATGATATTTGAAATATTCCAATAATTTTCTTTTTTATACATTATATGGTTTTTAAATTTATTTTAAACTAATTATTACATTATTTTTAATATTTTAAAAAGTAATATCTTAAACATATACCATACTAGTAGTTTTTTATTTACCTATCCTTCCCACCATCATTGTAATTATTTTTAATCTATATTCCCTTATAATTTTATATGGTTATTTTATAAGAAAAAAACACCTCAATATTCTAGTAATTTTTGTACCATCCTGACTTGGGATCCACTTAACCTATTCCATGAGCTGATGGATCGCATGGACTCATGTACACCTCCCCTTACCCTAGAGGATACTAATTGGAAGCGGGGCTATAAAGGTCTTATGGTGGGGAAACTATACCCTATTATCAGAGTTTAACTTCAGATATAATATGAAACATTCAATAGTACGGGAATCATATAAATAACAATACTAAATAATAAATAAATTAGTGGAATAATAAAAAATTAAGAAACTAATAACATAATAAAAAGCCTCTATGATAGTGTAAAAACATGATGCATGGCATGATGATATCAAAAAAGGGAACTGAGGAATAGACATAAAATATTATTATATAAAAAGTAAAAAAAAGAACAAAAATTGCTACACTAACATCTCAAGAATATTCTCAGTCATCTGCTCCTAATATCCAACTATAGGTAAGCATATAAACAACCAGTCGCTTGGCCCTTTCCCTTATCAATACCTACATATAGATAATATTCCTTACTACTAAAGGAATATTTGAGTAGTGTGTGAGTTAAAAATATTAGTAGGCCATAACCAATGGTGTCTACATGTTATCTAAGTAGTGGTCATAATTAATGAGTGTGAAGGTATACAAATAATAGGAAAACAATGATGAAATAAATAACTAGCCTACTTAGGTTCTTATAGGAAACCTGGAAGGTCTACCAGCTTCGTCTCATAGACGTGATGGAAATATGAACATTACTATATATATACATTAGTAATATATATATATATAGTATATTAAAATTATATATTTCATCCACCTATATAAACTAAGTATGTGTGGAATTAAGAAGCCATATACATAGAATACTAGTTTCTGGTTAGACCGGGGCATAACTTAGACATCCATGACTATTCTAATGAGCCTCTAAGAACAAGAAATAGGGTACATGCCCTATACCCCAATAAGAGTTTGAGACTTCATTCATGACACTAGAGATGTTGAATGAGTCATCATGTCATCACTCTAATAGATATGTGATGCTTAAATCCCAATTCCCAAATAGTGCCAATGGCGTGAGACATCATGATCAACACCCAATGTAAGGGGGCATGATATTGTCTTTCTCAATAGGTACTTTACTATCATCGCATAGCCCTTATAAAGGTGTATTCATTATTATAATATTCAACATGATGGAATAACTCTCATTTAACATTCTTACCAAGATTTCATATATAGATAATGAATATTCATGTTTATAACATAACACATAAGGAAATACCTCTCATATATTCCCTTAATGATTTCCATTTCCTTTTAAAACATTACAATTCTTAATAAGTATTTAATATAACATAATCAAAGGTTTGGCCTTACGACCTTATATGAACTATTTCATTTCAACAAATTGATTCATTTAATTTAAGGAAGAGCATCCCATCTTGCATAATCCATCCCACATGATCAACACCATTTAATTCACTATGTCATTATAGTTCAACTCATACGGCTAGGAATAAATTTAAAGGTACCATCGTCAATAAGGCAATATCCTACATGGGAAATTCCAACTATAAGAGGGTTAAACAAAGAATATGTTCCTTGGGTTCCATTTAATGATTATGTGTCAAGGTAAATTTAAATTAGAATCTAATTCGAATGTTCATACGATGATTTGGGCATTTTCACATTTAAAAATAAAGGGAAAATTGTTTTGGAACACCTAATGGGTGTCTATAAATGGATTCAACCGATTATAATTCACTAAACAAGATTTAATAAATGTGAATTAAGGTGAAAGGATCAATTATACATGAAGAAATAATTATAAAGGGGACACTCAATAAAATCTAGCATGCATCACAGTGGTGTAGATATAGAGCATTGAAACTCAAAGGTAAAACGACGTGACCACCTACCTCAAGGCCATAAATGACTCCTCATTCGATATCAGCCTTAGATTCAAAGAAGTTTGGAAGATATCTAAGAAATGGTCCATCTCCCTGAAAATAGAGAAAATGGGTTTTCAATTAAATAGTTAAAAAGATCCTAAAATAAAGTTAACTTGAGGTAAGAGACTAGGGTTTCTTACCAAGATAGATCCAACACTTCATATAGATCTAGGATCGGACACCGTATGGAAGAGATAGATCAAAGACTAACTTCGGAGAATTTTATATCTCAAAGGTGAAGGATAGGTGTGTTGATCCATTGGAGGAAGAGGGATAAAGGAAAATAAGGTTTTAATTTTAAGAGAGGGAAATTTTGGATATTTCACCTCAAAATAAGGGGGGCATGGTTTGAAAACTGTGTGCAAACCATGAGAAAGTTACTACTATAAGGGGGAACATCACATTTTTATGAAAACAGTTTATCCAACCTTGTGAAAACCATGAAAATTGTATATGTCCCAAATCTTAGAAGCCTCACAAGGCCATGCACCCCAGGTCAAATAGAAATAGAAAAACCATGTAGCCAATAAGTTATACTATCTACAACTATATGGTTTTAGGAAAACCATGCGGGTCGGGGTACATGGTTTCTCCAAATCATGTGGCCTAGTATTTCACCCTTTTTCTATAACTCTAGACTCCTTAAAATCCATGGATTCTCTTGGGACCTTCTTTACATCGTAGTTCATATTTACCATGATTAATAAAAAGATTAAAATTGAAAAAAAAATCTATTTGTACCTTTATGAAAAGATGGGTCATTACAACCTCCACTCCTTAATGAAACTCGTCCCCAATTTGACCTTATGAGGGTAAAGAGGTATCTTGATAGTATATCTCCAACAACTAATATTTTATATCATCTTCCCTTTCCTAGGTCTGATTCTATAATGGTTCATGCATCTATAGCCCCCTTAATAAAGGAACCGACCTCTATCGGGTTGTCTTCAAACTGAAATCAACAATATGAATAGGATGCTCCATGAAGGAAGCATCTATATCCCTCTCAACATCATTAGGTTACAAGACATGTGATAGGTCTGGATAGTATTGGTGAAGCTGAGATAAATAAAAGGCATCAGGTATTTAACAGTATCTCTATAGAAGTTCCAATTGGTGGGCCAATAGTCTGATCCATTTCACAACCTCAATGGTTCCAATGAACCATGGTGATAGATTATCCTACTTTCATATATGAATTTTCCCTAACCAGGGTGAGACTTTCAAGAAAAACCCGGTCTCTGACCTCAAACTTGAGTGGTTTATGTCGTTTGTCGGCATATAACTGCTATCTAGACTGAGTTATCAGAATGAACTTTCTGAACAATTAGTCCTTCTCCATAGTCTCATACATGAGTTTTGGCCCAATCATAGCTCCCTCCCCTACCTCTAGCCAGCACAGAGGTGAGAGACAAGACCTACCATATAAGGCTTCAAAAGGATCCATCTTTATGGTAGACTAAAATCTATTATTATAACTAAACTTGATGAGGGGATATTTTTCCCCAAGAACCCCCAAAGTCAATGAAACATGAACGAATCATGTCCTCTAGAACCTAAATCATACACTCCATCTTTCCATTGGTATGTGGGTGATCGATCTTTCTCAAAAGCACATGTGTACCCATGGATTTCTTTAACCCATTCCTAAACTATGACACAAAATGAGTGTCTGTGTTAGAAACAATAGAACATGGAACTCTATAAAGACGTAAAACCCCCCTGATGTATAGCCTTCCTCAATCATATACTAAGAAGGTATATCTCACATGTAATAAGTTTGAAACCTTTTTCAAATTATCAATTAAAACCCACACCGTATCATTACTAAAAGTTGATCTAGGTAGACCAGTCATGAATCCCATTGAAACATCTCCCCATTTTCACTCGGGAATAGACAATGACAATAAAATACCTATTAGATGATAATGTTCCACATTCACCTACTGAAATGTGGAACACCAAGTGATGAATCTGGAAATCTCAGGTTTCATACCAGGACACCAATACTGGCATCTTAGATCCCTATACATTTTGGTGACACTAGGGTGAACTGCCCATGCTGAGGCATGTAATTACCACCTCAACTCCTCTCTGATGTCTTCTAGGACCCATACACACCCATGGAACAATAAGATATCATCCTTATCCATGGTCCATCCTATATATGTATCATACTCTGAAATTATTTCCCTTAGTAAAATGACTTTGGGATTAGAAAACTCTCCCATTCTTACTTGGTCTAGGAGACTAGAAGTCCAAGAAATGGTTGAATAGATAGTCTAACCATATTAATCATAAACCTAAATTTATATCTATGATAATAAGTCTATGAGAAACCATTTTCCATTGTATTTTTGAACCTTATATTTATGATTCTTCTATATTAGAACATTTTCCATATAATTTCCATTACCAGGAATGTAGGTAAGCTTAAAATTAAATTATTTTAGGTACCCAACCCACCTACGTTGCCTGAGATTTATATCCCTCTATATAATGACGTAATTGAGTATTTTGTGTTCAGTGAATACCATAAAACATTCTCCAAGAAGATAGTGTCCCCAATAGCATAAGGCATACACAATATCAGTGATCTACATGTCATGTTTTAGTTAATTACACTTGTGATGCCTTGCTGATGAGACTCGTACATGAAGACTCTCTCATCCTGCATCATAACAACTCCAATCCCAATACTAGATGCATCATATTATATAGTATAGATCATGTCTAGATCTAATATAATCATTATCACTACTAAATTCAAATGTCCCTTCAACTCTTTAATTGATGGTTCACAAGCTTCTGACCATAATAATTTCACAACCTTCTTTTTCAAGACTATTAGTGGTGCAGAAAGGCACGATAAATCTGGGATTAAGAATCTATAATATTTGGAAATCCACAAGAATCTCTTAATGTAAAATATTTTCTTAGGATAGTCCTAGGAAACTACATCTCTCACTTTCTCTGGGTTTACTGAAACTCTTTAACCTGGGATAAAGTGACCCAAGAAGTGGAATTTGTCAATCCCAAAGTGTAAATTACTGATCATAGAATAGATTTGATTATCTATCATTATATTCAGTGCAATCTTGAGATGGGTTGAATGGTTTTTTTGGATCGTAAATACACTAATATATCGTCAACAAATACTACCAAAAATGAATCCAAATATGGTTGGAAAACCGAATTTATAAGATCCATAAAAAATGTAGGTGCATTCATGATTCCAAATAGAATGAACAAGTACTCATATAGACCATACCTACTCCTGAAGGATGTGTTATGTATGTATGAAGACCTGACATGAACCGTGTGACAGCCCGACCTAACATCTATCTTTGATAGCACTCTCTATCCTCATATCTGATCAAATAGGTTATCTATTCTTGGTAGTGGATACTATTCTATATTGTGAGCTATTTAAAATGATTGTAATCCATACAAGTCCTAATTTTACCATCCTCCTTCATGGATAAAAGTACTGGTGAACCCCATGGAGAAGTTATAAGGTGTATAAAACCATTAGCCTCTAGATCCTCGAACAATTTCTTAACTTCCAGAATCTCCTTAAGTGCCATCCTATAAGGAGGAATGATCACTAGTGCTACTCCAAGAACTAAATTAATGGTGAAATCTACCTATCACATTGGTGTTAGAATAAAGAAGTCACAAAGAAAGAATTCCCTGAAACACTCCACTACCAAAGGAAAAACAGCTGGTCATAACCCCTGGTCATCTAGGAAAAGACTGGTGATCTATGTTTTCACACTACCCATTCTCCGTTGCTCAGGACCTGATCGTGAAGAATGAACATACCATTCTCCCTTATGTGCATTTCTACCACCCTCTAGTGATGTAAATGTCACCCTCTAATGATAGTTTTTAATGTGGGATTGATAGGGAACCAACTAGTCTATTCTGTTGATTACATAAAATCCCTATATGTCGTAGACATAAAGATTCCATATGAAAAGTTAATCTCCTATCTCAGGGGGACATTCCATACAATAGTGAACTCCCTATAATCAAATACCTAATGGGGTATCAAACCTCATAACACCATGAATGTTTTTGATCTCAAGGCCCAAAATTCCCATGATAGTATCATATATAAATGAGTGACACACACCTATGTCAAGTAAAGTGGACACTAAAGTGGAGGGAACTAGAATAGTACTTTAAACTATAGAAGTATTGGAGGTCCGATATTATAGTGTAGGATGGAATGCATGTAAATAGCATGTACCATGTCTGTGAGTCACTTCCTAACTTCCCTAACCAAGCCCACTCTGATGGCACTGAGAATCATAGGTCTGACTACCTCTACCTCAACTACCACCTCGACCTGATCAACTGGTGGTATTCTAGCTACCCTCCTATTGTGATCCCACTGGCTCCACACCTGATTGGTGAATAGGTTCATATCCATACTCACTATGAATAAGGGGGATGGTCCTGTAGAGGTGCTGGATATGTCTCATCATGACATAGACTCTATATTCGACTGGATCCCATAAACACAGAGGATTCATGTGACTCGGCTTAATGCACTAGTGCAAGATAATAAAGTTATCTATATGGGGAAACTAATTGCGTTTACCTCTATGAGTGGCCTCAAAGTGTCTCTTTCTACTAGAGGAAGAACTTTTTATAACTCTAGGTGTCGAACCTCTTGAACTAACACCATCGTCTTACCTCAAGTTTATCTCAATAATAACGTATTTTTGGAATATTTCTAAAATGATAGTCAACCTAAAAACGTTGGCCTATGAATGGATGGCGTAGACCATTCCATCCTTGAATCACCTAAAGGCCATAAGGTAATCAGTATCTAGAGTTGGACCAAATCATTGTAGCTCTGTGAAATGAGAAAAGTATTACATAACTAACATACTCCTATGCTACAATTTCATAAAGTCTCTAGATCTATCAGCTCTCAGAGTCTGGGTAAAGAAGTAGTCATAGAAGATGGTCTGAAAATCATCATAGGCCATATCATGAGGTTGATTTGCCTGGGTGATAACATCCCACCACCACTTAGAAAAATCGTATAGCATATAAATAGATAGTTTGACACTCCACTTTGGAGGCATCTTGATATGATCGAATATATATAAGATATCCTCAATCCAGGACTCTATAGTATGTGGTCCCCCATCCCATAAAAAGGTGGTAGGATGTTACTAGTGGAATTCATGAGTCAACTCTTCCATGCTTGGGGTTGGTCAAACTACTCCTTACATAGACTGTAGCATATATAGAAAAATCTCTCTAAACTAGGAATCAGTTCCCATATCTAGAATAGGAATATTATCTATATGTGGATACATAGAAAAAATCATCGGCGGCTCACAACCTACCACCTAAGGTGCATGTTCATAACTTCCTTTAGGTTGTGCGACTAGAGGATGTCATTATAGAAAAATTATATAATTCCAAAAGAATGCCTCATAATATATTTAATCAACTCAAACAGTTTTATATTGGAAACTTGGAAATTTATAAAGCCTTCGTATAAGTATGATCATGCCTCTTTGCCTACTTCAAAATCTAGGTCTATATGGTATAATAGATCATAAAGGCCCTAAGAACATAAAAGATACCCACTACCCACTACTAAGGTCAGGTTCAGGTCCAAGACTTTATGTTAGATGTACATGATATGGTCATTCTTACATCATAAGTAAGATTCATTTTGAAAATGTGCTTGTTCAAATATAGAAATCATGTCAAATAGTTGAATTAGATGGTTTACCATTTTTCAATCCATAAAGACCCATGCTCCTTATGAACAAAAACATGTAATCCACTTGACACACACCATAACATGTTCCATCCCATGAAACCAATGTTTCATGTATCAATATTCCATAATTCACTACATAAGGTGTATAATTTTACTTATTCATAAAAAACACTCGTAGGTTAAGGTAGGAACATTAAGTATCAATTATATTTTCCAATCCCTGTAAGAAGTTTCAGCGTAGTTCAATACAAATTCAATAAACTTTAAATACTCAACAAAAAAATGCATACTAAAAAAACAAATGAAATGTAAAATGCATGGAATATTTCTCCTAGTGTACCTAATGATGATGCATAATCTAATGCAACACCCTCATTTCATCATGCCTGGGTGAATAAAATCATTTCAACAATACCAATATCAATAAACTCATAACTGAAGTGTTTCGCCCAATGATGAAGTCATATTAACTATAAAAATAATAATCAATTAAGGAAATTACCCATCCTAGGAAAATTGGGGTTCCCCTATACATGGTTTATCTATATACAAGCATAGGGTCAATTGTAAATTCCTTTAGGTCCTAGTATTTTTTCTAATTCCCAATTAGTAAGATAATGGAAAAACAAAATCTCTAATACCATTTTGTAACGTCTTAACTCAGGGTCCACTCATTCCCTGATCTAGTGGGTCACATAGCCTGAAACAAACCACCCTATATTCAATAGTATTCTGACTAGAATCAAGGGTGTGAATGTTGTATAGTGGAGAGACTATACCCTATTACCAATGTGGCACAGCAGATAAAATAATTGAAGAAGTATATAAATAAGTAGACAAAATAATAAATAAAGCATTGGAAGAATAAATAACTAACCAGTTGATAATATGATCAAAACACTCTATGGTAGTGTTAATACATTATGTATCACATGATGACATACAAAAAGAAAACTAGGGAATATGAATACAATCGTGCTATAAAAAATGTACAAAAAGAAAAAAAACTTATCCACTCGCATCTTGAGAGCATGCTCGGTCCTCTACTCTTAAGTTATAACTACATGTAAATATCTCAACAACCTATAGTAGGTCCCTTTAATTTATCAATACTTGTATAAAAATAATATTATTATGTTCCAAAGGTATCCAGTGTAGGGTATGGGATAAAAATCTTAATAGCCCACCACCAATGATGTCTATGTGTAATCCGAGTAGTGACCGTAACTAAATAGTGTGCATGTATAAATAGAATAGAAAAACTATAGTGAGCCTCGATTTTCATACATTAACATTACATCACATTTGTGGAATAATTAAAATTTTATACAAACAGATTCCCAAAAACCGTATTATATTAATTAGTTTGGAAACATGGAATAATAAAAACTAATAAATAAGTGAGATACATTATCTCTCACTAGGTTATCCATGAATACCAACCTTATTAGACACATCATATGTAATAAATGTATTCATAACCTAAGGAAATATAAAAATGTGTGAGATTAAATTCTCAGTAAATTTAAACAATGGATAAATATGAGCATAAACATGAGCATAAGGGTATCATAATATGATCAAAACATTAGACAATCATACCCTACATATCAAATATCGTAAACATGAATCCTGGAATAAATATTGGTTTTTCATAAATCATGGTAATGAAATAAATAACATAATCCATGGAATCATAATATAGGAATAAAACATGGGGTTTCTAGAATACACATGAACATATAAAAAAATATGTCAAGTATACCCACCAAGACCTTCACAACATGTCAGGATTGGGTTACGACCCATGTAACTTCTTGTTTTTTGGTCTTGGGCTACAACCAATGTACCCTTTTACTTTCACGCTTGGGATATAACCCATGCACCTTCATGTTTTTGGGCTTGGGAAACAAACCATGTGCCCTATTACTCTAAGACTTGGGCTAAAACCCATGTAACTCTTTATTTTTGGGCTTAGGCTACAAAATGTGTACCCTTTTAGCTCATATAAAAATTATCATTACCCAATTCATTGGAGGGAGATATATGTCCCACCCATATCATAATGAAATAATTCATACATGTGCCACAAGGTAACAAAACATTCATCATATCATGACCCATAAAAATAGATCACATCGTAAACCATGGAATGAAATTGTAATTATAAACATTTAAATATATCATAAACTATGGAAAATATATAGGTTTCATAAACATTTCATACTATAAAACCCATGAAAGGAATCCGGTTTCATAATAATTTATCATGGCATTACCCATTGAAGTGAAATAGTTTTTATAAGCATATAACCGGTGGAAGAGTAATGGGTATCATAAACATATAACCTATTAAAGAGAAACACATTTTCATTAACATCATTCCATCAAAACAAAAACCATTTAGATAAAGAATATTAATGTAACCTTTGGATCATTTCCCAAAAAGTCATAAGTGATATAAATAGATGTCATCTAAGATGGAAAATAATTTTGATATATCTTTTAAAAAAATTACTTGAGTAAAATGTCCTTACCTATTTTAAAAAATTATTTCTAAAACAAAAAACCTTTTGAAAACAATTTTGCTTTCAAAATAATTTTAAAACCTAGAAATAAATCTTGAAAAAAAAATTGATACCATTTCTTTTAAAAAAATATGAAAACATATAAAGAAAGCATAGAAACATTTTGAAAACAATTTTTATTGAAAACTAATAAAATAAACTTGAAAACATTTTGATAACCATATCTTTTAAAATACTCAATAAAGAAAAAAATCATAATTTTTTTAGAAAACATGGTTTTAAAGAACATATATTTCTAACCAAAGATAGCATAAAGTCGATCTTTTATAAAAACACTTTCTTAACTATATTATTTACCAAATAGTGTAAAAATGGTACCAATACATAAATATATCATTAATAACCATATTAGAAGAAAATTCATGAATATTATTGACATATGGATCATAATTTTTCATCAAATAAATCGTAATCATAAACAATATCAAAAAGTAATGAGATTGTTTCAATAAACCCTTACAACTTGGTTCCATTGAACCATCCACCCCATTTAAGAAAAAAAAACTTACATAAAGCTTAAAATAACATTAAAATAAGGATATTAATTATATAACATTACAAATACAGTATATACAGCTCATGGAAAAATATAGGTGCCTAACATGACATGTGTCTCAAAGAAGGTAAATTGAGACAAAACAATCTTACCCATTTGGTAAATTTTGAAACATAATTTCCATAAAATAAAAATCATAGAGTGGATATGTAAATAAGAATTAATTGAATAATAATAATGACATAACACTTCCATGGTTAGTTTTCACACTACACAAATGAAACGAGCAGTGATTAAGGCAAGTATCTCATGAAAATAAAAAGGTGAGATGAAATCCCCTTACCTTGTGTCTTGACTCTCGTTGTACTCATAAAAACATCCTATATGATAAATATAAGTTTATTATAATATATCAGATAACCATATTATTATATCTATTACATTATATGTTTTAATTATGATATTATATTACTTGATTTTTAACAATTCTATGTTAATGTTTGACTTCGGGTAATATAGACTTTGTTCTTAGCATGTTTCTGAATTTGTTATATATTTGGTTTTTATAATTATATCATGATTTCCAGAATAAAATAAATTATATAAATATCAATTATATTGATTGTATTATAATAATATATAGAATATATATGTATAAAATGGGATACACAATTCATGGGATGGTAGGCCTTATGTATGCATGAACACCGTTTCCATTTTATTATCATATTAAAAGGAAGAATGAAAATGAAATATATGTATATGTGTATATAATATCATTATAGTATCATTATTATGTCATATATATAATATAAGTTCACAAAACACATCCTTAATACATTCTAGGTAATGTTTTAATGAATCACAACGCTTTGAGGGGGCGGCAGTCCACACTTCCTCAAATGAAATTATCGTATTTACATAAGACAAAAATCTTATATGAATTATCTAAATAAAAATTAAATAAGAATAAATACATTATATATAAAATATATATAATATATAAATATATTTTCCTCCATAATTTCAACCATGTGAGGTGGTAAAGTAAAAAATGAGCAATCATTGTTTCGTGAGGCGGTAGTTTTCCATACACATAAAAAGTATGTTTGTTACCCATTATATGGATTTGTGTGTAAGTGTGTGTTGAAACCATATCATAAGAACATAATATTATATTTAGTATTATTTTTTATACAATAATGGAATAATAATATTTTATGGGGTGGATAATTGAAATGAAATAAAAGAACTAGAGGAAGAACGTTACCACTTATTTGGGTAAGTCCTTTTGGTTTTCACCAAAGGGATTCCTTGTATTGATTTATTCCAATGGGTATGCTTCAATTATTACGGTATATATGTTGAGGATATATTTGGTCATATATTTTTTGATCCAAATTCTCTTTAGGGGTATGAGGAAGTGGGAAGAGAGGAGGCCTTTTTATAGTGGGGGAGGAGTGGCACTCTTGTAATATTTTGAAAAAGGATTTCCATACATGTTTTTCACATGTTAAGTGGATAAAATAATAAACCATAATAGATAAAATGGAGTATAGAGTCAACATATTTTCATAAAATGACTTTAACAATTTTCTATGTCATTTTGGGTCTTATATTTAAGGTTTAGTACTTTATTAACCTAATTTTTCTCTTAATTATTGTAATTAATTTTAAACACTTTCACTGATATTTTTTGTAAAAAACTAAGTTGACCTTATTATAAATTATAAATTATTATTATTACAAATATTGAATCCATTTTTATAAATTCCAATCATATAAGTGGAATAAATTAATTTAAATTTAATCTTGCGGGCGGGACAACAATGAGAGTTTATAAAGTAAAAACATCCAAAAGATTGCTATGTTTTTATACCCAATTTCAAATTGAAATTTATTCCAATGACCTAAATTGGATTAATTGATAAATATATTATATAATTAAACTTTTAAACTAATTTAAAATATAATTTAACATTATAAATAAATTATATAAAAAATCAGTTTTGAATTAAAATTCAGAAGTTTTAACTGTTCATTAAAAATGAAACCATGCAGAAAAATTCCAAAAATTTACCCTAACCTAATTTTCATGTTTTAAATTCAAATATGAAGTTTATATTGACATATTAAATCAATAAATATTAAAAAATTGTATTTAAAATGGTTTCACCGTTAAAAGTCAGTAAAAATACCTTAATAAAAATTTAGATTTTTAATCATAAAATTGGGTTTGTTCTTATCTTATTTCTATAAACCCTATTGTATGAATATAAAAAATATTTTATTGAATATATTAAATATATATTACATTAATATCACTAAATAATTATAATTAATTTAATTTATTAGGTTAAAATAACTTTGTGATCATAAAAATAATAATATTTTCATTTATATTCAATAAGTTTTTATATTCATTTCTAATTAACTGTTAACCTTGGAGTTTATATTATATTTTTTTAAACCATATATTTTGATAAATTAGATAATAATATTCATAAAAACTAATTTAACGGCTAGTTTTTATCTTATTTTGTTAAATAATAACATTTTAATAATATATTATTGTTCCGTAAAACTTTGTATAGCATGTTATGCAATCCAGTGAGAAAAATAATTATTGCATGTAATGCAAGATAAACTCAGTGTTCTATATAGAGAAAGATAAAATATATATTACATGTAGTTCATGATTAACTTTTTTTTGTGTATAACTCATGCCAAACAAAGTTCTTTAATATAAAATAAACAATTTCCACTGTTGTTTGAAATGAAAAATATCAAAAAGGTTAAATTAATTTGAAAAATAATAATTCAAAAAATATCAAGGTGTTACATTCTGACCCCATAAATTTAATTTCACCCTTTAAATTCATCTGGGTTATCAATGTTTTAATATATTAATGTTTCATTCATAGAAACAGACATCATAAAAAATGAATACGAAAACTTTCCTTAAAAAGGGAAAGATTGAACCATAACAGTTTCCAGAAGTAACATATAACTATGATTCCACATATGAGAACATAAGTTGGTAGTTAATATTGGATATGGAGGAAAAATGTAAAAAATTATTTGTATTTATTGAGGTCATCAATAAAAAAAAAGTGAATGATCAAAGAAAAGTTGAGGGCCCCAAATTCATAAATCTTTGATGATTTAAAAGGCCACAAGTTCAACCAAAATTAAGGTATTACGAAAACATCTTTTTTATCATTATCTTCATGTTGAGTAATTATTTTATTTACCAAAAATATAAGGAAACATAATTACTTGATATATTTCTATAAAAAAAATTTATTCTTTAGTTGTACTTTTATCTATATATAATTCATCCATTACTTCAATAAAATGTAAGTCTAGAAATTAACTTTGATTCATGGTGTACTAAAATACACATTTATAATGTCTTAATTCCCATAAATTAATGAAAATCATAACTTGTAACACCTCAAGCTTCCACGGTACGTTTCCCTTTGAAAAATGCAGTAGCTTGCGTTGTACACAACTTGGAGTTTTAACACACCACGACTAATCAATGTAGCTATTATGAATAGTAATACACACTTTTTGAAATTTTATAAATTTTATTTTTTAAAATATACTTCATTTTTGGATTCATAATATCAAAATTAGCATAGGGTGAATTTTTTGTATTTTTATGAAAACTTACAATTTTTGATGAATAGTGAAAAACACTGCATTATTGTTTAAAACCAAATTTTTATTTAAATAATTTTTTATTTTATTTTAATTTATTTTAGGTCAAAATAGATACATAACACCTAAGTATTTTCAATGTAATTCATTGGATTCATTTTATAATAAGTTTAGATATATAAAATTTTATTGAACTTTTTACCGTCTTTTACCCACCTTCTAGGAGCAGTTGAAAGTTGGCATAAAACATAATTTTACCGCTTCTTTGAGTTTAATTTCAAAAATTTGCAAGACATAGTTAATATTAATAAGTAAAATTTGGTTCAATAAGATGAAAATAATTTTTGGTGAATAGTAACTTTTGACTTTTATTTACCACAGTTAAAAGTAAATAGGGTAATTAAGGGTAAAAATGATATCATAATTACCCTAACACATGTCCTAATTCTATCGGATAAGTATAATTCGACCAAAAAAATTAGGAATAAAATATGATCCTATTTGGTCCACTTGGATCAGATTAGGGCATTTATTATTATTTTATTTAAGAAGAGTTAAAAGAGTTAAATTCAAAGTTTAATAACTAAACCATTTTTAATATAGGGTTACACACAATATAAATTAGACTATAAATATTAATTATAAAACAAAAATTATTTCCTACATAATGGTATTTTATTTATAATTTTTAGACATTAAATAATTTAATTTATTTATGACACCATTATGATGTGGTAATTACCTTATTAATGAATGTTTCAAATAATTGATATTATAAATATCCAAATAAATGTAATTTGAGTCTTTTTATAAATTAAACTAATTTTATAGGTTAATATGACATGTTAGGGTTGATTAAATAATTTTTTTTAAGTAATCAAGCTATTATGAATTTTAGAAAAACCAAATACTAAATGGTGTCAAAATTGGCGTATTTAGGTTTTTAAAACAAATACTATATTATTAATTGATCTAATATTTTTTAAATTCTAAGGTTTGGAGAGATGACTTAGATAAGGTTATATATATTAATAACTAACCACTTGGGGTTTTTTTGGCTTGTTATAGTATGTTTATTAACCATATAATATAAAAATACAATGAGACATGGTAAATATCATACTATTTAACTAAGAGTTAAATCTAAAAGATAAGATTAATATGGTGACATAAACCTATATAAAACCTATTGGATGAGAGGTTTCCAACCCATCCCCACCTTTTACTTGAAATAATTCATTTTGGAGCCATTAGAAACCGAAAATTATTTTATTATAAAATAATATTTCAAGAGTTTCCTTAAGTGACCCGCACCTCTCTTATAAAAGGGCACTTCCCCTTCACTTAATCTCACACCTCCAAAGCCATTTAGCTCATCCAAAACCTGCCAAATTATCTTACCAGCCTTCCTCCATTCATCCTAGAGGCCTTATTTTGGTCAAAAAATCCATCCTATTGATCCCTTTTGATCAAATCAAAAGGAAGAACCCGAAGAAGAGGTAAATATTTCACCACCCTCTTTCAAGTTCTTTTATTCTTACACTTCCTATTTCTTTATTATTTAAATTATAAAATATTAAATTCAGTATATTATATATAATGTGATGTTATTATAAAAATTTTACAACCATATTCATTATTCTATCCATCATATGAATGACAATGTCCTCATACGTGCGTACGTACGGCTTACCGTCTCCACGTCGTGGTGTAGTTTGTTATTCAAAAACTTCATTATTTGGATGGGTATAATAATGATTATAACTAATTTAAATAATAAATATAACATGGTAATGATTCTGTATATATGATATACCATCTATTTACATACTATTTCACCATCCATATAATTATATTTTCAATCGTGCGTATGTACGGATTACCGTCTCCACCAACGCGATGAGATTCATTCACCATTGTAATCATTCAAGAATAATATTCATTTTATGATTAAAAATAATGTTTAATAACTTAATATAATTTTGTATATTAATAAAATACATCCTATCCATAACAAACATGGATTACGTAACCAATCATATAAAGGAAAACGAATTAGTTAACACCTGAAACAATGATACTATTGAAATATTATTAAAGATGCAATATTAGAGGATCATATATGATATCATATTTATATATATAGTTCTTGAATAATTTAATAACAATTTTTTAACTATTATATAGTAGGTTATAATACCATTGACTAAGTAAAAGTACAAGGTAAGGGTTAATTTCACAATCTCTTTATTATCCAAGGTTGTTTTTACGTAAGTATTTTCTAGGACCTCTTTATCATCCACATCAGTGTTTTCTAAAAAAATGTATTTAAAAACATTTTTACTATTTACTATACAATGGTTTAAATTAATTTATACCCTTATTTGACCTTATATGTTTTTAAAGGAATCTTTTCGTTATTTTCCAAACAAGGTACTTTATGACATTTTCAATAAAATTAAGGTAAAAATGTCTTTTTTTAACTTATAAAACCGGTGTGGCTATTTTCTACCGTTATAACATCGTTGAAGATTCCCTTAAAATCTTATAAGAATATCTTAAAAATAAATTTTTTCTTTTATAATTACCTGACTTTTAAAAGATTTCAAAATAGAAAGAGATATTTCTCTCAAAATTTTTTGGTTTCATCTATGTCAACATTCATTGATGGACTTTAAACCTGTTTGAACTTGATTTATTATGATATAAATATTTCATACTGTATTGAAGGTTTTGTGATATATTTGACTATGGATGTGTTATTTTTATACCATTCATGGTTTATAGATAATTTATTGACATTTCGTATGTTATTTTTAATACAAACATTTATGTTATGTTTAAACCTTTTCATATGAAGAATGCATTGGACTTACTAAGTGATAGGTGGAGCCCGCTATAGCTCCTCGATTCATCGGTAGGTCTCTTGAGACAAGCTAGTGTCTTGGAACAAGGCCTTAACAAAATATTATTTTTAGTATTGGTACAAGTCCTTGACTATGTCGTTATTAATTCTGGCATTATGCATTCCATCATTATAAAAGTGGATATTGATATTGCATGTGATTATTCAACTAGTAGAATATCCATGTGAATAAGTAAATGGAATTATTTGATTTTATCTATGCCATACTATGATTAAGTTTAAGTTTAAAAGGATTTTGTTTTATTCTCATACATTGCCTTAAATGCTTATTCTTATTTATGAGAGTTCCAGCTATATTGTTATCCTTACTGAGCATCTGAGCGCACCCCTCTCTATGTTTTATTTTTCCCAGGATGTGAAGAAGTATTTTATGGTTGACCTGCAGGGATAGGATAAGTATATAAGTGTGTTCATAAGGGGAAAAAATTTTTTTGATGTTTTTATTTCATGGTATAATGTAAAACTCATTAATGTATCTAGTACTTATAATGCTACTAAACTAATCAGTCCTTCGGGATTTGACCCCTTGTGATCATGTCAATGTTATGTAATAATGAACCGACTCTGGGTAATTGGGGCCGGGGTGTTATATAACTATTTGTCTCTAACTATTCCTCAAAATAAATATGGTTAATACATTCATATATAAATATAAAAAGTAACCCTACTGATTCTTCCTTAATATTTATTCACAAAAAAATAATTATAAATTAACGAGGAAATCGCGTAGGCTTGTGGTAGACATGAAACCCTTATCATCATTCAGTCATGGGTTTAAGACCCGTATCCTTTATAGACATGATTGGTTGTCACCCGATATGCATGATTTCCTTTTCTAAAACCACACTAATATAATTCCCAAAATAAATTTGATAAACATCCTTGAAATAATGTTAATCGATAAATAGGCATTTTACTAAGGGTATCAATACAATATCAATACATAAATACTTCCTCCAATTTTGAACATAAAATTTTCATGAATGGTTAACCTTATAACCCATCTGAAATATGAACATCCAAATATTTAGAATGAAATCCATGAAATTATCTTAACATTGATCCCACATATATAAAAATTACCACTTGGTTGTCACATCCCAAACATGTGAGTACCCTCATCATATATTCCCCTAAAACAGGTAAGAATATGAATTACCATAAATCCTTTAAGAAAACATGCATGCTTCTTTATTCTAATGATTACTAGATAAATTATTTTAATACAATAAGTTGAAAAATTCATCCTTGATGACAAAGAATGCTTTTTCAATAATCAGATCTAGGGTAATCTGTACCATCTAATTTACTTATTCATATCTAAAGTATCTTTATAGAAACATCATTATCTCAATGTCAAGAATTATTTAAGGGTTTTTTTACCTTAATAAAAATATCTCCTTTCTATGAAATCACTTTTCAATTTCTTCATAACCATTATAAATATCCCTTTTAATCCATAATAAAAATTTATACTAAGAAAACTTATATATTTCATGATCTATATAACATAATCTTTGAATTCCAAAACATAAATACTTCATCCATAAAAAATTATTCTTAAACCAGAACTAAAGCTTCATAAACATAATATTTAATACATATTTCCTAAGATATGAAATATGAATCATTTCTTAAGGCTCCTCAAAGTCAATCTAATCATTCTTATTATGTTTAATGTAGAAAATACTGGAATACAATCACAAACCTTTCACATTTCCTTTACAGTCTCTTTATCTTTATAATTTTATCCAACACTCGCACCACCTTTATGATTATTTTTATGAGATTTACACTTGGGAGATCAATTTTTATAATGTCCATACTTCCCACATATGAAACATTTAATGCTAATAATGTTCCTTCTAGTTCTCTTTATTGACTAAAACCAGAAAGAACAGGGTGAGAAACACATATCATAGAATAAAACCAAATAATCATGAAAAATTACATATAGGATGTCTAAATCATGACCCCTACTTTTAATCGGTGAGAAAAAAGGTTTATCCAAGGTTATTCATAGACAATTTACATTTAAATACATCATGATAGTTCATGACGAGTTTTTGAATTTCTAATGCATATATCTCGGGAGTGGAAAACCATGTGTGCTGCAAGGCCTATTATCATGTACCAGATTACCCTGAGTTAGCTTCGGGACATCTGGTCAGAGTTTTTACCCCTATATACATATGTTCTCGATCCACATCCACTTGTAGTATCTAGATAGGGATGTATTTCTAGGAAACCACTCACTCTATTCTTAACCAAATTCTAGGACATTTTCCTATACTTTTCCTTATCCTTGTACTTATCCTTATAAATTTACATAGAGTTATCACTATGGTTTTATCATCATAATTTACAAAGGTTAAATAAAATTTTACTCTGATACCAACTATAGATTCCCTAACTTTTCATACATTAACATTAAATCACTTTGCCAGAATACTTAAAATATTATACAAATAGACACTGAAATACTGTATTAGTTTAGCTCCTTTAGAAATATAAAAACATAAACACCGATATATGAGTGAGCTACATTATCTACCACTAGGTTCTTCATGACTTTCACCCTTCTTATAGACATACATAATACATATCTTCTTAACCTGGGGAAGGAAACATAAAAATTGGTTAGCTTAGATGCTCGGTAAGGGTAAACAAGGGAGACATATAAGCATAAACATGAGAATAGGAGTATAGTAATGTGATCAAAACATTAAAAGACTATAACTTGAATATCAAATATCTTAAAATTTTATCATGGAATAAATCTTGGTAGTTCATAATACATGAATCATAAGTAAATAAGTAACATAATCCATGAAATAAAAACATAGGAATAAAACATGGGATTTGTGGAATACACATAAACATAGAAAATAATTTGCCAACAATACCTACCAAGACCTTCACAACATGTTTGTCTTATGATATGACCCATTTACCTATTTTTTTAATGCTTAGGCTATAACCTAAGTAACCTCTTACTTCCACGATTAGGATATAACCCATGTACCTTCTTGTTTTTGGGATTGAGAAACAACTTGTGTACCCTCTTACTTTGAAGATTGGCCTCTAACCCATATACCTTCTTGTTTTTTTGTCTTTGGCTACATCCCATGTACCTTTTTAGATCATATAAAACTTATCATTACCCAATTCATTGGGGGGAGATATAGGTATCAACCATCCTATAATGAAATCATTCATACAATTTCCACAAGATAACAAAACATTTGTTATATCATGACCCATGAAAATATATCATATCACAACCCATGCAGTAAAATGTCTATCATAAAAATTTAATTATATCATAACCTATGTAAAATATATATTTTTCATAATCATTTAATCCTATAATAACCCATGAATGAAAGTGGGTTTCCTAAGCATTTAACATGGTATAATCTATTGAAGGGAAAAAGGTTTTATAAGCATATAACCCATGGAATAGGAATGGGTTTCATAAAAATATAAAGTATGGAAGAGAAATAGGTTTTCATAAAGGCCATTAAATCAAAAAAAAACATTTATAGAAAGAATATGAATGGAATCTTTGGATCATTACACAAAAAGGCATGAGTAACTGCAATGGATGTCATTTTATATGTAAAATAATTTTGACATATCTTTTAAAAACATTACTTAATAAAAATATCATTTCTTATATGCAAAAATATTTTTAAAATGTAAAACCTTTTAATAACCATTTTCTTTGAAAATAATTTGGAAACTTAGAAATAAATCTTGAAAACATTTTGGAAACCATTTCTTTGAAAACACTTTGAAATATTATGAAGAAATATTAGAAACATTTTGAAAACAATTTTCCTTGAAAACTTATAAAATAAACCAGAAAAAATTGAAAACCTTTTCTTTGAAAATATTTAAAAAATAAAAATAAATCATGAAATTGTTTTTAGAAAATATGGTTTGAAAGATCATATATTTTTGATTGAAGAGAGGGAAAAGTCGTGATTTATTAAAAACACTTTCTTAACTATCTTATATACCAAATAGTGGATAAAATGGTACAAATGCGTGAATATATCATGAATATCTATAATATAAGAAAATTAATGAGTTTTATTGAGATATGGATCATAATATTTTATTAAATGAAGCATTATCATAAACAATATCAAAAATTGATGAGATTGTTTCAATAAACTCTTACCACTTGGTAACTTTAAACCATGCTCCCCATTTAAGAAAATAAAATTACATGAAGATTAAAATATCATTAAAATAATGATATTGATGATATAACATGCCAAAATAATTACATACAGCTCATGAAAAAATATAGGAGCACAACATGGCATGTTTCTCAAAGAAGGAAAATTGAGACAAAACTATCTTACCGATTTGGATACTTTTGAAACATAAACCCCATGAAATAAAAAAATGGATATTTAAATACCCATAAATTTAAGAATAATAATAATATAATTAATACATGGTTATTATAAACACCACAAAAATTAAATGGTTAGTGATTATGGTATGTAGCTCACAGAAATAAAAAAGGTGAGATGAAATCCCCTTACCTTGTGTCATGACTCTCGTCGTACTCATAGAAGCATCCTGTTTAATAAATATAATTTTTTATAAATCTATTAGATAACCATATTATTATATCTAATACCTTATACGTTTTTATTATGACTTTGTATTACCCACTCATTAACAATTCTATGTTAAGTTTTCACTTTGCGTAATATCTGATTTGTTCTTTGCATGTGTCTTAATTTGTTATATCTTTGGCCCTTATACATATGTCATGACTTCCAGAATTTAATCCATGATATAAATATCAGTTAAATTTATTTTATTATAATAATCTATATAATATATAAGTATAAAATGTAATACAACATTCATGGATACAGTAGGTCGTACGTACGCATGAACATCGTTTCCATTTTATTGTCATATTGAAAGTAGGAAGGAAAATAACATATAAGTATATATGTATATAATATCATTACATTAGAATTATTATATAATATCTATAATATAGTTTCACTAACCACATATTTAATACATTACATTAATTGTGTGAATTAATCACATCACTTTGAGGGGATGGTATTCGACACTTCCTCAAATGAAATTATTGTATTTACATAAGAAAGAAAGAATAAAGGTACGTTTTAAATAAAAATTAAAGAATAATATTAAGGATACTATTTTTTTATAAAATCATGTAATAATTAAAAAATTATAGTATATTAAGGATACTTTTTTTTATAAAATCATTTAATAATAATATTTTACTAGGTGGAGAATTGAAATAAAATAAAAGAACTTGGGGAATAATGTTACCTCTTATTTGGGTAACTCATTTTGTTTTTCATCAATGGTATTCCTTGGATTATTTTTTCCAAAGGGGTGCCTCTAGGATGAAGTTATGGATTTTTATGAGCTATATTTTTAAATCTTGGTCGAGCCAAAGTGGCTTGAGATGTGTGGGGAAGTTGGAAGAGATGAAGTATTTTATAGTGGAGAAGGAGCGGCACTCTTGTAATATTTTGAAAATAGAATTCCATACACATTTTCTACATGTCAAGTGGATCCAATAATTGAAAAAATTATATAAAGGGGAGGATATGGTAGAAATAATTCCACCCAATGAATCTTGGAAAATTTTATAGGTCATTTTTGTTCATAACATTAAGGTTCAGTAACTAATTTTTCTCTTAATCGTTGTAATTAATTTTAATCACTTTCATTAATATTTTTAGTAAGAAAATTAGTGAACTTATTAGACATTATAAATTATTATTATTCCAAATATAGAATCCATTTTTCTAAATTTCAATCACATAAGAGGCATAAATCAATTTAAATTTAATCCCACAGACTGGATGACAATGTGGGTTTTAAAGTCAAAATTTCCAAAATTGTACTAAGTTTTTATACCCAATTTCAATGTAAAATTTAATAAAATGACCTGAATTAGATTAATTTATAAAAATATGATCTAATTAAAATTATAAAACAATTTTAAATATAATTTAACCTTGTAAATAAATTATATGAAAAATTAGTTTTGAATTAAAATTCAGTATGTTTAACTATTCATTAATAAATGAAACCTTGTAGGAAAATACCAAAAAATTATACTAACCTAATTTTAATGTATTTAATTAGAATATGAAGTTTAATTTTGAAATATTTAATCTATAAAAGTGTGAAAATTATTTTTAAAATGGTTTCTCCGTCAAATGGAGTTAAAAATACCATAATAAAAATATAGGTTTCTAAGCATAAATTGGGTTTGATCTTATCTTATGTCTATCACACCTATTGGATAAATATAAAAACAATTTTATTGAATATATAAAATATATATTTCATTAATATCACTCAATAATTTTAATTAATTTAATTAATTTGGTAAAAATATCCTTGTGACCATAAAAATAATAATATTTTTCTTTTATATTAAATCGGTTTCCATATTAATTTCTAACTAATTGGTAACTTTTTAATTCATATTATATTTGTGTAAACCATATATTTTTATAAATTCATTAATATTATTCATAACCACTAATTTAAAAGCTAGGTTTTATCTTATCAATATAAATAATTACATTTTAATAACAAAATATTTTTCGGTAAAACTCAATCATTCATGTTATACAAGACATCGAGGAAATCTATTGTTGTGTGTAATGATAGCTATCCTAGGTGTTATGTATAGAGAAAGATATAATTTATGTTTCATGTAGTGCATAATTACCTTTATGTTGTTTATAACTAATTCAAAACATAATTCATTAATCTAAAATTAACTATTTTCAATGTTGTGTGAAATGAAAAATATCAAAATGTTTAAATTACTTCGAAAAAAAAAATATTTCAAAAAATCTCAGGTTGTTACAAAAATAATGATGAAATAAATAACTGGCCTACTCAGGTTCTTATAGGACACCTGGAGGGTCTACCTTCTTCGGCTCAATGGTGGGATGGAATTATAAATAGTTACTATATATGTAGTAATAATATATATATATATATAGAATAATTATATGTTTCATTCTCCTATATGAACCATGTATATGCGAATGTAAGTTAAAATATACCTGGAATTACAGTTTATGGATGGACTGGGGCATAACTCAGACATCCATGATAAGTCTAAAGAGCCTATAAGCTCAATAAATAAGGCACATTAAATGGTATCCAACCTTTTATTATATAAACTTTACATAGCATTTTAAAAATAGATGATCTTTTAATGTTTAGTGACATGGAGGTTAGGTACATATTCAATGAAAAATTAAAACATTTTTATATTCCTAATGAATGGATTCATCAAAGGTTCATACTAATTTCAATTATTACATATCCTTACTTGGGGACATACATCAATGGATAGGGGTGAGCATAAATCCCAGCAAGGGAAAAAGAAACACTTAGAAAATGAGCAACATGCATATAACCACGAATGATCATATGAAAACAAGGAATAACATAAAATAAATAACATTAATCATAGAATGAAAATTTGGTGAAAAATTTTAATTTGGACATTCATAAGCATATCACCAAGTTCCATCCCTAAGGTTTCATAAATCAAAATTATCAAGGTTATTCACTAAGGCATTGTAAAACATGTCATATCTGGAGATAAAATTATTTACCCAATACATTAGATCACTATCGAGGTGAAACCTTAATATTTTTTTATTTTCATGTGATCCATATAGATCATAATCAAATATCTCATAAATAACCTATGGAGAAAAAAAAGAAATGGGTTTTGTATCAAAGTCATGGTGTTTTTAAAAAGTAATTAAAAACAAGATCCTCTTGTCATTTTAAACCCATAAAAAATGAATGTGGGTTTAATATATGTTAATCCTAGAATAATATAGATAATTTCAAAATCCATGTGAAAACCTATAGATAGAAAATAGGTTTAGATATTCACAAAATAAAATAAAATAATTTCTTGATAAATTTTGAGAAGAAAAATCTACAGCATAATAGGTATAAAATATGGTTTTAGAAAACATAAAAAATAGAGGTTAAAAGGGTCTCCCAATCATAAAAGAATCTTAATAAAGTATAGGGATAGAATAAAATATAAATAAGAACATAGTATGTAAATTTTAAAGACATACCACATAAAAAGAGAAATTAAATGGAAAAGAGAAGTTTAGATTTCCCTTATCTTGAAGAGTACTTCTAAAACTCAAAGATTGGGACCTTGGGGTCTTGAGTTATAAAGAACTATTTTTTTAACCGGGTTTAAATGAAAATTATTTCAAAAAAATTCCCTTTTATCGACAATTTGGTTTTTAATCCAAGATTTGGAACATTTTTTCGAGTGTTGGAACACATAAAGATGTTTTTTGGACTTGGGTGAAGACACGATAATTTTACAGGTGTCCCAATAAGTCTTGGAAGCACCAGATCTAGAAACGTCCACTTTAATGGATCTTCATGGGATGTACATGGTTGCGGTCCAACCCATGCATCTTATCCAATTTAATATTTTATTTATTTTAATTAAATAATATTTTATTAGAGATTTGTATTTAAATAGAATAATGTGTTAATAATAATAATTTTATTATTATTATTATTATTATTATTATGGTGTAATATATTATTTATATGTTAAAAGATTTTAATTGGATGATTAATGAGGTGTAATATTTATGTAAAATTGATGAGGCATTTGGGTATCTTAAAGAAACATTTTTTAAATTAGGAATTTTAGATTTAATGAAGATGTGTTTAATTAAATAAAGAGTTTTGAAATTAATAAAGAAGTATTTTTATTTAATTAAGGTGATGTATTTTATCTAAGGATGAATAATAATAATAATTTGATTATTATTATAATGGTTTAATGAGTACAATAGTTATTATTAATTAAGGTTGTTGTTATTATTATGAAAAATAATAATAATGGAATTTGAGGGATTTTTTTAATAAAATCCAAGGTAAAGGGGGATTTAATTAATTGTTGTGAAATAGTAATTTAATTTAATTTAATTGAGTTAAATGGAATTTAACTAAATAATTTTTAGTGGGGTTTTTTGGTTTTTATCAAAGAAGTTTTTTATCATATGATAATAATAATGATGGTTATTATTATAGAGGATTCATTTATTTAATTTGAGATTGAAATAAATTTTAATTAAATGAGTAGTTGGGGGCTTCGTTTAATTAAATTAATGTTGTGATAAATTAATTAAATGACATGTAAATGAAGAGTTTGGTGTTATCAAAGAATGGTAATATAAAATTACGTGTAATTGAGGACTTGGAGGTTATTAAAGAATGGTAATCTTAAATGGTAATATTAAATAAGAAAAAAATGTGGAGTTGGGTTTAATTTAATTAAATTCAAGGTAATGATGAATTTAATTAATTAAGGCGAAATCTATTTTTTAATTAAATGTATGGTTAAAAAATTAATTAATCACTGTGAAATGGGGTTTTATTTAATTAATTCATGTTACGATAATTAATTAATTAAATGAGTTTAAGTTTTTATTAAATTAAATTCCATTGGAGAGAATTTAATTATTTTTATGTTTCAATCAAATATTGGGTTTTACCTAATAGGGGTGTAAAATAATTAATGATAAAGATAATATAATTATTATTTTTATAATTATTATTATTATATTAAATCTATTAGTTTAATATGGTATTAATTAGATGATTGAAAGGAGGAGGCGCACTGCATGAGCAGCGTGACCTAAACTAGGCCTCATATGAGGTGTGTTACACACCTTCAACTAGGATCATCTCCACATGTTAAATCCTCCACGTGTCTTCATGAGTCATGTCCTCCTTGTTAAGGTGATTTTTTTGCGTATGTTTTGTGATTCTCATCAACAGTTTGGCTCCTCCCTCGCCCTGTTTGCTCGGCTGAAACCCTAAGGCTTGTGATTAATTGGGTTTCCTTGTTTCTTTAGTTCTATGGTTGTGCAATGGGCTCCTCTAGACCCGTTGGTCCATTTTCTGACTACCTCCACCAAGGGAGAAGCATTTAGGCTAAATTTCATTTTATCGCTGCCATATTCAGGTAAGGGTTTAAACCCATTATTTATTTTCACTCAATGCTTTCTTATGGTGTTTTGGTATTATGATGAATATTTTGGGTTTTTTTGGTTCACACCGCACTATTTATGGGTTTCGATTAATATTCTGTATGTGCGACTGTGTTCCAATAGAAACTGGTTTCCACAAGTAAATCAAAGGGCTGCATATTCAATCTGGTTCCACCCTGAGGTATGGTCTCTTTTTCAAGTCCTCAATTTTATAAATGAATTAATAAATTTCTTGTTATACTTTTAATGGAAATTAAATACATGCACTGAAGTATTTATTCAGAATGCCTCTTAATGTGAATTTTTAATTTTTACTGATTTAAAATGCTAAATGTCATAAGTATTTTGTGTGATAAATAATATCAAGATTTTTTAATAAAACCTCTCGATTATGGTGTGTTTCCTTCAAATAAAAAGTATTGTTAGTGTTATATCATGTTTTCTTGGGGTTTGATTTTTCCATATATATTTCTCTTAGTACTGATATATATTATGGGTTAATTCCATGGAATGAATATTTGATTTTTAAATTAATCATGGGATGATGAGGCTCTGGAATAATGCTAATTAATTGTTGAATTAATTGAGAGATATTGACCTTGTTGAACCATGTTAATTATTTTTGAATTAATTAAATGGAAATGATGTGATAAATTAACTTTTTAAAAATTAATTAATGTGATAAGTAATTTTGGATAAATTGACGAAATTAATGGTGAATTGATTTTGTGCTTTTTTAGTAATTTATTTAAAAAATTAATTTTGGAAATTAATTATAGAGATGTGAGATTCAGATTGAGATAATTAGTTTTTCTGGAAAATTAATTATGGGACGTGATTTGTTTTATGGATTAATTAATTGAAGGATTAATTAATTGTAATGTGTACTTAGTTAATTGTTGCATTATCTAATACTATTACTATAATTTACTAATCGATTGGATTTGTAAGGGAATAAGGATAAGTTATTGGTAAATTAATTATCATATTTTCAGTTAAGTAATTGGGATAATTAAATCTTGTTTTAATTATCTGGTTGACTTGCTTATGGTTAAGAATAATTAATTGTTAATTAATTATTAACTTTTTATATATTGAATGGTTATTTAATTGTATAATTTTTTAAAGGAGTTTTATGTTATTAATTAGTTGTTTAATTAATTAACGGATTTGATTAGTTAATTTTTTGAATTTATTAATGGATGGTTTTGGGGTGTTAGACATGGTATTCAACACCAATGATAAATATGTATGTTTGATTGAAAAGTAGATTGTGAGATAGGGAATGATGCTCCGAATACTCATGAGGTTCAATACATGGCGCTCCACACACAGCTTTAATGAAAATATTCTTTTATGGGATAGGGACTGATGCTCCAAATACCCTTGGGTTGTGGGACAAGGACTGATGCTCCAAATACTTACAAGGATTTCATATGTGACATTCTACACCCATTAATTGACATTAGACTGTGGGTCCAATTGGCCATACAAGAACTAAATTAAATAGATAATGAAAGCTTGTGTGATGTAGTGATTTGTGATTGAATGTCAAAAATGGTTCAGACCCCAGCACGACCGAAGTAGGTATTGAGATACGAGTGTCCAGGGTAACCTAGGGATTTATGAGGTTAAATAAAGAATATCAATTAATGAGGATTATTTAATTTAAATAGGCCTTAATATTTGATAATTGAAAATGAATGTGTGATGACTGCTGTGTATGCATGAAAAATGTATAATGCAGGTTCAGACACCATATGAGGGCTGAAGCTAGTACTTTAGTATATAGTTACATTGTACTCTTTACATTATTTAGGCATGCCTTTACACTTTTTAAATTATTTATTTATTTTCTAGATTTGGGATAGCAATCAGTGGTCCTGACCTACTGAGATTTATATCTCACACCCTAATCGGGTAGCCATTTCACTGGGGTACTCGAGTAGATCATATTTGGTTGTAGGATTGTGTTGTTTTCATTTACTTGGGATATAGGAGCAAAGGACCGATCAGAATATTAGGATGCTCAAGTAGATCACCCTCGGGGCTTGATTCATAATTTATTTATTTCCTTGTTGATATCTAAATCATGATGTATTGTTTATCGCTTTCATATTTGTACCATTATAACATGCATGCATTATATAACATTGGCATTTCCCATTTTGTTTTATACAAGATTTGTAAAAATATATCTTTCGATGCTTTATCATTATTCACACTGCTTCCACCATTTACTAATATTGTCCACATTTTTTACTCTGATAAGAGGTTATAGTCTCCCCACTGACTATCCTTAGACCTTGGCTTCTAGTAGGTAGCCTCTAGAATACAGGGAGACACGCTTGAGGACATGTGGTGACTGGTCCGGCCACCGGTTCAGGGATGAGCCAGATCAGGATGTTACAAAGTGGTATCAAAGTTTCAGGTTCTCTTTCTTTTCTTTTGTCTTACTATTTTTGGGTTGGTAGGTAGGAGACTATGAATGTTTCATTTCTTGGGTTAATATCCATGCTTGGGACTGATCACCCCATGTATGGGAAATACAAAAGTGGCCATGTATGTGAATTGATGTTTGTAGTATTTGAGGTTACAGTTGATATCATTTCACCTTCAGTGAATGGTGTATTTTCTGTTGCTAATTGATTATGAAAATTTTGAAAATTTTACCCTGTCAAGATATGGAAAGGAAGTTTCATACATGAATCATCTTAAGAACTTATATATTTATATTCCATTCATATAACATTCCATGTATTTGCATTAGTATGATGCCAGCTAATTTGGATTGTGTGCCTTGGGTAAAATGCCTTGTTTTGATCTGATATAGCATGCCACTTTAGATAACATGTTTTGGTGATAAATTTAACATGATTTAGTGATTATATGTCATACTGCCGTATTTATTAGCATGTTTTTTTATTGTTCCATGCTTCTATGTTATAGAATATTTTTGTGTTACTGCTTATGATAACATGCTATAGATTTTTTGTTGTTTGAAAGGGATACTAAAGTTAAAATGTTAAATGAATGTTCATTGTGATAAATGGGATCCAAATGCCAAAGATAAGGTTTATGGGAACCTTATCAATTGGTATATGGAAACCCATGTGTTTGAAACTTATATAACCATAGTATGTTTGAAAATGGGTATAAATGTAAAACAGTTGAGTTTTGATTTAAATGAATTGTTTTTGGGTTGCGTTTTGAAGAACCCATATTGAATATATGTGACCTTCGGAGGTCACCTTTTGGTAAAAAGTAATTTAGATGCTAAATTTCCTGTTTATATTTGGATAACACTATATGTGAAATGATTAAAGGGGATTTTTGTTATGGAATGTTTTATTTTCTTGTGGGGTGTTAATTGAAAACCAAGTGACTTATTATAAAAACATACTTGTGGGTTTGTTGAAATACATTCAAATGTTTAAATGTTGAAAAGAATTACATAAATGGATAAAATGAAAAAATAGATTTTGAACCTCGTGATTTCAGTTTTTCATGACCAAGAGAGAGGGTCGACATTTATGTTTTGTAAGGGGCTAACACATAGTATATAGTACCCATATAATGTTTTCGGCATTAAGTTAAGTTCGTTCCACTACTCGAGATTATTGTTTTGGGACTCAAGTGTTTTGAAATGATGATAGTTTTAAGTTATGGCTTTTATGATCAATGTTTGACATGGTGATTGTGGTTCGAGGAACTTCACACGCATGTGTTAAGGTGTACTGAAATAGTATGCTGGTGAGAAGATAATATTTTCTTGCGACGACATGGAAATCCTAAGGTGGGTAGTGACGCACCAATAATATTTGAAAGAACATGAATACCATTGATGATATAGGCATCAAGATTTGGTTGATGATGTGTCGGTAATAGATGTTGATCTTTTTGTGTAAAAATTCAACCGGTGATAGTACGACTAATCTTTTAGCGACCTGGGTTACTCTTAGTGTGATCTTTCGAATGAGACGAGCATGTACCCTATCTTGACCTCATCATGGAGACACTAATATAGCATCGGTCGTATTCCATGCTAATGTTTTAAATGTTTTTGGGATAGATGAGTGGTTGTTATCAGGGTTGTACGTAGGATGTGTGGTTTAATTGGGTTATGCCTTCATTAAAGTTGGGGCATGTTAGTTTTTTTTAAATATACTTGTGATGGCTTGACTTGGGAATGTCACTAGAGGTTGGGTAAGGAATTTGGTGTGCATGTGGTTAGTGATGTAATAATTTTAAAATTCATGTCTCCAGTTTATGGGTGAGTGTGTGTTTTGGGACTGTAATTTATTGCCAAGAAATCATGTGCAACCACTTTCTATTGGTTGAAATGGATTCAAAATTTTTATTCAATAAGGTCTTTGTAGTGACCTTTTATGTAAGCTCTATTCCGTTGTTTAAATGGTAAAATAATATTTGGCGTAGGTTTCAATGAATTAAGAAGTTGGACTTATGTTTTAGTTAAAAGTAAGTTTGGTGTTTGGAAACGTAACGTGGTTATTCAAATAAAAAATATTCTGGACATTGGTAGCTTAACAGATGTTGTAATAGTTTCTGATGGATTCTTGGGGATGAGAAGTTTTTAATTTTGGTAGTTTTTTAAGTCACATGTATTTTAACCAGGTTTAATTGATAAAGTTTTCGAATTTTTTTCCCATTTATCAATGGGTTGGTTTTTAAACTGAGCTCCAGGACATTATTCTGAGAGTTAGAACACTTAAAGATGTTTTTTTACTTGAGTAAAGACCTGATAATTCTCATGGGTGTCTTGATAAGTCTTGGGAGCACCGAATCTGGAAATGTTCACTATAATGGATCTGCACTAGTTGCGCACGATTGCCGTGCAACCCGTGCAGCTTACCCAATTTAATATTTTATTTATTTTAATTAAATAATATTTAATTGGATATTTGTGTTTAAATATAATAATTTGTTAATAATAATAATGTTATTATTATTATGGTGTCATATATTATTTAGATGTAAAAATATTTCAATTTGATGATTAATGAGGTTTAATAGTTATGTGAAATTAATGAGGCCTTTGGGTATCTCAAAGAATTGTTTTTTAAAATGAGGATTTTCATATTTAATGAAGATGTGTTTAATTGAATAAAGAGTTTCAGAATTAACAAAGAAGAATTTTTATTTAATAGAGGGTTTAGATTTTATCTAAGGTTTAATAACAATAATAATTCGATTATTATTATTATGGTTTAATGAGTACAATAATTATTATTAATTATGGTTGTTATTATTATTAAGAAAAATAATAATAATGGAATTTGGGGTTTTTTAAATTAAATCCAAGGAAAAGGGGGATTTAATTAATTGTTGTGAAATAGTGGTTTCATTTAATTAAATTGAGTTAAATGTAATTTAATTAAATGATGTGTAGTGGGGATTTTTGGGTTTTATCAAAGAAGTGTTTTATTAGATGACAATAATAATTATGGTTATTATTATGGTGGTTTCATTTATTTAATTTTAGGTTAAAATGAATTTTAATTAAATGAGTTGTTGGGGTTCTGTTTAATTAAATTAAAGTTGTGATAACTTAATTAAATGACATGTAAATGAGGAGTTGGGTGTTATCAAAGAATGGTAATATTAAATGATGTGTAAATGAGGAGTTGGAGGTTATTAATGAATAGTAATATTAAATGGTAATATTAAATGAGGAATAAATGTGGATTTGGGTTTAATTTAATTAAATTCAAGGTAATGAGGAATTTAATTAATTAAAATGAAATGGAGGTATTTTAGTTAAATTGATTGTCAAAAATAATTTAACTAATCTCTATGAAGCTAGGGTTTTATTCAATTAATTCATGTTGAGATAATTAATTAAATAAATGAGTTAGAGATTTGATATAATTAAATTCATTTAGAGAGAATTTAATTATTTTGATGTGTTAATAAATTATTGGGTTTTACCTAATAGGGGTGTAAAATAATTAATGATAAGGATAATATAATTGTGATTTTTATCATTATTATTATTATATTAAATCTATTAGTTTAATAGGGTATTAATAAGATGATTGAGAGAGGTGATTGAAAGGAGGAGGTGCATTGCATGAGTAGCGCGACCTACACCAGGCATCCTATGAGGCGTGTTACAGACCTTCAATTGGGCACCTCTCTGCACGTCGAATCCTTTTAGTGTCTTCACATGTCATGTCCACCTCATTAAGGTGAGTCCGTCTGCACATGTTTCGTGATTCGCATCAATAGTTTGTCTCCTCCATCACCCTATTATCTCGACCAAAACCCTAAGGCTCGAGAATAATTGGGTTTCCTTGTTTCTTCAATTCTAGGGTTGTGCAATGGGCTCCCCTAGACACGTTGGTCCATTTTCCGACTACCGCTACCAAGGGATAAGATTTTAGGCTCAGTTTCGGTTCATCTCCACCATATTTGGGTAAGGGTTTAAAAACATTATTTGGTTTCACACATCGTGATTTCTTATGGAGTTTTTGTGTTGCAGTGAATATTTTGGGTGTGTGTCAGTTCCTGTCATACTATTTATGGGTGTAATTTAATGGTGTGTATGTGGGAATAGGTTCCAATAGCAACTGATTTCCTCCAAGTAAATCAAAGGGATGCATATTCAATTTGGTTCCACCCAGAGGTAGGGTCTCTTTTCCAAGTCCTCAATTTTATAAATGCATTAATAAATTAATTATTATACTTTTATTATAAATTTAATCCATGCAGTGAAGTATTTATATTTAATTCCTCTTAATGTGAATTTATCATGTTTAATGATTTAAAATTATAAATGTCATAAGTATTTTGTATGATAAGTAATATCAAGATTTTTTAATAAAACCCCTTAATCAAGGTGTGCTAATTTCATACCAAAAAGTAGATTTAGTGTTATATCATGGTTTCTTGTGGTTTGAGTTTTCTATATATCTTTCTTTTAGTACTGATATATATTACAGGTTGATGCCATGGAATGAATATTTGATTGTTAAATTAATCATGGGATGATGAGGATCTTGAATATTGTTAATTAATTTTTAAATTAATTAAGGGATGTTGACCTTGTTAAAACATGTTAATTAATTGTGAATTAATTAAATGTAAATGATGTGATAAATTAACTTTTTAGAAATTAATTACTGTGATAAGTCATTTTGGAAAAATTGTCATAATTAATGGTAAATTAATTATGTGATTTTGTATTAATTGATTTAAATAATTAATTGTGGAAATTATTTAAGGAGAGTTGAGATTTAGAATTAGATAATTAATGTTTTTTGAAAATTAATTATGCGATGTGATTTGTTTTGTAGATTAATTAATTGAAGGATTAATTAATGGTAATGTGTACTTAGTTAATTGTTGTGTTAACTAATAGTTTTAGAATATTTGACTAATCCATTGGATTAGTAAGGGAATAAGGATAATTTATTGGTAAATTAATTATCATGTTTTTCGTTAAGGAATTGGGATAATTAAATGTTGAGTTAATTATCTGGTCGAATTTCTTGTGGTGAAGAATAATTAATTGATAGTTAATTATTAACTATTGAGAGGTTTAATGGTTTTTTAGTTGTAGAATTATGTACGGGAGTTTTATGTTGTTAATTAGTTGTTTAATTAATTGACGGATTTGATTAATTAATTTTATGAATTAATTAATGGATGTTTTTGGGGTGTTAGACATGGAATTATACACCAATGATAAATATATATGTATGATTGGAAAATTAGTTATGAGACAGGGACTAATTCTCCAAATACTCATGGGGTTCAAGACATGGAATTCTACACCCATCTTGCATGAAAATAATCTTTTATGGGATAGGGACTGATGCTCCAAATACCCAGGGGTTGTGAGACAAGGACTGATGCTCTAAATACTTATGAGGGTTCTATACATACCTTTCTACACCCATTAACTGATATTGGATTGTGGGTTCAATTGGTCATACATGAACTGAATTAAATGGTTAATGAAAGCGGGTGTGTTGTAATGATTTTTGATTGAATGTGGAAAATGGATCAGACCCTTGCATGACCGAGGCAGGTATTGAGATACTGGTGTCCAAGGGATCTTAGGGATCTATATAGTTAAATAAAGAATATAAATTATTGAGGCTTATATAATTTAACGAGTCTCGAATATTTGATAATTGAAAATTAATCTGTGATGATTGTTGTGTATGCATGAAAAATGTATAATGCAGGTTCAAACACCAACTAAGGGCTAAAGAAAGTACTTGGGTATATAGTTACATTGTATTTCTTACTTTATTTATGCAAGCCTCAACACTTTTTAAATTATTTATTGATTGTATGGATTTGGAGTAGACCCTGGTGGTCCCGAGCTACTCGGATTTATATTGCACACCCTACTCAGGCCGCCATTACACTGAGGTACCCAAGTTGATTCTATATGGTTGGAGGATTGTGATGTTTGAATATACTTGGGAGATAGGAGCATAGGACCGAGCGGAAGCTCTGGATTCTGAAGGAGATCTAACTCGGGGCTTGAGTCATAATTTATATATTTCTTTATTGATATGTAAATAATGATTTATTTTTTATCACTTTCATAGTTGTACCATCATAACATTCCTGCATTGTATAACATTGGCGTTGGATATTTTTTTATACAAGATTCATAAAATTATGACTTCTGTTGAGTTATCATTATTCACATTGCTTCCACCATTTTCTAATATTATAAAATTTATTTACTCTAATAATAGGGTATATTCTCCCCACTGACTATCCTTATACCCTCACTTCTAGTTAGCAACCTCTTGCGTACGGGGAGACATGCTTGAGGATATGTGGTTTCCGGTTCAGGGGTGAGCTGGGTTGGGATGTTACATGAGGAAACCTTTGGAGGACCCTTTTGGAGGTAAAAATATCACATCTTCATGTAGGGATAATTTTGAATGAAATGAAATGAATAAATGGGTGGGTGGGTATTTTTAGAAAAAGAGAGGGAGTTTTTTATTAATTCCTTAGACACCTTAGAAGTGGTATTTCCAAAACCAAGTGCTTGCTCATGGTATTGGCCAATTAGGATACCTATTATAATATTTTAATCAAAAAGATTAAACCAAAATTTTATACTACTCAATACATCATTATTAAATAGTTATGATTTCATTTAAAATATCGAAAACTCAAAACTGTATTTTTACTATTCACCAAAAATTCAACTATTTCAGAAAAAGAAAAAAAATACACTCAAACCATTTTTTGATGTGTAGAATTCAAAAATGAACTACATTTTAGGAAAATAATTTTCTAAATATGATAAAATTAATTTTGAGTAAAATAATCATTTACTCAAAAAAATACCAATTCTAAAATTATAAATGATTTTATAACACTTTGAAAAATTAACTAAAGTCTCATAAATTTAAATTATAATAATAATACAAAAAAATATAAATTTTTTATTCTATTTTATGAAAATAAATTTTTTTAACTCATTATATTAATTATAAATTTGTAAATAAACCTTTATGTTTTATAAAAATGCAAACACATAACTAATAATTTTTAAAATAACTATTTACATATACTATGATATAATTATATAACATTATCCTTTATAATATACCTAAATTTTATTTATACATTCTTCGATGAGGTTATTATTTCATTGGTTATATTATGATCCATAAATATAACACTACTATTCTGAATGTTCAAGTTACTATTCACCAAAAAAAAATTAAAGTGATACTATAAAACTCCAAATATCTTACTGATCGCAGAAATTTATATCTGTTTTTAAAAATTAAATTCATAAAATTGGAAAAATTATTTTTAATGTGAATCATGTAGGTGTGGCGAGAAGGAGGGTAAAAAGGACGTTCTAATTTTCAATAAGTTTTTATATCTAATTCAAATATAAAAATGTTTCCAATGATCTACATTGGATTAACATATGTATAATTGATCTATGTTGACCTTGTGAATCAATTTAAAGTATCATAATTATTTAAATGAAAAACATGGTTTTTAACTAAAATACAGTATTTTTTACTATTCCTCAAAAAACAAAACTTCTCAGAAAATTACTAAAATTCACCCTAAATTAATTTTGACATTTGAAATTAAAAAATGATTTTTTTGTTTACCATAATAATTCTCTATGTATGATAAATTTAACTTTTAATTTTAAAAAATCTTAGTTATTAAAATTAATGGCAGATAAAAAATGCATAGTGAAATTGCATAATGAAATTTATGACACTTAAAAAAATAAAATTATTTTATCATTTAAATTTAAAAAGGGGTGTTTTAACCATGATTTTTTATTTAAATAATCATTATTCATAATACTTAAATTTTTCATAACAATTATATCATTTCTGAATAGTACAATTTGTGTCTGAAAAGTCAATTTGTCAAATATTTCCCAATTGAACATATATTTCACTAAGAAAACCTATTCTTAAATGGGATTATTCCATTGTTGTTCATAGTTGTATAGATCCAAATTTATTCATGATGTTTTATGTTCTCATTAAATAAAAATTTCATTCTTAGTTCTTTTATTATAAATCATAATAAAAAGTTATTGGGAGGAAAGAGATCCATAAATAAAAAATGTCCATTTTTTGGGCTGTTACAATATTCCCCTAAATGAAATTGCAACCTTGAAATTTTATTTTATTAAAAAAAATTACTCTTAGGAATCTTATAATTCTAATGTAATTTTATGTCTTAAAACATCATTCTTAAAAAAATATTATTCTTTAACAATAATTACATTTTTAATAAATCTTTCACAAGGGTTCATAATAATCTTGTGATTAACCAAACATATCCTCCAGGAGTGTAAAACTAGAAGTGAAACAAGACCCATTATCATACCCTAGTTCCCCGTTTAGTCAAGTTCAAAGTTGTATTTTTGGGTTTTACCCCTAGATACATCTGTCTAAGAGCCACATCCAATTATTCGTATCCAGACATTGATTAATTTTCTCATAAACTACTTACTTAATATTTCACCAAAATACCAGGATTTTTTCCTATATTTTAAATTGTACCTAAGTTTCTTCATAAATTTTCCAAATAATAATTTTCATAAATAACTAAACTATACTTTGATATCGACTATGGAATCCTGCCTTTTATTACCTAAAATTTACATAGTATTTTAGAAATATAAAATCTTTTAAAGTTTAGTGTCTTAGAGATTAGGTACATATTACATGAAAAAATAAAACCTTATTAAATTCCACATGAATTTATTCATCATAGGTTCATCCTAAGTTCAATTACTATATCTAATAACCAGGGTACATACATCAAAGGAAAGGGGTGAGCATAAATCCCAACAAGGGAAAAAGAAATGCTTATAATGTGAGCAAGAGTCATATAACTAGGAATGATCATATGAATATGAGGCATACCATAAAATAAATAACATGAATCATAACATTTAAATTTGGATACAACATTTAATTTTTATATTCGTAATCATATCACCAAGTTCCATCCCAAAGTGTCGTAAATCATAATTACCGAGGTTATTCACCATGGCATTGTAAACATATCATCTCTAGAGATTAAATTCCTTAACTAATTCATTGGAGTGATATCAGGGTGAACCCAAAATATGTATTAATTTTCATGTCACCTACACATATCATAATCAAACATCTCATAAATAACATGTGGGGAATAAAATAAATGGGTTTCATATCAAAATCTTGGTGTTTTTAAAAAGTGCTTTAAAATAAAATCATTTTGTCATTTTAAACCCATGGAAAAGGAAGGTGGATTTCATGTATGTTAATCCAAAAATAAAATAAATCATTTTTATATCCATTTTGAATACCCATAAAGAATAAATAGGTATTGGTGATCACAAAATAAAATAAAATAATTTCTTGAGAAAATGGGATAAATTTTGAGAAGAAAATTCTACCGCATAACGGGTATGAAACCTGGTTTTAGAAAAACATAAAAAATAGAGGGGAAATGGTATATCATTCATAAAAAGATCTTAATACAGTATAGGGATATAATAAAATTTAAATAAGAATATAATTTTCAAATTTGAATGACATAACATAAAAAAGGGAACTTGAAAGGAAAAGAGAAGTTGAGATTTCTCTTGCCTTGAAGAGTAACTCCTAAAACTCGACGATTGGGACCTTGGGGGCTTGAGGGAACCTTCTGAGGACTCCTTGGTAGGTAAGAAAATTAGAGATTTATAAATGATTAATTTGGAATGAAATTAAATGAAGAAATGGGTGGGTATTTATAGAAAAAAGGGAGGGAGTTTTTTATTAATTTCATCAGACACCTTAATAGTGGTATTTGAAAAATAATGGAATTTCCCATGGTATTTGCCCATGATATTTTCCAATTAGGACACCTATTATCATATTTTATATACCAAAGAGTTGACAAGAATTTAATACTACTCATTACATCATTATGAAATAGTTATTATGTCATTAAACATGCCAAAAACTCAAAATGGTATTTTTATTATTCTCTGAAAATTAAACTATTTCATAAAAATAACAAAAATTCACCCCAACTATTTTTTGATGAGTTTAATTACCAAATGAACTCAATTTTATGAAAATAATTTTCTAAATATGATAAATTAATTTTTTAATTAAAATCATCATTTACTCAAAAAATACCAATTCTAAAATTATAATTTATTTTATAACAAATTGAAAAATTAACTAAGGTTATAATCAGGATAAAAATAATTATTAATTTATGAATATATTTTATGAAAGGTAATTTTATTTGAATTCATTATATTAATTGTAAATTTTTAAATAAATATTTATGTTTTATAAAAATACTAATACTTAACTAATAGTTTTTAGAACTTCAAATTACTTATACTATGATATAATTTTAAAACATTACCATTTATAAGATTCTAAATTTTATTAATACATTATTAGATGATGTTATTATTTCATTAGTCATATTAATATTCATAAGGGTGACATTACTATTCTAAAGGGCCAATTTACTATTCACAAACAAAATTAAGGTGATCATATCAGACTCTAAATATATTACTGATTGAAACGATGTATGTCCATTTTTTTAATTCAATTCATTGAAGTTGAAAAATTATTTTTAATGCTAATCACGCAGGTGTGGCAAGAAGACAGGAAAAAATAAAATTCAAAAGTTTAATAAGTTTTTTTATCCAATTCAAATATAGAAATGATTTCAATGATCTACATTGGATTAAAATATGTAAAATTTTTCTATTTCAACTTTAAGAATCAATTTAAAGTATAATAATTATTTAAACTAAATCACTATTTTTAACTATAATATAGTATTTTTCACTATTTATAAAAAAATGAAGCTTCTTAGAAAAATTCTAAAAAATCTCCCTAAATTAATTTTGACATTATAAATTCAAAAATGATGTTTATTTTTTCATAATAATTCACTAAGTATGATAAATTTAACTTTTAAATATAAAAATCCAGAGTTATTAAAAATAATATAGGGTAGAGAATGCATAGTTAAATTGCATAGTGAAATTTATGACAATTAAAAAAATAATATTATTTTATTATTTAAATTTAAAAAGGGGTGTTTTAACCATACTATTTCATTAAAATAATCATTATTCATAATACCTAAATTTAATATAATTTTATTATTATTTCTGAAAAGTAAAATTTGGGTCAAAAAAGTCAATTTATCAAATTTGTCTCAATTAAACATATATTTTATTAAGACAAACTATTGTTAAATGTGTATATCCCATTGTTTTTCATAGTTTAACTAATCCAAATTTATTCATGATGTATGGTTTTCTCATGAAATAAAATTTCATTCTATGTGATTTTATTATAATACATAATAAAAAGTTTTTAGGGGAAAGAGAACCATAAATAGAATAAGTATATTTCTTAGGTTGTAACACATGCCCTAAATCCCAATAAGAGTTTGATATATCATGCACAATACTCGAGATGGTGAGTGGGCCATCATGTCATCACTCTAGCAGAGATACGGTGTGTAAATCCCAACACCCAACTAGTGTCAATGGTGCAAGACATCATGCTCAACACCCGATGTAAGGGAGTGTGATGCCTTCATGGTCAATAGTTCCCTTACCATTGTGTCATAGCCTTTATAAATTCATATTCATAATTATAATATTCAACGTGAATAAATACCTCTCATGTAACATGTTTACCAAGACTTTATATATAGATAAGGTGTATTCATGTTTATGACATAACACATGAGGCAATAACTCTCATATGTTCCATTAATCATTTTCAATTCCTTTTAAACCATTAGAATTCATAATAAGCCTTTAATATAGCATAATCAAAGGTGTGTCCATACCACCTTCCTTGAAGCATTTCATTTAAACCAAATGATTCATTTAATTTCAGTAATACCATACCATCTAGCATAAGACATTCCACGTGATCAATCCCATTTAATTCACTTAGTTATTTTAGTTTAATTTATACAGTTGGGAAGGCATTTAAAGGTTACATAATCAATAAATAAATTACCTACATGGGAAATTCAATCTATAAGATGTCCAAATACCTAAGAGGTGCCTTGGGTTCCATTTAATACTCATGTCTCAAGGAAAATTTCAATTATAAGCTAAGTAAAATGCTCAAAAGACAATTAAAGAATTTTCACACTTAACCATAAAGGTAAATTTCACTTTCCACGCCTAAGGGGTGCCCATAAATAAATTAAACCACTAATAATTCACTAAAAAGGATTCAATAGATGTGAATTATGCTATAAGGATCAATTACACATAAGGAACTCAATATAAAGGGGTGTCTTGGAAAAATCTGGCGTAGAGAACAATGGTGTTGATATGGATCATTGAAACTCAAGGGGAAATTAATTTTAACACCTACCTCAAGGTTGCAGATGAAGCAACGCTCGATATATACATCATATTCGAATTAGGTTGGAAGAGATCCGAGGATTGGTAAAATACCCTGAAAATAAGGAAAACACATTTGAAAGAAAATAGAGCGACAGATTTGAAGATAAACTTAGACATGGGGAAAGAGACTAGGGTAGCATATCAAGAAGGATAGAACGCTTCAAAAGGATCCAAGATCGAATGCCACATGGAAGAGTTATCTCAAATCCTAGATTGGGAGGATTTTGGAGCTCAAATGTGAAGGATAGGAGTGATAGTCCATTGGGGGAAGAATAATAAATGTAAATAAGGTTTTAAGTTTAAGTGAGGGTAATTTTGGAAATTTCACCTCAGTTTAAGGGGGTGCGTAGTTTAGGCACATTCTTTGAAAACAATGCACAAACCTTGCACAAGTTACTACTATAAGCGGTCACACCACATGGTAAGGTGAAAGGTCTATCTAACCATGTGAAAACTATTAAAAATGGCTATATACCAAATCTCATCTTTCTCACATGGTCATGCACCATAGGTTGCAAGGTTAAAAACAAATTGTGCTGCCTACAGCTGTTATTGTCTACAACCATGTTATTTTAAAAAAAACCATGTGGGTTGGGCAGTATTGTATCCCCAAACTGTGCAGTCTAGTCCTTCACCCATTTTTCGATAAATTCATCTCTGAACAAGCCTCATATGATCCAGTGACATTCCTTAGGTTGTAGTTCATGTTTACCATGATTATGAAAAGGATATAAATTGAAAAACAAACAATCCATACCTTCATGAAAATATAGGTCATTAAATTTTTTATTTTAAAAAAATTATATGAAAATTGAAACTTTTTATCATCTTTATAAGATAATAAAATGTTTTATTTCCTCTAGGATTAAATACCAATTTAAATGAATTTAATGGTTAAAGATTAAGATATATATATTTTATTCATTCTATGGATCTATGAAATTTTATATAAATAATGGGTGAGCCAGAAATGGTTGTGATGATGGGTGAGCCTCTTATAGCACTCCAATGCATTGGGTAAATTGATAGAAATTACTTGTGATAGGTTACTCCTAAGAGATATGGGAAGTATTCGATCAAGTTATTCAAATGTAAGGGTTATTTTATGGACGAATTTAAGAAAAATTTCCCAAGGTATGTACATGATAATATTTCATTGGTTTAAAAATGAAATATTTCACTTTTAAAAGGTAAGAAAACGAACATAGGTGTTTATATAATGTTTATGACCTATTTTTAAAATAAGAGTGAAAGGTTTTTTTAATAAAATGTATTTAAGACTTATCTTGTTTCCTAATAAATTCTTGTGATTTTGATATTTTCCTTAATGAATGATTATGACATGTTTAATGAAAAAAATATCATTTATGTTATTTTCATAGAAAATTAAACAAATATTTGTCATCAAATTTTTATTCTAGAAAAGGAAATATTTATTATAAATATTTTAGGTTTATAAATGGAAAAATAGTTTTCTTTTTTCTTTTCCCTTACTGAGATTTTTTTCCATTCAATGATTTCAAATTATTTTCTCATTGGGATTAAGGATGAATATAAATGTTAATAAAGTCAGAGTTCCAGAAATAGTAGTTACCTTAAACAAAGAAAGTATGAATATTTAAAGAAATAAATTTATGGAAAAATGAAAAGTATGTGAAGATTCCCACTTTTTTATGTAATGTTTTATCTAATTATTTAAAACTCTAAACTAAAAAGATCCAAGAAAAATAAGAATGGTCCACCCCTATATTAAATCATTTATTTATGGTATGAATAGTTTTTAGTTCATTAAAGTTGTTATCAGAGTAAAGGTTTATAAATAATTAGAGGTTATAAGGGTGTTAAATTACACACTTAAGGGGTTATAATTTATGGTTATATTATCATGAGATGAATTCTTAGTATTTCCTTGTCACTTCACTTAATACATGTATGTTCAGAATGGTTTTTCACAGCAGAAACAATTTCTCTAAGATATAAAAGCATCTAGAGGATAATATAACTCAGAAACAATTGTCTGAAATGGTTAGAATATGGGAGTTTGTAGTACTGGTAACTTAGTTTATATTTGATATTAATGGTTTAACCCATGGAGGAGAGTGATATTATTATTTGTAGTGGAATAAGTCCACATTAGATAATTTCATGAAATAATTCCCCCTATCTTCAGGTGGATCCTCTGACCAATTGAAATATGAAGGATGGATTTACTATTTAGAGAATGCATTTTAAATTCATAGATATTTTAAATACCAAAAATTATCCCTTTATATTTATTATTTTGAAGTTGAGGATGATTAATGGTGTTATTTGATTAATAACACTAAGTAAAAGAAAAAAATTGATGTCTTTAAATGAACGATATTTAAATATCTATTCATTTGAAAGTATTTTTCTAAATTTATTCATCATTCAAAGGAAAGGAAATTCATAAAGATGAATCTAAATGAGAAGGAATTTATTTCCACCCTTGAATCTAATTTTACTATATGGGTTAAGTATTCGTCAAATTTCATTATGGATAATTTCATGAAATAAATTCCCTCTAATTTTCCTATATTTATTATTTTGAAGGTGAGGATGATTTCTGTATGATGTATGGTTTTCTCATGAAATAAATTTTCATTCTATGTGATTTTATTCTAAAACATAATAAAAAAATTTTGGGGGAAAGAGATCCATAAATAGAATAAGTACATTTTTTAGGTGGTTACACATGCCCTACATCCCAATAAGAGTGTAATAAATCATGCACAACACTTGGGATGGTGATTGGGCCATCATGTCATCACTCTAGCAGAAATACGGTGTGTAAATCCCAACACCCAACTAGTGTAAATGGTCCAAGACATCATTCTCAACACCCGATGTAAGGGAGCATGATACCTTCATTCTCAATAGGTCCCTTGCCATCGTGTCATTTCCTTTATAAAGTAATATTCATAATTATAATATACAACATGAATGAATACCTCTCATGTAACATGTTTACCAATAATTTATATATATATAAGGTGTATTCATGTTTATGACATAACACAAGAGGCAATAGCTCTCATATGTTTCATTAATCATTTTCAATTCCTTTTAAAACATTAAAATTCATAATAAGCCTTTAATATAGAATAATCAAAGGTGTGTCCATACCACCTTCCTTGAACCATTTAATTTAAACCAAATGATTCATTTAATTTAAGTAATACCATACCAACTTGCATAATTCATTCCACATGATCAATCCCTTTTAATTCACTATGTTATATTAGTTTAATTTATAAGGTTGGGAAGGAATTTAAAGGTTACATAATCCGTAATTAAATTTCCTACATGGTAAATTCAAACTATATGTTGTCCAAATACCTAAGAGGTGCCTTGGGTTCCATTTAATACTCATGTCTCAAGGGAAATTTCAATTAAAAGCTAAGTAAAATTCCCATAAGACGATTCAAGAATTTTCTCATTTAACCATAAAGGTAAATTTCACTTGTCACACCTAAGGGGTGTCCATAAATACATTCAACCACTAATAATTCACTAAAAAGATTTAATAGATTTGAATTATGATATAAGTATCAATTAGACCTAAATAACTCAATATAAAGGTGAGTCTTGGAAAAATATGGCGTAGAGAACAATGGTGTTGTTATAGAGAATTGAAACACATAGGCAAATTAATGTGAACACCTACCTCAAGGTCACAGATGAATCCTCACTCGATATCTACATCATATTTGAATTAGGATGGAAGAGATCCAAGGAATGATCAAATACCCTGAAAAGAGGGAAACCACATTTGAAACTAAATAGAGTGACAGATTTGAAGATAAACTTAGAGATGAGGTAACAAACTATGGGAGAATATCGAGATGGATACAATGATTCAGAAGGATCCAGGATCGAACGCCAGATGGAAGAGTTATCTCAAATCCTAGATTGGGAGGATTTTGGAGCACAAAGGTGAAGGATAGGGGTGATGGTCCATTGGTGGAATAATAAATAATGTAAATAAGGTTTTAAGTTTAATTGAGGGTAATTTTGGATATTTCACACCAATTTAAGGCGGTGTGTGGCTTAGGCACATTCATTGAAAACAATGCACAAAGCCTTCACAAGTTACTGCTATAAGCGGTCACACCACATGGAAAGGTGCAAGGTGTATCTAACCATGTGAAAACTATTAAAAATGGTTATATCCCAAATCTAATCTTCCTCACATGGTCATGCACCATAGGTTTCAAGGTTTAAAACAAATTGTGCTACCTACAGGTGCCATTGTCTACAACCGTGCAGTTTAAGAAAAACCATGTGGGTTGGGCAGTACTGTATCCCCAAACTGTGTAGTCTAGTCCTTCACCCATTTTTTCACAACTTCAGCTCCGAACAAGATTCATATGATCCTGTGACATTCATTATGTTGTAGTTCATGTTTACCATGATTAAGAAATGGATTTAAATTGAAAAACAAACAATCCATACCTTCGGGAAAATATAGGCCATTAAATTTTTTAGTTTTAAAAAATTATATGAAAATTTAATCTTTTTATCATATTTATAAGATAATAAAATGTTTTATTGCCTCTAGGATTTAATACCAATTTAAATGAATTTAATGGTTAAAGTTTAATATATATATATTTTATTCATTCTATGGTTCTTAGAAATTTTATATAAATAATGGGTGAGCCAAAAAAAATTGTGATGATGGGTGAGCCTCATATAGCACTCCAATGCATTGGGTAAATTGATAGATTTTACTTGTGATAGGTTACTCCTAATAGATATGGGAAGTATTCGATTAAGTGGTTCCAATGTAAGGGTTATTTTATGGCTTAATTTAAGGAAAATTTCCCAAGGTATGTACATGATATTATTTCATTGGTTTATAAATGAAATATTTTACTTTTAAAAGGTAAAAAATGAACATAGGTGTTTATAGAATGTTTGTGACCTATTTTTAAAATAAAAGTGTAAGGTTTTTTTTAATAAAATGTATTTAAGACTTATCGTTTTTCCCAAGAAATTCTTGTGATTTTGATGTTTTCTTTAATGAATGAATATGAAACGTTTCATGAAAAAAAAATCATCAATTATGTTATTTTCATTGAAAATTAAACAAATATTTTTGATCAAATGTTTATTCTAGAAAAGGAAATATTTATTATAAATATTTTAGGTTTATAAATGGACTAATGGTTTTCTTTTTTCTTTTCCCTTACTGAGATTTCTTTTCCATTCAATGATTTCAAATTATTTTCTCATTGGGCTTAAGGATGAATATAAATGTTAATAAAGTCAGAGTTCCAGATATAGGAGTTACCTTAAACAAAGAAAGTATGACTTTATAAAGAAATAAATTTATGGAAAAAATGAAAACTATGGGAAGATTCCCACTTTTTATGTCATTTTTTATCTAATTATTTAAAACACTAAACTGAAAAGATCATAGAAAAATAAGAATGTTCCACCCCTATATTAAATCATTTATTTATGGGATGAATAGTGTTTGGTTCATTAAATTTTTTATCAGAGTAAAGGTTTATAAATAATTAGAGGTTATAAGGGTGTTAAATTACAAACTTAAGGGGTTCTAATGTATAGTTATATTATCAAGAGATGCATTCTAAATATTTCATTTTCACTTCATCTAATCCATGTTTGTTCAGAATGGTTTTTCACAGAGGAAACAATTTCTCTAAGATATAAAAGCATCTGGAGGGTAATATAACTTGGAACCAATATACTGAAATGGTTAGAATATTTTAGTTTGTAGTAGTGGTGACTTAGTTTATGTTTTATATTAATGGTTTAACCCATGGAAGAGAGTGGTATTATTATTTATAGTGGAATAAGTCCCTAGTAGATAATTTCATAAAATAATTACCTCTATCTTCGAGTGGATCCTCTAACCAATTAAAATATGACGGATGGATTTACTATTTAGAGAATGCATTTTAAATTCATAGATGTTCTAAAGACAAAAATTTCACCCTTTATATTTATTATTTTGATGTTGAGGATGATTAATGGTGGTATTTGATTAATAACACTAAGTAAAAGAATGAAATTGATGTCTTTAAATGGATGGAATTTAAATATCTATTCATTTGAAAGTATTTTCCTAAATTTATTCATCATTTAAAGGAAAGGAAATTCCTAAAGATGAATCAAAATGAGAAGGAATTTATTTCCACCCATGAATCTAATTTTACTATATTTGTTAAGTATTCATCATATTTCATTCTGGACCATGATACTAAAATTTTAATATTTTACTTAGGATTGAATAAAAGTTTATAAAGGGATATAATTACTCATGAGTATGAAATTTATAAAGAAACTTTGTGAAGTGTTGAGAAAGTTGACATATATTTTTTGGAATTTTAAAGTAATAAGGATAAGAATTAATTTGGGTGGTGGGAAATTGGGAAACTTTCATCAAAGAAACATAAAGGTAAGAAAATTCAATTACCCTATTTTGATAATTTTATAAATAAGAATTTTTTATAATGTCCTATGATATATTTGAAGTCTTACTAATGTAAAAATAATGGATACATAGAACTTGACTGAAATGGAAATAGAAGTAGTAATTATTAGATAGGTAATGAAAAGAAAACAGTAAAATGTTTTAATTTATTTGGAGATAATGTTAATGAATATCTGGTATTAGTTTCTCAATGTGGGAAATATAAATATTAGAAATATAAAGTTGTATCAAGGTCTTTTCCATTAATACAGTAGATGTGGGACTCCTAAATGTAGTGGTGATAGGTAAATTACGTATTTATTCAGATTATTCCCATATATTATTATACTTAGTTTCCACATATTTATATTCAAGAAATTTTAATATAAAATAGAAATACCATATCAATAAAAGAGTTAATAAATATTTGTAGAAACTCATAGGTTGGTATAGAGTAATATGGATTTATAGAAATTCTCTTATTATAATTTTTTGAATATTTTTTCCAAAAAAAACTTGTTTTCTTTCTCATTATTTATTTTAATGTTATTTTGGGTATGGAATAGATTTCATTTTATCGTGTTAAGATATATTTTATATCTACTGAAGTTATTTTTCATAATGGTTTTTCATTGTAACATAATAATGAATTCATAACACTGATAAAACATCAAAAAGAAATGAAACTAATTAATAATGGAAGTGAATATAATCTTGTATATATTGTTAAAAAGAAATAAATTGTTAAAATTAGTGATGTCTCAGTGGTAAATGAGTATCTAGATATATTTCCTGGTGATTTACCTAGTGTTATTTTTTTATCAAAAGTTTATTTTACTTTTGACTAAGTGTATGATGATAATCAAATTTTAAAACCTCCTTATTGAATGTATTCAGTGGAGTTATTGTAATTAAAAAAATTACATGAGCTTCTTAATAATGGTTTCATCTTCTCTAGAACTTAACCTAGGGGAACCCCTATTTTTTATGATAATTATTGTTCTATGAGACTTTGTGTTAATTATAGATCACTCAATAACATCACTATTAAGAAAATGTATTTTTTTCTTATATTGATGACTTGTTTGATCAACACCAAGGTCTATAGTATTTTTTGAAGATTTATCTCAGGTATACATATCAACATTTGAAGTTCAAAGAGAAATATATTTTTAGGATGTCATTCTGTACAAGGTATGGTCATTATGAGTTTGTGGTTTTTCCATTCAAGCTAATAAATAAACCAATTGTATATATGGATCTAATGAATCATCTGTCCCGTGAGTATTTGTATAAATTTATAATTATGTTTATTAATGTTATTCATGTATACTCTAAAATATAAGAAGATCGTGATAAAAATATTTTTCTTTTTTTAATAATTAAAAAAGAAAATAATATATATGAATAATTCAATAAATATGAATTTTGGTTGTAAGAGATTTCTATTCTCGGGAAATTGTTTCTAAATAATGAAAAATTGATGATCCTAATAAATCCAAAGTAATGTAAAAATGGTCAAGACAAATATATGTCATTGATAATTTAATTTTTCATCTATTGATAGGTTTCTATTGATGTGAACTAAGTTAACTTGAAAATAAGTTAAATTCATCTTGAAAAAGAAATGTGATAAATGCTTTTGAGAATTGAAAAGAAGATTGGTTAATTTTCCAATCTATCCATAAAAATAAGAAATGGGGTGTTTTATATCTATAATTATTATTATTTTAAAGGAATTGGTTTTATATTAATGTAATACTATCAGGTAATTTCATATTCTTCTCATTAATGGAAACTCAATGAACAAAATTATCCTATGAGTGATTTTTAGCTTACAGTGGTCAATAAGGTTATGTTTCTTGAGATTAATGTGGATGAATATGGTGTTATAAAATTGAAAAAATAGGTAATTTTTTCATAGTTATTACTTTTTTAAGAATGAATTAATAAGTGAATCTCATAGATCTCTATTTTCTCTTCATCGTAATAGCTCTAAAATGTATCGTGGCCTTTCAGAATTTTACAGGTTGTAAGGTATGAAGAAGGATATAGAGTATTTTAAATTTAAATTTTTAACTTATTAGTGTGATAATAGATATAGGAAAAAATATTTAGGTATTTTTTTGTGGGGTTACCAAATACCTCTCAATTTAGTAATGAGACTGGGATTATTATTTATAAGTTGTGAAAATCAGTCCAATTTCATCCTATTTGAGATAATATGAATTTGGATCAACTTTTTATATTTTATATTAACAATATATTCATATTACATATATTTCCCCTCTCCATTATATCTTATCTTTATTGTAAGGTTTACATCAACTTTTGGGAATTGACTTCATAAGTCAATGGGCATTAATTTAAAATTTAGTACATCTTACATCCTCAATATGATAGAAAATAAATGTATAAAATTAATAATTTAAAGGACACTATTATTTATTTAATATTATATTATCATGTAAGTTTGGATCATCATATTTATTTATTTTAAATTCCTTATAATAGCAATATTAATTCAATTATACAGATGTCACCTCTTGAGGCATTCTATGGAAAATAGTGTCAGACTCTGTTATGTTGGGATGAAGTCTGTGAAAGGGAGTTCTGGGGCCAAAATTAGTATTATAAATTGAAGAGGAGGTAAATATGATTTAGTGAAATTTGAGGATATCTCATAATAGTATTAAGAGTTATGAAGATCACTGAAGGGAAGATATCCTATTTGGGGTAGGAGATCATGTTTTTCTTAAAGTATCTCCCTAGAAAAGTGTAATGAATTTTGTATAAAAGTGAATGTTAAGTCTCTATTTCATTGGTCTCTATAAAATTATATAAAATTTTGGATCATTTTCTTAGAAATATATTTACCTCATATTTTCTCTTAGGTACATGATGTGTTTCATGTTTCTTAACTAAATAATTTCATACTTGATGTATCTCATGTTTTGAGCTTTGAAGTATTACAATTAGAGGAGAATATCTCTTATGATGAAAATTTGGTTCAAGAGCTATATCATAGATACCTAGTACTAAAAAAATAATCATAATCTCTAGGTTATGTTTTTATGAAAGAATCACATGATTGAGGAAGCAGTATGGGAATCCGAAAAATCTATAGGGGAAAAATTTCCTCACATGATTAAATAATGAATAAAATTGTGAGGATACAATTTCATAAAGTGGAAATAATATTAAAACACGGGTGATCCTATAAATAAATCAATAATATTATTTATAATAATTCATATTATGGATTTATAATTATCATGGTTTTATAAAATACTTTATATTATTTATCTATTGAAATACAAAAACTTTTATCTAACTAAATTGATTTCCCATGTATTAAATGGTTTTATTTAAAATATAAATTTATTTATTTCATAAATTTTATTTTATAAAATAGAATATATTTTTAATATAAAAATTTAAATTTTATCATAGTGTGAATTGTTTGGGTTTTTTCTGAAAATATTGGTTTTTTGGGTGAATAGTGAAAAATACGGATTTTTATTAAAAATATCATTTCATTTAAAGTATTCAAGTCAAATTTTATTTTTTATTATATTATAATTGAAATTATTACAATTTTATTAAAAAATATCCAATCAATCCCATAGTAATTTGGTTTATATATGAATTTGGTATAAAATCATTTTTATGCTTAAATAAAGCATTTTTTCTAAAAACTATTTCCATTTGGGTTTGAATTTTTTATAATAAAATTAATATATCTCACCAAAAATGAATACTGGAAATTTTATTTCATATTTTTAATCAATAGGTTAATTTTTTTTAATGTTTTAAATTTCATTTTTGTTCAATATGAATAATAACCTTGGTAAAAATTTATCACCTTGGTAATGGTTTGAAGGGTAAAATGGGATAATTGAGGTGAAAACTAACTGAAGAGTCTAGAAAAATATATTTTAATTCTTATTGGATGAGATTATTTTTACACTTATCATCTTATCTTCTAAATTATATAGTTTTGGATCCAATTTCCCATGATTATTACTTTATATTATTTTAAAACATTGAAAACTTTCAACTATGTCACTCCTCTCAGATGTAAAAGGTCACCTTGACTCATCACATAATTACACAAATTGGTCCATTTAGATAAAAAACCTAATTAAATACCTTTTCAATTTTCCTTTCCACTTCCTAGAGTTCCTACTCTTCCCAAATGACCAATCCTATAAGGATTAAAGTGAATGCCAATGAGAGATATCTGATGAGGAGGTATATGTCCTAACCAACCTATTTCAAGTCTATTTATTATTCTAACTCATTGAAGTCTTTTCTAACCATTATAAAATAATATAATAATATTATCATATATACTTTAATTTTATTATTTTTTTGTAACAGCTCTTTTATATTCCTTTTTCATCCTATGGGAAATGAAAACATCACTTGTATGTCCATGTGGACTACCACCTCCAGGAAGGATGTGTTTCATTTTATATAAATTAGCACAAGGTTAGTTATATATATTTACTTAATTAATATATTTTTTTTATGAAATTTTTACTATTATAGAAACATAATTTATTATTGACTTTCTTAACCTTTTCATCTATTAGAGATTGATAATGTTACTACGACATACATATGGAATACCACCTCCACAAAGATATGTGGTTCATTTCTCATTACCTCCTCAAATTATTGGTCATAAAGATATAAATAATGAATAAATATTAAATTTATATCATATTTATGATTATATAAAAGTAAAATATTATCTAATTTATTTATTTTCCACTAATCAGTTTTCATGAAAATATAAAATGGACGAAATTAAATATGTATTTAATGTATAAATAAAAAAATTATAAAATTTTTATGATTCTTTAATTAATATAACCATAAAATCTTTGACCATGGTCATCACACCGACATTGTTTTTAGGTTATAAACCAAATGGCCAGAAAACATCCAATGTGAACTTATCTATTTTAGTAATTAATAAGTCATGGTAATAAATGAAATAAAAGGAATAATAATTATTAAATTAACATATAAAAAGTTATTAATTCATTATAAAACTAATATAATTTTATTATTTAGTATTTAGAGAATGTATGAAGCTATATGGGCCTTATGTTAAGGGATTTTTTTTAAAACCTTGTTTTAAATTATTCCTTTCAAATCTTCCTCCTCCATTTCTATGTTCTAAAAATTTTCCAAAGAATTTTCTTATTTATACATGAAATATTATTAAAATTAATTTAAAACTACCATTTGTGTTCATTTTAATGGTTTTCAAAGGAATATTTTAAACATTTACCTGAAAAATGTTTTTTTATGTTTTTTAGAAAAGTTAAGAAGAATATATTTTAATGTTTATGGATTAACTAAAAAATCCCACCCTCATAGCCAATATACATTATCAATATTCGTTTAAAAGTTTCCATGTTTATTTTAAGTAAAATATTTATCCTAATATTCTTTAAATTTTTAATTTTAAAAATATTATTTAAGGAAATAGTAGTATTTTATCATTTATATGAGATTATTGAAAAATTATTACTTATGAGATTAAATTTTAATTCAAATGAGTTTCCCTGTAAAATATAATTCTATACGTGTTTTATTCCTGTTATGTCACTTGGATATTTTTTATATATAATTGGTGATCCCTTAAATAGATGTAAAGATAGGTGAGTCTAATATAGCTCTCCAATGCATTGCATAATGTTATGTATTTTACTGATGATAGGTTACAATAAAGAGATATGGGAAGTATCCATTTAGTAATTCCATCATAAAGGTTATTTTATGGGTGAATATATGTATAATTTCCCAAAGTACTTAAATGATATGATTTTATTGGTATATAAAGAAAGTATTTTGATTTTAAATGGAAATAAAAAGCACTATTACTTTTAAGGAAAGTTTGAGAATTCTATATAAAATATTTATGAAAGGATTTTTTTTTATCAACGATATGTATTAATGAGTATTAATTATTACTAATAAATACTTATGATTTTGATTTTCCCTTTATTATTTCATATGAAATGTTTCTTGAAGGTTATTATAAAATAGTGTTGTTTTTATAGAAATGTAAATGGATATTTTTGGTCAAATTTTTATTATGTAAAAGAAAAAATTATTATTTATTTTTTAGGTTTAAAAATAAACTAATGGGATTATTTTATATTATGTCCCATACTAATATTTGTTTTATCATCCCATATTTTCAAATGATTTTTTCATAGGGTTTGTGTATGAGTAAAAATGAAAATAAAGTCAGAGTTTCAGATATAGGATATACCTTTTATAATGCAGGTGTGTCATTATAAATAAATTATTAAGTTGTAAAAATGAACATTGTGTGTAAATGACCACATTTTTATATATTATATTTTACCTAATTATATAAAACTCTAAATTGAAAAGATATAAAAATTTTAAGAAATTACATCCATTGTTATAAATAATATAGTTAAATATTGAATAAGGTATGATTCATTGTTGTAAAATATAAATATTATATTAAATATATAAATTAACATCATTTTAGTTATATAGAGAAATAATTTTTCTCAATTCAAATATATTCTAATTTATGAATTACAATGCTAAAAATATTACACTTCATTTAAAGGTAATTATAGCCAACAAAAAAAATTATATGTGTGTGGTTTTTTAAGTTAGTAACAATACACATAATAAGAAAAAGGGGTTCATACCTAGCCCATTTATCCATGACCATGGACCACCCTAATAAGGCTTGTTGATGTTGGCCAAGATACTAAATCAAGTGCGCAAGTGAAGGTCATAGCATAATACCGTGATATTTGGGAATATATTTTTCTCTAAATATAAGGTGTTCAATATATTTCTCCATAAGCATAATCAAACTAAAATGAGCCTAGATATATTAAAATAATATTTATAAGAAAATAATACGTTTAAAAAACTTGAGTAAATGAATAGATATTACAAAACTAAAATTTCACACACTTGGAGGATAAGTAATTAATATTATTTAATGTTAAAAAGGATTTTTCATTCTCAAATAACTATTTTTTAAATTGATTTATATATTATCCTAATAAATTAAATTTACCAACTTTAAAATATTATTAAATATAAAATAGTATATTAACATTATTGAAAATTGAGAATTGTATGAAAAAATATTAAGAATACATAAAATGTTAATTTTCAATAAAAACATTTTTTCTCAATATTTTCTATTTTACTTGAAAAAATTAAATATTAGAAATTTATAATTTTAATTTCATAAATTTATAAAAATTATTGAATTCATAAAGTAAAAATTACCTAGGATTAATTTTATATATTTTTCTCAAATAGGCTTCAAAAACTCTAAAATCATTCTTGTATTTTTAGTGAATTGTAAAAAATACTAACATTAAAAATGAAACCATTTTTATGATATCGTTATAAGACAATAATGGTTTGAGAGTTTATGAAACCATTTTCATATGAAAAATATATATTTATAAAATAAAATAAAATAATGTGTTTAAAACTATAATTTTGAATACATAAAACCAATGTTTATCATTTTGGAAACATAAGTAATATTTTACTTTAATAAAAAATATTTCCAGACTTTTTCTTTTAAATTATTATCCACAATGTGGAATTATTTTTTCTTATATTTAAAGAAAAATACTTTTATGTTTTTAATAATATATTAATTAATTTCATATAAATCAAAAACATTGATATTTTTTACTTATTCAAAATTCTTTGTGCAAAAAATTACACTTCCAAAAAATGGATTTTATCCGTTAAGAGAAATAATATTAAAAGTATTTATTATCACCCACAAAAATTTTATTTTTAAAAATTTATTTCATATTTGGAATATATATTGATAAATTATTTAAATATTACCTTTTATTTTTAGGCATTAAAATTAAATTAAATAGGTAAAATATTGTTACTATGGAAAAACAAAAAATAGTAAAAGTAGAAAATGTAGGAATAAAATACCTAAAAAACATTATAGAAACGTGTGTTAAAAGATATACGGTTGATTATTTCTCAATCATAACCCATCTCTTACTACATTATTGTCCATTATCAGATCCTTTTTACACTTGAATGGTGACTTTTCCTTTATATTATTAAACAATTATAACTTTCCTCAGTTATAAAATATGACTTCCACTACCCCTTCAAGGAAAAAATAATTTCAAATTACTCTTAAACCTATTAATTTTTTACTTATTCTAGATCCTTAAACAATTATTTTTCTTCCCCTTTATTAATGAAAACGTTTTAAGCCCTCCATTTTCAATATCTCCTCTATGGGAGAGCTCCACTTCTCAATGTGAGTACTAATTATTCCCTAACCTCTTTTCTATTCTATCTTTCTATATGAGATATAATTTTCCCAATAATATATAATGAAATAATTATTGTTTTTATAATGACTATTATTATGTATATTTAATACTCATTATCAACCATTCCTTTTCCCCTTATCAAATAAGAACGTCATTAATGTGTGTGCAGAATACCGCCTCCATGAAGAAATGTATTTTTTTCAAGACTAACGTACATTATTGATTATAGGATAGAATTTGTTGAATAAAAATAATATTTAAAAAAATTCTGATTCTTAAAATAAAAATCATTTTATACATTCCTCTAAACCATTTGAAAAAAATAAAATTTCTATTATGTGATGGGACTACTACCACCATAGAGAGAACTATTTAATTTTTATTAACCGCCTTACACAACATGTTAAAAATTATATTTAATGAAATAATATATTATTTATATAATTATTACCATTATATTAAATTAACCTATTTCCTACATTTCAATCATTCAAGTAAAAATGAAAATTTTATCTTTGTGTATGTGTGGACAACCGCCTCTATGAAGTGACATGGTTATTTTTTCATCACCACCCTATATGTATGGTTATAGGAATATAATTAATAAATTAATATAATATTATCATGTAAATAATAATAAATTTTTTGGTTTCTATATTTAATGTATAATATTAATCCCATTAATTAAGATATATCTTTTTTTTATAAAAATTTAACGAAACAAGTTCAACGTCGATTTCAACCTCATGAGTTATAAAAAAAATCTCATGGGAAGAATGTAGGGTTTTATAAATAAATATGGAAAATATATTAAAATAGCTTAAATAATCTAACAATTATGAACTTGGTATAAAATTATGTTGATCGACATCGACATTACAAATTATGTGCAACCCTATTAAAATTATAAACTTCTGGTGATGAAAATAAACTATAACTAATTAGTAAATGTATAATAAATAATTTCTATTTTATGGAAAAAAAATTAATAGATATAAAAAAGGTACAATACTATGTTAATGATATAACTATGTTTTATATACATCAATTTAGGTATTTATCAACTAAGTGGTAATACAAGGTAAGGGTGTTTCGTCTAACTGGCCTTTCTTTGAAACATATTTTGTTTTATGTACATAATTTCATTAAAATTGTGTGTATACTTACTATTAGATATGTAATATCATTAATTTTCAATTATTCATGTTATTTAAATGTTAAATTTAAATATATCTCTTTCAATAGGTTTCTGTTAAAAAAAATAATCTATATGGGGTTTTCTTGACTTGACTTCTTTTCTTTAGTGATAATGGTTCCCTTTTGACTACTGTTTTACAATATGGGTTTCTTATCTTATATAATGATATTATAATTCAATTACTTAATATTTTATTATTAATTACATTTATTAATATCTTTATTCATAAAATTTGATGATTTTAAGAATAATTATCATTCTCTACAAATGATCTCTTTCTCTTCTATATCCGTATTAAATCTTCCTACCAATATACTCTTATTCTTATTTTGAAATGAAAATAAGTTTTGTTCTTAATCATCTAAAAATTTATCATTACATATTTTCAAATGAATGATTTATCACTCTCTTTATAGTGTGGGTTTCAATAATGGTATTTTCAAAATATTAAAAATGATTTCCCACCCATGTTCATATTTTAATCTTCTACTTCACATATACTATGGAAAACCTTTATGTCTTTTTCAATGATATATTATTGGAGATTATTTTTAAAAATAAGTGTTCAAAAAAATTCATTATACCTTCTTGGTAAATTTTATTTGAATATGACCTATAACATAATCTTTTAATACTAAGTAAAAAAAATTAAAAACAACTTAATGATTTTATTCATCATTATGAGAATTATTATTTATAAGTCTTCCATTACATGTTTTAAATTTTTTCCCCAAATGATTTTAATTCTTAATTATTTTGAAAAAAAATTAAATAATTTTTAATTTTACATTAAAAGTTTTATTTTAAAACCAAATTATTGATTTTAAAATGGGTTTTAAAGGGTTGATTTTTTTTAATAAATCTACAGTATTTTTATGTCTTCTAAAAGAATGTTTCAAAAAACTTGTTTCTTTTATAGAATTTATTTTATGAAAAAAATTTCTAGTTTTGTCGCTTAATTTTTAAAATGTATTATCATTATCAAATTATTTCTCTTTAGTGAAACTATATTTAAGGGGTTTTCTTGCATTTAAAAATGGGATATATCGTCTTTTTTTTAAAGTGATTTATAAAATAATATTAAAATTGTATTTTATCTCTATTTAAATATCCTTTTATGATCATTATGACACCCTGAGGATATGTTCTTATAATACCCTCCACCTTATTTCTCTAGATGACTTATTAAATGTTCTATGAATGTATTCATGAAACCCTCTTTTCTATCAGTTAATTAAGTGTTTCTTGAAATACGAATTATTGTTTTTAAGTGGCACACAAATTTATAGATGATTGATGGGTGAGGTTATATATATGAAATTAACTCATTGGTTAAGTTTTTATATCTCATTAGATAATCATGGCGGTGAATAGACATGGTCACATTTTACTTTTTTCAAAAGTCTATACATAGGAATGATTGTGTGAGTATTTTTTTCAAAAGGATGTTAATAGACATGATCTCATTATGATTTTTCACATGATTTTATGTGGATATAATGTTTTTTAAATGTATTTAACATGGTGTTGTGCATACATGATCTTGTATAGCTGTAATATAGTTATTATTCATAGAGATAATCATATATATGTTTTTTCACATGATTGTTCATGGAAATAATCTTGTTTTTCATTTCTTATAATAATTTTCATTGACAGGATAACTCTTAAATTTCCACAAAAATTTTATAATTTTCTATACCTATGATTATTCCATATTTTTATATCATATTTATATGATTATTCTACATAACTTATTTTTATTATTCCACACTATTATTCTATGGAATATATTTTTTCAATTGAGATCACATGTATTTATATCACAACTAATAGACAACTCTTATTGTTCTATGTTTAACTAAATAATATATTTTTCTCATGAAAATGTTTTCTCTTATTATTATGATCTAACCCATGATTAATGTTTCTTAATTTTTCCTTTAATAATCATTTTATCCCACCCCATTATTATGTTTCCATTCCCTAATTCATGAAGATTAGTACAACTTATGAGAAGTATCATGGGATTCTAGTGTGGTTCAACTGTGGATAAATATTCACAAGAATCATAAAATAATTTTCTTGTGTATCTATTCCTTAAAGACACTAGATATTTCATTATTGTGATTATGAGATTATTATGAGATATAATTTTAATAATGTTTGTATTTAAAGAAAAAAATTTTCATCAAACTTTCGAGTGTAGGTTTATTTTACATTAATAGGTATCAGATCATGGTTTAGTACTTTTTTAGGATTCTTTTAGTTGTTTTGGGAATTATTATGAGGTAAGTTTATTAAGAAAATAAATGGATAAGACTGAGTATGTGATAACATCCTGATATTTTGGTAAAGTGGAGATTTTTGGGTTCTTAGGAATGACATACATGATTGGATACAAAATCAATAGATATAGGCTCTATCAAAGATGTACCTATGGTTAGTAACCATGAAATATATGTATTGGGTGTTAACTTAGTCATAACTTGGTATAATATAGAGGCCTAACTGTACACATCATTTAACGATCTTAAGGGTTATGCTTTGGTGATTTTCATGCACCTTACAAACCATTGTGAAGTATTTAAATGTAATTTTTTGATTTATTGTATAGAAATTATGGTTAGAGAATCGAATAGGAAAATGAACATGGAAAATATAGGTTAAACTATAGGATTTATAGTTTCATTCAATTATATGATAGTTAAAACAGAATAATTATTGGTTAAAATGAAGGTATCATTGTAGAAGACATCATAGGATTGATTTTTCAAATGATCAATGATTTTCATTTTATTATATTGTATCATAACCATTTTTGATTTATTATTTAGTTGGTGATAGGATCACGAAAAAGAATCTGTGAAAGGTATGTCTCTAGAAACTCCAAAAGAAGCATATTCTGGAAAAAAATTTAGTACTCTTAGCTAAGATAGTAAGGTAGATAACTCATTAAAAATAAAATATAGAATTAGGTATATCTTATAGAGAGGACTATTTATTTAATTAGTGAATAGTAATTAATATTAAGAGGGTACAATTTTTTTAAGTGGGATGAATGTAACACCTTGAGATTTTGGAATGTATTTTTCTCTAAATCTAATAACTTTGATATCCTTTTCCACATACAACACTAAATTAAAATTATCCATAGAATATTAGATGAGAAATATTAATGAAATTAAGAGAATAATAAAACATTAAATAAATAATAATACAATACTAAACTAAAATTTTTTACACATAAAAGATGAATAATTAATATGACATAATGTTAAAAGGGATTATTATTTCTCAAATAATTTTTTTAAAGAGTTATATATTTTATAATAATAAATTAAATTAAAAATATTAAAAATATTATTATATGTTAACTATTGTATTAATATTATTTAAATTACATTATGATAAAATATTAAGAACACTTAATTTATATTTTGTATTAAGAACATATAATTTAAAATTTTTTATTTTTATTTTTTATTTTATTTTATAAACTAAATTTTTAAATTTTAGAATTTAAATTTTATATAATTAAACTCACCATTAACTAATCAAATAAAAATCATCTTAAAATAAATTTTTCATATTTTTCTGAAAAAATAGGATTTTTAGTGTATAGTGAAAAATATTGATTTTTCAAATACAATTAATTTTAAGGCATTGTCATAAAACCCAAATTATTTTATTTTTTGAGAAAATTCTATGAAATAAAAAAAATATTTATAAATTAATATAAAAAAATTATAACTAAATTATTGAATTTATAAAACCCATGTTTAACATTTTGGAAACTTATGTAATATTTTACTTTAATAAAAACTATCTTTTCTATTTCATTAAAAAAATTATCCATAGGGTGTAATTAAATTATGTATTGTTTTAAAATACACATAAATTTTATTTGGTTAAAAATAAACCAATTAATATCCAATAAATCAACAAGATTTATAATTTTATCTTAATAACAATTCTTAATACTAAAAATACACTTTTGCTAAAAATTGTTTTTACGTGTTATGTGCGCTAATATTTAAAATGATTTTTATCTAACATAGATATTATATTTTATAATATGGATTTAATATTTTTAATAATTAGTTCCAAATTATTTAATAAGGCCCATTTTATTATTATTAATTAAAATTGAATTACTTTGGTAAAAAATAGTGACAACAATAAAAACCAAAAAAAGTAAAATTAAAAAATATAAGACTAAAATACTTAAAATATAGAGAAATTTTGTTTTAGAAAGTATTTTTGAGTCTTTATTAACTATACCAATTCCCCCACTCCATTATTCTATATTATTGGATCCTTTCAACCCTTGAATAATGTATTTTCTTTTATATTATTATAAAAATACCACTCTCCCCACTTATAAAAAAGAGTCTTCCACCACCACTGCCTGGCCACTATAATTTTGAATTAATATTAATAATATTCCTTTTTAACAACCCCTAGAGCATATCAATAGGTTTTTAATCAATTTTATCCCTGAAAAATCCTTAATTTCACTATTTCTAAGTGGTGCTCCAAAGGAAATCTCTAGTTCTCAATGTGACAAAAAATAATCCGCCAACATCATTTCTTTTATAGCATTTTCTTCCAAATTTAATTTTCTATTTCATATATAAAGACATAATTATTCATTTTATACTTATTTTTATTATTTTGGGGGAATAATTTTTATCAACCTTTGACCTTTACCCTTAGAAAAATAAGAATGTCATTTGTGCGTACATGCAAAATACAACCACCGAAAAAGAAATATATTTCATTTTTCATAAAAACTATACTCTGGTGGTTATAAAAGGTAATTTAATAAATAAATATAATATTTATAACATGTTTATGATTTTGAAAATAAAAACCATTTTTACCTTCTTATCAACCATGGAAATAACGAAAATATTGATTGTGTTATGTGAGGATTACCACCTCCACAAAGGGACATGTTTCGTTTTCCTTAACCACCTAGCACAGATAGATCAAATTGGGTATTTAATATACTAATATGTTATTTATATATTTATTATCAATCAATTATATATAAATCATTCCAAATTTTTTATCATTCTAAGAAAAATTAATATGTCATCTAAGTATACGTGTGCACTAACACCTCCATGGAGTGACTTAGTTTTTTTTAATCACCACCCTATATGGATGGTTATAAGAATAAAATTAATGAATAAATATTATATTTTTATTACATAAAGTTTTTCTTGTAATTAATGTATAATATTTAACTCATTAATTAATATACCACTTTTTTCAAAAAAAAATTTCAAAACAAGCTTATCATTGATTTGATCCTCACAAGTTATAACTAAAACACTCATTGGAATAGAAAAGGGATTTATAAAAAAGTTATGGAACAAATATTAAATTCCCATAAATAATATAAAAATTTTTCACTATGTATCAAATGATTGGTATTGACATCGGTATTACAATTCATGTGAAAATAATTAAAATTACAAACATCTGATGATGATAATAAACTATCACTAGTCAATTTACAATAAATAATTATAATTTAAGAGTAAAAAAGTAATATATATATTTATATTAATAAGGTTTTAAAATAATTTAATAATGGATTTATGATTGTTATACATGAAGTTAGAGTGCATTCGACTAAGCGATAATACACGCTAGGGGTGTTTCTTCTCAATTACCTTTCCTTGAGACATGTTTTGTTTTAAACATATATTTTCATTTAAATAGTGTGTATACATCTTATTGAACATATAATATCATTAATTTTATTTTATTCATGGTATATAAATGTTCGATTTCAATTTATATCATTCAAGGGGTTTTTGATAAAAAAATTAAATTTGTAATGGATTTTCTTAAATCAACTTATTTTCATGAGCCATATTGATCCCATTTTGACTATAGTTTTATAAGATGATTTTGTTTTTATTGGGTCCAGAAAATATTGTATGAAATATTAGATGGATATTATAAACTTGGGAATGGCTTTATTAAAATCAATTAATATAATTCATGGATATTAAAATGGTAAAGTGCCATGAGCCGTAAAAGAATCATGTCTTCTTCATAATCATGATAATTATGAAATTCGCTAATCCACATAGCACCTCTACATAGTGCCTCCACATAGAATCTCTATATAGAACCCCCAAAATGAAAAATAATTTATGGGGTGAGGTATCTTCCTTTTCTCTCCCAAAAATGAAAAATTGCTTTGTGGAGTGAGGTGTGACTTCCAGGCCCCCTAAAAACGAATATTACTTTTGTGGGGTGAGGAGGCCACCCAAAAACCATGATCTCTTATGGATGGAAATTTATCTATTAAATATGTACCCCTATTAAACCCCCACTCATGGAATTAAAAGGAGAGAGATGAAATTTTTGAGGTTAGTTCTTGGAAAGTGGAATTCTCATTCAAGAAATAATATGCGTTAGAGGCAAAGATAGTCCAAGAAAGTGATTTAAGTAGGTAAACATTTATCACATATTTCAAAGAAAAAGAAGGATAAGAATCAGTCAGCATAACAAATATCCCTTTGTGGACTATCCAACCACATAAGGAACCCCTTACAGACCACTATTCCATGAACCACATATAGAGAAAATCTTTGTAGGCCACCCTCTCAAACATAAAATAGTATGCAGGATTGGGTCATTTAGCCTCAGTGCCCTTCAGCATAGAGTTCGGCCTTTTCTTGGCCTCTTTGAGAATTGTAAAATTAACCCACTCTATCAGCCTCCCCTATTACGTACTAAGTCCCAAATGGTCCCCTTCGCTAACCACCAAGACAATACCCCTTCCAAAGTCACTGGATATGAATAACCAAACTAAAGGGAACATCAGCATGCCCTATCGATCATACATTTACAAGGTAAATGAGGAACTGTTGTTAACCTAAATAATAAGATATATCCTTATAATTTTCTTTATCATACATTCCCATGGTAATGAGGGTCCCAGCCATAATTATGGTGATAGTAGGTTACTTTGGTCGGGTAGTGATATATGTTCTTCATCACCCCTCATATGTCCCCTTTTCCATCTATCTAAAGGGGATGGGGGGAAATTGGGAGAAGGGAATCACTACTAGAGTAATCCCCTATAATTTCATCCAATTATTTATCTAGATGAGTATCCAGATGGGACTATCCTTATAATGAAAACCAAATAGGGGACAGGCACATCAATGTCCTTTCTCTATTATACCTATCCTCATCCACCAACAGATGAAAGAGATTCATTGGTTTTCCAGATATTTGACAACATATTTTTTCTCACATTATGAATTACTCATGTGGTCTTATAGTATAGTTATGATCATGAAAATTTCACAATTAGATGTATTTATTGGTTGAGAATCCTTTTTTGTATCTTCTTCTTGCCTTCCTTCAATGGGCCTCCTCCAAAGGTGTAATCCCCAAACCCATTTTTTTATCCTCTCTAAGGGAAAAATTACATGTGATACCAACCTTAAAAGTGACATATTCTTAATGAATCACACAATTGGGCCTCCTCTAAATAAGTAAGCCCCAAAACCATGTTTTCATCCTCTCAAAATACAAGATTCCCTACAAGATCAACCTTTAAAGGTCCATATTTTTAATGAATCACTGAATTGGGCCTCCACTAATGGTATAATCCTTAACCCAACTGAACTATATGGTATTTGATTCCCGACCAAATGGTATATGTAGGAATCATCTCTGAGGTCCAAAAACAACACCCCAAATTCACCCAAATAATCCCTTGGACATATCCCCAGTAGAGTCACATCCAACCCGGAGGGCTATATTCCTTCTAGACCACTTTTTTACCATCCTTATTGGGATATTTTCCTAGTAAGATCATTCTGACCTCCTAGAATACCACATCACTTTGGGGTACTTTTGGATACTTTGACATAAGTCCCACAACATCCATTGACTAGGAATATTTCTCCTAGACATCCTTATTGCATGAAGTTATACTGTATTTTTTTGGTCCTCTTCACATGGTCTGAAAAGATATGGTGTGTCCCATTAAGTGTCACTGAACTACATGGGATATGATTATTTCCCAAGGATATTTAGGTATCTAATCTCATAGGCTTGTTCCCACCATCAAAAAAATCCTTCTTGTATGATTTTAAATTATTGAACGCCCAATTATATGGCTGAAAACCAGAATCTTTGATAAAAAAATGATATAAGAATAGCTAATCCATTTAAAAAAGAGTACCATTGATGGAGAAACTCATATATATATATATATATAAATTTCTCTACTGATGAACAACATCAGATATATACATATGATTATGAAATCAATATATTACATATAATTAACTTTTCACACAAGATAAATGTGTCTCATGTTTGGGATTTAATAAAGGATTCAAGAATATGTATTAAACCTATAAGAGAGTCTAACAGTTAGAAATATTTCCCCCAAAAAAGGTGATATGATCCAGAATTCGCATCCTCTCAACCCACGCACCTTCTAAGGTCCCATTGGATAAATATAAGTGTCCACCTTCCTTTGGAAGGTTGGTCTACTTCAACTTGAAATGTGTTTGGGTGAAAAAGTATGGTGGAAACAAAAAATGGTGAACCTGATGTGAATCATTGACCAAAAGATGACTATATCACCCACATGTTAGGCCCATTCATGCAAGGAATAAAAGAGGTCCCAAAACATGGGTACAAAAAAATTAATTATGTATGTGTACATTTATTGAGATGCTACTTTGATAGGGTATTCTTGTTTGTTTTTTTCATATTTATAAAGAAATTTTTGGAAATATATATCCCTTAAATCCAACACAATAGATTCCTTTCAACTAATCGGAACTTTTTCATCGGTTTTGGGGTCCCCATCCAATCAAAGGACACTATAACCAATCTAGTGTCTCCAACACTAGGTCTCAAACATGTTTGTTTGAGGGTACCTCCAAAATGGTACCTTCCCGACCCTAGAAGAAACTCAATAAGACCTATAGATTATAAATCCTTTCTAGAATACTCAATGAATGATAGTGGTATATGAGTCTACGACACCAGTTTACATGTCAAATTATTTCAAGAGATTGTCCCTAAAATGCTACAACGAATTCCTCCCTTGTCTTAGGGAGGCTGATCAAGATTTCACTGATGGCCTTATCCCGAAAATATAGGGTTCTCACCAAAGTGATCCTGCTAGAAGCTTCCACCGCCAATGCCGCAATTCAACCAACCCTCATCATAATGGGGGTGTAACTCTTGGGAGACTGGCTCACGTCACTCAAGATTGAGCACCCATGGCATTTTTTCAAGGATAGTGACTAGTTATCATAGATTAGGATCATACATATGTTCCCTATAATGAATCCCTCTAGAAAAAATTGTAAAAAAACCAAGAGAAGGTATAACCACCTTCCCACACTAGCCAATACTATCGGCATAATTAGGTAGCATTCAAAGAATCCCATTAGTCAAAACCAGCAAAAAAAACATGAGTAGGCTCACACAACTTCCCATATCCATCAAGCCTACCATCACAATTCGATTGCACCTCAAGAAAAAAGTTAGAAGATCCCTTCTGCAAATAGGGGTAGATCCATATATATACCTCTACGCCTGATTATTATCGTTATATCCCAAAAATAAATAGAGTACAAGATAATGAATATATCCCTTCTCCAGCTATAGAATGGGTATATATTCTTGTTCTAGATAAAGGAGTCATAACTTGTATCATGATGATGATGGAAGTAAAAAACGTCTATTCATGTCCACATTATACATGTTCTCCTGAATATAATGATAGCATCGACGGTGAATAGGAGTCAGGAACAAAACCTTGCCTCCATATTTAGAGTGACTTAGAAGAATAATTCAAGAGTCACCACAGAGTAGATGTATATCCCATATCCCATCTAAGAGGGTTGTATATATCCCAAGATAAATGGAAACCCAGATTGGGTCCATATTCCCATTCTAATTAGAGGTCACTGGTAGACATTGATGTCTACTATAGGGTAGGAATATATACCTTTTAAAATACTATAAATCTATTAGAAAATTCTCATTGAAATGTAAGAACTAATCAAATATGATTTTTTATATGAAATGTTTCACCAAAATAAGACAACTCCAATCACCCAAAGGAAGACATCTAAAAAGAAGCCTCACCAAACAAGATTGGAAAATGAAGAGATTTTTCGTGAACCTTGTAACATCCCACTAATCCTCATTGTCTTGAGAAGCTAGTGGAATATTACTAAGACTTATGTGACATCCCCAAGACACCAAAGGAGGGAAATAAATACCAAGGGCTTCATAAATAGTTTTGGGGCAATTTTCCCTTTTGAAAATAAAATAACCAAACCAAGAATACCATAAATAGATAACCACTATATGATACATGAGTATAATACAATAAAACTCAAAAATAACCCAAACCAATAATAGACCATACCAAATTACAATGCAGAACCAAAACCAATATCAGAGTATACAGAAAAAGAAAAACCCAAAAAACTCAAAGACTCTAAAGACACTAACATTATAGCTCCAAACATGCTCTAAGATCCAACTCCACAAGCCACACCCAAAGTATCACAATTCATCACTAAATAAATGAGATTCTTTTCCTTTACCTGTGTCCCAAAAAATAATATTTTCAAACACACCAACATTCCCAAGTAGGGTGTGACTATAAAATTCAGTAGAATTTCCCCGAATGACTTTCCTACTCATGCCACTAGAATAGAACATGTTGGTACATTTATACAAAACAATTTATATAAAACAATTTAAAATAGTTTATATAAAATCTAAAACCATCTCTAGGAAAAATAGTATTCAAATCAAAAACAATTACAAACCAAAATCATTTCCATAGAATGTGATCAAACAACTCTTTAACCATTTCACATTTCCATTTAGAATAACCAATTCCATTCCACACATATACACATGAATTACTATGTGATAGTTACATACTCATGATAATCTCTTATTAATATACCATGTTTTTACAAGGTATCCATATAGAAAGTGCCCCAATAGAACATGCCCCTTCTATAGGGCCACATAAATTCAAATGAACACACACTAACCGTTTATTACAAAACCAAACCAAACCAACCATTCAAATCCATTTCAATAAAAAATTTCTTTTATTTAAAACATTTATATCAAACCATTTCCATGAATCAAAAAAAATCCATATTTTAAAATAATCATTTTAAAACTATGAATAATGCACTTTTACATAAGAACCAGTTTCTATAATTTAACAAACCATCACTAAAGAGGGTTTCTACGAAGATTTTCACATCAATTTCACAATAAATTTCAAGAAATTAAAATAATTTTAAACCAATCCTTAATATTACAATAATATTATTACATTTTAAATCCACATACCTCGCACAATTAAGAGAAAATGAAGAATGGTACAAATTATTCAACAAAACTAGATTGAAACTCCCAAAAACCACCTTCGAACTTGTTCCCTAATAATATCAAAACCATACATATTCATTATTAGAATAAAACAATATAGATATATCCCAAAATGATTATAACCATAAATCTAAAAGAGATAAGAAGAAGAAAATTAGGAAAAAATCAAGAACAGGAACTTACCATAGAATCTAGGCCTATAATGCATAAATAATCACCAATGTATTTATCCCGGATCAAGGGGAAGGGTCTCCATAGAATTTGGGAGGATAGGGATTTGATTCAGGATCTATTTAGGGAGAAAATGAACCATTAAGGTGAAATATCAATTGGATCCATAATTTTTAGATCTTGTTTTTAATGGTGCACGGTTTAGGTGCACATATACGAAAACCATGCGCAAACCCTTTTTGAGACACTGCATCCAAACACCCCACACATGGTTATTTTGCATGGTTAGACAAACTATACACCAACCATTTAGAACCCCCTATGTTCCACTTTTCATGGTTAGTCCTAGGAGGCTATATGGTTTGGCCAAATCGTGCACCTAACTGTGCATCTACACAAATCCCATTGTCTCCCTTCGAATGGTTTCCTAGATGTGTTTCACGGTTTTTATTAACCATGATCAAACCATAGACCACCATAAAAACCCTAAAAACATTCCAGAACTCCTCAAAAACATCCCAAAATTAATCTAATTACTTTATATACTTAAAATAATCAAATAAAATGTTAATTTCTTGAGACTGGGGGTGTTACATTATCCCCACCATTGGTCCTTCCATCCTCAGAATGTAGAGAAACACCATTTTCCTAAAAGAGTTTGGGCCACCGTTCAACCATTTCTCTCTCCCATTCATATGTCTCTTCCTAGGTCTGAAAATGTTTCCTTAAAATCCATACTAAACCGATGATTTTACCATTCAAGGATTTCTATTTCCTATCCACCATTCTAGTATCTTAAAATGGCATATTTATCGAGGAGATAACTTGCCATGATTTCCAAAATAATGATGCCCAATCCTTGGAGATATTCTCAAGAAAACATGATCACTCACCTTGAATGAAAATATTCATCGACGATGATCATCTTATGATTTTTTATAAGTCTGATTCATAACCACTGTCTTCTAGATCAAAAAAATCTTCTATATTTTCTCCTACACAAGGATGTGTCTAACCAGAGATGTCTCACCTATTTAAACCCAACAAATTAGAGAATGAAAAGGATTCCCAAACAATTATTAAAAAGGTTACATATGTATCAAGTCCTAACAACTATTGTTATATGAGAACTTCACTAATGGTATGTTCTCCTCCCTTGAGAAACCAAAATCCATTACAAAATCCCAAAACATGTCTTAAAATATTTTTATTTTCCTTCATATTTTCCATTCATCTAAGGATGATACATCATACTCATAATCATATGAGTCCCAAGGGATAGTTGTAAGGATTTATAGAAATGATATGTAAACCTCGTATCTCGATCTGATAATATCCAAATTGGTATGTCATGCCTATATACCAATTCTCAGATATATATTTTAGATAAGTCCTCCACTATATAAAATTCAGAGATATGGATGAAATGGGATCATTTTTTTCGATCTACTATCACTTATATGGAATATTTTTTCTGAACTATCCTTGGGAGACCTTCCACAAAATACATGGATAACTACTTCCATTACCAAGCATAAGTAGGTAAGGAATGAAACATACCATCTATTTGTTGATGATCTAACTTAACCTACTGACAAGTGAGATATTTAAAAACAAACTAAGCCACTTTTGTTTTCATTCCAACCTATCAAAATTGTGCTTTTAGGGCCTTATAAATCTTTTTTTAGGATGAATAGTCCATCTCAAATGGTGTTAAGCATGAATTATATATTCCAGAAAGGCAAAAGTTATGACCATTTGATATTGAAATCCCAAAACTAAGCCTCCATCCATCTTTCATCCCTCAATGTTCTCTCAACCATTGAGTTTTGACCACATCGTAACACATTCAAAATCAAATTTCTCTACCTATTTAACCATATCAACCAAATTTGGAATAGAGTAAAGTAGAGAGAAAATTGAAACACTTCCTCAGTCTTAAAAAACCAAGTGCATGTTAGCTATTACCAACATCAGCTCCCACTGATCTCAAGCCTCTTTTCCAACTAACCATCTAACTTCCTGATTAATGAATCTTCCACTGAATTTATTTTACTTGGTGTATACATGAAGTAAAATTCTAACATATAGAGATACTCTATCAATATGTTTTGTATCAGGTTCAAATCCCATTTTGATAAAATATGTTTCTTGAACTTATGATCTATAAACACCATAAATTTCATACCAAAGAGGTAATTACTTTATGTTTTCATATCATAGACTATAAAATCTAACTCTAAATCATGTTTTGGGTAATTATTATCATGAAAACATAATTTCTATGATCCATAAGAAACAACATGACATCCATGTATGAGAACACATCCCAATCTTGATCCTAAAGCATCACAATAAACCATGTAGCCCTATCCTCATTCTAAAAATATCAAGATCAGTGTTGATGTAAGTTAGAAATTAAGCTCCTAAAAATAATTCTAAAATATCTCATTTAATTTAAATAGAACACATTTACATGTAAAAGATTTAATTGGTGAGTCTAGTCATGAAAAGACAAATAAAACGTTGGTAATAACCAGCTAATCTAAGGAAACTACATATCTTGAAGACATTCTTTGGAGGTTTCCAAAAAGATTATAGCCTATATCTTTTCTAGATCTATAGAAACACCTATTTCTAAGATAACATAGCCAAGGAAATTTAACTCTTATATCTAATAAATAACACTTTTATAATTTTTAATATAGATGATGATCTTGAAAAATACTAATATTATTACCAAGTGTTGCTCATTCTCATCCCCTATCCTTGAATAGACCAATATTCCATCCATAAAACCACCAAAAATAATCTAAATACCTTTGAAATATATGATTCATCAATATGATAAATATTTATGGTGAATTTTTAAGACCCAAATGTATAACCACATACTCTTAGTGGCCATATCTACACCAAAAATATTTTTTTGGAATATCCTCCTTTGGAACCCATAATTGGTGATATCCTAAATGTAGATCAATTTTAGAGAACCACTAAGCTCCCCTTAATTGATTGAATAGATCATAAATGTGTGTAAGTAGATACCAATTATTTATCATAACTTTTTAATTTTATAATAATATATACAAAGCCTTGATTTTTTATCCACCTTTTTCACAAATAAAACTAGTGTTTCCCGCTGAGATGTACTAGTCCGAATGAACCCTTTTATTTTCATCTCCTCCAACTAAACATAATATTCCCTTAATTTTTTGGGTGTTATCTGATAATACAAAAGTGATATGGGACTAGTCCCTAGGAGGAGATCAATATTAAACACCACTTCTCTTATGGATGTAAATGTTCAGAAATTACTGAGAAAAACTTCTAGAAAGTGATCAAAAACTATTGTAAAATATATATCCCTAATATAATACAATGATTCCATGGTCAAAGCTTGTAAATGGTGTGAGATAGTTCCAAATATTGGTGCCAACAATCCCAGTGCACCAGACATTACATTCTAATCTCATCTAAATTGATGTTTCATGCCATTATCCGTTGTAAAACTAACCATTATAGTATAATGATTGATGTGAGATTTCAGTATTTTAAACTAATATATACCTAATATTATTGAATATAAATCCATCTCAATCATAGATAAAACCCATATCAAATCATCTCAATCAACAGTTATAGAACATTTTTTAAACAAAAAGTCTTGACATTATCATTATCCTGGAGGATTTTTATGTTTCAAATTAGAATAAATCATCTCAACAAGAAAACCCATAAGTTAAATGACACAAGAATAAACAAATGAATTGAATACACCCATATCAAAAAAGATTTAATAAGGGTAGAATTAAAATTAATTGTACCTCTCACCATTCATGGTCCAAATTGATCATCCACAATCACCTGATCATATCCGTATAACTGCTTACTTGATACACTTTGTTCTTTTTTTCCCTATGGATATTGACCTAGTTGAGGATTCATGGTATTAAAATAATTACCATGGATATCCTTGTTCTATTGATAAGAACTAGTATTTCCCTCACCCCATCAAAGCATATGATGTCTGAAAAACATGGGATGTATCCCTAGAACCCATCCTCAGAGAATTGTGACAATAGTGTTCAAGATACCCCATATGGTTTTAATCGTGGAATTCCCTATACAGTGTTTTATAGTCTCAATTGATGTGATTAAAAGAACCCCACTAAAATCATCTAGGTTTACCCTTTTGTTTTGGAGAAATATTCATTGATCCAGACGTCTGATTCTAAGTAATTCCACTACCCTGTAAATAGGTGTCTCTATTCAACTTACTCTTAGTATGATATTTCCCACCATTTCACATAGTTATCAACATTCTTCCCCCACCCGCAGTTAGTGAGATGTCTCTTTTTTCCATCATTTATCTATTTACCATATTTGTATAATCCATTATACATAACATAACAATCCCCAAATGAATTTTTGGCCTCAACTCTGATTAAAAAATGTGTACCTTTAAGAATGAACTTACAATAGCTATGGTTGAAAAGTAGACTAGATTCAGGAATCTATCCATGTACTCCATCATTTTGAGTTTTCATTACTTCAAGATGAAAAATTATTTCATTCTATAAATCCTGAACATGTGAGGATAGAATTTTTTTTCAAAAAATTCTTCAAAATCCTCCCATGAAATGCCTTGGTCTAATTTAGCATAAACTACTAAATCCCACCATTGGAATGAAAGATCCTCCAGCATGTATGTATTAAAATTGAGTTTTAACTTAGTTGGTGTTCCTAGGAAATAGAATATTTGATTTATCCTATTTAGCTAGACCTCTATTTTATTTGGTTCCAAATCACCCTGAAAGATGGATGGATTCTACTTATAGAACTAAACGGAATGATCCAATTGTCTTGGTTCATCCCTTTTTTCCTCTATCCATAGCTTGGAAATCTTGTACAATACTCTGAACCATCTATTTTATCACTTTTGGCTCAAGTGAGACCACCTTCTTGGCACCTTCTTCAAGATTATTTCTATGATGCCTTACTAGTTCCATCTTCTATAACCACAAGAAAATTTCATTTTGTATCACTCTCTAGAAACTGAAGGCTTATAAATTTCAAATTTACCACATCACACATATCATAACCAGGCTTTCCAAAATTCAATATTTTTGCACATTCAAACCATTTTTGAAAATTTCACCATGTGCTTTGAAAATCAAATCATTTTCAACTATTTTAAAAAATCAACACTTTTTCACCAAATCATAAATCATTACTCAAAATAAATTATGCACTTTTAGTAGTAATCCATTTTACCAATACATTACATGATCTTCTCATTAGATAAACCCGTGATTATGAGGTTAAAACTCTTAGAAGGTTCTCAAAACACTCTTGTACCCAACTCCTTGTTAACATGATGTTCAGCGTAAATAGGTTAGCTAACCCTTTTTATGCTCTACATTTAAATTTCTGACAATATTATCTCCATTCTACCATTCTAACTAAAAGACTAGACCAAAATTATTTTCAACACCAAGATCGATAAACTAATTCCATTTTTCCAAAATGAAAGATAAACCTCCCTATGATACCTTCTGTAACATCCTACCTCCTCATTGGCTTCAGATGGTTGTGGAACGTTATTGGGACTTAGGTGACATACCCAAGACACCAAAGGTTAGAAATAAATTAAAATTGATTCATAAACAGTTCAAGGATGATTTTCCCTTTTGAAAATAAAAAAACTAACCAAGAATACCATAACTAGATAACAACTATATGATGCATGATTACAATGTAGTAAAAATGAAAAGTAACCCAAACCAACAACAGACAATACCAGACTATAATGTCGAACCCAAACCAATATCAAAGTACAAAGTGGAAGAAAAATAAAAAAACTCAAAGACTCCACAGAAAACAAATCCACATCTCCAAATATGATCCATTCTCCAACCCTATAAGCCATTCCCAATGTATTATGATTCATCACTAAAGAAATGAGATACTTTTCCTTTACTTATTTCTAGGAAAAAATAGTTGTATACACACCAAAGTTCACAAGAAGGTGGTGAGTATAAAACTTATTAGGCTTCCCCAAAATGGATTTCGTACTCACGCCACAATTATATAACAAGTAAGTACATTTATATAAAACAACCTAAAATAGTTTATATCAAATCCAAAATAATTTCTATGAAAAACATTTTTCAAACCAAAACCATTTCCATGTAAAGAAACCAAACAACTCTTTAAACCATTTGAAATTTCCATTTGGAATAACCAATTCTATTACACACATCTATACATGCATGGAAAAATGATAGTTCCATACTCATGAGTAGAATATCATTGAACTACCAAGTCGTTATAATTTAACCATATACTAAGTTCCCTAATGGAACATGCCTCTTCCATTATGTTAGACTCCACGTGTTTTAATGCTCAAAAATCATGTATCATGTTTTAATGCTCAAAAATCATGTTTAACAAATTAGGAATCATGTTCAAATTATCAAAAATATTTTTGGAGATTGTTGGTTTGCTTATGTTTTAATGTTTACAACTCATGGTTTAAACTCTCACAAGATCCTGATTTAGAATCTCACAAATCATGTTTGACTCTTATAAACAATGTTTAATCTTGTTATATCATATTTTAGTATAGTTATGATTAATCTTAATATATTCTGTGAATATTAATTCTTAATATAGTTTATATATATTTGGATAAGTCTAAGAAACCGTAATTTTTCCACCGGTTCTGGATTTTGGCAATGTCCTTGACATTGTAACCCTAACACCGTAACCCTAACATCGTGACTCAGACACCGTAACCAGTTATATATTATTACAAAGTACATGAAATGTTTTTCCTTTCTACCATTTCCAAGACACTATTTCCTATTTTAGAAAAGGACCAGACATCATGACCATGTTATCGGTCTCATGCTACCATTAAAACATGCTACAGGTTTCAGATTTTCACAAAAAAACCAGACACTACATCTGTGCTACCAGTTCCAAATCTCAATGAAACTATGGAACCATGACAATCTCATTGTGACTGCCTCACTACTCAAAGGAAAAGGATAATACATTGTTTATAGTGATACCATTTCAAGACAAAATATGACACCACTCCATAATAAACCATTTTTTATTTCATTTTCAACTAAATTTAAAAGTTATTTATAATGGTCATATTTGATTCATTTAATGACACTGACATAATTATTGTTTTATTTAGATGTGTCATCTGATAGTATGAGGTACGAGGAGTATAAATCATGCATCATGTTGGCTCCAACACATGCTCCCAAAATAAAAAGAAAATTGTGGAACTGGAGAATTAGAGTACGAGAAGCTAAACAGATTAGAATAGATTAGAACACATATACGCTGAAGAACACATAAAGAAATCTCAATTCCTGAAGGATAAAATGTTTTAGATCATAATATAAAACATCCTCATAGAAGAAACTCTAAGAAGAACTATAGCTACAAAGCACATCTCATCAAACTGGAAACCAAAACATGAGACTCACGATACTCTGTTTTCACAAGATGACTCAAAAATTGCATTTGTTACATTCTACAAGCCTAGATCTGTATAAAATAACACTCAGAGAATTTATAATCCTTTATCATTATCTTAGATCTATTTTGTACTGTTTTTATTATATTTTGAGCAGTGTGTGTGTCTTTATTAAAACACACTTTGTCTCCAACACTAAACTAGAGGATACAATATATTCTCACACAAATATCTTTTTACACATTGTTTCACCCACGTAAAACTGTGGAAGATTTCATATGTGACCTGGTTGTTTATTTTACCATGTAGAATAGTGGAAGAGGTCTTGTGACCTAGATAGTCATTTGAACAGTTGTTAACCCCAGTCTAGGGTGTGGATCAAAAGTTTTATATATTTTTTGGTGGAAGATGATCACCAAGGGGAGTGGATTAGGTCTCAGCTTGAGACTGAACCTTTTTTATCCACTGTGTCTTTCAATTTAGTTTTTATCTATTTTTACTTATATTTCGGAAAACTAAAATTTACATTGATAGTTAGTATTGGATAGTAGTTATAACTATTTTTCCTTATTAGTATAGTTTCAAAAAAATTATCTATATTTCATATTGTTATTACTGAGAATTAATAAATCTTCTGAGAAGTTATTTGACTAGTTAAACTATTATATTTTTATTATCTTGATTAACTAGCCTAATTTATTTTAATTGGGGGAATCCTTTTTAAATAAAATTTTTAACATAAATTTTTTTATGAACTAAATGAACCCCCCCCCCTATTGAGTGTCCTACTCTAACCAACACATTGGTTTAGGTCAAAGAAAATGAACACATGCTAGTTGATTATTCCAACACCATATCAACCCAACCATTCCAAGGAATTTCAATAAAACATTTATTTTATTTAAAACATTTTTATCAAACCATTTCCATGAATCAAAACAGATACATATTTTAAAATCATCATTTTAAAACTATGAACATCTCACTTTGCACCACAACCAATTTCCATAGTTTCTCAAACCATCACTAAAGAGGGTTTATACCATGATTTTCACATAAATTTCACAATAAATTTCAAGTAATTAAAATAATTTGAAACTAATCCTCCATATTATAAAAAGAGTTGTCAATATTGAATCCACCTACCTAACAAAATTACACAAAAACAAATAAAGGCACAAATTCTTCAACAAAAAAAATGAAACTATAAAAACTTACCTTAGATCATATTCCCTTATAAAAAACAACCATATATATTCCTGATTAGAATAACACCACATGGATTTATCCCTAATGGATTAAGTCCAAGAATCCAAGAGAGGGAACAAGAAGAAATCTAGGGAAACAACCTAGAATGGTCACTTACAATGGGATTTGGGCCTACAACGCACAAAGAATCACCAATGGATCACTCTCGGATCAAGGTGAAGGGTCTCAATTGCCTTTGGGTAGATGTGAATTTGAGTTAGGGTATATTTAGGGGGGAAAGAACTATTAAGGGGGAAATATGAATTGATCCACAATTTTTAGATCTTATTTTTAATAGTTCATGGTTTAGGTGCGTGATTAGGAAAACCATACGCAAACCACGTAACAACCACTACCTCCAAACACCCCTCACATGGTTGACTCACATGGTTAGAAAATATATATTCTAACTATGAAAAAACCCTCTGTTCCACTTTTCAGGGTTACTTCTAGGATGTTTAATGGTTTTTCAAAACCATACACCTAACTGTGTGCCTACCCAAAGACCATTATCTCCCTTTTCACAGTTTCTTTTAGGTATTTCCCGGTTTCTAATAATAGTTATCAAACTATGAACCACAACAAAATCCACTAAATTTTTTTGAAAACTCCTCTAAACCTTCCCAAACTTAACCTAATTACCTTATATACTTAAAATTCATAAATAAAGTGTTAATTACCTAAAATAGAGGGTGTTATAACCCTGCTCTGCTGAATGTAGGTATTCTTGAATCCCTTTAATATCTATATATAGTGAATTAAGATCATACTTCTATATTTAAAAGTTAAAAATATAATAGAGGTAGTTATTAATGTCCTCCTCATAATTTTTCTTCCATTAATTATGGAGGTCCTCCCTAGACACCTGACAATGAAGGATTACGTTATGTTCAGAATCTAATTGATCTCTAGAGTCTTTATCCTGATGAGTGTCATGATATCCCTGCATGTGGAAAAAAGATCACAAAATAAGAATATTCTCCCCCTACTACCATCCATCCGGAAGGTACTCCCTAAGATATATTCTTTAGGATTTATCCCTACAGTAGAACATAAATCCATGAAGGTAGTCTTACCCTTGATGGCATTCATTACGAAGGTCCTCCCAATAAAAATACATCATTTCATTAATAAGGTCCTCCCCTTAATGAATCAACTCTGAGAAAACCCTCATAACATGAGGCACTTAATAAAATGAGTCAAACAATTAAAGTTTCCTTATTATTGACAAGAGATATTCTTTCTCAACCAGAAGATATCCCATGGAAAAAGATATTCTATAAACCCTCCTTGGATCTCCTATATTCTAATGCAATAGAGGGAATCCCTGGTGACCCCATTGTTTACAATAAAGAAATGGGGAAACATCCACTTTTTTCAGATATGGATGAGGAACCTCTCAAAAAATAAGAAGGAGAAATATTTATCATGGGGAAACAATTGGAAAAGTAAGATACATCAGTAATGTTATAGCCTTTAGCCACTCCCCAATTCCACATTCTAGAGGAATTGTCAAATGATTGTGTGCACGAAATTCACCTAATAATATGTACTACTCTTCATCAATTGAAAATAAAGGTATTTCCTTATGATTAATTCCTAAATCACACCAATGTAATAGAATATATGAATTTTTAAATCGGCATGGAGGCCCTCATAGATGCACAAAACTCAAAATGTGGAAATCATCATAGATCCATTTAACATGCATGTTCTAAATCATTAAAAGGACTATGCTAGTTGATCATTGATGCCTTATCTAGTGTTCATATCAGAGGATGGGGAGAACATGGGTAATTTAATTCCACCTCACTCATCTATCTGTAAATTTAACCAAATGTGACATTATGTAATGTCATTTCCTTAGACATGATTTAAGAAATATATTTTTCTCACCAAAGATGGTCTTCTCAACAAGAAATGGTTTGCAGCAGCTCCATTGATGTCGATCCAGAAGAGATAAATCCATTTAAAGACACTTTCATCAAGAATCAAAGAATATTAAGAATGATTGTTGCTTAAGGGAAATCAATCTTTAGAAATCACAAATGTCAAAAATGTCTTCAGAAGTATGTGAATTAGGTGCAGGTCATGAAATTCCCCCAACCCATTTCTATAAAAAAATCTATAAAATAAAATGAGTAGATATAATGAGATAAGTTGTGGAAGAGAATAAATAACTCCATCCCATAGGTATGGGGGAATTTTTAACACAAACTTCTGGTCTATCAAATCAGGCTCAAAATGTTTTTAAAGTGGAATAAGACAACCCTCATCCTGTCGGGATGGTTCAATTTTTACTTCAATCTCAACAATAGTTAGTCATCTCTCAAATGGGTAAAGTTCCCTAAAATGAAACATATCATCTCATCCTGACCCATGATATAGTTTTTCATCATTGATTCATAAAACAAAATTATCTAGAAGTTCCCTTTAGTTTTCCCTTTAACTGAAAGCTTCAAAGTGATCCCTAAAAGAAATTATGATCTCCCCTAATGGATGAATGTAGAAACATCCCATTAATAACAAAACCTCTATCAGGAATCATAGATCTTATAGTTGATGTTCTGAGGGAAACCATATCTCCCACTATTCTGAGACTGATGAGATGCTCTCAATTTAGTTTTCATCAGTAAACATCATTATCATTTTTTATAATACTATAGAACATCATTCCAATGTAAAAGAACAAGAGGAGCATATATCCATTCTAAATAATTTCCACCCCAAAACAACTGAAGAAGTTTTTTATACTAAAAATCATATTATTACCCAAAATTTGGGAATTTCTTTGAATTCTTCATTGCCTCATCCTCAATGGGAATCAACCAAAGAAAAGGGTAAGATTGTGGCTCAACCCAACTTATTACCTGATGCTATCGAACCCCTCACACTTGAGGAGATTCTGGCTCATTATGAGATAGAAATTGGATAATTGAAGAGGATTAATACCAAACTACTTAAAATTCGTATTCCCACTGGGTATGTTCTTCTAATAGAACCTCATTTCACTCCTCCAAATGATGTCCCTCGACAAGAGCTCATCATACTCGAGAAAATAGATTCAAAATATTTTCCTAATATAGAAGCAACATAACCAATCTATTTGGAACCAATGATGTCCATGTATTAATATTTCCCTCTGCATTCCGAACAACTAGCCCGATGTTAGTCAAGTTACAAATAGATAGCTCAAGAAAAAGTTCATATAGGGCTAACACATCTGGTTCAAATTATCAAGCCTCGTTTTCAATATCACACTCAGTTATTCATTCCAATAGTACTAGCTGACACTATTGAGTCCTTTATAGCCTAGCTCAGAGCTACAAAGGAGAAATGTGATCCAATTAAATTGGAAATAAAACCTTACCCTAAATGGGTGGATGTAACACTTCTCCAACCTAGATTTGGGAATCTTACATTTCAATGTTTGATGGTTCAAGAAATGTAGACTAGAAATAGATGCACTATATATCTCAGTATGGCCCCATGATGGGAACTTTATTGTAACAAAAAACTGCCAAACTCAAGTTCCTTGTACAAACCTTTTAGGGACCAACCTTTGTATGTTACACTAGTTCACCTTTAGGGACAATCAAAGGATGTGAAGACCTCTGCTGGAAATATCTTTACCAGTTCAGTTAAAAATTGTGAATTTAGATGGTCTTGGACCTCTCAAACTGTAAATAGTGAGAAAATAAGAGAGTCTCGGACTTCATTTCTAGGTGTAAGGTTCTAACTTACTCCCTAAATTTTGAGTTCCTACAATAAGATTTATTGGGTCTCTGTATAGAAAACTTCTACAATGAGTTGTGAACACCTCTTGTAACACCCCCAGAATTTATGAGATAGATTCTTTTTAATTTATTTGATGTCTTGTATTGTACACTACACCAATATTAGCTTTATCTATAAGAAACACCAAGATTAGCTGACAGTATATGTAATGCTATTCTTGTCTTGTGTTATACACAATTTCAAGTTCTTAGGATAAATTTATTTTCAAACAACACTGAGTATAGATTTTGTTAAATGTATAAAATAAATATGTTTGGATTGTGTTATACACGACAGAAAATGATTCTTTCAACACTTACTTGTCTTTTATTACACACAAGAGCGACCTTCCTCGATAGTTTGCGTTGTACGCAATACCGAGGTTCACTAAACAATGATATATTATTAAAATATTAATATTTAATGGGATATAAACTAGCCATTATAAATATTATTATCCAAATTTTGAATATTATATAACATTAACATTCAAATTATGTATCTTATATACATTATATAAAAATAAATTCAATTTTTTGAATAAAGGAAGTATTTTTTTTAAATGCAGTTTTTCTGACTTTGGATGGCGCACCCCTTCTAAATTTATTTTTTAACACTTTTTTTATATTATATTTGAAAAAATAATATTCTTCTCTATAATAGTTATATCATAATTTAGTTTGGTTGACTTTTTGGTATTTTTGGATAAAATTCATATATTAATGAATAGTGAAAAATACTGCATTTTAATTCAAAACTGCCTTTTCATCTAATTTATTTATAAATTTAGATTATATTTTTAATTGGTTTTAAAGTTTAATTAGATTATGTTTTTATCATTTAATATAATTTTTTTCATTTTATGTAATTTCACATTTAAAATGGATATAAACACATGTCAATCTTTAGATAGTTTTTACATCTTAAAAACCCGCTTTTTGGTTTTGACAACGGGAATTAATTTTAAATTAATTTCTTTCAATTATGTGTTTTGAATTTAGAAAAATGGATTCTATATTTTTAATCATAAGTTTAAAATTATGTAAATAGATCCTTTTATTTTTTGGACATTATGAATTGTAACTTCAGTAATTATTTTTATTTACCATGGTTAAAGTGTAAATTAGGTAAATAAGGGTAAAAATAATATTATAATAATATAAACCTATCCTAAAACGTGTCCTAATATTATTTGAAGAGTCATAGGTGACCCAAAAAAACCCTTAGGCCAAATTTTTTGCATTTGAGAACCACTTCAGTGTGAAAATGACATGTTACAATAATTAATTTAAAGTAAAGGGAAATATAACATAAAAATGTATCTTGTTACTAAAAAAATTAATGTGAGATTATATAATTGATATATTTGACTATAAATGGTCATTATAAATCTAAAACTATTTCCAACATCATGATATTTTATTAATAATTATTATACATTATATAAATAAATTTAATTATGACACAATGATGATGCAGTGATTGCTTCATTAATAAAGGATTAAAATAAATGACATTATAAATATTAAAATATATATAATTTGATATAATTTTTGTTATTCAAGAATTTTCTAGTTGAATATTACATGTTAGGATTTATTCAATGTTTTTTTCAAAGGAATCTGGTTGTTATGAATTTGTAAAACAATCAAGTATGAATAGTGACCAAAATTGACATAATTCATAACTTAAAATATAAAATTATTTATTAAATGATATTAAATTATTAAAAATATAATATTTGGTAAAATGGTTAAGATAAGTCCAAATATGTTATAAATGGAATTTTGTGGGTCTTTTTACATGATATGGTAATTAAATTAACTCACAATTTGTAAATAAATTGATATCACTATAAGATTAAAAGGGTAAAATAAGGGTTAAACCAAAACGATAAGGATAAAAATAATAATAAAAACAAGTCTAAAAAATATTTCATGATGGGTATTAGAACCAAAATCATCTTATATTCTAATTAAATTAGTTTTGGACCATTTCTAATCAAATATAATTTATTATAAATTAATATTTCAAGACTTTCCTAAAGTGCCCCTCACCCCTTCTATAAAAGGGAACTTCTTCTCTTTATCACACACTTGAAAATCCTTTTATTTCTGAATATATATGTCCAATACACTTCATATAATCCCTCCTTTCCTAATAGAATCCTTACTTTGGGATGGAATTCATCCTAGTTATACCTTTTGTGCAAATCAAATGGAGATACTCGATAAAAGAGGTAATTGTTTTATCACCTCTTTCAAAATTCTTTTCTTCTTCTACTTCCTCTTCTTAGGTTTTTCTCATAATAAAGTAATAAATAGAGTATCTTATACATTATGAGATGTTATTATAATTATGTTACTACCTTATACATCCTTTTATCTATCCTACAAATAATAATATCATCATGTGTGTGTGCGTACGGCTTACCGCCTCCACGCTGTGGTGTAATTTGTTATTAAACAATACTTAGATTGGATGGGTATAATGATGAGTATAATGGATTTAAATAATGAATATAACATGATAATTATTATTTATAATTAATATACCATATAATTCGATACCATTTAACCATTAAGTGAATGATATCGTCGCTCGTGCGTACGTATGGCCTACTATCTCCACAACGTGATGAGATTTGTTCTCCATGTTAACTATTCAAGAATGATTATAAAGTATATATAATAAATAAGCATGAAATATATTAAATAATAATGATATTGTATTTAAATATATATATATATATATAATTTAATTTTTTTCATTCAATTCAATAAGGAAACATAAACAGTGTTCCTGCATACGTATGGCCTACCGTCTCTATGAACGGTGTATTCCATTTCATTTATCTATCTATTATATATATTTATATATTGAATATTTATGATATATAAATCACTATTTAGATTATAGAAGTACTTAAATCACTATCTAAGTAATAATATCAAGAATAACAAGTCAAAACACGTACGATAAATAAAATGATTATTACCCAAAACATTTCTTTAACAAGGAATTGATAAATGAAAGCTAATATAATAACATAAGTGAATCATATATGATATCATAAATATTATTATGGTTATACTACAAGTTAAAAATATTTTTAAACATGATGTATAGAAGTTTCTTATACATATGAAGTATATCGGACCTAAGGTAAGGGATAATTTTGCAATCTCATTTTTATCTGAGATTGTTTATATATATGTATTTACTGGGGGTATATTTATAATACATGTCCATGTTTTCTAAAAAATTCCTAAAATGTTTACTATTATTCCATGTATTTTTAAATCCATTTTTACCCATTTTTTACTTTTACTACATCTTTTGGAAGGTATATTTATTTCATTTACCATACCAGTGACCATTTGACTTTTCCGACAAAATTATGAGGAGAATATTTTTTTAACTTATATGGCATGAATGGATTTGTGTGATTTCATAAATCTTTATTTCCATGAAGCTTACATTATAATATTTCAAGTTTATTTTCAATTAAATTCTTTTATTTTCAAATTTGAATACATTTCTAGAAAAGAAAACTTTTTTTAAGAAGACATGATATTTTCCTTACTAATTAAGTTCAAGTGTTTTATCAAAAATTATTTTCCATCAAAGATGATGCTATATAAAATATGTTTATTTTTTTAACCCTATTATTAATATTATTTTAGTGTGTTAATTATGGAATGATGTTTAAGAAACCCATTTTATTTCTTGGGTTATACAATGATGAATGATTTATGTTTTTGTGTAACTTGTAACAATGATTTCATTATGAGATGGGTGGGACCTATATATCTCTCCAATGCATTAGTTAAAGATTTATATCTCATTATATAGACATGAATGGAATGGAAATTAAATCTAGTTCAGTAATACAGAGTCGTAACGGCAAGTAAACTTGGTTTAGTAATACATTGCTAGAATAGAAAATAACCTAGTTTAGTAATGGATTTTGAGCTCACCCTTTTTTATGTTTTCTTTCCCCTAAGATATAAAGAAATGTTTTAGGTAGGAAAACTAAAAAGGGGAAGATATTTATGGGATATTTTTAAGATCTTTCACCAAGATAGAATATCATGTTCCATGTTTCCAAACACTCTAAACTAATATGGTCTTTAGGCGTCTGTTTGTGTCATTTATTATGTATTATGCAAACGTAATGCAATGTCCATGTACATCAAGCTTGATTCGTTACACCACTCATTTTATTAAAATAAATGGGTGGGTTCTGAGACCTTAGTTCAGTTTCACAAAGATTGGAAGATGCCATTTTGTGAAATATAGCTAAATCTAGACCAGTACCAGAAACAAAAGGAAATAGGGCAGGAAAATCCGAATTTGCAACCATCACTCTGAAACCATCCCTGATACCAACTCCTAAACTAAAGCATACACCTTGTCATGTAGAACCCCCTCTATGGTAGCATCGGCAGCAACAAAAATATTTTTAGGATGAAAGGAGATGTTTTAAATGCTCCTAGTTTGAAGACTAGAAAAATAGTGTCTAATCCTTCTAAGATGAGTAGGTTCCTGACTATTTCTTATGATCCTTGAAAAATAACTTTCTAAATAATATAGAACCAAGAATAATTGATCAAATAGGTCTTGAAGTTTTCCTGAATTATTTCATCTTATCATCCATGATTGTTTCATCTTCAAATATATCTTTTAAAATATGGTTGATTTTGGGTAGGTGAAACTTGGTAAACCACTAGCATAAGGAGCATGGGTTTCCGCCACTATCCTAGAAGAAGATGGTGAATGTTAGGAGGTCACCCATAAGAATGCATGGAATGTCAATGATTTTATGAATTGAAATACAATCAACTAAACTTATGCTATTATCAGAGCACATCTGAAACAACAAAATATTCCCCCCAGTTTCTTCCTCTATGGAATAGACAAATACATTATTAACACATTACTCTAAAGTCTAGTCTTCTAAGAAATGAAATCTCTAGAAGTGATAGAAACAAATATAGGAAGATGAGCCTTCTCCACGGCCAAAAATTTCTTTGACTCTTTCAGATATCATTCATTTTTTCTCAAGACAACATGGCATACACTTCCAAATGTTACAATGGTCACCAACCCATCAAATAGAGTCCTATTCAGATTAATAATTGATATTTGAATCCATCAATTTCATTAATTTAATGGATCCCTTATTCTATGATGAGTACCATTATAAACCCGATATTCCCATGCTAAATTGGGGAGATTTAAATTGAGGCTATTGGAGCCAACAAAACAGAGGGAGGCATAACTACATCCAAATAAAAAATACTTACCACATCCCTACAGGAGATATTTATCCTCATGAAACCAATGGTAAATCCCTTTGATAAGTCTTGTGGGAATTTTAATATTCCTCTATACATGTGAAAAAAAATTAGAACCAATCATTTTGGAAGATCATTTGATGAGTAGGCGCCAACCTGACTAGCCCAAGTAAGTGGGTAGGACAAGATGGCTCAATTAAATAGTAGAAAAAGTTAAATCCATATCTTCTTGACCAGTTAAAAAATATAACCTAGGCATTTCATCTATAAAATTTATCCTAGGGAATAGTTCACTGTAGGGAAATGTATAACATTGACCCAGAAGTAGGACATCCTGAAGTAATTGGTTATAATTATAGAAAAGATTCCAATTCTAGAAGCTCTTAATCTATAAAATTATTTATGAGAAGCACTTTTATAGGATATCCTATGCACTCAAGAGTTTAAATATGAAGTTTCTATTGACAAGGTAAATTTTTTAGAGGCTAATCCTACAAAATTTTAGGTAGTTATATATTTCACTAAAAAAGAAAGAGATGATGTTCTAATAGGACACATTAGGCCCTTATACATATATGTCAGATTATATGACATTGAATTTAGTCAAATTTTCATTGATAATTTGTTAGGTGTCAACCTCATTCCTATTATAATGCTTCTCTAATTAGGATATACTAAATCTAATTTTCTCATTCCACATTAACACTTCAGGGGTATGATAAAATCAAATAGAATTCTCTTGGTCTCATTAATATTAGAACTCATTTTAGATATATATTGTCTAATTCAATTTTATTGGTCATCTAGAAATATAAAACATTCAATGTATTTCTAGAAAGACCCTAGTTTCACCATCATGTAGTGATCACTTCATCATATCATCAATTCCACAAAAACTATAGTTATGGGAAGATTTGGACATTTCATGGTGACCTATCTCGATTAAAATATTATGAATATCAATATATTGATAAAATATTCTACAAAAGGGAAGGGAAGAAACCCATAACCGATGATTTCACTTGATTTACTGCTCTGAATGGTTTTTGAATGACTTTATATAATCCATTCAGAGATCTCAAGGATGAAAATGGGTTACCCATCAGTCAGGTTAAAGACACCATCTTAGATTCAGAGATGTGATCACTGGTATTCATGATATCATATACATAATTTGAACATGAATATATTGAATAACCCTTTTATTCCTCCATTGGTAGTAATATCTCAGATGGAAATGCTCCAACCTTATCCTTAGATCTTCACCAGGCCGCCACTTCATCCGTTGAACCTACAGAAGTCATGATATCTATATTGGAAGCTATCTCTAGGGACACTAACCTTTACTCTGATTGTTATGATTTCCATGCATCTCTCATCCATCCCAACATGGACATAGTGGGGGAAGAAAAGGAATAATAGGAAGAAAATGACCTCAGATTTTCTCCTCTAGCATTTAAAGGAGTCTATACCAATGTTGATAAAATCTAACAGATCAATATTTATATTGAGGAGGATCTATGACCAATGTTAATTATAGTAGATATACCACTCGATAAATAGTAAATTTATGCCTCTTTTCTAAAAGAAGATTAGGTTTTATCCCATGAATTATGCAAAGATTCCATGCCAAGATCTTGATGTGGCGACCCATCAATTAGGTCTACCAGAAGATCATCATGGCTATAAGTATGAATTTAAAAGGACACATCTGACTCATGCTATCAAGTTCAAAACTTAATTTGATACGCTCATAAAAAACAGCATCATTTAGGAATTCAAATACACAAAATGGCTTCCAAACATAGTTACAATCAAGAAAAATAATGGAAAATCAGAGTTTTCATTGATTACATAGACCTCAATCAGCATTGTGAAAAATATTATTTTATATTTCCAATCATAGAACTTTTGATCAATGAAACCGCTAAATATGAAACCCTTTCCTTTATGGATAGATATTCAGGGTACAATCAAACCCCAATTCCCCAAGAAGATGAAGAATCTACCACCTTTAGGACCTTATAAAAGTCTTCTGATATCGGGTGATGCATTTTGGATTAAAGGATGTGGGTTCTATATATCAACATGTCATGAATCATATCTTCAAACCCTTCCTAGATAAATCAGTTGAATTTTACATCAATGATTTGGTGGTTAAATCATGGAGAAGTTCTAATAACCTCTCTAATTTTAAAATCATCATTGATAATCTCTGACAATATGATCTGAAGATGAATCCCCTAAAATTTTATTTCATTATTACTTTAGGAAAATTTATCAGTTTCCTCATATTATATCATGGAATCAAAGTTGACCATGACAAGAAAATAGAAATCTAGGGTTTATTACCTCCTTAGGATCTCAAAATGTTAATAAGATTTTATGGTCACATTGACTATATTTGATGATTTATAAAAAACCTTTTCAGTAAATGGTTTACCATCACTAGGATGATGAAGAAATGGTTTGTGTTTATATGGACTGATAACTTCTAAAAGGAATTTGATGGCCTCAAGAATTATATCTTGAGTACACCAGTGTTGATGCTTCATGTCGAAGGAAAGTTACTCATCGAATACGTGATGGTTTTGGAATGATCTTTTAGTGGATTCCTTACTCAGAAAAATTATCTTGGTTGTGAAACAATCCTTTATTATCTACACCACCATGAGGTCTATTTTATCTCTTGATATTGAGACTCGATATTTAGATGTCAAGAATAATTTTTGGGGGTTGATTTTCTCCATTCAGAAATTTAGGAATTACTTGAAGAACCTTGAGGTCCATTTGATCTCTCAAATTAACCTTATCAAGTACATCCTCAATCTTCCCATGCTGACTAGATGTTTGGCGTGATGGTTGGTCTTTCTACAATAGTTCAACATCTAGTTCAAACCATAGAATTCAATCAAAGGATAGGACTTAGAAAATTTTCTAGTAGAACATCCCTCTGTGGAATAAGTAAAAATGAGTACTAAACTTCTAGATGAGGAAATATTTTCCAATATGTATTCTAACATAATGTGGTAAATTTACTTTCATGGTGCATCCATAATCCCAATCAGAAATAGATTGGAAGACCCCCAAGATAAATAAATTTAGGTTGGGAATCCTTCTCATTTCACCCTTAATGGTGGTACTACCTTACTTCTTTCTATTATTAGAAAGATTCGCCAATAATGGGGTTGAATACCAATCCCTTATTCCGGAATGGAAATAAATTTTCCAATATTGGTGAATCATTTGAGAATAAAAAGTGATTCATAGTTGGTAATTAAGCAAATAAACAATGATTATTCCAAAATAAAGGAATATATAATCCCCTTGTTTAATTATATTCGAGGGTTGATGGAATAATTATCCTACAATATAATACTAACTCATATCTCACATTCACAAAATGATCAGGAATATGAATTAGAAAATGTTGATACAACCTTGGTAGATCCATATCAGGATGAAACATTCATCAGCATCACCCATCACGAAACAATATCTTCGTTTTTTCAAAGTGTCATGGAAGGGATCAATGAGAAAAAATATTTTCTAGAAGTAGATGATTCTACAAACGGTTGGATGACTCTCATCCTTTAATATCTCAAAAATTGGGTCCTTCCACCAAACAGAGTTATAAAAGAACAAATTCCATGACGGATGGTCAATTTCACTCTCTATGGTAGCTCAGGTCATCAGAAAGTTTTTTATAAGTGAATCCTTGGTGGCATTTTCCTCTAATACATTGATAGTAAGGAGATAATTGATACCATGGAAGAATTTAAAGCTAACACTTTTGTTGGCAATCATTCAGGAACTATGATTTCTCAGAAAATCAAAAGGATTGGATATTTATAGCCTTTAATGATATAGGATTATACTTAATTTTTGAAAAAAGTTTCATTAATTCTAATTTCATTCTAACTTCATCCACTAGCCCCCTAAGTTTCAACATAAAGCTAAATACTCTTATCCCTTCACCATATATTTAATTCATGTGCTAGGGTCATACCCTCTAGCTAAAACCATATAGTTCAAGTTTGTCCCTACTATTACCTACTTCATTTATAAATGGCCTAAGTAAATACCCATTAAGGAAGTAGAAACCAAAATTATTATAAATTTTATGAATCCAAATATCATCACCAGATTTAGTATCCCTCATAAAATACTGATGGACAGTGGAACCAACTTTTTTTCTTCAAAATTGAAGAAATTGTACCAGGAGTACAACATCAAATCCAACCATTCATCCCGCTATCATGTAGTAGTGAATGGAAAGATAAATTCATTCAATAAAACTCTATCGAATATCATTTATAAAATAGTGGATAAAGAAAATAAATCTTTGCCCAAAAATATTCTACATAACTTGTGGACCTACCTAACTAAAACCCACACTACTACTCAAGAAATCCCATATTCACTAGTTTATGTAATAGAAGTAGTTCTTCCCATCAATGTTCAATTTCCCTCACTTCGAAAAAGTATCTATGAACAAATCTCAGATGATGTAAAATCACATATTTGGTGTAACGATCCAATGTTTTCAATGGAAAATAATTTCTTATAATTAGGTCATATAATCACATGAAATCACAACATAATAAACTACTAAGTACAATGTGACCTTTAAACATAATTTTGTCACTTCTGCGATTTTAATTTTGAAAATCTGATATACACGGTTGCGGTTAGTAAGTTATTTGGATTCTAATATGACCAACTTAATTTTGAGTGAATAGTAACATACCCTTATGAATAGTAATTTTACCCTTATTAATATTAACATAACTTAATGAATATTAACCTTACTTATTATAGTGTATAAATAAGATTCATGTTGAATTATGATATACCTTTGTCTAGGAATAAGAAAATAAATGTTTTAAAATTATTGTTTTTAAAGTAAATTGTGATTTTAATTAAAATTTAAATTAATCAAATTTAGAAAATTATTTTTTGAAAAATGGAATTCATTTTTTGATTCTACACATCGAACAATGGTTAGGGTGAATTTTTTTGATTTTTCTAAAATACTTGATTTTTTGTGAATAGTAAAATACATTAATTTACAGTATAAATACATTAAATTTAAATCCCCTATTCCTGACATCATAAGTGATGTAAGAACCCAAATATAAAACTCACATGAACTTATAACTATTGTTGTTCATGTAATCATTACTATTTCTTGTCTTATGGAAAAATAATAAACTAATGATTATAATATTATGAAAACCCTCCTCTCCTCCACTATAAATACTACCCCTCCTTACCTATTCTCTTCACTCTTCTCAAGAATTTTTTCTTTCCTATATTCTACCAAATTCACTCTCCAAGATCCACCCCCATATATAACATCCCTTTTTCTCCTCAAAAGACCAAATCCTCTCCCCTTAAGAGGCTCTCAAGGAAGATTGAATCAGGAGGTAAATTCCTCTTTTCTTTTCTTTCTTTTTCTTTTCAAGTTCATTTGTATTATTTTCTATCCTTACCTCTCCAAATCCAAATGTTATGAAATATACAGTACCTTACATGTACAGTAATGTTGTTATGATAATGGAATAATTTATTATCATCTCTCATTTAGTCTTCTTTTATTTTAGTAGTAAAGACACCATCCGAGATGTGTTAATTTACCACATTCAAGGATGATGGGTTTTCAATTTCCATAACTGTATTCAATTATGGTCATGAAACCATATTAATGGTTAAAAAACCAAGATATATATATTATACCTCATCTATGGTTTTTTAATCCTTTTTTACACATGGTTTTGGTTTATAAAACAAAACATGTTCTTTGTGGTCAAAAAACCATCAATTAACCCAAAAGGTTGTCACTAAAGTTTTATATAATGATTCAACTTCACTAAAAGTAAACAAATTAAATTTTCAACCATTTAACCTTATATATGTTAAATAATAAAATATAACTTCAATTCTATAAAACCACCTTCATCGTACTTGTTTATTCGAACATGAACCGATCATTAAAACCAAGCAAGCAAACAGACCCAAACAATGAAATTGAACCTCATAACCAATAAAAACGGTTATAAATGATCATAAAAAGGTTATAAAAAATATTTTACATATATAATAGGTTCTTTAATTATTAATTAATTAACCTAATTTTATTATTCAGGTCATTAATGTCAATTGGAGATCATCATCGGATTTATGGTAATGGATCCTCCTTATTTCACTTTTATTCAAGATTGTCCTCTATGTTATTCCCTTTTATGTGTAATTATTAGTTATGGGTTATAATTACACACCTCTACCATATTTTCCTCGTGATTTTTAAATTATGATAAACCCATTTATCTATCATTATTTCCTCTTAAGTACACATGATACCATGTCGATATTCTGTAAGGGATTCCACTAGAACCTCCTTTATTCTTTCAGGTTTCTTTATATTTATTTTTACCTAAATGAGGTTATCTATTATTCTTATTTTAATCTTATAAATTCTATTTTAATGTTCCAAAGTCATTTATCAGGTTCCATTCATCATTATATTTCGAGGATATTCATTTTTTAAGTGATTCCCTCCTCAATACTTCCCGATAAACCAACCTATTTTGAGGGAGCTTCCAGAATTCTTACCTGATTTCAAGTACACTCTATATTATATTTTAAGCCACCATTTTTTTATAAAATAATCCTTTTTATTTTAAAAGAATTCCTGGTTCACTTCTGGTTTCTTATAATGGATTTTTCCATTTTCTATTTTATAGTCTCTATATTATTTTCCTTAAAACAGCTCAAAATGTTTTTATGCAAAAATTTCTTGAATAATTTTCTTAAAAATTGTCAATTATACTTGAAATAACTCACCAGGATACATATATATTTTCCATTATTAATTTCCATGTATACTTTAGTTCCCTTATTTCATGGAAACATTTGTGTTACGCCCATCTGTTATTCTTCGTGTCATGATTGTGGTACCCAATTATTTCCATGGGTAGCCCTTATGTTTAAGTAAGATTTATTATGTATGATTCTTTATGTTGAAAACATATTCATGTAAAGTTAATATGGGATGTACCCAAATATTGATCAAATGCATTGGTTAAATTTAAGTCTCATGAGATGTTATTTGTGACGGTCTTAGCGGTTAGCCTTGGCGTGTTCTACTTTGTGAAACGATCTTGGCAGTTAGCATTGACTTGTACTAAATTCATGGTATATGTTGCTGCCACATTTCTATATGACTCCATGTTTATATGATTCCATTTTTATATGATAAGGTTCTATATGTTACATGAATTTTTATATCATCATGAAATTCCTTTTATTCCTTGTGCTAATGCTTTGTTCTTATGGTTATTCCCTTACTGGGCTATTTAGCTCATCCCTTTGTTCATGTGTTTCACATGGTACCCTATGAAGATGTTTGGGCACAATGGAATTTATGAGATCATTTTGAATATTAAATAAAGAAGTTTTTTTAGTTCCATGTTTTTAGTTTTATGTACCTTGTCTTCAAATATACTATACTTCATGATCCTTGGCTTGTACTCTGATGTATAAATATGCTTAAAATCATGTAATATTATGTGAAAAAAGTCAAGGGTATCTATATTTGGTTTTCTTAATTAGAGTGACTCAGTGATAAAAACAATGTATACCCTATATTTTTTGGAAATATACCTGAACTGAATAGCATGATCCTTCAACAATAAAGTTTGTCTCCACTCATTCCTTCAAAGGGAGATGGTACTAGACCTCAAAACACCAATGGTACCTGGGAATAAACCTCTACATATTGAACCAAAGTGTTAGTGACCTTATTACATAAAAAATTTCCACTCCAATGGATCTTACTCATTAATAAAAATGGATGGGGGATTCTCTACACCTCTTACCAATTCAATATTTCTCAAGAAATATTTCAAGTGATTAACATACCAATAATCCTAGGCATACAACCTAAAACTAAAAGACATCATAGTATGAGTTTTATGACTCTAAACTGCATAACTCATGGGAATCATCTATATGTGTAATCCACAAACACACCATCCTTTCCACATGATGTAAAACTGCATGGTTAATGTCCTTTTTTCATGACATGGAACAGCATAACATTTCGATCTATACTTGAGAAGATCATAATATTAGGTGCTGGTCCCATACCAACATCTCTTCATAGAACTTCATATGGATTGATTCCTTTCTGTACAGGATATGTAGTGAAACCTAGAACTCATGTATTAGGCCTAGCCTCAAATTCAGTCATTTATAAGATTGTTTTTTCTAAACTTTTTTCCCATGATGTCTCTCTTCACATTAGTTTTTTTACGTATTGGATAGCAAGGAAATATTTTCTCCTTCATATTGGTACAAGAATTATGAACTTAAACTCTGTGCAACTCATACCAGATTCTTTCTCTTGGCAGAGAGTCTTATAAGATCCCTTTTTCTTATAGGCCCATCTAGGGAGTACCCCCAATGTTCTACCATCCTACACCTCCCACTACTTAATATAGGTAGTTATCATTCACATTAGTTCACATTCCCCAATAACATGATGTTAAACTATGTGATACATAATCCTCATTGTATAACATTAAACTATGTGTCCATTTTCTTCTCTACATGATGTTAAAATACATGGTTCATATCTTTTTTGTATGATGTAAAACTACATAATATTTTGATATGTGATCAATTGGGTCATGATCCTTGGTGTTGGTCTCCCACCATACCTTCATACAAGAACAATGTGTGTCGTGATTCTTGACATCATAGGATACATAGTAATGCTTGGATCTCCAATACTGGGTCCAACTATAGTATAAAATCCCCACCACCCCACTCCCCTTTTTTATAGTTCAAACCTATACAGGGAGATTTCTCCTAGAACTACATGTAGATTGATTCTCACCCGTGTGAGGTACATAGTGACACTTAGACCCTTGTTATGGTATTAGCCATGGAGTAAAGGAAACATCCCCTTTCCTATATACAAATAAGGATCTATGCAAGAGATCTTAACTGGGTTCCCTCATTCATGATTCCATCATGGAATCAAAAAATTACCATTCCATATATATATGAATTAGATCTATGGAGTGAACTACCCACCCCATGGATTATTCTATATCAAATACTTCCTTTATTCTTAGATTCAATCATCCCATACATCGTTATACTTTTTCTATCAATATAAATATCTATATAACATTTCCTGGTCCACTGGTAATAGAAATTCAGTTTCTTGAGGAAAATTCTATTTTGACTATGCAAAAAAAAAATCTAGTTTGGCTCTACACAAGTCATCCTTAAAAGGATAGTAAACCATAGGAATATTCATTTATAGGAGGTACCTCTTCTATCTCCATAATCTTAGACAAAATCATGATTGAAACCACTTTTGAACATGGTATGTGGTCCCCCCTTGCATACTTATCCCGTATCAACTCTCCTTATCTGAGAAATCCCAATATCTTGGATTAAAATTTCATTCCTCACATCTGAATCATGTCAAAACACCATTTTCCTGGTATTCCCTACATCACTCATTGTTTCCATGAAAAAGTTATATATTTATTCCTTCTCATATAATATTAAACTACATGGTTTTCAATAACTATGTCTGGCTTGATCCCTATTATCTCAACATATGTATTGATGATTGAATATCTAATTCTAGGTCCAAAACCATATATAAATTTCCCCCTCACTATATATAGATCATAACTACACATGGAACATTCTTATAAGAACTATGTATGGATTGATTCTCACCTTAATGAGATACATAGTGACACCCATATCATATATCCTAGTACAGCCGTAATATAATATACCCCCACTCTTATATGTACAAACTGGAGCTTCATAGGAGGTTCTAGTGCAAATTCTCAAACTATTAGTGATTTTTTATCCAAAAAAATAACATTACCCCTCCTCACACAAAAATTTGATCAATTTTGAGGAGTCTTTATGCTAGAAACAAACTTTTTAACATGGTTTTTGGTTATTCATTACTTGTTTTCTAGAATTACCTATGGTTTGATTCCCAACATCATGGGATACATAGTGACGCCTAGAACTTTTGTCTTCAATCCCATCTATGATAAAAACAACAATCCATACCCTACATATGTTTCATACCTATAAAGGAAACATTTCTCCCCATTCTGGAGTGGTTTTTATATGAAATTCTCCTTCCATATTCAGTCACCTTTCGTATATGAATCAAAATTTATTTCTAGGAAAGTTTGAATCTTCATAAGCTTCCCTTATACACTAGTGATGAAATGTTAGTTTCTTGGGTACGCTTCTATTTTGAATATACATAACATGACCCAGTTTGGATATACATAATTCTCCCTTAAAATTCATGTCGGCCAGAGTCATATCCATTCTCATGAGAGACCCCTTCTATCTCCATACACCCTGAAAAATTTATGTTGAAAACTCACTTTTCAAACATGGTATGTGACCATTCCTTAAATATTTTTCCCAAATCACTTTTTAGATCTATAAGTCTCTGATTATAACTTACAAATTTCTATCTCCATGACTGAAGGGATGAGGGATCATTCCCAATCAGATCACCATGGAATTTCAAATCATTAATATTTTGGTCAAATACATATGACCTTAAGTGAAAAAAATCATATATCCTCACAACATGACATTAAATTATGAATCAATTTCCTCATCACCATGACATTAAACTATATTAAACTCATCCAAACCATACGATGTTAAAATTTATGGAAAGGTACTCATCATATGACAATAAACTATAGAAAACCTAATTCCTTATATCATGGCATTAAATTGTGTGACACAAAACCAATCCTATATGATCCATTACCAACATGAGATCCAGATCCATGTAAATTCACCAGGTACTATCATTGGAAACTCACATTATTCTTCTCCTATACCTTGGTGAAAAATGAAAATTTCCTTCTATATATAATAATTTCATCTATATATGTGTTTTATCCTTTATAAATGATTAATTTATCATGGTTATCATGCCCAAACTTGATATTTCATCGACATCAATCATTTCCCTATATTTAATCTAGTTGAGGTGAAAATTTCATCGCTTGATACCTATCATGTGCTCTCATGTGGATTTAAATGATTTCCCATGCCACCTCTTGTTTCTCACGCTGAGAATGACTCATGTGATCTTAGAGGATCTATAGAGTCACTTTGATTAGCAGAAAACTCTACCATATGGACCATTTATTATGAAATATTTCTTTACAATATGATATCTTCATCCATGTAGTAGTCTTTGGAACACAAACCATTGGTTCCTCAGAACATTAATACCTCATTTTATGTGTATGGGTTTAACCATCAAAAAAGATTCAGAAACATGTTCCTTGTTTTGTAGAAACATGATAAGAATCAAATTCCCATATACCTACACATGAATAATATCTATGTAGTGGGTTTCATATTCAAGGCTTTCAAAACCTAGTTTATGGTTACTACTCTCACAAAAATCAGTCAAAGTTATTTAACCTAAAACATTAGTAGCAATATTTTATTCTACAAGACCCTAAAATTCCTAATTTAGGGAATTTTCATATTCCCATTATTTCAAGTTAAATACACTAATACATGAATATTGTGATAATAAAACAAGTAAATTTTAGTATTAATATTAAAATTTCAATAAAAATATGTAATAAAGAGATGGATTACTGAGAACCTCAAAATATCCATTAATTGGTAAACATTTGGAGGATAATTCACATCCTAGAGTCTCACCATGATATTATTGGGAAAATATAAACAAATGAAATGACTATAGTTAAAATTGACCTATTTTACTCTGTAGATCGGCTAACACTTTATGTGAGTCATTAAGGGTCTGGTCAAGATTGGTTCTCTACCCAGCTTCAGATTCAACTAAAGGATGTATTTTATTAATAAGGGAATTTAGCTCCTATATTTTCTATATTATGGATCCTAGTAATATATTTTTTGATGAAATTTGTGCCTTTATCCTTGACATGCAAGCCTCATATTCTCTTTTATCCATAGTTTTTGTAGCAATCTAGTCATGAAATTATTCCTCCTAGGAAACTATGTCATGAAGCACAATAGAAGTATCCTTTAATTATTCCACGTGATTATTGGAAATATGAAACTAGATAATATCACATTCATAAGTGGAAAAATCCTCTTGAAAGATTAGAACATGTTGAATAAAGACATGTAATTGTTGGCAATCAAACCCACCTACGCAAAAGAAAAGGAAATGCTAACTAAGGTAGTCCATTTTATTAGCAATATTCACTAAATAAGTCTCCATGATGATAGTGTGAACTTATCACCAAGACCATCTTTGCATGGCTGAAAATTCAATGGAAGCACTGAAATCTAAACCATGTTCACCTGTTATTGTTGGTATATAATATGGGATTGCATTTTATATAGATGAACTCACCCCAAATTACAACACTAAATTGGTAAAGTCCTCTATCACTACCTCCTATTTAATGTTAGGGACTAAACTAGAATGTTTTTCATTGATCGGTGGAATACCCAACACTACTTCACTGGAACATATTTTAGCAAGACTACCAACATTTTCATTAAAAAAAATTGGGTATGTACCACTCCAAAAAATATTCTAACTTGAAGAAAAATTTCCCTTGGAATGATTAGAATGTTGGTATGTATGTATTTCTCCCTTGGAAGTAAGTGAAGAAATCTTGATAACAAATAAATTCATGGAATCAGACTGTTTATTCACCTATCTGACCGATTTCCTCAATATCCCATTTTGATAGTATTCCACCCATGTTTTTTCATAACCCCATGAAAGTTTAGTATGGTCTTTTACTGAATGTAAATAAACCTCCATGTTATAATCCTCTTGAATCATCATCAACCATGGTTGGAAGAGGATGATTGGGTGTGATTTTGTTTTAATCCTAATGAGGGGTGAAGATAAAACCTATTACAGACATCCAAATTGTCATGAAAACCTATACGAAGCTTAAGTCTCATAAATTGTCATCCCATTTTCTCAAGTGTTCAGAATCTCATCTCACAATGAGATGATGTAGAAAAGTTCTTCTGAATATCCTCTACCATTATCTATCACCACTCTAAAAGGTACTGAATAAGTGATGAAAGTAAATTGGGTGAGATTTTTTAATAACTCAAAATCACTAACAATGCCCAACAATGTCAGGAGAATAAAATAAATGTTAATAAATGTGGGGTGAAAGGTAGAATAAGGGATCATCATGGTATATTTATATTTGTAACATTGAAAGTGTTCTTCCACCCATCCATAGAAAAATTGACATGGTCTACAAAGGTGTTGTGGGGATCCCCTTATGTATATGACCTAATAACTTATATTTATGAGAGAGATAGTGTAAATCTAGTTTTATGGTTTTTTCCTCTTCTAACGTGGATTCCATCATCATGGTTTAGACCCTAACATCGGTATAGTCATCATGATATGGGAAGATACATCCACTCAAAAACATAGAGAAAAATCCTACCAACCTAAATTTTGTAGATATGTCTAGTTAGATGTGATATCCCCAGGTAGTATATTGGAATTCCTAGATAGTTACCCAATATGAACCCAAAACACCTTTATATAGTTGAGTTATGTGTGTTCTAGTTCCCCAAACCTTTGGCCTCAGACTACTAGCTTGTAAAAATAGATTTATCCAGTCACTGAATGGGATAAGTAAATGAGTGTGAAGGGTATGAACTAGTGATTTATATTCCATGATTAGTAAGTCTCTGAATAATGGATACACTTGTTTGGTATCTTCCCAAATGTTAGTTATAGGATGGAACTCATCATACATGTTACTAAGAATGAAAATTCCCCCAAACAGGTAGACATCCCACAAATAGATTTCAACTTCTCCATGTGATAAGTGAAAGGTTTTAGTTATTGAACACCAATAAGAGAAAAATTCAGGTAAGACCTTAGTTATAAAATATACTATGAACTAATAAATCCATGTTGCCTAATAAAAGTCGATGGCCTTGGATAATTTGGTAAATTCCATGCAATTTTGGTGCACCCAGAATTCCCAATCCCATTCATTAAAAAAAACTCCCTCCAATCCAAAAAACCCATTTAGGGATCCACCCTCCATTGGGATTTCCTTGTGAGAGGTTCAAAATGGATGTATAATATTCAATGGTATTCTGAAAAGATATTTCATGATTATTCAGTTACTCTAGGTCCAAGAGGATCCATTCAGGGTGAATACCTCCTCTTGAATCGATTTAGAAATGATGTGTCCCTTAGTAGAAATGTTCACCTAAACATGATTTTAGAATACCTCAAACCAATCCATTGGAGAGTTTTGATCAGATCGTAGAATTTGAGAATCATCTTGAAGCCCAAAGTTATACATAGTTAATTTTTTGGACAATGGATAATTCAGAAGCTCTGGTGCTAGGAGGCTATTCAGAATACCATCCTGAATAATGATGTGATGTTGACAATCGGTTTTGATTTTCCTAACAATATAAATTATTCTCTTAATTGAGGCTGAATAAGTCTCCAAACTATCTAGAGGTTGTTTTCAATAATCCATTTTTATCACTCTGGTAAGATAAATCAGTTAAAATATGTCAGACTCATCAAAACCAAAGAACCCAAATCTATACGAAATGTGAAGAACTTTATCCACTATGTGGACCATGAAGAACTTTATCCATTATTAAAAACACATTTTCTCCATGTTGGAGTAATTAGACCGCAAATAAAAATAATCATTTTGTGGAAAATACTAGTTTGTGAACAAGATTTTTCACTATGAGGAAGATTTCTTTCATGAATAAAATGTTATGCAAAGAGGGTTAGTATATGGGAGAGCTCTGACCAGCCACAAATCACTAGATTTTATAAAGTGAAAAATGAGTCAAGTATAACACCTTTTATTGGTGGGGTCCCCTCCTCAGGACCACATGTAACCTGCAAATCATTCCTCAAAGAATTCAACTAGGATGAATTCTTCCTTAGAATAGAATCTTCTTCAATTCGATCAAACCCCATTCTGACAGGGGTATTTTTTCAGTCTAGAAAAGTTCACATGGGAGATTAGAAGGCTATTATGCATTTTGGAATGGATGGATTAAAATAAATTGATCTATTTCATGAGGATTAAAATAGTAAAGTACCATGAAATTCAATAGAGATGTAAAAGATCTTCAAAGGTACCCCACCTTCCGTATAAGCATGATCTCTATGTGAGTCTCTACTCCGCATATCACCTCCACATATCACCTATATATAGAAACTCTTCATAGAGATACTATAAATGGAAATTAATTTTTGGGGTGATGCATCTTATTTTTTCCCCCGAAAATGAAAAATTGATTTGTGGGTTGAGGTTTGACTTCACGCCCCCTCATAAATGAAATTTTGTTTTCAGTTGAAGGGTCCTTTTCGTCTCCTAAAAATGAAAATTAATTTGTGGAGTGAAGCATCCTTTTTAGGCCCCCACAAATGAAAAGTCCCTTTGCGAGGTGAGGAGGCCGCCCACCATCCAAAATCTTTCATTGAAGGTGGTTGAATGGTTACATCCATACCCATATAAAAACACCCAAACATGGACTGAAAAGGAGAGAGAATAAATTTTGGTGGTGAATTCTCAAAAAGTGGAATTCTCATGTGAACATCCCTATGTGCGGGAGGCAAAGACAGTCGGAGCAAGAGATTTCATCTGGTAAACATTTACCACATATCACAAAGAAAAAGAGGTCATAATAATTGGTTTGTATAGCATAAACAGTAGTCTATATAACCAAGATCCCCTTGTGGACTATCCATCCACATAGAGAACCCCTTTTCGGACCACTATTCCATGAACCATATGTGGATGAAATCTTTTTTGGACACCTTATTTTATAGTAAACAATATGTTGGATGGGGTACTTCAACCTAGGTTCTCTTTCACATAGAATTCATCCATTTCTTTTCCCCTCCATGAACTATCCAGAAAATTTTCTCTATTAACCTCTCCCATGAAGCTCTAATTCTTAAATGGGCTTCTTCATGACCCACCAAGCCATAATACCTTCCAAATCCACTAGATATTTGTGACCAAACTAAAGGGGACCACATTATTCCCTCTAAATCATACATTCCTATGGAAATGAGGTTTTATTATTAACCAACTTAATAAGGTGGATCCTTGGAATGTTCTCGATAATACATTCCCATGGTAATGAGGATCCTAACCTTAGTTATGGGTACAGTAGGTTCCTTGGGCTGGTTATTTATATTTTTTGTTCATCGCCCCTCCCACATCCCATCTTCTATTATTCTAAAGGGGAGGAGGGTAAAATTGGGAGTAGGGAATCCCTCCTTGAGTAATACTCTAGCCTTTATTTCAAGGCCATATCTATATGGGTAGCCATATGTGACTATCCTGGTTGTGAAAACAAAAGAGGATACGGGCACATCAACACCCTTTCTCTCTCTCATAGCCCTGGCCTCATCCACTAGTGGATGAAAGAGATTGTGTGGTTTACCATATCATTTACTTCCTATTATTTTTCATGTTGATCATGACTCACACAATATTAGAGGTTAGTTATGATCATGAAATCCACACGATCGTTTCATGTCTTAGTAGAGAATCATTTTCTAGGTCTTCCTCTCCCCTTCCTTTAATGGGTCTCCTCCAAAGGTGTAAGCCCAAAAATAATGTCTTTATCCTGTCAAAGGGTTTGGTTCCCTATGATACCAACCTTCAAAAGGTCCATATTCCTGAAAAAATCACAATTGGGCCTCCACCAAATGTTTAATACCCAAAACCATGTTTTTATTCTCTCAAAGGGTTATATTCCGTATGATACCAACCTTCAAACGGCCATATTCCCAATAAAGCACACAATTGGGCCTCCTAAAAAGGTATAATCCCCAACCAACCAAACTATTTGGGATTTGATTCTGAAAAAATGGTATATTTAGGAATCCTCTTTGAGGTCTAAATCTAACACCCCAAATTCACGGTAATTTTCACAAGGCCATATCCCTAGTAGGGTTACATCCAAACCAGAGGGTTATATTCATTTTGGTCCCCTTTTTTACCATCCTTGTCAAGATCTTTTCCTAGTAAGATCACCTTTACCTAGAATACCACATCCCTTATGGATCCTTTGGACCAATTTTGTATAATCCCCCCACTAGTCATTAACTAGACATCTTTCTCCTAGACATCCTTATCACATGACGTTGAATTACATGGTTTGTTCCTCATCACATGACCTTATAAGGTATGATGTATACCACAATGTGGAATAAAACTACATGGGTTATGATTAATTTCACAAGAATGTATATTAATCCCATTTCATGGACCTTATCCCATCATCAAAATAACTTTCATCTTTTTGGATGATGTTAAATTCCTGAGCATGCAATTATGTGGCTTAAAACCAACATCTTTGATAATAAATCCTATAAGAATGTCTAATCCATTTAAAAAAGGGTACCATCTATAGAGAACCTCATATACATACATATGTCTCCATCTATGAAGAACTTTGTATTCATATAGATGATTCTAAATCTACACATGCAAAATAATTGATTGTTCACATAAGGGCGACATGTATAATGTTTGGGATTTAATAATAGATTCATGAATATGTATTAAATCTATAATAAAGGTCTGGTGTAAGAAATAGTTCCCCCCAAAAGGGTGTGAAGAGACCGAACTCCTACACTCTTGGCCCATGCACCTTTTAAGGCCTCATTGGAGAAATACAAGTGGTCGCCTGCCTTTGGAAAGTAGGTCCACATCAACTCAAAATAAGCATGGGTGTGAAAGCATAGTGAGAACAGTTTTGTTCTATGATAATATTATAGTTCATTTATTCCTTTTATTCTTGGGTATTACATTTATGGATCAATTTATTTATAAAATTTTTTGATGTTAATAATAATTATCATTCTCACCAAATGAGTTCTTTCCCTTCCATATCACTATTCATTTTTTCCACTAATGTTCTCATATTCTTATTTGGAATTCCAAAAATGATTTATTTCTGATAATCATAAAATTTATATATATAAATATTCAAATTAATAATTCATCACTCTCTTTATGATGTTGGTTTCAATAATGGTATTTTCAAAAAATTAAAAAGGATTTTCGATCCAAGTTCTTATTTTTATATTCCACCCTACATTTCTTATAAAATACTATTCATGTCATTTTCAAGGTTCCATTATTGAATATTATTTTACAACTATATTTTTTTAAAATCATTCACATCACTTTTTTTAAATTAATTTTAAATGTGACATGTAAATTTTTTTCTTACAACTGTATTATAAATAAATTTCATGATTTATATCACTATTATGAGAATTTTTCTTTATGATGTTTCCTTTATATGTTTTAAAATGGTTTTATAAATGATTTTATTTATAAATTATTTTGAAAATATAAATAAATATTATTACATTTTTCAAGTTAAAAAAAATATTTTCATAATGATTTAATTGATTTTAAAAGGATTTTAATGACTTTCATTCTTAAAGAACTCATCAGTATTTTTATGTCTTCTTAAAGAAAGTTTTTTAAAACATGTTTCTTTTAAATAATAGGTTTTATGAAAAAAAATATAGTTTTAATGGGTAATTTTTAAAATATTTTATCATGGTCAGAACATTTTTCCTTAAATAATATATTTTTAAGGAGTTATCATTCATTTCAAAAAGGGATATCTCTTCTTTTTTTAAAGTGATTTGTCTAAAAATCCTAAAAGGGGATTTTACATATTGGTCAACATCCTTTAATGATCCTTATGATACTGTTTGTATAGATTCGAATGATACCATCAACTTTCTTCCTGAATGGCTTATAAAATGTTATATGAATTTATTTATGAAATATATATCTTTTCAATGAGTTAATTGAGTGTTGTTTGAAATATTAATGATTATTTTCAAGTGCCACACAAGTGTATGGTTAGTTTATGGGTGGGGTCAAATATAGCCCTCTAATGAATTGATAATGTTTATATTCCACATGAGATAAGAATAATGGTGTGTGTATATAATCATGTTAATATTACTTTCATAAGTTTTTGTGTGGACAAGATCTTATTATGATTTTTTACAAGGTTGTGTGTGGTCATGATCATGTTATGATTTTTCCAAAAGGTTATTCATGGACTTGATCACATTTTTCATTGTTCATAAGGATGTTCATGGACATGATCACATTATACATTGTTAACATGATTGTAAGTTTATGTGATCGTATTATGCATTGTTCACATGATGATGCATGGATATAACCACATATAGATTTGTTCACATAATGGTTCATATAAATGATCAAAAACAGATTTTATCACATGATTTTGTGTGTACATGATAAAATTTTTATTTATTCATAATATTGTGTGTTGAAAAGAATTCTCTTACATTTATCCATAGTATAAATATTTCATATTCCTATTATTATTCTATATTTTTATATAATATATCTATGATTATGATCCATGGATAATTTTTATTATTTCACACTCTTATTCCATGATACATGTCTATTAAATTGAGATTAAAATTAATTCTATAATGAATTATGAACATCACTTATTGTTCCATGATTTTTTTAAAACGATATTTCTCATATTATCATGTTTTCTAATTTTATTTGGATCTATCCCTTGATAATATATTGATAATTTTTCTTTTATTGAGAATTTGATCTCACAAAATTATTATACATTCATTTCATGGGTTATAAAGATGAGGATAACTTTATGATGAGTCTATAGAGAATTATAATACGGTTTGAATATGGAGAAATTTTAACAAGTACTTTAAAATAATTTTCTTATATATTCTATCCTCAAATACTCTAAATATTATATTCTTGAGATTGTGAAATTATTGTGAGATGTAATTTTTATGTCATGAAAATGAAGTGGAATATATGTATTTTTATCTTGGGTTATCTCTATTTGTATCAAATATAGTATTTCAAAAATGTCTTTTATCGACAAACTCAGGAGTATAGCTATAGGGAACCTAAAATGGGTTATTGGATGGCCAATAAAAAATTTTATGTTTATCCCCAACACAACCCATAATTACCCAATCACACATCTTATTCTATATAGTCACATTAGGGGAGTATTATGTGTTTTCTTATTTATAAGGAAGTATAAACTCCTAAGTGAAATATGATATGTGTCTACGGTATATGTACTATATCATGAAATCATGGGGCATGCCAAATTTCACCATCCATCCATCACTATGACATAAAATACCTAAGCCAATGTAGTGTCACGATAAGGTGAGACTTTTAAAATCCCTCAAATTGATTCTCAATCCCAAAATGCATCATTCATCAATGCCAATATCACATCACCCCTCAACACAACATATAATTTCTTCCCATTGTGTCATCACAATGCTGTGTATGGTTGTTTTTCATGTAACATAGACTCGAATAACATCACTACATCCATTATTCCACTGATTTACGATTTTTTCTCCCAGAAACACCCTCTCAAATCATGAAACAACATCCATCATGCCTATAATTCATTTTTAAATTCAAAATGAGTATTTTTATCACATGATGTATCTTTGGTACCCAAATTAGGATATGTTACCTTGTGATGTAATCTCAATCCCATCCAAAAATTTTAAGAGCACCCTCAAGTGTGGATCTTATAATTTTATATGTGTAATTTTATGGGAATTTTACACAATGAAAATTCATTCCTTTTATATGAAAAAACAAATTGGGTAATAATATTAAGACATGTCCATATGATTTAAAGCAATAAAAAGAGTATAAAAATTAGCATGGAAATAAATACAAAGTTAAATAAGAGTCGAGAAGGTTCATGTGTGAAATCATCTGCCCAACTAAGGGTAAATTTGTTCTCATCCCACACATATTGAATCTTAAATTACCAATATAATCAAACCATTTACTCCCATGTAAAGTTTTTTCTCCCTTAAACATTCATCATGGATCTCTAGTATCATATATTTAATTTTCTATTGTATTCCATTTATGTAATTCAAATTTAAAATAGATAGTATTAAAATTCAAGTATCTTATTCCCATTTTCATGTCCCTTATCTCATTTTGTTTCAATATTTTTCTCCTATTTTATGTTTATATCAATCATTCATAGAGGATTACTAACCAAGGGTATTATTCCTTTGGAACCTATTTGGTTCAAGAGTCTTATTGATTCGTTTCTTACATTAGTTTAATTAGATTCATAGTGGCCAATGGGATTATGAGGTTCAGATAGTAGATCATCAACCATCATTCTCAAAGGCTTGAATACACTCTCTCTCTCCCACATTTTCTTCTCCTTAACTTGTATTTTCCAAATCTCATATGATGTATTTTTTTAAGGGATGAATGATATAAAATTTAGCTAGATTCTTGGAAGTTGTTCACTCTTAATTGATATGTGCACTACCATTGTATTATTGAGGATTTGTAGCTTGATACGAATATAATATATATTATCTATTTAATTTCATATAAAATTAATGGATGGAGAGTAACTGATAGATGATATTTAATTGGTTATTAAAATGTATTAAAGTAAATAAAAGGAAAAAATGAAGGAATCCATAATAAACCTAGGATCATTCTCTTTATCCCAACTAAAACTTATGTTATTGTTTATTTCTTCCAATTCATACATTCATAATACAAAATAGTAACCCCTAACCTCATTTACATTTTTTACAATATATAAAAAATATAAAATGATAATAATTGATTTATAATAGTGAGTAATGATTGAATATCCTCAAGTGATATGCCCTTAGTTATCACCGTAACTATATTCCAAGTTTGCAGATTATAGTTATTTGAGGATCTTGGTGGAGTCACACCACATTATCACTATTTTTGGGGATCCATTCCAATAATTCATTGTTCTATCACTCTATAAATACAATTAATTTAATTTATTAATTTTGAACTTTTAAAAAAATGGATTCTTTTAGCTCACATCTGATTTTAGGGAAATAATTAAACTACTTGCAGAGTAGATTCAAGGGGTGTATGAATATAACTATTGTGAGTAGGTATTTAATTAGTTAATTTAATGTATTTATTAAAACATTAAAAAATATTACCTATATTCTTTAAAAAAGTAAATCAGTTGGTGTTATTATTAATTTAGAGATTTTCAACAACAAGTGGAAATGAAGTAAAAACACATACTCATTTTCTATACCCTCACTAAAAGAATACTAGAGGTTGAATAGAAACACAAAAATACACATACTACCTAACCAATCAATCTTCACTCCAATGTAATGAAATAAAGATCAAGATACCCAACATGTTCCAATAAAGGGTGTGGATCTAAGTATTGATTCAATTCGTGTTTCATTTTGACTACCTTAATTTAATTATAAATCCATTTTTTATTTAATTTCACATGTTTTTGTGACATACATAATCCTTGGGTGTATTAGAAAATAATATTATGTTGAAGTTACCACAATGAGAAAAATGGTGGTGGATTTTAAAGATAAAACAACACAAGAGATGGCGATTGAAGTAGAAAAAAATTGTGGGATAAAGACAACCACTAAAAACATCAAAACAATCTATTGATAATGAATTATATAACCCATTATCCCTTTTACTCTATTATAAATTCACCTTGAATTCATTATCTTACTATCTCATATTGAGGGTAGGTACATGTTTTTTCATATAATTTCTAATTTCCCATTATTGGGGCCAACTCAAATACATCAAGATAAATGAGGCATGGAAGTTCATATCATAGAAACCCCATACAAACATATATTAGTGTTAAAAAATAATTTTATGAGTATAGGCATTATAAACATAGCACCACTTATGGAATGACCCACGACAATTTTCTTCAATATTTCTAATTTTTTACCTTTATTTAACTATTGAATAGATTTATATCATTTCCATTTTTTCTATTATAGCTTTTAAAAAGTTTTATATATGAGAAAAACTCAATAAATTGGGACCAAATAAATATTTTTTATTCATTTATCCCATTAAATTATTCATTTCTTGTGATTAATGTTTTTTTCAACAAAGAGGGTAACAGATTTCAAGTGTAATGGATTTACAACCAGTTGTATATTTCTTATATTTTTTCTTCATTTTTATATTTTTCATTAAATAAATGGTTTGATTGATTTATCCACTTTAATGATCTTAATCCTTGATTTCTATAAGAGAAAATATTCATTTGGAAATGGAATTATTCCCTAGTTTGAGAATTGACAAATGAATTTTAATGGATATAGATTTAAGTAAACCACTATTTAATATGCATATACTCGATAAATGGAACAATAATTTTACTAAATAACTAACTATAAAAAATTATAAATTTAAAGGATTAATAATAAAAAAGAAGTTATTTAAATTCATTTAAATTAATTTATTTTTATATTTTGGTATTTAAATGGAAGAATCTCAAAAAATTTAAAAGCATTGTGTGTGTGTGAAATATAAAAAATCAGTAATAATAGTAAATAAAAATATGAGATTCCAAATTCTGAACATTTCATACATGAATTTATTTATCACAAATAACCAAGGGGAAATTTTTTTTAAAATGATCTTGTTCTTTATATGTTATGTTTTTTTTAGAGTATGATGGAAACATTCAGTGAAATTCCTTTTAAAAATCAAAATAATAAATGCAATGTCAAATTCAAGAATAAAAAACATAATTAAATTGTAAATATATTAAATAATTTAAATAAATATAGTGATAAATTATAAATATAATATTTATCAAAAAATTAATATCAAATATAATTAGGAGAGTATGCACAATGGAAAATGGTATAATTAAATTTATGAAAGTATGTACATCAAGATAGGATGATGCAATGCATAAAATAAAAGAGAATACAAACACAGTTTGATAAATAGTTTGTAAATAGATTAGTGTAATACCTTATGTATACTATCATTGGTATGATATGTTTACCTTATTCTATTTATTTTCTCAACTATCAAGAAACCAATTTTCTCCCTTGATTTTTAACAATAGTTGCAAGGAATCCAGCCTCCACTTCCTTTTCATGGTTGATAAAAGAAACTCATTGATGAATATCCCTCAATTAATTGGTTTTGATAAATTTTCTCTCACTTTTTGGTAGGTAGAACCCTTTTAAAATATATTGTGATAAAATAGGGACTTTCTTAGTTTAAATCCTCTAAAATTGTGTCTCGTATCTCTCTAGAAGAATTGATACAATTGTGAGAGATATTGGGAAGGAGAAAAATATTAAAGGCTTTGATAATGGATAAAGGAGAATTAGATCTTGATATAGGACTTGAATATTTCTAGTGATCATGTGTTGATTCAAACAATGAGTTGGGAACTTGGTAATTTTTGAGATCCAATCACCCAAGGTCTCTATTTATAGACTTCATATGAATAAGAAGGATTTTGGAATTCATAGAGGCTAATGAATATTAATAATAATTACATTATGAAATATTTTAAAATGTTAAATACTTTCTCAAAATATTAAATTTTATGACATCAAACACTCAATATCCCCCACTGGGTAATCGGTGGACCACCTGGAACATGCTGCTACTGGAATTCCCCCATCAGCCAACTAATACACCTTCATCGGATCACCAAAGAACTAATAAAGGAAAATATAACTTTTCCTTCACCATAGGTTATATTTTGATACTATATCCATTGGTCACTAGGTCTTCTACACATCATAGGTTCTTCCCATATAGCATTGGCTAGTCAATTCCAAGAACTAGCTAATCGGGGTAGCCTGCTACTACCCAAACAATTCTAGGTCAAATTACTTGAATCCAAGCCTTAAAATGGATTTTAAATATTCTTTCCATAATATCCTCACATGAAAATATTCTTTAAGAATATCTTCAAATATACTCAAAGCCTTCGACATGATCATCCAACTTTAACAAGATTTCACTACATGGTCTATTATAAACAAGACTTGATATTCTAATGATAAAACTAAAATCCACTTCAATGAAACCATTAGATACATAGGTGAGTGTTTTTTATTATTAAAAATATATATATATAGAGATTAGTGCAACAATATCCTTTATTTTAATTATTACAAACACTTAACATAAATAGATAAATTAAGCTTAAATAAATAGTGAAATTAGTATTCCAAGTAATTAAATATAATAAAAATTATGATATTAAACATTCTCAAGAGATAAAAATTTTCAATTTGATGAAGACATTAATAAATTATATTCAAAATTTATCCTTTTAAAAACATTTTCCAAAATAATTAAAAACATATCCCACTTTGAAAATAAAAAACACCAACAATTTATCCCCCTATTTTATTTTCTAAAAGGAAAATAATAAAGATAAATAAGAATGTTTTTTTAAACAAGGTATTTTTATATGAGATAAAAAAATATAATAATTCTATAATAAATCTCCCTTAATGATTATCAATTATGTTCAAAGTAACATTTTAAAGAAAATTTAAAAAATTAAAACGAAAGAGATCAGAAATATTCTCAATATTTAAAGAAGATTTTGAAAAAAAATTTGAAAAAGGAAATTGAAATGAGAAGAAAATATTTTTAAAACAATTTTTATATACATGAAAATAAAGGTAAATATTTAAAAATTACCTCTCATGTTTTAATAAAATACACATGATATAGAGAGAGGAGTGATCAAGAAAATAATTTCAAGAGTAAAATAAAATTTAATAAAATGAAAAATATGTTCCCTTGAAATATCATTACAAAACATTATCCAATGAGTAAAATTAAATTATCCCCATCAAGTTAATAATTTAACCAATGTCTCAATAGGTAATAATTGATTAATAATTTTAAGTGATAAAAACCCATTTTTATTGAGGATTTAGCATATGATAATTTTATGAATCTTAGTAGTGTATCCCTATAAAATGGTATAAATAATATTCATTTGGTACCAATATTTTGGGTTCATATTTTTTAGAAAATAAAAATTGAGATGTAAAAAAATCTTGGGTCCAATTAGAGTGGATAAAAATGTTTTAGGAACGAAAAAATGATTAAAAAATATTTTTTATTGAGAATAGTAGATGAAAGATGAATGAATTTTGGACTTCCATATCTATATTTTTTCCAATCAAACTCATAAACTAGATGCCCAAAATTTTGATAATATTTGAAAAAAATTGGAACATATCTTTTCAAAAGTTTTTTAGAAAGATTATTTGAATTTGATTATCATTTTATAAAATTATTTTTAGTGTAACATTGAGAAACCAAAATCATATTAAGATTATTTTCACCTTAATAGAATTTAAAAATACTATTTTTAAGATTTTTTATTTTTTATTTCACATTCTCAATATTTTGTTGATTTTATTTTTTAAAACCAAGTCATGTTTTTAAGAAAAAATGTATTTTTCAAATAGAAAGTTGGTTTTCTCATTGAAAACTGTTTATATTTATTTAACAGATATTCGTATATTGAAATAATTTATTTAAAAAATATTTGAATTTTATATCTTTAATAATAAAATTAATATTATTAGCATGAATGACAATAATAATATTAATGAGAAGGAAAGTGAGAAAACAGATAACCAAACTCATTACCTACCACAATATGTTCTATTAGGTAATTAAGACATGATTCACTTGAGGATGATTAGCACATGGAGTCTTAACTAGAACTCTAGGTTGGAAATTCAAGAGATTTATTACCTTTATTTCTTTATTTAAACCTATTTTTATATATAGGATATTTCATCCTAAAATCTCCCTTCTTGTTTTACTCATTGAAATTCATGATTGGTGCTTCAATTTTATCTTTCTTTTTAGAATGTCAAGATGATTTTATTTTTTAAAAATGTTTTTCACATTTTTTTTAAAAATTATTTAACCATCATTATAAGTTTCACTTAATGAAGAATAATCATCTTTTATTTCATTAAAATATAGGTTCTTATTGGTTTCCTTGGATTCTATTTCGTCTTTTACCACTTGGAGTTTCATGGTAATTTTATATAAAATAAGGGATATGATGAGCTATTTTATTGTAATTTTCCTCAAATCCTTGGATTCTTTTATATCATGACTTTGGGTTCCCAATTGAATAGTAATAACTAGAGTTTCTTTTTCACTAAGAATTATGTAGACAAATCAGCACCAAGAAAATTTTAACCATGTAAAATATTAGAAAAGCATGTAAACATACTAGTAATGGATTCGTTTGAATATATATATATATATATGAAGGATTTTAAAATAATTCTAATATATTTTTAATTTGGTATATTTAACTTTACTCATGCATTCATGTGTTCCTTTTAAATATTTCTATATTTTATGAGTGATTTTTCAAGAAGATGTCCTATTAAATTCATTTTGATCAAGACCACAATGTAAAGAATTCATGGGTTTTCAATTAAGTTCAAAAGTAGTAATATATTAAGGAGCCTATTTATCTCTAAGTTCTTTAGAAGGAATATATTCATGCACAACCATATTTTGAACAGGGTAACTTCAGATACTATGAATGGTTGATATATGATTTTTCCAATATGAATAATTTGGGCCATAATTAAAGGAGTATGAGTATAAGAGTTTGATTCCATCATAAAATCATACATTTAAATAAATTAAAATTTTAAATAAAATTAAAAGGGTATCTAAGGATAATTTTGAAAATTAAAATATCTCCTCTAATACCAATTATTGGTAATAATAGGAGGAAAAGATATGGGTGAATTTTCTTTTAAGAATTAAAACAATGAAATTAAAGGCTAATTAAAAATAAAATATAATGAAATGATAATTAAATAGAAGATATTAAATTAATAGAGTGACAAATGATAAATTTTATCCATATTAAAAGTTTAATGTAAAATTTAATTAAGTCAATAAGAATATAAGAAAATAGAAATACTGAATTTATGTTAGTGTGTGTATCAAGATTGGATGGTGAAATGAATAAAAGGAATGAGGAGACAAACACAATTTGATAAAGTAGTTTGGTAATATCTTGGTGAAAGATCCTATGTATCCTCCACTTAGTTTGAGAGGTAATTTTTATTCCCTTGATTTTATCAGAGATCTGGAAAACAATGTTCTCTCTTAATTTTTAATGAAATTATTAAGAAAATAATACCTCATTTCCTTCTCTTAGTTGATGCAACAAACTTATTGATGAACATCCTTCACTTATCCAATTATGAGTACTCTTCCCTCACATTATTGTTGTGAGATCACTTTTAGAATATTTAATGAAAAAAGAGTGATTTTATAAGTGCAAACCCTTTATAATACTAGTATCGCATCTCTCTATAATAATTGATATAATTGAGTGAGAGAGATAGAACGGCGAGAACCTTTGATAATAAAGATGGGGTAATTGGATCTTGAGAGAAGAATTAACGATTTATATGGATTTGGTATTTATTTGATCAAAGAGCTATTTCACTTTTCATTATTGATATCCAAGAACCCATGGTATCTATTAATAGCCTACAAAAGGACTGGGATTCTTTTATAATTCATCGAGGGTAATTAAGATAAATAAGAACACTATTATAACATGTTAAATCACATTAAATATTTTCTCAGTAACACTATGTTTATTCCAATGGATACCTACTAGCCTCTACTATATATCTAGTAGACCACCTTGAACAAATTACTGTTAGAATCCTCCCCCTGGTGATCCAGTGCTAGTCCACCGGCTATTAGATGGACTGATAGAGGAAAAGGGTGTTTATGCCTTCCCTATTTCCTAGCCAATGATACTCCACCAACTGGTTAGTGTAATAATAAACTTTCTTCCTATATGACACTGGTTGGTCGATTCCCTACACTAAAAATTGAGAGTTTCTTGAAATTTCTCAAACACTACTAATCCCATTACCTTATTTCTAAGACTTAAAATAAATATTATAGGTTTCTTTTAGAATATCACCACATGAAAATATGGTTCAAGAAGATCTTCAATGATACTCAAATAACTCAACATAATTTTCCAACTTTTATAATATTACACCACTTGACCAATCAAAAAAAAATACTTGATATTCAAATCATGTAACTAAAATTCACTTCAATGAAACCATTTGATATATAGGATCGTGTTTATGATCATTAAAACACCAAGAGAGAGATAGATACAACATTAAGTTCAATTGATAAATATTTTCTATGAACATAAATGTAATTAATATGTTTTTTTCAATAATTTTTTGATCATAGAGAGATATAAATGGGATTGTGAATACTGAACTTGAATGAAAAAGAGGAAAATAAATTTTTATAACTAATTTTATAGTGATAAAAAAACATTTAAGAAATTGGGAAGTGATATGTGAAACTTGAATAAAGGGGAATTAAAATAGTGATTGCATGTTAATATTTAGATTTATAAACATCTTAAAACAATTAACATTTATTCAATTAGGCTTGACCGATGGAAGAAATGAATTAAATGTTAATATTTTTGTAAAGATATATTCTTATAGGATAAAGAATAATTCAAGTGTGGGGGTTTGATTCATCCGTATTTTTATTAATTTTCAATATATATATTCATTGAAAATAAATATATATATATTAGTAATATAAAATAATATAAATTTAGTTTTATAGAGAAATAATTCATCTTAATATGAAAATTCCATAATTTTTTAATTTCAATGCTAAAAGTATTATTCTATGTTAAAATGAAATTATATCCTTTGAAAGATATATGAATGTGAAGTTTTCTTGGTTGGATTCAATGTACATCCATGAAAAAATTGGTCTAGTCCAATCCCATTAATCATGTCCCATGGACTACCCCCAAGAAGTTCTAACAACAGTAGCCTAGATACAAGCCAAGTTGAGCAATTAGAGGTCATTGGAAATGGTATGGACTATAGTGATTGTTTATATTTTAGGTTCAGCAAAGTCCCATATTTACCCAATCACACATATTATTTTTTAAACACACTTTAGGAGAGAGAAATGCATGTCATGTATTATAATAAAGTGAAAACTCACAAGAGAACGACAATATAGTACTGTATCATATGAAATATAGCACAAAACTATGGGACATGAAATCAGTCACCACCTATACACTAGTATAATATCATTTATGTTATCTAACATAGTATTGGTCATGGGTGTATCTTATGAAAACCCTCAAATTTATTATCTATCCTATGAAAAATCATAATTTATCCCCAAAAACATCTCACCTTTCAAAAAAACATATAAAATTTACCCAATATATCATTAGGATGCAATGAAAGATACATTTCCCTACAACATAGAGTCATCTATTATCGCAACATTCATTCCCCCGCTAATTTATAGTACATTCTCCATGAGACACCCTCTCAAACACTAATGAAGCTTCATTCAGTCCTTCAACACATTATTGAGTTCAAATGTAGCCTTTTTCCTCTATTATAAATATCCTTGGAACTAAATTGTTGATAATTATCCTAATAATATAATCTCAATCCAATCCAAAAAAATCCCAAATCACCTGTATTCATTGTTCCTCCCAAGATTCATATGGCTTCATGTATAAATATTATAAATAGATAATATTTTCTATATGATGTGAATTTAAAAAATAAATAATTATATTTAGATAATTCCTCATGCATTCATTTAGTTAAAATAGAATATTAATAGTACTAGGGGAGAAACAATTATAAGAAAAATCAGGTGTTTATGCATGGAATCATCTCCACGGATAAGGATATATGTGTTCTCATACCGTATACACAGAATGAGATTAAATCGTATATTTAAAGAAACCATTTCCTCTATTGTAAATAGTTCACTTCCTTGACATTTGTTCATAAATCTCAAGTATCTCCAGTTTAATTTTCTCTTGAATTCTATTTTTAAATTTTATTATATAATATATTGTTTTTAAATTCTAGTATCTCATTCAATTTTTTTCTCCACATTCTTCTTCAACATTAAATTTCCCCCCCACTATAATCACATATAACTCTTCAATGGCTGATTACTTACCTATAGTATTTATCCTTTGGGAATCCATAGTGTTATTAAGCCTTGTTCATAAATTTATTTCATGTTTTTTTATCTTCATAGAGGGAAGTAGGTTTTCATGGTTTTAGGTATATAATCATCAACATTTATTCCTAAGGTCCTAGATCCACTCTTTAACCTATATTATTTCTTATGTATCTTTTCTATATGTTAACTCTTAATATGATGGAGGTGGGTTGGATGAGGTAAAAATAATATATAATGGATCTAGAGGTGTGGAATTTGTACACTCTTGATTGAGGTTCACACTGAACAGGTATTGGGAAGGGATTGAGGATTAATATTCATGGGAGATATCTCATGTGTGTTAGGTTCCGAAAAATTATGTCCCAAAATAATAAAGTAATCCATAGTGTCTCTAAGATCATACTCTTTCTCCCCTATCAATTGTGTTTTTCTTATCCTTTTTCAATTCACGCATTCACACTACAACCCCCCCCCCCTCCATTTACATTTTTAAATATATTAAAAAACCAGAACAATATAAAGTGACTTATAGTAGTGAGTTATAGGTGGATATCCTCAAGTGAGACAACCCTGTATAGCTCCATAGTTTCATTCAAGGTTTATAAATTATTGTTATTTGAGGCCAATAATAAACTCACATCAGTGTGCTAGGATTATCAACAAGGGTATTAACAGAATATATGTCAATTGAGTTAACATTTGGGATCATAACTATAATTACCCAAGATTTTAATACAGTAATATTATATTTTTTATATAAATATTCAATACATTTTACAAATACACACCTAAGGATTGTAAATTTTTAGATCATTTAGATACTATTTACACAATCTTATTATTTTATGAATAATTTTAAACATCTCTCATAATGATCTTCCCACATAGTAATCTTTATATACCTACTGAACATAAACCTTTCTTTATAACCTAGGTAATGGAATCATAAGAAAGTGTGATCTCAGATATGTAGTAAGGGTACACATGGGAGATACTAATTGATGATCATATAAAAGAATTATAAAAACAAAAGGTTATGATATCATGAACATGACTTATATAGATCATATACAATCTATCATGGATCATAAACATATGTCATGGAATAAAAATTTATCATTTAAAAATACATGAATACAAAGAGTGATATATCATCATAATTCAATCATGAACCATAAATTCATGTCATAAAAGGGTGGTGCCATCAAAAGTATATAAACCATTTCATATGTAAATCTTAACTACTGATATCAACAAATCATAACAAATTATCCATAAAAACCTATTTCCCATATCAAAATATACTGGGAATCATCACATGTTTCCCATAGTGGATTAAGCACCGTAACTTGTTTCCTATAGTGGATTAAGAACATCAACTTTTTTCCATAGTAGATAAAGAACTTTTAGTTTTTTCCCATAATTATCTAATGAAATATAAAAAATTTACCCAATTAATTAGAGGGATATATAATTTTTGTCCCACCCATCACATAATTATAACCATAAAGTTTTGTAACAAAAATTCATAAATAATTAATTCTATCATTATATCATAACTCATGCAAATAAAATAGGTTTTATAAAAATTTCATAAATTTATAATAAAAAACACAATAAAAATAAATGGTTTCATAAAAATATCCTAATAAAAATAATAAACCATATAAATAAATATTAAGGATGGTATCATTGGATCATATCCTCAATAAAACATAATTAAAATAAAATAATGTTATCATAGAAGAAAATTCCTTTAAAATAAAAATTGGAATATTTCATGAGGAAAATACCATTTTCATATTTAAGTTACTTATTTAAAATCACAATATTTATAAAATATTAAGTAAAACATTTTCTTTGAAAATAAGTTTTAAATATTTTTAAGGAATCTTTAAATAACATAGATGTGTTGATGGTGTTAAATTCCATTCATGTCTTATAAGTTAAAATAAAACACACTTTTCATACTTTTGTAAGAATTCAAAAGGTACCTCATTTAAAAAATGGAAAAAATATTCCTTTTAAAACATTTTATAAAAAATAAATCAGGGGAAAAAATGAATTTAAAGATTCATAATGGAAAATTAGTAACGTTCTTAAAAATATTTTTAGAAAATATGTATATATAAAAGAAATTATTTTTGACTGAAGAGAGAAATAAAGTTGGTTTTTCAAAAAAAAACATTCTTCTAATATATTGATTGCTTAAAGTGATGAAAATGAAAGGAAAAATTTTATTTTTCAAAATTAATTATAGGGGAAGAAAAATGAATGGGATTAATCAGATAAGTATAATATAATTTATTCGATGGAAATTCAATCATAAGAAATCTTTATTAAAATAGGATCGAAACATAAATCTCTTACCACTATGGAAGCATTTGAATCATAATCCTCATGAAATAATAACATCAAATGAAACTTCAAATATCATGAACATAAGTATACTCATAACTTAAATAGGGGAAACATATACATCATATGAAATAAATTAGGTGCATAACATTAAGATATTTTTCAATAAAGGAAAATTGATACGAAATCCCTTACCACTTTGGAAACTTTTGAATCATACACCTGTGATAAAAAAAATTAAAATTTAAATATATTAATATAAGAGGATTAATTATATAACATATAAAATTTTTTGTACAAAAAAATCATAAAATAATATAGGTTCATAATATAAAATATGTCCAAAAGAAGACAATTTGAGAATACAAACCCTTACCTAAAGTCTTACCTTTCCTCATTCAAATCCAATATTATTGTATCATAAATATATATTTATTATAATTGTATTATATAAAAATTATCATATCTATATTAAAATTATGATTTAATTAATACATCTTATCACACATTTATTAACAATTTGTTATTAAAATAACTATTTTGGGTGATAACCGCTTCGCTTTTTATGTGTGTTTCGTTTTTATTGTCTAGGTCCTTGTGCGTTGATCATAGTTACACAATATAAATAATTTTCATAATTATATGAATATAATATATATTTTTTTATATATCATTAGTCATTGATAAAATTTATAGATAGAAAAATTAATTACACTGTTCATGGAGATAGTAGGTTGTACATAAGTATGAATGTTGTTTTCATTTTTCAAGTGATGGAATGAAACAAAGGTATATAATAATTAAATATTATAGAATCACTATTATTTAATATACATAATATATATTCATTAAATATATCCTTATTACCATACATGTAAATTAGATATGAAAAATCAATCACATCCCTTCATAGAGGTGGTAGTAAACATGTACGAACATGTGGTGTTATCGTTTTCCATGGTTTTGGAAAGTAAGAATGTAGATATGATATTATAATTTCAAAATAATAATTATGTAATATATATCATATATATTCATTAGTACCAAATTTATAACCATCCAATTAAAATGGTATTGAAAATTTAATTACACCACTAGGTGGTGATGGTAATCTATACGTACACACAAGCAATGTTTTCACTTCTCATATGATGAAAAGTAATTTGAATTTGTTCGTATCATAATAATAATAACATCTCAATATTTTTATAGTACTAGAGTAATTATTTTAGGATTATTTCATTAGATTTTTAGAAATTAAAATAATAATGTATTTTGAAAGAGTTGATAAAGATGATTACCTATTCTTCAAAATACTTCCATTAGATATACTCTTAAGTGAACTTGGGTTAGTATTTTGGGAATAAAATGATCTATAGAATTGGGATAAAGGTGTTGAAAAGATAATTTTTAAGGGTTTGGTTGAGCGAAAAGTCTCAATGTGGTATGAAGAAGATAAAGGAGGGGTTCCCTTTTATCATTTAGGGGAGGGGTACTCTTGGAATATCATAAAATATTAAAATATAATAATTTCAATGATGTGATCTTAAAATTTCAAAAAACATTGTCTTTTATTCCATGAAATTTCCCCATAATTCAATCAAATTATTGTATAAAATTTATGTTTTTATGAAATTTATGAATTTGGACTTAAAATATGAAATGACTCAATTATTGGTTTTTAATGATTTAGTTAATTTTTATATAAATATTGAAGCTATACATTAATATTTAATTTTTAAATAAATTTTTTGGAATTTAATTTAGAATTAACTTTTTAAATGGATCTATTTCAATTTTTAATTTTTCCATAATTTTTCGTGGGAATTTAATGAAACCCATTTTATGAAAATAATTTTCTAAATATTAGAAAATTTATTTCTAAATAAAATCCTAATTTATTTGTAAAAAGATAAATTTATTATTATGATCAGTTTTTTGACCATTTTAAAAATTAATTATGATCTAATAAAATTATTGAATAATTATAATAAAACTTGCATTTGGGGTCCAACATAGTGGTAAGCCACCCAGTTATCCTACATCTAAGCCTATGATCAAGTCATGAAGGAACCCCTTTTATTTCGTGTGGTTGTATTTATTCATTCATGTTTGGTATGTAGAGGCATGAGGTTGTCCTTCAATGGTTGTCTGTGATGGAGGGGTGCTAGTCAAGTAGGGTAGTGGGTCTCGGTGGTACAGACAGTGGAGGATCTAGCGGAACCTCTGGTGGTGATGGTTTCTATCCTTGGTGATAGATATAGTGAATAGTGGTTTGTGGGAGCTTTTTATGTGAAGAATTATGGTGGATTGTTGGTTCAACGGTCATGTTGATAGCAAGTTGGTGAGGGTGCTCCAACTGTGACTTGGCGTGTGGATGAGCATGCGGGTAGGGATCCATTCCGGAAGGACCCATCTAGTGTGGAGTAATGGTGTCAATTATGGGGGAAATAATTCAGGATTCAAAATACCTCTATTAAAGATCTAGATAGGTAATCATAGTAGTACCACTCAGCTTTGAGTGCTACTAGATTTTGAAGAAAGAAAGGGTTTGGATTCTCCCATCAGTACTAGGCACCAAGCATCTCTACACAAAGAAATGATTTTTTATAGCCTTTTAAGGTTGGGAGATTTTCAATTTTACCAAAAATATGTGTGAAGGTTTTGTCATAGTTTTGTTAGGTATTTGGGGCTTTAGGGTCACATATTAGGCCATTGGCCTCTAGGCCTACGGGTCATGTAAGTTTCCCCCTCAACCCAATTAGAAATGGGATTATCCAAAAATCAATAAAAATATAAGGCCTTTGGGATTTCAAGAATAATAATAAAACATGATATTAATATATATATCAACTTTATAAAAAAAATTCTTTTAAACCATTATATTTATTATAAAAGTGAAATTAAAACATTTATTTTTTATAAAAATACAAACAGTTAGTTTATCATTTTTAAAACCATTATTTACATGTACCGTGGTTAAAATCTATCATATATTATTTTTATAGGATTCCTAAATATTATCTTACACTTTCATTGGTGATTTTACTATTCTAATATTCAGATTACTATTCCTAATAGTCGGATTACTATTCCAATGGTCTGGTTACTATTCTGATGATGAGATTTTTAATGGTCATATGGGTTACTTACTTTCTATAAATACCTAATATTTTATTCATTATTACTTCACTTATATTTATATCAATTTTATATATTTTTATTTTCTTAAATCATATTATATTAATAATATTATACTTTATTTCTAAATCTTTATTCATGAGTGTGTCTATTCTATTGGATTGAGAAAATCCAAAATTTTATATTTTTTTTATTATTTTCTATTTTTTATCCTCTTGTAATATTTTTAGTTATTATTTACATTTTTATTATCCAAATATAATATTTAAATTAATATTATAAATTTTTTTTGGTTTCTTCATATAGTGCATGTGATTTATTTTACATTACTAAATATGACACAATTATAAAAAGGGAAATTTCATTGAAATTTTTTTGAATCGTTACATTATTCTCACCTTAATAAATTTCACCCTTGAAATTTATTTTGACATAATGAGGTGAAAACAGGTGAGGTAACTTCTACTTAATAGATTCAGATGGTTCCCAAGTTGTCTCATTGTACATATGTTTTCACTATATTAATTTTATGAGGTGTATTGTATTGTTTTGTAGCACTTTATCTCAACAGTCCAAGATCTTCAGTGAATTATCCTCATAAAAAGGGTCATTCTCCAACTATAAGAATTCTAAATTTAGTAAATTTGATGGATATTATATTAAATTAATATAGAGGGATACATGGAATATTTTTTATACTTGATACATGGTTGGTGGGGGTTCTAGTCGATAATCCATGACTCTAATGTGAAAAAAAATCATAAAGGGGACAATGTACATAGGTTATAGATTGTCCTTATTCCCAAATATTATGAATTTATTCCCTGAATACATGTAGAGGAACACATTATCTTTATCCTTATTCACCATGTATCATTGATGATTGTAAGAATAGATCTTCTATCGACTCTGAGATTCCCTGATATGTTGTTTTATGGTCTTGATATTTTCTACCATTTCCACAACCATTTTAGGACCCAATAGCTCGTGTTCTTCAAATTCAACCTAGCACACAGTTATTATAAATATATTCCCATAAATTTATTTATAATCAATTTTAATATTTGAGTAAAAGTTATTGTTATATGAAAATTAGACTAGAGGAATATATTGATCTCATCCTCCTTTGAATTTCATCAAGCATTCTCCCAACATGTCCTATAGTGTCTGGATAATCCACTCAGATTAACCATTAGTTTGGGGTGAAAATATTTACTGAAGATTAAATCATTTTTTAGATAATGTTATATAATTTTCTAAAACTTAGTGGTAAATCACATATCGGAATCGGAAACATTTTTCAGTGGTGTTACTTATAGCCTCACCACTTCCCTAATGTATATCCATTCAAGATTTTCAAGTGAGAACTCCTCTTGAATTACAATGAAGTGATGTATCTTTGTAAGTTAATCCACCATAACCAATATATCATTATTCCCTATAGAAATCATTGGATGACAATTTAAAAAGTCCATGGTGATGTTTTAGAATTTCCATATAAGTATGGGTAATGGTTAAATCATTCCCTTGGATTTTTACCTATCCACCTTCACTTAGTGACATACCAATCATATTGATGTATATTTCATGATTTTATACTTCATATTTTCACACTAATAGTTATCTAAGAGATATCAATACATATCCATTCTCTCTAGGTGGATGGATAAGGTCAAGCTATGTACATCATTCAATGTATCATTCTTTATCTCATGATTTTATGGTATATATAGTCATGAACCAAATATTGAAAATTATTTTTTATCGATTTTAAACTCTATGGATCTCCCTTTTCTTATATCTTCCACATTATTTTAAATTTCTACATCATCTATTTGAGCATTGTTTATTTTTTTCAAAAGGGATGGTTGATAAATAATTTGAGGACATAATGATGATTTTTCTTCATTTATGATCCCCATTTCTATAATTTGTAATTCTAAGAAGATTTGATCATTTTTAATTCTCATTATTTATATTTTTGTCATATCCTTTCTTCTTAGAGCATCTTCCACTTTATTTTCTTTCCCAGTTTGGAATTTGATTGATATTTCATAATCCATGATCATCTCAAACCACCTTCAATGGAACATATTAAGATCCTTATATGTGAAGAAATGTTTTAAGATCTTATGATCTATATATATCTCACACTTATCCATATAGATAACTATACCATATTTTTTAATATGATGATTACTGTGGCAAATTCTATATCATGCATTGGAAAAGTACTTTTCATGAATTTTCAATAACCAATATACATAGGCTATCAATTTATCATTATGAATTTGTACACATCCTAATCCTTTCTTTAAATAATTTTTGTATACCATGAAATGTTCCCCACTTCAGGGAAGAATGTGGACTAGTTTAGTGATATGATTCTTTTTAAATTATATAAATCTCTCTTCATAGTCATTAGTTTAGACAAGATTTACCCCATTCAAAGTCATCTTGGTTAGAAGGATTGAAAATTATTATAATTTTATCACAAATCATTGGTAATACGCATATTTTCTAATAAAACTATATATCTCTATTAAAGTTGTTTTTATGGGACACTCCTCAATTTTCTTTGTCTAACAAGAGTACATATATATCCTTTTTCTAGTGATAATGTGCCCCATGAGTGATAATTCCTCTATTCAGAACTCGTATTTACTATAATTTACATATTTTGTCTCCTTTTACATTGTATCTAGAACAATATTCATATTCTCCTCCTTGAACTTGGAGTATATCATAGTAGAATATTTAAATACTACCATAAATTTTTTGACATAATCTCTAAAAACTATATTCATTAAGTTTATAAATATTTCCGGAGCATCAGTGAGTCTGAATTAAATCATTATGAACTTATAGGGTCCATACCTCTTCTAGAAGGCAGTCTTGGTAATATATTCCTTATTCACAATTAATTAGTGATATACTAACTAAATTAAATCCATATAGAAGTATTAGGACCCATGTAGTTGATAAAATGAGTCATCTATATGTGGAATGTGTTACTTGTTCTTTATCGTGATTTTTTTGAGATCATGATAATAAATGTAGAGGCACATTGACCAATAATTATTCTTGGTGAAGAGGATCAATGCATCTTATAGTGAAGCACTCAGGAATATAAAACCATTTTCCAAATTCTCTTATAATTGATTCTTTAGTTCTTACAACTAAATTGTGGTTATTATATAAGGACTATTTTATATGAGAATATATCCATGTATAAGTTTAGTTAATAACTCTACCTATCAATTAAGAAGAATACTAAGAAATTATTTAAGGAATACATGAGTATAATCCCTCACAATGGGAATGTCTTCAAGCATGATTCACTAAATGGTCTAAATAATTTGAAATAAATATTATTTCTCATAAGTTAATAATATCTATAATTTGGATAAATATTCCAAAATAGATTCACCCTCCTCCCTTCACATGTCCAACTCAAGATGTGAAGATTGATCTCCCTCTCCCTACAGTTGATGTTGGATTTATATAAGGATAACTAATCTGTGACTAATACAGTATCAAACTCCATTAATGTAAAATAAGATTTTGTTTGAATTTTATTCTAGAATCATTGACTGGGTACGATTTATATACATGTGATAAAATAATTACTCTATTTTCTAATCTCATGGGTAGTTCAACCCCCATGTTTTGAGGTAGTTTTTGAATAGTTCTATAAAACATAAAAGATATGAAAGAATGAATAAAACCATAATAAAATAGTACATCCTCTATTCTTAAATAAATATCCAGCATAACTATCACCACATTGTTTTCCGGATCCACAACAGAAGTAGTGATAGTATATTCCCTTCCTTGATCTCAATTCCTTATAGTTTTTTGTCATTTATTTTCTCCAACAACCCTTGGATTAGGGTATTGGATTATATAAAGATTGTATTTATTGTAGTTAAAACACTATACCATACACTCAGTGTTGATCAAAGCCTTATTTTACTCTATCATATTAGTGGTATTCTTCATATCCCTTTAGAAATGATTATCTTGATTCCCCTATTTTCCACATTTGAATAATCTTATGGTTACCTTGAGAGAATTTCTATGATGATTTTTTCCACATTTTTGACACATGGGAAGATGGTTTTTCTTTCTTCTATGATATTTATCTGTTGATACTCATGAATAAAACTCCATTATATGATTTTTAACTTTAGACCCATAAGGCCACTAAGAGCCTACAAACTCCATCACAACCTTTAGGGAATAATAGACAATCTCTTCATAGTTATCAAAGTCTTTAATTGCTAAAACATTTCATTAACTCATCTATAATCCATTAAATAAGTCTTCCACCTTAAATTTACTATCAGTGACAAAGTAAAATGAATATCGTGCAATCCATGTGAAGTTTTTCTCATATTCCCCAATAGACTTACTATCTTTTTTATTTAGTCCAAGGAAATCCTATCTATTTTGAGATAGATATTTTAAGGAAAATATTTATTGAAAATTATTTTCTTGAATCCTTTCCATTACATGGAACCAATTTATTCATTGGAAGTTTTGTTATTGACTAGATTAAATCACTGATCAGCTTCACCTTCAAGATGGTTGACAATAAGTATGACATTCTTTTGATCTGAGTATTAGAGGATAGAGAATATTTTTAAAATGATGTCAATAAACTATTCGGTGATGATGGGATCCGAATATGCACTAATTGTAGGAGGCCATTATTGTATAAAGTAATTGACCATAACTTACTCTTTTTTAGGATATGGTGGGTGTTCCAAATGATTCATTTTATTATTCATTACTTTAGCTATTTGATCTAGTACTTCCATGAAATTCTCATCTTCTATTATCATAAGGTTTGGCATCTCATTAGTGAAATCATCGCATTTCATGTCAAATTGGTTTTTGGAAAGGTTCCTCCAATTTCCTAACATTAACTAAAAAAGGAAAAATTTAGGATGATAATTCATATACAAAAAATTAGATAAATAAGAGACTATGATCATATAGATAATAACATATAAATAACACCTAAATTATAACTTATGAGTCTCCAAGTTTCAATATAGGTTATCCATGGTGATTTTATCTATTATTTTGTTTAAACTAACAATATATTCAATTCCTAATCCCTATAAATAACTAGTTTATCCACTAAAACCAATTATTGGGACCCAAACCTTTTACCTATATTATTACTTTAATTTAAACATAAATATCCATTAAATGAAACCAAATGATCGAGGGGATTTGTGTATTTGGAAAATTAAGTACATAAAAGTGAAACTAAAATAAAATCAATTTATTTTAATCCCAATAATGATATCTTAAATCCATTTGATCTCCTAAAACTACATAAGTTAACTAGGGGAAAAAAAGCCAAAAGGGGTGATCTAAAACCCTATTAAGGGAATAGACATGATAAAAAATCATAAAATCATATTCAAATGACATAATCTGATTTCATAAAATAGAAAGATCATGAATAATCATATGGGAGAATAAAATAAAGAACATTATACTATAATATGAAGGAAACATAGAAATTTGGTAGTAATATAAAACATGATATAATCATAAGTCAAGTCCAACAGCTAAGACAACATCACATGGTGGATAGAGTTCCATCATAGGTTAGGTTTACTCCCTTATCCAATACATATAGTCTCATGTCATAAAAAACTACCAAATGAATTAGATAATTATCTATAAACAATGATAATAGTATTCACTTGCTTATGTGTACCAAAAAAAGGAAATAAATCATAAGGAATAAACATAATAATTACCCATATAAATAAATGGGTTGCATAATCATCTCTTATAACATAACCAGAGGGCATATCATTATTATTTCCATGAAAGATGGTACTAAATCATTCTTGGGAGTTTATTGGTGAAAAAATAATAATATGAAGTGAAAATTAACACCATGTTTATTAGATACATAAAAAAGTATTGGGGAACTAAATTTGAAAATATTTCATTTTAGTGGGGTTTCAGGAAATAGTTAGAGTCTTTAAAGAATGTAAGATCATAACAGATTCCATAAAACCAGAACTAGACTAAAATGATCATCCATATAAAAATAATTTTTTTATAAACCATATAATTTTTAAATCATCTCATTGAGTAGTACTTTGATGTAATCAAATAAAATAGATAAGTTCAATTTAATTTTCATTTTGAAAAAAAATTAAGAAGGAAGTCTCTAAAACATGTATATCTATGTCAAGGAAAGGTGAATTTCACTAAGTATATATGTTTGGGAAATATATATATAATATAGAATAGGTAAATCATAATAATATATATATAATTTTAGTTAAGTATAGATAAAGTGTAACCCAAATGAAATAGGGTGGTTCGGAGAGATCCCTTAGCATATGTTCTAAAATTGCTCTACACTTTCACTTAACATCCTCTTGAATGTCATATAATAGAAAAACTAACTAATGAACTTTTAATTGATATTTTGGTGATATCAGTAACATTAGGACAAGGGGAAATTAATGGGAAGTTAATTAGCCATAAATTTTGAAAACTTTATTGCATTGAAGGTGTGAGGAGAAGGGTTTATGTGGGGTTGTATTTATAATGGAATAAGAGGGAAATTTTGAATATTATATTCATTAGTTTATTTTTTTTCTTCAATAATACCAAGATTATTGATTCTTGAGACTTTTAAATAATGAGTGTTTAAATCATCTATGATCCAAAAATTCATATATTTAGCTTATAATGTCAAATACGATATTTCACTATTCATGAAAAATTAAACTATTCCTGAAAATACCAAAAATATCCCTAAATTTTTTTCAACATATATATTACAAAAATTAAATCCATTTTATGAAAAAAAAAAAATATTCCATGTTTAATTTTTAAGTAATATCCTTATTTATTCAGAAAATGCCAATTTTAATATCATGATAAATTTTATAACCCTTTAAAAAATTACTTATGGTCCCTTAAAATTATCTAATCATTATAATAAAACATAATATTAATTTATAAATGCATTTTATGAAAATAAAAAAATAAATCATTATATCTGCTTTAAAATTTCAATTAAAACATTTATTTCATAAAAAATACAAACAATTAATTTATTATTTTTAAAACCTTTATTTACATTTACCATGGTTTAAATATATTTTATTTTATTTTTATAGGATAAATAAATATTATATTAAAATTACATAAATGATTTTACTATTCTAATATTCATATCACTATTCTTAATTGTTATATTTCAATTCTAATGATTAGACTACTATTCTAATGGTTAGATTACTATTCCAATGATCAGATTTTTAATGGTCATATGGGTTATATACTTCATACAAATACCACATGTTTCATTAATTATTCATTAACTTATATTTATCTCAAGGTTATATATTTTCATTTTCAAGATTCATATTTTATTAGTAATATTATACTTTATTTCCATATCTTTTTTTGTGAGTGCAGTTTTTCGGGTGGATCGAGAATATCGAAATTTGCATATTTTAGTTATCTTATTTTCTATTTTTATCCTATTATGATATTTTTAATTCATATGTCTATTTTTATTCTATAAATTTAATATTAAAATTATTATAATAAATTGTTATTTTTTTCATCATATAGTGTGTGTGATTTATACAATATTACTAAATATGACATAATTATAAGAAGGGAAATTTCATTGATAAAATTCTAGGTCGTTAAAATTTTATAATTCTATCTCAAAAAATCCCTACTAAAAAACCTTCCTATATTACTTCCCTTTATCCTAGATATTATGGTATTCTATTATGACCAATATTTCAAGGCTTAATTTGTAATCCAAAGATGGTTTCTCAAAGAATAGGGTGTTAGAGCGCTTACGAATCAAGTTAGATATAAGTTAAGGGTTCTTTGTCTCAATTTTTTTATTGAGACATTATGAGGTGTATATATTATAAGGCCACAGCCTTAAACATTACTTAATCATGAATTAAATGAATAATTCACATAGAGGATCTTTTCAGGTTTATAGTTTTAGAGAATTAGGTCATAACTATTACATCTCAAAAGATTACATAGTAGACACTTCTACTAAGTTTCCATAAAATAAAAAAACACTTAAAAAGAAACATTTATAGTTCCATGTTTTAGATATAATGTCTTTCCTTGATCCCATCCTTGACCCTATTCATCTTTAAGTCCTGTGGAAAACATTTCAAAAACTTGGGTTGAGCATAAAAAACCCAGTAAAGGATACACAAAGAAGGAAAACTATTAGTTTATCAAAACAATAAGTAAAACATGTATACTTTATCCAAGTAATACTTTTCACCTTTATGAAGAAGTAAAAAAACTCTTCGCTGAATAAAAGATCATTACTTACCCTTTTGTAACCAAAAGAATACCATAAAACCCATATAAATAACACATAACATATAAAGGTAACTTGGGACATAAACATACTTAAATGGAATAACCATACGGTCGACTTCAACACATACTTAATGGAATAGCAATACAGCTGACTTCCATACATACTTAATGGAATAGCCATACGGCTGACATCCATACCCAATGCATTGGAGGTTATAACGTAACCACTCGTCCTGGTATTCACGGCACCACCCGTCTTATGTCCAAGTACCATTATAAAATCATAACACATAAAACAATTATAAAGGAAAGAAAACATTTCCACATTTCAAGAACAATATATCACTAATATATATTGACATAACAAATCCGTTATCAAAACCATTTTCAATACCAAAAAAGAATATATGGTATTTATTTACATTTAAAAATATAATGGCTTGTTGAGGAAGCCAAAGATAAATAATACCCGCGGCGGCGGAAAAGGTCGTTGTCACCGCGTACGTTAAAAGAAACATTCCTTTTTGTCGTTTTGTAAAACGCTTCGTAGAAAAATATTCCTTCTATATAAAATTAAAAGTCAAAGGGGTTTATACACTGTATAAAATAAATCCTTGTATTAGAACAAAATATACCTGAATGAAAGGAGATTGAGACGAAGTCCCTTACAAAGACGGTATCCTTGGATTAAGGATAAATCAATTACATAATTATGTGTGACAAACGAATACACCAAATATAAGTGGATATTAAGTGTAAAACAATCAGAGGTCATTCACACATATTCATATAACAACATATTTCAAGGAGTACAAGTTTATCCCAAAGAATCAAAATTGGGTTAAGAAGTTCCCTTGCAAAAATTCGACAGCCTAATGGCGTCACTTCAAAATTCATAAAATGAGTTGATGAGAGATAAAAAGGGGTATCTCATCACTTGGACATAAAATTTATAGTAATAAGGATATATAAGAACATATCCCATCATAATAATATTAAAAGACCTAAAAAATAAGTCTTTTAAAATGAGGAGGGTGAAAGGTCCCCTTACCGAGTTGAGTAACTTTTGAAACGTACACCCCATGGAAGAAGGGTCATACAATGAAGATTTAAATACCCATAAATGAAATTATACTACACAAATTGTATAATAATTGTCAGTACATACACCACTCAAAGTAAATATTGGCAAACGTAGCATAAATGTCACGGGAATAAAAGTGAGATGAAAAATCCCTTACGAAAACTCGGCATCCTAACAGCGCCACTTAAAACTTCCAAAAATGGATTTATGAGATCAAATAGGGTATCTCATAATATGAACATAAAAATTAAAGTATTATTAATATAAAATAACATCCCCAAACATAAGAAATATGAGCTTAAAATAAATGACATAAAAGAGAGTACTTAAAAAGAAAGAGAGAGGTTGGATCCCTTACCTCGTGTCCGAATTGACTCGATCATTATTTAATCTATTGAATAATAAACTTGAGTTAATTTATACATTATTAAGAACCTTTTTCAAGTTCATAATTCCTTTTATATCACTTATTACCATGTTATGCACATTATGTAATCATTTAAGTTAATAACGGTCGTTTTGTCGATACTTGGTACTTGAGTCAAAAATAAACTCTTTATAATCAGAATTTTGTTCATAGGGTAAAATATCCATTATATCCAGAATTATATTCATTATTTAAATATCATATATATCCATTATATACATGAATTTACAATATTACATAATCATTTAGAGGTAAGAAATGAAATGCACCGTTCATGGAGACGGTAAGCCGTACGTACGCATGAACGCTACTTCCATTTCTATTTCATATTTAATGGAATTAAAACATAATGATACATAATAGTATTATAATTCCAGTATTGTATCATATATAATATCATTAAATATATCCTTTATACGTACCACATATGGTATTAACGAATCAAATCACTTTGAGGGAGCGGTAGTCCGCACTTCCTAAAATGAAGATATCGTATTTACCCATAATGGAAACCATAAAGTTATGACATAAATGAATAATACAGAATCTTAAGGAAAACATAAAAATATTATATATCATATATAAATATGGTGACATCTTAATGGACACCTTTGAAGGTGTTAAAAGAATATTGAACAATCATCATTTCGTGAGGCAGAAATTCACCATCCATAGAAACAGTATGTTCTTTAACCATTAGATGTAGGTGTGTGTAATTTTATCTTGAATACTTCCTATAAAAACATCCTAGTATATGGAAGATACTGGTTTTGTTACAAAATAAATTAATAAAAATAGTTTAGGGGGTTGGAGAAGAAAAATAAAACAAAAGAGCAGAAGTGAAGGCGTTACCTTAAAATTGGGTAACTCCCTTTGGTTTGAACCAAAATGGTTTCTTGAAGATCTTCCTGCCTAAGGTAAGGCTTCTAGGATAAGGAGAGGGATGTGGAGAGACAAAATGATCAGATATTGGACGATACAAAGGCTTGAGAGGTGTGGGTAAGGAGGTAGAGGTGCGGGCCTTTTATAAGAGGAGAGGAGGGGCACTCTTGGAAAGGTATAAAATGTTACTTTATTTTCAAATGACTTTCGGATTTTAATGGTCCCAAAATGATTTTTTTCGAGTATAAGGTGATAAGGGTTCGAAAGAAACCCATCCAATAGGTTTTTGACATGTGTAGGTCTTATATTTTACATTATCTTTCCATTTTATTTAAATCGTTAAATAATGAGGTAATCGTTGCATCATCATGGTGTCATAAATAATTTAATTTATTTAATGTCTAAAAATTATAAAAAAATACTATGATGTAGGAAATATTTTTAGATTTTCAATTACTATTTATAGTCAAAAATATGACTTGTATAACCCTGTGTAAAAATTGCTTTATTAAAACAATACATGTTTGTGTCATTTTTACTTTTACTTTAAATAAAAGGCATTAATGTCATTATCTTACCCAAGTGGCTCCATGGGGTACCAAAAATAGACACATGGGTTGTCTTGGTCGGCCATGACTCATCCAATAGGGTTAGGACAAGCTTCAAGATATTTTAATTTTATTATAATATCATTTTTACCTTAAATCACACTAATTGTCTTTAATCACGATTAATAAAACTTAAAAGTTACTTTTCAGCAAAAATTATTTTCATCACATTGAACCAAATTTTAATTAATAATAAAAATCATTTAAATTTTATTTTTTAAATTCAAATCACAGAAGTGGTAAAGTTCCATTTAAATGAAAAATCCGTTTTTGTAACTACCACTTTGTGGTTTCACTATTCATCAAAAATTAAGGTTTTTCAGAAAAATACCAAAAAATCACCCTAAGATATATTTGATATTCCGAATTCAAAAATGATTTCTATTTTACCAAATTCATAACATAGAAGTTTCATTAATTAATTTTATAATTAAATCCCATTGTCAAGTCAAATAGCATGTTTTTAAGAAACAATATCTATCAAAAGATTGACACTCATTTATGTCCAATCTCAAAGTGATATTAATTTCAATGACCACCATTGGATTAAATGGTAAAAATATATTATAATTTCACTTTAAAACCAATTCAAAAGATAATATAATAATATAAAAAATTATATTAAAAAGAGGTTTTGAATTAAAATACAACATTTTTCACTATTCATTAAAAAATGAACTTTATCGGAAAAATACCAAAAATTTACACAAAGTAAATTTTGATGTCCCGATTCTAAAGAAGAATTTTATTTTGTCAAATACAACATATAAAATTGTCAAAAGTATATTTAAAAAGGTTTTTCCTTCAAAAGGCGGTTAATCGACCTTTTAAAGAATATTAGAAGATTTATGCTTAAAATTGGATTCATTTGCATTTTTAATCCTCTAACATTTATTGTAAAAATTAAAAATATTTGACAAACATATATAATCATTTTGTAGTTAGTTCTGTTCATTCTTGTCATTACAATGTCTAGATGTTAACTACCATTTAAAATAAAATTATTTTATTGTTAGAGTGCAATGTAAGATTTCAAAGGAACTCGTTGTTGCGTATTGGGTAAGCCATCAAGCATAGTGTTCCCTTTAAAGTAATATTAATATTTTATTCACAAATATGGATAAATATAAAAATGTTATATTCTTTTTTTACCTGGGGTGTTACATCCTTCCCCCCTTTTGGGAATTGTTTCCTCGCAATTTTAAAATTTGGCTCGGAAACTTCATTGAAAGCCCCACATCGGAAAACAAGTAAATTAAACTGTCACTTTAAAAGAAATAAAGGGAAGTACAAAGGTCACCCGAGTTAACCCATACTAGGATTACATGTATGAAAACATGGATATGGAAGAAAAAACAAAGGTTCATGTTCTGAGGGAGTGTGATAGAAAACATGTTTAGGAGAAAGTTAACCACCAGAAAATCACAAACTTGTGATGGGTTAAACTGTATTGGATTACCCGGTAGGAAAAGTTAACGGACAACATTTTTTTAGTTACTTTTCATTGAGGAATTTATTTTTGAGCTTAACTAAAACATAAGTAAACATACTTACTTGTCATGTTTACTTTCAACTTTTACTATATTTTTTACAAGAACTCATATTTTCTCCAAAAGATGAGTATTTAGGATGACTTGTTTACATTAAGAGAGCTATAATCAACTTTTAGAGAATCACCTAATCCACAAAAGAGAACTGTATACTTCTTATATCTTTAGACCTTAACCAAAACTAAAACCAAAAATGTTAGTATGAGATCAGATAATACCCAAAAAGGATAATCCTTTATAAAAAGGAAATCTATTCTTAATCTCCATAATTTTTCCAACAAGACCCAAAGTTCAATGAAGACCAAAAGTAAACCAAACTAAGATTGAAACCCAAATATTTGAATGATTTAATCACATATTCTTCCAAGTTAAATCGTAATATTTATCTCCAAACAACATCAGTTGCTCTTAAAGTCTCGTATTGAAAAGCAATTAACCTAATCACATATCCTCCATGATAGGTTAATAATTTCCATAGATAACCCAAAATCAACTTACTCTTAATTCATAAAATCATCTAACTAAAAAGAATTAGTCAAACTAACTAGGGACTTCACGTAATCCAGTGGTAGGTGATAAATAGTAGTCACACTTTGGTTGTGGGTTCGATTCCCGCAGTTTTGTCCGATGCGATGGGTTGTCACACGGCCTGTGTGTTGTCCTTTTTCCAAACTATATAATTCTCAAATCATTCCCAAAAATGAGATAAAATCATCAAAAATAACCATAACAAAATTTAACATCAATTTTATCTCATGCCTTTCACTTTCCATCATAACATATTGTAACCCATAATTACCTCAAAAGTAAGGATCATATAAACCTGAATGGTTCTTTATAACTATGTCCACAAAAGAACAGATAAATATTCCTTGAATAAAATTTTCATATATCAAACATAAGGGTTACACATACTATAAAAAATTCTTCTAATGTAACCCCATCATAAAAAGATACTTAATACTCTTAAGAATTTCACCATAACTCTTGAAGCCCTTATATGTTGACTTATTACTCATTCAACATTCTTCATGATCCATTAACCATTCCTTTCCAACTTATTATAAAATACTTCTTTCCTAAAAAAATCATGAATTGTATCATAAGGTTCCAAAATAGGAAAACAAAAGTTAAGAAATAATCCATACCTTTGATTGGTCATTGTCAGTTTCTTCATCCTCAATTGGAATGGCATTAGGTATTGGTAAATGAATATTTTTATGATCTTGGTGATCCCATTCCCGAAACTTCTTCGTAGGACATGTGTTTACATAATGACCATGCACACCACATTTAAAACATTCAATTGATCCCTCAGAAAGAACTTCTTTCCCGTTCCTCGAGTCAACTGGATGCTTCCTTTTTCTATGGTAGGTTCTTTCTTTATGACCTTTATTTCCACATCTATAGCAAATTTATGTCCCTTTGAAACATTTTCCTAGGTGTTTCTTTCCATATCTTTTACACATAGGTTTTTGAACACACTTATCTTTATGATTATTACCTGTAGTTCTGTAGGGATTTGTTTCTCGCATATATGATGCCTTATAGAAATCACTAAGGTTTAGGTGAACAATCATGAATCCAGATAGTTGGTTAAGGATAAACACAATATTTCTCATTGCAGCTCCCATATCATTCATTTTCTCGCTCAGAAAACTGTCACAGTTTCCTTCACATCCACTGTTACTTTGGTTCCTGCTAGATCCATCCATTTACTAAAACCAAAAAGGTCAGTGTGGGTATATCAACAAAACTATCATGTACTAATGAGGAAGATAAACACTAAGATATACTTACTCATTCACTTTATCTAAAACTAGGAATCTTTCTAAAATCCTAACCATTATGGTAATTTCACTTATTCTTAGAGAATACCCTAACCTCTAAAGTTATCTAAACCGACCTCTGACACCAACTATAAGGCCCCGGCCTTAAACATTACTTAATTATTAATTAAAAGAATAATTATCATAGAGGATCTTTTCAGGTTTATAGTTTTATAGAATTAGGTCATAACTATTAAATCTCAAAAGATTACATAGTAGACACTTCTACTAAGTTTCCAAAAAATAAAAAAACACTTAAAAAGAAACATGTCTAGTTCCATGTTTTAGATAAAATGTCTTTCCTTGATCCCATCCTTGACCCTATTCATCTTTAAGTCCTGTGGAAAACATTTCAAAAACTTGGGATGAGCATAAAAATCTCAGTAAAGAATACACAAAGAAGGAAAACTGTTAGTTTTTCAAAACAACAAGTAAACCATGTATACTTTATCCAATTAATACTTTTCACCTTTATGAAGTAGTAAAAAAACTCTTCACTGAATAAAAGATCATTACTTACCCTTTTGTAACCAAAATATTACCATAAACCCCATATAAAGAACACATAACATATAAAGGTAACTTGGGACATAAACATACTTAAATGGAATAACCATATGGTCGACTTCCACACATACTTAATGGAATAGCCATACGGCCGACTTCCATACATACTTAATGGAATATCCAAACGGCCGACTTCCATACCCAATGCATTGGAGGTTATAACGTAACCACCTGTCTTGGTATTCACGGCACCACCCATCATATGTCCAAGTACCATTATAAAATCAAAACACATAAAACAATTATAAAGGATAGAAAACATTTCCAACTTTCAAGCACAATATATCAATAATATATATTGACATAACAAATCCATTATCAAACCCATTTTCAATACTAAAAAGGATTATATGTTATTTATTTACTTTTAAAAATATAACGGCTTGTTGAGGAAGCCAAAGATCAAATAATACTCACGGCGGTGGAAAAGGTCGTTGTCACCACGTACGTTAAAAGAAACATTCCTTTTTGTCATTTTGTAAAACGCTTCGTAGAAAAAGATTCCTTATGTATAAAATTAAAAGTAAAATTGGTTTATACACTGTATAAAATAAATCCTTATATTAGAACAAAATATGCCTGAATGAAAGGAGATTGAGACTAAGTCCCTTACAAAGACGGTATCCTTGGATTAAGGATAAATAAATTACATAATTATGTGTGAAAAAAGAATACACCAAATATAAGTGGATATTAAGTGTAAAACAATCAGAGGTATTTCACACATATTCATAGAATGACATATTTCAAGGAGTACAAGTTTATCCCAAAGAATCAAAATTGGGTTGAGAAGTTCCCTTGAAAAAATTCGACAGCCTAACGGCATCACTTCAAAATTCAGAAAATGAATTGATGAGAGATAAAAAGGGGTATCTCATCACATGGACATAAAATTTATAGAAATAAGTATATATAAGAACATATCCCATCATAATAAGATTAAAAGACCTAAAAAAGAAGTCTTTCAAAATGAGGAGGGTGAAAGGTCCCCTTACCGAGTTTGGTAACTTTCGAAACGTACACCCCATGGAAGAAGGGTCATAAAATGAAGATGTAAATACCGATAAATGAAATTATACTAAAAAAAGTGTATAATAATGGGAAGTACATACACCACTCAAAGGAAATAGTGGCAAACATAGCATAAATGTCACGGGAATAAAAGTGAGATGAAAAATCCCTTACGAAAACTCGACAGCCTAATGGCACCACTTAAAACTTCCAAAAATGGATTTATGAGATCAAACAAGGTCTCTCATAATATGAACATAAAAATTACAGTATTATGAATATAAAATTACATCCCAAAACATAAGAAAGATGATCTTAAAAGAAATCACATAAAAGAGAGTACTTAAAAAGAAAGAGAGAGGTTGGATCCCTTACCTCATGTCCGACTTGACTCGATCGTTCTTTAATATCCTGAATAATAAACTTGAGTTAATTTATACTTTCTTAAGAAAATTTTTCAAGTTCATTATTCCTTTTATATCACTTATTACCATGTTATGCACATTATGTAATCATTTAAGTTAATAATGGTCATTTAGTCGATACTTGGTACTTGAGTCAAAAATAAACTCTTTATAATCACAAGTTTGTTCATGGGTTAAAATATCCATTATATCCAGAATTATATTCATTATATAGATATCATATATATCATATATATCCATTATATACATGAATTTTCAATATTAAATAATCATTTAGAGGTAAGAAATGAAATGCACCGTTCATGGAGATAGTAAGCCGTACGTACGCATGAACGCTACTTCCATTTCTATTTCATATTTAATGGAATTAAAACATAATGATAAATAATAGTATTATAATTCCAGTGTGGTATCATATATAATGTCATTAAATATATCCTTTATACGTACCACATATGGTATTAACGAATCAAATTACATTGAGGGGGAGGTAGTCCGCACTTCCTAAAATGAAGATATCGTGTTTACCCATAATGGAAACCATAAAGGTATGACATAAATGAAGAATAAAGAAGCTTAAGGAAAACATAAACATATTATATATCATATATAAATATGGTGACATCTTAATGGACACATTTGAAGGTGTTAAAATAATATTGAACAATCATCATTTCGTGAGGAATAAATTCACCATCCACAGAAACAGTATGTTCTTTAACCATTAGATGTAGGTGTGTGTAAGTGTATCTAGAATCCTTCTTATAACAACATCCTATTATATGGAAGATACTGGTTTTGTTACAAAATAAATTAATAAAAAGAGTTTAAGGGGGTGGAGAATCAAAATAAAACAAAATAGCACAAGTGAAGACGTTGCCTTAAAATCGGGTAACTCCCTTTTGTTTGAACCCAAAGGGTTTCTTGAAGAGATTACGGCCTAAGGTAAGGCTTCTAGGATGAGGAGAGGGATTTTTAGAGACAAAATTATCAGATCTTGGCTGAGCCAAAGGCTTGAGATGTGTGGGTAAGGAGGTAGAGGTGGGGGCCTTTTATAAGAGGAGAGGAGGGGCACTCTTGGAAAGGTATAAAATGTTACTTTTTTTCAAATGAGTTTCGGATTTTAATGGTCCCAAAATGATGTGTTTCGAGGATAAGGTTATAAGGGTTCTAAATACACCCATACAATAGGTTTTTGACATGTTTAGGTCTTAGAGTTTACATTATATTTACATTTTATTTAAATCGTTAAATAATGAGGTAATCGCTGCATCATCATGGTGTCATAAATAAATTAATTTATTTAATGTCTAAAATTTATAAAAAAAATACTATGATGTAGGAAATATTTTTATATTTCCAATTAATATTTATAGTAAAAAATAGGACTTGTATAACCCCATGTAAAAATTGTTTTATTAAAACAATACATCTTTGTGTCATTTTTACTTTTACTTTAAATAAAAGGCATTAATGTCATTATCTTACCCAAGTGGCTCCATGGGGTACCAAAAATCGACCCATGGGTTGTCTTGGTTGTCCATGACTCATCCAATAGGTTTAGGACTAGTGTCAAGATATTTTCATTTTATTACAATATCATTTTTACCTTAAATCACACTGATTACCTTTAATCGCGATTAATAAAACTTAAAAGTTACATTTCATCAAAAATTATTTTCATCACATTGAACCAAATTTTACTTAATAATAAAAATAATTTAAATTGAATTTTTTAAATTCAAATCACAGAAGTGGTAAAGTTCCATTTAAATGGAAAATCAGTTTTTGTAACTACCACTTTGTGGTTTCACTATTCATCAAAAATTAAGTTTTTTCAGAAAAATACCAAAAATTCACCCTAAGATATATTTGATATTCTGAATTCAAAAATGATGTCTATTTTACCAAATTAATAACATAGAAGTTTCATTAATTAATTTTATAATTAAATCCCGTTGTCAAGTCAAATAGCGTGTTTTTAAGAAACAATATCTATCCAAAATATTGACACTCGTTTATGTCCAATCTCAAAGTGATATTAATTTCAATGACCACCATTGGATTAAATGGTAAAAATATATTCTAATTTAACTTTAAAACCAATTCAAAAGATAATACAATCATATAAATAAATTATATTAAAAAGAGGTTTTGAATTAAAATACAACATTTTTCATTATTCATTAAAAAATGAACTTTATCGGAAAAATACCAAAAATTTACACAAAGTAAATTTTGATGTCCCGATTCTAAAGAAGAATTTTATTTTTTCAAATACAACATATAAAATTGTAAAAATTATATTTAAAAAGGTTTTTCCATCAAAAAGGCGGTCAATCGACCTTTTAAAGAATATTATAAGATTTATGCTTAAAATTGGATTCATTTGCATTTTTAATCCTCTAACATTTTTTGTAAAAAGTAAAAATATTTGACAAACATATATAATCATTTTGTAGTTAGTTTTGTTCATTATCTTCATTACAATGGTTAGGTGTTAACTACCATTTAAAATAAAATTATTTTATTATTAGAGTGCAACGTAAGATTTCAAAGGAACTCGTTGTTGCGTATTGGGTAAGCCATCAAGCATAGCGTTCCCTTTAAAGTAATATTAATATTTTATTCACAAATATGAATAAATATAAAAATTCCATATTCTTTATTTACCTAGGGTTTTACATCTACTAATATTTTTACATGTTATATCATGTATCCTTCTTAATTCATGGAATTAAAAGTTACGCTTCAAATTATTTCATCCAATGGGATTTTATTCAAATGTTACCAAAGTGATAAGTGTTTCTCACCTAATTTTTGTTTTTACGAGACATATGTTATATTCACTACTTTTTTCCTTCATTTAGTTTATATACTAACCATTTGATATGTTATATCAATAATTTATTTGTATTATTGATATTTAAAGTTTCTTTTGAATTTATTCCTTTCATGATGGTTCTGATTCAAATGTAATCAAAGTTATAAGGGTTTTATGTTACAATCTTTTTTTTACCAAGAGTATTTATGCATTAATTTAGAATAATTAAATTATATTATCTATATCTCTCAAATATTATGAATTTTATTATAATATATTTAATTCTATATATTTTATATTTTCCTATCATTTTACCCTCTTTAACTACTCAAGATACTGGAAGAATATTTTTAAGGAAAACTGACAATGTTTTTATCTTATATAGGGAATCTTTTCTCCCAAACCCATATTTTCTTTTGAATATTTTTAATAATGTATTTATTATTATATAAATATTAACTAATTTCATTTTTAACGATTTTTTACTTTTTATAAAAAAAATTAAAGTAAAATTCTTATCATTTTTTGAAGGGGCCACTTTTTACTTTTAACCAAAAATGTTTAAAGAATTTTTTGTCTTAACATACACTGCATGAACATATTTCCCCACCATAATGGGTACACTTTTACTTAAAGATTAATTTATAATTTTCCTTGGTACTTTTCAAATAAAATTTTTTCCTTAATATTTTGTAGATTTTAATATTTTCAATAATTGATTTAAAAATGAAAAGGTATTTTTCTCAAGACATGTTCCAGATATCTTTTAAAAGTATTTTCATCTATAACACCATCATTTGATGTTTCTTATGATTTAATGGGGATATGATCCATTGTTACCATATTTATTATTCACTGGGATGGTTTATTATTATTATGATTAATTTTTTATGAAACTCGTTTAATTTAAATGGGTTAATCTTTGTTGTAATGATAAATGTTTTCATGATTGTGTGGCATAAATAGGAATAGATTATAATTATATGATGGGTGGATCTATTATAAACTAAGGAAGAGTTGTTACATTATTAACCAAGGATGTGTGGGTCTGTTATAGACCTCTAATGTATTGGGTAATGAAGAATGATTTGACAAATTTCTAAGATATGAATAAGTTAATAAACTCCTAAGAGATTATGGAGTTAACTGGATGAAAGTTACTCTAAATAGAATGTTCTTAAATGACTGAGAATGAATTTCCATTATTTTACTTTGTCCACAATGATATTATTGGGATTGAACCTATACTAAGGAGTGATTTCTAATACTTATGAGAATTCTAGAAACTTATGTATTATTCTTATGATATGATATCATGGATCATGATTGATTATTATTGATTCCTCACTCTCATGTATTATTATTTTGATTAAAAAACCTTTTTCCATGATTCAAATTTTAAAATATTTGACTAATTGGTTAATTTTTTGTATGTTTTGATCATGTTCTCATAACCATATGATTATATTATGCTAAACTATGATCATTAATTAATATATCTTATGATTACCCTTAATCAGTATCTTAGTTCACCCTTTCTTATGTTTCTTTTCCCAAGGTAATAAAGATTGTTTTTAAGTATGGTATGTTTAAGAAGGGTGATAGTTGTGCAGAACTAAGTGGGATATAATACAAATATTTTATGTACCAATTTTTTATATATCCAAGTTTATATGTATACTAAACATTTATGGTTCTATCATTAGTTTAATTCATTTGTAGTTAATATTCAATTAATAAGATTTATTATTTATGTATGAAGAGTTTGAGTCGTTATAGTTTGTATGAGAGAAAGTTTTAGTTATTTTTCAAAACTAGTATGAGGAAACTTTATTGAGAATACTTAAGATAATCTTATTTATAAGAAAACATAATAATTTTTTAGTTAGGTAGAGATTATGTGGTTTTCTTATAAATTAATCCTATTCTGCATAGTACAAGTGGATATGGTTTTAGTAAAGATTCATCTATGCTTAATAACACTGAAAATTGTTTCTCAAGTATATCCTATCCATAATTTTGGTGCATGCGGAATGGACTATTACTACACACCTGGTTTCACACTCTTAAGAGATAATCATTTATTAATATACATTTTATCTTCAAAACATAATGATGGATTTGAATAGATGATAATCAGGGATGTTCATGGTCTAATATAAAGTGTATTCAATTGAAAATATGGTGTCATGATTTAGAAATCCTATTAATGATTTTTATGATTATATGATTTCGCATAAGATTATTGTTTCTCATACTGTGATTTTGGTCTTAGTCAATTATTTTAACTATAAGAAACCATATTAATGTTTAATGTTATGGATGATTCAGTGGTTTTCCTTATGATAAACCAAATGAAATGTAGAAAGTAATGAGAAAGATTTATATTATTTATAACCATCTATATCGACATATGATTAACAACTAAAAAATGGGTAAGTTTTTTAATGAACCAAATAAGAGAATAATGGAGTCTCGTTAATAATATGAAGGAAAAAATATTTAACTTCCTACATGTCAAGAATGTGGGAAGAATTAGCTGGTAAAATGTATTAAAGAAACAGGAATGTGTTTTATGTGTGGAAAACAATGACATAGAGCAAGTAATTTTTTATGAAAAATGAAAATTTTGGTTAATGATGTATATGTTAATAATGGTTTCCATAAGGTATCATATACGATTGATTTTTTTAAATGTGGATGGTATGGGAATTTTTCTAATTTATTTCCTAGGGGAAAAGCTCAGGAAGAGGATTAGAAATTTTATATTAGTAAATGTTTTATTATTGATGATGAAGAGACTAAGAATGGCATATGAAAGGTATGAATTATTTTTATATTATTTCTAATATTAAAATTAAGAAACATGATTAAATTGAGGTTGGTAAATCTTAATAAATTATTTATACTTCATACTGTAAAATGGAATTATTAAGTAATAAAGTGATTAATCCTAGTTAATGGTTTAAGAATGAAGTAGAATGATTATTGTTTTTATGTTTTTCGATTTGAAAATAATGTTATATAAGTGTTTTATCAATGATGTTCAAGTTATAAGAATCATGAATCATCTAATTATTTTTTTATAGTATTTTTTATTTAAAGATTTTTCAAGAATATGTTGAATGGTAATAAAAACCTAGAAAAGTGATTTAGTGGTAAGGTGATATTTTTGAAGAACACATTATTGAGGGAAAGATAAGTCTTAATATGTGACTGATGAAGAGATAATAATTTTTAATTTGAATATCGATATGATTGATATTGATAAGGTGAATTGGATAGTATTTGTGATCGTGTAATTGGCTAGTGACTTAGTTACAAAGTGGTTTATTGTGAAGATTTTTAATTTTTGGATTTATGTAATATATTGGATAAACTATGATTTTATTTGATAAAAAATGATAGAGATTTTTTAAAATCATATATTTTTTAGGGAGGTTTTATGGTGTTTTGGGTTTTTAAAATATTTTAGGAGAATATATGATCAAGATATTCACATGTTTGGTATGTGAAATTAAGAGATAATTTATATTTTGGGGGGATTAAATTTAAGTTGATTTTGGAAATTTAGTTACCTTTGTCTAAATTTTTTGGTTTAAAAATTGTTTAAATATATTTTTTAGGATAATTAAGGTTAAAATTTTATGGAATGGTTTAATTTGAACTTTGGGATTTATTTTTGAGATTCTAATGATTAATGTATTAATTCATCATATAATGATTTATGCATATTAGATAACTTCTGATAACCAATTTGGTTTTTGTAAATATCTAGATATATAAGTAATGACTTATCATTATCTTATAGATAAAATGATATATAAAAATTTAAGTTTAGTACCTCAGGCATGAAAAATTCATCTTGAATATTTATTTCTTAGAGTATGAGATGGGATGGAAGTATAAATTTATCAAAATGTGTCCAAAGTATGAAGTTGTGTTTATAGATTTGAGAAAATTAAGTAATTATGTTTTCTTATATATCATGGAAATAATACCTATACTCTAGAAAAGGGGTCTTGAAATTAAAAATTTATTCTTTTACATTCTTTTTGGATGAATTTATAGTCTTATTTTTCCCTTACCAATTTATGGTTTTAAGGTCATTAATTTTCTCCTTATTAAGATCTATATCACACACTATTATTACAATGATGTTATTTCTCTTATACATGTATAAATTTTCACTTCACATTAACATAATCCTTTTTTAGGAGCCATATTATGTGTTATTATGGGTAACCTTTATGTTTCCCACTTCCCCTTTTCAAAGGAATTTTTATTAACCCTTTATATGATGTGTGTTTCCAAAAAACTTATTTTTGAATATCTGACCTTTGATTTCCACGATAAAAATTTTGAGGATGAAACTTATTTAATGGGAGAGAATATAACACCCTGGTATTTTGGAATATATTTTTTCCTTTAAATAAATTCTAAATTTTTGATAACTTTCTTTAGATGAAACCCTAAGTCTAAATGAACCATGATACAATAACCCTTTATAACATAGTCATTGAATTGGAAGGTATGAATAGTAATAACCCCATTATGAAAAAAAATTATTACTTTTAAATAATTCAAATGTATAGGTTAATATATAATAAATAAGTTCTCAATTTCCATTAAAGTCGTTTTATGCTTTGAAAATATGTTTTCTTCAAAAATAGTTTTTATTTCACTTTATGCATGAAAATTATAATTAATTTATAGTATTTTTTAAAATTTTATTTTAAGAAATTAATATAATTTTTAAAATAATAATTTCAATATTATATTCGGATGAATTTATAGGATTTTTCTAAAAAAATATTTTTCAATGAACTGTGAAATATACTGATTTAAAAAAATGTTATTTATTTTTGATTAAAAGTCCCATTGTGTTTTGAATTTTATATGAAATTAACATAAATTTAATTTAATTATAATTAATCTAATCTATTTCATATGAATCATCATTATACTTTATTTTTTTATAAGCTTATTTTTGTTCTTAAAAACACATTTTTTATAAAGATTTTTCTTAAGAGCCCAATTTTTTTAACTTAATAAATTTAATAAAATATCTATTCATTTATTTTTTTAATGAAATTTATATATAATATATTCATTCATATATTCAAACATTAATTTTATGCTTTTTATAATGTAATTAATGTGAGTAAAATCATTTTTGTGCATAAAAATGTATTTTTATAAAACTAGTTTTAGTCGTGGTTTATGCGCTTATTTAAAATAAAACCCTACCACTTATATAAATTGAATCTGGTAAAATTTATTCTATATTTTTAATTGGAATAATTAATTTAATTTAATTTTTTAAACTTAATTTTTTCCAATAGAATAATAAAAAAGTAAAATTTTGTTACCATAATTAAGGTTTATACTGGTTTACAATGGGTTAAAATAAGAGATAAATGTATACTTACTACACACGCTTGTCTAATTATTTTTAGATGGAGATTTTTAAAACTTATCTTATCCTAAATCTTAATCCTTTTCCATTTATATACACATTCCCATGAAAATTACATTATATCAAAGAAATATTTTATGAAATTCTATGTGTGTCCCTCCCATCACTTCAAAAATGAAACCTCTTATACTCCCTTATTCTCACAATTTGATCCTTCTATCTCATCCAAGACCTTCTCAAAAATCATACTATATTCCTTTACTTCATCCTAGATATTCTAGTCTTCTTATAATACTAATATTTGAATGATTATGTTGTATTCCAAATAAGGTCTCTCAAATAAGATGAGGTTAGAGTGCTTATGAATCCTGTCGAATATATGGTAAGGGTTATTCATCTCAATTTTGTATCATTGATCCATTTTAATTATGATTAACCTATTTATATTTATTGTTTTTATATACTAATATATTGAAATTTTATATCATGGATCATTCCTAATTCATAGTATTTAAATTCATAATTCAAATTATTTCATCTAAGGGGATTTGATTTTAATGTTGCCAAAGTGATAAGTGTTTCCCGTATCACTTTTATTTCCATGAGATATATGTTAAGTTTATATATTTTTTATTTAATTTATTACATATAATTCATATTTGATATATTATGTCATCAATTTCTTTGTATTCACGGAATTTAAATTTTTATTCAAATTATTCCTCTTATGGGGTTTATGATTCAAAAGTAATAAAAATTGTAATCATTTTATGTTACAATCTCTTTTTTTTTACTTGGATTATTTAGGCTTAAATTTATGATGATAAAATTATATGATCTATATCTCCCAAATATAATTTATTATCTTCTCCTTTGTTTATTTATATAGATTTCATACTTTCCTTTCATTTTCCACTCTTAAAAAGTACTCAAGAGAAAAAAAAATGTTTTTAAGAGAAATCAACCATGTTTTTATCTTCAATTAAGAATCCTTTCTTCCATATAAATATTTTATTTAAAATATTTTCAATAATATTTTTAATATTATTCAAATATTTATTAAATTTATTTTTACCCATGATTTACTTTTTATAAAAATGTTTTAAAGCAATCTTCTTTTCATTTTTTGAACAAGTTACTTTAGAATTTTTACTGAAAATGTAAAAGGAATATTTATTTTAAAATACACCACAGGAATGGGTTTCCCTACTATAATGAATAATAATTTCCTTGAAAATATCTTTATAATTTACCTCTTTTAGTTTCAAAGAAAATTTTTTCCTTAATATTTTTTAAATTTTTATATTTTAAATAAGTTATTTCAAAATGAAAAGTGTATTTTACTTAAGAAATGTACTGATGATCTTTTAAAGGTATTATTTATCTATAAAATTATCATTTGATGTTTCTTATAATTTACGAGGGACATTATCAAATGTTTCCATAATTATTATTTATTTTTAAGGTTTATTTTTATGATGATGAAATGTTTATGAAACTTTTTTTCTTTCTATAGGTTAATATTTTATATAATGATAAATTTTTTCATGATCTTATTTTATACATATGAAAAGATTATGATTATGTTATTGGTGATTATATTATGAAATAAGTATGGGTGGTTCTTTTATAAATCATGGATGGATAGGTATATTATATTCCTTTAATGCATTCAGTAAATATAGCGACTCGGGGATGAATATTCAATACATTTCATAAACAGATGCATGAGGACCATAATAATTTAGTGTATTTGGAGACTATAAACAAAATATTATTATTTAATGAAATATCCTCAATATATCACACAAAGATCTTATAACATATTAATCCTTCTAGGAATACCCTACCTAAACCTTTCTTCATAACCTAGAGAACGTAACATACGGAATGGTGATCTAAGATGCATAGTAATTGTAAAAATAATATATATCAATATATGGTCATAAGAAATTATAAGATAAGAATAAGGTTGTTTGATCATAAACATAACCTAGAAATTTCATAACCAACCTGTCATTTAACATAAACTATAGTTATAGATTAAAACATTTTCATTTTAGAAAACAAGTACCACAAGAGTGATAATTCATCATAAATAAATCATTAACCATCAGATCATTTCATAAAAGTGTGACAACATCATAAATATAGGAAAAAACATCATATTTCAAGGTTAACTATAAAAACAATCAATATATTATATCAGGACTTATCACTTATTTCCCGTTATAGAGAAGTATGCACTTATTTACCATAATGGATCAGGATGCACCTATTTTCCATATTGTATCAATCCCATCAACTTCTCTCCCATTATAATCTCCTAAGATATATAAAGATTTAACCTATTCATTGAAGGGTTATATATTTCTCACCCATATCATAATGAAAACCATACTTATTTGTGCCACAATATCATAAAATATTTATCATATCATCACATCATAACCCATATAAATAAAACAAATTTCACAAACATTTCATAAATTCACCATATCATAACACATGAAAAATAAATAAGTTTCATAAACATTTTATCAACATAAATAATTACTATCTAGATAAATAATAATGATGGTATCATTCAATATTATAATGATTAAATAATAAGTAACATCAAAGGATTCCATTTTATATGGAAAATGATTTTGAAAGATCACATGGAAAATTTCGTGGGGAATATAGCCTTTCAAATTTGAAAAAAACTTTTTAAAACATAAAAATTTTCACAATAATTTTCTTCAAAAATAACATTGGAAACTTATAAAGGAATATTTTAAAACATTTCTTGAGAAAAATATCATTTTCCTTTTGAAAATAAATTTCTAAAACTAAAAATTCCTAAAAAAATTTGGAAATAATTTTATTTTAAAATAAAATTTAAAAATAATAAAGGATTATTTAAAAAAAAATCTAGGAAGGCAGAGAATATTGTTCATGTATTACACATTAAAATAAATATTTGATTCACATTTTTGGTAAAATCCACATGGAAATTATTTTGAAAATTACATAAAGATTACTTTACAAAAAAAAATGGTCAAAAATTCTTTAATAAATCATTTTGAGGATTTGAAAACATTTTTGAAAACATTTTTAAAAAAATTAGTTTTTAAGAAAAATGTTTTTCCCCTGAAGAGAAAAATAGCATTGGTTTTATTTAAAACAAATCTTTTAAATATTTAGTAAATAAAGAGAGGGAAATGAATGGAAAAAATATATTATCCTAACATAACTAAAGGAGAATAAATTTCATGAGTTCCTTGATATAAGGATCATAATATTTCATTATCATAAGTGTAAAGATAAAAAATTCAGATAAATAGTGTGACTGTATCATAAAACCCTTACCACTTTGGTAAATATTTTTCTATAAACCTAATAAAAGAGGGATCCTATAATGGATATGTAAATAAAAATAATTTTCAGGATAATAATCATAAAATAAATTCATGGTATTATATAAACCATAAAAAAGAAACACATGGTGAATATGACATGTGTCTCATAGAAAATAAAAGTGAGATGAAAATATCTTACCGTAAGTCTCTAATTCCTTCATACATGTTACAACATAATTTATAATAAATATAAGTTTCTAATACATATGTTATAGAACCATAATTATATATATCATATCATATATTAATTAATTATGACCTTTTATTACCTTTTTATTACAAATTCCATGTAAAATTCACGTTTCGGGCAATAACTGCTTTGTTTTTCATGTATGTTTTGATTTTTTATTTTTGGTCCTCTTATTTTGATCATGGTTCCATAATCTCCATTATTATAACCATTATATAAATATTATATATAATAATTATATATGTATTTATAGTGATCTATAAAATTTAGAGATAGAAATTTAAATACATTGTTAATGGAGATGGTAGGTCATATATACGCATGAGCATTGTTTTCATTTTCTCAATGGAAAGAAAGAAAGAAAGGTAAATAATATATTACCATTCCAGAATCATTTTTATTTTATATATATCACATATGTTCATTAAATTCAACCTTCTTACCTTCCTTGTAAATCTTGAACAAATCACATCTGTAACGCCCCAAAAATTTAAAGTAGGAACATTGTATTTGATAGCATGTATGACACGTAACACCATGCGTGTAAGGGAATATAATATCCCATAAATTTATAATATATTTATTATTTTAAATAAATTCAAAATATTTTTTAGCTTGAAATATACACAACACTAGGTTAGCATAAATCGCAGACAACAATGAGTTTCTTTAATGGCTTACATTACATGTAAGCCAGAATTTTACTGAATATTATTATATTATTACAATATTATTATTTAATATAATTATATATAAACTATATTTTATGAATATTATTAACTAAATTATGAAAATTATGGTTCACACAAATAAAAAACTAATTCTTTGGTTATAATTAATTATAAAATAATATAAGAACCAATTGAAAATAAAGAGAATATTTTTTAGAAAACCATCTTTATACTCACAAAGTTGTTTTATCCAAATAAATTAAATTAATTAAAATTTTAGAGTAAAATAAATTTAATATATATATATTATATTCAATCAAATATTTTTTATATTTATCCAATCGAATTTATAGGCATGATATAAGAACAAACTCAATATTTTGTATAAAAACCTTTATTTTTATTAAGGCACTTTTACTGCCTTTTAATTGAGAACCTATTTTAAATAAAATTTATAGAAATTATATAAATATTATATGTAAAGATAAACTTAATATTTTAAATAGTAATTTAAAAATTAGTTTAGGTTGAATTTTTTTATTTTTCTATGAAGTTTCTTTTTTTGATGAATGGTGAAAAAGTTTGAATTTTAACTCAAAACTGCTTTTTCGTCTAATTTATTTATAAGGTTAAATTATATTATTTATTGTTTTTAAAGATTAATTATATAAATTTTATATCATTTAATAAAATTTAGGTAATTATTATTATTTTCACTTTGAAATTGGATATAAACACATCTAAAACTTTTGAAAGTTTTTACTTTAAAAACATGCATTGTCGTCCCGTCTGCGGGATTAAATTTAAATTAATTTCTGCCACTTCTGTGATTTTAATTTGGAAAATTAGATTCAATATTTGGAATCATAAGAGGTTTTAATGTCTAATAATTTCAAATTAGTTTTTTACCAAAAGTATTAGTGATTGTGATTAAAATTTATTACAATGATAAAGAGAAACATTAGCTTAACAAATGACTAAAACATAAACTTAAGATCTAAAATGACCTATTAACTTGTCAAAAATAAATTATATGGTAATATTATGACCCTATATTACTTTTTATATAATTTAACCTATTATTGGATCCACTTGAGATGGCAAAAACGTGGGTGGAATTTAATTTCCAAAAATTTACAAGTGTGTCACTCCTCATCCACTATAAAAAAGGAATCATCTCCTCCCACTTCCCAAAATCCCCCCCCCCCATTATACTATAAGAATAAATTTGGGCATAAATATATCCAATAAATCCCATTGGATCAAACCAAAAGGAGTTACCTAAATAAGAGTTATCATCATTCCTCAAACAATTTAGTTTTATTTCCATTTTACATCCCCTCAACTCTCCTTATTCCATGCTTATAAGAAACACCATTATCCTAAATATAATGATGTTTTTATATTAATTTTTATACCTTAACTAAAAAAAACATTCATCTAATGGATAATAAACTTACCATTTATGTGTATGGAGAACTACTGCCTCACAAAACAATGTCATTCGTTCTCCTTTACCAGCTCTCATGGGTGGTCATTATGATGGAAACTCTATTTATATATGATATATATAGTATTTATAATGTTTATATTCTTATTTAATTATTATATAACACATACCCTTATTATTTATATTTTTTTAAATATTGTAACATCGTTTGTGGAAGTGTGGAATATTGCCCCCTCAAAGCGATGTGACTCATTCACACAATGCATGGAACATATAAATGATGGTTTTAATTAACATATGTAACATATATGACATGTATATGATAATTTAATTATAATATACATATATATAATTTTATTTTCATTCTTTTAATGTGAAAATTAAATGAAAGTAGTGTTCATGTGTACGTATGGGCTACCATCTCCATTAACGGTGCATTTCATTCCTTATCTCTAAATATTATAGATTATTATAAATAAATATATACTGAATATATAGATATAATTAAATCATGATTTACATCTTGAATATTATGAAATCATGGTCTACCTAAGAATAAAAAAAATAACATGTCAAAACAAACCCAACCAACTAGGCAGTTAACACCCAAAATAGTGAAAATAATGAATGATTGTTAACAAATGGGTAATATTATATTATAATAAGATAATATATGATATAATAAATATTAATATAGTTTTAGAATAATTTATTAACATTTTTAAAATAATTATATATGAATTTAAAGTATGTTCACTCGAAAGGAAATGTAAGGTAAGGGATTTTCATCTCACTTTTTATATCTGTCAGATAAATGTCATATTCACCACTTAATTATTTTTTGTGGTGTATCTAGTTTCATTTTGATATATTATATAATTATTACTTCAATATTCATGGTATTTAAAACTTTAATTTAATATTATTCCTTCATGAGGCTTATGATTTAGAGTGTTGCGATGTTGTATGGGATACTTTGGGTTGTTAAAAGATTATTTTCCTCAAGAATAATTTTAATGATCTTTCATTTCCATTCGGGGAAATTATAAGAACTTTTTTTAAAAAAAACCCTTTAATTTTCCTCTAATCTAGTCATTCGTGAATTTTTTTAAGTATTATTACCATTTTTCCACTCTTTGGTAATCAAAATGTTTTATAATATTTTTTTAAGAAAACCCAACTTCATTTCTCTCTTTAGTTAGAGAACATGTTATCTTCTAAAAAATTATTTTCTAAAAAGGTTTTCAAAAAAAATTAACCTTTCCAAATTTATTTGTTAAATACATTTTTACCCTTTTTTACCAATTATTTAAAAGTAATTTTCTTATTTTTTCTAAACAAGGAACATTTCTAACCTTTTTATTGTGCAAAAGGAATATTCTTTTACCTGATACGGAATGTACGGATTCACCCACTGTCTTTTTTTGAAGATTACTTTTTATGTATAAAAGTTTAATTTTTAAATAATTTTTTTTCAAACTTTATTTTCAAAGAATAGGTTTTTCCAAAAAATGAATATTTTCTTCAGGAATGTTTTTAAAAGATCCTTTTTATAATATTTCCATTCATCAATGATAATAACCCTTTATTTTACTCTACTAGGGATATGTTGTGTTGATACTATTCTTAATGTTTCTCTGGATGGTTTTTGATTATTATTTTTTTTCAAGGATATTATTCCCATTTAATTACTTTATTCATTTTATTCCCATAAAATATTCAATTTCCTATGATCATCTGACATTTAATTTACCCTAAATATCCAAATCATTTTTTAGGGATATGATTATTGACTAAATCATATACCATTTTTTATACAGTTTTTACTTTGAAAGTTATTTGTTTATTTGGGGTAATATTTATACATATTCATCCTTTATTCAATATGAATATTTGATGAGGAATATTTTTTCGATATGAGGAATTATTGGGGAATGAAAGACACGGATTGGGGAACTTTTAAGGTAAGCCCTACAGGTTGGGGACTGGTTAATGAGATCCCCTAGATGCATTGGTGGACTCATGAGACAAAATTAGTTGGAGATAAACCCTTTTAGTTTGTTTACAAAAATAATAGATGGTTTTCTACCCATAGACTTAAACTTAATTGAGTATAGATCTTAACAGTATAGGTTTCCATAGACCTAAGACATGAAATCCAATAATTAATAATTTCCTTCATTTTGATTCATATATTATTTACCCCTAAGATTTTTCATCGACATATATGTGGATATATTTCATTCATAGTTTATTGATTAAATAGATTATTTTTTCATTTTCTTACCTTTACATATTGATTTTTCCTTATCTAGTTATTTTAATGAAATGTGTGTTTCTAATTATTACCTTTCCATATTGTTTATGCACTTTCTTCTCAGTTTTTTAATTTCATGGTATGTGTGTTTAGTTATTTACCATGCTATAATTATTGTTCATATTGATTCATTATTTCTTCCACTATACTTTACCCTTCCTGAGTATTTGAGCTCACCCTTATTTTCTATTCTTTCCCCAGGAATCCATGAAGTGTACTATGAAAGATATGTAAGGATATATTAGATGGAATAAAGTTATCCTCAAAATAAAAAAATATATAATTAGTGTATTCATATGTAATATAAGACTCATGTATATATATGGTTTAACAAGAATATTAAACTCTTCGGTCCTTTAGGATTTGATTCCTTATAACCATTCTAATATAATGGTAGTATACACCAACACTGGGCTTCTGGGGTTGGGTCGCTACAGTTGGTATCATAGAAAGTTTAGTAGCAACCTTGAGAGATATATTTAGGAAAAAATATATTATAGAACATATCCCTAAGGTATTATTTTAGGATAAGTATATAAGAATACCCTAGAATTTTGGTAAAGTAGAGATTATGTGGGTCTTCTAAGAAATATATCCATATCTATATACTATAAGTGGATTTGGTTTTGACAAAGATGTACTTAGGAGTAACAACTCTGATAGGGTGTATCAAGCCTGACTTGGTGTAACTTGGTACATGACAACATGCCTTACTGCGCACCTATTTTGACACTCCTGAGGTTTACGCTTAAGATAATTCACTTTTTCTTTATAAACCATTATAAAGGATTTGAATAGATAGTGACAATGAATAACCTATTATAAACATTATACCAAGACATTACCTATGATGAAATAAAATGGATAAAGTATTTATGTATTGGGGTTGTATTTAAAACCTTAGATAAAAGGATTCTTAGTGATTAACCTTATTTCAAGTATGTTCATCATATTTATTTTGCAAATTATATTAATATAGTTTTATAAAAGGAAAACCTATATGAAGGGTGTCAACCAATCAATTCTAGTAAGGTGGTGGGACTTTAACCCATGACTAAAGGATGATAAGGGTTTTATGCTAACCACTTACCTACGCAATTTCTTGGTTAATATGTCACTGTTTTTAGTTGAAAAATATGACAAATAAATATTAATGACGAACCTATAATGTTACTTTTTAGGTTTATAGATTAATGTCTTAATAATATTGGCTTTAGAGAATATTTAGAGACAAATGTAAATACTTTTCACTCTTTTACAGACATTAAGATCCATTAAAAGTGTATTTTAGTGCTTTAGGCATCAAATTTAATTTTTTGATGAATTAAAAATTGACTGAAGCACAACCAAAAGAAGGAATTTTTCATATGAAATTAAAAGGTATAATAAATTTCCTTATATTATTTGGTAGTAGATTAATTTATCAACATGAGAAAATGTCTCAAAAAATTTTGTCTTAATACCTTAATTTTTGTTGAACTGATGGTTTTATAAATAATCATAGATTTTTGGATTTGAGGCCCTCAAATTTCCATTAATCAGTCACTTTTTTGTGATTGATCACCTCAATAAATCCCTATAAATATTTATTCTTTTCCTCCATGTACATATCTCTAAATTTCACTAATAATATCCTACTTAGAGACCTAGTTATATATTATTCCATGTGACCATTGTAATTCTCATTCTCTATTTTCTATAGGATTTATTACAAACCCTTCTCATGATGTGGGATTTAAAACATAGGAAATATCAAAAAATCTATAAAAAATATCAAGTTTAAATTGTGAAGACCAAATTTAATTAATGTGGAGAGAATGTCACACCCCAAAAATATAAACTAGGAACAATATATTCGATAGCGTGTATGACATGAAACACCATGTGAGTAAGGGAATATCATATCCCAAGAATTTATAATATATTTACCATTTAAAATAAATTAAATATATTTATATCTTTTAAGGCATGAAACACTGAGTTATCATATGTCACATACAACAATGATTTTCTTCAATGGCTTGTATTACACACAAAATCGGGTTTTACCGAACAATAATATATTATTAAAATATTATTATTTGATAAAATAATATATAAACTTTTAGTTATGAATAAAATTAAATAAATTATGAAAATATACATTTTAAAAAAACATAAAACTAATTCATTTGTTCCAAATTAATTAAATATGAATATAATAACCAATTGAAAATAAATGAAATATTTTATAAACAACTATTTTTATGCTCACAAAGCTATTTTATCCTAATAAATTAAATTAATTAAATTTATTGAGTGATATTAATGAAATATATATATATATATATATATTAAATAAAAAAAATTGATATTAATCCAATATATTTGATAAGCATTAGATAAGAATAAATCTAATATTCTGTTTAAAAACCCTATATTTTTAATAAGGCACTTTTACCGTTTTTCAATGGATAACCTATCTTAACTCCAATTTTTTGATTTTTTATGAATATTATATGTAAAAATAAACTAAATCTTTGAAATTATAAAATAAAAAATTAGTTTAGGGTAAAATTTTTATCTTTCTATAAATTTTCATTTTTTATATGAATAGTGAAAAATACTAAATTTTCACTCAAACTGCTTTTCCATCTAATTTATTTATAAGTTTAATTTATATTTTTGATTGGTTTTAAAGATTAATTAGATTAATTTTTAATAATTTAATATAATTTAGGTTATTATAATCAATTTCACTTTGAAATTATATATGAAAACATCTCAAACTTTTGAATTTTTTTACTTTACAAAACCGCATAATCATCACTTCTACGGAATTAAATTTAAATTAATGTATACCACTTCTATGATCAGAATTTGGAAAAATTTATTCCATATTTTTAATCATCATATTTTTAATTTCTAATACGTTCAACTTAGTTTTTTACCAAAAAATATTAGTGAATGTGATTAAAATTAATTATAATGATTAAGAGAAAAATTAACTTAACAAAGGAAAAACCTTAAAATTAAGGGCCAAAATGACCTAGAAACTTATCCAAAAAGACATTTTATGGCCATATTTATTGGATCCACTTGACTTGTGAAAATCATTGGTGGAATTCCTTTTCCAAAAATTTACAGGAGTGTCACTCCACCTCAACTATAAAAAGGCCTCATATCCTCCCACTTCCTCACACCTCTCAAGACACTTTGGATCAACAAATATATGAAAAAATAGTTTCTAAAAATACCTATCCTAATCTTAAAATCCTACATTTATTCATAAATTGTAACAAACTAAACATTTATGAATAAAATACCCTTTCTTTTAATTAAATGTCATATAGATATAGTAAACACATGCACTCCTTTTGTTTTATTATGTCCAATTGGATTTAAATGACCAATAATTATCCTTACCATTGATAATATTACCATTTAATAGGGATCACATGACTAGTATAAATATAGGGTTTTAACAAATCCTTTTGGAATAGATAAAGAAAGTGGTGGCCTCAACCAGTAGGATTGTACCTTGTGAAGCCCAATTATCAAAGCTTCCAAGGGAGATAGAATTTCTGTACATTTCCCTAGACCAAGACCAAGCCTATATACAATAACTTAATCATGATATAAACTTTTTACGATAGAATATCAAACTCATCGAGATCACAGCCCAAACCATGTTCACCGAACAGCCCAAGGAAAGCCCCACCATCACACACCTTACTCTTAGGTCGTATGCTGGTGTAATAAAGGGATATGTAACAATACCATAGACTTATAGATAAGTAAATTATTTTTTTATAGAATAATTAATATATTTTTCCAATTACTGTTATTTTGTAGAATACTTTTCAAGTACAAATAGTATTTCTGGTTAATATTCAAGTTAAATAAAGAAAAATATTTAGATGAATTAATTTATTTTTGAAATAAATAATATTTTAATAAAATATTATTATTAAGTTAATTTTGTTAAATAAAAATGAATATATAATTTTTATTAAGTCAAATTTAATTTTTACTAAGGTTTGAAAACTATTTTTTCCAAAACCCATCAATTTTTAATAAATATTATTTTTTATTTTAAATGTAAAAATTCAAATAATTAGAAAATTATTAAGATAAAATTAATATTATTTTTGGAATTAGGACAACTAAATTATCCAATTTTAAATTTTTCATAATTTTCTGAGACAATCAAAATTTTGGGTGAAAATAAAATACTTTATACATATATAATGTGTTTTATGATATCATAATGACCCAATAGTGATGTAATAAAATACTATAAAAGGTATATTTTTCCAAATATATGTTTTTATTTTAAAATAATTTAATTTTATGTTTATTTTATTTATTTTACAAATCCTTAGTGAATCCTCCAAGACCTATAATATATTTTAATATTTTTAAAATATTTTCCTTGAAAGTATGACTCACCTCCACATAAGAAAGGGAAATATTTTAATATATTTGGACCTTATCCTTATAAAATAATGTATATCACTCCCCTTTCATAGAAACCATGGGCTAAAAGCATGGGATGGTTTGTGGTTTTGAATATGTTAGTGTGTAGTGTCCAAAACCAAAATAATAAAGAATCCCCCCTCCTTTCCTATATAAACCCACCCAAGATCCCATTTATCTCCTCTCAAGATATTTTGATATAGTCCATTATCTTCCTGTTACTCAATATATTCCTCCCAAGGTGCACCCAAGCTCCCAAGAATCCTACCCCAAGCCTTGGGATCACACATCCAAGTAAGTGATCCTAACATTACTCTCCTCCTTTCAAATTCAAGAATCTTATTGGAAAGTAGTTAATATAATTTCAAATAGTTATAATTTAATTAATTTATAATCATTCCATTAATTTAAATTTTATTTTATTTAAATTATGGATCATTTATCCTCCCTCATTTGGACCCATACATAAGTCGTTACTATGCCAAAATTCTGTAAGAGATCTTCCTCTCTTCTTTTTCTTCAAGCATCTCTTTTATGTCATGCCTTTTAATTTTCATTTTATGTATTTTGGATATGTTCTCCAATACCTCATTAATATCCATTTGTTTTATAAATTATGTTATCTTCCTTTCAATCCCATTAATCCCCCCTATGATCCTTTATACTCACACATTACTATGCTGAAATTCTATAAGGGATTTCTCTCTTCTCGTTTCCATTCAAGAATTTCTTTTATATTGTGAATCTAAATTAAATTTCACATATTGGGATATTATGTTACATGATCCAATTACTATCTATTCCATGCATAAATAATTAAAGACCCCTTTATCTCCCATCAACCCAAATTATGAATTTCCCTGTGACGATGTTATGCTGCCAAAATTGCACTATGATTTTCCATGCCGAAATCATTGTGTATTAAATACCATAGAAATTCCTCTATCAAGGGTATTCACCTTTATGTATATATACTTATCAAATGGTTACTTACATTTACTAATTCCACATCCCTTGATAATGTAATAAATGATGATGTTGAATGATTCTGTGTTATATGATCAACGTGGCACACTTAAGCACAAGATTGAAATTATTATGAAGGGTGTGCCCTGATATCTCTCCAATGAATTGGGTAATTTTTAGTATCATGATACATCATGTCAGGATAGTGGTTTACCTGATACCTTTATAGGACTTTTCTCTACTGTGTTGGGATTGGGGTTTACATGATTCCTTTATGTTAATGATTCAATGTTTTAAGTTGTTTCCACATTTCTATGTTATGATAGTCATGTTATATCATGTTGTTATGTTCATGTTTCTCTTATTCTCCATTCATATGCCTATTTCCTAACATGTATTGTATTCTTCATGTTATGCCTTTTTTCACCCTTACTAGGCTTTATATCTCACACTTTTCTTATGTGTTTCCTTATTTTATCCCATAAAATTCTAAGTATGAAGGAATGATGTTTTCATGTAAAAAAAGTTTTCAATAAATATGTTTTATTTCATGTTATATATTGTTATGTAATATTATTAAGCCCCAAAGATACTAGACCTATCGATCATCTGAGTTTTATTAAGTGTAATTTTATATAATAATTCCAGTTTAAATATGAAATAAAGAGTAGGGTTGTTATATAAATTCATCCAATGAATCCCTTTTGTGAAAAAAATTAGTTATTCAAAGAAGAGGTAACATCTTTCCTCTTTCTCTTTAGTTTTATTTTCATTCTCCACCACCATAACTCTCTTTATTACTTGATTATATTACAAAACTAGTATAATAAATATACAGATATGTTTTTATTTTTAGGTTTTCTACCTTCACATACACACACTTCCATCAAATGGGTAACGAACTTACCATTTATGTGTACGGTGAACTACCGCCTCAAAAAATGACGTCATTCGTTTTTCCTTTACCGCCTCTCATAGTTGGGCATTATGATGTACATTATGTTTATATATGATATATATAATATTTATAATTTCTTTATTCTTTTTTAATTCTTATATAATACATACCTTTATTCTTTCTCTTTTGTATAAATACGATAACATTGTTTGTGGAAGTGTGGACTACCACCCCCTCAAAGTGATATGACTCATTAACACTATACATGTAACGTATAAAGAATGGTTTTAATAAAAATATGTAAATATATATGATATATATATGATAATGGAATTATAATATACATATATATAATTTTCTTTTCATTCTTTTAATACAACAAATAAATTAAAGTAGCATTCATGTGTACGTATGGCTTACCGTCTCTATGAATAGTGCATCTCATTCCTTTTCTCCAAATATTTTAGATTATTTTAGAAACATATATAATCAATATATATAATTAAATCATATTTTAAAACCATGATATGATTAAATCGTGATATATTAAATAATAAAAACAAATAAAAATTCAAAACATACCTGAAAAACTAGGAAATTAACACCCAAAATAGTGAAAATATTGAAAGATTGTTAACAAATGGATAATATGATATTATAATAAGATCATATATGATATAATAAATATTAATATGGTATTTTAATAATTTATTAACATTTTTAGGAACATTATATATGAATTAAAAGGATGTTCACTCGAAAAGAAACACAAGGTAATCGATTTTCATCTCACTTTTTACATCGATGAGAAAAATATCATATTCACCACTTACTTATTTTAAGTGGTGTATCTATTAAAATTTTGATATATTATATAATTAATAATTTTAAATTAATGGTTTTTAAAACTTTCATTTAATTTTATTCCTTCATGAGGCTTATTATTTAGAATGTTTCAAAGTGGTATGGGACACTTTGGAATGTTTAAAGATTATTTTCCTCGATAATAATTTTAATGGTTGTTAATTTCCATTCAAGGAAATTATATGACCATTATTCAATAAACCCTTTAATTTTCCTCTCTTATGGTTATTTATGACCTTTTTCAAGTATTATTAACATTTTTTCAATATTTGGTACTCAAAATTTTTTAGAATTCTTTTTATGAAAACCCAAATTCATTTATCCCTTTAGTCAGGGAACCTATTTTATTATTAGACCCCTATTTTATAATGAGGTTTTCAAAAAAAAATTAACCTTTCCAAAATGATTTATTACAGACATTTTCACCCATTTTTCTTTTGCCAACTCTTTCAAAAAAATCTTCTTATCACTTTCTAAACAAGGAATGTTTCTATCCTTTTTACCATGAAAGTGGAATATTATTTTACCTCGTACAACATGTATAGATTTAACCACCATCATTTCATTGAATATTACTTTTCATGTATAAAAGGTTACTTTTTAAATAAAATGTTTTCAAAAGTGATTTTAAAAGAAAGGTTTTTCAAAAAAATAATTGTTTACTCAAGAATGTTTTTAAAAGATATTTTTATAATATTTCCATTAATCAATGAAAACAACCATTTATTTTACTCCACTTTGGATATGTTGTATTGATATTATTCTTAATATTCTTTTATATGTTTTATGATTAATTTTTTCAAGGATAGTATTCACCTTCACTTACTTGATTCCTTTTAGTCCCCTTGAAATATTCAATTTCCTATTATCATTTGACATTGAATTTACCCCAAATATCTATATCAATTTTCATGGATATGAATATGTCCTGAACTATATACCATTTTTCATATGGTGTTTACTTTTAAAGTTATTTAATTATTTTGGGAAATATTGATAAATATGTATCCTTTACTCAATTCATATATTTGATAAGGAATATTGTTTATTCAATATGAGGAATGATTATGACATGAAATACATGGGTTGTGGACTATTTAAGGTAAGATCTATGGTTTTGGGATTAGTTAATGAAATCCCCTTAAAGCATTAGTATTCTCATGAGAGGAAATTAGTTAGAGACAAACCCTTCGAGTTTGTTTCCAAGAAGAATTTATTGGTTTCTACAGATAGACTTAAACTATGTTGAGGGTGGATCTTGATAGTATAGGTTTTTATGTACCTTATACATGATGTCCAATAATTAATAATTTCCTTCATTTTTTTTGTTATTATTTATCCATAAGATTTTTCATTGATATATCTATGGATGTGCTTTATTCTTAGTTTATTAATTAAATGGCATTTTTTTCAGTTTCTTACCTTTCCATATTAATTTTGACTTATCTATTTATTTGAATGGAATGTGTGTTTCTAGTTTTTACCTTTCCAAATTATTTATACACTTCATTCTCAATTTTTTGATTTCATGGTATGTGTGTTCAGTTATTTATCATGCCATAATTATTCTTCTCATTGATTCATTATTGCTTCTAATATACTTTAACCTTGTTGAACATTTGATATCACCCTTATTTGTTTTCTCTAGGAATCCAACAAGAATACTATGAAATATATGTAGGGATATATTAGATAGAATAAAGTTATCCTCAAAAGAAAAAAAAATTGTAATTAGTGTACTCATTTGTAATAAAAGACTCATATATGTATATTGTTTACCAAGACTATTAAACTCTTAAGTCATTTAGGATTTTATTCCTTATAATAATTTCAATTTAATGTTAGTAGACACAAGCTTCAGGCTTCTGGGTTTGGGTCACTACAACATCGCTTTATAAGGCAGTAGTCTGTCGTACACATAAACAATGTTATTGTATTCCCAATAAATGAAAGGTGAGAAGGAACATGTGATATATTGATTATATAAGAATATTAACATCATATATATCATATATATAAATAATAAATCACTTATTATATCCATCTAGGAGAGGTGATGATGGAAAATTAATAACAATAGTTCATGAGGCAGTAGTCTATCGTACATAAGAATAATTATTTTGTAACCCATTTGATGGAATACGAGAAGGATTTAGGTTATTCCATTAACAAAATAACATATAAGTATATGGATTATAATTATTTTATTTTATATTCATGGTTTAATAGGATTTTAAGGAGGTGGATGATGAAATAAAATAAAATTATCAGATAGGGACATTACCTCTTCTTTGGACAATTTCATTTGGTTTGCACCAAAAGGCTTTTTAGGTTGGAATTATGACCAAAATAAGGTATATAGGTTGATATGAGGAAATTAAGGTATTTATTTGGGTAGTAATTTTCTAAAACAATGGGTTTTATAATTGTGAATATGAGAGGATATAGGGTATCCTGTTATAAGTGATTTGTGTGGCATACTTCAATTATTGAATAGAAAAAGGTATACCCACATTTTTCACAAGTCAAAAAGCTAAAAAATGATAATTTATCAGACCTATAAGATATAATGTCAACATATGTCCATTAAATTGGTGTTTTAAAAGTTTTGGGTAATATTTAACCCTTATCTTTTTAGTTTAATCCCACGATAAACCCATTTTTACCTTAACTGCTGTAAATATTTTTTACTATTTTCACTATTAATTCTAGTAAAAAATTAATTTGAACTAATTATACAATATAAATTATTCTAATTAAAAATAATTAATCCATTTTTCAAATTCTATTTACATATGTTTCAAAAGTTAATTTAAAGAATTATTCTATATATGCGATGAGAAATCGGTTTTCCAAAGAGAAAATGTTCAAAAAGTTTAAAATGTTTTTATATCAAAATTAAATTGTAAATTGATTCCAATGAATTATATTGTATTAATAGATATATAATTTAATTAATTATACTTTTAAAACTATCTTAAAACAATTTTTAAGTTTTTAAATGCTTTAATAGAAATGAAAATTCTTAATAAAAAACAATATTTTTCCTAATTCATCGAAAAATTTAACTTCTTAGAAAATTATCAAAAATTAAACTTTAGATAATTTTGAAATTAATATTTAAAAATTTAATTTAATTTTTTAAAATTAATTTTGTAATAGTGTAAAAATGTAATTTCAAAATAAGTGTGCAAAAGGCGGTAAGAATACTTTTTAGAAAAATATAGTTTTTAAGTCCAAAATTGGATTTATTCTTATCTATTGTATATAAAACACATAAGATAAATTTTAAATAATTTATTGAATATATAATATATATAAATTTCATTAAAATTATTCACCAAAATTTATTTATCTAATTTATTGAGATAAAACATGTTTGTGTGCATAAAAATAGTTTTTCAAAAAAAGATTCCCTTTATTTTCAAATGGTTTTTTTCATTTATAATTAATCTGTATCTATTGAATTCATTATATAAACATGTGTAAACCATATATTTTCAAATTTTAGTTAATATTATCCACACCCTCCATTCTAATAACTAGGTGATAACTATCATATTAAAGAATAATAATTTAATAGCATGTCATGTTTTGTTTAGACCCAATGTTGCATGTAATATAGGATAAACTTAGTGTTTCATGTAACTCAATATAAAATCAATGTTACAAGTAACACAATCTAAACTCTTTTTTCATGTAATACAAGCTAAACTCGGGGTTGTGTGTAACACAAGATAAACTCAAAATTACGTGTAACATAAAATATAGAATAGAGTAAATTTATTCAAAAAATATATTTCGAAATATATTTGGGTGTTACATTATACCCCCTTAACAACTGAGTATACTTCTACCTCAATACATCCTTAGGTTCCCACGTAGCTTTCTCAATATAGTGTTTTTGTCACAAAAATTTGAACTAGTGAGTAGTATTATTTTATAGAACATTATATATATGATCTAGAATCTCAAATGATTATTCCTTATAAGAAAGATCATGCTCTATTAGTATGTCCTCTAGGTTCAGTACATGTAAAGTATTAGTTATTCAATTCTTCAAGATATGTACATGGAACACATCATGAACCTAAGATTTTTTTGATGGAAACTTGAAACAATAAGCTACTATCCTGATATGATCAAGTATTTAAAAGGTAATTATATACCTAGGGATCAGTTTTTCTTTATTTCTTACATGGAGAAATTCATATAAAGACCTTCTAACCAACTTCAAATCTAGATTGTATCAATGATTATAAACATAACATTTTTTATAACTTTGTGTTTTCCTTATGTGTTACTGAATGGATCTAACATTCTTTACCATCTCATCAACTTTCTCAAGTCCCAGTTGCTCTATTTCTATAACTTTATTCAGGTACATTGGATTTATACACTTATTTATATAAATGGATTAATAATGATGTAAAGACCTAAAAATTTCAAAGAAATTTTTTTTCTTAATTTATTTGGGATTTTACAAGAACACAATTTCTGACGGCACCTGATTCCGAGGCCCGGTGTGCCCGGAATCAATTCCCGAAGTTTAGCTCGGGTACGTTCAGTGAACGAACGAGCGTGTTTTTTCTAACTTTTGAACCGGTGCTCGGAATTGAAATCCAAGGGCACCGATGAACTCACAGCGCCGGTAATTGCTTAAAGGGACCTTAAATGCAGATGTGTTTTGTCGCATGAGGTAGTTAATTTTGGGGATTCGATAAGTCTTAACTAAATTTTAGTATTAAAATTTATTTTTAGTGGAAGTTAATTTCTCTAGAGAGAAGTTGGAGGTGGGGCCACACCCCACCTAACTTCCCAATAGAGGGTATGACCAAGGGTGGTGGGGTCCGCACGAAACCCCAACCCTACACCTTCCCTTTAACTCCCACGAGATTTTCCCCATTTAACACCCCTTGTGTTTAATTTGATAACTCCCTAACTCCCCCATTATTTGGGTAACTCCTTCTCTCCCTCTCTCCCTCATAACTCATGCCAACTCACACGTTAATTAAGTTATTGAAAATCTTAATCAATGAAGTGTTTTAATTTTGAACTTTTATGCATGGCATGGTTAAAATAAAATAAGAGAGAAACCTTATTTTATTTTTGGTTGGGTCGTGTGGAGATTTTGGGGGAAAAAGCTCTTGAGTTGTGAAGAACACTTCGTCTCCTTCGTTGAAGAACACCGAAACCTCCGGCGAGGAACGACACACCCTTCCACGAAGGACGACGACGCACCCTCTATCCTCTTCTACTTGCGACAAGAGAGGAGACGTCAAATCTTCTTCGGGTGCACTTCTCCAACGACGGAAGCGATGAACAAAAACGATCGTCGTCACTCTCTATTCTTTCTTCGCAATGTCGTTACACCGCGACATTCGACTTTCGCGACTCAACGACGTGCGACGTCAATTTCGAGGTAGGGGTTATTTTCTTTCCATGAATATATTTCCTTTTCGTTCATCGTATTATTCTTGCGTCGCCTTTTATCATTATAATAGGAGGAGGTCGGACCGCACGAACACGACCAACTCTCCTCCCCCTTGATGTTTTGTTCGTTGCGGCTCGAACAAAGGTGGTGCGGTGCAACTGCACCGCGTGGAAATAAGAAAGAACGCGACAAAGAAGCGCGGCGCCGTCGCGCAGCACTGTTGAGGCCGAACGAAACCGCGGCCGGAGTCGGGGTCGCGGGGGCGATTCGAAGACTCCGATGGTTGATCGTTGTGCGTGGATTGACGGGTGATGATGGAACGGGCCGCATAGGTGATTTGAAACCCTTCACAGTGAAGAGTCGGTCCCAGGAGGACCTCCGGTGAAGACCACAGGAAAAACGGACCACCGGACCGCGTCCGGTGGTCAGTGGAAGATCCTGCCGGTGCGCCATGCCGGCATGGAGGCGCCGGCGGCCGGCACCAGCCGTTCGCCAGGAGGGTCCGCCGCGGCTGAAGCCACAGTGGCAGGCGGTGGTCTTGCGGCCGCGCAGGACCAGGGGAGACTGGGGGTCGTAACCCCCGGTGGTCAAAGGGAGCAGCCCCCACGTGGGGGGGTCGCGGCTTCAATCAAGGGGGCAACCCCCCCCCCCCCCCCCCCCCTTCCGCGACAGCTCGGCCGAGCCGAGCTGTCCGGCCATGCGGGCCGCGCCAGCCGGGCTGGACTGCGCCCTAGTGGGCCAGATCCGGACCCGGGTCGGGTCGACCCGGTTCAGGCCGACCCAGGGGGTCTCGGGCCGGGTCGGACTGGGCCCGAACCCCCTACTTTCGGGCACTTTTCGTTCAAAGGCCCATATCATGGGCTACGGATCTCCTATCGACGCACCATCAGTTGTGATGGGACCCTTGGATCGAGATGGCTGTTTCGGTATATTACACTCAAGGTTTCGGAGAACTTTGTGTATGCCCGGGTTGGTTCGAACTCGAAACCAATCGGGCCCTCGGAGTGGAAACGCTTATAACTTGAGCTCCAGACGTCTGATAGACGTGTCATCGACTTAATTGGATTACTCTTGATGAGAAGGAACTTTTGGAATACTTCTCTTAAGGTTTGTACGCAGTTGGATAGTGTCCGGGTTGGATTGAACCTGAAATCCAACCGGGCCCCTGGAACGGAAAAGCTGATAACTTTCAGACCAGATGTTCGTTTGACGAACCGTCAGCGGTGTTGGTGATCACATTGAGAATCGGTCCGTATGAGTATACCCTATGAGAGTTCGGGGTACAGTTAAGATACGGTCAGTTTGATTCGTACACAAAACCAACCGGGCCCCTGGGACGAAAAGGCTAATAACTCACAGACCGGGCGTCCGATTGACGTGTTGTCTGTTGTGTTGAGACCCCTATGTTGAGGAGGTACTTTGAGATACTTCTTCGTGGGACTTTGAGATACATGGAGTATCAACCTATAGCTCGTGGAGCGGACCCTCCCGGAGACGAGCGTATGGAGTACGGAGACCGTGTAGCTGGATGAGAACTGATGACTGCTTGTCCGATTCGATTCAGAGTGACTTGCATAGCCCAGTGGGGAGCACTACTTTGTGAGGTGGCAGACCCATGGTGGAGGAGCACTATTTTTGAGGTGGCAGACCCGCGGTACTTGACAGGAGGAGTACCTCTGTAGGCTATGAGGGGGAGCACTACTGTGTGAGGTGGCAGACCCATGGCGGAGGAGCACTACTGTGTGAGGTGGCAGACCCGCAGTACTCGACAGGAGGAGTACCTCAGCAGTCTAAGGTTAATGAGAAGTACCTCAGAGTCGTGACAGGACCACTGTACTCGACAGAGATGGGGCTCTTCAGCAGTTACGGTTTCGATAATAAAAATCCTAGTTTGAGCTGATTCAATGACCTTTGTGTTTACCTCGTGATTGAGATGGGTCACTTGATAACTTAGGTATATGTATGGGCATAAACCTAGGTAGTGGTTATCCGTTGATTTCATAACCTTTGTGTTTCCTCAGGATTGAGATGGGTTACTTGATAACTTTGGTATATGTATGGGTATATACCTAAGTAGAGGTTATCTGTTGAAATATTTATTTGTGGTTATCCTTGTTGGATTTAGTGAGACCATGAGGGTCTCAGGGTCCCTACTGAGTATCGTTATACTCACCCATGCACGAGCTATGCCTGCACCTCATTGTGTTGGTTGCAGATGACGAACAGCGCTGACAGAGGCCGAGTGTTTGAGGACTGGATGGTATCCGGAGGTGGACTTCATGACGAGACGATACTCGGAGGAGGTTGATAGGCGAGATCATTGTGGAGGCACTATGTACCTACCTTTCAGGTAGGATCCATGGTGGACGATCTAGGAGTTGCACTATCTGTACCTACCCTTCAGGTAGGATCCGAGGTGGACGACCTAGGAGCTGCTTCTATTCTTCCTGTTGTTTGTCTTTTCTGTTGTACGTTTAGTTGTAGCGGTACTTTCGATTGGGTTTGTATTCTGGCCCATTTACTTTTCAGCACTTCCTTTTGTACTTAGTGTATTACTTCCTCTTGTACTCTGTGGTGTTTTGTTTACTTTTATAAAGGCAATGCCTTCCCATTTATCTGGATTTACGCCTTAGGTGCTAGTCTCCAGCCCCTGGCCTATGGAAGGAGGGATTTGGGTTGTCACGGCACGGGCTCCGAGGACGGGTCATGACAAATTGGTATCAGAGGATTCGGTTCAACCATAGAACTTATAACTCTGATTTTTTTTCTTTCTGAAAAGTAATAGTGTTAAGGGTACCGAGTGTGGTTTTTAGTTCAGGGAGTCCAGTGTTGGTGCGGGCGGCCGACGTATCCATACACCAGGACCCTGACAACTGATTTTTGACTTTTTGCATGAAAACACTGATTGCGTGTGTGTTTCCAAAAGTTTTTTAAAGTCATCTCAAACCAGGTCAGCTCACCAGGTATAATCGTTTCACCGTGTCACGTTTTTTTCTTTCAGGATTCCTCCTCGCGGACGACCAGCTAGATCCCCGAGAGTTGTACATACTGACAGCCCGCCGAGTGATGAGGCCTCAGTACAGGGCCCTATCCCAGTTGAGGCACCAGCGGTGGCCCCAACGGTAATACCACCCATTGGGCCACCGATGCCACCAGCCCCAGCAGTAGAGAGTGCACGTCGCTTGAGCGTACTGCATGAGTTCCATCCCTAGAGGCCACCCAGGTTCAGGGGAGAGACGCACCTGCAGGTGGCTGAGGATTGGCTGGAGGCTGTGGTGAGAGTCTTCAAGCTAGTAGGGACGCCAGCAGACTTCATGGTGATCCTTGCTGCCAGCCTTCTTTAGGAAGTAGCAGGAAGATGGTGGAGCTTGATGCTCCAGATGCATGACGAGGCGACACTTTTGTGGGCAGAGTTTGTACTAGCCACCCTTCGAGCGGTGCGTATACAGGAGCTACTGCATTTTCAGCAGGGTAGCATGACGGTGGCGCAGTACTCAGTGAGATTCATAGACCTCTCACGCTACTCCACAGATATGGTACAGGACCCATTCTTTAGGGCTCGAACCTTCGAGCAGGGGCTCAGGCGAGAGATTAGAGATTCTATTATTTCTCACAGAATCCTGACGCAGACAGGGGTGTTGGAGTGAGACCTCTTAGTGGAGAATTTCCCTGCTGAGCAGTCTCCAGCAGCAGGACCCACCACTAGATGGCATGCGGCAGAGTCTTCTACAGCGGGCAGTATACAGATGGCGCAGAGGTCCAAGATGACCAGACCTACAGGTGGTCGACCGCATGACTCAGGGTCGGTAGTGTGAGGCACCAAGGGGAATGACAGAGCCAGACCTGGCATGCAGTGTTACTCCTGCGGCGGGATAGGTCACATGGAATGTGACTGTCCGACCCGCCATACAGATGACCAGCAGATAAATGAAGGACCTCCCAGGCATAGGCAGAGGTTCGATCAAGGCAGACCTCAAGGAATAGGAGACCGAGACAGGGGAGATGGTCGTGCATCTGGAGGTGGACGATGCTTCGAGGTGTTGCCACCACCACCACCAGAAGGTCCACCCCGACCACAGGGAATATGTGGACATGGGAGAGCTCAGCTTCAGGCATTAGAAGAAAACAACTACGGAGCTCCGAAAGCTGGCGGACAAGAGCGGGACTAGTTCTAGGCATGGGACCTTTGGTCTTGGTGTTTCTAGTTTCCTTGTTTTTATTATTGTGTGTCTTTGTACTTCGAGCTACAGTAATAAAAGACACTTGTCCTTGTGACATTTTTTCTCTTCCTTTTTGTGTACTAAGAGGTTCCGGTTTAAACTGTTGACTTGACCCTCACTTTTGAGATTCCTACCGGAGGAGACCCAGTGACCACACACTGATGCCGAAAGTGTGACTCAACCCTTGGAGGCGAGAGTAACGGTTGGATCTCTTGGTAGTAGTGTTGAGGCCTTACGACGTCATCCTTGTTATGGATTAGTGTCATCCATGTTGGGATTAACTGTATCAGGAAAAGAATGTGGTTCATCTAGGGGATGAGACCGGATTTATCTTATCGGCAGAGAAGAAATCTTAGCAGCTCTTGTGGGACAAGAGATGGTCCAGTCTACGATGGAGAAGGTGCAGATCATCCATGAGCGGATGAAGACTGCACAGTGCAGACAGAATTTGTAACATACCAAGTAAGTAATGAATAATATATGTTCTTATCTATGTCTATTTATGAATAATATAGTGTTTTAGAGACTTAAAATAATAATAAATCCAATCTTAAGCATGGAATACACTAATATTATTTTACTGCCTTCTGATGGAAAACCATTTTTAAATCAAACTGTTGACAATTTTATAAGATCTATTTGTCAAAATAAACTTATTATTTATGATTGGGACATTGAAATTTACTTTTGGTAAATTTTTGGTATTTTTCTGACAATGTTCATTTTTTAATGAATAGTGAAAAATACTGCATTTTACATCAAAACTGCTTTTTCATCTAATTTAATTCTATGATTATATTATCTTTTTAATTGGTCTTAAAGTTTAATTTGAATATATTTTTACCATTTAATCCAATGGTGGTCATTAGTATTAATTTCACTTTGGATTTGGGCATAAACTAATGCCAAACTTTCCATAGATATTGTTTCAAAACAACCCACTATTTGTTTTGACAACGGGAATTATTTTTAAATCAATTATAGAAATTTATGTGTTTGGAATTTGGTAAAATGGATTACATATTCGAAATCAGAAGGTCCAAATTATGTAATCAAGACTCTTGTTTTTAGACATTATGAATAGTAATGATGGTAATTATCTTTAATTATCTTGATTAATGAGTAATCGGGTAGTTAAGGATAATAAAATAATATCATAATAACAAAAAATGACACCAACATGTGTCCTAATGCTACTGGTTGTCTCATTTCCGACCATGGTATGCCTTGTGACAAACTTGGGGACCCCATGGAATCACTTTTGTGGGAAGTGACTTGTTATCTTTTTATTTTTTTAAAGAAAGTAAATATAACAAAGAATATATCACCTTAGTAAAATATTTTTAATTTTGTCTACATAGATGATATTTTAGACTATAAATATTCATTGGAAATCTAAAAATATTTCCTACATCATAGTATTTTTTTCATAATTTTTAGACATTAAATAAATTAAATTATTTATGACATCATGATGATGCAGCGATTACCTCATTATTTAACGATTTAAATAAAATAAAAAGATAATGTAAAATCTAAGACCTACACTTTTCAAAAACCTATTGGATGAGTATATTTAGAAACCTTATCACATTATCCTAGAATTATATCAATGTGGGACCTTTTAAATCCGAAACTCATTTTCAAATAAAGTAACATTTCTTTACTTTCCAAGAGTGCCCCTCCCCTCCTCTTATAAAAGTCCCCCACCTCTACCTCTTTACCCACACTTCCAAAGCCTTTGGCTTGGCCAACCCCTACCCATTTTGTCTCTCCACATCCCTCTCTAACTCTTAGAAGCATCACTTTGGGCAGAAGTCTTCCCAAGGAAGCCTTTGAGCTCAAACCAAAGGGTGTTACCTGATTTTAAGGTAATGTCTTCACTTGAGTCCTTTTGTTTTATTTTGCTTCTCCAATGCCCTAAACTCTTTTTATTCATTTATTTTGTAACAACTATAGTATCTTCAATATAATAGGATGTTTTTATAATAAGGATTCTAGCTACACTTACACACACCTACATCTAATGGTTAAATAACATATTGTTTCCGTGGTTGGAAAATTTCTGCCTCACGAAACGATGATTGTTCAATATTCTTCTAACACCTTAAAAGGTGGCCATTAATATGACACTATATTTATATATGATATATAATATGTTCATGTTTTCCTTAATCTTCTGTATTTTTAATTTTTGTCATACCTTTATGGTTTCCATTATGGTTAAACGCGATATTTTCATTTTAGGAAGTGCGGACTACCGCCCCCTCAAAGTGATTTGATTCGTTAATACCATATGTGGGACATATAAAGGATGGAGTTATGATATTATATATGATATTATAATGGAATTATAATATACCTTTATATCATTATGATTACATTCCATAAAATACGAAATAGAAATGAAAGTAGCGTTTAGGCGTACGTACGGCTTACCGTCTCCATGAACAGTGCATTTCATTTCTTACCTCTAAATGATTATGTAATATTATAAATGCATGTATATACTGGATATATATTAAATATATGGAATATAAATCATGAATATAATTCTTGAGATAATGTATATTTGACTATGTGAACAACTTGTAAGTATAAGAAGTTCACTTTTGACTCAAGTACCAAATAACGACAAAATGACCGTTATTAACTTAAATGACTACATAATGTTCATAACATGGTAATAAGTGATATAAAAGGAATAATGAACTTGAAAAAGGTTCTTAAGCAAGTAGAAATTAACTCAAGTGTATTATTTAGGACATTAAAGAACGATCGAGTCAAGTCGGACCTGAGGTAAGGGACTTCGTCTCAATCTCCCTTCATTGAGGCATATTTTATTTTATACACAACCTTATTTTATACGGTGTATAAACCCCTTTTACTTTTACATTTATTCAAAAGGAGTATTTTTATATGAAGCGTTTACTAAATGACAAAAGGTAATGTTTTTTTGTCATACGTATGCGGCGACAACGACTTCTCCGCCGCCGTGACCATTATTTGAGTTTCGGCTTCCTCTACAAGCCATACCTTTTTTAAAGAAAAATAAATACCATGTTTTACTTTTATTTTATTTTGGTATTTAAAATGGTTTTGATAATGTTTTTATTATATCACTGTTTTATTGATATCTTGTGACTGAAATGTGGAAATATTATGTTTCCTTTATGCATGTTTTATGTGATACGATTATGTTATGGTTCTTGGGTATTGTTATGAAGACGGGTGGTTCCGTGATAAACTAAGGGCAGGTGAGCCCGATATAGCTCTCCAATTCATTGGGTAACGCGAAGGGGTTAAACATTAAGGTTTCTCCGAAGAGATTTAGGGAATATACTGTGATGGGTATTCCAAACGTAACCAAGAGGGTTACTCCCTACGTAAGAATGTTATGAATGCCTCAAGTTACCTTTATGTATTATGATTTCTATGATTTATTCATGATTTGATGAGGTATGATAAAGGGCTTATGGTTTATGGGTAAAGTATGATTTCATTATTATGTATATATGTTCTCATGTTTCCTTTCCATATTTTTATATCCCTTACTGAGCTTTTTATGCTCATCCCAAGTTTTTGAAATGTTTTTCACAGGTCAAGGGAAAGGTACAAGATATGATGATAGTTTCAAGGAAGCATCAATAAAAAATCTATGTTTTATTTTAAATATGTTTCTGTTTATGGGAAAAATGAATACTATCTTTTATGTAACCACTTTGTTTAAATGTGGAATGTAATGCATGTTTTATGATCTAATTCTCTAAAACTCTAAACCTGAAAAGATCCTCAAGGTGTAATCTTGTAATAACTCAAGATTAAGTAATTTTTAAGGTTGGGGCCTTATAGAAGTCCTATGTTGATAGGAGACAGGACCACTGGAATTTGAGGATGGAGACCACGTTTTCTTACGGGTCTCACCTCAACGAGGTCTATAGAGATGTGGCCGAGGCGGCATGTAATCTCTGAGGTTCAGTGGACCTTTTCAGGTCCTCAGCAGGGTAGGCGAGGTGGCTTACCGTTTGACCCATCCACCTCAGTTGCACCAGGTGGACAATGACTTCCACGTATCTCAACTGGGGAGATACGTGCTTGACCCGACGCATATCATCGACCATGGGGAGCTGGACTTTGGCGATGGGGTGACTTTTGTGGGTTCCATTAGAGTTTGGGGATCGAAAGGATCGGGTCCTACGAGGACGGTCGATTCCTCTTGTGCACTTTCATTGGAAGCACGGGAACCTCTATAAGATCACATGGGAGAGGAGGGCTCAAAAGCGTGCTCAGTACCACTTTTGTATCCCTAGATTGTGTTAAAGATTTACGGTGACATAAAGCCCTGAGGTGGGAGTAATGTAAAGACCCGGAGATTTCAAAGAAATTTTTTTTCTTAATTTCCTTGGGATTTTACAAGAACGCAGTTTCTAACGGCACCTGATTCTAAGGCCCGGTGTGCCCGGAATCAATTCCCAAAGTTTAGCTCGGGTACGTTCAGTGATCGAATGAGCGGGTTTTTTCTAACTTTTGAACCGGTACTCGGAATTGAAATATGAGGGCACCGATGAACTCGCAGCGCCGATAATTGCATAATGGGACCTTAATCTTAGATGTGTTTTGTCGCATGAGGTAGTTAATTTTGGGAATTCGATAAGTCTTAACTAAATTGTACTGTTACAATTTATTTTTAGTGGAAGTTAATTACTCCATAGAGAAGTTGGAGGTGGGTCCACACCCCACCTAACTTCCCAAGAGAGGATATGACCAAGGGTGGTGGGGTCCTCATGAAACCCCAACCCTTCACCTTCCCTTTAAATCCCACAAACTTTTCCCCATTTAACACCCCTTGTGTTTAATTGTATAACTCCCTAACTCCCCCATTATTTGGGTAACTCCTTCTCTACCTCTCTCCCTCATAACTCATTCCAACTCACACTTTAATTTAGTTATTGAAACTCTTAATCAATGAAGTGTTTGAATTTTGAACTTTTATGCATGGCATGGTTAAAATAAAATAAGAGAGAAACCTTATTTTATTTTTGGTTGGGTCGTGTGGAGATTTTGGGGGAAAAAAGCTCTTGAGTTGTGAAGATCACTTCATCTCCTTCATTGAAGAACACTGAAACCTTCGGCGAGGAACAACACACCCTTCCACGAAGTACGACGACGCACCCTCTATCCTCTTCTTCTTGCGACAAGAGAGGAGACGTCAAATCTTCTTCGGGTGAACTTCTCCAAAGACGGAAGAGACGAACACCAACGACCGTCATCACTCTCTATTCTTTCTTTGCAACATCGTTCTACCGCGACATTCGACTTTCGCGACTCGACGACGTGTGACGTCAATTTCGAGGTAGGTGTTATTTTCTTTTCATGAATATTTTTCCTTTCCATTCATCGTATTATTCTTGCGTCGCCTTTTATCATTATAATGGGAGGAGGTCGGACCGCACGAACATGGCCGACTCTCCTCCCCCTTGATGTTTTGTTTGTTGTGGCTCGAACAAAGGTGGCGCGGTGCAACGGCACCGCGCGGAAACAAGAAAGAATGTGACAAAGAAGCGCGGCGCTGTCACGCCATGCCGTTGAGGCCGAACGAAACCGCGGCCAGAGTCGGGGCCGCGGGGGCGATTCGAAGACTCTGTTGGTTGATCGTTGTGCGCGGATTGACGGGAGATGATGGAACGGGCCGCAGAGGCGATTTGAAACCCTTCGTAGTGAAGATCTGGTCTCAGGAGGACCGTCGGCGAAGACCGCAGGGAAAACAAACCACCGGAGCGCGTCCGGTGGTCTGCGGAAGATCCTGCCGGCGCGCCCCGCCGGCACGGAGACACCGGCGGCCGGAGGCAGCGGCCGGCACCGGCCGGCCGCCAGGAGGCGGCGGTGCCCGGCGCGCCGCCAGGAGGGTCCGCCGCGGCTAAAGCCACGACGGAAAGCAGCGGTCCCGCGGCCGCGCGGGGCCAGGGGAGACCGGGGGTCGTAACCCCCGGCGGTCAAAGGGAGCGGCCCCCACGTGGGGGGTCCGCGACTGCTATCAGGGGGCAGCGCCCCCCCCCCCCCCCCCCCCCCCGTTCCGCGACAGCTCGACCGAGCCGAGCTGTCTGACCACACGGTCCGCGCCCTATTGGGCCGGACCCGGACCCGGTTCGGGCCGACCCAGGGGGACTCGGGCCAGGTTGGACCGAGCCCGAACCCCTTACTTTCGTGCACTTTTTGTTCAAACGCCCATATCTTGGGCTACGGACCTCCGATCGACGCACCCTCAGTTGCGATGCAACCCTTGGATCGCGTCGGTCATTTCGGTATATTACACTCAAGGTTTTGGAGAACTTTGCGTTCATCCAGGTTGGTTCGAACTCAAAACCAACCGGGCCCTCGGAGCGGAAACGCTTATAACTTGAGCTCCGGACGTCCGATAGACGTTTCGTCGACTTCATTGGATTCCTCTTGATGAGACAGAACTTTTGGCTTACTTCTCTTGATGTTTGGACGTAGTTGGATAGTGGTCGGGTTGGATTGAACCTGAAATCCAACCGGGCCCCTGGAACGGAAAAGCTGATAACTTTCAGACCAGACGTCCGTTTGACGAACCGTCAGTGGCATTGGTGATCACATTGAGAAGTGGTCCCTATGAGTATACCCTATGAGAGTTTGTGGTACAGTTGAGATACGGTCGGGTTGGTTCGTACATGAAGCCAACCGAGCCCCTGGGACGAAAAGGCTAATAACTCACAGACCGGGCGTCCGATTGACGCGCTGTCTGTTGCGTTGAGACCCCTATGTCGAGGCGGTCCTTTCAGATACTTCTTCATGGGACTTTGAGATACTTGGAGTATCGAACTGTAGCTCATGGATAGGACCCTCCCGGAGACGAGCGTACGGAGTACGGAGACCGTGTAGCTGGCTGAGACCTGATGACTGCTTGTCTGATTCGATTCGGAGTGACTTGCATAGCCCAGTGGGGAGAACTACTTTGTGAGGTGGCAGACCCATGGCGTGGGAACACTACTTTGTGAGGTGGTAGTACCATGGCGGAGGAGCACTACTGTGTGAGGTGGAAGACACGCGGTTCTAGACAAGAGGAGTACCTCAGTAGTCTAAGGTTAATGATCAGTACCTCGAAGTCATGACAGGATCACTGTACTCGACAGAGACGGGGCTCTTCAGCAGTAACGGTTTCGATAATGAAAATCCTGGTTTGAGCTGAGTCAATGAACTTTGTGTTTACCTCATGATTGAGATTGTTCACTTGATAACTTAGGTATATGTATGTGCATATACCTAGGTAGTGGTTATCCGTTGATTTCATAACCTTTGTGTTTCCTCATGATTGAGATGGGTTACTTGATAACTTAGGTATATGTATGTTCATATACCTAAGTAGAGGTTATCTATTGAAATATTTATTTTTGGTTATCCTTGTTGGATTTAGTGAGACCTTGAGGGTCTCGGGGTACCTACTAAGTATCTTTATACTCACCCCTGCACAGGCTATGCCCGCACCTCGTTGTGTTGGTTTCAGACGACGGACAGCACTGACAGAGGCTGAGTGTTCGAGAACTGGACGGTATCCGGAGGTGGACTTCACGATGAGATGATACTCGAAGGAGGTTGACAGGAGAGAGCGTTGTGGAGGATATTTGTACCTACCCTTCAGGTAGGATCCGTGGTGGACGATCCAGGAGCTGCGCTATCTGTATCTACCCTTCAGGTAGGATCCGAGGTGGACGACATAGGAGCTTCTTCTATTCTTCCACTTGTTTGTCTTTTCTGTTGTACTTTCGTTCAGTTGTAGTTGTACTTTCGATTGGGTTTTTATTCTGGCCCATTTACTTTCCAGCACTTCCTTTTGTACTTAGTGTATTACTTCTGCTTGTACTCTGTGGTGTTTTGTTTACTTTTATAAAGGCAATGTCTTCCCAGTTATCGGGATTTACGCCTTAGGTGCTAGTCACCATCCCCTGGCTTATGGAAGGCGGGTTTGGGGTAGTCACGGCACGAGCCCCGAGGATGGGTCGTGACAAATGAGCCATTTAAATTCTTGAGTGGAAGCTATTTCTATAAGAAAACAAAACTAATGTAATTTTTTTATCCCAGACACCTTTAAAGTCCATAAAACAAGTTCATAGAATATCCTATAGGGTTTGACTCTCAAACTGACCATATATCTAAGGATGATACATAGTGATGAAACTCAACTCTATATAAAAATATTTCTAAATACGTCACCAAAACATTGAGGCAAACATTGGATCCTGATCAAAAACAATTCAATGTGGTACTCCATGAAACCTTACCACTTGTTTAATGTATATCATGGAAAGAGGATGTAGAGATAAATCTTATTTAATAGCATAAAAGTGTGCTAATTTCATAAGGTGATTGACTAAAAACCATAATTACCTCAAAATAAAAAGATAAGATAAACCCAAAAGGTTACCAATACATTTAATCATATGTCCGAAAAGTGTTAAGGCATTCCTCCTTAAATAACTTTTTCACTAAAAATATATACAAAAACAAAGGGTTGTATTACCATATATATAAATTAAAATATCCTTAATATTGATAAAATATTATCATGTAAAACCTCAAAATGGGTGTCAGTGGCATTGAACTTATGATCAAACTGAAACTCATAAACCCATAATGGTATCTGTAACTCTTAATTTAATCTTACATGGAGATATATACACTTCAAATAGTTAATTCACCCTTTATTCCTTATATGATCTCTTATCTTATACGAAATCATTTTCATTAGAATATTTCGTTCATCCTTGTACCAATAGAATATCAAATGTGATTCCATTATTACATAATCTATATAAAAGGATAAAATCATAGTAAATTTCACTAAAGGATAAAGAATAATATTTTTATAGGGATAATTCATACAAAGTAAAAAAATCCCGACTAAGTAGGGGAGGATAAGTGTGACCTAATTATCAAGATTCACTTCATCCATTGTGATTTCATAAGATTTCTCATTTTACTTTTTATTTATAGATTTTTGTTGCTTATCATCCACATTATCTCTTGTATTGGGGTATTAATTCACATAACTCTAAAACTTCTTAAACTTGAAACACTGGATTGTGGGTGGTGCATTAGTTAGTGTCCTCTTCTCCTCCATTACATTAACTATACCATTAATTAAATTTTTGAATTTATGGACTTGATGACCTTCCTTTCCACTTTTAAATCACCTCCTAATTCCATTAAATAAATTTCCTTGATGCTTCTTCCCACATTTACAGCATGTAGATAGTTGGATTTTCTTTCCACCATTTGATTGTTCATGAGACTCGGTATTACTTTTCTTATCAAAAACATTGGAATGGTGGGAATATATAATTTATATTTCTATATTTAGTTCAAATAGAGTGACTTATTTATAGTTATTAAATCCTCTTATATTCAATTCCTTTCAAAGACTTGGTTTTAGGCCACCAAAGAATCAATCATTTTTTTCAGGGATGATGATTAAACCATAAGAATACCTTTCAAGTCTTCTAAAATTAGCTTCATAGGTACCAATAGATTCTTTATCCTTTTTCTTAATCTCAAGGAATTACTTCTCTATATTTGTTCATAGAATATAAAAAATTACTTACTAATAAATATCCCCTTAAACTACTCTTATTTAATAGATTCAATTTCCTCTTATTCCCTCATGTTCTTAATAAGATTCCATCACTGATCTACTTCTCCTTCCAAATGATAAACATACAAAATGAATTTTTCATGTAATAAATAGTAAAGAATAGAAAATATCGTTTCATTTTTATTTATCCATTTCTCAGTAACTAATTAAACAGTAGAACCACAAAAAGAAGGAAATGTTTTCTCATGAAGTACTTAACGAAACATTGGTCCCTCCTTTTATCATTTGGAATTTCAACATGATTCATAACTTGATAAAGTTGTGTGAGCATAGAGAAAAGATTTTTCATTATATCTCCCATAACATTTGGTTACTCGGGACGATAATAATTTCATTTTCTATCACACCCAGTATTAACAAGGTTCCATCCATTGACTAAAACCATAAAGAATAGAATAAAAACACTAATCATAGTGAAAAACCATGTAATCATGAAAAATAGTTTATAGTATGTCTAAATAATGACACCATATTTTCATTATATGGAAGCATAGTATTATCCTAGTTCATTCATAATCATCATATATTTGAATCCCACATGGTGGTTTAAAAAGAGTTTTTGAATTTCCAAAGCATATCCCCAAGGAGTTTCAAACCTTGTGTATAGCATGGCCCGCTTCATTACACCAAATGATGATTGGGTCAATCTCAATTTTCCCTTATTACCCATAGGTACCTCTATTCCATAGCCACATACTCTTTTAGTATCCAGATATGGGTGTAATTTCTTGGATACCACTCACTCTATCCTTCATCAAAATTCCAGGATATTTTCTAATACTTTATATCATCCTTAGACTTACCATTAGACATGTCCATAGGGATATTAATAAATTTTTATCATCCTTATTTCTAAATTTTAACTAAACTCTTCCTCTAATACCAAATATAGTGATCTAGACTTATTTCTAGTGGATAATAATTTATACCTATCAGGTCACTCCATGGGCAGCTACACCTCCTAGGTGGGACACACCATTATCCTTAGTGGCATCTATTTCCTTATTAAGACCTTGGGTTGGGATCCATAATTTTTCCAATGATCACACATAAGAGTTCCCAAGTATCATTTTCCTTCCTTTTCATATGATTCCATCTATTGAGACCTAAGATTTTATATATAAATATTACATCTTTTTAGATGAATATTCAATACATTTCATAAGCACATGCCCAAGGACAATAATAGTTTAGTGTATTTAGAGAATATAAAAATAATATTCTTATTTCATTAAATATATTAAACATATCCCATAAATATCTTCTAACATAGTAATATTCTTAAGAATACCCTACCTAAAACTTTCTTCATAACATGGGGAAGAAAATAAAAGAAAATGTGAAATCAGATGCTCAGTAAAGGTAAACATAGGAGATATAAATCTATGATCATATGAAATCATAAGATAATAAAAATGGTATTTTATCATGAAAATAACATAGTAAGTTCATATCCAACCTTTTATAGATCATAAACAAGAGTCAGGGCATAAAACATTATCATTTTAGAAAACATGGTCCATAAGAGTGAAAAATCATTATTAATAAATAATTAACCATAAAAACATTTCATAAAAGTGTGTTACCATCATAAATATAGAAAATTATTTCATATATCAAGGTTAAATACCAATACCATCAATATAGTGGATCATGACTTATCACCTATTTCCCATTACAGATCAAGAAGCACTTGTTTCTCATAGTATATTAGGACGCACCTATTTCCTATAGTGGATCAATACCATCAAATTTTTTCCCATTATTATGTCATGAGAGATAAATATTTACACATTTCATTGGAGGTAGATATAGTTCCAACCCATATCATAATGAAAATCATACTTATGTGTTCCATACTATCATAAAACAATCATCATATCATCACATCATAACACATGTAATGAAAAAGGGTTTCATAAACATATCATCAATTAACCATTGTATAACCCATAAAAAGTAAATGGGTTTCATAAACATTTCATCACCAAAACATTAACCATCAAGAGAAATAATAAGGTTGGTATCATTCAATCTTATCCCTAGTATATTAAAGTAACTTCAAAGGATGCTATATTTGATGGAAAATGATTTTGAAAGATCACTTGGAAAATTTCATGAGGAATATAGCCTTTCCACTTTGAAAAATAATTTTTAAAACATAAAACGTCCAAAAAATACTTTTCTTTAAAAATAACCTTGTAAAATTATAGAGGAAGCTTTAAAAATTATTTAAAACATTTCTTGAGAAAAATAACTTTTCCATTTTGAAAATCACTTTTAAAAAATAAAAATTTATAAAAAAAATGGAAATCCTTTTATTTTAAAATAAAAATTGAAGCATATAAATTATCCTTTAAAACAATTATTTGGTCTTGATGGTTGATAATATTTTTTATATCATACATGATAAAAAAATATTCCTTTTACATTTTTGATAAAATCCAAACATGAATTGTTTAGAAAATGACATGAATATTTATTTAAAAAAAATAAAATGGTCAAAAATGGTAAAAAATATTTATTTAATATATAATTTATAGTATTTAAAAACATTTTTTAAAACATTTTTAGAAAACATGATTTTGGAAGAAAATGGATTTTCGGCTGAAAAGATAAATAACGTCAGTTTTCTTTAAAAACCTTATTTTGAACACTTGTCTAAATAAAGTGAGTAAAATTAATTGAAAACATTTATTATTATGATATATCTATATTAGAATAAATTTCATGATTTTATTTAGATATTTATCATAATATTTTATCATTGGAAGCATAAACATAAACAATCTTGATAAATGATTAGATTGTACCATAAAACCCTTACCACTTTGGTAAATTTTGTACCCTAAAACACATGAAATATAGATCCTAAAATTTATATGAAAACAGAAATAATTTTAATTAAAATAATAATAAAATAAATTCATGGTAATTATATTCCCCGCATAAAATAAACACGTGGTTAATATGGCATTTGTCTCACAGAAAATAAAAGTTAGACCGAAATCACTTACCATAAGTATTGAATTCCTTAATACACATTCAAAACTCCTATATAATAAATATAAGTTTATTATAAAAATATTAAATAACAATACTTATATATATCATACCATATATGATTTAATTATGACCTTTTATTACCATTTTATTAATAATTCCACGCTAAAGTCACATTTTGGGTAATAATTACTCTGTTTTACTTGTATGTTTTTATTTTTTATTTTTGGTACTCTTACTTTTATAATTATTAAATAATATCCATAATTTTATCCATGATATAAATATCATATACATTCAGTATATTTTTATTTTCATTGATTCATAAAAATTAGATATAGAAAAATGAAATACACCATTCATGGAGACGGTTGGTCGTATGTAAGGATGAAACTTGTTTCCATTTTACCAAAGGAAAAAAGTATATAAAGGTAAATAGTATATTACCATTAAATAGTCATTTTTATTTCATATATTTAATATATTTTCATTAAAATTATCCTTATTACCTTCCATGTAAATCGTGAACAAATTGCATCATTTCACATGGTCGTAGTCTGTCGTACACATGAATGACGTTATCATGTTCCAACATAATCGAAGGTATGAAGAAACATATGATATCATGATTAAAACACATAATAATATCATAAATATAATATATAAAAAAATAAATCCATTATTTTATCCATTTGTGAGATGTGGTGAAGGGAAATGAATAACATTAGTTCGTGAGTTGGTAGTCCACCGTACATATGAATAATGATTTCATAACCCATTTGATGGAATAGGAGAAGTATTTGGGTTATGAAATTAATATAATAACACATAAATATATATAATATAGTTAATTTATTATATAATCTTGGTTTAATAATAATTGATGTAGATGGAGGAAGAAATAAAATAAAATGCTCGATTAGGGACGTCGCATCTTCTTATAAAAATTTCTTTTGGTTTGTACCAAAATGATTCTTAGGTTGGATTTATGAAAGTATTAAGGATTATAGGATGATATTATGTGATTAAGTATGTTATATGGGTAGTTATTTTTAAAAAAATGGTTTTTTAAGTGTGAAAAGGATAGGAGAGGGGTGGCCTTTTATAAGTGAGGTGAGTAGCACACTTAAGTTTTGAAAAGAAAAAAAAATTACCACAATTTTTAACATGAAAAGGGGATAGAAATAGTCTATTATTGAACCCATAAGATATAATATCTAAATATTTTCAGAAAATTTGTGTTTTATATGTTTTGAGTAATTTTTAACCCTTATATTTTTAGTTTAACCCCCTCATAAACACATTTTTCCTCAACCGCAGTAAATAAAATTTACTGTTTTTACAGATCATTATAGTAAAAAATATAGTTTAAATTATTATATAATATAAATTATTTGGATTCAAAATATTGGATTCATTTTTAAAAATTCCATTCACATAATTCACAATATTTAATTTAAAATTTAATTCCACAAACACGATGAGAATGCGGTTTTTCAAAGATAAAATGCTCAAAAGTTTAAAAACAATTAAATCATAATTCAATATAAATTTATTAAAATGTTAAAAATTGGATTAATATATATATAATTGAACTAATTACTCTTTTAAAACAATATTAAAATAATTATTAAGTTTTTAAAGGCTTCAATATAAATGAAAATTCTTAATAAAAACCAGTATTTTTCCCTATTCATCAAAAAAAATCATCTTATTATAAAATTATCAAAATTTTACCCTAAGATAATTTTGACATGATTATTTAAAAAATTAATTTCATTTTCAAAAATAAATTTTTCAAAGTGGAAAAACATAATTTTAAAATAAGTGCGCAAAATATGACAACATTGTTTTTTTATTAAATAGAGTTTTAAGAAGAAAATTAGATTTATTATAAACTCTTATCTAGAAAACAAATAAGATAAATATTAAAAATTTGATGAATATATAATATATAAATTTAATTAAAATAATTCACCAAAATTTATTTATTTAATTTATTGAGAAAAAACATTTTTTGGAATAAAAATAGTTTTTCAGTAAAAGATTACTTTTATTTTCAAATGGTTTTTATTTTAATTTATAATTAATTTGTCTCTAAGGAATTAATTATATATAAATGTTAAAACTATATATTTTCAATATTTATTTAATCTTATTCATACCATCTATTCCAATAGTTATATGATTGATATCATATTAAATAAAAATGTTTTAACAGTATGTAACGTTTTATTTGAACATTTTTTTGTGTGTAATGCAGGATAAACTAAATATTGTGTGTAATGAAAGATAAAATAAGTTTTATGTGTGATTAAATATAAACTTAATTTTGTTTTTCACACAAGATAAACTCATTGTTTCATGTAATTCAATCTGAACTTGGTGTTTCATGTAACATGAATTATCGAAAAGATTAAATTTATTCAAAAAATATATTTCTCAAAATCTCAAGGTGTTACAATAATGATGATGAAGTTGAGAAATTACTAAGATGTGGGGGAGTTAATAAACTCCTATGATATGATGGGATTAATTAAATGGATTTTACTCCTAAGAAAATGTTGGAAATGGGTGGGTAAACATTTCCATTATAGGAATTTTTCAATAATGATAGTATTGGGAGTGAACTTTGACTAAGGAAGTGATTTCCTATGCTTAAGTTAATTTCCAAAACATATTCCTTATTCTTATGGTTTACCATATATAATTCCACACTCTTATTTCTTATTTATTTTTATTAAAAAATCATATTTCATTATTTATGTTTAAATATCTTTGACTGATTGGGTATGATTAATATAAGTGTTGATCATGTTCTCATACCATTATGCCTATCTAATGATAACTTATGATAATTTAATGAAATCTATTATGTTTACCCTTACTGGGTATCTAAGATCACCCATTTTTATGTTTCCTTTTCCCTGGTTAATAAGAAATGTTTTAAGTAGGGTATGTCTAAGAAGGGTTCTAGTTGTAAAGAACTAAGTGGGAGATGATGTATATCGTTTATGTACATATTATTTATGTAACTAGGGTTCCAAATACATTAAACCTTTATAGTTATGGTATTGATCATATTGATATGTATTTAATATTATTATAATAATATGTAATAATTATATATTAAATGGTTGGGTCACAATAGTAATATTATTACTATTATTTCCTTGAAGTGTGAAAAACACTAGATAATTTTAATATCATCTATAAAATAAATAAATTAATATTTATTAAAATTATATTAATTACAACATTTCTACCAAAACCTTAACTCAGTTCTTCAATCCTCATCTATATTTATTGAACACTGAATAATAACTATTTATTTTAATAAATAAATATCACTATAGTGTTTTTTCAATAAATAAAAATATATTATATTCATGAAAATTTCAAATAAATATTTATTTAATATTATACTCACATATTTATTCTCTCAAATAACTGGTGACTGGATATTTTTGATCAACCAAACCTGAATAAATATTATTCCATGGACCTTGGGAATAATATTTTATTTAAATATTAAATTCAAAAATAATTTAACTGAGGTTCTGGATACACTTAGTGTGTGGCCCTCTGTAGAGACCCATACTTGACGTACATAGACATTACATTACTTTTGCGGAATACTTAACACATTACAAAAATAGATGCCCAAAGACCGTTTTAGTATAGTTTCTTCGGAAACACGGAACATAATCTTCTAATCATGGTGAAAGATCTTCAAAATGACGCATAAAGATCTTACCCTTTTTTTTCTTACCTAAAACCTTTATTTATATCCTGAGGAAAAGAAAACATAAAAATGGTGAGCTTAAATGATCAGTAAGGGTAAACATGGAGAACATAAAACATTCCCTAAACATTTGAACGTAAGAACATGAACATAAAACATCAAAATCATGAGTAATGACATAAATCTTGGCAGTTCATAAGGCATATATCAAAAATTCACATTAACCATGATAAAATAGCATGGAATAAAACATGTAATTTTGGAAACCATTAAGAACATGTTATGATTTCCATAGTAGCCAAGGCATTGCTGCCAAGACCATCCTAGTGGACAAAGTCACTTACTGAATCGAGTTCACTCCTCGTTCTAGTCCTGTATCACTGAACCAGATTAACTAGTCGTTCCAGCCATGTCTATATCATGAGATATAAATATTTACCCAAGCATTGGAGGGAGATATAGGTCCCACCCATCTCAAATTGAAATCGTTCTTGTGTGTGCCACAAAACAATCATAAATCATTCATCATAACCCAAAGAATAAAATGGGTTTCATAAACATCATCCCATCATAACATAATCCATATTAACAAATGGATATAATTTCATCATAAGAAAAATAAAACCATGTAAATAATAGAGACATTATTCTTGAAACAAAAATATATTAAATAAATTCATCATAGATGGAAAATAGTTTTGATAAAACACTTGAAATGAATTCTTGAGGAAAATATCCTTTATTCTTCAAAATCATTTTCTTTTCACAAAATACCATGCAATTTTAGAATAAAATGACTTTTGTTGAAAATAATCATGAATTCTTGTAGAGTAATCTTCATGTGAATAAGGTGCTATAAAACCATAAAAATACGTTCACGCCATATAAGTTAAAAAAACATTCTCCTCGTACTTTTGTTGGAAAAGTCAAAAAGTTCCTCGTATGGTAAACAAAAGAAAGATTCCTTCCATAACACAATGTAAAAGTAAAAGAGGGGTAAAATGACTTTAAACATACATGGAAGAATATTAAACACTTTATGAAAAACATTTTATGGACATGGATGAAAAATATACCCTAGTAAATACTTACATATAAGCAATCTCGGATAAAAATGAGATTGAAAAATTATCCCTTACCTTATGTCCAATTTCATCTGTATGTGTCTGAGACTCCTGTATAGTGGGTTTAAACATATTATTAACTTGTAACAGAACCATAATAATATTTATGATATCATATATGGTTCACTTATGACTTTATATTACCCGTTCTTTTGTCAATTCTATGTTAAAGCATCGTTTTGGGTAAAATCGTTTCATTTATCGTACGTGTTTGGACTTGTTTTTCTTGATATTTTTATTACTTATATCATGATTTACTTACTTATATAATGTAAAACATGATTTATATATCATATATTTTCAGTATATATATATATATATAATAGATAGATAAATGAAATGAAACACACCGTTCATAGAGACGGTAGGCCATACGTACGCATGAACGCTATTTTCCTTTCCTTATTGACTTGAATAGAAGTAAGTAGATGACATATATATATATACATAAATACTATATCATTATTATGTCATATATATCATTATTATTCATTATATATACTTTATAATCATTCTTGAATGGTTAATATGGAGAGTGAATCTCATCACGTCGTGGAGACGGTAATCCGTACATACGCACGAGCGATGATATTGTTCCCATAATTATTGAATGGAATTGGAGTGGATGATATAATATATCCGAATCATTATGATGTTATAATAACCATATATAGTTATTATTTACACCATTATACCCATCCAAGTAAGTTGGTGGTGGAAAAACAGATTACACCACGGCATGGAGACAGTATTTCGTACGTACGCACGCGCGGTGATTTTGTTTTCCATAGGATGGATAGAAGGTAAAATGGGTTTGTTTCATATTTATAATAACATATCAGTATATTATTTATACTTATGTCATTAATTTATAATGAAACAACTAAATAAGAATAAGTAAAAGAATAAAGAAACTTGAAAGAATCAATAGAAGAGATTACCTCTTCTTCGGCACGCCTCCTCTTAACCTCCTCTTAGGGAACTAAAGTTGGTCTTTGAAGAATACCAGTACCTCTAGTAGGTTTCTATGGAAGTTTATAAGTTAAATGGTCAGGGTTTTTCCAAGATATAAGGCTCAAAGTTGTGTGAAGAGGAGAGGGAGGAGGTGCCCTTTTATAAGAGGGGTGAGGGGAACCTTAGGAAAAACATAAAATATTATTTTATAATAAATTCATATTCGGTTTATAATGGCTCCAAAGTGACTTATTTTTAGGATAGGGTGGGGATGGGTCTAAATCCTCTCAACCAATAGGTTTTAGATAAGTTTAGTTTACCATTTTAACCTTATCATTTATATTTAACTCTAAGTTAAATAATTTAACCTTTATCGTGTCTTCTTGTATTCTTACACTATATGGTTAATAAACTTACTATAAACTTCCAATAGAACCCCAATTGGTTCATTAATGTATTATATATTATTATATAAGTCTTTTGGAGGAACCTTAGATTTTTAGGACCATTATATCAATTAATAATATAATATTTGTTTTAAAAAACTCTTTTATGTCAATTTTGACACTATTTGGTATTTTGTTTTCTATAAATTCATAACAGAATTATTACTTCAAAAAAAATTCATCTAACCAACCCTAATATGTTATATTAACCTAGAAAATTATTTTAATTCATAAAAAGTCTCAAATTACATTTATTTGGGCATTTATAATATCAATTATTTTAATATTTCATTAATTAGGTAATTACTGTATCACCATTGTGTCATAAATAAATTAAATTATTTAATGTCTAAATTTTATAAATAAAATACCATTATGTATGAAATATTTTTAGATTTCTAATTAATATTTATAGTCGAATTTATCTTATGTATAACCCTATATTAAAAATGTTTTAGTTATTAAACTTTGATTTTAACTATTTTAACTCTTCTACAAATAAAATAATAATAAATGTCCAAATCTAATCCAAGTGGACCTAAAGGGTAATATTTTATTCCTAAGGTTTTTTTGGTCGAATTAAACTTATCCAATAGAATTAGGACATGTGTTAGGGTAATAATAATATCATTTTTACCCTTAATTACCCTATTTACCTTTAACCGTGGTAAATAAAAGTAAAAAGTTACTATTCACCAAAAATTATTTTTATCTTATTGAACCACATTAAACTCCTTGATATTAACCGTGTCTCTCAGATTTTCAAAATTCCACTCACAGAAGCAGTAAAATTATGTTTTATGTAAATTTTCAAATTCTCCCAGGAGGTGGGTAAAAGACGGTGAAAAGTTCAATAAAATTTTTATATATCTACAATTACTATAAAATGATTCTAATGAATTAAATTTAACTTATATAGGTATTATGTATCAATTTTTACCTACAATAAATTTAAATAAAATAAATAATTATTTAAATAAAAATTTGGTTTTAAACTATAACTCGGTGTTTTTCACTATTCATCAAAAATTGAAAGTTTTCAGAAAATTACCAAAAATTCACCCTTGGCTAATTTCGATATTCCGAATCCAAAAATTAAGTCCATTTAGAAAGATAAAATTTATAAAATTTCAAAAAGTGTGTATTACTATTCATAATGGCTAATTTATATAATATTTTAATAACATATCATTGTTTAGTGAAACTCAGTATTGCATACAACGCAAGCTATCGAGGAAGGTTGATCTTACGTGTAACACAAGCTAAGAATATTGTTGTGTATACTAAAATCTAATAAGATTTTGTGTATAGCACAAGATAATCTGGGTTTATCGTACAACCCAAGACATCAAATAAATTAAAAATAATATTTCTCATAAAATCTCAGGGTGTTACATTCTACCCCCCTTAAAATGAATTTCTCCCTCGAAATTCGTCGAGGTTATAAGTCATTTACTACTTGAAATTTTCATTCATAAAAACCCACATCGTAAAAAGGAATACCAAAACTTAATTTTAAAAACTAAAGTATGAAACGTAACAGTTGCCCAAATTAATTCATCACTGGGTTTTCACATAAGAGAACATGGGTGAAAATATGGATATGGAAGAGAAATATAACCATAAACTTCTGATGTAGAGTGGTATAGGAAATGGCTATGAAAAATCCAACAATCACAAAGCCATAAATTTTTGATAATCTAAGGTACCATCTGATTCATCAGATATGAGTGCACTAGGACAAAATTTTTGATTTTCAAGATCATTTACCTAATGTTGAATATTTTTTGAATTAAAAGAAATACTTAATTGATTTTGGTACAATCTCACTGTTTTTTGTGCCTTGAACAATTTTCACTTAATCTATTAAAGAAATGAAGTTGAATTTGTCTTCCGTGAAGTGCTAGAAGATCATGCGATAGAATGATAGGTCATTCCATCTGTCTCAAACATAAGGTTAGAAAAAGATATATACATAAGTTCATCTATAGTGAAATTAATCATATATGGTTCCTAAAATGGACTTATACTTAATCTATCATACCTATTAATAAAATAAAACTAATTTCTACTAACTAGGGACTTCTAGTAGGCTAGTGGTAAGTGATAAAGGCCTGTTTCACTTCAGTTGTGGGTTCGATTCCCGCAACCTTGTCCGACACGATGGGTTGTCGCTCGTCCTATAGGTTGTCCCTTTTTCTAAAAATACATTATTATAACATTCCATCAACAATATCGAGAAAATTTCTAGCCTTAAACAATACTATCTTATGTCTAACTTAATTTATTCTAATATTTAGGCTTATCCAAAATACTTTGATCCAAGATCACAGTATAAAGAAAATTATTACTTGAAAGGTCACATAACAAGCACGTGAATACCATCATTTATCCCCCATATATCATAAGATATATCTTGTTGGTCACATTCCAGACATGTGAATACCTTAATCATGTATTCTTTTGAAACATGAATTACCATAGAACCTTAGTGAAAACATGAATGATATCAAAAGTTAACTCTTTCCACATACCAAAATCCCAAAAAATCAATATACTCAAACCATGATATCACTTTTTCCTTATAAAAATAATGAGCTCATGAATACTATAAAACATATTATTTTCTCCTTATCCCTTCATTATGAACATATCATCCTCTTTCTAAAAATATTTCAGTCACTTTTCATGGTTACCGGTACCATACAATTATTGAAAACCAATACATAGATATTACAAAATTCCATGATACTATAAATGAGATTCCATGATACTATTTTGAAATCCCATTACATAAACACTTAATCATTCCACAACATCATTGTCATACTCAACATCGCCAATAGTGATTGCATGTGACTTCCCTTTGTCCTTTTCCTTAAGAGGTTGTTGATGTCGATCATCATTAACCCTTGGATTAGGGCATTGGTTTGCATAATTCCCCATTTCCTTTCACTTGAAGCATTTAAGTGTTGGTGGTGCATTCTCTGTAGTCTTTTATCTATTCACATCATTAGATAACTTTTTCCCATTACTTCAGCACTCAGTTACTCGATGACCTTCTCTTCCACACTTGAAACATTTTCTAGTACCTTTTAGACAATCTCCACCATGCTTCTTTCCACACATTGAGCATAAAGAAACATTCACCTTCTTTTCACCATTGTTCTAAGATTTTTCCTTAAACTCCATCTTTCATTTCTTATCAAAACCATGAGATAGATATGTAACACAACTTTAATTTCTACCTTGATAGCACAACACACAATTTCTTCATAGCTAATGAAGTCTCTTATATCTAATTCCCTTCGAAGACTTGGTTTTAAGACACTGAAGAATTGATCAACTTTACTTTCAGGTTAGATGATAAAGTCAGATGCATACCTTGCAAGCCTTGTAAAATTCACCTCATATATACCAACAGATTCATCATCCTTTTTCTTAAGCTCAAGTAAATCCTTTTCCATTTTTGTTCTAAAAATACAAGGGAAGTACTTATTGAAAAATATGTTCTTGAACTTGTCTCATTCCATGGATACAATTTCACCTTGTGGCCCTGTATTCTTAATTAGAGTCCACCACTGGTCTGCTTCACCTTCTAAACGGTAAACAGCCCAAATGAATTTTTCATTTTCTAAACATCAAAGTATGGAAAATATCTTTTCAATGGTACTGATCCATTTTTCAGCAACAAGTGGATCAGAAGACCCACTGAAAGAAGGTGGACGTTGCCTCATGAAGGACTCAATATAATATTTTTCCCTTCTCTTATCATTCGGAAGTCTAGAATGATTCATAGCTTGTGTAAGTATAGCAATAATATTTTTCACTCCATGTCCCATAACATTGGTTTGTTTAGGAGGAAAATCATTTCATTGCCCATTACATTTATCAACATGGTTCCTTTGGGTTCCAGCCATAGTCTAAAACCCAAAAAGAATAGTGTAAGAGGAAAAAATCATGCTAGGAAAACAACATAATAAAGGGGAGTACATTCAATATATAACATCTTAGGTTTAATTCTAATATCTTTACCATAATTCTAGGACTATAACCTATACTTATACTTAACCTTAGGGACATCCCTAGACATACCTTATAAATATCTCTAGAAATTTCACTAAAGTTTTCACATCCAAGTTTCCAAAGGTTAACTAAACCTTTGCTCTAATACCAACTGTAGAAACCCATACTTGACGTACATAGACATTACATTACTTTTGCGTAATACTTAATAAATTACAAAAACAGACACCCAAACACCGTATTAGTTTAGTGTCTTTGGAAACTCGGAACATAATCTTCTAATCATGGTGAAAGATCTTCAACATTTCCCATAAAGATCTTCCCCTTTGGTTTTCTTACCTAAAACCTTTCTTTATATCATGGGGAAAAGAAAACATAAAAATGTTGAGCTCAAATTATCAGTAAGGGTAAACATGGAGAACATAAAACAATCCCTAAACATTTGAAGGTAAGAAAATGAACATAAAACATATGAGTAATGACATAAATCTTGGTAGTTCATAAGGCATAGATCAAAAAGGAACATTAACCATGATAAAATATCATGGGAATAAAACATGTAATTGTGGAAACCATTAAGCACAAGTTATGATTTCCATAGTAGCCAAGGCATTGCTTCCAATACCATCATAGTGGACAAAGTCACTTACTGAATCGATTTCACTCCTCGTTCCAGTCCTGTATCACTGAACTGGATTAACTTTCCATTCCACCCATGTCTATCTCATGAGATATAAATATTTACCCAATGAATTGGAGGGATATATAGGTCCCACCCATCTCATATTGAAATCATTCTTATGTGTTCCACAAAACAATCATAAATCATTCATCATAACCCAAAGAATAAAATGGGTTTCATAAACATCATCCCATCATAACATAATCCATATTAACAAATGGATATCATTTCACAATAAGAAAAATTAAACCATGTAAATAATAGAGACATTATGATTGAAACATAACCGTATTAAATAATGTTATCATATATGGAAAATAGTTTTGATAAAACACTTGAAATTAATTCTTAAGGAAAATATCCTTTCTTCTTCAAAATCATTTTCTTTTCACAAAATACCATGCAATTTTAAAAGAAAATGACTTTTGTTGAAAATAATCATGAATTATTGTAGAGGAATATTCATGTGAATAAGGTGTTATAAAATCTTAAAAATCCATTCACGTAGTATAAGTTAAAAAACATTCTCCTCGTACTTTTGCTGGAAAAGTCAAAAAGTTCATCGTATGGTAAACAAAAGAAAGATTCTTTCCATAACATAGTGTAAAAGTCAAAGAGGGGTAAAAATGACTTTAAAAATACATGGAAGAATATTAAACACTTTATGAAAAACATTTTATGGACATGGATGAAAAATATACCCCAGTAAATACTTACGTATAAGAAATCTTGGATAAAAATGAGATTGAAAAATTATCCCTTACCTTACGTCCAATTTCTCCCGTATGTGTCCGAGACTCCTGTATATTGGGTTTAAACATATTATTAACTTGTAACAGAACCATAATAATTTTTATTATATCATATATGGTTCACTTATGACTTTATATTACCCGTTCTTTGGTCAATTCCATGTTAAAGCGTCGTTCTGGGTAAAATCGTTTCATTTATCGTACGTGTTTGGACTTGTTGTTATTGATATTATTATTACTTATATCATGATTTACTTACTTACAGAATGTAAAACATGATTTATATATCACATATATTCATTATATATATATCTATATATAATAGATAGATAAATGAAATGAAACACACATTTCATGGAGACGGTAGGCCGTATGTACGCATGAACGCTATTTTCCTTTCCTTATTGACTTGAATGGAAGTAATTAGATGATATTTATATATACATAAATAAATTAACATTATTATGTCATATATATCATTATTATTCATTATATATACTTTATAATCATTCTTGAATGGTTAATATGGAGAATGAATCTCATCGCATCGTGGAGACGGTAATCCGTACGTACGCATGAGTGATGATATCGTTCCCATAATTATTGAATGGAATTGGAGTGGATGATATAATATCTCAAAATCATTATGATTTTATAATAAACATATATAGTTATTATTTACACCATTATACCCATCCAAGTAAGGTGGTGGTGGAAAAACATATTACACCATGGCGTGGAGACGATATTTCGTACATACACACACGCGGTGATTTCATTTTCCATAGGATGGATAGAAGTTGAAATGGGGTTGTTTCATATTTATAATAACATATTAGTATATTAGTTATACTTATTTAATTACTTTATAATGAAACAACTAAAGAAGAGGAAGTATAAGAATAAAGAAACTTGAAAGAATCGGTAAAAGAGATTACCTCTTCTTCGGAGCGCCTCCTCTTAACCTCCTCTTAGGGCACTAAAGTTGGTCTTTGAAGAAGACCAGGACCTCTATTAGGTTTCTATATAAGTTTATAAGTGAAATGGGTAGGGTTTGGCTGAGCTCTAAGTCTCAAATTTTTGTGAAGATGAGAGGGAGGAGGTGCCCTTTTATAAGAGGGGTGAGGGGCACCATAGGAAAAACTTAAAATATTATTTTATAATAAATTCATATTCAGTTTATAATGGCTCCAAAGTGACTTATTTAGAGGCTAGGGTAATTATGGGTTGAAATCCACTCAACCAATAGGTTTTAGACAAGTTTAGGTTACCATTTTAACCTTATCATTTAGATTTAACTCTAAGTTAAATAATTTAACCTTTATCGTGTCTTCTTGTATTCTTACACTATATGGTTAATCAACTTACTATAAACTGCCAATAGAACCCCAATTGGTTAATTAATTTCATATATATTATTATATAAGTCTTTTGTCCGAACCTTAGATTTTTAGGACCATTATATCAATTAATAATATAATATTTGTTTTAAAAACTCTTTTATGTCAATTTTGACACTATTTGGTATTTTGTTTTCTCTAAATTCATAACAGCATTATTACTTCTCAAACAATTCATATAAACAACACTAATATATTATATTAACCTATAAAATTATTTTAATTAATAAAAAGTCTCAAATTACATTTATTTGGGTATTTATAATATCAATTATTTTAATATTTCATTAATTAGGTAATTACTGCATCACCATTGTGTCATAAATAAATTAAATTATTTAATGTCTAAAAATTATAAATAAAATACCATTATGTAGGAAATATTTTTATCTTTCTAATGAATATTTATATTTGAATTAATATTATTTATAACCCTATATTAAAAATGTTTTAGTTATTAAACATTGATTTTAACTATTTTAACTCTTCTTTAAATAAAATAATAATAAATGTCCTAATCTAATCCAAGTGGACCTAAAGGGTAATATTTTATTCCTAAGGTTTTTTTTGGTCGAATTAAACTTATCCAATAAAATTAGGACATGTTTTAGGGTAATAATAATATCATTTTTACCCTTAATTACCCTATTTACTTTTAACTGTGGTAAATAAAAGTAAAAAGTTAATATTAACCAAAAATTATTTTTATCTTATTAAACCACATTTTACTCCTTAATATTAACTGTGTTTCTCGGATTTTCAAATTTCCACTCCCAGAAGTGGTAAAATTATGTTTTATGTAAATTTGCAAATTCTCCTAGGAGGTGGGTAAAAGACGGTGAAAAGTTCAATAAAATTTTTATATATCTAAAATTACTATAAAATGACTCTAATGAATTGAATTGAACTTATATAGGTATTATGTATCAATTTTTACTTAAAATAAATTTAAAAAAAATAAATAAAAATTTAAATAAAAATTCGGTTTTAAATTATAACTCAGTGTTTTTCACTATTCACCAAAAATTGAAAGTTTTTATAAAAATACCAAAAATTCACCCTAGGTTAATTTCGATATTATGAATCCAAAAATTAAGTCCATTTGGAAAGATAAAATTTATAAAATATCAAAAAATGGGTATTACTATTCATAATGCCTAGTTTATATAATATTTTAATAACATATCGTTGTTTAGTGAAACTCGGTATTGCGTACAACGCAAGCTATCGAGGAAGGTTGATCTTGCGTTTAACACAAGCCAAGAATAGTTTTGCGTATACTACAAGATAATATGGTGTTTCGTATAGCGCAAGATAATCTTGGTGTAGCGTACAACACAAGACATCAAAGAAATTAAAAATAATATTTCTCACGAAATCTCAGGGTGTTACACCCTCTACGCCACTTCCTTGGTGTATTAGGCTAACTCATCTAAGGTCCCAGATTAGCATCTAGAAACATATCCAATAACCCACAGAGAGAAAATTTAAAGGTAATAATGACAATAACTTCATAAAAATTATAATTATGTAATATAATACCTTTTTCATAGTGTCTCATTAAGTCGGTTACATCACATGTGTCATCAACTGTTATGTTCGATATATATTTCTTTGACTATCCATAAATGAACATTCCAATATAATCACCACATCCATGGAATTTATTAGGATATTTCAATTCAATTAAAGGTACAAAGATATTTACTTCTATTAACTAGGAAGTAAAAATCATTTATTTAATTATTCTTTAATTTCATATCACTTGTGAGGAACCCAATGTATCCTACCTCACCATGAGTATATGTCATCATAGTTTTTTAAATACATAAAATTACATAACCCATGATATGTATTAATAATAATATAAAGTATAAGGACCAATACACATGTCCATCATAAAACATGTGGAATTCATATGGGCAAGTATATTCTCATTACCTCCTCTCTTTGATAATATCAAGGGAAAACTTTATGAGAAGAAACTTCAATGTCTTAGGATCCCCCTACCCCTAATATCATGTATCATTTGATTCCAGTAAGATTATTTCATCAAGATATAGAAATTATATATAAGAATATTATTATCACACTTCAAGGTTCTAATCATATCAGGGAACTTCTTGGACCTTTTGATGCAATAGATACTTTAAGGAAATTATAACATTAATTTTATAGAGAATAATACACATTACATGATAATATATTTATTAATAATCAAGAACATGAATATAATCATAATAAAAAATAAAAAATAAATTGGTATTATGGAACTACATCCAATAAACTCCCACTTTCACTAAAACCAATTGTTAAATATCCACTTGGTCAGCCTCACAAGATAAACATACTTCTGGGGAGTATGGTTATAGCTATTGGGCCTACAATATTTTCGTTTTTGTTTTATTTACTAAGACCTAATGTCTCTATGAAAACCACTCAAGATATAATGACACTTATTATATAAATTTTCCTCTATCATCCTTTACATTTTTTATAATTCCACAGTATAAAGTTTTTCAACATTTGATTACACCTTACTACCATGGTGAAACTTGAAAATATAGAACAAATTATTGTTAAAATAACTTCTTAAGCTACATTTTAAGCCACAACATACTTGATCTATGTATATATGGAAAAAATGAAATGTAGTAAGTTTTATTTTATATATTACCTTAGCATTAATACAATTATATCTCAAAATGATCTAAAATGAGACTAGTTTTAAATCCCCTTAATGATTTAAACATAACCAATACAAAACCTCAATATATATCATGGAATGTGAAATATATTTCTAAAGTACTCTTAGGAATACGTATTCTATCAAAAAAATAACCTAATGTGTTTTTCCATATAAACTAGTTAAGATCTCATTCCATGAGACACTAGAAACAATTATTTAAATTATTTCATCTTATATTTTTCAATATCATGTTAAATTATGTATTATGACATGGACTAATAAACCCTATTGATCTATACTAGTAGATAATGTTCCCTATTACATAGGTTTCTAATTAATTTATCCTTGTAGAAACAGTTTTCTTAAGTCTTTAATAAAATTCAAACTAATCATTTATTTTCTATATATTTTCAAACATATCAGACTTAGGAAACTATATTGATCACACTAACCACTTTTAGGAACCTAGGAATAAATTAATTCCAAAAATATTATTCTATGATCATAATGATTTATTTGATACATAAATAGATCCTTTAAACATTTATACCTTATTGGTTTTCATTATTGTCACTAATCCTTTTAGTCATTTCATATAGACATATTTCCTAAGGTTTCAATCAAGGAAAGTTGTCTTGACATCCAATGAACTATATAATCATCATATAAATTTACTATGATAGGAGGAATTCTAGTGGATTTAAGTATGATAGCTTGGTATAACCAATATATCCTTATTTATACCATGCTTTTAAATTCAATGTTTACATTCTCTTGAATACCCACTAACAACATTACATTTGGAATCCCAGCTTTTTTAAACTTATAAAATATTCATTACATAGTAAAACAGTTAATAATATATAGGATATTTTAAGGTTTAGTTTCATGAAAATTAGGAACATAATACATGAATAACATAAAAATTCATTTAATCCACTTGAAATTATTCTTTATAGGTTCATATTAAGTTACTTCTATTACTTCTCATATCATGGGGACATTCATTAAAAGAAATGGGAGAACATAAAGCCTAGTAAGAGAAAAAACAAAGGATATATTTAGAATGTGGCCATGAGGCATAATAGGGTATGATCATAAAAACATGAGGCATATCATAATATAATAATCATGAGTTAAAACATGGAAATGTGGTTTAAACATAAAAATGAGAAATTTACAACCATATCACCAAGTTTTATCATTGAGGTATAATAAATCATAATCACCAAGGTTATTCACCAAGGTATTATAGACCATGTCATACCTAGAGATTAATTATTTACACAATTAATTGGATTTATATCTAGGAACACCCTCCATATAAATCATAATAAATCATTTTATAAATAACTTGAGGAGAATAAATAATGAGTTTCATATAAATTCATTTAGTATATAAGTTCATAAAAACATGAACATTACTTCATTTTTAACACATGAGAAGGGAATGTGAGTTTAATACATGTAAATCTCAAATAAATAAATTATTTTTAAATCTAGGTTCATACCCATGGAAAATGTGGTGGTTTGGGTATTCAAAATATAATAATTTCTCATGTAAAAGAGAGTAATTCTAGAAATTAATCTAGTATCATGGCGATATAAAATAAGGATTAAAGATATCTCATAATGAGAGAGATTAATGGTCTTCCTTTGGTAAAACACTATTTTATAAGTAAAGTGGGTAATAAAAGGTGTTCAAAAACAAAGTAATTCAATATTTATAGGGCATACCACAAACAAGGTACTTGAATATAAAAAATGAAGAGAATTCTCTTTCCTTGAAGTGTTGGTTTCTACAACATGAGGATGGAAACTTTAGGATATTAGAACAATTTTGTAACACCCCAGGTAAATAAAGAATATGACATTTCATATTTACCCATATTTGTGAATAACATATTTAAATAACTTTAAAGGGGATTCTATGCTCGATGGCGTACCCAACATGCAACAACGAGTTTCTTGGGAATCTTACGTTGCACTCTAATAATAAAATAATATTATTTTAAATGGTAGTTAACATGTAGTCGTTGTAATGGCGGGAATGGATAGAAATAACTAAAATATGATTATATATGTTTTTAAATGTTTTTACATTTATCCAATAAAAGATAATGGATTAAAATACGGAAAGAATTCAATTTTAGGCGTATATGCCCTAGTTTTCACTAAAGGTTCACTTATCACCTTTTGATGGGGAACCGTCATTAAATATAGTTTTGATCACTCTTATAAATTCTTTTGGATCAAATAAAACTCTTATTAAGAATCAGGACATCAAAATTTACTTTGTGTAAATTTTTGGTATCTTTCCGATAAAGTTCATTTTTTTAATGAATAGTGTAAAATGTTGTATTTTAATTCAAAACCACTTTTTAATCTAATTTATTTATATGATTAGATTATATTTTGAATTGGTTTTAAAGTGAAATAAGAAAATATTTTTACCATTAAATCTAATAGTGTTCGTTGGAATCAATTTCACTTTGAAATCAGACTTAAACAAGTGTCAATCTTTTGATACTTATTGTTTCATAAAACACGCTATTTGACATGACAGCGGGAATTAATTATTAAATTAATTAATGTGACTTATATGTTTTGAATTTTTTAAAATGGACTTCATTTTTGAATTCATAGTATCAAATATAGCTTAGGGTGAATTTTTGGGATTTTTCTGAAAAACTTCAATTTTTGATGAATAGTGAAACCACTAAGTGGTACTTATAAAAACTGATTTTCCGTTTAAATGAAATCTTGCCATCATTGTGTTTTGATTTTCAAAAATCCGACATACATGGTTGTCATTAAGAAGTAAAATGTGGTTCAATGAGATTAAAATAATTTTTTGGTGAATAGTAACTTATTAAGTTTTTAATCGCGATTAGTGGTAATTAGTGTAGTTTAAGGTAAAAATAATGCTTTAATAAAATGAGATGAGCTTTACACATGTCTTAACCTCATTGGTTGTATCATGGCAGACCAAGACAAGCCATGGGTCAACTTGGGGACCCCATGGATCCACTTTGGTTGGGAAATGACATAAATAACATTTTATTTAATGTAAAAGTAAAATTGACACAAACATGATATGTTTTACTAAAACAATTTTTAAGTGGGGTTATACAAGTCATATTTTTTATTATAAATATTAATTGGAAAGATAAAAAGATTTCCTACATCATAGTATTTTTTTAATAATTTTTAGACATTAAATAAATTAAATTATTTATGACATAATAATGATGCAGCGATGACATCATTATTTGACGATTTAAATAAAATGGAAAGATAATGTAAAATCTATAAACTACACATGTCCAAAACTTATTGGATGAGTGGATTTCGAAGCCTTATCACCTTATCCACGAATTATATCAATGTGGGACCTTTTGAAACCGAAACACATTTTCAAATAAAGTAATATTTCTTTACTTTCCAAAAGTGCCCCTCCTCTCCTCTTATAAAAGGCCCCCACCTCTACCTCATTTAACACACTCCTCAAGCCTTTGGCTCGGCCAACCCCTGCCCATTTACTCTCTCCACATCCCTCTCCTCATCCTAGAGGATTCCCTTTGGGCAGAATCCTTTCAAAGGAAGCCTTTAGGCTCAAATCAAAAGGAGTTACACTTTTAAAGGTAATTCATTCTCTCATGTTCATTTGTTTTATTTTGCTTCTCCAACCCCCTAAACTCTTTTTATTTACTTATTTTGTAACAACACCAGTATCTTCAATATACTAGGATGTTTTTATAATATTTATTCGATCTACACTCTCACACAACTACATCAAATGGTTAAAGAACATACGGTTTCCGTGGATGGTGAAATTCTGCCTCCCGAAACGATGATTGTTCAATACTCATTTAACACCTTCAACGGTGGCCATTATGATGTCACTATTTTTATATATGATATATAATATGTTTATGTTTTATTTATGCTTCTATATTTTTCATTTTTGTCTTACCTTTATGGCTTCCATTATGGGTATACGCGATATCTTCATTTAAGGAAGTGCGGACTACCGCCCCCTCAAAGTGATTTGATTCGTTAAATACCATATGTGGGATGTATAAAGGATGGAAATATGATATTATATATGATATTATACTGGAATTATAATATACCTTTATATCATTATTATTCCATTCTATAAAATACGAAATAGAAATGAAAGTAGCGTTCATGCGTACGTACGGCTTACCGTCTCCATGAACGGTGCATTTCATTTCTTACCTCTAAATGATTATGTAATGTTATAAATGCATGAATATACTGGATATATATGACATATATGATATCCAAATCATGAATATTATTCTGGATATAATAAACATTTGACCACACGAACAACATGTAATGGTAAGAAGTCCACTTTCGACTTAAGAATCAAATATCGACAAAACAAACATTATTAACTTAAATGTTTACATAATGTTTATAACATGGAAATAAGTGATATAATAGTAATAATGAACTTAATAAAGTGTAAATTAACTCAAGTTTATTATTCAGGACGTTAAAGAATGATCGAGTCAAGTCGGACCCGAGGTAAGGGATCCTACAACTCTCTTTCTTTATAAGTACACTCTTTTATGTCATTTCTTTTAAGCTCATCTTTCTTATGATTGGGATGTTCTTTTATATTACTCCTACTTTAATTTTTATGTTCATGTGATGAGAGACCCTATTCTATCTCATCAATCCATTTTGGAAGTTTTGAGTGGCGCCGTTAGGCTACCGAACTTTCGTAAGAGATCTAACCTCTCTCTTTCTTTTTAAGTACTCTCCTTTATGTCACTTCTTTTAAGATACTCTTTGTAATGTTGGGGGATGTTATTTTATATTCCTGTTTCTGTACATTTTATTTTAATGTTATTAGATACCCTATTTGATCTCATCAATCCATATTTGGAAGTTTTATGTGGCACCGTTAGGCTGCCGAGTTTTCGTAAGGGATTTTTCATCTCACTTTTATTCCCATGAGATTTATGCTACATTTGCCACAAATTCCATTGAGTGGTGTATGTAATGCCCATTATTCTACTCTTTGTGTAATATAATTTCGTTTATGAGTATTTACATCAATGATCTATTGTCCTTCTTTCATGGGGTGTATGTTTTGAAAGATACCCAAGTCGGTAAGGGAACCTTTCACCCTCCTCTTTTTTAAAAGACTTCTTTTATTGGGTCTTTTAATTTACATATTTTTATGTTGGGATATGTTCTCATACATACTTATTGATGTAAATTTTATGTCCATGTGATTAGATACACTTTTTATCTCTCATCAACTCATTTTGATGTGACGCCGTTAGGCTGTCAAGGGAACTTTTTAACCCAATTTCGATTTCTTTGGGTTCAACTTGTAGTCATTGAATATGTCATCCATTGAATATGTGTGATTGACCTTTTATTGTTTTATGCTTAATATCCACTTATATTGGGTGTATATATATTTTTCACACATATTTTTGAGATTTATTTGTCCTTAATTTAAGGATACCTTCTTTATAAGGGATTTCATCACATTTGACCTTTCTATTGAGGGTACATTGTTGTTATGCACCAATTCACTCTTATATGGTGTATATACTGTCCTTTGGAGTATTATATCATGAATCCTTTTATTCTCATGATATTATAAAGTTCTGACTAAATGTTATTCCTCGATTATTGTATTCAAGTGTCTCTAATTTTGGTAAAACCCCTTTAACCAAGATATCGTTTTAAATGTTTTAATTATTTGTTCTTATTAATATCCATGTTTTCAAAATTGTTTTAAGGATTTATTTATATGTATATTAATGGTTTAAAATGTTAAAAGCTTCAAGGTGGTATGGGACACTTTGATTCAAAAATCTCTTTATTAAATGTTTTAAATGGTTTTGGAAATGGTTTCTTTTTGAATGGATTCATTATTTCAATATCCTAAAATGTTATATTGTGATTGAAATGTGAAAATGTTATGTTTCCTTTATTCATGTTTATGTGATACGATTATGTTATGGTTCTTGGGCATTGTTATGAAGAACGGGTGGTTCCGTGATAAACTAAGGGCGGGTGAGCCCGATATAGCTCTCCAATGCATTGGGTAACGCGAAGGAGTGAAACGTTAAGGTTTCTCCGAAGAGATTTAGGGAATATATTGTGATGGGTATTCCAAACGTAACCAAGAGGGTTACTCCCTACGTAAGAATGTTATGAATGCCTCAAGTTACCTTTATGTATTATGTTTTCTATGATTTATTCATGATTTGATATGCCTATGTTTTATGGGTAAAGTATGATTTCATTCTTATGTATTTATGAACTCATGTTTCCTTTCCGTATTTTTATAACCCTTACTGAGATTTTTATGCTCATCCCAAGTTTTTGAAATGTTTTTCACAGGTCAAGGGAAAGGTACATGATGTGATGATAGTGTCAAGGATGTGTCAAGAAAGAATCTGTGTTTTATTTTAAATAGGTTTCTGTTGATGGGAAGAATGAATATTGTCTTTTATGTAACCACTTTGTTTAAATGTGGAATGTAATGCAAGTTTCATGATCTAATTCTCTAAAACTCTAAACCTGAAAAGATCCTCAATGTGTAATCTTGTAATAACTCAAGATTAAGTAAGGTTTAAGGCTGGGGCCTTATAGTTGGTATCAAAGGCCGGTTTAGATAACTTTAGAGGTTAGGGTATTCTTTAATCATAAGTGACATTACCATAATGGTTAGGATTTCAGAAAGAGTCCTAGTTTTAAATAAAGTGAATGAGTAAGTATATATTAGTGTTTACCTTCCTCGTTAGTACATGATGGTTTTGTTGATATACTCACACTGACCTTTTTGGTTTTAGTAAATGGCTGGATCTAGCAGGCACCAAAGTGACAATGGGTTTGAAGGAAACTGTGGTGGTTCTCTGATTAAGATACTTGATGAGATGGGGAATTCAATGAGGAATCTCATGGTTTTTCTAAACCAACTATCAAGGAGTCATGATCAACCACTTGAACCTTGGTGAGTTCTATAATGCATCATGTACGAGATGGCCAACTCGATGTGGAAATTCAGGTAATAATTATTAAGGTAACCATTAGGGTTTATATGATCCTTACTTTTGAGGTAATTATGGGTTATTATATGATATGATGGAAAATTAAGGGCATGAGATAAAATTTAGGTTAAAATATGTTATGATTATTCTTGAAGATTTTATCTCATTTTGGGGAATGTTTTAAGAATTATATAGTTTTGGAAAAAGGACAACACGCAGACCGTGTGAAATCTCGTCGCGTCGGACAAAGCTGCGGGAATCAAACCCACAACCAAAGTGCGACTGGTATTTATCACCTACCACTGGACTACGTGAAGTCCCTGGTTAGTTTGACCGATTCTTTTTAGTTATATGATTTTATGAATTAAGAGTAAGTTGATTTTGGAGGATATGTGATTAGGATAATTACTTTTCAATGTGAGACTTTAGGAGCAACTGATGTTGTTTGGAGATAAATGTTACGATTTAACTTGGTAGACTATGTGACTAAATCCTTCAAATATTTGGGTTTCAATCTTAGTTTGTTTTACTTTGAAGAATTTTATGGACAAATGGTCCTCGTTGAACTTTGGGTTTTGTTGGAAAAATTTTGGAGATTAAGAATAGATTTTCTTTTTATAAAGGGTTATCCTTTTCTGGATTATCTGATCTTGTACTAGCCTTTTTGGTTTTGGTTTTGGTTAAAGACATGGGAAGTATATAGTTCTATTTTGTGGATTAGGTGATTCTCTAGAATTTTATTATAGTACTCTTAATGTGAACAAGTCTTCCTAAATACTCGTCTTTTGGAGAAAATATGAGTTTGTGTAAGGAATCTAATAAAAGCTGAAAGTCAATATGATAAGTGATTATGTTTCCTTATGAATAAATTCCTCAATAAAAAGTAACTTAAAACAAAAATGTTGTCTATTAACTTTTCCTACTGGAGAATCGAATACCGTTTAACCCATCACAAGTTTGTGATTTTCTCGTGGTTAACTTTCTCCTAAACATGTTTTCTATCACTCTCCATCAGAACATGACCCTTTGTTTTTTCCTCCATGTCCATATTTTCATACTTGGAATCCTAGTATGTGTTAACTCGGGTGACCTTTGTACTTATCTCTCTTTATTTTAAAGTGTTTGTTTTACCGACTTTTGTTCCGATGTGGGACTTTCAAGGATGTTTCCAAGCGCAATTTTAAAATTGCGAGGACGCAATTCCCAAAAGGGGGGAAGGATGTAACACCCCAGGTAAATAAAGAATATGACATTTCATATTTACCCATATTTGTGAATAAAATATTTAAATAACTTTAAAGGGGACGCTATGCTCGATGGCGTACCCAACACGCAACAACGAGTTTCTTGGGAATCTTACGTTGCACTCTAATAATAAAATAATATTATTTTAAATGGTAGTTAACATGTAGCCGTTGTAATGGAGGGAATGGATAGAAATAACTAAAATATGATTATATATGTTTTTAAATGTTTTTACATTTATCCAATAAAAGATAATGGCTTAAAATACGGAAAGAACTCAATTTTAGGCGTATATGTCCTAGTTTTCACTAAAGGTTCACTTATCACCTTTTGATGGGGAACCGTCATTAAATATAGTTTTGATCACTCTTATACATTCTTTTGGACCAAATAAAACTCTTATTAAGAATCGAGACATCAAAATTTACTTTGTGTAAATTTTTGGTATCTTTCCGATAAAGTTCATTTTTTTAATGAATAGTGTAAAATGTTGTATTTTAATTCAAAACCAATTTTTAATCTAATTTATTTATATGATTAGATTATATTTTGAATTGGTTTTAAAGTGAAATTAGAAAATATTTTTACCATTAAATCCAATAGTGTTCGTTGGAATCAATTTCACTTTGAAATCAGACTTAAACTAGTGTCAATCTTTTGATACTTATTGTTTCATAAAACACGCTATTTGACATGACAGCGGGAATTAATTATTAAATTAATTAATGTGACTTATATGTTTTGAATTTTGTAAAATGGAATTCATTTTTGAATTCAGAGTATCAAATATAGCTTAGGGTGAATTTTTGGGATTTTTCTGAAAAACTTCAATTTTTGATGAATAGTGAAACCACTAAGTGGTACTTATAAAAACTGATTTTCCGTTTAAATGAAATTTTGCCATCATTGTGTTTTTATTTTCAAAAATCCGACATACATGTTTGTCATTAAGAAGTAAAATGTGGTTCAATGAGATTAAAATAATTTTTTGGTGAATAGTAACTTATTAAGTTTTTAATCGCGATTAGTGGTAATTAGTGTAGTTTAAGGTAAAAATAATGCTTTAATAAAATGAGATGAGCTTGACACATGTCTTACCCTCATTGGTTGTATCATGGCCGACCAAGACAAGCCATGGGTCAACTTGGGGACCCCATGGATCCACTTTGGTTGGAAAATGACATAAATAACATTTTATTTAATGTAAAAGTAAAATTGACACAAACATGATATGTTTTACTAAAATAATTTTTAAGTGGGGTTATACAAGTCATCTTTTTTATTATAAATATTAATTGGAAAGATAAAAAGATTTCCTAAATCATAGTATTTTTTTTATAATTTTTAGACATTAAATAAATTACATTATTTATGACATAATAATGATGCAGCGATGACATCATTATTTGACGATTTAAATAAAATGGAAAGATAATGTAAAATCTATGAACTACACATGTCCAAAACTTATTGTATGAGTTTAGTTCGAAGCCTTATCACCTTATCCATGAATTATAGCAATGTGGGACCTTTTGAAACCGAAACACATTTTCAAATAAAGTAATATTTCTTTACTTTCCAAAAGTGCCCCTCCTCTCCTCTTATAAAAGGCCCCCACCTCTACCTCATTTAACACACTCCTAAAGCCTTTGGCTCGGACAACCCCTGCCCATTTACTCTCTCCACATCCCTCTCCTCATCTTAGATGATTTCCTTTGGGCATAATCCTTTCAAAGGAAGCCTTTAGGCTCAAATCAAAAGGAGTTACACTTTTAAAGGTAATTCATTCTCTCATGTTCATTTGTTTTATTTTGCTTCTCCAACCACCTAAACTCTTTTTATTTACTTATTTTGTAACAAAACCAGTATCTTAAATATACTAGGATGTTTTTATAAGATTTATTCGAGCTACACTCTCACACAACTACATCAAATGGTTAAAGAACATACGGTTTCCGTGGATGGTGAAATTCTGCCTCCCGAAACGATGATTGTTCAATACTCATTTAACACCTTCAACGGTGGCCATTATGATGTCACTATTTTTATATATGATATATAATATGTTTATGTTTTATTTATGCTTCTATATTTTTCATTTTTGTCTTACCTTTATGGCTTCCATTATGGGTATACGCGATATCTTCATTTAAAGAAGTGCGGACTACCGCCCCCTCAAAGTGATTTGATTCGTTAAATACCTTATGTGGGATGTATAAAGGATGGAAATATGATATTATATATGATATTATACTGTATTTATAATATACCTTTATATCATTATTATTCCATTCTATAAAATACGAAATAGAAATGAAAGTAGCGTTCATGCGTACGTACGGCTTACCGTCTCCATGAACGGTGCATTTCATTTCTTACCTCTAAATGATTATGTAATGTTATAAATGCATGAATTTACTGGATATATATGACATATATGATATCCAAATCATGAATATTATTCTGGATATAATAAACATTTGACCACACGAACAACATGTAATGGTAAGAAGTCCACTTTCGACTTAAGAACCAAATATCGACAAAACAAACATTATTAACTTAAATGTTTACATAATGTTTATAACATGGAAATAAGTGATATAATAGGAATAGTGAACTTAATAAAGTGTAAATTAACTCAAGTTTATTATTCAGGACGTTAAAGAACGATCGAGTCAAGTCGGACCCGAGGTAAGGGATCCTACAACTCTCTTTCTTTATAAGTACACTCTTTTATGTCATTTCTTTTAAGCTCATCTTTCTTATGATTGGGATGTTCTTTTATATTAATCCTACTTTAATTTTTATTTTCATGTGATGAGAGACCCTATTCTATCTCATCAATCCATTTTGGAAGTTTTGAGTGGCGCCGTTAGGCTGCCGAACTTTCGTAAGAGATTTAACCTCTCTCTTTCTTTTTAAGTACTCTCCTTTATGTCACTTCTTTTAAGCTCCTCTTTGTAATGTTGGGGGATGTTCTTTTATATTCATCTTTATGTAAATTTTATTTTAATGTGATTAGATACCCTATTTGATCTCATCAATCCATATTTGGAAGTTTTATGTGGCACCGTTAGGCTGCCGAGTTTTCGTAAGGGATTTTTCATCTCACTTTTATTCCCGTGAGATTTATGCTACATTTGCCACAAATTCCATTGAGTGGTGTATGTACTGCCCATTATTCTACTCTTTGTGTAATATACTTTCTTTTATGATTATTTACATCAATGATCTATTGTCCTTCTTTCATGGGGTGTATGTTTTGAAAGATACCCAAGTCGGTAAGGGAACCTTTCACCCTCCTCTTTTTTAAAAGACTTCTTTTATTGGGTCTTTTAATTTACATATTTTTATGTTGGGATATGTTCTCATACATCCTTATTGATGTAAATTTTATGTTCATGTGATGAGATACACTTTTTATCTCTCATCAACTCATTTTGATGTGACGCCGTTAGGCTGTCAAGGGAACTTTTTAACCCAATTTCGATTTCTTTGGGTTCAACTTGTAGTCATTGAATATGTCATCCATTGAATATGTGTGATTGAACTATTATTGTTTTACGCTTAATATCCACTTATATTGGGTGTATATATATTTGTCACACATATTTTTGAGATTTATTTGTCCTTAATTTAAGGATACCTTCTTTATAAGGGATTTCATCACATTTGACATTTCTATTGAGGGTTCATTGTTGTTATGCACCAATTCACTCTTATATGGTGTATATACTGTCCTTTGGAGTATTATATCATGAATCCTTTTATTCTCATGATATTATAAGGTTCTGACTAAATTTTATTCCTCGATTATTGTATTCAAGTGTCTCTAATTTTGGTAAAACCCCTTTAACCAAAATATCGTTTTAAATGTTTTAATTATTTGTTCTTATTAATATCCATGTTTTCAAAATTGTTTTAAGGATTTATTTATATGGATATTAATGGTTTAAAATGTTAAAAGCTTCAAGGTGTTATGGGACACTTTGATTCAAAAATCTCTTTATTAAATGTTTTAAATGGTTTTGGAAATGGTTTCTTTTTGAATGGATTCATTATTTCAATATCCTAAAATGTTATATTGTGATTGAAATGTGGAAATGTTATGTTTCCTTTATTCATGTTTATGTGATACGATTATGTTATGGTTCTTGGGCATTGTTATGAAGAACGGGTGGTTCCGTGATAAACTAAGGGCGTGTGAGCCCGATATAGCTCTCCAATGCATTGGGTAACGTGAAGGAGTGAAACGTTAAGGTTTCTCCGAAGAGATTTAGGGAATATACTGTGATGGGTATTCCAAACGTAACCAAGAGGGTTACTCCCTACGTAAGAATGTTATGAATGCCTCAAGTTACCTTTATGTCTTATGTTTTCTATGATTTATTCATGATTTGATATGCCTATGTTTTATGGGTAAAGTATGATTTCATTCTTATGTATTTATGAACTCATGTTTCCTTTCTGTATTTTTATAACCCTTACTGAGATTTTTATGCTCATCCCAAGTTTTTGAAATGTTTTTCACAGGTCAAGGGAAAGGTACATGATGTGATGATAGTGTCCAGGATGTGTCAAGAAAGAATCCGTGTTTTATTTTAAATAGGTTTCCGTTGATGGGAAGAATGAATATTGTCTTTTATGTAACCACTTTGTTTAAATGTGGAATGTAATGCAAGTTTCATGATCTAATTCTCTAAAACTCTAAACCTGAAAATATCCTCAATGTGTAATCTTGTAATAACTCAAGATTAAGTAAGGTTTAAGGTTGGGGCCTTATAAATTTAGATGGACGCTTTGGGGGTAAATGACCATAAATTCATGGACAATGGATTTTGAGTTGATAGGAATGGGGTATGGGTGGGTATTTATAGTAAAATAGGAGTAATTATTTAATAATTTCAAAATATTGGTCTTGGAATTCTATGTTATGGAAAATGAAAAACCATTAGCATGCCCATGGTTTATACTCAGGGTTTTAGAAATTTGAGTCATGTTTTATATTATTTCAAACTATTTTAATTTAAATCCTTATTTTAATATTACTCTGTACATAGAAAATTTATTTTTTTCATAAAATATATTTTTTAAAATCATAATTTCTTTTTTTGACTTTGGAAATCCATTTGAAGGCTTGGAAATTGATTTAAATCCATTATAATACATAATATTTAAAATATATATATTTTAAGTTGTGGATTATATTTATTTAATTATTAAATATGTAATACATATATGTGAATTTTTAAAACATTCTAAAAAACAAAAACTATATTTTTATTATTCACTGAAAAATTAAATTATTTTAGAAAATTATCAAAAATTTACCCTAACCTAATTTAGACATGCTAATTTCAAATATAATTTTTATTTTATCATAATAATTATATAAATTTGATAATTTTAAATTTTAAATTAAAACCACTTATTTATTGAAAAATAAAATTTTGACGATATAGTCAAATTTTTGAAACATATAAAAAATTGTTATACCATCATAAAATCATATTATAATTTTATATTTTCATAAATTGTATTTTAAAATGATATTTAATGAAAATATAATTTATATATAATACATGAGTTCATTATAAAAGTGTATATATTTTTTGTGGATATAATTATATTATATTTTCATTCAAAAATCTATTTATAAAAATTCATATTATATACAAATTTGTTTTTTAAATAAAATAATGCAAAAAAGGTGATGGGAAAAAATATTTCATTTAAAAAAATTAAATTACACTTGTATAATACTAAGTTCGAAATACGTAACCCCTTATTATCTGTTCATATTCCCAAAGGGTAAGTCATATGATTGTGGTTGTTTTCTGGGGTGGTTTAGCTAACATTGACCTAGTAGTGATCTTCACTAACTTAATCTTCTCCCGTAGTGAATTTCATTCAAACCTCACTTATTAAGGATTTGTTTTGGATTGGTTAATATAAAACCACAATGATGTTACCTCCCTCCCATGTTCTAACAAATGGGATTCAAAATGCATGACTCTACTAGTTGAGGCTATCATTTCTCCTTTCTAAATCAATTCTAATTTTTTATTTCCTTTTATAAACACTAGATAGAGTGGTAACATTATTACCAATGATCATACTTCCTAATGTTCATATTTACCAGTGGATATATTGACCAATAGTTATATTACTATTCTTAACAGTTATTTTAATATTCCCAATGTTCAGGATACTATTCTAATTGTCATATTACCTCCTATAAATATCTCTTAATTTATTTATACATTATTCACTATAATTCCAATCAAGGTAATATTTTTTCCATTTTAAAATATCAATTTTTTTAATAATATTTTGTTTATTTTATATTGTGTTGTTCATGGGGAAGATGATTCTATCATATTTTATAGATCCAAATTTTCCCACTGTACTTTTCAATTTTATATTTTTTGTCCCATTTAAATGTTTCGAACTTTCATAGATTTAATTGATGACTAATGTAAATTTATTCATTAATGAACTAGAGTTTTGTTAAACTTTATATGTGTTGTACTGTATATAATATAAGAAACATTTATTTAGGAAGAAAAATAAATTAATAAAGTCTTGGTCATTAAATTTATCCCCTTAATAAATTTCATCCCTGAAATTTCAATTTATATTCTTGGTTGAGAATAGATGAGGGTACTTATATCTCATTATTTCATCATATTCCCATGTTTCCTCAATATGTTTATGGTTCCACTGTACCACTTTTAGAAGGTGAGTTATCTTTTTGTGTAGAAATTTTCCTTTATGATCCATGATATTCACTAGCTTATCCTTATTAGATAGTTCATTATCCAATTATACCACCTCTAGATTTAGTACATGTGAGGGATCATACATGTAATTCCATAAGAGTGGTATATGGAACACATCATGAACTTGATCCTTGTTTTTTGAAAGTATTGGTCAATATGAAACTATTCCTATGTCATCAAGGATCTCAAAGGGTCCAATGTACCTAGGTTAAAGATTTCCTTTCTTTCCAAAATGCATGACTCTCTTCCATAGTGATATTCAAAGGAAGACTTTGTCTCCAACATCATATCTATTATTCCAACACTAATAAGGATTTATATGTTTTTATATGGATTGAGCCTTTTATTCCATATCTTAAAAAAATATCAGGTCCAAGTATCTTTAATTCACCAAATTCATCCCAACAAGTAGTATTACTACATTTATTCCCATATAGTGCTTTATAGAGATCCATTTGAATACTAAAGTGTAATATATTGTTGTATGATAACTTAACTAATGATATATTTTGATCCCATACACCATTAAATTCCATTTATTAATATCTTATCATGTCTTCAAGTGTATAAATGGTCCTTTTAGATTGGATATCTATTTTGGGGGTGATATGTCATATTAAAATCCAATTTAGTATTAAAATCATGCTAAATATATTTCCATAACTTATAAGTGAACCTAAGATCATGTTCAGAAACAATTGAAAGTGGTACCCATGTAGCTTTAAAATTTATTTATGTATATATTAGAAAGTTGGTTAAGAGAGAAATATTCATGAATAGAGATAAATTGTGTGTTCTTGGTGAATTGATCCATCATAACCCATATCACAATATTTCATTTGGATGTCTTTGAGAGTATAATGAAAAATACCTTGCTGGTGTTCTCTCATTTCTATGTGGGTAAGAGAAATGTTTACATCATCCTCTTATACTTATGTTACTCTAATTTAACTTTATAACATATAAATAATATCGAGGTATACTTAGCTATATCCTTTTGCATGTTATCCCACAAAACGTTCTCTCGAAGATCACGATACATCTTAGTATTTCCAGTATGGATGGATAAAGATGATTTATGTGCATTATCCAAAAGATATTTTTTATCTCAGGTGATGAATAAACCTAAATTCTTGATCATAACCAAATGAAACCATCTTCATCGTGGTGGAATTTTTAAATATTCCCCTTCTTTACTTCTCTCACCTTCTTTTTAAGCTCCAGATCATACCCTTATGCCTACTTGATCCTCACTTGTATAGATGGTTAGAAAAAAATTTGGGAAAGATAATATGTATTCACTTCTATTATGATTTCTATATCCATCCTTTTCATATCCAAATTATAGGGTTTTTATAAATTTTCATCAGGGATAGTGTATCATGTTCTTTTCTACTAAGATAATCATCTTCCTTATTTTCCATTCTAGGATGGAAGTGAATAGAGTAATCATATTCCTTAATTAGCTCTAACCATATTCACTTATTCATTTTGATCTCATTATATTTGAATATAAACTTAAAAATTTGGTGGTTACTGTATATATCACATTTTCACCACAAAGATAATGTCTTCATATATTAAGAGAAAATATGATTGTAGATAACTCTAAGTCATTAGTAATATATTTATATTCATAAGGCTTTAAATTTAATGATGTGTAAGTAATCACTTTTTTCATTTTTCATGAGTACACATCCAATTCCTTTTAAATATTTTTTTACTAAAAATGGAAAATCCTTCCCTATTGGAGTGTAAGTTAGAACATGTGCACTAACCAGCCTATTATTTTGTTTATATAAACTTTCCTTAAACTTATTTTTTCAGATTAAATTAACTCCCTTTTGATTTGACTTGGTAAGAAGATTATAAAGAAGTTAAAAAAAATTCACAGACCTTCTATAGTATCCTATTTGACCAAGAAAACTAGGAATATCAATTAAAATAGTAGGATGTGTCCACTCCTATACATAATTTTTCTTTTCTATATCTACAATAATCTATTCACTAGTCATGATGTACCCTAATAATGATATTTAATGAATCCATAACACTCATTTATATAATTTAACGAACACAATTCCCTTCCTTAGTGTTTATAATATGACCCTAAGTTAATTCTCATTCCCCTCACTACTTTTGGGATATATTAGAGTATTATGAATAAATACCACCACAAATTTATCAAAGTAACATTTAAAGACTCTATTCATAAAATCCATAAATATGGTAGGAGAATTTTTCAACATTATGGGAATAAAGAAAAATTTTAATTACCATATCTTATTTGGAGGGCAGTATTTAGGATATCTACTTTCTTCACGCTTAGAAAATGATCCCCAATTGGAGTTAAATCTTGTAGAATAAATAAACCCCATGAATATAGTTAAATAAATCATTTATCCTTGGATGAAGATATTATTTCTTCACTATAATCTCATTAAGTTATTTATAATAAATGTGTAGTTGTATTGATACATCTTTCTTCTTTACAAATAGAAACATGTCTCCCCAAAGATAAAAACTTTTTTAAATTAAACACTTTCCCAAAACATATTTAAGTTGATTCTTTAATTTTTTTTAACTCTATATATTTCATTCTATAAGGGGTCTTCAATATTTTCTTGGATTTTGGTATTATTTCAATGAATAACTTCACCTCTCTTTCTCGGGGATTTCTAGCCAAATATTTAGAAAATAAATCAATGTATTATTAAACAATGTGGACATTTTCAATCTTTAGATATTATATTTCCTCTTTTTATTAACTAATCATTGTAATAAAAAAAGTTATAGGTGGTTACTCTAGACATAGTTTAGGCTGGGGTATCTCTCCTTTCAAAATAATTCTAGGTTTTATATTAAATACTATATAAATTTTCTTTATTCTAAAGTTGATCATAGAATTATAATTTGAGATCTAGTCCATCCCTAGTATAGTTTTAAATTACACTATGGTAATGATTACGTAATTTTCAATGAGATTGTACATTCAAAAATTTATACTATAGTTTTTATACAGCTTTTATGCTTGGATAATTCCAATAATAGTTTTAACTGATGACTCGACTTATAGAAGTTTTGGTTTTTATTCTATATTATTTGAAAACTTGGATGAAATAAATAAATTTTTAGAACCCGATTCAAACAATGTACTTTTTAGATTTTAGAGTGCAATGAGTGCAATTTCCATGACTTAGTTTGGAGTCTCTACTTTATCTATTGTGAATGAAGAATCATGAACTTCCTCTCTTGTCCTATGATGAGTATAGTGGTGGTTTCCCTCCATTATATTCTTATTTGGACATTGATTTTCAATGATACCAAGATATCCAAAATTTAATCATTTAACTTTAGGTTTTTCTCTCATCATATTCCCTTTTCATTTTTATTAAGATGTTGAGGCTTCACCTCACAAAGAAAATTATGAGTTATATGGACATAACTTAGACACTTTTAGTACCTTATACTCCTAATAAATCAGTTCCCTGAATGTTTCTTCCCACATTTGTTACATGTGGGAAGTCTAAATTTCTTTCCTCCTCTTCCATGATCAAAATTAATCCATGAGTTTCTCTCTATTTCCCTCTTATTTTTATTTTGCCTATATGACCAATGTGTCTCTCCAAACTACATTTCAACCTTCAAATCACTCTGAAATATCTCCTCATAGCATTCATAGTCTCAATTTTCTTGATCCCTCTTCATATAGGAACTTATCCAACCAAAGGATCTATCGACCTTTCCCTTAGGATCCATAAAAAATCTATAGGTGTGTCGATCAAGACTTGTAAATTTCATTTCATAGCATATCACTAATAATTTTACTTTTTCTTTAGCACTAATAATTATTTATCCATTTTTTCTCATATAATGGTAAAATATATATTGTAAATGATTCTTCTAAACTCTTCCCACCCCATAACATCAATCTCACCTCTTGGCTTTGTGTTCTTAATCATTTTCCACCACGGATCAGCTTCTAATTGTTTGAATTATACTGTTAATGTGACTTTCTCTAGCTCTAAAAAATAGAGTATTGAAAATATCATTTATATATAGGTAATCCATTATTTGAAAGTTAATGGATCAACATATACAATAAAGGAAGGTGGTCATTGATGCTTGAAGGAATAAACTACATGTTGGTCCCTTTAAGGAGAATCCGGTTACTCAATGTGATTTAAGTTATTATTAATAACTCAAGATAGTTGATTCATCATCCTCAGGAAAATTTCCATTTAATCTTCCATCATGTAAGAAATTTTGTTAGTGCATTGTCTATTACACTCAAAATTTAAGGGATTCCTCATATTTCCCACTATTTTTTTAAAATAAAAAAAACTATTGTGAGAAATAAATTATTTTTAATAATATTTTAATTCTAAAAGGAGTTTAATTTCTAAAACAACTTTCTTAAAGAGGTTGTTATTTTAATCTCCCCTAATAATAATTGTATTTTCTATATATCTCTCATAATGGTTTAAAAAAATAATGTTATTAACCAAACATATACCATGGGAGTTTCAAACTATGTGTTTAACAAGGCATATTTTTCAGGCATTAGATGAAAATTGATGCAAATATCAATGACCCCTTTTCAATTTTATTACCCCTAGGTACAACTATGTTAGAACCACATCCACTTGTAGTATCTATATAGGAATTTCATTTATTAGAAACCACTCACTTAATACTTCGCCAAAATTAAAAGACTTTTCTGTATTTATAATTATCCCTAGGGTTATTAATAAAGTTTTCTAATCCTAATTTCAATAAATAACTAAACCTACCTATAATTCCAACTATGTAATCTAGCATTTTTTTAAAAAAATAAAATTTTCATTATGTGGTACATCACTTTATTATACAGAGGGTATTTTGAGATTTAGTTTCCAAGAAATTAGGAGCATGATACATGAATGACAAAAAACATTCTTATAATCCATTTAAAATGCTTCTTCATTGGATAATATTTAATTTAATTTTACTGCATCTCATATCCTAGGGACATACATCAAAATAAAGGGTTGAGTATAAAGCCTAGTAAGGGAATAAATAAAGGATATATTTAGCATGTGACCATAGGCATAATATGACATGATTATAAGAATATGTGGAATATCATAATAGAAATATCATGATTCATTACATGGAAATGATACTAAAATATAAAAATGATACATTCATAATCATGTCACAAAAGTTTATCATTAAGGAGTCATAAGTCATAATTACCTAGGTTATTAACCATTGTGTCATAAAACATGTCATATCTAGAGATTAATTCTTTACCCAATGTATTGGAGTTCTATAAAGGTTATACCTTTATATTTATCAATTTATTCCAGCCACATAGGACATAATAAATCATTTTATAAATTATCCAAGGACAATAAATAATGGGTTTCATATAAATTAATTCGGTATATATGTTCTTAAAAACATTAACATTACTTCATTTTTAACCCAATATAATGTAATGTGGCTTTAATAAATGTAAATAACCAATAAATAAACACTTTTTAAATCTAGTAGTATACCCATGAAAAAAGGGATCATGGGTATTCACAGCATAAGAAATTCTCATGTAAAAGGGATAAATTCAAGAAATGAATTCGGAAACATGGTAGTATACAAGAAGGATTAAATAGAGGGAATAATGAGAGGGAATAAAGGCCTCACATTTGTAAATAATTATTCTAGTAGTAAATGGGTTAATAAAATTTTTTGTAAAATAAATTAATTGAACATTTAGAATACATACCCAAAACGAGGTACTAGAATAGAAAAGAGGAGGAGGAGAATTCCTTTACCTTGAAGAGTTGCTTCCTAAAACATGAGGATGGAACCTTATGAATTTAAGGTCACATTGGATAGATTATTTGGGTAGTAAAATTACCATAATATCATGGATAATGTATTTTTAGTGGAGTGGAATGGTGGATGGGTGGGTATTTGTAGTAAAAGAGGAGTAATTGTTTAATAATTTTCAAATATTGGTATTAGAATTATCAGTTTTGGATAATGAAAAACCATTGGATTTCCCATGGTTTTTTCGCATGGATTTAGAAATTTGAGTCATTTTTAAGATAATTTTAATCTATTAAAACCGAAATCCTGTTTTTAACATTACTTTGGACAAGGAAAATTTATTTTCCACAAAATATAGTTTTTAAATTCACAATTTCTATTTTAGACTTTAGAATGTCATTTATAGGTTTAGAAATCTATTTAAGTATATTAAAATACATAATATTAATAAAATAATATATTTTAGAACATGGATTCTATTTAATGTATTATTAAATAATTATTAAATATTGGTGAAGTCATAAAACATTCCAAAACCAAAAAAAATTGTATTTTTACTATTCACTAAAAAAGTAAATTATATTATAAAATTATAAAAGATTATCCCTAAAATAATTTCACCATATTTATTTCTAATATAATGTTTATTTTATAAAAAAAATCTCTAAATATGTTAATTTTAACTTTTATATAAAAATACTTAATCATAAAAAAATAACATTTTTTATAATATAGTAAAATATCTGACACATATAAAAATTTCCTAGGACACTGAAAAAATTTATTATAATTTATATTTAGATAAATAATAATTTAAAATAATATTTCATGAAAATAAATTTATTACAAAATTTTATATATTTTTTTATTATATATTTATTTTTTTCTCTATATTTGGAAAATTTTTTATCTAATTCATATTATATTCATGTATATTTATTAAATAAAATAATACTGAAAATGGGATGGGAGAAATTAGTATTTCATTTATACAATGGGAAATATAGTTTTATGATAATAAGGTCTAAACACAAAATCCCTTATTACACCATCATGTTCCCTAAGGGTAAGGTGTGCAATTTTGTTAGTTTCATGGGATGAATCGGTTAACGTTGACTTAGTGGTGATCTCTACTAACTGAGATTCTCCTATAGTTGATTTCATTCAAGCCTAAATTGTTAAATCACTGCTTGGTCTTGGTCATGGGTGAACCCCAATGACACTACCTACCTCCCATATTATGAAAAATGGGCTTCAAAAGGAATGACTCTGATGGTTAAGGCCATTGTTTATCCTTTCTACATCAATTATCATTTGTCATTACCTTTTATAAACACTAAATATAATAGAAAATTATTACCAATAGTCATAGTTCCAAACTTTCATATTGACCAAAGGTTATATTACTATTCTCAATGGTCTAGTTATTATTCTAAATGATCATGTTATTTTTCCATTGGTAATATTACCTCCTATAAATACTTATTAATTTCTTCATAAATTATTCAATATAATTACAATAAATATTCCATATTTTTTTCCTTATATAAAGTTTCAATTAGTTTCATAATTATATATTTTTTTATAATTTTGTTTGGGTGGGAAAAGATTCTAGCAGATTAGAAGGATCCAAATTTTCCCATTTTAATTCTCTTATTTTATATTTTTTTTCCATTGTATTGTTTAGTATTTACATGGGTTTAATTTATTACTAATGTAATGTGATTAATAAATTAAATAATGTCTTATACATTTTTCAATTTATTAAATTCTATATAATATAAGAAACATTTATTCAAGAAATAAAAGTCACTAATAAAGTCTATATTTTTATATTATATCAATAGGGGAAACTTCAAAAATACATAATAAAATTTTGGTAAATGGAATCCATATTTGAATTAATATGAAAATTTTAATACTATATATAAGAAAATTAATAATCCCTATAGGATTAATTATTCATAAAGAATAATATATCACTTGTATATGTGAATATAACTTTCTCACATAATATATGTCTCTGGAATAATTCCTTGGGCTATGACTTGTGGAGTTAAGTTTTCCTATTCCAAATTATATGAATCTAGAGACTAGATTTCATTGAAATATATATTTCTACCTATATCAATATAATAGATATTATTAACTCATATATGTATAGTTTTTTTTGATATATTTGGGGTATTACTATCTTGAATGGATATATGATAATTAACTGTGATTCACGGTGTGTTTCCTTTTAGGTACTTTTATAGATTAACTAGTTTTAAACTAAGAGTTCCCATAAAACACTTGAGGTTGTCACATAATAGAATCCTTCAATATCATAACTTATATGATATAGATTAGTTAATTTAGTTGGCATATGGATAGAATTTACAATTCTATTTGTGAATCATGTCTAGAAAGGAATTATAAAATACTTACAATACATATAAGACTCCCCATATTATTCCTTATACAATTATCAACTATATGATGTGTATAAGGTAATGTAAGTTTAGGAAAACTTTCACTGTATATTTAAATGTTTGATTAATACTTGGTTAAGATATAATCTGACAAAACCTACTTGGGGGAACTTGTATCTTCTTAAGAAATGAATTTATTTTTCCACTGATCATTCCTAAAATTTCTTAAGAAAATATCGTAGAGTATATGAATTTACCTCTATCTTCTCTTGAGAATATTTTTCATTGTAAAACTGAACTAAATATAGAATATTTTTGGATTAATTTTATTTGTAAAGGTTTATTTATCTAAAACTCAATAATTTAGTATGTCAGTAATACCTAAGGGTATATCCTTGATAAATAATTTCAGTTTTTTCTTGAAAAAGAATTATATTTCCATAACTAGGTATGAGTATTATATTTTATATTCATCATTCACTATTGATATTGGATATCTATTATTTAAGTGTTACTTAACTATAAATTATGATGTAACGTAACAACATACATTTAAAAAAGAAATAATTTCATATTGTTTCTAACTAGACACTAAGATAAATGTTTCGGTAATACACAATATAAATAATAGATTCCATAGAGTTAATCTACTGGGAATTCTGAAGTCATGTGTTTCTCACTACTAACATAGAAATAACCCCTTCTCAACAAATAGTACAATACACCTGATTTATTATAATGATTTAAAACATACTTTGTTCCTATATTTAAATACAAATATGTGAAATTCATATTATATTTAATACCCAATATAAGATTCCCCCGACCCAAACACTAGGATCTGATGCTAAAAAAATATTCTTAACATACTTTATTTTATAAAAACTAAAGGGATCCAAATTTAACCATCCATAATTACAATATATGTAACCAATATTGATTCACTTACATACCCAAAAAAAGTTAGGTTTATAATTTTATATAATTAATAAAAACATTTAACTAATAAAACCCATATCTTTCTCACCAAATTGAAATTTATTCCGTTGTACCGAGAACTTATTATTTCATAATAAGACTTAAATATATTCTAAAAAATTCTCCATACATGATACCCTTCTAGACATATCATATGTAATACTTTTATTTGTAACCTAGAAGAATGGAAATGATAATAAGGGTGATATTAAATTATCAATAAGGGTAAACATAAGTGACAAAAATTGAGGTTCATAGGGGTAACATAAGATGAACATGTGAGATTATGAATATAATCATAGAGAATGATGATAGAATAAAAGAAACATTCCAAACTAACATATATCATAAATCATGAGTCATGTCTTAAATAGTTTTTCATAAGATATGATTAATAGGGATATTGAAACATAAGATAATAATTATAATCCATGGAAACTCAACATAAGAATGTGTCACAATGGTGAGGTATAAAAATAAGAATATGAATACTAACATCGTGAACATATCTACCTATAATCATGTCCATACATAAAATTGTGAACATAGCTTCCCATAATCATAGCCATACATTATCTTGTGAACATGGATAAATGCAATCATGTCCATACACTATCATATAAACACATCTAATCATGATCATGTTCATGCATAATCTTATGAACATATTTAATCAAAATCATGCCACAAAACATCTAATGAGATATAAAACATTAACTGATTCATTAAAGGGATATATAGGACCCTTCCCATCATATAATGATAAAACGTACCTATATATTCCATAAAAACATAAGAGTATTCTTTATTCCTGCATATATTAATTAACCCATTGAAAAGAAATTGGTTTTATGAAAATTTACTCAAAACATAATCATAATACATCCATAAAAAAGAAAGTATATGGTATTATTAGATAATGTCCCCAGAAAATAATAATAATCATTATAGGATGATGACATAGATGGAAAATAATTTTATAAAAGAATTATAAATATTCTTTGAAAAAAAAAGTTTCCTTTCTTTTGGTAACTTTTAAAAATAAGGAATTCATAAAACAACATAAATAGTATTTTATTTAATAATACTTAGAAACATGGAAATGAATATTGGTAATAAAGAATGGATATAATTTCTGGAAAATATTATCAATGTATATATTATAAAAAAACATTATTTTCGCATCATTTTGAAGAAATCCAAAAATAACCCATATGGAAAATGTTAAAAAATATTCCTTTTTAAAATTTTATAAAGAAAGTGAAAGATATTTTAAAATTAAAATAACCAATAATTGGAATATAAAGAATAAAATTAATTAAATAATATATATAACATGGACATGTAAGAGAAAAATTTTGGTAAAATACTTTAAAACATTTAAAAGTAATGATTTTAAATAAAACCACTTATGAATTTTTAAAAAAAATCCCATTGAAATAAATAACTTGATAAGGAATTTAAAATACCATGAGTGTAAAAATATTCATGATATAATATGGAAAATAATTATTATATATTCTATATAAATGAAAATGGGATCATAATATGAAGCATGTCTCAATGAATTGAAATTGAGATGAAAAACCCTTCTGTCTTTTATAACATTGGAATAGAAACTTCTTGAAAAAGAGAACTTGAAATGGAATTTTAATTAAAATTATTAAATATTTAATCATGATATATTATTTAAAATAGGAATCATATACAACATATAAATTAAAATATGTTTATAAATCATTACATGTCTCAAAGAAGGAAGTTTGAGACAAGAAATCCTTGCCTTGTACTTCCTCTTAGTCATATGTATTCTAACTTCCCTGCATAAAAATTAATTTCATTATTAAAATTAATAATAATATTATTTTTATTTATTTTACTTTATAAAATCCATTTATAATACAACAATATCAATATATTAATTATTCTTTGTTAAAATTATCATTCAGGTGTTAACTGTTATGTTTCTCTTACATGCTTTGGATTAACAATTCAATAAGTGGAGTCATGTTTATAGATTAATTACCTATAGAATTTTCATAGTAAGGTTATAAATATGTTTAATATATTTATATATTCTTAAATATATTTCTTGTATCTTATGTTCATGGTTCTCATAGAACACTTAAAAATTCTCTTTTTCAATGATTAATGAATTGACCAAAAGAATTGAATTTATATGTAAATATACATTGTAATATTAACAATACATAATTATGAAAAAAAATATTAAATTAATAATTATTACATCCTATTAATGGTATTTAATTTTTCGTTTTCTCTCATAAAATAAAATTTATAACAATATTCATGTAGGTGGTAAAACTGACAAAAACAAGAGCATGTTATAATTGTTAAATGATTAATCATATGTTATTTTATAATGATAATATGAATTTTATGGAATATTAATGGTTTAAAAAACTTGTTTTAAAAGTTATAGATCAAATCCAATGATTGCAAGATGAATAAGATAATTGAAATAGAATGAAAATAATTTATCACTTACAAAGTCCCTCACTATGCTAGTTGTTTGTGATTAAATTTTATGATGAACATTTGTTATTAATATAATTAATATATTAGAAAAAATATAATTAAAAATATTTAACTATTTTATAAATATTATATTTATTTGTTAAATCCTTTTTTATAAAAATCCATTTAATGTGGTGATGAAAAATGAAATACATTGTTCATGGAGGCGGTAGTCTACACGTAACGCAAGTGATGTTTTCATTTTCCAATGGTTGTAATGGAGGTAAATAATGGTTATTATATCAACATAATAAAATTTCATTATACTAATTATAATTAATTAATTATATTAATATTGTTATAATATATTTTGTGGAGGTTAAATAATAATTAAACTTAAAAAAATCAATTGACATAATTACCTTTTCCTTCAAAATCCTCCTTTAGACCACACACTATAGGAAAACTAACCTCTACCAACAGTTTGGAACCGTTGGTGTAGGCCTCCAAACCGTTGGTATAGCCTATACCAACGGTTTGGAGAACCGTATCCAAGTAAGCCGTTGGGATAGGTCTATACCAAAGGTTTTCCAAAAACCATTGGTATAGACCTATACCAACGGTTTTGGAAACCGTTGGTATAGGTAATATGAAATCTATACCAACGGTAATGGAACCGTTGGTATATAAATTCCAAAAAAAAACATCCGCTGGGATTTGATCCCAGGACCCCTCGTTTATCATTGAACGACTCAACCACTAACCTAACATGACTTTTGTGATCATAATTACATAAATATATATATGTATTCTCATAAATATTTTAAATTTTTATTTATATAATGTTCTCGGTACGAAGGTCCGATAAAAAATGAAAGTACCTATACCAACGGTTGTTAAAACCGTTGGTATAGACCTATACCAACGGTTTTAACAACCGTTGGTATATGTCTTTGGTTGTGATTTTCATTCTGTGGAGGATGTTGAATTTTGGCCAACTTTTCCCAACGGTTTGGCCAAACCGTTGGGAAAAGTGGTATATTTGGGGACCTTCCCCAACGGTTTGGCCAAACTGTTGGGATAGGTCCACCTTTCCCAACGGTTTGTCCAAACTGTTGGGAAAAGTGTCCAATTTGGGGGCCTTTCCCAACGGTTTGTCCAAACCGTTGGGATAGGTCTACCTTTCCCAACGGTTTGGCCAAACCATTGGGAAAAGTGGCCAATTTTGGGGCCTTTCCCAATGGTTTGGCCAAACCATTGGGAAAGGGGACCTATACCAACGGTTTTTGAAAACCGTTGGTATAGAAGCATTGGGAAAGATCTAATTTCCAGTAGTGACACCTTAATCCTTCATAGATTGGTCTTTTGGGCAAGCCAAAACCTATAATATGTGTTAAATATTATTGGGTTATTTTTATGTATATTGTTTCAATATATTAAGTTCTATTTGTAAGGATAAGTGGGGTGGTGAAGGGATCCATTTATAGGGGAGTTGAGTGGAATTTTTTAAATATAATTTCTTAAAAAAATAGAATTCATATTCATTGAAAGTGGATAAAAAATAGATATAATTTGATAAGGTGAAAGTTTTAGGTTAATAAAACCTCTATCCACCCATTTTAAGATATGGTTTTTTTGATATTTTAAGTCTTTAACCTTAATTTAAGATTTTTACCACATTTAACCCTTACCAAGGTGACTAACTTTTACTATGGAAAATTATTTTTTATGACTAAAAAGGAAATGGTCATAATTAAATAATATGAAAATTATTATTATAAATTTTAAAATTATTTTAAAAGATTCAATTTCTAAAGGTGGTAGAAACTAATTTTAATAAAAGTATGTATAACACAACAAAAATATTTTTTAGAAAAAATTATTTTTAATCATAAAAATGAATTTACCCAAAAATAAAATATATTATTTATTCCCAAGAAATTTATTAATTTATTATTCAAAAATAATATTTTTATAACATTAAAATTATGTAAAAAATTAATTAATGGTTGTTAATACTTAATTAATGTAAAAGGACCAAAACGGTTTTTTATTAAAATAAAATATAACTTAGGTTCTAAAAAGTCAAGAATAGATTTATAAAATCAATATATTAATTAAAAATGAATTATTTTACTAATTAAATTAATTTTTTGTTGATCCAAATTTTTTATAAAAGTCATTCTTATGTCTGGTTGATTCCATAAAAGTTATGATATTTGTAAAAATGGTATTTTTCACTATTCACCTAGAAATATACCATTTCAAAGAAAATATCCAAACATAATCCTACTATAATTTTGACATGATGAATCTAAAAAACAATATTAATTTTTTAAAATTAAAATGCTAAAAAATTTGACTTAACTTTTAAATAAAAACATAAAACATAATGGAAGACTTTATTATAAAAAATTACTTTTTAGACTTTAAGTGTAATTAATATTATTTCATATCAATTACCTATTAAATGAGTATTAATATATATTTTTATACATTGAAAAACTTTATTATAATATTAATTTAAAATTGATCAATTCAATTTATGATAACAATACATAACTCTTTAAAAAGAGTTCTTTAAAAAATACATTTTTTATTATTTAATGGTTTTAATCACATCATATTAATTATTTAACTTCTAACCATTAAATTTTTATAAATAAATTGGTATTAGATCAAATCATAATATGTAAGTAATATATGTTTTTATAATAAAGAGTTTTATTATCATTTTATTTACTTAATGTTTTACTCTTCTTATAATTTTCATACGATGTTTCACTTTTAAATATCATAATATATTAAAATAAATATATCATGGTTTCTTATATTTCAATGTTTCATATAATAACCCATACCTTATTCAATACATAAATACCTAATTTATAACTAGTTTTGAACTTTCTTACATTTCCATGATCTTTTCAGTTTATATTTTTAGATAATTAGGTAAAACATTATATAACAAAGTTTACATTTCTATATAGTGTCCATTATCCCAGAAAACAAGTTCTTTATAAAGACATGCTTTCCTCTTTCAAGTTAACTATCATAAATGGAACTCTCACTTTATAAACATTTTAACTCATCCTAAATCATTGTGAAAATTTATTTGAAAATGTGGGATAATTAAAAAACATCTGTAAGGGACATAAAAGAAAAGAAACCCATTGGTTCATTTATAAACATGAAAAATCCATATGAAAATTTTCCTTTTTCACAATGAACATTTTACTTCAATAATATTTTTAATTTTCCATGAACACAACATAATTATTCAATATATTTAATTAAATACTTCACATACAATCATAAAGTAAAAAAATCATAATCGTAAGGGTTTCTTGGAAATCATGAAAACTCATGAATACCTTTCCTTGAAAAAATATTATTTTCACCATTATTTTAAAAAATCATAAAAATTCATTAAAAACATAAACCAATTTGATTACCATTCGAAATAAAAATATTTCCTTTATAAACAGTTACAATCATATCATTATAACACCCAGACACAAACCACCAGGTATGAACCAAAGTTTCACATGGCCTCATGTGTGCCTCCCTATATGCAAGAGGATGCCAACTAGTAGCAAGGTTCTTAGTCCAACAGTGGGGAGACTATTTCCTTAGTATCATGTATTATAATAAATAATAACAAAACAAATTAATAAATAAGTATATTAACATAAAAAACCTGAAATATGGAATACAAGGTATATAATAAAAAAACAAACAAGCTCCTAAGTTGGAAAGATAATATAGATTATATGTAGTAGATGAATAAATAAATAAATAGAGAGATCCTTCAGATTTTATCCTGATCATCTACCATATCAATGTTCCTCTGTTCATCCATTGACCACTAGCCCCTTTACCTTACTCGGATCCTTGTGCCTAAAGTCTACATGCGCATCAAAATGACCATACAGGGTGTGAGTAATAAAACCCAGTAAGACACCACCAATTCATTTTAAAAATTGTACCCAAGTATAACAGTTTTATTCTATGATATTAATAAATGTTTAATAATCATAGAAATAAAACCATACGTATCGAGTGGTTGTGCACTAACCAATCTTCCACAGAACCTCAGTCTTACTAGCTTCATCTCCATATCTATAGGATAATCATAGGATATCCAGTGAGAAAGAAAAATCCACCAGTATCATAATAACGTCTCTCAGAAGTCTCAAGGAATCGAGTTGGATTATAACCCTAGATATTCATATCCTAGATCCAACATGGGTAAGGCCTCCAGAAAATTATACCTCATATATGCCTCAGGTTATGCCCCCAATATGGCATTCCCCTAAAAATCTCCCTCAGGTCAATACCCCAGACTGTCATGCCCCTACCCTATGCTTAGGTTCTTCTTATTCAATGTCAAAAGTCATTATCACTCCCCCATTGAGGGATAAACAACACACGATGGTCCACTTGTCTTAAGTACCAATAACAACCTCCAGGAAATAGTAACACACATAAAAGGGTAGATCATACAAAGTAGTCATAACATATCATCATGATAATATATTAGTGACATTGAGGTAGGAATTTCCTTACCTTTTGTAGATCTTGTTAATGTTTCCTTGGTATAATATTTGTGTTGGAATACTTTATATACCATTATTGATTGTGATAGCATGTGGGTGTGTTTACCCTTATACAGTACATGACATACCCTTATTCAATACATGAACCAAGTAAATAACCTTATGAAACTAAAGGAAAAAAACCCTATACCCTTATACATCCTTTGAAAAACACAAGTTACCCTTTTGTAAATCATGGTCCCTATGTAAGGATAAGAATTTACTTGATTTTTTTTAATTTTTCACAACAAAGTATTATAAAATAATAATAAAAATATATTTTTAAGAACATTTAAATATTAAGAATACTATAATTATACCCCTCTAATTACATCCCATCCCTAACATGTATCTCTATAAGTATTTATTGAATAACTCTAGTCATTGAGATCAAACATCAGAGTCTCACTCCCATGTCTCCTCTTAGATCCATCCATGCTCCTACAGGATATGGGCAAGTGGTATCGACTTCCCTCAAATTAATTTCTCACTATGGTTTATAATCCGAACCAAAAACTTATCATAAGATGCATATAAATACAACTCAATTTCCTTTCAATTTATAACATATAGAGGATCTTATATTTACCAATTAAGATGAGAAACATAGAACTAATCATGCATTCCTCAATAGTTTAAAGGATGATCCAGATGGTATTCCACTATCCCAACCTATTCAATGGTCCTGATGGGTCCAAAAAACCATTGTGTTAGTTCCCCTTACTTCTATGAATAATGTTGCCCCAACCGAGGTGACACTTTTAAGAAAATACGACCACCAATAGTGAACTCAAAAGTTTTTCTCCTTCAGTCTACATATGATCGTTTCCTTCTCTAAGAAGTCACTCATCGCTTATTGATCAACTAAACCATATCTGAGGTATCCTATACTAGACTAGACCCAATAATTACTGCCTCACGCACCCCATTCCAACAAAATGGTGAGTACCATGATCGTCTATAGAAAGCCTCAAATTCTTTCATTTGTATAGATGTTTTGTAATAGTTGTTTTATGTGAACTCCACCAAGGTTAGGTTATCATCCCAAGATCCACTGAAGTCTAGATTATAACTTGTAGAATATCCTCTAGTATGTTAATCATTCACTCTAACTATCCTTCTATCTGAGGATGGTACATTTTTATCAATATAAGCCAAGTCCATATGGATTTCTACAAGTCCTTCCAAATATGAGATGTTAAATGTGTGTCTATATCAGATAAAATGATCAAGATAACTCCATTTAATAATAAAATCTCATAGATATATAACATTCCCATTTCTTATACTGAGTAAGTATCTAGAATTGGAAATAAGTGAGCAACCATCATCAGTTGATCGACAATCACCCAAATAGCATCATAAATCCTCAAGGTCCTGGGTAACCCCATTACAAAGTCCATCATGACATCCTAACAATTACACATGGTAACTAGAATTGGTAGGATTAAAAAAAAAGTGTTCTAGTGCTTTTCCTTTACCCTCTGGTAGGTAAGGCATGAGGAAACAAACCCAAGGATGTCCCTTTTCATCCCCAGGCACCAGAACTATGACATGAAGTCATGGTACATCATTTTCACACTAAGATGTACCACCCATATATGGGTATAGAAATCCCTCATCATCTCCTATATGATAGAAGCAGAGACTAATACTCTATCTTTCACAAGGATCGCAACATTATCACCCAATGACCACCTTAGTATCAGGTCGCCACCAACTAGTTGTTCCCATATCACGGTGCACTCTAGGTTAGTGACCTGTCCAGCCTTTACCTGGTCTACTAGAGAATATGTGACCACCAAGGAAGCACAAGCTATCACTCCCTGATCCTCAAAATCATCCATACACCAATCATCCAATAAGCTCATAAAGTGTCATTGATCCTCAGAAATCCACTCACCAAGCACCTTCTCAACCTACATCTTACGAATAAGATCATTTATAGGGACATTATATTTCCTTGATGCATAATACATATCAAATTCAAAAATATATATAATAATCCACCCAGTTCTTCCACCTCATGTTCAGGTCCCTATGTGTAAATATGTAAAGGAGGCACTTGTGGTCAGTGTAGAAAACAAACATCTCACTAAAGAGATAGTGTTTAAAACACTTCAGAGTGTGAACCATGGATACCAACTCCAAGTTGTGAGTAGGGTAGTTATTGTCATAGGGTAATATCCAACATGACCCATAAGATACTACCTACTCCCTATAGATCAATACTTCTTCCATACTATTGACTAATTCATCACAATAAAAGTCATATCTAATCCCATAATTAGGGATAATCAACAATGTTATCATATTCAACATCCTGTTTAACTTAAGAAACGCCTATTTACACTAGTTTAATCACTAAAAATTTACTCTCATCTTCATCAGTATAGTTATCAGTGCTGATAAATAGGTTGTGTTTGGGATAAAATGTTGATAATATCCTAATAATCCTAGAAAATATTTATTCATGGACACATTTCAAAAATGTGTCTAGAAAATCACAGCATCCAGTTTCTCTAAGTACTTGAATATACCTGTCTTAGTCACCACATGACCCAATAAATTATTCTTCTGAATCTAAAAGTTAAACTTTTACATCTTGATGTAATGATAATGTGCTCAAAGAACACTCAAGACTATCTCAAGAGGTATGTCAGGATTCTTTAGTTTCAGCAAGTAGATGAGGGTGTATTAAATGAACACTATAATGAACTAGTCTAGGTAAGGGTGTAAGATCATGTTCATGAGGTCCTTGAACACTATCCGAACATTTTTCAATCCAAAAAAAATCACCTAGTACTCATATAACCCATAGCTACTCCAAAATTACATCTTCAAGATTTCCTCCTCTCTAACATGTAGTTTGTGATAGCATGATCAAATATTAATCTTACAGAACCACTGAGCTACTTTTAACTGCTCAAAAAGGTCATCAATCCTAGGAAAAGGATATATATTCTTCACCATAATATAGTTATGCTTTCGATAATCAACATAGAGTCGAATAATAATATCTATATTCTTGCTTAACAAAATAGGCACACCCCATATTGAAGTACTCATCCTGATAAATCCCATCTCATATAAGTCCTTGAGATTCACTTTGAGCTCCTTAAGCATGGTTGGCACTATATGATAAGGGGGTATCGAAATAGCCTACACACATAACTTGAGATTTATCTCAAATTCAAATTCTCTATTAGGTGTAAGTGGCTTGTAGGATAACTTTACTTGTAAGTAAAGTATAGAAATAACATCTATATATACAAAGGATAACACTGGTATCAAACAAGGTGGTTTATAAAGTAGATGTGATCGAATCATACCTCGTATAGTAGATGGTCCCTCACCACCATATTCTAGAGTCTGATCTGCTACATACACATGACTTGTCTCAGCTCTGTGACCATATCCCCAAGAAGAAAGGCCAATCTGATTCATAATCTAAACCAGTTGTTGAGGGCCTCGATTAGATACTTAGGTCATATATCACATATTTCATCCTCTTTTATATGACCTTAAATCTTGGGAGAAGGATTATTGGAGGTGCCTCATCTTTTCACACTACCAAAAGTTCCTTCAAAGAACTAAATAGAACTTATGATAATTACCAATCTCCTCGTAGTTGAAGCACTACATACATATTTATTTCCCAAAATTTGTTAAAAAATCCATGATCCACCCTAGATGTTTACCTCTAGTCTATCATGAATCATCATCCTTCCACTTCCTTATTTAGGAAGTATAAAAATAAGGTCCAATGGAAACTATAAGAAGACTCATGACTCTATCCACCTCCAATAATTCCTTTTTATTCAGGCTCATTCGAAGCATCTCTATGGATCATGTCTTATAATAATACACTATCATCAAGCTCTACTAAATATTTAGGATTTATTGAGAACTATATGAATCCAACATTCCCAGAAGGAACACCTAAAAAAAAGGTTCTTAAAGGTTGTCCAAGTCAAACCCTCATAATATCTAGAAAGCTTCACTACACCCCACCACCACTTTGTGGGTCCCTATAGTATAAAAATTTCTAGATTCACCTTCTTGGCTACAGGTTTCTTCATGATATCAAATATACCCTTGATAATATCCACCCAAACTTCAGTTTCCTATAGTCCACTAGTACCCTGAAAGGCTAGAGGATGATGGAGCGGGAAGTCTCTGGCATAGTCAACCATTTTCCTTAGTGGGAGGACTCCTGACTAGAATTATCCTACTACCTACATCACAAGAGCGGGTTTCGGAGCATACTCGAGATCACCCAATTGCATAGTAGTCGGTGAAATAGGGGTATCAGGAGCACCCTAAACCATGTAAATGGTTTGTCCCATAAGACTTCTATGATTCAATTTCTATATATCCTGAAGGTAATAATTTATAAAAAAATATATTATATTAATTATTCTAAGGTATCACACAAAGTTTTATCAAGGATTCTACCTATAACCCATGGTATGACCCTTATAACACCAAACAAAGATCTCCTACAATTATGTTACTCATAATCATCATATATATAATAAACCATGACAACATGATCATTTTGAAAAATTAATTCCAACATAGATATATAATAACAGCATAGAAATGGATATATTATGCAATAGATAATCTATCTTGAATAAATTGCACAAATAAAGAAATTAAATTAAATAACTAATATATAACATTGTAATAGGTATTTATATGTAATTTTGACCTATTTTCCTAATCTTATTGCCTGAATGCACCCAAACTATCATTAATTTTAATAAAAATACAATCAATGGTAACTCAAAGTTTTATTACACATGTGTTGTCTAGTAATAGGGAAACTCCCCTACCTGAGTCCCACTTAGCTATAGATTTTATACAATTTCTTAGTTTATTCCAAAAATAAAATAAGAAAACCTCCTATGATATCATTTTGTAACAACCCAAATCAAACTATCGGGTCTATACTGAAGTTCCACATGACCCCATGCACGCCTCCCCATATGTAAGTGGTCAATGACTAGCAGTAATGGTCTAGGTCTATATGTGGGGAGAATATATGCTCAGTATCATTTCAAAACACAAATAATAATAAAAAATTAATAAATAATAATAGTAAAATATTGTAACTAAAGTATGGAATACATTTCATACAATAAATAAAAAACAGGATCCTTAGGTGGAAATATAATCTAGATTATATATAGTAGTTAAATAAATAAAACATCTAGATCCTCTAGATTTTGTTCTGGTCTGATATAAGCTTTATGCTCCTCTATTTAACCATCATCATGTTCCCATTTCCCTTATTTGGATATTTATTCATGATTTATATACATGAATTGAAATTCTTATATCGAGTGCGAGTAATAAAACCCTATAGGTTACCACCAATGCATCCTTAATAAGTTTTATAATGTATAAAACCAATATTAAATGATGATAATAAATGCATAACAAGCATAAAAATCAAACCACACATACCAAGTGGTCATGAACTAACCAATCCACCACATACCCTCAACCATACCAACTTCATATCCATACCAGTATGATAATCATAGGATCTCAAGTAATAAATTACAAGACCCCAATCTCATAATCACTTCTCTCAATGGTCTTAGGGTATTGAGTTAGATTAGTTCCCCAGACTATAATATCTCAACTTCGTTGTCGGTCAGGCCTCTAGACCACTGTAACCCATCTATGCCTCAGGTCTATCCCCCATACAATTATTCCACTAATGAACTACCTTAGTAAGATCCCATAGACCATCATGAACCTACCATATACTTAGGTCCTTCATCGTCAACATCACAATTCATGTGTATTCCTGCATTAAGGGATAAATAACACATGATAGTCCACCAACCTTAAGTACCAATAATAACCTCCATGGTATGGTAACACACACAACTGGGTAGAGAATACAAGGAAATCATATCATATCATCATGAGAATATAGTAACAACACATAATAACATGTGATCATATTAAAACTTGGAAACAATATACTCTAGAAATAATCATGGAATCAAACATCAAAATGGGTCTCACAGGCTACACACCCCCACATTTTATCACAATTAAGATTAATAGAAAAAGTATGCCAAGAAAAAAAATATATAACAATGAAAAATTTGTAAATGAGAGCCCTAAAAGGTAAGTAAATTCCTAACTCAAAGTCATTGAAAAAAAATATCAAGTTTCATCAAGGAAACATCACTCCAACCACATTCACATGTTCTCTGGCTCAAACTACTCATTAAGGATTCCTCGAACTAATTCAAAATATTTTATTTAAATAAAGAAATAAAATAACACATGTGATAATAATTTTTATCTCCTATATATTTCAAAATTATCATTTTAATCCTAAGAATATGTTAACCATTTCATCCATATAGAAAATTATAATTTACCTATGATAATAATTTCCTCCCTCTAGAATAATCTTGGATTAACTTGAAATAATAATTATTTATCACTCTTTGATAATTTAATTATTATTATAATTTAAGGAAACTTTATTCAAATTCTATATAAGTAAAGGAAGGAATAGATTTATATTTCCCTATGAAAAAATAAAATAAATATAAATTCCCACCTAGAATTATTATTTAAAAAATGCACCCAAATAGGGGAGAGAGGGTGAGGGTTCACCCATGCCTGAAAATCAGAAGAAGAACATGGTTTTCTCAAAGAATACCTCACAGATATTTTATAGAGGAATTTGTAGACTGCCAAATCTCAAAGGAATATCAAGAATAAAGTTAGGAGAAGGTTCGGGTGTTTTTAAGTAAACAAACCATGTACAGGTTTACAACATTAAACCTCCACAATTTAAATTAACTACTTAATTTTCATTTTACATAAATATTGAATATGAAGTAATTTAACTCCTTTATAATGGGATTAAAACCTTTAAATGAGTTTAGGTAATTAATCTCGTGATTATTTTCCTTTAAAATCAAGAAAATTCATTACACATGTGAGTTGGGATGAAGAAAACTTAAAAATGGGGTTTTAAAAATATTTATATCAAAAAGGGAACTATGTAAGGGTAATATGGTTTACCATTAAATTACTCATATGTTTCAAATAATGGTAATGGGTTACTATTACACATCCTTTGAAAATGATAGGTTACCCTTACAAATCTCACCCTACCATTACGCAGCGCTTTAGGTTCCCTTATGCAGCCATTGTAAACAGGAGATTACCCTTACACAGTGCTTGTTGAACCCTTATGAAGCCTCTGAAATTAAATGGTTAAATTTATGTAGTTCATGTTCTAACCATACACAATTCATGAAATGGCTCAATTACCCATATATAATGCATATACATAGGGACTTACCCTTATGCACTACATAGAATCAGGGGGTTACTGTTACACAACCCATAACTTACCCTTATGCAACACATGAACCATGGAGTTACCCTTAAACAACTTAAGGGAAAAACTCTCTACAATTATGAAAAAAATACACATATTACCCGTACAAAAATCATGGTTTTTATATATGGGTAAGAATTTACTTGAAATTTTTTAATTTATCACACTGAAGGATTATAAAATAAAAACAAAAGAGGGTTTAAGAACATTAAAAAGGTTGAGGTATCATGTAGGTACCTTGGTACATTATCCTAAAATTCAACCTTACATGAACCTTTAAAATTTAATCTCCTAATTGGATAATTTCCATATCTATTAGGTGTAACACCTAATATTCAATTATAATAAGTAAGCTCTTCTTTTTAAAGAAACAATAACATGATACACATATCTTTATTCAAGAATTTGATTACAACTAAAAATCAAAAAAATATAAATTAAATTTCCAAAAATTAATTTCAATTTTGAATTAATCATATAAAAATTTTATTTGGGTGAAGTTTTTAGATATTTCATAAATATTTGATTTTTAGGTGAATAATAAAAAATACCATTTTTACAAAACTACCACTTTTATGAAATTAAAATTATATAAGAATAACTTAAAAGTTAATGTGAAAAAATCTAGACTAAATATATATTAAATAATTCATATAATTCATATAAAAATATAAAAATATAATGTTTAACATAGAAATATTTTCTTAACATTTTTGGAAATCTAATTAATCTTTTTTTTCAAATAAAAACATTTTCTAGTTCTTTTATTTTAATCAACTATTTACAAGGTACCTTTCGGTTTTTGTTTTGTATCAAATAAAAATAAGACTAATTTTATTTAATATAATCCAATTAATCCCATTTTAATCAATATTGTACTTATTTTTCTGTAAAATAATTTTTAGGATTAAAACATACATTTTTCTAAAAATGGGTTTTCTTACGTTTTGTGAACTTATATTAAAAGTAATTTCTACCACTTATAGGAGTTGAATATTTTAAAATGTATTTCATATTTTTTATTTTTAAAATTAACATTATTTAATAATTTAAATTTAATATTTTTTCTTAATGAATAGTCAAAATGGTAAATATTTATCACCCAGTTAAGGGAAAATGGGTTAAAAGGGTTTAAAATAAAGGTATAAGGATTCAAGATAAACACATACTTACTTAAAACTAATTGTTCAGTTGTATTGAAACCTTTACCTTATAATATTACATTATATGAAAATTTTAAACCACTTTTACAAGAAAATAACTTCATATTATCAAAAAATTTAATGTAATTCCATGTGTGTCCCTACCCTCACTTATAAAGGGACACATCTTCTCCTCCTTTATTCACAATCATTGATCACTAAAACTCAAAAAATCCATTCCCATAAAACCTTATATATTCCTTAAATTTTTTCTTTAGATTATATTTTTCTCATAATACCATCCAATGAAGGATTGAGTTTTAAGTCAAATAAGGTCTCTCAAAGAAGAGGTAATCATCTTTACAAACCCTTTCAAAGTTTTTATCTTCTTATAATTTCAATAAATATGTTGTAACCATCCTAACATAATGAATCCATAATCATAAATATAATTATATTTTATTATTATTATATGATAACTATTTTCCATGTCCTTTATATCCTATGGAAAATGAAAACATTTCTAGTATGTATGTACAACCTACAATCTCTACATAGTGGTGTAATTATTTTTCATCACCGCGTTACTTGGATAGTTATATAGGTATAATTAATGAATTATATATGATATTTATGACATAATTATGAGTCAATAAATATAATATATCATCTACCACCATACCGTTCCATCCAATGGAAAATGATAACATCACATATGCATACATGTGGACTACCAACTCCACGAAGTGATGTGATTTGTTTTTCTATTACCACTATTCATGTATGATTATAAAATTATATAAAATAATTAAATTTATATTAATTAAATTATTAAAATTCTTTAGATGATGTAACAATTTCATAACTCCTTTAATCATTGACAATATACCATAGTAATATTATAGAAACTGACTAAACAACCTTAAAGTGGTTGACGTAAGAAAGTACTATTCATTAAATAGATTTAAAATGATTATACAATGACCTTATCAAATAGAATATATATTAAAAAGTTTATATTTCAATAATTTAATAAATATAAATTATTATACTGGAGGGCCAAACATATACGACAAGGTAGATACCCAAGGAAAGGGATTTCTTTTACAATCTCATTTTATTTTGGGATTGTTTATATTTAGATTTACTTTGTGAAAATATATGATTATAATCTCTTAAACACCATATATTTTATTCTATTAAAGTTATGTTTGGGGATTGTATGTTTATTTTTAAATTATTCCCTTTCTGTTTCAAACATCAATAAGTAAGATAAATGTAAGGGACTTTCTTTTAGTAATCTTGTTTTGAAATTTTCCTTCCAAAACTATTTCTTCAATGTCAATATTTTCATTAAAATTTAACAAAGATTGGTTTTAATAATATAAAATGATTTATTAAATTCATTTTTACCCATTTTTTAATTTATATAAAAAATTAAAGGAATGTTCTAGTTTTTTTTCTGAATGACGTACCTTTTCACTAAAGGTGTAAATGGAATATTTTTTTAATGTACACTCAACTAAAAAAATTTCACACTATCATAACTAATATTTTCTTTGAATATTAATTTACTAGTTTCCATGTTTATTTTAAAAGAATATATTTTTATCAATATTTTAGGTATTTTTATTAAAAATTATACCATAAGAAAATAGTTTATTTTCTTTAGGGAATGAAAATAATTTTGAAATGTGATTTATAACTCAACTTTTACATGAAGTTAAAAGGAAGTTATTTTTAATGTATTAATTATGTTTTCATTTAAAAGTGTTGTTTTTACTAAAAAACCTTAATTTATAATGAATTTATGGTCTTCTATAATCCTTTACTGATAATGGATTATACCTTATTTTGATATCATTCACTAACTTGTGAGCTTGTTATTCATTGGAAATTATTTTCTCTTTCATGTCCATATTTTAATATCTTGGATGAATTCAAAATAATTTCATTTAAATTGATAATTTTTTAAACATATACCATTTATATATATGGTATATATTAAATCATTATTATTAAGTAGTTTATTTACATTTACTGTGGAAATATTGATGTTCCATATTAGTGATTCAATAAGGATAATTATTGATTTATAATGAATATTTAGAATTAATTATATTGATCATTAAATATATGAGGATTGGAAAGGAAATGAAAGTGATGAGTGGGGTATAGTTATAGATAGTCCCTATATTCATCAACTAGTCTCATTATACAAAAAAATTATCATGACATATTTGATGGGTATTTGATTTAAAATTACATATTTATTAAGAATTATGTCTTGGTTTAGAGTCCTTGATGATAAGATTAATAATATATTGGTTGAGATAACTTGATCATGAATGTATATAATTATGAATTTCCTTTATTAAAATGTTATTTTCCATTATCCATGTGATTTCTATATTGATAATATCCATATAGTTTCATTAAATTGAAGTTAATGATTGAATGGAATATTTTTATCCACTCATACATATTGATTATACATTGTTTAATCATAATATATTCAATTGTATTCAACCCTTACTAATAATATGGTTTTACCCTTAATTTATTTCCTTTACCTTGGGTATGAAGAATGATATTATGAATGTTTCCAACAGTTTATTAATTCTTCTTAGGATATGTTTTTTTATTCCCGCTATAATATAGAAATATTGTATATTTCTAGTTTTCCATGATTTTTATAATGATCGATCTTGTATGATGAAATCCATTATATCTTATACCAATATAATAAGGTAAACATCATCTTTGAGTTACTAGATTTGGGGTGTTATAATTGGTATCAGAGAAATTTTAGTAGAAATATTGGGAATTGGATTTTAAATGAACATAGCTAACATGATAATTATAATAGTCCCTTGGGGTATTTAAGAACTTTTATCATTATATGGATTTTTATTTTATGGACCGATATTCATGATGATTATGAGATAACTCTGTGTGTGTCATTATTTAGAGATGGATCCTAGCATAACAAAAGGGAATAAGCACCAATAGTCAATATAGGGATGACCCTACTGAGTAAGCCAATATAGATAGGGTTGGAAATAAGAAGATCATGAAAAAATTAGGGATATTGAAGAAAGATATGATGAATAACCATTCCCATATGGAGCATCTTTTTATTCTAAAGCATGATTCATCTAAGTTGGATTTCTTTATGTGACGGAAGTTTCTATATTTTAATGGGACAACTAATCCATTGGTAGTTGAAAAATATATTAAGTTCCTAAAAAATATATTCATGGATTTGGGAAGTAATAAAAAGGAAAAGGTTATTCTAGAAGTTTATTTTTTAAAAGGAGATTTTGATTAATGGTGTTCATTGATCCAGAACACTAAATAGTTTGATGAAATATAAATTATGGAATGGATAAATTTTAATGTTATATTCTTTGAGAAATAATTTTCTTCAGAATAGAGAGATAAAATGGAGAGGAAGTTATTCAATATAATATAGATTGAATAAGAAAGTGTTACATAGCATGATTATAACTTTACCATATTATCCAATCATATTTTGGACTATATAAGTAATCCATAATATAATATTTACTATTTATTTATTGGTAATAAGATTAGTCCCCTCAAATGTTCTCATAATATGATGATATAATATAAAGTGTCGTCAATATAGAGAAATAATTTTCAAGGTCTTATATTTACAAGGTAAATCAATAATATTAGAGGTTGGATATGTTCCAATAAAAAATGTTTCTAAGAAAAATAAATTTAGCATGGTATTTTAAACATTTGATAATTGGGAAAAGAAACACCCAGGTTCATTCTTAATCGAAACGTGACTTTTTTAAAGTATAGATAAAGGTTTCATTAGGCACTTTAATGTAAATAAAATAAAGAAACCATTGTTATTCAATGATTTATCTATAAATAGATGGATAATTATTCAAACTAATGTCCTAATAATCAATGGAACCTTCCATAAAAGAGTATAAGTGGAGAATTTTATGATTATATGATTATTATAGTTAGGTTTGATGTTCCCAAAGATGTAGTGGAAGTTATATTGATCATATCCTCAAATTTTTCTAATTCTTTATTTGATTTTGGATCATCTCGCAATTTTATTTCTTCCATTTTTTACGACAAAACTAGATATTTCAATAGCACCTTAAGAATGGATTTTTTAATCAAGTATCCTAATATAAATATTATTTCAACAAGGATGTGTCAACCAGTTACCATTATATCACATTGACATACCCTATTTGAAAACTTTATTATTATACATATGTGTGAATTTTATATAATCCTTACTATGGAATGGATTTCAAATTATAAATCAAATAAAAATATTTTCAAAGAGAATGAGATTATGATTCGTGATGGATATGTGAAACCAATTATCTTCATAGGGAAGAATACATCATCTGAATCATGTCTGTATCCACCTCTAGTAACTATTTTTAATAAAATTCTAGTAGAAGAATATTTGGTGAAACCTATGAATAATAAAGGTATATTTATAATAGAGGATGTACCTATTTTGAATAAATATGTTGATGTGTTTCCAAAATAACTTCCTAGTCATCCTTCTTAGAATAAATTTGTATTATACATTGATCTCAATCATGATGAAAACCCTATATCTAAGACTCCCTATAGGATGGCCACAATTGAATTAGTTTAATTGAGAAAAAAATATAATATTTGTGTGATAATGGATTTATAATCCCTAGTATTTTACCATGGGAATAAAATGTTATTTTTGTTAGTATGAAAGATGGGTCTACGAGGTTGTGCATTGATTATAGGGAAATAAATTTTATTACCATAAAGAACAAGTATCCTCTACCCTACATTGATGAATTGTTCGATCAACTATAAGGAGATCAATATTTTTTTAAGACTATACTTTATTCTTGGTATTATAAACATTGAGTAAAGAAGTAATATATTCCAAATACAGCAATTTAAAAGAGGTATGGTCATTAAGAATTTATGGTAATGCCTTTTTGATTGACTAATGCACCCTTTGTTTTTATAGATTTGATATACATAGTATTCAAAGATTATCTTGATAATTTCCTTGTGGTATTTATTTATTAAATCTTGATATACTATAAAATTTATTATAATAATAATATTAATTTTCAAATAATTCTTAATATTCTTATAGAAGATGAGTTATATGGAAAATTTAGAAAATGTGAACTCTAGATTTTGGAAGTTTCTTTTCTTAGAAATTTTTCATCTAAGGATGGAATATCAGTGGATCCTTTAAAAACAAAATTAGTTATGGAATGTAAAATTCCAATAAATATAATATAGGTACATCATTTCCTTGGATTATCGGGTTTATATTGATGATATGGTTAAAATTTTGATTTATTATCAAACCCATTAACCATGTTGACCTGTAAAGAGGTTAATTTTATATGTTCATAAGAATGTAAATAAAGTTTTGATGAATTAATGAGAATATTTTTCAATGCACTGATATTGACTTTACCATCATGAAGGACCGGATTTCTAATATATAGTAATGCATCAAAGAAGGGACTTGGATGTGTCCTTATGTAGAAAGATAATTTTATTGACTATGTGTCAAGGTAATTAAGCATTCACGAACAGAATTATCCAACCTAAGATCTAGAGTTGGTAGTCTTAATCATTTCATTGAAGATATGGAGGTATTAAATTTATGGGGAAAATGTGAAATATATACAAATCATAAAATTTTGAAATATATATTTTTATAGAAATAACTCAACATGAGTCAAAGGTAATGGTTGGAACTATTCAAGGATTATGATTTCTTAATACACTACCACCTTGGGGAGGAAAATATAGTAGATAATGCATTGAGTAGTAAATATCATGGAATTTTGAATAAAATGAGGATTTAAAAAGATATTTATTAACATATTTAGTAAAGTTGGATATGGGAATCATTAAGGAAGGTGAAATAGAATATTTATTCCAAATAATTATCAAACTATCCTTATTATATAAAATAAAAAGTTCTCAATGTGAAGATAATAATATTCAAAAGAAAATAAAAGTTATGAATAAAGGGAAGTTGGTATATATCATATATAAATATTGTATTTTGAAATTTGGAAAGAGGATACTTATTTCATCCATGATTGAGATAAAAAGAAAATTATTAGATAAATCTCATATATCAAATTTCTCTATAAACCTGAGTAGCACTAAAATGTATAGGAATTTGAAGGAACGTTTTTGGTGGGATAATATGAAATGGGAAATTATAGACAATGTATCATGATGTTTGGTTTCTTAATAGTTAAAGGCTAAGATGCAATATCCTAATAGAGTCTTAAAACCTCTACTTATTCCTATGTAGAAATTAGATGATATTATTATAAAGTTTTTTATTTGATTTTCAAGGACTTAGAGAAAGAAATATTTCATATGGTTTATTATTGGTGTCGCAACCAAGTCCTCACATTTTCTTGATATAAGGGAATATCAACCTATTGAGTGCCTCATTTTTCTCTATATTAATTAAGTTTTGAAACTTCTTGGTGCACCTCTTTTAATTTTATATCATCATGACCCACAATTTATATAAAAAATTGAAAATTATCAAGAAGGATCTTGACCCCAAGCTATATTTGAGCACTTCTTATCATCCTAAAACATATGAATAGTATAAAAGCACTATACAAACATTATAAGACACATTGACGATGTGATCACTTGAATTTAAAGGTATATGGGATCAGTATTTACCACTAGTGGAATTTTAATATAATAATATCTTTCCTTTAAAGAATTCAAATAGAACCATAAGAAGTATTGTATGGGAAAAAAATAATTCACTAACTTTTTGGGATAAAGTTGCTAAAAAGAATATTTTAAGACCATAACATGTTTAGGAGACAACAATAAAAGTGAAAACTATTCATATTCATATCAAGATAACTCAAAGTAGGAAAAAGATAATTGTGGATAACCAAAGGAAGGATTTGTAATTTCAAGTGGGAGATCATATTTTCTTGAAGTTATCTTCATGGAAGGGTGTTATGTGGTTTGGTGAGAAAGGGAAACTAAGTCCTAGGTATGTTTAGTTTTTTTAAACTCTTGGAAGAATTAGAGTTTTGGATTACCATTTTTCAATGCCACCTATCCTCTTTAAAGTTAATGATGTGTTGTGTATCTTTTTATTAAGTAAGTACATGTCCGACCCATAACATGATATCACCTATAAGGAAATATAATGAGAACCAAATTTATCTTACAATGAATATCCTATCCGTATTCTTGATAATAGGAGAAAAGTGTTATATAATTAGATGAATCAATTGGTGATGGCACTTTGGAGAAATCATAAAATAGAAGAGAAAGCATGGGAACCTAATGAAGTTATGATGAAGAAATACCCAAATTTGTTTATGAGGAAATATTTTTGAAATTTTTAGGATGAAATTTTTTTAGGGGAAGAATCTAATGCTTGAGATTCAATTATAGTAAGTAAGATTCTCTTTACAAAGAAACAATAATATAATGCACATAGCTTTATTCCATAATGTGATTAAAACCTAAATTAATATATTTTATAAATTTAATTTAAAGAAATTAATTAAATTTTTAAATTTAGCATATAAAAATTATATGAGGATTAATTTTAGATATTTTAAAAAAATAGTTGATTCTTAGGTGAATAATAATAAAATACTGATTTTACAAAACTAACACTTTTATTACATTATAATGATATAATACTGAATTAAAAGTTTATGAAACCTGATTTCTAAATCATATACGTATTATTTAACTCAGATAATTCATATAAAAATATAATTTTTAACTTATAAATATATTCTTAACATTTTTGGAAATCTAAGTAATTTTTTTGTTCAAATAAAAACTTTTTTTAGCTCTTTTATTTTAATCAAGTATTTATAAGGTAAATTTCAATTTTGATTTGGTTTAGAATGAAAATAATTATTTTAGTTAACATAATCCCATTAATCTTATTTTAATCAAAATTATACTTTATTTTTCTATAAAAATATTTTTATGATTAAAATAAATATGTTTCTAAAATCTATTTTTGATGTGTTTAGATAAATTATATTAAATGTAATTTATTCCACTTTTATAAGTTGAATATTATAAAATAAAATCCATATTTGGAAAAAAAATAATTAATATTAGATAATAACATAAAATTAATTTTTTTACCTAATGGATAGTAACCAAGATAAATATGTATCACCTTTATTAAGGGTAATATGGGTTAAAAGAGTTAAAAATAAAGGGATATGGCTTCAATATAACACAAAACACTTATTTAATCCTCATTGTTTGGTTTTATTTTGAACTTAAACTTATAATATTATAATATATGATAATTTTGATCCACTTTCACAAGATAAATTAATATATATTATTAAAATATTTTAATCAATTTTATGTGTGGCCCTCCTCTCGCTTATAAAAGGGCACCACTTGTCCTCCATTATTCACAAAAATTTATCACTCTAGCTTGTAAAATACATACATATAAAACTTATTAGATTTATTTTGGTTGTTCTTGAGCTTATTTTATTCTTTAAATACCAAATTAATAATGATTATGGTGTAATCCAAAGGAGGTATCTCAAAGAAGAGGTAATCATCTTTACTAAACCTTTCAAATTTTCCTTCTCTATCTTCCTATAAATCAGTTGCACACAATATAACATAATGACTCTAGAATAATCAATATACTAAGATTTTATTTTTATTATTTGAAAAAAAATCTACATCATTTCCATCCTATGGAAAATGAAAAAATTTCTTGTTTGTATAGATGACCTACCATCTCCACTTAGCGATATTTCATTTTTTATATCCACTTTACTTGGATGGATATAAAGATTTAATTGAGGAATGATATATGAAATTTATGAAATTAATATTATTTTTTAAATATAATATATCATCTACCTTCTTACCTATCCATAAAATGTAAACTTATAATGTTGATTGTATGTACGTGTGGACTATCACCTCCACGAATGGATGTGATTCATTTTTCAATCACCAATATTAATGGATGACTATAAAATTGTATAAAATGAATAAAAATTATATTCATGAAATTACTAAAACTCTAGATATGATGGAACAATTTTCTAACTCCTTTAACCACAGATAATATATAGAAGTAATTTTTTAGAAACTAATTGAACAACTTTAAAATTGTTGACATAAGAAAGAACTATTCAATGAATAGATTTAAAATTATTATAAAAGGAACTTATCAAATAAAAATTAGATTAAAAAAATTCTTCATAAAGTATTTAATAAATTTAAATTCATTATACAGGAGGACCAAACACATATAACTAAGAAGATACCCAAGGTTAGGTATTTATTTTATAATATCATTTTACTTTGGGATTTTTTATGTTCATATTTATTTTGGGCAAATTATACGATGATAATATATTAAACCCAAAATATTTTCTTCTAACATAGTTATTTTTTTTGTTTACATATTTATTTTCAATTTCTTATATTTTTGGATCAAGAATCAACAAATAAGTTACATGTAAGGAACTGTCTTTTAATAATATTGTTTTGAAGTTTTCCTTACAAATCTTTTTCTTCTCTATCCATATTTTATTTAAAATGTTCCCCAAAAAATTACACTATTATATAGAGGTTTATTAAAGTAATTTTTATCCTTTTATACTTTCTATAAAAAATTAAAAGTGATATTCTTATCATTTTCCAAATTAGTTTACTTTTTACAAAAGGTGTGAATAGAATATTTATTTTAGAATACACCACATAAATGTATTTTCCCTATACAATGACTACTCTTTTATTTACTGGGTAAATATTGATGTTCTGTTTTCTCAATTCAATATGGATAATTGTATATTTATAATTTATTTTGAGAATGAATTGTATTCGTCATTAAATATATGATAAATGAATAGGATGTAAAAGTTAAAAGTGGGGTCCCAGTTATAGATATCCCCTTGATGCATCTAAAGATATCATGAGACAAAAATTTAGGCATTTCATATTATATGGGTATCTAGTTTACACCTACGAATTTATTAAGAATGATGTCTTGGTTGATAGACTATGATTGTAAGATTCATGATATCATAGTTTAGTGTCCTTGATAGATAATTTATATAATTATTCATTTATATTAACAATAATTCAAATATTCATTATTCTTTTGATTTCTATGTTGATATTATCCATGGATGTTCATTGAACTCAAGTTTTTGATTGAATAGAATGTGTTTGATTATACATACTCCCATACTGATTATGCCTTATTTACTCATGATAATTTCTAATGTACATAACCCTTATATATCATATGATCTCACCATTTATTTTATTTTCATTCTCCAGGATATAAATAAGTATATTATTAATGATTTCAAGGATGTAAGAAAGTTTCTAATGTTATGTTTTTATATTTCAAATGTAATATGGAAATCATGTATCTATATGGTTTTAAAAGACTACGAAACTATGAAATAAAATATAGTGATATCCCTTATATATTGTATCTATGTAATAAATTAAATATTGGCTATGGTTTACTAGAGTTAGGGTTTTACATTAGGAGTATCCTATCACCAGTAAACTCTATTACTTTTCCAAATGCATTGGAGAGCTATATCGGGCCCGCCCATCATCAAAGTTATATCAGGCTTACCCATAATTCATATAAAATTTATAAGAACCATATAATAAATAAAATACAAATAGATTTAACATTAGTAATAAAACTCATTTTAATTGGCATTTAAACCTGTAAGTCATAACACTTTTAGATATCTTGTACAAATGATAAAAAATCCATTTCTTTATAAATTTTTAGAAAAAAAAACTAAAAAATCCTTGGATTTTGAGAGTAATATTTTATTTTAAAATAACAATGTAAAATGTAGAGGAATATTTATAATTAATAATGGTAATTATGGTAGAAATAGTGGTAATTCCATATATGTTAAAAACATTCATTTTTCACTTTTGCGGAAAAAAAAACATCAAAATAACCCATACTGTAAATATTTAGAAGATTCCTTAATAAACCTTTCAAAAAAGAAAGTAAAAATTAATTTATATTGAATTTTAACATTAATTTATGTATAAATAATAACATTATTGGAACATTTTGTAGAACATGGATATGGAAGAGAAATATTTGAAAGGAATACATTAAAACATGGTTTTAAAGAAACCTTAAGTCCCTTGTACCTTTGTATGTAATCTAAATATAGAATAATAAAATTATATTATAATTATAATTTCTTAATAAAAATTTTAAATTTCATTTCATTATTATTATTCCTTTTATTTCATTTATTATCATGACTTATTTAGTTACTAAAATGGTTAAGTTTACGTTGGATATTTTGAGGTCGTTCTGTTTGTAACCTCAAAATAAAATCTGTGCATTGACCATTTTCAAAGGTATTATGGTTTCATTGTATAATTTTTTTAAAAAATTTAATAATTATAATATTATAAATTAAATAATTTTTTAAAAACAACCATGTATGGTGTTCATGAAAAATTAATTATATTGTTTCATAGAGATGGTAGTTTGTACATACATATGAATAACATTTTCATTTTTATACTGAGTAGAAAAGAACTAAAATAGGTAATATTTTAATTTCATATAATCATAAATATGTTATAAATTTAATATTTATTCATTAGTTCCATCCTTATAAACAACCATGTGAGATGGTAATGAAAAATGAATCACATCACTTTGTGGAGGTGGTATTTCATATGTATTCCCAAGAGAAATTATCAATTTCCAATAGATGGAAAATGAAATAAAATAATTAATGTATTATATTTATATAATCATGATAATGTCATAGAAAATATTATATAATTATTAATTATATCTTTATAACCATTTGTTTTATGTGGTGATGGAAAATGAAACACATCGCTTCATGGAGGTGGTAGTCCACACTTACGCACGAGCGATGTTTTCATTTCCTATAAGATAAAAAAGAGATAGAAAAGAGTATTTCAATAAATATAATAACATTTAAATATATAAAAATAATTATTTAATTATTTTATATTTGTTAAAATATATTTTAAGGAGGTTTTAGAAGAAACAAACTTTAAATAAGTCGGTTAGGACTTATACCTCATCATCAGATATCTCACTTTGGATTCAACATTAAGACTTATAGAATTGGTATTTTAAAAAGTAAAAAATATATAGTATGTGGGAAAGGATATTTGGAAGGTATTTTAGTAGGTACTGATAATGATAAATGTCATAAATTGTGTAAATAAGTGAGGAGATAAGGTACTATTTTATAAGTAAGGGGAGTTAAACACCTGAAATTTTTCAAAGTTTTAAAATAATTTAAAGGTTTAATCATGGGAAAGTGGCTCAAAAAATAATTGATTTCTAATATATGGTGATAATTTTGGAAATAATATCATATAAAAAGAATTAAGATAATATTTTTTTACCTTATCACTTATTTTGATCCTTAATTAGTCTATTTTACCCTTTTAACCTTTACATAAGTAATAAAGTTTTTCCAAGGATATTATTCATAATGACCAAAAAATAAATTAAGCACATTAAAAAATATGAACCTCCTAATTAAATATATAAAATAAATTTTTCTAGAATCAATTTTTATATTTAAAATAAATTAATTTTAATATAAAAATGTAAAATTTAATAAAAAGAGTTTTTAGAAAAATTTCCTTTTTAAGAATAAAATGATTTTATAACAAAATAAAATATAATTTTGATTAATATGGAATTAATTGGATTATTTTTATTTAACAAGTACTGATTAAAAATTAAATTAAATCTAAATTAAATGTTTTCTTCAAAATAATTTAAATTAAATGACAATTTTTATACAAATCCGTATTTTTCACTATTCGGAAAAAAATCAATCTTTTCAGAAAAATTACAAAAAACTACCCTAAGATAAATTTGATATTATGGTATAAAAATGATTTCCATTTTATAAAAATAAATTTCTAAAAACAAGAAATTTAAATTTTAAATAAAACCATGTAATACATGGAAAGACAATTTGTTTTAATAAAACTATTTATTTCTCAATTGATAAATTATATAAATACAACTATAAAACTGTTATGAATATGAATCTATAAAATGAATAATTATAAATCATAATATTGATTTGTTTCTAGTATTACATTAGTTTTCCCATTTTTCCCCGCTTTAAGAAATTTCTTCCTCGTTATTTTATTTATTAAATAAACAAGTGAGGGTATTTTTCCCTTGTATGTTTTTTTGTTTCCCATATTTCTTCATAAATCATGTGATTCTTCAATAAAACATTAACCTGGTGAATCACCTAATTTTATAGTACCTTATCTCTATAATCTAAAATTCGAATTGTATTTTCTGTATAGTATTTATTCTCTTCCAATTAAACCACCTTGGGGGTATAAAACATGAGATGCATCACATACACACTTCCTTATCAAAAAACCATGAAACATATCATGTACCTTATATAAACTCAAAGGTAAGGATACTTAGTAATAAACTAATCCCACCTTATCCATAATTTCATAGGTTATAATGAATCATGGTCTCAACTTTTAGTTTTTACAAAAATTCATAACACCTTTTCAGTGAGATATTTTATGAAATGCATGATAACTTACCACAAATTAAAGGCATTTCCTTTGATTGTATACATAAATATTTTTCGTACTATGTTTTATCCTTATGTGGTTCTAAAGTATCTTTACTTTCTCAACCATATCTTCTACCAATTTTGGTCCCAAAAACATTCTTTCATTGACTTCATCCTACTATTCTATAGTTAGACATTACATTCCATATAATTCCTCCAAAGGTTCCATTTATATACAAGAATTAAAACTAATATTATAAGAAAATTAAACTAAAGATATATATTAATCCCAACTTTATTGATAATATAATGATAAATATCAAATTATATCCTATACAGTTTTCATTTTATGCTCTTATTTTCCATTTTACTCAAGATAAAATGATGTATATAAATTTAATTAAATAATAATTGACTTCTAATATCCTTTACAAAAAAAATTATGTAAACTTGGGATCATAATTAGATGCAATGGAGGGTGGAACTTCATATAACCTAACTATGTCCTTAGGATAAATTCTTGAAATATTATCCAAGGATATAGTATCTCAGATAGTAAAAAATATGTATATTTGATCAAATGATCATCAATAACCCAAATCCCATTATTACCTCAAGATTTATTTGGTAATCCCACCAAAAAATCTATAAATATGTTCTCCCATTTTAATTATGTAATTCAAAAAAGTTGGACCATATCCTTCAATGGTTATCGTTCATATTTAACTAACTTAAAATTCAAAAATTTCATGGTAAAATCAATTATATCCTTCTTCATACCTTCCCACCAAAAATATTCCTGAAGGTATTTGTACATCTTAGTGAAACTGGTATAAATAGAAAATAGAGTGCTTTGATATTAACATAACAATACCTTCTTAATCAAGAAATCAATCTGAACATATAAACTCTTTTTAAATATGATAACACCTTCTTTATCCACATTAATATTAGGAAATATACCCTTTTAACCAATACAAAACTTTATTTAAAAACGTAGTATTATTTCAGATCCTGATTAATTCTATATGAAAAAGATATATTCACTGATACCTGATTCAAAATAGAAGATGTTTTTTCATATAGTCTAACATTTATTAAATCATTAACTAAAGGAATATGTTTCAAACCTAACATGGTTAATGATACCTTTTTATTTTGACTCAAGGAATCATATCCCTTGTTTTTATTACCTGGATGACATTGAATTGTGTAATAATAATTCTTAATCAGTTCTATCCATATTCTCTATCGCATGCTCAACTCTTTTTGAGTGAATATATAATTTAAAATTTTATAATTATAATATATTTCATATTTCTACCCCTATATATAATGCCTCCATATTTTTAAAACAAAAAATAATATAGCTAGATCAATATCATGTGTAGGATAATTCTTCTCATGGGGTTTCAATTGATTAGATATATACACAATAACCTGATCATTATACATTAAAAAACAACAAAATCCCTTCAAAGAAGCATCACTGTAAATAAAAAAATCGCCCTTTATTGTTGAAAATTATTACACTGGATAATTAATGAATATTAGTTTAAATTACTAGAAACATTCTTCAAATTTATTTAAACATATTAATATTGCTCCTTTTGAGTTTACTAAATAGTTGGATATATAACCAAACAAGTTTTTTTAATAAATTATCAGTATTAAGCCATTAATCCAAGAAAACTTCTAATCTCTGCAATATTTTTAGTCCTTGGACACTCTTACACCACTATATTTTTATAAGGATCAATATTTATACCATCTATAAAAAATATTCCCAAGGAATGATATTTTTTGTAATCAAAATTCACATTTTTTGAAAATTCCATGCATCTTATTCTACTTTAAATTCTATATAAAAATCCTTATATGTTTCTCATGATCTTCATAGATTTTAGAATATACCAAAATATCATCCATAAACACAACAACAAATTTATACAAATTCTCATAGAAAACAATATTCATTAAATCCATAAATGAAGGGAGAAATTTTTTTAACCCAAAAGGCATAACCATAAACTCATAATGGCCATACCTAGTCCAAAATTTCATCTTTAGAATGTTCTCTTCCTTTAATTTTATCTAATGGTACCCAAACCTGATATCAATATTTCAAAAAACTACCCTCCCTAGAGTAAATCAAATAATTCATTAATAATAGATAATGGATACTTTTCCTTTATAGTTATGTTATTGAATTCTCTATAATAAATTACAATTTTCATGGATCTATCCTTCTTTTTAACAAACAAAATAAGAACAATCCATGGTAAAGTGAAAGGGGGAACGAAGCCCTTTTCAAGAAATTCCTATAAATTATTTTTCAATTATAATAACTCAACTGAATACATTGGATAGGGAGGTTTTTAAATTTTCTTATCATTAGGAACTAATTAAATAGTACACTCAACTTCTCTATCAAGAATAACACTAGGAAAATCATTGGGAAATACAACCAAATATTCATTTACAACCGGAACATCACTAATTTTAATAGTTCCTTTATTTTTAACAATATGTTCAAGATAACATTCACTTTCATATTTTATTATTTTCCCATATTCTTGATATTCTATCAATGGTATGAGTTAATTCTTATATACAAAGTGAAACATATTTTTAAAAATAACTCCTTTAACTTTACAACCTATATTATCATGATAAACTAAAAATTCAATCCATACCGAAAATAACATCAAACTATAAAATTGTAAAGATAATAAGGTTTTTAGGAAAACCATCGCACATATAGTAATAGTAATATTTCTATAGATTATTATTTTCTTTATACTACCCCTATGTGTTTTTACCAAAATTTATAACTTTATTTCTTGAGATGATATTTCTAGTTTACATGAAAATTTATCTAATATAAAATATTTCACAGGTCTTTAATTAAGAAATAAATTTATATAGTTTGAATAAATAATTAATGTACCTAGAACCACTAAATTTGAGGATCTTTCATCTACCATAGTAGTAGAAAAATGATTTTCTACACCTTTCAGTTTATGATTTTGATAATTCCCAGTTTGAGAAATTATATTTGGACATATGATACCATAATTTCTAAAATCATTGCAATAAAAACATTTCAATACTATTTATTATTATCAATATAACCATTATTATTGTTATTTTCATTGTATTCATGAGATATGTGTCTAGGCTTTCCACATCAGTAATACATCCTAGATCTTATATGATATTTTCTAGAATGATTCCTTCCATACTTATCACAAGAGGGTGATTTAATTTTAATCCCTTATTGTTTCTTTGATAAATTATTCCACATTTACTACCACCTAAATTTATTCTTATCCTTATTATTGTAAAATTCCACAAACTCTCACTTGACTTTCTCATTACACTGCGCAATTTCCTCATAACTTTTAAACTCATGAGTAACCAGGTCCCTTTATAAACATGTCTTTAATCTTAATTAAAATTGATCAATTTCTCTATCGTGGCTTGGAATGAAATTCAGGGTATACATGGTTAATCATTTGAAATTAACTTCATAGGTGGCAATAGAGTCCTCCTCCTTTTTCTTCAACACAAGGAATTTTCATTTTATTCTATGTCAAATAACTTTAGGAAAATACTTTTCAAGGAATAGATCTTTAAATGCCATCCATTACATGGAATCAATTTCTTTATTTTCCTTATTATTATTAATCAATTACCACCATTTAATAGATTCACCTTCAAAATGATAAATAGAAAGTGTTACTTTTTAATGTTATGAACATCCCATAACTTCAAATATATTCTTTACAATTTCAATCTGTCCTTCATATTTCACTGGGTTAAGGATCTATCAAAATTCAGAGGGTGATATTTCATGGGATTATATATTATATACATATTCCTTAGTAGAGAATTCAATAACTCTTTTTTATGAGTGAAATAATTATTATTCTATATTGACTATTTTGAAACTGCCACAAATTTCTCTATTCAAACTATTCTAGGTTGTTTTTTCAAAGGGATATTTTCCTCCTGATTCCTTCATAATATTGTTTCCTTATTTCCTTTTTTATAAAGCCATTCTAAATAGACATGAATTAGATGAAGCAAAATGGTAATATTAAAAATATATATCATGATAACATAGCAATAAATTATAGTCTCATTATTTTAACATTCTCCAAACCTCTAAAGGAATATAAACCTATCATATGATACTAGATATAATGACTTGTACCTTATTCAACCCAGAAATACATGATTTATAACAAGGGTTTCAATTTTTACATTTCAAAAATATTTTTATATAATTATGTAAAACATTACATAGCAAAGTGTAAATTTATAACTAATGTCCATTTTTTCCACAAAACATGTTCATTATAAATACATGCTTGCTTCATTCAAGGTAAATCCCATAACTCGAACTCTGACATTATTAACATTTTTACTCATCCTTAAACCCAGTAAAAATTATTTGAAAATGTTTTTTGAGAAAAAAAGGCTCATTAAGGGACATAAATGAAAATAAATCCATTAGTATATTTGTAAACCTAAAAAAATCCATAAGAATGTTTTCTTTTTTCACAATAAGAATTTGACCTCAAATATTCATTTATTTCTCAAGAAAAATAACTTAATTACTTAATGAATTTTGTAACACCCTGAGATTTTATAAATTATTTTTTTTTGAATTAATTTAATCTTTTGATATTTTTCATTTCACATAACACTGGATATAGATTTTTTATACAAAAGAACTAAGTGTGGACTGCGTAATACATAACACTAAGTCAATATTGTGATACAAAAAACACTTAGATTAGATTTCAATACACACAACACTATGTTTGTATAGTATTACACCCAATACTGAGTCCCTTAGATAGCATGTGTTACACATATGGTCGAGTTTTACCGGACTACAAGATTCTATTAATATTATTATTAAAATATTATTATAGCTACCACCTAGTCATTGGAATGGAATTTATGAATAAGATTTAATAAATTTTGAAAATATGATTTACACATGTATATAAAATTAATCCTCTGGTTATCGGTTAGTATAAGTGAATATAAGAACTATTTTAAAATAAAGAAATTATTTTTCTAAGAAAACTATTTTTCTATGTACAAACACAAGTTTATCTCAAAAAATTAAAAAATCCAATTTTGATTAATTTTTAAAATGAATTTATATATTATATATTAAATCAATATTTTTATATTAATCTAATATATTTGATGTGTATAAGATAACAATAAATCTGATTTTATGAATAAAAAGATATATTCTTATAAAAGACAATTTACCGTATTTTAATGGCGAACCCTTATTAAATATGATTTTTGAAACTCTTATAATTATCATATAAAAAAATAATATTCTTCTTTTATTCAAAAATTCAAAATTATCTTAGGGTTAATTTTTGTGTATTTTCTGAAAAACTTCATTTTTGAATAAATAGTAAAAAATACTAAATTTTAATTTAAAACTTCTTTTTTATCTAATTTATTTATATTATTAAATTATATTAATTTTAAATAAATTAATCCAATTTATGTCATTGGAACAAATTTAACATTGAAATTGGATATAAAAACATCACAAACTTTAAAACGTTTTTGCCTAAAAAACCCATTGTCGCGACACATTTGTGGGAATAATTTTAAATAAATTTCTACCAATTCTATGATTAAAATTTGGAAAAATGGATTCCATATTTTTAATAATAATAATTTATAATTTATAATAATTTCAAATTATTTTTTACCAAAAATATTAGTGAAAATGATTAGAATTAATTACAGTGATTAAGAGAAAAAATAGCTTAACAAAGGACTAAACCTTAATCTCAAGGCCCAAAATGACCTAAAATCTTTTTAAAAATACATTTTATATTCATATTTATACCCTATACTCCCTTGGATCTAATTTATACCATTAATTGAGCCACTTGACATAGGAAAAGCATGTGTGTAATTCCCTTTTCAAAAATTTACAAGAATATCACTCATCCACTATAAAATGGCACTCAACCCTCCCACTTATTCACACCCCTCAATCCATTTTTCTCACCCTAAATATACACAAATAATCTCCCAAAATTCCTCCTTTAATCATAGAATACTCCCTTTGGGCATAAATACATCCAAGAAATCCCTTTTGTGCAAACAAAAAGGAGTTACCTAAATAAGAGTTAACATCCTTACTCAAGCTCTTTTTATTTATTTTCATTTTTCACCCCCGAAAATATTATTATTCCATGTTTAAATAATAAAATAAATAAACAAAATATACTAAGATATTTTTATTATAAGTTTTTAACCTAAAATTACACACACTTCTATCTGATGTGTAACGAACTTATCGTTCTTGTGTATGGAGAACAACCACCTCACGAAATTATGTTGTTTGTTTTTCCTTTACCACATCTCATGGTTGTGAATTATGATGAATTTTTTTTATATGATATATATGATATTTATGATGTATTTATTCTTTTTTAATTATTATATAACATATACCTTCATGATTTCCATTTTTTGTAAATACAATAATTTCGTTTGGGGAAGTGTGGACTACCACCTCCTTAAAGTGATGTGATTCATACACACTCTATATGGAATGTATTAAGGATGGGTTTTAAAATTTATATGATATGTATGAAATAATAATTATAATATAATTACTGTATATATATACATATATTTCAGTTACTTAATTTCTTTCAATACGATAATAAAATGTAAACAATGTTCATGTGTACATATGGCCTACCGTCTCCATGAACAGTATATTCCATTTACTATTACTATAATTTATGGATTATTATAAATATTTATATATAGAATATATATGATATATAAATCTTTTTTTACATTCTATGAATAAGTAAATCATTATCTAAGTAAGTGTATCGAGAATAAAAAGTCAAAATATATATGAAAATCAAAGCGAATATTACCCGAAACATAAAATTAACATGAAATTGTTTTTAAACAGGAAATATAAATTCACAATAAAATAATAAATGGTATGATATATAATAATATAGTTCCTTTTTAGATTTGTAAAAAAATTATACTTATTATATATCATTTTTGAACGTGTATGAAGAAATTCAATACTTAAGGTAAGGGTTTTCTTGTCTCACTTTTATTTCTATGAGATTTATTCCTTCTTCACCACTCATTTATTTTGTATAGTGTATATACTACCCATAAATGTATTCTATGATTCTTATTCATAAATTTATGAGTATTTACATGTCCATTTTATGATCTTTCATTCATGGGGTTTATGGTTCAAAAGTTACCAAATTGGAAAAGTGATTTTTGTCTCAATTTTATTTCTTTGATATATATTCCATGTTATGAACCTATATTTTTCTATGGGATGTATATACTACCATTTGACATGTTATATCACGAATATCCTTCTTTAATGATATTTTAAATTTCATTTAATTTTATTCTCTCAAGTGGATTATGAGTCAAAGTTAAAAAAGTGATAAAAGTTTATTATTACAATCTCATCATTTATCAAGGTTGATTGAAATTATGATACCATTAATGAAATATTATAATCCATCCCTCAAGAAAACTCACTAATTTTCTTTTATTATGGTTATTCATAATATATTCATGTATTAGTACCATTTTTTACACTATTTGGTACTTGAGATAATTAAGAATGTTTTTTAAGAAAATCCAACATTATCTCTCTCTTTGGTCATAAATTTGTTTTCTTTCGAAACCATTTTTTCAAAAAAAAATTCAAAAATTTTATGTTTAAAAATTGTTTTAAATTTTTTAAAGCTTATTTTATAAGTTTTCAAGGAAAAGGTTTTCAAACTGATATCAATCCTTCTTCTAATTTTTTAAATTATTTTTAAAGAAAAGGGTTTTCAAAATGATTTCAATCCTTATTTTTAAGATTTAAAATTATTTTAAAATAAAAAGGTTTATAAAAAATTTGTGTTTAAAAAGTTTTTTAAATGATTTTCAAAGTTACCTTTATAATTTTTCAAATTTATTTAAAAGGAAAAGTTTTTCAAAAATGTTTTATTTTTAAAAAGTGTTTTTAATTATTTTTAATACTCCATTATATTTTTTCAAGTGAAATTGATTTCAAAATTATTTCAAGCCTTATTTTTATTTTTTCAAAGTATTTTCAAATAAAAAGGTTTTCAAAATATTTCTAAGAATCCTTTATAAGTTTCAAAGATATTTTAAAAGAAAAAAAAATTCAAAATGATTTATGTTTTCAAAAGTGTTTTTCATAGCAGAAAATATATTATCCTCAAGAAATGTTTTTAGTGAAATTATAAATATTTTTTTATAAGAAAATGATTTTCAAAATGGTTTTATGAAAAGGATTTTTGAAGAATGGATATTTTCCTTATGAAATATTCTATGTGATCTTTCAAAATCCTTCTCCAGCTAAGATGACATACCTTGTTATATTTTATGATTTGCTAGGGATATGATCCAATAATACCATTAATATTCATTCTTGAATGGTTTATTTTTTGATGTAATGATGTTCATGAAACTAATTTCTCTTCTATGGTTTATATTATTTTGAAACCAATTTATTTTCACAAGTTCTTCTTTGATGAAAGGATTATGAGACCTATATATTTTTTATAGGTAATGATATGATGAAATTTTTATGGTATACATTTAATTTCATGGGTTATGATATGATGTTTATGAAACCCATCTTTTTTTATGAGTCATGATATGATGCATGTTTTATTATCTTATGTAACATGTGTGTATGATTTTATTATATGATGGGTGGTACCTATATATATCACTAATTCATTGGGTAAAGATTTATTCCTCATGAGATAATTATAGGAATCAAGTTGATGGGATTGATCCACTATAGAAGATGGAGAAACCTGATCCACTACAAGAAGATAGGGAAACTATATCCACTATGGGAATATATGGAAATCCAGTCCACTACAAGAATATGGGGAAACCTAATCCCTTATAAGTAAATGAATATTATTATGGATGGTGATGTTTCCCTCCCAATAGGTGTAGTCCCTATGAAGTGCCCTGATAAGTTTTTGGCAACGAGCCTTGACTTACAGGGAATTATATTACATGCATATGTGTCTACCGCAAATTATATGTCTTATGCCTTTGATATGCTCACATGGTTTATGTTATTGATTATATTATGATTCACATCTTATTAAATACCATTATTTATTCCATGTATCATGATTATGATCTTTTTATGGAGGTTATGATATTAAAATATTATGCACATATTCTTATACGCTTATATTCATGTTAGGCTTATGTATTTTCTTTATTTACCCTCACTGAGCATTTCAACTCACCCCTTTATTATGTTTCATTTTCCCATGTTATGAAGAAAGTTTTTAAGTATTAGTACTCAAGGGTAATATATTTAAGGGATATGTTTAAGATCTTTCACCAAACTAGAAGAATATATTCTAAGTTTCCAAATACACTAAACTATTGTAGTCCTTGGGCATGTATTTTTGTAATGTGATGAATATTCATCTAAAATGATATAATATCTATGTATGATAAGCTAGGTTAATTATATTTCGTATCAATGAAAGTTTTAGTAAACCTTTGGAAACTAGGATGAGAAAATTTTAGTGAGATCCATAGGTATATTTCTAAGGATATGTCTAGGGATGTCTCTAAGGATGAGTTGATATTTAGGAAAATGTCCCAAAATTTTGGTAAAGGATATAGTGATTACTTTCCTAGAAATAAATCCATATCTAGATACTACAAGTGCATGTGGCTCTAGCATAGATGTACATAGTGGTAACAACCCTGAAAACACAATATTGACCTAGAATTGATCGAGAACTGGTGCATGAAAATGGTCCTTACTACACACCTATTTTAAAACTATTAGGGGATATTATTTAGAAATTTACAAAATCTTTATGAACCATCATGAATAATTTAAATAAAATATGACTATTAATAAACTAGTATAAACCCAAGGTGTCATATATTAAAGAAATGGTGTCATGATTTAGACATCCTATAAGTGTTTTTTCATAATTATGATGTTTTCTTTTATGATAAATGTTTCTCACACTATAATTTATGGTTTTAGTCAATGGTAGGAACCAAAAGGAACTAGGTTAATGCATAATGGGATGAAAAAATTTCTGATGGGTGAAATGGCATAATCATTGAGCGAAGGACATTGTGATCAGGCCTAATTAGTTTTCAAGGAACATAATTAACAACGTGTACCTTAATCAACTCTCAGACTCACCTTGGAAGAAAAGGAAATAGTTTTCTGAGAATTTTTGTAATGGATACCTTGAAGGAAATAAGATTTGGTTTCTTACATGTCAAGAATGTGGGAAGAAACACCCAAGTGAAAATCTCAATGAAACATGAATATGTTTTGACTATGGAAAATAATTACACAATGTAAGTAAGTAAAAAGGGAACATGAAAAGTTTAGTTAATAAAATGGATGAAAATATTGGCCTCCCTAAGGTATTATCAACAGTTAAATGATTTAAATATAGAATGAATGGGCATTATGTAAATCTATTTCTTAAGTGGAAAGATCTCAAATGGAATCATCAAGGTCATACGATTAATGGTTATATTGCTAATGATGATGATACTACAGATGAAATGTGAAAGGAAAGAGGTATTAAGTAATGGGATGAGGTATCCTTGTTGATGGATTAAGGATGAAGTATAATAATTAAAGTGTATATGTATTTAGATTCAATAATTATGAATTGTAAAATATATAAGGATTATTTAGTTAATGTTTTTTGCTAAGGGTTTACAAGAATGTGTTGAATGGTTCTGATGGACTAGAAAAGTGATGTATAGAAAAATTGGTATTTTGAATAAGGGAATATATCCCGTAAAATGTTCTTTATGTTAAGATAATTATGTTTGGATAAAGATATGTTGGATATGAATAAGAAAATTAGAAAGTACATATTAACTTGGAACTAATTAAGGATTTTTTTTTGAAAATTTTTTTATGTTATCATTTATGAAGTTTATGAGATTTTTTGGATTTAAGGAATATATCTAATAAACATTGGAATTAGGAAACATGGATATTTTAAATAAGTATTTATAGTAATTTAGGTTATTACCATGTTTTAAGAGAATAAATGATGAAGGTATTCACACATTTGGTATGTGAAAACCAAGATATACCTTATGATATATGGGGGATCAATGTTAAATTTATTTAGTTAAATTCTTTATAAAGTTTTGTATTTTCTTCATTCAAAAGTCTTATAAGGTTAACTATTTATGGAATTTTTTATGCTAAAATTTGGATGAGGTTTTAGAGATTAAGTTTTTATCTTACCATATGAGGATTTATAAATATTGGATAACTTATGCTAAATTTTTTTTTGTAATTTTAACTAATGAAAAATAGAATGGCCTATCATTCTATTTTTGGATCTCATGATCTGTTAATGCTTCAGGAATGAAAAATTCAGCTTCATTTGTTGGAATAAGATATAAAGTGGAAATTGATCAACACACAACAAAGGGTGAGGATGTCATAAAATCATGTAAGTATATCTTGTCATGAAAATTCTTCAACTTTAGGAAAACTTATCGTGAAGTAAAAAAATTTCATGTTATTATCATTTTTTATGATTTTAAAGACCTTTTTCAAGCCTCTTTAGGTTATGTCTTTGTGACCATTAACTTTATCCTACCCATGTTCTTTATCACTCTCCATCATAACATGATAGTTATATTTCTCTCCCATGTCCATGTTTTCACTTCCCACTTATATTATCCTATATTTAAACCAATTTATGTGTTACCTTGGGTAAATGTTATGTTTATAACTTTCCCTTTTTAATGGAATTTTTAGTATTCATTTTTACAATGTGTGTTTCTAATAAAGGAACTATAAATTATTAGACCTTTGATAACCCATATGAATTTCGAGGGAGAATTTTATTTTAAGGGGGGTAGAATGTAACACCTCAATATTTTTGTGATTTTTTTTTGAATTAATTTAATATTTTGATATTTTTCATTTCACACAACACTGGATATAACCTTTTTTATATTAAATCACAAAGTTTGGCTTGTGTGATATGCTACACCAAGTCAATATTACACTACACGAAACACTTAGATTAGATTTTGCTTCATGAAGTGCTATTTTTTCTTATATTACACACAATATCGAGTCCCTTTGATATTTTTTGTAACATTCAATTTTTATTTTCACCAAACTATTAGATACTATTAATATTATTATTAAAATATTATTATATCTACCACCTAGTTGTTGTAATGGAAGTTATGAATAAGATTAACTAAATTTTGAAAATATTTTTTACACATGTATATAAAATTAATCCTTTGGTTTTCAATTAGTATAATTGAATGTAATAACTATTTGAAAATAATGAAATTACATTTCTAAGAAAAATATTTTTCTATGTACAAAAACAATTTTATCACAATAAATTTAAAAAAACTTTTTTTATTAATTTTTTCATTAAAATTTAAATATTATATATTCAATAAATATTTTTGATAGTTATCCAATATATTTTATTTCTATAAGATAAAAATAAATCCAATTTTATGAATAAAAATATGTATTCTTCTAAAAGGTAATTTTACCACCTTTTAACAGAGAACCCATTTAAATATGATTTTTTACACATTTGTAATTTTTATTTAAAAAAATAAACTTTATTTTTTAGTTCATAATGTAAAAAATATCCTAGGGTTAATGTTTTTGTTTTTTCAAAAAGATTCATTTTTGAATGAATAATGAAAAATACTGAATTTTAATTCAAAACTTATTTTCTATCTAATTTATTTATATTGTTAAATAATGTTTTAATTTTATTTTTAAATTTTATTTAGATTAATTTTACATAAATAAATCCAAGTTATGTCATTTTAACCAATTTCACAATGAAATTGGATATTAAAACATCCCATTCTTTTAAACATTTTTGTTAAAAAAACCTGATGTCGGGACATGTCTATGGGAGACATGTCTACGAGATTAATTTTAAATTAATTTATGCCAATTATATGATTTGAATTTGTAAAAATGGATTAAATATTTTTAATCATCATAATTTATAATTTATAATAATTTAAACTTAGTTTGTGACCAAAAATATTAGTGAAAGTGATTAAAATTAGTTACAGAAATTAAGAGAAAAATTAGCTTAACAAAGGACTAAATCTTAAACATAAGGCCAAAAATGACCTATAAACTTTTCCAAAATCCATTTTATATTCATATTAGACAATATACTCCATTTTATAATATTTGGGTCATTATTGGAGCCATGTGAGATAGGATAAATGTGGGTGGAATTCCCTTTTTAGAACTTTACAAGAATGTCACTCCTCCTCCATTATAAAAAGGCACTCAACCCACCCACTTCTTCACACCTATAAATCCCATTTTCTCACCCAAAACCTTATAAAATTATCTCCAAACATCCCTCCATTAATATTATAATCATCCCTTTTGGAATAAATTTATCAAATGAATCCCTTTGGTGAAAACCAAAAGGAGTTACCCAAAGAAGTAACATCATTCCTCAAGATCTTTTTTTTATTTTCATTCTCCACCCACTGAAATATTAGTATTCCATGATTACATAATAACCTAAGTATCATAATTATAATTATATTTTTTCATTTTGAGTTTTATACCTACACTTACACACACTTCTATCTAATGGGTGATGAACTTACTATTCTTTTGTAAGGTTAACTACCACCTCACGAAACGATGTAGTTCATTTTTTATTTACCAACTCTCACAGTTGGGTATTATGATGGAAAATATGTTTTTATATGATATTTATGATATTTATGATTTATTTATTGTTTTTGAATTATTATATAACACATAGCTTTATGCTTTCCATTTTTTGTAAATATGATAACTTTGTTTGGGGAAGTGTGGACTACAACCTCCTCAAAGTGATTTGGTTCGTTCACACTCTGCATGGAATGTATTAAGGATGGTTTTAGTAAACATATATTATATATATTAAATAATAATTATATTTTAATTATTATATATATACATATATTTCCTTTACTTACTTTCTTCCAATACAACAATAAAATGGAAACTACATTTATGCGTACGTATGGCCTACCATCTCCATGAACGGTGTATTCCATTTCATATTCCTATCCTTCATGGATTATTATAAATATTTATATAATTAATATATATGATATATAAATCATGTTTTAAAATTATTGAAATAAGTAAATCATGATCTATTTAAGAGGTTCAAGAATAAAAATTCAAAACATATACAAAAAGCAAAATGGATATTACCCAAAACGTAACATTAACATGAAATTTTCATTAAAAAGTAACATAAAGTCATAATAAAATAACTTATGGGATTATATATAATGATATGGTTATTTGGTAGATTTATAATAAACTTAAACTTATTCTATAATAGTTTTGAATGTGTAAGAATAAATTCAAGACTTAAGGTATGGGTTTTCTCGTCTGACTTTTATTTCTATGAGATTTATACCTTCTTCACCACTCATTTCTTTTGTGTGGGGTATATACTACACATGAATGTATTATATTATTATTATACTTAGATTTATGATTATTTAAATTTATATTTGATTGTATTTCATTCATATGGTTTATGGTTCAAAATTTACCAAATCAGTAAAGTAATATTTGTCTCAATTTTCCTTTTTTTAGATATATTCCATGTTATTTACTTATATTTTTCTATGGAATGTATATAATTACATTTGAAATTTTATATCATGAATATAATTCTTTAATTATATTTTAAATTTTATGTAATTTTATTCTCTCAGGTGGATTATGATACAAATTTTCAAAAGTGATAATAGTTTATTGCTACAATCTCATATTTTAACGGGATTATTTATAATTATACTTCCATTGATGAAATATTATAATACATCCCCCAAGAAAACTCATTAATTTTATTATATTATATTTATTCATGATATATTCAAGTATTGGTACTATTTATTCCACTCTTTGGGACATGAGATAATTAAGAAAATTTTTTTAATAAAATCTAACATTATCTCTCTCTTCGGTCAGAAATTTGTGTTATTTCAAAACCATGTTTTCAAAAAAAATGTTTTAAAAAATGTTTTATGTTTAAAAGGTATTTTTAATGTTTTAAAGGTTTTTTATATGTATTCAAGGAAAATGGTTTTCAAAATTTTTTCAATCCTCTTTTATAATTTTTCTATAAAAAGGTTTCCAAAATGATACCAAGCCTTATTTCTATGTTTTCAAAGTATTTTCAAATAAAAGGGTTTTCAAAGTGATTTCAAACCTTATTTTTAAGTTTTCAAATTATTTTCAAAGAAAAAGTTTTTCAAAAATGTTTTATGTTTAAAAAGTGTTTTAAATGATTTTCAAATCATAATTTATAAGTTTTTAAATCCATTTTAAAAGGAAAAGGTTTTAAAAAATGTTTTATGTTTATAAAGTATTTTAAATGATTTTCAAGATTCCTTTATAGGTTTTAAAGGAAAATTTATTTCAACATTATCTCAAACCATATTTTTAATTTTTCAATGTATTTTCAAAGAATAGGTTTTTAAAAATATTTTCAATCTTCTTTTATAAGTTTCAAATCTATTTTTAAAGAAACATTTTTTAAAAATTCTTTATGTTTTAAAAATAATTTTTCATGGTGAAAAATACATTTTCCTCTATAAATGTTTTAAATAAAATTTTATATCATTATTTATAAGAAAAGGATTCTTGAAATGGTTTTTTTAAAAGGATTTTCAAAGAAAGTATATTTTTCTAATGAAATGTTCCATGTGATCTTTCAAAATCCTTCTTTATCTAAAATTCCATATTTTTTATATTTTATGATTTTATGGGGATATGATCCAAGAATACCATTAATATTATTTCTTTAATAGTATATGTTTTTATGGAATGATGTTCATGACACTCATTTCTCTTCCATGGGTTATATACATTTGGAACCCACTTATTTTAATAGGTTATACTTTGATGAAATGATTATGAGACCTATCAATTTTCCATAAGTAATGATATGGTGAAATTTTTATGATACCCATTATTTCATTGATTATGATATGATGTTTATGAAACCCATATCTTTTTATGGGTCATGATATGATGCAAGTTTTATTATTTCATGGCACATGTATGTATGATTTTATTATGTGACTGGTAGGGAATATATCTCCCTCCAATGCATTAGATAAATATTTATATCTCATGAGATAATGATTGGAATCAACTTAACAGGATTGACACACTATTTAATATTGGGAAACTTGGTCCACTATAGGAATATGGGGAAACCAGATCCACTGTAGGAAGATGGATAAACCAGATCCACTACGGGAAGATGGGAAAACTTGATCCCTTACAAGGAAATGATTACGACTAGGGATGGTGGTGTATCCCACCTAGTAGGTGTAGTCCCCATGAAGTTCCCTGATAATATTTTGGAAATGATCCTTGACTTATAGATGATGATATTAAATTTTTGTGTGTCTGCCACAAATTATATGTCTTATACCTTTGATATGATTACATGGTTCATGTTATTTATTATCTTATGATTCATATATTATGTACTACCAATCTTTATTAAATGTTTAATTATTATGATCTTTTTATATAGGTTATGATATTAAAATTTTATTTTCATGTTATAATACCCTTATTTCCATGTTATACTTATTTATTTCATTTATTTACCCTCACAGAGCATTCAAGCTCACCCATTTCTTATGTTTCCTTTACCCAAGTTATGAATAAAAGTTTTAAGTAGGATTACTAAAGGGGAATATTTTTAAGGGATATGATGAAGATATTTCACCAAACTAGAATAATGTTTTCTATGTTTCTAAAGACACTAAACTATTATGTTCCTCAGGAATTTATATTTCTATTGTTCTGAATATTCATCTAAAATGATGTAATATCAATGTATGTTAATCCTTGGTCATTATAAATTTCATGAAAAAATTTATATGAAATTATAATAAAAAAATAATAATTATAAGGGTTTCTTAGAAACCAAGACAACTTATGAATACCTTTCCTTGAAAAATAATCCTTTTACCTTTTTTAAAGATAAATTACATAATCTTTCCATAAAAAACATAAACTCATTTTATTACCACTTGAAATAAAAATATTTTATTTATAAACCATTGAAATCATATCATATAGGTGTGTTGGGACATTATATTTAACCTTGTAAAAACCCTTATAATGTAATCCCCAATCTAAATAATTTTCATATCTCTTGGGAGTAACCTAGCATCGGAAAACTCTGTCACTTTACCTAATTCATAGAGAGTTATATCATGCTCACCCATCATCAGAATGATATCGGGCAAACCCATAAATAAAATAACATGTCCAATAACCATATAATGAATAAAATACATACATATATATATATATATAACTTTAAAAATAAAACTCATTTGAGTTTTCATTCAATTCCATAAGCAATACCACTTTCAGATAACTTGTATAAATGAGAATAAATTTCTATTTCCTGATAATTTTTTTAAATAAACTAAAAAAACCCATAATATTGAGAGAAAAATTTAATTTTAAAATAACCATGGTATATTTTAAAAAAATATTAATAATGAATAACATCTATGGAAATGGGACAAATTGTTCAATATATATACATTAAAGGAAAATATATACTAAAATATATGAGTGTTACATAAGAACTGAAAAGAAACATTACATGTAATGAAAAATATATATATAAACTAGAAGGTTTGTATTGATTCTTTTCAATAAATTAAAGTTATTATTCTAGTTTCCCCTTTTCTATATAAAATCAATTTCCACATTTCCATTGCACTGAATTTTAATATTTTTTCTCTTTTCACTACTGGAAATACAGTCTTTCCCAACGGTTCAGAACCATTGGGAAAGGCTGCAGAACCGTTGGTATATATTATACCAATGGTTCTGCAAACCGTAGGGAAGTAAGCTGTTAGGAAAGATTTTCCCAATGGTTTATTGTGAACCGTTGGTATAGGGTGGGTAAAGCTAACCTATCCCAACGGTTATGCCAAACTGTTGGGATAGTTTTTTCCAACGGTTTGGCATGAACTGTTGGGAAATCCCAAGAGTTATCCTCTTTCAAAAAGGTTTCTAAACCATTGGGAAAGGATTTTTACCAACGTTTCATTGAACTGTTGGTAAAAAAATCACAAGATATTCTATGCCAACGGTTTGAAACCATTGGCATAGCCTATGCTGTGCAAATTGAAAAGCAGCCTGCAGTTTGCACAACAGCTCTGCAATTTGACACTAGCCCTCATTTTATGCATTCCCTCCCATTTTCAATCCAATTATTGTACTTGTAATAAACAAACACATACATATACAATTATTGTACCTCCAATAACCAACTAACACATACATATAGAGAAAAAATTCATACACATTTAAAATATAATGCATCCTGGAACTATACACATCCATAATTAAATTAGAATTCATAACGTAATTATAAACATATATAATTCATTTAGAATTCAATTTAAAATTTAGATTAAAATTATATGTGGAATCCGGAATTCAATTCATAATTTGATCGGTTTTTTGTATATGATATATTTTTACCTGAAATGATGTCCATTTTAAACAAAATACATACACCTGGAGTGATACCGGCCACTCCATGCCTTAGATTGAGGTGATGTTAACTCTTACACTTCAAAAATGACCCATCGATCGTTGTCCTAAAGTATCAACATATTTCGAAAGCGTTTTCTTGGTTTTCCATATGTCAGTTGATGTTTTTCACTTAAAATGATGTTCTTTTGAAACAAAAGACAGACACTTTGAGTGGTTCCGGCCACACCGCATCTCATATTGAGGCGGGGTTGATTCATACACGTCACATATGACCCATGGATCGTTCTCCTAAAGTTTCAACAGAAACCGAATGTGTTTGGTCATTTTTCCATATGTACCTAAAATGTTGTCCATTTTAAACAAAAGAGGGACACTTAGACTGATTCCGGCCACACCACGACTCGGATTGATCCCAGGTTGGCTCTATAGGTCACATATGACCTATTAATTGTTGTGATAAATTATCAACAGATTCTGAATGTGTTTGGTTAGTTTTCTGTATGCCAGTTGTTCTTTTCACTTATAATCCTGTCCATTTTAAACAAAAGAGACACAGTTAGAGTGGTGTCAGCCACACCGTGCCATGGATTGAGGCGTGGTTTACTCGTACACGTCACATATGACCCATGGATCATTTTACTAAAGTATCGACACAATCTGAATGCGTTTGGTCAGTTTTCCGTATACCAGTTGATATTTTTCACTTAAAATGACGTCCTTTTGAAAAAAATGACAGACACTTTGAGTGGTATCATCCACACCGTGTCTCATATTGAGGCGGGGTTGATTTTTACACGTCAAATATGACCCATGTATCATTCTCCTAAAGTTTCAACAGAAACCTAATGCGTTTGGTTGGTTTTCCATATGTACTTAAAATGTTGTCCATTTTAAACAAAAGGGAGCCACTTAGAGTGATCCCGACCACACCATGCCTCGAATTGAGCCTGGGTTGACTCTTACATGTCACATATAACCCATGGATCGTTGACCTAAAGCATCAATAGAATTTGAATGCGTTTGGTTGGCTTTTCGTATGTCAGTTGTTCTTTTCACTTATAATCCTGTCCATTTTAAACAAAAGAGAGACATTGTGAATGGTGTCATCCACACCGCTCCTCATATTGAGGCGGGGTTGACTCTTACATGTCACATATGACCCATGGATCGTTTTCCTAAAGCATAAACACATTTCGAATGTGTTTGGTTGGTTTTTCGTAAGCCAGTTGATCTTTTCACTTATAATCCTGTCCATTTTAAACAAAAGAGAGACACTCTGAATAGTGTTGGCCACACCGCGCCTCGGATTGAGGCGGGGTTGACTCGTACACATCATATATGACCCATGGATTTTTTTGATAAAGTATCAACACAATCAGAATCTGTTTGGTCAGTTTTCCGTATGTACTAAAAATGTTGTCCATTTTAAACAAAAGAGAACCACATAGAGTGATTCTGGCCACACCGTGCCTCAGATTAAGGAGGGGTTGACTTGTAAACATCACATATGACCCATGGATCATTATCCTAAAGCATAAACACATTTCGAGTGCATTTGGTCAGTTTTCTGTATGTTAGTTGTTCTTTTCACTTATAATCCTGTCCATTTTAAACAAAATATATACACAAGGAGTGATCCTGCCACACCGTGCCTCATATTGATGAAAGGTTAACTCTTACAAGTCACAAATGACCCATCGATCGTTGTCCTAAAGTATCAACATATTCTGAAAGCATTTTCTTGGTTTTCCGTATGCCAGTTGATGTTTTTCAATTAAAATGACGTCCTTTTGAAAGAAAAGACAGACACTTTCAGTGGTGTAGGCTACACCGCGTCTCAGATTGAGGCAGGGTTGATTCGTACACGTCACATATGACCCATGGATCGTTCTCCTAAAGTTTCAATGGAAACCGAATGATTTTGGTCGGTTTTCCGTATATACTTAAAATGGTGTCCATTTTAAACAAAAGAAAGACACTTAGACTGATCTCGGCCACATCGTGACTCGTATTGAGCCCGGGTTGGCTCGTACAGGTCACATATGACCCATGGATCATTGTGATAAATTATCAACACATTCTGAATGCGTTTGGTCAGTTTTCCGTATGTCAGTTGTTCTTTTCACTTATAATCTTGTCCATTTTAAACAAAAGAGACACAGTTAGAGTGGTGTCGGCCACACTGCGGCTCGGATTGAGGCGGGGTTGACTCGTACACGTCACATATGACCCATGGATCGTTTTGATAAAGTATAGACACAATCCAAATGCATTTGGTCGGTTTTCTGTATGCCAGTTGATGTTTTTCAATTAAAATGATGTCCTTTTGAAAAAAAGACAGACACTTTGAGTGGTTCCGACCACACCGCGACTCGGATTGAGCCCGGGTTGGCTCGTACCGATCACATATGACCCATGGATCGTTGTGATAAATTATTAACACATTCCAAATGAATTTGGTCAGTTTTTCGTATGTCAGTTATTCTTTTCACTTATAATCCTGTCCATTTTAAACAAAAGAGACACAGTTAGAGTGGTGTTGGACACACCGCACCTCGGATTGAGGCGGGGTTGACTCGTACACATCACATATGACCCATGGATCGTTGTTCTAAAGTATCGACACAATCCTAATGCGTTTGGTCAGTTTTATGTATGCCAGTTGATGTTTTTCAATTAAAATGTCGTCCTTTTGAAACAAAAGACAGACACTTTGAGTGGTGCTGGCCACACCGTGTCTCAGATTGAGGAGGGGTTGATTATTACACGTCACATATGACCCATGGTTCATTCTCTTAATTTTTCAATGGAAACTGAATGCCTTTGGTCGGTTTTCCGTATGTACTTAAAATGTTGTCCATTTTAAACAAAAGAGAGCCACTTAGAGTGATTCTGACAACACCGTGCCTTAGATTAAGGCGGGGTTGACTCTTACACGTCACATATGACCCATGGATTGTTTTCCTAAAGCATCAACACATTTCAAATGCGTTTGGTCGGTTTTGTGTATGTCAATTGTTCTTTTCACTTATAATCCTGTCCATTTTAAACAAAAGAGAGACAATGTGAATGGTGTCGGCCACACCTCGCCTCGTATTGAGGCAGGGTTGACTCGTATACATCACATATGACCCATGGATCTTTGTGATAAAGTATCAACACAATCCAAATGCGTTTGGTCAGTTTTTCGTATGCCAGTTCATGTTTTTCAATTAAAATGACGTCCTTTTGAAACAAAAGATAGACACTTTGAGTGGTGTCAGCCACACCACTTCTCAGATTGAGGCAGGTTTGATTCGTACACGTCACATATGACCCATGAATCGTTCTCCTAAAGTTTCAACAGAAACCAAATGTGTTTGGTCAGTTTTCCGTATGTACTTAAAATGTTGTCCATTTTAAACAAAAGAGAGACACTTAGAGTGATTCCGACCACACTGTGCCTCAGATTAAGGCGGGGTTGACTCGTACACATCACATATGACCCATAGATCTTTTTTTTAAAGCATCAACACATTTCTAATGTGTTTCGTCAGTTTTGCGTATGTCAGTTGTTCTTTTCACTTATAATCATGTCCATTTTAAACAAAAGAGAGACATTGTGAATGGTTTCGGCCACACCACGCCTCGGATTGAGGCGGGGTTGACTCATACACGTCACATATGACCCATGTATCGTTTTTCTAAAGTATTGACACAATCCGAATGCGTTTGGTCGGTTTTTTGTATGCCAGTTGATGTTTTTCAATTAAAATGATGTCCTTTTGAAACAAAAGATAGACACTTTGAGTGGTTCCGGCCACACCGCATCTCAAATTGAGGCGGGGTTGATTCTTACACGTCACATATGACCCATGGATCATTATCCTAAAGTTTCAATGGAAACCGAATGCGTTTGGTCGGTTTTCCGAATGTACTTAAAATAGTGTCCATTTTAAACAAAAGAGAGACACTTAGACTGATCTTGGCCACACCGCGACTCGGATTGAGCCCGAGTTGGCTCATACAGGTCACATATGACCCATGGATCATCGTGATAAATTATCAACACATTCCGAATGCTTTTGGTTGGTTTTCCGTATGCCAGTTGTTCTTTTCACTTATAATCCTATCCATTTTAAACAAAAGAGACACAGTTAGAGTGGTGTTGGCCACACCGCACCTCGGAATGAGGTGGGGTTGACTCATACACGTCAAAAATGACCCATTGATCATTGTTTTAAAGTATCAACACAATTCAAATTCTTTTTCTCGGTTTTCCATATGCCAGTTGATGTTTTTAAATTAAAATGACGTCCTTTTGAAAGAAAATATAGAAACTTTGAGTGGTGTCGGCCACACCACATCTTAGATTGAGGTGGGGTTTATTTTTACACGTCACATATGACCCATGGATCGTTCTCCTAACGTTTCAACTGAAATCGAATGTGTTTTGTCGGTTTTCCGTATGTACTTAAAATGTTGTCCATTTTAAACAAAAGAGATCCACTTAGAGTGATTCCGACCACACCATGCCTCAGATTAAGGCGGGGTTGACTCATACACGTTACATATGACCCATGGATCGTTTTCCTAAAGAATCAACACATTTAAAATACGTTTGGTCAGTTTTGCGTATGTCAGTTGTTCTTTTCACTTATAATCCTGTCCATTTTAAACTAAAGAGAGACACTGTGAATGGTGTCGGCCACACCACCCCTCGTATTGAGGTATTGTTGACTCATACACATCACATATGACCCATGGATCGTTGTGCTAAAGTATAGACACAATCCGAATGTGTTTGGTCGGTTTTCCGTATTCCAGTTGATGTTTTTCAATTAAAATGATGTCCTTTTGAAACAAAAGACAGAAACTTTTAGTGGTGTCAGCCAAACCACATCTCAGATTGAGGCGGGGTTGATTTGTACATGTCACATATGACCCATGAATCGTTTTCCTAAAGTTTCAATGGAAACAAAATGTGTTTGGTCAGTTTTCTGTATGTACTTAAAATGTTGTCCATTTTAAACAAAATAGATCCACTTAGAGTGATTCTGGCCACACCGTGCCTCAGATTAAGGCGAGGTTGACTCGTACTTATCACATATGACCCATTGATCGTTTTCTTAAAGCATAAACACATTTTGAATGTGTTTGGTCAGTTTTGTGTATGTTAGTTGTTCTTTTCACTTATAATCCTATCCATTTTAAACAAAAGAGAGACACTGTGAATGGTGTCGGCCACACCGTACCTCAGATTGAGGCGGGGTTGACTCTTACACATCACATATGACCCATGGATCGTTTTGCTAAAGTATCGACACAATACGAATGCGTTTGGTCGGTTTTCCGTATGCCAGTTGATGTTTTTCAATTAAAATGACGTCCTTTTAAAACAAAAGGCAGACACTTTGAGTGGTGTAGGCCACACCATGTCTCAGATTGAGGCGGGGTTGATTCGTACACGTCATATATGACCCATGGATCATTCTCCTAAAGTTTCAACTGAAACTGAATGTGTTTGGTCAGTTTTCCTTATGTATTAAAATGTTGTCCATTTTATGAGAATCATCATGTGTCTATTAGTGGAATGGTATTTACTTAAAATCTTTTGGACATTCATATAAAATATTTTTATGTCATTCTTAGTATGGATTAGATTTTATTTTATCATGCTATGAAAAATTTCGGAGCTAACAATGGAATGCCCAATGAATACATCTCTTTTATAACATACCAAGAATATATGATATTGATTAGATGTGTAAATGTGATTTACATTGATTATCATGATGAAAATAAATAAAATATATATTATAGATTTTCTAGTAGTAAATGAAATCAAGGAGGGTGGGGGGCTGTCCGGGGGGCTGTCCGGTGGGTGTTTGGGGGTTGTCCGGGGACCAAGGAGGAGGGTGGGGGGGCTATGCGGGGGCTGTCCTGGGGGTGTTCGGGGGGTTGTCTGGGGTCCAAAGAGGAGGGTGGGGGGTTGTCCGGGGGGCTATCTAGGGGGATGTCCGGGGGTGTTTGGGGGGTTGTCCGAGGTCCAAGGAAGAGGGTGGGGGTGCTGTCCGGGGGCTGTCTGGGGGGCTATCCGGGGTCCAGGGAAGAGGGGGGATCCAGGGGCTGTTCGGGGGCTGTCCGGTGGGTGTTTGGGGGGTTGTTCGAGGTCCAAGGAAGAGGGTGGGGGCTGTCCGGGGGGCTATTTGGGGGGTTGTCTGGGGGCTGTCTGGGGGGTGTCTGGGGTCCAAGAAGGATGGTGGGGGGTTGTTCAAGGTCCAAGAAGGAGGGGGGTTCCCAAACACACAACCACTAAAAGACAACAACATCCTTAAAAATAGATAATATATAAAAATAACTCAACTCCAATACTATACTACGAGTCTAGATAAAACGAACAACTAGAATGGATTAAATATCAAATATTAGTAATATTAGTCAAAAATGTAATGGATCAATTTGTCCCATATCACCATCACCATCATCACCATAATCATCACCCTCGTCCTTGTCCTCATCATCTTCCTCACCCTCCTTAGCGCCCTCCTCCCCGCCCTCGCCCTCCTCCTTGCCCTCGCCACCTGCCTCACCCTCCTCCTCTCCCTCCTCTTCTGAATCAGACTCCTCACCATCATCATCGTCAAGTTGGACATCATCCTTACCACCACTAGAACCGCCACCTGGTGCACCATATATAGAACGTATCGACGACATATTCTCATCAAAAGCTGGCATGGCCTCTGCTGGAAGTGTTGGACGTAGAACTTCAATAAATTTCATAAACGCACTGTTTGCCCTAGCAGACTGTTCTGCCGTCTCTGTGGACCTTTTCTCAGCCTGTTCTGCATGTTCCTTAACTTGCTGCATCTCGGTGGCACTACATCTCATACCTGAGGAGGTCCAATACCTCATCAGGGCTATCCTAGGTCAGCAGCGTACTCTGCCAGGATGCTCCTCTCCCAACACCTGATGTAAGTGATCTGTTGGCCCAAAATTGTCTGGTTCTTGGGCATCGAGGGCCTCTAAAGCAACCTATTACAAATATAAATATATTATTAAGTTAAAAAATAGATATTAAAATATAAAATCAACATATTAAAACTTACAATCTTCTTCTGAGTCGCTTCGTTGACGGCACTTCCATCCTTTTTCCGTCTACTCGAGCAAAACAGTTTTTCCTGAGGCACACGTCCTTAAATATTCTGTATTTGCCTCTACAATTACATTGAAAACTAAAGTTATATGAAAACTTTAGAAAACAATTAAATAATTGAGAAAACAAAATAAAATTTAAGTCGTAAATAAAACTTATAAAAAATTGTCATACCTACTTCCTCTCATGATCCGGCATCATCGTACGTCCTAGTGTGTGGAGATATTTTTTTGCATCAATGTTTTTTTTATTTTTTCTAGATGATTCCTAAATAAAATTTGATAATTAAAAGGATAATATTAATGAAAAACATGAAAGTTATTATTTAAATACCTCAAATATAATTCATACCTTAAACTAAGTACTCGTCCAATGAGTAATCATCTGACGATACTACTATATAGGACAATCATCCACGACTGGTACCGCCTCTAACTCAGTTCAAACTCTATCATGCCATTCCATATACAACTCATTCTTGTAGGCTCTCCAAATCTCGCCTGAACCCTTTAGACATTCCACTCGAGCACCCTCACCATCGGGAAAATTAAATCAAAGCTGACATCAAAATATTAATTCATATAAATAAAAAAATAATTCATGGAATTAAATACAACAGATTTTTTTACCCATATCTCTGCCCAAGATCTATCCTTGACCTCATGTGGCAAATGTCTCCATGACAGCAGGCTGACGGGAATGATGTCGGAGTATTTGGCAAGCGTCGCCAAAAAACTCTGACATTGCTGCCCTGATTTCTCAACCATTTGGTTGTCTTCATTGTAATCCACCATAACCTGTGTGCGGAGGTTCCACACCGAACGCATGCGTGTATGCCCCCGGCCCCGCCTCCTGTCTGTAGATGTATCTATCATGAAAGAAAAACAAATATTTTATCAAAACATGTTATAATGAAAATAAATATTGCTATAAAAAATTGTTAGGGTTTTATAAATATACCTGCGCCAGTCTGATCGCTGAGCCCCGCCGGATCCACAGAAACTGATGGAACACCCTGTGGTCGAACATGAGTCGAAGATGATGGAATATAGAAGCTCGGAGAGACAGAAGTAGAGGTAAAATAAAATGTGACATCAGTATGACCGGATTCTGACTGGGGAGTGGGAATCATCATGGGATGTGAAAATGATGGGGCAGAAGATGCAGAAGGTAGCGAAAACATGGGAGGCCTAAATATCCTGTGTGTCCCTAACGACACACTGGGATCAGAATGTGGGAAGTATGACATGTCAGTGGGAGGTTCAGGGTCTAGTCGGGCACGTTCAGTTGATCATCCACCTCTGGTACGAACCCTCCTCGTACCACCGGCCTGAGTACTAGGACCAGTACAAGGATCCTCGTCGAATAACTGTCGACGTATAGGTGGATCCTACAAAAATGTTTACAAAAAAAATTAATCACATGACATTATATGTTTTATATATATATATATATATATTTGAAATAAAGTACTCACTATAGGCACAAATGGTGGAACTCCCATCTCCGTCATCCGACGATTGTTCTCCATCATTTTTTTCCTTTGTCTCTCTTCAATTGGCTGCATTTCCTGCTTTTGAAAACAAATATGTAATTAATTAGAAAAAGGAAACTAATGTGTAAACAAAAAAACTAAATATATGAGGGAATAGGGGGATTCATTGATAATTTAGCTATCAATTTTTTTAGAAGAGATTGAATTAATTTAATAAATCATACAAGTTGTAATGTTAACCAATTTAGAAATATTGTTTGACTAGGTTTGAATACAGTGCAATTCCAAAGTAGAAAATGCAATTCAAATAAAACAGAAACCAATAAACATTGAAAATTCACATAATGTTCAATTCAGCTAAAACATATTTGTGATCAATACTAAATCAATTTGAATATTACCAACCTTAACAACCCAACTCGAGGTAAACCAAAAGAATTCAGAACATGGATGAATGATTCTATATATTTTCAACCACAACTTCAGGTTCACAATCAACTCTAACAATTGAGCTATTGGAGTCATCAAAATAAATAAATGGATTGGTTCCAATGGAAATAGGGACAGTGTCAATTCCATCATCACCATCATCAAAAATATGTCTTGGAATTACTTCAACTATGACACCAAATTCAGGTCGAAGTTGGTCTTTGACATAAAAAACTTGTTTAGCCATTGATACCAACACATATGGTTCTTCGGTAGCAAGATTTCAAGTCATATTAATTACTCTAAATCCACAATCATAAATAAATGTGCCATGTCTCATCATCGAATCAAACCAATGGAATTTCATCATTGTGACTTGTCCATGAGAGTAATCATCCAATATTATTATTTTCTCAACGACTCCATAATAACCCACATTTTCAAATCGCGGTCTACTATCTGATGCACTGGCATAAAAATCTATTGTGGAAATAACCATAACACTATCATGTTGTGTTCTCATGTTCTTTGCTCATTCAGTGACAATAAATTTGTACCCTTTGATAGCAATTGATTTATAGTCACGAACCACGGTATTAGGATCAAAAGACAAAGCTCTTATTTCCTCAGAGACAGAGTCAGCAGACAAAATCAATACCAGCAATATAAATGACTGTTAAACTTAATTAAATATTGAAATAATTAATTTAAACAGTAATATTTTTACCTTCAATTTTTACCAAGAAGAAAACTCTTTGCTATGCAAAGTCTCTCTCCTTCTTAAAGATAAAGAACGATGATTCCTATTTATCATTGTTTTATGTTCCCTATAGATAAAAAATATGAATAGTTTAACAAATATATATGTAAGATATACATAATCAATTTAGTTACCTGATATAGTCATCGAACAAATCACAGTTGAACAAAACTGTGCGATGTGCCATCTCCCGCTCTTCATGGCTTAATGTCTTCAATGTATATGATCCAGGAATTCATCATGTTTGAGGAAGTGATGGAAAAATGGGTTCAATTTGCTCATACTATTCTTCTTCATTTCTCATTGGTCTGTTCAATCTTGTAGTAAGATCAGACAAATACATCGAGCAGAAATCCATACATTTTTGAGCCATGTAACCGTTCATGATAGAACCTTCGGGATGATTTCTGTTTTGGACATAAGACTTCAATGTGAACATATTTCTTTCATTTGGATACATCCAATGAAAAGAAACAGATCCTCCGAGAATTATTTCAGTGGGAATATGGACAGTCAGATGCAGCATGCATGTGAAAAATGATGGAGGAAATATTTTCTCCAACTCACACAAAATTAATGGGGCATCTATCAATTTTTTTCAAGAAATACTTGGACAACTTCTTAGCACAAAGATATCTAAACAAATGGCACAACCGAATAACAGCCACCCTTACATTATTGGAAAAAATATGATGGATTGATATTGGAAGCAACTCATGCAGTAGAACGTGATAATCATGAGTCTTCAAAGATTTTAGCTTCAACTCTCTTCTGTTGACCCATTTAGATATGTTGATTGAATAGTAATCAGGAACTCTAATAGTCTCTAATACTTCCAAAAAAAAATTCCCATAGGTGTCATCACATAAGAAGAACATGGAAGTTTCAATTTATTTTCACTGATACGCACAGGATGCAATTATGGTCTGATGCCCCAATCCACCAAGTCACGCCGAGATCGTAAATCATCTTTTTTATTCCCCTTGACATTTAGAAGAACCGGAAGCAACATTTCGCATATATTATTTTTAATATGAATTACGTCTAAGCAATGACGTAACAAATTGGTTGACCAATAAGGCAAATCAAAAAAGATACTCCTCTTCCTCCAATTGTAACAGGTTTCAGTGGAAACATTCTTTCTCTTTCCATATTTCATTTGACCCTTCCCTAATGAAAAAACTGAAATCTTTCAATTCATTAAGCACATCAATTCTAGACATACACTGAGGTGGATCATCGGTCTCTATGGTATTATCAAATCTTTGACGATTCAATATATATGGATGATACTTTGGCAAGAATCTTCGATGTCCCAAAAAACTGAAACTACAGTGATGTTTCAGTCTTCTGGATCGTGTATTCTTCATACAAACTAGACATGACAGTTTTCCCTTCGTGCTCCATCCAGACATCATTGCATAAGCTGAAAAATCATTGATCGTCCACATAAGTGCAGCATGCAACTGAAATATGTCTTTCGAACATGCATCGTATGTGCGCACACCCACATCCCAAAGAAGTTTCAACTCTTTTATTAAAGGTTTAATGTATACATCAATATCAATGTTGGGGTCAGAAGGACCAGATATGAGTATACTCATGAAAGTTAAAGGTTTTTTCATACACAACCATGGGGGGAGATTATAAATGTGTATAAAAACTGGCCATGTGCTATGTGAAGTAAGCATCTTCCCAAACGGATTAAAACCATCACATGAAAGACCCAGCCTCACATTACGCAAGTCAGCTGCAAAATCAGGATGTCGAGCATCAAATCTCTGCTAAGCAAATCCATCTGTAGGATAAACCAACTCATCATTAGTCTTCTTTCTCTCGGTATCATTCCATCTCATTTTTATTGATATGTCATCAGACATAAAAAGATTATGGAGTCTGGGGATCAATAGAAAGTGCCACATTACTTTCTGTGGAACGCGGGATGGTGTTACATCTGATTTTGACTTCCAGCGGGATGTGCCACATTTTATACAATCATTTCATTCAGTGGTTTCCTCCCATAATAAACTGCAATCTTTCGGGCAGGCACGAATTTTGTTTCTTGAAAATACAAGTTCCTCAACTAACTTCCATGCCATATAGTGGTTTGATGGAATATCTACATCATCTGGAAGTAAATCCTTCAACAGGGTAAGAATGTAATCGATTGCTGTATTAGAAATCCCATACATAGTTTTCCCATGAAACAATCGGATTAAAAATTCCAGCTTTTTCATTTTATCGCATTTTCGATATACTGGAGTCATGGCAACATCATTCAATTTTTTCACCCTATAAATATCATCATTTTCACTAGATGCATCAGTTTTCCTCATATTAAAGTCTTCTTGAGTCGAAATCCTTTCTTTTTCATGATGATGAATAAATGGAAACCGATCATCTAACAAATTCTCTATTCCAGTCCTTTCATTTCTATCATCACCAATTTGAGATTTCATTTTCTCCACATTGTGATACCACACAGAGTAGTTTTCTTGAAAACCATTTTTGGTTATGTGGTAGATGACTTCTTCACGGCTCAACCAAGGTCTACCAACACAATTGGAACATGGGCAGTGTATGTGACCACTATCTAAAGCATTGTGAAATGAAAAATCTATAAATCTCTCCAAATTGTTTTGAAAATATCCTGATATCCGATCGGTTTCATACATCCAACTTATGTCCATTCTGTAAAAAGAATTTATATAAGTCATTTTGTCATAAACAATTCAATAGGATTTATCTTTAATAGAAAATACATTTAAGTAAATGATAAAGGAAGAAAATAATCAAGGTATCAACTACACATGTGAAAAAACATACTAATGTGTTATTGAAAAAATGTAAAACCCACAAGAACTTAATGTGTTATCACATAACAGCATGCCTCATCCTATAACCATATTAGTAGGGTATCATGAACATGAATAACATCAACCTTGTGACATCCTCCTACCCTACATGACCCCAACCACATGTCACATCTTATTATAGCCTTATCACATCGCACCTCACTTGAAAACACTAGGGAAATCATAGTACATCTCACCTGAAGACACATGGACAATCACATCGCATATTTCATAAAAACACATGGTTAATCACTTATGAAATAAGAGTAGGGAAGACATGGTAGCTATCCAACCATATAACCACCATCCTAGATATTAGAAAAAATACCCATAACTCAAAACCTCTGATCGTTGGTAAGTTTATTCAACTCTGGTTGGGAATGTGTAGAAATAACATAAAATACATGATATATAGATAGCACAAAATACCCAACCTATGGGTTCACATTAACTCACTACTACAAATATGGCTTTTTTCAGCGCTAAAAACGGCCATTAATAGTGCTAGAAAAAATGCTATTAATGCCGGCGAAGATAAAAGGGGGGTCCCCTTTATCAGCGCTCCAAAAATCATTGATAAAGACCCCTTTTATCAGCGCTTTTTTTTAGCGCTGATAAAAATAAAAAAAATTAAAAAAAATAAAAAAAAAATACTACCAGTCTTGGGGGGGGATTTTTACAGCACTTGAGCCCCCCTTTATCAGCGCTTTCCCGCACCTCCAGCGCCCCGCCCGCACCGCCTACACCCTTTATCAGCGCTATCCCTTTAAATCACCCTTGCGCGCGCACCCGTGCCTCCACCCGGATTTGATCTCGAGACCTCCCCCCCTGCACACCTAAAGCCTTTGCCACTACCCTATATTGATTTGTTCTCTTATTCATGATATATCTATTTATTTATATATATATTTAGTTATATTTATTCATATAGTAATATATACTTATATTAATATATATAGTTATATTAATATATATATATATAGTTATATTAATATATATATATAGTTATATTAATATATACATATAGTTATATTAATATATATATATATATTATATTAATATATGTATAGTTATATTAATATATAGTAGTTATATAAATATTCATATAGTGTTATTTTAAATAAAATGGATATTATTTATTATTTAGATAAATCTAATATATTTTATATGTAAATATGTTTAATTATTTATTTAAAAATTTTAATTTTTAGCTGTGAATATATAAAAAATATGTATATATAGTTATATATTTGATTATAAATAGCATTGAATTATAAAGAAGGATGAAATTTCAAAGACATAATATCAATATGAATGTAATAACTTGGAATAAATTCAGTCCCCACCAAAAAAATCCAATAATACCCCCTTAAACGAGGCTGAAAATCCACAAAATGTTAAAAAATCTGGGTACCCCGACTAAAAACTCAGTTTTAGAGGCCTTATGGGCCTCTTTTGGACTCTAAAAACGCTTGACCAGGGTCCCCCTAGGTCACAACTACTTAGATCTCGTCGCAGGCTTCGATTTGATATGTGGTAGAGCTCAAACGAACACCCGGATCAAAAGTTATGGCTGTTTGAAGTTCGAGTTGCGTTTTCAACATATTTTGGATCTTTTTTTAATTTTTTTTATTTTTTAGTCTTCAAATTGTTATTAAATGACTATTACTCCATAATAATTAGAAAATTATTAATTAAAAATATTTTTTTTAATTTTTTTAAGCCATTTTCACTAAATATCTTTTATATTAAGTATAATAAGTGTAAATGTACATTTATACTTATCTAAAATATATTTAAAAATTATATATTATATTTATATCAATATAAATATATAACTATATTTATATATTAATATATTTTTTTAATTTTTTTTTTAAGTCGACCATTTATCAGCGCTTTTTTTAAAAGCGCTGATAAAGGAGTACTTTTATCAGCGCTTTTTTTAGCGCTGATAAAGCCCCCCCCCCCCTTTATCAGTGCTTTTTCGTTAGTGCTGATAAAGGGGTGGCACTGGCCTTGCCCAGTTTTGTGGTAGTGACTACATAATCACACACTTCACTACTACCATACAACACATAAACCATCACAACCACTTTCACCACTATATGCAACACACCACACCACCACCACACAAGACGCATAGCATTTCCCACTTTCATTTATAAGCCACTTCATTCACACTTACATTATCCATTCATTTAATGTTAAATTAATTAAATCCATTTACCACACATCCATTTCTATTCCATCTCATTTATTTACTATCTTGTTTTTTTGTTTTAACAGCATAATTTATTCCATAAATAACCAGGAAACTAATAAAACCACGACACAACAACTCGCCATCTCACAATAACCATCGTCGCCATGTTACATCGGCCAACCATCTCACCAAAACAACCACATATCACAACAAAAATATTTCACATCACAAACCACCACACAACCAAAACCACCTCACCACATCATACACCACAACCTCATCACACAACACCTCCACACGGCACAACACCACCACACATCATCACTATCACACAACTTCACATGTCACATCCATGCCCACTAACCATCACATTACAACCCCACATATCACAAATCCCAACTGGTCACCTCAATCACCATACAACAGCCGACAACATACAATAAAACACAACAAAAAAACTCTCATAGAAGCAACATACCCCAACTTCCACAATTTATTCAAGGTCTTTTATTACATTACCCCTTTATTTAGCATGGACATTATAGCACAAATGATATTCCATGGGAAACTAATTAATTAACAAAATATTCTTTCATTTCCCTATTTTTCACGGTGAAATCACATCAAAATACAAACTTAAAACTAAAATATTAGATCAATAACAATAAAAACAAGGTAGCATATGTGTATAAAGAATAAAATACCTGATTTGAGATGGTTTAGATGGTTTTTCACCTGTTTGTATGGGGGAGTTCACGAGAGGAGCAGAGCGCCGGATTGATTTTAGGGTTCTGTCGCGAATGGGGGAGAGCAGCGGCTCGACTGTATTTGGGGAAAATCTTTACCAACAGTTTTTAAAAACCGTTGCAAAGGGTTGTTGAGGGTACCCTTACCCAACAGTTCAATAGAACCATTGGTAAAGGGGTACCCTTTCCCAACGGTTTTATAACTGTTGGGAAATGGTAACTTAAACACCCCTTTACCAACGGTTCTAGTGAACCGTTAGCATAGGGGTACCATTTCCCAACAGTTCACTAGAACCGTTGGGAAAGGGTTCCCTAAAATATCTTTACCAATGGTTTAACCAAACCATTGGTAAAGAACCGTTGGTAAAAATGACATTTCCAGTAGTGATTAAAGACATTGTAACGGAACCATTGACTTTGACCTAGTTATAGGATTTTTAACATAATATTTCTCTTCATTCTCTATAAGTGGTAAGGAATCATGGTACATGAATATATTTCTTTATGTTTTATCTTTATAACTTTTAAAATAGATTAAAAAAATACATAACATACAATTAGGGAATCCTACATGTATCTCATGTTGGCATCCTTCTCACCTAATCCCACTTATTGAGGTGGTGAATCAAGAATAGGGGACTACATCACATAGAATAAATTTATTATAGAGATATAGTGTATTAAATATTTTCATAATCTTGGAAATATATCCATGTGAAGACATGGACTTTTCCAGAAATTATCATAGTGTTCTTGTGATATTTTTGGACATTTTTTACAATAATTTAAAATATTATTTTAGTATTTATCTTGATTACCAAAAATGTTATGTAATAAATTTTATTTATTAGTCTCCCATAATTTTTTCAAATCCTAATATTCCTCACCATTAGATTCAAAATATCCTATCATGTGAATATTTTAGTGCCAATGATCCATATTTCCCTTCTCATAACCCATACTTCAGCCTGACTAGTTATTCGATGATATTTTGGTATGCATGTTTTTTCAAATATATTAACTCACTACTTTTTGATCTATTGAGAAGATTCCTAAATCTTGAAATCCTAGAATCAGATTTACTCAACACTTTCCTCCTAATTACACCATTTTCTACTTAGGTAGATAAACTATGATGTGAACTAGTTTAAGTCAACCAAAAACTTAAGTTAAAACTCCATGATAATTAAAAGCACCCTGACTTGGGCTAGAAATTACTTCGAAATATGGTTCCATTTTAACATAAGTGATGGAAGGTTATACCAACTTAATATTTTTTGAGGTATTTTTATCTTTCTACATAAATATTCTATATCTTATTTTTTTACATGTATATTAATAAGATGTGGATTTTACATAAGTGGTTAACAATGTCTTGATAGAATAATCTACCCATAATCCATTTATTTTATTTCATCTTGTATGTTTGTTAATTAATTTATTATATGGGATAATGGTATATAATCCAATAAAAATAAATAATTAACCATGCGATTAACAGAAATAAAATAAATAATATGGCATGATCATGATATTTTATAATGGTTGCTTTATCGAGCGTAAAATAAACTAAACCTTAACCCTAGGGGAATAACTCCTTGAACCATACTTTCTTTGAGTTGCAGCATTACCCTTGTCCTTTTATGTATCTCCTTTATAGGTTTAACCTCTAATACAAACTTTAATAACCTACACTAACCTTGGATATCCTTATATTACTTATTTTTTCTCACACACGGGTGAGGGGAACCATGGGTATGGGGTAAAATAAAATAAATCATGGACACATGGTGTCGTATTTTAATTTAATAATTATTATTAACAAAGTCATGAAATAATAATTATATTAAAATAAATTCAACACATACATAGGTCATTCATTCTCATGATCATCCATGCATGCAATGAATATGAATTCATAAACTAGATAACATTAATTTTACTTCATTATTTATTAAGATAAATTAGCACAATTAATAAATTAATTATCTTATTATTAAATTAATTCATTTCTCTTAAATGACCATCCAAATAGTCATGGTGATGCCCATAATTTTTAATGTTAACTAAATTAAATAATTTAATATAATTTAAAATTCAAGAAGTACATAGCATGTACTTGGAGGTAACATGGAATGTACCCATTTGAACTATTCGGTATCTTGTGTTGTATTTTTCATGTATTGTGTACTTACCTGGAATGTAGTGTATATGTTGTGTCATTATATTACACAATGTGTAGTTCCATGATTCAATCCAAGTAGTTAGTTCAATGTTAATTTCTACACATACATGTATTAATATACACTACATGAACCTTTTTAATCCTTATGTAACATACATGGTGTGCATGATGAATATATAATGTGTGTAGTTCCAGAATTAATTTAGAGATTAATTAAGTGTTTAATATTTTCAACAACCCTATCACATGGCACGTACATTAGCTACACATTGTGTATCATATTTTTAATTCCAAAATTAATTTCATTCCATGTAATTGATTTAAGTGGTGTACAATATGGCTCTGTGTGTACTACGTGTAAATAGGTACAAGATACATAGTGTGTATAGCTAGCTACATTGCATGTACCCCTTTTATGGTCTCTCTCCTTACATGCATAAGTATTCGGATTGTATAACTTATAAAAAAATATGATTTACATGACATATATGCTAGTTACACTCAATTTAATCTCATATTCCCAAGTTTCTCAGCATTAATTCTATTCACATTGTTTATTTAATACATGAATGTATGTTGACCACATGGCTTACAAAAATTTTTACAGGTAAATCCATGTGAGGTTACACTATGTATGCACCAGATACACACTTATAACCCCTAAAACTATGTTCTATCTTGCCTAATTAACACATGGATTGTAATGACACTGCATATTTCTCTCTACACATTGTTCTTTAATTTTGAATATCATCATCATGGGGTGAATCCGGTTACATGATGTGTATATTTCCGTTACATGTCATGTAGTCCCTTATTTTTTTGCCAAAATCTCTAACACTTGAGATGGGATATTCAAATTTTCTTCATCTATTCTGATCTATTCTTGGTTATATAAAATTTAGTGAAGATGATATCTCAAATTTTAGATTAAATAATGAATAAAATAGAAATGAAAACTAATAATAAAGGCATAAATAGGTAAATAATTAAAAAATAATTATAAATTAATATGTGATTTATTTGATACCACTTTTATGCTCCATGAATTATTGAAAGTATTTTATTATATTCCCAAAAATGGTTTTTCATTAGTTTATTTGGATAAATCCTCAAAACTAGAGAAACCCATCCATATAAGATTCAAAGAGTGTATTTTTTTTCACATATAATTTATAATTAAATTATATAAATAATAATTTCATTGATATTTATGTGATTTACTGGACCCAGTTCACTCAACAGTAACCAAACTCGATTAGCCACATGGCCTCAAGCACATTTCCATGTATGTCATAGGTTGTTAACTATTGGCAAGGGTCTGTGGTGGAACAATCTGGAGATTATACCATTATAATTAGAGTGTACCATAGTGGTATAGTCATATCAATCAATAGCTAAAGAATTTAATAACTTAACAACTTAAGAATAAAAATCCATATTATAAATAACCAATTAATCTCATCCATAAGTTCCATATACACTGATGATAATGGAAAGTTATACAAAAGACAAGTAATACATGGAAATAAGCATCAAACACAATACATGTATAAAAATTACAAAAAGGGAAAATAGAACTATCCCCAGATAGAATCATGAGCACAAATATCAATAATATGTTCCCCTGCTCCTATGAACAAATAAATCAATCATATGTAAGCGGAATCTTTCCCCTATCCATACCTTCATCCATGAAGTCTATCTGGGTACCATAAAGGTGGCCTAAGAAGGGTGTGAGATAAACTCAGCAAGCCACCACCAACAGTGTATAATTCCATCCATTCAATGAATAAATAATAAATAGTGTGAAGGTTATAAGAAATATATAAAAGAGGTGTGATATATAAATAACCCATATAGGTCCAAATTCCCATGGAACACTTGTCCTCTACTACCTTCTTTGTCCTAATCTAGACTATCTCTAAGTAATCAATCAATCATGATTTAATTTAATAATGAATTATTAGGACCTGGATCATAGCCCAAGAATCAACCATGTATCATATCTAATAGGATGTTTATAACAAGGCCATCAATAAAGTGTAAGGATTTGATCGAATCCAATCTTATGTTTTGGCTAGGCAGATGCATTTTAATAATAATTAAATCATAATTCATCAGTATAACCTGGTCCCATCCTTGGAATTCCTAAGTCAGAACCTAGGTATTTCTATAGGTATACCATGAACCAAACACCTTATAAGACCATCCTAGGAATTCCTTTAAGGAATCCTATTGTTTCTCTAGGTATGGTATAAAGTCATCACTCACTGATTTCTTCCTTGGAATTCCAAGAAGGGATCCCAAGTATTACTCATGGAATATAATATAATCTACCTAAGACTCCATCCTTGGTTATCCATAAAAGATTCCAAGTATCACTCAGGCATAATATTAGTCTTCCCTTTGAGACTGTCCTTGGAATCCCATAAAGGAGTCCAAGTATCACTCGGGTATATTTAAGCTAGTTGCCAAATGAATCCATCCATGGAGTTTATGGGATATCCCATGTATCATCTGGGTATCATAATAACTTCATTATAAAATTCAATTATTCAAGATATTAGAGTCCTTCTATAGTAATCCTAAATTAGAACCCAAATCTCACTCTCAGCATGTCAAGAAGAATGGTCTTGGGTTCATAGTCTAACCATACCATGTATGATCACACTTTAATTCAGTTATTCATCACAATTTTAATCAATTAAATCACTTTAAAATGTGGATTAAAAAATTTATAGGCTTAGAAGGCCTAACATCACACAAATCCTTTTATTCATTTTAATTATCCATTTCAATTATAAATGATGTCTCAAGCATAAGTGAGAAAGAGATATGGATAAAGGCCTAGGGATATGGACTTATATTCCCTCCTACCTTTATTTAATTAAATTTAAACTTTGAACAATTCATTTAACATCCCTAAGGAAAGGGGTAAAATACCACACCTCAATAGGTGAATCACATGAAAAGGGACACCCATGGTGATTTATTCTTATCTAGCAATGCACCCAAGGGGTGGTTAAAATTCAAGTTCCTTGACCTATAATTACACCTCAATGGGTCTCATGGGTCATCAAAATCATTCCCATTTAATCAATTTAAAATTATATTCGAATTATTAGAGTCTCCTGGAAGAAATGGAATATGGGCCAAAGGAATGATATATAAACACCCCAACTTTAAGGTAAAATTATGAGACCACTTACCTTAACTTGGTATAGGAACACTCGTCTAGTATTAGCCTATGATTTAATCCAAATTAGAAGAAAATGGAAGAATATATGAATGCCTTGAAAATAGGTCATAAGAGCCTTCACCAAAATATCATCGCCAATAGCAGGTCAAATAGTGAAAGGTGAAAGAGGAATAGAGAACTCACTGATGAACATCCAATGAGATGAATAGTGTTTGAATTAGAATCTGGATCAAGGATTTATGGAAAATCCTAGGCTTATCCTTCAACAGATCTCTCAATGGGAGAAGAAGGTGGCCACTAGTGGATAAAAGAAAGGATATGGGAGGAGGGTTAAAAATTAAATGAAGGGAAAAAGGTCATTTCCTCTATAAATACGTATTCCCATGATTTGGAATCATGGTTGGGAAAATATTTTTCCAACCGTCTCTACCTCTATGGCACAAAGTCCCCCTTCCATGGTTATGGTTCATGGTTAGACAAACCATGTGTCGACCATGCATTTTACCTCAACTAAAAACTGAAGCATCCATGCATGGGAATGTGGCCTATGTTTCATAGTTTCATAAAACTATGTATACCTAGATAGAGATAAGGACTATACCTCATGGTTTACTCAAACCATACAGCCTAGGCGGTACGGTTTCTACTAACCATGTGGCCTAGTTTCCTTTTCCAAAAACTCAAGCTCCAAGCTCTGAACAAGCCCAGTATGCCTCTATTTCCTCTATATCCTTGCTAGGAATATATAAAAGGTCAAAACAAAAGAATTAAAATATAAATAAAATTTTTTTATACCTCATAGAAAAGTAAGGATCTTACAATATTCCCCCCTTAAATCAATTCATCCTCGAATTTCCCTTCCAAGGGTGGTCAAGCATCATCTAAGAATAACTCTAGCCATCAGGCATGTATGTTGGTATCCTCCTCCCAAGTCTTATCCCAAACATTTACATGCTATCATAGCACCTATACCAAAGGAAATTACTATTATCAAAGAACATTAATTCATCGATCAACAATATGGATAGGATTCTCCTCAAAGGACACATCTTCCTTTTACTTGACCTCATCAGAATGAAGAATATAAGATGGATCATAATTATATCAATGAAGTTGATATATGTGGAAGACGTCATGCATAGACCAATACCTATAAGGTAACTAAAACTAATTGGATATCAGTTGGAATCTCTCTATATTCTTAAAGGTCCCAATATAATGAGGATATATTTTCCCTTATTTCTAAATCTTCATATACCCCATTCTAGGAAAAACTTATAAGAAAACCTAACTCCCCACCTCAAAATCTAGTGTTCTATGTTAATGATCAGTATATTATTTCTATATATACTAATATGTAAACATCCACTTCCTGATAAGTTAAACCTACACTAAAGTCATCTGAATGAGACTAGAGGACCCAATAGCACTACCTCTCCTTCCTCTAACCCGCACAGGGGTGAACGGCATAGCATACTGTATAGGGCCTTATAAGGATCCATATATATAGTTTCATATATATTGTTATTATAAGTGAACTTTATGATAAGTAAGTGTTTACCCCAAAAAAAATCCAAAATCAAGGATGTATGATTGGATCATGTCCTCTAAAACCTATATCATACACTCAGACTAACCATAAGTCTACAAGTGATAGGTTGTACTCAGCAGTACCTGTGAAACCAATGCCCTCTAAAACCCCTACCAAAACCATGACATAAAATGAGAATCACTATTTGAGATAATATAATTTCAAACCCCATGGATGCATATAATCTCATGAATGTAGAGCCTCCTGAGCTTATCCATTGATAGAGTCTCTTGAATAGGAAAAAATGGGAAACCTTGGTCAACCTATATATGATCACCCATAAGACCTCACTACCCCGAGGTGATATAGGTAGTTCCATAATGAAATACATGGTGATCTCATCCCATTTCCAATCAATAGTTGGTGATGGATATAAAATCCCATCTAGTCATTGGTGTCCCACTTTCACCTGCTAATAATTGGAACAACGAGTAATGAACCTAGTTATCTCTCACTTCATCCTCGGTCACTAGTATTGATGGATTAATTCATGATACATCTTGGTAACACTACGATGTACTACCCATACCAAGGAATGGGATTCTTGCATCAATTCCTCCCAGATGTCAGTAGGGAACCAGATGTGTCTATGGATGTGAAAGATCTCATCCTCATCAACTATCAAACCAGGAGGCAATTCATCACCTACAACTCCCTCCTATAGGACCAAGCCCTTGTAATCTGATAGTTTTCTCATCTTCACTCTCTCTATAAGTAAATAGGTCAATAATTATGATGATATTATAGGCTATCTGTGATATTCTTGAACCTCCATGTGCATCTCAATAAATAAGGTCATAAGTTACCAATCGCTAGTGGCCTCCTCAACTACCCATGTGTGAGTCCTCCTACTCAGTGCATTAGAAATTGAATTTCCTTTACCAAGAATATAGGAAATATCAAAGTTAAAGGACTTAAGGTATGTTGGGACCAAGTTGGATGGAGAAGGAATTTTGAAGAGTTAGCTTTTGCAGAGTGCTGTCTTTTGTTGTCAAAGAAGATAAATCAATTCACATTGTAAAGGACTTAAAACAGACGATGCTTTGCTGATATGTATTTCACAAATATCATAAGTCAGGAGAACTTGTGATGCAAGCCTTATGATGGAAATGGGGAGAAATTATGATGCCAGTCATATATAGTTTTGATTGGAAGGAGTGATACTGCTGGAAGATAGAGAAGTTTTAGTACTTCCCATTGTAATTCTGACGATGCTAGATCTGGTCTATCAAAGGATATATATCACGATAGTGTAATTCTTGATAAAATCTGAAGAAAGGTTATGGGAAGAAGTAAAGATAGAAATGAAAAATCAATGGAAAATCTGGAAGTGGCACAAAATCATAGTTTAAGGTGGCATCGTTTTCTAGTGTTTTCCAAATTTTAGGGCCTGAAAATCAGGAGATGAAGATGTGTTTTTGGCAATGGATGTCGTGCGCAAGATTGAAGATGGTTTAGATTTTTGCGCACAAGGCATGATTCAAGGTCAGAACATCAAAAAATGACAAAGGCATGCAGTGCGTGAAAAAAATGGGCTGAGTGTGAGAAAAAATGAAGGTCGCGTGAAATGTTTGTGGGATGTGGGAAATATTAGTGGGATGCGTGAAATATATGCGGGGTGCGTGAAATATCTATGGGATGTGCGAAAAAAGATAGTTGTGCGTGAAATATAAACGTGTTGTGTGAAAAATAAGGTTGCGTGAAATATTGGCATGGTGCGCGAAATAGAGGAATGAAGTTTTTCACGCAAAAGGTGTTTCGAGATCAGAAGCTCGAAAATTGTCAAAGGCATGAGCTGTGTGAAATATTGGAGCATTGTGAGAAATATGAAGTTGCGTGAAATATTTTTTACACACACGAAGGGGGTTTTATGCACGGATTAGTGTTTTTCACGTGGGGTCAAAAATGCCTATAAATATGAGGTGAACACCTCTCATTTGTTAATACTCGACACTTAGAAGAAATCCCAAGGTCTGGTGTGTGTAAAATTATACGCTAAGTGAGTTGCATGAAAAGAAAGGAGTTTGCATGAAAAGAGGACAGCTGCGCGAAAAGAGAAAAAGTTGTGTGAAAATAGGGAAGTTGCGCAAAAAGAGAAAAAGTTGCGCAAAAAAGGGAAGTTGTGCGAAAAAGTTTTTCACGCCAAAACGTAATTTTTACGCGCAAGGCATTTTAATTGCACGCAAGATATCCTAAAGGCTACATGAAAAATTTGGGGTCTTCGCACATATTCAGTTGTGTGTATGGGAGTTCTTACCAGCTTTTGGGTAGGAAAGTGAAGATTTGTACTTCAGAGAATACAACTGTTCAATTGTAAAGAAGCACTGAAATACTGTAATTCCGTATTTGTGATAAGAGGGTTCACATGCACTTGAGGATTGTTTTCCAAGTGCTACATGAGTGTAAGGGTATATTCTACTCATTGTATTTCACATCAAAGTATTGTTTTCTAGTGGATTGGGTGGTATTGGATCATTTTTGTACCATACCAAGGACGTAGCTACTCTTGTTGAGTAGTGAACCTTGTAAATCTTGTGTTCATGTGGTTGTGTGTGTTTAGCAGAGAATAAAATCTTTAACAGGAGGAGAATGTTGTTTCAATTCGAAGGAAACATAAAAATAAAAAGATATCACTAATTCAACCCCTCTCCATCTCAGTGATACTTGGATCCTGACTGGGAACTTCAAGGTATTCATCCCTCCTTCACTAAATCATATTTAATTCACACTGTGTAAATATGTACTTAAGGATTTTTTGGTCCATGTACACCACAAAAAACTATCCCAATAAATAATGCCTCTAATAACACAAGTCATGAACAACAATAGCTAACTCAAGATCGTGCATTGGGTAGTTCCTTTTGTGTGATCTCAAATTACGATACCCATATTCCATAACTCGCTTCTCCTGCATCAGAACTTATCCTAGCCCAATAACTAATGCATCACATTATATAGTGTAGATTCTACCCAGTTCTGGAAGAATCAATATCGGTGCTAAATTTAGTCTCCTTTTCATCTCATAAAAGGTTTTCTCTTAGGTATCTAACCATGAGAACTCCACACCCTTATTATTCAAGCCCCTAAGAGGTGTTCCTGATCATGAGAATTTGTGTTAAATAATATATAATAACAAACTAGACCTAATAAAATTTGTATATCAAAGTGGTTCTTGGTATGTTATTGGGAAACTAAATATCTCGCCTTATATGGGTCAATTGATACTCCGGTCTCTAAGATAATATGACCCAATAAGTGAATATTATCCATCCATAAGTGGCACTTTTTGATCTTAGCATATAACTAATGCTCTATCAGTGTATTAAATATTATCTCAAGATGTTTGGAATGGTTGGATTGAGTGTTAGAATACACCAAGATATTTTCCATGAATATTACCACAAAAAAATCCAAATATAGATAGAAAACTCGATTCATCAGTGCAATGAAAACTACTAGCTCATTTATGAGACCAAACAGCAGAACCAGATACTCATATAGACCATAAATACAATGAAAAGTTATATGAGGTATGCTTGAAGGTCGAACACATGCCTGATTATAACCAGATCTCATATCAATCTTTGAGAAAACACAATCTCCTCTGAGATGGTTGAAGAGATCATCTATATGTAGTAAAGGATACTGGTTCTTAACCATCAAATGGTTCAATTTATGGTAATCCACACATAAATTAAATTTTCCATCTCCTTTCTTAGAAAAAAGGACTGGTGAACCCCAAAAAGAAGTATTGGGTCATATAAACCCATTTTCTTTAAAGTCCTCTAGATGCTTCTTGAGATCCTGCAACTTAGTAGTAGCCATCCTATTAGAAGTAATGTATACTGATGCAGTTTTAGGAACTAGTTCTATGAAAACTTTACCTCTCTCTTAGGAGGTAGTCCTAAAAATTTATCCAGGAAAACATTCCTAAACTGATCAACCACTAGAGGGAAGTTTTCCTGATGCATTACCTAATCATTCAGATATAAACTATAAATTTGGGTTATCATCCCACCCAACACATGATACTCAAGTCCAAATCAACTTTCCAGGACATCCCATTAACCCTTATGAATAAAAACACCGCCCTATGGTGATGTGAAAGTCACCCTCTAATGATATAAATCTATGAAATAATGATAAGTATCCAACCAATTCATCCCAAGAATGACATAAAAAAATTCATCTCAAGGAAAAAGAGGTCCCATACGAAGTGACTCCCACCGACATCAAGGGGGAACTCGCTGAAATGGTGTAAACTCTATGAACATATCCCCAATGGAGTATCAAGTGTAATCACATCATAAGATAATTGAACATCGAGCCCAAGGCTCTCCACAATAGGCATGGATATGAAAGAATGAGATGCACCTATATCAAAAAGTGAAGGTACTAACATAGAGGCTACCATAAAAGTACCTCTCACTGTAGAAGATTTGGAACTCTACTCCTTAGGTATCGGTAGAAGTGTATATATCTAGCCTCAACTGTGGACCTAAGATATTTCTTGTCACGACCCGTCCTCGGGGCCCGTGCCGTGACTACCCCAAGCCCGCCTTCCATAGGCCAGGGGCTGGCGACTAGCACCAAGGTGTAAATCCCAGTAAAAAGGGAAGGCATTGCCTTTGTAAAGTAAACAAACACCACAGAGCAAGAAAGGAGTAGAAGTAAACACTAAGTAAAAACTGAGTACAACAGTAAGTGCGGAAAAGTAAGTGGACCAGTATACAAACCCAAACTGAAAGTAAAGTACAACTGGAAAGGGAAAATAGCAACTGAAAGTAAAGCCGCAACATCGAGCTGTCAACTGGAAATCCCACCTGGAGGGTGAGAACAGATAGCCTCCATAGCTCCTCGGGTCCAGTCGTCTGCTCCGAGTATGTCCCGTCCAGTGGTCCACCTCCGGGTACTGACCTGCTCCGCCAACCTCAACCGCAATCAGCGATGTCCATCATCTGCAACCAACACAACGTAGTGCGGGCATAGCCCGTGCAGGGGTGAGTATAAGCTACTCAGTAGGGACCCCGAGACCCCCGAAGGTCTCCCAGAATCCAAAAAGGATAATCCACAATGGTAAGATACAATCATGAAGTAACATTCGACACTACTTAGGTATATTCCCATACATATACCTAAGTCATCAATTCCAAGTTCAGCTCCAACATCCGAGCCCAAGTACAACCCAGTCCACACAGGAAAGAAAAACGTAAATCCACACAGGATAGCACAACACAATCCACATAGGAAAGAAAAACAGGATTCATCTCACATAGGTATACTTCTTCGTATGACGATAGAGATGATCAGTTATATCCACTGATTCATCTAAGCCGTCGGACCCACAAAGGATCGATAGGTACTAACCCCCGCAATGACCCACAAAGGATCTGACCCACAAAGGATCGATAGGTAACTAACCCCCGCAATGACCCACAAAGGATCTGACCCACAAAGGATCGATAGGTAACTAACCACCGCAATGACCCACAAAGGATCTGACCCACAAAGGATCGATAGGTAACTAACCCCCGCATAGACCCACACAGGATCGGACCCACACAGGATCTGTAGGCACTGGCTCACACAGAACCGCTGAGCACTGACCCACATAGGATCGGACCCACACAGTATCGGTAGCACCGATCCACGTAGGATCGCTGAGTGTTGTAGTCGTCGTCGTCGAATCCACTGAGGATCTCTGAACAGTCGTCGTCGTCGTCACAGTCGCAAACGCAGCCAGCTCTAGGGTTCCCGCACACAACAATCTCATTCGGGAGGGTCCGCACCACGAGCCGAGAGGCTGATACATAAACTGACACAAATTCTAGAGTTGACGTATCCAAAAGTTTCATATCGACAACAGGAACTCAACGTCGCAGACGGCGCGTCAATCGGACGCCCGGTCTGAGAGTTATTAGCATTTTCGTCCCAGGGGCCCGGTTGGTTTTTAAGTCAAAACCAACCCGACCGTACTCCACCTACGTCCAAACCTCGGGCGGAGTAAGCCAAAAGATCTTTCTCACTTAGAGTAATCCAATAAAGTCGACGGCACGTTAATCGGACGTCCGGAGCTCAAGTTACGAGCGTTTCCGCTCCGAGGGCCCGGTTGGTTTCGTGTACGAACCAACTCGGCCGAACCTAAAGTATTCCTAAACCTTGAATACAATATACCGAAATGACCGTCTCAATCCAAGGATCGCATCGCAACTGAAGGCGCGTCGATCGGAGGCCCGTAGCACAAGTTATGGGCATCCGACCAGAAGAGATTCGGTATTAAGGGGTTCGGGCCCGATCCGACCCGGCCCGATACCCCCAGGGTCGGCCCGAACCGGGTCCGGGTCTGGCCCACTTGGGTGCGTCCTGGCCTGGCGGACCGGCCAGGCAGTTGGCCCGGCCTGGGCGCGGCGCGCTGGGCGCGCTGGCCAGGCGCTCGGCCAAACGGTCGAGCCGTTTGAAGGGGGGGCGCCTGCCCCTCTGGCTTTTGTAACCGCGACCCCCATTATGGGGGGCTGCTTGAGCTAGCCGTTGGGGGTTTGTAACCCCCAGCCTTCCCTTGTCAGGTCGGCCCGCTCTGGTCCGCCATCTTCTGCCGCCACGTACCGGCGACGGCCGGTCCCCCTTGTTCCGACGCCGGCGGCCCGGAACCGGTCGCCGGTCTCCCTGCTCCACCGCGGCCCGGAACCGGCCGTGGCCTTGGTTCGTCCGACACGGCACGACGGCGCCGCGGCCTTGCTCCGGCCGCGGTGTCTTCGGGTTTCTCCAACGCGACACGACGGCGTCGCGTCCTTGTTCGATTTCACGGCGCGGCGCGACAGCGCCGCGCATTCCTTGTCGCACGATCCCGCGCGGTGCGACGGCACCACGCCATTCCTGTTTCATACCACAATAGAAACAACAACATAGATAAGGGAGGAGGGTCGGCCATGTTTGTGCGGTCTGGCCCCCTCTCGTTAATCGATAGAAAATGGTCATAATTCACGAAGAACGTCAAGGTAGAAATCATGAACAAAAATAAAATAACCCCTACCTTGTTGAACAAGTTGAGCGAGTATTCGTCGCGGAGATAACCGTCGCAGGATGAGGCATCGCGGAAGGAGACGTCGACCTCCGAGGAATCCTGCGTTCTTCACGTTCTTCGCGTTCTTCGTGTTCTTCGACGAAGAGGATGAAGAAACTCAAGTCTCCCTTAGCTTTTCTCCCAAAGCTCTCAAGAAACAAGCCTCCAACCCAAAATAAAATAAGTCCCTTACTTATTTTATTAACACAACTTAAGGTTTGAAATTCAAAAGTTTGAATTAATACACATAATTAATTAACATAACTTAAACTTTTTAAATTCAAACATTCACATTAAACTCACTTAATTAAATAACTTAAGTTATCAAATTAATGGTGAGTTGAGAGAGTTAGAGAATATGAAGGGGTGGGGTTTGTGTGGGCCCCACCACCCTCATAACCTCCCAATGGAAGTTGGGTGGTTTCCCCCAACTTCCACCCAATGCTTTAAACCACTTAGAGTAAAATAAAAAATGTAGTTAAATTTTTATTTTAACTTCCAAAATTTTTATCAACTTCTCTCGTGAAAACGCAACTCCGGAAGAGGTGTTCCTAAGCAATTATCGGCGCTGCAAATCCATCGGTACCCTCGGATTTCAATTTCGAGTACCAGTTCAAAAGATAGGAAAACCCACACGTACAGTACGACGGCACTACGTCGCTTCCATTTCAAGCCACATAGATAACCAACAAAATAAAAGGGGAGGAGGTTCGGCCGTGTTTGTACGGTCCGACCTCCTCCGTTATTTTGATAACAGTTGGTCGTTGATATCGAAGAATGTCTAAAATTATTCACGACATGAAAACCAAACCCCTACCTTGCAAAGACATCCCACGTCGTCGAGCCGCAGAAGAGGCAAGCATCGCGGTGATCGGACGTCGCGGAAGATCAGTGCTGATTCCGTTGACGTCGGAGGGTGAGTCGTCGTCAATGGTGACGTTCCCTGCGATGGTGTATCCTCCCTTAACGCGGAGGAAGAAGAGGAGAAGGCACGTCATCGGTGATCACCTGATGAAGAATGTGGCGTCTCTCTTCCTTCGACGTGGAGAGAAGGTGAAAGATGAGACGACGTTCTTCGTCGAAGCTTCGGTGTTCTTCACGTTCTTTAACAAAGGAGATGAATCATTATTCTTCGGAGGAGGAAGTTCTTCAAAACTCAAATAATCTCTTCCCTTTCTCTTAACACAACATTTCTAACCAAAATAAAATAAGGATCCACCTTATTTTATTTACCCATGCCATGAATTCAAAATTACAAAATTCAAAACCAACACACTTAAATAATTGATCTTGAGTTGTCAAATTAATTAATGTTTAGGTGGCATGAATTAATGTGGGAGGTGAGGAGGATAGGAGTCACTTAAGTTAAAGTGGATTTACAATATTAAAGTGGGAGGTGAGTTATGGGAGGTCAAGGGGGTTATGGGAAGATCAAGGGGGGTTAGGGTCTCATGTGAGTGAGGACAAAGCACACTGGAAAGGACAAGTGTTGGCCTGTGGGGACTGTCATTAGTTAGATGACCCGTTCAGGCATGTGGGTGGACCCTGGGGTGGGCCCCACATATCTGTGGGGGAAACTGGTGGTACATGGTGGGCCAGGACCCGACGGCCATGTTAAGGCGGGGTGGTTGTGCTGTCACCGGGACCCGGTTGTCACATTTCTTGACTACCCTTAGTAGGTATTCTATTCTATTGATTAAAATCTAGTATCAGGATACCATGACAATGGCCACCTCCTCATCCTGATCATACGGTCATACTCTAGCTCCCTACCTGATAATAATTTTTTGAAACCACTCATGAACATGGAGTTGGTGCAGACCCTCTCTCACTGGCTACTGGTTTAAAATCTCTACAAAAGTAATATAGATGGCCCATCTTACCATAATATCACCACTCTATTGGGTCCTTCATACAATGAGTTCTCGTATGTAGTGATCTATCGCATTGATATCACCTCACATAGATACCTTAGTATGCTCCATGGATTCTAATATCACTATGTGGAATCTCCAAACAATGCTTCCTACTATTGTTCGATGTAGTTCCAGATCTAGGTTCTGAATTTCCCTAGTTCGGACCCTAGACTCTCATAGGTTGCACTCTATGATAAGAACCTGATTCACTATTCCATATATGTTAGTAATCCAAAATACATTTACCTATGATCGTATATCATACCTAAGAACATCCTCAAATCTCATTTCTTTAGATAACTCATCACCTAAAAGAATAGGTTTGAAACACTGGAGCTCTGTAAAACGGGTAGAATAATCCATGAATAATAAGACGCCCTACTCCAAGTGAATGAACTATTGGGCTTTATCATCCCTCAACAGCTTGGGATAGAAATAATCGTATAATTCCATATGAAAATACCTCCAATCCATATCTTGATAAAGATCTATCTGAGTAATCACATCCCACCATCTCTTGGTACAATATTGAAGCATATATGTAGCGATCTTCACTCTCCTCTCATGATGTATATAGAGATGATCAAAAATCGATAGCATGGCCTCTATCCATAACTCTACAACATTTGGTCTTCCATCCCCCAAAGATTTTTGTGGATTCTACTACTAAAGCACATGCATCAACTCTTTTATATTTGGGTCAAGTCATGGTGCTCCCTGAATAGTCTGCATAAAGTGTAAGAGCTCGTCTTGAAACTGGTCATCAGTGCCCATATCGAGTATAACTAGTGGTGTCGTAAGAGGAACCATTAGAGGTTCTATTGGTGACCTAGGGCCCACCACCTCTAGATCATGGTTGTTTCCACCCTATTGGAACATGAATCAAGGCTATCGTGGTGTTATATCTCTACAAAATCCAAACATACACCTAAAAACAAGATTTAGCAGTCGATAAGAGCACATATATAAGAATAGGATAGGTATAATCCTTCCTATATAAGGGTCACATCCCTCATCCTTCTCCTAGATCCAGGTCTAAGAGATATAATAATCAAAGGATAAGTAATAGACACTACCTATTTCCCACTATTGAGGTCTTTTCAGGGTCTGGTTCTCTACTAGAAGTCATATTTCCCAATATACAGAGTGTAAATTGAAACTTATAGAGGAAAACACCCTTTAAATTTCAATTATAATCCATATTTAATGGTGACCATTTTATTTTAGAGTTTAATTTCATTTAAATTAACTCTCATTTATATATAAAGTTTTTTAAAAGGTTACCATATAGATCACAACTTCCAATTTATAAGGGACCATACACCTCATAAATTGATGTGTGGAATCCATTTCATCCCAACCAGACATTTATCAAGTCCCTTCATTAAATTTTAGCTCAATTTCATGGATATATAAATAAGGCACCAAAATATTCTACAATTAATTAGCATAGTAATATAAACATGGCATGGAATAATGCATGACATATAAATCTTGGAGTGCCTATAATGATGCATGATGTAATATCTAATTTTCATTTTAGGCCAAGTAAATAATATATAATAAAAAGGGATATCAAACATCAAGTGTTTCACCTAATGGTGAAATCAATTAAAATGTAATAAGCAGAATCTAGAACAACATTTCCCATCCTAGGAAATTTGGACTTTTCCTGTAAATGAGCTAGCTACTCCCAGACATATATCATTACTAAATTATAATACATTCCTAATCACCTGTCTAATATCCCCAAATGATAAAACAAATGAAAAGAAAATCCTATGATACCAATTTTTGATGTCTCAAACCTGGTTCACACAATAGTAACCAAACATGGTTGGACACATGAACCCAAGCACACCTCCCAATATGCCAGAGGTTGTCAAAAAGAATAAAGGGTCTATGGTGGAACATTGGGGAGACTATACCCCCATTATCAGAGTGTAGAACAGCTGTATAGTCATATCAATCAATAGCGTAAGAATATAATAACAGAAAATATTAAGATCAAACATCCATCATATAAATAACCAATTAATCTCATTCAGAATTTTCATATACAATGATAATAAAGACATGCTATAAAAAAGACAAGTAATACATGGAAATAGGAAACCAGTACAATACATTTATCAAAAGTAAAAAAAATACCAAACAGAACTATCCTCAGATATCATCATGAGCCCAAAGCCCGATCTTCTGCTCCCCTACTCCTATGAAAAAATCAATCAATCATATACAACTGGTTTCAAGCCCCTGTCCCTACTTGTATCTATGAAGTCTATCCAGGTACCATAAAGGTAGCACAAGTATGGTGTGAGATAAACTTAGTAGGCCACCACCAACGGTGTCTAATTCCATCAATTCTATGAATATATAAAAAATAGTGTACAAGTAATAATAAATCTGGAAATGAAGTTTCATATATAAATAACCCACAGAGGTTCGGGTTCCATTGAAACATGCATCCTCTGCTATCTGATTTTTCTTAATCTGGACTGCCTCTAAGTAATAAATTAATCATGAATTAATTTAGTAATGAAGTCTCAAGATGTGATTATAGACCAAGCATCCCCCATATATCATATCCAATATGATGTGTATAACAATTCCATTAGTAAAGTGTAAGGCTTCGACCAAATCCAAGCTTGTGCATAATCTTGGAATATGCATCGTAATAATCATTAAATCATCATTCAATCAGTATGACCTGATCTCGTCTTTAGCATTCCTAAGTTGGAACCTAGTTATTGATCTAGTTATATCTTGAACCAAACACCCTACAAGCTCATCCTAGTAATTCCTCAAAGGAATCTTGGTATCATTATAGGTGTGGTATAAAGTCACCACTCACTGAGTCCGTCCCTGGTAGTCCATAAAGGGAGACCAAGTGTCACTCATGGATTATAATATAATCTGTTAAGATTCTGTCCTTGGTTTTCCATAAATTAGTCCAAGTATCACTCAGGTGTAATATCAGTCTGCCCTCTGAGTCCCTCCTTGGCTCTCCATAAAGTAGTCCAAGTATCACTCATGAATATATAAGATAGTTGAAAAATAAATATGTCTATGGAATTTATAAGAAAACACATGTATCACTCAAGTCACATAATAACTTCATTATAACATTCAATTATTCAAACATTAATAGTCCATCTATGGAAATCCTAAATTGGAACCCATATTTCACTCTCAGCATGTCCAGAATAATGGTCACAGACCCATAGTTTAACCATACCATGTAATATCACACTTTAATTTGATTTTTCATTGTGATTTTCATCATTAACTCACCTCAAAATCTAGTTTAAAAAGGAATAGGCTTAGAATTCCTAGCATCACATGAATCCTTCAATTTTTTTTAATTATCCATTTCAATTATAAAAGATGTCTTAAGCATAATAGATTAAGATCAGCGGCCAAAGTCCAAGGTACATATTATTCTATTCCCTTATACCTTCATTCAATTCAATTAACAATTTAAATAGTTCATTTTACATCCCTAAGGTATGGGGTAAAATACCACACCTCAACAAGTGAATCACATGCAAAGGGAAACCCATGGTGGTTTAGTCTAATTCAGAAATCCACCCAATGGTTGGTTATAATTAAAGGTCATTAACCTATAGATACACCTTAACAGGTCTCATTGGTTATCTAGATCATTCCCATTCAATCAATTTAAAATTAAATTCTATTTATAAGCATCTCCCAAAAGAACTAGTGATGAGACAAAGTCATAATATATAAACACCCCAACTTTAAGGTAAAATCATGAGACCACCTACCTTAACTTGGTAGAGGAACACTCATCCAATATCATCCTCTAATTTAATATAGATCATAAGAAAATAGAATAATTGAAGAACGCCCTAAAATAGGGCATAAGAGCCTACACCAAAATAGCATCGCCAATAGAAGGGAAAAATGATAAAGGTGAAAAGGGAATAGATAACTCACTAATGCACATCCAATGAGATAAATAGTGTTTGAATCAAAGTCTAGGTCAAGTAGTTATGTAAAATCCTTTGATTAGGATTCATGGTAGCTCTCAACAAGACAATAAGGTGAACACTACTAGAGAAAATAAAGAATAGAGGAGGAGGGTTAAAACATAAATGAAGTAAGGTAAAAGATGTCATTTACCCTCTAAATATTGGGTTTCATGGTTTGGCCATATGTTTGGCTAAACCATGCACCATCCATGTGAACCTCTCTACCACCCCCCCCCCCCACATGATCATGGCACATAGTCAGACAAACCATGCACCGACAATGCATTTTTCCCCTATTAAAAATGGAAACATCTAGACAAGGGAGTATGGTCCCTGTTACATAGTTTCATCAAACTGTGCAGCCCTGGAAAAAGGTGTAGAACACTCGGTTTCAAGTAATTAACCCTTAATTTATTTATTTTAAGTATATAAAGTTTTTGGGTGAAGTTTCAAAGGGTTTGGAATACATTTGGAATGTTTTGGGTATTTTCTATAGGTGAATGGTTTGGGAACAGTTTGGTGTAACTGTAAAACTCCTACAGGAAACCATGAACAATGAGACAGAGGCTAATGTGGAGGTTCATGGAAAGGAATATGGTTTGTCCAAACCATGAAGACACCTAGGATAAACCATTAAAAGTGGGACAGTGGCCTCTTGCATGGTTAACACATGGTTTGTCAAACCATGAAATCCAATCATGTGAGGTCCTCCATGAGGCAGAGGCTGGAACATGCTTAAAGGAAGGTTTTCCTAACCATGTGACTAACCATGCATAATTTAAAAACAAGATCCAAAAAAAGTGTATCTAGGTCAGGATTGTGTTTCAACCCCTCTTTTTTGCCCCATTTTGGCCCTAACTCAAGATTTATCCCCCCCAAAGGCTAAGGATGCTTTCCCCATCAATATGAAGCCGATCCAAAGGTGTTTATTAGTCCATAAAAGGCTGATTCCCTTATTAAGTAATCATTTATGGTAGTTTTTGGTGTTTTTCTTAAGATCTCCTTCCATCTATATCTTGGTTTCTTAGATCTAGTTCTATTGTGGATAAATATAAGATTGTTGATAAAAAATATGATTATAGATGGATTTTTTGATGATAGGGGAAGATATCTAAGGTGGATTTTTGGAGACTCAACCCAGTTTCATTGGAATTTTAGTGTCGTTCTTTGCTTTCTCCATAAATCCCAAGGTAAGTGGATTCACTCTTGACTCCTCTTTCTAGAACTAGAAGGATTAATTTCAAATTGATTTTTTTGTGTGAAATTTATTTTGAAATTGTTATAAATTTTATTAATATAAACCTTATTTGGAAATGTTTTATGGTACTGTGAAAAATTGGGTGTTTTGAAAAAGGTGATTTTGATAACATGACTTTAAAATGATGATTTCAAAAAAATTATTTGGTTTTGATGCATGGAAAATTGTTTTCAATAAAATTTTGGTTTTATTGGAATGGTTTTTTAGAAAAATGTTTTTCAATAAAATGGTTGGTTTTATTGAAATGGTTTTCTGTTATAGTTTTCAATAAAAGTGTGGTTTTGTTAAAATGATTTAATTGGTTTAGAAAAGTTTTATTGGCATGTGGATGCATTAAATAGTTAATTATGGATGGAATGGTGTGGATAATGGTCGTGAAAGTACCACCATCAAAGTAACGGAGTTTGGACATGAAGTTCCACTATAAATGGTAACACCAAGATTGTGTGGTTATGTGTGTGGTGGTGTGTATGGGTGTGTGCGGCTATGGGATATGGAATGGGTAATGCCAATTAAATTCATGAAATAGTTTGAATGACTTGTTTGGTTTCTTTCCATGGAAATTGGTTTATTTGTGAAAAATATTTTGATATGGAATTTTTCATATTTTTTATAAATGGTTGAACTGTTTTAAATGGTTTTTATATAAATTGTTTATATAAATGTGATAACCTTTTCTATCTTAGTGGTATGAGTGGGGAAGTCACTTGGGGAAAATATACTGAGTTTCATTACTCACCCCTTCTTTGTCATGTTGGTGATTTTACATATGTTTTTTATCAGGACACATATAAAGGTAAAGAATCTCACTTCTTTAGTGGTGCTACATGATACTTGGGCATGGATTTGGGGTTAGATCTTGGAGTTATGTCTGGGAGTTTTTTGAGTTTATATTGGTTTTTTTCTACTGTGTACTTTGATATTGGTATTCTTCCACTATGGTACTTTTTTGTAGTTTGGGTTTGATATCAATGGTATTGTTATGAGTTGTTTACACTGTTATCATGTATCATGTAGTGGTTTTTTTTATCTCATGTTTAGTTGGTTGTTTTATTTTCAAAGGTACAATCTCCCCCAATCTGTTAATGAATCCATTAGAATTTATTTCCATCCTTTGGTGTCTTGGGGATTTTTATTAAGGCCAAGTAAAATTCCACCACATACTCATTACAATGAGGAGGGGAAGGATGTTACAAGTGGTATTAGTATTAGTCCTTCCAAATATCTTTGTGGAATAAGTGGTATTATATTTTTTTCTCATTTACTAACAAGTGGTTGTCAGTTCTATTGGTCTTGGAGTTGAAATTAATTCTGGTTTATTCCTTGAGTTGGGTTGGTAGAAAGGAGTAGGATTTTCAGGACTTGAAATGTATAGCATAAAAAATATGGATCTAACATTTTTATGTTGAACTTCAAATTACCAAGTAGTTGGGTAAATAAGAGTTTTAGAGACACTTACAGGAATTGGAATCTCATTATTATAGGTCTAGCCAATGAGACGAGCATGAAATACATTAGAAAAATGACTTCACACTAGGATTAAATATTTCATTTTTAGTAATGATATATGATTTGGTGCAATGTGTTGATTTTTGAAAAATATTGAAATTGTTTTTAAAATGAAATATTTTCAAAAGAAAATGGTTGTAGTGTTTTGAAAATGGTTTGATTTTCAAAATTAATTTAAAATTTATCAAAAAATTTTGAACATGGAAATGTTAAATTTTAGAAAGAACTATTTTGATAGTTGTGATGTGGTAGAAGTTTAAATGTTAATCCTTTAATTGCTAGAGAGTGAGACTTATAGTTTTTGTTGTCTGTATAGAAAATGGTACTCATTAGACATTATAGAAACCAATAAAAGGAAGCTGTTAAGACTGTGTTTTCACCTGAGCGACAAGTGAACCAATAGTTGGTTCAAACTATATTCCAATCATTTCAAGATATGGACACAGGGAATATGAGGGATTAACCAAGGAAATTGGATTATTCCATCTAGTTACAGAAAAATAATCCACCCATATTTTGGGATGATTCGGAACAAGAAAATATAGAAGTGTGGATGAATAGGATGAATCAAATCTTCAATTTCATTAGAACACCATCAGATCTGAAAGTCAAGTTGTAAACGTATATACTAGAGTATATTTCACACCAATGGTGGTATTTAGCAGTTCAAGATAAATTGGATCAATGAATTTCATGGGAATATTTTGAATAATTGTTTAACAAACAATTTTATCCTTATACATTTAAGATTGCAAGAATGATGGACTTCTTTATCTTAAAGTAATAGAGAATCAGAGTGAAAAAGTATGCAGCTAAATTTATTAATTTAATCTACTTTTCTCCTAAATTTTCTACTAGTGTTTACTTGGAGACATGAATCTTTGAATCAAGGATGATGTGGGATATTTTCTCGAAGATTATCATGCTCTGTATAACATATTATATAAAGATAGTCAATAAAGAGACTATATCAAAAAGGTAAATCTTAGGAGCTATGGGTGGAGGGAGTATGTTGCTACCTATGGTAAATTGTAGGAACTATAATGATGGGAACAAGCAGAAGAGAGACACATATTTCCAAGGAGAGAGCACGACTTAGAATCAGATGGTCGGATTGGTTAATCTTACTTCAATACCCAAGAGTAAGTTGGGATGTTCCCAATGTGTTTCTCTTAGTCACATGAAGAGAGAGTGTAAGAAACCACATATATCATGCCATAATTGAAATCAGATGGGTAATCTTCAGTGCTATTGTCACATTTCTCTAAAGTCGAGTGTTCGGGATACTTATCAGGTGTCACAGACATCATATACTTCGAAGAAATGAGGGTAGCAGAACACCTCTCATCAATATAACAGAGCTATCTATGGTGATTGTAGATATACCATGACTCCTGAATAGGGGAAATATAAACACGGAAATAAATAATAAAGTTCTGTCAGTAAGAAATTATATGGAGCTAAGCAGGTGATTGTAGTTGATTCATCTGGACCATCGATGGTGAGAGGTATGATTCTTTTTAATTATACCCATATATAAGATTTTTTTAATATAGGTTCATCTCATTCCTTTGTTTATTCTCGTTCTCTTGATTTTCTAGGTTTAAATATTGATATGATTCCATATATGTTAAAACTCAAAACTCCTCTTTGTCAAATAGAATGTCAATCCTTTGGGTGTAGAAAATAATCTATAAATGTTAATGAATCTAAGATGATATGGGATTTCTCTATGCTTGAAATGGATGTCTATGATATAATCCTAGGTATATATTGGTTGAAAATGTTCAAGGCTCACATTGAATGTTATGCTAGAAAGGTCAGTTTTACAACGGATGATGGTGTCGAGTATCTCTTTTGAGGAGGAGACTGGAATGTAAAGGCAAGTGAAATGGGCTTGATGGCACCAAAAGTTGGAAGAATATTGTACCAGTTGGTAGTGTTGACTTTGGAATCACTGGAAGAGATCAAGGACAGTAGTTTTCTGGTAGTTTTATGGTAGTTTTTGATCCGTTTTTGGATGTTATTTCTGAAAATTACTTAAGTTTTTCACCCATAAGAGAAGTGGATTTTATGATTGATCTCCTTCTAAGGACAATTTTTATTTTCCTTTCATCTTACTAGATGGAACTGATAGAATTAAGGGAATTTAAAGTGTATTTTGAAGAGCTATAAATCAAATGTTTCATTCGGTATAGTATGTCTCTATGAGCAGCACTGGTCTTTTTGTCAAAAAGGTGGATGGAACTCTTCGTTTGCAAGTAGATTATTGTAAGCTCAAAAAAGTTATTATAAAGAATTAATATCAAATTACACACATTTATGATCTATTATATCAATTGAGGGTAGCTCAGTGGTTCTCTAAAATTGACTTTTTCTTAGGATATCACCAATAATAGGTTCAGAAGGAGGATATTATAAAGACATCTTTTAGAGGTAGATATAGCCATTATGAATATGTGGTTATACCTTTCGGTCTTATGAATGCCCCATCAGTATTTATGTAATTGATGAATCTAATATTTTAGAGATATCTAGATTCTTTTTTGATGGTGTTTGTGGATGACATATTAGTGTATTCAAGGACAAGGTTTGAGCATGAACAACACTTGACAACAATGTTTGGAATCTTGAGGGATCATCGGTTATATTCCAAATTATCAAAGTGTGATTTTTGGATATAAGAGGTATGATTTCTTGGTCATGTAATTTATAAAATAGGTGTTTTTTAGGATACATACAAGATAGAGGTTGTTATCTCTTGGAAACTTAAAAAGAATGTCTTCAAGATACATAGTTTATTTGGTCTATATTTTTATTACCAATGATTTGTTCATTATTTCTCACAAATTTATTCACCTATGATATATTTTAAAAGGAGGAATGTTTTGTTCCAATGGAGTGAGTAATTTTAGAAATCTTTTCTAGAGCTTAAGTTTCGCCTTACATCAGCACCTATCTTGATATTGTTGGAATCAGGAGAATGGTATGTGGTGTATTGTGATGCTTCGAGATATGTGTTGGGTCATGTTCTCATGAAGGTAGATCATGTTGTTTCTTATGGATCAAGATAGTTATAGTTTCATGAGAAGAACTATCTGACACATGATTTTTAGTTAGCTACTGTATTCCATGATTTGAATACTTTGTGTCATTACCTCTTTGGTGAGAAATTTACGGTGTTTACAAACCAGAAGATCTTGAAACATATTTTCTCACAATTGGATTTAAACCTGAGAAAAATAATATGGATGGATTATCTCCAAATGTTCAACTTTGAATTGATTTATACATCGGGTAAAGGAAATTTGGTGGAATATGCATTAAGAAAAAATTCATCATCTTAGTAGGAAAAATAATCTTAAGATCAGTGGAAGTTGATGTCGATCATAGCCAACATGAACTCATAATGTGAAGACCGAGGTGAAGTTACGGTTTTCTTTACAATTTCCTTAGTTCTTAATTTGGTTGAGATAGTTAAAGGGGAACAAACATCTGATTCATAATGGGTTGTTATGTGGTCAAAACTCAATGGTGGGGAGACCATTGAGGGATGGAAGTTGAATGAGAGTTCAGTGCTATGGTTCAAAATTTGGATGGTCGTGCCTATGGATTTTCAGGAAAAACCTATTCATTCTCACCACCATTAGATATGGTTTGTTCATCCTAGAATAAAAAAGATGTATAAGGCATTGAAAGTGCATTTTTGGTGGTTCGGCATGAAAAGAAAGGTGGATTAGTTTGTTTAAAAATGATTAAATTGTCAGTAGGTTAAGGAAAATCATTAGTGACTAGTAGGTATGTTGTAGTCTTTACTAATTCATGTTTGTAAATGGGATAATATAGCTATGGATTTTGTAACAGGTCTCCCAATAATGGTTTTGAAACATAATTCCATATGGGTTATAGTGTATTGGCTCATAAAGTTATTCTATTTCATCCTTATTTGTGAATATCATATGGTGTAGGGATTTTCAAAAATATATATTTGAGAAGTGTTAAAGAGACATGGCATAATATATTCAATAGTATCAAACAAAGATTTGTCGTTTATGCCTCATTTTCGGAAATCCATAGAGAAATACCTTGGGACTCAGTTGACTATGAATATGAAGTATCATTATTATATGGATGGGAAATCTGAACGAATGATACAAATATTAGAAGACATGTTACAAGCTTGTGTAATAGATTTTGGTGGCTCATGGGAAGAGTACATACCATTGGTGGAGTTCTCATATAACAAAATCTATCATTCCTCAATACATATGGATCATTTTGAATCATTGTATGGGATTCCTTATCATTCTCCACTTTTTTGGGTGGAAATAGGTGAGACTTCACTGGTTGGGCCGAGCCTTGTCCAAGAAACAATGGAGAAGATTTAGTTGATTATAAAATAGATGGATATGGCTCAGAATTGTAAAAAATCATATGTGGATCATCATTTATGGAATTTTTCATTCAAGGAGAGTGATCATGTGTTCTTGAGGATATCTCCAAGTCTTGTGAATCATCATTTTTAGAAGCAGAGAAAGTTATCTCCTAGATACATAAGCCCTTTTGAGATACTTGAATGGGTTGTTGAGGTGGCATATCAGTTGGCATTGCCACCACAGTTTAGTGCAATGCTTAATGTGTTTCATGTATCTCAGTTGAAAAAGTATCAGTCTGATCCTAAACATGTGATCATATGGGATCACGTTGACCTAGATTTGGATGCTTTGTTGGTGCATGTTCCAGTGAAGATTATAGATAGTCAAGAGAAACTCTTGCATGAATAAAACATTGTTCTAGTGTGGGTTTTATGGAAATATAGTCAGATTTAGGAAGAGACTTTGGAACATAAGAATTAAATGAAAGACCAATGTCCTGAACTCTTTCGGGATAGTAGTGGTTCTCTACTTTCTTGGGATAGAAAGGTTAATAGTGGAGAGAATGTACAACCCCTAGTTTCAAGTAAGTAACACTTCATTTATGTAAGTATATAATGTTTTTGGTTGAAGTTTTGGAGGGTTTAGAATAATTTTAAAATGTATTTGGTAATTTTCTATAGGTTCATAGTTTGAACACAATTTGGTAAAACCATGTAACTCCTACAATAAATCGTAAACAATGAGACCGAGGCTAAGTGGAAGGTGCGCGGGTAGGCACGTAGTTTTTCCAAACCATGCAGCCACCTAGGAGAAACCATAAAAATTGGGATAGTAGCATTTTTCACAGTTGGTGAATGGTTTGTCTAACCATTTGGTCAAACTATGTGGGGTCCTCCATGAGATAGAGGTTGGTGTATGGTTAGTGCATGGTTTTTCTAAACGTGTGACTAACTATTCATAGTTTAAAATAAGATCCACAAAACGTGAATCCATGTTGAGATTGTGTTTAACCCCCCCCCCCCCTTATTGCCCCATTTAAGCCTTAACTTGGGATTTATCCCTCCCAAAGGCTAAGGAAGCTTTCTCCATTGATCCAGATCCAATATAGAGGAATTTCTTAGAGTGTAGAATGATGATTCCCTTGGTAAGTCATCATTTATGGTAATTTTTGTGGTTTTCCTTAGAACTTCTTCCATATCTCTCTCTTGGTTTCTTATATCTAGTTCCAATATGGATATATCTAAGGTTTTTATGTCAAATATTATTAGATTTGGATTTTTTGATGATAGGTGAAGATATATAAGGTGGGTTTATAGAGACTCGACCCTGTTTCATTGGAATTTTAGTGTCATTATTTGTTTTCTCCATAAATCCGGAGGTAGGTGTCTTCACTCTCGACTCATCTTTCAAGAACTAAAAGTATTGATTTAAAATTGATTTTTTTTAAATAAATTGTGAAATTTTTTTCAATTGATTGGTGGAAACGTTCTTTGGTGATGGTTTATGGTATTATACAAAATCGGGTGTTTTGAAAAAGGAGAGTTTGAAAACATGATTTTAAAATGATGATTTTAAAATGTTTATTTGGTTTTGATGCATGGAAAAGTGTTTTAATAAAAGGTTGTTTTTATTGGAATTATTTTTTGTAAAAAGGGTTTTCAATAAAAGGGTCGGTTTTATTTAAATGGTTTATTGTTATGGTTTTCAATAAAAGTATAGTTTTATTGAAATGATTGAATTGGTTTGGAAAAGTTTTTATCTTCATGTGGTTGGATTAAATAGTTAATCATGGATGCAATGGGATGGATAATGGTCATGAAAGTACCATCATAAAAGGAACGGAGTATGGACTTGAAGTTCTACTATCAACGGTAACACCAATCTTGTGTGGTTGTGTGTGTGGTGGTGCATATGGGTCTATCTGAATATGTGATATGGAATGGGTAATGCCATTAAATTCATGAAATATTTAGAATGAATTATTTTCTTTCTTTCCTTGGAATTTGGTTTATTTTTTAAAACTATTTTGTTATGGAATTGCTTGTCTTTTTTATAAATGGGTGAACTATTTTAAATGGTTTTTATATAAATTATTTTATATAAATGTGATAACATTTTCTATCCTAGTGGCATGAGTGTGGAAGTTATTTAGGGAAAATATAATAATTTTAATTACTCACCCCTAATTTGGAATGCTGATGCTTTTTCAGATGTTGTTTACCGATACATAGGTAAAGGTAAATCATCGCACTTCATTATTGGTTTTTCGTGATTCTTGGGCATGGATTTGGAGTTGGATCTTGGAGTTATGTCTTGGATATTTTTAAATTTATGTTGGATTTTTTTCCAATGTGTACTTTGATACTTGTAGTCTTCCCCTGTGGTACTTTTTTTAGTTTGGGTTTGATATCAATAGAATTTTTATGAGTTTTTTACACTATTATCATGCCTCGTGTAGTGGTTTTTGGTTATGGCATGTTTAGTTAGTTGTTTTATTTTCAAAGGGAAAATCATACCCTATATATTAATTAAGCCCTTGGAATTTATTGATAGTATTTATCATCTAGGGGATGTCACTTAAGGCAAAGTAATATTCCACCACCTTCTCAAGCCAATGAGGAGGGGAAAGATGTTACAAGAGTGATATACTACCCCATAGATTTTACTCAAACTATGTAGCCTAGGATTCATGATTTCAACTAACCATGTGGCCCAGCTTCCTTTTAAAAAAACTCAGGCTCTGGTCTCTAAACAAGTACACACCCATTTCCTCCATAACATCACTCAGAATCTATAAAAGGTAAAAACCAAATAATTAAACCAGAAATAAAATGGTTTCATGCCTCATAGAAAATTAGGGATCTTATAATGTAATTATTTTATCATTGATGAATTGGTTGAAAAATTATTGATCATTTTATTGAAGGATACATGTGTATAATCCCTCTAGTGGTGATCCACACATTCTCCATGAACCTAAAAACATCATCATGTAATCTCTAAGTGTTATCATGAATGATTCTCACCCCTTGAGTCTTTCATCGTTGATTGCAATAAGAATTCCTTCAAGGCATGAAGGAATTATAATGGTTCTCTCATGGACTTGAGAGGGAAGAGGAGGACTATAGGTCTCTATTCTTGATAGTGTTTGATGGAATACCTTTTATAGGTTGTGTGAAATGAAATTTTCAAAATTGTTTCCTAGTATTCCATAGTGGCTGACTAGGGTCGTCTCACTTAAGAAGATTCACAATTTTTTTACTTAATCTAATTCACCTATTCTATTTCTATGAAATCAATGAAAATTTTGGATTTTTTTAAATAATAAAATAAAATTCAATTCTAAATTACCATTTAATTATAAATAGAATGAAATTTGAAATAAATCACTTGGTCCTAGGTTTGGTTTTGAGTTATATCATTATTCTTCTTTATTTGTTTAAATTTAGTTTGATAATTCATCTATGAAATCTCATGCATGAATTAATATCCTATTATTTAGTGTTGTAAAATCTTGAATGCCTTAAGTAATCTAAATTTCACCTCCTCCTGTAATCAAAGTTGATGAAACACCTTAGTCGATAGTATGACATCTTACAGGACCCAACTCCACCGTATACCATTTCATCCATTGATCGAATCAACTTCATCATGTGAAGAGATAATCAATGTAATAGAGGGAAAAAATTAAATAAAATAATATAAATAGATTTTATTTTCATTTCATGGGGTACAATCCTCATAGCTATGAACTCCACTCACATATACCACAAACAAAAAAAATAACTTTAAGAAATAATTCAAGAAAACCTAACCTACCTTTGTCCAAGCCTCAAGTAAACCCCTCATTGTCGAGGGTAAGAGATCAAAATGGTGAGAAAGCGGATAGGAAAGAAATAATAAAATAAAAAGAATAATGAGAATAGAAGGGCAGAGAGAGAATAAGAAAATTAAAACATGTGAAATAAAATATTAAAACATAAGTTGAAGAATAAAATTAAAAAGAGGACAATGAGAATAGAATAATAATAGAATGGAAACAAAATAGATAATATAAAAATAAAATAGAATGGAAATAATAAGAAAAGAATAATAAGAAGAAGTATAAGATGAATAATGAAGAATAAAGGGGTAGATAACACTTTGAATAAAGGAAGGTAAAATTCATGAATTAATATTATAAAAAAATTAAATTAAAACTACATAAATAATAAAACTAAAATAAAATAAAAATTAAAAAAATACATGAAAAACATTATGTGGTTGAGCATTCAGCCTCTTCTCCCTCTATGGGTGTGAAATACTCTCCATGATTTCCAGTGGACTCCTCTTTTTATAGGGAGAGATGATCCCTTGGTTAAAATCTTCAAAGTTTGATCTTGTAGATGTTATGAATACTTTGAATATCTGAGTTTTGAACATTAAAAGATCTTGGGATTTCCTAATCTACAGTGGAAAATGGACTGCATGGAAACTAGCTTTGGCATGGCTTCCTTCCATGTGTGTGGTATTTTCATGGGGTGTTCATGGCGGTGGTAGAAGTGTATGGGGTACACTAGTGAGGGAATATATCCTTTAAATCCTCTAGCCTTCACAATATCTAGAGGGAGGTCCTTTATGAATGGATTTGGTCACTCCAAAAGGGCATCATGGTGGTCGTCCGGGGTGTAGAAAATGATCTATGGTGGCCCTATTATTGTGAAGTGGTAGTTAATATCAACTCAATATTCCCAAGGTGCAACCATGGTGGTTATCTAGTGATTTCAGATGACGCTGGAATCGAGGAAAAAGGTGGTAGTGGAAGAGGATGGCATAGCTAGAGTGCTTAAACATGGGAGTCTCATGGTTCAAGATGGATAGAATCATTTATGTTAATATAAATATTACCTCTATAACAATTATATCACATCGTAAATAAGTCAGGGAGGTGTGATTGTATATCATTCAAGGAGTGGGATCAACTTCTGAACACCTAAAATGGGTTGGGCACCTGAAAACACAATCACACATGAAAACGAGATAGGCTGCAACACCTAGCCCGTGCAGGCTTAGGCCCACCCACACTCACGATGGGCTCCTCAATTGGTCTCTCATGCACACCTTCCATCTCGGGCATTCTCTCTCAGTGGCCCTCTTGGCTGGCCAGCCTCTTTAGGCTATCTTTGTGGTTGGGAGTTTCTTAGTTAAGGTTCATCCCTTAGTTGGCCCATTTTTTTAGTAAACTCTTGAAAAATATTGATATTCTTAGAAGTATTTAAAATCACTTAGAAAAATACTAATAAAAAATTCATAAAAAAATTATAATAAAAATTTAAACATTTTTTCATTTAAATAATTAAATTTCAATTCCTTTAATTATAAATTCCAAAATTTTAATAAATCATTGAAATACATGATATTTTCATTAAAACCCATTAAAAACACTATAAAACTCTTTAAATTATGCATGAAATGTCATTCTATCAAAGACCACCACACTTAAATTATGCTTTTCCTCAAGCATAAAATCTCAACAAGGAATTCTAGAGGTCACCAATATTAACATTATTCAAATTTCTAAATAATTAAATTAAATTATTATCAATGTTAAATAAAACTTTCATAAATCCACATAAAATGTTGATTCAATTTCTCAATTTTAAAAGAAACAATCAATTCAATTATTTTAATTTTTTCCATTGAAAAATGATGTAACTTATTATTTTATTAATTCAATTTCCTTAATTCATTATTATTAAACATGCCAAATCACGATTTACCTCACCTTAGAGTCTTTTCAAACACCACTTATTATATAAATTCAATTTTATTTATTCCCATATCATAAGAAAATTTTCCTTATACATAGGCTCGTAGATGAAATATTTTCTCCACCTTTTAAATAAAAAATCCACATTAAATAATAATGGATTTTCAATCAAGGTTTTGATGACTCTAAGGCTTAAGGTTGGTAGGAATTGATGTTTTAAAAATTATGACTCAAGGAGGAGGTTCCTCTTTAAAGTAAAAAAAAGTATTATATAAAAAATAAAGGCTCAATGAAATTTTCCCCTTTAAAATAAAAACACCAACTTCTCAAGATCAAAGAAAGTTCATGATGAATGATGTGCACCTTCTTAAAATTTTCCCTAATTTTATACTCTCTCTTTTTTTTAAAAAAATTACTTTTTTTAATTTTTTGTAGAGAATGTATCTCACATCTAACACCTAACCACATATGATAAAAATAATTTTTTTGGTGATGGTGATTTTTGATATTCCCAAGTAATAGCCCAATTTTTTCCATTTTCATTTTTTTCAAGAAGGGAAAAGTAAAAATCATAAGGAATGAATCAATAAACCTTTCCCAACACCTTAAAATGGCACCCCCACACTTTTTCCTTAAAATTTATTTCATCCCTTTCATCATGAATCCCTTCACCCCCCCCCCCCACACACACTTAAACTTTATAATATCATGAAAATACTACAAGGAGGGTAGGAATGGATAAAAATGGATTTAAACATGGCTCATCCCTAACAAGGTCATTCATGGTCTCTATGTACTAAAAAAAGATTGATGTAAAGGTGGTATCAAGGATAAGGTATTTTCAAAATATTCCTAAGTCATTTTAAACGTGTTTTTTCACAGTCATAGATTTGATAAGTTTCAATACAAGTTATAATAGGTGGCATGTACCAATATCACTCAATAAATATACTCAAGATAAAAAGGAAATATTTGGTCTAAAAAACCTCTTGGTAATGGGACATTTTATTTGTGACAATCACTAATGGAATGAATAATAATAACCAATAAATTTACATAAATTTCAGAAATTCAAAGCATAACAAATGATAGGGAAATTTCATTTACATGAATAAACTAATTCCCTCATATAATGAGTCCTCATTTTAATATTTATGCTTCACTATAATAATTAAATTTTCAATTTTAATCATTTAATATAATTATAATTTAAATCTAAAACATGTAATCATAGGATTCCTAAGAAACTCATGTATCCTATATAAGTTGAGTAAAGAATGAATCCTAAGCATGGGCTTTCAATTTTCAGTTTAAATCTCAAAACATGTTTTCATGAAAAAAAATGTTGAGAGATTAAAATATAAACACTAAAAGTGAACTAACTTTTTAAACGAATCTTTAGTCCTCTTCCCACACTATTTGGGGGCTACCTTGTTCTATCATGGTCTTACAAAAGTAAATCAATCAATTAATCACAAGGATCATGTCATTTGAGATCAAGAAAAATATATGGAGTTGGTTTCATGATAAACTAATTCCTAAAACCTAAATATAAAGTAATAGAAAGAAAGTAAAGATAAAAGTTGGTATAAACCCTCAAGTGGGCCCTGGAATTTTACTACCTCTAGAAGGGTAGTACCAGCTATTATCCATAGTCTGATGGTGGATGGAGCTTCTTGGATTTGAACCAACACATGTGAATTTTCCTAGCTTGTGATTATTCTTTATTAGTGAGGGATTATTCATGGATAGAGTATACCAGATCCATCCCCTTCACAATTAGGTATAGGTTTCATGTAGAGGGTATGATGAAGTATGGATCATCCTTCTTTTTGGTTGCTACTTGTGAAACCTTCTCTTAATTTTTCAATGATGAATCAATTTGGATTTCAAATTGATTATCCTTTGTATTTTTTTCCTTAGGCTCAGAAACTTGGACTTCCTCATGGTATTCCTCAAATGCATGTTCAATAAAATTATGGAGCTCCATGTGTTCCTCAATATGTGCATGTCCAGTTTTTTTATCTTCCTATAAGGAAAATCTAGTATTGTATGAATATTAAAATTCAGAGCAGTGGGAATTAATACTCATTTAATATTGAATAAAATCAAATTAAATATAGTTTGAGATAAGATCAACTCCCTTAGTTGGTTTGGTTTCAATATCTTCTTCAATGGTGAGTACCTATTATAGTTGGATGGTAGAGAGTAGAGGTAGGTAGTCGAGCTCCTCTATCTTTTCCTTAAATTCCACCACTTGGGTGGTGTCATCTTCCATGGATAGAAACATATGTAATGGTGTAGTCTATTATACTTTGTAGGGACTGGGGGGGATTATTTTTGTACCTCATACTCATTCCAAAATTGAACCATATCTTGTTGATCTCCCATACATAGCTCAACAGGAAATTCTTCCTCATCATGAATCCACTCTATCTCATTATGGTCATATTGGATATGATCATTTAGATAGTTGGGATCTAGATACTCCTCAAGAATAGAATCAACTCCTTGGATGTCCTTAGAAAAATTAGGTAAGATTAAGGACTCATATTCTAGTTCAAGTTTAGGTTTCTTGAGAGATAAATTGAAATACTTAGTTAGCTAGTCCATTTTCCCTTAAGATCTTGTACATTCTCTTCCATATTCTAAATCCCATATTTTAGATTTTTGTTAGCCTCTTATTATTGAAATTTCATCTAGGTAATTTATTTATAAATGTTGATAGAAAGAAAGTATGTCTCTTCTTATGGATTGGATCTTCCTTGATAAAACTCCAGGAAGCACTCTTGGATTTTAGTTAACTACCTAGACAATACTTCAACCATTAGTTGTTCGAGGGTCTCTTTAAGATCCTATATGAGGTCCTTGAATTACTCATCTATGGTGATTTGTCTTTGGGATCCCTTATCCTATCTATAAAATAAAGTTATTCTATCTTATGTAAACTAGGGTGATTCAGTTATTGATTCTTACACCTATGAGTAATCAGTCTATACAGAATAATAATCATTTGAATGCATCAAAAATAATAATTTTTTATGGTTTTTTAAGAAATTAAGATTATCTACTGAGTGTGAAAAATAAAAATTAATAAAAAAATGATTATTACCCTGATAATGGAACCAGTTTTGACATCATGCCTATCGTGAGGCATGGGAAAAGAAAATTTCTCAATATTTTCCCTAGTGTAGCATAGTGGCTGACTGGGGTAATCTCACTTAAGAAGATTCACTATTTTTTTACTTTCTTAATATAATTCACCTAAACTATTTATTTTTTTATGTTTTTATTATTATATTAAATCAATAAAAAATTTGTTTTTTTCAAAATTATAAAATGAAATGAAATTCAAAGTCACCATGAAATGTTAAACAAAATGAAATTAGAAAGAAATAACTTGGTCTTAGGTTCAGTTTTTAGTTCTATCAGTATTCTACTTTATTTTTTTAAATTAGGTTTGATAATTCGGGTATAAAATATCATGCATGAATTACTATCCTTTTATTTAGTGTTGTCAAATATCTAATTAATTAAACAATATAAATTCTACCTCCTACTATAATCAAGGTTGATGGAACACCTTAGTCAAGTGTGTGACATCTTCTAGGACCTCGCTCTATCATATGTTATTTAATCCATTGATCAGCTCAACTTCATTGTGTGAAGATATAATCAGTGAAAGATAGGAAAAAGAAATAATAATAATAAAAATAATAATAATAATATATTTGAGTAGCATGTTATGGGGGACAATCCTCACACATATTCATTCCACTCGCTTCAACCACAAACATAAAAATAAACTTTATAAAATAATTCAAGAACACCTAACCTCCCCCAGGCTAAGCCTCAGGCCATCCCCTCATTATCTAGGTTAATAGGTCACAATAGTGGGAAAAGGAAGAGAATAAAAATAATAGAAGAGAGATAGAAAATAAAATAATAAAATACATGAAAAACAAAAATAAAAAATAAGAACTAGAGAGAGACGAAGAATAATAAAATGAAATAAAATGAAAATGAATTGGAAAGAGTGGATGGAATAAGAAGAAAAATAAGAATAAGAATTGTGGGTGATAGCACTTGGTAAACATAAAAATTAATTAATTAAAAAAAATATAATTACAAAAGAAATACAACTAAAAAAAGAAAATTAAAAAAAATAAATGAAATGAATGGTGGTTGAGAAGCAGGCATCTCCTCCCTTCGTGGGTGTCCAAACTCTCTCATAGTAGAGTCGCCTCCTCCTCTTATAGGCAGGGAGGATCCCTCATCTTATTCTAAAAATATTCAGGATCACTTTTTATAAAAACATCTATGAGACTCGGGGTGAAAAAAAAGGAAACACACAAAGGAATAAGGTGTTTAAATTCAGCATGGACTAGGTATTTGCAGAGCATCTCTAGAATGGATTTTCAAATGCATGGATGTCTTAATTGATTCATTGTGATTTGGCATCACCTTAGTTTATATGGTAGTAGAGAAGGATTTTTAATCATAACATTGTTGGTCTCCTCATTCATTAGGACTTCTAAGTGGTCAAATAAAGATTCAAAATGGCTTTATGGTGGTTAGAACAGGGTCCAAAGGTGATCATGGGTGGTGGTAGGCCTTCACAGTGGCCAATTATCTTGAGCTCGATCTCTAATATGGTCATCCATGGCATTTTCTCAATGTTTTAGTGCAGGTGGTTTGGCATCGAGTAGCAGCTGCTAGTGGAGAATGGGGGAGTAGTGTGTCCGAGTGGAGTCAAGGTGTGGGTGAGGTGGTATGAAGGCTTTTCATTTAAAAATGAAAAATAACCATAAACTCATCATACCACATTAGAGTGGAGTGTGGAGTCCACAAGTTTATAAATTATAATGATCCACATCCCTTGCTCAGAAGCTTGTTATGGGGATGGGATCTCGGTTTCCACTTGCCCAAACATGGTTCGTCACATTCCATGTGGGCTCTGGCCCAACCCATGCGCTAGCTACTCTGAGGGCTCACACTCTCCATAGGCTTGATGTACTCTTGTGACCTCACACACTTTCGACTTGTGTTGGCCTTCCCATGCACTTTTCTTGGCTGATTGTGCCTACTCAAGCCTATCTAAATATCTATTTTTGGGGTGTGTACAACATTATATTATTTTTTAAACTCCTGAAAAAAAATTCACACTTATAAAAAACAAAATTACTAACTAAAAATTTATAACTAAAATTAAAATCCAAAATTCAACATTATTATATTCAAATAAACCAATTTTAATTATTTATTTTTTAAATACTTTGTTTTCAATAAAACATTGAATTACATGGTCATTGTCATTGAAAAACACTGAAAATCGTTAGAATATGTTTAAAAAGGTGCATGAAATATGAGTGTTTCAAATAACCCCACACTTAAACAATGCTTGTAATGAAGCATAAAATCTCAAAATTAAAAATCATAGGATTCCAATGTTAACATTATCCAAATAAAAAATCAATAAAATAAAATAGTATTCAATGTTAAATCAAAATTTCAAAAATCCACATAAAATATCAATTAAATTTCTCAATTTTCAAATAAATCAATTCAAGAATTTTAATTTCTATCTTTTGAAAATTATGGAACTTCTTATTTTATCCATTCAATTTCCACAATTTATTATTATTAAACATGTAAAATCACAATTTATCTCACTTTTTATTCTTTTCTCTCATCACTCATGACACAATTAAAGTAGATTTATGCTCATATCATGAGAACATGCTTGTTCATGAGGACTTTTCAATAAAGGTTTTAATGACTTTGAATATTAAGGTTGGTAGGAATTGATGTTTAAAATTTAAGGATAAATTAGGAGGTTTCTCTCTAAATTACAGTACATGATATCAAAAGTAAAATCTTAATGAATTTCTCCCCTTCAAATTACCAACTCCCAATTTCCCCAAACTCAAAGTAAATGTAATGATTAAATAAAGCATAATGAGTAATTTATACAGCCTCTTGAATTTTTCTCTACTTTTAACTTTTTTTTCAAAGTAATTTTTTGAGAGTTATTATTAGAATATATATCACATCCATCACCTAAGCATATATGATAAAAAATAGACTTGGTGATGGTGATTTTTATCACTCCCAAGTCACAGCACACAGTGTTTTTTTTTGCATCAATATTATTTTCAAGAAGGGAAAACTATAAATCATAATGAATGAATCAGTAAACCTTCCCCATTACCCAAGATAACACCCCCAAACTTTTCCATTATAATTTATATTATCCCTTTTACCAATAATCCCTTCACCCCCACACTTAAACTATTAAAAATTCAAAGAGGAGGGTTGAAATGGATAAAAATGGCTTGAAATATGGCTCTCCCCTAACAAGGTCATTCAATGTATCTATGGGGAAAAATATTGATGCAAGGTGGTATCAAGGATAAGGGATTATCAAAATATGTCTCGATAATTTTAAATGTGTTTGTGAATAGTCATAGCTTTTACAAGTTTTAATGCAAGTTCTAGAAGGTTGAATGTCCCAATATCACTCAAAAAATATGCTCAAAAATAAATAGGAAGTACTTGGTCTGTAAATTCTCTCAGGAATGGAACATATGATTTTTGAAAATCACTCTTAGTATGATTAATAATAAAAAATAAATTCACATGAATTTTAAAAATTCAAAAAACGAAAAATGACAGGGAAATTTCATTTACATAAATCAACTAATTCCCTCAAATCATGAGTTCTCATTTTAATATCCATGTTTCACTTTAATCATTCAATTATCCATTTTACTCATTTAATCTCATTTTAATTGAAATATAAAACATGAAATCATATGAATCCTATGAAAAAAAGTTCTCTTAGATAAGTCATGTAAAATAAGGATTCATGTATGGGCATTAAAATTCTAGTTGAAATCTAAAAACAAGTTTTTAGAAAAATATATAGGGAGTTTGGACATAAAGAATGTAATAATTAAATTCTTATTCCATAAAGATTAGTATTCTTTCCTCCTTGACTATTTGGGACTTCCTTTTTCCATCATGGTCCAAAACAGGTAATTTGTCATTAAAACTATAATGCCCCGACCCCAGTTACCTAGAGTCGATTCATTATTACATAACATTGGCATGATCCCAAGGGGTCAAATCCAAAAAGACCAATCAATTTAGTATCCTTGGAATTAATAGATACATTTATAAGTTTTACATTACATCATGAAATAAAAACATCAATAACATTCTTTCCCCTTTTGAACACACTTATATCCTTAGACTATCCCTGAGGTCAACCATAAAATACTTCTTCACATCCTGGGAAAAATAAAACATAGAAAGTGGTGATCTCAGATTCTCAGTAAGGATAACAATATAGTGGAAACTTTCATAAATAAGCATAAACATTTAAGGAAAAGTATAAGACTAAACCAAAAGTCTTTTAAACTTAAACTTCAGCATAATATGGAAACTATAAAATCAAATAATTCTATTTAATTATTCACATGGATATTCTACTAGTCAAATAATCACATGCAATATCAATATCCATTTTCATAATAATTGAATGCATAATTCCATACTTCATAACCACATAGTCAAGGACTTGTGCAAAAACTACAAATAAGATTTTTTCAATCCCTTGTGCCAAGAAACTAGTTTGTCGCATGAGACCTAACGATGCATCGAGGAGCTATAGCGGGCTCCACCCGTCACTTACTAAGTCCAACGCATTCCTCATATGAAAAGGTTTAAACATAACATAAAAAATCATATTAAAACTAGCATATTAAATGTCAATACTTTATCCATAAACCATTAATTGTATAAAAATAACACATCCACAGTCAAATATATCACAAAACATTCAATACAATATGGAATATTTGCATCATAATAAATCTCAAACTCTTTTAAAATCCATCAAAGAATGTTGACATAGATGAAATCAAAACTTTTGGAGAGAAATATATCTTTCTATTTTGAAATCATTTAGAAGTAATGTAATTATAAAAGAAAACATTTATTTTGAAAATATTCTTATAATATTGTAAGGAAATCTTCGACAATGTTATAATGGTGGAAAATAGCCACACCTGTCATATAAGTTAAAAAAAGACATTCTTACCTTAATTTTTTCGAAAAGGTCATAAAGTACCTTATTTTTAAAATGATAGAAATATTTCTTTAAAAACATATAAGGTCAAATAAGGGTATAAATTACTTTAAACCATTGTCTAGTAAATACTAATAATGTTTTGAAATACATTTTTAAGAAAACACGGATGTGGATGACAAAGAGGTACCAGTAGATATTTACGTAAAAACAACCTCAGATAATAAAGAGATTGTGAAATTAACCCTTACCTTGTAATTTTCCTTATTTGATGGTATTTTAACCTTATAAAAATAGTTAAAAATTGTTATTAAATTATAAAAGAATTATATACATAAATATAATATCATATATGATCTTATAATATTACTTTGTTAATAATATTTTAGTAGTATCATCGTTTTGGGTGTTAACTGATTCATTTTCCTTTATATACTTGGTTATTCAAGTCATTTTTGTTATGGATAGGATGTATTTGATTCATATACAGAATGATATTAAGTTCTTAAACATTATTTTTAATCATAAAATAAAAATTATTCTTGAATGATTACGATGGGGAATTAATCTCATCGTGTTCGTGGAGATGGTAATCCGTACGTACGCACGAGCGACAATATCATTATATTGATGGTGAAATCATATGTAATTGGATGGTATATCATATATAAAGAATCATTAAAATGTTATATTTATTATCTACATCAGTTATACTCATTATTATACCCATCCAAATAATGAAGTGTTTGAATAACAAACTACACCATGACGTGGAGACGGTAAGTCGTACGTACGCACGTATGGTGACTTTGTCATTCATATGATGGATAGAATAATGAATATGGTTGTAAAATTTTTATAATAACATCACAGTATATATAAGATAATGAATTTAGTATTTTATAATGGAAACAACAAAGAAATAGGAAGTGGAAGAAGAAAAGAACTTGAAACAATGTGGTGAAATATTTACCTCTTCTTCGGGTTCTTCCTTTTGATTTGATCAAAAGGGCTCCCTAGGTTGGATTTATGACCAAAGGAAGGTCTCTAGGATGAAGGGAGGAAGTTTGGGAGGATATTTGGGTAGGGTTTTTCTGAGCCAAATTTCATTGGAGGTGTGAAATTAAGATAATGTTAAGTACCCTTTTATAAGAGATGTGAGGGTCACTTTAGGAAAAGCTTGAAATATTATTTTATAATAAAATCGTTTTCGGTTTCTAATGGCTCCAAAATGAATTATATAAAGGATAAGGTGGGGATGGGTCGAAAAAATCTCAACCAATAGGTTTTATACAGGTTTAGGTTACCATATTAACCTTATCTTTTAGATTTAACTCTTAGTTAAATAGTTTTACATTTACCATGTCTCTTTGTATTTTTATATTATATGGTTAATAAACTTACTATAACAATCCAAGATAACCCCATGTGGTTCATTATTAATTTATATAACCTTATATAAGTCCTTAATCTAAACATTATATTTTTAGGAATATTATATCAATTAATAATATAGTATTTGTTTTAAAAACTCAATTATGTCATTTTTGACACTATTTAGTATTTGGTTTTTGTGAAAACCATAACATCATGATTACTTCGAAAAAAAATTATTTAATCAACACTAACATGTCATATTAACCTATAAAATTAGTGTAATTCATTAAAGGTCTCCAATTACATTTATTTGTATATTTATAATATTAATTATTTTAATCTTTCATTAATAAGGTAATTACTGCATCATCATTGTGTCATAAATAAATTAAATTATTTAATGTATAAAAATTATAAATAAAATACCATTATGTAGGAAATATTTTTAAATTTCTAATAAATATTTATAGTCGAATTTATCTTATGTATAACCCTATATTAAAAATGGTTTAGTTATTAAACTTTGAATTTAACTCTTTTAACTCTTCTTTAAATAAAATAATAATAAATGTCCTAATCTAATCCAAGTGGTCCAAAGGGGGTCATATTTTATTCCTAAGGTTATTTTTGGTCGAATTACACTTATCCAATAGAATTATTACATGTGTTAGGGTAATTATAATATCATTTTTACCCTTAATTACCCTATTTACTTTTAACCGTGGTAAATAAAAGTAAAAATTTACTATTCACAAAAAAATATTTTCATCTTATTGAATCACATTTTACTTAATGATATTAACTGTGTCTCTCATATTTTTGAAATTCAACTCACAGAAGCGGTAAAATTAATTTTTATGCAAATTTGTAAATGCTCCTAGAAGGTGGGTAAAAGACGGTAAAAAGTTCAATAAAATTTTATATATCTAAACTTATTATAAAATGACTCCAATGAATTAAATTTAACATATATAGGTATTATGTATCTATTGTGGCCTAAATAAATTAAAATAAAATAACTAATTATTTAAATAAAAAATTCAGTTTTAAACAATAATGCAGTGTTTTCACTATTCATCAAAAATTGAAAGTTTTCAGAAAAATACCCAAAATTCACCCTAAGATAATTTTGATATTCCAAATCCAAAAATGAAGTCCATTTTGAAAAATTAAATTTATAAAATTTCAAAAATTGGGTATTAATATTCATAACAACTACTTTGATTGGTCATGGTGTGTTAAAACTCCAAGTTGCGTACAATGCAAGCTACTGCATTATTCAAATGGAAACGTATCTTGGAAGCTTGGGGTGTTACATTATCCCCTCCTTAAAATGATTTCATCCACGAAATTTATAGAATATTATTGCATAAAAATATTTGGGTGGTTCTTCATTATAAGTTCCTCAGGTTCCCACATTACCTCTTCCATCTTATGGTTTCTCTATAGAACTTTTACTAGATGAGTCATCTGGTTTCTCAGCACTTATTCCCTAGTATCAAGAATTTTGACAGGCTCTTCACAATAAGACAGATTATGTTCCAGTTCAATTTCCTCATAGGTGAGTACATGCGTTGGTTCAGGCATGTATTTTCTCAATAGTGATATGTGGAACCCATCATAAACTTTGGACGTACATGGAGGAATTTCCAAATGATAAGCTATAACTCCAATTTGTTCTAGAATTTTGAAAGGTCCGATGTACCTGGGACTCAATTTACCCTTCTTACTAAAACGTGTGACACCCTTCCATGAAGATACCATCAAGAAAACATGGTCTCCTACTTGAAATTCCAAATCCTTCCTTCGGTTATCACCATAGATATTTTTCTTACTTTGGGATACTTTGATGTGGGTTTGGATAACCATCACCTTTTCTATTGTTTCCTAAACAAGTTCTAGGTATACGAGTTTTCTTTCACCAACATCATCCCAATAAGTTGGTGTGCGACATCTCTTTCCATATAACGCTTCATATGGTTCCATCTGAATACTTAAATGGAAGCTATTGTTATAGGAAAATTCTACTAGAGGTAAATATTGATCCCACATACCGTGAAAGTCAAGTGAGCAAGATCTCAACATGTCTTTTAAGTTTTGAATAGTCCATTCTGATTGTCCATCGATTTAAGGGTGGTAGGTAGTACTCAAATAAAGTTCAGTATCCCAGGCCTTCTAAAGACTTTTCCAAAATCTTGATGTAAAACAGAGATCACAATCAGAAACAATTGATAGGAGTACACCATGGAGTCTTACAACTTCATTAATATATAGTCTTTCCAAACGTTCAAGTGGTAAATCTTCTCTTATAGCAAGAAAATATGATGGCTTGGTAAGACGATCAACAATGACCCATATTTCATCATTCCTTCTAGGAGTATTTGGTTGCCCCATGACAAATTCCATCATAATATTATCCCATTTACACTCAGGTATGGGAAGAGGTTTCATGACTCCTCCATGTTGTTGCCTTCCAACTTTAACTTGTTGAAAAACCGTACATCTTGACACAAAATCAGCAATCACCCTCTTCATGTTGTCCCATCAAAAATGTTCCTTCAAATCTCTATACAACTTGGTGCTCCCAGGGTGTATAGAGAAATTGGAGATATGAGCATCATCCAAACATTCCCTCTTTAGATCAAGTATGTTAGGAACACAAATTCTCTTCCCAAATTTTAAAATTATATCTTCATATATGAAGTCACTCAATCTCCCATCATTCACAGCTTTAATTTTAATTTGAAATTCCTCATCATCAGTCTGAGAAATTTTTATCCTTTATAGTAAATATGGTTTGGCAACCATTTGATAAAGCATTGATGTTTCACCTTCCATGGTTATTCCCATATCCATCTTTACTAGATCCATGTATATAGGATCCTTTTTAAGTCTCATCTTGTTCAAAACTTCATGATCCTTTCTGTTCAAAGCATATGTCACCTTATTTGCCTTCCCCAAGTGGTAGTGTATAGTTAAATCATAATCCTTGAGTAGTTCAAGCCATCGTCTTTTCCTCATGTTGAGTTCTTTCTGGAAGAAAATATACTTCAAACTCTTTTGATCAGTATATATCTCAAATTTTTCACCATAGTTATAGTGTCACCATATATTCAAATAAAATATTACAGGTGATAACTCAATATCATGAGTGGGATAGTTTTGATCATGAATTTTTAGTTTTCATGATGCATAGGCAATAACTCTATCATTCTACATAAGGACACAACTAAGTACTTTCTTTCAAGCATCACTATAAATAACATACCCATCATTCCCTGATGGTAGAGTCGATATAAGAGCATTGAATAATCTTCTCTTCAGTTCTTCGAAACATTTTTCACACTCTTTTGTCCAAACAAATTTAACCCCTTTATGCGTGAGCTTGGTTAATGGGTAATCCAATCGGGAAAAATTCTGGACGAAACATTGATAATAACCTGCTCAACCAATAAAACTATGTACCTTAATTATACTCATCGGTGTTGTCCATTCTTGGATTTCCTTGTTCTTTAAAGGATCAACAGAGATTCCATCCTTAGAGACAATATGTCTAAGAAAATAAATCTCTTGAATCTAGAATTCACACTTTCTAAACTTCCCATATAATTCGTTTCTTCTAAGATTCCTTAGGATAATGTGCAAGTTATTTTCATGATCTTCGTAGATTTTTGAGTATACCAAAATATCATCAATAAATACCACTAAAAATTAATCAAGATATTCCTTGAAAACTCTATTCATTAGATCCATGAAGATAGAGGGTTCATTATTCAATCCAAAAGACATTACTCTAAACTCGTAATGCTCGTACCTAGTTTGAAATGTTCTTTTTAGAATTTATTCCTTCTTTACACACAACTGATGATATCCAAATTGAAGTTCAATCTTTGAAAAATATTGATCTCCATGAATTTGGTCGAATAAATCTTAAATGGGAGGTAGGGGATACTTGTTCTTTATTGTTATATCATTGATCTCCTTGTAGTCAATGCACAACCTCATAGATCCGTCTTTCTTCTTAACAAAAATAACAGGGGCTCCCCATTGAGAAATTCTAGGGTGAATAAATCCCTTATTACTCAATTCCTCTAGTTTTTTCTTTAGTTCCACTAATTCCACAGTGGCCATTCTATAAGGGGTCTTTGATATAGGCCTTGAACTGGGAATTAAATCAATGGAAAACTCAATTTCTCATTCTTGAGGATGTCCAGGTAAATCCTCTAGAAACACATCAACATATTCTTGCACAATAGGTTCATCCTCTATTCGAACATTATTTTCCTCACCCATAGCTATTTCATTCTCTTCTTCCCCAATAATTGAATTTAGTATAGATACTGGGGGTGGATCTAGATAAGAATCAAGTGGTGAAGTTTCTACTCTAAAGATAAGGTACTTCTTATTATCATCGAAAATTGTAACCTCCTTATTCTTATAATAAATTTTCTCATCATGGTCTGAAATCCAATCCATTCCAAGGATTATATCGAATTCAATCATGGGTATGATGATGAGATCAGTAGATAAAGAACATTTATATGCCCTAATGGGAACTGATTCACAAAACTTTGTTGCAATGATACATCCCTTAGGTTTTTTTACTAACAACTCCCTTGTTAAGTCAAATTGAAAATATCTAATTTTCTTATCAAAATAGGAAGATATGAAACAATGCGGTGATCCAGAATCAAATAAATCATTGGATAAAATTGAGGAAACCATTAAATTACCTTCCACCATGTATTTCGAAGCTTCAGCCTCAGCATTAGTGGTTTCATAAGCTTGTTTTTTCTCTCTTTGCCTTTTCTGAGGTAATTTCCCTTGGTGCTTAGGAAATCTTTTTGCATAATGACCCTTTTCTCTACAATTGTAGAATTCAACATTGACAGCCTCTTTCTTTCCCTTGCAATCACAAGCGTGGTGGAATTTTTCACCACACTTATAATAGACTCCATTTCCCTTCAGGAAAGTACCAGGGTGTTTCTTCCAATATTTACCATAGGATGGATATTCAAATTTTATATTCTTCCCTTTATTTCCATTTCCAGAGTGTTTAGCATATCTCTTTTTCTCTTGATTTTCTTTAAAGTCGTAAGACTTAGAGAATTCCTTTTCTGTCTTGATAGTGCATGAAATAATATCTTTGCACTATGAGAAGGATTTTGAGACTAATTCTTGATGGAGAAATGGTTTTAACACATCAAATAATTGATCAATATTACTCCTTGGGTTACGTATATAATTTGTTTCATGCCTTGATAACCTTGTAAAGTTAGCCTCATACTTTGCGACATTCTCATCCTCCTTTTGCCTCAGACTCCGAAATTGTCTCTCCATATCCACTTGATGGTCACGATGAAAGTATTTTTCTATGAAAATAACTTTAAACTCCCTTCATTCCATGTTCGATACTTTTTTATCTTCCTTTGTGTTTTTGATTAATGGCCACCATTGATCTGTATCTCCTGTGAGTCAATAAACTGCCATGACAACAATTTCCTTTTCGATACTCCCCAAAGCATGAAATATTTTCTCTAAGAAATTTATCCATTGCTCATATACTAATGGATTTGTACTCCCATTGAATGTTGGTGGTTGTATCCTCATGAAGTGTTCTAACATTGATGTTCCGCGTTGTGGATCCGGGTGCTCCATACGGTTAAGGTTATTATTCATAACCTGAGTGAGTTGTCCCAGTATGGTGATAAGCTGATCAGCACCAGTTTCTTCACCAACTCCACTATAATTATCTTGATTAGGAGGGAAATCTCTAAATTGATTACATGTGCTGATACAGTTTCCATTCCTTCCACTAGGTGTCATTTCTAAATAATGGCATACAGTATATTAGTTTATGAACCACAATACATAATTATGAACTTTTAAAACACTTAACATAAATTGAACAGTTTATGGATATAATCCATAATCATAAAAATGTTTTCTTTGAGGAAGTATATACTCATAAATCCTTCATAATGGTTTGTAAATAAAATGTGAATTATCCTAATCATATCCCTCAGGAGTGTCGTAACCAAGAGTGCAGCAAGGCTCGTTGTCATGCACCAGTTCCCATTAAAGTCTAGCTCAAAGTGGTGTTTTCGGGTTTTACCCCTAGGTACATTTTTTCTAGAGCCGCCTCTACCTAATCGTATCCAGACATGGATGTATTTCTTGTAAAACTCAAAAAATCTCTATAGTACCAAAATTCTAGGAAGTTCTTCTATACTAATCATCAAAGTTTATCTTAGGTTAGTGTTCTCTAATCAGAGTTTTTCTAAATCTAGTTTCCAAGTTTTGTACTAAACTTCCTATGATACCAACTATAACTCTCCAACCCCAGTTATCCAGAGTCGGTGCATTATTACATAACATTGGCATGATCACAAGGGGTCAAATCCCGAAATACCGATCAATTTAATAGCCTTGGAAGTACTAGATACATTCATAAGTTTTACATTACATCATGAAATAAAAGCATCAATAACATTTTTCCCCTTTTAAACACACTTATATACTTAGCCTATCCCTACAAGTCAACCATAAAATACTTCTTCACATCCTAGGAAAAATAAAACATAGAAAGGGGTGAGCTTAGATGCTCAGTAAGGATAACAATATAACAGAAACTTTTATAAATAAGAATAAACATTTAAGGCAATGTATAAGACTAAAAAGATTATTTTAAACTTAAACTTCAGCATAATATGGCAAAGATAAAATCAAATAATTCAATTTACTTATTCAAATGGTTATTCTACTAGTTGAATAATCACATGCAATATCAATATCCACTTTCATAATGATGGAATGCATAATGCCAGACTTCATAACCACATAGTCAAGGCCTTGTACCAAGACTACAAATAAGATTTTGTCAAGGCCTTATGCCAAGACACCAGTTCATCTCATGAGACCTACCGATGCATATAGGAGCTATAGTGGGATCCACCTGTCACTTACTAATTCTAATTCATTCCTCATATGAAAAGGTTTAAACATAACATAAAAATTCGTATTAAACAAAGAATACGAAATGTAAATACTTTATCCATAAACCACGAATCGTATAAAAATAACACATCCAAATTCAAATATATAAAAAAACCTTCAATATAATATGGAATATTTTCATCATAATAAATCAACTTCAAACAGGTTTAAAATCTATCAAAGAATATTGACATAGATGAAATCAAAAAAATTTGACAGAAATGTCTCTTTCTATTTTGAAATCATTTAGAAGTCATGTAATTATAAATGAAAACATTTATTTTAAAAATATTCTTATAAGATTTTAAGGGAAGCTTCGACGATGTTATAATGGTGAAAAATAGCCACACCCGCCGTATAAGTTAAAAAAATACATTTTTACCTTAATTTTGTCGAAAAGGTCATAAAGTGCCTTGTTTGGAAAATGACGGAAAGATTCCATTCAAAACATATAAGGTCAAATAAGGGTATAAATGACTTTAACCCATTTTCTAGTAAATAGTAATAATGTTTTTAAATATATTTTTAAGAAAAACATGGATGTGGATGATAAAGAGGTCCAAGTAGATACTTACGTAAAAATAACCTCAGATAATAAAGAGATTGTGAAATTAACCCTTACCTTGTACTTTTCCTTAGTCGATGGTATGTTAACCTCTTGTATAATAGTTAAAAAATTGTTATTAAATTATACAAGAATCATATACATAAATATGATATCATATATGATCTTATAATATTGATTTGTTAATTATATTTTAGTAATATCATCATTTCGGGTGTTAACTGATTCATTTTCCTTTATATGCTTGGTTACATAAGCCATGTTTGTTATCAATAGGATTTATTTGATTCATATACACAATTATATTAAGTTATTAAACATTATTTTTAATCATAAAATGAAAATTATTCTTGAATGATTACGATGGGGAATGAATCTCATCGCGTTCGTGGAGACGGTAATCCGTACGTACGCACGGGCGAAAATATCATTATATTGATGGTGAAATAGTATATAATTGGATAGTATATCATATATACAGAATCATTAACATATTATATTTATTATTTTCATCAGTTATACTTGTTATTATACCCATCCAAATAATGGAGTGTTTGAATAACAAACTACACCACCACGTGGAGATGGTAAGCCTTACGTACGCACGTATGGTGACTTTTCCATTAATATGATGGATGGAATAATGAATATGGTTGTAAAATTTTTATAATAACATCAAAGTATATATAAGATACTGAATTTTTTATTTTAGAATGGAAACAACAAAGAAAGAGGAAGTGGAAGAAGAAAAGAACTTGAAAGAGGGTGGTGAAATATTTACCTCTTCTTCGTGTTCTTCCTTTTGATTTGATCAAAAGGGATTCTTAGGTTGAATTTATGACCAAAGTAATTCCTCTAGGATGAAGGGAGGAAGTTTGGGAGGATATTTGGGCAGGGTTTATCTGATCCAAATGGCTTTTAAGGTGTGAAATTAAGAGAAGGGGAAGTACCATTTTATAAGAGAGGTGAGGGTCACTTTAGGAAAATCTTGAAATATTATTTAATAATAAAATCATTTTCGATTTATAATGGCTAAAAAATGAATTATTTAGAGGATAAGGTGGGTAGGGGTATAAAAACTCTCAACCAATAGTTTTTAGACAGGTTTATGTCACCATATTAACCTTATCTTTTATATTTAACTCTTAGTTAAATAGTTTGACATTTACCATGTCTCTTTGTATTTTTATATTATATGGTTAATAAACTTACTATAACAGGACAAGTGAACCCCATGTGGTTCATTATTAATATGTATAACCTTATATAAGTCCTTTATCTGAACCTTATATTTTTATGAAAATTATATCAATTAATAATATAGTATTTTTTTTTAAAACTCAATTATGTCATTTTTGAAAATATTTAGTATTTGGTTTTTTTGAAAATCGTAACAGCATTATTACTTCGAAAAAAAATTATTTAATCAACCATAACATGTCATATTAACCTATAAAATTATTTTAATTCATAAAAAGTCTAAAATTACATTTATTTGGATATTTATAATATCAATTATTTTAATCTTTCATTAATAAGGTAATTATTGCATCGTCATTGTGTCATAAATAAATTAAATTATTTAATGTATAAAAATTATAAATAAAATAAAATTATGTAGAAAATAGTTTTATATTTCTAATTAATATTTATAATATAATTTATATTATTTATACCCCTATATTAAAAATGTTTTAGTTATTAAACTTTGAATTTAACTCTTTTAACTCTTCTTTAAATAAAATAATAATAAATGTCCAAATCTAATATAAGTGGACCAAAGGGGGTCATATTTTATTCCTAAGGTTTTTTTTGGTCTAATTACACTTATCCAATAGAATTAGGATATGTTTTAGGGTAATTATAATATCATTTTTACCCTTAATTACCCTATTTACTTTTAATCGTGGTAAATAAAAGTTAAAAGTTACTATTCACCAAAAATTATTTTCATCTTATTGAAGCACATTTTACTTACTGATATTATCCATGTCTCTAAGATTTTTGAAATTCAACTCACTGAAGTGGTAAAATTAAGTTTTATTCAAATTTGTAAATGCTCCTAGAAGGTTGGTAAAAGACGGTAAAAAGTTCAATAAAATTTTATATATCTAAACTTAATATAAAATGGCTCCAATGAATTACATTGAAAATATATAGGTATTATGTATCTATTTTGACCTAAAATAAATTAAAATAAAATAACTAATTATTTAAATAAAAAATCCGGTTTTAAACAATAATGCCATGTTTTTCACTATTCATCAAAAATTGAAAATTTTCAGAAAAATAAAAAAAATTCACCCTAAGCTAATTTTGATATTCTGAATCCAAAAATGAAGTCCATTTTGAAAATTAAATTTTATAAAATTTTAAAAAGTGGGTATTACTATTCATAATGGCTACTTTGATTGGTCGTGGTGTGTTAAAACTCCAAGTTGCATACAACGCAAGCTACTACATTATTCAAAGGGAAATTTACCATAGAAGCTTGGGGTGTTACAAAAAATCAATTACTTGTCATTAAATCTCAAAAATGATAGGGGGAGTGGGATGCATGGGGGGATAATCCTAAAAATTAAATTTAAATATAAATTCATAGAAATAAAATAAGGATAAATCTTGGTATGATCCACCAAGTGGGAATATATTTTTACTTCTTCTAGAGGGAAGTACCATATGTTATTCATAATCTAATTATAAATGTATCTTCTTGGATTTGAACCACCACATATGGATTTTCCCATCTTGTACTTCTTCCTTATGGTGAGGAATGACACATGGATATGGTATACTAGATACATCCCCTTCGGAATTAAGTACATCTTGCATGGAAGGGGTAGGGTGAAGTATAGATCATCCTCTTACTTGGTTGCTACTTAACAAATATTATATTTCTTTTCTAATGCTTTCTAAATATAGGCTGCATGAATTTAATGATCAAAGGGAAAGTAAGCTGGTATTTTTACTTTAATAAAATTTAAATTTTAATTATAAATAAGAAAAATATCCCTTTAAAATTGAGTATTCTAAATCTTGGTTTCCTCAAGCTTATAAACTTGGACTTCCACATGGGATTCCTTAAATTTATTTTCATGAAAATTTGGGTGCTTCATGTGTTCCTTGGTAGGTTCATGTTCAGTTTCTTTATCTTCTTCTGGGGAAAAACAAGGATTGACCAAATCTAAAAAATCAATGTGGTTAGGAGTGTTACTCAATTCAAATTAAATAAAATCAAATTAAATAGAGTTTAAGATAATATCAACTACCTTATTTTGTTAATATTCAATATATTTTTCAATTATGATCACCTCTTGAATTTGGATCTTAGTTGATGGATTCAGGTAGTCAGGTTGTTCTATATTTTCTTCAAATTTTACCACTTGGGTGGTGTCTTCCTTCAATAGTTTTGGATATTATTCTTTGTAAGGAATGGGGAGATCAAGTTGTTCATCACACTCATTCTATAATTTATCCAGATATTTTTGATATCTCACACATAACACTGGTTCTGGTTGCTCCATTAATGCGTGAACATATTCAAATACTCTTTTAATTTTACTCTCGAGTTGTTCTATGCCTTTTTTAAGTTCTTTCACCTATACTTTATCATAAAAATTCTCTTCTTATTGTTTATTTTGCACATATGAGTAGTCATTACTTTCAAAAATATATGATATATTTTAATACATCACGGAAAAACAAATTTTTTATGGTTTTTTAAGTAATGAAAAGGTTCTATTTTGTAAAAAATTAAAGGTAAACCAACTAAAAATTAGCTCTCCAGAAATGGTGCCAATTTTGACAGCATGCATGTCATGGAGTGTGGAAAAAGTAAATTTCTAAATTCTTTCCTAGTTAAGCATAGTTTCTTACCAAGTTCGTCTCACTTGAGGAGCTTATCAATTAATTTACTTACTAATTATAAATCACCAATAAAATAAGTCTTTTTTATGTTTTTATTATTGTATTAAAGAAATTATATATATTTAGTTTTTTTTATTTTCTAAAATAATGAAAATACATACAGAATGAAAATTTAAACTAAACTAACATGAAATGATAAATAGAAAGTGATTAGAAAGAAATAAATGGGTCCTAGTTTTGGTTTTTAGTTCTATCATTATTCTATTTTATTTGTCTAAATTAAGTTTTACAATTCATATATGAAATCTCATTTAAGAATTTTTTTATTTCTATTTAGTGTTTTAAAATATTAAATGACTTAAGAAATATAATTTTCACCTCCTCCTAAAATCAAGTTTGATGGAACACCATAGTCGAGAGTATGAAATATTCCAGGACCCAACTCCATTGTATGTCATTTCATCCATTTGATCGTCTTAACTTCATTGTGTGAAGAGCTAACTAATGGAAGATATGGAAAATAAATAAAATAAAAAGAATAGAAATATATTTGGGTTTCATGTCATGGGGGAAATCACCACACCCATTCATACCACTCACATCTAATATAAACATAAAATAAACTTTAATAAAGAATTCAAGAACACCTAATCTCCCCCTAGGCCAAGCCACAGGGCATCCCCTCATTATTGAGGGTAAGAAATAATAATGGGGGAAAAGAGAGAATAATAAGAGAAGTAATAAAATAAAAATAGAATAAGTAGAGAGAGGTGGGGATAATAAAAATGAAATCATGAAAATCAAAATGGATAGAAGAAGAATAAGAAGAAGAAATAGGGAGGAGGAGGAGGAGAATAAGAAGGAAATAATATGCATGGATCGAAAAAACAATTCATAAAATAAAAATAATTAATTTTTTATAAAAATTAAAAGTAAATTACATAAGAAAATAAAAACTAACATAGGAAAAATAAAAATAAAAATAAAAGAATAAAGAAAAGGGTAACAACTCTTTTGGTGGATTCCCTCCGTGGTGGTGTTGAACTTCTTATCATGGTAGTGGAATCCTCTTTTTATAGGTAGGAAGGATCTCTTGGTTAAAATATTTAAAGTTTTATCTTGCGAATATCATGGATATTTTGAATATTTTAATTTTGAGACTCTGAAAATATTTGGCTTTCCTGAGCTACAGCATGGACCAACAGTAGTTCTAGGGCATTGCATGCCTATGTGCATGGAGATGTGGACAAGATGTGGTTTTACATGGCTTGTATGAGATCAGTGGCATTCCATATGCTAAGTCCAATGGAAAAAGTGGAAGTTATATATTCCTTCATCCGGACTTTATAGTGGCTGGATGTAGATTTGAAAAATGCTTTATGAGGTTTGTTCGAGGCTTTGGAGGTGATCTTGGGTAGTGGAAAGCCTTTGCAGTAGCCAATGAGATCGAGCTCGAGCTCTCCTGTGGTTGGTCATGGAATTTTCTCAGTGTTATAGTGGCGGCAGGCCAGCATTGAGTAGTGTATGGTAGCAAAGATGGAATCTTGGATGTGTTCGAGAATGAGGGTGAGTGAGGCCAAGCTAAAGCAATGACGTTATTGTAAGTTGAATAGTAATCAAGATCAAATTCCCCCGACATCAAAATTGAAATCGGTAGTATTAATTATTTATTAATCAGAGTCTTTGAACACAAGATCCAACACCTATAGTGAGGATGGGCTTCATTATTCACTTTTACACACTTACAGGGGCCACATATAATACACAGCCCAAGCATTTCTTGGCCTAACCTATTCCAATGATTCCTCCCACAGGCTCTCCTCCACTCATTGGCCCATGCCGGATCTCCCGACAGCCTGGTTGGCTGGAAACCCTTTTCAGGGCTGTCTATATGACTATGGGTCTTCGGATAAAGGCCTTCTAAGATTTGGAATATATATTTTTATGTAACACCTAAAAAATAAGATGTATAAAATTAAAATAACTTAACAAAATACCAATCAAAAAATCAAATATAAAATTAAAATCCAAGATTCAACATTCTTATACTCATATAAACAAATTTTAATTATTTAAACATAAATTACACTTTTCAATAAAACATTTAATTATAAGGGAATTTTCATTAAAGTTTATTTAAAATCATTAAAAATGTTTAAAATTTTCATGAAAATATTAGTGTTTTAAATACCCTCACACTTAAAATATGCTTTTCCTCAAGAATTAAATCAAAACATTGAATTAAATAGGTCACCAAAGTTACCATTATTAAAATCTCAAAATAATAAAATAGAATAATTATCAATGTCAAATAAAATTTTCAAGATCCAAATAAAATATAAATTTAATTTATCAATTTTAAAAGAAAAAATAAATTCAATAATTTTACTTTCTCCCTTTTGAAAATGATTGAAAATATTATTTCATCCATTCAAGGTTCTTAATTTATTATTATTAAAAATTACAATAATGATCTACCTCTATTGAATTATTTTTTTCATTAATCATGATACAGTTCAAGTAGATTTATGGTTATATCATTAGAATTTGATCCTTATCCATAATCTTGTAAAGTAACTACTTTCTCCACATTATAAAGAAAATAGGCATATAAAATCATGAGGACTTTGTAATTAAGGTTCAAATGATTCTAAGGCTTAAGGTGGGTAGGAATTTGTGTTTAAAAATCAAGGCTCATGGAGGAGATTAATATATAAATTATTAATCATGATATCAAAAGTAAAATCTCAATGAAATTATCCCCATAAAATTGTAAAAACTCCCACTTCCCAAGCTCAAGGTAAGGTCATGAATAATGAAATCAAAATGAATGATGTAAACTTTCTTGAATTTTTATCTACTTTTATACCCTTTTTTCAAAAGTACTTGTTCATTTTTTTTCTTTTTCAAAAGTTATTCTTAGAATGAATCTCACACCCACTATATAACCGCATATGATAAAAACTATCAGTCTAGTGATGGTGATTTTTGATACTCCTAAGTCACAACCCACATGTTTTTTTTTCTTTTTGTTTTTTTTCATTTTTTCTCAATAAGGGAAAACAATAAAGTATAATTAATGAAATAAAAACACCTTTATTAATATCCACAATTATCACCCCCACACGTTTTCCTTAAAATTTGTTTTATCCCTTCCATCATGACTCCTGTCACCCCCACACTTTAACTTAAAAATCATGAAAATACTATGAGGGGGTGGGAATGGATAAAAGTGGATTAAAATATGGTTCATCCATAATAAGTTCATTCATGTTATATAAGGTTTAAAAAATGGTTGATGTAAAAATTGGTCTCAAGGATATGAATTTTCAAAAGATTAATTAATCATTTTAAATGTGTTTTTTCATATTCAGTAGTTTTTGCAAGTTTCAATGCAAGTTCTCGTAGGTGGAATGTCCCAAGATCACTCAAGAAATATGATCAAGATAAAATATTAAATATTTGGTCTAAAAAACCTCTCAGGAATGGGGCATATGATTTGGGACAATCACTCATGGAATGAATAGTAATAAAAAATAAATTCACATGAATTTTAGAAATTTAAAGCATGAAGAATTATAGGGAAATTCTATTTACATGAATAAACTAATTCCATCAAATCATGAGTTCTCATCTTAATATCCATTATTCACTTTAATAATTAAATTCTCCATTTTACTCATTCAATATTATTTTCATTAAAATATAAAACATGGAATCATAGGATTACTAAGAAACTCTTGTGTCCTAGTTAAGTCAAGTAAACAAAAATTAAAGCATAGGCAAATAATTTCCAGTTTAATGCTCAAAATATGTTTTTATAAAAAAAATGTACAGAGTTAAAAGATAAACATTAAAAGTGAAATATTTTTCAAAATTAATATTTTGATCCTCCTCCTTAAAACTATTCTTGGGGGTTCTTTTTACTTTCATGGCCCTATAAAAGTAAATCACTCAATTAAAACACAAGGATCATTACATTAAATATCAAAAAATTATAGGGGAGTAGGATGCATGATAAACTAATAAAATTGAAATCTAAATTACTATAAAGAAAATAAATATAATACTTGGTATAATCCCTCAATTTACCCTGGATTTTTTCTAACTCTGGAAGGGAATTACCAGCTATTATCCATAATCATTTGGTGGGTGGATATTCTTGGATTTGAACCACCACATGTGACTTTTTCTGGCTTGAACTTCTTCCTTCTTGGTGAGAAATGACCCATGGATAGAGTATACCAGATATGTCCCCTTTACAATTAATTACATCTTGCATATAGGGGTAGGATGAATTATGGATCATCCCCCTTCTTGGTTTCTATTTTTGAAACCTTCTCTTTCTTTTATAGTGTTTCCTCAACATGGGATACATGAATTTAATGATAAAAGGGAAAGTAAATAGGTATTTTTACTTCAAAAAAAATTAATTTTAAATTTAAATTATCCATTTCATAATGAGAATCCTGTGTCTTGGTTTCATCAGCCTTGAAAACTTGGACTTCATCATGGGCTTCATTAGATGCATGTTCAATAAAATTAGGGAGTTCCATGTGTTCCTTAGCAGGTGAATGTTAATTTCCTTCATCTTCCTTTAATAAAAATCAAGGATTGAACAAATCTGAAAATTAAATAAAGTTAGGAGTGATAATAAAATTAGAATGAATAAAATAAAATGAAATAGAGTTTAAGATAAGATCAACTCCTTCAGTTGGTTCAGTTTAAATTTCTTATTTAATGTTGAGTGCCTCTTGGATTTGGATGGTAGTAAGTGGATGTAGGTAGTCAGGATCCTCTATATTTTCTTTAAATTACACCACTTGGGTGGTATCCTCCTTTTCCAAGGTTAGATTAATATAAAATAGTGTTGGATATTCTATTTTTTAGGGATTAGAGAGATAAATTAGTACCTCACATTCATTCTAAAATTCATCTAGATCTTGTTGATCTCCCACACCCTCAAGTTTGGCCTCCTTAAGTTCCAGTTGCTTCACCAATGCATGAACATATTCAAATTATCTTTTAGTTTTTAAATCCATTTGTTCTATATATTTTTGAAGTTATTTCACTAAGACTTTATCATATACAGTCTCTCCCATAGTCACCCATGGTATTTTCCTAGTGTTGAAATGGTAGTGGGATGGCATCAAGCGACGGTTGGTAGTGAAGAATGGTGGTGTTGGGGTGTCCAAGAATGGGACACATGAGAGAAAGTGGGATGACACCATTTTATTAAGTGTAAATAGTGACTAAAAATAACTTATCCCTCATCGATTTAATGGGTGGAGTAGGTGCTTGTATATTATCCAAGGTGTGGGAGCACTGTTAAAACACTTTCACTAGGGTGGGAACCTAAATATAGATAGACATATATATAGACAGAGCTACATCATTCAGTCCTCATGGGCTTTGGCCCAACCTGGTACCCACAGCCTCTCAACATGGGCCTAGTCCTTCTCTCCATCATGATGTATTTTTTTGCCCTCTCATGCGCTATTCATGTCCATCCATGCCTACTCAGGACTTTTTAAGTGGCTTCTAGTAAAGGTTAAGGGATTTCCAAACTTGGAAAAAATCCTAAAATTTTTTAAAAATATTAAATGCTCTTAATAAAACTTCAATACAATGCTAAAATAAATAACAAGATTGAAATCCTTAAAAAATATTCCAAAAAATACTTTAAGTCCAAATAAAAATCGTAAATTCAAAACCATCGCATTTTTATCCATTTAAATCAATTTCAATGTTTCAATTTAAATTCTATATAATTTAATAAAAATAATTAATTTCATGCTTATACTAATTAAAAATCCATTTAAAATCCTCCTAATATGTTTTAAAATATTCATAAAAAATGAGTGTGTAAAATACCCCCACACTTAAACCATGTTTATTCTTAAGTATAAAATCTTAGCATGGAATTCCAGATGTCACCAATGTTATCATTATTCAAATTTCAAAACAATTAAATTAACTGATTGTCAATGTTAAATAAAATTTTTAAAAATCCACATAAAATATCAATTCAATTTATTAATTTTCAAAGAAACAATCAATTTTAGTATTTTACTTTTTCCCATTGAAAAAAATGGAAGTTATCCCTTCATTAATTCAAGTTCCATAATTAATTATTATTAAATATTCCAAATCATGATTTACCTCACCTTCAAATATTTTCACCCATATATCATGATAAAAATTCAAGGGTAGTTATGCTCATATAATTAGAACATGTTCCTTATCCATATTCTTGTAAATGAACTACTTTCTCCACTTTATAAAGAAAAAATTCACATTAAATCGTCAGGGATTTTAAATCAAGGTTCTGATGACTCTGAGACTTAATATTAGTAAGAATTTATGTTTAAAAAATTAAGGCTTAAGGAGGAGGTTTCTCTCTAAAGTAAAAAAATCATGACATCAAAAATAAAATCTTAATGAAATTATCCCCTTTAAAATAATAACTCCCACTTCCAAAACTCAAAGTAAGGTCATGAATAATGAAATCATTATGAATGATATGAACCTTATTGATTTTTTCTCTAATTTTATACTCTCTTGTTTCAAAGTTATTTTTTTTTTTGAAGTTGTTCTTTTAATTTAACTCACATCTACCACCTAACCACATATGATAAAAAACATCGGTTTGGTGATGGTGATTTTTGATATTCCCAAGTCACAACCGACTTTTTTTGTTTCTATTTTCATTTTTTCAATAAGGGAAAACTAAAAAGAATAATGAATGAATCAATAAACCTTTCCTAATAGCCAAAAATATAACTCCCATGATTTTTACTTATAATTTATTTTATCTGTTTCATCATAACTCTCTTCAACCCCTGTGCTTTAACTTTATAATATCATGAAAATACTAAGATAAGGGTAGGAATGGAAAAAAATGGATTGAAACATGGTTCATCCCTAACAATGTCATTCATGATACATATGGGATAAATAAGGATTTATATAAAGGTGGTCTCAAGGATCAGGGCTTTTCAAAATATGGATTAATAATTTTAAATTTTTTTTTCATATTCATTTCTTTGATAGGTTTTAATACAAGTTCTAGCAGGTCACATATCCCAAGATCACTCAAAAAATATACTCGCGATAAAATAGGAAATATTTGGTCTATAAATCCTCTCGGGAATGGGATATTTTATTTAGGAAAATCACTCATGTAATGAATAATAATAACAAATAAATTTACATAAATTTCTTAAATTCAAATCATGAAAAATGATAGTGAAATTTCATTTATATAAATCAACTTATTCTCTAAAATCATGAGTCCTCATTTTAATATCCATGATTCACTTTAATAATTTGATTCTCCATTTTAATAATTAAATATAATTATTGTTGAAATAAAAAACATGGAACCATAGGATTCTTAAGAAACTCATGTCTCGTAAATAAGTCAGGTAAAGCATAAATCCTAATCATGGGCATGAAATTTTCAGTTTTAAGCCCAAAACATGTTTTAGGACAAAAATTTAGGGAGTTTAAAAGATAAAAATTAAAAGTGAACTCCATTTTGAAATGAAAATTTAGTCATCTTAATCAACTATTTGGGGGATACCTTGTGTCATAATGGACCTACAAAAGTAAATTAATCAATTAAGAATAAGGATCATATCATTTAAGCTCAAGAAGAATAGAGGGAGTGGGATGCATGCTAAAATAATTCCTAAGACTATAATTGAAAGTAATAGAAAGAAATTAAATATAAATCTTGGTATGATCCACCAAGTGGGCCCTAGCATTTTATTACCTCTAGAAGAGCAATACCAGCTGTTATCCATAGTATGATAGTGGATGGATCTTCTTGGATTTTAACCACTGCATGTGTATTTTATAAGACTTTTCTTCTTTGTTGGTGATGAATGATTAATTCATAGAGTATACTAGATCCATACCCTTCATAATTAGGTATATCTTACATGGTGGGTGTAGGATCAAGTATGGATCATCCTCCTTGGTTGCTACTTGTGAAACCTTCTCTTCATTTTCTAGTGTTGGCTCAGTTTGGATTTCAAAGTAAGAAAACTATATCTTGGTTTCCCCAGGCTTGGTAAATTGGACTTACTCATATGATTCCTTATATGCATGTTCAATAAAATCATGGATCTTCATGTGTTTCTCAACAGGTGCATGTCTAGTTTATTTATCTTCTTCTAATTCAAATTAAGTATTGTCTGAATATAAAAATTCAAATCAATGGGAATTAATAATCAATTAATATTGAATAAAATAAAATTAAATAGAGTTTGGTATAATATCAAATCCCTTAGTTAGTTCATCTTAAATATATTCTTCAATGGTGAGTGAATCTTGGAGTTGGATGGTAGCAAGTGGAGGTAGGCAGCCGGGCTCCTCTATCTTTTCTTCAAATTCCACAACTTGGGTAGTGTCTTCTTCCATGGATTGAAATATATGTAATGGTGTTGGATATTCTAATTTTTAGGGATTTGGAAGATCATTTTGTACCTCATGCTCATTCCATAAGTCATCCAAATCTTTTTGATCACCCACATGTAGCTTAGTAGGAAAGTCTTTCTCAACATGAATATACTCTAGCTCATCATGCTCATATTGGATCTAATATTTTACATGGTTGGATTTCGGATAATCCTCAATCATGGACTCAAATCCCTATATGTCCTTATAAAAATTAGGTAAGACTAAGGAATCATCTAGTTCAGGTTTAGGTTTCTTGAGAGATACATTAAAATACTTTGTTAGCCAATCCATTTTTTCCTTCAGATATTTTAACTTATCTTCCATCCACTAAATCTCAAATTTGATATTGTTGTTATCCATTGTTTTTGAAATTTCACTTAGGTAAATTCTTCATAAATTTTGGGAGAAAGAAAAGACATCAATTTTTATATATTGAGTCTTACTTGATAAAACTTTGGGAAGCACTCATGGATTTTAGTTAACTCCCTAACACTGGTGGTTTGAGGGTCACTTTAAGATCCTAGATGAGGTCCTTTAATTTCTCCTCTATAATGATTTTTCTTTGAGATCTATTAATATATCTATAAAATAAATCAATTTTATCTTCTATAGAATAGGGTGATTAAGTTACTAATTCTTACACTGGTGAGTTTCCAACCCATGCAGAATAATAATAATTTGAATACATTATAGAAAAATAATTTTTTTTATGGTTATTTTAAAGAAATGAAAACTATATACTAAATGATAAAAATAAAAAGTAAGAAAACTAATGATTTGATCCTCAACAACGGTGCCAGTTTTTATGGCACGCATTTCGTGAGGAATGGAAAAACCAAATTTCTAAAATGTTTACTAATGTATCATAGTGGCTGACCAGGTTCTTCTCACATGAGGATCTTCATAGTTTTTTTACTTACTTAATCTAATTCACATATGGAATTTATTTATTTTTGTTTTTACCATTGTATGAAAGAAATGAAAATTTTGGGTTTTTCTAAATAATAAAATAAAATACAATTATAAAATACTATGAAATAATAAATATAATGAAATTAGAAATAAATCACTTGGTCCTAGGTTTAGTTTTGAGTTATATCATTCTTATTTTTTATTTTTTAAAATTTAATTTTATAATTCATCAAATAAATTTCATGTGTGAATTATCATCCTTTCATTTAGTGTTATGAAATATAGAATGCCTTAAGAAATCTATATTTAACCTCCTCTTGTAATTAAGTTTGATGACACACCTCAGTAGATAGTGTTACATCATCTAGGACCCAACTCTATCATATGTCATTTAATCCATTAATCAGCTAAAAATTATCATTTCAAGAGTTAATCAATGGATGATAGATAAAATAAATAAAATAAAAGAATATAACTAGATTTGAGTAGTATTTCATGGGGGATAATTACCACACTTGTGCATTCCAATCACATATACCATAAACATTAAATGAACTTTAAGAAACAATTTAATAACACCTAACCTCTTTCAGGAAATTCCTCAGGTTAGCCCCTCATTGTCAAGGGTAAGATATCACAATTGTGAAAAAAAATGATAAGAAAAGAAAGATAAAATAGAAAAGAAGAATGAGAAGAGAAAGAGGGAGAATAAAATTAAAACACATGAAATAAAATATTAAAATGGAAGTATAATAATAAAATTAAAAAGTGGATAATGATAATAGAAGAAGAATATAATAAAATGAAAATAGAAAATATAATAAGTAGACAGAATGAATAGAATAATAAAAGAAGAATAAGAAGAAGGATAATATGAATAAAGAAGAATAAAGGGGTGTATTAAACATTTAATAAAATAAGGAAATGTATGAATTAATATTATAAAATAAAATTAATTTAAAACTACAAAAATAAGGAGACTAAAAAATAAAAATAAGGACAAGCATAACAGCATGCAGTTGAGCCTTTAACCGCTTATCCCTCTGTAGGTGTTCGATACTCTCTCGGCTTAGTAGTGACCTCCTCTTTTTATAGTCTGAGAGGATCCCTCAATTAAAATATTCAAATTTTTATCTTGTGTATATCATGGATATTTTGAATATCTAAATTTTGAACTTCTAAATATCATGTGATTTCCTGATCTATATTGAAAAGTAGACTATGTGGCAGCTGTCTTCGGTGTAGGTTCTTCCATGTGTATGCACTTTGTATGGGGTGTTCATGGTGGTGGTATACATGGAAGGGACATGGAGGAAAGGTAAGATATCTTCTAGCCTTCATATTTTCTTGAGGTATCTCCTTAATTCATGGATTTGGTTACTTTCTAAGGGCATCAGGTTGGTCATCTAGGGTGTAGAAAATGATCCCAGATGGTCTCATGCTTTGGAAGTGGTAGTGAAGATTGAATCAAGATTTATAAGGGTGGCCATGGTAGTTATCTGGTGGTTGTATATGGAATTGATGTCAAGAATGAAGGTGGAAGTATTGGAGGACATCAGTGCTCTAGTGTCTGATAATGAGAGTCGCATGGTTCAAGATGGATGATGTTATTTGAGTTAATATAAATAGTACCCTGATAACTAATGTCACATATCAAAAATGAATTAGGGATGTGTTCTCTTATATCATTCAAGGTGTGGTAGAAACATTAAAATACCTACAATGGGGTGGGAACTCATAAACACAAGCACACACACAACTGGTCCAGGCCGCACCGCCTATCCCGTGTAGGCTTAGACCCACCCACACTCATCGTGTGCTCCTTCTGCAGTCTCTTATGTGCACCTATCGCCTCGATTAGGCTCTCCCGATGTCCTACCTAGTTGGTCGGACTCTTCAAGTTTTCTATGTGGCTACAGGTTGCTTGGTTGAGGTTTATTCCTTGGTTGGCCTATTTTTTTAGTAAACTCTTGAAAATATAGAGATTCTTAGAAGGATTTCAATCACTTTGAAAATTTCTGATAAAAAATTCATAAATAAAATTAAAATTCAATATTAAATATTATTTCATTAAAATAAATAATTTTTAATTATTATAATTATAAATTCCAAAATTTTAATAAATCATTGAAATTCATGGTATTTTCATTAAAACCCATTATAAATCATTATAAAACTCTTTAAATTTTTCATGAAATATTAGTATCTCAAATATTACCCCACTTAAACAATAATTTTCCTCAAGAATAAAATCACAACATAGAATTCCATAGGTCACCAATATTACCAATATTAAAATTTTAGAATAATTAAATTAAATCATTATCAATGTTGAATCAAACTTTCAAAAAACAACATAAAAGATAAATTCAATTTCTCAATTTTCAAAGAAACAATCAATTATAGTATTTTACTATTTTCCATTGAAAAATTATGAAACTTATCTTTTCATTAATTCAAGTTCATTAATTTATTATTATCAAACATGCCAAATCCTGATTTACCACACCTTTGTATATTTTTACTCATCACTCATGATAAAAATTCATGTGAAGCTATGCTCATATCATAAAAACATGTTCCTTATCTATAGGTTTGAAAATGAACTACCTTATTTACCTTGTAAATAAAAAATTCAAATTAAATTATGAGAGAATTTAAATCAAGGTTTTAATGAATCTAAGGATTAAGGTTGGTAGGAATTGATGTTTTAAAAATTAAGGCTCAAGGAGGAGGTTTCTCTCTAAAGTAAAAAAATCATGATATCAAAAATAAAAGCTTAATGAAACTCTACCCTTTAAAATAAAAACTAATACTTTTCAAGATCAAATTATGGTTGTAAATAATGAAATCATGATAAATGATGTGCACGTTCTTGAATTTTTCTCTAATTTTATACTCTTTTTTAAAGTTATTTTTTTAGTTTTTCAAAAGTTAGTTTTATAATGTATCTCACATACACCACCTAACCACATATGATAAAAATCATTAGTCTAGTGATGGTTATTTTTTATATTCCCAAGTCACAACCCACTTTCTTTTTTTCCATTTTCATTTTTTTTCAAGAAGGGAAAACTAAAAAGCATAATGAATGGATCAATAAACCTTTAACAGCACCCAAAAATAGCACCCAAACACTTTTCCCTTAAAATTTATTTCATTTATTTCATCATGACTCCCTTCACCCCCCACACATCAACATTATAATATCATGAAAATACTATGAGGAGGGTAGGAATGGATAAAAATGGATTCAAACATGGATCATCCCTAACAAGGTCACTCATGGTCTATATGGGTTAAGAAAAGATTGATGTGTTGGTGGACTCAAGGATAAGGTATTTTAAAAATATTCCTTGATAATTTTAAATGTTTTTTTGTACAGTCATATCTTTAATAAGTTTGAATGCAATTTCTAGTTGGTTTCATGTCCCATGATCACTCAACAAATATAATCAAGATAAAATATAAAATATTTGTTCTAGAAATCATCTTTGGAATGGGATATTTGATTTAGGAAAATTAATCATGGATTAACTAATAATAACAAATCAATTTATATAAATTTTATAATTTCAAAGATTGAAAAATGATAGGTAAATTTCATTTACATGAATCAGTTAATTCCTTCAAATCGTAAGTCCTCATTTTAATATCCATGCTTCATTTTAATCGTTAAATTCTCCATTTTAATGATTTAATCTCATTATCATTGAAATATAAAACTTTGAATCATAATATTCCTAAGAAAATATTGTCTCCTAGATAATTTGGGTAAATAATAAATCCTAATAATGGGCTGAAATTTTTAGTTTAAATCTCGAAACATGTTTTAGGAAAAAAATGTAAGGAGTTTTAAAAATAAACATTAAAAATGATCTACCTTTTGAAATGAATCTGTAGTCCTCTTCAAAAACCTTTTTGGGGATTCCATGTTCCATAATATTCCAAAAAAGGTAAATTAATCAATTTATCACAAGGACCATGCCATTTAATCACAAGAAGAATAGAGGGAGTGGGATGCATGCTAAACCAATTCCTAAGACTGAAATATAAAGTACTAAAAATCAAGTAAATATAAATCTTGGCATGATCTCCCAAGTGGGACCTATCTTTTTATTACCTCCATAAGAGAAGTATCATCTATTATCAATAGTCTGATGGTGGGTGTATATTATTAGATTTTAACTACCACAAGTGTCTTTTCCTAGTTTGTGCTTCTTCTTTGTTAGTGAGGAATGATTCATGGATAGAGTATACCAGGTCTATCCCCTTCACAATTAGGTATAGCTTGCATGCTGGTGTGGGATAAATTATGTATCATCTACCTTATTGGTTTCTACTTGTACAACCTCCTCTTGATTTTCCAATGTTGTCTCAATTTGGGCTATAAGGATTGAATGGTCAAAGGGGAAGTAAGCAATAAATTTCACTTGAACAAAATTTAAATTTGAATAATCAAAAGTATTATTCCTTTAATAATGAGCATGCTCTATCTTTATATCTTCAGGATAATCTACTTGGATCTCCTTATGAGATTTCTTAAATTCATTTTCATTAAAATCAAGGAGCTATATAAGTTCCTCAACAGGTGCATGTATTGTTTCTTCGTCTTCTTTTAATTCATGGAAAAGATTCACCTAATATGAAAAATCAATAGAGTGGGAATTAATACTCAATTTTAGATTGAATAAAATCAAATGAAATAGATTTTGAGATATGATCAACTTTATGTATTGGTTTATCTTTAATCTCTTTTTTAGTGTTGAGTGCCTCTTAAAGTTGGAAGGAAGCAAGTGGAGATAGGTAGTCTATCTTCTCCATCTTTTCTTAAAATTACACCACTTAAGTGGTGTCTTCCTCTATGGATAAAAAAATATGAAATGGTTTTGTATATTATAATTTATAAGTAATGGTGAGATCATGTTGTACCTTATACTCATTCTAAAAACCATCTCCATCTTGTTGATCTCCCACACATAACTTAGCAGGCAAGTCTTCCTCATCATGAATCCAATCTAGCTCATCATGGTCATATTGGATCTGGTTCTTAAAATGGTTGGGATAATGATGTTCCATGATTTGGACCTCACCCTCTTTGATTTATTCAGTGAAATTGGGAAGCTCTAGTGGTACCTACCTCTTGGCTTCAGGTTTATACATGTTATTTTAGAGTTGACTAACCATGGTCATCAAATTTTAAGGTCAGAGGCCTATCTCTATTCCATTTTTCTTCTGCTTAACTAGTATCATAAGAGAATCAGTCGGTTTGAGGACCTTCTTAGTATAGTATGTTTCTTGTTCTTGTACCTATGAGTAATTTTTCTATGAATTGAAAAAATGATCATTTTAAAATATCATGTAAAAAAGAATTTTTTTTATTTAGCAATAAAAACAATATATAACGTGAAAATAGAAAACGTAAATAAACTAATGATTATCTCCCTAGAAATAGTGTTAGTTTTGATAGCAAACCTATCATGGGGAATGGAAAAAAGAAAATTTCTAAATTATTTTATAGTGAATCGAAGTGGATAACTAGACTTATCTCACTTGAGGAGATTCATAGTTTTTTTAATTGCTTAATCTAATTCACTTATGTTGTTTATTTTTTTCTTTCTATTATTCTATGAAAGAAATGAAAAGATTTTACTTAGTCCTAAGTTCAGTTTTGAGTTCTAGTGTTATTATTCTTTATTTTTTAAAATTTATTTTTATAATTTAGCTATGAAATCTCATGCATGAATTACTATCCTTTTATTTAGTGTTGTGAAATATTGAATGTATTAAGAAATATAAATACCACATCCTCCTATAATCAAGGTTGATGGCACACCTCAGTCGAGAGTGTGAAATATTCTAGGATTCGGATCCATTTTATGTCATTTCAACCATTGATTGGATCAACTTCATCATGTGAGGAAAATAAATAAAATAAAATAATAGAAATATATTTGATCTGAATTTCATAGTGGAAAATTTACACACCCATGAATACCACTCACATCTACCACAAACATAAAATAAACTTTAAGAAAGAATTCCAGAACACCTAACCTTCCCCAGACCAAGGCTTAGGTCATACCCTCATTATTGAGGGTAAGATATCAAAATTTTGAGAAATAAGAGAAGAGAAGAAAAATAAAATAAAAAGAAGAATGATAATAGATAGAGAGGTAGAAATAAAATAAGAAAATTAAAACACATGAAATAAATGATTAAAAAGGAAGTATAGGAATAAAATTAAAAGAGGAGATTGTGAATAGAAGAATAATAGAATAAAAATAAAATATAAAATATAAGAAGAAACCAAAATACAAAGAATAATAAAATAATACTAAGAATAAGGGTAAGATGAATAAAGAATAAGAATGGGGTGGATGACTGATAGGGCCAAAATGGAATCATTAATTCCCTATAGTTCTATAAAAAACAAAATTTATAAAAACTCAACTATGATACTCAATTAATTAAAACATAGTATTAGTAGTAAGTAGAGATAAATCCATAGAGAAAGTGATTTAGTTTTATTATATTTTTAAAAGGATTTAATTTTATTACTTTTAATAAAGAGTTGAGAATAGTTGGTTTTGATTTGATTTTGAAAAATCAAAAGAAGAAAGTAGGTTTATTATATTGTTTGAAAACATATTTTGAAAGCATTTTGGGGTTTTGTAATTTCATGGTTTAGGTGAAATTTTATTTAAGAAAATATTTTGATTAATTTCTAATTGGTGTTGGATTAGAGATGAGGAATATCCAAAGTTCATGGAATCACCTCCTCAATGTGGTAATACCCAATTTCCCTTAGTCTGGTAATTTAGGGTTTTTTCAAATTGTGGTTTTCTTGATACCATGTTTAAACCTAATTTACCCTAAATTTGACAATAGTTATACCTCCTTTAGGTTTATCATTTATGAAATTTTTAAGTTCCTTTTTAATTCAATTATCAATGGTCATGATAAAAGTAAAATATAGGGTTTAGAAGATGAAGAATAAATTGTGGCAAACCAAATACATGAACAAAATAAAATAAATCAATCCAGCATCAGATTTTCCCTTTAATTACATTACCCTATCACAAGTAGGGTTTACCCCTTCATCCTAGTGATGATAGGATAAGATGAAAGGAGAAAATAAAAATAAAGCATAAATAAATAACTCAAGGAGGGTATAACTTCTTGCTCCAAGCTTTGGCCTCTGGCGGATTTGGATCGGAATTACCTCAATAGAAGCAGCATATCACTCCTTTTATAGGCTTCATCTGGGATCTAAAATTAATTAATTCCATAAAGTAATGGTCTAATGGTGGTCTGGGGTGAGACCCACATTGGATATTTGGTCAAAAAATGAATATTTGGTGAATCTTGGCAAAAAAATAATGTTTGGGAAATTACACCATGTGTAACTGGGTTACACCACATGTAATTTTTCATGATGTATTTATTTAATTCAAAATGTGTCTTTAGATTCACCACATGCACTGGTACATATCGTATAATGATTAAACAATGCGTAATTACATTTTTATGCTCTACAAGCCTCGTTTTTCCTTCGTTCTTCAGTTTTATGCCTTGGAAGTTCTTTATGGTCATCCTAAAAAGCTGGTGTCATGCCACTTCACTTCACTTTTGGTATTATGTGTCTTTTAGTGCCAATATCTTCCTCTTTTCATTACTTTTCCAAATATTCATTGTATCTTACCATAAAACATAAAACAAGTCAAATCACTCACAAATTGACAAGAATAATCAATTAAATACATAAATTAATGTATTAAAACACCATAAAATATATGCATAGAATATAGTCATCAAATTCCCTCACACTTGAATTAATAATTTTCCTCAAGGATGGAATCTCAACATACTAAAAAGTATGTTCACCTTACCATGATTCAAATTAAATTTAAATAAAAGCAATTGATCAAATGGAAAATTAAATGTTCATGTATCACATGTTTAAAATTCATCAACACCTCATTTTTCAAAGAAATAATTCCACCATGTATTTTGATTTTCTTATTTTGAAATATCCAAGACTTTTCATTCACCCATTTTTATTTTTCAATTAATTATTAATATGAATTTAAGTTATAATTAACCTCATATTAACTTTTTCCACTCATCAATAGGGTACTAATGAATATATAATTCAACACATACCTCAAAAACATGTAGATTACCATAGGCTTGCAAGGAATCTAACATATCCACCACATAAAGGAAGAGATCAAAATTAATCATAAGGGCTTCATCATTATGGAACAAATGAATCTAAGTCTTAGGGTAGGTAGGTAAATGATTTAAATCATGTAAGGCTAAAAATGAGGTTCAACTCTAAATTACTTTGATTGATAATCAAAAATAGCTCAATAAATCTCTCCCTTTATAAATTTCATTTATTTCTTGCCCAAAAACTCTCAAAGTGGTATCATGATACATATAATTAAAAAGATATAATCAACCTCTCTTGTTCTTTTTTTCTTTTTTTCATATATTTTTTTTAAATATATTCTCAGGACAAATATCATATCCATCACCTAACCACATGTGATCAAAAGATCATCAGTCTAGAAAATGGTGATTTTTTATCCTCTCAAAACACAACCCAATTTTTTTATTTTATTTTTTTAATGTGTTTTTTAGAAATAGAGGTGAATAATAAAATATAATTAATTATGCATGGACTTCCCCCATATCAAAATGGAAAATTCCCCAAAAAAATATCTTTGGTGATGTATATCCCGATACACCCTATAAAGTTCCTCCCCCGTACTTATTCTTTGAAAATATCATGAAAAACATTTAGAAGAAGGTAGAAATAGATGATATAGGCTTGTAACATGGATCATTTCCTAACAAGTTTATTAATGTCTTCTACGAGCTTAAAATGGATTAATGTTAGGTGGGTCCATGGATAAGGGATTAAAAAAAATAATGCCTCAATCATATTAAATGTGACTCTGTTCAGTCATAGCTTCAATAATATTTCAAGAAAGTTCTATAAGAAAACATACTTGAGTTTCTCAAGAAATTTACGAAAGAAAGAAGTGGAAAAATTAGTCTCATAGGATTTCTCAAGAATGAGACAAATGGTTGGGACATTTACTCATGGAAATTCATATGAATAATTAAAATAATAAATGAAAATATAATAAATTCAAAACATGGACAATTATCATAAAATTTTCATTTAAAATGATCAAATTTTCCCTTGAATAATGTTTTGTCAAATATTAATCCACATGGTTATCTATACTAATTTTTTCCCCATTTTTATCATTCAAATTTATTGAAAAATAAATTTAAATTTTATAGCATAATATTTGTCCTAAGCAGTTTCATGTCTCCTAGTTAATTTGTTTGAAGCAAGATTCAAGTGTGGGCATGCAATTTTTAGTTAAATATATAAAAGATTTTTAATGTGTGGAATATATTTGAAAAATAAAAAAATGAAACTCTTACTCTCCTTGAAATTGGTGGTCCAAAGTTGGGATGCACAGGTTCTACCTATACCTTTTCACGATGTGTAAATAACCTTCATGACGTGTAATTGTTTTGATAGCTCTTTTTCTGATTCCTACTGCTTACTACTAGATTTGTTCTTGATGGTCCTAAAAATTAAAAATAAAACAAGTGAAATCATAGAACATTATCAATTAATTTTGAAACATTTGGAGTGATAGCATGCACACCTATAAAAATATAAAACAAATAAAGAAAAAAAACTCAGGTTGCCTCCTAGAAGCGCTTTTATTTACCTTCATTAGATCGACCTTACCTATTTTTGATTCATCTCAAGTGAAAGATTATTGAAATTTTTTTACCTCTTTGTGGTATATAAATGGATTTAGTTGTGTCATATCCATGTATTTTTTCCCCTATCCTTCTTCTCTGAACATCTTAATTCTTTCATATGATAGTACTTGCTTTACCTTTATTGAACCGATCCACTATTTTTTCCCCAATCCTGATAAACTAAATAGAAGTTCATATACCGCCCATACCTTTTTTCCTTTCTCAAATATAGTGGAGTCGGTCACTCCTCTGGTTTCAGTTGTTTTTTTCTTCAACTTCTCTTTCTTCTTTGGTTGAGAATCTTCTTTCTCAATAGTATCTAACTCGTGTACCTATTAAATCTTTGCAACATCCTCATATTATAGTTTATTTTATTCTCCAAAATAATTATCCTCTCACACATCTTTGTTCTTCATCGCTCATTTGATGTTGAAACTTACTTGATCGCCTCCAACTCTCAGACAGAGTTCTCCACTTTGAACATCAATCAGTGCATGCCCTATGGCTAAAAATAGTCTTCCTATAATTATTGTATTTCTCTCCTCTTCCATGTCTATCACTATGAAGTCGATGGGAAAGATGAACTTTTCAACTATGATTAGTATATCTTCAATGAATCTTCTTGGTGATTTCATAATTGAATCTACTAATTGAAGATGTACTCTTATAGGCCTCGGTCCATCTATTCTGAAACTCTTGAAAGTTGTGTATGACATGATATTAACACTCATACCTAAGTCACACAAATCTTTTCCACATTATTATATATGATAAATATCATAATTTAAAAGCTACCTAGATCACTTCTTTTCTTAGTTAGGTCCTAAAATACCACCATCGAACACTCTTGTGTGATTGGAATGGTTCCAATATCTTCTGGTTTCTTCTTGTTGGTTACCAGATATTTCATAAATTTTTCATATATAGGCATGTTATCAAGAGCCTCTACAAAAGGTATATTAATATAAAAAATTTTAAAGTGTTCAAAAAACTTACCTTTTGCACATTGTTTTTTACTTGCACCATTCATTCTAGAAAAGGCAGTCATGGATTGTACTGAGGTGGTTCTTCTTTAGATATTTGTTCCTTTATTTTTTCATATTCCTCTCCTCTTACTTCCATTGGTGGTTTTCCTAAAAATTATATGCCACTTCTTTTTGTTTTCATCTAACTTTTAAGCTGTGCAGCACTCAAATATGCATGTGGGTTTACTTCAGGGCATCCAGAAAGTGTTCTTCTGGGTCTCTCTCTAAGCTAATCATCAATTGGGTTAACTTGATGCCTCAGATTCCTTAATGTGGCCTTTTGGTTTAATGCTTCTTTTTTTATTTATTTGTGTATATCCCTGGAAGTTGTAATGAAAATTTCCAACATCTCTTCTAATGTATAGACCTGACTTTCCAGTGTGGTCCCTTGAGGTGCTTGTTTTGGTACCCTTGTGTTCTTTTTTGATTCCCTTGTCCTTGTTGTTTTTGTGGTATCCAACCCTAAAATTGATTACCCTAATTGTAATCAGCATAATTTGAATCTTCAATATGTGTACCTTGGGGGGTTTTCTACTGGCCCATCATGATGTCCATCTTCTTAGTCAATGAATCCAGTTTTACCACCATCCAGTCATTATTTTTTATTGCATGAAAACCTTTTTATTATGTCAATTCTCCTTTCCATTGGAAACTATTTCTCTCCATTTCATCTAACAAGTTATATCTTTCTTCAGGTGACTTCTTAATTAATGATATTCTATATTTGGTGTCAATAATTGACTTGTTTTCCTATTACATACCCTTAAATAATGTTTTGATAACAACCATAGCTCTATTCCATGATGAGGGAATTTTTGAGTCAGTCTTTAAAACGTTCCAAAGAAGAATACAGAGGTTCATCTTCAAATTCACAAAAATTTAGAATATTTACTTATATGTCCATTGACTTAGAAGTTGGAAACAATTGTGTGAGTAATTTTATGGCTATCTCATCCCATGTAGTGATGGAATGTGCAGGAAATCTTTGGATCCAATCTTAACCTCTCTTACGTAATGAAACTCGGAAAAGATGGAGTCTTATTACATCAATTCAGACATTATAGAATTGAAATTTATCACAGATATTGAGGAAGTTTTCCAAATGTTTGTTTGAATCTTCATGTGGAATTCTAGTGATTTTACTCTATTTTTTATCATTAAAATGATTGCAGGATTGATTTAGAAGTGATTTGCAGTAATGAGGGGTTCTAGGATTCTTGGTTGTAATCCCATGTTTGACTACCGCCCATAGTCAGCGAGTGTCTACAGCCCCTAATCTCTTCGAAGAACTCTAGTAGGTTTGTTTTTTTCTGGACCCTCCATGGTTGTATATTCCTTCCACTTCTTTAGTCCTTTCTTCAATTTAGGATTGAAGTCAAAACTTCTTTTCCTTTTGATCATGTGTTATGATCGTGCATTTAAAAATAAAAAACTAGAAATCCACAGCATAAACACAACCAGTGTAAACAATGAAATTAAAATAAACCAATATAATAAAATTTTAAATCATAAAAACTAAAAAACTATTGTCCTTAGCAATGGAACCAATTTGATAGGCCTGGAAGGGAATCGTTAATTCCCTACAGGTCTATGAAAAAAAATTATAAAAATTCAACTATACTACTCAATTAATTAAAAAATAGTATTAGAAGTAGGTAAATATTGATCCACAGAGATGGTGATTTAGTTTTATTAGTTTTTAAAAATATTTCATTTTATTAATTTTAAGAAGTAATGAGAATAGTTGGGTTTTATTCGATTTTGAAAATGAAAAAGACAAAAGAAGATTAATTGGATTGTTTGAAAATAAATTTTGAAAGCATGTTGGGGTTTTATAATTTTAGGGTTCAGGTGAAATTGGATTTAAGAAAATATGTTGATTAATTCATTATTAGTTTTGGAGTTGAGACGAGGAATATCCAAAGGTCATGGGATATCCACCTCAATGTGTTAATACCCTATTTTCCTTGGTCCGGTAATTTAGGGTTTTGTTTAATCAAGTTTGTCTCGATAACATGTTTAAACCTAATTTAACCTAAATTTTACAATGGTCTTATCATTTAGGGTTATCAGTTGCACAATTTTTAAGTTCCTTTTTAAATAAATTATCAATGGTCGTGATAAAAGTAAAATAAAGATATTGGAAGATAAAGAATAGATTGCTCCAACCAAACACATGAATAAAATAAAATAAATCAATCCAACAACACCTTTCCTCTTTAATTACATTACCCTAGTGCAATTCCAGTTTACCCCCTTATCCTAGTGATGGCAGAAAAATAGGTAAGGAGAAAAGAAAAATAAAACATAAATAAAGAACTCGGGGAGGGCACAATGTCTCACTCCAAGATTTGGTCTTCGGAGGATCTAGATCTGAATGCCCTCAACAGTAGAAGCCTAGACCTCCTTTTATAGGCTTCATATAGGCTATGGAATTAATTAATTCTACAAAGTAATGGTCCAATGGTGGTCTGGGTGAGTCCCATTTCAGGGATTTGGACAAAAAATGAAGATTTGTAGAATCTAGGTGAAAATTTCCCATCTAGGAAATTACACACCATGTGTAATTTTTCATGATGTGTTTATTTGCTTCAAAACATGTCCTTATATTCACCACATGCACTAGTACATGTATTTTAATTATTAAAAAATGTGTAATTTCATTTTTATGCCTCAAAAGCCTCATTTTTCCTTGGTTCTTCAGTTTTAATCCCCGAAAGTGCTCCATGATCATCCCCAAAAGCCAGTTTCACGCCACTTCACTTTGCTCATGATGAAATGTGTATTTTAGCTCTAATATCTTCCTCTTTTCATTCCTTTTCCAAATATTCATTTTATCCTACCATAAAGAATACAACAAGTCAAATCGCTCACAAATTGGTGAGAATAATCAATTAAATACATAAATTAATATATTAAAACACCCTAAAATATATGCCTGGAATATAGTCATCAATGAAACTTTGAATAAAATATTGAAAAATTCATGAATTAATATTATAATATAAAATTAATATAAATCTACATAAATAATAAAACTAATAAAAAATAAAAAAAGGGATAAGAAAAACAGCATGTGGCCAAGTATTTGGCATCTTCTCCCTCCATGGGTGTGTGATACTCTCTCAAATTGGTAGTCACCTCCTCTTTTTATAGGTCGGTAGGAGACCTCAATTAAAATTTTAAAATTTTGATCTTGTAGATATCATGAATATTTTGAATATCTGAATTTTGAACTTTTGAAGATCTCGAGATTTCCTGATTTGGAGTGGAAAACGGGTTGTGTGGCAGCCAGCTTTCGCGTGGCTTCCTTCCATATGTATAGGATTTTCATGGGGTGTGCATGGTGGTGGTAGATTTGGAAGGGGCATAGAGGTGATTAAATATATCCTCTAAATCCTATGGCCTTCACAGTGGTTGTAGGGATATCCTTTATGCATGGCTTCAATCACTTCAAAAGGGAATTAGGGTGGTCATCCAAGGTAGAGAAAATGATCCCTAGCAGCCCTGTTCTTTAGCAGTGGTAGTGAAGCTCAACTCGATATTTCTAGGGTAAGGCCATGGTAGTTCTTTGGTGGTTTCAGATGGTGATGGAATCAAGCACAAAGGTGGTAGTGATGGAGGATAGTGGAGCTTAATTATTTGAGCACAGGGATCACGTGGTTCAAGATATATGACATCGTTTTAGTTAATATGAATAGTTCCCCGATAACCATTGTCCCACACCAGAAATGATTTGGGGAGGCACACTTTTATATCATTCATGGTGTGGGAGTAACGTCAAAATTCATAAACTAGGGTGGGTACCCGAAAACACAAGCACATAATAAAATGGGCTAGGTCACACTACCTAGCCCGTATGGGCTTAGGCCCGCCCACACTCACTGTGACCTCCTCCTATGGTCTCTCATGCACACCTACCTCCTTGAGCATGCTTTCCCAGAGGCTCTCTTGAACACCTAGCCTCTTCAGGTTGGCTATGTGGCTGTAGGTTTCTTAGTTGAGGGTCAGCCCTTGGTTGGCCCATTTTTTTAGTAAACTCTTAAAAAATATGGAGATTCTTAAAATGATTTCAAATCATTTAGAAAAATACTAATAAAAATTTTATAAATAAAATTAAAATTCAACATTCAATATTCAATATTCTTTCATTAAAATAAATAAATTTTAATAATTAATTTAAATGCATGGTATTTTCATTAAAAACTATTAAAAATCATTAGAAAACTCTTTAAATTATGCATGAAATATTAATCTATCAGTGTTCCTAATATATTTCTCACTATAACTTGATAGAATTATCTCTATAAAATTTTTTGCACAACAATCATCTCCAACATCTAACCATGGAAATGATATAATCAGGTTTATATTACTAGGTCAGATAATAGACAATTTCACACAGTCCCTTTATCATTATATTATTCCTTAGTGAACCTCATGTCAAATAATAAAAATATTTTTATTATTTCATTGATGACCTCAAACCTCACAAATATTTTTAATATCTTCTCCTAAATAAATAAATTAATATTTATTTAAATGATATTAATTATATCATTCTGATGGGACCCTTAACTTAGTTTTTTAATTCTTCATAGTATTTTTCAAACCTTGAATAATGACTATTTATTTAAATAAATAAATATCTCTTCATTATTTATAAAATAAATATTATATTCACTAACATACAAGTAAATATTTATTTAATATTCTACCCATAGATGTATTCACTTGAATAACTAGTGAATAAATATTTTGGATCAACCATACCCAAATTAATATTATTCCACAGAACTTTGGGATAACATTCTATTCTAATATTAATTTAAAATAGAATTTAATTGAGGTTCTGGATACACTTGGTGTGCAACCCTCTATGACTCTTTCTAAGTGGAATTAGTTTGACTCAACTAAAGTCATAGATTATTGTCTAGTAACACATCTAGGGACCTATAGTGAGAGAAGTTAAATGTCAAAATGATAATAACCTCTCATAATTTCTCACTGTGTACTATAATCTCTTTGTCTCAATATCTCATTGAGTAGTTTGCATCACCTATGTCATAAAAATGTATGCTCGATATATCATTATTTTAATTTCTATAAATTAACTTACCGATAAAAGGTCCATGACCATGGACTTAATCAGGACATTTAACTTTAATCAAAGTCCCAAAGATATTTACTTTAATTAACTCATAAGGGAAAAATCCTTTATTAAATTATTCATTAATGTCATATCACTCATGATGCACCCAATGTATCCTAAATTTCCATGTGAATATGTCATCATGATTTTTATCAACACATCATTATGTGTGACTCATGATGTGAATTAATAATAATCTCAATTCTAAGGACCAAAACACATGTCTATGGATAGGAATATCCAATAACACCTTAAACATGTTTAATTTCTATGGGTGGTCATGTTCTTAGTACCTATTCTCTTAGATCTTTCCAATGTAGTAAATCATAAGAAAATGTGTTAATGTATTATGATCCCACTACCCCCAAAATCCTTCTTTATCAATTTATTTTTAGATGATGTCATCCAACCATAGAAAATATATTAAGAATGTTGTTTTAGAGCATCCAGGTTCTCCTCATAGTGTGTAACAACTATGATCTTTTGATATGATAGATACTCTAAGGAAATTATCACATTAATGATACAGATAATAATATACATCATGTGATAATATATTTATTAATACTCAATATCTTGAATATATTGATAATAAAAAGTACAAATTTAGTTGGTTCTGGTGCACTAACTCCAACACTAATGATGTTCCTAATGTATGTTACCTCATTACGAGCACATATCTTCATAGTTTTCATCTATATATCGAAGTACATAATTCATGATATAAATTAATAATAATCTCATGTCTAAGGATAAATACACACATCCTTGAATAGGAATATCTAATGACACGTATAACATGTAGAATTTATATTGGTGGGTTTGTATTTATAATCTCATGTCTTGGATATTACCAAATGTGAACTTCATGAGATAAAGTCTCAATATCCTATGAGCCTATCACTCCTAATAATAAAACACCATTTGTTTCTCATCATACATATGTTATCTTGAACATAGGACATTTTTTTAAGAATATTATCATATCATTTCAAGGTTATTGTTATTGCAGGTAATTTTTATAACCTATAGATGTAACAAATACTCTAAGTATATTATTACATTAATGTTATGTAAAAGAATAATCATTATATGATAATATATTTATTAATATCTTTTTAATATAATGTATAAAGTCAGTATTTATAGAAATGTGGTGAGTAATTAGGGAAATAACTATCAAGAAAATGTGGAAAGTACTTATGGAAATAGAAACATATTATTAATTAAAGTAGGAATGGATGGTGGAGTTAGAAATCAACTCAATGATGCATGAATTATCAACTTAGTAAAGGGAACAAAAAGTCTTGGAGGGAATGGTTATATTAGTATTACCCTATCCTGGAAGGACTTGTGTACATGGTTAATGACCACACCTTAATGATCTTTGGATTATGTTCCATCAAACTGATGATATACAGTGGTATAGTTTGAACCATTCAAAGAGTACTCAATGTGAATGTATTGAAGAAGAACATATTTTCCTTAGGATAATTAGATGACATAGGGTGAAAAACTTACACTGATAAAGGATTAATAAAAACTTAAAATGGAATGATTGTGGTGATTAAGGTGGAGAAAATCTCAAATAAATTATATGTGAATATCGGTGAAACATACAATGAGGTGGAGATAGTTCTATCATTAACTACCATAAAAGAAGAATTGATAACATCATGGAAATACAAACATTAGAACATTTATAAACAAGGCATAAATATTATTTTTGAATATAAGTTGTTTCATGAGCTTATAATGGTATCCTTAATGTTTTGTGATCATTTTTTATCAAGAAACGCAAGTTGAATTTTGGTATATCAATGATGAAGAGTAAGGAGGCCTTAAATTTGATCCATTTTGATGTTTGAAAAGCACCAGTTATATCCCTATGACGACCAAAGTAATTTTTATCATTAATTTATGATTGTTATAATAGATATCGGGTGAACCTAATTAAGATGAAAGTGTATTTTTTTAATGTTTTAACAAAATAAAAAGATAATAAGGGTCTTGAATCTAGAATAAAGATAAATTTTTTGATGAATAAAAACGGTGAAGAATATACAAGATAAGTGTTTGATACTTTTTTTCAATAAGAATGAATCAGGAGATAGTTTATAATATCATATACTACTAAATGGAATGTAGTGGTAATATAGAGGAACATAACACTATTGAATAGAATATGGTTAATTTTGAAGACTGTAGGAGTTTCCAATACACTCTTGGTAGTTGCAATGAAGATGGTCTATTATGTGATAAATTGATCTCCTTCATTGGAGATTGATCTAAAGACATCGATGGAGATGTGTAATGGTAAAGCCACTAAATATTCTTAGTTATATACTTTTATAAGTCATGTATATGCGTTATTTAATAATCAGGAAAGATCAAAGTTGGATTTAAAATCTTGGAAATGTATCTAATTAATATGCGCTAATGGTGTGAAGTGGAATCATTTATGGGACCCCACTACCCATAAATATATCATCATTAGGGACGTCATTTTTATAGAAGAAAATGTAGAAATAATGATTATTGAAGATGTGAAGAAAGAGATCATATAAACTATAATAGTAAATTTGAAGGATGAACCAAAGTAATAACCAACTTCCTATAAATAATTATAATTGAATAATGATAAAGAACCTATTGATTCTGGACTATGATGGTAAAATTGGGAGAAAAGAGCATCAATATAGTACTTTATTATGTCACTAAGAGTAATATTACATACTATTTATTCATAAAGGATGGTGAGCCATATTCATTTATGTAGGTTACCCAAAGTCTAAATTTTTCCTCATGTATGGTGGTGACGCATGTGGAACTTGAATCCCTACACTATAAAAAAATTTGGGGTCTTATTACATTACCTTAAGGAAGGAAGGATATCAATAAAAAATGGGTCTTTAAGATCAAGGAGGATGGAAAAGACTAGGTGGAAAGATTGTAAAGACCCTCACTTCTGATATATAGATATCACATCTTAATAGATGAATATTAATTACATAACATAAATATCTACACTAGAATCTTATGGGTCTAGTTCCTTTAGAAACATGGATACATAAATAACTAGTTCATAAGTGAACAACATCATATCCCACTAATTTCTTCATAACTAGTACCCTTCTTAGATATATCATATATAATACCTTTATTTATAACCTAGGGAAAGAAAACATAAGAAATTGTGATCTCAGATTCTCAATAAGGGTAAATATGGTAGATATCAATCGATGATCATATGAAATCATAAGATAAGTATAAGGGTATGAGATCATGAATATAACTTAAAAAGTTCATACCAAATCTATCATGGATCATAAACATGATTCATGGAATAAAACATGACCATTTCAAAATACATGAATTGTATGAGTGGTAAATCATTATAAATCAATCATGAAGAATAAGTTCATGTCATATAAGTGTGTCACCATTATAATTATAAAAACCATTTCATATGTAAATGTTAACTACCGAGAATATCAAATCATAATGGATCAATAATCATCACATGTTTTCTATAGTGGATCAAGCACATCGGCTTGTTTACAATAATGTATCGAGCACATTGACTTGTTTCCTATAGTGGATCAAGCACATCAACTTGTTTCCCATAATAGATCAATCACATCAACATGATTATAATAATTATCCCATGAGATATAATACTTTACCCAATGAATTGGAGGGATATATATTTCTAGGATCACCCATAACATAATGAAAACCATACATATGTGTTCCATAAAATCATTAAACATTCATCATATTATAACCCATGAAAATAAATAGAGTTTCATAAAAATTTCATCAATACATCATAGCATAACCCATAGAAAATGAATGGGTTTTATAAACATTTCATCATTATAATCATAAAGAATATAGAGAAAGAATAAGGATGGTACCATTGGATCATATCCCCAGTCTAACAAAATCAACTCCAAAGGTTGTTGTCATTGATAAATATAAATTCTACAAAAAGGTCATTAAAACGTTCTTGCGGAAAATATCTTTTCCATTTTGAAATCACTTCTTTAAAATATAAAAATTCCCTAATTATGAAAGAAAACATTATATTTTAAAATAACCTTATAAACTTATAAATTAATATTTAAATCACTGAGCGGTCATGGTGGCAGGAAATATCGTTCATGTATTTCATGTTAAAATAAATATTTCTTTCACATTTTCAGTAAAAAGTCAAAAGTACCACATTTAGAGAATGAAAAATAATATTCCTTCATTAATTTTTAAAAATTAAAATAAGTGTAAAAATAACATTAAAATCTTTTTAAAATGGTAAAAACAATCTTTAAAACATTTTTAAAAAAACATGGACATGGAAGAGAAATGATTTTTAACCAAAGAGGTAAATGAAGTAATTTTTCCTTAAAAATATTCTTTCAGTATATTGAGTTATCAAATAGAGTAAAATTAAATGGAAAATTTTATTCACTAGAAATAAATATATTAGAATAAAATTCATGAGTTTATTAAGAGATATATCATAATATTTCATCATCGGAAACTTAATCATAGACAATCCCGACAAACAATGAGATTGTAACATAAAACCTTTACCACCTTGGTAACTTTTGGACCATAAGCCCCATGAAAAATAGAACCTTATATGGATATTTATATCCCATAATTTACATTATAATAATAATAATACATTAATGTGTAGTATATACACCACACAAAAGAAACAAGGGGTCAATATGTTATGTTTCCCATGGAAATAAAGGTGAGATGAAAATATCTTACCTAAAGTATCGAATTTCTTCATATGAATTTGAAAAAACTGTATAATAGATATAAGTTTATTATAAATATATTATATAACCATACTCATAAATATCATACCATATATGATTTACTTATTACCTTTTATAAGACATTTATTAACAATTCTTTTTTAAAATTATTGTTATGGGTGATAACTACTTCATTTTTCATGTATGTTTTGGTTTGGTAGTTTTGATACTTTTACTTGTATTATTATTCCACCATATATATAATGTTAGTAATTATATAAATATCATATATATTCAATATATACATATTTATAGTCATCTATAAAAGTTATAGATAGGAAAATGAATTACATCGTTCATGGAGACGGTAGGTTGTACGTACACATGAACATTGTTTCCATTTTCTCGATGAATGGATAAAAAAAAGATAAATATTAATTCACATTTAAAAAATAATTTTTATATTACATATTTCATATATATTTATTAAATATATCCTTATTAACATTTATGACAAAATAAAATAAAAAACATATCACATCGCTTCGTGGAGGCGGTAGTCCACAGATACGTGCGAGTGATGTTATCATTTTTCAACGAATTGGAAGGTAAGAATGTAGATGTGATATTATAATTATATAAGTATAATAATTTAATATATATAATATAAATAAGTTAAATCTATCATTATATCCAGTTTTGAGAGATGGTGATAAAAAACAAATTGCATTGGTTTGCAAGACAGTAGTATGTCGTACAAATGATCGACAATTTCTTTTCCCATTTAATGGAAGAAGAGATGGATGTAGGTTATGAAACTAAAATAATAAAAACTAAGTATATGGTAGATACTTATTTTATTATTTTATAATATTTTAATAATATTTGAAATATTTTTAATAATAAATAAAACAAAAATGCTCAGTTAAGAATGATTCATCTTCTTTGGCAACCTCTTTAAGTTTGCACCAAAAGCATTATTAGTAGGGATTCCTAATCAAAATAAGGCCTATAGATTGTGATGGAGTATGTAAGAGATATATTTAGTTATGTTTTTTCTAAAACAAAGGCTTTGGATGTGTGGAGAGGATAGGAGAGTGGGAGCTTTTTATAAGTGAGGGAGAGGTCATACTTTAAATTTTTGAAAATAAAAAGATATAACCACATTTTACACATTCCACAAGGCTCCATAATGGATAATTTTCAAACATTAGATGATAAAATGTCGAAATTTTTCCATAAAATTGTAATTTGAAAAGTTTTTAGGTAATTTTAACCCTTATTATTTTAGTTTAACCCACTGTGAAAAACCAGTTTTAACCTTAACCATGGTAATTAATTTTTATAGTCTTTACTATTCAATATGACCAAAATTTAATCTGAACTTATTATATAACAGTAATTATTATTATTATGAATATAGAATCCATTTTTCCAAATTAAATTCATATAATTGGAAGAATTTAATTTAAAATTAAACCTAAAAACGCAATGAAAAAATGATTTCCCAAAGAAAAATATTTCAAAAGTATAAAAAGATTTTATACAATATGAAATTTATAATAATGACCTAAATTAGATTAATCATAATATATTTGAACTAATTTTACCATTAATCCATTTTTTAAAAATATTTAACTTTTTAAATACTTTAAAATAAAAGTGAATTTTTAATAAAAACAGTATTTTTCACTATTCTTTGAAAAAAATATCTTTTCACAAAATTATAAAAAAAATCACCCTAAGATAATTTTGTTATGTTGATTCCAAAAATGAAGTTAATTTTTTCAAATATATTTTATAAATTGGAAAAAATTAATTTTATTATTTGTTCACAAAAAGTAATGAAGTTCGTTTTTTAGAAGAAATGTATTTTCAAATTATATAAAGACTTTACCAAAAATTAAGTACTTGTTTATCAATATATTTTCATTATCTATAACAATTATACTTAATTTTAAATATGTGGTTATTAATATTCATACTTCCATGTTTAATGGCTAGGTTACAACATTCATGTTTAATAATATTATTAATAGTATACAACAGTTCATTAAGACTCGGTGTTTCATGTAATGCAAGCTATCAAATTAAATATATTTGAAAATATATATATTTCATAAAATATCATAAAGTTACATTCTAAAATACTTAAAATGAATTTTTTCCTTTAAATTACATAACATTGATATAAAAAACTGAGGATACTTTTTCCTCATCATATCCTTAGGTTCCCATATAGCTTCTTCAAGTTTGTTTTTTCACTGTAAAACTTTGATCAAGTGAGTGGTCTTGTTTCATAGTACTTTCTCTCTATGATCCATAATCTCTAAATGTTGGTCTTCATAGGAAAGATCATGATACAGTGGTACAACTTATAAGTTTCGTACATTTAAAGGATCATGTATGTACTTCCGTAGAAGTGATACATGGAACACATCATGGACTTGAGAGAGGTCTGGTGGAAGCACCAATCCATAAACAACCATTCCTACACAATCAAGAATCTTGAAAGGTCTAATATCCTAGGTCGCATCATTCCTTTCTTCGCAAATATCATAAACTTATTCCATGGTGAAATTTCATAGAAAAATCTTTTCATCGACTTCAAACTCCAGATCACACCAACGATTGTCAGCATAGCTCACTATGCCAAAATAAGAGTTTAGAGGCAGTTTTTTGTTTAGTAGTGGTTTAAACCCTCACTAAATCATGTGTTGGTATTCATTTAGCAGTGGTTTTTCAAAATCCTTAGCATCGGTTTTTTAAAATTGGAGGAATCATTTAGCGGTGGTTTAAACCGACGCTAAATCATTTCACGGTGGTTTTTTATTTTTCATAATTATTTTTTTAATATTTTTATATTTTTATGTTTTTATATTTCAATATTTTATTATTTTAAGATTTTATAATTTTCATAATTAATTTATTATTTTATTATTTTATTATTCTCAGAATTAATTATTTATTATTTTATTATTATTATTTTATTATTATTATTTTACTTCTTGTAATTAATTTATTATTTCTTATTTCTTATTTATTATTATTATTATTATTCTCATAATTAATTAATTTATTATTTTATTATTTTATTATTATTGTTAATTTTTTAACTCTCATAATTAATTTATTTTTTTACTTAGTATTTATAACTATGTACATGTACATGCACAGACACATTTCATATATAGAAATTTCATGTTTGGTGAGATTTAAACACCTTACCTATTGCTTATTCTCCAAAGACTTTACCACTACAGTAGACTCTTCATGTTGTGAATAAATAGAATTTAATATACTTATATATATATTTATTGAAAAAATAAATAAATCATAACTAATAGATAGAAACTAAATAATTATTAATTATTAATTATTAATTATTAATTATTAATTATTAATTATTAATTAATGAATATATAATAATTAATTAATTATTAATAAATTAATAATAAATTAATAATAGAATAAAAATGAAAAATAAATAAATGATAGATAAATAATAAATAATAAATAATAAATAAATAGATAAATAATAAATAAATAAATGTATAAATAAATAAATAAATAAATCCTAAATAATTAATTAATAATTAATAAATAATGAATAAATACATAAAAAATAAAATAATAATAATAAATGAATAATAAATAAATAATAAATAATAATTAAATATTAAATGGTTGTTTCATAGTAATTTAATAATAAATAATAAATCAATAATAAATAAATATTAAAATTATAAATAATAAATAATAAACACTAAATAATATCTGAATAAATAATAATTAATATTTAATATTTAACAATTAATAAGATAATAAATGGATATAAATATCTATAAATATATATACATATAACAAAATTTATATAAATATATATAAACACGCATTTATATTACATAATTATATATAATCACACTCATATATAATTATATATTAATATAAATATTTATATAAACACAAGTAAATATAAATATATATATATATATATATATTTATTAACACATATATGATATAAAAATATATAAACATAAATATGTATAAATATTTACAAATGTATATAAATATACACAAATATTCATAAATTTATATAAACAGATATATATATATATATATATATAATTGATAATAATTTACCAAAATAGGAGAAATCAAAATAATTGCAATACCATAAAATCAATAGGAATGTAAATTAATGGAATAAAATCCTAAATGACATAAAAAGAATATTAATTCACTCTTAAACGAAGATGAAATCTCATCGAATGTATAGGATATATATATATATACTTAAATTTATTTAAATATATTATATATTAATATTTATTTATATATATCATAATATATATATATATATATTATCAATACACATACATATGTATATATTAACATTATTTACATATGTGTATATATATATTCATATAGTTTTACTATAAATTCATTGATATTCTATATTTAGTGATAATGATATATTTATATAAAAATATATTTATATATGATGTATACACACAGTATTATTGACACACAACTACATATTTATATTTCTCAAATAGACACACCAATATTTATATATATGTATGTATGTGTGTATGTATTTACATATATTAGAATATACACATAAATATATATTTTTATTGACATAGACATGTTTATATATAAACATTACTTTTATAGGTATATATATACAAATTAATGCATTTTTATAAGGATACTAAAATAGATAATTATTTATTTTAAATGAAATGAACAAAAAAATATTTATTTCCATATGGTTTATATGTTTAAAAACACATTTATATGTAAATATGTATTTATAAAAGTGTTTTATTATAAGTAAATATAACAAAATATACATATATTTAATTATAAATAAAACTACATTGTGAAAAATGATAAAAATTCAAAACCATAATATCAATATGAATGTAATCCATAGGAATAAATTCACTCCCCACTAAAAAAATACAATAAGTCCCCCTTAAAAGAGGATAAAATTCCATCAAATGTTAAAAAATTGGGATACCCTGACTAAAAACATAGCTTTGGATGCCTTTTGGTACTTTTTCCCTTGAAAATGAGATTGGGGTTCCCACCAATCATTAGGATGTAGAGCTTGTCACTGGCTTTGATTTGATATGCGGTAGAGCCTAAACGGACACCCAGATCAAAATTTATGGTCATTTGAAGTTCAAGTTTGATTTCATACTTTTCTTGAAACTATAATAAATCTTATTCTTTTAATTATTAAAAAATTTAAAACTAATATGGTTTTATTTCATTTCATAATCTTCAATTTGACTGGTTGTGGAGCTAGAACGGACTCTCGGATCAAAAGTTGTGGTTATTTGATGTCATAGTCTGATTTTTAACTTATTTAAGATTTGTTTTAAGTTTCAAATTATTATTAACTAATAATAATAAATATTTATTAATTAAAAAATTATAATTTTTTAAAATTATAAATAATAAACTATATATGATAGTAAATAATAAAAACTAAATAATAATTAAATATTTTATTTTTTAAATTTTTACATTTAATTTAGCGGTGGTTTTTTAAAAAACCACCACTAAAAATAATTTTAATTTTCTTTTGAAAAAAAAATTAAAAAATGTATATATTTTTAAAAAATTAGTGGTGGTTTTCAAAATCATTTTGAAAAAACCACTACTAAATTGGGTTTTTTCTGTAGTGGATTTCCTATCAATTATGAGTTTCCTTAATGTGTTGTTGAATGGATTTGAATTTTGATGAAATTTCCTCATCTAGATCAGGTCCCAATAGCTTTATTTATCCATCTTTATCCTAGAATGTCGGAGTTCTACACTTCTTTCCATAGAGGAATTATTAAGGAGTCATCTAAATGATTGATCAAAAACTATTGTTGTAAGAAAACATTACTAGAGGAATGTGTTGATCCCAACCACCTTTAAAATCCATAGAACAAGATCTCAGCATATCCTATAGGGTTTGAATGATTCTCTTGGATTGAACATCTATTTAAGGATGATATACAATGTTGATACTCAATTATATATCAAGAGCTTGCTGAATACTTTCCTAAAACTTTAAGGTAAACCTAATATACCCATCAGATACAATTGAATGTGGCACTCCATGAAACCTTAATACTTCCTAAATGTATATTTTAGAAATATTATCCAAACAAAAATCTACTCTGATAGTAATAAAGTTTGATTACTTTGTAAGACGGTCAACTACAACCCATATATCATTATTCCCTTTAGATGTTTTGGGGAGTCTAATAAAAAACCATGGTGATGTTTTCCCATTCTTATTCTGGTATGGTTAATGTTTGTAACATCCCCTTAGACTTATTTCTCTTATCCTTAACTTATTTTCATACCAAGCACCAAGATACAAACTCTAAAATATCTCACTTTATTTTGTCCCACCATAAATTCACTTTACGATCTTTATACATTTTTGTACTTCTTGGATTAATATAAAATTAAGATCTATGAGTCTCCTATAATAGCTCCTTCTTCAAATATGGTTTGGACGGAACACATACATAGTTATTAAACCTTATCATTCCATTATAACCAAGGTCAAACTCATAAATATTTTTTACCTTCTCCTAAATCACTACATCTCCCTTCTGCACCTCTTTAATCTTCACTTTGATATATGGATAACAAATCATTTGATAAAGATAATATTTCTCCACTTCCTTCATGGTTTCAATATTTATCCATTACAAATCCATAAATATTTGATTTTTTTCCCTCGCCGTAAATAATCTAGCATGATCCTTTCAACTCAAATAATCAAAACCTTTTTTTACTTCCAAGGGTGGTAATGTATTGAGCAGTCATAATCCTTAATAAACTCCAAATATATTCATTGTCACATATTCATCTCTTTCTAAGTGAATATATATATCAAAATTTTATGATAATTATATATATTACATCTTTATCTGAAAAGATAATTTCTCTATATCTTTAATGAAAAAATTACCACAACTAACTTTAAATCATGAGTTTGGTAATGTTTCTCAAGAACCTTTAATTTTGTGAGACATAAGCTATAACCATATCATTATACATGAAAACACATCCCAATACCTTCTTTTATGCATCTCTATATATTACAAACCTTTCTCCACTACAAGGTAATGTAAGCATAGGTGTTTTGACTAACCTTCTCTTCAGTTCCTTGAAATTTTCTTCACAATAATTTGGCTAAAGGAACTTAGATCCCTTATGAGTCAACTTGGTGAGTGGATTATCTATTCATTATAAATTAACTACAAACTATTGATAATATCCATTCAAACCAAGAAAACTTCATATCTTAGTCATAGAATTTAGTATGGGGTAATGTTTAATAACTTTGCCCTCTTATGGATCCAATGATATACCCTCACATGAGATTATATGATCCAATAATGAGACCTTTTGTAGCCATAATTCACACTTTATAAATTTTTCATATATTTTCTCCTTCCTTACGGTCTTCAGTGAAATTATCAAGTAATATTCTTACTCTTACTTTATCTTTTAATAGATAATAATATTATCTATAAAGATTACCACAAATAGATCAAAGTAATTTCTAAATAATCTTTTCATTAAATCTATGAAGATAAATGGGGATTTTTAAGACAAAATAGAATCACTATATATTCATAGTTTCCATACCTCATATGGAATTTTTTCTTGGGTATATCCCCTTTTTAACCCTCCATTGATGATATCCGTAACGTAGTTAAATCTTAGAAAAGTATTGAGCTATAAAAATTTGATCAGACAAGTCATCAATATGAGGTAAGGGATACTTGTTCTTGATTATGATCTTTTTTAACTCCTAATAATCAATATAGGGTCACATAAAACCATATTTATTCTTAATAAAAACAATACGTGCACCCCGATGTGATAAAATTATCCAAATAAATCCCTTGTCAAGATTCCCCTAGAGCTACTACTTTAATTCTTGTAACCCAATAAGGGTCATTCTATAGGGAGTCTTTGAAATAGTTGTATCACCAGGTGTGATTCTTATTGAGAAATCAACTTCATGATTCAGTGGAAGACTAGGAAACTCTTCCTGGAATACATCAACAAAATCTTGCACAATAAATATCATTGATGGTGTGTTTCTCCTCAACAATCTAAGAAAAAAACCCTTTTGAATGGGAATCAAGACCCATACAATTGATGTTACTTCCATCAGAAGTTTATATTTATCATCACACTGATAGAAGACCATAGGTTGGTTTGGAATATCAAACATGGGTTCCCTTCCTCTGAAATTGATGTGGTATTTATGTATAGAATTCCAATCTATGCCTAAGATTACATCAAATTCAAGAAGAGGGTGGAAAACAAGATTTTAAGGAAGTACATTCCCACAAAATTCAACCAGATAATAATAATAGATGTGGGATGTGATCATCATAACATTAGGTTTTTCACTACTAATTCAATATCTAATCATTTGGGTGTCATTTTGATACCCTTATAAAATTATTCATATATAAAAGAGTGGGTAGATCTAGAGTTAAATATGACATTATCAGTTCTAGAGTGGATAGTAAGTTCTCTTTTTAGAATATTATTATCATGTCCCTCATCGGAAATAGTGATTTCATGATATTTCCCTTTGTTACTTAGTTTGAGTGGTTATTGAAATCTATCATTATCATTAACCTTTATATTTTTGTACTGGTTAGCATAATCCCCATACTACTTGCATTTGAAGCATTGGAGAACGGCTGGTGTATTAGTGGGTGTCTTCTTCTCTTCTATTTATTTAATCATCCCATTAATTGACTTTTAACATTCACATAATTTTTGACCTTCCCTAAAAACATTTAATAAACCTCCCAATTCCATTCAATCAGTTCCTTTTATATTTCTTCCTATATTTCTAGTATGTATATAGATGTAATTTCTTTCCACCATGTGATTTATTCGAGTTTTTATGATACTTGATATTCTTTCTCCTATCAAAACCATGTGAATGGTGGTAATTTCCAATTTCTATTTCTACCTTGAGTGTACATAGAATGATTTCTCCATATCTACTAAATCCCCTTATAGATAACACCTTTCATAGACTTGGTTTTAGTATACTAAAGAATCTATCAACCTTATGTTTAGGTTGGATAATAATATCAAAATTATACCTCATAAGTCTTGTAAAATTCATCTCATAGGTACCAAAAAATTCATCATCCTTCTACTTCAACTCATGGAATACCTTCCCCATTTTTGTACAAATAATACTAAGAATTATTCAAAAATAAGCTCTTAAAATCATCCCACTAAATAGAGTAAATTTCTTTATTTTCCCTCATGTTCTTGATAATAGTTCACCACTGATATGCTTCACCTTCTAAATGATAAATAGACAAAATGAATTTTTCATAATCCAAACATTAGAGAAAGGAAAATATATTTTTAGTGGTACTGATCCATTACTCAACAATAAGTGGATCAGCATAACCACTAAAAGAAGGTGGATTTTGACTCATGAAGGGCTCAATAGAACATTGTTCCCTACTTTTCTCATTTTCAAGTTCACCATGATTCAAATCTTGAGAAATTTGTGTGATCATAGAAATGAGATTTAATATTCTAGATCCCATAAAATTTGGTTTCTCAGGAGGACAATAATTTAATTTTCTGTCTCATTCAACATTAACACGATTCCTTTGGGTTATATCCATTGAATAAAACCAAAAAACATATTATGAGAAATAATAATCATAGTGAGAAACCACATAATTAAGAAAAATAATTTATAGGATGTATTAAATCATGACACATTATTTTCAATATATGAAACCTTAGGTTTAACCTAGACCATTCTTGGTCATCATCTATTCAAATCCTTCATGATGGTTTGTAAAGTGTTTGTGAATTTCTAAAACATATCCCTCGAGAGTGTCAAACTAGGTGTGCAGTAAGGCCCATTTTCATGCACAGGGTGAAAATCAAGTCAAATCCCAATGAACCCTTTTTAGAGTTATTATCCCTAGGTAAAACTATTGTAGAGACACATCCACTTATAGTATCCATACAGAGATTTAATTTCTTAGAAACCACTCCCTCTATCCTTCACCAAAATTCCAAGAAACTTTCTTATACTTTCAATGATCCCAAGGATTCTCACTAAATATTTCTCATCATATTTTATAAATTTTGACTAAACCTTTCTATGATACCATCTATAAAGACCCTCACTTATTATACATAGATATCAATATTAATATATGAATATTCATTATATAACATAATGATCAGTGGTGGAATCATATGGGTCTAATGTCTTTTGAAACTTGGATACATAAAAAATTGGTTCATAAGTGAACCGCATCATATCCCACTAAGTTATTCATAAATATCACCCTTATTAGACATATCATACATAATACATTTCTTCATAACCTAGGTAAATGAAACATAATAAAGGGTGAGCTCAGATACTCTGTAAGGGTAAATATGGTAGATATCAATCGATGATCATATGAAATCACAATGTAAGCATAAGGGTGTGTGATCATTAATATAACTTAAAAAGTTTATACCCAATCTATCATGGATCTTAAACATGATTCATGGAATAAAACATGAAAATTTTAAAATTTATGGATCCTAAGAGTTAGAAATCATTATAAATCAATCATAAACCATAAATTCATGTCATATAAGTATAGAACAATCAAAAGTATAGAAAGCATTTCATTTTTCAGGGTTAACTAACGAGAATATAAAATCATAACAGATCGGGCATCTGAACCTATTTCCCATAGTGGATCAAGAACATTGACTTATTTCATATAATCAATCAAACATATCGGCTTTTTTCCCATATCAGATCAAGCACGTCGACTTATTTCCCATAACGGATCAAGCGCATCAACTTGTTTTTAATAATTATCTCATGAGAGATAATACTTTACCCAATTCATTGGATAGATATATAATTTTGGGACCACCCATAATATAATGAAAACCATACATATGTGTGCCATAAAATCATTAAACATTCATCATATATTTATATCATAACATGTGAAAATAAATTGGGTTTCATAAAAATTTCATAAATCCATCATAGCATAACCTGTGGAAAATAAATGAATTTCATAAACATATCATCATCAAAATCATAATCCATATAGAGAAATAATAATTATGGTACCATTGGATTCTATCCTTAGTAAAACATAAGCAACACCAAAGGTTTTTTCTGTTAATTAATAGACATTCTATAAAAATATCATTAAATGTTTTTGAGTAAAATATCCTTTTCATTTAGAAATTACTTATTTAAAATCTAAAAATTCCCCAATTATTAAAGAAAACATATTATTTAAAATAAAATTAGAAACTTATAAAATAATAATTAAATCATTGAGTGGTCATGACGACTAAAAATATCATTTATAAATATGATGTCTTGGACCTGGATGCCACTTAATTGGTGCCCCAATCCCAATGGGACAAATGGCCTCAAGAGTATCTCCCCGAATGCCAGAGGCTACCGAATAGTAGAGAGGGCCTAGGGTGTGTCCATGGGGAGACTATTCCCTCATTACCAAAGTGTATAACAGTGGGTTATTATAAATAGAGGTAAATAGCAGAAGAAATATAAGTAAACAGAAGGTTGAACGTAAAATAGAGATAACAATAACAATAACTAAAACAACTAGAATAGCATTCCACAACTGATCATATGTCATGTCACTGGGAAACTGGAAAACATGGATACAAGATAACAGGAATAACATGTTCCACAAAATTATAAATGAAATCAAATACTATCCTAAGTATCTCGAGCTCTAACTTGGTCATATTCTATCAAGCTTCATACTAAACAGTAAGCAATCAAGTGTTTGAATTCGTATGATTCCCTTTCTCAACACCTGCAACCATGTAATCTACTCCGCGTACCAAACGGTGCCCAGAGAGGGTGTGAGATAAATCTCAATGGTCCACCACCAATGATGTCTATAACATCCAACTTGTGTAATGGAATGTAACAGTATGCAAGCATGTATATATAAAGTAAAGCAGTACAATGTAACTAAATACCCAAGTACCTACTTTAGCCCTCGGATGGTGTCTGAACATAACCAGTACATTAATTTATTATTACCAGTTTATAAATAAGTCACATGTTAAAAATAGTGAAGGTTTTATGTTATGACAAGGCAACCTGTAATGACATTTAATAATGAAGTTCCAAGATAATAACCAAGGCAACATAGACCTCAAGGGTTGCCAACTTAGTAATAAATATAGCCTGGTTAAGGGTAAGAGTGTAATACAAGGATCATGGTCTAAGTAATTGCACAATGAGATGCCTATTGAGTCCAAGGAGTTCATCCAAGGTAAAACATGGCTAAGAAAATACTAGGCCCGATGGGCTTTAACCATGGCACCTAATTGTCAATTCTAGATCCAATGAGTGTATCCAATACATCCTTTAATTATATTGAAGGGATCCTATGGTATCATAATGGGCGTACAAATAATATATAAGGATCGGGATCTAGGTGGGTATCAACCTAAGCAAGTCGTATCCTTAATCAGAATGGGGTTCCTGAGTGCTCATGGAATTCCTCGATAAGAATCCATGGCGATCTCAAGTCAGACCATTACTGTTTAATTATGAAGTCTTGTAATATTTCATTTGGTTCAATCCTTTCCTTTTATTAGTGTGATAATTTCAAGTAGTATGAAACCTTTTAATCAAGTCATAATTAATCAATAAGTCCATTTGGTTCAAGCCTTTCCTCTCATTAGTGTTACAAGGACAAGTAGCATTCAACCTTTATTAATTCCATTTAAATCATATTCAATAATTAAGGTTCATTACACTACCTTCCATTAATGTGGTAATGGGTTTTATGGAAATGTAACCAATTAATAATTCACAATTAATCTGATCAAGTCATATACTTGGTATACTTTCCAATCTCCATTTCACATTTAATTATCAATTGAAGCACTTACCTTAAGTGGGTTAAGTTTTGAGCATACATGGTACTTTACATTATGAAATTCACAATATAAATCAAGTCATTTAATATATAAAATCTTACCCTTATAAGGGTTAAGCAAAGTCACACCCAAATGGTGGATCAAACATGTCAAATACTAAAAACCCAATTATGGCATAACATCCTACATGGGATGGATGGATTTGTGGGTGTAACCTCTAACAATTAATCACATATATGGAAATAGAATATCCATATGGTTCTAATTATTATAATCATAGCATATAAATTCCATAAACGGCACCTGATGAAATTGGTGGGGGCCACACGACAGATTCCAAAATCAATAAACATGAGGGATGAGTTATAGAACACCCACCTTAGGGTTGTAAAATCCTTATCCTCTGATATCAGCCTCTAATTCGGCTTAGAACAGAGTATATCTGAGAAAAAGGGAAAAACGGTCACACCTCGATAACTAGGTTGAGAGCAAGAGAGGAGAACAAAGGCTTAAATGGACTCGAGTACTTACCGTTGTGCATCCAGCGTGATGAACGGAATCTCGATCGTATCTCGGATGAATAATATCTTTCAATCCCTAGATTTGGCCTTCAAAAAGATCAAAAATGAGATCCATGGAGGTAAATCCCACTGGAAATCATATTAGGGAAGAAGAGTTGTCTTAATAGATCATTAAGGGAAAAAAGGAAAATTTACCTAGAAAAATAGCTTATGCACGATTTGTCTACATGGTTTGAAAAACCATGTGCAAACCATGCATGGTTACCTAGGAAGAAGGTTCACTGGAACAGTTAGGCTGAACGGCCATGTGAAAATCGTGTGATATGGTTATGTTTGAAATTTTCCATCTACACGGTTAGCCAAACTGTACGCCAACCATGTGCTAACCGTGCGACATGGCCATTTTCCCCAAAAAGATGGGTTCCAGGATCCAAACTTTCCTCGAACACCCTTGAGACCTTTTTTAACTCATTAGGAATCCATATTAGGTCCAAAGTAAATATTTATACTGAAATTTAAAGGATCCATACCTAAGTGAAAAAATGGATTCTTACAATAGAAAACATATTAAAACAATGATTTCTTTAATATTTTTAGTAAAAAGACAAAATTACCTCATTAGGAGAATGTAAAGAAGATTAATTTTAAAGAATTTTTTAAAAATTCAAAAAAGGGTAAAAATTACTTTAAAAATCAATTTAAATTGGTAAAACATTCTTTAAAACATTTTTTGAAAACATAGACATGGAATAGAAATGATTTTCGGCTGAAGAGAGAAACAAAATCATTTTTCCTTAAAAATATTATTTCAGTATATTGAGTTCATAAAGAGAGGAAAATGAAAGGGAAACATTTATTTTCCATAAATAACTATATGATAATATAATTAATGAGTTTCTTGAGAGATAAATTATAATATTTTATCTTCGGAATCTTAATCATAAATAATCTCGATAAACAATGAGATTGTAACATAAAACCTTTACCACCTTGGTAACTTTTGGATCATAATCCCCATGAAAGAGAGAAACTTATATGGATATGTATATCCAATAATTTACATACTAATAATCATAAAAAAATAATTCATGGTAATTATATAAACTACATAAAAGAAACAACTTGTGAATATGGAATGTGTCCCATGGAAATAAAAGTGAGACAAAAATCTCTTACCTCAAGTCTTGAATTCCTTCATACACATTAGAAAATCCTTTATAATAAATATAAGTTTATTATACATATATTATATAACCATAATAATACATATAATATCTTATATAATTTACTTATAACCTTTTACCACTCATTTATTAACAATTCTTTGTTAAAATCACTATTATGGGTGATAACTGCTTCTTTTTTCATGTATGTTTTGATTCAGTAGTTTTGGTCATTGTACTTTTATTATGGTTCCATAGTATATAGAATTTTAATAATAATATAAATATTATAAATATTCATTATATACATATTTATAATCATCCATAAAAGTTATATATAGGAAAAATAATTGCACTGTTCATGGAGACGGTAGGTCGTACGCACCCATGAACGTTGTTTCCATTTTCTATAAGGATGGAACAAAATAAAGTTAAATATTAATTCACCTTTAATGAATTATTTTTATTTTATATATATAATATATATTTATTAAATATATCCTTATTACCATCCATGTCAAAATAAAATGAAAAACGTGTCACGTCGCTTCGTGGAGGCAGTAGTACACACATATGCACGAGCGATGTTATCATTTTCCAAATGATTATAAATTAAAAAGTTAGATGTGATGTTATAATTAAATAAGTATAATTATTTCATAAATATCATATAAATATGTTAAATATATAATTATATCCATCTGTGAGACACGATGATGGAAAACAAATTACATCGGTTTGCGCGAAAGTAGTTCGTCGTACACACAATCGACTGTTTCATTTCCCATTTGATAGAAGCGGAGATAGATGTTATTTATGAGACTAATATAATAAAATATTAGTATATAATATATTATTATATTATTATATCATTGTAGTTTAATATTATTTTAAGGATGTGGAAGAAGAAATAAAACAAAAACACTTGGTTAAGAATGACACCTCTTCTTCAAACAACCTCTTTAGGTTTGAAACAAAAGCCTTATTATGAGGGTTTCCTAATAAAAATAAGTAATATAGGATATGAGAGGGGAAATAAGGAATATATTTTAGTATTTATTGAACAAAACAAAGGCCTTGGAAGTTTGGAGATTAGAGGAGAGGGGGTTCCCTTTTAGAATTGGGGGAGAGGAGACACTTGGAATTTTTGAAAAGAAAAAGATATAACCACATTTTACACATGAAAAAGGATAAAAATGGATCATTAATGAACCTTATATGATATAAGGTCTAAATATGGTTATAAAATAGGAATTTTAAAAGTTTTTAGTTCATTTTAACCCTTTTTTCTAGTTTAACCCCATGGTAAACCTGTTTTAACATTAACCGCGGTAATTAATTTTTTACAGTTTTTACTATTCATTATTACCAAAATTTAAGTTAAAATTATTATATAATATTAATTATTATGATTATAAATATTGAATCCATTTTAAAAAATTATATTTACATAATATCCATAATTTATTTTAAAATAAAACCCACAGATGTGATGAAAAAACGGTTTTCCAAAGAAAAAACTTTCAAAAGTATAAAAAGTTTTATATCAAAATAAAACATGAAATTGATTACAATGATATAAATTAGATAAATTATAGAATAATTGAAATAATATTACCTTTAAATCATTTTAAAACAATATGTAACTTTTTATATACTTTAAACAAAAAGGTAGTTTTTAATAAAAAATATTATTTTTCAATATTCATTGAAAATTTAATCTTTTCAGAAAATTCTCATAAATTTACCCTAAGATAGTTTTGAAATTTTGATTAAAAAAATGATATTAATTTTTTAAAATAAATTTTATAAAAGTTTAAAAAAATAATTTTATTATTTGTTCACAAAAAGAAATGAAAATCATTTTTTTAGAATAAATGTTTTTTTGAAGTATATAAAGACATTACCAAAAATTAATTACTTATTTATCAATATATTTTCTTTATCTAAAATTTTTATACTTAATTTTCAAAATGTTTTTATTAATATTCATACCACCAAGTTTAATAGCTAGATTATGATGGCCACATTTAAATAATAATATTAATATTATATTGTGGTTTATTAAAAATCGGTGTTGCATGTAATGTAAGTTATAAAAGAAATTAAATATACTTGAAAAAAATATTTTATAAAATCTTAGGGTGTTATAAAGATCTGATTAGAATGAAATTATTTATTTCAATGAAATATTTTCTTCTATTGTTCTACTGGTGACTATTCAGGTAGTTCTGGCGATGTAAGCTATATATAGATTATATCCAATGCAGTTAGATGTGAATAAATATTTTATACATGATGATCATAATAAATAAATCTATATGAACCAATAAATTTTATAGAATAATTTAAAGAGAAATTATTTTAAAGGTTGAACAAATCTCTATATGGTCTCAAGAAAGTTCCAAGATATTGGTACAAGAGATTTGATTGTTATATCATGAGCCTTGGATACAATAGACTTAATTTATATAATTATGAATATTTAAAAGGTTTATATGATAATAATTTTATAATTATTTTTATGTGGAATAAATATTGGTTGAAGGCTATAAGAATGATCAAATTTAGGAGATGAAAGAACAGTTGGATAGGGACTTTGATATAAAGGACTGGGGACCATAAAATAAGATTCTTGAGATGTAGATTTAATGAGATATAAGTAATGAGAATATTTAGTTATCATATAAGAATTAATTAAGGAATATCTTTAAATTCATCCATATTAAAGACTATAACTCAATTATTAAGATCTTATGTTCCGTACGGGTGATAAATTTTCCAAGGTAATTTGAAAATTTTTAAGATGGTAGGGGTTATATTTTAAATTGGTGTTGGGATTTGAGTTTTGATAGTTGGAACTCCTAAAAATAGGATTTTTAGACATGGATAGAGGCTTTGAAGATATCCTGAGGGATCATAGGAGCCTCAGGAGAGATCGAGTGGTTGTTGCAACCAAAGTTATAGCAGATCCATCGACTGGCCGGTGGTGTTTGATAGTAGGAGAAACTAATTTCGGTAGCCACCAGTTATCCCATGGGATTTTAAAGGGGTGTAATTACCAAATTTATCCCTCTGGTTTTTATTATGGTATTCCCCCTTTTTCTTCCCTATTTGGGAATGCAGCTGACCTCCTCCCCTACCCCTTAGATCCCTCTTCTTCCTTGGTTAGGGGGTGATAATTCGAATTCATATACATATTTTGGATGCATTTAATTAATGTTTAATCATGATTTATTCGATAGTACATTAGGTTTTAGTTTTTTTACAAGTAATGGTAATTAAATAATCAAAGTAGTACATGATAAAAAATCATAGAAATCAATATTACACAACATGAATCTAAAGTACATGACATTTACTCCTTGAGTAAACCACCTTCCATCTATTTCCAAGATGTGAATCCAAAATAAAAGGTGTGAACCAAGTACATGACATGAATCTATATTACACATCATGAAAGAATCGAATTTTAAATCTAATGAGATATATTATGTGATCTCAATACACGACATGAAAAGTTCAAAAACTAATTGCCACTGAATATACAAGTCGTGAAATTCAGAGATCCAAGATATTTAGAGGAATTTTCGGATCTTAAGTACACAGCATGAAAACCAATTACATTTCATAAAATCCTCGATGAAAAAATCATTTAAATCATGATCATGAGGTGAATCAGTTATACATCATGAACTGATTGGGGCCTATAAACATCTAGTGACCCCAATGCACTGCGGGAGTTCTGATTTCTAACCTTATTTTCCTATTTTATTCTCTGTTTCTTTCCCTTTTTCTTTCCCATTTGTTTCTATTACTTTATTTTATTGTTTTATAAATTTCATTATTATTGATTTTAATTCTGAGACTTGTTCATTTATTTATTTTTTGTTCCAACATCTGAATCCAACACTATTTTCATAAAACTCTAATTTTTGTTGTGTTCTTCATTACTTATTCATTCGAGTTAGTTTTTATTTTCTTTTATATGACTTAAATTTTGAATTTATTTGATTTAAGTTGTTTATTTTTCTTGTCAAGAATGTTGTGATCGGTTTCCCTACTTTCATTAAATACCGTTATGTGAGGCTAATCTGCTTAGGGTTAGGGGTCGAGAGTATGGGTGGATTTAAACCCAATGAATTTATGAATCAAAACTTGGTAACCATATGTTTATTAATTAGGTTTAAAAAAATTTAAATCCCATTGTTTTTCAACTATCCTAACCATCGGAGGTGTAAATTGAAGGATGCTTGACTTGATTATAGTTGAGTAGGATAGGAACAATAGCATGTGATTCTTTCTACCTAGAATATAAGCTTTATGCACTTAGGTTTTCTAATATCTCTAGACCAAGGAGTAGTTTCTAGATTAGGTAGATCAAATTAGTTGGAACAAGATCAATTGGTGGTTTTTTCACCACTTTTCAGCTTAATCCATAGGTCTATCTTGAGCTAAATTTAGGATTATCTTCTGTTTATACCCTAAGATTGATCCTAAAACCTTACTTTAAAATATTTTAAATCCCATGATACTTATTTATTATAAAACCCCATACCAAAGAGTGATTATTAGTACTCCTTCCAATAGGTTCTTACCGCTATGTTGCTTGCCTACAAGTTGTCTCTGTGGGTTCAACCCCAGACTGCCACTTTACTATACCTTAGTAGCTGAGTATATTTTGGGAAATATAAATTTAATCTAATCAACACTCATGAGTAATCAATAACATCATGAGAGAAATCAAATTTTGGAATTGTTATCAGGGATGGTTGTGCCTTGGAATAGTAACCTTTGGTGCGAACCATGAATTACCCCTCCCCTCCTTTTTCCTTCCCCATTTCTTTTTACAAATTTTCACTCATGGGTTATAACTTGAATCCAATTATCTTTAGATTACTATAGGCAGTAGGTCCCTCTAACTCGATCAAAGAGTCTTAATACTCAATAACTATTTCCTTTCAATCCTTAAATTAAGATATCTTTAGTTTCATGCCAATATTTCATCATAGGTAAACGCAACAATCTTATGCCACCTAACCTTTAGTATGTACCACCAGAATATCAAGGTGAGAGACCCACACTGTAGGAGCATACCATCATGGATTATAGCTTACCGTCCATCAGTGGTGTTGCACCCAGCACTATGCACCCACCTATTTAAGTGAAATCATTCTAAAGAAAACTTGGACTCATTCATATGATCCAAAATATGGGGCAGTTTAGTGGATTACAAAGAAAAGACCCACATGAACACATTTCTAATTTTCTTGAGATTTTCAACTTCTTTCGAAACCAATACCAATTGCATGAATCCATTAGACTGTGATTATTACTTTTATCCTTTCATGATAGATCCATAGATTAGATTAAAATAAAATATCTTGAGTCCATCGCGACTTGAGACGACCTATAAAATAAGTTTTTAGATAAATACTTCCCAAATATCTAAACCTGGAAGCTAAGTAATGAAATCCAAAATTTCAACCATGTAGATGGGGAATCATCTTAGGAAGCATGAGATCTCTTTAAAAATAAAACTTGTAAATTCCCACATTATGGACTCGATGTGTAGATTCAATTGCAAACTTTCTACTAGATACTCCATCTAGATTCACACACAATTGTACCCATCACTGTTGAACGTGAGGTCATGTTCATGAAACCTGAAGTCAGAAGAGTGTTGTTAGATGAGATTTCTCATAATTTCAATTTTTGTAAAAGTGATAGAGGACTATCCCAGCACAGAATCCATCAATTGGAAGAAAATACCCACATATAAGCTCAGGTTAAGGTTCTCACTAAGAAGCCTGGGCCTTTATAGTTGTTTACACCACCATCACCACCTCCTTCCCTGATTATAGAGATCCAATCTTGCAAAATGTTTTGAGGCCCACACCCATATTAGGACTGTAGGGAAGGAATAGAATAGCTTCAAATACAAGATTGTAATTATGTGAATTATAATCAACAAAATTAGCAATTTCAATATCCCCAACAAGACTAGCAATAGTACTATCAGGAGAGTTTAGTTCAGAAATTGTAGAAAAAAACCAAGGTTATTATCAACAAAGGAGTAGACAAGTGCTGCCAAGGAATCAGGTACCACCTGATTACCCACCTCAAGGTCCAGCTCCTCGACCACACCAACAATTTCAATAACCTTTTTCCCCTAGGGCTCAGTAGTTTCCACCTTATAAATAGCAGTAATTCCAGAAATATCCACTAAGACTACCACAAAAAACCCAACCTCTTCAATACATTCTAGATAACCTACTCACCTCCTTCATGAAAAAAACATACCAGAGGATGAAGACCCAAGAAATTGAAATACAAAAACAAAGAGCTTCCCTACGCAACCTTGAGCATAAAATGGGGAAAATCTCAAATACCCTCTCAGATTTATTATCAAATACTCTACCCAGTAATACCGAGACTTATCAAAGAGAGGAGTCTAAATATATAGTTCTTAGGAGTGGAAATATTTTGTACTTTTAGTAGTCATTCTTAAGTAGAGAAAATAAACTATAAGAACCAAAAAAACTTACATCATTCATTATCCAGGATGGCGATCATAGCACCCATAAAGTTGGTCAATAAAAATATCTATAAGTTTATCCAACTAAAAAATATCTAGTTAAATAGTATCCTGAAAAGAAAAATGTCTATGTGGAACCACTATAAGTACCTGACCTTAAACATTACATAATATTTAATTAAATGAATAATTCATATTGAGGATCTATTCAGGTTTAAAGTTTTAGAGAATTAGGCCATAACTATTAAATTACGTCTCAAAAAATTACAAGGTAGACACTTCTACTCGGTTTCCATTTTTTCATAAAATAAAAACTATTGAAAAAAAGAGTCATGTCTAGTCCCATGTTTTAGATAGCATGAATTTTCCTTGATCCCATCCTTGACCCTATTCATCTTTAGGTCCGGTTAAAAACATTTCAAAACCTGGGATGAGCATAAAAAGCTCGGTAAGGGTTATAAAACAAAGAAAGAAAACATTAGTTCATCATTTCATACATAACAAAATCTCTTTAACATACCTCAAGAAATCATAAGATTTACAAATAACATATAGAAAACATAAATCATAAAGGTAACTTGTGGCATCCATATCATACTTACATTGTAGTTATCACAGCTACGTAGGGAGTTACATTTGGAATACCCATCACAGTATATTCCATAAATATCTTAAGAGAAACATTATCATTTACCTCCTTCAAATTACCCAATGAATTAAATAGATATCTTAGGCTCACCCACCCTAGGTTTATCACGGAACCACCCGTATACGTAAACAATGCCCAAGAACCATAACATATTCATAACACATAAAATAAACACAAAGGAAAAAAATAATTTCCACATTTCAATCACAATATATCATTTAAATATATTGACATAACAAATCCATCATCAAAACCATTTTCAATACCAAAATATGTAAAAGAGTATATGGTATTTATTTTCCTTTTAAAAACATTACGGCTTGTTAAGGAATCCAAAGATCAAATAATACTCGCAGCGGCGGAAAGGTCTTTGTCACCGCTCACGTAAAAAAATGTTCTTTTTTGTATTTTAATAAAGCGACTTGTAGAAAAAGATTCCCTTTTAATGAAATGAAAATTCAAATGTGTTTATACAGTGTATAAAAGAAAGTTTTTTATTAAAACAAAATATGTCTCAATGAAAGGAGATTGAGACGAATTCTCTTACCTCGTGTCCGATTTGACCCGTTCATTCTTTAATCTCCTGAACAATAAACTAAAGTTAATTTCTAATTGCATAAGATCATTTTTCAAGTTTATTATTCCTTTTATACCACTTATTACCATGTTATAAACATTATGTAATCATTTAAGTTAATAATGGTCGTTTTGTCGATATTTGGTACTTGAGTCAAAAATGAACTTCTTATAATTACAAGTTGTTCATATGGTCAAATATATATTATATCCAGAATGATATTCATGATGAAGATATCATATATATCATATATATCTGGTATATGTATTTAGTTATAATATTACATAACATTTGGAGATAAGAAATGAAATTCATCATTCATGGAGACGGTAAGTCGTACGTACGCATGAACGCTACTTTTATTTCTATTTATTATTTTAATGGAATTAAAACATAATGATACATAGGTATATTATAATTCTAGTATAATATCATATATAATATCATTAAATCCATCCTTTATACATCCCACATATGGCATTAACGAGTCATATCACTTTGAGGGGGTGGTAGTCCGCACTTCCTCAAATGAAATTATCATGTTTACCCATAATGGAAACCATAAAGGCATGATATAAATGGAAAATACATAAGAATAAAGAAAAAATAAACATAATATATATCATATATAAATATAGTTCCATCATAATGGCCACTAAGATAAACGGTAGGAGATAATTGAACAATCATCGTTTCATGAGGTGTTAGTTTTCCATCCATAGAAACAGTATGTTCTTTACCCATTAGACGGAGGTGTGTGTAAGTTTAGTTCGAATAATTCTCATAAAAACATCCTAGTATATTTAGGATACTATTTTTGTTATAAAATAATGGAATAAAAATATTTTAGGGGGTTGGATAAGTAAAATAAAACAAAAGAACTTAAGAGAAGACGTTACCTTTAAATCAAGTAACTCCCTTTGGTTTGAACCAAAAGGGTTTGTTGAAGTGTCTTCTGCCTAAGTTAAGGCTTCTAGGAGGAGTATAGGGATGTAGTGAGATTAATTGTTAAGATTTTTGATGAGTCAAGGGGCTTGAGAGGTGTGAGGAATGGATTAGAGGTGAGGAATTTTTTTAAGGGGGAGGAGGGGCTCTTTAGAAAGTGTGAAAATATTATTTTATTACAGAATGATTTTCAGTTTCTAAATGTCAAAAACTTTTTAAAGTATAAGATAAGATGACTCATGGTCAAAATAAAATCATCCAATAATAATTGGACAAGTTTTGGATATTATTTTAATCTTTATAATCTTATTTATTTAAATCATTTATTAATGAGGTAAAAACTACATCATTATTGTGTCATAAATAATTTAATTTATTTGATGTCTAAAAATTATAAAAAAAAATACCATGATGTAAGAAATATTTTTAGCTTTCAAAATAATATTTATAGACGAAAAATTAACTTATATAACCCTACATAAAAATTAATTTACTAAAAGATGTTTGTTTATGTCATTTTTGTCTTTACTTTAAGTTAATTAAAATAAAGTGTCATTATCACTCTTAAGTGGATCCATGGGGTCCCAAATTCGACTCAATGATTTCCATGGTCGGATATATATCAACAAATAGGATTATGACACATGTTAGGGTGATTTTATATTATTATAATAATATTTTGTTATCCTTATTTACCAGATTTACCCTTTAACCATGGTAAATAAAATTTTTACTCTAGTAAATATTTAAAATGTATAAAAATAAAAGTTACCTATTTACAAAATTTGGACCTACTGATTCCAAATTTGGAGTCCATTTTTCTAAATTCAAAACACAAAAGTGGCATAAATTAATCTAAAATTAATTTCTGTTGTCAAAAAAAAAAGCGAGTTTTTTAAGAAATAATAACTATCAAAATATCGGCACTTGTTAATGTCCAATTTCAAAGTGAAATTGCATATAATGAAAAAATTTGGTTTAATGGTAAAAATATAATCTAATTAAACTTTAAAACCAATTAAAAATATAATCTAACCATATAAATAAATTATATTAAAAGGCTGTTTTGAATTAAAATACAGTATTTTCTACTATTCATCAATAATTGAATTTTATCAGAAAAATACCAAAATTTTATACAAAGTGAATTTTTATGTCCTGATTCTAAATAAGAATTTTATTTGGTCAAATATAACATATAAAAGTTACCAAAACTATATTTAAAGAGGGTTCTCCATCAAAAGGCAGTAAATCGACCTATTAATGAATATTAGAGTAACTATGCTTAAAATTAGATTAATTCACATTTTAATCCTCTAAAATTTATTGGATAAATGTAAAAACATTTAACAAACATGTATAATCATATTTTAGTTATTTCTATTCATTATCTCCAATACAATGACTAGGCGTTAACTCCATTTAAAATAATATTATTATATTATTAGTGTGCAACGTAAAATTTCAAAGAAACTGGTTGTTGCGTATCGGGTAAGCCATCGAACATAGTGTATCCTTTAAAGTAAAATTAATATTTAATTCACAAATATTAATAAATAAGGAAAATGTCTTATTCTTTATTTACCTGGGATTTTACATCCTTCCCCCCTTTTAGAAATTGCGTCCTCGCAATTGAATTCACTTATCAAATAAATTGGAGTATTTATCCCTCATAGAATTTTTAGATTCCCATGTTGTCTCTTCAACCATATGGTTTTTTCACAAAACCTTTACCTCGTGAATCACCTTATTCCAAAACACTTACTCTCTTCGGTCAAGAATATGGACTGGTAGTTCCTCATAAGAAAGATTCTCTTCCAACTGAACTACCTCTAGACTTAAAACATGAGATGGATCTGGCATATACTTTCTCAATATTGAAACATGAAAAACATTGTATACCTGGGATAAACTTGGAGGTAAATCCACTCTGTACACAACTGACCCATCTTTCTTCAGAATTTCATAAGGTCCAATGAACCTCGGACTCAACTTTCCCTTCTAACCAAAACGCATCACACTTTTCCATGGAGAAACTTTGAGAAAGACCTGATCACCTACCTCAAAAGAAAGATCCTTCCTCTGATTATCCGCATAACTTTTCTACCTTCTCTAAGCTATTCTCATATGATTTAGAATCAACTGAATTTTTTCTTCCATATCTTCTATCAATTCTGGTCCCATCAACTTCCTTTCACCTACTTCATCCTGAAAAGCTGGAGATCGACACCGCTTTCCATATAATTCCTCAAATGGAGCCATCTATATACTGGAATGAAATCTGTTATTATAAGAAAATTCAACCAAAGAAATATATTGGTCCCAAATTCCCTGGTAATTCACTGAACAAGCACGTAACATATCCTCCAAGGTCTGAATTGTTCATTCTGACTACTCATCTGATTGCGGATGAAAAGATGTACTAAAATTTAATTCAGTACCCAATGACTTCTAAAGGACTTTCCAAAAGTTAGAAGTAAACTTGAGATCATGATCAGATAAAATGGAGAGGATAAATCCATGAAACCTGACTATCTCTTTAACATACAACTGAGAAAGTTGATCTAGAGACAAATTATCTCAAATAGGAAGGAAATGAGCATATTTAGTCAACTGTTCAACAATAACCCAGATTGAATCATTACCTTGAGATGTATTCGGTAATCCCACAATGAATTCCATGGATATATTTTCTCATTTCCACTCTGGCACTGGTAAAGACTGAAGCATCCCTTTTAGTAACTGCCACTCTGCTTTAACCTCCTGACAATTCAAACACATCACAGTAAAATCAGTAATATCTCTTTTTATTCCATCCCATTAGTAATACTTCTGAAGATCTCTGTACATCCTAGTACTACTAGGATGAACTAAAAACTGAGAACTATAAGCTTCACATAATAACTCATTCTTCAACTGTGGATCACATGGCACACATAATATCTTTCCAAATCTCAAAACACAATCATTATCAACGTTAAATTCAAGCAACTTACCCTTCTGAACCAACTCTACTTTTTTCTGCAACTCACTGTCTTCCTTCTGCACTTTCATTATTCTGTCTAATAGAGATGATTTCACTAACACCTAAAACAAAACAGAAGAATTTCCAACACCAACAACTTCTATGCCAAAGTTCATCAAATCAAGAACCAAAGGATCTCGTTCCAAACGTAGCATGGTTAATGAAGCATTACTTTTTTGACTCAAAGCATCAGCCACTTTATTTTCTTTTCCTGGATGGTAAAGGATCGTGTAATCATAATCCTTGATTAATTCCAACCATATCCTCTGTCTCATGTTCAATTCTTTCTGAGTGAATATATACTTCAAACTTTTATGGTCAGTATATATTTCACATTTTACTCCATACAAATGATGCCTCCAAATTTTTAAAGCAAAAACAACAGCAAAAAATTCCAAATCATGTGCACGGTAATTTAACTCATGAGGTTTCAACTTGCGTGAAGCATAAGAAATTACCTGATCATTCTTCATAAGGACACAGCCAAGTCCTTTCAATGAAGTATCACTGTAAATAAAAAACTCGCCATTTCTGGAAGGTAGTACCAAAACTGGAGCATTCACCAATCTTCTTTTCAATTCCTGAAAACAATCATTAAATTATTTTTTCCAAATGAACTTAACACCTTTTTGAGTTAACTTAGTCATCAGACTAGATAACCATGAAAAATTATCAACAAACCTCCGGTAATACCCAACCAAACCAAGAAAACTATGAATCTCGGTTATATTTTTGGTTCTTGGACATTCTTCAACAACTTTTGTTTTAGCAGGATCAACAGTTATACCGTTTTTTTGAAACAATGTGACCAAGGAAATAAATTTTTTGTAACCAAAACTCACACTTGCTAAATTTCCCATATAGTTACTTTTCTTTTAATATTTTCCAAAAAACCCTTAAATGAATTTCATGCACCTCTTTACTTTTAGAATAAACCAAAATATCATCAATGAACACAATGAAAAACTTATCCAAGAACTCACGAAAAATTCTATTCATATGATCCATGACAAATGGTGCATTGGTTAAACCAAAAGGCATAACTACATATTCATAATGGCCATTTCTAGTATGAAACGTGGTATTTGGAATGTCTGCTTCCTTTACTTTCAACTGATGGTACCCCAATCTCAAGTCAATCTTCGAAAAATACTAAGCTCCCTGGAGATGATCAAACAAATCATCGATATGTGGCAAACGATACTTGTTCTTAATAGTGATGTTATTCAATGCTCTATAATCAATGCAAAGTCTCATTGAACCATCTTTATTTTTAACAAACAAGACAGAATCACCTAATGGTGATGTGATAGGTTGAATAAAACCTTTATCTAATAACTCTTTCAATTTATTCTTTAACTCTAAAATTTCAATTTGATCCATTCGATAAGGGGGTTTTGAAATTGGATTGGCATAAGGAACTAAGTCAACAGTAAATTCAACTTCATGATCAGGTATAATACCAGGAAACTCATTAGGAAAAACATCATGGTACTCATTTACCACTAGCACATCATTAATCTGAACAGTTCCTTTATTTTCAATAATATGTACAAGGTAAAATTCATTTTAATCTTTTACTAGTTTCTCAGCTTCCTGATATGTTATCAAAAGTAAGGGTTCATTCTGGTACAAAAACTGAAAATATTTCTGAAAAGAAACCTATTTAACTCTGCATTCAATATTAGAATGATAAACATAAATTCAATCCATACCCAAAATAACATCAAACTCAACTAGAGGAAAAACAATAAGGTTTGTAGGTAGATTCTTTCCACACATAAGGATAGGACGGTTCTTATAATTTATTTTTATTTCAACATTTCCTCCAGGTGTTTTTACCATAAGTTCAAGATTCATATCTTGAGATGGAATTCTCAATTTACTAGAAAACTTCTCAGAAATGAATGAATGTGTAGACCCCAAATCAAACAACACATTCGCATAATCTGAACAAACAAACAGTTTAACTGATACTACTTCATTTGATGGCCCAACATCTGCTGAAGTAGTTGCAAAGGATTTTACCACCCCTTTCTACTTGTAGTCTGGATGCTTTCCCTCGGTTGAGTTCTTCATTGGACACTCATCTGTACAATTATACATTTCATTACACTTAAAACATTTTACTGATTGTAAATCAGATTTTTTCTTACCATTACCCTGATCTTTTCTGTGCAATTATGAGATTTATGTCCCATTTTACCACATTGGTAGCACTTACCAAAATTCAAGATACATTCCCCAGCATGATTTTTACCACAATTTTCACAAACTGTAAACTTAAGTTTCTTACCATCAAATTTTTTTGAAGATTTCTTCCACTTCATCAGCCACCTCGACCTCTTATTATGTTGTTTTTCAAAGAAGACATGATCATCAGTAAACTCCATTTCCACCTTCTCCGCACATCGAACAGGTTTTTCATAACTTTTGAATTCATGAGAAGCTAAATCCCTTTGATACTTTGGCTTTAATCCTGAGAAAAAACAGTTGATTTTACTATCAAGATCTCATATGAAATTTGGAGCATACCTTACCAGTCGAGTGAATTTTGCTTCATAAGCAGCCACGGAGTCATCCTCCTGCCTCAATTACAGGAATTGTTTTTCCATCCTAAGACGAACCACCTTAGGAAAATATTTCTCAAGAAACATAACTTTGAATTCATCCCAATGAAGAGCATCAATCTCATCACCATCCCTAATATTTTTCACCATCGACCACCATTGATCAGCTTCACCTTCAAAACAGTAAACAGCGAGACTAACCTTTTGATGTTCTGAACACCCCATAACATCGAAAATCTTCTTCATTTCTTTAATCCACCCTTCTGCTAGCATAGGGTCAGATGATCCTCTGAATGATGGGGGATGTTACCTCATAAAATGATCCAATACTAACATGTTACTCTGTGGTTTATTTGGATGATCTCATGAATGGATACCACCACCATTTATAGCCTGAGTCAATTGTTCCATCACTGCAACAAACTGTTCAGTTTCAATTCTGACCATCTCAGGTTGCTGATTTGGAAGGTTTTCTTCCTCCTAATGTTGTCCCAACATAGTTTCCCAATTTTCTATGCGGAAAACCATTATGAACATAGAAATATCTTAGGCGAAGCAACATGGTAATCTGTAAATGCTATATCATTTCAATATTAACATAAATTAATTTATGGATATTAATTTAACAATACACTAACTCCTAAAGTTTTCTAAACTGACCTTTGATACGAAATATAAGGACATGGCCTTAAACATTACATAATATTTAATTAAATGAATAATTCACATTGAGGATATTTTCAAGTTTAGGGTTTTAGAGAATTAGTCCATTACTATTACATCACATCTAAAAAAATTACAAGGTGGACACTTCTACTCAGTTTCCATTTTTTCATAAAATAAAAACTCTTGAAAAAAAGAGTCATGTCTAGTCCCATGTTTTAGATAGAATGACTTTTCCTTGATCCCATACTTGACCCTATTCATCTTTAGGTCCTATGAAAAACATTTCAAAACTTGGGATGAGCATAAAAATCTCAGTAAGGGTTATAAAAAAAAGAAAGAAAACATTATTTCATCATTTCATACATAACATAAGCTCTTTAACATACCTCGTGAAATCATAAGATTTAAGAATAACACATAGAAAACATAAATCATAAAGGTAACTTATGGAATCCATATCATACTTACATTTTAGATATCATAGCTATATAGGGAGTTACATTTGGAATACCCATCACAGTATATTCCCTAAATCTCTTAGGAGAAACATTCACATTTACCTCCATCACATTACCCAATTCATTGGTGATCTATCTTGGGCTCACCCACCCTATGTTTATCACGAAACCACCCGTATATGTAAACAATTCCCAATAACCATAACATATTCATAACATATAAAATAAACACAAAAGAAAGATATAATTTCCACATTTCAATCACAATATATCATTTAAATATATTGACATAACAAATCCATCATCAAAACCATTTTCAATACCAAAATACGTAAAATGGTATATGGTATTTATTTTCCTTTTAAAAACATTACGACTTGTTAAGGAAGCCAAAGATCAAATAATACTCGCGACGGCGGACAGGTTTTTGTCACCGCTCACGTAAAAAAACATTCTTTTTTGTAATTTAATAAAACTCCTTGTAGAAAAAGATTCCCTTTTAATGAAATGAAAATTCAAATGTGTTTATATAGTGTATAAAATAAAGTCATGTATTAAAACAAAATATGTCTCAATGAAAGGAGATTGAGATGAAGTCCCTTACCTCGTGTCCGATTTGACCTGTTCGTTCTTTAATCTCCAGAATAATAAACTAAAGTTAATTTATACTTTCATAAGATACTTTTTCAAGTTTATTATTCCTTTTATATCACTTATTACCATCTTATAAACATTATGTAATCATTTAAGTTAATAACGGTCATTTTTTCGATATTTGGTACTTGAGTCAAAAATGAACTTCTTATAATTACAAATTGTTCATGTGGTCAAATATCCATTATCTACAGAATGATATTCATGATGAAGATATCATATATATCATATATATCCAGTATATTTATGTATTTATAATAGTAAATAACATTTTGAGATAAGAAATGAAATGCACCATTCATGGAGACGGTAAGTCGTACGTACGCAAGAACGCTACTTTCATTTCTATTTCTTATTTTAATGGAATTAAAACATAATAATACATAGGTATATTATAATTCTAGTATAATATCATATATAATATCATTAACTTCATCCTTTATAAAACCCACATATGGCATTAACGAGTCATATCACTTTGAGAGGGTGGTAGTCCGCACTTCCTCAAATGAAATTATCGCGGTTACCCATAATGGAAACCATAAAGGCATGATATAAATGGAAAATATATAAGTATAAAGAAAAAATAAACATAATATATATCATATATAAATATATTTCCATCATAATGGCCACCAAGAGAAGTGGTAGGAGATAATTGAACAATCATCATTTCGTGAGGCGTTAGTTTTCCATCCACAAAAATAGTATGTTCTTTACCCATTAGATGGAGGTGTGTGTAAGTTTAGTTCTAATAATTACCATAAAAACATCCTAGTATATTTAAGATACTGTTTTTGTTATAAAATAATGTAATAAAAAGAGTTTAGGTGGTTGGAGATGTAAAATAAAACAAAAGAACTTAAGAGAAGACGTTACCTTTAAATCGGGTAACTCCCTTTGGTTTGAACCAAAAGGGTTTGTTGAAGTGCCTTCTGTATAAGTTAATGCTTCTAGGATGAGGATAGGGATTTATGGAGATTAATTTTTTAGATTTTTGACTATCCAAGGGGCTTTAGAGGTGTGACGAATGGGTTATATGTGAGGGCTTTTTATAAGGGGGAGGAGGGGCTCTTTAGGAAAGTGTGAAAATATTATTTTATTACATAATTATTTTCAGTTTCTAAATGTCCAAAACTTATTAAAGTATAAGATAAGATGACTAATGGTCGAAATAAAATCATCCAATAATAATTGGACAAGTATTAGATATTATTTTAATCTTTATAATCTTATTTATTTAAATCATTTATTAATGAGGTAAAAACTACATCATTATTGTGCCATAAATAATTTAATTTATTTGATGTCTAAAAATTATAAAAAAAAATACCATGATGTAATAAATTTTTTTATATTTAAAAATAAAATTTATAGTATAAAATTTAACTTATTTAACCCTATGTAAAAATTAATTTACTAAAAGATATTTGTTTATTTAATTTTTATCTTTACTTTAAATTAATTAAAATAAAGTGTCATTATCACTCTTAAGTGGCTCCATCGGGTCCCAAATTCGACCCAAAGATGCCTATGGTCGGATATATATCAACCAATAGGATTAGGACACATGTTAGGGTAATTTTATATTATTATAATAATATTTGTTTACCCTTATTTACTAGATTTACCCTTTAACCATGGTAAATAAAATTTTTACTATAGTAAATATTTAAAATGTATAAAAATAAAAGTTAAATATTTAAAAAATTTGGACCTACTGATTCAAAATATGGAATCCATTTTTCTAAATTCAAAACACAGAAGTGGAAGAAATTAATTTAAAATTAATTCTCACTGTCAAAACAAAAAACATGTTTTTTAAGAAATAACAACTATCAAACGATTGACACTTGTTAATGTCCAATTTCAAAGTGAAATTGCATCCAATGACCAACATTGGATTAAATGGTAAAAATATAATCTAATTACACTTTAAAACCAATTAAAAATATAATCTAACCATATAAATAATTTATATTAAAAGGAAGTTTTGAATTAAAATACAGTATTTTTCACTATTCATCAATAATTGAATTTTATCAGAAAAATACCAAAATTTTAGCCAAAGTGAATTTTGATGTCTGGATTCTAAATAATAATTTTATTTGGTCAAATAGAACATATAAAAGTTACCAAAACTATATTTAAAGAGGTTTCTCCATCAAAAGGTGGTAAATCGACCTTTTAACGAATATTAGAGTATTTATGCTTAAAATTAGATTAATTCACATTTTAAGCCTCTAAATTTTATTGGATAAATGTAAAAACATTTCACAAACATGTATAATCATATTTTAGTTAGTTCTATTCATTCTCGCCAATAAAACAGCCATGCGTTAACTACATTTAAAATAATATTATTATATTATTAGTGTGTAACGTAAGATTTCAAAGAAACTCATTGTTGCGTATCGGGTAAGCCATCGAACATAGAGTCCCATTTAAATTAAAATTAATATTTTATTCACAAATATTAATAAATGAAGAAAATTTATTATTCTTTATTTACCTTGGATGTTACAACCACCGCCATAAAAACTCTCTCTCCCCCTTTCTAGAGAGGATGATACAATCCAAAAGATAGCTTCAATAAAAAAAATATAAATTTTTAAACAATTTTACATCAACATTCCATTTGTAGAGAAAATTTCTCAAATTACTATGTATGAAAAGTTTCTAAAATACTTTCTCTTAAGTAAGAAGAAAATGGAAGACTTTGGGGTTATCTCATTAAATGAAGAATGATTTTTAATTATTCAGAGGAATCTACCTTTGAAGATGCAAGACTTCAGAAGCTTTTCAATTCCTTGCACTATAGGGACATGCAATTTTGAAAGAGACTTGTTTGATCTTGGAGTAAGTATCAATATAATTCCTATGAGTGTTGTTAAAAATATGGGGATCATATAATTAAAACCAACAAGAGTGGTGCTCTAACTTATTGACAGCTCAGTCAAGCTCCCTCAAGGACTTATTGATGGTATCTTAGTAAAAAAAATTAAATTCATCTTTCCCACTGATTTTATTATCCTATATATAGATAAAGAATGATATGTAACCATAATCCTTTTAAGACTATTTCTCACCACTAGGGAGGTCTTAATAAATATAAATCAAGGAAGGCTGATATTCAGAGTCGATGAAGAACAAGTCATTTTCGATTTAGTGAAGGCTTCCAAACAAAGTGGATAATCTTTTGATTGTCAAGTGATCTTTATTACTGATAAGAAAGATGATTATATGAATAGTAAGGATGATAAAAATAAAATACCACCTAATTAAAATGAATATAGGTATCATAATAATATTAATTACACTACACCTATGATGAGGGGTGTCGTCCCACCATTCATACCCTCGGTGTTTAATAACTATTCCATGAGGGGTTTACCCTTACTTTTTAAATCATCTGAATGGAAGCATGTATATATAAAAAAATAAATTAATCACTTATTAGGAGGAAACCCAAGATAGTTTATATTATATTTTAGGTAAGTTCAATAGTGCTGGAGACATTTTAGAGGTGTACTTTCAAAAAAAAATATAATTTAAAATTTAAAACTTAAAAAAATACACATCGTGTATTAAATACATGACATGAAAAGGTCAGTGTGGTTTTAAAATCTATGAGTTAGGGTTCACATCTGGACACCCCCACCAACCCTCAGCCTCCCATATCCCACATGACCCCTCCTCCCAACCACTAACCTCCCTCTCATCATACCTCCCCTCCACTCCCACTCATCACCCCCTCTTCTCCCCCGTTCATCCTTCACACCCTCTGGTCCACTCCTCATACTTGTTCCCCAATTCCATCAATGATGGAATGAACCAAAACCATAAAATGGGTGGCATAGGGTGATGGTCCTCCTCCTCCCAAGATACCAGTCATTTGGCCTTCACCGCCACCCACATATCCCACCCCCTCACTGAAAGTTTCTGGTTCGTTCACTCCATCAAACTCTGATGAATCGCAGTCCACTTCTAATTGATCCCAAGGTGCTACCCCACACCCGTACCTACACTTGTGCCTGCACTTCTCCACCCCCAAGCATTAGATTTTTTTGGTCCATCTCTAGGATAAGTTGATGAGGTCTAATAAGAATTTAGACCTAGCCTTACTCAATCATATACACACGCATGAGGAGGTCCTCAATCTTCTGGGTTGGATGCACCTCTTCTCCATCACCGAGGTCTATGAGGAGACCTACCGAGAGTTGTTCCTAGAGTTTTTGACCATGTTAGTGATCGATGTGGAACACATCACCTTTTTACTAGGTGGTCATATTGGGAGCTAACCTTATGATATTTTGGCATCAGGCTCAATATCTACACTTAGGATTTCATCGCTTCCCCTTCTTATGCTGCCATGTGACTGGAGCTAAGCAAGGGGTGCGGAGAGGCATTGGAATTTGATTTCCTAGGACCCTTAGAGAATCCATGAACCTCATAATTTGAACATCTCCTAGCTATAGGGTTTCAGCTTATGGATTCTTTATCATGATTTGGCTCATGAATGGCTCACTAGAGGAGATGCACATGGGAGAATCAGTCAGATTGAGGTGTTTATCCTTTCCTAAGTCATGGGTGGCCCAGCCATCAACATGGATATCTAGTTCATGCTAAACTATTAGACCTAGGTACAATGGGCCCTAGGTACTCTCATGGTGGGAAGTTTCATTACACACCTTATGCTTCATCTTGGAATCTTCGGCACAACTCAACCTCTATCCGCTATTAGGAAGATGGAGTCCATTAATATCTTCATGCTTCATAAGATGGGGATCTTAAGGAAGATCAAGGGGAGGTATTGGTGGGCACCCGAATATATGGAGGATGCACATGAGGCCCTAGATCACCCTCCCCCATCACCTACCCCTACACATGATCCATATTCCCTTGATGACCCAGCCTAAGTCCCTACTTCCACCTCTACCCCATATTCCTTTTCTGCTCTAGCTACATCATCCCCTACCACCACAGCTTAACCACCTACCACCACTACACCTACCCCACCTATAACATCCAACATATAGTCTATTCTCTAGTTCATTCTAGATAATCAATGCTATATTTTCCATTTCCATTGTATCCCTTTCACTGAGCCATCCCATTTCACCACCTCCACCTTACCACCAGCCTCAGCATCTACCCACCCTCCCCATATACAGACCCCACCTATAATTATATTCCAAACCCATATACCACCCCTAATACTACCACTAAAGCTCACATACCTTTTTTCCCAATAGGAGTTTACAGTAGAGCAGGCCCTATGGGGAAAGGTCCCCACCCTCCCATATTCCTCTGATGTGCCTCTAATTGATTCAGCTACCAGATGTATGGCCCCAGTATGGATCAACACCTACCCAACCCATCCTCAATCAATCCTACTACCAGCACCACAACACCTTCTCTAGTGGTTTATGTCCCTTCCTTTACCACCATTACTGACATAGATAGGGTGGGGAAACTTCAGAAACCCACTTTTCAGTAGGGGACTCCTAATATGGATAGCAGCGATACTATTTATATTGTTTAGTTTTTTCCTTTTCCCCTCTACTATTATACACTATTTTTGGTGTATATTTTTTAACTTTCTATTTTATTACAATTATATCTCATAGTCACTAATGTATCATTTCTTATATATATGAACGGGATATTTTTTTGACTTCATTGTATGGATTTTTTATTTTCATTTTTACTTCTACAATAATTTAGTCATGTCTAGATATATTGCATAATCTATTATCATTGATGAGACTTTAAATCTACCATCTGGACTCCCACATGAGATGTATCAGCATCTGGATGACATACAACACCATCTTGAGGAGATATAACTCTCTTATCTTCCTCAGTAGAATCCCCCTCCATGATTTTCAAGGTGGATACTACTTCCACGTGAGATTTTTGGTTGACCCATTTCTAAGGTGATTAAACCCACCAAGCATCCTCATGATCTCAATGACACCACCACCGATTCCTATAGGATGCAGAAGACCTTTGAGTTAATGAACGATACTGACTGATCCTTCTGTCCATCTGTATGGCTAATGATGTCATTATTAGTTCTTTATGGGAGGCAACCCATATTTTTTGTTTTCTATATTTTTATTTTGTTCTTAGGAACTTTGTTTTTATTTTATTTTAGTTTTTTATCATCAGTAATATAAAGATTCTTTATAGCCACTTCTTTCATTTATATAAGTTGTTGTCTCATACATTTAATTGTGTGCACCTGCCCATATTTCTACTTCCATATTGATTAACCCTTGATTACTAATGGTTTATCTAGTGCATGAATTTTGTTTCTAACATTTTTTTAGGTATACTAGTTTCCCATAAACATCCAACAATTTCCCCCCATGGAATAAATTTCACTACGGGGAGATCTCGATTCCTTAATTTTAAATTCTTAATTTCCATTTAATTTTTATTTATGCTTCTATTGATATCTCTCCCATGATGTTTTCCAGAACAGTGTGAACACTGTATCATTTTAAGTGTGGGGATTCTTTATTGTACATTATTGTTGATACACTTGGATTTTTTTTCTTATTTTCACTTATCTAGGAAGGATTTTTCATTAAAAACATGCATTAACTTGAAATATCACTACACCAGAATAAAAAAAATATGAAGTTTGGTTGTAGATTATTGAAATCCATTTTTATTACAGTTTATATTTTTAGCACATGATACATGTTCTGATGGTGGAGTAGGGAGAACATGGGAAGATGGAGGAGAACCCTAATATCATGAATGTGGCGAACTCTAAATCTATGAAACAGAGGTAACTAGGGAAGATCGTGGTGGATTCGACGCTTGTGAATGCAGGGAATCCTAAACTGGTGGAATAGAATGGAGTTAACCTTAGAAATACCATTGTTATCTCGAGAGAATGATGTGAGACTGAACATGTAGGGCACAAGGAGCTCTTCCAACTTGCGAAGAGGCATAACCCGAACAAGGAAGGGCCCCAATCCACTGATAAGAACTTTGAGGATGTGGTAAGATCCCTCACTCCCCAATATTTCTATAATTTTGATGCACCCACGCCTAGAATATTTGTTAGGAAGGGGAAGATTGCACATGTCACTGCCAATCAGGATGTTGTTGAGGAGAGATTCAATCTATGCAAATACTCCATCATTGTTAGAGTTCTGGTCTCGAAAGGAGATAAAAGGTGGATTTACTTTGATCTTACTCGGTGACTTGTGGAAGTCTGGGGATTTGATGATTGGAAAATGATTTCTATGGGAAAATGATTCTATCATATTCTGTTCTCATCTGACGATCACAAGATAAGGGCATGGATCATGGGATATATTGCTTTGAAGCTTGGATTTCTAAGAATTCAAGAATGGGGTAGAGACTTTGACCCTGATAATGTTCGGAATACCTGTGCTTAGGTATGGATCCGAATCAAACTAAATTGGATTTATTGGCACCCTAAAATTTTGTGGGATATTTCATTCTCTGTTGGAAACCCCATTAGAATGGACAGGAAAACTGAGAACCCACATTTTGGCCACTTTTCTCGTATTCTTGTGGAGGTTGACATGGCCAGTAATTTGGTTGAGGAGGTGGTGCTCACAAAAAGGGATGATACAATTAGAATTGGCATTCAATATGAAGGTAAACCAAAATTTGGCACGAAGTGTAATCTCTTTGGGCATCTCTAGGTTGAATGTAAAAGAGAGACAGAGTGTGATTATTGTAAAGGAAGATGGAATGATGTAAGTTCCTTTAGAAAAAAATGGGAAGGCTACACTCATGCAACCTGCAGTAGATGATGATGAGATAGGCATGCCTGGGGGGAAAACATCTAGACCAAGTAGCCCGGGAAGGCCTCCAATGGGGGTAAATGTCACTACTGATACAAATGGTAGAAAGATCTAGGTGATGCCTAAGGTTGTTACCCTCATGAATGATTTGTCGAGCTCCTTTAAGGACTGCATATATGTTCAAAGGGGAAGTCAAGCTGAAACTCTAGTCATTATTGAGGGGGCTGAGCAAAATCTGGACATACATGGATTGCAGATTCAAAAGGTGCTGGAAACTTATGGCTCACAATCTACAAAGCCATCTCATGATGGAGTTATGGGTAAGCTACTGGTAAAGGCTGGGGAAGGTGAATGTGGCACTGGGAATGATGAGGCGGATGGATTATCTCAAGTTCCATCATCCAAAGCAGCCAATAAAAGCACATCAAGGGGAAGTGAGGAATCTACACACTCTACAAATATGTTCACACCTCTAAATAGGATCCGCTAGTATGATTATGCTGAGGAACCCCCAACTGAGGTAGCAATGAATGTTGAATAGATGAATACCAATGAGTGCGATGTTCACCCTCTAAATGAAGGTTATGATGTCTCTGTAGATACACCTGGTTGGGAAGAGGAGAGAAAAACAAAGGGTAAAGAGAGAAAAGGGAAAGGGAAAGGAAAAAAAACCAAAAAGATGTGACACAGCAAGCTGGACCTCAGACAAGGGGCATAACCTCTAGAAAATGAACATATTTTATTGGAACTATCAAGGGATGGGGAAAAACCCCATTTCCAAGGTCCTTAGACACTTTATCATGGTCTAAAAACCTGCACTAATTGGTATTGTTGAACCGAAATTATTATTTATAAACTGGAAGTTATTTAAATGGAAAACTCTTGGATATAGATTCATCTCTAAAAATTATCATTCTTCCAACATTGATAATATTTGGGTGTTAGGAAATGAGTCTATTCACATTAACTCCTTCAGCCAAAGTGCTCAGTGTGTCACAGTCTCTTGTAGCATCTCAGGATGTGAACAACTGGTATCTTTTATATATACAGCGACATCATATATTAAGAGGAGGGAACTATGGAAAGATCTCAAATCTAGTACTGACAACATGAATGGGAAATGGTTGGTTATTAGGGATTTTAACACTGTTTTAAGGCCTGAAGATAAAACTGGGGAAATTTTCAATCGCATTGCCTCCTTCGAATTATCCTCTTGTATTGATTCTTGCAATCTTTTTGAGGTACCTATTGCGGGGGCAGACTTCACATGGAGTAGATATAAGATGCATAGAAGGCAAGAAAGTAAGCTGGATATGTGTTTTATCCAAATGGATGATAAGACTGCTCCTATTGGAATGTAGGGATTTATTCCCCCAAGGTATCAATCTGACCACAATCCTATCATTGTGGACCTATGCATGCATCCATCAAGGCCAGTACCTCTTCCTTTTCATTTCAATAATGGATGGATTGTGATACTTGGATATAGGGAGGTGGTGTTGGAAGAATGGAAGTTGATTCCCATTGGAAGTCCCTTTTATAGGATTGCTGTGAAACTAAATAATCTTAAGGGGATGCTTAAAGAATAGAGTAAAAAAATTCTCCATATTGGATATTGACATTAAAAATGCTGAGGATTACCTTTCCCATAGTCAAGCAGTGAACCGAAAGTAGGTCACACCGTCTATGGAGGAAATACAAGAACATAATAAACTCGATGACCTTCTTATTATGAAGAAGAGGGTGGAGAAAGCACATTTGAATTTGAAATGGTTGAAGGAGGGAGATAGAAACTCCAAATTTTTTCACATATTTCATAAATAAAGGAAGGAAAATAGGGGAATTAAAGTTATAAAAATAAATGGAAAAGTTTTCACATATAAAAGTGAGATTTCACAAGCAGTTGTGGAATATTTTCAGGGGATTTATTCTGATAATGGAGTGGACAGAACTCAAAAAATAATTGCCAACATCAGCACTTTCATTGAGAAACACCATAACTGAAACATACTGATGGATCTATCCAAGGAGGAAATCAGGGTTACCCTCTTCTCTCTTAACATGGAAAGTGCTCCTGGACCTGATGGCTTCACCAATAAGTTTTTCACGTTCTATTGGGATATTTTTAAAGATGAGGTGACTCAAGCTATTAGGGAGTTCTTTATTCACTTCTCAATGCCACATGGAGCTAATTCCAACTTCATTGTCTTGATACCAAAGAAAGATAATGTGTTTGACATCAAGGATTACAGACCAGTGGCTCTTGGGAACATGATTTCTAAATTCATTAGCAAGATCCTTATGAATAGGATATGAGAGATTATGAAGGAACATATATCAATGAACCAATTTGGTTTCATCCCTGGATGAAGTATTCAACACTGTTTGTACACAGCATCGGAAGGAGTAAACTTGATGAAGAGAACAATGAAAGATGGAAACTTTGCCTTCAAAGTTGATATATCAAAATATTTTGATACAATGAAATGGGGATTTCTTTTTGACATCCTTCGAAGGTATGGTTTCTCAAAGGAAGTCATCAAGATTATTAATGACATCCTTGAATCTTCCAAACTGTCTATTCTTATTAATGGGGAACCGAGAGGTTTTCTTTAGTGCACCAGGGGCATGAGGCAGGGTGATTCTATGTCAGGGATTTTATTTTCCATTTCTGAATATTATCTGAGAAAATGTATCAATGAGCTGGCTCAACTTGGACTTTATAAGCAAATCAAATATGGAAGGTACAATCTGGTCCCTTCACATCTTTTGTATGCAGAAGATATACTCTTGTTTGTTCAGGCCTCAAAAAATACCATTACTGTTATCAAGGGGATCTTTTCCCATTATGATGAATTTGTTGGGAAGGTCATAAGTTGTGATAAATCCTTCATTGTCTTTGGTGATGGTGTGAGCATCAACAAACAAAACAGGATAACCCGGAGACTTGGCATTAAGAGGGCCTCACTCCCATTTAATTATCTTGGAGTAACTTTATTTTATGGCAAGGTAAAAAGGCAATACCTTGAAAGAATATGGATAGAAATTATCAACCAAATGGCCCAATGGAAAGTAAAATCCATGTCCTATGATGCAAGGGTGTGCCTGGTTAACTCTATGATCACTTCTAAGTTTGTCTGCTCTTTCTCACTCTATAAATGGCCCAAGGGTCTTGTGAAGGAGATTCAAGGAATGATCAGAAATTTTATATGGATAGGCTCTGTTCATGAGAGGAAGTTGGTCACTGTTTCATGGTCTAATTGCATTAAACCCATTGAAATGATAGGCCTTGGAATCAAAGATCTCAGGATTTTTAAAGATGGACTGATTGGGAAATTCATTTGGAATCTTATATCGAGTGATAATTCTCCTGAGTTCTTTCTTAACAGATTCAAGGGGCGGCTCTTCAATGGATACCAATATCACCTCACATCCTATGTCTGGACATCTCTTAAGTCTTCCTTCAGGAAAATCACTCATGACACCAAGTGGATTGTGAGTAGGGACTCAAAACTTAACCGTTGGACTACCATATGGCTAGATACACCTTTGCAGGATGTCATTGATGTTCTTATAGAAGACACTCACATGTTAATTGCAATCCTACTATCACATATTTACAAGTTTGATAGAATTCCTCATCAGATCATCCTAAACATTCAGAATTATAACTTTATGGACTATGATACTATCATATGGAAGCACAATCAGCAGGGGAATTTTAATGAAAAAGAGTTTTACAAACTTGAATGTGGTGTTTCTAATCAAGCACCAGTGTGGATAATGTGGTTTAATAACTCTTTAATTTAGCCCTCAAGGTTTGTGTTGCTCTGGAAAATCTAGAAAGGAAGGCACTTAGGATCGAATTAAGAAGGATGGATTTAATATGGCCTCCATTTGCTGTCTCTGCCAGCATGCTGAAGAAGTCACAAATCATTTGTTCATTGCATGTGACTTTGCTCATAAACTTTGGAAATATATTGGAATTATGTTTGATATGGAATTTGATAGGAACAGCCAGGTTGAAGAGTGCATGAAGGCACTTTGTATGGCCAATTACAGTGAGCAGGTTTTCCACATGCTACTTGCAGAAACTGCGGTGGTGGTATATCACATCTGGAATGCCCACAATCAGTTGTAGTTCAATGAAATGAATACTTCTATTCATGCAGGTATGATGGCGCTACACAAGGAGGTCTATGCCACATCAGTTGTGCAGCCTGGAGGTATGTTTAACATGATTTGAGAGTTGAACATTCTTAGAAGTGTTGCAGGTCGGCTGAGGAAACCCAGAATGGTTAAATACATTCAGTGGATTCCTCCAATTGCATCATGGTTAAAAGTTAATGTAGATGGGGTTGTGATAAGAATGAATGACCCCTCAGGATGTGGAGGTTTCTTTCGTACTCATCATGGATTCGTCAAGGGGTGTTTTTATCACTCCACTAGAATTAAAATGGCATATGAGGCTGAGTTATTGGCCATGATATGTGCAATTGATTATGTTTATTGGTAAAACTGGACACCATTGTGGCTTGAATCTGACTCTGAGGTTTCTGTGAAAGCTTTTAAGGCGAGGAAACAGGATGTACCATGGAGAATTCTACCTCTTTGGGTTGATTGTCTCAACAAGAGCACTCATCTCAATTTGGAAGTCTCCCACACATATCGAGAATCAAATCAAGTTGTGGATGTGTTGTCCAAGAAGGTTGTCAGTGATATGGGTATGTTTTGATCTTTTACAATTCCTAATTATTGTGAAGCAATTGTGAATGCTGATATGTGTGGAGTGATTCACTCTCAGATATGTAATAACCCCTTGTAACTCTGACTCTGTTTTTCTCATTCTTTCTTTCTTATATATTTTTATGGGTCCGTCTTTCGCCAGATCCCACACTTTATTGCTATATATTTTTAGTAGTATTACCGATTTGAGTAATTTAATTATAACTCTATATTCTTGAAATTTATTTTGATTGACTTATTACTAGATATTATTCCCTAAGTGATTTCCCTATTTTATATTCCCATTCCTGAGAAGATTATAGACCTATATTGTCATATTCTTTTCTAAGCATATTTCTTAGGAGATACTTAGGGAATGTAAACCTATCAAAAATTTAATTGGAATTTTATTTAGTCTATGATTAAACAAATACTCTATTAAAATGATTGAGGCAATATTTATTGAGCCAGTTATCTTGAGACCCACCTATAAATTTTTCCTTCTTTAGCCCTTACTATATATGAATAAACTTATTTAGATGGATCCATTTATAGCCTATTATCCCTTCTTACCCTACTCTTGGTACCATTCATGAATTTTTTTTGAACAGGTGTGGGGGATTTTTCATATCTACCATAAAAGATATGTTCAATACTAAGGATACATACAGTGGAATTTTGACCAAATTTATTTGATGTGGTTCATGATTACTTTTAGCATTCTATACTATTACCTTGTTCCTTTGAAAAAAGAAATACAAAAAATTGGTTGAGTATTAGGAAGGTCAAAAATAACCATTACCAGGCCGATAAATATTTTGATGGATCATTTTTGGTTAAGTGATGAATGTGAGATCTGGCCTAGACATGAATTTCAAAAAATAAATAAAATTAAAAAGATAAAAGGGTATTGAACATTCTTTATAATATCTTGACATATTCATGAACCCACTTTTAGTTATTTAAAGCATGGAATCATTTTTTCTAGGGGGAGTTAATTCATTTCACTATTCATTATTATCATTCATTATAAATTAGCGATTACCCTCATTTTTTAGCTTGATTTTTTATCATATACCCACCTACCTTCAGCCTCAGAGACATTTGAACCTTATTTTTTAAGCCCTAATAATTAATTTTGTATTTTTCTTTACAAAGTGGATATATTATAACCAATTAAATCCTATGGTTAGGAGAATTTATTCAGGGTATGATCGCAACTCCAATTTTATTTTACCTTGAGTGATGATAGAAAGTTTATTTTGAGTTAAATTTCAAAATGGGTATAGATTCTGAGAAACAATTATGAAATTATAATTAAAGGAAGAAATAATCTGAATAAAGAACTAAACTATGAGGCATGAATAATTTTATTTGTAGGATTTATTTTGGAGGTATTACTTGTTATTCATGCACTTATTATTATTTTCCTAGTTTTAATTCAAATTTCCCATTTAAAAATTGTTTGATTTGGAATCCCTGTTGAGATTATTTTTTCTTTAGGATAAGTAACTATTCAAGTGTGGGGGAATTTGATAATCCAAATTCATATACATCTTTTGGATACATTTAATTAATTTTTAATCATTCTTTATTCAATAATACACTAGGTTTTAGTTTGTTTTTTATGGAATAGTAATTCAAGAATCAAATGAGGTCATGCTGAAAAATTAGAGAAATCAACGTTACATGGGATGAATCTGAAGTACACAATGTGTACTCCTCAAGCAGACCACATGCCATCCATTTTCAAGCCACAAATACCAATTACATGGTGTGAACCAAGTACATTATGTGAATCCATATTACACATCATTAAATACTCAAATTTAAAATTTAATGAGATATATGACGTAAGCTCAGTACACGATGTGCAAAGTTAAAAACCTAATTTATGCCAAAGATACAAGCTGTGAAATCTAGATATCTAATACCTTTAGAGGGGTTTGTGGATCTGAAGTGAATGAAATGAAAAAAAATACAATTGTTGAAATCCTTGATGTATAAATAATTTAAAGCATGTTCATGACATGAATCAATTACACATCGTGAACTGATTGGGGCCTATAAATATCCAGTGACCCTGATGCATAGTAGGAGTTCTAATTCTTAACATTATTTTCATATTTTTTTATATATTTCTTTCCCATTTTCTTTAATTTTTTTTTTATTTCTTTATTTTATTGTTTTATCAATTCCAATGTTTTTTTTTCAATTCTGAGGCTTGTTTATTGCTTGTTTTTTATTCTGATGTCTGAATCCAACCACATTTGCTATGAAACTCCAATTTTCACTGAATTATTCATTAATTCTTCATTAAAGTTAGTTTTTAATTACTTTTATATTATTTAAATTTTGTATTTCTTTGATTTAAGTTATTTATTGGTCTTTTCAATTATGTTGCAATCTATTTCCCTACTTTCATTCAATATCGTCATGTGTGGCTAATCTACTTAGGGTTAGGAGTTAAGATTAGGGGTGGATTTAACCTAATTAATTTTATGAATAAAAACTTGGTAACCCTATGTATAGTAATTAGGTTATAAAAAATTGTAAATCCCATTATTTTACAACTACCCTAACCATCGGAGGTGTAAATTGAAGGATTCTTGACCTAATTGTAGTTGAGTAGGATATGACCAATAGCCTATGATTATTTCTACCTAGAAGCTAAGTTTTCTATACTTAGGATATAGAATATATTTGGACCAAGGAGTATTTAATAACTTAGTTCGATCCAATTGGTTGGGCCCAATGTAAATTGGTGACTATTTCACCGCTTTTTAGCCTAAGCCACAGGTCTATCCCAAGATAGATTTAGGATTATCTTCTACTTATACCATGAAATTAACCCTGAACCCTTACTTTCATCTTTTTTAAATCCCAAGATACTTAGTTCTTAGAAAACCCCATATAAAATAGTGGTCATTAGTCATACTTCCAAAGGTTATTACCACTAGGTTTCTTACCAGAAAGTTATCTCTATGGGTTTGACCTCAAACTATCACTTTACTATGACTTAGTAGCTGAGTGTAGTTTAGGAAATATAAATTTAATTTGATCAATGCCCATGCATAATCAATGAAAATTTGTGGGAAAATCAGGGGGTGTTCTTGAGTCCATTCTTTGGTGATTCAATGTTTTTATTCCAATTCCACTGGATAATAGTAGAATCGAGCGTTCTTCATGGGGATTTTGTGTGGCTTGTGTATAGGAGATCATGTAATAACATCTACCCATCATCGCATATTGTTTTGATGGAGGGTATATCGCAAAACAAAATCTACCTATGGTCACACATCATTCTGATGAGGTCTTTTTCTCAGATCAAGGTTGGGAGTATGCCATGGGCTATTAGCGAGCATGTGGTTGCGGTTCCATTGTGATGAGGTTGACCGATGAGCTTCTAGGAATTTATACCTTTTAAAATTAAAATGTAATGTTGTTTAAATTAATTATATTTAATTAATTAAATTTAAATTGATTATAATTAATTGATTTGGTGGTTAGGATATTAAATAGTACCTCGGGTCTTTGGACGATGGCCAGATGGGCTCATTGAGCCTCAATAGGAATTGTTGGGCTGCTTTAAAAATGGGTTTCTCTTTGGTTTAAGATAGGTGGTCCTTATACATCTATCCTTTTGTATTATAAAATTGTATTTATTCATATGGTATATGTGGACCCATCACATTATATGGTTTTCCTCTTTAAAATTGTTTAATTTTTTTAATAGAAATGAAATTTTAAGATTGAATTGCACAAGGTGTTAAGGGACTTAATGTACACTTGGGTACTGGATGGGAATATTAGTCACCGATAGATGAGGACATAAATTAAACTATTATCCTTAGGATATAGGAACTCCCTGAGGGGTGTGAATTAATTAAATGGAATAGGATATAGTGTATTGGTCCTAATGATAACTAACTTAGTGACCCCTAAGTAGTGAGGGGTGATGACTCGGGATGCATGGGAAAGGGGTTGGACATGAGAAATATCCTAGAGTCTCCAAGATCATTAATATGGTCATGGTACTTGTGTTTCTCCTCTACTAGGATGTGATTACATGGGTGGATAGACCCTACAGAGATTGGTAAAAGGTTTGGGCATTCATGGCATCCTAGAATGCATGGGGAAGGGAATTAGATTAAGGTCATATCCCTATTGTCTTTCCTAAGGGTACAATTAAGCCTCAATGAGACCTAAGGGGGACCTATTAGGTTCCCCTATGACTTGTGACTCTAGCGAGAGGTTAGGCTTTAGAATGGTTAGAATTGGTAGTGGGTGTCACCTTAGAACCTATACTAATGATATGATCCTAGCGGATTATGGATAGAGGTGATGAGTTTAGGAATTTGTCCAAGCCCTTCCTTGTATTTATGATTTTACATATTTACATTGGATGTAGGTATAGGTTCCCAAATTTGATTCATGGGACCCAACCTATGATCCTGATGCAATGTAATGGTGAGACTTTGGGAATTCCTATAGGTTCTTCCTAGGATCTAGATTTAGGCCTCATGTGATACTATTGTGATACGAATTAGATGTGTTGACATCATTGTGGATGCCTAGTGTGTATCCTAGGATCTAAATGTTGATCCACATAAAGAATTCCCTGGACATCAGGATTCAACCTTGGGTCTGTATGTAATGCCCCGAAAACCATGGTCCCTAGGATTCCTAGCATCTTTAGGATCTATCCGTTTAGTCTTGGGGGTTTTGATCACTACCATTATGATGATATTCCTAGTTCACCCATATGATCCATTTAGTCGATTCTAATGGCATGACACGTACCTAGTGGGGATGACCAATATATCTAGGATCCAATCAATTAGCATGGTGACATAGAGGATGACCTTTGACTTAGTTGATTCTTGAGATTCTTGGGAATTTTCTTCAATTCATTATTTATATTGGGATTTTGGATAGATTCTTAGGATGCCAAGGATTTGTCTATTGATCCATTCATGACGATATTTTGGTCGTTTGATCCTAAGAATGTGGTATTCCTAGGTTAAACCCTAGGATATAATATTAATATGGTTGTCATGATATCATGATGTTCTCAGAGACAACCTAACACTAGATGATGTAGGTATAGTCGATTAGGGTCATAGAAATAAGGATCAATAATGATACAATTTTGGTACATGTGTTAGCATAGTCCACATGGAGCACTAAAATATATTTTTACATTGAGATAAATCAGGAGTTATTGGTTTATTTTTATTTTATTGTTTATTAGTTATTTATTTATTTTGAGAAATTTTCATGAACATGCCCTTGTGATAGGTTAAACGGTCTTTGATTCCCCAGTAGTAAAATTAAATGGACAACATTTTTGTTTTAAGTTTCTTTTCATAAAGTTGAGGAATTTATTTATGATATTGACTAATAACATAAGTAAATCTACTTACTTTTCAAGTAGAGTTTAATCCTTTAATAAATTTATACCACAAACACATCTTTTCTATAAATGATGATTATTCAAGATGACTTGGTCACATCTAAAGTGCTAAAATCAACTTCTAGAGAATCACATAATCCACAAAATATGTACTATATATTTACCCTATCTTTAGAAATTAACCAAAACCAAAATGGTTAGTACAAGATCAGATAATCCCCAAAAAGTATAATCCTTTATAAAAATAAATACTACTCTTAGTTTCCAAAATTCAACAAACAATACCCAAAGTTAAACAAAGACCATTCAATACACAATTGTCCTTAAAAAATTTCAATATAATCCAAACTAATATTGAAACCCAAAACTCAGAAGAATTTGATCACATAGTCTTCTATGATAAATCTTAAAATTTATCTCCAAATAACATCGACTACTCTTAAAATATCATACTGAAAAATAATTAACCTAATCACATATTCTCCAAGACAGGTTAATCATTTTCATAAATAACTTGAATCGCTATAATTCCAAACAAAAACATATATTCTTCCAAAATAAAATTCCACCATTATTCCTCAAATGAAATCTTATAGTATTCTATTTTCCTTAGGCATATAGTGTTCCCAAAAGAGTGAACATCTTCCAAAATAAAATTTATCACCTAATCACAAAATCATTTTCCTATACTATGTATATCCATTTGATAAAACATAAGTTCCAAAATCAACTTATTATTGATCCATAAAACCATTTAACTAAAAATAATAAGTTATACTAACCAGTTATTTCATGTAGGATAGTGGTAGGTGATAAATCTCAGTTTCACTTTGGTTGTTGGTTAGATTTCCGTAGCTTTTTCTAACACGATGGGATATCACATGGTCTACATGTTGTCTTTTTTCAACAACTATATAATTTTATAACATTCCCAAAAAATGAGATAAATTACTCAAAAATAACCATAGCATATTTTAACCTCAAATGTTATCTCATACCTCATATTTTCATCCTAAAAAGTAATAACCCATAATTTCCTCAAATTTAGGGATCATATAAACCCTAATGGTTATTTATAAATATATCCTCAAAAGAAAATATAATTCTTCCTCGATTAATATTTTTATATAACAATATTAAGGGATAAAAATACTAGAATTATTCTAATGTAATCCCATTAGTAATAAATTTTAAACACATCATCCTCCATAGATCCAACATAACTCTTCAATTCCTAAAATTTAGATGTCTTAATCATCGATCATTCTTCATGATCCTTTATCCATATTTTTCAATATTACTCTTTTATAATTCTTTTCTACAAACAAAATCATGCATAATGTCCTAAGATTCAATAATTTTAAAAAATGATCTAAGAAATAATCCATACCTTTCATATATCATTTTCAGTTTCCTCATCTTCAATTGGAATGGAATTAGGTTTTGGTAAACATATATTTGTATGGTATGACTGATCCCATTCCTGAACCTTCTTCATAGGACATCTATTTGTGTAATGACCATGCACACCACATTTAAAACATTCAATTGATCCCTTAGAAATAACCTCTTTCCCTTTCCTAGATTCAACTGGACGCTTCCTTTTTCCATGGCAGGTAATTGCTTTATGACATTCATTACCACATCTATAACATCTTCCCATCCCTTTGAAGCAGTTTCCTAGGTATTTCTTTCCATATCCTTGACACATAGGTTTTTGAATATAGTTACCTTTATGATTATTACCTGAACTTCCATAGGGATTCGTTTCTCATATATATGATTCCTTATAAAAAATCATCAAGGTTCACATGGTAAATCATGAATTTAGATAGTTGGTTAATAATTACCACAAGATTTCTCATTGTAGTTCCCATTTCCTTTAGTTTCTTATTCAAAAAACCATCATAGTTTCCTTCACATCCATTGTTACTTTGGTTCCTACTAGATCCAACCATTTACTAAAACCAAAAAGGTCAGTGTGATTATATCAGTAAAATCATCATATATTATCTTATGAGAAGGGTAAATACTAAGATATACTTATTCATGTTATCTTAAACTCATTAAATTTATCTAAAATAACTATAACTCTATCTAATGTGCTAACTAGTGTAGTTATATAAAACATGTAACTTATGCTTAAATAATACCCAAACCTCTAAATTTATCTAAGCTGACCTTTGATACCAACTATAAGGCCCCAGCCTTAAACATTACATAATCTTGAGTTAAGTCAAGAATTCACATTGAGGATCTTTTCAGGTTTTTGGTTTTAGAGAATTATGCCATAACTATTACATTACATCTCAAAAATTATAAAGTAGAAATTTCTACTCTATCCAATATTTTTCACAATAATAAAACTCCTTAAATAAAGAAATAATTCTTTTATTGATATAAATATTCTTACCTCCAATGGCCCGAAGGCCTTCATTTTTTATTGATTTTGATAATCCACCTTTCAAGGGGTGAGTTGGAACCCTTACAAGGCTCGTAGGCGTAAGTATTACATGGCTCATAGGCCTTAGAGGAATTCATTTCCCGTAGGCTTCAAACATTAGATAAAACCCAGACTGACTACTTGGAATTGCTCCTCCCCAGCATCTGCATCATGAAATCAGCTCTCCACCTTCTCATGGTTGTTTGGCTAGGTTTTCCCATGCATGCACAGGCTTGTCCCGATGGCAGGTGTCATACCCTCTCATTCTTACAATCTGTTTAGCTTATGCTATGGTGAAAGCTCATTGCTCCTCCTCCTTATGAATTTTACTCCTTGTAGGTTGTCTAGGTTGCATCTGCACTTAAGGTTGCCCGAAGGCCTTGAGGTGGCCCGAAGGCCTTACTGACCTGAAGGCCTGGGTGGCTCTAAGGCCTTAAAGGACTCAGGGACCAAATCGGTGGCCCGAAGGCCCAAACGGGGGAATATTTATGGCTGCTACACTGCCAAATAGTGCCTGCTACAGTACCTTCTATAGTACCTGCTATAGTACTGCTATAGTACCCCAAAAATTGGCCTCCTCTTGGATTTGATCCCTGGTCTCCCGGATGCACTTAAGGAGTCCTCACCAACTAGGATAAGCATAAAAAAGCTTAGTAAGAGTTATATAATAAAGAAATAAAACATTAGTCCATCAATACATAAAAATCAATGAACTCATACTTTTCAATCATAAAATAGAAGATCTTTAACATACCTCATGAAATCATAAGATTTATGAATAACACATAGAAATCATAAATCATAAAGGTAGCTTGTGGAATCCATAACATACTTACACAGTAAATTTTACATCTATATATGGAGTTATGTTTGGAATAACCATCACAGTATATTACCTAAATCTCTTATAAGAAACATTAATGTTTACCTCTGTCACATTACCCAATACATTGGAGAGTTATCTTGGGCTCACTCACTCTAGGTTTATCATATAACCACCCATATTTAGTTTATCATGTAACCACACATCAAATTTCCAAGTACCATTACATAATAATAACACATAAAAGATTTAAATTTTCAACATTTCACTCATCAACCACAATGAATAAATTCAAGAATATTAAAATATTCAATCCATTTCCAAAACCATTTAAAACATTTAATAAATACATTTTTTAATCAAAGTGTCTCATAACACTTTGAAACTTTTAAAGGAATATCATTTTAAAACTTTAATGTCCATATAAATAAATCCTTAAAACCATTTTAAAAACATGTACATTAATGAGAAAGATTTAGAAAAATAAATCTTTAAAACTTTTAAAACGATGTTTTAGTGAAAGAGTCTCATAACACTTGAGAAACACTTGAATAAAAATAATTAAATAATAACATCAAAAAACATTAAATATCATGATGATATAGAAATTAATGATATAAAATGTAAAAATGGTTTTATATACACCTTTAAAGTTGCACAATATCAAGATATGCATCAATGAAAGGATATTGAGACGTAGTCCTTTACATAGATTGTATCAATGATATAAGAATTTATCAATGGGGTGATTATGTGTAGAAATAGTATATTCATGCTAAAAGAAGTGGAAATTACAACATAAATAAACAAATAGTGATTCCACACATAATATTGGTATAATATAATCAATTAAGTTTGTGTAAAATCCAATGAGATTAAATTGAGTTTAGGAATTCCCTTACAAAAATTTGGCAGCCTAACAGCGTCACTTTAAAATTCAGAAAATGATTTTATGAGAGAAAAAAGGGTATCTCATCACTTGGAAATAAAATATACAAAAATAAGGATATATAAGAACATATCACAACATAAGAAATTGTAAATTAAAATACATAACATAAAATAAGTCTTTGACTAAAAGAGGAGGGTGAAAGGTTCCCTTACCTTAAGTCTGACTTGTCTCGTTCATTCTTTATATTCCTTAATAATAAAATTAGTTTAATTTATACTTTCTTAAGAACCTTTTTCATGTTTATTATTCTTTTTATATTACTTATCATCATGTTATAAAAATTACATAATTATATAAGTTTATATCTATTGTTTTTTCGATATTCGGTACTTGAGTCGAAAATGAATTTGTTTTTAGGTAAATTGTCTATGTAGTCAAAAGTACATCATATCCAGAATGATATTCATGATTTAAATATCATATATATCCAGTATATATATGTATTTATAATAGTACATAACGTTTTGAGATAATAAATGAAATTCACCGTTCATGGAGACGGTAAGTCATATATACGCATGAACACTACTTTCATTTATTTTTCATATTTAAAGGAATGAAAACTAAATGATACATAGTTATATTATAATTAAATTATAATATCATATTTTATATACATTAAATAATTTAATTAACACTATAATTTATACATTCCATGTATGGCATGAATGAGTCATATCACTTTGAGGGGGCGGTAGTCCGCACTTCCTCAAATGAAATTATCGTATTTACACATTATGGAAATCATAAAGGTATGTTCTAAATAAAAAAACATAAGCATAGAGACAATATAAATATAATATATATCATATATAAATATAGTTCCATAATAATGTCTACCATTAGAGGTGGTAGGGGAAAATCGAACAATCATCATTTCGTGAGGCAGTAGTTCGCCGTACATAGAAACAGTATGTTCATATCTATTAGATGGAGGTGTGTGTAAGTGTTGCTATAATCCTTATCATAAAAAAATCCTAGTATATTTAGTATATTTGTTTTTTTATTTAATCAAAGAATAAAAATATAATAGGGAGTGGAGAAGTAAAATAATGGAAAGGAACTTTAAAGAAGACACTACCTCTTAAAAAGTGTAATTGCCCTTGATTTGAGCCAAAAGGATTTCTTGAATTTCATTATACCTAATGTAAGGATTATAGGAGGAATAGAGGTATTTTGTGAGTTTATTTGAGAAGATTTTGGATGATCCAAGGGGCTTTAAAGGCATGATTAAATGGGTAGGGGTGATGTCCTTTTATATGAGGGATGAGGGTCTCTTTAGGAAAGTTTGAAAGTATTATTTTATTATAAAATGATTTTCGGTTTTAAAAGGTCCCAAAGTCATTTATTTAAAAGATAAGGTGTTTTGGGTCTAAAACCTCTCAAAAATAGGTTTTAGACAATTCTAGGTCACAAATTTAACCTTATCTTTTAGCTTTGACCCTTAGTTAACTAATTTAACTCTTACCATGTCTTCTTGTATATTCATACTATATGGTTAATATAGTTACTGTAAAATGACAATAGAACCTCAAGTGGTTCATTAATGACATGTTAAACATTATATAAGTCATTTTAACAAATCGTATATTTTTAAGACTATTATATAATTTAATAAAATAGTATTTGTTTTAAATTTTCATTTATGTCAATTTTTATACTATTCATATCATGACTTTTTAAAAATCCATAAAAACTTGATTATTTCAAAAAAAACTTAATTTATTAAAATATAACAAGTCATAATCATCCAAAAAATTATTTTATAGCATAAATAGTTTCAAAATAGATTTATTTTAATATTTATAATCTCATTTATTTAAATCATTTGTTAATAAGGTAATCATTACATCACCATTATGTCATAAATAAATTTATGTATTTGATCTCTAAAAATTATAAATAAAATACCATGATTTAGGAAATATTTTTATATTTCTAATTAATATCTATAGTTTAAAATATCACTTATATAACCCTATATAAAAATTGTTTTACTAAAAGATATATGTTTACGTTACATTTTTCTTTACTTTAAATTAATTCTTATAAAATGTCATTTTCCCATCCAAGTGGCTCCATGGGGTCCCAAAATAAACCCAAGGATTCCCATGGTCATAAATACCTCATTAAATAGGATTAGTACACGTTTTAGGGTGGTTTAATATTATTATATTATTATTTTTTACCCTTATTTACCAGATTTTCCCTTTAACCACGGTAAATAAAATAATTACTGAAGTTATTATCCATAATATCTAAAAATATAAGGTACCTATTTACACAATTTAAACCTTATGATTCCAAATATGGAATCCATTTTTTCAAATTTAAAACACATAAGTTTCGGTAATTAATTTAAAATTAATTCCAGTTGTTAAAACCAAAAAGCGGGTTTTTAAGAAGTAATAACTATCAAAAGATTGACATGTGTTTATGTCCAATTTAAAAGTGAAATTAATTCCAATGACCAAAATTGGATTAAATGATAAAAATTTAATCCAATTACACTTTAAAACCAATTAAAATTACAATATAATTGCATAAATAAATTAGATGATAAGGTAATTTTGACTTAAAATGCGGTAGTTTTCACTATTCATTGAAAAATGAACTTTATCATAAAATTACCAGAAATTTATCCAAAGTAAATTTTGATGTCCAGATTCTATATAAGAAGTTTATTTTGTAAAATAGAACATATAAAAGTTAAAAAAACTATATTTAAAAGGGGTTTTCCATCAAAAGGCGGTAAAATGACTTTTTAAAAAATATTAGAGTATTTCATGCCTAAAATCAGATTCGTTCTTATTATAAGCCTCTAAAATTATCGGATAAATGTAAATAAATTTAAAAAACATGTATAATTATATTTTAGTTAGTTTTGTTCATTCCCACCAATGCAATGACTAGGTGCTAACTACCATTTAAAATATTAATATTATTATATTATTTTTTGGTATAACTCAAAATTGTGTGCAATGTAAGATTTCAAAAAAACTCGTTGTTGCGTGTTGAGTACGCTATTGGACAAAGTGTCCTCTTTAACATAAAATTAATTTCTTATTCATAAATATTAATAGATATGAAAATGTATTATTCTATAAATACCTAGGTCATTACAATCATTGTCAATACCATGTTAGTAGTATGGGTTCACTCCCCATACTATATTGGAAGTCATGGGTCACTCTCATGTCCATCTTAGTAGAATTAGTTAACTTCTCATACCATCTTGGTAGTCATGGTTCACTCTCATGGTCATATTAGTAGTATGAGTTCACTCCCCATACTATCTTTGTAGTCATAGTTAACTCCCATGGACATCTTAGTAGTCAAGGTTTACTCCCAAGACCATCATAGTCTAACTCATGAGATATAAATCTCTACCAAATTCATTAGAGGGAGATATAGGTCCCACCCATATAATAGTGAAATCCTACTTACATGCGCCAGAAAATCATAAAAATTATATCTTAACCCATAAAATTAAATGGGTATCATAAAAATATAAACATATCATAACCTGTGGAAAATGATACATGTTTCATAATCAGTTCATCAAAAGCATAACCCATGAAATAGAAAAGAATTTCATAAACATATAAAACATATAAGAGAAATGGGTTTCATAAATACCATTACATTAATCATAACCCATTCATAAAAATAATATGAATGAAACCTTTAGATCTTTTCCTAGAAGGAAATGAGTAACATCAACGGACATCATCTTAGATAGAAAATAATTTTAAAATATATTTCAAAAACGTTTCTTGAGTAAAATATCATTTCTTCTTTGAAAAATACTTTTTAATACATAAAACCATTTGAAAATAATTTTTTTATAAAATAACTTTAAATATTATAAATAAGACTTGAAATCATTTTGAAAACCTTTTTCCTTTAAAACTTATAAAATGAGCTTCAAAATATTTTAAAACTCTTTTTCTTTGAAAACACTTTTAAAACTTACAAAGAAAGACTGAAAATATTTTGAAACCCTTTTTAATTTAAAACATATGAAAGAAGCTTAAAAAATTTAAAACCATTTCTTTGAAAATACTTTGAAAACTTGAAAACAGTTTTCCTTGAAAACTTATAAAATAAGCTTAAAAATATTTTAAAACACTTTTTCCTTGAAAATAATTTGAAAACCAATAAAGAAATATTTAAAACGTTTTGAGAACAATTTTTCTTGAAAATCACTTTTAAATACATTTTAAAAAAAATAACCTTTTAAAAATGCAAAGGAAGATTCAAGGAAATGGCGGTGGGTAAATCCATACATGTCATACGAGGTAAAAAGAACATTCATTTAGCATGATAAAGAGGTTATAAAAATGTATCATTCATATTGTGACAAAAATATTCCTTTGAAATAATTGGTAAAATACAAAAAGGTTAAAATTTTATTTTAATGATCATAGGATATTAGTAGAATATACTTGGAAACCCTTTTTAGAGAACATGGTTTTCCAAACGAAGAGAGGGTAAAGTCAGGCTTTCTTAAAAACACTTTCCTAACTATCTTATATACCAAAGAGTATAAATATAGTACCAATAAAATAGTATATCATTAATAAAAAAGGGGAATAAAATTCATGACCATCTTGAGATATGGGTTGTAATATTTCATTAAAGGAGGAATAAACATAAACAATCTTGAAAATCGATGAGATTGTATCAATAAACTCTTACAACTTGGTAACTTGGGATCATACTCTCTGTGTAAGAAAAGAAAATTAAATGAATCTTAAAATATCATGAAAATAATTAATTTAATTATATAACATGTAAAATGGAAATATATACACCTCGGAATATAATTTCGGTGCATGACAAAACATGAGTCTCAAAGAAGGCAAATTGAGACAAAACTATTTTACCAATTTGGTAACTTTTGAAACTTAAACCCCATGAAATAAATATCATAAAATGGATATGTTAATACCCTTAAATTTAATTATAAGATACATATAATACAATCATGGGTAGTATATACACCATAGAAAAGTAAATATTGGAAAACATAGCATGTATATCACAGAAATAAAAAGTGAGATGAAATCCCCTTATCTTTTTCTTTGACTCTCTTCGTAATCGTTCAAACCACATGTATAATAAATATAAATTTATTATAAATATTTTAAATAACCATATTCTTATATATATGGTTTGATTACAACCTTATATTACCTACTTTTTAACAATCCCATGTTAAGGTTTTACTTCGGGCAATATTCGCTTTATTCTTCGCATATCTATTAATTTGTTATATCTTGGGTATTTATACTTTATATCATGATTTCTGGAATCTAAAACATGATATAAATATAATTTACAGGAATTATATGTTTATTATACTAATCTATAGAATATATAAGTATGAAACAGAATGCACAGTTCATGGAGACAGTAGGTCGTACATACGCATGAACGTTATTTCCGTTTAATTATCGTATTAAAATAAAGAAAGTAAAATACATATATTAATATATGTGTATATATATATCATTATTAAATTGGATTTATTATATCATATATATCCTTTATATTCACTAAATCCATCCTTAATACATTCCATGTATTGTGTGAACGAATCACATCACTTTGAGGGGGCGGTAGTCCACACTTCCTCAAACAAAATTATCATATTAACACCAAGTGGAAATTGAAAAAGATATGTGTTGTAAAAGTAACACATAATATTAAAGAAATAATAAATATAATACATAATATATAATATATATAAATATATTGTTCATCATAATGTACACCATGAGAGGTGGTAAGTAAAAATGAACAATCATCGTTTAGTGAGGCAGTAGTTTTCCATACACATAAACAGTATGTTCGTTATCCATTAGATGGAGGTGTGTGTAAGTGTAGGTTGAAACCTTAGAATAAAAACATACTAGTATATTTAGGATAATTTTTTATACAATCATGGAAAAATAAAGTTGAGGGTGGAAAAATAAAATAAAATAAAGGACTTTAGAGAAAACGTTACCTCTTAATCAGGTAACTCCTTTTATTTTGTGCCAAAAGGATTTCTTGGATTGCCTTCTACCCAAGGTAATGATTCTAGGTGGAAGGTATTATTTTGGGGGAGTTTATTGGGTAGATATTGTCTGAATATAAGATGTTTGAGAGGTGTGAGGATGTGGGAGAGGTGGTGGCATTGTATAGGGAAGGAAAAGGACACACTTGTAATTTTTGAAAACAAGTTATGTATACACATGTTCTTACCTAAAAAAAGTAATATCAAAACAACATAAAAAAATAATGGAAGTTTTATGGTATAAATATGGTCATACAATGGGTTTTGGGCAAGATTATAGGTAATTTAGTCTCCTAAGATTAAGGATTATTCCCTAATTAACCTTAATTTGACCTTAATCGTTGGGAACAATTTTAATCAATTTTACTAACCATTTTGGTCAAAAATCAACAAGATATAATTATAATATAAATATTATACTGATTAAAATGTTCTATATCGTTTTTTATAAATTTAATTCATAGAAACAGAAAAATTAAGATTAATGTTAATCCTGTAGACGGGACGAAATTAAGGGTTTTTAAAAAGATTATTAAGTTTTAATATTCAATTTCAAAGTGAAATTGATTATAATTAACTAAACTGTATTAATTGATGTATAATTGATCTAATATTTCTTTAAAACCAATTTATAATATAATTTAACATTAATAATTATTTAAACAAAAAGGCAGTTTTTAACTAAAAAGCAGTTTTTTTTAACTATTCATCCAAAAATGAAGTTTCTCAGAAAAATCCCAAAAATTCACCATAAGATAATTTTGAAATTATAAATTCAAAAATAAAATTTTATTTTATAAAATTAAATTTATAAATGTATCTAGTATTAATTTTATTATTAAAAGTGGTTCATTTGAGAAAATGGTATTTTTAAACATAAAATGACTTTACCAAAAATCATATCTTTCATTACCAATATGTTTTATCTATATAAAACATATTATAAATAATATTTTAAAATTAGTTATTAATATTCATATAAATATGTTTTACGGTTAGGTTATACTTATCTCATTTAAATAATTATAATAATAAAATGATGTTTCGTAGAAACATATGTGTTGCGTGTAACGTACGCCAAGTCGATGTTGTGTGTAGCACAAGCCAAGTCAATATGGTGTGTAGCGCAAGCCAATTATGTATTGAATGTAGAAAAATCCAATTATATGTTGTGTGAAATGAATTTTTTACTTAGTGTCTTTAATATATATATATATAAAGAACTATTTCTAGTGTCATGTGAAATGAAAAATATCAAAAAGATAAATTAATTTGAAAAAAAATCACAAAATCTCAGGGTGTTACATTATACCCCCCTTAAAATGAATTTCACCCTAAAAATTCATATGGGTTATCAAAGTTTTAATACTTGAAAGATTCATTCATAGAAACCCGCATCATAACAATTAATACTAAAACTTCCCTTAAAAAGGGAAAGTTGGAACCATAACGGTTACCCAAAGTAACATATAACTAGGTTTCCACATAGAAGTACATAGGTTGGGAGTGAAGATTGAACATGGAGGAAAAGCGTTAATATTTAAAGGGAGTGATTGAGGTCATCAATCACAAACAAGTGAATGATCAAAGAAAAGTTGAGGGCCTCAAATTCATAAATCTTTGATGATTTAAAAGGACATCGGTTCAACAAAATTAAGGTATTAGGAAAATGCATTTTCTTTTGATCATTATCCTAATATTGAGTAATAATTTTATTGACCAATAATATAAGTAAATATACTTATATGAAAATTTTATATAAACAAAATTTCATTCTTTAGTTGTTCTTTTATCAATTTCTAATTCATTCATTACTTCATGTAATGGATGTCCAGAAATTAACTTTTATGCCTGAAGTTTTAAAATACACTTTTAGCAAATATTAAGGATCATAAAAGAATTAAATGTATAAATATTTATCTATAATTATTCTTAAAAAATTAATATGGTTAATACATTAATCTCTAAACATAAAAATTAACACTATTTTTTCATTATAAATAATTATTCATCAAGAATAATTATACATTAACCAAGACATTGTGTAGGACAATGGTAGTCCTGAAACCCTTATCGTCCTTCGATCATGGGTTCAAGACCCATGGCCTTGCCAGACTTGATTTTTTGTCACTAAACATACATGGTGTCCTTTTATAAAACCATACTAATATAATTTCCAAAATATGATGGACATCCTTGAAATAAGGTTAATCACTTAATATCCTTTTGAACAAGGTTTTCCAATACAATATCAATAAATAAATGCTTCCTCTAAAGTTTAACTAAAAATTTTCATGAATGGATAAACTTATAACCCTTATGAAAGATTAAAATCAGAAAACATATAAATAAATTCATGAAACCAGCTTAACATCGATCCCCCATATATCACAAATTAGCTCTTGGTTGTCACATTCCAAACATGTGAATACCCATGTGGTAAATTCTCTTGGAACATAGTAATGAACTGAATTACCATAAATACCTTTTTTAAAACATGCATTCTTACTTATTCCATATATTACTGGATATATTCCATAAATCCAATAATTTTTAAACTTCATCTGTGATATCATGAACTACTTGTCAACATGCCCTTAATTAGTTCCAAGGTTACCTTCTAATTTACTTATTCATATCTCAGATATCTTTATCCAAAAAAAATTATCATAACATAAGTAACATATTAAGGGTTATCATTCCCTTAATCATGTGTTTTAAATGGACATCACCTTGTGATTATATCACTTTTCTATTCCATCGAAACCATTCAATGTGCTCTTGTAAATCTATAGAAAAAAAATATATAAACTGAACAATCCTTATATATTCCACCTTTCATATAACATACTTATTGAATCCAAATACATAAAAAATTTATTATCCCAATTCATAATTATTCTACTAATAAGGATACCTCATCCTATTATACAATACCTCTTTCCTTTCACATTTTATATGTAGTCTCATCATTATCATAAATGTAACCATTACTCACACCACCTTGCTAGTTCCCTTCATGAGATTTCATCTTGGTACATTGAGTTTCATAATGATCATTTACTCCACACTTAAAACACTTAACCTTTTATTATGTCTTAGGGTGTCCAATATTCTCATCCATTTTGTTAATTAAACTCTTTATTTTTCCTTGCAGTCACTTGCTTTGTGTCCTTCCTTACCACTGTCAAAACATCTTATCATTACTCTAATACATTCACTTAGGTTATTCTTTCCAGATTATTTATACATATAAAATAGAATTTTCTTTCCTCCATGGTCTCTATTACCCAAACTCTCAACAAACTCCTTTCTCTTCCTTAGTGAGTCCGAGAGTTGGTGAAATTATACATTTTTAATTATGTTCTGTGAAAACTGATTAGGTATGATCACAAAATATCTTACTCTAGTGATCATCCCACTTGAATTCTCATTAGAAAATCATCCATCACATTCAACATTAATCAAGTTCCTTCTAGTACCTACCATTGACTAAAACCAAAAGCATAGTGTGAGCATTACTTATCATAGCAGAAAACCACATAGTCGTGAAAAATAATTACTTATAGGATGTCTAAACCATGACACCTTCTGTAATATATGACACCCTAGGTTCATCCTACATTATTCATAGTTAACATATATTTAAATCCTTAATGATGGTTCATGAAGATTTTGTTTATTCCAAAATCATATCCCCTAGGAGTGTCAAACTAGGTGTGTTGCAAGGCCTGTTTTCATGTACCATATTACCCCAAGTCAGGCCAAAAACATCTTTTCAGATTTGTTACCCCTAGTTACATTTTTTCCAGATCCAAATCCACTTGTAGTATCAAGACAAGGATTTATTTCTAGGAAACCACTCACTCTATCCTTTACCAAAATTCCAGGACATTTTCCTAAATGTTAACTCATTTGTATACTTATCCTTAGAGACATCCCTATACATATCCTTAGAAATATACCTAGGGATATCACTAATGTTTTATCATCCTAGTTTCCAAAGGTTGACTAAACCTTTCCTTTGAAATAAACTATAGTAACCCAGGCTTAACATACATGGATATTATATCATTTTAGATGAATACTCCATACATTACAAAAATACATTCTTGAGGAACATAATAGTTTAGTGTCTTTGGAAAGTTGGAAACAAAATCTTCTATCCTACTGAAATATCTTCAACATCTCCCATAAAGATATCCACCTTTAGTACTTATAACTAAGAACTTTCTTTATAACCTAGGAAAAGGAAACATAAGAAAGAGGTGATCTCAAATGTTTAGTAAGGGTAAATAAAGGAGATATGTATGCATAATTATGAGCATAAGGGTATGAGAACATGATCATGAAAATAGAAGATCATACCCTACTTATCGAAGATCATATACATGAATCATGGAATAAATCATGGTAGTTCATAAGAGATGAATCATAAGGAAATAAATAACACAATCCATAAAAGCATAACATAAGAACAAAATATGGAATTTTTGGTAGACACATAAGAATGTAATATGATTTCCATAGTATCTAAGTCATCATTTCCAAGACTATCTTAGTAGTATGGGTTCACTCCCCATACCATCTTGGTAGTCATGGTTCACCCCCATGGTCATCTTAGTAGCATGAGTTCCCTTCTCATACCATCTCTGTAGTCATGGTTCACTCCCATGGCCATCTTAGTAACATGAGTTCACTTCTCATACCATCTTGGTAGTCATGGTTCACTCCCACGGCCGTATTAGTAGTCAAGGTTTACTCCCAAGACCATCTTAGTCTATCTCATGAGATATAAATCTTTACTAATGCATTTGAGGGAGATATAGGTTTCACCCATCTCATAGTGAAATCATACATACATATGACACAAAATCATAAACAATCATATCTTAACCCATAAAATTAAATGGGTATCATAAACATATAAACAAATAATAACCTGTGGAAAAAAATATAGGTTTTATAATCATTTAATCAAAATCATAATCTGTGAAGGAGAAACAGATTTCATAAACATATAACTCATGCAAGAGAAACGAGTTTCATAAAGAACATGGAATTAATCATAACCCATTCATAGAAAGAATATTAATGGAACCTTTAGATCATTTCCTATAAGGGAATTAGTAACATCAACAGATGTCATCTTAGATGAAAAATAATTTTGAAATTTCTTTCAAAAATGTTTCTTGAGGAAAATATCCTTTCTTATTTGAAAAATTATTTTTAATACATAAAACCATTTCAAAATAATTTTCTTATAAAATACCTTTAAATATTATAAATAATACTTGAAATCATTTTGAAACACTTTTTCCTTGAAAACTTATAAAATGATCTTCAAATTATTTTAAAAACCTTTTTCTTTGAAAACAATTTGAAAACTTATAAAGAAATATTGAAAATATTTTAAAAACCTTTTTACTTGAAAACATATGAAAGAAGATTTAAAACGTTTTGAAAACCATTTCTTTGAAAATAATTTGAAAACATATAAATAATGAATGAAAACAATTTTCCTTGAAAACTTATAAAAGAAGCTTCAAAATATTTTAAAAACCTTTTTCTTTGAAAACACTTTGAAAACATATAAAGAAATATTGAAAACTATTTTAAAACAATTTTTCTTGAAAATTACTTTTCAATAAATTTTCTTAAAAATTAACCTTTTAAAATTCAAAGGAAACTTCAAGGAAATGGTGGTGGGTAAATTCGTACATATCGTACGAGGTAAAAAAACATTCTATTTTCATGGTAAAAAAGTTAGAAAATGCCTTATTTAGAAATAGAAAAAAAAAATTCCTTTGAAATCATTTGTAAAAGAGAAAAGGGTAAAAATTTCTTTTAATGATCATAGTATATTAGTATAATATACTTGGAAACCCTTTGTAGAGAAATTGGTTTTCTGACCGATGAGAGGGTAAATTAGGGATTTCTTAAAATACCTTTCTTAAATATCTTATGTACCAAAGAGTATAAATATGGTACCAATACATGACTATATCATGTATAACCTGAGGTGGATAAAATTCATGAATTTCTTGAGAGATGTGTTGTAATATTTCATCAAAGGAAGCATAAACATAAACAAACTTGAAAAGAAATGAGATTATCTCAATAAACTCTTATAACTTGGTAACTTGGGATCATACTCTCCCTGTAAGAAAATAAAATTACATGAATATTAAAATATCATTAAAATAGTTAAATTCATGATATAACATGTAGAATTTAAGTATATATACCTCGAAATAGAATTCCGGTGCATAACAAAACATGAGTCTCAAAGAAGTCAAATTGAGACAAAACTATTTTACCAATTTGTTAACTTTTGAAACTTAAACCCCATGAAATAAAGATCATAAAATGGATATGTGAATACCCTTAAATTTAATTATAATATACATATAATACAATCATGGGTAGTACATACACCACAAAAAAGTAAATATTGGTGAACATAGCATGTATCTCACGGAAATAAAAAGTGAGATGAAATCATCTTACCTTGTGTCTTGACTCTCATCGTACTCGTTCAAACCACCTGTATAATAAATATAAATTAATTATACATATTTTAAAGAACCATATTTTTATATATATGGTTTTATTATGACCTTATATTACCTAATTTTTAATAATCTTGTGTTAAGGTTTCACTTCAAGTAATATTCGCTTTATTCTTCGCATGTGTCTTAATTTGTTATATATTTGGTATTTATACTTTATTTCATGATTTACAGAATTTAAAACATGATATAAATATCATTTATATATATTAAATATGTATTATAATAATATATATAATATATAAGTATGAAATAAAATACATCATTCATGGAGACGGTAGACCGTACATACGCATGAACATTATTTTTGTTTAATTGTTGTGCTGAAAGAAAGAAATTAAAATACATATATGTGTGTGTGTGTGTGTGTGTGTAATTATTATATTATCTTTATTATATCATATATATTCACTAAATCCATCCTTAATACATTCCATGTATTGTGTGAATGAATCACATTGCTTTGAGGGGCGGTAGTCCACACTTCCTCAAATGAAATTATCATATTAACACCAAATGGGAAGTAAAAAGATATGTGTTGTAAAAGAAATATAGAAGATTAAATAAATAATAAATATAATATATAATATATATAAATATATTTTTCATCATAATTTCCACCATGATAGGCGGTAAAGAAAATTGAACAATCATCATTTAGTGAGGTAATAGTTCACCGTACACATAAACTGTATGTTCATTATCCATTAGATGGAGGTGTGTGTAAGTGTAGGTTGAAAAATTATCATAAAAACATCCTAGAATATTTAAGATACTTTTTTTTTTATAAAATCATGGAAAAATAATGTGAAGTTGGTGGTGAAAGAAAATAAAATAAAGGAGTTGAGAGAAGATGTTACCGCTTAATCAGGTAACTCCTTTTGATTTGTACCAAAAGGCTTCCTTGGATTGCCTTATGAAAAAGGGAAGGTTTCTAGGAGGAAGGTAGGATTTATTGGAAGTTTATTGGGTATATATTTTCTGAAACTAATAGGTTTTAGAGGTGTGAAGATGTGGGATAGGTGGTGGCCTTTTATAGGAAAGGAAAAGGACTCACTTGGAATTTTTAAAAACAAGTTAGGTGTACACATGTTCTTACCTAAAAAAAATCATACCAAAACAACCTAAGTCAATAATTTAAGGTTTATGGCCTATATATGTCCATAAAATGGGTTTTGGACAAGTTTATAAGTCATTTGGGCTCCTAAGATTTAGGTTTAGTCGCTAATTAAGCTTAATTTGACCTTAATCGCTGTGATTAATTTTAATCACTTTTACAAATCATTTTGGTCAAAAATCAAAAAAATATAATTAGAATATAAATATTATAATTATTAAAAAAAATATTTTTGTTTTTCTAAATTCAATTCATAGAAATGGAAAAATTAAGATTAATGTTAATCCCATAGACGGGACGAAATTATGGGTTTTTAAAGTAGAAAGAAGTTCAAAAGTTTATTAAGTTTTTATATTCAGTTTCAAAATGAAATTGATTATAATAACCTAAATTATATTAATATATTTATAATTGATATAATGTGACCTTAAAACAAATTTAAAATATAATTTAAAATTACTAATTATTTAAAATAAAATGAAGTTTTTAACTAAAAAACAGTATTTTTCACTATTCATCAAAAAATAAAGTTTCTCAGAAAAATCCCAAAAATTCACCCTAATATAATTTTGACATTATAAATTCAAAAATAAAGTTTATTACCTAAAATTAAATTTATAAATGTGTCTAAAATTAATTTTATTATTAAAATTGGTTCATTCGAGAAAACGGTATTTTTAAACATAAAAGGACTTTACCAAAAATCACATCTTTCATTACCAATATGTTTTATCTATATAAAAATTTATAAATAATATTTAAAAATAAGTTATTAATATTCATATAACTATATTTATTGTATATTTTATAATTATCTCATTTAAAAAATTATAATAATAAAATGATGTTTCGTAGAAAGATCTGTGTTGCGTATAACATACACGAAGTTAGTGTTGCATGTAGCGCAATCCAAGTCGGTATTATGTGTAGTGCAATAAAAGTTGGTATTGCATGTATCACAATCTGATTCAGTGTTGTGTGGAAGTAATTTTTGACTTAGTGTCTTTAATATATATATATATATATATATATAAAGAACTATCTCTAGTGTTACATGAAATGTAAAATATCAAAAAAATAAATTAATTCAAAAAATAATAATTCACAAAATCTCAATGTGTTACAACTAGGAATTATCAAGGATGAGAATTATTATGGTGGGGATATTTTAATATATCAAGTTCCATATAGGTTATAAATTTTCCAGGGGAATTTGAAATTTTAGAAGATGGTGGGGGGATATTTTAAATCGGCATTCGAATTTGAATTTTGATGGTTTGAACCCCTAAAAAGAGTATTTTTATACATGTTTTGAGGCTTGGGAGACATCCTAAGGGCTCAAAGTAATCTTAGTGGATTTTTTGTGGTTGCTTCAATAGAGCCACTGGCTTGCCGTTGGGAGTTTTAATGGGGAAAATTACCAAATTAACCCTCAGATATTTATGAGGGGAGAACCATTTTTCCTCCCTTTTGGGCATGAATTCAGCCTCATCCACCACCATTTGGATCCTTATACTCCCTTGGTTAGGGGGTGTTATTGAGTTCATTCTTTTTAAATTATAGGTTTTGGTTTTGAATCCATTAGGACATGATGAAATCAATTGTTTTTCATAGTGCTTTCATATGGATTGAGTAGATGAGATCATGTGATGACATCTGCCTACCATCGCACATAATTTTGATAGATGGGATGTCCTTAAATACCATATTCCTATGGTTGCACATTTTTCTAATGATTTATTTTTCTTGGATCGAGTTTGGGAGCTTGTTATGGGTCGTTGGCGAGTGTGTAGTTGTGCTTATAGTGGGACAAAGGTGACCAATGAGTTTCTAGGAATGTATGCCTCTTTAAATGAACATATAAATTGTTTAAAATTGTTTTTAGTTAATTAATTAATTATAAATTGATTATAATAAATTAATTTTGTGGTTGGGATATGATAATGGGCCTCAAATCTTGGGATTATTGTTGGATGGGCTTGGTGAGCATCGGTGGGCATTGCCAAGCAGTTATAAAAAAAGGGTTTCACATCGGTTTAATATAGTTGGTCCTTATAAATATTACATTTGGTATTATGAACTTTTTTATATGAATGTGGTATGTTTGGCGCTACCACATTAGGTGGTGGGCCTCTTTAAAATTATTTTTTAATAAAAATGAAAGCCTGATATTGGATTGCACAAGGTGTCGAGGGACCCAATGGACCCTCATGTATTGGATGGGAACTTTGGTCATTGATGGTTGAGGACATAAAATGAATTATTATCCTGTGGAAACATGAACCCCCTTAGGGGTTTGAATTAATTAAATTTAATTGGATAGAGCATAGTGGCCCTAATTATAAATGACTTAGTGACCCCTAGGTAGTGAGTGGTGATGACTTGTGATGCATGGCTAAGTGGTTGTCCATAAGAGATACCATCGATCCAATTAGAACATTAAGATTATCATGGGGTGGTGTTCCTCCCCCACTAGGATGTGATTACTTGGGTGGTTAGACTTTGTAAAGATTGGTGGAAGGGTTGGGAGTTTGGGTCGACCTAGGATGCATGGGGAAGGTAATTTTCTTAAGTCCATCTCCATAGTGTGACTTTTATAAGAGTCTATGGAGGCCTAGATGAGACCTAATGGTACCTAAATAGGTTTCCTTATGATTTATGACCCTGGTGAGAGGGTGGACTTGGTAATGGGTAGATTTAGTAGCGGGTGTCACCTTAAAATCCATACCAATGATGTGAGCCTTAGGGCAGTGGATAGAGGTGATGGGTTTAGATTTCTATCCAACCCCTACCTTATATTTTTTATTTTACATATTTACTTTTGATACAGATATAGGTGCCCATACTTGCTTCATGGGACTCATCCTATAGGTCTGATGTGATGTGATGGTGACTTTGGGGAAGACCAAAAGTTATTCCTGGGATCCATCTTTGGGACTCATGTGATACTATTCTGATATATATTGGATGTGATGATTTCATCATGGATTCCTTGTATGTATCCTAGGATCTAGAGTTTGAGCTACTTAAAGAATTCCCAAGATTTCAGGATTCAACCTTGGGTCTATATAGGATGCCCTGGATGCCACAGATCCTTAGGATTCCAAGCATGTCTAGGATACAACCATTCAATATTAGGGATTTTGATCACTATCATTATGATGAGATTCCTAGGTCACCCCTAGGATTTAGCTAGTTGAGCCTGATGACATGGCACACACCTGTTGGGGATTCCTAGGATGTTTGGGATCTATCCGGTTGGCATGGGGGGATATGGAGGATGACCTTTGAGTTAGTGAATTCTTGGGATGGTGGGAATTGGATTCAATCTATTATTTATATTGTGAGTATAGAGATATTCCTAGTATTCTTGGGACTTGGATGTTGAGTTGTTTATGATGATATGTTAGTCATTTGAGACTAAGCATGAGGGATCCCTAGTTTAAAACCTAGGATCTAGTATTAATATGACTAGAATGATATCAGGATGGTCGTAGAGACACATTAGTAATAGTAGAATTAGGTATATTTCATAAATTTTACTGACCTAAGGATCAACAATGATATAGTTTTGGTGCATGGGTTGGCATGAAAAACTTTCTCAGAGACATCCCAACATCGATCCAAAGTAGGTATTGTTGGTTTATTTTTATTTTATTGTTTAGTTGTTATTTATTTATTTTGATCATGTTGCATGCATATGCACTTCATGTACAGGTTATGCATGGGGCTGAGTTGGTGGTTCCCTACTAAGTTATGTACTCACACCTTGCTTGAGTGGTCATGTCACATGGGTACCCAAGTAGACCTTCACTTTTTGCGGGCATGGGTTGGGTACATGCCTGATATGCCATTGGTGACCGATCTAAGCAGCTTGAGTGGGAATGGTGTCTAAGATTGAGGTTTGGTTTGAAGATATAGTTTATCCTCTTGTAATTTTATTTTATTCTTTATTTATGTATTTATGTGTATATACGATAGGCCTGGTGGGAGGTTATCATTGTATGACTATACTACTTCTACATGATATATTATTATTTATTTGAATGTTTTATTTAATCTCCATAATTTGATGTATATCATTTATAATTTATGATATTTGTTTATTTATCCATTACTACACACTTTGATGCATGGGGTATAGCCTCTCCAAGGTACCTCCCTAGACCCCTAATGCTAGTCGATAGCCTCTGGAATTTGGAGAGGTGTGCCTATGGTCACATGGAGAACTGGTTTGGTTTCTATTAAGAGTGATTAGGGGTAGGGAATTACACTATCTCTACCCATATTCATTTTAATTTAAATTTATCTTATATAATTAATTCTATAAATGAAGCATAGGGGGTAGAGAAGTTTTGAGTATCAAATGAATTAGTAGTGGAGAGTTGATGTTCACTATGGTTTATATTAGACTAGGTATTACAAATGTAGTGAGAGCAGTTGGTCAGTAAATGATGAATCCAATATTGGAGCATTGAAACACGATGAAGAGGATCCTAAGATACATCATGGAGACCATTTATATTTTAATATGTTATAGAGGATCATATATCACTATCAAAGGTTGTGTTGATTTAGAATTTGATGGTGATTCTGAAAAATGAAAACCAACTACTTGTTATGTTTTCACTCTTGTAGTAGATTTGTGAGTTGGATTTCAAAAGTACAGTCATTTATGGATTTATCCATGAATGATAAAAAGTACATGACTTTTAAATGGTCTTATGAAGAGTCATTATGAATTAGAAGTTTGTCAAATGATATTGAGAACAACATCTTTCACATTGTAATAAATTCATCTTTTCATTACAGGAAGAAACACCTTGGGGTAAATTATCATGTAGTAGAGGAAATAATTGTGAACATATAGAAAATTCATACTAAATAAATTTTTTTAGATTCCATTATGAATTCAATTAAATCTAATAATTTCATATGGTGATGATACTCAAGTGGTCTCATAGATACTTGAGTAACATGTTTGATAGATAAAAAGGATGTGTGATGATGTGATTGGTTCTCAATTAAATCTACAAGTATGAGATATATTACCAATATTTTCCCCTTATTTTATTAAAAGGGTCGAAGTATTCCCCTTAAATTTTTATAGAGGATATGGTAGGGAAAGGTGGTGGTAGATATACGTGGGTGACCAAAATCCCACCAAACCTAGTCAATGGAGTACTAGGATAGGAGGTTTTAGATTCTTATAAATGTTCATGGTCTACTTTAGTATTATATTTATCTTTTACAACAATCAATTTACCCATAAAAAATTTATTGTGGTATTTTGTGAGGTTGTTTTATCTAATTATTTAAGAAAGAAATTATGAAAGTATTTCCTTAGTGATAATTATAAAATATGTACCCACTTTTATCTATAGTGTACTTTCTATTTATCCATGGTTTTTTATCTCTATTTATTTGAATGGTTTTCCACTCATATTTTCCACATTTTTAAATTTTATTTTATCTCAATATTAAACAATTTTTTATTCCTACATAACTACCTTTTCCATCAAATTTATTTTTATAAATCAAGTTCATTACATGATACATATAAATATTTTATTTAATCATGGGCTGTAAAAGGAACTTTTAGCCTAACTATTGATCATGTAATCAACTGGTCATGTTTTATGGTCTGATGAGTTGGGATTTGAGGTCAGGGAAATAATATTAACCCATGTTTATGGATCGATGGTAACAGTGGATTGAAAATTGAAAAATATCATTCTAATTAATGGAGATCCCAATTTAACCATTGAAAACCTATGTGATTACTAGTTGAAACTTGAAAACATTAGTGGTCGATATTATCGTTAGTGTTCATTAGATATAACTAGTGAACACTTAATTCCTATATATATCATGAAATAGGGAAAATTAGAGATTCATTAGGTGATTTTGGTGTCCATGGATGAACCAATATGATAGTTGGCTGCAAACATGGAGCTTAGGGTAGTGATTCAATGAATATAATAAACCCTAGATATATTGTGTGGAATTGATTACTCTTTCTCAAAGTTAAGCACTTAGGTAGGGATAAATAAATAGAGACATAAGAATTTATGTGGTTTGGTTAGGGTGAATTATGTCCATGGGGAAGGCAATAATATTTCTCATTAAAATGGGAATACACATATTAAAGATTTCCCATGTTTTTTCCCACACAACAACACATAAATATATAGTAGAGAGGCGGAACATAATTAAATTTTGGCTTCAAGTTTTCCATCGGGCGACACCAACCCCTGTAGAATATTTTTCTGGGAAGTATCAACTCTTTCATACAGTCTTCTTTGGGAAGCACCAACCCCCTGTGGTATTCTTCCATCAACTACCCACCACATCACCAATTTCATAGCCAGTGCTATTATTTTTCAATATTCAATAATCTTTACCTTGATGAAAAATATCACCAAATTACTAATCAAACAATCCTTCCTACTATAGCCTTCTTGATTCAAATAGGTATCTTAGGCTCTATATATGTTGATCAAGTCCAAAAAAATTATAACTTGATTCTTATATCTACTTTCTTGTTCTTTGAAGGAGGAACAAGATCCCATGTTTAATTATGATGTAGTGAACATTCTTCATCTTCAATAGATGACTTCTACTATTCCATTGATTTTTTATCCAAAACATCTCAATAGTTGTATAAAACATTATTTTCAATTATATTTAGAGTATAACAAACCATTTAATCATACCTTAAAGGTCTCCATGTGGTTTTTCTTGATCTACCAATGGTAATACTCTCGTGATGCCAATTATCCTACTGTAATGGAGCTTCCTCTATAGTAGAGACATTAGATTGATCACTATATTACATCTCTTATGGATACTAGTTAGTTAAAAATGTAATTTTATACGCTTCAATTGCAACGGATTCATATATCTCTTTTCTAGAATCTTTTGACTTAACCATCGTAGGCTCATCAAATGTAACGTCGCTACTCTGAATGATATTATCTCCCTTCTAGATACTATAGTTGGGAACCCTTAAACCATCACTAAATCTAGAAAAAAAATCATTCTTCAATCTCGAATCCAAATTTGAGTCTATTACATGAATGTATGCATCACATACAAAAATATTCAGTCTATCATAATTAGAAACATTCTCACCAAACCAAATCTCTATTGGAATTTTACCATCAATCACAAAAGCTAGTAATCAGTTAATAATATGTGGTGCATAAATTAAATCTTCTACCCAAAAATATTTTCTCAAACCTGAATAAGAAAACATACTTTGTACATTTTCTATGAGTGATCGATTCATTTGTTTTCCCACTCCATTCTATTGCGGCATTCCAAGAACCATAAAATATCTCAAAATCCCTTTATCCTGAAAAACCTTTTTGAATGGGTATGATTTGTATTCTCCACCATTATTTGATCTTAGTCTCATGATTTTATTTCCTATCTGATTCTCAATTATCTTCTTCCATTTAAGGAAGACATCCAACACTTCATCCTTGTGCTTCATGACATCACCCAAACATATCATGAGTAATCATCAATAAATGTGACAAGATAATGATTGCCTCCCAATAAATTATTTCTTAATGGTCCCCATAAATTAGTATGTATATAGTTAATTGTTCCCTTAGTGTGATGGGATACAATGCTAAAACATACTCTAATTTTCTTACACATCACATAATGCTCACAGAAGACGAATTTTCCTATTTTGGAACCTTTTAAAACACCTTTCTTTACTAGACACTATAAAGATTTATCTCCAGTATGTCCAAGTCGCATATGTCACAATCTAGAAGTGTCTAGCTCACTCCCTATTGATACCACTTCTCCACTAGTAATAGTCTCAGTATTAAAATAATACAAAACACCTCTATGTGTAACTTTCATCATAAGGGATTCACTATTGATTACTTTTAGGACTCTATCTTCAATGTCTATATTGTAACCAAGTATATTGAATAATCCTAATGATATGTGGTTCTTCTCCATTTATTATATATATATCACGTCTTTAAGGTGTTGAATTATACCATCACTTATACTCAACTTTATTGTTACAATTCCTCTCATGTGGTAGGGATAGTTATTTCCCATAAGCACTACACCTTCATATAACTCCTTGATTCTTGAAAACCAATATTGATTCATTCACATATTAAATAAAAAACATGAATCAATAATCCAAAATTATAAATGGTTGACCATCAAGGAAACAAGGAAAGATGAATCATTAACATCCTTGGTATTTTTTACAACATTTTCCTTTTTTCCAATATTAACACAATACTTTTTACTATACCCTTTCTGGTGACAATAGGCACACTAGTCTTTTATTGGTCTCCTGTAGGTGGAATCACATCTTGAATTTGATCGTGATTTTACTTTTCTAAGACCCTCTACATCTAGAAGATCTTAATATGGTTGCTATTAATACTTTAGATGTGGAATTATGGTTTTTATGTTTGTATTTCCACAAGTATAAATTTTTAATTAATGCATTTGACACATCGATAAATTTTACCTCATCCTTACCATATAACAAAGTAGTGGTTGTATTATCATAAAAATCCAATAAAGAGTTAAACAATAAGAGGGTCTTTTTAACATCTTGTTACCTTGATCAGGTAATTTTCCACCTTTTCTAAGTTCCCATTCGGTTAAAAATTATTTTATGTTATTTTTATGGGTTTATTGCAGACTGCAGAACAGGTACATGTCGTGTACTTAGTGCCGATTGCATATTGTGGATCGGGAGATCACAGGGTGGATTGGGAGATCACGCCGTGAGATGTTACATTCCATGTACCTGAGGTACACACTGTGTAGGGGTTAAATAGTGTTTTTTTACCTAAGGCAATGGGTTTTTTGGTGTACTTATCCAGTATGGACTATATGACGTGACCAAGGGGTACAGATCATGACTCGGCACACGCCCAGCTTAAAGTCACACGTTTGGCTGTTTCACTCGGTCCTTTTGTTTCCAGGCTTCATGGATCTATACCTAGAGATGTTTTGGTGCATTTTTAAGAGACTCAAATCCTTATAGATTGAACTAAATGTCTTGGGATATTTGTCCTTCTTGTAGTGAGATTATCAGGTAAGGGTTATCCCTCATTCTTCGAGTTTCTCTCCTTCTCTCCTCTTGTTTTTTGAATGGATCATCTTGTTATTGATGGATCTATGTCATGTGGTGTTAGATATTTCTTCTAGGTTGAACTTCAAGATCTTATTCACCTTCTTCCTCATTGACGGGTGTCGTTGTGAGTGTCGTTCTTCGAGAAAGAGGTAGGTGTTTTTGTCCCAACTTGCCAAATTGATAACCATCGTATTGATTGATTTATTTAAATTGTTAATTTAAGTTCAATTGATTAATCTTGCTTTAAATTACTTTGATAAAAACCCAATTCCAATGAATTGGAGGATTTGAAATGGTTTTGGCATGGAAATTTGGAAAACCCCCAATTCCATTGAATTGGGGTGTGTTTATAGAAATTGTATGATTTAAATTGTTTAATTTAAATTGTGGATCTGATGGAAATATTTTAAATTGAATCATTGAATTCAATTGTGAAAAAGAAATTATGAAAATAATGGAATTATTTTATATTTAATTTAAAACTTTCAAATGGATTAAAATTATTTGATAGAAACCTAGTGGTTTTATCTTGTGAAAAAGGCGTGTTTTTAAATAAAACCCGTATTTGGTTTTAAATGGAATGAAATTGGAATTTTTGAAATGGAATAATGGGATTGATCATATTTTAAGTAATATTAAAATAGTTCACCCATCATGTAAGATTTTATGTAAGTCTTAGGTAGTTAGTGAGTTATTTGGATACACTCTATGATACGACAACATTCTAAACATAATTGTGGCATGTCACATCCCCGATGGGTTGGTGATGAGTCTCCTTTGGCCAGTTTCATAGGGACGCATGTATAAACATTTTTATGAGTTCACATAGAGAGTGTAGAATCCTATAATTGGTTAATACTATCGTACCTTATGGAAGATGACCCTGTTACTCGCTTGTTTATTTATATTTGAGATATAAATGTATGCCAGTGTTTTTTGGAACTGCTTTACATGCCTACTGAATTTATATAAAATATTTTATATAAATTTTTTACTTAATCCATTATTTTAGAAATATTCCATATCTTTTAAAGTAAATTATGTGCTTTGAATGTATTTTCCATCATTTTGAAAATGTATAGCGTGTTTTGTATAAATATGCTTTTCAATTTCCAAACCTATTTATTCTGAAAATTAAAATTTTTTCTTTGTATAATCTATATTTTGAATCTATTATAGAATCCTTGGTGGTATCCTACTAGGATTAGGTTGACACCATGCTTTTTCCTTCGAGGGTTTGTAGACTTTCTCCTTCTAAGCTAGAGAAAAGGGAAGGGATCTCTTGGAGGTGGATCCAACTATTGAGATTTGGACATGGTGAGTTGTTTCCTTAGGGAATTTGGGTGTTGTTTTCCTATTTATTACCTTGGGTCGTAGTACTTTGGCTTTTATTCCTCTTTTTATTCTATTGCTTTTACTCCCAGTGGAGTTTTCCTATTGATATGCATACTGTCTTTTATCTTTTGCTTCCACATTCTTGTGGTAAAATCATTCCCACTTGCATGTTGTACAATATCAGGTTCTAGTCACCAGCCTATAGGGATCAGAACTCCCTTCATGTTATGTTAGGTTTGGATCAGTTATTGGCTTACTAGGGTACCCAAACTGGTTCATGAAAAATTGGTATCAGGGGAGGCTATTGATCCTTTTTCTTGAAGTTAGTAAGCATTTTTGAGATCTTGTTTGGACTTAAGAGGTAGTTTCGATTGGGTGTCTAGATATCTCTCACTGCAATGAATCTTAAGTCACCAAGGGTGGTTAGGTAAATATTTCTTGTGGATTAGTTATAGTATTTTCCTTGTAGATATTTTGATAGGTTGAAATCCAAATCTTGTTTTTCCCTTCTGTTGAGAATATTTTCTATTTCTACTCAGTTTGAGTGTTAATATAATGTTCTCCTTTTATCTACTGACGTTGTGTAGAATCATGCCTCTGAGAAGATGTGTGAATCTGGTATAGGAAAAGGATGTTGCTAAACCTCAGTAAGAAAATCCTATTGTTGATCCAAATCTGGTTGAGGTGATTGTGCGCACTGTCCAAGCTCTAAGACAGACACCACCTCCAGTTCCTACTCAGGATCTAGTTGTGGATACTCAAGGGGTGTTCTTTGGAATCATTCTCAAGAGTTCCTTCACCAGAAGATGCCAGTATTCAAAGGCTCCACTGATCCTCAATATGCTGAGGAATTTTTGGGAAAGATAGAACATATGTTCGAGTTCTTGTAGATGCCGGAAGTGATCAGGGTGAAGTGTGCCACCTTCATACTAGAGGGACCGAGCAGGAGATGGTGGGACACAATGGTGATGGAAGGGAAGAATGAGGGCTTAGAGTGGAAGGAATTCAATATTCTTTTCACCAATTAGTTCTATCCAAATTCAATGGTGTTGGCCAAGGCTGTGGAGTTTTTAAAGCTTGAGCAGGCTAACAAAACCATGACTGAGTATTCAAATCACTTTTCTAAGATGGTTTAGTTTTCTTATGATATTGTATCTAATGAGAGGATTAAGGCTCAAAGGTTCAAGTTGGGACTTCTATTAGATATTTGTTCTCAGGTTTTCTTGCTAAAGCTTCCCACTTATGCTGATGTGTTGGATAGGGAAATGATGGTTGAGATGGACTTAGCTAGGAAGTTAGGGTTGATGGGAGTTCCTTTTTCTCCCAGTAGCAGTGTTGGTTCCTTCAAATGAAAATGGAAGTGTGATGATCCTCATGGAATTTCTCAATGGCAGAGTCATTCCAGACCTCCTACAACTCCAGGAGGAAGTTCTTTGACTTTCTACTAGTTTGGTAAGCTAGGAAATTCTAGGAGGGTTTTCATTGAGTCACCCAATAACTATAGCTCCTAAGGATGTTTAGGACACTTTCATAGGTTCTTCCATCACTTCTCTACTCCAAGTAGTGATACAGGATCATTAGATCCTCCCAAAACTATGGGGCAATCAAATGCTTCACTGAAAAAAGGGTTCCAACCATAGGCATTCAGAAAGAAGCTTCTTTATGTAATGGAAGAGTCTCCAGAGGAAGAAGACATTGTTCCAGTGATTGTGAGAGGTACCATTACCATTGCTTCATCATCAATGACTGCTCTTTTTGATAATGGTGTATCTCACTCTTTCATTTCAACCTATATTGTTAACCTAATTAATCTTCCTATGTAGAAACTATCTTGTGTAATAAATATTACTACACCCCTTGGTACAAAAATATATTAGGGTCTCCATAGCCCTACTTGTGTCTTATCTCTATCAGAATTCGATCTAGCTTGGATTTTTCTAGTTCTTGATGTGAAATATCTTAATGTCATATTCAGGATGGATTGGCTCATTACTAACAAATCCTAAATTGATTGTTATCTTCAACAGGTCTAATTTACTGCACCCAGTAGTGTGCCTCTTTTTTTCAAGGAGAATGGGACCCAAGGTCGAGTAGAGCCGGACCTTTTTATCCAGAGTTGGTAAAAGTGATATTAGTGTTTTTTTACCTAGAGTGAGATTCAATGGGTGGTGATATTCCTCTAGTTGTCACCGATTTTTCTAATGTGTTCCCTTCAGATTTCTCTAGTCTAACACCGATGAGAGAGGTTGAGTTTTCTATTGACTTAATGCCTGGTACTCAACCAGTATTTATCCCCTCTTGCCACATGTCACAGGCTGAGCTGAAAGAGATGAATTCTTAGTTGGATGATCTTCTTGAGAAAGGATTTATTCATCCAAGTATGTCACCTTGGGTAGAATCGGTTCTCTTTGCTAAGAATTCTGATGGTTCTCTTCACCTGTGTTTTTATTATTGACAGATCAATCGAGTTATGATAAAGAAAAAATATTTATTTCCATGGATTGATGATATGTTTGATTATCTTAAAGGGGAGAAGTGGTTTTCAAAGATCAACCTTCGATCTGGTTACCACTAGTTGAGGATAAAATAATCTGATATTCAGAAGACTGCCTTTCAGAGAAGTTATGGGCACTTTGATTACCTTGTTATTCCCTTAGGACTGAAAAATGATCCTATAGTTTTTATGGATTTAATTAACAAGATTTTCCATGAGTATCTGGATACCTTTGTGGTAGTCTTTGTGGATGACATTCTTTTTTACTCCAATTCCAAGGAGGATCATGTGAAACATCTAAGAATAGTTTTGAATCTTCCAAGAAATCACCACCTTTATGCCAAGCTTTCAATGTGTGATTTTTGGATTCAGGAAGTGAAATTCTTGGGACACGTGATGTCTGAATAGGGTATATCAGTTGATCTTGAAAAGGTGAAGGCTGTTATGATGAGGGAGCAACCATGAAATGTCTTTGAGATCCGGATCTTCTTGGGCTTATTCGAATATTACCATAGGTTCGTGAAGGACTTCTCAAAGTTGGATTCTTAAATGATTGTTCTGTCTTGGAAGGGGGTGAATTTTTCATGGGATGATAAATTTCATAGTTCTTTTGTCGAGTTGAAATGTTTGTTGACTACTATTCCAATGTTAAATCTTCCAAAATCTGGGTAGGGTTATGTGTTCTTTTGTGATGCATCAGGTTTTGGATTGGGTTGTGTTCTTATATAGGGTGATCATGTAGTAGCATATAGATCTCGTTATCTTAGGCCACATGAGAATAATTATCCTACCCATGATTTGGAACTTGCATCTGTGATTCTTGCACTTAAAATTTGGCAGCACTACCTTTTTGGCGAAAGTTTTACGATGTATTTAGACCACAAAATCCTGAGTTATATTTTCTCCCAAAAATATTTGAATCTTCATCATAGGCATTGGGTAGAGTACCTACAGTCTTTCAACTTTGACATTGTCTATACCCCTGGTAAAGGGAATGTCATTTCTAATTCTTTAATCAAGAAACTTCCAACCCAGGTAGTGAAAGAATCTTTAGAAGAGTGTAATTTGATGACTCTTTTTGCACAGTTGCATATTGGAGTTCAGGAGGAAGGGGATGATGTTTCTTTATCCAGTGTGTAGTTGACATATTCTCTTCTTGAGATGATTCTTCATGATCAAGAGCTTGATAATGAGTTCTGTAGCACTAGAGAATCCCTTTATGTTGGGGAGATAGTTGCCTACTATTCATTCTCCCAATAGGGTGTTCTATTCTATCAGAACCGCTTAGTTGTGCCATTAGTGGAAAGAAAGGAAGTGATGGGGGATTTCCATAATTCTCAGTGGGTTGTGCACCCAGAAACCACTAAGATGTTCTATGACATGAGGTGACAATTCTAGTGTCTATGTATGATATGAGACATTTTTTAGTTTGTCTCTCATTACTATATGTGCCAACAGGTGAAATACGAGCACCAGAAACCTTCAGGTTTACTACAACCACTTCTAGTCCCTACTTGGAAGTGGGATGAGATATATATGGACTTTGTGGTTGGGTGACCTCATACCTAGAGAAATAAGAATGCAATATGGGTTTTGATCAACAGGATGACCAAGTCGGCTCACTTTATACCCATTCAAGATACGTCCAAATTTGAGGAGTTAGACAATATTTATGTGAAATATATTGTCCATTTATGCAGAGTTCTATCTACTATAGTCACTAATAGGGATCCTTAGTTCACTTATCACTTTTGTAAAGGCCTTTAGGAGGCACTAGGATCTCAGGTTCCTTTGAACACGGCCTACCATCCGCAGTCGGATGGCCAGACAGAAAGAGCTATACAGATTCTTGAGGATATGCTTCACACCTGTGTCCTCAACTTTGGTGGGGATTGGGATGATCACTTGGGGATGGTTGAGTTCTCTTATAACAATAGTTACCAGTCTATAATATGAATGGAACCTTTTGAGGCCTTGTATGGTCAGCCTTGTAAATATTCATTGTGTTGGTCGAAGGTTAGTGAAAGTTCTTTGGTTGGACCAAGCTTGGTGTAGGAGATGACAAAAAATATTCAGCTAATACATTAGAGGATGTTGACATCACAAAGCCAATATAAGTCTTATGTTGATCGATGCCATAGACCTTTGTATTTTTCAGTTGGTAACCAGGTGTTCTTGAAATTTTCACCCTGATTGGGTTATCGACGGCTTGGGAGGCAAGGGAAGATTACTCCTCACTTTTTGGGACCTTTCGAGGTTGTTGATAAAGTGGGGAAGGTGTCATACCACTTGTCACTTCCACTACAGCTGACGTAGATACATAATGTGTTCCAAGTATCACAGCTGAGAAAGTATCTATCTGATCCATCTCACATTTTGAGCTGGAGTGATCTTGAGATCAAGCCTAATTTATCTTTGACTGAGCAACCAGTTAGGATAGTTGATTCTAAGACCAAGGTAGTTTTTTGGAATACAATACCTTTGGTTCATGTACTATAGAAAAATGGATTTGATAATCATGAGACGTGGGAACGTGAAGCACTGATGAGAGAGCATTGGCCTCATCTTTTTTGCATGAAAGCTTCTTTATAGGATTTTTGGGGATAGAAAGCTTTTATGGGGGGGAGGTTGTAACATCCTGTTACCTTGATTAGGTAATTTTCCACCTTTTCTAAGTTCTCATTTAGTTAAAAATCCTTTTATGTGATTTTTCTAGGTTTACTGCAAACTGCAGAATAGGTACACACTGTTTACTTGGTGCTAGTTCCATGTCGTGGATTGGGAGATCACATCGTGAGCTGGTACATATCGTGTACCTAAGGTACACATCTTTTAGGGGTTAAATAATGTTTTTTTAACCCGAGTTGATAGTTTTTTCATCATAATTTTCCAGCAAGGACTACACGATGTGACCAAGGGGTACACGTCGTGACTCGGTCCGCACCCAGCTTAAAGTCACACATTTGGATATTTTACTCGGTCCTTTTGTTTCCAAGCTTCATGTATCTCAACCAAGAGAAGTTATTGTGCATTTTTGAGAGACTCAACTCCTTCCAAATTGAACCAAATGGATTGGGATCTTCATTCTTCTTACGGTTTGATTCCCAGGTAAGGGTTCTCCCTCATTCTTCTAGTTTCTCTCCTTCTCTCCTCTTGGTTTTTCAATGGATCATCTTGGGATTGATGAATCTATGTCATTTGGTGTTGGATCTTGCTTCTAGGTTGAGTTTAAATATCTCCTTTACCTTCTTCCTCATTGACGGATGTCGTTGCGAGTGTCATTCTTTGAAAAAGAGGTAGGTGGTTCCGTCCTGACTTGCCAAATTGATTACCATCATACTACTTGATTTATTTCAATTGCTGATTTAAGTTAAACTACTTAATATTGCTTTTAATTTCTTTGATAAAAAACCCAATTCCAATTAATTGGAGGATTTTAAATGGTTTTGGCATGGAAATTTGGAAAAAACCCCAATTCCATTGAATTGGGGTGGGTTTATAGAAATTTTGTGATTTAAATTGTTGAATTTAAATTGTGGATTTGATAGAAATATTTTCAATTGAATTGTTGAATTTAATTGTGAAAAGGGAATTGTAAAAAGGATAGAATTTTTTTGGAATTAATTTCAAACTTGTGAATGGATTAAAATGATTTGATAGAAACCCATTGGTTTTATCGTGTGAAAAAAGGCATGTTTTTTAATAAAACCCGTTTTGGTTTTAAATGGAATGAAATTGGAATTTTTGAAATGGAAGAATGGGATTGATCATATTTTAAGCAGTCTTAAAATAGTTCTTCCATCATGTAAGAGCGCATTCAAGCCTTAGGTAGTTAGTGAGTTATTTGGATATACTCTATGCTACGAAAACGTTCTAAACATACTTACGGCGGGTCACATCCCCGACGGGTTTGTGATGAGTCTCCTTTGGAAAGTGTCATAGGGATGTGTGTATACACGTTTTTCTGAGTTCACATAGAGAGTATTGAATCATATAGCTGGTTAATACTATCATACCTTTTGGAAGATGACCATGTTTCTCGCTTGTTTATTTATATTTGAGATATAAATGTATGTCAATGTTTGTTGGAACTGATTTACATTCCTGCTAAATTTATATAAACTGTTTTATATAAATTTTTTACTTAATGCATTTTTTTAGAAATATTCCATCTATTGTAAAGTAAATCCTATGCTTTGAATGTATTTTCCATCATTTTTAAAATTTATATCATGTTTTGTATAAATATTCTTTTCAATTTCCAAACCTATTTATTCTAAAAATTGAAAGCTTTTATTTGGATAATCTATATTTGGAATCTATTATGGAATCCTTGGTGGTATCCTATTAGGATTAGGCTCACACCCTACTTTTTACTTTGGGTGTTTGTAGACTTTCTCCTTCTAGGCTCGAGAAAAGGGAAGGGATCTCTTGTAGGTGGATCCAGCTGTTGAGATTTGGATGTGGTGAGTTGTGTCCTTAGGGACTTTGGGGTCTATTTTCTTATTTGGTACTTTGGGTTTTAGTACTTTGGATTTTATGCCTCTTTGTATTCTAGTAATTTTAATCCCATTGTATTTTTACTATTGATATGCATACTGTCTTTTATCATTTGCTTCTGCATTCTTGTGGAAAAATCATTCCCACTTGCATGTTGTATGATGCCAGGTGTTAGTCGCCAGCCCATGGGAATCAGGAACGCCCTTTGGATTATGTCAGGGTCGCCTCGGTTATCGGGTAACCAGGGTACCCGGGCTAGTTTATGATAGTATTATCTTCATCTCGAATCATGATAACTAAACATTGAAAATCTACTATAATTTCATTAAAATTGTCATGGTTCTCGATCATGGATATATATTTCTTGTACTAGAATTGGAATAATTTCTTTTTCAGGTAGAGATGATTTTCAATACACTTTTTCATATACTTTTTCTCCAAAATATTCCATAAATTCTTCACAGAGGACTCACACATCACAATGTATTTCTAATATTTCACCAAACATAGTCAAATCGTGCCATGGGCTTGGCGGTTGAGTCTCATTCAATATCTATTGAAGATATTAGCAATATTTTCTTCTAAAGTGATATCTAACTCCTATTGAGTTAGAAAATCAAGAATATCGCATTTATAAATGCTAAATTTATTCATCCCGTCATATTTATGCACCTCAAATTTGGTGTTGGAAACCATACTTATATGTCCAGAAGTACTTGTCATCTTGGTATGTCGATCTGAAATGTGTAGGTTCTGGACGTAGCTTAAGCGTGAAATGGGCGGTGCCCAAAATTATTTTTTCCATAATCAATGATCAATCCAAGATCTATACGATGATGAATTTCATGATCTATAGAATTTATTCAAAGAAATATACAAAGAAAAATTGCACTGAAACCTAGAGAGAGGAGATGAAAACATATTATCTATATTTAATTTAATTAGATGAAGAATTACCTCTAAGGAATTTTTTCTTCATTGATGAATCCGGTGATAGTTATGTGGAGAACCTTCATTGTGTTGTAGAAACCAAGTGTAGATTTCCTCTAGCGTTGATCCATACATGTTCTAGGAATATCTAGATGTTGTTGAAGGAGTATCTGGGTGCTATCATGGAATATCCTTGTGCTTTCTTCATCCGCTTTGATCGCCTCAATAATCACTTCCAAAGTGTTCTCCTTGATCCATTGGAGGAGGATTTATTGTCGTTCTTAGGAGAATTCTTGAAAAAGGGAGCTCTCTAGTCTTGAGAGGATTATCCAAGATTTGTGTGGACAACCGAATAGGCTTATGAGAAAATAATATAATTGGATATTTATATTTCTAGGGTTAAAATAAAATAATTTCACAAGTGCCCTTGATTATTTTATTTAATCCTAGAAAATCCCCATGTCAAATAATAATAGCAATATTATTATTTCTCAACGTGTGCTTAACGTGCTAATTATAATTAAATATTATTTAATTAAATAATATTCAATATTATCATTTATCACCAAACCATTAAACTCGATCATCCATTCCTCCATAATATTTTTTGGGACTTAAATAATTTATATTTTTTTATTAAATAAATATCACTACATTATTCACTAATAAATAAATAAATATTATATTTAATAAGAATAAAATAAATATTTATATAAAATCAAGAATACATGAATAATTATTAAACCACATACGGGAATAATATTCATTCAACCTGTTAAATAATAAATAATTTTATATTATTTAACTAAGATTCTCGATACACTTAGTGTGTGACCATTTAGGCCTCTTTCTCAGTGGCATTAGGTGAAGTAGCCTAAAGTACAAGGTTAGCATCTAGAAACACGCCAAGGCACCCATAGAGAAAAAAGTTAATTTTGTAATGACATGTCACCTCATATGAATGTTTGTCGTGTAATATAATCCTTTTATCACAATATCTCAAATCGAGTAGGTTTCATGCGAGTTTTATCAACCTATATACTCGATATCTCTTTCTTTGATTTTCTAGAAATAGAACTTGCCTATTGATAATCATGGCCAATGATTTATTTAGGTTATATCATTTACATCAAAGTGCTTGAGATATTAACTTCTGTTAAAGAATATAAGGGATAAATCCTTTCTCACATTATTCATTAATACAATATTACTCATGACGCACCCAACTTCACCGCGAACATCTGTTGTCACGGTTTTCATCAATACATCTAAGTGTGAGACTCATAATACTCATTAATAATAATCTTAAATTCTAAGGATCAATACACACATCCACTTATAGAAACATCCAATGACACGTATAAATGTGGATTTTCTACTAGCATCTCTCATTCTCATAATATCCTAATAGATATTACCATGGGTGTACACCATGAGAAGGTGACTCAAAGTCCTATGAGTCCCCACCCATGATAGCCTATATAATTTTTTTCCCTCAAATGATATCATATGGGTATAGAAAATATATTCAATAATAGTGTCATAGAACTTCTGATTTCTCATCATAGCGGGGAACTGTAATGAACTTTTAGTGTGATATCCACTCTTTGGATATTATCACATACAATGTTATGCAGAAGAACAATCATGATGTGATAAGTAGTTTATTAATATTAAAAACCATGAATACAAGTTTATCATAAAGTATAAATTATTTGGTTCTAGGGCACCAACTCCAATAGAAACACACTTTAACTAGATACAACTACAAACAACCTTCAGTCTGCTAGCTCTCACATTATATTCATGATTTTGCTGAGATATACCTTTAGTCCATGGGTCCACCATGTTCTCTTCCATGGTTACTCTTCTTACTAAAAATTCACCCCTCTAATAGAAATCCCTCAAGAGGTGATACTTCTAGAGTATATGATTTGTCTATTCATGTGACCTTAGCTCTTTTTCAAGAGCCACTGCTATAGTATTATCACAATAAAATGTGATAGGGTCTTTACTTCTTGGTACCACATCAAGATCCTGGACAAATTTTAGAATCCAAACAGTTTCCATGGTAGTATCAGAAGCTAATATATACTCAGACTCTGCTATAGAATCAGTGATAACTATCTGTTTTGAGCTCTTCTAGATCACAGCTCCTCCGTTGAGATAGAAAAAATATCCTGATTATGACTTTAGATCATTCTGATCTACCTAAAAACTAGCATCAGTATAACCTCTAATTACCATCTTCTTGTAACACCCCAAGCTTCCATGGTACGTTTCTCTTTGAATAATGCATTAGCTTGTGTTGTACGCAACTTCGAGTTCCATAACACCACAATCAATCAAACTAGCCGTTATGAATAATAATACCCACTTTTTGAAATTTTATAAATTTTATTTTTCAAAATGGAATTCATTTTTGGATTAGGAATATCAAAATTATCTTAGGGTGAATTTTTGGTATTTTCCTGAAAACTTTCAATTTTTGATAAATAGTGAAAAACATTGTGTTATTGTTTAAAACCGACTTTTTATTTAAATAATTAGTTATTTTATTTAAATTTATTTTAGGTCAAAATAGATACATAATACCTCTATATGTTCAATGTAATTCATTACAGTCATTTTATAATAAAATTAGATATATAAAATTTTATTGAACTTTTAACGACTTTTACCCACCTTCTAGGCACATTTAAAAATTTGCATAAAACGTAATTTTACCACTTCTGTTAATTGAATTTCAAAACTCTGAGAGACACGGTTGATATAAGTAAGTAAAATTTGGTTCAATAGGATGAAAATATTTTTTGGTGAATAGTGACTTTTGAATTTTATTTACCACGGTTAAAAGTAAATAGGGTAATTAAAGGTAAAAATGATATTATAATTACCCTAACACATGTACTAATTCGATTGGATAAGTGTATTTCGACCAAAATAAACCTTATGAATAAAATATGATCCTTTGGGTCCACTTGGATTAGATTAGGACATTTATTATTATTTTATTTAAAGAAGAGTTAAAAGTGTTAAATTTAAAGTTTAATAACTAAACCATTTTTAATATAGGTTTATGCATAAGATAAATTAGACTATAAATATTCATTAGAAATCTAAAAATATTTCCTAAATAGTGGTATTTTATTTATAATTTTTATACATTAAATAATCAAATTTATTTATGATACAATGATGATGCGGTAATTACCTTATTATTGAAAGATTAGAATAATTGATATTATAAATATTGATATAATTGTAAATTGAGACTTTTTATGTATTCCACGAATTTTATAGGTTAATATGACATGTTAGGGTTTATTAAATAATTTTTCTTTGAAGTGGTAAAGTTTTATGACTTTCGCAAAAACCAAATATTAAATAGTGTCAAGATTGACATAAATGAGTTTAAAAAACTATATTATTAATTGATATAATATTCCTAAAATTCTAAAGTTCATACAAAGGACTTAGATAAGGTTATATATATTAATAATGAACAAATTTGGGTTCTCTTGTCTTTTTATAGTAAGTTTATTAACCATTTATTATAATAATACAAGAATACATGGTAAAAGTTAAACTATTTAACTAAGAGTTAAATCTAAAAGATAAGGTTAATATGGTAACCTAAACTTGTCTAAAACCTATTGTTTGAGAGGTTTTCTACCCATAAACACCTTATCCTATAAATAAATCCTTTTGGAGCCATTATAAACCGAATATGATTGTATAATAAAATAATATTTCAATATTTTCCTAAAGTGACCCTCACCTCTCTTATAAAAGGGTACTTCCCCTTCTCTCAAAATCACACCTCCAAAGCCATTTGGATCAGCCAAACCCTGATCAAATATCCTCCCAACTACCCTCAATTCATCCTATAGTCCTTAATTTGATCTTAATCTAACCTAAGGATCCCTTTTGATCAAATCAAATGGAAGCACCCGAAGAAGAGGTAATAATTTCATCACCTCTTTCAAAGTTCTTTTCTTCTTCCACTTCCTCTTTCTTTGTTGTTTTCATACCAAAATAATAAATCCAGTACCTTATACTTAATTTTATGTTATTATAAATATGGTACAACTATATTCATTATTCTATCCATACTATGAATGACAAAGTCACCATACATGCATATGTACGGCTTACCATCTCCACGTTGTGGTGTAGTTTGTTATTAAATACTTCATTATTCGGATTGGTATAATAATGAGTATAATTGATTTAAATAATAAATATAACATGTTAATTATTCTTTATATATTATATACCATCCAATTAAAAATGATTTCACCATCAATAGAATGATATTGTCGCTCGTATGTACGTACGGATTACCGTCTCCACGAACGCGATGAGATTCAGTCCACATCATAACCATTCAAGAATAAGTTTCATTTTATGATTAAAAATAATGTTTAATAACTTAATATAATTTTTTATATAAATAAAATACATACTATCCATAACAAATATGACTTATGTAATAAAACATATAAAGTAAAACGAATCAGTTAACACCCAAAACAATGATACTACTGAAATACTATTAATAAAGCAATATTAGAAGATCATATATGATATCATATTTGTGTATGTGGTTATTTTATAATTTAATAACAATTAATTAACTATTATACAGGAGGTTAATGTACCCTCAACCAATTAAAAGTACAAATTAAGGGTTAATTTTATAATCTCTTTATTATCCGAGTTTGTTTATATGTAAGTATCTACTGGGACCTCTTTATCATCCACATCTGTGTTTCTTAAAAATGTAGTTCAAAACATTTTTACTATTTACGAGACTATGGGTTAAATTCATTTATACCCTCATTTTACTTTTTATAAAATGGTTTGAAAATAATTTTTCCCTCCCTTTCCAAACAAGGTACTTTATGACCTTTTAGACAAATTAAGGAAAGAATGTTTTTTAACTTATACGGTGGGTGCGGCTATTTTCCACCATTATAAAACCTTCGAAGCTTCCCTTACAAGATTATAATAATATTTTTAAAATAAATTCTTTCTTTTATAATTACTTTACTTTTAAATGATTTCAAAATAGAATGATATATTTCTCTCAAATAGTTTTGATTTCATCTATGTCAACATCCTCTAATGGATTTTACACTTATTTGAAATTGATTTATTATGATACAATATTCCATATTGTATTGAAGGTTTTTTGATATGTTTGAATATATATGTGTTATTTTTATACCATTCATGGTTTATGGTTAAAGTATTAACATTTCGTATACTAGTTTTAATAAGAATGTTTATGTTATGTTTCAACCTTTTCATATGAGGAATGCATTGGACTTATTAAGTGATGGGTGGAGCCCACTATAGCTCCTTGATGAATTGGTAGGTCTCATGAGACAAACTAGTGTCTTGGCACAAGGCCTTGACCAAATCTTATTTTTAGTCTTGGAACGAGGCCTTGACTATGTGGTTATGATGTCTGGCATTATGCATTTCATCATTATGAAATTGGCTATTGATATTACATGTGATTATTTGACTAGTAGAATATCCATGTGAATAAGTAAATATAATTTTTTGATTTATCTTTTCCATATTATGCGGAAGTTTAAGTTTAAAAGGCTTATGTTTTAGTCTTATACATTGCCTTAAATATTTATGCTTATTTATGATAGTTTCTGCTATATTGTTATCCTTACTGAGCATCTGAACTCACCCCTTTCTATGTTTTATTTTTCCCAGGATGTGAAGAAGTATATTACGATTAACCTGCAGGAATAGGCTAAGGGATATGAGTGTGTTCAAATGGGACATAATTTTGTTGTTGTTTTTTCATTTCATGATGTAATGTAAAACTTATGTATGTATCTAGCACTTCCAAGGCTACTAAACTAATGGTCTTTTGAGACTTGATCTATTGTGATCATGCCAATGTTATGTAATAATGCACCGAATCTGGGTAACTAGGGTCAGGACGTTACACTTCTCATCTCCTCTATATACTAGGAACATATCCTTAGTTCTTCTCAGATACTTAAGGATAGCCTTAACAACAGTCCATCGTTGTTCTCCTTGATCTACTTGATATTTTCCTACCATGCTCAGTGCATAAGCAACATTGAGTCTAGTATATAACATGGAATACATGATTGATCCTATCACTGAAGTGTATGGGATCTTACTCTTTGTCTCTTTCTCATGTTGTGTGTGAGGAAACATTTTCATAGAAAGATGTAAACCATGTGACACTGGAATCAATACCCTATTGGATTGTTCCATAAAAATTCTCTTTAGTATCTAGTCAATATATGTACTTTGACTTAGTCCAAGAATCCTCTTGGATCTATCATGAATGATCTTGATACCTAAAATATAGGTTGCTTCGCCTAAGTCCTTCATGGAGAAACACATGTTCAACCAGTCCTTAACATATTATAAGACCGATATATCATTTCCTATAAGTAATATTTCATCAACATATACTACTAGTATAATAATATCATTCCCACTAAACCTATTCTAAACACATGACTCAAATTCATTCTTAATGAAACAAAATTATTTTATGGATTCATCGAATAGAATGTTCCATGACCTAAATGCTTTCTTCAATCCATAAATGGATCTCTGAAAATTGTAAATTCTTTTGGCATCACCTGAAGTCACAAACCCTTCTTGTTGTTTTATATAGACATCTTCTTTAAGGTTCCCATTAAGGAATATAGTTTTGACATCCATCTACTAAATATCATATTCATGGTAAGCTGTTATAGCAAGTATGATTCTGATGGATTTAAATATGGATACTGGTGAAAAGGTTTCATTGTAGTCAATTACTTGATGTTGTTTGAACCCTTTAACCACTAGCCTTACTTTATAGGTACTTATTTTACCTTCCATGTCAAGTTTCATCTTGAATACCCATTTGCATCCAACAATATTTACATCAACTGATACATCGATCATAACCCAAACTTGGTTCTGATACATGGAATCCATTTCATAATTCATAGATTCTAGACATCTTACATCTTCTGATCTCTCTAATGCCTCCTCATAGAAGATAGGTTCATCATTGTCAACCAATAATCATTCACCATCCTCAGTGACCAGAAAACTATATCTCTCTGGTTTTCCTACCACTCTTACATTCCTACATAGTACTTTTGTTTTTGTAACTACTTCTTCTATGGGGACCTATGTAATCTATTCTTGTACCAACTCTTGTGTATCTTGAGCATCAACTTCACTAAAGTCAATATTTCTCTCACTTTCCTTTTGAGGATCTGTTCCCTCTCAAGAAAGATGGATTGTCTGGTGATAATCACTTTCTTATCTAAGGGGTTGTATAAGTAGTATCCCTTTTTTCCTTGGGATACCCTATAAATATACACCTCATTCCCCGGGGTACTAGGTTTGTTTCCTGAGAAATCCTTAACAAATTTCTCTCATCCCCATACATGTGTATGTGACAAAATGGGTTTCTTTTCACTCCATAGCTCGAAGGGAATTCCATTTGTTGCTTTAGTTGGTAATCGGTTTAATGTGTATGTCACAGTTTGTAATGTATATCCCCAAAAGGATAATGGAAGATCTGTATGACTCATCATTTACATTACCATGTCTAACAAGGTTCATTTCCTCCTTTCACTAACACCATTACACTATGGTGTATAAGGTGGAGTGAGTTGAGATAAAATACCAAACTCTCATAGAAAGTCGATGAACTCTTGGTTGAGATATTCACCACCTAGATTCGATCAAATCTTCTTTATATTATTACCAAGTTGATTCACTACTTCATTCTTTAATTACTTGAATTTCTCAAAGTACATAGACTTATACCTCATCAAGTAGATATCCATTTCTAATCAAGTAATTAGTAAAAGTAATAAAGTAAAAATATCCACCACTAGATTCTACTGAAAATGGTCCACACACATTAGTATTTACCAATCCTAGAAGTTTTATTACCCTTTCACTATATCCACCAAATGGTGGTTTAGCCATTTTCCCTTTTAAATAAACATAACATCTATCAAGTGTTTTTAGCTCAGAAGAGTCTAAATAACCATCTTGGCAGAGCTTTGTTAAATGCTTCTTATTTACATAACCAAGACTTTGATGCCACAGTTGGGTATTATATGAGTCATGTAAACATGATTCGTTATCGATTACCAACACTTTGTTTTCATAATTTAATACATAAAGAACATTATTTAAATGCTCCATACCATAACATATGTTGTCCTTATAAAAGAAAAAACTTTTATTTCCAAATTTGAAAATAAACTCATCTGCATCTAAATATGACATAGAAATTATGTTCTTGGTAACTTTAGGTACATAATAAAAATATCTTAAAACCAAAATCATTCATGTTGGCAATGAAAGGTGGTAGTTACCAATGGATAGGGAAGCCAGCCTTACTCCATTAATAGCTCTCAGATCCCCCTCTCCTCTATAAATCTTACTAAATCTACTTAGTTCATGTATTTGGATACATATGTGAGCACCACAAGCTATATCTAATACCCAATGTGTAAAAATGGAAATATTTAACTCAATAACAAATCACCTTTAGCTTATCATTTATTCTAGGTTTAGTTTCTCTTCCAGTGGCCTAACTTCCCACATGAAAAACACACTGCATTCTTTTCCTTTCCTTTCCTCTGGATCTTCCCCTTCTTGGAAGGATGGTGCTCAGGAGCTTTAGACTATTTATAGATTTTGGTCCCCTTTTCCTTGTTATTCCTTTTCTTACTCACTATAAGGACCGCAAGTTTTTCATGCCCCATGTCATTATCCACTTGGAGAATCAAGGTCAGAAGTTCTAAAAGACTCTTCTCATTATTGCTCATATTATAATTCACAATAAAGATGGATAAGGTCTTGAGAAGTGATGAAAGTATGAGATCTATATGCAAATCATCTGGGAATTTAATCCCTAAGATGTTCAAGCATTCAATGTAGCTAATAATCTTGAATACATGAGGCCTATCTAGTGAAAAATTTCCAATATTAGTTGTGAAAAAATAATTAGAGATATCGTACCTCTCTTATCTCTCCTCTTGATAGAGATCCTAAAGGTGAGACATCAGGTTATAGGAATCCATATCCTCATGTTGCTTCAAAAGATCATTAAACATGTATTATAGCATGAATCACTGAACATATATAGTATTATTCATATTTTTCTCTTAGATAGATAGTCATTCATCACTTTCCTCATTTCTAGGCACAATTGGTAAAGGTTCTTCCAGCACATGCAATTTTCTTTCATGGAGAAGGATGAACTATAGGTGCATTTTTCACTCCTGGAAATTAGTGTCGGTGATAAGGTTTTCCTTTTCAAGTATAGATCATAATGATATGTTTGATTTTATTTTATTTTTATTTCCACAAAATAAGATAAGCAGAATTTTAGTACTTTATCTGATAAAATTTAGACAAATAAATAAATATTATATTTATTAGTCTCCCACTATTTTATTGAAACCCAGTATCCCTCACTATTAGATTCAGAATATCTTTTTTCTAGGATATTAAAGTTTCAAGGATCCATATTCCCTGTCTCATTACCCCAACTTTGGCTGGTCAAGAAACTTGAATGGTTTTAGGTAGGCATTCCAAATACCAACTGCATTAACTCACATTTCCTCAATTCATTGAGTGGACTCCCCAATACTGAAATCCTTAATTTAGATTTTTTCAAGATTTTCCTCTCAATTACACCAAGTCCTACTTTGGAAATCAACCCTTGATGTGAACCAAGTTAATTCAACCCAAAACCTCATGTTAGAATTCCCCAATAATTGAAATCACCCCAACTTTGGTTAGTCAATCACTTTGAACTATGGTTTGATTCTAACCAAAGTAATGGAAGGCTATACTGACTTAATATATTATGAGGTATTTTATCCTTTTATGCATAAATTTATGATTATTATCTTTAACACATGCTTGTTAATATTAAGTGGGATTACTTAAGTGTTTTACCATGTCTTAGATAATATTTACACATAAGCCAGTTTATTTTAGTTTCATATTACATGCTTATTAATTTATTAATTATGTGATCGCAACAATAAATACATAATGAAATAACCATGAAATTGAAAGAAATAAAATAAAGGTTATGGTCATGAGATTATAATAATGGTTAGTTTATCTAGTGGTTGATAAACTAACCACTGGCCAGGGGGGAAAACCCCTTGAACCATTGAGGTTCGTGTTGTAGCTTTCCACTTGTCCACCTATATATCTCCTTGGATTGGTTTCACCTTGGCTCTATACTTGAAGCACCTCCACTAGATTGGGAGCTCCATACATTAAATATTCCTTTTATTCATACGTAGATGAGGGGGAAATTGGTTTACATGAAAGAAATCATGGGCACGCAGACCCTACATAATAATGAGGAGAGAAGGCATACAGGACAAAAATTTAATTTAATAATAAATTAAATGAAACCAATCGCATAAAAAAGGTTCGTTCTAGCTCATGATCATCCACTATAATGCAACAAATTACACCTTTAATAAAAAGAGCATTCAATTCTTAATCGTTCTTATTTAAGATAAATCACACTTGAATCGATTAATTATTATCTTTAATTAATCAATCCTTTTATCTTAATCCTTATCTGAATTTCCATGAGATTATCATCCATTATAATTTTAAACAAATTAAATAAATTTATTTAAAATTAACCTTGTATATAAATATACCTTGGAGGCAACACGGTGAATACCCATCCAAATCTACCCAACATATATTATACTCGTATATTATTTTACTCTTGTGAGATATGGTATACATGACTTATCACGTACTTTCATGACATGTATTTCATGGATGATTACATTAATTGCATGATTGTTTTTTCATGTGTTATACTTCAATGCACATAGAGAAACAACTTGTAATACGACCCATACATGATATACTGATCTGAACATTATGCAGATATTAATTAAACATTTATATATATTTATATATATTATAACCCATCACATGGTGTGTCCCATATTTATGATCACACTCAAGTACATGTCTCAAGGTTTATATTATATAATAAATAAATTTTAAATCTATGTAACTAGTAAAAGTACACAGCGTGTAGATCTGATCTACATGGAATGTACAACTATCATTGTTTATCCAAAGTACACTCCTAGGGACTCAGTGTGTGAATCATACCTCAAAAAATAGATTTCATGGTGTTTCCAATGGGCCACATGCCGTGTTGAATCCGTGTTACATGGTCACTAGTCAGATAGGTTGTGTATGGAATACACAGCTCATCTCTGACCCAAAGTTACTACACGCCATGTACATGGGCTACATCGCATGAACTCTAGCTGACCATGCACCAGACTATCCTAGTCAAAACTCGGTGTAAGAATTAACTACATCATGTGTCGTCAATGCACACAGGTTGAGTAATTTCCAAACTAACTCCCGGTGCATTAACTACAAGTACACAATGTGTAATTCTGATTACACTACGTGTACTCCTGTGTTATCCGGCCAGAATTCTTAGCACCTCTGGATGAGTTCCTCAATTTTATTTTAATCATAAAATTAATAGTTTCCATTAGATATATAAGAAATTATGGAGGAAGAATTATATCTCACAATTTAGATTAAAATAATGATTAAAATTGAATTGAAAAACTAAATTACAAATGTGTAAATCACCAACGATTTTAAATAATTATAAACAATTATGTACCCGATCTAATGCCACTTGTAGGTTCTGGGCACAATAGAAGCGTGCGATTGGCAGCGACAAACTTCAATTTCTCCATACTCAATGATCAATCAGAGATCTATATGATGATGAAGATTGTGATCCATGAAATTGATTCGAAGAAATATACAAAGAATAATTGCACTGGAACCGAGATAGAGGAGATCAACACGTATTGTTTATAATTAATTTAATTAGATAATGAATTACCTTTAAGGAATTATTTCTTCGTTGATGAATCCAGTGATATATCTACAGTGCACCATTATTGCATTGTAGAAACCAAGTGTAGATTTCCTCTAAAATTGATCCACACATGTTCCAAGAATCTTCATACATCGCTGAAGGAGTCTCTGGGTGCTAGCATGGAATATCCTTTCACTTGCGTCATCTACCTTGATCGCCTTAAGAATTGCTTCCAAAACATTCTCCTTGATCCTATGGAGGAGGATTGCTCACCATTCTTAGGAGTGTTCTTAGAGAAGGGAGCTCTCTAGGCTTGAGAGGATTATCCAAGATTATTGTGCACAACTAAATAGGATTATAAAAAAATAATATAATTGGGTATTTATATTGCTAGTGTTAAAATAAAACAATTGCAAAAGTGCCCTTGATTATTTTATTTAATCCTAGAAAATTCCCATGTCAAATAATAATAAAAATATTATTATTTCTCAACATATTATTAACTTTTAAATTATAATTAAATATTATTTAATTAAATAATATTCAATATTATCATTTCTCACTAGACCATTAAAATCATTCCTTCATTCCTCCACAATATTTATCGGGTCTTGAATAATGTCTATTTATTTATTAAATAAATATCACTGCATTATTCACCAATAAATAAATAAATATTATATTTACTAAACAAAAAATAAATATTTATATGTGATCAAGCATACATGAATAATTATTAAACCATGTATGGTAATAATATTTATTCAACCTTTTAAATAATAAATAATAATATATTACTTAACTGAGATTCTGAATATACTTAGTGTGTGACCCTCTAGGTCTCTTTCTCAGTGGCATTAGGCGAAGCAGCCTAAAGGACAAGGTTGGCATCTAGAAACACGCCAAGGCACTCATTGAGAAATAAGTTAATGCCACAATGATATGTCACCTCATACTAATGTTTTCCATGTAATATAATCCATTTATCACAATATCTCAAATCGAGCAGGTTGCATGTGAGTGCCATAAAGCTATATGATTGATATCTCTTTCTTTGACTTTCTAAGAATAGAACTTTCCTATTGATCACCATGGCCATTTATTTATTTAAGATATATCATTTTCATCAAAGGGCCTAAGATATTAACTTCCATTAAAGAATATAATGGATAAATCCTTTCTCACATTATTCATTAATGCAATATTACTCATGACGCACCCAACATATCCTTCCTCACTGAGAACATCTATCATCATGATTTTTATCAATACATATAAGTGTAAAACTCATAATACTCATTAGTAATAATATTATAAGGACCAATACACACATCCATAGATAGGAACATCCAATGACACATAGAAATGTGGATTTCCTACTAGCGGCTCTCGTTCTCATAATATCCTATTGGATATTACCAAGGGCGTACACCATGAGAATTTTCATCAAAGTCCTATGAGTCTCCACCCCTAATATCCTATATAATTTGTGTCCCTCAAATGATATCATCCATCTATATAACATATATTCAAGAATAATTTCATAGCACTTCTGGGTTCTCATCATAAAGGGGAACTATTATGACCTTTTAGTGTGATATCCACTCTTAGGACATTTCATATACAATGTTATGAAGAATAATAATCATGATGTGATAATTAGTTTATTAATATTCAAAAACTTGGATATAAGTTTATCATAAAGTATAAAGAAGTTGGTTCTATGTAACAAACTCCAATAGAATCCCACTTTCATTAGATCCAACTGCTAACAACCTTCAGTTCTCTAGATCTCACGTGATATTCATGATTCTGCTGAGCTGGGCCTTTAGTCAAGGGGTCTTCTACGTTCTCTTACATAGGTACTCTTCTTACAATAACTTCACCCCTTTTATATAAATCCCTCAAGAGTTGATACTTCCATAGTATATGATTTGTCTGTTGGTGTAACCTTGGCTCTTTTGCAAGAGCCACTGCTATAGTATAATCACAATACAATGTGATAGGGTCTTTACTAATAGGCACCACATCAATATCTTGTGAAAAGTTATGAATCCAAATGGATTCCTTGGATACATAATAAGATGCTATATACTCAGACTCCACTATAGAGTTAGTGAAAACTGGCTACTTTAAGCTCTTCTAGCTCATAGCTCCTCCATTGATACAGAAAACATATCCTGATTGTGATTTTATATCATTCTAATCTGTTTGAAAACTAGCATCAGTATGACCTATGATGATCAGATCCTCATCTCCTCCATATACCAGGAACATATCCTTAGTTCTTCTTAGATACTTAAGGATATCCTTAACAGCAATCCAATATTGTTCTTCTAGATTTTCTTGATATCTACCTACCACGCTTAGTGCATAGGCAACATCAAGTCTAGTGCATAAAATGGCATACATGGTTGATCCTATCGCCAAAGCGTAGGGGATCTTACTCATTATCTCTTTCTCATGTTGTTCTTGAGGACACATTTTCTTAAAAAGATGTAAACCATGTGACACTGGAACCAATCCCCTCGTAGATTGGTCCATACTAAATCTATTTAGTATCAGGTCAACAAATGTACTTGTACTTAGTCCAAGCATCCTCTTGGATCTTTCACAAATGATCTTGATCCCTAGAATATAGGCTGCTTCACCTAATTCCTTCATGCAGAAACTCTTGTTCAACCAGTCCTTAACAGATTGTAATACCAGTATGTCATTTCCAATAATTAATATGTCATCAACATATAATACTATGATAATGAAAACATTCCCACTAAACCCCTTATAAACACATGTCTCGCGTTCAATCTTAATAAAACAAAATTCTTTTATGGATTCATCGAATTGAATGTTCCATAACCTAGATTCTTACTTCAATCTATAAATGGATCTATGAAACTTGAAAATGATTTTATCATCACCTGGAATCACAAACCCTTATAGTTTTTCATATATATATCTTCTTGAAAGGATCCCATTAAGAAATGCAGTTTTGACATCCATCTACCAAATCTCATAGTCATGGAAAGATTCTATAGGAATTATGATTCTAATGGATTTAAACATGGCTACTGATGAAAAGGTTTCATCATATTAAATTACTTGATGTTGTTTGAACCCTTTATCCACTATCCTTGCTTTATAGGTACTTACTTTACCTTACATATCTATTTTCCTCTCTAATACCCATTTTCATCCAATAGGCTTTACATCAACTGGCGCATCGACCAGAACCCAAACATGGTTATGATACATGGAATCCATTTCAGAATTCATAGCTTCTAGCCATCTTGTAGCTTTTGAGATCTTTATTTACTCCTTGTAGGATAGAGGTTTGTCATTGTCAGCCAATAATGAGTCATCATCCTCAGTGACCAGAAAACTATATATCTCTAGTTCTCTTACCTCTCTTACGATCCTACGTAGAACTTGTGTCTCAAGAACTACTTCTTCCATGGGGACCTATGGAATCTATTCCTATACCAACTCATGTGTATCTTGAGCATCAACTTCACCAAAGTCAATCTTTATCCCACTATACTTTTTGATTATCTTCTCCCTCTGAAGAAAGATGGTTTGTCTAGAAACAGTAACTTTCTTGTCTGAAGGGCTATATATGTAGTATCCCTTTGTTTCCTTGGGATACCCTATAAAGATACACCTCATTCCCCAGGGTGCAATTTTTCTGCTTGAGAAAGCCTTAAAAAATTCCTCGCATCCTCATACATGTGTATGAAACAAAATGGGTTTCTTTACACTCCATTTATTGAATGGAATTCCATTTTATGCTATAGTTGGTACTTGGTTTAATGTGTATAATGTAGTTTGTAATACATATCCCCAAAAGGATAATGGAATATTTGCATGACTCATCATCAACCTTTCCATGTCTAACAAGGTACGGTTCCTCCTTTCACTAACACCATTCCAGTGTGGGGTATAAGGTGGTGTGAGTTGAGATATAATCCCAAACTCCCATATAAAGTCGATGAACTATTGGTTAAGATATTCACCACCTCGATCTGATAAAATATCCTTTATCTTCTTACTAAGTTTGTTCTCTACTTCATTCTTGAATTACTTAACTCAAAGGACTCAGCCTTATACCTCATCAAGTAGATATATCCATATCTACTCAAGTCATCAGTAAAAGTAATTAATTAAGAATATCCACCTCTAGCTTCTATTGGAAATGGTCAACACACATTAGTGTGTACCAATCCTAGAAGTTATATGGACCTTTAACCCTATCCACTAAATGTTTGTTTGGTCATTTTCCCTTATAAACAAGCATGATATCTATCAATTGGTTTTAGCTCTGAAGAGTCTAAATAACCATCTTGATAGAGCTTTGTCAAACGCTTCTCATTTACATGACCAAGATGGTGATTCCACATCTAGGTGTTATATGAGTCATGTGAACATGATTCGTATTTAAAACACTTTGTTTTTGTAATTTAATACATAAATACCATTATTTAAATGTGACATACCATAACATATTTTGTCCTTATAAAAGAAAGAAAATTTATTTCCAAATTTGAAAATAAACCTATCTATATCTAAATATCATACAGAAATTATGTTTTTGGTAACTGTTTGTACATAATAATAGTCTATTAAAACCAAAATCATCCTCATTGGCAATGAAAGGTGGTAGTCACCAATGGCTAGGGCAGCCACCCTCACTCTACTGGCAACTCTCAGATCCACCTCTCCTCTAACAATCTTTCTAAATCTACTTGGTTCTTGCATTTGGATATAGATGTGATCACCACAAGCTATATCTAATAACCAATGTGTAGAAATGGAAAGATTTCACTTGATAATGAATTCACATTTAGCTTCCCCTTGATTTTGGGTGAAGTTCCTCTTCCAATGGTTAGTGATACAAAATGGGCTTGCAGCCCGCGGGCTTTGTAGGTATGGGACAGATACAGGTCAAGCCTAAAAAATTTGACCGCAAAGAGCGCGGGCCAATGCGGGTTGAGCCCGCGCGGGTGCGGGTCAAAGCGGGTTGAGCCCGCATGGGTGCGGGCTGACCTGTGGGCCTAATTTAATTTTTTTTGTACGATATATGCTCCTTTGGAATTTTTTTTAAAAAAACATGATTAAACCATGACATATGATTTTTCACCATAATGGTCATACAAATTCACCATTCATTTACATGTGAATTTTAAATAGGTAAATATTTTTTTTAATATGATATTATAATATTTATATAGTAATTATTAACCATATTCACATGGTGTGTCATCGCACCTCTTGAAAAATGGAACTCATCTCTCATGCACTTGGTTTCAATTCTAAAAGAGTTATTATAATTATAATATTTTTTGGATTGATTTAATTTTGTTATTACTTAATTTTATTTTTTTATTAAGAAAACATGAAAGGACCTCATGAGACCCTAATAGCCTCCTATAAAACTATTCATTGCTTGAAGTGTCATCGTTCATTCATAGGTTTGTATTGTAACAGTTCACCACCACATCGGCGTCGGCACATGACACCATTAACCCATAGAAAAATGTTCCATCACATTTCTTAAAACTCTAGCTATTGTAAATTCATACTTATCCAAATAACTAAAATTAAGAATAGGAAAAAATATAATATTTAAATGATTATAAATAGTATTTTTTTTAAATGTGGACAGCCCGTGGGCAACCCGTGGGCTTATGCGGGGCGGAGCAGGCTTATATTTTTTTGTTCGCATTATATGCAGGCTTTTACGGACAAACCCGCATGGGATCAAACCCGTGCGGGCTTGGGCCACCCCACCCCGCCCTGCCCATTTTGCATTACTACCAATGGTCTGACTTGCCACATGAAAAATACACTATCTCATTTTTTTTGTCCTACCTCTGAATCTTACCCTTCTTGGAAGGATAGTGCTTAGGATATTTATAATATTTATAGGTCTTGGGCCCCTTTTCCTTGTTCTTTTTTTTCTTATTCACCATAAGAACCGTGGTTTTTTCATGCCCCGTGTCATTATCCACTTGGCGAATCAAGGTCATAAGTTCCGAAAGACTCTTCTCATTATTTCTCATATTATAATTCACAATAAAGCTATAGAAGGTCTTGGGAAGTGATGAAAGTATGAGATATATATGTAAATCATCTGGGAATTTAATCCCTAAGATGTACAGGCATTCAATGTATCCAATAAACTTGATTACATGAGGCCCAGCTGATGCAGACTCTCCAATATTAGTTGTGAACAAATCATTGAAGATCTCATATCTCTCCTATCACACCTTCTCTTAATAGAGATCCCAAAGGTGAGACATCATGTTATAGGCATCCGTATCCTCATGTTTCTTCAAAATCTCATTGGACATAGATGGTAGCATGAAGCACTGAACATCTCTAGCATCATTCATTTGTTTCTCATAGAGAGATAGTTCTTTGTCACTTTCCTCATTTCCAAGGTGAAACTGGTAAAGGTTCTTCTAGTATATACAATTTCCTTTCATGGTAAAGGATGACTCGTAGGTGCCTTTTCTACTCCTGTAAATTAGTGTCGGTGAGAAGGTTTTCCTTCTAAAGTATGGATTTCAATAATATGTTTGATATCATTTTATTGTTGTTTCTAAAAAATAAGATAAGCATAATTTTAGTACTTAATTTGATAAAATTTAGACAAATAAATAAATATTATATTTATTAGTCTCCCACTATTTTATCGAAACCCAATTACCCTCACCATTAGCTTCAGAATAGATTATTGCTTGGACATTTAAGTGGAAAGGATCCATATTCCCCTTCTCATTACCCTAAATTTGGTTAGTCAGATAACTCAAATGGTTTTAGGTAGGCATTCAAAATGACACCTGCATTAACTCACAATTCCTTGATCTATTGAGTGGACTCCCCAATCATGAAATCCTTAATTTAGATTTCCTCAAACTTTTCCTATTAGTTACACCAAGTCATGCTTTGGCAATCAACCATTGATGTGAACCAAGTTAAATCAACCCAAAACCTCATGTTAGAATTCCCTGATAATTGAAAGCACCCCAACTTTGGTTAGTCAAGAACTTTGAAATATTGTTTGATTCTAACCAAAGTAATTGAAGGTTATACCAACTTAATATTTTATTGAGGGATTTTATCCTTTATGTGTAAATTTCCAATTATTATCTTTATCATATGATTGTTAATATTAAGTGGGATTATGTAAGTGATTAACCATGTCTTAGATAATATTTACACATAAGCCAGTTTATTTTAGTTCTATATTTCATGCTTGTTAATTTATTAATTATATGATCACAACAATACATCCATAACGAAATAACCATGAAACTGATAGAAATAAAATAAATGGTATGATCATGATCTTATATTAATGGTTATTTTATCTAGTGATTGATAAACTAACCACTGACCTAGGGAAAAACACCTTGAACCATTGAGGTTCATGTTGTTGTTTTCCACCTATCCACCTATGTATCTCCTTGGATTGGTTTTTCCTTGGCTCTGAACTTGAACTACCTCCACTATCTTGGGAGATCCATCCATTATATGTGACTTTTATTCACACACAGATGAGGGTAAAAAGGGGTTTACATTAAAGAAACCATGGGCACACAGACCCTACATAATAATGAAGAGAGAAGGGCTGCAAGACAATAATTTAATTTAATAATAAATTAAATTAAATCAATCACATACAAAAAGGTTTGGTCTGGCTCATGATCATCTACTAGTATTCAATGAATTACGAATTTAATAAAACTAGCATTCAATTCTTAATCATTCTTATTTAAGATAAATTGTGCTTGAAATGATTAATTATTATCTTTAATTAATCAATCCTTTTATCTTAATCCTTATCTAAATTTCCTTGGGATTCTCATCCATTATAATTTTAAAAAAAAATTAAATAAATTCATTTAAAATTAACCTTGTACATAAATGTACCTTGGAGGCAACACAATGAATACCTGTCTAAATCTACCCAACATGTATTATACTCGTATACTATTTTACTCTTGTGACGTATGGAATACATGAATTATCACGTACTTTCATGACATGTACTTCATGGATGACTACACTAATTACATGATTTTTAGGTCATGTGTTATGATTCAATGCATATAGAGTAACAGGTCGTGATACGAATCATACATGATAGGTAGATCTGAACATTATGTAGATATTAATTAAACATTTATATATATATATATATATATTAAAACATATCACATAGTGTGTCCCATATTTATGACCACACACAAGTACATGTCTCAAGGTTTATATTTTATAATAAATAAATTTTAAATCTGCATAACTGGTAAAAGTACATGGTGTGTGGATATGATCTACATGGTGTGTACATATCTCACCATATATCTAAGGTACATGCCTAGGGACTTTTCATGTGAATCATACCTCAGAAACTAGAGTACATGGAATTCCCAATGGGCCACATGTCGTGTTGACTCTGTGTTACATGATCACTGGTTTGGTAGGCTGTGTATGGAATACACAGCTCATCTCTAGCCTAAAGGGACTACATGTCGTGTACATGGGCTACACGGCATGTACTCCGACTGATCATGGGACAGTATGTCCTGTTCAACACACAGTGTAAGAATTAACTACATCGCGTTTCACCAATGCACATGGGTTGAGTAATTTCCAAACTAACTCCTGGTGAATTGACCACAAGTACACGACATGTAATTATGACTACACAACATGTACTCCTGTGTTATCTGGCCAGAATTATGGGCACCTTTGGATGAGTTCCTTGATTTTATTTTAATCATAAAATTAATCATTTCCATTAGATCTTTGAGAAATGATAGAGGAAGAAGTAGATATCACAATTCGGATTAAAAGAATGATTAAAATTGAATTGAAAAACTAAATTACAAATTCATAAATCACCAACAATTTTAAATAATTTTTAACAATTATGTGTCTAATCTGATACCACTTATAGGTTTTGAGAGTAGAGGAAGAGTGTGATGGGTGGTAACCAACTTTAATTTTTCCATAATCAATGATCAAGATGAGATCTATATGATATGAATGTCATGATCCATGGAATTGAGTCAAAGAAATAGAAAACGAATAATTGCACCTAAACCAAGAGATAGGAAATCAACACATATTGTTTATTATTAATTTAATTAGATAAAGAATTACCTCTAAGTAATTATTTCTTTATTGATGAATTTGGTGACAGATTTGTGGTCCACCATTATTACATTGTAGAAACCAAGTGTAGATTTCCTCTAGTGGTGATCCACACATGTTCCATGAATCTTCAGACATTGCCAAAGGAGCCTTTAGTTGTTATCACGGAAGATCTTTGTGCTTTCATCATTCTCCTTGATCACCTCGCGAATCACTTCCAAAGTGTCCTCCTTGGTCCGGTGGAGGAGGATTGCTCACCGTTATTAGGATCATTCTTAGAGAAGGTATCTCTCTAGGCTTGAGAGGATTCTCCAAGATTATTATGCACAACTGAATAAGCTTATGAGAAAATAATATAATTGGGTATTTATATTGATATGGTTAAAATAAAATAATTTCACAAGTTCCCTTGATTATTTTATTTAATCCTAGAAAATACCCATGTCGAATAATAATAACAATATTATTATTTCTCGACATGCACTTAACTTGTGAATTATAATTAAATACTATTTAATTAAATAATATTCAGTATTTTCATTTCTCATCAGACCATTAAACTCAGTCTACTATTCCTCCACAATATTTATTATTCCTTGAATAATGTATATTTATTTATTAAATAAATATCACTCCATTATTCACTAATAAATAAATAAATATTATATTTACTAAACAGAAAATAAATATTTATATGCAATCAATCATACATGAATAATTATTAAACCATGTACTGGAATAATATCTACTCAACCTATTAAATAATAAATAATAATATATTATTTAACTGAGATTCTGGATAAACTTAGTGTGTGACCCTCTAGGCCTCTTTCTTAGTGGCATTAGGCAAAGGAACCTAAAGTCCAAGGTTAGTGTCTAGCAACATGTCAAGACACCCATAGAGAAAGAAGTTAATGCCGCAATGACATGTCACCTCATACTAACTCTTTCCATGTAATATAATCTCTTTATCATAATATCTCAAATCGAGCAAGTTGCATGCCAGTGCCATCAACCTATATGCTCGATATCTCTTTCTTTGAATTTTCAGAAATAGAACTTGCCTATTGATCACCATGTCCATGGATTTATATAGGCTATATCATTTACATAAAAGGTCTTGAGATATTAACTCCCATTAAAGAATATAAGGGATAAATCATTTCTTGCATTATTCATTAATGCAATATTACTCGTGACGCACCCAACATATCCTACATTGTCGCGAACATCTGGCGTCACGGTTTTAATCAATACATCTAATTTCATGACTCATAATACTCATTAATAATAATCTTAAATTCTAAGGACCAATACAAACATCTATATAAAGGAACATCCAATGACACATAAAAATGTGGATTTCCTACTGGCAGGTCTCGTTCTCAAAATATCCTATTGGATATTACCAAGGGTGTACAGTATGAGAAGGTGGCTCAAAGTCCTATGAGTCTCTACCCCTAATATCCTGTATCATTTGTGTCTCTAAAATGATATCATTAAGCTATAAAACATATATTTAAGAATAGTGTCATAGCACTTCCAAGTTCTCATCATAGCAGGGAACTGCTATGACCTTTTAGTGTGACAACCACTCTTAGGACATTATCACATACAATGTTATGCAGAAGAATAATCTTGATGTGATAAGTAGTTTATTAATATTCAAAACCATAAATAAAAATTTATTATAAATTATAAAGAATTTGGTTATAGGGCACCAACTCCAACATAATAGACACCTAGGGTGGCACCATACTACTTTCATCTTGGGGATTCTCCATAAAAAACATATCAGAATTTATAAAAAACAGACAACACTGAAAAATCCAGAATAGTCAAAAATGCTAAAATTGACTATTTAATCAATTCAAATTGAACAAAAATTGGGGAACTAATTTTTTTATTAAAATAATCCCAATTTTTCTCTCTCAAACAAAAAAAACCAATTATGCATATATTGGAATTCTAAATCAATGGCGGTGACAACCTCTATACGCGCACCACACCACTCCCAAATTAAAAATAAATCCTATTTTCTTTTTTACTTACACGAACAAAAAAGACAAAAGGAAATACCCCACTTATCAATTTTTCCCCTTTACATGTCCAACAAGAGAGAGAAAACACCTTGCTTTATTTGTTTGTTTGTCTTCCCTCATGCCCACTACTTACTTTTCCCCTCTCATTTCTTTTATATTTTCCCTCCTTTTTGTTTTTCTTCCATTCACAGCATGTGCCTTTAGTTTTTTCATATATGGAAACACCATATTTGAAAAATGAAAAATAGAGATGCTACAGAGATAGAAAAAAGGCTCAAACCAAAGAAGGGGTGAGTTGAGATCAGCCATGCCAAGGGGTTACATAAGGAGCATGGGTTGCGGACAGCAAATATGAGGGGCACAATCAACTGGGTTGAAGTGTTATAGAGGTGCAGATAGTGTTGGGTTTAAGGGTTACAAAAAATAGTGGTGAATCATGGAAAACCACATGGAAGTGCATACAACATGTCTGATTTCCACTCCAAGTAATCAAACTCACCCTTTGATACCAGTTTCTTGTGTGAAAGTGCCCACTCTCACTCAAATCTATGTTCTCAAGAATGGATAAATAAGAAGAAACATGGTTCAGTCAAGATGATATATGATCCATGGGAAATACAATGATATTTATCATTCAAACAGAATACAAAAATTACATATTTTCCATTTTTTACCAACACAATGAAACCCAAATATACAAAAGAGAGGGGGAACAAAATCAACTTTCTGTCGAAATTTTTACACCTAACAGAACCAACCCCTATAGAATATTTCTCTTAGCGGCATTAACTATTGCATATAGTATTCTTTGGTTGGTAGCAACCCCTACACCCTTCTTCCATCTACTTTCCACTACATCACCTATTTCGTGGGTTGTGATATTATCTTTCAATATTCAATAAGATCACGTAGTGATGAATGAAAAGGTAATGAAGTTGATGCAGATCTCCCATTTTAAAATTCAACTGAAGCTGGTTTTATGGTAAAGTGGTGAATCTATAATTTTATTGAATTTCAACTGATTGTGGATTCTTTGGGTGAATAGATCCAGGGCATGAAATTCAAGAACATGACTGATACATTCTCTTTCACAGGCAGAATCCACCATAGTTTGGAGTTGATATGAGTCTGTATCTGTAGCTTTAGTTGTGAATCATTGGATCTAAGTCTATTATTAAATAAGAGAGTGGTTGATTGAACAAGGTGGAATTTGGGATCTTAAAAGGGGATATTGACTCAAGTTGTTATTGGTTAGATGTTCAATGACTTTATGGTTATAAGCTAATTTAATATCTAGTGTTGTTTGATTAATTTTCATGGGAGTTAAAATCTTTAGAGTTCATTGAATGCCTGATTGAGAGATTTATTAAGTGGTTGTCCATATGTTTTATTGTTGATTTGGAGTCCATGCATTGTTGGATGTTCTTGAATACTTGTCAAGAGTTTTATGTAATATAGGTGTTCTAATCAATGACTATGTGTTGTTAGTTAAAAATGAATGTAGAGTTGTGTTATATGTTTCAGAAAGAAGATATTTATCTTTGGATGATTGAGATATGGAGATGAGGTGGCCCAAGTTTATAATATGAATTTGGATTTGATGATTAAATGGTTGAAATTTTTGTGCACTAAGATAATTTAGATCTGTTGATTAGTTGAAAAGGATTCAGGTGGACACTTGGTCACCAAATAGAAAAATAATATACAACTGAAACAAGGAAAAAATAGTAATAAAATTAAATAATAATGAAATGATTGATTGGTGAACATATGTTTTTTAGTATGAAATTTATAAATACAATTAATAAAATTTAAAATTTTAATTAAAATTGAGTGTTCATGGATCAATGGAGTTATAGGTGTTAAAAGGAGTACTAGCATTATTCTAAAAGAAGTTGGGGTGGAAATGATGGTTACTATATTATATTTTTTGTTGCAATAACTTAAATCATTGATCAATTTTTAGGTTTAATGTAGGTTTTTTTATTTTATTAAAAATATTGGGTGATTGATATAGTTTTTTCATAGAAAGTGTCATCAAATACCAAAGGTAAGATTAGACTATTAAAAAAACCTGAATTAATAAAGCTAGTATAGAAAGCCTAGAAAACTCATAACAAGCTTGAATAATTGGATATAGATATTAGGTATACTAAATATCATCTTCAACAAGCCATGTGGTTGGTCAAAAACCTTTAAAGGACTCTAGGAGATCCATAAGGTGAATTATTTTTCTTCAAAAAGTAAAATATGTCTAGAAGAGGATCTGGTGTTGGACCAAATATTCATAATATTTGATAGAGGCTTGAAGGGAAAGCTTTAAGAGAAGCTTCCAGTCATCTAGAAGACATAGTCTCATATATGAATCCATACAGAGATACCAAAAGAGCAAGTATATTAAGATGATATACTATATAATAATATGCTTGGACTTTAGTGGGAGAAGCTCAAGAATATCAGGAAGATGTTTTGAGTATTACTTAGACTATCTAGGAATACCAAAAACAAATCCATGATATTATTACTCAAGAGAAATGGGATATTGAAGATATATAATGTGTCTCCAAATACCTAAGTGAAAAGATCAAGAAAGTAGAAGACCTATAATCTAGAAAAGGAAGAAAGATCCCAAGTCATCTCCCACCAAAGTACTCTGTGTAAAACCTTGGGAAGCCAAACTAGTATAGTGTCATGACCTGAACCATGTCGGGGCTCGAGCCGCAACTACCCCCAGCCCTCCTCAATAGGCCAGGGGTGGAGACAAGCGCCGAAGGCACAAAAAACTCAGGGATGTCTTTTCCCAAGAACTTGTATATACACATGCAACCAACTTAATGTAAAAGTTTAGAGGAAAAGGAAAACAAGATACAACACTGCTATATATAACCCACAAACATGGATCAACCTCTAAACTACACAAGTACAAGTGATGTAAAGTAAATTAAAAGGAAATAAAGGGGAAAAATATATGACCAGCCAAAAAAGTGCCACAACCTGGCAGTAACTAAAAAGTAAAATAGCTGAGGGATCCCCACTCGTGGATCCCAAGCTATGACCACCATATGCAGTGAAATCACTCATATCCCTAAGCTCATTTGAAGTCATGATCAATGTGTCTTTCATATGTATAAGGCACGACACATGAGGTTAAAGACCATGCATGGGTGATTATAAAAATACTCAGTAGGATGCCCTAAAAAGGTGAAAGGGGAGCTGTAAGAGATACACTAAAGAGGAAAGGACTAGATAGGACAAGGTATAATAAAAAAGTGTAGATCAACCCAACAAAGGAGTTAAGTAAGATCATATAAACACAAGAAGATAGAAATGGTGAGAAGATGAACTTATTGTCGAGTCTTTTCTACCTATAGTTGGAGAGTAGACTCGTCCAACCACGAGAAGATAGACATGGAAATCATGTGGAATACCTTGTGCGTCTTCACCTCTCTTAGAAGGAGAGTAACCAAAACCCAAGGAATGGGTAATTAAATAGGATATATATATACTCAGTCAAAGAATCCCAAACGAGAGAGTAAGGGGATCTCTATCACATAGCTTAGCCTAAAAAGAAGGTATCCAACAGTCTAGAAGTATTCACCAACAATGCCCAATATCCCACACATATTCCCTAAACTAAAAGTCAAAGGGACTCAATCACCACACCTTGATACTATCTGCTTTGGGCGGCACTGTCTCAGCATCATGACTTTAGATCGCATCACATGGATGTGTCTTGGTGGGGAAAGCATCCCTCTTCCTCGAGAGTCTAAAGGTATGTCAAATCATGTCTCTTCGTTGTGACACATAGTCAAGAGGTCACATCTCAAGGTCGAAGACCCATGCCCTGCCCGGTTGGAGGGTTCCACTCGAAACTGCCATTGGGAACCCATTGCCCAACCCAGCTGGAGGGTAAGCCTGAAACTTCCATCAGGGAACCACTGCCCAACATAGTTGTAGGGTAAGCTCATAACTAATCTATTCATCCCTACTGGATAGTACTTCTTAGAAAGCATCAAGGAACTACACTGGTCATCCCTACTGGATGGTACCTCTCAGAAAGCATTGAGGAACTACACTATCCATTCCTGTTGGATGGTACCTCTTGAAAAGAACCGAGGAACTACATTGTACATCTATACTAGATAGTACCTCTTGAAAACCATCAAGGAACTGCACTGGTCATCCCTGCTGGATGGTGCCTCTCGAAAAGCATCGAGGAACTAAATTTTCCATCCCTATTGGATGGTACCTCTCGAAAATCATTGAGTAACTACATTGGCCATCCTTGCTAGATGGTACCTCTATGCAAGCCAACCCAGAACATTCACATTACATCTCATAAAGTGGTACACGACGTGAATGGTTCCCACACGATGTGTGACCCCACCTCGTCGTATGGCTATGTACCTAACCATTCTAGGGTAATAAACTACGATCAAGCACCCCTAGGCATGCGGGTGTACTCCCATAGTACATGGCATATCTATCCAAAAGACTAACAAGAGCACGACACTCATTTTTAATCCTAAGGGAAAATTTTAATTTCACTAAAACGCCTCCTCAAACGGCCCTAGAACATTTGACTGCATTGCTTCATATATCTTACCCACTCTCATGAGAATCGATGTTATCCTAAGCTATGGTTTCTCTTAAAACATAGAAAAATGATCTTCTATCGATATTCCTTTCATGTTTCCATAATTTATGAGATCGTGAAAAAGGCTCCACACATCCAAACATATCACATTGTTGCGATATTTATGGAAAAATGCACAAGATCGACTATTTGTTCACCCCAAACAGACATCTGATGGAAAAGTTGTATGTCGCTATAGTATGGTCAAATGGTATCTCATGGGGCCCATGCCTTGATCTCAAAAAAAATTATACGGATCACGCCATTATGATACTTACGGAAAAAAACACATGGTATCAGCTATTCATTTGTCCAAAATGGACACCCGGTGAAAAGGTCACATTTCACTGCAAACTCCCAAACCGGGCCTCATGGGGCCCACACCCCAATTTCAATTTAAGCACCCGAAATCAATCTTGAAACATCTGTCTCATTTTTAGGGTCATGATGACACTAAAGGCGCGTCAATTGGACGTCGTGAGAAAAAGTTATGTCAGAAAAATAAGTTTTATTAATAATAATAATTATATTATTATTATTAAAATTAAGTGTTTCATGCAACTGATCCATGACTCCAAGTCTTAAAACTCCAAAATTGTCCTTAAAAGGTCTGTCTCAATAAGAGGAATGTGTGGTTGTAGATAGCGCATCAAACAGATGCCCGAACTAGGAGATACGGTCGTTTGAAGCTACCTCGGCCCAACCGAACCAGTATGGCCTGTTCTGGATGGTCCGATCTACCTGGGCCAGCCCACTCCGGTCGGCCTGACCCATTTCTCCATCCCGCGGCCCAGCCACATGGCCCAGCTCACCTTCTTCTAGCCTGGCATGTTCATTGTCTTGCGTCAACATGGCAGTGTCGTCGTTCGGGTCACGCCCTATGACCCCACTGTTGACCAATCATCCACCTTGCTCATCGGCCTCACCTCACACCCTTGGTCTCGCTTTTCCTAGTGCGCTACCCACCTCTCCGGAGCCACGCCCTGTCACACTGCCACCTAAACCTATGGCCACCACAGGTGCCACCATCACTGGCATTGTCGTGTCGGACCCGCGTTGCCGCCTTCTTCTGTGCGCCGTACCAACTCCCCCAGTTGCCCAATTTCAAATATAAAAATGGATCGACGACCTCTCGATGAGAGATTCATATTGCGAACCTCCTCTCGAAGATCTATTGGTGATTCATTGTACTGAAAAGTAAATGGAAATAGTCGTGAAGAACAGATGAAGAACACAAATTTAAACAGAGTTAAAGCATAGATCAATGGTCATGTTAGTTTGGTCATAAACGATTGATAATAAAACTATGAATTAAGAGGACAAAGTATGGATTTTTAATCAATAAATTCAATCAGAAATTAAAAGTGGAAGAATCTTACCTCGATTGATCCATTTATCGTTGTCGATGCGTTCTTCACGCTCCTGTTTCGATCCACCGAGGTTGTGTCAAATAAATATCCTCGATTTAATGAAGAACAGATGAGAGAGGGAGAGTGAGGGTTTTGTAGAGACAGAGAGAGAGAGAATTAGGGCTAACCCTAATCCTGTACTCTTAAGCTTCTATTTATAGGAGCTCCGCCCAGTGTGGAATCTGAACCTCCTATGCCCTCTCATTTTATGTCGTTCTTAGGTAAAACACCCCATTACGAATTCAATGGTGGTATCATATTTCCAATATGAGTCTCTAATAAAAAGTTATTTGATTCGGAATTTGAGATAAAATAATTAAGTTTAATTATTTTATTTGTTATTTTTCCCTTAGGTGACTTTTCTTAAAGAAGTCCCACGCCGAAAAAAGTTATGATAGGATAAACGCCACATTATAGACTCAATTGTGGCCTTGTATTTCTGATCTAAGTTACCGTTTGAGAGTTATCCCACTTCCTTCATGTACATAGTATAAAATATACATAATATTTTTATAAAATTAATTCTGAGCACACCGGGCCTCAGAATCGCACACCGTCTCGTCGCCTAACTCTGGAAATATATATAGAAATATTCCAAAGTATTAGAAGGAAAAAACCGGGTCTTTATATCATTACCTCCTTTAATATTTTCTTCCATTAAAAGAAAAACTAGGGAAACAACTTGGGATACTAAGCCTACACCTATTTCTCCTACTCCCAGGAAAACCTTCACATTTATGTGCTACCACAGTACACGAACCAAAGGGATGGTTCATCCTCATAAGGTATGCTCCTGTCGATGACATGTGTAGGAACATGCACATATCTCCTCAGTTGTGACACATGGGAGATGTCATGCACCCTCTCCAGCTATTGGGGGTATGGCAAGGTGGTAGGTAACCTCTCCATCTTTTTGCACGGTCCTAAATGGCCCAATAAAACTCGGGAGATAGTTTACCTCCCTTGTTAAACCTCTACATCCCACATCATGACTGGAATAAATGTTTATACTTGGAACAAGCTCATGTGATTTCATCATTCAGAATATCCATATGGTGAAACACCTAAGGATATATGGTCACACAAGATTTCATAGTTGATGCATCACAATTGAGACTCTTTTACACACTCAGGAAGCGAAGGAGTCAACACCATCGACTAAAGAGAAATTTCACCCTCCTACTTCACTAGGGTCAGCTATAGGGAAACTAACTGATATGAAACTCCCCGCACCAGATGATACTGGGACTTCCTGCTAAGGGCATCTGCAAAAACATTTCACTTTTCTAGTGTATAGACCATCTCAAATTCATAGTCCTACAAGAAGTTCAACTGGTATCACCACCTCAGGTTCAAGTATCTATGAGTGAAGATGTACCTGAGACTCTGTTGGTCTAAACAAACCACCAAGCATTATCCCAGATTGTAGTGTCTCCACATACTCAAAGAGAAGACAACCACTTCCAGCACCAGGTAGTGAGTCATGTAGTCATGTCCATGGGGTCCCCATCACCTCGACCTGTACTTGATAACTATTGTATCAAGGTTAATATTGAGTACACAAAGGTACCAATGAATAGGGAAAGTGAGTAAACTCATCCAACTGCAATAAGCTAGACACAGAAAGCACGTGGCATACCCCATGCATTTTCGCTTCTCTTGGAAGGAGAGTAATACCCAAACCAGGCACTCCGACACACCCACTAGTGACACTCTAAACAAAAGGAGTTAAAACAGAAAAACTCCATCGAAAATGTTTGGACCAGATCTGACACTCCACTGCACAACCCTAACCTGAATTCACAAGTCAGAGGGACTCTTCCACCACATATCGATACTATCCACTTTGGATAGTACTGACTTACCATCATGGTTTTGTTCATGTCACAAAAACACATCTCGATGGGGGAAGGACCCCTATTGTAATGTCCCCAGCCTGGAATCCACTAAACGGGTGCACCAAGATGGGTGGTTACATGACCTTAAGTGCGCCTCCCCATATTCCAAATGTTACTAACTAGTAGTGGGGGTCCAAGTAGTTAATTGGGGAGACTATATCCCCTTCTTATCAGAGTAAGACGCAATAGAAGATGAAAAAAATATCAGAATAATAACCAATAATACCAGATCATGCATAAAAACCATTCCCCAAATGGGGTACAACCATGTCCAATAGTAAATATGTCATTCCATACTACAATTGAAAAAGTGAACAAAACCCAAAATGAAGACAAACTGCAAAATCCCCAAAATGGTCCTGACACCAAGTCTGGGTCTTACTCCATGCACACCCATGCCAACCCAACTGCCTAGAAAGGGCCTTTTCCCTTATCCTAACCAGCAAACATGAAGTCTGCTCGGGTACCCAATGGCGGCCTGAGCAGGTTGTGAGTACAAGTTAGTAGGTCACCACCAACGGTCTCTACAAAATATCTGGTATAAACAATTTTTCATGCAAAAGGGAAATGAATAATAAATGACAAGTAAAGATTAAGTACCCTTAACCGGTTTAGGTCCATTACCAACATTTATTACCATTTACATATCTTACAATTTCATCCCATTTCCCATTACTTACCATTTCCAACACATTTAGCATGGGTTCATCAAACACAATAAGTTGCATGGGCTTAAAGTACACAATCACATGAATGAGGAAACACACTATTATCCTATCTCACTAGGACTAACTTCCTCATGTCAACCATATCCTCACCTCAAAGACTCAGTCTGGGTGGATGAAACTATTAGGGGAACAAAGCCTCATTCCTCTTCCCTAACTCATGCATTAGGTGTGGGGTTTAGATCCTTAGTCTAACTCGACTCATGGGCGTAGAACCTCAAGTCAATACCCCACTCTACCAAGCCATGTGTACATGCTTTACATATATGTATCCATTAACCATTCACACAAAATCACAACCTTTTCCCAAGTAAAACATAAATCATAACAATAACATAGGATTTAATACCATGCCTTAACCCATTAACACATTTACCACATTTCACATCATTTAGACTTAGCTCGATTCCCCTTTTATTATGCTTATCTCACTAAGAATACATTAATTGTGTCTATCTCACTAGGCTTAGTTAATTATTCCTAACTCACTAGGATTCATTATTGGGCTCATAATCCATTTCATTATAATCTTTAATCATTTACATGTTAACCAAATATCCCTTAGGTCATTACTAAGACTAGGTGCATCACCTATATTCTACTTCAACACCATCAATCTCATAAATAAGTTTATCAAGGGATCTACATAAATACACAACAATCTCACTTGTTCTTTAAAAATCCCTAGGTCTGGGAAAGTCGGCACACCCCATGGGTGTCCCTAGATTAGTCTTATCACCCTTGACACATCCCATGGGGATCGTGAGGGTTTCCATTTACCTTCTTAATAACCATTTTACCTAAACATGACAAGGGTGATCAAAACATACCAAGAGATACTCAAGAACAAAACCACACATGCACAAATCCACAAATAAACCATGGGATATAACTCATAGACCACCTACCTCGATTTCACGGGTGAATGCACTCTTAGTTGAGACCTTAGATTCCACTTCAACCAACCCTTGAAGCTTCAACCTAAATCTCATCCAAAGAGTAGTGTTTTAGATATTTATAAAGAGAGGAGAAGAAGATACAAACCCTAAACTCAAAAGAGAATCAAGGATGGGATTAGCCTTACTTTGAGCTTCGATCTGCAACCAATGGAAACAAAAACACCTTAGAAATGAGGGAGATCGATCTCTTGGAGCTCTTGGGATATTTGGTTTTTTCCTAGGGTAAAGAAGGGATAAATGGGAGGAAATACCAATTTGGGTATTAAAATCCCAGAGTGGAAAAATTATAATTTTTTAAAGGTTTCTGGGCTACACTGTTTCCTGGGCTATCCGCACGGTTAGCACTAATCGTGCGCAAACCGTGCAGCCTGCCCAGAAAACCCCTTTTTCTCCATTTTTCGTCTCCCGAACACTCAGAACACCCCTGAGCCTCCTTAAGGACTTGGTTAAGCACTTAATTAACCAAAACAAGGGATTAAACCCAAAACTTAAATGAGAACATACCTTTACAAGATCCTAGATCTTATACCTATTCATCATACATTCAAAGCTACGTCGAACAACACCGACACGGGGTTACAGCGGTGCCTCACGTCACTATGGAAACACCTCAAGCAAGAAATAGGTAGAAAAGAGTACCTCACACAATGCCTAACAATTTATATTTCAAGAAGTAGAAGCGACACAGAGTGTACCTTTTATCATCTCGTGCGCTGCAGGACTGTGGACATCCAAATATTGATGTTGTCTATGGCCCCGGCTGCTAGTTTACTAAGTCTGATGTAGGTCGCATGGTGGTGGTGGTGGTGGAAGGACCTCATAACATCACCCCCACCTCTATCTCCTTCTGTTCCTCTGTCAGTACAACCTCCATGGGGACCACCTTGTCCCTGCCTAGGATATCCCTGATCACGGCGCTGCCTCTACCATGGTTTTCCACCTGCTGTCTGCTCGGGGTTCTCAACACATCTGGTTGGGCAGTCGTGCACCATGTGACCTCTCCCATCACATGCATAGCACTGGACCTCTCTGGGAATGACCCAGTACTGCCTGAACACATGCTCGAGTTTGATCATGAGAAGATCTCCTACATCGAGATCTTATCGATTGATGTCTTCTAGATATCGAAGATGCCTCAGCTCTGATGTGCCCACTTCTAGCTCTAGCTATGTGGTATCTCTCTGAAAAAAATCTCTCTATCACCATCACCTGCTCCAGCACTCCAGGATAGGTGGGTATGCACAAGGGTACTATGATATAACATATCTCTCTATGGAGTTCCTACTCAAACTTCCATGCTCAGAAGTAGTCATCGTGGATCATGTTCATAGAGTATTGAGTCAGGTCTGTGAACCTAGCCGATTACTCGGCCACCGTCATCCCTCCCTACTAAAACTACAGGAGCTCATGAATCCAAATGGAGCACAAATAGGAGGGGTACTACTCCTAAAAAACTAGTTACAAGAATTCATCCCAAGAGAGTGTTGACTCATCAAGTATTTGAGTAACTAGAATCCACCATCTCCCAAATTCTCTGTGGAAAAGGATGGCTTCCAAAGCCACCATTTGATCTTTCAGTGTTTGTGCAAGCCTAAATAGGTGGACCACCGACTCTAGACAAGCCTCCTCTGCCTGAGGGTCTGGCTCACCATGAAACCTCAATGGTATCTAGTGCTAGAACTCGTGGAGTGCGCTCAGCCTACGAACGTCCTCATCCTACCCTGCTGGGACTTTCTACTGCTCAACAGGTGGAGGTGCTTCTACATACCCACATGGAGGAAGGGGATCACATGATGGATCCTAAACTGAGGACTTGTCACTCATAGGGTTGTAGTCACGAACCATAGCTGGTATCTTGGCTGGTTGTTATCGCAGAGGCATCCTGAATCCATCAAGGAGTATCGCAGTAAAATGAGCATATATATATATATATATATATATATCAACAACAATGGGGATATTTATCAAGAAGGAAAATCAAATACTCAATCCTATACGATGCATGTATCATTGTTCCCTACAACAAATGCCTCAGGGTTTGGAGTCGACAAGCGGGTAATTAGGGTCCTAGTGAATAGATACATCAGCCGCCCATACCATCATTAGACTCCTTGGTCGGAGAGCCTCTCTTGAGACACTTCGACACTATTTTCCTAAACCCAACCAAGATCGTTTTAGGGAAACATCCGAACAATGTCCCAAGGGTCGAATAAACTCTAATACCACTTTTTCATGACCCGATCCATGACGGGGCTCGAGCCGTAACTACCCCAAGCCTGCCTCTATAGGTCATGGGGTGTTGAAAAGCGCTGAAGGCACAAAAAACTTGGGGAGGCCTTTTTCAAACAACTTATACACACACACGCATCCAAATAAATATAAAAGTGCATAGGGAAACGAAAAAAAGATACAACACTTCTATATATAACCCACAAACATGCATCAACCTCTAAACAGTACAAGTACATGTGTTGTGGAGTAAATTGGAAGGAAAGAAATGGAAAAAATACATGCCTAGATAAAAAAGTACCAAAACCTAGTAGTAACTGACAAGTAAAATAGTTGAGGGAGCCCCACTCCTGGATCCCAAGATACAACCACTATATGTGGTCTAAGAACCAGTACCCCTAAGCTCCTCTAAAGTCATGATCAACCTGTCTGTAATTTGCATAAAGTATGACATGTGCGAGCAAAGCCCGTGTAGGGGTGAGTATAAAAATACTCAGTAGGATGCCCCAAAAAGGTGAAGTGTGATCTGTAAGAGATACACTGAAGAGGAAAGAAATAGATAGGACAAGGTACAACAAAAGAGTGCAGCACAACCCAACAAGAGAGTGAAGTAAGATAATCCAAATACAAGTAGCTAGAAACAATGAGAAGATTAACTTCTCATCGAGTCTCCGCTACCTATAATAGGAGATTATACTCGTATAACCACGATAAGATAGACATATAAAGCACATCACATACCTCACACATCTTCATCTCTCCTAGAAGGAGAGTAACCAAAACCCCAAGGAGTGGGTACTGAAACAGGATATATATATATATATATATATATACTCAGTCAAAGAAACCCAAATGAGAGAGTAAGGGGATATCAATCTCACATCTCAGCCCAAGAATAAGAGTATTCAATAGTCCATAATTATCCACCAATGATTCCAAACATCCCACACATTTTCCTTAAACTGTAAGTCAAAGGGACTCAATCACCACACCTTGATACTATCCGCTTTGGGTGGCACTGTCTCGCCCTTACAACTTTAGGTCGCATCACATGGACACATCTTAGTGGGGAAAGCATCCCTCTTCCTTGAGAGTCCAAATTTATGTCAAAGCATGTCTTTTCACTATGCTACACAGTCAAGAGGTCGCGTATTAAGGTCGAGGACCCATGCCCATCCCGTTTAGAGGGTTCCACTCGGAACTACCATCGAGGACTCACTGCCCAGCCCAATTAGAGGTTAAGTATGGAACTACCATCAGGGACCCACTGCCCAACACAACTGGAGGGTAAGTCCAGAACTACCATCAGGGACCCACTACCCGACCCAATTGGAGGGTAAGCCCAGAAATGCTCTGGCCATCCCTACTGGATGGTACCTCTCGGAAAGTATCAAGGAACTACATTGGTCATCCTGATTGGATTTTACCTCTCAAAAATCATCAAGGAACTACACTGGTCATCTCTACTTGATGGTACCTCTTGAAAAGCATCGCAGAACTACACTGGTCATCAATGTTGGATGGTACCTCTCGAAAAGAATCAAGGAACCACACTGACCATCCTTATTGGATGGTATCTCATGAAAAGCATCGAGGAACTATATTGGTCATCCCTATTGAATGGTACCTCTAGAAAATCATCTAGGAACTACACTGGTCATCCCTATTGGATGGTACCTCTCAAAAAGCATCGAGGAACTACACTCCATACAAATTTAATTTCTTATTAAAAATACACTTTAAGGAGAAGTGGGAAACCATTGTTCACAAAACATAGATCACTATGTGCTGAAGGAGCTCACAAAATTATTAAACACAAGACTAAGATGATTCAAGTCAGACACTCTATATAATTCCCAGTGCAGGGTACTAACCTGAGTGTCTGGATCCTCCCTGATAAGGACTTCAAGATGAGAGATCATTCTGCCCATTGTCTGAATGAATTATTCCATGGTTATTTTTCCTTGGTTGAAACCCTGGGTAATGATTCGAGATTGCATGTCAATCCACTCTCCTTGCTCGTCATTGATCTCAACATTCAAACTTCTTTCATAAATTCTTAAAATATCATCATTAGAGGCATTGGGTCTAATTTCTTTCCTGGGAATTTATTCCTTGGAATGTATAATGAGATTCAAACACTCCCCTACCTCTTCTTCCATCACTCTTGGATCTTTGATTGGATCACCACTATCCCCAACTTGAAGGCCTTTTTTCCCCTTATTTCCACCTTTCTTGGCGGACCTGGTTTCCATCGGTTTTGGAAAATGAGAATAATCTTTGTGCCCCTTGGGTTTTTTCCCCTGGACCATAATGCATTTTCCTGATTCCCACTTTCCTTTACTCCCTTTCTTCCTTCTAGGGTTGTGGGGACTTTTCCCGTGGACACAGTCCAAACTGTCCATTGGGGAAAGGCTAAGACCGTCATCTCCTGAATCATCTTCCACATGCGACTCTTCTTGCGGTTCCAAACCTTCAAACTGGTTTTTCAATTCCACCCCCAGACCTTATTTGGAGGGCCTCTATCTTACACCAATAAAAGCCTTCTTCTCTGGCCCTCTATCCTTCCCCAGCTTCCCTACCTTGATGGCACCGAAGGTGTTTGGGTCTAAGGACCCTAGGACAGTCGTACCTCTTTCCCTCCCCTGTTTGCAAAGGGGTTATTCTGCATTCCCCAAGGGGTTTCCTTGTACCGTGTCTGATGCCTCATCTTTCTCATACCCACGACCCATAAACTGTAAGTTCTTGTTGGACCCCTCCCATCCTCGGGCATGGGAGTCTTCGGGAACGAGAACTCCACTCCCAGACAAGCTCACCACCCCTTCCTCAATGGGTAAAGCTATGAGATCCCCACTAACCATAGACAAGGGAACCTCCAATGCTTCTCTATTCAAACCCAAATCACTATATAAGCGGGAAAAAACATCAGAAACCCAAGGCTCCACCTCCTTGTTAACCACATTCTTGACTGCCACTGAAGAAGTCGTAGGAACCCACTGCTGGAGTTGATCCCTTGACTCAACTACTGGATCCTCGCATTCCATTACCATAGGAACAGTCCCACGCCTACCAGTATCCCAAGTCTGCTGGATCCCAGATGGAACAACCAGTGCCTGAGACCCTTCTGTATGGGAGACCACCATTTTCCCAACCCTTTGTCCATGATGGCATCCAATAACCGAATGACCAAACCGATGGCAGCCTGAATAGTACGCTGGCCAAAACTCGAACACCACTCGTTGCTTCCATCTGAATTCCTCTCCAACTGCAATCCAAATCCAGTCTATAGGAGGCTTGGAAACATCAACCTCAACACAAATACGAGGGGAGATAGGATGACACACCGTAGAAGTCCCGCTATCAGAACACAAATATCTACCTACCAAGTTCCCTAACATGCTTAAAATCGAGGGATTCTGAAAAGGGAGCGGTAAATCTGGAAAACATACTCAAACCGCCATCATCGGCTCATCCCGATTCATGTTGAACTGGAAGGACCATCAAAATAGGAAAAATCTGCATCCATTGAGAGCTCGAGGATCACTGGACCAAGCAGCATTAAGATCGACTTCTGAAGAAAAGTGAATCATCAGATGGCGTCGGTCAAGCAGAACCACCACCGCGCGATCTTGGAGTCCCCATGAATCAAACACGAATCTGTCAAAGGCATCAACAGACGAACGACAGCCCCTAAAACGAGCCACCATTGTTGTACTGTAGAGATATGAAGCGGCGTTGAATTCTGTTTCAGAAATTGAGATCTGGGGCGCACCCTTGAAAAGGGAAAGCACCTTAGGGCACAGAGAAATCGACAGGAATGGGGAAAGGAGATCAGGGTTGGTAAAGGGGATGAAGCTTTGAACATATCCCCATCCCTCCGGAGGGGAGGGAGGGGCCGATGCATCGGTCATCTCCGTTAGGGTTCCGCCATCAAGGAACTACACTGGTCATCCCTGTTGGATGGTACCTCTCGAAAAGCATCAAGGAACTACACTGGTCATCCCTACTGGATGGTACCTCTAAGTAAGAAAACCTAGAACATTCACATCGTATCTTGTAATGTCGTACATGATGTGAATGGGGCCCACATGATGTGTGACCCCGTCTTGTCGTCTGGCTGTGTACCTAACCATTCTCGAGTACTAAACTGTGATCAAGCACCCCTAGGCATTCTAGTTTACTCCTAGAGTACACACCATATCTAGCCAAAATACTAATGATTGCATGATTCTCATTGTTGATTCGAAGGGTGAAAACATAATTTCACTGACACGACTCCTAAAATGGCCCCAGAACATTTGACCACATCGCTTCATACATCTTCCCCACTCTCACGAGAATTGATGCTACCCTAAGTTGTGGGTTCTCTTCAAACACAACAGAAGGGTCTTCTGCTGATATTCCTTTCTTGTTTCCACAATTGATGAGATCATGAAAAATGATCTACACATCCAAAAAGATCATACCATTGTGATCTTTGTGAAAAAACACACAAGTTAAACTATTCATTTGCCCCAAACGGGCATCCGATGGAAAAGTTGTATGTTGTCGTAGTACATTCGAATGGAATCCCGTGGGTCCCACACATCAATCTTGAAACAAATTATATAGATCACGTCATTTTAATCATTATGAAAAAAACACACAAGATCGGCTATTCATTTGTCCAAAACAGACACCCAGTGTAAAGGTCACATTTTACCGCAAACACCCAAACCAGGCCTCATGCGGCCCACACCCCAATTTCAGTTAAGTACTCAAAATCAGTCTTGAAACATCTACCTCAATTTCAAGGTCATGATTCCGCTGAATGTGTGTCAATTGTATGTTGTGAGCAGGAGTTATGTTCGAAATAAGTTTTCTTAATAATAATTATTATATTATTATTATTATTAAACTTAAGAGTTTTGTGAAACCGAGCCATGAAGCCAAGTATTAAACCTCCCAAACTAACCTTAAAAGTCCTTTCTCGATAAGAGGAACATGTGGTCTTAGATAGCGTTTCAAATGGATGCTTGGACTATGAGATATGACCATTTGAAGCTGCCTCAGCCCGACTGAACTAGTCTGACCCATTTAGGCTGGTCCTCTCCTCTTAGACCAGCCTGCTCCGGTTGGACCGACCCATTTTTTCAGATCGTGGCCCATCCGTGTGGCTCGGCATGCCTGCTCTCAGCCTGGCCCGTCCATCATCCCGCATGAACGCAATAGCTGCCACGTTCTACGGTGGTGTCACCGCCTTGGGTCGCACCCTGCGACCCCTCCATTGACTGTTCATCCACCATACTCACCGGACCACTCATTAGCCTTGCCTTTAACCCTCAATCTCACTCCACCCAATGTGTTTCCCGCCTCTTCGGAGCCATGCCTTACCGTGTCGCCGCTTAAACCCGCGGCCACCGCGAGTGCTGTTGTCGCCACTAGTAGTCACCGCTGACATCGTTATGCCAGACCCACATCATCACCTTCTTCTACACACTGTACCAACTCCCCCAATTAAATGATTTCAGATCTGAAAATGGATCGATGGTCCTTACAAGGAGAGCTTCACAGCACTAGCCTCCACTCGACGATCCATTGGCGATTTAGTGTGCTGAAAAGTAAATGGAAACAGTTGCGAAGAACGGATGAAGTACACAAATTTAAACAGATTTCAAGCATGGATCAGTGGTCATGTTAGTTCGGTTATCGATTATTGACAAGAAAATGACGAATTAAGAGGAAAAATAATGGATTTGTACTCAATAACTTCAATCAGAAATTAAAAGTGGAAGAATCCTACCTCGATTGATCCTTTTATCCCTGTCGACGCATTCATCATGATCCTGCTTCGATCCACTAAGGTTCCATTGAATAAATCCCCTCGATTTGATGAAGAAAAAATAAGAGAGAGTGAGTGAGGGTTTTTTGGAGAGAGAGAGAGAGAGAGAATCAGGGCTAACCCTAATCCTAAACTCTTAAGCTTCTATTTATAGGAGCCCCACTCGATGCGGAATTTTAACCTCTTGTGCCCTCTCATTTTATGTTGCACTTAGGTAAAACACCCCATTACAAACCCAATGGTGGTATCATATTTCCAATCTGAGTCTTTGATCAAAATTTATTTGATTCATTGTTCGAGATAAAATAATTAAGTTCAATTTTTTTATTTATGATTTTGGCCATGGGTGACTTTTCTCACAGAAGTCCTGCACCGACAAAAGTTATGCCCTACCTAGGGTAAACGCCACATTCCAAACTCAACCGTGGTCTCAGATTTATGATCTGAGTTACTATTTGAGACTTATTCTATTTCCTTCACGTGCATGGTATAAAATATACTTAATATTTTTATAAAATTAATTTTGGGCACATCGGGCCTCGGAATCGCACGTTGTTTCAGCACCTAGATTTGGAAATATATGTAGAAATATTTCAAAGTATTACAAGGAAAAAACCAAGTCTCTATAGTATAAAAGGTGATCTCCAAGTAAAAAATCCCTTGGTAACGATAGAAAGGATCATTCAAGGTTTTGTTCCATAATATTAATATGGAATTCAATCCCTCGTATCCTATCTATATTCAAGAATAATATAAGTCAATGAAGACACATCCAGAAGGTGTTCCACAACATGGGATGATACTTAATCTAGATTGTGAAAAGGATCCTAGAGAAACTATAGACTAATGGGCTCTAGACCTTTGATATTATATGATGTTAGTTGGTTTAAAAGCATGGACCATAGATAGTGTACTCAATTTCAATTTTGTAGGAGCTACCTTTAGAGGTAATGTAGGGAAATTTGAGGATATGATATTATGACACTCATAAGTGAGGGTGAATATCCAAGAATATATCACATTCATAATAGAATTTATACCAGTAGTGTATGATTTCTTTAAATAGGTGTTTTTGAGAAATTCACTGGTCAATCAGGGGTGGATAATTGGTATAAAATCTAGAAAAATTGTAACCAAAATCCAAATATGTGACATGTTTCATTTTGATTAATATATTTGTGAGTTTCTACACTGATATTATCTTATTGTACTAGGAGAAAAAGTATACACTCTGGGTATATTTATCCTAAAACTTCTAGGAAGTTGACCTGAAATAGTTCAATAAGCCTTAAAGGATCATCTCTCTCAAAGTTTACATTTTCAGGATACATTAGGAGTTCAAGTAGAAAAAATAATACTTGTAATAAGACTCTATTTTATACAGAGGCATGTCTTTCATAATGTAATGAATATGCCATATATGAGTTCTGCTTGTTACCCAAAGGTAGAGGGTGTTTCATGAAGATATGGGTGTGGTCTAACCAAGAATGAGTATGGAAAAATCCAAAAAAAAAATAGAACAAAGTGTCAAGAGGACCGGTGTGAATGAATGAAATCACACAAGAAATTTTGGAAAGGATTTGGTAAAAGGAAATCATCAAGTATATTTTTAGGCAGAAAGCCAAAAAAATATAATAGATATCTTAGACCAAAAAGAATCTAGAATTATATGAGAAAAAATATTAAAGAAAAATATGGGAAGTATCCTAGATTCCCTAAAATAAAATCTTTATCCAGTTTTGATTATTGTTGGTTTTACAGGAAGAAAGGTCATAAAGATGACACTTTCCCAGATTCAGACATAAGAAGAGTTACTCTCAAATAAATAATGACAGAAGATTCATCATGTATATTATTTGAGCCTATCTGTATAGAAGATATAGAATCAGATGATGAGAGTTTATATTCATTATATTCAGAGTAATCATAGGTAGAAGAATCTTACTCATATGAGGAATAAGGAAATAACCCAAATATAATTTTGATCTATCTTTGAATAACCATTATTCTAGTAGGGGATAGTGCACCAGATGACTCTGTAGAGCTAGTAAAGCTAGAGGAGATGGAAGGTGATCTAGTGCATTAATCATAAATTTAAATCCCTTTAGAAGGAAGATATTTTCAAGAATGAAATATTCCTAGAGCTGATTGGTCTAAGGTATATCAAAAATCATGGGTACCATATCAAGAAATGACCAAGATCTTTGAAGATGAAGAGACAATTGAAGTCTATAACACAAATATAGTATTATTTATAATGAATTTACTAAAACCAGAATGAGTTAGTCAGGTTATCCATAAAAATTACAAATATGTTCATTTTTTAATAATCTAGATAGGTGAAGGTTATCCTATATTTTCATGTACTAATGTAAAAAATTATTAGTAGAACTCTATATGTAAAGATAAACATGAGAAACTGGTAAAATACATTTGGATGTACACCCAATAGAAGATGTGTCAAAGTAATTGCTCGTCTTTATGTAATGTTCTACAATACTAGGAGACCAGCTATAAGAAAAGGCATGAAAATATTTTCACATATTTTCCAAGATTAAGAGATATCAATTAGTGAAATGAAACCACAGGTGGTAAATCCTAAGAGGATATCCTAACCCATAGAATGGGTTTCACCGGATCTAGAGGAAGAACAAGGGAAAAAGCTACTTCTTCTAAATGTGATCAAACAAGTTAGAAATAGACTTTTCATTTATGAGATCAGAGAAGATGAAGATAATCTTATACTAGGTAGAATAGATTTGAATATAGAATATCTCAAATAAAAAATACTTGAGAATACTTTTGAAAATCTAGGGATTCTAGTTGGAAAATATGAAGGTACTTCGACAAAAGCAACTAGAACATCAGTTTATAGAAGGATAGTCAGACAAAGGATTGTTCGATTACCTATCTACGAGGATGAAGAATCTCATGTATGATATATGGGATATTTTTCACACGGTGTAAATGTAACGACCCAAATTTTTTGAATGATAATTATTTTCAGAAAATGTGTGTTATATTATTTTGTGCTCAACAAAACTATATCCCTTTAATAATGAAGTGAGTATAATTTAAATGTGACCATTGTGTTTCAACTGTTATATGGTCATATTTCAATTATGGTCATTGTTAAATATGACCATTGGAAACAATACACTTAATAATAATTTTAACATTATAATTAGTGTTATAAATAGAAATTATAATGGTTAATTAATGCAGAAAGAAGAGTAGATGGCCTCATCCAGTAGAATTGTGTCGTACGAATCCCATTTGTCAGAGCTTGGGAAGGAGGTAGAATCATGGGGATTTTCTCTTGACCAATCCCAAGCCTAAATTCAACATGTTAAGCTTGAATAAAATTTCCTACATGAGAAGTTCAAGTTAGTGGAGATTACCACTCAGACGATGTTAGTCGAGCCACCCTACGAGTCTATCACCATCGCACACCTTACCCTTAAGTCATATGCAGGTGTTATAAGGGGATATATGTCGAGGACCTAGTTACTTAAAATTTAATCCATTTTTTTAAATAAAATTTTTATTTCATCATTTCTGTTTTAAGAATAGTTTTGCCTAAAAATTGATATGGAATTGATAAATTGATTTTTCGGGCAAAAATTGTACTTTTCAACAAGATATAAATTATTATATTAAACTAAGGATTTATTAATAATGTTTATTATAATAAAATAGTGTTATAAAACCTCTCATTTTTAATTATAAATGATAAAATAATTTTATTTTTTTCAAATTTCATAAATTTTACCATGCATTTAGTTTACATTTTATATCTGCTATTATTTTTAATAAATAAGTATTTTTATAGTTAAAAGTTAAATTTATCATATTTATAGAATCATTATGATAAAATAAATTTAATTTTTGAAATTTTAGCATTGATATTAGGTTACAGTGAATTTATGAGAATTTTATAAAATACTTTAGTTTTTCATGAATTGTAAAAATACAGTTTGAGTTTTTTGGTATGTTTAATGACATCATAAACATGTCACAATGATTTAATGAGTATTATAAAATTCTGGTAAACTATTTTGGATTAAAATAATTTAATAGGTGTCCCAAGTGTCTAATACCATGGGTAAGCCTATGGTTTTGCAAATACCACTACTGAGGTGTCCAAGGAAATTAATAAAAAACTCCCTCACTTTTTTTATAAATACCTACTGATTTTTTCGTTTAATTTTATTATACATTAATACTTCATGAATATTTGATATTTTTACCTTCCAAGGAGTCATCCCAAGGTTTCCTAAATCCCCCAAGTTCTCGATATTCGAGTTTTAGGAGTCACTCTTCAAGGTAAGGGAAATCTCAACTTCACTTTTCCTTTCAAGTTCTCTTTTTATATGGTATGTCTTTAAAATTTCCATAATATATTCTTATTTAAATTTTATTCTATCCATATATTGTATTAATATTATTTTATTAATGGTAGACCCATGTCCCCTATCTTTTTAATGTTTTCTAAAACCATGCTTCATACCCGTTATGTTGCAGAATTTTCTTCTCAAAATTTATCTCTTTTTCTCAAGAAATTATTTTATTTTATTTTATGAATACAAAAACCTATTTATTCTCCAGGGGTATTCACATATATTTCAAAATGTTCTATTTTATTCTAGTATTAACATACATGAAACCTGTATTCCTTTTATATGGGTTTAAAATGACAAAAGGATCTTGTTTTTAAGCACTTTTTAAACCACTATGATTTTGATATGAAACTCGTTTCATTTATTCTCCACAGGTTATTTATGAAATATTTTATTATGATCTATGTGGATCAAATTAATTAATATATATTAATGGTTTATCCTGATAGCACTCAAATGCATTGGGTAAAGAATTTAATCTTTAGAGATGACATGTTTTACGATACCTTGGTGAATAAGCTTGGTAATTTTTATGACACCTCAGTGATAAACCTTAGTTATGTGCTTATGAATGTCTAAAGTAAATGTTGTAGACACATTTACAAGTTATGATTCATGTTATTATTATTATGATATTCCTCTTTATTATGCCTTTATGTATTTCATCAAGTTCTTATTAATATTACTCAATATCACGAGTAAATTGTTTCCCTTGTTTACCCTTATTGGGCCTTCTTCTCACCCTTTCCTTTGATGTATGTCCCCAGATTATGAGATATAGTAATTAAAATTAGGATAAACCTATGATCAATCCATTCAAGTGTATTAAAATAATTTTTTCATATTTTCATGTATTATGTACCTTATTTTCAAGATACTAAACTTTAAAATATCCTATGTTTGTAAAATGTAATGAAAAGGATGGTTGGTATAAAAGGATGGTTTAGTTATTTGTGTAAATTATGATTTGAAAAATTTAGGAATAACCCTTGATAAAAGTTTAAATATAGTAAAAATTTCTTTGTATTTTGGAGAAATATTAAGTGGTTTCCGAGTAAAGAAATCTATGGCTCTGGCACGAATGTATCTAGAGGTAAAACCCAAAAAAACACTTTGAGCTAGACTTGAATGGGAACTGGTGCATGAAAATAGTCCTTACTTTACTCCTAGTTTGACACACTTGGGGGATATGTTTGGTTAATCACAAGATTTTTATGAACCATTATGAAGGATTTATATAAAATTTAGTTGTTTTTAATGAATAACATATTTAAGCATGATGTTATATGACATTAAAGTTCCCTTGGAATTATAAGATTATTAAATGAAACATGATTCTCACTAAGGTTTTCTTATTTTAGAAAATAAAGAGAAATAGGAGGAACCACGTAAATGGTGAGTGCAACAGACCAGGTGTTGAAGGCCTTTCGATGGAATCCATAATGGAAACCTTCATGAGAATGATGAATCAACTTAATCGAGTTATTAGAAATAGCTTGAATCAAGCCGAGAGACCAAATTCACCCCAAATGGAACAACTTTCTATTGAGTCATTCATGCATTAAATACCACCTTCTTTTAGTAGATCTACCGACCCATTGATTACTAAACAGTGGATAAGCTTCATCGAAAAGATATTTTCTATACTCCATTGTTCAAAACAAGAGAAATTCACCCTAGCTATTTACTGCTTAGAGGGAGAAGTTGATCAGTGGTGGGAGTTGATCAAAAATATAAACCCAAGATGGTATATTGGAGTTATGGAGTGGGATGAGTTCATAGGAACCTTTTTGAAGAAATATTTCCCCCATTCAATGTGAATGAAAATGGAGAAGGAGTTCCTAGAGATAGAACAGAAGGAAAATGAATCAGTGTGAAGCTATGAGATGAAATTCACAAGAATTTCCCATTAAACCTCTAGATTTTTCATGGATCCTAATGGGAAGGTTGATAGATTATTCAGTGGACTAAGACCACATCTACAGAAGAATCTTACCAATTGAGACTATGCAAACTATGAGTAGATCATGAGGAGTGCTATGAAAGTTGAACTAGAGTTCGATGAGATGCATTGGTCTCAAAAATAAAATGAAAATAAGAGATATTTTGAGCCAAAAATGTGGAGGATCTTTGATCAAGGAAGATTAGGAATATAAGTGTAACTTTCCACATGCAACAAATGTGAGAAGAAGCATTCAGGGAACTGAATTCTCGAGAGCAGGAAGTGTTACAAGTGTGGAAGATATGGCTATATCACTCATAACTATCATATTGAAGTGAATCCTCAACTTCTCAACATAAACGATAAAGGGAAGATGGTGCAAGCTTTGCCTGAAGTCTAATACTTCAAGTGTGGACGGCTTTTCCATTTTTCTAATCACTGTCCAAATCTGAGGGCAATGTAGGGGAATCACCATCAACCTCAGCATAGGCCAAGGGAGTAAGGTTGTGCTTTTTCTATCATGATGGCTGAAGTTGAATATCAAAATGATGTGGTGGTAGATACTCTCATTGTTCTCTCAAAGCTAACAAGTACTTTGTTTGATTCTGGTTTTACTCATTCCTTTATTTCCTCTAAGTTTGAAAAGAATAAGAATCAATCCTTGAACTTCTATAAGTAGAACTATCATTAAAGACTCTTGGGGGGATTATACAAGCATAAATAGTGTATAAAAACTCTAATATTCACTTTGTAGAGAACAATATCATCGCAAATCTAGTAGTCATTCCCATGCTAGAATTTGACATTATACTAGGGATAGACTGGATCTCAAAGTATAATACTAAGATCAACTACAGAAGTAAGGAAATATCAGTAGTCTTGAATAGAAAACCTACAATTGTTTTCAAATGAGAGATATCTCGGCCTGAGTTTTTTCTAAAAGCACCACCCGTATCCTTCTTTATGGAGATGATCGGTGAAGATGAAGAAGGAAATGAAAGTGTACAAATAGAGAGTGTCCCCATCATTCAGGAATATATTGACCTATTTCCTGTGTTACCTAAACCTCCACTAGAAAGAGAGGTAGATTTCTCTATTTAACCCGTGCCTGGTTCTAAGATTATTTAAAAGACTCCATATAGAATGGAAAATGTGGAGCTGGAGGAATTAATGAAGCAACTCCAAGATATTTTGAAGAAGGGGTTTATCTAGCCAAGTGTGTCTCCTTGGGGAGGACTTATTCTCTTTGTGAAGAGGAAGGATGGATCAATGCGACTATGCATTCATTATAGAGAACTTAACGAGATCATAGTGAAGAATAAGTACCCTCTTCAGAGAATTGATGATTTATCTAACCAGCTTCATGGGGCTCAATTCTTCTCTAAGATTGATCTTTGATCTAGTTATCATCAATTGGGGGTGAAGAAAGAAGATATTCCAAATACCAACTTCTGATCAAGATATGGGCATTATGATTTTTTTGTTATTCCCTTCAAATTGACTAATTCTCCTGATATTTTTATGGATTTGATGAATAGAGTCTTTAAGGAAAACCTTGATAACTTTGTGGTAGTTTTTATTTATGATATTCTGATATATTCCAAAAGCTGTGAGGAGCATGAGAATCATATAAGGGTTATATTTCAAACTATGAGGAATGATAAGTTATTTATAAAGTTCAGAAAATGTGAATTTTGGTTACAACAAGTTGCTTTATTGGGGAATACTGTAACCAATGAAGGAATCTTAATTGACCCTACAAAGACAAAGGTTGTAGAGGAGTGGTCTCATCCTAAAAAAGTAACTGAGATTCGTAGTTTCCGTGGTTTAGCAGGATATTTATAGGAGGTTTTTGAAAAACTTTTCATGAATTTCTAATCCACTAACTAAGTTAACTTAAAAAGGGGTAAAAATCATCTGGACAAAGGAGTGTGAAGAAAATTTCCACGATCTGATAAAGAGATTAGTTACTGCACACGTGTTAACTCTAACCTCTATCGGAGAAGGATTCATTGTTTTTAGTGATGAATCTATGAAAGGTATTCAGTGCATCCTCATGAAAAATGACAAGGTGATTGCTTATGCATCTTGACAGTTGAAGCCTCATGAGCAGAATTATCATACACATGACTTGGAGCTACCTGTAGTTGTTTTTACTCTGAAGATATGGAGGCACTATCTTTATGGGGATAAAAGCGATATATACACAGACCATCAAAGTTTAAAGTATATTTTCATGCAAAAGGAATTGAACATGAGATAAATGAGATGGTTGGAACTTCTTAAAGACTGTGATTGTTCAATTAATTATCACCCTAGTAGAGAAAACAATGTCGTTGATGCATTAAGTAGGTAATACCATATTTCTCTAGTAATGATGAGGATTTAAGGAGATCCTTTGATCAAAGGCCTAGTAAAACTAGACATGGTAATTGTAAGAGAAGGGAAATTATCGACCATATACCAAATGATTTCTCAACCATCATTACTATAGAAGATAAATAAATCTTAAAAGAGAAAATCCTTTATTGTAGAAAAGATAGAGGCTATGAAGAATGAGAAGTTTTTTGAGTTTAATATTGATCAATAAGGTGTACTGAAATTTTGTACAGGGCTATGTGTTTTATCTATTCTATAAATAAAGAAGGGGTTGATGGATGAAGATCATAGATCTACTTTCTCTATATATCCTAGAAGCATGAAAATGTATAGGGAACTTTGTGATCATTATTGGTGGGATAACATGAAAATGGAGATTTCCTACTACACTACAAGGTTCCTGGTGTGTCAAGAAGTAAAGGGGGAGTTAAAAATTCCAAAAGGGGTATTACAACCACTACCCATACTAGCATGTAAATGGTATAATATCACTATGGATTTTGTCACTAGTCTCCTGAAAACATCCAAAGGAAATAATGTGATATGGGTTATAGTGGACCATCTCACCAAGACTGCCCATTTTATCTCTATTTGGGAAGATTTCTCTCTGGACCAAATTGCCAAGATATATGTAAAGGAAGTGGTAAGTCTATATAGAGTGCCACTTTGTATCATATCTAATTGTGATTCAAGGTTCACATCAAAATTCTGGAGAAGTCTTCAACATGTTCTAAGTACTGAATTGAATTTCAGTACGGTCTATCACCCTCAAACTAATGGCCAATCTAAAATAACTATCCATACACTCGAGGACATGCTGAGAATATGATCAGTGGAATTTAAAGGTGGTTGGGATCAACATCTCCCATTAATTGAGTTCTCATACAACAACAGTTTCTATTTGATTACTCAAATGACACCCTATGAATCTCTATATGGGAAGTGATGCAAAACTCCTACTTGTTGGGATAAAGTTGTTGAGAGAAATATTCTTAGACCTAATATTGTGAAAGATGTGACCAAGAAGGTTCATTCCATCCACCAACACATAAAGGCTACTCAAAGTTGACATAAGAGCTATGATGACAACCATCAAAGGGACTTGGAGTTTGATGTTAGTGAAAAAAGTCTTCCTTCAAATTTCACCTTGTAAGAGAGTCATGTGGTTTGGAAAGAAATGGAAGATTAACCCCATGTACATTATCCCCTATGAAATCCTTGATCACATAGGAGTAGTGGCCTATCGGCTTGTGCTTCCACCAAACCCAGCTCAAGTTCATGATGTTTTCCATGTATCTTTATTGAGAAATTACATACCTAACCCTTCACATATACTGAATCTTGAAGTGGTATAATTGGAACGTGACCTCTCTTATGCAGAGTAACCAATGGAGATCTTGGACCATAGAGACAAGGTTTCACACAACAAGACTAATCACCTTGTTAAAGTGTTGTGGAGGAAACACAAATATAAAGAAGCCATGTGGGAACCAGAGGAGAAAATGAGGCAAAAGTACCCACATCTTTTCTCAACCAAGGGAATGAGATGAAATTTTAGGGATGAAATTTCTTAAAGGGGGAAGAATGTAATGCGATGAACTTTTTGAATGATAATTGTTTTCTGAAAATGTGTGTTATATTATTTTGTACTCAACAAAACTATATCCCTTTAATAATGAAGTGAGTATAATTGAAATGTGACTGTTGTGTTTCAATCGTTATATGATCATTGGTCAATTATAGTCGTTGGTCAATATGACCATTGGAAACAATACTCTTAATAATAATTTGAATGTTATAATTAGTATTATAAATAGAAATTATAATGGTTAATTAATGTAGAAAGAATAGTCGGTGGTCTCATCCATTAGAATCATGTCGTACGAAGCCTATTTATAGGATCTTGGAAAGGAGGTATCATCACTGGGCATCATCCTTGACCAAGACCAATATGAAATTCAACATGTTAAGATTGAATGAAATCTACTACTGGATAAGTTCAAGTTAGTGGAGATTACCACTCGGGCGATGTTAGTCGAGTCGCCCCATGAGTTTATCACCATCGCACACCTTACCCTTAGGTAGTATGAAGGTGTTATAAGGGGTTATGTTTTGTGGACCTGGTTACTTAAAATGTAATCCCTTTGTTTAAATAAAATTTTCATTTCATCATTTTCATTTTAAGAATAGTTTTTCTTAAAAATGAGATGGAATTTGATAAATTGATTTTTCAGAAAAAAAAATTATACTTTTCAAGGAGTTATAAATTATTATATTAAACTAAGGTTTTATTAATAATGTTTATTATAATTAAATAGTATTATAAAAATTCTCCTTTTTAATTATAAATGATAAAATAATTTTATTTTTTTCAAATGTTAGAAATTTTACTATGCATTCACTATGCATTTTCTGTCCACTATTATTTTTAATAAATAAGTATTTTTATAGTTAAAAGTTAAATTTATTGTATTTAGAGAATTATTATGATAAAATAAATTTCATTTTTGAAATTAGAACGTTGATATTAGGTTACGGTGAATTTATAAGAATTTTATAAAATACTTTAGTTTTTTGTGAATAGTAAAAATACAGTTTGAGTTTTTCAGTATGTTTAATGACATCATATCTATGTCATAATGATGTAATGAGTATTATAAAATATTTATCAACTCTTTTGGATTAAAATAATGTAATAGGTGTACCAAGTGGCCAATACCATGGTCAAATATCACGGTTAAGCCCATGGTTTGGTAAATACCACTACTAAGTTGTCTAAGAAAATTAATAAAAAAATCCCCCACTTTTGCTATAAATACCCACCCATTTCTTAATTTTATTTCATTAAACATTCTTTATTCATAAATATCTGATAGTTTTACCTCCCAAGGAGTCCTCCCAAGGTATCCTCAATCCCCCAAGGTCCCAATCTTTGAGTTTTAGGAGTCACTCTTCAAGGTAAGGGAAATCTCAACTTCTCTTTTCCTTTCAAGTTCTATTTTTATATGGTATGTCTTTAAAATTTCTATACCATGTTCTTATTTAAATTTTATTCTATACCTATACTTTATTAATATTATTTTATTAATTGGATACCCTTATCCTCTCTCTTTTTAATGTTTTCTAAAACCATGTTTCATACCCGTTATGCTGCAAAATTTTCTTCTCAAAATTTATCTCTTTTTCTCAAGAAATTATTTTATTTCTTTTTATGAATACCAAAATCTCTTTATTATATAGGATTATTCGCATATATTTAAAAATTGTCTATTTTATTTTGGTATTAACATATATAAAACCCTCCTTCCTTTTTGTGGGTTTAAAATGACAAAAGGATCTTGTTTTTAAGCACTTTCTAAAACACTATGATTTTGATATGAACCCTATTTCTTTTATTCTACTTGGGTTATTTATGAAATGTTTTATTATGATATACGTGGCTCAAATTAATTAATACATACAAAGGGTTCACCCTTATATCACTCCAATTCATTGGATAAAGAATTTAATCTCTAGAGATGACATGTTTTACAATACCTTGGTGAATAACATTGGTAATTTTTATGACACCTCGGTGAAAAACCTTGGTGAAATTCTTATGAATTTATAAAGTAAATGTTGTAACCAAATTTCCAATTTATGATTCATGTTCTTATTATTATGATATTCCTCTTGCTCGTGTCTTTATGTATTTCATCAAGTTCTTATTAATATTCCTCAAGATCACAAGTAAATTGTTTCCCTTGTTTACCCTTACTGGGCCTTCTGATCACCCTTTCCTTTGATGTATGTCCCTAGGTTTTGATATGAAGTAATTTAATTAGGATGCACCTATGATGAATCCATTCAAGTGGATTAGAAGAATTTTTTCATATTTTCATGTATTATGTACCTTATTTTCAAGACACTAAACTTTAAAAGATCCTCTGTTTGTAAAATGTAATGAAAAGTTATGTAATAAAAAGGTGGGATGCCATAGTAAAGATAGAGGAGTGGGTTGCATTGGTGAAACTAAGAATTATTGGAATTACATGTACTGCCCTAGTTGACACAGGATGTATCTTATCTTTCATAAGAATATAGTTTTCATGAGTAACATGGGAATCCATAGAGTTTCAATATTAATTGGTAATAATGAAACAACTATGATTTCAAGAAATAACAGATAATGTTCATATCAAACTTAATAGTAGAATATTTGTATGGTAGATTATTTTATTTTTTCCTCAATTTTCAGATGACTTCTTGATTGGAAATCAATTCCTTAGAAGATATCATCCTATAATGATATTTTAGAAGGAATTTTCCTCAAAATTTATTTGATTCCAACTGATTTTTAAAAAACAATAATGGTTCACTACTACAAATACACCTTTTATCAGCGCTAAAAATGGCCTTTAACAGCGCTAGAAAAGCGTTGTTAAAGCCGGCGAAGATAAAGGGAGGGTCCCCTTTATCAGTGCTCAAAAAAGCGCTGATATAGGACCCCTTTATCAGTGTTTCCTTTATCAGCGCTTTCGTTTTAGCGCTGATAAAGGACCCTTTTATCAGTGCTTTTAAAAAAGAGCTGATAAAAGTTAAAAAAATTAAAAAAAATTAAAAAAAAATTACAAAAAATTAAAAAAATCATGTCAATATGGGGGGGCTTTATAGCGCTTGATCCCCACTTTTAATAGCGCTTTCCACCCCCTCCAGCGCCCCGCACGTACCCCCTCCACCCTTTATCAGCGCTATCCCCCCACATCCACCCCCATGTGTGCGCCTCTGCCTCCAGCAGGTTTTGAACTCGAGAACTCCCCCCTGCGTGCCTAATCCCTTACCACTACTCTATTTTGATTTGTTTCCTATTTCATGATATCTCTATATATATATATATATAGTTATATTTATTCATATAGTAATATATATTTATATTAATATATATATATATAGTTATATTAATATATATATATATAGTTATATTAATATATATATATAGTTATATTAATATATATATAGTTATATTAATATATATATAGTTATATTAATATATATATAGTTATATTAATATATATATATAGCTATATTAATATATATCTCTATTTATATATATATATATAGTTATATTTATTCGTATAGTAATATATAGTTATATTAATATATCTATATATAGTTATATTAATATATATCTCTATTTATATATATATATATATTTAGTTATATTTATTCGTATAGTAATATATATTTATATTAATATATATATATAGTTATATGAATATATATATTTATAGTGATATTAATATATATATAGTAATATTAATATATATGTAGTTATATTAATATATATATATATATAGCTAGATTAATATATATATATATATAGTTATATTAATATATAGTAGTTATATAAATATTCATGTATTGGTATTTTCAATAAAATGGATATTAGTTATTATTTAGATAAAGCTAATATATTTTATATGTAAATATGTTTAATTATTTATTTTAAAATTTTAATTTTTATGCGTGAATATATAAAAAATATGTATATATTGTTATATATTTGATTATAAATAGCAGTGCATTATAAAAAACGATAAAATTTCAAAGACGTAATATCAATATGAATGTAATACCTTGGAATAAATTCAGTCCCCACCCAAAAAAAGTCAATAATACCCCCTTAAACGATGCTGAAAATCCACAAACTGTTAAAAAATCAGGGTACCCCGAATAAAAACTCCATTTTGGAGGCCTTCTGGGCCTCTTTTGGCCTCGAAAAAACTTGACTGGAGTCCCCCTTAATCATAGCGACGTAGAGCTCATCACAGGCTTCAATTTGATATGTGGTAAAGCTCAAACGGACACCCAGATCAAAATTTATGACCGTTTGAAGTTTGAGTTGCGTTTTCAACATATTTTGGATCTTTTTTTAATTTTTTTAATTTTTTTAGTCTTCAAATTGTTATTAAATTACTATTACTCCATAATAATTAGAAAATTATTAATTAAATTTTTTTTTTTAATTTTTTAAGAAGCCATTTTCACTAAATATCTTATATATTAAGTATATTAAGTGTAAATGTACATTTATACTTATCTAAAATATATTTAAAAATTATATATTATATTTATATCAATATAACTATATTTATATATTAATATATTAATATATTTTTTTTAATTTTTTTTGAATTTAACCCTTTATCAGCGCTTTTTTGTTAACGCTGATAAAGGGGGGGCGCTGGGAAAAACTGTTTTTGTGGTAGTGGTTATAGAAAAGAAAGTATCTACTTTCAAAATGGAAAATTGTCCATATGATAATAGTTAATAGCATAAAAATATTGGTAAGTGGAGAGAACTGGTTGTATTGAATGTTCTGAGGATAAACGAAGAAGAGGAATTGGCCAAGATAAGAGATTTTTTATCAAAAAATTAGTCAGAGAACTCTCTAGAATCATGACATAATGCAATGTTAGAGGATACAATCACCCTTAAAGATCTTTTTATAGTGATTGGAATCAAGGGAATTGTCAATTCAGATGGAATGGTTAAGGATTTTAAGAAATATATTCCATAACTAATTTGTCTCAGATTAATCTTTTTGGTAATGAATCGTGCTAAAAAGTGGTGTGGTAAAGCCAGAATAGTTATTGATTACTGTGATCATAATTGTGATTCAAAGGATGATGGCTAAAATATTCCTAATTAGGAGTCTTTAAGAAGTAGGATTAGGAATGAAAGGCCAATGATATATTTTATGTTTGATCTCAAGTCAGGATATTAGTAGATTAAGATCAAAGAGTAGGTTATACCATTAACAACATTTACAATGCCATTTAGATTATTTGAATGTCTAGTTACACTATTTGGACACAATAATGAACTAGGAATATTCCATAGGATAATGGAAAAGGCATTCAATAGATTATCATAGTTTTTGGTAGTCTACATTGATGATATTATTGTGTTTGATAAAAATACAGAAGAGCATATCAAACATTTATAGTAAGTGGATAAAGTATTCATAGAAGGAGGGATAATACTTCCAAAAAAAGATCATTTGGATTCAACCAAATATATAATTCTTGGGATTATAGAACCAAGGAAGTATATATAAGCTTCAACTTCATATTATAGAGAAGTTAGAAACTTTTCCTGATGATATTACAGATCATAAGAAGATACAAGTGTTTCTTAGTATATTAAGTTATGCAAGAGAATACATCGGAGATTTTGAAAAAATATATGTTCCAGTATAGAGAAAAGTGTCGAATAAAGTACCCTAGAATTGGATAGAATAATATTTTGAAGTAATTAAAATTTTGAAGTAGAAAACTCAGAACCTCCCAGAATTGGAGTACCGAGATCAGAGTAAAGATTAACTTATCTTAGAAACGAATGCATCATACTCATCATGGGGATGTATCCTAAAGATAAGTAAAAACCATGTTGAAATTATCAAAAGATACCAGAGTGGAATCTTTAATGAGAAAAAAAAATTATCATGTCCATGAACGATAATTTCTTGTGTAACATCCCCCGATCTGACACTCTCATATGGCCAAAACAAGTTGGTTACGTGACCTCAAGTGCGCATCCACGTACACCAAAGGTTTCCAACTAGTAGAGGGGTTCTGATAAGTATAGTGGTGAGAATATACCTCATGGATTTAGAGTTTACAACATAGCGAAATAATCCAATAATAATAAATAAATAAATATCATAGTGTGGAAACAATAGAAATAATAATAATACAATGGAATACTGACAATAAAAGCCAACTGAATAATCTAATAAATAATAAAGGAATAATGTAATGATGTTATAGAATATAACCCAATGTCATGCTAGGAATAATATAAATAAAATACTAGCAGACTCAAATAAAGACTCAAAATTCCCCAGCCCCGAACCCCATGTCGATCTTATCTCCAAACTTCATCCCATCCAGTAAGAAAACAATCAACAACAATATTATTTTTCCCTTGTCCAAACTTGAATTCATATAATCTACTTAGGTACCAAATGGCGGCCTAAATAGGGTGTGAGTATAACTCAGTAGGTTAAAACCACTATGTCTAAACAAAATCATCTTGATAATAAGTGTATGCAATAATTCAATAAACAAGTGTATTAATTAATTAAATAATTAAATTAATACCACACCAACCTGCTTCGGCACCATTTCAGGATGTCTCTGAGCATGTATTACAACCATGCCAACCATAACCTTATAACCAAGGTATAAATCACACAAATATGGGTCAAACCTGCTATATAAGCATTTCAGCATGTCAACTGGGCATAGTCCGTTGTATAAGCATTTCGGCATATATCACCAGTTATAGCCTGCTATATAAGAATTTCAATATGTATCACTGGGAATAGCCCACTATATAGTCATTTTAGTATGTATCACTAGGACTAGCCTTCTATACAAGCATTTTTTCATGAGTAACTAGGACTAGCCTGTTATATAAGCATTACAACATTTAATCACAACACAATCCATAACAACAAGGATATCACAATATCACATCATATATCCCAATGGTTAATTATGAAAATTACCATTTATCTTTCAATTACACATTTCATATATCAATTGGTCATAACCAATAACATGCAAGTTATCTCAATAAAAAATCCAAGCCAAGGTGACTCTATATCAAGCAAACACTCGTGATATGTGCCATGTTAAACACATTTTAACCCATTAAAAAATTCATTTATATTCAAGGGTTCTCTCACCTGAACGGTAGCCACAAGCCATGTCAATAATCAATTGGATCTAAAGGGACTCCAAGGAACAATTCAATTCATTATTTAATCAAATGAGGTGCACACATGTTGGCACAATTTCAATGTTGCATGTAATCAAGGATTATAAAACTATAGGGTTTAGGTTTAGACCCCCTACCTTTAACTGACAATCAAAAAATGCTTCCAATAGTAGAAGCTCATGAGGAAGAAGGTGCGGATTGGTAGTCGTTTCTACCGAAGTGTTATTTTCGGCTATCCAAATTGTATTACCCTAACGAGTATAATACCAGTAAGGGGTCAATCCACAGGGAGAAAGAGTTATTTTTGTCTTGTTTATCTAGTTTGTACTTGATTTAATGAAGTTTACTGAATTTAGAGTCGATTTTTTTTATGTTTTAATGAAAAGGTGACTGGATTTTAGTTTCTTATCAAATTACTTAAAGGAGAAAGAAAAACATGGGAATTTGGTTTTGATGCAAATTTGGAGGGAAATGCGTCGGGGCTGTAGATTTTAAGTGGTTGCTATTAAATCAATTTGATTATGAGGTTGTGTTGTTCATAATAATTCACATCTATGGGATTAATTGTGTAACAGAACCTCCTTGGTCTGGTAAGTTGTGTTTAAATCAATGGAAGTCAATTTTGTTGGTTTGGAAATTGATTTCTCTTAATTTTTATTAATTTCAGTCCATTTGAGATGATTAAAACACCCAATGGTCATGGATGTTTTTAACCGTAATTCCTTAAAGGATCCCTATAAATCTTGTTCTTAGTCCGATACGAGATTTCTAGTGAGATTTTAAAAAGGTCAAATAAGGAATTATGAGAAAGAAAAGATGAACAATATGATTACAACATCACAATTGATAAATTACAACATTAATTTTTCCACATCCCCAACACATAGGGAATTTAGCTACTCATGGAGTAGATTTTAATTAAAGAACTTGTAGTACCTGGACACATTCTCTTGAAAGATTTGGAGCGAAGGTCGTCAAGAAGGTAGCATAGAAGAACCTTCCTTTCTCTCTTCTCTCCTCTTATTTCTCTCTCTTATTCTCTTATAGGCTGTATCCAGAGTTTTATCCCTTTGAATTGAATGAAATATGAATGAATGAATGAATGAACCACTCTCAAACTTGGAGGGCCTGCCATCTATTTATAGGTTTTAGGAGTACACAACGTGTAGTCTTGTCAACGTGCTTTGCTATCTTTTTCCTCGTCGATGGGTGACCTAAAATGTCATCTTTGACTTGGAACATGACTTCTCCTGGTGGGTAAAGGTACATGGTGTGTAGCGCCACCATACACGGTGTGTACTCTCAATAATCGGCCACCAACTGCTTCTAGAAGGGGAGACACATCGTGTATATGTTGTACATAGCGTGTAAAGGTCAGCCGACAACATGGGCTTGTAGACTTCTTCTCAGCCACCAACCGCTTCTAGAAGAGGATACAAAGTGTGTATACAATGCACACAATGTGTACGGGCTTCTGGTAACTTGGTCATGTACTTGGCCCGGCCAATCCGTGTCGGGGTTCTGGTACACGACGTGTATCTGAACGTACACAGTGTGTAGTTTGGAATATTTGATTAACTTTCCCCCGATTTGTGTCTTTGTCATGGAAATACCTAAAAAGCATTATGATCACCGAATTACAGAATTTTATCTCAAAAAGAACTTGTATCTGATGATTTTTTTTTAAAACTCGATAAAATGTACGAAAATGTATACAGAAATCAGGCACATCACAGATGATCGCAAGAGGGATCTTGGATCAAAACCGATCAAGATCAAAACCAACAATGCACACGGTCAAAGGATTACACTGTAGTGGTTGGAGATCAAAGGGAGAGGAGAGGGAAACCAAAGAAGAACCACTTACCCGAGGATCGATTGCACAAACGAATATCTGAAATAGAGGGAGGCACTCCAAAATCGCCTTGAAGGATCCCTATGGTCGATAAGAAGAATTTGCACGTGGGTGAATGAAAAAATTAGCCGCACAACATACCTTAAAACAATAGGTTGGGAAATTACACAGTGTATAATATAGTTACACATTATGAAATCCTTTTAAATGGGATACAATGAAAAACACATCACCTTAGATTATTATTTATTCCGATTAAATATTACACGGCGTGTAATACAGTTACACGACATGCATTCTTTTCATGTCATGAATCAGTTCACAACCTGTAACCATTCACGACATGTGTATCGCAACAATTACATAGTGTGTATTATAGTTACACAATGTGTAACTATTCTGCAGATATTTTTCCAGCCCATTTCCTTATTAAACAACCCGAACCCCCTTTTAGGCTTCTCAACTTAACAAGAACCCATGGTAACACTTGACTCATTTATACTCATACTCCATTAATTCAAAGAAACATATATCCCCAAACATTAGTTCATTTTCCCTAACAAAGGCTCTTTGTCTCCGAACAGGACACAACCAACAAGACTCAAATGAAAAACTCAAAGAGGGACATACCTGGAAAAAGACAGGATTTTATAGCTTGCATTCCTTAAAGAAATTGGGGTCAATGAGATTTTATTGGGAAAACTTTTCACTATAAGAATATATGGTTCTTATATAAATAATTTCATGAAAATAAAATTAAAAAGGTTTACCCAAGCATGATTAGTGTGGTGAAGAAACAAATTACAATACTATTACTTTAATATATAAAATATTAAAGGAAAAGATAATGTCATTCCAGATGCAATAACATGCTACTTTAACTCTTATAGGTGCAACGGAAGAAGGTAGTATATCAAGGAAATGTTTAGTTTTCATTGATAATAATTATATGGTAGAATGCCTAGCTATCAAGGAAATGAATGACAGAAGTTAGAAAATAGAAGGAATTCTGGAAAGGAATCTCCTTCAGAAGAAATAATTTTCATCTATTAAGGTTGATATATCAAAAAACACATGTTATTCAACTAGGAAGGGTGAAAAAATCAAGAAGTGTTGTGAAAAGATCCCTAAACAGAAAGTATAAGGATAAAATCCATATTGAATGCTTTATATGTGGTCAGAAAGGCCATTACATCACTCAATGTGTAGAGAATCTGAGAAACGGGAAGGCTCGGAAGAACCAGAGGATAAAAACATATTGAATCTATAGAGGAAAGGATAAATCTATTTCTAAGAGTTAGTATGATCAAGTAGACGAAGAACTTGAGCAGTTGAAATAATAAAGGGTTCAAGAGGAACATCATCGATGGAGTGTTTAGTATGAACAAGATCGAGAAATCATGGATGATGAGATAGATGAGGAGCCAAATCCAGTAAAAGAAATCTTGAAATATTTTCAAACGATTACAAATATTTTTAAGAATAAATCCATATTTGTCCATAACATGATCTATAAAAATAAGGATGCATGAACATTCAAGAGAGGTTTGAACCAAGATCTAGGCATGATCGAAGAATCTAAAGACCTTATGAAAGATTATAATAATATATATCAGGATATGATCAATATAATCATCATCGAAGAGGCCTGGTTAAAGGTTAAAGTTTTTGGTCTTCATGAAAAAGTTAAAAAGGTCAAAGAAATAGGCGTGGAAGAATATCCTATCATGAAAAGGTTTTGTATGATGTCAGGAACAGGGATTCCAAAGCTCCATATTTCACATTAGAACCCGAATAATTCATTGAGTGCTAAAGAGATTTCAGAATGGGAGAAGTAAAACTCTTGAGATTTAAGAAGATAAAATTCGCATTCAATTGGGTACTACAAATGGTGAAGAAGATTTTTAAAAATTCATATCCAGTTCTGCTATGGTGGGTTGCACATATCAAACCTATTAGATTGGAAAATAAATTGGACCTACTTTGGAACCTGTACCCAGGGCACAAGACCAAAGGACCTGTCTATAAAGCATTTGAAGAATCGCAGTTTAATGATAAAGATTGGCTATAGTTCATTTTGAATAGAATAAACTGTGAACGTATCCAGATGGCATGGATTTCTTATCTGATCGAGTCACAATCGATGATCAAATATTGTATGTTCTTTTTAGGAGGTAATGTGCTAGTATCTATCAACTCAAGAGACACACATATGGAAAAAATGGCACATCTGACATATTTCATGGTGGAAGTAGACATGATTCTTGAAGAACTAAAGATGTGGAAGGGGAATAAAAAAGATATCTTTATTTTTCGAGAGAAAATACAATGCGCCATCAAAGAATTGATAGAGTTAAAGGAGTTAGAGAAAAAGGTCTCAATCGGTGAGATGATCAATGCTCTGTATGACTTGGAAAGATTCTAAGTGTTGATCTCGACACGTGTCACATCGGATATGGATGATCATATCAAATCTGACAAGTTGAATATTTAGTTTTTTTATATGCGAAGTGTGCGATGGAAGTTTCATGGTTGTGTGCTCCATCTTTTGCTTTTTTTTCTTTGCTTTGTTAGAAGTGTGCGCTGCAAGATTCCCCTTTATGTTATTTCAGTGGAAGTCAGTCAATTTCTCAGGCAAGGTGAGCCCAGAGGCCTATATAAGGGACCTTCAACCCATTTGTTTAGAGAGATGAATTTGGAATAGAAATCAGAATGATTCCAGACATTATCTATCTAGTTTTTCTCCCATCTGTTGTCTTCTTCACGTGATGTGATTCCAAGAGAAATACTACGAGTCAAAGACAGGTAATCCCCCTATCCCTTTTCATGGATATTGTTGTGTTGTCATTCTTGTGAACATTTTTTGTAGCCTTTTTGGATTTCCAAAGTTGAAGTCCCTAGCTTAAGGTTGGATTAATTGGTGGATATATGTTTTTAACAGATAATTGATAAATCCAATTAATAAAATTTAGAATTTTAATTAAAAATTGAGTGGTCATATATCAATGGAGTTGGAGGAGTTGAAAGGAGTTTTAGCGTTGTTCTATAAAAGAAGTTTTGGTGGAAATGATGGTTGCTCTTATGGGATTTTTTGTTGCAATAATGTGAGTCAATGATTAGTTTTGAGGTTAAATGTAGAGCTATTTACTTTTATTAAAAACACTGGATGAATGGAATCAGTTTCAGCTAGTGAAGTTTTGAATTGTTAAGTCAGTGATTGGAGATTATAAAAAGGGCACAAACATGATTTTGTAGATACACTTTCAAGCAGAGTAGACAGAGAAATGGATTTATGTGGGGTCCACTCCCAAATTTGGGTGGAATCAGCACGAGAATCAGTTGGGTTTTCTCCTTTGTCGACAAGGAGACTTCTCCTTTGGTGGTAGCCGACGCAGTGGATGAGTAGCCGACGGCTGGACGTTTTTTTGGGTAGATGAACAACCGAAGGAGAAAACATTTTTTTCATTCCTCTATTTAAATAAGATTTGAATCCCATGAACAAGAAGTGTGTATTTGTGTGATCCTCCGAGTTTTATCCGGAGAGAAGAGAATAGAGAAACCTCATTTCTCCCGTGAATGCAGGTCACCCAACCGAACCATGTTAAATCTGTGCGTTCTCCATTTTTATCCTATTTTTTGTGATTTGTGGTGTCACGCACCTCTGCTACGCCCCAACAAGTGGTATCAGAGGCGAGTCGGAGAAAGAAGAATCGAGACGGTGATGTGACAACGAATTTTCTGGTGATCGGAAAATTGAAAGTGGTCAGAAAAATTTTCCTAGGCCCGATCCATGAAGAGGACGACGAGACGATTTCAACGGCGCAAGCGGCGTTGAAAACGGAGCTGAAACAAAGGAGATAAGCTTGGTCAAAGTTTGGTCAAACCCACAGGTGAACATTAACCCCATGCCGGATAAGACGACATTGTTCACGCCACCAGCAAAAATTCCAGCAAGATTCTGGAAGGTGCTCCGGTGTGCCACATCATCGCCACGTCATCGCCACATCAGCAGGCAATCTGGACCGTTGATTTTGTTTTGACATCATCTCGGCCAATCAGACTCCGTTTTCGGCGATCCAGGAGTCGATTCCGACTATTTCAACTATTTTGGACGCATACGTACATTTGGTTTTTCAAAATTCTCACTCTATCAGGTGATATTATGGTGTGACATCGATGGTGGTGACCGCGCTTTGCGACAACGACGATGGCTGGTGTCAGAGCACTACCAAAGTTTGATATTGAGAAGTTTGATGGTCGAAACAATTTTGACTTGTGGAAAAGCATAGTGAAATATCTTTTGGTGCGGTAGGGCCTGATCAAACAGTTGATTGGAGAAAAGCCCAAGACAACCTGTAAAGATGATTGAGAAGAGCTCGAGATGCGGGTCGTCAGCACAATTCGACTGTTTCTGGCGAATGAGGTAAAGTACTTGGTGTTAGATGAGACCTCACCGAATGAGATCTGGAAGAAGTTGGAGCAACGGTATATGACGAAGTCACTCACCAACAAATTATTCATGAAGAAGAAATTATACCAGTTGTGCATGGACGAGAGAACAAATTTGTTGGATCACACCAACGAATTCAACAAGATCCTGACACAATTATTGGGGCTCGATGTGCAGGTTGGAGAGGAAGATAAAGCATTTTTGCTTTTGTCATCACTACCAAGTTCATTTGATGGACTTGTGATTGCATTGCTTGTGGGGGAGGAAATGTTGAAGCTGGACGAGGTGATGGCGCCGCTTCAAGATTCAGAGGCATTCCGAAGACCTACGACGCATTCAGGCGAGCAAATCATGGCGATGCGAGATGATCAACGTGGGAGGATCCGACATCAGAAGTTAGTAGGTAAAGAATGGCGGCCAAAATCGAGTGGACGTGATCCTAGTGAAATTACGTGTTTCTAGTGTGAGAAAAAGGGTCACTATACAAGTTAATGTGGAGAGCGCAAACGGTACGTTGCTGGGAAAGAGAAAGTTGACGAGAAAGATGTGAACATCACAAAATTATCGGCAGATGATGTAGTTTACGTGACAACGGAAAGCTTGCACTCAGATGGGAGAGTTGAACGGGAAGAAGTGTAGTGTCATTACTGCAAAAGATACATGCACATGAAGTGAGAATGTCGAATCTTAAAAATGAAGAACGAGCGGGCTCAAAATCCAAAGGAAGACGGACGCGTTTTGGATTCGGGGAGCTCGACACACATATATACGACGAGAGGTACGTTTCATACTTTTCAGTAGGTGCGAGACTCGGTGTGACTTGACGATGAGTCAACATGCGAGGTTCGAGGAGTCGGGATGGTGAAATTGAAGACACCCGATGAAGGAGTTTGAAAACTGACTGGCGTGAAATTCGTTCTGGGGATGAGACGGAACCTGGTATCTTTGAGTAGACTCGATGTGAAAGGGTTCAAGATTTCCATAGCAGATAGAGTGTTGAAAGTCTCGCGTGGAGATGCAGCGATGTTTACTGGGAAGGAGTCACAATGCTTGTATCATATGATGGGGACCGCAGCCAGCCCGAGAACGAGTGAAGATGGTGGAAGTGCCACGTCATCTGGTGTGAAGAAGCATGTTCGAGTTGCTGATGAAGTTTACAACACCTGCAAGGAGACCACAAGTCAAGCTTCTACCCCACATTGGTTGTGAGAGGAAAATTTGTGGGGTCCACTCCCAAATTTAGGTGGAATCAACATGGGAATCAGCTGGGTTTTCTCCTTTGTCGGCAAGGAGACTTCTCCTTTGGTGGCAGCCGATGCAGTGGACGAGCAGCCGACGACCGGACGTTTTTTTGGATAGATGAACAATCGAATGAGATTTTTTTTCATTCATCTATTTAAACGGGATTTGAATCCCATGAACAAGAAGTGTGTATTTGTGTGATCATCCGAGTTTTATCCGGAGAGAAGAGAATAGAGAAACCTCATTTCTCCTATGGATGTAGGTTATCCGACCGAACCACGTTAAATCTGTACGTTCTCCGTTTTTCTCCTGTTTTGTGTGATTTGTGATGCCACGCACCTCCGCTGCGCCCCAACAATTTAGAGCGAGAGAAAACCGAAGACATGAAGAGATGGATGCTCTCAACAGTAAATATTTTAATCTCTTATATGAATCGTGATTTACTCATAAAATTACTTTGTTGATCTGCGGTTTATTATTGTAATTCGCATGCATTATATATTTTGCTCGATTTAGGTTACTCATCCGAGATGGACCAACCTGGGACTTAGCAAGGCCTTTGTTGCTGGTCAGCCTTCCTGTTTGGCCTCATCCAGTCCGTCCATGCTTCCTTTTGTTGTTTCACTTATTCAAGTGCATTATTCCTCCATGGCTGGCCGTCCTTTCGAGGGGTGGAAATCCCTTTGGCATTCTTTCTCTTGTGTTTCCCGCTCCTTCGAGTTTTGGAGAAAACCCTAGAGAGATCAGGAGAGAAAGTATGGATTTCTTCCCGAGCTTCTGCTTGCACATCATCCTTGGTGGACCTTTGACTCCATTTCGTCGCTTCAGAGAAGAGTTGATCCCGATGTACAGTTCTGATGAAGATCCAGTGCTCATATCTCATGAGGAACATCGTCTGTGCTCATCTTCAGGTCCAGAGGCTGGTATATCTTCATCTGAAGCTTCTTTGAAGGAAAACCAGTCTGTGGTAAGCTGACTGGATTGCAATTTTCCTATTTACATTTCTTGTTGCTTCGAGTATATTCATTTATGTTCTTTTGTTGTTGATCTGGCACATCTTGATCGTCTCTTGTATTTGGTTTTCTTGAGCTTAATAAAATCAAGTGATTTGGTGGTGTTCTTGCCTTGCACATAGGATCAAACCTGTCAGAAACATGTTAAATCATTGTGCCCTCTGCTGCCTTGGTTTTTCTTTCTTCTTTCTTGGTTTCTCCCATCTCGACTTTCCAAACATTGCTTCTCTTGCTACCTTCCTCTTCTTTTTTTCATTCACTCTCTATTTGTGAAAACTTAGGGGAAACCAAACACATATCCAGTTGATCCTAAGCCATTGCGTGGGGGCATACCACTCAACATTGTCCTAAACAATTTATATCAAAGCTTCTTTATAAGGTGATGGCATCTACAAAGTACTAAGTAGAAAAATTCGACCGTGATAACGATTTCAATCTTTGGTGAATCAATATGAGAGCTTTTCTTGTCCAAGAAAGGCTCATCGCTGCTCTTCACAGACCCAAGAAACCCATTATTGGTCAGTCCGCTGATGGACAGACCATTACCACCTACCAAGATGTTTATGTCGATGTTTTAGTATAGGCCCATAGCTCTCTATTATTATCTTCAGGTGATAAAGTTGTAAGAGAAGTTGTATATGGATTTTCTGATGTTAGTATCTGGTTAAAACTTGAGAAATTGTACATGACTGCATCCTTAGTTGGTCATTTTAATAAAAAACATAGAATGTTTACCTTCAAAATGTATCTTGGAACTCATATCAGAGCGCATATTGACAAATTTAATAAAATAATGTTTGATTTCCCAACATTGATGACACGATTCTTGAAGAAGATCAGCCTATCATTCTGCTTAATTCTCTCTGTAATTCATATAGCACACCTGTTGAGACTATGATACATGGTCTTGAATCCTCAACTCTTGAATAGGTTAAGTCAGCCGTACTTTCTAAAGAACTTCATAACAAACCCAAGGTTAATTCTGAAGTAGGAAGTTTGCACACTAGGTGTAGGTTGGATAACAAGGGTAAAATGAAAGATAATCATAATTGTAATAACAAGAATCAGAACCACAACCCATCTAGGAAGCTGGTCTATGTCCAGGACAAAATAGGTCACTTGTTATAACTGTGGTAAACCTGGTCACATAAGTCCAAAATGTCACAAGCCTAAGCAAAAACAAAAATACGATGAACCTGATGATCATTTCCTTTTTATAGATGCAGGATATGACAGTTTTGAGGTACTAAACATACCTAAGCATGATTTTTCATATGAGTGGGTCTTAGACTCAGGGTATTCCTTGCACATGTGTCCCAATAGAGAATCCTTCTTATAATTGACAAAGAGTAGAGGGAGAAGTCATTTTAGGCAACAATAGAAGATGTCAAGTCTAGGGTAGAGGCTCTGTTTTGTTAGAGCTTAATGACCATTCCATTGTCACCATACTTGATGTTAGGTGGGTCCCCAACCTGTATAAAAATCTGATATCCTCAGGGGTTCTAGATCAAAAAGGATTTGCCTTTAAATTTGAATCTGGTTGTTTTAAAATTTCCAGTGGATCTCGTACTGTCATTAGAGCTTCTCTAGCTAATGGGCTTTATGTGTTAGATGGAAAAATTCATTATAGGTAGTTGGAAAATACATGTCATTAACAGTGATAATACTATGTAATGGCATAGGAGGTTTTGACATGTTAGCTCTAAGGGTTAGGAGGAGTTAAGTAAACAGGGGTTTCTGAATGATATAACACCTAATAATCTTCCTTTACACGAGGATTGTATATCGGGTAAATCCAAGTGAGTGAGCTTTAATAAATTCTCTTTTAAGGCCAATTACCCGTGGAGAATATTCACTCTGACTTGTGGGGTCCTACTAGGATTGCTTCCCATGGTGGAGGGTCATATTTTCACCATTATAGATGATTTATCTTGAGAAGTCTAGATATATATCCTAAAAAATAAATTTGATGTGTTTGATACATTCAAAACATGGAAATCCTCTGTTGAAAACCAAACTAGAAGAAAGATTAAAACAACGAGAACTGATAATTGTATGAAATATTTTTCATCTGATTCCATTCTATTATGATTCCATTCTATTATGTGAGCCTCAAGGCATTATTGGACAACATACTGTTAGGGATACTCCCCAAAAGAATGGTCTGGCTGAGTGAATGAACTACACTATTTTGGAGCGGGTCCCCAACATGCTTGCGTGTTCGGGCCTACCCAAATCCTTTTGGGCCAAAGCTGCAACCACAGTAGTTTATCTCATCAATATATTTCCTTCTACTGCTAAACAGTGTAAAACTACAAAAGAAATGTTGTGTAATCGACATCCTTATAATCTTTTGCGGGTATTTGGGTGCACAACCTATGCCCACATTAAAATGGATAAGTTGGAACCTAGAGCACTTAAGTGCATATTCATTGGCTATCCTAAGGGGTTAAGGGATATAATATCTGAGTTAACAAACCAGGCTATCAAAAATGCATAAATAGTCGTGATATAATATTTCATGAGTTAGTTTCTCCTATGTTCAAGTCTCCCACGGAAAACAGTGGAAATGCACCTCAAACAGAGGGTGTTGAAACTGGGCAGCCAACCCAGTTCGAAGATTCTATTTAGCCCTCCCCACCTCATCCTCAGCTTGAGTCCCAACCTTAGTCCAGCTTTGATTCTAAGTCGGACAGTGAATCCTCTAATGCTACCAATGACAACCAGCTCAGTAAAGATAGAGTTAGGAGGGTTATTAAGCCTGCCACTTGTTATGACCATTAAGATAAGATCTCTATTGCTTTTATTATTGCCTAAGATCTTATAACCGAGGATCCACAAACTTATAAACAAGTAGTTAATGACAGTGATTTCAAACATTGGATTGCTACTATGAATGATGAAATGCGCTTCTTAAGAAAAAAACATTCCTGGTCCATTATGGACAAACCATCAAGTGCTAAAGTGATTGGTTGTAAGTGAATTTTCAAAAGGAATGAAGATAACACCGGAGATGAAAAAAATTAAGTATAAGGCTAGATTAATATCCAAGAGATTACTTCGACATGATGGAAATGATTATTCTAAAATTTTCTCTCTTGTCGTGAAGCATTCATCCATTCATTTACTGCTTAATTTTTCCGCTTATCATGACTTTCATATTGAGCAACTTGATTTTAAAACTGCTTTTTTTTTTATGATGATATTGATGAGAAATTATATATGAAGTCTCTTGATGGTTTCATCAATGAATTCAAGCCTAATCAGGTATGCTTGTTAAATAAATCACTGTATGGTTTGAATCAAGATTAATGCCAACGGTATAATAAATTTGATTCATTCATGTTAGATATCCATTTTAAAGGAGTAAATATGATGTATGTGTTTATTATAAGTCTTAAAAACTTCATGCATTATTTGTTTCTATATGTTGATGACATGTTGATTATTTGTAAAGACATGAAACTAATCTCTACTATTAAATCACAATTGAAGACTGTTTTTGAAATGAAGGATCTTGGTAATGCTAAACATATTTTGTGAATAGTGAGAGTTAAGGGATAGAAAAACGAAAATCCTTTACTTATATCAGCATGCTTATGTTTTAAAAATCGTGAAGAGATGCTTGTTTGACACTCTTTAACCTTCTAGTGTACCCTTTGCACAACATTTTAAACTTTTCTTATCCCAGCCACTTTCTACAAGTGATGATACTGATCATATGAGTAAAATTCCATATCCCAGTATTATGGGTGGCATTATGTATGTTATGATTTGCGCAAGATTGGATGTTTTTTCTATTTGTACCATAAGCAGGTTCATGGCTAGTCTGGGTAGGTCGCTTTGGCATGCTCTTAAGTGGCTTCTTAGGTATATTTCATTAACATTAGCATCATCTCTATGTTATGGCATAAATGTCAATTCTAATGAATCAGTGACTGGTTTTGTAGATTTTGACTATATAGGAAATGTTGGAGTCTGCATCCCACATCGGACTTGTAGTCCTGTGTGGTCTTTATTATTCATTATAAAAGAACCTCAAGGCTTCCTTTAGAGAGTACCTTGGGGGTTCGGGTCTTGTCTCTTTTATTCTCCTACATGGTATCAAAGGAGGTTTGATAAACCCGAACCTTGCCTCTTATCTATTTTTTTTTATTTTGGTCTAGGGTTTACTAAAGTTTTCCTCGTAAGGAGGGGCGGCGGCCTCCATGGCTTGCTTTGCCGTTGCCGCTGCTAGCCACCCCGGGTTTTGTGCCTCCAACGTCGAGTCTCAAGTTTGTCGACTCCGCCGCTCTCTTTACGACCTCAAGCAGTCTCCTTGTGCTTGGTTTGGCCGATTCAGCACTGTTGTCACCGATTTTGGGCTCTCCCGCAACATGAAGGACCATACAGTGTTCTGCAGGACGACATCCGCTGGCTGCATCCTGTTGGTCATTTATGTGGATGATATTATCATCATCGGCAGCGACTCTGATGGAATCACCCACCTCAAGGGGCATCTTCACCAGCACTTCCACACTAAGGATCTCGACCCTCTCACATATTTTCTAGGCATCAAGGTCTCCTATTCTCCGGACACCATCTTCATCTGCCAAAGAAAATATGTGTTGGATATTCTGCTGGATGCTGGGCTGACACAGACCACTGACGTGGACACTCCTCTGGAGCCTAGGGAATGGTCTCTCTATGACTTCTCGGAACCGTATTCACACCCAGAGCGGTACCATCGACTGGTGGACAAACTCAATTATCTCAATTCATGGAGTATCCGACCACCTCTCAGTGGGATGCTGGCCTCCGCATCGCCAAATACATCAAACGAGATCCTGCCTGTGGTCTTCGCTACTCCCAACATGCTCATCTGAATATTGAGGCCTTTTGTGATGTTGATTATGCTGGTTGCCTTGCTACTCGGAAATCTCCATTTGGGTTTGCCGTGTTCTTGGCAGACAACCTCATCTCCTGGCGCAGCAAGAAACAGATTGTCGTCTCCCGCTCCAGTACGGAGTACGAGTACCGAGCCATGACCACCGTCACTACATAGATCATTTGGCTTCGACATTTTCTTCAGGAGCTTGGCTTTCCTCCGCAGACATCTGCTCACATCTGGTGTGACAATCAGGCAGCCACCAAGATTGCTTTGAATCCCGTCTTCCATGAACGCACAAAACATATTGAGGTGGATTGCCACTTTGTTCGCCACCACCTGGAGCACGATCATGTCAGTTTTAGCCACATCCCGACGGCGGACCAGCTTGCTGACATCTTCACCAAAGGCCTCTTAGGGGTTCGCCTCGCCTCGCTCAGTTCCAAGTTGGGCATCCATAGCATCTGCGACCCAGCTTGAGGGGGAGTGTGTCTGGTCTTTCTTTTGTGGGACTCGTGTTCTAAGGTGTCCAGCTTGAGGGGGAGTGTTGAACCCGGCTACTCCCGCCCGCGCGACGCGATTCCTGTTTCCCCTCTGCCGACATCTCCTTTCGCAACGCCTGGGCGGCTCCTCTCCCGGTGGTTCCATCCTGACCCCGCCTCCTCTGCTTGCACCGGCTAGGCCCCCTGCGTCCCTCCAGGCTCCCCTTTCGGTGGTTTCCTCTCTCTCAGATCCGGCCAGATCTGGCCGTGGCTGCTCCTCTGCCAGGCAGCCCTGCCTCCCGTCGCCAGCACCTCCTGCGGAATCCCTGCCTCCCGTCGCCGACATCTCCCGACGACTCCCGACAACCGCCTCCCTGTCTGCCGGCACACCCTTGCGCTTCCTCCATCATGGCGCAGCACTTCGACCGTCTAGGATCCGGGCCCTGTGGCGCCGCCAGATCCCGCAACGATTCTGCGGAATCCCCGCCTCCCGTCGCCGGCCCCGCAAGTGCGGCTTTCCCGGTGCTAGTGTGTATTTCTCGGCGTCTCATCGACCGACCCCACTAGTGTGACATTCCTGGCACTCCGTCAACCGGCCTGGTCTGTGTGGTTCCTCTGCTGTGCCCGCGACAACTTCATCCATCCATCATCCTGAGGGGGAGCTGCGATCTTGAGGGGGAGCTGCGATCGTCGCTTGTTTCTTTTTATTTCGTCTTGTTTTGTCATCAAGCTGGGTATGTCCAGCTTGAAGGGGAGTGTTAGCAGTTTGTTGCTTGTTTTGTTTTTTCTTTATGTGTCCAAGTTAGGTACACCTAGCTTGAGGGGGAGTGTTGCATCCCACATTGGACTTGTAGTCCGGTGTGGTCTTTATTATTCATTATAAAAGAATCTCAAGGCCTCCTTTAGAGAGTACCTTGGGGGTTCGGGCCTGTCTTTCTTATTCATTAACACCCAAAAGTCACTTACATGATATGTTTTTACTGCATGTGAAGGACCCATTTCCTGAAAATGTAATATGCAGTCTATAGTGGCCCTCTCAACTACTGAGGCTAAATATATTTCTTTAACCAAGGCTATTAAAGAATCCATTTGGCTAAAGGGGGCTACTTTTGAACCGTCTTAATGCAATTCTGTTATTACTGCATATAGTGATAGCCAATCTGCATTACATTTTTCTAAAAACTAGTTTTCCATTGTAAATCCAATCATATAGAAATTATAATACATTTCATTAGAGAAGTTATTGAAGTTGGAATGATGTGTGTTAGTAAGATACACACAAATAATAATTCACCTGATAGTTTGACTAAGGCTGAGATATTGTCTAAGTTCAATTATTGTTTAAATATCTTGAAAATGGCTTCAATTCATTAACACGACATGCAAGAACATCACCAAATTCAATTTTATTTATAAATGATGGAGATTTGTGAATTATGATTTACTCATAAAATTGATTCTTTGTTAATCAATATATATTTTGGATACTCAACCAAGCTGGACAGCTTACCGAGGCCTTGGCTTGCTGCTGGGCTATTCCCCAGACCTTGGCTTGCTTCCACGCGTGGATCCTATGCTTTCTACCGGGGCTCATGTGAGCCGCTGACCAGCCTTCTTGTTTAGCCTCATCCAGGCCATCCACACTATTGCCTCTCATTGCTTGGGATGCTACACCACTTCTCGATTGTTATTCTTGTTCAGACGCATTATTCTTCTCTGGCAGGCCATCCTTTTGAGGGTTGGAAAACCCTTTGACATTCTCTCTCTCACGTTCCCGCTCCTTCAAGTTACAAAGAAAACCCTAGAGAGATTAGAAGAGAAAGCTTGGATTTCTTTCTGAGCTGTTGCTTGCACATCGTCCTTGGAGGACCTTCGACTCTGTTTTATTGCTTCAGAGAAGAGTTGATCCCGGTGTAGAGTTATGGTTGAGATCCAGTGCTCATATCTCACGAGGAATATAATCTTTGCGCATCTTCAGGTCCAGAGGCCATAACATTTTCATCCGGAGCATCATTAAAGGAAAACCAGTCAGCGGTAAGATGACTGAATTTTAAGTTCCTATTTCTGTTTCTTATTGCTTCAAGAATTTTCGTTTCGATTCTTATGTTTTTGATCTGTTTTGTCTTGTTCATCTCTTTTATTTCATTTTCTTGAGCTTAATAAAATCACTTGAGTGGGTGTCGTTCTTTCCGTGCATGTAGGACCAAACCGGTTCGAAGCATGTGAAATCATGGTGTCCTTTACTACTTTACCTTTTCATTCTTCATTCTTGTTTTCTCCTGTTTTGACTCGATAAATCTCACTTGTCTTATGACCTTTGTCTTCATTTTTTCATTCACTTTCCATTTGCGCAAACTTACCAAATGCATATCAAGTTGATCATAGGTCGTTGTGTTGGGGCATACCACTCAATGTTGTCCCCAACAACTTCTAATTTCATTCCTTCTTTCTTCATTTTTACTTGTTTCACATGGAATTCATCTTGTATTTTATTGATTTCTTTGTGGCTAAATACTATTGAGGGGGAATAAATATTTTTGTGCTTATATTATTTTCTCTCCATTCTCTCAATTTAATTCTTGGACTAGATTACTTACTCTTCTCCAATCTTTTCTTAGGTAGTCATTTTCTGAACTTGTGAAACTTGGACAGTTACTATGTTCAAGATTCATTATTTGTTTAAAGAAACCTTTTCATATAAACATCTTTTGAAAAAAAGAATCTAGTTCATTGAAGAGTAAGCTCATCAAGATTGAATTACAATTTGATTCTGATGATAACGATTATGACTTCTTTTTCATTGTTCTTTTTAATTCTGGAATTGAAAAAGGACAAGATTAAATTAAAAATAGGTTAATATTCTTAATATAGTTAGTTAACATCTTTTTGTGATAGTTGAACCAATTCATTCAAATATTTTCAAGAATGGAAAAATATAATTTGACAACCAATAACAAACAAAATTCCTCATCTAAACAGTTCTTCTATTGTTTTCTTAACTGTTCTCGTACAATCAATATTCGATCTGTCACATTTCTACATCCATATCCATCTTAACTTTATACTTTAATTCACTATCACACCATTATGCTAAAAAATTTTTGATCGAAGTTGTCGCGCACTACTGTTTTTGTTAGAATTTGTAGTAATCTTATAAAATATGCACTTCTTGTGGAGCTGATCATTCATTACTATACTAGTTAGTGTAGAGTGCTAGGTAGAGAAATAATATTTTTATGAGTTGTAACTACAGACTCAATTCACCTTGTCTTTTAACAGGAGAGGAATGAGAGGTTGTTTTATAAGCTTCTCATCGACAATGTTGAGGAACTACATTTGAGCGTGAACAAACCCCGATAGTTAGGGTGGCTTTCCAGAAATATGAGAGCATTTATAGGTGTCCTCAAGGTCTATACTTCAGCTTGAAGGATAGGTATAATCCATCACAGATGCATTATCGAAATAGATATCATGTCATATAGTTAAAGGTGCTTTAAATTTTCTAATTGCTTGCCATTATTTGATTTACTGTTATATGGCCAGTTAAATTTTATTTCTATATTCTATTATATCCATACATCTGTTAATTTTTTTGTTACAAAACAATGAAAGTCTTTCTAACCATGTTGTTTCAGATAATCATCAAATTTCAAACTGGACAACTAGGAGAATTATTTAGAGTTCGTCTATTGGAATCAAGAAAATTATTACAAGCATGCCATAAAACATTACACCAGATTGTATGTATCGTAATGATTTATATAATATATATGTTATATCTAAACATTCCATTGAAATTATATATTGTTTTTATATATATTTCATGTTCAAGTAAGACGAGTGCTGAGAATACCAGTCCAGCCTTTAATGCAGTAACATGTAAACTTTTTTATTGCAATTTCATATTATGAAATCAAACATTACTTTCTTTTTCTATTATGTTTGTTTTATAATTCTTAATTTTCCCATTAATTAGTAATGTTCAAGAATTCATTTCTTTATATACATATGAATTAGTTTGCTGAAAATCATATTGAAAAATTTAATTCAGTCATTACACGAATTATATTTTTAATTTTCATATTAATTAATTTATTGACAAATGTATACAGTTTCCTAAATTTTGATTTTTAGGTAATTAACCCATGGGTATTGTTACCAATATTGCCCTATTTTTATTCTAATAAATATGGTTAATGTTGTTAATAGTCCACTTAAATTATTTCATACATAATATTAATGTTTTCTATTATAGTTAAACATTGAATCTTATTTCTGAGACCTTAACATTAATTATTTTATTAATCTATATCATAATATTCATTTTTACAAATAAAATAATTGCAAAAAAAAAAGTTTTAAGTTCATGTCATTCCTTATTTAGTGCTAATAACAGTCTTAAATATTCATCTTTCTAGAGTAGATTTCTTCTGGCAGATATAAAATATTAAATGGTTATATCTATGGATTATTAGATATTAAAGGTATACATTTTCATTATATCTTTTAATGTTTCTTGGATTTTATATCTCTATTCCAAGTCTCAAATAGGAATTGTGGTTTTTCATTTTAATGTTTCTTTGGACCATAGATTGTGATTCAACAGTACAACTTGTTTCATAGGGTCATTTCAATAGGGTCAAGTGTAACCTGATCCAAAAGATCAATCCTTTATTTCTTTCCCCTTTCCTCGTATTTCTCTAACCCTAAAGGAAAAACTCTGATAGGTGAACAATAGGTATGGAACCTGCAGTTTTGGTTCTGATAGAAGTAACTTAATGAATGTTGAACTAGCTTGTGTTCTTCAAATGGTATATTTTCTTATTATTTGCTCGATATGTGATGTACATTTGATGGGTGAGTGATAAAAGTCTGGAGGGTGATGTCCAATAGGTTTGGTCGATAGTTGATGTCCATATGGAGGTTCTATTTAGTCTTTTTTGGAGGTTTGTTCGCTAGAGTATCATATGGATTGACCTGGTAGGTATGTTTTTTTGGCTGGTGTGAATCCAGGATGTGTTAGGAGCCGGAGAGAGAGAGAGAAATATCCAACCGTATTACTGTAATTCAATAACAGAATCACATACCTTTACAATATAAAATGTAGAAGAACGAGATACAATGGAAGATAGGAGAAAGAGAAGAAGAAGTGAGCTGCAAAAGAAAACCACTCTTATTACGAGCTTCGGGTTAGACGTCATAACGACCTAACCTTCCCAGCACTGTAAATTTCCAGAACGAATCCTCCCCTGCTCATTCCAACTCACTCTCCAAGGCCTGGCCGCAACCCCCCATTCTGCACAGCAAAATATCTTCTAAACAATTTCCCTCCATACAACCCACAACTCTCTTATTTATAAACTTCTCTAGAATCTTCTAGACACCCCCCAGCTGGCAACCTGCTTGTTGTCTACTAACAGCCCCACTAAGTAACTAACAACCTCCTAACAACCCCCAACCCCTTTACAATCATGCCCCTTGCCTTTATTAAACACTCTACCTACTCCATGACAAGACAACTAAATAGCCACAACCCCTGCCCCATGCAGCAAACCCGTCCCCTGATACTCTCACACAAGCAGCCCCCTGCCCACCTTCCTATCACTCTCTCCACTATATTATGATATCAATATATAGAGAATGAAGATTGAAAAAACTAATTGACATAAAATGTTTGACTATATTATTTAACTAATTTTTTAAAATGTAATTCCTAGATTTTTTGGTACATTAATTCACTTCAAACTTACATTTCATTTTCTACTGTAGTATTATATGTTGTTAACATTCATACACATAACTTTATTTCAAATTAATGTTTTGTATTTTCATCATCCTATCCTTGGGATCCCGTGAGAATGCACAGTCAAAATGCTTGTTGTTTTGCTGGTGGGGAAAGGGATTAGAACACAAGTTGCATACCAAACTCCAGACATTTTTACCACTAACATCTATATGATCAGTCAAACAAAAAAACATACACATGTATTTTTTTTGGATCTGCTTATCATAAGTGATCAATAATCTAAGAACTTTTCAACAAGTTTTTTCAAATGGGTCTATGAACCTGTTAGAAAAAATTAGGTAAAAGATTTTTATAAAATTTAGTACATATGATAACTTGTTTTGTATAAGTATTTCTAGATTTTTGATTGAAAAAAGTGTTTTTTTTGTATTGGTTTCTAGATATATAAATTATAAAAAAATTGTCATTTTATTTGTGTGGTTTTTCTATTAATATAATGTGCAAAACATATGTTATTTTCTTTATTTAAAAAATACAATGCACAGAACATATGTTCTTTGCATTATGTTAATAAATGATCATTATATGATCTAGTATATATTGTACATAATATACAGTGTTTTAGAACATTTAGTAATAGATTCTTACTTCTAATGATGATCATTTTTTATTTATTGCATAATAATGAAGATTTATTATATATTATGGAACAATGAGCATATATTCTATATTATATAATAATAAATATTTATTACACTATAATTCAGAGAACATATGTTATGTACATTTTATATATTTATATTTATATGATGTACAAAGCATATGCAATACACATTGTATATATTTATATAATGCATAAAACATGTATATATGATACACATTATATATACATATAGTTGATAATTATTTTTTATCCATTATTTGTGTACCTTATTTTTACTTATATTAAGATGTTTTCAAATCTTAAATTGATAAATTAATTAAACAAATTATGAGTCCCAATTTAGTTTTTGTAGTTGATGGTTTTTTAGTGATTTTATTTTAATTGTATTAAATTTTGTTTAATGGTTTTGAATTGATATTAATTAAATAATATTTTATTATATTTTAATAATTAAATATTTTTTATTTAAAATAATAATTGATATAATGGTGTAATTTTATATTAATTATAACAATAAAAATATATATTTTATCATTAATAATTTTTTTTTATTTCACCGGAAAGGCAAGTAACATGTGTTTTATGGTAATTATAAAAACAAAAAAATATATTTTATCTTTAATGATATTTTTATTATTGTATGTATTTATTTCCATGCGTTGTGTTCCGTGGTGGTGGATGCAATCGACCTTATATTATTCATTTTTGATAGGATTTAGATGAAAGAGAAAGAAAAATCCGGTAGCCTCTATTATTTCCAGCACCGTTGGACAGATAAATAACAGAAGATCAGAGAAAGAAGAAAGAAGTAGAAATGGGGGAGAAAAGGAATGGTGAAGGAGAAGAACTCTCAGGAGACGCTCCAACCCAGGCCGAAGCCCAACCCTTTGAATCTTCCAGCGGAAGCTAAAACTCCAAAAATACAAGTTGTGAATTCCCCTGGCCTACCCCACATCCAGCTTTAAAGGTCCCTTCCTAACAGCTGGAAACTACAGCTGCACACCCAATTATTAACTACTAACAATCCAGCTAATACCTATTATGGTTTTTACAATAATGCCCCTGACATTATTAATAGTACCCTGCCCAACAGCCCCCAGCCCAGGTAACCCCAACACAACATCCCACCTCACACAGCAGCTCACGCCCTCTTGCCTAGGCCTCACTGTGCTGCGCTTCGAACTCTACTTCCTATCATTCCCGTCGTCTTGAAAAATCGGGAATCGATCCCACCTCTTCTTCTTAACATTCATTTCACTGGCAGCTCCTAGGATCCACTCCTTTTCCAACGCAACAACACCCTCAACTGCCTTCTTCAGCCTTCAGTCTTCTCGATGGATCGCCAATAGCCTTATTTCTCTTATGAAGAAATGAATGAGCGTTGACCACCCACAAATCTTGCAAGTCCACTTGATATATCAATGCCATAAGGAACCCTTGGATGCAATTCATGATGAGCAGCAACACTAACAAGATGGGGAGGTCGCCTGAAGAGTTCCATAGGAGCTAATTCTCCTTGATTGACTCAGTCCCTGATTTTTGATAGAGAAGTCTTTAGTCTCAGGCAAAGTGGCAGCATTAAACCAAGTAACAGACCATTGGTTTGGTGCTAAAATTAAACCTTTCTTTGCATACAGTATGCAACCAATTCCTCCAGCATCCAACAAAACATATTTTTTGGCATAAACTATACAACCACACTGAATACCCTTTTGGCAAGATTTGCAATGCCACCAACCAAAAACACACGAGTGAAATATCTCGCATAACCTACCTTGCTCAAGAGCAAAACCTTTTAGGAGTTTGAACATGTCTACGACATGTGGAAATAACTGTCTACTCATGCCTCTTATGGCTGCAGTGAGAAATTCTAGTCCGTATGCATGCAAAGTTAAAAGTTCAGGAACAAGTAAAACTAGCCGATATTGTACAACAGAATTAGCCAAACTTCGCCGGCTTACATAACCCGCCAACATGAGGAAAATTGAATAGTAACCAAACAACTCCGGCTTGTATTATTGGGTTGTGGAAGCACGACATCGAGAATACATCGGCTACACCTTTCAAGACATGTTTAGCATTATATTGCATGCAGCCAAAGTTGGTTTTCTTCAAACGAACTCCAAATACATTTGCCTCCAGTGTTGCTACAGCCCCATAAGTCAGCGAACTTCTCAACATCTCTATTGAATTACTACTGGTCGTGGACAACATAATAACGTGCCTACAATTATTCAGTAATAGATTTCGGTCCAGAATAAAACGATACATGCAACTACCGACAAAAACACCTCACCTGTAGCAAACTTGAGCTCCATTTGTTGTCGAACTGAACTTACTAGCAGCTCCACTTCCAGTATTCACTACTGTATTCTCTATATTTTGTTCTCCCGAAAGTTGTGGTTTCTGAGGACAGACTCTCGCCTCATTGAATTCTGTGCAACTGCTAGGGTTGGGGATTTCCTCTTTTGTCCGAACTGGCTCTATTTTCATACATTTCGTCTCTCTTTTTGCTCGTGTAAATCGTTCAGGAGCTGCCTGAACCGACGCTGGTCGCACTCCCTTATCTGGTGCAACTGCTTAAGTCCGTTTCCCACACTTTATTTCCATTTTTAAACTGCTTTCTCCCTCCACCGCCACTTGTAATGGATCATTCTGCAGCATCACGCATTGCTCCTCCTCGACACACTCGTTCTCCACTGCTTTTGGAATTTCCAGACGAGGTTCCTATATAGTTTGTGGTTCCTTGATAATTTGAGATACTTCCGCAGTATGAGCAGTCACAGCCTCTGGTTCTTTCTTGGCCGCACCTCCAAATCTCTTAAACAATGCTTCTTTGAATTGTATCCAGGTAAGCCCGATCATATATGGTTCCAACAAAAAATTCCAAACCCAAGCCGTACATTGCATACACAATTCTACCATCGATACCTTCATTTGTTTCGGAGTTTGGCCGCTTGAAAAATATGACCCAACTTCCATAATCCAATTCATAGTTTCTTGTCCAGAAAATTCCAATATCATCACTTGTCCATTGCGCTCCCCCTTAACTCATTCCAGCTTAAGCCAAATTCACCCAGATTTCTCCCATTTGTTCCTCCATATGCACTAGACTCTTATTTATGCCCGCTTCAAATATTATAGGTACAGTTGGTGCGTCAACTTTAAGTAGTAGGGATAGAAAAATCTGCTGCGAGCCACACGCTTCTGACGTGTGATGTTCTGCTTTCTGTTGTGTGATGTTCCACTTATTGTTTTTCCCCTCTGTTGCTTATCGTTATTCTTCTGTGCACGTGGATTCCTCTGCTGCAACGATACCTTTTCATTCCGCTGTGCAAGCAGAATACTGGTGCGTTCTGTTTTCCACTGCAGTCTTGAGTTCCTGACCCTCAAAGAGTTGCTTTCAAAATACTCTCAACAAGAAGCCACTCAAATCAGCAGAAATTCTTCTTTTCACATTCTCTCAATGAAAACACCAATTGATTGGATTTAGATGAGAGAAAGAGAAGAATCCAGTAGTCTCTATTATTTCTAGCAGCGTTAGACAAAAAAATAACAGAAGATCAGAGGAAGAGGAGGAAGAAAAAAAGTAGAAATGGAGGAGAAAAGGAATAGAGAAGGCGAATAACTCCCGGGAGATGCTCCAACCCAGGCTGAGGCCTAACCCTCTAAATCTTCCAGTGGAAGCCAAAACTCCAAAAATACAAGTCGTGAATCCCCTTGCCCTACCCCACATCCAGTCTAGAGGTGGAATCTTCTAGATATCCTCCTCATAACAGCTGGAAACTACAACTGTTAATAGCCATACAACTGAAACACCCAATTATTAACCACTAACAATCCAACTAATACCTATTATGGTATTTACAACAATGCCCCAACCCAGCAGCCCCCAGCCCAGGTAACCCCAACAAAACAGCCCACCTCACACAACAGCTCATGCCCTCCTCTGCTTAGGCCTCACTGACCCGCGCTTCCAACTCCACTTCCTATCAATCTCTATGTTTTGTATTATGTATAATAATATCATCTCTTTTATGATTTTAATTTTATAATAATTATATAAATTATTATTGTAGAGAGGAAAACTCCTTACCTCAAGGTGAGGCGGATGTCTACTTTTATAGATTGAGAATACAGAATACATACAAGAGTATTCCGATGTGGGACTCAGAAATACCCAGAATAATAGAAAATAGGGTTTTAACACTCTCCCTCAAGCTGAATATGCTTAGCTTGGACAACGAGTTCCACAAAAAAGAAAGATGACATCATACAAGACCAGACGTACTCCCACTCAAGCTGGGCCGCAGATGCTGTGGATGCCCAGCTTGGAACTGAGTGAGGCTAGACGAGCCCCTGGGAGGCCTTTCGTGAAGATGTCGGCAAACTGGTCTGCCGTTGGGATGTGGCTAAAACTGACGTGATCATGCTCCAAGTGGTGACTTAGAAAGTAACAGTCCACCTCAATATGTTTCGTGCGTTCATGGAAGACGGGATTCGAAGCTATCTTGGTGGCTGCCTGATTGTCACACCAGATGTGAGCAGATGTCTGCGAAGGAAAGCCAAGCTCCTGGAGGAGATGTCGAAGCCAAATGATATCCGTGGTGACGGTGGCCATGACACGGTACTCGGATTCCGCACTGGAGTGGGAGATGACTGTCTGTTTCTTGCTGCGTCAGGAGATGAGGTTGCCTGCCAAGAATACGACAAACCCAGAAGTAGATCTTTAAGTAGCAAGACAACCAACATAATCTGCATCACAAAAGGCCTCAATATTGAGATGAGCATGCTGGGAGTAGCGAAGACCACGAGCAAGATCTCGCTTGATGTATTTGGCGATGCGGAGGACAACATCCCAATGAGAGGTGGTCGGATGCTCCATAAATTGGCTCACTTTGCCAACAACGCAGTCAATGTTCGGACGAGTCATGGTAAGATAATTGAGTTTGCCCACCAGTCGACGATACCGCTCTGGGTGTGAATATGGTTCTGAAAAGTCATAAAGAGATCGTTCCCCAGGCTCCAGAGGAGTGTCTACAGCAGTGACCTGTGTCAGCCCAACATCCTGCAGAATATCCAATGCATATTTCCGTTGACAGAGGGAAATAGTTTCCGAAGAATAGGACACTTCGATGCGTAGGAAGTATGTGACAGGACCGAGATCCTTAGTGTGGAAGTGCTGGTGAAGATGCCCCTTGAGGTGAGCGATACCATCACTATCGCTGCCGGTGATGATGATATCATCCACATAAACTACCAACATGATGCAACCAGCGAAGATCGTCCTGTAGAACACAGTGTGGTCCTTCATGCTGTGAGAACGCCCAAAGTCGGTGACGACAGTGCTGAAGCGGCCGAACTAAGCACGATGAGACTGCTTGAGGCCGTAAAGAGAGCGATGGAGTCGACAGATTTAAGACTCGGCGTCGGAGGCACAAAAATCGGGGTGCTGATGCAGATAAACCTCTTCCTCAAGAAATCCATGGATGAAGACATTTTTGACATCCAGTTGATGAAGAAGCCAATGATGATGAGCCGTCAGAAAGATGAATAACCGAATGAAGACCATTTTGGCAACTGAAGAGAAGGTATCAAAATAGTCAATACCGTAAGTCTGGGCGAAACCCTTAACCACAAGGCGAGCTTTGAGTCGATGGAGAGTGCCATCAGGATTCGGCCTGACTGTGTAAATCCATTTGCTGCCAACCGCCTGTTTGCTTGCTGGAAGGGGGACAAGATCCCAAGTATTGTTTTCTTCCAAGGCCCGCAACTCATATCGCATTGCGGCTAGCCATCCCGGGTGAGATTTTGCATCACCCACTGTGTGAGGAATAGATACTGTTTCCAGAGCTGACAGACCCTTGTAGGAAGATACAAATAGAGGAGTACTTTGGCAAGAGCGAGTACCTTTTCGGAGGGCAATGGGCAGGTCCTCTGGTGTCAGGGCAGGAGCATCGGACGAAGTGGGGACGACGATGTCATTGGCCGGGATGGAGGATACAATTGATGAATGACGTGAGTAGACCCTACCAAAATGGTTGTCAGCAGCAGGGGGAGACACTGGAGGAGGGTGGATGAGGAGAGGAAGACAATCATTGATGACAGAGTCGGGATGAGGAGAGGGAAGAGAGAACGGAGAGTTCTCAACAAATGAGACGTCGGCAGAGATGACATACCTCCAGAGGTCGGGTGAGTAGCAGCGATATCCGCGCTGAGTGCGGGAATAGCTAAGGAAGATGCACCGGAGGGATTTGGGAGAGAGTTTGGAGAGGTCGTGACATGTGTCTCGAACATAACAGAGGCATCCAAACACTCGAAGCGGAAGGGAGTGAGGAGAGAGAGAAGAGAATAGAGGCCGAAAAGGAGTCTCCCCCTGAAGAATAGAAGAAGGAAGACAGTTTATAAGGTAGATAGCAGTAAATATCGCATCTCCCCAAAAATGCAGAGGCACCTGTAGGTGGAAGAGGAGGGCACGAGCAGTCTCCAAAATATGGCGGTGTTTCTGCTCGGTTACTCCATTCTGTTGGGGTGTATCTGGACAAGAGGTCTGATGAATGATGCCTTTTGCCTGAAGAAAGTGCCGAAAGGGAGTGGAGAGGTACTTACACCCATTGTCCGAGCAGAGACATTTAACAGAAGTGGAAAATTGGTTATGAATTTCATTGTAAAATGTCTGAAATGTGGAAAACACTTCGGAGCGTTCTTGAAGGAGGTATAACCAAGTCATTCGCGAAAAATCATCAATAAAAGATATATAATATTTATACCCCAAATGACTCAAGATGGTACATGGACCCCAAACATCTGAATGAACCAAATCAAAAGGTTTTGAAGCCCTTGTATCCACTCGAGGAATGTATGAAGTGCGATGATGTTTCGCAAATGTTCAAGACTCACAATGAAAAGAAATATGTTGTCTCAAATCTGGATAAAGTTGATGAATGGTGGAGGCGGGTGGATGTCCCAACCGAGAATGAAGGTCCAAGGCGCGAGCAGAGATAGATGTGCGGGCGATGGGTGCCGGTCCATCAAACATGTAGACCCCGTCCCGAAGCTGGCCTCTACCAAGTTCTCGATTCGTAGTCCGCTCCTGAAAAACAACAGCATATGAGGTAAATATGGCACCACAGTTAAAATCTTTTGTGAGCTTACTGATGGAAAGAAGATTAAAGGGACTGCGGGGCACATGTGTCACAAAGGGTAAGTGAATTGATGACGTCAGAGAGCATGCACCGAAGCCCGCAATGGGGATAGTGGAGCCATCTGCGACGGTGATGGCTGATGGACCGGTATAAGGACAGTAGGAGGTCAACATACCAGCATCACCGGTGAAGTGGTCAGAGGCACCTGCGTCGAGCATCCAGGCAGGGGAGCGACGACCGACAAAGACGACGGAAGTAGCTGAATGGGCTAGAGAAGCCGAAGATGGATCGGGTCCGGCAGGGGTCCGAGGATCATGACTCAGCTGGATGTTCGCCATAGACAGGTCCAGAGATGGTGGGAGAGTGACGACTAACGAGGAAGCCTCTTGGACCGTTGTCTGACCTTGTCTCAGGTGCTGAGATGGGCGTCCATGAAGTACCCAACATCGATCAATCAGGTGGCCGAGCTTGCCACAGTGTTGACAGAGGGGACGTGGGCTGCCCTCCACACGGTCACGACCACGAGTGCCCGAGCGACCACCGCCACGACCGTCGAGAGCTGAGTGGTCGAAAATGGGGGTGATCGGGGGAAGAGCCCGTTGGGCCTTGCCCAGACGATGATAGACCTGTGGTATATCCAGCGTAGAAGGGCTGACGAGTATCTCAATAGCCGTCGTGCCATACTCAGGGGCGAGACCATTGAGAAGATTGAAGATGCAAAGCTAGTCCCTCTGGGTCTGAGCGACCGCCAGTGTCTGGGGTACATGCCACAACTCTTGCAACTCATCGCGAAGACCTTTCCATTCCATGAAATAGGCCGTGATGGGCCGATCCTACTGGCGGAGGAGCGACAATCGCTGAAGAATATCGGAGACCCGATCCAAATTGTTGGTCTCAGAATACATGATGTGCAAGGAATCCTAGAGTTCCTTGACGGTATTCGCGATCCGGGTGACATCCTTCACCGAGCGATCCATGGAGTTGACCAGCAAGGTGAAGATCTTGCTATCAGCAAGCTTCCATCGACGGTAGTCGGTAAAAGTTGATGCCGGTAGAGGATCCTCCAGGTGAGAATCCAGGTTCATTCCTATCAGGGACATCAATATAGTCTTCCGCCAGATGAAGAAGTTGGTGGCGTCGAGCCTCTCATCGACGAGGCGGGTGGAGGCGGTGATCATCTGGGGAAGAGCCGAAGAAGCTGCCATGGAGGCGTGGGACAACCACCGAAGAGGTCAGGAGTAGCGGGATGCCACGATGCGTGGTCGGTAGAAGGTGGGGCCGGTGGAAGCCGCAGTTGCGGGCAGCGTGTGGAGCCGCGAGGTGCAGCGGACAGCGGGAGGGGCGCCGGGATTCGGTGCAAGCCGCGCGCAGGAATAACCGAGAGGATGCCGGGACGCCGCCTGGAGGGGAGGGCCGATCGTTCTAGAGGATACCTCAGGGAGGGGTGTCGGGATTCAGTGCAAGCCGTGCGCAGGAATAGTCGGGAGGATGTCGGGACGCCGCCTGGAGGGGAGGGCCGATCGTTCTAGAGGATACCTCAAGGAGGGGCGGAGCCGATGGAAACCGGGAGGCCGCTGGGAGAGAAGCTGGATTGGGGCATCGGTTCGCCTGGAGTGAGTCGCGGTTGGACAAAAGGACCGCAGGGATGGGAGCGCCGGGAGGGGCCGACGGCGGAAGGGGGGGTGGGGGCATGGACCTCGACATCGCGGGAGGGTGCCGGGAGGGATCCGCCGGGAAGGGAGCCGATGTGGAGGGTCGTCGGGCGAAGCGCCCCGGGAGCAGCGCGGGAGGGGAGCCGTGAGTCGCCGGAGGGGCGTAGGGAGGCGTTGCGATGGAGGGTCGACGCTGGGTCGACGCCGGAGGGAGCCGCAGAAGGGAGCCGCCGAGGATGGGAGGCCGCGTAGGGTAGAGCCAGAGGGGGGGGGTGGCAGCCACGTAGGGCAGACCCAAGAGGAGAGAGAGAAAAAAAAGTCTAGAGGGAGGGCTCGAGATTATATTCCCTCTGATACCATGTAGAGAGGAAAACTCCTTACCTCAAGGTGAGACGGAGACCTACTTTTATAAATTGAGAATACAGAATACATACAAGAGTATTCCGATATGGGACTCGGAAATACCCAGAATAATAGAAAATAGGGTTTTAACAATTATGTTTGACAATCTATGATTATATATACACACACGTTAAATTAAGTTTTTAATGCAAATAGAAAAATGTTTTTGTGTTTACTTATATATTTTGTTTAGGTGCATAACATGTTTTGTCTATTTTTTATACTATATTCTCTTTATTTTAACAAATCTCTATATTTTAAACTTTTATCCATTTATATGTTTTGTATTGTGTGTAATAGTGTTTTTCCAATTAATATTTAATTTTTTTACTAATTATATAAATTATATTATGAATTGAAATGCTTTGTATCGATGCATAACATATTTTACAAGTTCTACACATCATATAGGTTTCATATGTTTTTCCTTTATTTCGAGATGTTATATATGGTGTTCTATGATCTTATATATATATATATATATTACCTTTTAATCTTTATAAATATATTATGTGGTTTTATTTAAATGTTTTTTCTTCCTAACATAAAACATGTTTTGTGTCTTGTATTTTTTATGAAATTATTAAATAATAAATTTAGTTATGTAGATGTTCTATAAAATAATTTAGGGGGGCAATGTTTTGGGTTCGGGACCTTCTCTCTCAAAGAATTCATGGCGACACGGGATTCTGATTGTGATGAGCTGCAATCTGGACGATTTCTTCGATCCGAAGGAGATCTTCGTTAGTCCTCCGAAGAATATTGATGATGTGGTTGTTGTGATCTAAGAGAATCATGCTACCAAGGTCCCTAAGAAGCATGTCTCCAATGTGAGCGCCTTTGTGGGTTCGATAAAAAATGGTGCCTCTGGTTCTGGGAAATCTTCGAACTCAAGGTTTTTTTCCTGATCTTAGGGATAATTTTGATGCCTTGAACAAGTGAATCGTGAGAAATGGGTCCTTAGGTGATCACTGCAATTCACAAGACCTGTCAACCCCCAACACCGATAGTAGCAGCAACCCAAAGACCCCATACGAAATGACGGTGCAACTACGTTGTTGACCATTCACACCACCAGTGTGAGACGAAGGTCATCAAGGCGCGTTTGATGATGCATTCGAAGTCCAAACCGTGGAATTTTGATGATCTCTAAATGAAGTTTCAGCAAATTTGGGTTTTTGAAGGTTGGAGTTTGACGACAATCAGTAAATGTTACTTTCACTCTGTTTTACCTTTGGATGCATAAATCAAAAGCCTGGAGCTTCGGGGTTGTTTCTCTCAAACCTGGAATTCTAACGCTTTAAGCTTGGGACCCCTTCTTCGATCATACTTCAGTTATTTCATAAGTTTGGATTCAAGTTCGGGGTTTAAGTTGGTTTTTTGCCATTCACAAATTCTTTGGGGCGTTGCTTCTGCCGTGGGTACTCCCATTAAATTTGATAAGCAAATGTAGATTCCCAGGTTATGGTCACATTGCTAAAATTTTGGTTGAGGTGGATCTTAGTTTCCCCATCATCATCGAGATCGTGTTCTTGTTTCTAATGAATTCAAGATCGAGCTCTTCATTTTTTATGAACTATTTCTTGAATTCTGTGATATTTGCAACTGCATTGGACACCCCAATGAAAAATGCCGTAGAAACCTGTGGTGCATGAACTGCAAAAAGACTGGACATTTGATTTAACATTGTAAATTTAGGATGCCCTTGACAGGTCCAACTCCTATTTGGCAGGCTAAGAAGGTCCACAATGGTAAATCTTCGAAGGTCATGGACAGTTATACACATAACAAGGCTTCATATGTCATGGGTGTCAGAGTGAATGGTGATAATCCAAAATCTGTGATACAAGGTAGAGGTGGCTTACCTTCAAAGGACAAGGGAAGAATGTCTTAGAAGGACATTGCTCAAGCCTCATCAATAAAGGATGTGACTGCTACCCACTACATGGATAACTCTGATGTTTGTAAGCAGTTGGAGTCTATGAGGATAGCTCTGATGAGGGTGTTCCATAGAAGAATCCTAAGATAATCACACATCAGAGTGGGCGGGTTTTCATCTCTACTCTATCATCTCCAGTGGACGGTAAGACTAAAAAATCTGGAAGCAGCAAATGAAAGACTTTAATGGATAAGGATGTTGTTAAGGAACAGATCTCCATGCAGATGACTTCACAGTTCATGGAAGCAACTGATATTGCTTCTGTTGTATTCGAGTTTTTTATGGATGTCAAATCTATTTGCAGCCAAAATCCTGGTGTTCAAGGAACAACAGGGGTTGATGTTCAAGCTGCCACTTATGCTAGGAAGCCTACAGCTAAAGAGAAGGCTGATCGGGCTGCTGAAGCAGAAAAACCATGGCCCAAAACTCCTAGCTTTGGCATCTTTTGTAGGGCACTGGATGGGGCTGCTCATTCCCATGGGCCAGCTGCCATTGTATCTGATGCCAATACTTCTGGAAATCCAGTTATCCTTTCTGGACAGGGACCTCAAGCAGGTCAGAACAGTGGTGGTGGATTGATACTGTGCAGGCCGGTTGCTAACATGATGAGGCTGCTGTTTCAGGGTCTGTACATTCAGTTGATGCCATGACACCTGATGGGACAGTTGGTTACTTTTCTGATGGTAACAAAGGGACCTTTCTATGATGGATTTGGCGTTTCCACAATTGAGGAATGTCAGGAGGCAAAAATAAAAAATTCCTACTTCCCTCCAAAGAAGGTTGTGCAAGAGAGGTTTTCTCGAGGACTTGATGATACCCTTGATGACCTGGCTACTCAGCAGAAGCCTAAATTTTGGAAGAGAGGTCGACATCCACATAGGGGTGGACCGTGAAGTATGACTAAAAGGTAAGTTGCCATTGTAGATTGTTGGATTGGTGTTGCTCGATCCGGTTGGGCCGAATGCTGTAGCGCTTTTGACAAAGTCGGCCGTCGTTCACTGTAGTGACGCAGACTTACCTTTTCGGAACAATGATCGTCTTCTTCATTTTATAGCCCATTTTTGGCTAGGGTTACTACTGAAAAACCTCTGTAATTTGTTGCTCCCGAATAGTGAAATTCTGCCTCTCCCCTGGACGTAGGGATTATTCCCGAACCACGTAAATCGTTGTGCCCTTATTGCTTGCTTTCTTTCGTTTTCTCGTTTATGTCGTTGTATCTCCCGACGATTCTGCAACAACTAGTATCAGAGGGTGAGTTCAGAATTCTCCAATGATGGCTCTGGATGAAGGCAAAGTGAAGATCGATCGCTTTGATGGAATTGATTTCAGTTTCTGGAGGATGCAGATTGAGGATTATCTTTATCAGAAAAAGATGCACTTGCCACTTCTGGGTGTGAAGCCGACAGACATGGAGAAGTCGGAGTGAGAGCTACTGGATCGACAAGTTCTGGGTGTTGTGCGCCTGACGTTGGCAAAAAACGTGGCGTTCAATATCAGAGAGGAGAAGACGACGGTGGACCTGATGAAAGCCCTCAAAAATATGTACGAGAAGCCTTCTGCGGCAAACAAGGTGCATTTGATACGACGATTGTTCAACCTGAAAATGGTTGAAAGGAGACCTGTTGCAGATCATATCAATGAATTCAATACCATCATAAGTCAGTTGTCATCAGTGGATATTGATCTTGGTGATGAGATATGTGCTTTGGTTTTACTATCTTCGTTACCAGAGAGTTGGGAAACAACTGTAACAGCTGTGAGCAGCACTTCGGGGAATACGAAGATGACTCTGAAAGATATACGGACCTAATCCTTAGTGAGGATGTTCGAAGAAGAGAATCAGACAGATTCTCTGGTTCTGTTTTGAACATTGAAGGAAGTGGAAGGTACCCATAGCGGGACAATCGCAGAGGACGATCGAAATCAAGAGGAAAGAGCAGAGACACGACAAAGGGGCCTGGTCCTACCTGCTGGACATGCGGGAAGAAAGGACATGCCAAGAAGGAGTGCAGAGATAACCGGAAGGGACCTGAAACCAGTGGAGCAAACACTGCAGCCGAAGGAACTGATGACGTGTTGCTGCTGAGCGTGGACAACCCGATGAAGTCTTGGATTTTAGACTCTGGGGCGTCTTTCCATTCTACATCGGAGAAGGGTTTCCTGAACAATTTTGTTTCTGGAAATTTTGGCAAGGTGCATCTTGCTGATGACGAGCCCTTGCAGATTGTGGGTAAAGGAGATGCGCGAATCAATACCAACAGTGGGAGTTTGTTGGTTCTGGAAAACGCGAGGTATATCCCTGACTTGAGAAGAAACCTTATTTCTGTTGGACAACTTAATGATGCAGGGTTGAGTACCACATTCACTGGTGGTGCATGGAAGATCACTCGAGGAGCTATGATCATAGCTCTGGGAGCAAAGAATGACACCCTGTACAACATGACAGAAACTTGCATGGACATGACTACATCACTGGAAGCTGTCGGAGGTTCTCAACTGTGCCATTACAGACTCAGCCACATGAGTGAAAAGAGGATGAAGGTGCTGGCAACAAAAGGGTTGCTACCAGAGCTGAAGTCGGTGGAAGTAGACTTATGTGAAGATTGCATCTTTGGAAAACAGAAGAAGGTGTCCTTTGCAAAAGGAGGCAGAACACCAAAGGCTGGAAAGCTAGACCTGGTGCATAAAGATGTTTGGGGGCTTGCACCAGTACCATCCCTCGGAGGGTCACAATATTATGTGACATTCATCGATGACTCAACAAGGAAGGTATGAGTTTACTTTTTGAAGAATAAATCTGATGTGTTTAAGATGTTTCAGAAGTGGAAAGTCATGGTGGAGAATGAGTCAGGAGCAAAGCTGAAATGTTTGAGGTCCGACAACGGTGGAGAATATGGCAGTCAGGAGTTCAGGGAATTTTGTTCTGAAAATGGAATTCGGTGGGAGAAGACAATCCTAGGAACACCACAACAGAATGGTGTGACAGAGAGGATGAATAGGACACTGAATGAACGTGCCAGGAGCATGAGGCTGCATTCGGGGTTACCCAAGACCTTTTGAGCTGATGCAGTGAATATGACATCATATCTCATAAACATGAGTCCCTCTGTGCCAATGGGAGAATGTCTACCCGAGGAACTCTGGTCTGGTAAGGTGGTAAGACTCTCACATTTACGTGTCTTTGGCAGTTTAGCATATGTTCATGTTGATGCTAATTCAAGGGACAAGCTTGATGCCAAGTCCAAAAAATGTTTCTTTATTGGCTATGGTGGTGAGGAGTTTGGGTATCGCTTTTGGGATGATCTCAACAGGATGGTCATCAGGAGCCAAAACGTGGTATTCAATGAAGGTGTCATGTACAAAGATCGCCATGCAGTTGAAGATGAAAATGAGAACATTGAATTAGAATACAAAGAGCAAGTGGAGCTTGATGGTGTATCTGAGCATGAGACATCAGAACCGGTGGAACCTACTACTCCAGTGGAGTTGAGGAGATCAACAAGGGTGCTAAGTCCTGTGCAGAGGTATTCGCCATCTTTACACTACTTATTATTGACTGATGGTGGAGAACCAGAATGCTTTGAAGAAGCAATGCAGCTGAAGGAGTCGAGCAAGTGGGAGCTGACTATGAAGGAGGAGATTTCCTCATTGCATGATAACAACACTTTGAAGTTGACACCTCTGCCAAGAAGAAAGAAAGCATTGCAGAATAAGTGGGTCTACCGGGTTAAGGAAGAACATGATGGCAAGAGGAGGTTCAAGGCAAGGCTGGTGGTGAAATGCTTTCAACAGAAGGAGGGAGCAGATTTCACTGAAATCTTCTCACCTGTAGTGAAGCTTACCACCATCCGGGTGGTTCTTAGCATTGTGGCGTCAGAAGACTTGCATCTTGAGCAGCTTGATGTCAAGACTGCTTTCCTTCATGGAGATCTGGAGGAGGACATCTACATGCAGCAACCAGAGGGATATGTAGTGTCTGGAAAGGAAGACCTGATGTGCAAACTCCAGAAGAGCTTATATGGACTGAAGCAGGCACCGAGGCAGTGAGACAAGAAGTTTGATTCATTTATGTCTAAAAATGAATATAAACGATGTGGCATGGATCACTGTTGCTACATCAAGTCCTTTGGTGATGAATACATTATATTGCTTCTGTATGTGGATGACATGCTCATTGCAGGATCATGTATGCAGAGGATTAATGAGCTGAAAGGACAGTTGGCTGAGGAGTTTGAAATGAAAGATCTTGGAGAAGCTGGTAAGATTCTGGGGATGAAGATCAAGAGAGACCGCACAACTGGAACATTAATGTTGTCACATGCTGATTACATTGGGAAGGTCTTGAGAAGATTCAGTATGATGGAAGCAAATGCAGTCTCTATTCCCTTGGCGAGCCATTTCAAACTATCAAAGGAGCAATCACCGAAGACGGCAGAAGATGTGGAGTACATGACAAAAGTTCCATACGCATCAACTGTTGGAAGCCTGATGTATGCCATGGTCTGTACTCGACCTGACATTGCTCATGCAGTGGGAGTTGTGAGCATGTATATGACTAACCCTGGAAAGCAACATTGGGAAACTGTGAAGTGGATACTGAGGTATTTGAAGGGCAGAAAGGAGGTATCTCTGTGCTTTGGGAAAAGAAATTCATTGTAGGGGTATGTGGATGCTGACCTTGGAGGCGATGTCGACAGCAGGAGGAGTACCACAGGTTATGTTTTTACCTGTGGAGGAACTGCGGTAAGTTGGATATCACAATTGCAGAAGGTGGTGACTTTATCCACCACAGAGGCAGAATACATTGTTGTAACAGAAGTTGGGAAAGAGATGGTTTGACTGAAGAACTTCTTGGATGAATTGAGAAGAAAACGAGAGGAGAATGTATTGCACTGTGACAGTCAGAGTGCTATACATCTTGCAAAGAACCCAGTGTTTCATGCCCGAATGAAGCACATTCAGTTGAAGTACCATTTCATTAGAGGTTTGATACATGATGAGTTGCTGACTTTGCAGAAGATCTGTGGAACCAACAATCCGGCAGACATGTTGACAAAGCCTATGGTGATACAGAAGTTGAGGCACTGTTGTGCCTCTGTTGGTCTCCACTGATGAACGGAGGATGAGAGGCAGAATGATGGAGGACTTGATGAGAGCACAAGAGGAAAACAGTTTGTATTTCATGAATATGTGAATGGAAAGCACACCACTGATGAGTGAAGAAGAGGATGAACTTAGATTAAGTAAGTTGTCTTCATCAGTTGCATTGAAGCATAACAGTACAGTGGATCAAGCTACAAGTGGGAGATTGTTGGATTGGTGCTGCCTGATCCGGTTGGGCTGAATGCTGTAGCGGTTTTGACAAAGTCGGCCGCCGTTCACTGTAGCGACGCAGACTTACCTTTTCAGAACAGTGATCATCTTCTTCATTTTATAGCCCATTTTTTGGTTAGGGTTACTACTGAAAAACCTCTGTAATTTGTTGCTCCCGAATAGTGAAATTCCGCCTCTCCCGTGGACGTAGGGATTATTCCCGAACCACGTAAATCGCTGTGTCCTTATTGCTTTCTTTCTTTCGTTTTCTCGTTTCTGTCGTTGTGTCTCCTGATGATTCTGCAACATAGATTACTCAAGCTTGGATGGAACTCAGAGTCTTCTCATTTTGTCTGTTTGTGATGCCGGTCTAATATTTGGTGGTTTCTAATGCCAATTCTTATGACATTGCAACCCCTTGTTATGTTTTCTTTTATTGAATAAAGGGGCCATGAATTTGGTTTTCCACGATCATGGTTCAAGCTGTTCTTATTATAAAATAATTAAGATGGTTTATGATAATGAGATAATATTTAATCTATGATTATTTATTTATTTTTTTTCATTTAAAATGTCATATAAATGTTGTATAATTGCTATGCGTGTCTTTTTTCATGTTCTGTAAATTTTTCTTGTGTTATTTTTGTCATTTTCAATTTTTTGGATTATAATATTTTTTTATTACATGTTGCATCATGTTTTGTATTTCTGTTTCCATTTTAATTATGTTCTATGATAATCTGAATGTTTTGTGCTTAGAACAAAACATGATTTGAGTGTGGTTTTTGTTATACATGTGTCTTAAATATACTCTGGTTTATGTTGCGTATCTTGTATCTTATATGGTTCCCATCTAATGTACTTGTATAACTACATGTTCAGTGCTCACATTTCAAAATGTTTTGTCCTATATCTTTGTGTGTGTACAAGCGTTTCTAAATTGCTAATTTAAGAAGCGTTTTTTGACACTTATTTTAAGTTTTAGACAGTTGATCATTTTTTCGTATACAAAGAAAACAATATTTGTTTTCAATGATCTCGTCTGATCTTACAATATTTCTCTACCATTTGTTTTAATAGTTTTCTACTAGAATATTTAGTGTTTTATTGGTGTTATGTATCTGAAGTGATTTTATTTTTTATGTCTGTTTTCATTACAGGGGTTGAGCATATTAGTAATGTCATGTTTTGAAAAATGGCATTTATGATAGCTATATAAATAATCACAATTTATGATTTTTTTAAAGAGTTTGTTCAACATAGTTTTCAAATAAGCTTGTGTATTATAAGTAATATGTGATGGTTTTATAATAATCAGTATTTAAATTATTTTCACCGTCACTTCTTGAAAACAATACATGATAGTAATTAAAATTGCCATCATATATTATAAGTAATATATGGTGATTGAAAACAATAATATATGAAAGATTCTATATTTGATGACTTAATATATGATGGTTGATAATTATCATATATTTAAATAGATGTAGTGCGATTTTTAGTAAAGTCAAATCTTAAATTCATCAATGAAGATCGTACTTGGAAAGATTTCGAGTTATATTTGAAAATTATGCATTTTTTTTTCTAATATAAGTATTTGATTCCACAAAGGTGAAGCCATTCATGGATTTTTTTTATTTATCTAAAAAGTATATATGTTTAATATTGGGAGTTATAATCCAAAATATAGATCAAGATGTGCACCTTTGTACCATCTATACTCTAAATATCCTCCATTTATGGGAGACATCATGCAATAATTTAACATTACAACATTGATGCATAATTATTATATTTTAGGGATTCATATAAAATATTCACAGAAGTAAAGAGGATATAGAAAAAAATAGTTATTTTTTTACATTGAAAAGCTTACCAATATCTATTTATGGATTTTATTTCGTCCCTTGAGAATATTTTATCTTTTTCGAGCATCATTGCAATAACTTGTTTCTAGGTTCTTATTTGTTCATGGACTTTAACTTCAAAACACAACCAACTTAATCATATTCAACCATTCTTGGGGCAAGTATTTTTTTGCTCAAGTGAGTTTATATGGGGTCCTTTTTCTTAAAAAAGTAATTTTTATCCTCTTAACATGAGGTTTTTGTGGACATTTCCCATTAATAGTTAAAAGGTTCAAATTATAAGTGCCGATATTGGTTCTAGGTATAATAAACTCCTATGTTTTGAGGATAGGAATTAAGTCCCTGATTATAAGAACCATCATAGGGATAAATACACAAATTCTATTATTAATTCTCTATCGTTAGGGATAAGACATGGATGCGATGATTATAGAAAACATTGATCTTATATTATTTACTTTATCCATTAACATTGACTTGTTGTAATAGTGGGTGCCTTGTATTTAATTGAACAACACTTTTTGATTACCATATTATGTATACAACGAGTTACGCATGATGTACTCTTATCGTGATATTCTTGATATTTCTGCATCCATTATTTACTTTGTAATGTCGATAGATTATTTGTCGTATCAAAAAGTTACAGTAGTTCTCAGGCTATAATGAGAAGCTTGAGATATTGTGGTATTAATCTTAAAACAAATGTCACATAGTCTAGATATATCATACTGTCTGGACACAGTTGATGTTTGAGTATTATGTGTTGGGGGCTCATAACATTGAGATTTCTTCTTATGAAGTTCGCACTTGGTGATCTCGAGTAGATGAGATAACGATGACAGTCCCGCCAATAGGAACACCACATGTTTTGGGTGTCATTGGTTGTTCCTATTTACGAATATGTGTATTGGTCTCTTGACTTGATATCATTATTAATGTGTGTCATTTGATCGTGTACTTTAATGTAAAATAAAAACTATGACATTGAAGTTGTGATGATGTAGTTTTTGTTGGATGCGTCATTGGTGACATGATATTGGTTGAATGATTAAGATAGAATTTGTCGCTTTCGATATGAAGAGATATCTTGGGCCCAATTGGTCAGGATGGTCGTACCTTCATAAATCCATGATCATGATAGTCGAAGCCAAGTCTGTCTAGTAAGGTCAACGAATAATAGTAAAAAAGGATGACGACACAAAGTGTCTGTCCCGCTTTATGAAGTATCGTGGGACAAAAAGATTATATTATACAGTGCGTGTTCGTATGATGATTGTTGTTGCTATGACTACTCCCTATCTTTTTAGGGGTCTTGATGAGTTGCTGGACTCCGTTCATGGTTTGTGAATAGTATTCACTGCTATCAAGATATGGACCTGGATGATCACACATAATAGCGTATTTAAAAGTCTGCCATATTCTGATGAATATGAGTTTAGATCATGGTGGGCCCCACCACGGGGTCCGAGATATGTTGGAGAATGCACGATCACTAATAAATTCATATCATTCGAGTTCAGAATAATTGATATTGAATTTATTTATTAAATGTATTTACAAGTGTTAAAGTAAATACAAAAAAATATTATACGAACGAATATTATTTTAATATTCAAGGTTCGTTTAATATTTGTGGGGATTTCGAGTCGAGTTAATGAATTGTATTTATCACGTAATATATTTAATATATTACAAGTGATAGATATATAAATGATATTTATGACTCAGTAAAGTAGTCATAAGATGTCGTTTATGGTGGGTAATAAATATTCAGGGGTCAGAAACCTTTTTTCTGGTATTTTGGAACCCCACTATAAATAGGAGGAGAAACTCCCATGTAACAGATTATTCATCGCATGAGATCCAAAGCTTCACTCTCATCTCCCCCGCTTTCTAAAGAGTGAAAACTCTTGTTCTAAGGAATCAATTGAAGAACACCTTCATAGATCGATGAAACCGAGCAGCGGTGATCGTGAGGACGTTGAAGGTGTCGTCAGAACTCCGCGCTCGCATTCAGATTCTGTCGTTCGATGCCCCCACAGGCTTTCGAAGCACGTGTAGACGATCTAGAGAGATTCGACTTCAGATCTTTCAAGCAACGATCATCGCCGACGAGCATATGCCGTTCACGACTTCATATTAAATCAAATATTTTTTGGTTTACGTTTCGTGCTTAAAATTCATCACGCGAAGATCCTCAGACATAACTGAGGTTGCGCTTCGCCGACGGTGACATAATAACGTTGATCGTCAGTGAATTTTTTTAAATTACTAGCCCATCAGTTTCCGCTGTGTGTCCTGGTACCTTCAATTGTTATCAGAGCGATCACGTGATATTTTAAGGTGATGTAAAATTAAATTTTCAATTAATTTATGAAGAGGACATCACAACGGTCCCAACGCCGCAGATGATGTTTCAATCTGACCTCAGATGACCAAGTTTCGACCATTCACTTTTTTCATACATATTGAATTCAATGGTGTGGGTATTAAATTTGAAGAATATATATATATATATATATATATGGGTATTAAATTTGAAGAATAACCACCAGTAAAAATGATTTCCGGTGAACTCGAACACTGACCGGACTGCCGATCCAGAACAGTAATTTCTGATCGGATCGTTTTCCACAAGGACCGGAATCGTCTTCGGTTATGTTTTTAACTGGAATATCCAGTACACCCTTCGGATCAGAACACGTGTCCATTTGTATTTCGAGCCGCCAGATCATCCTTCACGGCGATTCATTTGATTCGAAAGTCCAGACAGATTTGCCCTTACCTTTTGCGATTCAGGGTCGATTGCTCCTCGACTGCGACGACGGCGACGAAACCTTGAGATCTCGCCCTAAAATCCGGTAGTACAACGACCACAACGAATCGAGCGACTACGGGAACAACTGGGCATCCGAAGACTACAGCGGCGACGATGACGACGACAAAAAGGCATTATCGTGTTGTCTGCAAGTTTCGACCAACGCAAAGGCGTGAGTTTTTTCTACGACAACTGCTTCACTCCGGCGTGGTTTCATCTCACTTTCCGATAGAAATTTTCGTATAAAACAACAGCAATGTCTGACGAAGGTGGCGTAACATAATTATATTTGCCGAAATATGTATCTGTATTTCATTTCTGTTACGATTTATTATTTAAAACTTTTGTGTTATGAGCTGTTTTCTGTAAATGTTCTTTGTCTCAATTAATTTAGAATTGCATTTTTTGCTGGTGTATCGTTCCTCATTGGAGGTTCCAATGCAATGTCGCCTGGAGGTTTCGGTAGGTTCCACTTTAACATGTACTAAGTTTTCACTGCAGGTTCTACTTGAAATCATTTTGTAGTGTGGAACTTCCAGTTGTACTTTGAATAAAACTCCCAGTGGAACTTCCAGTGGGATGTCCAGTGAGACTTCTGCTGTAATTTTCAAAGATACATTCAATCATTTTTAGAATAAATATGTGTCACAATTGCAATGAGTATTTATTTTAATTTTCCACTTGAAGTGGCACTGGAACTTCCACTGAAACTTCAAGTGGGACTTCCAGTGGCAGTTCCAGTGGGACTTCCAGTGGCAGTTCCAGTGGGACTTCCAGTGGCAGTTCCAGTGGGACTTCCAGTGGCAGTTCTAGTGACACTTCCTGTGAGACTAGTGGAACTTCCAGTGGCCGTGAGACTTCATGTGAGACTTCCAGTGCGACTTCCAGTGGCCCTCCCAGTGGGACTTACAATGGAATTTTCAAATAATAAATTCAATCATTTTTACAATAAATATGTGTCATAATTGCAATGCGTATTTCTTTTAAAGTTCCACAAGAAGTGCCACTGGAACTGCCACTGGAAGTGCCACTGGAACTTCCAGTGGGACTTCCAGTAGGACTTCCAGTGGCAGTTCCAGTGGCACTTCCTGCGTGACTACTGGAACTTCCGGTGGCTGTGGGACTTCCAGTGCGACTTCCAGTGGGACTTCCAGTGGAAGTTCCACTAGGACTTCTAGTGGGACTTCCAGTGGAAGTTCCAGTGGGACTTCCAGTGGCCCTCCCAGTGGGACTTCTAGTGGAATTTTCAAATGATAAATTCAATCATTTTTACAATAAATGTGTGTCACAACTGGAATTAGTATTTCTTTTATTGTTCCACAGGAAGTGCGACTGGAACTCTCACTGGAACTTCCACTGGAAGTTCCAGTGGGACTTCCAGTGGCAGTTCAAGTGGCACTTCCTCTGGGACTAGTGAAACTTCTAATGGTTGTGCGACTTCAAGTGGGACTTCCTACGGGACTTAGCACTTCCAGTGGGACTTCCAGTGGGACTTCCAGTGGGACTTCTCAGTGGGACTTCTAGTGGCACTCACTGTGGGACTTCCAGTGGGACTTCCAGTGAGACTTCCATTGGGACTTCCAGTGGCACTCCCCGTGGGACTTCCAGTGGGACTTCCAGTGGCAGTCCTTATGGGACTTCTAGTGGCACTTCAGTGGCACTTCCAAGGGGACTTCCAGTGGGACTAGTGGAACTTCCAGTGGCACTCCCACTTGAAGTTCCAGCGGAACTTCCACTGAAGTCCCAATAGAACTTAGACTTTTCCTACCTTCTATACTGTAATTTTGTGGATGACCCCAATAATTCCTTAATTTCTATTTTTAAGTGTGCATTTTAGGTCAAATTTGACCTCCTTACAAAGACTTTTACAAGAAATAAAAGATCAACTAGAAGAGGGTCATAGAAATGCATTGCGCACTACTCCATTTTGGAATATGTTTGAAGCGTTCATATCCAATACAGTAACAACATCGGATTGCAAAAAAACTGATATTTCTGTTATGTATGTATTGGATTACTACAATCCTTCAACAATTGCTTTCCGATTCGGTGGAGGGGAAAGACATTTCTCTGAAGCTGATATCCAAAGGATCTTTGCAATAACCGAAGGTGAAATAGAAATGGAGGACTCCTACTTGTTCAAACCAACGAAGGCATCTTTATATTTAAGGAGATTTCAAACTGGTGTCAAGTTGACACAAAAGGCAATAAAATCGTCCCTTTTGGAAGCAATAAAGGGAGATGAAGAACCCGATCATCTTGACACAACAACACTTCTATGTTTATACACATGGGCAACTGTTTTTTTCCCTACTACAGGTTCTTACGTAAGTTGAGGTTTTATCAATTTTGTGAATACTTCAAGAGACATGAGAACACTAAAGTGGTCTCGTGCAATACACCAACAATTGATGAGATCAATAAAAGAATTTCACACGCACCGTGCAAGGATTACGGGGGCAATTATCGCTTTATTGGCAAGGATTAATATTTATTTTCAATTCAATGTATAATATACTCTTCATATGCTTCTTGTTATTGTAGTATTGGTATTGTGAAGAAAGTGGACTAGTGAAAGAGAATGAACAAGCAGCCAATCCACCTTTCACAGAGTGGAGTCTCTCTGATTTTGATGCTGCTTTAAAGAAACTGAAGATTCATCAAGTTCCAACTGCAAAGGAGCCAACAATGGTTATGGAAGCTTCTGTTGGACGACAGAAAAAAGATAATCCAGAGAAGGACAGAATAAAAGTAGAAATTAATGAGCCAACAACGGTTATGGAAGATTCTGTTGGACAACAGGAAAAGGGGGAACCAGAGGACGACAGAATAAAAGTTCTTGCGAAAGAAAATTCGGCCCTGAAACGAAAACTAAATAAAATGGAAGCAATTGTTAAAAAACAGACCGAAAAAATTAAAAAACTGATGCAGTTAGTAAGTGAGAATGCTAGCATAGAGAAAAGAATAAGAGAATGTAGTGCTGAAAAGAGTCATTCAATCAAGGTGGAAACCCGGACAGAGAGTACAATTGAACCTGGAATGCAGCAAGATCCTCCTGAAAAACCCGCATCTCCCCCCGAAGCAGAACAACAGAAGGAAAACCAGCAACTAAGAGCCAAGGAAACTGGGATTGAGGAGCCTGCAGATCAACTGCAAGAAGATGCTGAACAAACCACACCAGTACATCAAAGCAGCCAAACTGGACAGACAGAAACCGAGAGTCGCCAAACGAAATCAATGATTAGAAATGTGAAATCCAGAGCGAGGAAGCATAAGAAATTGGATTCCGCTTTTTAGTATCAAACCCGATACACAAGAAGAAGAACAACAACAGGCAAAAAAAATCAGTAAAACAACCAAGTTAGCTGGAAAAACCAATTGAGGTAGGCAGTGTTTCAATGAAAACAGAACAAAAAAAGGCTGTTATAGGTCTGTCAGGAATACCTAAATGGGTCAGGTAGAGTAGACGACTACAAAAAAAAAAGACTATGAGCAGTTGCAAAAGATTTTCCAGATGGAACCAGGCTGGTATGTCTACCCTTTATTTCAAGGATTCCAATTCAATTCCTCTGAACTTTATTTGTTTTCTTATACATTATTGTGTTTATAATGTAGTCAATATGTATGGGAAGCTGAAAACGACTTGTATTCAGTTGGAATAGACGACATTTTCCAACTTTTCACGAAAAGCATGACAAGTAGCCGGGTGAGCCTAATTTAAACAAGTTTACGGTAAAGTAATATTCAATTAGTCTCACACCCTCCATTGTTTTTTTATTGATATCAGGTTATAGATGCCTATACTCAGCTTATCATACACAAGTGTCAAATAGGGAAGACGCTTGGAATTTTCGATAATAAATCAACAATGATTACTAGTGTTGCATTGGTCAGTCTAATATTATCTATGTTCTTGATGTTTTAAAGATATTAATTAGTATTTTGTCTCACTATACTCATATTTACATACCATTATATCCGGGAAGAACAACAATTTGAAAGAGTGTTTGGTTGAGAATCCCATAAAAGAAGCAATGAAGTTGAATGGAAAAATCTTTATCCCCATCAACACAGACAATCTTCATTGGACTTTGCTTGTCTTTGATATTGAAAAAAAAAACATTTCAGCTACTATAACTCCATGCAGCCTCGCATGGATCCTGCTGCAATTGATTGTTACCAACAAGATGCTCTCCAAATGGTAAATTCTATCCTCTTCGACATCTAATGCATTTTCATGTACACTAACTTACTGAATACAATTTATACAACACTTGCAGAAAATATTTATTGAACAAGTCATCAAACAATGAAATCCCGAATACCTAGAGATGTCTGCTGCAGCGCTTCCATTTATAGTGAAAGATAGTCTCCAACAGGGGGATGCAACATTAGATTGCGAGGTAATTGTTTGTTATCTAATTGAGAAGCTGACAAAGGATCAAAGGTATAACAAGACCCTATCGCAAGAAGAAGTTGATGACATGCGCCTGTATATGGCGCACTGTTTCCTTACAGACCCTGCATACAGTTGGAATGAAACATCGTATAGAAGCAGAAGTTGTCTTGTGGAAACAGTACAACCAGAATGAAGAACAAGTAAAATAGTTGGGGGCAATGGATGAATAGTTCTATTAGCATTTTCACTGCACTGAGAATATTAAGTCCTTATGAGGTGAACCATTTTCTTTTGAGGGATTTTATTTGGTTTTGTTTTTAGATTTAATGATGCTAATTGCTACTGGTAAGTGGATGATTCACACTTTAAGGATATTATCTTTACTGTTTGTAAGTGTTAAGTTTGGCCAACATCTGGAATTCATCAGAAGATGAAGTCTCTATATGGAATGACTTCTCTCAAAGATCCAATAACTCTTACTCAGTCTTCTGGATTTCTTCATCAAAATTCAAGAACCTGGATTTAGCACATCCTCACAGAACAAATGCATATACAATTGTAGAACCTGGATTTATCTCATCTTTATAGTTCCATATAGAACACATGCATACAACACATTTACAATTTCGTGAAGTATCCCAATCCCACTACCAATCCATTACAACCAAAAGTGGACTGTCAAATACTACCACATCCTCACGGAACAAATGCATGCAGAATTGTAGAACCTGGATTTATGACATCTTTATAGTTCCATATAGAACACATGCAAACAACACATTTACAATTTCGTGAAGTATCCCAATCCCAATCCATTACAACCAAAAATGGACTGTCAAATACTACCACATTCTCACAGAACAAATGCATACAGAATTGTAGAACCTGGATTTATCACATCTTTATAGTTCCATATAGAACAAATGCATACAACACATTTACAATTTCGTGAAGTATCTCAATCCCACTGCCAATCCATTACAACCAAAACTGGATACATGCTATAGCTTTTTCAATTCAGTCATTACAATTTAAAAAACCACTCCCATCCAATGTTGTCTACACTGCTCGACCTCTTCCAATGCTATCCCAGCAATCTACCTCCCAAGCCGAAGTTCCAAATTGGTGGACAAGTCTTCCTGCAACAGAAAAAGTTCAGAATTACAAACGGTTATGGAAAATAATGCTCATAAAAAAATTACATGTGAAACTGTTTTTCTAGCTCGAACACAGAAATCTGATCTTGCTTGCTCCTTGACTCCCTGCGTGCAAACAATAATGATATCAGATAACATATTAACAATAAATAACTGCTCTTATAAATGAAATGCATCATAAAATGAAATCATCCAGTCATCATAGGAGCAGACTTAATTTTTTTATTCAACTGTTTCCTCTTTCGGCAACCATTGTCTAAAAAGCTTTTCAATCTATCTCTCCCTTTCCTGTTTTTATTTTATTTTAAAAGAAGCCTTTCTAAAAATTTTGTCTGAACTAACACAACCATTAACTTTATCCGCTGATGTATTTATGATAGACAACTCTTTTGCAAAATTACTGAAATTTGAGAAGGTGATGTCATAACCCGCATCTGTCTCCCAAGCTATGGTAATTAACTTCATTCCCATTCGTGCTAAATCTTTGTAACGTTTTGCTACAACTGATTTTCTATCTCCAAGTACCTCAACAGAAGATCCTTTGAACATCACAATATTTCTAGCCAATCGAGTCCATCTTCCCAAAATATATTTTTTTAGGTATTGCTCTCACATCAAGCCGATCAAATTTTTTTAAAACATGACAACAAAGATACTCAACAAACTCAAACTTTTGACAAGAACATTCAACAACTTCATTTGAAGCTTCATATGATACACATAATTGATCTTCACAACGAACCATTCCAATAACATAACTGAATTGAACTCCAATTTCAAAACAAGATATCAAAAAACAAGCACCAATCAATTGATATTCATGTTGAAATAAATCAAATAATTTAGGTGTATATCTAGTAGAAACCTGGCACATCAACGCATGGTAAGGGTAAAGATTACGAGACAACTTCTCCCGCATCTCAAATTATGCCTTCGTTTCACGATACCGATTTTTTTTCCAATAAGCGCTCAAACTGCTTAAAGAAATCAACAACACTTAACTTTCGATGAACATAATCTTTAAGCAATCCATTAAAACTTTCACTTAATTGAGTGCTGCGAATACCCAATGTTAAAGCATCTTTCAAATAGCAATGCAACCACTTTTCTCGCAATACAAAAACATCATCTAGCCACTGCGATTTCCCATCCCCATATTCTGCTCCAAGGGAAGATCACTCCTTATCAAACTGAATTGCATCATGATATTCGAACATACACTTCTTAAATCTAGTTAGAAAACTAGATCCATCTTTTATCCAATTACTTAAATGCTTAATGCCATTTTGCATCAAATGCCACGAACAAAGGCAATGTCGAGTTCCCACTAAAAATACAGAAATGGATTTTTCCATTGCCGCATCCTGATCAGTAAAAATAGTTTGAGTACTCTTCATGTGATGCACTTATAAATTTTTTTCAAACAACCAAGAAAACGAAGTCACTGTTTCATCATATAACAAAGCTGCCCAAAAAACAACAATCACCCGATGATGATTGAACCCCACAAAAACACCTAACGGCCTGTACTCTTTATTACTGCTAAAAGTGGTGTCAAACACAACAACATCTCCAAACAACTCATAATATGTTCTCATTTTTGGATCAACCCAGAAAATATTACTAATTTTACCATTCATGTCAAACTGCATAGTATAAACAAATGATGGATTGTATTGATTTTGTCTTTCCAGGTATTCTAACATGCAACATGCATCACCATGAAGCAAATCTCTTTCCCGTTTAGACCTTAAAAAATTCAACTGATCAACACGCGTGTACCCAATAACATCTCGCCCCCTGCAATAGCTGTCGCCAACGAGAAAGAATCATTTGGTTTAATACCCGCAAAAACATTCACATCTAACTCAACTGTTTGTGCTTCTGTTATTTTTCTTTGAGACCTCATCATATGAATTCATTCGGGCCTGTGCAAGGGATGATTATGCTCTTTCACAAATATAGTACATGCATATTACCCAGAAGACAATAAACTAACCCCTATTCTAGCAAGACAACCTGTATGTGTTTCATTGTCCCCGACTATTTTACTTTTTCTTCATTCTGGTTGTACTGTTTCCACAAGACAGCTCCTGCTTCTATATGATGTTTCATTCCAACTGTATGCAGGGTCTCAATTAGATAACAAACAATTACCCCGCAATCTAATGTTGCTTCCCCCTGTTGGGGATTATCTTTCACTATAAATGGAAGCGCTACAACAGTCATCTCTAGGGTATTCGGGATTCCATTGTCTGATGACTTGTTCAATAAATATTTTCTGCAAGTGTTGTATAAATTGTATTCAGTAAGTTGATGTATATGAAAATGCATTAGATGTCAAAAAGGATAGAATTTACCATTTGGAGAGCATCTTGTTGGTAACAATCAATTTCAGCAGGACCCATACGAGGCTGCATGGAGTTATAGTTAGCAATGCGAAACGGGCGGGGCGGGGCGGGGCGGGCCAAGCCCGCGCGGGCTTGTGCCCATGCGGGCTAGACCCGCAAAAGCCTGCATAAAAAACGGGTGGATTTATCAAGCCCGCCCCGCCCCACAGCGGATGCGGGCAAGCCCGCGGGCAACCCACATTAAAACATAATTATATTTTAAATTAAAAAATAAGGGTGTGATTTATGTGATATAATATTTATTGATGTTATTATATGTTATTTTTTAAACTTACATTAAATTATTATGAGAAACACAATAAAAATGTGGAAAATATTAAAAATTAAACTAAAAAATAAAATACTTTTATGAAATAACATAAATAAATAAAAAACATACCTCTTTCTGCAGTACCTGAGAGCGGAGAGGAGGAGTCGCCCAGCCGGCGAAGGTGGGGGTCGCGCGCGGCGAAGGAGCCGCCGAAGAGGGGAATCGATCCCGGAGGAGCCGGGGATGTCGGGGGTCGGGGAGGAGCCGCCGGAGAGGGGGGTCGCGGTCGCGGAGGCTGGGGTGGCGGAGGAGGTGGCAAAGCCGGGGGTTTGGAAGGAGTCGCCAGAGGTACGGGTCGTGCGCGGCGAAGGAGGCGGGGAATGGGTCGTCGGGGTCGGGCGGGGGTGGCGAGAGTGGAGATGGCGGTCCGCGGAGGAGGCGCGCGAGAGGGGCTAGGGCCGGGCGGCGGGGGTAGAGTGGGTCGTCGTCGCCGCCGAGGAGGCGTGAAGGTGGGGCGGGGGTCGGGGGGGTCACGACGAAGGAGGCCGGGGCCGGGGGTAGCAACGGTGGAGGAGGTCTGGGGTAGCGGCGAAGTAGGTTGGGGGTAGCGGCGGAGAACGCCGGGGTCGGGGGTTGCGGCGGAGGATGTCGGGGTGGGGGGGGGGTAGCGGGGGTCGCGACTCGCGACGGGGGAGGCCGGGGACGGGGGGTAGCGGCGGAGGAGGCCGGGGTCGGGGGGTAGCGGGGGTCGCGACTCGCGACGGGGGAGGCCGGGGACGGGGGGGTAGCGGCGGAGGAGGCCGGGGCCGGGGGTAGCGGGGGTCGCGGCGCGGCAGAGGAGGCTGGGGTCGGGGGGTAGCGGGGGTCGTGGCGCGACGGAGGATGCCAGGGCCGGGGGTAGCGGCGAAGGAGGCCAGGGGGTAGCGGGGGTCACGACGAAGGAGGCTGGGGTCGGGGTAGCAGCGGCGGAGGAGGCCGGTGGGTAGCGGCGGAGTAGGTCGGGGTGTAGCGGCGGAGGACGCCCGGGCCGGGGGTTAGCGGCGGAGAGGCCAGTGCTGGGGGGTAGGAGAGGAGGCTGGGCCGGGGGGTAGCGGAGGACTCGAAGGAGTTGATGTGCAGCCTGTAGGTGAGTGTGTGTGAAGGAGGGAGGGGCGGGGGGAATATGTGATGATAATTAAAATAAATATAAATGGATAATTTAATGGAGACAGGGCATGCGTGCGGCTACGTTGGGAAATGGAGGCAGGCATGCGGCTAACGGGAGGCATGCATGGCGTTGGGAAATGAAGGGGCTAAAAAATTTAAAGTTAGTATAATATAATTATTATAAAAAAAATTACACCATTAACCCGCGGGCCAGCCCGTATCCGTGCGGGTTTACCCGCACGAGTTGGATGTCCGTGCGGGCTGCCCATATAAGCCCTTTTCAAATGTGGGCTATTTTTAATAAACCCGCCCCGCCCCAAACCCGCCCCAAGCCCGCTTAACCCGCGGGCCTGCAACCCGTTTTGCACCGCTAGTTATAGTAGCTGAAATGTTTTTTTTCAATATCAAAGACAAGCAAAGTCCAATGAAGATTGTCTGTATTGATGGGGATGAAGATTTTTCCATTCAACTTCATTGCTTCTTTTATGGGATTCTCAACTAAACACTTTCAAATTGTTGTTCTTCCCGGATATAATGGTCTGTAAAAATGAGTATAGTGAGACAAAATATTAATTAATATTTTTAAAACATCAAGAACATAGATAATATTAAACTGACCAATGCGACACTAGTAATCATTGTTGATTCATTATCGAAAATTCCAGCCGTCTTCCCTATTTGACACTTGTGTATGATAAGCTGAGTATAGACACCTATAACCTGATATCAATAAAAAAACAATGGAGGATGTGAGACTAAATGAATATTACTTTACAGTAAGCTTGTTTAAATTAGGCTCACCCGGCTACTTGTCATGCTTTTCGTGAAAAGTTGGAAAATGTCATCTATTCCAACTGAATACAAGCTGTTTTCAGCTTCCCATACATATTGACTACATTATAATCACAATAATGTATAAGAAAACAAATAAAGTTCAGGGGAATTGAATTGAAATCCTTGAAATGAAGGGCAGACATACCAGCCTGGTTCCATCTGGAAAATCTTTTGCAACCGCTCATAGCCTTTTTTCTGCAACCGTCTACTCTGCCTTACCCATTTAGGTATTCCTGACAGACCTATAACAACATTTTTTGGTTCTGTTTTCATTGAAACACTGCCTACCTCAATTGGTTTTTCCAGCTGACTTGGTTGTTTTACTGATTTTTTTGCCAGCTGTTGTTCTTCTTCTTGTGTATCGGGTTTGATACTGAAAAGCGGAATCCAATTTCTTCTGCTTACTCGCTCTGGACTTCACATTTCTAATCATTGATCTTGTTTGGCGACTCTCGGTTTCTGTCTGTCCAGTTTGGCTGCTTTGATGTACATGTGTGGTTTGTTCAGCATCTTTTTGTAGTTGATCTGCAGGCTCCTCAATCCCAGTTTTTTTGGCTCTTAGTTGCTGGTTTTCCTTCTGCTGTTCTGCTTTGGGGGGAGATGCGAGGTTTTCAGGAGGATCTTGCTGCATTCCAGGTTCAATTGTACTCTCTATCCGGGTTTCCACCTTGATTGAATGACTCTTTTCAGCACTACCTTCTCTTATTCTTTTCTCTATGCTAGCATTCTCACTTACTAATTGCTTCAGACTTTTAATTTTTTCGGTCTGTTTTTTAACAATTGCTTCAATTTTATGAAGTTTTCGTTTCAGGGCCGAATTTTCTTTTGTAAGAACTTTTATTCTGTCGTCCTCTGGTTCCCCCTTTTCCTGCTGTCCAACATAATCTCCCATAACCGTTGCTGGCTCATTAATTTCTACTTTTATCTGTCCTTCTCTGGATTATCCTTTTTCTGCCGTCCAACAGAAGCTTTCATAACCATTGCTGACTCCTTTGCAGTTGGAACTTGATGAATCTTCAGTTTCTTTAAAGCAACATCAAAATCAGAGAGACTCCACTTTGTGAAAGGGGGATTGACTGCTTGTTCATTGTAAGAACCCGTGTTTTTCCGGATAGTCGTTTTGAGCAGAAATTTGAATTTTTGATGTTGGATGCTCATGAGCGGTAAAATGGTCATTTCCCCCAACCAGCTGATCATGTATAATTTTTCCAACCACTCCGTTGGTCCTGGAATAGGGTGTTTACCCTAGGACATGAGTTTGGTGGAAATCTGAGCTGTTCGAATTTTGGCGGAATTTTTAATATTTAATATTATTAAATTAAATATTAAATTATTCGCGTAGGTTCGTTTGGCAATAACTTCTAAACGGAGCGTCAGATTGAGATTTCGTCTGCGCCGTTGAGTCCGGAATGAGGAGTTTAGCCTAGGGAAGGCATAAACTCATGTCGGACGCCAAAGCCGACCTAGAGCCCTTTTTCTTCTTTTCCTTTTCTTTTCTATTCTTCCTTCTCTTCTTTCCTCCTCCTTGCGCACGTCTCCTACGCCGCCCCTTTGGCCATGACCTATGGGAGATATGGAGATTGAGAAATAGGGAGAGTTGGAAGCCAAGAGGGGTATCGATTCGAAGCTCTCGACGCGCTGAGTCGGCGTGCGACAACCGTGAGCCGTGAAATCAACCGAAGCTTCGGCGGTTTCCGCCCAAAGGTATGGCTGTTTATGTTTTCGCCATAGATCCCCTTTAAACATGTCTTTTTAAGTCGTTAAAGACTTATATTGCTTGCTTGTAAGCCCATGGGGCTCAATCTGTTGTTTCAGGGGTGAAAACGGGCGTTTCAGGCGTTTTCAGTGATTTCCCATCGGAAAACCCAGAATACACGACTTGTATTCCAGTGGTACATGTTGTGTGTTCTTCCCGTTCGGGGAAGATGAAGTTTTCTTAAGTACACGCCGTGTACTTTGAGTACACGCCGTGTAGTGGGTGACCGTGTGTAATAGAACACGAAATAGTGGTTTTTAAGGAGTACACGCCGTGTACTTTGAGTACACGCCGTGTAGTGGTACTTGGGCATGTGTTTTAGTGAAAACGAACACGGGGTGACTTTTTTTGAATAGTACACCCTGTGTACAGTAAAGTACACGCCGTGTACTATTACACAGGCAGACCCCATGAGTCTGGCAATTTGTTCTGGCCATGTACTACTTCAACTTAGTAATTTGGGGATATCTTATGCTCTGGAAGTCAGAATTGAGCGTGTGAGTAGTCGATTCTGAGTGTTTTTTCGCGTAGATCGCAACAGTGGAATCCTTTTGACATTTAGAGGTCATCTAAATGGGGTTTTGGGGGTTTTATCTAAACGGAGGGGTTTCCTCCTCCAGTTGTTATGTTCAGTGGACACTTAAGAGTGAGACTTGACGTGGATGATAGGTTGGGTGTTCAGACCAACTTAGTTGAGACCTTTAATAGGAGATGAGTTATGAGCTATCTCCCGTAACCTATGCTTTAGAGGACGTTCCCCTTGTGAGACGTTCCCTTCTGGCCTATGAGTCTGTGAGACCAGATACTTCTAAGGATCCCTTGAGGGATGCCTTTACTTGTGTAATGACCTTGGGAGTTCCTTGTAGGATCCCTCTCCTGTTTTTCCTTTGATATGACCCACGTTATGTAATGCCTATGTTGTCCTTCCTTTGAGGATCTCGTGTAGGATTCCTCCCTTGCTCTTCTCTAAGGATCCCGCGTTGGATGCCTTCGCTCGTGTTTACCTGGAGGATCCCGAATATGATGTCTCGTCTGTGTTTTACTTGAGGGACCTAACGGGTGTTCATTGATTGACCGAACCTGAGTTGTTATGCCGGGTTTGGGTAAAGATGGTGATCGGGTGTCACCTAGAACCCGTGCTAAACTGGTGATCCCATTGGGCTATGGGTGTATTGTTGGTTGGGCGTTCGGGCCACCCTCACTGTTTGTTTATATCTGACTTGGTTTTGCTGATGCTGTAGTGTTTACCAGAGGTGCTTCCTGGTTGGTGGCTGCTGAGCCTGACGCGAGGCGTCTTTCTTGTTTGTTGGGATGCCTACTATTCCTCGTGTGCTTGAGTAGAGGTTGTTTGATTGTAAATGAGGTCATTTACCTTGCTGTGGATGTGTTTGCCCATGTTACTTGATTTTGACCATTTGGTCTAGCTTGTCTGTTAGGCTGCCTTGTTTCCATGCCTAATATTGCAGGATGTAGTGTTGTTTTCTGACTTGTTGAGATGCTATAGACTGATTAGCCAAGTAGTTATGTAGGTTTACTTTGGCCATATAACATTACTATGCGTTGACTTACACGGGGCCGTGAGAACCTGATGTAGTAGACTATAAGAGGATAGACCGAGTGAGCTTCCTCAGAGAGTCTTTGCGCATTATAGACTATACGAGGATAGACCGAGTAAGTTTTCTCAGAGAGTCTTCGCGCATTATAGACTATACGGGGATAGACCGTGTGAGCTTCCTCAGAGAGTCTTTGGGCATTATAGACTATACGAGGATAGACCGAGTGAGCTTCTTCAGAGAGTTTTTGTTTTGTTTGTTTGAACCACCTGATTACCATATGCTATAGGCGGGATTGACTGTGTGAACACTACCACAAAACGGGGCAAGACCAGTGCCACCCTTTTATCAGCGCTAACGAAAAAGCGCTGATAAAAGTACCCTTTTATCAGCGCTTTTTATTAACGCTGATAAAGGGACCCCCTTTAACAACGTTTTTTTAGCGCTGTTAAAGGTACCCCCTTTATCAGTGCTTTTTCGTTAGCGCTGAAATCAACCCTTTTTTTAAAAGCGCTGATAAATGGTCTACTTTCAAAAAAAAATCATTAAAAAAATATTAATATTTAAATATATAGATATAGTTATATTGATATAAATATAATATATATTTTTTAAATATAATTTTAAATATAATTTAGATAAGTATAAATATACAGTTACACTTAATATATAAGATATTTAGTGAAAATGACTTATAAAAAAATTAAAAAAATATTTTTAATTAATAATTTGCTAATTATTATGGAGTAATAGTCATTTAATAACAATTTGAAGACGAAAAAAATAAAAAAATAAAAAAAGATCCAAAAAATGTTGAAAACGCAACTCGATCTTCAAACGACCATAACTTTTGATCCGGGTGTCCGTTTGAGCTCTACCACATATCAAATCGAACCCTGCGACGAGCTCTACGTCGCTGTGTTCGGGGGGGGGGGGGACTCCGGTCAAGTTTTTTCGAGGCCAAAAAAGGTCCAGAAGGCCTCTAAAACTGAGTTTTTAGTCGGGGTGCCCTGATTTTTTTTAACATTTTGTGGATTTTTAGCCTCGTTTAAGGGGGTATTATTGGTTTTTTTGGCGGGGATTGAATTTATTCCAAGGTATTACATTCATATTGATATTATGTCTTTGAAATGTTATCGTTTTTTATAATGCACTACTATTTATAATCAAATATATAACAATATATACATATTTTTTTATATATTCACGCATAAAAATTTAATTATAAATATAAATAATAAAATATATTTACATATAAAATATATTAGCTTTATCTAAATAATAACTAATATCCATTTTATTTAAAATACAAATATATGAATATTTATATACCTATATATTAATCTAACTATATATATATATATTAATATTACTATAAATATATATATTAATATCACTATAAATATATATATTAATATAACTATAAATATATATATTAATATAACTATATATATATTAATATAACTATATATATATATAACTATATATATATATATTAATATAAATATATATTACTATACAAATAAATATAACTAAATATATATATATAAATAGAGATATATATTAATATAACTATATATATATATATTAATATAACTATATATATATATAAATATAAATATATATTACCATACGAATAAATATAACTATATATATATATATATATATATATATAGATATCATGAAATGAAAAACAAATCAAAATAGAGGAGTGGTAAGAGCTTAGGCGCGCAGGGGGAGGTCTCGAGTTCAAAACCTGGTGGAGTAGGGGCGCGTTTTTTTAATTTTTTTTTTAAATTTTTTTTTAAATTTTTTAAATTTTTTAAATTTTTTTAACTTTTGTCAGCGCTTTTAAAAAAGCGCTGATAAAAGGGTCCTTTATCAGCGCTAAAAAGAAAGCGTTGATAAAAGAAGCGCTGATAAAGAACCCTTTTATCAGCGCTAAAACAAAGCGCTGATAAAGGACCCTTTTATCAGCGCTGATAAAAGACCCCTTTTATCAGCACTTTTTTTTGGCGCTGATAAAAGATGTCTTTATCAGGGTTTTTTGGAGCGCTGATAAAGGTGATCCCCCTTTATCTTCGTCGGCTTTAACAGCGCTTTTCTAGCGCTGATAAAAGAGGTTTTTAGCGCTGATAAAATGAGTATTTGTAGTAGTGGAGCTTCCCAGAGAGTTTATGAACGACCTGGGCTATAAGGGGAATTGACTGAGTGTGCTTTCTCAGAGAGTCTTTGACCTTGGGGTTATAAGGGGAATTGACAGTGTGATCTTTCTCAGATAGTCCCTGACTACCTTAGACTATAAGGGGAATTGACCAAGTGAACTTCCTCAGAGAATCTTATAATTTTCGTATGACCAAACCAGATGAGTTAGGTTGTGTGTACTGCCCAGAGGGTTGTTGGTACTTGTTAGGTGGGACTAGAGGGGATGACTGTGAATACTTCCTGAGGGTTGCCTGTTGTGTTATCTGCTTGCTTGTGTTTGATTTGTTGAACTAAAGGGTTGCCCGTTTTGTTTAGCTTGTTCAGAGGCATATCTCCGGCGTTGGCCGAAGCAGGTACATGTCGATGGGATTACAGACCCAGAGGTCGACTTATTTGATACCTGGCTTGAGTGGCACGACGTCCAGCTCAATTCCCTTGAATAGGACGTCCAAGAGACCGGGTTTAAGGTCCCAAGGATTGACTGCTGATGTTCTTATTATTTGAATCACTTAATCATGAATATTAATATTTATGTATATGTGTATAGGTATGCGACTTTACATGTGTACATATATAGATATGGACATCCATGGTGGCACTTGCCCAGTTGACAACAATTACATACCCTGGGTTCAACTGTGGTTGCGCGTTTGGTTTACATCCTTTTGTTGTGTTCCAGCTAGGCTGAGCACATTGTTGTTGCATACACTTTTAGCAGCACAGTTATAGGTTGCTTGTCGGGGTGCCCTACTGAGATTATTTCTCACCCCTGCACATGCACCTCGGTGTACGTGTATACCTTATGTCTGCTTTTCAGGTTGAGCACGAGTTGCATGGTGGATAGGGCTGAGGCCCAGTGTTGCATGATCGAGCGGAGTTGCTCGAGTGGTTCTACTGATCGGGGTGCTGCAGTTCGACAGTGTCTGGAGATCGGGTACGTGGATTGGCTCGGAATTAGTAGCAGAGCCATGTACTTTTACTTTCAGTTTCTTTTGTACTTGTATTTGTATGGTCGGCCCGGTGGGCGACCAGAGTTGTATTGTATTGCATAGTTGTTCGGGCTTTTACAACATTTTACTATTACAACTTGTTCTATTTCAGTTGTTTACTGCTTCCGCACTCTGTTTACTTTTCGCTGTGTATGATACTTAGTTATTTCCACTGTTTGCCTACTTTGGTATGAGGGCATAGTCTCCCCACTATCACACCCTAGGCCCTCGTTACTAGTCGGCAGCCTCTAGCGTACGGGGAGACGCGCTTGAGGTCTTGTGGCGAACCGGCTCGGAGCACCGATTTAGTGACTTCTGGGTCGGGACGTTACAAAGTGGTATTAGAGGAGTTTTCTTTCCTGGTCTTTACTATTTGGGATATGGTAGACAGGAGTATTAGGAATGTGTCGGAATCTGTGATGGATATCGGGCTGGTGCTTCGAGAACACTTGTTCCGGTAAGAAGTCCTGGTTGCCAGAGTTTGGGATTGCTGTTCTAATTTTGTGATGTTATAGTTGTATATGATTTTCGCCTTGGAGCAACGCACATGTTGTGTGGTGTTTTGATTTACTATGGATCTCTGGATCTTGGCCATTGGTAAGATGCCAGAGATAGATTTTGACTCTTGGCCGGCAAAGGCAGGAGGCGTCTCATGCATCATACTAGGCACATATGATTCACAGCATATAGGTCTGCTAGTGTGTGTTTTTACTGATGACTGAAACCTTTGGGTCTGCTTACACATGCTTTTTACTCTGATGACAGGTTATTTGGATCTATGTTGAGGCGTTGGTGTGAGGATGATGACTCGGTCCTCGTGCACAGGTGGTGTAGTGACCTCAGTTGGTCGATATGGCACGTGATGCTTTTTTTAACCCTTCTTGTGTGTTGTTTCTCGGGTCTGTGGTTATCTAGTCGGATCGTTGAGAACGATGTCGATAGATACCAAGGCTTTTCTTGTGAACTGGACTTCCTTGTGGTATTGCTGTATACAGATACCCAATGGGTGTTAGCTCAGCTTGTCTCTTCTGTTTTGTTTGTGACCCCCAAGGAGTCATTCCTTCTGAGGATGCTCGGAGAGGATCAGGGCCCTTGTAGGTTGTGTTTCGGTTTTGAATTTCCTTTGTTCATTGTGATCTTTACCGTCTTTTGAGAGGTTCTGGATCTTTTGGGCTAGGTAGTTAGACCTTGTGACCCAGTTGTGAGGCTTTTTATGTAGGGATAGGTGGAACACCTAGAGACCCTGGGTTTTGACTATAACCCTTATAGATCGATGTCTGTTCCGTTCTAGGGAAACCTGTGTGAGAAGGTTGGCCAGCGTTTTCCAATCCCTTTTAGCGGTGTTTGTTTTTCGCGACTGGTTTCGACGAGCAGGCCTATTCGGGTGCCTGACTTGGTCGACCGGTGTTTCTGATGTTGCTGTTGCAGGTGGCATCGTTTGAATCTAGATCGGTGAGTGGCTGGGTGCGAGCCGAGGACCGATGTTTCAAGACTTTTTGTGGACTTGTATCCCAGAATTTGTGTTGAAATGCCCCTGTTGTAGAGGTGACTTTGTGAATTTTGGGTTACCGTGAAATGGTTGACCCGTGCTTGAATCCTGGTCGGGTTTTGGCAGGATGTTAGCGTGGCTCGGAGGGAGCTGGACACGCCTTCGGTGAAATCTTAGTGTACTCCTGTAAGAGACGATTACGTGATATCTTGATTCGTCTTGAGTATGCTGAGAGAGCGTCGACCCTACATCGAGCTCCTTTTTTCTTTCTTAATGTTCATCCGTGTGGCGGATGGAACCTGTTCTTGTTGTGCTCTCGGAGCTGTGTAAGGAAAGCCATATGGTGGGGAGTGCACCATTGCCCTTTTGAGGGTGGTTTTCCTTGTTTAGGTTAAACTTCGGTGTTTTCCAGGAGCTTTTGAGCTCAAAGTTTTCTTTTAAAATGACGACAAGGGTATTCCTAAGGTGGGGAGTACCAGTTTGGTCGTACTTGAATATCTTCTAGGTAGAAGGTGGTGGTTAACGTTATAAGGCTGGTCGTTGGACAGTCTAGATAGCTTGGTTGTGCAGATGCTCAGGTTTTGAGCATGGTTACTGGTTCCTTCACTGGGCTTCTCGGGGACGATAAGGTTTATGATAGGGAGTTTGTAAGAACCCGTGTTTTTCCGGACTGTCGTTTTGAGCAGAAATTTGAATTTTTGCTGTTGGATGCTCATGAGGGGTAAAATGGTCATTTTCCCAAACCAGTTGATCTCGTATAATTTTTTCGGCCACTCCGTTGGTCTCGGAATAGGGTGTTTACCCTAGGACAGGAGTTTGGTGGAAATCTGAGCTGTTTGAATTTTAGCGGAATATTTAATATTTAATATTATTAAATTAAATATTAAATTATTCGCATAGGTTCGTTTGGCAATAATTTCTAAATGGAGCGTCGGATTGAGATTCCGTCTGCGCCGTTGAGTCCGGAATGGAGAGTTTAGCCTAGGGAAGGTATAAACTCATGTCGTGCGCCGGGGCTGGCCCGAACCCCTTTTTCTTTTCCTTTTCTTTTCTTTTCTTCCTTCTCTTCTTTCCTCCTCCTCCTTGCGCACGTCTCCTACGTCACCCCTTTGGCCGTGACCTATGGGAGATATGGAGATTGAGAAATATGGAGAGTTGGAAGCCAAGAGGGGTACCGATTCGAAGCTCTCGACGTGCTGAGTCGGCGTGCAACAACTGTGAGCCGTGAAATCAACCGAAGCTTCGGCGGTTTTTTCCCAAAGGTATGGCCGTTTATGTTTTCGCCATAGATCCCCTTTAAACATGTCTTTTTAAGTCTTTAAAGACTTATATTGCTTGCTTGTAAGCCCATGAGACTCGATTTGTTGTTTCGGGGGCGAAAACGGGCGTTTTCAGGGATTTTCCGTCGGAAAACCTAGAATACACGGCGTGTATTCCAGTGGTACACGCCGTGTGTTCTTCCCGTTCGGGGAAGACGAAGTTTTCTTAAGTACACGCCGTGTAGTGGGTGGCCGTGTGGAATAGAACACAAAATAGTGTTTTTTAAGGAGTACACGCCGTGTAGTGGTACTTGGGCATGTGTTTTAGTGAAAACGAACACGGGGTGACTTTTTTTGAATAGTACACGCCGTGTACAGTAAAGTACACGCCGTGTACTATTACACAGGCATACCCCATGGGTCTGGCCATGTGTTCTGGCCATGTACTACTTCAACTTAGTAATTTGGGGATATCTTATGCTCTGGAAGTCAGAATTGGGCGTTTGAGTAGTGGATTCTGAGCGTTTTTTCGTGTAGATCGCAACGGTGGAATCCTTTTGACATTTAGAGGTCATCTAAATGGGGTTTTGGGGGTTTTATCTAAACGGAGGGGTTCTTCCTCCAGTTGTTAAGTTCAGTGGACACCTAAGAGTGAGACTTGGCGTGGATGATAGGTTGAGTGTTCAGACCAACTTAGTTGAGACCTTTAATAGGAGATGAGTTATGTGCTATCTCCTGTAACCTATGCTTTAGAGGACGTTCCCCTTGCGAGACGTTCCCTTCCGGCCTATGAGTTTGTGAGACCAGATACTTCTAAGGATCCCCTGAGGGATGCCTTTACTTGTGTAATGACCTTGGGAGTTCCTTGTAGGATCCCTCTCTTGTTTTCCTTTGATAGGACCCATGTTATGGAATGCCTATATTGTCCTTCCTTTGAGGATCCCGTGTAGGATTCCTCCCTTGCTCTTCTCTAAGGATCCCGCGTTGGATGCCTTCGCTCGTGTTTACCTGGAGGATCCCGAGTATGATGTCTCGTCTGTGTTTGACTTGAGGGACCCAACGGGTGTTCATTAATTGGCCGAACCTGAGTTGTTATGTCGGGTTTGGGTAGAGATGGTGATCGGGTGTCACCTAGAACTCGTGCCAAACTGGTGATCCCTTTGGGCTATGGGTGTATTGTTGGGTTGGGCGTTCGGGCCACCCCCACTGTTTGTTTATATCTGACTTGGTTTTGCTGATGCTGTAGTGTTTACCAGAGGTGCTTCCTGGTTGGTGGCTGTTGAGCCTGACGCGAGGCGTCTTTCTTGTTTGTTGGGATGCCTACTATTCCTTGTGTGCTTGAATAGAGGTTGTTTGATTGCAAATGGGGCTATTTGCCTTGCTGTGGATGTGTTTGCCCATGTTACTTGATTTTGACCGTTTGGTCTAGCTTGCCTGTTAGACTGCCTTGTTTCCATGCCTAGTATTGTAGGATGGAGTGTTGTTTTCTGACTTGTTGAGATGCTATAGACTGATTAGCCAAGTAGTTCTGTAGGTTTACTTTGGCCATATAGCATTACTATGCGTTGACTTACACGGGGCTATGAGAACTTGGTGTAGTAGACTATAAGAGGATGGACCGAGTGAGCTTCCTCAGAGAGTCTTTGAGGATTATAGACTATACGGGGCTAAACCGAGTGAGCTTCCTCAGAGAGTCTTTGAGCATTATAGACTACATGGGGATAGACCGAGTGAGTTTCCTCAGAGAGTCTTTGTGCATTATAGACTATACGGGGATAGACCGAGTGAGCTTCTTCATAGAGTCTCTGTTTTGTTTGTTTGAACCACCTGATTACCATAGGCTATAGGAGAGATTGACTGTGTGAGCTTCCTCAGAGAGTCTATGAACGACCTCAGCTATAAGGGGAATTGAACGCGTGTGCTTGCTCAGAGAGTCCTTGACCTTGGGGCTATAAGGGGAATTGACCGTGTGATCTTGCTCAGAGAGTCTTTGACTACCTTAGACTATAAGGGGAATTGACCGAGTGAGCTTACTCAGAGAATCTTATAATTTTCGTATGACCAAACCAGAGAGGTTAGGCTGTGTGTACTGCCCAGAGGGTTGTTGGTACTTGTTAGGTAGGACCAGAGAGGATGGTTGTGAGTACTTCCTGAGGGTTACTTTTTGTGTTATCTGCTTGCTTGTGTTTGATTTGTTGAACTAGAGGGTTGCTCGTTTTGTTTAGCTTGTTCAGAGGCATATCTCCGGCGTTGGCTGAAGCAGGTACATGTCGATGGGATTATGGACCCAGAGGTCGACTTATTTGATACACGGCTTGAGTGACACGTCATCCAACTAAATTCCCTTGAATAGGACGTCCAAGAGATCGGGTTTAAGGTCCCAAGGACCGACTATTGATGTTCTTGTTATTTGAATCACTTAATCATGAATGTTAATATTTATGTATATGTGTATAGGTATGGGGCTATACATGTGTACATATATAGATATGGACATCCATGGCGGCACTTGCCCAGTTGACAGAGATTACATACCCTGAGTTCAACTGTGGTTGCACGTTTGGTTTACATCCTTTTGTTGTGTTCCAGCTAGGCTGAGCACATTGTTGTTGCATACACTTTTAGCAGCACAGTTATAGGTTGCTTGTCGGGGTGCCCTATTGAGATTATTTCTCACCCCTGCACGTGCACCTCAGTGTACGTGTAGACCTTATGTCTGCTTTTCAGGTTGAGCAAGAGTTGCATGGTGGATAGGGCTGAGGCCCAGTGTTGCATGATCGAGCGGAGCTGCTCGAGTGGTTCTACTGATCGGGCTGCTGCAGTTCGACAGTGTATGGAGATCGGGTATGTGGATTGGCTCGGAGTTAGTAGCAGAGCCCTGTACTTTTACTTTCAGTTTCTTTTGTACTTGTATTTGTATGGTCGGCCTGGTGGGCGACCATTGTTGTATTGTATTGCATAGTTGTTCGGGCTTTTACAACATTTTACTATTATAGCTTGTTATATTTCAGTTGTTTACTGCTTCCGCACTGTTTACTTTCCGCTGTGTATGATACTTAGTTATTTCCGCTGTTTGCCTACTCTGGTATGAGGGCATAGTCTCCCCACTATCACACCCTAGGTTCTCGCTGCTAGTCGGCAGCCTCTGGCGTACGAGGAGGCGCGCTTGAGGCCTTGTGGCGAACCGGCTCGGAGCACCGGTTTAGTGGCTTCCGGGTCGAGATGTTACATTCATTCCCTTTCACTAGTCCACTTTCTTCACAATACCAATACTACAATAACAAGAAGCATATGAAGAGTCTATTATACATTGAATTGAAAATAAATATTAATCATTACCAATAAAGCGATAATTGCCCCCGTAATCCTTGCACGGTGCGTGTGAAATTCTTTAATTGATCTCATCAATTGTTGGTGTATTGCACGAGACCACTTTAGTGTTCTCATGTCTCTTGAAGTATTCACAAAATTGATAAAACCCCAACTTAGGTAAGAACCTGTAGTAGGGAAAAAACAGTTGCACATGTGTTTAAACATAGAAGTGCTCCTGTGTCAAGATGATTAGGTTCTTCATCTCCCTTTATTGCTTCCAAAAGGGACGATTTTATTGCCTTTTGTGTCAACAACTTGACACCAGTTTGAAATCTCCTTAAATATAATGATGCTTTCGTTGGTTTGAACGAGTAGAAGTCCTCCATTTCTATTTCACCTTCGGTTATTGCAAAGATCCTTTGGATATCAGCTTCAGAGAAATGTCTTTTCCCTCCACCGAATCGGAAAGCAGTTGTTGAATGATTGTAGTTATCCAATACATACATAACAGAAATATCATATTTTTTGCAATCAGATGCTGTTACTGTATTGGATATGAACGCTTCAAACATATTCCAAAATGGGGTAGTGCGCAAAGCATTTCTATGACCGTCGTTCAATTGATATTTTATTTCTTGTAAAAGTCTTTGTAAGGAGGTCAAATTTGACCTAAAATGCACACCTGCAAATAGAAATTAAGGAATTATTGGGGTCATCCACAAAATTACAGTATAGAAGGTAAGAAAAGTCTAAGTTCTATTGGGACTTCAGTGGAAGTTTCGCTGGAACTTCAAGTGGGAGTGCCACTGGAAGTTCCACAAGTCCCACTGGAAGTCCCTCTGAAAGTGCCACAAGGAGTTCCACTGGAGTGCCACTGGAAGTCCCACAGGGAGTGCTACTGGAAGTCCCAATGGAAGTCCCACTGGAAGTCCCACAGGGAGTGCCACTGGAAGTCCCACTGGAAGTGCTAAGTCCCATAGGAAGTCCCTCTGGAAGTCCCACTGGAACTTCCACTAGAAGTCCCACTTGAAGTCCCAGTGGAACTTTCACTGGAAGTCCCACTTGAAGTCCCACAACCATTGGAAGTTCCACTAGTCCCAGAGGAAGTGCCACTCGAACTGCCACTGGAAGTCCCACTGGAACTTCCAGTGGCACTTCCTGTGGAACAATAAAAGAAATACTAATTCCAGTTGTGACACACATTTATTGTAAAAATGATTGAATTTATCATTTGAAAATTCCACTAGAAGTCCCACTGGGAGGGCCACTGGAAGTCCCACTGGAACTTCCACCGGAAGTCCCACTAAAAGTCCCACTGGAACTTCCACTAGAAGTCCCATTGGAAGTCGCACTGGAAGTCCCACAGCCACCGGAAGTTCCAGTAGTCACACAGGAAGTGCCACTGGAACTGCCACTGGAAGTCCCACTGGAAGTCCCACTGGAAGTTCCAGTGGAAGTTCCAGTGATAGTTCCAGTGGCACTTCCTGTGGAAATTTAAAAGAAATACGCATTGCAATTATGACACATATTTGTTGTAAAAATGATTGAATTTATTATTTGAAAATTCCACTGTAAGTCCCACCGGGAGGGCCACTGAAAGTCCCACTGGAAGTCACACTTGAAGTCCCACAACCACTGGAAGTTCCACTAGTCCCACAGGAAGTGCCACTAGAACTGCCACTGGAAGTCCCACTGGAACTGCCATTGGAAGTGCCACTTGAAGTTCCAGTGGAAGTTCCTGTGCCACTTCCATTGGAAAATTAAAATAAATACTCAATGCAATTGTGACACATATTTATTTCTAAAAATGATTGAATGTATCTTTGAAAATTACAGCGGAAGTCCCTCTAGACGTCCCACTGGACGTCCCACTGGAAGTCCACCTGGAACTTCCACTGGAAGTCCCACTGGGACTTCCAATGGAACTTCGAGTGGCGCACTTCTAGTGGGAGTTCCACTGGGAGTTCCACTGAGAGTTCTATTCGAAGTACAACTGGAAGTTCCACACTACAAAATGATTTCTAGTGGAAACTGCAGTGGAAACTTAGTACATGTTAAAGTGGAACCTACCGAAACCTCCAGGGGACATTGCATTGGAACCTCCAATGAGGAACGATACACCAACAAAAAATGGAATTCTAAATTAATTGAGACAAAGAACATTTATAGAAAACATCTCATAACACAAAAGTTTTAAATAATAAATCGTAACAACAGAAATGAAATACATATACATATTTCGGCAAATATAATTATGTTACGCCACCTTCATCAGACATTGCTGTTGTTTTATACAAAAATTTCTATCGGAAAGTGAGATGAAACCACGCCGGAGTGAAGCAGTTGTCGTAGAAAAAACCCAAGCTGAAACTTGCAGACAACACGATAATGCCTTTCTGTCGTCGCGTCGCCGCCGCTGTAGTTTTCGGATGCCCAGTTGTTGTTCCCGTAGTCGCTCGATTCGTTGTGGTCGCCGTACTGCCAGATTTTAGGGCGGGATCTCAAGGTTTCGTCACCGTCGTCGCAGCCGAGGAGCAGTCGACCCTGAATCGCAAAAGGCAAGGGCAAATCCGTCTGGACTTTCGAATCAAATGAATCGCCGTGAAGGATGATCCGACGACTTGAAATACAAATGGACACGTGTTCTGATCCGAAGGGTGTACTGGATATTCCAGTTAAAAACATAACTGGAGACGATTCCGGTCCTTCAACAAGGGGGTGTAAATAGAAGATACAAAAGAGGTGGAGTGACTTGATTGGGATGATGTCTATGCACACCGAATTAAACATTAAAAAATGGGCTTTTAGTTAGTGGGGGCAACGACTTCTACCATAAGACGCTAAAACAAAACAAACAAAATATAATATATAAAATTAAAAAACGGGGGGCCAAGGGACCCACGTGTTGGCACCATGCCCGAGCCCCCTCCCTCTTTCCCCTTCTCACGCTTGGCCGCTCCCCCTGCCGAGCATCGCCCGCCGCCCCCTAAGTCGAGCCGCCGCCACACGCAGCCCCTCAGGTGGCCGCTGTCTGACCATATCGTTGTCGCGACGCCTCCCGCCATCGGGTGCCAGCGCACCTCTGCCTACCGACTACTGCGCATCGCCGGATTGGCCTGAACCCGTTGTGCCGCTCCCAGCCGATGCCGCTGTTTGACCCCACGCACCGACACCGCCGCGGGCTTCCTCGGCCGCTGTCGCAATGAGCGACCTCCCTTACTGAGCCCGATCAACCCCACCGTCCGACCATCCTGGTCGTCGCCGTACCGTCAGGCGCTCCCCTCCCACAACCAGATCACCGCCGCCAGCCGCACATCGGCCTGACCCTGGTCGACCCCACCGTCGTCGAGATCCCGTGCACAGGCCACCCGATCAACCATATCCAAAGCCGTCGGCCCATGACTCCTCCCAACCACCCACTGCCTCGGTCTCCTATGGTCGTGCGACCTTCCCTACCTGGAAGTCTTACGGGTGAAGGTAAACCCCACAACCCAGGCACCCTACTGCCGCGATTGGCCTGACTCAAAAAAGGGCGAGCGGGCGTTGCATTACACGGAATGGGTCTGGGCTGGTGTAGCCAGACTTGCGTAGTTATATTCAAAATGTGCGGTACCGAGAGCAAAAGTACACACACACATATATATAATTAAGTTTTAATTTTGGAAATATATATTTTAAAAAAATTGATTAATTTAATAGTAATATTTCAAAATTAAGTTAAATTTTGAAATATAATTAAATTATTTGATGAGACCAAACAACATAAATTTTAAATTAAAAATAAGAGCGAATTTTTAATTCATTAAAATTGTACCGGGACATAATTTATTGAAAGTTTAATTTTATTGATGCTTTTAATTTTTATATGTGAGTTTAATGCGTATTGGCTGATCATGAGCTGTATACCGATCAATGTATGTATGATGTTTGTTTATTTATTTATTTAATTATTGCAATGCATGTTTATAATAATTATTTTAATAAATGACGATTTACGTGTCGTTTTTGTGTCATTATATGTATAAGGGCTTGTGCGTCCAGATATTTTTTTTATTTATATTTTTCATTCCTAAGACCCCACCTGCGTACGAGTATTGTTGTATAATGACAAGGATGAAAAGAGACATACTTCCAATCGAGATTAGGTGGCACACCAGATTGGAGTTTGATGTATTGGATGAGTGAACGCGACAACTCGAGTTACAAACGACGCGACTCAAGGAGTTACCATTAGGGTCCAAGTTGATCCATTATCCACTCAATGGATCAACCATTAGTATCAGCTCACGATCACGTCGTTTTATTTTATTTATGTATGATTTATTATTTTATGCATGTGTAGTTTTTACACGTGACCACATAAAATAATAAGCAAACATGCACAAATAAAATGAATGTGTCGCGATCAATGTTTTCTATTTATTGCATAGTCAGTTGTGAGTGTGATTACATAGAACATGCATATTAGATGGAAAATGATTTCATTCATCCAAAAATAATTAAAAATCCTCAAAGAAATATAAAGTCGTAAACGCATTCCGTCGTTTGAATTTGAACACAACCGGGTGTATAGGGTGCTCAACATCCAAAGTTGAGGGAGCCTCCTACCATCAGTGAGTTCTTATGAGAGTGTTGAGTTGACTTAACTGAAGTTGACAACAACGAAATAGCTAAAGCTAGCTTGTTGTAACTTCAGAGACAAGCATTGTGTAAATCAAGTTTTTGATTTTAGAAGTAGGGATTTCACTCAACAGATCAAGGAGCCGTGAGTTAATGCGTTTGACCAGTCAAACACCTAACTTGAACTCTCCAAGTAGTAACATAGCCATAACTTGTAGACTAAGAGAAGTGGTTTTAAGGATCCCTACCACTAGAATACTCAATCGACCAAGTATTCCGATTCTAGTACAGAAGGTTATTAGAGTTCAATAAAATAGTGGGAGACATTTGATGTTTAAATAATCGGTAATGTCTAAATTAGTAATCAAGATAAAAGTACTAATCTGTTGGAATTTGTTTTTGTAGAAAATGGCATGTAATACCACAAGCACACTGCCATTCATTTTGGACAAAGTTAATGTCCTTCCGACACGAGTTTCCAAGAGTAGTATAGATGCATTCACACAATACTACGATATAGGAAATTCAAGGTGCTAGTGTCCCAAATACCTGCTGAGTCACCTCAGGAAGCGAGGGTGAGAAAAATGCTTACATGAGACTCATGCATGACACATATGATGATTATGTCATAATGTTATCATCGACGTCCCATGTGAGTTGATACAACATCAAGGCATGAATGATTTCACATATTGTCTCATCTCTGAGAAGCTTGTGAGGATAAAGTGAAGTGAGATATGAATGAATGATGTTTACACTAGATATGTGTAAATGTGAAAGATGGATCACACTCTTTCAATACATCTCATTCATGTATCTTTATTGCCTGTTTACTCCAGTTTCATTTAAGATTACAAAAAGAGCAGTATGGAGAAAAGATTTCATTAACTTTTAGGTAAATGTTTGCCAAGTAGATAAAAATGTAAGAAAGATTAATCTTTAGTTCTTATAGTGAACAAGTTGAAAGACAAGGCGAAAAGGCCAATGAAAAGTGTGATGCCAAAGGAACCTTCTCAATATCCTTCAAAGAAAAGAGGTTGATCATCCTATAATAGATTATTTGCTTCGCATATCATGAAATAAATCTATGGAAGTTTAAATGCACTGGACCGAATAAAAGAATTAGTCGCTTCTTCTTCAGGTATATTCATCAATTGTAAATAATGTTTCTGTCATACTTCTTGGGTTTTGAATATAATTTTCCTATCACATGTGTATTTAAATACAATAACCAAGTAATAAATGAAATGTTACAAGAAGTAAAGTGTGTTCTCCAAGCAGTTGAGAAAAGGTGATTCCTAAGTCAGTGGTGAGGAGTACACAACTTCTAATTGCTAAGTGAATGATTCTAGTTGAACTTTTATTGAGTATTACAAAAAAAAAATTATCTCACGTGTCCTTTGGTCACAAGGACATTATTCCACTTTTGGAATGAATATTGTTTGTGGTGTTTAATACTCAACCAATCGTTCAGTGATGCTTGTATCATTGGCAATACCCAATGAATATAACATGTAAAACTCATATACATAGTTGTGGTAAGATAATACATTGTCAAGCAAAACTAAGTAGTTGTCAAGGATATACCTAGTATGGTTTTAGACTCTTTAGAGTTAAAGACATTATGTATTATCGACGCACTTATGCAATTAGTTTTTGGATAAAGAAACATTTAAAAATAAAGGTAAGCCACAAAGCTTTCGAAATCAGTTCAACTAAAGTGCGTGGGCTATTCCAAGGGAAAGCTGGTGGTTACTATACTTTATAAGATTCATTTCAGTGTTTTATAAGGAATGCAAAAGTGAAGTATGATATATGCATAGTTAGAAGATATGAGTTTCTTCGAGCTGGTGTGCTGAAGAATATCTTGACCAAACATTCACCGATCAATATAATGTAGCGCAGAGTAATTCCTTAACACACATTACCTTTTACACATCAAAGCTATGATGTAAATAAGGAGGATCTATGATGAGTCTTACTTGCAAACATTGATCAATAAAATGCAGCGTTGAGTAATTCCTAAATGCACATTTCCTTATACACATCAGAGACATGATGTATGTAAAGAGAGTATCAATGTTGAGACTCATATGCATTGCAAAAAACTTCCATTATTTTCAAGACATGCTTCACAAATAACATCATTATCCCACAACCATATGCTAACTATAATGAAAAATGGATATCATATGAGTTATAGTATGATATAAATCCATTATGTCATAACAACACTGTGTTTGAATGCAAAGTGTTTGTTAAGGATATAAAAAAACTTGCATCAAGAAAAACACAATGTGCATCTAAAGTAATTATCCAAAAAATTTCTTAGGATATTACAGAAATCCCTATGATAGAAAAGGTGTAGTCAAGTGATAGATTACATTTCTATAAAGGGTGCACATCTCTACTTGAGATAGTGGGATTAAAGATTGACCTGGGTTAATTCAATGCTGTAGATGCACAAAGTAGTTGGCATAGGAACAAGTTCCACAAGAACTTGTGGAAGATGAATGTTCCAAAGACACATACTATGTAGGAAGGATAAAACCATTGTCATGGTTTTGTATTCACCACGACCAGTGATACATTATTCATTGAGGATAATGAATCCTACAAGTAAACAATATATGGAAATTAGTTAAAATTGACATAATCAATTAAAATTCAATAGTGTATTCCTTGTATCAACGTACAGAGGCTTATTATTTTGAATACTGTGGTAGGTATTCAAGTAAGATTATACATGGATGGTATAAGTTTGGTACTAACAAGGCTCGATTGGTTATACCAAGTCCTTATGCCAAAATCCATTATAATTTTACTTATCATAGCTACTTTTTATGATCATTATATTGGGCATTGGATGTCAAGACCAACATTCATAGAAGGCGTCCATACGATGCAAACAGAAATGGTTGGTAACACCATGGATTGCCAATAAGGGGTGAAAGTTACTAAAATACAGTTTCATATTAAAGTAAGAAATAAGATCATAGAATATTCATTTGGAATGAATTTTTGCCATGTGTCTACATTAGGTTAGTGGGAGCGGCGCCATGGTTTTCCAAGTATAATATGTTTGGTAACATATGGAAAACAACTATGGTCTTACAGTTAGTTACGACCAGAATGAAAGTAATTCTCTAGAGATTGACTTAAAGTATCAACCTAAGTTATAGGGAACATGATCTACTGAGGTAGATCTAACAGTTACTTAGACCTAGTCAATGGTACATATATTGACAAGGTATTGAAAAATAAAAGTTGGAACAATTCGAAAGAGAATTATTACCAAAGTCACATGACATAAATATCTCTAAGAAGACATGTACGATAAATAAGAGGAGATTAATGTGGTAAGTTGAATTCCATACGCTTCTGCGATGGATCAATCACATATGTCATGATATGTACAAGAGATGATATTGTCGACATATATTCTATGTTATGAAAATATTAGTATAATCCAGGAGAACTGCATGTGAAACAGCTAGAACTATCTGATTGTACTTAAGAAAGTATAAGGGATATGTTCTTGGTATGTGGAGAGAAATGAATACTACTTATAAAGGGACACAAACTAGTCTTCCTATAGATCAACATGATCTAATATCATAGTTATGCTAAGGTAATAAGCAAGACAAGCTCATTCAAGCCAATTAAAACCATATCTACAAATACCGAGTACGTTGCGACTTTTAAGGCAACTAAAGAAGCAGTGTAAAATATGGAATGATTTGTTCCAGTTTTTGGAATCACACCTAGTAAGTAAAGTTTTATCAAGATGATAATTCTTCCAATGGTACTAGCCAAGATGTCAAGTTTTGACAGCGGAAAAAAGTATATCTACTCGGAGTTTATATCTCTTGAGGAGTTTTACTCAAGGAGGTGAAGTCGTAGAAAAAAGAATTTCCATGCAGTGGAAACATGGTAGACCCATGACTGAAGCCATAACTCAACAGAAACATGATATTATCATGTGATAGCTAACAAAGTTCATTAGCAAGTTAGCTCTAGTGAAAGTGAGAGTGTTGTAATAGTGGGTTCGCTAGACCCAACTAAATAGTACTTTTTGATTACCATATCATGTATACAGTGAGTTATGCATGCTGTACTCTTATCATGATAATATTTATATTTATGCATCCACAATTCACAGGGTAATGTCCATAGATTATTTGTTGCATCAAAAAGTCATAACAATTCCTAGGTTATAATGAGAACCTTAAGATACTATAACATTAATCTTAAACAAATGTTCTATGGTCTAGATACATCATACTGACTGAACACAGTTGATGTTTGAATATCAGGTGTTGGAGACTCATAAGCATTGAGACTTCTTCTCATGAAGTTCACACTTGGTGATCTTGAGTAGATGAGATCATGAGGACAAACCCACCAATAGGAACACCATATGTTTCGGGTGTCATTGGTTGTTCATATCTATGAACATGTGTATTGGTCTCCTGAATTGAGATCATTATTAATGTGTTCTATTTGATCACAGACTTTGATGTAAGGCAAAAACCATGACATTGAAATCGTGGTGAGGTAGCTTGTGTTGGGTGCGTCATTTGTGGTATGGAATTAGTTGAATGATCAAGATAGAATTTGTTGCTTCTGATATGAAGAGATATCCCAAGCCCAGTTGATTAGGATGATAATACCTTCATAAATTTATGACCATGGTAGTTGAAGGTAAGTCCGCCTAGTAAGGTCAATGAATAATAAAACAAGAAAGGATGATGACACAAAGTGTGCATTCTGCTTTATGATATATCACGAGACATAGAGATTATATTACATAGTGCGTGTTTGTAGGATGATTGTCGTTGCTATGACTGCTCTTTATCTCTTTAGGGGTCTTGATGAGTTGCTAGACTCCACTCCTGGTCTGTGAATAGTATTCACTACTATCGAGATAAGGTCCTAAATGGTCACACACAACAGCGTATTCAAAAGTATACCCTATTAAGATGAATAGGAGTTTAGAACATGGTGGTCCCCACCACAGGGTCTGAGATATGTTTGAGGATACACGATCTCCAAGGGATAAATAAATTCATATTATTCGAGTTTAGAATAACTGATATTGAATTTATTTATTAAATGTATTTACAAGTGTTAAAGAAAATACAAATAAATATTATACAAACAAATATTATTTTAATATTCAAGGTTCCCTTAATATTTGCAAGAATTTTGAGTCGAGTTAATGACAAAAATTTATCATGTAATATATTTAACATATTACATGTAAGTGATATATATATAAATGATATTTATGACTTAGTAACGAAGTCATAAGTTGTTATTTATGGTGGGTAATAAATATCTAAGGGCTTGAAACCTTTTTTAGGTATTTTGGAACCCCACTATAAATAGGAGGAGAGGCTCCCATGCAACGGTTTATTCATCACATGAGATCCATAACTTCTCTCTCCTCTATCTCACATCCTAGAGAGAGAAACTCTCGTTCTAAGGAATCAATCGAAGAACACCTTCACGAATCAATGTAACAGAGCAACAACGATCACCGGGATGTCGAAGGAATCATTGGAACTTCGAGCTAACACCCAAATTATGTCGATCAATGCCCCCGTAAGCTTTTGAAGCGTGTGTGGACAATCTAGAGGGATTCGACTTTAGATCCTTCAAGCAACGATCACCGCCGATGAGAAGATGTCAACCACAACTTCAGATTAAATTAGTTATTTTTTTGGTTTATGTTTCATGCTTAAAATTCATCACACAAAGGTCATTGGACTTAATCGGGGTTGCACTTCGCCAATGATGACGTAGTGGCGTTGATCTCCTTTGAATTTTTTTAAATTCCCAGCTCATCAGCTTCCGCTGCACCCCCCGATACCTTCATGACTTTTATGCATTGGAATTATTCATTTTATTCAAACAAGAAGGTTTTGTTTCCATTAATCTTTACCTGGAAAGAATCATTTGTTTATTATGGATAAGAATCATTTTTGTAATGATCTAGCTCTGAATAACCTAACCCAAACCTTATCACCACTAGCCACCAACATATTCCCCCAAATCATCGGATGGTAATGATAAATAGAAAGGGTTTATGAAAATATTGGGGGGAATAATTTCCCTCAAAACACCATCATCTATACATTGTACATCACATGAAACCTTATAAATGAAATAAAATCAAAACCAACATGATACAATAACCACCATGAATGACGTATCCATTACTTGTTGTGATGAAATAAAATGTTTACGCTAATAAATAATCCAATAAAAATAAATAAAAATAATTAAATGTATATAACATAGCAGATGAAAGGATAAAATACAATGTAAGGACTGTTTGGTTAGAACATCCTAGGGAATATTTTCACCCACCAATATCTCCAAACACATGGTGGAAGTATCTTCCAATAAGGACTGATACTATGAGCGACAACCATCCTAAAACCCATAACTCAAAAAAAGACACATCTAAAAGAGCACTAGAGTATACATGTAGGGGGTTCCTATATCCACACACTCAAGTATATTTTTCCAGTAGACTTTCCAAAATTTACATGCATAAGTAAATAAAGAAAGTTGAAATAAATGCATCAACAAACAATTAATGTTAAAATTTATAACATTCTAATAAGAGGTTTTATTAACTCACTCACACAACCCATGTACCCCCATAACTATTTTAAAAGGTGAGGCCAAGCCTCTCTATTAAATAGAAAAACAAAACAAGGAAGAGGAAAGGAATGAGGTCAGACAAGACAATCTGCCCTCATTCAAAGTAAAAAAATGGTAAGAGAAACATCAAAGTCAAGAGGATTCTAATCATCATAATCCTAGTTGAATTCATCTTCCAAAGGACTAAAATAATTACCTTGAGCCTTTCTCCCACGTGAGATAGATCTAGTTTTCATGGTGGGTTTCAAATGTGAATAGTCCTTCCTTGACTTTGTCTTCTTCATAGTTGCCGATGAAAGACCTTCATTGTCTACCACCTTACAATTTTCAATAGCATCCTGATATGAGCTTTTCTTTGGCGATTCCTCATTCTCCATGTTTTTCCAATTTCCCCTAATTTCATTTAACCTCCATTGTTTGTTAAGTTCCTCTATGATTTGAGTACCTACATTAGAATAGTCACAAACATCCATGTTAGTAGTTTGTATCAGCGTTCCCCCCTCTCCTAGAGCCCCATGAGGGTCCATATCTTGAATAGAGTCATCCTCCCATCTATGGTGAGGGTCCTGCTCTAGAGAAAAATCCATCTTCTACTCTGCATGTCTGAAGGACTTATAGAGAACTATTTTGAGCCCTGCTTATTCAGAGGGCCTGCCACCAGATACCTGCATCCCTTTAGCTTGACAGTGAGACCCATCCTGCTAACCTTGGACATCGCAACTCGGCTAGATGACATGTTCCTGAATTGCATGACCAGATCCAACCACATCATTATCCTGCAAACCCCCGGACTTTAGCACCACCAACAACCAAGCTTTTTTCCATATTATTTCACGAAGGTAGGTGGAGGATCCATCCCTACATTGTTTTTTGAAGCTTCCTACATGTTTTCTAGTTATGACCCTTAACAGAACAAAATGAACAAATGTTATTTCAAAGAAAATTTTCCTGATTATGTCCAATAAACTATCAATCCATACAAAAATGGAGGCAGTTGAAGAAATTATCTCTGGTCATTCTTCATTTTTTCTTAGTCTTTAAGAAATTATGAATCTTGAATGATGAAAATTAAAATGCAAAAAACATGTTAACTAAATCAGATTAAAGAACAAATAATCTAGAAATGAAAGATCTAACCACTATTGTATATATAGATTAACAATCAAATAAATAATTTTAAATTTAAAATGTGACCCCTCTGACATGACCCATCTGATACCAATTAAAGGTTTTGGGTGCAGTTGAAGCGTCTAGTGGGTGAAGAACCAGAGGTTTTTGTTAGATCCAATGGATCATTTACTTATTGCACAAGATGTGAATTTCACAGCCAATGAAAAATTTTCAATCGGATTTTGACATAAGAAAGCTCAAAACTCAAAGAGGATCTTTTCATGTTAAATTTATAATTAATTTAATTTAGTTTTTAAGAAATTATTACCCTGTCTTAGGATCTTTCTTTGATGATGGTATTGTTATTACAAAACCCTTTTTTCGGATTACCCCCATTGTGTAGGGAGGACCCAAAGTATATCCCCTTTAGTGGTGATCCACACGTGGTCCTTTGATCTCCAAACAATGCCGATAGAATTATAGGTATTAGCATGACAGACTGATCATCTTGTGTTTTTCATCTTAATCGCTTATATTTCCTTCAGGCTCGAAGGAATCTCCCTTATGCTTCTCAATCTTGAGAGGAAGAGAGGAGGAATCTGATATAGAAGTTTGTTGTGCACAATGATTCTCAGTTCTTGATTAACCCTACAAAATAGATATAACCATCTATTTATAGAGTTAGAGTTTAGGTTAAAAAAATTATTTAATTTCCTACCGACCCTTAAATAATATAATAAAACTTATGAAACTCCATGCCATATAATAATAATAATATCACTATTTTATGACATTTTTTAACTGACAAAATAATAAATATTATTTTACTGGCTTGAAAATTAATATTTAACACCAGACATGATCTTGATCTGCCCGTCTTCCTCGGTATTTATTGAATACCTAAATAAATATTTAATTAAATAATTCATTCATGAATAAATGTTTTATTCACAATCTTGACAATAAATGTTTATTAAATATTCAATAAATTAAATAAATATTATATTCACAATCAGGTGAATAAATATTTTTTAATATTTATACGATCAATAAAAATTGAATAAAATTATTCCTCGATCTTGAGAATAATAATTATTCCAACAATTAAATTCAAATAAAATTTAAATGAGATCAATGGAAACACTTATTATGTGACCATCTTGGATTCTTTCTCATTGATATTAGGCGGGCTTGCCTAAAGTCTAAGATTACTATCTAGTAGCGGGTCAAAACACCAATGAGAAAGAACTTAATGTCGCAACATTGACAATCACATACGAGCACTCACTGTGTAATATAACCCCCTTTTCAAAATATCACATCAAGCAGGTTGCACATTTGTGTCATCAACCCGTATGCTTGATACCTCTTTCTTTAGCTATCTGAAATAAACTCATCATTACATCGTGAGCATGAATTTTAATGTGACGGTTCCATTTCAATCAATGGGCTAAGATATCATCTTCCATAAAGATGGAAGGAAAAAATGCTTCCACAACTTATTATTAATAACATGTCACTCATGATGCACCAAATGTATCTAACTTCACCATGAACTTTATCATCAAATTTTATGAAATAAATATTTTTTCATGAATCATAATATGCATTTATAATAATCATAAAGTCTAAGGACCATTACACATGCTCGCATATAAGAATATCCGATGACACATAAACATGCAGAATTTCTATAAGCGGGACTGCCCTCATAATCTACAGTCTTGGAGATTACTAAGTGAGAACTTAATGATAATAAGTCGCATAAGCTTATGAGCACTTTCACCTAACACTCAACATTCTATGTGTCCCAACGTAGTATGTTATCCGACCGTAGAACTATATTTAAGAATATCAATATGGAACTTTAAGGTTCTTATCATAGTAGAGAACTGCTATGACCTTATCAATGTGACAAATATTCTAGGTCATTATAGCATTAAAGTCATCAAGAACAATGAAAAATATGTAATAAGTTATTTTATTAATATTCAAAACTTCGAATTTACATGTAGTATAAAGCATAAATAGCTGGTTCTAGAACACCAACTCCAACAATGTGGTCTCCATAAAACATACTTATTTCTTTATATAAACATTTCCACCACAAGATATATCATCTACATCATATATAAACCCATATAATCCTTTTTCCATGATATTTTGTGGCCCTTGACCTGGATCATGTCAATCTAGTATAAGCCATCTCATATTTTATTGATTCTCTAAAATAGCCAGGCCAATTTGATGAATATATCACATGTCATTCAAAAACAGATGATCACATCGCATTCCCCTCATCTAAATAGTTAAACAAATCATATGGGTCTCAATTAAGTGTGTGCATGCATTTCCTTAGTCTAATTCAATCAAGGGAAAGATGTCATAACTCATCATACAAGTGAAAAAATCATATCTTTATTGTGCACCAACCAAAGGCATGATTAATAACATACCCAACCACCTCTTGATTTGCTAAGTCACTTTTGAATTGCATAAGAAAGGTATCAAATTATAATGTTTTTCATGCTAGGTATCTCTCCAAACCCAGGCAATACAGATTGATAATAAACATACACCCCTAAGTATACTAATGACTATATAACATTCCATGAGATATACTTTAGCAGGTCAATCCAAGTAATAATTCTCTACATATTACCTTTTGACACCCTAAAATTTCACTTTCTTGCTTTTGATAATGCATTTTTTTCTCCCATGGATTTAGGGTGTCCCGAGTTTGAAATTTTGAGTTTTTTTAAGCTTTTTCAGGTCTTCATTATTGGGCATAATGTTTTGGAAACTGTGCAATAGAAACCATGCACTACTATAAATTCTAGTTAGAGGCTATCACACATTATGCACATAGTTTGGTAAATAGTGTGAGAAAACCATATGAATATTTTGGTTTTGGGGTGGTGGTTATCACACGGTTTGCACATGGTTTAGTAAACTGTGCGAGACAACCATACGACCTGCATGAGCTGGGGTATTTTTGTTATTTCTACTTATTTTTAATTTTGGCTTCCTTCATAAGCCACCCCATTCAATTTACCCTGAACTAGGAACCTTCAAAGGAGCTCTATCCCTCTTCCACACTCCTCTAAGGTGGATTTGGAGTAGTTATTAAGTATTTATTCATCTGAATCTAGAGGCAAGGACTTCTCCTTCCCTCTCCTCTTAGTTTCATCCCTTACCCCCTTTTTCCTCTAACCCTAATAGTAACGTGGGTTGATTTTGGTGGTTAGGGTTGAGTTAAAATTGGGATTTTTGTTTCTTAAGGTTGTGAGTTATCTCTTAAGGCCTATTTTGGTGGGTTATATTAGAGGAGACATGTTTCCACTACTAGAGTTAGGTGTTTCTGTTACATTTACTTTTATTAAAGAGTTTCATGATTTCTTGGTCTTTTAAAATTATTTTTGAAAAAAATTAATGTTGTATAAGATACCTAATTTTGTGATATCAAAGGTTTTCTATATTTTTTCGGTTTTCCCATTGAAAAAATTGGGTGAAATGCTTTTTTCAATGGCAGTTTGGTTTTAAATGGTGTTTTATAAAATTCCATGAAAGTTTTTCCATGAGAAAAGTGATTGGATCATGGTGTTTGAACAAATTTGGATTTTTAAAGTGAAGGGTTTATTGTTTTAAAAGGGGGTTTCCTAATTTTAAGAAGTTCCCATGTTTTAAAAAGAAGCTTCCTTGGTTATGAAGGGTTTTCCATTACTTTTATAAAGGTCTTCCCTTGTTTAATGAAACCATATTATCTTATGAAAGGGGTGTGTACATTTCAAAGGCTATCCAAGTTTAAAAAGAGCCGTGTGTGTCTTATTTTTTTTATTTTTGGATGAAGCCATATTTTATTGAGCATGTTATTGCTTGATGTTTGTTGTGTGATTTACTTTGGAATTTTCCATGGGTTCAAAATGATTTTAAAAGGGGATTTCCAAAAGTGTATTAAGTGTTATGTATAAATAGAAGGATCGGTTGGAACACCATGTGATTCTAGTTGTTTGGTTATTATTTACATCCTGGTTAATCCCCTTTGCCACCCGTTGTTTATACTTGAGAGAATGTTCTTGCTTATATGAATTGTGATTCATGTTTATTTGTTTGGGTTGGGGGATCATTATGGAAAGGGGTGTATGATAGAGGTGGGATACATATTTGATTGTTATGCCATCTTTCCATAGGGCGATGTTCTTATCAAAGGATGGTGATAACTTGATAATAACCACCTCCTTTACTCATGACATGAGGATCCTAGGATACTAAGTGGGAAGTTCAGGGGTATTGAATTACTATTTGAGTGTGACACCTTGGCTAGTAACTCCAAGTTGAATGAAAAACCTATATAGGGGGTGTTCCATGGATGAGGCTAGTGCGATAGTGATTTGGGTGACGAGTTGCGTGATAGTTAACCTACCAGCAGTTGGTTCCACTTTTACACATCAAGTAACTTACACCATTAGTCCCTAGGGTGTTGCCTCATGGTATGTATTTTATGTTATCCTTATTTATGGTTGTTGACAAATGATTTGTCTATTTCTTGATATGTTCTCACTTTGATGCTTTGATTATTTATGATTGTGCATCATGGGAATGAGGCATGCTTTGTATGGTTATTATTGATTATTTATTACTATTTTGTATTTCATTTTATTATGATTTCCCTTGGTTCTTTACACTTATTTTAAGAAGTGGATGTGAGCTAGAGTTTTGAAAAGGGAAAGGAGTGGTGGTTTCCAAATGCAATTCATTCTTATAATGTATTTGCAAATTGTTTAATCCATGAGATGGTTTGTTTTCAAAAGTGATGCTTTGAAAGAAAAATATTGGTTTATCCTATTTATTTAAATGTGAGAGATTTTAATGATAAATGGTTAGGTTATTCTAATGATTTTGTTTCCACAAATAATTCTTTTTGTATGTTTTAAAAATGATGTTTTTTGAGAAAGCATATGTAGTATACTTTGTTTTACTTATGTTTTTTATAATGGAAATGAAAACTTATTTTTCTATGAATTATTTTCAAACAAGTGGACTTGGTTTCTTTATAAATGGAATGTAATGGACTCATGGTGGTATCCCACTAGCCTATGGCTCATACCCCAAATAATCACATTGGTGGGTATGTAGTTTTCATGTTTTCTGTAGGTTTCTAGGTTATGGCTTATAGGTTGGTTGCTTTCTCTCTTCGTTTAGAAGCGGGTGGTGTTCGTGTTCTGGTTGTGACCTAAGGCTCAAATGAAGATGTTAGGGTTGTTTCCTGTTTTGGTTTGACCCGTTTTGGGTCATGCGGTGTTTTGGCCTTTTAGGCCTCCTACATTGATTTCAGCTTAGTTTTGTTTTCCTTATTTTGGAAATGTAAAAGATTTATATAAAAATGGTTTCATTTATGGAAAAATGTTTTGTAAAAGTTTTTGGTTAATCTTTATGCTTATTCCATGTTTGCATGTTCTTCTTTTAGTTCCACTTATTAATCTTGGCATGTTCAACCAATATAAGGAGACCTCATGCCAGGTTTCTAGATGAAACCCATTGTTGATCCTAGTTTCTTAGTGGGTGAAATCATTCCCATCAGTTTCTCTTGTGATTTCCTAGTGCTTGTTGTTATCCTGAAGCTATAGGGTGATGGTTCCGGGCGCAGCGGAAGCGCGTGGGTGGATGTGCCCACTTGCCTTTTTGTCATTAGCAATGATCAATCCAGGATCAATACGACGATAAACGCCAGTCTCTACGGATCGAATCACAAAAAAAGTCAAAGAAGAAGGTTTGTCCTGAAACCACAAACAAGGATCGTTACAAGTTGATTATAATTAATTTAATCAATTGAAAAGAAATACCTTTTGGGTGTTCTTTCTTCATTGATGTTATTGATCACGTTTTAATGTGATTCGTCGTTGCGTCGCAGAAGCCAAGTGTAGACTTCCTCTAGCGGTGATCCACACGTGTACCTCGTATCTCGGGACGTCGCCAAAGGAGTCTCTGGGTGCTAGCGTGGAGAATCCTTTGCTTGCGTTGTCCGCCTTAGATCGTCTTGATCCGATGGAAGAGAATCTCTCTCGGTCTTGAGAGCGTTCTTGGAGGAAGATATTCTTTCGGCCTTGAAAGAATTATCCAGAGTTGTTGTGCACAACGATTCTCTTGTGTGTCGGAAAAGAGTTGAGGTTGTGAGGATATTTATAATCAGGTTTGAGGTTGTAGAGTTATGACAATAAATAAACGCGTTACGCGTTTTATTTATTTCATTGACTCTTATTTAAAACCCCCATGTCGAATAATTAATTATTTGACATTCGCTCACACTGATTATAATAAATATCATTTAAAATAATATTATATCCTCAAAATCCCGACTGGAAAAGCTATACGGCGTGTATTAATAAATACACGGCGTGTACTTGTTTTTCATTGAAAACTACATGGCGTGTACATTCAATGTACACAGCGTGTATATCTTGTTTTCATTTATTCATTTCCTTTCCATAAAGAAAACTACACGACGTGTAATTATTAATACACGGCGTGTACTTGTTTTCCATGAAAAACTACACAGCGTTTAATAATTAATACACGGCGTGTATATCTTGTTTTTCATTTCCTTCTTCTTCCATCATTAAAATGATTTAGGCTTCCTTGAATAATTATTAAACCACGTACGAGAATAATCTTTATTCTACTTGAGATACTTGAATACACTTAGTGTGTAACCCTCTAGGCCTCTTTCTCGTTGGCATTAGGCGAGTTTGCCTAAAGTCCAAGATTACTGTCTAGCAATGAGTCAAGACACCCAAGAGAAAGAAGTTGACGCCGCATTGACGTATCACCTCATACGAACGCTTACTGTGTAATTTAACCCCTTTGTCTCAATATCTCATCAAGCATGTTTCATGACAGTGTCATAAACCTATATGCTTGATCCGTCGTTCTTTGACTACCTGAAATAAACTCGTTGTTCACACCATGACCATGGAATTTAATGCGACAGTTCTATTTCAATCAAAGGGCCGAGATATCAACTTCCATAAATGGAAGGGACAAATGCTTCCTCGACTTATCCATTAACAACATGTCACTCGTGACGCACCCAACGTACCCTACTTCCCGCCAACTCTCTGCGTGACGGTTTTCGTCAGTAAATCTAAGTGCGCGAGTCATGACATGAGTTAATGATAATCTTCCAGTCTAAGGACCATTACAGACACTCGTAGATATCAATGTCCGATGACACCAAGACATGCAAAATTGCTACTGGCGGGTCTGTTCTCATAATCTCCCATCTTGGAGATTACCAAGTGCGAACTCCATGAGAGAGAGCCTCGTCTTCTTACGAGTACTCGCACATGATGGTCTGTATACTATGTGTCCTATCATAGTATGTCATCCAACCGCAGAACTTTATTTAAGAATATTGTTATAGCATTTCAAGGTTCTCATCATAGCGGGGATCTGCCATGACCTTATTAATGCAACAAATATTCCAGGACATTATTATATTACATTCATGCAGAACAATGAACAATATAATAAGTGAACATTCATGTAATCAAAGTACAAAATAGTTGGTTCTTAGGACACCAACCCTTACAAACTCCCACTTGGACTAGAGCCAACTGCCTACGACTTTTAGTCCGCTAGACCTCACATGATGATCATGTTTCTGCTGAGTCAAGGCTTTAGTCAAGGGGTCCGCCACGTTATCTTCCATGGAAATACTGCTCACTGCAACTTCACCTCTCTAAGAAAAATCCCTCAAGAGATGATACTTCCGAAGTATGTGCTTTGTCCACTGATGTGAGCTTGACTCTTTTGCAAGTGCCACCGCTGCAGTATTATCACAATAGAGTGTGATAGGATCTTTACTGTTCGGTACTACATCCAGCTCTTGGACGAAGCTTCGCATCCATACTGCTTCTTTAGCTGCCTCAGAAGCTGCGATATACTCGGATTCCGCTGTAGAATCTGCCACCACACTTTGCTTTGAGCTCTTCGAGCTCACTGCACCTCCATTCAAACTGAAGATGTATGCAGTCTGCGACTTCATGTCATCTTGATCAGTCTGGAAACTAGCATCTACATGTCCTCTGATGACTAGTTCCTCATCTCCTCCATAAACCAGGAACATATCCTTAGTACGCCTCAGATACTTAAGGATAGTCTTGACTGCCATCCAATGACGGTCTCCTGGATCAGCTTGATATCTGCCTACCGCACTTAATGCGTAAGCAACATCTAGCCTCGTACATAGTATAACATACATGACTGACCCAATCGCGAATGCGTAAGGGATTCTTGCCATTCTCTTTCTTTCCTCATGTGTCTGAGGACACATTTTCTTGGAAAGATGAATGCCATGTGACACTGGCAACAATCCGCTCTTGGATTGTTCTATACCGAATCTCTTCAGTATCTTGTCAATGTATGTACTTTGACTCAGGCCCAGCATTCTCTTGGATCTATCACGATAGATCTTGATCCCAAGAATATATGCTGCCTCGCCCAAGTCTTTCATGGAGAAGCATTTATGTAACCATGCCTTAACTAACTGTAAGACAGGTATTTCGTTTCCAATTAGTAATATTTCATCAACATATACTATTAGGAAAACGACTGCACTCCCACTAAACCTCTTGTAGACACAAGACTCACATTCGTTCTTAACAAAGCCAAATTCCATTACAGCTTCATCAAAACGAATGTTCCATGACCTTGATGCTTTCTTTAATCCATAAATGGATTTCTGCAACTTGCATACCTTGTTGGCATCCTTTGGAGTCACAAACCCTTCAGGTTGTGTCATGTAGACATCTTCCTGGAGGTTCCCGTTAAGGAAAGCTGTTTTGACATCCATTTGCCAAATTTCATAGTCATGGTAAGCGACAATAGCCAATAGGATTCTGATGGATTTAAGCATCGCAACTGGTGAAAAAGTTTCATCATAATCAATTCCTTGACGTTGTCTAAAACCTTTTGCAACCAGTCGTGCCTTATAGGTGCTGACTTTCCCCTCCATGTCCAGTTTCTTCTTGAATGCCCATTTATTACCAATAGGCTTTACATCAACTGGAAGATCTACCAAAATCCAGACTTGGTTTTGGTACATGGAATCCATTTCAGAATTCATGGCTTCTTGCCACTTGGCAACGTCTGTGCCTTCAACTGCTTCCTTGTAGGTAAGAGGATCATCATTGTCAACCAATAATGAGTCACCATCCTCGATGACAAGAAAACCATATCATTCTGGTTCTATCACCTCTCTCGTGCTCCTACGCAGTTCTTATGTCTCTGGAACAGATTGTTCTTCCACGGGGCTTTGTGGAATCTGTTCTTGTACCAACTTCTGTGTATCTTGAGTCTCGACTTCATCGAAGTCTATCTCGCTCCCACTATCTCTTTTGGAGATGTTCTCCCTCTCAAGGAATATGGCGTGTCTTGCCACTGTAACCTTTTTGTTTGAGGGGTTGTATATGTAATATCCCTTTGTTTCCTTAGGATATCCTATAAAGATACACTTTGTGTCTCGGGGCGCAAGTTTGTTACCTGAAGAGGCCTTAACAAATGTTTCGCTACCCCACACATGTAAATTTGATAACATGGCTTTGCGCCCACTCCATAACTCGTATGGAATACCATTTATCGATTTAGTTGGTACTTGGTTTAGTATGTGTGCTGCTGTTTGTAATGCATATCCCCAAAAGGATAATGGAAGACTCGCATGACTCATCATTGATCTCACCATGTCCAACAGGGTGCGGTTCCTCCTTTCGCTTACACCATTCCACTGTGGCGTGTAAGGATGAGTGAGTTGAGATAGAATCCCAAACTCCCGTAAGAAATCAATGAAGTCCTGATTAAGATATTCTCCTCCTCTGTCTGAGCGAAGTTTCTTAATCTTCTTACCAAGCTGGTTCTCAACTTCATTTTTGTATTCTTTGAACCGATCAAAAGAATCTGACTTATACCTCATTAAGTAGATATATCTATATCTACTAAAATCATCAGTAAAAGTTATGAAGTATGAGAACCCACCCCTTGCCTCAACTGGAAATGGCCCACACACATTTGTGTGCACTAATTCTAGAATCTCTTTAGCTCTTTCACCTTTCCCACTAAATGGGGCTTTGGTCATTTTTCCTTGTAGACACGAATGACATACACAAAGTTTTTTTAGTTGGAAAGAATCTAAATACCCATCTTGATGTAATTTTGTCAAACGTTTCTCATTGACATGACCTAGCCGGTGATGCCAAAGTTGGGTGTGGTATGAGTCATGAGAATTGACTTTGTTATCGATTGCCATTACTTGGTTTGTGTAGTCTAACACATAAATGCAGTTATATAAATGTGCCCTACCAAAACAAATGCTATCTTTATAAAAGTAGCAACATTCATTTCCAAACTTGAACATGAATCCATCGGTATCTAATCTGGATACTGAAATAATGTTTTTAGTAACAGAATGCACATAATAACAACCCTTTAACACCAAGATCATTCCAGTTGGCAATGTGAGGTGGTAGTCCCCGACAGCTACAACAACAAGTCTGGCTCCGTTGGCTGCTCGTAGATCTAACTCACCTCGATCAATCTTTCTGAATCTACTTGGTTCCTGTATTTGGATACAGATGTGAGCACCACAAGCAGTATCTAATACCCAATTAGTAGAAATAGATAGATTGCATTTGATAACAAACGCACCTGAAGCTTCCCCTTGCTTCCTTGGCTGAGTGCAGTTTTTCTTCCAGTGGCCCTTCTTGCCACATGCGAAACAAACAACATCCTGTTCCCTTGCCTCCCCTTTGATCTTCCTTTTCTTGGAAGGCCTTGAAGAAGTTTTGGGATTAAAGCTCTTCGCCTTCCCTTTCCTTTTATTCACCATAAGGACATAAGGCTTTTCACGCTTCATGTCATTATCTACTTGGCGAATAAGGATAAGAAGATCAGATAGAGACTTCTCAATGTTGTTCATGTTGAAATTAACAACAAAGTTCGAGAAGCTCTGGGGGAGTGATGCAAGAATGAGATCGGTGCCCAGTTCTTTGGGGAGTTTAAAACCTAGAACCTCCAAGCGCTCAATTTAGCCAATGAGCTTGACTACATGAGGCCCAGCTGGGGCACCCTCTCCAAGATTTCTCTGAAATAGAGCCTTGGAGATCTCAAACCTTTCCTGTCTTGCTCTCTCCTGGTATAGACCACGAAGGTGCTCGAGCATGCTATAGGCATCCATGTCTTCATGAGACTTCATGAGCTCACTAGACATCGATGATAGCATCAAACATTGAACGTCGAGAGCGTCGTTCAAATGTTGATCATAGAACAGAAAATCTTCATCACTCGCCCTTGGGGCAGGAGAATCAGGAAGTGAGGACTCCAGCACGTAAAACTTTCGTTCATGGCGTAGGATAACCCGAAGGTGCCTAAACCATTCCTGAAAGTTACTACCGGTGAGGATATTGTCTTTATCCAGAATTGATTGCAGAGAAAATGTGGTTGACGAGTTTGTCATTTCGATTCTACAAATTTAAAAGAGCAGATTTATCAGTACTTTCTTGATTACATTTTATGAAAAATAATAAATGAATTTATTAATTCTCCCACTATTTTATCAAGTCCCAATGACCCTCACCATTGAACTCGGAATGTCCAGTTGCTTTGACATTCTAGTGGCAAAGATCCATATTCCCCTTCACATAACCCCAACAAGGGTTGATCAAGCTATTTGAAGGTATTTAGGTAGATAGGTCTTTGCCAACTGTGAGCTTATAGTTCCTTGATCTGTTGAGTGGACTCCCCAATCCTGAAATCCTGACTTGGATTTCCTCAACTCTTGCCTCCAATATTACACCAAGTCTAGCAAGAGCTACTTCTCTTGATGTATTATGGTTAAGTCAACCCGAAACCTTTCATAAGGGTTTCCTTTATAAAAGTAAGTGTCCCAACAAGGGTTGGTCGAACACATAGTTTTATTGACTCTTGCCCTTAATCAAGTAACGGAAGGGTTGGTCTGACTTAATATGGTATTGAAAGATTTTAATCTTTTATGCGTAGTTTCGCATTATCACATGCTTGTTAATATTAAGTAATGTTTGCTTAAGTGATTAACCATGTTCCGATAATGTTTACTCATAGTCCGGTTTTTATTTTATTCCATCTTTGCATGCTTGTTCATTTTATTAACTATGTGTTCGCGGCAACACATACATAATAAATAAACCATACAATTTAGACAGAAATAAAATAAGATGACATGATCATGAGCTTCTATTGGTTAGCTTATCTAGCGATTTTTGATAAGCTAACCCTGACCTAGGGAAAACACCTTGAACCCGATGGTTCGTGTTTTGCAGCTCCCACCTGTTCACCTTTGTATCTTCTTGCGTCGGTTTCGCCTCGGCTTCGGGATTTGAACCTTCTCCTCTGGCTTGGGAGATCCTCCATTACATGAGTTTACATTAAAGAAACCATGGGCATGCAGACCCTACATTTTATTGGAAGAAGGCTCGCAGACCAACAAATTTAAATTAAATAAATTTAAATGAAACCATACACATACAAAGGGTCCTTGATCTAGCTCATGATCATCCATAGAATGCAACGACATTTACACATATTTAGAATTCAAATTCTTTTAATCGTTCTTTCATTTAAGATAAGTCACACTCGAATTCAATTAATTATGATCTTATAATTAATCAATTCTTTATCTTAAATTCCTTTCTGAATTTCCTTGAGATTCTTCTCATCCATATTCCTTGTACGAGTCTTTGTACATTGGAGGAAACCTGGTGAAATTCCATTTCTGGAAAGTACACGACCTGTAGTTTGTAATTACACGGCGTGTATTTCTTTTCACCTCTTATCCAAAGTACACGTCGGGGGCTTTGGCGTGTTTTCTGTACTTTGGACATTTTGGAGTACACGACGTGTAGATAAATCATACACGGCATGTAGTTCCTTGTTACGGGGTAACCAGCCTGGCAACCCCGTGTACGCGGTACGCGGCTTATCCTTGTACACGGTTTCACCTGGGCTGGAACGGACTACACGACGTGTTGCTCCAACATACACGCCGTGTATTCCGGTTTCCACACGCCGTTCAATTCTGGTCAACACAACGTGATTAATACTTAAGCATATTCAATTCACACTGCGTGGTTTGGCGGACCAGTGCCGGTTCGTTGAACCCAAGTACACGATGTGTAGTTTTAATTACACGCCGTATAATCCCATGTTGTACAGACAGAAAGAGCGGCTCATCCAGATGAGTTCCTCGTTTTTATTTTAATCAAAAATTAAAATTAAAAGGCCGTTTCTGTGATATGAATCGAGAAACGGAGGAAGAATAGATCTCGTTTATTCAGATTTATAGAATGATTTATTTCAAATTGAATCAAATATAAATGCGTAAACTATCAACGGAAATTAAATAACTATAATCAACGTTGTAACCTCCCTCTGATACCATTTGATGGTTCCGGGCGCAGCGGAAGCGCGTGGGTGGATGTGCCCACTTGGCTTTTTGTCATTAGCAATGATCAATCCGGGATCAATACGACGATAAACGCCAGTCTCCACGGATCGAATCACAGAAAAAGACAAAGAAGAAGGTTTGTCCCGGAACCACAAACAAGGATCGTTACAAGTTGATTATAATTAATTTAATTAATTGAAAAGAAATACCTTTTGGGTGTTCTTTCTTCGTTGATGTTCTTGATCACGTTCCAATGTGATTCGTCGTTGCGTCGCAGAAGCCAAGTGTAGACTTCCTCTAGCGGTGATCCACACGTGTACCTCGTATCTCGGGACGTCGCCAAAGGAGTCTCCGGGTGCTAGCATGGAGAATCCTTTGCTTGCGTTGTCCGCCTTAGAACGTCTTGATCCAATGGAAGATGATCTCTCTCGGTCTTGAGAGCGTTCTTGGAGGAAGATGTTCTTTCGGCCTTGAAAGAATTCTCCAGAGTTGTTGTGCACAACGATTCTCTTGTGTGTAGGAAAAGAGTTGGGGTTGTGAGGATATTTATAATCAGGTTTGAGGTTGTAGAGTTATGAAAATAAATAAACGCGTTACATCATTTTATTTATTTCATTGACTCTTATTTAAAACCCCCATGTCGAATAATTAATTCCTTGACATGCGCCCACGCTGATTATAATAAATATCATTTAAAATAATATTATATCATCAAAATCCTGACTGGAAAAACTACAAGGCGTGTATTAATAAATACACGGCGTGTACTTGTTTTTCATTGAAAACTAAACGGCGTGTGCATTCAATGTACACAGTGTGTATATCTTGTTTTCATTTATTCATTTCCTTTCCATAAAGAAAACTACATGGCATGTAATTATTAATACACAGCGTGTACTTGTTTTCCATGAAAAACTACATGGCGTGTAATAATTAATACACGACGTATATATCTTGTTTTTCATTTCCTTCTTCCTACATCATTAAAACGATTTAGGCCTCCTTGAATAATTATTAAACCACGTACGAGAATAATCTTTATTCTACTTGAGATACTTGAATACACTTAGTGTGTGACCCTCTAGGCCTCTTTTTCGTTGGCATTAGGCGAGCTTTCCTAAAGTCCAAGATCACTGTCTAGCAACGGGTTAAGGTACCCAATAGAAAGAAGTTGACGCCGCATTGACGTATCACCTCATACGAACGTTTACTGTGTAATTTAATCCCTTTGTCTCGATATCTCATCAAACAGGTTTCATGGCAATGTCATAAAACTATATGCTTGATCCGTCGTTCTTTGACTACCTGAAATAAACTCGTCGTTCACACCATGACCATGGAATTTAATGCGACAGTTTTATTTCAATCAGAGGGGCAAGATATCAACTTCCATAAATGGAAGGGACAAATCCTTCCTCGACTTATCCATTAAAAACATGTCACTCGTGACGCACCCAACGTACCCTATTTCCCGCCAATTGTCTGCGTGATGGTTTTCATCAGTAAATCTAAGTGCGCGAGTCATGACATGAGTTAATGATAATCTTCCAGTCTAAGGACCATTACACACGATCGTAGATAGCAATGTCCGATGACACCAAGACATGCAGAATTGCTACTGGCGGGTCTGTTCTCATAATCTCCCATCTTGGGGATTACCAAGTGCAAACTTCATGAGAGAGAGGCTCGTCTTCTTACGAGTACTCGCACATGACGGTCTGTATACTATGTGTCCTATCATAGTATGTCATCCAACCGCAGAACTTTATTTAAGAATATTGCTATAACATTTCAAGGTTCTCATCATAGCGGGGATCTGGCATGACCTTATTAATGCAACAAATAATCCAGGACATTATTATATTATATTTATGCAGAACAATGAACAATATAATAAGTGAACATTCATGTAATCAAAGTACAAAACAGTTGGTTCTCAGGACACCAACCCTTACATAGGGAACATGCCTTGAGCCTTGTTGCAGATTAACCCGAGTGATGTTTCCGGTTAGCTCAAACATGTTGCTATATACCTCATGAATCTATTATTTATATCACATATACGACCCTTTTTAATGATTAAAATATTTTATTCATGCTAATATTAGCATATCATCACAACCCTTTATACTCCATGATGATCATCAATTAGAGATAACTCAAAAGCATTCTTTGAGGGGATATTATCATTTGACTATTCCTAGAAAATTACAACACACATGAATGAATGATAAAAAATATATTATTTATTATAAATCGATGATACATTTTATATTCTAAAACTCTTTTAAGAATACTTAAAACACCTTATAAAAGTTCCATTTTATCATATCTTATATGATAAACAGCTAGTCCAGCCTCATGTCTGCTATATTTTATGAATTTTGGTAACTCATTACATCTATATGTAATTCCCACCACATCTTTATATGAACACCTAAAATAAACTTTTTAATGTGTAATATCTATGAAGTAAGCTAGTTTGAATAATAGTGAGATTTAAGAATTAAATCCCAATTGTCCAATTTAAACTTTTTAACTTTACAACATCAAATGTTACGATGTCAACATCTGTTGTCTACTTGAAATCTTTTTGGATTTTATCATCACCATCCTTATAACCCCATAAAAATTTTCCCTTGAAATATTTTTATAAATAATGTAACTATTTACATTATTACCTACATAATAAATCCTTTAGGCTAAAGTATTGTTCACATTATTACTATAACTAAATGTAACTCTTTATATTTCTTTTACCATATCATATCCTAAACTCTTTATGCTATCAAGAGGATAACACTTTAATTTTAGACAGGTATAATATTTTATTTATTAACTTTGAACTTCTCAAGTCCAAATATACTCCCACTAGAAACACTATTTTCTTTTTAATAATACATTACTAAGATACAAAAACTTATTTATGTTATAAAATAACACTTATTTCCCTTTTATAGGAATATTTAAAAAATAAACTATTATTTCTGTATCATATGTGACATTATTTTTTTGGAGAACTTTTATCTGAAAAGAAATATTCATTAAAATATTCCATTGATGGATGTAAGAGACATCTTCCCTTGTATTTTAAAAAACAATATAAACTCTTTATCCCAGGAAAAAAAATTATGGTAATCTCATTTTTCCATTTTTTTTAAAATATGTTATAAAAACTAATGAATTATAAACCATTTGTACAAAATTAATCATATGTATTTGATCATAATAACACTTTATTACTAAAAAACTTATCTTATCACATAAGAAAAATAAGGTAAGATGACACATCCTTTTAAGATCCATCTGAGCTCGATATATTCCATTAAGTTAAAACTCTTGATGTATCAACAATTTTCTTCATCATTTGAATGAATGCTACAAGCATTTTCACCACTTCCATTGATTTTAAACTCATATATATTTACAATATTTGTAAAATATACATTTGGTATTATACCCTTCAAAATCAAAGAATCAATTTCTATAACACTAATACCTAACATGGACATTCTAAGAAATTTCCAAAATTCCCTAAGGTGTTCTGAATAATTCCATCATAGGAAATTATTATTCCTTCTTGAAAAACCATTTAGGTTTCACTACCCTTTATTGGTTACTTTAATAAATATTGTTTCACTCTCCAACTAACTTTACTTCTTTTGAGTTTAACATTTACCCACTTATACTATCAACATAGTACCAGAATCTAGACATCATATGCCATGTCAAACTATTCTAAATACATGAGAACATAAGTTAATATTTTCTCTAATTCACCCACATTTTTAGGAAATTAACATCAAATAAAATAAGATAAATACTTTAACCATGACAAGCCTTAAAGAAAAAATTACTCTCAAACTAGTATACTCTATCTCATTGAGTATATGAATATAGATTAAAATTATTTGGGTCATTTTTTCATCAAATTCTTTTGAAGCCTTAAGAGATTCATTCTATTCTTTACATAAGCATCTTATATTCACCTGTTGAAAAAATTCAATAGTTTGGTTACCCAGTAAAGTGTTTCTCTAACATGATGAATTTATTTTACTTAAGAAATTTTCTTAAGTTACCAGTCTTAGGATTTTATTACATTAATCTTATCCTTCTCAAGGGATAATCACAAAGTTAAGTTTGATGATGATGTAATTTATCTATAAAAAACTTTTATTTGATGACTATCAAGTATTATATCATTTCATCAATTAATTTTAATGAAAGTAATCCTGCTAAAATGATGACCCTAAACATCAAATCTATTTAGTGATCTAAGATCCATATTTCACTAAGCAATGAGTCTTATTTGGCATTACTCTTACCAATTAGTCATTTAGGTAGGGAAACATACCAATTATACCAATTATTATTCTTGGATAGTTGACTAGAAAAATATTTATCTCGATCTATAAAATGGATAAACCCAACTATATTCCTCTGGTATGCTTTCTAAGGTTTTACCAGCTAAGTGTAACCCAAAAAAATTCCAATAATAGGCTAAAAAAAGACAATCTAGGGGCACCCAACTTTAACAAGACCAACCCAAGGATTTCTAGTATCATTTATCACTTTCTTGCCTGAAAAAAGATAATCCATGGGCACCCATATTTGGAATGACCTACCTAGTCGAACAATTGAGGTATTGGTAGGTGGTACTTTGGATAAAATCCCACACTTAGTATTTAAAGGGGTTTTTTATTACTTTAAAAGTATCTCTAATTTAATAGACAATATTTTCATATAAAATTATAACTATTTTCATTAAATTAAATCTTTATCATCACATTTTTTATTCATTTATGTATGAATGATTCTAAAAATTTAGTTTTGGGATCCCTATTTTATCCACCAAATTAATGTGTTCACATGTTATTTATGTGTAACCTTTTACACAACCCACACATTTGTGTTATTCACCTAAAAATAAAATATAAGTATATTTAGACATCTACAAATACATCACATGAATATGGAATAATAAATTTTCATGTAAAGGCATAGAGTTATATGAGATTGATAATATCCACATGAGTATGCCCAAAATGACAGATTTTCAACCCCTCACCTTTTTATAAGAAGACATAATTCTCTCAGCCAATGTGCAGTCTGACCCCAAGTCCCTCTCCTTGGGGACAATTTAATCAAGTGAGAATTCAATTAATGATATCTCTAACACATGATATACACAAACTAAATTCAATAACTACTCTAAAGTTCATAACACTAAAAATAATACAAGGTCAAGGTATATGAAAACTAAAATTTATGGAGTCACACCTAGCATGTCATGCATGAATCTATCTTTTATAAGCAATTTATCACATAAATAAATCATACACAATATTCATATTTCATAAACAGTTTATATATATGAATACAGCTGGGAATAACTTTTAAATGAATGTACATTTTATAAATTTAAACATGAATCATAAATTTATAAAATATTCATAAATAAAATATTTCTATAAACATTTTATCGTTAAGCTAAACATTATGAAAATTCCAAAATCTTAGTTATAAACACTTTATATCCACTTTTAATATAAACTCATTTATATTATTCATTTTAAGACATTTTACTTTAAATATATGATAGTATTTTGAATTATAAACATTTTATAATCCAATTTCTATTATGTAAACTATTTATATAATATAAATATCACATACTTGACATTATTTAAACCCTGAACAAATCTATCATCAAAATAATTTTGATGTGGTCTAAATAAAATCTTAAATAAGGTCCCTTTTAATTTAATAATTCAACATAATTAATTTTGAACAATTTATAATTTTAAATATAAACTCGATTATATTTTTCCTTTATTTATGTAATTTATGAGTTCTTTATAAATTACCCTTATGATTAAAAAAACACTTTATTTCAAAATCACAAGACATGCCATATAATTTGGTCAAAGGTAAAATTCATTTTACTGTGATTTATAATTTTTTTATAAACCATATAAATTTGTAATATACATTATTAATATTAACTCTTTAATATTATTGGAATATTTATAACTAATGTTTCAAAAAACATTAAAATAATTAATCATGAACATTTTATAGTTAATTAATTTATAACACTTTTTATAAATATTTCAAAACATCTTTTTCCATTATTTATAAACTATTTAAAAATTTCATAATTAAATTCATTACTGAATTTACTTAGTAAATGAATACTTTATTTATCATGAGAAAAAAATATAAACTTTTCATATTTAAAATTTGGATTATAAAATAAATTTTATTAAAGTAAACATTTTTTTACTATCATTTTTTCTAAATAAATAAACCTTTTATGTATTATTCATTTAAAAAATATGGCCAACCCTTAGCTAACCCATCCGAGCAGTCGACCATCTCTAGGACAGTCATCTAAGCTCAAGGATAGGCCATCCAAGAGTGGTTGAGGAGGTGTGAGGCTACATGGGCCAGTACAAGTACGAGGGACCATGAGGAGATTCTAGCGAGATCACTACTATATGGGGTAGAATGGAGGACCTTCGAAATAGGGTGATACTGAAGGATTTTAATTGTTACCATTATCTTTTCCAGGGTAATGGAAAAGCACTCTACTGAAGTGAAGTCTGATGTGGGACACATTCGGTAGGGAACTATTCATCTCCACCCACCTTGCATGTCATGGATGCCTTGCTCACACTACTTAAATTCCATGTGCATCATGCTTAATCTACTCATGCTATATCTACATGCCCCAATTGACCGCATGTTCTACAACCCGTTCTTGACGTCTTTATACCATGCTTGAGCACCCAAACTTCATGGTGCATCCTATATCTTTATGTTACGTTTGAACTTCTGTAATCTGATCTTTATACCAACATTCCATGATTGAAATTACATTGTCTTAAAATATAATTTCAATCCCACTATCGGCATTTCATTGTCTCTCAATATAAACGTAAAATAAGGTAGAAACAATGCTTTGTTTTTCATGGCTTGCAACACAAGCATCATTATCTAATAACATTTCTACACTTTTATCTCATAACCATGTTAACATCTTAAAATAATTCCTTTGATGGAGTAGGATTATCAATCACAACACTATCTTATAACATAAATCCAAACCACTAGCGATGGATATCACATGTTCTTTAAAATATAGTGAAATATAAAAATTGATCCGATGAGGAAGAAGGCTATGATACCGCTATTGGGAATTAGGGGATCATTATGCGATCCTATGAAGCAGAAGTAAACCCATAATATAGCCCAATCTACCATTGACATAACCAAATGTGCATGAAAAAAACACTATAAAAAAGAGCGTACCTAGAATGCTAGTACAATAACCTCCATCTACTTTTTTGATGATGTAGGATATAAAGGATCACCATATTAATATAAATAATCCTCCTCCCCCTAATGGATTAGAGTAGCCGAAGGATCCATGATCGTATTGTGAGGAATACCAAACACTGAAGGGGTACTAGAGCCTTCAATGTGGAATGATGAATGAACTTTTAGGAAGAAAAGATCTATGAAAAGCTTTTCTTGAAACTGATGATAATCAACAACACTCTCCACACACATTAATGAGGGCATACATTCCCTTTATATTGGAAGTTCTCAATGATTTACATAAATGGAGTGTGTGTCAATGATATGTAATGCATCTAATTCATTAATACCTGTTAATAAATCTATTGAACTTATATAGTGGATGGTCATGTGTTTTTTAATCCATTCATAATTGATCAGAAAAGAATGAGATAGTATGGGAGGGAGGTGGTAGATGCATTCACACTCAAGTTTCATCACATTCAACCACTTACAAATGAATCATATGCATGTTCCCTTAGGTTACTAGCACCTTTGAGGTGGTAGTGATATGTAGAAGTTACATCACATGAAACAGATGATAAGAATATATGCATTACATGCATGCATTCTATGTATATATATATATATATAAACTACATACATAAAATTCATGCATTATATATTCATCACATGCATTACATGCATATATTTTACACACACCATATGAATGTATTTTATATGCATATCTAACAATTACTACAATTAGCATTAATTTTTTTGACATTAAATTAACTCATTCATATTTACCACACTTAAACACACAACAACCCAATATAAATAATTACCCATATCCTATCAATATAGATGAATTACAAAAAAAAGTTTTAGGTTATCCTATCTCATCATAAGCTTTATGGAGGGTTGATCATGGACTTCAATCTAACCCTAGTTATTTATTCCCTTAGAAAAAGTTATTAATGGTATAAAAATAAGTCATGAATATATTTCACACACATATATATGTTAAAAAACCACCTAAAATAAATCCACTATTTATAAGAGCACTATCACAACATACTAAATATAATCCATGATATAACTAATTTATGCCAAAATACTTACTTCATTATAATCTAATGTATAACCTAAAGAAACTCCTCAAAGATAAAAAATCATAATAATTCTTTAAGATACCCATAAGCATGTTCACCTCCTATGAATCCAAGGTTTTATGGTTTCAATTTTCTAAGAATCATAAGTAGTATCCAATATATAATACTATCCAAAATTTTATCCATGGATGATATTTCTTGATCTCATATATGCCTAGTGATATGAGTTTATAAACCCAAAATTGGATCCTTGATCCATTCAAAAATAAATTTAAACTCTTCCCTTTATTTCACTAAAATTTATCACATAATCCAAAATTAGGTGACCCCAACATAGAATACATTTTAAGTGGTATTATGGACCTATTTTGACCATGAAAAATATCTTGCATGAGTAAAAAACATATACAAGGGATTATCACATTCCAATATCATTGATTCGTTATCTTACAGAGCAAAAATAGATACTTGGATAAAAATATATGCTCATTTGAAGTTGAATTAATTTTTTACACTTAACTTAAATCCTATTATTTATTTAAGGACCTCAACTAAGTTCAAAAAGGGGTTTTATCATAAAAGGGGATAAAAATAGGTTCTAGGAATTCCCCACCAATCATGGTTAGTGAAATAGTTTGAAAATTATCAAATAATACATGTGAAGTCACTTCCCTATTTTTTGAACCTATCATGGTTTGTGACATGATTTATAAACCATGTTAACCTATCGTACAGTCTTTTTCACCCTATATAGTTTATTAATTTTTCCACAATCCATGATACAATACCTATATTCTATATAACTACTAAAAATACTTGTCTGACATCCATTTTTCATAATTAATCCCTCAAACCTCATCCATAACATTCTAACTCTTAACTATACCCAAATTTGACTAGTTCCAACCACCATAACTCAATTCAAATAAGTTTTTAACAATTCAACTCTATATACCTCATTTTACTTTACAATTGAACTCAACCTCACAAAACCAATATATACTTTCATAATTATCACTCAATTATCCTCAAAACATAAATCAATCATATTCTCTATGAATTTTACATATGATCTATGATTATTTTCTCAATATTTAATGAAGGCGTCTCTTTAATGAAAAAAAAATCCAAAATAAACTATAAAACTTACACCCGATTCAAAATTTACAAATGCTATTCTAAATTTTTGAAAACACCCATTTATTCATAAATTCACATATACTTAACTATTTTTATCCATTCATTAACTTTTCATAACACCAATTTTAATGTCTCTCATTATTCCGGGTTAATTCTCTATTTTAATTTTCCATTATTAAATAACGAAATTTTAAAGTTTTAGTAGGTTTTAAAGTGAATGGAATGTGAGAAGAGGAAAAAATAGAAAGGTGTTGGTGTAGAAGAAGCATCAGGTACTCGTTTGTATAGTACTGGGTACCCAATGGTGTCTGGTGTGGGGTGTATTGGATAATGGCGTATCCACTAATATTTTGTAGGTTTTTTTAACAAATGGGTAATTTGGTCATTTTATAGAAAAATTATAACCCCTTAAACCCCATTCCTTCAACATTTTCATCTAAAATCCATCCATGTCTCTCTAGTAAAGCTCTCTATTTTTTTTATCTCTAAGTGATCCCTCTTCTATAGTTGATCTGGATTTATTTTAGGATACCATAGGAGTTTATCTTCAACATGGATAAGTTAAAAGAACCCTTATACAACACATTTTTCTTACTTTTCATGGGCATATGAACAAATACCTAAATCCACTTTCATTCAGGTTTATAAATTGATCACCTCTTTAGAAGGTTTTTTCCAAGTGCTTATTGGATCTAGTATATGGAGATGATGAGGCAAGGTCAACATTTCATTATTTTAATTAAAAATCTTCTTAAGGAAGTGAATTAAAGACCTATTTTACTTTGCCTAGTGTTTTTTAAATAAATCATGGAATGAAATATTATCTAATTCTAGATTTTAATTTAGGATATATTAAATCATTTGGTAGGTTATCCCTATTTTTTATCTCATATCAATGTAGTGGATATGGTAATATGGAATGGGGTAGAGTGAGGAATAAAAATATTTTTTTTATAAATTATTTCTTAAATTATTTTTTTAATTCAATTTTAAATGGTTGTTCCTCCATTCGATACTGAGTAATATAAATTTTCATTTTTTTTTGATTTCTAAACAAGTTATTTTTTTAATCCATGTATACTTGTTTCTATATATGTTTATTTATATTCATACCATGTTTAGATGCTATCATATGTGATATTGTATTTGTGGAGCCTTGGTATTATTATATATTTCCTATAAAGGTATTGTAGACATTGACAATAGGGGCTGTGAATTGATATATGTACACCATAAATACATACATACATACATACATACATACATACATACATACATACATACATACATACATACATACATACATACATACATACATACATACATACATACATACATACATACATACATACATACATACATACATACATACATACATACATACATACATATATATTATGTTCATTCCGATAAGGAGATTGGCCTCTTAATCTAGGGTATATTTTTATATGAATATGGATTTGAATATGTGTGTGTACATTCCTTCATATTAGAAGAGGGGATTCCTAAGTGATGATGGATAAAAATATACACATAAATGACTATATTTTGTTATTCTCCTCCTATATAGAATGTACAAACTCCACTAAGCGAAAATTATGAGCACAGTTCAAATCAGTTTTAGCCAGCTTTTCATTATGGATTTAGGATCATTTAAGCATGGATCACTATTTCCTATTAACTATCAAATTTACAATTATTTTCTATAAGGTGTATAGAGTCACTCATGATGAATCCTTGGTGATGGTACTAAATAATTTGAACAACTTGATTTTTCTTATTTGTGAAAGGGGGGGTTTAATATTCATAGTGTTTATATTAAATGAAAAATGAAATTAAATTAAATGAAATTATTTAATATGGATTAGGGTTATTAAAAGGATTAAGTTATTAATATATTCATTAAATTAATCAATGAAAAACGATCACATAAAATTAAAGTTTACAACCTGGAATGTATATTATTATATTTATATAATGTTTTATCTATAATACAATCCTTAACTTTGATGTTCCCTAGGAATGGGTGAACCACTAAGAGGGGGGGGGGATGAATTGGTGGTGTAATTATGTGAAAATTCACTCCTTTGAAATTGACCCCTACCGATAGTTAATACATGATCTACTCAAAATAAAGTTCTCAGACTTACCCAAATTAAATGAAAAATAAAACAGGATAAGGTAAAAGAAATTTTTACATGGTTTAATCCTAGAATAAGTACCTAGTCCTTACTATAGCTGGTTGCTATCCTAATCCACAAATTTTACATTAAAATCATATGATCAATTAAAATTGGGAAGGCCAGGTATCATATAGTAGACTTGTATTTCCCAACACATATGAAACATCCCACTAAAAATAATAAACTCCTGCTAGTAGCAAATGAATCTGAACAAAAATGAGTAAGATCCCCAGTTGAATCATAACTACTTCAGAATGTGGAGCCATCCCCATCACGCTCTCCACTTATGAAATTGTCTATAATATGATTAGAATATGATCACATATTTAGTATATTTAACCTTAATTAGACTACTCACTTGATGTAGAACCGGGTTCTGATATGCAACTCTATTCTCAATCTCAATATTTGAACATTAAATGATTAGGACACCAAATATATAATTTTTTAGAACACCACCCAGCTTCAGTCTCACTTCTTTTCAAGATGAAACCCATTGTTGATCTTAGTTTATTAGTGGGTGAAATCATTCCCATCAGGTTCTCTTATGATTCCCTAGTGCTTGTCGCTATCCTGGAGCTATAGGGAACACGCCTCGAGCCTTGTGGCGGATTAAACTGAGTGATGTTTCTAGTCAGCTCAAACCCATTGCTATATACCTCATGAATCTATTATTTATATCATATATACAACCATTTTTAATGATTAAAATATTTTATTCATGCTAATATTAACATATTATCACAACCCATTATACTCCATGATGATCATTAATTAGAGATAAATCAAAAGCATGCTTTGAGGGGATATTATCATTTGACTATTCATAGAAAATTATAGCACACATGAATGAATGATAAAAAAAGATATTATTTATTATAATTCCATGATACATTTTATATTCTAAAAATATTTTAAGAATACTTAAAAAACCATAGAAAAGTTCCAGTTTATCATATCTTATATGTTAAACTACCAGTTCAGCCCCATGCTTGCTATATTTTATAAATTTTTTTAACTGATTATATCTATATGTAATTCCCACCACATATTTATATGAACACCTACAAAAATATCCCACTAAACTTTTTAATGAGTAATATCTATGAAGTAAGCTAGTTTGGATAATAGTGATATTTAAGAATCAAATTCCAATTGTCCAATTTAAACTTTTTAACTTCAAAACATCAAATGTTAAAATGTCAACATTTGTTGTCTACTTAGAAATATTTCTAGATTTTATCATCACCATCCTTAGAACCCCATCAATATTTTCCCATGAAATATTTTTATAAATAATGTAACTATTTACATTATTACCTACATACTAAAATCCTTTAGGATAAAGTATTGTTCACCTTATTACTATAACTAAATGTAACTCTTTATATTTATTTTACCATATCATATCCTAAACTCTTTATTCTATCAAGAGGATATCACTTTAATTTTAGACAGGTATAATATTTTATTTATTAACTTTGAACTTCTCATGTCCAAATATACTCCCACTAGCCTTTTAAACAATATTTTATTTTTCATAATATGCTACTAAGATACAAAAACTCCTTTGTGTTATAAAATAACACTTATTTCCCTTTTATAGGAATATTTAAAAAATAAACTATTCTTTCTGTATCATATATGAAATTCTTTTTTTGGAGAATTTTTACCTGAAAATAAATATTCATTAAAATATTCCATTGATGGATGGTAGGGTCATATTCCCTTGTATTTTAAAAAACAATATAAACTCTTTATCCTAGGTAAAAAAATAATTCTAATCTAATTTTTCCATTTTTTTAAAAATATATTATAAAAAATAATGAATTATAAACCATTTGTATAAAATTAATCATCTGCATTTGATCATAATAACTCTTTATTACTAAAAACTTCTCTTATCACATAAGAAAAATATGGTAAGACGACACATCCTTTTAAGTTCCATCTAAGCTCGATATATTCCATTAAGTTAAAACTCTTGATGTATCAACAATTTTCTTCATCATTTGAATGAAAACTACAAACTTTTTCACCACTTCCATAGATTTTAAACTCATATATATTTACAATATTTGTAAAATATACATTTGGTATCATACCCTTCAAAATCAAAGAATAAATTTCTATAACCATAATACCTGACATGGACATTCCATGAAATTTCCAAAATTCATCAGGAGTTCTAAATAATTCCATCATATGAAATTATTATTCCTTCTTGAAAAACCATTTAGGTTTCACTGCCTCTTATTGGTTACTTTAATAAATATTTTTTCAGTCTCCAACTAACTTTACTTCTTTTTATTTTAACATTTACGCACTTGTACTATCAACATAGTACCAGAATCTAGACATCATATGCCTAGTTAAACTATTCTCAATACTTGATAAAATAAGGTAAAATTTTCTTGAATTCACCCACATTTTTAGGAAATTCCCATCAAATAAAATATGATAAATACTTTAACCATGAAAATCCTTAAAGGAAAAAATACTCTCAAACTAGTATACTCTATATCGTTGAGTATATGAATATAGATTAAAATTATTTGGCTCATTTTTGCATCAAATTCTTTTGAAACATTAGTAGATTCATTCTATACTTTATATAAGAATCTTATATTCACCTGTTGAAAAAATTAAATAGTTTGGTTACCCAGTAAGGTATTTCTCTAACACGATGAATTTATTTTACTTAAGAAATTTTCTCAGGTTACCAGTCTTAGGATTTTCTTACATTAATCTTATCATTATCAAGAGATAATCACAAAGTTAAGTTTGTTGATGATGATGTAATTTATCTACAAAAATGAAACTTTTATTTGATGACTATACAATATTATATCATTTCATCAACTAATTTTAATGAAAGTAATGCCACTAAAATGATGACCCTAAACATCAAATATATTTAGTGATCTATGATCCATATTTCACTAAGTAATGAGTATTATTTGGAATTACTCTTACCAATTAGTCAATTAGGGAGGGAAACATACCAATTATACCAATTATGATTCTTGGATAGTTGATTGGGAAATTTTTTATCTTGATCCATAACATGGATAAACCCAACTGTATTCCTCTGGTATGCTTTCTAAGGTTTTCCCAGCTAAGTGTAACCCAAAAAATGCCAATAATAGGCTAAAAAAAGACATTCTAAGGGCACCCAACTTTAACATGACCTACACAACGATTTTTAGTATCATTTATCACTTTCTTTCCTTACACAAGATAATCCATGGGAACCCATATTTTGAATGACCTACCATGTTGAACAATTGAGGTATTGGTAGGTAGCACTTTGGATGAAATCCAAAACTTAGTATTTAAAGGGGTTTTTATTATTTTAAAAGTATCTCTAATTTAATATACAACATTTTCATATAAAATTATAACTATTTTCATCAAATTAAATCTTTATCATCACATTTTTTATTCATTTATGTATGAATTCTTCTAAAAATTTAGTTTTGGGATCCCTATTTTATCCACCAAATTAATGTGTTCACATGATATTTATGTGTAACCTTTTACACAACCCACACATTTTTGTTACTCACCCAAAAATAAAATACAAGTATATTTATACATATACAAATAAATCACATGAATATGTCACAATAACTTTTCATGTAAAGGAATAGAGTTATATGAGATTGATAATATCCATATGAGTATGCCCAAAATAACAGATTTTCAACCCCTCACCTTTTTATAACAAGACATAATCCTCTCAACCAGTGTGTAGTCCGACCCCAAGTCCCTCTACTTGGGGACAATTTAATCAAGTGAGAATTCATTTAATGATATCTATAACACATGATATACAAAAACTAAATTCAATAACTATTCTCAATTTCATAACTCTAAAAATAATACAAGGTCAAGGTATATGAAAAACTAAAATTTATGGAGTCACACCTAGCATGTCATGCATGAATATATCTTTTATAAGAAATTTATTACATAAATAAATCATACACAGTATTCATATTTCATAATCCATTTATATACATGAATATAGCGGAGGATAACTTTTAAATTAATGTATATTTTATAAATTTAAACACGAGTCATAAATTTATAAAATATTTATAAATAAAATATTTGTATAAACATTTTATAGTTAAGCTAAACATTATGTATATTCCATAATATCATGAACCAACCCGAGTCGACCCTGAACCGATCACCCAAGTCAGCCCGCGACAAGGCCCGAGAGGCATTCCCAATCCTCCTGGGCTGGCGACAAGCGCCAGGGCATTGACAGAAATGATGGGAACAGTTTCACCCAATATAAATAAATAAAAACAGAGGAAATAATAAAGAGCAACTCAGAATAAATAAACCAAATAAAGCAACTAAACAAGAACTGAAGAAAATAAAACTAACCGAATGGGACAATCACTATCTCCGTGTGACCTCACGGGTCACTATCCAAATCATGACCGAACATCTCCCAAGGAGAACAAGCTAGCGTCGAACCCGCAACAAAAACTAAAACTAAGAAAACACTATAGGAATGAGTATTAAAACTCAGTAGGCATGCCCAAACAATCTATTCCCGAAACACTGCCATTAAATAAAGAATTTTACTAATCGCAAGTTTGAACTACATTATATAAAATATGAGTTTTCACACACACTTTCATTTCCAAGTCAAGTAACGGTCCATTGCCTTTTCTAATTCAAAAAAAGTTTAAGGTTTGGAGGAAAAAGATGCATTACATTTTTAAAACATTTTCGCGAACAATTTAAAATCTAAATTTTAGTTGTTAAATAAGAGGAAAATCATACGCACACACACAACACACAATAAGGGAAATGGAAAAGTGGTGCACGGGGCCAACAACCAAACTAAGCACCTCAAACGTTCGTCACATACAAATAAGCACTAAAGAAAACATGGGTTGAACCTAGGAGCTCGTGAACAATCCAAAACATACTATACATGCGACTTATCCTGAAGGCATGCCTACTCTTGATGACATCATAATGCCCTAACGCTCGGTATTTCCCTACCTGGCCTAACCGAGGGGCCTAATCCCTTAGCAGAGCAAAGTCCGTACTAAGGGCCACTAGCCAGTGCGTAATCTAAACTAGTGCAACAATCGTTCTCTGAAGATTCACTTACTATTCCAGGTTACTATGTCAACACATGAAATAAAAAGGGATGATTCAATAATTGCAATCAAGTAACCAATCACAATGCACGACCACCACACACAACAACTCACACAATCCACATATATAGCAGGATCACCCCTGAGTCACCCCAAAGAGATTTTTCAAAATATTTCATTTCTTTAATGTGCCAAACAGGCCTTAACCAACCACTCAACATCAACCTATTTTTAGAAGAACCAACACATGAAACTCACTTCCAAAGAATCAAGGAAACACCACTTTCAATCTCAAAACCATTTGAAACCCCATTTAAGAAATCCATTTTAGAAACCTAAACCACCATTTTGAAACTAAGTCATAAGTACAAAGTCCAATGGGGCATTTTATCAACACGTATTATGCACATTAAAAAAAACATTTCCAAACAATTCAAGCACAAGAGGAAATTACTACCTTTCACAACAAACATTACTTCTAAGACCAATTACTTAATATTATTTACCATTAATCTAAAATTAATGAAACAACAAGAAATTAATAAATTCTAAGTATAATGGCAAGTGTAGTGGGGACCTAGCTCAAGGTGGAACCAAGCCGTCCACTTAGCTCTTGGCACTTTCTAACTAAAAGCTTTTGCTCTTGATGATGGAAACCTGAAAATGCTTCACCTATACGCATATACATTTTCATATATATATATATATACCCTTTGACCCAAGTACATATTCCCCGCGCCATGAGGGAATATGCGCAAGGAGGATATATATATATACATGCTTACCCATGTATATACCTATAAGTCTTTGTCACTGACGACCAAAACCCACACTGTGATGTGAAAAACACCGTAAAACGATGTAAGGGAGTCCAATAACTACCAAAGGCTCCAAACACAACTAAAAAAAATTCACTTCCCATAAAATAATATAAATTAAGTGCAACAAATGAAAAATACACCTTTCATGGAAAACATGTCACAAGGCCAATTTGCGTCACACTCACAACTTAATAAATCATTTACATAATTAATAAAACTTTTCCATGATGTATGACAAAGCTTCACTTAAAAAAACATACTCCAACTCCTAACTTTAAAATTAAACTCAAACTAAAACAATTTTCTACACATGGTGCACACACTTTATAAGATTTAATAAACCACTTAAAATATTTTGAAGCGACTCCAAACAGTATCACAAGACTTTGAACAAAAAAGACCACCCAAAAACCCCTTTTAAGGCCAAACACACACCACTTACATGTCAAAACAGAATCCACAGCCCTTGCGCAACATAATAAATCAACAACACAGTTTAAAAAACACTATGAATGGTTCAACACAGGTTTTCATAAAATTAAAACATTCATATAACATAAATACGTTACTAAACATTTCAAATGCATATTAAACATAAAGAAAAACTTTATTCGCACCAAGAAGACTAATCAAATAACATACTAAATTGATTAAACAAGAAAAATAAAACACCAAATAATGTTTATGCATGGGACCGGCTACCTTTGGTGTTACGATTCCAAAAAAAGTTTGTGTGGAACTTCAGTCGCCGCACAACCTCACCACATGGTGATCAAATTAAACCCTAAAATAAAATTATCAAATTAGTTACACCATAAATGAACCAAACTCAACACTAAAACCCCAAATTGGAGGAGGTTTACCCAAAGGGAAGCTGAGTGTAGAAGAGAAGCGGGGTGCCGGAATTTGTGTCAGCAAGAGGAGGGGACTCCAGTGAGGAGATCTGGCCATCGAACGGAGGCGTGTGGTGGTTTCAAACCATAAGGGAAGGAGTGAGTGTGGATGTTCGGCAAGGAAGAGGGTGGCACGATAACACGTAGGAGGAGGTGCGGTTGGCGGCCGTTCACGCGACGGGAAAGAGGAGAGGAGGCGGTCCGATTCGCAAGAGGAGGGCAAGGGAAGGCATCAGCTAGGGTTGGAGGGGGGGGGAGGGTGATGCGCGATGCAGAAGGGTGGGGTGATGGGTTAGAGGGAGATGGGAGGGAGAGGGAAAGAAAAGAAATAAAGACATAAAGAATAAAATAAAAATAAAATAAAAATAAAATAAAAATAAAATAAAATAAAACAAAACTAAGTAATAATAAAAATTTTTAATCCTAATTATGAAACAAAAAATAATAAAACCAAAGAAATAGAAACAACCAAAATAAAAATATTGTTATTTTTGAGGCCGGAAAAAGTGTATGGTCGTGCACATGGTCGAACACTCAAATAATAACACATTTAATAGTGAAATGTTCTCTTATTAAGGAAAGGAATCGTGCACGGTCGCGCGCAAAAAAAAAAAAAAATCCGGTTCAAACTAAAGCTCAACGAAATAATTAAAATAATATAAATCATCAGGTCGGGGTGTGACACATAATCTTAGTTATAAACACTTTATATCCACTTTTAAAATAAAATCATTCACATTATTCATTTGAATACATTTTAATTTAAATATATGATAGTATTTTGAATTATAAACCTTTTATAATCTAATTTCTATTATGTAAACTATTTATATAATATAAATATCACATACTTGACATTATTTAAACCCTAAACAAATCAATCATCAAAATATTTTTGACATGGTCTAAATAATATCTTGAATAAGGTACCTTTTAATTTAATAATTCAAAATAATTAAATTTGAAAAATTTATAATTTTAAATATAAACTCCATTATATTTTTCATTTTTTATGTAATTTATGAGTTCTTTAAAAATTATCCTTATGATTAAAAAACACTTTATTTTAAAATCACAATACACACCATATAATTTGGTCAAAGGTAAAATACCTTTTACTATGATTTATAATTTTTTTTATAAACCATATAAATTTTTAATATACATTCTTAATATTAACTCTTTAATATTATTGGAATATTTATAACTAATGTTTCAAAAAACATTAAAATAATTAATCATGAACATTTTACAGTTAATTAATTTATAAAAAACTTTTTCTAAATATTTCAAAACATATTTTTCCATTATTTACGAACTATTTAAAAATGTCTTAATTAAATTCATTACTGAATTTAATTAAGTAAATAAATACTTTATTTACCATGAGAATGATATATGAACTTTTCATATTTAAATTTAGGCTTACAAACTAATTTTTAATAAAGTAAACATTTTATTTTACTATCATTTTTTCAAAATAAATAAACCTTTTATGTTTTATTCATTTAAAAAATATGTCCAACTCGTAGCTAACCCATTTGAGTAGTCAACCATCTATAGGATATTCATCCATGATCAAGGATAGGCCATCCAAGATCGGTTGAGGAGGTGTGAGGCTACATGAGTTAGTACAAGTATGAGGGATCACAGGGATATTCTAGAGAGATCACTACCATATGGGGTGGAATGGAGGACCTCTAAAATAGGGTGATACTAAAGGATTTTAATTGTTACCATTATCTTGTCCTGGGTAATGGAAAATCGCTCTACTAAAGTGAAGTTCGATGTGTGACACATTCAGTAGGGAACTATTCATCTCCACCTACGTTTCATGTCATGGATGCCTTTCCCACACTACTTATATTCCATGTGCATCATGATTAATATACTCATGCTACATCTACATGTCCTAATTGACCACATGTTCTACAACCCGTTCTTGACATCTGTATTCCATGCTTGATCACCCAAACTGCATGGTGCATCCTATATCTATATGTTACGTTTGAACTTCTATAATCTGATCTTTATAGAAACATTCCATGATTGAAATTACATTATCTTAAAACATAATTTCAATCCCACTATTGACGTTTCATAGACTCTCAATATAAACATAAAATAAAGTAGAAACAATGCTCTATTTTTCATAGCTTGAAACACAAGCATCATAATCTAATAACATTACTACACTTTTATCTCATAACCATGTTAACATATTAAACTAATTTGTTTGATGGAGTAGTATTATTAATCAAAACACAATCTTATAACATAAATCCAAACCACTAGCGATGGATATCACATGTTATTTAAAATATAGTGAAATATAAACATTGATCCAATGAGGAAGAAGGCTATGATACCACTATTGGGAATTAGGGGATCATTATGTGATCCTAGGAAGCATAAGTAAGCCCATAATATAGCCCGATATACCCTTGACATAACTAAATGTGCATGAAAAAAACACTATAAAAAAGGGCGTACCTAGAATGCTTGTACAATAACCTCCATCTCCTTTTTTGACGATGTGGGATTTAAAGGATCTCCATATTATTATAAATAAGCCTCCTCACTCTAATGGATTATAGCAACTGAAGGATCCATGATCATATTGTGAGGGATACCAAACACTGAAGGGGTGCTAGAGCCTTCAGTTTGGAATGATGAATGACCTTTTTAGGAAAGAAAAGAGCTATGAAATTTTTTTCTTGAAACCGATGATAATCAACAACACTCTCCACACACATTAATGAGGGAATAAATTCCATTTAAATATGAAGTTCTCAATAATTTACATAAATGGAGTGTGTGTCAATGATATGTAATGCATCTAATGCATTACTACCTGTTAATAAATCTATTGAACTTATATAGTGGATGGTCATGTGTTTTTTAATCCATTCATAATAGATCAAAAAAGAGGGAAACTATATGGGAGGGAGGTGGTAGATTCATTCACACTCAGGTTTCATCACATTCAACCACTTGAAAATAAATCATATGTATACTCCCTCTGGTTACAAGAACCTTTGAGGTGGTAGTGATATGTCAAAGTTACATCACATGAAACAGATGATAAGAATATATGCATTACATGCATGCATTCTATGTATATATATTACATGAATATATATATGCACACACACACACACACACATATATATATATATAAACTACATACATAAAATTCATGTATTATATATTAATCACATGCATTACATTCATATATTTTACACACACCATATTCATGTATTTTATATTCATATCTAACAATTACTAAAATTAGCATTAAATTTTTTTACATTAAATTAACTCATTCATATTAACCACACTTAAACAAACGACACCCCAATATAAATAATTATCCATATCCTATCAATATCAATGGATTACATCAAAAAATTTCAGGTTATCCTATCTCTGCATAAGCTTTTTGGAGGTTTGATCATGGACTTCACTCTAAACCTAGTCATGTTATTCCCTTAGAAAAATTTATTAATGGTATAAAAATAAGTCATATGAATATATTTCACATGCACATATATATGTTAAAAAACTACCTAAAATAAATCCACTATTTATAAGAGCACTATCACTACATACTAAATATAATCCATGATATAACTACTTTATTCTAAAATACTCACTTCATTATAATCTAATGTATCCTAAAGAAACTCCCCAAATATAAAAAATCATAATCATTCTTTAAGATACCCATAAGAATGTTCACCTCCTATGAATCCAAGGTTTTATGGTTTCAATTTTCTAAGCATCATAAGGAGTATCCAATATATAATACTATCCAAAATTTTATCCATGGATGATATTTCTTGATCTCATATATACCTAGTGATATGATCGTATAAACCCAAAATTGGATCCTTGATCCCTTCGAAAATAAATTTAAACTCTTCCTTTTATTACACTAAATTTTTTTTGCATCATAAAAATTTAGGTGACCCAAACATGGAATACATTTTAAGTGGTATTACAGACATATTTTGACCATGAAAAAAAACCTTCATGAATAAAAAACATAGACATGGGATTATCTCATTCCATTAGCATTGATTCGATATCTTACAGAGCTAAAATAGATACTTGGATAAAAATATATGGTAATTTGAATTTGAATTTATGTTTTACACTTAACTTAAATCCTCTTACTTATTTAAGGACCTCAACTAAGTTTGAAAAGGGGTTTTATCATCAAAAGGGGATAAAAATAAGTTCTAGGAATTCCCCCCCAAGCATGGTTAGTGAAATAGTTTGAAAATTATCAAATAATACATGTGAAGCCACTTCCCTATTTTTTGAACCTATCATGGTTTGTGACATGATTTATAAACCATGTTAACCTATCGTACAGTCTTTTTCACCCTATATAGTTTATTAATTTTTCCACAATCCATGATACAATACCTATATTCTATATAACTACTAAAAATACTTGTCTGACATCCATTTTTCATAATTAATCCCTAAAACCTCATCCATAACATTATAACTCTTAACTATACCCAAATTTGACTAGTTCCAACCACCATAACTCAATTCAAATAAGTTTTTAACCATTCAACTCTATATACCTCATTTTATTTTACAATTGAACTCAACCCCCAAACCAATATATACTTTCATAATTATCACTCAATTATCCTCAAACCATAAATCAATCATATTCTCTATGAATTTTACAAATGATCTATGATTATTTTATCAATATTTAATGAAGTAGTATCTCTAATGAACAAAAAATCCCAAAATAAACTATAAAAATTACACCCAATTCAAAATTTACAAATGCTAATCCAAATTTTTGAAAACACCCATTTTACTCATAAATTCACATATAATTAACTATTTTCATCCATTCATTAACTTTTCATAACACCAATTTTAATGTCTCTCATTATTCCAGGATAATTACCAATTTTAATTTTACTATTTAATTATTAAATAATGGAATTTTAAAGTTTTAGTAGGTTTTAAAGTGAAGGGAATGTGAGAGTAGAAAAAAAAGAAATGTGTTGGTGTAAAAGAAGCATCAAATACTCATTTGTAGAGTACTGGGTACCCAGTGGTGTCTGGTGTGGGATGTAGTGGATAATGGCATATCCACTAAGTAATTTTTAGGTTTTTTTAAACTAATGGGCAATGTGGTCATTTTATAGAAAAATTGTAACTCCTTAAACCCCACTCCTTCAACATTCTCATCTAAAATCCAGCCATGTATCTCTAGAAAATCTCTCCTTCATTTTATTTATCTCTAAGTGATCCGTCATCTATAGTTGATCTGGATTTATTTTAGGATACCATATGATTTTATCTTTCACATGGATAAGTTAGAAGAACCCTTATACATCACATTTTTCTTACTTTTCACGGGCATATGAACAAATACCTAAATCCACTTTCATTTAGATTTATAAATTGATCACCTCTTTAGTAGTTTTTTCCAAGAACTTATAGGATATGGTATATAGAGATAATGAGTCCAGATCAACATTTAATTCTTTTAATTCAAAATATTCTTAAGTAAGTGAATTAAAGACCTATTTGACTCTGACCAGTGTTTTTTAAATAAACCATGGAATGAAATATTATCTAATTCTAGATTTTAATTTCGGATCTATTAAATCATTCGGTAGGTTATCCCTATTTTTATTTCATATCAATGTAGTGGATATGGTATTAGTGGAATGGGATAGAGTGAGGAATAAAAATGAAAATGTTTTTTTAATTATTTCTTAAATTATTTTTTAATTCAATTCGATACTGAGTAATTTGAATTTTCATTTTTTATGTTGATTTCTAAACAAGATATTTTTTAAATCCATGGATACATGTTTCTATATATGTTTATTTCTATTCATACCATGTTTAGATGCTATCATATGTGATATTTTATTTTTGGATACTTGGTATTATTATATATTTCCTATAAAGGTTTTGCAGACATTGACAATAGAGGTTGTGAATTGATACATGTACACCAGAAATATATATATATATATATATATATATATATATATATATATTATGTTCATTCCTATAAGGAGATATGCCTCTTAATCTAGGATATATTTTTATATGAATATGGATTTGAATATGAGTGTGTATATTCATTCATATTAGAAGAGGGGATTCCTAAGTGATGATGGATATAAATATACACATAAATGACTATATTTTGTTATTTCCCTCCTATATAGAATGTACAGACTCCACTAAGTGAAAATTATGAGCATAGGTCAAATAAGTTTTAGTCATCTTTTCATTATGGATTTATGATCATTTCATTGTGGCTCATTATTTCTTATCAACTATCAAATTTACAATTATTTTATATAAGGTGTATAGAGGCACTCAGGATGAATCCTTGGTGATGGTCCTAAATAATTTTAACAACTTGAATTTTATTGTTTGTGAAAGGGGGATTTAATATTCATAGTGTTTAGATTAAAAGAAAAATGAAATGAAATGAAATGAAATTATTTAATATGGATTTGGGCGATTAAAAGGATTAATTGATTAATATATTCATTTAATTAAGCAATGAAAAAAGATCATGTAAAATTAAATTTTACAACATGGAATGTATATTATTATATTTATATAATGTTTTATCTACAATACAATCCATAACTTTGATGTTCCCTAGGAATGGGTAAACCACTAAGAGGGGGGGGGGGTGAATTGGGGGTGCAATTATTTTACAATTCACTCCTTTGAAATTGACCCCTACTAACAGTTAAGACATGATCTACTCAAAATAAAGTTCTCATACTTAACCTAATGAAATGATAAATAAAATAGGATAAGGTAAAATAAATTTTTACAAGGTTCAATATTGGCATAGATACCTAGTCCTTACTATAGGTAGTTTCTATCCTAATCCACAAGTTTTACATTAGAATATTATAATCAATTAAAAGTGGGAAGGGTAAGTATCATATAATATAATTGTATTTCCCACCACATATAAAACATCCCACTAAAAATAATAGACTCCCGCTATCATCAAATGAATCTAAAAAAAATAGTAAGATCCCCATTTGAATCAGAACTACTTAGGAAACAATTATTGTTGATATTCCTCTTGATCCTTTAATAATAAAATGATTATCCTCAATCCCTATTTTTTTTCATTTTCAAATAACACTTTTAAAGGGTAAGTGTGAAACTTAACATACTTCCAACCAGATAAAACAAACATCACAACCTGCCTTTCCAAAAATCAAAAAAAGAGCACCATCAACAAAAGTTTCAAATTCAAATTTCAAAAAATCCAACCAATCCTCAGACCACGTGCAGTCCACCATCATTCCGCATTGATCGTCGCGTAAATATTAGTTCACACCCACCTTTATCCATGCAAAAATCACACCAAATCCACATCAACATAGCCAAACAAAGATACAACAAGCTTCTACCAGAGTCCATCACTGACAAAAAGCTTCAACGACGTCAAAACACGAAATAGCACAATATCAACCAAATAAACCATCAGCGCAAAATAGGATCCATATCCATCACCGCTAACCCACAGAGATCATCATCATTATTATGAAAAAGTCATCACGCCATAAAGTATGGACATCAGAAAATGCATATAGAGAGAAACATGGGAAACACGCACTGATGCACCTAACTGTCAGCCTGAACCACAAAACCATCAGTGATGTAAAACTTCCACCAAAACCCACTGATACCGTCGATAAACGACCTGACACAAGTGATACACCCAAAGATCTCTACACCATAGCCACCAACATCAACCAAGAAACATGAACGATATAGAAATGTCACTAGATGATGACCTGCATCCATGAATCCATCACTGAAAATGCCTGGAGCCAATGAGGTTGAAACCACCAAAAGCCATTGGCTGCACGAACACATATCCCAAAGCATCTAGAAGACCACGTTGCACAACCACCTCGGAAATGGAAGTGAAATACTAGAACCAGAGTATAGAATTGAGTAGGATGGAGGCCGATGGAGCTCATCCTCGAGACTTCCCACTAGGAGACCGACCACACACCTCGAACAAAATAGAATCCAAAACTTGGAAAGAGAAGGGAGATATGGAACTGAAACCCGAAAGAGAAGAAGAATAAGACACCAATAAGACCCAAAATTTCCAAGCCTCTATCCCACAACCTTATATATTCTATCTCTATAGATCCAACCTAGAGAGGAATGGTGGATCTCGAGGTCAGAGCGTGACAGTGATGACCTAAGAATAAACCAGAACGCCTTCTCCCAACCAAAAGCGAGAAGTAGGGACAATGGGAAAAGAAGGATCAGACCAGACATGAAGGAGATATGGGGGAAGAACCTAGGGAGTATCCATGGAAGAATCACAATAAGGGAGGATGGGGGGGGGGGGGTGGAGAATCCATGAGCAGAGATGCTTTAAGGAGGAAACCCTAAGACATCGAGTGAAGCGAGCGAGAGAGAGGGAGGAGAAATCCGTGGGAATGTGGAGCTATACCCATCATGCTCCCCACTTATGAAATTGTCTATAATATGATTAGAATATTCTCACATCTTCAGTATTTTTAACCTCAATCAGACCAATCACTTGATGTAGAACTAGGTTTTGATATGCAACTCTATTGTCAATCTCAATCTTTAAACATTAAATGATTAGGACACCAAATATATAATTTTTTTCAAACATCACCCAGCTTTAGTCTCACTTATTTTCTATATGTATCAAGAAATTTTATCCCTCACCCAATCAATTCTATTTTCATCTACTTTTATTCCTTATATATTTTATAGTATTTTTGAACACCCAAAAAATGATCTTTATTAAATTTAGAGCCAAATCATATTCTATAGAATTCCCATAACAAATTTGATCCTTTATAGTCATTGATTTTTTTCCTTATTCAATGGTTCACGTGTGTGTGTTCCCATAATCAAGAAATATTCTATTCTTTATATAATATTTATTCGTAGTTCATTTCCATAAATACCCTTTTTCTCTATCTTCTCAATTTATATGTTAAAAAAGTTCTCAATAAAGAAATAACACCAATCTTAAAAATATAATTAAAAAATGGATGAATTTCTAAATTTCAGTAATTCCTTGAAGTGATCTCTCCTTCTACTTCACATGGATCAGATTTGGTTCTCATTCTCAAACTATTTGTGACATGAAGAAACTATTTATGGTGCAATAACACTTGATAACCTAGTGACTTGATAACTCATATTGAGTCACACCAAAATTATTTTCATGTGATTATTTTAACTTTTGGATAACACAACATCACCAAACTTACATTCAGAATTATCTTATGAAGTTTATTATAAAACAAATTCAACATTACATTGGTTCTTCCTTATGTAGTTATTTTCAAGGTTTAATATTATTTTCCATGGAATGTAGATCACAATACATTCATGCATCTTGAACCACAATTCATTAATCATGTTTCAAACAATGAATAATTTCTTGAGCATCATCAAGTTTAATATCCATCAAAAGAAAACATTATAAAATTTCTTAGATTTATGAGTACATAAAACTTTCAAAGTGTTGAATTCAAAATGATCCTTACATAGATCAAATGAACCTTATGGTCTAAGGAATGACCCTTAATAAGTCTCAACATAAGCATAAGTGACCCTTATAAAATTTTTTAGTCATCCTTAGGCACATTAGACTTATCTTATGAAGTCTATAAGTAATTCCATTGAACTTGAGAAATATTATTTACACAGTCTCCAAATGATACTTACACAGTGGAAAAAACATCCTTATGAAGTCCCATAATATTGATAAATGATACTTATATTCCAAAATTTATCCTTATGAAGTTAAATCCTTTTTCATTTTCTTAGTACCCAATACAAAATTATCTTTACGCTGTACAAGAATTACCCAATTTTTTGGTTTAGCAAAATATATCTAGATTTAGCCAAATAAACTTAGAGTTATCTCAAACCACTATAGTAACTTTATAAAACTATAAACCATATAAAAAAAAACTTCATGAATTTGGTTTAAAATGAATAAAACTTTATCAATTCCACAAAATCCATAGGTTTCTTCAATCTCATCTTAGGATCTTTAATCTTGCTCATTAGATTTGTTGTGTACCACTTTTAACTCTTTTTCAATCACTATAAATTCAAAAATTATTTTTCATTAGAACTCAAAAACTCATTTAATTATAAAATAACGACCTATCTCATGAGATATTCATATTGAAACTATAATATAGGAAAAAGTTTTGTTTTTGATAGAATTACATCCCTAGGTTACAAGAAAATTTTGTCTAAGTGAAATAAATAATTTTACTTTAAACCCAAATCATCTCATCAAATCATAAATTCTCCCCCATTTAGTAATTTCCATCACCATGGATTACAAAGAAGTGCACACTCAGTTTTGATAATGATTTTACCTCTTTGATAATAATTAAACCAATTTAGTAGTCACCTCCTTTGATTTTGTAGCAATGAGTTGTGAATATATCCCCCTTGAAAACATAATCCAAAGCCTTTTGGGGGTCCCACTTCTATATTTTTATATGGGAGGAAAAGGATGAATATGGAGATTAAAACTCAATTTAGAAAACCTCCCATTTAACATTTCCCTTGTAAAAAATTATATAATTTAGTCCTTGGTGAAAATATACTCAATCTTCACATCACCATTAGGTACTTTTTCTTTGATAAAATGGAATATAACTTCAATGTAATTTGATCCTGAATATTGAACAGTATCCATTGGAAGATCAATGAAACTTTTATTATTAGAAGAAATACATAGTGAATTATCAATTGAAACTCTTAAGTTTTACATCTTTACTTGTATCAAAATCATCTGAGTATATATTGATGTTTTCTTCCTTAGATTATTCAGGATAATCTCATGACCTTCTGGTCATTTTTTAGGGGAGTTTTTCCTCTACTATTGTAATGGGTTTCCTCTATTAACATTTTCAAAAGAGGTTTTCCTATTTTTTATTAAATAAAGGGGGATTGACCTCCAATATTTAAAAACAAATCTGAGCTCAATGAAATTGAATTTTGATTCTTATTGTACTAAGATACCTAACTCTCATAATGAAATAATTCTACAATTGAAGTGGATTTCTTGTTAATGAAATATCCAAACCAATATGAATTTATGAATCCCTACACCAAAAATCCAGAACTATTTATTTATTATACCAAATTGTAATGTAATTTTAACATCCCACCCCTACTTTTTGTCTTGAGAAGTTGGTGGAACATTACTTGGAATTAGGAGACATACCTAAGGTGCTAAAGGCTGACAATAAATGCTGAGGAATTCACTAACAATCGGGGGTAAATTTTCCATTTTAAAATAAAAAACAACCACAATAAAAGCATAGAATAACCAAAACCACTATATGATGCATGATAACAAGGTATAAAACTCAAAGTATAACAAACAAAACCAACTAAAATTAGAGTACCACAGCGGAAGAAAAAACCAAAAAAACTCAAAGACTTCGAAAAAATAACTACATAGCTCCAAACATTCTCCATGCTAAAACTCCCAAATATATCCCAATGTATCATGATACATCACTAAATAAAGGTGATACTTTCCCTTTACCTGTGTCTTGATAAAAGATATCTACAAAATCACCAAAGTACCAAATCATGGGTGAGTAATGAAAATCAACAGGCTTTCCCCAAATGACTTCTCTACTCATTCCATTAGGATAGAACATGTCAACACATTTATATAAAATAATTTATATAAAACAATTTAAAACTGTTTATATTAGAATATAAAATGATTTATATAACAAAGAAGTTTACAAGGAAAGAAAAAAAACAAGTCGTTTAACCATTTCTCAAATTCATTTAGCACAACTCATTCCACTTCACATAGTCACACACACCTACACAAACTCAACCACACAAGCTTGATGCTACCATTGATGGTGGAACTTCATGTCCATACTCTATCCCTTTGATGGTGGTACTTTATGACCAATATCCATCCCATTCATCTCACGCTTAACCATTTAATACAATAACCATTCAAAAAAAAATCTTTTCCAAACCATTTCAATAAAACTAAAATTTTATTAAAAACAATTTTCCATGAATAAAAACCAATAAACCAATTTAAAATCATGTAAAATCATGTTACAACTTTCAATTTCCACCAAAAAACCCAATTTTCACAATTTCACAAACCATCGCCAAAGAGGGTTTCCATCAAGAATCAAACAATAATTTCACAATCAATTTAAAGTAAAACCATTAATTTTAAATCAAATATTCTAGTTCTAATAAGAAGAGTCGAGAGTGAATCCACCTACCTTGGGAATTATGGGGAAAATGAACAATGACACTAATTCTTCAACAAAACTGGGTTGAATCTCCAAAAACCTTCCTTAGATATCTTTCCCTAACATCAAAATAGCCTTACCTCATCATTATTAGCATAAAAATAATATATATATCCCCAAACAGACTAGATCCAGGGTTTCTAGTGAGGGAAGGAAAGTAGATCTAAGAAAAACTACCACAAGTGAAGACTTACCAAGGGAATTAGGCTTTAACACACAAAGAATTGCCTTCAGATTGCTTCTGGTTCAAATGGGAGATACTCCCTAACCTTTGGGAGGAATAAAAATAGAATTAGAGTTGAAATAGAGGAAAAACAAGAGTCTTAGAGGTAAATCAGAGTGAGATACAATTTTTTAGGATCTCACTTTTAAACCATGCATGATTAGGCAAACTGTGCACTAACTGTGCACCAAACTCCACCTCAAGGAGCGCATCACACGGTTGGCCCACATGGTTAGAAAATCCATGCACCAACCATATAGAATCCCTATATCCCACTTTACATGGTTAATCCTAGGAGATTACATGATTTGGAAAAATCATGAACCTAACCATGCGCCTTCCCAGAAGCCCCTATCTCACTATGCATGGTTTCCTATAGGAGTTTCACATTTCCACTAACCATGCTCAAACCGTGAACCTTTATAAAAGCCGTAGAAACATTCCAAAATTCCTCCAAAATCTCCCAAACTTCACCCAAATACTTTACACACTTAAAATACATAAATAAAGGGTTACTTAATTGAAACTAGGGGTGTTTTAATACTTTTAATTTTTCTTAATATTCTCTTAGATTTCAACATATGAGACTCTTTTGTATCACTCTAAAATATTGGAAATTGAATAAAAAAACATAATATTAGGCCTTAAAGTTTTTAATTATAGAATAATTCTAGTTACTTTCCTTTATTCCTTATGATTATCACTTTTTATCGCCTCATCCTTTTTCATTTTTTTCAAATAGTTATAGGAGTAGAAATTTATTTGAAATCCACTATTCCAAACCTCTTTAGGAGTTCCCTATAGTGTTTCTATTGGGATAGTAAAACATAATCTGCATTTTTCACAATATGAAATTCTAGAAAGTAGGTTAACTTACTTAATATAGACATCTCAAAATTCCTTTTTTATCTCATTAGAAAACTCTACAAAATGATACTATTTATCTCATATAAAAGAATTTCATTAACATACACAATGAATATAATAATACCTGTGGATAACTCCTTCACACAAGGATTTCTATCAACTTTTCCATGTGATAATTCCATGATTTTTAGGAAACCATCTATCTTGGCATACTGGGATATAGGGGATTTATTCAAACCATATAAAGATTTCATAAGCCTACACACCATGATTCCATCTTTATCAAGGATAAATCACTTAGTTGATCAATTCACACCTATTATTCAAGATAACAATTGAAGAAAATAGATTTCACATTCATTTGGTAGATTTTGTAGTGTCTATGTACTACCACTACCAAGAACATTCTAGTTTTCTCATGCATTGACACCGGTGAAAATTTTTCTTCCAAATTGACCCCTCTATATATGAATAACCTTTCTAAACTAGCCTATCCTTTTTTCTTGAGACTTCACCATTCTAACTTAGTTTTTCTAAAAACCATTTGGTCTTTATAAATTTTTTATTTTTAGGACTTGGACCAATATACGGAGTATAGTTCTTCAGAATATGATCAATATCTTCATTCATAACATTGATCCATTCATCATGTTCAATTAATTTAGAGATTGTTTGAGGTTAAACTTGAGAAATAAGTAATTTTTTTTAAGTCTTCATCTTCTTCTTTTTTGGATAGGTATATAATTATTATTAATGATATTTTTTATAATCCATATGATTGTTCAATATTTAATATCTATCCCTATAATTTTCATCACTCTCTTCATCACTAGTCAAATTTGAATCAACTTCAACCATATTCTCCTCATTACTAGCCTTCTGATCAATCTATTTTTCTTAAAACTATATGTTTTTAGCTTTACCATACCTATATTTTTATACAATAAAAACTTTTGATCTAAATTGATTTCCACATAAAAACATTATACCATCTTTTTTATTGTTTTATTCCAAAATTTGTATCCACTTCCATTAGAAAGATATCCCATGACGATGCCTTTTTTTGATTTCTATTCAAACTTGACTAGATTTTTGTTTTTGATTTTCATGAAACAAGGGATAACATACACTTTAATGTATTTGAAAGTTGTATTTATTTTATACCATATCTCATATGATTCTTATGAGTCTCATATATAAATAGGAATATATTTTTAATGTGAACTACTATGAAAATAGGTTATATCTGAAATAATTTTGAAAGTTTATGTTTAACTAGTATGTTACTTCCAATTTCATCAATGCTCATTTTTTCCTCTCAGACACACCATTTTGTGTGCATGGGGGTTTATGGTGTTCTATATTGATGCTTTATCCCATGGTTTTCAAAATAATATTCAAAATCATTACATTCATATTCTTTCCCATTATCTGATCTCACCTTTTTGATATAGATAACATGATATTTCTAAACCTATCTTCTAAAAATTTTAAACATCTGAATATCCTCTACTTTTCACTTCATGAATAGAACATTAGTCATATGGGTGTATTAATTAATTAATTAATTTAATAAAATAATGTTCACCCTTGGTTAACTTGTGTCTCATAGGACCACACACATCTGAGTATATGATTTGCAAAGGTCCTGTTGACTAGATCTCTACTCTTTTGTGTGCCCTTTTAATTTTTCCCCTTTTGAAAAGTATCGAAAATAGATTATCTATATATTTTGAGTTGGGTAAGGTCTATCACTACTCCATATTTTGATATATTTTTCATGTTTATTTGGATATGATGGAAAATTATTATATGACATAGATTATTATCATCCATGGAACTCATATAACTTGAATTGGATAAGTCACTAATTTTAAATAAGTTTTACTTATTCTTTAAACTCTAGTAATAACACTTACATATTTGGAATTATTGATGATGAATGAGTTATTATAAAAGAAAAATTCATTCCCATTATTACAAAATTGGATCACAGTTAGTAAATCATGCTTCATCCCTTCTATAAACAAGATATATTTTCATTTAAGTTCTAATGAATTAATTTCATTAGTTCAAACACCATTTATTTTCAAGGAACTATCATTGAAAAAAGTCACAACAATTCCTTCATGAAATTTTATATTATTAAAGATATTTCCATATCCATCCATGTCTAAGGAAAACCACTATTAAGGATCTAAGATTTCCCTCTCTTACTTTTAATGAAACCTTAATAATAAGTGACTTATCCTCCAAATTTTTATTTTGACCTTTTTTTCCTTTAAATTTTAAAAAAATTTGTATGGATAGGTTAGTGACATATTTCATAGCACAATTTCCATTTTTATCACATCTTCCAAAAGATTCCTCCAAACCATCAAATATATTTTTTATAGATAGACTTAATTATTTTTTATTCACAACCTGTTTCTCTTAAAGTTCTTCTCATATATTCTCTGAGTTCCTCCCCATTGATTCATACCTTATTATAGTTAAAGACATGTTTTACAAGTATATATAATCATTTTGAATTAACATCCCACAACACCAATAAAAACCATTGAATGTATAAATTATAGAAAAGTTTAAATTATTTATAGAAATCTACTGTCTAGAATTCTGAGTTTCCTATATACATATTCTCTGATCTTGATTATGTTTGGAAGTTAATGAAATTATTAGAATTATCATTTAATATTTATATATTGAATAATGTTTTTATCCACTTTTATTTTCCCATAAATTCTTAGATTTTGAATTAATACCTTCACTATTAGTCAAAAAAATTAACAATTAGAATTTTTAAGTATGGATTTAACTAGATTTATTATGGGGGATTCCTAAGCTACTCTAGAGGATTCAAATTTGTATTCAGTAGTTTTTTTAAATCCATAATTTATTTTATTTAAATTAACATCAAAAGTAAGACACTATGATTGTAACTTGATCAGTTCCTCCTCTTTCACAAGTAGTTTTTCTACAATATCTTTTAGGATCTTCACATTCTAAAAAACTTTTAATTTGGATTTTTTGAGTCCTTAAATGAGCCCAGTTTATGATTGATATATAATTATTCATAATAAATTATATTTCCACATTCATTCTTCAAAACATTTATTTCTTTATTGATCTTTATATTTTACTCTGGAAAGGCTTCCAATTTAGATCTGAACAAATTTTCCATGTAGGCTTCTTCACTACATTACTCATCACTACTTGAGGAAGTTTCTTACCTCTCAAAAAATGCTATAAAATCAGAGAATTTATCATGAACTTCATCCTCTAATTGACTTTAAGATAAAGTGACGTATTCTTCCTCTTTACCCACCCATCAACTTCTCTTTATACTTGGAAATTTATTATTCTTGTCACTTGATTTGTACATATCCTTTTAGTTCATTACCCATTTCTTATTTCTAGGTTTTTCACCAAGTTTATTAGAATCATAATCAAGGGTTTTCTTCTTAGGATATTTTATATCAATGTTTCCTGTACCACCAATCTTGAATAATTTTAAAGCCAACTTGCCTTTATATTTACCTTTTCATTTTTTATTTTTTTAGAGATTAGAGATATGACTCACTTGAAATCCTCATCATCCTCATCATCATATCCACTAGATGGTGTAGGTTCTTCATCTTTAAATTTCAGCTTCCTCATGGCTTAAAAAGTCAACTATTATTTAACCTTGTTTGTAAATGTATCTACATTCCTCATTTTATAAAAAATGAGTTTTTTTTAGCTCATAAAAGTTAATATCCTCTCTATACTAAAAGGCTAATTTTTTTTAACCAAACCTATTGGTGAAATTTCTCATTAGTTTCTTTACAATGGTGGAGTCTTTCTTTATTTTCTCCACAACTGCTATTATTACTCTCTATTTAATTAACACTAGTGAAGTAATAAAATATGGTTTCTTCTTCAACCATTTTGATATCCTAATACATACTTATTCATACTTGAAATTTGGATTCTTTGAATTTTACATTTCCTTCATATTTTATCATTAAATTTTCTCAAAATTCTTTTATCAGTTTGAAGTCCCATGATTTTTGTGAAATTTTTTTTAGTAAGAATAATATGAATAAAATTTATAAACTTACCATCAACATAAAGATTTATTTTATCTATAAGTTTCATTAATTCAAATATTTAAATAGGTGTAAATACTATAACAGTTGCATCAATCACTTCAAGTGTAAGTGATAAATGATATAATATTATTCTTTTCTTATACCCATTAAAATTATTCACATATTAAATTAGGTAAAACTATTCTGTTATATAAATTTATACAATCCAGATTTTACAAAATGAGGATATAATAATGGGAACTTATGATTTGATACCACTTGATGTGCCATAGGAATGGGTGAACCATTGGGGTGGATGAATCAATAGTGAAATTCTTTTACAATTTCTTCCATTGAAATTATCCCCTAATACCAATTAAGACACAATATTCTAAAAATAAATCACTTAGCCTTACATAAAGAAAATGAGAAATAAAACCAGAAAAGGAAAAAGATATTTTTACATTGTTTGGTCCTCTTGTGGGTACCTACCCCTTGATACATCCATTTTCTATCTCAATACATATATTTTATACTATAATATTATGATAAATTTTAAGTGGGTAAGCCGAGTATCATCATATAGGATTTTTATTACCAAAACATACATGTCATTTAGATGAAAATATATGACTCTCACTTGAAGTAAATGAATCTGAACTAGAATGAGTAAGATCACTAGTTGAATCAAAGCAGTTTTAGAAAATTTCAATATAGTTCTTCCTCTTAATCCATTAAGAATAATCTGATAAGAATATGAGGAAATATTTTATATATTCATCCTATTTCATATTAATCACATGATACAAAATCAAATGCTGATATACAAATCTATTATCAATATCAATCTTTAAACACTAAATGACCAGTCCACCAAATATTGAATTCATCCAAACTCCATTATGATTCAGTCTCTCTTCTTTTTTATATGTGTCAAAATATCTTATCTCTTACTCAATATCTATTATTTTCATCATCTTTTCTTCTTTATATATTTTGTGGTATTTTTTATCCCCTAAAAACTAATATTTTTGAATTTTTAATCCATATCATATTCTATAGGATTCCCATAAAAAATTTTATCCTCTATAATCCTTGGTTTGTTTACTCCTTCAATATTTCACATGGGTGTGTTCCCACATCAATGAATATTCTATTATTTATATAACTTCCATCACCAATTAATTTATAAAAATACCATCATTCTCTTTATTATCAATTTAGATACTAAAAAAATGTTCAGGAAAGAAACAAAATCAATCTTGAAAAAATAATTCACAAATAGATCCATTTGTGAATTATAATAATACCTAACACTTATCTCTCATTCTTGTTATCATGGACCATCCTTAGTTCTCATAATTAAACTACTCATAGTGTGACATTAATATTCATGGTGTAACATCCCTTGATAACATAGTAATCTAATAACCCATCTTTAATCACAAATCAATGATTTCATGTGATTATTTTCACTTCAGGATAAGATAATATCACCACACTTATATTTTAGAGTGATCTTTTGAAGTTTCTTATAAAATATATTCAAATTTATCTTATTTCATATTCATATTTTTGGTATCATGGTTTTCAATTATTCTATACGTAATGTATATCACAATCCATTTTAGTATCTTGATCCATAATTCATTAGTGATTTAAAAAAAATAAAAATAGCCTAGGAATTATTGAATTTAATTTACCTCAAAATAAAACATTCTAAAATTTATCAATTTTTTGAGTACTCAAAATTTTATAAGTTTTGAATTTAGAATGATCCTTAAAAAGACCAAATTACCCTTATTATCCACACAATTACCCTTATGAAGTCTCATTTTAATGGTATGTGACCCTTATGAAGTTCTGGATTCATACGTATGCACATAAGACTTATCCTTGTGAAAAATATAAATCATCCTTATGAAATTTATAAATCATCTTTATGAAGTCTCTAAATGATTATTACATAGTGGAAAAACATATTTATTAATTCCAATAATAAGGATAAATAGTCTATACATTCACAGATTTACCCTTATGAAGTCAATTACTTTGATATTTTCTCAGTAGCAAGCACAAAATCATCTTTACATCATACACGACTTATCCAATTTTCAATTTCATAAGAAAAGATGCATTCATAACCAAATAATATTATAATAATATAAAAACACCTAAAAAAAATTCAAAACCACTATATATAATCTTAAAAAACACTTTAATCATGTGGTTGAAAATAGATACAACTTTTGAGAAATTCCACAGTTCCATAAGGTTCTTGAATCTCCTTTATGGATCTTTAAACTTATGTTTCAATCCATGAAATCACATATTATATGAATGGTTTAATATTCCATAAAACCTTATATTTAAAGAGGTTTAATAAAATATGAAACCCTCAAATTACACAATTTCAATAATCCATGACATATTTGATGGAATCACACAATATTAATTTAAAAATCATGAAACACAATTGTTCTCGATCAATCCACCAATACTAACCTAAAACTTTTCCCCAAAAGGTGATTCATTTATCCATAAACCTGGTGAATAATTTTATTAGAAATATAGATGATATAGAAGAAAATAAATGAAAATTAATCACATAAAGAGAGAGAGAAACTAACCCAAATATACGCACAAATAATATTTAAACAGTAAAGTAATGTAATGATATTTATACGAGATCGAGGAGAGGGATAAAAAAATGAAAATAATATAAGATCATAAAATTAAATTATACAATTTTATTGTGAGTGTAAGAACACAATACAACTTTCATTAATGTCAAAGACATATAATATGAAGTAGAGAATATAAAAGGAATCAAAGATAAAAATGATGAATAAAAAGCAGAAGGTTGGAGAATTTTATCTAGATTAATATATAGTTTATAATATCCAACAAGTATTTAATTAAGGTATGGTAATTCCAAGTATCTTTCTTCACTTATAAATTTTTAACCCCATTAATAGAAGTGGAGGCACCTATTTGTTTTGCAAGTGGGGTGGTGGGTTTCCCCTCTAAATATATCCTTCATCTTTTTATACTTATTTGACCCATTATAACTCAAAATATCAATATAGTTTCATCTAAAAGTTTTTTCTTTTTCCTCTTTGTGATCCACCCTTGAAATTTCAATTCAATCAGAAACCCATACCCAAATTTACGTATTAAATACCAAACTTGTTTTTTTTGTCCTGAGAGGCTATTCACTTTTTGAATGTTCTATATTAGTAAGTATTTATGTACTTGAAAATAAATAAATCACAAGTTTAACCAGTTAATGAAATTTCCCCCCACCATCATCTGTATCTCCACACAAGATATGATCCCATTTGGATAAATATTATAAGAGACATGGGCCCATAACTAATAAGTAGTCAAGTCATTTATTAGAATTATAAACCTCTATTATGGGATTATATTGGGTTAATTAATAGTTTAATTGTAATGTTATTGTTTTAATAATATTATCCCCACATATTTTCATTTTATACATAACTTATCAAGGAATTTGGGCATTTGAATATTCCTAAGTAATATAAATATTTCATATAGTCCAATCCATAGGTAAAATCAATAACTCTATTTGTTTATTCTATTTGACCCTCCAAATAATAAACCAATATCAAGATCTAGTTTAAGTACATGTGAAGAAATTATCTTGGTATTATAAAAAATAAAAATAAATTGAATTATATCAAAATTGAAAAAATTTACAATCATATTAAGAAATTACTATCAAAATGGATGAATTTAAATAATTCTCTAGAAATTTATTCAATATCAAGACATGAACATTACCTAAAAAATGTGCATATTTTATGAATAAACTAGTATGTTAAGTCATTAAAAAATCATGAATGAAAATGAATCACCAACTCTCCCAAACATAGGCTAGTGCATGTCATCAAGCACAAAAAAAATACACACAACATGAAAAACCATGATCACCCATAAACCAATCTTAATATTTTATTTCCACCTATGAGGGGTTTATTAACATGTACAATCATCCACTATAAATTTTAAAACATCTTATTTCCTCAATTATATTTCAAATTACTTTTTTATTTTTCATGATCAAATTTAGAATTGGAAAATGTTCTCACACAAGATGCACTCATCTAACAATAATTTAATATTTTTAATGTTCTTCACTCATTCAAAAACCAAGAGTGATTATTTATGAGTCTTTTAGAGCTCTTAACTTCTATTACCATAAAATTTTTTAAAATTATTAAGAGATTTTTTTGAAAGGTATTTTTTTTATGGATTATGGGATGGAAGGAAAATGGATAAAAAGAGGGGATGCAGGGTAAAAACATTAACTTAGATAAAACTATACATGTCTAATTAATGGAATCAATAATGTATTTCTAATATCATTTCATCCAATTGAACACTTACATGAGAATGAGAACATAAGGTATGGATTTAAGTGAGGTTTAGAGAGATAAATATCCTAAGCCATAACAAAAATGTATACAATGGGACATGATGAAAGTGACTTTTTTTATTTTTTTATCAATATATTATTTTCATTATTTTAGTTTTTTTGAATATTTTTTGAATGATATGACTCAAAATATTTGATATAAAATGATAATGAAAATTTTCCCAAGACTCACCATAAGAAAAATTTTCTCCCATGCATAAAATGGTTCTTTTACCCAATGAAAATAAAACTAAATAAATATCAATGAATACAAATCCTTAAGGAAATACATTCCCCTATACTTAAATTTCATAAAATCTTGTATATAATATCCATGTGAATTTTGAGTGGGACAAGGTCCTGGTCTTGTAACATGGATAACAAAAATGGTATATTAATTGGATCAAATGGGATATAAAATGAGGTTTATTACATTATTCGAGGGAGGCTATTTAGTTTAAATGATTTCTGTATTATTAAAAAACCTGCATCATTCATTTTTCAGGAACATATATGTTTTTAAATTTAGATCAAAGGTAAAAAAATAAATATTCAAAATAAATGATAAATAGAATATAAAAATAAAATATGGTCATTAATGATATTGACATGAAAACTCAATTTATAACCCATGGTTTGAAGAAAAAAAATTCATTTTATAATACAAATGAGGGTACCCAAAATATATTTGGTTAATAAAAAAATATATTTGGTTAAGAAAAAAATATATTAGTAAAATATGGTGATGAAAATTAAATAATTTTTGAGATGAAAATAATACCTTATGACTCCCCCAAAATGGTTTGACAAAATATCAAACTTTTTGATGAGTAACCATGAATCAGTTTTTTTGTTTTTTTGTTTTCTTCAGAAACACACAAATATAAAATAAAAAAAAAGAATTAAATATGAGATTTAGAAAGTGAGAAAAAGAAAACATATGGAGAATAGGGAGAAAATATAGTTAGATTTAGTGAGTGACATAAAGAGATATAGGGAGATTTATAGGGTAATAATGAGTGGTGCTTCCAAGTTGGGAGTGGGTGGATTTCCTTCCCCATTCAGTGGTGGACCTATTCTAGTAGAACTATATTTTGGTAGAATTTAAGATGATTATTGATGCATGGAGGTGGATATTGGAATTGAATTGAGGATTATTTAGTATAAAACATGGATTAAACCACTCACCCTATTATATTCTATCTTACCTACAAGGAAAGGAAAAGATTTATTTTTTAATTTAAATAAAAACTAAAAATAAATGAAATATTCAGAAAAGTAAAATAAAACTTGGATTAAATATCAATAAGAGTTACATTTATTATATTTAAAACTAGATAGATATAATAGAATATCAATATTCTAATGGTATATGTGGTTTCCTTGATATGAACCACCATTTTTTCTTAGATCTAATGCGATTCCAAACACATTTCTCTATATGAATATCCCCTTGTTCATTAAAAAATATGCCCCATTAATTTTTATATACTTATAGTTTAATGGGTGTAAAAAATAATATAGGGAACTCCCTTTAGTCTTCAACTTCAGTCCACCAAATATTGGTTTCCAATGCTAGGATGTTTAGTAACATGTTTCAGTTCTAGTGGTTCATTTACATGTGGGGTAAACAATATGAGATCATAATATGAGATTACAGTTGTTTCAATTCACTTTTTTCCCTTACTTTCCAATTAAATGATATAAATATCAATGGTGACATGATACTCGAAATATTTTTCAAGATACTTTATATTAATGGTGATTTCTAATGTATGGTCAATTTCAAAATCACCAGTGATCACTTTTTTAATGAGGTAACATATCTCAAAAACTTTACTCTCCTCTATCCCAAGATTTTTTTTAAAAACATTGATTTTCAATGAAAAGTGTACGAAAATATGTATGGAATATAAATATGAGTTTTTATTGCTTTTAAGATTACCCTCATCACATTTCAATATAATGTAACAATTATTAGAGGTCACATGGAAATCTACAACATTAACAATATCGTTTTTTAATAGTGTTCGATGAATAAATGCCAATTTTAACCTTATTAATGTAATAATTATAGATTAGGGGAGTAATTTATTTTTATTTTTACACCAATTATTTATTAATATATTTTTATAATATTCTAGAAAATATTTAAACAACTCACTATGTTACTTAGCTAAAACAAATGGTTATTGATAATAAAGATCATATTTGAGGTTTCAAATGAGTTCCCCAAATACCTCCTCCTTATAATGAGTCCTATGAACCCTATGAAATTTTCTGAAATTTTTTTAATCACTTATCTTATAGTATCAGGTGGGCCATCAATAATAAATTCCAATTTTTTATTATTTTAATATATTTTCTGAGTTTTTGATATAATAATAAACAAACCATTAAATGTAGTACCATATTTATAAACAATGATAATTTGAATCATGGTCAGTTTTTTATTATCAATCACCAAATATCTGATGCTCTGGTATAATGTGTATAGTGGAACTCAGGTGAAATCATCGGTGAAGGTACTAAACAATTTTAATGACTTTCTTTTTCTTATTCGTGAAAGGTTGGGATTTTATGTTCATAAAGCTTAGATTAACTAATAAATGATGTTAAATTAAATGAAACCACTTAATATGGACTAGGGTGAGTAAAATAATTTAGTGGTTAATAGATCCTTTTCCCTAAGCAATAAAAAAAGATCATGTAAAAATAACATTGAGAACATGATATGTGTAGGATCAAATTTCTAAAATATTTTAGATATAATCCAAGACTTAACTTGTTATTTTTCTATTAATATATATATATATATATATATATATATTAAATTAATGGTTCAATATTTTATGAACATATATATTCCAATAGTTTCAATAATCAATGAAACCTATCAAATTCTATACATTATTTCAATAATCCATGACACATTAAAGGGAGGTACATATACATTAATCTAACAATAAAAATAGCAAATTTTATTTGTTAATATATCACCTAAAAAATAAAAATTACATTAAAAAGTGTATTTAATCTACTATAAATATGATGAATAATGTGATTATGTATATAGATAGTGTTAAAGAAAATAATAGAAAAATAATTACATAAAAAGAGAGTGAAATAGACCCAACTCATGCATACAAACAAAATTTAAACAATATACACATTCAATGGAATTTAAAGAGGATTTAGGATAGAGATTACAACTAAATTGAATATAATATAATATCATAAAATTAAACTATAGATTTATATTGAGAGTGGAAGAATACAACATAACTTATATTAATATAAAAAAACTTATACCATGACATAGACAAAATGAAAGGAACCAATGATGAAAATAATGAATCAAAATAAGAAGGTAAGAGAGGTTCCTATAAATTAAACTAGATTTTCATTAATCTAAAAATACCTTAATAGAGTCATGTGTGTTCCAATTACCCTTCTATACTTATCAAAATTCAAATATATTTAATGGAAGTGGAGGCACATATTTATACGAAAAGGGGTGGATGGGTTTCCCTCCAAATATATATTTCAATTTCCCATTCATTTTAACCCATAATAACTCAAAATATCCAAGAAATTTCATCTATTTTTTATACACCTCTTATTGATCCTACCATGAAATTTATAGTCATTTGGAAATCTATATCTAAAGTTGTGCCTAAAATACTAAATTTAATTTTTTTGTCCGAATAAGCTATTCACTTTCCAATATCACAAATTACTAAGAATTTATGGCCTTGAAAATTAATGAATCTTAGATACACTCAGTTCATGAAATTATCCCCCCTATAAGAGATAATATAGGGACAAATAATCTTGGATATATAGGCCCATTAGTGACCAGTGGAAAACTCAATGTGAAAAATTATTAGCCTTTATTTTAGGATTTCATTATGATATATAATAGTTTAATTGATTTTTTTTGCTAATATTAGCCCCAAAAAATTTAATTTAATCCATGAAATTTTAATTAATATTTTATTCTAAATATTCTCTAGAAACATAAACATTATAGTTGGTCCGATTCATTGTCCAAATCGGTGGATATTTTTATCCAATCCATTTAAACCTCTAAATTATAAATCTTGATCAAGATCCATTTAAAATATATGTTGAAAAATATTTCAATGATAAAAAAAAAGAAAAAATAATTATATTTGAATATAATTTTTTTTCAATTAAAATATAAAACTATTATCAATATATATGAATTCAAACAATGCTCTCAAATTGTATTCAATATTAAAGCTTGAATATTTCATGAAAATGTGCATCCTTTATGAAAAATTCAGTATGAGAAGTTATTAAGAAATCATTAATGAATATTAATGATCAAGAATGTCACCCAAGCCTAACTAGTTCATTTTATTCATCACTTTATTGATAAACTGCTAATTTTTTATTTTTTTGTTTAGCTATGTTATAATACTACTGCATACACTTAATCATATGAAAAATAGGTAGGTGTTGGGTGGTGAACTCCTACTGGGTATGATGTAATCACACCCAATTTTTTTTATTTGTAATGTATTTAGACCTTATTTTACATGATCCAGGTAGGAAGATGGAATCCATACATGAGGGTGAATGGGTGCATAAGCTAGTAGTTTTGGTGATTTTTTCAGTATGAGTTAAAAATAATTTATAAAGATAGACCTTTCAATTTTTGGTTTTTCCTTTTGGTATTTTTTCATGAGATGCATAATATATATATGTTATACTATTTCACATTTTCTTTTTAGATCATATATATATATATATATATATATATATCTGTGTGTGTGTGTTAATGGGTTGTACTACTTTTGTGCTTGATAGATAATCTGTTTTTTCACTATTTTTCTTGGAGTCTATATACATATAAAAAGAGGTTTAAATTATTATATAGTACATATAGGTTCCCTTTGAAGTGTAATTTATTTTCTCTAGAATATAGTTTTTTCTATTTTTATAATTCCCTATATATGCATGGGTCATTCCATTTTTTGATAGAATCAGTTAGTGTAATAGTTAAAATATAAATAGGGTAAATCACTTTCCATTATACCGTATGTAATGTAATTGAACCATATCTCCCTCACGCAACAAGTCAAGTGGGATACGTGACTTCATACATGCCTCCCTATATTCCGGAGGCTTTCGATTAGCAGTAAGGGTGTAAGGAATATAGTAGATAGACTATACCCTCTCGTACATAGTTACTATAACAATAGGAATAATGACACAATAGAGGAAATAATAGAAAAAACATGAATAGTCAAACAAGAAACCATATTAGAATAAGGGGCGGATCAAACAATCCAATAATATTAGAACCATGAGATGTATCTAAATGACATGCTGTATTTCATATAGTTAAAAGAAAAAACTATAAAGTTAAGAGACTCTAAAATTCTAGGCCATAAATCCCATTTTAGACCATCCCCAAACTCCAACCTAACCAAAAATAGATAATCAACAACCTTGTCTATACCTACATCCATGAAGTTTGTTCGGGTGCCAAACAGTGGCCTGAATAGGGTTTGAGTATAAATCAGTTGGTCTACACCACCATTTATAAAACATCTATTGTGACTATGTAGTTTATTTAATAAATAGATTAAATAGGGGTATCAATTTGATAAATAATACTGTATATTAAATAAATCTACTAACCCTCGAGCTCTGGGTTGGCACCCAAGGTCAGCCAAACCTACTTTGACACTATGCCATATATATCTATCTATGGGTGGATGCTCCTACATTAGGATGGATCACCCATGAAGGTGGAATATTACCCTTTTGAGGATGAATCCCACATAACATATCATGAGAAAATGGTCCCTAACCTTAGCCTAACAATAACATCTCTCTTAGGTATCCAGCGACTATGCAACTTATCCTAAGGTGGTTCATATACCATGTATCTTACCCTTATGTGGTGTCAAAAACCACGAATCTTACCCTTTGGTAGGAATGTAACCATGCACCTTACCCTTATATGCTAGTAATGTTGATTCCAACATAAGAATAAGTTATAACTAAACAAATCTCAATAATCCATGTAATATCCTACCCTCAAAAATCAATCACAAACAATTTCATATCAATACTGAATGCTAAGAATGAAAAAAAACCAAGTTCCAAACATATTAAACATGTCATCATAAAACATAATGTTCAATTTATCGAATTACTATTTATCTACCCCTTTTCATTCTATAAAGTCAGGTTCCTAAGTATCATATCAATTACAACATTTTCCATTCCTTTCATCATTTTATCCCAGGTGTTGTTAACATGATAATATATATATCTATATCTCTTCATGTCAACATTCCTTAAAAATTATAATCCAATATGTCTATTTTAGTCTATGTGATTCTATTTCAAGAAATCTCCATAGTTCACATGTTATTCCAATTCATAATATTAATCCAACAAACAACTCATATTGTTAAGAAAGAAATTTTCATTAACAATAACTGATTCATTATGATTTCAAGGGTAGGCTCACCTCACAGGTGGACACAATCCCAATCTAAATGATTATGGACCCAAAAAGATCCAATGATAGGTATAATAATGGGAAACTCATTAGATAGTGAATTATCTAATTATTTAGGTCTCACACATGGTTTGTCGGAATAACACAGTTATTACAAATATTAGAAGAAATTAAAACAGATAAAGGGAGTTGTTCTTGACCACCAAAATCAAAATAAAAGAAGATGAAAACAATACTCAATGTACAAGATAGCATCAAGTTACTCCTTCCTTTAAAATACAGGCTTGGAACACCACGATCTAATGAATCTTTCTTCTTTTTTAAAGAGGACACTCAGAGGTCTCTACTGGAAGTATTGGATCACTATAGAATGATCACTAGAAGGAGGGGATTGAATATAATTTAAAGGAACTTTAAAATCCTCAGAAAATTTGTTCAGGGTTCCTAGGAGTTTATTTGAAGATATTAGAGAAGAAGGAGTTTGGATGGGGTTTAGGTTATATTTAGATAGTATGAGAAAAAGAATACCATGTTATAGCCTCTTAAACCACACCGCTAACCACCCAGACCATAGAATAGTACCCCCATACCATGGTGCAACCTACTTAGTCCAAACATGTATTAAGATTGTAGATAGGTCCATACCATATATCCTATTAACTTAGGGAGAATCCATGACACATACAAAGACACTATGCTGTAAGCCCCATTTTCTATGAAGGGAGGCTACATCACAACCTAATCCCCATGACACAATTGCAAAAATTTTGGTCAATCCTTCTAAAAACCCTATGATGTAACTAGTATTATTCACACCATAGATCTAAAACACCAAGGTAGCGACTATTTTGAAGACTAACTCCATGAAACAGCTATGTCACAATTACCAGTATCTTCAAAAAATTTCTCCCATGACCTTATGCCACATCCTGGAGCTCTATGCCACAAATACCATACTTACAACACAACGAAGTGATCCAAAATTCCAAATCCTCTACTCAAATTATATTCTTTTTACTTCTTCCTAGAAAAAACCAACTGGATAAAGGATCAAATACTAAGGTTCAAACCAAAATAACATGCTAAAATAGGTTTAACAAAACTTCAAAGAGGGATATACCTATAAAAATTCAAGATCTTACAACCTCCCCACCATATAATATCTCATCCCTAAGCTATTATTCAAAGTATATAAGTGGTTAATGATGAAAAGTTCTATACACTATTCCCTCATATCATAATCTTTTAGGCCCACTAGGTCAAATACCCTAAAGGGGGGGGGGGGGGGGGTGAATCAGGGTATGAAAACTTAAAACTACTACCCATTTGGATATCGTTTCATCGTTAAAAAAACACAATTATCTTTTTCTCCTATAGAAATATATGAACATAAATGAAATAATACACCAGACACATTGATTTTACTTGGTTCACCCTCAATGGGCTACATCCAAGGAGCATAAAATGACGATGTGCCGATGTAAAAAATCTACTAAAGATCACTACCAATTACATGGTTATGGATATATCACTTTAATACCCAGGCTTAATTCCTTTAAAGATTTAGGGCATTCTCACTACATTCCCATGGGTCACTCCCTATGTATCTTTCTTTGGATCACTGTTGGTGGAAAAGATCACCATTTTCCTCTTCCTTCACTCACTAATCTTGGAAGGGATCCAATCATAGTTTATGAACTTATAGGTCCATTAATTTTCATGAAATCATGCACCCTCAACTATAGGTAGATTCTCTATTGAAGTCATTTTTTCACCTGTAGTTGAAATTCACTTTTCCACGTACTATTAGGTTAGTAGAAATTGCTTTCACAAATTGTTTTAGTGATTTTTCAGGCTTTCTTGAGTCCTCCATGAACTACCTTTCCTATTTCATGAAATGAATAATGGGTATACTTTTTGGATTTCCTGTCTCTTGAAATACCTCCACGTCCACTGCCACATACTGTCTCTACAAACCACTTCCGCATACCGCCTCTGCATACCGCCTCCACATACCACTTCTACATACTTCTTTCTCTTACCGCTTCAACTTTTGTGGATTTCCTTCTTCCACAGACTGCTTCTTCCACAAACCACATTCTTCATTTTCATACTACAATTCTCCGAAAACACCCTTTCACAGAATCTCTTCCGTGAACTACTTCACCCTTCACAGAATCCTCCTTAAAAAACTCATTTAGAATTGTATGAATTCCCAGATCAAATATGTTTTCTTACGAAAATTTCTCTAATTAATTATGGGATTAACACTCCTTATATAGGAAAATAGATCCACAAAATCTACTAATATGAGATTTACCCAAATCTTTATTGCGTACCATGATCCCACAAAGTATTATGTCCTACATGGTCTACATACCACCTTTTCCTTCATGATTTCCTAAATCACCATCTCATTTTCATGAACGACACACCATCCCATGAATTATTTTCCTTCTGTGAACCGCAAGCCTTCCCATAAACCTCCTTTACTCCACAAAATGTTCCACCTATGCGGTCTACATACCATTTTCCTTCCACAAACCATTCCTATGTACCTCCTTTGCAATCTAAGAATTGTGCTTCGTGGTCCATGTACTGTGTACCCCTATGTAGAAATCAACCTTTTCCAAAAACCAAACTCCCCATTTTGAGGCCCAAAAATTTTCCAAACACTGGGAAATTACACCACCTTAAACTCCTACTCCAGTAAACACCATTCATACTTATTCGTGGTCATATGAACTTTTCAAAAAACACAATCACATCCAAAACATACCGAGAAGAAACCTTAAGGGGGTTTTTCCCAAAAATCTCCCCCTTTGGGTTTGTTGAAAATTATTCTCAAATTGATACCTCATTAAAGCTCCTTCAATCTTTTATAAACATTTTATTCTTATGATTAAGATATAAATAAAATACTTACTCAACACACACTCTAAGCCCACATGAGCCATGCTCTATGTGAGAAAAAAGAGCATAATGTAATGTTAATCATTGAATCACTTCATTTCATTCCAAAAAAACTCTTCTACTTTCATCACAAACCTCATCTGTCGTGATATGTATCCTTTTATTGATCATATCTAGCATCTTCAGATTTAATACCCCCTATGTCACTACTCCCCCTAATAGCTTCAACTCTCCCTATATCATTGCTCCACCTGAAAAATTATCCTTATGTCTTGACTAAGACATATTATCCCTTATATAGCCACAATTTCTCCCCCTTTTTCAACAAAACTGAAGGCCATTCCTTTGAGATCTATAATATGGTAAAGAACACAAATTATCACATTAGGGGAAAAAACACCATACCTCAAGGATGGGGGGGGGGGGGGGGGGTGGGGGTCCCACAAACACACTTTTTCAAGTGTGAGGAGTCGAATGAACTCCTAGAGACAGTCGGTAACTTTCAAATGCTTATTTGGATAATGAATTTTTCAGAATATATACAACTTGTTGTTATATAGGAACATAATCCAACTTCACAAGCCCTTTCTCAATCTTCACCTTGATAAAATGAAATTTTATTTCAATGTGATTTGTCCTTTCATGATGGACTATATTTTTTCTAAGATTTATAGTACTTGAATTATCATAATAGATTCCGATTGGAGACTTTACCTCATCATCAAGTTGTTGCTTCATCCACAAAAGTTGAGTGAATGCTTGAGTAGCTATAATATATTATGCTTCTTTAGTGATAAATGAAATTAAATATTGTTTATTTCTTATACAAGAAATGCGAAATCCACAAATATAGAAGGAACCTCATGAAATTGATTTTCTACCATCTATTGGTCCAGCCCAATCTACATCTGTATATCCCAATAACTCTAGATGAGATTTTTCATTATACATTATACTGAAATCCATCGTACCCTTGATATACTAAAGTATTATTTTCACTACAAGAATGTGATTTTATTTGGGATTACTTTGATACCATTCTACTTGACTCATGAAAAAAACAATATCTGGTTGTGTCGCTGTTAATTACAACATACTTCCAATGATTTTCCTGTATTCCATGACATTGACCACTTTTCCTTCATCATCCTGTGTTAGTTTCATCTGGATAGCCACCAGAGTCTTCGCCTCCTTATAATTATCCATTACAAAACTTATCAAAACTTCATTTTCATATTTGTATTGAGAAATCAATGTGGAATTATTTTCTTATGTCACTTATAAACCAAGGAAAAACATCAGTTCACCAATCCTTGAAATTTTGAATTCACTTTTCATGAATTTGGAAAACTATCTACATTTTTCTTCATCTAATCCTCCAAATATTATTTCCTCAGCATATACCGGCACCATCATCCTTTTATTACTATCATGATTAACATATAGATTGTAATCAACTCCACCACACTAAAAACCAAGCTTTTTTAAAAACTGATATAGCCTTGAATACCATGATCTTGGTGCTTACTTCAAACTATATAAATCCTTCAGCCAACAAATCTGTTCTCATCTTCATGAATGAGAAAAAAAATATGGCTTCTCAATATAAACTTATTCTTTCAGAAACCCATTTAAAAATGCTAAATTAACATCCATATGGAAAACTTTGAACTTTATTTGCATTGCTATGGTAAAAACTAGTATGATTGTATCTATCATTGAAATAGTTGAAAATGTATCATCAACATTGATACCCTCTATCTAGGAGTACCCTTTGCACACTAGTCGTTCTTTTTTTAAAATCACAACACCATATTCATTCATTTTTTTATTAAACAACCAATTTTACCAATGAAATTCTTGTCTGATAGCCTTGAAATAATCCCCCATGTTTGATTCTTCTCAATTTGTTCAAGCTCTTCATTAATAGATTGAACCCAATTCTCATATCTAGATACTTCACTAAAACATTTAGGCTCAAACTGTGCTAAGTATTATGCTTTCTGTAGTGTCTTCATCCTCTTTTTCTCCATCGGCACTATCTAATCACCAATTATGTTTTGTATGTCAATTTTATCTCTTCTTGCTGGTCTCTATGTATATATTGATTTATCCTCATCACCGTCACTTTCTTCCTTTATTTGGAAATTTCCTACAACTTCCACCATAACATATTCTTTATGATCTTTGTAGTCCTCTAACTTTTTTTCCTCAGATTCTTATGAACTTTCATCTTCTTTTGAAAAAATATTATCCTTTTTGAATAAAATTTTCTTTACAATTATCCTACATTTCACATTAGATGAATACTTTTTTCTGGGGAATTTCATCATTATCTTTATTGTCATCTTCAAACTTCTTAGGACAATTTACTGAAAAATGTATAATATTTCCACATTAGAAGTATGAAAGTGTAAGTTTACCTTTGAACTTTCCTCTTCCTCTTAGTAGATTTGAAAAGATAAATGAAATGACATCGTCCAAATAATCTTCCTCCTAACTATATTAAACAGAGAGCTTCTTCATAGCCTTGAATTACACTTCTTTGGAGTTCCCCTTTTCTATAACATTTTTATCATCATTTCTTAATTCATATGAAATAAGGGTACTATGAAAGTTATACAATGTCAACTCCTTTGAATATTTATCTTCAAATATTGAAACTTTTTGATTAAACCGAGGTGGAAGTTTCCTCAAGATACACTTCACAATCTTTATATCTTCAATGAATTCTCCAAGACCAAAAATTTATTGCAATACAACATTTACCCTCTAAAAGAATGCATTAATATATTTATTTGGGCTCATTCTCATATCTTCGTACTTATTCCACAAAACTTTAAACTTTACCTCTCTAACCTTTTAATCTCCTTCATATATATTCAATATCTTTTACCGCATAACATGTGAGGTTTTACATGACATCACCTTCGTATAAATTGAATTTGATAGGGCTCCCCTAAATCATTGAGCCCTTTAGCATCGAAATACAATTCTATTCTTTCAGCTTCTGATAAAGCACTACTATTTACATTAGCTGATATTCCATGCATAGATGTTGTGAATACATCGATTCCTAATGATCAGAAGTAGTGTTGCATCCGATTCTTCCATAGTTGAAAATTGTTTCCATCAAAGATCAAAATTCATTTGTGATTGACCACTTCCATTTCTTCTACTGATAGAGAACCACTAAATTTTAACCTTTCCCTCTGATACCATTTTTTAGGTCAACTAGGTTAAATACCCTAAGGGGGTGAATCAGGGTATGACAGATTAAAACTACTTCCCCTTTGGATCTTGTTTTTTCATTAAACAAAACACAATTCTCTCTTTCTCATATAGAAATATATAAACAGAAATGAAATCATGCATAGGACACAATGATTTTACTTGGTTCACCCTCACTGGGTTATATCCAAGGAGCATGCAATGAAGATGTGTCTATGTACAAAATCCAATAAATCTCACTTCCAATTACAAGGTTCGGGCTAGATTACTTCTATGCCCAAGATTACTACCTTTACAAGATTTAGGGTCTACTCACTGTATTCCTAAGGGTCACTCCCTATATCTCTTTCTACAGCTCACTACCAGTGGATATGATCACCTTTTTCTTCTACTTTCACTCACTGCTCTTGGAAGGGATCTAATCATAGTTTATAGACTTGTAGGTCCCTTTATTTGCATAAAATCATGTATCCTAAAATGTAGGTAGATGCTCTATTGAAGTCCATTTTTCACCCGTAGATGAAATACATTTTTCCTCATACTGTTAGGTTAGCAAAAATTGATTTCATAAACTATTTTAGTGATTTTCAGGGTTCTTTGAGTCCTCTATGAACCACATTTCCTATTCCATGAACTACGTAGTAGGTATGCTTCACAGATCGCCTCTCTTGCGAACTACCTCTATTTCCGCTGTCGCGTACCACCTCCACGTACTGTCTTTGTGAATCGATTCCTTATAATACTTCCATGTATTACTTCTATGTACTGACTTCACTTACCACTTCCACTTATGTGGAATTACTTCTTCTACAGACTACTTCTTCCGCAAACCTCCTTCTTCATTTGCAGACTACAATTCTCCGCAAACACCCTTTCATGGAATCGCTTCTGTGAAATGCTTCACCCTTCATATAATCCTCCTCGAGAACCTCTTTCAGACTTGGACAAATTCCCAAAGAAAACATGTTTTCTTATGAAAATTTTTCTAAGTAATTATGGGATTAACACTCATTATATAGGAAAATAGATCCAAAAAATCCACTAATATGAGATTTACCCAAATATTTACTGTGTACTATGCTCATGCAAATCATTATTCTCCACATAGTCAATGTACTACATTTTTCTTCATGGTCACCAAAATCACCTTCTCATTTTCCTAAAAGACACGCCATCCTATAAACTATTTTCCTTCCACAAACCGCATGCCTTCTTGTGAACCTCCTTCGCTCGGTGAACCATTCCTCCGAAACGGTCCACATACCATTTTCCTTCTATGAACCATTACCATGTACCTCCCTTACAATCCACAAAACATTATTCATGGACCACGTGTTGTGTACCCTTATAAGGGAATCATCCTTTTCCAAAAATTTGGAAAACACTGGAAAACTATGCCACCTTAAACACCTACTTCAGAAAACACCATTCATACTCATTCGCGGTCATCTGGCCTTATCAACAAACACAATCATACCCAAAACATACTGAGAAGACACCATGATGGATTTTTTCCCAACATAATCCCTCTCCCAGGTATCCCTTTTCAAATTCCCTTGATTCCACTGCACACACACAAGATTTATGGTCTTCCTTTGAATATTATTCTCACTATGATCCATAATACGAATCAGATTATCATCAAAGGATGAATCAACATATATCTTAAATTCATCAAATTATATCAAATTATAAGTTTATGGGTGATATCTATGAATATGTGACATGAGAAACATGTCATCCTTGGTGTTGTAGCATTGTGGAAGGTCTAAATGGTATGACACCAAACCGACCATCTACACTATCTTGAACAGCTTAAAAAACATAGGTTATAGCATCCACTATTTTATGATATGGAATTTACCCTTCCTAGATGACAACTAAAAGAAAAAATGATTAGAAAATTCAATCTCTAGAGGTTTTCTATGATATTTAACATATGATTTCTGTCAGCTCTTCATGATCCCCAACTACTTTTTAATCTACTAAACCTACCCAGGCATCTCCGGCATAAGACTAGGTCCAAAAAGTACTTACTCACCTACCTATAACTAGAAAATTAGAAAAAAACCTTGAAAGGATCCATTTGGATTGATTAATAGAATCTATTATTATAAGAGAAACCCACGAGTGCCAAATAATTCTCCTAAAAACCATTGAAGTACATAACATAGACTCGTAACACATCCTTTAGAATTTGAATCGTCTATTCAGATTGGACATCATTCTAGGGAAGATAGGCTGTACTTTGAAGAATATATGATCCCAAATCCTTATGAAGACCCTATGAGAACCGATATGTGAAATGAGGATCTCAATATAAAATGATGCTCCTTAGAACACCATGAACCCAAACTATCTCTCTTGTATAGAGACTACCTAGATCATCAATGGTGAAGTTATTCATGATAGGAAAGAAGTGGTAAACCTTCTTTATTCAATCCACTACCACCCATAAATCATCATTCTTGTGGGGTTTCTTGGGAAATCCTATCACAAAATCCATATTGATATCATCCCGCTTCCATTTTAGAATGGGTAGAGGCTATAATAACCCAGTAGGCCTCTGATACTTGGCCTTAACTTGTTAACATGTGAAACATCTCACCAAGAATCACACTATCTCATTTTTCATTCCTGAACACTAGTATTGTCCATGGAGATCACAATACATCTTTGTTAAAATCGTATGTACTTCCCATTTAGAAGCATGAAACTCCCTCATCATCTCCTCACGTAAACCCATAGGAACCCATACTTGACCATGAAAAAGAAGCATATTAAAAATTCCAAGAGACCATTCTAATGGAAGCTCCCCACTATATAAGATGTACCTCAGAGCTAATTCCTCCAGATTAGATAATTGACTTTCCTTGATATGGTCCAAGAACATGGGTATTATAGATGTTAAAGTCAAAACTACTCATACTTGGGACTCCTAGACATATAAATATATATTTTAAAATAGTTCTATTATCCACCAATAATAAAAAGGCTCCCAAAATGCCTATTTTTTTTTCTTATAGCTCAAATAATTTTCAACAATGTTGCCTTTTCTTAGTGTAAAATCCTACTCTAAGTTAAAAGATTATAGATACTCGACCCACATACTATGATAAAGGTTCATTTATCACTGTAAAAACATATACTTGAGGATCTTGTGGTCTGTGTACACCATAAACCTATTTCCCAACAGATAGTGTCTCTATTATCTTAGGGAATGTACCACTACATCTAGTTCCAGATCATGTGTAGGGTAATTCCTCTCATGTAGTCTCATCTGTCTGGATCCATGAGAAAGAACTCGATCCTCCCATATCACATCTTCGCCAATTACAACTCTAGATTTGTCATGGTACATGCTATAGTAGTTTCCCAATATAGCCTAAGTGAGAATCAATGATGAGGTATGCCTACCCTTTAGCTACTATAAATCTCTATTACAAGCATATGACCAAATAAAATTCACCCCCTTATTGGTTTTCCTAGACATTGGTATTGTTAGACATGATAATTACTAGATTAAATGCCGATAATAACCCACTAGACCAAGAATACATTGAATATAAAATAAATTCTTGGGTTATTACCAAGATACCATGGTTGCAACCTTATTTTGGTCCACTATCACTCTAGCCTATGAGATAACATGGACCAAGAAGTGCAGTCTATCAATCTAGAAATTTAATTTTTATAGCTTGGTGTAAATCCAATGATCTCTCATTGTACTCAGGATGAGGTCAATATGTTGATCATGATCATTTGGAGATTGAGATAACACCAATATTTCTTCTATGGAAACTACCAAAAACTGATCTAGGAAAGGATGAAAGATCTGATTCATTGAATCCATGAATACCGCTGGTGCATTCTTCAGACCAAAAAAATTACCATGAACTCATACATGAAATACCTACTCCTAAAAGTATTATGGGGTATGTATGATGGTATCACCCTCCACTAATGGTACCCTGGACTCAATTTTATCTTAGAGAAAATCCCAGAACCTCATAGTTGATCGAAGATATCATCAATTTGCGGAAGGGGATACCAGTTTTTCCTATCATATACTTCAATCTCTGATAATCCACACATAAATGAAATGTCCCATCAACCTTCTTGGAGAGAATCATGGGATAACCCCATGGAGAAGTAGTAGATCGTATGAATATTTTCGTTTCCAGATCTCCCAATTGAACTCTCAACTCATGAAGATATAAGGAAAGATAGAAAATGGATCAAATCTCAAAACCAACTCGATCATGAACTTTATTTAAAAATAAAATGGTAATCTAGAGAACTCTTTTTGAAATACATCCTAAAAATGGTTCACCAATGGAGGAAAATTATCATGCTGCATTCCACCATCATCCAGAATAAGGATTTTTATCTAAGTCACGATAAAATTCAATCTTCACTAAATTGGTCCTGTATGACTAGTATGAAGATCCAACTCACCCTGGTGAAATTAGTTTCCCCCTTCTAGAGATAGAATAGTAACTCTCCATTGATTATAGTTGATATGAGTCTTTTATTGAACTAGATAATCCACACCAAGAATTAAATTGAAACCAATCATTCCAGTACAAAAAGATACAAAAGTAAATGGTAGCCCCCAATTTCAAGGGAACACTCCTTGAATCATTTTATATCATCTGATCGCACTACTAACAGTGTGTCAATGGTTATAACACCACAAAAAAACCATTTGAAAATTGATTAGATAAAAAGGAATGTGACTTTCTTGTGTAAAAAAATGAAATCAAGGGAAGATGATACAAGAATCACACCTATGGTGGTAGAAGGTCCTGTATCCAAACTAGATGGAGTATACATCATAACATGTAGCTAACTCACCCCTATTCCTGAGGATTCAAAATAAATCTCCTATGCTATTCCTACTGGATAGTACTGCCACTCCTGATCTGGGATACCATGTCCCCTTCCTTGTCCTGAATATCTAGTGGAACTCCAACTACCATTCTGATGAGGGGTAGCTAATCCCATATCTGACTTAGGTGCCTACCCCAATCCCATAACATTTCTCTATTATGGAAATATCCTACAGAACATATGTAAATGTCCCAGCCTATCACAAGAGTGACACTCTACTGTGGGGTAAGGATACTGAGAGTGCTTGTTGAAAACCCTTCCACACTAAATGAACTACGACATATTATAGTTATAAGATGACTACCCACTACACTGGATATTCTTCCCACTACTACCCTGGTGATAACTATCATAACGATGTTTTCTTCTTCTAGAAGAAGAGAACACAAATCACCCTATTGATACATCCTATCTACTACTTAGGGCCTCTATCAAACTCCTTTTTTATGATGAGATCCTAATTCATCAGATATGTAAAGTTTCTCAGGTGAAATATGTTCACCTATGAACTTATCTTGTAGTAAATCCCATCCTGGAAATGTATTTACATGACAACCTCATCAGTTTCCAAGGAAATTAAAAAATGTTGTAGGTCAGTGAATTATCCAATAGTGTCCAGAAATTGCATTCCCTTTTTTGTCAAGTTCGTGAAATCACAATCCCTATCATCCCAAAAAATCTCTGTATAGAAGTGTCTTTGGAACTTCACCATGAATTCCTTCCAGGATAACTCCTATTACCGCTTGGATTACTCCAGAATGTCCCACTAATGCTTGGATAGTCCTCAAACCAAGTATGAATCAAGATTCACTATCCTATCCATAAGTGTATCAAGGTAATTAAAGACCATATATATTGAATCTATCTAGAACTAAATTACATGGGGGCCTCCCTTCCTAGTGAATGTAGATGGGTGGTGTAGATGGAACTCCCTCCTCACCTCATACATTGAAGGTATGATGTGAACAATCTCTCTCTCTATGGATCACATGACTCCTAGGAAGTTGTTGTAGAGAAGATTGACTATATGATTCTATGGATCCACATGATGTTCTAGCTCAGCCGTATTAGGAGTTTTTGATTTACAATTTCTTAATTCTTTATTATAATATGATAAGGACTCATTTTTTCAACAAAGGTCAACACACTCCTTAGAACATAGTTTACACAATATGGCCAACCTTGATAGGTGAAAACAATAGATAACCACTTGCTCAAGGTTCCTATTTACTTGGATTAATAAGTAAATTGGCATAATATAATATTTTCTTTCATCTATTATATCATGTATATCAAGTGATTTTCATTTCATAGTTCAATTGGGAAGATATGTCACATGTAATAAATGTGTCCTTAGCATAAACAATGCTTGTCAACATATATCCCTATGTGTCTATCATGATGCATGCATACTATATAGGGGTCAATCCTATTACATAAAGAAAGATCACCCACGTCAGTGAAAGGTTCCCCTATCAAGGATTAATCACACATAATGTATCATGAAAAAATGGGTTCTTCCCTTAGGATAACAAAAATATCTCTCTTAGGCATCCAACGACTATGAAAATTACCCTCAGGCGGTTCATGTATGATGCATCTTACCCTCAGGAGAGAATGTAACCTTTCACCTTACCCTCAATCATCACTCATGGTGCTTCTATGTAACACCCTGATATTTTAATAAATATTTCTCTTTAAATAATTTTAATTCTTTTATAGCTTGTGTTGCATGAAACTATGAGTTTAAATGAACCGTGAGACACTATTGGTGTAAAATGACCATTATAACCTAGCTGTTAAATTCATGGGAATAAATATGAAAAAAATTTGTGAAATAAAAATAAAGCTCCAATTAAATATGAATTTATTTGTAAGTGCTTAGAAACTAATCACACAATTTTTAGTAAAATCACTTTATTCTTTAAAAACAGGTTTTCATCAAAAATGAGTATATTTTATTTTTATGAGTGAATATTAATTTTTTTAATTTATAAAAAATGGATTTGAAAATATTAATTTCATCACATCAAAATTATCTTAAAATTACTTTAATCTGAAAACATTTTTTTAAGGAATAGTGAAAATTCTGATTTTTATTGAAAACTGTATTTTCTTTTAAAGTCTTTATAATGGAAAATTATTTTTTGGATTAGTTTTAAATTTTAAGTATTTTATTATAATTTAAATTAAAATAATTATTGTTTCTAAAATTATTTTAAACATGAATTTATTATAAAAATATTTTATGCTTTAAAAGGGAATTTTTCTGAAAAACTATTTTTCATGGAATTTTAACAATTTTATTTTAAAATAAATTATGAAACTTCTGTGTTTTAATTTTTTTAAAATTGATTAAAAATTTATATTCATAAGTTCCAAATTTATTAAATATTTCCCTTTTATTTTTGTCTAATATGAATAGTAACCTTAGTAAATTTTGTTACAACAATAAAAGGTAAATTGGGTAATTTAGGTTAAAAATAAAATGATAAAAACTATGTAATGACCCCAAGACCTGAAAAAAATTTATTGAAAGAAAATAATCTGACCCTTAACACATAAATATCTAAATTAAATTTTTTAATGGACACTTATATATGAAAATGACTTATATAATAGTTAAATCAAATAAATTCACAAAATGTCACTTTCTTTGTCTTAAATATCCATTATGTGTCCACATGGGAAAAAGGTATGTTATGAATGAGTATAAATATAAATTAATAACTTAGAAAACATATTTTCATGATAAAAATTTATTTCTGGCTTTTTGGGACACTTAGATGAGATTATGATATTTATACTATTTTGTTTAATAAAAATTTAAAGATGTCACATTCATGTTTTAAATATTATATCATTTTTAATATAGGGTTACCAAAAATATATATTCAACTATAAATATTATTATAAAATATATAATATTTATCTTCATTATGATATTTTTTTAAATTTTTAGGGAACAAATAAGTATATTAAATAATTACACAACGCCGATGTAATAATTATTTTATTAAGGGAAATATCAAATATAGGTTATTAAAAATATTAAAATAAATATAATTTGAGATAATTAATAATATAGAATAATTTTATAGATTACCTTGACCTATTAGGGATATAATAAAACATTTATTTCAAAGTTAACTTTTAATCTTGATATTTTTAAAATTCTAAGTAATTAATAGTGTCAAAATTGACACTAACAATATTTTATCAAAATAATATTTTATTAAATTATTTAAATATAATAATTCAAATTTAAAAATAAAAAATAATTATAATATGTTCTAAAATTTTATAAATTTTCCTTTACATTCTAATTAACATCACATAAGTAAAAAATTACAATCTTTTAATATTGAAAAAGTTGTTACCTTAGTGTAAATTAAAATAGGTTAACTAAGAGTTAATCAAAATGATAAGGTTTAAAATAATACAAAAACATGTCCAAAATATATTTTTTGATGATATTAAAACCTTATAAAATATTATATTCTAATTCATATCATTTTGGAGGTATTTTGATCGATATTGAATTTATTATAAATTAATATTTTTTGAAATTCCAAAAGCACCCCTCACCTCAATTATAAATGGGCACCCCTATCTCACTTCTTGAAATAACATTGATCCTTAAATCACGACCATCCCATGAAAATTTATCTTCTAAAATTCACTATACACATTCTAGATGTTCTGGTCTTCTTAGAAAACCAACCCTAGTGTCCCTAAGATGAGATCAAAAGAAAGTTCTCCAAAGAAGAGGTAGTCATCTTTATCGACTCTTTCAAGATTATTTATTCTTCTAATTCCTCTTAATGTGTTGTTTCCATTATAAATTAATTACTCTAGTATCACATATATTTTTATATTTTATTATTATTATGGAACAACCATATTCCACCATTTATCTATCCCATGAAATATAAAAGCACCGCAGGTGCGTATGTATGTCTTAACATCTCCACACCATGGTGTAATCTATTTTTCATCACCACTTTACTTGGATATATATAATGATGGAAATAATATATATATATATATTATAATTATAAAATAATATTTATTCTAAAAAAAATTAATATACCGTCTATTTCCTTACAATTTCACCATTAAGGGGATGATACCATCACACGTGTGTACGTCCGACCTACTGTCTCCAAGATACGATGCAATTAATTTTCAATGTTCAACATTCATGCATGATTATATAAATGTATATAATTAATAAAAATTATATATATTACCTTAATATCATTTTGGAAATTATTGAACTATATCCTATGCATAAGAACTGATACTTGTATGGAAAAACATGCATAGGAAAATGAAGGAGTTAACACCCGAAAGAAGAGTAATAATGAAATATTATTAAAAAATAGGTGATAAGATGATATAAGAGGATCATATATGATATCATAAATATGAATATGGTTCTATAATAAGTTAATAACATTATCTAAACCATTATACAAGTGTTTTGGATATGTATGAAGAAAATAAAACCTAAGTTAAGGGTTAATTTCACAATCTCAGTATTATTCGGGAATGTTTATATGTAAGTATTTGCTGGGGAATATTTACCTTCCATGTAAATGTTTCATAAAAATTATTTCCAAAATATTTTTACTATTCTTATACAAATTTTTAAAGTTATTTTTACCCATGTGTTAATTCTTACTAAACATTTTAAAGGGAATATTTTTTTTCATTTTCCAAATGAGGTAATTTGTGACTTTTCTAGAAAAAGTATGAGTGGAATGTTTTTTTAACTTAAACAACATTAATGGAGTTTTATGCTTTCATGAAACCTTGATTACTTAAAGATTAAATTACAATATTATAAGGTTATTTTCAAATGAAATGTTTTCTTTTAAAATTGCATGGAATTTTAAGAAAAGAAAACATTTTCAAAGTAGTAAAGATATTTTCCTCAAGAATTATTTTCAAGCGATCTCTAAAAATTATTTTACATCTACAATAACATTATTTGATGTTAATTATGATTTAATAGGGATATTTTTCTAGGATAATATCCCTATTTCTCCTATGGTTGGTTTATGTTTATGATTGAATGATATTTATGAAACTCATTTCTTTTCCATGGGTAATGTTATGATGGAATGATGTTTATGAAACCCATTTTTTATGGGTTATGAGATGATAAATGAATTATGTTCTTACAGAACACATATGTATGGTTTTCATTATGTGATGGGTGGTACCTATACCCCCCTCTAATTCATTGGGTAAATATTTATATCTCACGGGATAGACATGACTGGAATTAGAAGTAAACTCAGTTAAAAAATATAAGGCTAGAACGAGGAGTGAACCCAATTAAGTAAAGGAATTTTTCCACTATGATGGTATTGGAAATGATACTTGACTAATATAGAAATGATTTCAATGATTATGTGTATTCCACAATTCCATGTCTTATATTATGCTCTCATGGAATATATTCTTTAATTCTTTATGAAATTCCATGATTTATCCCATGATATGATATCATGATTCTTTGATATACAAGATATAATTTCTAAATGTTTTGGTTATTTTCTTATGTATTATGAGTATGATATGATTTATATCTACCTTGTTTATCCTTAATGAGCATCTGAGATCACCCTTTCTTATGTTTCTTTTCCCTAGGATATGAAGAAAGGTATTAAGTAAGATGTGTCAAAAAAGATTCTAGTAATTAAGGAATAATCAGGAGATGATGTAGATTCTTTATGAATATATTTTTTTATGTTTCCAAGTTTCCAAATAAACTAAACATATATGTTTCTAGCCTAGTTTTTTTATCTTATGGAATAAATATTCTTCTATTTAGATGTAATATCTATGTATGAAATGTTTGGGCCAGTATAGTTGGTATCATAGAAAGGTTTATTTAACCTTTAGAAAATAGGATGAGAAAACTTTAGTAAAAACCCTAAAGATCAGTCTAAGTATAGGATACAAACCAAGAGTTTTGGCGGTGATCATAAATATCCTAGGATAAAACCTAAGGTGTTATAAATTGAAATTTTATAAGTATTTTACTATGATTATTTGGTTTTACCATTATTATTAGGGTTTCTCACACTATGATTTTTGGTTTTAATCAATGCCTAAAACCCAAATGAACCCTGTTAATCCTAAATGCGATGATAAATACAATGATTTTCCTCCCGATTAACCAAATGTTATGGTAATGGGAATACAAAACCTTATTTTCATTATCACACAAATTTCTCAAGCTATGAATCATGCAGGACTTCCAAACAAGAAAAGGAGGTAAAACATTCTATTGAGTCCTTCACGAGGCAGTATCCACCTTCTTTTAGTGGGTCTTATAATCCATTAGTGGATGAACAATGGATCGGTACCACTGAAAATATATTTTTGGTTCTCTAATTTTCAGAACACGAGAAATTAATTTTATCAATCTATCATTTGGAAGGTGAACTGGATCAATGGTGGAATATTTTCAAGAATACGAGGGAACAAGATGATATTGACTCCATAGAATGGGATGAGTTCAAGAACTTATTTATTAATAAGTAATTTCCTTATATTCTTCCAACGAATATGGAGAAGGAGTTTCTTGATATTAATCAAAAGTATGATGAATCCATTGGTACCTACAAAGAAAATTTTACAAGACTTGCAAGGTATTCTTTAGGAATTTTTATCCAACCTAAAAGTAAAGTTGATCGATTCTTCAGTGGCTTAAAACCAAGTCTCTGAATGGAATTAGCCACAAGGGACTTCAGTAACTATGAGAAAATCGTTCAATGTTCTCTCAAGTTTGATATGAATATTGGAGTCACCCATTAATCTTATGGGTTTAATAAAAAATAAAAATGGAATTCAAGGAAAAATATAAAAACCATAGTGAAAAGATGATGAGATTTCCTTTATGATAAAAGTGTAGAAATAAACATGGAGGAAAATTTATTAAGAGGACTAGTAAATATTTTAAGTGTGGGAAAGATGATCATCAGGAAATTAACTACTGAAGTGATGGAAAAAATATAGCTAATGATGTGAATAAATAAAAGGCTACATAGATTGCACTGCCCACACTTCAATTCTTCAAGCATAAGGAAAATGGGAATTATGATAACTAATTCCCAAATCTGAGGGTTATCAATGATGATCGACATCAGAAACCTCTTAAGGCCAAAGATAAAGGAAAATCACATGTGATCACTACTGGCGATGTGGAGTATAACAATTAAGTGGTGAATGATACACTTACCATCCACTCTAAAATAGATAATGTTTTATTTGATTCTGGATCCAACTACTCTTTTATTTATAAATAATTTTCTAAGGGTATCTCTATATTACTTCAAAAATTATATTTTGAGTTAGCTATAAAAACTCCTAATGGTACAACAGTCACATCACAAGTTTATAATTATTCTTTAGTTGAAGTTTGTGGGAAAGTACTTCCTAAAAATATTTTGATCCTTCCTATAGTTGAGTTCAACATGATTATTAGCATGGTTTATCTTTATCTATATAAAGTTTGTAACATTACTAAGGGAAGTAAAATATCATATTCTGAATGAATCCATGATCATATATCGATGCAAGTATGAATATGGACTTGCAATGGAAATTACTTCCATCTTGTGGGTCTTAATTCCTATAAATTAAGGTTATCTATATCATATGGTTGGGGAGAAACACACCATCAAGGATACACCTATTGTATGGGAGTTTATTGAATAATTTGTAGAATAATTTCTAGATCTTCAACCAAATAATGAAGTTGATTTTTCAATAGAACTCGTACTGGGTACTATACCTATTTCAAAGACTCCTTATAGAATGAACCCAATTGAGTTGCAGGAATTAGAGAAGAAACTCCAAGAGAATCTTGGCATGAGATTCAAATGCCCTAGTGTATCACCTTGGTGTGAACCTATTCTATTTGTTAAGAAGAAAGATGAATCAATGATACTATGTATTGATTATTGAGAACATAACAAGATCAATATCAAGAAAAAATATCCTCTCCTCTATATTGATGATTTATTTTATTAACTACATGGAGCACAATACTTTTCTAAGATTGATCTTCATTCTAGATATTATCAATTGAGGGTCAATAAGGGGGATATACCCAAGATGGCATTCTGTACAAGGTATGGACACTATGAATTTATAGTGACGCCTTTTGGTTTTACTAATTCCCCAATTATCTTCATGGATTTAATGAATAGATCATTTAGAGACTATCTTGATCAGTTTGTGGTAGTATTTATAGATGATATTCTTATATTTTCAATGATAAAGGAAGAACATGAAGGTCACTTGAGGATTGTACTAAAGACCCTGATAAAGGATAACCTTTATGAAAAATTTACCAAGTGTGAATTTTGGATTCAAAAAGTTTCATTTTCAGGTCACATAATCTCAAGAGATGGGATATATGTGGAACTAGAAAAGATAAAAGTTATTGAAAATTGTATTAGACCAACAATAGTAACTGAGATCCAAATTTTTCTTGGTTTTTCTAGATATTATCGACATTTTTTGAAATATTTATCATGATTATATAATCCACTCACCAAGTTGAATTAGAAAGGAGTTAAATTCATATGGATGGAAGAATGTGAAGAGAATTTCAAGGAGGTGAAAATAAGGTTAGTCAGTGTACCTATACTCACACTACCCAGTAGTGGAGAAAGGTTTGTGATCTATAGTGATGCATAAAAGAAGGTAGTAGGATTTGTTCTCATGAAAAATGATATGGTGATATATTATGCCTAAAAAAATTGAAAATCCCTAAGTAAAATTACCCAACTCATGATTTAGAGTTAGCTCCAATAATTTTTTCATTAAAGATATGGAGGAATTATCTTTATAGAGAAACATGTGACATATATACTGATCATAAAAGTTGAAAGTATATTTTCACTTAAAAGTGAAGTGTCCAAGGATCATACAGTCACACTGAGAGGGGGGATAAATCAGGTGTGACTTGTTTCTACTAAATTAATTTCTTTTCTTAAATCCCTTTTAAACCTCTATAACTTGTTAGGATGAGTGGGTCCTGTATGAAATGTAGAATTTAAATGAAACACATCACATGATATTTTTATAAGGTTTGGTATTAAGACCTATGTCCTTGCTGCAACTGGTGATTACACTTGTTTACAATTTTTTCACTATATGTAGATAGTTACAACCAGGTAAAGTCTAATTCCCATCAACACTGATCCCCAAAGTGTTCCACTCTAGAGTACCACTAGATTTAACCAGTTCCCACCCACACTAGTGACTTCTATGTCCCATAGGAGGATCTTTATACTGAATCCCATAATGTTACCATCATCCCACCAGCTTTCTCCAGAGTCCCACCAGAGACTTACAATGCTTCATAGACCCACTGAAGACTTCATAATCTTGATTCCCACAAGATTCAATCCACTAATAGGATGATCTTATGATCTTACTCCATGATTTTACTAGATCAAAATAGATAATGTACAATTAGAGTACCTTTGCACTGGTGCTGGTCTTTCTCAATGAAACATTGATCACCTAAAGATGGTCAACTGCCTCAGTTCAACACTGCTCGGGCAATTACTTCGTCTACTGAAGACCTAGCCTTACTAACCACTAAAAACTTGGAATAAAAAATATTCTAAATCACTAATAGAAATAATGTCCCAGCTTTAGTCTCAGACACTACACACTGATTAAGCAATATTAATTCCACGTGCACTTATTAAATCTTCATGCATGTACATAATACATTACATGGTCTTCATAATTAATGGATGCATACTACCTTATTGTTTCTTCAACACTACCTGATTAAATATAATTCTCCAAATCATATACATACAATCCCTTTTCTCTCCTCACAATCACACAAAGTACACACTTTTATTCTTTGCACACTCACTGTTGCACACACTAGCCATGTATAATTTGTATCTCAATATGAATCTTCACAAATGCATTGAACCATGAATTAGCTCTATAATGCCTCTATACAAACATCCTTTTCATGCAATAACTATCCGTAGACATGAATGGAATTTCTTCTATTCACTGCTTCTTTGCATTCAGCAAAAGAACACACATATACAAACCCAAATGAGTGTAGGATACTAAGGTGAGCAAGTAAACTATCCAATATATTCACTCACTGTGCACAAATCACTAACATGTATATAATTCACATCACTATGGGTTTTCAAACACTGCCTCTATTGTGCAAGTCCTTATTCACAAAATAGTACAAATAGTATGCAGTTCTTAAAATCTGTTCACACAAAACTAATAAATGTATACACTATAATGTGGAAGCTTAAGACCTTCACGAAAACAAACTTAGAGTTGAAATCTTTATGAACTAGAGAGTTAACGGAGCTATTTCTCTCTTAAAAACTAAACTTTAATGTGACATAAGGGCCACAAGAAAATGATCTCAGTATCCCATATTTATAGGCAACGAATCATATCTTTGAACATTCAATAATCACCGAGATACTTCCTTTGGTTCGATCTTTGGATGAACAGGAGATTCAAAGAGCACAACTCGGGTGTTGGGTGAGGAAGATGAAGCTTCATGGAGATCAGATGGTTCACATTATTTAGATCAATTAAGATCAGGTAATCGAATAGCTATAATTCTATCAATGTTTTTGAAAACAAATCAATAGCCTAGATGATGTGTTCAAGAGATCATATGGTCTCGGTTCATATAGATCTATCCTACATCAAAACATCCTATGGATTAGATATCCTTTATATTACAACCCAAGCCAACATCCATTCAGATTTCTCCTACTGCCTCCCCAATACCGCCCCGTACCAGTTCTCTACAGGCACGCTCCTATGCCCACCTCCACCGCTGTGTCACCCTGCACAGTGGTTTCTCTGCTACTCTTGAACCTTTTGTAGGAACCACCATGATCATGAACTACCTCAACCTAATGCTGGCTAGCTAGTGGTGAGATCAACCACCCACACTGTGGTGTGTTCTACTCTCCTAGATGGCTAGCATGTTGGCCCACTTTTTTAATTGAATGCCATTAAAAAAAACTTAATAAAAACCAGTGTAAAGCTATCCAAATCAAAAACTCAACTTCTAAATTCATATTTCTCAATGTAGTAAACAATGTTTCAATTCCACTCAACAAATGAAACATGTATTTTAGAACTAAAAACCATATCAACGATCATTACATTTGAATTATAATTCATTAACTTTTTCATCTCTTAATTAATTGGAAACAATTACAAATTCACCAAATCACTTGAACAACTAAATCTCCCCCTTTGGATTTTTTGTCAATAACCACTTAATTTTTAAAAGTCAATGACATCTTCTCCCCATTATTGAAAATAAATCCAATGTTATAAGCATAAGAAAGAATTATCATTTCCAAAAATTAATTTTTCATAATATCCTCATCTTCTGACTCATACAGTCTGATTTATTTCTGAGAAGGATGGAATCACCAATAACTTATAAAAGAGATAAAATTAATTATCTCTAAGTCTACATGAGAAATGATATGTGTACAAAACAATAGTGATCAAATTTATCATCAATGCTATCTATAAACTTACAACATGTGAAACCAATCACTGAAACTCTTATCTGGGGTTGTTCAATACATCTCATTAAAAAAATTAGTAACATTCAAGTATAAGAATGTATTTAACCTTTAAAATTACTTTACCCTTTTTTCATAAAGTAATAAATCACACCCCTTTTAAAATTGATGAATTTTTTATCATGAAAATAAGAGATGTAATCAACATACCTCAATGATGAAAAGCTTCAATTTCCTCACATTTTTATAATTAGTAGATTTATACCCCATTAGAAATTATAGTATTTATAAGAAATAAATTAAGATAGAAATTTATGATGGATGATCTTCTAGCTCCCCCTCAAGAGATTCACTCAATACCTTCTTACTCAAGATTGAATTTCATAAAGAATAAATTCCAAATGTCTTATGAGATTATTTGAGATGTTGAAAATTGACAACATGATATCAATAATATACCATGATGGACACCTTTCTAGATGTAATAAATTCACATATTTTATAAATTTAGGTCTCCCCCTGAATATATGCCTCACTTTAAATTCCTTTCATAAAAAAACAAAAAATAAATGGGAATAAGGTGGCTCTTAAATGATCCTAATTTAGAGAAAAATGTATGAGAGTTTCTTCTCAACCCATCAATGTTTTTAGATGAAAAAGGATTCTTAGCATTTGATAGTAAAACAATTTCATTTCTATCTTCTTGCTCCATATTTCTTTCCTCTTCCAAATATTCTGGCCATATGATCAAACATTCTTTAGGAACATTCTCATTCATAACTATGTGTGTAGACTTCTTATTCCTAACATTTGAAGTCAAAGATGCTTTACCATTATTCTTAAATAATTATTTTGGACAAAATAACAATGTAAAACAATTTTTATTTGAATTTATAGACATGTTTCACCTGTTACACACAAATTTATAATTCAATTGGTTACCACTTTTAGGAAACTTTTTAGATTCTTCATCAGTAATGTCAGTCACAAAATCAATCATTTTATTTCTCTTTTAGGATTATTCTTTATTTGATTCCATCTTCCTTCCTTTAGTATGAATGTTCATGGATAATTGAAAATGGTCCATGATGTGACCTTTCTTACCACAATAGAAACATCTTTTCTTTGGCGAGACACTCTTCACATCATTCTTTATAACCTTATTGGGAGTTGTTTTTTTTAAAATTTCTTCTTCTGTTCACAAACCAAGGCTGAACAGTCATCTTCATCTCTTATTTGATTCACTTTTTGTTGTGGTCTTATAACGACCCATACTTTACATACATTGTTATTACTTAAAAATTTAAGCATACTTATTACAACATATAACAAAACCATTAAAGGACCGTATAGGTATAGTGTATTTAGAAACTGAGAAACATAAACAACTGGTTCATAAAGCGTCTACACTGTCTCCCATTTATTTAATCATATCTATAGTCCCTTTTGGCATATCTTACTTAATAACCTTCTTCCTGACCTAGGGAAAGAAAACATACAAAAGGGTGAGCTCAAATTCTCAGTAAGGGTAAACAAAAGAAATATCAATCACATCATATTCATAAGAACATACCATTTTGGAAATATTAACCTGCAAAAGAGATCATAATTTCATAAATGGGATAAATCATAGCAGTGAAATGTAATCCCAATAATCATAACTTAAAACATGAAACTTTTTGACATACACACATAATCATATAGAATCATTTCTTATTAGTCAAGGCTCATTTCCAAGACTATCTTAGTGGACAAAGTCCATTTCTGAACCGAGTTCACTCCTCGTTTCAGTCCTGTTTTACTGAACTGGTTTAACCTGCCGTTCCAGCCATGTCTATCTCATGAGATATAAAATATTTACCCAATGCATTGGAGGGAGATATAGGTCCCACCCATCTCATAATGATACCATTCTTATGTGTGCCACAAAATCATAAACCATACATCATAGCATAACCCATGTAATAAAAATGGGAATCTTAAACATCGTGACATCATAAAACAATTCATATAAGATAAAGGAATTCATAAAAATATTTCCATCACAACATAATCAAATCCATGTAATAATAGGGATAGAAATAGAACCCTATATTATCTTAGATGGAAAATAATTTTGATAAAACTCTTGAACTCCATTCTTGAGGAAAATATCCTTTCTACTTCAAAAACATTTTCCTTTCTTAACATGTCATACAATTTTAAACTAAAAGAAGTTGATTAAAAATAAACTTGAAAACTTGTAAAGGAAGCTTCTTGGAAATAATTTTTTAAAAATCCATCCATGCCGTATAAGTTAAAAAAAACATTCTTCACATACTTTTGTCGGAAAAGTCAAAAAGTACCTCGTACGAAAAACGACAAAAGATTCCTTTCATATCTTTTACTAAAAACTCACCGAAGGGTAAAATTGGATATAAACTATTTTAGAAGGATATAAATATTAAATATTGAGGAAAAATGGATGTGGATGATAAAATACACCCCAGTAAATACCAAAGTATAAACAATCTCGGATAAAAATGGGATTGTGATATTTTCCCTTACCTTAGGTCCGATTTGCTTCGTAAGTGTCCGAACCTCCTGTATAATGATTTAAATAATGTTATTGACTTATTCCATAATAATACTTATTTTTATGATATCATATATGGTCATATTCTTATCTTCTTATTAGTAATATTTCATTATTACTTGTTATTCGGGTGTTTATTACTTTTTGTTCTTATGCGTGTTTTGTCGAATAAATTCTTATTTTTATTTTTAGGTTATAGATACCTCATTTACAGAATGGTATTAGTGTAATATATATCATATTAATTCATTCAATTCATTTATATAATCATTATGCAATGAAGATCATGTAGAACGAGTCGCATCACATCGTGAAGACGGTATTCCGTACGTACACACGAGCGATGATATCATTCCCATGATGGTGGAATTGTATTGGAGTGTATATATACTATTTTAGAATAAATATCACTTTAAAATAATCATATATAGTCATTATTTACACCCTTATACCCATCCAAGTAAGGTGGTGGTGGAAAATAGATTACACCACGGTGTGGAGACGGTATTCCGTATGTACGCACGCGTGGTGATTTCGTTTTCCGTAGGATGGATAGATGGTGAAATAGGGTTGTTTCATACTTGTAATAAAATATTAGTATATGAGTGATACTTATGTTATTACTTCATAATGAAACAACTAAAGAAGAAGAAGTGTAAGAAGAAATAAAGATGAAAGAATCGGTAACGGGCATTACCTCTTCTTTGAAGCGCCTCTTTGAGACCTCCTCTTAGGGCACTAAAATTAGTCTTTGAAGAAGACTAGGACCTCTAGGATGTTTCTAGGGAAGTGGAGAGGAGATATTTGCAGGGGTTGTCCGAGCTTGAAGGCTCAAAGTGGTGTGAGGAAGAGAGGGAGGATGTGCCCTTTTATAAGGGAGGAGAGGGGCACCTTTGGAATAACTAAAAATATTATTTTATTATAAAGTCAAATTCGGTTTTTAATAGCACCAAATTGATATATTTCGAAGCTAAGGTGGGGATGGGTCTAAATCCTCTCATCCAATAGAATTTAGGCAAGTTTAGGTATCAATTTTAACCTTATCATTTAGATTTAACTTTAAGTTAGATAATTTAACTTTTACTGTGTCTTCTTGTTTTCTTACACTATAAGGTTAATAAACTTACTATAAAAATCCAAAAGAACACCAAGTTGTTTATTATTAATATATATAACCTTATCAAAGTCATTTTGCCGAACCTTATATTTTTAGGAATAAAATAACAATTAATAATATAATATTTTTTTTAAAAACTATTTTATGTCAATTTTGACACTATTTGGTAATTGATTTTTGTGAAAATCATAACAGAATAATTAGTTCAAAAAAGTTAATTAAATCAACAATAACATGTAATATTAACATTGAAAATTATTGTAATTCATAAAAAGTCTCAAATTACATTTATTTGGGTATTTATAACATCAATTATGTCAATATTTCTTTAATAAGATAATTACTGCATCATCATTGTATCATAAATAAATTAAATTATTTTAAGTCTAAAAATTACAAATAAAATACCATTATGTATTAAATCGTTTTAGATTTCTAATGAATATTTATAGTCTAATTTATCTTATGTATAACCCTATATTAAAAATGATTTAGTTATTAAACTTTGATTTTAACTATTTTAACCCTTCTTTAAATAAATTGATAATAAATGTCCTAATCTAATACAAGTGGGCCTAAATGGTCATATTTTATTCCTAAGGTTGTTTTTGGTCGAATTACACTTATCCAATAGAATTAGGACATGTGTTAGGGTAATAATAATAACACTTTTACCCTTAATTGCCCTATTTACTTTTAACCGTGGTAAAAAAAAGTAAAAAGTTACTATTCACCAAAAATTATTTTCATCTCATTGAACCACATTTTAGTCCTTGATATTAACCGTGTCTCTCGGATTTTCGAAATTCCACTCACAGAAGCGGTAAAATTAAGTTTTATGAAAAAATTAAGTTTTTTAACTACCACTTAGTGGTTTCACTATTCATCAAAAAATGAAAGTTTCCAGAAAAATACCAAAAATTAGGCCTAAGCTATATTTGATATTATGAATTCAAAAATTATGTTTATTTTACCAAATTCAAAACATATCAGTTACATTAACTAATTTAAAAATTAATTACCGTCGTCAAGACAAATAGCGTGTTTTTAAGAGATAATAACTATCAAAAGATTGACACTTGTTTATGTCTGGTTTAAATGTGAAATTACATCCAATGAACAACATTGTATTAAATTGTAAAAATATATTCTAAATATACTTTAAAACCACTCAAATTAATAATTTATCACTATTAATTATTTTGATTAAAAAAGTTGTTTTTAATTAAAATTTAGTAATTTTCACTATTCATCAGAATATGAAAGTTATCCGAAAAGTACCAAAATTTCACCCTAAGATAATTTCGATATTACGAATCCAAAAATTAAGTCCATTTTGAAAAATAAAATTTACAAAATTTCAAAAATTGGTTATTACTATTCATAACAGCTAGTTTTAATAATATTTTAATAACATATCGTTGTTTAGTGAAACTCGGTATTGCGTACGATGCAAGCAATTGAGGAAGGCCGCAGTTGTGTGTAAAGCAAGCCAAGCTAGTGTTGTGTGTAGTGAAAGATTCCTTTGATGATTTATATAACATAAAAACAAAATATTTCTCATAAAAGTCTCAGGTGTTACATTCTACCCCCCTTAAAATGAATTCCGCCCTCGAAATTCGTCACTTTGTAAAAAAAAGATGAGGATACCTCTCCCTCATCATATCCTCAAGATCCCATGTAGCTTATTCTAATTGGTGGTTCCTCCATAAAAATTTCACCAAGCGAGTGGTCTTGTTCCGTAGGACTTTTTCACTACGACCTAGAATCTCTATTGGCTATTCTTTATAAGAAAGATCCTGCTCCAGCGGTACAACTTCTGAGCTGAGTACATGTGAAGGATCAGGTATGTACTTTCTCAGGAGAGATACATGGAACACATCGTGAACTTGAGAGAGATTCGGTGGAAGCACCAATCGGTAAGCTACCTTTCCAACACGATCCAGTATTTCGAAAGGACCGATATATCTAGGGCTCAACTTCCCCTTCTTTCCAAATCTCATGACCCTATTCGAGGGAGATATTCATAAGAACACTTTATCACCCACTTCAAACTCTAGGTCTTTTCTTCGGTTGTCGGCATAACTTTTCTGTCGACTCTGAGCTTCTCTTATGTGTTATTGAATAGATCGGACCTTTTCTGCCATCTCATCAACAAGATCAGGTCCTAATGGCTTTCTTTCCTCAACTTTATCCCAGCAAGTTGGAGTCCTGCATTTCTTTCCATAGAGAGCTTCATAAGGAGCCATCTGAATACTGGAGTGAAAGCTATTATTATAAGAAAATTCCACCAAAGGTAGGTGTTGATCACAACCACCTTTGAAATCCATAGATCAAGCTCTCAACATATCTTCTAGAGTTTGAATTGTTCTCTCAGACTGACCGTCTGTCTGAGGATGATAAGCAGTGCTGAAACTCAACTCTGTATCCAGAGTATGCTGAAGAATTCTCCAGAACTTCGAGGTAAATCTCGGATCCCGATCAGATATAATAGAAAGTGGTACTCCATGCAATCTTACCACTTCCTTTACATATATCCTGGTAAGCTGATCCAGAGAGAAATCCTCTCTAATAGCAATTAAGTGTGCATACTTTGTAAGACGATCAACTATGACCCATATATCATTATTGCCTTTGGATGTTTTAGGAAGTCCTGTGACAAAGTCCATAGTGATTTTTTCCCATTTCCATTCAGGTATGGGTAATGGTTGTAACATCCCCTTAGACTTTTGTCTCTCAGCTTTAACTTGCTGACAAACCAAGCATCAAGAAACATATTCAGAAACATCTCTTTTCATGCCATCCCACCAGAAGTACTCTTTCAGGTCCCTATACATCTTCGTGCTTCCAAGATGAATAGAGAATGAAGAACTACGAGCCTCATCCAAGAGCTCCTTCTTTAATTCTGGGATGGGAGGAACAAAAACCCGATTCCTGAACTTTATTATCCCATCACAATCAAGGTTGAATTCAGGAATATTTCTCACCTTCTTTTGTAACTCTAAATCTTCTTTCTGTGCCTCTTTAATCTTCACATGTATAGATGGTTGAACATTCATTTGAGAAAGATACGATTTTCCCCCTTCTATTAAAATTCCAAGATCCATCCTTTGTAAATCCATAAATATTGGATCTTTTGTGATCCTCATCATGGATAAGCTAGCATGGTCTTGTCGACTTAATGAATCTGCCACCTTGTTTGCTTTCCCAGGGTGGTAATGAATTGAGAAGTCGTAATCCTTAATTAGTTCCAACCATCTTCTTTGGCGCATATTCAGCTCCTTTGTTGTGAAAATATACTTTAAACTTTTATGGTCAGTATAAATGTCACACCTTTCTCCATAAAGATAATGCCTCCAAATATTTAATGAAAATATTACCGCAGCTAACTCCAAATCATGTGTTGGGTAATTTTGCTCATGGATTTTCAACTACCGTGAGGCATAAGCTATCACCATATCATTTTGCATAAGAACACACCCCAACCCCTTCTTGGATGCATCACTATAGATCACAAACCTTTATCCACTACAAGGAAGTGTGAGCACAAGTGCACTGGATAAACTTCTTTTCAACTCCTTGAAATTATCTTCAGATTCCTCTGTCCAAACAAACTTAACTCCTTTTCGAGTCAACCTGGTGAGTGGATTAGATAATCGTAAAAAATCTTTCACAAAACGTCGATAATATCCAGCCAAACCAAGAAAACTTCGGATATCGGTTACTATTGTTGGTCTCAACCATCTTTCGATAACCTCTGTTTTTGCTGGATCCATAGATATCCCCTCTTTTGAGATTATGTGACCCAAAAATGCAACTTTTTGAATCCAAAATTCACACTTGGTAAATTTGGCATAAAGCTTCTCCTTTCTCAGGGTCTTCAATATAATTCTCAAGTGATCTTCATGTTCTCCCTTGCTCTTTGAATAAACAAGAATATCATCTATAAAGACTACCACAAACTGATCAAGATAGTCTCTAAAGTCTCTATTCATCAGATCCATGAAGATAGTAGGGGAATTAGTAAGACCAAATGGCATCACTATAAATTCATAGTGTCCATACCTTGTTCGGAAAGCCGTCTTTGGTATATCCTCCCTTTTGACCCTTAATTGATGATACCCCGAATGAAGATAAATCTTGGAAAAGTATTGAGCTCCGCGTAGTTAGTCAAATAACTCATCAATGCGCGGGAGAGGATATTTGTTCTTGATAGTGATTTTGTTAAGTTCTCGATAATCAATGCAAAGTCTCATTGATCCATCTTTATTCTTAACGAATAGAACAGGTGATCTCCAAGGTGACGCACTAGGACATATGAATCCCTTATCAAGATTCTCTTGGAGTTTCTTCTTCAATTCCTGCAACTCAATTGGGTCCATTCTATAAGGTGTCTTTGAAATAGGCAAAGCACCCGGTACGATTTCTATTGAAAACTCAACTTCACGATTTGGTGGAAGACCCGAAAATTCCTCCGGAAAGACATCATCAAACTCCCGTACAATGGGAATATTATTAATCGTGAGTTTCTCACCAACCATTTGAGATAAATAACCCTCATTTAGTGGAATCAAGACCCTTAAGATGGAAGAAATTTCCACTGGAAGGTTATGTTCATCCTTGCATCGATAGACGATCATAGATTGATCTGGAATATGAAATGTGTCTTCCCTTCTTTGGAAATTGATATGACATCCATATAAAGAAATCCAATCCATGCCAAGAATCACATCAAATTCCACTATAGGAAGGATCACAAGATTTGCAGGAAGCACTTTCCCACAAACTTCAATCGGGGAAGAATTATAAACTTTTGATGCGACTGTTGTGCCATTAGGTGTTGTCACAGCTAACTCAACATCTAATTGTTGAGGTAATACAGTGATACCCTTAGAAAAATCTTCAGAAATAAAAGAGTGGGTGGATCCAGAATCAAATAAAACATTTTCTACTTTAGAGTGGATGGTAAGTGTACCTTTCACCACATCGTTACCGTACTCCACATCGCTAATAGAAATTGCATGTGACTTTCCTTTATCTTTAGCATTAAGATTTTGTTGATGTCGATCATCATCAACAACCCTTGGATTAGGGAATTTATTGGCATAATTCCCCATCTCCTTGCACTTGAAACATTGAAGTGTAGTAGGTTCATTCTATGTATCCCTTCCTTTGTTTGCATCCTTAGACATCTTCTTCCCATCATTGTAGCATTCAAATGCCCGATGACCTTCCTTTCCACATTTGAAACATTTACCTTTCCCTTTAAGACAACTCCCTCCATGTTTCTTTCCACACTTTGAGAATAAGGGAAATCTCATCTTCTTTTCAGTGTGCTCTTTATATTTTCCTTTGAATTCCATTTTCCTCTTCTTATCAAACCCATATGAATGATGAGTTACTCCAATCTCCATCTCAACTTTGAGAGCACATCGAACGATTTCCTCGTAGCTATTGAAGTCCCTTATGGCTAAGGCCCTTCGAAGACTTGGTTTTAAGCCACTAAAGAATCGATCGATCTTACTCTCAGGTTGGATAATAATACCAGAAGAGTACCTTGCAAGTCTTGTAAAATTTTCTTCATAGGTACCAACAGATTCATCATCCTATTGCTTCAGTTCAAGAAACTCCTTCTCCATATTTGTTCGGAGAATACGAGGGAAGTACTTATTGAAAAATAAGTTCTTGAACTCGTCCCATTCCATGGACTCAATTTCATCCCTTTGCCTCGTATTCTTAATAATATTCCACCATTGATCAATATCTCCTTCCAAACGATACACAGCTAGGATGACTTTATCATGTTCAGAACATTGAAGAACTGAAAATATCTTTTCAGTAGTACTAATCCATTATTCAACAACTAATGGATCAGTAGACCCGCTGAATGAAGGTGGACACTTCCTCATGAAGGATTCAACATAATGTTTCTCCTTCCTTTGCTCGTTTGGAAGTCCTGCATGATTCATAACTTGAGAAAGTTGTGTGATCATGGCTACAAGATTTTGTATTCTAGCTCCCATAATGTTTGGTTGCTCAGGGGGATAATCATTGCATTGCCCGTCGCATTCCGCATTAACACGTTTCCTTCGGGTTCCATCCATTGACTAAAACCAAGAAGAATAGTGTGAGCAACACTAATTATAATAGGAAAACCACATAATCAAGAATAAAATTTCACACTTAAGGTATTATCCTAGGTTATTCATGGTCATTTCTAAAACACTAAGATTGTGTTCTATGCTTAGAATTATCCTTAGGGTTCTTACTAAGGATTTCACATCCTAGTTTCCAAAGGTTGACTATACCGTTCCTATGATACCAACTATAATGATCCATACTTTACATACATTGTTATTACTTAAAAATTGAAGCATACTTATTACAACATATAACAAAACCATGAAAGGACCATATAGGTATAATGTCTTTAGAAACTGGGAAACATAAACAACTGGTTCATAAAGCGTCTACACTGTCTCCCATTTATTTCATCATATCTATAGTCCCTTTTGGCATATCTTACTTAATAACCTTCTTCCTGACCTAGGGAAAGAAAACATACAAAAGGGTGATCTCAAATTCTCAGTAAGGGTAAACAAAAGAAATATCAATCACATCATATTCATAAGAACATAACATTTTGGAAATATTAACCTGCACAAGAGATCATAATTTCATAACATGGGATAAATCATAGTAGTGAAATGTAATCCCAATAATCATAACTTAAAACATGAAACTTTGTGACATACACACATAATCATAGAGAATCATTTCTTATTAGTCAAGACTCATTGCCAAGACTATCTTAGTGGACAAATTCCATTTCTGAACTGAGTTCACTCCTCGTTTCAGTCCTGTTTTACTGAACCAGTTTAACCTGTCGTTCCAGCCATGTCTATCTCATGAGATATAAAATCTTTACCCAATGCATTGGAGGGAGATATAGGTCCCACACATCTCATAATGATACCATTCTTATGTGTGCCACAAAATCATAAACCATACATCATAGCATAACCCATGTAATAAAAATGGGAATCTTAAACATAGTGACATCATAAAACAATTCATATGAGATAAAGGAATTCATAAAAATATTTCCATAACAACATAATAAAATCCATGTAATAATAGGTATAGAAATAGAACCCGATATTATCTTAGATGGAAAATTATTTTGATAAAACTCTTGAACTCCATTCTTGAGGAAAATATCCTTTCTACTTCAAAAACATTTTCCTTTCTTAACATGTCATACAATTTTAAACTAAAATAAGTTGATTAAAAATAAACTTGAAAACTTGTAAAGGAAGCTTCTTGGAAATAATTTTTTAAAAATCCATCCATGCCGTATAAGTTAAAAAAAACATTCTTCACATACTTTTGTCGGAAAAGTCAAAAAGTACCTCGTACGAAAAACGACAAAAGATTCCTTTCATATCTTTTACTAAAAACTCACCGAAGGGTAAAATTGGATATAAACTATTGTAGAAGGATATAAATATTACATATTGAGGAAACATGGATGTGGATGATAAAATACACCCCAGTAAATACCAAAGTATAAACAATCTCAGATAAAAATGAGATTGTGATATTTTCCCTTACCTTAGGTCCGATTTTGCTTCGTAAGTGTCCGAACCTCCTGTATAATGATTTAAATAATTTTATTTACTTATTACAGAATCATACTTATTTTTATGATATCATATATGGTCATATTCTTAGCTTCTTATTAGTAATATTTCATTACTACTTGTTATTCGGGTGTTTATTACTTTTTGTTCTTATGCGTGTTTTGTCAAATAAATTCTTATTTTTCTTTTTAGGTTATAGATACCTCATTTCCAGAATGTTATTAGTGTAATATATATCATATTAATTCATTCAATTCATTTATATAATCATTATGCAATGAAGATCATGTATAACGAGTCGCATCACATCGTGGAGACGGTATTCCGTATGTACACACGAGCGATGATATCATTCCCATGATCGTGGAATTGTATTGGAGTGTATATATACTATTTCATAATAAATATCACTTTAAAATAATCATATATAGTCATTATTTACACCCTTATACCCATCCAAGTAAGGTGGTGGTGGAAAATAGATTACACCACGGCGTGGAGACGGTATTCCGTACGTACGCACGCGTGGTGATTTCGTTTTCCGTAGGATGGATAGATGGTGAAATAGGGTTGTTTCATACTTATAATAACATATCAGTATATGAGTGATACTGATGTTATTACTTCATAATGAAACAACTAAATAAGAATAAGTGGAAGAAGAAATAAAGATGAAAGAATTGGTAACGGGCATTACCTCTTCTTTGAAGCGCCTCTTTGAGACCTCCTCTTAGGGCACTAAAATTTGTAACGCCCCGACCCCAGTTACCCAGAGTCGGTGCATTACTTCGTAACATTGGCATGATCACAAGAAAGATCAAATCTCGAAAGACCGATTGGTTTAGTAGCCTTGGAAACACTAGATATAATCATAAAGTTTTACATTACATTTCAAAGTGAAAAACTACTACAACAACAAAGTCTTCATATCCACACTATTAACCCCTCATAATATCCCTGCAAGTCATTCATAATTTACTTCTTCACTACCTGGGAAAAATAAAACATAGAAAAGGGGTGAGCTCAAATGCCCAGTAAGGATAACAATATAGCGGAACATTCAAAATAAGCATAAACATTTAAGGCAATGAATTACTAAAACAAAAGCCTTTTAAAATTGAACTTCAACATAGTATGGCAAAAGTAAAATAAAATAATGCCATTTACTTGTTCACATGGATATTCTACTAATCGAATAATCACATGCAAAAATCAATAACCACTTTCATAATGTTGGAATGCATAATGCCAGACTATCATAACCACATAGCCAAGGCCTCGTGCCAAGACTACAAATAAGATTTTGTCAAGGCCTTGTGCCAAGACACTAGTTTGTCTCATGAGACCTACCGATGCATCGAGGAGCTATAGCGGGCTCCACCCGTCACTTATTAAGTCCAATGCATTCCCATATGAAAAGGTTTAAACATAACATAAACATTCGTATTAAAACTAGCATACGAAATGTCAATAATTTCACCATAAACTATGAATGGTATAAAAATAGCACATCCACAGTCAAACATATCACAAAACCTTCAATACAATATAGAAGTTTTGTATCATAATAAATCAACTTCAAATAATCTTAAAATCCATCAAAGGATGTTGACATAGATGAAATCAAAATTCTTTTTAAAGAAGTATCTCCTTTTATTTTGAAATCATTTAAGATCCATATAAAATAAAACATTTTCTTTGAAAATATTCTTATAAGCTTGTAAGGAAAGCTTTGAAGATTTTATAACGGCGTAAAATAACCGCACCCGCCGTATAAGTTAAAAAAAACATTCTTACCTCAATTCTGTCGAAAAGGTTAAAAAGGACCTTGTTTTGAAAACGACGGAAAGATTCCTTTATAAACCTCTTATAAAAAGTCAAAAAAGGGTATAAATGACTTTAACCCATATTCTTGTAAATAGTAAAAATGTTTTGAAATACATTTTTAAGAAACATGGATGTGGATGATAAAGAGATCCCATTAGATTATTACATATAAACAACCTCGGATAATGAAGAGATTGTGAAATAACCCCTACCTTGTACTTTTCCTTGGTTGGGGTAGGTTAACCTCCTGTATAATGGTGAAATAATTGTTATTAAATTATACAAGAATCATATATATTAATATGATATCATATATGATCTTTTAACATTGATTTATTAATAATATCTTAGAATTATCATCGTTTCGGGTGTTAACTTACTCATTTTCTTTTATATGTTTTGTTACATAAGCCATGTTTGTTGTATCTTATTCATATCCAGAATGATATCAAGTCCTTAAACATCATTTTTAAATCATAAAATGATAATTATACTTGAATGGATACGATGGAGAATGAATCTCATCGCGTTCGTGGAGACGGTAGTCCGTACGTACGCACGAGCGACAATATCATTCTTTTGATATTAAAATAATATATAAATGAATGGTATATCATATATACAGAATCATTAACATGTTATATTTATTATTTACATGAGTTACACATCATTATTATACCTATCCAAATAATATTATATTGAATAACAATTACACCACGACGTGGAGACGGTAAGCCGTACGTACGCACGTATGGTGACATGTTATTCAAAGGGTGGATAGAATACTGAATATGGTTGTACCATACTTATAATAACATCACAGTATATGTGAGATACTGGAGTTATTATTTTAGAATGGTAAGAACAAAGGAAGAAGAAGTGGAAGAAGAAATGAACTTAGAAAAGGGTGGTGAAATCATTACCTCTTCTTCGGGTTCTTCCTTTTGATTTGATCAAAAGGGCTCCTTAGGTTGGCTTTCTGATCAAACTAAGGCCTCTAGGTTGTAGTGAGGGATGTTGGGAGATTATTTGGGCAGAGTTTGGCCGAACCAAAAGGCTTTATAGGTGTGAAGAAATGAGAAGGAGGAGTGCCCTTTTATAAGAGGGGTGAGGGGCACCTTTGGAAAAGCTAGAAATATTAATTTATAATAAATTCATATTCGGTTTCTAATGGCTCCAAAGTTGACTATTCAAAGGTTAAGGTGGGGATAGGTCGAAAACCACTCAACCAATAGAATTTAGACAGGTTTGGGTACTTATATTAACCTTATCTTTAAGTATTAACTCTAAGTTAATTAGTTTCACTTTTACAATGTCTCTTTGTATTTTTATATAATATGGTTAATAAACTTACTATATACATCCAAGCGACCCCCAAGTGGTCCATTAATGATTAACCTATCATAATATAAGTCTCTTGGCCGAACCTTAGATTTTTAGGAATTTAATATCAATTAATAATATAATATTTGTTTTAAGAACTCTTTTATGTCAATTTTGACACTATTCAATAGTTGATTTTTGTGAAACTCATAACAGATTGATTACTTCGAACAAAGTCAATTAAATAAATTCTAATATATCATATTATCCTAGAAAATTAGTTTAATTCATTAAAAGTTTCATATTATATTTATTTGGGTATTTATAATATCAATTATGTTAATTTTTTACTATTATAGTAATTACTGTATCATCATTGTGTCATAAATAAAATAAATTATTTAATGTCTAAAAATTATAAATAAAATATAATTATGTAGGAAATCTTTTTAGATTTCTAATGAATATTTATAATCTAAAATCCAACATATATAACCCTATGTAAAAATTGTTGTTCTAAAAGATATATGCTTGTGTCATTTTTGTATTCATTTTAACTAAATTAAAATAAAGTGTCATTATCACTTACAAGTGGATCCATGGGGTCCCAAAATAGACCCAAAGATGCCCATGGTCGACTATGTATCAACCAATAGGGTTAAGACACGTTTTAGGGTAATTTAGTATTATTATAATATTATTTTTTTAACCCTTATTTACCGGATTTACCCTTAACCATGGTAAATAAAATATTTACCGCAGTAATTATTCAAAATGTCTAAAAATAAAAGTTACCTATTTACACAATTTGAACATCCTGATTCCAAATATGGAATCCATTTTCCTAAATTCAAAACACAGAAGTGGCAGAAATTAATTTAAAATTAAATCCCGCTGTCAAAACAAAAAGCGTGTTTTTAAGAGATAATAACTATCAAAAGATTGACACTTGTTTATGTTCGGTTTAATTGTAAAATTATGTCCAATGATAAACATTAAATTGAATGGTAAAAATATATTCTAAATATACTTTAAAACCACTCAAATTCATAATTTATCACTATTAATTATTTTGATTAAAAAAAGTTGTTTTTAATTAAAATTTAGTAATTTTCACTATTCATCAAAATATAAAAGTTATCCGAAAAGTACCAAAATTTCACCCTAGGATAATTTCGATATTCCGAATCCAAAAATGAAGTCCATTTTGAAATATAGAATATATATGATTTCAAAAAGTAGGTATTACTATTCATAACGGCTAGTTTGATCGGTTGTGGTGTGTGTTAAAACTCGACGTTGCGTACAACACACGCTAGCATACCGTGGAAGCTTCGGATGTTTCATTTTAAATTTTTGAAGTCCCCATTTAGTCAAAAAGTTTAAAATATAGTATCTAAAAAGGGTTCACTATTAAAATTTGGTAAAAGTGCAATACTGAAAATGAATTTGTTCTTACATTATGTCTAAGAAACTCATAATATGGATTCTAAAATTATAAGGATTATATAAAGTTTAAAATTTAGTTAACACTATTCATAACCTCTTTTGAATAGCTTGTTTGGTAAGTCATGGTGCGATTGAACATGGTGTCGCGTGTAGTGAAAGTTATTGAATTATTTTGAAGAAATAACACACTATAAAATCTTGGGGTGTTACAAAATTGGTCTTTGAAGAAGACCAGGACCTCTAGGATGTTTCTAGGGAAGTGGAGAGGATATATTGTTAGGGGTTGGCCGAGATTTAAGGCTCAAAGTGGTGTGAGGAAGAGAGGGACGAGGTGCCCTTTTATAAGGGAGGAGAGGGGCACCTTTGGAATAACTAAAAATATTATTTTATTATAAAGTCAAATTCGGTTTTTAATAGCTCCAAATTGATATATTTCGAATATAAGGTTGGGATGGGTCTAAATACTCTCATACAATAGAATTTAGACAAGTTTAGGTATCAATTTTAACCTTATCATTTAGATTTAACTTTAAGTTAGATAATTTAACTTTTACCGTGTCTTCTTGTTTTCTTACACTATAAGGTTAATAAACTTACTATAAAAAGCCAAAAGAGAACCAAGTTTCTTATTATTAATATATATAACCTTATCTAAGTCATTTGGACGAACCTTAGATTTTTAAGAATAAAATAACAATTAATAATACAATATTTGTTTTAAAAACTATTTTATGTCAATTTTGACACTATTTGGTAATTGATTTTTGTGAAAATCATAAAAGAATGATTAGTTCGAAAAACGTTAATTAAATCAACACTAACATGTCATATTAACATTTAAATTTATTGGAATTCATAAAAAGTCTCAAATTACATTTATTTGGGTATTTATAACATCAATTATGTCAATATTTCTTTAATAAGATAATTACTGCGTCATCATTGTATCATAAATAAATTAAATTATTTTAAGTATAAAAATTACAAATAAAATACCATTATGTTGGAAATCTTTTTATATTTCTAATGAATATTTATAGTCAAATTTATCTTATGTATAACCCTATATTAAAAATGATTTAGTTATTAAACTTTGATTTTAACTCTTTTAGCCCTTCTTTAAATAAATTGATAATAAATGTCCTAATCTAATCCAAGTGGGCATAAATGGTCATATTTTATTCCTAAGTTTGTTTTTGGTCGAATTAAACTTATCCAATAGAATTAGGACATGTGTTAGGGTAATAATAATAACACTTTTACCCTTAATTACCCTATTTACTTTTAACCGTGGTAAAAAAAGTAAAAAGTTACTATTCACCAAAAATTATTTTCATCTCATTGAACCACATTTTAGTCATTTATATTAACCGTGTCTCTTGGATTTTCGAAATTCCACTCACAGAAGCGGTAAAATTAAGTTTTATGAAAAAATTAAGTTTTTTAACTACCACTTAGTGGTTTCACTATTCATCAAAAAATGAAAGTTTCCAGAAAAATACCAAAAATTAGGCCTAAGCTATATTTGATATTATGAATTCAAAAATTATGTTTATTTTACCAAATTCAAAACATATCAGTTACATTAACTAATTTAAAAATTAATTCCCGTCGTCAAGACAAATATCGTGTTTTTAAGAGATAATAACTATCAAAAGATTGACACTTGTTTATGTCTAGTTTAAATGTGAAATTACATCCAATGAACAAAATTGTATTAAATTGTAAAAATATATTCTAAATATACTTTAAAACCACTCAAATTAATAATTTATCACTATTAATTATTTCGATTAAAAAATTTGTTTTTAATTAAAATTTAGTAATTTTCACTATTCATCAGAATATGAAAGTTATCCGAAAAGTACCAAAATTTCACCCTAAGATAATTTCGATATTCCGAATCCAAAAATGAAGTCCATTTTGAAAAATAAAATTTACAATATTTCAAAAAGTGGTTATTACTATTCATAACGGCTAGTTTTAATAATATTTTAATAGCATATCGTTGTTTAGTGAAACTCGGTATTGCGTACGACACAAGCTATTGAGGAAGGCCGCAGTTGCGTGTAAAGAAAGCCAAGATAGTGTTGTGTATAGTGAAAGATTCCTTTGATGATTTATATAACATAAAGAAAAATATTTCTCATAAAATTCTCGGGTGTTACAGGTCTACTATTCACAACAACAAATGATTTGTGCATGATTGGAACGTATCAGCACTCATCATAACAATGACCACTTATGTTGCAATAATCACAGAAATTTTCAAGAAATCATATCTATTCTTGATGAACTGATTCTATTTTTGTGAATTCTACTTTTGTTTTACATTTTTCAAATTTTATTCATCTTTTCTCCCCATAAATGTAGGCATTCTATAGTTTTGATACAATGAATTATTTTTCCAACTATTAATTTCTTGATTCCCAAACTTAAAACACCACCAACAGTATCCGACAAATATTGATTTCTTCTTCTATAACACATATTGATATTCTTTGACATTTTTATTCTTTTGGGTATTATATTTCTTAGTTTATGATTTCTTTGGGGAACAAGAATTTCCACGTTTCTTCACTTCCATCTTTAAAGATGTTTTAGATTTCTGAGTATTTTTCTTCACCCATGATTTTATAGATTTAAATGTTGTGTCTACACTAGTAAACAAGATAGTATTAGTACACATAGATTTATCTGGATAAAGGGTTCCCTTCTTCAATGAGCCAATGTTAGATTTATCTTTATATAATCTCAATCTCTTCTTAACACCAGTTTGATTATTTTTAGAAATAGGACTCTTATCAGATGAATCCATGGAAACTCTTCTTCTCTCAACAACTTGAGAAATCTCACCTTGTGACACTTCTATATTTCTCAATTTTACGTCTAGTTCAAGACACTTTAAGTTTAGAGAAAATTTCTCATATTCAACTAATTTCATGCTATCTTCCCATTGAATCTTTATCTTCTAAATCTCATCATCATGCATTTGATTTTCTGTTAACAACAAATTGTCAAGATCCTTTATTATTTTTTCTTTATCATTCAGCTGAACATATTTTACATTCATAGAAACATCATGTATCTTTTCAAGTGCATGGATAAATTCTTTACAAATAATTTCAAAAAATTATTTCTCACAAAAATTACTTTCCAATTCTTCAACAACTTCGGTATATCTTTCTTTGAAAAGATATATTGTTTCTTCCTTTTCTTTCACAAGTTTTTTGAGAGTGTTGGAAATTCCAACCTTTTTAGTCAATGTTTCTTCCATCACATCTGCCTATTCTTATACCTGTAATTTTTCATCCTGAAGTTCCTTGAAAACTTTTATCATATATATGAACACTTTATTGGGAAGTTTCTTCAAATGATTTTTTATTTCAGAACTGAAAATATCATCATCACAACTTGAACTTGATTTATCAACTAAGTTCACTGAACAATTTACACTCTAAGTGTCTTTAGATACCAGTTAATTTTAATTCACCTTTAAATTATTCTTCAGCTTCTATGAAACTCTTTTCTGCCTATTTTTATTTGATTTTAATGAAACATCAATATTTATAACATCTAGAGTAGAGATAGGTTTTTCCATCTAAAGATCTTCTGAATTTTCTTCAAACTCAAATATTCCCTTCATATACTTTTGATATAAACCACTGGACAAGTAGAGTAGATCCAAACATAGGTGGCCTTACCTATGATACCAATTGAAGTATCCAAGGATCAAGTAGTCACACTGAGGGGGGGGTGAATCAGTAATGACTTGTTTTTACTAAATTCTTTTCTTTTCTTAAACCCCTATTAAACATCTGTCACCTGTTAGGATGAGTGGATCCTTTATGAAATACAGAATGTAAATGAAACACAGCACATGATATTTTTACAAAGTTCGGTACTAAGACCTACATCCTTGGTGCAACTAGTGATTACCCCTGGTTACAGATTTTTCACTATATGTAGATGGTTACAGCTAGGGAAAGTCCCATTACCATAAAAATTCAGTCCCACAGTGTTCCACTCTAGAGTCCCTGTAATGTCCTGGACCTCTCCGATCCATTGCTTTGTGAAAATATGTTGTTTGAGGTGTTCTGGGAGGTCAAGATGACTTATCCCCAACACTTTTCCAATTTTTCCCTTTCTGTGAATAGTATAATTGGTGACCCTCAGTGATCAGTTCCAACGATAGATAGTTGTGAACAGTGCCAACGGTGAGGTCTAACAGTAACCTTTTTTTCCTTTTCCAAATTTCCAATTCTATTAACAGTTCCATCAGTGAAAAATTCTATCAGTAACCTCTAATGGTAACCTCTCTTTCCTTTTCCAAATTTCCAGTTCTGTGAAAAGTTCCATCAGTGAATATTTCTATTGGTAACCTCTAACGGTAACCTCTATTTCCTTTGCCAAATTCCCAATTCTATGAACAGTTCTATCGGTGAACAGTTATATCGGTAACCTCTAATGGTAACCTCTATTTACTTTTCCAAATTTCCAATTCTATGAGAAGTTCTATCGGTGAACAGTTCTATCGGTAACCTCTAATGGTAACATCTCTTTCCTTTTCCAAATTTTGTGTTCTGTGAACAGTTCCATCGGTGAACATTTCTATCGGTAACCTCTAATGGTAACCTCTATTTCCTTTTCCAAATTTCCAATTCTATGAATAGTTCTATTAGTGAACAGTTCTATTGGAAACCTATAAAGGTAACCTCTATTTCCTTTTCCAAATTTACAATTCTATAAACAGTTCTATCGGTGAACAATTCTATCGGTAACCTCTAACGGTAACCTCTATTTCCTTTTCCAAATTTCCAATTATATGAATAGTTCTATCGGTGAACAGTTCTATCGGTAACCTCTAATGGTAAACTTTTTTTCCTTTTCCAAATTTTGAGTTCTGTGAACAGTGTTTCCAGAACGGTAGGTGTACGGTGTTCTATCAGTGAGGTTTTAACGGTGAGGTTCATGAACAGTGTTCTAACGGTGAGGTCCATGAACAGTGTTCTATCGGTGAGGTTCTAATGGTGAGGTTCATGAATAATGTTCTAACAGTGAGGTTCATGAACAATGTTCTATCAGTGAGGTTCATGAACAGTTTTCTATCAGTGAGGTTCTAATGGTGAGGTTCATGAATAGTGTTTTCCTTTGCCAAATTTTGAGTTCATGAACATTGTTTCCAGCTTCCTACAGTTTCGCCCCTTTAGCATTTTCCTTTGATATAAAATTAATTTAAAGCCTCGTTTTAAGGACCCTAAGGTTGATTCAAAGGCCATAACTCATATATTAATTATTCCTAAGGCTTGGGATGTTTTTACTTGGTCAAACTGCATGGTTTAATGCGATCCTCTTTTAATGGGAAATCAAGCGTATCTTAAACTTCCACTCTGTTAAATCTTCTAAAGGGACGAGATATCTTCCTCCATAATTCTTTCTCCTTGTTCTCAGGTGTGAGATGCTAAAAAATCCCATTCCTTATCATAGGAGTTGCACAATCAAACTTTCCTCCTCAAATTGGTTCTGCTCTGTTTTGATGCAACCAAGCTGTATCGATCAATCTTTGATATAAGGTATGTTTTATCGTCATCCTTTTGGGGTTCATCTTCTCCTGTTTATCCTTTACATTTTATATCATGTAATCTCCATGCTTCTAATGGAGTTTTCTTGGGGTTCGGTTGGTGCGGTCGTACCGTGGCATCTTCGGGTGGATGCAGTTGTCACGAGAGGAGGATCGTGACCCGTTGTGTGGATAAAGAATGTCAAGAACTATTTGTGGTAGGGGATTCATTGATTCTCTATTCTTTTACATGAAACTATATTTTTAGAAAGTTTTATCGAACTGGATCACAATGGAATTGACCTAATAAATATTTTAACCGGATAAACAAATTGATATCAGTTATATGTTATTACCTCTTGTTTTTCTAGATAGTATGATATCAATGCTTGCTATGTTTAGCATTTTGTTCTTGATGGAAATTGGTAAATAATGTAAAGCTGGAATTAATTGATAATGCTTTGGTTAAAGATAAAGAGGCATATAAATGAATCTGGTTCTTCTTGTTGTAATTTGATGTTAATCAAAATGGTGCAGTAATAATATTTAATTATTTGTAATAGATTACTGTTTAGGTTTCCCAATGTTGGAACCTATGATTAATAAATTAGTTAATCCAAGATGGATTGAAGAATTGGTGGTTAGATAAAAGATAATTTTCTTGTAGGGTTCTGAGTTACCCTCTTGATTGTTAAAGGGCCAAGAGCCAAATTGTTATGATATTTGTTTTTCCTGCTGCTTGTGTTGTAATGTGAGCCTGGATGGCTATTGTGATATATGGGGGCAGGGAGGCCTATTGATTGTGGTAGCAGATGAGGCCTAGAGTGGCAAGATGCATCAGTTTATGCATGTGGGTGTCATCCCACTACTAAAAAAACGGGCTTTATCAGCGCTCAAAACGGGCTTTATTAGTGCTGATAAAGGGGGGTCCCCTTTATCAGCACTTTTTTAGTGCTGATAAAGGTATATTTTATCATCACTCAAAAAGCGCTGATAAAAGGAACATTTATCAGCACTAAAAGAGAACTGATAAATGAAGACTTTATCAGCACTAAAAGAGCGCTGATAAAGGAATCCTTTATCAGTGCTCTTTTAGCACTGATAAATGTAAATTTTAATAGTTCTAAGAGAGAACTGATAAAGGATTCATTTATCCGCACTCTGTTAGTGATGATAAATGTTTATTTTATCAGCGCTTTTTTAGCGCTGATAAAGGATTCTTTTATCAGCGCTAAAAAAGTGCTGATAAAAACCCTGTATGTTTCAAAAAAAATTTCTGCAACAACACACCCAAACAAAACCTGCAAAAATTATGCATCTCAATAAGTATACCCATACAAAATTAACACATAAATCATAAGCTAATTACACCTAGTATACCCATACACCATTAACACACAATTCATAAGTTAATTAAATACATAAAGAATTCTATTCAGAATTCAAGGGGTTGAGGAGGTTGTTTAGAGGTTTCAGGTGGCTATCAAAGGGGGGGTAGGGGGTGTCTGGGGGGATGGGGGTGTCCAAGAGGGGTGGGGTGGGGGGGGGGGGGTCCAGGAGGTTGGGGGGCTGTCCAAGGAGGTTGGTGGTGTCCAGGGGGGGTGGGGGGTGTCTAGGTGGTGGGGTGGTGTCTAGGAGGGGGGTGTCCAGGTGGGGGGGGGGGCTATCTAGGGGGGGGGTGGGCTGGTGTCCAGGGTGTCAGAAGGGCTTTCCAGGAGGTGGGTGGGGTGTCTGGGGGGTGGGGGCGGTCCGGGGTGTTGGTGGGGCTATCCAAGGGGGGTGGGGTGGTGTTCAGGAGGGTGGGATGGGGGAGTCCGAGGGGATTGGGGTGTCCAGGGGGGTGGGGGTGTCTAAGGGGGGTGGGGGGGGGGTCCAAGGTGTTGGTAGGTATGTCCAAGGGGGGTGTGGTGGTGTCCAAGGAGGGGGGTGTCCAGGTGGGTGGGGGGCTGTCTATGGGGTGTCTATGGGGGTGGGCTGGTGTCCTGGGTGTCGGGGGGCTTTCTCGGGGGTGGGGGGGGGGTCCAGGTGGTTGGTGGGGCTGTCCAAGGGGGGTGGGATGGTGTCTGGGATGGTGGGGGTTTCCGTCCATGGGTGGGGGGTGTCCAGGGGGGTTGGGGGTATGCAGGTGGTAAGGTGGTGTCAAGGAGGGGTGGGGGTGTCGTCCAGTGGGGGTGGTGGTTGTCCAGGGGGGTGGGGGGGTGTCGGCGGGGGGGGGGGGGGGGGGGGGGGTTGGGGGGGCTATCCGAGGTGGGGGGGGGGGATATCCATGGGAGTGTCTAGGGGGTGGGGGTGTCCAGGGGGTTGAGGGGGCTTTCCAGGGGGTGGGGGGTGTCCAGAGGGGTGGGGGGTGTCCAGGGGGTGGGTTGGTGTCTAGGGGGTGGGGGGGTGGTCCAGGGGGTTGGTGGGGTTGACTATTACACATCACAAAGCACCCATGGATCGTTCTCATAAATGATCAAGACAATATGAATGCATTTGGGAACATTTTCGTAGGTCATTTGTTGTTTTCACTTAAAATTGTGTCCAATTTAAACAGAAGAGAGACCCTTTGAGTGGTACTGGCCACACCGTGCCTTATATTGAGTTGGGAATGACTCTTACATGTCACAAAGGACCCGTGGATCATTCTCCTAAAATATCAAGACAATAAAAATGCGTTTGTTCGAATTTCCGTAGGTCAGTTATTGTTTTCACTTAAAAATTTGTCCATTTTAAACAAAAGTGAGACCCTTTGAGTGGTACCAGCCACACCATGCCTCTTATTGAGGTGGGTATGACTCGTGCACATCAAAAAGGACCCGTGGATCGTTATACTAAAGAATCAAGACAATCCGAATGCGTTTAGTCGCATTTCCGTAGGTCAGTTGTTGTTTTCACTTAAAAATATGTCCATTTAAAAAAAAGTGAGACCCTTTGAGTGGTACCGGCCACACCATGCCTCGGATTGAGTCGGGGATGACTCTTTCACATCCCCAACGCACCCTTGGATCATTCTCTTAAAGGATAAACATAATCCGAATGCGTTTGGTCGGATTTCTGTAGGTCAGTTGTTGTTTTTACTTAAAAATCTGTCCAATTTAAACAGAAGAGAGACCCTTTGAGTGGTACCGGACACACCGTGCCTCAGATTGAGGCGGGGATTACTCTTACACATCCCAAATGCACCCTTTTATTGTTCTCTTAAATAATCAAGACAATTAGAATGCGTTTGGTCAGATTTCCGTAGGTCAGTTGTTGTTTTCACTTAAAATTGTGTCCATTTTAAAGAAAAGAGAGACCCTTTGAGTGGTACCGGCCACACCGTGCCTCATATTGAAGCGGGGATGAATCTTGAACATCACAAAATACCCGTGGATCGTTATACTAAAGGATAAAGAAAATCCAAATGTGTTTGGTCGAATTTCCATAGGTCAGTTGTTGTTTCCACTTAAAAATATGTCCATTTTAAACAAAAGTGAGACCCTTTGAGTGGTGCCAGCCACAACATGCCTTGAATTTAGGCGGATATGACTCATGCACGTCCCCAACGCACCATGGATCGTTCTCTTAAAGGATCAACACAATCCTAATGCTTTTGGTCAGATTTCCGTAGGTTAGTTGTTATTTTCACTTAAAAATCTCTCCAATTTAAACAGAAGAGAGACCCTTTGAGTGGTTCCGGCCACACTGTGCCTCAGATTGAGGTGGGGATTACTCATACACATCCCCAACACACCTGTGGATTGTTATATTAAAGGATCAAGACAATCCTAATGCGTTTGGTCAGATTTCCATAGGTCAGTTATTGTTTTCACTTAAAATTGTGTCCATTTTAATGAAAAGAGAGACCCTTTGAGTGGTACCAGCCATAAAGTGCCATTTATTGAGGCGGGGATGACTCATGCATGTTCAAAAGGACCTGTGGATCGTTATCATAAAGTATCAAGACAATATGAATGCGTTTGGTTGGATTTCCGTAGGTCAGTTGTTGTTTTCACTTAAAAATCTGTCCATTTTAAACAAAAGAGAGACCCTTTGAGTGGTACAGGCCACACCATGCCTCAGATTGAGGTGAGGTTGACTCTTACACGTCAAAAAGAACCCATGTATCATTCTCATAAAGTATCAAGATAATCTGAATGCGTTTGGTCATATTTTCATAGGTCAGTTGTTGTTTTCACTTAAAATTGTGTCCAATTTAAATAAAAGAGAGACCCTTTGAGTGGTATCGGCCACACCGTGCCTCAAATTTAGGAGGTTATGAATCTTACACATTAAAAAGGACCCTTGTATTGTTCTCATAAAATATCAAGACAATCCGAATGCGTTTGGTTGAATTTCCGTAGGTCAGTTGTTGTTTTCACTTAAAAATTTGTCCATTTTAAACAGAAGAGAGACCCTTTGAGTAGTACCGGCCAAACTGTGCCTTAGATTGAGGTGGGGATGACTCATGAACATCTCCACCGGACCCTTGGATTGTTATCTTGAAATATCAACACAATCCGAATGTGTTTGGTCAGATTTCCGTAGGTCAGTTGTTGTTTTCACTTAAAAATCTGTCCAATTTAAACAGAAGAGATACCCTTTGAGTGGTACCGGCCACACTGTGCCTTATATTGAGGCGGGGATTACTCTTACACGTCCCCAATGCACCTGTGGATCGTTATCTTAAAGTATTAAGACAATCCGAATGCGTTTGGTCAGATTTTCATAGGTCAGTTGTTGTTTTCACTTAAAATTGTATCCATTTAAAAGAAAAGAGAGACCCTTTGAGTGGTACCGGCCACACCGTGCCTCAGATTGAGTCGGAGATGACTATTTCAAGTCACAAAGTATCCATGGATTGTTCTCATAAAGTATCAAACCAATCTGAATGCGTTTGGTCGGATTTCCGTTGGTCAATTTTTGTTTTCACTTAAAAATCTGTCCATTTTAAGCAAAAGAGAGACCCTTTGAGTGGTACCAGACACACCGTGCCTCAGATTGAGGCGGGGTTGACTCTTATACGTCAAAAATGACCCATGGATAATTATCATAAAGGATCAAGACAATCTGAATGCGTTTTGTCAGATTTTCGTAGGTCATTTGTTGTTTTCACTTAAAATTGTGTCCAATTTAAACAGAAGAGAGACCCTTTGAGTGGTACCGGCCACACCATGACTTGAATTGAGGAAAGGATGACTCGTTCACATCACAAAGGACCTGTGGATCATTCTACTAAAATATCAAGACAATACAAATGCGTTTGGTCGAATTTTCGTAGGTCAATTGTTGTTTTCACTTAAAAATTTGTCCATTTTAAACAGAAGTGAGACCCTTTGAGTGGTACCGGCCACACCATGACTCATATTGAGGTGGGGATGAATCTTGCACTTTATAAAGTACCCTTGGATCATTCTCCTAAAGGATCAAGACAATCAGAATGCGTTTGGTCAAATTTACGTAGGTCAGTTGTTGTTTTCACTTAAAAATATGTCTATTTTAAACAAAAGTGAGACCCTTTGAGTGGTACCGGCCACACCATGCCTCGGATTGAGGAGGGGATGACTTGTGAATATCTCCAACGCACCCGTGGATTGTTCTATTAAAGTATCAACACAATCCGAATGCATTTGGTCAGATTTATGTAGGTCAGTTGTTGTTTTCACTTAAAAATCTGTCCAATTTAAACAGATGAGAGACCCTTTGAGTGGTACCGGACACACCGTGCCTCAGATTGAGGCAGGGATGACTCATGAACATCAAAAAGGACCTGTGGATCATTATCCTAAGGGATAATGATAATATGAATGTGTTTGGTCGAATTTACGTAGGCCAGTTGTTGTTTTCACTTAAAAATATGTCCATTTTAAACAAAAGTGAGACCCTTTGAGTGGTACCAGCCACACCGTGCCTTGGATTTAGGTTGGGATGACTCATGCACACCCCCAAAACACCCTTGAATCATTATATTAAAGGATCAACACAATCCGAATGCATTTGGTTGGATTTCCGTAGGTCAGTTGTTGTTTTCACTTAAAAATATGTCCAATTTAAACAGAAGAGAGACCCTTTGAGTGGTACCGGCCACACCGTGCCTCGGATTGAGGTGGGGATTACTCATACACATCCCCAACGCACCCTTGGATCGTTCTATTAAAGGATCATGACAATATGAATGTGTTTGGTCAGATTTCTGTAGGTCAGTTGTTATTTTCACTTAAAAATCTATCCAATTTAAACAGAAGAGAGACCCTTTGAGTGGTACCGGACACACTGTGCCTCTGATTGAGGCGGGGATGAATCTTTCATGTCAAAAAGAACCCTTGGATCATTCTCTTAAAGGATCAACACAATAAAAATGCGTTTGGTTGGATTTCTGTAGGTCAGTTGTTGTTTTCACTTAAAAATATGTCCATTTTAAACAAAAGAGAGATCCTTTGAGTGGTACCGGCCACACCATGCCTCATATTGAGGCAGGGATTACTCATACATGTCAAAAAGGACCAATGGACCGTTCTCCTAAAATATAAAGACAATATGAATGCCTTTGGTCAGATTTTCGTAGGTCAATTGTTGTTTTCACTTAAAAATTTGTCCATTTTAAACAAAAGTGAGACCCTTTGAGTGGTACCAGCCACACCGTGCCTCTGATTGAGGTGGGGATGACTCGTGCACGTCAAAAAAGACCTGTGGATCGTTATCATAAAGGATCAATACAATCTTAATGCGTTTGGTCGAACTTCCGTTGGTCAGTTGTTGTTTTCACTTAAAAATATGTCCATTTTAAACAAAAGTGAGACCCTTTGAGTGGTACCGGCCACAACGTGCCTCATATTGAGGCGAGGATAACTCTTTCATGTCCCCAACACACCGTTGGATCGTTCTCTTAAAGGATCAACACAATCTGAATGCATTTGGTCGTATTTCCTTAGGTCAGTTGTTGTTTTCAATTAAAAATCTGTCCAATTTTTTATTAGAAGAGAGAACCTTTGAGTGGTACCGGCCACACCGTGCCTCGGATTGAGGCAGGGATGACTTGTGCATGTCCCCAAAGCACATGTGGATCGTTATCTTAAAGTATCAATACAATCTGAATTCGTTTTGTTGGATTTCCATAGGTCAGTTGTTGTTTTCACTTAAAAATCTGGCCAATTTAAACAGAAGAGAGACCCTTTGAGTGGTACCAACCACACCATGCCTCGAATTGAGGCAGGGATTACTATTACACATCTCCAATGCACCCTCAGATCATTCTCTTAAAGGATCAAGACAATCTGAATGCGTTTGGTCGGATTTCCGTAGGTCAGTTGTGGTTTTCACTTAAAATTGTGTCCATTTTAAAGAAAAGAGAGACCCTTTGAGTGGTACCAGCCACACCATGACTCGTATTGATGCATAGATGAATCATGCATGTCACAAAGGACCCGTGGATCATTATCATAAAGGATCAAGACAATCCAAAGGCATTTGGTCGAATTTCCATAGGTCAGTTGTTGTTTTCACTTAAAAATCTGTCCATTTTAAACAAAAGAAAGACCCTTTGAGTGGTTCATCATTCTTGTATGTTGTTGGTGTATATCAGCTATTAAAATGGGAAATTGACTCATTATATAAAGGATGTTTTATTTAATAACAATTAAAATATTCCAAAGAACATTTACATACAACAATGTGTCATCTTTTGATCCCCTAAACCCCTCTCAAAAATGACCGCCAATTGTACACATCCCCAAGTCAGATATTCATGTTATTTGTGTACAATATGTCATCAGGTATGCGACCCACTCATTTATGAACATATCTATATCATCTTGTGAGTATGAGGCTTTTTGGCAGTCAGAGTAGTACTGCAAAATATAAAAATAAATAATTAATAAATAGATTAAACAAACTAGTAGTTTTTTTTGAAAATACCTCTTTAGAGATGCTTGTTTCTTGTTGAAAAATGACCTCCTTCATAAATTTACAAACATAATAACTGTAATCATTATCGTTTGTTTTTTTTGGACACTGCAAAAAAATTGATCATTAGGAGAATAAGTAACTTGTGTTGAGATGTGTTTGGATAGTGAAATTTTATTATATATACCCTGATATTTGTCTAGACATAGTACTTGATCACCTCCTTATGCTTATCCCCTGTCCTCATTCCTTTTTTTAGATGATAATTATACACCTCCCTATCATAATAGAATCCTTAGTAAAAGATAATATAAATTATATTACTTGATGTTTAGACCTAAAACGTAGGATGTAGTGTCTTACAGATTCACAAACTCCATAATATGTGGTCAGTTTGATGGATATCCTTGATTTGAATCCAGAAAATAAATCTCTGGAGTATCCAAGGTCACCGCAATTAGAATCCAATGTTTCCTAAAAACACAAAAAGGAATAAGTAATAAAAGAAGTGAAAATATAATTGATATGATTTAATCGTAGAGTTTTACCCCTGCATGGTTGGTATTAAGAAGAGTCTGTCATCTGTAATATTGATTTCAAATGTTTTCAGCAAGCCGTTCACTATTTCATTCTTTTTTGATGGCTCTATTTTCATCAGATGTGATGATGTGGTATGAGGACTAACGAGTCCAAATCTTGTCTCATGTGAAAATTCCTTCAACTTTTTTTCATATATACGTTTTTCAACAATATAAAATGAATTTAGTCATAATTTTTACATAAGATCAGATTTTATAAAATCAATTCACAAAAACGTACCTCATATATATATTTACAACTGTGACGACTAGCCAACCATTTTCAAGGATCTCATTTACATTTTTATCAGCAACGAAATTCTGACTTTCCACGTCGTATATATTCTCTTCGAAAACCACTATATGACTACTACCACCTCTTAGCTTCGTATCCACATGAGTCTTCAATGATAGTAAATGTGGATAGAGAACATGTGGTGTTATTGTGCTTTCATTATCTCCTTGGGATCGATTGGTTGATCCTTTAGATGGTTTTGAGCTGAAGTTTGTCACCCCCTTCCCTTTCTCCGTCTATAATAACATTCATTAGTTCAGACCCTTTTTTCATTAATTGTTAAAGGTTTATCTTAAAAAAAAGGAAATAAATACCTCTTTGGCCACATGTACTCTTACAAGTTGTGATGTCCATGCAATGAATGTCCCAATATCCTTTTCGATCGTATGAATATCATCATCATCAAGTGGAATAGGTATCTCTGCATTTGGATCATGAGCTACAGTAATCGTCACTTTCAGATGATCTTTCGGAAGTGGTCTATTATGTAGCGTGTCATCTGGGATGTTGAACACTATAGCCCTCGCTACAAGGTGATAGGTGGGTGTTGACAGATATAAATCACAATCATTATCACCCTATAGAAGATCAGTACAGGAAAAGTATCAGTGTTTTTCTGATTTACATTTCATGGGAACAATTATTAGAATATTGATTACCACGGCTAAGATAGATCTTTGAGGGGAATGGCTCACCTCAAAGATGGTGGGGGGTGGGGCGGGATCTTTACGCGCTGGTTGATCCTGAGTTGTGTCTTCTCCTTGCTTCCCACCCATAAAAGTTGCTATCAACTCTCCCTGCCATTGCAACCGTTCTTTAAGGGTTTCTAGTTTTTCGCTCATTTGTTTCAATGTTTCATCTCTATCATCCATTTTTTATTCTTCTCAAAATATACTCGGGGTGTCACCCCAAACCCCACACCCCTGACACGACCGTATTTTTCTGGCTACTTCAAAGCCGTCGATAATAGGTCTGCATCCACTACAAGAGTAGCTGATTCCTGTTACTATTGGATATAGGAAAATAACTAATTTTTTTTATGTAATAGAAATTTTAAAAAAATATTTTTATCATCGTGTCATACTTACACAAATTTCCCACAATTTTTGTGTGTTCTCTTCTACTAGATTCCCTTCCTTATTCACACGTTCCTCCTTCCAAAGCACATGATGTGGGATGGAAGTGTATTTGGTTTTAGACTCATCAATCTACATATAAACATAGAAAGATAATTATGATGTTGTTTGTTGGAACCTAACAATATTAATGTAAATTTAAAATATGTACCATTTTCTTTTCCGGTGAAGCATACCCCATCCTTGCTTTACGATAGGGGTATATTGGTTTTGATGCACGTTCCTTATTTTCTTTACAGAGTTGCTGTTTCATAAATGAAATATTTACAATCAAAGTGATGAATACACATATCCTCAAACAACGTATTATCACCCACAATATACCTGAAACTTATCATCCCCACGACGGCCAATAAATGCATCCCATGCTTCTTGGGATATCAGGTGATCATAGACAATGGGTGTGTGTGGGTTTATTTTACCTTTGGAATCTTTCAGGTGACATCTTGTTAAAATAGTGGGAAAAACTTGATGAATCCTTCCTGCAATCCTTAGTACATAATCCTTGTGTGAATCGTCTACTATAAATGTATTCTGCAAGAGATTGAGAAGAGTAAGACATTGTTTCATTATTTTATTTGCTAGTAAATTAAAGAAATAAATTTATAATGTTACCGTAATTTCTTCCTAGATCACAACCTTCAGCCCGGACACAACATGGTGTCATGAATCTATGTCAATCGGCACGCGTTTCTAAGTGACAACTCCAATGTAACTACTAAACATAGCCTTGTTGGGATTCACATGTTGGCCTCATGCATTCTATCTGACGTAAAATTTGATGCCTTTGCTTTTTGCCTTAAGAACTTTGGCTAACACCGTTAAACTACAACGCACCTGTGTTTTCTGCGACGTCGATCCTTCATTCTCGACCATTTCATCGATATCAACATCATCTATATGTTTATATGAAATGGTAGAAACGACATGTGATAATGGTTGTTGGACCTCAACACTAGGAGCAGCAGGAGCCGCAGCAGCAGGAGCAGTAGGAGTAGTAGGAGCAGCAGGAGAAGAAGCAGGAGCAACAGTAGCCGCAGCAGCAGCCGCAGTAGCAGCTTGAGAGACTTGTTCAACCTTAAGGTTAGGAGCACCAGAATGTGCAGAAGTCATTATCTGAAAAAGTTTCTGAAAAATTAATTTATATTACATAAATTCAGTAATGATAATATAATATCATGAGATAACAAGATTTATATTATAAACAAAATATAACCTGTTTATTGAACTCTCTTTCTTTTTTTCAAAGGCTGAAGGGATTTGACACCTCTATCGATTATCCAAATCCCTTCATTGTGGTCTCCTATAACATACAAAAAATCATCTACATTGGGAATGCTCCAAAATGATTGTGATGTACCACTGAAAGAATCATCCTCAACTGAATTTTCATCGGAACCTTCAGTAGTTTTGGACGCTAACAGAACAATCAGCCACTTTCGATTTTCAGGATCTGGAATATAAAAAACTTGTACCTCTTGTGACGCCATTATAAACTGTTCTTCTTTGTACCCTTCTTTACTAAAATCAACTTTCACAAATCCCCATTCATTTATTTTAACACCACTATTGTTATCAACCCATTTGCATTGAAAAATATGCAATTGGAATGTCGTATAATCCAACTCACATATTAGTTTGATAATGCCAAAGTATGACATATTTGCATAAATTGGATTTCTTTCCTTACTACCAGAAACATGAATCGCTTCATCCACTAGTGTAACTCCACTATTTTTCGTGGTACTATCTTCATCATGTTCATTTGTATAGAATGTATAACCATTAATTACATAACCACTATAAGATAATACATACACACTTGGTCCAGCGGCTATCCATTGAAGTCGTTCTAAAATTGAATTCGTATTTTCATCCAACTGCTTAAAAATATGGTCCCGAAACCATCCTATAAACTAGTGATTATGTGTATTTGATAACCATTTTTCAGCCCTTGATGGATTCAACTGCCTAAGAATTTATTTGAGTTTCAATATATAGAGCAACCTCCCAACTATTATGCAAAACATAAAGGTGGGCCTGCTCCTGATCTGTAATGCTGATTGTCACAACATCTCTTCCATAAATTCCCTCACCCTCAATGCGTCCAGTGTGACGAGATTTCGGGAGACCAATGCTTTCCACATCATATAGTTATTCAGTACAAAATTCAATGGCTTCCTCGACAATATATCACTCCACTATAAAACCCTCTGACCAACTTTGATTTTTGATATACCCTTTCAAAATATTCATATACCGTTCAACAGGATACATCCATCTATAGTGCACAGGACCACAAAGTCGAATCTCTCTCACCAAGTGAATCATAAAATGAACCATCATATCAAAGAATGTTTGCGGGAAGAACATTTTTAATTCACATAATATGATGACAATTTATTTTTCCATAGCTGGAAATTTATCCGGGTCTAAAACTTTGCTACATATAGATTTGAAAAAGAAACAAAGTTTGCTTAACGTATGGTGAACATTCTTGGGAAAAATGAAACGTAAAGCTATAGGAATTAGATCTTGCATCAAAACATGGCAGTCATGTGATTTAAAACCTTTTAACATCAAATCATTCATTGACACAATGTTCTTGATATTTGATGAATACCCCTCTGGAACCTTTACATCATTTAAGAAGTTGAAAAACTGGTATCTCTCCTCCTTAGAAAGAGCATAAGCAGCTGGAGGAAGAAACATTTGATTTTCACCCTTCACGGGAGCCAACTCTTCTCGTATTCCCATGTCAACCATGTCCAACCTTGCCTTAATTCCATCCTTTGTTTTTCCAGGGGAATTTAGCAATTTTCCGATAACACTGTCACATACATTTTTTTTCACATGCATCACATCAAGAAAATGTCTGATGTACAAACAATTCTAGTATGGTAATTAAAAAAAACTGATCTCTTTTTCCAACCGATTTTCGTAAGGTTTTTCGAAAATGGTTTACCAAAAACAGTGTTCACATATTTTACTTTCTCAAATAGCTGATCACCTGTTAGTGGAGATGGTGCTGCGTGTTGTTCTGAACTTCCATTTAATGATGTCGTCCAAGATCGGTACTTATGTCGATGAGGTAGAAATCTACGATGTCCTAGAAACACAAATTTTGATGAATGTTTCAACCTAATTGATTCTGTATATTCTTCGCACATGGGACACCCTTGAGTTCATTTAATGCTATAGCCTGAAAAATTTCCATAAGCAGAGAAATCATTTATTGTGCCATACAACATCGCTCTCAATGTGAAGTATTCAATTTTATAAGAATCATACAACATAACACCTGAATCCCACAATAACTTCAAATCCTCGATCAAAGGATCCAAATAAACATCAATATCATTACCTGGTTGTTTTGGTCATGATATAAGCATAGATAACATGATGAATTTATACTTCATGCATAACCAGGGTGGCATGTTATAATTTACCAACATAACAGGCCATGTACTATGAGTGCTGGTTTGAAAACCAAAAGGATTTACTCCATCTGTAGGTAACGCAAGACGAAGGTTTCTCGGCTCTTTTCCAAATTCAGGATACTCATGATTAATTTTCTTCCATTGAGGAGAGTCAGCCGAATGAAGTAATTTCCCATCTTTATTTATTTTATCTGCATGCCACGACAATTGTCTTTCAGTTTCTTTACTTCCATATAGACGCCTAAACCTTGGAATGATTGGAAAGTACCATAAAACTTTCCTAGGATTGGATTAATCTTTCTTGTATCGAGAAGCACCACACTTTGGTCATTCTGTAAGTGATTTTTTCTCCTTGAGAAACAATATACAGTCTTTCGGGCATGCATGTATTCTTTCAAAAATCATACCCATCGAGCGTAGAATTCGTTTAGCTTCATATTTCCGGGTTGGGAGCTCATTATCTTCAAGGAGCATGTCATTCAAGAGAGCAAGTAGTTTCATAAAACTGACATCACTCCATCCGTTGCCTGATTTCAATTTATACAACTTCAGTACATCTGAAAATGTTGTATACTTGGTGCAACCAGCATACAATGGCGTCTTTGCACAAATCTTTAACTTCTCAAACAATTTTTGGAAATCACAGAGTTCATCTTCAATTGTCTTTGTAATTTCCTCAATATGATATTCATCATCATTGACATCTGTAATCACATACTCCATACAGTCTTCTTCATTATCCATATTTGTATTCATATCTGATGATCTATAAAATTCAGTTTTATCCCAGCCAGTAGCTACATTCTCCTTTTATCCATGTTTATTCCAATATTTATAACTCTGATCTATTCCATGACATATCAAATGTTCTTCCAACTCCTCTAGAGTAAGTAGTCTAGAATAACAATAATGTAAACACGAACAAAGGATTTGTGAAGGATCCTTTGCATGATCCTTTGTAAATTTGATGAACTCTTTCACTCCGTTCTCATACTCTATTTTCAAACAATTAGCATCCATCCAATATTTATTCATCTTCATCCTATTTGAATCTCAAATATTAGTATTTATGGTTCAATTACACAAAATAGGACTTCCAAATACAATATAAGAGAAACCCTTCCTTATAAAAATAGAGATTAATAGAGCATAACCATTAGTATTTATTCATCTTCATTAAATATAATTACTTTAGATTCATTATAGTTTCCTAAAATCACCCCAGACTAAACACAAGAATAATCAATAATGATACATCTACCACTCCTAGGTCTCTTCTCTACATTAAATATCATCATGCCTAAATACCCATATATCCACACATACACATGTCATAAACACATAAAAAACCATATCCACATCAGAACCAAAGTACCAATATGGATTTCAATCAGGTTACTCGACTCAAGTGGTGGTGTGTAAGAAATAATAATAAAATATAATAAGTATATAGTCACACATAAATCTCAAACTGGTGTTAATAATCCAATAAACCCAAGGTATCATTCCATCTATCAAAATACTCTGAAGGAGCCCATATGCGACAGTAGTCCCAGGTGGTGAAGGTTCCTGAGGAGGAAGGGTAGAACATGCACCTATCAGGGTTTGAGGTCAGGTCACTGAGGTTGAAGGTGTCCTGATACTCCTACAAGGGTTCATTCTATATTTCACAAAGCATGTCCTGGTACCCTAGGATGTTAACCCACTGCTGGTGGAAGTGAAACCATTCTTTATGATCATGCCAAGAAGAAATGGAAACCAAGAGGGGGGAGTGGTTCAAAATACCTCAAGAAAGATGAAAAAACATGGTATTTGAGAATAGGTTAGTGGATTTAATGTTGGCTAGAAACCTATCCAATAGAATCCAAAAGCAGTGATGACCCCTGCAGTTGTTGAACCAGGTGAAACTGTCACCTGAGAAGCTGAGATCAATGAGGCCCTTCCCAGCCATGAACTGAACAAACTCCATGATGGCCTTCCTCTGGAATGGTATTATACCTTTCCTTTCCTTTGGGTTGTAAATTACATTAAATTCACCCCCAAAAAACAATGGATAGTGGTCAGGATCGAAGGTATTTTGTTCACTCCATAGAGATTCCCTTTGAAGAGAGTCATAGCTTCCAAAAACAAAAGTCATAAGGAAGGAGGTGTCACTGTTGGACACCTTGGTAGTGATGAATTGATTGCAATCTTGAGCAGTCTCAATTTTTTTTTATTATTCCAAAATACCCATTTGTGTCTATTGGAGGGGTTATAGTGTATAAATCCATGCAACTTAATCTTCCTGGATAATTCTATGATTATTATAGGGTTTTTTGTGTTATTTGACAACAACAACAAAAAAATTATGCCTTTTTAATTTCTATGGTGAGGAAGTCCGATTTAACATGGGAACTAAGACCATGAGAACTACATATAAAGATAATAATGATGGGTAGGACAGGGCTCTGACATTGGATCTAGAGCTAGTAGTCTTCTTGAAGTGGGAGGATGATCTCTCATTGAGGTCCCTTGATTTTAAACATGTTCATAATCCCTTCTGGTTGGTAAGCTTCATATGAGTGGGAGATGAGGATCTGAAGGGGCAGGGGAAGGATGGGTAATGAAAGTTGGGGGCTGGTGAGGGAGTTATCTCTAGATCAATAAGTATTTGGAGCTGGATGACAGGCTCAGAGCCAAGGGAGATAGAACAAACACTACTAGGAAGGGGCCTGGACACTACAAAGAAGAAATCAGTAACCTCAATGAGGGAGAAAGACAGAGATGGTGGTAGGGGTGTCAAGGCTATAAATCTTGGTGGTCTGGGCATCATGCCATACAAGTGCACTGCCAGAAAAAGTCACTTAGATAACATGAAGGAAAGAAGGGGGGAACCCCTTGAAGAAAATAGGGTTCAAGCATTGGATGACCTAGAAATGCATCAGAACCAGGTGGTGTAAGGACCTTAAATTTTTCATAAACTTCACTCTGATAGTGTAAACTCATTGATTTCCATTGATGATGAGAATATCAATCTTTCCACCAATACTAGGTTTCTCAGGAGATATTTTACATGAATAAACCATCCCTTTTAAAGAAAATCAACCCATGTCAAACATTCCCCAAATATTCCACATTTTGATTTACAGTAAAAAAACTATACTAATAGAAAATACTATAATAATGGAGTAATGATAAAAGAAAAAATAAATATGTCATAGCCACATATGTTCGAATAGTATTGAAATTATAAAAAATACCCCATAAAAAACCACTAAATTAAAATTTCAAACAAAAATATGCTATTGAATCATGCCTCAAATCATGATGATACTTGTGCCTTGATACCTGCACCGTGATGCGCCTGATCAACATCATCATCAACAACTTCACTAACAAGGTAAAAAACTAGAATTCATCACCTTAGGAACCTCATCACCCATTTCCAACCCAACATAACCTAATAATATAATTAAATCAAAGCATAAATATTATATAATTCAAACCACACCTTCTCATAAAGGTGATTGTTGGAAGAATTTATATAACATATCCATCCATACCACCATAAAATTGAATGGTTTCTAGGATCTAGAATAAACAAATACCAAATCACCTAAAAACCCACCGTAGTCATTAGAAAAAAAGGTGAAACCTTAGGAGTAATAGAAATATATTGGATGATCACCCCCAAGAACCCCATCACAATATGTAGGAAGAACACTCATGAATCTACGATGAAGCAGAATCATCACCACTGGAGGAAATGAAACCTAGGGATGAAATAATTCAACACAAAATCCACTAGAACACCATTTATGGGCAAGACTCACATCCCAAAACTCCAATTAACAATGTTTTAATAGTGTGATATGATTTATAGAATAATAGTTCTAGAACCATTAGAAGAAGTTGGACCAAACTCAAGCTTCGACAGGGGGAATTACCCTAGAGACAAACATAAAGAAGAAAAGGATGAATCATGTAGCCTACAACCATCACAATCTCAAATATCCATTAAATATATCATGCCAAATCAACATATGGTTATGTGTTATGGGAGAGGAGAACAATATAAAAAAATGATTTGGAAAACATGCCTTAAAGGGAGGTCCGAAAAGGCGAAGCTCAGCGGGCGACGGAGGTCCGGCAACATGAAGCTCGAGGGCGTTGCGGGCGGCGGAGGTCCGACAAAGCGAATCTCAAGGGAGGTGGAGGTCCAGCAATGTGAAGCTCAGCGGGCGGCAGAGTTCTGGTAATGAGAAGATCGAGGGCGGCGGAGGTCCGGCAACGCAAACTCAGCGGGCGGCGGAGGGGAGTCGCAGGGTTCCAGTACCGCGAGAGCTTTAGGCCGTGATAAAACGAGGGCACTGTATGACCGACTGTATAAAAAAATGGACTAAGGTTTTATCAGCGCTAACAAAGCACTGATAAAGACTACCTTTATCAGTGCTAAAATTTTAGTGCAAATAAAGGTATCCTTTATCAGCGCTTTTTTTAGCGCTGATAATGGTCCTCTTTATCAGAGTTAAAAAGCGCTGATAAATCCTCCCTGTATCAGTGCTAACATTTTAGCACTGATACAAGAATTCTTTATCAGCGCTTTTCTAGCGCTGATAAAGGGTCTTTTTATCAGTGCTTTTCTAGCACTGATAAAGGGTCTTTTTATCAGCGCTTTTTTAGTGCTGATAAAGGTTACCCTGTACCAGCGCTAAAATTTTAACACTGATAAAGGGATTCTTTATCAGTGATTTTCTAGCGCTGATAGAGGGAGTATTTATCAGCGCTTTTCTAGCACTGATAAAGACTCCCTCTATCAGTGCTAGAAAAGCACTGATAAAGAATCCCTTTATCAGCGCTAAAATTTTAGCGCTGATACAGGGTTTCTTTATTAGCGTTTTTTTCTTAGCGCTGATATAAGGTGGCTCTTCCCTTGCCTGTTTTTGTAGTAGTGCGGGGAGGACACCCGAGATAATGGAATGGGATGGATGTGATTGTTAGATGCTTGCTGTTTATTTTTGGTTGTTTATGTGTTTTACTTCTCCCCACTGCTCAAGGCAGCTAGTCTTACTTATGCTTCTTCCTAAAGGGGAAAAGATACGTAGGGTATGCCACATGCTTTCCGTGTTTATATTCTCAAGGGAGAATGGGTCTATGCTATTGAAATAGGTGAAAAAGACTGAACGGGCAGTTTATCTACTCACCGTGTTGACCCCCTTGTGTTTAGTAGCATAGAATGTTTTTCTAGAATGCCTGGGAATATGGGAAACTAATTCTGTAATGAATAATTGAATAAATGATGTTAACCCTTGGGGTTGGAGTTGTTGGAACATAATTATGAGGTTGTAATTTTAAAGGGACAATGGACTTTGGGTGTGATGCTAATGAATTTTAATGTGGAATTGTAAATGGTTAATTAATGTTTAAAGAATTAATTAACATAAAGTGAAACTGGTAAAAATTGGATGAAATAATGTATTAAATCTCTTTAAATTGTAGTGTGCTTATTGGATACCTAGTCTTAGAAGTAGCATCCCAGAGTCCGAGAGACATTAGCTTCAGTTGAGTCTAAGACTAGGTTATGCCCATAGTGTGGTTGTGAGATATAGTATATTTGGTAATTTTTATGTTTCTATACCCTACTCCACCCTATCAGTAAGGGAAACTGACAACCCGCGGATTCTGAGCCCTGGGGGGTGTTTTCCCCAACATTCCGGTGGGAGGATGAATGGCTAACTACCCCCTTTGGCCCCACTCTCTTCTCTTGGTAGTTACTTGTGCTGGTAGGCAGAATGGTTAGTTTTCCCCATATATATGTGTAGAGGGCTGTAATGGCTTGTGGTTATTCACACACATATTCTGGATATAGTTTCCTATGGACTAATATAGGTGTAACATGTATAGGTTGTGATGGCTTGAGGATCCTTACTCGGTGTATGGGCTGTAATGGCTTGAGTTATAATACCCGATGTATGATACACATTATGCGGGCTGTGGTGGCTCCTAGAAACTACCTGGTTACTTTTCTTACGTAGACGTGGTGGTTTTGTTGCATGAGGTGCATGTTGTGGTGCTTCGCCCAGTTGTCAGCGGGAAAACCTTTTTGGAGAGAGATGCTCAGGACGTACGACATTGGGGACAAGTGGAAAACCAGTGGGGAAGTAGTAGCAGGGTACCCTTGATATTCTTTATTATATGATATATTCTTGTATGTGTTACTTGGTGAGAGTATCCATGGTGAGGTTGGGAGCTTAGTATACCTATTTAGGTGATGAGTTAGTTTCACTTATTGTTCACTGTTATTTAAAATGCTTTATTTACTTTTACACGAGAGGCTTCAGGGAGGATCCTACTGATTATACTGTTATACTCACTCTATGTATATATAAACCGTTTTTTAGGTTACTTGGAGAAGGTTTGAGACCAAGCTGGTTTCTACAAGCTTGGGGTTGCAGGAGCTGTTCGGGCTTGTGGTTACTGTTATTTTTACTTTATTTTGGGTACTTACAGTTTTCCCCTTCCAGTTGTAGTACTTTTACATGACATTACATATGTTCAATTGGGTTTTATTTTATATTTAAGTTCTGAGTTGGAGTTGGTTGGTGTCTATATTATCTCTGTCTTCCGCATGTGTTCTCTTAGAGGGTAATGACTACCATTTGTGTGTTTACTATACCCTCAGTGCTATTTTCCAACCCGGGGCCTACTGGAGGCGGACATATCAGGTCATTATCTCCCTTCTCACATTGCCGGCCTAGGAGGGGTACACTTTGCGGGGAGGGGGTCATGACAGAGTGGTATCAGAGGCCTGGTTGAGGGATAGGACGGAGTTTGGAGTTAGGCACAGGTGAGGTTGCATGGGTTGGTAGGGCAACAATGTCATTCATATTTAGCAAGTGATGTAAACACTGGGGACCGACTGAGACATAGGTTTTTAGGGCCCCATATAATCTGATGTACAGACCTTTAAGTTTACAGTGGCTACGAAACAAGGTGATACTAGTTGCAGGGTACAGACCTAGGAAATGATCATGCATCATTCTTCTTTGTTCCTGTGTTTGAATGGGTAGAACTTGGGATAGGCTAACCTAAAATCAATTAAATAAAATAATTAATTAATTAATGTCGAGTCTTCCATATTCTAGGTTTAGGAGCTCTAATGGTTTGTTATTTTACAGGTATGGCCCCCGGTCGATGTCCTCTTCAGGTTTGCGCAGAAAATTTCCAGCAGGCTGTTCCAGCAGATCGCCACAGGGTAGAGGTTGACGATGATGACACTTAGAGGAAGACACTCCGAGAGTTTCAGCGCTAGAGTCTGAAGAAGTACGAGGGATCCGTTTCAAATGCAGTCATGAAAGACTGGTTAGAGGAGGTCGAGATTGGATTCAGTTCGATCGGTGCTTGGAAGGAGCACTGGGTGTCCTTGGTTGTGACGATGCTGTGTGGAGAAGCAAGACAATGGTGGTTCTTATTCCTCGGGGATCGTGAGGTGTCAACAATCTCATGGGAGGAGTTCTAAGACAAGTTTAGAGTCGAGTTTCTTTCTTCGACTGCAAAGGAGTCTAGTCTCCAGGATCTTATTACCCTTCGATAGGGGAGCTCCAGTGTGTGAGAGTTTGGAATCCATTTCAGGAACCTTTTAAGATATGCCTCAGACCTACTGCCAGATGAGGAGGCCAGGGTGAGGCATTTCGAGGAGGTTTTGTGTCCAGATATCCAGCGCCTGGTCACCCCATTTATACTGAAGACATATCTTGAGGTGCTGGCGAGGGAAGAGGTTGTCGAGAGGACTTTGGCCAGGACTGGATCATCACAAGAGGGGAATCGACATGATTCCTCATGAAGTAGAGCTGTGGTCCGGGGTTCCCGGTTTTCAGGGCAGAAGAGTTTCCGTTCAGCCGGGGGTTGGTCCCAACCCTTCACATCTCATTTCTCTAGAGGAAGAAACTCTCAGGCCTATTCCAAGGGATCATACATTTGTTTTTCTTGTGGTGGTCATGTTCATCAGCAACAGGAGTGCCCAAGATTTCAGAGCAGTCATTGTGCACCAGGTGCTGTGCTCCAGGTTCCTCTGTTGAGGCAGTTCCAGCCGAGGCAACAGTAGTAGGTTTCACCAGCTTTAGATTAGTAGAGGGTAGATGGGGCAGGTATAGGACAACCCCATGATGCTCCCCATCCTCAGATAGCAGAGCGAAACCATGGTGGTGGTTGTCATTAGGGTCATAGAGGCCATGGAGGAGGTCGTGGTCAGCTTCATTCTCTAGCGTTACTAGCTCTAGGTGAGCCAGACGTCGTTCAAGGTACCCTTTGCTTGTTTTCTACCTTGGTGTATGCCTTGTTTGATTCGGGAGCTACACACTTCTTCATATCACCTACCCTTGTCCATGATTTGGTAATTGAGGTAGAGAGGATTCTAGTGCCCTTGGTGTTGACTACGCCAGTTGGAGGTTGTGCTGATTTGTTTGAAGTATGTAGAGACTGTGAGCTAGTGTTGGGGAAACACCGCTCTTAGGGAGATTTCCTATATTTACGAATAAAACCATATGATGTCATCCTTGGCATGGATTGGTTGTATTCAGTGCAGGCTATCGTGGATTTATTCAGGAAGAAGGTCATTTTCCTTGGTGCAGATGGAGAGCCGGTGGTGTTTGTTGGCGAGCGAGATCCTCAGATGGGTCATAGGTGCATTCTGTCCTTATAATCCATGATGGATAAGATGATGTTGAGTTATTCAGAGGTTCAGAAGTTGGCGTTTCCCAGGGACATAGAAGAGTACCCTGATGTCTTTCCAAATGAGGTTTTATCATTACCCCCTCGATGAGAGATCGAGTTTGGGATCGAGCTACAACTAGGAGTGTCTCCAATCTCTATGTATCCATATAGGATGGCCCCTTATGAGTTAAAAGAGCTACATATACAAATTTATGGTCTGTTACAGTATGGTTTTGTTTGTTCAAGTGTGTCACCATGGGGTACACTAGTTTTGTTTGTGAAGAAGGATGATGATAGTTTGCGGTTGTGTGTCAATTATCATCGCTTAAACAAAGCGACAATAAAGAATCGCTATCCTCTTCCATGGATCGATTATTTATTCGATCAACTGAACGGTGAAAGTTGGTTCTCAAAGATCGAATTGAGGTTAGGATACCATCAGATGCGTGTAAAGGATGAAGATATCCCGAAGACTACTTTCTGTTGTCGTCGTGGGCATTATGAGTTTGTTGTAATGCCATTTGGCATGATGAATTCTTCATCTGTGTTCATGGGATTGATGAATTATTTATTCCATGAGTTCCTGGACAAGTTCGTGGTGGTTTTCATTGATGACATCCTTGTGTACTCCACATATGAGGAGGTGCATGAAGAGCATCTACATGCTGTTTTGAGAGTTCTTCGTCAACATTAGCTATTTGGGAAGTTATCAAAGTGTGAGTTTTGGGATCGAGAAGTCTGTTTCTTGGGGCATGTTGTGACCCAATAGAGAGTAGATGTGGATTCGTCAAATATAGAAGCAATTGTGTCTTGGGTAGCCCCCAAGACAATGTCAGAGGTGCAAATTTTCCTTGGTATTGCAGGATACTACAGGATGTTCGTAGCCGATTTCTCACGAGTTGCGACTCATCTGACAGCTTTGACCAGGAAGGATCAGACATTCATATGGAATGATTAGTGTCAGGAAACTTTAGAGTATCTAAAGGAGAAGTTAGTAAGTGATCCAGTTCTTTGTATCCTAGCAGAGGGAGTTCAGTTTAATGTTTTCTGTGATGCTTCACATCTAGGGTTAGACTGTGTTCTGATGTATCAAAGATTAGTTGTTTCTTATGGGTCTCATCATTTGCATCCTCATGAACGTAACTATTCCACTCATTTTCTTGAGTTGGAATCCATGGTGTTTTCTATGAAGTTGTTGAGACATTACCTCATTGGTGAGCGCTTTGTGGTTTTCACCGATCATAAGAGTTTTAGGTATGTTTTCTCCCAGCGTGACTTGAACTTACAACAATGTCAGTGGATGGAGTTCTTACAGGAATACAACTTCAAAATATCATATACACCTGGAAAGGGGAATTTTTTAGCTGATTCGATGAGTCAGAAGTCACTTCGTGATGTAGTGCGTGAATCTGGTGACTCATGGAGAGTAATGGAGGAACTATCGGCATTAAATCTTGATATGGGAGAAGTTGGGGGCAGAGGTTGTCTTTTCCAGATGACTATGTAGTCATGTCTATTGCAGTAGGTGGAAGAGTCCCATTTGGGGGATCTTGAGGTGGAGGTCTGGAGAGACAGAGTTGTTTATGGCGAGGCCCCTAATGTTTGGACTAAGGATGAACAACACCGAGTGTTGTATCATGAAGTATTTTTATTCCTTTGAATATGCACGAGATGGTTCTCAAAGAGTTTCATAGTTCACCTTTAGCGGTGCATCCTGGCAAAACAAAGATGCACCAAGCCTTGAGGAGCCAGTTTTGGTGGCCTGGGCTAAAATGTTCAGTTGCAGAGATTGTGTCTTGATGTTTGGTCTGCCAGAAGGTGAAGGCCAAACATCGTGTTCCTGGTGTTCTTCTCCAGCCATTAGAGATTCCTCAGTGGAAGTGGGAGGACATCTCAATGGACTTTTTTACTGGTTTACCTCAAGCTCCGGGAGGACATGATGCTATTTGGGTGGTAGTGGATCATTTAATAAAATCATCCCGCTTCACAGCAACCGAGGAGTCGAGCTTAGTGGAAGTTTTGTCGAGGCAGTATCTAGAGGAGGTGGTGAGACTTCATGGAGTCCCAAGGACGATCATTTCTGACCGAGATCCTCATTTTACCTCTAGGGTGTGGAGAGGTCTCCAGCATGCTTTCAGTTCTCAACTATTCCTTAGCACTACTTTTCATCCTCAAACGGATGGTCAGACAGAGTGAACCATCCAGACTCTTGAAGACATGTTACTCTCTTGTGTTCTTGATTTTTGAGGTTCATGGATGAGGTACTTAACCTTGGTGGAGTTAGCTTACAATAATAGTTTTCACTCCACCATTGGTATGGCACCATTTGAATCCTTGTATGGCCAACCTTTCCGTTCTTCGTTGTGTTGGACTGGGGTCGGAGAGTCAGAAATTCTCATTCCAGAACTAGTGCATAATACAAAAGAGATGGTTCAGGTGATTCGTGAGAGGATGAAGATAGCATAATATTGTCAGAAATCTTATGCCGATCAAAGGAGGAGGCCCTTAGAGTTTAATGTTGGGGATCATGTGTTTCTAAAGGTGACTCCCCATCATGGGTAGTGAAGGTTTGGTCATGGAAGTAAGCTTTATCTCTGGTTTGTTGGGACTTTCGAGGTGTTATATTGTGTTTGATCTATGGCGTATCGAGTAGCACTTCCCCCACAGATGAGTCAGATACATGATGTTTTCCATGTATCAAAGCTCCGTCGTTATCTTCATGATGACTCTCACATCATCGATTGGGGAGAGATCGATGTTGATGATGATGAAACCTTTGAGGAGTGACCTATGGAGATCCAAGACCATAAGGATAAGGTGTTGCGCAGGCATTCTATCCCCTTGGTTCGTGTCTTATAGTGACATGGTGGCATGGAGGAGAGTACCTAGGAACATGAGTCACAGATACGTGATCAGTACCCAGAGTTGTTTGATGTTTAACTATTTTCATGTATCTATGTAGCCTTTGTGGTTATGAAACTTTCATGTTTATGAGATGGATCCCTTTGTTGCTTTTGTGTCTTTCTCTCTTTTGAGAGGTATCTCGATGGGTGGTTGTTCAGATCCCGTTTCATTTTCACTTTAGGTGGGTTTTGAATTCTTGAGGACGAGAATGTTTTGAGAGGTATCTGATGTAATGGTCTGGACCTCTCCGGTCCATTAATTTGTAAAAATATGGTGTTTGAGGTGTTCTAGGAGGTCAAGGTGACTCATCCCCAACACTTTTCCAATTTTTCCCTTTCTTTGAATAGTAGAATCGGTGACCCTCGGTGATCAGTTCCAATGGTATATAGTTGTGAACAGTGCCAATGGTGAGGTCTAATAGTAACCTCTCTTTCCTTTTCCAAATTTCCAATTCTATGAACAGTTCCATCAGAAAACAATTCTATCAGAAACCTCTAATGGTAACCTCTCTTTCCTTTTCCAAATTTCCAGTTCTCTGAACAGTTCCATCAGTGAACAATTTTATCAGTAACCTCTAATGGTAACCTCTATTTCCTTTTCCAAATTTCCAATTCTATGAACAGTTCTATTAGTGAACAGTTCTATCGGTAACCTCTAACGGTAACCTCTATTTCCTTTTCCAAATTTCCAATTCTATGAATAGTTCTATCAGTGAACAGTTCTATCGGTAACCTCTAATGGTAACCACTCTTTCCTTTGACAAATTTTGAGTTTTGTGAATAGTTCCACTGGTGAACAGTTCTATTGGTAACCTCTAATGGTAACCTCTATTTACTTTGCCAAATTTCTAATTCTATGAACAATTCTATCAGTGAATAGTTTTATCAGTAACCTCTTACGGTAACCTCTATTTCCTTTTCCAAATTTTCAATTCTATGAATAGTTCTGTCGGTGAACAGTTCTATCGGTAACCTCTAACGGTAACCTCTTTTTTCCTTTGCCAAATTTTGAGTTCTGTGAACAGTGTTTCCAGAATGGTAGGTGTACAGTGTTCTATCAGTGAGGTTCTAATGGTGAGGTTCATGAATAGTGTTCTAACGGTGAGGTTCATGAACAGTGTTCTATCGGTGCAGTTCATGAACAGTGTTCTATCGGTGAGGTTATAATGGTGAGGTTCATGAACAGTGTTTTTCCTTTGCCAAATTTTGAGTTCATGAACAGTGTTTCTAGCTTCCTACAGTTTCACCCCTTTAGCATTTTCCGTTGACGTAAAATGCATTTAAAGCCTCATTTTAAGGGCCCTAAGTATGATTCAAAGGCCATAACTTTTATATTAATTATTCCTAAGGCTTGATATGTTTTTACTTGGTCAAACCACGTAGTTTAATGTGATCCGCTTTTAATGGGAAATCAATTGTATCTTAAACTTCCGCTCCATTAAATCTTCTAAAGGGACAAAATATCTTCCTCCATAATTCTTTCTCCTTGTTCTCAGGTGTGAGATACTCGAACATCCCATTCCTTCTCATAGTAGTTGCACAATCAAACTTTTCTCCTCAGATTGGTTCCTCTTTATTTTGATGCAACCAAGCTGTATCGATCAATCTTCGATATAAGGTATGTTTTATCATCATTATTTTGGGGTTTGTCTTCTCATATTTCTCCTTTACATTTTATAGCATGTAATCTCCATGATTCTAATGGAGTTTTCTTGGGGTTCAGTTGGTGTAGTCATACCGTGGTATCCTCGGGTGGATGCAGTTGTCGTGAGAGGAGGATCGTAACCCGTTGTGTGGATAAAGAATGTTAAGAACTATTTGAGGTAGGGGATTCGTTGCTTCTATCTTATTTTACGTGAAACTATATTGTTATCATGTTTTATCCCACTGGATCACAATGTAATTGGCCTAATAAATATTTGAACCAGATAAAAAAATTGATATCAGTCGTATGTTATTGCCTCTTGTTTTGCTAGATAGTGTGATATCAATACTTGCTGTGTTTAGCATTTCGTTCTTTATGGAAATTGGTAAAGAATGTAAAGCCAGAATTAATTGATAATGGTTTTTCTAAAGATAAAGAGGCATATAAATGAATATGGTTCTTCTTGCTGTAATTTGATGTTAATCAAAATAGTGCAGTAAGCATATTTAATTATCTGTAATAGATTAATATTCAGGTTTCCCAATGTTGGAACCTATTATTAATAAATTGGTTAATCCAAGATGGATTAAATAATTGGTGGTTGGATAAAAGATAATTTCCCTGTAGGGTTCTGAGTTACCCTATTGATTGTTAAAGGGCTAAGAGCCAAATTGTTAAGATGTTTGTTTTTCCTGTTGTCTGTGTTGTAATGTGAGCCTAGATGGATATTGTGATATATGGGGGTGGGAGGCATATTTATTGTGGTAGAAGATGATGTCTAGAGTGGCGAGATGCATCAGTTTATGCTTGTGGGTGTCTGGGAGGACACAAGGGATGGTGGAATGGGATGGATGTGATTGTTGGATGCTAGCTGTTTCTTTTTGGTTGTTTATGTGCATTACTTCTCCCCACTACTCAAGGTATCTGGTCTTACTTACCCTTCTTCCAAAAGGGGTGAAGATGCGCGATGTATGCCACATGCTTTCTGTGTTTAGCTTTTCAAGGGAGAATGGGTCTACTCTCTTTCTATAGGTGGAAAAGACTTGAAGGGTAGTTCATCTACTAACTGTGTTGATACCCCTTGTGTTTAGTATCATATAATGTTTTTCTAGAATGCCTAGGAATATGGGAAACTAATTATTTAATGAATAATTGAATAAATGATGTTAACCCTTGGGGTTGGAGTTGCTGGAACATAATAACGAGGTTGTAATTTTAAAGGGACAATGGACTTTGGGTGTGATGATAACGAAGTTTATTGTGGAATTATAAATGGTTAATTAATGTTTAAATAAATAATTAACATAAAGTGCAACTAGTAAAAACATAATGAAATAATGTATTAAAGCTCTTTAAATGGTTGTGTGCTTATAGGATACCTAGTCTTAGAAGTAGCATCCCAGAGTCCGAGAGATCTTAGCTGCAGTTGAGTCTAAGACTAGGTTATTCCCATAGTGTGGTTGTGAGATATAGTATATTCTGTACTTTTTGTGTTTCTATATGCTACTCCACACTTTCAGTAAGGGAAACTGACACCCCGGGGATTCTGAGCCTTGGGGGGTTTTTCCACAACATTCCGTTGGGAGGATGAATGGCTGACTACCCCCTTTGGCTCCGATCTCTTCTCTTGGTAGTTACTTTTGATGGTAGGCACAACAGTTAGTTTTCCCCATATTTGTGTGTAGAGGGTTGTAATGGCTTGTGGTTATTGACACACATATATTCTAGATATAGTTTTCTATAGACTACTATATGTGTAATGTGTATAAGCTGTGATGGCTTGAGGATCCTTACTCGGTGTATGGGCTGTAATGGATTGAGGTATAATACCTGATATATGATACACGTTATGCGGGATGTGGTGTCTCCTAGAAACTACCTGGTTACTTTTCTTATGTGTATGTGGTGGTTTTGTTGCATGAGGTGCATGTTGTGGTGCTTTGCCCAGGTGTCTGCGGGCAAGCCTTTTGGAGAGAGATGCTCAGGACGTACGACGTTGGGGCCAAGCGGCAAACCAGTGGGGAAGTTGTAGTGGGGTACCCTTGATATTCTTCATTATATGATTTATTATTATATGCATTACATGGTGAGAGTATCCATGGTGAGGTTGGGAACTTAGTATACCTGTTTAGGTGACGAGTTAGTTTCGCTTGTTGTTCACTGTTATTTAACATGCTTTATTTACTTTTTCATGAGAGGATTCAGAGAGGATCCTACTGATTATACTGTTACACTCACCTTATCTATATATAAACTATTTTTCAGGTCACTTGGAGCAGGTTGAAGATTAATATGGTTTCTACTAGATTGGGGTTGCAGGAGCTGTTTGGGCTTGTGGTTGCTGCTGTTTTTACTTTCTTTTGGGTACTTTTAGTTTTTCCCTTCCACTTGTAGTACTTTTGCATGAAATTACATATGTGAACTTGGTTTTTCTTTTATATTTCAGTTATGAGTTGGAGTTGGTTTGTATCTATCTTATCTCTCTCATTCCATGTTTTTCCTTGTAAGAAAATCAGTGTGAGGGAATTAGATCTTGGATTTCCTTGATCATTTTGGGGGAGGTTGTTTGTGGAAATATTTTCCATTTGTCCTTATTAATATAAGGATGACTAAAGTTTATTTTGGTAGTATGGATTCATTGGATAAGGATATCCTCCTCTTGTTGTTATGATCCTATCCCTTATTGGTTTTGGATCCCATTAGATCGATTAGATAGTTACAAGTTCTTTGAGTACTCTCTCATACTTCATTGGAGACTCTCTATCTTCATATTGTGCATTATATATAATTATTTCAATCTCTAATTAGTTGAGTTAGGTGTCCCATTCATATCACTTTAAAGTTGAATATATTATTTCTTTTGTTTTTGACTTAGGGTTTTAATGTCCTCTAATGTTTTCTACTTATATCTAGTTTCTTTAACAAATAATGATGTTTTCTTTAGCTTTTAATAAAACTAAAAGTTTTTTTTGATTTTATATAAAAACTTATTTAATATAATATTCCCTTGTTTTTCAAACTGAAACGACTGATTGGATCTTTAAAAATGTACATGAAGTGTTTATGATGTTTATTTCCAATATAATGGTAAAACTATTATTTTCTAATCTCAGATACATCTAACCCTTTTAAAGAAAATTATTTGAAAACTAGTATTTGGTGTAGTGAAATTATTTATAAATGGTTTTGAAATGTCATTGAGTTGTTTTAAAATACCCCTAGTGGAATTTGTAAATCCTCAGTTGGCACTTTAAGAAATTTAATAGAAAATGGAAAACCCATAGGAAATACCCCTTTATGTGAAATGGAAATGATAGATTTTTTAATAATTGTAATGAGTTATCCCTTTTGAGGGTGATTTAATTGAAATGAATTAATATTCTTGATAAATGGTATGTTCCTATGTGGGTGGTTAGAGGTGTGTGAGAGATAATTAAATGTTTTAAAACATGGTGCTATGTTATGATATTACTTTTAAATGCTCACTGCCATTTTGAAATGTCATGGGAAGATCATGTTGACTAGGTGGGAATTCTATATACATATGTGTACTAGTTTATAATTGAGCTCTATTTAGTGTCCATATATGGGACTTCAGTATACCTAGGGGTTTTTCCCTTGGCTATTCCAGGAAGACTAATATTGGGTGTTTGGGAAGAGGTTAATTGATGTGTTTAATTGTTTTTTGATACACATAATTTTATTCATTGATAAAAATGTTAATTTTTTTCTAGACTATCTCCCTTAGAACTTTTGAATCCATGGTGATGATTTATTTATATTTTCCAAAGTATGGTTATTTATAAAATTGTGAAATGATATTTCATTTTCTTTAAAGTTCTTCCTTTGAAACTATTTAACTAAAATTTATTTTTATGATAAAATAAATCATGGTTTTATTTGGAATAAGGATCAAATTTATGAAAATTTCTATTTTTAAGGAAACTTTTTTATACTTGTTTTATTAAAGACAAACTAGGAAAACCTATCTTTTATCCTTATTTTCAAACTTGCATGAAATGTATTTTCTTTTAAAGTGTTATGTTTTGGGTCGGTAGGTAACCCCATACTGAGTTTTTATATCACACTTATATATATCATCCAAGTTTAGAATTTTCCTCAATATAGTAGTTATTTCTATATCTCCAAGATCAATTTGTGGTGGAGGTGCATGTGGCATTGCCTCATTTTCACATGGAGATATTGGTGGATTCTTGTGCCTTTTTCTTTATCATTAGATATATCAACAATGAGAATTGTTCTTCTATTATATTTTATACATGTTTGGTTTATTTATTATATTTAAATTCTTGGTTTAATTCCCTTTTTTTTTATTTTTCTGCTTTTTATTTATTAGTATTTTTTGGTGAAATTATTCTACATCATTCTTGATGATGCTCGAGTGCTTATCATCAACCCATGGGGATTTGGAATGTTTTTCAGGAATTATTTTATAACAGTATGGGTGTAAATTTCAGGGATGACCCATATCAGTATGTGATAGTTCCATCTTATTTCTTCTTTATATTTCTCTCATTTATTCAATTGAAGAGGTATTCTATAAAGGGAATGACTGGTCTTAATGATTCCATGGTTGGAGGTTGTAGATGGTTGGTGTGTTCTAGATTTTTGAACTTTACTTGGTAAAGATATATTTAATTGTTATATACTATTTTATTTGGACTTGTGTATAAACTTATAAAGAGATGATTTGAGTAGGGTACTACTGTTCTCTCCCTTTGTAAGAGTATGTGTGGGGATTTCATTATTTTTATATCTAATTACTGGATAGTATGGGTTATATTAATAAATATAATGATTTTTAACTAAAATTTATAGTAATGGGGATTAATCTCATGTGTTTATTATTTTCATGAAATTTTTTATTATGATACTTTCTTGTTTCTATTGCTGAAAATAATTGTTTTTGGGAACCTTGTTTTCAATGTGATTTCTTTTAATTATGATACCATTATTTTGACGTTTGATTGATCTCACCATACATGAAAAAAGGATAATAACTTGTATATGGTTAATGAACTAGTTGGCCATGTAAATATAGAATTTTGTGATAATAACCATGCTAAAGAAGATTTTATGTTTTTAAAACCATTGAACTAAAATTGTGGTTATTGCAAAAGTTAAAATGTTCTGTTATATGTTTATGTGATTATTGTGTTATCTTATATGATACATGGGTATCTTGTGGTGATTTTTATGGTGATGGTGGTAATTGGTTTCACGGTTAAATGTAGTGGAAGTGTGGCTATATTTTTTTGGCATGGGAAGTGATGGGGGTTGATGTGAATTTTTTTTATACGGCTGCTTTCATGCAATTTTTTCAGTGAGATAGTTGAGTTGTAGTAATGAATTTTCATATATTGGGATACATAGTTGGTTGATTTGGGATAGATGAGTTGTGGTGTGCTGTGGTTGTGTTAGTTTTCCAATTAGCTATAGAATGAATTTGAAACACTGAAAATGAAATATCATGGGATGGATTTAAATAAACATGGGATGAAATTGATGTATAGTAATTAGATTAAATTAGTTGAATGATAAATGAATGGGACATGTCAATGATAAATGGAATGGATTAGTAAATGAGAGTTAGTATAAACTCAATAATTTGGGAAATAGTGGAACTTGTAGTTGGAAAATTTGATTGTGTGGATTGTATGTGGTAGCTGTGTGGTGTGACAAATTAGTGGTGGAAGTTGATTGTGGTAGAGGTTGTGAGATATTGTGGTGAAATTTTTATACATTTTGGTTATTTTTTATAAACCCATATGTTGGTCTTATGCATTATATAGTTATCATATATTTGATGTTATTTTTATACACACCCCACAAAAGTTGGATAAACTTACCAATGCCCTAATGTTTTGGGTTTTATATGTTTTCCCCAACATCTAGGATTATGGTAAATCATATGGATGGATACCCCTCTTCCCCACTCTTCCTTAAATAATAGTGATGATGGTGAGTTGGTATTGGTGATTTCCTAGTGATAATGGGTTGGTGTTGGAGATCACCTAGTGATGAAGTGTTGGTGTTGGAGATCACTCAGTGAAGATAGGTTGGTGTTGGAGATTTCCCAATGATGATGAGAATGTGTTGTGTAGGGGGGGGGATTAAGGACAACGTCCTTCATGTTCATGATACCATAATACTCTATATATGAGATATGGAAGTGTGATGAGGCTGTGGTTTATGGAAAGTGACTAATTCTAGCACGAGATACTAGAACTTGTGAGGGTGGGGTAGGTAAGGATACAACCCAACCCACATTAGATATGAATGGTTATGTGATGTGATATGCATGGAAGTGATGGAAGCATAATAAATTTTAGGCCAGGGAATGACGGTGGAAAAATATGTGGGGGAAGTGGATATATGAAACCTTTTATTATATTATTTCAATGATGTATTACTATATTGGATGCATTATTTGGTGATAATTCCATGGTGAGACTAAGATTGGTTAGTTGACTTGTTTAGGTGCATATTGGTTCTACTTTTTGTTTACCAGTGCATTAATATACTCTTTCCGCATGTTCATGAGATACCTTGGGTATGATCATACTGATTATACATGGTATTCTCACACTATGTGTATATAAACTATTTTTTAGGTTTCTAGGAGTAATTCAAGGACTGATATGGACATTACTATCTTGGGAATTGGAGATACTATTGAGTCACTACCAAAGGGATTGTGTTTTCATTATTCACTTAGAGACTTTTATTATACTTATTGACATAGTGAATGCATATTATAATAGTTTGTTTTAATTTAATTTATTATTGTGATGGGGTTATTTGGTGATTGATATCATATATCCCGATCCTATACTTATTCTTGAGGGTAATTCATTTTATATCCTCTATGCTTGTCACTAACATGAGACCTACTGAAGGCAGGACTCAAGGATCATTATCTCTCTCCATTAATTTCTAAACCAGGATACGTACCTCTATTGGGAGGGGTCATGAAAAGATATGTCATTAAAAAATGGTATTAGATCCCAATTAGGGTAATTAGGGTTGATATTAGTCATAATATATGATTTACAATACATATAAATTAAGCCATAAATATTATTATCTAGCATAATTAAAGTTGAAGTTAGAATTACTAGGGATATTCTAGATTTGACTTAATATATTTTTGACTTAAAAATATTACCTTTGAGTCTAATGCATAATTAGTAAGTCCTAATAGGTAGTCACTCATTTGGAATAAATATATCATTTTCTTGTGTGTGTTTTATTAGTATAATATTAAAATAATTTATAGTTTTACATTAATCAAAAATAAAAAATAAATAAATAGTGTATTTTTAGTTATTTATTTGTTGTAACTATATTAATATAAACTTTTACATGATTTAATTTATTGTTCATGTTAATTTAATTCCTATGAATATGTTTGGAAAAATTTTTCTTTTGAAAACTCCTTATTGAGTTTATAGTTTTATAAGAACATGATAAATAGTATAAATGAGAGAAGGGTGGGGGTTTCATATTTACCATTGTTGATGTTGTCCCTAAATATGATAAACTAGTGGAAGAATAATATAATGTTATTCTCTAATTAAAAATATAATATTTCAACTGAATGACCACCTACAACCATGTAGGAAAGGTATAATGAGAATGCTACCATTATTATCCCTACTATTGATATGTAGTTCCTAGAGTTAATTTCTTAACTACTTCAAGTTATAAATAAAATAATACCTCAATGTGAACCTATGACCATGAATGTTATACAAGATTTCTAGTTTCACCATCCTTTGTTTTTTTTGGCTGATGTATCTCCAAATAAGGTAGAGGAATGCATTAAATTTATTCCTAACATTTTAAAGAGTATCAAGATCCCTAACAAATAAAGGGTAATATTGGTGACCTTTATTCTTGAAGGGGTTTCTCATCGATGGTGGGATGTTAAGATAAAATACTATAAAGACTAAATATTAAACTTAAAGGGTTTTCAAGATATTTTATTTAAGAAATTATATATGGATAACCTTTTTTAGTTTAAAGCTCATGAGTTCATGGAACTCAAGTAGGGGTGATGAAATCAATGGAATATTCTACCAAGTTTATTGATATAACTTATTTCATAACCTACTTAAATTATAATAAGTCATAAATGGATAAATTATTTGGGGTAGGATTAAAGAGACTCTATAGAATTGGGTCATGTTATCCAACTTTTCTAACTTCATAGATATAGTTAAGAAGTCAATTTTGATTATGATTGGTTTAAAGTGAAGTTAGAGTGGTTGAGTCTTTTTTATATAGATCATAAGTGGTGGAACATCTAGTTAGTTGAAGAGGCACATGGAAGAGATGAGCTGAGGTAGATCTGTATTGGGTAATGAGGGAGAAAGTTATTTAGTTTCCTTTAGATCTATGATATTGAAAATTTGATTCTTCAATAATGACCATTCGGGACACACTGGGCCATACTATACATTTGAGGTTGAGAAATTCCTTTTTGTGTGGAATCTATAGTCACCTTTATATATTTTTTAGGTATAATTATTTTGAGATATTTAGTCATTGATCTAAATATACTTATAAATCTAATGATCATATCGATTGATAAGTAATGAGAATAAATCAAACTTCGTTTGGTAGACTTGGTTAGGGAAATAGGAAGGGTGGTTATAGTTAGACAATAATGGAACCTACTTTTTTTATGAGTTTAAACCATAAGGTCATAATGATGGTACTAGAATAATTTTTAAGACTGATTTGTTAGACATAGATGTTGGGGATAATCCTTCTTCATCGAGAGGTACTATTTTAGTTTACTCTACACTTTCTTATTCTATTTTTGATGAAAGATAATTTTATTCCATTATCTATAAGAAACATTTATCTCACATAGGATTAGAGATAGTGATATCTTAGATAATCATGGGTATTGATACACCATTGGGCATGCATCTAGAAAGGAGTAAGATATTACCTTCATAATCTATCATGGTTGGATCATTAAGACAAATATGGAATTTCTCAAATTTTTACATAATTATATTTTATATTACCTTTATCATGGAATATTTAACATAGTTCAAATATCATATTGATTACTATTAAATTTGACTCTTATTTTCCTCCCAAGTTAGTGCTTAGTATACTCTTATTTGAGAGTGATAATTCCATGTAGGCAAAGCTGGATTAGATTAGGAGAAAATTGTAATGATCACATCTCATATAGTGAATTAAATTCTTAGGTTAGTTAAAATAGAGAAATTAAAGGTCTTATATCATATAATAGGCTTTTTTCCTAAGATATTTATTGATTTTTTTCTATATTTACTCATAGTTGAGAGGTATATCTCTTAATTGAGTTAGTTACTAGAATATAGTCAATATCTATTCCAAATTATTGTAACACCCCAATGGAGATAAGGGAACTAAAAATTTAGTTTGAGGAGCTTGATTCTAGGGGGTTTTCAGACCTAACACAATTATTTAAGATTCCCCAATTCTTTTTCCAATAACCATTATAAGTAAACTACCTATTCATGAAAGTTATTTTTTGAATAGGTGGTGGGTTTTACCATTGTCTATTAATGTATGTTTATTTATTAAAAAAATATAGATTTACAATTCATCTATTAATCATTGATGATTTTTACTATATTATGTTTTTTTTAAACCAATGTGAATCACTAATAGGTGAAAATTTTATAACCACCACATTATCTTTCACTATGGTTTTCAAATGATATTTTTTATCTTCAATTGGTAGTGGTTCTAACCATTACATTCCTTATAGTTGTGGTTTTAGAAAAAAATGATTTGATAAACTAAATTGGTTATAGTTAAAACCAACAAAAATTTTCCAATGATTTTTTAGAAACTAATAATATTTTTTTAGTAAGTGAGGGTGTCTCAAACTATCACTAATTTAGTCATGGTGGTTTAACCCATCTCTAATATTTGAAAAAATTCAAAAACCTTAAACCAGGCTAACAAAAATGTTATTTCCTATAATCTAAAACTATATAAAATAACACAACAACATGTATAATTTCAATAGTAGAAAATAAAACAAATAAATGGAACCATCATAACCCTAATATAGTTTTTAGAAAACACATAGTTAAACATACATCAATCTAAGTTTTTGTTAAATTATGTATAGGTTACATTCATGTTTTTTCTCATAATAGAGGATGCAGATACAAATAAAGTTACCCACCATAAACCCTACACTGCTTTGTAATACAGGCTCACCTGATGATGCATGTGGTAGCTGCTCATGATTTTCCTACCTATTACCAGCCTTCAGTGCTTTCATTAAATATAATTTTGAATATGAATTAGTTTCATTTCAATATTGAGAATGTAAAATATATTTCAAATAATTATCATAATAATATAAATATAGTTGAATAAATGTAACTAATTCAGTGGAAATGGAGTCTATCATATCCACAATTTAATTTACATAGGAATTATCCCTATCATACTTTGAAATATACTAGCCAATGCACTCCCCACTCCTAAAATAGCTTATATTTAAATTTCCATCTCGATTCATGTGCTAATTTCTCAACATCTGTTTATATAATATTCCAACCTCATTTGTAGGAACCCCATACACATTAAATGACATCATTAGAGTAAAAGGAGACATATCAAAAGTATTTAGTGCACCTAATAAAGGTAAAATAGTATTGGATGTATTATCCAATTTTATATCAGTTGTAGAAGGCTGGATCATATCTTTAAATCATTTGAATTTTGGAATTATTACATAAAAAACATTATAAAAAAAGTTAGAACTTGGTATATAATATAAATAAATTAAATCCTTTGAAAATATGAATTTATATTAATTGAATCAATGTATTCTAAATTAAAAAATAATATAAATTAATAAATTAATTAAATGAGGATTAAAAATATAATTAGTTTTCTCATCATTAAGAATATTATTTAAATCATCCTCCATCAACTTGATCACATTATATTAACCCTCCCTTATAAGACCAACTATTTTGATATCATCATGGATATATAGATCAAGTTTTTATTATTTATGGGGTTCACTATCAAAAAATAAAATCTTCAACTTCATCACCCATGTTATAAAAGTATCTTGGTTTCACATGGACTATAATACTCCACCCTTCATCGACTCTGTCATTTAAATAATATACCATTAAATATTATTTATCCAACACATATGGATTAATTTCATCATTTTCACAAATATTGATCAACCAAGATAAGTTAATTGAAGTAAAATATAATGAATATTTCTATACCTATATAAATATAAAACTACTTATATTTAAATATAACAACTAATAACTATCCATAAGAATTTCATTTGATAATTTTAATCAACTTTATATAGATTCCCAACTCTGTGAATTTAGTGAATATTTCAATATTTTGTGTTTTCAAACCTTCTTCATGAAAATATGTTTGAAAATTGAAGTAATTAATATTATAATCATCAAATATCCTACACTTCTTCAAAGTAACTCAAGTAAAATATTCAAATAATCTGACACTACATCTCAATTTTTAGTATCCATGATCTACATAGAATAATAGAATATACTATTATTCAATAAAGATAATTATTTCAATATACTATGAATATGAAAGTGACCAGGATATTACTCAATAGTAAGGGTGACCTGGGAATGGTTGTACCACTATGAGGATGGGGGATGGATTAACATTTCATAAAAATCTTATAGGTTCTTCAACTTGAAATAAACCCTTGAGATTGGTTAAGATATGACCATCTCTCTATAATAACTTAGCATTGCATGATGAATGAAAAAAATAAAAGAAAAAATTGATTTTTTATAAGGTTCATAAAAAATATAAGATCCCTCTCACTATGTTTGGTTGTTATCCCAATCCATAGATTACCCACTATAATCATAATTCCAAATTACATGTTAGGAAATGTGAATCCTGCTTCAAGTCCACAAAAATCATTCTAACAGAAGGGGAAGTTTCAAAACAAGCTCATACATGAGGTTTTAGTTCAATGGTAGAATATCTTTTGGTCATGGGGGGTAGTTTAATTAGATATTAATAACTTATGATGGATCTAGATACAACAGTTGGTTTGGTTAAAGGACAATTCAATAGAAGTTCTTCTAAATTCATGGGTACCATTTTTTTCTACCAGAAGAGAATAGTTTATGTAGTGATGCTATAGGGAATTTTAGGTTTCCGTATTTCAATGGAAGTTACCCCACAATTTCTAAAAGGTAGTGTAATAAGATTCATTATATGTGGACCTCTACATATAGAGTTGGGACTAATAGAATCTGTAGGAATGTTCTGATCTTTTATGATATTGTACATTTATTGTACTAATATTCCTAATCTCATAAGATTTGTGAATATTTTAAATATTTTATTTATTAGTAATGAAATATTATAGTGTTATCCCATGGATGTTGGAAAAAAGTTGGAATAATGAAATTTTAAAGTGTTCTTATTTTTCTATTTTAATTTTCTCAAATGTTTGTGAGTGAAAGTTATTAAAGTGTGTGTAAGTGATGATTATTTTAGAGCGGTGATTAAATTGAAAGGATTATTAGTAATGGTACACTTATTTGAGGGTGGAGTTTCCAAATTTTTTTTTGTTTTCACTACATGATACTTCTAGAAGGTGATCATCTGTTGGTTGATGTAATATTGGTTATGGGATCAGGAGTGTCCCTCCACCAAAAAGTGGTATCAAAGCTCTAATTTTTCTCAATCACAAAATACTTAATAGTAACTCAGGTGACACTCTCATATTTTATGTAGTATTTTGATTTAGTTATATTTACTATTACTGGAAGGATGGGTTTGGAAGAGGTAAAGTTCATATTTACAATTTCAATAGAAATGAATTTGGATTCTAGAGGAATTCGGTGGAAGAATAACTTATTCAAAAATAACATGAAGTTCATTTGACTAGAATCAAGCCTGAAATAATGGAGAAATAATAGTGGGAATGATTGGATATGAAATAAATTATATTGACCAATATGTCTTTGTAATGAAAATAATCCTTTAATATACAGGAGAAGAAAACCATAGTAGAGATTATACATGACTTGGTGGATATATACGAGAATCCTACAACACATAATATAATATTTCTTATGAATAGGTTGTTTAACATGAGGATATCAAAAGGAATACTAATGAAAGATCATGTGAATAATTTCAACATGATTCAGAGTCAAATTGAATTAGTCAAGGTAACATTCATTGATTATGTTTGGGCATTGCTTCTTATACCACCACTTCATAAAGCTTGGGATTTTATTATGACGATTTTTAGTAACTACTGTGGAAATATAGACTTGGTGTTTTAGGATGTTTGAAATATTATTTTGAATGAATGAAACTATATAAGGGAAATTAAAACTCCCAGAAGTGTGTTGAATACTAATAGAATGGGAATGTCACCACAACAAAAGACAATTCATCATTGATTAGAACACAAATTTTTTAACGTCATAACTTTAATCAAGGTATGAACCATTTAAATTTTTAGGAAAAAATCTTTAAAGAAACCCTGGGAACGCACCTGCAAACCCTGTTGTGGGTCCTGGGTGGCTATTAAAATTATTTAAATTATTGCATTGGTTTTATTTAAAATATTACATCATGCCCTAGTATAGCGTTTATGTTAAAAAAATAATAAATATAATTTGAAATGGAATAAAAAGGAATTTAAAAGAATTTAAAAGAAAGTGAAAAAGGGATAAAAAGATATTTTAAAATAAAATAAAATGGGGGTTATGGGGAAAGTAAAAATAATTAAAATGGTCATTAGCCCATTTTTATTATTTTTATTTCCTTTTCTTTCCCATACATTTTATTTTTTTATTTCTTATTCAGTTTCCCTTTTTCCTATTTTTCATTAATTTCTTATTTTTATTTTTATTTTCTTTTTCTATTTTCTTTATTTATTTTATTTTCTTTTTCTATATTTCTCTCCTCTCTCTCCCTTGGTGTGTCACCCCCTATAGCGCCCCTTTGGTACACCTCCTCCTCCTCCTCTCCTCCTTCGGATGCCCACTATCACTCTATTTCTCATACACTTTAAACGTCATCTGGTGCGAATAAAAGACCTCAATAAGGATAAAGTTACACACTAAGAATCATAGGATCTTATCTTCTATCCATTGCGCAATATTCTGTGGAAGTTTTTTTTTACCAAAAATTGGGTTTTTCTAAAATCACATGTTTTCTTCCATTTTAGGTCAAGTGAAAGATATCCAAAAAGCATAGGATTTTATATTGTTACAAGGTAGGGCGTCTACTCTTTTTCTCATCATTTCATTTCATCTTTTAGATCACACGTTATGCCTCTCACCGGTTCCTACCAGTGACATTCAATTTTTCATATTCTAATTTAAATTAAATTAATTGGCTTGATTATTGAAAAACTATTTGAGATAAACTAGATTGTTTAATTTGTTGAAATATCATTGAATATGCCTTTAGGTGTGACGATGTAATTGGTATATTTTCCATTCACCCCTAATAATTAATTTATTAATTTCATGTGTTGCATGAACCCTCTTTGGTTGAGTTTTAAATCAAATAAATTATTTAGGAGAAATTGAACCATGAATTTTGGATTTTTGTTGGTTGTTTATGCCTAATGATTCCCCTATTAAAAATTCTTACCATGTTATTCCATTATAAAAGAGAAAAGTGTTTTTTTCTTTTGGTGATAAAGTGTTTTAACTATGACTATTTGGATTGAATGATCCGGAAGTACGTGGAGCTTTATTGCTTAAATTGTTTTTTTGAAATTATAAATGAATACTCTGTTATATTTTCTTCCATGAAATCTAATTAAATTAAGGGTAGTGAGACAACATGGGTTCCATATTAAGGACCACACATGAACTCTTCATTCCTGATTGGTTACCACAATATGTACTGGGGAGGCGATGTCTTAGGATTTTCTAGATGAGGGTTTTCCTTGGTTTTCAATATACTCATGAGTGATATCAGTTCCCTAAGAGACAATCGAGGAATAACACATTAGAAAAGTTTCTATACCATGCCTCAAGTGATACTCGACCTCTGATGTGCGATAATCGAGATGGACTCATGATAAAGCCATGGCTTGAGTGATAGTTGGTATTTCAGAAGATTTCCTTGGATGGGATCAGTAGTATTAGATAAATTTAAGGATATACCATAGAGATACCTTAGGTATAGGCTCATACTCCAAATCTAAACTATAACATAATCATAATGAAATTTTATGGAAGGTTTTTATTATTTCATATTTGGGTTCCTTTTTAATTGTGATACATTTCTGGTTCCTTGAAGCACACATTGTTGACACATAAATTATTCCCAATCTAAATAAAAAGATTAGGGGTATGTTCCCTTTTCTATGCCTTCTATTTTATAACCTTTTTATATATTTACACATCCTGCTTTATGTAGGTACCTTATTCAAATTTCCGTCTTGGGCTGAAGTAGGTGGTATGGGATGGGTGTCGTTGAAAATCCGGACCAAGTTATACTTGTTTTTTTTTATTTTATTGATTAAATTTATCATATATTGGCACACTTCTTTTGATCACAACACGAAATGGAAAGGTCCAGACACAGTGTGTGCCAGAATACAAAGATTATATCTCACTACCTACTTGGGTTCCTTTTGGTACCTAAGTAGAATTTATACTTAAAGGTATGAATAATGGTTAGCGTGTTGCTTCCGGTGCTTGGGTGTTGTTTTCTGCTTAGGATAAAGATTGGGGGCAGAGGACCGAGCCTTGCTCGAGATGATGTTGTTGCAATTTGTGTTGTTTTCATTACAATTTGATAAAATGTTTGTATTATTTCTTTCATTAATTTTATTTTACTATAGAAATCATATCATGACATCATAATATAGCTAGTTTTATTTATCAGCTTCTGCACTATTTATTTAATCAGTTGGGATTATTTAATTTCTTCTGATGCAGTTTGATTATTTATATACTTCTACTACTTATTATAAACTATTTTTCTTCGGCTGTATATTACCTATTACCTATGAGGGAATAGTCTCCCTCTTTGACATATTAAAAATGAACTCGCTGCTAGTCAGCATCCTCTGGAATTTGGGGAGATGCATTTGAGGTCATGTGGCCAACTCGGCATAGAGCACCCTTCCAGTGGATCCCAATATGTGGATGTCACAAAGTTTTATTAGAAGTGGTTATTTTTTTTCCTTTTTTCATACTATTTGTGTTAGACATGAGACTATGATATAGAAATTTGGAATTTACCCTGTGCTTGGAAGTAGCTAACCCATGTATAGGGGAAACCCAAATTCCTGGGTTGGGATTACAGTCATTGATTATGCCAATTATTGTTGATATGATTTTACCATTGGGTGACACACTTGTTTTTTACTGTTATTGATATTGGTTTTATTGAGATAATGGTTTTTTCCATTGAAGCCCGATGATATAAGGGAAATGAAATTACATGAATCATATTAGGCAGTATAAGGATTAAAATGACATGAATTTTTCCATGCCATATCTACTTTCAGCATGCATCTACCAATTTGAATGTGAGTGCTGTTGTGACTAGTTGTAAAACTTTGAAGTGCATGTTTGTTAAATATAATGTTATAATAGTTAGTTATATTTTAACTTGAATTTACCTAGAAAATAGGCGGTAATCCTCATTTTAGTGATCCTTATATGTTTTCTCTTATTTATTTTGACTTGGCTCTTGGAGTGGGCTATCTATTGTGTAGTGATCAGAGGTAGGCTATATACCTACCCTCTTTATTGCACCTTTACCGGTTTACCTCATCTACCATAAAATCTCATCTAAGGTGTGTGTTTTCCATTGATTACTTTAGAAACGTTATGTATCTCAAAATTCCTTTGGGGGTTAGGAAAAAGGGCATACGCTAGTGCCAAGAGTTCCCATATGAGATAAGTGGGTACTGTTTTCTTTTTAATTTTTACATCCTCGATATGTCTAGCATCGATGACATTATTGTTATAAAATAGCTTGCTTATTATCATGAAAAAGTGGATTTCTATCACTGTTGGGTGTCCTTCACATCCCCTGAGGGTGACACATATCTCCACAAAGGATAATAGGATATTTAGGTAGATCATGTTGGAATTAAATGTGTAGGGTTGGGAAGAGTGACAACCCAATTTTCAAGTCTCTCCAAGAGTGATTAGGGAATGCAGCTAGTGGAATTTCCTCCCATTGTGAATCATTTCAGGGATGTCTTCCCTGACCATTTCTCTAGCTTACCTCCCATGAGGGATGTGGAGTTCACTATTGAGCTAGTGCTAGGTGTGGCACTAGTGTATATTCCTCCTTATAGGATATCACCTAAAGAGCTACATGAACTCAAAAATCAGCTTGAAGACCTCAAGGATAAGGGTTTTATTAGACCTAGAATATCTCTGTGGGGTTCACCAATTTTTTTCACCAAGAAGGTGGATATTACACTCATATTGTACATGGATTATCATCGAATCAACCAGCTTACAGTAAATAATTGATATATGTTTCCTCGTATAGATGAACTCTTCGACTAGCTCCAAGGAGAGACTGTTTTCTCCCAGATTGATATGAGGTTAGGATATCACCAGGTACGTGTGTGACCATTTAAAATACCACGTACAGAGTTACGAAGTAGGTATGTCTTGTATGAGTATCTGGTTATGACATTTAGCCTCACAAATACGCTGGTAGTCATCATGGATATGATGAATCATGATTTTTACCCATACCTTGATTCCTTCATGGTAGTTTTTGTTGAAGACATCTTGGTGTATTCGTATTCTAGACATGACCATGAAACCCATCTTGAGATCTTGCTGAGCACACTGAGAGAGAACCATCTATATGAAAAGATTAGAAAATTACACATTTGGATCGATACGGTTCACTTCATGGGTTATATAATATCTAAAGAAGGTGTATAAGTTGACCCAAAAAAGTGAGAACCATAGTTTCATGGGAACAACCCTATAATGTTTTTTACATACATAGTTTTTTGGGGCTTTCAGGATATTACATGAATTTCATTCAGGATTTATTTCGATTAGAAGCGTCTCTTACGACCCTAACTAAGAAGGGTGTGCAGTTCATCTGGTCAGAATCTTGTGAAAAATATTTTCAGGATTTAAAGGGAAGACTAACCCCAATTATGATCCTAATTATGCTTGATCTAGGTAGAAAATATACTATTTACTATGATGCTTCAGGAATCAGACTAGGTGCAATTTTGATGTATGGTGATCGAGTCGTGGCTTTTGGATCCCACCAGCTGAGACCTCATGAGTGGAACTATCATACACATGACCTTGAGTTAGTAGCTATGGTTCATGATATACACTATTGGAGACACTAATTTTTGGGTGAGAGGTTTTTTGTTTACATAGATCATAAAATCTTGAAATATATCTCCACACAGTGAGACTTGAATTTAAGGTAGCATAGGTGGGTCAAATACCTTCAATTTTTCAAATTTGGAGCTTGATTATACCCCTGGTAAGAGAAATGTTGTGGCTAATGCTTTGAGCTAAAAAATATAGACACAATCTATAAAAGCATTTAGCAGTGAGTGGAAGATAATCGATTTGTTTTCTGAGATGCATCTAGAGGCTCAAGAAAAGCGTGGACAACCAGTTTTAACAACTCTTACAATGACATCCTCTCTTCTGAAGAGAGTGCATTTGTGATAGTTATCTGATCCCAAGGGACTCTTTTTTAGGGAAAGCATCATAGTAGAGAACCCTCCTCTTGGTTGGGTTGTTGATGGTAGTGAAACTCTACTATACTATGAGTGAGTATGGGTACCTTCAGATATGCGGGAAGAATTGATGAAGTAATCTTATACTTCCATTTAGTAAATTAATCCTGGACTTACCAAGATGTACAGATACAAGTGTCATCAGTATTGGTGGTTGAGTATGAAGAAGCAGACAGTTGGTTGCATCACTTGGTGCTCCACTTTTCTGCAGGTGAAGGTAGAGCACCAAATGACATGCTGGACTTCTATATCCACTATCCATTCCTGAGTGGAAATGTAATGACATCACCATGGATTTAATTAGATTATTTCCAAGATCTCTTCGAGGTGGTGATGAAGTATGGGTGATTATTGATAGATTGACCAAATTCACACACTTACTACCTATTTGGGAGACCTTCTATATTAATTAGTTGGGAAGGCTATATATCCAGAAGATAGTAAGACTTTATGGTGTACCGCATTCTGCTGTCTTAGATAGAGATGCCCGCTTTACTTCACAGTTCTGGAAAGGGTTGCAGAAAGTGCTAGGTTCGCAGGTACTCTTGAGTACTTCATATCACCTTCAGACCAATGGGCAGTCCGACCAGACCATACAAGTGTTAAGGGATATGATATAGGTCTTTACCCTTGATTTTGGAGGTTCTTGGTAGAAACATATTCCTCTTGTTGATTTTACCTATATTAACAGCTTTCAGAAAATAATTCAAATGGCTCCATATGAGGACCTATATGATAGAACATTCTGTTTTCCTTTATACTGGCTCAAAGTAGGTGAGAAATCTCTATTAGGTCCTCACATCGTTTAGGAGATGTTTGAGTAAGTTCAGATGATTCAAAATCATATGAATACAACTCAGACCAGATAGAAATCTTATACCAATAATTTCCATAGACCTATCGAGTTTGAGGTGGGACATCGAGTACTTTTGTGTGTTTCTCCAAGGTTGGGTCATAAGTAGATCAAGAGACAAGAGAAGTTGTCACCATGATGCATTGGTCCATTTTTGATAGTGGGGAGAGTTAAACCGATAGCCTATCGATTACTGTTACCTCAGAGGTACCATGCCATGCATGATGGATTCCATGTATCTTAGATTTGATAATATCATCCAAACCCATATCATTTGTTTGATATCGACAACATCAATCTCAAAGAGGATGCATCCTTTGAGGAGCGTACAATCTGTATCGTCGATCGTAGCGTGAAGGTTCTCTGGGGTAGGTCAGTTCCTCTAGCTTGGGTGCTATGGCAATACATATGTGTTCAGGATGAAACCTAGGAGTGGGAGACCGATGTGCATGCTCAATGGCTGGATATTTTCTCAGATGATGTCCCACTAGCCTTAGAAGGGAAAATCAGAGATGAGTTGTCTTAAGGATGATAGGTTGTAATGTCCCTAATTTGCAAGGTACATAACAATTAAATTTTTAGTTAAAATCCTTAAAGAGACTGAGGGAGTGCCCCTGTGCACCCTATTTTAGGTCCCGAGAAGTTATTAAAATTATTTAAATGATTGAATGGATTTTATGTAAAATATTACATCGCACCCTAGCACAACATTCAGGTTAAAAAATAATAAAAATAAATTAAAAAGGAATAGATTGGAATTTAAAGGAAATTAGAAGAAAGTAAAAAAGGGATAAAAATAAATTTTAAAATAAAATAAAAAGGGGGTTACAAGAAAAGTAAAAATAATTAAAAAGATCATTATCCCATTTTTATTATTTTTATTTCCTTTTATTTCCCATTCCTTTTTTTTATTTATTTCCTATTCAATTTCCATTTTTTCTATTTTTACTTATTTCCTTATTTTTATTTTTCTTTTCATTTTTTATTTTATTTTTATCTCTTTATCTCCTCCCTGTCCCTTGGTGCATTTCTCCATGTAGCGCCCCCCTTTAGTGCACCTCCTACTCCTCCTCTCCTCCTTCAGATGCCCGCTGTGACTCCGTTTCTCATCCATTTTTAATGTCATCTAGTGAAAAGTAAATCTTTCAGTAAGTCTAACATTACACACTAAGAATCATAGGATATCATATTCCATCCATCACACAATATTTTGTGGAAGGGTTTTACCCAAAATTGGAGTTTTTCAAAAATCATATGTTTTCTTCCATTTTATGTCAAATAAAAGATCATTTTATATAATAGGATCCTCTATGGTTATGAGGTAGGGCATGTACTCTCTTTCTTGTTGTTTCATTGGATATTTTAGATCCCACTTTGTGCCGCTTGCTGGTGCCTACCGACGAAATTCAATTTTTACTATTGTAATTAAATTAAATTACTTGGATTGAATATTTCAACCTTGTTTTAGATAAACTATCTTGGTTAATTTGTTGAAACATCTTTGGATACCCATTTGGGTGTGTCAGAGTAATTGGTCTATTTTATATTCACCCTGAATAATTATTTTATTAATTGAATGTGTTGCATGACTCCTATTTGGCTGAGTTTCAAATAAAATAAATTATTTAGGATAAATTAAACCATGAATTTTAGTGTTTTTTGGTAATTTATACCTAATGATTCCCCTGTTCAAAATTATTGCCATGTTATGCCATTATAAAATAGAAAACTGCTTTTTTTTTTCTACTTTTGTTGATAAAGTGTTTTGACTATGACTATTTGTCTTGAATGATGAGGAAGTATGTAGATCTTTGTTTCTTAATTTTTTTTGTAATTATAAATTCAAACTCTATGATATCATCTTCATTGAAATATAATTAAATTCAGGATGGTGAGACAAAATGGGTTCTGTATTAAGGACCACACATGAACTCTCCTTTCCTAATTGGTTACTACACTACGCATCAGGGAGGCAATGTCTTAGAATTTTCTAGACAAGGGTTTCCTTGAGTTTTATATATACTCATTAGTGATACCGGTTCCCTAAGGGACAATCAAGGATGGACCCATTGGAAAAGTGGCTATGACATGCCTTGGGTGATACTCGACCCCTGATGTGCGATACCTAGGATGGACTCATGATAAATTCATGCCTCGAGCAAAACTTGGTCTTTTAGAATATTGCCTTGGATAGGCTCAGTGGTATTGGATAAATTGAAGGATTTACCATAGTGATACCTTCAAGACGGGCTTATAATACAACTGTAAACTTTAACATAATCATAATGAAATTACATGGAAGGTTTTTATTATTGCAGCTTTGGGTTCCTTGTGAATTATGATAGCTTTCTGGTGTCTTAAAGCACACCTTGTTGACAAATAAATTAGACCCAAGTTAAATCACAATCTTGGGGGTATGTTCCCTTTTGTATGAATTATTTTTTCTAGCCTTTTTATATATATACACATCTTGATTTACACAGGTACCTTATTTAGATTTTTGTCTTAGGCCAAAGTAGGTGGTATGGGATGGGTTCCATTTTGATCCCAAACCAAGTTATACTTGTTTTTATTTTATTTATTTAATTGATTACATTTATCATATATTCACACACTAATTTTTATCACAACACAAAATGGAAAGTTCTAGACACCATGGGTGCTGGCCTACTGAGATTATATCTCACTCCTTACTCGGGAACCGTTTGATACATGAGTAGAATTTATGATTACAATTATGGATAATGGGAAGCGTGATACTTTTGGTGCTTGAGTGTTGTTTACTACTTTGGATGGAGATTGGGGGCAAAGGACTGATCCTTACTCGAGATGATGTTGTTTCACTTTGTTTTGTTTTCATTATAGTTTGATATCATGCTTATATTCTTGTTTTCTGTACTTTTATTTTAGTATAGACATCATAGCATGACATCATTGTATAGCTGGTTTCATTTATAATCTACCACACTTCATTTATTCAGTTGGGATTATTTAATTACTTCTTATTTAGTTTGATTATTTATATGCTTCTGTTATTTGTTATAATTTTTTTCCTTCCACTATGTATTATCTATTACCTATGAGATCATAGTCTCCCCATGGAAATGTTAAAAAGGCCCTCACTACTAGTTGGTAGCCTCTTGAATTCTAGGAGATGCGCTTGAGGTCATGCGGCCAACCCACCTTGGATCACCCTTCCAGTGGCTCCTGGTTTGGGGACATTACAAATTAAAAGAGAGATGATGAGGAAAGTTACCTATCCTAGGTCTAACTTGTTGACATTGTGGGAAAAGTGGGAATTTTCAAAAGGATTGAAGAGAATATAATGTTAATTTTAGAAAATTTGATTCTAGAATCTTGAGTATAAACTCTAAATATAGTTGAAGGAGGTGATAATTTATTATTCAATGTAAACATTTTAGTGGAATCATGGGTGGTTGATTCTAAATCATCATTCAACTCAATGGAGGAGTAAGGATGCATGGTGGATTATGTGTCCAAAAGATTCAGAAAAGTTCACTTGAAAGATGATTAAGCTATAGATATATTGGGTAAGGGTGATGTGAACATATGGATAAATAAAAAAGGATTAGTGAAGTTCATATAAGTTCAACACATCCCATTACTATAAATGAATATAATTTCCATTAGTTAACTAGATAAGAAAGGTTTGAGAGAAAGAATTTCCAATAGAGCTTGAAAAGTTACCCCAGGATCCATGGTAGTGGAACAATGAGTAAAGGATGATATGATTTATTTGATTGAAAGATAATATGGAGTTAAAATGGTCAGAACAACAACTTTGGAAGATCCAAAATTTTGGAATTGTAGACCTAGAAATATTAGTTATAAGAACATGAAATTTTTAATGATGAAATGCTTGTTAAATATTGATCATATAGACTTCAAGAGATGTAATATTTTCATGCTGGATAAATAGAGGGGTGTTTCTTTTAAAATGAATAGAAGGAAACCTCAAAGATGGAATTTGGAACTAGTTTACTCTAATGTTTAGGGACTAACCCCTATTCAGTCACATGGAAGTTTACTTCACTTAATAACATTTATTTATGATGCTATAAGGAAAATATGGGTCTATTTAATTAATAATAAATATGAGGTATTAATCACCTTTCTTTATTGGAAATCCATGGTGGAAAGGGAGATTGATCATAAGGTGAAATTATAAAAATATAATAATGGAGGTGAGTATAATGATAGGAAATTTTAGAATTTCTATCATCAGAAGGTGACTAGGCTATAAAAGATAGTTCCCAAATCTTTATATCCGAATGATGTGGTTGAATGGATGAACCAAACATTGACCATGAAATCTATATGAATGTGGTTTCATTAAAGAATTAACATGTAAATTTGGAAATAGATAGTAAATGAAACATAATTACTCATAAAAAAAGTACAACATCAACAGTTGGGTTGGAACATCCAGAATAACTTTAGTTTGGAGAAATTATTGAAGTTAGTCACCTCAAAGTCTTCAGAAACCATACCTTCTCTCTTTTTTATGAAAATAATAGAGACAAGTTGATTCTAAGTTTTAAGAAATGTTTTATTATAATGTATGAAAATGAGGAATTTGGATTTGAAGGTTGATATTCTAGAATTTCTGCTATTTCTACTTTATAGTATTTCTAAAAGGTGATCATATGGTGGTTGAAGTCATCCTAATTCTGGTTATCAGAAATAGTGTCCCTATGAAAACATTATAATGGATAGGGTGGTATCATACTTCAACTATTTTTCAATAAAATCTTTTTAGAACTATTTTTAGACTAACCCCCACTTTCCATAATGAAAAAAAACACAACTAGTTTGAGAAAGATCTCTAGTAGATTCTTGTTCCTCCAAAATAAAAATAAAAATATCCTCCTCTTCAAGATTTTAAAAGTGATAAATAAAGATCTTATAACCTATTAAATAACTTCAACACTAAATGATACCAATTTAGGAAATAATACACACGCTAGTTAGTTATTTCTCACTATTTTTTATCCTAAATATATATTTCATCTCATGCTAAATTCTTAGCCAAACATATTTTTAAAATTTCTATAGTAAACCAGCTTCAATCTCAAATTATTATTTTTCTCCCATGAGAGTTAACCAGCCAATATCTCTATAATTATTCTCATATTCCTAGTCTTGATCATGGTGTAAATCTACTTTTCTGTATTAGTAGTACCATATATATTTTGGGGTCCTTTCAGAATTTCTCAAAATGGAAAGTCTTTAAATAATACCATTCTAACCTAAAAAATTATATTTTCATTTAATAGTTTATTCACCCATGATCTTCCATGAAATTTTCTCCAACTAATAATATGGGTCTATCTTCTACATCCTATATTTTTTTTTCTAGAAATTAACTTTGATTTTAAGTAGTTATAAATATTCTATAATTTCTTCGGCTTTTATATTTATTTTGAAAAATATTCGAAAAAATATTTTTGAAACCTTCAAAATATTTGATTTCTAATCATTTATCTTAATCATAATGACATAGTTTACATTGTAATCTTCTCATAATTTGTTTCATGGAATGATATAACTCATCAACACACAACACTCATAGAATCTCATCTTCTCTAATAATAACTTATTATTAATAGTGAAAAGATTGTTCTTGTGTAACTCGGCTTGAATAAAAAACCATTTTGTTTATTTTTTATATTTAAATAAATATAGATTATTTTAAGAATCATCTCATTTCATTTCTAGAAAATTATTTTATAATTTCTTCCTTGATAGTTAAATCAAATTTCTAGAAAGTCATTGATCATTAAATATCTCAAAAAGAACCTTATGAAATGTTCCTTACAATCTATAGAATCATCCTTACATTTTTTAGTAAGACCCTTACAATTATCAGGATGACCTTTATAAAATTATTAATGATCCTTATGTAATCAATGATCCTTAAAAAATGATCCTTATGAAATTAACAATGACCCTTATGATTTATAGATGATCTTTATGAATTTTAAATTACCATTACAGAACACTAAATCATCCTTACAAAATCATTTTGTAGTCATTTTTTTCAAACTGATGACCATAATAGAGTTTTGGAGTGATTCTTATGAAAAAATGGATGACCCTTAGGAAAATATGAAAGACCCTTACAAAAACATCAATGATCCTTACAAAAAAATCAATGATATTACAAAAAGGACTTATCCATTTCCAGCCTTAGTATAAGAATTCCAAACATCATCAAATAATCATAGAACCATTTGAAACTCAATTACAGCCATCTTTAAATATATCAAAAATACTCCAAATAATTCTTAACCATTTCAAACACAACCTTAGAAACAACTAATGATTCTTTCAAGCATGGTTGATAGAAAATACAACATATATCAATAATTCTAATGAGTTATTCAAATATAACAGATTTGGTTTTCTAATATCCCACTTTGGATAATTTGTGAACATCTTTTAATACTTTTTCTATCTCATCATAATTATTAATGATTTCTATTAATATCAATCAACTCTTTAGAAAAGTCAATAACTTATTCAAGAATCCCAAAATCACACCCTATCTCATGTGAGATCCATATTTACTCTACACCTTTGGATAAAGTAGTGTTTTAAAGATAATTAAATCCCTTGGTGACAAGAAAATTTTGGATTAGATATTTAAATAATTTCTCCTCCAAAATCATCACAAAAATCTCCATTTTTTATATTAACTACAACTACGGATTAACAAGTAGTTCACACTCCCCATTTGACAACACATTTGATAAATATTATCCCCTTTTACAAATTCAAAATGATTTATGGAACTTTTCTTATCCCCCTTTTAGAACACAATCCAAATTCATCTAGGGGTTCATCTCACACATCTTCAACTGTGTGGGGAATGATGGAAATAAAGTTTCAAACTCAAATTATCAAAACTCTCTTTTGGAATTTTCATTGTGAAAATGCCTAAAATATGATCTTTAGTGTAAATATATTCAAAATTGACATAACCATGATCAACTATTTCATTGATAAAATGATATATAATATCAATGTGTTTTTATCTTGAGTGTTGATATAGATTTTCTGACAGATCAATTTTACTTTTATTATCACAAGAAATCCTCAATGGTTTGTCAACATTAATTCTTAATTTTTTCAGCTACACTTACATCAATATAAAATAACAGCATATTAGTGGTAGTTATTTAGAGGGGGTTGTGCACAACTTACACTAAATTAAATTTTTATATAAATTAGTAGAAGTTATATCAAAACTACTAATAAATTAAAATTTAGTGGTACTTGTGAAAAAATTACAGCTAAAATATAACGTTTTTATTTTAAAAAATAATTCCTTTTAATTTTAGTGGTGGTTTTTTCATAACAGATGCTAAAATATAACTAATTGATTTAAAAAAATCAAAAAAATTGTGGGCGTTAAAACCTTATATATATATATTTTATTTTTTTAAAATTTTTATAATATATACATGTGTGTATATATTATATAAACACATTATATAAATGTATTTAAATACATTATAAACATATTTTATAAACAAATTATATATATACCTTGAATAAATACTTATACATATTATGTATATATGTGTGTGTGTATTTTTATACATAATATAAATGTAGTTATGAATATATGTATAAATATTTTTATTCAAACATATTTAAATATATTATTTAGAGGGAGTTGTGCATAAATATTATATATAATTAATATAAATATTTATTATGTAAATATAAATTATATAAATGTATATTTAATTTTTTTATATATTGATTATATTTTTTTACATAATATAATATAAATGTATTTAATTACATATATAAACATATAATATAAATGGATTTAATATAACATATGTATAATATAAAACATAATATAAATGTATTTAATAAATGTATTGTATTTATAAAACCACATATAATTTTTATAATTAAAAAACAGGTTTAATAATAATAATAATAATAATAATAATAATAATAATAATAATAATAATTAATATTATTGTTATCATATAAACACATACACATATATAAGTAGATACAAATAATTATATAAATATATATATTATATATAAATTCATATATATTATAAAATTATATTATATAAATTAAATTAAATTATTTATTTCTTATTATATAAATGTATTTAATTTTTATATTATATATATTTGTATACATGATATATAATATAAATGTATTTAATTTTATACATAAATATACAATATATTTGTATACATAAATGTACATTTAATACAAATGTATTTATTATTATTATTATTATTATTATTATAAAAAACACATTATGTAAATAGATGCATTTATATATGACTTTAGTATATAAAAAATTTATTTAAATTAATATATTAAATATATATATGTTTTCGTGCAATGGCCCTAAGACCTTAGATTTTTATTTTTATTTCTGGATAATCCCCCCTTTTTAACTAGATTGAGAGAGAACCCTTACATGGATCAAAATACTAGTGACATAAGCTCATTACATATCTGGTAGGATCAGTGGCATAGAGTCCTAATACGTGGCCCGTAGCCCCAAAGCCTAAGACCCAACACCGAAACAACCACTTCATTGTCCCCAACATTATTCACTCTAACCTATAGTCCTAACTTCACATTCTTGGTTATCCATCACAACCTCTAATTCTTGGGGTCTTGAACTGGTTCATGATAGCCACTCCATGAATGAACCTCTATGTTAAAATGATCATCAGGTCCCACCTTTGTATCTTCTTCCCTCTATCGGTTAGGTACTGCACCGACATGAATTCCTTTAGCCCACCATTCATGGCTCGAGTACCTTATGACCTAAAGACTAATTTTTTAGGTCAAAAAACCCATTTAGGATGCATAGTAATGATGCTATAGTACCCTGCTAAAGTACCTACTATAGTACCAGAACTGATACATTTATGCAATACGACTATAGTACCTTCTATAATACTGCTACAATACCCACATAAATTCATTATCAATCAGATTTGAACCCAAGTCTGATGCTATATTAATATATTAAATATATAAATACATTATATATATAGATATAAATAATTGATTTATTACATATATAATCATATATACAAACAAGTATATATAAATAAATATCTACAAATAAATATATAAATAAATACTATAATTATAATATATATATATTTTATATAAATATATAAATATATAGACTGACACACAAATATATATGTATATATTTATATAAATACATATAAATATATGTATAAAAAATATAATTATTAATATATATTATATGTATAGAAAGATATATTGATATATATACAATAGTATAGTATATTATATATATTTATATGCATAAGTATATATTTTTATTCATAAATATAAATATAATTTTAAATACATGTATAAATATATATTTATATATGTTAATATTATAGTTTATATATATTATATAATTATATAATAAATTTCTCATATATATATATATATATATGATGCCTGTAAATATTTTAGGCGTGTGACCAGGTGAGTTGGTCGCATGCCTGGGTGTCACTCCCTCGGTCGTAGGGTCGAGTTCAGGAAGGGGGATTTTTTCACAGAGGAATGAAGGGTGGGGCTAGTGCGCAAGGGGAATGTAGGGGTTTATGAAGGGTGAGGCAAGCATGCGGGTGTGACAAGGTGGTAACAAGGGTGTGTGAGTGTGCTGGTGAATATGAGGGGTGATTAGTGTGTCTAGCGTGAGGGTTCATACGTTTGAATTGAAAAATTCATGCCACACTCTTTGTTATAGAATTCATGATGTGATCCTCACTTAGACAATATAGGTTAATTTTATGTAGAAATATATTTCCATGCTCTAAGGAGAAGAAAATGGGATTTATATGTGTTGGAAGACTGCTCATACACCGAGGAATGAATATTAATTTGAAAAATTTCCAAATATGGTGGTGTTGTGGTGAGAACCAACCTCTAAGAGTAGGCCATGAATTTCATTAATTGTTATTATAAAGGGATTAGAATTCAAAAACCCATTTTGAGGGCCTTTTGGGAACTTTTTGTCATTGTAAAGCATCCTTCTATGGTGTATAAACCATATCCAAAGGGGTAGTTCACTTCAATAGCTTCAATTTGACTACTCTTAGACCCCAAATGAACTTATGGATCAAAATATATGGAAATTCTAAGTTGGGAAGAAATTTATGTCACCTTAACCTAGGTCCATCCACCCACATCTCCACTTTTCGCTTAGCCTACCACACCCGAGTCTCCTCTAGATGATTATGTTTCCTCTCCCATGTTACCCACACACACTTCCTCTCCTGTGAATCTTCTACCCTCCAAGGTCCTTGGCACGATCAATACAAATACCCCCAAAACTCTAATTTTGGGTGGCTATATGGATGACTCATTTTTACAGACAAACTTTCGAAAGAGGTGAGATATCCCTTTACCCCACTTATTTTGGAGCCACCACTAGGGTGGGTTACCACTAGGGTGACTGACCTAGGGCCCTTCACCTAGGTGTCCAGTCGCTCAAGCCCCTTCACCTTAGTGACCCATCACCTTAGTGAGCCACCACCTTAGGGAGCCACCACTTTGGGGATATTCTATGTTATAGATAATCCACCTTAGCAAGCCACCACCTTTGCAAGATGATACCTCAATGATCCACTAACTTGGTGAGCCACCACCTTATCTAGTCACCAGCTTAGTGAGTTTCCACCTTGGATAACTACCACCTTTTCGAGCCTCCAACTTATCCAGCCATCACTTTAGTGATACTACCTCTAAACTAGCTGCCACCTTGGAGAGCACCCACCTAGGTGACCCGCTTGGGGTGACTCACCTAAGTGACTCACTTGGGTGAGCCTTCTCCCATCCCTATATTAAGGTGAAACATGAGGGTACCTATGATCCTTTCAAGTAAAGCCTTCACCCACCCTCTACTATAGATAACTATAAAGATCCCTCACTAAGGATATCCACCTATCACTATTCCTCACTAGGGTTAATAATTTTTTCTGTCTATCACTAGGGTTGAGTACCTTTTCTATCCCTCATTAGGGACAATTTTTTTACTAATCCCTTATAAGGTCTAAGCACCAATTTAACCAAGTCCCTCAAATGGGACCCAATTCACCTAGTTCTCATACCTAGAAACTCATTCATGCTATATGCACTTAGAGATGAGATACTCTTATAGGTTTAGGGCCTCCTACTATGTGTAAGCCTCAATCCTTCTTTCCATCACCTGAGTCACTTACTAGGTCAAAAATCACATGGAAACATAAAAGCATAAGACCCACACATTTCCCTTAATTCAAGATTTTAATTTTTTATTTCTTAATTTTCCTTGAGTTTATATAATCCACTAGGTTCAATCATTACCTCAATTTGATATTTTTTTCTTAGTTATCATATAAAATAATCCTACTAGGTTTAAGAACCAAAGGTATTTTTAATCACCTTGAGTTGACATATTCCACTCAATTCCATCATTACCTTGAGTCGATATATTCTTCTTAGTTATTATGTATGAGCATCCTCATTGGTGTAAGACCTGACCATACCTTCATTATTCTTGAGAGAGTATACCCCTCTTGTTTCCCTAATACATCTTGAGTTGATACTCTCCTTTTGGTTTTTTAATATACCTGAAATCGATATACTCATATTGGTCCCCATATATGGGCCTCCTCCTAGGCGAAGTCCCCAAAAAATAACTTTAATAAACTCACCTATTGGGTTAGGTATCTTAGGTAAGATCATGAATAATCCATAATTTATCTCTTTTTTTATCCCCTTTTATGGTAGAAGAATCTCCATAGGGTTGCCTCAATTCATAAGCCCCTTTCAAATCTGATAGTGTTCTCTCATGAAATGTGGCTGATCTTCAGTTATCTATTATTTCTCACACTAAACATGAATCAAATGGGATTATAGATATAATATGATCCTGAAATTATCATTATAAAAGTTTATAAATTTTGTTCCTCCTTTTTAAGTTTAATTATCGACTATATTTTTTGTAACACCCTGATAATTTTATGATATATTTCTCTTTAAATAATATAATTTTCTTGATAGGTTGACTTATATGAGACACTATGTTTAAAAGAACCATGAAAAACTATTGAAATATTATTATATGAAAATTATATTATTTTTAAAATAAAAATTTCAGTATTATCTTAGGTTTAATTTTTGTTATTTTCTAAAAAGATTTATTTTTCAATGAATAGCGAGAAACATCATTTTTTGTAAAAATAACATTCGTTTTCTTTAAATAAAGTAATTTAAAAGTACTATTCTATTTTTTATTTTGTATTAAACTGAAATAAGATAAATTTTATTTAAAAAAATATAATTAATTCCATTATGAATAATATTTTACATGATTTTTATATAAGTTAATTGTTAGGCTTAAAAAGTATTTTTCTGAAAAACCATTTTTGTCACGTTTTTTGGGTTTATTTTTAAAATAATTTATGAAAAATATAGGAAGCTAATTTGATAAAATGGATTACATATTTTGAATAAATAAGTTAATTTTTTTTAAATAAGACCCTTTTATTTATAGGAATTATGAATAATAATTGTGGAAAAAATTTATCACCTCGATAAAGAGTAAATCTGGTAATTATGGTTAAAAATAATGTGAAAAGGAATTGAAAATCAACCAAAGACTTTAATTTATTTACTTATATGATATTAATTCTACCATATAAAAAAAATACAAATATATGTCATTTTTGTGTCATTTTCCCTTAGTAATGACATATATATTTTTTTAGTAAAGAAAATTCCAAATTTCCACTCTCTTACTTTTATTTTATTTTAGATGTTCAAATAAGGATAAGAATATGTTAATAATGAATATAAAATATTATTTAGAACATAATGAATTTATTTTTATAATGGTAATTTATTATTAATTTTTCGTAATGTTATAATTACATTAAATTCTTACGCAACACTGGTATAGTATTTGTTCAAGTAATAGAAAAATAAAATAAATAATTTTAAAATTAATAAAATTAGTAAAATTTGGATGAATTATAGTATTAAAAAATTTTTATAGATAAATATAACATATAAGTGTTTATTTTAAATGATTTTATTCTAATTTAATATTTTTATTGATGTATTTAAAGTAAAAAAAACGAATAGTGTCAAAAATGACATTAATGATATTTTATGTAAATAACATTTTATTAAATTGTTTAAAAATAATAAAGAATATTGAACCAGGACAATTTGGATAATATATTGGCTAAAATATCATACATTGGTAATTTATGAGTCATTTTTCAACTTATAAGTAAAATTATAACCCTTTAATTTTGAAAAAGTCATTATCACGATTAAGGTTAAAATTGGTTAACTAAGGGGTTAAACCAAATGACAGGGTTTAAAATGATATATAAAGAAATATAAAATTGATTTTATGATTATATTAAAACCATATAATCCTTATATTTTAATAAATTTAATCTTTAAACCATTTTACAAGATTTAGACACATTATATTTTAATATTTCATAAATTTCCAAAAGTGCCCCTCCCATCACTTATAAAAGGAAACTCCATATACATTTTCTTTACACCTTATTGAGCAACATAGACCAACCAAAACCTACCAAATTATATTATAAAATTATTTATAAATGTATTATAATTTCTTTTCTTCCCAAAACACCAAGACTAGGGTGCTTAAGTGGAGATCCGAAGGAGTTCTTTCAAAGAAGAGGTAATCGCTATAACTGATCACTTTATTTTTTTACTTCTTATTTTAATTTGTATAAATTTGAGGTATTCATCATAAAACAATAAATTAACTAAAATTAATATTCCTAAATGTTATTATGATTATGTAATAACCATTATTCACCCTCTTTTCCATCAAATGTGAAGTGAAAGTACTGCTTGTGTGTACGTACGACCTGCCATCTCAATGAAGAGTTGTGATTCATTTTCTATATACACCATTCCAAAATTATTATAAAAATTCATATAAATAATAAATATGATATTAAGGACATAATTATTTTTCTATAATTATAATATAATATCTACCTTTTTACCTTTTAATCTGTTGGAAAACGATAATGTCACTAATATGTACGTGTGGACTACCACCTCCATGAAGTGATGCGATCCATTTTTCATTTATACTTTAAATAGATGGAAATAAGGATGGATTTAATGAATATATAATATATATTTGTTATAAATTTTTTTATTTAATGTTTAATTATTATTTTCCATCCTTTTATTCCATCCGCCGAAAAGTGAAAATAACGTTTATGTGTACGTATGACCCACTATCTCTAGGAACATTGTAATTCATTTTTATATCTCTAATTTTTTTGGATGAATATATATACATATATTTAATATATATTATATTTATATCATGGTTAAAATTATTAAGAATATGGAACCATAATCAAATTACAATGGTTAGAACTACCAAACAAAAATTCTCATGAAAAATGAAGCAGTTGACCCCCGAAACAATGACAATAATAAAATATTCTCAACAAATGGGTAATAGAATGTTATAAAGAAATAATATAGGATATTATGTATATTTTTATGGTTATGATATGTATGATTAATAAACCTAAATTTATTATCTTGTAGGTTAAAATCACTTTTGAGGCAAGTCGAACTTGAGGTAAGAGATTTCATCTCAATTTTCACTCCATTGCGACACATTTGGTATTATACACCTATTTAATTTAATGTGATGTATATAATATACATTTAATGTATTTAACATAAATATATATATTTATTCATTATTATTAATTATTCAAATCAAGTTACTCTTTTAAGGGGTTAAAATTTAAAAAAGTTACCAAAGAGGTAAGAATTTATTTTACAATATCACTTTTTTTTTGGGATTGCTTATATTTTTATTGAACTATTATTGTAATATATCATTCAGAAGATCTAATAATTTTATTATCCTATATAAATTTAATTATTTTACATGTTTTGTTCCAACTTTTACACTCTTTGGCACTTTAATCAAACAAATAAATGTTTAAATGAAAATATGATCTTATTTATCTTTTGATAGGGTATATTTTTATTTCTTGTCCATATTTTTTAAAATTTTCATGAACCATTCGAGGATTCCATCCAACCTAACACTCAAAACTTTACATGGAAAGTTATTAAGGGCCTTCCCAATCCCCATGGGCTGGAAACTAGTGCCTGGGCATCAAAAATCAACTTTGGGAATGATTTCTCCCATTAGAATCAACCATAACCAATAAACAATAATAACATGAAACTAAGAAACATCCAAGACATATCATAATCTAAAATCCATAACACAAGTTTGAGTTAAATAATTTATAATCACAAAAAAACCAAAATAACCCAAAAGGGGAAGGGATAATTAGACTACCAAAACCTTAATGTGGTATACGGGTTGACCCCCCTTGCTGCCACTACCAACACCAACCAATGAAGGATCCACTAGCACATGGAACCACAATCACCTACACAAGAAACCTTACCTTTACCTAGTTGAAGTATACATACACCCAAGGGTGTATGTAGTGTGTGATCCAAATTCCTAGCAGGATACCACCAAAAGAGATTTCATGCATTGACATTAAATGAAAAATTAACATACTAGTTTTAATAGAAAGAAAGATAAAATTTAAATAAAACATGCCTCAAAATAAAAAGGAAAGTAAAGATGATATCAATATGAATGGTAAGAATAACATAAGAACCTTTGTAAATCCCTATGGAACTAGGTTTAGCAGGGTCCTAGGATTCTTATACTCTTAGTGATAAAACTATCACCCAAACACAATGATCCTGCTCGAACCACCAATCCCCAACACATATATTTTTAGTTAGAGTTGTAACATAATCCTCTTAGGGAGATTGAGAATTGTTCTGATTAACTCACCTAACATACTAGACCTAGTCCTACCACCTAGATACCTTCGATTACCTTGTTCTCAATTCCATTCCCTTTGTCACATGAACCACCTCTTACAAAATCACACTTCCAATAATAGAAACACACAAAAAACAACCACTTATAATAGTAAAATCACCATTTAACCCTTATGCACACCAAAACACTTTTATGAAATTATTCACAACACCCACAAATCCATATAACCCATTTATAAAACTAATAAAGAATAATAATATCATAAAAAAATTTAAAATCATGGAACCACCGACCTCTTGCTTGGAATCTTCTGGAAACTGGTTGGAAACCACAATTGCACTAAAAAGAGACCCTATAAAGGAAAGAGAACGCCACATACATCAATATTTAACCCAAAGAAATAAGGTTGAACCCACTTCAGGGAAACAAATATATTGTAAAAATTTATAATCCAAGGAAGAAGAGAAAAAAGACCAAGAAGAAGTAATAAAAGATAAGTAGAGGGACTTACTTGAAGTTTCCTTGAAGATCCAAGGATAAATCCACCCACATATTGAATCCTAAGGGATAAAGGAGGAAGGGGGAGTCATGTATAGGGTCGATAAATCCAAATGGGGTGAGTTAGGGTGGTTTGGGGTTAAAAATTGGGGAGGGGAAAAACCTTAATTTCAAACATTTTAAAGATATGTTAGGCCACATAGTTTGGACACATGATTTTCAAAAATATGCACCAACTATTTAGAACCTCTATCCAAGAGGAAATATGGCCGCATGATTGTCCTGGTGGTGGTACACACCCATGCACCTTAGAAAAATCCCATTTCATAGGTACACAGTTAGCCTTGAAGATCCACAAACTCGTGTTCTTGGCTAGCTGACCTAGATAGTGCCACTGTCTAGGGCGCACAGTTTCCACTAGGTTGGTGCACAATTTCTTATAACCATGAGCCAACCATGATCCACCTACTACCTATCCCAAAACCTCCATTTTTATCAAAAAATTATGAAAAATCAATGCAATAATGACAATACCAAAAATAAAAAGATAAAATACATCACAATAACACTACAGCTGTGAAAATTATCTCCACCATGAAAACTTTCTCCCCTTAGAAAGTTAAACCAAAATTTTATCAGAGAGTAAATGTGGATAATACTCCTCTACCTAAGAATTATTCTCCCATGTCTCATGATCATCATTTTTATGAGACTAAATAATTCAAACCAATGGTATGGATTTACACCTAATAACTTTCTCTTGATAATCGATAATCCATACTGATCTGTCAAACACAGACAAGTCAAATTCCAACTCCAATTATTCCCAATTCAGCACGTGGGATGGGTCCAGATTATACTTCTAAGACATGGAACATGACCTGGATCAATGTCAACTAGGATGGTAAAGATAACTGGTATGACAATTTTCTAATTCTCTTGGTAATCTCAAAAGGTACTACATACCTCAGCATCAACTTCCCTTGCTTACCAAGATGATGGTGACCCAAATGTGGGTCTACCTTCAGAAACAACCAATCACACACTGATAATTCCAAGTCTTGGTGCCACTAATCAGCATAAGACTTATGGTGGATATATGCTGTTAATAAACATTGATTGATTAAACCAGCCTTTTAAGATGTATCTTGTAATAGGATTAATCATAATAAAGAAGTCTCACCCACTTCTATCTAGCACAATGGTGATTGAAATGGATAACCATAGATCACCTAAAATGGAGTAATTTTAATTGAGGAATGGTAAATATTATTATATAAAAATTTTACTAATCCTAAATGGTTATCTCATGAGCCTATGAAATATAACACACATACATGAAGCATATATTATAGAAATTGGTTCTCCCACTCTATTTGACCATATGTTTGGGGATGGTATGATATACTCACTTTTTCCTATGACCCCACTACCTTCTGAAGGCCTTCCCAAAATTAAGAGGTGAAATAGGGGTTTGTGTTAGAAATGATACATTATGGAAAAACATGATGAATCACTATATTCTAAACATACAATCGAACCAACTCATCCACTTTGGCCGGGTCCTTGATTAGAATGAAATGGGCTAATCTGGTCAGAAATCTAATAACCATCCATATGGAATTCCTCCCCTAGGGTGTACGAGGTAAGAAAATGATTAAGTCCATAGAGACCTTGTTCCACTTCTAAGTAGGAATTGGGAGTGGTTAAAGAAAACCTGAGGGTCTCTGGTGCTTGATTTTAACCTGTTGACAAGTATAACACCTAGATACAAAGTCAGTTATATCCCATCTCATAACCGACCACCAAAACTAAAAAAAAATCATAAAACATATTGGTGGTCTTGAGATGAACGAGAAACTAAGACTGGTGGATATCCTACATCAACACATTCCTTAAAGACAATGGTATCATTAAGATACCCTTGAGGAAAATAACCCCCTCAAAAGACAATAACCATTCCCCAAGCACCTCACCACCATTTAGAAACTGCATAGAATGATGGAACATATCATCACACAGTTATTCTTCCCAAATCATCTCAAGGAGGGAGGTTGTATGATGAACACTGGATAAGAATGTGCCTCCACTATGCTTGGTGGTTTCCAAATTGATCTATGAAAAAGTACCCATCAAATCCTATTCATCACTGGGATCGTTTACCTATTACACCAACATATTCATACTTAAGGCATATGCTACCACATTAACTTTTCTTGGGGTTATAGATGATATCAAAATTGAACCTCTGAAGGTACTCCACCCATCGGTGTTACCTCAAATTCTGATCCTTATTAGAGAAAATATAGGACATGATATTATGATATGATCAAACCATAAATTTATCCCTGAAAAGGTTGTGAAAACATGTTTTAAAAGCATGCATCAATACCATTAATTCCAAGTCAAGGGTTGGATAATTGTTTTCATGAGATAAAAGTTGGAGAGAGCCATATTCCACTATATGATCATCCTGTATGAAAATTAACCCAAGAACTATACCTGAAGCATTATATAATACCATGTATCCCTTCATAGATTCTGGTAAAATCAAAATAGGGGTAGAGGTAAAATGATACTTAATCACCTGAAAAGATGCCTGACATTATGGGATCCATTCAAACTTTATCCATTTCCAGGTGAATGTGGTCATAGGAGAAGAAATATGAGATAAATCCAAGAAAAACTACCTATAATACCCAGCTAGGCCCAAAAATCTCATGATCTCAAAAATGTTCCTTGGATGCTCCCATGAAATCATTGCTTAAATCTTATTGGGGTCTACTAAAACCCCAAGTTCCATGATCACATGAACCAAAAACTTTACCTTTATGATCTAGAAGGAACAAGTGGAGAAATTAGAATGAAGATGGTGATCCTAGAGTGTTCTCAGCAAAATCCTCAAGTGCCACTCATACTCTTCCTCAATCCCAGAGTAGAACACGATGTCATCCACAAATACAATGAGGAAGTATTCTAGGTACTGGTGGAACAACTGGTTTATAATTTCCATGAAAAATGCTAGAGCATTATTCACCATGAAAGGAAATAACAGATACTCAAAGTGGCTGTACCATCTTCAGAAACCTGTCTTAGGAATGTCTGCCTCACAAACCCTAACAAGATGATATCTGAATTGTAGGAAAATCTTATAGAACCACATTTAACATTAAGATAATCAAAAAGGTAATTTATGTGGGTAAATGGGTATTTATTATTGATGGTTACCTTATTCAACTTCCGGTATTTGATGTACAAATGGAGTGATAGATCAGTCATTTTAGTGAACAAAACAAGAGGGGCCCAAGGAGAGATGCTCAGGAAAATGAATCCTTCAGATTCCAAATAATCCAGCTATATCTTTAATTACCTTAACTCAATGGGGCCCATATGATATGAGGAGAGAGATGTTTGATGTGTTCCTGATGCCAAATAAATGGTGAACTCAACATGTTGCTTTGGAAGAAACCCTAAGAAATCATTTAGAAATACCTCTGGGAACTTATCTTCTATAGGAGTTAATCAACCCTTAAAACCAATACCATCATCCTCTAACATGAGAGAGGGTATTTAGAAAATGATATTTCCCAAATCTGTAAGAGTAAATCCAACTCACCGTAACCGAGAATCCCATTCACCTTGGAAAACTTAATTTCTCCCATCAGGTTCTGTAAAGATCACTCTCCGACAATAATAATCGACGTGCGCATTGAAACGAGCCATCCATTCCATACCAATGATCACATCAATGAAGTCCATATATATAACCAAGTAGTTCTATTTGATATAGACTCCAAATAGTGTGAAAGTAAATGTCAAACATATAAAACCTTACTCTATCTTCTTTCCAAGAGACGTCGCTAACTCCATCACATAAGTCATGAGATTGGTATGAAATTTTAACAACTACACAAGATGGGTTGAAATAAAATAATTGGAAGCAACCCAATAAAAAAAATCTATAGATGATGCAATAAAAAAATACCTTGAATTTTTGTAGGTCCTGTATCTGATTCTACTAGTGCTTGATCCATAAAATGAAGGTGATTTGTCTCTACTAATTCATGAGACTGATTACTGACTTGTGGATATACCTTGACCTGAATATTTCCTTAAGAGGATCTAGCCTTACCAATATGTCCAACCGGCTGAGAAACCATAGCCCTTGATGCACCAGACTGAGCTAGTAATTCCATATGGGATGAGGAATCTGTACCACTCTGAGTCGGCATACCACTCTTATAGAATCCCTGTAAGTGTCCTAAGATCCAAACTGGTTGTAGGGTCTAGGTGGAGCTGGAAACATACCCCACACATTCCCAATCCTACCACAATGGTATCATATAAAGACCCCCCACTATTAGTCATAGAGGAAGGAGGTCAGGATGGGTGGCCTGAACTACCACCACCCCACTTCTCCTATACATCATACTTCCACTTCATTTTTGATGAATCAAAACCACTCTATCCTACTACTGAAATGAACCTTGAAAAACCATATTTTTTGACATGATAAATCTCCACCATGATGGATTTATTAACTATCTCAACATACGTATTATTCTTAAACAATAAGTCTTGGGATCGAATGTCTGGCTGCAACCCCATCTCAAAACAACAAGCCTTTAACTACTCACTAGAGACCACATTAGGTGTGAAATGGACTAATTCCATGAAGCGTTTGGAATATTACAACATGATCCGATCCCACTTATAGAGATCCAAAAACTCTCAGGTCTTGGATAGGGACAAGGTATCAAGGAAATAATACTCATTGAGGGAAACCTTGAAATCCTTCTAGCCCATTTTCTCATGTTTCCCACCCTGGAAAACTAAGTATCACCACCTATGATTGGAACCTTCCCACAAGAAAAAAGCGCACTTCACCTTAACTACCTAAGGAGTATTAAGAAACCCAAAAATCATCTCGATCTTTTTAATTCAATACTATGCTTCCCGAGGATCCGTACTAACCTAGTAGGAAGGGGGATTGTTCTTGAGAAAATTTGGATCTTCATCCTTTTATAGACCCAATTCATATTCCTTAGAATGAGAAGGACAAGATCCAACCCTTGATCTAATTTATGAACATACCAAAACATGGCCTCCACTAATATATGATTGACTGGTGATGGAGGAATCTCTGTGGTCTCTTCCTGTGGTAGAATAGGAAGTATCTGAGGAGGCATGATGATACATCAATTAGTAAACACATGAAAAAACATCAATACAACATATAATTTTTTTTAGAAACAACCACTTTAAAAAAAATCTATAAATAAAAAATCCATAACAAACACAATAAAAAGTCAAACCACTCTACCACAAATCAGTGTACATACACAGTCTGCAGCCTGTATATCTCACCTAGACGAGGATTCAAACTAAATCCCAAAAATCCCAGGTGACCCAAGGATTTTCACAAGGTGTGTTGGCTAGAAACCCCACTCACAACTAGAACCTCAAGCCTCGATAATCTTAGCTCTGGTTAATCCATACATTCCCAAATAACATTACCCAAATAAAAGAAAAAACTTCATCTAATACAATTTTTTTAAGAACTAAGCCAGGATTCCATCCAACCCAACACCCGACCCAGCCTATGTGAAGTATTAAAGGGTGTTCCTGATCTCTATAGGCTAACAACTAGTTCCTGGGCATCAAACAAAAACTTTTGGAATAATTTTGACAATGAGAATCAATAATATCCAATGAAAAATAATAACATGAAACTAAGAAACATCCACAACATATCATAATCCAATATCCTTAAAAAAAATCTGAGTCAAGAACCTTAAAATTATAAAAAAAATGAAATAACCAAAAATGGGAGGGGGCAACTAGACTACCAAAACTTTGATGTGGTATGCAGGTCGACACCCCATGTCACCACTGCCAACACCATCCAATGATGGAGACACTAGCACATAAAACTACCATCACCACCATGAGAAACCACTTCTTTAACTAGGATAAACATAACAAGGTCTACATACACTCGAGGGTGTATATAGGGTGTAATCCAAATTCTTAGTAGGATACCATCAAAAGAGATTCCATTCATTAACATGAAATAAAAAATTAACATGCTAGTTTTAATAAAAATAAAGATACATTTTAAATAAAACATGACTTAAAATAAAAAGGAAAGTAAATATGATATCAAGATAAATAGTAATCATAGAATGAGAACTATAGGAAATATATAATGCACCAGGGTTAGTGGGGTCCTAGGATTCTCTTACTCTCAGTGATCAAACCATCTCCCAGATACAACGGTCTTGTTCGAGCCACCAATCCTCACCAAATGTATGTTTAGTTAGTGTTGCAATGTAATCCTATTAGGGAGACCATGCCTTATCACTTCTAACTCATCTAATATACTATACCTATTATACCCAACTTGATAAATTGGATTACCTTGTGATCAATTACATTCCCTTTATGACATGAACCAACTATTACACAATCACACTTCTAATAATAGAAACACACACAAAAACAACCACTTATAATAGGAAAATCACTATTTAAGCCTTAAACACACCAAAAAACTTTGAAAAAATGATTTTCACCACCCCAAAAATTCATATAACCTATTTAGAAAACAAATTAATCATAATAAAATCATAAAACAATGTCAAAGCATGGAATCACCCACCTCTTACTCATAAACTTCAGGAAACCAGTTCGAAACTAAAACCACACAAAAGAGGAGCCCTATAAAGGAAAGAGAACACCACATAAATTAATATTTAACCCATAGAAATAATTTTGAACCCAATTTAAGGAAACCAATATTCTAGAGAAGGGAGAACCCAAGGAATAAGAGAACATAGACCAAGAAGAAGGAAGAAAAGAGAAGCGGAGGGTCTTACTTGAAGGTTTCTTAAAGATACAAGGCAAAATCCACACACAGATTGAAGACCAAGGGAGAAATGTGGAAGGGGTAGGCACACCAAGGGATGATAAATATTAATGAGGTGAGTTAGACCGGTTTGGAGTCAGAAATAGGGGAGGGAAAAAACCTTAATTTCAAACTTTTTAATGATCTGACAGGCCACATGGTTTGGTTGTATGATTTTCCAAACCATGCGCCAACCATGAGGCACCTATATCCAAGAGGAAATTTATCGATAGGTTTTACAAGAGAGGGAGAATGACCATTTTCCTAGAAATATTCATCAGATAGATCCACTTTCATAGGTGCACGATTATCCCTGAAGGGCCTCATGCCCATTCGCTAGGTCATGCGACCTGGACGATGACACTATTTAGGGTACACAATTTCCATATGGTTGGCGCATGGTTTCTTTTAACCATGTTACAACTATGATACACTTACTATCTATCCCTAAAACATAAATTTTTTCTCAAAAACTTATGGTAAATCTATACAATAAATATAAGACCAAAAATAAAAAGAGAAAATACCTCTAAATAACACTATAGATATGACACAAATTGTTTTAAAAAATCCCTTTTTATTTACTCAAATGATTTATTAAGGTAATATTATGTTATCATTGAATTTTAAAATATTTTAAATGAATAAAAATAATTTATTATAGAATTAACATTTTTGAATTTCTTTATAGAAAGTCAAAAGGAATCTTTTTTAACATATAGGATGTTAATGGATTCTCCTACCACCCTAAAATTTTTACACTACTTATCTTTTCTATAAGTTTTAAATGATTTATAAAGAAAATTATTTTATTAAATATTATTTAAATATTTCACTTTCATTTTGTATATTTCTCCAAATTACATGATTTTATTACAAAACCTATATATCTCATGAATTGATGGTCATATCTCATTTCTTGATTAATTTTGTGGTCATTAACATTCTCTTGAAACTTTAACATTATTATGATCATCATTCATTATATATTACATTTCTCATAAATATATATATTCTTTTTATCATGGATATTCTTACTACCTAAACCATATACATTTTTTTATATATAATGTTTTACTATGAAGGTTATTTGATTGTCTGAGGAAAATCTTGACATTCTGTATTCTTTATTCAATTTAGATATTTATTTATATGGTATATTTTTTTAATTAAATTGATAATTTGATAATTTAGAAATGCATTAGATATATGGTTATGGGTTGAGATCATAATTATATAGTCCCTCAATGAATCATCCGGTCTCATGAGATAAACTTGTTAGCTATCCTTATTAAATGGGTTTACAGTGTATACCTACCCATAAATTAAACTATCACAGCACAAGGTCTTGATGGAAAAGATATCATGATGTATGATATCATGATGTACAACATTAATCATTTCTTTTGTTGAGAATATAGTTATTATTATTGATGATATTACTAAATTGATATTATCCATGGATTCATTTTATGTTAAATTTATTGATTAAATGACACGTGTTTTTAGTTATTTACTTTGAAATATAAATTATTCCTTATTTACTAATGATAGAATCTGGAGTACTTAACCCTTACTAAGAACATAAGATCACCCTTTATTTGTTTTACTTTCCCTAGGATATGAATAATAATATTATGAATAATATCAAGGATGAAATAATGTTTCTTATGTTATGTTTTTTTATATTTCCAATGTAATATGGGAATCATGTATGTATCTTATTTTACAAGACTACTAAACTAATCAATCTTGCATGGTGATATCCCTTTTATCTTATAATAATGTAATAAATTAAACACCGACTCTAGGTTACTAGAGTTGATGTTTCTATAATTATTATCATAGGAAGTTTCATAGAAACCTTGTGAACTATATTTTAAAAAAACATAGAAAACATGATAATTATGATAACCCCTTATAGTATTTGAGAAATTTTACCATTAGAGAGAATTTTATTTTATATATAAATGTTCATAATTATTATGAGGTAACTCATTGTGTAAATTATTTAGTAATGGTTCATAATGGAAGAAATGGAATAAAAACTCTTAGAAAATGTTTAAATTTCCCTACTAAGAATACCAATACAGCTAGTGTTGTAACTAAGAAGATCATAGACATATTATGGAAGATGACTATGGTTATGATGAATAATCTTACTATATAGAGAAAACTGTTGTTTCAAAATAAGATTCACCTATGTTGGATCACTTCATGTGACATAAGACTCATTATTTTAATAAATATACTAAACTATTAGTAGTTGATAAATGGATTAAGTCCCTTGAAAAGATATATCTTTGTGAAATAATGAAAAAATGATTATTCTAGCAGTTTATTATTTAAGAGGAGATTCCGATCAGTAGTGGTAATTTATCCATAACACTAAATTGGTTTAATAAATAGAAATCATAGAATATAGAACTTTTAAAGTGATATTCTTTTAGAAATACTTCCCTTGAGAATAAGAATATGAAATGGATAGGAATTTCTGAACATTAAATAATATATAAGAAGAAATTTTGGTAGAGTATGATGATAATTTTAGAAGATTATCCAGGAATTTTATAGACTACATATGTAATTCAGAAACCAAGATGAATTATTTCTCTGATGGAATTAAGTTTATACTCCTAAGGTCACTAGTTTCTCAAATGATTTTATTATATGATAATATAATATCATAGTCCATAAAGATAGATAAATAATTTTATAGATCCTATATATTCAAGGTAAATCAAGAGAATAATAGTTTATCTAAGCATCAAGAAAAAAGGTACTCATTAATGATGAAAAAGGGAATAAATCAATTTACATCATAAAAATATCATGGAAGGAAATATTCTAGAAAATGATTAAAGGGAATTAGATTTTATTACAAGTATAGATATAAGGGTCATATGAATAATGAATATTAGATAAATAAAAAACCAATACTATATAGTGAATCAACTATAAATATATGAGTAATTATTAAAACTAGCACTCTAAGTGTAAAGGGAATACACCATAAGAGAAGCCTATGGGAGAAGGCTAAGAATATAGAAATACTATAACCAAGGTGGAAGTTTCTAGTGATGTGGTGAAATGCACACTTATCATCCACTCTATAAGTGAAAATGTTTTATTTGATTCAATTTCAAGCTAATAATTTATATATAAAAAATTTTCCAAGGGTATAACATCACCACCTCAATGATTAGATGTTGAGTTGGTAGTGAAAACTCATAGTGGTAAGATGATCACATCTCAAGTCTATAGATCCTCTTTGATTGAATTTTGTTGGAATATGATTCCTGTGAATCCTATTATTATCACTGTAGTTAAATTTGATATAATTTTGGGCATGGATTAGATCTCTTAGTATAGAGCTCATTTCAATTGTTGAGGAAGAAAAGTTACTTTCGATATTCTAAATTAACCTACGATAGTCTATTAGTGAAAAGACGAAGATGAACTCCCAATAGAAATTTCTTCCATCATATGGGTTTTGTTACCTATTCATGAGGTATATTTATCCTTGATGGTAGGGGACAAAATCAACTTTGAGGATATTCCTATTGTATGGGTGTTTTTAATTTATTTCTAGAATAGTTTTACAACCTTCCCCTGAATTGTTAATTTTATATTTCAATATAACTCATACATGGTGATATAACTATTTCTAAGTATCCATATAGAATAGCCTCGACTGAGTTTCCAAAATTGAGGAACCAACTCCAATATAATTAGATAAGGTGTTCATTCAGCCTAGTGCTTCACCATGTGATTCACCTATTATTTTTGTTATGAAGAAAGAAGGGTCAATGCATCTTTGTAATGATTATCGGGAACTTTACATGAACAATATTAAAAAAAAGTATCATTTTCCTGATATTGATGAACTATTTGATCAGTTATGGGAAGATAAATATTTTTCCAAGATCAATATTCAATTTGGATATTATTAGATAAGGGTAAAGAATGAGAATATACCCAAGAAAACCTTCTGTATGAGATATGTTCATTAATAATTTATTATAAATCTATTTGGACTTATCAAATATCCTTATATATTTATGGATTTAATGGATGAGGTCTTTAGATATTAAATTGATAAGTTTGAGGTAGTTTTTATAGAAAATATTATTATATATTCAAAGAGCATGAATAATATTTAAAGATTGTTCTAATGAACCTAATGAAGGAAAAGTTATATGAAAAATTTACCAAGTGTGAATTTTGGATAAAAAAGTCTCATTCGTGGGTCATATAATTTCAAGTGAGTGAATATCAGCGGTCCTTCAAAGATAAAAGTTATTAAGAAGTGTCATAGAACAACCATGATAATTAGAATTCATATTCTTCTTGGGTTGGTTGGACACTATCGATGCTTTGTGAGAGATTTCCCATGATGATGTAATCCAATAATCTAGTTGAATTAGAATGTGGTTAAGTTCTTATGGATAGATGCATGTGAGGAGAATTACAAATAACTAAAGAAAAGGTTGGTCAATGATCCAGTTCTTACACTAACCTATATTGGAAAAGGGTTTTTGATATATAGTGATGCATCAAAGAAGGTACTTGGATACATATTAATGTAGAATGATATGGTGATATATTATGCCTCTCACCAATATAAAATTCAGGATAAAAATTCCCCAACTCATGATGTGGAGCTAGAAATGGTAATTTTTGCATCAATGATATATAGGAATTATATTTATGGTGGAAGGCATGATATATATACTGATCATAAAATATTAGAGAATATATTTACATAGAAAGAGTTGAATATATTCAAAACTAGTGATTTCTATAACCCTTTCCAGAACTATGACATAAACTGGGCATCTCTATTCAATATGATAGAACACAAAACACTATATAGGAGAAAAATCTTCTGAATATAAATCCTCCTAATCTTGTTAACTAATAATTTCTCTCAGATATATAGGAAGTGTGAAACCTTGGTAAACCTATCGATGATCACCCATACTCTATAACTTCCTTGAATGGATCTCAGAAAACCCATCACAAAATCCACAGTGACATCATCCCACTTCCATTCTGGAATGGATATAGGCTATAGAAGTCCTAAAAGCCCCTGTTTCTCTACTTTCACCTACTAATAGGTGGAACATCATGTGATAAAACCTATAATCTATCTCTTCATACCCAAACACCAATATTGAAGATGTATGTCTCGATATATCTTGGTAATCCCAAGACATATTTCCCAAATGAATTATTGATATTCCTATATCAATACTTCCCATACGTTTTCAAGCATCCAAACACACCCATGAAAGTGAAGGATCTCATTCTCATCAATAACACAACTAGGAAATGGGTCCTCACCTAAGATACTCTCCCTCAAGACATGGCCCTTGGAGTCTAAGACCTATCTCATCCTTACTCATTCCATAAGGGAATATGTGACTTATAAATTTTCCAAAAAGGCTTCCCTCGATATTCTTGAACCTCCAGGAAATAGAAAACTGGTCCATCAACTACCACTCACTACTGGAATATTATAAGACATGTGTCCAAGTATTTAAGCTCAGCTCATCAACAACTTCATTTTCCTTTTCAAATTTATAAGAAAGTTCAAAGTCCAATAACTGAAGGTAATTTACCCACCTTCACTTCCTAATATTCAAGTTACATTGTATATAAATTTACTTGAGACTTTAATGGTTTGTGTAAATGAAGAACCATTCTCCCAATAGATAGTGCCTCCAATATAATAAGTCATGAACCATAGATTCTAGCTTGAGGTCGTGCATGGGGTAATTCCATTCATGAGGTCTCATCTAGAAGGACCAATATGCCACAAGTTATTTCCCATCTAGGATAAATGCATCACTATGATGGGGGGGGGGGTGAATTAGTGATACTCTTTTCTTTTAAGTTTTATTTCCTTCGAAATAACCTTTTCCTCCTATAAAAGAATTATATCTTTTCTGAAAATAGAACATTCACACATCCATAATAATACAAGTATTTTCAATGTTCACTACTCAACAAGAGAAGTTGTGTCCTTATCATGGTTTGGAAATAATCCAACACCACAAAATCCACTAGAAAAAATTCCTTTTATGTGGAAAAAACAAGTAGGATATGCCCTTAAAATTATGCATCACTATGATAAATACAATATTGAATATGCTTCAAGTAGCACGAAATGATGTAATAAAAGTTTGTGTAAAAAATTAACAAGATTTCACCAATAACTTAAAAACATGTTACTTTGATGCCCTTTTAACTTTAAAAAATATAAACTTCAAAAAAATACTTCACATTCCCACCCAACAATCGGTAATAAATTCTCTGGACTTCATAATGATACTTAGTCTGATACCCTAGTTAAATTCCTCAGTCTAATTTCTCAGTCCATAAATATAACTGCTCTAGAATACCACTAAAACAATTCTGAAGTTCTTCTTTCTTAGTCTAAAATCCTTAGTCCAATTTCCTAGTCTGATGACCTAGTCCATTCTAAGAAACTTTGAATACGATCATCCTTCTTCTTCTTCTTCTTCTGTCCGGAAAACTTTCCCATGAATTCTCAATATGGTAACTCATTTTCTCTATAAACTTTAAGCACTATGCCTTCTCTATTCACCCATTAATAGTAAAAGTATCATAAACTACAATGTACTTACCACTATTTATAGGTGCACCAAAAATGGTTTAGGTGGGAATATGAAAAGTTTACATAATTAACCAGATTTATCGAGACTTCAATTTATGATTAAATCTCAGATGAATCCTTTAATTATTTAGAAATTCTCAACTCTTCTCATTTCTTTTTTAACCATCTCAAATCTTCTCACATCCACAACTCACTTCAAAATTTATAACTATTATTCAGTCTGATTTTGATTGTCATTATGATTTCTCCATTATGATGAAGACATATGTAAAACAATAGGTTATTCATTATGTTTCTTTGTACCAACTAATAGACAAAAAAACCTTCTACCATAAACATTGTAGCAACTCCGTTAGACTTAATTTTCCTTTCTTTCTCTATAAACATAGTCACAACTTTAAAGATTCCTTCACTTACTCAACAACACTTCAGCACCAGCTTGAATCTCCTTTTAAAAAAAACTTTTTATACTACTTTAAACAATTATTATTTTCTTATTTTCTTTAGACCGATTATATTGTATCCGATGAAGTCCATCATTCGATGAATTTTATCGGTGTTAGCCTCTACCTGATGAACTAGTCTCTATCTCACTCTAATGGATCAATGTTACCTCCAGTCCAATAGTTGGATCCACATTTTCCAATGAATCTTGACCCATTTGATAACAAATTATAGTTCTTCTTTAATTATTGACCCACTTGAAAAAAAATCATCATGATGAAAATGATTTACTTCATTTTTGACTATCATCTGATACCATTTTTCATTGGTCCTAACAACTACTTCTTTTTTATCGGCCCAACAATATTTTTTCCATTGATTTTATTTTTCAACCTTCACTGCATCTGATGATTTTTGTTATGATTAATCTTATTGGAGGTGGAATATCAAGTCTAATAAACTGGTGTTAGAAAAAACTTCATTTCTTTACCAATATCTTAATCTGAATATTTGTATCTTGTGGCTTATTGGTCTGACAGAAAACTATCATCTTCATCTTCTCACATTTAAAAAAAAAATTCTCATCCTTCAAACAATTCTACATTCAGTGATATTCATACCAATTAATTGAGACCATAAATATTTTTCCTTAAAAAATTTATACTTCCACAAACTTTTTCTTATATCATGAATTCCTTAGGACTTTTAGAACGTTTAGGTTTGGAATAGAATCATATGAATTTCATTGGAAAGTATAGTAACTTCCCATCCTTATATCATCGTTTTTATCTACAACTAAATATCAATTTTATTAGCATCGACTATTATACCCCTTTCCTTCATAAGGCTAGAATCAGAAGTCTTTCAAGCAACTCATGATTTATGATAACTCCAAGATTAGAAAAGAATCATCAGGTTTTTATCAGATCCATCCTGACTCTATTACACTTCCTTATTATAATTTAACCTTTATTTCTGGACCTAAGGTGAGTTTGATGAACCTTTTATCTCAGAAAAATTATTCCAAAACCAATGGAATTTTTTAAGAATTGTGTATCCGATCTTTTGATTATGATTGTGAGTTTCATCTTCATGCCGATGGTTTGGAGTCGATTGAAAACTTTGAACACACACCCTTTTTCTATCCATATTTCTCTAACATTCTCAATATAATTACTTTATTTAGAATAATAAAAATATTAATATATTGAAAAAAACGACAACCAAAACAAAACTAGGTCCTAAAAATCCCCTTTTGTGTTTTTGGTCAATACCCACTTCTAAAAAATACCATGTTTTGTTTTCTTTTCTAAATTTTTCTTATCCTCATTCTTTTATTTCTCCCCATATTTCTTATCTCCCCCCTTATTGTTAATAAAATTAAAAGGGGACACTCATTATAAATTTTCTTAATCTCAATCTATTGAAACTATTCATTAAGAGAATATAAGTATCACATGTGTTTATTAACAAGGATCCTTTAATTAAAAAACTCTAAGTCTACATAGGATAACCCAATGTAGAAAAAAAGAGCGTATCGTAAAGGTTATCAATGTTTTCCATAATAAAAATTTCATGTAATTTCTTTTTATATTCATTTCAACATTCTCATATTTGAGGAAAACTTGAGAAGATTCAATTAAGATAAAAGTAATCTGGACCCATCTCAACAAAAAAATCATAAAGTTCAGGTGTATAAAGCAAAACTTTCCAAAAACTTATTTTTCTTAACCTCATTAATTTATTTTATAAGAAGAGTAACCGACTCATACACAAGCTTCCTTATTTTAACTCCTACAATTACCTGTAATTTAGTAAAAATGAAAAATTATTTTTGGAATGAGGGGAAACCTCAGTTGTTTCTCAGAAGAAACAATCTCACTAAGAGTCTTCTCTTACTATTTCCTTTTTCTTCATTTTCGAGGATTTTTCATTAGATCTGTTTTCTTACTTCTGTTCATACTTCTTATTTTTTTACAACAAATTTCTTCTTATATTTTATTCTTCTTCTAAGGTTGTCAAATTATCTTCAACTTTAGTATCACTTTTGTTACAGTGTGTTTTTAATAACTTTTCCATGACTTTTTTTGTTTTTGAAAAATAGTCAATTTTTTTTGTAGCATGCCCTTCTTTCTCACATCTCTTGAATCTTTTCTGAATCTTCAAACCACAATCTATAGATATTATTTTTGAAACATTTCTCACATCTTCAAAAATGTTTTTATTCACCTTTTATTCCATTTATTTTTATGCTTCTTATAAATTTCTATCCATATCAACTTATTCTATATAGATAATTAAGTACTCTTTCTTTAAGGACTTAGCATGTTTATTTTTCAAAACTATCAAGACACCTTTATAATATTTCTTCCTTCGAAAGGATTGAATCCCCCTCAAAATTTTCATTTTGTAACTCATGGAATAGTTGTAATATTGTTAGATAAACCGACACATATTATCCATATTCCCAAAACCACCACAATACCAACAGTACCCAAAGAAGGAATACTTTCCTCTGTAACTTCCATTCTTTCCATAATTATGAACATGTTTCTTAGTGACTCTCTTATATTTCTCTTCAGAAATTTTTTAGCCACCAAACTTTCTATTATCACCTGGAATATTCATTTTTTAATTTTATTTATTTCTAGACTTATCAGAACTAGAAATAGTTGAAACTTTTCCAGAGTCATTATTTTTAGAAACTTCTAGCTTTTCCACCTTGTTGGTTTTGGCCACACACATAATTTTCCCAGCTTTATTCTTCTCAGAAACAATTTCAACTTTATTCTTAACCTTTTAAGGTAATTTTTTATCCTTCTCAAGTTCACCATTTTTAGATATTTCACAAACTTTAGAGATATAGTTCATGAAACTTGTCACCCTCTGCACAAATTTAGAATGTTTTTTTCAAACAAGTTCCAATTATTATTCTTTTTATTTCAGTTTAACTCACAAATGTTCACTTCGATTATTTTCTTTCTTAATATATTTATTCAAATTATTAATGTATTCTAAAATATTAAATTTCTCATCAGAAAAACATTCATGATTTTTTATTGAGGAAACTTCATTTCTCAAATTCCTGATTTCTTTCTCAAGACTTCCAATCTTTCCTAGAAATTATTTTAATTATTTCTTTAGATGAAATTATAAGAGAGTCACTTCTTCTTCAGAACAACTTCTTTCACTACTAAAAAAACATTCCTTATTATGTACTTCAATAAATGTGTTTTCTTTTGAATTTTTTTTAAACTCTTCACTATCATCATACTTAGACAAAAATATTCTCCTTTTGAATTTTGAGAACTTCTTTTCTTTCCCCTTGGAATTTGATTTTCCTTATCACCCCATTTCTTCCAATATATTCTTGTCCTTCTTTATTATTCATCAATTTATTATTCATAAATTTATTCTTTATCACCTCTTTGTGTAAAATTTACAATAAACTATGCAATGGATCTATATAAATTTTTTAAGGGAAGTTTCCCTTTATAATTTCCTATACCTATTTTCACATTTTTATAAAACAAGGATAAAGATTCATCATGATTTTCACATACCTCATTTTCAGATTCAGAGTCAACAACCTCTCTATTTTCTTCATGAATCTTCATATAATTTCCTTTCTTGATATATTTGAAGTAAATTTCTTGATAAAATTTTGTTTTTTCCTTTGATAAATTTCCCCCTTCTCATTTCATAAGTAATGAGAGTACTATAAAGATCATAAAAAGATAGAGTTTCAGGATCCCTATCTTCCAAAGATAAAAATTTGGTATCAAACTTATTATGAATAATTCTAATGATCTTTTCAAAAAAATTTGAGTCTTCCAACTTTTCACAAAGACATCTGATGGTGATAAAAATTTCATTCAACCTTGTAAAGAGGTAACCAATAGATTCATACTCACTCATTTCTATATCTTCATACTTAAGACTCCAAATTTATAATATAGCTTTCTTTAATTTTGTATTGACTTAATGAATTTTCTTCAAATTATCCTAAATACCTTTGGTATTGGAAACTCCCTATACTCTAATAAATTTTCTTTCAGATAATGATGAGAGTAAATCATTTTTGTCTCTTCCATCATTCTCAATATTCTTCTTATCAACAATTGCAAGTGGATCATTCACAACACGATGTGGAAAACCATCTGTAGAAGCTTTGGAAACATCATAACCAAGATACATAAGATATGGTAGCATTATATCTTTATAGATATAATAATTCCTATCATTTAATATAGGAATCCCCTTACTATTCACACAACTCAAATTTTATAAAACAACCTTTTCTTCAAACACTTCTACCAAGATAAAAAAGAGAACAAACCCTTTGATACCACTTGTTATTTCCTAGAAATGATGAATGTATCACTGCGGGGGTAAATTAGTGATAAAATTTTCTTTTAAGTTTCCTTTCTTTCGAAATAACCTTTTCCTCCTATTAAATAACTATCAATTTTCTGAAAACAAAACATTTACACATCTATAGGAACTCAAGTATTTATAAGGTTCACTACTCAACAAGAGTAACTACATTCTTGTAATAGTTTAAAAACAATCCATTACAACACAATCCACTAGAAAAAATTATTTTGTGTGGATACAATAATTAGGATATTCCCTTACACTTGTGTATCACTATGATCATTACAAAAGTGAATGTGCTTCAAGTATCATGAAATTATGTAATACAAGTTTGTGTAACAAATTAAAAAAAATTCATCAATAACTTCAAAACATGTTACTGTTCTTCTTTTTTAACTTTTACAAATATAAACTTCAAAAAAATTCATTACATTCCTACCCAGTAACAGGTAATAACTTTTCTAGACTTCATAATGATACTCAGTTCAATACTATAGTCCGATTCCTCTGTCCGATTACTTAGTCTAGAAATATAACTCTTCCAGAATACCACTAAAACAATTCAAAATTTCTTCTCTCTTAGTCCCTAATCCTTGGTCCTATTTCGTAGTCTGATGACCCAGTCCATTCTAAGAAACTCTGAATACAATCTTCCTTTTTATTCTTCTTCTATCCAGAAATATTCCTAAAAAATTATCAATCCGAAAACTTCTTCTCTTTAAAAATATTCAGCACTCCACCTTCTATCTTCACCCATGAATAGCAAAAGTCTCAGAAAGTACAATGCACTTATCACTATTTATAGGTGAAAAAAATTGTTTAGGTGGGAATCTAAAATTTTTTCCCGCTTAACCATATTTCCCAAAACATAAATTTCCCCTTAAATCTATGATGAATATTTTAATTCTTCAGTGCTTCTTAACTCTTATCATTTCTTCACAAACCTTCTTTAATCTTATCACATCTTTAGTTTGCTTCAGTATTTCTAACTATTCTTTAGTCCGATTCTTATTGTCATTATGATTTCTCCATTACGATGAAGACATATGTACAACAACAAGTTCTTTATTACATTGCTCTATACCCACTGATATACAAAAAAAAATCTTTCCATAAACATTGTTTTAATACTATTAGAATTCATTTGCCTTTATTTTTCCATAAACATAGTCACAAATTCTATATATTCCTTCACTTCCTCACCAGCATTTTAGTACTAGCTTTAATCATCTTTGAAAAACACTTTTTCTATTACTTATAATAATTATTATTTTATTCAGAAAAATAATCCTATATTCGATGAAGTCCATCATCCGATGAATTTTATTGGTGTCATCCTATACATGATGAATCAGTTTTTGTCTCACTCTGATGGATCAATGTCACATCCAGTCTGATAGTCAGCACCACATTTTTTTGATGACTCTTGAACCATTTGATAACATATCAGAGTTATTATTTCATCCTTAACCAACTTGTAACCAAAAAAATTCATCCTAATGGAAATGGGTGAATAAATTGTTTATTAATCTATGATCCCATTTTTCATCGGTCTTAACAACTATTTATTTATTATCAGTCCAACAAAATTTTCTACCTCTGATTTTCCTTTTCTACCTTCACTACATCTGATGATCATTTTTATGATTGGTCTAATTATTGGTGGAACAATGATTCTGATAAACCAACGTTAGCATTAAATTATTTTATTTAACACCATATTACTTTAAATATTTGTATATTGGGGATTATTGGTCGGAATTAAAACTATCATCTTTTTTTTTTCTCTCATTCCGAATGAAAACTTCTTAGCTTTCAAATAATTCTATATCCATTGATCTTTACATTGATTATTTGATACCAGGAGGATTTTCCTTAAGAAAATTTCTTCTTCCACAAACTTCTCATGGTATCCTGACTTCCTCATGAATTTAAGAACATTTAGGTTAGGTATAACATTGTTTTACATTTATTGGTAAGTATTGTAGCATCCCTTCCTTTTAGTATCTTCTTTCTTTCCAACAAAATTTCAATTCGATTAGAAGCACCTATTATACCCTTTTTTTTAATAAGGATAACATCACAAGTATTCTAGGAAACTTATGATTTATGAGAACTCCAAGATCGACAAAGCATCATCAAATTTTCATCATATCCATTTAGACTCCGTTACACTTCCTCATTACGATTCAAACTTTCATTCCAGAGCTAATTAAAAACTTTTCACAAACAACCTTCTGCTACCCATATTTATATTACCTTCTCAACATACTTAATTTATTTAAAATAATCAACATATTGATCTATTGATAAAAAATAAAACCAAAACGAAACTTGTTCGTAACATTGCAAACCAATCTCCTTGCATCAGGACTACTCAAAGGATGATTCTGGATGCATCACAATAAATAGTATAACTTCTTCCCATATCTAGAAGAATAAGGAACGATGTTGAATTCAGTATCCATTTCCACTCCTAAAAGTCCATCTCATATTCATATGACTATAAAAAGTTTACACCCTTTTTATTCAAGCTTGTGAGATGTGTTTCTAGGAATTAAAATTCATAAATAAAATGCTTCTAATAGTTGTAAATCCCTAATAAACTATGTATGTCAAAGAAATTCTTGGGAAGTTCTTAGGAAACAAAATTTCTCACCTTCTTTGAGTCAACAAAAACTCCTACCTTTGAGATTACATGACCTAGGAAGTGAACCTTATCAATCAAAAAGTGGAATTTGGCGATCTTAGCATATAGCTAATTCACTCTCAGTGTATTTACCATGATATCAATATGTTTGGAATGTTCTTGTTGGGTATGAGAATATACTAAGATATCATCTACAAATACTACCACAAAATAATCTAGATATGGGTGGAAAACCCGATTCATTAGAGCCATGAAAACTATTTTCATGTTCATAAGGACAAAAAGAATAACCAGATACTCATAAAAGATGTATCTTCTATAGAATTATATATCTGTAATGTCTGATGGTATCACATGAAATTGATAGTATCTCAACCTCAAATAAATCTTAGAGAAACTCATTGCTACCTAGAGCTGGTTGAAGAGGATATCTATACGAGGGAGTGGATACTAGTTCTTTATCATAATCTGGTTTAACCAAAAAAAATATTTGTATAATCTGAGGGTATCATCCCCCTTCTTAGAGAAAATGGATAGGTGAAACCCATGGTCAAGTACTCGGTCGTATAAAACTAGCTGCATCCAAGTCCTCTAATTACTTATTGATATCATGGAGCTCATTTAGTACCATCTTATAAGGAGGAATGGACACTGGTGCTACTCCTAGATCTATCTCAATATAAAACTACACCTCTCTCATTGGAGGCATTCCATATAAGGCATCAGGGAAAAAATCCCTAAAATGATCCACCGGTGGAGGGAATACCGTAAGTCATGTTTCCTAATCACTCATAAAGAGACTAGCCATTTGGCCTATTAATCTTCCTATCCCATAATACTTTGGTCTAGATAAACTTTCCTAGACACCCCATTCACCCTTATGAACATAAGTACTACCCTATGGTGTTGTAAAATAAAACCTCTAGTGATAACAATCAACATGGGCATGGGTTGGAACCAACTAGTCCACCCTAGAATGACATCAAATCCTATCATCTTGAGGATAAAAAGATTATATAGGAAGAGAAATATAATCACCTCAAGAGGGAAATCCAAGAACTGGCATTAATATTAGATCACACTCCCAAAGGAGTATCTAAGGTCATAAATCACAAAAGTAATCCTTTTATATCCCAAGGACCTCCATAATTACCCTATATAAAATGATTACAAATCACCTATATCAAATAGGGAATAAAATAAAGTATAGGCTACTATAATTGTACCTCACACTGTAGAAGGACCTGTACTCTACTCCTTAGGAGTAGGATACACAACATAGATATGGACAACTCCATGTCCTTGAGATGCAACCTGACTAAATTGGGTAGGTTCGATCATTTTGTGCTACACCTACGATGTTTAAATACATCAGCCACAACCACCTCCCCAGTCTAATCAGTTGGTAGTAGTCCATCTCTATGCCTAACTAGGAGATACATATCATGTAATTGAATGAAGAGTCAGTGTAGATCCCTTCTCACTAGAAACTAGAGGGAAAGTTCAGAAAAAATGCTGATAGTGGCCCCTCCTACCACAATCTCGACACTCAATTGGGTCCCTTGTATACCAAGGATTATTATTTCCTACCCTACCACACTGTTTACACATCACATAACTATCAATGCACATCATCTGACTCATACCCCCACCATGAGCAGACTCAAAGTGACATTTCCTTCCACTAGATGAACCACCTCCCTATCTATAAGTTGAAATGACCTAACTCACATTGGATACTTCCCTTAGGTTCTACATAGTGATAAGGGTCTATTTCACTATCTTTGTAATGGTGGTCAATCAAAATAAATTCACTTATGGACAAATGGAATACAAAATCCCATCATCAAACTATCTCACATTCATCAACTCATTACCGATTAACATCATTTAAAAACATTTAAGATCAGTAAAACAAGATGAGTACTCCATCACAGACATAAAACCCTGCTATAGGTGTATAAAATCTCTAGCATAGTCTGCTCTCAGTATTTGCAGAAATAAGTAGTCATAGTAGACTATCTAGAAGTCTTCCCAGATCATACTATGATGATTATTATCCTGATATATGAAATCCCACCAATTTTTAGTAGAGTCACAAATCATATAGGTGGTTTTCATGTCCTTACACCCTATAGGCATCTCCAAATTCTCGAAGATAGATAATATGGACTCTAGCCATGACTTAGAATCCCGAGGACCACCATCCTCCGAGAAGGTGGGAGGATGCTGATATTGGAATTCTCATGTCAACTCTACCATAGTAGGGGTAGGTCATGGAGATCCCTGTATAGAATAAATGAAGTGTAAGAAGGTCTCTTGAAACTCAACATCGGTGAACAGTGGATTAAGAATTAGAGGTGCATCTAGTGGCACTACATGAGGTAATACTAGTGGATCAGGGACCACCATCTCCATTTCATGGTCATTTACACCCTCCCAGTGCATGAATTGAGGATTTAATGGTGGAATAACTTTAAAATTACCCAAAACACACATTAGATAAGATTTAATAACAAATAAGATCAATGATAAGAGAAAAGGATAGGTAAAATTACTTCTTATAAACGATTAAAACCTCTATGATTTCTTCTAAATATGGTTCTAAGTGATAATAAATATCACAATGGATCATAATATACACTAGCTAGTATCCACTACTAATATCGGGTTAGGTTTAGACTCATATAACATCACAGGAGTTCTGGTACATGGAGTGTAAATTGCAAGGTATATAGGAAAACACTCTTTACTTTATAATTGAAATCCCTATTTAGTGATAATCATTTAATTTAAAAGTTTATTTATATTTAATTTAATACTCTTATATATATATATTATGGTTTAGTTTGATATATCACCATTACCAATTATAAAGGTCCATACTCTTTATAAATTGCAATTGGAATATTTTTTAACTGTGGCTAGACCCTTATATCAATGATCATGATGTAAGAGGTAATGTAAAATGATTTGATTTAATGAATCACCATCACCAATTTATTTAATTACATGCTTCATTAGTTATAATTTAAATTCATGTAATCAAATCAACTAATATTTCAGCCCATAGAACTCGTGATCTATAGCTCAAACCTAACATAATTGGTTAATTATGGTGCTGCTATAAAAATATATGGGGAAAAACTATTTAGTTTGATGCAATCACTTTAATTAATCAAATTATTTTTCCCTGTAAGAAGTATTATCAAATTTCTATATATAATAACCAAGAAACTCACATAGGCAATATAGGCAATTCATGAAAAAAGACATACCTCTATGGAATAGAATAACACATGTAATGTGAATCCTCAAGTACCGATAATGATGCATGAAATGATACCACATTGGAATACTAGGACAAAGAAAAAGAAGTCAATAATAATAATACCAATAATAATTCCACAAAAAATGCACATAAACCAATGGAGAAATCAATACAACTATAACAGGCATAAACCAATAACAAAAACATCATAACCTAGGTAATTTGTATTTTACCTATATGTGGGTTAACTACTTCTAGGCACATGATCGTTTCTAAATTTAAAAATACCACTAGTCTACTACATAATAACCAAACAACAAGATAAAAGGAAAAATAATCCTCTAATATCAATTTGTAGCGTTCCTCCCTAGTAGTCACTAATGGTGCCCTAAGCCGATTGGCCACATGATCTCAAGCATGACTCCTCGTATTCCAGAGGCTACTGAATAAAAGAGAGGGACTCAGATGTGTCCATGTAGAGAATATTACCTCTTGATAAAAGTGTAACAAAAAGGTAAATAATAATGATAATTAGTGTAAATAGTAATAAATAACCATCAATGTAATAATAAACCATCCGGATAATAAATTGAAAGAAGCTAAATCAATATCAGATACAAAAATGATGATCATGGAATGATTATACAAAAATAAAAGTACACAAGATATATAGATACAATAATATAAAACATGATAAACAAAAATACAAAGGACCAAAATCTACCTCCACAAGAATCACAAGCATAGGCTTGGTAAACTATCCTCATACTCTATCATAGTAATGAAAATCAAACATCAGAAGCTGAGAGATTCCATTTTTCTATCCCTACAATCATAAAATATGTTCAGGTACCATAGGTGGAACGAATAGGGTGTGATATATACTTAGTAGGACAACACTAATGGTTTTTAGAACTATCCAATCTATTTATATAAAATGAGAAGTGTGTAGGTAAATCTAATATTAGAGAAATAAATAAATAAAACATATCGGTCTAGGTTCCTCATGGGATACCCAACAGGTACGACCTACTTCATACTAATCCAAATATCACTTAAACATGGTCAACCTATGAAGATATAGTATATAAGTGAATATATATATATATATATATATATGTATATACATTATAAGACTGCTAGCATACATTTATGGAATACCTAACAAGGCCATCAGAATTTATGTGTAATCATGGGCCGAACCCAAGCATGTTATCTGGATTGGAAGATGCATAATTTAACATAGTAAAAAGGGATCCATAGTTCTTAATAAAAATGAATATTGAGTTCTTAATAAAGAGTCACATTGAGTTCTTAATAGCATGGAATATTGAGCTCTTAATAAAGAGTCATCCTGAGCGCTTCCATGGTTACCAATAAGAAGGAAACCAAGTATCTCCTTAGGAGTACTATAAGAATCCATCACCATAAGAGTCCATACAATAAGATCCATAAGTGGAAACCAAACATCACTCTTGGAATTGTATAAAGGCATAACCCTCTAATCACATCTAAGGTATTCCACATAGGGAACCAAGTATCACTCATGGCATGGTATAACAAAATTTCCCACTGAGATCGTCCAATGTAATCTAGTAGGGAACCAGGTATCACCCACAGGTAAAGTACATAAGGAATCTGACAGGTGATCTTGTCAAAGGTATTCTATAAAAGAAACCATGTATCACTACCAAATCATTAAGATTAATTTTCAAATTCTAATTTATAAATCACAATGATCCCAACCAAGGCGTCCTTAAGCTGGGACCCCTGTATTGCCCTTATCTTGAAGAAAGGGTACTAGTTTAACTAGCATGAAATTTATACCACTTATGCAATGCATTAAATTTATTACAGTAGGAATTTCACACACCTTAATTGGGGGTTTAAACAAATTAAAGGCATGAAGATATCAGGACTTTAATGATTCACACCCTTAAGGGCGGATTTTGTTTAGGTGGCATCCTAAAACATTAATTTGTGGGTTTCTATAACTACATTAAACATGAGGTTTTTATTTAATTTAATTTACTAGGCCTTTATGAGGAATCACCAGAAGTGTTCAGTGCACAAAAAAATGACACATGATAAATAACATGAGGATTTTAGGGAAAATAACTAGAAAACCTAACTTTGGTTGGTAGATGAACACTCATCCAGTATTAGCCCAGGGTTTGGACTGAATTTGAAGAAAATGGAAGAATAAAAAACTACCTTGAAAATAGGTCATATTATCCCATAAAAAAATATTACAGAATATAGTGAAATAAAAGGAGAAAATAAGGAAGTATATTTAAGCTCTTATCGATGCACTTCTAATGTGATGAACGATGTCTTGATCGATGTTTGGATGAGGAACCTACCTTAAATCCTAGGTATGAGGTGAAGATGGAGATATCCTGTGTGAGATACTTTAAGGAAAAATAATGGTTTTATAAAAATAAGTGTTCTTCCCCTTTTTAAAAAATAGTTCATGACAAATTCACAACATGAAAGGAATTCACATCACGAATTCCTTAGGTTTCCTTTTCCTACTAGGGAAACCCATTTCATGTCAGGAATTGTATTCATGACATGTATTGAATTCACACACTATAAAAACTCATGGGGTCAGACCATAGCTATTTTTATCCTGAATTTAATTCATATAATGAATTTAATTCACATTGTGAAATAGTTTTATAGCTAGGCTGAAACCTCCCTACTACCTTCCTTTCCAAAAAACAATCGACCAGACTCAACACAAGGTTATCAGGGCTTAATACAAAAGAAAACTTTACAATGGTTCAATCAAATATAATGAATATACACCTCTTGTAAAATCCAAGATGTTATAATATGTTGGGTTAATTCAAATTCTCTTTACAAACCATTATGAATAATATGAAAATATGCTTTAATGGAAGTTAGCTATATTAGAGAACCAAATCGTAAAATGTCCATGAATGACCTAGATTGAAGCTAAAGACTCATAAGTTTGGGTATGTACAAAATTTATGAATCGTTTTTTCTAATATCATATTTTTCCTGTTTATAAATTTACTAATTTAAGTATTCTCATCCCATTTTTTTTAAAGTAATGGATTGAGCAAGAAGGAACCAAGTTAACAATGAATGCAATGGAAAATGTAGTGACTGTCCTGACCTAAAAGTTATTTGGATAAGAAATAGTGTTATAAATATTATTTTTATGATAAATTAACTATTAATAATTATTATTAACTCATTGAACATAGTTTAATTACCTATCACCCCAAAGAAGATAATGATGATGTCTCATGAAAATTTGGGTGACAAAGATGATGGAGGATAAAACATACAATTCCAATTATGTCAAAAATATAGGAAGAAACACACTAGGGGAATGTCTTAAAGTATCTAAAAAATGTTTTATGTGTGAAAAAGTAGGACATAAATAATGTAGCTAGTGAGGGAAAATGAATCATTTAGTTAACTCGATAGAGGAAGAAGATTTAACTTCTACTTTTACTTAATATATTTATATAGAAATTTCATTTTAAATTTTATCTCAAGTAATTTATTTTTATTAACATCTTTAATTAATGTTTTTTAATTTTTTTTAATGTAATTTATTTAAGGAGGTGACAATTTAAAATATCATTATTTCAGTATACATATTTTCCTTTAAATAATATCTAGTTTGATATCTTTCTTCACATGCACTAAAATAAAGGTCATTATACATTATTAAATTAAAACAACCATCTTTAAAAGATCATTATTATAAAATAAAATATATCTATATATGATATAAAATATTAAAATTCATTGAATTATAAAATTTGTATGAAATAATATTAGAAATAATTAATGTTTAAGAATGTTTTTTAATAAAAGTAGTATATCATTATATTTTGCTTTTTCTATTAAAATTTAAATATATATTTTTTAGAAATATAGTTATTTAAAATCTAATTTATTTTGTAAATTATAATATCATAATTTATTTATTGTTAATTTTTGATAATTTTATGAAAATATCGATTTTTAGTCAAAAATGTTTTTTTTAAAAATTTACAGTTTTCATGAATTTATCAATATATAAGAATGAAATAAAAGTTAATACAACCATTTAAGTGATAAAATATTAATTTAAGGACTAACATTATTCATTTTAAAATATTATTTTAACTTAGAAAACCCATGCCCCACATTTTTAAAACTTATGTAAAAGGTTACTTTAATAAAGAAATTTGTTCTATGTATTTTCATTTAATTAATTAATTTTTTATTAAAATTTGGTTATAGATTTATTTTAATGAAACATAATATTAATATTTTATAATGAATTAATTATGGTCCTAAAAATTATTTACATTAATAATTTTAACTCACACATAAATTTTAAGCATAAAAATATGATTATCTCAAAAAATGCTTTTAAGCACTAAGAATGTTTATTTTGAAATTAAATTTTGTAAATCATTTTAATTTAAATTGATAAAAATAATATTATATATATTATTATAATAATCAAATGAGGTGGTAAGATCAATATTAATTGAGATCATTTTAATTAGTTAACTTGGATGAAAAGAAAAGTTACCTAGGTAAAAGTACACTTGGTTAAATTAAAAAGTAAAAATAAAAAACCCTAAATCACTAAAATATGTCCTAAAATTTATTATATGGGAGTATTTTCAACCATATCATGTAGAATAGTGTAAATAAATGATTTTATAATATAAGGTAATTCCAAAACTACCCTTCCCTTCACTTATAAAAGGACACACTCACACCCTTTCTTTACACACTCATACATTCAAATTCATTAGTGAAAATATATCCATTTGTTTATAATATAATACTCTTACACTAATTATAGAATTTATCCCCATTATTTATCATAATTCCTTCATTCCTAAGAACAATTCCAAGGAGAATCAAAGTTCTCGATATGAGTACTACTCTCCTCTTAGTCGTTCTTTTTAATTTTATTCTTCCTAATATTCCATAGAATTATTAATATAATGAATTAAGTATCATATATATAATTTTATTTCATTATATTAATGTAACATTATATATTCATTCATGCAGTAGTTTCCAATAAGAAAAAAAAAGATTTTCAATCCTGTATATGTGTGAACAAATGCTTTCACGACAAAATACAGTTCATTTTGCATCACTCACTATTATGGTTAGTATGAAGGATTGGTTTTAGGAGTATTTTTAATTAACTCATAAAATCATGATATGGTCAAATTTCACATTTACCTTTATTACTCCCATTCATTAAGGAATGATATTGTTAATCATGTGTATGTGCGGACTACCACCTCTATGAATGACATGTCTCATTTATATCAACAACCTAACAAGGATGGAACTAAATGTGTAATTAGTAAACTAATAATAATTCTATAAAATTATTATAATTTTTAAATGATAATTTTTTATATACTGACTCTTTATTCATTTGTTGATAAATAGGTTCGTTAATCGTGCTTATGCATGGACTACTGCCTCCATGAATGAAAATTTTAATTTGTCATCACCACTCATAATTAAAATATATAATAATTTATTTTATTAATATATGAGATATATATTACATATATAAGTTTCTATAAATATTATATTAATTCTATGTAATAGGACATTCTTACTCATTCGATCGTTAGGACATGCTTTTTTTTGGGCAGTTTACCCCTTCTCTAGCGATGCATTAATATTAATATATTGAATGATTAAAAAATGTTATATACTATTAATGAAATGTAATAATAAGTTATTAAATACTTTTTAATTGTTATGGTGTTATAATATTAATATCTAATCATGTTTATAATATATTATCTCTATTCACGAAAAGCTACCAGAAAAAGTTTTTCTCTAACATCATCTTGAAGATTCATAATTAAAACTCTCATAATATGAAAGTAAAAAAACTAAAAATAATGATGGGATAAATATTAAATATAGATAATTATTATAGTAATGATAAACTTGTTATCAAATGTCAAGGATCATAATTAACATTACAAATCATGTGCAATACTATTAGAAGTGTTAACACTTGATGTTAAAAATAATATATAATGAAAAAATATATTCAAAGTATATAATTATAAATTATGTATATTAAAGAGTTATAAAGATTAATAAGGTTCCTAAATATATGGTTAATATATTTATGGTTGTTTTATAGAAGGTTATATTGTGATGAACTAAGTGAAAAAATAAGGTAAGGAATTTTCATCTCAAACTCCTTTCTTTGAGACACATTTTAATTTATATACAAATTTACTTTTATATGGTGTATAGGCCGACCAATTGTGATTTATCTTAAAATATATTAAATTCATGGTATTTTATGTTCATTTTATTACTCTTTATCTTTCAATGGTTTTGGTTAAAATTTACATAGATCTCAAATAAAGGTCTTTTCAATGAATCAAGAATTTTATTCTTGACATTGTTCTTACAAGCCTACTTTTTCTTACCATTTACTTTTAAATGTTTTTTTATTTCCTTCCTATTTGAGGTAATTAATTAATTTCATTAATTTTTTTATCTTTAGGGGATATGTTCTCTTCCAAAATGTGTCTCTTAAAAGAATAATCCCCAATCTAATCAAACAACTCCTTTTCTTCCATGTCTATGTTTTAGCTATAATTTTTTTTCTATAATGTTTCAAGTGATGTTCATACTTCATTTAAACTCTTATCAATGGAATTAATAATAATAATTTTTATTATATGGGTTTAAATAAATAGTTTTAATGGATTTTAAACATTTTCTGCATTATTAGTTTTCAAAATGTTTTCTTCTAATGTAATGTTTTTAAAATGTTCCAAAATGCATTCTTTCCAAATTATTTTAAAAAGGTAATTTTCAACTACCTTTAATTTCATAATTTTTTAAAGGAAAATTATTAAATGTTTTTTTATGAGTCATTTTTGTCCAAAATTAGTATCTTTTACACATTTCCATGTGAATGTATCTTTCCACATCCTTTTTCATTTTAAAAGTTACTTCCTCTGTATGCTTTCAAATTTTCAAAAAAATGAAATTATTATTTTCATATTTTAATAAAATTTTCATTTTTAAATGTCTCCATAGTATAAGGGAAATTATTATTTTCAAATAAAATTTATGAATTAGTCTAAAAGTGTTTTTCATCTATTTAATATGTTTGAAAAATGGTATTCTTAAAATGAAACCATCCATATTATTTATCTAGATAGCTTTTGAAATTATATTTTACATATATGGTATGATCCATAATTACTTTTTTCTAACATAATAATCCACTTGTAAAGTCATGATTTATTTACAATTATTTTCCTATGTGAATGCCTTATGTTCTATTAAATTATTGAATTATGTTCACCAATATTTTTAATACATTGATTACTTGGGAAAATTATTATCTAAACCATAAATACATTTCCTATATGATATAAATATCATATGTGTAATCATATTTGTTGAGTGGTATTTATCAATAATGATTATTAAAGTCATTGGATACCCATTTATTTTATATGGTTTTATCGTGTAATATTTATTGATTAAATCAAGAAGTATTCCTTGGTAAAACACTTGAAAAGTATATAAAACCCATTTTATATCCTTATGTTTTTATGATATGTTAATTAAAATCATGTGGAACACATATGTATGATTTTAATTATGTGATGGGTGGACCCAAAATTATACATCTCTCCAATTAATTAGGTATTATTTCAATCTCATGAGATACCATGGAGTGTGGGAAGTGAGTTTAGCCAATAATGGTGAGTGGGTAGTTGTCCTAGTTAACTAGGTTATGTCAACGAGGTGTGGAGATTTAACTTATGCTTATGATGTCATGTTTATGAAGACATGATCTTATGTTATGATTATTGGTTAATCCTTTTACATATGATATCATCTATTTATTCCATGATTCCATGATTATGATCATACTCATTATGTTAACATGTTATGGAACATGTATCTCATGTTATGATTTATTATTATTTTTATCCTTACTGATCATTTGAGATCACCCCTTATTATGTTTTCCTTTACCTAGGTTATAAAGGAAAGTATTAAGAATGATGATACTGGAAGTGTATCTTGTGTAGAAAATTTATGAGAGATGTTGATGAATCATTATGGATTTATTAGTTTCTTATTTAGTAAATAACGTGTCCATTTGATAAGAAGACTTAAGATATATTAGTTATAGATTTTTCTTAATTCTCTAAAACCCTAAACCAAAAGGACTTTGGATTATAATTGCAAGAATGATTTTATAATCATATATGTTTATCAAATCTGGTGTTGTAAATTATGTGTTTCCAGTATTGGATTTTAGAGTACAGATTTGGGGGTGCTGTAATGAAACTATGGGGTAGGTATCATCAAATTCCCTAGGGGAACAATGGGTAGGTATCATTAGGATTATACCTCTTCCAAACATGAATCCATTGGGTGGAGTTACATACTTCACCTTATACTTAGATGTGAGATTTCTCAAAGATCATACATTTTTTAATTGGAAATGATACTAATTAAGGGTAACCTAGGAAGGGTTGTACCACTAAGAAGTTGGGTGTGTGGGAGGATGAATCAATGGTTTTTAAATCTTTTACAATTTCTTAAATTCCAAATAAACCCTAGAGACTTGTTAATACCTATTCCTCTCTCTATAAACACTAAAATTTTCACAATGAATGAATAAAATAAAAGAACACAATAAAATCAAATTTGTAAGTGGTTTAACCTCAATGTGAGAGCATAATCCTTACCGTATCCAGTTGTTACCATTGTCTGAAAATTCTATACTATATTCATAACAAAAAAATTTAATGGGAAGGTAGGTATCATCCATCACCAATAGTTCAACGGAATCCCACTAGTACTATTTTTAAATAGACTAATTCTAGTTATATTGAAATCAAAACACAACAAGTTTTCAAAAATACCTCCATTATATTTTAGTTTCTCTAGTAACAAATAAAAAAAAATCCTCATTAAACCTTCAAAACTGATATATAAATATCTTATCACCTACTCAATAACTTCAACAATAAATGACACAATTTGAAGAAAAAAATACATGTTAGTTAGTTATTTATCACTATTTCATACCCTAAATGTCTGTTTCATCTCATAATAAATTCTTAGCAAAATAGTTTTTTTCAAATCTATATAGAAAATAAACTTTAATCTCAGCATCTTTTTTATTCTTAAGATTCGTCCTACATGTTTCTATCTTATTATAAATTTTTTATTAGTATTTATTATATTATTGATCACTTTTAATTATGATATACATCATATATATTTTAGGGTTATTTCACAATTTCTCAAAATGGAAATTCATTAGGAGATATTATTCTCGCCTAAAAAAATCATATTTCCTTGTAACAGCTTATTCACCATTAATATTCTATGTAATTTTCACCAAATGATTATATCGGTTTATCTCTCATTTCCATTAATTTTTTCCATTAATTCCATTTTCTTTAAATTAGTTAAAAATATTCATGAATTTCTATTGGTTCGATCTTTAAATTGAAAAACAATAAAAAAAATCCATTTGTAATATTCCTAATATTTGAGTAATGATCATTTCTATTCATTCCACAATATCAGATTTATATTAAATATTCTCATCATTTTCTACATGGTGTGGAAAAACTCATCATGTAATAACACTAGAAAAAATTCAGTTTCTCATAATATCTCTTCTTCTTTATAGTATTGAGAACATTCTTATATAACTTATCTTGAATCAAAAACCCTTTTGTGTATTTATGATGATTAGACCAATGAAGATACATTCAATAATAATACTGTTATATTTATATAAAATAATTTTATAATTTATTCCTTGACATATAACTAATATATTTCCTAAGTTAGTGATCCTTACATATCTCAAAAAGACCCTTATGAAATGACAATTACAGTCCTTAGAATCATCCTTATGTTTTTCAGTATGGACCCTATATTTTTAAAAATTGACCTTATAAAATGATCAATGAACCTTATAGAATCAATTATCCTTATAAAATTATACTTAGGGAATAAACAATGAACCTCATAGTTTATAGATAATCTTTAAAAAATTACAACGACCCTTATAGAAATCCAAATGATCCTTAAAGGATTATGCCTTTATTTTTCTCAAACTACCTACCCTTATAGAGTTCTGGAGTGATTCTTATAAAAAACTAGATGAAATTTACTGAAACTAGAAATAACCTTACAAAAAATCCGAATTATCCTCACTAAAATTGACTTATCCATTTTTATTCCCAGTATAGAAAATTCAATCTTCATAAAATTATCAAATAAACTTTTGAAACTCATTTACATATATCATTAAACATTTAAAAAATACTCTAAAGAGTTCTTAAACATTTAAAAAACAATCTCAACAACATCCAATTATTATTTCAAGAATTATTTACAAACAATACAACATATATCAATAATTCTATTGTGTACTTCAAATAAAATGGGTGAGGTTATTCAGAAAGGTAAAATAATCAATAATATCCATTTTAATGAATTTTATTATACCTTTCTAATTTTGATTTCAACTCTGAAGTCATCTATTTCTTTGTATAATTAGTTTTTCAATGAAAGGATCCACAATATCATTATTCATTATCACAAATCTATGTGGCTGTATGAACTATATTTGTGTTAATGTAAATAAGGTTATTTTCCAAATATGAAAACCAAATGTTTGAATGTTTTCTGATTTAATATATGATTAATATTGATTTCAATAATCATAAACATGTCTAACTTGATTTAATTAAGTCTTAATCCTATCCAAATACCTTCAACAAAATTCAAGACACTCTTTATCCATATATATTTTAGTAATAGAGACTTTCAATTGAGATTTTTTACTCACATAATATTTTAAATGAAAAAGATACCCAGTGAAAGAAGGAAACATAAAAAAATCTACAACATATGTAATTATTTTTAAATGATTAATATGGAAATAATAAAAAACTAGGATGATAGTACCTATCTATAGGATGCAACCATAAATATTGTATAGTTCCTCCATCATTAACATCCTTAGTTAAATGTATAATAAATAAACTATCACTTTGAAAAATGATTAGTGAAATATCATCTCCAAATGATAGAGTATAATTACAATTCTATCCTATTATTTTTTAATTTGAATAGATTTTAATTTTTTCTTAAAAAATAGTCTAAATAATGTTCAAAACTATATTATGACTACAAATATTTTATTAGGTAATAAATAATGAAATTCTAATGGTAATAAATTCTCCATAAAAAGAAATAAAATTCATGAATCTTAATCTATTATGATATTTCTAGTCCACACATCTTGAAGTGTTAATTGAATATCTTTAAGGTAGATTCACATTTTCTAATATTTGAAGGAAAAAAAGAGTTTCTTTTTCTTTCAATAAAATATTGATGCAGGATACTTCTAATTATCATTTTACCATCGATCACAATATATATACATTTCTGTTATATCCTTATAATCTTTCAAATGACCTTTTTATTTTCTTATCTCATTCAATATTTTAACAAACAAGATAACACAAACATTATTTTTGATATATATAACCCCAAAATTATAATAGATTAAATTCCCAATAAGGTAGTTTTAAAAATGTACTCCATTTATTCCATTACTATGTTCTATAAGTATCTGATCAAAATTTTCCCCATTAGTATTGCATTGATAGTCCATCCCAAAATGTTCATCAACTATTGAAAATTGAGATATTATTTATGAACCTGAAAAGAATTTTTTTGGGGGGCCTTAGATAATTTTTTCCATAAAATTATAACATATTTAACCAAAATCTATAAGAAAAATCTAAGAATCACTTATGAAACATGAAATTCCACTTCCTTTTATAAAAAATTCTTTTAGAATTGAAGTTAAAGTTACAAATGATACATGCTTGGCTAGTTTAAGTTTTCCAACTAGACATGTTCTTAGTCCCAAAAAATAACTAATAGTCCATATTATAACAACATGAATTTTGAACATGTTTTCCATTGAAACGTCATATGAATCTACACCATTATGCAGTAAATTAAGAAACCCATCTATTATAGGTTGTCTATATACCTCAATGTCAGTTCTATAATTTTTTTCGATAATAATTATTTAGATAAGGAAATAATTTTTTTATATAAAAATTCATTGAGGTAGATTATAAGGAATCAAAATAACTATAAATATGTTATAATTTATACTTAGAGATATGAGTGGGTGAAATAAATCAGTATCTAATTCCAAACACTCACTCCTAGGATATTAAAATAAATTTTTATATAAATAATCAAATAATTTCCACGATTTTTAATCTCTTAGATGATTTATAAACCCTTCATGGTTGTCTTCCATAGTAGGACACTTCATTTTTTGTGTTATATGTGAATAAGTAAACAACATTTTCAGCCATGGTTTCAATATAAAGTAACATAAAACCTTCATAGCTATTTTATTTCTATTTTTATTTTTCAAAGTACGATCATTAATAATTTCATTAGGATTCATAATCTCTATCTAGAAATATGAAATATTTTTCATTATTATTTTTATGAATCCCATATCCAATGAAATATACATTCATTGGTACATGCTTATATCTTTTTATAACTAATAATGATCATTTTAGTAACTTTATTTATCTCATGAAAATATATATATCTTAGATTAATTGAATTAATTATGTAGAAACTCTAATATAATTGAAAGTTAATTATCTTAAATTCCACATAAGAACATGATATAATAGAACATCAATATAAATGAAAATTTTGTATATTTGTCACATCCATTATAGAATCCCTGATTTCCATTATACCAATTCAAAAAAATCACGTGATTTATTAAGTAGCTTATCTCTTGTATTAGTATAATTAAATTATGTAAGAGACTCTACTAATATTCCATGTCTTTATCATTCTATGTTGTAGTACTAAAATCATCGTTAATTAAGTTATGAATTTCATTCTCTATTATAGAGATATTGGGATGATCAGGTAAATAATTGTTATAATTCTTTCTTTATATATTGTTTGATTCCACTTTCCAAATCCATCACACATAACTATAATTTTTTTTAAATATCATGTGCTCATAAACTTCATTCCTTCTCAACCATCATTTGAAATCATAATTCGGGCGTGGAAATTTTATTCTTCCATCTACAAGCTAATTTTCTATTGTAAAATCTATAAAAACATTCAACCTCATAATAAATTTTGGCGTATTTAGACATAATTAATCTAAATCATATCCATTTTTTATCCTATTAATAAATATATTCATAAATAACATAAATGTTATTAGTTAAATAAAATCATGAAAATAAATATTAAAATCATGTAAAATAATATTACAGATACAATTCATTAGTTAAATAAAAATATTCAAAAATAAAACATGGACATTTAATATTAAAAAAATAAGGTAATAAAATAATATATGGTAAGTAATAATGATAAATAAAAATAATTTTAAAATATAAATAATAAATCACTATTAAAAAATCATAAGTTAAATTAATTAATTACAAATTAAAAAACATAATACAGAAACACTATTAATATTACTATATATATTATTTCAAACTATTGTCTTTAAAGATAAGAAAATTATCAAATTGAACTAAAAAAAACCCATATATTTGAACTAAATAACAATATGAAATTAAATGAATTAAAATATATTAATTTAAAATTTAGAATAAATAATTGATCAAGTATCTCAGCATAAAATTTAAATAGTTAAAACATGAATCTAAATGACAAAAAATATTATTATAATTCATAAAAAAAGGAAGCATTAAAACTAATAGAATCAAAATCATGGAAATTAATTTAAATTATAATTTATTATATTATATTGAAAGAAAAACATAAAATCTTTGATATATAAATTGATATAATATAAATTAATTGAATAAAGAACTATAAAAAAAATTCAATAACCACCTTTTGTAAAATAAAATGTGTGCAACTATCCTATTTTAAAAACCAAAATTCTAAAAAAATTGAATTCAATAAAATATAGAAAATCAAAAAATCAGAATCATATACCACTGGGGTTATAATATAGGGTATAAGATAATAAAAATTGGGAAATAAAATGGATTAATGGTGGTTTGAGGTGATGTGATGGTGGCTAGAGAATGAGGAATAATGGCTGATGATTAAAGGTTACTAGAGAAGAGACCTGAATAACTGATGATGAGAGGAGACTCTGTTACTTTGGATGACTAAGTGGGGTGAGGGTGTGCGGGATAAGGAATAAAGGACGTTATAGTAGATAATAGATTTATAATTAGCTAGATTTTTTATAAACCACTGATGATATTAATTCTATAAAAATTTAGTACTATTTTTTAAAAAACTATCGCTAATTAATAATTAAGTGGTGGTTGCATTTAACAATTGATAATAAGATAAAAAAGGTATATTTTATATTTGGTTTTAAAATTAGTGGTATCTTTACAAAAACTTTACAAAAAATAAACATTTAACATTATTTTATAAATTAAATGGAGATGGAAGTCTATGATTGTGTATGGATTATCATAAGTTAAATCGAAAGACCATTAAGAACTGATATTCATTTCTTAGGATTGATGAATTATTTTATTAATTAAATTTGGATGAATGGTTTTCTAACATTGACTTATGATAAGTATATTATTAACTCTGAGTTAGAACCAAGGATATCCCAAAGATGAATTTTCAAAGCATGTATGGACACTTTTAGAATCTTTTCATTCCATTTGGACTAATTAAAATACAAAAAATATTTATTTATTTAATGATTTTTTGACTCATTATTATAATATTTTTAATTTATATAAAATAAATTTTTGTTATGTGGGATATAGTAATCATCCAATCGGAGACAAAAACCCCTAATTGCACCTAGTTCAAACATCCATAATTACAAATCATGCACCAAACCCAAAAAAATTCAAATTTCAAACACCAAAGGGAAAATAACAAGGTTATTTTTTAAAATAGAACAGATAACCCAAAATCCTAGAATTAACCACATTATTTACTTGTGTAATGACCCAATATTTTACTATATAAATTCCTTTATAATAACATTAATTTCCATAAATTTCATTTCTCGCAAAACTAAATTAAAACAAAAACAATGGTACTTTAGTAAACTAAATTATTAAATTTTAAAATATTATTATAATAATAAATAATAAATTAATATTTTAATTAAAATATTAAACCTATTTAAATTATAAAAAATATAAAAATAATAATATTAAAAATACTTAATGCTTTAGAATGTAATTTTTCTTAAAAAAATCAGTTTATCTTCATATATTTTGTATTTTTTTTAAATTTAAATATATAATTTTTTTAATTTGAATTAGGTAAATAAAAATATTTTTTTAAACTTATAATATCAATATTATCTTTTTATAATTTTTAGGATTTTTTATAAAATTTTTTTTTAGGTAAATAGTGAAACATACATATTTTTGATAATGACATCATTTTTAAGACATTATGACTTGAATATTTTTGAAACATTTTTAATATAAAAATATATACTATAAAGTTAAATTAATTATTTGAAAATACATTTTTTAATTTTTAATATCAAAGTATAACATTTTACATATTTTTTTAATATTTTATGAAAGCTATTTTTTGTGTGTTTCATTAATTAAGTATAAACAATTGGAAAATAGGTTATGTATTTATTTAAATATCAAGTAAATATTATTTTATAAATATTATTTTTTTAATATCATTATAATCAATAATATTGACTTTTTTCCTATACATAATCTTTATGCTTAAAAATACACTTTTCATAAAAAAGGGTTATTACGCGTTACATGCATTAACATTAATATTTATTTCCCAAAACTTAGAAAGTTAACTGAATAAAATGAATCTTATATTTTAGATAATTATGTTCATAATATTTAATATTTATAATTTAATTTTTAGGTAAAAAATTATATTTTTAGGATTAAAGCAAATTACCGTGATAATGGGGAAATGATTATTTTAAAATGATTATTTTATTAATATAATGGAATTCATATTGAATAAATTGAAATAAAATACTTATATAATTAATAATATGATTTATGAGCACAAAAATAAATATAATTACTATCATTTAGTTGGTAATCAATACTAAACAAATTAAGAATCCGTAATAGTGAAAATGTCATTTTTCTAATAAAATAGTTTTTCTAAACACCATCAATTATAAATTAAAAGATAATTTTAAAATTATTTGAAATTTAATTGGATTAAATTTAGGTTAAATTTAGTTCTAAGAAACCCAAATATGGTTATATAGGTTATTTTATATTTTTAATTAAACATTAAATAACATAGTTAGAAACTAGTTTCCAAGTTTAAAAGTAAAAGAGTAAAATGTAAAACATTAATGGTAAAAAACCTATAACATGTTTAAAAAATATGTTTAATGACTTATTTGAGTCTTTATATAAGAATATACACCCCAAATTCCATTATTTATAAACCTTGTAGCCATTTACCTTGGAATAGTGTCCTGACATTATTTAAATATAACAGGTGTTTCCAAAAGTGATATTTTTCTATCTTATAAGAGGGGATTACTTAGACCCCTTAAAATATTCACCTAACACTATAAATTAACTTGAAACAATGAAAAAATATCCTCCCATATAATTCCATCATAATTTGTTAAGCCTCTATCCACCATTAGTTAGTCTAATTATTTCATTTCAAAAGAGACTTTCACTGAAAGGTTTAAGGTCCCAAAATTAGTATCACTTAATCCTTATACTTTTTCCTTAAATATTTATGTTCTAATTATCCCCTAATTTTTTTTATATAATTACCAAAATATCATTTTATATTCATAATTGGTTATATTTTTTCGTATAATAATCATCTATTCATTTCCATTCACTATGAAAAACTGAAAAACACCATTAGTGAATCAACACGGACTACCGCCTCCATGAAGTGACCTCATTTGTATTTTATTAACATATTTAATATATATTATTAATGGAAGTAATGATGAATAAATTATATATATATAATATAATTATTATTCTAAAATTTCAATTTAACATCCACATTCAACCCATATTAGGCATTAAGAAATGAGAATGTTAATCGTGCGTACATGCAGACTACAACCTCCATAATGAAACCTTTTTTATTTTTAATATAAAATTTCATAAATTAAATAAAAATATTTATATATAGTTCAACTTTATAAATACATAAAAATAATATCATTATACTTATGATATAATAATATTATTTCAAACAAAACACCTACTTGACCATACTGACTATTGTGATGAAGCATGTTCTTGTTTTGGATGGATTAACTACTTACATGAATGATGATTTAAAATCAAATCATGAATGACTATGAAAAAATTATGATATTATTATATTTTAATAATAATATAATTATTATTATATGGTATATTAAATTTATATAAGTTACATAAATTGTATTTAATATATCATCTCCAATCATTAAAAAACTACCCAAATAAGGTGTTAACAATTTAGTTTTCATATTACATATCGAAAAAACATATTGAATGAAATATGAAAATTTGAAATAAATATAATATATATATATATTAAATAATCCTAAATTATATATTAATTTTTAACTTGGTATCAAATTATGGGTAACGATATAAATATTATCAAACATGCACAAATTAGTTAAAGTTGTTAACATTTGATAATCAAAATAGGCGATAACTAATTAGTGTGATCATAATAGATAATTATGAATAAGGATTATGAAAGGGTAATATTTATTATTAATTTTATTAAATATGTTATTAAGTTACTTATTTTTTTACATGAGTTTAGAGTGTGATCAAATAAGAAAAGAAATAAGGTAAGGGTTTATGGTCTCAATTTTTACTCATTGAGACATATTTCCCATAATGCACCAAATTTTATTTTATATGGTGAGAATTATACCAAATTTAATTCTATTATAATAATTAAAGTTTTTTAATTGTATTTAAATTTATATTTTATGACCCCTTATTTATAACCTATCATTTCAATTATTTCTAATTTCATAAGGTTTTTTGTTGTCCTAATTTCCTTTCATTAAGGCATGATGATTTGTTTTCCCCCTAAAGTTCTTATTATTGTGTAAATACTGAAAAATAAGATTATTTAATTATAAATACACCATAAAAAAGGTATTTAGAATTTAATTCCACAATCCCTCCTTCAAAATACTTCTATTCATTTTCTACTCAAATTGTATGGTTTTATAATCTCAATTTCACTCCTTTGAGACACATGACCAAATCACCACTTTTTTAATTTTGATTGGGGTATAATATATCATATAAAAGCATTTTAACATTATTTTATATAATTTAATTTGGTTTTCCAACTTATTTTTCATGATCTATCCATTTCACTTTCTGATTCAATAGTCACCCAGGCCATTAAAGTTCAATTTCTGACTTTATTTTAAGAAAGATTACATTGCTCAAAGATGATAAAATATCTAGGAAAATTGTATGAAACAAACATCATTTTATTTTAGTTTGTTTATCCTTGGTAATTTTCTATTTATCTCCATATTTATTTTAAAACTAATTTTAAAATATTTTTAAATGATGTGGGTTTTTTCAATAAATATGTTTTTTAATAAAAAAGGATATTTCTTACATGCTTGTATTTTTACCTTATGCTTCACATTTTATCGACTAAACCATTATTTAAAATAAAAAATAAATAATTTAATCTTCAAATTATTTTCCCTTATTTTAAAATGTCTAAAATAAAATTATTTTAGTGTTTTTAGAATGGGAAATTTTTGACAGAAAGCGTCTCTTTACACACTACCATGTGAACATATCTTCCCACTGTGTTTTTCATATTACATGAAACCATTTCTCTATATTTTTATGGTTACTAAAGGAAATTATTTCTCATATAGTTTTCTAAAATTTTATAATTAAATTTTTTCCAATGAATAAGTACATTTCTTATTTTCTAAAGTGATCTCTCTAATGCTCCACCAACACTATTTTTTCCTTCCTAAAATTCCAAAGTTTAAAAACATGATTTTTCTTATTATTTGTTTCCTTAGTGTATAGTCAATATTTCCTTACCTTGATTGACGGGTGTTGATCGAGATTCCATACATCCATTAATTAAGGAAATTATTGACTTAACTGTATACCCTTTATCTATATAGTGTAAATACTATATGCTTAATCATCTTAATTGAATGGAATTTACCTATAAGTTTACTTAATTTCATTGAATAACCATTTTTATTCATTTTTTTATCTTTTTATGGATGAATTCATGAATTTATTACATTTAAATGGGATTTGAAAACCATTTCCTTTACATGGGTTTTTATGATACGATGATTGATGTGACATATATGTTATTATTTGTATTATGATAGCGATTAACCAAAGTTTTTATGGGTGGGTATATTATAGACATCTAATTAATTGGGTAATGTTAATGTCTCATGAGATTATATGAATGGTGAATGGGTGGTTTTACCCCATCATACTAGGGAATGATGTATGAGCATTTAGCTATAGAACACTATGTTATGATGAAAGTTATATTGATCATACCATGATTATGATAGTATCTAGCCTTTGTTATGTTTTTGAGGTAGTTATGCTTTATATATACTTATGATTTTATGATTTATGTCATTACCACATGCTTATGATTCATTGATCTTTTGATATTATTTTCTTATGTCATTATTCTATGCTTATGATCATTATTTTTATGATATCATGTTATGCGTATTGAATTATATTTATTTTCTCACCATACTGATGTACTGTTATTATTCCCTTAATAATAATTTTAGCTCACCACATATTATGTTTTACGTTACCTAGGTTATAAATATGCATATAGATTATGTGATATCTATAAGTATTTTATTAAGACTTGTTTATGGAGAAATTTTTACAAGGGTGTAAATAATAGGTTTATATATTTAGTCTCCAAAGAAACTAAACATTTTGGTTTGTGGTTTTTGTGAGAATATTATGTAATGTAACGTTTAAGGTATTCAAATGATGTAAATAAAAGCTTGTCTAGTGTGAGTCACTACACCTTGAGCCTAACACCAAGCCCTTCTTCTATGGTATATGAGACTCTATAATTCTAAGATTCATTGGTAATTATATTTTTTGGATGATATTTTTACCCTTGTGATATTGGGAATATAGTGTTACGTATTCTTAAGTTATATTGGAAAAATTATGAATTCATACGATTTATTCTAAGATTTATAAATTCTTCTACTGGATTCATGATGTAAAATTCATTATGAATATTGTATTAGAAGATAAAATTTCAATGAAATCCAAGAAAGTAAAAGAGATGATATCTTAGGTAGTAATCAAGAACATATTCAATATTCTATGTTTATTAGTACTTTTTTATATTACCATAACTTCATTTAGAAATTTCATAACCTAATACTATTATTTCTTTAATAAAGAAGGGGGAAAAGTTCATCTGGTGTAATCAATGTGATTCAGATTTTTAGGAATTGAATAAGTTGAACACTATAACTCCTTTCACGATCTTCCTAAAATTAGGTAAGGGGTTTTAAGTTTATTATAATTCATTTTCTTTGGTTCTTATTTATTTTCTTGTACATGATCATGTTATATTATCTTATATATTAAAAAAATGGCCTCAAAATATAATTTTCTTGACTCCTGATCTTATTTTCTAAAAATTCATTTTTGATTCCTGATCTTGAATTGAACTTCATTAATTAAGGTATTTGAGGCACTATATATTTGGGGAGTGATTAATGGTATACACTAATAAAAAAATCCTTAATTCTAAAATATCCAAATGGGGTTTGAATATTAGGAAACATCGAATGGTTTTATACCAATAATCATTTTATTTTTATCTTCTTTATACACCTAGGGATGGAAATATGTTATTTTATTCCCTAAATAATAATAATTAATCTTATATGGTGTAGAAATGAATTAAGAATATAGATTAAATTTAATGCTAGTTTAGATTCATTTGGATATCTCTGAGTATCAGATTGGTATATTTTTTCAATATATTTACGTTGCATCATCCATAATGGAGTGGGTAAATGACTCAAAAATCTCTGATAATGATTGTATCATCATTCTAGAGAGACTCTATTTTGGGGAGATACTCAATGGATGGTTTCAAGATCCAGAATAATTCCTTTATATTCATCAAATTATCATAGTCCTATTAGTATAAAGGAGAAAATGATGAATAAATGTGATTTTTTTTCAATATGTAGATCATTATGTCATATTAAAGGTTTATTGAGATATTTTTTGGAAATTATAGTGGCCTATCATGAAATAAAAAAATTAATGATTTTTTCCCTATTTTATTACTTTCTAATAGGTAAAATCATAAAATCAGTGACCTAAAGTTGAATTACAATTGTACCCCATTCTAGTATAGAAATTAGATGATATAGTGATGTATTTCATAACCAAATTACATCAATCTCTAAGAGCTTGGTATATAGTTTGGGTTATTTTTGATCTCTTGATCAAGATAACTCTTTTATACTTATAAAGTAATATTCATCCTCAGATGATTTAGGGATGTTATATATCATATAGATAGTAAATATTCGTGGTCTTCTAGTGATCATTATTTCTGATCGAGACCTAAATTTTAACTCTATTTTTTTGAATGGGCTGTAGTAAGCCCTTGGTACTCTGGTAAAACCATAGAAAACTTATCACATTTAGAATAATAACCAATCTAAGTATACCATTTTTATACTATAGGATATTATTATGTATTTTACTCTTAATTTTTATATCTTATTGGATTAATATTAATCACTGATAGATTTTTCCTAGGATAAAAACCACTAGTTATCCATAAATATGGATCCTTTTGAAGCTCTCTATGGTATGATTTTTTATTATCCCCCTACTATGGATAAATATTGGTATGTTATCATTGATTGATCCTAAAATGGCACAATATATTTCTAAATAATTAAAATTGATCTTGAAGTATTTGAAAAGATCATATATCTAGAAAAAATATTACGTTGATTTCTGGAATTATAGTTTGGTAATCACATGATTCTATGAGTTTCTCTATGATTGGGTCATTGATGGATGTAAAAGTAGTTGAATCTAAGTCCTTGGTTCATTAGAAAATTCAATATATTGGAGTATATTAGAGACACAACTTATAGATTGGTATTTCCTCTTTGGTTAGTCATTATGAGTAATATATTTCATGTTTCTAAACTAAAGAGATTTACGATAAATATTACTCATATTATTAGGTTTAATATTTTTGAAATAAAAGAATATTGTTATTCAAGGGTTACCATGTTTTTATCCTTGAATATAGTAATAAAGTCTTCCAAGGGAAGATTAATCCCTTAGTTATGGTACTATAGCTATATATCCAGCTTCCAGATGACACTTGGGAGTGTTAACTTAAGGTTTCAAATTAGTAGACATAGTTTTTCCCCATAAAATCTTAATGATTCTTCTTGGAATGAGACATATAATTATGGGGATATCATAACGATTCATATCATTTTAGGTTAGTTTTAAATTTTAATTTTCCTTTTTAATTGATAAATAATGGAGTTTTAAAGTTTAAGGATGTTTTGGAGTGAATATATGGACAAGGGAGGAAAAAGGGAACGGTGTTGGTATAAGAGAAGAATTAGGTAGTTGGTGGTAGGGTATATGGAACTTGATAGTGTCTATAGAGAGATATATTGGTCACCGGTACATTTACAAGATACCTTATATCCTTGTATCGAGTACTCAAAATGAATTGAAAGTTTTTATAATTAATGTGCAATATAGTTATTTAATATGAAAATTATAACCCCTTAAACTCCATTCTTTTACTATTTTCATATGAAATAAATCCATGAATCTCCTCAAAATATATCCTCATTACTCTCCTCATCTATAAATAATACCTCTTTAATATTTTATTTGGATAATTTATAGGATTTCATAGGATTTCATATTAAACAATTCTGTGGTAGGAGAACCATTATTATTATTATTTTTCATTATTTTCTTGGATAGTGGACCAAATCCCAAACTCCAAATTCATTTAGGATTCTAAATCATTATTATCCTTAGTCATTATTTATTTAATTAGTAACGAAATATGATATTTTGAGATCATTAATTAAATTTAAATATTCATGCTCTTAGTTTATACCCTTCGCGAGACCATGACCTAAATCCCTATTTTCATCTAATATCAGATTTTTAAATATACCAAGTGGTGAAATATTCTCTTTATCTAGATTTTTTTTTGATTCAAAAAATTGTTTGTTAGGTGACCAATTCATTCTTACCATATTATTATATTGGATATGATAACAATGATAAGGGGTAGAGTTAGGAATAACTATAAAAATGTTTCCTTAAAAAAAATTCTATTTTTTTTTCCTAAAAATTACAATTTTAAAATATCTATTCAACTATATTATATTGAGTATTCATTTTCATTATTATTTGATGATTTCCACGACACTTCATTATATGTAATCCATATATAAATGTTTACATATATGATTATTATTATGTTAAACTTGTTTAGATATTATCATATAAGATATTGGATATGTGGTGAATTGGTATTATTATATATTGAATTTGAAGGTATTGTGGGATTTGATTACAGAGGTTTTGGATTAATAAATGTATAGTATTTTTATGTATAGATATATGTATATATAATTATTTTCCTACTTTAGAATATAGAGTCATATTAGGAAAGTGTGGATATGTATATTCATTTGGATATGAATACACACACAAATAAATGATCCTTTCAATGAGAAGAGAGGCCTCCTAAGCGAGGATGGATATAAACACACACACACACACATTCATGGGTATCCACACCCACACATGACTATATATGTATATTTCTCTATCAAATAGGATGTAAAGACTCTACCCATTGGGAATTCCAAGCATTGATGAAAGTTGGTTTAGTCATTTTAAATATTTTTTATGAGCATGTTATCCAATCCCAACTAGTTCTCTTTACTTAGTGATTTATTGATAAAATATTATTTGTTTATTTTTCTATTTGGATATTTTATATTACTTATATACAAACTTGATCATATGAAAGATAGATAAGGGTCAGGTGGTGACTACTTACTGGGTATAATGGACTCACACCCTATACATGTTATGTTGAAATGTGTGTATACCTTGTTATGTTTGTTTTATGTAAGTTAAAATAACCCATGAATATGGTTTGATAGATATAATATCTAGTAATCTTAGTAATTTTTTGACTTGGAGTTGAATGTCTCATGCAGAGATGAACCTTTTTATTTTGGTTCTTATTTATTATGTTGTGTCATGGGATGTTTAATATTTATTTCTACTGTTTTATTTTTCAATAATGAATATATGTACATATTTTTGTGTGTGTTTATGTGTTTTCCTACTACTGCATTTTACTAATAACTTGTTTTTAAGGGATTTCTAAGAGTTTTCATACATGTATAATGTGGTTTATATTATTATATAGGTTATATGAGTACCCTTTATCATACCAAACCTTTACCTTGGAATATATAATTTAACTTTTGAAACATCCCATGTATGAATAGGTTATATTTTTTTTATTTGGATCTAGTATTGGATGTGTTAAAATACCAAGAGGGTAAATTTATTCCTATTATAATAAAACTAATACATTGATATTTATTCCTACAACTAGTGACTAGGAAGCATGCATGAGGTATTATTGTTTTTTGATTTGGGTCAACAAGTTATTGTTTTGGGTTTTTACACCAATCCTCATGAATCATGACACACATCTCTAACCCACCTCTAACTTTTAAGTTCCATTATATACCATTACTAGGCATATTTTTTATCGAACCACTCAAATTACAAAATAAGAATTATACATAATAAACACCTCTATCATTTAATCTAATATACACATTAATAAGTGTTTATAACCCAATGATATCATTTCTATCTCTATATATACCTCAAATATTAAGTAAATTGAAAAAACAGTGCATTACTCCATATTTTCACCTTAATATCAAACATATTTCTAATTATCCAAACTTGTATAAAATTAATTACAAAATTTAAATTAAAAAATATCATGAGATATAAAATAACTAAATCATAATAAATTTAAAACATTGTAAAAAATATTAATATATAATTATAAAATTAAATAATATAACATGATCTCCATAAAATTTCAAATAATTTCCAAATGATGAAAACCCATCCCAAAAGTCATTCATCCATCTTCCATTAACAATAAAATGTTAAATTAAAATATATTTATGTATCAATATTAAAATCCATAAAAAAAAAATTCAATTAAAATTCATTTTCATTATTAATTATTTCAATTCCACTTAAATAACCCCAAAACAATGACACAATTGAAAAAAATAAAACATCATTATCCTTTTTTTATAAAATACATGAAACAAATTCATCAACCAATCAAAATACAAATTTTTTAGTATAAAACATCCAAACACATTTTTATGTCTTAATTATGGGAACCTTAATATATATTTTAAAAAAAATAGTCATTTCAAATTATCCCTTAATTGGTTTAAATATTACAACTATACAATTTTTTAAATAAATCCCAATGACATTTTTACTAGTTGTTTAAAAAACATAAGAAATTTAAAAACATTGATTTCTAATCCCAACACACATCATTTAGAATATATGATATTATATAAATAACACTTTTAATTTTTTAACCTCCAATAAACAAATAAAATATTTTTTTTAAATAATGAAATTTTAAAAACCTTATTTTCCAAAATAAGGATGCATGTGTTCTATCCACTCTACTCTGCCTACTCGAAATCAAAATTTTCAACAAGATTACATATATATTTATTTTTGAATTTAAGTGGCCTAAAGCCACATTTCAACCCCTTAAAGGTTCTTGTATTCTCATTTACATACAATTCCCAGTATATGATATGATATTATTCATAATATCCCAACCCACAATAGCTTTGGTTCTTTCCCTTATGGATTTTTTCTATGGATCACCCCTAAAAAACACCATGAAGGAAAATGTATTAATATCTTTTTGATAGTGAGATTCTTTATTCCACTTAAACACATATGGGAAATTATATATCACCACCAAAAAAATCCTTTTAACATTTGTTATATGTTTTTCATTGACCGTATGGTTAGAAAGATACATATCCTATTTTATAGAGTCCTTTAAGGAATAACAAAGTTAAAAAAACAAATTTAAAATGTCAAAAACATATTTTAATCATTTACATAAATTAAAATGAATTTATTAATAATAAGACATAAAAATTATATAAAATCACTCATATAACATGTAATACCCTATCAAGATACTAATTGACTCATGTGACTCAATTCATGTATTCCCTATGTATAGGTTAAGACACCTCACTATTGGCTAACATTAAATAAAATATGTTTCCAATAAAGGGTTAACTTACATCTTACTCACCCAAAAACCCTATAACATCTCAATTTTCACTATAAAAAGGATAACTACACCTTTTAATAACTATATTTTGACTAAAATATATAAAAAAATTCCACTGAATTTCCTATAACACTCAACCAAACCTTTCACTAATACCATTTTTAACAACCCAAGATAGAGTACCCATATCCTAAACTAGATTACCAATGACATTTGATACATTCCATTTAATCATTATAGGATTTTGATAAGTGATAAGGGTTTATGTAATCATTAGGGGAACCATTTCCCTATAACCACCATCTTCTATATAATTTACATTATAAGAAGAATTAAAAATTGAATAAAAATAAAATAAAATTATTTAATAAGAACCATGAATGATTATTAAATAACCTTATATAAATAAATATATCATTTTCCACCAATCAATAATGAAATACAAAAAAAATATAACAAGTTTCACATACACATGCATATCATAATAGTAGGAAGGATAACATACCAAGTAACGCCTATTTGGCCAAAAAATCCCATATAATTATGTCTCCTTTAATTATATCTAAACATTGAGTGGAAGTTGATTCCAACTAATGAATGATACCAACAATTACATTCATAAATAATCTTGAAACTCAAAAATAAGAAACATATAAATGTTCATTAGAGTACAAATACTGATAGTGAGTATATCAACATAATCAATTGGCTTTTCCAAAAGGACTCCTCAAAATTTCTATGAAAAATTAAACCAATAATGAAAAAACAAATTCATTAAAAATAAATTCATGTAAAAATAAAAAACATTAAAATAAAATGTTTTGTAAACTCTTACACACATCCCATTCAATTATACACCCATATAATTTGGTATGAAAATAGTTATCACCATTTAAAATATTCAAAAAAATCATAATCAATATGCCTAGTCGAAATAATACATAAATAAGAGAGAGTAAATGAAAAAACATCAAGGAATGAAAAAATTAAACAAAGGGCATTGATTAGGGTCAAACACCAAGTTAGGACCCTCACAAAGATTCACTACACCTGAAAAACCAAGATAAACCCTCGGTGGTACTACATTCTAGAATTAGTCTATCATTTAGTTAAAAAATGGTTATGCTATAAATTTGAACCTATACTACAACACACATCCCAACCTGGATTTGAAAAACCCTTACATAGTAAGGTCACTGCCACATTATGAACCCCATACTAACCTATAGTAGATAAACACTTATGTGTTAATATTATTTACAATTCCTCATTATTCCTAAAAAACTCTATAAACTTTACATTTTAAAACCAACCATAAAATGATGATATACAATTAATAAAAAACAAAATTAGTACAAACCCCTTAAAAATTATTCCTTAATAACAAAAAATCTAAAAATTTATAGACACTGATTATTATTCTTTATTGAAAATATAATTCTATTTGAAACACATTCAATCCAAAAACTCATAACCTCTAAATCCTTTAAATTCTAAACACATGGTTTATAATGGATAAATTTATAAACATACATGAAAACCCACTTTAAAACACCAAACTCACCCGTATAAATTATAAAATTCATGTAATCAATTTAATTTTATAAAATACTCAGGACATACAAATATTAAACCAAAAAAATTAGAACAATGAAAATTTGAGATCACCCGAACATAACATAAATATATTTTACATCATTTCCATAGTTTAATTTGATATCTCCCAAGTAAAATGAAAATCCAAGAAGATAAAGGTTTAGTGTATTTGGATATTACCTATACTAAAATTTTATTACACCTTAATTCTTCAAAAACTCCCACAAACATCTCTAGATAAGTATTCCATCTATAAATAATCCAACAAATAATTTAATAGGGAAATGAGAAACAAAATTATAGGATCGAAATATGATTTAGATGCTCAATATACAAGGGGCGGGGGGTGAATTAAATCCTTTAAAAATTCCTTTGGAACCTTTAAATTTGATATAAAACTTTAGTTTTTAACCTTAAGAAAAACTAAGTCTAACAAAGTTAAACAAGTAAAATTCACAAGACGTATTAGTTCTACAAACTTGCTAGGTTACAGATATATGGTTCTGGAAAGGAAACTTAAGAAAAATTTACAAGGAAAAAGATTCTACCTTAAAGTGTATAGAATCTTATTAATCAGAGTATACAAGTAAAAGAACATATAAGATAGTTATACTTTCCTTATTAATCAAAATGAAACTGAAAATAAACTTGAAACAATACAAGTAACAAGTATGAAATCTTTTAACCCAAAGAGTAGGGTATCCGACAACCTTGGATAAAGGTCCCTTGATTTATACTTTCAAGAAAGTCTATCTTACCCACACCAGGGTAAGACCTTGATAAGAATATCAGAGTCTGTCTTTCTATCCTTGAAAGCCCTCGAACTTCAAGGTAGTCGGCACTTCTATGTTTTTTATCATGAAAGTCCTCAAACTTTAATGTAGTCGGCACCTCTGTCTTCCTATCCCCGGAAGCCCTCGATTGTACACAACAAAAATCAGAGTCGCATGAAGAAATCTGTATAAGATGTTGAGTATGCACAAGGCATGAGAGTCTCTCTCTCTTTAAATTACTTCAGCAGCATGTAATCTCTAGAGTGATCAACAACTATCAATTGTTATGAGCTCATTCAAATGAGCTTCTATTTATAGGCATTTCCCCCAATGGTTGGCTCCCTCCTCCAACTGTTATATTTTCCCTTGAATATGCAAGGGACCTGTACATGTGTCACTCAAACAACTATTAATTAGAAACAAAATGTAAGACATCGTTTCATTACTATAACAAGATTAAGAAAAATAAGGTTTCTTAACCAAATCTATTTCTCAGAGTCCAGGGAAAAATAGTTCAGAGTCAAAACAAATAAACACTTGGAGAATATAAATCATAAATATATGGATTCTATTTTTCAAGGAATTCAGAACCTGAATTCTATAGATTTTGGATTCTGAATTCTTATGTGTTCAGGATCTAGATTCTAAGGAATTCAGAGTCTGATTTCTAAGGAATTATAAGTCTGAATTCTTAGGAATTCGGAGTCTGATTTCTGAGGAATTCAGTGTCAGAATTCTAAGGAATTTGGAGTATTAATTTTGAGGAATTTTGAGTTTGAATTATAAGTAATTAAGAGTCTGAATTCTAAGTAATTCAGAATCTAAATTCTGTGGAATTCGGAATCATAATTTCAGAGAATTCGGAATATGAATTTCAGAGAATTTGGAACCTAAATTATAGAGAATTCAGAACTTGAATTTTAGAGATTTCAGAACCTGAATTAGAAACCGAAAATCAGAATCTAGAAAAATAATACTCTATATCTAAGGATTTAGGATTCCAAGGCATTATATATGAAACCAAATTTTACACATTAGAAATAAAATGAGTTAGATTTAGAGAAACTATAACACAAACAATGAAAAAAAAGGTAAGGAGAAAATTTCCTTGGGGAAGGAAAGTTTCCTTATTAAGATAAATCTTCAGGGAAATAAAATTTTCCTTGAGATATAGTGTTTGTGATTTTCAAAACATAAAGTAATGGAAAAGTCATAATGAACCCTTATTGACTCAACAATCTCCCCCTTTTTTGAAAGCACAAACATCCTTACTAAAAATAATATAAGAACTTTTAATTTTTATGGACTTGTAAAAAAACTTATCTCCCTTTTACTAATAGATCATAGTGAATATGAATAACTTCCCCTTAGGCTTTAGAATCACTAAGGATCATATTCTTGATTTACAGAATGATATTTTACATTATATTTCATACGTAAATCTTCATTGATAAGAAATTTCCCTTAGATGAACTCCCTATTACTTTGGGAAATATCTTCTTTACTTAGTATTCTTTTTATCATTCCTTTCTCCCCCTTTTTTATTTTCAAAAAGGAATAAAGAGAATGGAAAACTTGGTAACTCAAAAATTAGTATTAAACAAAAAAATATATGGAGAAAAACAAAAATTTCATTAGGTTTGATAAAATTTGTACAATGAAGAAAATACAAAAAAAGATTGGAATGGAATGAAATTATTCTTCTTTCTCCTTTGAAATCAGTTTCTTGACAATGGTTTTAGCTTCTTGAGATCCTTGTGATACTCTTCTGTATACTTAAGCAACTGATCATGATCTTCAATTTTCTTTTCTAAGGCTTTAATTTTTTCTTCCTGAGCCTTAATACATTCTACTTGTGCTTTCAACACTTAATCTTGCTTAACAAGATTCTATTCAAATTTGATTCTGAGAACCCTTTCCCTCTTCCAATTCATGGCCACATAATTAAGCTTTACATTCGGATCCTTAACTTCTTGCATCGGAGTTTTCTATTTGAGAGTTAGATTTTCTTCAAAACTATTAGTAAGGTCCTTGATCTTCACATCTTTAGTGTCAAATGTATCCTTGATATTATCATGAAATTCATCAAATATTCTCATTTATTTGATTAATTAATTGAAAAGCTTGTAATCTTCTTACAAGATCTTTTATGGGCCTCATAGCCAATGATAAAAGATTTGAAATATGCTTCTAGACCGACACATTTATCCATAACCATGGACACTGAATCTGATTTTTGATTTATCATATGCTGAAACATCTGGAATCTTGAGTCTATACTTGGGAATAAGGGAATAGTACCAACCAGATTTTTCAATGACAAAACAACAAAATCATGTCCAAGGGAAGATGATTCTGAATCATAGAGTTTGGTTGGTGTGGATTATTTTTCTAACTTAATATCTTTCCTCTCCGATGAACTTCTAATAAATTTCTTTTTCACCACAGGTTTTTAGGTGTATGGAATAGAACCTGTTTTCCCTTATTAACTGTCTGAATGATCTCTTCTACCTTGGGCAATTCATGCTCACTATTAGATAACTGAACACTTTTATCTTTCTCAACTACATCTTTCTCTATATTAGCCACTTGATCTTCTGGATGAATGAAGTCACGATTACTGCTTTCATCATCTGTTGGCTTATTCACTTCTTCCTGACCCTTCTCTTCATTCCCTGGTGTAGCATGTTTTTTGTATTTGGATTGGGAAGTTCAGATCGATAATTTTATAGAGGGACTTTCCTTCTCATGGTAATATTCATCTTGATTGATGATGTCATCAGTTTCATTCCCTTTTTCTTCTTCCTCCCCTTCTTCTTCTATTTCCTCTTCCTCTTCCTGAACAATTTCTTCTTCTTTTTCTGGATATGGAATCACCATATTCTTTCTTGGAGTCTCGGGAAGTGATTCTATCAAAAAAAATTCTAGCATTGGGATTTGTTCAGATGCTTTATCAACATCCTTGAGAAGTGATTGAACAATTTCTGCTTCAGATAACTTATTCCTTTTCTTCTTATCTTTTTGTTGCTTCCCAAGTTCTTCAACAACCTTTATCTTTAATGCTTTTTCCTCAGTAGGTTCCAAGCCAAAATTAGGATCCCCTTCCTTCCTATTTTTCTTATCTTCTCTCCACTTAGCCACTAATTCATTAGGATAATATTTTTTCTTCTTTGGATTCAGTGGTGCTGACTGGGTTTCCTTATCCAGAATAATTTTTCCTTTCTTTTCCAGCTTCTTTTCCTTTCTCTTCCTTACACTTTTTTTGGAAGACTCGTCCACTTTCTGTTTCTTTTAAAGAGCTTGGATTTCAACTTTCGAAAAATCATAAAATTCTCCTGAATCATTGGAAAAACCAACTTTCATTCTCCTTATAGTGTCATCACTCATCAACATCACTTTGAAATTCCTTGGCTTAGAACTGCAAGGAATTTTGAATGACTGAAGGAAAAGAACTATAATCTTAAAAATAATAGCTAGATACATGATAATGTGAGACATAAGATTTCCATTCTTGATATTCTCAATCGTAACCAATATGTACTTGACCAGGTTAATCTTCTTGAGATTCACCAAGAAGTCCAAAATATAGATATCACTTTTCTTCCGGGTATCCTTATTCCCTTTTCTCGGAATGACAAAACCTTGGACCCATAACTCAAGAATATGAAGGTTTGTGGAGAGATGAATAATTTTCAGAGTCTTCACTTCCTTCAAACCAAGACAATCTAGAGACTTCTCCTCATCAAAATATCATGAAGCATCTGGTAATTTGTGAGTAAAAAATTCTAATTCTCCTTCATAAGTAATTTTGATCAAACTAGATTCCTTGATAAGTCTTCCCATAGATCTTAAAAGAAAATTTATCTCTCCCTTCTTCTTTAAAAAACTAACTCTTTTATAGAAGTCTACCGTCAACTCTGGATACACCAGATCCCGTGCCTTCGGTTTTGAAATACAAAGGCTCTCCAAGCCATTCAACTTAATATTCTTAGAAATGATAGAATCATATTTGTCGAAGAATTTCAGATAAAATTACCTTCCTCGGTATATATTCCATTCATATATTTCCTTAACAGTGACATATCTTTCTAAGGAGAAGCTTCAACAGACATTCAGAACTAAGGTAACTTTGGAGATTCAGAATGACCTTAAGTACAGAGACAGAGCTTCAGCATGCAAATTATTGAAAAACCGATGTCGGACAACCATCGGGGGGGCTTTATATAAGTGATTGAGGAGACAATTCAACTTACATGGTTGATCCAATGGTTGAAATTTTTTTGGTCAAATCTAATGGTTGAGATGATAGCAGAGAAAAGAATTTTTATAGGTTCTGATCTTTTGAGGTTTTTAATATAAACATTTAGATTTATGGAAAAGTGAATATAAAAAAAATTAAAAACAAAATGAAAATACCAGAAAGTAAAAAGATGATTACGAAAACTTAGAAAAGGAAACATACCTTTAGGATTACATAGGGAAAATTATTCATAATGAGGAAAATTCTCCTTGAAGAACTTTAGATTCCGTAAAATGACTACAAAGAATTCTAACTATGAAAAAAATTAGATTACAAAAAATTTAGATTACAAAAAATTTAGACTATGAAAAATTTTAATTATGAAAAATTTAGATTACAAAAAATTTAGATTATTAAAATTTTTGATTATTAAAATTTTAGATTACGAAAAATTTAGATTAAAAAAAAGTTAGATTACAAAAAATTTAGATTACGAAAAATTTAGATTAAAAAAAATTTAGACTACCATGAAAATGTACTCCCCCTATGAAAAGGAGTTTCTTATTATTAGGAGATATGTTTTAACAAGAAGTTAATATGGAAGATTACCTTATGGTTATCATTCACAACTTCTATTTAATTTATTAAAATCTATCAGAGGGTAAAGATTTTGTGAAAATATCAGCAAGTTGATCTTGTGTTCTGATAAATTGAAGAAAGATATCTCCTTTTTGTGTGTGATCCCCAAGAAAGTGATGCCTAATATCTATGTGTTTTTCATGAGTGTGATGTGTAGGGTTCTTAATTAAGGAAATGACACTAGTATTATCCCATATTATTTGTATTTTGGTAAAAATCTTACCATAGTGTGTGAGTGTGTGTTGCATCCACAATACTCGATCACGACAACTTCTAGCTGCTACATATTCAACTTCAGTAGTGGAAAGTGATACTGAGTGTTGCTTTTTGCATGACCAATAAACTAATGAATCTCTTAATAAATGACAAGTTTTTGATGTACTTTTCCTATCTATTCTATATCCACCAAAGTCAGCATCTGAAAAACGTTTTAAAACAAAATTATTTCCAGAAGTATAAAAGAGTCCTAAATCCACGGTTCCCTTTAAGTAGCGAAAAATCCTTTTCACTTATTTTAAATGAGATTCCTTAGTATTGGATTGATATCTTGCACATAATTATACTAAAAACATTAATTCTGGATGACTAGATATCAAGTAAAGTATACTTCCTATCATACCTCTAAAAGATGTTTGATCTAGTGGTTTCCCAACTTCATCAAGATCAAGTGAATTTGAAGTACTAATGGGAGTATTTATACTCTTAGTGTTTTCATATCCATACTTTTTAAGAATATATTTAATATAATTATGTTGGGATATATAAATTCCTTCTGGTTTTTGAGAAATTTGAAAACCCAGGAAAAATGTTAACTCACCCATCATACTCATTTCAAAGTCATATTTCATTAGATTTGAAAACGAATCAGTTAAAGATTGCTGAGTTGAACCAAATATAATTTCATCAACATAAATTTGAACAATAAAAACATTTTTCTTATCTATCTTTATAAAAAGGGTTGGATCAAAATTTCCCTTAACATAATTGTTTTGTAACAAAAAACCTATAAGTCTATCATACCAGGATCTAGGGGCTTATTTAAGTCTATATAAAGCTTTGTTACATTTGAAAACATGTTCAGGATGTTTAGTATCATCAATACTAGGAGGTTGTTTTAAAAAAACTTCCTCTTGAACATAACCATGAAAGAAAGTACATTTAACACCCATTTGAAAAATTTTGAAAATAAAGAATGCTCCAAAGGCAAGTAGAATATGAATAGATTCAAGTCTAGATACTAGAGCATAGGTTTCTTTATAGTTTATTCCTTCTTGTTGATTATATCCTTTAACAACTAATCTAGAATTATTTCTTACTATGATTCCATTTTCATCACACCTACTTCTAAAGACCCATTTTACTCCAATAATAGAAGTTTCCTAAGGTCTTTCAACCAAGTTCCAGACTTTATTCCTTTCAAATTCATTTAGCTCATCTTGCATAGCTTTTATTCAATCATCATCACTTAAAGATTCATCAGTTCTTTTAGGTTATAATTGAGAAAGGAATGATAGATGTTCTAATTCATTTCTTAAGGAACTTATAGTTGTTACTAGTTGATATAAATCCCCAATGATACTATTACTGGGATGATTCTTAAGAAAAAATTGATTTGGGTTTTGTAAAACCTATTCATCAACATATGGTAAATAGTCTTCTGGAGTAAATGCTTCAAAAATATTTTATTGGACATTTTACTTATCATAAGGATCTTCTATAAAGGGTTGATAATTAGTTTTTAAAAACACATCCGAAGATGTAGGTTGAGGTTGTTTAAAAACAAAAGGATCAATTTCATCAAATTTAACATGTATGGTTTCTTCAACATTACAAGTATTTTTATTAAAAACTCTATAATCCTTAGAAGTTGTGGAGCAGCCTAAGAAAATTCATTCATCAAATTTGGGTGCGAATTTATTTAAATTATCTTTAGTATTTAGAATGAATACTTTGCATCCAAATACCTTGAAGTAGGAAAGTCTAGGTATTCTACCATTCCATAACTCATAAGGGGTTTTGTTAAGAAAAGTTCTAATCAAAACTTGATTTATAGTATAAAAAGTAGTACTTACAGCTTCAACCCAAAAATGTTTAGCTACCGAATATTTACTCAACATGGTTTTGGTTATCTCTTAAAGAATTCAATTTCTTCTTTCAACAACACCATTATATTGAGGAGTTCTTGGTGTTGAGAAGTTATGAGTAATGCCTTTTCTACTACAAAAAGTTTCAAAATCATAATTTTAAAATTCTCCTCCATGATCACTATGAATATTTATAAAAGGAAGGTTTTTCTCTTTTTTAACTTGGGCTTTAAAAATTTTGAAATAAGAAAAAGCTTCTGATTTCTTTGCTAGAAAATAGACCCACATAAATCTAGTGTAATCATAAACTAAGAAAAATACATAATATTTTCCTCAAATGCTTCTAGTTTGTGTTGGAAAAAAAATATCCATATGCCCCAACTGTAGTGCATCAGTAATTGAGAGTTAACCAAATAATTTTAAAATTGATTTACGTTTCTTTCTATATTGACAAGGATCAAAAACTTTTAAATAATCAAATCTAAGCTCTGATAGATCCTTAACTAGTCTTTTCTTAGAGAGTTTTCATAGGTTTTTAAGGTTACAATGTCCTAAATTTCTATTCCATAACCAAGATTGATCTTCCATTGCACTAAGAAAAGGTAGATCTTGGATCCTAAGTTCTTCTAATTTTAGTGTGTATACATTCTCTTACCTATGGGAAAAAAGAATAAACTCTTCCTTGGAATTGTGTACTAGGCACTTGTCATTCCTAAAATTCACAAGGTAACCATTATCACATAATTGACTTATGCTAATGAGATTGTGCTTAAGGACCTTAAAAAATAAAACATTTGAAATCAAAGTTTTTCCAAGAAGAACAATGTTACATATACCAATAATTTCTCCCCGATCATTATCTCCGAAAGTTACTTTTCATCCTTTCGTCTTGATAATATTTTCAAAGAAGTTTTTTTACCAGTCATATGTTGGGAACCTCCCATATCCATGTACCATGTATCACTATTGGTACTATCTTTACATTCTTGAAAAAAAGTGTTATACTTTCAGAACCCAAACTTTCTTGGATCCGGAAACTTTAGAAAGAAAAATGTCAGGAATCCACATTTTCTTAGAAAAATAATCTTTATGAAAACCTAAAGACTGAGTTTTTTTAAGGAACAATTTTTTACCAATTCCCACCACACCGACCTTAGTGTAGAATGGATAACTTTGAGGAACAAAATAATTACTACTAAAAACCGGTTTTGAATGAGTATTATCAAGTCTAGAATTATTCCTTAGAGGTAGAATTTGGGAATACATATTATCAAACTTTTCCTTACCTAAGGTAAAGTTTGAAAAAACTTCCTCAAGGAAAATATTTTTGACTTCACTCTAATAACTATGTTTTTATCCTCAAAAACATTAGTTTTAGCACTAGAGTTAGTCTCTAAAATATTTTTCTTAGAAATTATTTTTTCTAGATCCTTAGAAAGTTTATCCTTCCTAGAACTAACTTCTTCAAGGGTTTTTGAAATAATTTCAAAATCATAAATTTTGTTATCAAGATCTTTAGAAAGATCTGATACTTCTTTAGTAAGAATAGAAAATCTAGAATTTTCCATATCAAGTTTTTTCTTGACTTTAGAATTTTCATTCTCAAGAAGCTTAGAAAACCTAGACACTTCTTCATAGGTAGGTAAAGTATTATCTTCATCAGAAGAATATTATTCATCCGAAGATTCATAATATTTATTATTAGCATTTATGGATACATTGGTTATATATTCAACATTGTGTACCTTAGCCATTAGACAATGATTTTAAATGGGTAACTTTTCAATTAAACCAAGTTTCTTCCGACCAGAAGATTCATACTCTGAGGATTCATTATAAGAGTCTCCACCACTGGCACTCCAGGTGTCATTATCTTTAAAAACTTTCTTAACTTTAGCTTTGTATTGCTTCTTTCTATTTTTATTAGAATTATTTTTCTTTTTATCCTTTTTCTTAAGCATAGGAAAATTTGGCCTTATATGCCCTGCTCTTTTTCATTCATAACAAGTAAATTAAGATTCTTTTTTTCTTTTATTTCTTTCTTCTTATATCTATACTGGAAGTCTTTCTTCCCTACTATCTTGTTCATCCTTTGAGAAAGATTAGATGGCTCATTCTCAGAATGTTCACTTTCACTTTATTTAGATAAAACATCAACTTTCTTTGACTTGGATCTTGTAACCCATTCAGGAGTCTTTTCTTTAGTAGTAGTAAAGCCTACACTACCATTTCCATTCTTCTTTTTATTCAAATAAACATATATTTTCATTCTTGTATCATGTTGAATAAGAGTTTCAAAAAGATCATCAAGAGTAATCCGAGATACTTTCTGATTCTCATCAATAGTCGTTCTCTTATATTCCCACTCATTAGGCATGATATCTATAATCTTGTCCACAAGTGACTCATCATCTAAACCTTTCTCACCCATAGATTGTAAACTGTTAACAATAGTCATAAACCTTTGTTGTACCTTGCACATTGGTTCTCCATAAGGAAATAGAAAAACATGATATTCTGCTCTAAACATAGCTCTTCTAGTTTCTATAACCTTGGATGTACGAAAATGAGTAACCACCAATTTCTTCCAAATATAATTTTCAGCTTCATAAGAAGAAATATGAATATATATATTCCTGGTCATGGAACACAAAAAAGAATTGCGTACCTTGTAGTTTAGTTGATATTCTGACTTTTCTTGATTAATAAAAGTTCTAACCTCCTTATCAAAAATATTGTAATCTCCAGTAAGCACAACAAAGTTGTCCACTCTAGTATTAATAACAAAAGTCTTCGTACGATATCTCCAATATTCATAATCATTCCCATCAAATATAAGTGGTCTAGTAGGACTCATATTTTCAATCGAACCAACATTCATTCCTTCCATATAAAAGAAAATATCTTTCCATAGAAAGTTGTTAATAATAAAAGTTTGTAAACAAGGATAAAAATCCCATTCAAGGAAAATATTTTCAGAACAATGAAAACTTGAGCAAGAAAACTTATATGTGAATATAAGTATTTTAGATACCTCCTCTGATACCAATTGTAGGATCAAAATATGATATCGATTCTCAATACACAAGAGGGGAGGGGGGTGCATTTTATCCTTTAAAAATTCATTTGGAACCTTTAAAGTTGATATAAAACTTTCATTTTTCACCTTAATAAAAACTAAGTCTAAGAAAGTTAAATAAAGTAAATTCACAAGACCTCTTAGTTCTACAAACTTGATAGGTTCCAGATATATGGTTCCGGAAATGAAACTTAAGAAATGTTTAAAAGGAAATGGATTCTACCTTAAAGCATTTATAATCTTATTAATCAGAGTATACAAGTACAAGAAAGTATAAGATAGTTATACTTTCCTTATTAATTAACATGCAGTGGAAAATATACTTGAAACAATACAAGTAACAAGTATGAAATATTTTGACCCAAAGAGTAGGGTATCCAACAACCTTGGATAAAGGTCCCTTGATTTATACTTTCAAGAAATTCTTTCTTACCCACACCAGGGTAAGCCCTCAATAAGAATATCAGAGTCTATCTTGCTATCGTTGAAAGCCCTCGAACTTCAAGGTAGTATGCAACTTTTTCTTCCTTATCAAGGAAGTCCTCGAACTTTAAGGTAGTCGACACCTCTATCTTCCTATCCCTGGAAGTCCTCAATTATACACATAAAAAATCAGAGTCACATGAAGAAAGCTGAACAAGATGTTCAGTACACACAAGGCATGAGAGTCTCTCTCTCTTGAAATTACTTTAGCAGTATGTAATATCTAGAGTGATCAATAGCTATCAGTTGTTATGATCTTGTTCAAATGAGCTCCTATTTATAGTTATTTCTCCAACGGTCGGCTCCCTCCTCCAACGGTCATATTTTTCCTTGAATCTCGGTGGGACCTTTACACATGTCACTCAAAGAACGGTTAATTATAAACAGAATGGACGACATCGTTTCATTACTATAACAAGAGTAGGAAAAATAAGGTTGCTGAACCAAATCTATTTTTTAGAGTTTAGGGAAAAATAGTTCGGAGTCAAAACAAATAAACACTTGGAGAATATAAATCATAAATATCCGGATTTGGTTTTTTAAGAAATTCAGAACCCAAATTCTATAGATTTCAGAGTCTGAATTCCAATGTGTTCAGAATCTGGATTCTAAGGAATTCAGAGTCTAAAATATGAGGAATTCGAAGTCTGAATTCTTAGGAATTCAGAGTCTGATTTCTAAGGAATTCAGAGTCTGAATTCTAAGGAATTAGAAGTTCAAATTCTAAGGAATTTGGAGTCTAGATTATAAGGAATTCAGAGTCTGAATTATAAGGAATTTTGAATCTGAATTACGAGGAATTCAATATCTGAATTTCAGAGAATTCAGAATCTGATTTGCAGAGAATTCAGAACCTGAATTTTAGAGAATTTGGAACCCAAATTTCAAAGAATTTGGAACCTAAATTCGGAACCTGGAATCAGAATTTGGAAATAGAATAATCTATATCTAAGGATTTAGGATTCCGATGTTTTAGATATGAAACCAAATTTTACACTTTAGAAATAAAATGAGTTATATTTAGAGAAACTATAACATGAACAATGAAAACAAAGTTAAGGAGAAAATTTCCTTAGGGATGGAAAATTTCCTTATTAAGATAAATCTTTGGGGAAATAAAATTTTCCTTGAGATTGAGTGTTTTTGATTTTCAAAACATAAAGGAATAGAAAAGTCATAAGGAACCCTTGTTGACTCAACAAAAATAAGGAGTCAAATAAAATGATTATTAAGATTAAAAATTAATTATGAGTTATAAAGGTTTAGATCATGATCATATGAGAAAACATGAGCCTAAGAAAAATATCTACATTGACACTAACACCAGTGGATTAGAGCCATTTTTTGATTTATTATATTGGAATAAGATATAAGGAATCACATATTAAAGGAAAAAATAGTTTATTAGTCTTGGTAAACAAGATATATAATTGATTCGTTCAATACATTTGAAAACAAAAATTAAAACATATTATTTTTCAAGAATAACATAATTCCCCCTAGAATATCCTTAAAAAAGTCAAAATAGCACACTTCATGGATTCCTAAGAAAATAAAAACAAGGGTGTGATCAAATTATCCATAAGGGTTAAGTACAATAGAATTTATCATAAATCAATAAGAATAATCAATATTTAAAAGTAAATATTTGACCACACCTTCCATTCAAATAATAACATGACTACCATAACTAGATACATAATACTCAATATTAATATGTAAATAACTGAAAAACATGCCATTTAATCAATAAACTGAGAATAAAATGAATCCAGAGATAATATCATTGTGAAAATGTCATATATAATGTAACACCCCAAGATTTTATAGTATGTTATCTCTTCAAAGTATTTCAATAACTTGCGCTACACGCAACACTGAGTTCGAGCGCACCAAGAATTACCAAACTTGCCGTAAAAAAAAAGAGGTTATGAATGGTATTAACCACATTATAAATTATATATATCCTATATAATTTTAATATTCATCTTTTGTGTTTCTTAGACATAATATAAGAAATATTCAATTTTTACGATAAAAGAGATATTTTTCAAAAAATGCAGTTTTTTCCGCCTTTTTAATGGCTAACCCTTTTTAAATCTAATATTTGGCACTTTTATATATTAAATTTAGTGAAATTAAATTCCTCTTTATAAAAGGGACATAAAAATTTATTTTGGATAAATTTTTGGTACTTTTCTAATAACTTTCATATTTTGATGAATAGTGAAAAATATTAAATTTTAATTAGAAACAACTTTTTTAATCGAAATAATTTATAGTGTTAAATTATTCCATTGAATGGTTTTAAAGTATAATTAGATTATATTTTTATTATTTAATATAATTTAGGTCATTGTATGTAATTTCACATTTAAACTGAACATAAACAAGTGTCAATCTTTTGATAGTTATTATTTCTTAAAAACACACTTTTTGTTTGGACAACGAGAATTAATTTTAAATTAATTTTTGCCACTTCTGTGTTTTGAATTTGGAAAAATGGATTCAATATTTGTAATTAGGAGGTCCAAATTGTTTAAATAGGTAACTTTTATTTTTATACATTATGAATAATTATTTCGGTAAATATTTTATTTACCATGATTAAAGGGTAAATCCGGTAAATAAAGGTAAAAAAATAATATTATAATAATATTAAATTACCCTAACATGTGTCCTATTACTATTGGTTGATACATTTCCTACCATGGGAATCCTTGGTTCGATTTTGGGACTCCATGGAGCCACTTGGGAGTGATAATGACATTTTACATTAATTAATCTAAAGTAAAGAAAAAAAATAACAAAAGCATGTATCTTCTAGTAAAAATTTTTTATATGGGGTTATATAATTGATCTCTTCGACTATAAATATTCATTAAAAATCTAAAAATATTTCCTACATAATAGTATTTTATTTATAATTTTTAGACGTTAAATAATTTAATTTAATTTTGACATAATGATGATGTAGTAATTACCTTAATAATGAAATATTAAAATAATTGATATTATATATAAGGACCCATCCTTAAACATTAAATAATCTTGAATTAAATGAATAATTCACGTTGAGGATCTTTTTAGGTTCAGAGGTTTAGATAATTAGGCCATAATTATTACATTACATCTCAAAAATTATAAGGTAGACACTTCTACTCAGTTTCCATTTTTTCATAAAATAAAAACTCATGAAAAAAGGGTCATGTCTAGTCCCATGTTTTAGACAACATGAATTTTCCTTGATCCATCCTTGACCTTATTTATCTTTAGGTCCTATTAAAAACATTTCAAAACTTGGGATGAGCATAAAAATCTTAGTAAGGGGTATAAAACAAATAAAGATAACATTAGTTCATCATTTAATACATAACATAAGCTCTTTAACATACCTCATGAAATCATAAGATTTATGAATAACACTTAGAAAACATAAATCATAAAGTCAACTTGTGGCATCCATATCATACTTACATTGTATCTATCACATCAACGTAGGGAGTTACATTTGGAATACCCATCACAGTATATTCCCTAAATCTCTTAGGAGAAACATTCATGTTTACCTCTATCAATTTACCCAATGCATTGGAGAGCTATATCGGGCTCACCCGCCCTAGGTTTATCATGGAACCACCTATATACGTAACAATTCCCAAGAACCATAACATATTCATAACACATAAAACAAACATAAAGGAAAGATAAAAATTCCACATTTCAATAACAATACATCATTTAAATATATTGACATAAAAAATCCATTATAAAAACCATTTTAAATACCAAAATACGTAAAAGAGTATATGGTATTTATTTTCATTTTTAAAAACATTACGACTTGTTAATGAATCCAAAGATAAAATAATACTTGTGGCGGCAGAAAGGTCGTTGTCACTACTTACATTAAAAAGAAACATTCTTTTTTGTTATTTAGTAAAATTATTTATAGAAAAAATATTCCTTTTGAATAGAAGTAAAAGTAAAAGGGGTTTATACACCGTATAAAATAAAGTTGTATACAAATGAAAATATGCCTCAATGAAAGGAGATTGAGACGAAGTCCCTTACCTCGTGTCCGACTTGACCCGTTTGTTCTTTAATATCTTAAATAATAAAATAAAGTTAATTTATACTTTATTAAGAACATTTTTCAAGTTTATTATTCCTTTTATACCACTTATTACCATGTTATAAACATTATGTAATCATTTAAGTTAATAACGGTCGTTTTGTCGATATTTGGTACTTGAATCAAAAATGGACTTCTTATAATTACAAGTTGTTCACGTGGTCAAAAGTTCATTATATCTAGAATTATATTCATGATTTAGATATCATATATATCATATATACCCAGTATATACATTTATTTATAATATTACATAACATTTATAGGTAAGAAATGAAATGCACCGTTCATGGAGACGGTAAGCCGTACGTACGCATGAATGCTACTTTCATTTCTATTTCATATTTAATTGAATTAAAACATAATGATATAAAGGTATATTATAATTACAGTATAATTTCATATAAAAAATTCTTAACTCCATCCTTTATATGTCCCACATAAAGCATTTAACGAGTCATATCACTTTGAGGGGGCGGTAGTCTGCAATTCCTAAAATGAAATTATCTCGTTTAACCAAATTGGAAACCATAAAGGTATGATATAAATGAAAAATACAGAAGTATAAAGAAAACATAAACATAATATATATCATATATAAATACATTACCATCTTAATGGCCACCATGAGAGGTGGTAGGATATAATTGAACAATCATCGTTTCATGAGGTGTTAGTTTTCCATCCACAGAAACATTATGTTATTTACCCATTAGATGGAGGTGTGTGTAAGTGTAGTTTGAATAAATCTTATAAAAACATACTAGTATATTGAGGATACTATTTTTGTTATAAAATAAAAAAATAAAAATAGTTTAGTGGTTGGAGAAGTAAAAGTAAAGAATATAATTTAAGATAAACCATTACCTTTAATTCAGGTTACTCCCTTTGGTTTGAACCAAAAGGACTTATTGAAGTGACTTCTGCCTAAGTTAAGGCTTCTAGGTGGAATAGAGGGATCTTGATAGATTATTTGATCAGTGTTTGGATGATCCAAGGGGCTATAGAGGAGTTATGAATGGGTTAGAGTTGAAGGCTTTTTATAAGGGGGAGGAGGGGCTCTTTAGGAAAGTGTGAAAATATTATTTTATTATATAATAATTTTCAGATTCTAAAGGTCCAAAACTTATTAAAGTAGAATATAATATGAATCATGGTCGAAATAAAATCATAAAATAAGAATTGGACTTGTTTTTGATATTATGTTAATCTTTATAATATTATTTATTTAAATAATTTATTAATGAGGTAAACACTGCATCATTATTGTGTCATAAATAATTTAATTTATTTGATGTCTAAAAATTATAAAAAAAATATCATGATGTAGGAAATATTTTTATCTTTAGAAATATAATTCATAGTTGAAAGGATAACTTATATAACCCCATATAAAAATTAATTTACTAAAAGATATTTATTTATGTCATTTTTGTCTTTACTTTAAATTAATTAATATAAAGTATCATTATCACTCTTAAGTGGCTTCATGGTGTCCCAAATTAGACCCAAGGATTCCAATGGTCAGATATGTATCAACCAATAGGATTATGAAACATTTTAGGGTAATTTTATATTATAATAATAATATTTGTTTACCCTTATTTACCAGATTTACCCTTTAACCATGGTAAATAAAATTTATATTGTAGTAAATATTTAAAATTTCTAAAAAGAATTGTTACCTATTTAAAAAATTTGGACCTACTGATTGAAAACATGGAATCCATTTTTCTAAATTCAAAAAACATAAGTGGAAGAAATTAATTTCAAATTAATTCCCGCTGTCAAAACAATAGGTGTGCTTTTAATAAATAATAACTATCAAAAGATTGACACTTGTTTATGTCCAATTTCAAAGTGAAATTAATTCCAATTACCATAATTGGATTAAATGGTAAAAATATAATCTAATTACACATTAAAACTAATTAAAAAGATAATCTAACCATAAAAATAAATTAGATTAAAATGCAGATTTGAATTAAAATACAACATTTTTCACTATTCATTAAAAAATGAATTTTATCAGAAAAATACCAAAAACTTACACAAAGTAAATTTTTATGTCCCGATTCTAAAGAAGAATTTTATTTGGTCAAATAGAACATATAAAAGTTACTATAACTAGATTTAAAGAGGGTTCCCCATCAAAAAGAGGTAAATCAACCTTTTAAAGTAAATTATGCTTAAAATTAGATTCATTCAAATTTTAAGCCTCTAACTTTTATTGGATTAATGTAAAAACATTTAACAAACATGTATAATCATATTATAGTTAGTTATGTTCATTCCTGCCAATATAATGGCTAGGAATTAACAACCATTTAAAATAATAATATTATATTATTATTGTGCGACATAAGATTTCAAAGAAACCCATTGTTGCGTATCAGGTACGCCATCAAACATAGAGTCTCATTTAAAGTAAAATTAATATTTAATTCACAACTATTAATAAATATGGAAAATGTCATATTTCTTTATTTACCTAGGATGTCACATCCTTCCCCCCTTTTAGAAATTGAATCCCCGCAATTTTATTCACTTACCAAATAAATGGGGGTATTTATCCCTCATAGCATTTTCAGATTCTCACGTTGCCTCTTCAACCATATGGTTTTTCCAAAAAACCTTTATCCGGTGAATTATCTTATTCCGGAACACTTTCTCTCTACGGTCCATAATCTGGACTGGTTGTTCCTCATAAGAGAGATTCTCTTCCAACTTTAATACCTCTAGACTTAAAACATGAGATGGATCTGGAATATACTTTCTCAACATTGAAACTTGAAAAAAATTGTGTACCTAGGACTAACTTGGAGGTAAATCCACTCTACACGAAACTGATCCAAATTTCTCTAGGATTTTATAAGGTCCAATGAACCTCAGACTCAACTTTCCCTTCTAACTAGAACGAATCACACTTTTCCATGGAGAAACTTTGAGAAATACATGATCACCTACCTCAAAAAAAGAACCTTCCTCCGATTATCCGCATAACTTTTCTGCCTGCTCTGAGCTATTCTCATGTGATTCTGAATCAACTGAACTTTTTCTGCCTTCTCTTCTACCAATTCTGGTCTCATCAACTTCCTTTCACCTAATTCATCCCAAAATGATGGAGTTCGACACCGCTTCCCATATAATGCCTCAAATTGAGCCATATGTATATTAGAATGAAAACAGTTATTATAAGAAAATTCAACCAAAGAAAAATGTTGGTCCCAACTTCCCTGGTAATCCATCGAGCAAGCACATAATATATACTCCAAGGTCTGAATTGTTCATTCTGACTGCCCATATGACTGCAGATGAAAAGATCTACTAAAATTTAATTCCATACCCAACGACTTCTAAATGTCTTTCCAAAAGTTAGAAGTAAACCTGGGATCATGATCAGATACAATAGAGTGAGGAACTCCATGAAACCTGAATATATATTTAATATACAACTGAGAAAGTTGATCTAGAGACAAAGTTTCTCGAATAGTAAGGAAATGAGAAGATTTAGTCAATCGATCAACAATAACCCAAATTGAATTATTACCTAGAGATGTCTTTGGTAATCCCACAATGAAGTCTATGGATATATTTTCCCATTTCCAATATGGCACCAGTAAATATAGAAGCATCTCTTTCGGTAATTTCCGCTTTTATTTAACCTATTGACAAGTCAAATAATTCATAGTAAAATTATCAATATCTCTTTTCGTCCCATCCCACCAGTAATACTCCTGAAGATCTCTATACATCTTAGTACTGCCAGGATGAATTGAAAACATAGAACTCTGAGCTTCACATAATAACAATTTCTTCTACTCTGAATCACAAGTCACACATAATCTCTTTCCAAATATCAAAACAAAATCATTATCAATGTTAAATTCAGGAAACTTACCCTTATGAACCAACTCTACCTTTTTCTTCATCTCACTATCTTCCTTCTGCGCTTGCTTTATTCTGTCTGATAGAGATGATTTTACAGACACCTAAAAAATAGAATAATTTCCTGCACCAACAACTTCTATGCCAAAGTTCATCAAATCAAAAACCAAAGGACCTCATTCCAAAGGTATAATGGTTAATAAAGTATTACTTTTTTTACTCAAATCATAATCCACTTTATTTTCTTTTACCAGATGGTAAAGGATCGTGCAATCATAAAAATTGATTAATTCCAACCATCTCCTTTGCCTCATGTTCAATTCTTTCTGAGTGAATATATACTTCAAACTTTTGTGGTCAGTATATATTTCACATTTTACTCCATAAAATTATGCCTCTAAATTTTTAAAGCCAAAACAACAACAACTAATTCTAAATCATGTGTAGGGTAATTTAACTCATGAGGTTTTAACTGTCATGAAGCATAAGCAATTACCTGATCATTCTGCATAAAGACACAGCTGAGTCCTTTCAACAAAGCATCACTGTAGATAACAAACTCACCATTTCTGGAAGGTTGTTCCAAAACTGAAGCATTCACCAATCTTCTTTTCAATTCCTGAAAACAATCATCACATTATTTTTTCCAAATGAACTTAACACCTTTTCGAGTTAACTTAGTCATTGGAATAGATAACCGGGAAAAATTATCAAAAAACCTCCAGTAATAACCTTCCAAACCATGAAAAATATGAATCTCGGTTTTATTTGTGGGTCATGTCCATTCTTCAACAACTTTTGTTTTAGCAGGATCAACAACTATGCCATTTTTTTAGTCAATGTGACCAAGGAAAGAAATTTTCTACAACCAAAACTCACACTGGCTGAATTTCCCAAATAGTTTCTTTTCTTTTAAGGTTTGAAAGACAACCCTTAAATGACTTTAATTATACTCTTTACTTTTAGAATAAACCAAAATATCATAAATGAACACAACCACAAACTTATCCAAGAACTCACGGAAAATTCTATTCATAAGATCCATGAATACAGTAGGTGCATTGGTTAAACCAAAAGGCATAACTAAAAATTCATAATGTCCATATCTAGTACGAAATGCAGTCTTTGGAATGTTTTATTCCTTTACTTTTAACTGATGGTACCCTGAACTCAAGTCAATCTTTGAAAAATACTGAGCTCCCTAGAGCTAATCAAACAAATCATCGATATGAGGCAAAGGATACTTGTTCTTAATAGTGATGTTATTCAATGCTCTATAATCAATGAAAAGTCTCATTGAACCATCTTTCTTTTTAACAAACATGATAGGAGCACCCCATGGTGATGTGCTAGGTCGAATGAAACCTTTATATAATAACTGCTGAAATTGCTTCTTTAACTCTAAAAGTTAAATTTGAGCCATTTGATAAGGGGGTTTTGAAATTATCTTAGCATCAGGAACTAAGTCAACAGTAAATTCAACTTCTTGATTAGGTATTATACCAGGAAACTCATCAGGAAAAACATCAAGATACTCATTTACCACCGTCACGTCATTAATCTGAATAGTTCATTTATTTTCAACAATATGTGAAAGGTAACATTCATTTCCATCTTTTACTAGTTTATAAGCTTCTTGATATGTTATCAAAATCAAGGGTTCATTCTTGTACACAAATTGAAAATATTTCTGAAAATAAACCTCTTTAGATCTACAGTCAATCTTAGCATGATAAACAGATATCCAATCTGTGCCCAAAATAACATCAAACTCTACTAAAGGAAAAACAATAAGGTTTGCAGGTAGATTCTTTCTGCACATAAGGATAGGAAGGTTCTTATAATTTCTTTTTGTTTCAACATTTCATCATGGTGTTTTTACCATAAGTTTAGGATTAATTTCTTGATATAGAATTCCCAATTTACTAGAAAACTTCTCTGAAATGAACGAATGTGTAGACCCCGAATAAAAAAAACATTGGAATAATCTATACAAACAAACAGTGTACCTGATACTACTTCATTTGATGGCTCACCATCTGCTGAAGTAGTTGAAAAGGACTCCACCACCCCTTTCTGCTTGTAGTCTTGCTGCTTTCCCTCAGTTGAGTTCTTCATTGGACACTCATTTGAATAATGACCCATTTCATTTCACTTAAAACATTTTACTAATTGTAAATCAGATTTTTTCTTACCATTACCCTGCACTTTTTCAGTGCAATTACGAGCCTTATGTCCCATTTTACCACATCAGTAGCACTTACCAAAATTCAAAAGACATTCCCCAACATGCTTTTTACCACAATTTTTGAAAAACTGTAAACTTAAGTTTCTTACCATTAGAATTTTTTGAAGAGTTATTTCCTTTCGTCTTCCACCTTGACCTCTTATTCTGTTGTTTTTCAAAGAACACCTGATCATCAACAAAATCCATTTCCACCTTCTCTGCACATCGAACAAGTTTTCATAACTTTTGAACTCAAGGGAAGCTAAAGCCCTTCGATACTTTGGCTTTAATCTTGAGTAAAAATATTTGATTTCACTATCAAGATCTCATTTGAAATTTAGAGCATACCTTGCCAGTCAAGTGAATTTTTCTTCATAAGCATCCACTAATTCATCCTCCTTCCACAATTTCAGGAATTGTTTTCCATCCCAAGATGAACCACCTTAGTAAAATATTTCTCAAGAACCATACCTTTGAATTCATCCCAATCAAGAGAATCAATCTCATCACTATCCCTAATATTTTTCACCATCGACCACCATTGATCAACTTCACTTTCAAAACGGTAAACAGTGAGACTAACCTTTTGATGTTATGAACACCCCATGACATCAAAAATTTTCTCCAGTGGTTTAATCCACCCTTCATCTAGCATAGGGTCAGATGATCCTCTGAATGATGGGGGATGTTGCCTCATGAAATGCTCCACTACTGACATGTTCCTCTATGGTTGATCTAGCTCATCTCGTGCATGGATACCACCACCATTTATAACTGGAGTAAATTGTGCCATCACTACAACAAACTGTTCAGTTCTGATTCCGACTATCTCAGGTTTCTGATTTGGAAGGTTGTCTTCCTCCTGATGTCATCCCAACATAGCTGCCATATTTCCTCTATGGAAAACCATCCTGAACACAGAAATATCTTAGGTGAAGAAACATGGTAATTTTTAAATTCTATATCATTTTAATATTAACATAATTTAATTTATGGATATTAATTTAAAAATACCCTAACTCCTAAAGTTATCTAAACTAACCTATGATACCAACTATAAGGACCCAGCCTTAAACATTACATAATCTTGAATTGAATGAATAATTTACCTTGAGGATATTTTCAGGTTTAGAGTTTTAGAGAATTAGGCCATAACTATTACATTACATCTCAAAAATTACAAGGTAGACACTTATACTTAGTTTTTATTTTTTCTTTCATAAAATAAAAACTCTTGAAAAAAAGTGTCATGTCTAGTCCCATTTTTTAGATAGCCTGAATTTTCCTTGATCCATCCTTAACACTATTCATCTTTAGGTCCTATGAAAAACATTTCAAAACATGGGATGAGCATAGAAAGCTCAATAAGGGTTATAAAATAAAGAAAGATAATATTAGTTCATCATTGAATACATGACATAATATCTTTAACATAAATCATGAAATCATAAGATCCATGAATAACACACAGAAAACATAAATCATAAAGTCAACTTGTGGCATCCATATCATACTTACGTTGTAGCAATCACAGCTACGTAGGGAGTTATGTTTGGAATACCCATCATAGTATATTCCCTAAATCTCTTAGGAGAAACATTCACATTTACCTCTGTTACTTTACCCAATGCATTGGAGAGATTTATTGGGCTCACCCACCCTAGGTTTATCACAAAACCACCCGTATACATAACAATGACAAAGAACCATAATATATTCATAACACATAAAACAAATATAAAGGAAAGATAAAATTTCCACATTTTAATAAAAATATATAATTTAAATATATTGACATAAAAAATCCATTATAAAAACCATTTTCAATACCAAAATACGTAAAAGAGTATATGGTATTTATTTTCCTTTTTAAAAACATTACGACTTGTTAAGGAAGCTAAAGATCAAATAATACTCGTGGTGGCGGGAAGGTCGTTGTCACTACTTAAGTTAAAAAGAAACATTCTTTTTTGTTTTTTAGTAAAACGATTCATAGAGAAAAGATTCATTTTTAATAAAATTAAAATTCAAAGGATTTTATACACCATATAAAAGAAAGTTGTGTATAAATGAAAATATGCCGCAATGAAAGGAGATTGAGATGAAGTCCCTTACCTCATGTCCAACTTGACCCGTTCATTCTCTAATCTCCTGAATAATAAACTAAAGTTATTTTATACTTGCTTAAGAACCTTTTTCAAGTTTATTATTCCTTTTATACCACTTATTACCATGTTATAAACATTATGTAATCATTTAAGTTAATAAACGTCGTTCTGTCGATATTTGGCACTTGATTTAAAAATGGACTTCTTATAATTACAAGTTGTTCACATGGTCAAAAGTTCATTATATCCATAATGATATTCATGATTTATATATCGTATATATCATATATATCCAGTATATACATGTATTTATACCATTACATAACATTTAGAGGTAAGAAATGAAATGCACCGTTCATCGAGACGGTAAGCCGTACGTACGCATGAACGCTACTTTCATTTCTATTTCATATTTAATTGAATGAAAACATAATGATATAAAGGTATATTATAATTACAGTATAATATCATATATAAAATAATTATCTCCTTCCTTTATACATCACATATAAGGCATTTAACGAGTCATATCACTTTGAGGTGGCGGTAGTCCGCACTTCCTAAAATGAAATTGTCGCATTTACCCAAAATGTAAACCATAAAGGTATGATATAAATGAAAAAAAGAAGCATAAAGAAAACATAAACATAATATATATCATATATAAATACATTTACTTCTTAATGAACACCATTATAGGCGGTATGAGATAATTGAACAATCACCGTTTCGCGAGACGTTAGTTTTCCATCCACAGAAATAGTATGTTCTTTACCAATTAGATGAAGGTGTGTGTAAAAGTAGTTTTAATACTTCTTATAACAACATCCTAGTATATTGAGGATAATTTTTTTTTATAAAATAAAATAATAAAAAGTGTTTAGTGGTTTGAGATGTAAAATAAAAGAAAATAATTTAAGAGAAACACTTACCTTTAATTCGGGTAACTCCCTTTGGTTAGAACCAAAAGGACTTATTGGAGTGCCTTCTGCCTAAGTTAAGGCTTCTAGGTGGAATAAAGGGATATTGGGAGATTATTTGGGTAGGGTTTGGATGATACAAGGGGCTTTAGAGGAGTGAGGAATGGGTTAGAGGTGAGAGATTTTTATAAGGGGGAGGAGGGGCTCTTAAGGAAAGTGTGAAAATATTATTTTATTATATAATAATTTTCGGTTTCTAAAGGTCCAAAACTTATTAAAGTCAAATAAAATATGACTTATGGTCAAAATAAAATCATATAATAATAATTGGACAGGTTTTAGATATTATTTTAATCTTTATAATATTATTTATTTAAATCATTTATTAATGAGGTAAACACTGCATCATTATTGTGTCATAAATAATTTAATTTATTTGATGTCTAAAAATTATAAAACAAATACCAAGATGTGGGAAATATTTTTATATTTCCAAATAATATTTATAGTTGAAAAGATATCTTATATAAACCCATGTAAAAATAAGTTTACTAAAAGATATTTGTTTATGTTATTTTTGTCTCTACTTTAAATTAATTAATATAAAGTGTCATTATCACTCTTAAGTGGCTCCATGGGGTCCCAAATTAGATCCAAGGATGCCCATGGTCGGATATGTATAAAAAAATAGGATTATGACACATATTAGGGTAATTTTATATTATTATAATAATATTTTTTTACCCTTATTTACCAGATTGACCCTTTAACCATGGAAAATAAATTTTTTAATGTAGTAAATATTTAAAATGTATAAAATAAAAGTTACCTATTTACACAATTTGGACCAACTGATTCCAAATATGGAATTCATTTTTCTAAATTCAAAACACATAAGTGGAAGAAATTAATTTTAAATTAATTCCCGCTGTCAAAACAAAAGGTGTGTTTTTAAGAAATAATAACTATCAAAAGATTGACACTTGTTTATGTCCAATTTCAAAGTGAAATTAATTCCAAAAACTAGAATTGGATTAAATGGATAAAATATAATCTAATTACACTTTAAAACCAACTAAAAATATAATCTCACCATATAAATAAATTATATTAAAAAGCAGATTTGAATTAAAATACAATATTTTTCACTATTCATTAAAAAATGAATTTTATGAGAAAAATACCAAAAAATTACCCAAAGTAAATTTGAGTGTCTCGATTCTAAAGAATAATTTTATTTGGTAAAATAGAATATATAAAAGTGACTATAACTAGATTTAGAGAGGGTTTTCCATCAAAAGGAGGTAAATCAACATTTTAAAGTAAATTATTCTTAAAATTAGATTCATTCACATTTTAAGCCTCTAAATTTTACTGGATTAATGTAAAAACATTTAACAAACATGTATAATCATATTGTAGTTATTTCTATTCATTCCTGCCAATACAACAACTCGACATTAACAACCATTTAAGATAATAATATTATATTATTATTGTGCGATGTAAGATTTCAAGGAAACCCATTATTGCGTATTGGGTACACCATAAAACATAGAATACCCTTTAAAGTAAAGTTAATATTTAGTTTAAAAATATTAATAAATATGGAAAATGTCATATTTCTTTATTTACCTTGGATGTTACATTATAAATATCCAAAAAAATATAAATTGAGACTTCTGATAAATTACTCTAACTTTCTAGGTTTTTATGACATATTAGATTTAGTTAAATAAATTTTATTTGAAGTAATATAATTTTTATGGCTTTCAAAAAAATAAAATACAAAATAGTGTCAAAATTGACATAAATTGAGTTTTTAAAACAAATGATATATTATTAGTTGATATAATATTTTTAAAAATCTAAGGTTCGGCCAAAGGACTTAGATAAGGTTATATATATTAATAATGAACCACATGGGGTTTTATTGTATTGTTATAGTAAATTTATTAACCATATAATATAAAAATACAAAGAGACATGGTAAATGTCAAACTATTTAACAAAGAGTTAAATCTAAAATCTAAGATTAATATGATGACCTAAACCTATATAAAACCTATTTTTTGAGAGGTTTTTGACCCATCCCCACTTTAGCCTCTAAATAATTAATTTTGGAGCAATTATAAACCGAAAATTATTTTATTATGAATTAATATTTCAATCTTTTCCTAAAGTGACCCTCACCTCTCTTATAAAAAGGCACTTCCCCTTCTCTTAATTTAACACCTCCAAAGCCTTTTGGATCAGCCAACCCCTACCCAAATATCCTCCCAACATTCCTACCTTAATCCTAGAGGCCTTCCTTTGGTCATAAAGCTAGCCCAAGGAGCCCTTTTTTGTCAAATCAAAAGGAAGAACCCAAAGTAGAGGTAAATATTTCACCACCTCTTTCAAGTTCTTTTCTTTCTCCACTTCCTCTTTCTTTGTTTTTTCCATTCTAAAATAATAAATACAGTATCTTCTATATACGGTGATGTTATTATAAAAATGGTACAACCATATTCATTATTCAATCCATCCTATAAATGACAAAGTCACCATACGTGCGTACGTACGACTTACCGTCTCCACGTCATGGTGTAGTTTGTTATTCAAACATTTCATTATTTGGATGGGTATAATAATGAGTATAAATGATTTAAATAATAAATATAACATGTTAATTATTCTGTATATATGATATACCATCCAATTACATATTATTTCTCCATCAATGATATTTTCACTCGTGCGTACGTACGGATTACCGTCTCCACGAACGCGATGAGATTCATTTCTCTATCATAACCATTCAAGAATAATTTTCATTTGATGATTAAAAATATTTTTTATGAACTTAATATCATTATGGATATGAATCAAATACATCATATCCATAAAAATCATGGATTATGTAACCAACCATATAAAGGAAAATGAGTCAGTTAACACCCAAAACGATGATACTACTAAAATATTATTAACAAAGCAATATTAGAAGATCATATATGATATCATATTTATGTATATAGTTATTGTATAATTTAATAAAAATGTTTTAACTATTATACTGGAGGTTATCATCCACATCCGTGTTTTCTTAAAAATGTATTTCAAAACATTTTTACTATTTACTAGACTATGGGTTAAAGTCATTTATACCCATATTTGACCTTATATGTTTTGAAAGGAATCTTTATATCATTTTCCAAACACGGTACATTATGACCTTTTCGACAAAATTAAGGTAAGAATGTTTTTTAACTTATACGATGGGTGTGGCTATTTTATACCTTTATAACATCATCAAAGCTTCCATTACAAGATTATAAGAATATTTTCAAAATAAATGTTTTCTTTTATAATTATGTGATTCTTAAATTATTTCAAAATAGAAATAGATATTTTCCTCATATAGTTTTGATTTCATCTATGTCAACATCCTTTGATAAATTTTACACTTGTTTGAAGTTGATTTATTATGATAAAAATATTCCATATTGTATTTAAGGTTTTGTGATATGTTTGACTGTGGATGAGTTATTTTTATATCATTCATGGTTTATCGTTAAAGTATTAACATTTTTTATGCTAGTTTTAATACGAATGTTTATGTTATGTTTCAACCTTTTCATATGAGGAATTTATTGGACTTGTATGTGATGGGTGGAGCCCGCTATAGCTCCTCGATGCATCAGTAGGTCTCATAATACAATTAGACGTGGAATTGGATGAGGCCTATCCCAATTTTATATATGGTATTGGCCGAGGCCTTAATCATTTTTAGATGTCTTGGCTGAGGCCTTGACAAAATGTTTCAGAATGTCCGGCATTATACATTCCCTCATTATGAAAATATTATTTATGGTTCATGTGGTTATTAGACTAGTAGAATAACCATGACTATGTTTTATTATGGCATTATTTACTCAGCCCATATTTCTGCCATAAAGTGTTCATGTTTATTATTTGTAAAGGCATGTGCTTTCAATTATTCACCATGCCTATTGTTTATGTTATCATCTGCTAAATTTTTTACCCTTACTGAGCATCTAAACTCATCCCTTTCTTGTGTTTTATTTTCTCAGGATTTCCAAGAAGTGTATTATGATTGATATGCAGGGTTAAGAAAAAACAAAATAGTGTCATTCTAAAAGAACTATCTATTTCCATTTTTTGTTTAAAATTGTAATGTGAAGTTGATGTATGTAATCTATTTCCAAGAGTACTAAACAGATCGGTCTTTCAGGACATGATTTCCTTGTATCATGCCAATGTTATGTAATAAAGCACAGACTCTGGGTAACTGTGGTCAGGGCATTATAGTTGGTATCAAAGGAAGTTTAGCAATAAACTTGGAAACTAGATTTAGAAAAACTATAATTAGAGAACATTACCCTAAGATATACTTTGAGGATTAGTATAGAAGAACTTCCTAGAATTTTGGTACTGTAGAGATTTTGTGAGTTTTCTAAGAAAAACATCCCTGTCCGGATACGATCAGGTAGAGGCGGCTCTGACACATATGTACTTAGGGGTAAAACCCGAAAACACTGCTTTGAGCTAGACTCAAATGGGAACTGATGCATGACAATGGGAATTGCTTCACTCTTGGTTACGACACTCCCATGGGATATTCTTAAGTTAATTCACATTTTCATTACAAGCCATTATGAAGGATTTTGGAGTAAATACTTCTTCAAAGAAAACATTTTTTGATTATAGATTATATGCATAATCTTTTCAATTTATGTTAGGTATTTTTACATGTTTGGAATTATGCATTACGATTCATAAAATAACCTAGTGTATGCCATTATTTAGAAATGGAGCCTAGTATAAGGAATGCGAATTCCAGCAATACACATGATCAAAAGATTAAGAAGGATCATATCTTTAATGGTATTAAGTTAACATTTAAAAGAGAAATAGTCTCCCACATATTATCATAATATAAAAAAATAGTATCATGTGTTAATAAGATATGTAAAAAAATTTCTGGGTCATATGGCTTTGAAGGGATGGAAGAGAAAAAAAAGATGGTAGAGAGAAAGATGGATAAAGGGAATAAGGGAAAGAAGGATTTTCACATATGTGATAACTGTGGAAAGAATCACCTTGGTAAATGCTTGAAGGTAATGAGAGTTTGTTATAAGTGTAGAGAAAAAGTACACCAAGTATGTGATTTCAATGGTAAGAAAAAGGTTTCAAATGTACAATGCTTCATCTGCAAATAGTTGGGACACTACACGAATCAATGTCCAAATCATCAGAGTATACCCCAAATGCTTCTATTGGATAAAAATAAAGTTATGATACTACTGAAGATGAATAGGAATGATTAGAGTTCTTATATTGTTTTTAAAGTATTGTGTCATTTGAGTATTGTATTAATGATGTACTTGTTATAAGAATTATAGAGTATATAAGGATTGTACTATATTACTATTTCATTAAGGACTTGAGATTGTGTGGAACCCAGAAATGTGACTCAATAGCAGGTTAATTTTTTTTTGAAAATATATGGTTGAGATAAAGACAAACCATAATATGGTTATGATACCGAGGTATTTATTTTGGAATAATATATGACTAATTTGGATAAATTATATTGGATATTCTTGACTACCTTGAAACTGATTAATGATTTTTATATTCCATAATTGTTGGAGTTTACAACATTTTTGGATATAAGAAGTATATCTAGTATTCAATAAGGAATAAGGGAGAATGAATGTAATCAATAAGGTTTTATGGTAATTCAGGATGTTACCGTGTTTTAACAGAATACATGATGAAGGTATTCATAAGTTATTACATGGAAAAAGAGATATTCATTTTGTTTACCTTCCTTATAAATTTTGGACTGTGCGTTTGGACAGATGTATTTTGGATAATTCTAAAGGTTTGAAGGTATTAAGTTTGATGTTGGATACTATTATTAAGGTTAAAAAATTTCCTAATATTATTTTTGGATTGTTATAAAAATTAAAACCCGGAGGTTGGGCGACAACCCATCGCGTCCGATAAGGGCGTGAGACTTGAACCCACAACCAGAGAACGACAAGGGAGAATCATCTACCACTGGACTACGTGATGTCCTGGTTTGTATAATGTAGTTTTTTTAAATGTTATGATAGATAAATTATAAATGCATTTTTTTGGAACCCTATATGATTAGGACAATTAGAATGTTTTTGAATTCTATTATCTTTTGGAGTGAAAGATGAGTTTGTTGTAGGAATTAGTTGAAGGATGAAACTCTACTTGTCAAGTATATTTTTTCCCTCACATTCTATGAATAAATTAATTCTTAAAATATAGGTAAGGTATCTTAAAACCAAAAATGTTTTATCCTAATACCTTATGTTTTGTTTAAATAATGATATTTTAAATCATCATAGATTGATGGTTTTGAGGCCCTCAATTTTACACTTGTTTGTGATTGATGACCACAATCACTCCCTATAAATTTTTACGTTTTCCCCCAAATTATGTGTCTCTAATTGCCACCAATGTTCTCCTAATTGATATCATAATTTGGTGGTGACTTTTTCATTTCCCTTTCCATCTTATTAAAGATAAATTTTATTAAACCAATTTCTGATGTGGGTTCTCCACAAATGTATTTTTCTATTTTTATCCTTTTATTTTTATTTTTTTTCCAAATTTCGAGGATTCAATTTATTTAATGATTATAGAATGTAACTCCCCAATATTTCATAGTATATTATCTCTTCAATGTATTTAAATAACTTACACTACACACAACACCGAGTTCGAGCGCACCACGACTTACCAAACTAGCCATTCAAAAAAAGAGGTTATGAATAGTATTTACCACATTTTAAATTATATATATATACTATATAATTTTAACATTCATCTTTTGTGTTTCTTAGACATAGTATAATAAAAATTCAATTTTTAAGATAAAAGAGGTATTTTTCAAAAAATGCAGTTTTTCCGCCTTTTAAGGGAGAACCCTTTTTAAATCCAATATTTGAAACTTTTATATATTAAATTTATTGAAATTAAATTCTTATTTAGAAAAAGGACATAAAAATTTAGTTTGGATAAATTTTTGGTACTTTTATGATAGCTTTCATATTTTAATGAATAGTAAAAAATACTAAATTTTAATTAGAAACAACTTTTTTAATCAAAATAATTTATAGTGTTAAATTATACATTTGAGTGGTTTAAAAGTATAATTAGATTATATTTTTATCATTTAATATAATTTAGGTCATTTTATGTAATTTCACTTTTAAACCGAACATAAACATGTGTCAATCTTTTGATAGTAATTATTTCTTAAAAACACATTCTTTGTTTTGACAATGAGAATTAATTTTAAATTAATTTCTTCCACTTCTGTGTTTTGAATTTGGAAAAATGGATTCCATATTTTTAATCAGTATGTACAAACTGTATAAATAGGTAAATTTTTGTTTTATACATTATGCATAATTACTTCGGTTAATATTTTATTTACCATGGTTAAAGGGTAAATCCGGTAAATAAGAGTAAAAAAATAATATTATAATAATATTAAATTGTCATAACATGTGTCCTATTACTATTTGTTGATAAATTTCTGAACATGGTCATCCATGGGTCAATTTTGGGACCCCATGGAGCCATTTGGGAGTGATAATTACATTTTACGATAATTAATCTAAAGTAAAGACAAAAATAACAAAAGCATGTATCTTTTTGTAAAACATTTTTATATGGGGTTATATAACTGATATCTTCCACAATAAATATTAATTAAAAACATAAAAATATTTAATACATAATGGTATTTTATTTATAATTTTTATACTTTAAATAATTTAATTTATTTATGACACAATGATGTTTCAATAATTACCTTAATAATAAAATATTAAAATAATTTATATTATAAATATCCAAATAAATGTAAATTGAGACTTCTGAAAAATTACACTAATTTTATAGGTTAATATGACATGTTAGGTTTGGTTAAATAAATTTTATTAGAAGTAATAAATTTTTTATGGGTTTCATAAAAATTAAATACTAAATAGTGTCAAAATTGACATAATTCAGTTTTTAAAACAAATTATATATTATTAATTGATATAATATTCCTAAAAATAAAAGGTTTAGCCAAAGGACGTAGATAAGGTTATATATATTAATAATGAACCACATGGGTTTATCTTGGATTTTTATAGTAATTTTATTAACCATATAATATAAAAATACAAAGAGACATGGTAAATGTCAAACTATTTAACTAAGAGTTAAATCTAAAATATAAGGTTAATATGATGACCTAAACCTGTATAAAACCTATTTATTGAGAGGTTTTAGACCCATCCCCACCTTATCATCTAAATAATTCATTTTTGAGCCATTATAAACCGAAAATTATTTTATTATAAAATAATATTTCAAGATTTTCCTAAAGTGACCCACACCTCTCTTATAAAAGGACACTTACCCTTCTCTTAATTTCACACCTACAAAGCCTTTTGGATCGGCCAACCCCTGACCAAATATCATCCCAACTTTCCTTAATTCATCTTAGAGGCCTTAATATGTTCATAAAGCCAGACTATGGAGCCCTTTTGATCAAATCAAAAGGAAGAAGCCGAAGAAGTGGTCAAATATTTCACCACCTCTTTCAAGTTCTTTTATTCTTCCACTTCCTATTTATTTGTTGTTTCCATTATAAAATAATAAATTTAGTATATTATATATAATATGATTTTATTATAAAAATTTTACAACCATATTCATTATTATATCCATCCTATAAATGACAAAGTCACCATACGTGTGTGTGTACGACTTACTGTCTCCACGCCGTGGTGTAGTTTGTTATTCAAACACTTTATTATTTGGATGGGTATAATAATGAGTATAACTGATGTAAATAATAAATATAACATGTTAATGATTCTGTATATATAATATAACATCCAATTACATACTATTTCTCCATCAATTATATTTTTTCTCGTGCGTACGTACAAATTACCGTCTCCACGAACGCGATGAGATTCATTTCCCCATCATAACTATTCAAGAATAATTTTCATTTGATGAATATAAATAATGTTTTAAAACTTAATATAATTCTAGATATGAATGAAATACATCATATCCATAACAAACATGTCTTACGTAACCAAGAATATAAAGGAAAACGAGTCAGTTAACATGCAAAACGATGATACTACTAAAATATTATTAACAAAGCAATATTAGAAGTTCATATATGATATCATATTTATGTATATAGTTATTGTATAAATTAATACATTTTCAACTATTATACATGAGGGTAAAATACCATAGTCTAAAGAAAAGTACAAGGTAATGATTAATTTCACAATCTCTTTATTATCTGAGCTTGTTTTTACGTAAGCATCTACTGTGACCTCTCTATTATCCACATCCGTGTTTTCTTAAAAATGAATTTCAAAACATTTTTACTATTTACTATAATGTAGGTTAAATAAATTTATACCCTTATTTTACCTTATATGTTTTAAAATTAATCTTTTTGTCATTTTTGAAACAAGGTACTTTATGACTTTTTCGACAAAATTAAGGTAAGAATGTTTTTTTAACTTATACAACGGGTGCAGCTATTTTCCGCTGTTATAACATCATCAAAACCTACCTTAAAATATTATAATAATATTTTCAAAATAAATGTTTTATTTTATAATTATGTGACTTTTAAATGATTTCCAAATAGAAAGATACATTTCTCTCATATAGTTTTGATTTCATCTATGTCAACATCGTTTGATAAATTTTACACTTGTTTGAAGTTTATTTATTATGATACAAATATTCCATATTTTATTTAAGGTTTTGTGATATGTTTGACTGTGGATGAGTTATTTTTATATCATTCATGGTTTATGGTTAAATTATTGACATTTCCTATGCTAGTTTTAATACGAATGTTTATGTTATGTTTCAACCTTTTCATATGAGGAATGTATTGGACTTAGTATGTGATGAGTGGAGCCCTCTATAGCTCCTCGATGCATCGATATTTCTCATGAGATAATTAGACATGGAATTGGCTGGGGCCTTTACCATTTTGATATATAGTTTTGGATGATGCCTTAATAATTTTTAGACGTCTTGGCCGAGGCCTTGAAAAAATGTTTCAGAATGTCCGGCATTATACATTCCCTCATTATGAAAGTATTATTGATGGTTCATGTGGTTATTTGACTAGTAGAATACCCATGACTATGTTTTATTATGGAATTAGTTACTCAGCCCATATTTCTTCCATAAAGTGTTCATGATTATTATTTGTAAAGGCATGTGTTTTCAATTATTTACCATGCCTTTTGTTTATGTTATCTTCTTCTAAATTGTTTACCCTTACTAAGCATCTAATCTCACCCCTTTCTTATGTTTTATTTTCCAAGGATTTCCAAGAAGTGTATTATGATTGATATGCAAGGTTAGTCAAAAAGGGAATAATGGTGTTCTCAAAGAACTATCTATGCTGTATTTTATGTTTGAAAGTATAATATGAAGTTGATGTATGTAATATATTTCCAAAGTACTAAACTGATCGGTCTTTTGGGACATTATTTCCATGTATCATTCTAATTTTATGTAATAAAGCACCAACTCTGGGTAACTAGGGTCAGGGCGTTACAGATAATAACAATAAAAACTAAATTCTCAATGAAGGAAATGATTAATTATTGTACATCATGTTTCCTTGGAACATGATACCTTTACAGTCAAGATCTATTTTTAAGAACATTTAAAAGAACTGGTTATAAACAAATATGGTTTGGCTAACTATACCTATACTATCTAGATCTATCCTCAAGAAGTTTAAAACTACTAGTTACAGATGTATAGGGTTTGGCCAACTGGTTGTTTTCTCCTGAGACCTGTTTATGTATCAATGGGATATCTATAATGGGACCTGCCCATATCTTCATGTCCAAATAATTACACATATATTAAATAATAGATTTAATTCATGAACAATTTCATTCATCATAAAATATTCATATTGAATAAAGGATATATATATTTAAATAATTTTCTAGTTAATCAAATAACTTCAAATAAAAACACCGTATATAGAAATAAGATAAAATTTAAGTAATAAGTATATCTATAATAAATAATATTAATATTTAGGGGAAATTTAATATCTAATGATCATAGGAAAGTGAATATTTCAAGGGAAAATTAATGAATAAAAAAATGAAACAAGGAAGTGAATGAAAATACTATCCCTTATCAAAATAATCGTAAATAATACATAGGAATATTACAGATATTATCATCCCAACTTATAACCATTGGATTAAGAATAATGGATTGTTGTCATTGATGAATAAAAATATCATAAAAATATATTTAAATACATTTTTGTTGAAAATATCCTTTTCATTTTCAAAATAAACTTTTAAAACATAAAAAATTTACAAAATATTTTTTTTTGAAAATAAACTTTAATAATTATAAAGGAAGAATTAAAACAATTTAAGGCCATGACTATGGTAAATTCCATATATGTCATACAAGTTAAAACAAATATTCCTTTCACATTTTTAGTAAAATCCAAACATGCATTGTTTTGGAAAAAACATAAGTATTACTTTTAATTTTTTTTATAAAAAGTAAAAATGGGTAAAAATTTATTTAATAAATCATTTTTAAAAGGTTAAAAACGTATTTAAAATTTTTTTTAGAAAACATGGTTTTAGAAGAAAATCGGTTTCCGACCGAGGAGAGAAATGAAGTAATATTTTCTTAAAAAAATTCTCAATTAGTTTTAGTACCAAAGTGTCCAAAACCTATACTATTAATTGAAAAAGATCATGAATAAAAATATTATAATAAAATTAAAGGGTTTTAAAAAAAATTTCAAATAAGTTCCTTTAATGTAAATTTAAGAATAAACAATCTCGATTAGAATAAGATTGTGAAATAAACCCTTAAAATGGTCGTAAAGTTGAAGTGATAATTAGTAATTGTATATATTATATTTATAACATGTAAATACACATAAAAATTTGGAAATATAGAATAATATAATCAAAATTTACTACTCCCATAATCTTATAATATTATAGATGATGAAGAAGTAAGATACCCTGATGAAAAGAAATTGAGTTATGAAATTCTTTACCACTTGGTAAATTTTAATTAAAATACCATGATATGAAATAATAATAATTTAAAATACCATGAAGAATAAATTATTAATGATATTAAATTTAAATGGGGCATTATATACACAATATAAATGAAACTATTTTCATAACATTACAATATGCCTCAATGAAATGAAATCGAGATGAAATCCATTACCTCACACTTCCTTTTGGTTGAACATAGCTTAACTCCAATATAATGGTTTTAAAAATGATTTTAACTTATAAAAGAACCATATTAATATTTATAATATCATATATTATTCTTTTATAACATCTTATCACCCGTTAATTAATAAACATTCTTCATTTTCATTATTTCGGGTGTTAATTGCCACGTCTTCTCATGCATGTTTCGCCATGAAAGATCTTATTATTTCACATATTATATAATTTTTTTATCTAAGGAATAATAATAATGACATAATTATCATATTTTTATATCGATTTTACTTTTAAAATCAATCATGAAATATGGTTACGAAAAATGAAGTATGTTATGATCATAATGATGGTAGGTTGCACATACACATGAGTAATGCTTCCATTTTTTAGTGATCATTATGGAAAGAAGGTAAGTAATATATAATCTTTCAAGAATGATAATAATATAATATATACCATATTATATACTTATATATATCATCCATGTGGTGTGGTAATAAAAATAGAGTCACGTCACTTCGTGAAGGTGGTAGTCCACACGTACATGAACGATGTTATAATCTTTAAGTAAGTGAAAAGGTAAGAAATAAAATGATATATATTATCTTTATAGATTTATAAATGTGTCACTAATATCATAATTATATAATTTATATCATATATAAACATTAAATTTATTCATATCACCATCCATGTGAAGCGTTAGTGAAAGACAAATTACACCGCTTCGTGAATCGGTAGTCTTCCGTACACACGAGTGACATTATTATATCCCCTATAGAATGGAAAGTCAAAAAGTATGTATGTATTATATAGTGACCCAAAAGGTATAATTATGTTATAAATATAATATATATACTTTATATCCATCATTATACCCAACTGTGATAGGTGGTAATGGAAAAACAAATGACATCAGTTTGCAAGGTGGTAGTCCACCGTACACATGAATGATGATTTTGTAACCCATTTGATGGAAGAGTAGATTGTTATAGGTAATTAAAATTTTATAATAACATAAAATTTTATGGAATATAATGAGGTTATAATAACATCACGGTTTAATAATATTTTAAGGTGGTGCAGGAATAAATAAAATAAAGACGCTCGTTGAAAAACATTACTTCTTCTTCGGGTATCCTCCTTAGGTTTGCAGTAATGCTTTCCTAGGCTTGATTTATTCCCAAAATAAGGATTATATGATGGTTTAAGTAAATTTAAATGATATTTGGGTAGTTATTCAATGAAAAACGTGGTTTTAAGTTGTGAATAATAAAGGAGAGGGGGTGGCATTTTATAAGTGGGGGAGTGGACACACTTGGTATTTTTAAAAATAATTAAGTGATCCCACAATTTTATATGACAAAAGGGTAAAACATATACCATTATCAAACTTTATAGGTTTAATGGTTGAAAAATTTCCATAAAATAGTTTTTAGACAAGTTTATAGGTCATATTTACCCATATATTTTTATTTTAACCCCCTCTAAACAAATTTTTTACCTTAACCGTGATAATTATTTTTTACTACATTTACTATTCATTTTGGTAAAAAATTAAGTTGATATTATTATAAATTATAAATTATTATGATTTCAAATATTAAATATATTTTACAAATTAAATTCACAGAAGTTCCATAATTTAAATTAAAATTAATCCCACAAACATGATGAGAAAATAGGGTTTTAAAGTGAAAATGTTCAAACATTTACAAAATTTTTATCTCTAAATTAAATATAAAAATGATTATAATGAATTAAATTATATTAATTGATATTAAATTTAACTAATTTTACATTAAAACAAATTCAAAAAATAATTTAAATTTATAAATAATTTAAATAAAAAAGAATTTTCAATTAAAATATAGTATTTTCACTATTCATCAAAATATAAAACTTCTCATAAAAATATAAAAATTTAACCATAATATTATTTTTATATAAATATTTAAAAAATTAATTTTATTTTTTCATATACATTTTCCTAAAAGTGGTAAAAATTAGTTTTAAATTATGTGCGCAAAGCGCGACTAATCCGTCTTTTAAGAAAATATTTTTTTATAAAATATTTATTTTTTTATAAATTATTCTAATTTTATTACTAATAAATAGAAAACCATATTTTCCATAATTTAGTTATTAATATTCATAAATTTTAATTTAATTTCTAGGTTATAACTATTATATTAAATAATATTTCACAATTTGTTTAAACTTGGTGTTGCATATACTACAAGCTAAAATGATTCTTGTATGTAACACAATCTAAAATCAGAGTTTCATGTAATGAAAACTAAACTCAAAGTTTCATGTAATGAAAGATATTGAAGTTATTGAATTTATTTGAAAATAATTATATTTTAAAGTCTCGTGGTGATATATTTTCTTCTAATCAATTTGTTATCAAATAAAATATTATTATTTTATAATTTTGGGTGTTAAATTCTCCCCACATTAAATAAATTACATAACCATAATTTTAACTTTATCTTGGTAAAAAAGGTTGATATTTGGAAATAAAATTGTTGAAAAATACACATATTAAAAGGGTTAATAAAAAATCCACTTAATAAGATAGAAAATGAAGTATTAAGGTCATCTGGAATAACTCATAACTAGGTTTCCAAGTAGGAGAACATGTATGGGAAATGGATACATGGACATATAATAAAAGAGTAAATAATCATAGAGAGTGATTGAGGTTGTTGATCACAGTCAAGTGAATGATAAATGAAAATTTAAGGTCCTGAAACCCCTTAATATGTGATGATATAAAAGACCATATGATTCATCAGGTAGGAAGGTAATAAAATAACATTTTTGTTTCAATATCCTTTTCCTAAAGTTGAGGAATTATTTCACTTTCTACCAATATAGGAAAATATAATTACTTGATACATTTATAAATTATAATCACAATTTCATCCTTTTTTTTGTTTCAATAAACTTCTAATTTTTCCCTTACCTCAAGAAATGAAAATCCAAAAATGATTATGTTATGCTTGAAGCACTAAAATTAACATTTAATATATTGTATCATCCATAAAAGAGTGAAAAGTATTTCCATATGTCTCCACATAATTTTCAAAACCAATATGGTTAGAAAAAGTTAGCAAATATAATACATTAATATATAAACCTCAATGGTAAACCCACTGGTTCATCATAAATATTTATTATTATAATTTTTTAACTAAAATAATAAAATATTAACTAGGACTTTAGGCAGTCTAGTGGTAGGTGCTAAACCTTTATCATCCTTCGGTCATGGGTTTAAGACCTTCAACCTTACTGGATGTGTTGGTCCATTACAAAAAATATGAGTATTCCTTTTTCTATACTATATTAATATAGCTCTTATAATGTTCCAAAAACAATATGATGAACATCATTGAAATAAAATTAATCATTGAATAATATTTTTACTAATGTTTTCAACACTAATTATTTTTCCCACAAAGTCTAATAATCTTATTTGACTATTATTATAATGTATTTAATGAAAATATTAAACCTAAAGGTTATCAATACCTTTAAAATTATTTCTATAAAATTTAAAGGCATTATTCCTCAAATAACTTTTCCACTAAAACATGTAGTTGCTATAAATTTCTTGTAAAATGAATTTAATCTTGTCAAATTACTACCACACAAAATTTTAAAATAGGGTTACTAAGAATTTTAACTTTTTATCAAAATTAAAATCATAACCTATGATGGTATCCATAACTCTTAAGGTAATGAATACACACATGCTTCTAAAATTTAACACAATCTTTAGGAATTTCATGAATATAATACCAAAATAAAATTGGTAAAAAATACTTCTAAAATTTAATTATTTAATCCCAATACAAAAAATATATCATCCATTTTAGGTCCTTCTTTGGTCTAGGGGTTACCCTTTAGGATAGGGCATTTAATTGGATAATGCTCAGGTTCCTCACATTTAAGATAATGAACTATAAATGGATCCTAAGGGTGAGATTTCTTTTCTCTATAATACTATTGTTTTTCCCCAAAAATTATTTTATTTATTCCCTCCCTTTTCCATGAATAAATCATTTTATCATTCATTTGAGACACCTTGTTTTCAATATAATACACCTAAGGTTTAACCTAGTTATTTATTATCATCATCTATTCAAATCCTTCATAACTTTCTGTAGAGAAAATTTGAATTATCCTAAGAATATCCCTTGGGAGTGTCAAGCTTGGTGCGTAGTAAGACACATTTTCATGCACCATGTGAAGATAGAGTCAATACTAATGAACCGTTTTTATAATTATTATCCTTAGGAACATCTATGCCAAAATTGCGAACACTTTTAGTGTCATGACCCATCCCTCAGGGCCCATGCCATGACTACCCCAAGCCCAACTTCCATAGGCCCGGGGTTGGAGACTAGAACCGAAAGGAGTATTCCCTAAAAACCGGGAAGGCATTGCCTTTATAACCTATAAACACACACAACCAAGAACAAAATAAGATACAAACAAAAGTAAACTGTATAATAAAAAGAGTGTGTACAGTAAGAAAAAGGGGACAGAATAAATGCCCAACTGGAAAGTATAGGAAAAATGAAAAGTACAAGTAAACTAAAACAAATCCTGTGAACTCCCACCAAGGACCCTACCTGAAGGGTAGGTACAGCTCTCAAACGATCATCTCTCCAATATGCCTCGTCCAATATCCACCTATGAGATACCTCCAGTCCTGGTACTCTCATCCTCAGTCAGAATTGTCCGTCATCTGCACTAAACACAACAAGGTGCGGGCGTATCCCGTACAGGGGTGAGTATAATGATACTCAGTAGGGACCCCGTGACCCTTGATGGTCTCACAAAACCCACAAAGGATAAAACACGAAGCATGAAAACATATGACAACCCTACTTAGGTATATGCCCATACATTTACCTAAGTTATCAAGTATACACATCTCATTCATGATGAAACACAAGGCCCAAATCTTAGGCAAAGTACAACTATTCCACGTAGGAAAGAATAACACTAAGGTAACTCCACAAGGGTAAGTACAATAAAGGTAACACCACACAGAATAATAACATGAAGGTATAACCACAGAGGTAAGTACCACAAAGGTACGCCACACAAAAGAATACCAAAAAGGTATTACCACGAAGGTAAGGACTCATCTCACACCAGGTATAACTTTGGTACGTAAGTAAAGATGATTAGATCTAGCTACTGAATCATCTTACTATGTTGAGAGGCAGACCCACGTAGGATCCTAAATCATTAGACCCATGTAGGATCCTAAATAATCAAACTCACATAGGATCCTAATACAGAAGACCTACATAGGATCCTAGAGTATCCCCAAGTGGATTCCTAGAGTGGATGCAGGTGAGACTCTAGAACATAGACCGACATAGGATCCCAAAGCACAAACCCATAGGATCCCTTTCTCATGTTACAGCCAGCTACCGAGTTCCTGCACTAAGCTCGCTTGATTCCGAGAGGGTCCGCTACTCAAGCCACATGTCAATACTCTAACTACCATGAAGTACCACTAAGAAGTACCTTAAAGGAATGCCATGTAAAAGGTGTCTCAACGCGACAAACGGTGCGTCAATCAAACACCCGGTCTGTAAGTTATTGGCCTTTTAGATCCGAGGGCCCGGTTGGATTTGTGTTCAATACAACCCTACCATACCCCAAATTTATCCAAAACTAAAGTGGGGTATACCAAAAGTACCGTCTCGATCCAAGGTTTTTGGCGCTACAGATGGTTCGTCAAATGGATGCCCGTAGCTCAGGATATAGCCGAAAGAACGAAAAGGGGTCGAAGCTGGTCTAGGTCCGGTCCGACCTGACCCGACCCGGTATGGGCCAACCCGACCCGGTTCAGGTCGACCCGACCCAACCCGAGGCTGGCCATGGGTCCCACCCGACCCGTTGGATTCGACCCGGCCCACCGGCGCGGTCCGCTCAGCTCGCGGCTGGCCGGACAACCAACCTTCCTTCACGCGGCACGGTCGCATGCCGCGCCATCACCGGTGGCCAGCAGTGAGCCAGCTACCCTCCCTTCACCGCCATGAAACAAGGCCGTAGCTCCTGCATGCCTGGTGACGCAGATGCACACCACCACCTCCCCTTTACATGGTCGGCCGTGCGCCAGACACTGCCCTTGCTCCACCATGGCCGATAGGCCAGGACCCTTCTTTGGTGGCATGGTCGTGCTGCCGTCATCGTCGTGGCCGTCCGGGGTGCCAGCCGCCACTCCCGAGCCCTTCCGACAACATTCCTTGGGTCACCGGGCATGCCCCGGTGGCCTGTTCTTCATTCCGTAGACTCCAGAACTTGCCTCAGGATGTTTCCATCGATCAAGATCATAAAAATCCCACAAAGGTTGCGGAGAGGTTGTGCCGTGTTCATTCGGACCACACCATCCATGTTAGAACGGTAGAAGATGACTTATTTGTTCATGAATCAAGAAGAATATAAATGTTCTTAAATCAAGATGAATGTCAAGAACGGGGAAAGGGGTAAACAAAAAACAATCCCTACCTCGATTTCTCATTGGAGGTGTCGCGAGAAGAAGTTGGTGAAGGCGATGAGGGTTCCAAAAATCATCACTTCTGCAACACACTTCCGAAGTTGGTCTTGTGTGTCATACTCATTCTTGATTTCAAAGTTTTTTCTTCGTTAGAGAGGGTGTTCTTCGTTGGAGAGGGTGTTCTTCATTGGAGAAAGAGTTTCTCCAAAGTTCTCCCCAAGCCTCCCTTTCTCCAATGATTTCCCCAAGGAAATGAGGAGACAACAAATTAAAATAGGTTTATCAATTTAATTTACGTTGGCACAATTAAATGTCACAATTAATTATATTGCGTTGGCACAATTAAATAAGAGGATTCCAAGGGACTTCCCCACATTAAAGAGGGGTTTGGCTGGTCCCCACCACTAGAATTAAAAATGGAGGTTTTCTAGTTCGGGTGGTCCCCACCCCCATAACTCAAAAGGAGGGGTTTCAAAAGAAAAATAAAACGTTAAATATTTTATTTTTCTTCTTCCATGAAAAACTGAAAAACTATCTTTTACCCTCGACCTACCACGGTCGAGGTGAAAGTATCCTTAAGTGAATATCAACGCTGCGAGTTCAACGGTGTCCTCAGATTTCAATTCCGAGCATCAGTTCAAAAATTACAAAAACCCACTCGCATGTTTACAGAACGTACCTAAAAAAAGTTTAGAAATTCATTCCGGGAACATCGGGCCTCGGAATCATGCTCCGTAAATTTTTTTGGACGTGTAATATTCCATTTAATTAAAAAAAATACATGGAATTTTTCTGGGTCTTTACATTCTCCCCACCTCAGGGCTTTGCATCCCTGAATGCCACATCACAAAAACTATAAAAAAAGGTGGGGGTACTGAGCATGAATATGAGCCTCCCGCTCCCATGTGCTCTCCTGAAGGTTCCCGTGCTGGGAACGCACGCAAACCAAAGGTATTGACTGCCCATGAAGGACCCACTCCTATAAATATTCAATCTCTACTGGAACCTCCGTAAATGTCGTCGCATCGTTGATGTCTAGCTCACCATGGTCGATGACGTGAGATGGGTCATGCACGTATCTCCTCAGATGTGATATGTGGAAAATGTCATGCAACTAGTGCAATAGAGGTGGAAGAGTTAAGAGGTAATCCACCTTGACAACTCTACCGAGGACCTGAAAGGGTCTGATGAACCTCAGAGATAACTTGCCGCCCCATCCAAATCTCCGCAAACCTCATAGGGGTGAGACCCGTGGAAAGACATGGTCACCATCCTCAAACTCCAGAGGTCTCTGTCTTCTGTCGGCATAAGAATTCTGTCTACTTTGTGCTATCTTCATCTGCTCTTGGATGATCTGCACCTTCTCCGTGGTAGCCCATACCATATCTGGTCCTATGAGTGCTGACTCCCCTAGGTCAGTCCAGCCTAAAGGAGATCTGCAAGGTCGACCGTACAAAGCCTCGAAAGGTGCCATCCCAATGGTGGAGTGATAGTAGTTGTTGTTTTCAAGCTCTACCAAGGGAAAGTGATTTTCCCAACTATGACCAGAGTCGAGGACGCAAGTACGTAGCATGTCCTCGAGGGTCTGAATAGTCTGCTCAGTCTGGCCATCCGTCTGAGGATGGAAGGTGGTGATCAAACGAAGCTGCATCCCGAAAGCCTCCTATAACCCTTTCCATAGCCAGGAAGTGAAACATGCATCACGATCAGAGACAATCATTGAGGGTAATCCATGTATCCTCACAATCTCCTACACATAGAGGCATCCCAAGATCTCTACTTAACCCTGCTATCTATTCGGTAGGAAGTGGGCCGACTTGGTGAGTCGGCTGACGATTACCCAGATAGAATTAGGACCCCTAGATGTATGTGAAAGTCCTATCACTAAGTCCATGTATATTCCATCCCTCTTACACTCTGGGACCTCTAAAGACTGAACTAAGCTTGCTAGTACCTGATGCTCCGCATTCACTTGCTGACAAGTGAGGCACCAAGAGACAAAATTTGCTACTGCTTTCTTCATTCTCAGCCACCAGTATTGTTGTCGGAGATCTTGGTATATCATTGCCACTCATGGATGTACCTCTATGTGGGATGTGTGGAACTCCCTCAACACTTCCTCCCGAAGAGACACTGGTACCTTGGTATGTCCTCTGAAAAAGATGATGTTCTCCCCACCTTTAGAAAATCCATCAAGTGCCTAACCTATGGATATCTGGGCACATCAAGCCTCGCAGTCAGTTTCCATATACTGCACCTCCATGACTCACTGAAAAAGTGGGGTAGTGACTGTAATGGATTGAAGAAAGGCAGCTCTATCTCAATCCAAAAAGGATATCTGCAAAGCGGCCAACTGCCCTGTTGCCTCACCTAGTAGCTGTATACCAGATCTATGGATGAGTACATCTACTACAACGTTCCCCTTTCTAGGAGTATAGACTATCTCAAAGTCATAGTATTGGAGGAACTCAAGACAATGTCGTTGTCTCAGGATCAGGTCCTTATGAGAGAAGATATACCTGATACTCTTGTGATCAGAGTAGACTGTAAAATGTTCGCCCATAAAGTAATGTCGCCACATCATCAAGGCGAAGACCACTATTGCTAACTAGAAGTCATGGTTAGCGTAGTTCTGCTCATGTTGCCTCAGCTTTTGAGAACCATATGCGATAACTGCTCGCTCTTGCATTAGGACACATCTGAGCCTGGTACCTGATGTGTCGCATAAGACTACATACCCAACGCCCTCCTCTGGAAGCCTCAAGATGGGGGCACTAGTCAGCCTCTGCCTCAGCTCCAGAAAAATCCACTGGCATTTCTTTGAACACAATAAGGGTTTCCCCTTCTTCATCAATGCTGATAAAGGTGTTGCAACTCTAGAGAAATCTGGCACAAACCTCTGGTAGTATCCAGACAAACCCAGGAAACTCCGTACCTCCGTCACACTCCTGGGTGGCTCAGAAGAATGTACCACATCCATCTTCACTGGATCCACTGCAACTCTGGCCTCTAAGATGACATGTACTAGAAAGTGAACCTCTTGGATCCAGAACTGGCACTTCGAGAGCTTACCATAAAGATGGTGCTCTCAGAGTGTGTCCAAAACTATCTGTAAATGATAGGCATGATCCTCCTTGGTAGCCGAGTAGATCAGAATGTCGTCGATGAAGACTACTACAAAGCGATCAAGGTATTTCTGGAAGATCCAATTCATGAGTCCCATGAACACTGCTGGAGTGTTGGTCATGCCGAATGGCATAACCAAGAACTCGTAGTGGTCGTACTGAAATCTGAAAGCCTTCTTCTGCACATCCTCATTTCGTATTCTGAGTTCGTGATGACATGATCTGAGGTCTATCTTCAAGAACCACCATGATCCCTTTTACTGATCAAAGAGGTCTTCAATCCTCGAGAGTGGGTACTTGTTCTTCATGGTCACCTGGTTTAGGCACCGATAGTCAACACAAAGTCTCAAGCTCCCATCCGCCTTCTTGGCGAACAAAATCGGGGATACCCAAGGAGAAACACTAGGCCGGCTGAATCCCTTCCCCTGTAAGTCCTTTAGCTGTACCTGAAAGTCACAAAGCTCCACAAGAGCCATCCAATACGTTGGTGTAGATATCAGTTCCATCCTGGGGTACAAGTAAATGTAATAGTCCACCTCTCTATGAGGAGGTAGACTCGGAACATCATTAGGAAAGACATACGCGTACTGGTCCACCACTATAGGATCGCTCAGACTATCCACGTCAACCAGTCCAAGGGTAAGGGTATCCAACTGATGAGTTATTGGATGCACTCTCCTTCGGGTAAGTTCATCCTATGCTGAAAAGGCTCCCTTCTCTCTGGTGAAGGTAAACCTAGTCCAACCCGTGCATACACACTATACTTTGTGCCTAATATAGTCTCTTTGAGCATGGAATGTAGATAAATATTCCATACCCAAGATGAAGTCATAAGGCCTCAATGTCACTACTAGGAGATCCCGGCCAAAGATCTCACCTCCTAGAGTAAGATCACACTGCCGACACCAGTATGTAATCGTCGAATCCTCTCACGTAAGAGTCTCCAGATGTAAGGATCGAGCCAACGACTCCACCAGAATCTCTGAGCTCCAAACGAGAAAAGTGGAAATAAAAGAATGACTAGCACCTGTGTCTATAAGTATTGCATCTATGGTGGAGTAGACACAGATCATACCTCATACAATCTCCAAAGCACCATATTTGTAGGCCTCAGCTACCTGGAGCTGAGCTCGCCCCTATCCACCTGCTCCTTGTGGTCAGGGTGGACACCTGGTGGTGGTGGCGACAACATCTCTAATTGTCTCCCACCGCCTGCTGCACAGCCAGCTCCTCTGCCACGTCCACCTGCTCCCTACGGACCTCCTTGGTAAAACCTCTATCTCTTCCTGGGAAGTCCTTCAACCGTCTATTGATCCTTTGTATGGCAGGTCGGGAATTCACGAGCCATGTGACCCTATCCACTGCATGCGTAACACTACCTGCTCCTCACATGATGAGCTCTGTCTCCTGTGCCCCCACACAACCAACTCTAAATCCTACAGTCGTCCACCTTTAGGTCTAGTCCTCTTAGACCTCTGTGACATATTTTTGCTACCAGATATAGAAGAATACACTACTTGATGTATGGTGGTGGGTCTCACTACTGGTGACTACTCAACAAGAAAAATTTCCACTAGGAGGTCTTGCTCTAACACCCATGCCTATGTCAGGATGCTGATAGAAATAATCGAAGCCATGATCTCCAACATGAGTCCCTGCTCGAAGGTCCAGACCCTGAAGAATGGGTCCCGCACCATATTAGTGGAGTAGCATGAAAGGTCGGTGAACCTCACTGAGTACTGAGCCACAATCATGCTGCCCTGCTGCAGATTAAGAAGCTCCTGTATGCGCACTGCGTGAAGGGTCACTGGGACAAACTCTTCCTGAAACAGGCTCTCAAAGTCTTCCTAGAGAAGTGTCACCTCATCGTGAGCCTAGAGCATCAAGCTCCACCATCTGCCTGCTACAGCCTGTAGAAGACTGGCGACAAGGATCACCATGAGATCAACTAGTGTCCCTACCAGTTGGAAGACTCTCACCACAATCTCCAACCAATCCTTAGCCGCCCGTGGGTCCATCTCACCCCTAAACCTAGGTGGACTCTATCTCTGGAACTCGTGTAACGCGCTCAAGCGGTGTGCACTCTCTACTTCTAGGGCTGGTGGCATCGGTGGCCCAACGGGTAATGGTACCACTGGTGCCTATGCTGGTTCCTCTACTGATAAAGGGCCCTACACCAAGGCCTCGTCGCTCAGTGGGCTATCATCGCATACTATACCCAGAACCCTAGATGGATGTCTATGTGGAGGAATCCTAAAAAGAAGCAGGTGTACCACAGTTAATAAGTTATACCTAGTGAGCTGACCCAAAAAGATCACAAAAAAAACTTTTTGAAACACACACACAATCAGTGTTTTCATGCAAAGAGTCAAAAATCAGAAGTCAGGGTCATGGTGTATGGATACTTTGGCCGCCACACCAATACTAGATTCCCTAAACTGATAACCACACTCACTACACTTAACACTATTGCTGTTAAAAATATCAGAGTCCAATGTTCTACGGTAGAACCGACTCCTTTGATACCAATTTGTCATGACTCGTCCCCTCGGGCCCATACCGTGACTAACCCAAGCCCGCATTCCATAGGCTAGGGGCTGGTGACAAGAACCGAAAGGCGTATTCCCTAAAAAATAGGAAGGCATTGCCTTTATAACCTATAAAAACATGAAACCAAGCACACAACAAGATACAAACACACGTAAAATGTATAGTAAAAAGAGTGTGTATAGTAAGAAAAAGGGTCTATAATACAAGCCCATCTAGAAAGTACACGAGAACTGAAAAGTACAAGTAAATTGAAATAGCTCCCGTGAACTCCTGCTAAGGACCCTACTTGAAGGGTAGGTACAACTCTTGAACGGTCATCTCTGCATTACACCTCATCTAATTTCCACCTCTGAGCTACCTCCAGTCCTGGTACTCTCATCCTCAGTCAGCACTGTCTGTCGTCTCCACCAAACACAACAAGGTGCGGGCGTTGCCCGTGCATGGGTGAGTATAACGATACTCAGTAGGGACCCCGAGACCCTTGAAGGTCTCACAAAACCCAAAAAGGATAAACCACAAAGCAGGAAAACATATAACAACCCTACTTAGGTATATTCCCATACATATACCTAAGTTATCAAGTATACCCATATCATTCATGCGGAAACACAAGGCCCAACTCTTAGACAAAGTACAACTGTTCCATGTAGGAAAGAATACCATGAAGGTAACACCACAAGGGTAAGTAACACAAAGGTAACACCACACAGAAGAATACCACGAAGGTATCACCATAGAGGTAAGTACCACAAAGGTACGCCACATAGAAGAATACAACTAAGGTATCACCACGAAGGTAAGTACCACAAAGGTATGCCACACATAAGAATACCACAGAGGTACTACCACGAAGGTAAGGAGTCAGATCACACCAGGTAAAACTAAGGTACGTAAGTAAAGATGATTAGACGTAACTACTAAATCATCTTACTCAATTGAGAGGCAGAACCATGTTGGATCCTAAATCATCAGACCCATGTAGGATCCTAATACAGAAGACCCACACAGGATCCGGGAGTAGTCCCACATGGATTCATAGAGCGGATCCAGGAGAGAATCTCAAAAACAGACCCATGTAGGATCCCAAAGCACATACCCACATAAGATCCCTTTCTCATGTTACATCCCACTACAGGGTTCCCACACTATGATCGCTTGATTCGTGGAGGGTCCGATCCTCAAGCCACAAGTATATACTACAACTTCCATGAAGTCCCACTAATAAGTATCTCAAAGGACCACCACTTTAAAGGGGTATCAACGTGACATACAGTGCATAAATCGGTCGCCCGGTCTGTAAGTTATTGGCCTTTTAGTTCTGAGGGCTCGATTGGATTCATTTTCAATCCAACCAATCCATACCCAAACTTTATCCAAAACTAAGGTGGGGTATAACAAAAGAACCATATTTATCCAAGGTTTCTAGAACTGTAGACAGTTCATCAAACGGATGCCTGTAGGTCAAGATATGGCTGAAAGAACAAAAATGGGTCGAAGCTGGTCCATGTTTGGTCCGACCCGGCCTAGGCCGACCTGACCCAGGTCTGGCCCTGGGTCCGACCCCAGCCCGCTGGGTCCATCCCATACCATTGGGTCCAGCCTGGCCCGACCCACTGGTGGGACACAACCCAACCTGCTGGCAAGGCCCGACCCACTGGGCTGCCCGCTCAGCTTGCTGCTGGTCGGATGACCTGCCTTCCTCCGCGCGATGTGATCGTGCACCACGGCATCACCGGCGGCCGGCAGCGATCCAACCGCCCTCCCTTCGCCGCCGCGACAAAAGGCACTGGATCTTGCACCCCCGGCGGCGCGGACGCGTGCCGCCACCTCCCCTTCACGCAGCCGGCCATGCGCAGGCCGTCGCCCTTGCTCCACCATGGATGATGGGATGTAGCCCTTCTTCGGTGGTGCGGTCGCACCGCCACTGTAATCGCGGCCATCCGGGGTGCCGACCGCCACTCCCGAGCCCTTCTGGCAATGTTCCTCGGGTCACTGGGCGCGCCCCGGTGGCCCGTTCTTCATTCCATAGACTCCCGCATTCGCCTCGAGATGTCACCGTCGATTTTAGACCATCAAAATCCCACAAAGGTTGCTGAGAGGTTGGGCCGTGTTGGTTCATCCCACACCCTCCGCATTAGAATGGTAGCAAGAAGCTTATTTGTTCTTGAATCAAGAAGAATTTAAATGTTATTAAATAAAGATGGACGTCAATAATTGGGAAAGGGGTAAAAAAACAATAATCCCTACCTCGATTTATCGTTGGAGGTGTCGTGAGAAGAAGTCAGTGAAGGTGATGAGGGTTCCAACGATCATCGCTTCCGCAACACGCTTCTGAATTCGGGCTCGTGCGTCGTCCTCGTTCTTGATTCCAAAGTATGTTCTTTGTTGGAGAGGGCATTCTTTATTGGAGAAAGAGTTTATCCAAAGTTCTCCCCAAGCCTTCCTTTATCCAATGATTTCCCCAAGGAAATGTGGAGCCAAACAATTAAAATAGGTTTATCAATTTAATTTACGTTGGCACAATTAAAGTTGGAAAAATTAAATGGCCCAATTAATTGTATTGCATTGGTACAATTAAATGTGAGGATTCCAAGGGACTTAACCACATTAAAGAGGGATTTGGGTGGTCCCCACCACTAGAATTCAAAATGGGGGTTTTCTAGTTTGGGTGGTCACCACCACCATAACTCAAAAGGAGGGGTTTCAAAAGAAAAATAAAATGTTAAATATTTTATTTTTCTTCTTCCACAAAAAATTGAAAAACTATCTTCTACCCTCGACCTACTATGGTTGAGGTGAAAGTCTACTTAGCGAATATCGGTGCTTCGAGTTCAACGGTGCCATCAGAATTCAATTCCGAGAGCCGGTTCAAAATTTATATACACCTACTCGCATTTTTACTGAACGTACCTAAAACGTTCATAAATCCATTCCAGGAACACCGGGCCTCGGAATCACGTGCCGTCAATTTTCACGAACTCTTAATATTCCTTATAATTAAAAAAAATTACATGCAATTTTCCCAGTCTTTACATTTAGTATCCAGACAGAGATGTATTTCTTGGAAAACCCACATAATCTCTTCCTTACAAAAACATTAAAATGTTCTTATATTATTATCCTAAAAATATATCATAGGGTTTTGATCCCTAATCTATGTTTTTCCTAAATCTAGTTCCCATGGTTTCTACTAAACTTCCTTTGATATCAATTGTAGGGACCCTTACCTCAGTAGCCTGGATCCAGTGTATGCTTTATTACATTGGTATGAGATACGTGGAATCACATCCTGAAAGACCGAATAGTTTTTTAGTCTTGGTAAACTAGACACATACTGGAGTAATTCATTAAATTTGAAAAGAAAAATTACAACATAAATTTTCCCAATAATAACATTATTTCCCATAGTATATCCTTATAATTCAAAAATTGTACACATCATGGATTCCTGGGTAAAAAATATGGGTGATCTCAAATGACCTATAAGGGTTAAGTACAACATAAGCTATCATGAATCAATAAGCATAATAAATATAGAAAAGTAAATAATTGATCACACATTCCATTTAAATAATAACATGACTACCAAAAATGGTTAAAGAATAATCAATATGGAAAGGTAAATAAGAGAAAATAGATGCCATTTAATCAATAAACTTATTATAAAATGCATCTAGAGATAATATCATTTTGAAAATATCAAGGATAATAATAATAATAAACTGAATTATTAATGAAGTAAATGATTAATTGTTAGACTTCAAGTTTCCCAGTCACACAATACCTTTATCATCAATATGTATCCTTAATACAATTTAAAAATATAGGGTGTAAACCTATTGAGTTTGGATAACTATACCTCTACTATTATGATATATCCTCAAGACAGTTTTAAACTTATGGTTACAAACGCATAGGGTATGGACAACCTGTTTTTTCTAATGATACCAGTCGATGAATCAATGGGATATCTATAATAGGACCCACACTTATCTTCATATTTAAAGCATTCTATATATATTAAATAATATATTTAATTCACGGACAATGTGCCTTATCATCAAATATCCATAATGAGTAAAGGATACAAATTTATCAATATTTACCCAGTTATTCAAATAAATATCAAATTAAAACACTATACGTATAAATGATATATGATTTAAGTAATAATCATATACATGTTAAATAATATGGATATTTTGGAAAAATTTAATGTCTAATGATATTAGGAAAGTGAATATTTCAATGGAAAATTAATGACTACAAAAATGGAACAAGCAAGAGAATGTCAACACTATACTTGGTAAAAATAATCATAAACCATCTACAAGAAGAATAAAGACATATAAATACACTTTATACCCATTGGATTAAGAATAATGGGTTGTTGTCATTTATGAATAAAAATACCAGAAAACTATCTTTAAAGACATTCTTGAAAATAATATCCTTTTAATTTTGAAAATCACTTTTTAAAACATAAAATATTTTCAAAATACTATTTCTTCAAAAAAAACATGAATACTTATAAAGTAATCTTTTAAAAATTTTGAGTCCATGATGGTGGGAAATTATATACATGTTATACATGTTAAAACAAATATCCCTTTCATATTTTCAGTAAAATACAAACATGAATTGTATAGAAAATGACATAAATATTCCTTTGATTTTTTTTAAAGTAATAATGGGTAGATATTTCTTTAACAAATAATTTTAGAAATGTTTTAAACATTTTTGAGAAAACATATTTTTGAATGAAAACTAATTTCTGACTGAAGTGATAATTGAAGTAAGATTTTATTAAAAACATTTTCTCAATTAATTTAAGTACCAAAGAGTGTAAAAATAGTAATATTACATGAAAAAGACCACAAATAACTAGAGGATAGTTAAATTAAAGGTTTTATTAAACAATTATCAACTAATTTATTTTAATTGAAATTAAAGAGTAAAAAATCTCAAGTAGATTGAGATTGTGAAATAAACCCTTAAAATGATGATAATATTGAAGTGATAATTAATAAATGAATAAATTATGTGTATCAGGTTTAAATGCACATAAATAATGTAGAAATAAAACATAATATAATAAAATTAACTACACACATAATCTTATAATATCAAAGATGACAGAGAAGTAATATAAACCAATGGAACAAATAGAGTTATGAAATTATTCACCACTTCAAAAATTTAAATTAAAATCTAATTAAATTAAATAATTAAAATTAAAACATAAAATAATATTAATAATAATTTTTTTATGATATAAAATTTCAAAGGGTATGTATATACACCATATAAATGAAACTATATTTATAAAATTACAATATGACTCAATGAAATAAAATTGAGACAAGATCCCTTACCACACTCTTCTTTTAGGTTGAACATGCTTTAAAATCATGTATATTGGTTTTAATCACGTTATTAAATTATAATAGAACAATATTAATATTTATAATATCATATATTATTCTTTTATAACATATTATAACCCGTTTTTAGTTATATTTCATTATTTTCATTATTTCGGGTGTTAATTACCTTGTTTTCTCATGCGTGTTTCGTCATGATAGATTCAGTTATTGTTAATATTATATCATTATATCATATTCAAAGTAATAATCATTAAATAATTTTCATATTTTAAACCAATTATTCTTTTAATACCAATCATGACACATGTTTATAAAAAATGATGTACGTTAAGATCATGAATGTGGTAGGCCATACACACACATGAGTAACACTTCCATTTTTCAATGATTATTATGGAAATAAGGTAATTAAAATATAATATTTACAGAATTATAATAATATCATATATACCATATTATGTACTTATATATACTATACATGTGGTGTGGTGATGAAAAGAGAGTCACATTGCTTCGTGAAGGCGGTAGTCCACACATTCACAAACAATGTTATCATCTTTAAGGGAGTGAAAAGGTAAGAAATAAAATGATATATATCATATTTAAAAAATTATAAAAATTTCATGAATATAATATTTATTTCATTTATATCACACATAATCATTAAATTTATCCTTATCACTTTCCATGTGAAGCATTAGTGAAAGAATAATCAAATTGCTTCGCGATGCGGTAGTCCGTCGTACACATGAGTGATGTTATTATATCCACTAAAAAATGGAAATTAAAAATTTTATATATGATATAATTCATAAATATTTATAATTATGTTATAAATATCATATATATACTTTATATGTGTCATAATACCCAACCTTTAGAGGAGGTAATGGAAAAACGAATGACATCGGTTTACGAGGCGGTAGTCTGCCGTACACATGAATGATGGTTTCGTAACTCATTTAATGGAAGTGTAGATGGTTGTAGGTCATGAAATTATTATGAAAATATACCAATATATGTATTATAATAAATTTATTATATCATTATGGATTAATAATATTTTAAGGATGTGGAGAAAAAATAAAATAAAGATGCTCATTGAAGAACACGAGATCTTATTCGGGTGTCCTCCTTTGGTTTGCAATAAATCCTTCCTATGTTGACTTTATGCCAAAAATAAGGATTCTAGGATGAGGTTATATAATTTTTTAAGTTATTTGGGTAGTTATTGTCCAAACCAAAGTTTTTTTAAGGAGTGAAGAAGAGAGGAGAGGGGTGGCCTTTTATAAGCGGAGGAGAGGACACACATGGTATTTTGGAAAAGAATTGAGTGTTCCTATGTTTTTCACATATCAAAAGGGTATAAAATGAAACATTATAAAATATTATAGGTGTTATGGTCGAAATATTTCCATAAAATTGTTTTTAGATAAGTTTATAAGTCATTTTAACCTTATCTTTTTATTTTAACACCCGACAAACCCATTTTGACCTTCACTGCGGTAATTAGTTTTTACTACATTCACTATTCATTAGTAAAAAATTAAGTTTAAATTATTATAAATTAGAAATTATTCTTATTAAAAATATGGAATCCATTTTTCCAGACTAAATTAATATAATTTAAAATTTTTAATTTTAAATTAATCCCGCAGAGATGACGATAAAGTGGGATTTTAAAGTGAAAATGTTCAACAGTTTACAAAGTTGTTTATTTATAAATTAAATATTAAAATGATTAAAATGAATTAAATTTAATTAAATGATATAAAATTTAACCAATGTTACTTTATAACTAATTCAAAATATAATTTAACATTATAATTTATTTAATTGAGATGTTAGTTTTTAATTGAAATCTAGTAATTTTCACTATTCATCAAAAAATGAAACTTTTTAGAAAAATATAAAAAATCACCCTAAGATAATTTTAAAATTAAAATTTCAAAAATAGATTTTATTTTTATATATAAATTTTATAAAATTGGTAACATTTAGATTTAAATTATTTTCACAAAGCATGACCAATTTGTCTTTTTGAAAAAATTTATTTTTTTAGAAAACATTTATTTTTCTAAATGATCCTTATTTTGGTAATAATCAATAGATGACCATATTTTTTTTTATAATTTGTTTATTAATATTCACACCTTCCAATTTAATGTCTAGTATATAACTATTATATTAAATAATAATATTTTAATAATATTTCACATTTTTTTAAACTCGATGTTTCATGTAATGCAAGATAAACCAAGTGTCGCATGTGACATAAGCTAAAATACATGTTTCATATAATACAATATAACAACAACATTTCATGTAATGAAATATATTTAATAGATTTAACTTATTTTAAAATAAATATATTTTAATGTTTTGAGGTGCTATATCTTCTTCTAAGCTATACGTTATTGAATATAATGTTCTTATTTTAAAATTTTAGGCTGTTAAAATATCATATTAATTGGATCATAGATTCATAATATTTTTACATAAGGAATTATAGAAGGAAATAAAGCTTAAAATAATCTAATATATATTATGGTATAAGAATTCAAATATATGAGATAATAATTATGAGCCATGGATTATTATATAGTCATGAGGAATAATATATAAATGTGTCACAAGCATAAAAATAGGAAATCATAACATTGTGAAAAACCCAATATTTCGCACATATAATGTTTTGATAAAATCCAATCATTCTAATTCATAAATTTTTGAGAAAAACCAATCATTCCCATGCATAATGTTTTGAACGAACCCAATCATGTCTATGTAAAACATCACTATATCATAAGATATAAAGAATTACCCATTTTTTTAGAGGTCTATATAATACCCCACCCATCATATAATGATAAACCATACATATTCATGGCACATGGAATTAATCATATATCTTACTATGAAAAACCCTTGAAATAAAAATGGGTTTCATAACATTTCAAGTAATATCTCATATAATGAAATCAGGTGTTAGAATAGTTGATAACAAAATTCTATCTCCTAAAAGAATAATACCATGAAATAAGTTAGAGGATAATCATGAACATTACTACATAAGAAATATATTTTTGTATGTAAAGATGAAAATGGAAGAAAATTCAAAAAAATAGTTTTCAAAAAACATTTTTATCATTGTCATAAAAAGAAGAATCTTCAAGTAAATTTTATAAATATTTTTTGAGAAGTCAACATAAATAATTATTAAAAAATAATGTCAAATGAATCACTTATAATTATTATTTTAAAATAAATAAATCCCTAGAAAATAAATGTGGATTGGAATATAAAAAATACTCAAATATGAAAAGAAATCCCCTTTTTAAAGCTTTTAGGCACACTTAAAAAAAACCCACATCAATAGAAAAGTTGAACAATTTATATTCTATAAATAGATAAATAGAGATATAAAAAGTATAAATGATAATATATAATTTTATTTTAAAACAATAATGTAAATTGTTTTTGAAAGGAAGAATATTGATACAGAGTAGAAAGAGCTATTATGGAGGTTTGAATTATTCTTAATAACATTATTAATTTATAAATAAATAAATCCATCAGAGAATAATATTTGACATAGAAATTTAGATTTCCATATATATTAATGAAAAATAGCATAATAAATAAATAAATTTCAAAATTTAAGAAACTTTGTGGAATTTATTTAAGTGGGAATGATTATGATCTAATGAAATTAATATTGTGTTAACAAAATCCTTACATTTGGAATAACATTTAGTTTTAATGAAAATAATTAATGACATAAAGGTAATTTTTAACATTTTATAAAAATGAAAAATTTAATAGGAATATTTATATATATAAACAAATATTATAGTATAAAAATAGATGACATGGAAAATGTTAAAAGATAGATTATGACTTAATAGAAAGAAATTTATTCAAGAAAAACTAGTAACTTTGACCCACTTGGACAGAAACACTAAAAACTATTATATTATCAATTTATGTTATTTATTAGTCTACATAGAAACCAATATTATATATTTTTTTAATTTTTAACACTCATTCATAATTTGTTATTACCCATTTGTTAACTATTTTTTGATAAAATTTATATTCTGATGTTAATTTCTCCATTTGTTCTATACTAGCATTGGTATGGTGGTTTTGATAATTTATCCTTTATTATGTTTTGACCAAATATAAATTTTTTATAAAGGTTACATATGTTGGTTTGATATATCTTCAAATTTTAATTGTAATTTTATGGAAGTTACGACGACGATTCATAAAGAGCGGTAAAAATCCCATTTTTATGACTTTTTATTAAATAAAAATAATTGGTTATATTAATGAATAAACTTATATATATTATCATTTTATAATTATAAAAACATCTTAAATTAATTATAAATACAATATATTACCATAATTTATGTTTTATTTATCTTTTATGATATAAACATTATAACATTGTTCATGTAGGTAGTAAAACTGATCTAATCAAGAACATGCTATAACATATGAATGAAAAATAATATGTTTTAGTATAGATGTAATATCACTTTTAAATAATAATAATGGTTTAAAAATTATTTTATTAATGTAATGAATTTGGTTTCAGATTCTAAGGATGAAAAATATAAAGATTAAATGATTTGGGATTGGATGGTACTTACATTAAAGGCTTAAATCTTCCCTTAGAGGGCCTCTTAGAAACAAATGATTTGAGGCTCATAATTTTTACTATTGGTTACATATCATGTAATATTACCTTATAATAGGAAAAATGACTAGGTATTAAAGGGATAATTTAAGGATAATAATGGTTTGGAGTGGGTGGAAGAGAAATGATTTTATAGGTGAAAATGTGGTACATTTGTTTGGAAACATAAGTTTACTGAATGGTAAAGAAGAAATACAATGGGAGTTAGGTGAGTTAGGTAAAAAATTTCGGTGTTAAATTTATGATTTATTCCCAAAACTAACTATGTACTTATATAATATCTAATTATCAATTTAACTACCCAAAATTCAAGCCATGATAATCTACCTATTTTTATCCCCTTCTACCTCATTTAATTATTTACTATGGTAATTATTTTTTAACTAAAATAATATGATTAAAAATTTTAGATAATTTCAATATTTTAATTAATTATTTTTATCAATTTAATATAATTAAATTTATAAAATAAGAAAATTGACTTTTAAATTGAAATAAAAATATATAGAAAAAGCTATTTTATAGAAAAATAACTTTTTATATATTAAGTGTATTTAATATTATCTCATATAAATTAATAATTAAATTAGTTTTAATATATTTATTTATCAATATAAATAAAATATTTGTTAAACAAATATTTTAACCATACTATGATTATATTTTTTAAAATAAAATAGTATAACATAATAAAAATATTATTTAGATAAATATTCTTTTCATTTTTAATTGATTTTATTCTTATTTGAAAACAATTTAAAATAAATTGAATAATTTTTATTAATTTTTTTATATTAATTACCAATATAGTTTTTTATAAATAACCTTTATTGTTTAATTAATTAATTTTTATAAAAGTGCTTAATTTATAGAAATACGCATTGTAATGAAAATATAGATATCATTTATTAATAATTAAATGTTTATATATTCCTAATTTATACTTGAAAAACCCCTTAATACTTTTGAATAATACCTAATGGTAATATCAAAAAGGGTTGTAGTTGTATATGGAGAGTCAACTGACATTTAACTCATAATGATTTCTATGAGCTTCAACATATCCCATAAACAATTTCACTAAAGACATACTTGTTGAAGTTATTCTTGGGTCAGTTCTAGGGAAAACCCAAGTAATTTTACTAACTTTTGAAGCTTGAATAAACGATCCTCATATGAAATAATAATACTATATGATTCCATTTCTTCACCTTTTCTATATAGATTTCACAATGTGATTACTTCTATTTACACACACCAATTCAAAAACTATGTTATAATGGTCATATTTTAATAAAATAATACTTATAATTAATTTCATTAATTATTCATATTCCATATTTTGCGACCATTATACACATAACTCTAACATCTTTATAATCCCAAATGGTCATATAATCCCAATAACCATATATATAAGTCATATTGAATCACCATATATAATTTCACACACATATCTAAAATCATTCATTCTATTTATTTACATCATTTTTAAAATTTCAATTATATTTATAGTGATTTTATTTTTTTCATAGTAATAATTGGGGTTATGACATTCATGGAAAATGATGATGATAAATATTTTATATTTCACGATATTTTTATTAACTTGTGATTTTATTCCTTTTATAATTTTATTAATGATATTTTATGTTGTATTATGATAATGTATTAATTCTTATCATTAATTAAAATATATTATCTCAATAAAATTCATCTCAGTTTATTTTAGGTCAGTGTTTTGTGTAATATAATCTATCACAACATTAATAGAAAATTTAGTATTATAAGTTTGGTTTGTTACATCATACCTATATTAAATGAATTCCTCACATGAAATTTTATTACTTAGATGAAAAATAATGGTAATTTTGTCTTATTACATATTTAGGTTTCGGTTTAGCTTCCTCAAATATATGGGTTTTCTAGAAAACTTTTACCAAGTTGTTAGTCATGTTTCATAACACATTATGTCTTCAATATATGATCTCCACTATTTATTACTCATAAAAGAAATAATATTCCAATTCCAAAGAATCTGAGTTTGGTATATGTGATGGATCTAGTGTGTACTTACTGAAAAGTAATACATGGAACACATCATACACCTGTGAGTATTATAGAATAATTACTATGTGATAAGCTATAGTTCAACCAATATCAATAATATCGAAGTAATTGATGTATCTAGTGATCAAATTTCCTTTCATTCCAAATCCGATAACCCTATTCCAAGTATATATTCGAAGGAATTTGATATCCCAAAGCTAAAACTCTATACATCTTGGATGATTATAAAAACAACTCTTCCATCAACCTTGTTCTACTTTCATATATTGTCAAATGTTTTAATACTTCTATATAATTTATTGAATAAGACTAGGTACTAAAAACTTAATCTCTCCAAATTCATATCAATATGTTGGTGTTCAATATCTATTCACATATAAAAATTTATAGGGTTCCATTTAGATTCTATACTGGAAACAATTATCATACGAGAACTCAACCAAATGAGGATGTTGATCCTTATTTCCATTGATTTTCATAGAGAAAGATCCTAGTATATGTTCCAAAGTATGAATGGTCCTTTTAGAATAACTATTAGTTTAAGTATTTTAAGATGTGATTAATGTTTATTTGTATTCAATTATTATTAAATACACCTCCATTATTTTAATTTGATCCTTGGGTATTGATTAGATATAATTAAAGTTGGTATTCCATATATTGTTACAACTTCCATTATTAATAATTTTTAAAGTTTAAATATTAATAAATCCACTCAATTAGTAATGAAATGTACCAAAATTTTAACTATATCCACCACTATCCAAATGAAACTGTATCCTTTATAGAAATTTTGGAAGATTGATGAAAACATTTAGGGTGGCATTATCCCATTTCCATACTTCTATAGGTAATGATTGCATCATCCTATTATATTTATGATGTTCAACCTTTACTTATAAACATTATAAACACATAAATATATTCTTTAAAATAACTATATTTATGTTTTACCACCAAAAGTGATGATTATAATCTATATACATATTTTTGATTGCTAGATGAATAAATAAGGATGAACTGCGTGCATCATCCAAAAGTGATTTATTGATTCCTAAAATTAATGAGACGCATATCTTGGTTCCAAATCATATAACTCTATATCCATCATGGTTTAAATAAAAAATATTTACTACCATCCTTTGTAGATGTATATCATAATTTTAGTCTTACTTGATCTTCACATAGATGGATAATTGGGAAATAATTTGTGAGAGGTAAGATTTTATCCCTTCCTTTATGGTCTCCATATATATATCCTTTGATTTGCAGTTGCACAGATAAATTCTACAAGGAACCATTCCAGAGGAGGAAAGAGTAGGGCACATCCACCAGAGCCGGGCTAAATGAACTTTAGAAGAATGAGAAGGTATGAAATCTTCCATCGGTACCGCACCTGCGCACCCCTGTACATGGACATGTTAGCCGAATAGTCATGCAAAGGTGGAGAGCTGATCACGATGCAGATTTTGGGGAGGAGAAGTTTCAAGTAGTTATAGTCTGTATGATTTCCTTAAGACCTACGGGTCATGTAATGTCTCCAAGCCTATGGTCAATGTAATTACTAATCCTACGGGCCTTGTAAGGGTTCCCCCTCATCCCTTGAAAAGGGGGGGGGGGGGGTTATCCAAAAATCAATAAAAAAGAAGGCCTTCGGGCCATTTAGTCAGTGATTAACTCCTTACTTATACTTTTTTGCATGTTCAACTCTTTTTGTGGGAATATATAATTTAATCACTTATGATTGATATATATATATATATATATATATATAACTTTTCATCATAGATGCAATTTATCCAATTATTTAATGTAAATATTACTTCCCCCAACTCCAGATCAACCTTTGGGTAAAATTCATCATTGGTATTTAATTTATATGAGGAATAAGCTATTACCTTGTCATTTTTCTTAAGTACACATCCAAAGTACTTCATTTAAGCATCACAATATAAAAAACAATTCTCCACTGTAGGGTAGTGTAACTATTGGTTTAGTGAAAAACCACATCTAAATATCATATAAGATATTTTTAAATTTATCTATATATATAAACATAGATCACATCCATGTAAGTTTTTTTAGTGGGTTTTAAAATCATGAGAAATTTCTCACAAAATTTCAATAATATTTAGTTAATCCAAGAAAACTATTGATCTATATCATAGTGATTGGTCTACAACATTAATTAATTACCTCTATCTTTGAATGATCCATAGATATATCCTCCCTTGTGATTACATGATTTAATACAGTTATTTTTTATATTAATTATTTAAACTCATTAGACTTGGTAAACAATTTATCTTTTTATATTCTCTTTAGAAAATTCCTTAAATTCATTCCATGTTCTTCCTTGAACTTATAATATATGTGAATGACTTCAATAAATACTACACACAAATTTTCCAAATAATATTTAAAGACTCTATTCATAATATCTATGGAGATCTTAGAATTCTTTACAAGTCCAAAACACATCACCATGAATTCATAGTGTATATATCTTATGTGAAATGCTTTATTAGGTATATCTTCTCCCTTTACCCTTAATTCATGGTATCCAGATTAAGGATCCACCTTCAAGAGGCATTAAGAATCTATATGTTGATCAAAAAAATAACTAATACTCTATATAAGATAATTATTCTTGACCGCGATCTTATTAAGTTCATGATAATTAGTGAAAAGATGCATAAACCCATTCTTATTCTTAATAAGGAGGGCTGGTACACCCTATGGTGAAGCACCAGTGCATATAAAATCCTTTTCTATATTCTTTTGATGTTTCTTATTCAATTATTCCGATTTAATGGGGGCCATTATATAATGGATATTTGATGTTATCATATAACCTAGCATGAGTTAAATTCAAAAATTAACCTTATATTATATGGGATGATTAGGAAGTTATTTGGTTAATAAATCAATATCCTCCCATATAATTATAATTTTCTTAATTATGATTTCTTCACTAACATTTTTAGTATACTATCCCTCCTTATTAGGTATCAGTAACAATATTAAGAGAATTTTTTCTAAAGAGAGTTCATAAAAAACCTTTCATTGATATTTGATAATGCAATGAGTAGGGATATGAAATGAAATTTACTTATCTCAAAAAAAATATGAGATATTTTTAGGTATAGCTAATCCATGCCCAATATCACATAAAATTCTACCAAGGGAATAAAAAATAGATATATATGAAGTATCTTCTTAGAAACATCGATCAATGAAGAGTTATATACCTTGGATAAAATCATCACACAAATAATTATTTTCACCAAGAATTCAGTATCCAATGTTTTAGGTGGTGAATAAACATTCTTAGAAAACTTTCATGTTATGAAAGAATAAAAATAACTAAAATAAAATAATACATTCATAGATATGGAGTAGCGAATAAGTATACCTCTAACCACTTCATTATAATGATCTACTTTAGTGGAATTTATTTCATAGGTTCTCCCCTATTACCTTGGTCTAGGAGGTTACTAATTACTATCATCCTCATTAATAATTTAATTGGGTAATAGTTTTATATAATGCCTAAACTCCTTAAATTTTAATCATTTAATTGTGAGATGAATTAATTTGGAAATTATTCTCCTCTATAATGATAATTGGAATCTTTTATTTTATTTAGTAGTTTTGATTTTGGTGGCCTATTTTAATAATTGTAAAAAAAATTTATGGATCCTTTGAGGGGTTTTGGGTGTTTACTCCCATGTTTTAGAAATGTATAATTTTGAACTTTCTTTCCTCCATGAATTTTACCATTTGAGTTTCCATAAACCTCCATTTCTTTTTCTTTTCTCTAAATACATGGGAATAATGAGATTTTATCTTTTATATTTCCACTCTAAGTGAACATATAACAACTTATTCATATCCAAAAATGTATCTTATAGTTAATTCCCTTTAATATATAGTTTTAAGCCACTAAATAAATGATAATTTTTTAGGGTCCATAATGAAACTGGAGGTGTATCTTGTGAGTCTCTTGATGTTTTATTCAAAGGTAAAAATGGAGTCATTATCCTTTTATTTTAGATCCTAGAATTATAAATTAATTTTATAGTAATTATTTTAGGGAAAATATTTGGGGAATATTATATTCTTAGACCCATATCATTCTATAGAGTCAAATTATTCCTTTTACTTCATATTCTTAATGATATTCCACCAATGATCAGCTTCAACTTTCAAATGATAAATGGATAAAAATAATATTTTCACTTTTGAGCACTAGTGAATTTAAAATATCTTTTACATATTTTCATCCATTATTAAACAAATAGTTTACAATAAGAACCACTAAAGGATGGTTGGAATGGCCCAAAGGCCTTAATTTTTTATTATTTTTGATAATCCACCTTTCAAGGGGTGAGGTGGAACCCTTACAAGGCCCGAAGGCTCAGAGACAATTACATGACCCATAGGTCTTAGAGGGAATCACCCAGAAAAGACAACTTGGAACTGCTTCTCCCTAACATATGTCCTGATATCAGCACTCCATCTTCGTAGGGCTGGTCGACTAGCTTTCCTATGAAAATATGCACATGCCTGGTACCGATGTCAAAGCCATACCCTCTCATTCTTCCAAATACGATTAGCTCTGCTCTAGTGAATGCGCCCACCCTAAATCCTCATTGGAAGCCTTGTTCCTTGTAGTCAAATTGGTATATCTGGATTCAAGTGGCCCGAAGGCCTTGGGGTGGCCCTAAGGCCTTAAGGTGGCCTGAAGGCCTTGAGAATCCATAGGCCTGAAGGCCTTGGGTGGCCCAAAATCCTTGTAGGACCCGAGGCCCAAACTGATGGCCCAAAGTCCCAAAAGGGTTAACATGAGTGATAAACAGTAATATCTTAACGAAATTAGTGTAAATAACTATATAAAAAGTCAACCTCATGATGAATTATTCTATGACACATTTATCTTATCCTATTATACTTTTGTTCAATAATGATCAAACTGGATAAACCAATAACCCTTTCAGTTAAAAATATGTTTTTTATGTTGTGAACTCTTATATTTATTTTACTAATCCCCAAAAATAAATAAAAATCACTCAAATATAAATCGAGTCAATACTAATATAACATACATATATTTTAAATCATTTCCAAAGTTTAACATTACATCTAATAAATAAACTCACAATCTTGGAACCTAATGGTTTAGTGTATTTGGATATTAACTACATAAATATTTTATTACAAATTAGTAATTAACTATATCTAAAAAAATTTCTATATAAGACTTCCTTATACTTGTAATCTATCATATAATTTCATGGGGAAATGAGAAAAAAAAGAAGGAGTTTTCTCAAATTCATAATAAAGGAAAACATTATTACTAAGTCATTTATATTTTGATCATAATAATATAAGAAAACCCGATTATGGGAGAAATATGTGATTAAAAGAAACATAAAATTATAAGATTTATACATAGGGTATTATATATAAACATATAACCTCAAAATATAAAATATATACCATGATCTAAGAATACAGAGACACAAGATAACAATTATAATCCATGAAGTATATCATGGGAATGTGGTAGAACTTAAAAATTTAGAACAAGTAAAATCAAAAGAAATAAAAATATTGTGTGAAAACCCAATCATTTTTGTGCATATAGTTATGAGAAAACCTAATAAAACCCATAAATAAACATGAAATAAAACCAAATCATGACCACATATGTAGTTGTGAACATACCCAATCATGTCCACAAATATCATTATTATCTCATGAAATAAAAAGTTTTAACCAAAGCATTAAAGATATTTTTAGGACCTAAAAAGTCACATAATGATAAAACATTAATATGTGTACCATAATGAATCAATCATATATCTCATCATGAAAAAGTCATGAAATGAAAATTGTTTTGATAAAATTTCATATTTATCACATAAAATGACATGAAGGGTTAGATCAGTTGAAAAAAAAATTCAACATTCCAAAATTAGTATTTCATGAATATTACTACATAATAAATATACATTTTGGAGTTATACGGGAAAATTGAAGTGGAGTCATAAAAATATATTTTAAAAAACAGTTTTATCAATGTCATAAAAAAGAAGTTAAAATCCCTTTTAAAAACCATTTTCAAGAATGTGATATGATTAATTTTAAACACATAACTATAAACTAATACATACTAATGGTACCTAGAAAATAAATCAATGTTAACTAAATAAATGTTTATTGGATGATACAAAAATGTGTAAACATGAAAATAAACTCATTTTTTAATGTTTTTACTATTTTTTAAATAAAATCCACATTAATAAAAAAGTTTAATAATTTCCCTATTATAATGAGGTAAAAAGTGATATAAAAAATATAGAATATAATATAAATTTGGATTTAAAAATTATAAATGAAAACATTTGTGGATTATGAATATGGACATGGAAGGGAAAGAGATATTAGAGAGTATGAGAATTATTCTTAACAATGTAATATTTTTATGAAGTTTGAAATCCAGAAAAGGAGAATATTTTATATAGAAATGTAATTTTACCCAAAGTTATATATAAAATACCATATGGAATAGATAAATGGAATAATATAATAAATATTGAAAAATTTATTCTAGGGAAAGATTACCACCCAATGAAATGAGCATTGAGTTAATAAAACCCTTATATTTTAAATAAATTTTAGTTTTAAAGAAATTAGTTTATGACATTATGGGAATGGAATATATTTTTAAAAACCATGAATAATAAAATAGGAATATATTTAAATAGAAAATGTGATGATATTAAAAACAAATCAAATATAAAACATTAAAAGAGAAATTATGACTCAAAGGAAAGAAATTAAGTCAAGGAAAACCCTTACCTTGGATTCCCTCTAGACTAGAAATTCTATAACTTCCTATATAATAAATTAAAATTTATTATTAATATATATTATAAAAACATTTAACTTTTTACCATTCATTCATAATTTCTTATTACACTATTGTTAATCATTTTTTTGTTAAAATTAATACTCAGGTGTTAATTGTCCCATTTGTTTAATGACAGCTTTGGTGAAATAGTTCTAATACTTGATCCATTGCTATGTTTTTATCACCTCCAAAATGGTAATTTAGGTAACATAGTTTTTTTATAGAGTTATGAAGTTAAATATTCATTTTATGGAGGTGATGGTTCCAATTTATAAATGGATGTCAAAATACCCCTTTTGAGAATTTTGAATAAATAAAAAGATTTTTTTACTAATGATTATACATATATATATATACTATCATTATATAATTATGTAAAGTTATTAAATTCATCATTATTACATCATATTAACATAATTTTAGTTTTATTAATCATTAATGATGAAAATAATATAACATCATTCATGTATGTGGTAGAACTGACCCAAATGAGAACACACTATAAGATATGAATGAATAAGAAAATATTTTAGTACAACTATAATATCAAATTTTTATAATAATAATGGTTTACAAAATCATTTTATTAATGTTATAAATTTTATTGGAGAAATGGTGGGTGAAAAAGATAAATAATTAATAATTTGTTAGTGAATAATACTTACATTGAAGTCTTGAATTATCCCATAGAGAACCTATTGGAAATGAAGTATTTTTGGGTATTTATTATTATCATAGTGTAACAACCTAAATATTAAGTTTAAATAATAATAATATCTATATATTAATTAGCATGCAACACCGAGTTTTAAGCGAATTGAGGTATATTATAAAAATATTATTATATAAATGTTACTTAGTCGTTTAATTGGTGAGTGTGAATATGATAAACCAAATTATGAAATATATATATTTTATTATTACACAATATAAATGTATTTATTAATTGTTAGTAAATTAGAACACAATTTTTCGGTAAGTTATTTTATTCTTTAAAAATGCATTTTCTTCAAAAAATGTTTCTATTTCATTTTGTGTACGGAAATTATAATTAATTTCTACCAATTAAAAAATTTATTATAAAAAATGTACTCAATTTTTAAATTAATAATATAAAAATTATTATAGAGTGAATTTTTGATAATTTTATGAAACAATTTATTTATAATTGAATTTAAAAAAATATTATTTTTTATTGAAAACTATATTTTCATTTCAAGAATTTAAAAAGTCAACTTTTGGTTCAAAATGGTTTTAAATGTAAAATTAGTTCATTTATATTATTTATAGTCTAATTAAAGTAATTATAATTAATTTTATGTTGGATTTTAGTATAATTGTTTTATACTTTTGGAAATATTTTTTCTGGAATACTAATTTTTATTGTGTTTTGTGGGTTAAATTTTATATGAAATCCAACCACTTCTATCAATTGACTATTGAAAAATAGATTCCATATTTGGAATTAGGTGGTTGAAATTTGGTAAATAGTTCCCTTATATTTTTTGTCGTTATGAATAGTAATTGTGGTGAATATTTATAACCTCAGTAAGGGTAAAATGGGTAAAACATGGTTAAAACATTGGGATAAAGCTTTAAAATATCTCTAATAATACCTTTATCCATTTTTATGAGTTTATTTTAGTCATTTATATCAAATTATTGAACATATGGACACTTTTTTTCCTTTTTTCTTTGATTATGAGATTTATATAATTTTAAGAAATGAATAAATAAAAAATGGAACTCTCTTGTATTTAATATCTATAATTTTTGACATAATGATAAGAGATTATATTTTTGGTTATAAATGTTTATTTAAAATATGGAATATTTTTTTTTATCATTTTAATTTATTTTTATTTTTTAGTTATTGAATAATTATTTTAAATGTTTACACAATGTCGACACTATATTTATTCCTTTAATCAAAAAATAAAATAAATGATTTTAAAAATATTAAAAGAAATATTAATTGGATGAATTATTATGCTCCATGAATTTTTTAGATAAATATAACATATTATGTATTTTTTAAATTAATAGATTCTAATTCGTTTTCTTTTATATTTTTTTTTCAAAATCAATTTAAATGAATAGTTCCAAAAAATTACATTATTGATATTTTATAATAAATAACATTTTATAACAAATAATTTTTTATAAAATGATTTAAAATTATTAAAAATTATATATTTTGAAAAATAAATGGGATATTATTGAAAATATCAACCAAAATCCATTTAAGGTCCACTTTTCCTTTTATGGTTACATTATTGACCCTTAAAGAGTAAAAAATATTGATATTGTTGTAATTGTGAAAAGGGGTAACACATGGTTACAATAAAGAGTTAATGATGAAAAATCACATAAAATTATCAAAATTTTTATTTTATGGGAGCGTTTAGACTAATACTCACCATATATTTGAAATATATCAATTTGAAGCCACTTGAGCCTAAAAATTTACTTATATTAATTTAATGCATTAAATAATTCCAAATGTGTCCTTTCCCTCCCTTATAAAATAATGCACATAATTTCTTTTCATTACACCAATTTGAGCCATCTAGTTTTACTAAACCCTAACAAAAAATCTTATACACTTCCCTATATAAGAATTTGAGGATCTATTCTTCTTAAAATACCTTTAAAATGGCCCTTAAGAAGGGATCTAAATGATGGATAATGAAGAAGAGGTAATTGTCTTACTTGACCTCTTTTAATTTATTTATTATTCTCAATCCTATAAATCTATGGTATTTATCATAAAATAATAAATTAAGTATGTAAAATATAAATAAATGTTATTATTATTTTTGGACCATTGGTATACACCCTCTATTGCATCAAATAGGAAGTGAAATGATCACTTGTGAGTACCTGTGGACTACCCCCTCCACGTAGTGATACAATTCATTTTCCAACACCAACTTTCATGGTTTGTTATTATTGTGTGTTTAATGATTATATATTATATTTATGAAATAATTATTCTTTTAAAATTATAATATCTTATCTACCTTCTTACCTTCTAATCCATTGGAAAATGATAACATTGATCGTGGGTATGCTTGGACTTCCAACTCCATGAAGCGACTATTCTTTCATTATATCATTAGAAAGGTGAAAACAACATTCGTGCATATGTACAACTTAACGTATCCATGAATGGTGCAATTAATTTTTCTATATATAAATTTTTGGATGATTATAAATATGTATATAATGAATAAATATGATATTTTTATCATTAATAACATTATGGATATCATGTAACCATGATCAAGGTACAATGATCAGAACTACTAAACATAAATTCTAATGAAAAAAAAACAGTTAACACCCAGAAATAACAATTTTAATAAGGAATTATTAAAATGTTGGTGTTGATATATAATAAGTGGATCATATATGATATTATAATTATTTAAAAGACTATATTATATATTTATAATTAATTTAAATTTATTATATATAAGTTTAAATCTCTTTCAAAGAATGTTAAACATGAGGTAAGAGGATTTCTTATCTCACTTTTATTTCTATGATACATATTCCATATTCACCTCTTATTTCCATTGTGTGGTTTATATAAATCCCATGAATTTATTTTATGATAATTTTTAGAAAATTATATGAATTTTAAAACCCATATAATCTTATCTCTTTCATGAGGTTTTAATTAAGAGATTACCAAAGTGGTAAGGGTTCTTTATCTCAATATTGTTTCGTTGAGACATGTTTGATGTTATACACCTATTTATGTTTATGAGATGTATATAATTCCCATTTTAAATTTTATATCATGATTATAATTTTTTTCATTATATTTAATTATTAATTATTAATTTATTATTTCATGGGGATTATGATTCAGAAGTTAGCAAAGTGGTAAGAGATTTATATTACAATCTCATTGTTTATTAGGATTGTTTATGATTAAGTTTACAATTATGAAATTTTATGATACATGTCTAAAGAATAATATAAATTTTTTATCCTCTTGTTATTTATAGAGATTACATCTTATCATTTAATTTTCACCTATTTGAACTTAAGAGATGGAAGAAATGTTTTTAATGAAAATCAACATGATTTCAATCTTTGGTCAAAAATCCTTTTTCTTCCATATACATGTTTTATAAAAACGTTTTTAATTTTTTAAATATTATAATATAATTTTTTAAATTCATTTTTACCCATGATTTATTTTTTTAAAATTGGTTTAAATGTAGTCTTCTTTTCATTTTTTGACTGATGCACTTTTGACTTTTTAACAAAAAAGTGAAATAAACTTTATTTTAATGCACACAACATGAACATAATTTCTTAGCACCATGACCAATTAATTATTTCAATATTCCTTTACATGTTTCTAATATTATATTTAAATAATTTTTTCCATAATATTTGGATGTTTTTTTAGTTTTTAAACATGCGATATCAAATTTAAAAGGGTATTTTTCTCAATAAATGTTCCAAGGGATCTTTTAAAATAATTTTTTTCTATGATAACATACTTTGATGTTACTTATGATTTATTTAGGATATGATCCAATGATACCATCCAATTTATTTATCTGTATTTTATATGATAATGATGATTTAAGAATGATTCTATGAAAGTTGTTTCTTTCCCATGAGTTAATTATGTTATGATGAAACCTCTATGATACCTATTTATTTTCCATGGGTTATTCAATGACGAAATAATGAAATTTTTATGAAAATAATTTCATTTATGTGGGTTATAATAAGATTAATATATTATGATCTTTTGAAAACATGTGTATGATTTTCATTATGTGATGGGTCATCCCAAAATTATATAGGCTTCCAATGCATTGAGTAAAGATGGATATCTCATGGGATAAAAAGGTTTAAATTGGGGAGTTATACCAATTCAGTAAGGGAATTTGTCTAATATGATAGTATTATGAGTAGACCTTGACTAAGGATATGAAAGAATAGTGAGTGAACCCAGTACAATATGATATTCTTGGTAGTAAGCCATTACTACTAAGGAAATGATTTTAAATTATTATGTGTATGAAAAAACTTATGTCTTATTCAAATGTTTTGCTCTTATGGTTCATGTTCTTTTACTCTTTTATTCTTTATGTCTATTAAATCATAAAACATTATTACATGACTTGGGATTATGATATTTGATATTCAATATATGGTTTTAAAATGTTAATCTCATGTTCACATACCCTTATGCTCATGTTATGATAAAGTGATCATTGATATATCCCTCATTTACCCTTATTGAGCTTCTGAACTCACCATTTCTTATGTTTCATTTCCCTAGGTTATGAAAAAAGATTTTAAGTATGATATTTCTAGGAAGATTTATTATTATGAATAACTTATTTGGAGATGATTTGGATATCATATGAACAAGTTTTTATGTATCCATGTTTCTAAATACACTAAACCAATATTATTTTTTCATGGATCATAATTTTATGTAAAGAGTATTTATATAATAAGAGAAGAAATAATGGAGAGCCTCTCTCTCAACAATGGAGATCCTGTATCTCAATAATCTCATGGACAGAGGGCAAGAGTATCCTGAATTGGAGATAATAATGTGTTTATCCACTTTAAAATGTTTTCAGATTGTGGAAAATAATATGAAATGACCTATTTTGATAGTGAAATTAAGAAGGAAGGTTTTTATTTCACCTCATCGGAGGAATCATGACTTGTGAATTCGGTGAGGTGGGATCTGAACCAGCGATGATCAATTACTTTCTTTTTTAGGGTGGTGAGGCCTTGATTTTTATGATGATGTAGAGATATAGTCATGACTATGATCGAGAGTATGGGACTATGAGTGGGAAAAAGGATGACCAATGACAATCTTGGGTTCCTCCGGTAGATGGGTGCAAGCCGAGGAGGGGAGAAGGTGTGGGTTTTTTTTCCGTCTCGAGGATAGATCTTAGATTCTCAATCGAGGTCGGATAATGGAAGAGGTATGGATCTGGGATCTAGGTGGGGATGGATGATCTGGTCCATTTCACAACAATCAATCAAGGATGGACAATGGTAGAGGTATGGATCTAGGATCTAGGTGGGGATAGATGATCTGGTCCATTTCACAGTAGAAGAAGTAGGGTAGTGATGGATTGTAGAGAAACCAGGATGAAGATCGAGGGATTGAACTCAAGGGTCACCATTGACGTAGATCAAGGGATGATGCGGTCAACAGATGATCACCAATGATGTCAATAGGGAGAATGTGGCCATGATTTATGGTCGATCTAGTCTGTTTCATGGTGATAGTAACAGGGTAGCGATGGGTTTCAGGACAATTGGGATGTATATTGAGGGATGATGTGATCGACAGAGAATCGTCGATGATGTCAATAGGAAGCAGGTGTCCATGATTTATGGATGGTGACCTCAGGATGGGTTTACAATTGATGGCGATGACTTGGTCTATTTGATTTCTAATTGGCTATGCACCCATGATTTTGGGGATGGATGGCGAGGATAATGATGGGTCTAGACCATTCTGGCGAGATCAATTTGGGTTGGATTTTTATTTGGATTTGGTCCATTTTTGGCCATTTTTCAGGCGTTTTTTTTACATGTGGGAATTTGATGGAATAATATGGGTGTGTTATATGGGTATTGAGCTTGTTCATGTCTCAGTGGCACTCTTTTGTTAAATGATTTGAATTTGCTGTATTTTTATTTTCATCAATAAATTTTTAGGACCGAGCACACTTGGTACCTGAACTTTCCTAGTATTCATATAATAAGATGTAATATATATGTACTAAAAGAATGGGTCATTTTAGTTGGTATCATAGAATGGTGTAGTTACTTATGGAAACTTAAATGAGAACAAATTAGTGAGAACTTTGGATAATGTTATTTATAAGAGGACATCAAAAATATATAGCAAATAAAGGATTAAATATTATTTAGAAAAACATATTTATATGGATAAAACAAGTAGACGTATTTTTGGTATAGATGAATCAGGTATAATAACCCAAAAAATACTTGGAAAAGTACATATAATCTATAATCCTAGTGCACAGTGAGTTTTCCCTCTCTATTTACATGGTTTGACACTCTTGAGGTATATGCATGGGTTAATTCATATTTTATTTATGAAAATTTATGAAGGATTTGAATAGATGATAACCAAGGATGAACTAGGTTAAACCTAAGGTTTCATAGATTTAAAATAAGGTTTAATTATTTAGGCATCTGATTAATTATTTTTCAGGATTATATAATTTATCACTATGATTGTTTCTACTCACACTATGATTTTTGGTTTTAGTCAATGGGTGGAACCTAAATGAATTGTGTTAATGCTATATGCGATAGAAAATGGAATGATTTTCCTCAAGAAAAACCAAATGATATGGGAGTTAGAATTATTAGTATTATGATTATTCCCAATCATCTATATCAATATATGATTAAAAATATCAACTTGGGTGAGTTTTCTAACACACTTAATAAGAGACAAATTTTGTTTCATGAAGACCTTGGAGGGAAGAAGATTCAGTTTTCTACATGTTAGGTATGTGGGAATAACCACTCATGGAAATGTCTCAATGGAATGAGAAGATGTTTTGGTTGTAAAAATAAGGACATTGAATAATTAATTAAGGAGGAAAAATAAAGAGTTTTATGGAGGGTTATAAAGTCAATCATAATTTACCCTTTATAGTTGAATTTATTATGTGTGGGGAACATGATAATTATCTATGTCAATTCCTTAATACAATGGATAACTCCTAGACTAAGGAAGGACCTATGCTTTTATTATTTTTGAATTAATAGGATTTTAGTGTTTATTGGTATTCTAGAATTATGTTGTAAAAGTGTTATATCAATGATATTCTGGTTATAAGATTTATGAAACACCAAAGTATTATTATTCACATGTTCTTCTCTAAGGATTTCAAGAATTTTTTTAATGGTACAGATGGACTAGAAAAGTGATTTATTGGTAAGGTGATATTTTATAAAAAAATTATTGGGGGAAATATATAACTTAATATGTTCCCAATGTTTAGATAATAAAGTTTAATTTTGACAAAGAGATGATTAATATTGTTAAAGTAAATAGGATAATATTTATTACCTTGTAACTAACTAGTTATTTGATGAAAAAGAGTTTTATATTATCTTTGATCGAGTTTACAAAATTTTTTGATTTATGGAATGATGAGAGAGTTAATTTTTGGAAGCAGGTATATTTTCATTGAGGTTTAAAGGTAGTTTGTGTTATTAAACTATTTTTTGAGAACATAAGGTCAAGGTATTCACATATTTGTAATGTGGCATTAAGAGTTACTTTATATTATTTGTGGGTTTAATGTTAAGTTTATTCTAGAAATTTAGTGACCCTCTTTCTAAATTTTTTTATTTTGAGTTTTTTCAGAAATATTTTGGATGGGTTTTAAGGTTATCTATTTATAGAATTGTTTAAGTTGAACTTTTTATGAGGTTTTAGAGATTAATGTATTATTGCATCATATGAAGATTTATCTATATTGGATAACTTGTGCAAACCATACTGGTTTAGATGATATCTAGAGATAGGAATAATGGATTTTTATTCTTTTATGAATATTATGATCCATTAAAATTAAATTTTAGGGCTTTAGTCATTAAAAATTTATTTTGGTTATTCATTTCCTGGAGTAAGAGATGAAATTAAAAGTTTTATAAGCACAACCAAAGGATGAAATTATACTTATGATATGGAAATATATAAAGAAGTTATATTTTATTGTGTTCTCTATCATGATAGAAAAAGTATCCCTAAAACTTAGGAAAAGGATATTGAAATAAAAATGTTTTACTTTTACTTTCATTTTTGATGAATCGATGGTCTTTTCAACCACAAAAAAATTATGGTTTTGTGGTCGTTATCTTTATTATGAATTTTTTCTCTATTAGTCTCTATTAGTCCTTCGTTTCTAGTTTTCTCCTATATGTATAAATTTTAACTTCCCATAAATATTATTCTTATATGGGTACCTTATTATGTGTTATTTCAGGTAACCTTTATGTTTCCCACTTTCCCTTTTCAAAGGAAGTTTTAACACCCCTCTATAGGATGTGGGTTTTCAAAAAAAAATATTTTTAAAATATTAAAACTTTTAGGACAAAGATAAAATTACAAGGGTGAAATGTATTGGGGGGGGGGGGGGAATTAAAACCCCAAAAGTTTAGTTAAAATAATAATAATCTTGATAGCATTTTTAACATGAAATGCATAGCTTAATAAGAATTGGGATGTATTATAATGAAATTATTATTTAAATGTGACCTAGACATTGAATTGGTAGGTATGTATATGAGTAATGAAATTATAAAATATATGTACAATATTTCTAATCAATACAAATTCATTTATTAACTATTAGGAAATAACCCCTCATTTTTTAGTGAAGTTATTTTATACTTCAAAAATGCATTTTCTTAAAAAATTATTTTTATTTCATTTTGTGCGTGGAAATTATAATTAATTTTTCCCACATTTAGAAATTTTATTTTAAAAAATTAATTCCATTTTTTAATTAATACTTATGAAATTATCTTAAACATAATTTTGGATAATTTTATGAAAATATTGATTTTTCACTAAATAGTGAAAAGTATTGATTTTTATTGAAAACTATATTTTCATATCAACTACTTACAAAGTTCAATTTGATTTTAAAATGCTTTAAAGAGTAAATTTAGTTTTTTTATATTATTAATAACCCAAATAAGGGAGTTTTAATTAATTTTATACTGGATTTTATTATAAATGATTTCTATACATGAGAAATCATTTTTTCTAGAAAACCACTTCTCGTCGTGTTTTATTGGTAAAATTATAAATTAAATTATGAAACTTATTTGAATTGAATCATGAAAAATTGATTAATTATTTTTAATTATGAGTTTAATTTTTTTTAAATATTACCCTTTTATTTTTGTTCATCATGAATAGTAATCATGATAAATATTCATCACCTCAATAAGGGAAAAATAGGTAAAATATTTAGGACACGACTTTAAAATTTCATTAAAACTTGAATTTATCTAGTTTTATGAGTTTATTTTGGTCATTTTCATAAAATTATAGGATATATGGTCACTTGGTTCCATTTTTATTTTATTATGACTATTTTATAATTTAGTAAAAAGAATAAATTTAAAATGTCACTGTCTTGACTTTAATATATTTAATTTTTTTAAATTATGACAAAAAGAGGATAATTTTAGTTATATTTATTTTTTTGAATTATTAGTTAATTTTTTTATCATGATAATTTATTTTTAATTTTTATTGAAAAAATAATTACTTTAAATTCTTATGAAATATCAACATGATATTTATTTAGTTAATAGAAAAATAAAATAAATGATTTTAAAAATATTAAAAGTAATATAATTTGGATTAATTGTGATATTTTGAGAAAAGTTTAGATAAATATAACATATTATGGATGTTTTAAAGGATTATATTCTCATTCCTTTGCTGTCAAATTATTGTCAATGTCAAATTAAATGAATAGTTCAAAAAATGAATTAATGATATTTTATAATAAATAATATTTTATTAAATGATTTATAATTTAAAAAAATTTTATATTTGAGGAAATTAATATGATATGGTTTAAAATATAAACCACGGGCCATTTATAATTCACTTTTACTTTTATGGTAATATTTTGGACCCTTAAATTGTAAAAAACATTGATATTTTTATAATTGTGAAAAGGTGTAAGAAGGGATTAAAAAAATATATATGGGTGAAAAAATCATCTAAAATTGTCCAAATTTTTTTATATTAAAGGATATCACCTCATAATCCAAATATATTTGTAATATATAAATATGTATCCACTTGAAGTTTAAAATTAATTTAAATTATTTTGATACATTAAGTAATTCCAAGTGTGTACTTTCCCACCGTTATAAAAGGACACCCCCTTTTAGTTTTTGACACCACATTGAGCCATATTTATCAACCAAAACCTACCCAATTATCTTATAAAATTATATATAAATTTATTATATGTGATGATATTCTTAAAATACTATTCCAAGGGACCTTAAGTAGGGATCTAATGGAGGCCTACCAAATAATTGGTAATCTTCTTACCCGACCTTTTTCATTTTATTTCTTCATATACCTACTATAAATATATTGTTTTTATCATAAAATAATAAATTAAATATTCTAAACATTCAAAAAATTTGTTATAATTATGTAACTACCAATATCTACCCTTTATTACATCAAATGGGTAGTGGAAGTACCGCTTTTGAGTACGTGTGGACTGCCGCCTCCAAGTAGCAATACAATTCATTTTCCATCACTAACTTTCAAGGAATATTATTATGATCATTTTAATGTTTATATATGATATTTAGGAAATAATTATGCTTCTATATTTATAATATCATATCTATATTCTTCCCATCTAATCTATTGGAAAATGATAACGTCACTCGTGCGTACGTGTGGACTACCACCTCCATGAAGAAATGTCATATTTTTTTTTTCGTCTCCACTTTACATGGATGATAATAATGTTATATTTAAGGAATATATATTTTATATATGATATAATAATAATAATTATTTAATGGTTAATTATTATTTAACATTATTTTATTCCATCCATCAAAAGGCGAAAACAACTGAATACGTATGGCTTACCGTGTCCATGAACATCATATATCATTTTTCTGACACTAAATTTTATAAATTATTATAATCATGTATATAATGAATAAATATGATATTTTTTATCATGAAAAAAATTATGGAGATCATAAATCTGTGTAATGACTTTGGTTTTTATGAATTAGTCCTTTAAATATTTATATGTGTACATTTGGATTTATCCTTCGAGCTGGCGCAATGTTTGGGTGTCTTGGGACATAGAAATTAAAATAATTAAAATACTAATATATTTTATTTCATTTTAATATATAGTTTTGGTATAAATAGTTTTGTTGTTTTTTGGGACCTCATATGTGAAATTCGAGACCAAGGATGAGTCAAAAACATGGGGTTTACCCTAGGTATGTCATAAGGTTGGTCAACATCGAACATTCCATGAGTGGTGAATGTTGGAAGGTGTGTTTAATAAAATCAATAATTTATTTATTTATTTTAATTAAATGAACCAACTTAGACTAATCGACTATAAATAAATCATTATGATGTTTCTCTAGGTTTTTCCATATAACCCTAGGAGGATTAGGGGAGAGAATTATTTATTCGCATTGAAAAACCTGAGGACATGGATCGATGATCGATTTGAGGTGAATCGAGAGGTGGGTAACAAACATAGTGGATCTTATTCATCATGGGAAAATAAATTCTTCACCTGTGATTGATCCATAAATGAGGTATGACTCATTATTTAAGGTTTCCACCCCATTGATTAAATAGATAAAGTGTGGATTTCATCTTCTTTGTTTGATTTATGTTCTTCGCATGTGCCCATTTATTTTAGGGTTTATTAAAAAAATTTATATCCTATTCTGCACATACTTCACACCCAAGTTATATTCATGGTCCTTGTTCTTTGGCAAATATTTCATAGGCCAATGACAATATCACTTTTTTGTGTTCATTCCCCCTATTATTATTCGTGTTCTTCACCGTTGTCCCATGAGGTTGTGGTTTGAATTTTTTAGGGTGGGTTTGAGCATGATAAAACCCTTGTATTCATGGTGTTTTTGTGGATTATGGAAGGATTAATTATTTAGGTATGGATTGAGATGTGATCAAGATTAGAGAGCGATGGATATGAGTTTCATGACCATGAATGATGGATGATGCATGATGGACTCCTGCATGAGTGATCAGATTATGATTTCCAAACACTACACACTAGGAATCAAGGAACATAGAGGTTACACTTTTATTTTAAGTGGTAAAACTAGAGAGTTTTACTAGAAAATATGGATAAAGAGACCATGTGAATAATATGCTTTACTTCTAAAAAAACCCAAATACATGACATGTAGTTTTGAAGAACACACACGGTGTGGTCCCCTAGCTATAAAAACTAGGGTTTTGGGTGAAGATAAATATCACACATAGTGTGGAACCACCAGACCACACATGAAATAGTGTTGGTGGCTCAGTGTGTACATTTAGAGTACATAGGCATGGACATGGACATACACATAGGCACAACCAAAGTAAATGAGAATTATCATGTAATAATAAACTATCAAGGTACCTTGATGTGACCATGTACATTGGCACACGATGATGTATAGGGGAACATGCCAAAATTCCATTGGAAAGCCCTGGGTGGATAAGAAAGGATGGGTCCCACTTATACGCACCTTATTGTATGAAATACATTCCCAATATGTATTTATGGAATAATACACCTAGGAGATGATGGGAGGTCACATTCCATGCGACCTCACATAATGTCATATACTTCATACATTAAATTTTACCTTCCTCATCCTTTTCATTGGAACTCGAATTTTGGCCCTCGAGTAGTGTATCCTGAGAGTTTTCCCAAGTATAACATAATGGCATCCATTATTGTGGAATACAAGATATGATGCGAGGTGTTCTGAACATGACACTTATTTAGGTGATGCTTGATGATGACAGCGATCAGGTCAAGATCATCAAAGTGATTCCAAGGTATGTACTCCCCTTCCACACTAGGGTATAGGTCCCCTATACTCTTTACATAAGTTGTGTCGGTACCCACCGTACTGTAGGTTCCAGGCGCAGTGGAAGCGCGTTGGTGGGTTTTCCCAACTTTAATTATAGCGTTAAAAAACGTTAAATCTGAGATCCATCACGATATAAAATGCCGGATCTTTGAAATGGAACGAAGAAAGAAAAATAAAAGAAGAGTCCCAGAACCATTGAGATAGGATCATCATATGTTGGTTATAATTAATTTAATTCATTCACAAGAATTACCTCGGTGGAATTCTTTCTTCGTCGATGTATTCAGTCACAATCTTGTGATCCGTTGTTGTGTTGTATAATCCAAGTATAGGATTCCTCTAGTGGTGATCCACACGTGCTCCACGTATCTCTGGACATCACTGAAGGGATCTCCGGGTGCTAGCGTGGAAGTACTTTCGCTTGCGATGTCCGCCTTCAACCACCTTGATCCGGTGGAGGATCTCACTCTCGTAACTTAAGGGAATTCTTGGTGGAAAGGGAATTATCTCTTGGATTGAGAGTATTTCCAAATCCGTTGTGCACAATAAAATGGCTCTGGAAAAGTGTTGGGTTGTGAGGATATTTATAATCGGGTTAGAGGTTAATAGAGTTATGACAATAAATAAACGCGTTACGTGTTTTATTTATTTCATTAACTTTTATTGAAACCCCATGTCGAAATATTAATTTCTTGACATGAGCCCACACTGATTATAATTAATATCATTTATTAAAACAATATTATATCCTCAAAATCCCGACTAGAAAACTACACGGCGTGTAATTATTAATACATGGCGTGTACTTGTTTTCCATAAAACTACACGGTGTGTATATTTAATATACAAAGCGTGTACTATTATTTTCCATTGTTCTCCACCACATTTATTAGACCTTGAGTAATGGCTATTTATTTCTTAAATAAATGTAACTTCATTACTCGCTAATAAATATATATTATTTCACCCACAATATATTCTCTCGAATAACTAGTGTCGAAATAAATGAGATCAAGCATCCTTAAATAATTATTAAACCACAGTCGGGAATAATATTTATTTAACTTTTTAAATCAATATTTAACTGAGATACATGGACACACTTAGTGTGTGACCCTCTAGGCCTCTTTCTCAGTGGAATTTGGAGGAGCCTGCCTAAAGTCCAAGGTTAGAGTCTAGCAACACGCCAAGTCACCCATAGAGAAACAAGTTAATGCCAAAATGACGTGTCACCTCCTACGAACACTTACCATGTAATATAATCCCTTTATCTCGATATCTCTAATCAAGAGAGTTGCATGCTAGTGCCATCAACCCATGTGCTCGATTATTCTTTCTTTGACTTCCCGGAATTGAACTCGCCCATACCTTACCATGGACATGGAATTATTTAGGATATATCAATTCCATAAAAGGGCCTGAGATATCTACTTCTGTTATGGAACATAAGGGAAAAATCCTTTCTCGCATTATCTATTAATGCAGTATTACTCGTGACACACCAAACGTATCCTACCTCACTACGAATAGTGTGTCGTCACAATTTTCATCAATACATCTAAGTGCATGAGTTTTAATACCCATTAATAATAATATTAAAGTCTAAGTACCGATACAAACTTCCGCAGATAGGAACATCCAATGACACTATGAAATGTGGATTTCCTAATGGCGGATCTCGTTCTCATAATATCCTCCTAGATATTACCAAGGGAGCACACCATGAGAAGGTGCCTCAAAGTTTTATGAGTCCTCACCCTTAATGACCTGTATTATTTATGTCCCTCAAATAATATCATCTGGCCATAGAACATATATTCAAGAACAATGTTATGTCACTTATGGGTTCTCATCATAGTAGGGATCCGCTATGACCCTTTAATGCAACAGTTGTCCTTAGGAGATTATCACATGCATTGTCACGCAGAAGAACAATCAAGATGTGATAAGGCTTTTATTAATGAATAAAGTAAAAATTAGTTGGTTCTAGACCACAAACTCCAACATACTCCCACTTGTACTAGAGCCAACTGCTAACAACCTTTAACCCACTAGCTCTCACATGATATTCATGATTCTGCTGAGATAGGCCTTTAATCATAGAGTCCGCCACGTTCTCTTCCGTGGACACTCTGCTCATAGCAACTTCACCCTTCTGATAGAAATCCCTCAAGAGGTGATACTTCCGGAGTATGTGCTTTGTCCGTTGATGTGACCTTGGTTATTTTGCAAGAGCCACCGCTGTAGTATTATCACAATACAATGTAATGGGATCTTTACTGATAGGAACCACATCAAGCTCCTGGACAAAGTTCCGAATCTAGACGGCTTCCATAGATGCATCAGAAGCCGCTATATATTCAGACTCCGCTGTAGAATTGGTGACAACTGGATGCTTTGAACTCTTCCATCTCACAACTCCTCCATTGAGACAAAAAACATATCCAAATTGCGACTTCAAATCGTTCTGATCTGTCTGAAAACGAGCATCATCATACCCTCTGATAAAAAGCTCCTCGTCTCCTCCATACACCAAGAAAATATCCTTAGTTCTTCTTAGATACTTAAGGATAGTCTTAACAGTAGTCCAATGTTGTTCTCCTGGATCTGATTGATATCTTCCAACCATGCTCATTGCATAGGAAACATCAATCCTGTTACATAACATGGCATACATGATGGATCCTATAGCTGGAGCGTATGGGATCTTACTCATTCTATCTTTCTCTTGTTGTGTCCGAGGACACATTTTCATAGAAGGATGTAGGCCATGTGACTCTAGAACCAATCCCATATTGGATTATTCCATACTAAATCTCTTTAGTATCTGGTCAATGTATGTACCCTGACTTAGTCCAAGCAGCCACTTGGATCTATAACGAATGATCTTGATCCCTAGAATGTAGGCCGCTTCTCCTAAGTCCTTCATGGAGAAAAACTTGTTCAACTAGTCCTTAAATGACTATAAGACTGGTACATCGTTTCCAATAAGTAATATGTCGTCAACATATACTACTTGCATAACGATCGCATTCCCATTAAACTGGTTATAAACACATGGATCACATTCATTCTTAATGAAACCAAATTCCGTTATGGCTTCATCAAATTGAATGTTCCATGACCTGGATTCTTTCTTCAATCCATAAATGGATTTCTACAACTTGAAAACCCGTTTGGCTTCACCTGGTGTCACAAACCCTTCTGGTTGTGTCATATAGACATCTTCCTGAAGGTTCCCGGTAAGGAATGCTGTTTTGACATCCATTTGCCAAATCTCATAGTCATGGTAAGCTGCTATGGCAAGTATGATTATTATGGATTTAAACATGGAAACTGGCGATAAGGTTTCATCATAGTCAATTCCTTGATGCTGTCTGAATCCTTTAGCCACTAGCCTTGCTTTATAGGTGCAAACTTGACCTTCCATGTCCAGTTTTCTCTTGAATAACCATTTGCATCCAACATGCTTTACATCAACTGGCTCATCGACCAGAACCCAGACTTGGTTCTGATACATGGAATCCATCTCATAATTCATAGCTTCTAGAAATCTTGCAGCTTCTGAGCTTTCTACTGCATCCTTGTAAGAGAGAGGTTCATCATTGTCCAACAATAATGATTCACCATCCTCGCTGACTAGGAAACCAAATCTCTCTGGTTCCCTTATCTCTCTTGAGCTCCTACGCAGTACTTGTGTTTCTGTAACCTCTTCCACGAAGACCTGTGGAACTTGTTCCTATACCAACTCCTATGTATCTTGAGCATCAACTTCGTCGAAGTCAATCTTTCTCCCACTATCCCTTTTGAGGATGTTCTCCCTCTCAAAAAATATGGCTTGTCTGGCGACAGTCACTTTATTGTCCTGAGGGTTATATAGGTAATATCCTTTTGTTTACTTAGGATATCCTATAAAGATACACTTCGTGCCCCGGGGTGCTAGTTTGTTTCCTGAGAAGGCCTTAACAAATGTCTCACATCCCCATACACGTGTATGCGACAAAATGGGTTTCTTTCCATTCCATAACTCGGAGGGAATTCCATCTTCCACCTTAGTTGGTACTTGGTTTAATGTGTATGCTGCAGTTTGTAATGCATATCCCTAAAAGGATAATGGAATATCTGCATGACTCATCATTGACCTCACCATGTCTAACAAGGTGTGGTTCCTCCTTTCACTAACACCTTTCCACTGTGGTGTATAAGGAGGAGTGAGATGATATAGAATCCCAGACTCCCATAGAAGATCGATGAACTCTTGGTTCAGATATTCTCCACCTCAATCCGATCGAAGTTTCTTTATCTTATTACCAAGATGATTCTCTACTTCATTCTTGAATTCCTTAAATTTCTCTAAGGCTTCTGACTTATACCTCATTAAGTAGAAAACTTTGTATCTACCCAAATCATCAGTAAAAGTAATGAAGAAAGAATATCCACCTCTAGATTCTACAGGAAAGGGTCCACATACATCCATGTGTACCAATACTAGAAGCTCTGTGGCCCTTTCACCCTATCCACCGAAAGGCAGCTTGGTCATTTTACCTTGTATAAATTCGTGACATCTATCAAGTGGTTTTAGCTCAGTAGAGTCTAAATAGCCATCTTGGCAGAGCTTTGTCAAGCGCTTCTCATTTACATGACCGAGACGGTGATGCCACAACTGGGTGATGTATGAGTCATGTGAGTTTTTTTAATTATCGATTCCCAACACTTGGTTTTTGTAATTTAATACATACAAACCATTATTCAAATGTTCCATACCATAACATACGTTGTTCTTATAAAAGAGACAACCCTTATTTCCAAACTTTAAAAGAAATCCATCCATATCCAAACAAGATAGATAAATTATGTTCTTGGTAACACTAGGCACAAAATAACAGTTTTGTAAAACCAAAATCATGCCTGTTGGCAATGAGAGGTGATAGTCTCCAATAGCCAATGCATCCAGCCCTACTCCATTGGTAGCTTGAAGATCCACCTCTCCTCTGGAGATCTTTCTAAATATACTCTGTTCCTACATTTGAATACAGATGTGAGCCCCACAAGCTTTATCTAATACCCAATGTGTAGAAATAGGAATATTGCACTCGATAACAAACACACCTTTAGCGTCCCCACACTTCTAGGTGCAGTTCCTCTTCTAGTGGCCCTAATTTTCACCTGAAAAACACACTGCCTCCCATTCCTTGCCCTGCCTCTAGATCTTCCCCTTCTAGGAGGGACGGTGCTCGGGGGCTTCATACCGTTTATAAGTCTTTGGCCCCTTTTCCTTGTCCTTCCTCTTCTTGTTCACCATAAGGACTACGAGTTTGTCACACCCCATGTCCTTGTCTACCTGGCAAATCATGGTCAGAAGCTCCAATATAATCTTCTCATTTCCTCTCATGTTATAATTGACAATGAAGCTAGAGAAGGTCTTGGGATGTGATGATAGGATGAGATCTGTATGCAACTCATCTGAGAATTTAATCCCTAAGATGTCCAGGTGTTCAATGTAGCCAATAAGCTTGACTACATGAGGCCCAGATGGCGCAGACTCTCCAAGCTTAGTTGTAAACAAAGCATTGGAGATCTCATACCTCTCCTGTCTCACCTTCTCCTAGTATAGATCCTTAAGGTGAAACATCATTCTATACGCGTCCATGTTTTCATGTTGCTTCAAGAGCTCATTGGACATGGGAGATAGCATGAAAAATTGGACATTTGTGGAATCATCCATGTGTTTCATATAGAGAGATAATTCCTCATCACTGCCCTCTTTCCCAGGTGCAACTAGAATAGGCTCTTCCAGCACATACAATTTCCTTTCATGGCGAAGGATGACACGTAAATGCCTCTGCCACTCTTGGAAATTGGTGCCGATTGGTGCCAGTGAGAAGGTTTTCCTTCTCAAGTATGGTTCGTAATGATATATTTTAAGTAATTTTCTTGTCATTTCTACAAATTAAGATGAGAAAAGGTTTAGTACTATATTAAAAAACTGAGACAAATAAATAAATTAATACTTATTAGTATCCCAATATTTTATCTAAATCCAATAGCCCTTACCATTGATTTCAGAATATTCGGTTGCCTGAATATTCTAGTGGAAAGGATCCATATTTCCCTTCACATTACCCCAACTAGGGTTGGTCAAGAAACTTGAAGGGTTTTAGGTAGGCATTCCAAATGCCAACTGCATTAACTCGCTGCTCCTTGATCCGTTGAGTGGACTCCCCAATCCTGAAATCCTTTTATTTTGGATTTCCTCAACCTTTGCCTCATGGTCACACCAAGTCCTGCTATGGCAGTCAACCCTTGATGCGAACCAAGTCAAGTCAACCCAAAACCTTAATTTATAATTCCTCGATAATTGAAAGCACCCCAACTAGGGTTGGTCAAGCACTTTGAACTATGGTTCGATTCTAACCAAGATTATGGAAGGCTATACCGACTTAATATTTCTTTTGAGGGATTTTATCCTTATATGTAAATTTCTATTTTATTATCTTTGATTACATGCTTGTTAATATTTAATGGGATATACTTAAGTGATTAACCATGTCTAAGATAATATTTACGTATAAGTCGGTTTTATTTTAGTTCCATCTTTCATGCTCGTTTAATTCATTAATTGTGTGATCGTGACAACACACCCACAATAAATAAACCATGCAACTGACAAAAATAAAATAAATGGTATGATCATGAGATTTTGTATTGGTTATTTTATCTAGCGGTTGATAAACTAACCCTAGACCTAGGGGAGAAACACCTTGAACCTTTCGAGTTCATGTTTAAAGCTTTCCACCTATCCACCTTTGTATCTCCTTGGATTGGTTTCACCTTGGCTCCTGACTTGAGCTGCCTCCACTAGATTGGGATCTCCATCCATTACATATGCATTTATCTCACATGCATGTGAGGGGTAAAAGGGGTTTTTACATAAAAGAATCTGTGGGTGCACATACCCTACATATTAATGAGGACATGGCTCGTAGGACAACAAATTTAATTTAGATAAATAAATTAAAATAAACCATTCACATACAAAGGTCTCGGTCTAACTCATGATCATCCATACATGCAACGATATTTACGCATAAATAAAACTAGCATTCAATTCTTTAATCGTTCTTGTTTAAGATAAATCATGCTCGAATTAATTAATTATATTTAATTAATCAATCCTTTTATCTTAAAACCTTTTCTGAACTTCCTTGAGATTATCATCCATCATTATTTTAAACAAATAAATTCATTTCAAATTATCCTTGTACGTAACTTGTACCTTGGAGGCAACCCGGTGAATTCCCATTCATTACGCAGATGTTAAATTAAACACATATATATAAATTACCTATCACGTGTTGTGCATCAGCTTTACGCCTGCACCATGGTACATGTCTCAAGGGTTTTTATAATATATGAATAAATTTTAATAAATTTGCATAATTTGGGTGAGTACACGACATGTAGTTATGACCACACGGCGTGTAATTTTCTTCACCGTCCATCCGAAGTACATTCCCGAGGACATGGCGTGTTAATGTACTGCGGAAATTTTTAGAGTACACAGCGTGTTCTATAGGACACACGCTGTGTAGTTTCCGCATTACACAGTTTCCAGCTGGGAAAGCCGTGTATGGGGTACACAGATCAACCCTAACCCGAAGGGACTACACTCCATGTTCATTGGACCACACAACGTGTAATCCCGAAACCGTGTGCCACCTGTTTCTGGTCAACACACGTTGTCTTAAATTCTTAGAAAGAATCTAATACACGACCTGATTTGGCGGATCAGTCAATGCATTGAACCTAGACTACACGGTGTGTACTTTCGAATACATGCTGTGTATTCTGGTGTTGTACAACCAGAAACGTTTGGCTCCTCCGGATGAGTTCCTCTATTTTATTTTAATCAAAATTAAAAGAAAAATTTGTTTATGTGAGGTGAACGAGAAACGAGGGAGGAGGAAAAGATCTCGAGATTAAGATTTCTAGAACGATTAAACATGAATTGAAATAACTAAATTATTAAATGCGTAAATCACCAATGAAAAACTAAATAATTATAATCAATGACATGACCCCTATGATACCACTTGTAGGTTCCGGGTGCAACAGAAGTGTGTTGGTGGGTGTGACCAACTTTAATTTTAGCATTAAAATACGTCCAATCCAAGATCCGTCACGATATAAAATGCCAGATATTCAAAATGGAACTAAGAATGAAAAAGAAAATAAGAGTCCCGGAACCATTGAGATAGGATCATCATATGTTGGTTATAATTAATTTAATTAATTCAAGAGAATTACCTCGGTGGAATTATTTCTTCGTCGATGTCTCCGGTCACGATCATGTGATCCGTTGTTGCATCGTAGAATCCAAGTATAGTATTCCTCTAGCAGCGATCCACACGTGCTCCACGTATCTCTGGACGTTGCTGAAGGGATCTCCAGGTACTAGCATGGAAGAACCTTCTCTTGCGATGTCTTCCTTCGACCACCTTGATCTGGTGGAGGATCTCACTCTCATAACTTGAGGGTGTTCTTGGTGGAAAGGGAATTCTCTCTTGGCTTGAGAGTATTTCCAAATCCGTTGTGCACAACAAAATGGCTCAGGAAAAGTGTTGGGGTTGTGAGGATATTTATAATCGGGTTTGAGGTTAATAGAGTTATGACAATAAATAAACGCATTACGTGTTTTATTTATTTCATTAACTCTTATTGAAACCCCATGTCGAATTATTAATTCCTTGACATGTGCCCACACTGATTATAATTAATATCATTTAATAAAACAATATTATATCCTCAAAATACCTACTAGAAAACTACATGGCGTGTAATAATTAATACACGACGTGTACTTGTTTTCTATAAAACTACACGGCATGTATATTTAATATACATGGCATGTACTTTTATTTTCCATTTTTCTCCACCACATTTATTAGACCTTGAGTAATGGATATTTATTTCTTAAATAAATGTAACTGCACTACTCGATAATAAATATATATTATTTCACCCACAATATATTCTCTCGAATAACTAGTGTCGAAATAAATGTGATCAGGCATCCTTAAATAGTTATTAAACCACAGTCGGTAATAATATTTATTTAACTTGTTAAATCAATATTTAACTGAGATACATGGACACACTTAGTGTGTGACCCTCTATGCCTCTTTCTCAGTGGCATTAGGCGGAGCCTGCCTAAATTCCAAGGTTAGCATCTAGCAACACGCCAAGGCACCCATAGAGAAAGAAGTTAACGCCGCAATGACGTGTCACCTCCTACGGATGCTTACCGTGTAATATAATCCCTTTGTCTCGATATCTCTAATCAAGCGGGTTGCATGCTAGTGTCATCAACCCATGTGCTCGATTATTCTTTCTTTGACTTCCCGAAATTGAACTCGTCCATACCTTACCATGGACATGGATTTATTTATTCTATATCAATTCCATCAAAAGGCCTGAGATATCTACTTCCATTATAGAACATATGGGAAAAATCCTTTATCTCATTATCTATTAATGCAGTATTACTCTTGACGCACCCAACGTATCCTACCTCGCTGCGAACAGTGTGTCGTCATAGTTTTCATCAATACATCTAAGTGCGCGAGTTATAATACCCATTAATCATAATCTTAAAGTATAAGGACCAATACACATGTCCAAAGATAGGAACATCCAATGACACTATGAAATGTGGATTTCCTACTGGCGGGTCTCGTTCTCATAATATCCTCCTGGATATTAAAAAGGGTGCACACCATGAGAAGGTGTCTAAAAGTTTTATGAGTCCTCACCCCTAATGACCTGTATTATTTGTGCCCTTCAAATAATATCATCCGACCATAGAACATATATTCAAGAACAGTGTTATGGAACTTATGGGTTCCTATCATAGCAGGGATCCGCTATGACCTTTTAATGCAACAACTATCCTTAGGACATTATCACATGCATTGTCACGTAGAAGAACAATCAATATGTGATAAGGCTTTTATTAATGAATAAAGTACAAAGTATTTGGTTCTAGACCACCAACTCTAACACATACTACATTAAGGAACATGCCCACTATCTATAGAGTGGTATTCCCATGTCTTCAATCTATGGAGGGGAGAAATACTCTATTGAAGTTGTGGATCCCTTGACTGTGTAGTAGAACAACAAGGTGACAACCCCTCTACATAGAATTTTTTGAGGTTTCATGTGATGTTGGGAATCAGATATCGATTGTTGGAGTTTCAAATAGTCTTATAATTCTTAGATTAGATGTGGATATAGAGATTCCCTTTTTCTATCTCTTGGATTTCATTACGAGAACATGTATATTTGTATGGAGTTTTCATTTATGTATTTTTACGGGTTGAGATGAGTTCAGTTGTATCTTTCTATTTCTCCCTTTGTGGGTTTTAAGTATTTCTTTTGTGTATGTATATACTCACCCCTAAATGGTATTTTATTGTATGTTCCATGTGTTATTCAGACAATAAGAAGATTGGTGGTGAAATCGGTGGAGCGTAGTGATACTTTGACTTATTGACCGTGTTCAGTGGTCAGACTTAGAGATCTGGAGATGAGGTCTCTTAAGCTTTCTTTTCATGTTTTTGTTAAGTTTTCACTTAATTTATTATTGGGAATATATTTTTTACCCTTTACACATTGGTTTTTATTACTGTACTCTAATTTATTTTATAGATTTTTTTGAATTAATGATTACACTCTAGATGTTACAACCTTTTATTATTCCTTTACACCGTTACATAGAGACAATGTATGTGTGTGTATGTGAACTTTAGGTTAAGGACTCCCATTTTATTTTATACCTTATCAACACTTTTCACCAACCCGTATCCTATTAGAGGAAAGCATGGGGTTTTCACACTCGGCCTTCCAAAATCCTGGAAGGCATCAGTTGGTTGGGTCATGATAGAGTTGTATCATAGTAGTTCTTACTCAGGTTGGTATTAAAGTGGGAACCATGGTGAGGATTGGTTGGGAACTTAGGGAAACTGTGTTTGAGTGTCTTAAGTGTGGCTTGCAAGATAGGGAATGCAGTGTCAGTGTAGCGACTGGCATATCCTTTCACCATGACTCTGAAGACCAACTTGATGAATTAGTATATTGATACATCAGTTACATGGAAAAAATATTACATGTATCTTATAGGATTGATTCATTTGACCATCCATATTGAGTCATCTTACCATATATATTCTCATATAATTATGGTAAATCTTGATCACTTTAGTTATGCCTTCACAAAGACAGCCAATGAGGTTACTGGTACAAGATCATAATGAAGATACATTGAGTGATAAGTCTTTAGATTAGGGTTCATATCATGAGGTGTCTCCTCCAGGTGAACAGGGAGAATTTCCCCCACCTATCCAGGAGAAGATAGTCCCAACATGGGAGGATGATTATGTTCACCTTCTTAGCATGCTATGTGAGTTATAGTGTTAGATAATGTTGAGGTTTCATGGTGATCCATACCCATAGACAATAGTGTATTGGCTTGAGTTAGTGACCTAAGTATTCAAGATTGTTTGGACACTGAATGATTAGAAGGTTGTGCTTGTGGAAATACTTCTTCACGGGGAAGCATGGAACTAATGGAGTCTGGTGATGAAAACCCTTCATTAGATGATACTTTCATTGTAATACTTTCAGTAGTTATTTTACAATTAATATTACCACTCATTATTATTCTCTATGTGGATTCAAGAGATTATCATGATACAATAAGATGATTTTATGGTCTATGAGTATGTCGTGAGGTTCGATGACCTCATTCATTAATCCCTTGATATGGTGAGAGGTGTTTTCTTTCAGGAATAAAAGTTTGATAAGGGTCTATATAGATACATTTTTTCTAGTGTAGTCTCTTTTTTTCTTTAAACCTATGATAGAGTGGTAGAGTGGGCTCTGGTGACTTGGAGTTTCCTAGTAGAGGGATACCAGTAAGTTAGAGTTAGAAGTGGAAATAATGTGTCTAAGTCATCTACAACAGCTATAAGGTGTTATAAGATGAGGTCTCAATAGAGAAGGCTTGCTCATTCTCTAACTTAGGCATGCTGATTTAGGGAATAGAGATCACTTGTAGGATCAAACTATCCATGTGAGGGATGATACTATGGTTGTAATAGTAGGGGTCAAATGGCATGTGATTGGATATCACATCGTGCTAAGAATGATAGGATGACGATGGATAGAACACTATGGTAGAGGTATCATCGTGGTTAGGGATCCCTTAGACCTGCTCAGGGCGACCCCCTAGGGAGGCGGAGTTGACAGGGGAGTAGGTGGAGCTCCAATGAGAGGAGATTCTAATGGAGGGAGATTCTATGAGCTTACTCCACCACCACCAAGAATCCCATGTTAGTCTCAAAGAGCTAGAAATCAAGGCCATGGGTAGATGTAAGATATTGGGGGATATAATTAGTTTTCACATGAGATGATTCAATGTATGATATTTATATTTTCCAATCATTCAATAGTACTTATAGACACAAACATGAGACATTCCTTCATCTCCACATCCCTCGTGCAAGATCTTGATATCCCCATTGACACCTTAGCCTAAAATATTTTTATAAAGGTTCCCAATGGGTGTGATTCTTCAATATCACATATCTATCGGTAGTTCAATTTAGTGTTCGGTGGAGGGGGTTTCTCAAGGGACCTCTTGGTTATCACAATAAAACCATAAGATGTCATCTTGGGTATGGTTAGGTTATCTATAGTTTAGGACCATATTTAATTTCATCACAAATGATTTAGATTCCATTGGATAGATGGGACGAGACTGACCTTTTTGGGGGAGAGAGATCTCATGGCTAAGTGGGTGGGTCTTGCAAGCCAGAAGCTATAACCCATGACCCATGTTTTGGTGAGTTTATCCCTTAGAGAATCTGGATTTTACTTCATCTAGATGTATTTAGTAAGGTATGACTATATAAAAATATTTCCCTAGGATGTTCTAGGATTACCTATGAGGAAAAATATGGAATTCTATATCAACTTTCACCCGGTACCACACTGATATCTTCTAAAAAATCAGATAGCCCCTACCAAACTTCAGGAGATGAGGGTGTAGTTATAGTTCCATCAAGAGAAGGGTTTTTCTAGACCCACTATGCCCTCATGGGTGACACCAACTTGTTTCATGAAAAATGTAGATATGATCTTGAGGCTTTTTTATGATTATCGTTACCGGAACTAGGTAATGATAAAGAAAAAAATACTCCTTTCTGAGGATTTATGACCACTTCAACTAGTTGGGAGGAATGAGTTGGTTCTCAAAGATTGATCTCAGGTCTGGATAGAACCCATTGAGGGGTTTTGAGGATGATATTACAGATATGACATTATGATACTTCTACAAGCAATGTATGTTACTGGTGATGTATTTCAGTGTGATAAAATACCTTGATATATTTATGGATCTTATAAACTTGATCTTCTAGCCATAATTGGAATTATTTATGTTTTTATTAATTTATGACCTACTCATTAACTATACATCATAGGAGGATCCTAGAATTTCTCTGAGAGAACCATCTATATGATAATCTCTTAAAGTACTAGTTTTGGATCTGATATGTTTAATTTTTACAACATGTAATTTCTGATCATGGTTTATCTATGGAATTTTTTAAGATTTATGATGTTTTTTCATGGGATCCATCCAAGAGTGTGTCAGAGGTACATAATTCTCTTGGATTTGAATATCACTATAGGAGTCTTGTGGAAGATTATCTAGGATTGAAGCTCGTTTGGATACCTTGACATGGAAAGGGAGGCTGTTTACCTAGACTGAGTTCTCTTGTGTCGAGAGTACTGGTTGAGGGAGTGAAGTGAATAGTATTTTGCAATGCATCCATAGTTGGGATTGGCTATGTGTTGAGGTAAATGTAGGTATAGATCTCATATGGGTTGAGGTAGTTGTGACCCCATGAGAAGAGATACATTACAGATAAAATAGATTTAGAAGTGGTAGTCTTCTATTAGAATATGTAGAGTCATAATCTTTTAGGAATGAATTTTTTGGTTTATTCAGATGAAAACTCACTATCCACACCATTTTTTATATTTTTGTTTTGGGGGTGAAAATACTTTAAATAGGATAGAATGTAATGAATATGATTTTTATGAATTATTCCTTTAAATATTTCTATGTATATATACATATTTATCCTCAAAGTTAGCACGATGTTTGGGTATTTTGGGACCCCAGAATTAATATATTTAAAGTCATTAATATATTTTAATGAATGTGCACACATTTTTTTGGTATAAATGGTTTTCATATTGTTTGGGACCTAAAATGGGAAATACAATACCATGGTTGAATCCAGAATGCAAGGTTTATCCTAAGAATGACATAAGGTTGGTAGATGTAGGATCTTCCTTGGGAGGTGACTGTTGGAGGGTGTGTTTAATAAAATAAATTATTTTATTTATTTATTTTAATTAAACAAATAAACTTATTTGAATCCTCTATAAATAAAACATTTTTTTTCCAGGCTTAGCTTCAAAAATAGGGGAGGATTAGAGGAGATCATTCTTCGTTGGTGTTGACTAACCTATGGACCCAGATTGATGATCATATAAAGATGAATCGAGATGTAGGAAACGAATGAATTAGATCTTGTTCAACATATGAAAACACATTCTTTACCAATGATTGATCCATAAACGAGGTAGGTAACAATATTTGCAATTTCTCCCCATTTGATTAAATTATTAAAGCTCAGATTTCATCTACTTTGTTAAATTTATTTTATTCATATGTGGCCATTACTTTTGATATTCTTTAAACCAATAATTGTTATCATCTTTCTCACATATTTGGCACCCTAATTATATCTGAGATCCTTTTGTTGTTGTTCAAGATAACATATTTTAATGATGGTATCACTTTGTTATGGTGTTTTTCTACCATTATTTTTTATTTTCTTCACTATTAGACCATGGGGTTGTAGTTTAACTTTATCAGGGTGGGTTTGAGAAAACTCGAACAAAAAAATTCATGGTGTTTGTGGGAGTGATAAAAGGTTTGGAATTTTGGGGAAATTTTGTATTGGGATTTATATTTTTGAGTGATGGATATGGGTTTGGGGACCCAGAACAACATCATATATGTAGAGAAATACCACGCGAGTTATCAGATTCTGATTTCTGGTTACCAGAGGCTAGGAATTGATGAATGGAGATATTACACTTAAATTTCAGGTAGTAAAATAGTGATATTTGTGGTGGAATTAGCGGATCAAAGAATTGTGTGAAGAATATTCTTTACTATATATGAAAAAATGATCTGAACAATGAGTAGTCTATAAGAACACATTTGGTATAATCCATTGGATATGGGAGTTAGGGTTTCAGGTGGAGATAAACATCACATGTCATGTGGACCCACCACATGCCATGTGACCCTCAGTTAGAGGCTCAACATGTTCTCTAAGATTACATGAGAATGAATAGGGTCAAGAACATGAGAATGGCTAGAGTATAAAGGCACAACCATGTACATAGACATGGACATGATACCCAGACATGGCCATGTACACACACATGGGCCGATGTACATGGGAATGAGATGGAAGAGAATGGGTAGGACCTAGGTAGCTGAGACACATCACATAATACCTGTAAATTCCATGTAGTATGAAATGGATTCCCAATTCATGTTCAAGGGATAAAAGACCCATATGATGAGGTGAGGTCACATGTTGTGTGGCTTCACATACACATAGTGTACTTCTCCCAATAACTTCAACCTACCATATACCCTTCTTAAAATTCATATTTCAACATTTGAGTAACTATTATTGAGTGTTTTTTCATGTATAACATGATTGTATCCTTCATTATGGAATACAAGATATGATGCAAGGCATTTTGAGCATGATGCTTCTTCTTGTGATGCTTGAGATAGTAGTGATCAGGGAAGGATCATCAACATGATGTTGGGGTCAGTTCTCCTCTACCGCATTGGGGCACGATTCCCCCATAATCATTATATATATAGATTCAGTACTCCCTCGTACTATATTAGGGCTTGATTCCTCTATCCTCAAAGTGTTACTCCCCCATCTTCGAGCTCCAGTAGGGACCAGGTCCCCAACTAGATTTGTGGATCCCTATATTGTGGAGTGCAACAATGAGGTGCGAGCCCCTTCATATAGACTATTATGAGGTTTCTCATGATGTTGGGCATCAACGATAACCTTTTAGAGACGAAAGAATACTCATCATTCTTAGATATGCTTTTTATATGATTATTCCCTTTCTATCTCACTTGGTTTTATTTATGAGATTATATATATATATATTGGGTTTTCCTTTCAATCTTTCTATAGGTTAAGATGGATTTGGTTGTATCTTTCAATTAAATCCTTTTTGTTTTTCAATTAATCCTACTGGGTAAGTATATAATCACCCTAGTATGGTATTTTCCCACACATGTCATGTCTTATGTAGAAGAAAAATATATTTATGGTGACATTGGTGGAGCTTAGTGACACTTTTGTATACTGAGCACATTTAGTGTTTGAACTTGGAGATCAGGAGATGGCCCCTCTTCATCTTTCTTTTTCCATTTATTGTTATGTTTGGAATTCATTTATGTTTGGGTGTGTGTTTTTCCCCATTATGATTTGGTTTATACTATTATACTTTGATATATTTCCTGTAAGTTATTGCATGCATGGTTACACTCTAGTTTTTATAGCCTTTTATTATACCTCTTTACCATTGCATGGGGATGCATGTGTGTGTGCGAATAAATGTACATTTGGATAGGGCCTATTATTTTTTATTCCTTCTTGATGATTGTCACAAAACCCTACTCTATTAGAGGCAAGATAGGGGTTGTCACACTCAACCTTCCACCTACCATATGGGCCTTAGTGGTTTAGGTCCTGACAAACCATGATCAATGTATGAGGACCATAACTCTCAAACTAAAATTCTTATGAAAAATGAAATAGTTAACGAATAGAAATTTGATTTTAATAAGAAATTATTAATAAATGGTTGTTTAAATGTTATAAGTGGATAATATATGATATTATAAGTATTTATACTACTATAGTATATAAGTATAAAAAATTTAAATTTATTATAGAGGAGGATACAGAGCTTTCAAAGAAAGTCAAACTCGAGGTAAAAGTATTTATCATCTCTCTTTTGTTTCTATGAGACGTATTTCATATATACCAATTTTTTTCCTTTATGTGATGTATATACATACCATTAGTGTATTTTATATTTCTTTTCATGAAATTTATGGGGGATTTATAAATCCATATAGGTTACTCTCTTTCAAGAGGTTTTGATTCATATATTACCAATGAGTTAAGGGTTATTCATATAAATATTGTTTTATTGTGACGTGTCTGGTTTTATAAACCTATTCATGTTTGTGAGGTTTTTATTGTAAAACCCTATATTTTTTCTTGTAAGAATTTGGAATATTTTAAGGAATATTATCAGAGCCAGGCAATGAGACACTGTGAGATTTCTAGGCATTGGGAGCCTCAATGTTGATATTATAAAAATATTAAATATATTATATCACATGTGCATATTTTTTTGAAATAATGGAATATCTATTGAATGGATTCTTAGATCAAAATTTGAAACTAAAGTTAAATATTATATATGAGTTTTACCCTAGGAATGACGTAACTTTTGTGTGTGTTCAGTGTTTACATTGAAAATAGTTTTGGGTGAAAAATTAAATGAATAATTAATTATTTTTCATGACCTAGATCTATCTATATAATCATGGTTATATCCAAATTGAAGGGTTATCCATATAACCCTATGGATTTTAGAGGAGAGTGTGGAGGAGTGTTGGCGGACGTCAGGATCATGGATCAATGATCAAAGTATCGCAAGGATATCCATCAATAGCAGAGTTTGTGGATCTCACCAATGATGACGATTAAAAACTATTCTTCATTATATATCACTATAAACTCTAGGTATGATGTTTTTTATTGGATTTATCCTATTTTTTATTATCCCACATTGAGTGAAAATCGATTATTTTAACCGTTTGATTCGAGGGTCAATGGAAAATTTATGGTTGATATTTTTATCTTCATAAAAGATCAGAATTAATATTTCTTTTAGTATTCCTCTTTATTTGACATTCCCATGAAAATGAATCGTGGCCAACCTGAATAATGTCCTTAGTTAATTCATCAGGGTTTTTGTAGTTTTCTTTCCCCATTCTATGCATGATAATCATCGGTGTTTCCTTTAACATGACATTTTTTAATTACCAGGATATCGATGATTGAACATTCAATATTTAGGGAAATGGATCATTAATTTGGTGTTAGTTTCTCAATTTATGGTGTGATCAAGGTGTGTGATGAAAATTTAGGATCGATTAGGTTGGATTTACAGATTTATGGTTGTGAGTGTTGGTGGCCTAGTGATGAAGAGTGACTGTAGAGGATTCATGAGAAGTTTGATAGAAAAAATACAACCACCAATTGTGGGAAGTTTTGGTCAACCAAGATCCATTATTTCTTGGTGTGATTAGTAGTGTAACCCATGGAAGAAATGGTGTGGGTGGGTGAGTGATGCTTTCTAGAGTTTCTAAAAAATTCCTAAATACATAACATGTAGTCCGAAGAACACTCTCCATGTAGTACCCTACCTTCAAAAGATTGGTTTTTAGTGGAATAAAATATCAAATTCAATGTGACACATGTCACACACTATGTGTCCTGGTTCTGGAGACTCAGCCCATACCCTAGGGGTACATGAGAACAAACAATGTCCATACACATAGGCATAACCAGAGTACACGGGCGCAACCTATTACTCAAACATGACTAGGTACACGGTCATGATCATAGTACATAGACATGGACTTAAGTACATCGGAATATATATAGTTAAATAGGAATGGTATGGAGATATGTCTAGTTCCGACCCAACCAATACACACCACGTATCTTGAAATGGAATTCTATGTATGTGGAGAAGAATATGCAGTCTGATATGGAGAGACATAGGCAAACCTAGGGTAGGAAAGTTATGTTGTGTACTACCAATACACATCATATAATTTTTTGAGTATAGTTTGAGTCCCTATGTCTCTTTAGTTTGAACAAGTTTTAGTTGGTTTATTTTTTTGGTCCATCGCTCTAATGGTACAATGTGGAATTATATCTTCAGCATAGAATTATGATCCCCTCTGATATTGGTTCAAATATTTTCTTTAATAATCCTTCTAGGTGTCTCAAGGAGGGATCCTCTATCATATCATCTTCCCTAGGTAGTTTTGAGGAATTTTCATGACCAAATTATGTGGGTGTATAATCCCATCTTAGTAGGATGTTTGATATTGGCGTTGTAGTGTCCCTAAGGAGTCATGGGTGTGATCCCCTATCAGTGTATCATGAACATATAAGTTATAATGTGATCCTATTCATGGAAATTCCCAACATTAATGACCTATCATATGATATCCATTAGTGATAGAATGGATCGTGGGGTGAGATATCCTAGTTGAGTGTTAACTTGAATCCTTGAGTAGAATCCTATGGCTGGATGTATGGTTGAGACCACATTAAGAATTGGTGTATGTTATGAATATATATTGGTCATGTTCTCATGGTTATATCTTATATTTTGATTGACATATGTTTGTGATGATGAGCTAATTAGTCTCTTGATTCTTTAAGTTTGGTGATTTTGGGGTGTCCTACTGGGTATTGTTATACTCCCCAAAAAATGGGCTCTATCCACACATGTCATGTATTATGTAGATTCCATTACATTTTATGGTGTCTTAGGAGGACTGAGATAAGGAAAAGAATAGTTATATATATTTAATAAGGTTTTATTAAGTTTATAATTTAACAGTATTCCCCTCTTACACATGAGGTTTTACTCTTTTATCAGTTTTGGTGGGTCTATATTTTTCCATTTATGATTTCCTATACTTTTGTTATACTCTGATGTGGGATAGATTTCATGAATTCATTATTGTATAAATTTTATTTTACCTTTCATCATTATATTCTATTTAGATATTTTTATGTGTATAGGTACCTTAGGTAAAGACCTCCCATGTGTGTGATTTTCCTACTCAGTTCTTGTCACTAGCCCATGACTTATTAAAGTCAGTATTGGGGTTTCACACTTGGATTTTCACTAGCTAGGTAGGCCTTGAAAGGCCAGGTTATGATAGAGTGATGTTGGAGAAATTTTCATCTTTGGAATAGAGTTTGGAGATTTTATAGCTACGATTTTGGTTTTGGAGTTAGGGAAATGATTTTAAGTTTTTTGAGTATGGAACTCAGATTGGGGAATCTAGTTTTGGTTTTGTGGATGATGCATCCATTCACCAGGACTCTAAAAACATTTTGGTTGACTTGGTATATTTCGGAACTGGTTGCAGGGAAAAACATTGGTACATAATTATATAGGAATGTGTTGTGATTTCAATTTCCTTTTGGAGTCAGCTCCCCCGATATACTCATTGAGAATGGTGCATCATGATTATTTCAGGATGCTTCTATGAAAACAGAAAGACAAGATTCTATAGTAGGATCACGAGGATGATCTGTTGAGTGATGAGTATTTAGTTCTTAGTCCTGCATAGGTGGGGGTACTTCTAGGTGGTCTTTTAGTCTTTTCATCACTATTTAAGTATCAGGTAGTACTAGTAGTACCAGAATATAATTTTCATAGGTTGAGAACACTATATAAATTTTAGAAGTAGTGACCCCTTAGTTTTGAGGTGATCTAGACCCCTAGGCAGCTGATGACTGGCTATAGGTAGTTACCCGAGAGTTCCTCCCTTTAAAGACACTTGATGATTAGATGATTTTACTAGAAGAAATTATTCTTTAGGGATACTTAGGGTGATTCTTGAGTCTAGTGACTCAGACACATGATTAGATGGTTATATTTTTGATGGTGTTTGATCATATCTTAATGGAGGGGTTCTACCCATCCATGTTGTATGTAATTCATATGCAAGAGATTATATAGCCTCAATAGTGCATCATGACCATGGTAGAGTATTCATCGAGTTTAATCAACCTCTCAAGATACTCTATGGACATGGTTCATTATTTATTCTTCTGAGAATTAACCTTTGAGAAAGTATAATTCTAAAATATTAGGGATACTCTAATATTTGTTTTCATTCCTACCTACATTGTGGTACTTTATTGGACTTTACTGAGGGAGAAATTTCTGGTTGAGTGGACACTAATTGTTTGTGCTGGTAGTGGGAATGCCAGAGTTGAGACCTCGATAGAAGGTCACCTATGATAGGAAATAGGATCTAGGAATGAAATATGCTTAAAGATATAATCCCAAGATATAGGGACTACTATTCAATTCTATTAAGAATATTTTTGTATTCCAAGAGAGATCTGATGTTTCTCTTATGAGGTTCAGGGACATCTCACATTAGATTTTCAAATTTTCCATAAATCTTAGAGAGAGATGGTAAATGGAATACCAAGGTAGATATAATGATAAGATATGAGAGTTTTTAAAGGTGGAATATGTGTAAGAGGATCAGGGAGGGTGGACAGAGGTTGTAAATGGTTTTAGTTTTTTACACTTCCACCCCTAAGTGGTCCACACCAGGCTTAGGGAGCTAGCGGTTGGGATGAGGAAAGTTTTAGGGAATGGGGGCCTATGACCTAGAGACTCCTGATATAATTTAGAGTATGATTTTTTATCTTATATAATTTATCTTTCATATTGGTAGACATGGGTATGATCTAATATTTTCTTTATACATGAATTTTTTGAGACTTATAGATTCCAATTGAGCCCTTGGCTCGACCCGTATGTTTAGAGGTTCCAACCAGAGGGGATTAAGAAATCACACAAAACTACTAATAGTGTGACCTAACTCTTGGAGGAGAGAGAATGATATGTGATTTCATTATAGTAGTTATGAGGCCATATGAATTCATTCTTGGTATCGACTAGATATCCATAGTTCATTCCTAGATTGACTGTTTCATGTAGAGGATGTAGTGTGTCTGCAGTGATGGAATGAGGTTTTCCTTCATTGGTGAGATGGAATCCTTGGAAGATATGGATGGTCTTTTACATAGGATGATACAACCAATTAATCATCATTTTTATAGTATTACCCTTATAGTAGTGAATTATATGGCCCTTCATCTTTTTATAGTGGTGGAAGATTACGAGGATGTCATTCTTGAGGATGTGTTAGGCTTACCTCACTATCAAGAGATAAAATTATGTATAGATTTATAGAAATGGACTACCCAAATATCTATTCTAGCATATCAGATGGATCCCACAGATATTCTTGAGCTAAAAGTGTAGTGGGATGATTCATATAGAAATGGATTTATTAGACCCATTATGTCACCTCAGGTATCCCCGATGCTATTTATTAAGGAGGATGATACATTAAGGCTTTGTGTGGATTATCATCACCTAAAATCGGTGACTATGAAGAATAGGTATCCACTACTAAGGATTTAATCATTAAAAAATTTCTTCTATTAACCATTAAAAGGTCCATTTCTCTTCTATAATGTGTATAATGGTACTCAGGTTGAATCTTCAGTGATGGTACAAATATTGGAGTCCATTATTTTTGTTTTAAATTTCGAGAAGGGGGGTTTGTTTGTAGAGCATATGTGAAATGAATGATTGATGGATTTAGTTTAAAAATTTAATAATAATTTGTGTGAGTTCATAATTATGGAGTTAATCTTGTGATATACTTAATCATTCATATATATTTCATTAAATTAACTCCCACTTCACAAGTTAATTTTTGATTAGAATTACCAAATTTTTTCGATTTAATCCAAGATTCCACTAGGGTAATGATCAAAATAAACTATTGCTGATGGATGGTTTAATAGTTTATGAACCAAGTGTAATTTTGGTTCCAATAATACATGGAATCAACATTTCAAACAAAACATGTCATTAATCCATGACATTTTAAGTTCTACATACACAATATCAATATAAAAAATATTAATCAATAAAAAGCTCTCAATCACATAACATCCCTAAATTATGACTCACCACAATGGTATATTTACTAATCCATTAATAAGTTTTTTAATATATTTTAATATTTTTATGGTGATGAATTATAAAGATAATTAAAAGAACGATATGAGAAAAGAGTTGTGCGCCGAACACACTCATGAACAGTAAAGAGAGTTAAAAACAAACTTCTGGTTAAATGAGAAACTGAAATAAGGGAATGATTTTAAACATGATTTAAAAAATTTAATGAAAATTTAAATTACGAAAAAGTGGTTTTATTATAATTATTTATTATGATGAATTAACATGCATTAATATTTAATTGAAATGGAAACAAACTTACAAGATTACAATTGAAAAAAAGCGTAAACAGAAAAGCAAAGAAAAGTGGAGGAGAGGTATCTATTATTGAAAATAGATTAAAAAAAGACATCACATGCCCTTTTAAAGGCTCTATTCATTCCAAATATCCTCATTAAGTGCTGAAATTCCAACCCCTTTCAAGGAGAATAGGGGGATGTATTTATAGCCCAAGGTAGTGGACTGTTTGCCTTCTAAAACCTCCCCTCATGTTGGATTGACCATTTGACCCTTTAGATAGACAAATATGGAGATAAATTATTATAAAAATATTTATAGATGGTTTTTTAATGTTCACCCACCAAATTTAGTGGCCATTGGAGTTTTTATACATATTTATTACTATTTTCTCAAACCATGTGCTACTATCCATTTTTGGGTCGAGTTTTTCAATGGTATAAATGTGAATGCATATATGTCTATCAAGATTAATTAAAATATGAATAATTTAATCTAAAAACATGGTATCCTATATATTGTATTTCACACCACAATATATCAACTCAATTGGACAATTGGACTGATAAAAATGTCAATAAAGGTGGGATGTTTTTAATTCCTGAAGAGAATTGTAGGATGGACTTCAAAGTATCAGTTGAGCCCATTTTTTTGTGGATTTGGGAATTTTATACAAGATTTTTTTAGATATTATTAAACATATTATATAATTTCATCAAATTTGGTCTTCTGGATTGATCCTATGACATCCCGACTTCTTATTACATAACTTTTCTTTACTTTTTACAAACAAAGGATCTTTAAAGTCTAGTGTCTTGGAAAAAATGTACATAATACATGAAAAAATAAAAAAATATTTCAATCATCTTGAAAGTATTCTTTATATGTTCATAATAAGTAAAATTACTGCATATCATAACCCAGGGACATACATCAAAGGATATGGTGGTGCATAAGGCCTGGTAAGGATAAACAAGGGAATCAGTTTACTTGTGATATCAATAAGAACTTGATGAAATACATAAAGACATGGGAAATGGAAAGAGAGAATGTCCTAATGAAAATATCATGAATAATAACTTTAATATGTGGCTACAACATTTAATTTATACATTCATAAGAATATCCCCAAGGTCCATCCTCAAGGTGTCATAAAAATTACCAAGGTTATTCACCAAGGTATCGTAAACCTTGTCATCTATAGAGATTAATTTATTTACCCAATGCATTGGAGTGATATCAGGGAGAACCATTAATATGTATTTATTTTCATGCAATCCACAAATATTATAATCAAAAATTTCATAAATAACCCAAATATTATAAAAGATATGAGTTTTATATCAAAATCATGGCGTTTTAAAAAGTGCTTAAAACATGGCCATTATGTATTTTATAACACAAAAAAGGGTATGAGGGATTTATGTATGAAAATTACAGAATAAAATATATAATTTTCATGTATTGATGAATGCCCCATGAAATTAAATAGTTTTGGGTATTCACATAAATAAAATAACATAATTTTTGAGAAAAAGAGAGAGACTTTGAGACGAAAATCCTAGAGCATAATGACTATACAACATGGTTTTATAAAAAATAAAAAAGAGAGGGGACATGGGTCACACATTCATAAAATACTCATAATAAAGTTGTGGGACATAATAAAATGGAAATAATAACATGTTATGGAAACTGGAAATACATACCACATAGAAGAGAACTTGAATGAAAAAAGAGACGTTGAGAATTCCCTTACAAAAATTCGGCAGCCTAAGCATCACTTAAAACGTCAAAAAATGAGTGGATGAGAGAAAAATGAGTCTCTAATAATTTTGACATAAAATGGACCGAAATAATGAAATATAAGAACATAACCATCATAAGAAAGTGGAAACTAAAAGACATAACATAAAAGACATCTTGACTAAAAGAGAAGGGTGAAAGGCTCCCTTACCTTGAAGAGTAACTTAAAAAACTCTAAGGTTGGGGCCTTGGGGGGCTTGAGGGAACCTTGGGAGGTATCCTTGGGAGTTAAAAAGACTATATCTTCATTGATAAGGAATTTTAAATTAATTTAATGAATGAATGAATTGGTATTTATAGAAAAAGTGAGAGAATATTTTATTAATTTCCAAGGGACGCCTCTTTAGTGGTATTTGTGAAACCATGTGTCACACCCCGACCGACACTTCATTTTAATTTAATTATTTCTGGTCTTTCTTTTGAGTTATAGTTTGAATTGGTTCTAGTTTAAAAGGGTTTTGTGATCTTATACGGGTGTGCGCCCGTACGTGCGACTGTGTGTAGCGCCCAATCACAATTGGACGATGTTTTATTATTAAATGTGTTATTATTTGGGTGCGTGACCTTGCCCGCGACTGTGGTCGGTTCCCATTATTAATAAGAAACTGTTCTATTTAATAATTTTTTTTACATGGGCGTGCAACCAGGTGTGCGACCACACACGCAACCGAACGCGCACCGCTCACATGACCAGGCGTGTGACCGTGCATGCGACCGGGCGCGTGACCGCGCACGTGACCATGCGTAGTGTTTAACTTCAATTAAGAATGATGTTATTATTTTGGTTGGTTTTTTTTGGTTTTATCATTATTATTAATAATATTTAAGTTAATATTTTTATTTGGTTATTACTAAGGAATTGTGTCCCAAAGATAAAAGAATATTTTCTTTGTAGTGTTTTAATAATAATAATAATACTAGTATTAATATTAAAATTATCATTATTATTATTTCCCCAAATTCTTTACATAGGTTTTTTATATTAAATTTTTGTTACAATTATAAGTCATTAAATTACAAATTGGATTACATTTATTTTTATGATTAGGTTAATTTATATTATTTTTTTTAAGTTTCATTTCTTTTTTTATATATAACTTATTTATTTTTTTTATTCTTTTTTATTTCTTTTTCTCTCTTTTTTTTCTCTTCACTTTTTTTATCTCCATCTCTCATTTCCTTCCCCTCTCTCCCGCTGCGTGGAAACCTCCCCTCCCCCCTTCTGTTTTGCAGCGCGCCTCCCCCCTTCTTAACCTAGGTCTCCGCCCTCCCCTCCTCTCTTCCGGCAGGACAACCCCCGACCCCCCTCCACTTCTCTTCCATCCACACGCGCCCCTCCTTCTCTCATCCGACGTCACCCTGACACTCACCCATCGCGGCTCCTCCCTCGCTGGACCACCACTCTCAATCCCCTCCGGCGACGCGCACCCGGACCGACGCCCTCCCCTCTACCCGCTACCTCGCGCCACCTTGCAGCGCGCCCAGTACCGAATCAGCGGCTCCCTGCTGCCTCGCACCATCCGGACCCACACCTCCCTTCTTCCGACTGAATTTTTCAGGCGCGCCACAACCCCGACATCCCCCTTTAGCTCGAACCAGTATCCCGCTCCCTCGTCGCAAGTTTTTTGTTCTTCATTTAGTTGATTTTATTTGTTTGAGAGTTTATTGGATTATGTTTGGTGTTATAATTGGTTTGATTTTGATATTTTGGATTCGTGTTTGGTCCTATTATGGTGTAATTGCTCCGATTTCTTGTTTTAGGGATTAATTATGTTGTTTCTGGTGTGGTTGTCGTGCGGCGGAGTTTGCGTGCCGCGTTTGCGAAGTTTGGATACCGAAGGTATGTGTTTTCGCATATATGTGTTGTTTGACAAATTAATTTACTTATTTAATTAATTTAGTATACTAATGATTGTTTTTCTTGGTGCGAATATAGTTTCACTTAAGGTTTAGTATGATTTCGATGTGTTTCGTAGTGTGTTATTTAAAACGAATGTTTTGATTTTGTGAAAACCCATGTTGAGCTTTTCATAGTGTTTTATAAACTTTGATGTGGGTTTATTATGCCGCGCAAGTGCTGTGAAGTCTGCTTTATCATGTTTTTGGTGTTATGTCATGGTGAGCTTGGTATTAGAAAGTATGTTTCAGTGCGTTGTTGGTATAAACCTTTGATGTGATATTTAAAATGCTTTATAAATTGTTTAATTGTTTAATTCCTTTATTAAATTATATGTATAGTGAGTGGTCCCTTCCTCGGGGGTTTGAGTCGTCGGCAGTAAGGACCTATGTATATGAATATGCATGAAAATGTATATGCATGGCGGTGAAGCAGACTCAGGTTACCCTTGTCAAAAGCTGCGTGTCTTGAGGTAGGCCCCCTATGCCCTAATCTTTAATTAAAATTTCCATTTTTTCTTGGTGTTCTTTAAATGCGTCTTCTGATTTTATATGAAATGCACATGCTATATATATGTGTGTATATACATAAATGGTAATGGTTCTTTAAAAGTGGTTTCCTTAATGATTTTAGGGTGTAATAAGTATTTCCAATGGTTTTTTTGATTTAAACATGTTTATATGCTTGAATTTAAATATATAGTACCTTGGTTGTTTATTTGAACTTTAAAATGGTTTTGGAAACTTAAGTATTTGGTGATTTTGTGTTCAAAAATGAAATGTGTTTATTGTAATTAATTAAGCTCGTCTGGCACTTTGAGAATGGTTTGCGAAAGTGAAACAAAACCCCTCTTAAGACATGCCCCGTTGTTGTAGAAACATGATGTGTGTGTTAAGTGTGTGATTTGTGATATGTGCCTAATAAAGAGGCTTATGCGATGTTATATGACATAAAAAGGGGGATGCGCTTAAGGAGGGAGAACAGTGGTGAGAGGTGAAATGGACTTTGGATAAGAAAGTGTTATGTTCTTTATATGTTTTCGATAAAACCTCACCATCCTTTGAAATAGAGCAGATGGGAAACCTGGGTACCTAGGTGGGCGACCAGGACTAGTACGTTAGATGACATGGCAGGGGTTCGTCCCGAGTTGTCTAGCAGGATTGACGCAACAACACTAACTAAACATATGAATTTCTGAGGGTCGTGGCCATCTAAGCCACGTTTTCTGAGGGTCGTGGCCTTCTAAGTCACATTTCACCGAGGTACGAGGTCTCTAGGTTCCCACTTGTTCTAGCTACCTCTAGGGATTACTCATGGTGCTCATTTGTGACATGCTGCTAGCGATGTAACTTTCTTTTTCAGTTGTTTCATACTTACTGTTTCATTGTGAAAAACCCCATTTCAAACTAAACTGTTTTTCTTGCAATTTCGAAAGGTGAATGCACTCTTGGAATCAATTTTGAAAATATGGTGGAATAAAAATTATTTTCATAAAAAATGTCAACTTGTGATTTGGATTTGAAAAGAATGAAAAAAACATTATTTTATTATGTCTTATTTTCAAACTAGCATAATTGGATTTATTTTTAAAGGTGAGGGCATAGGGCGTGGTTGTTCCTTGGCTTTCCTACTGAGCATCTCAGTGCTCATGCCTACTTTACTTTTCAGTTTCAGGTTATAGACTTGGATCGCTCTTCGAGCGAGCGTGGTTGTAACTTTGGTGGTGACCCATGGGGGTCACTTGGAGGTATGTCTAGTTGCCTATCTTTATTTTATTTCCCGCTGTTAGTGTTTAATTGTTTTTTTTTTGTTTATTCTTGTTTATACGTCTTTTATTTTCTGGGCTAAATCGTTCCCAACTGCATGTTTTGATTCCCGACACTAGTTGCCAGCCCGTGGGGATCGGGGATGCCCTTCGGGCCATGTCGCGGGCCGGCTCGGGCGCTGGGTCGGATGGCGACCCGGCCTGGTTCGTGACACCATGGGCTTGCCCATGGTATTTTACTATGGTATTGGCCACTTGGGAAAAATAATATAATATTTTAATCCAAATTAGTCAACAAAAATTTTAAATTACATATTATATCATTATGATGTCATAAAACACACTAAAAACTCAAAAACTATATTTTTACTATTCACCAAAAAAACAAAACATTTTATAAAAATATCATAAATTCACCCTAACTAAATATCGATGTTCTGAATTCAAAAATCAATTAAATTTTATGAAAATAAGTTTATAAATATGAGATATTTAATTTTTAAGTAAAATCACTATTTACCTGAAAAAATAATAATACTTAACTTATAATTTTTGAAACAGTTATTTACTTATGCTATTATATCACACTACCATTTAAGATGCCTAAATTATATTTATACATTCTTAAGTGATGTTAAAATTACATTGGTAAAATTACTATTCATAAGGGTAATATTACTATTCACAATTTACTATTCACCAAAAATTAAGTTTATATTATCAAACATAAAATTTCTTACTGATCATAACTGTATATATCCATTTTTGGAAATCATTTCACATTATTAATTATTTAAAGTATATAGTTTTTAAAATACTCTTTTTTTCAATATTTATCAAAAATAAGAAACTTATAAAAATTCAACCTATATTTATTTTGACATTTGAAATGCAAAACTTTTACCATAATAAGAAATAACAATTGTATTTGTACAAAAGGATTACACAATGTAACTTATGACTCATTACATAACCCCTTATAACACCTACATAGGACCTAAGAGTAAGGTGTGAAATGGTGATAGAATCTTGGGGTGGCTCAGACAACATTGCTCGAGTGGTGATTTCTATCAGCTTGAACTTCACCTAAAGACGATTATGTTCAAGCTTAAAATGTTAAAGATCAGATTGGGCTTGGTCTAGAGAAAATCCCAATGATGATACATTATTCTCAAGCTCTGATAGATGGGCTTCATATGACCTGAGGCTACTAGATGAGGTGATCGACTCTTCTTTCTGCATCAATTATCCATTATTATTTATATTTTAAACAATAATTTTAATGTTAAAAATTATTATTGTTTTCCAATAGTCATATTGACCAATGGTCATATAATGATCAAAAACCCAGTGGTCACATTTCATATATATATATATATATATTTATTATGAAATAGTAATACATACATTTTCAGGAAGCAAAATATTCTTCAAAAGTTATAACATAACTTTTCCTTACATTTTACAAACAGAGGATCTTAAAAGTCTAGTGTCTTGGAAAAAGGGTAAACAATACAAGAATACATAAACCAATATTTTAATAATCTTTAAATGATTCTTGATATGTTCATCCTAAGTATAATTACTACATCTCATAACCTGGGGACATACATCAAAGGAAAGGGTGAGCATAAGGCCTTGTAAGGCTAAACAAGGGAATCAGTTTACTTGTGATATCAATAAAAACTTTATGAAATTCATAAAGACATGGGAAATGGAAAGAGAGGGATATACTAATAAAAATAACATGAATCATAACTTTAATATGTGGATAAAATATTTAAATTATACATTTATAATCATATCACCATGCTCCATCCCCAAGGTATCATAAAAATTACCAAGGTTATTCACCAAGGTATCGTAAAACTTGTCATCTCTAGAGATTAGTTTATTTTCCCAATGCATTGGAGTGATATCTGGGTGCACCCTTAATATTAATTTATTTTAAATTTATACACTTATATTATAATAAAAAAATTCATAAATAACCTATATATAATAAAAGAGATGAGTTTTATATCAAAATCATGGCATTTTAAAAAGTGCTTAAAAACATGACCATTTTGTCTTTTATAACCCAAAAAAAGGGAATGAGGGATTTATTTATGAAAATAATAGAATAAAATATATAATTTTTATGTATCTATGAATACCCCAAGAAATTAAATAGTTTTGGGTATTCACATAAATAAAATAATATAATTTATTGAGAAAAAGAGAGAGATTTTGAGATGAAAATCCTACAACATAATGACTATGCAACATGGTTTTAGAAAATATTAAAAAGAGATGGTACTTGGGTCATTCATTAATAAAAGACTCATAATAAAGTAGTGGGACATAATAAAATGGAAATAAAAACATGGTATGGAAACTTGAAAGACATACCACATAGAAAATTACTGGAATGGAAAAAGAGACGTTGAGAATTCCCATATGAAAATTCGGCAGCCTAATGGCGTCACTTAAAACTTTATAAAATGAGTTGATGAGAGAAAAAAGGGTCTCTCATAATTTGGAAATAAAATGGAATGAAATAAGGATATATAATAACATACAAAAACATAATAAAATGGAAACTAAAAAGACATAAAATAAAAGAAGTCTTGACTAAAAGAGGAGGGTGAAAGGCTCCCTTACCTTGAAGAGTAACTTCAAAAACTCTAATGTTGTGACCTTGGGGGGATTGGGGGAAACTTTGGAGGACTAATTGGGAGGTAAAAAGACCAGATCTTTGTTTAGGAGAAATTTTTATTGAAAGGAATGAAGTAATGAGTTTGTATTTATAGAAAAAGTGAGGAAATATTTTATTAATTTTCAAGGGACACCTCATTAGTGGTATTTGAAAAACCATGGGCTTGACCATGGAATTTTCCCATATTTTTGGACAATTTGGAAAAATCCTATAATATTTTAATCCAAATAAGTCGAACGAAATTTTAAATTACATATTACATCATTATGATGTCATAAAACACACTGAAAACTCAAAAACTGAATTTTTACTATTCACCTAAAAACAAAACATTTTATAAAAATCTCATAAATTCACCCTAAAATAATATCAATTTTATGAATTCAAAAATGAACTCAATTTTTTGAAAACAATTTTCTAAATTTGAGATATTTAATTTTTAAGTAAAATCACTATTTACCCAAAAAAATACTAAGACATAACTAGTAATTTTTGAAACAGTGATTTACTTATGCAATTATATCAAATTACCATTCAAGATGCCAAAATTACATTTATAAATTCTTAAGCGAGGTTACTATTCCATTGGTCACATTACTATTCATAAGGGTAATATTACTATTCATAATTTACTATTCACCAAAAACTAAGTTGATCTTATCAGACTCTAAATTTCTTACTAATCACTACTGCATATGTCCATTTTTGAAACTAATTTCACATTATTAATTATTTAATGTATAAAAATATTTTAAAATACTCTCTTTTTTTCAATATTCATCAATAATATGAAACTTCTAAAAATTCAACCTATATTTATTTTGACATTTTAAATTCAAAATTTTTACCATAATAAGAAATAACAATTTTATTTATACAAAAGGATTACACAATGTAACTAAGGCCTCATTACATAAACCCTTATAACACATGAATAGGACCTAAGAGTATGGTTTTAAATAATTATAGAATCTTGGGGAAGCTCAGATAGCATTGCTCGAGTGGTAATTTTTATCAGCTTGAAATTCTCTTGAAGGTGATTACATTCAAGATTAACTTGTTGAAGCTCAGCTCTGGATTGTTCCAGAGAAAACCTCAATGATTCTACATCCTTCTAAAGATCTAAAATATGGGCTTTTTATGACCCGAGTCTACTAGATGAGGTCATCAACTCTTCTTTCTACATTAATTATCCATTATTATTTATATTTTAAACAGCAATTATAATGTTAAAAGTTATTATTGTTTCCAACAGTCATATTGACCAATGGTTATATAATGATAAAAACCCAATGGTCACATTTAATTTATGATTGTATATTTTTTATTTATTATGACATAGTAAGACATACATTTATAAGAAACAAAATATTATTCAAAAGTTATTACATAAAATTTCATTGCATTTTACAAACAATGGATCTTTAAAGTCTAGTGTCTTGGAAAAAGGTACACAATTCATTAAAAAATAAACCAATATTTTAATCCTCTTAAAAGTATTCTTGATATGTTCATCCTAAGTAAAATTACTGCATATCATAACCTGGGGACACACATCAAAGGAAAAGGTGAGCATAAAGCTTAGTTAGGGTAAACAAGGGAATCAGTTTACTTGTGATATCAATAAGAACTTGATGAAATACATAAAGACATGGTAAATTTAAAGAGAGGAAAATCATAAAAAAATAACACGAATCATAACATGAATATGTGGCTGAAACATTTAATTTATACAATCATAATCATATCACCATGGTCCATCCCCACGATGTCATAAAAATTACCAAGGTTATTCACCAAGGTATTATAAAACCCGTCATCTCTAGAGATTAATTTATTTACTCAATGAATTGGAGTGATATCAGGGATCACCATTAATATTTATTTATTTCCATGATATCCACATAGATAATAATCAAACATTTAATAAATAAATTATATAGAATAAAAGATATGAGTTTTATATCAAAATCTTGGTGTTTTAAAAAGTGCTTAAAAACATGACTATCATGTCATTTATAACCCACATGAAGGGAAGGAGGGATTTATATATATAAATTAGAGAATAAAATATTTTGTTTATATGTATTTATGGATAACCTAGGAAATAAAATATTTTTGGGTATTCACATAAATAAAAAAATAGAATTTCATGAGAAAAAGAGTGATATTTTGAGACGAAAATTCTGCAGCATAACGACTATGCAACATGGTTTTAGAAAGCATTAAAAAAGAGGGGATAAGGGTCACCCATTCATAAAATAATCATAATAAAGTATTGGGAAAGAATAAAATGGAAATAAGAACATGGTATGGAAACTTTAAAGACATACCACATAAAAGGGAACTTGAATGGAAAAAGAGACATTGCGAATTCCCTTATGAAAATTCGGCAGCCTAACAGCATCACTTAAAACTTCAAAAAATGAGTTGATGAGAGGGAAAAGGTTCTCTCATCATTTTTAAATAAAATTTAAATCAATAATGATATATAATAACACAGCCCAACATAATAAAATGGAAACTAAAATACAAAACATAATAGAATTATTGACTAAAAGGGGAGGGTGAAAGGCTCCCTTACCTTGAAGAGTAAATTCAAAAACTAGAAGGTTGGGAACTTGTGGGGGATTTAGTGTACCTTGTGAGGACAAATTGGGAAGTAAAAAGACCATATATTTATTGATAAGGAATTTGGAATGAAAGGAATGAAGGGATGAGTTGGTATTTATAACAAAAGTGAGGGACTATTTTATTAATTTACAAGGGACACCTCATTAGTGGTATTTGCAAAACCATGGGCTTGCCCATGGTATTTTCCCATGGTTTTGGCATGTTGGGACACCTCGTATGATATTTTAATCCAAATGAGTCTAAAAACATTTTAAATTAAATATTACATCATTATGATGTCATAAAATACACCGAAAACTCAAAAACTGTATTTTTACTATTCAACCAAAAGCAAAATATTTTATAAAAATCTCATAAATTTACCCTAACCTAATATAAATGTTATGAATTCAAAAACGAACTCCATTTTATAATAGTAATTTTCTAAATATGATATATTTAATTTTTACGTAAAATAACCATTTACCAGAAAAAATAATAATACTTAACTAATAATTTCTTAAATAGTTATTTACTAATGCTATTATATCACATTACCGTTAAATATTCCTAAATTATATTTATACTTTATTAAGTGAGGTTACTATTCTATTGGTTACATTACTATTCATAATGTTAATACTACTATTCATAATTTACTATTCACCAAAAATCAAGTTGATCTTATCAGACTCTAAATTTCTTTATGATAACAACTATATATGTCCATTTTTGAAAATAATTTCACATTATTATTTATTTGAAGTATAAAAATATTTTAAAATACTCTCTTGTTTTCAATATTCATCAATAATATGTAGCTTCTAAAAATTCATCATATATTTATTTTTACATTTAACATTAATTTTTTTAACCATAATATGAAATAAAAATTTTATTTATAAAAAACACAAGGTTACTAAGGCCTCATTACATATCCCCTTATAACACCTACATACGTCCTAAGAGTAAGGTGTTCAATGGTGATAGAATCTTGGGGCATCCCAGACAACATTTTCCGAGTAGTGATTTCTGTCAGTCTAAACTTCTCCTGAAGGCCATTACGTTCAAACTTAACATATTAAAGATCGACTTAGGATTGGTCCAGAGCAAAGCCTAGTGATTCTATTTCCTTCCCAAGCTCTGATAGATGGGCTTTATATGAACTGAGTCTACTAGACAAGGCCATAGACTCTTCTTTCTATATTAATTATCCATTATTATTTATATTTTAAACAAAAATTATAATGTTAAAAATTATTATTGTTTCCAATAGTCATATTTAAAAATTTTCATATAATGATCAAAAGTAAATGGTCACATTTCATTTATAATTATATATTTTTTTATTGATTATGACATAGTAAGACATACATTTTCTAGAAACAAAATATTATTGAAAATTTGGGGTCGTTACAGAGCCCAGAAATTCTATCTTCATGGATGGTTATGTTTTCATCATAAAATTTGTGGATATTATTATGTAGTCCATATGATCCTTTAAATGGATTAATTATACCAAGCTAAAGTTGAATTATTTTGTTGAAATTGAATTAGGTACCCTAAAAACAAATAACCAGACAATTTAAATAATTAGTGTTAAAGTTATAGTTAAAATAATAAATTGAATCGAATATGTATTTATTCGAAGAATGATAAAAAATTATATTTTGTATTGAAACATTATTATTTCACACAAAATATGCAATTTTACTTGAAAATTACTAAAGGGAGTAGAAGAAACTTATGAATAAATGAATAAAATCAAGTATATACAACCTATTCAATCAGTTGAGGAAGGAGATATGGTTATCGAAGATAGATCTCAAATATGGTTATCACCAGATACACATATGATACAATAATACATTTAATATTAAATTCCCATGTCACTAAATACATTACAAGAAATTGGTTATACATTTCGACATGAATAACTCCTCATCATTTTTATGGGACTCATGAACAGGAACTTTTATCCTTTATTAACCTCGTTTGGTGTGGCCTTAATCGATGAAATAAAAGTGTAATCAACATATTAGGTGGAGCATGAAATACACTTGAGGATAATCTTAGACATACTCTAAGGGAACTATATTTATAGAAATATTTCTAGGTGTCTGTTCTAGATTAAGGAGGTCTACTTCTTGGGACATGTCATCTCATCAGAGGGTGTGTTAGTGGACCTGATCAAGGTTGTGAGATTGTTATCTTGGGAGCTACCCAAGAGTGTGATGGAGGTGCAATGATTCTTTGGGTTGGAAGGATACTACCATGGATTCATGCCTAATTTATCCTAGATATCGTTACCCTTAACTTATTTGACCTAGAATGGGAAACCCTTCATATGGACGGAGAGGTTCCAAAAATATTTTTCAGAGTTGAGGAAGAGGTTGATGAGAGATCCATTTGAGGTTTCTAGGGGAGGGTGTCGTGTATGTAGTGTTCTGTAATGCCTCAGAGATTGGACTTGGTTGTGTTATGTTATAGAGGTAGCTGGTGATTACCTATGGGTCCTGATATCTGATACCTCATGAGAAAAACAATGCAATCCATGATTTGGTGAAGGAAAAAGTGATTTTTTCCTAGAATATGTGGTGACATTAGATTATGGGTGATTGTTTTATCATCAATTATAACCAAATGATTCTCAAGTACATCATTTTTAGAATGATATTAACTTGAGATAGAGAAGAGGGCTATAATTACTCTAGGATTATAACTTTAGGATACTCTATACTATCAGGAATGGGAATTTAGTGGTAGATTATCTCAGAAAGAGATATTGTTTTCTATTGTCGGCTGAGGTGTTAGATCAGTTAGACTCATTGCAGTTGTCCTTTTTTGAGGAGGATGGTGTGGTTCACCTCCAGTCAATGGTTGTTTCCCTGCCACTTCTATAGAGTGTTAATAAGGCTCATCTGGGAGATAATTACTGTGAGACCTTTCAAGTCTTGATATCCATTAGACAATATCTTGATGGATTTTATAAAGGTATAGAGAATGATATCCTTTTTAGAGGGAGGATGATGGTAACAGTGATGTTTCATGTGGAGGGTCTAAGGTAGTTTTATACATCCCCCTTGGAGGTACATCTGGGTGTGGAAAATATATACCAAGACCTTTGGTGTTAGTTCTGTTGGACAAGGATGAAGAAATGTTTAGCATATTTTGTCTCTTGAAGCCTCACTTGTCTCTCGATGCCTCACTATTCAGAAGTTGAAGGTTGAGAACCAGGTTCTAGTGGGTTTAGATCTACCACTTAATGTGCCAAAGTGAATGTGGTATGGTATATCTACGGAATTCATGATGGGGTCTCCATGATCCACTAGACTACATGATTCTATCTAGGTAGCTATAGAACAAATCACCAAGTCATCCCAATTTCTATCCATCTGATAGTTGAGTCCAGTAGAGAGATTGATATACCTTTACATGTATGAGATAGTCCAGCATCATGGAGCTCCCTTGATGATTATTTCAATCCACGATGCTCACATCACATCATGATTATAGAGAGAATTTTAGGAGGCCTTTAGGACTCAGTTTTATTTGAGCACAGCGTTTCACCCATAAAATAATGGCCATACTGAGCAGATCATTTAGGTTTTATAGGAAATATTGTGTGATTTCATGTTTTACTTTTTTCATAGTTGGTAGGATAAACTATCCTAGGTTTATTTTTTGTACAATAACAACTATCATTCCACCATTGACATGACACCATTTGAGGTCATGTATGGGAGACCATATAAGTACCCACTATGTTGGATTGATATTATTGATTTATTAATAATTGTCCTAGATTTTGTGTGGGAAAAATAGTGAAGGTAAAAATCATAAATAAGAGGATGAAGACTTTATGGAGTCATCAGAATTCTTATATAGAACAATGATGGAGGATTTTTAAGTTCTAAGAGGGAGACCATGTGTTTCTAAAGGCATCACCTCAATGAAGATTTTGAATATTTAGAAGGAAAAAACAGTTGTTTCCGAGATTCATTGTCCCTTTCTAGATACTTCATAGGGTTAGAGAGGTAAAATAATACTCGAACCTAGCACCACATTTAGACTAGGTACACGGTTTTTTACATATGTCATATCTGAAGACGTATGTGCATAATCCATCCAAGTTATCAATTGGGGTAATATGGAAATCAAGGATGGATCTATATTTGTAGAGTACCATATATAGATCTAGGATCAGAAGGAGAAGATCCTTTGGTGGTGATAAATTCCCATGATGTGTTTTTGGTGATAGTGCTTGAATCTTTAGGAGAGAACCTAAGAGGGGGAGAATAATATCAGATCCCAGAACCCTCATCTTTTTTCGTTGGTTTTTTATTTTTATGAAGAAAATACCTAATTTGGGGAGAAATTAACATCCTTATTTCTTCATTGTAATAATTTTTAATATGTTAAGGAATATTTTTGATGCTATGAACTAAGATGGTACGATATTTTGAGGCCCAGTGAGCCTCAGTGATGATATTATAAAAACAATAAATATATTATATCATACACATGTGATTTTTATGAAATAATGGAATAACTCTTGAACAAAGACTTGGATAAAATTTTTTCAGACCACCATTAAATCCCATATGTGGTTTTTACCCTAGTGTTGACATAAATTTTATGCACATAAAGTGTTTTACTTGAGAGAAGTTGTGAGAGAAATATTAAATGATTATTTATTTATTTATTTATTATTCATTTCCAACATCCCTTTATGTATATCTAGTTATAGAATAGTCATAGGGTTATCTTCATAAACCTATGTATTTTAGAGGAAACCATGGATGAGTATTGGTGGATATGAATATCACAGATCAATGATAATAATAACACAAGGATCAGCAATAATATCATATTTTGTGGATCACACCAGGGACCATGATGCAAAATAAATCTTCATTAGTGATCTATCCAAACATGTGGTAGATTTTTTTTCGATATATTTATCCTATTTTTGATTATCTCATGTGATAAATGATGTAATTATTCTAACTATTAGATTCATGGGCTGAAAAACAATTTATAGTTGATTTTTTATCTTCCTAAAAGCTTGAAATTGATATTGATTTGATTATTCTTCTTCATTCATTATTCCTAAAAAAATAATTGAGGATTAAAAAAGAAATGTTTGGGGATCATTACTAAAATTAGTGTTTTGTGGGTTTATTTCCCCATTCTATGCATGATCACTGTTGCTATTTACTTTGACCAGTGATTCTACAAATACCCGGAAACCAATAGTTGTGCATTCAATATTTGGCACAATGGTTCATTTTTATGGGTTTGGATTCTCGATCGATGGTGAGATGGAGGTGCGTGATAACAAAAAAAAGATCAATCGAGTTCAAATTTACAGTTTTATGGTTGTTGGTGCTGGGATCTCAATGATGAGGAGTGACTGTAGAAGATTCATGAGTGGTTTGATGGTCAGAATCTTGCATTCAGTGATGGCAAGGTACGATCAACCAACATCAATGATTTTTAAGTGCAATTGGTGGTAGAACCTAAGGAGAAATAGGAATAGGTGAGTGAGTGAATCTTTCTATAGTTTATGAAAAATTTCTAACCACATATCATATAGTTCAAAGAACATACACCGTGTCATAAAATGACTGCGGTGGCTAGGGTTTCCATGGAATAAAATATCACACATCATGTGACCTGGTGCTGGTGGATTAGTAGTTACTCTAGGGGTACATGGGAATAAACATAGATAGGAACTTTGGGATGACCAGAGTATATGGGAACAACCTAGTTTTCAGACCTATCCAGGTACATGGGCATGACCTCAGTACATGACATGACACACATTACATGAGCATGACTAAAAGTATTTGGACATGACCTGGTGGTAAGACAAGTTCCAACCTTACATTTATACATCATGTATCCTAAAAGGAAATGTTGTGTACTACCAGTACACACTATGTAATTTTTCAAGGGAACATTTAGGCTCTTCGTCTATTTATTTTGGACCAGTTTCAGTTGTGTACGTTTCCTTATTCTATACCTATAAGGGTATTGTGTGGAATCACATCATAAATATAGGATTATGATCCTTTATATAGTATTGGTTCAAATATATTTTTTATAAATACCTCTAGGAGGCCCAGGGTGGGATCCTCTATCATATCATCTTCCCTAGGTGGGATTTGACGAATCTTCGTGACCAAATTACATGGGTGTATGATCCCCTACTTAGTGGCTTGTTTTATATTGGGATTCTGGTGTTCACCATGAGTCTTAGGAGAGATCCCCTATTATAGTATCAGGAATGTATGAGTTCCATCATGATATTCTTAATGGAAAGGCCTAATGATCATAACCTCTCAGATGAGTGCACAATGATAACATGGCTCATGGTGTGAGATCTTCTGGACAAGATTTACCTTGAATCCTAGAGAATAATCCTATGGATAGAAGTATGGCTGAGACATATTTGACACCTGGTGTTTATTATGAGTATATAAAGGTTATATTTTTATGGTTATGTCTCATATTCTAATTTACATATCTTCAAGATGATATGCTAACTAGTCTTTTGATTCTTTATGTTTTGGGATTTCAGGGTATCTTATTGGGTATAATTATACTCAACCATAAATTTGGACTAACCAAACCCAGATAAACTCTCAAAATGGTACCTAAACTGAGATGTTACATACCCGAAGGGTGTCCTCGATCCCTATGGGCCGATGACTAGCACTTGGGCATCAAACAACATCCAGATGGAATGATTTATACCAACTTAAAGAAACAACATGGATTATATATATAAGAGAAATAGTGTAATCAATAAATATATTCTAAAAATGAAAGAATATAATGAAAATGATACAACTAAAGAGGTATCCAAACAATTCCCAAGAGTTATGTCCAATATAAAAAACCAAAAAACCAAAATAGATACTCCAAAAATGTCCTTGTGATATAATGGGAAAACTCCCACTATCTCACCAATAGCTACCTAGATTTAGATGATAGAAAACCTCACATCCTCAGCGTGGAACCTTTTTTTCCCTACAATGAAATATATACAAAGGTCTATGCATCGCTAAAGGGGTCCACTGGGTGTGAGCTAACATGACTAGTAGGGTCCCACCCAGGTGTTCCATAACATTTCTCTATAAAATAATCTGAACATTCTCAAATTCAAATAAAACAAGGCATGATAATAAATTTATAGTTTTTATATCAAAAACATGATAAAAATTTAATTTTACCTTTTTTTACATTTCCAAAATATGTGAGATAAAAGTGTTTGAAAACATTTCATATATATATATATATATTAAAGAAGATATACCAATAAAATAAAACCATGAATCAAATATCATATCAAATCCATGTTAGTATAAGCTAAAAAAGTTAAAAACAAAGCAGTCAAAGAACAAGTAACATCATACCATGGATCACACTAGGTCGCGATAACTATGACACTTATACCCCAACATAGAAAATCACACATGAAAATTCCCCTAGGAATATTCATCCAATATAGGTAGCATGGGAACACCCTAGAAAGGGAACCCCCCAATAGTGTCTATCAAGTCCCTAGAACAATAGGCCTAGAGAGAAGAGGAAAACCACATGAGTGAACCCCATGAAAATATCAATAGAATATTTCTATTAACACAACTTCCACCTAATTTCTCAAGGATTTCCATGTGATCTATTTTTCAAACTGATTCATAAAAACCATTCTTTGAAATACATTTAATACATCCATTTAAAAATGATTTGAAAATATCTTTTCCATTTTCCAAAACAAGGGAAAACTATCATTTAAAAAAACCCATATTTACCCACACACACAAATACATCATTCAATCATGAAATTTCATTTATAAAATAGTTTATCAAAACCATATCACCATAGTTCATCCAATATAGGCTAGATATGGAACCACCTACTTAAAACTCAGGGTCGTACATGCCGTAATGGAATCCACCAAAATAAAGAACAAAAAAACAATAAAAGAGGCCCTAAAACAAATCCTACCAACTTAGAATTGATTCTATTTAAAAAAAGGGTTGGTGAATAAGATAAATCAAAACATACCTCTAAGAAATCACACCTTCCACACCGCAACCAATAAAGGATTGGTCCCCGAAACAATATCACATGAAAAATATTAAAAGGAATCAAGATAAATATCATCATAGATCAAGGGATGTAAAGTTGTAGTGAATCAAGTATACCATGATCAAGGTCAATAAATAAACTAAACCATTACTCTCCCAAATATATTCAACCTAACCACAAAAGATATCAATTGATGAAGGAAGCTATACCGATTAAGTGGAGGTCCCAAAAATCGTTGGAGAGTGCTTCTAGGTTGAGAGGGAGGAGAGTTTTAGATGGATGAAATAGAAATAAACCATGTAGCACCCTAAAATCCCAACCCATGAGACTTAAATGGTGTGTAATACCTTTACACATCAAGTAATACATGACACTTAAGTATGCCAAAAAACCCAACACCTTTTTATTAAAAACCCAATTTTTTAATATTACATGGTGTGTACTCCTTCACGATGTATACCAATTTCATTAATTCTACCCATAGAATAATAAAAAATGTCAAATAAATTTACATATCATGTAATCTACAATCAAATATTTAAAATTCTAGTATTCAATAGAAACTCCAAACCACCATGAATGTTATCTAAACTCTGGGAGGACCCAAAAAAATCCATTTACATATTTACACATAGAATCCATTAATTCAAAAAAACATACATCCCAAAAAATTAAGAAATTTTACAATTAAAATGATCTCCATCCTCAAGAGTCACAATATACACTAAAAAAGAGGAAAGAAAATAAATATAAGGGAAATACCTAAAAGTAATGGGATGTTACATGCATGGTCTCTGTGCACACATATCTTATATTATATAGAATACATGCCAATTTAAGATGTCCTTGGAGGACCAGAAGCAAGAAGAACACAATTATATAGACTTAACATGGTTGGATTTTGTGTGTAATTCAATTGTATCCCCTCCTAATTATCAGGTTAGGCACTTTTTTCAGTTTTAGTGGGATTTTATTTAGCCCTTTATTATTTCTATTACGTTTATTGTATATTGATGTGGGATAGATGTTATGAATATATTATGTAATCCATTATATTTTAACTTTTAGTATTTTATGTTATTTTTAGATGTTTTCATTATAACAACCCAAGGTTTCATAGTACATTATCTCTTTAAAGTAATTCAATAGGTTGCACCTCACACAACACCGAGTTCGAGTGCACGACGACTTACCAAACTAGCCGTTAAAAAGAAGTTATGAATAATATTAACTGAATTTTGAATTTTATATATTCAATATAATTTTAACATCCATATTATGTGTTTCTTATACATAATATAATAACAAATTCATTTTTTTCAGATAAAGGAAGTATTTTTCAAACAATGCAATTTTTCCACCTTTTAATGGAGAATCCTTTTTAAATCCAATATTTGAAACTTTTATATATTAAATTTGACAAAATAAACTTATTATTTAGAATCAGGACATACAAATTTAGTTTTGATAAAGTTTTGGCATTTTTCTGATAACTTTCATATTTCGGTGAATAGTGAAAATTACTAAATTTTAATCGAAAACAACTTTTTTAATAAAAATTATTTATAGTGCTCAATTATACATTTGAATGGTTTTTAAGTGTAATTATATTATATTTTTACCATTTAATACAATGCCTATCATTGGAATGAATTTCACTTTTAAATTATACATAAACAAGTGTCAATCTTTTGATAGTTATTGTTTATTAAAAACACGCTATTTGTTTTGACAACGAGAATTAATTTTAAATTAATTTATGAAAATTATTTGTTTTGATTTTTTTAAAATCAAAATCATTTTTTAATTCACAATAAATAATATATCTTAGGCTGAGTTTTTGGTAATTTTCTGAAAAACTTCAATTTTTGATGAATAGTAAAACCACTTAGTAGTAGTTAAAAAACTGACTCTTTCATTTAAATGAAATTTTACCACTTCTAGGAATTGAATTTTAAAAAAATATGATATAAATGTTTGTTATTAGTAAGTAAAATTTGGTTCAATAAGATTAAAATAATTTTTGGTGAACAATAACTTTTGACTTTTATTTACCACAGTTAAAGGCAAATAAGGTAATTCAAGGTAAAAAAAATATTATAATAATAAAAAATTACCTTAACACTTATCCTAAACTTATTTAATGAGTCATGGACGACCATGGTCATACTTGGGTCTATTTTGGGACCCCATGGAGTCACTTAAGAGTGATAATGACACTTTATTTTAATTAACTTAAAGTAAAGACAAAAATGACATTAACAAATATATTTTAGTATATTAATTTTTACATGAAGTTATATAAGTCATATTTTATACTATAAGTATTAATTGAAAATATAAAAATATTTCATACATTATGGTATTTTTTTTATAATTTTTAGACATCAAATAAATTAAATTATTTATGACACAATAATGATGCAGTATTTACCTCATTAATAAATGATTTAAATAAATAAGATTATTAATATTAAACAAATATCCAAAACCTGTCCAATTATTATTGGATGAATTTATTTAGAACATGAGTCATTTTATATTCTACTTTAATAAGTTTTGTACATTTTGAAATCGAAGATAAGTTTATAATAAAGTAACATTTTCCAAATTTCCTAAAGAGCCCCTCCTCTCCCTTATAAAAGGACATCACTTCTAAACCATTCCTCACACCTATAAAGCCCCTTGACTCATCAAAACCCTGCCCAAAAAATCTCTCAATATCCCTCTATTTCACCTATAAGCCTTACCTTATGCCTAAGTTACTTCAAGAAGTCCTTTTGGTTCAAACCACAGGGAGCTACCCAAATTAAAGGTAATAGTTTCTCTTAACTTCTTTTCTTTTATTTTAGTTCTCCAACCCATAAAGTCTTTTTATTCCTTTATTTTATAAAAACACCAGTATTATCAATATACTATGATGTTTTTATGAGAAGTATTTGAACTACACTTACAAAAAACTCCATCTAATGGGTAAATAACATACCGTTTCTTTGGATGGAAAACTAACACCTCACGAAACTATGACTGTACAATTATCTCCTACTGCCTCTCATGGTGTCCATTAAGATGGAAATTTATTTTTATATTATATATATTATGTTTATTGTTTCTTAATGATTCTTTATTTTCCATTTGTCTCATACCTTTATGGTTTCTATTATGGGTAAACGTGATAATTTCATTTGAGGAAGTGCGGACTACCACCCCCTCAAAGTGATATGACTCGTTAATGCCTTATGTGGGACATATAAAGGATGGATTTAATGGTATTATATATGATATTATAATGTAATTATAATAAATATATGTATCATTATGTCTTAATTCCATTAAAATACAAAATAGAAATGAAAGTAGCGTTCATGCGTACGTAAGACTTACCGTCTCCATGAACGGTGCATTTCATTTCTTATCTCCAAATGTTATGTAATGTTATAAATACACACACACACATATATATATATATATATTGGATATAATATATATATATATGATATCTAAATCATGTATATCATTCTGGAGATAATGGAATTCTGACCACATGGACAAATTGTAATTATAACAAGTTCATTTTTGACTCAAGTTCCGAACATAGATAAAATATCCAATATGAAATAAAATAATTAACTAATTGTTATAGTAAAGTAATAAGTGATATAAAAGGAATAATAAACACGAAAAATTTTCTTAATCAATTAGAAATTAAATTAAGTTTATTATTCAGGAAGAACAAGGAACATACAAGACAAGTCGGACCTGAGGTAAAGGGTTTCTTATCTCACTTTTAATTCAGTGAGATTTCCATTGTTCACCACTTATTTATTGAATGTGTGTATTGTGTACTGAAATTTGATATATATTATCATGAATATATTTATATTCATGGTATTATATGATTCATTTTTTGGTTATTAACTTCTATTCATATGACTCGATTGAGTACAACGTGATAAGGGTTTTTCATCACACATTTTATTCCCATAGGATTCATGCTATATTAGCCACTATTTCCTATTGTGTGGTGTATGTACTTCCCATGATTGTATTATTGGTGTAATATAATTCAATTTATTGGTATTTAAATCTTCATTGTATGATCCTTATTTTATGGGGTGTATGTTTCGTGAGTTACCAAATCGGTAAGGGAATTTCAAATTTCAATTTCCACTCAGTGGGCTTTACACATACTTCATTGATTACTTTTACTACAATATTATGTGTGGAATCACTATTTATTATTTATGTATTAATTTACAATCCCCTTGGTGTGGATATAATTTTGATACACATAATCACTCCATTGATAATTTGTCAAGTCATTGATATGAACTTGATAAGGGTAATCTTAATTCAATTTCCATTCATTAAGTTAAAAAACCATGTTATTGGTGTTGTTTTTACTAGAATATGTGTGAATTTCCTATGATTTATTTAAAATTAATATCCAATCATATTTAGTGTATTTATAATTTTCACACATAATTATGTTGTTGATTTATTCTTAACCTAATGATACAGTCTTTATAAGGGATTTCATCTCAATTTACATTTCATTGAGACTTCTTTGTTGTTATACTCCAATTAACTTTTATATGGTGTATATAATTTACTTTGACATAGTATATCATGAATCCATTTATTCTCATTATATTATAACGTTTTTATTACCTCAATTATTTTTATTCAAGTATCTCTCTTTTGGTTAGGAACTCTAACTGAAATATCATTTTAAATGTTTTAAATATTTATTCTTATAAATAATTCTCATTAATGACCATTTTTTAAAAATGGTTTTAAGGATTTATTTATATGAAAATTAATGTTTTAAAATTAAAATTCTTTTTAAAATTTTCAAAGTGGTAGGGGACACTTTGATTCCAAAATCTTTTTTAAAAAACTTCCTGATAAATAGTGACACCTTTAAATGTTTTCAAGAAAAAGGGGGATATTTATCTTAAATAGTTTTGCTGATTATTTTCATCTATGTAGATATCCTTCATTATTCTCAATTGAGGTTAATATATTATAATAAAATCTTCCATATTTTATTGAATGAGTTATGTTTGACTGTGGATGTGCTATTTTTATACCATTCATGGTTTTTGGTTAAAATATTGACATTTCGTATGATAGTTTTAATACGAATGTTTATGTTATGTTTCAACATTTTCATATGAGGAATGCATTGGATTTGTATGTGATGGGTGGAGCCCACTATATCTCCTCGATGCATCAATAGGTCTCATGAGACAAACTAGTGTCTTGGCACAAGGCCTTGACAAAATATTATTTGTAGTCTTGGCACAAGGACTTGAGTATGTGGTTATGATGTTCAACATTATGTATTCCATCATTATGATATTAGCTATTGATATTTCTTGTCGTTATTCGACTAGTATAATACCCATGACTATGTTTTATTATGGAATTATTTACTCAGCTCATATTCATTCCAAAAATTGTTCATGTTTATTATTTGTAAAGACATGTGTTTTCAATTATTCACCATGCCTAATGTTTATGCTATCATCCTCTATATTGCGTACTCTTACTGAGTGTTTGAGATCACCCCTTCTTATGTTTCATTTTCTCAGGATATGATGAAGTTAGTTATGAGTGACTTGCAGACATAATCTAGGAAGATTGGATGTTTCTAATGGAATAAATTAGTGTTGTTTTTCTTTTCAATTTGTAATGTTGAACTTATGTATGTATCTTTTTACCAAGATTTCTAAATTGATCGGTCATTCGGGACATGATTCCTTATAATCATGCTAATGCATTAAAATAATGTACTAGCTCCTGGAATTTGGGGTCGGGGCGTTACTGTTGGTATCAGATGAAATTTAGTACAAACCTTGGAAACTAGATTTAGATAAACTCTAATTAAAGCACATTACCCTAAGATAGACTTTGAGGATTAGTATAGAAGAACTTTCTATAATTTTGGTAATGTAGAGATTTTGTGTATTTTCTAAGAAATACATACCTATCTGGATATGAGTAGGTAGAGGCAGCTCTGGCACATATGTACCTAGGAGTGAAAACTCCGACAAAGAGTTTCAGGCTTGACCCGGGTTATACCGGTACATGACAATAGGTCTTGCTGCACTCTTGGTTGCGACACTCCCGGGGGATATTCTTAGGATAATTTAAATTTTCTTTACAAATAGATTTTAAGGATTTTAATGTAAGATGATAATAAATGACCTTGGTTAATCCTAAGGTGTTTCAAATTGAAAATAATGTGTCATGATATTCTCTAAATGATTTTATGACTATTTTTACTTACAAAATGCTTTCTGGTTTTAGTTAATGGATAGATTCCAAGGAAGTCATAGTAACTTTCAGCATGATGTACAAGGTGGGAACAATGGTGGAAATGAGCAAAAAAATGGGATGTTGATAGTTGTAAAAGATATCATGTTCATGATGAATCTGTTTTCCAAAAATATGATCAACAACATATATATTAACCAACTCCCAGACTCAACAAAGAAGAGAAAGGCGATGAATGATAAGAGCTCCAGTAGTGGAGACCATGGAGAAAAGAAAAATCAATTTCCACCATGAATTAAATATAGAAGGAGACACCCATGAAAGTGTCTCAATGGAACAAAGAAATTCTATATGTGTGGGAAATATGGACATAAAGTAAAGAATTGCTGAGGAAAATGAAGAGTACTATGGAGGAAAATAAAAATGGTCCCAAGAATCCATTTATAGTCATTTTCTGTAAATATAGGGGACCTAGCCATTACCCGAGTGAATTCCTTATTCTATAGGATATCCTCTTGGTCAATGAAGAAGCTATGTTGAAATAAATGGATGACGAAATGTTTAAAAGTATTAGTGCACTTTTTTGATGAGATTACTTTGGAAGAATTTTCTCATGTATGTGTAACCCTGCATTTTGTCATGTGAAAATGATATTTGAGGAAGAATTATCTTTTCTCGTGTGGATATAATTATAAATAACCATTTGGTTTTATATGATCCTTGAATTTGAGGCAATTACAAGTTATTAAATTTTGGGATGAAAATGCGAGGTATGAGATAACATTTGGGGTTAAATTATGTTATGGTTATTTTGAGGAATTTATCTCATTTTGGTTATGTAATAAAATAAAGTTTTTGAAGAAGGACGACACACATACCATATGACAACCCGTTGTGTCGGACAAAGTTGTGGGAATCGAAACCACAACCAGAGTGCGATTGAGATTTATCGCCTACCACTAGACTATGTGAAGTCCTTGGTTAGTGTGACTGTTTCTTTTTATTTAAATGATTTTATTAAGTTGATTTGGGACCTTATGTATTATCAAATAGATATACTTAGTATAGAAAAATGATTTGGTGATTAAGTGATAAATGTTATTTTGGAAGACGTTTGCTCTGTTGGGAACACTATATGCCTAAGGAAAATAGAATACTATGGGATTTCATATAAGGAGTAATGTTGGATACTTTTATATGTTTTTATTGTGGATTTATAGCAATTTTAGTTATTTATAGAAATGATATTCTATCATAGATAATATTTGATTAGGTTAATTACTTTTAAGTATGTGACTTTAAGAGTAGTCGATGTTATTTGGAGATAAAATTTAACATGGAAGACTACGTAATCAAATTATTCTGATTTTTGGGTTTCAATCTTAGTTAGGATTATATTGAAGGATTTTAAGGACAATTGTTCATTGAAGGGTATTTGTTAAAATTTGGGTAATGTTTGTTTAAATTTTGGAGATTAAGAGTAGTATTTCTTTTTACAAAGGATTGTCCTTTGTGGGGATCATCTGATCATGTACTAACCATTTTGGTATTGGTTAATTTTTAATGACAAGGGAAATATATTGTTCATCCTTTATGAATTATGTGATTCTCTATAAGTTGATTCTAGCTCTTCAGGTGTAACCAAGTCATCTTGAATACTCACCATTTGGAGAAAAGATGAGTTTGTGGTAGAAATTTATTAATGGATGAAACTATACTTATAAAGTAAGTATATCTTCTTATACTCTTAGTAAATATCATAAATAAATTCATTAGAATTATGAAAAGGAACTTAAAATAAAAACTTTTTTCGTTTAATTTTCCTACTGGGTAATCAATGACCTTTCAACCCATCACAAGTTTATGGCTTTCAGATCGTTAATTTTCTCCTAATAATATTAGCGATCACTCTCCATCATAACTTGATGATTAGTTTTCTCTTCCATTTCCTTGTTTTCCTACATGGAACCCTAGTATCTGTTATTTTAGGTAACCACCATACTTACCTTTATTTATTTTAAAATAGAGGCCTCATTAATCCATTTTCGATGTGGGATTTCAACTAAGATATTTTGAAATATCAAAACCCAAGTTTTCAATCCCGAGAATAAATTTCAAGGATGTAATTTATTTAAAGAGGGGATAATGTAACACACCAAGGTTTCATAGTACATTATCTCTTTAAAGAAATTCAATAGCTTGCACTTCACATAACACTGATTTTGAGCACACGACGACTTACCAAACTAGCAATTCAAAAGCAGTTATGAATAGTATTAACTGAATTTTGAATTTTATATATTCCATATAATTTTAACATCCATATTATGAGTTTCTTAGATATAATATTAGAACAAATTCATTTTTTTCAAATAAAGGAAGTATTTTTCAAACAATGCAATTTTACCGCCTTTTAATGGAGAACCATTTTTAAATCCAATATTTGACACTTTTATATATTCAATTTGACAAAATAAACATATTCTTTAGAATTGGGACATAAAAAATTAGTTTTGATAAATGTTTGGTGTTTTTATGATAACTTTCATATTTGGGTGAATAGTAAAAAATACTAAATTTTAATTGAATTTTTTTTAATAAAAATAATTTATAGTGTTCAATTATACATTTGAATGGTTTGGAAGTATAATTATATTATATTTTTACCATTTAATCCAATTTTGGTAATAGGAATTAATTTCACTTTGAAATTATACATAAACAAGTGTCTATCTTTTGATAGTTATTGTTTCTTAAAAATACGTTATTTGTTTTGACAATGAGAATTAATTTTAAATTATTTAATGAAACTTATATGTTTTTAATTTGTTAAAATAGACATCAATTTTTAATTCATTATATCAAATGTAGATTTGGCTGAATTTTTGGTGTTTTTTTGAAAAACTTCAATTTTTTGATGAGTAGTAAAACCACATAGTAGTTGTCAAAAAACTAATTTTTTCATTTAAATGAAATTTTACCGCTTATGTGAATTGAATTTTGAAAATTCGAAATACGTGGTTGTTATTAGTAAGTAAAATGTGGTTCCATAAGATGAAAATATTTTTTGGTGAATAGTAACTTTTGACTTTTATTTATCGCGGTTAAAGGTAAATAAGGCAATTCAAGATAAAAAGAATATTATAATAATAAAAAATTACCTTAAAATTTGTCCTAACCTTATTAGATGAGTCATGGCCGACCATGGGCATCCTTGGGTTAATTTCAGGACCCCATGGAGCCACTTAAGAGTGATAATGACACTTTATTTTAATTAACTTAAAGTAAAGACAAAAATGACATTAAAAAATATATTTTAGTATATCAATTTTTAATGGGGTTATATAAGTCATATTTTTAACTATAAATATTCATTAAAAATATAAAACGATTTCCTAGATTATCGTATGTTTTTTATAATTTTTAGATATCAAATAAATTAAATTATTAATGACACAATAATGATGCAGTATTTACCTCATTAATAAATGATTTAAATAAATAAGATTATTAATATTAAAAAAATATCCAAAACCTATCCAATTATTGTGGGATGATTTTATTTCGAACATGAGTCTTCTTATCTTCAACTTTAATGAGTTTTGGACCTTTTGAAACCAAAGATAAGTTAACAATAAAATTACATTTTAAAACCTTTTCTAAAGAGCCCCTCCTCTCCCTTATAAAAGGACACCACTTCTAACCCATTCCACACACATCTCAAGCCCCTTGAATCATCCAAAACCTACCCAAATAAGCTCTCAAGATCCCCCTCTTCCACCTAGAAGCCTTACCTTAGGTATAAGTCACTTCAAGGATTCCTTTTGGTTCAAACCAAAGGGAGCTACCCAAATTAATGGTAATGGTTTATTTTAACTTCTTTTATTTTAATGGGTAAAGAACATATTGTTTCTATGGATGGAAAAATAACACATCACAAAATGATGATTTTTCAATTATCTTCTACTGCCTCTCATGGTAGCCATTAAGATGGAACTGTACTTGTATATTTTATATATTATTTTTATTTTTTATTTATGCTTCTGTATTTTCCATTTATAGCATACCTTTATGGTTTCCATTATGGGTAAATGTAATAATTTCATTTGAGGAAGTGCGGACTACTGCCCCCTCAAAGTGAAATGACTCATTAATTACTTATGTGGGATGTACAAAGTATGGAGTTAATAATATTATATATGATATTATACTAGAATTATAATATAACTATGTATAATTATGTTTTAATTCCCTTAAAATACAAAATAGACATGAAAGTAGTGTTCATGCGTACGTACGGATTACCGTCTCCATGAACGTCGCATTTCATTTCTTATCTCCAAATGTTATGTAGTTTTATAAATACATATATACATATATATATATATATACTGGATATAAAATATATATATGATATCTAAATCATGTATATCATTTGGGAGATAATGGACTTTTGACCACATGAACAAATTTTAATTATAAAAAGTTTATTTTTGACTCAAGTTCCGAACATCGATAAAATATCCAATATGAACTCAAATAATTAACTAATTGTTATAGAAAGGTAATAAGTGATATAAAAGGAATAATAAACATGAAAAATGTTCTTAATCAAGTACAATTTAACTTAAGTTTATTATTCAGGAAGAACAAGGAACATACAAGACAAGTCAGACTTGAGGTAAGGGGTTTCTTATCTCACTTTTAATTCAGTGAGATTTCCATTTTTCACCACTAATTTATTGAATGTGGTGTAATTTGTACTTCCATTTGATATATATTATCATGAATCTCTTTATATTCATGGTATTATATGATTCATTTTGTGGTTATTAACTTTTGTTCATATGACTCGATTGATTACAACGTGATAAGGGGTTTTCATCTCACTTTTTATTACCATGAGATTCATGATATATTAGCCACTATTTACTATTGTGTGGTGTATGTGTAAGAACTATGGTTCTGAGCCTCTAAGGCTTTGAATTTTTCCTGATGTTATTCCAGAGCAGGGCGTTCCGACGGCGTGTGATTCCGAGCCACGGTGTGGCCAGAATCAAATTTTAAGTGAGTTCACACTAGAGAATCCAAATAAATAGAATAACTACTAAAGAGTTTCTTGTATGGGAAAACTAAGGGCACCATTAAGTCTAGAGCATTCTGTTTACCCTAGAAGGGGTGTAACTTTCACGGGCGCGACCTTTTTGTGGAAAACACCACCAGGGGCATTTTCTTAATTTAGCATCCTCGGGCGTAAAATTTATAACTTCTGAACAGAGGCTTGGATTAAAATTATGAGACCAACGTTGCACTCAGAACGTGATTTTTACCCTAGGAGCGGATTAACCTTGACCCTGTCGAGAGTTTGGGTACAAGCCTACTGGCGGGAGTTTAAAACTAATTAAATTTTTTATTAGTTTCTCTCCTACTTAAAAACCCACCCTCCTCCTCCTTCCCCATTTCCTCACCCAAGTGGAATCCCTCTCAACAAGAATATATCCCCTCTCCCCACCTCTCCATGGCGCGACAACTCCAGCAGATTGTCGGCAAAGCGACGAGCTACGCCCTGCGAGGTAGGCTCGTGTATTTTCGTTTGTAATTTCCGCAACCTCTTCAAATGAAATTTGTAGCGTCAAAATTCTATTTTCCTATCAATAAAAGGGAATATTTTTTTAGGGATCGACTCGATCTTCCCCACAATCCTTTCAGATCAAATTTTCAAGTCTCAGGGTGTCCGGGGTGACCCCGGGAAGTTTTCCGTCCAAATTTTGGGTTGTTCGACGGTTCCAGGGTTTTCGGCGGCTCCTCGCGGCGGTCCAGCGGGCGACGATGGCGGTGCGGCGGAACGGTGGTTACTAGGTGGCGAAAGCATGGATTCCAGGCGGTGGCGCGACGGGCGTCTACGGTGGACCGGCGTGGCAGGCGGAGGTTGCCGGTGCGGGGCGCGACGGGGGTCGTGGCGCGCGACCCCGAGCGGGAGGCAGAGACTTGCTGAAGGTGGGTCTCTGCGCGGGAAAGCAACCAGCCACGAGGGTCAGTTGGCACAGGTGGACCGCGGGTAGCGGATGGCCGGCGCGGCGGGCCGGCCTAGGCCGGGGGGACTGGATGGACCGGGCCGGTCCAGCCCTAAGGGGTTAGCCCCTAGTCTTCGGACACCCGTAACATTCACTACGGGTATCAGTTTTGCATGTCGTCTGCGGCAGCGTGATCCTTGGATCAAGCTGGAGTTTTTTAAGATGGTCTTGGGGATTTTTAATTCCCGAGATAGGGGATATGTGGCGTGACACACCGTTAAGTATTGTTTAGCGCCTCGTCATTATTCTTCTTTCTGATGGCGCGAACACATCCGGAGTCCATTTAAGGCACCGTCAGCAGCGTTGTGACCCTGGTGTCGAGAAGAAATTTTCTAGAATGGTTTCAGGCGTTGAATCCAGAGTTGAGGCATGGGCCCCACATGCCATATTTTAAGCTGTGAGCAGCGTTTTGCAACTTTTTTATTAGACATTCGTTCAGGGTGAATGAGTAGTTGTTTCGGCGTGTTTTTATGAGAGCATCGCAATGGCACATTTCACCCGACCTCTTTTGAGACCGAGGTGTGGGCCCCATGAGACTCCGTATGGTAATGAAGTGGTGTTGAATAAATTTTTCATCAGGATTCCATTTCAAGCGAGTAAATAGTCTATCTCGCATGTTTTTTCATGAGGATTGCAACGGTGTAATCAGTTTGGGTGTGCAGATCCTATTTTGAGATCTCATTAAATGTGGAAACGTGAAAGGGAGTTGGTCGGAGGTTCCTTTGATGTACTCTGAACCAACACACGATAGAGATGTTAGTGACACCCAGAGATAGTTCGGGCAGTGTGGAGTTATCGGACCAGTTATGGGTTTTCCCTCCACTGGGGTTGGACAGTGGGTTACCCACTAGCTTTTCAGGGTTTACCCTCCAACGGGGTTGGGAAGTGGGTTACCTGTTGACCTTAGGGTTTTCCCTCGAGTGAGGTTAGGCAGTGGGTTACCTTTTGACCTTAGGGTTTACCCTCCAGCGGGGCTAGGCAGTGGGTTACCCGTTGACTTTAGGGTTTACCCTCCAGTGGGGCTGGGCAGTGGGTTACCCGACGACCTCTTAGAGTTTACCCTCTAGCTGGGCTGGGCAGTGGGTTACCCGATGACTTCTTTCAAACTCATCCCTTTCTATGTGGCTAGTCAGTGACTTCTCTCCGTGATTACCGGAGCGGGACCCTTGGTTGTACGGTTTAGTGATGAGACAGCTTTGACATGCGGGACTGATGGTCATCAATGATGGATATCCTTAGAACTATTGGAAACTTTTCCTAGGATGATCTTGGAGATAGAGATCCCCTTACACACTCATTCAGGTTCCTTGTTGAGCATATATATATATATACACCCTACTTTTGTTCCCACTCCTTGGGTTCAGTTACTCTCCTTATAGGAGAGGCGAAGACACATGGAGTATTCCATGTTCTTTCTATGTCTAGATCCTCATGGTTGGGACGAGTCTACTTCCATTCTTTTGTTGAGTTGAGCCGCACTCTCTCTATTGTACTATTAAACTGTTCTTTGTTCTATCTACTGCTCACTGTTTTAGTACCTCCATTGTTGCTCCCTAGAGCTTTTAGGGCATTCTACTGAATAACTTTATAATCACCCCTTCTTGGGATTTTCCCGTACTTGGTGTGCCCTTGCTGACGACAGACAGGTTGATCGAGACTATGGAAGAGTGTAGAGGACACAGGAGATTGGGCTGCATTCAGTGGTTGTCGTAGGACTTTCAGGTGTGAGACTCAACAGCTGTTTACTTTTGTTTACATGTAGCTGGGTTGTGGCACCATTTGGGATGCGCGCATGTTTTGACCTTTTTCTGTTCAGTTATCTTGTCAGTAATTTTCAGCACTTTACTTTTTCTATTTAGAAGTCGATGTATGATTGTGGTTGGGTTATAGTTGTTCGTTATTTGGTTTTCTTTTTTACTATACACTTGTGCATTGAGTGGACTGTGTGTACATGTACTTAGGAAAAGGACTCCCCGAGATTGTTACACCTTCGGCACTTGTCGCCATCCCCTGGCCTATGGAGGCAGGCTTGGGGTAGTTTCGGCTCGAGACCGGTAGGGTTGGGTCATGACAAAGTGGTATCAGAGGTGGTTCGTTCCTTGGGGCGTTGTTCGGACGTCCCTGAAAAGGAATTGGTTGGGATTTAGGGAAATAGTGTCGACATGTCTCGAGAGCGGATCTCAGGCTAGGGAGTCCAGTGATGGTATGGGTGGCTGACGTATCCATTCAACACGACCCTGATAACCCGCTTGTCGACTCGGCACACTAAGACACTTGTTGTAGGGAACTTTGGAACATGCATCCAGTAGGATTGAGTCTTTGACTGTCCTTTTTGATTAAGACCCCCTTTGTTATTATCGATATATATATATATATATATATATATATATATATGTTTATCTGATCGTGGTAATCCTTGATAATTTTCAGGATGCCCCCACAATAGCAGCCAGCCAGGTTACCCTCTCCAGTTCGTGACGATGACCTGGCGAGTGACGGGGAATCAGTTTAGGGACCCACAAATGATCCCCTTCCAACCAGTGCTTTAGTAGTAGCCCCTCCACCTGGAGAGAAGTAGTTAGTACCAATAACACTTTACGAGGTTGAGAGAAGGCTAAGTGCACTCTGAGACTTCCAACATCAGCGGTCACAGAAGTTTCACGGGGACCCGGATCCCCAGGCAGCGGAAGACTGGCTAGTGTCCGTGGACCAACTTTTCAGGCTGGTACAGACACCAGTGGACCAGATGGTAGCCCTAGCTACCGACCTTTTTCTCAGGATGACCGGAAATTGGTGGGGGTTGGTTACGTAGACCCACGATGAGTCGTCTCTCATGTGGGATAGTTTCTAGCAGCTCTTTCGAGAGGAGTACTAATCCTCTTGTTTACGCTTCGTTCGGATTCAGGATCTTCTAGAGCTGAAGCTGGGGGGATGACCGTGGTGCAGTACTCGGCCAGGTTTACCGATCTAACATGCTACTCACAGGATATGGTCCGCGATAGTTACTTCCAGGCACGGAAGTTTGAGCAGGATATTCGCATGGAGATCTGTGCTAGTATAGTACCCCAGTGTATCCCTACTTATGATGGGCTTCTAGAGAGGGCACTCATGACAGAGAGCTTCTTGGCTGAGGGAAGCCAGCTGGCAGGGCCTTGCAGTGGCTGCTTCAGAGCAAAGTCTTTAGTAGTAGGCAGGCGGTAGAGAGCAGAGCCTCAGTTGGGGAGACCCTTCTATGAGCAGACTCAGGGGTAGGTTCATACACTGATGTGGTACCATAGAGCATCGGGGAAATAAGGAGAGAGTTGGTGCTATGCCTATGATGGACAGGGTCACCTAGCACGGGACTGCCCGACTAGGCATACCGAGAAGCTGTGGCAAGCAGTGGGTGCACCGCAGCGGCAAAGGTAGCACCGTGACCAGGGATCCCCCAAGCGAGGACAGGGTGGACCTCAGGGAGGCAACACATGTAGAGTGGCAGGACCTGAAGATGGGGGGACTATGTTTTGAGGTCCTTCCACCACCACCATCGGGTGGCCCGCGTCAGGCTCAGGGTGCTAGCGGTAGGGGCCACGGGCAGCTTCAGGCTATGGGTGTTCGTGACCCCCCAACACACGAGATGGTACGAGGTATGCTTTGTGTTTACTATACACTTTCTTCGATACTAGTAGACATAGGTCCCTACCACTCCTTTATATCACTTCTTTTGGTAAGGGAATTGGAGCTTCTAATAGAGGCACTGACACTAGCACTTAGTCTCGAGGTTCCTACAGGAAGTTCCTCATTGGTGACCTTTATCTACAGACAGTGAGAACTGTCGTTCGGAGGAGAGAGTTTCACATGGGACCTACTCATCATCATGATGGAACCTTATGATGTCATCTTGGGCATGGATTTGATTTCTGTGGTTCACGCCCATATTGACTATCGGCACAGACTAGTCAGATGCATTCATTCTGATGGGATGAGGTTCACCATCCTTGGTGAACGAGACCTCATGGAAGAGCAGATGGGTACTCTGAGCAGGTGACCATGACATTTTTCTCACCAGTTGGAGAGCATGGCTCTCAGATCTGTAGACGCTAAAGGCACCTAGGTCCCTACCATTATATAGGACTACATGGACATCTTTCCTGAGGATGTCCCGAGACTACCTTCGAGGCCAGAGATGGAGATCTGAATTGACTTGCAGCAGGGGACTGCCACGATATCATGTGAAGCATATCTGATGGCACCCACAGATCTTTGGGAGCTACGAATTCAGTTGGAAGACCTTCATGAGAATGGGTTCATTAGGCCCAGTGTGTCCCCCTGGGCAGCTCTGATTTTGTTTGTGAAAAAGGAATATGGGAGTCTGTGGCTTTGTGTGGATTATCGTTGCCTGAATTAGGCCACGATAAAGAACAAGTACCCATTTTCCAAGGATCGACGACCTCTTAGACTATTTGAGAGGTGTGAAGTGGTTATCCAAGATTGATATTTGATCCAGCTACCACCAGTTGCGGGTTCGTGAGTTTGACATCCTGAAGTTGGATTTCGGTTGTTGTTATGGGAATTACGAGTTTCTGGTGATGCCCTTTGGCATGAAAAATGACCCGCCGTTTTCATGTCTTTGATGAACTAGATCTTCTAGCTGTACTTGGACCGGTTTATGGTTGTCTTTATTGACGACATACTCATCTACTCTGCGATGGAGGAGGAGCACGCAGAGCATTTGAGGATGGTCCTAGACTTACTTCGAGAGCACCAATTGTATTGGAAACTCTCAAAGTGTCAGTTCTAGATTCATGAGGTTCACATTCTAGGTAATTTCATTACAGAAAAAGGTTTGTCCATAGATCCCTCAAAGGTAGAGGCAGTTCAATCTTGCGAGCAACCCAAGAATGTGTCAGAGGTGCGGAGCTTCCTTGGTTGAACAGGGTACTATAAGAGCTTTATGGAAGATTTCTCTAGGATTTCTGCTCCTTTGACCGCATTGACATGGAAGGGACGACCGTTCACCCAGACTGATCAGTGCCAGAAGGCCTTCATGAAGTTGAGGGAGAGGTTGACTAGTGCTCCAGGGTTGAGGCTGCCAGAAGAGGGAATTGCGTTTATGGTATATGGCGAAACTTCAGGAGTTGGGCTTGGGTGTGTGTTGATGAAACAATGGGTAGTGATTACATATGGGTCGAGGCAGTTGAGGACCCATGAGCAGAATTATGCGACTCATGATTTGGAGCTGGTAGCGGTGGTATCCGACTTGAGGTTATGGAGACACTACCTTATGGGTGAGCATTTTGTGGTCTACTCAGACCACCAGAGCCTCAAATACATATTCAATCATATGGATCTGAATCTGAGGCAGAGGCGCTGGCTAGAGTTTCTGCAGGACTATGATTTTGAGATAGTCTACACTCTGGGGGGGGGCAACGTAGTAGCAGATTCCCTTAGCAGGAAGTCCCAGGCTCGTTTAGTGTGGGAATATTTGGAGTAGTTGGATTCCCTACGGATGACCTTGGTAAAGTAGGAGGGTACGGATTTTCTACAATCGATGGTGTTGAATCCTTCACTCCTTGAGCGCGTGAGAGACTCTCAGCTGGGGGATGTCGACAGCGAGGTGTTGCATGATCAGATATCCACGGGCGACGCACCCGATGGGTATTCTGAAGGAGGGAATCCCCAGATCCTGTTCCAGGGGCGAGCTGTAGTACTAGTGGAGATACAGGAGGAGGTGATGTAAGAATTTCACACTTCTCTCTTGGATGTACATCCAGTGTGTAGGGAAAATGTACAGAGACCTTCAGCGGCAGTTTTGGTGGTCTGGCATGAAGTGGAGTGTAGCTAAGTTCGTTTCTCGGTGTCTTACCTATCAGTAAGTGAAGACAGAGCATTAGGTTCCGACAGGGTTGTTTCTGCCCCTTGATATCCCAGAGTGGAAGTGGTATGGAACATCTATGGACTTCCTCACAGGGCTTCCATGCACAGCGAAGGGCCACGACTCCAATTCGGTGATAGTAGAATGACTCATGAAGTCGGCGCACTTTTTTTCCACCAGGGAGCAGAGTTCGGTGGAGAGTCTAGGGAAGTTTTACCTTCAGGAGATCATCTGTCTTTATGGAGTACCCTCGACGATCGTCTCCGACCGTGATGTGCGGTTTAAGTCGCGATTGTGGAGAGTCCTGCAGGAGGCATTCAGGACTCAGCTACGGATGAGTACAGATTTTCACCCCCAGACGAATGGGTAGACCAAGTTCACTATCCAGGTGTTGGAGGATATGATCAGGGTGTGCGTTTTAGACTTTGGCCTAAGCTGGGAGGATCACCTGCCCTTGGTAGATTTTGCGTATAACAACAGTTACCACTCTACTATCTGCATGGCACCTTTTGAGTCCCTCTATGGGAGACCCTGTAGGTCACTGTTGTGCGGGACAGAGGTTGGGGAGACCTCCCTCATGGGCCCAGAGTTGGTGCGGGTGACGACGAAGAAGGTGCAGGTCATTTGTGAGTGGATGAGGACAGCTCAGAGAAGACATAAGTCCTACACAGACCGTCGTCGCAGGACTTTGGAGTTTGAGAAGGGAGACCATGTATTTTTTAGAGTCTCTATGTGGTGTGGAACACGAAGGTTCATCTGGGGAGGCAAGCTATCCCCGAGGTTCATTGGGCCCTTTGAGATCATGCGTAGGGTTGGTGAGGTTGCCTACTGTCTTGCTCTACCCCCACAGCTGGAGAGGGTGCATGACGTCTTCCATGTGTCGTAGCTGAGGAAATACGTGCATGACCCCACACACATTATCGAATAGAGAGAGATGGACATTGAGGATGGATCCACCTTTGCGGAGCACCGGATGGCGATTGAGGATTGGTAGAAGCCGACACTGCGTGGACATACCATTCCTTTGGTTCGTGTGCTGTGGCAGCACGGGAGGGTGCAGGAGAGCACATGGGAATGGGAGGGCCAGATGCAGGCTCAGTATCCCGAGTTGTTTTTGTAGTTTTGTTTTTCGGGGATGAAAAACATTAAGGATTGAATGATGTAAGAACCCCGTTTTTGAGCCTATAAGACTTTGAATTTTTCTTGGTTTTATTCTAGAGTTGGGTGTTCAGACGACGTGTGTTTCCGAGCCCCGGTGTGGCCGGAATCAAATTTTAAGTGTGTTCACACTGAACACGCAAAATAAACAGAAGAACTCCTAAGCAGTTGCTTGGATGGGAAATATTAGGGAACCGTTGAGTCTGGAGCGTGCCGTTTACCCTAGGAGGGGTGTAACATTCGCGGGCGCGACCCTTCTGTAGAAAACGCCACCAGGGGTGTTTTCGTAATTTAGCAGCCACAGGCATAAACTTTATAACTTCTGAAAGGAGGAACGAATTAAAATTTAGAGACCAATGTTGCGCTCTAAACATGGTTTTTACCCTAGGAGCAGCTTAACCTCGACCCCATTGAGAGTTTGGGTACGAGCCTACTTGTGGGAGTTTAAAAATAATTAACTTTTTTATTAGTTTATCTCCTACTTAAACACCCACCCCTCCTACTTCTTCCCCTTGACTCTCCCTGGATTAATCCCTCTCAACAAGAATCAAGCCCCTCTCCCCACATCTCCAAGGCGTGGCGGCTTCGACGGATCATCAGCAAAGCCACGGGCTACGCCCTACGAGGTAGGATCATGTATTTTCGTTTTTAATTTCTGAAACCTCTTAAAATGAAATTTGTAGCATTGAAATTATTTTTTCTTGTAGATAGAATTCCATATTTGCATAGGGTTTGATTTGAGCTTCCCAATGATCCATTCGGATTGAATTTTCGAGTCTCGGGGTGTCCGGGGTGACCCCGGGAAGTTTTCTGACCAAATTTTGGGTTTTCTGGCAGTTCCAGGGTTTCCGGCGGCTCCACGCAGCGGTCCAGTGGGAAGCGACAACGATTCAGTGGATCCCAGGTGGCGGCACGACGAGCGTCGACAGCGGACCTGCGTGGTGGGCGGAGGTCGCCATTACGGGGCGCGATGGGGGTCGCGACACGCGACCTCGAGCGGGAAACCGAAACCTACTGAAGGCAGGTCTCCACATGGGACAGTGACCGGCCACGAGGGTCGGTCGGCGCGGGTGGACCGCGTGGCTGCAGCCGACCCGACCCAGGCTAGGTAGACCGGCTAGAGTGGGCCGGTCCAGCCCTAAGGGGTTATCCCCCTTGTCCTCTAACACCCGTAACTTTCACTACGGTGTCGGTTTTGCATGCCGTTTGCGGCAGTGCGATCCTTGGATTAAGCCAGTGTTCTTGAGATGGTCTCCGGGATTTTTAATTCCAGTGATGGGGGCTCGGTTGCGCGACACATCGTTAAGTATTGTTTAGCGCCTCGCCAAGATTCTTCTTTCGGTTGGTGTGAACACATCTGAAGTCCGTTTAAGGCGCTGTTAGCAGCATTGTGACCCTGGAGTCGAGACAAAGTTGTCCAGGGTGGTTTCATGAATTGAATCCAGAGTGGAGGCATGGGCCCCATAGGCCGTCTTTTAAGCTGTGAGCTGCGTTTTGTGACTTTTTCATCAAACGCCCGTTCAGGGTGAATGAGTAGTCATTTCAACATGTTTTTCTGAGAGCATCGCAATGGATAAGTTCTCCCGACCTCTTTTAGGACCGCTGTGTGGGACCCACGAGACGCCGTATGGGTATAAAGTGGTGTTGAATAACTTTTTCGTTGGGAGTTCGTTTCAAGTGAGTAAATAGTTTATCTCGCATCTTTTTTCACGAGGATTGCAACGGTGTAATCAGTTTGGGCGTGCGAAACCTCTTTTAAGATCTCATTAAATGTGGAAACATGAAAGGGCATTGGTCGGAGGTTCCTTTGACACACTCCGAACCAACGCACGATAGCGATGTTAGTGACACCCAGCGATGGTTCGGGCAGTGCAGAGTTATCAGACCAGTTCAGGGTTTACCCTCCAGTGGGGCTGGGTAGTGGGTTACCCACCGGCGTATCATGGTTTACCCTCCAGCGGGGCTAGGCAGTGGGTTACCCATTGACCTTAGGGTTTACCCTCTAGTGGGGATGGGCAGTGGGTTACCTTTTGACCTTAGGGTTTACCCTCCAGCGGGGCTGGGCAGTGGGTTTCCCGTTGACTTTATGGTTTACCCTCCAGTGGGGCTGGGCAGTGGGTTACCCAATGACTTCTTTCAGACTCAGCCCTTTCCATGTGGCTAGTCAGCGACTTCTCTTCGTGATTACTGGAATAGGACCCTTGGTTGTATGGTTTAGCGATGAGATAGCTTTGAAGTGCGGGACTAATGGGCATCAATGATGGATATCCTTAGAACTGTTGGCGACTTTTCCTGAGCGGAGCTTTGAGATAGAGGTCCCCTTACACACTCGTTCGGGTTCCTTGTTGAGAATATATATATATAAACCCAACTTTTTTTCCCACTCGTTGGATTCAGTTACTCTACTTATAGGAGGGGTGAAGACACGTGGGGTATGGCACATGCTTTCCATGTCTAGCTCCTCTTGGTTGGGACAAGTCTACTTCCTTTATTTTGTTTGGTTGAGCTGCACTCTCACTATTGTACTCTTACACTGTTCTTTGTTATGTATATTTCTCACCATTTTAGTACCTCCTTTGTATCTCCCTCAAGCTTTCGGGTCATCCTACTGAGTATCTTTATACTCACCCCTGCTTGGGCTTTGCCTTCACTTGGTGTTCCCTTGTAGACGATAGACAGGTTGATCGAGACTACGAACGAGCGTAGAGGACACAGGAGATTGGGCTGCATTTAGTGGTCGTAGTAGGACTTTCAGGTGTGAGACTCACCAGATTTTTAATTTTGTATACCTGTGGCCGTGTTGTGGCACCTTTTGGGTTGGGAGTGTGTTTTCCCCTTTTTCTGTTTAGTTATCTTGTCAGTACTTTTCAGCACTTTACTTTTTCTATTTGGAAGTCGATGCATGACTGTGGTTGGGTTATAGTTGTTCATTCATTGGTTTTCGTTTTTACACTGCACTTCTTCATTGAGTGGGCTGTGTGTACTGGTACTTAGGAAAAGGCCTCCCTGAGATTGTTACGCCTTTGGTGCTTGTCGCCAGCCCCCAGCCTATAGAGGCGGGCTTGGGGTAGTTACATCTCAAGACCGGTAGGGTCGGGTCATGATAGTATGTACTTCCCATGATTGTATTATCGGTGTAATATAATTTAATTTATCAGTATTTAAATCTTCATTGTATGATCCTTCTTTCATGGGTTGTATGTTTCGTGAGTTACCAAATCGGTAAGGAAATTTCAAATTTCAATTTCCACTCATTAGGCTTTACACATACTTCATTGATTATTTTTACTCCAAGATTATGTGTGGAATTACTATTTATTATTTATGTATTAATTTATATTCCCTTTGTGTTGATATAATTTTGATACACATAATCACTCCATTGATAATTTCTCAAGTCATTGATATGAACTTGACAAGAGTAATCTTAACTCAATTTCCATTCCTTGAGTTAAACATCCAAGTCATTGGTGTTGTTTTTACAAGAATATGTGTCAATATCATCTGATTGATTTAAAATGAATATCCAATCATATTGAGTGTATATATATTTGTCACACATAATTATTTCATTGATTTATCCTTAACCTAATGATACAGTCTTTATAAGGGATTTCATCTCAATTTACATTCCATTGAGACTTCTTTGTTGTTATACACCAATTCACTTTTATATGGTGTATATAATGTACTTTGAAATAGTATATCATGAATCCATTTATTCACATGATATTATAAAGGTTTTATTACATCAATTATTTTCATTCAAGTATCTCTCTTTTGGTTATGAACTCTAACAAAAATATCATTTTAGATGTTTAAAATATTTATTCTTCTAAATCTTTCTCATTAATGTCCATGTTTTAAAAATGGTTTAAGGATTTATTTATGTGGACATTAATGTTTTAAAATTAAAATTCCTTTTAAAATTTTCAAAGTAGTATGGGAAAATTTGATTCAAAAATCTATTTTAAATGGTTTCTAGATAAATAGTGAGACTTTTAAATGTTTTCAAGAAAAAGGGGGATATTTCTCTCAAATAGTTTTATGATTATTTTCATCTATGTAAATATCCTTCATTATTCTCGATTGAGGTTAATATATTATAATACAATCTTCCATATTGTATTGAATGAGTTATGTTTTACTGTGGATGTGCTATTTTTATACCATTCATGATTTGTGGTTAAAATATTGACATTTCGTATGCTAGTTTTAATATGAATGTTTATGTTATGGTTCAAAATTTTCATATGAGGAATGCATTGGACTTAGTAAGTGACTGGTGGAGCCTGCTATAGCTCCTCGATGCATCGGTAGGTCTCATGAGACAAACTAGTGTCTTGGGACAAGGCCTTGACAAAATATTATTTGTAGTCTTGGCACGTGGCCTTGACTATGTGGTTATGGTGTCCGACATTATGCATTTCATCATTATGAGATTAGATATTAATATTTCATGTGGTTATTCGACTAGTAGAATACCCATTACTATGTTTTATTATGGAATTATTTACTAAGATCATATTCCTGCCATAAAGTGTTCATTTTTATTATTTGTAAAAGCATTTGTTTTCAATTATTCACCATGACTAATGTTTATGTTATATTCTGCTATATTGCGTAATATTACTGAGTTTTTGAGCTCACCCATTTCTTATGTTTCATTTTTCCAGGATATGAAGAAGTTAGTTTTGAGTGACTTGTAGACATAATCTAGGAAGCTTGGATGTTTCTAATGGAATAAATTAGTGTTGTTTTTCTTTTCATGCTGTAATGTTGAACTTATGTATATATCGTGTTTCCAAGACTACTAAACTGATTGGTCCTTTGGGACTTGATTCCTTGTAATCACGCCAATGTATTAAAATAATGCACTAGCTCCTAGATTCAGGGGTCCGGGAGTTACATGCATGTTTACAGGTATATTTGGATGAGGCATCCCATGTGTGTGATATGAATACTCAGTGCTTTCTCTAGCCCATGTTCTATTATAGGTAGGCTTGGGGCGTCACACACAGCTAGTCACTAGCCAGGCAGACCCTAATGGGTCTATTCATGACATATATACCACCCCTTTGACATATTATATCATGATTCTCCTTATGTTCATGATATTTAATGATTCATTTAATGTTTTTATTTCATTGATATTATGATTTAAATGTTACCAATGTGGAAATGGATTTATGTTACAATCCAATTGTTTATCCGGATTTTTTTTGATTAATTTTTTGATGATGAAATTTTATCACCTATCTATCAAGAATACCAAGAATTTTATAATCCTCTAGTTATTTCTTGATATTACATGTTTTACCTTAATTTTACTCTACTTATGAACTCAATATACTAAAGGAATGTTTTTAATTAAAACTAAATTTATTCCCCTCTTTGATCAAAAACCCTTTTTCTTCCATATGCTTGTTTTCTAATTTTTTTTCAAAAATGTTTTTAATATTCTAATATAATAGTTTAAATTCATTTTTAACCAGGATTTAATTTTTATAAAATGGTTTAAAAGTGTCCTTATTTTCATTTTTTGAACAAGGAACTTTTGAATTATAATAAAAAATTGAAAAGAATATTTATTTTAGCATACATGGAATGAAAATAATTTCTAACCATAATGAATGTTGAATGATTTGAAGCTTCCATTAAATGGTTCCAAGGTTCTATTTAAAGAAAATATTTTCCTTAATTTTTGGAAATTTTTAAATTTTAAATAGGTGATTTAAAAGTGAAAACAATATTTTCCTCAAGAAAATTTCAAAGTGATCTTTTAAAAGAGTTTTTAATCTATAATAATTTAATTTGATGTTACTTATGATTTTTTGGGGATATTATCCAATGGAAACTTTCAATTTAATTTTTGGATGGATTATGATGATGGTGATTTAATAATGATTCTATAGAACACATTTCTTCCCCATAGGTTAATTATGTTACGATGAACCTCTATGAAACCCATTTATTTTCCATAGGTTATTCTATGATGGAATGATGAAATGTTTATGAAACCCATTTCATTTCTACAGATTATGCTATGATTTTTGTCTTATGATTATGTAGAACACATGAGTATAATTTTCATTATGTGATGGGTGGGACCGAAATTATATATCCCTTTAATGAATTGGGTAATGATGGATATCACATGAGATAACAAGGATTGAAATGGAGAGCGAATCTAGTTCAGTAAGGGACTTTTTCTACTATGATATCTTTGTGAGTGAACCTTGAAAAAGGATATGATGGGATGGGAATTGAAACCAATCTACTCTTAAATTCATGGAAGTAAACCTTAACTACTAAGGAAATTATTTTTTAGGATAATGTATGTACCACAAACTTCTTTCTTATTCCTATGTTATCCTCTCATGGATCATGTTCTTTGACTCCTTTATGATTAATGCCTTATAAATTACCTAGGTTTATTCCATTAATCATGATTTTAATTTATGATATGTAGGGTACAGTTTTCAAATGTTAAGATCATGTTCCGATACCATTATTCTCAATAGATCATTGATATCTCCCTTGTTTACCCTTAATGGGCATTTGAGATAACCCTTTCTTATGTTTCCTTTCCCCAGGATATGAAGAAATATTTTAAGTATGATATTAATAAGAAGGGTTCTAGTTATTTAGAACTTATTGGGAGATGATTTAAATCTCATATGTACAAGGATTTTATGCATCTATGTTTCCAAAGACACTAAAATTATACGATTCTAGCAAGGATCATAATTTTATGTAACCAACATTTATCTAATTATACATTATATTTATTTATGAATAGTATGGTTCATTATATATAGGTTATCAATTATTGAAGAATACTTTAGTAGATGAAAAATCAGTATCTATTAATGGGATAATTTATGGATAGAATTCTCTTGAAGTTGGAGGAAGAGAGCTCTTTTTATAGGTGAAAATGAGGGTAATATCTTTGGAAAATTAAATTAGGTCATTACATTCCATGTTTTTGATGTTTTAAAAACCAATTTTTGGTTTTAAAATATGTATTATTTTTTTGAAAATTTAATAATCATCAATTAAAATTTTTACCCATAGATATGGCATAAGGCCTATTTAAAGGTAAATTCATTCTAAATATACACATGGTGGTTTTTTTGGAGTTATGTATGAGTAACTCCTTATCTATATTTTCTATGTAATGGTAAACTAGCCACTATATAATGTAAATAGAAATTTTCCTACCACTTCATAAAGATATCTCTCTATTTTTAAGAGTTGTATAAGGGTAAATACTAATTCCTAAAGGATGCGTAAAGATAAACCTTAGCTATATAAATGTAGTTGCATATTCATATATAATAAACACATGTTTTCTTAAGGAATGTATATGTGCATTTCTAATCTATGTAAGGTTAATTCTAAATTTAGCAATTGCATAAGGGTAAAACTCTTTTCCATGACATGAAAGGCATGATGCACATAAGGGTAAAACCGTGTAACCCCTACACATTGATCATGTAAATACCCAAAAATTCCAAGTAATATTTTTTAATTAAATGAGAATTTGATGAGTCTGTGAAAATTAACGGTGCGTGATTCTAAGGCCTGAAGTGCCCATAATGAATTTATGAACATTTGTTTGGGTACGTTCAGTAAACGTATGAGTGGGATTTTGTAACTTTTAAACTGATGCTTGAAATTGAAATATGAGGGCACCGTTGAACTCGTAACGCTGATATTCGCTTAAGGGGATGTTCACCTCGACCATAGTAGGTTGTGGGTGAAAGTTAGAATTTGGGTTTTTCGTGGAAATAAAAATAAAATAAAATAAACTTTTATTTTATTTTTATTTTTGTTGAAACCTCCCATGTGGATTGTTTAAAGGCGGGGACCACCTAAACTAAAACCTCCCACATGTATGTTATGGAGGTGGGGACAACTTATCCTAAAACCCCCATTTTGAATTTAGAGGTGGGGACCACCCGAACCCCTTTAATGAGAGAAAACCCCTCAACTCCCCTACATTAAATTTTTTCCAACACCATTAATTAATTGGGCCAATTAATTTTTCCAACGTGGAATAATTAAATGAGCCAATTAATTATGCCAACATGACAACATAATTAGTCTACTTAATTTAATTATATTGGAACCTCTTTGTTTAGGATGATTTTTGGTTAGCAAAGAAGTTACTTGGTGGGAGAAAGTTCTCCAACGAAGAACGTCATCGAAGAACGTTCTTCATAAATCAATGAAGAGGACGACATATGAGCCCGACATCGAAGCGTGGTTTCGGAAGCGACGATCTTTGGAACCCTCTTCGCCTTCTTCGACTTCTTTCTCGCCCCAACATCAACGAACAATCGAGGTAGGGTTTTTTATTATGTGTGATTATGGATTCCCATGTTCTTCCCTTTTAAACAAAGAACATGGATCAAACCTCTAACTAGTTGATCCACAAATGATTTCTTTTCTATGGGATAAGGAATAATCATTGCGGGGGTTTTAGAGTTTGATGTTCTTCATTCAAGGTTTTTTTTGAGCCGCTTGCTACCGCTCTAACGTAGAGGATGTGGTCCAAACAAACATGGCCTGAACCCTCCGTCGTTCTTCATTATTGTTGTGTTCTTCATGATGGAGGAGGATGAAAAACAACCTTGGTGGGGAATGAGAATGGTGGCCGACACCACTGCTGGCCGCGATGAAGGCGATGGCGCCGCCTTGCGTCCATCGCGCTGCCCGTGGCCTCCGCTGCCCCCTGGCCTCGTTCTTCCTGTGGCCTCACACCGCCTACAGCCTCTGCCACCCTGGGGCCACGTGCCGTCTATGGCCTCTTCCACCCGCATCCTCGTGCTGTCCTCGGCCTCATGTCATCCGTGGCCTCCACCGTTATGGATTCCCATGTTCTTCCCTTATAAACAAAGAACACGGATCAACTCTCTAACCCATTGATCCACGAATGATTTATTTTCTGCGGGATAGGGAATAATCATTGCTGGGGGTTGTAGAGTTTGACGTTCTTCATTCAAGGTTTTTTTGTTGAGATGCTTTCTACTGCTTTAACGCGGAGGGTGCAGGACAAACAAACAAGGCCCAACCCTCCGTCGTTCTTCATTATTGTTGTGTTCTTCATGATGGAGGAGGACGACAACCAACCTCGGTGGGGCACGAGAACGGCGGCTGACACCACCACCGGCTGAGACGAAGGCGGCGGCGCAACAATGCCACCTCATGGCCATCATGTCGCCTACAGCCTCTGCCTCCCCATGGCATCATGCCACCCGCGACCTCTGCCACCCCGTGGCCTTGTGCTGTCCGCGGCCTCTGTCGCCCCGCGACCTCGCGCCTTCCGCAGCCTCCTCTGTCCACGACCTACACCACCCATGACCACCGCCGCCCAGTGGCCCTGTGCCGCCCGCGGGCACCGCCGCCTCGCGACCTCACACTGTCTGTGGCCTCCGCCACCCTCACGGCCCTGCGGCCTCCTCGCCGCCCTCACGACCACCCATGGCCTCGCACCACCCTCGCTGTCCCGCGACCACCGCACCGCACCGTGGGCCGCTACCCAGGATGGGATGCCCAACGCGGGCCGAGTCGACCCAAACCAAGTCAGTTTAGCCCAGGCCAGGTCGGGCTGGGTCGGTCCGATCGAGTCGGACCGGACCCGGACTAGCTTCAAACTTTTCACTATATCGGTCATAACTTTGGCATCGGGCGTCCGTTTGACAAACCATCAGCGGCGCTGGAGACCTTGGAGCGAGACGGTCCCTTTGAGTATACACCACTAGAGTTTTGGATAATGTTGGGATACGGTCGGGTTGGATCGAGCACGAATCTAACTAGGCCCTCAGGACTAAAAGGATAATAACTTTCAGACTGGGCGTTCGATTGATGCACCGTATATTGCGTTGAGACCCCTATAATGTGGTGGTCCTTTGGGATACTTTTTTAGTGGGACTTCATGGAAGTTGGAGTACCGAACAATGGATTGAGGAGCGAACCATCCCAGAGATAAGCAAGCTTAGTATGGGAACCCAGTAGCTGGACGTGACATGAAGAATGAATAGAGATCCTGTGTGGGTCAGAACTAAGAGATCTTGTGTGGGTCAACACCGAGTGATCCTGTGTGGGTCAGCACCTAGTGATCTGGTATGGGTTAGCACCGAGTGATCCTGTGTGGGTCAGCACCGAGCGATCCTGTGTGGGTCAGCACTAAGAAATCCTGTCTGGGTCAGCACCTAGAGATCCTATGTGGTTCTGCATCTAGAGATCCTTCGTGGGTCTACCTCTTAATAGAGTAAGATTATTTAGTAGTTACATCTAATCATCTCTACTACTGTACCTAAGAAATACCTGGTGTGAGATGAGTTAGTACCTTTTTGGTATTCTTATGTGTGGTGTACATGTGTGGTACTTACCTTCATGATGTTCCCTCCATTGTGGAATAGTTGAGCTTTGGGATTTTGAGTTAGACTCAGTGTTTCCTCATGATTGAGATAGGTATACTTGATAACTTAGGTATATATATGGTCATATACCTAAGTAGGGTTATCACTAATCTACATGGTGTTTGGTTTATCCTTGGTGGATTTTGCGAGACCTTGAGGGTCTCGGGGTCCCTACCGAATATCGTTATACTCACCCCTACATGGGTTATGCCTGAACCTTGTTGTGTTTGGGGTAGATGACAGACAACGCTGAAAGAGGATGAGAGTAAGAGGACTATAGGTAGCTTGAAGGTGGACCTTAGATGAGGAATACTGTATAGATGACCATTCGAGAGCTGTACCTACCCTTCAAGTAGGATCCTTGGTGGGTGGTCACAGGAGTTGTTCCAGTTTATTTGTACATTCAGTTTCTTGTACTTTCTAGTTGGGCTTGTATTTTGGCCCCTTTTTCTTACTGTACTCATGCTATTTTACTATATTGTTGTTGGTGTTCGTATCTTGATGTGTGCTTGGTTGCATTAGTTTACATGTTATAAAGGAAACACCTTCCATGTTTTAGGGAATACACCTTTGGTTCTAGTCGACAGCCCTTGGCCTATGGAAGGCGGGCTTGGGGTAGTCACGACATGGGCCCTGGGGGATGGGTCATGAAAAATTGGTATCAAAGGATTCGGTTCCACCGTAGAACATAGGACTCTGATCTTTATTTTAACAGAAATAGTATTAACTGTAGTGAGTGTGGTTATCAGTTTAGGGAATCTATTTTTGGTGTGGTGACTGACGTATCCATACACCTGGAACCTGACTTTTGATTTCAGACTCAGTGCACGAAAACACTGATTGCGAGCATTTTATAAGGAGTTTTCTTTGTGATATATTTAAGTCATCTCACCAGGTATAACTTATGGACCGTGGCGCACCTGTTTATTTTCTGGATGCCTCCATATAGATAGCCTGCTAGGGTTCCAGATATAGTACGCACTGATATCCCACCGAGTGACGAGGCCTCGGTGCAGGGCCATCTTCAATTAGAGGCACCAGGGGAGGCACTGGCGGTACCATTACCCGTTGGGACACCAATGCCACTGGCCCCAACAGCAGACGATGCATGCCGTTTGAGGGCGTACCATGAGTTCCAGTAGTAGAGGCCACCCAGGTTCAGGGGAGAGATGGACCCACAGGCGGCTGAGGATTGGCTGGAGGCCGTGGTGAGTGTCTTCTGACTGGTAGGGACACCGTCTTATCTCATGGTGATCCTTACTGCCAGTATACTACAGGGAGCATCAGGCAGATGGTGGAGCTTGATGCTCCAGGTTCACGATGAGGTGACACTTCTCTGGGAAGACTTCGAGAGCCTGTTTCGGGTAGATTTTGTCCCAACAACTCTTTGCGCAGTGTTCATTCAGAAGCTACTTTATCTGCAGTAGGGAAACATGACTGTGGCTCAGTACTCAGCGAGGTTCACCGACCTCTCACACCACTCCACTGATATGGTGCGGGACCCTTTCTTCAGGGTCCAGACCTTCGAGCAGGGACTTAGGTGGGAGATCAGGGAATCCATGATCTCACTCAGCATCCCGACGTAGGCGGTGGTGTTAGATAAATCCCTCTTAGTGGGGAGTTTTCTTGCTGAGCAATCACTAGCAGTGAGACCCACTACTAGTCGTCACATAGAGGAGTCTTCTACAGCTGGCATTAGATAGATGACATAGAGGTCCAAGAGGACTAGACAAACAGGTGGACGACCGCAGGATTTAGGTTCGGTTGTGAGAGGCACCCAAGGCAGATCCAGTCATGTTAGGATCGAGTAGTGTTACGCATGCGGCGAGCATGGTCACATGGCTCATTACTGTTCAACCCACTGTACAGATAATCATTAGATGGTCGAGGTACCACCCAAGCAGAGATAGAGGTTCGACCGAGGAGGTCTGTAGGGAGTAGGAGGATGTGGCAGAGGAGCAGGCCGTGCATCTGACGGTGGGCAATGATTCGAGATGTTACCGCCACCACCACCAGGTGGTCCACCCCAACCACAGGGAGTAGGAGGACATGGGTGACCTCAGCTCCAGGAAGCTAATTCCAATGATCATGGCGCTCTGGAGATGATACGAGGTACAATATTTTTCTACTCTACCTTAGATACAGTACATATAGACACAGGTTCCAGTCATTCTTTTATTTCCACTACCCTTGTTCAGAGCACGGAGATTCTGATGGAGCTGTTGGATCGATCCTTACAGCAAGAGATTCCTACGAGAGAAGATTCGATGATTACGCACTGGTGCTGGCAGTGTGAGCTTACTCTAGGAGGCACGATCTTCGGTTGGGATCTCCTAGTAGCAGCATTAAGGCCTTATGACATCATCATGGGTATGAACTGGTTATCTACAGTCCATGCTCAGATCGACTATATTAGGCACAAAGTACGGGGGGTCTGCATAGATGGGACTAGGTTTTCCTTCACCGGTGAGAAGGGATCCTTTACAGCACAATATGGACTTACCCAAAGGAGAGTGAAACTGATCACACATCATTTGTCTAGCCTAACCCTCAGAGCGATTGATGTGGAGAGTCCGAGTTATCCTATAGTGGTGGACCAGTATGAGAATGTTTTCCCTGATGATGTTTCAGGTCGACCTCCTCGTAGAGAGGTGGACTTTTACATTGACTTGTACCCCAAGATGACACCAATATCTACAACAGTGTATTGAATGGATCCCGTGGAGCTTCGTGAACTGTGGGTATAGCTGGAGGACATACAGGGAAAGGGTTTATTCGTCTCAGTGTTTCTCCATGGGCAGTCCTGATTTTGTTCGCGAAGGAGGATGGGAGATTGAGGCTTTTTGTTGACTATCGATGCATAAATCCAGTGACCGTGAAGAACAAGTACCCACTTACGAGGATTTACGACCTCTTTGATCATTTGAAGGGAGAACAATGGTTCTCAAAGATAGAACTCAGATCAGGCTATCACCAGCTCAGAGTATGAGATAAGGATGTGCAGAAGATGGCTTTCAGATGCCGGTATGACCATTACGAGTTCTTGGTTATGCCATTTGTTGTAACCAATGCTCCAGCAGTGTTCATGGGACTCATGAATAGGATCTTTCAGCCATACCTTGATCACTTTGTAGTATTCTTCATTGATAACATTATAATCTACTTGTCTACTGAGGAGGAGCATGCCTATCATTTGTAGGTAGTATTGGACACACTCCAAGAGCACCAGCTTTATGGTAAGCTCTCGAAGTGCTAGTTTTGGATCCGAGAGGTTCACTTTCTAGTACACGTCATCTCAGAAGATGGAGTTGCAGTGGATCCAGCAAATATTTAGGTGGTAATTTCTTGGGAGCCACCCAGGAGTGTGACGGAGATACAGAGTTTCCTAGGTTTGGCCGGATTATACTAGAGATTTGTGCCATATTTCTACAGAGTTTGCATCACCTTTATCATCATTGATGAAGAATGGGAAACCCTTCATGTGGTTTGAGAGATGCCAGTGGAGTTTTTAGGAGACGAGGCATAGGCTGACTAGTGCCCCCCATCTTGAGGATTCCAGAGGAGGGCGTAGGGTACGCAGTCTACTGTGATGCATCAGGGACTGTACTCGGATGTGTCCTAATGTAGGAGTGAGTAGTGATCACATATGGTTATTGATAGCTACGACAACATGAGAATAACTACACTAAACATGACCTAGAGTTAGCAGCAGTGTTCTTCACCTTGAAGATGTGGCGACATTACTTGATGGGTGAGTGTTTTACAGTGTACTCTGATTACAAGAGTATCAGGTATATCATCTCTCAGAAGGACCTGAACCCGAGACAATGACATTGGCTTGAGTTCCTCCAAGATTATGACTTTGAGATAGTTAATAATTTTAGGAAGGGGAATGTTGTAGCAGATGCACTCAGCAGAAGGTATGGTATACAAATGCTAGGCGAGGCGATGGAGCAGCTGGCCGCTTTGCAGATATCCTTTGTTGATCGAGATTGAGCAGTTTTTTTTTAGTCTCTTACTTTAACTCCCCCACTTCTTCAGCGAGTCAGGGAGGGGCAGCATGGGGACACTGACTGAGAGGCTTGACGTGCTCAGATATCCATAGGGAAGACACCTGATGGATTTTCTGAAGGTGGGGAGCACGTCATCCTCTACAGAGGACGTACCATGGTACTAGTGTCTCTTCAGGAGGTAGTGATGAGGGAGTTCCACACATCCCATCTAGAAGTACATCTAGGAGTGGTGAAGATTACCAGGATATACGACAACAACACTAGTGGCTGAGAATGAAGAAATTAGTAGGAGAGTTAGTCTCTCAGTGCCTCACTTATCAGCACGTGAAGGTAGAACATCAAGTACCAGCAGGCTTGGTTCAACATTTGGAGGTCCTAGAGTGGAAGTGGGATGAGATATCCATGGACTTTGTGACATGACTTCCACATACGTCCAGAGGTCATGATTCTATCTTGGTGATCATCGACAGACTCACTAAGTCAGCTCATTTCATTTCGATCAGATAGCAGGGTTTAGTAGAGATCTTGGGATGCCTTTATATGCAGGATATTGTTCAGATACATGGAGTACCCTCACTGATTGTCTCCGATCATGATGCACGTTTTACTTCCCAGCTATGTAAGGGGTTGCATGAGGCTTTCTGGATGTAACTTCATTTGAGCACCACCTTATATCCTCAGATGGATGGTCAGACTGAGCGAACAATTCAGACACTCGAGGACATGTTCCATGCTTGCATTCTCGACTTCAGTCATAGCTGGGAGGATCACTTTCCTTTGGTGGAGTTTTTATACAACAATAGCTATCACTTCACCATTGAGATGACACATTTTGAGGCATAGTACGAGAGACCTTGTAGATCACCTTTGTGCTGGATTGACCCAGGGGAGTCAACACTCGTGGGAAAAGAGATGCTATAGGCTACCATAGAGAAGGTGAATATCATCTAGGAGAAGATGAATATTGCATAGAGAAGGCATAAGTCTTATACTAATATGAGATAAATACCTCTAGAGTTTGAGGATGGTGACCGTGTCTTTCTACGGGCATCACCCCGATGTGGTTTACGAAGATTTAGACGAGGTGTAAAGTTATCTCCATGGTTCATCGGACCCTTCCAGTTCCAAAACAAAGTTGGTGAGGTGGCTTACCACTTAGCTCTTACACTTTAGTTTCACCAGGTGCATGTCATCTTCCACGTATCCCAGCTGAGGAGATACGTGCATGACCCTTCTCAGATCATCAACCATGACCAGTTGGGCGTCGATGATGGGAAGAATTTTATAGAGGTTCCGGTAGAGATTGAGGATCGACAAGAGAAGGTCCTTCGTGGGTGGTTAATACCTTTGGTGCACGTTCATTGGCATCATGGGAACCTCCAAGAGAGAACATGGGAGCGTGTGTCTCAGATACATGCTCATTACCCCCACTTGTTTTCCTAGTTTTGTGATGTGGCTTATGAGGACATAAAGCCCTGAGGTGGGGAGAATGTAAAGACTCAGAAATTCCAAGTAATTTTTTTAATTAAATGGGAATTTTATGAGTCCATGAAAATTTAAGATGCATTATTCCGAGGCCCGGATTGCCCGAAATGAATTTTTGAAGTTTTTTTTTCGGGTACATTCAGTAAACGTACGAGCGGATTTTTGTAACTTTTGAACCGGTGCTCGTAATTGAAATCCAAGGGCACTGTTGAACTCACAACGTTGGTATTATCTTAAGGGGACCTTCACCTCGACTGCAGTAGGTCGAGGGTGAAAGTTAGAATTTGGGTTTTTCTAGAAAATAGAAATAAAATAAAATAAAATAAACTTTTATTTTATTTTTATTTTTTTTGAAACCTCCCATGTAGATGGTTTAAAGATGGGGACCACCTGAACTAAAACCTCCCACATTTATGTTATGGAGGTGAGGACCACTGAGCCTAAAACCCCCCATTTTTAACTTAGAGGTGGGGACCACCTGAACCCCTTTAATGAGAGAAAACCTCTCAACTCCCCTATATTAAATTTTTTCCAACACCATTCATTAATTGGGAAAATTAAGCTTTCCAAAGTGGTACAATTAAATGAGCCAATTAATTATGCCAACATGCCAACATAATTAGTCTACTTAATTTAATTATATTGGAACCTCTTTGTTTGGGAGGATTTTTGGTTGGAAAAGAAGTTCCTTGGTGGGAGAACTTTCTCCAATGAAGAACTCCATCGAAGAACGTTATTCAGAAATCAAGGAAGATGATGGCGTACGAGCTCGACATCGAAGCGTGGTTTCAAAAGTGATGATCTTTGGCACCCACTTTGCCTTCTTCGACTTCTTTCTTGCACCAACGTCAAAGAACAATTGAGGTAGGTTTTTTTTATTATGTGTGATTATAAATTCCCAGGTTCTTCCCTTCAAAACAAAGAATGCAAATCAACTCTCTAACTAGTTGATCCACGAATGATTTTTTTTGTGAGATAGGGAATAATATTTGTCGAGGGTTGTATAGTTTGATGTTCTTCATTTAAGGTTTTTTTTGTTGAGATGCTTGCTACCGCTCTAACGTGGAGGGTGCGGGCCAAACAACCACGGCCTGAACCCTATGTCGTTCTTCATTATTGTTGTGTTCTTCGCGATGGAGGAGGATGAAAACCAACCTATGTGGGGAATGAGAACGACGGCCGACACCACCACCGGCCGAGATGGAGGAGACGATATAATGGCGCCACCTCGTGGCCATTGAGCCACCCGCGGCCTCCGCCACCTCACGGGCTCGCCCCACCAGCGACCTCCGCTGCCCCGTAGCCTCGCGCCAACCGCGACCTCCACCGCCCGTGGCCTCGCGCTATCCGCGGACTCCACCGCCCGGGGCCTCTGCCACCCTGTGGCCTCATGCCGTCCGCGGCCTCCACTGCCCGTGGCCCCACGCCGCCCATGCCCACCACTGCCCGATGACCTCACGCCCCCCGCGGCCTCTGCCACCCTCGCGGCCCTACGACCCCCATGCCGCCCTCGCGGCCCCCTGTGGCCTCGCGCTTACCTCACGGTCTCATGTCCCCCGCACCGCCACCCAAGCCAGGCCACCCAGTTCGGGCCGGACCCAGTTGGTCGGGTTTGGCCGGGTTGGTCTGACCGGGTCGGACCGGACCCGGACCAGCTTCAGACATTTTTCTCTATTGGCCATAACCTTGGCATCAGGCGTCCGTTTGACGAACCGTCTGTGGCACTCGAGACCTTGGAGAGAGAAGTTCACTTTGATTATACACCATTGGAGGTTTGGATAAAGTTGGGATACTGTCGGGTTGGATTGAGCACAAATCCAACTGGGACCTCAGGACTAAAAGGTTAACAACTTACAAACCGTGCATCCGATTGATGCACCGTCTATTGTGTTGGGACCCCTATGATGTGGTGGTCATTTGGGATAATATTTTGTGGGACTTAGTGTCCATTTGAGTATCGACTAGTGTCTTGAGAAGCGGACCCTACTGGAGACGAGCAAGCTTTGTGCGAGAACCCATTAGCGGGCTGTGACATGAAAAATGAATAGCGATCTTGTGTGGGTTAGCACCGAGCGATCCTGTGTGGGTCAGCACGAAGAGATCCGAGGTGAATCAGCACCATGTGATCCTGTGTGGGTCAGAACTGAAAAATCCTGTGTGGTTCAACACCAAGCGATCCTGTGTGGGTCAGTGCCAAGTGATCCTGTGTGGGTCAACACCTAGAGATCCTATGTGGGTCAACATCTAGAGATCCTTCGTGGGTCTGCCACTTAACAAAGTAAGATGATTCAGTAGTTACATCTAATCATCTCTACTACTATACCTAAGAAATACATGGTTTGAGCTGAGTCAGTACCTTTTTGGTATTCTTCTGTGTGGCGTACTTGTGTGGTACTTCCCTTCATGGTGTTCCTTCCTTTGTGGAACAGTTGAGCTTTGGGATTTTGAGTGGGAATATGTGTTTCCTCATGATTAAGATGGGTTTACTTTATAACTTAGGTATAGGTATGGGTATATACCTAAGTAGGGTTGTCACTGGTTCACATGTTTTTTGGTTTATCCTTGGTTGATTTTGTGAGACCTTGAGGGTATCGGGATCCCTAATGAGTATCGTTATACTCACCCCTACATAGGCTATGCCCGCACCTCATTGTGTTTGATGCATATGACAGACAATGCTGACTGAGGACGAGAGTAACAGGACATAAGGTAGCTAGGAGGTGGACCTTGGATGCGGCGTACCACATAGATGACCATTAGAAAGCTATACCTACCCTTCAGGTAGGATCTGTGGTGGGTGATCACATGAGTTGTTCTAGTTTATTTGTACTTTCAGTTTCTTGTACTTTCCAGTAGGGCTTGTATTCTGTCCCCTATTGTTAACTGCACTCACTCTATTTTACTATACTTTTGTTGGTGTTCGTATCTTGATGTGTGCTTGGTTGCGTGAGTTTACAGGTTTTAAAGGAAATACCTTCCCAGTTTTAGGGAATACGCCTTTGGTGTTAGTCGCCATCCCCTGGCCTATAGAAGGCAGGCTTGGGGTAGTCATGACATGGGCTCCGGGGGACGGGTCATGACAGACCTTTTTGGAAAAAATTATTTTATACCTTGGTTTTCTTTTTTACTTTCCCATATCAAACTTGTAACGTGTTTTGATGATTTTAAAATCATAAAACCATTAGAATTAATTAATTTGACTTGTTTAAATGTTGTTTCTTATTTTATGGAATATTTTAAGCACTGCACATCTACGATTAAATAAAAATAAAATTTAATAATGAATTTAATTTGGGGGTTTCTAATATCGTAAAACCATAACACAATTTGATTATTTTTAAAATACCTAAACCTTTGCTGAATTTGGTTTTTGGATAATCTATTGACTATAGGCTATGTAGAATTTATTTTTTAAAAAAATAATTGAAGTCATCTTTTTTCAATAAGAGTTGTTCATCCAATTTCAATGTGTGGAAAAACCTTCTCCTATTCTTAGGTGCAATGCTTAAAAGATATAAAGTCTATGTTTGAATTTATATTTTCTCTTCACCTTATATCATGTGCAATTTTTGAAGTAATTTTTCTAGAGAAATGGTTATATCAAATATTTAAATGTTAACAAGACAAAATTATTAATGAATAATAATATATAATTACCGCATTATTATCTAAGTTTATTCTAGATAGATAAAATATTATCACATGTAATTGTATAATTTTTCCTTGAAGAAGATATGGTTAAATTATTCTATGTATTAATTTGATAATCTAAAAATTATTTAGGAGAGAAAAACATTTATCACATGTGGTGTTTCTATTTATTTGGGAAATAAAATATTTGGAATCTATTCTAGGAGTCCTTGGTGAATGGTTTGATCTAAATAGTACAAAGATGTTTTTTGGGTGATGATTCCTGATGAAATTTGATGTTGAAATCGCAAACATTGAGGTAGAAATTTCCTTACCATTTTGGGCTCTTGTATACACATATTTCCATAGTAAATTTTTTGTTATGGAATACCTTATTTGACCATGATAAATTATGATTTCATGTGGGTGTGTGTGCAGCCTATAATACCTATTGATGTTGCATGATTCCATGATTAAGCTTGTTGATTGTTTAACCGTGTTTGATGATTGACCACATGTATTATTTGTTTCCACTATTATCTCATGATGATATGATATATTTTCCTTGTATTATCTACCCTATTATATGTGCTACCATTAAATTTTAGTTTTTTATTGGTACTTGGGCTAGGTGGACCATTGTGTGATGATTATACCTTATACAAGGAGTTCACATAACTCGCGACTTTGGTGATGAGGGACCTGATCACATGGTAAGGGCATAAAGGTGTGGGGGCCTGACCAGAGGGAGTGTTATTAGAGGAATGATGGACCAAAGTCTTGAACTGAGTTATAGATGTGGTACAATGACCTAGAAGCTTGAATCATGGCAGATCCTAGATATAAAGGTTTGGAGGCTGATATGACTTAATGCCTTGAGACCATTGAGAGACATGACTATGAGCCCTATGGCTAGTCCCCACTCACCTATATTATCCAATGACTATCCTTCTAGAATAGAAGTGAATAAGGTATAACTAGAGGTTTATGGTGGCTTGGTTAGTAATAAACTACACATTAAGTGATTGTATTATTTTTATGCATGTTTGAACATATATTATTATCATGAAATACACATATTATAAATGTGAAAATTTGTTAAAGATGCGTTGGTGGTGTCTTAATGGGTTTTATTACTCACACCTAATATAGGGACCTTAGGGAACTTGTATAATTAATGTATAGGGATCCAGGTAAAGAGAAAGGGAAAGTGGAAGATGCTTTATCCAAGGATCATGGAGATAGGAGCGGTAATATGATGGACATCAAAGGATTACCATAGGATTATTTATTTATTATCTACCTGTACATTACTCTGGTTTGTCTTTCCACATAGGGAGATCTTTATTTTTATTTTTAGGACATGTAGGCCATACTCTAGGACATTTTGATTATTTATTTTTTATGTATGTTACTATATAATAATTATTTACTATTATTTGAAAAAGGATTGATATTGGGGGTATATTCTCTCAAATAACGGACTTAGGACCTCACTACTAGTTGGTAGCCTCTTGCATACGGGGAGGTGCACATGAGGTCATGTGGAACTCCATATCCAACTTGTTGGTTCAAGACAAGGAATTAAAAAATGGTATAATAGAACAATTTACTTTTTTCTTTTGACTAACCTAGTACATGGTAGAAAAGATATTGCTATTTTGGACTCTTGTAGGGGAGTTTCCATATTTATGGATAGTTCATGTGTAACATACCTCTAGGTTACCATTGATGGGATTAATTTTACAATTTTATTGAATTTTGAGTGTGTTCATCCATCATGACTAGGAATTTATGGTCACATGAAATATATATGTCTCTTCTTGTGATGTATAATAAGTATTTAATTTAATTGCCTAATTTGTGCTATTAGTTTGTGATAGACTTGTGTCCTCAATTGTATGATAAATTTATTTTCTAGGTAGTTGTTATATATCTATACTGTCATTAATTAGTTGAACTTGAACATTCTATTATGTTCTGTATACATATTATGGTGACTATAGTTCATGGATGGATGCCCTTTTTTTGTGCTAGGAGGAATATACCATGGGTTACGGGTTGATTGTAAGGATTACCATATGTGATCTTTTATACTGATCAGGGTTTATCCTAACATTTTTAGTATTTTTCTAAATATTTCCTTAATGTTTTAGATGATTCCACCCCACAAGTGACTGATGGGACCACAAAATGATTTGGGATGAAATTATACCACTAGGGAGGATTCCTCTATTCTACTACCTGCTATATAGGTGGATGAATCTGAGAATTATATCTCACCAACTCTAGTGGTATAGAAAATTGGCCCACCTAATCTAGGATACGTTCTTCTTGTTCATTCCTAGGGAGGAGGGACACCATGGTGGATGTCAAACTATGATAGAGACTTCGATATCAATAATCCATCATACTTTCTAGGAAATATGGGACCATGACATGTAGAGGAATGGATTAATATCATCAAGGTTGTTTTTTTCTCATTAAGAGACCTGAGGTTAGAAAGGTGAAGTTGAATGCTCTCAAACACCGGGGACCCACTAAGTGGTGGTGTGGTGTTATGAACTATGCATGTAAACAAAAAGGTATAACTTATAAAACATTCATGGACCATTTTTTAGAAGATTTATCCATAGGTAAACCAATGTTGGACCATGATAAGGGGTTCATGAGACTTTAGTAGATCTTGGAAATGGTGTTTGATTACATGTAATGATTCATGGAAGTTCTTCGTAAGTCACTAATGATCAAGCAATGTATGGAGGAGGATAGATTTTTGAGTCATCTTCTAAATTTTTGCGAACATCCAAGTGATACTTTTATATGTTTGAAGATGAAGGATGGGGGTTTGTTATAAAGTAGTTGAAGATAGCCAGAGTAGAGAAGGGGTTCATCATTACCTACAGTGGGAAAAGTAGGTACTTAGTGCTTATACTATGGATAGAGTGATAATTATCAAAAATTTCTCCCAAATACTTAGACCATGTTTCAGTAGTGTGGAAAGACATGACATCTCCTATAATTTTACTCTAGAGTTTTGAGTATAGGTTTCTATAATAGATTGGTTTAGAAACAATAAAGAAACTAGGGATCCAGATGAGGTCCTCAACAATAGGATAATAGGATAAAGACTTGGACTAGTCCTGATTCTCAGGGAAAGGGTTATAGAGCTATGATGTGTCATGTATATGAAATATATTAAACTTTAGAAGATGTTTATGAGATAATGCATACTATAAGAGGTATGTTCTTGGTCAGGTATACTTTATCTACTGCCTTTTCTGATACTGTTACTTCTCATTATTTCATATATGCTCAAGTTATTATTGAACATGTTTTACAAATCATGTTTTCTTATGATTTACTTTACCTCAGTACACAATTGAAAACAAAAGTGGACTATCTTCAGTGGTTCCTTGAGTGTCTTATAATCATAGCTGGTTATGAACATATGTGGGACTTCATGGTTCTATAGATGATGGGATTTTATGTGATTATCAACATGGATTGGATGACCAGTATCTGAGCTCACATTGATTTATATCAGAGGTAGGTATCATTTAAATTTCCCAAGGGTGATATGTTCGTGATGACTGGTGAGTGGGAATTGGGAGCAGGTATAGTTGGTCTAGACATTAGTCATCTTGGGATGATCATGTCACATATTTTCATATCGGCTCTATAAGAAGGATTAGTGGGAACCCAATAATATTTTCCTCCAGTCATAGATCTATATATATAAATTTTTCTAAATGACATCATAGAACATTACAATGATATAGGAGTTGAATTTGAGATATACCTCATGATAGGTTTATAGACCATTTTGTTACCCCCTTATTTTAGGGAATTGGTTGAGTTGAATGAACTCAAGGTATAACTTGAGGAATTAGAGAAGAAGAGATTTATTATGTTGAGTATTTCACCATGTTTTGTACCTATTTTATTCACCAATAAGGTGGAAGTTAATCTTTAAATCTACATAGATTACCTGAATATGGATCAAGTGATAGAGAATGACAAATATCATTTTCTATGGATTTAATATCTTTTTGTTCAGTTATTGGGAGCCCGATGGTTCTTTAAGATTCATATTTTATTATGCTATCATTTGTTGTGGGTTATAGAGGAGGATATCTAGAATATTAAATTTAAAATAAGTTATGGGATATATGATTACTTAGTTATTTAGTTTTGTTTAAAAAATGATGAATAAATTTTCAAGGCTTTCATGAACACGATATTACACCAATATCTTAACTCATTTGTTGTGGTGTTCGTTGATGATATCCTTATATATTCACCGATCAAAGAGAAATATGATAGACATATTGAGATAATCATAAGTATGCTTCAAGAAAATCAACTCTACACCATGTTTTTGAAGTGTAACTTTTGTATTGAGGTAGTGAAATTATTGGAGAATGTAGTGTCCAAGATAGGTATATCCATAGACCTAGAGAAAGTCAAGGTAGTGTTGTCCTAGATTCATCCCTAAAACATTCTTGAGATTAGTATATTTCTAGGTTTATTAGGATTCTACTAATATTCCAACAAAGACTTCTTCCATTTACCATCACCTATGAATGCATTAAAAAATAAGGGAGTGACGTTCTAGTGTTCAAAACATTGTGAAGAGGTGTTTATTGAGTTGAATATGAGGTTTACTACAACTCTAGTCTTGATACTTTTTGAAGTAGGGATTGGTAATGTTGTTTACTATGATGAATTATAAATTTATTTAGGAGTGATGTTGATGAAAAGAGAGAGGGCATCTGATTATGGGTCATGTTAGATGAGATCCCATGAGAGGAACTATCATACCAATGAATTGTAGCTAGAAAAGGTGTTTCAATCTTTGAAGTTTTGGATATCCTATCTATTCAGTGAGAGGTTTATTGTCTACATGGACTCCAAGAGCCGTTGATATATCTATACACAAATAGACATCAAATTGAGATAGATTTTCTCAGTAGAGTATCTATAGACATTCAAATTTGATATGAATTATGCATGAGGTAATGGTAACATCATTGTAGATGTTCTTAGTTGTAAGACATAAATAGCTTAGGATCTTGGTGAACGACCCTCTAAAGAGAAATGAAGCCTGATGATCTTGTTGAACAATAGTATATTGAGTACATTTGAGGATAAATTATTGATTACCTTTTCTCTTCTAGTGACCAATTCTTCTTTAGTAGACCGTGTAAAGTCTAGATAAGAGACTGACCTTGAGCGTGATGTGATATGGGAACAACTAGCTGGTGGTGACTGGATGGTTATATGGTAATCAGATGGTGATGATGTGATCATCGTATATAGAATATTTTTAGTCCCCACTCCAATTAGGGAAAACCTGAGTAGGGATATCCATACCCCCAGGTGGGTGGTATATCCTAGAGGGACACCTATGTATAATGATTTTTTTCCAGCATCTCTAGTGTCCTTCGATGAAGAGGGACATTACTGATTTTCCCCTTTATTCCTTAATTTATAGAGGATAAAGTTATAGAACCAGTATCCTAGTGGGATACTCCAACTACTTCCTATGCCCTTTTGGAAGTGGAGGATGTTATGAAGGAATTTGTAACAGGGTTACCCAAGACCTTGAGGAATCATGATGTTTTATGGGTGATTGTGAGTTGATTGATGAAGGTTGGTCACATTTTACTGATATGTGTGACTCACTCAATAGATGAGTTGAGAAAGATATATGTATATGATATTATAATCATTAATGTAGTTCAATTGAGTATTGTTTCTAACAAATTCAATGGTTTTACTTCATAGTTATGACAGGTCTTGGAGAAGTCCCTACAGACTCTATTTAGTTTGAGCATAACATACCATCCTTAGATAGAAGGATTGCTGGAGTAGAAGATCCGTATACTGTAGGATATTCTTCGATTTTTGAACCTAGACTTTAGTTGATTTTGGGATGATCAAAAAACCTTGGTTGATTTTGCATACAAAAATAGTTTCCAAGATTTGATTCAGATATAGATTTATGAGGATATTTGTGAGAGTCTATATCATTCAATGATTTATTAGCATGAGGCTTGTATGACCCAAAGTTTAATCAATGGAAATTCCATTCTTATAATTATGTCATATACTCACATGAAATCACAACAAAATAAACTACTAAGTTCTATATGACCTTTAAACATAGTATTTTCAATTTTTTTATTTTAATTTCAAAAATCCGACATACACGGTTGCGATCAGTAAGATATTTGGAGTCCGATAGAAAAAACATAATTTTTAGTGAATAATAACTAACCCTTATGAATAATATTGTTACCCTTATGAATAGTAATATGAACCTTATGAATAGTAAATCATTCAAGTGAATAATTAAACTTACCAATGAAAGTATAAATAACATTTATCTATCTTATAAGCGAAAATATGATATAATGATATCATAGTTTTGGTAATTTTTATAAATATTTAATTAAAATTTTATTATTTAATAATTTAAAAGAAAATTTGTTTTCATAAAATTTATTCTTAATTTTTTTTATGTATTACTATTTTTGGATAATTTTATGAAACCATAATTAATTTTTCAAAAGTATTATAAAATCAGTTATAATTTTAAAATAGGTATTTTTCCAGTAAATGTTGATTTTATTTAAAAATTAAATATATCATATTTAGAAAATTATTTTCAAAAAATGGAGTTCATTTTTGATTTATAAACATCGAAAAATGGTTGGGGTTAATTTTTGAGATTTTTCTAAAATACATGAATTTTTGGTGAATAGTAAAATACGATAATGTGTGATAAATGCTAAATAAATGAATTTTTTAATCATTATTGAGTCATGGATGATGTAAATGGAAATTGTTTCGAACTCAAATTCTCTCTTTATTGTTTTTGTTCACAATAATAAAGACTATTCATTTTCTGGAACAAAAATATTAAGCTAATGATTAAAATAATTGGAAATCCCTCCTCTCCTACACTATAAATAACACCCCTCTTTACCTCTTATATTTACTCATATCAAGACTTGTTCCTTATCTAAATTCTTATAAAATATCCTCCCAAGCCCCTCCCCCATGTCTATCACCCCTTGGTCTCTTCAAAAGACCAAATCCTCTCTCCTAAAGAGGTTCTCAAGAAAGTTATATTCAAGAGGTAAACTCCACTTTTCATTTCTTTTATTTTCTTTCAAGTTCCTTTCGTTATTTTTATTTCCTCACCCACATTCATCAAAATTTCATTATAACTATATTAAATTAAATTTATTTTAATTGTGTTATGATAATGTAATAATTCATCATCATCTCTCAATTCTCCTCCTTTTATACTAGAAATGAAAACACCATCCGAGATGTGTTCATTTATCACATTCATGGATGACGGGTTTTCAATTTCTATTACCATATTCAATTTGGGTCATAAAACAATTATGATGGTATAAAAAGAATATAATATGTGTATTATGTCTAATTTAAGGTTCTGGAATCTTTTTTACACATGATATTAATTTATAAAATAAAATGATTTCATTATGACAAAAAACCACCAATTATCCCAAACGGTTATCATTAATGTTTTATATAATGATTCATCTTCACTCAAAATCACCAAATGAATTTTATAATGATGTAATATTATGTAAGTTCACTAATAACATAAAAATTAAAATTTTTATAACCATTCTCGTCTTACATGTTTAACCTTACATGTATATAAGTAAACCAATCATTAAAACCAAGGAAATAAACGCTCCCAAACGATGAAATTGAACCTCTTAACCCATTACAAAGGGAATGAATGTACTTAATAAGTTTATAATAAATCAATTAAATCAATAATACATTCTTTTAATACTAATTAATGAATTTAATTTGGTTATCCATGACATTATGATCAAGCGAAGGACACCACAAGACTTAAGGTAAGGGACTCTACCCAAACCTTCATTATTCCTTCGGGTTTTTTCTATCTTTATTTTGACCCAAATTAAGTTATCTATTATTTTTATGTATATATTATAAATTATGTTTAAATTATCAAAACTCTTGTATCAATATCCATTCATTATCCCCTTTTGGGTATATACATGTTTTTAAGTGGCTCCCTCCTTAATACTTATAGATAAGCAAACCCGTTTTAAGGGAACATCCTGAATTCATTACCAATTCAAAGTGCACTATATCATCTATTTTAAGCCACAATTGTTTTTATAAAATATGTAATCTTATTATTAAAAACTTCTGGTTTAACTTATGGTTTTATATAAAATATTATTCCTATTTCTATTTTAAAGGCTCTTTAGTATTTTCCATAAAACCTCACTAAAATGTTTTCATGATAAAATTTATTAAATACTCTTCTTACATGTTGTCACTTATGTTTGACACCACATACCATGATATATTACTATTTGTACCATATAAATTTCCATTTATGTTTTAATTCATTTCTTTCATGGACACTTTTATGATACACCCATCTATTATTCTTTATGACATGATTATGATACCAATTTATTTCCATGGGTACCCTTATGTTTATGTATGATTGATTAGGTATGATTATATATGTGTAAAGAATATTCATGAAAATGTTATGATGGGTGTTCCCAAATAGCACTCCAATTCATTGGGTAAAGTTGATTCTCATGAGATGTTATGTGCAACGGTCTTGGCAGTTAGCCATGACTCGTGATACCTTGGGAAACAGTCTTGGTGGTTAACCTTGAATTGTGATACTCTATGTTAAATGATCCTTGAATCATGATAAAGTCATGTTTTATATTACTTCCACATTATTTATACTCCATGTTTATATGGTCCCATGTTTATATGTTATGATTTCACATGTTCCATGCCTATTTATATCATTATACCATGCCTTCTAACCCATGTGCTAAAGCTTTATTCATATGCTTATTACCTTATAGGGATTTTATCACATCCATTTTTTATCTTATCCCTAGGTTATACTATGAAGATGTATGAGAACAATGGAAGTTAGGAGCTCTTTGTGAAGAATAAATAAATAAATGTTTTATTTATCCCCATGTTTTCAGTTTTATGTACCTGGTCTTCCAAGACACAAAACATTATGATCATTCGATTGTAATATGATGTTTTATTATGATTAAAAACATGTAATGATGTGTGTAAAATGATAGGGTCACTATAGTTGGTATCAAATGATGTTTTAGTTATTTTTGGAGATTAGTAATAGAGAACTTTAGTAAGAACCATTGGGATGATACTAAGTATAAGAAAACTTCCCTAAATTTTAGTAAGTATAGATTAAGTGGTTTATCAAAAAAATACATCTCTGTCGGGATATGAACAAGTGGATGTGGCTTTGGCACAAATTTATCTAGGGGTAAAACCCAAAAACAACTCTTTTAGATAGACTTTAACAAGAATTGGTGCACGAAAACAAGTGTTGTTGCACACCTGGTTTGACACTACCAAGGGGTATGCTTTGGTAAATTCATATGCTAAGTACAAACCATTGTTAAAGGGAAAATAGATCCCATAAGAATACAAGTTAAGAAAAAAAAATCAAGGATAACCTAGATTGAAACCTAGGGAATCACAAGTTATTATATAAGTTTCTTTTAAGAGTTTATCCTTTTATGTTTAAAGTTTCCTTTTTTTAATGATTATTAGATAAGTTTTAAATCCACCTAAATGTATGTTATTTTTCATAGTTAATGGCGTGAAATAGAAGAACATGTTCCAACAATCAATGTGAGATGGAATGTGAAGATTTCCCTAATTATATGAAAAATATGATTTGAATAGGTGATCAAAACATCATTATTGCACTTGATCAGCTATGTCAAGTTATGAATAATAACTTGAATCATGTGGAAAAAACTCCTCCTCCAAGGAAAGAGTAAGTTTCCGTTGAATCCTTCATGCCAAAAGGCATCCCATGTTTAGTGGATATTTTGATCCCCACCTTGCTGAACATTGGATTAACTCTATTGAAAATATATTATCTATCCTCTAGTGCTCAGAAGAAGTGAAAGTCATACTGGTGGTCTATCATTTTGATGGGGAAGCAGATAAGTGGTGGAAACTGATCAAGAATATGAAGTCCCTAGAGGAAAATGATTCCAGGGATTGGGAGGAATTCCGGAAAATGTTTTTCAATAAATATTTTCCCCAAACCATCCTCCTCAATATGGAAAGAGAGTTCCTTAGACTCAAGTATAAGGGAGATGAGTCCATTAGGGTGTACGGAGAAAACATCATAAGGCTTGAAATATATGCCTCTGACTTAGTCATGAACACCGAAATCAAGGTGGATCACTTCTTGTGTGGACTAATGTAGAGTCTATGAAAAGTTTTGGTGATTTGAGACTTTGTCAGTTATGAGGAGATTGTCTGTTTTTACCTCATGGTTGAAATGGAGATTGGAGACTCCCAGTAGTATCATGGGCCCGGTCAAAAAATGTGTAATATGGAGTCTAATATGGGTTCTTTGGAAAATAAATCTCATGATGAAAAGAAGATAGAACATCCCAGGTGTCAAAATTGTTTTATGAATCATCCTAGTAACTATATAGGGAAGCAAGAATTGCTTCAAATGTGAAAAAATGGGACATCTAGAAAAGAATTGCTGAAGGGATATGAAGAATTCCACTAATATGGAAGAAGAAAGGAAGGTTCATATCAATTTGTATCATATAGTGCAGTGTTACAACTATAAGAATAATGGGGATTATATGAAAAATTTCTCTAAGTGAAGGGTTGTCGGAGGAAATAAACAACAACCTCCAAGGAAAAAATGAAGGGACTATGCTATCAATACTGCTGAGGTGGATCTGGACAATTATGTGGTGATAGGTACACTAGTTATTCATTCAAGAATAGAGAACATACTATTTGATTCTGGTTCTACACATTATTTCATATCTTATAAGTTTAGTAGAACTATTAAAACACCCCCTTGAAATTTGGAGGATAAGTTATCTGTGAGAATAGTGAATGGGGAAATTATTTCATCCAAGGTTTATAACTCCTCCCTAGTAAATGTTTTTGGACTGAACCTCTCAGAAAATATTTTCATACTTCCTTTAGTAGAGTTTGATGTTATCTTGGGCATGGATTGGATATCTTTATAAAAATCCAACATCAACTGTCATGAAAGGGAGATTAATCTTCACATCCTGAAGCATCCTCCAATTAATTACAAGTGTAAGGAGGAATATGAATCTAATTTAGAATCCTTATCTCAAGTGTTGATATTAATGCCTTATGAGAAATCATTTCTAGCTCAAATTATTGAGACAAAGGAGTTGATACTTCTAGAAGATATTCCCATCATGATGGATTACAATAATTTATTCCCTAAAGAAATGCCTAGTATTCCTCCTAATCAAGAGGTTAAGTTCTCAATTGAAATTATTCCTATATCCCTACCTATATCAAATAAACCTTATATAATGGACACCATAGAGCTAGAAGTGCTAAATAAGTAGTTATATGAGAATCTGGAGAAGGATTTTATACGCTCGAGTGCTTCACCATGGGGTGCTCCAGTACTTTTCATGAAGAATAAGGATGGTTAAATGAGCCTCAACATTTATTATCTCAAGCTCAATAAAATCAAAATAAAGAACAAGTATCCCCTACCTCGGATAGATTACTTGTTCAATCAGCTTCATGGGGGCAATTATTTCTTTAAGGTGGACCTTCGGTCAAGATATCACCAATTAAAGGAGAGGAAGGAAGATATTTCCAAGAATACCTTTCGAACAATGTATGGACACTAAGAGTTCATAATGATGCCATTCAGACTCAATAATGCTCCAGAAAGTTTCATGGATCTAATGATTTGAGTATTTAGAGATTACCATGACAAATTTTTGGTAGTCTTTATTGATCATATTATGATATAATCTAAGGGAATGGAGGAACATGAGAAGCATTTGAATAATGTGTTAATGAATTTACAAAGGTAGAAACTATATGAAAAGTATAGTAAATGTGAGTTCTTGATGGAGGAAGTTTCATTCATGGGGCATGTAATCATTAGAAAAAGAATATAAGTAGACCCTTCTAAGAAAAAGGAAATTGAAGAGTGGACCTTGCCAATATCTATAACGAAGATCCATATGTTTCTAGGTATACCTAGGCATTATAGAAGATTTTTTAAGAACTTATCATTATTTTTATACCAAATGACCAAGATGAAACAGAAGAAAGTGAAGTTCATTTGGACTCAAGAATGTTATGAATTCTTTAACGAGCTCAAAAATAGGCTTATCACTTCATCAGTACTCACACTCCCAACAAGTGGAGAACTCTTTTTGTTATACAATGGTTCTATAAATAAGGTCTTAGGTTGGATGCTGATGAAAAATGATAAAGTGATAGCCTATGACTCAATTTAGTTGAAAATCAATGAGCAAAACTATCCTACACATGATATGGAGTTAGTGGTTGTGATCTTTTCATTGAAAACCTGGAAGTATTATCTCTATGGGGAGAAGTGTGAGATATAGACTGATCAAAAGAGTCTCAAATATATATATTCACATAGATAGAGCTTAATGTGTGATAGAGAATATGGATAGAGATCATCAAGAATTATGACTGCTCAATCCAATACCTCCCCGGTAAGGATAATAAGGTTGTAGATGCTCTAAGCAGAAAGGATCTTGCATATTTATCAATGATGATAATTGAAAAGGATCCAATTTTTTTATTTTTTCAGAGGATGAATATGGAAATCATTAAGGTAGGAACATCAAAAATCCTTTCTCAAATGATTTCCCAACCATACCTCAGGGAGAAAATAAAGGATGCTCAAAGAAAAGATGTGGAAATTCTAAAAAGGGTGGAAGCTATCAGAAATGAGAAATCCTCTGAGTTCAAGATTGACAAGGATAAAGTTATGATATTTGAGTCACGATTATGTGTACCATATGATCCAGAGATAATTAAGGATATTCTGAATGATTTACATAACTAAACCTTTTCTATTCACCTAGGGAGTATAAAGATATATTGAGATCTCCAAGAGAACTTTTGGTGGGACAATATGAAGAAGGAGATTACTGAGTATACATCAAAGTTCCTGGTATGTCAGAAAGTGAAGGCTGAAAGGAAAAAGTATAAGGAGATGATACAACCACTACCCATACCAACATGGAAGTGGGAGAACATCACCATGGACTTTATCATTGGACTTCCAAGGACATCTAGAGGAAACAATGCTATTTTGGTCATTGGGGATCGTATTACAAAGAGAGCTCACTTTATCACAATTTGAGAGGAATTATAATTGGATCAACTTTCATGGATATATATCAAATAGGTGGTAAGGATTCATGGATTATAACTATTTATTGTATCTTATAGAGATCCAAGATTCACCTTGAAGATCTGGAAAAGTCTTCAACATTATCTAAGCACTGAATTAAACTTCCTTATGGACTATCATCCGCAAAATGATGGCCAATATGAGAAAACTATTCAAACAGTAGAAGATAATTTGAGAGAGTGTTCTATGGACTTTAAAGGAGGGTGGGACCAACATCTTCCAATGGTTGAATTATCCTACAAAAATAGTTTCCACTCCATCATCTAAATGGAACCATATGAATCTCTTGGTTCGAAAAATTACAGAACATTGACATGTTGGGATGAAGTTGGTGAGTATAAGCTGCTAGGACCTAAAATGGTTGAATAAATGGTGGAGAAGGTGGAAACCATTTATCAGAACATCATGGCTACACAAAGTTGACAGAAGTGTTACACAGACAATATTAGATGGGGCCTTGAGTTCAGAGTTATAGATATGGTATTCCTTCGCATTTATCCCTAGGAGAAGGTCACAAGGTTTGGGAATAAAGGAAAGCTAAGTCCCAGGTACATCAACACCTTCTAGTTTCTTGATCGTGCTGGAGCTTTGGCTTATTTACTAGAACTTCCACCTACCATTTCTAAAGTTGAAAATGTCTTCCATGTATCCCTCTTAAATAAGTACACACCTGATCCTTCACATGTACTGTATTTAGAGGTGGTATATTGGGAGAATGATCTTTCTTATGAGGAGACGCCAGTGAAAATCTTGGATTGTAGACATAATGTTCTATGCAACAAGACCACTCACAAGGTAAAAGTACTATGGTAGAACCATTAGTACAAATAGGAAATATGGGAACTGGAGGAGGAAATGAAAGAAAAGTAGCAACACCTATTTATAGATTAGAATATAAAATGAAATTTTGAGGGAGGAATTTCATAAGGGGGGAAGAATGTAATGACCCAAAGTTTAATCAATGGAAATTCCCTTCTTATAATTATGTTATATAATCACATGAAATCACAACACAATGAACTAATATGTTCTATGTGACATATAAACATAATATTGTCACTTTTGTGATTTGAATTTTGAAAATCTGACACTCACGGTTGCGATCAGTAAGATGTTTGGAGTCTGATTGGAAAAACATAATTTTTGGTGAATAGTAACTGACCCTTATGAATAGTAATTTTACCCATATGAATATTAATATGAACCTTATGAATTTTAAATTATCCAATTGAATAATTAACCTTACCAATGAAAGTAAAAATAAAATTTATCCATCTTATAAGCAGAAATATGATATAATGATATCATAGTGTTAGTATTTTTTATAAATACTTAATTAAAATTTTAAAATTTAATAATTGTAAAATAAAATGTATTTTCATAAAATGTAATCATAAATTATTTCTTTATGAATTATTATTATAGTATAATTTTTTGAGACCAAAATTAATTTTTCAATGTATTATAAAATCAGTTATAATTTTAAAACATGTATTTTTGAAGTAAATAATGATTTTGTTTAAAAATTAAATATATCATTCTTAAAAAATTATTTTCCTAAAATAGAGTTCAATTTTGGTTTCTAGACATTTAAAAATTGTTGTGGTGATATATTTTTTGATTTTTCTAAAATACTTGTATTTTTTGGGGAATAGTAAAATACTATAATTTATGATAAATGATAAATAAATGAATTTTTTCACCATGATTGAGTCGTGGATGATGTAAATGACCATTTGTTTGAAATCACATGATCTATTAACTATTTTTGGTCGCATGAATCAATTCTATTCATATACTTGCATAAACAAATTAAACTAATGATTCAAATAGTGGGAAACCCCTCCTCTCCTCCAGTATAAATACCACCCCTCTTTACCTCTTCTCATCACTCCTATCAAGACTTGTTAATTGTATAAATTCTACCAAACTCTCATCCCAAGACCCTCTCCCACTGCCAGTTATCCTTGGTCTCTTCAAGAGACCAAATTTTCTCTCCTAAAGAGGTTCTCAAGAAAGTTATATTCAAGAGGTAAACTCCTATTTTGATTTCTTTTATTTTCTTTCAAGTTCCTTTCTTTATTTTTCTTTCCTCTCTTCCATTCATACAAATGTTAGGATAAATCATTTAACATAAATGTATTGTATTATTTTTATGATATTTTAATAATTAATCGTCATATCTTCTTTCCCCTCCTTTTATACTAGAAATGAAAACACCATCAGAGATGTGTAAATTTATCACATTCAAAGATTATGGGTTTTCAATTTATATTATTGTCTTAAATTATGGTAATTAAACCATTTTGATGGTAGAAAAAGAATATAATATGTTTATTATTTCTAATTTAAGGTCCCAAAATCTTTTGTACACATGATATTAATTTATAAAATAAAATGACATCAATATGTCAAAAAATAGCCAATTAACCCAAACAAATATCATTAAAGTTTCATATAATGATTCATCTTCACTCCAAATGAAAAAGTGAATTTTATAACCATGTAATATTCTGGATATTCACTAATAAAATACAAATTAAATTTTGGACAACCATTCTCATCTTACATATTTATCCGTACATGTATATGAGTAAACCAATCATTACAACCAAGGAAATAAACGCTCCCAAACGATGAAATTGAACCTCTTAACCCATCAGAAAGAGAATTAATGAACTTAATAAGTTTATAATAAATAAATTACATGAAAAATATGTTATGGAAATACTAATTAATTAATGTAATTTGGTTATCCAGGACATTAATATCAAGTGAAGGACATTATTAGACTTAAGGTAAGGGACTCTACCCCAACCTTCATTATTCCTTCGGGTTGTTATATCTTTATTTTTATCAAAATTAAGATATATGTTATTTTTATTTACATATTAAAAATTATTTTTACATGATCCAACTCATGTATCAATATCCATTCATTATTCTCTTTTGGGTATATACATGTTTTTATGCAGTTCCCTCCTCAATACTCCCCGATAAGTAAACCTGTTTTAAGGGAACTTCCTAAAATCTTACCCCATTTCAAGTGCACTATATCATCTGTTTTAAGACACCATTGTTTTTATAAAATTTTTATTTTTATTATTACAACCTTCTTGGTTCACTTTTGGTTTTATTTAAAATATTTTTCTATTTTAAAGTCTCTTTAGTATTTTCTATAAAACCGCACTGAAATGTTTTAATGATAAAATTTTCAAATACTCTTCTTAATTTTTTCACCTCTATTTGGAATCACTTAAAATTATATATACCTACTTTTACCTTATCAAATTTACATGTATGTTTTAATTCCTTCATTTCATGTACACTTGTATGATATGCCCATCTATCAAGCTTTATGACATGATTATGATACCGATTTCTCCCCATGGGTACCCTTATGTTTATGTATGATTGATTATGTATGACTATATATGTAAAAATCATATTCATGAATTTTTTATGATGGGTAAATGATGAGACGTTATTTTCAAAAATCTAGAAGGTTATCCTTGACTCATTCTACCATGTGCAATGGTCTTGGTGGTTAACCTTGACTTGTGATCCTCTTTGTGCAAGGAGCCTTGAATCAAGCTAAAGTCATGTTCTATGTTGCTGAAAAATTATTATGACTCCATGTTTATATTATCCCATGTTTATATGTTATGATTTCACATGTTCCATGCCTTTTTATATCATTATGGCATGCCTTATAACCCATGTGATGAAGCATTATTCTTATGCTTATTCCCTTACTGGGCTTCTAGTTCATCCCATAGTTTTTGTTATCCCCAGGTTATCTTATGAAGATGTATGAGCACAATTTAGGTTAGGATATATTTATTAATACTAAATAAATAAATTTTTTATTTAGTCCCATGTTTTTAGTTTTATGTACCTAGTTTTATTGGACACTAGATTTTACGAATCTTGGCTAGTAATATGATGTTTTATTATGCTTAAAATCATGTAATGATATGTGTAAAAGAATAGGGTAACTATAAGAATAAAGAGGCAACAATTTTGGGGAATAATATGGTACATGAGACCTTTTAGAGAGTGAAAATAATTCCAAATATGTTGATCATATCTCAGAGATGACAATCGTCTTATGGTGGCTGCAGGATAATACCGTTGGAGTTCATTTTAGGTGACTAGGTTTTTATGAGGGAGACTCCTCAATTAGTCCATTAAAATTAAAGGAATAAAGGGAAGCTAGAACCATTCTATGTCAGACCCTTTAAGATCACAAAGTGGGTTGGTGTAGTGGTGTATCATATGAATCTTCCTTCTCACTGCTAAGGTATACATGACATGTTTCATTTGTCTTGGATTCAGAGGTACATCCCCGATTACACACATTTCATTGACTAGGAGGATGTTGATATGGATCTAGATGAATTGTACCAAGAGAATTAGATACAAATTGTATATAATAGTGAGAAAATGTAACCTGTGAAGACAGTTCCACTTGTCTAGATACTAGGAAAAAATGGATGTATCTAGGAGGATATAGGGGAGTGAGAGTCTAATGTTTGAGCTCAGTATCCTAATTTGTTTAAACAAGACCTCCAAAGATACTTCTTGGGGATGAGAAGTAATTTTAGGGGGATAATTATAACATTATCGGTTTTTGATGTTTTAAAAAAACTTGTTTTGGGTTTAATCTATAAGTTATTTTTATGAAAATTTAAATATTTCCAAGTTTAATTTTTAACCTTACATACGATATTGGTTTTATGTAAAGGTAAATTAATTATACTTATAAATATGTTCGTTTTTGGGAATTTAAGATGGGTAAATTCCTATTTATATGAGTTGTATAAGGGTAAACCATCCATTGCGTAAGGGTAAGGGAAATTTTCCAGCCACAGTGTAGATGTATCCCTCTATTTTCAAGAGTTATGTAAGGGTAAACTATCCATTACATAAGGGTAAGGGGGATTTTATATCCATTTCATAAATGTATCTATATATTTTAAATAGTTTTGTAAGGTTAACTCCCAATTACTAAAGGATGTGTAAAGGCAACCCTTAGTTGTGTAAGGGTAGTTCACAGTTCATGTAAATATAATACCTTTTTCAAAAGGACTATGTAAGGATAATCTTGAGCTTCATAAGGAAAAGTCTCAATTCAGCCACTACATAAGGCTAAAAATCCTTACCCTCATATGATAGTTATAAACTATGTAGGGGTTTGACCGTGTTACCCTTTTTGTAGAAAAATGATTTTAAACCCTCTTTTTTATTTCTATTTCCCCAAATCAAACCTGTAACATGGTTTGATGATCTTGAAAGCCTAAAATCATGATAATTAATTCATTTGACTATTTTTAATGTTGAAAATCATTTTATGTAAGATTTTAAATGATCTATATGCATGAATACATTAAAATAAAAATTAATTGAGGAATTTAATTTTAAGATTTCCAATGTTGTGAAACCAAAATGTGTTTCCATTATTTTTAAAATACCCAAAACATTACTAAATTTTATTTTTGGATATTCACTTGAGTCTATAAAGTTTAAAATTTATCTATTCAAAAATTAAAGAATTATTCATTTATCAATAGGAGTTCTTTATCCAGTTTCTAGGTGTGGAATAACTTGATCTTACTCCTGGGTGAAACAATTAAAAATTAAAAATACAAGGTATAAATTTATATTTTATATTATTTTTATTTCATGTAAAATTGGTGAAATAATATTTTTGGAGAAATGCTTGGACTAAAAATTTAAATGGTAATAACCCATAATTATCAAAGAATAATAATCAATTACCACATTCTTATATTATATTATTTTAGAGAGATAGAATGTATTTTCACATGTGGTTTTATAATTATTACTTTAGGAAGAGATAACTATATTATGATATGGATTAATTCAATAATTTGAAAATTATACATGAGAGTGAAACCTTTATTAAATATGGTATTTCTATTTCTTTTGGTTATAAAATATTTGGCATTGCTTATTAGACTCCTTAGTGAGAAGTTTGAACTGACTAGTACACACATGTGTTTAAGGAGACCATTCCTGATGAACTTTGATATTGAAATTGAAAACCTTGAGGTAGGAAGTTCCTTACCATTTTAGGATCTCATATAAACTTTTTTCCATGGTATAATTCTTGTGATGGAATACCTTATTTGACAATGATTGATTGTGATCACATGTGTGTGTGTGAGTATCTCGTGAGACCCATTGATGTTTCATGATGCATTGAGTATGAATGTAGCTTGTTTGACCATGTTTGATGATTGATCACATGTATTATTTTTTATAATAATTTCTAATGATGAAATGTTATAATCTACTTCCATGTTCTACCCTATTATGTGTGTTACCATGCCTTTGGAGGTTCTTCATGGTACTTGGGATAGGTGGACTGTCGTGTGTTGATTATCTTTTAAAGGGGGAGTGAACACAACTTGTGATGATTACAATGAAGGACCTGAGTATATGGAAAGCTCATGTTGAACTAGGGGCCTAATATAATGCAATGACATTAGTGTATTGAAAACCTGAAGGCCTGACCTGAGGAATAGATGGGGTATGATGGCTGAGAGGCCTAATCCATGATGGAGCTAGAAATCAATAGTCTAGGGACCTAATCTTACTCGATGAATTGAGACTATCAATATACATGACTCTGAGACTTGTGTCCAGTACTTTATCACTCATAATATTTGATATATATCCTTCCACCATGGAGTTGAAGCAAGTTTGAATGAGGATTTATGGAGAATTTGTTAGTGCATGACTGCTCAGTATGTGACTGCATGATTTTTATACATATTTATGAATTTATTATTTTCATGGTATAGAACTTTTATACATGTTACAAATTTTTTATTCTGAAATTGTTGTGTTATACTGGGTTTTATTAAACACACCATGTACATGAACCTCTTTTCATGTAAAGACTTCATGTATATGGATCCAGGCAAGGTAAGGGGGCCCATGGTAGATATTTGAGTTGAGGAACATGGATTTGGGATCTATAACGAGATGGAATCTATATTATTACTACTATTTTATTTATTTGTTATCTATATGTTCAATACTCTAGTTTGATATTCCACTAGGGATCTATTTTATTTATTATTTGTATGACTTGTGTTATGAAATTGTGATTATTTAGTTTTCTGCATATTACTATGTTATATTTATTTATATCTATTTGTTAAAGTATTGACACTAAAGGTATAGTCTCCCCCATATACGGTCTTCGACCATCGCTACTAGTCTATTTTATATTTCATATGGGGAGGCGTGTATGACATAATGTGGTACTCTGGCTTAGACCTGGTGGTGTGGGTTGAGGTGTTACATAGGTGAGGGGTAAAGATCGAATCTCATGGGAGTTAGGTGAGACATGAAATAAAATTTTAGTGAGAAATGTATAATTTACTCTCACACCAAACAAAGTAAATATATAATTTCTAAGCATAATGATAATTATAAAAAACTCGACCCAAGATAATTTTCCTCTTTTTATAACTTTTACCATGTTTAATTATTTACCATTCTAATTATTTTTTTATTAAAAATATAAGACGAACCTATTATCTAATTTTGATGTGATGATTCCAAATGTTTAATCCATTTAGTCTAACTCAATTTATAAATATAAATATATTATCCTTTAACCCAAAACCTAAGATATATAGAAATCTATTTTTATAGAAAAATAACTTTTTAAACATTTAGAGTTATATATCTTAATTCATATGAACTATTAATTAAATCAGTGGTAATATATTTTTTATTCTTATTAACATAATGTTTATTAAAATCATCTTTTAACTTTGATATATTTAGTTTTTAATATAAATTCATGTAATGTAAATTGTTTTTTTGAAAATAATTTTTTAATAAATAATAGATTTTATTCTTATTTTCAACCAATTATTAATAAATATATAGATATTTAATCATTATATATATATTATCAATATATTTTTATTAATAACAACCTTTATCATTCAATTAAATTCATTTGTTATAGTATAATTTTAGAGAAATTCTTAATGTATGGAAGTAAACGTAATTATGAAAATATTTTCATCATTTATTAATAATTACATGTTTATATCATCTTCAATTATAATTAAAAACCCATTTTTTACTCTATATAATGTCTAATTACAAGTTACATAATAGTGATAGTTGAATGTGGTGACTCAACTATCATGGATCTTTTAGTGATTTCAACATGGATGAACTTATATCACAAATGATTTCACTAAAGTCATACTTGTTAAAGTTGTTATGGGGTTTGTTTTAGAAAAAAACCAGTGATTTTACCTCTTTTCCAAGATTGAAAAAAGGAGCCTCAAAATGAATACTTCTAAAACGTGATGACTTTGCTTCCCCTTTTTTACATTGATTTTTTTAAAATTATTACTTCTATTTATACTAGCTAATTAAATGGAAACGTTATAATGGATATTTTTTAATAAAATTCTACTTATAATTTATTTCATTAATTATTCCTATTCATAATGATGGTATCATTATCCATATAAGTCCAATGACTATATAATATCAATTTTTATGTAATACCTACGACTATATATAATGGTTATATTACATTCTAATATATAATCTCACATACATTTGGAAAATCATCTATTCTATTCATTTAGTCAATTATAAAAGTTTATATTATATTTTTAATTATTTTAATTTCTATTCATACTTATAATCGAGGTTACAGTCTTCATGGGAAATTTTGGGGATATATATATACTTTATTTATGTTATTATTATGTACTTTTAGTTTCATTCCTATTTTAATTTTCTTAATGATGATTAATTTTTTATTCACATAATGTATTAATTTTTATCTTCAATTGAAATATTTTATCTCAATAAAATTTTTCGTAGTTAATCTTCATTTGGGGTTGTGTCTAAAATATGTAATCATAACTTTAAAGGGAAATTTAGCATTATAATTATGATGTGTAACAAAATTCACCTATGTTTTTTCAATATTTAATGTATCTATTTTCCTACATTATAAAATTAATGACCTAGCACCTAAAAAATCAATCACACATCAATTTATTACTTAAATAATTTATTAAAGACGTGTATACAATATCCAAATTGAAGAATGCCTACTGGATAACTATACAATGTTGACATTGCCTCTAAAGTGGAAAGTTATAATAACAAAAATATCATATATCCTTCTACTATAAATTATCCATATAAAATAAATGGTTTACCCATGTCTCAGTGAAACCTATAAAATATCAATCCCAAAATATATAAAAAACTACTTATGTAAAGAGGAGTGGAGGAAGAATGAGATGTGCATAATTCTTACTTCCCCAAATTCCAAACACTTACAAAAGTTATTGGAGATGACGAATGAGAATGGTGGATAAGGATAACCCTACTCCTGGGATTACTAGGTCATACAATACCCATTATGGAGGTTTACCTACATTAACACATTTACCAGCCCATTTAAAATAATAAAAAATAAATTTTTAATTATATTATCCCTTTTTAATAAAAATTTTCTTAGTACACCCCAAAAACATAAAATATTATACCCATAATTAATTTATCCCATAAGTTCCATTTACTAAATATACAAATTTTCAAGAAAATAGGAAGTGTATTAATTTAAAAACAATAAGCTATACTATTTATTTAAGAATTTAAGATTTATGAAAGTAAATGTTCTTCCCGTAAATTATTTTCAAGGATATAAATATTTTAAACCACATTTTATATATCAGTAAATCAAAATACCCTCCCAAAAATAACGGTGTTACAATTTTCTTATGTTATATTTCACACACCCATCTTATTTTGGTTATACATTTATTTATTTAATACAATTTTTATTTAATTTATTTAACTTCATCAAATGGTTTTTTATCTATGAAATTTAAATTTTCAAATCATAGAACATATTTTTTAGTGCTTTTATACCACTAAATAATATTATTATAGAGAAAGTTATTTTTTTTGAAATGTTAATATTGGTTTCTAAATGTTGAAATTCCATTTATAGTGATAATTAAAATGTGATAATTTTTTTTAATCTTTTTTGACACACAATATCCAAAGTTTACATTTTTAACATTTTTTATAAAAAATGATGACTTGGATAACCATTTGTTGGAATTTTTATAAAGCATACCCTAACTTAAATTTCCCATTTATTAATATAAAAATATTAATTTTAATATTTAAAATTTTAAAATTATGTTTTTTAATTTTAAATTAAATTTTGAATACATGTTAAATATCACAACACCATAAATTAAAATCATACGTTAACTGTATAATAATATTAAATTTCTTATTTCATTAATTCATAAAATGTGTTTAGTATATAAAATTCCAATAAAAAAATTAACAATTTATTTTTCAGATCTATATACTAAATATATAAGATATAAATCATAAAAAAACAATAATACATGACATTGGTGAATTATTTTTAATGCTTATAACCGGATAACACATGAGGGATTCTATTTCATTCACTAGAGAAGGCTTGAGTATTAAATTAAAAATAATTATATACATGGATTCATATTTCTAGATTTATAGTATTATTTTGGTTCTAGAAAGCATTTTCAATGTGTGAAATATATGTTTATAATGAAAATTCAATGATCCCTCTCTGATTAATTTTTTAGAAATTTCCATGATAGAAATATTATCTTTATATAATTTTTCCTCTATAAAAATATTAGGCCTGAGGCTACAAAGTTTAATAATAAAATATAATTACGTATATTAAAGTAATAAATAATAAATAGATTAATTAATCTTGAACTAAAAGTATAAAATCTTATAAATATTCAAATGGTTTTCAAAAATATTAATATATTATTGTATTACCTTGGAAAAGTCTTGGAAATTGATCAAAAAAAGAAAAAATTGTTAAAAAAATAATTTTTATAACATTTAGCAATATAATCCACATAATCCAATCGTAATAATCATAATAATATTGAATAATTATTTATAGAATCTAAGAAACCTAAAATTTGAATTTTTATGGTGAATAAAGGAAAGTATTAATAAAATAGATCCAATTATTATATTAAAATTGATTAAAAACACCTACACTAGTAAAAAATAGGGGGTATAATTTACTAAAAATCATCAATCTCCCATCCGACTCACCATAATGCTAACCAAATTTATTAAATGACCTCGAATATCTTCATAATTTCTAGAAGAAAATCTAAAATCACACTTTTCAAAATAAATGAACAGTCTATAAAGAATTTATGAACTTCACATTGAAAAGATAATAATTAAGGACACAAAATGATGTAAAATAAGGCATTTAAGGAGGAAAAAATCATGAAAAATTAATAGAAAAAATAGTAGAATAAATGAGAGGAATATGCGTTAAAAACAATCCAAAAATGACATGAACCAACCCTTACATAACACCATATATATTATTGGTGATACTAGAAGTTCCACCCCAAGATATTCTTCAATTAGACATGGGTAAGTGAGAAACATTGAATTGATATATATACAAAATGGGGATAATTTCCCCTATAAAATCACCCAAAAAACCAATGAATATACTATAAAGATAAGTTTACAATAAATATTAATTGAAAAAATTGAGTACCAAACAAATGAAAGTATGAAAAAAAATCATTTGATTCAAAATCATGATGAATAAATAAAAACCTTAACTAATAACAAAACCATCTATAATGTATATAAAACATGATAAATATATTGAAATTAAAATTAATCATTCTACTTTATGGAATAATGAATATTAACTCTAAAGGAAACATACATACCAAATCTATTATATGAACTCCAAAATCACATGTGAAGTTAAAAACATCTTTAAAATCATGAGTAAGTCACTACAATACATCCTTCTCAAGGGTGAGTATAAAAAAATTCCAATATGATATCCCAAGTGATAAACATACCAATTTACATACCCTTACATAAATAATAATGATGTTATGGAATAAATACTATAAATTTATTTTCTCTCCCCATAGAACAACCCGTGTTCATCCCTATGATGAAAAATAAACTCATAAACTATGATCAATATAAAATACATTCCTAAAGTTTTAAAAAATAAACAGTCACTAAATAAATGGTCTTTTGAGAGGTAAAAGTAAAACAAATAGGTCCCTAAATACGAAACCCTTAGCTGAATGGAATAACCAATACATTATAAAAAAATAATATATAATATTTATAACAAATGATAAAAATATAATAATTTGTAAACCCTTGAAACAATAAGTTTAGTTTGGGTCATAGGGATTTCATAACCCTATATCTCAACCATAAATGACCATACCCTGATAGGAAATAACATTAGTTTAATGGATTCTCTAATATCATATACCAACCCAAATCCCATTTATGTTCATTAAAAAGGCCATCTCTGTTTTATGTTCTTTTCAAAAAGAATCTCACGGTGGTGACTATAAATAAAAAATAACTAAAATAACATGAAAACATAAAAAACCATACATAAAACCATAAGTAATAATATCACACAAAAGTTAAACTGCCACCTAAAAAATTAGTAGTATTATATCCAAAATAATTAATTTATTCATCAAAATGAATCAATAAATCTCATTGATTGTATGTTAATTATCTTTTCATTATTAGGAAGTTGGCCATAAGGAAACATCCTCACAATAATTCCATGCTTAATACCCACTAAATTTTATAAATTAATATTATAAAAATTATTCTATAAAATGGTAACATATTCTAACTTCATTAAGATTAATTTTTTTAATTAAAAATTAAAAAAAATATAAGAACAATTAAAATAGAATCATATTTTTTCATCATCATAAAAATAATCTCATTTTAGTCAAAATCATTTTCCAATCAATAATATTTTTTTATGAATTTTAATTCAAGAGCTAATGTTTTTACAAATGAGGGCCACAACACTAGATTATTGTGGGCTCAAATTTTAGGATTGGTGACCTCATGTGATATTTTTCCATAATGGTTAGAATATGTATAAATTCATTTGTATAATAAGAAACCTCTTAACCACACAAAAATGTGTTTGGGCCCAGGGGAAACACGTGTATATGAGAAAATAATATTTTATGGAAGTCCTAGACTATATGTCAATATGGTATGGCGGGAGGTTTTTTTGTAGTAATTTGGGCCTAATTATTATAATTGGAATTAACTATAGTACCTATCCATATATTAGGTGGAACAACTTATATTGAGGTGTGGGATTCATGGGGATTTTTGATTTAAATCGGAAGATATCATAAAAACTATGTGAAATAGGAAATAAATGATTAATTGATGTAAACCATGTTGACATGGTGTACATTTATTTTATATATCCTTCTTAAAAAAATATTAAATCTAGTTAACTTTTCTAGATAAAATTTTAGGATGAGTGTCCTACTAGGATGTTTTACCATAATGAATTCTCATGAGGACAAATCATGCTTAAAAACATGGGATAGAAAGAATATAAATTTTAAAGTTTGATAAAAATAAAAATATATTTGTTTTAGCATGGAGACAGATCAATATAAGAGAAGACAGATGTATGGGTAAACTTGTTGTGCCTAGTAGTCTTGAAGCCATAAATTGTATTACCTGGTGTATCTTGGTTTTTTTTATTTTCACTATTATTTGATGGTGGATGAATAATTTTTTTGATGGGTTATAAAGAGGATACAACAAATTCCAATTCCACTTCCTTAATAAAGAAACACCCATTTCCATCCTCAATAATAAAATTAGTCTAATTTAATTAAAAATTAATTCACTTTAATTAACTAAAGTTTAAAAATTTATATATTATATAACTTATTTCAATTTTAAGACAAATTATATGAAATTAAAATTATATTTTTTGAATTTATACATGAATCAAATATTTTTTACTCACTATAAACATCTGTGGGTATCCACTATTTATAATATACAAAAATTAAGATGATTGATATCATAATGAACTATTTATTGATAAGTGATCACATAGGGGTCCATAACATGAAATGTATCAAATGTATCCATTAATGAAACACAGTTCTTCAATAAATACTACCTTTATGTATTTTTATATTTAGGTCTTATTTATATTTTTATTCGAAGGGATATTTTCCATAAATATATTAATTAATTGAAATTAAATTATTTAACTCATTTAATCCACTACGGTCTCAATCTAAAATCTTAAGGAATATAATAAGCCTCAAAATTATAAATTATAAAAATTTATATGGATTAAAATTTTTAACTAAATGAAATGGATTTATTAAATAAATTACTTGGAGAAATTTAATTTTTAAATTATATTATATAAAATAAAATTGTGCTCTTTAAATTTATAAACTCAAAGTATAAAATTCCCTAAAGGGCTCAAAATATAGAAAAAATAAATAAAGGAACATTTAAAAATATATTATCCATTTAAATTTCTGAAATTTTATTTATTTTTTTCATCTCCAAATTTAAAAATTTGGAAATCATGAGATAAAAGTTACCAATTTTCTAGGTTTCATAAATCTAGGGGCTTTCATTGATGTATCATTTCTCAAAATAACTCCCATGAGATATTCTATCTCTGTATAAGGAAATCATATCATAAAGGTATAAAATGATAACTAATTTAATATAAGATGTTTTATTATTTACTCTATTCAAGTTTTCTAGTTGATAATATAAAAAGGATTCCCTCTATACCTCTTAAATGAAGATTTATGGAAATTTTCATGTACTATTTTTAATTATGATGGAAAAAATGAATGATACTCTACCTTATAATCATGATAAAAAATATAAGCATTAAATAAACCATGTATACTATTTTTATTACCTCACATAATATCATCTAAGTATACTACGAGATATTAAAATGCATAGGTGATTTTTTAGGGGAGTTCCCAACTTTCAAGAAATCCCTCAAAATCATACATTGTTAAAATTTTATTACACTAAATCTTTCACATATAGATATCCAATATAAATTTTTTTTACCTAGTGAATTAATATGGTAATATTCATTATTGATATTATTTGAATCAAATATCCATCATTGATTATCTATAATCACATCCCTACTATCTTCTATATCATGAAATATATATTGGACAAATATCATACCACATATGTCTTTATCTTATTTATTAAACATTTTTTATCATATTTATAAATATTTAATTGAAATTCAAACATAATTATCAATATAAGAGGAAAAAATCCAAAGAAAACATTCATCAGGTGCAAATATTGGATGTCATTGTGAACTTAAATTCACCCAGCCTCGAAATCCTTATAAACTAATATAAAATCACATATAATTATCTTTTTTAAACAAAATTATTCAGGATAAACCATTTTTTCTATCCCACTATTTATTGCATGTATAAAACACTGACTCATTTCCCATTAATGATTATACCTTGAATAATCTGACTCACATGTCATATATTAATTGATCTTTCAAAAAATACATCCACAACTTGAACACCAATGATTTATCTACCACAACCAAACCATTTTCACTTTATATTATGATATGAGGTACTCATAATGAAGATATAAACCTATTAACATTAAATAATATTCTAAACCTGTAGATTAACAACCAGTAATTCCATTACAATAATCCTATTATTTATCATCAATCCAATATCATTGGATTTCAATCCTTGAAGATATAAAATATATAATCATTGAAATTTTTCATCTCTTCTTACCTAATAGTACAACTATGTATGATGGTCTATTTTTTGTTATTACTACAAAGAATACCTTTGAAACTGGTAGAATTAATCAACCATAAATAGAATATATTTTCGCCACATCTAACCACTATAATAAAGGATATATATCCTTCTTGGGCCCCATATCATATTTTATGTAGAAAAATAGCTGTATAAAATTAGATAAGAGGTTAATATCTAGTGTAAATAATCCTAATACCATATTTTAGGGTAATCATGGGGTATGATGCTAGTGTAAATAAACCCAATATGTAGGATATCTTATAAATATTTACAAAAATATCATGAGAAACAATTTCACTATCATTTGTTTAAAAATGTTTTTCATTATTTGTGCCATATTACCTTCATATATATATATATGTATATGTTTTTGCACACACACACACACACACACACACATATATATATTCCTTGAATCCATGTAAATAAATTGTATGATTTTTAAATTCAATATATTTAGCCATATCATTTCATTTTTAATAATTATATAAATTATTCTAAAGCACTAAGAAAAATCCAAAATTTTTTTTGGAATACTAATCCCAAAATTTTAGAAGGCTCATTTGTATGAATCATTCCATATTATCAATAGGTATATTATTTACTTGATTTTATATTCATAATAAAAACTAATAACATATAATCCTCTCTCAAGTATAGATTATTATTAATATTGAATCTTTATGATGATAACTGGCTTGGAATATTCTTAAAAAATGGTCATCACGATATACTGTTAAAGAAAAATTTTATTTTGTTAACAATGGAATATGGTACCAATTAAAAATAAAAAATCATTCATTTCTCAAGTTCCATTAAACTTATTCATTATATAAGAAAGTTCATAATATTTTAAGTCTATAATGATCAAATTTCAAGTGAACATCCCAATAACCAAAATAATATAACATAATAAACATATATATATTTTTTTAGGTATCCCTTGAAGATGAATAGAAATCTATAAATTGGTATGAGACATCTATGAAAATATCAACTCTTAAATGATAAAAAAAGACGAATTTGGTGTTTGACACTGATGTAAAATATTGTTCTAAAATAGATCATCATATATTCTATATTAAGTAACATCAGATGTGACACTATTAAATCTTCCATTGATTATAGTTATTTTTAAAACCACTCATAAATATTTCATCCTACATCAATGATTTTTGGGGGCGAGAATCTCCCTTCACTATCTCATATGAAGTATAACTAGAAGGTCTACCTAAAAGAAACATAGTATACTTTCCCCCTTTCATTATAGTAGAAAAAATTAGATTTTTTTCACAAATAAAATATCACAAACAAACCTATTTTTATTATTTTATAATATTTAGTTCACATTTAATAATGATTTATTTGACTTTGGATGGAATATTAAATATTTATAGGCCTCAAAAACTCATCTTCATAAAAATGTTTCTTGGATCCACCATTGATCATGAATCCAATTTGAAGTTCTCTTACATTTTAATTCACTTTAGTATGTTAGAATCTCTTTTTAAGTGATTCAAGATATCTAATATTTTAATCCCTCCTTGTAATATATTTTTGAATCAACGAACCCTAAAAAAGTCATTTATCATTATATCATTAGATAATATTGATAGGACCATATATATCCACATATACTTCAAAATATTCAAACAAAACTATCAAAAATACTAAAAAGAAATTATATTACATTTTAATAAATTTAAAGAACAATATTATTTATAAAAAATTCTTTTAGACTTTTCTCAAATCACACCCACCCATGTCCTAGTTTGGAGGGTTAACATACCCCACCTCCTATTGAAATCAATGAATAATCTCATTTCCAAATACAATCATAAATTTGTAAAGGTTTTACTTAGATGGAAAACCCTTCCAATTTCCTAAATTAAATATTCACTATAAGATTATCAATCTTTTATTAGAACCTGGGTGGTCTTTGAAACTAAAACTTATGCCCTGTCCCTATCCCGCGATTTATCTCAACCTCTATAATATGATATGTCCATAGTCTAATATTAAGCGTAATGCCCTCATTTACTAGCATCTAAATAGATTATAACCTAATCTTGATCAATAATATATGGAACTATAATAGAAAAAATAAAAGCCTTTTTCTATCTTAAATATTCACATAATTTTAAGGTGTTGGAAATTTTCTTGAATAAATAATTCATCATTTTCAATTAATTTACATTAAGGAAATTAGATAATTTATAAAAAATGTTAAATAAATTAAGCTCAATTTTTTATTCATTACTAACTCACCTAAAAACAAACAAGAATTATCACACAGGCCAGATGAAAAATATTCCATTATATAATGTATGTATTGATAAAATTATATATTACATTAAATTATACAGGTTTTGAGGTATTACTGATATTTGGAACATACTGAAAGAAAAATGAAAACATATATAATATCTCTGCCACTAAATGGAAAAACAAAAATATAATATGTAAATAAATTTTAATTACCCTATTTTTGTAAAAGGGTTTAAAATATTGGATCAAAATCAAATTAATAAACTTGGGCATCCTATAGTACACATAAATAATATTAATAACCAATTCCTTGGTGGGACCATTTTCCATTATAGGCGAGGTTAACCACTCTAAGGGAAATAGATGTAAGTGGGGATATGAAAATAATATCAGGGAACCTATTTGGGATCTTATTAACTTCCAATGTTTTATATATTCATAATATACATTTGGAGGCACAATAATGAGCCATGAAAAGACTTTTAGAGCATTCAATATCCTCTAAAACTAGTTATGATGGTCAACTACATTGTGAGGTTTATTAGTGAACTATTAAAGGTAACTAAACTTGAAAAGGAGATGCATTAATTTCATTATATGGTTGAACTAATTGATTCTATTATGTATTGAGAGTTATATTCCTATTACCTCATAACCAATCCCAAATCTTATTTGGGATTTATTCTTTCCTCTTGTGAAAAATTAATAATATAAATAACTCATTATTCATATTATAATGAAACATTAATTTAATTTAATTAAATCAAAACTATATAAATAAATTTTTTAAATTTGATAATGTGAAATCTCATTTATGTTTCTGATATAACTAAAAATTTTAATACATGGTCAAGTTATACTAGCCCAAATAATCATATCTATAAATATATTATGTTTATCCCTAAGGATCCTTTGTAAAGTTTTAAAAACTATGAATCTCATTCACAATAATAATCCAAGAGAAGTATCTTGAAACACATAATTGATAATATAATTATAAATATGTTTGGTTTGATCCAAGCCAACTCATGGAAATTTTTAATTTTTAATTATTCTTGACATTGATATTAAGCACGATACATGGACATCATTAATTCCACATAAAATATCTCTTTGTTCATAAAATACCAATATAACTATAACATATATAATATCAATACATGTAATTATATTTCTATTGTATTATATATAGTCAAAAAATAATTAAGGGGAAAATATTTAAAACCATACATATGGAAACAAATAGAATATTTATTAATTAAGTAAATTTAATTATCATCCTACCCAATTATATTTTATTGATGAAAATTATCAAATAACTATATATATATGAATTAAATTATGATACATTACAAGTGGGGATATTTTTACAATGTCAAGACAATTGATAATTAACCAATTCCCACTTGAGAAACACCAATGATATATATATGATAATTATTGTAGTATAATATATGGGATAATAAAAAATATAAGTTCACCAGCTTCTACCTAATAAGTGATCAATTGAATCTCCATACAACTGATCCAACTCGTGTTTATCTTAACATATCATCATATTTCTACATGATAATAATAAATAAGAAATAACCTGATAATAAATAGATTAAATGGGGTTATAATAAATTTTTATCATATTTTATGAAATAAATATAAATGATTTATAGAGTTTAACATTAAATTACATTACATGATTAAAAAACCTTTATGAAAACAATTTGTCATTAAGTTTATGTCATACAAACTTTCAATTTATATATTTCATTAAATATATTCACCCATGGTTCTAATACCTTGGGATCTGGTTTGGTATTTATAATTTTGTTGAGTAAGGCTATTTACTAGTAGATTTTAAATTTTATCATTAGTAGGAAAAGTACACATATTTATATCACTTGTATCAAAAATCATTCATATGTGATAAAATTTAGGAATAATATGATTTGAACTCATGAGACTTGGGCTTCTAACCTTGTGAAATTTTTACCATATTAACAAAGAATATTTCAGTTATATGCATAAATCTAGGAATGACCATTTTTTCAGTAAAGTGATTTATTATCAAAATATATTCTTTACTTGTATAAAATACTAAAATACATTTTTATTTTATTATATAATAATTTTTTATGTTTCATGGAACTTTATTAACTTATCACTCAAAAATTAACGAAAATTAAAATGTAAACAAATATCTAAAACTATTTTAATTTTTTTAGAAACTAAAATCAATATAATACCTTACAACATGATCCTTCACACCACCTAAGTCCAAGAACACATATTTAGTTCTTCACAAGTAAATAATGATTTTCTTCACAACTGCCAATAGAATGTATCTATAATTTTAATGGTATCTAATCATGATACAAGATACAAGATATAACTTTTAAGAGTAAGACAATTATAATGAAATATTGATATAATAGTTAAATCATACAGAATCTTACTCATGTATTTTTCCCACATTAACCATTTAAGGTAACATTTCCATTGAAATAGTTTTTACATGAAATACTATAAAACAACCCTTTTAAGATTAATATATGAAAAATATATTTAGATCATTACCAATTTTGTGTTTTTAAAAACACAAAACAATCATTTAGATATATATACCTAAATGTCATCATATTTAATATGTACATTTCATCATTAAGATCCTTCATTAATAAGGAATTTACCAACCATATTTTCATAGATTCTATGGTTATGAAATTATCTTTGATAAGAATTATATCATTAAGACACAATAAAAAAAAATAAAACTATACTCCCATTAAATCATTTTATACACAAGGTTTTTCCTCATTATGGATTAAATTAAAAACTTATATAGACTTGTAAAATATGATATTAAAATAATTTTTAGTTTGTTTCATCCTATAATGAAATAATTATGACTTTGAAATTTTAGAAATATTTTTAGGACCATCAAAACATTTTGGTTGTAACATATATAAATTTTTTGAATAAAATTCCATAAAAGAATATGGTTTCGATACCTATTTGATATATCTTATAATATTATAATGTTTTTATGACTAAAATAATCCAAATAGATTTCATTATATCCATTCAAGAAAATCATTCTCCATAGTCAATATCATAAATTTGTTGAAAATATTTAATAACCAAAAAATCCTTGTCAGTATACACTCCTATTCTTTTCTGTATAATTTTAAAATACACAATTTCCCTCAATAGGATTTACCCTTTACGGGGGATATTCTAGGTATTAATCCTAATCGATGTGCATGAATTAATTTTTACAATGTATTGATTATATCCATTTATTGTAGTTAAAAAATATTATCATCTTTAGGCTGGATATTAGTTCATCTTATATGATTATTAAATCACCTTCATTTAAAATGAGAAATCTATTTATCTAGGATTCTTAACAAAATTTACTATATTATAATATTATATGTGTAGAATGAATAAATTTTTTTTCTAAAATTCTTTATGTATCAGACTAATATATATTTGGGATAACATATTCTTTTCGATTTTGATTGTTATTGAGTTAAAGTTTTTCCCACAAAATTTTCAGGGGAAAAAATTATCTTTTTTGAAATACAACATGATAATCTAAATTTTTTTTGTCTCCAATTATCTAATTAATATTTTTTAATTATTTAATCATCCCTCTTATTAACTATGTTTATATGGAACTAATACATGAACCAAATTCATATAAGTGAAAATCTTGAATTATGTGGCCTAAAGGCCTAGTGGAATAAGTTGTTAAATATTTTTAAAGACCTAACCACATTGGAACATACCCTCCCCAATAGATCTTCATTCCCATATCCAGGTCACCCCTAGATATTACTGACAAATTGCAATTCCATTGTATATATCTACACAAGACGATGGCTATCACCATATCCGTCCTTCAATCATGGGCCCAATTTTCTATACCTGATGACTAATTCTGCTTAGATCCATCATCCCATGGTTTCTCTAGTAAGTAAAACAAGTTGTTTTCATTCAATGAAGTCTCTATGGAACAAAGGTCTAAATATTCTTGGATTATAGGCCATCTAGCCCAAAGGCCCAATTCTATGACTTGAAGGCCCATTTCAGGTGACTAGTAAAACTAATACAATAGTGTTATAACACTACTATAGTAACTACTACAATACTGCTGCCATACTCAAAAAATATCCCCCTCCCATATTTTAACTCGGGACTTTCATATAGGTTTACAATGTACTTACCCCTAAGCCAAACCCCAAATGATTTGGATAAAAGTTTACATTATTTAATACATGAAATATATGAAATACAATAGAAAATATTCATTAAGAAAAAATAAGGATGTTAAATAATCCACATATCATGTGGTGTTATTTGAATTGACTTAAATGACACAAAATTTAGCATAAATTATATTTTCTTCAATGAATGACCCTAAAAGGAAAGAGGAATGGTATCATGAATCATCATAGACTATACCATGTCATAAAAAGTTTTTTTTAATGTTAGATAAATAATTTTAATCTGATTTAAAACATAGTGGAGTTGTAATAATTTATCTATCTTGTCTTGAACTTTCAAAATATTAACTCCCCTAGCCTAACACAAATAGAATAGGGGTAAGAGACTAGAACTGTGGTTTCCATAAAATATAATTAGAATAATTACAACTAAATAAAATCTATATCCTATTAACATAAAAAAAATTCTACTATGGTAAAAATAAATAATAAATAATGTAATTTATATTATACATATATGGAAAACATATCTATAAAAAATATAAGGTAATCAAATTAATCTCCATATACAAATAAAACATCCTAAATAAATATAATGAAATATAAATATGAGTATAGATTAAAATAATGTTATCACCATGATTGAGACACTAATCCTTCAATTAATATATCTATTGTTAGCCTCTATTATCCAATATTATCCACCGGTTTCACTTACTGATCTATATTAACTTCAAAGATGAAAACACACAATGAAGAATGAATGGGTGAGTAATAATACATAGTATAGTTATCCCAAGTAGTAAGGTGACACCAATATCCCACTAGTTCCTATGTTTATGAAAAAATAAAGTATAGGAAAAATCATAAACTGAAGAACACATCATCCAAAATAACATCAATTTCCATGACCCATTCATATCAAGAATACCCATAATTCAGCTCAACCACAGTCACCAAATAATAACAGACATAGCCACACCCACACCCACACCCACACCCACATATATATTCCAACATCTTAATATCATAATAAGAAGGAACATTATGAACAAAATCATGCTAATAGCCTTAAAAAACCTAGAAAAATATCCCTTTACTAAATTTAAACCTTGTTTCCAAGCTAGGGATAACGGTTGTAACGCTTTATCCATCAATAGAATCATTATATGAATCCCTAAAAGGATGATGAAACTCATAATCCCATGTATAATTGGTTGTCATGTAAAATAAATAAAATCTTATAAAATAATTATATCATATATCACATCCCATTATACACTCAACATCTAATGAATCACCCAAGATGAACCACCATCTCATGTTGGAGTCACATTTCAAAGTCTGGTCTAATACCATATCAATAAATCTATGAATATTATTCCATAAAAAAAGCTATGAGATATAAAAAAATAAGTACTTAGTGGGTCATCATGCACCATGATCCGGGATTTTTAGAGAGGAAGAGTGTAAACACTCAGGTGAATCATCATATTCCACAAGACAAGGATATTAGGTTAGTATAGGAATAAATTATTAGGTGTATCATAAATTATCTCTATCTTAAGGATATGGTTGATAATAAGAATAAATATATGTATATTCCATTGTCCATTCCTAAACCATATTAGTGAGTGATAAGGAAATATATGCTCAAATTTTATCATTATCTCTAACATAGCTCAATGGGAGAGAGAAAATAATTAATAAAATTTCATCATTTTTCTTCAACCCATTTTAGTGGATGAGAATGAGAATGTATAGTATGTTGTATCATCACCATCATCACTCACCAATCGCTATAATACATTATACATATAAGTAATGTAAGTGATTATTAATATTTTACTTTTTATCCCTAATTAGTCTATCGATCAAATGAAATTTCCATTGAATAGCAGGGGATCCATCATAACATCATCATGAATTACTATATAATTTAATATATCAATGTTGAATGATATGTTGTAACGCCCTGACCCCAGTTACCCAGAGTCGGTGCATTATTTTAAAACATTGGCATGGTTACAAGGAATCAAGTCCCGGAGGACCGATCAGTTTAGCAGTCTTGGAAAAATAGATCACATACATGAATGTTACATTTCCACTTTAAGACGTACAAAACAACATAAATAATCTTTATGAATGCCATTATTCCCTTGGCTTAACCCTGCATATCAATCACATTACACTTCTTGGAATCCTGGGAAAAATAAAACATAGAAAGGGGTGAGATCAAATGCTCAGTAAGGGTAATAAATATAGCGGAAACTTTCAAAAATAATCATAAACATTTAATGCAATGTATAAAACTAAAATAAAAGCCTTTTAAACTTGAACTTCATCATAATATGGCATAAATTAAATGAAATAATTCCATTTACTTATTCACATGTATATTCTACTAATCAAATAATCACATGAAATATCACTAACCACTTTCATAATGATGGAATGCATGATGTCGAACTTTAATTTCTGTTTCGAGGCCTCGTTCCAAGACCTACGGGATAACTGTAACCGAAACCCAACTCGGAGAGCCTCTGTAACCGGACTCCATCCCGGAGTGCCTCTAATAACCAGACACCAACCCGGAGTGCCTCTAATAACCGGAAACCAACCTAGAGTGCCTCTAATAACCGGACACCAACCTGGAGGGCTTAATTTTACCAGTCCCCAACCCGGAACATACTAGTCCAACACATTCATCTTAAGAAGAGGATGAAATATAACCTAAACATTCGTATTAAAATTAACATACAAAATGTCAAAACTTTAATCATAAACCATTAATGGCATAAAAATAACTCATCCATAGTCAAAAATATCACAAAACCTTAAATACAATATGGATGATTTTTATCATAATAAATCAACTTGAAATAAGTTTAAAATTTATCTAAGGATGTTGACATAGATGAAATCAATACTATTTGTGAGAAATATCTCTTTTTTTGAAATCATTTAAAAGTCACATAATTATAGTGAAAACCTTTATTTTGAGAATATCTTTATAAGACTGTGAAGGACGCTTCAAAGGTGTAATAACAACGGAGAATAACTGCACCCACCGTATAAGTTAAAAAAAGACATTCTTACCTTAATTTTGTCAAAAGGTTAAAAAGGACCTTGTTTGGAAAATGATGGAAAGATTCCTTTATAATACTCTTATAAAAAGTCAAAAAAGGGTATACATGTCTTTAACCCATATTATTTTAAATATTAAAAATGTTTTGAAATACATTTTTAAGAAACATTGATGTGTATGATAAAGAGATCCCTGTAGATTATTACATATATACAACCTCGGATAATGAAGAGATTGCGAAATAAACCCTTACCAATTTGGTAACTTACAAAACGTACAACCCATGAAAGAGGTATCATACAATGAATATGTAAATACACATAAATTAAAGTGTATTACACAAAGAATATAATTATGGGCAGTACATACACCACACAAAAGTTAATGGTGGCAATATGGCATGAATCTCACAGGAATAAGGAGTGAGATGAAAACCCCTTACGTTGCACTTTCCTTTAGTCGAGGGTATGTTTAACCTCTTGTACAAAGATTGTAGTATGTTATTAAATTATACCAGAACCATATTAATATTTATGATATAATACATGATTCATTTATGACTTTATATTACCTATTTAATAATAATTTCCATGTTAAGTTAACATTTCGGGTAATAATCACTTTTTTATCGTACGTGTTTTAACTTGTCACTCTTGGTTGTATCACTTAGATCATAATTTAAATACTTCCAGAATATAAAACATGATAAATATATCATATATATTTAGAATATAAATATTTATAATAGACATATATATGAAATGGAAAACACCGTTTATGGAGACGGTAGTCCGTACGTACGCATAAATGATGTTTCTGTTTTCATATAGTATTGACCGGAAGTAAGTGAATAAGATATATGTAAGTATATAAATCCTTATATATATATATATCCAGTATAATTTTTATTTCATATATTACACACTTATTATTAATATATATTTTTATAATCGTTGATGAATGGTGAACTTGGAAATGAATCTCATCGCATCGTGGAGACGGTAATCCGTACGTATGGACGAGCGAAAATATCATTCTTTTGATATTAAAATAATATATAATTGGATGGTATATCATATATACAGAATAATAATCATGTTATATTTATTATTTACATGAATTATACATCATTATTATACCCATCCACAACAATAATGTTTTGAATAACAATTACACCATGACGTGGAGACGGTAAGCCGTACGTACGCACGTATGGTGACATGTCATTAAAAGGATGGATAGAATACTGAAATATGGTTGTAACATGTTTATAATAACATCAAATTATATATAATATACTGGAGTTATTATTTTAGAATGTTAATAACAAAGAAAGAAGAAGTGGAAGAAGAAAGGAACTTGAAAAAGGGTGGTGAAATCATTACCTCTTCTTCGGGTTCTTCCTTTTGATTTGATCGAAAGTGATCCTTAAGCTAGATTTATGACTAAAGGAAGGCCTCTAGGATGAATTTATGGAAGTTTAGAGAGTATTTGGGCAGGGATTGGCTGATCCAAAAGGCTTTTATGGTGTGAAGAATTGGTTAGAAGTTGGGTCCTTTTATAAGGGGGAGGAGGGGCTCTTTAGGAAAAACTAAAAGTATTAATTTATAATAAATTCATATTAGGTTTATAATGGCTCAAAAGTGTATTATTTAAATTATTATATGGTTATGGGTCGAAAACCACTCAACCAATAGGTTTTAGACAGGTTTGGGTCACTATATTAACCTTATCTTTTAGTTTTAACTCTTAGTTAATTAGTTTAACAATTACCATGTCCCTTTGTATTTTTATATTATATAGTTAATAAACATACTATATACATCCAAGAGACCTCCAAGTGGTCCATTAATGATATTCCTATCATTATATAAGTCTATTTTCCTAGCCTTAGATTTTTGGGAATTTAATATCAAATAATAATATAATATTTGTTTTAAAAACTCTTTTATGTCAATTTTGACACTATTCAATAATTGATTTTTTTAAAAATAATAACAGAATAATTACTTCGAAAAAAGTTAATTAAAGAATTCCTAACATGTCATATTAACCTATAAAATTAGTTTAATTCATAAAAAGTCTCAAATTATATTTATTTGGGTATCTACAATATCAATCATTTTAATTTTTCACTATTATGGTAATTACTGCACCACCATTGTGTCATAAATAAATTACATTATTTAATGTCTAAAAATTATACATAAAAAACAATTATATAGGAAATCTTTTTATCTTTCTAATTAATATTTATAGTCGAAAATCGAACATATATAACCCTTTTTAAAAATTGTTTTTCTAAAAGATATATGCTTGTGTCATTTTTGTATTAATTTTAACTTAATTAAAATAAAGTGTCCCTATCACTTACAAGTGGCACCATGGGGTCCCCAAATCGACCCAAATATTCCCATGGTCGGAAATGTATCAACCAATAAGTTTAGGACACGTTTTAGGGTAATTTGTTATTATTATAATATTATTTTTTAACCCTTATTTACAGGATTTACCCTTTAACCATGGTAAATAAAATATTTACCGAAATAATTATTCAAAATGTCTAAAAATAAAAGTTACCTATTTACACAATTTTAACATCCTGATTCCAAATATGGAATCCATTTTTCCAAATTCAAAACACATAAGTGGCAGAAATTAATTTAAAATTAATTCCCGCTGTCAAAATAAAAAGCGTGTTTTTAAGATATAATACCTATCAAAAGATTGATACTTGTTTATGTTCGGTTTAATTGTGAAATTATTTCCAATGACCAACATTGTATTAAATGGTAAAAATATATTCTAAATATACTTTAAAACCACTCAAAATCATAATTTATCACTATTAATTATTTCGATTAAAAAAGTTGGTTTTAATTAAAATTTAGTAATTTTCACTATTCATCAAAATATGAAAGTTATCTGAAAAGTACCAAAATTTATCCCTAAGATAATTTTGATATTATGAATTCAAAAATGAAGTCCATTTAGAAAGATAAAATTTATAAAATTTCAGAAATTAGGTATTACTATTCATAACGGCTAGTTTGATTGGTTATAGTGTGTTAGAATCTCGAAGTTGCATACAATGCACACCATTGCATTATTCAAAGGGAAACATACCATGGAAGCTTGGTATGTTTCATTGTAAATTTTTGATGTCCCCATTCTAAAAAGTAAATTTATTTAGTCAAATTGAATATATAAATGTTTAAAATATTGGATTTAAAAAGGGTTCACTATTAAAATTTTGTAAAAGTGCAATACTGAAAATGAATTTGTTCTTACATTATGTCTAAGAAACTCATAATATAAATTCTAAAATTATAAGGATTATATAATGTTCAAAATTCAGTTAATATTATTCATAACCTCTTTTTAACGGCTAGTTTGGTAAGTCATGGTGCGTTTGAACTCGGTGTTGCGTGTAGTGCAAGTTATTGAATTATTTTAAAGAAATAACGCACTATGAAATCTTGGGGTGTTACATATGTCAATTTCATTTAACGATTTATCCCATTTTAACCAAATTTTTGTAATTGTAGAATCCATATTCACATCATATAACCATATATACATTATCATATGTTGTTGAAAACCTTTTTAAGACCTAATTTTTTTCAATATAATTTATCAACATCTACCTATTGGTAAATCTATTTCTTTAAATGATAAGTTTTAATTCATCATTTTATATTATCATCACAAAAAAATATTATTATTATCATCGAGATAAATCCATAGCCTCAATGAAAGTTATTATCACTAGTCTAAACCATCCTCATGATATATACACTTTCACAAACCAAGTCGTGGTGCCATCCAACCTGACACTCTATACGATTCATAGAATGGACTGAAGGGAATCCCCTATCCCCAAAGCCTGGAAACAAGTGCTTGAGTATCAAAAATATAATTTCGGAATGATTTCACCCATGTATATAATGATAAAAAAACCAACTCTAAATAAAAAAACATAACTGATAAGCATAACTAAATGAGACACAAAAATTTTCAGATTTAATGTTTTATAGATTTAACCAAAACCAAAAGTAAAAGATTGCAATGGGTACAAAAAGTATCCCAAAAACCTATATGAAAAAAGAGGGACATCACCCTCAATCCACCACCATCTACACATGGAATAAGTGGATCACTAAAAATCAGATCCACCATCACCACCAAAATACATCTTGCCATTACTTAGGCCATACATGAAAAATTATACATACACCCAATGGTGTATATAGGGTGTAATCCAAATCATAGTAGTATTCCACCCAAAAGAAAGATCCCATTCAATTAAATTAGAAGTGAAATCAATATTCCCATTTCGATAAGAATATTTGAAAAAATTATAAGAAAAAATTTTAAGTAAAACTTTATCAAGAAACACTTTTTATGGAAGAACCTTTTTAAAAAACAAGCTCACTTGAAATAAAAATGTACACAAGGTCTACCTTATAACGATGATTATAATTACATCACATAAGAATCATGTTAAAAGATAACACCATGGTAAAATCCTTATAGGTAACTAGTATAAGTGGGACCCTATGAACCTCATACCTCGGTGATCAAAATACTCCAACTAAACTACCAATAGCGTTCTCGTGCATGATCCACTTGAAAATATCCCATCACAAAATTATAGTGTTCACCGAATCATAAGCCAATACCAATAGTGTTCCCATGAATGAGTCACTAGAGGGGATCCCATATCAAAATTATAGTGGTCTTTGATCACATCACATGTTTATTTAATGTTTCAATCATCAATCCTACTAGATGAATCCAGGCCTTAGCCACTTCTGAACCAACTAGCATACTAGTTTTAGTTTTCCTGCCTAGAAGACCTGGGATTCCCTTTACGCTCAAATTCCATTTCACATATAAAATAAATCATCACCTTCATATACATGTTCCAAGCATAAAAATCATCGATTTTCCACCAATAACACAATATCTTGCCTTCATTAGGTCAAACAACCCACTAGAAAAAAAGAACCCAAGGAGGGAATACGATCCCTAAAAAGAGGAAGAAATCAAAGGAAATGATACTTACCCATTGATTAATTTAAAAACTTCACATGAAAAAAACCTAAAATTTGTAGGTAAAAGGGAGTAAGGAGTAGAGGAAGAGAAACCAAGGATAGAAATCCCACGTGGGAGGAGAAATTAGAGGAATTAGTGTAAAAATCAAAGTGGGAACAAATGTAAATTTCCACGTTTTAATGACCCAAAAAGTTCACATGGTTAGCCCATATGGTTTTCAAAACCTTTACAGTAACTATGAATCCCCTACTATCCAAGAGGAGTATGCTTCAGGGTTTCCCAAATCGTGTGCCAACCATATGGTTTCCACTATCCAAAATGAACATTTACTGCACTATTTCTGGGGCGAGGGCGTACTGTTTCCCCAAACTGTGTTCCAACCATGGTCCACCTCATGCAAAGCCCAAAATATCCATTTTCACAAAAAAAATCATGTTGTACCCAAGGTATAAATACCATAATGAAAATAAATAAATGTATAACTTAAAATAAAATCACGTATCTGTCAATTCTCCCCACTATGAAAACTTTCCGCCCCTAGAAAGTCACTCCAAAGATTGATTAGAGAACAAAAATGGAAACTCATACTCAACTAAATAATTCCACTCCCACATCTCATTGACACCATTCCAATGATACCAAAGAACTCAGACCAATGGAATAGACTTCCCATGAAGCACTTAGTCCTAAGAATCCACAATCTGCATCAACCATTCAAGCATAGACAAATTAGGCTCCAATTCCAACTCTTCCCAATTCAACACATGAGATGGATATGAGTTGTAATTTTTTATGTGAGAGACATGGAATAGATCATGAATTTATGTCAAATAAGTGGAAAAATATATCCTATATTCCTCCTTAACATCTCTCTCAGTAATCTCAAATGGTCTGACATACCTTGACATAAGCTTCCCATGCTTTCCCAAACGACAATGACCCTAGTGAGGTTCTACCTTCAAGAATACCCAGTTACCCATAAAAAACTCCAAATATCAAAACCTCTGATTGAAATAATACTTATAGAAAATATACACCATAAAAAACTACTTCCTGATCAACTTGAATTTATCAAAAGATTGTTGAACAAGACTTGGTCCAAAAAATGAGGTCTCCCTCACCTCAGCCCAACAAAAAAGGAAATGACACAGTCGACCATAGAAAACCTTAAAGGGAGCCATTCAAATCGATGATTTCTAACTATTTCTATATTCAAACTCAAACAATCTGAAATGGATATCCCACGAAAATCTGAAATCCAAAACACATGCCTAGTGCATGTCTTCCAAGATCTGATTCTCCTGCTTTGTCTGACCATCCATTTGAGGGTGTTATGCCATGATCAACTTGACCTCTAACCCCATCACCTTCTAAAGGACTTCCCAATAATATGAGGTAAAATAGGGGTCCCTATATAAAACAATTACTTATGGAATACCATAAGTCCTCAAAACCTCCAAAACATACAACCAAACAAACCCATTCAATTTGGATAAATCCATGATTGGAATGAAATGGAATGATTTGGTAAGGAATGAAATCAATAAAAAAATGTAATTACTCCTCATAGGTGTATGAGGAAAACCAATAATAAAGTCCTTAGTGATCTTGTCCCACATCCAGGAAGGAATAGGTAGCAGCTGAGGCAAACCATACGGATTTTGATGATCTGCTTTAACCTAATTACATGTATAACACTGTGATACAAAGTCAAATATGTCCCACCTCATACCTAGCCACCATAGTTTCCAAATCAAATCATAGAACATATTTTTGGCACCAAGATGAATGAACCACTAGTACTGGTTGATTTCCTACATCACCACCTACCTTAATGACACTAAAACCATGGAGTGAACCTTGAATCAAAAAAATCCCTTAGGATATGACGACAATTCAAAAGAATCTTCCCTAGAATTTTGGATCCAGATAGACTACTGGCATGACTCATCACTGGGATTCTTCCACTGAATCAATTCTATAAGGAATTATTTTATCTGAACACTAACTAAGAACACACCTCTACAATGTTCATTGGTCTCTAGATGCATTCGAGAAAAATAACCCATCAAAGTACACTTATCATTGGACTCCTTCAATGATTTCACTAGAACCTTCCAGGTCAAAGCATACGTAACAATATTAAATTTATTTCTGGTATAGATGAATTAAAAATTGAACCCCTTAAGGTACTCAACCCAATGAAACTACCCCAAATTCATATCTTTTTGGGTAAAAATGTATGACAAGCTCTTATGATCGGAATAAACCACAAAATTCTCCCCAAAAAGATAATGAAATCATGTCTACATGGAATATATTAACATTGATAAATCCATGTCATTGGTTGGGTAATTCATTTCATGTGGTCAGAGTTGGTGGCATGAACCATGTGCCACCACATGGCCATCCTACACCAGCACACACCCAAAACCCATAATAGAAGCATCAAAATAAAAAAATATCCTTTCCATATTTTAGTAAGATAAAAACTGGGGATGTGTTCAACAACTAAATAAGATCCTCAAAGGATTCCCAACACTCTAGTATCCATTCAAGCTTATCCCCATTCCGGGTAAGTTCTATTTGGAAAAAGTCAAGATGAGAGAAATATAAAGTGAACCGCTAGTAATACCCTGCCAGACCTAAAAATCTACTGCTCTTAAAAAAATTATTCAATTTTTCCCATGTCATAATTTAACTAATCTTCTCAAGGTCCACTGAAACACCTTGTTTTGGGATCACATGGCCTATAAACCTCACCTCCCTAATCTTGAAGGTGAACATAGAAATATTAACATGGAGACAATGATCCCGAATGGTTCCCAACAAAAACCTAAAATGCCACCCATGCTCCTCCTTGGTCCTGAAATAGACAAGGATTTAATCCGTGAATACCATTAAAAAATAATCTAGATACTGTTGGAACACCCTATTCATGAGTTCCATAAGGACAGCTGGTGAATTTTTCAACCTGAAGGGCGTGAAAAAGTGGTCGTACCTAGTTCAGAAGGCTATTTTTGGAACATTCAACTCTCTAAATCTGAATTAGTGATATATGAAATGAAAATAAGTCTTACAGAACCAAATTTTCCCCTTAAGATGTTCAAAAATGGTGTTAATACAGGGAAAATGATACGTGTTCTTGATCATCACCTTATTCATCTTTTAGTAATCAATGCATAATTGGAATGATCTATCAGCCATCTTAGAAAATAAAACTATATTGGACCAAGGTGAGATTATTAGGTGAATGAATCCCTTGGATTCCAAATCTTCCAGTTATACCTTTTATTCCCTCTACTCGATGGGGGTCCATATGGTATGAGGGGAGTTATATCGACTATGTTCCCAGCACTAAACCAATTGATAACTCCACATCACACTCTAGAAAAAAACTTGAGAAATCCTTTGGAAATACCAATGGGAACTCATCCACTATATGAGGTAATACACCCTTAGAAGTATCATAATAATACTCCAATGAGATCAAAGAGATCTAATAAACGAACTTTCCTATTTATAGAAGTGGAGGTCCAAAAAGTCCTAACTGAGGACCCCATTCACCCAAACAAACCTTGTAACTCCCATCAGGTGAAACAAAACTGATTCACTACCTATAAAAATTGACGTGAACCTAGAAATTCACCGTCAAATCCTTTCCAAGGATCACGTCAAAGAGGTATATTTCCAAAACTATAAAATTACAATACAGATCGACTCCTAACACGGTGAGTGAACAAGTTAGACACCTTAAACCCTACTCTCACTTATTACCAAGCTACGTTACCAACTCCATCACACACGACATAATCTTGGTTGGAAATTTTAACACATCCATAAAATGGGAAGAAATAAAAGATACTAAATCACCAATATCAAATAGAAAAATAGCTAGATATTGTTCAATAAGAACGATACCTCAAACTGATGTAGGCCCTGCATCTGATTTCACTAGTTATTGATCCACTAAATGTAGTTAAATTTTCTATTCCTAAGCCTGAGAGTGACCAATAGTCTATGAAACTACCCTAAAATGACTCGGCCTAGATGATGATCAAGCCCTATTTCCATGACCTCCAAACCAAGAACCCACTATCCTAGACATTTCTAACCAGGATAACATCCCTTTGAAAGCTATAGATCATTCACCACTTTGATATGGGTGCTCCACTCTAAAAAATCACTACAGGTTCCCCATAGCTCTACCCCAATGTCAAGATCTAGGTATATATGAGAACCAAGATCTCATTTCACCTACCTTCCAACATTGGTGGAACACTACTAACCCAACATTATAATCCAAAAAATGAAGAAAACTAGGTAGGATGGATTGAACTACCACATCCTTTCTTCCCCTACTCACCCCGCTTCCTATTCTTCTCAGATGAACTGACATTATGAATAGCTGAAATTTCTCCAGAGATACCAGAATTTCCTATACGATGAATTTCTACAACTATAGCATGATCAAAAACCTCATCATAAGTTTTCAGCTTAAACAATAATACCTAAGACTATATCTTTAGACACAACCCCATCTCAAACTTTTTAGCCTTTACCTGATCATTTGAAATGATCTCGGTTGTGTACCGAACTAACTCTACAAAGTGGTTATCATACACCATCACAGTCCGGTATCCCTAGCTATGATATAAAACTACCGAGACGTGGAGATGGAAAAAAATCTCCGGGAAATACTACTCATTGAATAAAGCCTAGAAATTCTTCCAACCCATCTACTTGTGATTTCTAGGTTTCACCACTGAGTCCCACCACTTCCGACTAAGACATTCCAATATGAATGAATTTCACCTCACTCTAAATTCCTTAGGAGTATCAAGAAACATGAAAATACTTCCATATTATCAATCCACTCCTCTTATTATTGGGGTTTCATTCTACCCTAGAAAAAACGAGGTTTTTTATTGAGGAACTTCTGAGATTTTTCCTTTCTAGGACATAGTTTGGCTTCTCTAACATGATTAGCACTGTAGACCACTCCTTAAACCAAATCTTAGACAACCCAAATCACTAGGTCAACTATTATCAAATCAATTAGTGAGATTTAACTATCTCTGACCTCATCACAAAGTTTCCCAAGAACTATCCATGGAGGAATATTTCTACAACGGGAAACAACCATAAGAAAAACCATCAATGAAACATTATAAAAATTTTCAGAAATAATAAAAAATACCAACACCTCTATAAATAAAAATATAACCAAATACATCATAATAAAAAAACAAACCACACCACTCCACCCCTAACCATTTCCTATATATAGTCTTTAGCCTATACATCTCACTTGGAGTAAAGTCAAACAAAATCCCAACATCCCATGGAGACTCGAGTCCTGTCACTTGGTGTGTTGGCCAGAAACCCCACTCGAAACTATAACCTCAATCACAAAAAATCCTAGATTCGGTATATCGAAAATATTCCCCAAAAACTTGAAACTAAAAGAGTGAAACCAGGTTCTGATATCATTTTTTCATGAACCATGATGGGAACTATCCAACCCGACATTCAAGCCAATTCATGGAATGTTCTTATGGGAATTACTGTTCTCCATGGGTTGGAAACTAGTGATGGGTTATCAATAGTAGACTTTGGGAATGATTCAACCCATGTATATAATGATAAAAAACAACACTAAATAAAAATCACATAACTAATATGCATAACCAAATGAGGTACAAAAATTTTTAGGTTCAAAGATTTACAGCTTTAACAAAACCCAAAAGTACACAAATGGAATGAGAACAATAAAAATATACCAAAAAAATCCAAGAAACAAGAGGGACATCACCCTAAAGCCACCACCATCAACACCTGCAAGAAGTAGAACACTAGAAAATAGATCCACTATCACCACCAAAATACTTATTGCCTTTACCCAGGTCATACATAAAAAAGTCTACATATAACCAAAGGTGTATGAAGGGTGTGAGGAAAATCCTAGTAGGATACCACCATAAAGAAGGATTCCATGTGATAACATTAAAAGAAAAACCAACATGAACATTTATAAAAGAATATTTGAAACATTTATAAGAAAACATTTTAAGGAAAAATTTCTCAAGAAACACTTTTTATGGAAGAACCTTTTTCAAAAATAAGTTTTCTTGAAATGAAAATCTTCACAATGTATATCATATTCCAAAGGTTAGTACCACATCACATAAGAATCACATCACAAGAGAGCACCATTGGCATATCCTTATAGGTAACTAGAAAAATTACAACTCTAGGAACTTCGTACCTTAGAGATCAAAATCCTACAACGAAACTACCAATAATATTCCCATGCACAAGACCCTAGAGGGGATCTCATTCCAAAATTATAGAGGTCTCCCAATCATAAGCCAATAACAATAGTGTTCCCATGTACAGGACAATATATGGGATCCCATCCCAAAATTATAGTGGTCTCCAATAATATCACATATTTCGTTGGTGTTGCAATCCTTAATCCTATTATATGAATCGAGGCCTCATCCACTTATGAATCAACTAGTGTACTAGTTCTAGTTCGTCCACATAAAATACCCAAGATTCCCTTTGTTCTCAAATTCCATTTAATATATCACATAAATCATAACATTAATCGACATGTTCCAACTATAAAAATAATTAATATTTACCTCACTAACACAAGATCAAACCCTCTTTTGAAAAAACAACCCGCTGGAAAATGAGATCCCAAGGAGGGAAGAAGAACCCTAGAAAGAGGGAGAAATCGAAGGAAATGAGACTTAATCATTGATTTTGGGATGAATCCACAACAAAACCACCCCAAAATTGGAGGTACAAGGTATAAAGGTGGGGAGGTAGAGGTTCCTAGGCTGGAAATCCTGAGTGGTAGGGGAAATGGGAGGACTTAAGGTTAAAATTGAAGAGGGTATAAAAGAAAATTTCCAATTTTTAATGACTTGGATAAGATGTATGGTTTTCAAAACTATACGGAAACCGGGAATCCCTCATTGTCCCAGAGGATAAAGCCGCATGGTTATCCCATGTGGTTAGCCTATATGGTTTTTCAAACCATACACCAACTATGCGGTTACCACTATCCAAAATGAACATTTTCCACATAGTTTCTTGGGTGAGGTTGCACGGTTTACCCAAACCATATGCGAAATATGTGCTACCTTTTTTTGAGACCAAAATCTCCACTTTCACTAAAAACTCATTGGGAAACCAAGGGATTAATATAAAACTGAAAATAAACAAAGGGATACCTCAAAATAAAATCATGGATGTGACATACACAATATCTATAAGAAGTCTTAGTGGATTACATCATCACAAAATATTCTACACCAACACTCAAATATTCACCTCATTTGTATTATTCATAGGAATTTTGGATAATTTATCTGAAGTATTGGTCATCCACATCTTTTTAAAAGTTATACTCCTATACATGACATCTTAATATGTGATACATGACATCTAAAATATATAAACATCAAATTCACTAGAATTTTACTTTAAACTCATAAATTACTCATTATGTCTTAATTAATGATTATTATAATCATTTTAATAAATTAATTTACCCCTTTAGTAATCTACATCATCGTAGTAAGTTTATTCATTGAGTAAGTGATCAATCCATAATTTCTATAGTTATCAAAACATCAAAATGTAAAATAATTAATTATTTAATTACAATTTCCCTTAATTTCAATTAATAATCAATCATTCCATCATAAATAGATTATGTTATGACTATGATGATTCAATGTCAAATCCATAGTGAGTTCAAGTCACAAATGGAATTATTTCCGTGAAGATCGATATGTGTATAAGTCAACATAATCTCACGCATCATATTGGATGAATATTAGCATGATTAGTCTACTAAATTTAACCAAAATGACCCAAATAGTTTTATATTATGTCACAAATCTAAATATAAGTACATACTTATTCTCTAAGTGTTTTAATACATTAATGATAAAATGTTTCCCACCCAAACACCCCAAATTCTACTTTAATGGTGTAAAATTCACTCTTCTAATCTAGAGTATCCATACCATGAATCTGCATGATTGAATGATCATTTTACTCTTGGATTAACATAGTTAATCTATGATTTCACTAGACGCTGATCTTGATATATCTAAGGTTCTTATCGATATGTTAGTGAAATCACTTTGAATACCACTCATGAAGTATATTGATAAAGGGGATGTCTAAATTCTTTAATTAATACATGATCAATATATTATTGTTCCTTATACTAAGGATTATATTACACTCAAAAATATTAAATTATCTATTAATATAGAGTTTTAAATATTATATAATTTTATGACTAGTTTCTTATGATATTAATTCATGACCATTGATTATGTTTTCATGTTATATTTAGTTTCAAAATTCTCATGGATTAATTAGAGATAGATTAGGTGTGAATATTCTGAAAAGGAATGATGAATTCAATGAATATTTTAACTACACTATGGTGTTCAAGAAACCTTGTATTATCCATTATCTCAGAAAAACCACTTTGGAAGATTTTAAGAAAAACTAACCATTTTTTGGTATTATATTCTAATTTTTTTATATAAAAATATAGTGTCTCCATGGGAAAGTAATCTACATCATGGTTTTGTCCATTATGTTATGTTTAATGAAGAAAATATTCATGGGTTGTGTCATGATTATTTGAGTTAAAATGTGGAGTTTTATCTCTACCATGAGGATAAAAAACTTCATGTTTTTTATTCTATATTATTGTTTTTGAAAAATGGGTATTTTAAATCATCATGATTTGGATATATTTCTGGATGAATTTCATTGTCTCACTATATTGGATAGACTTATATTTTTACAAACTATATTATTTGTTTGTGTGTTTTGATGATTAAAAAATTCCATATTTTTAATCTAATGAGATTTTTCATAAATGTTTTAGTTTCTATCATTTTATAAGTGGAGAGATTTTCATTTTAATGGGATTTATCATACATGAAAATTAATCCATTAATTATACCAAATTTTAGCTATTTTATTTATCCTATACTGAGTAAATTTCTTACGTGTTACCTAATTGTACTATAGATTAAAATCATTATCTACTTTGAAATCTTAGTCAGTGATAGAGTATTATAAAATATAGGATCCCAGTGTTGAATATTTATCTTCTAATGTGGGATATTGTCTTACATAGAAAAAAAATAATTTTCTACATCCTCAATGTTATAAATCTTAGAACAAGAAAATAATTAGAAGTATTTTATCCTATGAAAAGGAAAGTAATTAAAGGATTTTCTTATGAGCTTCAAAATAAGTTATGGATGTCAATTATTATACACACATAAAATATTATATTGTGAATAAGAATTATCTTATGCAGAAAATAATGATATGTTCTTTCTTAATAATATTCCCTATAAATATTTTTATGAGAATAATGCTTTTAGATGTATATATTATGAAGAATAAGTTATGTTATGGATAACCATGATTATAATAATTACCTATGAATAATATCTTGATAATTCATTTCATGATTTTAATTTCACGAGAAAAGAGCTATCTAAATAAGTAAAGTTTGATTTAGACAAAGTTTTGATTTACTAAGAACATAAATTTTTTAAGAATAAGGTTTTTGACATCACCGTTGTATAAGTTTGTTCTATATTTTGAATAGAGGGACACACGCTATTAAGATCCTATCATGTCAACTTTTCAAAGGATTATTCACTGGACCATTGTGATTATCTAGTATTCTTAAGTTGAAAATCAAATAGGATATATAAAAATATAAAGGTATCTACTGTATAAAAAAGGGAATACACAAGTACATACTATAACATTGATAACATGAATAATGGAAACATATACATAGAAAAAAATCATATACATGATCCAATAAACACTTTCGTGACGTGCCTACAAAACCATACATTATAATTTACAGAATATCTAGAGTTGAACCTAGAATATTTTCATCTTCCATGTATATATATTCAAATAATGTCAGTTTTTTCTTAAAACTATGAGTTACATCATTATTTAATTATTTGTTATCTTCATTTAATCTACACTCACTATAATTGTGTGTTTTAAGGTTGTGGATAGGTCTTGTTAAGGTAGAACTTAGTTATAAGATCTTGGAATTTGGTAATGAGTAACAACTACTTTCAATTAGTTGGAACCCATAGAAAAAGTTTTTTTATAGTGAAAATGTAGAGTGTTCATGGAGTGGACTAGGAGATTTTTTCCTCGATCCACTATAAATCTCATGTTTTTAATCTTTTCTCCTTTGATATTTTATTTATTCTATAGGGTTCCTTTGTTATGGAAAAGGTTGGTACTTATATACCTTAAATATGATGGTTTTAATGTAAATAAATTTTCAAAAAATCAATTGAACCCCCAGTTGAGTTTTTAGATTACCATTTTATGGGACAAAAATATTTATTAGAGATCATGAATCTTTATTTCACATATTTTAAAGGTTTAAGTTCAATGATCTCATTACAAATGGATACTATGGATGATAATAAAGAAGGTATGTCAATGTTTAGAGATCCCAATATTAACGGTGAAAATTATTATTGCTAGAAGGTGATATTGACCATTTATTTGATGAATATTGGTGTAAAGGTTTATCTCAAAGTAGTAAAGCCTTATAACATTCTTTAAAAACAAAAAAAACATTGGATACTGAAAATAAAGTGATCTACTATCAAAATTTATTGTCAACGAATTATATAATATGTGGAATAAGTCTATATTTATTTAAATAGGTTTCCCAATATCAAATAGTCCATGAAATGTGGACTACTATTGTGGTTTCTTATGAGGGTACAAACAATGTGATGACTCATAGATATGATACTAACAAACATAAGTTCAGTGTTGTAATAACCCAAACCACTATGGCCAACATGTATAGTGGAAGACTGGGCCACCACAACCCTAATCCCACCTCTATAGGCTTGGGGTTTGAGATAAGAACCAAGAAGGAATAGCTAAAATGGGAGGCTTTTTCCTAAAGTACATGTATGCACACACGCAACCATCTCCATGAAGAAGTGTAGAATAATAATAATCATGGATAGAAACATAAAGAGTAAAAACCATGCATTTATTAACATCTAGGGAGTGAAAAATAGTGTGATAGTGCAATCCAAAATGTAAAGTGAAAAATACATGCCCAACTAAAAAAGATGTCCCAACCTGACAAGAACTAGAATAAAGTAAAACTGAGAGAGGCCAACAATTAATCTCCAATCCCTGACTAATACATGTGGTTAATACACCATAGTATCCATATGATCCACTCATGTCACTGAAGTTCTATCTATCATTTTCATAATACATGAAACTTGTGAGAAAAGCCTAAGCAGGTGTGAGTGAATACATACCCAGTAATATTTCGCAAAAAATAAAGAGGGTGAAATAGAAGAAATGATAAAATTATTAAAATCCACCCAAATTAAGAGGGAAATGAAACCAAACAACACTAATATATATATTCTCATAAAAGAAACCCAAACCAGGGAGAAAGGGGATCAATATCACATATCCTAGCCCCGAATGATGAGTCTTCCTATAGATCTAAAGTTTTATCATTGATTCCTAGTATCTCACATCTCTATTCGAAGAATTAATGAGAAATTGTATCACCTAGAAAATCCTCCATAGCCTAAGGGAGTGTAATCTCAAAAAGATAGAATACCCACTCCATGGAGGAAAAGGAAAATTCCACTAGGTAGATAGAGGACTCATACCCATGTTGGGAAGTTCTTTCACTATATCTGTGTAAAACATATTGGGGAATCATGCCCTAATGTGACATGGGAGTACCACACCCATAGATAGAGGACCCATGAATATATAGGGGAGTACCATCTCTATATCTAGAATAACATGTACAGAGGACCCATTCCCATATTGGGGAGTACCATCTCTATGGATAGAGGATCCATTCCCTAGAATGATAGTGTAGTACCACCTATGCCATTACAGATAATGGGGGACCTGATCCTTTGTTTGATATGGGATAACAATAACCATGGATAGAGGAATTGAACCCTAGAATGATAGGGGAGTACCACCTCTTCTTGGAATAATGAGTATGGAGGACCCATAACCTAATACAATAGGGGAGTACCATCTTCATGGATAGAGGAATTGTTCCCCAATGTAACAAGGGATTATTGTATATAATTGAACAATAATTATAGAGGTCCCACACCCTAGTGTGATAGGATAGTACCATCTCAGTATGAAAAAAGTGTATGGAGGACTTGTACCTTGGTGTGACATGGGAGTACCATCTCCATATAAACTCTCCGATGATCCCATCCAATCTATTCCATCATCAAGTGTCACTTAAGGAAGTGTCACACTATGAAAATCTCATGTCGTATCTCAAAATACACTATGAAGAATTCATTTTATTCTATGTATAATAACACTGAGGATAGGATTGATGTGGGCCAAAACCCAAGTCCAAGTGAAAGAGGTATGATATAAAGAGTATTTAGAGTGAAGTATATGGTGTGTATGGGGGTTCACATGGAGTGTGACCATTGCCTCATCCCCAAGACACATCTCCAATGAACACATATCGGTGGACATGTCACCGTAAATAGTGTGTATGGGAATCACACAGTGTGTCTCAATTACTTGAGGACTACCCATGTTCTCCTGGATTTGCTCAGTTCTGTGAGGTTGTGTCATGTACCTGGTAATGTACCTGTCAATATTCAAGTATTGGCACCTGAATGTGTACTTTTCCATCTTCGTGTGTCTAGCCATTTCATGTACCTTGCCGTGTCTGTGTACCGACACATGCCTATATTCTACAAGAGTATAGAACCTGTCCTACCACATGGGGTTCTAGGTGTGTATAGCTGTAACATGACTTGGATACCTAGGGAGGGTCACAAACTATGTGGTCCATCTACAAGACATGTGACACTTATGTTTTTTCCCAGACCCTAATCACTCCACCTGGGTGACTACACGGTGTGTGTTCATCCCAGTACACACCTTGTAGATGGGATTCTTATAAAAAGTTATATACATCATGAGAATTTTAAATTCATGGATGCGACCATGATTTTTGAATATTTACTACCTAAAATTAGTGGGAAAAGCCTCTAACCATCAATTTTGGATCTCCGAAGGCCAAAAATATGATCATATTCTACCACAGTGGTCTGTCGCGTGTCCCACATGCCTCTTATGCCTTTAATACTCGGTCCTAGATCCTAGATCAATAGGAATAATAACATACATTCCAAAAGGATCTAGTTAGATTTAAAAATTTCTATCCCAATCATCGTTTTCATAACTGCTACAAATTTGGGGTTTTAATTTACGCTTGGACCCACCTGAAAAAGTCAAACCACGATCCTGTAGTCCAATAATGAAGAATGAAAAGAACAATTGAGAAAATGAACCATAACAAGGGTGATAAATATCATTGGACAATAATACATGACCAAAAAATACAAAGTGGGGAAACCAGGGTGAGATCCTGGCATAAAAAAGATAATAAATTGAATTCACAATTTAGTTTACCCTAAATTGGATCATTCAAATGGAAGAAAAATCATAGATCAAAAGGATATTAATAAAATCCATGACAAATAATTTAATCAAAGGTGGAATCCAAAATTTAAGATCCTTTCCTAGATTTTGGAACAATCTTTGGTAAAGAATGAATTCTCCATTGATAGGGAAAATATCTTGCATCCAGTGTCTGTCAAACCACCTCAATCTGATTTCCATTCATCATCAGATTCTTATTCACCAATGAAGAATTCCCTAAATATCCTCTCAAATATCCCATGGTTATGAAGCCAACCCTATAGATTTTCCATAACAATATATTTAAATAAAAAATTATGTTATAGGTATTAAATGAATTAAGTAAATAGATTAATTAATTAATCCACTTAACGTACCCACTAACAACTGCCTTATCCTAATACCCAACAACAACCAACTTTAGGTAATTAATAGGGTAAAAATTATGATATGGATTAACCCATAGTATCAGATTTTCAATATGAGATTCCCTTAAAAATATATTCCATTATTTCTAAAAAACAACATGTGCATGATATTAATATATTTAATAATTTTTAAATATCAATTCTATGGTTACTGATCCTTGAAATATCATGTTGTATTAGCACTTGGATTCAAAAAAATTCCTTAATATATTTCAAATTCTTACAAGGGAAAAAATAGTCTTTACATTATTCCCTTTTTCCAAGGTTTTCATCCCCAAAAAGCATAGGCTAAACAAAAATGTGGGTATACTGAGCTCAAATCAGGCTCTCCCACTCTTAGGAGCTCTCATTAATGTTACCATGCTGCTAAAACACAGAAAGAAAGGGAATGGTTCATCCATACAAGATCCTCTCCTGCCGATCCATGATTACCATTGGGTACTTCAAAAAGGAGGCTCCATCCTCGATGTCCATCTCACCCAAATAAATAACATCCGTAGGATTAGTCATGTATTTTCCCAGTTACAACACATATAAGATGTTGTGTACCTCTTTAAACTATGTGGGTAAGTCCATGAACTAAGAAACCTATAAAACCATTTGTAGGAACCCAAATGGACCAATAAACCTTGGGGATATCTTTCCTCTATGACTAAATCTCCAAAATACTCATCATAGGGAGTCTCTCAGGAAAACATGGTATCGCTTCTTGAAATCCAAGTTCCAAGGATATCAATCTTCATAAGATTTATGTTTTCTCTAGGATATCCTCATACACTCATGGATCACATGAACATTGTACTTCATCACCCACATTATCTCTGACAAAAAAAGTGATGCCTCACTAATCTTAGTTCAATATAAGGTTGACCTATAGGGTCTCCCATATATGTCCTTGAATGGTTCCATGATGATAGTAAAGTGATAGATTTTATAATAAGTAAAATCTACCAAAGGTAAGTGATCATAACATATCTGAATAAAGTCCAAAATGAAATCCCTAAAAATAACCTCCAATATCTAGATAGTGAGCTCAGTCTTCCCATCTTTTTGGGGATGAAAAGTTGTACTCACCTCAACTGGGTCCTTAATTACTCCTGAAGACCTCTCCACCACTGTGACGCAAATTATACAGAATATTTAGAGACAATAATTGATGGCACCCCATATAGTCCTATGATCTTCTACACATACATCTTCCCAAACTCACCACTGAAGTCTACTCCCATATAGAAACAAAGTGCACTGACTTGGTAAGTCATCCAAATATCACCCTGATGGAATTATGTACTCTCAGTGTCTGAAAAATATCTATCACAGAGCCCATGGATATTATATCCTGATTCCACTCCTATATCTTTAGAGGCTATAATATACTATTTAGAACCTAGTGCTAAACTTTCAGCTACTGACATGTGAGACACCAAGAGACAAACTAATATATGATCCACCTCATTCTATCCCACCAATAATACCACTTATGGTCTCTATACATATTTCTTATATCATGATGTACAACCAAAGGATAAGTATGAAACACTCCCATCACCTCCTCCTACATTGTGACGAAAACCACTATCCATCCCTAGAGAAGGATGACGTGATTCCATTATTTAGAGAACCCATTTAGTGAATCTCATAAGGTTATCTAGTTCTATAGGGCCTCATAATAAATATATCCTAACTAAGACCTTATCACATGCTGAAGAAGTAGAGGAGTCATCATGATTGATTGAATATAAGCTTCACCTCTCTCCTCCTCTAGGGTCAACTACAAAGAATCCAACTTCTTAGACTTCTCCTCCTCTAGATGATAACGAGACTTCATACAAATAAAATATGCCAGGATGTTTCACTTACCAGGAGTATATAATACAGCAATGTCATAAGCCTATAGGAACTCCAACCAGTACCTACGTCTCAGGTTCATATCTCTCTGTATGAAGACATACCTAAGAATTTTATTGTCTGAGTAAGAAACAAAGAACTCTCCCAGAAGATAGTTCCTCCACATCCTTAGAGATAATACTATCACTTCCAAATACATGTCATGAGTCACATAGTTATTCTCATGGGGTATCAATTTCTTCAATAAATATGTGATCACTACCTTCCTCTTCATTAACATTTATCCAAGCCCAGCTCTAAAGGTATCACAATATAATATATACTTTATTCCCTCATTTGGTTGTCTCAAAATAGGATCACTAGTCACCCTCAACCTCAAATCCTTAAAGGATCTCTAACACTACTCAATATAGGAAAAAGAATACCATTTCCATGTTAGAGTATTAAAAGGGGATAAAATCCTAGATAAGTCTGCCATGAACCTCATGTAGTATACTTATAAGCTAAGAAAACTCTGCACCAATGACATGGTCTTGGGTGGCTCCCAAGAAAGCAGTACACCAATATTGATCAGGGGAAAAACTAATCCATGATAATAAATTACATTCCATTTAAAGTGAACCTTGTATATCTATAACTGACGCTTCAAGAGTCTAGTATATATTTGATGCTCCCAAACCATGTATAAGAATATACTCAAGTTCTATACATACCCATCCTCTAGCACAAAGTAGATGAGTATTTCATCAATAAAAAAACACAAATCGACCCATACGTCTGGAAAATATAGTTCATCAGAGCCATAAACATAGCGGGAGAATTATTCTCATCAAAAGGAATCACTAAGAACACATAGTGTCTTTAGAAACATAAAAATTATAGAATTGAAATATCAGTATCGTGAACCATCAACTAGTGGTAGCCAGACCCGAGTTTGATCTTTAAGAACCATCTCGTGCCACACAAGTGATCAAAGAGGCCAGCAATCCTTGGAAATGGGTACCTTTTCTATATTATGGATTGGTTTAGATAACAATAATAAATAAAAATTCACAATCTATAATCCTCTTTTTTTTCTAAAAAAATTAAAGTAACCGAGGGGACACACTAGGTTTCATAAAACACTTCTCTCAAAGGTCCACCAATTGCGAACTCATCTCCTATAGCTTGGTAGGGTCTATTAAATTATGTGGATAATATATCAGAGTGGTCCTAAGGTTAATTTCAATGAAAATATCCACCTCCCACCTTAGTGGTAGTCCTATAAAATCCTCAGGGAATACATAAATATATTCCTCCTTGAGTGAAGAAACCCATATTCCTAAAGAGTTCACTGTGATAAGGGATAAACTCACCAACTAATGGATGATGGATTAAAAATTCCTTCCCACAAGACCCAGTCACTCTTCCATGAGATCTATCTCACCCAAAAAAGAGAATCTTGTATCATCAATCTGAATGCATCAAACTCATCTTTGGTGATTTTAAATATGGGCTCGAACCACTGAAAAATATTTCATACCCAAGATAATGTCAGAAGTTATCATCATGAAGACCAAGAGGTCCCACAAGAATACCTATACAGCAGAGATAGGTTAAATTTATATAAGATAAATGATATCAAAGAGGTCTTCCATTTAGGAACCACAAGCCAAAGTTGTTGGGATAAAGTCTAAACTCAGAGATCCATCTCTCACATCAGGAGTAAGGGGATGAAGGAATAACTCACACCTGTGCTTTCTAGTAATAAAGAAATATTAGAATAAAAATATATTTTATCTCTAATAATATTGGGATATGATGGGTGATAAGGCTCCAAGGTATAAAGCTACTAGTGGCCCATACCACCAACTCCCTAAGCCTAAAATGGGCAGCCTGGTGGTGGTTGTGAAAGAAGCTCATAAAATCATCCATCACCAACATATCCTCCCCCTGGATACCCACCTTCTCTTCTACCAACTACATCTCCCTAGGGGTCACCCTGATTAATCCTAGGAGAACTATAATCATGATGCTACCACTTCCATGGTCATCAATCCACCACCGTCCTTCCCTCCTCTGCATGTCAGGTTGGGAAATCACATGCCATGTGATCTTTCCTGTCCCATGCATAGAATCACCCCTCTCTAGACTTCCTTGGTCCACTATACTATCCCTAGGCCCATGACTACATGATCTAGTTTGATCATGGGTACACCTTCTATACCTTGACACATATCATCTTCTAGTGGGTTCTAATTAATCAGCCATGGGATGACTATTGACAACTCCAGCTGCCTGGAATCCCTTGGATAAGATGCTCTCTATCACTAGCACTCTCTCTAGAGCTTCGACATATTTTGGAATGAACAAGGTTACTGAACTATCACATATGTCTATGTGGAGAACATTCTCAAACTTGCACACCCAGATGTAATAATCCTGAATCATATCAAGGGAGTTCCATGTAAGGTTAGTGAACCCAAAACATACTCAAAAACTATAATCCCTTACTGTTGTAGCTCAAAAATCTACTAAATACAAACTAAGCACAAAAATGAGTGGTATTTATCCTCATGAATCACATTCAGATATCCAAACCATGAGAGTTAGGAATTATCATTTGTCTATATGAGTCGACTCCACCAGTGCCTTGGTGCTCCATGGAAAAGACTAGATGTCAGAACAACCATATGATCAGTCAGGGTCTATACAATTTTGAAAACTTAGATAACCAACTCAATCTAGTCCTTTTATACCTAGGGATCTAGATCACCATGGAACCTTAGTGGCCTCTAGTTCTAGAACTCATGGAATGATCTAAAACTACACACATAATCATCCTGGTCTGATGATATAATATACTTTTTGTAAGGAGAGGGTGATACTACTTTCCCTATGGAGGAAAGATTTATGAGATGGCCCCTAAAATAAGGCCTCATCAATAATCAGATCATCACCATGATCCTGAATCAGTAATGTTGCTGACTATGTTTTAGGAGGTATACGAAAATTAATCAATATGTACCATGGTAAGATAAGAATATATATGTGGGGTGATGAATCAATATGGAAAATCAAATAACTCAATATTATGTATATGTTCTATTGATATTCCTTGAAAACAATGTATCGGTATGATAAGTTGACAATAAGGTAATCAAGTTCTTAGTGAATGGATACATCAGACTCTACCCCAAAATTGGGTTACCAATCCTAAAATATGTAGTCAAGACACATTAAAATTGTTTCCCTAAATATAAAACCAAACCTCATAAGGGAAAAAACTCCAATCACCGTCTCATGTTTTAACAACATATAATACCAGTATATAACTAATCAACACTTTAGGACCCGCCTATCTGGTGAAAGAGTAGGATGCCACAACCGCAGGCACACCTCCATAGGCCAGGGGATGGTGACAAGCACAGATAAGGCATAAATAAAATTGGAGGACTTTACCTAAATTACCTATAAGCATGCACACAATAATCTCCATGTAGAATTGTAGAGGAATAATAATAAAAGATAGTAATATCTAGAGTAAAAACCATGTATGTAATAACCTTTAGGTAATATAAAAGAGTGTTCCATATAATCCAAAAATTGAAGGAAAAAATACATGACCACCTAGGAAAGATCTCCCAACCTGAAAAAAACTATAATAAAGTAATGTTGAGAGTTCTTGGCTCTTGATCTCGAATCCTTGACCATTGCACATGTCTATTGCACCTGAGTATCGCCATACTCCTCTGAAATCACTGCTGATTTTTCGATCATCTATATAAGACACAAAATTCGTGGGAAAATCCCATGTATGGGAGAGTATATACATACCTATGGGGACACACTGAAAACCAAAGAGGGAGTAATAAAATAAATGATATAAGAATCCAGTTTAACCCAAATAAAGAGGGAGATGAAACCCAATGACATAGATATATGTATGCTTATAAAAGAAACCTAGATGAGAGTGATAGGGGATCTCTATCTCATACCCAACCAAGGATGAAGACTATTCCTATATCTCCAAAGGACCATGATCGACACATGACATATCATGTGTATTTTTTAAGAAGTCGTGAGAAGGGGACACACCTTGCAACATCTCCAAATCCTAAGGAATCATAATATCTAAAAGATAGAGGACCCACATCTTGGCACAATAGGGAGATGATACTAAGTAAATAGAGGACCCACAAACATGCATGGGAGTAACATCTCTATATCAATGTATAGAATATGGGGGACCCACTACCAAGTGAAATTGGGGAGTACATTCCAAAAATTTATAGGACTTACAACCATGTAGGGGATTACCATCTCTATATTTGGAATAACATATATGGAGTCCTGTGACCATGTAGGGGAGTACCATCTCCATGGATAGAGGACCTTCACCCTAGTGTGATATGGGAGTATAGCCTATGCTTGTATAAAGAGTATGGGGAACCCACACCCTAGCTGCATAGGAGAGTACCATCCCCATAGATAGAGAACCTGCACCCTTGTACGACAGGGGAGTACTGAATATGCCTAGAATAATGAGTATGGAGGACCCTCACCCTGATAAGATAGGGGAGTAATATCTCTGTGGATAGAGGACCCACACCTTAACACAAAAAGGGAGTACCATATCTATATTGAAAACACGTATGGAGGTCCTTCACCCTTTTGTGATAGGGGAGTATGCTCTTCATCTGAATAAAGAGTATGAAGGACCTTCACCCTGGTGAAATAGGGGAGTGAAGTCTCTATATTAACTCTCCAATGATACTAGATAATAACTCTCACCATTAAGTATCACCTATGGAATAATCCTTCTATGAACATCTCACATCATATCTCAAAATCCACTAAAAATTCTACCAACACGTTCTATGTGAAAAAATGCACAGAATAGACTACCCACAGAACAAAATCTAAGGTCAAAAGAAGGAGATATAAGTGAAAGAAGATGTATAGGGATGTTAATAGCATGTATGGGGGTTCACATTGTGTGTGACTCTACCTAATCTCTTGGCCATGTACCATATGAACAAAACTCCATGGCCATGTCACTATGAAAAACATTTATACGGACCACATGACATATCTTGTCCACCTATGGTCTGCTAGTGTGCTCTTGGCCATTACCATGTCTATTAGGATTTGTCATCTACTTTACCATGCTTGAGTACTTATACATGACTCTTCAACTTTCCATGTCTATGTTTATGGACAAATTGTGTACCTAGACATGTACCTCACCATGCCTGGGTACCATCACATGCCTGTGTACTCCTAGATTACATGATAGGTCCTCCTGCACGGGGTCCTAGCCATGTGAAGCTAGCACACTATATGGATACCAAGTTATGGTCACACAACATGTGGGATAGCCACACAGTGTGTGATTCTTATATTTTTTCCTGAAACCCTAGCTGCCACTGCTAGGTGACTTGACAACATGTGTTTATCCCAGTACACTCCATATAGGCCAGATCTTCATAGAGAGTTAGACATATCATGTGACTTCTAGATAAAAGGCTTATACAATGATTTGATCCTGTTGATTTCCCTAAATTTGTGGTAAAATTCTATGTCTATCAATTCTGTCCCTTCGATGGCTGAAAATTAGATCCTGATCTCCCATGGTTGTCCGTCGTGCATCCCGCACACCTTCCATTCCACTTACACTTAGTCCCAGATCCCATATCCATAGTAATCATCATATGAATCCTTTAAAAAATATTTTACAATAAAAAAATAACAACCCCATCATCATTCACACAACCATTAAGAATTTGAGGTTCGATCGTGCTCGAACTTGCCCGATAAAGTTGATTTAGGACCTCATAGGCTAATGGTGAAGAATGCGAATAATGATGGGGGAAAATCACCATAACAAGGGTGGTAAATATTATTGTACAAGAATTATTGGTCAATTAATACAAATATAGGAAACCAATGTGAGATCATTTCATAAAAAGGATAACAAATTAAATCCATAATTTAGTTTACCAGAAATTGGATCATTCTAAGGGTAGATAAATCATTGATCTAAAATAGATTAATAAAATCCATGTTCAAACATATAATCAAGGGAATAAATCATAATTTAAAATCCCTACCTTGTTTTTCGATCAACCATTGGTTAAGAAAATTTTCTAGTGATGGGGAAGATCCACTGCATTCACTGTCTGTCAAACCACCTTGATTTGATTTCTATTCATCTTTTGATTCCAATTATCCAATGAAGAATTATGTGAATCTCATCTAAAATCTCAAATGTTTATGTGGATAGCCTTGTATAGTTTAAATAATAATATATTTAAATATTAATTTAGGTTATGGGTATTAAATGAATGAATTAAATAGATTGATTAATTAATCCACTGAACGTACCCACCAACAACTGCATTATCTGAATGCTCGGTGCTAACCAACATTAGCTCACACCTAGGGTAAACCCCATGGTCCAAATTCAACTGTGGTATTAGTTTTTTGATCTAAGACTCATTTGATGAGATATTAAATTATTTATAAAAAATGGTGTGCATGTGATATTAATATATTAAATATATTTAAAATATGAATTCAAGGTTAATAGGGCCTCATAATTTCACACCATCTCAGATCTTGAATCAAAAAAAAATTCCTTGATATATTTTAAAGTCTTATAATAATAAAAGATAATTTCTATATACACCTTAATAAATATTGAAGGATAATGAGTCACTTACTTGAATGGAATAATCATCACGATTATGAATAACGTTACTTCTCTAGGAACACTAATTACTAAGATAGAAGAATCATTAAATGTTTTAAGAGTTTTACTACCTAAGTGGAGTTTAATCTCAGTAGCCATTAGACAATATAATGTGGTTACTAATTTATAAATAAAATATATCATTAGAACTATTATGATATATAATTCCGAAAATGGATGTCAGGGTTAGAGAATATTAAATGGTTAATAAGGAAAATTATTCCTTAAATTCTTCTACTTCTAATGATGACAAGAAGAGAAACTGTATATAGATATTTTTATTATCTGAAAAATAATATTCTTCAATAACTTCTAGATAAAATATAAACTTACACAATTTTCAAGAATGTTTAGAAAGATCTATAATAAGAAAATAGTTTTCAATAAACTTTTTAATAAGTAGTAGAAGCATGGAGAAAATAATAATGAAGTGACGTAGTGTCAGTGTAATGTTTTTTGGAAAAAAATCTAGAATGGCCTTAATTGCAAGATTTTTTTGATAAAAATATTTTCCGGAAGGCTAAATATAAGAAGAAATCAAAGAAGGTTATGAAATCCATGTGTAGTGCTTATGAAGACTCGTGATTATACATCTTTATAATTAGAATCTATGGTATCTAATAAAATCCAACATGTGTTTCATGGAACTTTTAGATGAGGTACTCTCTTATTTTTCTTCTAAGCACAGGTTTGAGTTTGAAAATGAAAATTTACCATATGAAGAATTATATTAATACTATAAAATTTTAGAAAATAAATATAAAGTATTGAAAAATATGCTTTTGGAAATTCCTACAAAAATATTTTTTATGAAGAGGATGAGTTAAAAAAGAAAATTTTAGAATTGATGAACTAGTTAAAAAATTCTACCACATTATGTACTAAATTGACTTTCATCATTAAGATCCTATGAAAAAATGTTCAAAATTTCAATGACATTTCACATATTTCTACTAAGGTAGAGGATTACCAAAACAAAATACTTGTCCAAAACCAACTTAAAATATAAAAACATTGAATAGGAAGTCAAGGTGAAAGGAAAATGTTTTATAAATAATAAATTATTCCTAGTTATAAGAAAAAAACCTATCAAAATTTACTTCTTTCGCTGGGGATAAGTATTTAATTATGATAATTTATATAATATAAAAAATACTTAGTTTTTTAATTAAAAATTCATTTCTTCTAAAATGTTTTTTAAAATTCATTGCTTGATTTTATAGTAAAAAAAATAGATTTGGGTCCCAAAATATTTTGTACCTTACATTTAAGGAACTAAGAGTGTTTGGATTCAAAAATATTTTGTTGATATCTTTTTCATTTAATGTAACTATACACATAAAAAACAATTCCAAATGGATTATAGAGAGTGGTTGTCCAAGGAACATGGGTGGTTATTTCTCTAAATTTCACCAATTATCTTTGATTGATGGAGGTGACATCACATTTGGTGATAATGACAATAGAAAAATAGTTTGAATTGATTCTGTTGAAATTATGAAATCTATCATCATCAAAAAATTAATTTAGGTTGAAGGATTAAATAACAACCTAATAATTATTTCTCTACTTTGTGATGATGGTTATTTATTTGATTTTATATAAATTCCTTCTAATTTTTAAATTTGAACCACTCAAGTGAGCACCAAGAATAGATAATGTCTATAATTTAGATCAAAATTCAGTATGCATATAGAATGTAAATTTATTAAATGATGAAGTAAATGAATCATGAATTTGGCATAGAATTATTAGATATTTAATTTTTTATTCTTTAAAAAAGTTATCCAGAAGAAATTTAGTTTTTTATTTTACATAACTTAAATTGGATAAAAAGAAACTATGTGATACATGTTAAATAAGAAATAAATATAATTAATATTTTAAACCAATTAAATAGGTTCTACTTATATACCTTTTGACTTATCTATATGGATATGTTTAGACCTAATTGAATAGAAATCCTTGCAGGAAAATCATTTATTTATGTATTGGTTAATTATTTTTCAAGATTTACTTGGGTTTATTTCATGAAATTGAAGAGTGAATCATATTTTGTTTTTATTGATATTTTTAAACTTTTTCAAAATAAAAAATATTCCAAAATTGTGAATTATAAAAGTGATCATGGAGGATAATTTTAAAATCTTTAATTAAATTTATATTTACAAAAAAATAATTAAATATACCTTTCCCCCAACACACCTCAAAGAATGGTGACACTGAAAGGAGGAGTAAGTCCTTGTAAGAAATTTATTGAAAATTTTTATGTGAATATAACATGCCTACACATTTTTGATCTGAATCTATTAACACATCATGATATTTCATTAACAGAGATCTAATAAGGCCTGTCTTAAAGAAAACACACTAAGAGTTATAGAAAATTTGAAATATAAAGGTAGGATACTTTAATGTGTTTGTATGTAAGGTTTATATTCTAATCACCAATAACAATCTTGGTAAATTTATCCAAAGTAGGATAAAGGAATCATTCTTGGTTATTCTACTACATACAATGATTATAGAGTTTTCAACAAAATTTCAAGGATTATTAAATAGTCAACTTATGTGATGTTTGATGAAAGTGATCCATTTGATCAAAAAATGACTCAAGTTGATGAGTTTCATAATTCTCTTAAGGGAATGAGACAAAAACCTATTTTTAAGAATAAATAATATGATTATTTGTATTTTTTGTGAACCAAATACTATAATGGTTGATACTAGTGAACCAGAAATTGTGTTCCCTAAAACACCTATAAAAATTAAAGACCAAATTTTAGAAATAGTTATTGGACATTTAGATGAAGGATCAATGAAAAGATAAAATATAGAAAATATTATAGAATAATTTTCACTTTAATTCCAGCTAGGATCTAAAATAGTAGAATAAGAGTTATCAAAATAGAGTTAGATTTTAGCAACATAAGAAGAGTTAAAACAGTTCAAAAGGAATGAGGTATTGGAATTAGTTGACAGTCACTTTGACTACATTATTATTGGAAAAAATGAGTTTTAAAAAATAATTAATATTATCATGGTGTAATTACTAAGAACAAATAAATATTAATTTATTAAGGCTATAATTAAGAAGAAGGTATAGATTATGTAGAGACAATTTCTCCAATAGCTATGTTAGAAGAAATTAGAATCCTGCTCACAAATTCTTCCCATATTAACTTTAAATTATATCATGTAGATGTCAAATATTCATTTATAAATTTATTTTTAGTGGTGGAATTTTATGTTGAACAACCTCTTAGTTTTAAAGACCCTCATTTTAAAAAATCTATTTTGAAACTTACCAAATATATCTATGGACAAAAACAAGCACTTAGATCTTGGTATGAAATTTATTTTCGTTTCTTTTATCAAATGGTTTTAATGTGGGATTGGTTGAACCCATTCTATTTAAGAAAAAATCATCAAAAGGTACTTCTGTTGAGAAAATATATGTTGACAATGTTATTATTGGATAAAAAATTAAAAAGTGTGTAATTATTTTTTGAAAATCATTCAAAAAGAGCATGAAATGAGCATAATGGGTGAGTTAAACTAATTTTTTGGATTTAAAATTTATTAAAAACATTTTTGAAATGTTTTAAACCAAATAAAATATATACATGATTTACTTATAAAATTATTACTTTAAAAAAATAAGACCTATTCAGCTTATGTGAGTTACAACCTTAAACTATACTTGTATGATGCTGGAAAACTAGTTGACAATAAGTTATATAGAGGGATCATTGGGTGTCTTCTTTATATTATTGCAATCAGGCATGACATTATTTTTCAAGTATGTATTTTTTTTCTATATTTAAATCCTAGACACATGAATCTCATTTATATGATGCCAAAATTCATTTAAGTTATTTAAAAGTATTTTTAAATTTCTCTAATTTACTTAAAAACTTATAATTTTAATTTAACTTCACACTCAGATGACGAATTTAGTGGTTGTATACTAGATTGGAAGAGTACCTCAGGAACCTATAACATTATTGGTAAATCATTTGTATCATGTCCAAGTTAAAAAAAAATATTTTTCAACATTTTCCCCTAATGAATTTATTATAGCTGGAAGCTTTTGTGCAATAGTGTTGTGGATGAAACACACCCTGATGGATTTTAGATTAAATTTTAATAATTTTATTATCCAATGTGATTTAAAAAGTTCTAATAACATTTCAAAAAGTTCTAATGAACTATTCTAGAGAAAATCACATCGATTTAAGGCATCATTTCTTAAGATATCATGAAAAGAAGTTAATATCTTTTTAAAATTTTATTTCAAAGAAAATGAATTAGAATAAATTTTTAGAAAACTTTCTCCAACTGATAGATTTTATTTTATTAAACTTAAATTAGGTCTATTTAATTTTTCTTGATTCTATTTGACTTATTTTACAATCTAAATGAGCAAAAACTTATATTGATTAATTTTTTATTTACTTTATATTATTAGTGATTTACCACCGCTCTTTTGAGTATTAGTCACATCAAAATAAGTCACGTAGGCTAGTCTGTCACGATTATCATAAACGTCACACTGTGCAACCCTTTGGTTAATGAAAAAATGAATTTAATTAAAGTTCTATGAGAAAACCAAAGAACCCTCATCTCCTTACTATCAAATCCTATAACCTTAATCCTTCACTCCATAAAATCCTTTTTAACAATGATGAAAACTTAAAGAAAAATTGTGCTACTTCTAGTAGATCCATGTTACAAAGGATCATAAGAAACTTGTTGAGCAGAATCACTATCAATTTTAGCTGGTTCAATGGTATGGATATGTTTCATAGAAAGTTTATTAATTGAAAAATATGGGAGTTCATTTTCATTGAGAATAGAAATAAGTTTTTCTATGAAAATTAAGTATAAGAGTTCTATGAAATAGTTTTGTTTCATTTTTGTGATAATGAGGATCTTGTTATAGTAAATGTAAACTATAAGAACTTTTCAATATATTATATGACAATGGATGATATTATTCAGTGTCCTCATTAAGTCTATACATATTTCATTACCTAGTTATCTCCAATAAATGATGTAAATCCTACATAAATTATAAAGTACCTTTCAAAATTCCTTCCATGGAGAAGAAGCCTGTAATAGACTTAGAAACAAAGAGAGATGTTCTGATGAATTTCATTTGTTCTACCATTTTTCAATGAACTAGTGTGTTTGAGAAAATAATTTTTCAAGAATTTATAATGTTTTATATGTTTATTATAGAAAAACCATTGAATATTGAATGATATATTTTGAAGTATGTTTTCCATATTCAGAATAAGTTTCTAAATTTTTACCCTTTTAGAAGGTTGTTAACCTTGGTTTTTGGTAAATCTTGTTTTTTTGGATGAAACCTCTACCACTCATTATCATGGATTGAAAGTGTTAAGTGATAGTATATTGATGAAAATTTGATTTTACTATAGTTTATATTAGAATAAGCAGTTCCTAATTTGTTCAGAATAATATACAGAAGTTGATGTCATGACCTGTCCCCTAGGGCCCGTGCCGTGACTACCCCAAGCCAGCCTTCCATAGGCCAAGGGCTGGTGACTAGCACCAAAGGTGTAATTCCCTAAAACTGGGAATGCATTACCTCTATAATCTGTAAAAACACACACAAGAAAACACACAGCTGGACGAAACACCATGTAAAATGTATAACAAAAGAGTGATAAAAGTAAAAGGGGCCAGAATACAAACCTAATTGGAAAGTACAAGTTCAACAATGATACAATAAAACTGAAAGATAAGGGAAGACAGCTACTGGATCGTCCTTCGTGGTTCCTACCTGAAGGGTAGGTACAAATCGCCTCCTCAACACTCCACGCCCGACCGTCTCCTCTGAGTACCGACTCGTCGTATGGTCCACCTCTAGGTACCGTTCAGTCTGGGTACTCTCGGTCTCAGTTTCACTGTCCATCGTCTGCATCCAACACAACAAGGTGTGGGCATAGACCGTGAAAGGGTGAGTATAACGATACTCAGTAGGGACCCTGAGACCCTCAAGGTTTCACAAAACAATTCACCAAGGATAAAATTAAAAATAAGAAATCAACAGACAACCTTACCTAGGTATATTCCCATACATATACTTAAGTTATCAATTGATCCATCTCAATCATGAGGAAAAAACAGAATAACTGACTCATCTCAGACCAGGATTTCATTTTAGGGGTAGTATCAAGTAACATCGCCAGTCACATTGTCGAAACCTTGGCTGCTAGAGAACTCCTCCTATATCAGGTAAAGTATGCCTGCCACAACACCAAGCACACATCTCACTATCCTTGGATTGTTTAGGTACTCTCCTATCGAGTACCGTGGATCTTCCGTGTAACCAAGTGTGCTCCCCACTGTGGGTCTGCCACGTTACCAAGCACGCTCCCCCTCGTAGCCTGCTGAGGTACTCCTCCTATTGAGTACCATGGGTCTGCCGAAACACCAAGGTGCTCCCCACTATGGGTCTGCCATGACACCATGGAGAACCCCACTGGGCTAGTAGAGTCACTCCGAGTCAAAACAGTCAGCAGTCGTCATGTCTCAGCTAGCTACCAGGTCTCTGCACTACGATCACTCGTCTCCGGAAGGATCCAATCCACGAGCTACTAGTCGATACTCCAAATATCACTAATTCTCACAAAGAAGCATCTAAAAGGTCTTCCATGTCATAGGGGTCTCAACGCAACAGACGACGTGTCAATCAGATGCCTGGTCTGTGAGTTATTAGTCGTTTAGTCCCTGGGGCCCATTTGGATTAGTTCTCAATTCAACCTGACCGTTTCCCATATCAAACCAAAAATTCAATGGAGTATACTTAAAGGGACTTTCTCGCTCCAAGATTTCCATCATCGCTGACGGTTCGCCAAACGGATGTCTGGTGCCAAAGATATGGCTGAAGGAGCGTAAATGGGTTGTAGTGGGCCCAGGTCCGGTCCGACCCGGTCGGACTGACCTGCCTAGACCTGGCATGGGTCGACCCGGTTCAGGTCGACCCAAACCGATCCATTGGGAGGTCCGGCAAGCCGTGAGGGCTGTGAAGCGGCTCGGCCACGGGGGCGCGGGGCCGGTTCGGCCAGGGCACCGTGAGGGGCGCGGGCCAGTTCGGTCGGGGCACCGTGGGGGGCGCGAGAAAGTTCGGCATGGGCGACGCAAGGGGAACGGGTGGCTCGGGAGGCCTACGAGAATTGCGAGATGGGGCGGCTCGGAGGGTCGTCATCAGTGCGGATGACGGGTTGCACGACCGGAGGGTGGCACAACCGGCGGGGGGAGAAGCCAGGGCGGCTCAGCCGGAAGGTGGCGCGAGCCGGGGCACGGGACCGGTTCGCCCTGGGGCGGTGGGGTGTGGTGAGGGTGCGCGGCTGCGGGGTGGCCGGCCGGCGAGGCCAGAGTTCCGCGGGGGTAGTGTGGGTCGCGGTGGCCGTGGGTGGCAGCACCGTTGCCTCCTTCGCCTTTGTCAACATCCACCATTTTGAAGAGTACACCAAAGAAGAACAGCGGAGTGGTTGGGCCATGTTGGGTTGGCCTGCACCCTCTGCGTTTAGGGTGGTAGCATTTGGCTCAACAAGAAATAATAACGATGAACTTCAAACTTTACAACCTCTGCAACGATCCATTCCCAAACCGTAAAAGAAAACAAGGAAAATATTATCATGCAAAATAAGCCCCCTACCTTTTTTCGCTTGATGTCTTTGGTGTAATAATGAAGGAGGTGAAGTTGTCGACATTCGTGTCTTCTGCCACACACCTTCTATTCCAGGCTTGTGCATCAGTTCTTCATAGTAGAAGATGTGGACGTCCCACGTCGTAAGAACTCCCGAAGAAGAAGGTCGAAGGAGTTCAGCGTTCTTCATCGTTGGAGCGTTCTTCGTTGGAGAGCGTAATCCTCCAAGTGTTGGGTGTTGCGGCACTTTACCAGTGCTTTGTCGCTTGGTTAAGCCGTCCTAAGTCCTCCTTCCAAGCTCAATTTATATAGGAGAGTGGGAGAGGTATGTAACTATCGTGGAATTTATGACGGTTCATTTATTAGGAATCTTCTTAAATTCCAATGACGTTGTTACTTTAGATTTAAAAAGGGTCAAGCCAATTAATTTACATTGGCATAATATTCAAAAGGGTTTAATTTATTAAGAGGGAGTTGGAAAAATTAAAATTGTGGAGGTGTTGAAGAGGCTTCCCCCACATTTATTAGGAAGTTAAGGGTTTCTCCCAATTAAAGGGGGGTTTAATCCTGGGTGGTCCCCACCACCATAACCTCTCATGAGAGGTTATGGTTCGGGTGGTCCCCACCACTATAACATCGCATGGGAGGTTAAAGTCTGGTGGTCCCCACTTCCAACATCCAGATGGAGGTTTAGTTCTAGTGGACCCCACCTCCCAACACCCACATGGGTGTTTCAAATAAAAATAAAAATGTCACACACTTTTATTTTTATTTTATTCTTACACGAAAAACCCAAAAACTATCTTTCACCCTCGACCAAATACTTTCATTGTGAAAGTATTCTTAAGTGAATACTGGTGCTATGAGTTCAACAGTGCCCTCATATTTCAATTCCGAGCATCAGTTCAAAAGTTAGAAAAAACCCACTCATGCATTTACAGAATGTACCCGAAATAAGGTTTATAAATTCATTCTGGGTACTCTGGTCCTCGAAATCACGCGCCATCAATTTTTGCACACTCGTATAATTCTCATTTATTTTAAAAAAATATACATGGAAATTCTAGGTGTTTACATTCTCCCAACCTTAGGGATCTACGTCCTAGTATGACAAAAATCAAAATAGGTAAACAAGTGGGGGTTCTGAGCATGCATCTGAGCCTCCCGCTCCCATGTGCTCTCCTGGAGGTTCCCATTCTTCTAGAGAACGCACACCAACAATATCGACCATCCATGAAGGACCCACTCCTGTCGATCCTCAGTCTCTACTGGAACCTCCATAATAGTTTCCCCATCATCAATATCCAGCTCTCCATGGTCGATGATGTGAGAAGGGTCGTTCACGTATCTCCTTAGATGGGATACATGGAAGATGTCGTGTAATTGGTGCAAATGAGGTGGAAGAGATAAGTGGTATGCCACCTCGCCAACTCCATTGAGGACCTGAATGGGTCCGATGAACCTCGGAGATAACTTTCCACCTTGACCAAATCTCCACAAAACTCATCGAGGTGAGACCCAAAGAAAGACGTGGTCTCCATCCTTGAACTCCATAGGTCTCTATCTCCTGTCAGCATATGACTATTTCCTGCTCTGTGAAGTCTTCATCCACTCCTGGATGATCTTCACCTTCTCTGTGGTAGCCCATACCATCTCTTCTCCCACTAGTGCTGGCTCCCCTGCGTTAGTCCAACACAATGGTGAACTTCAAGGGAGCTCATATACCACCTCAAAATGAGCCATCCCTATGGTGGAGTGACAACTATTTTTGTATGAAAACTCCACCAAAGGTAAGTGATCCTCCCAGCTGCGACCGAAGTTGAGGACACAAGTGCGGAGCATGTCCTCGAGGGTCTTCATGGTCTGCTTAATCTGGCCATCCGTCTGAGGATGGAAGGCGATGATTAAACAATACTGCATCCCGAAAGCCTCCCGAAACACCTTCCATAGCTGAGAAGAAAAATTTGTATCACGATCGGAGACAATCATTGTGGGTACCCCTTGTAGCCACACAATCTCATGCACATAGAGGCGTCCCAAGCCCTCTACTGAACCCTACTCTCTGATCGGTAGGAAGTCGGCCGACATGGTGAGTCAGTCGAGGATCAACCAGATAGAGTCATGTACCCTGGATGTACGTGGAAGACCCATCAAGAATTCTATTGATATCCCATCCCACTTCCACTCTGGGACCTCTAAAGGATGAACCAAGCCTGTTGGTACCTGATGCTCCGCCTTCAATTGCTGACATGTGAGGCATGTAGAGACAAAATCTGCAACTTCTTTCTTCATTCCTGGCCACCAGTGATATCGTCGGAGGTCCTGGTACATCTTAGCCACTCTTGGATGTACTTATAGAGGGGATTTGTGGAAATCCCTCAACACTTTGTCATGAAGTGACACTGGTACCATGACACGTCCTCTGAAGAGGATGACATGCTCCCCACCTTCAGAAAATCAATTAGGTGCCTGTCCTGTGGATATCTGAGCACGTCGAGTCTCGAAGTCAGCATCCCCATGCTACGCCTCCCTGACTCACTGAAGAGGTGGAGAAGTGACTGTAAGACACTATATAAAGGTTGCTCTGTCTCTATCCACATAGGATAACTATAAAGCGGCTAGCTGCTCTGTCGCCCCGCCTAACAGTTGTATACCAGACCTCCTACTGAGTGCATCTGCAACCACGTTCCCCCTCCCAGGAGTATAGACTATCTCAAAGTCGTAGTCCTGGAGGAACTCAAGCCAATGTCACTATCGTAGGTTCAGGTCCTTCTGAGAGAAGATATACCAGAGACTCTTGTGATCAGAGTACATGGTAAAATGTTCACCCACCAGATAGTGTCACCACATCTTCAAGGCGAAGTCCACTACTGATAACTCTAGGTCAGGGGTAGAATAGTTCCACTCCTGTTGTCTCAGTTTTTGAGAACCATATGTGATCACTGCTTGATCCTACATCAAGACACATTCGAGTTCAGTCCCTGATGCTTCGCAGTAAACTACGTACCCTATGCCCTCCTCTGGAAGCCTCAAGATGGGGGCACTAGTAATCCTCTGGCTCAGCTTCTGAAAGCTCTGATGACATTTCTATAACCAAACAAAGGGTTTCCCCTTCTTCTTAAATGCTGATAATGGTGCTTCAACTCTGGAGAAGTCTGGCACAAACCTCCTGTAGTATCCATCCAAACCTAGGAAACTTCGTACCTCCGTCACACTCTTGGGTGGCTCCCAAGCATGTACCGCCTCAATCTTCGATGGATCCACGACAACTCCAGCCTCCGATATGACATGTCCCAGAATGTGAACATCTCAGATCTAGAACTGGAACTTCAAGAGCTTACCATAATGATGGTTCTCTCTGAGAATATCCAGTACTACCTAAAAATGATTGGCATGCTCCTCCTTATTAGTCGAGTAAATCAGAATTTCATCGATGAAGACTATGACAAAGGGATCAAGGTATGGCTAAAAGACCCTATTCATGAGTCACATGAACACTTCTGGAGCATTAGTTATGCTGAATGGCATAACCAAGAACTCGTAGTGGCCATAACGACATCTGAAAGATGTATTCTGCACATCCTCATCGCGAACTCTGAGCTGGTGATAGCCTGATCTGAGGTCTATCTTCAAGAACCACCGTGCTACCTTCTGCTGATCAAAGAGGATTTCAATCCTCGAGAGTGGGTACTTTTTCTTCACGATCACCTGGTTTAGGTGCATATAGTCAATACAAAGTCTCAAGCTCCCATCCGCCTTCTTAGAGAATAGATTCAGGGCTGACCAGGGAGAAACACTGGGCAAGATGAATCCCTTCCCCTGTAAGTCCTCTAGATGTACCTGTAGCTCACGAAGCTCAATAGGATCCATCCGATATGCTGGTGTAGATATCAGTGCCATCCTGGGGTACAATTAAATTTAAAATTCCACCTCACAATGAGGCGGTAGACCCGAAACATCATCAGGGAAAACATCCATGTACTAATCCACCACTACATGATAACTCCAACTCTCCACATCAACAAATCCAAGGGTAAGGCTAGCCAACTAATGAGTGATTGAATTCACTCTCCTCTGATAAAGTCAATCCTATGCTTCAAAGGATCCCATATCTCCAGTGATGGTAAACCTGGTCCCATATGTGTGGACACACCACAATTTGTGCCTAATACAGTCAATCTGAGCATGAACTGTAGATAACTAGTCCATACCCAAGATGACATCATAGGGCCTCAACGTCGCTAATAGGAGATCCTAGCTAAATATCTCGCCTCCTAGAGTAATCTCTCACTATTTTAACCAGTGCGTAATTGTCAAATCCGATCCCGTAGGAGTCTCTAGTCATAAGGATCGAGCCAATGGCTCCATCGTAATCTCCGAGCTCCGAACGAGGGTAGTGGAAATGAAAGAATGACTGGAAACTGTGTCTATAAGTACTGCAACTAAGGTGGAGTAGACACAGATCGTACCTCATATTATCTCCGGAGCACCATGATTGTAGGCCTCATCTTCCTAGAGCTGAGCTCTCCCCTATCCACCTACTCCCTATGGTCAGGGTGGACCCCTGATGGTGGTAGCGGTAATATCTCGAAACGTTTCCCACCACCTGCTGCACGACCTGCTCCTCTACCATGTCCGCCTCCAGCCTGCAGACCTCTTCAATCGAACCTCTGTCTCTGCCTGGGCGGTCCGTTGATGGTATGTTGATCATCCAAACAGTGGGTTGGACAGTCACAAGCCATGTGACCCTGCCCACTCCATGAGAAACACTGCCCGCTCCTAGCATGTCTGTCTCTGCTTCGGGTGATCCACACAACCGATCCTGAGTCTTGAGGTTGTCCACCTATATGTCTGGTCCTCTTGGACCTCTGTGACGTCTGTATGCTTCCATCTGTTGAAGACTCCACTACATGATGACTGGTAGTGGGTCTCGCTACTGGTGACTGCTCAACATGGAAGCTCTACACTAGAAGGTATCTCTCTAATACCCCCGCCTACGTTGGGATGATGAGTGAGATCACCAAACCCCTTATCTCCCACCTAAGTCCCTGCTCGATGGTCCGGGCCCTGAAAAATGGGTCCCACACAATATCGGTGGAGTAGCGTGAGCGGTCTGTGAACCTCATTGAGTACAGAGAGACATTCATACTGCCCTGCTGCAGATGAAGTAGCTCCTGAATGCGCACTGCACGAAGAGTTGTTGGAAAAGACTCTGCCTGAAACAGGCTCTTGAAGTCTGCCCAGAGAAGCTTCACCTCATCGTGAACTTGGAGCATCAAGCTCCACCATCTGCCCGCTGCTTCCTGTAGGAGGCTGGAAACAAGAATCAACATGAGATCGGCTGGTGTCCCTACAAGTCGGAAAAATCTCACCATGGGCTCCAGCCAATCCTCAGCTGCCTGCAGGTCCGTCTCTCCCCTGAACCTAGGTAGCCTCAGGCGATGGAACTCATGAAAGGCGCTCAAGCAATGTGCACCATTTTTTGCTAGGGTTGGTAGAATTGGGGGCCCAATGGAAAATATTACCACTGGTTCCTCTACTGGTTCCTCTACTGGAAGAGGGTCCTGCACCAAAGCCTTGTCGCTCGGTAGGATATCAATGCATACAACTCTCGGAACACTAGCCGGCTGTATGTGTGGTGGAATCCTGAAAATAAATAGGTGAGCTATGGTTAAAAGGTTATACCTGGTGAGTTGACCTAGTGAGCTAACTTAATGAATTTTTTTGAAAACAGACACACAATTAGTGTTTTCTTGCACTAAGTTGGAAATCAGAAGTATGGGTCTTGGTGTATGGATACGTCGGCCACCACACCCACACTGGACTCCCTAAACTGAAAACCCCACTCACTACACTTAACACTATTGCTTCACAGAAAAGATCAAAGTCCTAAGTTCTATGGTAGAACCGTCTCCTCTAATACCAATTTGTCATGACCCATTCCCCAGGTCATGTACTGTGACTACCCCAAGCCTACCTTCCACAGTCCAGGGGATGGCGACTAGCACCAAAGGTGTAATTCCCTAAAACTGGGAAGGCATTTCCTTTATAACCTGTAAACACACACACAAGAAATCACAAAACTGGACGAAACACCAAGTAAACTGTATAAGAAAAGAGTGCTGAAAGTAAAAGGGGCCAGAATACAAGCCCAACTGGAAAGTACAAGTACACCAGTGATACAATACAAATGAAAGATAAGGGTAGACAACTATTGGATCATCCTTCGGGGTTCATACCTAAATGGTAGGTACTGATCGCCTCCTTAGCACTCCACATCTGACCGTCTCCTCCATGTACCGACTTGTCGTATGATCCACCTTCAGGTACCGTCCAGTCCGAGTACTCTCAACCTCAGTCATCACTGCTCGTCGTCTGCATCCAACACAACAAGGTGAGGGCATATCCTGTGAAAGGGTGAGTATAATGATACTCAGTAGGGACCCTGAGACCCTCAAGGTCTCACAAAAAAATCCACCATGGATAAACCACAAAGTAAGAAATCAACAGAAAACCTTAGTTAGGTATATTCCCTTACATATACCTATGTTATCAAGTGATCCATCTCAATCATGAGGAAAATAGAGAAAAACTAACTCAACTCAAACCAGGATTTTATTCAAGGGGTAGTATGAAGTAACATCCCTAGTCACAGTGTCGAAACTTCAGCTGCTGGAGAAATCCTCCTCTATCGAGTATAGTGGGCCTGCCCTGACACCAAGCACACTTCCCACTAACCTTGGACTACTGAGGTACTTCTCCTATCGAGTACCGTGGATCTGCCACGTCACCAAGCGCGCTCCCCCTTGTAGACTATTGAGGTAATCCTCATATCAAATACCATGGGTCTTCCATGACACCAAGGTGCTCCCCACTGTGGGTCTTCCGCGACACCAAGGTGCTCCCCCCTGGGCTAGCAGAGTCACTCTAAGTCAAAACGGTTAGTAGTGGTTAGGTCTCATCCAGCTACTAGATCTCCACACTACGCTCGCTCATCTCTGGTAGGATCCGCTCCATGAGCTATTGGTCGATACTACAACTATCAGGAAGTCTCCAAAAGAAGAATCTCAATGATCTGACACGTCTTAGGGGTCTCAAGGCAACAGACAGTGCGTCAATCAAACGCACAACCTGTGACTAATTAGCCATTTAGTCCCAGGGCCCGGTTGGATTAATGCTAGATCCAACCTAACCATTTCCCATCTGAAACCAAAACTCAAGTGGATTATAATAAAAGGGAATTTCTCACACCAATATTTCTAGCACCACTGACGGTTCTCCAAATGGACGTCTGGTGCCAAAGATATGGCTGAAGGAGCGTAAATGGGTTGTAGTGGGCCCGGGTCCGGACTGACTCGGTCAGACTGAACCGGCTTGAGCTGGCATGGGTCGACCCGGCCCAACCTGTCAGGTCAGGCCTGGCCCGCTGGGAGGTCCAGCAGGCCGTGAGGGCCACGAGGGGCCGTGGAGCGGTTCGTCCGCGGGGGCGTGGGGACGGTTCGGTCGGGGCTCCACGAGGGGTGCTGGACCGGTTCGGCTGGGGTGTCGTAAGCGGCATGGGACAGTTCGTCTAGGGTGCCACGAGGGGCATTGGCCGGTTCGGCCATGGCGCCGCGAGGGGCGTGGGCCGGTTCGGCCAGGGCGCCGCGAGGGGCGCGGGCGGCTAGAGAGGCCGACGGGCATCGTGAGACGGGGTGGCTCAGAGGGCCGGCAGCGGCACAACCGGTTTGGACGATGGGTGGAACGACCGGGGCGGCTTAGTAGGCAGGTGGCATGGTCCGAGGCACGGGGCCAGTTTGGCTTGGGGCAGCGCGGCGCGACGAGGATGCTCAACCGCAGGGCGGTGCGGCCGTCGAGGCCAGAGCGCCGTGGGGGAGGCACGGGTCAGGGTGGCTGTGGGTGGTGGTGTCGTTGCCTTAGTGACCTTCGTCGTCTTCCCCAATTTTGAAGAGTAAACCAAAGAATAACGACGAAGGGGTCGGGCCATGTTGGTTTATCCCACACCCTCCGCATTTAGGGTGGTAGCATTTGGCTCAACAAGAAAGAAGAATGATGAACTTCAAACATTACAACCTCCGCAATGATTCTTTCCCAAACTGCTAAAGAAACAAAGGAAAGTATTATCACACAAAACAAACCACCTACCCTTGTTCTATTGATGTCATTAGTGCAATAAAGAAGGGGTGAATTTTTTTATGTTCATCTCGTCCGCCACAAACCTCCAATTCCGGCCTTATGTGTAGGTTCTTCATAGTTGAAGATGTGAACATCCCACATCCGAATAAGTCATAAGGAAGAAGGTCGAGGAGGTCGGCGTTCTTCATCGGTGGAGCGTTATTCATTGGAGAGCGTAATCCTCCAAGTGTTGGGCATCGTGACACTTTACCAGTGCTTCGTTTCTTGGTGAAGCCATCCCAAATCAACCTCCCAAGCTCCATATATATAGGATTGGGGGAGAGGTATGCAACGATCATGGAATTTATGATGGTTAATTTATTAGGAACCTTCCTAAATTCCAACAATGATGTTAATTAATATTTAAAAATCGTCAATCCATTTAATTTACATTGGCATAATAATCAAAATGGTTTAATTGATTAAGGGGGAGTTGGCACAATTAAAATTGTGGAGGTGTTGTAGAGGCTTTCCCCACATTTATTAGGGAGTTGAGGGTTTCTCCCAATTAAAGGGGGTTTAATACCGGGTGGTCCCCACCACCATAACCTCTCATGGGAGGTAAGTTTTGGGTGGTCCCCACCACCATAACCTCTCATGGGAGGTTAAGGTTTGGTGGTCCCCACTTCCAACTTCCACATGGAGGTTTAGTTTCAGGGGACCCCACCTCCCAACACACACATGGGTGTTTCAAATAAAAATAAAAAGTTCACACACTTTTATTTTTATTTTATTCTTACATGAAAAACCAAAAAACTAACTTCCACCTTCGACCAACTTTCGTCGCAGTGGAAGTCTTCTTAAGTGAATACCGACACTGCTAGTTCAATGGTGCCCTTGGATTTCAATTCCGAGCACCGGTTCAAAAGTTAGAAAAATCCTGCTTGCACGTTTACTGAATGTACCCAAAATAATGTTCAAAAATTCATTTTAGGCACTCGGGGCCTCAGAATCACACGCTGTGAATTTTTGCGCACTTTTAGAATTCCCATTTATTTAAAAATATTACATTCAAATTCATAGTCTTTACAGTTGAACCTACTTCTATTCAAAGGGAGTCTTTTCATGCTACTACTGAAAATGTACGTGTTCAAGTTTCTTCAAGTTTAACTACCCCCATGAAAGAACTAGTTTGATTTATAGATTTAGGAGATATTATTGATAAGAAAATCTTGTGGATATGAGGATAACATTTCAAGTAGTTATTTTAGAAGAAATTAAAACTGAGGAAGAAATAATTATTGATGTTCCTTTAGAAACCCATCAAGTTATTAACACCCATGATCATATGAATACTTATCCTGAAATCTTATATGTTTCTACTTTAAAAGGGGGTTAGGATTATACCATTACAAAATTAGTCAATGTTGGTTAGGGTAACACCATCTATAAAATATCAGACACAATTCCTCTTTTTGAGACATCTACTTCCAGGGAAACTAGTTATAAAAACATGAAGAGAATCATTTTTTTCATTGGTAGGATTTTTTTTGTGAATGGGGAGGAATAATAATCAGATTATGAAAATCATATTGTTTCAATAATAAGAGAAATATTATAATTAAGGGAACCCTCTATTGTTGATGAAGTAACCCATGTTGGTGAAAATGAACAAGTTGATGATGATCTCAGTACTGGCGTATATAATGATTTTTTCTCACATATTCATTTACATCACATCAGATCTGAAATTAAAATAGCATATCTTGATGATTAATATGTTCCTTCCCATGAAAGATATTATGAGTTGATGAATGAAGTAATTTTTTATGAGAAATCAATTGATTGAGCCCTGATAAGAAGAAAGGACTCTTAGATAGCAAGCAATTTCTAGATATAAATTTGAAGAATTAAAAATGTTGTTTCAATCTATCTTGGAGATATTTTTATGTTATTTTACTCAATAATCCTTAAGCAAAATACCATTGGATCATTACATGTAAGAATCAAATATCCAAAATGTGTCTCCTTCACTTGATACATTGATTATTGAGATTTTGTCTATAAAATTTGTGCTAATAAGTGGATATGTTTTTCAATATTATCAAAATGATTTAGTTTCAGAAGTAAAGAATATTCTAATCATTTCAAGGAGTGAAATAAAAAAAATAAAAATTTGATAAGGAGATTGGTTCTTATCTTAAAGAGAGCATAATAGAAATCCACAAGCTCTCAGTTAATTCCCCAATTGATACCAGTTTTATCATTACTAGTTCTGGTAAAATGTTCGGGTCATCAGTTAACAATAATTCATTGTTGGAAGAAGAATTTGACAATCTACACCAGTTGGTATTAAATAACTTGTTATCAAACTCTTTAGAATAATTTGAAGAAGATGAATTTGCTGAACCTTAGGCATATCAAGTCCCCTCAAAATAAAAAATATAGATCTTTTTCATTCTTTTTACTCTCATAGATAGTTCGATTGGTCTTTCAGATAAATAGTTTTAATTGTTGAAGAGGATAGTTTTGAGTTGTCCCATGAAAGGATATTTTCAGAACTTATTTGTGAATTTTTCTCAAAGAACATGGAATGGTTTCATGAAATTATTATATTTTTGAATGAATAATATGATGAATAGAATAGAAATGTGTGTAGATTCAATATTTCATCTTCAAGGAAGAAATTTTCCTAGACCTCTTATTACTGGCTGAAATGCCTAAAATTCTCAATGATTCAAGGAAATATTCAATCTGGAAGAAATATTTTCAATGGAGAACCTCATTTTTGTTGAACAAGATTCCTTAACTTTCCCAAATCTTCCTCTAAGTTACCCTTTTAACCTACATATCACTTTTACGTCACTAGAGCTCAGTAGATTATTATCGACATCTAATCCAGTTCATTCATGATCGATAATGCAGATAAATCCTTTATCCGAGGATCTTTTATTACAATGAGAGATGTAATTAGAGCCAATTATGAAACTCATATATCTATATTCTCTACAAAAATTATCTAAACCTCAATATTTTAAGATCCAACCTCAAAAATAGATATATTCCACTAGATGAATTTTTTTCATGACTGAGTTTCTTAACTTGTTATAGAACCAATTTTTTTAGAATGTCTCTTTACTTATATTTTTATTTCATGATTCTAATGAATTTATTTCTTATTAGATGTTTATTTATATTAAATTCTTTATTATTTATGGTATTTTGGAATGTTTTCAAATTTTACCATTTTTAGTTTTCTTTTATTACTATTGTTATATGTTTCTTCACTATTCATTATTTTCATTGATTATTTACGCTTCACTTTCTAAAATTTTTATTACTCCATGATTCAATTTATTTTTAAATGTTATTTATTTTTTATTTTTTATATATTATCCATAATTTTTTATTACAAGTCCTTACCAAATTCAATTTATATTTACTATGCCTTATTGAGACCATTTAAACTTGATCATGTATAACATTAATTTTATCCTTTTATTTATCCTACTTAGTTTTGATATCACAAAATGGAGGATAAGAAAATTAAAACATTTTAATCATTCTTTATTATTCAGAGGTTTTTTTGATCATCAAAATGTGGTAGATTATTGGATATAATTTTTTGTTCAAAAAAATATAAGTTGTTTATGTGATTTGATGAATCCCAAAATCCCAATTTTTATTCTAAAGAGTTTTTATTAAGAATTTCAGATTCCATCCTTTTATAATATGTGATCTATTTATTTCAAAATGATTTATCATAAATGAACATAATTTCATTTATTCTAATTAATTTTAGCTATTTTCTTTATCCTATTCTATGTAATTATCTAACACGTAACATAATTATCTTACGGAGTAAAATCAGTATCTACTTTTAAGTATTAGTATATACCAAAGTATTCTATCTCATAGAAGTTCAGTACATAATGTTTATCTTACTACATAAGAAATTATATTACAAATAAAGAAAATTATCTTCTACATGGTTAATGATAGAAAGATCAAATTGAAGAAATTTATGATAAGTCTTTTATCCTACAAAATGGACATTCGTAAAAGGATTGTCTTAGAAGATTTAAAGAAAGTCCTAGAATTTGATTATCATTTTAATGTAAGATATTATCTTATGATATATAATTATCCAATATAGAATCCAAATATCTGTTTTATCTTATGAATATTATTTATAAATCTTTTTACATGAACAATTATTTCAGATGTTTATCATATGAAGAATAAGTTATCATGTGCATTGTTATGATTATACTGATAATATTGGTGTAATATCTTGATAAGTAATTTCATTATTTTAAGAGAATAAAAAAGTAAATTACAAATAAGGAAGGCTATTTTTAGACAAAGTATCATTTTACTAAGAATGTAAAGATATTAAGAAGAAGGTTTATGACATTATTGCCGTAGAAATTTGTTCCATATTTTCAAAATAAAGACACATGCAATTAAGATACCTTCTTATGTAATTAAAAAAAGTATTATTCACTCAAAATTGTGATTATAGAGTATTATTAATTTCAAAATAAAAAATGAGATATAAATAGGAAAAGCTATCAACTATTAGAAAAAAGGGAATATGCATGTATATACAAGCACACTGATAACTTGAATAATGAAAATTTGAACATAGAAAAAATAATAAACATGATCCAATCAACACTTTCATGATGTTCCTACAAGATAATCCTTTGTAATTTGAATCACATCCACAATTGATCCTAGAATATTTTCATCTTCTCTAGATGTATCTTTAGCTATTACCAGTTACTACTAACAACTACAAGTTTCATTACTCTTCAAATATTATTTTTATTTATCCCATATTCACCCATTGTAATTGAGTGTATTAAGACTGTGGATAGGTTTTGTGAAGAAATAGAATGGTTAAAATCTGTTGGACCTTTTTATCAAGTAACGTTTACCTGATCTTATCTAGGAGATATTAAAACAATAATTTTCATAGTGAAAAATCACCAAACTCGAGGGGTAGAGTGTTGGTGTAGTGGACTAGAAGAGTTTTGTTCCCCAAACCACTAAAAATATAATGTGTTCAATATTGTTCCATTTGAAATTTTATTTATTCCAGTGCATGAATTCATTAAGGAAACTTTAAGAGCTTACATACCTTCAAGAAGGTGGTTTTATAGTAAATAAATTTTCAATAACTCAATTCTCCCCCATCTTCAATTTTTAGTTATCCATTCTCTAGGATAAATCATAGGACACCATGCATAGAGAAATGATATCTTGGTTTAGATGGAAATGTTATGATTAAAAGGAAAAACAATATTATTATAATGATCATGTTGCTAAAGAAAATGTGTACTTAAAGTTTTAGAGGTCACCACATCATAGTTATAGTCAAAGATATTTTTAAGATGGAAACAACCATGAAAATTAATGGCTTCATTATTCATATATATATGATTTTCAGATCTATAATTGACTAGATGAATATACACTGTGGTATATATCACCAAACCATAGTTTATAATATCACACACACACACAAAGATATATATATATATGGAACGTTTCACTTGGATTAGTGTGAAAATTCTTTGATATAGTCTCCTATATATTATTGGGATTATCCCAGATACTTGAGTTTCTAATTATATGAGAAGGGAAATGGGTCAAAATCGATACATACATGTAGGAATTTTTAGAGTTTTGAACAAGCTCAATCATAATCAATAAAATAAATATTTTATACTTATTCCACGTATTTCTTAATTTATGATTTTAAAAGATGAGAACCATATTTTGGATCCAATTTAATTTCTCTTTATTGATAAGATATCTAATACACATTATAGGGGTCACAATTTCTAAGTATCAAGGGCATACTCACTCGATAAAAGGATTTAGTGAACATTGTATAGATATTATATAAATTATCATTCTTTCTCACCCTCTAGTTGGCATAACTTTTCTTGATTTATTTTAGGAATTATACTATAAATGATATGATAATATTTTGTAGGAATTTTTTTAGATGCAATGATTTACTCCCTCTTAGTTCTTCCCACTTTTCATTCTCAAAAATATCAATTGGTATTAGGGTATGGTTTGAAACCATAAATTATATATGAATTGGTTCTATAGTATTGTTTGAAAGTTGTTCTTGAGGATCTCAATTTTTTTTAATTAATTATATCTATTAAATTGAAAAATATTCATGGATAATATGATTTCTATCAAAAATATTATGTTCCTTTTTTATGGAGAATATTTGTATTTATGTAAATATAGTTTGGTTCTATATATTCTATAATAAGGGATATAAATTATTTAAATCACTAAGGATGGTTCACATCTTTATGATGTAGGATAAGTCTTTACAGAACAAGATAAACATAATTTAGAATCATATGGGTGAGTTAAACATGTGATAATCTCATTAATATTTGAAGAAAATTGACAAGATTTATGGGTTCCAAAATAGTAAACTCCATAAAAATAAAATTACATTACATTCAAAAGGGGATTATAAGGTTAGAGTCACGAAATAATTCTTTTTATTAAAAATAAAAATACATATGGATGGATAAATTTTAATTAGTGGATAAATTGTTTATTTATATAAAATCGTTATTATATCGATCCTGAGTTTTGAATATGTTTTAAAAGAATGTACCATGGTTAAAATTTCCATAAGAATCATATTGGATAAGTTTGATGATAAAATTTATACACTTAAAGATAATGGCGTGGATGTGTTTACCCTTAAAAAACTAAACAACGTCTTGATATCCTATGACATTAGTTTAGGAATTTCCTTGAATAAGATAGGAAAAGTAGAGATGGATACAAATTTTAAATTATCCAAATATATGATAACAATTGATTATATGATGTCTCATGAGAAGTAATTGGAATATGAAGATGATGTAAATATACTTAATGAATTTATGTTATTATTCCATAAAGGATTTCAAAGAGGAAAATGTGATAATAATATAAAATGTACATTATACTATTTTTATAGTGGAAAAATTGGCCTCTTCTTAAAGAATTTCTAAGATAATAATAATCAATATAATAACAATAATAAATAAAAAATATTATCAAAGGAATAAATAAGAAGAAAATGGGTAATAGTAGAAGAAATTTATTTAAATTAAAGTGTAGTAACAATTCATATAATAAAAGAATTGTTTTTATCAATGCTTGAAGTGTTATATTGTTATAGATATGAATAAGAAGAGGAATATTAAGGGGTTTAACATTTACAATATTTTAAAGAATAATCAAATAATACTAAAGGATATTCTAGTAAAGAAGAAAAAAATAGTGTATAATGAACATGAAGACTTATAATTATATCTAATTGAGGGTGTAGTTCATGTCATATCTCAAAGTGAATATAAAACTTAAGATATTGGATGAAACATTAAAAAAAATAATTATAAAATCTAATTTTAAAGTGGATGATGAAAAAAGATATGTTTGCGAGAAAGGTTTGATATATAGATAATATTCTTATTTAATAAGAAAATATAGTTTATGTACAATAATAAATTTTATTTATAAGAAAGGTGTATTTAAGTCTTATGAAGAAAATTGTGTTGAAGCTAATAATTACTTATGAAATATTAGTTTGAGATAAAAAATTATGTCCATGAACTTGGATAATTGTTGAAATAATCAAAGAAATAAATAAATAACTCTAAAAAATATGATTATTATACTAATAAGAAACACATAAAGAATTTAAACACACAAAAAATATAAATAAATCAAATTAAGTCATTATGCGATTTGAAATAAAGTCATATATTCATCAATGAATGGAAATATACACACTGTTCCATTAAATTTTTTTGATTGAAGTAAATAAAAAATAATGTATGATAGAAAAATAATGTAGAGTCTAAGAATAATTGGAAACCTATTATAAAGAAAATTACTTCAATTAATACTATGTATGAATAAAACTAACCTTTTATTCAACTAGATAAATATTAATAAATATCTTTTAAGGAGTTTTTTTCGGATGATGGTGATATTTATATTTAATAGAGATATTTTTTTGTAGTAATTCATGAGTGTTGATCATGTTTTCATATTTTATTTATTTTTTCATTTTCATGTATTTATTGGAGATAAATAGTATTTAATTGAATAATGAATTTAGATAAATTCTAAACCATGTGTTGGTGTTTAGAGAACCATTTCATGGTTATTATCTTGAAAAATGATTTTAAATATTACAAGGAACATAATTATTTTTTAGGAATGATTTATGATGAATTTTATAGAAATACTCGGTGATGATGAAGAAGAAAACTATATCATGGTTATATCTATTATTTTATGGTTTATAAAGAAATAATTCATGGTTTCTGTCAGGTTTCCTAGAGTTAAAATGTGGAGTTTAATGTATGTAATGACCCATGTCATTAAAAATTGGTGTATTTGGAGGATATATGAATCTTTTATAATTTTGAGTTAGCATAGTTTGAAAATATAATATTTTAATTGTATTTTCATGTTTTATAATATATTTTGGGGATGGATTTATTGTTTTTCATGGGGTAGGTGGTTTTTTGAAAATTTTAATGGTTAGGAAAGGATTATACCATGTGTAATCTGTGGAATATGGCAATATGTAGCCATAGGTACACATTTATGGTGTTTTTATGGGAAAAATAAGCGAGGGAGTTATACTAGGTGGTGGTGGAACTCCACTATCCATTTTGTGGCTCACCAAGTTCCTGGAACAACCACTTGTAACTTGATGATGCCATTAAACGTTTTTTAAATTGGCATGGTTTTGTTTTCATGGTTATCAAGATCATGTTTATTAGTGAATTAGTTATGGTGAGGGATATTTTTACCACATCTTACCTAATATTCATCTTAATTTGTTTCCCCTTTAATGGTGAAAGTTCATAGGTCATTTTAGTAGAGATAATAGGTAATTATTAACTTCCCATTCACCTTTATTTATAACTCATATTTTTTTTGATTTAGGTATTTTTTAATATTGTGGTTTTATTGAAAATTTCATTAGATCATGATGAAATAAATCCTATTTTTTTTGGATTTTTGTGTGGTGGATAGAGGAAATCTAGGAGTGATGAAAACACATTGTTATTCCCCATTTCATTTGAGGTAATTCAATTGACTATTTTTTTTCTATATTGTTTGAATTAGATTAATTTTTTTATTTATAGAGTGATGGGAAATTGGGATTTTATTTGTATATGATAGATAAATTCCATATAAAATCTACACACCTTAGTTATGGCCTCAATGCTGCAGGGCTGCTAGGTAATTTTTCTTAGAATATTAAAATTTCCAAATTATTATTTTAATTTATAAAATAAGTATAATCAGTTATAATTAATTAAAAAGGGTTTATGGTATGAGGATAGATATTGTGACATATAATGTGTTCGATGTAGGCTTGTTGAAGGATAAATGATTATGGATCAAGATAATAACTTCATGGAATGATGTAAGTGGTCATTAATATATTAATAAATATTTTGTATTTTAAGGGAGATTTTATATTATTTTATGGGGGTTAGAGTTTAGGTTATATAAATATTGGGTAAAGGGGTTCCCAAGTAAGGATTTAGATTTGGTAAAGACTCATAAGATCGGACCAAGTGTTATTCTCTAGGTTTAGTGTCCTTGAAATGATTAGAGACCACATCACCATGGGGTATATGCATTATTTATATACGTTAGACCCTGAATGGATCATTAAGAATGGGAAACATATTTTATTATCTTAGTATAGACTCTATTATATTAGTAAAAGGGGTCTAATGATATTATATTTTCTATTTGGTTGCTGGTGTGGCCACTAGTGTGTATATTGTTTTTGGGATTGTCCCATTAGGGATGGTTGGAGTCTTAGGAATTTTTTTTATGAGGGATAAGACTTTTGGGTCTTAGTGTGTTGTATTGGGGAGGTCCTATAAAGATGAATTATTAGGATCATGGATGGTGAGAGCTATGTCATATGAGAATCCGTGTATGATGAGTGAAAGGATATGATTCATGGGTTATGGATTTTCCTTTGTGAGAATCAAATATTATAATATGAAATGGGAATTAAGAGGATTAATTGGATGGATTGGTGAGTATGTATGAATGATATATGTATGGAAGATCGAGGGATGGTCTTGGAAAAGGTTTTTCTTATATGTGTAGTTGCATATTATGGTCTTGGGCATAGACCTAGGAGAGTAACTTATTGGAAAATGGTCGAGAGGTGTCATAATGGAATGTAAGAGTTAGGTGATTCCTTGAGATAGAACATGATATATATTACAAGAATCATAATCACTATATAAGTGATTGATATATGTTTTAAATGATGGGTAAGAGCTTGGGTTAGGTATTAAGGGATTGGGTTATATGAATTTATATGAGTGAGATGAGAAGTTGATCAGTTCAACTTGTTAAGAAATGAAAGTTGGTATGCAATATGATAATGGTATCCTATATGAATTATGGATTGATGAAGGAATCTTGGGAAATGGAGGTGATGTGGGGGGATGAGTAGATCCTCGGTTATGGATTAGGATACATGATTCACTTGATGTGTGAGATGCTATTAGAGCACTATTTCTAGGGTTATATATATCATTTATTAAATTTATTATTATCCAAAATATGATATGATATAGTTTTAATATATGGAAATAAATATCTTTTTATGGTATTTTTGAATCATGGTATTTGAGGACCAAACTCTAGTTTCTAATTGAATGTTTTTTATATGTATTGGAAAAACAAGTGTTGTAATGAGAATCTTTATTTATCCATGGATAAGATATAATGATGGTGTACTAGGACTCTATTCTATTTATTAGCTTGAAAAGACTATAAATGTACTCTGAATCCTATCTAGTCCATGTATTTTATCGATTGGTTATTTACTAGGACCCCTTTATAGTCAATGGATTTGATAAATTAGATGTATACTAGGACTACTTTATAATATGTGGCTTGGAAAAAATAATTTTATTATGAGACTCATTACTAGTTTGTGTCTTAGATAGAGTATTTGTGCACTAAAACTCTTTAATATTCCCTGGTATGTCAAGTTTAGGCTATAATACTTCATCATTATTGGTTAAAATAGTTAAGGTAGGATGTGTTGTTGTCCTGGATAGCATAATATGACCCAATTTGACTACTTTTAGGCTAATTGTTACCACTTTATTTATTTTTTCATAGAAACACTGGAATATTTGGGCATATATTAGGGGAACCATTGGTGATATTCTATAAAGTTTTATGATCACTCCCAAGATGTGTAATATGGCAGGAATAAAAATTTTATGACTAATATGTAGGTTTGAGAATAAGGTTATACAAGATTGGGTTGGAGTATTGTGACCAAGGTTAATGACAAGACAGAGGAGAGGCACTTTGTTTTGTATTAGATCTTGTTCATGTATTTTTTTCTTTTTATTATATTGTATATGATTTTCCATAGGTTTAATCCTTGATGTATGTCATTTTTGGGTCCCATATGTTATAACATGTTTTTATTTAATTGTATGGTCATCATTTCACTATAATTACATATGGAAACTACAATATTTTCTTATATATATGATGTTTATATAGTTTATTTTAAATTTCATATTATGATATTTATAGAATCATCTCCCCAAGTTTTATAATAGTTTCCTACCATTATTCACCAGCCTCTGACATACATGGATGCATTTCTGATGTCAATTTGCATTACTCGTCTTAGAACTACTCAACCTACTAAGGTTGGGATTTTACAATATTTATCATAAGGATATAACATATAATAGTTTTTAAAACATGATTTAGTTTTTAAAAAAATGAAAATTTACGATCTTGATGGTTTTAGGATATATTTTGATAAATATCCTTGACTCATTAGACACTATGTTGGGAGAAAATAAGTCGTGGTTTAAGTGACCATGGAATGGTTGGAAGGATAATGATTATGATATAATGATCATAGATCTGATGTAAAAGAGAAAATCATGGCTTATATGTATACACATAATGATATTTGGAGAATATATATTTTTAGGATGAGAATGACCACAAAAAAGTTATGGTAGTTTGATATTTATAGCCATCTCCTTAAATAAAATATTTACCAGATGAAGCCATGTCGTGGTATGTATCACCATGTCATGGTTTGGAAGATCAAATTTATTTCTATTGTTTCACTTAAATTAGTGGAGAAAACAATTAATATATCCACACACACATTCTTGAGAGTTATAAATATACTTAAGGGTTTGTTTTAAGGATAATAATATAGGTTTACACTTTATCCATAATTTATGGAACTTGAGAAGGACTGAAGAAGATTTAACATCATCATTAGGAATTTTATTTGGTCTTTCATCCCTATATATATATATCTCTACATGATTGTAGGATTTCATATCCATTTTCCCACTCTAAACCCTCTACAATTTATTTATAATAAATCAATTATGTGTGAAGTTTTATCATATCCACTAAGCACCAAAAAATAAACCACCCAATAAAAAGAGTTAGTGAACCATATAAAAACTCTTTTGTAATATATTGTTCATAATCTCCATCAATATCTTATAAATATCATTTTTATTGATCAATTTTTGATCCTATATGATAATTTACATGGGAATATTTGTTTTAATGTTTTTAGCCACATTGATTCACCCCTTTTTAGTGCATCTCACTTTTCTCTCTTGAGAATATTAGGATTTCATTCCCCCATAGGCATATCTAAATCATTCGATCAATATAATAAAATAAAACTCATCAATTATTCATTACCACATTAATGGGGGGGGGGGGGGTGATATAGACCTCCATGTTATATCTTGTCACATATCATATGGTTTTAAATGCCTCCCTAAAGCCATGTTACACCACCATTATTTTTTGATCACCACCACGTAAAACATATAAATAGATATTGAATTCAACCAATTTCTTCTAAATTCAAATAGGAGCTTACATTATCATGAGGATCACATAATTTTTTTATCCATGAATCATAGAAAAAATCCATAACACGTTAAAGTGAAGGGGAAATTAAATAAAAATTATCTCTCTTAAACCATTCAATTTATTTTTCTAATTATAATTATCTTGGTCTCATTATATTAATTTCATCATGATATAAAAATGAAATATAATTAAAAAATTTAATATTTCTGCTTTAAATTAAATATCAATTTTATAAAAAATGTTATTAAGAATGACACTAAAATATATTTAAAATTGAAATTAAAATATTTAATAATATTATATCAATATAATCATCTCCAGATAAGGAATCAATATATGTAAAAAAAATCATGATTTTTTTATAATTCCATTAGCTCGTATAGATAATTTTAGTATTATAAAAATTCTCTCCACGAATAACCTAAATCAATATATTTTTATGTTATTTAAATTTTATCATGTTAATCATATTAAATATTTGACATATTTTAATTTTAGCTTAAATATTTTATTATAAATGGGATGATAAAAGAGAGGATATGAATTATAATGATTAAAATATAAAATCTGTGTGATAAAATAACCATACTATTCACTAATGAATTTATAACCTCTAATGGCTACTCCAAAATTCAATTGGATCCTCTATCTAGATATTTTTATTGGTCAAGGGTTTTATATCTTGGTTATATAAAATATTATTATATATAAAAAATTTTGGATATATTTTTTTAATAAATATATTATTTATTTAAAAATTTATCACGGATATTAGAAATTCCAATGGTTTGAGATAAATTAAAAATCTCACCCAAAAGGAAAGTACCCATTCCAAACTCAATAGAAAATATTATTTTATAATATGAACCTCTGATATGGAGGAAAATAAAGTTTTAACCTTTTTATATAAATATATATATAATATTTCAAAAAATACCCTAGTATACAATGAACCCACTACCTAACCTCATTTTATAAATATTTGTGTCCAAAAATCTAATGAAATCAAAGTAGATTCTAAATAATGTATATAAACTCGGTCTTCCTCAAACCAATTTCAAAATTACTATTCTTTGTACCACAACCCCATGAGGATAATCAGATAATATTTTAAAAACATCTCCTTATACATGTTTCAACCACGAAAAAACAAAATTTATTAATTAATAATATTAATGTATCTAATTAAATTTAAATTGGAACTAAATTACGAGTATAGGATAGATGGAACCTATAATTATACTTCCAAACCACCATTAAAACTTTTCATCTTTGAAAATATTACATGATATAAATAGCTATATCATTACATTCCTTCTCCTTATAGAACATTCATTTCTAAAAAAACATCCACAATCCTTCTATCAATCAAAGAGTGAAATATATCTAAGAAAACTAGAGTTCTAAGGTCTATTGTGATTATTTTTACATTCTTAAAAGAAACTTATATCAGGATATGTTACTATTATAAATGAAATATCATATAGGTTCTATAATATCCCATCTTTTTCTATGTGTGTTTCTCTCTGAGTTTTTCTTTAAATTTTAATTTTGGTAAGTTTTACCCCATCTTTAATACTTGGTGTATGTGTTTAATTATAGATACCTATAATTTTAATAAAGTATATTAGGCTTCAAGGAAACTTGAGAAAACCAAAGGGGATCCATATATTGATATTTTTGGGGGTAAATGACCTAAATTCTACATATGTATGTTCATCTGAAATAATGGAGTCTTGGTAAATGGGTTAAGTATTTCATGGGTTCTTGGTAGGTTGAGAATATTTAAAGGGGGGTTTGAGTTTTTTATAAGTAAAATGGGATGAAAAACTATAACAAGAACATTTAGACTATGTGTAAAATGAATACATGTTGTGTAATGGTTTGATGTTTTTAACAAAATAATTCAAGGGGATGGGGTTTTTCAGAATATCCCATTAAAAATATTTACATGACGTGTAAATACATTACATGTCATGTAATTCCCTGAACTTCTTTTTTAATGTATGCTATTTTTTTTGAATTTTTAATCTAATTCACTAAAAACTTATCCTCTCAACCCTAGGGAAACTTCTAGGAGATTTTGGAGTTCCAAACTTCCCTTTAGACGTCCTGATAACACCTTAGATCCCTAGTAAGTGGTTTTGGTTTAGTTTCTCCATTATCTCCCTTGGTTCTCCAACCATTTCAACGAAATCCCTTGACCATGGGCATTTTTGGTTTTGATCTGGTTAATTTTAGTTCTAGGAACCTCATTGTGATCATGTACACCTTTTTCCTCATTTGTGTTTTCTATTGGAATCACTTTTGGATCATCTATTAAAGGTAGGGTGTCTAAATCATAACCCTATGGTTTGATAATTTCCTATTATATTAAATTTATTTATTTCACCAACGTAACATGCTCCCTAATATGTTAAATAATGATTGTGATTATTCCTCCGAGTCTTTTGTTTATTATTGGCTGTTGACTTGTCTTATAGCCACCCATTGGGTGATAAAACCTTGAATATAATCGAATTGGCTAGTGTATTAATGTGTGTTTAGCATGATATGAGACCTTAGGAGATTTCTTGATATAGAGTCCATAATTTTTATCTTATTTCTTATTGTTGTAACTGTTAATCAATTTTGATAATTGAAAGTGGTATATGAAAGAAAAATGGTTATTTGTATATATAACTATTTAGATTTATGATGTTATATTGTGATATCCATGTATATGAAAAGACTTTTGTTCCATTCTGAAATGATAATAAATTATACTTAGCTTAGACACACACATACTTATATGCTATAATGCTGATATTGAGTAGGTTCAACCCAATCCCATGATATAATTCATATATGAACATGATCTACTCAGTACCATGCTATAATTCTTATAGGGATTTGACCTAGATGATAAAATTCTTATTAGGATTTGACCCAAATTTTTGTGACTATACCATGGTTATATGGTTATAGTTGGTATGGTCATAATACATGGTTTGAGATATTACATCATCAAGTTGAAGTTGGTTATTTTACCATGTTTATATGGGTGTGGTTGGAACTGTTGTAATACATGATGAGTGATATTCCGGAATAGATCCCAAGCATGTTATTTTTATATTTTATTATTATTTTTGAATTAATTAATAACCCTATTTATCAATTTGTTGCATACACTTCTTTTTAGAATGGTTTGTTTAGACATGGTGATGTCAGCCTACTGAGTTATACTCAGACCCTATTCGGGCCACCATTTGGTATTCGAGAAGATTATTTGGATTCAGGTTTGGACAAGGGCATAAGAACTTACAGTTGATTGTTTTCTTTATGGATGGGCTAGTGTTTGGAGGTGGGGCTGACAAGTGGTTCGTGATCGGGGACTATTGAGTCTTTTTTGATTCTTCTAGTGTTTTACTTGTATTGTTTCTATTATTAAATTTGGTTATATTCCAGCATGTCATTACTTCATTTCTATTATTATTTATGGATTCTTCAGTTGGATTTTATTATTGATTTTATGTTTTTCTATACTTTGATTTATTTTGTTTATATAGATTATTTCTACTATGATAAAACTTCTTAATAGGGGGTATAGTATCCCCACTATACATTTCACACCCCTTCTGTTTATCGGTAGCCTCTTAAATATGGGGATGCACACTTGAGATCACATAACCAACCCTTTTTGTCTGCATGAGAGAGAGTTAGATTGGGGGATGTAATAAATTGGTATCATATGGAGTTAGTTTTATTTTATTCTGATTTATTATTTGGGAAAGGCAGAAAGGATACTAGGATGTGTTAGGGCTTGGTAATGAGCTTTTTCATGGGAGTAACTAACCTATGTACGGGGGAAAATCCGTGTGCCGAAGGATGGGATTATTTTTTGTACTGTTTGATTGTTATAGTTGATGTTACTTTACCTTGGGTGATTCAAATGTTATGTGAGGTTATTGTTTTATGATGTCCCTATTTCTTGATATTTGTACTCATGGCCCAGTATAGCATGAGATGAGGATACATATATTATAATAAGAACATAAGTATATATTAAAATCCATTTTTTGAGATAAGAGAATATATTTTTTTCATGTGATATATACATGCCTATTGAACTATGATATGATATATCTATTTCACTGATAAATGAAATGAATTGATGTCTCATGATAAAACACTTGTAAACTGTGTTTGGAGAGACAAAGATTCATTGGTTATCTAGTCACAAAAAGTGGTTTCCCTTGTTTTCTGATAGTGCTCTAAGGTGTGTGTTTGTCTTGTAGAGAAAATGCCTCCTCAGCATCATTGACATGACCATGAGGAGAGTGGCAACCATCAAACTCCCAACTTTACTGAACTGGATCTTCCTGTAGTTCCTAAGGAATATATGGATGTTCATCTTCATGATAGATTCTTGATAGTCATTCTATCCATCGAAAAGGAGACTCTTTGTATGATTTCTTCCATGTTTGAGATGAAAATAGTGTTTCAGCTACAACATCCACTAATATTCACTGGGAAAGGAGGACCCCTGGAAGCCATGTTCTGGATCGAGTCAATCTATGAAATCTTCAAGAATCTCGAGACACCCACAGAAAGGATGGTGAAACTTGCTGCATATATGATTCGTGGACATTCCAACCATTAGTGGGATATTATAATGGAATACGGGTAGTAGTATGAGCTATCTTAGAAGGAATTTGAGATGAATTTCTTGATCCATTTCTATCCCAAGACTTAACGGGATGAAAATTCTCATGATTCATGCATCTGGCATAGGAGGGAATGTTAGCGTTAGATTATGATGGATATTTCACTGACCTACAACACTATATACCATCTTTAGAAGATGATGATATATCCAGGTTGAGACATTTTTAAGATGGACTTTGTTACAAGATCAGGTTATAGGTGAACATTTTTCATCTAAGTAGTTTTGGGGATGTGATGAACCGACACTAATTATGGAAGGGAATCTGAGAGAGTCCTCGATCACCAAACATGATATTTCAATAGTGTGATCTGGTAGCTCTTATTTGGGTATCAAGAAGTGCCTTTGTAAATGTTTCCACCAAGGTAGTAGTGAGAAGAGAATTCAAGGCCGTTGAAATCCATCTCAAGACCACATTTCATTCTAGTGCTGTCAATGTGGAAGGTTTATCCACAAGTTCCCAAAGTATCCTCACCCTATAGTTTAATTTCATATATATGGAAGATTGTGTCATCTTTAGAGGTTTTTCAAAAACATTCCATAGCATAACAATGTGAGGGGATCATGGTAGGCACTTGAGTCGGGAAGGGTCTTAGATACCCCTCAAGTGGCAGGTAGCTAGTGTTCCACTAGCCGTTTAGGTCATGGTAGGGGACACGGTAATCCAATATAGGAGAAACAATAACAATAAAGAGAAATATCTTGGGGTAGTCTGGATGGAGCATAGGGAAGATGGATAATTGAGATGCATGTTATAGAGACTACTCCAGCTAAAGTGGATGAATGATCGTCTACCGTCAATGGTAGGATTCTTGTATCATCTACCTCATCATACATTTTTTTTGATATGGTATTTTCACATTATTTTCAATATAATATTTATGAAAATGATCAATCATTTGATTTGGAAATATTGTATGGTGCTTTAACCATCAACACACAATTTAGAGTGAGTTCATTGAATATCAAATGTTGCATGACATGTTCTCAAGAGATTGGTTGTTACCATTTATTTTGGGAATCGTTCATGATGTAAATGGAAGGAATAAATTTGATTATTGGAATGGATTGGATGGTTCTATTCTAGGATCATATCTCCTATTATAGGAGGATTGTTTCCTTTATTTCTCTAGAAGTAGGTATCTATTCTCACCAAGGTGATTGGAATATTTAGGCAACTAATGCTTGACTAATTCAGTGAAAATTGGATTGTCTCATTGATCAAATATCCCAAATTACTTTAAATGATGGTGGAATGAAACATGATTGTTTTACTCTAGTGGTAGACCATTTCAATGAAGTTTTTCCTAATGATTTCTATGACTTACTACCCGCATGGGAGATCGAGTCCACGATCAAGTTGGTGCTAGGAGTATAGCTAATTTCTATATCACCAAATATAATGGAACCAATAATGATTAAGGATTTGAATTTTTTTAGAAGATCTAGAATCTAAAGGCTTCCTACAGCCTAGTAAATATCCTTTAGATTCTCTAGTTCTCTTCACAAAGAAGGCTGGTGGGTCTTTGCACTTATGTGTGGATTGTCGATGGTTGAACCATACAACAGTAAATAACTGGTATCCTGTTATAGACATTGCTGATCTTTTCAATCAATTAAGATGTGATAAGATATTCTCCAATATATACTTGAGATAATGTTACCACTATTTAAGGGAGAGACCAAAAAACACACCTTAGACTACTTTAGGAGTAGGTATGGTTTTTATGAATTCGTAGTGATGCTGTTTGGGTTGAAAAATGCACCAATGATATTCATGTACTTAATGAATAGGATATTTCAACCTTTTCTAGATCGGTTTGTGGTTTTTATCTACAATATATTAGTTTAATCCCAGTGATAATTCGATCATGTCAAACATCTTTATATCATCCTAAGTATGTTGAGAGAGCATTTTCTTTATGACAAGTTTACTAAATACAGCTTCTCAATTAATAATGTGAACTTATTGGGACACATAATCTTTGAGGTAGGAGTGTCTGTGGACCAAAAGAAAGATGAATCCATTGTATCCTGGTACAAACCAAATAATGACTTCGTGATTCAGAGCTTTTTTGGGTTTAATAGGTTATTATTGGCGCTTTATCAAGGTTTTCTCCCATTTGGTAGCACTGATGTTTTGGATTACCAAAAAGGGGTGAAGTTTGTTTGGACTGATACTTATGAGAGATATTTTCATGAGATGAAATGCAGGATGACCTCAAAACCTATCCTCACTTTAACTATTTTAGGTAAATCATATTCCATATACTGTGACACATCCTGGGATGGACTCAGAATAGTTATAATGTGTGAGTATTGAGTGGTTGATTATGGATCTAGGCAGCTAATACCATATGAGAGGAATTATCCTACACATGATCTGGAATTATCATAAGTGGTACATGCCCTGGGATAATGGAGAAACTATCTCATTGGTGAGATATTTGTGGTCTACATGGATTATAAGCGCCCTAACTACACAATTTCCCAATGAGACCTGATCCTTTGACAGAGGTGGTAGGTTGAGTATCTGTAGTATTTTGACTTTGAGTTGGTGTATAAACCATACAAGGGAAACATAATTATCGATGATTTTAGTCAAATTTCATATATAGAGGAATTTTAAGAGTCTAGAGATGGGTGGAGGATGATGAACCTATTTGCAGACATGCATCTATATATTCAAGAGTCTAAAGGTCGAGTAGCTCTGATATTTACATATGTTATACCAATTATTTTGGACCATATTAATATTAATTAGTTATCTTATATAGAGGGTCTAGTTTTGAGATACAACATATATGGTGGGGAGACACCATCAGGATGGTCATTCAGAATTGGAAGTTCTCCTCTTTTCTATGGTTGAGTATGGGTTCCTAAAGGCTTATGTGGGGAGATGATGAGGGAGTTTCATGTTTCTAGATGGGTAGTGAATAATAGTTTGAAAAATACGTATAGTGATCTCTATAGATATTATTGGTGGTTAGTAATGAATAAGGAGGTGGAAATATTTGGCGCTAGATTCTTCACTTGACTAGAGGTGAAAGCTGGGAATCCAAGGGTAGTAGAGATTTTTCATCTTTTAAAAATTTTTAAGTGGAAATGCAATGATGTCACTATGGATTTTATGGCATGATTACTTATGAAAACCTGTATGAATGATACTATATGGGTGATTGTGGATTTACTGATGAAGGTATCCCACATCTTACCTATCAAGGAGAACTTCACAGTTGATTATTTGGGCAGTATTTATGTGCGTGAGTTAGTTTGGTTTCACGATGTTCTGAGGAGTATCATTTTATAAATATATCCTCATTCACACCAAATTTATGGAAGGGTCATTATAAAGATCTTGTATCATAAGTTATTTTGATCACAACATTTCATCCTTAGACTAAGGGTCAATCAGAATGGACTATTCAAATTCTGGAGGATATGTTACATGCCTATGTTTTAGATTTTTTTTTGTTCATGGGAGAAATATATAGCACTCATGAAGTTTTCATATAACAATTCTTCCAGGAATCAACAAAAATGGAACCTTTTGATAATTTTTATGGAAGGTACTGATGTTCACCTATTTGTTGTTCAGAGGTAGGCAAGTCAGCACCTATTAGAACAAGTGTTGTATAGTAGACATCTGAGTAGGTTTAACTGTCTAAAAGTATTTGGTATATGCATAGAGTAGGAATAAATTTTATAGTGATCATCATAGACAACCTCTATAATTTGATGTTGGTTATCATATTTTTATTTGGGTTTCACCTAGATTAAGGAAACATTGTATCAGGAAACATGGAATGCTATCAATTTGGTTTTTTGGGATGTTTGAGATTGTTGTAAGGTTCAATTGAGTGTTGTATCTTCCAAAACATCCACAATTCTACAGTTCCATGCATGATTTGTTACCCATGTCAAAACGATGTATATATCATCCATAACCTTCCCATATGATATACATAGTAGAAATTGAGATTTTTCTAATGCATCCTTTGAATAGAATATGATACATGTTGTTTATCATAGTGAGAAATATCTTCAGGGTAGGACTATACCGTTGGTTTGAGTGTAGTGGTAGCAAGTCAGAGTTCAGAAGGAGACATGGGAGAGGGAGTCTGATATACAAACATAGTGGAGAAAATTGTTCATTGAGACTTCACAATGATTCTTGGACCATCTTGGCGACGAGTTGTTATATGGTGGGGAGTTTGTAAGATCCCATATTTATTTTAGGTATGAAACTATTTGAGTTTTTCATTTATTTTTCATTTAGGAATGTTTTTACTTGACTTTAAATCTTGGTGATCATGTTTCATCATGGATACCTATTTGTTAAGTAATCACAGCTTTAGGTTGTAGAAATCTTGAGAAAAATGGAGTGGCTCCACATGGAGATCTTTTTTGGGGGAAATGACTCAATTTCTAGAGATTTATGTTTATCTTAATTAATGGAGTATGAGTTAATGAGTTAATTATTTCATGGTTTATTGGTAATTTGATAATATTTAAAAGTGTGTTTAGGTTTTTTATGAGGAAAATGAGTTGAAAAACACTCTACATAAGATCTAGATGTAGTGTAAATGGATTACATATCATGTAATGTTTGAGTGTTTTTAGTAAAATAATCCGATAGTATGGGTTTCTAGATTATCCCATTAAAAATATTTGCACAACATGTAGCTACCTTACATGTCATGTAATTCCCCAAAATTCCATTTTAATGTATGTTGTGAGGTTCAATTATTATTATAATTTTTTCTACCTTCTCCTCTTGAACCTAGGGCACCTTTCAGGCAATTTTGGAGGGCTAACATCTCAATAATTCCTTCAATCCATTGTAAGTAGTTTTTTTCTAGTTTCTACCTTCCCTCCGTTGGTTTTCATACCATTGTGATGGAATCCATTGTCTGTGTGTCTTTTTGGTTTTGATCTTGACAATTTCTGATCTAGGAACCTCATTGAAATCATCTAAACCTTCTTCCTCATTGGTGTTTGTCATTGGAAGCATTTTTAGATCATTAGTTAAAGGTATGGGGTCTAAATCTTAACCCTATGTTTGATAATTAACAATTATATGTAATATTGTGATTGTGCTACTCTAACATATTCCCAAATCAATTAAATAATGAATGGGACTATTCCTTAGAGTCCTTTGTTTTTAATTGTATTTTTAATTGGATTTTGGATACCCATTTGGTGAGTAAATCATGAATATAATTGAATTGGATAATGGCGTAAAGTGTATTTAGCATGATATGTGACCTTAGGTGATTGCTTGATATAGAATCCCTTTGTTTTGGCTTATTCCTTATTTTTATGACTGTTAATCAGTTTTTATATGAATTTATGTTTTATATGAAAGAAAAATTGTAATTCTTAAAATTAACCATTGAGATTTATGATGTGATATTGTGATATCCATACTGTTTAAAAAGGCTTGTGATCTATGTTGAAATGCTTATATGTTGGTCTTGTCCATAGAACATGCACACTGATATGATGTAAGGACTATATTGATCAGGCTCAGAACTGTCCAATGATGTAATTCTTATAGTGAGAGGGATCTTCCCATTCCCATGTTGTAATTCTTATAGGGATTTGACCAAGATGTTGTAATGATTATAGGGCTTTTACCTGAATTGTTGTGACAATACCTTGGTTATATGGTTGTGGTTGGCATGATCATTAGACATGATCCAATATATTCTATCATGGTTCTTAAGAAAGTTATTTTACCATGGATATATGGGTGTGGGTGGCATGGTTATAAGATATGGTAATAGATATTTAGAAATGGAGCCGAAGAAGGTTGTTTTTATATTTTATTAATTGGTGAATTAATTAATACCCATATTTATCACTTTATTTCATACAACACTTATCAAAATAGTTTATAGGCAGGGTGGTATCGACCTACTGAGTTATACTCACACCCTATAAATCCTTCCATTTGGTACCTGAGCAGATTAGGGGGATGCATTTTTTGAAAAGGGAAAAATACCATGTTTTTTATTGTTTTCTTGCTGAATGGTCTAGATTTTTATGGTGCGTCCAACATGGGGTTCAATATTGGCGACTGATGAGTATTTTTGAGTCTTCCAGTATTTTACTTGCATTGTTTCTACCATGACATTTAGTTACATTCTAGAACGTCATTACATTATTTCTATTATTATTTATTTATTATTCAGTTGTCTTTTATTATTAGTTTCTACTTTATCTATACATTTATTTATTTCATTTACACAGACTATTTCTAATGTGACGAGACTTCTTACCAGGGGGTATAGTCTCCCCACTTTACATTTCACACCCTCACTGCTAATTGGTAGCTTTTGGCATATAGGGAGGCATACTTGAGGTCATGTAACCAACATTTTTGGACCATGTGAGATATACCAGATTGGGGGATGTTACATGTTCACTAATTAATTCAAAATTGAATTCATAAATGATAAATAGAGACATATAATCATTTTTACTATAATAATACATGTAATAGAATCCCTAATTATTATAAGGATCACCCATGTTGGTACTCTTGTATCATCAAATGTCAAGGAGAACACATACTTATTCCCAACACCATACAACATAATTCCATGATGTATAACCCCTGACATGAACCTTAGAAGCGTAAATTTTAATTTCATTCCACATTAAATATAACATCAAATATGAAATATCATTTATCTCCAATTTGATATAACTTAGTTATTAAATAATATAAAATTAGATAGATTAATCATTTAATTCTAAGATACCAATGAATCATCCTGAACAAAATAATATTAGGATATATATTTATAACTACATGAATTTTATTACACATTAAAAAATTCATAGGTACTCCTAATAATACAAGGGAATATCATAGCTTAACCCTACTGATAACAGATAGGAAACAATGTCATAGGTACACCACTACAAACCTTGCTCAAAATAATAAAATTACCAAAATTCATGACACATATTAATAATTTATGAAATATCTCTACCAAATAATGTGATACTTGATTAAAAAATCCATTTATACTCATGAAAACTCTATTCAACTCTAGTTAAAGAGATCAATTCTCCCAAACTTAAAAAAGCCTCATGGTGTCTCACCCCAGAGTATCTAATCATGTAAAATATCATTATAAACTTCTTCCCAATTGATCAAAACATACTTATCATTATAATTTCTTGGTTTATCTTAAAAAACTTAGAAAAAACAATAAATAACACAAATAATAACTTAATACAATAAAATTATATGATAAATTATTATTTTATTCGAGTACATTGATCTCAAATTGAGATAAAAATTGGGTTAGAAACATATTTTTGTACCTTTAAAGAATTAATAAAACCCCCAATCTTCTTTTATGGTTATTTTTTCAAAGGGAAGTCCTTCAATAGAATACAATAGATACTATATGTTATTGCAATGAAACCTTTTAAAATAGATCAATAGATAAGTATATATAGTGCTTCATCATAGTAACATTTTCTAGGAGATGTTGTAGAATAAACTAATTAAATATGAAAATATTAAAAAAAATCATGGATAATCACTTATATCATTTCATAATTATATATTTACATAATTATAAATAGCTTCTTTACGCATTTTTTATCAATGAACTTAGTGAAAAAAATATACTTAGTCTTTGCCTAAATCCACAAATACATCATCAAAACTCATGGTTAAACTCTATAACACTTGGGTTTCCCCAAATAAAAAGAAAATTTGATTTTAAGAATGTGTATAATATTAGTTAATATTATCATAATTTAACAATGAACCTAGTTTATTAATAAATTCACAATAAATATTTCATGATACTCCACTACTAACTCATTACAGTTATTCATCATTACTAGTCTTAGAAATATTATCAACATTGTTGACATTCAAACTAAATAAAAATAGTAACTTAATCATTACAAAAAAAACTAATCACATTGACATTAATGATAGATTATTTAACTATTATTTATACTATTTATAATAATTTATAAAAGAAAATTAAATTAAAATTGGGTTAGTCTTGTTTTTATTAACAACTAGGGAAATAACTTTGTCTGGTCATCATCACTATTCAAAAAAACCTATAATAAAGGATGTTTTATATTTTATAAACATAATAATATCTTATTTAATAATTACAAAAAATAGTTAGTAGTCTAAAAGGTAAAAAAATTAAATATTTTATGTGAATGACTTTTAATATATATAGACTTCTATATTATATCCTATTCTAAACCTAGGATAACATGTAACAAATCCAAGGTGAATCTAACTTGACTAAAATAACCACATATCCCTAACACTTAAAATTTAAATTTATAATATCCCAATGGTCTCCATAGGGAATAAAAATATGTTATAGATCCACTAATATAACATCTTCTCAGGTAACCACAAGTAAATAGATATTGATATCCTATATCAAGTTTGTGTTTTACATTGATGTTTGAAATATTATATTTTCATCATAACAACATAATCACTGAACTGTTATAAATCAAAAAACAAATCAATTGATCTTTTTAGATATATCCTTATGATAACTGAAAGAAAATATTGAATTTAGAACCATTGTATAATTATATTCTAGTAAAATTTTATCTATATAGATGTGTCATTAAAATTATGATAACTCATGTTTTCATAAAAATCATAATAGTCCTTAGAGAAACTTTTATGTAATTTCATAATTTTTAATCAGTTGATGTCTAATTATTTAAGGATAAGTATCCCAATAAAGATCATGTGTTTTACCCTCATATTATAATCTTTTAATATATATATATATATTAATATACCTTATAGAATATTTCATTGGGTTGTAACCTCAAAATAATCTTATTAATGAAAGGATTACTTATACATGTATATGTATTTAACATGGAAGAAATTTTACAGAATCTAATCTAGATAAATTTCATCATATATTATTGTATTATACTAAACACTAAAGTTAAATCAAATACTAGAAACCCATACCACGACTCATATATATATGCTATCTAAACCAATGTAAAAACCAAAATTTTAAAATATTAAGATGTGCAGGTCACTCTCACTCTGATCCTAATAATAAAAATCATGTTATGATCAACCAATAGTTTCAATCTTAATAGTGATAAATATATGATCCCAACTATCAAATTCATATAAAAGTCCTTAAATTTTAAATATATAACATAAGTAGTAGATTTTAAATTTAAATCAATCTATAAAAAGTAAAAGTGATAAATTTTAAATATATAATAGAATTTATCTATATCTATGTGAAATTTGTAAATTCAAAGTAGTAATATGACTATATGAGTATATAATGTTTTATTCTACAAATATCTACCACTATGATCATATGTTATCATTGACTTAACATCTCCATCTATTACCTCAGTATTAACTCTCTATATTGAATTCATTGATGTATAATGTACCATACTTATCTCTAATAATAATAACAACTACCTATATAAAAATATATTTATATCAAATGTTATTATTATTTCATAAAAAAATACAAAATCGAGTTAATAGAATATAATTTGGATTTTAACAGATCGTTAATCATTTTCCCTTTGAAAATTGTCCCAAAGTCAATAAAATGAAGGACATGCATAAAATCATAACATGAATATATATATTTCATGGGTAATAATTACTATACTCCCTAATTAATTCTCTATGATATCCAATCAATTAGTATAATATAAGAACATTTATGTAGGAATGCATCAACTGCTATAACCTATCAACTATTTACTTACCTATCTTATGAATCTAAAAAAGTATTTCATTTTGAATTTATTTTTTCACAAACCAAAACCTCACCAAAACCTAAATACAAAAAATCAAATTGACACTCTGATACCAAGGTTCCACATCCCAATTTTTTTGAAAGTGAAATCCCCAAGACTGCTTCTAATAGGTCAAGGGATTGTAACTAGAGCTCATGTATGCATAGAAAATGATGGGATGCATTAACACTAAATAAAAATTGTTTAATAGTATCATGGAACATCAAACATCATGATATAATTAAATAACATATAATTTAATATAGATAAAGAATATATGATAGACATATCGATAATATAATATAAATTAATCAAACAATAATTTATATATAGATAATGCATTCTAAAAAAATATACTAAAAATTAAATTTGAATATGAATAAAACTAATGTGGTCTCTATGATAAAGAATTTAATCCATAAAATACAATATATCTCATCAACATCGAGAATAAAAAACCATCCATTATCAACAAAAACCTATTTTCATGAACATATGAGTGGAAAACACAAAAGTGAATTAATTATTAAAAGACATAATTATGAACCTCACTTTTAAAATCATTGAAAAGAGGTATCATCAATACCATTTCCCTTGAATTATTCAAAATTAAACATGAATGTGTATAACTTAAGAGAAATTGTATTCAAAATAAATTGAATCTTGTGGAAATCACAATTCAATCCATGATAGAGGAATAACTACATGAGACTACCACCATTATTTATATCACCCATAGGCATTATGTGAATTTCATGAGTGATTTTATAATTAGAAGATGGAATTTTATAAATATGTAATTATTATCATTAAAACCAACATATTTTTCATATTATTATGTTTATTTTTTATGATAGGTATTTTTTAAAATATATTATATTTAAATAATAATTTTAAATGAATATATTTTCTTATATACAATAAAATGACTTAACATTCATTGATGGATTATTAATTGGTGTAAAATAAGAATAAATTTATTTTATGTTTTAGAATGATATTATTATTAAAAAAAGTTTTCATACTTTAAGAATTTTTATTTTAAAATAAAATTTTTCACTTTTAAGAAAATAAATTTAATAAAATTATTTTCATATTTTTAATCAGTATGTAAAAATTAATTAATAGTGTAAATTTCATTCTATGGGAAAAATAATTATTTATCGAGGTAAAAAATGAGTTACAATAGTAAAGGGTTTAATGAGGTAAAAGTTTAAACTAAGGTGTAGTGTTTTAAAATATCTCAAAACCCATCACTAAAATATTTTTATATTGGAATTCATGACTTATCCAAATCCATTTTGATTACTGATCCATTTACTTGTAAAATTACATTATCTAAACTTTAAGGATTGAGTATTTTCAAATATTCCACTAGAAATCATCTGTAAAAGGATCACTCCTCTAATAATTCCAAAATTAAATCCTCAATAGGTATCCTCTCTAATAGATTCATAAATTCCCTCCCTAAAAATACAATCCCATCCATTGTCTTAGGAGTCATCCAAAAATCCTTCAAAACACAAGAAGGTTTCCAAAGCAGGCCATGTTTCTACATATTATGTAATAATAAATTATCGTTTTTTCCTTTTAATTTCCATCCTTCACTTGGGTAAATATTTTTTAGAACAATTAAATCCTATAAATAATATAATTATCTATCTTGTATAATTTTATTATAATTAAATAAGTTGATACTCGTCCATTAAATTATAGTGTTCTCTTGTTTGGACTAGCTTAACCACTCACCAGAATGATTATATAATATTTTAATTATTGATGATTATAAAAATAAAAATTATTAGAATATATATGATTAATTATAAATTTATTCTATATATTCAATTTTGGAATGGTAAACTATATAAATATATTTTTAATAAATTGTATTCTTTTAATTTATTAAATAATCCAAAAAAGGTAATATTTTTAAATATTATTTATGGAGAATTTTTGTACCATCCATGAAAAATCATTATCTCAAGATCTGCATAAAATATATCTTTTAAATTTCCATGACCATCCTTGACGTGATTAAAATTGGAAAAAGCAGTAAGGATTCAGACCACTATATCGAAACAATCATAGATGAAATAGAATAATTAACACTTTATTATTAATGTTAACAAGGAATGATTAATATATATGCAATGAAAAAATATGAGTAAATTATATTAGGAAAAATAAATATTATTAATATTCCCAAATAGATTAATAATAAAACACAATTCATTATATAGGGAGTACAACCATATTTGAGAATGCATGTATATATGGTTAGGGTTTTCAGGACTCTATCCATTTTAATTGAATTTTAGCCTTTAATATTTGATTATATTATTATAATTTGGGTATATTATACCCCTTAACTATCATATATATTTTATTTTCCGTTTTTAACTTTTTAAATTACAATTAATTATTTAAATATCATTTTTATTGAATTTTATTTCATAAAATATGAAATTGTAAAGGATAAATTTTTACTCTATATTTTTGTCCCTTCTCTTCCATGTCCATTTTATTATTACCACAAATATTTATTTTATCATTTTAAAGTTAAATATGTATTTTATTTTATAAATTTAATGCTTTTCAGTAAATATTTTTAAAGTTAATTTTTATATATCATTTAAATTTGTTGGTTGCTTCAAAATCATTTAAAAAATTATTAAAAATGATTTATTTTATCTTTTATAAATTTTTTGATCTTTATCTCTATGTTTTTAACCATTATATTTATTTACATTTAAAGTTATATAAATGTGATTTTTCATTAAAATAAATATATAAATGTATTTGTTTTAACTTTTAATTTTTTTTAACGCAACTCATGTCATTATTTTTACTACAATGAAAAAAATATATTAAGAAAACACTTTTTTTCACTCTTATTCAATTTTATATTCTTACTCTAGAAGATCAATCATCCTTGACTATTATGATCCATGTAAGAAAATTTAAATTTTTTATGATATTTTTCTTTTTTGTTATTGATTTTTAGGTATCATCCAATCCAATTCCTAATTAGTTCTTATATGAAACCTTATAAAATATTTATGTGTCATATGGGTTAATAAAGATACGATTTTAATTAATTTATGATTAATTTCATGTGGAACACATTTGAATATATTTTTCATTATTTTACTAGTGGGAATAAGATTATATATCCCCCTAATTCATTGGGTAATGATTTATATATCATTCAATCTCTATATTAGTGTACATGGGTAATTAGCCCAATTTACTGTTTTATATGAAATGGGTGGTTATCCCAGTCCATTTATTATGGGATATTATTTTTTATCTTATAACTGTGTTATATGAATTTTTTATTATTTAATATAGATGTATTTTTATGATATGATTTTCCCATAGTGATTATTTGATCTGACCTCTTTATTTTTCCCGTTTTCTTTTGAAATGAAGAAGAATATTATATATGATATATCTTGAAGGGAATCAAGTGTAAGGAAATATTACAAATTAAATTTATTTTTTATAAAATTTATGGTCAAATTGAAAATATTTATAGATATAAAACCTTTGGGTTTAATGAGTGTGATTTAACCTTTAGTTATAATGTTAAACTATGAAAAATGATATAAAATATATGAATATAAAATTCGGTTTTTTTCAATTCACATTAGATAAGAGTTTATTTTTTTAGTATTTGGATAATAAGTATAAAAGTGTAAAACATAAGGAAACTGAGGTTTAATAGAATTTATCATAAATATAAATGAAGGTGACATTGGATATGAATTATTAGGATCCATTTCTCATATTAATATGATTTTTTATTATGTATTTGTTAAATTTTTTTTGTTAGTCATGTTAATAATTATTATTTTATATAATGTCTATATCTAATAGAAATTGAGTGAAAAATTAATATGATGAAAAATATGATGATTTTATCAATGAATAATTAAATGGGATGATAGGTGGGGTAAAAAATTAATTTCTATAAAAAATATGCTATATTAGGTTATGAATAATAACGTAAGACCTCTCAAAATCCCAAATGTACAAAAAAAGTAACAGCTTATTATTATGTACTTCTTTTAAAAATTACTATAATTTTTCATTGGATCTTCCAAACCACTAATCACTAGAAAATAGATCAAGACAATAGAAATGTTATTTTTTTCTTTAATGTCTACATCACAAACATATTGTTTTAGTGGTTTATCCTTTAGAGGGTGAAGTGGATCCATGTTGGAATTTGATAAAGAACATGAGTAAAATTGAAAAAATTGACTCCATGGAAGAAGAGGAGTATAAAAAATATTTTTCAATTAATATTTTCCATTAACTATGTTTAAAGATTTATTTGGAGTTCCTTATGCCTAAGTAAAGTGATGATGAATATATTAATCCATTCAAAGATAACTTCTTGAGATTTTCAGGTAATGCCTATTGTTTATCAATGATATTGAAATTAAAATAAATGAGTTATTAATGGATTAAAAATAATACTCTCAAAAGAATTAGTGACAATATAATTTGTAATAGATTGAAAAATTACTCATTGTGATCTTACGTTGGAAATATAATGTGAATACTCTTATTATACTCATTTATTTTAGGATAAGAAATGGAAAATATATTATAATATATGTTCAAATGATAAATATCATAGATTAAATAATATTAAACCATATATATCAGAAATGTGGGAATAATCACCAAAATAATTTCCTCAAAAGAATATTATAACATTTTAATAGGGGTGAATAAACCATCAGACACAACAACATCGAAGATATATGAAGAGTATGATTAATAATATAAATTATATTGAAGTTCCATTCACTAAAACTCTAATAGTTTAATGTTTCAAATGTGAATTATTTGGGAACTATGTAGAAAAATTCACCAATTTATGGGTTAATGAGTTTAATTGATATAAGAAACCACCAAAATCAAGGGAGAAATGAAGATATTTCTCAATCTGCATCATCAAATAATAATAAATTCCTTATTTGACTCTAGTTTTATTCACACCCATCATATGGTATAGGTTTACTAAGATTATTTATTCACCCCCTTAAGATTATTTGTTAATATATTGTTGAAAACTCCTTGTGGTGGAATTATTGAGTCCCTAGTATATAACTCTTCTCCAATTGACCTTTTTGGGAAGATACTTCTGACATGTATATTCGTTCTTCAATTTGAAGAACCTAATGAAATATTAGGAATGAAATTACTCTATTTTAATGATTTGTATTTCCCCAGGCCATTCCCTTTATGAAAATCCAGTGTTTAGGGTGTTCTAGGAGGAAATGATAGCTTGTTTCAATAGTTTTCAAAATTTATAGTTTTTTATAGTTTTTCCATCAGTGATTTGAGGGTGTCAACGTCAACATGTCAGTGTTTCATAATGTCAGTTCATCAGCATGTCAGTGTCTCAGCATGTTAGTGCATTTACATTTCAGTGTATCAGTGAGTCAGGGGCGTCAGCATCGGTGTGCCAGGGGCGTCAACATTAGTGAGTCAGGAGCATCGACATCAATGATTTAGGGGCGTCGGTGAGTCGTTGCATCGGTAGATCAATGTTGGTGGATTAGTGTTAATAGGTTGCATCGATAGCTCACCCATTGGTGGATTATCATTGGTAGATCAACATTGGTAGGTCGCGTCGGTAGCTCACCCGTCAGTGGCTTAGTGTCAGTGACTCACCCATTGGTGGCTCATTTCCAGTTTTTCTAGTTTTTCCTAGTTTTCTAGTTTTGAACCTCTTATGTTTTATTTGATGTAAAAAAAGTTTAAATCCATGTTTTGGTGTTTTTAATGATGTTTTGAAGGATATTAATTATATTTTTAATATACTAACTACCCGAGGGATTTTATATACTCAAACCATGTGATCTTAACCACGATTCCATGATTAATGGATTTTTGAAATCATTCTTCCTTTAATATAGGATCTGGCTCTTCAAAGCTAGGATCATTCCATCCTAGTGTGTTTTATATTTCCCATTATTTTTTATAGAGCCTTCCTCTCTTGTAGAGTCGTTCATCTACTCAAGATCACCTCCTGCTCAGTTTCTTGGAGTTCCTTCTGCTCGTGCAATCCCCTATTCTCAGTACAAGGAGGAACATCCATCCTTTGATCATCTGGGTAGGGAATTATTTTTCGTCTATTATATTCTGCATTATGTGGGGTTGTTTTATTAATAATTCATTTTAAATAATGGTGAATAATCATTCATAAAACAAGAAATAAATAAGAATGGAATGTGATCAAAAGATAATGGGGTAATGAAATAACAGGCTAGGATTGGATTGATGTTTGATCACCTATTTTGTTTTGTTATCCATGTTTACTTAAGGATTATTCTGGTTGTATTTATTTTTAAAATAATTTATATTATTGGTCTTTTCTTTCAGACTGGTGGTGTTCTATTTTTTTTCTTCATGTTGTATGATAATTGGTCGTAACATGTAATATTCTAAATCACGTATACCCGGTTAAATGAAATGGATGACCCAAGATAAAAACACTTGCATGATCACTCTTATTTATCAATATGGATTAAAAAACAACATTTAATAAATTTGAATATATATTTTTGATAGGTGTGGCTAAGTACTGTGTTCTGTTGGGTTTTGTGACTTTGATTTAGTTGTGTGGTGCTGATGTTGGGAGCATGGTCGTGGATGCCGGGGTGGACAAGGGAGTTGGTTATGTGAGAAATTTTTGGTATGTGTGTGCAGTGGGGACTTGGTCAAATGGTATCTACTATGGTTTTGGTGTGTGGGGTGGTATGTTTGGTGCCTTTGAGTCTTAGTTTGAGATACTGATTGATTGTGGAATGGATTGACTTGTAGGTAGCTAAACAACATTTGTTTATGTTGTGTCCATCAAATGGCATTGGGTAGTGGGACTGCGGTGTGGTTATGAACTTTTTAGGAAGTGGGACTACATATAAGAACTATTACTATAGCAGGGCTGCAGTATTGGGTTGTGAGAGAAGGGTCATGTGGTATAACCTTGAAGAGTGATAGTTGGCAGCGGTTGAATGGGGGCATGCAGTGGGACTGCAAATCTGGTTTGTTTTTGTGTGTTAATGTTGTGGTGGTTGGTAGTTTCCTAGTAGTGATGTAAATAAATTAAAGTGAATCCATTAATTAATAAATTGAAACTAATTAAATGAAAAAGTGTTTGAGTTATTCTTTTAGAGTGTCTATTGTGTTGTTGTGAATATATAGGTATCAACAAATGTGGTTCTGTATGAGTTGGTTTTCTATTGTGGGCCTCGTATGTTGGGAGGAGTGTTTTTTTACGTATATATATATATATAATGTTTAATTCCTTGTGATTTCTATAAGAACCCAACCTTTTTTAGCACCATGTTCCAAACACCCCCATTCATGGGGGAGGTTGTTTTTCCCAACATCTCGGCGGGAGGATGGATGTATGGTTAAAAAATTTGATCCTTGCCCCCTCTTATGGGTCTTTACTACTCAAGCATATCTATGAAGGCTGTAATGGCTTGATGATTACCATATTCCTAGATCCTTCTGTTAGGTTTGTTCTGGTAGAGAGGCCTAGGTTTTTTCGAGCCATGACTATTTTCTCAAGTGTCTTTAGGATGAGTCTCACATGTCTTCGGGTGAGAGGTGTGGTTGTGGTGGCTCAGGTGTCTGTGGGTAGTATTGTTTGTGATTTGAGGCCCTAGCATGCAAGGGAAGGTTGTGGAAGTGAGACTACGTATGGGAAGAGTGAAAGCGTCAAGATGTTATCCGTTAGGGAAGATAAGTTAACCATTGGGAAAGTTGGGTGGGGTACCCAAATTTCGATGCGATTATGTTACTACCTTACTTGAGTTGTGTTATTTGTTTAGCATGCCTTGGTGAGGCTAGGCTGGTTAGTACTCCTTGGTAGGTTCCTTGAGGTTATACTATTTTCTCATAGGGGAATTTGTATGTTAACTCATTTGTGGATGGATGACTTTAGTTTTCCTACTTGGTATACTAGTATACTCACCCTACCTCTGTAAAACTTTTTTTGAGGTTTCTATGAGGACTTCTAGGACCGTGTTGGACTTTACTAGCTCAGGCATTGGGATTATTGTTTTTTTGATTCTTAGTCTCTTATTTTGGTACTTCTTTTGGTACTGTTGTTGTAATTTGTATCAGCTTTACTTTTGAACATGCTTGTGGGAATGGATTTTGGCTTTACTTCTACTTTAGTACTTGGAGTTTCTTGGGATTTACCATATTATCTCCCAATACGGTTTTATAAAATGGGGTAATTCCATCCATATTGTGTGGGATTATATAACCTTGGGTCTATTCGCCACATTGGGGCTTATTGAAGGAGGGACTCCAGGGGGGTGGGGGTCATTATCTCTCCATCATCTTGAAGAAGGAAGGGTGTGGAACTTTTTTGTCCCTTCCCTCATCTTGAAGAACACGGGTTATGATAAAATGGTATCAATGGGAGGCTTTGGGGTTGAGAGATAGGATGGAGTTTGGGGATAGACATATTGAGAATTTCAAGGGATGGTAGTGAAACAATGTTAGGTGACCTTGGTGTGTGAAATAGGTCCGGGAAGACTAGCTAGGACATGATATTTTAGGTCCCCCCATGATACGATGCTAGGACATTGGACCTACTAAACGACCAAGTGAGGCTACACCGATTATAAGGTAGAGACTCTAGGAAAGGTACATGCATCATAATGACTTGTCTTCTTGTGTGTATTGGGTGTTTCACAATTTTTAAATAAATGAAGAGTTAAAAAAAATTAATATAAAATTTACACACTACCCAGGTTTCAGAGTTCATTTTTTTCCTTTTTAGCTATGGAACCCAGACGTCACCCACATTTGGTACGAGCAGTTGATGCCCAGTAGATTTAACTGCTTGATCAAAAGAGGGCAGATTGTGAGGAAGAAGATGACCAGTGGTAAAAGATTCTTTATTCCATCTAGTAGTAGACACTGGGAAAGTATGAGGGTAGCGTCTTAAACATGGAGATGGAGAGATGCCTCGAGGAGATAGTGATTGATTGCAGCTTGATCTAGGCTTTGACGAAGTATTGGGTTCCCCTAGAGGTATTATAGATGAGGGGAGAAACACGTAAGTGGTGTATGATTTACCTCTGGGCTAGGAGACTGATGTTACATGGGATGACTTTGAGAAGTAGTTTCAAGAAAAATTCCTTTCCTCTATGATGGAGGCTGAGAAGAGGTAGGAACTACTCTCCCTTCAGCAAGGAAGTATGTTAGTAATGGAACTGGGGATCAAGTTCAAGGATCTCTTGTGCTTTAAACTAGATCGCTTTTCAGATGAGGAGTACCAAGTGAGATGCTTAGAGGAGGAACTCTGAACTTCAATTCAGTATGCCATTACTCCCTTTACTTTATCAATGTACATAGAGTTTTAGAAGAAGGCTGAGGTAGTTGAAATGATTCACTTGTTGGGAGGTGTGATTTGAGAGGGGATCCAACCAAGTTAGATGATGGGGAAGGCCATCCGCATCATGTCTCTAGCGTCAGGCCCTTCCAGGTTTTGACCAGCTGGGAGTAGGCCTCATTAGTTCTAGTTATGATCTCCTAGTCCTCTCCCTTTTCTCATGGGTTTGGGAACAAGGGGATTTGTATATGGAGTACATGGACATTTTCGGAACTAGTTCCCAGTTAGAGTGTCATATAGTGGGGGTTGGTAGGTTTAGCTCCCACCTCAGCAGTAGTAGTTGTCGGTCAGTCCTTTCCAGTAGCAGGGGTAGTGATCTCCCACTCCATCGAGGGTAGATGATGCTGGGGGAGGATGACCTCAGGGTAAACCTTAGGGACCTCTTCTTGTTCATGGTCATAGAGGTGGTCAACAGTAGAGGGGTAGAGGAGTCGGGCATCGGTAGTTACACACCACTAAGGCAGCAGTTCCAGTGAGTCCATATGTTATTTGAGGTACGATCAGTCTGTTTAGTACTCTTGCATGTGCTTTGTTAGATTCATGTGCTTCCCAATCCTTTGTTTTACCCAGGCTAGCCTATGATCTGGGTCTATAATTAGTGAGAGTTTCCGTGCCCCTGGTGTTGAGTATTCCAGTTGCAGGTCAAGCCAGCCTGTTTAATGTTTTTTGGGGGATGTAAACTAATTATGGGACCACATAAATTCTATGGGGATCTTTTTATACTACTGATACTACCGTATGATGTGATCCCATGCACCGAATGGTTGTTTTCTCTACACCCCATTATCGAATGCTTCTAGAGAAGGGTCATGATTTCAGATATTGATGACCAACATGTAGATTTCATTGGTGAGAAGAGTTTTCAGGTGAGCAGGAAATTTGTGGAGCCTCTTCTTTCTTTATTAGCTGAGTTGTCAGTGGAATCAACTAACATAGAGATGGTGGATGTACTATGTGTTGTGAGTGAGTTCCTGGATGTCTGCCACGAAGAGGTTGTGACCTTACCCCCTCGATGTGTCTTTGATTTTGGGATATACTTGAAACCCATTGCTCATCCAATTTAGATGGATCCCTATCAAATGTCACCCTTGGAGTTGCGAGAGTTGCAGATTCAGGTTGAATACATGATGAAGAATAGTTTTATCTAGCTGAGTGTGTTGCTATGGGGTACTCTAGTCTTTTTCATGAGGAAGACATGCAGTGGTCTAAGACTGTGAATAGGCTACCGGAGACTGAATTAGGTGATAGTCAACAACCATTACCCACTTATATGGATCGAAGATCTTTTAGACTCTTCAAAGGGATAAGTTTGGTTCTATATGACTGATATATGGTCTGGATATCACTCGTTGAGGGTAAAGGAGGCTGACCTCTTAAACACTACTTTCAGATATAGGTATGGGCACTTCGAGTATGTGGTCATGCCCTTTAGTGTCATGAATTCACTAGTTATGTTCCTGGGGCTCATAAAATCTGTTTTCCTTGATTTATTGGACTAGTTCATCGTCATGTTGATCGACGACATATAGATCTACTCAAGGTCAGAGGAGGAGCACACTGATCTCCTTAAGACTGTCTTAGAGGTCCCCCTACACCACCAAATCATTGGTAAGTTGTCCAAGTGAATGTTCTAGACATGAGAAGTGCACTTACTAAGACACGTAGTGTCTCGGTAAGGGATAAAAGTTGACCCATCAATGTTTGAATCAGTTTTTTCTTGCATAGCACCCAAGAATGTGGCAGAGGTTCGTAGTTTACACGGTTTGGAAGGCTATTACCAGAGGTTATTACCCAACTTATCTCAAGTTGCAGCTCCATTGACAACATTGACCAGAAAATATCAGGCCTTTGTGTGTAGTGAGATATCTCAGGCTGCTTTCAGCTACCTGAAGGGGAAGCTGGTCAGTATCCCAGTGCTCAGGTTCCCAGAGGAAGGGGTGATGTTTGAGGTGTTCTGTGATGGTTCCAAATTCGGTTTGGGGTGTGTGATGATGCATCAATGAGGAGTAATGTCTTATGGATCTAGGTAGTTATGTCCTCATGAACATAAATATTCCACCCATGACCTGGAGCTTTCTGCGGCCATGTTTGCGCTGAGGTTGAAGTAACATTACCTCATCGGGGAGTTCTTTATGGTCTTTAAATATCACAAGATCTTGAGGTATATCCTTTCCCAATGAGATCAAAACTTTCAACAGTGAAGGTGGATGGAGTTTTTCCAGGATGAAGACTTTGAGATCTCTTACACCTTGGAAAATGGGAATTTTATGGCTGATTCTTTGAGAAGGAAGTTTCAAAAGGAGGTAGTTTGGGAATCCATTGTTGCTTGGAAGGCAATGGAGGAGTTGGTCACTTTGTGTCTAGATATGAGAGTGGATGATGGAAGAGGCTATCCATTTTAAATGATAGTGAAACCTTCCTTGGTTAAGAATATGGTGGAGTCTCAGTGGCAAGACTCATAGGCTAAAGTGTTGTGTGATTGCATTGGCCAAGGTGATACAGACGAGGGATGGTTGGAGAATAGTTAGAATCAGATGTTGTTTTGTGGGAAGATGTTTGTCCCAGTAGTGATGCATGGGGGAGTTCTCTATGTGTTCTATATACCACCCTTGGTGGTACATCTAGAAGTTTCCAAGATGTACTGAGGCCTGAGGGAAAAGTTTTGGTTGCCCGGGGGGAAGTGGCCAGTGGAAAAGTTTGTGGCAAGGTGCCTGGTGTTTCAACAGGTGAAGGATAAGCACCATGTTCCCAGTGTTCTGTTGTATCCCTTAGTTGTTCCTGAGTAGAATTGAGATGACGTATCGATGGATTTAATCACATGATTACCCAAGAATCAAGGAGGATACGATTCCCTTTTGGTGGTATTGGATTGATTGACGAAATCAGCTCACTTCTTAGTGATCAAGGAGTCAAGAAGAGTGGATGACTTAACACATGGGTATATAGGTGATGTGGTGTGACTGCATGGAGTTCCAAGATCCATTCTATTGAATCAGTATACACATTTTACATCCTGATTTTGGAGGGGATTTCAGCATGCCTTTGGCACCCAGTAACGCCTTAGCACTGATTTCCACCCTCAGACAGATGGAAAGACAAATAGGACCACCCATGAATTGGAGGATATGCTTCAAGTGTGTGTTTTAGACTTCAGAGGATTGTGGGTATGCCACTTCCCTTTGGTAGATTTTTCTTACAATATCATCTATCACTCTACCATTGGCATGGAACCATTCGAGGCTTTGTATGGAAGGTTGTGTCGTTAACTAGTATGTTGTACAATGGTTGGGGAAGAAACGCTTCTTGGACCTGAAGTAGTGAAAGGAATGACAGAGAAGGTTCAGCTTTTGTGTGAGAGGATGAAGGTGGATCAGGATCAACAGAAATCATATGCCAATCATAGGATTAGGACCCTGAAGTTTGAGGTTGGGGACCATGTGTTCTTAATCGTTTCCCCTCATCATGGGCAATGAAGATTCGGTAAGGGAAGCAAGATTTATCAAAGTTCATATGACCATTAGAGGTGTTGGGACGATTTGTAGAGGTCACAAATCAGATGGAATTTCCACTACACTTGTAGAGGATCCATGATGTCTTCCATGTCTCTTAGATTCATCATTATCTACACAATGAATCCCACATCATTGAATGTGGAGGGTTGGATATCGATAATGATGTGACGTTCATAGAGAATCCATTAATAATTTAGGGTCTTGAGGAGAAGTTTCTTCATGGATGGACCATTATTTTTCTTTGTGTGTTCTGAAGGCATGGTGGCCTTAAGGAGAGTACTTGGGAGCGGGGGGAATAGATGTGTGACTAGTACCTGGAGATGTTTTGTGTTTTCTCCTGTGTTTTATTTTTTTGATTTGCCTAATGATGTAATGATTGGCCATGTTAGATATAAGATGAGTTGTTTCCCTATTCTCTAAATGTGTGTGGAAAATTCGAACATGTGGAGACTCGAGAAACATTAATGTGGATTCCATTAAACTTGTAAGGGTGAGAAAGTTCTGCCAAAAGTGGATATTATCTTGACATGGGGGAAGGAGATCCCTAATCCTTGTGTTTGGACAGTGTGACCTTTGGTCTTTGTGTGGTTTCTTGGGGAAATGGATACTTAGTGTTTATATAGTTTCTCAGGGTATAGATTCCAATGAGGTGTTATTGGATGTCAAGGTTTCCTCCCCATTTTTTGAAAAAAAGAGGGTGGTTTTTCCCTGAGAGTTATATTATGGGGTGGTTGTTCAGAACTATCTTCTTCTTGGTTAGTTTTGAATTATCATGGATGAAAATAGTTTTAGAGGTATCTTATGTAATGAACCAGATTTCTGTGGTCTATTACCTTTGTTGAAATTCAGTGTTTAGGGTGTTCAGTGAGGAAACGATAGCGCATTTGTTGAGTTTTCCAAATTTCCTGTTTCTACAGTTTTTTCAAGTTGTCCAGTTTCACCCCTCATACGTTTTATTTCACATAAAATGAGTTCAAAGCCATTTTTGGGCATTTTTAGGGATCCATATTTCCCTGGGCCATTCCCTTTATGAAAATCTAGTGTTTATGGTGTTCTGGGAGGAAATGGTAGCTCATTTCAAGTGTTTTTCAAATTTCCATTTTTTTAGTTTTTTCATCGGTGAGTCCAGGGTGTTGGTGTCAGCATGTCAGTGCATCAGCATGTAAGTGTGTTGACATGTCAGTGCATTGGAATGTCAGTGCATTGACATGTTAGTTCATCGGTGAGTCAGGGGTGTCAACATCAGTGATTTAGGAGCATCAGCATCAGTGAGTCGAGGTCGTTGGTGAGTCATTACATTGGTATCCAAGTGTTGATGGCTCAACTTTGGTAAGTCATGTCAGTATATCACCTATTGGTGGCTTAGAGTTCGTAGCTCAGCGTCAGTAGGCCCCGTCGGTAGCTCACCCATTGGTTAATCAATGTCGATGACTCACCCATCAGTGACTCATTTCCAGTTTTTCCCATTTTCCAATTTTCCCATCCCTCTTACATTTTATTTGACGTAAAACGAGTTTAAAGCCTTGTTTGGATGTTTTTAAGTATGTTTCAATAGATATTAATTATATATTTAATATCATAGTGACTTGGTGGATTTGAGATACTCAAACTGCGTGACCATGACCACGATTCCATGATTAATGGATTTTGGAAACCGTTCGTCCTTTAATATAGAATTTCGATCTTTATAGATGGGTTATTTCCTTCCTAGTGTGTTTTATATTTCCCATGAGTGAACCTAGAGCCTTAATCCCTAGAAAAATCATGCATCTGTGCTAGATCCCCTCCTTCTCAGTTTCATGGAGTTCTGACTGCTCGGGCGATCCCTTGTTCTTGGTATTTGGAGGAACTTCAATCCATTGATCATCAAGGTAGGGATTTATTATACGTCTCTTAAATTGTGCATCAAGCAGGGTAGGTGTATTAATGATTCCTTGTGAATAATGATGAATAATCTTGATTAAATTAAGAAATAAATAAGAATGTAATATGATCAAAAGATAACAGGGTAATGAAATAATGGGATGGGAGTGGATTGATGATTGATCGTCTATTTTTATTTTGTTATCCTTATTTCATTATGAATTTTTGTGGCTATATTCCTTATAAAAATAATTTTTTTGGTGGTATTTTCTTGTGTACTGTAGGTGACTCTGTTTTTTTCATGTTGTTTGATAATTGGCCGTAACATGAAATCTGCTAAATCACGTATACCCAGTTAAATAAAATGGATTCCCCAAGATTAAAACCCTTGTGTGATCACTCCTGTTTATCAAATTGGATTAAAGAACTTTGTTTATTAAATATGAATATATACTTTTGATAGGTGTGGTTGAGTGCTCTGTTTTTTGGGGTTTTGTGACTTTCTTGGAGTTGTGTGATGCTGTTGTTGGGAGAATGTTTGTGGGTACATGGGTGGACAAGGGAGTTGGTTCTGGGAGAAGGGCGTGATACGAGTGTGAAGTGGGGATATGGTAAAATGATAGATGTTGTGGGTTTGGTGTGTGGGGAGGTATGTGTGGTGTGTTGGAGTATCATGTTGAGAGACTGATTGATTGTGGAATGGATGTACCTGTAGGAAGTTGAACTACCTTTGTTTTTTTTGTGGCTGTCGAACTACATTGAGCAGTGGGACTACAGTTTGTTTATGAACTTGTTAGGGAGTGGGATTGCATATAGGAACTCTTCTTATAGTGTGGCTCCGGGACTGGGTTTTGATAGAAGGATTGTGCGGTATAACCTTGAAGAGTGATAGTTGGAAGTTATTAAACGGTGGTGCGTAGTGGGACTACAAATCTGGTTTTGTTTGTTGTGTTGATGTGGTTGTGGTTGGTTGTTTCCTGGTAGTACTAGAAATAAATTAAAGTGAATCCATTAATTGATAAATAGAAAATGGTTAAATGAAAAAGTGGATGGGTTATTCTTTGGCAATGGTTGTTGTGTGTTAGTGCATATAGGGGTAGCAGCAATTGTGGTTATGTATTTGTTGGTTGTTTGTTGTGGGGACCCATAGGTTGGACCAAGTGTTTTCTTACCTATATATATATATATAGAAATTTTAGTTCATTGTGATTTCTATACAAACCCCACCCTTGTTGAGCACCATGTGTTGAACACCGCCATTCATTGGGGTGGGTGTCTTTCCCAACATCCCGGTGTGAGGATGGATGGATGGTTACTGACTTAGTTCCTCACACCCTCTTACGAGTTCTTACCGGTCATGCATATTTGGGTAGGATATAATTTCTTAAGGCTTACCATATCACTAGATCCTTTAGGCCGATTTTTTGTGGTTGGGGGCCTAGGTGTTTGAATTCTATGATTGTTTTCCCATGTGTCGCTGGGATGAGGCTCAAATGTTTTCTAGTGAGAGGTGTGGTTGTTGTAGCCCAGGATGCCACGAGTGGGATTGTGTGTGATTTGAGTCCCAGGTGTGTGCAGGTAGGTTGAGGCAGTGGGAATTTGTATGGGAAGAGTTGTAGAATCAAGATGTTGGCCATTAGGGATGAGCAGTTAACCACTGAGAAATTGGTGTGGGGTAACCAAATGTCAATGTGCTTATACTACTACCTTAATTGACTTTCATTATTTGGTGAGCATGCCTTGGTGAAGCTGGGATGGTTAGTACTCCTTGGATGGTTCCTTTAGGTTCTACTATTTTCTCATAGGGGCATTAGTATGTTACCTCAATTGTACATAGGTAGATTTAGTTTTCATACTGGGTATACTTGTATACTCACCCTACATCCATAAAACTATTTTCATGTTTCCAGGAGGACTTTGAGGACCATGATAGACTTTACTAGCTCAGGGATTAGGATTAGTTGATGTTTCTTCTTAGTATATTTTATTCTGGTACTTCTTTTAGTACTTCTGTTGTACTTTGTATTAGCTTTACTTTTGAAGATGCATGTTGGAATGGATTTTAGAATTACTTCTACTTTAGTACTTGGAGTTTCTTGGGATTTACCATCTTATCTCCTGATCTTGTTCTATAAAAACAGGTAATGCATTCTATATTGTGTGAGATTCGTTACCCATGGTGCTAGTTTCCAATCCGAGGCCTATTGAAGGAAAAACTTGGGGTGGGGGTCATTATCTCTCCTTCATCTAGAGGAAGGATGAGTGTGGAAATTTGTTATCCCTTCCCTCATCTTGAAGAAGGTGGGTCGTGACAAAATGGTATCAGAGGCAGGTTTTGGGAGTTGAGAGATATGATGGAGTTCCGAGATAGGTACAGTGAAAAATGCATGGGATGGTAGGGAAACAGAGTTAGGTGACCTCGGTGCATGAGATAGTATAGGGAAGAATATCTAGGACGCAATTTTTTATCCCCCCCTATGATCAGATGTAAGGACTCTAGATCTACTGAAAGACCAAGTCAGTTGGCTTGTTAATGCATTGACACGTCAGAGTGTCAGCATATTAGTTTGTTGATATGTCAGTGTGTTGGAATGTTAGTGAATCGGTGTGTTAGTGCGTCGACATGTCAGTGCATCGGTGAGTCATGGGATTCGACCTTGGTGAGTTAAGAGCATCGATATTGGTGAGTCAGGGGCGTTGGCATCAGTGATTCAGGGGTTTCAGTGAGTCATTGTGTTAGTAGCCTAGTATTGGTGGCTCAATATTAGTAGGTCATGTCGGTAGCTCACCCACTAGTGGCTCAGTGTTGGTAGATCAATGTCAGCAAATTATGTCGGTAGCTAACCCATCGGTGGCTCAACGTCGATGACTCACCCATCAGTGGCTCATTTCTAGTTTTTCCAATTCTGACGAGTTTTACAATTTCACCCCTCTAATGTTTTATTTGATGTAAACCATATTTAATTCCTTGTTTGGGAATTTTTAAGGACTTTTATAAAGATATTAAATATATCTTTAATATCCTAACAACCCAGGGTATTTTAGATACTTAAACCATGTGATCTTGACAATGAATCCCCGATTAATGTCTTTTGGAAACCTTCCTTCCTTTAATATAGGATTTGGATCTACGAAGATGGAATGTTTCCATCCTATTTTGTTTTTCACTTCCCGTTGGTGTGTCTAGAGCCTTCCTCCATTGAAGAGTTGTGTTTCTATTCTAGGGCCCCTCCGAATCAGTTTCTTGGGGTTCCTTCTGCTCGCGTGATCTCTAGTTCTTAGCGCAAGGAGGAACTTCGATCCATTGATCTTCCAGGTCAGGATTTATTCTACCTCCCTTAAATTGTGCATCATGTGAGGTGAGGGTATTAATGATTCCTTGTGAAGAACTATTAATACTCTTTCTTAAAACAAGAAATAAATAATAAATGAATATGATCAAAAGATTATGGGGTAATGAAATAACGGGTTGGGAGTGGATTGATGTTTAATATTATGTTTTGTTTTTTTATCCTTGTTTCCTTATGGATTGTTGTGGGTGTATGCCTTCTCAAAATCATCACTTTTTGTGGTATTTTATTGCACACTAGTGGTGTTCTGTTTGTTTTTATCATGTATTTTTATAATGTCCACAACAAGAAATTTTCTAAATCGCGTATACTCAGTTAAATAAAATGGATGCCCCAAGATAAAAACCTTTGTGCGATCACTCTTATTTACCACCATGGATTAAAGAAGATAGTTGAATAAATCTAAATACATATTATTAATGGTGTGTATGAGTGCTGTCTTCTTTTGGGTTTTGAGACTTTGTGTGAGTTGTGTGGTATTGCCATTGGGAGCACGATTGTGGGTACATGGGTGGACATGGGAGTTGGTTCTGTGAGAAGGGTGTGGTACGTGTGTGTAGCAGGGATGTGGTTAAATGGTAGTTGTTATGAGTTTGTGTGTGGGGTGGTAAGTGTGGTGTGTTAGAGTCTTAGGTTGAGAGACTGATTGATTATGGAATGGATGGAATTGTAGGCAGCTGAATTTACTTTGTTTGTGTTGTGGCCGTCGAATGACATTTGGCGTGGGGATACAATGTGGTTATCAACTTGTTAGGAAGTGAGACTACATCTAGGAACTCTTCCAATAGCGGGGTTGTGGGACTAGGTTATGAGATATGGATTTTGCAGTATAACCTTGGAGAGTGATATTTGATAGTGGTTGAACGGGGGCGCAATGTGGGACTGGATATATGGTTTTGTTTGTTGTGTTAAGGTGGTTGTGGTTGGTAGTTTCCTAATAGTGCTAGTAATAAATTAAAGAGAATACATTAATTATTAAATGGCACATGGTTAAATGAAAAAGGGGTTGGTTTATGCTTTGGAATTGGATTTTGTGTAGTTGTGCATATAGGGGTAGCAAAAATGTGGTTATGTACGAGTTGTTTGTTTATTGGGGGGACCCATAGTTTGGGATGAGTTTTTTCTTACCTATATATATATATATAAATCGTAGATCCTCATGATTTCATTATACACCCCACCCTTTTTGAGAATCATGTTCCAAGCACCCCCATTCATGGGGTAGGGTGTCTTTCCTAACAACCTGGTTGGAGGATGGATTTCTGGTTATTGACTTTCATCCTCAAACCCTATTCTAGGTTCTTACCGCTCAAGCGTATTCAGGATGGCTGTAATGTATTGATGCTTACTATAGTCCCATATCCTTCAACTAGGTTTTCTTTGGGGGTTTAGAGGAATAGGTGTTTCTGGGCCAGGATTTAGGTCCAAGTGTCTTCAGGATGAGGCCCAGGTGTCTTCGGGCGAGAGGCATGGTTATTGTGGCCAATGTGTCTATGAGTGAGATTGTGTGTGATTTGAGGCCCAGGTGTGTGCCGGTAGGTTGTGGTAGTGGGAAGGTATATGGGAGGAGTGGGAGCATCCAGAAGTTAGGCATTAGGGATGAGCAGTTAACCAGTGGGAATGTGGTGTAGGGTACCCAAATGTCAATGTTCTTATACTAATAACTTACTTAACTTTCATTATTTGGTGAGCGTGCCTTAGTGAGGCTGAGTTAGTTAGTACTCCTTGGTTAGTTCCTTGAGGTTCTACTATTTTCTCATAGGTGCATTAGTATGTTCCCCCACTTGTGCATGGGTGGATTTAGTTTTCATACTGGGTATACTTATATACTCACCCTACATCCGTAAAATTGATTTCAAGTTTCCAGGAGGACTTTAGGGACCGTTTTGTACTTTACTAGCTCGGGCATCCAGAATAGTTGTTGTTCCTACTTATTCTATTTTCATTAGGTACTTCTTTTGGTACTTTTTTTACGTTTTTATCAGCTTTACTTTTGAACATGCATGTGGTAATGAATTTTGGCTTCACTTCTACTTTAGTAGTTGTAGTTTCTTTGGATTTACCATATTATCTCCCGATATTGTTCTATAAAAAGTGGTAATGCCTTCCATATTGTGTGATATTCTATAACCTTGGTGCTAGTCATTGATCTGGGGCCTATTGAAGGTGGGAATAAAAGTTGGGGGGGTCATTATCTCTCCTTAATCTTGAGGAAGGAAGGGCTTGGAACCTTTCGGCCCATTCCATCATCTTGAAGAAGGCGGGGCATGACATCTATATATAAAGAGGCCATAATAATGATTGGGGTAAGAAAATATTATTTTATCTCCCAAATCATCACATGATCTCATATTTATGCAAGGATGATTATGGATATCCTTTGGAAAATAATTCTATGATGTATGTCATGATGAAAAAAATAAAAGGTTTTTTGGTAAAATAGTTATGGATAAACTCAAAATTTAAGACATTTTAATAGTATGAGAATGTGTTGATGAATTTATTATTGTGTTTCCTATTCTTCCCCTTGATAAAAAAGTTTAGTTTTAAAATGAACACATACATAGTAATATAATTATATCAAATATTCTGTATTGAATTTCCCCTATTGAATTTTATGATTTAATGATGAAACTATAAGAGAATTCAAAAAAGGGTTTTATATATCTATGTTCTTATCCATTGGGTGATCAAGTAATTTTTATTAAGAAGAAGCATGGTTTGATGCATCTCGGAAAAGGTTTTCATGATCATAACAAAATCATGATCAAGAACATGTATCCTATTCCACGTATTATTGAATTTTTAGATTAGATTCATGGGTATAAATATTATAAAAGGAGGATCTTTGACTATGATATATTAGAATAAGGGTGAGTAAGGATGATACAAATAATAAAAACTTTTATTCATTATATGTCCACTTTCAATTCATAGTGCTTCCATTTAGACTTATAAATTAACCAACTATCATCATTGATTTTAGGAATAGAGCCTTTAGAGATTACCTTGATATATTTATCACAATATTTATATATGATATTCTCATATACTCAAAGTAGAAGGAGGAATACAAAGAATATTTGGGGATTATTTTAAAGACCTTTATAAAGGATAAATATTATTCCAAATTTAGTAAGTGAAAATTTTAGCAAGAGAAGGAATTTTTTTGTGTCATATATTAAATATAATGGGTATATTTTAGTGTTTGGATTGATATTATTGAAGTTGGAAAGATTGTAAATGTCTAGATAGAGTTTTTAGTATTGAAGTTATTTTTTTATGTTTTTGAATAATACAATACCTAAATTTTCATTCACAATAATTTTATTAATTAAATATTAATTTTATCCTTAGGTAATTATAATTTCTCATAGAATTTTTACACATTGTTTATTATTTATGGGTTAAAAATATATGTTTTTAAATTTTTTAATCAATTGTTTAATTTTTTAAAAACATATCATAAGATTTTTTTTGGGATAACTCATAAATTAATACTAATTACTAATATGTTATTTCAAAATTACTCACATGAAGTCTATTAAATTTTTTTCTATGTGCTGAATGACTTTTATATTTACTATTATAAACATCGATTAACTCTTATGAAAACCTAAACAACTCTTATGAAAACTTATACGACTCTTATGAAAACTTTCATGAAAATTAAACATTTAAATTTGACACTTATAATGTTTTTATAGTTATATTAGTATGATATATACTTATGTTAATGGTTTTTATCCTTATTGTTTCATATTTAATTCTTACGATATTGGAATTTATCCTATATTAAACTCAAATTATCCATTTTAAATTATAATCCTTATAATGTTTTGATTATTTTGTTGTTTGTATATTTATGTTGTTTAGAGCATTATGTTGTTTTTATACGTTTATTGTTTTGATACTTATTATGTTTTATCCTTATATTTTTATATCCATACAAAATATAGTGTAATGGTGATTATAATGAAACTTATATTCCTCGGGTGTTTGATAATTTCTAATAAATTTACATACCTTTTTTGGATAATTTTTATATTTTTTAATTATTATTATTTCTTTGGTTTATTATAAGTATTTTATTAATTTTTAAGTTCCATATATGATTTAAAAAGTATATTATACATGTTTGTTTATAAATATATAATTTTTTAATGTTATTTTTATAAAAGGTTATTTATTTTACTGGATAGATTTAAATGGAGAAATGAATTATGAATTAAGAAAATTCTTTAGATGATGCAACAAATAGATTAAAATATAGAAACTCCCATATGATAAACTGAATGAAGATCAAAGATTGAAAGTTGAGATTTTTTTTATAAAACATGGCCAAAGAAACCAGCGATAGAGTGATGTAAAAGAGATATAAAAGGTTTGAATTTATTTTACTATGAATTATATTCAACTACTATGAGTTTCAATGTGAAATATTTTTTCTGAAGTGGTCAAGTTGATCTGATATTTTATTAATATTTTTCAGTTTTTGATCCATAGTTTCTATTTTATGTTTGTGGTTTATCTATTTTGTAGTTTATTATTTTCCCTTCAAAAACTAGGTTTTTATTTTGTCTATATTGCCGCTGTAAACCATAGTGCTTTTTTGGGATATGATGCATGGATATAAAGTCAGGTTGGGTTGTTCGTCTAGTGACTCCCTTATGAACATCCTTGTCTAGGTTTTGCCTCTAGGTGTAAAAAAGTAGTGTTTTTACAAGGTTATCACATCCATTGAAAAGTCTGATTTTTTTTGTTAGTGGTTTAATTTTTTTAATGGAGAATAATAGAGAGAGGATTAGACATAAGAACACATTAATCCATACAATTATAAAAAAATTGGTCTTATATTTTTAATTTTCACTATTTCATTATTTATTTTTTCTTATCTTTTTATTATAAAAACTCTGGTATGAACTTGAATAGTTTTTTTTAAATGCACTAGATATCTAATCAGTTTATGTTAATTCTCTAATTTAATTAATTTAATTTATGTTTTTATAGTTATTTTTACCCTTATAGAATGTATAATAATCTCACACTAGGGTAAAAATATATTTTTGGATCCTTCAAAGATTACTATGATTATTGAATATATTATCCAAACATGTGTAACATAAATCTATAGTTTTCTTGGATGAACTAAATATTATCGATTCTTTATAAAAAAAATTTCATGTTTTTTAAATCCAATAAACATGTTATATTGAAAATTATTTATGTTTATTTGGAAACCATAAGGATAAAAAAAACTTTAAGGATCACAAGAAGATATTATTTAGTGAACCAGTACTATCACTACCCTATAATAGAGAAGGTTTTATGATATATAATGATATTTTAAATGAGGTATTAGTTTTTTTTATCTTGAAAAATGATAAGGTGTATCTTATGCCTCTTTTAAATTAAGGGTTCAAGAAAACATTTACCTAATACATGATCAATAGTAAGTTGTAGAAATACTAGAATTATAAATTTCGACCCATTATCATTATATTGAGAAGTGTAATATATATACTTTTCAAAATAGATTAATATATATATTCACATAGAAGTAGATGAATATAAACCAATGGAGATTGATAAAGATAATAAATGATTATGAATATATAATACATTATTAAAATGGGAAGGAAAATAATGTGGTTGATGATCTAATTTATAAGGATAATGATACCTTATTCATGGTTAGAATGTAAAGATACCCAACAATTAAGGTTTTGAAAAAAATTACATGGAAATCATAATGGAAGAGTTAAAATCTCACTATTCCTTTATTATTCCTCAACAATCCATTTACATAAAGACTATTGATAAATAAAATGATGATTTGGTTCTAAAAATAATGTGGGAAATATTTTTATGTTCACCTATGGTAAGGAAGTGTTAATAAGATATTGAGAACAAATTAGAGTTTCATATATGCAAAAATTAAAGAAGGATATTATGGATGATGCACATTGATAACCATTATCTACTCACCATGATACATAAATATGTATATAGATATTATTGATAACTTCTAGTGGGAAAACATAAAGAGGGTGATTTTGGAGTACACATCTTAATGTTTTGTATCCTAGAAATTTAATCCTAAATGTTTGATTTCTAGGATGGTGATGTTACTATAAAAGAAACCTTTATGGAAATGGGAGAAAACAACCATATATTTTTTCATAAACCATCCCAATACCTGTAAGGGAAACAATTCCTTTCGGTTTATATTCAATCACCTCACAAAATCATCATATATTATTATTATTCAAGAATATTTATTTATTGACTAACATTTAAAAATATAAATAAACAAAGTAGTAACACTGCATAAAATACCACTCTCTATTTTACTTTATTATAATCTAGAGACACATTAATGTTCTTCATAAGTCCTTAATAATAATTGGATATATAATAAAACTTTATGATTTCCTGTCATCTTCAAAATGATAGTCACTTTGAATGGGATATTCAGACTTTAAAAGATAAATTTAGTTATTTATTGATGGATTTAAATGGAAGTTGGCATATAAATATTCCACTATTTAAGTTATCATATGACAACGGTTTCCACTCAAGTATTCAAAGGGACCATATAGTACTATGTATAGGAATTGTAAAGACCTTAAACCATGAATCCTAGAGCCAGTGGTCACTTTATTACATTGGTAATAAATAAAAGTGACCACATCCCAAAGGAATGAAGAGTTTATAAGTATTGTAAAAATAGATATATATTTGGACATCACATTATATTTGAAAAAAATAAAAACAAAATTTTATTTTTGTTGAGAACATTATTATTCCATCCAGAACATCCCCACATATCAATCATAATACACTTTCTGGAAACCAGGGTAAAGGAAAAAATATAAGGGTGATATAAAATTCTCAGTAAGAATTAATACAATAGAATATATCTTGAGTAAATAAGTTATAATCACTATTTAAAGGTAAATAACTAAAAATATTCTATTTAATAAAAATATTTAGCATGAATAATAATGTAGAATAAATAAAATATGATAAAATAATGCAATTTAAAATATTAAATGATCTTGAAACTCATCAATGGATATAATAACTACTCAAATATTCACATGGAAATCAATAAAATGATTTCATAATGATGTTATTAAAAATTATTACCATGTTAAACATAATTTTTAGGCCCCATTCCATGAATTCATAAACATACTATTAAGGAATCATGATAATAAATATTTCATAAATCGGTAAGGCCTCAACAAAATACCCAAACTAGTTTGTCTCATGAGACCTACTAATGTATAGATGGTCTGTTTAATTTAAGGCCCTACCCATTACATAATATGTCTAATGCATTTATCATATGAATAAATAGTAAAACGCAATCCATATTCCTTAAAAATTTATAAATTTCCATGTAATACCCCATATTTTTGATGAGGTATGAATCCATTCAATTTCAATTTTAATATTTTTTTTCAATCTAATAAAAGTGATTAATGGTTTAAAGAGTGGTTTGGGAGAATCCAAGTCTTGTTCGGAGTTTGTATCTCTATTTTTTAGAGAGATAGGTTGAGATGAATATTTAGTGCATGGAAGTAGTAACCTTGTTGTTCAACTATGAAAAACATATATATAGGATTACAATTTGAAAACCCATGAAAGGTAGGATTAAGGACTTGTGAAATAGAGTAGGTCTACTATAGATATGAAATGCACAGTTATCGCACAATGTTTTTAAACCATATGCCTAAAAGCGTGGAGGGGTGGATATATTGGGTAATAAGCACACACATGAGGCACATGGTTTATCTAACTATGTTCCAAACAATTAAAGGTGGTGTGTGAGATTAATATTAGAGGCTCCAAATTGGCTCATGTTCTATTCAACATTATATAAAAACCATGAACCCCTTACGAAATTGGTGATTCTACCTTTTAACCCTCCTTACTCTTAAATTATAATTTATCAATCTCCATTTTTTATTCCAAGTAGCCACCAAATGTTGGAGCTCCCTTTTTACCTCTTCATAGGATTTAAGACTTTTTTATAAAATGTCAAAATCACTAATTGTTCATCACATTGGATCCATATTGGTATGATCATCAATCCTATTGCTTTATTTTTTTGTTTATCTGGTCATATGGAGTGCTAAATATGTGAAAGTAAATATGACATATTTTCAAGGTATTTGTTTATTTATCCATTTTATTCCATTAAATATTAAATCTAAAGATTAAACTGATTGAGGGGTCATCAACCAAGCTATGGTAGGTGGAATATTTATTTTTTACCTAATATTATTGATGTTTATATTATGTTCCATCTTTTTTCATGCCAATCCTTATGTGAAATGCCTCTTAAAAGTATAATAACTAATGTAATGGTTACCTATAGTGACCCTAGACTTTTACACATATTATTACATGATTTCAAGCATAATTAAACATATAATAAAAACCAAGGATTGTAAAGTCTAGTTCCTCTAGAATATTTGATACGTAATTAAACAACAAGACATAAAAAATAAAACATATTTTATTTAATGTTCATAAAAAGATTATAAATTCCTTTGAGACCATACATCTACATAGGATAAAGTGGGGAATATATAAACAAAGTTATGAGATAAAAAACCCATTAGTGGAATAAACATATGAATAAAGTATAACACATGGGTTATAAGGAACAACATGATGGAATAAAAAACATGAATATACATAAAGATGCATAAAATAAGTAATAATTACATCATAGGAGATGTGGAAACAATATAAAATATGATATAAGTATGAAACAAGGCTTATTTCATGTGTAGGATCATAGGTCAAGGCTAACCACCATGACCGTTGCACATGAAGAATGAGTCAAGGTTAGCAACTAAGGCCATTGCACATGATGTTTCATGATACAATACATTACCCAATGTATTAGAGCAATATCTAGGAACAATCATTATAAAATGTTCATGAATATGTGTTCCACATTAAGTATCATGCATAAGGAATAAAGCATAAACACAATAGTTACCCATAGAAGGAATTAGGTATCGTAATCATATCAAAAGGAATAACTAACAGGAATATCATAACGGTGTCCATAAAAGAATGGATTTAAATCAGAAATGTACATTAATGATATAAAATAAGAATATATTATGATAAATAATTTTAAACTGAAGTGAAGACATGTAAAAATATTGATTATGTAACTTTAGAAATAAAACAATTTATTACGGTTCAAAGATTCTTTAAAAAGAGAATGGAATAATTTTTTGTATAAAACCTGAAATGTATTTTTTCTTGATAAAATTGGTAATTTTATAAAAATAAATTTATATTAAAATATACTACGTATGGTACTTGAAAAGGTGTAATAAGTTGGGAAGTTCCATTTAATCGGGCTTGTTTATCGGGAAGAATTGAGAAGTGAACCTTTTGAAAACATGTATTTACCCATAAAAGAAGGATGTAATGGTCAAGATACATGTGTTTGGTAAATATAAATATAATTTAGAGTAAATATATAAAAATAAATAAGAGTTACATTTTTTTTGATGAGAGAGAATGAGTAATCGGAAGGAAAAAGGAGGTTTAGAAAGAATCTCTACCTTATGTCCGAAAGTGTTCTGCACTTGATCGTAATCTTATGGACAAAAAAATTAATTAACTAATTTATTAATTAATAACATTTAATAAATTTATTTGATTTATTATAATTTTATTAAGTTCATTAAGTTCCTTTTTGATGAGTTATAAGATACAATTTTATAGTTTGGGAGCATTCGTTTCCTTGGTTTTCATGAATTATTTACTTGTATACATGTATGGAAAATCTTGTAAAATTATAATAGTTTTCCAGAATTGAAATTAGAAGTATTTAAAGAAATTAAATAATATTAAATGATATTATATATTATTTTTTCCATATTTTAGTATTATTCATTAGATAAAACATTAAATAAAATCATTTGGATTGATTTGGCAACTTTTCAATCATCACAATCTAGTTTGGTTTCATTATTTAATATCATGTATATATAATGGCTATATAACATTAAATAGGTTGAATACATTTATTATAATCTAGTTAAAGTATAAAAATGGTTTTATGACTATATATAAAGGCGTTAAAGTAAATTGAAACTTTTCATCCTTGAATATGATAAATTAACACATCACAAACAGTGTATTCATTTTTTGAATAAAAAGGGTATGGGAGTGAATGATGATGGATTATTCCATTAAAATAATAAAATTACAATATATGTGATATAAAGGAGTTACTATTCCACTTTTATAAGGGTATTTTAGGAGAGAATGAGAAAAGAAAAAAATTGAAAGAAAAGAAAAGAAAAAGAAAGAGGATTTTACCCCTTGAATTTCTCCTCCTTGAGAACCTCCTTAGGGAAAGGGTTTGGTCTTTTAATGAGACCAAAGGCTTGTGAAAATGAGGTAGAGTATTGTGAAGATTATTGGTAATTAATTATAAACTCTTCATGTCTTAGTATGTGTGAGGAGAAAAGATGGCGAGGGGTGATATTTATAGTAGAGGAGATGGGTGTTTTTTTGGAGTATTTTTGTCATTAGTGGTTATTTTACCTCAAGAATCTGAATAGTTTGAACATTATCACTAAATATATTAAAATAATTAATGGGGTTATATATTTTGGTGATTACATCAATGATGACACAAGGAATGGTGTATTTAACTTATAATGTATATATACCATAAATTACCGTATATTACTATACAATAAAATACAACTATTTTACAAAAATAAAAAAATATACCATAACCATTTTTCGACATGTAGAAATAAAAAATTTACTCCATTTTATGCAAATAATTTTCTAAATATGTGAAATTTAAATTTTTAATGAAATCATTATTTATTCAAAAAATACAAATTTTAAAATTATATCTACTTTTTTAAGACATTGAAAAATTAATTAAGGTCCCATAAAATTATGTTATTATCATTAGAAAGTAAATAATAATTCCTAAATATACTTTTTGAAAATACATTTTATTTTAAATCATTATATTAATGATAATATTGTAAATAAACAATTACGTTTCACAAAAATATCAATACATAAATTAACAATTTAAAACCATTTTTTTACTTATACTATAATAAAATTATATCATATATTCATTTCTATGATGGTTAAGTTTTATATATAATTTTATTGGTGAGGTTACTATTATATTGGTCAGATTACAATTCACAAGGGTCATATTACTATTCCAAAAGTCAATGTTATATTCTTGTATTATATATTCCTTAACATCTAGAAATATCTCTTATTTAATTAATTATTCATTTATAAAGTTTATAATGTGTCCTCTATGTGATAATATGTGATTTAGACTATATGGAATAATTATAATTATGTAATTTACATTGATAAAATTTTGGGACATTTCATTCTTCGCCCCTTAATAAAGTTCTCCCTCAAAATCTTGTTTTACAAACTAAGGGGAAAAAGGTAATGTTACTTCTCTTTCACCACTTCCTCTAGTTTCCATTTCCCCTTCATAATTAAATTTCCACCATAGTACTTTGATCAGGTGAGTAGCCTAGTTAAATAGAACTTTAACTCTATAATCCAAGATCTTCACTGGCTGCTCCATGTAAGAGAGATCAGTCTCCAACTGTACTACCTCTTAATTCAGTTCATTTGAGAGATCTGGTATGTACTTCTTCAATAGGGATAAGTGGAATACATCGTGTACTTGAGACATAGAAGGTGGAAGTGCTAGTTGATCGTCCACAACTCCAATACAATCAAGAATCTCGAAGGGGATGATGTACATGGGACTTAGATTTACTTTCTTCACAAATCTCCAGATCCTATTTCATGGAGATATGTAGAGGAATACCATGTCTTCGACCTCAACCTCTAGGTCCCATCGACGATTTTCTGCATAACTCTTCTGTCGACTTTGGCCTGTATGAATATTTTGCAGAATGGTTTTCATTTTTTTACCATTTCTTCGACCATTTCTGATCTTATAAGATTAAGTTCACCAACTTCAACCCATCATGATGGTGTTACTAATCTTTTCCCATAAAGGGATTCATTTGTATCCAATTGGATGATCGAGTGGAAACGATTATTATAGGAGAACTCAACCATACATAGATATTGGTCCCATCCTCCCTTGATGTTCATAGAAGATGCTCTAAATATGTCTTCCAATGTATGAAGGGTCTCCTTATATTGGCCATCAGTTTGAGGATGATAAGCCATACTAACTTTCATTTTAGTGTTTGGATCATGTTGGAGACTTATTCCAAAACATGGAGGTGGATCTCAGATCTTGATCAGATACAATTGATATTAGTACTCCATGCATCCTTACCACTTCTCTAATGTATATCTAGGAAATCTTATCCAGTGTGAAGTCCTATTGTATTGTGATAAGGTGAGATATCTTTGTAAGCTGATCCCCAACAACCCATATAACATTGTTTCCTCTAATTGTATTTGGAATTCCATTGAAAAATTCCACAGTGATGTTTTACCATTTTCATGTTAGTATACGTAATGGTTACATAATCCCATTAAACTTTTTCACTTTTATCATTCACTTTATCACAAAACAAGAACTTTGATGTATATTCTGTGATCTCATTCTTCATATTGTCCCACAAATAGTTCTATCAGAGATCCTGATACATCTTTGTGATCCCTAGGAGAATAGAGAAGTTTGAGCTATGTGAATCATTCATAAGATCCTTATTTACCTCTCTATTGGATGGTACACTTAATTGTGGGCCAAATCTTACAACTCCATCGTCATCAATTTTGAACTCAAATAATTTCCCATGTCTGATAGTATCCACCTTCTTCTAAATTTCCATTTCTTTTCTAGGAGTATCCTTTACTTTATCCGTGAGGGATGGTTGAGTAGTAATTTGGGAAATGATTGAATATGTTTCTCCTTTAATGATTCCCATGTCCATTCCTTGAAAATCTAAGAAGATTGTATCCTTTTAAATTCTCAGCATTGATAATGATGAAAGATCCTTTCTACTAAGAGAATCTACCACCATATTTGCCTTACCAGGATGGAAGTGGATCAAGAAGTCATATATATTGATGATATCTACCCATATTCACTAGTGAATATTTATCTTCTTATAAGTGAATATATATTTTAGGCTCTTATGATAAGTATATATCTCACACTTCTCCCCATAGAGATAATGCTTCCATATTTTCAACACAACATCTGCCAACTCCAGATCATGCATAAGATAGTTTTTCTTATGAATTTTCAACTTCCTTGAGGTTTAGGCTATCACATTATCATTTTTCATTATTATGTAGCCTTATCCCTTCTTTGAAGAATCACTTTATACAAAAAATAGTTCCCCACCTGTCGGGACTGTGAGTACTGGTGAAGTGACAAACCACCTTTTCATGTCTTTGAATGATTCTTCACATTCACTAGTCCATACAAACATCACCCTCTTTTCAATCAACATGGTTATTGGGTTTCAAAATCACGAAAAGTTCTTCCGAAATTGTTGGTAATACCTATATAGACTAAGGAAACTATGAATCTCTATTACAGATGTTGGCCTGAGATACTATTTTATTTCCTTTGTCTTGGAGGGGTTTATAGATATTCCCATATTAGTGATTACATTCTCCAAGAATGATAATTTTTCCATAAAAAACTCACATTTATTGTACCTTTCATATATTTTCTCCCATTTCAAAGTCTTCGGCATAGTATTCAATTGATCCTCATGCACCTCCTTTATTTCGGAGTATATCAGAATATCGTTGATAATGACTACAACAAATTTTTAAAGGTAATATCTAAAGAATATATTCATCAAATCCATCAATATTGATAAATTATTAGTGAGTCTGAAGAGAATCACTATGAACTCATAGTTCTTATACCTTATTGAAAAGGTAGTCTTCGGAATATATTATTTCTTCACCTATAATTATTGATATCCTGACTAAAGGACCACCATAGAGAAATAACTAGCTGCACATAGATGATTGAAGAAGTTTTATATCCATGGAAGTTACTTGTTATTTATCAAGATTTTATTGTGATCATGACAATAGATGTAGAGGATCATTGATACATCCTTCTTCTTACGAAATAGGACAAGTACACCCCAAGGTGAAACACTTAGGTGAATAAACCTGTTTTTGGTATTCTCCTATAACTACTTTTTCAGTTCTTCCAAAAAATGGTGGCAAGTACATAAGGTTTATTTGATATATTTAGAGATATATGAATAAGTTCAATTAATAAATCAACTTCCCAGTCAGGAGGAAGACCAAGAAATTATTCAGAGGAATCAACAGTGTAGTCCCTCACAATGGGCATGTCTTCAAGTGACATTCTATCCTTGGAATCAATCATTTGATCTAGATATGATTTCTTTAAAGGCAGTAATATCCAAAATTGAGATAATGATTCCAAAGAAGATTGATCCTCCTCTTTACACTTGTAGAGAATAGTATAATGCTTCAGGATGTGAAGAGTGATCTCCCTTTCTCAACATTTGATGTGGGATTTGTATAAATATTGTCAATCCATTCCCAATATAGCATCAAATTCCACCAAACGAAGTAAAATAAGATTTTTTGGGAGGTTCATTCCACAAAAATTAACCGGTGAGGAGTTATATAATTTAGATGAAATAATTAACCCATTTTATATTTTCTTAGATAAATCAAATTCCATATTTTTAGGTGGGGTTTGAATGGTTATAAGAAAATTAAAAGATATGAAAGAATGTGTAGAATTAGAATCAAATAGTACATTATATATTCTTGAATTAATAACCAAAATACTTGTCACCAAATAATTTTAGGGCTCCATATCAGCAGTAGTGATAGAATATTTACTTCCTTACTGACTTGAAGGTTGTTTCTGTTGATTTCCTTAAACAACCCTTGAATTATGGAAAAGGTTCTCATAATTCCCATGTTCTTTGTAGTAGAAATACTGCACTATAGGCTAATTTTTGATCTGAACCATCCTTTATTCCTCCATATTAGTGTGATTATTTATATCCATTTAGTATTTATTAGCTAGATTACCCAATATTCCACATTTGAAGCATTTCCTAGTTCCATTTAGATTGTTCCCCGGATTCTTCTTCCCACAATTTTGACACGTGGGATATTAGGATTTCTTCCATCATAGGATTTATCTCTTGATCTGACCATATCATACCCCATTTTCTTCTTTTATCTCAAATCCCACAAGACCATTGAGATTCTCCGATCTCCATTTCAACATTGAGTGAATAACATACAATATCTTCATAGCTCTAAAAGTATCGAATCACCAATGCTTTTTGTATACTCAAATTTCATCTGATAAAGAAGCGATCCACCTTAATTTCACTATTCATGAAAAAACTAGTGGTGTACCAAAAAACCCTCGTGAATTTTGACTTATATGACCCTATAGACTCATCTTCCCTTTTCTTAAATCTAGGTAACTACATTCCCATATTAAGATAAAGAGTTTGGGGAAAATATTTATTGAAAAATATTTTATTTAAATATTTCCATTCCATGGATTCAATTTCTTTTTTAGAATTCATATTATTGATCAGTGTCCACAACTGATCAGCTTCCCCATGAAAATGATAGATTATTGATACAACTTTATCTTCTTTTGAGCACTAGAGGATAAATAATATCTATTTAATGGAGTTAATCTATTGTTATGCGAGGACGTGACCAGAAGACCGACCAAACATGGGAGTCCTTTTCCACTTAAATGATTTTACCGCAACTTGATCTTTATTAGAATAAGGAGGTAATTCCGCATTATTCAAGTAATTATTCATAACTTGAGATAGTTGAGAAAGTATTTTCATGAATTTTTGATCTCCCATTCCCATTATATTTTTCATATCGTTAGGGTAATCATCAAATTACCATTCACATTGATTGTTTTCATGAGTTCGTATTTTTCATTCCCTTAAATAAGAAAATGAAAGTAAAATTGGGGGTGTTTAATACTTAGATAATAGGAATATAAAAAGTATATTTGAACATATAATGATAAACTTGCAAATGGAAATCATATCCTAACATGTGATTCACTATGTTTCAATCTAGGTTAATCACAGTGATAGAATTATCCCTAGGGTTTTTACTAAAGTGATATTTTACTAATATCCAAAAATTACTAGACCATCCTTTGATACAAAAAATAACAACCCTATCATTTTACATATATTACTACTTGATTTTAAGCATAAATAATCATCAAATAAAAACTAAGGATTATAAAGTCTATTATATTTGGAAGAATATATACATAATTAAACTACATGACACAAAAATAATTTTTTAAATATTAATAAAAAATACAAACTTCTTTTAATCCCTTATTTCTACATAGGATAACCAGGGGAATACATGAGAAAAGGTTTGAGCTAAAAAACCACAGTAAGGGAATAAACATATGAATAAATCATAACACAAGGTTTAGAAGGCATGACATAATGGAATAAAAATAAAGAATATACATAAGGAAGCATAAAATATTTAATCATTTTATCATTGTAGATGTATAAAAAATATACAACATGACATAAGCATGAATCAAGGCTCATTTAACAAGTAGGAGCACTAGTTAAGGCTAACCACCAAGACTGTTGCACATGGAGCACGATTCATGGTTAACCACCAAGACCATCACACGAGAAGTCTCATGAGACTAATAATTTCCCAATTAATTATATTGTTATATGGTAATTCCCATCATAACATGTTCATGATTATGTGTTCCACATTAAGAATCACACATAAAGAATAAAACATAAACATAAGAGTTATCCATGGAAAGAATTGGGTACCATAATCATGTCCAAAGTCATAAAAAGAGAATATCATAAGGCTTCCTATGAAAAAATGGGTTTAAAATAGATATGGACATTAATAAGGTATAATAGGCATATATCATGACAAGTGATGTTCAATTGATGTGAAAACATGTAAAAATATTGTTTAAGAATATTTAGAAATGAACAATTTAGTGCGGTTTAAAGATTATTTAAAATTGAAAAGGAATACTTGTTTGTATAAAAACAAAAATGAACAAAGATAGTTTTTCATGAGAAAATAGATTATTTTATAAAAATAATAGTGGATTAAAATATATTATGAATGCTACTTTAAATCATGTAAGAAGTTGAGAAATTTCCCCTTAATTGGTGTTGCTTATCGAGAAGAATTGAAATGGGAACCTTTTTAAAACATGTATTTCCAGATTAAAGAATGATGTAATAATATAGATACATGATTTTAGAAAATATACACAGAATATAGAGAAAATATATAAATGATTAGTTGTCACATTAGGGTAAAGATAGAGAAACCGTAATTCGAAGGAAAAATGGTGGCTCAGAAAGAATTCCTTACCTTATGTCCGAAAGTGTTCTACACATGATCTAAATATCATAGATAATCAAATTAAATATATTAATTAATAGCCTTTTATACTTTTATTTGATTTTTTATAATTTTTTTAAGTTCATTTAGGTTTTTTTGATGAGTTATAAGATACAATTTTATCATTTTGGAGCATTCATTTCTTTGTTTTCCTGATCTGTTTACTTGTATACATGTATGTAAAATCATGTAAAATAATAATTGAAGTAAAAAATTGAAATTATATGTTTTTAATGAACTTAAAAAAATATTAAATGGTCTTAAATATCATTTTTCCATTTGTGATATGATTCATTAAATAAATCTTTAATGATAATCATTTGGATTAATTTGGCGGGTTTTCAATCATCATAAACTAGTTTTGTTTCATTATGTATTATATTGTATATGTAATGGTTACAAAATATTAAATGGGATTTAATTCATATATTATAATCAGTTTCAACCAAAAAAATGGTTTTATGAATATCCTTGAAGGCGGTAATAGAAATTGAAAAATTTTCATCCTTGAATGTGATAAATTAACACATCTGATATGGTGTTTTCATTTTTATAACAAAATGGGGAGGGGAAATAAATGATGATGGATTATTACATTAACATAATAAAATTTCATTATATCTGATATAACAGATTTACCATGCCACTTGGATAAGTGGAGGTGAGGAGATAATAAGATAGAAAATAAATTGAAAGAATATAAATGGAAAAAAAAGAGAATTTTACCTCTTGAATTTGTTATCCTTGAGAACCTCCTTGGGAAAAATGGATTGGTGTTTTGATGAGACCAAAGGATAAGGAACATGGGGGATATTCTTGAGAAGTTTAATGGGTAGAAATTGGACAATATTCAAGTCTTAAAAGGTGTGAGGAGAAGGGGTGGTGAGGTTTGATATTTATAGCGAAGGAGAGGAGTGCTTTTTAAATATTGTATTCATTAGTTTATTATTTTTCCTCAAATGCATGAATAGTTTGAGAACTATCACTATATATATTAAAATTATTAAGGGTAGTTCAATATTATTGTTATTACATCATCAATTAATCAAGGAATATTGTATTTAACTTAAAATGCATATATACTGCAAATTACTGCATTTTAATATTAATAAAAAATTCAAATATTTTAGAAAAATATCAGAAATTCACCCTAAACATTTTTTATCAATATTTAGAATTAAAAAATGGACTTATTTTTATAAAAATAATTTTATTAATATGATAAATTTAATTTTTACATAAAATAATCATTTATTCAAAAAATTCAAATTCTAAGATTATAATAGATTTTATAAAAATTTGAAAAATTAATTAAGGTCTAATAATATTTTATTATAATCATAAGATGACCAAAATAATAATTCATGAATCTATTTTATGTAAATAAATTTTCTTTTAAATCATTATAATAATGATATAATTGTAAATAAAGAATTATTTTTCACAAAAGTATCAATACTTAATTTAACATTTTTGAAACATTTATTTACTTATACTATGATATAATTATATCATATATTCATTTTTAAGATGGATAATTTATATATATACTTTCATTGGTGAAGTTACTATTCTATTGTCTATATTACTATTCATAAGGGTCATAGTATTATTTTAAAGGTCAAGTTTCCATTATTTATGTATATGTTCCTTAACTTTTATAAATGTCAATTAGTTTATTAATTATTCCTTTATAAAGTTTATATTGTGTTATATATATGATTTTATGTGATTTATAATATATTTAATAATTATAAGAAGGGAATTTCCATTGATAAAAATTTGGGCCATTACAATACCTCCTTGTTTAGGGAAGTCCTTGCAAACTAAATTCATCTTTGAAGTTTGTTTACCTTGATACAAGACACCAATTAGGGTGTGTTGCCTTTAATGTCCCATAAGCCTTATGCCTTGAAATGAAATTTAACCACAAATTGAGGGATTTTTAGTTAGCCCTTTTGTAATTAAATGTAATTTAAATTAAACAAATGGATAATGGTATAACCATGTACCTAGTCCCTTATTTCTTTGCATTTATAACTTGAGTAATCCTTATGAACTAAAAGTCCCAAGTGAATTATTAAAGGGTATGGGTTACTACAAGACCATGACTATCCAACATGTCATGCTGAGAGTGACACAAGGGTTTTGACTCAGAACACCTTGGATGAGATCATTGATCATAATAAACTAAATTTATTATAAGTGGATTATATCATATCTGGTTTGATACACATATTCTTATATTCTGAACTGAAAATTAACTTTTTTTATTATCAAAACACTTTTGAGGAGAAAGTGAGAAACCACATGATCCAACATTACAATCAAATAAAACCATAAATAAGGATAACCCGGATCAAGACTACATGATCTGCCCCTCCCCAGCGATTACATCTTGGTGCCAAGCCTTCACCATCGCATGACCGCTCGGCTAGCTGTCCCGTGCAGAAGCACGAGCACGGTACCGATGGCAGAGCCATACCCTCTCAAACTTCCAAGTCCAAATGGCATGCGCAGGTGAAAGCTTCTTGCTCTGAACCTCATCCGGAGCAGAATCATATAGAAAGCCGGTGCGAACACCTCAAAACTTCACAACAAAATCAAATAGAATGATAAGAATTGGCTCAGAGGGTAGTGCATTATATTATTCCATGAGTGACACTGGGGTTCTCTATGTGGAATTCCAAGAATAGGATTAGAGGGTAATTACATTATAATATGCCTTGGGTGATACCTAGGTTCCCATAAAGAATATGATAGAAACGTTTATAGGGTGATGGGTTCATAGTAAACCTAGAGTGATACCTGGGTTCCCTTTATGGAACACATTGTATAGGCTTAGGATTCCAAGAAATTAAATCAATTTACATGTCTTCTAAGTAAAATAGAAAACATGGATTTAGTCTATATGTTTCATTCTTAACGACCTAGTTTTACTTATTATGCTCAAAATACATGAGAATTATGGAACCTCATATAAATATAATTATTACATAGAAAAATTTGTTTTACTTATTCGGTCCTAGCCTTATAGACATAAACATAAAATGCTAAGTGATCAGATAGATTTCTTCTTAGTAAGAAGTATGTATTGTCGGTTAAGTGCCCCATGAGGAACCCATACCAATGTGGGTAATTTAATTTACCATTTTACATTGATTATTACCTTTATAATAAAATTGTAAATTCATAGAATGGGTATTTCTTGAAACCATTGGTGATGACCTACTGAGTTTGTATCACATGTTCTTCAGGCCATCGATTGGTACCTGAACAGACTTCATGGATGCAGGTAGGAGAAAGGGGAAGGGTCCAGATTTACAAGCTTGATTTACTATAATAGGATGGATTACGTGTGTAGAGGATGATGACAATGGTTATGATTATGTTGGAGATATATTTTTAAATTTTGTTCTTTTTTTATAGAATTGTGTATATACCTCCTTCTCTATTTCCCCTATATTCCCTGTTTTTTATATAGCATACATACATGAAATAATTTTTTATATGTTATTGGATGTTGTTATAATTTTAAATTCTAATGATCCTATTATTATTATGTCAGGATACCCTTGTTATACTTCTACTATCTCATTAATTACTTTTCAATTCCTTATTCATTTATTATGAAACTTCTCAAAATCTATAATAAAAGAGGGAATAGTCTTAACACAATACCATTATAGATGTTCAACACTGATTGAAAGCCTTTGGAATATGGGTAGGAATTATTTAGTCCATATGGCCTACAGGGTTCATGTCTCACCCCGACACGTGTATATAAATTTATTTAATTATTTTTCTGCCTTTAAATATTTTGTTGGGGTCCGGGGTGAGTCCCAAATGAAATTTCTATATTTTTGATAAAAACTATGTGTCTTGGGTTCTCCGTCATTGGACGCATGGGTAGAGCGTGACGTCGCGTAGTCCCGCTCGCGACGCCGCACAGTTCTGCACAAGAAACTACATTACCTTTTCGTCTTTCAATAATTAAAGTGAATAAATAAATGTTAATTTATTGTAGCATTTAATTTTTTTATGATTATTAAAAATCTTAATATTTTTATTTTAAATGAGAACTAAAACTATTAATTCAATTATTATTGAAATTAAATAAATAATTTTATTATTTTTAAATTTTATCATCATGTTATTTTTGTTATTCTAAACATTAAAGTTAAATTAATGTTAATTAAAACAATTGTTAGGTATTATTTTATTATTTTAATAATATTATTGTTTTTAGGAATATTATTATTATGATTATTATGATTATGATTATTATTATCATTATTGTTATTGTTATTATTATTATTTTGTTCATATTTTATTTAGTTCTTTTTAGGGTTTCTTTTTTTCATGCAAGTTGCTGATCAGTGACCTTGCGTGGAACACCCTTTTGAATCAGTTTCAACTTTGGTTTGTGTCTGACTCAAGGTGATTGGTCATGAGTAGTTTTTCATCATGGTTTCATTGATCCAATCCTTGGGCCCTCCCTCCCTACCCATGGGGTAAGGGTTTTTGGTTTGTGTAGAGTTTTAGTTTAGCTATTATCACTTTTTGAAGGGAGTGAGTGATTTAAATGTTCTTTTCATGCTTCTTTTAGCGTGAGTAAGGCCCAGTGTAGGTCTAAGTTGAATTTTTGTTTGGTTCTGTATAGGTTTTTTCTTTATGGTGGGGAGACCCACAGTGTGTCTCTTTGGATTTTCTCTCAAATAACTATCAAATGATAGTTGAATTCATATGATGGAGAGTCTAGTTAGGACTCCCCTCCGTTGTTGATATGTTTCAGACAGTGAAGTTGAGTCCCATCGGTGGTCATTAGAATTTCCTTGACTAAATAGGTTGGATCATGCTTGTGTGGAATCCTTAGGTTTTGATCGATTAACTGGTTAGTGTGGTGGATTTTCGGGGGAAGAAATTGTTATAGTGGGGAGAATTGTCACACCCCAACCCATGTGTATAAATTTATTTAATTATTTCTCTACCTTTTAATATTTTTTTGGGGTCCTAGGTGAGTCCCAGATGAAATTTCTAAGTTTTTGATGAAAAGTGTGTGTATTAGGTTCAACGTCATTGGATGCACGAGCGGAGCGTGACATCTCGTAGTTCTTCATTCAATTCCACCCTGGAAACTGTGTGTCCTTTTCATCTTTGAATAATTAAAGTGAATAAATAAACAATAATTTATTATGTCATTGAAAATTTCTATGATTATTAAGAATCTTAATTTTTTTTATTTCAGATTAGAACTAAAACTATGAATTCTATTATTATTGAAATGAAATAAGTAATTTTATTATTTTTAATTTTATCATCATGTTATTAATGTTATTCTAAACATTATAATTTAATTAAGGTTAATTAAAAAAATAGATTTATTTTATTATTGTAATAATATTATTTTTTTTATGAATATTATTATTATGATTATTATTTTTATTGTTATCATTATGATGATGATGATGATTATTATTATTATTATTATTATTTTTTCATATTTTATTTAATTCTTTTTTATGGTTTCTTTTTTTAGAAACCCTATCATGCGCTACCTCCCCCAGCCCCCATTTCCCCTGGCGGCGCACGACCCTTCCTTGTGCGTTGTGTGACCCCATCCAGATCCTCCCTTCTCAGTCTTCCCATTTCCCCTGGCAACGCCTCCTACACCTTGCTCTGACCTCGGCCTCCAGCTCCCAGTGGCGCAACCACGATTCCATCATCCCCTGCATGCGGCGTGCCCCTCTCCTCCTGGTCACCTCCTCCATCACAACAATGGTCTCCCCCTTCCTTCCCTCCTTGTGGCATGACCCCCTCCCTTCTCTGGCATTGCACAACAACCCTTCCGCAGCCCTCGGACCTCCCTGCTTCAGCCTTTCCTAGTAACCCCTCCACATCCCTTGGGGCTCCCAACTCTAGAGGACCAGCCCTTGGCCTCATTGAAACAACCCATCACCCTCACTCACCTCCTTCCCTGCATGCTCCATCCAGCCGCACCCACCTCCGGACACGAACCCTTGGCTAGCAACAACTCCTTCCTATCAGTGCTATTTTGGCTAGCCACAATCCTAGCTGACCCACCACCTCCCGTCGCAGTGACCTCTTTCCTGGTTCATGCTCAACCCCAGCAGCCTACTTGTGTGTGCAACAATCGCACCTGCCGGCGTTGCTTCGACCTACAACCCCTCCAGTGTGTCACCTCTGCTAGTGCGATCCCCTGTCGGTGCACCGCTCCTTCCAGTGCAAATACCACTCCCATCGGTATACCTCCCACTTGATTTATTTTGTTCTTGTTTTATCTCTGGTTGATTAAGGGTTTTGTCGATTAAGTGTTGGTTATGGTAGATTTATCATTTTAGGACCCGAGCAGGGCATTTCTAAGTGGGTGTTGTTTTCGCGCCTTAGTTCTGAGGTTGCGTTATCGTCGCACCTTGATCCGAGGTATGTTCCCATTGCACTGCCTTTTAAAATTTATGTTGCATCTATTTACTGCTATTTGTTCCCTATATATATGTGCTATTTATTATTTTTCAACATCTGGTTAATTTAATTATGATGCAAATTTGTAGTTAAATTCTTATTTTGGAAAAAATAAGGTAATTTTATAACAATTACACAGACTGTTTGTTTTATAAAATGTCTCATTAGGATTTCACTTGGTGTTTGACTCTTTGAACTTGATTTATCGATTTAAATAAGTTTTTAGGATGGACCATGTTTTTGGAATCTTGTAGAGAGTTAATTAGAAACAGTTTTGATAAACATTTATTGCGCCACATATAAATGGTCCGGTTGAATTTTTTTTATAAATAATGTTTTTTCAAGGTGTTTTGGTGTGCTTGCACCCCTTTAAAAACATGCTTGTGTGATTTGGTTTACTGGGTTTTGTGAAAAATATTTTAAATGATTTTAAGTTAAGAGGAATAGTTGGGGATTTTTAATCTGTTTGACGTGAAGTGTTGAATTGTGGTCTGGTTGGTATGTGTGTGTAAAATGGTTTTGTTTGGATGTGTGAAAGGAATGTTTTGAAGAATGTTTATAAATGTTTTTATTAAAAATAGTGTACTTGACACCACTTTTAAAAAATTGTTTACATTTTGAGATAATTATTTTATTGTGTATGTTTAAGGGTAGTTTAGCCATTTCATGAAGTTTTTGAAAAAAAAATATTTATTATGAAAACCCTCATTGGGTGATTTTGATGCCTCGATTGCATGCAATGGGTGAGAGGTCCTTATTGGGGATTCGCAAAATCTAATTTTAGGGTTCTTCGGTTGGAACTCATTATACTTGTTTTATTTTAATGCAATTGAAGAGTCCTAAGGGAGACTCATTGTGAGACATGTTGTGCGTTATTATTATATATATTGTGATTGGATGCTAGGAAGGCATCGGTGGGCTCACCCCCTTTTTAAATACATGAGACATGGGAACCTGGCATGTTCAAAGAATATTCTGAGAATGATTTCTACACTGCTAGGTTATGTTATTGACCAGTGGCCCATATTAGGGTAATGGGTTTGGGTTCATTGTTATGGGATTTTCCCTCGACCTACCTAAGAAAGGATGGAAGAGCGTTTGATCATTTCGATTTCATCGTGTGTGACATGCCAATGAGGATGAGGTCTCATATTCGGTGTCTTTTGGATTATTCTTGATCTCCTAGGTTCACCTAGGTCTATTGACTTTCAGTTGCTTGCAGTGATGAATATAATACATGTATGCATATCTACATTGTCCTTGTTGTGTACTTACTCTTTTGATTTTTTGTGTATTTTTTTCCTTGGAATGCGATAAATTGGTTTTGATTAGGTTTCAAAAAATGGGGTTTAAATGAAAGTGTTTAATTATCCTTGTACTAGTATGAATATATACAAACCACATTCCCATTCAAAAATTCCATTAAAACAAATGAAATGAATCTAGATTTAAAAATGGTTAAGGGTAATGGTTCGTACTTTTATTTTAAGTAAAATATTTTAAAAAACATACATTGGTAAATTGTTGTTCAAACATGAAATGGATTTTCTTTTATTTTAAAGGTAGTGCATTGGGAATATATATCGGGCTAGCCTACTGAGTTTTAATACACATGCCTATAGTTATTATCTAATTTTAATGTTTTTGTAGGCTCCATCTTGGGTGCGCTCACCTTGGGTGATGCTTGATCGTTGAGTTGGGAAGTGACCTGTGGGGTCACACAGAGTTAGTTCGGATGTTGAGTTCAGTTAGTTTTATTTTATTTTTTTCTTGTTTAGTCATTTCTTTTGGTTTATTTATTCTGCACTTCTCTTTATTACTTCCTATTCTTGTATTTATTTTTATTGGGAGAAACTATTCCCATAGTCTCTGTTGATTCCCTAATGCTTGTCTCCATCCCAAGAGGATAGGGAACGCCTCTCAGGCCTTACTGCAGATCGGCTCAGGTAACCGGTTCAGGGTAAACCCAGGTTGGTTTGTGAAAGTTTAGTTACTTCTGAGTGAACTGGGTTCAGGATGTTACAAAGTGTAATCTGATATCTTTTTTCCTTTTGTCACAATATTTGGGTTGGTAGATAGGAGACTCAATCATGTTAGGATTTGGTAATGAACTTGTTCCTATGAGTATCAAACCTATGCATAGGTAAAATTAAATATTACTTGCGATGGGTTTTTTTATTCTGTATTATGCCTATTAAAATTGTATTTATTTAAATGTTGGGTGACAAACATATTTTTTAGCATTTCTTATTATAATAATTAAGGATTCTACTATAACATTGGTAGGATATGGAAAATAGTTATTGATCATGCACTATTATAAGTACTTGAGGATTCACATTTCATTCATATGTCATGCCATATTTATTTCACTACATGCATTTTTTCTAGTATATTTTATGTGCCTTGATTTTTATATCATTAATTATGCTAAATTTTCTTGTATGAAAAGAATTAATTATCTATATAGCATGAAAAAAACATCCTAAATAGTATTTTCCATCATAACTTGATGGTGAAACCTTAAATTACAAATTGTGATATGTTAAAACCTTGAACCAATGGCTTCATGGATTGAAAAATTATATGATTTTGATTAAATGAAGGTTACTTTCAATCTATAGAGAATTTACTTCTACAAATTGTTAATGGTGATTCATTTAAAAAATCATCTTATAAAACTTTCTATATCCTAATGCATTATGTGAAGGTCCATTTTTAATTACATGATGTACCAATTTAAACTTATAAAGAATAGGTTTTTTAACTTGGGAAAGGTAACTCATATAACTGGTTGTGAAGGTCCACTTTTAATTACATGAAGTACCAATTTAAACTTATAAAGAATAGGTCTTTTTAACTTGGGAAAGGTAACTCATATAACTAGATTGTAATATATATATATATATACATATGAAAATAATGGTTTTTAAAAGATTAAATTAAATGGTTTATGTTAAATAAATATTCTAATTAAAAAGTTAAGGGTGTTTTCCTCTAAACCTCAATATCGAAACCCCATTTACTGAGCCCTATGCTTTAAGATACAAGACCTTAACCTTGACCTGACCTCAGTAGTGGGTAATAGGGAGTCTCTCTTATGACCCATATGATCCACCATGTTAGATAGATATAGATTTAAGATCATGTAGATAGTTTTGGATCTTATATAGGATGGCTATGTGCTTCTCATTTTCCTTTATTTTTAAATCTATTCTCTTATCAATTCTATTCAGATGTGTGCATTTGGAATTTTAGAAATACGCCACCACGAAGACCTCGTATTGTACACTAGGAAGGTAGCGATGACCATGATCTAGATGTGGTGAGACATAAGACACTAGTATTACGTCATATAGTGAAACCTATAATACCTCTTGAGAATCCTGATCTTGGTGCCGATACTCTATTTCAGGAGGGTTTCCTGTGATTAATGTAGTCTATATAGGAAGCACCATGACGTGAACCTACTATGGTGGAGTTGATGTGATAATTCCAAAAGAAGTACCCTCCAACATTCTTAGGAGAAGGTGTTCCTCATGAAACCAATACATGGATATTGTCCATTTTATATATCTTTGATAATTTTTTGATATCTTCAAAGAGGAGGGTCAGGCATACAACCTATATACTTTTTGATTCTTCCAAGACTTGGTGAGACACTTTTACATAGGTATATTGTCTTTGGGAAATATTATCGACTGAATTCTAGATGGTCATTTAGGGTTAATTCATTCAAAATATTCTAAGATCTGACCATTATAGAGAGTTTATATAAATATGGTAGGGAACTATTATTATTATGGATAATTGAAATCATTATATCAAGCTTTAGCACTTTGCACTGACTCTTGTTGGTGGTGACTTGATCACAATGATATCGTTTAAGGATGGTCTTGTGTGTTCCATCCAACTATAGGTGAATGTTTTCTTATTTATTACCACTTATAAAATTTTAATCTAGGCCCTTATCACCAAAATAAATATGAGGCAACCTGATAGTGTGGGCAAGGGCGATTTAGTACCGAGATAGGGAAACGATTATTCTAGTGATAGGAAATGTCACATTGAGTCTTCACATGGGGGTTGTGGTATATGAAACAAAACGAAATATATATGGTGTGTAACTAGTGTGGTAGGTTAGGATATAAAAATCCCCAATGTACCAAGTAACCAATTGGGTGTTGAGATTACCGCAAAATGGGTCACCTTTAGTGTTTTTGCAGAATTTTTCCTCCAGTCCCAAGTGATATTGGGTCTGTAATGATATAACAAACATTCTATTTATTTCACATTAATTAATGAATTTTTACATAAGATTTCACATAATATAACCTAGATGATAAATAATTCTAGTGTATTTGGGGATTTGGAAAATTACATGAAAACACAATACGGGTAGTACATCATCTTTATTGAAAACTTCCTTAACATGATTATAATATTCCATTGAACATAAAACTACCTAGCATAACCTGGTTACATACCTAATAAAGGGGCAAGCTATAAATCCCATTAAGAGAATAAACATGGAATAAAATGATGAGAATAATACATTTAGACAATAGGCATATCAATGATGCTTAAAAATAGGAGGAATCATAAACATGACTAATGTGACTTGATACAACATGATAATCATAATGGAAACATGGGAAATGCGGAAACAACTTCAAATAATACATCATAAACATAGTTAAAGGATATCTACCAAGACATAATGATGGAAAATACCTTAAAGGAATCAGGTTTACTAATTTTCCCAACATGATTTCTCATGAGACTATACATTACCCAATGCATTGGAGTGATATATAATTCTGAGCACACCCGTCACATTCATATAATTATCATGGTTAAGTGTAATGCATAGATCATATAATAAGGATTCATTCATCATAATATTTCATTCCAAGATCATGGAGTGTGGAATAAATATATGTAAGTCCCAATTAAATGATTTATATGTTTATAAAGGTGAACATTATAAATTGGAAATGGGTATGGTATTCACCACACAATTGTTTTTTCATGGAAAATCGTAGTGAAATTTTGGCAGCATAACGACATCACTTAAAAATTAATAAAATCAGTTGATGAGAGTGAAGTGGGTATCTCAACATTTTTAAATAAAATGGTCAGTAATAGAGACATGTGAATACATTTTCTGAAAATATAAATTGGAAATATAAGGCATAAGATAATAATGCAACTTGAATAAAATATAGAAGGTGAAGATCCATTACTTGATTGTGTGACTCCAAATGCTTGGGTGGAGTTTCATGAGAGATTGGGAGTTCCATAGGATGACTATTGTGATGGGAGAGAAGAGTAAGGATGTGGTCAAATTATTTTAAGTTAATATAAAGGGGATATTGGATGGGTTTATATAGAAAATGAGTGGGGATTTCTTTTATATTTCTCAAAATTTGGTTTTAGACTATATATAATAAAATAATCAAAAACACAAAAATTACCATGATTTTCGACCATGGTTTCTTCAAAATGGGTGTTTTTTTAATTATTTTATAATTACAAGGTACAAAAATAATAAAATAATACCCTTTCTTAGGTGGAAGTGAGTCATACTCTTAAAAAAGGATTCTAAATCATTAAAATATAGTAATGGTTTGGGAGGATTCAAAATTTATTTATAAAACTAATCAAATAGATATAAAATAACATTATTTTAGTGTGTAATAGTATATTTTGACATGGATACCTTTTATAGTATTTATTAAATCACTTTTTGGTTATTATGATGTCAAAATACACCTTTAATATTTATACAGTATTTAATTTTTACCTGAAAATTTGACTGTCTCAAAAAATTATGAAAAATTAAATGTTGGATAATTTTTACATTATAATTCCCAAAATAAAATAAATTTTATCAAAATAATTTTTTAAATATTTTTACTTTTAATTTATAAATAATAATTGAAATTTATTAAGAAATGAGGGGTTTTTTGAGAATAACTATTTCCAAACCTTTATAATAATTAAAATTGACTTCATAAAAATTATATGATAATTTATATAAAATAAAAATTATTTAATGATAATATTTTATTAAAATATAATTTATTTCAAAAATCCCTTAATTCATGAAAATAAGCGCCTTAATTGAATTTGAATATTATATAAAAATAATATTTTTATTGAATAAAAATAAAAATAATTTATAAATTAATAATAAGAAGAAAATAAAACATTTTTATATTGAAATGAAATACAATATACATATTAATATTATTATATTCTTGATACACATCCCTTTAATACACTAGAAAACACCCTAAGAGTATGGTGCACGATGTTGGTACTTTCATGGGGTGGTTCTGTGAGTATGGTTTGGGCCTTGATCTCAATGATCTTGAAATTATGTGTTCACCATTTCAATAAAGCTTATGTTGTAAGATATCAGCTTGGGATGGGTCTATGGTAAATAACAGAGATGTTATCCCCTCAAAAGCTCCAATAAATGGGCTTCATAGGGCATGATTCTACCGGTTGAGGAAATCGATTCATTTTTCTACGTTAATTGGATTTTTTAAAACCCAATATTTATACTAATCATGTGATCACTATTAAATGTATATATTATCAATGGTAATTATTCATAAAAATATTTTAAATAGGATTTAATAAAACCAAATGAGTTCATGTGTTTTTTATAACTATAATACATAATAATACATTTCAATTAAAACAAAAGGGGAATTTTATTTATAATAGTTTGGGTTGTTACAATATCCAACCTTATAAAATATCAACCATGAATTTTTTATTTCCAATAGTAAAATAGATGAGGGTAACTCTATTTCATCACTTCCTATGGTTCCCACATCACTTCTTCAAACTTGTGGTTTCTCCAAAATACTTTGACATGGTGCATTGTCTTATTTCACAGAACTTTGTCTTTATGATCTAAGATTTTCACGAGATGCTATTCATAGGAAATATTATTCCCCAATGGTACCGCCATAACATTGAGTTCATGTGAGGGGTCTGGTATGTACTTCCTCAATAGGGATACATGGAATAAATCATGTACTTGAGATAGGTTATTTGGGAGTGCATGTTTGTAGGCCACCGCTCTGAGGCGATCAAGGATATCAAAGGGGCCGATGTATCTTGGAAAAAGATTTCACTTCTTCACAAATATCATGACTTTATTCCATGGAGATATACAAAGGAATACCATGTTTCCAACATCAAAATTTAGGTATTGTAAACAATTGTTAGTATAGATATTCTGTCGACTCTGAGCAGCCTTGATGTGCTACTGAATGGTCTCAACCTTTTTCTACTATTTATTCGACCATTTCAAGACCTAGCAGTTTTTGATCCCAAAATTCTTCCCAACATGCAGGTTTTCTTCACCTCTTCTCATAAACGGATTTATAGGGGCCATTTGGATGCTTTAGTTTAAATTATTGTTAAATTAGAACTCAACTAGAGGTAGATATTGGTTCCATCATCCTTTAAAGTCCATAGAACATGTTGTGAAAATGTCTTCCAGTGCTTGAATAGTCCTATCATACTGGACCATAGTTTGATAATGATAGGATATATTGAAGTTCAGCTCATTATTTAGTCCATTTTGGATACTTTTCCAAAACTTGGGGGTAAATCATAGATCTCAATTCGATACAATCTATTATGGTACTCCATAAAGACTCACCACTCCCCTGATGTATATACACGCTAGTTGATGCATTGATAAATCCTCTAAAAAAATAATTAAGTGCACACTATTTGTAAGAAGATCCACCACAACCCATATAGAATTATTCCCTCTTGATGAATTTTAATGACCATTGAAAAATTCCCTGGTTATGTTTTCCCATTTCCATATAGGTATGGGTAGTGGTTGCATTTTTCCCTTGGGTTTTTGACTTTTGATTTCACTTGCTGACATATAATATATCTTAATGTATATTCTATGATCTGCTTCTTTATACCGAACCACAAGTGGTATTCTTGAAGATCTCAATACATCATTTTTCTTCCAGGATCGATGGAGAATGTTGGGATAACCGCATCATCCAACAACTCCTTTAACTTAGGATTTGATGGTACACATAGACGTGACCCAAATATTACAAATCCTTCTACATTAACATTGAACTTAGAGGATTTATCTTTTCTTATATCTTCCAATTTATTCTAAATTCCCACATCATCTCTTTGAGAATCCTATATCTTCTCTATAAGGGATGTTTGGGCAATCATATTTGAAAGGATTGATGATGTTCCCTCCTTTATGATCCCTATGTCCATCCTTTCCAAATCTAAGAAGACTGAATCCCTCAATTATCATCAATGATATAATTGATGGATCATATATAATTATAGCATCTTCCACTTTATTCTCATTCCCTGGATGGTAGTAAATCGATAATTCATAGTCCTTGATCATCTCTAACCACGTTCATTGGTACATATTCAACTCTTTCTGTGGGAATATATAATTGAGAATAATGTGATCCATATATATTTCAGACCTATCTACAAAGAGATAATTACACCCTATTTTCAAAGATAATATCCCTGAATCCAACTCCAGACCATGTGATGGGTAGTTCTATTCGTGAACTTTCAACTTCCTTGATGAATAGAACATGACTTTTTCATTCTGCATTAACACACATCCCAATGTTTTCTTTGAATCATCACCGAATAACATTAAAAGATCTCCACTTATGGGTAGTACGAGTACATGGGTAGTGATAATCCTACTTTTCAACTCCATGAAGCTCTCTTAACATTCATCATTCCAAGAAAACTTGACTCAATTTCGATTTAGCTTGGTTAGAGGGTTTGAAAATTGTAATAAATTTCTCATAAATCGGTGATAATATCCATCTAATATGAGAACACTATGGATATCAGTCAAAAATGTTATCCTTTTCTATCATTTAATATCTCATATCATTGAAGGGTCCACAGATATCCCAATTTTTGTGATGATATTCCCAAATAATGAGACATCGTTGAACCCAATCTCACATTTTCTATACATAGAATAAAGCTTGTCATTTCGTAAGGTATTTAGCACAGTACTCAGACTCTCCATATGATCCTCTTTTATTTTGGATTATATTAGAATATCATCTATAAATAATACAAAAAAGTTTCAAGTTAATCTATAAAGACATTATTCATCAAGTCAATGAATATTGATGGATCATTTGTGAGTCTGAATGGAATTACTTTGAACTCATAGTGCACGTACCATGTATGAAAATCAGTCATAGGGATATCCTCCTTCTTCAAACTAACTTGGAAATACCTCAACTTAATATCCACGTTGGAGACGTATTTTGATCCATGTAGCATATCCAACAAGTCATAAACCTGTGGAAGAGGATACATGTTCATTATCATGATCTTGTTTAGCTCACAATAATCAATGAAAAGGTGCATTGACCCATCCTTCTTCTTAATAAAGAGTCCTGGTACACCCCATGGTGAATCACTTAGGTGTATGAAACCTTTATCTTGATTCTCCTATATTGTTTCATCAACTCCTCAAGTTCCAAAATAGCTATTCTATATGGATTCTTGATTAATATTAATTCCCTAGGTATAATCTTGATTGGAAATTAAACATCTTGGCTAGGAGGAAGACCAAAAAATTCCTCAGGGAACACATAAGCATATTCCCTCATAATAGGAATGTATTCAATTATGTTTATTCCTTGGACTCAATAATTTTAGCTATATAAACTTTCTTATAGGATAATAATACCCATGATTGAGATATTGGTGTTAAGTAAGATTCATCCTCCTCCTTGAACTTGTATATAACCAATGGATGATTCACAATATGGAGAGTTATTTTTTTCTCACAAAAATTTATGTTTGCTCTATATAGGGAAAGACCATCCATGCATAGAATTTTTTCAAATTCCACCAGTTGGAGCATGAAAAAGGTTCGTTGGGAAGTTCAGACCAGAAATTGTGACAAGGGAGGAGTTATATACTAGGGTTTGAATGATTTGTCTGTTTCTTGTTTTCCCTGAAAGATCTAATTCCAAGTTTTGTGGTGGTGTTTTAATAATTATACCCAAAATTCATGATATAAAGGAATATGTAGAACTAGAATAAAAAATTACACTAACTATTTTTGAATGAATAAATAGTGTACCTTTCACGACATCATTTTCGGGATCCACCTCAGTGTCTCTGATGGAAAAAGCACCCCCTTTATAGATTAGAGGTTGTTGGTTGTCTCTAAAAACCCTTGTATTAGTGCATTGGTTTTCAAAGTGACCTGGTTCTTTATAGTTGAAGAAATTAAAAACTCACTTAGGATTGAAAAGAGAATTCCTTTCCTCTGTTTCATTAGTAGGTTTCTCCTATCGACAATCATTATCTAGGTGTCTTTCCTTCCCTTCCCTAAATTATTTCCTCACCCCCTTAAGCAATTTATGGGGGGCTTCTCTATAAACATTTAATAATTGGGATGTTGAGATTATTAAATCTCCATTTTATTTTTTAGGGAACATCAGACAATTTCCTCATTTCTATCAAAGTCTCAGATTGTCTGGGATTTTTGTAGACTAGTTTTTAGTCCACCAAAGAAGTGGTCAACCTTGTATTCATGGATAGTGACAATTCTAGTGGTGTGTAATTCATGTATTATGATTTTTTCCTTGTACACCTCGACAGATTCATTATATTCTTTCTTTAGAGAAAGAAAATACCTTTCTATTTTTAGTTGGAGAGTGAGAGGAAAATATTTATCAATTTTTTTTATAATTTCTTCCATCCAATCACTTTAATATCTATTTTCATGCTTCGTATTTTCTATCAATGCCCCCCACTGATCAGCTTCCCCCTCCACATGATAAACAACAAGTATAACCTCATCTTTTTTAGAAAATTGAAGGATGGATAATATATTCTCAATGGAGTTGATATATTATTCCAATATTAAGGGATTATATGATCCATTGAAAGTCATATGCCTTTATCACATAAAGTCACAATTTTAGATTGTTCTTTCTTAGGGGGATTTGGAAACTCCTTCTGATCCAGGTTCCTATATATATCCTAAGTCAGCTGAGAGAGTATCATCACAATGTTTATGATTCCTACTCCCATTGGGTTGGGTATTTCATTGGGGGTATTCATCACATTGCCCATCGAATTGATTGTTTACCTTGTTCCTCCTATTTTCAACCATTGGATGGAATAAAGATAAAATTAGGGGTAAAGTTTTTTAAAATATTAAACACATAAATGTAAATTTAATGAAATTAAATGGAAAACATATAACTTATATTTATTTCCTTAAATAATGAATTTCTTGGCTTAAATCATTGTTATACATGATATATTCTAAAATATATATTATTATGGAATTTTTTTATTCTTTTAATAATGGTTTTTAATAATATTATAAATTTACGAAAGCATACCCCCAGGAGTGTCAAAACAGGTGCATAGTAAGGACCGTTGTCATGTACCATGTTACACCAAGTAAGACATGCATGTATTTTCTTGATAAACCACTTACTATATACTTACCAAAATATCGAAATTTTTTTCTTATACTTAGTCTTATCCATTTGTATTTCACTGGAGTTTTCTAATACTAATTCTTAAAATAACTAAGTCGTTCCTTTGGTACCAATTATAACAACCCTTCCCTTTAATTCACTTTAATTTCTGATTTGTTACATAAGATCACACTTAATATAACCCAACAGACCTAAAAGTATATTTTATTTGGAAATTTGATACATTACATAAAAAAATAAAATGACGAATACATCATCTTTGTTGAGAACTTCCTTCACATGATCATAATATTTAGTCGAACTTAAAACTTCATGGGATAAACTGGGGATATATATTATAATGTGGTGATCTATAAAGCCCAATAAGAGAATGAAAATGGAATTACATGAAGAAAATATTATATATTAGACAATAGGAATATCAATGGTGCATAAAAAGATTAGGAATCATAAAAATGAACAATAAGACATGATATAACATGATATAACATGATAATCATAAAGGAAACATGGGAAATGTTGCAAAAACTAAAAAATGCATCATAAACATAGGTAAAGGATAAATTAAAAGACATCATAATGGAAAAATTCCCAAAAAAGGAATCATGTTTACTTCCTTTCCGAACATAACTTCTCATGAGACTAAACATTACCCAATGCATTGGAGTTCAATATAATTCCTAGTGCACCTATCACTTTCATTTCATTCTCATGCTTAATTTTTCCATATAGATCATAAAACACGGATTAATTCATCACCATATATCATTAAATGATCAAGGAGTATAGAATAAATAAATTTAATTCCAATTTTAATAAATTATATGTGTATAAAGGTGAACACAGTTGATAGGAAATGTGTATGGTATTCACTACACAATTATTTTGGCATGGAAAATCGCGGTGAAATTTTGGTAGCATAATAACGTCACATAAAAATTCATAAAATCAGCTGATGAGATAGAAATAGGTCTCTAATAATTTAGAAATAAAATGGGCAGTAATAGGGGCATGGAAATACATTTCTCAACATTAGGAATTAGATATATAAGGCATAAGAGAATAAATATACATCAATAACTATTAGAAGGCGAGGATCCCTTACTTGAGTGTGTGATTCAAAATGCTTGGGAAGAGCTTCTTGAGAGATTTTGGGAATTTTGGGAGGACTCTAGAGAGGGAAGGGAATATTAAGTATGTGTTCAAAGGATTTGTAGTGAATACAAATGGGAGATTAGGTGGGTTTATATAGGAAATTATTGGGGATTTCTTTAATATTTCTCAAACTTAGGTTTTGAACTCTATAAAATAAAATCACCAAAACTGATAACATTACAAGGTCTTTTCACATATTTTCTTCCAAATTGGTTTTTATTATTTTATATGTCAAAGTGCCTAACTCAATAAAATAATACCCCTTTTTATGTGGAAGTGAGTCATACCCTTAGAGAAAGGATTTATAACCTTAAAATATATTAATGGTTTTGTGGGATTCATAATGGATTTATAAAATTATTAAAAAGATACTATTTTAAATGTAAAAATTATATTTAGTCGTGGATACATTTTATAATATTTAGTACATCACTTTTGGTTCATTATGATGTCCAAATACACACCTTATATTTATATGATATTTATTTTTTACCTGAAAATTCTACCATCTCAGAAAATTAGGAAAAATTCACTGTTGGATAATTTTGATGTTCTAATTCAAAAAATAATATTAATTTTAGAGAAATAATTTACTAAAAATGTGTTTTCTAACTTTTAAAATATTAATCAACATTTACTCAGAAATATTGTGTTTTTTTGACAATAACAGTTTTCATCCCTTTATAAAAATTACATTGGACTTCATAAAAACTATATGATCTTTTATATTTAATAAAAAAAATCAACAGTAATATTTTATTAAAAATAATTTATTTCAAAAATCCTTTAGTCATGAAAATAAATGCCTTAATTGAAATTAAATATTACTAGAAAATACAAATTTTGTTTTTTTGAATAAAAATCAAAATAATTTACAAAGTAATTGTAACACCCGAGACTTTTATGTTATATAAATCATCAAAGGAATCTTTTTCTACACAACACTTGCTTGGCTTGCTTTACACGCAATCGCGACCTTCCTCGATAGCTTGCGTCGTACGCAATACCGAGTTTCACTAAACAACAATATGCTATTAAAACTAGCCGTTATAAATAGTAATAACCACTTTTTGAAATTTTATAAATTTTATTTTTCAAAATGGACTTCATTTTTGGACTCAGAATATCGAAATTAGCCTAGGGTGAAATTTTGGTATTTTTCTGAAAACTTTCAATTTTTGATGAATAGTGAAACCACTAAGTGGTAGGTTAAAAACTGAATTTTTGCATAAAACATAATTTTACCGCTTCTGTGAATGGAATTTCGAAAATCCGAGAGACACGGTTAATATCAAGGACTAAAATGTGGTTCAATGAGATGAAAATAATTTTTTGGTGAATAGTAACTTTTTTCGATTTTTACCGCGGTTAATAGTAAATAGGGTAACTAAGGGTAAATATGATATTAATATTACCCTAACACATGTACTAATTCTATTGGACAAGTGTAATTCGACCAAAAACAAACTTAGGAATAAAATATGACCATTTAGGCCCACTTGGATTAGATTAGGACATTTATTATTAATTTATTTAAAGAAGGGTCAAAATAGTTAAAATCAAAGTTTAATAAGTAAATAATTTTTAATATGGGGTTATATATAAGATAAATTCGATTGTAAATATTCATTAGAAACCTAAAAATATTTCCTACATGATGATATTTTATTTGTAATTTTTAGACATCAAATAATTTAAATTATTTATGACACAAAGATGATGCAGTAATTATCTTATTAATGAAATATTTACATAATTGATGTTATAAACACCAAAATAAATATAATTTGAGACTTTTATGAATTCCACTAATTTTCTAGGTTACTATGATATATTAGTGTTGATTTAATCAACTTGGTTCGAACATATAATTCTGTTATGACTTTCAGAAAAATCATATATCAAATAGTGTCAAAATTGACACAAAATAGTTTTTAAATCAAATATTATATTATTAATTGTTATTGTATTCCTAAAAATCTAAGGTTCGGCCAAATGACTTAGATAAGGATATATATTTTAATAATAAACAATTTGGGGTTCGTTGGGCATGTTATAGTAATTTTATTAACCATATAGTGAAAGAAAACAAAAAGACATGGTAAAAGTTAAATTATTTAACTTAGAGTTAAATCTAATTGATAAGGTTAAAATAATACCCTAAACTTGTCTAAATCCTATTGGTTGATAGGATTTCGACCCTTACCCACTTTATCTTCGAAATAAGACCCTTTGGAACCATTATAAACCGATTTTGACTTTAATATAAAATAATATTTTGAGATATTCCTAAGGTGCCCCTCTCCTCCCTTATAAAAGGGCACCTCCTCCCCCTCCTCCTCACACCAATTTGAGCACTCAAGCTCGGCCAACCCCTGCAATTTTCTCCTCTCCACTTCCCTAGAATAATCCTAGAGGTCCTGGTCTTCTCCAAAGACCAATCTTAGTTCCTTAAGTGGAGGATTGAAAGAAGCGTTCCAAAGAAGAGGTAATATCCATTACCGATCTTTTCAATTTCTTTCTTCTTCAACTTCTTCTTCTTTAGTTGTTTCATTATAAAGTAATAACATCAGTATTACTTACATACTGATATTTTATTATAAATATGAAACAACCCTAATTCACCTTCTATCCATCCTACGGAAAAATGAAATCACCACGCGTGCGTACGTACGGAATACCGTCTCCACGCCGTGGTGTAATCTATTTTCCACCATCACCTTACAAGGATGGGTATAATGGTGTAATGAGTAACTACATATGATTATTATGAAGTAATATTGATACTGAAATAATATATATATACTCCAATACAATTCCACGATCATAGGAACGATATCATCACGCGTGCGTACGTACGGAATACCGTCTCCACGATGTGATGCGACTCGTTCTACATGATCTTCATTTCATAATGATTATATAAATGAATTGAATAAATGAATATGGTATATACTACACTAATACCATTCTGGAAATGAATTATCTATAACCTAAAGATAAGAATAAGAATTTATTCGACAAAACATGCATAAGAACAAAAAGTTATAAAGACCCGAGTAACAAGTAACAATGAAATATTACTAACAAGAAGCTAATAATATGACCATATATGATATCATATAAATATGTATGATTCTGGAATAAGTCAATAACATTATTTAAACCATTATACAGGAGCTTCGGACACGTACAAAGCTAATCGGACCTAAGGTAAGGGAAATATCACAATCTCATTTTTATCCGAGATTGTTTATTCGTAAGTATTTACTGGGGTGTATTTTATCATCCACATCCATGTTCCATAAATATGTAATATTGTTTCCATCCACTTGCAATAGTTAAAACCCAATTTTACCCTTAGGTAAATTTTTAGTAAAGAATATGAAAGGAATCTTTTGTCGTTTTTCCGTACGAGGTACTTTTTGACTTTTCCGACAAAAGTACGAAGAATGTTTTTTTTAACTTATACGGCATGAATGGATTTTTAAAACATTACTTCAAAGAAGATTCCTTTACAAGTTTTCAAGTTTATTTTTAATCAACTTATTTTATTTTAAAGTTGTATGACATGTTATGAAAGGAAAAATGTTTTTGAAGAAGAAAGGATATTTTCCTCAAGAATTCAATTCAAGTGTTTTATCAAAATTATTTTCCATCTAAGATAATAAAGGGTTCTGTTTCTATCCATATTTTTACATTGGTTTGACTATGTTGTGATGGAATTATGTTTATGAATTCTTTTATCATATATGAATTGATTTATGATGTCATGATGTTTCAAGAATCCCATTTTTGTTATATGTGTTATGCGATGATGTATGTTTTATGATTATGTGGCACACATAAGAAAGGATTCATTATAAGATGGGTGGGACCTATATCTCCCTCCAATGCATTGGGTAAAGATTTTATATCTCATGAGATAGACATGGCTGGAACGGAAGGTTATTTCGGTTCAGTGATACAGGACTGAAACGAGGAGTGAACTCGGTTCAGAAAGGGACTTTGTCCACTAAGATAGTCTTGGCAATGAGTCTTGACTAACAAGAAATGATTTTCCATGATTATGTGTGCATGCCACAAAGTTTCAAGTTTTATGTTATGATTTTGGGGATCTCATTTTCACTTCTATGATTTATTCCATGTTAAGATATTATGTTCTCTTTTGCAGGTTTTGATTTTCAAAAAGATATGATATGATTTTTATTTCCTTTATTTGCCCTTGCTGAGCATTTGAGCTCACCCTTTTATGTTTTCTTTTCCCCAGGTCAGGAAGATGGATATTAAGTAGAATATGCTAAAAGGGACCCTAGATATGATGAAATAAATGGGAGACACTGTAGAAGATTTATGAACCAGTTGTTTATGTTTCCCAGTTTCTAAAGACACTATACCTATACGGTCCTTTGTGGTTTTGTCATATGTTGTAATAAGTGTGCTTCAATTTTGAAGTATTAACAATGTATGTAAAGTATGGGTCGTTATAGTTGGTATCAGAGGAAAGGTATAGTCAACCTTTGGAAACTAGGATGTGAAAGCCTTAGTAAGAACCCTACGAATAAGTCTAAGCATAGAACACAATCTTAGAAATGGCCATGAATAACCTAGGATAAGACCATAAGCATGAAAATTTTATTCTTGAATTATGTGGTTTCCTATTATAATTAGTGTTGCTCACACTATTCTTCTTGGTTTTAGTCAATGGCTGGAACCCGAAGGAACCGTGTTAATGCGGAATGCGACGGGCAATGCAATGATTGTCCCCCTGAGCAAACAAACGATATGGGAGCTGGAATGCAAAATCTTGTAGCCATGCTCACACAACTTTCTCAAGCTATGAATCATGCAGGATTTCCAAACGAGCAAAGGAGGGAGCAACATTCTGTTGAATCCTTCATGAGGCAGCGTCCACCTTCTTTCAGCGGGTCTACTGATCCATTAGTTGCTGAACAATGGATTAGTACTACTGAAAAGATATTTTCAGTTCTTCAATGTTCTGAACATGATAAAGTCATCCTAGCAGTGTACCGTTTGGAAGGAGATGCTGATCAATGGTGGAATCTTGTTAAGAATACGAGGCAAAGGGATGAAATTGAGTCTATGGAATGGGACGAGTTCAAGAACATATTTTTCAATAAGTACTTCCCTCGTATTCTCCGAACAAAGATGGAGAAAGAGTTTCTTGAACTGAAGCAAAGGGATGATGAATCTGTTAGTACCTATGAAGCAAATTTTACAAGACTTTCAAGGTACGCTTCTGGTATTATTATCTAACCTGAGAGTAAGATCGATCGATTCTTTAGTGGCTTAAAACCAAGTCTTCGAAGGGTGTTAGCCATAAGGGACTTCAATAGCTACGAGGAAATCGTTCGATGTGCTCTCAAAGTCGAGATGGAGATTGGAGTAACCCATCAGTCACATGGGTTTGATAAGAAGAGGAAGATGGAATTCAAAGGAAACTCTAAAGAGCACACTGAAAAGAAGATGAACTTTCCATTATGCTCAAAGTGTGGAAAGAAACATGGAGGGAGTTGTCTTAAAGGTACAAGTAAATGTTTTAAATGTGGAAAGGAAGGTCATCGGGCATTTGAATGCCGTGATAATGGGAAGAAGATGTCTAATGATGCAAACAAAGGAAGGGATACACAGAATGAACCTACTACACTTCAATGTTTCAAGTGCAAGGAGATGGGGCATTATGCCAATCAATGCCCAAATCCAAGGGTTGATGATGATGGTCGACGTCAACAAAATCTTAAGGCTAAAGACAAAGGAAAGTCACATGCAATTTCTATCAGCGATGTGGAGTACGATAACGATGTGGTGAAAGGTACACTTACCATCCACTCTAAAGTAGCAAATGTTTTATTTGATTCTGGATCCACCCACTCTTTTATTTCTGAAGACTTTTCTAAGGGTATCACCGTATTACCTCAACAATTAGATGTTGAGTTAGCCGTGACAACACCTAATGGCACATCAATCGCATCAAAAGTTTATAATTCTTCTCCGATCGAAGTTTGTGGGAAAGTGCTTCCTGCAAATCTTGTGATCCTTCCTTTAGTGGAATTTGATGTGATTCTTGGCATGGATTGGCTTTCTCTACATGGAGCTCATATCAATTGCCAAAGAAGGGAAGTCACATTTCATATTCCAAATCAATCTACGATCGTCTATCAATGCAAGGATGAACATAACCTTCCAGTGGAAATTTCTTCCATCTTATGGGTATTGATTCCACTAAATGAAGGTTATTTATCTCAAATGGTTGGTGAGAAACTCACGATTAAGAATATGCCCATTGTACGGGAGTTTGATGATGTCTTTCCGGAGGAATTACCAGGTCTTCCACCAAATCGTGAAGTTGAGTTTTCAATAGAACTCGTACCGGGTGCTTTGCCTATTTCAAAGACACCTTATAGAATGGCCCCAATTGAGTTGCAGGAATTGAAGAAGCAACTCCAAGAGAATCTTGATAAGGGATTCATACGCCCTAGTGCGTCACCTTGGGGAGCACCTGTTCTATTTGTTAAGAAGAAAGATGGATCAATGAGACTCTGCATTGATTATCGAGAACTTAACAAGATCACTATCAAGAACAAATATCCTCTCCCACGCATTGATGACTTATTTGACCAACTACGCGGAGCTCAATACTTTTCCAAGATTGATCTTCGTTCAGGGTATCATCAATTAAGGGTCAAAAGGGAGGATATACCAAAGACGGCTTTCCATACAAGGTATGGACACTATGAATTTATAGTGATGCCATTTGGTCTTACTAATGCCCCTGCTATCTTCATGGATCTAATGAATAGAGTCTTTAGAGACTATCTTGATCAATTTGTGGTAGTCTTTATAGACGATATTCTTGTCTATTCAAAGAGCAAGGAAGAACATGAAGATCACTTGAGAATTATATTGAAGACCCTGAGAAAGGAGAAGCTTTATGCCAAATTTACCAAGTGTGAATTTTGGCTTCAAAAAGTTGCATTTTTGGGTCATATAATCTCAAAAGAGGGGATATCTGTGGATCCAGCAAAAACAGAGGTTATCGAAAGATGTTCGAGACCAACCACAGTAACTGAGATCCGAAGTTTTCTTGGTTTGGCTGGATATTATCGACGTTTTGTAAAAGATTTTTCACGATTATCTAATCCACTCACCAAGTTGACTCGGAAAGGAGTTAAGTTTGTCTGGACAGAGGAATGTGAAGAGAATTTCAAGGAGTTGAAAAGAAGGTTATCCAGTGCACCTGTGCTCACACTGCCTTGTAGTGGAGAAAGGTTTGTGATCTACAGTGATGCATCCAAGAAGGGATTGGGGTGTGTTCTTATGCAAAATGATATGGTGATAGCTTATGCCTCACGACAGTTGAAAATCCATGAGCAAAATTACCCAACACATGATTTGGAGTTGGCTGCGGTAATCTTTGCATTAAAGATTTGGAGGCATTACCTTTATGGTGAAAGGTGTGATATTTATACTGATCATAAAAGTTTAAAGTATATTTTCACACAAAAGGAGTTGAATATGCGTCAAAGAAGATGGTTGGAGCTGATTAAGGATTATGACTGCTCAATCCATTACCACCCTGGGAAAGCAAACAAGGTGGCAGATGCATTAAGTCGACAAGACCATGCTAGTTTATCCATGATGAGGATCACAAAAGATCCAATATTTATGGATTTACAAAGGATGGATCTTGGAATTATAATGGAAGGGGAAAAATCTTATCTTTCTCAAATGAATGTTCAACCATCTATACATGTGAAGATTAAAGAGGCACAGAAAGAAGATGCCGAGTTACAAAAGAAGGTGAGAAATGTTCCTGAATTCAACCTTGATTGTGATGGGATAATAAAGTTCAGGAATCGGGTTTGTGTTCCTCCCATCCCCGAATTAAAGAAGGAGCTGCTGGATGAGGCTCATAGTTCTTCATTCTCTATTCATCCTGGAAGCACGAAGACGTATAGGGACCTGAAAGAGTACTTCTGGTGGGATGGCATGAAAAGAGATGTTGCTGAATTTGTCTCTCGATGCTTGGTTTGTCAACAAGTTAAAGCTGAGAGACAGAAGTCTAAGGGGATGTTACAACCATTACCCATACCCGAATGGAAATGGGAAAACATCACTATGGACTTTGTCACAGGACTTCCTAAAACATCCAAAGGCAATAATTCTATTTGGGTCATAGTTGATCGTCTTACAAAGTCTGCACACTTCATTCCTATTAGAGAGGATTTCTCTCTAGATCAGCTTGCCAGGATATATGTAAAGGAAGTGGTACGATTACATGGAGTACCACTTTCTGTTATATCTGATCGGGATCCGAGATTTACCTCGAAGTTCTGGCGAAGTCTTCAGCATACTCTGGATACAGAGTTGAGTTTCAGCACTGCTTATCATCCCCAGACAGACGGTCAATCTGAGAGAACAATTCAAACCCTAGAAGATATGTTGAGAGCTTGCTCTATGGATTTCAAAGGAGGTTGGGATCAACACCTACCTTTGGTAGAATTTTCTTATAATAATAGCTTTCACTCCAGTGTTCAGATGGCTCCTTATGAAGCTCTCTATGGAAAGAAATGCAGGACTCCAACTTGCTGGGATGAAGTTGGAGAAAGAAAGCTATTAGGACCTGATCTCGTTGATGAAATGGCAGAAAAGGTTAGATCTATTCAACAACACATAAGAGCTGCTCAGAGTCGACAGAAAAGTTATGCCGACAACTGAAGAAAAGACCTAGAGTTTGAAGTGGGTGATAAAGTGTTCTTACGAATATCTCCCTGGAAGAGGGTTATGAGATTTGGAAAGAAGGGTAAGTTGAGCCCTAGATATATCGGTCCTTTTGAAATACTGGATCGTGTTGGGAAGGTAGCTTACCGATTGGCGCTTCCACCGAATCTCTCTCAAGTTCACGATGTGTTCCATGTATCTCTCCTGAGAAAGTACATACCAGATCCTTCACATGTACTCAGCTCAGAAGTTGTACCGTTGGAGCAAGATCTTTCTTATGAAGAACAGCCGATAGAGATTCTGGATCGTAGCGAAAAAGTCCTACGAAACAAGACCACTCGCTTGGTGAAAGTTTTATGGAGGAACCACCAACTTGAAGAAGCTACATGGGAGCTTGAGGATATGATGAGGGAGAAGTATCCTCATCTGTTTGTTACAAAGTGACGAATTTCGAGGGAGAAATTCTTTTTAAGGGGGGTAGAATGTAACACCTGAGACTTTTATGTTATATAAATCATCAAAGGAATCTTTTTTTACACAACACTTGCTTGGCTTGCTTTACACGCAATCGCGACCTTCCTCGATAGCTTGCGTCGTACGCAATACCGAGTTTCACTAAACAACAATATGCTATTAAAACTAGCCGTTATAAATAGTAATAACCACTTTTTGAAATTTTATAAATTTTATTTTTCAAAATGGACTTCATTTTTGGACTCAGAATATCGAAATTAGCCTAGGGTGAAATTTTGGTATTTTTCTGAAAACTTTCAATTTTTGATGAATAGTGAAACCACTAAGTGGTAGGTTAAAAACTGAATTTTTGCATAAAACTTAATTTTACCGCTTCTGTGAATGGAATTTCGAAAATCCGAGAGACACGATTAATATCAAGGACTGAAATGTGGTTCAATGAGATGAAAATAATTTTTTGGTGAATAGTAACTTTTTTCGATTTTTACCGCGGTTAATAGTAAATAGGGTAACTAAGGGTAAATATGATATTAATATTACCCTAACACATGTCCTAATTCTATTGGACAAGTGTAATTCGACCAAAAACAAACTTAGGAATAAAATATGACCATTTAGGCCCACTTGGATTAGATTAGGACATTTATTATTAATTTATTTAAAGAAGGGTTAAAATAGTTAAAATCAAAGTTTAATAAGTAAATAATTTTTAATATGGGGTTATACATAAGATAAATTCGATTGTAAATATTCATTAGAAAGCTACAAAGATTTCCTACATGATGATATTTTATTTGTAATTTTTAGACATCAAATAATTTAAATTATTTATGACACAAAGATGATGCAGTAATTATCTTATTAATGAAATATTTACATAATTGATGTTATAAACACAAAAATAAATATAATTTGAGACTTTTATGAATTCCACTAATTTTCTAGGTTACTATGATATATTATTGTTGATTTAATCAACTTGGTTCGAACATATAATTCTGTTATGACTTTCACAAAAATCATATATCAAATAGTGTCAAAATTGACACAAAATAGTTTTTAAATAAAATATTATATTATTAATTGTTATTGTATTCCTAAAAATCTAAGGTTCGGCCAAATGACTTAGATAAGGATATATATTTTAATAATAAACAATTTGGGGTTCGTTGGGCATGTTATAGTAAGTTTATTAACCATATAGTGAAAGAAAACAAAAAGACATGGTAAAAGTTAAATTATTTAACTTAGAGTTAAATCTAATTGATAAGGTTAAAATAATACCCTAAACTTGTCTAAATCCTATTGGTTGATAGGATTTAGACCCTTCCCCACTTTATCTTCGAAATAAGACCCTTTGGAACCATTATAAACCGATTTTGACTTTAATATAAAATAATATTTTGAGATATTCCTAAGGTGCCCCTCTCCTCCCTTATAAAAGGGCACCTCCTCCCCCTCCTCCTCACACCAATTTGAGCACTCAAGCTCGGCCAACCCCTGCCATTTTCTCCTCTCCACTTCCCTAGAATAATCCTAGAGGTCCTGGTCTTCTCCAAAGACCAATCTTAGTTCCTTAAGTGGAGGATTCAAAGAAGCGTTCCAAAGAAGAGGTAATATCCATTACCGATCTTTTCAATTTCTTTCTTCTTCAACTTCTTCTTCTTTAGTTGTTTCATGATAAAGTAATAACATCAGTATTACTTACATACTGATATGTTATTATAAATATGAAACAACCCTAATTCACCTTCTATCCATCCTACGGAAAAATGAAATCACCACGCGTGCGTACGTACGGAATACCGTCTCCACGCCGTGGTGTAATCTATTTTCCACCATCACCTTACAAGGATGGGTATAATGGTGTAATGAGTAACTACATATGATTATTATGAAGTAATATTGATACTGAAATAATATATATATACTCCAATACAATTCCACGATCATAGGAACGATATCATCACGCGTGCGTACGTACGGAATACCGTCTCCACGATGTGATGCGACTCGTTCTACATGATCTTCATTTCATAATGATTATATAAATGAATTGAATAAATGAATATGGTATATACTACACTAATACCATTCTGGAAATGAATTATCTATAACCTAAAGATAAGAATAAGAATTTATTCGACAAAACATGCATAAGAACAAAAAGTTATAAAGACCCGAGTAACAAGTAACAATGAAATATTACTAAAAAGAAGCTAATAATATGACCATATATGATATCATATAAATATGTATGATTCTGGAATAAGTCAATAACATTATTTAAACCATTATACAGGAGCTTCGGACACGTACAAAGCTAATCGGACCTAAGGTAAGGGAAATATCACAATCTCATTTTTATCCGAGATTGTTTATTCGTAAGTATTTACTGGGGTGTATTTTATCATCCACATCCATGTTACCTAAATATGTAATATTGTTTCCATCCACTTGCAATAGTTAAAACCCAATTTTACCCTTAGGTAAATTTTTAGTAAAGAATATGAAATGAATCTTTTGTCGTTTTTCCGTACGAGGTACTTTTTGACTTTTCGGACAAAAGTACGAAGAATGTTTTTTTTAACTTATACGGCATGAATGGATTTTTAAAACATTACTTCAAAGAAGCTTCCTTTACAAGTTTTCAAGTTTATTTTTAATCAACTTCTTTTATTTTAAAGTTGTATGACATGTTATGAAAGGAAAAATGTTTTTGAAGAAGAAAGGATATTTTCCTCAAGAATTCAATTCAAGTGTTTTATCAAAATTATTTTCCATCTAAGATAATAAAGGGTTCTGTTTCTATCCATATTTTTACATTGGTTTGACTATGTTGTGATGGAATTATGTTTATGAATTCCTTTATCATATATGAATTGATTTATGATGTCATGATGTTTCAAGAATCCCATTTTTGTTATATGTGTTATGCGATGATGTATGTTTTATGATTATGTGGCACACATAAGAAAGGATTCATTATAAGATGGGTGGGACCTATATCTCCCTCCAATGCATTGGGTAAAGATTTTATATCTCATGAGATAGACATGGCTGGAACGGAAGGTTATTTCGGTTCAGTGATACAGGACTGAAACGAGGAGTGAACTCGGTTCAGAAAGGGACTTTGTCCACTAAGATAGTCTTGGAAATGAGTCATGACTAACAAGAAACGATTTTCCATGATTATGTGTGCATGCCACAAAGTTTCAAGTTTTATGTTATGATTTTGGGGATCTCATTTTCACTTCTATGATTTATTCCATGTTAAGATATTATGTTCTCTTTTGCAGGTTTTGATTTTCAAAAAGATATGATATGATTTTTATTCCCTTTATTTTCCCTTGCTGAGCATTTGAGCTCACCCTTTTATGTTTTCTTTTCCCCAGGTCAGGAAGATGGATATTAAGTAGAATATGCTAAAAGGGACCCTAGATATGATGAAATAAATGGGATACACTGTAGAAGATTTATGAACCAGTTGTTTATGTTTCCCAGTTTCTAAAGACACTATACCTATATGGTCCTTTGTGGTTTTGTCATATGTTGTAATAAGTATGCTTCAATTTTGAAGTATTAACAATGTATGTAAAGTATGGGTCGTTATAGTAATAATTAGAATAAAATATGAAAATCACTCTATTGAAAAAATAAAATATTCATATTCATATTATTATGCTCTTAATATATATCCCTTTTATAAATCAGCAAACTACCTAAGAGAAAGGTGTGCGATGGTTGGACGTTCATGAGGTGGTAAAACGTACATGGTTTGGGCCATGATCTCGATGAGATTGAACTTGTACCACGATAGGATTAAATGGTGTTTAAGTTGTTGGATATAATATTGGAATTGGTCAAGGGAAATCCCCAAAGATTCTATCTCCCTTGTAAGTTCCAATAAATGTGATTCATAGGGTACAATCCTACTAGTTGAGGTTGTCACATCCTTTGTCTGTGTCAATTGGATTTATTAAAACCCTATATTTATATTAATCATGCGATCAATGTTAAATGGAAATATTTTCAATGAAAATTATTCTTAAAGGGATTTTAATTATGAGATAATAAAACCAAATGATTTCATGTGTTTTCTATAACCATAATACATAATAATACATTTTAGTTAAAGCAATAGGGGAATTTTATTTAAAAAATTTCAGGTCATTAAAATTGACTCCACATTTGGGAGTAGGATCAGAAGGTCCAAATAATGTATTGAGTTGGAAAAATAATGGCCGATTAGGAAAAGGTATTGGATGTGGCCACAGAAGCCACTTTTATGAGATGTAGTGCCAACTGAGTGAGTCTGTTCAGGTTAGTCAGGTTATAGCTCAGGGTCAGGGATCTCTCTAGCTACATGTAGTAAAGCTCATACTAGATAAGTATAGTGCTAGAACGTCTATAATATGAGGTAGATATTAGTATACACTACATTATTTTCTACTTTATTTGACACTGGTGCTTTATAATCATTTATATATATTCCAAATATGGAAATACTTGGGCTTTACATTCATTATTTCTATGGGTTTTTGAGACTTGACACACAACTATGAATTTTATTATAATGTATATGCCAATGTAGGGAGTTATACTGGTGATGGTTGGATATCATTTCATATGGAACCTCTTCATGCTACAGATGACATGTTTTTACACCATTATTATAATGGAATTGTTTGTTCCCAAGCATGGTTATATTGATTTCCATCACAAGAGTGTGTCCTTCACATCACCCAAAGGAAGTACCTATATTCAAAAAGGGTAATAGGATTTACAGGTGAGTTGAGATGTAACCTAACATCATGTGATGTGTGGAGTGACAACAAAAATTGACTATATTTTTCTGGATTATCAGGGAATGATACAAACATATTTCTCTCATGTAGTAAAATGTTTCAATATGTTGTTCCAAATTAATTTTCTATACTACCTACAATGAGTGAGGTTGATTTTACTATTCATCTAATTCTAATAGAATCACCGGTAAATATTATTCATTACCAGATGGATACTACTATGTTTCATGTTCTTCATAGGTAGTTAGAGGATTTAGAATGTAAGGGTTTTATATGACCCAATACTTCACCATGGGGTTTGATTATGGTTTTCTATTAGAATACAAATGGGACCCTCAAGATTTGCATGGATTATCAGAAATTGAACCAGCTTACAGTGAAGAACTGGTATCCTTTTCCTCATATAGATGATAATTTTTAGCAGCTATGGGGATATTGGGTATTTTCAATGATTTATTTGAATTTTGGAAACCATAAGGAATGCGATATACCATTAGATATACCTAATAAAACCAACCATAATAGATATTTATTGTATGTGAATTTATTTATGTTGTTCAGTCTCATAAACATGCTATAAGGTTTTATGAATATGATGAACTAGGGTTTTAACTTGTATCTGTATTCATTTGTGGTTGTTTTCAAGGATGAAATATTTTGTACTAACACAATCTACATGATCATGTTAAGCACCTTGATATCATTTTGTGTATGATGAGGCTATATAGGTTGTATTCCACGATAAAAAAATGTATGTTTTGGATCGCTAAAGTTCACTACTTGGGTAAAATTATCTTAGAGGTAAAAGTATATTTTTTACCTAGAGAAGGAGATATCCATGGTCTATTTGGAGAATTATAAGAACATATATGATATATAATGATTCTTGTGGGTAGCTAGATATTAAATTCATTTTATTTAGGATTTTTAGGCATTACAATACCTATCATGATCCTAATCTTAAGGGAATCAAATTTTTATTTTTTGAATATTCTGATAAATCCTTTTTGGATTTGATATAATGGTTGACTTCAGCATCGATCATGATTATTATAGAGCTAGGATGAAGTTATATGGTATGTTTTGATGCTTTAGCAATTATCCTAGGAGTATTTCTAATACAGGGTGATTGATTCATGGCATATGGGTCTTAGTAGTTATGTCCTCATGATATTAATTAGCTGACACATGATCTTGAGTTAGCAGACATGGTTCGTGAATTGTGTTATTTGAGGAACTACCTTATGAGAGAGTGAATTTGTTATATACATAGATTATAAAATGATCCCTTACATCATCACTTAACATGGCGTGAATCTAAGATAGTGAGGATGGGTCAAATACCAACGTTTTTTGACTTTGATCAAGCTTATATCCCTAGAAAATAAAATTTAGTGGTAGATGCAATAGGAAGGAATAATTAGACACAAGTATTCTAGGAGTCCAGTAGTTAATGGATATTGATAAAATTATTTTCTGAGATGCACTTGGAGGTGAAGGTGTGTCCTGGTAAGCCTGTAATCACATCATTATCAATGACCTCTTAAATTTTAAAATAGTAAAGATGACCCATATTTTTGATCTCAATGGATTTTTTATAAGGGAAATCATTTAAAGTGGGGACCCACCACCTGGTTGGTACATTTACAGGGATAAGAAATTGAACATTCATTAGAATATATGGGTTCCATAAGAAATATGAGAGGAGTTGATGTGAGATTCTCATGCATATTCTTGGGTAGTAGATCTCACTCTTACCAAGATGTATTTTGATTTACACTTATATTATTGTTGGTTGGTGATGAAAAGAGAGATAAATGGTTTTGTTACTTGGTGTTCCATCAAATAGAAAGTTAAGCAAGAACACCAATGAAAAAAAGACTTTTATTGCCATTAAACATTACTGAATAGAAATGGGATGACTTGACTATGGAATTAATGATGGTTTTACCTAGGTCCCCTTGAGTCAATGACACTATATGGGTTATCATTGACAATTTGATGAAGGTTCCCACTTCATACATGTAAGGGTAACCCTTTAAATGGATATGTTTATAAGGATATATGTTATGGAGATTATATACCTTAACATGGTTACATGTAATATCATCTCAAATAGGGACACTGTAGAGACCCGAAGCTTGACGTACATGGACATTACATTACTTTTGCGGAATACTTAATACATAACAAAAACAGACACACATGGACCGTAATAGTTTAGTGTCTTTGGAAACATGGAATGTAATCTTTTAATCGTGGTGAAAGATATTCAACATCTCCCATAAAGATCTTCCACTTTTTGTTTCCTTACCTAAAACCATTCTTTTAATCCTGGGGGAAAATAAAACATAAAAAAGGTGAGCTCAAATTCTTAGTAAGGGTAAGCATGGATAAAATAAAACATACCATATACATTTGAACATAAAAACATGAACATAATGTTTAAACCTCAAAATCTTGAGCAACGACTTAAAACAAGGAAGTACATAAGAAATAGATCATAATGGAACATAAATCATGATAACATAGCATGAGAAAAAACATGTAATTGTGGAATCCATTAAGCACATGTAATGATTTCCATAGTATCCAAGGCATTGCTTCCTAGACCATCTTAGTGGTCAAATTCCCTTTCTGAATCGAGTTCACTCCTCGTTCCAGTCCTGTAATACTGAACCAGATTAACTTACCGTTCCACCAATGTCTATCTCATGAGATATAAATCTTTACCCAATTCATTGGAGGGAGATATAGGTCCCACCCATCTCATAATGAAATCATTCTTACTTATTCCACAAAATAAACATACATCATTCATAAAAACCCAATAAATAAAATGGGTTTCATAAACATCATCCCATCAACAAATAATCCATATAAAATAAATAGATATCATTTCATAATAAGAAAAGTGAAACCATGTAAATCATGGAGACATTATACTTGAAACATACGCATATGAAGTAATGTTATCTTTGATGAAAAATGGTTTTGATAAAACACTTGAAATAAATTCTTGAGGAAAATATCCTTTCTTCTTCAAAATCATTTTCTTTTCACAAAATTCCATGAAATTTTAAAAGAAAATGATTTTGTTGAAAATAGTCATTAAATCTTGTAGATTAAGCTTCATGAAAATGAGGCGTTATGAAATCGTAAAAATCCATTCACGCCATATAAGTTAAAAATAACATTCTTCTCGTACTTTTGTCGGAAAAGTCAAAAAGTACCTCATATGGTAAAAAAAGAAAGATTCCTTACATACCATGTAGTAAAAGTCAGAAATGGGTAAAAAGGACATTAAACATACATGAAATCATTTTTAGGAAACATGTACATGGATGATAGCAATAACCCCAGTAAATACTTATAAATAAGCAATCTCAGATAAAAATGAGATTTGCAAAATTATCCCTTACCTTAGGTCCGATATGCTTCGTTCGTATCCTAACCTCCTGTATAATGATTTAATTAATGTAATTGAATTATTACAGAATCATATTCATTGTTATTATATCATATATGTTTCACTTATGACTTTATATTACTCGTTCTTTTGTAAATCCCTTGTTAAAGTAGCGTTTTGGGTAAAATCATTTCATATCGTATGTGTTTCGACTTGTTGTTCTTGATATTATTACTTATATCCTGATTTACATAATTCCAGAATGTAAAACATGATTTATATATAATATATATTCATCATATAAATATATATATTATAGATCGATAAAAGGAATGAAATACACCATTAATGGAGACGGTAGGCCGTACGTACGCATGAACGTTGTTTTCGTTTCCTCATTGAATTGAATGGAATTAATTGGATGACATACATATATATATACATAAATCCAGTATCATTATTATGTAATATATTTCATGATTACGTATTATATATACTTTTTAATCATTCATGAATGGTTAACATGGAGAATGAATCTTATCGCGTCGCGGAGACAGTATTCTGTACGTACGCACGAGCGATGATATCATTCCCATGATCGTGGAATTGCATTGAAGTGTATGTATAATATTTCAGAATCAATATCACTTTTAAATAATCATATATAGTTATTTATTTACATAATTATACTCATCCAAGTAAGGTGGTGGTGGAAAATAGATTACACCACGGCGTGGAGACAGTATTCTGTACGTACGCACGCGTGGTGATTTGGTTTTCCGTAGGATGGATAGATGGTGAAATAGGGTTGTTTCGTACTTATAATAACATAAAAGTATATGAGTTATACTAATGTTATTACTTAATAATGAAATAACTAAAGAAGAAGAAGTTTAAGAAGAAATAAAGTTGAAAGAATCGGTAACAGACATTACCTCTTCTTTGAAGCGCCTCTTTGAGGCCTCCTCTTAGGGCACTAAAATTGGTCTTTGAAGAATACCAGGACCTCTAGGATGTTTATAGGGAAGTGGAGAAGAGAATTTTTCAGGGTTTGGCCGAGCTTGAAGGCTCAAAGTGGTGTGAGGAAGAGAGGGAGGAGGTTCCCTTTTATAAGGGAGGAGAGGGGCACCTTTGGAATAACTAAAAATATTATTTTATTATAAAGCCATATTCGTTTTTAAATAGATCCAAATTGATTTATTTAGAATCTAAGGTGGGGATGGGTCTAAATACTCTCATCCAATATAATTTAGACAAGTTTAGGTCATTATATTAACCTTATCTTTTAGTTTTAACTCTTAGTTAATTAGATTGACATTTACCATGTCACTTTATATTTTTATATTATATAGTTAATAAACATAACATATACATCCAAGAGACCCCAAAGTGGTCCATTAATTATACACCTTTCATGATGTAAGTATCATGGCCGAACCTTATATTTTTAGGAATATAATAACAATTAATAATATAATATTTGTTTTCAAAACTATTTTATGTCAATTTTGACACTATTTGGTAATTGATTTTTTTGAAAATAATAACAGAATTATTAGTTCTAAAACGTTAATTAAGTCAATACTAACATGTCATATTAACATAGAATTTTTTTTTAATTCATAAAAAGTCTCAAATTACATTTATTTGGGTATTTATAACATCAATTATGTCAATATTTCATTAATAAGATAATTACTGCATCATCATTGTGTCATAAATAAATTAAATTATTTTAAGTCTAAAAATTAAAAATAAAATACAATTATGTAGGAAATCTTTTTATCTTTATAATTAATATTTATAGTCGAATTTATCTTATGTATAAAACTATATCAAAAATGATTTAGTTATTAAACGTTGATTTTAACTATTTTAACCCTTCTTTAAATACATTAATAAGAAATGTCCTAATATAATCCACGTGGGCCTAAATGGTCATATTTTATTTCTAAGGTTGTTTTTGGCCGAATTACACTTATCCAATAGAATTAGTACATGTGTTAGGGTAATAATAATATCATTTTTACCCTTAATTACCCTATTTACTTTTAACCGTGGTAAAAAAAGTAAAAAGTTACTATTCATCAAAAATTATTTTCATCTCATTGAACCACATTTTAGTCCTTAATATTAACCGTGTCTCTCGGATTTTTGAAATTCCACTCACAGAAGAAGTAAAATTAAGTTTTATGAAAAATTCAGTTTTTTAACTACCACTTAGTGGTTTCACTATTCATCAAAAAATGAAAGTTTCCAGAAAAATACAAAAAATTAGGCCTAAGCTATATTTGATATTATGAATTCAAAAATGATGTCTATTTTACCAAATTCAAAACATATCAGTTTCATTAATTTAAAAATTAATTCCCGTCGTTAAAACAAATAACGTTTTCTTAAGAGATAATAACTATCAAAAGATTGACACTTGTTTATGTCTGGTTTAAATGTGAAATTACATCCAATGACCAAAATTGTATTAAATTGTAAAAATATGTTCTAAATATACTTTAAAACCACTCAAATTAATAATTTATCACTATTAATTATTTCTATTAAAAAAGTTTTTTTTAATTAAAATTTAGTAATTTTCACTATTCATCAGAATATGAAAGTTATCCGAAAAGTACCAAAATTTCACCCGAAGATAATTTCGATATTACGAATCCAAAAATGAAGTCCATTTTGAAAGATATAATTTATAAAATTTCAAAAAGTGGGTATTACTATTCATAACGGCTAGTTCATAATAATATTATAATAATATCTCGTTTAGTGAAACTCGGTATTACGTACAACACACGCTATCGAGGAAGGTCGTGATTGCATGTAATGCAAGGAAAGTCAAGGATGCGTGTTGTGAAAGCTCCTTTTGGTGTAGCATACAACACAGTACATTAATGAAATTAAAAAGAATATTTTTCATAAAATCTCGGGGTGTTACATTCTACCCCCCTTAAAATGAATTTCTCCCTCGAAATTCATCGGATTTATAAATGGTTTACTACTTGAAAGTTTCTTTTATAGAAACCCACATTGTAAAAAGGAATACCAATACTTGGCTTTAAAAACTTAAGTACGAAACGTAACGGTTACCCAAATTAACTCATCACTGGGTTTCCACATAGGAGAACATATGTGAAAATATGGATATGGAAGAAAAATCTAACCATCAAGTTCTGATGGAGAGTGGTAGAGAACATGGCTATGAAAAATCCAACAATCACAAAGACATAAATTTGTGATGATCTAGGGTACCATCTAATTCAACGGATATAAGGGCACTAGAAAAACATTTTGGGTTTTCAAGATCATTTCCCTAAAGTTGAATAATTTGAATTAGAATAAATACTCACTTTATTTTGGTACAATCTCACTATTGTTCGTGCCTTGAACAATTTCCACTTCATTTCTTAAAGAAATGAAGTTGAATTTGTTATTCATGAAGTTTTAACAGATTATGTGATAGAATGATGGGTTATTCCATCTGTTTCAAACAAAAGGTTAACAAAATTTATCAAATATACATAAGTCCATCTATGGTGAGGTTAATCGTATATGATTCCAAAAATGATCTTATACTTCATATATCATACCGCTTAATAAAATAAAACCAGTTTTTACTAACCATGGACTTCTTGTAGGCTAGTGGTATGCGATAAAGTCCAGTCACACTTCGGTTGTGGGTTCGATTCCCACAGCCTTGTCCGACGTGATGGGCTATCGCCCATCCTGCAGGTTGTCCTTTTTATAAAACTACATTACTATAACATCCCATTAATAATATCAAAAAAAATTTCTATACTTAAACAATAATAACTTATGTCCAACATAATCCATTCCAATCTTTAGGCTTATCCATAATACTGTAGTCCACTCTAATATTACAGTGAAAACGATTACCAGAGATTTCATATAACAAGCATGTTAATACCACTGTTGATCCCCATATATCATAAGATATGTCTTGTTTGTCACATTCCAAACATTCGGAGGCCTTAATCATGTATTCTCTTGTAAAATTAATACCCATTGAATCTTAGTGAAAACATGAGTTCTATCAAAAGTTAACTCTTTTCACATACCAAAACCTCAAACCATGATATAACTATTTCCTTATATCAGTCATGAGTTCATGAATACTGTCAAACATTTCATTTTCTCCTTATCCCTTCATTATGAGCATATCATCTTTTTTCCAAAAATATCTCAATCACTTTCCATGGTTACCGGTACCATAAAATTATTTAAAACCACAATAGACCAATACATAAATATTCCAATATTCCACAATACTATATACAAAATTATTTTGGAAACACTTAATCATTCCACCACATCGTTGTCATATTCAACATCACCAATAGTGATCACATGTGACTTCCCTTTGTCCTATGGCTTAAGTGGTTTCTCATGTCGATCATCACTAACCCTTGGATTAGGGCATTTATTAGCATAATGACCCATTTCCTTGCACTTGAAGCATTGAAGTGTTGGTGGTGCGTTCTCTGCAGTTTTTTCTTTATTCACATAATTAGCAACCCTTTTTCCATTACTTCGACACTCAGCTGCTCGATGACCTTCTTTTCCACACTTGAAACATTTTCTAGTCCCTTTAAGAAAATCTCCACCATGCTTCTTCCCACACTTTGAGCATAAGGAAACATTCATCTTCTTTTCACCATTATTCTGAGATTTCTCCTTGAACTCCATCTTTCGTTTCTTGTCAAAACAATGAGATGGATAAGTAACACCAAATTCCATTTCTACCTTGATATCACAACGCAAAATTTCTTCATAGCTACTGAAGTCTCTTATAGATAATGCCCTTCGAAGATTTGGTTTTAATCCACTGAAAAATTGATCAACTTTACTTTCAGGTTGGATGATAAAGCCAGATGCATACCTTGAAAGCCTTGTAAAATTCGCTTTGTATGTACCAACAGATTCATCATCCTTTTCTTTAGTTCAAGAAACTCCTTCTACATCTTTGTTCGAATAATAGTAGGGAAGTACTTAATGAAAAATGAGTTCTTGAACTCGTCCCATTCCATGGACTCAATTTCATCTCTTGGCCTCGTATTCTTGATAAGATTCCACCATTGATTAGCTTCACCTTCCGAAAGATATACTACTAAGATTACTTTATAATGTTCAAAACATTGAATAACTAAAAATATCTTTTCAGTGGTACTGATCCATTGTTCAGCAACAAGTGGATCAGAAGACCCGCTGAAATAAGGTGGACGTTTCCTCATGAAGGACTCAATAGAATATTGTTCCCTTCTCTGCTCATTTGGAAGTCCAGAATGATTCATAGCTTGTGTAAGTATAGAAATAAGATTTTTCACTCCATATCCCATAACATTTTTATGTTCAGGAGGACAATCATTGCATTGTCCATTGCATTGATCAACACGGTTCCTTCAGGTTCCAGCCATCGTCTAAAACCCAGGAAGAATAGTGTGAGAGGCAAAAATCATCCTAGGGAAAACAACATAATAAAGGGGGAGTAACTTCAATATCTAACATCTTAGGTTTAATTATAATATATTTACCATAATTCTAGGACAATAACCTATACTTATACATAACCTTAGGGACATTCCTAGACATAACTTAGAATTATATCTAGGGATCTCACTAAAGTTCTCGCATCCTAGTTTCCAAAGGTTGACTAAACCTTTCCTCTGATACCAACTATAACGGTCTGGAATTACTTCCAGTGGACTATAATTGATACCTATCAGGGCACTCCATGGGTGGGTACACCCCCTGGGCGGGACACACCACCATCCCCAGTGCCAGCCATTTCCTCATGAAGACCTTGGTCGGAGAGCCATGCTTCGTCCAACGCTCACATGTGAGAGTTCCCAAGGATCAGATTCATTTCTACCCCTTTTGCCTCTGATACCAACTGTATAGACCCGAAGCTTGACGTACATGGAAATTAAATTACTTTTTCGGAATACTTAATACATAACAAAAATAGACACACAAGGACCGTAATAGTTTCGTGTCTTTGGAAAATTGGAACGTAATCTTTTAATCGGTGTGAAAGATATTCAACATCTTCCATAAATATCTTCCACTTTTTGTTTCCTTACCTAAAAACTTTCTTTTAATCCTGGGGGAAAATAAAACATAAAAAGGGTGAGCTCAAATGCTCAGTAAGGGTAAGCATGGATAAAATAAAACATACCATATATATTTGAACTTAAAAACATGAACATAATGTTTAAACATCAAAATCTTGAGCAACGACTTAAAACAAGGAAGTACATAAGGCATAGATCATAATGGAACGTAAATCATGATAACATAGCATGTGAATAAAACATGTAATTGTGGAATCCATTAAGCACATGTAATGATTTCCATAGTATCCAAGGCATTGCTGGCAAGACCATCTTATGGACAAAGTCCCTTTCTGAATCGAGTTCACTCCTAGTTCTCGTCCTGTAATACTGAACCAGATTAACTTACCATTCCAGACATGTCTATCTCATGAGATATAAATCTTTACCCAATGCATTGGAGGTTGATATATGTCCCAACCATCTCATAATTAAATCATTCTTACTTGTTCCACAAAATAAACATACATCATTCATAAAAACCCAATAAATAAAATGGGTTTCATAAACATCATCCCATCATCACATAATCCATATAAAAGAAATGGATATCATTTCATAATAAGAAAAGTGAAACCATGTAAATCATAGAGACATTATACTTGAAACATACACATATGAAATAATGTTATCTTAGATGAAAAATGGTTTTGATAAAACACTTGAAATGAATTCTTGATGAAAATATCATTTCATCTTCAAAATCATTTTCTTTTCACAAAATGCCATGCAATTTTAAAAGAAAGGGATTTTGTTGAAAATATTCATTAAATCTTGTAGATTAAGATTCATTAAAATGAGGCGTTATGAAACCGTAAAAATCCGTTCACGCCGTATAAGTTAAAAATAACATTATTCTCGTACTTTTGTCGGAAAAGTCAAAAAGTACCTCATATGCTAAACAAAAAGAAAGATTACTTACATACCATGTAGTCAAAGTAAAAAATGGGTAAAAAGGACATTAAAAATACATGAAAACATTTTTATGAAACATGGACATGGATGATAGAAATAACCCCAGTAAATACTTATGAATAACTAATCTCAGATAAAAATGAGATTTGCAAAATTATCCCTTACCTTAGGTTCAATATGCTTTGTTCGTATCCAAAACTCCTTTATAATGATTTAAATAATGTCATTTACTTATTATAGAATCATATTCATTGTTATGATATCATATATGTTTCACTTATGACTTTATATTACCCGTTCTTTTGTAAATTCCTTGTTAAAGCAGCGTTTTGGGTAAAATCATTTCATTTATCGTATGTTTTTCGACTTGTCGTTCTTGATATTATTACTTATATCCTGATTTACATAATTCCAGAATGTAAAACATTATTTATATATAATATATATTCATCATATACATATATATATTATAGATCGATAAAAGGAATGAAATACACCGTTCATGGAGACGGTAGGCCATACATACGCATGAACGTTGTTTTCGTTTCCTCATTGAATTGAATGTAATTAATTGGATGAAATAAATATATATATACATAAATTCAGTATCATTATTATGTCATTTATTTAATTAATACTTATTATATATACATTATAATCATTCATGAATGGTTAACATGGAGAATGAATCTTATCCCGTCGTGGAGATGGTATTCCGTACGTACACACAAGCGATGATATAATTCCCATGATCGTGGAATTGCATTGAAGTGTATGTATAATATTTCAGAATAAATATAACTTAGAAATAATCATATATAGTTATTTATTTACACCATTATACTCATCCATGTGAGGTGGTGGTGGAAAATAGATTACACCACGACGTAGAGACGGTATTCCGTACGTACGCATGCGTGGTGATTTGGTTTTCCGTAGGATGGATAGATGGTGAAATAGGGTTGTTTCATACTTATAATAAAATATCATTATATGATTTATACTGATGTTATTACTTCTTAATGAAAAAACTAAAGAAGAATAAGTGGAAGAAGAAATAAAGTTGAAAGAATCGGTAACGGACATTACCTCTTCTTTGAAGCGCCTCTTTGAGACCTCCTCTTAGGGCACTAAAATTGGTCTTTGAAGAAGACCAGGACCTATAGGATGTTTCTAGGGAAGTGGAGAAGAGAATTTTTCAGGGGTTGGACGAGCTTGAAGGCTCAAAGGGGTGTGAGGAAGAGAGGGAGGAGGTTCCCTTTTATAAGGGAGGAGAGGGGCACCTTTAGAATAACAAAACATATTATTTTATTATAAAGTCATATTGGGTTTTAAATAGCTCCAAATTTATTTATTTATAAGCTAAGGTTGTGATGGGTCGCAATCCTCTCATCCAATAGAATTTAGACAAGTTTTGGTCATTATATTAACCTTATCTTTTAGTTTTCACTCTTAGTTAATTAGATTGACATTTACCATGTCACTTTGTATTTTTATATTATATAGTTAATAAACTTACCATATACATCTAAGAGACCCCCAAGTGGTCCATTAATGATACAACTATCATTATATAAGTATATTGGCCGAACCTTAGATTTTTATGAATATAATAACAATTAATAATATAATATTTGTTTTAAAAACTATTTTATGTAAATTTTGACACTATTTGGTAATTGATTTTTGTGAAAATCATAACAGAATGATTAGTTTGAACGAAGTTAATTAAATAAATACTAACATGTCATATTAACATATAAAATTATTGGAATTCATAAAAAGTCTAAAATTACATTTATTTTGGTATTTATAACATCAATTATGTCAATATTTCATTAATAAGATAATTATTGCATAATCATTGTGTCATAAATAAATTAAATTAAATTATGTCTAAAAATTAAAAATAAATTACAATTATGTTGGAAATCTATTTATCTTTCTAATTAATATTTATAGTCGAATTTATCTTATGTATAACCCTATATTAAAAATGATTCAGTTATTAAACTTTGATTTTAACTATTTTAACCCTTCTTTAAATAAATTAATAATAAATGTCCTAATCTAATCCAAGTGGGCCTAAATGGTCATATTTTATTCCTAAGGTTTCTTTTGGACGAATTAAACTTATCCAATAGAATTAGGACATGTGTTAGGGTAATAATAATATCATTTTTACCCTTAATTACCCTATTTACTTTTAACTGTGGAAAAAAATGTAAAAAGTTACTATTCACCAAAAATTATTTTCATCTCATTGAACCAAATTTTAGTCTTTGATATTAACCATGTCTCTCAGATTTTTGAAATTCTACTCACAGAAGCAGTAAAATTATGTTTTATGAAAAATTCAGTTTTTTAACTACCACTTAGTGGTTTCACTATTCATCAAAAAAATGAAAGTTTCCAGAAAAATACCAAAAATTAGGCCTAAGATATATTTGATATTTTGAATTTAAAAATGATGTCTATTTTACCAAATTCAAAACATATCAGTTGAATTAATTTAAAAATTAATTCTCGTCGTCAAAACAAATAGCGTGTTCTTAAGAGATAATAACTATCAAAAGATTGACACTTGTTTATGTCTGTTTTAAATGTGAAATTACATCCAATGACCAAAATTGTATTAAATTGTAAAAATATATTCTAAATATACTTTAAAACCACTCAAATTATTAATTTATCACTATTAATTATTTCTATTATAAAAGTTGTTTTTAATTAAAATTTAGTAATTTTCACTATTCATCAGAATATGAAAGTTATCCGAAAAGTACCAAAATTTCACCCTAAGCTAATTTCGAAATTCTGAATCCAAAAATGAAGTCCATTTTGAAAGATAAAATTTATAAAATTTCAAAAAGTGGATATTACTATTCATAATGGCTAGTTCATAATAATATTATAATAATATCTCGTTTAGTGAAACTCAGTATTGCGTACTACACAGGCTATCGAGGAAGGTCGTGATTGCGTGTAATGCAAGGAAAGTCAAGGATCTGTGTTGTGCAATATCCTTTTGGTGTAGTATATAATAAAATACATTAATGAAATTAAAAATACTATTTTTCATAAAATCTCGGGGTGTTACAGACACTCATTTTACCTCATAGTTTTGGAAGGTTTTGTAGAAGGAACTGGGATGACAATTATTTCTGAGTATATCCTATCACCCTCAGTATGACAGTCAGTCTGAGTGTATGATATAGGTGTTAAAGGTAATTCTCTAGGTATGCAATATTTATTTTGGAGGTTATTATGAGAAACGTAGTCATTGTACTGAATTTTATTATAATAACAACATCGAATAGACTTTATAGATGTATCATTATGGGGATCTATATAGTTGGCCTTGTTTTTTAACACTATGATAGTTAGGTAGGAGAGGTAGCACTATCAGAACCTAATCTTGTTTAAGAGACCTCAAATACGGTAAAACATATCAAGAATCATATAGATATAGATCAGTTGAGGATGAAATCATATTACAATCATTGTGGATTACCTATAGAGTTCAAGATCAGGGATTGATACTTTTTATGTGTTTTACTTAGACCAGGGCATCGACATATTAGGCAGTAGGGTAATCTCACGACGAGATTCATCCAAAATTATGAGGGTTTGGGGAGGGATGGATCATTAGATTATTGGTAATGAATTTCATAGAGGTACAATGGAATTAATGATGTATTCTATGTATCTTATCTTCTTTATTATTATTCAAACCCATCTTATTCTTTTCATACTGAGGAAATTTGTTTTAAGGATGATGATTATTTTTAAGAGTATCGAGTTCATATAATTAATCATAGTAATTAGTGTCTATGAGGTAGGAAAATTACCCTAGTAAAGTTCCTACAGAAGAATGACCTTGTAAAGGATGATACTTGATAGTGATAGTAAAACATATAGGCTCAGTGGATGGAACATTTCTGAAATGATGATCAACCACCCATTACTCCAGTGTTTGAAGAAACAGGTTGTGGAAAATGGTTGAAACATGGCTTTTAGTGACCATGAGATTAAACCATGAAACAAATATATAGAGGAGATTGGTTTTTTTTGAGGGAGTGAACATGGCCATGTTAAATGGTTTGTGTGTTTTATAGGGTTAAAACACATAGTTATCACACATTTTATCTAACTATGCTCCTAAAAATGTGAAGGGGTGGATATCTTGTGTAGTAAAGACACATGATATGGGAATGGTATGTCTAACCATTTTCCAAGCTTTGTGAGTGGATGTGACACTTATATAGTGGTGGTGCATGGTTGGTTCATAGGTTTTTCAAATCTGTGGACAAATTGTGTACACCTTAAAAAGCATGTGAATTTACTTTTTTTTCTGTCCTTCCTCTTAAATTATAATTTCTCCATCCCGCTTCTCCATTTTTAGTGGACACTGCATATTAGAGATCCCTTTACCCCTCTTCCTATGCTTTGATCCTTCTTTTTTCGTACAATGTCAGAATCACTCACCATTCAACATGTTGGATCTGTATTGGTAAGCTCTTCAATCCCATTGATTCTTTCTTCTATTTCTCTCACTGTGTGGAATGATAAATTTGTGTATGATAATATATCTTATTTTCATGGTATTTTTCTATTTCCTTATTTTCTCTAATTCTAGATCAAATCCAAATCTGATACTAGATGAGTTTTCATCTACCATGATATGGTATGTAGTCTTTTGATTTTTCTATAAAATTATTCATGTTTATATTTTCCACTTTCATGTCACGTGCCAGACCTTCTATACATTTCCTCCTAAAAGTATAATTAACTAAATGAATGTATTATTCGGTTTTAGGGTATTCCTATAAACCTAAATTCGTTATAAAATGATTTCCACCTCAACACGAGCCACCTCACATGGTGTGTCAGCTTAAAAGGCCCAAGATCCTTATTATTTTAAATGAAATCTAACTTGTTGCCTCTTAAAAGTATAATTAACTAAATGAATTGTTTATTCATTTTTTAGGGGAGTCCTATAAACCAAAATTCATTATAAAATTATTTCTACAACAATGTGAGCCACCTAATAGGGTGTTTTAGCTTTAAAGGCCCGAGGTCCTTATTATTTTAAATGGAATCGAACCACCAATTTAGGTGTGTTGATTTGGCCCTTTTAGATTAAATATAATTTGAATCATGAACTGTAAAATGGTAATTTTATGTTCCTAGGCAATTTTTTATTATTATTTATAGCTTGATTTATGCATATAAACTAAATAAACAAAGTGAATTATGTGAATTATTAATGGTAAGGGGTTACTGTTATCCCATTACCATCCATCATTTCATGCCGAGAGCATTACAAGGGTTCTGAATCCGAATTCCTTGGAAGGTATCACAGATTATATAAATTAAATAGATTATAAATGTATTATATCACTATGGGAGAGAAACATATATTCTTATATGGGATTCCTCAGATGGGTCCACATGGCGAGTGGAATTATATTATCCCATGAGTGACACTTAGGTCCAATATATGGAATTATAAGGATGTGATTAGGGTTAGGGAATTATATTTTTCCAATATTGAAACATGGGATCCCTATATGGAATTATAATGATGAGATCATATGGAAATTTTATTATACGATTCCTTGAGTGATACATAGGTTCCCATGAGGAATTCCATGGACTGGATCATAGGGCAATGGGGTTATAGTACATCCGAAGTGATACCTAGGTTCCATTTATGGAACTACTTGGATGGGGTCATGATTAAAATAAATTAAATCAATTCAATTTTATACCAAGTTAATTAACATACTAGTATTTGGTATATGCATTACATACTTGGCTATATAGTTTTAATTGATTCTTAAGTTTAATTTTTATGAGAATTATGAAACCTTATATGACTATAAATATTACATGGATTCCATGGATATAAATTGTGGTTCCTGACCTTGTAGATATAAACATAAAAATCCAAGTTCTCAAATACATTATATTTTAGGCTGAAAAAAATATTTTCATTCAGGTGTCCCATGAGGATCCCTAATTTAAGTGGGTTATTTTTTTTTACAATTTTACATTGATTGTAACTTTCACACTACATAATGTATTTTCATAGACTGGATAGTTCTAGACACCATTGGTGGTGGCCTATTGAGTTTATATAAGGCCGTGTTTGGGATACCGATTGGTACTCAGAAAAATGTCCTGGATGCATGTAGGAGCCAGGGGAATGATCCGGTTTTGGACATCATATTTTCTATAATATGATAGAGTATTGGGGAAGAGGACTGAAAATATGATCATGAAGATATTAGAGATATATATTTATCTTTTGTTCATTTTTTTATAACATGTATTATATTATTACTGCTCTATATCCTTTATATTCCCCATTTTGGTACATCCTAAAAACATGAAATTATTTTGTATTTGTTACTGGATATGGTTCTAATAACGGATTCCACTAGTCTGATTATTATTATTTTTGGCTGTTCATGTTCTACTTCTATTGTCTCATTTATTGTTTTTCCACTGATTATCAATTTATTATAACATTGCACTAAAACATTTATAAAAGTGGGTATACTCTCCCCACCATACCGTTATAGACCATTGCTTCTAGTCAGCATCCTCTAGTATACAAGGAATAATTTTTTAGTCCTTGTGGACAAACATTTTTATTTTCTTATGAGTGAAGAAGGTGTGGAATATTAGTGTTTTCATTGGAAGAACTAGTATACTAAATACCAATAATTTACCTAGTCAAAATAATCATAATCCATATAGAGAAATAATATGGAAGATATAATTACAATATCTTCCTAGTGTAACATAATTAAAATAAAGGGGTTTTTTGTCATTGATGAATATAAATATCATAAAACGATCATTGAAAACATCCCTAACTAAAATACGCTTTTCTCATTGAAAATCAATTTATAAAATAAAAATATTAATTCACATTAATAAAAATATTTTCTTTGAAAACAACCATGAAACATTGTAAAGTAATATTGAAAACATTGAAATGTCCTGATGGTAGTACATTCATTTCATTCTGAGTATGTTAAAATAATGTTTCCTTTAACATTTTAGTTAAGAATTTAAAAATTACATCATTCATAAAATGACAAGAAGATTAAATTTAAACCATTTTTAAAAAATCCAATCATTGGTAAAAATTAAATTAAAGAATAATTAGAGAATATTAAAAACAATCTTGAAGACATTTTTTTAGAAAACATGGATATGGAAGAGATTATTTTTGACTGAAGAGATAAATAAAGTTAGTTTTCATTAAAAATATTCTTTGAGTCAATTTATTACTTAAATAGAGGGAAATGGAAATAAAATTTATAATTTATAGAAATTACTAGAGGATAATAAAATAAATTGGGTTTTAGATAAAAATATAAAATTATTCCCCCAAAAGAGACTTAAACATAAAAAATCTTGAATAATGATGATATTGGGAAATAAAACCATTCCACTTTGGTAAAATTTGAATAAAAATACCTTGAAATAATAAAATAAAATGAAAATTAAATACAATTAACATAAATATATTCATGGTATATATTTTAAAAGGATCAATATACACATACCATAAACATATATACATGAAAAACATCAAATAATTCTCAAAGAAAAAAATTGAGATGAAGAACCCTTACCTCAGGTCTAACTTTTTTCATACATGTTTGAAACTCATGTTTAATAAATATAGAATTAATATACATGTTTTATAGAACCATAATAAAATATATAATTCCTTATATGATTTAATTATAAATCTTTTACAGATATTTAATAACAATTGTTTATTAAAATCATTGTTCTGAGTGATAACTGCTTTATTTTTCAGGTATGTTTTGGTTTTATCGTTTTGGTCTAGGTAATTTGATCAAGGATCCATCATAAATTTTTTTAATCATGATATAAATATAATATATATTCATTACCCACTCAAATATATATATATATATATATATGTGTGTGTGTGTGTGTATAGGATCATCCATTTTATGTAGATACATAAAAGTAAATTACACTGTTCATGGAGACGGTAGGATGTATGTACAGATGAACACTATATTCAATTTTTAACGGTCCGAATAAAATAAAGGGAATACATTAAATAATATTTATAGAATAATTATAATATCATATATAACAAATATATTAATTAAATATATCCTTATTACTATCCATTTATGTTGGATTAAGAAAATGAATCACATCGCTTCGTGTAGGGGGTTGTCACAAGTACACACGAGTGAAATTATTGTTTTATAATAGTTTTGAATGTAAAAACTAGTTATGATTTTACAATTTCATAAGAATAATTATTTCATAATTATCATGTATATTCATTAGTTGCATATTTATAAGCATCCATGTAAAATGGTGATGAAAAAAAAACTTCACCACTACGTGGAGACATTAATCCATACGTACACATGAGTAAAGTTTGCACCTTCCATAAGATGGAATAAAAGGTGGATAATGGTTGTTACATCATTATAATATAATTTTAGTTTTTAAAATACTTATTGTTTTATTTTATAATGGATTCCCTTGAAAAATAAGTTGTAAAATATGAAATAAAATTGAATGTATTCGATTAGGAGTTATACCTCTACGTTGAGAAACCACCATTGCCTTACACCTTAATCCTTGAAAGGATGTTATTTTGGAAATAAAAGAATCACTAGGAAATTTATAATATATCTAGGATGGTATTATGGAAGAATTTTTTTGGTATATAATTCTAAAAATGTTTGAGTAAGAGAGGAGAAGTAGTCCCCTTTTATAAGTGAGGGGAGGGGCATTCATGGAAAGAAATAATGTTTTTAATTAAAATAAATTAATTTTTATAATAAAATGAATACAATTTAACATATATTGAATATAAAATGATTATAATTTGAAATAATATCATAAAATAAAATTTTTATAAGTTTTTGTGATGTTTTGACCCTTATCTCTTAGTTTTGACCCCATGTTTACCTTTTGGACAATTACCACAATATCAATGTTTTTATAATATTTATGGGTCAAGAATGTTACCATAAAAGTAAAATTGACTGATAAATGGACCATGGTTGATATTTTAAACCATATCCTATTCACTTGGTTGTATATATTATTTTTATTAATTTTGATTCATTTAATAAAACATTGTTCATTATAAAATTTCATTAATTTCATCTTTGAACTATTCATTTAATTTGACGTTGAAAACTACATAAAAAAATAATTTCAAATATAATAATTTTAAAAATCCATAATATGTAATATTTATCTAAAAAATTCATATAAAATATAATTCATCCAAATTATATTACTTTAATTTTGTTGAAATACTTTATTTTATTTTTCTATTAATTGAATAAATACTTTGTTGATATTACACCAGAATTTAAGGTAATAATTCACTAAATAAAAATTAATAACAAATAATAATGATAAAAAAAATTAATTAGTATTTCAAATAAAAGTTTGGAACCTAACTTATCCACTTTTTATGCTTATGTAAAAATTATAGAGATATTAAAGTCAAGAGGGTGACATTTTGTATTTATTCTTTTCTTAAAATAATATAAAGGTTCTAATCAAAGAAAAATCACATAAAGTTTCCATATATTAGAGTTATGGATGTAAATGGGTCAAATAACCTCATAAAATATGTTAAATTCAAGTGATATATATATTTTAAATCCTTATCCCAATGTTTTAACCATAATTTACCTGTTTTACCCTTACTAAGGTGACAAATATTTACCAAAGTTACTATTAAAAATGACCACAAATTAGATGGAACTAGTTTAAAAAAATTTATACTTATTATTAATAATATTTAATCCATTATATCAAATTAAATTTAGATAAGTGTAAAATTTAATTTTAAATTAAACCCACTAAACATGCGGATAAATAGTTTTCCAGAAAAACCTTCCTTCTTTAGTATAACTAGTTTATATACCAAAATGAAGAGTAAAATTTATTCCAAATATTTTAATCGGATTATTTATAATATAAATGAAGTAATTTTACTTTGAAAAAATTTATAAAAATTATCACTTCTTAAATGTTTGTAACGAAAAGGCATTTTTCAATAAAAATTAGTATTTTCTACTATTCATTGAAAAATTAATTTTTTTTGAAAAATACCAAAATATTGTAACACCCCGAGATTTTATGAAAAATATTCTTTTTAATTTCACTAATGTCTTTTGTTTTACACTACACCAAAAGGTGCTTGCACAACACGCATCCTTGATTTGCCTTGCATTACACGCAATCACGACCTTCCTCGATAGCGTGTGTAGTACGCAATAACGAGTTTCACTAAACAACAATATGCTATTAAAATATTATTAAAACTAGCTGTTATGAATAGTAATAACCACTTTTTGAAATTTTGTAATTTTATTTTTCAAAATGGAATTCATTTTTGGATTCGTAATATCGAAATTAGCTTAGGGTGAAACTTTTGTGATTTTCGGATAACTTTCGTATTTTGATTAATAGTGGAAATTACTAAATTTTAATTAAAAACAACTTTTTCAATCGAAATAATTAATAGTGATAAATTATTAATTTGAGTGGTTTTAAAGTATATTTAGAATACATTTTTACAATTTAATACAATGATGGTCGTTGGATGTAATTTCACATTTAAACCAGACATAAACAAGTGTCAATATTTTGATAGTTATTATCTCTTAAGAACATGCTATTTGTTTTGACGACGGGAATTAATTTTTAAATTAATTAATGAAACTGATATGTTTTGAATCTGGTAAAATAGAAATCATTTTTGAGTTCATAATATCAAATATAGCTTAGGCCAAATTTTTGGTATTTTTCTGAAAACTTTCAATTTTTGATGAATAGTGAAACCACTAAGTGGTAGTTAAAAAACCGAATTTTTCATAAAACTTAATTTTACCGCTTCTGTGAGTGGAATTTCGAAAATCCGAGAGACACTGTTAATATCAAGGACTAAAATGTGGTTCAATGAGATGAAAATAATTTTTTGGTGAATAGTAACTTTTTACTTTTTGTTACCACGGTTAAAAGTAAATAGGGTAATTATGGGTAGAAATGATATTATTATTACCCTAACACATGTCCTAATTCTATTGGACAAGTGTAATTAGACCAAAAACAAACTTAGGAATAAAATATGACCATTTAGGCCCACTTGGATTAGATTAGGACATTTATTATTAATTTATTTAAAGAAGGGTTAAAAGAGTTAAAATCAATGTTTATTTACTAAAACATTTTTAATATGGGGTTATACATAAGATAAATTCGACTATAAATATTCATTAGAAGTCTAAAAAGATTTCCTACATAATCATATTTTATTTATAATTTTTAGACATTAAATAAAGTAATTTATTTATGACACAACGATGATGCAGTAATTACCCTTTTAAGGAAATGTTAACATAATTGATGTTATAAATGCTCAAATAAATGTAATTTGAGACTTTTTATAAATTCCACTAATTTTATAGGTTACGATGATATATTAGTGTTAATTTAATCAACTTGGTTCGAACATATAATTTTGTTATGACTTTCACAAAAATCATATATCAAATAGTGTCAAAATTGACACAAAATAGTTTTTAAATCAAATATTATATTATTAATTGTTATTTTATTCCTAAAAATCTGAGGTTCGGCCAAATGACTTAGATAAGGATATATATATTAATAATAAACAACTTGGGGTTCGTTTGGCATGTTATAGTAAGTGTATTAACCAAATAGTGTAAGAAAAAAAAAGTCACGGTAAAAGTTAAATTATTTAACTTAGAGTTAAATCTAATTGATAAGGTTAAAATAATAACCTAAACTTGTCTAAATCCTATTGGATAAGAGTATTTAGACCCATCCACACTTTAGCTTCAAAATAAGACCATTTGGAACCATTATAAACCGATTTTGACTTTAATATAAAATAATATTTTGAGATATTCCTAAGGTGCCCCTCTCCTCCCTTATAAAAGGGCACCTCCTTCCCCTCCTCCTCACACCAATTTGAGCACTCAAGCTCGTCCAACCCCTGCCAAAATCCCTTCTCCACTTCCCTAGAATAATCCTAGAGGTCCTGGTCTTCTTCAAAGACCAATCTTAGTTCCCTAAGTGGAGGATTCAAAGAGGCGTTTCGAAGAAGAGGTAATATCCATTACCGATCTTTTCAATTTCTTTCTTCTTCAACTTCTTCTTCTTTAGTTGTTTCATGATAAAGTAATAACATCAGTATTACTTACATACTGATATGTTATTATAAATATTAAACAACTCTAATTAACCTTCTATCCATCCTACGGAAAAAGGAAATCACGGCGCGTACGTACGTACGGAATACCGTCTCCACGCCGTGGTGTAATCTATTTTCTGCCACCACCTTAATTGGATTGGTATAATGGTGTAATGAGTAACTATATATGATTATTATAAATTTATATTGATACTGAAATATTATACATACACTTCAACACAAGTTCACGATCATGAGAACGATATCATCGCTCGTGCGTACGTACGGACTACCGTCTCCACGACGCGATGAGATTCATTCTCCATGTTAACCATTTAAGAATGATTATAAAGTATATATAAGCAATAATAATGAAATATATGACATTATAAAGCTACTGTATTTATTTATATATGTATATCATCTACTTATTTCCATTCAAGACAATAAGGAAAGGAAAACAGGGTTCATGCGTACGTACGGACTACCGTCTCCATGAACGGTGTGTTTCATTTCATTTATCTATCTATTATATATATATATATAATGAATATATATGATATATAAATAATGTTTTATATTCTGGAAGTAAGTAAATCATGATATAAGTAATAATAATGTCAGGAATAACATGTCCAAAAACCTACGATAAATGAAACGATTTTACCCAAAACGCTTCTTTAACATGGAATTTACAAAAGAACGGGTAATATAAAGTCATAAGTGAACCATATATGATATCATAACAATGAATATGATTCTGTAATAAGTTAATGAAATTATTTAAATCATTATACAGGAGGTTCGGACACTTACGAAGCAAATCGGACTTAAGGTAAGAGAAATATCACAATCTCATTTTTATCCGAGATTGTTTATACTTTAGTATTTACTGGGGTGTATTTTATCATCCACATCCATTTTTCATGAATATGTAATATTATTTCCATCCACCTACTATTTTTTTAAATCCAATTTTACCCTTTGTTGAGTTTTTAGTAAAGAATATGAAAAGAATCTTTTGTCGTTTTTCGTACAAGGTACTTTTTGACTTTTCCGACAAAAGTACGAGGAGAATGTTATTTTTAACTTATACGGCGTGAACGCATTTTTACAGTTTCATAACGCCTCATTTTCAAGAAGCTTCCTCTACAATATTGCATGATTATTTTTAATAAAACCCTTATGTTTTAAAATTGCATGGAATTTTGTGAAAAGAACATGATTTTAAAGAAGAAAGGATATTTTCCTCAAGAATTCATTTCAAGTGTTTTGTCAAAACTATTTTACATCTAAGATGAAATTATTTCATATGTGTATGTTTCAAGTAAAATTTCTCTATGATTTAAATGGATTCAATTTTCTTATGATGAAATGATATCAATTGTTTATGGATTATGTTATGATGGCATGATGTTTAAGAGTCCCATTTTATTTCATGGGTTATGCTATGATGTATGATTTATGATTTTGTGGCACACATAAGAATGGTATCATTATGAGATGGGTGGGACCTATATCCCCCTCCAATGAATTGGGTAAAGATTTTATATCTCATGAGATAGACATGGCTGGAATGGTAGGTTATACCGGTTCAGTGAAACAGGACTGAAACGAGGGTTACTCGATTCAGAAAAGGGACTTTGTCCACTAAGATAGTCTTGGCAATGAGTCTTGACTAACAAGAAATGATTCTCTATGATTATGTGTGAATGACACAAAGTTTCATGTTTTAATTTATGATTATTGTGATTACATTTCACTGCCATGATTTACCCCATGTTATGAAATTATGATCTCTTTTGCAGATTAAGATTTCCAAAAGTTATGTGCTTATGTATATGATGTGATCGATATTTCTTTTGTTTACCCTTACTGAGCATTTGAGCTCACCCTTTTATGTTTTCTTTTCCCCAGGATATAAAGAATGGTTTTAGGTAAAAAAAAGGAAGATATTTATGGGAGATTTTGAAGATCTTTCACCACGATTAGAAGATTATATTCCGAGTTTCCAAAGACACTAAACTATTACGATCCTTGTGTGTGTGTTTTTGTTATGTACTAAGTATTCCGAAAATGTAATGTAATGTCAATGTACGTCAGGCTTCGGTTCTCTACAGTTGGTATCAGAGGAAATGTTTAGACAACCTTTGGAAACTAGGATGCGAAAACGTTAGTGAGATCCTTAGAGATATTTCTAAGGTATGTCTAGGGATGTCCCTATGGTTAAGTATACGTATAGGTTATAGTACTAGAATTACGCTAACGATCATAGAATTAAACCTATGATGTTAGATATTGAAGGTACTCCCCCTTTATTATGTTGTTTTCCCTAGCATGATTTTTTCCTCTCACACTATTCTTTTTGGGTTTTAGACGATTGCTGGAACCCAAAGGAACCATGTTGATCAATGCAATGGAAAATGAAATGATTTCCCTCCTGAACAAACAAATGTTATGGGAGATGGAGTGAAAAATCTTATTGCTATACTTACACAAGCTATGAATCATTCTGGACTTCCAAATGAGCAGATAAGGGAACAATATTCTATTGAGTCCTTCATGAGGCAACGTCCACCATCTTTCAGTGGGACTTCCGATCCACTTGTTTCTGAACAATGGATCAGTACTACTGAAAAGATATTTTCAGTTCTTCAATGTTCTGAACATGATAAAGTCATCTTAGCAGTGTATCGTTTGGAAGGTGATGCTGATCAATGGTGGAATCTTATCAAGAATACGAGGCCAAGAGATGAAATTGAGTCCATGGAATGGGACGAGTTCAAGAACTTGTTTTTCAGTAAGTACTTCCCTCATATTCTTCGAACAAAGATGGAAAAGTAGTTTCTTGAGCTGAAGCAGAAGGATGAGGAATCTGTTGGTATATACGAAGCAAATTTTACAAGACTTGCAAGGTATGGATCTGGCATTATCATCCAACCTGAAAGTAAAGTTGATCGATTTTTCAGTGGCTTAAAATCAAGTCTTCGAAGGGCATTAGCTATAAGAGACTTCAGTAGCTATGAAGAAATTGTGTGTTGTGCTATCAAGGTAGAAATGGAAGTTGGTGTTACATATCCATCTCATGGTTTTGAAAAGAAACGAAAGATGGAGTTCAAGGAGAAATATCAAAATAATGGTGAAAAGAAGATGAATGTTTCCTTATGCACAAAGTGTGGAAAGAAGCATGGTGGAGATTGTCTTAAAGGGACTAGAAAATGTTTTAAGTGTGGAAAAGAAGGTCATCGAGCAGCTGAGTGTCGAAGTAATGGAAAAAGGGTTTCTAATGATGTGAATAAAGCAAACACTGCAGAGAACGCACCACCAACACTTCAATGCTTCAAGTGTAAGGAAATGGGGCATTATGCTAATAAATGCCCTAATCCAAGGGTTAGTGATGATCGACATGAGCAACCGCTTAAGGAAAAGGACAAAGGGAAGTCACATGCGATCACTATTGGCGATGTTGAATATGACAACGATGTGGTGGAATGATTAAGTGTTTATGTAATGGGATTCCAAAATAATGTTGTATCATAAAGTATTGGAATATTTATGTATTGGTCTAATGTGGTATTCAAAGTGATTGAGATATTTTTGGAAATAAGTTGATATGTGCATAATGAAGGAAAAACGAGAAAACGAAATGTTTAACAGTATTCATGAGCTCATGATTGATATAAGGACTAAGTGATATCATGGTTTGAGTATATAGAATTTTGAGGATTTTGGTATGTGGAAAGTGTTAACTTTTAACTGCATTCATGTTTTCACTAAGGTTCAATGGGTATTCAAGAGAATACATGATTAAGGCCTTTGAATGTTTAGAATGTGACCAACAAGACATATCTTATGATATATGGGGATCAATGACAGTATTAAATCTCTAGTAATCATTTCCACTATATTATGAGAGTGGACTGCAGTATTATGGATAAGCCTAAAGATTAGAATGGATTATGTTGGACATAAGTTAGGATAAAACGTTTTTCGATATTATTGATGAGATGTTATAGTAATATAGCTTTAGAAAAAGGACAACCTGCAGGACGGGCGACAGCCCATCACGTTGGATAAGGCTCTGGGAATCGAACCCACAATCGAAGTGCAACTGGACTTTATCGCCTACCAATGGCCTACAGGAAGTCCCTGGTTAGTGGAAAATAGTTTTATTTTATTAAGCGGTATGATATATGAAGTATAAGTTCATTTTTGGAACCATATACGATTAACCATAAGATGGACTTATAACTTTTGCTAACCTTTTGTTTGAAAGAGATGGAATGACCCATCATTCTATCACATGATATATTAGCACTCCACAAATAACAAATTCAACTTCATTTATTTAAGAGATGAAGTGGAAATTGTTTAAGGAACGAACAACAGTGAGATTGTACCAAAATAAAGTAAGTATTTAGTCTAATTCAAACTCTTCAACTTTAGGGAAATGATCTTGAAAACCAAAAATGTTGTCCTAGTGCTCTTATATCTGATTAATCAGATGGTACCTTAGATCATCACAAATTTATGGATTTGTGATTGTTGGATTTTCCATAGCCATGTTCTCTACCACTCTCCATCAGAACATGATGGTTAGATTTTTCTTCCATATCCATATTTTCACCTATGTGGAAACCCAGTGATTAGTTTATTTGGGTAACAGTTACATTTCATACTTTTGTTTTTAAAGATTGGTTTTGGTATTCCTTTTTACGATGTGAGATTCTATTAAAGAAACTTTCAAGTAGTAAACCATTTATAACCCCGACGAATTTCGAGGGCGAAATTCATTTTAAGGGGGGTAGAATGTAACACCCCGAGATTTTATGAAAAATATTCTTTTTAATTTCACTAATGTCTTGTGTTTTACACTACACCAAAAGGAGATTTCACAACACGCATCCTTGATTTGCCTTGCATAACACGCAATCGCGACCTTCCTCGATAGCGTGTGTAGTACGCAATAACGAGTTTCACTAAACAACAATATGCTATTAAAATATTATTAAAACTAGCCGTTATGAATAGTAATAACCACTTTTTGAAATTTTGTAATTTTATTTTTCAAAATGGAATTAATTTTTGGATTCGTAATATCGAAATTATCTTACGGTGAAACTTTGGTGATTTTCGGATAACTTTCATATTTTGATGAATAGTAGAAATTACTAAATTTTAATTAAAAACAACTTTTTCAATCGAAATAATTAATAGTGATAAATTATTAATTTGAGTGGTTTTAAAGTATATTTAGAATATATTTTTACAATTTAATACAATGATGGTCGTTGGATGTAATTTCACATTTAAACCAGACATAAACAAGTGTCAATCTTTTGATAGTTATTATCTCTTAAGAACACGCTATTTGTTTTGACGACGGGAATTAATTTTTAAATTAATTAATGCAACTGATATGTTTTGAATTTGGTAAAATAGAAATCATTTTTGAGTTCATAATATCAAATATAGCTTAGGCCTAATTTTTGGTATTTTTCTGAAAACTTTCAATTTTTGATGAATAGTGAAACCACTAAGTGGTAGTTAAAAAACTGAAATTTTCATAAAACTTAATTTTACCGCTTCTGTGAGTGGAATTTCAAAAATCCGAGAGACACGGTTAATATCAAGGACTAAAATGTGGTTCAATGAGATGAAAATAATTTTTTGGTGAATAGTAACTTTTTACTTTTTGTTACCACAGTTAAAAGTAAATAGGGTAATTATGGGTAGAAATGATATTATTATTACCCTAACACATGTCCTAATTCTATTAGACAAGTGTAATTCGACCAAAAACAAACTTAGGAATAAAATATGACCATTTAGGCCCACTTGGATTATATTAGGACATTTATTATTAATTTATTTAAAGAAGGGTTAAAAGAGTTAAAATCAGTGTTTATTTACTAAAACATTTTTAATATTGGGTTATAAATAAGATAAATTAGACTATAAATATTAATTAGAAATATAAAAAGATTTCCTAAATAATGATATTTTATTTATAATTTTTAGACATTAAATAAATTAATTTATTTATGACACAACGATGATGCAGTAATTACCCTTTTAAGGAAATGTTAACATAATTAATGTTATAAATGCTCAAATAAATGTAATTTGAGACTTTTTATGGATTCAACTAATTTTCTAGGTTACCATGATATATTAGTGTTAATTTAATCAACTTGGTTCGAACATATAATTCTGTTATGACTTTCACAAAAATCATATATCAAATAGTGTCAAAATTGACACAAAATAGTTTTTAAATAAAATATTATATTATTAATTGTTATTTTATTCCTAAAAATCTGAGGTTCGGCCAAATGACTTAGATAAGGATATATATATTAATAATAAACAACTTGGGGTTCATTTGGCAAGTTATAGTAAGTGTATTAACCAAATAGTGTAAGAAAACAAAAAGTCACAGTAAAAGTTAAATTATTTAACTTAGAGATAAATCTAATTGATAAGGTTAAAATAATAACCTAAAATTGTCTAAATCCTATTGGATAAGAGGATTTAGACCCATACACACTTTATCTTCGAAATAAGACCATTTGGAACCATTATAAACCGATTTTGACTTTAATATAAAATAATATTTTGAGATATTCCTAAGGTGCCCCTCTCCTCCCTTATAAAAGGGCACCTCCTTCCCCTCCTCCTCACACCGATTTGAGCACTAAAGCTCGGCCAAACCCTGACAAAATCCCTTCTCCACTTCCCTAGAATAATCCTAGAGGTCATGGTCTTCTTCAAAGACCAATCTTAATTCCCTAAGTGGAGGATTCAAAGAGGCGTTTCGAAGAAGTGGTAATATCCATTACCGATCTTTTCAATTTCTTTCTTCTTCAACTTCTTCTTATTTAGTTGTTTCATGATAAAGTAATAACATCAGTATTACTTACATACTGATATGTTATTATAAATATTAAACAAATCTAATTAACCTTCTATCCATCCTACGGAAAAAGGAAATCACCGCGCGTACGTAAGTACGGAATACCGTCTCCAGGCCGTGGTGTAATCTATTTTCTGCCACCACCTTAATTGGATGGGTATAATGGTGTAATGAGTAACTATATATGATTATTATAAAGTGATATTGATACTGAAATAGTATAAATACATTTCAACACAAGTTCACGATCATGAGAATGATATCATCGCTCGTGCGTACGTACGGACTACCGTCTCCACGACGCGATGAGATTCATTCTCCATGTTAACCATTTAAGAATGATTATAAAGTATATATAAGCAATAATAATGAAATACATGACATTATAAAGCTACTGGATTTATTTATATATGTATGTCATCTACTTATTTCCATTCAAGACAATAAGGAAAGGAAAACAACGTTCATGCGTACGTACGGACTACCGTTTCCATGAACGGTGTGTTTCATTTCATTTATCTATCTATTATATATATATATATGCTGAATATATATGATATATAAATAATGTTATATATTCTGGAAATAAGTAAATCATGATATAAGTAATAATAATGTCAGGAATAACAAGTCCAAACACCTACGATAAATGAAACGATTTTACCCAAAACGCTTCTTTAACATGGAATTTACAAAAGAACGGGTAATATAAAGTCATAAGTGAACCATATATGATATCATAACAATGAATATGATTCTGTAAAAAGTTAATGACATTATTTAAATCATTATACAGGAGGTTCGGATACTTACGAAGCAAATCGGACTTAAGGTAAGGGAAATATCACAATCTCATTTTTATCTGAGATTGTTTATACTTTAGTATTTAATGGGGTGTATTTTATGATCCACATCCATGTTTCCTGAATATGTAATATTATTTCCATCCACATACAATTTTTTTTAAATACAATTTTACCCTTTGGTGAGTTTTTAGTAAAGAATATGAAAGGAATCTTTTGTCGTTTTTCGTACAAGGTACTTTTTGACTTTTCCGACAAAAGTACGAGGAGAATGTTATTTTTAACTTATACGGCGTGAACGGATTTTTACGGTTTCATAACGCCTCATTTTCACGAAGCTTCCTCTACAATATTGCATGATTATTTTTAATAAAACCCTTATATTTTAAAATTGCATGGAATTTTGTGAAAAGAACATGATTTTAAAGAATAAAGGATATTTTCCTCAAGAATTAATTTCAAGTGTTTTGTCAAAACTATTTTACATCTAAGATGACATTATTTCATATGTGTATGTTTCAAGTAAAATTTCTCTATGATTTAAATGGATTCAATTTTCTTATGATGAAATGATATCAATTGTTTATGAATTATTTTATGATGGCATGATGTTTAAGAATCCCATTTTATTTCATGGGTTATGCTATGATGTATGATTTATGATTTTGTGGCACACATAAGAATGGTATCATTATGAGATGGGTGGGACCTATATCTCCCTCCAATGCATTGGGTAAAGATTTTATATCTCATGAGATAGACATGGATGGAATGGTAGGTTATACCGGTTTAGTGAAACAGGACTGAAACGAGGGTTACTCGATTCAGAAAAGGGACTTTGTCCACTAAGATAGTCTTGGCAATGAGTCTTGACTAACAAGAAATGATTCTCTATGATTATGTGTGAATGCCACAAAGTTTCATGTTTTAATTTATGATTATTGTGATTACATTTCACTGCCATGATTTACCCCATGTTATGAAATTATGATCTCTTTTGCAGGTTAAGATTTTTAAAAGTTATGTGCTTATGTATATGATGTGATCGATATTTATTTTGTTTAACCTTACTGAGCATTTGAGCTCACCCTTTTATGTTTTCTTTTCCCTAGCATATAAATAATGGTTTTAGGTAAAAAAAGGAAGATCTTTATGGAAGATTTTGAAGATCTTTCACCACGATTAGAAGATTATATTCCGAGTTTCCAAAGACACTAAACTATTACGATCCTTGTTTGTGTGTTTTTTTATGTACTAAGTATTCCGCAAATGTAATGTAATTTCCATGTAAGTTAGGCTTCGGGTCTCTACAAATATCATCCTAAGGTAAATGTTCTATGTTGAATACCAATATGAAATATAATTTTTCTTGTATTTGTTTTAAAAGTAGATGAAATTAATTATAATATTTGAAAAAAATTTTATAAAAACATTTTTTGAAGAAAACATATTTTTTAAAACCAAAAATGAATTTACAAAAAAACAACTAGTTATATATTATATATTAATAAAATTGTTCGATTTATATAAATAAATTATATATATTTTTCATTATTTGGTTATTCACATTCATACAACTATTTTAGCAACTAAGTTAAAATGATCACATTTAAATAATAATATTTTAATGGTATATTGAAATTAGTTTAAATTCAGTGTTTCATGTAACATCAACTAAGATATTTATATAAAAAAATATTATAAAATATCAAAGTGTCACATTATTACACCTTTATATAAATTATTCCCATGAATATTTATCATGGTCCTTAAATACTTAATATTTGAAAATAAATTTATTGAAAGCCCACATCATACCGAGGGTTAATTAAAATTTCATTCAAGGGGGAATTGGGAAGGATAAAGGTTACCAAAAATAACATATAATAGGGTTAAAAAATAATAACAGTGGTGATAAGTTATATTTTAAAATTTTAGGAGAAAACTAGAATCTAAGGACTAATAAAGTGTGATAGAGAACATGGTCATGAGAAAGTTAATGACTACAAAACAATAAAAATATAATGATTGAAAAGATAGTCGATTCATCAAAAATAAAGGTATAAGTATAGATTTTTTATTTCAAGGTCCATTTCCTAATGATTAATGATTTATTTAATATTTATATAGAGAAAACATGACAATATACACAATTTATTACCATTTAATAAGAAAAATTTCAACCTTTGGTTTCACTTTAATTAATTTCTACGTCATCACTTACTCCAAGAAATGAAGGTATGTTTTTCATGACCAAAGCACTAAAATTAACATTTAATGGATAAGAAGATTGATAAAACTGTGAAAAGTCATTAATTTTTTTCAGAATACTTTCCAAAACCAAAATGGTTAGCATAAGTTATCCATTTTAAGTAAATATAATACATTAATGTCTAAAACCACAATAATAATATCCAAAGATAAATATAACCTTAAGGATCCTCCTAAATATGTGTGACCAAATTCTAAGAACAAATATCTGGAAGATTTTCACATATGTTTTTTACGATCAATTTAACAATTATCTCAAAATAATATTAGTCTCTTATAATTTCATATACAAATAGTATATATTACCTAATAATAGAATACCCAAAATAGTCTAATTATTTAAATAAATATCATAAACCACAATAAAACCAAGTAAAATTATATATGATTCCATAAATTAACTCAATATTATCTATTCAAATTATGTTTACCTTAATCATATAATATTCCGAATATAGTGTACTAAACATTAATCTCTTAGTCACTGGATGTATTTTCATTCCCATGGTTATCAATATGATATACTCCCAAAATATACTAGTTCTATTATCCCAATAAACCATTATTATCTAAACATGAAAGATAATATTAACCCTAAAGGTTATCAAAAACATTAAAATTATGTCGAAAATATCTAAAAGAATCATTCCTAAAATAATATTTTCACTAAAACAAATACTAAACCAAAGGGTTTTGTTCCCATAAATGTCTCCCAAAATATCCTTAATCATGCTAAACTCCCATCATGAAAATCCTCAAATGGGTATCTATGCCTTTGAAATTATGATTTAAATTAGACTAATCAACCTAATACATATTAGGTTTATCTCATATCAATATGGAATGTCATAGGTTTCCATATCATTAATTATCTCATTCATTATAATGGGTTATAGAGAAAATGTGAATTAACCCAAGAATACCCTACATGAGTGTCAAACTAGGTGAAGAATAAGGTAACAATCACTTTCTACAAGAATAATTTTCAGGATATACTCAAACAACTCTTTTCAAGGTTAATAAAAAAATATGTATATGTTCCAAAACCATTTCCACTTATAGTGTCCAGACAGGTATGTATTTCTCAGAAGACCACATAATCATTACCTTACCAAAAAATTATAATATTATCATATTTTTAGATATATTCTCAAGGCCAATAATATTATTATTTACACTAATCTATGTTTTCCTAAATCTAGTTTCCAAGGTTTCTACTAAACATCCCCTAAAACTAAAAGTAAATACCCTAAACCTACAAGCCCGAATCTAGGGGTTACTTTATTACATTGGTATTAGATACAAGTGATCACATCCCAAACGACCAAATAGTTTAGTAGTATTGGAAAGATAAATACGAAATTGGATCACACATTATATAAAAAAATACAACATACTATTATTTTTCTAACATCATTATTTCCTCTAGAATATCATTTCATATCAACTATAAAACACATCTTAGCATCCCAAGGAATAAAAAAATAATGGTGAAACTAAATTCTTAGTAAGGATTATTGGCAATAGAAGCTATCTAGAGCAAATAAGGCTTAAGTAAAATGGAAATTTAATTATCTAAAACCACAATCCATTTAGTCAATAACTTGACCATAAAGAATTATTTGGCCATAATAAATTATGTTCATGTAATACCCTATAAAATGATCACATGGGCTTGAAAATTATCCATTGATATCATAACTATTAAAATATTAACATGGGAATTAATAAATTATTTCATAATGATGGAATTAATATTGTAGTACATCTTAAACTAACTATGCAAGACTTCTGATAAGACATCATAAACATATTGTCTATGCCTTATTCCAAGAAATCTTTCATAAATGGTTAAGGGTTCAAACAAATACCCAAAATTGTTTGTCTCATCATACCTACCAATTCATCGAGGGGATATGTAATTATCATACCCACCCTTAACTTAATAATTATAATTAATTCATCATATGGACAAACAATACAACATAATCAACATGATTTAAAAATAAATAATAGCTTGTATTCTAAGATCTAAAATACTAAATGACAATAATTCCTCCAATCAAACTAATCATAAACCATCTATATAATGAATAAAGATGATATCATTAAAAAATATTCCTTATGAAGTATAATTAAAATGAAGGGTTTTTTTCATTGATGAATATAATTTACATAAAAATTATCATTAAGAAAATTATTGAGTAAAATAACCTTTTAATATTTTAAAATAACTATAAAAAACAAAAAATTTAGATAACATTAGGGAAATATTTTATTTGAAAATAACCATGGAAACATGTAAATGAATCATCAAAACATGAGTTATCATGATGATAGGAATTTATTTTCATATTGAGTATGTTAAAACAAATATCCTTTTTATATTTTTGGTAAAAATTAAAAAGTTATTCATTCAAGAAATGGAATGAAGATTATGCTTAAACCATTTTTAAAAAATAAAAAAAATATAAAAATGAATTTAAAAAATCATACTAGAATATTATATATATTCTTGATTTTTTTTAGAAAACGTTGAAATTAAAGAAAAATTATTTTGGACAGAATAGATAAATAAATTTAGTTTTCTGTAAAAAAAATCTTTCCACCATGTGAGTACGTTAAAAGGGGAAAATGAGAGAAAAAAAATATTATTTTAAGAATAAAATAGATGAGAAAAAATAAATTTTGTTTAAGATATAATGATCAAATAATTCCCCAATAGAGACTAAAATATAAAAGTTATTGAATAAAGATGATATTGTAAAATAAGCACTTAACAATTGGGTAAAATATGAATCATAATCCCCAAGGAAGAATAAATTTAATCAAAATTTAAATTTCATAAACATAAAGATTCTCATGATATATATTTTCAAAGAATCATTAATAAAACCTTATAAATATAAATAGGTGAAAAACATCAAATATGTCACAATGAAACAGAATTGGAATGAAAACCATTACCTCATGTATGAATTCCTTCATATGTTTTTTTGAAACCATATATAGGGAATAGATATATATTAAAAATCTATTCAGTTTCTATAATAATATATATAATAACATATATCATTCACTTAAAATGTTTTATCATCCATTTATTAACAATTACTTATTGAAATAAATATTTAGTGTGACAAATACGCCATTTATCATGTATGTTTCAGTTTCATAGTTTTGGTCCTTGTACTTTGATCATGTTTTCATAGTATATAGAATTTTAGTCATGACATGAATAACATATATATTAATTATATATATTATTATATTTTGATTCATCCATAAAATGTTGATATAGAAAAATATATAACAATGTTCATGGAGACGAAAGGCCCAATGTGAGCATGAATATTTTTTTCAATTCTCAAAGGATGGAATGAAATAAAGGTAAATAGTAATTAAACATTAAAAATAATTATAATATAATATATATCATATATATTGTTTATATATATCCCAATTACCAATCTTAAAAAAATCACATCACTTCATGGAGGTGGTAGTTCACACAGAAGCATAAGTAATGTCATTATTTTCTTACATATTAGAAGGTAAAAATGTAAATACCCTAATCCCAATTGCTCGAAGTTGGTGTATTAATTTAATACATTGGTATAGTAAACAAGAAAGTCACATCTTGAAGGACTGACCATTTTAGTATTTTTTTAAAAACATATACTAAAATAATATTTAACTTACAACTTTAAATAAAAAAACAACATTGCAACTCCATTGGGGACATCCAAACCTCCTAGATTATCACTGAAAGTCACTAATAAAATACATCATCGAGTCCTAGGAAAAAAATAAAACATAAGAAAGGGGTAATAAAAAATTCTTAGTAAGGGTAAGTAAAACATCATAATTTAATATAAAAAAAAGTCATAGTGAATGACTAAAAACAAATTCTATTAGAACAAAAAATTGAGAATAATATGGAAAGAATAAAACATGAATAAATAATGCCATAAAAATAATCACATAATAATGAAGCTTAAAAATTTATATTCTAATAGTTAAATATTCACATGGATTATCAATTACTAATATCATAATGAGGTAATCCATAATTCTGGACATCATAAACTTTCCATCGATGCCTCGACCAAGACATCTAAAAATAAATGGCTAAGACCTCAACCAAAATCCATTTCTATTTTGCATCATGAGACCTACTGATGAATCGAGGGTCTATAATGGGCCCCACCGATCACTTAATAATTCCAGTAAATTCCTCATATTAATGGGGATAAAACTAATCAAAACATACATATAAAATATAAATAACTTTCCCCGATATAAAAACCTAATCACTAACAATTCTAAGTAGTTGGATGAATGGTATCAAGATAGTACACCCACAATGAAACTGATCATAAACCATTTCATAAAATATGGTAGATGATAATCATAAAGGATAAATCCAAATAAATCATAAAATTCAACAGATTTGTTGAAATAGATGAAAATACTTTAATAAAATCATTGAGGAATTTTTGATAGAAATACCCCTTTTACTTTTCAAAGAATAGTTTTTGGGAAAATAATTTTTAATTTTTCTTAACAGTTTGTTTAAAACTAGAAATGAAAAATTATAGTTTTCATAAAAAAATTAGTGATTTAATAAACGTAATGGTGTCTTAGAACATATTATGAATAGAACTTTAAAATGGATAAGAAATCAAGATGTTTCTTTTATTCGGGCATGCGTATCTGGAAGAATTGAGAATAGAACCTTGAAAAACATGTAGTTTTCATAAAATAAAGATGAAATGAATAGAATACATAATTTTTTGTGATATTTTTGTGTGATGGGGATGATTGGATATTTGCATTTGAGTTTCTGATTTGCACCTAGATTTTCGTCGATTTTTTTCTTGAATTTCTCGCTGTGAAGGTTGTTTGCCTACCTACAGTTCAAGGGTTCTTGATTCGACATTTTTCACAAAGACTGCCCTAGAAGAGGTTTAGAGCTTCAAGTTTTCACCAGACTTATGCAATTCGGTTTTGGATGTTTGAGTGGGTATGGCTCTGGCCATCAGTTCTAGCCCATATTTATACAGGATAGCTTTTCGTGCATCATTAGAATAGTGGAAACTAGACTTAATGTTGTTTGTGCTAGGGAGGGGCCTTTCTTTATTGTTTGATATGGTTTTTTGAATTTTGAATCATTGGGGCATAGTTTGATGTCTCAAGTATTTGAAGTCTTATTTCTTGGATTATCACTTTTCCCTTAAAAGTGGTTCCATCATAAAAAAAATTAATTTTCCATCTATACATTGGTGTATAGAGGGATAATTCATAACCAAAATGATAATGGAAGTTCAGGAAGAAAACTATTACCTTATGTCCAAAAGTGTTCTTCACATGTACTTAATGTCATTAATAATGAAATTAGATTCATTAATAAATTAATTAAGAACCTATTACACATTTATTTTTATATTATAATTTTACTAAGTTCATTTATGGCCTTTTGATGAGTTGTGAGATTTAGTTTTATCATTAGAGAGTGTTCTTTTCCTTGGTTTTCAAGATCAGTTTACTTTTACATGTATATTGATGATTATGTAAAATGGAAATAATTTGATATATTTGAAATTGTATTCTATTAATGAACATTCATAACTTTTAATGGTTAAATATATTATTTTGTTTCCATATGTGAGGATGATTCCTTAGATAGAGCTTTAATGATAATCGTTTAGATTATTTTGGCAGTTTTTCGATCATCACGAACTAGTTTGGTCTTATTAATTAATTTCTTGTATATATAATGGTTATAGAATAATATATAACTTATAATATGTATACTAAAATATTTTTTAACCATAATTATTGGTTTATAACCAGACTTTAGGTTAGTAATGGAAAATAAAGTTGCATCATCCACAATGATGGTAAATATGCACATCACACATGATGTTTTCAATTTTAGAATAAAAGGGGGAGGACAATTTATGATGGATTATTATCTCAACATAATAAAATTATAGTATATATAAGATTAAATAGATATCATGTCACTTTGGGATAGGTAGTAGAGGATAAAATAAGAAAATAAAATAACTTGAAGGAAATTTAAAGGAAAAAGAAAGAGGTTTTTTACTTCTGGATTTTCTCCTCTTTGAGAACCTCATTAGGGAAAAGGGTTAGGTATTTTTATGAGAAAAAGGGATTATGTAAATGGGGTAGGGTCTTGGGAAAATGATTGGGTAATAATTGGGTGTGTTATAATTATTGTAAGATGTGTGGAGATGAGGTTTGTGAGGGGTGGTATTTATGGTGGAGGAGAGGGGTGTTTTTTGAATATTTGACACATTGTTTTATTATTTTGGATCAAGACTATGAATATTTTGATAATTAAAACTAAATATATTAAATTATTGAAGGGAAGTTCTATATTATGCTACTTAAATCACTGATGAATCAATAAATAGTGTATTTAACTTATAATATATATATATATATCGTATATCACTATTCACAAAAAATTCAACTATTTCAGAAAAATCCCTAAAATTCATCCAAAACAATTTTCAATGTGTAGAATTAAAAATTAAACTCTATTTTATGAAAATAGTTTTATATATAAGATGAATTTAATTTTTAATTTAAATTCATCATTTACATGAAAATACAAATGTTAAAATTATAACTGCTTTTATAACACATTGAAAAATAAACTAAGGTCTCATAAAATTATCTTAAAATAATAAGATAATAAAATATTAATTCATGAATACATTTTATGAAAATAATTTTTCTTTTTTTATCATTTTATTTATTATAAAACTGGAATTAAATATTTATGAATTACAAAAATACCAACATTTAATTTTCAATTTTTAAAATATTTATTTACTTATACTATGATATAATAATATCCTACTTCATTTATAATATTCTTAAATTTTATTTATACTTTCATGGGTGTATATATTTTTCATTTGGCCAGTTTAATATTCATAGGGGAATATTTCTATTCCCAAGGTCATGTTAATATTTCATCGGTATAGGTTCCTTAACTTCTAGAAATACCTCTTATTGCATTCATTTTTCATTTATAAATTTTTCATTTTCTTCTGTAAGTCATTTTATGTTATTTATATTATATTAAATAATTATAAGAAGGGAAATTTCAATGATCAAGTTCTGGGTCATTACATTCTCCCCTCCAAATAGAAATTTCTTTCTTGAAATTTCCAGACTGTCACCCCAAAAAAAAGATTTGGGTATTTCTTCATCATTAAATCCCTCTAGTTCCCACATCACCACTTCAATTGTTTTCCCAAAGTACCATTACCAGGCGATCCATCCAATTCTTCAACACCTATTCTATTATGTCCATAATCTAGAGAGGATCTTCACAGTAAGATAAATCTGGTTCCAACTCTATTCCTTCAGAAGTGAGGACATGCGATGTGTCTGGCATGTAATTCCATGAAAAATAGATGTGGAACACACAATGAACTTTGGAAAGGTTAGGTGGAATTACCAAATGATAATTCATAGCTCCAATATTAGTTATTATTTCAAAAGGACCAATGTACCTAGCGATTAATTTCCCTTTCTATACAAATCTTACAATACCTTTCCATGGTGATACTTTCAAGAAAACATGATCTCCAACTTAAAATTATAAATCCTTCCTTTTATTATTGGTATAACTTTTTTTCCTATTCTGAGATGTTTTGATATGGGTTTTAGTACTAATTACTTTTTTTTGTTTCCTCCACAAGCTATGGACCTACAAGATTATTTTCCCCAAATTCATCCCAACAAGTTGGTATGCAACATCTCTTTCCATAAAATGCTTCATATGGTTCCATTTGAATACTTGAATAGAATATATTATTGTAGAAAAAATCCACCCAAGGAAAATATTTATGCCAAATACCTTGAAAGTCATGTGAGAATTATCTCAACATGTCTTCTAATGTTTTAATGACCCTTTCTAACTACCCATCAGTTTGAGGGTGACTATCAGTACTCAAATGAATTTCAGTATCCAAATATTTCTGAATAATTTTCTAGAATTTTGATGTAAATTAAGGATCAGGATTATACAAAATTTAAAGTGGTTCTCCATGAAGTCTTAAAAAATCATTAATATAGAGTCCTGTAAGGTTCTCAAGTAGAAAATATTCCCCTATGGAAAGGAAATGGGTAGATTTGGTGAGTCGATCAACAATTACCCATATTTCATCACTTTTTCGTGATGTTTTTGGTAATCCAGTGAAACAATATACAGTAATTTCACCCCATTTCGATGTAGGAATTGAAATAGGTTGCATGAATCCTCTAAGATGTTGTACTTCAGCCTTCACCTGTTGACATACTAAACATCTTGATACATAATCCGAAATTTCACACATCATATTATCCCACCAGAAATGTTCCTTCAAATCACTATACATCTTAGTGCTACCAGGGTGTATAGAGAAAATTGGGCTATGGGTATATTCTAATAACTCCCACTTTATCTTGGGTATAGCAGGAACACAAATCCGTTTCCCAAATTTCAAAATTCCACCCTTATACATGAATTCTTCCTACATCCCATATTTCAAAGATTTAATTTTCATTTGAAATTTCTCTTTAGCATACTGATAACATTAAATCATTTCCAATAAATATAGTGGGGCAAACAAATGAAAAATTAATGATGTTTTACCTTCCTTGATGATTCCAATGTCTATATTTTCTAGAAACATGTACATATGAACATTTTATACCCTCTCTTTTTCAGAACACCATGATCCTTCTTACTCAAGGAATCTACTACCTTATTCTACTTCTCTAGGTGGTAGTGTGTTGAACAATTATAATCCTTGAGTGGCACAAGCCATCATATTTTTCATCATGTAGAGTTATTTTTGTGAGAAGATATAGTTCAAACTCTTGTGATGTGTATGTATCTCGCATATTTCACCGTTGAGATAGTGTATCCGTATTTTTAGAGAAAATATTACATCTTCTTACTCTATATCAGGAGTTGGATAGTTCAATTCAGGAGTTTTTAACAGCCTAGATGCATATCCAATAACTCTATCATTCTTCAAAATGATTGAGCCAAAAACTTTTTTTGATGCATCACTATAAATCACAAATCCACCATTTATCAATAGTAGAGTCAAATTATATAATTTAGTAATCTTCTATTAAATTATTCAAAACATTCATCACATTCTTTTGTCCATAAAATCTTAACCTCTTTATGAGAAATCTTGGATAATGGGTTAGCTAATCTAGAAAAATTATGAATGAAACACCCATAGTATCCTGCTAAACCAATGAAACTACATACCTAGGTTATTTTCATTGGTGTTTGCCATTCTTGAACCACCTTTGTCTTCATAGGATCAACTGAGATTCTATTATTAGAGACAATATATCCAAGAAAAGAAACTATTTGAAGCCATAATTCACACTTTTCAAACATCCCTTACAACTCTTCTCTTTTAAGAGTCTCGAGAACAACCCACAAGTATTTATCATGGTCCTAATATATTTTGGAATATATCAAGATATATTCAATAAATTCCACAAAATATCAAGATATTCCTTGAACAATATGTTTATTTGATCCATTAAATTAAGGGGTGAATTAGTCAATCCAAATGGAATTAATGTAAACTCGTAATGCCCATACCTGGTTTGAAATGAATTATTTGGAATATCTTCCTTCCTCACATGGAATTTATGATATCCTAATCTATGGTCTATATTAGAAAAATATTGAGCTCCATGAAGTTGATCAAATAAATCATCATTACGAGGCATAGGATACTTGTTCTATATTGTAATAGAATTTATTTCTCTATAGTCAATACATATCCTCATGGATCCATCTTTCCTATTGGTAAAGAGAATTGGGGATCCCCATAGAGAAACACTAGGGAGAATAAATCCATTATTAATCAATTACCCTATTTGTTTCTTTAGCTATACTAATTCCATAGTGGTCATTCTATAAGGAGTCTTCGATATAGGTGTTTCTAACAGTTTCTCTAGGGTTCAAACTATCGTGACACGATGTAATAGATTTTTTCCTGTATTCCCACTTTCCATAGGTGGGCGACATCCATTTCTTATTCAGGGACGTTTCCTACCTAAATTAAATGGGATGATGGGATGTCAGTCTCTCCTTCCATGGATTCCTCCTTGGAACTTGTTACCTAGTTCGGGTCTCCCTGAAATATTAAGATGTTGTTCATGAACCTCTTTCTCGGTGCCATATCTTCATGGATGCTAGTTAATTACAATTATTTTTTCAGGACATTCAATGGGGTCACGTCACGTAAGCATCCTTCAAACGGGAAAATAGTCACGTTGGACATCACTTTTGTGTCTTGATGCCGGAACATAGATGAATCTGAATTTATTCCCCTTATGATAGGTCTTCTTGAGGCCATGGAAGCCTGAGGAATCCCACAATGATGGCAAGGTATTATATTCCATAAGAATGTCCCTGAGGTTTTCCTAATATTCCCATGTTTTACACAGGGTATTCTGTGAGTTTAACGACCAGTAGAGATGGATAAGACAAATCAGAACACTGATGGGAGTGAATCAGATGGGTACATCCCCGAGATGAATCACTTGAGGGGTTTACAGGATGAGTGGATATGAACATCCAATAAATACGGATCCAATGATTCTTGGGTCCCTAAAAAGGAGATTCAATGGTTTACCATTGGCTGGGAATGATCCTTAGAGTGGTTTCTTATGTACCCTGTGCAGATGGTGGGGATAAATTCCCACATAGTTCAAAGTGGGGATAAATCGGGATGTATAAAAAGCACAATAACCCAGAGACATGTTGGGGCTTATGTGTGGATGGAGGCCCATTGCAAGAGGGAAACTCTTGGTTGGATGGTTATGGATTGTGTGTGGCTTATGCATGGTTAGGTTACCAAGTTGAAGGAATGATCACATAGGGACATGGCGTCCTAGGTAATAATCAGGATGTATGATGGATTGTTGAATGATATAGACGAGAGGAATAGGATGTAACCGACATGAAGATGACATTGGTGTTGGGATTGAACATAGAAGAGGCTTCCTATGTATCTCCGTGGTAGGAAATCAAAGTCCACATAGTTCGGTGGGGTGATGGGATACCTGAGGAGGTGGCCTGTGATAATGGACGCATGGATGGGACTTGAAGGAAGTAGAACCTTTGGGTTAGGTCACGACCTTCCATAATCACAAAGGCTCAAGCGAGAGACCAGGATGGGACATGGGTGACAGGCTTGAAACTCAGGGAGCCTTCCTATGTATCCTTGTGGAAGGCAATAAAAGTCCGCGTAGTTCAGTATGGGTCATGGAATCAGGGTGTACACAAAGGATAGTGAGCTGACGGCATGCTAGGGGTTTCGTATGGTTAGCGGCCTGAGAGTTGGTCTGACGCCGCTAAGGTACTAACCAAGGATGTGGGTCCCAGCAAAGGGGGCATAGATGTTTTCCAGTGTTTTGGGTTGAACCTTAGGGAGGATTCCTATGTTCCCTATCTAGGAGACAATGATGAAAACCCATGTAGTTGGAATAAGTTTAGTAGTATTTCCGGTTGAAGCTTAGAGAGGCTTCCTACATACCCTGTCTAGGAGACAATGATCCAAACCCACATTGTTCAAAATCATACAGTTTAACGTCATTCAGGTGGAAAAGGGAATATAGTTTAACGTCATGTTGGATGATGGTGGACTAACGTGAAGTGGTCCGGACTGATGGACGATAGTCTTGAACCTAAAGGAAGCTTTCTATAGACCTTGCCTAGAAAGGGAAACGATCAAATTCCACACAGTTCAGGATGTGGAATGGGGATTACACACAAAAGGAATCCCAATGAAGATTAGATAGTTGATTCTTACTCTAATCCCACGTGATTCATGCTCGGTGTGAGAAACAAGAGGCCAAAAAGACCAGGCGATCACATCAAAAATGGTGAATCCTTGGGTAATAGATCAGAGTTTACGCATGGTTAGCAGCTCGATGAGATGGATATTAAGACTTTCTCTTGGATGGAGGCCTGATGGTGATAAATCCCAAAGGGATAGGGATGGGGTATCAAAGGTACTTGTGCCCATATCTCATCTTGATTTTGTTCATGGAAGAAGAGAGGAGGAGTAAGGGTGATACCGCCCACCAGAAAGGCTAGGGGATTACACCAGGACGGTTTCCCTCCCCTACGGAAATATTTAGTTCCATGTAAGGAGGATCTCATTCCATGTGAGGAATATCTCACTCCCATGGAGGTGAGTGGGCATGGAAAATGTCTGAGGCAGGGAACCCCATGTATATTTCATAGGGAGAGGCCACCGTTTATTGTCATGTGTTGGGGACGATAGGGCTTGGATGTTTAACGTCCTATAGATTAGATGATGAAGATTCAATCCTCACCTTGATGACTTACATAATTGGTGCACTTTTAACCCTTGCTGAAGGGAAGGAATCAACAATGCTGTGTGGATATGGGGCTATGGAGTGATCCATTGAGGGGATCACGTTAGCGTGGCTATGTGAAGAAGTAATAGTCGTTAGCATACTTATACGAAGAATCATGAGGAAAAGTAACGCAATATGAAACACCACCTAAAGGACCTTGAAATCACTTTATAAAAACTAGGACGGGTGTATGGGAGAAGGTTTCATGAAGCAAAGTGGTTCAAAGGAAGGGACCTTACAAATATCTGGTGCTCCCCAAAGTGGAGAGTATCTGTGAAGGGGCATGCTTTGCGAAGTGGAATGGTCTAGCATAGGCATTGAGTATACATTTATATAATGAGTTCTTTATGGAGTGAAAGGGATTTCGTGAAGTAGGACTTCGTGGAGCATGGGTTCCTTGCAAAGTGTGGCATTTCAAAGAGATGTACTTCGTGAAGCACTACTATCTGACCTAAGCATGGGGTTCACATGTGCATGGAAGGTTCTTTGTGAAGCATGACTACTTTGTGGAGACCTGATTTCCCTTAGGGATATCCTTCCTTTGCGATGGACTGTGGGCTTCACGAAGGTAATCCCTTCTTGAAGATGGGTTGTATTTGAGATTAAGAAAAGGTATTTATCAATGCTCAAATACCTCAAGGAGATCATTTTTCTGAATGCTTCGCAGAGCAGAGGGTGCTTCACGATTTGAGAGATGAGACAGTGAAAGGTCAGGGTATCCAACCTATGTTTTGGGGAATCTTGGTATTTTTAGGCGAGAGGCATCACAAAGCTATGATAACATATTGCAAAGCCACTTGAACTTCACCATTGAAGGTGTATTGGGTCTAGTTTTTCATAACTGCAAAGTCGACTATCATCCCCTCTCTACCATAGAGGCCAAATTCATTCCCTTAGCGGTTCATGCAAAGGATTCCATCAATTTACAAGGAATCACAGAGGCGATTTTCTTCTCTCTATGGCATGAAGACTTTTGTCAATTTCTTCATGATCACAGTGTGTTCCATATTTTTTCTCTACGGAAATTGTAGAGGGGTTCTTGGATTTGCGCCAACTGTAGTGATTAGGGGATTCATGAAGGTTCTTCCCATAGAATCCCCTATTGGAATTGTGTTCGATTTTCATTTGTTTCCCATGCGCACATTTTTGAACCAACCAATTCCCCCCTCAGACTTGGAGCTGAATAGAAAACAAGGTCAAATTCTGAGGGTAGACTGCCAAAATTTTTAGGAAAATAATGAAGTGAGATTTTGAAGCATGGTCACAATGAAAATAGGAAATGTGTGGGTTGAGAAAATTGTGAAGCTCACCGTGGCCAGGTGCTCCATGAAGCTAGGAGGTCATCACCTATAAATAGGAAAGGACAACCCCTATTTTTTCATTACCTATCTCATCCACTTTGGGCTTGAGATCCCGATTTGTAAAGATTCATGAAATATATGACCTCTCATTAGGAATAGAGATCTATTATTCTCTATGGAGCACAAATAGTATTCAAAATATGCGATTGTCTGCTCCATGGTTTGTGCCTTCGAGGACTATGGTAGGGCTCCATGACCTGTCTCTGTGATGTAGCTTTTCGGTCGAGCTCTACGATTTAATTCTTTGATCCAAGACAAAAATATATATTGTTTGGGATGAAATTCCTCACCATGAAGCTGATAGGGGGTCCTTGCAGATGCTTCCCAGAGGGTAGAGATGGAGGATAACCTAGATATTAGGGATTGTGTGCATATCCATTCAGACGACAAATCCATGGTGGATCTATTGTTAGATAGCCATAAGAACTACACTATGTGCAAAATACTACCTCTATAAGGATTTGGTTTGAGGGATGATGTCATCATTCCAGAAGCTAACAAGGATGATCCGGCCTATTTGTTAAGGAGAATGTTATGCCAACACTAGTGGTTCAGGGCTTCCAATAGTCATACATGAGAAGATCATATGCCAATCAATGCTGACTGCTTGTGTAATCATGTCAAAAACATTGATGGGAAGGATTTGTAGCCAAAATTATCTCCCGCACAGTACCATATCATTATCAAGGCGTATTTGGGGAACCCGGAGAAGGGGTGGACTAATTATTGGGACTTTCGCCAGGGGAAATTTCACCGAAAATTGGGCATGGGATTACTGGGTATGTGCCTCCTGTGAGGAGTTTGGGGTGGAGCTGAGGCGAGTGGGCCTGTATGAGAAGACCTGGGCTTCCCAATTCAATATCTAATAGCTGAAGAACCTAATACTAGAGTTTTTTAGAAGGTGGTCAACGAGGACCAACAATTTTCATCTCCACCATGGGGAGGATGGTATTATCCTCTGGGACCTTCATAAGTTCTCATAGATTCTGATATTGGGGGTGATGTAAGATGAGTTCCTCCCCGCTGAGAACACATTTTAGGACTCATAGTAGATGATGACGCTGGCAAAGGTTTTGATGGATCTGGTGTCAGAAAAGGACAAGCATTCGGTGAGGGACGTCCACTTTATGTTGTGGTTTAGATAGTTCTTTAATTTTATTCTAAATAGGAAGTTTCTTGTGAGGCCTCCCAATTTCCCGAAGGGGGTACAACGTAGAAAAGAGAACTCATACTGGCGAATTTTAGAGGAAATCCAATGGAAGACATGGGGGTTCAGTGTCAGCACCAAGTAGAAATTGGTGGTTAGGTTGGATGAGTTTATCTCGATGCTCATATCTGAATGGATGATACTAGTGAGAGATATGAACATGGGAATACGAATGAGTACATTCATCATGGAATACATGTTGGAGATGGGGGAACAGATCAATCTGGGGATCCCGATGTTTGATAATATGTACAAAGTACTGTGGAATATCAACGAGGGGAAGAAGCCACATATAGTGTGCGGGTCGGTCCATCTTCTGTATGGATGGATAATGGAAAATATGGGTGCCTATGAATACCCAAACCCCATTTCCCCTATAGTTCCAGACTTCCAACTAGCTATTCTGAATGCGTTGGGGAGTTTCCCAGCCATGACGGCCTCATTGTTGGTGGTAAACCGAGTTGGGGGGGGGGGGGGGGTGGACGAGTTCAATTTCCATCCATTTACATTTCCAAAAGGTGTTTTTAACAATGAAATCTAGGGAAATGAGGAAGATTAGTCTTATCTTCTGGACTTTCGGGATGGAGTCCTGGTGGCGTGGGTTGACCACGATCCTATCTTCCAGCTGTACACCCCACACCTCTTCACAAGGTAATTTTGATGCATGCATAGGTTGACCCCATGGGTCTACTTGGGGGTACACCATGAGGACCATCCATGTGTGATGAGGCAAATGTGTATCATGTTAACATGATATGATGGGAAGATGCGGAATGAGCTGCCTCCACCCATTGCTATCTGTGGGATAGTAAAATATTATACCAAGAGTTGGGAGGAACCCTACCCAAGGGAGATTTTGAAGTGGTGCATCATCCATGATATTGAGGGGGTGACTCTCCTCTTCATGGTTGGGGCTGAAAGATAGCAAGAACATCCCCTGGTTGTGGGACTATAGTAACGGTGAGACCTGCACTGATTGAGAGGTAGACTACAGTGGCGAACCGAGTAATCCTAGAGGAGAAAAATCAATAAGAAGGGAGGCCACCTAGGGGGTTATGTAGGATACCCACTCTGGATCTGGGGAAATTCCTATACTATATAGCTATACCTGATGACACTTCTTTCCCAGAGTCTTAGAAAATATAGGATGATAATAGACAACTCCTCAATCCTTCCCAGATTTGGTACCATCTGAACTATCTCGGGATGGATCTGTTAGGTATCGATCATACCAGGGCTGTATTTTCAGTATCTCAAGTGGAAGAGGAGCAGTACAAAATCGACCTGGAGGACTTAATGTACTCTCAGGGTACTCCACGTTCAATTAATGATTCAGTGAAGGTGTTGTACAATAAAAAATACCTCTGCAATTGTCTTCCACTAAATTGAGGGAGTGATTCCCCCTACCGTAAGAATCAGAAGAGTCCTCCTAGGGAGAAGAGGCTAGTAGAGGGAGCCCATTTGGAGGAAGGTGAGGCCACAAGCTCGGAGCTGTAAGAGTTTGTGAAGGATATTGAGGAAAACAGTAACCATTTCCCAATGGTCCCCATTCAGGTCATTTAGGCCTCCTCAACTGACATTTTCCATATACTGCAGATCCTCATATGAAAAACCTAATCCTACACAACAGTAGATATAGATTTTGGGTTTTCACGTATGAAAGTGGTGGTTACCACATCTAGCTGGGCTGCGGCATCCAGGGTGGTTCTCCCAGAGTATTCGGATTTCCCAACCATATATGGATGGACACACCTTATGATTCTGGTGGCAACAGTTTAGGGGCGAGACAAACTATTTGATCTCTATAATTCTTTTTCACAGGATTTTTAACTTTTTTCCATTGAAATAGTCCAAAAAACATCTGTATATTTTAATATGCATCGTTCTTAAGATGGTGGGGGCCACATTGGTGAGGGTGGCTGGGGCCCCCGTCACTCTCTTTCATAGGGGAGCATCGATGGTCATGGAAGTGGACTCCCATACTGACCAAACCATAGTTCTACCTATTAATGATGGGACTGCTAGAATGATGGAAACTGAAATAATCGAGGTGGAATCCGATGGCGCGGATCAATCAGGTGACATGAGACTCAACCTACCTGACTAAACACCATAGGAAGATCATGCGGATGACTTCCTAGAGGCGTTCCATGCATATGAACCCACCAACCCTGAGGACCAGGACGAGATGACTTCTAATGAGGAGGATAGAAAGGTCATCTATCACTGGCCATGGAAGCTAATCAGTTGCTTCCTTCGGAAGACCCCACAAGAATAATGGATAAACTAGATGGGGAGGCTTCATTACCATCTATGAGAACTGTGCGTTGGATGATTGGACACACAACACCATCATATTCTCATCTGAGACTATATGTCAGAGAAAATACAGGAAGACAACCACGACCTCGGTGTGAGCTGGTAGCAGAGGAATTCTTCCAACATCAAGAGGTTCTAGGAGGTTGATCATGAGATCCAACACTTGAGGGCAAGGGATAATGAGCATTCCACTTTCCTTGATGAAAAATTGGGACTCATATCATGACTGAAGGCCCACCTGATAGAGGTAGAGGAACATATGAGGTGAGCTTCTCAAGAGATGACTATCATCTGAGAGGATGAGGATTAGGCCCAGATCAGGGCCGATGAGCTACACCCCTTTAACATCATGGAACAGTGGGAGATTAACAGGTGATAGAAGGTCCTAGATGCTACGAGCCAGATAATAGAAGAGCTAGGAAACTCCATTGAAGAGGTCAACATATCTATAGGAGGGTTCAATCTCTAGGCATTGTAATTTGTGTGAACTTATAAATTTACTTTTATGATTTCCTTATTTATTGGTTATGGGAATGAGATCCATTATCTGTTTTGGTTTGCTTAATTTACATAACATTCATGAAATATCCAGTGATCAATCCCTAATCTCACACGGGTCGTGCCCGATATGAGAAACAAGGGATGGTCGAATTGTTGATCTATTTGAATATGATACTTCCAACCAATATACGGTAATCTGGGGTTTAAAAGAACACTCTGGGTTTCTAGGTAGAAGGATGGAGGCCTGACTGGGGAATGATTTTATCTAAATAGTCCAATTGTTTCTTTCCCAATGTTCTCTAGTTCACTAGTGGGGTAACTCTAGGGGAATTAGAATCAATCCAAACACAGCGGAGTAGAAATAGTGAATCACAATAACCAAAATTCAGAACACTATAGGGATGACATGATAATGAAGGATAACTATTAACCATGTTAGAAACACAGTATCCCTATTGTGTTAGCCTGAAATGGGGAAAAAATGATGGCCAACCACTGCCAATGTTTGAAACACGGGTCCTAACTTGAGATATCATCCATAGTAATCTAGAACATTTTCCCAGGAAAGTAGGTGAGCCATTTTCTGAGAATCCGTATTGTTAGGGGGTTCCTTTAGACATAGAAGAGGATGAGGATCCAAATAAATGGAATGAAAATCATAAATGGTGGAGTGATGAGTTGTTCGAATAGATTCTAACACTCTGAAAATTACACCTCCATGATGAAAGGACATTATGTGAGAACATCAATCTAAACCTGGATCAAACCTTCTTCTAGACAGGACCTCTATTGTAAGGGCCTATAATACCTTGTAGTTTTACGTCATGAAAATGAGGATAATAGACACATGGTATTTCATTATATGGGGAGGAAGATGAACATAGTTTTAATTTCATACTACCTGGACTGAGGCAAATAATTTCAATTCATGATACAAGGACTGTATGCTCCTATTTTATGTTCATAGAGTTTGGACCATGATTAGGGGAAGAGAACCAATTGTAACGAACCGAGTATTTATAGAATAATACTTTTGATTTCTATTGATACTTATGAATAAGATATTAATTTAACTTTAAAGTGCATTCTATTTTAGATGAATTACCCGACCTACAACAATGGGTTTCTCCAAAATCTCATGTTGTACAGAAGGCCGAGTCATACTAAAAAATAATAACATAATATCATTATTTTAAATGGTAGTTAACGCCTAACCATCGTATTGGCGAGAATAAACAGAACTAACCATATTATGATTAAACATGTTTTTTAAATGTTTTTACATTTATCAAATAAATTTTAGAGGCTTAAAATGGAAATGCGTCCAATTTTAAGAATACATACTCTAATAATTTGAAAAGGTAGTTTTACATCCTTTTGATAGAGAACCCCTTTTAAATCTTGTTTTTGTCACTTTTATATGTTCTACTTGAAAAAATAAACTTTTTATTTATAAGAGGGATTTCAAAATTTAATTTGGGTAATTTTTTGGTATTTTTCTAATAAAGATCATTTTTAAATGAATAGGGAAAATTACTGTATTTTAAGTCAAAACTATCTTTTTATATGATTTATTTATATGTTTGGATTCTTTTTTAATTGGTTTTAATGTGTAATTAGATTATTTTTTACCATTTAATCCAATTTTTGTCTTTGTATGTAATTTCACTTTCTAATTAGACATAAAAACATGTCAATCTTTTGTTAGTTATTATTTCTTAAAAACACGATTTTTTGTTTTTGACAACGATAATTAATTTTAAATTAATTTTTGCAACTTATGTGTTTTGAATTTGAAAAAATGGATTCCATATTTTTAATAAGGAGGTCTGAATTATGTAAAAAGGTAAATTTTATTTTTATACATTATGAATTGTAATTTTAGTAAATATTTTATTTTCCATGTATAAAGGATAAATCTGGTAAATATGGGTAAAAATAATATTATAATAATATTAAATTACCCTAACACATGTAATAATATTATTGGATGAGATATATATGAATATAGGAATCCTTGGGAAAATTTTAGTACCCCATGGAGCCACTTGTGTGTGAAAATGACATTTAATTACTTTTAATTTAATGTTAAGGAAAATATAACCTAAATATGTATCTTTTCATAAAACAAATTTTATAAGGGGTTATATAAGTTATCTTTTATACGATAAATAATCATTATAAATATAAAATTATTTACTAAATAATTGTATCTTATTTATCATTTTTATAGATTAAATAAATAAATTTAATTATGACACAATGATGATGTAGTGATTGATTCATTAATAAAGGATTCAAATAAATGATATTATAAATGTTAAAAAAATATAATTTGGTTATTTTGATGCCATAAACTAATTTTATGGATGATATTTACATATTATATTTTTATTAATGAAGTTCTTACGAGTCAATCAAGTTGTTATGGATTTTTTAAAAATCCATGATATGAATAGTGTCAAAATTGACATAATTTATAATTTAAAATATATAATATTTTATTAAATATTATAAAATTAAAAAAATCTATGATTCCGAAAAATAGTTATCATATGTCTAAAATTTTATTATTTACTCTTTAATTGGATATTTTTCATGTTTTGGTAACTATTTTGATTCTCAAAATATCAAATGCTTGACAAAATGGTAAGAGTAAAAAAGGGTTAAATAAAAAAGATAAGGATTAAAAAATATTCAAAACCTATCTAATTATTATTGGGTGATTTTATTTTGACTTATATTTATCTTATCTTATAACTATATGAATTTGGACTCATTTATAATTGAAATAGAATTTATAATAAAATAATAATTCAAGATATTCCTTAAGTTCCCCTCCACCCTCTTATAAAAGGGAACCACCTCTAACCCATTACTCACACCTCTCAAGCCCATTGGATCATCCTAAAACTGCCCAAATAAGATACCAACGTCCCCTATTCCTCCAAGAATCCCTAATCTAGGAAGAAGGCAATTCAAGTGAGCCATTTTGCTCAAATCAGAAGAAGTTGCCCGATTGGAGGTAACATCTTCTCTCAAGTTTCATTCCATTATTTTTCCTTATCCACTATCTATGCTCCTCTTATTATTTGTTTATATGACAAAACAAGTATCCAAAATGTACTAGGTTGTTTTTATGAGAATTATTCAAACTACACTTACACACACCTCCATCTAATGGATACAAACATACTATTTCTGTGCATAGTGAAATGTTGCCTCACGAAACGTTGATTGTTCGATTTTCCCCTACCACCTCTCATGGTGGACATTATGATGTAAGTGCAATTATATATTATATATATGATATTTTTTTAATCAATATGATTATTTAATTATCATTTAGAACTTACCTTTATGCTTTTCATGTTGTATAAATACGACAATTTCATTTCGGGGAGTGCGGACTACTGCCTCTTCAAAGTGATATGAATAATTCATGCTATAAAAGGAATGTATAAAGGATGTAATTAATGAGGTTATGTAAAACATAAAACATATATATTATACTGTAATTATAATATACCTATGTATCATTTAGTTTTCATTCCATTAAATATGAACAATAAATGAAAGTAGTGTTCATGCGTACATCCAGCTTACCGTCTCCATGAACAGTGCATTTTGTTTCTTATATCCAAATGATATGGAATATTATAAATACATATATACTGGATATATATGATATATATGATATTTAAATCACGAATATAATTCTGTAGATAATGTAATTTTGACCACATGGACAACATATAATTATAACAAGTTCATTTTTTACTCAAGTTGCGAGCATCGAAAAAATGTCTAATATGAACTTAGATAATTAAATAATTTTTATTTAAAGGTAATAAGTGATATAAAAGGAATAATAAACTTTAAAAAGTTTCTTAATTAATTACAAATTAACTTAATTTTATTATTCAGAAAATTAAAGAACGAACGAGTGAAGTCAGACATGAGGTAAGGGACTTTGTCTCAATCCATTTTCTTTGATGCATATTTTGATTTATACATGACTTGATTTTATATGGTGTATACAAATAATTGGATTTTTATTTCATTCAAAGGGAATCTTTTTTCTATATATCATTTTACTAAATGACAAAATGAATTTTTTAACATATACGGTGACAATGACCTTTCTGCTGCCGTGAGCATTATTTGATATTTGGATTCTTTAACAAGATTTGTTGTTTTAAATGGAAAATAAATACCATATAACATTTTTTATGTATTTTTGTATTGAAAATGGTTTGAAAGTGGATTTACTATTTTAATATCTTTAAATTATTTCTTGTGATTTTAAATGAAATTTTATAATTGAAATGTTGATATTTGCAATATTTTATGTGTGATGATTATATAATGGTACATAGACATTTTATGGGTGGTTACATGATAAACCAAATTATGGGTGGTTCCATGACAAACCAAGGATAGGTGGTTATGTTATAAAATCCAATTCATTGGGTATGGATTCCACCGTATGGATATTCTATTTATAAGAATGAATTGTTGAAGTTGACCGTATAATTATTCCATTTATGTATGATTATGTCCCAAAGTTACCATTATATTATATAAATTGTTTTTTATAGATGTTATGGTAATGTTTTGGTAACAAATGGGTAAGAAATGAGCTAATATTCAGTGAATTGTTTTTGCTACTTCTTTAAGTTGAAAAGTATTACATTATGATTAAGTATTCATGGTTTACATGTTTTTTGAAAACAAACAGATTTCCTTCTTTGTGTATACCTTATTGATCTTTTTATGCTCATCCCATGTTTTTGAAATCTTTTTCACTGGAATTGACATAGAATAGGGTCAAGGATGAGATCATGGAAAATTCATACGGTTTAAAACATTTAACTAAACATGTTTATTTTCTTTTAAGAGTTTTTATTTTATGAAAAAATGGATATTGAGTAGAAGTCTCTACATGTAATATTAAATATTTTTTGTATAAGTTATGACATAATTCTATAAAGCTATAAACATTAATATATCCTTAATGTGAATTATTAACTCAATTCAAGATTATGTAATGTTTATGGCTGGGACCTTATACAAAGAAAGTTAATTGTATTGGGGTTGGGCTTGTGGCTAAATTCTTAGGCATCTATGTGTATCTCATAAGGATGAAAATCATGATAAAAACAGTTCTTAAGAATGGCTTGGTTAGATACCAATGCTGGTAGAGGAGATCCTCTCTGGTGATGAAGTTGATGCATCCCATAATTGTCATGGGGAATCCTGAACTTTTTCAAGGAAGGTCCGCAGTTGAAGTCATGAGTCAAAGACATGGGTACCTCAAAGGATAAATGTGTGATGCTGTTCATAACCTGACGTAAATGAGAACATAAGTCCATATATGCACAAAAATTTTCAATAAGAAAGAAAATTGTTTAAAGTCATGATGCCTGAACTAGGAGATTGTGGTTCTTCCATTTATGCACAAACCTTTCTGATATCCCTAAGCCCACGTGAGCTATGCTCGATGTGGGAAACAAGGGTAGAGAAGATCATTGCAACACATGGAATACATAGATGGGGGAGATGGCATGGAGTCGAAGATGACCCTCACTATGATGATTCAACCTCTTTAACATGCATAGGTGCATGCTTGGATAACACTAAGGGTGCTGAAATTACACTTGAACATGATGGAGTGGAAGGGCATGTGAATCATGCGACCAATATTTAAGACTTAATGTATATGGTATAATGATGGAGGATAACTGTTGAATATATTAGAAACATAGAATCCATATCGTGTGACCTGAAATGGGAACAAAAAATGAGCATCAAACACTGGCCATATTCTCAGTGCAGGACTTATGTCAAATTGTCATTCAAAATCCTTGGGGATGTTGTCCCAAGGTGGTGGGAGAGAATTGAGGCCTATAATCCATTCCCTTCAGGGGTCCTTTTAGATGTTAAAGAAGATGGGAACCCAAATAAAGGGAAACGTGAAGCATGGAAATTGATGAAAGCATGTCCATGAAGAATCCTAAATTCTATGTCCCAAACCAGAGTGCAGGAAGAAAAATTGGTGATGAATAATAGAGGTCGAGAAGCCCAAATAAGGAGGGGGGAAGAATGGGTTGATGAACCTAGGGCTGGACACCAAGATGAAATATCTTGGAATCCCTACATATCCCATAAGTTTGGGAATAAATTAATACATAGTTCTAGAGACGTCACATAGTTTAATGTCATGCATATATAAGGGGGGTGGAAGGGAGATCACCAAAGGGAAGCACGTGGAATGTATATTATAAAACTGATATGAATGACGACATGAGTCCACATATGCCACACCACGTTCTTCCGATAGAGTTCAGTCCAGGGGGATGAAAAGAAGGCAGGATGTGAGGTACCTGGGGTTGGAACCAGAGATGAAATATTTGGTAATTCCTACATATCCCATAAGGATGGGAATCCAGACATACATAGTTCTCGAGCGTGGCATGTTAGGGTACTAATTCCAGTGGGAACACTGTCGTGCAGTTCTAGTCCATGGACCAAATGAAGTGACATTTGATGGATCTTGTTTATTTTTCCGGTTGATGTGTGTTTTTTTAAAGAAACAAACATAGGATAGAGAATCAGGGAGTCTCCCTAAGAATGAATCCGTATTTAGGCCTTGAAAATGGAATGGTGTATTATTGATACCAAACATGATGTACCCTAAAATGAGGATACCACAATGCAATGCTGTTTAACATCGTGCGACCAGTACGATAGTGTCACAGTTTAGGGTCATATGACCGAACCAACCCATGCATTTTAATGTCATGAAGTAAATATAAAATAGTTTAAAGTCATGTGGGACTAGTCAACATTTTTTAACATCATATGTCTTAGACCCATATAGAAGAACAAGGCATTAAAGAGAATGTGCAAGGTGTGATAAATCATACATGATGTGAATGAGGACAAGGTCCACACCACACCGTGCACATATCTAGAGGATAAAACTCAGGACAAGGGGACAAAAAAGATCAGAGGATATGAGGATGGATCCAAAGGAAATGTATGGGAGTTATTATGTATCCCATGAGGATGGGAATCAAGTCATACATAGTTCTGAAGTGTCGTGTTGTTTAACGCCATATAACAAGGATGTGGAAGATCTTAGTTTATGGTTGTAGATCTCAGATTGAAAGAAGTGAGATTCTTCCAAGTGGGTGTAAACCTTGACCAAATCCCTAATCTCTCGTGATCTACCCTCAATGTGGGAACCAAGGGCAGAAAAGATCTTTACAACACATGGAATACAAAGAAAGGGAAAATGACCCAGATCCTTGAATGGCACCATGATATAGATTAATTCTCTTAACGTGAAAACATGCACTAATGGATTATACCTAGAGTGTCGAAATTACAGTTGGAAATAATGGGGTGGAAATATATGTGAATCAAGCAACAAATATTTAGGCTTAATGGGAGTGTCATAACAATGGAGGATAACTATTGGCCATGTTTGAAACAAAACATACATATCATGTGACCCGTACTAAGAAAAAAAAATTAAGGATCGACCACTAACCATATTTGTAATGTAGTACTTGTGTTAAATTGACATTTAAAATCCTCAGGGACGTTGGACCAAGATGGTAGGAGAGCACTAGGGCATATCATCCTTGTTTTCAAGGGCCATTTTAGATGTGAAATATTATGGGAACCCAAATAAAGGGAAACATGAAGCATGTAAATAGATTAAAGCATGTACAAGATGAATCCATCACTTTAGGTCCTAAACCACAGTGCATCTAGGCACATTAGTGAATTTCCAAAGAGAGTCGAGGGACCCAATTGGAATAAGACAGCTCTAGGACATCAGTGGTGGAAATGGGAAATGAGGGATCTCAAGGGAGAGGAAAGTGGTGTGGCTATTGTAAACCTAACGTGAATGAGGACATAGAGTGCACATACCACCACATGCTTCCCCCTAAGAAGTAAGGAAAAGGGACAAAAAGGAAGATAAAATTTTCAAAAATAGGGATGGGCCTGCAATCTAAATTTCTATGAATTTCTACGTATCCCATTAGGATGGGAATAAAGCCATGTGTAGTTCTAAAGTTCCATATATTTTAATTTCATACGAAAAGGACATGGGAAGTGGGAATCTCGAAGAGGAATGTGTATGGTGTGGCGAATAACCTAGCGTGAATGAAAAAATAATCTCACATATGCCACACCATTCATATTTCTAGGAGAGAAGTGACTGAGATAATGAATAGATAAACCCAATCTGGTCCCAAAAAAGAAATGTTTTGGCATTCCTTCGTATCTCATGATGATGAGAATCTAGAGGAATTTAGTTCTTGAGATTCCATGCAGTTTAATGTCATACGAAAAGGATGTGGTAGATCTCAGTTTATGGTCATATATCTCGGACTTTAGATTCCCATTTAATGTCATGTGCGTGTGATAGAAAGGAAACAATGGTGGGTCACTGTGCATTTAATTTGGGAGACCATGGGGTGGCAATAATGACTGCGGATAACTACTAACCATGTTTGCAACATAGTATCTATGTCATGTGACCTGGAATAAGAACAAAAAATTGTGCATCAACCACTGACCATATTCGCGACATAGGACATGTGACAAATTGTCATTCAAAATACTTAGGGACATTGTCCCAAGATGGCAGGTGAGCCAAGGTGGTGTGAAACCAAGATTCTAGGGGTCCTTTCAGATTTGAAATATTAAAACCCAAATTGCAGGACCCATGAAGTGTGGTGGTGGACAAGCATCCTAACATCTTGTGATAAGGATGCCAGATGAAAGAGGGTGTCTCAAGGGGATGTGTGGGGAGTGGAAAAAATATCTTGATGTGAACAAAGACATATATCGACACCACACCACACAATCCTAAGTGAGAACTTGGGTAAGGAGTCCGGAAAGATTGAGGGAACTAAGCTGGGACACATATCATAAGTCCTAGGATTACTACATGTCCCATAAGGATGGGAATCAAGACGAACACAGTTCTACATTTGTCAGGAAGTTTAACTTCATGTGACAAGGACAAGGGGAGATCATTGTTTAAATTCATAGATCTTAGATAATTTTGTTGTTTATTTTCATACGGGATGAGGGTGGTGTTTTAACATCTTATAGGATGGTAATACAGTTTAACATCATGCGGGGCGAGTGCTAGGTTGTTTTATGTCCTTCATCCTGGACAAACCATGCAATTTAACATCGTGTGGAAAAGATGGAATATTTTAAAGTCAGGTGGGATTGGTTATGAAAAATACTTCTTAAGGAATTTAGCATTAGTGGGAGGAGTAATATTCTCACCATCCATAGTGACCAGAGAGTATCCACCATTTGGGTAAACCTTTTGAATGATATAAAGTCCCTCCCATTTGGGTTCTAGCTTTGATGGCTTTCTGCTAGGTATCGTCAGCGTTCTCAGTGCTAACACCATGTCACCTTGTAAGAAAGAGAGGATGTGAACTTTCTTGTTGAAAGATCTAGTTATCTTGTTTTGATGCCTCTCTAGATTATGCAGGGTACAAAGCCTATTCTCATCAAGTGATTTTAGTTCATCCAGATGGATTTCAACTACTTTGTTTTTTGGCTACTTATCGTAGATAACTGTACGCAATGTAGGAAACATAATCTTGATGGGTAGGACTACCTCTGACCAATACACCAGAGAATATGGGGTCACCTGAGTGGAATTATGAGTCGTCGTTAGATAATCCCATAGAGGGTTGGGGAGTTTTTCCGACCAAATATTCTTGTTTTGACCAACCATCTTCTACAGAATTTTAGAGAGGGTTTTGTTGAACTCCTTGATCTTTCCATTTTCTTGCACATGATCATGAGAGGTATGATTAGAATGGATGCCGTACTTGGCATACAACTTCTTAAATTTAGCAACCTGGAATTTGGTGCCTTTATCAGTGAGGATGGAATGTGGTCCTCTAAATTGTTATATGATATTGGAGCTGACAAAATCAGTGATAGAACAGTCCTTGACTTTCTTGAGCTGAACTACCTCTTTCCACTTGGAAAATAAATCTATAGTGGTTAGGTAGAACGTGCACTGGAAAGATTTAATCAGTGGGTATGGACCCATGACATTGAGTCCCTAGACCACAAAGGGCCAATAGTACTTGGTAGTGTGGAGAGGCTCTGGTAGCCAATGCCAAAAATTAGCATAGATTTGGAACGCATGGAACCTCGTGGAAAACTCGATGTAATCATGGATCATGGATGTAGAGACCCGAAGCTTGACGTACATGGAAATTACATTACATTTGCGGAATACTTAGTACATAACAAAAAACACACACACAAGGATCGTAATAGTTTAGTGTCTTTGGAAACTCGGAACGTAATCTTCTAATCGTGGTGAAAGATTTCCAATATCTCCCATAAAGATCTTCCCCTTTTTTTACCTAAAACCATTCTTTATATCCTGGGGAAAAGAAAACATAAAAGGGTGAGCTCAAATGCTCAGTAAGGGTAAACAAAAGAAATATAAATCTCATCGTATACACAAGAACATAACTTTTGGAAATCTTAACCTGGAAAAGAGATCATAATTTCATAACATGGGATAAATCATGGCAGTGAAATGTAATCACAATAATCATAACTTAAAACATGAATCTTTGTGGCATTCACACATAATCATAGAGAATCATTTCTTGTTAGTCAAGACTCATTTCCAAGACTATCTTAGTGGACAAAGTCCTTTTCTGAATCGAGTAACCCTCGTTTCAGTCCTGTTTCACTGAACCGGTATAACCTACTGTTCCAGCCCTGTCTATCTCATGAGATATAAAATCTTTACCCAATGCATTGGAGGGAGATATAGGTCCCACCCATCTTATAATGAATCCTTTGTTATGTGTGCCACATAATCATAAATCATACATCATCGCATAACCCATGTAATAAAAATGGGATTCTTAAACAACATGACATCATAAAACAATTCATATAAGATAAAGGAATTCATAAAAATGTTTCCATCACAACATAATCAAATCCATGTAATAATAGGGATAAAAACAGAACCCTTTTATTATCTTAGATGGAAAATAATTTTTATAAAATACTTGAACTTCATTCTTGAGGAAAATATCCTTTCTACTTCAAAAACACTTTTCCTTTCTTAACATGTCATACAATATTAAACTAAAAGAAGTTGATTAAAAATAAACTTGAATACTTGTAAAGGAAGCTTCTTGAAAATACTTTTTTTTAGAAATCCATTCATGCCTTATAAGTTAAAAAAAACATTCTTCGTACTTTTGTCGGAAAAGTCAAAAAGTACCTCGTATGAAAAATGACAAAAGATTCCTTTCATATCTTTTACTAAAAACTCACTGAAGGGTAAAATTGGATTTAAACAATTGTAGGTGGATGGAAATAATATTACATATTGAAGAAAAATCGATGTGGATGATAAAATACACCCCATTAAATACCAAAGTATAAACAATCTCGGATAAAAATGAGATTGTGATATTTCCCTTACCTTAGGTCCGATTTGCTTCGTATGTGTTCGAACCTCCTCTTTTTGACGCGCCTTTTCTTAGTCTCCACTTAAAGAACTAAGGATGGTCTTTGAAGAAGTCCAGAACCTCAAGGATGATACTAGGGAAGTGGAGAAGGTATTTTGGCAGGGGTTGGCCGAGCTTGAAGGCTCAAAGTTGTGTGAGGAAGAGAGGGAGGAGGTGCCCTTTTATAAGGGAGGAGAGGGGCACCTTAGGAATATCTCAAAATATTATTTTATATTAAAGTCAAAATCAGTTTATAATGGTTAAAAAGGGTCTTATTTTGAAGCTAAAGTGTGGATGGGTCGAAATCCTATCAACCAATAGGATTTAGACAAGTTTAGGTTATTATTTTAACCTTATCAATTAGATTTAACTTTAAGTTAAATAATTTAACTTTTACCGTGTCTTTTTGTTTTCTTACACTATATGGTTAATACACTTACTATAACATGCCAAACGAACCCCAAATTGTTTATTATTAATATATATATCCTTATCTAAGTCATTTGTCCGAACCTTAGATTTTTAGGAATAAAATAACAATTAATAATATAATATTTTATTTAAAAACTATTTTGTGTCAATTTTGACATTATTTGATATATTATTTTTTTGAAAGTCATAAAAGAGTTATATGTTCGAACCAAGTTGATTAAATCAACACTAATATATCATAGTAACCTAGAAAATTAGTGGGATTCATAAAAAGTCTCAAATTACATTCATTTGAGAATTTATAACATCAATTATGTTAATATTTCCTTAAAAGGGTAATTACTGCATCATCGTTGTGTCATAAATAAATTAATTTATTTAAAGTATAAAAATTATAAATAAAATATAATTATGTAGGAAATTTTTTTAGCTTTATAATTAATATTTATAGTCTAATTTATCTTATGTATAACCCCATATTAAAAATGTTTTAGTTATTAAACTTTGATTTAACTATTTTAACTATTCATTAAATAAAATAATATTAAATCTCATAATCTAATCCAAGTGGACCTAAATGGTCATATTATATTTATAAGGTTGTTTTTGGTCGAATTAAACTTATCCAATAGAATTAGGACATGTGTTAGGGTAATAATAATATCATTTTTACCCTTAATTACCCTATTTACTTTTAACCGTGGTAAATAAAAGTAAAAAGTTACTATTCACCAAAAATTATTTTCATCTCATTGAACCACATTTTACTTACTGACATCAACCGTGTCTCTCGGATTTTTGAAATTCCATTCACAGAAGCGGTAAAATTAAGTTTTATGAAAAATTCAGTTTTTTTTAACTACCACTTAGTAGTTTCACTATTCATAAAAAATTGATGTTTTTCAGAACAATGCCAAAATTTCATCCTAAGCTATATTTCATATTCCGAATTCAAAAATGAAGTCTATTTTACCAAATTCATAACATAGAAGTTGCATTAATTAATTTTATAATTAAATCCCGCTGTTAAAACAAATAGCGTGTTTTTTTAAGAAACAATATCTATCAAAAGATTGACACTTGATTATGTCTGGTTTAAATGTGAAATTACATCCAATGACCAACATTGAATTAAATTGAAAAAATATATTCTAAATATACTTTAAAACCACTCATATTAATAATTTATCACTATTAATTATTTCTATTAAAAAAGTTGTTTTTTAATTATAATTTAGTAATTTTCACTATTCATCAAAATATGAAAGTTATCCGAAAAGTACCAAAATTTCACCCTAAGCTAATTTCGATATTACGAATCCAAAAATGAATTCCATTTTGAAAAATAAAATTTACAAAATTTCAAAAAGTGGTTATTACTATTCATAACGACTAGTTTTAATAATATCTTAATAGCATATCGTTGTTTAGCGAAACTCGGTGTTGCGTACAACACACGCTATCGTGGAAGGTCGCGATTGCGTATAATTCAAGCCAGGTCAGAGATGTGTATTGTAAAATATCCTTTTGGTGTAGCGTATAACACAATACAGTAATAAAATTAAAAAGAATATTTTTCATAAAATATCGGGCTGTTACATTCTACCCCCTTAAAATGAATTTCGCCCTCGAAATTCGTCGGGGTTATAAATGGTTTACTATTCTAAAGTTTCTTTAATAGAAACCCACATCGTAAAAAGAAATACCAAAACTTGGCTTTAAAAACTAAAGTATGAAATGTAACGATTACCCAAATAAACTAGTCACTAGGTTTCCACATAGGTGAAAATATGGATATGGAGGAGAAATCTAAGCATCATGTTCTGATGGAGAGTGGTAGAGAACATGGCTATGGAAAATCCAGCAATCACAAAGCCATAAATTTGTGATGATCTAAGGTACCATCTGATTCATCAGATATAAGATCACTTGGATAACATTTTTGATTTTCAAGATCGTTTCCCTAATGTTAAAGAATTTGAATTAGAATAAATACTTTCTTTATTTTGGTACAATCTCACGGTTGTTCATGCCTTGAACAATTTCCACTTCATCTCTTAAATAAATGAAGTTGAATTTGCTATTCGTGAAGTTTTAGAAGATCATGTGATAGAATGACGGGTCATTCCATCTGTCTCTAACAAAAGGTTAGCAAAAATTATATACATAAGTCGATCTATAGTGAGATTAATCACATATGGTTCCTAAAATGGACTTATACTTGATATATCATACTTCTTAATATAATAAAACTAGTTTCTACTAAACAGGGACTTCCTGTAGGCCAGTGGTAGGCGATAAAGGCCAGTCGCACTTCGGTTGTGGGTTCGATTCCCACAGCCTTGTCCGAAGTGATGGGCTGTCGCCCGTCCTGCAGGTTGTCCTTTTTACAAAACTATATTACTATAACATACCATCAATAATATCGAGAAAACTTCTATCCTTAAACAATACTATCTTATGTCCAACATAATCGATTCCAATCTTTAGGCTTATCCATAATACTGCAGTCCACTCTCATAACATAGTGAAAACGATTACCAGAGATTTAATACCATCATTGATCCCCATATATCATAAGACATGTTTTGTTGGTCACATTCCAAACATTCAAAGTACTTAATGATGTATTCTCTTGAATACCCATTGAACCTTAGTGAAAACATGAATGCAGTTAAATGTTAACACTTTCCACATACCAAAATCCTCAAAATTCTATATACTCAAACCATGATATCACTTAGTCCTTATATCAATCATGAGCTCATGAATACTGTCAAATATTTCATTTTCTCATTTTCCCTTCATTATGCGCATATCATATTTTTTCCAAAAATACCTCAATCACTTCGAATACCACATTAGAACAATACATAAATATTCCAATACACCATAAAAGTACCTCAACAACATTATTCTTGAATACCAATACGTAAACACTTCATTCCATCCACTTCAATGACTGTCCTGGAATAAGTCCTTCATTGATTTAGAAGTATCTTTTTAGGTCAGGGCATTGAGTTGGGTAATGCCCATGTTCTCCACAAATAAGACATTGAACTCCATAACAATATGTCACTCTATGACCCTTTTCTCCACACAGATAACATCGGTCCCTCCATTTGAGGTATTCCTCAAGGTTCTTCTTCCCTTCTTTAGAAATATCAATCTTCCTTTCTTTATGCTCCTCAACATGCGAACATGCATAATAGTTTATCTTCCTCTTCTTTGATGAATTAGTCATACCACTAAATTTCACCTTGTTAATCATATATCGCGATGACTGATTCGGCATAATCACAATATCTTTATCTCTAGGCATTACACAATTTTGTTGCTCATAGTCACCAATCTGTCCATTGGATTCAATGTTAACCGAATTCCTTCTGGTTCCCTCCATTAACTAAAACACAAAAATAATTTTGTTAGAGGCAAAAATCATGCTAGAGAAAACAACATAGTAAAGGGGAAGTATCCTCAATATCTAACTTCTTAGGTTAAATTCTATGATCGTTACCGTAGTTCTAGGACTGTATCTTATACGTATACTTATCCTTAGGGACATCCCTAGACATACCTTAGAAATATCTCCAGGGATCTCACTAACGTTTTCGCATCCTAGTTTCCAAAGGTTGACTAAACCTTTCCTCTGAAACCAACTGTAGAGACCTGAAGCTTGACGTACATGGACATTACATTACATTTGCGGAATACTTAGTACATAACAAAAAACACACACAAGGATCGTAATAGTTTAGTGTCTTTGGAAACTCGGAACATAATCTTCTAATCGTGGTGAAAGATTTCCAATATATCCCATAAAGATCTTCCCCTTTTTTTTTTACCTAAAACCATTATTTATATCTTGGGGAAAAGAAAACATAAAAGGGTGAGCTCAAATTATCAGTAAGGGTAAACAAAAGAAATATAAATCTCATCGTATACACAAGCACATAACTTTTGGAAATCTTAACCTGCAAAAGAGATCATAATTTCATAACATGGGATAAATCATGGTAGTGAAATGTAATCACAATAATCATAACTTAAAACATGAAACTTTGTGTCATTCACACATAATCATAGAGAATCATTTCTTGTTAGTCAAGACTCATTGCCAAGACTATCTTAGTGGACAAAGTCCCTTTCTGAATCGAGTAACCCTCGTTTCAGTCCTGTTTCACTGAACCAGTATAACCTACCGTTCCAGCCCTGTCTATCTCATGAGATATAAAATCTTTACCCAATACATTGGAGGGAGATATAGGTCCCTCCCATCTTATAATGAATCCTTTTTTATGTGTGCCACATAATCATAAATCATACATCATCGCATAACCCATGTAATAAAAATGGGATTCTTAAACAACATGACATCATAAAACAATTCATATAAGATAAAGGAATTCATAAAAATGTTTCCATCACAACATAATCAAATCAATGTAATAATAGGGATAAAAATAGAACCCTTTTATTATCTTAGATGGAAAATAATTTTTATAAAATACATGAACTTCATTCTTGAGGAAAATATCCTTTCTACTTCAAAAACACTTTTCCTTTCTTAACATGTCATACAATTTTAAACTAAAAGAAGTTGATTAAAAATAAACTTGAATACTTGTAAAGGAAGCTTCATGGAAATACTTTTTTTAGAAATCCATTCATGACGTATAAGTTAAAAAAAACATTCTTCGTACTTTTGTCGGAAAAGTCAAAAAGTACCTCATATGAAAAACGACAAAAGATTCCTTTCATATCTTTTACTAAAAACTCACCGAAGGGTAAAATTGGATTTAAACAATTGTAGGTGGATGGAAATAATATTACATATTGAAGAAACATGGATGTGGATGATAAAATACACCCCATTAAATACCAAAGTATAAACAATCTTGGATAAAAATGAGATTGTGATATTTCCCTTACCTTAGGTCCGATTTGCTTCGTATGTGTCCGAACCTCCTCTTTTTGACGCGCCTTTTCTTAGTCTCCACTTAAAGAACTAAGGATGGTCTTTGAAGAAGGCCAGAACCTCTAGGATGATACTAGGGAAGTGGAGAAGGTATTTTGGAAGGGGTTGTCCGAGCTTGAAGGCTCAAAGTTTTGTGAGGAAGAGAGGGAGGAGGTGCCCTTTTATAAGGGAGGAGAGGGGCACCTTAAAAATATCTCAAAATATTATTTTATATTAAAGTCAAAATCAGTTTATAATGGTTCCAAAGGGTCTTATTTCGAATCTAAAGTGTGGATGGGTCGAAATCCTATCAACCAATAGGATTTAGACAAGTTTAGGTTATTATTTTAACCTTATCAATTAGATTTAACTTTAAGTTAAATAATTTAACTTTTACCGTGTCTTTTTGTTTTCTTACACTATATGGTTAATACACTTACTATAACATGCCAAACGAACCCCAAATTGTTTATTATTAATATATATATCCTTATCTAAGTCATTTGTCTGAACCTTAGATTTTTAGGAATAAAATAACAATTAATAATATAATATTATATTTAAACACTATTTTGTGTCAATTTTGACATTATTTGATATATTATTTTTTTGAAAGTCATAAAAGAGTTATATGTTCGAACCAAGTTGATTAAATAAACAATACTATATCATAGTAACCTAGAAAATTAGTGGTATTCATAAAAAGTCTCAAATTACATTCATTTGAGCATTTATAACATCAATTATGTTAATATTTCCTTAAAAGGGTAATTACTGCATCATCGTTGTGTCATAAATAAATTAATTTATTTAAAGTTTAAAAATTATAAATAAAATATCATTATGTAGGAAATCTTTTTATATTTCTAATGAATATTTATAGTCGAATTTATCTTATGTATAACCCCATATTAAAAATGTTTTAGTTATTAAACTTTGATTTTAACTATTTTAACTATTCATTAAATAAAATAATATTAAATGTCATAATCTAATCCAAGTGGACCTAAATGGTCATATTATATTCATAAGGTTGTTTTTTGTCTAATTACACTTATCCAATAGAATTAGGACATGTGTTAGGGTAATAATAATATCATTTTTACCCTTAATTACTCTATTTACTTTTAACCGTGGTAAATAAAAGTAAAAAGTTACTATTCATCAAAAATTATTTTCATCTCATTGAACCACATTTTACTTAATGACATCAAGCGTGTCTCTCGGATTTTTGAAATTCCATTCACAGAAGCGGTAAAATTAAGTTTTATGAAAAATTCAGTTTTTTTTAACTACCACTTAGTAGTTTCACTATTCATAAAAAATTGATGTTTTTCAGAACAATGCCAAAATTTCATCCTAAGCTATATTTCATATTCCGAATTCAAAAATGAAGTCTATTTTACCAAATTCATAACATAGAAGTTGCATTAATTAATTTTATAATTAAATCCCGCTGTTAAAACAAATAGCGTGTTTTTTTTAAGAAACAATATCTATCAAAAGATTGACACTTGATTATGTCTGGTTTAAATGTGAAATTACATCCAATGACCAACATTGTATTAAATTGTAAAAATATATTCTATATATACTTTAAAACCACTCAAATTAATAATTTATCACTATTAATTATTTCGATTAAAAAAGATGTTTTTTAATTATAATTTAGTAATTTTCACTATTCATCAAAATATGAAAGTTATCCGAAAAGTACCAAAATTTCACCCTAAGCTAATTTTGATATTACGAATCCAAAAATGAATTCCATTTTGAAAAATAAAATTTACAAAATTTCAAAAAGTGGTTATTACTATTCATAACGGCTAGTTTTAATAATATCTTAATAGGATATCGTTGTTTAGCGAAATTCGGTGTTGCGTACAACACACGCTATCGTGGAAGGTCGCGATTGCGTATAATTCAAGCCAGGTCAGAGATGTGTATTGTGAAAGCTCCTTTTGGTGTAGCGTATAACACAATACATTAATAAAATTAAAAAGAATATTTTTCATAAAATCTCGGGCTGTTACAATGGAGGGAAAAAATACCCCTATCTCTGGATTTGGTGAGAGATATTTGGATTTATCTGATGAGCCTCACAAGAACTGGAATGAATTTCCAGAATGACTTGAGAAATCTAACCTCCATGAATGTAACGGAGGAGAATCCCATAAATCCCACATCTATAGAGGATCTTCTCAAGAGTAGGACCACTCTAGAGGGTGAAATGCAATGCAAGCTATTATATTTTCTCACACTCGGATCGATATACCCGGATATTACCTTGCTGGAGATATCCAACAAATGGGGTCTTCCAGTCAGGAGTCACTTCCAACACTGCGTAAGGGGGACATGAGGGTCCTGATATGGAGGTAATCGAAGTAAGGTGCCTTACCTATGGGATATCATTATCATGTAGAGTACCAATAGTTATGACTCTCTAATGCACCACATGGATAATCAAATCATTCTGATCGAGATCTACAAGAGATTCGGAAAGGCTGACCAAGGCATCGACTCGACCATTCTTTGAACGAGGGGCATGAGTAACTTTTGGTCGAGAAGGGAACTGGGCCATCAGCCAGAGGGTATGATATAACAAAAGCTTGATCTCTATCTTTCTAATGATGTTGTCTCAATTTATATTCTTGATGACTAGTTCAGATTCCCCTTTCACATGCAATTGGGGAACTTCAATCTTGAGGGCCAGCTCGAGACAAGTTATGAGAGCTGGGTACTCTAACTCATTTTGGTACAACCTTCTGAAAATAGGAATGAATATGGTTGGACAACTTGTGCAGGTGTGATGAAGTGATACCCAGGCCCACCCTATTGAGTCTAGGATAATTAAGTCTTCTGTCAGTAGGGCTTCATAATGTTCCATCAAAGTACATTTTCCTACACATAATGGATTGATCTACCGAGAGTATTTCCTCATCTAGAAAATAAAGTTCCAGAGACTAGTATGTTGGAGCTGGATGGGTGGAAAGGTAGTTCTCCAATACCAATACCTTGATAGGCTTTTAGTGAATAAACATGATGTTGAAATATTGTAGGATCATTTCCCACCGAGCAAGACGACCTTTCAACATGGGGTGGTTTAGAATGTAATTCAGTGGACCCACTCAAGAAACTAGCTATATCTCATGGTGCTACATGTAACATCACAATTTCTGTACTATGAATTTTAGTGCAAGGAAGATCTTCTAAATAACGGAATATTTGTTCTATGCATCTAGGATCATGTGACTGTGATAATATAAACTATTCTATGTTCCCTCATTATTCTTCTGGGTGAGGTGGGCACCGAGAGATCATTCGAGAGTGGTCCCAGAAAGCCCCAACAATTTTCTAGAAATGGGTGGCATTAGAAACAGAGGCTATAATAGGTACTGCTTGATCTCCTCAAAAACATTTTGAGACTCCGTATCGCACTGATAATCCGCACCTTTCTTCATGATCCAGAAAAATGGATTACACTTACTAGCCAGATTTGATATGAATTGGCGTATGTAGGCTAGGTGGACTTGAAAGCCTTAGAGCTCCAGAACGTTTCTCGAAGGATACATTTTTCTGATGGACTTGATCTTCTCTGGGTCAATTTCAATGCCCTTGTATCTAAAAAGTAATCCAATAAAATTTCTGGAGGTGATCGTGCATGCACACTTCAAGGGGTTCATCTTCAGATGGAAGGAACGAAGGAAGCCATACACTTTCTTAATATATTTGAGATGGTCCTAACGTTGGAGAGATTTGACCACAATATCTTCCATGTAGAATTACACTAATTTTCTGAGGACCAGATTGAATATGTGATGCATGAAACACTGATATGTGTAACCCACATTCTTTAGACTGAATGGCATTATCTGGTTGCAGAAAGTACTTTGCGGTTCCCTAAAGGTGGTAGAATCTCCATCCTCAGGGGCCATTAAAATTTTGTTATACCTGGAATACCCATCCATGATGGAGAGAGCCTAGAACCCAGTAGTATCATCAATCAACAGCTCTTTCACAGTGGTCTTTCCCAAATTTACCCATGTTTTTAGGGTTAAGCAGTCGCTTGTAGTGTATCTTGGGTTTTCAAATCCTCAAAGACCTAAGATGAAATCTATAGATATGTGCATTCTTTGGATTGTATTTTGATATGATGTTTCCAACATTGGGTTGATTTTAGATGGGTTTAAAGGATCACTAATAGATCTATGTGAAATCAAATTAAGAGAATGATTTGATCATATGTTATTTCTTGGGGTGGATTGGATGAATTCATTTTTTTAATAATTTCAATTTCATTAAATTGAGATGGATTAATTCAATGAATTCAAACTAAGATCATAAATTACTAGTTTAAAACCTTCAAAAACCCAATATAATAACTTATACACTTGTACGATCATTTTCATGAGCACTCGAGGTAAAGGATCATATTGTCACATAAAAGTAGGGCGATAAAATTCAATAAGGTAGAGGAAGAGAGAAAATCCTTGAATAAAAGTAACTCAAGTAAAAGAAATCAATAAAAATTTAGAGAGTGAGAAATAAAATCCAATAAATACCTTTGATACTCCCTTGGATCATCCCATAAATGTGGAATCCCCCCATTGATGACATGTTCTCAACAGAAGAGGGAAGTAGACTTACACGAGTGTAATTGAAGACGTAAAAACAAAAAAATAACAACCACTCCACCATTATGTGATAATTTACACAAGGTATGGTGTGAATAAATTAACACCATGAGGAAATAGTATCAATGTGATATAGAGAAGAATAAAATAAGAGGATAAGAAGAACTTTTATTAAGAAACTAAGTTGTATTGAACAACATACATGGGAAAGACTAACTCAAGGGAACCAAATCAGAACATAACATTACAATTAAACAAAGAACTAAATATCATCAACTATTTAAACACCACTTCCTTAAATATAAATTTTATAAACCTTTGGTAGAGACTCCAATAGTTAATGTTTTCCCACATGAGTATGGTAGGCTTAGGGTGGTGGAATGTTTTTGGAATTTGATCTTTTCCAACCTTGACCTGAAGTGGTATCCAACTTGCATCCACCAAACAGAGATGCGAAAATGACCTTCTAGTTGGATGAATTTGAATGTGCCATAGATGAATAAAATGGATCCCCAGATGTATCCTAATAGACTATAAAATTTCATCCTAAATGGAATTTTGGTTTACCAGATATATTCTAGATGGTGGGATGTTTCTCTAAGCCGCAGAATCTGGCCCATAATTTTATCTTCTACTTGGGTGGCCTAAAACTCCATTAAGAAATTCGAATTATCTCTTTTCACTGTTGGATGAAATGTTCCCCATTATTTCCTCTATCTATAATTAATGTTTTAGAATCATTGGGTATGTATCTTGTCATCTACAGTACTTTTATTGGGCAACTTTCCAGTTCATTTCTCCAAGAATGTTGTTAATTCAAGGCCCACTTTGATGTTCTTCCAATGTGAATCTTAAAGTGCCCCAAAATCATGAATTGTTCCTTATGTAATGAAAAACCTGAAAAATTAAATATTAAAATAATATCAAGATCATTGGGTATTTTATAAGGTGTTCAAAAAAGTACCATGTAATAGTGCATTTTAAGAAGGAATTACAATCATAATTTGAAATAATGTTCAGAGTGTAAAATGCACTAAAAATGGTGTATATGATTAACAAAGAACATGAATATTATAATATAATAAATTTATATTAGCCTATTTTATTGGCTAATCACACCATGAAATTGTGTTTTTCTAGTCCTGAGAAAAATTTATCTCAAAAATATGAAATTCAAATTCCCTTTTCCAAAACATTTTTATTAAATAGTGATTATAAAAAACCCTTATACCAAATAATCAAGAAACCCAAAAAAATATTTTAATACAAGATATTTTCATAAGAATATCCCAATAATAATCCTATTCTTTTTTTTTCAAATTCATTACCATATTTCATCCAATATCAATTAAGCATGATGATGTGTTGTGCATCACAATAGACATGGGGGTTCATCTTTATTAAAGGGGGAAATGATGGAAGTTCTTGGTGGAATAAAATTTCAATATTATGTTTAGTATTCAATTATATATATATATTTTCTTTTTTTCAATTTTTCTATGCTAATTGAAATTACACTACATTGAGTCTACCCATGTAGAGAGACTTTTCCGATTACACCTAGGCTCAAATACCTTAGGGAACTAAGTGAATCCCATATACTCAGGAATCATCTAGAGTTAAATTAGTCAAAATAAAAGTCAAATTACCACAAATAGAGATAAAATTACTAACTTCGGGCAAGAAAAATATGGAGTCATGACCCCCATGTACTGAATGCCATGCATTAGGTCATTTCATTGTCGTACATGAAAATTTATTGTTTTATTTTTTTTAGTTGTTTGATTTTTCTGAATACTCATATTAAAAATAAAATGATCTGAAAACCGATGTAATTTATTTGGGGGACCCCATTAACTCAATCTAATATTCCACTATCCAAAGGACGTGCGTTGTGATTTTTTTTATTTGGATAAAAATATAAATGACGAAATATCCCATTAGAAAACCACACATTAAAAAATACATGCTCATGAAGTTACAAATGGATTAAAATTAGAATCAGGGAATGCTAAATTATTTGATATTCAGTTTCAATGTTTTCAATGTATATTATATTGTTCAAATTTAATGGAATTTTTCCCTTTCATTTACACACATTTTGTATTTCACAAGGATTTTTTTCTTTTTACCCCCAACTTAAAATAACACTATCCCCAGTGTTTAAAGAAAATAAAAATTATAAGGGGGTATGGAATAGGAGTTGAAAGAGGATATTTTAAATGAGAATCATGGAATGAATTCACATGGTGGTTGAAGTTGATGTTCATGGTGCTCCAATTTAATCTTTCGATATCAATGTCACTCAGAGAGTTCCACAGTAGAAAAAGGAAAAACAAACAAAAAAACAAACAAAAAAAATATATAATTAAAATTTAAGTATATATATAAAAATTATATAATAAGGAAGCACTATAAGATTTAGGTTTGTGGAAGGTTCATGCCCCTGTCTCCCTTCGGTCTCGGGTTTGAGTCCCCGCAGCTTTGCAGATTGTAACGAGGTTTTCCCCATGACATATGATGTGTTGTTTTAATTTTTTTAATTTTTTAATTTTTATTTTAACCAAAATACACATAAAATAAAATAAATTAAACTGATTATACATTGTCTTATTTTTAAAATTATGGTTAAGTTATTACTTAGGGATTATGAAATGTGACACGGATGAATACGACACTCCCCTTTCATACCCATCCATACTAATAATTGAAGAACATGTCAACAATATAAGGTACTATCATATTCAGAGTTGATTGATTAAGTATGTTTTCTTTTTTAAATATAAAATTGATTTATTAATCCTATTTTAAAAATAACGGTTATTCACAATGATTGGAACCATGAAAATCCCAGGTTTCCTCATGTGCAACAATTTTGTTTAACATCGCTATCTCAAATTATACCCTTAATTGTTTAAGTATTTTCCTCATATATGGTTGGTTCACACAATTATTCATCATCTACATGTTTCTGGAATGGTTCAATGAATGTTTTGACTCTATGAACACTAACTTTAAAGATTTTACCATTGGTGGGATCTTGAATTTCGACAACCCCATGGGGTAAATCCTATGAAGTATGTATGGACCTAACCATATAGATCTCAACTTTATAGGGTGTAAATTAAGTTTAGAACTATAAAAAAGAATAGGTTTACCTAGTACAATGTGTTTGGTTTTTAGATTTCAAGATCGGTAGGCTTGTACTTTAGCTTTATTGATCCTTGAATTTTCATAAGCCTCCAACCTAAGTTCCTCATATTCATTGAGATCTATTTTCCTTTTTTTTTGGCCAATGAGAGGTCATAATTCATTTTCTTAATTTACCAAAAGGCCTTATGTTCAATATCCACTGGAAAATGGAATTATTTTCCATAAACCAACCTATATGGTGACATTCCTAGTATGGTTTTGAATGATGTACGATATGACTATAAGGTATCCAAGAGTTTCTCAGACCAATCTTTCTTAGAGGGATTGGTAGTTTTTTCAAGAATTTTCTTAATGCCCTTATTTGATAACTCGTCTTGACCATTGGTTTGAGGATGGTACACAGTTGAAACTTTATGAGAAATACCATACATATATATGAGTGAAGAGAATGGTTGGTTGCAGAAATGGGTTCCTCGATCACTGATTATAGCCATAGGAATACTAAATCGTGAAAATATGTTCTCTTTTAGAAATTGGATCACAACATGATGATTGTTGGAATTAGTGGGAAGGGCCTCAACCCATTTTGAGACATAATCAACCACTATGTGGATGTAGAGGTATCCAATAGAGTTTGGTAAGGGTCCCATGATATCAATTCCCCAACAAAAAAATATTTTGATTAACAGAATGGGAGTGAGGAGCATTTGATTACTTTTGGTAATGGATCCTAATTTTTGACATTGAGGACAACTTTTTACGAATTATAACGAATACTTAGTGAGATTAGGCTATTATAAATCACATTATAGGACCTTTGAAGTGGTTTTATTTGTGTAAAGGTGGACTCCACATGCATATCCATGACAAAATTTTAGAATGGAATCTTGTTCAGACTCGAGAACACATCTCCTAATGATTTGATCAGGACATAACTTGAAGAGGTAAGGATCATCAAACACATAGTGCTTGACACCATAAATGAATTTCTTCTTAGCTTGGGTCATGAGGAATTTTGGAATGTCACCCATAAGAAAATGGTTAACTATGTCCGCATACCTGGGCAATCACTCACAGAATAGTGGTGCTCATCGGGAAATGAATCAGACACTGAAAGGTGATGTGAGTTGTCTTTGAATTTCATTCTAGAGAGGTTATCAACTAAAAAATTGTCAACACCTTTTCATCATTAATGGTTAAATCAAACTGTTGAAGAATAAGGACCCACATAATTAATATAGAATTGGCCTCTTTTTTTTGGAAAGGTATTTCAGGGCTGAATGGTCTGTGAAGACATTGATGGGTCATTCTAAGGGATATGACATGAATTTATCTAAGGAAAAAAAACCGCAATATACTCTTTCTCAATAGTGGTGTAGTTGATTTGTTTATCATTTAAATATTTTCTTACATAAGAAATGACAAATGGAGTTTTCTCACACCATTGTCCTAAAACTTCTCCTACATTGATGTCACTCACATCACACATGAGCTCAAATGGAAGTTTCCAATTGGGAGATTTCATGATAGGTGGAGATGTAAGAGCTAACGTGACTGTATAAAATGATTCATCACTGCTTTCTATCCATAAAAATGGGGAATATTTCACCAACAGAGCACAAAGTTGTTGTTAAATAGAACAGAAATTCCTAATGAACCTTCTATAGAAACCAACTTTCCCTAAGAAGGACCTCACTTACATGACAATTTTAGGAGAGGGAGGGTGAAAAATGATCTCTAACTTACCCTTTTCAACTTAAATCCCTTTACCAGAGACCAGATGAACTAGAAATAGTCCCTCCATTACCATGAAATGGAATTTTTCCAATTTAGAATGAGATTCTTATCCTCGCATCTTGACAAAACACTTTCAAAATTGAGAATGTATCCCTAAAAAGTGTCCCCAAATATGGAGAAGTAATCTAGGAAAACCTCTAAACAATCCCCCACCATGTACGAGAAGATTTCCATCATGCACCCCTGGAAGGTACCAGGGGAACTACATAACCTAAAGGACATATTCTTGAAGGAAAAAGTTCTGAATGGACAGGTGAAGGTTGTTTTTCCTTGATCCTCTAAGGAGACCTAGATTTTACTATACCTTGATAGTCCATCTAATAAGTAGTATAATTGATGACCCTCCACTCACTTTAGGACTTGATCATTAAAGGGAAATTGGAAATGGTGTTTCTTGGTACAAGACTTGAGCATCATATGGTCAATGCAGACTCTCCCGCCACTACTCACCCTAGTTGGAAGAATCTCTCCATCCTTATTAGTTATCACTGTGATTCTAGCCTTCTTTTGAACCACTTGTATTGGGATTACCCACTCACTCTCATCAATGGGATAGATGATACCGACTTTTAAAAATTTCAGATGTTCTGTTATCACATCTTCCATGAGATTGGGATTGATTCACCACAAAGGTTGACGACATGACTTTGAATTAGATTATAGAATAATCCTATGAGTTATGATAAGTGGTATAATCCCATGAATATAAGATAGGGTGCATATAATGTCTTCTAAGGAAATTTAGAATCATCCTCTAAGGATTGACTTGAAGAGAATAAGAAATGAAAATAGGATGTGTTCTATTTTCTCTTAGAATGGAATACTTAAGTGCAGTATGAAGTTCATTAAATTCAAGATCAGGTAAGTTCAAAATTTTAGTAGAAGATTGGGACATTGGATCAAGATCAATTTCTTTTCTTAGAGTTTCAGATAAGATTTATTCCCACGTGTTGATGTTTCAGCTACTAGATTAATTTGATCAGTTTCAGGGAAGGGAGTGGGAGTGGTCTCCATGAATGTGGTTTCCTGAACGATTTCACTAATTTTTGGCCTTAATATTTCAACATAGGAGAAATATGAAAGTGATTCTAGCCAAGGATATTTACTTCCTTCATGTGAACAAAGGAAATTAGTCACGTCCTGACATAAAAATTCCTCAAATATTCCTTGATGTTCTATGGATTCAGTATCAACGTTTCCAATCATGTTTACTTCATGAATATCCTCATCATCCCCAATTTGTGAGATTGAATTATAGTTGTTCAAGTATAGAATCATGTTTCCAAAGGTGATGGTCATGTTCTCATTTCAGACTTGGATAACCGATTTGATTTTTGCAAGGAATGGATGACCAAGGATGATTGAGGTTGGTTCCTTATTGACTAGGTTTGGATTGTTTTCAAGGATAATGAATTTAGTAGGGCATAAGAAGTTTTATACTTTTACCATAACATCCTTTAAAATCCCATTTGGAACCCTAATGCTAGAATCAACAAGTTAAAGTGTGACATAAGTGGGTTAGATCTTTTCCAAGCTTAACTGTATGTACACATCATAGGGAATGAAATTGACACCGGAACCTAGGTCACAAAAGGATTTGACAAATTTGTTATCTCCTAGTTCAACATTGATGCAAGGGCATCCCTGGTCATTCATTTTGGTGGAAGGGTTCCTTGGATTATGGTTCTAACATTTGCAGCCCGAAAGGCACGATTCTTATATGAGAATTTCCTTTTAAATGTGCAGAGGTCCTTTAGGTATTTTGAGTACATAGGAATGGGTTAATTTACAGTTTTTATGGTTTGAAGTTCTTTTTTATGTGAAGATACTTATAATTTAATTTTCTCCATTTGTTTACACAACTGTTCAAGGATTGGGAGAGGGACAAATTGTGATGGGGCTTGTGTTGGTTGGTTTATCCCAGTTGGATACTTTGGTTGTTGGATTAGTTTCTATATGGGTTGTTGGTATTGGATAAGAGGATGTTGGTATTGGACTAGTTGTGGTTGTAATTTGTTATGGTTTTGAAATTTTGGTGTAGGGTAGGTTTTTGGTCCTCTTGGATGGCTAGGTTATTGGTTATCTTCCCAGAGGAAGCCTGGGTGGTCATTATACCTTGGATTGAAGGTGTTTTGGTGTTAGGGATTTAGAATTTTAGGGTATTGACTTCATCAGGTGGTCCTACTAGAAGAACATCATTGATGGATGGAATGGTGGGGTTTTTTCTATTTTGTGGTCAAGTTTGTCACAAATTGTGAAAACTGGGTCTAGAGTTTGGATTTTTTCGGTTTTCCTATGGAAATTATCTTTAACCTTCCTAGTGAGTGTTGCAAGTTTAGCCCTAAGTATTTCCTCTAATATAAGTTTATGCATTCCATTAGTTCTTTATGTCTATTCAGAATAAGGTTATGTTCCCCATGTTTGGTTTTGTTAAGCAAGGATTTCAAGATACTCATAAGCACCATTTGGGGCGTTGTTTTTAAATGTCCCATTACACTTCATGTTAATGAATTGTCTGTTCCTAGTGCCCAAACCATCACAGAAAATTATCACTTGTTAAGGAATAGAAAATCCATAGTGTGCAACCATGTTTATGGTGTCATTGAACCTCTCCCATGTTTCGTAGTATTACTCTTCCTCTTTTTCAAAAAAGTTATGGATTCTCTTTTTAAGTGAAATTGTTTTGTGGTGGGGAATGAATTTTTTATAGAATTATATTTGTAGTTGGTCCCAACATTTGATGGATGATGGTCTCAAATTGTTAAGACAATTTTAGCTCAATCCTTTAAAGAAAAAGGAATGATTCTTATCTTAGATGATTCAAGTTGATGTGGGGGACACATGGTTTCTACAATGTCATTGAACTCCTTAACGTAAAGGTATGGCATCTTGGACTCCATTCCATGGAATGAGGGACGGTGGGTTAGTACATGGAGTTTAAAGATTTAGTTGGTATATTCTAGGGAATTTTTTCTAATTCATGATGGTGTATTTGTCCATGTAGGTGTGAGGTAGTCATTTATGGTTTGAGTGACTTCATTCCCCATGTTTGGGGATGCCTCATTTGGATTTCAATTTTGGTTCCCACCCGGGTTTATGAGTTAGTTTCTATAAAGACCCTCAATTAAAATGGGATCAATTTTCATCTATGGAGTATTTGGGATATTAGGATCTAAATGAAATATTTCCTTTAGTGTAATTTACTCCCCAACCCCTTGACTTCCCACCCCCAACTAATATGTTTGAGTTATCGCAGGTGTAGGCGGACATGCGCCAAAAGAAAAAAAAGTGAGAAATGGAAAAGATAAGATAATATTGGGTGAGAGAAAAAAAATGGGGGAGAATAAAATGGGTTTTGATATGAAATACTTGGTTCCCTGGAAACAATTCCAAAATTTGTTCTCAACCAAATTTACCCTCGTTTTTAGGGTTTTGTGGTCACTTGTATTGTAGCTTGGCTTTTTAAAACATCATAGACCTAAAAAGAAACCTGCAAGCACATAAATTATATAGATTGTCTTTGGGTATGAATTTTACAACATTGGGTTGATTTTATATAGGTTTAAAGGATTACTAATAGATATAAGTGAATTAAATTTAAGAGAATGAGTTAATCTTAGGTTTTCTCTTTGGGGTGGATTGGATGAATTCCTTTTTCTAACCATTTCAATTTTATTAACTCGAGAAGGATTCATTCACTGAATTACAAATAAATTCCAAAATTATTGGTAAAAAACCTTTAAAAACACATTATAATCACCTATTCACATTTTGGATCATTTTCATGTGCACTGCTAGGTAAAATATCCTATTAGCACATAAAAGTAGGGTGATAAAATTCAATAAGGAAGAGGAAGAGAGGAAATCCTTGTATAAAGGAAACTCAAGTAAAAGAAATCAATAAAAATTTAGAGAGTGAGAAATAACATCACTTCCAGCCCCTTATTACTCCAGTGGATCAAAACATAAAAGAGTTATCCCACCATTGATGACATGTTCTCAACGGAAGCAGTAAGTAGACTTATAAGGGTGGAATTGAAGAATTAAAAACAACAAAATAATGACCACTCAACCTTTGTGTGGTAAATTTCACAAGGTATGGTATAAATAAATTCAGACCTTGAGAAAATGGTATCAACGTGATATGAAGAATAACAAAATAGTTGGATAATAAGAGCGTTTATTAGGAAACAAAGGTGAATTGGACAACTTACATGAGAAAGAGAAACTCAAGGCAATGAAATCGCACCATAACATTACAATTAAACAAAGAACCCAAGATCATCAAATATTTCCCCATAACAACCTTAAATAGTCATTTTAAAAGACTTGGGTTGATTCTATAATAGTGAAATTTATCCCACTTGAGTATGGTAGGATTAGGGTGGTGGAAAGTTTGTGGAATTTGATCTTTTCCACCCTTGACCTGAAGTGGAAGCTATCTTTCATGTACTGAAACGAGGTTCCAAAATGAATGTCTAGATGGACGAATTTGAGTGGTACATAAAAGAATATAATGGATCCCTAGAGGTATCCTAACAGCCTATAATATTTCATCCCAAATAGATTTTTTGTGAGATATGTTCGAAATGGTGGGATGTTTTTTGGGCTGCAGAATCTGGGTCAAAATTTCATTTTCAACTTAGTCCGCCTGAAACTCTATTATGAAATTTGAATTAGCTCCTCTCACTATTGGATGAAATGTTCCCTACAATGTCTTATATATTAAGTTAAATATTTTGAATCATTGGTCTTGAATCTTGGCCGCTATAGTACTTTTATTGGGATGTTGTCCATTTCACTTCGCCCAGAATGTTGTTGGTTCAAGGCCCGCTTTGGTGGTCTTCCAATGTGAATATTCAAGTTCTCCAAAATCATGAATTGATCCTTATATAATGAAAAACCTGAAAAGTCAAAATTTTGTTGGTTCAAGGCCATATTTGGTGGTCTTCCAATGTGAATCCTCAAGTTCTCCAAAATCATGAATTGATCCTTATGTAATGAAAAACCTGAAAAGTATATATGAAAATAAAATCAAGATAATTGTGTATTTTAAATGGTGTTCAAAAATGTACCATGTAATAGTGTATTTTAAGAAGGAATTACAGTCATAATATAAAATAATGTTCAAAGTGTAAAATGAACTAAAAATGGTGTTTATGATTAATAAAGAAAATGAATATTGTAATATAATAAATTAATATTATTATTTTTAGTGGATAATCACATAGGAAAGGGGAAAGTCCTTCTTCAAATAGTGACGATTGAGATCCAGGAAGTCGATGCAGAATTTGATCTATCCATTCTTCTTCACGAAAAAACACAGTGTTAGCTAACCATCTAGGGTACTGGAACTCCTTGATGAAGTTGTCTCTGATGTGAATATCTACCTCGGTTGTGACCATGACACCTCGAGAAGAGTGCATCTTTTTGGGAGGCTATTTAATCCCATGATGATTGTATGGAAGACTGAGGTAGTGGATGGAGACATGAAAATCTTTCCCTAGAATCTGATCATAACTCCAAGATAATACATCATGATGATACTTTAAGAAATCCACATATCACTGTTTCTCTTTGACATGTATAGTGACAGTAATCCATGTTGGTTTCAGATCTATCTCATTACCGAGGTTCACCTGTACCAATTCGTCGACCGTGGTGGAGACACCCTCTTAAAAAGCTGGAGAAGTATCCCCAAAATCCTTTTCTTAATCCAATGAGGATGGATCATCAGTGGGATATGGTTCTTCTGAGTCCATAGATCCTCACAGGACACTGGTGCCAACCTGAGTAGGGGTGTACACCGCATTGGTACTCCTGCACTTCTAAAACCATAGCGATGAAAGATTTTGACCCGATCCCATCTAGACTTCATCCCAATGGGCCACATTTTAAGATATAAAATTAATACTGGTTCATCAGTTTGAGCCAGTTTATCCTATCCAGGTGAAACAAGCTAGTGTGACATATTTCCATTTCCATGAGGCAGAAATCTCGATACTATATGGGAGTAGAGGGATCTGGGATCACTCAAGCCTGATTTGTATAAGAATACGAGGTGATATTATGATCTCCCTTAGAATTAGGAATATTGTTCCATTTCTTTTTTGAGATAACAAAACATTTCCCCAAGTTAGGGGTCCTCTCCTCTAAATAGTGGATCAGGAAAATGTTGGTGTCATTCATGTCTGTCCATGGGTTAGTCACAACCTTAGCGTGTTTGACCTCATTATCCTAAATTTACTTGTCCTTTATATTGTAGTAGTCAACATCCAGGTAGCAGGTTTCACAAGAGGCAAAGTGAGACACATCACCTTGGAGTATTCCTACTCGACCATTAAGGGAGTACTTAAGGAATTGGTTATATGAAGAAGGGACCTCCGCTTGCAGTTGGAGTCATTTAATACCCATTAATGCGTTATAAGAAGTGTCCTATGAGACAACCATGAACTCGGTGTTGGAAACTAGGCCACCTAACTGGGTATTTAGGTGGATCTTTCAAAGAATTGTATGTTCTTTCCTATCATAACCTTGATTTTTTTGGTCAAAGGGACTCAGATCATCCTCATACAACCCTATATTTTAGAGTATCTGGGTCGGGCTAGGGTTGATTCTAGAGCCTGTGTCAAAAAGAAAATAACTAACCTCTACAACCTTGAAATGAATGTGATGTACAATGGGAGCATGTTCCCCAATACATGGGATCCTTCATATTCTAAAGAGAAAGATCTAATGGCATGATATTTCACATGCTCGACTACCTTAACATGGAAGGATTATATGACTGTTACCTCCGTCTCCAACTGGAGGGGCCTTATTAAAGCCTCAGCAAGGGATTCATGTATATTTTCTGAAATTAAATGAGCCTCGAGGACAAAGAGATTTGTAGGTATGTGGGAATTATTCTTGATAATATCTTACTTCTATTCCAAGTGTGAACTTCTTCTAACAGGAGGTCGTTCTGTGGAAGGAGGTAAGACAGGCACTGCTGGTTGAAATGGTGGGTTCTAGATGGTGCTGGGAATGTCCTGCTATTTACTAGTTGAACCACATGGAATGAATACTGGTTGAGGGCAAGGTGATTGAGGTCGATCCATAATAGAATGTAGCTAATCATAGAATGATCATGGTGGTTCTGTCTGATCGAGTAGTAGAAACGATGGTGGAGGTAGATCTGATGAAACAATATGAGAAGGTTGTGTGTGCTGAGCTCTACACTAGGCCTGCTGTTTGATTTCAGTGGCATTCACAAACAACCTAGAAGTATTGACCAATGTATTCTGATGACTCCCATAACCACAACTTTTTTCAAAGCTGGCAATGGCTAGGGAAGTTGGGAGGATCCGACCGGCTATCTTTGTTGTTGGGAACCATGTAGTGGTTTACCATCTCCCTAGTGTTAACAGAAACATACCCTCGGTTGTAACACCCCATGATTCCACAGTACACTTCTCTTTGAGTAATACATTAGCGTGTATTGTACGCAACTCCGAGATTCTAACACGCCGCAACCTATCAAAGTAGCCGTTGTGAATAATAATACCCACTTTTTGAAAACTTATACATTTTATCTTTCAAAATGGACTTCATTTTTAGATTCAGAATATCTAAATTATCTTAGGATGAAATTTTGGTACTTTTTAGATAACTTTTATATTTTGATGAATAGTGAAAATTACTAAATTTTAATTAAAAACAACTTTTTAAATCAAAATAATTAATAGTGATAAATTATGAATTTGAGTGGTTTTAAAGTATATTTATAATATATTTTTACCATTTAATACAATATTGGTCATTGGACATAATTTCACAATTAAACCGGACATAAACAAGTATCAATCTTTTGATAGTTAATATATCTTAAAAACACGTTTTTTGTTTTGACAGAGGGAATTAATTTTAAATTAATTTCTTCCACTTCTGGGTTTTGAATTTGGAAAAATGGATTCAATATTTTGAATCAGGATTTCCAAATTGTGTAAATAGTTAACTTTTATTTTTAGACATTTTGAATAATTACTTCGGTAAATATTTTATTTACCATGGTTAATGGGTAAATCCAGTAAATAAGGGTTAACAGATAATATTATAATAATAATAAATTACCCTAAAACGTGTCCTAACCTTATTGGTGGATACATGTCCCACCATGGTCATATTTGGGTCGATTTTGGGACCCCATGGAGCCACTTGTTGGTGATAAAGATACTTTATATTAATTAAGGTAAAATAAATACAAAAATGACATAAGCATATATCTTTTATAAAAACAATTTTTACATAGGCTTATATATGTTGGATTTTAGATTATAAATATTAATTAGAAAGATAAAATGATTTCATACATAATGGTATTTTATTTATAATTTTTAGACATTGAAAAAGTAAAAATATATATGACACAGTAATGATGCAGTATTTACCTTATTAATAAAAGAATCAAATAATTGATATTATAAATGTTAAAATAAATATAATATGAAAGTTTTAATGACATATACTAATTTTATTGGTTAATATAACATTATAGGATTTCTTAAATGATTTTTTTTTCTAATTAATAAATTTTTTAAGACTTTAAAAAAATCAATTATTGAGTAGTGTCAAAATTGACATAAATGAGTTTTTAAAACAAATATTATATTATTAATTGATATTTAATTCCTAAAAATCAAATTTTTGGAAAACAGACTTATATTATGATTGGTGTATCATTAATGGACCACTTTGGGGTATCTTTTATGTATATAGGATGTTTATTAACTATATAATATAAAAATACAAAGTGACATGGTAAGTGTCAAACTAATTAACTAGGAGTTAAAGAAAAGATAAGGTAAATAATGTGACCCAAACATGTCTAAAATATATCAGTTTAGTTTTTTTCTATCTATCCCCACCATAAACTTTAAATAATCTACTTTTGAGTGATTAGAAACCGAATATGTATTTATTATAAAATAATATTTCTAGCTTTTCCAAAGGAGCCCCTCACCCCTATTATAAAAGGGCACTCCCCCTTCTCATTAATTCACACCTTCAAAGCCATTTGTCTCGGCCAAACTCTACCCAAATATACTCCCAACATCCCTAAATTCAACATAGATGCCTTAGTTTGATCATAAAGCCAACCTAAGGAGCCCTTTTGATCAAATCAAAAGGAAGAACCCGAAGAAGAGGTAACCTCTTAACCACCCTCTTTAAAGTTCCTTTCTTCTTAAACTTATTCTTTCCTTGTTATTTCCATTAGAAAATAATAAATCCAGTATCTTCTATATAATTTGATGTTATTATAAATATGGAACAAAAAAAATTCGTTATTCTACCCATCCCTGGAATGACATGTCACCATACATGCGTACGTACGGCCTACCGTCTCCATGTTGTGGTGTAATTTTTATTCAATATATTATTATTTATATGGGTATAATAATGATGTATAATTCATGTAAATAATAAATATAACATGATAATGATTCTGTCTATATGATATACCATCCAAATATATATTATTTTAATGTCAAAATATTGATATTGTCACTTTTGCGTACGTACGGAATACCGTCTCCACAAACGCGATGAGATTCATTTACCATCATATCCATTCAAGAATAAATTTTATTGGATGATTAAAAATAATATTTAAGGACTTGATATCATTCTGGATATGAATAAGATACAACCAATCCATAACAAACATGGCTTACGTAACAAAACAGACAATGTAAAATGAATCCATTAACACCCGAAATGACGATAATACTAAGATGTTATTAACAAATCAATGTTAACAGATCATATATGATATGATATTAATATATATGATTCGTGTATAATTCAATAACAATTATTTAACCATTATACAGGAGGTTAACCTACCATCAACCAAGGAAAAGTACAAGGTAAGGGATATTTCACAATCTCTTCATTATTCAAGGTTGTTTATACATAATTATCTACTGGGACCTATTTATCATCCACATCCATGTTTCTTAAAAAGGTATTTCAAATAATTATTAAAATTTTACTGAATATGGGTTAAATTCATTTATACCCTTTTTTTGGCATTTTTATAAAAATTTTATAAAGGAATCTTTCCGTCGTTTTCCAAACAAGGTCCTTTTTAACCTTTTCGACAGAATTAAGGTAAGAGTGTCTTTTTTTAACTTATACGGTGGGTGTGGATATTTTCCACCTTTATAAAATCGTCGAAGCTTCCCTTACAAGATTATTATAATATTTTAAAAGTAAATGTTTTATTTTATAATTATGTGACTTTTAAATGATTTAAAAAAAAGAGATATTTCTCTCAAATAGTTTTGATTTCATCTATGTCAACATCCTTTGATGGATTTTAAGCTTATTTGAAGTTGATTTATTATGATAAAAAACATCCATATTGTATTGAAGGTTTTGTGATATTTTTTATAGTGGATGTGTTATTTTTATACCATTCATGGTTTATGGAGAGAGTATTGACATTTCGTATGATAGTTTTAATACGAATGTTTATGTTATGTTTAAACCTGTTCATATGAGGAATGCATTGGACTTAATATGTGACGAGTGGAGCCCACTATAGATCCTCGATGAATCAGTAGGTCTCATAATACAAACTAGTGTCTTGGCACGAGGCCTTGACAAAATATTATTTGTAGTCTTGGCACGAGGCCTTGGCTACGTGGTGATGATAGTTTGGAATTATGCATTCCGTCATTATGAAAGTGGTTATTGATGTTGCATGTGATTATTTGACTAGTAGAATATCCATGTGAATAAGTAAATGGCATTATTTCATTTTATTTATGCCATATTATGCAGAAGTTGAAGTTTAAAAGGCTTTTGTTTTATTTATACATTCCCTTAAATGTTTATGTTTATTTATGAAAGTTTCCGCTATATTGTTATCCTTACTGAGCATCTGAGCTCACCCCTTTCAATGTTTTATTTTTCCCAGGATGTGAAGAAGTAATTTATGAATGACCTGCAGGGATAATATGAGGGGATATGAAGACAAGATGTTGTAGTATTAGTTTTCATTTTTATGATTTAATGTAAACTTTATGAATGTATCTAGTGTTTACAAGGCTACTAAACCAATCGGTCTTTCGAGATTTGATCTTTCTTGTGATCATGCCAATGTTATGTAATAATGCACCGACTCTGGGTAACTGGGGTTGGGGCGTTACATTTGGTATCAAAGGGAGGTTTAGTACAAAACTTGGAAGCTAGATTTAGATAAACTCTGATTAGAGCACATAGACCTAAGATGATCTTTGAAGATTAGTGTAGAATAACGTCCTAGAATTTTGGTATTGTAGATATTTTGTGAGTTTTCCGAGCAATAAATCCCTGTTTGGATATGAGTAGGTAGAGGCGGATCTGACACAGATGTACCTAGGGGTAAAACCTGAAAACACTGCTTTGAGCTAGACTCGAACGGGAACTGGTGCACGACAATGGGCCTTGCTGCACTCTTGGTTACGATACTCCCAGGGGATATTCTTTAGATAATTCTCATTTTCAATACGAACCATTTTGAAGGGTTAATGAGTATATAATTCCTCAAAAAAACATTTTTATGATTATGGATTATGTCCGTAAACTATTCATTTTATGTTATGTGTTTTACAAGTATGGATTTATGTATTTTCATTCATAAACTGATCAAGTTTATCCCATTGTTTAGAAATGGCACCTAGTGGAAGAAATGGAAACCTTATCAATGTACGCACTCAATGAAGGGATTAACCTCATGCTCAAGATAATTATTGTGGAGCTGGTGATGTAACTAGTGCTAATCAGCTTATTACCATACTGGGACAACTCACTCAGGTTATGAATAATAAACTTACCTATATAGAGAACCCTGATCCATATCATGGAGGATTAATGTTAGATCGATTCATGAGGAAAAAACCCCCAACATTAAATTGGATTACAAATCCATTGGTAGCTGAGCAATGGATAAACTCCTTAGGGAAAATATTCCATGCTTTGGGGAGTAGCGAAAGGGAAAAATTTCTCATGGCAGTTTACCACCTCACTGGAGATGTTGACCAATGGTGGTCCTTGATTCAAAATTCAAAGGAAGATGATGAATTATAAAATATGTAATGGAGGGAGTTCAAAAAGATTTTGTTAGAAAAATACTTTCCTCGTGACCATCAAGCAGATATGGAAGGAAATTTCTGAGTCTGAGGAAAAAGGAGGATGAGAATGTCGTGAAGTATAAGGCTAACCTTACAAGGTTACCAAAGTATGATGCAGATTATATACATGTCCTAAGAAGTAATATTGATCATTTATTTGATGGGTTAAAACATTTCATCGTCGAGAATTAGTCTCACAATCCTTCTCGTCATACGAATACATTTTCTCATGTGATATCAAGACAAAAAAGGAATTCTCAAAGTCTTATGACTTTAAAGCAAAGCAAGAGAAGAAGAGATCTGCTGATCAATATGGAAATGGAAATAAGGGGAAGAAGGGAAAAGTTGAAAATCCATCCTACAGTAAATGTGGGGGAAAACCCCGGTACTTGCTTAAAAGGAATGAGATTCAGTTACAAGTGTGGTGAAAAAGGCCACCAAGCTCATGATTGCAAGGGAAAGTGGGTTGCTGTCAATGTGGAATGCTATAATTGTAGAGAGATGGGACATTATGAAAATGAATGTACTAAGAGCCAGAGGAACTTGCCTTAGAAAAGGCCAAGGGATCAAGGCCAAGCTTATGCAATCACTACTGCAGAGGTAGAAGCTCTGAAAGACGTGGTGGCAGGTAATTTAATGGTTTCATCAATTTTAGAAAATGATTTATTTGATTCTAGATCATCGCACTTTTTCATATCTTCCCAGTTTCCTATGAAAATTAGATATTTAAAATTTGATTTAACAAGAGAGTTTTTAGTCAAAACCCCTAAGGGAAGTATCATTGCTACAAAGTTCTATGGATCCGTTCCCATTAGGTTATATAAATTTTCTTTATCTACTGATCTTATCGTCATAACCATGACTGAATTTGAAATAAAATCATGATTTTTTGGAAAATACCAATTTTAAATTTACGATCCATCCTAAGACACTTTGAAAAATCACTTATGGATTCATAAAATAATTATATAATTATAATAAAACATAATATTTATTTATATGAAAATATTATTAAAATAAATTTTCGTTTGAATGATTATATTATTTTAAAATGTCAATTAAATCATTTATGGTTTACTAAAAATACAAACACTTAATTTATCATTTTTAAAATATTCATTTACTTGTACCAAGGTTTAAATATATCATTTTTTCATTTTATATGATACCTAAATATTATTTTATAATTAAATAGGTGAAGAAACTATTCTAATATTATGGTTACTATTCCTACCAATTATATTACAATCCCAACAGTTAGATTACAATTCTAATTGTCAGATTTGTAACGACCATATGGATTACCTAACTTCTATATGTACCTCATGTATCATTCATTCTAAATTAACTCCTATTTTATCTAATGTTAGTTTATAATTTTATTTTCAATAATAATATTTGATTACTAATATTTTTCTTCACTTTTACATCATTTTTCTTGAGGGTGGTTATTCTTGTGGATCTATTAAATCCCAATTTTCACACTTTAGTTATATTAAGTTCTATTTTAACCCCATTTTATTATTTTCAATTACTATAGATGTTTTTTTATCTAAATTTAATTCTTAGATTAATATAATAAAAAAATTTGGTTTCAGCATGTGGTTCCCATGATTTTTTACTACGTTATTAAATATGACACACTTATAATAAGGGAAATCCCATTGATAAAATTCTGGGCCGTTACATTCCTAACCTCTTAAGAAAATTTTCCCTCAAAATTTTGTTTTATATAATAATGTTAAAATATGTGTGGGTACTTTTACTTCATAGATTTCAATAGTTCCCACATTTCCTACTCATACTTATGGTTTCACCATTGTACTTTGACAAGGTGAGTTTTCTTTTCATGTATAACATTATCTCAATGGTCAATGATCTTCTCCAGCTAAATATAATAATATAGATCATTTTACCACTACACTGAATATTAATTTAGTACTTTTTAGGGATATAATATGTACTTTAATAGGATGGATACTTGTAATATGGCATGTACTTGAGAATAGTCTGGTAGTAGTGCTAGTCAATATGTCACAATTGTAATGTGATCTTAAAGCTAAAAGGGGAAAATGTACCTGGGATATGACTTTCCATTATTACCAAATTTCATTACACTATTCCATCAAGATATATGTAATAAAACTTTATCTCCATCCTCAAACACTAGGTCTCATTGATGATTTCTAGTATAACCCTTATGTCACTTTTGATCAGCACTATTATGTTGCTGCATGGTCTTGAACTTTTCTTCCATTTCATTGACCATTTCGGGTCCAAATAGCTTTCATTATTCAAATTCATCCAAACACACATGTTTTAAACATCCCTTACCATACGGTTATTTATTTGGATCCATTTGAATGCTAAATTTAAAGATATTATTATATGAAAAATATACTAGAAGAATTTTTTATTACCATCCTCCTATGAAATCCATTGAGCAGTCTCTCAACTTGTATTCTAGTGTAGGGATAGTCTGATCATATTGGAAATCAGTTTGGGGGTGATAATCCATATTTATGTTCAACCCCATTCTTATAAAATGTTTGATACTCTCCTATAATGTGGAGGTAAATCTCTCAACCGAGTTATATATTATTGATAATTGTTTTCTATATAGCCTTATCACTTATTTGATGTATATCCTTTAGAGTTTATTGAGTGAGATGTACTCTTGAATTAATATGTTTTTTAGTATTTTTAAGATCAACACCACAACCCATATAATATTATTTCTCCGAGATATATTATAAATACAAATGATAAAGTCCATGGTGATGTTTTCTCATTTTCAATTGGTAGGAGAAATGGTTGCATAATCCCCTAGGAAATTGTTCCTTAGAGATTTATCTTGTGGAAATATTATAATATTTGATGAATATTATATCATTTCCTTAATCAATTTTTTCCACCAATAGTTATATCAAAGATCTCGATATATCATCATGCTCCTTGGGTGGATGGAGATGGTATAGAAATGTGCATCATTCAACAACTCCTTCATTATCTCTTGATTTTATCGTACACATAGTCATAACCCAAATCTTATAACTCCTTCTTTACCAATTTGGAACTCTAAGGATTTCCCTTTTCCTATAGGTTCTAAAATCTCCTAAATTTCGACATCATCTCATTGATTATCCATTAGCTTACATATAAGGGACAATTGAACAATCCCTTGATAATGAAATGATGATTTTCATTCCATTATAATCTCATGTACATTGATTCATCCAAAAAATGTCATTAAATATTTCAAGCATGATCAAATTATAAATTTATATTATCCTGAAAAACACTAACTACAAAGGTGTAGTAAAGTGAAAGTACTAGACCAAACCCATAAATAGCAAATAACACAACGGGAAAGAATCTAGACTAAAGGTCAGGTTGCTCCAATTTCAATTTGATCCTAATAAACCAATGCCAAAAATTAAATTCATTTACTCAATTTTAAAAATAGAAGAGAGGGGATCCAGTTTCCATAGGTGGTTTAGAAAAAAAGAAATCCTAACTTCAATTGAAAAAATAATAAAACTCATTAACTATGAAATCAATCATATTTAATTAATGAAAGAGATGATTAAACCCTATAAATCTACCTTATCATCTCAATTAATGGTGGTATGAGGAATTAAAATAACCGAAGTACATTAATATCAGAATGTAATTACAAAATAAAAATCACATTCAATGGCCAAGAATTAATTATCTTAATCTTAATGGGTCTCATCCCCTATTGAACACACATGGTTTGTGATTTAATAATATATTTGAAAAAAGTGAATCACAACACTATAAAAATTCAAACAAATCATCACTCAAGTGAAAAATGAAATACAAAAAATTGGTATACCCCCGTTTCATCCAATTCCACTCTCCCCTATAGTTTTATCGAATCCCCATTGGGCGATCTCCAATGAAAAATAAACCATATTCCATAGGGAAGATATTAGAAGATAAAGCATGAGAAGTATATTGAATGAGAAGAAGGTTTGAAATTAAAATAGAATTAATTCATCATCACATTAAATAAATAAAAGGAAAATAAACAAATAATGAAAACTATATTTGGAATGAATGATCTCCAGGTTGGAACCCTACAACTGCCTCTCAGTGGTCGAGTACCCACACCTAGAATAGACCCCATTCTCAAGTCCCGAACTTCCTTTTTAACCTTAGACGTTTTCTATGGGATTATGTGGGCTGAAGAAAGCATTTAGTTAAAGGTTTGATTGAATGAGATACAACCTTATAAAAATAACCATTTTCATAGTTTCTTCTAAGATTACATGTCCTGTAATTTTTATATGATGTGTAATGTACGGGTTGTTTGTCTTAGGATTTCATGTCACCTAATTTTTACATGATATTTACTATTTAGGGATAAATTTTCTCATGAATTTCAATAAATTCATGAATTTTAGGTATGTTGGAGGTTTAAACATCATTTAAGGATTACATGACGTGTAATGTCAACTTCCAGCATTTAAAACCTCAATTTTCTCAATTTATTGAGTTATGAGCCTCCCAAACAACTTGTGATCATCCAACATTATTGGAAACCTTCATTCAGTGTTTTTATTAGTCTGTTTGGATTTAATATTTAGTCATGTATTCATTTTCTATTTTCATGCTGCACCGCTTTATGACCTGGCATGAAGGTACATTATGTTCCTTAATTTCCATATTCCCATCATATCTTTCAACGTGTTAGTCCTATATAAGAATACACAAAACATCAATATTAAGGATTCATATCATAATAATTCGATTAATATTCCACTTAAACACATATTAAAAAATAGGATAATATAGATATAAAAAGCATATATCATAAATCCCATTTAAATTATACAAATATTGTATCCTTCTCAATTCTCATAATTGACAAGGTTTTTAATTCATTTCTACACAGTGTGTATTACACCTTATTTGATTTCCTAAAATAGTAGTGGTTGAGTAATTATATTCCTTGATCCTCTCTAACCATCATAACTGGTTTATATTAATCTCATTATGTGATAATATATATTATAGGATCTTATTATCTATAAATATCTCAAACTTCTCCTAATAGAGATAATTCTTCCATATTGTCAACATTAATATTACTACAACTAAATAGCTATTATTTCATGGATATTTATTTTCATAAAAATTCAAATTCCTTGAGGTGTATTCTATCAATTTATCTTTCAATATTAGTACACAACCCAATAAATTATTTGAAGCATCATTGTATACAACGAAACGTTCCCTAGTTAAGGTCTTCAAGAGGACCGATGTAATGTTAATATTTTTTTTCAATTCCTTGAAGACAAATTCACAATAATTTTTCTAGAAAAACATTACCCCATACCTATCACCTCAATTAGTGGGTTTATAATCATGATAAGTTTCTCATAAATCAATGGCAATACCTAGATTATCTTTTAAAAATAGGATCTCTATTATAGATATTGGTTTGGGATACTCCTTAATTGGCTTTATCTTAGAAGGGTCCATATATTTTACTTTTATGGTGATAATATGCACCAATAATGATACTAATTCCATATAAAACTCACATTTACTATACTTTTCATATCAATTATCTTTTATAAATATATTTAGATCAATATTCAAGTTAACCTAATGATCCTCCTTACTTTTGTTGTATATTAGAACATCATCTATAAATACTACCACAAATTCTCCAAGGTAATCTCTAAATACTCTTTTAGTTATGTCTATAAATATTGTTGGATCTTTAGGTAGCCAAAAGGGAATCACTATATACTCATAAAATTAATAACTCATTCAAAAGGAAGTATTGAGAACATATTAATTCTTTACCTTTTATTATTGATATCTCGATCGAAGGTCCACCTTAGAGAAGTACTGGTCCCCACATAGTTGATCGAAAAATTAATTTCTCTATGGAAGGAAATATTTTTTATTTATTGTGATTTTATTAAGTTAATGTTAATCAATGTAGTGGTGCATTAACTAATCCATCTTCTTGAAGAAGAAGGCTGGAACACCCCATGGCCAAACACATGGTCATATAAAACCATTTCCCATATTCTCTTCTAATTTTTTCTATAGTTTTTAACTCAATGTTGGAAATTATATAATGAGTCTTTGATATGGGTAGAGATCTAGGTATAATTTCAATTGATAAATCTATCTCATAGTCAAGAGGAAGACCATGGAATTATTTATTGAATACATTAATATAATCCATGACATATGGGAATGTATTCAATCTTGATTCACTCCGTTTTATGGATCATTTGAGATAGATATTCTTACTCATAAAGAAATACTATTCACACTTGAGATGAATATTCCAAAGAAGATTCATCCTCCCCTAACACTTGTACAGAATCAAATGATGACTCAGAATGTGATGTGTGATATCCCTATCCTGGAAGATGGTGTTGGATTTATATGGGGATAACAAATCTATGACTAGTATTACATTAAAATATACTAAAGGATGTAAGGAAAGATTTTTTAGAAGGTTCAGTGCACAATCATTGACAAGGAATTAGTTATATAAATGTGATCTAATAATTTATCCATTATTTATTCTGAAATATAGATCATCCCTCATAGCTCGAGTTTGTCTTTTAATAGATCTATAAATATTCATGATATTAAATAATGCATAGAACTAGAAAAAAAATAATGTTTCTGTTATTGAATGAATAACCTGCATAGCTTTCACCACCTCATTGTTAGGATGTAAATTAGTAGTATTGATAGAAAATTCCCTTCTTTTATCTATAAGAATTAGTTGTTGTTGTCATTGATTATCTCTGATATCCCTTTCTTTAGGGAATTTGTTCACATAATTCCCATGTTCCTTTTAGTTCAAACAATTTATCACAGTCCGAGTGTTGATCTAAACCTTCTTTTACATTGTCCCATTAGTGAGATTTATCATATTACAGTAGTTTTTATTGGCTTGATTCCCCTCTTTTAAACATTTTATTTGACTTCTGATTCCCTTGATGTAGTTTCTAGGATTCCTCTTCCCACATTTTTAACACACACGTAGTTGGATTATATTTCCTCCATGGTATTTATCCATTGATCCTCCTGAAAAATTCAATTTTATACCTTTTTATATAGGCCCATGAATCCAATGAGAGTCTTCAATCTCTGTATCAACATTAAGAGAAGAAAATATAATATTTTCGAAGATTTGGATGTCTCAAATTACAAAATATTTTGGTAGAATTGGATTTAACTCGTTAAAAAATATTTAACATTATTTTTCGGTGTTGATGAAAAATCTAGTGGTGTATCATGAAGTCCTTATGATGTTTTCCTCATACACCGTTATATAATAATATTATATTTACATCAATATGAATAACTATGTCTTAATTTTAATATAGAGGTTTTGTGAATAATATTTATTGAGATATATTTTATTTAATTCTTCCAATTCCAATGAATCAATTTCCCTAGTGGACTTCATGTTTCTGGTTGGTTTCCAATACTAATCCTCTTCCCCTTCAACATAATATATTTCCCACATAACATTATCTTATTCTGATAATTTGAAGACATAGAATATATTCTCAATAGATTTAATATATTTTTATATGATGAGGGGATCACAAGATCCACCAATGGTATGAGGACTTTGTCTCATAATGGAATATTCCATAACATTCCATTTCTTAGGAGAAGGAGGGAATTACACACGATTCAAGTTATTATTTATATCATGAATCATATAGTCCAATATTTCTATGATGTTTCAATATACCACTCTAATAATGTTATCCATATCATTAGGGAAAACATCAAATTAACTACCATGTTGGTTGCTGGAATGAATCCTCCAATTTATTTCCATTATATAGAATAAATGAAAAATGAGATCAGAATAATGTAACTAGTAAATTTATAAAAATGGAAAATAAGAATTTAAAAGTAATAACTTATAAATGAAATCTAAATCCTAAATTTTCAGTATCTAGAGTTCAATATATTTTCTCTAGTACATTACATATGAATTTTTCAAACCTAAAACTCTATTATTGATATTCATAATTCTTCTTAAATGTTTATGAATTTAAAAAATCATATCCTGCGAGAGTGTCAAACCAAGTGTGAAATAATTCTTTTTTATTGTTCGGTAGGTGACAATCGAGTCAATTTTAAATTCACCATTTCTAGGGTTATTACCCATAGGTATAACTATTCTGGAGACACATCAACTTGTTGTATCCGTAATGTGATGTAATTTCTTAGAAACCACTTTCCCTAAAATTTACAAAAAGTCATGGATATTTTTGTACACAAAGAATTATTCTTAGGGTTCATTATTCTATTCCAAATCCCCAAAAATATCTAGGCCATCCTATGATACTAACTATAGAAACAAAATAATATTTCATATACTATTATGTGACTTTTAACATAAATATTCATTAAATATAACCAAAGGATAAAGTTCCTAGTGTCTTTGTAACACTAGGTTTATAATACATCAAAGTGAAACTAGAATAAAATGGATTTAATTTAAAATACATAATGAGATTCTAAATACCTTTTAAACCCTAAAATTTTATAGGATAACCTAGGGAAATAAATAAATGAACAGGTGATCTATAAAGCATAGTAAGGGAATAAACATGATGGATAAGAAAAACATATTAATAAAAAGGCATAACATGATATCATAAAGAAGAAAGGATCTTGAATTATAACATGGAGGGATAAAATAAAAAATGTGGATTCATAAGATCCTGGAAACATAGAAATATTAAAGAAACATAAATCATGACATAACCACAACTCAAGGCTAATTAGTGGGACAACATATCATGGTGGACAATGTCCCATCATGGATTAGGTTCACTCCATGGTTTAATATATATCATATCATGAGACAAAAAAAATTATTTAATTAAATGGAGTGCTATCCGGGTAAACCAATCAAAATAGTTAAGTCAATAAGTTTCCTTATGAATTCTACATTCATTTATGTTTTGAAAATCACAAACACATTTTCTTAAGGAAAATTACCTCCTCTAAGAATTATTTTATTAAAGAAAATTTTATTTATCTATGAAAATTTTTATCTACACCTATGGTTTTCATTGTCTTATCCAATATTTTTCTAAATCCAGATTAACCATTTTTTTCTTAAGACAAACATTCATATCCTTATCTAAAACAACTAAATCCTACATTTCCTTATATAATGAGTCTTACTGTTTTTAGACTCTGAATTCTATAAAATTTAAACACAGAATTATCTGAAATTAAGACTCTAAATTCTCTATAATTCAGACTCTGAATTCACTTAAATTATGACTCTGAATTCTCAAAAATTCAGATCCCAAATTCTCTGAAATGAAGACCTTGAATTCTCCGAAATTTAGACTATGAATTCTCTGAAAGTATGTCTCTGAATTCTCTAAAATTTATACTCCAAATTAATATGAATTCTGACTCTGAATTCCTCAGGGACTCCGAATACTATTAAATTCAGACTCTGAATAATTCGAAATTTAGACTCCAAATTCTTTGAAATTTAGACTCTGAATTATTCCGAATTCCGACTCTGAATTACATAGAATTCAGACTCTCAATTCCTCATAATTAAGACTCAAAATTCCTCAGAATTCAGACTCTGAATACCTCAAAATTCAGACTCTAAATTCCTTATAATTCAAACTCCAATTTCCTTAGAATTTAGACTCTGAATATCAATTTTTTCAATATTCAATTGTTTATATTTTAAGACTCTGATTATTTTTCAAGATTATGATAATTCATATTTGGTATAGCTACTTCAATTTCCAAACATATTGTATCAATATTATGGGATCTTAGTTTATTAAAAATAATTTTTTTTCTTACATATTATTGTTTCTTAAGCATGATAAATTTTCCAATGGTTTTGCTTAAATAAAATAATGTCATACAATATATTTCAAACTAACTGTTGGTTGAGTGAGACTTGTCCAAGTCCCTCTGAAATTGATGAAAAATAATACTGTTAAAGGAGGGATATGACCATTAATGTTTTTTAATATAAATAAGAGATAATATAATGATCATTAAAACATTAATCAACCTAGAGATTACATGTTGTGAATCTATGAATTGATTTATAGAGAGTGATATTCTCATAACCTATGCGATTTGTGAACATATTTTTCAGTCGTGAACAACTTATTTAGCCTGCTTTGTGTGACTCCGATTTCTACTATGTACAGTCGAGGGCTTCCGGGGATAGGAAGACAGAGGTGCTGACTAACTTAGGACTTATAGGGATAGTAAGATAGAGGTGTCGACTACCTTAAATTTCGAGGGATTTCGAGGATATCATGAAAGACTCTGATATTCTTATTGAGGGCTTAACTTGGGGTGGGTAAGACAAACTTTCTGGAATGTATAAATCAAGGGACCTTCATCCAAGGTTGATGGATAACCATCTCTTTGGGTTAAAATATTAACTACTAGTTTACTTGTTTGTGTTACATGTTTTAATTCAATTGAATTTTTTATAAAAAGAAATTGTAAATTTCTTATAATTCCTTATACTTCTTTAACTCTAATATAAATAAGATTCTATATGCTTTAAGGTAGAATATTTATCAAAGTAAAACCTACTTAAGTTTCCTTAAGTTTAACTTGGTTAAGTTTAGGTTTCTTATAATTGGACCTAGGACCTTCCAATTATCCCTTTTTGTAATAACCATAGCGGGTTTGTGAATTTACCCTATTTAACTTGTTAAACATTTTTTTATTTTTATTATTTAATGGGGAATGTTTTTAAACCTATAATCCACCTCCTCTTTTAATAAAGAATCTACGCCTATATTTCGATCCTCTAATTAGTATCAGATCAGGTCTCTGAAATACTTATACACACATATAAGTTTTTTTGATCTATGTTTCTCTTGATCAAATTTTCTTACTTAACTTTACTTGTTCAAGTTTTACATAATTATTTTTTATCTTTGTTTATAAAAATTTACGACTTAATTTTTTTTTGGAAAATATATTTTCTTATAGAAATGGAATGTATGAATGTATGTTTCATAAAAACCCTTCATCCTACTAGACCACCAATATTTGATGGAGGTGGTTATGAGTACCGGAGAGATAGGTTGAAGACATTTTTTATAAACACTGCAGTCGATAATTTTTTTATGCTTACCAGTTAATACAAGATTTCTAACAAGGAAATAAGCACATTCAAAAATCAAGAAAAACAAGAATTTTAACTAAACTATAAGGTATATAATACTATTTTATGTTTCATGACCAAGAATATCTATAGTAAAATATCTTCTTGTGAAACAGCCAATAAAATTTAGAAGAAATTTGATGTTACACACTTTGGAACTTCAAAATTGTTAGAAACTAGAAGGGCTATGTTAAGAGTTGGATATCATGGATTTTTATTTTCTTATGGATAACCTATTTGGAAATTGCAACAATGATTTATGACCATTTTCAAAAGTCTTCAATCTATGGGAGAGATATGTCTTTATGATGATGTTCTTGTGGAAAAAACAATAGATATTATTCCCAATGAGTGGGAATAGAAAAGGACAACTATTGATGAAAATAGGAAAGTATCTAATATTACTCTTGATGAGTTATATGGAACTCTTCTTCAGCATGAAACAAGAATGAATATATATTCTTAATTCAATAAGAAAAATAATGGTAATAGAAGCGTTTCTTTCACTACTTCATCTAAATCCAAGACTTCTAAAATGATAACTAAATTTAAATCCATAAAAGCAGTTGTTATATCCGGATCTAGTGACGGTGATCAATATCAGAATGAACTAGCCAATCATTCTAGAATGATCAAATAGATTGTGGGAAAGAAATATTTTCACTGCAGGTATAAGAATAAAGATAGAAATGACAAGAATGATTCTGAAGTAACTTTTTAATAATGTAAAAGTGTTAGACCTAATTTTCCTATGCTTAATAGAAAATACAGAGAGGAAAAGCATTCCAAAAGGAACAAAAATAAGTACTACAAATCTAAATCTAATAATGTCTTAAAAGATAATTACACCTATATTGCCAGTAGTAGTGACTCTTTAGATGAATCTTTGGAATATGAATCTTCAGGTCAGAAAAATATTGGTCTTATTACAAGATTACATATTGAAAATCATTGTCTTATTTCTAGGGATCACAATGATGAATATTTAAATAATATTTATTTAAATGCTAATTTTCTTAATGAAGAATATTATTAATCTTTGGATAAAGAATCTTCCTCATAAGAAGATAATACATTACCTTTATTTGAATAAGTTTCTAGATTTGATAAATTACTTGAGAAAGAAAGATGTAAGATAAGAAAGAAGTTAGAGTAAGAAAATTCTACAATTATTATTTTAACAAAAGAATTATCATATATTTCTAATGATCTTGATAAAAAAATATTTATTTTGAAAATTCTTCAAAAAACAATAAGGTTGTTAATTCAAAGAAGGGTAAACATTCTACAGATCTAGAAAATTTTATTTCTAAGAAAAATGTTTTAGAGAATAATTTAAATTCTAAGAATAATGACATTGAGGATAAGAATTTAGTCATTACACTAAAATATGCAATTATTTACTTAATGAAATTTTTATCAAATTTCACTTCTGGAAGGAAATAATTTGATAAAATGTATTCACAACATCTTCCTAATTGGAATTTTTCAGTATTTGGTTATACTCACTCATAACCTATTTTCTGTCAAAACTATTTTGTTCCACAAAGTGATATTTTTTGAACTATCTATCAATGTGGTGGAAATTGGGAGAAATATTGTTCTTTAAACCAAATAAAATCCTTAGGCTTTCATAGATCTTAATTTTATAAGAAAATGTGGATACCTAAGATTTTACTTTCTAACAATCCCAGATCTAAGAAAGTTTGGTTATGAATGTATAACTATTTTGTGTTTTGGAAAATAAAGTAAGTACCAACAAAAATACATGTTACATGGATAGTGGATGCCCCGAAGAATGAATAGTAACAAAAACTTCTTTAAAAATATTATCATGTTGAAAAGAGGAAAAGTAACTTTTGAAGATAATGCTGAGGGATACATTTTTCGTATATGTAACATTGTTCTTCTTAGAAAAGCTTTAATTACTAGTGTTTTATTTTTTAAAGGTATTAAGAACCACCTTATAAAAATAATAAAATTATGAGATGAAGGTTATATTATGAATTTTTGGAATGATAAATGTTTAGTACACAATTCCAAGGATAAGTTTATTCTCTCTGCTCATAGGCATGTGAATGTTTATACACTAAATTTAGAAGACCATAGGAGCCAAGATCTACCTTTCCTCAATGCAATATAATTTCAATCTTGGTTATGGAATAAAAGACTAGGAAAATGTAACCTTAAGAGCATATGAAAACAATCAATGAAAATAATTGTTGTGGATCTACTGGAGAAAATATTTTATTCTTGAAAATTTTTCAATCATTTTCAATATGGAAAGAAACATAAGTCAAGCTTCAAATAAATCAGTGATGTCTCAACTTCTAATGAATTGTAGCTTATAAATATTATTCTTTTCAGTCCAACAAAAACTTGAAGAATTAGATAAAAATACTATGTATTTTTTAGTGGATTATTATACTATATTTACAAGGGTCTATATTCTATCAAATAAATATGAATCATTTTCTTATTTTAAATCATTTTCAGCTAAAGTTAAAAATGATAAAAAACCATCAATTGATCACTATTCATATTGATCATGGGGTATAATTTCAAAATTCATATTTTGAAACTATTTGTAGTAAGAAAGGAATTTCTCATAAATTCTCTGCTCCAATAACTCCTCAACAAAATTTCGTTGTTGAAAGAAGAAATCAAATTATTAAAGAGATAATTGGAACCAGGTTGAGTGAATATTCTATTGCAAAAAACTTATTGGATGAAGTTGTTAGTACTTATTTTTATACTATAAAACCTATTTTAATATGAACTTTTCTTAATAAAACACCTTATTAATTGTGGACTGGTCGAAAACCTAAAGTTTATTACTTCAAATTATTTGGATGAAAATTATTCATCTTGAAAAATAAAGATAACTTACATAAATTTGAATCTAAATCTAATGAAGGAATTTCTTAGGTTATTCCACTACTTCTAAGGCTTATAGAGTTTTTAGAAAAAATTCTTGCCCTGTTGAAGAAACAATACATATTAAATTTTATGAAACATATCCTTTTGTTTTTAAACAATCCCAACCTACATCCTCAGATGTGTTTTTAAAAATTTATTATAAACCTATGATGGAAAATTATTATAAAAAAGAAAATACTCAAGAAAATATTTTTGATGTATTTACCCCAGAATATTTTTTAACTTATGTTGATGAATAGTTTTTAGGAAACCCAAATTAGTTATTTCTTAATAATCATCATATTGATAGTATCATCTGAGACATAAATCAACCTGAAATACTAGAAGTTCTTTAAGATATAAAGTAGAACATCTAGTATTTATTTCCAAATTTGAACCCAAAATCTCTGATGAAGCTTTCGGTGAGGATGAATGGATTAATGATATGTAATATAAACTAAATGAATTTGAATGTAAAAAAGTCTGGACCTTGGTTGAAATACTTAAGGAAACTTCTATAATTGGATAAAAATGGGTATTTAGAAATAAATGGGATGAAAATGGAATCATTTTAAAAAAATTAGGAAATATTAGTTGCTAAAAGAAATAATAAACAAGAATAAATAGACTATAAAGAAACCTATTCTCTTGTAGCTAGACTTTAATCTATTCATATACTAATTTCTTTTGGAGAATTCTTTAATTTAAAACGTTTTCAAATAGATGTGAAGTGTGATTTTCTTAATGGATATGTTTAAGAGGATGTTTATGTTGAACAAAATTCTGAATTTGAAGTCATAAAACATCCTAAATAGGTTTTCAAACTTACCAAAGCTGTATATAGACTTAAACAAGCCCCCAGATCCTGGTATGATACAATTATAGGATTTTTTACAAAAAAATTATGTTAAGGGAATTTCCGATCCAACTATTTTTATAAAGAAAGATAATTTTTTTATTGTTCAAAATTATGTTGATGAAATTATATTCAGATCATGTTAGGAATTTTTAACTAATTCATTTGAAAATACAATGAAATCTAAGTTTGAAATGAGTATGATGGGCGAGTTAACATTTTTCCGTGGTTTTGAAATTTCTAAAAAACTAGAAGGAAATTATATATCATAACAAATTATATTAATGATATTCTTAAGAAGTATTGATATGAAAATTCTAAAAGTATAAGTACTACAATCAGTACCTCAAATTCTATTGATCTCGATGAAGCTAGGAAACCAATAGATCCAAAATCTTTTAGAGATATGATAGGATGTTTGTTACAGTTAACAACTAGTCATCCAGACTTAAATTTTTTAGTGTGGTTATGTGAAATATATCAATCTAATCAAAAGGAATATCATTTAAAATAAATGAAGAGAATTATTGGCCATTTAAAGGGAACCATGGACTTAGGAATTTTTTATTCTTCTATAAATGATTTAGTTATAAAGAGATTTCAGATGATGGTTTTGGTGGATGTAGACTGGATTATAATAGTACATTTGGAACTTTTCATTCCTTATGAGATTCATTGGTTTCTTGGTCATGTAAGAAGAAACACTATGTAGAACTTTCCAGCAATGAAGCTGAATATGTAGCTGCTCGAAGTTGTTGTACTCAAGTGTTCTAGATACAACACACACCCACAAACTATGGCATGAGTTTTACCAATACTCAGATATTGTGGGTTAATACAAGTACCATTACCATAATAAAATACCCTACTCACCACTCTTGTGCAAAACACAAATATATTTGGTATCACATTCTTAGGGATCACACACTTAAAGAAGATACAATTCTTCAATTTATCAGTATGCTAGATCAACTTGATAATATTTTTACAAAATAATTACCCTTTGAGAGATTTTAATACATTAAAAAAAGGTTGGAATGATAACTGTAAGGTAATAATTCATATTAACTTTTGGTTGAAACCTATCTCCTTACATTACGAATCTCCTTTTGATAATGGGAGTACATCTGTTTATTTTTTCAAAAATACCATTCTAAAGTTTTCGGAACCTAAATTTTTTCCTTCTCTTAAAAAAACCTTTCGAAACAAAAATTTCTCTTTCCTTAATAATTTTTTTCCAGAATCTATGTTCTCCAAGAATAACCTTAATAATTTTCGACAATTATTTCTATGAAATCCCAAACGTATGTTTTCTTACATAAATTTTCGTAATTATATATTTTTTCTTTTTGGTATTTCTATCCTGTTTTAAGAAAAATATATTAGATTCACTTTAGTTAAATCCAATTTTTCCTTAAATACTCAAATGATAGTAACCATAAAATCCTTCTTCATCATTGATATCAACCGTCAGATCAGATCAATCTTATATTAACCGTCGGATTGAGTCGGGAAATTAAACTGTCACCATGAAGCCTTTATAAAGGCCCCCCATATTCATGTCTCACATCGAGATTTCAAGTGACTTTGGACCAAAGTTATGATTCCCTACAAATCATCCATTCAATTTTTTAGTTTCCTTTCACTTCGAATGACTCTTGAAGTTTCTTCTCTAAATCAAATGGCCTCAAAAATGGAACTCAAGGATTGTAAAATTTACAGAGAAAGGTTTTTAGATAAAAATTTATTTCTAAAGTATGATTCTCTGATTTCGAAATTAATAAATACAAATAGTTGGGAATGTCTTAGTGTTTCTATGATGAAGAATTATGATCCGGTTTATCATGATCTCCTTATTGAATTCTACGATTCAATATGTTTTTTTGAAGAATGAGGAATAAAAATACATTCTTTCAAAAACTATTGTAAGAATTTTTATTTATCTTTCAAAAAGGATTCTTGTTTATTGGATATACCTTATTAAGGATAGGCTATATATTATTCCCACAAGTTTCCAAACATGGAAGGATGTTTTGAGGAGGCTAATTAAATGTAGTGACTTGGACATAAAAGTGTTATGTCACATAAAATCAATCATCTTTGAAAAAAATTTAGATTGTTTTCTTTATGGATGCAAGGTTTTATCATTCTGAGAAATGGAGATAAGGATTACCTCAAGAAGTTTTATATTTCTATTATGTATTTCCTTGTGAATATGAGAAACGTAATCTTTATCAAATATATTCTCCCAACCATCAGCAATATTAAGAATAGAACCCAAAAATCCTAGATAATTATGTACCCAATGATCTTGTGTAATATGATTATTATTTTCTTAAAATCCTTCAAAATTTCATGAAATTTAAAACCTAGAACATTTAAGATTATGTTTTTGAGGGATGATACTATAAGGATAATGAAAATCGGTTTCAGTATCTAGTAAAGATAGTTCTATGATCTTTATAAAAGTGAAATTAAATATCTTAGCAAGAAAGGTGAAGTTGGTGAAACTTCCAAGCAAACTTTGAAGAAGAGAAAAGAGAAAGAACTGGAATCAAAAGAAAAAGCACTAATTCTGGAAACTCAGTTTGCTCCACCAAAACCGAAGAAAAAAAACTTTTTGATGAATTTGTAGCTAAGTAGAGAGACAAGAAGAAGAAGAACAATGATGGAGATGAAAGTTTTGGTTTATACCCTGCTGAGGCAAAGACATTGATGATTCAGGAAATAGAAGATCTTGAAAAAAAAGATAAATAGAAAAATATGAAGAAGAAGATGTAAGAAGACAAAATTTTCCAAACCTTACTTAGAGATATAGAGAAATCATCTAAACAAATCCAAGTTCCAGATTCCTTATTGAAAGAATTAGTTCTGACTAAAACTCCGGGAAAGAAAATTTCAATTCCAGAACCCATTTTGGAAGAATAATTAGTTCATTAAGAATAATAAAAAGAAGAGGAAGATGAAAGTGGAGATATAATCAAAATGTTAGAAGAATACCATGAGAAATAAAGTCCTTCAGACAAGTTTTCAATTAGAACTTTACTTGTTGAATCGACCAAAATAAGTTCATAAGGGAAAGAAGATGATTCACAAGATGAGGTTTATAAATATTTTGATGATGAATGAAACAATCAAATTTTTATTCATCCTGAATATGTTATGAAAGGTGCTGATAAAGATGATGTTTATGATGATAAGATAATCCAAGTCTCTGGTAGCGTGCAAGAGACTGTGAAATTTGAGAAGGAAATCTTTAGATCTAACAAAGGAAAATAAGTGGTTATTGATTCTCCTATAAAGGATGTAGTTGTGAAACCTATGGAATATGTAGTTGGAACATCATAGAGGAAAGCTGAAGAGATAGATAATGTTTCCTCATCAGTAAGGGAAACTGCATCTGAGTCATCATCTTTCATGGGACAAGAATTTTTTGTCTAGTCATTGATGAATCTAGTGAATACAATACCATTATTTCCAAGTATCGACTCGAGATGTTATTTTCTTCAATATTATTTCAATCAAAAAGTTACATAAGATACACATTCTCATGAAAAATTTTATCAAGATTGAAGTGGATTTCAAAACAATTCATATTGGTTAGTATGCTCTTAAGATACCATGTAAGGAAATAACAAAATGGCATAAGACAATGATTGATGATATGAAAAACATGGATGATTTCCAAGATTTAGTAAAGGATTATTTTGATAAGTCAAATGACACGATTAAGAACTTCACAAAAAGTTGTTTAGAGAAGATGAATCTTGAGAAAGTTTCCCGAATTCAATAGGATAGAGATCTGAATGGAAAGCTCAATTCAGTTGCTCTAAATTTAAAAATGGAATGAGAATTCATGGAAGAGTTCGAAGAAAAATTCAAGAAGCAATAAGAGGTGGTACAGTCTCTAGCCTAAATTATTAAGTACTAAGAAGAAAGAATCAATGTTCTTGAAAAGAATAATCATGACCCGAATCAACTACTCAAGAAATTTGAAGGTGATCATAAAGAGATGAATAAATTGAAAGCCACACTGAAAAAACTGATGTCGAAGGAGAAGAAGAATGGATGATTCCTTAAAATCAGATCTTTTTTTATATTCTCCTTGTATTTTTTTCAATCATAATTATTTTTTTCTTCCATTGTTTTTCATGTATATTTCTAACCTTTCATGTAAATTTTTTTCCCATTCCCTCCATTCCTTTTTGAAAATCACAAAGGGGGAAAAATAATGATTAAAAGAATATTAAAAAGAGAATTCCCTACATAAGGGGAAGTTTACTAAAAGAATATTTTCTAAAGAAATAAAAATCTTCCTCTCAAGGAAAGGAATGAATACAATCCTTAGGGATTTTAATGATGACATGGGGAGTTAGTCATATTCAGTATGGGTCAAAAGTAAAAGGAGACAAGTATTTATTTTAAAGTTCAAAAAGAAAAACCCTTATTCCTTATATTCTTTTTCAAACATTTGTTTGTGATTTCCAAAAAGGGGGATATTGTTAAGTCAATAAGATTCCTTATTAATTTTCCATTCCTTTATGTTTGGAAAATCACGAGGAAATTTTCTTAAGGAAAATTATCCTTCTCAATGAAATATTTTGACAAAGAAAATATTCTTTCTCTAATAAAGGTTTTATCTATACCTATGGTTTCCATTTAATTATCCGTATTTTTCTTAATTAAAGATTAAATATATTTGTTTGTTAAGAAAAAAACTCAAATCCTTATAAAAAACCTCAAAATCCTACATTCCCATCGATAATGAGTCTTACTTATTTTAGACTATGAATTCTCTGAAATTCAGAATCCAAATTCTCTTAAATTTAATCTTTGAATTCTCTAAAATTCTGACCCTAAATATTATAAAATTTAGACTCCAAATTCTCTGAAATTCAGACTCAGAATTCTCTGAAATCTAGACTCTAAATTCTCTAAAATTCCCACTCTGAATTATCTGAAATTCAGACTCTGAATTCCTTAGAATTCCCACTCTGACTTCCTGATAATTCAGACTCCGAATATCCATTTTTCTAGAATCTGATTTTTTATATATTTATTCTATGATTATTTTTATAGATTCAAATTATTCATATTTTTAAAAGCTACTTTACTTTCCAAACATATTATTTCATGATTATGGGATCTCAATTTCTTCAAAATGAAATTTTTTTCATACATATTATTGTTTCATAAGAAAGATAACGTTTCCCATGTTTTTTCATACATAAAATGATTTCTTAGAATTTTTTTAACTATCTATTGGTTGAGGGACACCTGTTGAGGTCCCACCTAAATTCCAGGAAAAATATAACCATTAGAGGATGGATCCATCCATTGAGGTGTTTTCCTATAAATAGTAACTCATTTGAACAAGCTTACAAAATATATATCGACCAACATATTACATTTTGTGTTGATATGAAGTGATTTCTAGAGAGAGTGATTCTCATTCCTTCTGCAATTTGTGATCATCTTATTCAACTGTGAACAACTTTCTCAACATGCATTATGCGACTCTGATTGTTGTTGTGTACAATAGATAGTTTTGAAGATCGGAATATAGAGGTGCTGATTACCTTAAATTTAGAGGACTTATGGGGATATGAAGATACAGGTTTTGACTACCTTAAAGTTTGAGTTTTTTCTGTGATAGAAATACACACTCCGATATTCTAATCGAGGGCTTACACTGGTGTGGGTAAGAAATACTTTCTTGATAGTGTAAATCAAGGGACCATTATCGAAGGTTGTCGAATACCCTTAAATTTGGGTTAAAATATTTCCTACTTGTTTAATTTTTAGTGTTACTAGTTTTATTTCCACTGTATTTTGTTAAATATAGAATGTATAACTATCTTATACTTGTTTGTCTCTGATGTAAATAATATTCTATACTCTTTAAGCTAGAATCATTCACTAAGTAAAAACTACTTAAGGTTTCTTAAGTTTAACTTGGTTAAGTTTACATTTCTTATAATTGGACATGGGCCCTTCTAATTATCCCTTTATATAAGAACGACAGTGGGTTTGTGAATTTACCTTGTTTAACTTTGTTAAACAAAGTTTTCCTTTTAGGATTTAAAGGGGAACATTTTTAAACCGACAATTCACCCCTAATGTAATTGAGTATATACATCTATATTTCAATCATACAAATCATGTACATTATCATGTGTGACACAAAATGGAATTAATCATTAGTTATAAACATACGAATAAACCATAAAAAATCGGCTTCATAATCATTCCTCATAGCATAATCAAGGTGAATTCATAAAGAATGCTTATGAGAAATAAACATAAGGAATGAATTACCACATGAAAGGGAGGGATATTAAGCTATTTATACATTTATGATACATATATATAGAATTTATAAGAATCTCATTAAATTACAGAGATATAAATAGTGATTTATTTTTGGAAATATCATAACCTTGAAAAGGGGTTGTTCAGAGAGATTCCATACATTATGTCAGGATCCATTATGCAATGTAAATTAACATTTAAGGTATTGAAATTTGATTCAAAAATTACTTAATTTATAACTATTTCATTATTAATTTTATTTATTATTATTGAATTATGTTCATTTACAACCATTTTAAGGAGATATAGTGTATACGTTTTTTTTCTAGGAGTGTTTGGTTCATGGTTCCAAAGTTAGATCACTCATGGATAATTATTGAAGTTACATTAAAGTGGGAATAAAACTATATATATGAGATAAAATTTTACTCATTACCCTACATGAATTTAAAGAGTCTTAAGTATCTTTATGTTTTCTGATATAGGGAAAAATAATTGGGTAAAAATGTTAATGTTATGTTGTATGTTCATTTAGGTGGTTTTACTGACTGTCACAAACTTGATTCCATTTAATAAATATTATAGACATATATTCATTAAAAAATATTAAATATGTTATAATATTATTATCATAATCATATTTAACCATAATAATATTTTTATGACCATCCATAAAGGTGGTGTTGGAAAACAATGTGCAATGTTCATGGGGGTGGTGAACCAACCATATTATAATCAATGATTCCATTTTAGAAACAAAATTTTTTGAGGGTTTAATATAGATTGTACACCATAATAATAAAATATAATTATATTTACAATAATAATTTCAATATATTTAGGTGTATGGAGTTTATATGTGGTGGTAGTAGAAGAATAAAACTGAAGGAGATTAGTAGAGAATCATACCTCTTCCTTTAGATGCCTCCTCTTAAGATATCCCATAAGGCTCCTTTAAATGGAATTTTGATAAGACCACCAACGGTAGGAAATGTTGGAGATTATTTGGAAGAGAATCAGATATAAATTTGGAATAATATAAGTCTTTGAAAGTGTCCGAATAAGGTATTGTGAGGGGCTCTATTTATAAGGGGAGAAGGGGGAGTTGTGGAATATTTTATTCATTTTTTTATTTTTTATCAATAATATCAATAGTATTTATTATTGTTATTATATATAGTGAATTATAAATTTTATTTTTTTTAAAGGGTTCTAACATAATCTATGTCTCAAAAATTCATTTATTTATCCAATAATATTAAGTTACCGTATTTTTCACTATTCACAAGAATTCTACTATTTTAAAAAATAACCTAAAATTACCCCTAACAATTTCCAAATGTTTATATTTTAAAAATTAAATCCATTTTACGTAAACAATATTTTAAATATTCTAAATTTAACTTTTAAATAAAATCTTAATTTATTTAAAAAATACTAATTTTAATTTTATGACAACTTTTCTTGTCCTTTGAAAAATTAGTTATTATCTCATAAAATTATCTTATCATTATAATGAAAAACAATAATAATTTATAAAATTTTTTTATGAAAATAAAATTTCTATTAAATAATTATATTTATTATAATAGTTCAATTAAAACATTTATGTTTTACAGATAATTCAAACACGAAATTTATCATTTTTAAAACATTTATTCACTTGTAACTTGGTTTAAGTATGTCATATTTTAATTATATAAGACACTTAAATATTATTTTACACTAAAATAGGCTATGATACCTTTGTAATGGTTAGTTTTCTTTTCTTAATAGTCATATTACTATTCTGATGGAAAGATTACTATTCCATTGACTAGACTTGTAACGGTTGAATGGGTTCACTACTTTCTATAAAAACCTAATGATTAATCCCTTATTCATTAAATTATATTTTATTTTAAGGTAAAATTTATATTCAATTTCGTGATGTGTATTTTATTACTAATATTTTATTTTATTTCTATATCATTTTCTGTGAGCTTGGTTATTCTGGTGGATTGAGTATATCCAAATTTTCATATTTAAGTTATATATTTTTTATTTTTTTATCCCTATTTGATATTTTCAATTATTATGGGTGTTTTAATTATATAAATATAATTTATAAATTAATATAATATTATTTTTTGGGTTTCATCTCATGTTTAACTTTTTATACTACATTACAAAACATGACATAATTATATGAATGGAAATTCCATCGATAAAATTTTGGGTCGTTACACTGGAAGATATATGAAAAGTATAAGGAATGTGTAAAGGTATTATAGTCAGTATTTTATGATATATTTGGCTCAAAAGGTGCGAGGAAGAGGTAAGGAGTGGTTCCTTTTTTATAAGTGGGGAGACTAGCATTCTTGGATTTACAGGAAGTATTAAATTAATAAGAATTTATTTTGTAATCAAGTGACTCCAAATTTACATATTTTTAATATATCATGAGTATAATTTGATATAATATCATCAAATAATATTTATATACTTTTAAGTGATGTTTTGAACCATATATATTAGTTTTAATCCCCATTAACCCTTTTGACAATTACAATAATATCAAAGTTCTCTACAATTTAACAGTCAAGGATTTTTTAATAGATTAATGTGTGACCAATAAATTGACTTCGGTTGATATTATAAACCATATAAAATTAATGTTTCTAGAGACAAAATTTTTATTAAATTTTAATCATCTAACAAAATATTTTTTATTATAAAATATCATTAATTTTTTTGGAACCATTCAATTAATTTGACTTAGAACAAAACATAATTAAAACAATTTGAATATAATACATTCACACATTTCTAATATGTTATGTTTATCTAATTTTTTTTAAACATAATAATTCATCGAAATTAAATTACTTTAATATTTTTAAATGCATTTATTTTATTTTCTGATTAATTGAATAAATATTGTGGTAGTGTTGCATAAGCATTTAAGGTATTTGTTCAATAATTAAAAATTAAAAATAAATTTCCATGATAAAGAAATTAATTTATATTCTAAATAAACATTTATAATTGAAATTATCATCATTTTATTCTTATGTAAATTTCTAGAGATATTAATGTCAAGAGGTTAACACTTTGTATTTATTCTTTTCTTGAAATAATATAAAGGTCACAATAGAAGAGAAAAAGGAAAAAAGTGGCCATATATTTAAATATTGAATTTAAATGGTTGAACTTAACTCATAAAATAGGATATATGAAATTTTCAGTGAAATTTTAAATCCTTATCCTAAAGTGTTAACCCTATTTTACCCATTTACCTTTACAAAGGACAATTTTTTTTCTATGTTTACTATTCATAATGTATAAAAATTAAATGGGCCTATTTAAAAAAATTTATTTTTCTTATTCAAAATATGAAATCCATTTTATAAAATTAAATTCATATAAGATGAAGAATTTATTTTGAAATTAAACTAGAAAAATGTGATGAAAACAGTTTTCCAGAAAAAATGTCTTCTTAAGTGTAAAATGGGTTTAACCCAAAATAAAGTATAAAATTGATTAAAATTATTATAAAATTATTATAAATACTATAAATGAACTAATTTTACTTTTTAACCTTTCTATAAATAAATTTATTTTGTAAATTCTTGAAGCGAAAATAAAATTTTCGATAAAAATTAGTATTTTACACTATTCAAAAAACTATATACATTTTCCCAAAAATAAAAATATTTATCACAAAGTAAATTTTCATATTTTTAATAATAAAATAATTCATATTTTTTTAAAAATAAAAAATATTAGAGTGATATAAATTAATTATAATATTTATTCACAAAATTCCAAAAAAAACATATTTGAAGAATACATATTTTTAAGAAAACAAAAACGACTTCACGGAACAATTAGAACGTGTTTATTATATATTAATAAAATTATTTTAATTTTATAAAACCTTTATAAGTATTTTTCATAATGATCTTATTATTATTTATACTGACAATATATATGGCTAAGTCGTAATAGTCACATTTAAATAACAACATTTTAATAGTATATCACGGTTCATTTCTACATGTTGTTGCATGTAATGAAAACTATAAGAAAAAAAATTTCTTGAAGGAAAATATATTCTAAAATATAAGGGTGTTACATCCTACTCACTTAAATAAATTTCACACTCATAATTTTATCTTGGCTATCAATGGTTCTATATTTGATCACAAATTTAATAAAAACCAACATCTTACAAAGGGATAATAAAACCTCATTTGAAAAAGGGAAGTGGGAAGGATATAGGTTTCCTAAAATAACATATAATCAGGTTCTAGATAAGGATAAAACTGGTGGGAAGTTATAATTTAGAAATGGAAGAGAAAAATAGCCTCTAAAAACTAATAAAGAGTGATAGAGAACATGGTCATCAGAATGTTAATGACCAAAAAATCCTAAATATGTAATGGGTTGAAAAAATATTTTACCATCATAAAAAATTTAAAATTATAACGTTTATATTTCAAGTTTATTTTCCTATTATTGATGGATTATTTTACTATCTTGATAAAGAACACCTGAAAATATACTTAATTTATTTCCATTTGATAAATATAATTTCATCCTTTGGTTTTGGTTAAATTAATTTCCAATTATTATCTTACTCCATGAAATAAAGGTGAAATTTTCATTCATGAAACACTAAAATTTACATTTAATGGATTATAAGAAACATAGAAGAGTTACAATTTATTCCTTATATCATAAAATGTTATACCAAACTAAATAGTAAGTAAAAGTTATCTATTATGGATAAATATAATAAAATAATCTAAAAAATTTCAAAAATAATAACCAAATTGAAACATAACCTTAAGACTCCTCTAAAACATGTATGACCAAATTTAATGCACAAATATCCAAAATATTTGATCATATTCTTATTTTTCACGATCAAAATAACTATTATCTGTAAATAATATCAATACTGGATCAATTCATATATCATAAAAATATATAACCATATCATATAATGCCCAAAATATTATAATCATTTTCATAAATATCATAAATAACTATAAAGCCAAATTAAAATTGTATATTCTTACATAAATTAACTAAATCTTCATTCTTCAATTTTTACCATAATCATATAATATTCCTAATATAGTGTACCAAAATTTAATCAATTATTCACTAAATAACATTTCAAAATATTTGTTATATATGTGATCTATTCCCAATATGTATTGGTTCTTTTATCACGATCACCCATAATTACCTTAACATCAATGATCATATTAACCATAAAGGTTATCAATATCTTTAAACTTATATCCCCAAAATATAAAAGCATTATCCCTTAAATAATCTTTTCCCTAAAACATATACTGCAATGAAGGCCTATATTTTGAAAAATATCTAAAGAAATATCATTAATCTTGTTAAAAATCCATCTCAAAAAACATTAAAATGGGTATATGTTCCTTTAATCATATGATGAAATTTTGAATTATCAACCCAATAAAGTTTAGGTTTATCCCATATTATTTCTAATATAATTTTATTCCATAGGTTTTATTCTATTATTCATAATTATGGTTCATAGAAATAATATGAATTAATCCAAGGATATATCCTAAGAGTGTTAAAATAGGTTAATTGTAAGGGATCACTCACTATGAACCAGAATGATGTTTGAGATAAACTCAAACAAATATTTTTAGGGTTATTATATCACATTCATGATTCTAATTTGAGGTATTCTTTTTGTTTTATTTTGGTCTCATCTTTATTCCTTATATTTCCTAGGATTTTTTGATGAAATATGATTTTTTACTTGACATCAGGTGGCACAAGGTTAGCGCATGATTAGGGGAAATGGTGTGCCCTCCCAGAAGAGACCATGCACCCTAGAGGGTGATATTGCCTAGGCCAAATGGCATTCCACATAGTCATTATCACTCCTAGGTAATCCATGCATCTAGTTTCCTCTTGAAATAAAAAACAAAAAAATTGTCTCATGGTCTAAAAAACCATGCGGACTAACCATGTGTAATGTCCAAGTCATTAAAAATGATGAATTTACCTTTATAACCTCCCTTTATTTTAACACCAAACCACCCCTAATTTGAGAAATTGAGTATTTCAAAACCCATGTGCCTCTTACTCTCCCCCTTGACCCCCTTGAACCTCAGTTCTTAGTTGGATTTGTTTTGGGATGTTAAAAAATAATCTAGTTGGTTTCTTCTCCTGTTGTTTTTCCCTCTTCTTGGTTTCTTCTTCCTCCCTATTTGAGTTATTGTTTTCCTAGTGCATTGGTTGACCTAATAAGGGTTCAATATTGAGTTTTTGTGTAAAATATTTATTTTTGTGGCATGATATTACCTTTATGGGGTCCCCCTATGGAATAGTTGTTGTTTTACATTGAATTCCGGATGTTTTCAAGCATGAGACATGTTATCATAGATTTATAATTATTAAATTATTTTGGTATTGTTTTTTTCCTCTTAAATGTGTGGTGTGAAATGTGTTTTTAAAAAGTTTTGAGTTATGTGTGGGTTTCAATATAGTTTCCTAAAAGAAATTGGTTGTGTTTCATGTGTGATTCCCTATTGTTCTTCTTCAATGTGTACTATAAATTGGGTATTTGGTGAGAAGTGTGTTTCCAAATGGATTTGGTGTTTGTATAGATAAAAAAGAATTTTTTTTTATTGTAATAAAATGTGGGGTCCTTGAGTTTTTTAGTTGTTGGATGTGCGTATAGTTTAATGAATTGGTATATGTGACATTAGAAATGAAACTGAGCTCAAAGGGAATACTATGTATCTTGGTGGGATGACTAGGACTAGTATGCTAGTTTGATCGGTGGGGAAAAGGACATATTTCTCCTAGAAGGATTAATGATAAAACAATAACTAAACTATGATTTTTATTTGAGACCACTATAACATTAGATATATTCCTCTAGAGTGTATTGTGCATGAGGAAAATGTGCTTTATTGTTTCTATACCATGTTTCATTGATATACATGGTTCCTAGGGTCCCACTAGTTCTATTTCCTTTATATATTACCCATCATTCTCTCATTATGTGGTGAACACCATCAGTAGAAGGTGGACCTTTCTCTCATTTTAATTTCAAAGAACGCTTTTATTGAAAATGATTTCCTTAAAATGATTTCCTTAAAATATTTCCAATTTATTTCATAAAACATTCATTCTAATTTATATTATAATGTTTTGGCACAAAATCTCCTTTGGGTATAATTCTAATGGGAATTAGATCACACACTAAATACTCCCTTGAGTGTATATTGTTCTTGTTATTTTTAACCCACGAAAAGGTAATATGTTCCATGGTGGTGATGGTGGGTCTAGTTTCTTGTGATCTTTTTTTTAAGGTGTTGGTGGACGTGGGTTGTGGGTGACAACCCTCTTTCTTCATGGAGGTTTTGGGATGTGTTTTAATTGGATCTCCTCCAACTTTGGTTTTTTTGTTTTTTTGTTAATGTTATAAAATTATTAACTTGAAATTTTTGTATCTATTATGGTTATGGATATTGATCTTATTGCGATGCTTAATTTTTTAGAATTGTTCATGGTAGTTTATCTGGGGTGAAATCATTCAAAAAAGTGTATTGTCATTACCCAGACACTTGTTTTGAGTCCATGGGGATTAGGACCGCCCTTGGGTCCATGCCATAGGTTGGGTCATGTGTCGGGTCATATGGCTCCCCGATTTGGTTTGTGACAAAATAGTATTAGAGAATGTTTCCATCCTTTCTTTAGGTCATGATATTTGGGATAGTTTGGATAGATCAGAGATAAGATTGTTGGTTCTTGAGTTTTTGGTTATGAGTGGGGTGTCTACGCAACACACCTTGTAATGGGCCTTGAGTAACCATGGGATGTTGGGATTCAGTTCGACTTATCCTCTAGGTGAGATGTATTGGATGAAGATCATGCATGGAAACCGAGTGGGGGAGAAGTGGCTTGGGATTTTTATGGAGTTTATTATTGTTTTCTTAATCTATGAATGATTTTGAAAATTTTTGTTTTTACTAATCTTTTTTGGAATGTTGTATTGATGATGGTATTTATGGTTACACTGTGTTTATCAGTTTTTGTAGTAATATGCATAATCAGAGACTTCTTGTGCAACGAAGGGAAGAGGTCAGGCATATTTATCCCTTACTAGTGAATCATAGACTAATGGAAGTCATGGTTCAAGCTATCTATGCTTTGCTTCAAGAAGCAAGCTCTGGTCTTCCTCATTTTGGGGAAGCCAAACCAGGTCCCATAAAGAAAAAAACTCAAGAGTTCCTCAAGAAGAATCATCCTACCTTCCAAGGTAGCACAAATCATCATGATGAAATTTAGAAGATTGAGAGGATGTTTGGGTTCCATGATAATCTTGAGGGAGTTAAGGTAAAATGTGTCTCGTTTTTGTTGGAAGGTCCCAGTCAGAGGTGGTGGGAATTAGTGGTTCAGAATTGGAAGAAAAAATATATGTGTTAGGAGGATTTCAGGGTAAAATTCAATGATAATTATTTCCCTGTGACCTTGACCTTCTACAAGACATAAGATTTTTTGGATCTATATTAGGGGTATTGGAATATATTGGATTATTCCAACCATTTCACTAATTTAGTCCAATTTTCACCTGAGGTAGTTTCCAATGAGTAGATGAAGGCTCAATGGTTTTATATGGGATTATATGTGGATATATAATGCCAATTATTATTGTTCAAGTTAAAGGGTTATGTTGAGGTGGTTGATTGTGAATTGATGGTGGAGATTGATTGTGGTGGAAAGTCTCGTTTCTCTAGATCAGAGTCAGTTGTGGGCCAGGGTAGTGATAATTCGTCTGAGAAGAAGAGGAAGCCAGAGGAGTAGAATAAGAAGGGATGTGGTTGTTCAGGCTATTCTTTCTGACTGTCTCTATCTATGTATTCAGACATAAGATCAGTCCTGTTCCATATGTGAGGGAAGGCAGGGCTTGTGAGGTTTGTATGTTGAGTATCACCCAGACCTTAGAATCAGTGTGGACGTATGGGGAACATGCAGTGGGTTTTTAGAGAAACAAATCTATATCAGTGTGGAGAATTTTCTATGGCCTTCAAGGAGATATCAACCCAGTTAGAGCCATCCAAGATGGTGGGTTTTTGGTTTGGAGGTCATCATGGTTGGGTTGGATCTTCTTTTGGTAAGAGTTAGCTTAAGGAAGAACCGCAAGTCAATGTTCTTTCTCAAGATTAGTTAGAGATGAGACACCTTTATGTTGTGGACCATGTAGTAGTAAAATCAGATGTAGGAACACCAAAAATTCAAGGTATGATTCTTATTACATTTTCTATGTTTTTTCTATTTGATATGGGTGCCAATGTTTCTTTTATCACTTCCCTCCCAATGGATGTGTTGAAATTTCAAATTGAGCTCATGTCACATGTGATAAAGTGGGTGATGTTTCTTGGTTAGAAGACAAATTAGGATTTTAGGTGTCCATCTAGTGTAATCACTATTTTAGGGGTTGAGATGGAATGGAATTTCCATGTTTTGAAAATGGAAATCTTTGGTGCGATGCTCAGTATGGATTAAATGGTTAATTTTCATTCACACGTCGATTGATATTGGAATAAATTTAGTATTATATAGCCTTATGGGATAACCTTTGTTTTTAATAGTGAATGGGATTATTGGTCTTGAAATTTTTGGACCTCTAATTTTGGAGTTGGGTGGTCTTTCTTTTCATATCTCACCACTCATGTTGAAGGATCATGATGGAGATTTCACCGGTGGATTACCGCATGTAGTTGATGAGTTCCTAGAGGTGTTTCTAGATTACTTCTCAGATTTTCCTCCAACGGTAGATGTGGAGTTCCCCATTTAGTGGGGACTGTTAACACAATCAATATCTATTCACTCATACTGTATGACCCCCAACAAGTAGAGTTAATTAAAGATACAGTTGGACAATTTAGAATCCAAAGGATTTATTTTCCCGAGCATCTCACCATAGGCCACCATAATTATGTTTTCCAAGAAGGACGATGGATCAATCCAACTGTGTATTGAAAAATGGAAGCTGAATAATGTGAATATAAAGAATAAATACCATTTTCCTTGTATTGATTACCTTTTAGACCAGCTTAAAGGGAGAGGTGGTTCTATATGATCGACTTGCATTATGTGTATCACCAGGGTAGAGTTAGAGTGGAGGATTAATTGAATATCTCTTTATGAAGAATGTTTGTCCATTTTGAGTATTTGGTCATGCCATTTTGGTTGAAGAATTCTCCACCAGTATTTATGGTGCTCAGGAGCTGGGTGTTCCATTAGTATCTTGATTCATTTTTCATGGTTTTTTGTGGATGAAGTACTAGTTTATTTATGAAATGAAGAAGATAATGAGTGACACTTGTGGATCATGTTGTTCACTTTTAGAGACCATCACCTCTATGAAAATATCTCTATTTGAACCTTATGGATTAGGGATGTGATGTTTATGGGTCATGGGATCTTGGAATGAGGGCTTTGATAGACCCCAATAAGACCAGGGCAATGATGTCATGAGAGAAACTAAAAGTTGTTTTTTAAATTAGTATCATTTTTCCCTAGTAGGGTATTATAAAACATGTTTCTTGATTTATATTAGATTTTTTCACCCATGATGTTTCATAAATAAAAATGGGTAATGTTTGAATGGAACCTAGTGAAGGACCCCAAAAAACCCTGAGAGGGGAGGGGTGAATCAGAGTGTCCACTTTTTATTTCTAAAGTTGTGGATCTTGTTCCCTTATTGGTAGGAACCTGTTAAATATTTCAGTAAAATGAAGGTAAGGATATGACAAAACACTTTTACTTGGTTCTCCAAAAAGGGCTACATTCATGGAGCATACACTAACAGTGTGTCAGTCATACCTAGATACACTAATATTTTATAGTTGTGGAGTACAAGAGTTTGGTCACAGTCACTCATTACTAGGAACACTACCCTGAAAAAGTTTAGGTATGGATCAACACTTCACTCAGAACACTTCAGTAAATTCCCTCTAGCTCACCACTAGGAGAGAAGTTTAACTTAGTTTATCTACTTGATGATCACTTCAACAGATAGGCATTAGAGTCTTTGTCTCTGTCTAGTATGAGACACTACATGCATCAAAGACCTGAGTATATCCTCAATGAAATCCCTGAATACTCAATACTAATACTCAATTCAACCCTTTACAAATCCCTTCTCAAAGCTCAACCCTTCATGGAGCTCGCTGCCTCACAAAGCACAACCCTTTAAGAAGCTCCCTACCTAGCAGAGAAACCTACTTCGTGAAGCTCACTGAGCCAATGCGGAATACCCCATATTCATGAATCTCATATGACTTAGAAGAATTCGCATTATTCAGGACTTTAAAAGTCTCTTCATGAAGCTCAAACACATATAGAACAACCTGCTTTGCAGATCACCCCTTGCTTCACAAAGTCAAAGCGATATTGGATTTTCTCTCTCAAAAATCATGTAAATAGAAGAGGGATGGCCTCTTATTTATAGGCACATTCGAACGTGGTGATCCTCTTCTTTAGGAACAAAATCTAGATCAGCCAAAAATGACTTCTTGGCACATCTATCTCTTTACAATACTCTTCGTAATTGAGGATCTCTCCATCAAAACCCTTCACACTTCCATAAAGCACCACCAGAAATCACCACTCACAAAGAAATTTTTGTAATCATAGAGAACAACATCACAATCTTTAAGTCTTCATGAAACACACTTCATTATGACCATATTATTGAAACTCATGCCTTTCCATATTTTAATGATACCTACATGAAAAACCACTTTTCACAATCCTATCCATTCCCCAAATTTTAGACACCGAAAATTTGGAAAACACTGGGAAATGACATCACCTCAAAAACTGCATAGATATTGAATTGAATGACCCCTTTCCTTGAAATCTCCCTTATCATCCATGAGAGGATTTACAAAAAACACAAAACTTACTCCTTTTTCAGCAGACAACATCCTTGGTTCTAACACCATAAATGTCAGTAATCCTTTTAGAAGATTAAGTGGTAGTTGACCATAACCTCTTTTGATTTTTCATAAATCTTGAACGGGATGTGTGGCCTACTGTGATGCCTTCGTTATGGGTCTTGGTTGTGTGCTAATATAGGATGAGAATGTGGTGGTGCATGGTTCATTCCAACTCTGACCATAGGGAAATAATTAGCCAACCTATGATGAGGTTAGCAGTAGTGATGCATGCCTAGGGGACATTGAATCATTACATATCTGGGGAGAAGTTTATAGTCTATTCATATCATAAGAGTTTGGTCTTTATTTTCTCCCAAAAGGATCTGAATATGAGGCATCACTATTACGTTTAGTACCTTCTGGGTTCAATGTTGATATTATCTATACCTCAGGGAAGGGTATTGTGGTAGAAGATGATTTGAATTGGAAATTTCCTATTTATGAATTGAAAGAGTCTAGCGATGAATATAATTTTATTATAGTTTTCACTTAGACACACATGAAAGCCAAGGATCATAGCAGAGTTGAATTCGTGTCTAGTGTTCAAATTACACCTTCCCTTTTGGGGTTGATTCAACAAGATAATTCTAGTGAAAATTTGTGTCATCATTCTATATAGCTCTTAAATGTGGGATAGGTACCATGTGATTAGTCATTGTCTCATAAGGGTGTTGTTTTATTTAGGGGTTTCATCATATTTTTATCATCATTATAGAATGTGGTGATGTTGGATAGACACTAGAATTAGTGGGCCATTAATCATTGTACCACCAAGTTGTATTATGATGTGTGTAGTTAGTTCTAGTGTCTAGGTATGAGATATGACATAATGGACTTCATATCCAAGTGTTATATGTGTCATTGGGTTAAAGGATTGCACCAAAGACCGTCTAGTTTACTTTACACATTTCCCATTCCAACCTACAAGTGGGATGAGGTCTCCATGAAATTTATTATAGTATTACCTCATACAACCCGGGGAAGGAATGTGATTCGAGTAGAAATTGACCATCATAACAAAATTTACCATTTTATTCCGATTAATTATTCATCCAAAGTGAATGAATTGAGACGACTGTATTTTTTGAAATTATTAGGTTTCATAGTGTTTCACCAGTCATAATTTTAGATAGAAACCCCCTTTTATCCTCCCAATTTTGGGAAGGCCTTCAGGAGGTGCTGGGGTCACTGGTCATGTTGATTACAACATACCATCCTCAAATTTATGTTTATATGGAGTGGGTGAACTTGATATTGGAATATATTCTCCAAGAATTCATGTTGCATTTCAGAGGTTTATGGGATAACCATTTGGGGTCAGTGGAGTTTTATTATAAAAATAGTTACCAATACTCAATAAGAATGGATCCCTTTGAGATTATCTATGGTTGGATGTGTTAATATCTATTATGCTGGCTAGAGGTGGGTGAAACCTCGTTGTTGGGATTAAGATTGTTGTAAGAAACATCTAATCATGTTAAGTTGATAAATCAATGTTTTTTTGATAGAATAGATCCACCATAAGTCTTATTCTGATCATAAGAATTTATCCTTGGAATTATATGATAGTGATATTGTGTTTTTGAAGGTGACCGCTCGTTTGGGTCACTATTATCTTGGTAAGAAAGAAAAGTCAACACTGAGGTATTTCAGACCTTTTGAGATTGTCGAGAGATTTAGTAAGGTGGAATACTAGTTATGTTTTATATTTTAGTTGATGTAGATTCACGATGTGTTCCATGTTTCTTAGTTAAATAAGTATAATATGGATCCGTCTCATGTGTAGAAATGGGAAGAGTTTGAATTGGAGCATGATTTGTAGTTGTTTGAGTTGATATTGTAGATTTTGGTTTCTTGAGAAAATGTGATTTGTGGGAAGTCCATGCCATTTGTTTGGGTGCTTTGACAGCTTGGTAATGATTATCATAAGATATGAGATCATAAGTCTTGGGTTAAAGAGTCGTATCCATCTTTATTCTATGATCATACTCTCAAATAACTTTTTTAGGGAAGAATGTTTTCATGAAGGGTGAATTTTCTCAATTGTGATTCTATTTTGAGTTATTTTTCTTGTTTATTTTGGTCTCATCATGATCCATTATTTCTATTAGGAGTTTATTTTTCTGAAAAATAGAGTTTTTGGACCATATAGAAGGCAGCACACTGTTGTCGCATAGCTAGGGGAAACCATGTGCCACTCTAGAAGAGACTATGTACCCTGGAAAGTGGCACTATCTATGACACATGGCTTACCGCACATGCATGAACCCTCCCTAGGTAAAAAATGTTTCCAATTTCCTCTTTGATAGAGGAGACCGTAAGATTGTCTCATAGTTTGAAAATCTGTGTTGGCTAACCATGCATCCTATCCAGGTCATTAAAAAGATGAATGTACCTTTCTAACCTCCCCTAATTTTAACCACATTCCACCCCTAATTTGAGCCCATAATGACTTAGTTTTCTATGTATTTTTTTAATATTATATGGATTATTTTTGAGACTAGGTACTGAGACAGTGTGTGATCCAGATTCTTGGTTTACCCAAAATATATGTTTGAAATATATTAAATATATTAAATAGAACATGTGCATAGTTTTACTGAAAATGTTGAATAACATTTGAATAGGTTCCCAAATAATAAATCTAAGTGAAGCACTGAGTTTATATTGGAGATTTTAACCTAGGTGCGACTTAACAGTAGTCGACACATGTCGTTGGTAGAAAATTCATCCTTGGATTTGAACAAATAAAATAATTAAATTAAATTATTTAAATTTTAATTATTGATGCAGTGATTGATTCATCTTTAAATAAAAGATTATGGAGAATTTACAAGGTTATCCGCATATCCTTGGAACCTATGGAGGGACTTAAGAGATATATCTGGGAAATCCTCTCATGTGAGAAAAGAAAATTGATCGCGGATTGATAATTTATGAACCGAGAATTCTACAGATATTACTAACAACAATGATGACAGATTTTAATTCATCCTCAATTGAAACGAATCAAGTTAGGGCCTATGTTTTGATTTATTTATTCCATATTCTTGGTTTATATGATGAATTCAGACCAATCTACAAATAAATTGATTCACGATTAGATCATCTTGCAGGATGGTCTCAATTGGGGGGTTTTGACAGGTGGTTTATCTTGTGATTTAATCTAATTAAATTTTTATTATAACATAAATGAACCAAGAATAACATGAACATTGATCAAGTATGATTCCTCTTGATTGATTTTTTCTTATCTCCCACGATTTATTGTTCATCATGGGCATTCTTTGGTTTCTCGCGACTCGAAAAATCTCGATCAATCGATCGTTTCTCACCCATTCCTTCATGAAACAATCCAAAATCGTAGATCTATGATTAGAACAACATGATGTAGGTGTGATGAAATAGAGGGAGAAATTCATATGACAAATGATTTTTGATTTCATGTTCTTCGGTGCACAATAAAGAACAATGATGAACTTATTTTCCGAACAAATCAAAGGTCCAAAACACATCAATTAAGTGTTGAAATGAATCATCAAGGATTTATCTACTATTGTTTGGTAAGGATATGGCCGGATCAGAGGATGGAGAGTCAACCAACGCATAGAAAAGAAGAACTAGGGTTTCTATAAAATCCTGTTACAGACAACAAGAAATCCGGTATTACACGATGTGTGATGCCCCCTTGGAGAGGCTTGGGTTTCTAGGAGAATGTTAAGGATAAAATGGTGTGTGACCCTATCACAAGACATTTGAACTATCTTGGGTAAGTTGGCATGTATCATTAGGAGGAAAAAGACACATGGTGGACTACATGGGAAACCTACACACAGTGTACTCCCCCACACGACCCTGCCTGGACAAGGTACAAGGGTGAATCCATGTACTTGTGCATGAGAATGGAAACATGGGATGATGATGTGAAATGAAACATGGATGGAGTACATGGATGAGACCCCAAATAAAGGGATAAGATGTGTGACCCCTCTACACATCGCGTTCTCTCCTTCAACATAGACGTGATTTGAATAACATGGGTCATTTACATGGGTAGAACCCAGGGTCAAGGGATGTGGCGTGTAACCTCACTACACGTCATTTACTCATTCATACATGTATTATATATCTTTTCCTCAGTATCATAGAAAATTTCATTAGGGTTCATTCCCCTTATCATTTAACTGAATTTTCGTATGAATCTTTTCCTACTCCTAGGACAATTATCTCTTTATCAAGACTTCCTAGAAAGAGTTGTTGGAATCCCCTTGAGAGGATTAGAGTAGGTTCTTCTATTCATCTTAGTTCCCTAGGTAGATTCTTGGGTATCGACGTGAACAATCCTACTAGGCATTGATTCTCTACCTAGTGGGTTAGTCTAGATTCAGTTGTTGGTATCACCCCATGGACTTCTCTATGATCCTCACCTATGTATCAAATTATCTTTGTATCTATCAGTTTATTATTTATCACGATGAGACCCAAAAAGAAGTACCTCTCGGATGGACCTCATAAATGCTATCAGGCTCAGGATTGTGTTCTCCTGGATGAGTTCTTCATGGAACATTTGAGCTGGAATCCTAGGATATTATACTATGGTTGTGGACAACTCCAAGAATCTGTGTCTTTATTGAGTATTTATGGATATTATTGTTATACATATCATAGACATATACATGTGTAGAGAAGACTGTATTTTCCTTTGATATATGATTTTTTGTTTTGTGGTGTCCTACTGAGTATTTTTACACTCACCCCTACATGGGATTTACCTGCATGTGTCATGTCTTGTGAAGACGATCAACCTTTTGATGGAGTCCTAGGAAGACTAGGACTAGAAGGTTCTTAGTGAGGCTAAAAATACTGAGGTGTGTTCCTGCAGCTTTCAGACCATAGTCCAAGTACCCTTACATTCAGGTTGGACTTGTGTTATAGAATTATTTGTTGTGTACTTGTATTTGGACCTATTTACATTCATTTAATTCCTATTGTACTATGGGTGTGGGATATAGACGTATGCATGCATGGGTTGTTTAGATGTTATTACATTTCAAAAATTTGTTTGCATGGAGATGTCTGCGTGTGTACCAGTATTTAAGAAATGACTCCCATGTTAGTGATATGCCTATTGATTTGTAGTCACCATCCCATGGCCTATTGGAGGTAGGATTAGGGAGTCACTGAACATTACCCACTGGGATAGGTCGTGAAAGAGTGATATCAGAGCTGGTCAGTTCTACTATATGACCAAGAGTCTGTGTGATTGGTTTGGATAATCAATGTTTAGTGTTTCGAGTTTATATTTTAGGAAAGTGAATACATTGTCGGTGTGGTGGCTCATGTATCCACACACCCAGAATCTGATAACCCTTGTTTTTACTCAAGACACAAAAAAAACAAGTTGCTTAGAAAAAATGGTACATCCATCATATAGGAATGAGTTGTGATTTCCATGTCCTTCTTAAGACGTCTCTCCAGATATACTCATTGACTATGGTATATCATATTTATTTCAGGTTGCCTCTATGATGCATACTAGCTAGGATTTAGCATGATGGTCCTGAGGATGATCCCCTCAGTGGAGAGGATTAAATATAAGGACCAGTTCCTAAGATGTTACCTCCAGGTGGTGCACCAACCATGCTACCAGTAGAGATGCGCATGGTACATGCAGTACCAGTGTATGAGGAGCACTGGATGAATGAACTTAATGAGTTTAAATTATTAAGGCCCATAAGGTTCCAAGGTGAGACTGACCCAAATGAGGCTGATGAATCTCTTGAGGTGGTGACCTGAGTTTTTTGTCTAGCCAGGACACCAGTAGATCAGATGGTAGTCCTGAAAGCAAGCCTTATTCTTGGATCATTAGGGAAACTGTGGGGTTTAGTTAACCTGTCTTTCGATGAGGTGACTCTTTTTTGGGATGAGTTCATGTACCAATTTAGATATGAGTTCTCATATACTCCAATGAGGGTTGTAAGAATGAAGGAGCTTCTGTAGCTCCAGCAGGGTGGCATGATAGAATTTGAGTATTCATCAAGGTTTACCAACCTTTCCAGGTACTCGATGGATATGGTTTGAGATCAGTTATTGGGGTCTCGAAACATCAAGTAACATCTTTTTAGATAAATTATTACCCTTTTATGAATTAATATATATGATAGGGTGATAGATAGAGCTTTAGTGGATGAGATTTTATTGGTTGAGTAAATACACCAGACAGTTTTCAGTGGTGGTAAAGTCGGAGTAGAGACCTCAAGAACAGGTAGCCAACGTCCATCTTTGAGACCAATGCAAGGGAGTTGTTTCAAGAAGAGTCATTAGGATATAGGATCTATAGTTTAGTGTTCACATGGTGGGTTTAGTCAGCTTAAAGAGAGGTGATTCTACTCATGTGATGATAGGGGACATCTTACCCAAGATTGTCCGAACAATCATATAACTGAAATAGATATCACATATTGGATACTGAGGCTGAGAGAGTGGTTGGAGTAGGAAGGGATTAAGGATTATATATAGGGTATAGAAGCTGGTAGATCAGTATGAGATGGTTGACATTTCAACACGTTTCCAGCACTACCCCTAGGTGGTCTACGACATGCTTAGGGAGCTAGAGGACATAATAGGGGACAACTACAGGCGGTTGAAGCACACAACATGGGGGATCCAAGAATGATTTGAGGTACAATATGAGACTTTTATACATTAGATATAGTACTTATAGACACATTTAGTATTAATTATTTTCTCACCACATATCTTGTTTGAGACTTAGAGATTCTGGTTGAACCATTGACTCGACCCTTGTGGTTAGAGACTCCTACTAGAGAAGAATCAATGGTCACCCATTTGTGCCAACATTGTGATGTGAATACTTGGGGTGAGAAATTCTATTGGGGTATCTGGTAGATTCATCAATTCCTTATGACATCATTCTTCGTATGAGTTGGTTTTCTACAGTCCAAGCCAAGATTGGCTAATTTAAGATAAGGGTAAGGTGTGTCCATAGTGATGGAACTAGGTTAGGTTTTTTTGATGAAGAGGAAACCCAATAAGAATAGGAGGGACTCATTAATAGTTGGGTGAGAACAATTACTCATCAGTTGGATAGCTTGACCCTTGGTGTAGAGGTTGTTATTAGTTTCTAGTTTCCTGCAGTGGTGGAGGAGTATGATGAAATCTTCCTCGAAGATGTTCTAGGTTTTACTACCCACTGAGAGAAATAATTACGCATTTATTTTCACCCCTAGATGACACTGATATATTCAACTGTATATAGGATGGATCCTTTATTTCATCACATGATGAGTGTGAATTTGGAGGGCATGACGAAGAAAATATTCATCAAACACATTATTTCACCCTGGGCAGCCCCGATTTTGTTTTCCAAAAGGGAAAATGGGAGTATGAGGTTGTGTGTGGACTATCAATGCCTGAGTAAAGTGATCATGAAAAAAATATCCACTAAAAAAGATTTATGACCTATTTGACCATCTTAGAGGGGCGTGATGGTTTTACAAGATTTAATACAGATCAAGCTATACCCAATTACGAGTACAAGATGAAAATTTAAAGAATATGACATTTATATTTCTCTATGGTCACAATGAGTACATGGTGAGGCCCTTTGGCCTGGCAAACACCGCATAAGTATTCATAAGAATCACGAACCAGATCTTATATCCATTCTTAGACTAGTTTTCGGAAGTATTAATTGACAATATCGTTGTGTACTCGATGTCTAAGGAGGAGAAATCGAGACACTTAATGATAGTTCTCAACATACTTTGAGAGAACCCTCTATATGGAAATATCTTGAAGTGCCAGTTCTAGATATAGTTGTTCCACTCTCTGGGACATGTAATCCTAGTTGATGGATTGGTAGTGGAACCGACCAAAGATAATGTAGTGTTATCTTGAGACCAACCAAAGAGTGTGACAGAGATAAGAAAATTCCTTGAGTTATAAGGATGTTACTCGATATTCATACCCGATTTCCCCAGGATATCAACACACGTGATAGAATTTACATGAAAGGGTAATCCTTTTATGTAGATAGATAAGTGACAATGGGATTATATGTTGTTGAGGAAGAACTTGACGAGCGCTCTGATCATGATATTTCTAGAGGAGGGTGTTGATTACATAGTGTTCTACATTGTGTCGTAAACACACATGGTTATTTCATGGTGTAGAGAAAGGTGGTGATTGAATTTGGTTTATGCAATTCAAGACCATATTAGAAAAACTACGTAACCCACAATCTTGAGTTAGTAGAGGTAGTATTCTCTTTAAAGGTGTGGTGAGACTACATGATGGATGAGTGGTTAATCATTTACTATGATCACATGTTTCTCAAGTATAAATTCTCTCAGAATGATATTTACTTTATATATAAGTGTTGGATATATTTCCTCTAGGATTATGACTTAAAAATTGTCTACAATCCTAGGAAGGGGAATGTGATAGAGGATACTCTTAGTAGGATATCTAGTCTGAAGTTGCTGAATGAGGCGTCAGAGCAGTTGGCCTCATTGCAATTATCCTTTGTGGATGGATATGGAGTAGCTCACCTCAATTAGATGGTTCTCACCCCTCTACTCTTACAGTTAGCTAGGGACAAAAAACATGGTGATACTGACTGTGATACCCCATGTTCTAAGATATCCACCTCACATGCTCCTGATGAAAATTATAAAGGTAGGGATCACATCGTTATTTTCAGAGGGTTAATGATTGTACTAGTGATATTTTGGGAGGAGGTTCTAAGAGAGCTTCACGCATCTCCTTTTGTGGTATATCCAGGTGTGTAAAAGTTGTACTAGGACCTCCGAAATTAGTTTTGGTGGATATTGAAGAAGAATGGAGCTACATAGTTTTTCTATTGATGTCTTTATTATCAGTAAGTGAAGGCTAAGAACCAATTTCATGTGGGTTTAGCTCAACCCCTTGAGGAGGAATAATGGAAGTGGGATGGAACACCTATGGACTTCATGATGGGATTACCACATATTTCTAGGGGACATGATGCCATATGGGTGATCAAATATTGACTCACCATGTTAGCATAATTCCTAGCTATACGAGAGAAAAGTTCAGTAGAGATCCTCAGACACCACAATGTTCTAGATATTTTCTGACTCCATAGAGTTCCATCGATTATTGTTTGAAATCATGATTCTGAATTTACATCCCAATTGTGGAAGAGATTATAGGAGGAATTTGGGACACTGTTATGCTTGAGCATAGAGTTTCACCCCTATATGAATGGCTATATAGAACGAACCATTCATGTTTTGGAGGACATGATATGAGCTTACTGGTTGGCCTTTTTCTGTATTGGTAAGGATCACATACCACTGGTGGAATTTTAATACAAAAACATCTACCATTCCACCATCGGTATTGTATCAACTATGGTTTTTATTAAACATGTAAACATAATTTATTACATAAACATGCGCTTAATAAAACCCATAAGATCGAGATGTCCAGTGTATTTGGGGATTAACAAAATTACATGACAATTTAAGACATAAAATAGAACATCTTTATTAAAAAATTCTTTTACACGACCACAACATTCCTTCATACTTAGCATTGCATGGGATAAAATGTGGTTATAAATAAGAAATGGGTGAGCTATAAATCTCAGTAAGGGACTAAAAAATACCTAATTTGAAGAGTACAATTAATTTTATGAAATAGGCATATCAAAGGATCACAAGAGAAACATTAACATAAAGGCAGGATATATCATGATTATTATAACATGGAAATTTGGAAACAACTTAAAACATTGCATCATTAACATAAATGAATCAGGTAAACCCCTGTCCCAACATGGTGGAAAAATTCGTAAAAGGAATCTGGTAAACCCATTTCCCAACATGATGTATCATTATACTAAATGTTACACAATGCATTGGAGTGCTATCATGACATACCCATCATAATCATTTCAGTCTCATGCTTAAGTGTGCCACATAGATCACATAGCATGGATTAATTCAACATCGCAATTTATTCCATGAAAAAGGAATATGGAATACCTAAATGAAATTCAATAATCATTAAGTATATTTTCATAAAGGTGAATATCCTTAATATAGAAATAGGAATTCTATTGATTATTTGGACGTGGAAAATCACGATGCTATTTCGGCAGCCTAACGACCTGACATAAAAATTCACAAAATTGGTTGATGAGAGAAAAATGGGTTTATAATAATACATATGTAAAATTTAAATTAAGGGGCTAATATAAAAACATTTCCTAACAAAATTAATTTGTAAATAAAAGGCATAACATAATAAAGAAACTTGAAGAAAGAGAAGAAATGGAACAAATCTTACCAAATTTAGGCATGGTAACAGGTGTAATGGGAGAAATTAATGAGAGAGAAAGAGGTATATAATCCATAAAACATAATAAGGGGAGTACGGGGGTAGTGAAAAAATATACCCCATCATTTTTAATTAAAAAAATGGGTATAAAAATATAAAGAAACATGGACAAAAATGAGAATGGATGGAATGTGAGGATCCCTTACTTGAGGGTGTGACTTCAAAAGCATGAAGAGGGAATTATTGAGAGATTGGGGACCCTTGAGAGGATTCTAGAGTGGGGAGGACTTAGTAGGGATGTGATCCGTGTATTTTTAGTGAATAGAAGTGGGATCTTGGGTGGGTTTATATAGGAATATGAGGGGAGAATTCTTTTATATTCACAAACTTAGGTTTTGGAATCTATATAAATTAAATATTCCAAACCACAAACCTTTATATGGGTTTTCACATGGGTTTTTCCAAAGAGGATTGAAAAAAATATTTTACATGGCAAATGGCCAAACATATTAAATATTCTCCTTTCTTATGTAGAGGTGAGTAACATTATTAAAGAAATGAATTTTAAATCGTAAAATATATTATACATTTTGGAAGATTCACTAAGGATTTATAAAATAATATAAACAAATATAAAATCAAATTATTTTAATGGGAAAACATATATTGGTCTGACAAAACCCATTATTTTTTTAATTACATCATTTTGGGGTCATTATGATGTCACAGAACACATATTTTATTTATATGCTATTTAATTTTTACCCAAAAATTAGACTGTCTCAGAAAATTAGGAAAAATTCATCATTGAATAATTTCTTCATCCTGATTCCAAATGAAATATTATTTTATCTAAATAATTTTCTAAATATGTGAATTTTCCCTTTTAAAATGAAACCCTCATTTATTGAAAATTCACGGTTTTTGACAAAATCAATTTTCAAACCTTAATAAAAATTACATTTGACATTATAAAAATTATATACTTATTTATTACTCATATAATTAATTAGATAATAATATTTTATTAAAATATTAATTTTTTCAAAAATTCTTTAATTCCTTAAAATAAATTCTTTAATGATACAATTTCTGTTTTATTATATAAAAAATACAACTCTTATCAAACTCATTACCTAATCATTTATAGATAAGGAACTAATATAATAATCATTTATAAGATATTTTGTAATATTATAAATAAAAATATTAGTTTAATATAATAATATATATATTTCTCAAAGTTACCATTTTTACCCGAAAAATCCATTTATCAAATTCATCTTTTTTAAGAAAGACTATTCTCATAAAGTAATTGGTTCAATAAGTTATTTATTTATAAAAAGGGGTTACAAAATAAGAATCTAATAACTTTTTAGATAACCCCTTATAATACCTATGTAAGCCCTAAGGGAAAGGTGTTTGATAGTGAAAGAATGTTGGGGAAGCTCAGATAATATCGCCTAGGTGGTAATCTCTAATAACTAGAAATTCTCCTATAAATGATTCTATTTAAGCTTAATGGGTTGAAACTCAAAATGGGCTTAGTCAAGAGAAAAATATAGTGAAGTTACTTTCTTTATGATCTTTGACAAATGAGATTTTTACGACCCGAGTTTAGTGGATGAGGCCATACTATCCTTTGTATGTGTTGAAAGGATTTTTTTTAAAAAAAACTTATATTTATACCTGTTGTGTGATCACTATTCAATGGCTATATTATGAATGGGAATGAAACATAATGGTAATTTAAATTTAATAACAATTAATAAAAAGTGAATTTGTTTTCTTTACCTATAATTAATTAAATGAATGGGAATTTTATTTAGAAATGAAAAGTCATTACATCCTTCCCCCCTTTAATAAATTGAATCCTCTCAATTTAATCATTAACTCAGTTATTCCTATTTCCATATATTGTCTAGAATTATGGGAAAAATTATGGTTGAGTATTTTTAAATTATTAAACACTTCAACAAGAATTTATTTAAAAAAGGGTAACTTATAAATTTCATTTATTTCCTTAAATTTTGAATTTCTAGGTTTGAATATAAGTTATCCATGGTTTATTTCATAACGTATATTATTATGAGATTTCTTGTTTCCTTAATACTGGTTAGTACCAAGATTATGAATTTACCCAAGAATATCTCCTAGGAGTGTCCAACCAAGAGTGAAACAAGACCTATTTCTGTGCACAAGTTCTCGTTTGAGTCTACTTCAAAGTGGTGTTTTTGGGTTTTACCCCTAGATACATCTGGGCCAAAACAACCTCTACTTGTTCGTATCTAGGACAAGATATATTTTCTTGGTAAAACACGTACTCTATACTAAAAAAATGTTAGGGATTATTTTCTAATTCTAAATATTATCCCTAATCATTTCACTAGAGTTTTCTAATCATAATCTAAAAAATAACCAAACCTATCCTTTGATGCCAACTATAACAATACGACTATTTATTACACAATTAAAAATTCTTTATTCAATAAAAATGAACTTAATATAACCTATAATATTTAGAGGTATAGTGTATTTGGGGATTAGGAAAAATACATTACAACTTAAGACATAAAAAACAATATCTTTACTGAAAACTTATTTTACATGACCACAACATTCCTTCATACTTAGAATTGCATGGGTTAACCTGGGGGCATACATAAGAAATGAGTGATCTATAAAGACCAGTAAGGGAGTTAAAAGGGAATAAAATGAAGAATTAAATAAATGTTATGAAACAGAATTATCAATGTAGAACAATATAATCAATAACATAAAGGCATGATATAACATGATTATCATAACATGGAAATCTGTGAACAACTTAAAACACTGCATCATTAACGTAAAGGAATCTGGTAAACCCCTATCCAAAAAATATGAAAAATTTCCTAAAAGGAATAAGGTAAACCCCTATCCCAAAATTATGTATCATTATAATAAACATTAACCAATGCATTAGATCACTATTAGGGTATACCCTTCATAATAATTTCAATCACATACTTAAGTGTGCCACATTGATCATATAACAAGGATTAATTAAACATTAATATTTATTCCAAGATAAAGGAATATGTAATACATATATGAATGTATATAATAAATATGTATGTTTTCATAAAGTTGAATAACCTTGATAATGAAATTTTCATGGTATTCACTACATGATGATTTAGGCATGGAAAATTGGGGTGCAATTTTGGCTACATGACGATGTAACATAAAAATTCATAAAATTGGTTGATTAGAGAGAAAGGGATCTCTCATAAAATATAAATTAAATTTAAAGTAATGGGTTAATATAAATACATTTACCAACAAATGTAATTTGGATATAGAACATGTAACATAATAAATAAACTTGATGAAAGAGGATAAATGAATAACTCTCACGAAATTTGAGCATGGTAACAAGTGAAAATGGGAGGGATTAATGAGATAGAAATAGGTCTATAATCACTCAAAAATAATTATGTTAGTATGGGAGAGGTTTGAAAACATAATCCATCATTTTTAATTGTAAAATAAAATGATATATCAATATAAGGAAACTTGGACCAAAATGAGAAAGGAAGGAAAGTGAGAATCCCTTACTTGAGTGTGTGAATTCAAAAGCACGAGGAGGGGATTATTGAGATCTTGGGGTGACTTTGGATGATTATATATATGGGATTACAATGTAGGAATGTGCTCCAAGTATTTTAAGTGAAGATAAGTGGGAGCTAGGGTGGGTTTATATAGGAAATGAGAGGGGAGTTCTTTAATATTTCTCAAATTTATGTTTTGGAATCTACATAATTAAATATTCAAAACCACAAACCTTCAAATGGTTTTTTCCTTTTTTTTTCCAATTAGGAGTGGAAAAAATTATTTTATAAGTTTAATGACCGAAAATATTAAAATATTATCCTTTCTTATATGGTGGTGAGTCACATTATTACAGAAATGAATTTAAAATCATAAAATATATTATACATTTTGGAGGATTCAATAAATCTTTGTAAAATAAGTAAAAAAAATATAAAATCACCTTAATTTAATGGTAAAAATAAATATTGTTATAATAATACCCATTATAGTATTTAATATATCATTTTGTGGTCATTATGATGTCATAAAACACATATTTTTTATACTGTATTTAATTTTTACCGAAAACTTCGACTGTCTCAGAATATTATGAAAAATTAACCATTGTATAATTTCAACATCATGATTCCAAAAATAATATTAATTTTATCTAAATAATTTTAAAAATATATGAATTTTCACTTTTAAAATGAAAACCGACATTGATTGAAAATTCACAGGTTTTGAAAAAATAGTTTTTAGACCTTAAAAAATTATATAAGACTTCATAAAAATTATAATCATTTATTATTAATAAAATTAATTTTATAATAATATTTTATTAAAATGTTAATTATTTCAAAAATTAATTTATTATTTAAATTAAATTCTTTAAAAATACACTTTCTGTTTTACTATATAAAAAATATAACCATTCTCAGATTGATTACCTAATAATTTACAAATAATGAATTGATATAATCATAATTTATAAGAATTGTTTTTATAATACTATTAATAAAAAAATATTTTAATATAATAATGTATATATTTCTCATAAGTACCCTTTTTATCCAAAATATCAATTTATCAAATTCATCATTTTTTATGAAACACTATTCTTATAAAAGAATTTATGGAACAATACTTTTATTTATAAAAACAGATCACATAATAATAAACTAATACCCTGTTACATAATCTCTTATAACACCCACATAAGACCTAAGGATAAGGTGTGTGATGGTGATAGACTCTTGGGTAAGCTCCAATAATATCGCTTAGGTGGTAATATATGTGAACTTGAACTTCTCCCATACATGATTATGTTCAAGAATAATGTTTTGAAGCTCATCCTGGGATCATTAAAGAGAGAATCCCAATGATTGTACCTTATTTCCAAGCTTTGATAAATGAGCTTAATATGGCCCAGGTCTATTGGTTGAGTCCATCCTCTCTTTTTTCTGTTCCGAAAGTATTTTTTTTAAAACTTATGTTTATATCAGTTGTGTGATCAATGTTAATTGGATATATTTCAATGTAAATGATGTTTAATGGTCATTTAAATTAAATAATAATAAATAAAAATATTTCAAGTTCTTTCTATATCCATACGACATTAAATGAAATGGAATTTTATTCATAAATGATCAGTTTGTTATAAGTATGACCCCATTCGAGGATTTTTATAGGCGACCCAATAGATCACCACATTGTTGAACTTACCTAGTAGAGTTAGCACTCATGGGCTTGGATTTGGTATGAATTATAATTGAAAAGGTTAATATCATCCATGGGAAGATGAGGATTGCATAAAGCCTTCATATGTATTATGATGATAGGCGATTAAGGCCCTTGGAGTTTGAGGAAAGAGAATAAGTGTTCCAAAGGGTTTCACCTAGATGTGGATTATTGAGATTTGGTTTGGATGATAAGCTATATATGAGGTTCATTAACCCTTTCCATATACTACATAGAGTTGGTGAGGTGACATATCACTTAGTTCAACCTCCGTAGTTAGAATGAGTACACGATGTCTTATACATGTCATACTAAAGTGGGTATGTGCATGCCACATCACATGTCATTGACTATGGTGAACAGGACATCAATGATTAAGAGAGTCATAATAAGTATTTGGTGGATATTAAGTATTGATAGGAGAGGATAATTTGTGGGAAACTGATTCCATTGGTGTGGGTTTTGTGGTAGCACGAGAATCTTTTAGAGATCACATTAGAACAGGAGGTTCAGATTCGTACTCAGGATGATCATATTTTTTGAGTATCCCTTATTTTGGTTTTATATGATTAATTTCTCATGGTGGGGAGAATTTAATGACCCCTATTGTTTGTGTATTATTTTTTAAAAATTATATGTATTATTTTTGAGACCAAGAGTTGAGATGGTGTGTGATTTTGAAATCTGAAGTGCATGAAATAAATAATTAAAATATATTAAATATATTAAATATAATGTGTGCCTAGTTTTCCTAAAAGTTGAATGAAATATAAACAGGTTCCCAGATTTGAAATATAATTGCACTATTGAGCTTAGAATGATGGTTTTACCTTAGGCATGACTTAACATTGGTCGGTGTGGGTCTTTTGTAGAAAAGTCATCGAGGTTGCATAAATGAATAAAATTACTAAATAAGTTATATTATTTTTAATTGTTGGCATGAAGATGGAAACGTATTTAAATAAAACATTCTGGAGAATTTCTATTGTAAGATACATAACCCTGGAACCTATAGATGACCATTAAATAGAGCTATGTGAAATCCTCTCCGGTGAACAATAGAGACAGATCATGGATTGTCAATCAACGAACCTCAGATTCGATGGACCTTGACAAATAAAAAGACGATTGATCATTGTTAATTAGTGATCGAACCGGATCAAGGTAGGGAATGAATTTTTATTTATATATTCCCCATTTTAGTTTTCTTTAATGAATGTATACCAATCAATGGGTAGATTGATCTATGGATTAATCATCCTATGGGATGTGATTATTTGTGGGGATTTTACGAGAGAGTTATCTTGTGATATAATCAGATTTTATTGGAATTATAATGAAAATGAAACAAAATAAACATGAAAATTTATCAAGTTTCATAAATCTTGATTTATTTTTTCCTTTATCCACTAATTCAAAATTCATCGTGGGCATTATTTGGTTGGACTGAAGCACATCAAATTTTAATAAGTCCATTTTTATGCACATGTTATTTGTTGAAATGATCCAAAATCATTGATCTGAGATCGACATGACACGATGGAGGAGACATGAAGGATACATAGTGACTAGAATGATGGAAAATTCCTGATTTTTCATTCATTGATGTTCTTCGATGAACAATGAAGAACAAAGAATAATATCATTTTTTGAGAGGATTGAAGGCCTGAAACATATCTATTTGGTGTTTTAATGACTCATCGACATTGGATATATTGTTTTACAGCAATGAGATAGTCATATCCGAGGAAAGTGGATCAGCCAAAGCCTGTGGTGGAAGAACCAGGGTTTTTGGAAAATCCCAATACACATGACATATAATATGGGGTTACATTGTGTGTGGGGCCCCTTGTATAGGATAGGGTTTATGGGAGAAAGATAAGAATCAAATAGTGTGTGACCTCATCACATGGAATGTGACCAGTCCCAGTTAACTATGAATGTATCTTTAGAATTACATGGACTTGGGGTGGACTACATGGGCAGCCTACATGCAGCGTACTCCCCCACACAATATATCCTAGACTAGGTACACATGCGAAGCTATTTACTGGTAAACATGCATGGATACTGGAGATGATGTTTTGTACTAGCACACGATTGGAGTATATGGGTTTTCCCCAAGATAACGGGATAAGTGTATGACCCCTCTACACGTTGTTTACTCCAATTCAACATGAACATGCTGTGGATGACATGAGCCATTTACATGGGATGAACCTAGGTACCATGGACATGACCAATAACCCCAATACAAACCATATACTCCTAAAAACATGGATTAGATCTCATATCCTCCGTGTCATGGACAAGTTTCATTACGGTTTTCCCCTTATCCTTTACCTAAAGGTCAGTATGAATATTGTTATACTCCTAAGACAATGATCATGGTGAGAATTCATGGATAAAGTTGTTGGAATCCTCCCAATATCCCCGGAGTGGGATCCTCTATTCATCTTCGTGCCCTAGGTAGATTTTTGGGTATTGACATGACCAATACTACCAGGCGATGATCCTATACCTAGTGGGTTAGTCTAGAATGAGTTTTTGGTTTCAATCCATGGCCCTGGTGTGATCCTCATATTTTATTGTATTATCTTGGGATATATCAGTGTATTCTTTCTCATGATAGCGATTGATGAGTAGTACCTCTTAGATAGATGTCATCAGTGCTATCAGAATTATGGGTGTGTTCTACCGGATGAGTGCTTTGTGGAATCTTTGAGCTGGAATTCTAGGCTATTATAATATAGTTATTGGTTACTCTTATACTAAATGTATTGATTGATTATTTTTGGATATACTTGTTATATGTATTTTATACTTATACCTATGCACTTCTAACTATATTTTTCTTTGTTACATGATTTTTGGTTTCAGGATGTCCATGCGTGTATTATTATACTCACCAATGAACAGGATTTGCCTTCATGTGTCATGTCTTTTGTAGATGATCAACCATTTGATGGCGTCCTAGGCAGACCTTGACCAGATGGTGCTTAGTGAGACTGAATAGATCGGGGTGTGTTTCTAAGTCTTTCAAATAGTAGTCCTAGTACCTTTACTTACTGGTTGGTCTTATGTTACAAAATTATTTATGGTGTGATTGTATTTGGCCTTATTTACTTTCATTTACTTCCTATCACACTCTGGTTGTGGGATATAGATGTATGCATTCATTGTTAGTTTAGTTTCTTTTACATTTCATCATTTTTTTGGGCCTGAAGAGGTGTTCATGTGTCTTTGTTTTTAATAAATTCCTCCCATGTTAGTGATATTCCTATTTAGTGATAGTCACTAGAACCTGGCCTATTGGAGACAGGCCTGTGGAGTCATAGAATGGGCCCCACTAGGATGGGTTGTGAGGGAACTATTTGGGATTTTCTTCCCTATGATCCTCCTTCTCTCCCTCTTTCCTTCCTTGAACCTCTATTTTTGGGTGAATTTAGTGTGTGATTTTCAAAAATCATTATGTAATTTTCTTATCAATTGATTTATTGCCTCTTCTTAGGTTCTTATTCCTCCCTCTTTGATTTCTCCTTTTTAAAACAGATTTTTTGGCTTAATAATGGTTCAATCTGGAGTTATGGGGAAAAATACTTATGTTATTGATATGATCTTTCCTTTATAGGGTCCCCTTATGGTGCGGTTGTTGTTTTCCACTAGATTCTATAGGTTTCCATGGTTGAGGTAGGTAATTACATGCCATATAACTATTAGTTGATTTTGGAACATAATATTTGATTCCTAAATGGGTTTTATAGATTTTGTATTTGGTGAGAAATGTGTTTTTAAAAGTTTTTTATTTGTGTATGGTTTGAAATATGGTTTCCTAAATGAACGTGGTTGTTTTTCTTTTGTGTTTCCTTATAATGCTTCTTAAATGTGTTCTATAAATTATGTATGTGGTATTATGTGTGTTTCAAATGGATTTTGTGTGTCTATGGATTTGAAATAGGGTTTTTAAACAAAAAATTGGTGGGTTTCTTATGTGTTTTGGTTTTTGTATGTATGTGCATGTGAAGGAAGTGGTTTATGAGACTCGATAAATGAAATTGAGAACAAAGTAAATCTAAGGTATCTTGGTTGGTGAACTAGGACTAGTAAGTTTGTTGGATCAGTGGGGAGGAGGCTCAATTTTCGCTAGAAGGATTGATTCTAAAATACTAACTAAACTATGATGATTATTAGAGACCATTAGACCATTTGATAGATTACTCTCTCATGGATATTGCATGAGGACACTGTGGGCTATGGTTTCTATACCATTTTTTACCAAGATACAAGGTTCCAAGGGTCCCTGTAGTGATAGTGCCTTTAGGGATTACCCATGATGCACTTTTTATGTGGTGCCCATAGTCAGTATACATTTGACTTCACTTTCATTTTAATTTCAAATCATACTTTTCTTGAAAATATTTTCTTATTAATGTTTTCTTTTAAATGTTTCCAATTTCAATCATAAAACTTGAATGTTAATTTTTCTTAAAATGTTATTTCATAGAATCTCTTTTGGGTGGCATCCTACTGGGAATTTTCACACACCGTACATACACCCTTAGGTGTCTGTAGACCTTGTTATGTTTAACCTAGGCAAGGGAAAGATGTTATGTGGTGATCATGGTTGATCCGGTTTTTAGTGTTCCTCTCTTTTAGGTATTGGTGGAGGTGGATTTAGGGTGATGTCCCTCTTTTTTCATGGATGTTTTGGGTTGTGGTCTAGTTGGCTCCTCACCCATTTTGGTATTTTGGTTTTTGATTAATGTTTTAAAATGTTTAATTTGAATTTTTTTCATCTATTATGGTTATGGATATTGATCTTGGTGTGATTTTTACTTTATAGGAATTGTAAATGGGTTTTTATTATGGATGAAATCATTACCAAAATTTTATTGTTGATATCAAGACACTAGTTTCTAGCATGTGGGGATTGATAATTACATTTTATCCATGCCAGGGGCCATGTTTGGTGTCAAGTCATATGGAACCCTGTCTTGGTTCATGACATACTACCCTTATATATATTTTTTATAAAATAACTTCCACTTTTGGTATCTATATATTTATATACTTCTAGGAAAACCACATAATATTTAACTTATGAAAAATATTGTTATATTATCCTATAACTAGAAATATCCTCAAGATAACACATATGGTTATGTTCTATAATCTACTATTTCAATAATATAGTACAAAATGTTTCTACTAAACTTTCTATGATACCATCTATAATGACATTGAACCCCGAAGCCCAGAGATGATGGTTACTTTATTACATTGGTACTAGATTCATGTGATCACATCCCAAAGGACAGAATATATTAATAGTATTATAAAACTAAATAAAAGCTTGTTTCTCATATTACATTGCAAAGTATAAAATACAATATATTATTACCTTTTAGATCATCATTACTACCTCAATCATATCCATTCATATCAATCCTAATACACTTCATGACATCTTGGGGAAATGAAACAAAATAAGGGTGAGCTCAAATATTGAGTTAGGGTTACAAAAAATTGAAACTATATTTAGTAAAAAAGGAAAAATAAACATGGGAAGGTAAATATGTGAAAATAGATTCCATTTAATCTATAACTCGAGCATGAAGAATAATATGGCAGGAATGAATGGAGATTAAATAATTTCCTATAAATAATCACATGATCTTTAAAATTATCCCTAGATATCATAAATATTCAAATAAATCAATAATATATGTTATAATTATGGAATAAATAATGTGGGATACATTAATATTGGATTTAAGGCTTTATTCCTAGACATCATAATCATATTGTTAAGGCCTTATGAAAAGGCATCTTATATAAATCTTTAAAGACTCAGCTAAATAAGAAATCTAGTTTTTTATCATGGGGCCTACCAATATATGGATGGGATCTTTAATTATGGGACCCAAAAATCAATTAATATTTCAAATATATTCCTCAAATTATTAATAGTTAAACATAAACAAAAAACCTTAATAATCTATAACTTTTTGTATTGGAAGAACAAGAATAAAAAAATGTCAATACTTTCCCAAGTCAAATAAATCATAGAAATCCTTAACAGGAATATGTATGAAGTGAATATAACATATTCCCCATGTAAAATAATTAAAATAAAGTGTTTTTATCATTTATCAATATAAATACAATAAGAATATCATCAGAAAAATTCTTGAGGAAAATGAACTTTTCAAATTGAAAATAACATTAAAAGTCTAAACTAGAAATTTATAGAATAAAAGGAAAACACTTTATTTCAAAATGAACATGGAAAATTTTAAAGGAATCTTCAAAACATTGAGTTTCCATGGTGTAAAGAAATTGTTTTATGCCATTTACATTAAAATAAAGTTTATTTTAACATTTTTGTTAAAAATTATGAATTAATTCATTCGGAAAACTACTCGAACAATAATTTTAATTTTTTTAAATGTTAATCAGGGGAAAAATGAATTTATAAAATCACAATAGATTATTAAAATCATTCTTGAAAACATTTTTTGAAAATATGCATACGGAAGAAAAATGATTTTTGACCAAAGAGAGAAATAATGTCAGTTTTCCTCAAATATATTCTTTCAGTATCTTGAGTTCTTAAAGTGATGAAAATGAAAAGAAAAAAATCTAATTTATATAAATAAAATTATTATATGAAAATAGTTTGGGTTTAATATAGAAATATCAACTAATTACCTTAGTAGAGACTTAAACATGAACAATCCTAAATAATGATGAGATTATGAAAGAAACCATTACCAATTTGGTCACTTTTGAATCCTAAGCACCATGAAAGAATAAATTAAAACAAACTTTATATATCATGTACATAAACATATTCATGATATATATTTTTAATGGATATGTATATACAACTTATCATCATAAATAAGGTCAAAACATTAAATAAGTCTCAATGTAACAGAAAGGACACGAAGAACCCTTACCTAAGGACCAATTTATTTCATACATGTTTGAACCACCTATTTATTAAATATAGATTTATTGTAAATATATTAAAAAATAAAATTTTAATAATTCCATATATTATTTACTTATAATATTTTATTACTAGTTTATTTACAATTATTTTTTAAAATATCTTTTCAGGGTGATAACTACTTTCATTTTCATGAATGTTGTTGTTTGTTAGTTTTAGTCCTTGTAATTTTATCATGGTTCCATAATTTATAAATTTTTAATCATGATATAAATATCATTTATATTTATAAAATATATATATATATATATATCTATTATTCATCTATAAATTTTATTGATTGAAAAATTAGTTACACCATTCATGGATACAAAAGACTATATATATGCATGAATTCTGTTTTCAATTTTTGATGGATAGAAAAAAAGAAAGGTTAATGATAATTAAAATTTACAGATTCATTATAATATCATATATATCATAAATATTTATTGAATTTATCCTTGTTTCCTTACTTTCAAATCAAAATTGAAAATTGAATTGCATCACTTTGTGGAGGTGGTTTTCCACATGTATGCACGAGCGATGTTATCGTTATCTAATGGATTGGAAAGTAAAAATATAGACATGCTATTATCATTATGTAACCATAATTATTTCATAAATATCATAAATATTAATTAGATCTATATTTATAACCATCTAAGTTAATCGGTTATGAAAAATAATTTTCTCCACTACATGGAGATGTTAAGATGTATATACGCCCGAGTGATGTTTTCCATTTCTGTAAGATAAATAAGAAGGTGGATAATGTTTAATCAATCATCATTACAAAAATTAAATATATTTATGATAATTATTAAATTATTTTATAATTTAAACCATATATTTTGAATTGGAAAATGAAGATATAAAATTTAAAGTACTCCGTTAAGAGTTATAACTCTTTGTTGAGAAGCCTCCTTTTGATTAAACCTTAATCCTTAAAATAATGGGTTTTAGTAATGATGAAATGATCTTGGAAATGGGGAAGGAATATAAAATGATAAATATGTTATAATAATATAGGATAATTTGTTCCCTTTTGTAAGTGATGGAGGTGCATTCTTGGAGTTGTATAAAGTATTAAATTAATATAAATAAATTATTTTAATAAAGTGAATCCAAAGAAAAATATTTCAAATATAGGATGACTATAAGTTTAAATAAAATCCTAAAATCATATTTATACTTTATTATGAGATTTTTTAACCACTATCTCTTAGTTTTAACCCCTTTTAACCCTTTTGATAATTACCACAATGTCAGTGTTTTCTACAATTTATGGGTCAAGAATGTTACCGTAAAAGGAAATGTGCCCATAAATGGACCTTTTTATATGTTAAACCATATAAAATTAATTTTTCTAAATATATATATTTTTATAAATTTTAAATAATTTAAATAATCATTATTTATTATCAAATTTCATTAATTCCATTTTTGGAACAACATATTTAATTTGACATTGAAAACAACATGATAGAAAAAAAATTAAAATATAATCCCATAAAAAATACTTTATATGTTATATTTATATAAAAAATTCATGTACCACAATAATTCATCGAATTTATATTACTTTTAATATTTTTAAAATCATTTATTTTATCTTCCAATTAATTGAATAAAGTATGTTTCAGCACTGTATAAGAATTTAATTTTATTATTAAAAAAATAAAAAATGAAAATAAATTACTATGATAAAAAATAAATTAATATTTAAAATAAAAATTTACAATACAACTTATTTAATTTTTATTCTTATGTAAATATTTAATAGATATTAAAGTTAAGAAAGTGACATTTTGTATTTATTCTTTTCAAAAAATAATATAAAGGTAATAATCAATTAAAAATGGCAACAAGTGGCCATGTATTCATGATATAGAAGTAAATGATTAAAATAAAATAATCTAATAGGATAAATTAATGTTTTATAAAAAGATTTATTGCTTATCCCAAAATTTTAACTTTGTTATACCTCATTTACACTTACCGAGATCGCAAATATTTACCAAGGATACTATTCATAATAAAAAAATCTAAAAATTGCCTATTTAAAAAAGTAGATCATAATGATTTCAAATATATAATCAATTTTATAAAGTTCAATTCAATTAATTTTCATAATTAAACTTAACTGAACCCGCAAAATATGACGAAATGTGGTTTTCTATAAAAAATGTCTTCTCAAGTGTAAAATGTTTTTAGACCCAAAATCAAAGATAAAATTGATTTCAAAGATCATAATGAGATAAATAATAATTAAAATTAAATAATTTTAGTTTTAATCAATTTTAAAATGAAATGGGACCTTGTGAATGCTCGACATGAATTGATAGAATTCAATAAACATCAATATTTTCTATAATTAATTGAGAAATTATTTTTTACATAAAATACAAAGAATGAATCCTATGTTAATTTTTATATGATGAATCCAAAAATGATAATAATTTTTCAATATAAAATTTTAAAAAGTGGTATGATTTAATTATTTTATTTTCAAAAAAATTCCATAACAATACTTTTTCTAAGAAAACATATCTTTTTGAAATGTAAAATGAATTTATTAAAAAATGAGTACTTATTTAATATATACTAATCAATGTGTTTTCCTTATATAAAAACATTATAAATAATTTTCATAATTTTGTTATTCAAGTTCTTACCACCAATTTTAACAGTTATGTTATAATGGTCACATTTAAATAATAATATTTAAATAGTATATCGCATTTTATTTAAATTCATTGTTGCATGTAACAAAAATATTTAAAATATTTAATTTTTTTAAAGAGAAATATATTCTTATCTCGGAATTATTGGAAGACTTAAAAAACTCTGAAATTCTTAGATAGAGATAAAGAGAGAAAAATATTGGTTCAATATCCTTTATAATAAATGAAAGATAAGATTAAAACCTTTGAATAAAATATTAATGTAGTATTAAGTACACTGAAGATATATTCTAATAATCAGTCAATAAATCCAATGTTTGAATTTGGTCATAATTTATTCCTTTGAATATCCCCATGGAAGAGGGTTTAGAGATTTTCGAAGAAGGATATGTTGGGCCATATATACATTACACCCTTCAAGATTCTTAATCAGGGGGGGGGGGTGTAGTATATCGATTAATTATTTCACTAAGCTTCACACACATGCACAATGTGTTCCATGTATCACTTTTAGGGATGTGTATAAAATATCCATACATACTATAAAATTAAAGGTTGTATAACTAGAATATGATATCTCTTATGAGGAACAATCGATGTAGATCATGAGTTATAGAAATAAATTATTATGAAATAATATCACTCCCTGAGTAAATGGGTCTGGTGAGAAGGGCTCGTGCTCTACTGTTACATAAAGGCTGCTGGGGTTTGTGGTATGCAAGGAACAAGTAGGTTCATGAGGGGTTGTCCTCTACAGGCCGAGTGATTATTACCCGCATTAACAACCTTCTCCTCGACATGGGTAGGGATCTTAATCTATGGAAGGAAGCACCCTCGTTGCAGAGGTTTATACCTGCTCATACTTTTTCCCATCCTAAAAAAATTATCCTTTGGGAAAATGGGTCCAGTTGTCCCTTCCTTCTAGGGGTTTAATGTTTAATACTAATGTTTCCTGCATTACAGGTCTTATGCGTGGTGGGGGCGCTGTTCGTGACAGAAATGGATCAGTCATCCTGGCCTTTTCCATCCAACTTGGTCACGGCCCTTCCCTCATGGTTGATGCCATGACCATGCTCACAGGCCTCAAATTTTGTGGGCTGCAAGGTCTGGATATTATGGAAGCTGAAACTGATTCTTTGATTTTTTATGGCCTTGCACGACCTCAGACCTACTCCCTAGTCGATCGAGTACATCACCAGAAAGTGTCGCTCCATCCTTGACAACAATATTAAAGTGGTCTACACTAGGCAAGATTGTAACACCCCGAGATTTTACGAAAAATATTCTTTTAATTTCATTGATGTCTTGTGTTTTAAGCTACAACACGATTACCTTGTGCTATACGCAAAACCGTATAAGCTTGCAGTATACACAACACTATTCTTGGATCATGTTACACACAATTTTGATAGTAGTTATTCTACGAAACATTGAGTGTATATATATATATATATATTCAATATATAAATTAAATATGGTTGGATTCCATTATACTAAACAATGGATGAGTCTTGAACAACACGCAACCCTGACTTGTCTTGCATGACATGCAATCACGACCTTCCTCGATAGCATGTGTCGTACGCAATACCAGGTTTCACTAAACAACAATATATAGTTATAATATTATTATGAAATACTCGTTATGAATAGTATCAACTAAATTTTGAATTCTATAATATTATTATTCATCTTAGACATTTTCTATAGAACATGGTATGAGAACAAAATCAATTTTTCGAGTAAAACAAGTATTTTTAAAAAAATGTAGTTTTGTCGCCTCTTGATGGAGCCCCCACATTAAATCTTGTTTTTGACATGTCTATAAGTTCAATTTGACAAAATAAAATTCTTCTTTGGAATCAGGATATAAAAATTTACTTTGGATAAATTTTTCATATTATTCTGATAACTTTCATATTTTAATGAATAGTAAAAACACTCTATATTTTAATTAAAAACAACTTTTTTTCATCACAATAATTTATTTGGATAGATTATCTTTTTAATTGGTTTTAAAGTGTAATTAGAATATATTTTTACCATTTAATTCAATGTTGTTCATTGGAATTAATTTCACTTTGAAATTGGATATAAACAAGTATCAATCTTTTGTTTGTTTTTCTTCTTAAAAACACACTATTTTTTTGATAACGGGAATTAAATTTAAAATTAATTAATTCCACTTATATGTTTTGAATTTGGAAAAATAGAAATCAATTTTGAATTCAGAATATTAAATAATGCTTCGGCTGAATTGTTTTTATTTTTCTGAAAAACTTTAATTTTCGTTGAATAGTGAAACCACTTAGTGGTAGTTAAAATCTGACTTTTTTTTAATTTAAATTAAATTTTACCACGTCTGTGAATTGAATTTCAAAAATACGAGAGACATGGTTAATATAAAATAATAAAATGTGGTTCAATGAGATGAAAGTAATTTTTGGTGAATAATATTTTTTTACTTTTATTTACCACTATTAAGAGTAAATAGGATAATTAAGGGTAAAAATGATATTATTATTACCCTAACACATGTCCTAATTCTATTGGATAAGTTTAATTCGACCGAAAACATCCTTAGGAATAAAATATGACCATTTAGGCCCACATGGATTATATTAGGACATTTAATATTAATTTATTTAAAGAAGGGTTAAAATAGTTAAAATCAAAGTTTAATAAGTAAAAAAATTTTAATATAGGGTTATAAATAAGATAAATTCAACTATAATTATTCATTATAAAGGTAAAAATATTTCCTACATAATGGTATTTTATTTATAATTTTTATACATTAAATAATTTAATTTATTTATGACACAAAGATGATGCATTAATTATCTTATTAATGAAATATTGACATAATTGATGTTATAAATACCCAAATAAATGTAATTTTATACTTTTTATTAATTCCAATAATTTTATAGGTTAATATGACATGTTATTATTTATTTAAGTAACTTTTTTCGAACTAATAATTTTGTTATGATTTTCACAAAAATCAATTACCAAATAGTGTCAAAATTGACATAAAATAGTTTTTTTAAAGAAAATATTATATTATTAATTGTTATTTTATTCCTAAAAATCTATGGTTCGGACAAATGAATTATATAAGGTTATATATATTAATAATAAACAACTTGGGGTTCTTTTGGCTTGTTATAGTATGTTTATTAACCTTATAGTGTAAGAACAAAAGAAGACACGGTAAAAGTTAAATTATTTAACTTAAGGTTAAATCTAAATGATAAGGTTAAAATAGAAACTAAACTTGTCTAAATTTAATTGTATGAGAGGATTTAGACACAATACCAAATTATATTAGAAATAAATAAATTTTGAGCTATTAAAAACCGAATATGACTTTATAATAAAATAATATTTTTAGTTTTTCCAAAGGTGCCCATCTCCTCCCTTATAAAAGGGAACCTCCTCCCTCTCTTCCTCACACCACTTTGAGCCTTCAAGCTCGGGAAACCACTGCCAAATTCTCTTCTCCACTTCCATAGAAACATCTTAGCAGTTCTGGTCTTCTTCAAAGACCAATTTTATTGCCCTAAGAGGAGGTCTCAAAGAGGCTCTTCAAAGAAGAGGTAATGTCTGTTACCGATTCTTTCAACTTTATTTATTCTTACACTTATTCTTCTTTAGTTGTTTCATTATGAAGTAATAACATCATTATAACTATTATAATGATATGTTATTATAAAACAACCCCATTTCACCTTCTATCCATCCTACGAAAAACAGAATCACCACGCGTGCGTATGTATGGAATACCGTCTCCACGCCGTGGTGTAATCTGTTTTTCCAACACCACCTTACTTGGATGGGTATAATGGTGTAAAGAATAACTATACATAGTTATTATAACATCATAATGATTCTGATATATTGTATCATCCACTCCGATTCAATTCAATAATTATGGGAACGATATCATTGCTCGTGCGTACGTACGGACTACCGTCTCCACGACGCGATGAGATTCATTCTCAATGATTAACCATTCATGAATGATTATGAAGTATATATAATAAGTAATCATGAAATATATGAAATAATAATGATATTGGATCTATGTATATATATATCTGTATGTCATCCAATTAATTCCAATCAATTCAATGAGGAAATGAAAACAACATTCATGCGTACGTACGACCTACCGTCTCCATGAACGGTGTATTTCATTCCTTTTATCAATATATAATATATATATGTATATGATGAATATATATTATATATAAATCATTTTTTACATTCTGGAATTATGTAAATCAGGATATAAGTAATAATATCAAGAACGACAAGTCGAAACACATACGATAAATGAAATGATTTTACCCAAAACGCTGCTTTAACATGGAATTTACAAAAGAACGGGTAATATAAAGTCATAAGTGAAACATATATGATATCAAAACAATGAATATGATTCTTTAATAAGTCAATGAAATTATTTAAATCATTATACAGGAGATTCGGATACGTACGAAGCATATCAGACCTAGGGGAAGGGATAATTATTCCAATATCATTATTATCTGAGATTGTTTATTCGTAAGTATTTACTTGGGTTATGATTATTATCCGTGTCCATATATTCTCAAAATGTTTTCATAAAATATTTACTTTTCTTCCATTTATGTTTAAAGTAATTTTTTTCCTTTTCTACTCTTACCGCATCCTATGGAAGGAATCTTTCTTTTGTTTACCATATGAGGTACTTTTTGACTTTTCCGAAAAAAGTACGAGAAGAATGATTTTTTAACGTATACAACATGAAAGTATTTTTACATTTTTATAAAGCTATATTTTCATGAAGCTTCCTACAAAAGATTTCATGACTATTTCAACAAAATCTCTTTCTTTTAAAATTGCATGACGTTATGTGAAAAGAAATTGATTTTGAAGAAGACATGATATTTTCCTCAAGAGTTCATTTCAAGTGTTTTATCAAAACCATTTTTCCATATAAGATGACATTATTTCATATGTGTATGTTTCAAGTATTATGTTTCTATGATTTACATGGTTTCACTTTTCTTATGATCATATGTCCATTTGTTTTATATGGATTATAAAATGATGGGATGATGTTTATGAAACCCATTTTATTCTTTGGGTTATGATGAATGTTTTATGTTTATTTTGTGGAACAAGTAAGAATGATTTCATTTTGAGATGGGTGGGACCTATATCTCCCTCCAATGCATTGGGTAAATATTATGTATCTCATGAGATAGACATGGATGAAACGGTAAGTTAATCTGGTTTAGTGATACAGGACTGGATCGAGGAGTGAACTCGATTCAGAAAGGGACTTTGTCCACTAAGATGGTCTTGGAAGCAATGCCTTGGCTACTATGAAAATCATAACAAGTGCTGAATGGTTTCCACAATTACATATTTTATTCCCGTGCTAATTTATCATGATTAATGTATCTTCATGATCTATGCCTTACGTAATTCCATGTTTTATGTCATTGCTCATGATTTTGATGTTTAGATTTTATGCTCATGTTTTTTTACATTCATATGTCCACGGATTGTTTTATGTTCTCTATTATTACCCTTACTGAGCATTTTAGCTCACCCCTTTTATGTTTTCTTTTCCCCAGGATATAAAGAAAGGTTTTAGGTTATAAAAAAAGGGAAGATCTTTATGGGATATGTTGAAGATCTTTCACCATGATTAGAAGATTATATTCCGAGTTTCCAAAGACACTAAACTATTATGGTCCTTGTGTGTCTGTTTTTGTTATGTAATAATTATTCTGCAAAAGTAATGTAATGTCCATGTACGTCAAGCTTCGGGTCTCTACAGTTGGTATCAGAGGAAAGGTTTAGTCAACCTTTGGAAACTAGGATGTGAAAACTATAGTGAGATCCCTAGAGATATTTCTAAGGTATGTGTAGGGATGTCCCTAAGGTTAAGTATAAGTATAGGTTATAGTCCTAGAATTATGGTAACGATATTAGAATTAAACCCAAGATGTTAGATGCCAAAGGTACTCCCCCTTTATTATGTTATTTTACTTGTATGATTTTTCCTCTCACAGAATTATTTTTGTGTTTTAGTCAATGGAGGGAACCAGAAATAATTTGTTTAACATTGAATCCAATGGAAAAATTGGTGACTATGAGAAACAAAATTGTGTAATGCCTAGAGAGAAAGATTTTGTGATTATTCCGAATCAGTCATCGTGATATATGATTAACAAGGTGAAATTTAGTTGTATGCCTAATTCATCAAATAATAGGAAGATATACTTTTATGCATGTTCGCATGTTGAGGAGCATAAAGAAAGGAAGAATGAGACTTCTAAAGAAGGGAAGAAGAACCTTGAGGAATACCTAAAATGGAGGGACATATGTTATCTGTATAGAGAAAAGGGTAATAGAGTGACAGACTGTTATGGAGTTCAATGTCTTATTTGTGGAGAACATGGGCATTACCCAACTCAATGCCCTGAACTAAAATGTTATTTCTAAATCAAAGAATGAATTATTCCAGGATAATCATTTAAGAGGATAGATTGATGTGTTTATGTATTGGTATTCAAGAATAATGTTGTTGAGGTACTTTTATGTTGTATTATAATTTTTTTGTATTAGTCTCATGTGGATGTCAATAATTTTATGGTACCGGTAACCATGAAAAATGATTCAAATATTTTGGAAAGCAGATGATATGCGCATAATGAAGGGATAAATAGAAAATGAAATGTTTGACAGTATTCATGAGATCATGAATGATATAAGGAAATAGTTATATCATGGTTTGAGTATATAGAATTTTGGGGTTTCGGTATGTGGAAAGAGTTAACTTTTGACAGCACTCATGTTTTCACTAAGATTCAATGGGTATTCATTTTTCAAGAGAATACATGATTAAGGCCTTCGAATGTTTGGAATGTGACCAAAAAGACATATCTTATGTTATATGGGGATCAAAGATGGTATTAACATGCTTGTTATATGAAATCTCCGGTAATCGTTTTCACTATAATACGAGAGTGGACTGTAGTATTATGGATAAGCCTAAAGATTGGAATGGATTGTGTTGGACATAAGTTAGTATTGTTTAAGGATAGAAGTTTTTTCGATATTATTGATGGGATGTTATAGTAATTTAGTTTTAGAAAAAGGACAACCAGCAGGATGGGAGACAACCCATCACACCAGACAAGGCTATGGGAATCGAACCCACAACCGAGGTGTGGCTGGCCTTTATCGCCTACCACTGGCCTCCAGGAAGTCCCTGTTTAGTAGAAACTAGTTTTATTATATTAAGAAGTAAGATATATGAAGTATAAGTCCATTTTAGGAACCATATATGATTAATCTCACTATAGATGGACTTATGTATTTTTGATAACTTTTATAACCTTTGGTTTGAGACAGATGGAATGACCCATCATTTTATCACATGATCTGCTAACACTTCACGAATAACAAATTCAACTTTATTTATTTAAGAGATGAAGTGGAAATTGTCCAAAGAACGACCAACGGTGAGACTGTATCAAAATCATGAATGTATTTCTTCTAATTCCAATTTCATCAACTTTAGGGAAATGATCTTGAAAACCAAAAATGTTGTCCTAGTACCCTTATATCCGATGAATCATATGGTACCTTAGATCATCACAAATCTATGGTTTTGTGATTTATGGATTTTTCATAGCCATGTTCTCTACCACTCTCCATCAGAACATGATGGTTAGATTTTTCTTCCATATCCATATCTTCACCTATGTTATCCTATATGGAAACCCAGTGATGAGTTTCTTTGGGTAATCGTTACATTTCATACTTTAGTTTTTAAAATTATGTTTTAGTATTCCTTTTTATGATGTGGGTTTCTATAAATAGTAAACGATTTATAACCCCGACGAATTTCGAGGGCGAAATTCATTTTAAGGGGGGTAGAATGTAACACCCCGAGATTTTATGAAAAATATTCTTTTAATTTCATTTATGTCTTGTGTTGTAAGCTACGACAAGATTACCTTGCGCTATATGCAACACCGTATGAGCTTGCAGTATACACAACACTATTCTTGGATCATGTTACACACAATTTTGATAGTAGTTATTCTACGAAACATTGAGTGTATATATATATATATATTCAATGTATATATGAAATATGGTTGGATTCCGTTATATGAAACAACAGAGGAGTCTTGCACAACATGCAACCCTGACTTGTCTTGCATTACACGCAGTCACGACCTTCCTCGAGAGCGTGTGTTGTACGCAATATCAGGTTTCATTAAACAATGATATATGGTTATAATATTATTATGAACTACCCGTTATGAATAGTATCAACTAAATTTTGAATTTTATAACATTATTATTCATCTTACACATTTTCTAGAACACGGTATGAGAACAAAATCAATTTTTCGAGTAAAACAAGTATTTTTCAAAAAATATAGTTTTCCGCCTTTTGATGGAGCACCCACTTTAAATCTTCTTTTTTACATGTCTATAAGTTCAATTTGAAAAAATAAAATTATTCTTTGGAATCAGGATATAAAAATTTACTTTGGATAAATTTTCCATTTTATTCTGATAACTTTCATATTTTAATGAATAGTAAAAACACGCTATATTTTAATTAAAAACAACTTTTTTTCATCTCAATAATTTATATGGTTAGATTATCTTTTTAATTGGTTTTAAAGTGTAATTAGAATATATTTTTACCATTTAATCCAATTTTGTTCATTGGAATTAATTTCACTTTGAAATTGGATATAAACAAGTATCAATCTTTTGATTGTTTGTTTCTTAAAAACACGCTATTTGTTTTGATAACGGGAATTAAATTTAAAATTAATTAATTCCACTTATATGTTATGAATTTTTCAAAATAGACATCAATTTTGAATTCGGAATATCAAATAATTCTTAGGCTGAATTTTTGGTATTTTTCTGAAAAACTTCAATTTTCGATGAATAGTGAAACCACTTAGTGGTAGTTAAAAAACTGACTTTTTTTAATTTAAATTAAATTTTACCACTTCTGTGAGTTGAATTTCAAAAATCCGAGAGACACGGTTAATATCAAGGACTAAAATGTGGTTCAATGAGATGAAAATAATTTTTGGTGAATAGTATCTTTTTACTTTTATTTACCACGGTTAAAAGTAAATAGGATAATTAAGGGTAAAAATGATATTATTATTATCCTAACACATGTACTAATTCTATTGTATAAGTGTAATTCGACCGAAAACAACTTTAGGAATAAAATATGACCATTTAGGCCCACTTGAATTAGATTAGTACATTTAATATTAATTTATTTAAAGAAAGGTTAAAATAGTTAAAATCAAAGTTTAATAAGTAAATAATTTTTAATATAGGGTTCTACATAAGATAAATTCGACTATAAATATTCATTATAAAGATAAAAATATTTACTACATAATTGTATTTTATTTAAAATTTTTAGACATTAAATAATTTAATATATTTATGACACAATGATGTTGCAGTAATTATCTTATTAATGAAATATTGACATAATTGATGTTATAAATACAAAAATAAATGTAATTTGAGACTTTTTATGAATTAAAATAATTTTATAGGTTAATATGACATGTTATTAATTATTTAAGTATCTTTTTTAGAACTAATAATTCTGTTATGATTTTCACAAAAATCAGTTACCAAATAGTGTCAAAATTGACATAAAATAGTTTTTAAAAAAATATTATATTATTAATTGTTATTTAATTCCTAAAAATATAAGGTTCGGAAAAATGACTTAGATATGGTTATATATATTAATAATAAACCACTTGGGTTCTTTTGGCATGTTATACTAAGTTTATTAACCTTATAGTGTAAGAAAACAAGAAGACACGGTAAAAGTAAAATTATTTAACTTAAGGTTAAATCTAAATGATAAGGTTAAAATAGAAACCCAAACTTGTCTAAATTTAATTTAATGAGAGGAGTTAGACCCATCCCCGCATTAGCTTCGAAATAAATCAATTTGGAGCTATTAAAAACCGAATAGGACTTTATAATAAAATAATATTTTTAGTTTTTCCAAAGGTGCCTCTCTCCTCCCTTATAAAAGGGAACCTCCTACCTCTCTTCATCACACCACTTTGAGCCTTCAAGCTCGGCCAACCACTGCCAAATTCTCTTCTCCACTTCCATAGAAACATCTTAGCAGTTCTGGTCTTCTTCAAAGACCAATTTTAGTGCCCTAAGAGGAGGTCTCAAAGAGGCGCTTCAAAGAAGAGGTAATGACTGTTACCGATTCTTTCAACTTTATTTCTTCTTACACTTATTCTTCTTTAGTTGTTTCATTATGAAGTAATAACATCAGTATAACTCATATAATGATATTTTATTATAAAACAACCCCATTTCACCTTCTATCCATCCCATGGAAAACAAAATCACCGCGCGTGCGTACGTACGGAATACCGTCTCCACGCCGTGGTGTAATCTGTTTTTCCAACACCACCTTACTTGGATGGGTATAATGGTATAAAGAATAACTATACATAGTTATTATAACATCATAATGATTCTTATATATTGTATCATCCAATCCGATTCAATTCAATAATTATGGGAACGATATCATTGCTCGTGCATACGTACGGACTACCATCTCCACGACGCGATGAGATTCATTCTCAATGATTAACCATTCATGAATGATTATAAAGTATATATAATAAGTAATCATGAAATATATTAAATAATAATGATATTGGATTTATGTATATATATATGTATGTCATCCAATTAATTCCATTCAATTCAACGAGGAAACGAAAACAACGTTCATGCGTACGTACGACCTACCGTCTCCATGAATGGTGTATTTCATTCCTTTTATCGATATATAATATATATATGTTTATGATGAATATATATTATATATAAATCATGTTTTACATTATGGAATTATGTAAATCAAGATTTAAGTAATAATATCAAGAACTACAAGTCTAAACACATACGATAAATGAAATGATTTTACCCAAAACGCTGCTTTAACATGAAATTTTCAAAAGAACGGGTAATATAAAGTCATAAGTGAAACAGATATGATATCATAACAATGAATATGATTCTGTAATATGTCAATGAAATTATTTAAATCATTATTCAGGAGTTTTATATACGTACGAAGCATATCGTACCTAAGGTAAGGGATAATTATTCCAATCTCATTATTATCTGAGATTGTTTATTCGTAAGTATTAACTGGGGTTATTATTATTATCCATGTCCATATATTCTCAAATTTTTTTCATAAAATGTTTACTTTTCTTCCATGTATGTTTAATGTCATTTTTTTCCTTTTCTACTTTTACCACATCCTATGTAAGGAATCTTTTTTTTGTTTACCATATGAGGTACTTTTTGACTTTTCTGACAAAAGTATGAGAAGAATGTTTTTTTAACGTATACGACATGAAAGGATTTTTATGGTTTTATAAAGCCTTATTTTCATGAAGCTTCCTCCAAAATATTTCATGAATATTTTCAACAAAATATCTTTCTTTTAAAATTTCATGACGTTTTGTGAAAGGAAATTGATTTTGACGAAGAAAGGATATTTTCCTCAAGAATTCATTTCAAGTGTTTTATCAAAACCATTTTTCCATATAATATGACATTATTTCAAATGTGTATGTTTCAAGTATAATGTCTCTATGATTTACATGGTTTCACTTTTCTTATGATAAAATTTCCATTTGTTTTATATGGATTATGAAATGATGGGATGATGTTTATGAAACCCATTTTATTCTTTGGGTTATGATGAATGTTTTAAGTTTATTTTGTGGCACAAGTGTGAATGATTTCATTATGAGATTGTTGGGACCTATATCTCCCTCTAATGAATTGGGTAAAGATTATATATCTCATGAGATAGACATGGGTGAAATGGTTAGTTAATCCGGTTCAGTGATACAGGACTGGATCAAGGAGTGAACTCGATTCAGAAAGGGACTTTGTCTACTAAGATGGTCTTGGAAGCAATGCCTTGGCTACTATGGAAATCATAACAAGTGCTGAATGGTTTCCACAATTAAAGGTTTTATTCTCATGATAATTTATCATGATTATTGTTTCTTCATTATCTATGCCTTACGTACTGCCATGTTTTATGTCATTGCTCAAGATTTTGATGTTTAGATTTTATGCTCATGTTTTTTTACATTCAAATGTCCAAGGATTGTTTTTTGTTCTCTATAATTACCCTTACTAAGCATTTTAGCTCACCCCATTTTTTCCCCAGGATATAAAAAAAGGTTTTAGGTAAGAAAAAAAGGAAGATCTTTATGGGAGATGTTGAAGATCTATCACCATGATTAGAAGATTATATTCTGTGTTTCCAAAGACACTGAACTATTAAGGTCCTTGTGTGTCTGTTTTTTTTATGTATTAATTATTCTACAAAATTAATGTAATGTCCATGTACGTCAAGCTTCGGGTCTCTACAGTTGGTATCATAGGAAACGTTTAGTCAACCTTTGGAAACTAGGATGTGAAAACTATAGTGAGATCCCTAGAGATATTTCTAAGGTATGTCTAGGGATGTCCCTAAGGTTAAGTATAAGTATAGGTTATAGCCCTAGAATTACGGTAACGATATTAGAATTAAACCTAAGATGTTAGATGTCGAAGGTACTCCCCCTTGATTATGTTATTTTCCTTGTATGATTTTTTCCTCTCACAGAATTATTTTTGTGTTTTATTCAATGGAGGGAACCATAATGAATTCGGTTAACATTGAATCTAATGGACAAATTGGTGACTATGAGAAAAAAAATTGTGTAATGCCTAGAGAGAAATATATTGTGATTATGGCGAATCAGTCATCGCGATATATTATTAACAAGGTTAAATTTAGTGGTATGCCTAATTCATCAAATAAGAGGAAGATATACTTTTATGCATGTTCTCATGTTGAGGAGCATAAAGAAAGGAAGATTAGGGCTTCTAAAGAAGGGAAGAAGAACCTTGAGGAATACCTCAAATGGAGGGACATATGTTATCTGTGTGGAGAAAAGGGTTATAGGGTGACAGACTGTTATGGAGTTCAATGTCTTATTTTTGGAGAACATGGGCCTTACCCAACTCAATGCCCTGACCTAAAAAGTTACTTCTAAATCAAGGAAGGACTTATTCCAAGATAATCATCGAAGAGGATAGATTGAAGTTTTTATGTATTGGTATTCAAGAATAATGTTTTTGAGGTACTTTTATGGTGTATTAGAATTTTTTTTGTATTAGTCTATTGTGGTTTTCAATAATTTTAGGGTACCGGTAACCATGAAAAATGATTCAAATACTTTGGAAAGAAGATGATATGCACATAATGAAGGGATAAAGAGAAAATGAAATGTTTGAAAGTATTCATGAGCTCATGACTGATATAAGGAAATAGTTATATCATGGTTTCAGTATATAAAATTTTGGGGTTTTGGTATGTGGAAATAGTTAACTTTCTACAGCACTCTTATTTTCACTAAGATTCAATGGGTATTCATTTTTCAAGAGAATACACGATTAAGGCCTTCGAATGTTTGGAATGTGACCAACAAGACATATCTTATGATATATGGGGATCAACTATGGTATTAACATGCTTGTTATATGAAATCTCTGGTAATCGTTTTCACTATAATATGAGAGTGGACTGCAGTATTATGGATAAGCCTAAAGATTGGAATGGATTATGTTGTACATAAGTTAGTATTGTATAAGGATAGAAGTTTTTTCGATATTATTGATGCGATGTTATAGTAATGTAGTTTTAGAAAAAAGGACAACCTGCAGGATGGGCGACAACACATCGTGTCAGACAAGGCTGTGGGAAGTGAACCCACAACCGAAGTGCGACTGGCCTTTATCGCCTACCACTAGCCTACAAGAAGTCCATGTTCAGTAGAAACTAGTTTTTTTATATTAAGCAGTATGATATAAGAAGTATAAGTCCATTTTAGGAACCATATATGATTAATCTTACTATAGATGGACTTATGTATTTTTGATAACTTTTATAACCTTTTGTTTGAGATAGATGGAATGACCCATCATTCTATCACATGATTTGATAACACTTCACGAATGACTAATTCAACATCATTTCATTAAGAGATGAAGTGGAAATTGTCCAAAGAATGACCAACGGTGAGACTGTACCAAAATCAAAAAAGTATTTCTTTTAATTCCAATTTCATCAACTTTAGGGAAATGATCTTGAAAACTAAAAATGGTGTCCTAGTTCCCTTATATCCGATGAATCATATGGTACCTTAGATCATCACAAATCTATGGCTTTGTGATTGATTTCTTTTTCATAGACATGTTCTCTAACACTCTCCATCAGAACTTGATGGTTAGATTTTTCTTCTATATCCATATTTTCACCTATGTTCACCTATATGGAAACCCAGTGATGACTTTCTTTGGGTAATCATTACATTTCATATATTAGTTTTTAAAATTAATTTTTAGTATTCCTTTTTACAATGTGGGTTTCTATAAATAGTAAACGATTTATAACCCCGACGAATTTCGAGGGTGAAATTCTTTTTAAGGGGGGTAGAATGTAACACCCCAAGATATTATGAAAAATATTCTTTTAATTTCATTTATGTATTGTGTTTTAAGCTACAACAAGATTACCTTGCTCTATATGCAACACCGTATGAGCTTGCAGTATACACAACACTATTCTTGGATTATGTTACACACAATTTTGATAGTAGTCATTCTACGAAACATTGAGTGTATATATATATATATATATTCAATGTATAAATGAAATATGGTTGGATTTCATTATACGAAACAACAGAGGAGTCTTTCACAACACGCAACCCTGACTTGGCTTGCATTACACGCAATCACGACATTCCTCAATAGCGTGTGTTGTACGCAATACCAGGTTTCACTAAACAACGATATATGGTTATAATATTATTATGAACTACCCGTTATGAATAGTATCTACTAAATTTTAAATTTTATAACATTATTATTCATCTTTCACATTTTCTAGAACATGGTATGAGAACAAAATCAATTTTTTGAGTAAAATAAGTATTTTTCAAAAAAATGTAGTTTTGCCGCCTTTTGATGGGGCACCCACTTTAAATCTTGTTTTTTACATGTCTATAATTTCAATTTTACAAAATAAAATTATTCTTTGGAATCAGGATATAAAAATTTACTTTGGATAAATTTTTCATATTATTCTGATAACTTTCATATTTTAATGAATAGTAAAAACACGCTATATTTTAATTAAAAACAACTTTTTTTCATCGCAATAATTTATATGGTTAGATTATCTTTTTAATTGGTCTTAAAGTGTAATTAGAATATATTTTTACCATTTAATCCAATGTTGTTCATTGGAATTAATTTCACTTGGAAATTGGATATAAACAAGTATCAATCTTTTGATTGTTTTTGATTCTTAAAAACATGCTATTTGTTTTGATAACGGGAATTAAATTTAAAATTTATTAATTCCACTTATATGTTATGAATTTGAAAAAATAGACATCAATTTTGAATTCGGAATATCAAATAATGCTTAGGCTGAATTTTTGGTATTTTTATGAAAAACTTCAATTTTCGATGAATAGTGAAACCACTTAGTGGTAGTTAAAAAACTAACTTTTTTTAAATTAAATTAAATTTTACCACTTCTTTGAATTGAATTTAAAAATTCCGAGAGACACGGTTAATATCAAGGACTAAAATGTGGTTCAATGAGATGAAAATAATTTTTGGTGAATAGTAACTTTTTACTTTTATTTACCACGATTAAAAGTAAATAGGATAATTAAGGGTAAAAATGATATTATTATTACCCTAACACAAGTCCTAATTCTATTGGATAAGTGTAATTAGACCAAAAATAACCTTAGGAATAAAATATGACCATTTAGGCCCACTTGGATTAGATTAGGTCATTTAATATTAATTTATTTAAAGAAGGGTTAAAATAGTTAAAATCAATGTTTAATAAGTAAATAATTTTTAATATAGGGTTATACATAAGATAAATATGACTATAAATTTTCATTAGAAATATAAAAATATTTCCTACATAATGGTATTTTATTTATAGTTTTTAGACATTAAATAATTTAATTTATTTAAGACACAAAGATGATGCAGTAATTATCTTATTAATGAAATATTGACATAATTGATGTTATAAATACCCAAATAAATGTAATTTGAGACTTTTTATGAATTAAGATAATTTTCTAGGTTAATATGACATGTTATTATTGATTTAAGTAACTTTTTGTGAACTAATAATTCTATTATGATTTTCACCAAAATCAATTACCAAATAGTGTCAAAATTGACATAAAATAGTTTTTAAACCAAATATTATATTATTAATTGTTATTTTATTCCTAAAAATATAAGGTTTGGCCAAATGAATTATATAAGGTTATATATATTAATAATAAACAACTTGGGGTTCGTTTGGCTTGTTATAGTAAGTTTATTAACCTTATAGTGTAAGAAAACAAGAAGACACGATAAAAGTAAAATTATTTAACTTAAGGTTAAATCTAAATGATAAGGTTAAAATAGAAACCTAAACTTGTATAACTTTAATTGGATGAGATTATTTCAACCCATACCCATATTATATTTGAAATAAATCAATTTCGAGCTACTAAAAACCGAATATGACCTTATGATAAAATAATGTTTTTAGTTTTTCCAAATGTGCCCCTCTCCTCCCTTATAAAAGGGAACCTCCTCCCTCTCTTCCTAAAACCAATTTGAGCCTTCATGCTCGAAAACACCCTGCCACATTCCCTTCTCCACTTCAATAGAAACATCCTAGAGGTTCTGGTCTTCTTCAAAGACCAATTTTAGTGCCCTAAGAGGAGGTCTCAAAGAGGCGCTTCAAAGAAGAGGTAATGTCCATTACCGATTCTTTCAACTTTATTTCTTCTTCCACGTATTCTTCTTTAGTTGTTTAATTATGAAGTAATAACATAACTATAACTCATATAATGATATATTATTATAAAACAACCCCATCTCACCTTCTATCCATCCTACGGAAAACGAAATCACCGCGCGTGCGTACGTACGAAATACCGTCTCCACGCCGTGGTGTAATCTGTTTTTCCAACACCACCTTACTTGGATGGGTATAATGGTGTAATGAATAACTATACATAGTTATTATAACATCATAATTATTCTGATATATTGTATCATCCACTCCAATTCAATTCAATAATTATGGGAATGATATCATCGCTTGTGCATACGTACGGACTACCGTCTCCACGACGCGATGAGATTCATTCTCAATGATTAACCATTCATCAATGATTATAAAGTATATATAAAAAGTAATCATGGAATATATGACATAATAATTATATTGTATTTATGTATATATATATGTATGTCATCCAATTAATTCCATACAATTCAATGAGGAAATGAAAACAACGTTCATGTGTACGTACAGCCTACCGCCTCCATGAACGGTGTATTTCATTCCTTTTATCGATCTATAATATATATATCTATATGATGAATATATATTATATATAAATCATGTTTTACATTATGGAATTATGTAAATCCGGATATAAGTAATAATATCAAGAACGACAAGTTGAAACACATAAGATAAATGAAATGATTTTACCCAAAACGCTTGTTTAACATGGAATTTAGAAAAGAACGGGTAATATAAAGTCATAAGTGAAACATATATGATATCATAACAATGAATATGATTCTGTAATAAGTCAATGACATTATTTAAATCATTATACAGGAGGTTTGGATACGTATGAAGCATATCGGACCTAAGGTAAGGGATAATTATTCCAATCCCATTATTATATGAAATTGTTTATTCATAAGTATTTACTGGGGTTATGATTATTATCCATGTCCATATATTTTCAAAATGTTTTCATAAAATGTTTACTTTTCTTCCATGTATGTTTAAAGTCATTTTTTTCCTTTTCTACTTTTACCACATCGTATGGAGGGAATCTTTCTTTTGTTTACCATATGAGGTACTTTTTGACTTTTCCGACAAAAGTACAAGAAGAATGTTTTTTTAATGTATACGGCATGAAAGAATTTTTACAGTTTTATAAAGCCTTATTTTCATGAAGCTTCCTCCAAAATATTTCATGAATATTTTCAACAAAATCTCTTTCTTTTAAAATTGCATGACTTTTTGTGAAAAGAAATTGATTTTGAAGAAGAAAGGATATTTTTCTCAAGAATTCATTTCAAGTGTTTTATCATAACCATTTTTCCATATAAGATGACATTATTTAATATGTGTATGTTTCATGTATAATGTCTCTATGATTTTCATGGTTTCACTTTTCTTATGATGAAATGTCCATTTGTTTTATATGGATTATGAAATGATGGGATGATGTTTATGAAACCCATTTTTTCTTTGGGTTATGATGAATGTTTTAAGTTTCTTTTATAGAATAAGTAAGAATGATTTCATTATGAGATGGGTGGGACCTATATCTCCCTCCAATTCATTGGGTAAATATTATAGATCTCATGAGATATACATGGCTGAAACGGTAAGTTAATATGGTTCAGTGATACAGGACTGGATCGAGGAGTGAACTCGATTCAGAAAGGGACTTTGTCCACTAAGATGGTATTGGCAGTAATGCCTTGGCTACTATGGAAATCATAACAGGTGCTAAATGGTTTCCCAAATTACATGTTTTCTTCCCATGATAATTTATCATGATTAATGTTTCTTCATGATCTATGCCTTACGTACTACCATGTTTTATGTCATTGCTCAAGATATTGATGTTTAGATTTTATGCTCATGTTTTTTTTACATTCAAATGTACAAGGATTGTTTTATGTTCTCTATGCTTACCCTTACTAAGAATTTTAGATCACCCCTTTTATGTTTTATTTTCCCCAGGATATAAATAAAGGTTTTAGGTAAGAAAAAAAGGGAAGATCTTTATGGGAGATGTTGAAGATCTTTCACCACGATTAGAAGATTATATTCCGAGTTTCCAAAGACACTAAAATATTAGGGTCCTTGTTTGTCTGTTTTTGTTATGTATTAATTATTCTGCAAAATTAATGTAATATCTATGTACGTCAAGCTTCGGGTGTCTACAGAGATGGTAACAGAACAACCGACTATCTGGCCTCGCTTGACTCCCTAGGCTCGGGGATAGTTCTCTTCCATGATGTACACAACCTGAAGTAGGAAGGGATCAACATCATAAAAGGGGATGCCCTCAGTCTTCATTACTTTAGGCCTCCTTAGTGGTGTGTTTTCAGGACCTTCCCTTATAGTCCTTCTTGTTTTTTCCCTCTTCCATGAAAATTTTAAATAAAGATGATGATGATAATGATGATATATTTCCTTTCATGAAACACAGAGATAGAATGAAAAAATAATTATTTTATTAAGGTAGAATAGTAAAATTTTAATTTAAATGAATTATAATATATTAGAAGAAAGATATATGAAATATAATTATGAAAATTACATAATAAATAAAATAAAAACTAAATAAAAATCCTGAAATCTTGAAATATTCATCCTTGCGGTCTTGCAAGATGATTGTACCATTAAGAAGTAATATAAAATAAATAAAATAAAAATAAAAATATAGTATAATTATTTAAGGTAATAGAATGAATTATTTTAGAGAAGTTTTTTTGTTATATATAAGAATAGAAAATGTTATTTGACCATTAGGAATATATGGTCATTTGGCATATATGGTCATTGTGCATCTACGAACATTGAGAATATACAGTCATTGGGTATGTATAGTCATTGGGAATTTGTATAACCTTTTTGTGGATGTGAATAAGGGGATAAATATTTTTTTATAAGGTAATTTAAAAGAGTATTAAATAATATATAAATATAAAATGAGATTTAACTATTTTAATATAGTTATTGATATAGTGAGTATATGTATAAATAATCACATTTTGAAATTTATACTGAAAGAGAGTATCCTTAAAATCAAGTAGTAGATGTATTCCTTAAGAAGATCAATCACATGATCTTGTAAAGGAGGAATAATCACTAAAATTTCCCCATGACCATTACTAAGATGTTTATCAATAAGTATAACTTGAGAAAACACTTTAGTGAGTGATGTTCATGATCATGGAAATCATAACATGATATGGGATACCACCCATGAATACAACGATTTCATATCTCTCCCTCAGTAATTATTAATATTTCTTGAGGGGTTTTATTTGTATAAGATGATATTTTATCAATATGTAATTATTAATGTGATCATTTATTTTTTTTAAAAAATGTATTTATAGGATTATTAGGTGTATTTTTATATGTTTAGTTTCTTATTTAATGGTTTAGATTTAAATAATTATTTTAATGGAATTTATTAGTCACATATATATAAATTAATTAACACTCAAGGAATTATTTTTAATTGAGAAATATAAGAATTAAATTAGTTTTTAAAGTTATTTTTATAATTAAAAATATTTCAATTATGATTTTTACTTCAAATTTAATTTTCATAACTTTTAGAAAATGAGTTTAATAAAATATAATTAATATTTGGAATCAAAATTTAAAAATTATCTAATAGTTTCATTTTAATTTTTTAGATAATTTTAATTATAAATATAAAAATTATGCTACAACGATACATGGTAAATTGAGTTAAATGGTCAAAATGTGATAAAATATGATAAAATATCTCTAAAACATATCACAAAAACATATAAAGGAAATAATTAATGACCTATCATCATCATTTTTCAATATCTGATACAATTACCTTATAAAATTGTATTTTTTTATAATAAAAAATGGTTTTTTGAAAATAGGACACTAAAAATCATCAACATATTGACCACTCCTCCAACCATTATAAACCAAACCTCTATTTATGTTTCCTACCCAAAAAAATTCATTAATTTCCTACTTATTGGGAATTTAAAACATTTGTAAGAAAATATTCTAATCAAGAATCCCCAAATCCTATAAATTTGAAGAGGGATTCCAAATAAGGTGAAGATCATAATAAATATAAGGCAACTCGAGCATTTCGGACAATAATATTTCATCATTTCAGATGAATACAGAATAAATTAAATAATAATACACTCCCCATAACTAAAACAGTTTATATATTTTGGATATTAGATATATAATCATCTAATTCGATTAATTATTTTCAAAATATCTCACAATTTTCTTCTCACGTAGTATATTTCTTAGATATACCCTACTAAAAATATTTCATCATATCAAGGTAAAGGAAACATATGAAAGGGTTATCTTAGATGAATTGTAAGGGTAAAAATAAAAGATATAAATCAATGATGAAAGGTGATCATGAGATAATAATTAGGGTATAATAACATGATCATTACTTACAGTCATCATACTCAAACAGTTAAAAATCATTCATCATAAATCATGGAATAAGGATTTTTCATAAAAAAATACTTAAGTCACACATGTGTGGAATCATAAATAGTCAATCATGAGAAATGTGAACATATCATACACATAAAAAATATTTTTTTAGAATACACATAATTATTTAAACTCATGTCCTTAGTCAAGGTTCATTTTCAAGACTACAATAATGCATTGTGTTCACTCACCATCACATCATTTCCCTAGTCATGTTTCACACCCAAGATTATCTTATTTGATAAAGTACCATTTGAAACTAGGGTTGATCCTCATTATAGTATTTATTATCTCCTGATATATCCATATTGACCCAATAGATTAGAGTAAAATATAATGATGGAACCACCCATCACATAATGATAACCATACATGTAATGTCCCACCCGGACTCACACCATGAAATTTAGATGGATTTGTTCTCCATAAGGCCTCAAATTCACCTCCCTATATACTCGAGGCTTCGAAATAGTATTCGGGGTCTAGGTTGATACTATAAGGAGGCTGTACGACCATGTTAGAGTGAAAACACAAAATTAAATAACCAAGAATAATATACATCAGAGCATGTTGGAAGAATAAATAAGTTGAAATAGAAGTATGTAATAATATGTTGAAATACTATAAACCCCCAAACAACCATGAAATCCATATAACAATGATTTTTCACTAGGTCGATTATATATGCAAAACAAGCATCTAAAATAATAAATACAAAAATCTCTACTACCAAATCCAATCCATACCATGTAACCTATCTCCAGAAAACTATTGAGCTACACTAGGCATATTGTCGAACTCCACATGAGCAGCTCCTCTCAATCTTGAATCCTTGGGCCTCCTACCTATCATTTTTACAACCATGATCATCCTGAATGTGGAAATTAGGTATATACACACAATGAGGTTCATGTACATGGGTTTAGAAATAAATCTCAATAGGTAACCTCCAATGGTGAACCGATAAAGTGCTATCATAGGTGCATGCTCATGTAACATGCTCATCCAAGCAAAAAAATTGAAATAAACAATTCAAAAACCATCATTGACCCTAAGTTATGTGACCATTATAGATAAAACCTGTTTTTACAAATTGTGGAGTTTCTTTGAGTACATCTCAAAGACCATGAATCCTAATTAAACTATAGTCTCTACATTGATGCTAGTCCAAATTAATTGATTCAACCTGGGGGACCTTCCTCATGGAAGTCCTACTACCAATGATCCTAATATATGGAATCCCCTATAACTTCTTCAATACTCTATTCATTATCTCATCATGGAACCTATAAGTGTAAATTCCCAGTACTTATATCATGTTGGTGTACCACTAGTACCCAGAGCATTAGTTTGACATCTAACCCATGTATAAAAAAGTATCAAAGCATGAATCCAACATCTATCTATACATCAAGACTGGTTGTTCCATGAAAATTACGGTAAAACTATCCTAAAGATAAAGAGAACCAATCCTATATCCTATTACATATGGTATGAAATTTTAACCCATACTCGGATCTATATACTGAAATATCATCATATCTATGGAATTCCATGTCCTCCCATATAATCATATATATGGAACGCCATATCTAGTAACCTCATCATTCCTATGGAACTCTATGTCCACCAATCTCATCATATCAAAGGAATTCCATGTATACTTGTAAAAACCCTAGATGTGGACCTCCACGTTAATCATACGAAACCATACATTTGAAGAACCATGTCCATATCTCTCAGCTATGGAAACCCATATTAGAAAAACTATCTATAATACATCACAACCCAACCATATCACAATATCCATGTGACTGTAAACCACGTCACAACCTAAACACAGAAGATAAAACATAAAAAGGGATTGTTGAATGATTATTCTTTCCATTATATCTCATCCCCATCATCTCACACATCAATTAAAGTCCCAAGGGAAAACCAAAAAACTATTACTACCCAAACACACATACCCACCCAGGGCTAGCCTAACAATCAAGCATGCACTTGGCCCTCTAGTTTAACATGTATACCAAGAAATATCTATTGGGATCCTCAGAACTAGTATTCAATTGGAGGAATCCATATCTGTATCCTCTTAGATATAAGATGAGTAGGGACATCCCTCTTAAAAAACATGGTCACAAATAATCTCTTGGGACAATGCCCACCTCTTGGGGTAATACATCGAAGGACCTAGTATCTTGAATCTTACGACCTCACAAGACTAAAATAGGGTAAAAATAACAAGGGGCATGACCTCTATCCCAAAACCCTTCCAATATTCCATATTTTGGTTCATACACCCAACATGTCTATCTCCTTGAGTCATAACACAATCCCATAAACGAAGGTCAGTCCCATTTTAATACCTATTTAGGAACCCAGTGAACCCATTCCATATCCTCCAATAATTCCCATGAAAATCCATTGGGACTCATCCCATGTCTCTCTGTCTGGAGATATATGAAATCAATTTCTAGATGAAAAGACATTAGTTACAAATCACTCACCCCAAATAGTCTCTTATAAGTCATCAAAATGTTCCAAGGGATCCACCATCACATTTTACATAGAAAAACTCTCAAAATGGAAACCTCTTATGTTAAACTCTGATTATATGGTAAAAAATCAAAAAGAGAATCTCAAAAGGGTAATAAAGGGTTAGTACATGGTGCATACCCTATGTAAATGATTTTCACTCTAAATCCTCATGCCTAGCTTCGTACTTCTATGTCGTCTGTCACACAAGGGGTCTGTCCGTGTTCTACTAAATGGCCAGGTCAAATATGGGGTTCATATGTGTACATACCTATATCCATGTTCCCCCATACATGGTGTGTTTTCCCAAAAACTCAGCCACATGTCCATATCCCACTTCACATTGTGTGGTCTAAGTACATGGAATGTAGTTCCAAATTTCCATTTTCCAAGCTATAGAGCCACATGGCCATATAATTCTACATGTCCATGTAATGACACAAGTTCATTTACTACAACATGGAATATACTCCTAGTACATGGATTCTAATTAAAAAAATTTCATCTTCCCAAAATGGGATAAACTCATTGATGGTGTTCCTAAACCATACAACATGTGATCCGGATTTCCAAATGGGAAACCCTCACAAACCTATCGAAATCCCCATTTTCTATAATTATATATAGATCACCACCATAGGATATATAGTAGTAGAAAATGGATTCAAAACATGAAAAAAACATATATGTGGATAAGGGCATAAAACTCAAACAAATTCCTACCTCATTGAAAAAACACTGAATCTTTGAGTCAAAATCGGATCTTGGAAGATGCTACACCATGATCGTCTCTCAATCACCAACATGAAAGAATTTTAGTGGAACCTTCATACCCCTTTAATCCTAGTTAAATAATTAAATAATAGATAATAACTCACCACCAACTTCTATGAATAGTAATCCCAGAATGGATGTGGAGTTTTATATTATTTTTAATAATAATTAATTAAATTAAACGCCCAGCAAAAAATTGTCCTTGGTTTGAGAACCCGAAGTAGGTTTACACCTCACCTAAGAACCCCCCCAATTATGTAATCAAATGTCTATTTAGAATCAAAATAAAATACTCCATTAATATGATATATCTACCCAAACCTGCAGTAATAATTTAATACTTAATTAATTAAATATTAAATATTCCACCAAAATTCAAACTGCTCGGATTTCCACCAATCTTCTATCGTAGGGAAAAACCCCAATTCTAATACTAAAGGAGTGGTCAAAAAATTATCTGAGATAATTTTTGGGGGATGAAGGCATATTTTTTCCCTCATGAGTACCAAAAATAAAAAAATAATTCAAATTTAATATAATATTCACACTCCTCTAAAATATAAGTCTTTACAACCTCTCCACCATAAGATTTATCATCCGTAAGAAAACTAAATGGTATTACAACAACACATCTTGGCCAATATAGATCATCAATTCATTCTTTAATAATTTTACTCTATTCAAAGATGAAAACTGAGTTCCTCTACATAACTTCAATGATATGGAATACAACCAATGAAAGGTCAAGCCACCACTTTACACCAACATAAAACTTTCAAGATGATTCCAAAATGCACCCATCCGTCCTGAGATTTCACAACATCACCCACAATTAATTATTCAGACCAGAGAGTTCCCCACCACAGAACTCACCCAACCATTGGTGATTCTGATCTATGACACTTCCCACCATCAAAATCACATATCCAAAGAAATCTGTAGTGGTCCATTGTCCTTCTTGATGTAGTTAAAACTACATCTTCAACCCTATGTGCACAATGGTACATCATCATGATAGATTTTATATTCTTCACTATAGAATTATCCTTATTTTCTCTTCCTAACTGATAAAAAACTCCATGAACCATAATTTATTCTCTACCAAACCTCAATAATGGATGTGTCACTCTCTATATCACCCAAGTGACGAAAAAAATGTCAAATATATCCCATTCCAAGATTCTAAGAATGAAATCCATAGAATTATTTGATGTCGATTCTATCATAAGAACATCACTCAGAAATAGTCGATGATTCAATTCCCACTATGCGGATTCACTTACAACACTCCATAAGCGTGACCTCCCAAGAGTCCCTTCATTAATCTATAATTGAAATTTAGATATATTGGTTTATAATTGATTATTTCTTATTTTACTCGATACAATGTGAAGATATTGGGAATGATCATTTATAAACTATGATTACATTAATATGTCATTGATGAAAACCATCAAAAACCCATCCATTCCCAAAACATCACAATTCTATCCCAAGGGACTTAGGGAACCATGACCACTAGCCTCTAACAACACCCACATCAATTCTTATCCTAAAAACTACTTCGTACTCTTTTCAGAAATCAGAAGATTATAATTTCATTACACCCAGTCTGGAAATCGAATGAACTTGTGCATCACCATGTGTTCATGCCTCCAATGCCTCATAAAAATTTAACAATCATACGGTCTTTTGTCTCCCAAGCGTGAATCTTTCTCAAAATCTAGTGATTCATTCCCCTAAAAAATATGGCTCATAATACCTAACCATATATCCTTGAATACCACTCCCCCCCCCAATATAGCTCATAAATGTGAGGAAAAATCAATTGTATTAAAAGTATCAAGGTTAGGAACCTGAACGAACCTATCCCTCTTCAAACTATCCACAAATTGGAAGAACATGCACATAAGTTCTTCCTATGAACTAAAATGATCCAACTTTCCTGAACCTCATACAATAAAGACCCCTTTATGAACTATTTTAAAAATCTGAAAGCATCCACTCGTGCCTCACACACCCAAAGAAACATATAACTTGGTTAAATCCTCACACAAGTCACTCTCAAAGGTCGAACATTAGAGACTACCAAATCAGGAATCATGTTAAGAAGGTGACTAGGATATCCCAAATAACCCCAATAGTCAAGTCTCATGTGATGTCACAAGGTCCATCCACCTAGGTCTAGGAAAAATCAATGAAAACCCTTACTCAGGGGGAATCAAATAAACTCCCAACCCAACATCACACAACATCAATGTACCAAACACCCATCTTTATGGTCTCATATACAAAGGATTTCATGTTACAAACCAACCATATATAACTAGGTGATACAACATATCTAATAATATGCACATCATACAACTCCTTGGAGTAGCAAGCCAATGATACTGATCCCGAACAACAACCACCCTCATCCAAAAAATTGCCACCTGGGTCTAACAGTTATTCACTTATTCCATGATGAAGCACTAGGGTCATTAATCCAACTATACCCAAGGTATGAATCAACATCTTCCTCATCAAGTGTCTCACCATTGATCCACATAACCTTCAATCATAAAGAGATTCATATACATGTCAGCTTGATGGATTATAATGGACCTAGTACTTATTCTGGAAAATTCCATATGAGAAGAAGTTGTCACTTTAGACAACTATGCCTTAGTCATTATAAAATATCACAAAATAGAAGACCTATAACATGTGAATACTTTATTCCTTATTTGTTTCAAGAGAAACCTCTAAACTCTATCAGACCAGAGTCAAAACCATATCACATACCTCCTTCCATGTTCAAGGATCTAAAAATCCTTCCAAAATCATCATATATAAAAAATTACATCACGCAATTTTAAAATCATATTCAATAATAAAATCAAAATATTAATAGAAATTATATTGCTGGTAACTTTGAAATCCTACCAGAACATGTGACTGTGATGCACCAGTCAATTAAACATCACAAGTTCTAACACATTTTTAAATCTCTAGTTTATCAAACTGTAAATTGTAAAATAATAGGAAAGTATCTACTATGATACCACTTTATATTCCCCCACCCTAAAAAAATAATTTAATAGTAGATGAAGTGGTTTTCCACAATACCTCAGCTTCCCCTCCTCGTATTCTAGAGGCTAATGACTAGAAGTGGGATCCTAAGGTGATACTTTGAGGAGACTGTACCCATATATCAGAGTGTACAACCATATATATATATATATAAATAACCAATCATCATAAACATGAGAGTATGTGGAAATAATAAATAAATTAAAACAGAATCATGTTGTGATATGTTGAAATATTGTAAAATACCTAATAGTTATGCCATCCATACAACACTGATCACCCACTAGGCCAATCAAATATAAAAAATACAAAACTGAAAAAATAAATACATCAGACTCTAATGCTATCTAGAATACATTCCACATAACTGGAACCTAAAATTATATCAATCTATAATATCCCCATTATGAGACTCTACATGGGTGGATCTACATAATAATGCATCCCTGGGCCTCCATCGTATTTTTCATTTATCTATGATCATCTTAAAAGTAGAAAACAGTCCTACACACACATCAAGGTGCATGTATAGGGTTAAAAAAAGAACAGAATCCCAACCCTAATGATGAAAATATAATCTACTATCAAAAGTGAATTCTCATTATATATGATAACCCAAGATGAAACAAAATTGGAAAAAATACTGAAACCACCATTGATCCTCGGGTCCATGAACTCGATCGACCATACCTTCTTCAGCCAAAAATGAAGTGTCTCTATGAAAATATTGAAAACCATGAATCTTGGGTAACATGTAGGATCAACATCCATGTCATAAAAAACTATTCCTCTTAACACTAGGGACTGTCCCCATGATATTACTACCATCTGATATCAAAATCTAAGGCATCACCTATCATTTCCTCCTGAATACATTTTCTATCTCATCATGGAACTTATAAGTATTATATATGAGTACTTATACCATTCTAGAGTACCACCGGTACCTAGAACTTCAGTCCAAAATCTTTCCCATATAACAAAACAAAAGTATTAGAGCCACAATTCAATATCAATATTTTTATTAATAAATGTGGTGCTCACAACATTAGTCTAAAACCAACCTAATGATGAAGAGAATCAGTCTTACATCATATTCTTTTTGGTATGACATCATTTCCCATTCCTAGATCCTCATTCTAGCATCTCATCATATATTTTGAATACCATGTCAATCCAAATAATTATATCTATAGAATTACTTGTTCACTAATCTCATTATATCTATTAAATTCCATTTCCACCAAGCACATCATATCCATGTAACTCCATGTATACTTGTAAAAATCTTATATGTGGAATTCCATGTCATACATATGGAACCATACCTATGGATCATAATTTCCAACTCTATCGAAGATGTCAAACCTTATCGGTATTCCAAGACAAACAACATAGCCACAAAACTATATCATAATGTCCCCATGAGTGTAGAAAAAGTATCAACCTAAAAAAATAATGGAAAAAATTTCAAGGGTTTTCTAAATTCCATTACCCATCATCACATATCATCCCTATTAGTTCACACATTGGTTTATATCCCAAGGGGATAACTGCAACCATTACCAACTAAAAACACATTCAAGATCAATTTTTGGACTAATAATTTTCCACCCTTATGGCCTTATGGGTCAATTAATGAATTTTGGTATCCCTATTAGGATCCTCATAACTTATACACAAGCAGAGGCATCCCTCAATGGGTCCAATGGGTCATAAAATAAGTGGGTATATCCCTCTTAAAATCCTTGGTCACAAAAAATCTCTTGGAACAATGCCCATCTCTCAAGATAATAGATCCTACAACCATGTATCCAGTATCTCACAATCTAACATTACTAAAAGAGAGTTAACCTCACAAGGGATATGACCTCAAGACCAAATACTTTCCAAAAAATACCATATGTTAGTATTTAGACCCAACTTATCCATCACATGTTGTCTCATCTCAGTCTCGATAACTAGGGATAGTCCCATTTAAACAACAATTATGGACTACAGATATCCTAAATGACATCCTCTAATAATTACCTTAACCCTCACCTTGATATCATCCCATGTATCACTCTTTGGAGATAACTAAAATAAATTAATTGAGGGAAAATTTTATGTTACAACTTACTTACCCAAACAATTTAATATAATTCATAAACAATTCTCAAGGGAATTGGGTTCACACCCCTTTCTAGTATTTATTTTCTCCCCAGATATCCATTTTTTCCCAATTCATTGGAGGAAAATATGATTTCTGGCCCACTCGTCACATAATGAAAATAATAAAAATGTGTTCCATATGATCATAAAACATTCATCATATCATAATATCATAACCCATTGAAATAAAATGAGTATCATAAATATTTCACCATTTCGTCATATTTTAACCTATATAAAATAAATTGGTCTAAAAAATGTTTCATCATATATTAATTAACTCATGGGGAAAAAATGAGTTACATAAAAATCTTTTTTGAATCATCATTATCATATTCCATATAGTGAAATAATGTCAATCATATCATATGATAATATTCCCATTTAAGTATAAAAACCATTAAATGATGTTCATATAGAAGAACAATCCTTTAAAATTACATTCGAACATTTCATTGAAAATATGAGAAAATGTCATTTAATTTTAACAAAATTTTAATTAAAAACTTCCAAAATATTGAGAAAATCATTTTCTTTGAGAATAATAAAGGAAAATTGTAAAGGGATATTTAATGAAAAGTGTATTCATCAATCTGGTAAAATATTTTTATAACTTATATATTAAAATAAAACATTCCTTTTAAACTTCTATAAATGTCAAAATTGACATGTTCATAATTTTTTTTAAAGATTACTTTTAAAATTTTGTAAATAAGGTAAAATATAGTGAAAATGAAAATATTAAAACATTTCAAGTATATATAAGAACATTCATGAAACTATTTTAAGGATTATGGACACATAATAGAAATTTCTTTGACCAAAGAGGAAATAAGGTTGACTTTTATTTTAAAAAATTTAATCAATCATTTTAGCTACAATAGATTTGAAAATGGTACTAATATATAATATTTCATAAAATAACTAGTGATGAATATATTTTATTTTTTTTAAAGGATATTATCCATGTAATTTACTTCAATTTAAATTTACAAATACAAAATCCTGAAAATAAATGAGATTATAACATAAACCCCTTACATCTATTCCCATATTGCTTCATACAAATTTTATTCACCTTGATTATAATAATAGATTTATTATAAATATATTTTAGAACCATCATAATAAATTAATTACTATTTATATTTCATTTTTAATTTTTAAATATCCATTTATTAAGAAAATTCTTCATTAAAATGATCATTCAGGTGAGAACTAGTCCATTTTCCAAGCATGTTTCAGTTAGTTGGTTCAGATACTTGCACCTTGGTCCTAGTTCCCTTATATAAAAACCTTAATTATGAAATGATTATGATATATATTCATTATATACAATTCTATTATTTTTTATATCTATTTTTCAGGAAAAATGAATTATATCACTTCATGGAGATGGTATCTTGTATGTACGCATGAGTGATGTTTAAACTTTTCGATGGATGAAATGAAATAATGGTAAATAATAATTAAAAATAATATAATAATTATTATATAATAGAAATTATACATATTCATTAAATCTATCCTTATTACCATCAATGTAAAGTGGAAATGAAAAATGAATCACATCTCTTTGTGAAGGTAGTATTCGGCACGTACGCACATGCAACACTATGATTTTCTTATAGATTGATATGTAAGAAGGTAAAGAATGTATTATAATTAAATAAGTATAATTATTAAAAAAGTTCCATATTTAATAATTAAATCCATCTTAATAACCAATCATTAAATAGAGTGAAAGATAATGAATCATATGGTCTCGTGGAAGTTGTATTTCACATAGAAACACACACACACACACACACACATGATACTGTCACTTCCCATTTGATTGAAAGGTAGTGGAAAATACCTTTTTACATCATAATATTAACATAAAATTTTATTTATGATACTAGATTCACCATGTTATTATATACATAACCATTTTAGATAAGGTGTAATAAGAAATAAAATTGAATTTACTCTATAAAGAGTTATACCTCTTTATTGAGAAACCTCCATTGGATGAAACATCAATCCTTGAAAGGATGGTATTATGATAAAAAAAGAAATATAAATTGTGGTAGATATGTTAATAAAGTATTTTTATGGATTATCTGATTTATAAGTCATATTATGAGTGAGGAAGAGAAGAGGTGTCCTATCATAAGAGAGGGACAACACAAACTAGATTTTATTCAAGATATTAAAATTTATTAATGTGTTATTCAAGAGATGTGTCTCAAAAATATAAAATATTAAATTATAAGAAGTATATGGTTGAAATAACATCAACTAATCAAATTAAAATAACTCTTGTGTTATATTTTAAACATTATCTCCTAGGATAACACCCCAGTAAACCCACTTTATCCGTAATTGTGGTAATAAATTTTTACAATTTTTAAAATTCACTATTAACAAAAATTAAGCTAGCCGTATTAAAAAATATTATTTATGATAATTCCAAATATGTAATTCAATATAAAAAATTAAATTTTTATATGGGGTATAAAGAAAATTTTAAATAATGAATAAAACACAATAAAACTATTTTTAATGAAATTCATTTTAAGCATAAAATTTAGTTTTCCTTAATTCGTTACCATAAAAAACTATTTGAGGAATGAAATATTATCACATTAAATATATTATCAAATCATTTAACTAAAATAATTCATACATGAAGATTAATTTAATTTATTATTATTATAATATATTTTCCACATACAAAAATTATTTTAAAAAACCATATATTTCTTCCCTAAAATGATTTTATTTTATTTTATAACCAATTGAAAATGAATGAAATAATTTTATAAAAATTTAAGAATAATTTTTTAAAAAAATTAGTTTTATTCATACATGTCAATCTAATGGCTAGGTGATAACTATCACACAAAATAATAATATTTCAATAGTATATCATTGTTTATTTAAACTCAGAGTTTTATGTAATGAATGCTATCAAAGAAATTATATTTTTTTAAAGAGAAATATATCATAAAATGTTAGGGTGTTATATTCTACCAATATATAAATATTTAGCACTCAAAGATACATTACTTCGATACAAAAAACTAAGGATACCTCTTCCTCATTACATATTCTTGTTCCCACAGAACTTCCTAAAATTTATAGTTTTACAAAAAAACATTGAGTTGGTCAGTGGTCCTATTTAATAAAATTTTCTCTCTTTGATCATGAATCACCACCAATATTTTTGTATAAGAGAGACTATTCTATAGTGGTATAACCTTTAAATTATGTACATGTAAAGGAAGGGGTATGTACTTTCCTAGAAAAAATATATGGAAGACATCATGAACTTGAGATTGATTTGGTAGAAGTGATAAAAAATAAGAAATTGTCCAGATATTATCAAGATATTCCAAGGTACTGATATATCTAGGGCCCAAAATTCTCTTCATTTCATGTCTCACAACCTTATTTATGGGGATATTCAAAGGGACACCATATCACTAAATTCAAATTATAGATCTCTTTAATGATTGTAAGCATAACTGTTTTGATGACTCTAAGGTACCCAAATATATAGTAAAATTAATCTAATATTATCTTCTAATTACTTAACTATCTTTGGTCCTAATATCATCCTTTATCAGACTTCATCAAAACATGTTGAATTTCTGCTCTTCCTTCTATAAAAGGCTTTATAAGGAGCCATCTGAATTCTAATGTGAAAGCTATTGTTATAAGAAAATTTTCATAAAGGAATGAGTTGATCAAAAAACCCTTGAAATATATAGAAAAATGTCAAAAAATATATTATATGATTTTAATGGACCTCTTAGACTAATTGTTCTACTGAATATTATATACAGTGATAATGGTAAACTCCAAATTGAAAGCTTTATATTGACTTCTCTAGAACTTATAGGTAAACCATAGAACCTAATCACATATAATAGAACGTTTACACCTTTCAACCTTACCACCTTCTCAATTTATATATTGGGAAGATGATCAAGAGAGAAATATTATCTCATGTAAATGAAGTGTTTTGATTTTATAAGGTGGTTCACTATACCTGAAATAGGATTGTTCCCATTAAATATTTTGGGGAGTCCAATGCAAAAATCCACTGAATTATTTTCCCATTTCAAGTCCATTATAGGAAATAGTTTTAAAATCACTTTCAAATTTGATCTCCCATAATTAAATTATTTGCATTATAGACATCAAGATGCATACTTTAAATCATCCCTTTTCATGTCATCCCACCAAGAAAATATTTCAAATATATATATATCATCTTACTTCCCACACTAATAGAGAATAATGATATATGAACTTCATCTAATAGATCCTTCTTCAATTTTGGTGTTAATGGAACACATAATTGGTTTCTAAAACTTATCATTCCATCAAAATAATTTTTGAACATAATATCACGACCCGACCCAACGGGGCTCGAGCAGCGACTCCCCAAGCCCGCCTCCAATAGGCCAGGGGATGGCGACTAGCGCCGAGTAGGCTATCACACACATGGGAGGCATTATCCCAAGGTACCTGTACACACGCACCCACAAACACCTCCATGCAACAATGAAGAGATATAGAAACTGAAAAGTAAATGCATGCATACAATCTATCCCAAACCATAGTGCAACAGCAAAAGTACCCAGGGAAAAACAGGGCCCACCAAATAAAACTATAAAGCAGGTCCAACCTGATCTGAAGAGGGGGAACGCTACCACAAACACCCGCCGGAAAGATCCCTCGGTACAACTCTGGTAGACACCCCGGTCAACTCGCTCACTCAGCTCTGCCAGATCCGGGTCCTCCTGGGACTCTGTCAAAAGGCCTGTGGTCTGCACAAGACACAAACATGTGCGGGAAAAGCCCATGTAGGGGTGAGTATAAAAATACTCAGTAGGCACCCCAAAAACCCAAAACCCAAGGGAGCAACTGAAAGGCAACAATCCGCTAAACCCAGCCAGAGGGATCCCAGACGAGAGAGAAACTCCATCTCGTGACCATCCTTGGCTAAACAAAACTATTCATCTCACCTCATCTCAGGTGTATGCCCATACACACACCTTGAAAAATCTAGATATACTCAGCTCATGCCACAAGCCACAAGAGGTACCGACCTCATCACCAGCAACTGTCCCAACCAGGAGAGTACACCACACGAACACTACCATACCAGATGGAAATCATCCGAGAGATACACTCCATCGGGTCCCAAACAAACATCTCAGACGCTCACCCGAGAGACCACGCTTGTTGGATAACATCACTGAGGAAACATCGCTGAAACAACATAACCACCAAACTCCTCGGATAGGGGATCACCGCTAGGGTCCGCTAGGGGATACCAAGACCCACTCCGGTATACGTAGCTCACAGATAGGGGATCACTTCCAGGGTCCGCTGGGGGATACCATGACCCGATCTGGCATACGTAGTTCTCACAGATAGGGGATCACACCCAGGATCCGCTAGGGGATACCACAACCCAATCTGGCGCTCGATAGAAGCTTCACACTCAAATAGGGGATCATCGTCCATATAAAGATGATCACGACGATACCGGAACCCTATCTGGTATAACTCGCGATGTAGGGGATCAAACCGACGATGCTGCAACCCTACCGAAACCACGCGCTGAGTAGGGGATCGCATAACCAATGATACCACAACCCTATCGACACCAAGCCCTGAGTAGGGGATCGTATAACCAACGATACTGCAACCCTACTATAAAATTCATGCTGAGTCGGGGATCGTATACCCGACGATTCCACAACCCTACTGGGCAGGACCCACCGTGTAGGGGATCATATTCCCGATGATGCCACAACCTTACGGGGTTAAGCTGCTAGATAGGGGATCGCTGCCCGTGAATAAGCGGTCATAGCGATACCAAGAACCCGATCCAGGGTAAAGATGCTAGAGGATCTGCTCTGGGCCCACTGGAGGGATGCCAAAACTCTACCAGTTAAAACATACCATCGAGAGGATCACAAACCCATACGAAGGTTGTGATGCCACACAAACCCTCGTAGGAATGAACCAAGGGAGCACCCACAACCACTGCTGGGCCAAACGTCGCTAACCCGAGCGACCCACCATAATGCCACACTGCGCACCTCCTAGGCCAAAACCGAGGCCACCATCGCATTCTACACAAAAAAACATGTAGGATAGGCTGTTTACTCACCCGAAACGGAGCACTGGTGAAAAAGGAACTATTCACCATAGCTAGCTCGTGCGGGGCCCACACAATGATCCTGAAACCCATTGAGCAGATCACACCACGACGATCCCCTCGGAAAAACAAGTGGAATCGACTACTCGCTCGTCCGAAATGGACACCCGGTGAAAAAGGCACTATTCACTGAATGCCAGCTCAGGAGGGGCCTAGGCCTGGATTCCGAAACTCATCGAATGGATCACACCATTGCGATCCTCTCGGAAAAACACACAGGATCGACTATTCATCCGCCAAAATCAGACTCGTGGTGCAAAATATGCTTTTCTCCGCAAACGCAAAAACTCGGCCTCGTGGGGCCCGCACCCCGTTCATAGTCCCAACACCTGGAAAGCATCTCAAAAAGTCCATCATACCATCAGGGTCTCAACGCCGCTGACGGCACGTCAATCGGACACTCAGGGTAGAGGTTACAACGGCCCGAAGTCCTAAAATAATAAAATATTATTATTTTATACGACGTTTCTAACTCCTGGGCCACGATCAAGAACCCTTAAACCCTCAAAGTGAGTTCAAAAGGTCTGTCTCAACGCAAGGAGTGCGTCGCCGCAAATGGCTCGCAAATCGGAGTTACGGTTTGCGAGTTACGGGGGTTTAAAGAACCCCCGGAAAATCCTGGCCGGACCACCGCCAGCCTCGCCGGAAACCACCGCGCCACCGCCAGATTCTGCCGCGCCACCGCCGCCGCCACCGGAAACCGCCGCAACGCCGCAGCGCCGTCGCCAGATTCCGCCATGGCCGCCGCCCGTCGTCGCCGGAAAACCAGTTTTTCGCCGGAAAACATCCGGGAGCCACCTGGAGCACCCCGGTGCTCCAAATTCAGATCCGAAACATGTTTTGGAAAGCTCGGGACCCGAACTATACAACCCTTATGAAAATTTGAAAGACAAAAACACAAAAAAGTGATCCGAGATTGTAAAACTCAACCACCTACCTTGCGGGCGAAACGCCGACGTTCTGCCTTAGATCCGCGCTCCAGAGCTTCCGTTGCGCGCTCCTAGAACGTCCGCCGTCGAATTCCGAGCTCGTGGGCGCTTCGTTTGCTCGATTCGGCGGACCGGCGACGAATAACAGCGATGAATGTCGAGAGGAACGATAAGGGGGGGGGGGGGGCTGATATTTATATCAGCCGCCCGCCGGCGCCAAACCCGCCTCGGACCCGACTCCCGATGCGAACAAAAGTAAGGTCACTCCTAGGGTAAACACGCCGTTCTAAACACAACGACGGACTCAGATTTTCCATCTGAGACTCCATTCAGAAGTTGTTCGAGCCGATGCTCACACACTAACTTCACTACTTATTTACGAAAATGCCCTTGGTGGCGTTTCTCACCGCATGCCCGCACCCGCAAAGTTTACACCTCTCTTAGGGTAAACGGCACGTTCCGGACGCAACTGTTCCCTCAGATTCCCGTTCTGAACTACCTTTTAGGAGATATCACACCCCTGCCACATGCATGGTATAAAAATACTTAATATTCTTATAAAATTAATTCCGGGCACATCGGGCCTCGGAATCGCACGCCGTCTTCGCACCTAGCTCTGGAATTATTCGCAGAAATATTCCAAAGTCTGACAGGACCAAAAACCTGAGTGGATACACTTAAGTACATTTCTAACCTTCTTCTACCATTCCGCATCCACCTACATTTCCTCATTAATCCTCACATGGATGGATGTTTGAAAATTCATCTGATACAGATATTATATTCCCCTTTCAATATTATTTAAAGGTCCATCTTCTATAAATCCATAAAAATAGTTGATCTATTGGAATCCTCATCATGGAAAAACTAGAATGGTCCTTCTAACATAGAAAATTATCCACTATGTTTTCTTCCATAGGGTTATAATGTATTGAGTAGTTGAAATATTTGAACAAATCTAACCCTATTATATGGTTCAAGTTCAAATATTTATATGTTAATATATATTTCAAGATTTTATGATTTATATATATATATCACACCTTTAACCATATTGATAATGACTTTGTATTTAAAATGCAAAAATTACTGATGCCAAATCCAAATCCTAAGTTAGATAATTTTTCTCATGAATTTTCAATTTGAGGGAGGATTAATCTATCACCATGTCATTCTTCATGAGTAAGAAACTCAATACCATTTTTGATGCATCACTATTTATCACAATCCCATATTTTCTATAGATTATTTTGATCATAGGTGTTATAACAAACATTCTTTTTAACTCCTTGAAAGTTTTCTCACATTAATTTGTCTATAAGAACATGGATCCCTTCTTAGATGACATAGTTTTTCGATTATATATCCCTAATAAATATCTCACATAGAATTGGTTGAATCCTTCAAACCCAATAAAACAACATATTTTAGTTATCATTGTTGGTTTGGACCAATGTTCAGTAACTTATATATTTTATGTATCCACCGATATACCCTCACTTGAGATTATATGACCCCAGAATGTGACTTTTTATGAAAAATTAATACTAAGTAAATTGACAATACATATTCTACTTCCCCATTTTCTTTAGATCAATCCTCAAATATTATTCATTACCTTCATTTATCTTCAAATATATAAGAAATCATCTATAAAGGCTACCCAAAATTGATTAAGGTAATCTATAAAGGATAAAATTATTAAAACTATAAAGAGGGTAGGAGAATTCATTTCTCCAAATGGAATAACTATATATTCACAATGATCATACCATATATTGAAGGTTTTCTTTTCTATATCCTTCTTCTTGACTCTTGATTGATGATATCAATATTTAAGATCAATCATGAAATCATTTTGAGCTCCTCGTAATTGATCAAATATATCATCAATATGGGGTATTAGATACTAATTCTTGATTGTTACTTTTAAATGTTCTTGATAATCATTGAAAAGATGAACTGAACCAACATTCGTCTAATCAATAAAAAATGTATCACCCATGAAGATGTACTAATGCAAATATATACATTCTTTAGATTCTAGAGGAGTATTTTCTTCCAATTCCTATAACTCAATAATGAATATTCTATATGGATTCATTGAAAATGGTGTAACACTAGGTATGAGTTCATTTCAAAACTCAATTTCATGATTTTTTTGGTATAATACCCAAATATTTAGGAAATAAATTAGTATAATCATAAAAAATAGGAATATATTCGATGTTGAATTTACCCCCAACCATTCAGATAAATATGCCACATGAATATTTATTAAGACCTATAAAACATAACTTTAATAAGAAGTTTATATTGATACTTAAACCAAAATAATATTATTGGTTCCTTCAAATTATCAAACATGACTTCCATTTTTCACCAATTGACATTGCATATATATATAGAGAGAGATACAATCCATGAACTCATATAAAATTCAACTATATGGAGAATAACATGATTTTTAGGAAGTATGTACCCACAAAATTCTATCAAATAGAAGCTATAAAACTCATTTGTGATCATTATATGATCATTATTTTTTACTGCTAACTCAACAAATATTTAGTGAGATTGTTCCATGATACCCTTATAAAATTATTCATATATAAAAGAGTGGGTATATCAAGAATAAAATAAAACATTTATAGTTCTATAGTGGATGGTAAGTGTACCATTCACCACTTCTTTCTTATAACCCACTTCACTAGCTATGATCATATGAGTTTTTCCTTTGTGTCATTGATTTAGAGGTTATTGATGCTGATAGTCATCATTGACCATCAAATTTATGAATTTATTGGTGTGATGTATATACTCCATATGATTATAGAATCGGAGTGTGGTGGAACATTTGGTTGATATTTTCACTTTTGCTTTCATTTAATATCTTATTCATCTCACTATGACATTATTTCATTCGATGACTTTATTTTCTTCACAAAAAACATTTACTAGACCACCAATGGAAATTTAATATATAATTCTTTCTACAGTTCTCAAATTAAGGATGATCAATTTTCTTTCCTCCATCAGTATGTTATTATAATTTCCTCAAAATTACATCTTTATCATATTGTCTCCCAAACCATGAGAAAACAAAGATTCTCCGATTTACATTTCTAATATGGGATAACATCGAATGATTTATTCACATCTATTAAATTTTATAACAAGGAATTAATTTTCAAGACATGGTCTAAATCCACTAAAGAATTGATCAATTTTTCTTTCAGGTTCAATGATAAAAATCAATGTATACCTTCAAAATATTGTAAAATTTTCCTCATTGGTAATAATGGATTTTCCATTTTCCAACTTTTGTTATAAGAGTTTCCTATCTGTTTCCCTGTGAATTGTTTGAGGATAATAATTATTGAAAAATACATTCTTAAACTCTTCCCATGTAATTGAGTCAACTTTATCATCTTTCCATGTATTATTGATAAGATTCCACCATTCAAAAAATTAAACATAAAAATTTTTAGACCCCCAAAACACTGTAACACATTCCCTGCCAATGGAGGTTTTATATTGTGGTTTACTAAATCGCCACTAAAAAAATTCACATATTTAAAGATTGTTTTTATGAACTACCTCTATATATTATTTTTTATTAAAAAATATTTTTACCCATGCCCCGCCCTTCTCCAAATCCCTTATCTCCTGATCTCCCCTTCCTCCCAACCCTGAACCCTATCACACTGTGCTCCCCCCTCATCAGTGCTCAGGTATCTCCCGAACCCTCCAATCCCATGCCCCTTGTGCCATTTCCGGTGTTGTGGTCACAATTTCCTAACTTGTCTCCCTCACCATTTCCCTCACCCGAGTCGTCATCCTTGCCCAAGTCCTATACCTTCCATTTCCTTCCTTCAATACCACACTAGAGGTGAGGTTATATAGGTTTGATATCTCTCTTCCTTTTCATTTTGAGTTTTAGACTACATTTTTTTCTCTTAATTTTGATTAATATAAAAACATTATTTCCCATTATACATATGCCCTATGTTTTAATTTTATATTTTTAGTCTTTAATTTTTTTATTTATGTTTGTTGGATGTGTTTACAGTATGCATTACTGAATGAATTTCCATGTTTTGTAGGCATTTTCAGTATGGTGTGTGTTCTCAATTATCGAGAGAAATTTAAATTAATACTCAACGAAATAAATAATAATTTTCAATTCCATTAATAAATTATTTATTTTGTTAGACTGTAAAATTAAAAACTAGAGAAAAAATTAATTTTTATTTTGGAGTGTAACACCCCAACCCCAGTTACCCAAAGTCGGTGAATTATTACATAACATTGGCATGATAACGAGAAAGATCAAATCTCGAAAGACTGATTGGTTTAGTAGCCTTATAAACACTAGATACATTCATAAAGTTTACATTACATCATAAAAATGAAAACTAATACAACCAAATCTTGTCTTCATATCCCTTCATATTATCCCTACCGGTCATTCATAAATTACTTTTTCACATCCTGGGAAAAATAAAACATTGAAAGGGGTGAGCTCAGATGCTCAGTAAGGATAATAATATAGCGGAAAATTTCATAAATAAACATAAACATTTAAGGAAATGTATAACTAAAACAAAATCCTTTTAAACTTAAACTTCAGCATAATATGTCATAGATAAAATGAAATAATTCTATTTACTTATTCACATGGTTATTCTACTAGTCGAATAATCACATGAAATATCAATAAACACTTTCATAATGACAGAATGCATAATGCCAAACTATCATCACCTCATAGCCAGGCCCTCGTGCCAAGACTAAAAATAATATTTTGTCAAGGCCTCATACCAAGACACTAGTTTGTCTCATGAGACCTACCGATGCATTGAGGAGCTACAGTGGGCTCCACCCGTCACATATTAATTCCATTGCATTCGTCATATGAACAAGTTTAAACATAACATAAACAATCATATTAAAACTAGCATATGAAATTTCAATACTTTCTCCATAAACCATGAATGGAATAAAAATAACACTTCCATAGTAAAACATATCACAAAACCTTCAATACAATATGGATGTCTTGTATCATAATAAATCAACTTCAAATAAGCTTAAAATAGATCAAAGGATATTGACATAGATGAAATCAAAACTATTTGAGAGAAATATCTCCTTTTTTGAAATCATTTAAAAGTCACATAATTATAAAATAAAAAATTTACTTTGAAAATATTCTTATAAGATTGTAAGGGATGCTTTAACAATTTTATAACCGCAGAAAATAGCCACACCCGCCGTATAAGTTAAAAAAAGACATTATTAACTTAATTCTGTCGAAAAGGATAAAAAGGACCTTGTTTGGAAAATGACGGAAATATTACTTTATAAACATCTTATAAAAAAGAAAAAAAATTATATAAATGACTTTAACCCATATTCTTTAAAATAGTAAGAATGATTTGAAATACATTTTTAAGAAACATGGATGTGGATGATAAATAGGTCCCATTAGATAATTACATATAAATAACCTCGGATAATGAAGAGATTGTGAAATAACCCTTAACTTGTATTTTTACATGGTTTATGGTAGGTTAACATCCTGTATAATGGTGAAATAATTGTTAATAAATTATACAAGAATCATATATATTAAAATGATATCATATATGATCTTTTAACATTGATTTTTTAATAACATCTTAGTATTATCGTTGTTTCGGGTGTTAATGGATTCATTTTACTTTGTGTTTTTTATTATGTAAGCCATGTTATTTATGGATAGGTTGTATCTTATTCATATCCAGAATGATATCAAGTCCTTAAACATTATTTTTAATCATCCAATAAAATTTAGTCTTGAATGGATACGATGGGAAATGAATCTCATCCCTTTTGTGGAGACGGTAATCCGTACGTACGTACGAGCAACAATATCATTTTTTTTATATTAAAATAATATATAATTGGATGGTATATCATATAGAAATAATCATTATCATGTTATATTTATTATTTACATGAATTATACATCATTATTATACCCATCTAAATAATAATTTATTGAATAACAATTACACCACAACGTGGAGACGATAGGTCGTACGTACGCACGTATGGTGACATGTCATTCAAGGGATGGGTAGAATAATGAATTTGTTTGTTCCATATTTATAATAACATCAAATTATAGAGAATATATTGGAGTTATTATTTTAGAATGGAAATGACAATGAAATAAGAAGTTGAATATGAAAGGAACATTAAAGAGGGTGGTTAAGACGTTACATCTTCTTCGGGTTCTTCCTTTTGATTTGATCAAAATTGGCTCCATAGGTTGGATTTATGATCAAGATAAGGACTCCATGTTCAAGTGAGGGAAGTGGTGAGGATATTTGGGCAGAGGTTGTCCGATCCAAATGGCTTTGAAGGTTTGAATAAATGAGAAGGGGGAGTGCCCTTTTATAAGAGGGGTGAGGGGATCCTTTGGAAAAGCTAGAAATATTATTTTATAATAAATACATATTTGGATTCTAATGGCTAAAAAGTATATTATTTGATGGTTAATGTGGGGATAGGTCTAAAGCAACTCAAAAAATAGATTTTAGACAGGTTTCGGTCACATTATTAACCTTATCTTTTATTTTTAACTCTTTGTTAATTAGATTGACACTTACCATGTCACTTTGTATTTTTATATTATATAGTTAATAAACATACTATATACATACAATAGACCCAAAAATGGTCCATTAATGATTCAATAATTATGATATAAGTATTTTGGCAGAACCTTTGATTTTTAGGAATTTAATATCAATTAATAATATAATATTTGTTTTAAAAACTCATTTATGTCAATTTTGATACTACTCAATAATTGATTTTTTTAAAGTCATAAAAACTTTATTAATTCGAACCAAATTAATTTATACAATAATAACATGTCACATTAACCAATAAAATTAGTGTATGTCATAATAACATTCAAATTATATTTATTTTAACATTTATAATATCAATTATTTGATTATTTTATTAATAAGGATAATACTGTATCAGTATTGTGTCATATATATTTTTACTTTTTAAATGTCTAAAAATTATAAATAAAATACTATTATGTAGGAGATCGTTTTTATATTTATAATTAATATTTATAATCTAAAATCCAACATATATAACCCTATGTAAAAATTGTTTTTCTAAAAGATATATGCTTATGTCATTTTTGTATTTATTTTAACTTAATTAATATAAAGTGTCCTTATCACTAACAAGTGACTCATGGGGTCCCAAAATCGACCCAATGATGCCCAGGGTGGGCCATGTATCCACCAATAAGGTTAGGACAAGTTTTAGGGTAATGTATTATTATTATAATATTATTTTTTTACCCTTATTTACCGGATTTACCCTTTAACCATGGTAAATAAAATATTTACCGAAGTAATTATTCAAAATGTATAAAAATAAAAGTTAACTATTTACACAATTTTGACATCCTGATTCCAAATATGAAATCCATTTTTCCAAATTCAAAACACAGAAGTGGCAGAAATTAATTTAAAATTAATTCCCGTTGTCAAAACAAAAAGCATGTTTTTGAGATATAATAACTATGAAAATATTGATACTTGTTTATGTTCGGTTTATTTGTGAAATTATTTCCAATGACCAAAATTGTATTAAATGGTAAAAATATATTCTAAATATACTTTAAAAACACTAAAATTAATAATTTATCACTATTAATTATTTTGATTAAAAAATTTATTTTTAATTAAAATTTAGTAATTTTCACTATTCATCAAAATATAAAAGTTATCTGAAAAGTACCAAAATTTCATCCTAAGATAATTTGATATTCCAAATCCAAAAATGAAGTCCATTTATAAAGATAAAATGTAGAAAATTTCAAAAGGTGTGTATTAATATTCATAATGACTACTTTGATTGGTTGCGGCGTGTTAGAATCTCTGACTTGCGTACAACACACGCTACGGTATTACTCAAAGAGAAGCATACCGTGGAATCTTGGGGTGTTACATTCTCCCCTCCTTTAAAAAATTTCATCCTTGAAATTTCTAGAATATTACTGCATAAAAAGACTCTGGTGGTTCTTTATCATAAGTTCCTCGGGTTCCCACGTTGCCTCTTCCACCTTATGGTTTCTCCAGAGAACTTTTACTAGATGAGTCGTCCGGTTTCTCATCACTTTTTCTCTCGTATCAAGAATCCTAACGGGCTCTTCGCAATAAGGGAGATCGGGTTCCAGTTCTAATTCCTCATAGGTGAGTACATGTGTTGGGCTAGGCATGTATTTTCTCAACAGTGATACGTGGAACACATCGTGAACTTTGGAGAGATTTGGCGGCATTGCCAAACGGTAAGATACAACCCCAATTCGTTCTAAAATTTCGAAAGGTCTGATGTACATGGGACTCAATTTACCTTTCTTGCCAAAATGTATAACTCCCTTCCATGGAGATACCTTCATGAAAACATGATCTCCCACATGAAATTCCAAATCCTTTCTTTGGTTGTCAGCATAGCTCTTCTACCTACTTTGAGCTGCTTTGATGTGGTTTTAGATTACCTTCACCCTTTACATCGTTTCCTCCACCAGTTATATTCCTACAAGTTTTCTTTCAGCAACGTCATCCCAACAGGTTTGTGTGCGACATCTACTTCTATATAACGCTTCATATGGTGCCATCCGAATGCCTGAATGGAAGCTGTTGTTATAGGAAAATTCTACCAGAGGTAAATATTGATCCCGCATACCCTAAAAGTCAAGTGATAATGATATCAACATATCTTCTAAGGTTTGAATAGTTCGTTCTGATTGTCCATCTGTTTGAGGGTGGTAAGCAGTTCTCAAACAAAGTTCAGTATCTAAGGACTTCTGAAGACTTTTCAAAAATCTTGATGTAAAACGGGGATCGCGATCCAAGACAATCGATAGGGGTACTCCATGAAGTCTCTCAACTTCATTAATATATATTATCGCTAGACGTTAAAGTGGTAAATCCTCCCATATAGCAAGGAAATGTGCTGACTTGGTAAGACGATCAACAATGACCCATATTGCATCGTTCCTTCTAGGAGTCTTTGGTAGTCCCATGACAAAGTCCATCGTGATATTATCCCATTTACACTCAGGTATGGGAAGAGGTTGCAATACTCCTCCAGGCAGTTGCCTTCCATCTTTCACTTATTGAAAAACCACACATCTTGACACAAAATCAGAAATCTCCCTCTTCATGTTGTCCCACAAAAAATGTTCCTTTAAATCTCTATATATTTTGGTGTTCCCAGGGTGTATAGAGAAATTGGAACTATGAGAATCATCTAACAATTCCCTTTTTAAATCAGGTATAGCGGGAACACAAAGTCTCTTCCCGAATTTCAAAATTCCTTCTTCATACACAAAGTCACTCAAATTCCCATCATTCACAGCTTTAATCTTCCTTTGTAACTCTTCATCACCGGTCTGAGAACTCCTTATCCTTTCTAGTAAATATGTTTTGGAAACCATTTGAAAAATCATTTATGTTTCACCTTCCATGGTGATTCCCATATCCAACTTCACTAGATCCATGAATATAGGATCCCTTTCAATTCTCATCATGTTCAAAACTCCCTGATCCTTTCTGCTAAAAGCATCTTCCACCTTATTTGCCTTCCCCGGGTGGTAGTGTATTGTGCTATCATAATCCATGAGTAGTTCAAGACATCTCCTTTGCCTCATGTTGAGTTATTTCTATGAGAAAATATACTTCAAACTCTTGTGATCAGTATAAATCTCACATTTCTCACCATAGAGATAATGTCTGCATATCTTAAAAGCAAAGATTACAATAGCTAACTCAAGATCATGATTAGGATAGTTTTTCTCATGAATTTTCAGATGTCGTGATGCATAAGATAACTCTATCATTCTGTATAAGGACACAACCATGTCCTTTCATTGATACATAAATATAAATAACGAACCCATAATTCCCCGATGGTAGAGTCAATATTGGAGCATTGACTAATCATCTCTTCAGTTCTTCAAAACATTAATCACACTCTTTTTTATAGACAAAGTTAACCCCTTTACGTGTGAGCTTCGTTAATGGGTTATCCAATCGGGAAAAATTCTGGACGAAACGTCGATAATTACCTGCTAAACCAATAAAACTACATACCTTAGTTATACTCATCGGTGCTGGCCATTCTTAGATTGCCTTGATCTTAGAAGGATCAACGGAAATTCCATACTTAGAGACAATATGGCCATGAAAAGAAATTTCTTGAAGCCCGAATTCACACTTGCTAAACATCCCATATAATTCATGTCTTCTCAGAGTCTTCAAGATAATGCGCAAGTGATTTTCATGATCTTCGTAGCTTTTGGAGTATACCAAGATATCATCAATAAATACCACCAAAAAATAATCGAGATATTCCTTGAAAACATTGTTCATTAGATCCATGAATATAGACGGCGCATTAGTTAGACGAAAAGGCATTACTGTAAACTCGTAATGCTCGTACCTTGTTCGAAATGCTGTCTTCGGAATGTCTTCCTTATTCACAAACAACTGATGGTATCCTGATCGAAGGTAAATCGTTGGAAATTATTGATCTCTATGTAGTTGGTCCAACAAATCATCAATGCGAGGTATGGGATACTTTTTCTTTATTGTTATATCATTGATCTTCTTGTAGTCGATACATAACCTCATAGATCCATCTTTCTTTTTAACAAAAAGAACAGGGGCTCCCCATGGAGAAATACTAGGGCGAATAAATCCCTTATTACTAAATTCCTCTAGTTGTTTATTTAGTTCAACTAATTTTATAGTGTCCATTCTATAAGGGGTCTTCGATATAGGACATGATCCAGGAATTAAATCAACAGAAAACTCAACTTCTCATTCTAGAGGATGTCCAGGTAAATCTTCCAGAAACACATCTACATATTCTTTAACAATTGGTATATCCTATATTTGAACATTACATTCCTCACCCAATGTTATTTCATTCTCTTCCTCCCCGATAATTGAATTTAGTTGATCTACAGGGTGTGGATCTAGATAAGAATTAGGCGGTGATGATTCTGCTCTAAAGATAAGGTGTTCCTTATCATTATCATCAAAAATCGTAACCTCTGTCTTCTTATTATAAATCTTCACATCATGGTCTGGAAGCCAATCCATTCTGAGGATTATATCAAATTTATTCATGGGTATGACGATGAGATCAGCAGATAAAGAACATTTATATGCCCTAATGGGAATGGATCCACGAAACTTTGTAGCAATGATACTTCCCTTAGGGGTTTTGACTGACAAATCTCTTGTTAAATAAAATTGGAAATATCTAATTTTCTTTGAAAACTGGGAAGATATGAAACAATTTGATGATCCAGAATCAAATAATGCATTTGGTAAACTTGAGGAAACCATTAAATTACCTGCCACCATGTCTTTCGAAGCTTCTACCTCAGCAGTAGTGATAGAATAAGCTTGGACATGATCCCTTGTCCTTTTTTGAGCCAAGTTCCCCTGACTCTTAATACATTCATTTACATAATGTCCAATATCTCTACAATTATAGCATTCCACATTGACAAAAACCCTCTTTACCTTGCAATCATGAGCTTGGTGGCCTTTTTCACCACACTTGTAACAGACTCCCATTTTTTTAAGCAAGTACCAGGGTGTTTCTTTCCACATTTACTACATGATAGATTTTCAACATTTCCCTTCTTCCCCTTATTTCCATTTCCAGATTGATCAGCAGATCTCTTCTTCTATTTCTTTGCTTTAAAGTCATAAGACTTAGAGAATTCCTTTTCGGTGTTGATAGCACACGAGACAATATCTTCGTATGACGAGAAGGTTTGTGAGGCTAAAGCTTGACGGAGAAATGGTTTTAACCCATCAAAGAAAAGATCAATCTTACTTATTGGGTTACGTATATAATCTATAGCATACCTCGATAACCTTGTAACGTTAGCTTCAAAATTTGCGACATTCTCATCCTATTTCTGCCTCAGACTCATAAATTGCCTTTCCATATCAGCTCGATGGTCTCAAGGAAAGTATTTTTCTAAGAATAGCTCTTTGAACTCCCTCCATTCCATATCTGATACTTCATCATCTTCCTTCGTGTTTTTTATCAATGACCATCATTGATCAGCATCTCCAGTGAGGCGGTAAACTGCCTTGATAACGTTTTCCCTTTCACTACTCCCCAAGGCATGGAATATTTTCTCAAAAGAATTTTCTATTGCTCAGATACCAAGGGATTTGTACTCCCATTGAATGGTGGTGGTTGTTTCATCATGAAGTGATCTAACATTCATCCTCCCCGCTACAGATTAGGGTGCTCTATACGGGTAAGGTTATTATTCATAACCTGAGTGAGTTGTCCCAGTACAGTGATAAGCTGATCAGCACCAGTTACCTCACCAGCTCCACTATTCCCTACATGGAGTGCATGAATTGATACGGTTTCCATTTCTTCCACTAGGTGACATTTCTAAACAATGGCATAAAGTTGATCTGTTTATGAATCAAAATACAAAATTCCATACCTGTAAAACACTTAACACAAATTGAACAGTTTATGGATATAATCCATAATCATAAAAATGTTTTCTTTGAGGAAGTATATACTCATAAACGCTTCATAATGGTTCTTAAATAAAATGAGAATTATACTAAGCATATCCCCCGGGAGTGTCGTAACCAAGAGTGCAGCAAGGCCCGTTGTCGTGCACCAGTTCCCGTTCGAGTCTAGATGAATGTGGTGTTTTATGGTTTTACCCCTAGGTACATCTGTGCCAGAGCCGCCTCTACCTACTCATATCCAGAAAGGGATGTATTGCTTGGAAAACTCACAAAATCTCTACAATACCAAAATTCTAGGAAGTTCTTTAACACTAATCCTCAAAGATCATCTAAGGTCTACGTGCTCTAATCAGAGTTTATCTAAATCTAGCTTCCAAGGATTGTACTAATCTTCCTCTGATACCAACTATAATGTCCTGACCCCAGTTACCCAGAGTTAGTGCATTATTACATAACATTGGCATGATCATAAGAAAGATCAAATCTCGAAATAATGATTGGTTTAGTAGCCTTGGAAACACTAGATACATTCATAAAGTCTATAATATATCATAAAAATTAAAACTACTACAACAATATATTTTCTTCATATCCCCTCTTATTATCCCTACATTTCATTCATAAATTACTACTTCACATCCTGGAAAAAATAAAACATTGAAAGGGGTGAGCTCAAATTCTCAGCAAGGATAACAATATAGCAGAAACTTTCATAAATTAACATAAACATTTAAGGCAATGTATAACTAAAACAAAAACCTTTTAAACTTCAACTTCAGAATAATATGGCATAGATAAAATGAAATAATTCCATTTACTTATTCACATGGATATTCTACTAGTCAAACAATCAAATGAAATATCAATAACCACATTCATAATGACGGAATGCATAATTCCAGACTATCATCACCACATAGCCAAGGCCTCATGCCAAGACTACAAATAATATTTGGTGAAGGCCTCATGCCAAGATAGTAGTTTGTCTCATGAGACCTACCGATGCATCGAGGAGCTATAGCGGGCTCCACCCATCACATATTATGTCCAATGCATTCCTCATATGAACAGGTTTAAACATATCATAAACATTTATATTAAAAGTAGCATACAAAATGTCAATACTTTCTCCATAAACCATGAATGGTATACAAATAACACATCCAAAGTCAAACATATCACAAAACTTTCAATACAATATGGATGTTTTGTATCATAATAAATCAACTTCAAATAATCTTAAAATCTATAAAAGGATGTTGACATAGATGAAATCAAAACTATTTGAGAGAAATATCTCTTTTTCTGAATTCATTTAAAAGTCACATAATTATAAAATAAAACATTTACTTTGAAAATATTATTATAAGCTTGTAAGGGATGCTTCAATGATTTTATAAAGGCAGAAAATAGCCACACCCTTCGTATAAGTTAAAAAAAACATTCTTACCTTAATTCTGTTGAAAAGGTTAAAAAGGACCTTGTTTAGAAAACGACGGAAATATTAATTTATAAACATCTTATAAAAAAGTCAAACAAGTTTATAAATGACTTTAACCCATATTCTTTAAAATAGTAAGAATTATTTGAAATACATTTTTAAGAAACATGGATGTGGATGATAAATATGTCCCAGTAGATAATTACGTATTAAAAACCTCGGATAACGAAGAGATTGTGAAATAACCCTTACGTTGTACTTTTCCTTCGTTGATGGTAGGTTAACCTCCTGTATAATGGTGAAATAATTGTTATTAAATTATAAAAGAATCATATATATTAATATGATATCATATATGATCTTTTAACATTGATTTGTTAATAACATCTTAGTATTATCGTCGTTTCGGGTGTTAATGGATTCGTTTTACTTTTTATGTTTTGTTACGTAAGCCGTGTTTGTTATGGATAGGTTGTGTCTTATTCATATCCATAATTATATCAATTCCTTAAATATTAGTTTTAATCATCCAACAAAATTTAGTCTTGAATGGATACGATGGGAAATGAATCTCATCACGTTCGTGGAGACGGTAATCCGTACGTACGCATGAATGAAAATATCATTCTTTTGATATTAAAATAAAATATAATTGGATGGTATATAATATATAAAGAATCATTATCATGTTATATTTATTATTTACATGAATTATAAATCATTATTATACCCATCTAAATAATAATATATTGAATAACAATTACACCACAACGTGGAGACGGTAGGTCGTACGTACGCACGTATGGTGACATGTCATTAAAGGGATGGGTATAATAATGAATTTGTTTGTTCCATATTTATAATAACATCACAGTATATAGAAAATACTAGAGTTATTATTTTATAATGGAAATAACAAGGAAAGAAGAAGTTGAATAAGAAAAAAACTTTAAAGAGGGTGGTTAAGACATTGCCTCTTCTTCGGGTTCTTCCTTTTTATTTGATCAAAAGGGCTCCTTAGGTTAGCTTTATGATCAAACTAAGGCCTATATGTTGAAGTCAGGGAAGTTGGGGGGATATTTGGTCAGAGTTTTGCCGATCCAAATTGCTTTGAAGGTGTGAATTAATGAGAAGGGGGAGTGCCCTTTTCTAAGAGGGGTGAGGGGCTCCTTTGGAAAAGCTAGAAATATTACTTTATAATAAATCCATATTCGGTTTCTAATGGCTCCAAAGTACATTATTTAAAGTTTAAGGTGGGTAAAGGTCGAAAAAAACTCAAAAAATATATTTTAGATAGGTTTGGGGAACATTATTAACCTTATCTTTTATTTTTAACTATTAGTTAATTAGTTTGACACTTACCATGTCACTTTGTATTTTTATATTATATAGTTAATAAACTTATGATATACAACCAAGAGACCCAAAAGTGGTCCATTAATGATACACGAATCATGATATAAGTATTTTGGCTGATCCTTTGATTTTTAGGAATTAAATATAAATTAATAATATAATATTTGTTTTAAAAACTCATTTATGTAAATTTTGACACTACCCAATAATTGATTTTTTTAAGGTCTTAACAACTTTATTAATTAAAAATAAATTCATTTATGAAATCCTAACATGTCATAGTAACCATTAAAATTCGTTTATGCAATCAAAACTTTAAAATTATATTTATTTTAACATTTATAATATCAATTATTTGATTCTTTTATTAATAAGGAAAATACTGCATCATTATTGTGTCATATATATTTTTACGTTTTCAATGTATAAAAATTATAAATAAAATAACATTATGTATTAAATATTCTTATATTTCTAATGAATATTTATAATCTAAAATCCACCATTAATAACCCTATGTAAAATGTTTTTTTCTAAAATATATATGCTTATGTCATTTTTGTATTTATTTTAACTTAATTAATATAAAGTGTTCTTGTCACCAACAAGTGGCTCCATGGGGTTCAAAAATCGACCCAAAGATGCACATGGTCGGTCATTTATCCACCAATAAGGTTAGGACACGTTTTAGGGTAATTTATTATTATTATAATATTATTTTTAACCCTTATTTACCGGATTTACCTTTTAACCACGGTAAAGAAAATATTTACCGATGTAATTATTCAAAATGTATATAAATAAACGTTACCTATTTACAAAATTTTGACATCATAATTCAAAATATGGAATCCATTTTTACAAATTCAGAACACAAAAGTGGCAGAAACTAATTTAAAATTAATTCCCGCTGTCAAAACAAAAAGCGTGTTTTAAAGATATAATAACTATCAAAAGATTGATAATTGTTTATGTCCGGTTTAATTGTGAAATTATGTCCAATGACCAACATTGTATTAAATGGTAAAAATATATTCTAAATATACTTTAAAACCACTCAAATTCATAAATTATCACTATTAATTATTATGATTAAAAATGTTTTTTTAATTAAAATTTAGTAATTTTCACTATTAATCAAAATATAAAAGTAATCCGAAGAGTACCAAAATTTCATCCTAAGATAATTTCGATATTCCGTATCCCAAAATGAAGTCCATTTTGAACGATAAATTGTATAAAATTTCAAAAAGTGGGTATTACTATTCATAACAGCTACTTTGATTGGTTGCGGCGTGTTAGAATCATGGAGTTGAGTACAACACATGATACTGTATTACTCAAAGAGAAGCATACCGTGGAAGCTTATGGTTTTACATGGAGAGTGATAATTTTTAATCCTAGTTGGATTTCATGAAGATAAATACTTTCTAAAAAATTATATTGGACATGAATTAACCATTCAATATACAATAATACCATAATTTTTCTTAGATATGTAATCGAATAAATAAAGAAAAATAATATGTTAAGTGTAGGATAATTTTATGTTTCATTATTTGATATGTTTTCATTTATTTTTTTATATAATTTCTTTGATAAATTGAATCTTTTTATTAATTTATATTACTATATTCATGATTTATTTTAAATTATGAGGAAGGTTGAATTTCATTTAAAATTCCTTGAAATTCATTTTATTGTAAGGTTAAATTATGAATGCATTCAATGTTTGATGTTTAATGAATTATGAATAATTATTATATTCTTTAAGACTAAAAGATAAATAAATTTATTTAATAAATTGAAATTTTATCATTGTGGTGCATTGAAAATTATAGATATATATTTTGAATTTTGATTTATATTATAAATATTATTCTAAATATGAAATTGAATTTGAGGATATTGAAATAAATTTATTTATTATTATTATTATTGGAAATTATTTTCATTGATGTGATTTTTTTTATATTTTTTATCTTTTAATTGAAACAAAAATAAGATGGGATACTTGTTTAGTATAGGATATGGGTTGGTATATAATTTACAGATGTGCTAATTATTTATTTCTCATGTCATTCTTGACCAATAAACATCATTATCAATCCTGTTATACATTATCAAATACCAGTAATGCCCCCTAACTAGAGAGGAATGATAATTCTATATTAATTTGAGAATCAGTTATGACTACTTTGTTGTTTGATAGTCTAGATTATATAGTATTTTGGGCTTCCTATATTCCATTATTATGATCCAGATACCAAAAAAACACATTTCACAATATATTAGGTACACCTCAAAAATTCAATAGGTTTCAACAAATATATTGAGATAATTAACTAATTCCAGGAGATTTCATTCACTCTTTTAGGTTATAAAATAATTTTGAAGGTTCATGTTTTGATTTTTTAAATTGATATGTAAATTTAAGTTAAAAGAGAAACATAAAAATGTTTACTATTGAGGGTACCTATAATCTAGAGATATTTATTCAATGATATAATAAATAAACTTCATAAAATGTATATCCATTGAAAAACTTTCCAAAAAACACATATATTCAAATCATTAAACATGTTTAAATATAAAATAAAAATACATACAAATGATAAGGAAACCTAATAGAACCAAAATAGAAAAAAGATAATTTCTAATAGTGGGGTCGAGGATGGAGGGGGGGGGGGGGGCGCAGGGGGTGAAAGGGGTGTGTACGGGGTAGGGAGAGGGGGTAGGGGTAGGGGGAGGGGTAGGGGAGGGGAGGGGGTAGGGGTTAGTTGGTAGGGGGTGTGAAGGGGGAGGCAGAAGGGGGGTGGGGGTGTTTAGGGTGGAAGGGGATGGGTATATGTAGGGTGGGGGTCAGGGGTGGAGGGGGAGGGGAGGGGGAGGGGGCAAGGGGTGTACAAGATGTGCAGGGGAAGGGGGTGTGTTGGTTGAGGGGGTAGGGGACATGGGGCATGGGTCATGTAGGGGGAGGGGGTAGGGGGATCTATAGGGTGTAGGGGGAGGGGAATATGCTAAGCTATAAATATTAGTGAAATTTCATTCATATTACCCTTATATGTTCTTACTAGATAACTCTACATACTAAGGAACTAGGTGAGTTACACAAGAGATATTAATTTCTAAATAGAAAATCTTTAAAAAGAGTATAATTATATTGAATGTTAGAAGGAAGCTAAATAAGAAAACTTGCTGACTATAATGACTATAACAACCTATTCTAAATGGGGTTTTTTATTTATTCATGGTTATGGTAGAACATGAAAAAAATGGATGTATTGATGTTCTTCATTAAAATATAAATAAAAAATACTACATGTAGTAGTTTCTAGTGGAGTAACATTCCTACTACTCATAGAAGGGAGAACCCCACACTTAGGATTTCCCTTCCTTTTAATGTTAATGAAAATTCAACATGTAATATTAAACAAGGAAGTGATATGTAATAAATCTTACTAGGATTCAGGATTATTATATGGGATAAAGCATTGAAGTTCCATGAGCATTGTTTTGAAACAAATGATCAGACCATAATTTCTTGAGTATTTTGAAACCTTTTTTTCATTATTATATAATTTTTATGTGTTATGAAAATTGGTGATGTATCTTTTAATTGATATTTTCACATGTTTTACATGATTTACCTAAGACTTCCACTTGGAGTTATAGAAACCTTCAACCAACTAAATAGTAGAAAATGAAATTTTCTTCAATTTAGAGATGAAAGTGTCCTCATTTTGAGAAAACATGAACCAAGAATTCTCAAAAAAATATAAAACGCAAAGATTTTTTTTCCATTTCATCAAACGCGAATAACTTTCCATGAAAACATTACAGTTTGTTTAGTAAAATCACTATGAAATTGAATTAGACAGAATCAATTACCTTACTAGGAAGAATTCACCACTTAGTACTTAAGTAATTAGTTTTCTTTGAACTGCATGAAGCTCCTTCATCATTTCTGTTTAATTTTCTATATATGGTTTAAGGATCAATGATCAAGTGATCAAGTATTAGGGTCCAAATGGTTTATAATTGAGTGATAAATAGAATGAAATGTTGTGTTTCTTCACCATCTATCCTCTAATTTCATGAAATTAAATCTTCTTCTAGAAAAAATATTTCATCTTTATGTAATGAGATTCCTAATAGATGAGTTCTGTATTGGGAAAGGCACAATTTCTATTAAGTCATGAATAGAGAGGGTAATCATTTAGTTTCTTAGTGGGAATGGGTTAGTAATTATCCTAAATGTGGGATTATGGGTTTGTTTATTGATGGGATCACCAACATTCATAGGTAAATGAGCTTGTTTTGGAAATATAGCTTCCAGTTGTAACCAATACATAATTATTACTGAATTGATGATAATAAGAGTGGAACATCAGTAGTTCTCTTGAGATAAAAAATGGTATGTTATATAGATGATAATTAAATGAGTTATCTTTAAAAGGGAAGAAATTTAGATATGTCTTATGGAACAAAGTTAGATATATTCTCATGTATGAAGTGGGATTTCTAATACATTCACATTACTAAGGGTTATCTTATTTTGATTAGTGTGTGGTAGGATATATTATTATTATTATTAATGTATTCCATGATATATTTTCATGTGTGTTTTTATGATGTTTAATATGAGTTTTAGTGGGGGTTCAAGGGAGTGCCACAGAGTGTTTGGGGTTGTTGGGGGATGCTGCGATGGGGTAAGAAGGGGTTGTGTTGGGTGGTGTGGGGGTACAGAGGGGGGAAACATGGGTGGGGGGTTGTGCACTCCAACATTATCAAGCACAAGAAATTAATCTCTCAATATCCCAACCTGAAGGTGATGGATCACAATTACCTTGATGCATCTTATGTAATCCCAAAGTTAACATTATGAATTTATTGAAAATCATAGATGACCCATATGTAGCGATCATATTACTCATATGACATTTAAATAGGTCAAAAATTACCTTGATATAGTCTCATTTTCTTTAGTGTGAGATTAATGTAGGTCGTGAATGAACGTTTCATAGCTTTGTATCAACTTAACTTTCCCATAGATTCTTTCCGCACCTTTATACATTGCTTAGAATACCTTTACATAGGTAGTGAATTATCCAAATGTCCTTTATGAAATATGAGTTCACCTTTACATTGGTCTCCAATTACTTTTATGAAGGGGCATGGGAAGGGGGTAGGGGGAAGGGGGTGTGTTGGGGGTAGGGGGAGGGGGTGTGCTAGGTTTTATTGAGTTCTGTTTGTAGGGGGAGGGGGTGTGCAGGGGGTGTGCTGTGTTTTTTGTATACATTTTCTCACATATGAATTTTGGTATGATTTTGTCACATCTTCAAATATGCTTATGCATATATCTAGTGATTTCAAATTTATACATTTGATATCTTCCCAAAGTAGACTTATTTCCTTCTTCCACTGTTATGGGACTCTTTCTTGATTTGTATTTTAAACCTACAAAACCGAATTAGAAAATCATTTATCACTCCTTTGAACACATTGATTACAATTTAAATAAATGGTATCCATGTTTTCAAAATACAAGAAGATAGAATTCTTAGAACATCATCCTGAATATAAAAATCATTGAAAAAGGTCTGATTCTCCTCTCTTTCTTCTTTTTTTAGTATGAAAGGTATGGATTATTTTCAATATTTTTTATAACTTATAACAATAAATGTTGGTTTCCACAAGAGCATTAAATTTTTTACAACAAAATGAAATTGTCTAGAGATATAATTCTTCATAGGAAACAAGTATTTTGTTGTTTAATTTTTATTTTATCTTACTTATCACATCAGACACTTAGTCCATTATCACTTTATATAGATGGAGGGTAGTTATATTATGTGAAGGGGGCCAGAATGGCACTGGAAGCAGCTACACGATTTTATTTTCAGGGGAAGGAGATTGGGGTTGTGGGGAAATTAATTTGCGTGTTTCATTTTTTTCATTCTTTATACAGTGCTCCTTCTATTTTCTTTACATTATCCATGGGCATCCAACGTATGGATGATTCATGCCTAAATACTACTAATGAACCACCCTTTCCTTTTGGATTCAGACATTTAGTTTAATTACACTTATCCTTTATGAGGCCACTCATTGACCATAATTTGATAGAAATCCAAAGATTGGGAGTATTTTATATTCAATATTTAGATATGTACTTTAGAATGAATGTTCTAGAGATTGATTGTCACTAATCAAAGGAATAGTACCAACCTCAAGCCCAAGGAAAGCCTTACCTTAAAAAATAGAAATAGTCCAATTCCCTCCCTCTCAGTGTGTTGAAATGATTTATCCGGGATGCTGACAATAACACAGATTATTCCGTTTAACTTCGCATCATCCTTTATAAACACTTCACCAACAATTTTTTCCCCTGGGGGATAGGGGTGTACATGTGTTAGGCTTTGGGGGGGGGGGTGCAGGGGCTGGTGGGGAACAGGGTGGAGGGGAAGGGGGTGTGCATGGGGAAGGGTGAGGGGGTGGGGGGTGCATATGCGGGGATGTGCAGGGTGGGGGGACATGCTGGGTGGGGGATATGTAATGTGGGGGGATCTGTAGTGTGGTTGGAAGTTATGAGAATTGTGAGTGTCTAAGAGTACTAAATCTAAAGAAGAGGGAGAATGAGAAGTTATTACAACCTGTAGCAAGGAATAAGTCAGTGAGTAAGATCAATCCCACAAGGTTATACGTATCTTTCAAGGAAAAATTCTGAACTTATGTTCAAGTGTATAAAATCTAGGTAATATATATTTTGGGTTGTGTTCTTATGAGGTTGGTGGAGAAGGCCAATAATATGTTCAAGAGAAAAAATAGAATCTAGAAAAGTAAAGAGATTGATTTTCACATATTGAGTGAGTTTACCAAAAGGAAATTGGGGTATCTATGCATTTGAGGAAGTAAACCATCTTTATAGGAGCAATGAAATCCATAGATATATTGTTATCTACATTAGAAGGACGAAGGTAAAAGAGAACCATTGAGAGATGGTAAATTTATTCTTATGAATCACATTATTTTGTGATCCCCAAACATCATAGCTCAGACCCCATCATCAATGTGAAATTACCCCTATTATAGAGTTATTGTAACACCCGAGACTTTTATGTTATATAAATCATCAAAGGAATCTTTTTCTACACAACACTTGCTTGGCTTGCTTTACACGCAATCGCGACCTTCCTCGATAGCTTGCGTCGTACGCAATACCGAGTTTCACTAAACAACAATATGCTATTAAAACTAGCCGTTATAAATAGTAATAACCACTTTTTGAAATTTTATAAATTTTATTTTTCAAAATGGACTTCATTTTTGGACTCAGAATATCGAAATTAGCCTAGGGTGAAATTTTTGGTATTTTTCTGAAAACTTTCAATTTTTGATGAATAGTGAAACCACTAAGTGGTAGGTTAAAAACTGAATTTTTGCATAAAACATAATTTTACCGCTTCTGTGAATGGAATTTTGAAAATCCGAGAGACACGGTTAATATCAAGGACTAAAATGTGGTTCAATGAGATGAAAATAATTTTTTGGTGAATAGTAACTTTTTTCGATTTTTACCGCGGTTAATAGTAAATAGGGTAACTAAGGGTAAATATGATATTAATATTACCCTAACACATGTCCTAATTCTATTGGACAAGTGTAATTCGACCAAAAACAAACTTAGGAATAAAATATGACCATTTAGGCCCACTTGGATTAGATTAGGACATTTATTATTAATTTATTTAAAGAAGGGTTAAAATAGTTAAAATCAAAGTTTAATAAGTAAATAATTTTTAATATGGGGTTATACATAAGATAAATTCGATTGTAAATATTCATTAGAAAGATAAAAAGCTTTACTACATGATGATATTTTATTTTTAATTTTTAGACATCAAATAATTTAAATTATTTATGACACAAAGATGATGCAGTAATTATCTTATTAATGAAATATTTACATAATTGATGTTATAAACACCAAAATAAATATAATTTGAGACTTTTATGAATTCCAATAATTTTATAGGTTACTATGATATATTAGTGTTTATTTAATCAACTTGGTTCGAACATATAATTCTGTTATGACTTTCACAAAAATCATATATCAAATAGTGTCAAAATTGACACAAAATAGTTTTTAAATCAAATATTATATTATTAATTGTTATTGTATTCCTAAAAATCTAAGGTTCGGCCAAATGACTTAGATAAGGATATATATTTTAATAATAAACAATTTGGGGTTCGTTGGGCATGTTATAGTAAGTTTATTAACCATATAGTGAAAGAAAACAAAAAGACATGGTAAAAGTTAAATTATTTAACTTAGAGTTAAATCTAATTGATAAGGTTAAAATAATACCCTAAACTTGTCTAAATCCTATTGGTTGATAGGATTTCGACCCTTCCCCACTTTAGCTTCGAAATAAGACCCTTTGGAACCATTATAAACCGATTTTGACTTTAATATAAAATAATATTTTGAGATATTCCTAAGGTGCCCCTCTCCTCCCTTATAAAAGGGCACCTCCTCCCCCTCCTCCTCACACCAATTTGAGCACTCAAGCTCGGCCAACCCCTTCCATTTTCTCTTCTCCACTTCCCTAGAATAATCCTAGAGGTCCTGGTCTTCTCCAAAGACCAATCTTAGTTCCTTAAGTGGAGGATTCAAAGAAGCGTTCCAAAGAAAAGGTAATATCCATTACCGATCTTTTCAATTTCTTTCTTCTTCAACTTCTTCTTCTTTAGTTGTTTCATGATAAAGTAATAACATCAGTATTAATTACATACTGATATGTTATTATAAATATGAAACAACCCTAATTCACCTTCTATCCATCCTACGGAAAAATGAAATCACCACGCGTGCGTACGTACGGAATACCGTCTCCACGCCGTGGTGTAATCTATTTTCCACCATCACCTTACAAGGATGGGTATAATGGTGTAATGAGTAACTACATATGATTATTATGAAGTAATATTGATACTGAAATAATATATATATACTCCAATACAATTCCACGATCATAGGAACGATATCATCACGCGTGCGTACGTACGGAATACCGTCTCCACGATGTGATGCGACTCGTTCTACATGATCTTCATTTCATAATGATTATATAAATGAATTGAATAAATGAATATGGTATATACTACACTAATACCATTCTGGAAATGAATTATCTATAACCTAAAGATAAGAATAAGAATTTATTTGACAAAACATGCATAAGAACAAAAAGTTATAAAGACCCGAGTAACAAGTAACAATGAAATATTACTAACAAGAAGCTAATAATATGACCATATATGATATCATATAAATATGTATGATTCTGAAATAAGTCAATAACATTATTTAAACCATTATACAGTAGCTTCGGACACGTACAAAGCTAATCGGACCTAAGGTAAGGGAAATATCACAATCTCATTTTTATCCGAGATTGTTTATTCGTAAGTATTTACTGGGGTGTATTTTATCATCCACATCCATGTTCCCTAAATATGTAATATTGTTTCCATCCACTTGCAATAGTTAAAACCCAATTTTACCCTTAGGTAAATTTTTAGTAAAGAATATTAAAGGAATCTTTTGTCGTTTTTCCGTACGAGGTACTTTTTGACTTTTCCAACAAAAGTACGAAGAATGTTTTTTTAACTTATACGGCATGAATGGATTTTTAAAACATTACTTCAAAGAAGCTTCCTTTACAAGTTTTCAAGTTTATTTTTAATCAACTTCTTTTATTTTAAAGTTGTATGACATGTTATGAAAGGAAAAATGTTTTTGAAGAAGAAAGGATATTTTCCTCAAGAATTCAATTCAAGTGTTTTATCAAAATTATTTTCCATCTAAGATAATAAAGGGTTCTGTTTCTATCCATATTTTTACATTGGTTTGACTATGTTGTGATGGAATTATGTTTATGAATTCCTTTATCATATATGAATTGATTTATGATGTCATGATGTTTCAAGAATCCCATTTTTGTTATATGTGTTATGCGATGATGTATGTTTTATGATTATGTGGCACACATAAGAAAGGATTCATTATAAGATGGGTGGGACCTATATCTCCCTCCAATGCATTGGGTAAAGATTTTATATCTCATGAGATAGACATGGCTGGAACGGAAGGTTATTTCGGTTCAGTGATACAGGACTGAAACGAGGAGTGAACTCGGTTCAGAAAGGGACTTTGTCCACTAAGATAGTCTTGGCAATGAGTCATGACTAACAAGAAATGATTTTCCATGATTATGTGTGCATGCCACAAAGTTTCAAGTTTTATGTTATGATTTTGGGGATCTCATTTTCACTTCTATGATTTATTCCATGTTAAGATATTATGTTCTCTTTTGCAGGTTTTGATTTTCAAAAAGATATGATATGATTTTTATTTCCTTTATTTGCCCTTGCTGAGCATTTGAGCTCACCCTTTTATGTTTTCTTTTCCCTAGGTCAGGAAGATGGATATTAAGTAGAATATGCTAAAAGGGACCCTAGATATGATGAAATAAATGGGAGACACTGTAGAAGATTTATGAACCAGTTGTTTATGTTTCCCAGTTTCTAAAGACACTATACCTATACGGTCCTTTGTGGTTTTGTCATATGTTGTAATAAGTGTGCTTCAATTTTGAAGTATTAACAATGTATGTAAAGTATGGGTCGTTATAGTTGGTATCAGAGGAAAGGTATAGTCAACCTTTGGAAACTAGGATGTGAAAGCCTTAGTAAGAACCCTACGAATAAGTCTAAGTATAGAACACAATCTTAGAAATGGCCATGAATAACCTAGGATAAGACCATAAGCATGAAAATTTTATTCTTGAATTATGTGGTTTCCTATTATAATTAGTGTTGCTCACACTATTCTTCTTGGTTTTAGTCAATGGCTGGAACCCGAAGGAACCGTGTTAATGCGGAATGCGACGGGCAATGAAATGATTGTCCCCCTGAGCAACCAAACGATATGAGAGCTGGAATGCAAAATCTTGTAGCCATGCTCACACAACTTTCTCAAGCTATGAATCATGCAGGATTTCCAAACGAGCAAAGGAGGGAGCAACATTCTGTTGAATCCTTCATGAGGCAGCGTCCACCTTCTTTCAGCGGGTCTACTGATCCATTAGTTGCTGAACAATGGATTAGTACTACTGAAAAGATATTTTCAGTTCTTCAATGTTCTGAACATGATAAAGTCATCCTAGCAGTGTACCGTTTGGAAGGAGATGCTGATCAATGGTGGAATCTTGTTAAGAATACGAGGCAAAGGGATGAAATTGAGTCTATGGAATGGGACGAGTTCAAGAACATATTTTTCAATAAGTACTTCCCTCGTATTCTCCGAACAAAGATGGAGAAAGAGTTTCTTGAACTGAAGCAAAGGGATGATGAATCTGTTAGTACATATGAAGCAAATTTTACAAGAATTGCAAGGTACGCTTCTGGTATTATTATCCAACCTGAGAGTAAGATCGATCGATTCTTTAGTGGCTTAAAACCAAGTCTTCGAAGGGTGTTAGCCATAAGGGACTTCAATAGCTACGAGGAAATCGTTCGATGTGCTCTCAAAGTCGAGATGGAGATTGGAGTAACCCATCAGTCACATGGGTTTGATAAGAAGAGGAAGATGGAATTCAAAGGAAACTCTAAAGAGCACACTGAAAAGAAGATGAACTTTCCATTATGCTCAAAGTGTGGAAAGAAACATGGAGGGAGTTGTCTTAAAGGGACAAGTAAATGTTTTAAATGTGGAAAGGAAGGTCATCGGGCATTTGAATGCCGTGATAATGGGAAGAAGATGTCTAATGATGCAAACAAAGGAAGGGATACACAGAATGAACCTACTACACTTCAATGTTTCAAGTGCAAGGAGATGGGGCATTATGCCAATCAATGCCCAAATCCAAGGGTTGATGATGATGGTCGACGTCAACAAAATCTTAAGGCTAAAGACAAAGGAAAGTCACATGCAATTTCTATCAGCGATGTGGAGTACGATAACGATGTGGTGAAAGGTACACTTACCATCCACTCTAAAGTAGCAAATGTTTTATTTGATTCTGGATCCACCCACTCTTTTATTTCTGAAGACTTTTCTAAGGGTATCACCGTATTACCTCAACAATTAGATGTTGAGTTAGCCGTGACAACACCTAATGGCACATCAATCGCATCAGAAGTTTATAATTCTTCTCCGATCGAAGTTTGTGGGAAAGTGCTTCCTGCAAATCTTGTGATCCTTCCTTTAGTGGAATTTGATGTGATTCTTGGCATGGATTGGCTTTCTCTACATGGATCTCATATCAATTGCCAAAGAAGGGAAGTCACATTTCATATTCCAGATCAATCTACGATCGTCTATCAATGCAAGGATGAACATAACCTTCCAGTGGAAATTTCTTCCATCTTATGGGTATTGATTCCACTAAATGAAGGTTATTTATCTCAAATGGTTGGTGAGAAACTCACGATTAAGAATATGCCCATTGTACGGGAGTTTGATGATGTCTTTCCGGAGGAATTACCAGGTCTTCCACCAAATCGTGAAGTTGAGTTTTCAATAGAACTCGTACCGGGTGCTTTGCCTATTTCAAAGACACCTTATAGAATGGCCCCAATTGAGTTGCAGGAATTGAAGAAGCAACTCCAAGAGAATCTTGATAAGGGATTCATACGCCCTAGTGCGTCACCTTGGGGAGCACCTGTTCTATTTGTTAAGAAGAAAGATGGATCAATGAGACTCTGCATTGATTATCGAGAACTTAACAAGATCACTATCAAGAACAAATATCCTCTCCCACGCATTGATGACTTATTTGACCAACTACGCGGAGCTCAATACTTTTCCAAGATTGATCTTCGTTCAGGGTATCATCAATTAAGGGTCAAAAGGGAGGATATACCAAAGACGGCTTTCCGTACAAGGTATGGACACTATGAATTTATAGTGATGCCATTTGGTCTTACTAATGCCCCTGCTATCTTCATGGATCTAATGAATAGAGTCTTTAGAGACTATCTTGATCAATTTGTGGTAGTCTTTATAGACGATATTCTTGTCTATTCAAAGAGCAAGGAAGAACATGAAGATCACTTGAGAATTATATTGAAGACCCTGAGAAAGGAGAAGCTTTATGCCAAATTTACCAAGTGTGAATTTTGGCTTAAAAAAGTTGCATTTTTGGGTCATATAATCTCAAAAGAGGGGATATCTGTGGATCCAGCAAAAACAGAGGTTATCGAAAGATGGTCGAGACCAACCACAGTAACTGAGATCCGAAGTTTTCTTGGTTTGGCTGGATATTATCGACGTTTTGTAAAAGATTTTTCACGATTATCTAATCCACTCACCAAGTTGACTCGGAAAGGAGTTAAGTTTGTCTGGACAGAGGAATGTGAAGAGAATTTCAAGGAGTTGAAAAGAAGGTTATCCAGTGCACCTGTGCTCACACTGCCTTGTAGTGGAGAAAGGTTTGTGATCTACAGTGATGCATCCAAGAAGGGATTGGGGTGTGTTCTTATGCAAAATGATATGGTGATAGCTTATGCCTCACGACAGTTGAAAATCCATGAGCAAAATTACCCAACACATGATTTGGAGTTGGCTGCGGTAATCTTTGCATTAAAGATTTGGAGGCATTACCTTTATGGTGAAAGGTGTGATATTTATACTGATCATAAAAGTTTAAAGTATATTTTCACACAAAAGGAGTTGAATATGCGTCAAAGAAGATGGTTGGAGCTGATTAAGGATTATGACTGCTCAATCCATTACCACCCTGGGAAAGCAAACAAGGTGGCAGATGCATTAAGTCGACAAGACCATGCTAGTTTATCCATGATGAGGATCACAAAAGATCCAATATTTATGGATTTACAAAGTATGGATCTTGGAATTATAATGGAAGGGGAAAAATCTTATCTTTCTCAAATGAATGTTCAACCATCTATACATGTGAAGATTAAAGAGGCACAGAAAGAAGATGTCGAGTTACAAAAGAAGGTGAGAAATGTTCCTGAATTCAACCTTGATTGTGATGGGATAATAAAGTTCAGGAATCGGGTTTGTGTTCCTCCCATCCCCGAATTAAAGAAGGAGCTGCTGGATGAGGCTCATAGTTCTTCATTCTCTATTCATCCTGGAAGCACGAAGATGTATAGGGACCTGAAAGAGTACTTCTGGTGGGATGGCATGAAAAGAGATGTTGCTGAATTTGTCTCTCGATGCTTGGTTTGTCAACAAGTTAAAGCTGAGAGACAGAAGTCTAAGGGGATGTTACAACCATTACCCATACCCGAATGGAAATGGGAAAACATCACTATGGACTTTGTCACAGGACTTCCTAAAACATCCAAAGGCAATAATGCTATTTGGGTCATAGTTGATCATCTTACAAAGTCTGCACACTTCATTCCTATTAGAGAGGATTTCTCTCTAGATCAGCTTGCTAGGATATATGTAAAGGAAGTGGTAAGATTACATGGAGTACCACTTTCTATTATATCTGATCGGGATCCGAGATTTACCTCGATGTTCTGGCGAAGTCTTCAGCATACTCTGGATACAGAGTTGAGTTTCATCACTGCTTATCATCCCCAGACAGACGGTCAATCTGAGAGAACAATTCAAACCCTAGAAGATATGTTGAGAGCTTGCTCTATGGATTTCAAAGGAGGTTGGGATCAACACCTACCTTTGGTAGAATTTTCTTATAATAATAGCTTTCACTCCAGTGTTCAGATGGCTCCTTATGAAGCTCTCTATGGAAAGAAATGCAGGACTCCAACTTGCTGGGATGAAGTTGGGGAAAGAAAGCTATTAGGACCTGATCTCGTTGATGAAATGGCAGAAAAGGTTAGATCTATTCAACAACACATAAGAGCTGCTCAGAGTTGACAGAAAAGTTATGCCGACAACCGAAGAAAAGACCTAGAGTTTGAAGTGGGTGATAAAGTGTTCTTACGAATATCTCCCTGGAAGAGGGTTATGAGATTTGGAAAGAAGGGGAAGTTGAGCCCTAGATATATCGGTCCTTTTGAAATACTGGATCGTGTTGGGAAGGTAGCTTACCGATTGGCGCTTCCACCGAATCTCTCTCAAGTTCACGATGTGTTCCATGTATCTCTCCTGAGAAAGTACATACCAGATCCTTCACATGTACTCACCTCAGAAGTTGTACCGCTGGAGCAAGATCTTTCTTATGAAGAACAGCCAATAGAGATTCTGGATCGTAGCGAAAAAGTCCTACGAAACAAGACCACTCGCTTGGTGAAAGTTTTATGGAGGAACCACCAACTTGAAGAAGCTACATGGGAGCTTGAGGATATGATGAGGGAGAAGTATCCTCATCTGTTTGTTACAAAGTGACGAATTTCGAGGGCGAAATTCTTATTAAGGGGGGTAGAATGTAACACCCGAGACTTTTATGTTATATAAATCATCAAAGGAATCTTTTTCTACACAACACTTGCTTGGCTTGCTTTACACGCAATCGCAACCTTCCTCGATAGCTTGCGTCGTACGCAATACCGAGTTTCACTAAACAACAATATGCTATTAAAACTAGCCGTTATAAATAGTAATAACCACTTTTTGAAATTTTATAAATTTTATTTTTCAAAATGGACTTCATTTTTGGACTCAGAATATCGAAATTAGCCTAGGGTGAAATTTTGGTATTTTTCTGAAAACTTTCAATTTTTGATGAATAGTGAAACCACTAAGTGGTAGGTTAAAAACTGAATTTTTGCATAAAACTTAATTTTACCGCTTCTGTGAATGGAATTTCGAAAATCCGAGAGACACGGTTAATATCAAGGACTAAAATGTGGTTCAATGAGATGAAAATAATTTTTTGGTGAATAGTAACTTTTTTCGATTTTTACCGCGGTTAATAGTAAATAGGGTAACTAAGGGTAAATATGATATTAATATTACCCTAACACATGTCCTAATTCTATTGGACAAGTGTAATTCGACCAAAAACAAACTTAGGAATAAAATATGACCATTTAGGCCCACTTGGATTAGATTAGGACATTTATTATTAATTTATTTAAAGAAGGGTTAAAATAGTTAAAATCAAAGTTTAATAAGTAAATAATTTTTAATATGGGGTTATACATAAGATAAATTAGCTTGTAAATATTAATTAGAAAGCTAAAAAGATTTCCTACATGATGATATTTTATTTGTAATTTTTAGACATCAAATAATTTAAATTATTTATGACACAAAGATGATGCAGTAATTATCTTATTAATGAAATATTTACATAATTGATGTTATAAACACCAAAATAAATATAATTTGAGACTTTTATGAATTCCACTAATTTTCTAGGTTACTATGATATATTATTGTTGATTTAATCAACTTGGTTCGAACATATAATTCTGTTATGACTTTCACAAAAATCATATATCAAATAGTGTCAAAATTGACACAAAATAGTTTTTAAATCAAATATTATATTATTAATTGTTATTGTATTCCTAAAAATCTAAGGTTCGGCCAAATGACTTAGATAAGGATATATATTTTAATAATAAACAATTTGGGGTTCGTTGGGCATGTTATAGTAAGTTTATTAACCATATAGTGAAAGAAAACAAAAAGACATGGTAAAAGTTAAATTATTTAACTTAGAGTTAAATCTAATTGATAAGGTTAAAATAATACCCTAAACTTGTCTAAATCCTATTGGTTGATAGAATTTCGACCCTTCCCCACTTTATCTTCGAAATAAGACCCTTTGGAACCATTATAAACCGATTTTTACTTTAATATAAAATAATATTTTGAGATATTCCTAAGGTGCCCCTCTCCTCCCTTATAAAAGGGCACCTCCTCCCCCTCCTCCTCACACCAATTTGAGCACTCAATCTCGGCCAACACCTGCCATTTTCTCCTCTCCACTTCCCTAGAATAATCCTAGAGGTCCTGGTCTTCTCCAAAGACCAATCTTAGTTCCTTAAGTGGAGGATTCAAAGAAGCGTTCCAAAGAAGAGGTAATATCCATTACCGATCTTTTCAATTTCTTTCTTCTTCAACTTCTTCTTCTTTAGTTGTTTCATGATAAAGTAATAACATCAGTATTACTTACATACTGATATGTTATTATAAATATGAAACAACCCTAATTCACCTTCTATCCATCCTACGGAAAAATGAAATCACCACGCGTGCGTACATACGGAATACCGTCTCCACGCCGTGGTGTAATCTATTTTCCACCATCACCTTACAAGGATGGGTATAATGGTGTAATGAGTAACTACATATGATTATTATGAAGTAATATTGATACTGAAATAATATATATATACTCCAATACAATTCCACGATCATAGGAACGATATCATCACGCGTGCGTACGTACGGAATACCGTCTCCACGATGTGATGCGACTCGTTCTACATGATCTTCATTTCATAATGATTATATAAATGAATTGAATAAATGAATATGGTATATAATACACTAATACCATTCTGGAAATGAATTATCTATAACCTAAAGATAAGAATAAGAATTTATTCGACAAAACATGCATAAGAACAAAAAGTTATAAAGACCCGAGTAACAAGTAACAATGAAATATTACTAACAAGAAGCTAATAATATGACCATATATGATATCATATAAATATGTATGATTCTGGAATAAGTCAATAACATTATTTAAACCATTATACAGGAGCTTCGGACACGTACAAATCTAATCGGACCTAAGGTAAGGGAAATATCACAATCTCATTTTTATCCGAGATTGTTTATTCGTAAGTATTTACTGGGGTGTATTTTATCATCCACATCCATGTTCCCTAAATATGTAATATTGTTTCCATCCACTTGCAATAGTTAAAACCCAATTTTACCCTTAGGTAAATTTTTAGTAAAGAATATGAAAGGAATCTTTTGTCGTTTTTCCGTACGAGGTACTTTTTGACTTTTCCGACAAAAGTACGAAGAATGTTTTTTTTTAACTTATACGGCATGAATGGATTTTTAAAACATTACTTCAAAGAAGATTCCTTTACAAGTTTTCAAGTTTATTTTTAATCAACTTCTTTTATTTTAAAGTTGTATGACATGTTATGAAAGGAAAAATGTTTTTGAAGAAGAAAGGATATTTTCCTCAAGAATTCAATTCAAGTGTTTTATCAAAATTATTTTCCATCTAAGATAATAAAGGGTTCTGTTTCTATCCATATTTTTACATTGGTTTGACTATGTTGTGATGGAATTATGTTTATGAATTCCTTTATCATATATGAATTGATTTATGATGTCATGATGTTTCAAGAATCCCATTTTTGTTATATGTGTTATGCGATGATGTATGTTTTATGATTATGTGGCACACATAAGAAAGGATTCATTATAAGATGGGTGGGACCTATATCTCCCTCCAATGCATTGGGTAAAGATTTTATATCTCATGAGATAGACATGGCTAGAACGGAAGGTTATTTCGGTTCAGTGATACAGGACTGAAACGAGGAGTGAAATCGGTTCAGAAAGGGACTTTGTCCACTAAGATAGTCTTGGCAATGAGTCATGACTAACAAGAAATGATTTTCCATGATTATGTGTGCATGCCACAAAGTTTCAAGTTTTATGTTATGATTTTGGGGATCTCATTTTCACTTCTATGATTTATTCCATGTTAAGATATTATGTTCTCTTTTGCAAGTTTTGATTTTCAAAAAGATATGATATGATTTTTATTTCCTTTATTTGCCCTTGCTGAGCATTTGAGCTCACCCTTTTATGTTTTCTTTTCCCCAGGTCAGGAAGATGGATATTAAGTAGAATATGCTAAAAGGGACCCTAGATATGATGAAATAAATGGGAGACACTGTAGAAGATTTATGAACCAGTTGTTTATGTTTCCCAGTTTCTAAAGACACTATACCTATACGGTCCTTTGTGGTTTTGTCATATGTTGTAATAAGTGTGCTTCAATTTTGAAGTATTAACAATGCATGTAAAGTATGGGTTGTTATAGTGATATTATTTTTTAATAAATCATTAAACTCCTAACACCCCCAATTGAAGAAATACACTAAAATAGAAATAAATGTCTGAATCATTTATATAATTATGTACCGAGGAATATCAGGGATTCTGAATGATGCATTAATGGGATGTTCGATTATATGTTTGGTTGATTTGTTTTAAAAATTTCTATATAGATCCAAATATAATCAGATGTTACATATGTTAGATGAACTAAATCATGCTGTTAGGGAAGAATCTATCTTGTGCATTTAGGATTTTTTTTTATCAATGACCTGGATTAATTAGTAAACATGCACCATGTCTTAAATTGATTCTTACCTTCGGTGATATTTTTTCTATGAATTCGAATTTAATTTTTTTGTAACTTATACTATTTTTTTCACATTTAATCCACTTTTATTGCAATTGTATATACCAAAAATTTATGATTTCAATATATTATGTATAATCAATATTAATTCAGGGTTTATATCCTATATACAATGTGATAGGGTGGACTAACACTCAATTTTGGAGAAATAAATTGTCATGAAATATTTGAGCAAGGGTATATTTTCAAGTAGTGGGTCATTTTTTTTTCAGTTAATATTTTCTTTTAGTTGTATTAAATATGAGTTATGCTTCATTTTTTAGACTACATGTACTCTTATTGATCATTTGATGATTTATTTAATTTGAGTAGTGGATTGTTTTTTAGACCATTAGAACATGTATTTTTTGAGCAATTGGGGTTTTTTTATAGAGGGGTGGGTCATTTATTAGAGCATTAGAATATATCACCATGAAAATTTACTTGCGAGAACCACTATAGGGGGAAAGGGGTTGTGCAGGTGGGTGGTCTATTCGGGGTGGGTGGGGGGGATTTGTAGGAGTCTATTTGGGGGGGCTCTTTCCAAGGAGGGGGGGTTGTACAAGGGGAGTGGGAGGGGGGGTTGCAGGGGGAAGGGGTCTGTCCAGGGGGTGGGGTCTTTCGGGGGGGGGGGGGGGGTCCATGGGGAGTGGATGGGGTCTTTTTATGGGGAAGGAGGGCTGTAGGGAAAGTGGTGGGGGGGGGGGTATGTCTAGGAAGGCTGGGGAAGGGGGAGTAGAGGGGGGGTTTGTAGGGGTAAGGAGGTTGTAGGGTGAGTGGTGTGGGGGTAAATGCTGGGGGGTCTATCTAGGGGGTGGGTGGAGTCTGTTCAGGGTTGGGGGGCTGTCCAGGGGGTGGAGTGGGGGATTTATAAGGGGAAGGGGGATGTAGTGGGAATGGTTTCAGGGGGGGGGCTATCCGGGGGGGGGGGTATATAGGGGGTGGGGTGGAGTTATTTTATGGAGTGGGATGGCCTATATCCATGACTTAAAACTATGTATATATCCATGTGTGGATTAATATGTAAGAACCCAGTTCTTATTTTTGAGGTACGGGTTTCTTCATTTCTCCTTTCCTTAAGTTTTTTTGAAAAAATAAGGAAAAATGGGAAAAAATCCGAAATTTTAGGACTACACTCAGTGTACTATTCTACACGATGTGGACTTTTTTCATGTGGGATGAGTACACAAGGTGTGTAGCCATGTCGGCGATGATGGGTGTAAAAACCAACTACACACCGTGTAGTGGGTATGTACACATCGTTTAGTCAGTCGGCAGACAAATAGTACAGTGGTGGAAGTAGCCGCCAGCTAAGCACCTGTACAAGCCATGTATTCAGGAATACACGTCGTGTACTCATGTCGACCGATGAATAGTACTGCGATGGAATGGAGCTGCCGAAGGAACAGTTAAAAATGAAAATTATATGCCATGTACTTGAGAAGTACATGCCATGTAGTTTGTTTTTTTCGCTTAAAATGGGAATTATCATCCCCTATTCACAGGGATGGCTTAGAACCAGAGGAAGGAGTCGGGAGAGATGGTTGGACATTCGAGGAGCTCCAGATCGAGTACCGGGAATCCGTTTTCTGCACCGTTGATCTCCCTGGAACCTCCCTGGTGATTTTTTCCTCCTCCTTGCATAGTTTTTTCCAATTATTCCTATAAGGGATGTTATTTGAGTTTGAATGAGGTTTTATTTCACCTCAGATCTTCGTTTTTATTGGGCATTTTTAGAAGCGTCGTTCACGTATACCGTTCAAGGGCGTTTAAGGTAGTTGGCTTGGTGCTTAATTTCCAACTGTTGTGCGTTTGTGTGAATATTTGTGCCATTAACCCATGTTGGGGTGTCATCTGACTGAGGCCTTGGCTGTTTTAAATACCTAGATTTGTAAAGGTAATTAAATGTGATAATAAACTGTTGTTTGGGATCGCTTCTTGGATCCAGGACCACCCCAGGGGTGCGTTCCTCTGGTTAGCCATTTGGCCAGGATAATTGAGGGTATGCCTTATAATAATGATAATAGAATTTACTAGATTGGAATTTCATGTGTATTGCTTGTTTACATGTTGGGCATAGCCCGATTACTTGTTTAGCCCGAGGGCAGTGTTTTACCTAGCCTGAGGGCAGTGCATCTTTTAGCCTGAGGGAAAATTCTTCCGTGCCTGTGGGCAATAGACTCTATGCCCGAGGGAAAAACTTTGTATGCCTAAGGGCACTATCAGTTACGCTTGTGGGAAATTACATGCTAGTTACATTTCTCTTTACCTGAGGGTAAGGGTTTTCGTGTCTAAGGACACTGACTGTTTACATAGAAATTCACTATATTGGTTTCCTTATAATGAACGACTAAATGAATACTATAATAAAAATATAACTGGTAAAGCTAGTTACTTTTGAGTACTTCTTAGTTTAGTGCATTTACTTTTGCACATTATTTTTGCATGTTTACATAGAGTTGAGGATGGTTCGTTGGTGGGTGCCTACTGGGATTTATTTCTCACACCCTGTTTGGGTCATGTCTTTGGCCCAAAAAGATTACATTTCTGCAGGTGTGGATATGAGAAAGGGTCCCTATATAGGTACTTATTTTCTGGTGAGGAATAGGGGAGCATGGGACCAGGCTTAGGCTCGTGATGCTACCAACTGTTTTGTTTTGTTTTGCTGTACTATGTATTGTATTGTACTGAATTATTGTGTAACATGTTCTGGATGTTTTCTTAGAACTTGATACATGTTGAATCATCATATATATAACTATTGGTTATCTTTTACTATAGTTGTTTATTTTAAATGTGTATGGTTTATTGCATCCGCTGTTGTTGTATGCCTTTTATTTTATTCCACTGCGCTACACTTTGACAAATGAGGGCATAGTTTCCCCACTATTAGACCTGGGCCCTCGCTGCTAGTCGGCAGCCTTTGGCGTTTGGGGAAATGTGCTTGAGGTCATGTGACCAACCGGGTTCGAGGCACCCATGGAGTGGTACCCGGATCCGTGACGTTACATAATCTTCTTCCATGGTTTGAACCATGGCGATAGAGCTATATACATAGTTCAATCCATGTCTGTAGGGATTTGGACACAGTTTGAAACTGTGGCTATAGGTCATTCCCTATAGCCATGCCTATACCTTCCATTGTTTATTAAACTGTGGATATAACATATACCCATGGTTTTTGGACTTATATCCATGGTTCCAAGCCATGTATATAACCCAAATTTCTAGTAGTGAATCATCTTCTCATTTTGAAATTCCATTTTCTATTTCAAATATTGGAAATTCTATTTTCAAATATAAATTCACTTTTTAAAAATGAACCCATTCCATTTTCAATTTAAGCACATTAAATTCCATTTGAAATAATAATTAATCAATAAGAACATCACAAAATTCATGGAATTAGTACAATTGAATAGATCCACCTAACTCAAGGGTGTAGAAAACTGGACCACCTTAGACAACGGGGATTGGACACCACATGATTTTCCATTTGGAGATAAGGAATGAAAAAAGACTAAAATGATTGATAGAAAACACAATCTGATTACCAATACCTACCAAAAATGCTATCCCAACCAAAAATGAGATAGAAACTGAATGGAAAGTCTTTCCAGAAGAGATGAAGGATGATGCTCTGCAGATCAATTGCTAAACGGAGTGATTCAAGGAGAGGGGAGTCATCCAAAAAATCCTAATGGGAAATCTCTATCTGAGAGGATAAGGTTACAAAAGATAATGGAACCTAAAATATCTATATGACACCCTAAAAGTTGAAACTCATGGTACTACATGGCATGTAATATTTCAGACATCATGAATTCTTTTTAATTTTAGTTACACTAAAAAAGACATAAAATTTTTAATTAAAAACTAATTTTCCCATTAACCAATATGAAACCCTTACATAAAATGTATAATTAACACGCTTGTGTCCAAATAATGATATTTTTCAAGAAATAATGAAACATAATTTAATCACATTACACATCATGTAACTACCCATTAAATAACAGAAACTGATTAAGTGGAATATTCTAAAAAACATCTGACTTCAGCATTACAGGTATCCTCCTCATTAATGGTTGTAATTACATTCTCAATGATAAAGGAATCAAAAAGAAAATATTAGAACATTATTGGAAGAATGGTAATGGGCAATTACAATATCCTCACCAAAAAAGTTTTATTTCCCCCCAAAAAGCTCAAGATATTGGATCCTCAAAAAGAGAAGGCCACTGCTACCTCATACAGGACTCCCACTCCCATATCTCATGACAATCCTATCTTCATTTCCATAGTACCTAGACTTGGTTGATCATTTTACCACACAATACCTTATCATGGCGATCCATAATCTGAATTGGTTACTCAACCAATGTGTTATCAAGATCATGATCTACATCATCCCATCTAATCACGTGGAAGGAATCTTATATATACCACATCAATCAAGAAACATGAAACAAATTGTGTACATGATTCAATAGATATGATAAAATAAACTAACAGGCCACCCTGATGGGACACTCAATGATCTCTAAGGGGTCCACAGACCTCGATAGAAACTTACTCTACTTAGCTAACTGATGATTTCCAAAGAGAGGTGAAACATTAAGAAATACCTGATCACCAACTTCTAACTCCAGTGACTAATGATGATGGTCCACATAATATTTATGGAAACATTTTTCTACGATAAAATGACTTTATATCAACTTCACCACCTATTTATTATCCTAAAAAACACTCATCCCAATGAAGGACCGTTCTACCACCTTTTTCCAACACTAGGTAGATTTACATGGCCACCCATATAAATCCTCATAGGGTGTCATCCTAATTAAAGCCTGATAAATATTTTAAAAGAAAAATCAACCAATGGAAAATGTCTATAACAATATCCACCAAAATCAAGCACACAATCCCAAGTAATATCCTCAAGAAGTTGGATAACGCTCTTTGTATGTTCATCCATCTTGGGACGGTAATCCATGTTTAATTTATACTAGGAACACATTTCCTACAACAAAACCTTCTAGTATCTGGATGTGACACTCAAGTCCCTACCATAAATAACTATAGGGGAAACCCCATGATGTCTCACATTCTCTAAAATGTATAATTATCCAATATGTTCCAGTTTCATCATTTCCATTTTTGGTAAGAAATAAATTGATTTAGTGCTTTTTTTGATAATTACCCAAATCACGTCTTTCCCATTAGAAGTCCATGGTAATACAATGATGAAATACATGGAAATATCATCCCAAATCCATTCCAAAATGATTAAGGGATATAATAATCCTATAGGAATCTATATTTCCTCCTTAACTCTTTGATAAGTGGTGCACTACGATACAAAATATGAAACTACTCGCCTCATCCCCAACCACCAATACCTGCATTTCAAATCATGGTACATATTTGTATCCTTAGGGTACATAGACTCGCATGACTGGTATCCACTATCTAGTAAATCCTAAATAATTAAAAATAGAAGAACCATCCTGATTTGAAAAAACTAATCTCTACTATGATATCAAGACCACTCACTTGAGGCCCCCCACCATTTAGGATTTCTCCAAAGCATCACTTCTTAGTGTCTGTTGTGTGATAAAGTCGAACTCACTAATAAAAAGATGATTCAACATTTATTGAACCCAATAACACCTATCAACCAACCTCATTCACACCCAATATCATCATAGAAAAAACCACATCAAAACCTACTCTTGTACTGATTCCATCGATGCATTTGTAAAAAAAATTCTACTCAATGCATCTTCTACCACATTTCCTTTATCGAGGGTATATATGATATCAAAATTAATGGTCTGAAGATACTCAACCAAATTCATTTGTTTAATGTTCATATCACTCTTAGTAAAAAATTTCTCCAGGATTTTTTGATAAGGGTATACCAACCATTCCCCTAATAGATAGTGACACCACATTTTGAGTCCACACATAATAAAATAACCGTCAATAGTAACGTACTAAAACCAAGAAGCTTTAGATATCAAATATGTTTTCAGGATATTCCAAAGACATTACTATCAACACCTTTTTATGATCAACATGGATGCCCATATCAGATATCACATTATCTAAAAACATCACTTCAATGATCCAATATCCACACTTGTAAAGATTACCATAAATAAAATAATATATTTGAGAAGAAGGTAGGGTGCATATATATTTTCATAGTATGTATAAGAATTAGTTGAGTTTTCCATGAAGTTCACAAAGATAAGAATTGAGTAGAAGATATTCAGTGTTGTTTGTTTTACACTGAAGAAGAATGTAAAAGAAGATATAGATGAGATTTGTGTACTCTTTTATACATAGAAGATGAAGAATAAAATAATAAAATACAAGTACAAGAAGATGTAATAGAATATTAGTTATGTAAAATGAGGAAAATAATAAGAGTTTATCTGTGATTCTTTTCATAAAAATAGAATAAGATACTTACTACCATGTAAGGGAATAAGAATAATAACTTGTAGAACTTTTATAATAATACATGATTATATATTAGTGTTAGAATATATTATTGTTTCCCCTGCATTAAATTTTAATTTTATGAGATGTACCAATGAACAAGATGCACCAAAAAAGTGTGTGGGATTCACACTCTACACAGTTTGGAGACAATAATGTAATAATCATATGGTTTTACTAGAGGGTTGTGTGTCCTCAGGTTTTGTTAGATCACACCATGGATTATCCTTCTCAAAATGAGAGTTGAAACTTTTAAATTATTATGTCTCTTTGGGTGTGTGAGTTTAGATATGCATGTAGTACGAGAGGAGAGAGAGACAGAACCATAGAATTAATTCACCTTATCAAGTGATATAATTAAATAAATATGGATTAAATGATATAAGTATAGATATTAAAAACATTGATTTATCCCTCCCAATCTCATTTTCTGACAGATCCCTCCTTGGACCCTGGAAATTATATTAGAGCACATATTTCACCCCTAGTTTATATAACTTTAATGTCTTCTCTTCTGATGATTTTAGTTTTCATATTATTTTATAATTAAGTGACGTTTTTTTGAATAATTTACCTTATTCGATCAAAAATTAGTTTCTACAATGACTATTTTGAATAGGAGAGAGAAAGAAAAAAATTAGTTGAAGATACTGTACCTCTTGTGAGAATTGGAAGATATTTGAGTTGCTACAAAAATGGAAGTCAGATCTAGCTTTGATAGAGAAGATATTTTATTTAATTGTAACAAAAATAATATGGAAAACATTTCTACCTCAAAGGGGTCAATGGATTCATGTGATCCTAAGTTATGTGAAATTTATGGTTTAAACAATTAATAAGAGGAATAATCTTGTGTTTTTTATCATATGTTAATACATTTATCTGTTGAGGGATTAAGGGATATGACACATTATATTCCCAAATAATTAGTCTCTATAATATATGGGAAGTTGGAAAACATGAATTAATAAATCACTCAACTTTACCGTGAGACAAATAACATGGTGAAATCTTTAAGAGAAATGGCACTAAATTTTATAAAGGTCTCAAAAGAAGATAATTTTTAAGAGTATATGTATACAGATCTCGATGAGATATGCTCCAAATTTGAATAAGTGTATCTCAACAAAATATAAGAGAAATATGATTCCACTAAATAGTTTAATAAAAATATATTTTCATTATAAGAAAATCTAAAAAGATCATTTATGTCACGAATAAAAAATTTGATTTTAAATCCAATAGAATTAAAGAGAATAACTCTCTATTTCATGAGATGGATTATAGGCATGAATATTTTGTTTAGATGTTACAAATGGGTCTTAAAAGAGAGTTAAATTAGTTAAAGATCAGAATAACATAATCAATATGATGTGTCTTGAATTCAAGATTAAACTGGATAAACTTACATCACATATTGAGCCTTTATAATTAAAGGTAGATTAGTTATTTTCAAAAAAACATTAAAGGATGATTATAATGCTAAAATACAAATATTATGTAAAAAATTATCATGAGATCATTTTATGATCTATCATAATCAACTATGGAGAAGGAGGAACCACCGTTAACTCTTTGTAATAATTTATCAAAACCTTTCTTCATAAGTAGTGGTATATTAAAACCAAAATCTACAAAAGTATGGATGAATAAAAATAGAGATAAAACTACCACCATGCCTATGGTGGATAGAATAATAAGTTTATAATTTGGATCCCCAAGAATATCCCAACAAGTGGAAGGCTAGATCCATAAATAGCGTGCATATTATATTGAAAATTGGAGATATCATTTTGTTAGTATAATAAGATTAATGTTCGTGGTTCAATATTTGTGCTGAAAAAAATGATCCTTTTTCATAGGTTTTTGGTATTATGAACATAATTATACATCAAATGGGATGAACATGTTAAGGGGGATAAATCTAGAGACGAAAAAAAATTCATAGATTAATGAGAGTCTATCTACATTATATAGATTTGATGCACCTAAATATATTTGTGATGTTGGAAGAGGACAAGGTCGTATGAGTGGTGCATGGTCATATTAGTGTCTTTTAAATGAAAATAATCAGAACAGAACACCTGAGTTTTTTAATATAGAATAGTTTTCCTTGGGTATAAATTTAAATAATGTTAAAAAATAGATTAAAACCAATATGTTTTATAAGAATACATACTTAGACATAATACTCAAGAAATGAAATATTCAATATAGGTTCCGGAATATTTTCAAGAGGAGTCCTATATCATTGAATAAAGATGTGAATAAAATATATCATAATAATCTATGTGGAAACTCCAAATATATGATGATGCAGCAATATTACTTATTGTGATTTGGCCAACAAGTTTATCAAGAGAGTGAAAGTATGAAGAAACACAATCAAAGGATAACAAAAATGGATATGAAAATATTCCACAAAAATAAAATGAATTTAATGAGATGTTTTCAAAAAATTAAAAATATTGTGTTATATATGATTAGTGTGAGAGATGAATTAAATATATAAGAATTTATTAAGTATGATTAACAATATTTACAAGACAAGAAGAGGCCTTAAAGAGAATAAAAATGGCACCATGAGATGTATATGATTTTATGGATAAAGAGAGAAGAACCGTATCATACAAATAACTTGTGGGTGTGATGAGAACCATGATATCAAAGGAAAAATCAAATTTAAAAAATATATGTGGAAGCATAAATACTAGAGGAAATGAATAATCTTGGTTGAGAAAATATCATCCTTTATTTTCATATAGAGGAGGAAGGATATCCACCTTATCCCCTAATACCTTTTTTTTTTGTATTTTAACTTAAATGTAGGTAATTTAAGGTAATTCATGGTTTTCGGGGGGAGATTGAAAAGTTAAGAAGGTTTTATTAACATTTCACAACAATATGATAAATATTCCATCATGGAGTGATCTATATATTATCACGAGGATGAATTAAAATAAGAATCATCCTTGGTGAAGATGTGGAAGTTTTCAAACCTAAAAAACATATTAATGAAATCTATGTTGTTTTTTTATCCATATTGGAACATATATAATCTATTATGTAATAGTGTCACCATTAGGAATATTTTTATGAGTGTCCTTTGAGGGAACTATAAATGAATAATGATGAAGAATATTACAGAGAATACTATATCATGAAAATCATATCATTCTAGAAAGAGGTTGAAAAGAGTGTCATTTAAAAGGTATGTTTTCTAAACACTCTCATCCTTGATAAAAAAAATATTCTAAAATAAAGGGGGAGAAAATTATTTTTAGCATTGAAATACAAGTGAAAGGTATAATAAATTGTGATGTTTTCTTTCAAATCATGCTTTTGGTAGTTGAATGCATTTAAAAAATTTGTGGAAGTGAGTGTATGAGTCTTAGGCCGGTGTTTGTGAGAAAACTTTATTTCAATTGGAATATATCATTTGTAAGTATTGAGAATAAAATTAGATACCCTTTAAGGTAATATTGTGTTTTCTCAATTCATTTGGTATCATTCAATTTTTATAAGAGAAAACTATATTGTCTAGATCAAACCCTATATTTTTCTAAATATAGCATGGATCATGTATAATTGAAGTTGATTTGTTGATGGAATTTTTATAAATTGGAATAGATACCACTTTTACTAATTATATTGTATTTCTTGTCAATAAGTTGGAGAGAATGTTAAATGAAAGGTTTATAATAAATGGGGAGATAATGAAAGAGGGGGGAAGGCATGACGCATATTTATATATAAGTTCTATAGAGTTATTGTCTAAAAAATACAAATTGGTAGATTGTTACTTCCATGTTTTGTGAATTATATTTTTTTCAAAGAAATTTAAATATGATGTGAAGAAGAATACTATTGAATTATAGGTCCCAATAAGTTTTTCAATAGCTAAAAAAGTTTCTTATGAGATTATATTGGAAGGATTTTCATCTGTTTTTTAAGATAGTTCAACGTATTCATAGATTATAAATAGGTTATGAAAAGAAGACCATGAAAATGTGATGTTATGAGGTTCTTTTGTAAAATGGTAGGAGGTAATACTACTAGGTTTAAACCATTGGTAACAACTGGTGATGTTCTATAATTAGGTGATACATTAAGGGTGCTACTGCAATTTACTACCATTAGGTGATTCCATTATGGTTCCACCATCCGGTGCTACAGTGAAGGTTCTACCATGCATGTTCTACCAATATGTTCTACTTTTAGGTGCTATCATTAAAGTGATACCATCTGTTTCTACTATTTAGTTGATACTATATTGAGATAATATTGGGGTACTTTTAGGTGCTACCATTAAAGTGATACCACGGTGCAAGGATATCTCATAAGTTTCACAAGATAGGAGGTGGTTCCATCCATATGAGACAAGAAATGGTTGGATTGTTATCCAACATTTTCAAGTTTATCATCCCTTGGAAAAATTCCAAGTTGGAATATTTTCATGTGGATTTATATGATCTTGTTCTACCATGTATACCTATACGTGAGCAATAAACCTAGAAGGTAATTGAATAGATTTACACATGGGGAGTAATCAAAATGATAGATTGTACAAGAAGTGTTATGTTCATGAATAAAAAGCGAATTTGAAAACTAATGAAAACCAAAACATGGTATAATATGAGTTGGATAATTCATATTTCATGAACTAAGGATCCCATGAAACATAGCTAGTGTGTGAAAAATGAAAACAGAGGATGTGAGAAACTTACCAATTCCATGATGAGGATCATGTTAAATTCATGTATATAGGAAGATGTGGGATGAATATTTTTCATGGATTATTAATGAAGAAGGAAATGATTTGTTTATGAAGAACTATTTTCAGAAATAGGAGGAAGAATACCTTATTCATTAATACATTTACATGAGTACTTATTAAATAATTAATCAATAAAATACAATTATTCCAATATTTTAATGAATAGTATCATTATTTTCTAGATTAGTATGAATGAAAATTTAATGAAGAAAAATTATAGGACATTATAGAATAAATAATATCCAGAATTAATATGATGTTAATAAAGTTTTAATTATGGATGAACTAAAAGTATGAATAACTATGTAACAATTATGTATGGTTTAAAGATTAAACAATTGAAGAATAATATGGGAAAGAAGTTCATCTATAGGAGGAACTAATGTTGCAGTTACAATTATATAATATATATATGTTGTAGATGATTGGAAAAGTTTTTATTTCTAGAGTTATTAATTTGATAAAAAATCAGAATAAGATATCTATTCTTATAAAATATTAATAGTGGGATTCGACTCTAGTTATTAATATATATCTTATTGAGTCAAAAAACAGAGATAAAGATCCATTGCAGTATGTTAAGCACTGATGAACAATGAGATAATAAAATATAAGAGAATAAATTAGTCTATGTACCTATTTTCATAGAAATAAGAAGTAGGAGAATAATTTTCTGAGTTTTCCATGAAGTTCATAGAGATAAGAAGAGAGTAGAATAGAACCAGTACAGTCGTTTTACATTGAATAAGAATAAAATAAGAGGATTGAAGAAAAGACATGATTACACTTTCCTACGAATAATAATTTGAAGAAGAATATAAGAATAGTAAAGTGGAAGAAGAAGTAGTATCATATTAGTTTGATATTGTGAAGAAAGAAAGATGTAGTTGTGGGTAGTGTTATGCATAAAAACAGGAGAATATATTTTAAATGTGAAATTTAAGTTTAATAATGATAAACACATCAAAAATAATACAACATTATTTATTAGTGTCAGAATATATTAATATGTCCCATACATTAAATTTTAAATACACATGATGTACTGAGATTTGGGAAACCCCAAACAACTGTGTGGGATGCACAATCTACACTATTGAGAGACAAAAGTGTAATGATCAAAGGGATTTACCAGTGTGTCATGTGACCTTAAGATTTCTAGATCTGGTCAAGGATTAAATTTCTGACAATGAGCGTTAATCCTTGTAAATTATTTTATCCCTTTGGTTTTTTATTTTTAGATGTGGATCAAGAACAAGAGGATTAAGAGAGAACATGATAATCAATCAACCTTAAAAAGATATAGAGGTAAAATAAAAGGTATAAAAGGCCCAAGATCATCATCCCAATTGTTGAGGTATCCTTAAGTGCATCCACAAGACCCAGGTTCAAAACTAGGTAGAGGCATATTTCTGGTACTGTAGCTGTACTGTTGCAGGCTATACACTGTATGAGTACTGTAGCAGATTGTACACTGTACATGCACTGTAGTAGAACAATACATTGTGAGGGTACTATAGCAGTTACTGTAGGAGGTACTGTTCGGTACTGTAGTAGTTGCAACTATTCACCTTGGGCCACTGGTTTTGGCTTGGAGTCTTTAAGGCTTTCAGGCCACCAAGGACTTTAGGTTAGTAGGGATTTCGGGCCACCATTAAGGCCTTAGAACCACCTTAAGGCCTTCAAGCCACATGAATTTTCCCCAGACAGACTCTACAGAAAAGGAGCAGCCCCAAAAGAGGATTGAGAGCAGCTGCACTCACGAGAGAAAAGACAAAATGGATTTGTCAGAATGAGAGGGTATGGCTATGCCATCGGGACCAGAATGTGCGTGCATGGGAAGCCTAGCCAGATGGTCATGTGAAGGTGAAAAGCTACTATCATGATGAATATGTTGGGGAGGGTAGTTCCTTATAGATAGTATGGTTGAATTCCCTAAGACCTTCGGGTTATGTAATCTCCAAAGACTACGGGCCATGTAATCTCTGAACCTACGTGCCTTGTAAGGTTTTAAAACAGAGGTATAAAAGGATAAAAGTATAAAACAGAAGTCCTCTTATTCACCCATCCCTCTCTCAGTGCCTAAAATATTCACCCATGGACCCTACATAATGATTTTGAAACCATAATTGAATAATTTTATGCTTCATATAAGAATTTAGACCCACTTTTTGAATAACTAATATTGTTGGTTACTATGGAAGGTATTTAACTAACACACAAAATTTTATATAGTGAATAATAATTAAGATTCCAATCTTATTAAGCTGATTAAATTAAGCTTGTACATTTATATATTTATCTCAAAGTAACAATAAATTATGATAAGGTCAGTTATATATAATAAAATCTTTTATCCGATGAGTACCATGTTTTTATTACAATTAATAACATATTTTGTTGAATATGTTTAGGTTTGATCATATTTATCAGTGGTAAAAGATCTGTATTTCATAATTTAATGAGTAAATTTTAGTTTTCATTTTACTAATTATATATTTAGGTATTCCGTCATAACAATCACATTATATTGAACTCTTGGATAGTTGAACATGGAACAAATTTCCCAATCCATTATATTGAAAAAATCAACAACATTCCTCCAATTTCCTTTCTAAGGGTTTCTCGGCAAAGTGAAAACCAAAAATGACACAAAACATGAGGTACCTATACAAAAAACTAACCGAGGATGACCTAACACATCACCTAATATGGATTTCTAAAAGAACAATGTGTATTCCCGATTTACATGGGATGGTGACAAGTACTAGAGTATCAAAATATAAAACCTAGGGATTGAATTCACCCAAAGTGATAAATAAAAATATATCATATAATAAAATATAATAAATTATAGTAAAATGTAGAATAAAATTCTCACAACCATGGTCATAAAAAACCAATCCAAATTGAAAATCCTGAAACCAAAAAAGAAAACCAATACTAATTCCAAGTCTCCATATGACCATCCATCACCACCAGCTCAATACACTACGATGACAATGTCAACCATGATTATACAGTGATTTACATGAATCCCTTACCTTTAACCATACCCTACAGAAACAAAAACTGTACACACCAAAAGGACTATATTGGGTAGATAACAACATCATGTAGGTCACCACCTTGAATCTATATAATTCCCATCACCAAGAAAGCATTAGTTCTAGATTTAAAACATAAAAAATATCATAAATTTTTTTGTTTGAAAATATTGTTCATAAAACATACTTTGGGTTTCCTTTCATGAAACATCATATTCAAATCCACTAGAGTATAAAAATAAGCATGAAAAATAACATATACGGTAATAATCAGAAACATTTATTTCCCAAATGATAAACACGCGAGAATCAAAAAATGACATTTAAACGAAACAAGAATGAAACACAAATGTAATATAGAATATGGGAATACATAACAAGGTTATTCAAGGAAAAAATGGACAAAATAAACATGAATCCTTGGACACAAAGAACTTCCATAATCCATGATTATCACAACCATAAACCCTTGTGGTACCAAACTCACTAAGGTTTACATATGTACTTAACTGAGGTTATAAAATTGTACCCATGTTCTATGTTTCCTCAACCATTAGCTAAACCATGCTATCAATTTTATTAAAAAATTTCTACAATTGAATCATTATGGTTCCCATGCATGAAAAATCATTTTAGAGTCAAACCATTCATTGAGGCATTCCATTAAACACATGATGCACATAGAAATAATTTAATATAAATAACCCTTGAAAACCCATTTCTACATGACACATATGATACAATTTCATAAATTTTCTATCTTATATTCCAAATAAATTATTTTCATAAACCAATCCCAATGGATTTTCATGAACAATAAGTAAATGGTGAGATGAAACCATTATGTATATACTTTTACCTCACTAATGGATAAAACCTAGATGCCTTAAAAAATACTCAAAATGAAGAGATTCAGTCTTAATAAGTATGTATCCATAATATACATAATTAATTACCCATAAAACCATCTATATCAAGAAATAATATGCTAACAAGGTTGTAATAAAATAAGGGTATAATAGATAAATAAGATATTTAGAAAGATGAGAAGATTTCATATAAAAATCAAAACATACCTTGATGAGATCAACCAAGAATAAAGTTTAATCACCATGATACAATGATAGAAACCTTTAAAGTTTCATAGAGAGGATGGTACTAACTAATAAGAAATTGGTATGAGATTTTTTGTTAAAAAAATTGAGGGCATGGAGGCAATTTACAATTTTTATGAAATCTACACAGGTCATATAGTTAGGTCAAATGACTAGATAAACTATGTGCTAAATGTGTGGTAATTACATTAACATGAAAAATAAATCACATGGTTACCTATTAACAGCCTCATGGTTTGAGAAACCATCCTTAAACATTGAGAACCACCGATATATCTACTTGATCAATATCTCTTTGTTAATGAAAGGTTATAACTAATCGTGAACATATCATTCCCTTGATATATTTCACCAAAATCTCTAAATTCTAAAACATTAGATATTAAAATCCATTTGAACTAGAAATGAGATAAAATAAAACTAAAATTAAACACACCTATGACTGGAAGGGTGGAACAATTATCCCCCATGAAATATTGAATCCCTAGAAATTACTCAATATTCTTGAATAGAAAAAAGAGAAGGACACTACATAATCATCAATGGTTCCTTCCCCATGTGTTATGGGTATAACATATACATTGTCATAGTAAATTGGATAAATGAATTGTGTTAACATGAACCAATTTATCCTGATGATGCATTATTATAACTTCATTCTCAACCACTAAGTTCTTAGGCTGAAGATCATCATCCTCCCATTCAAACACACATGAAGGGAATAATTGATACCTTATCAATTGATAACCATGAAATAATAATCTAATTAGTGTCAACTGATATGTAAATTAAAACATACTAGTCACACTTCCAATTCATTCAATGATCTTTAAATTTCCAAAAATACCTTTGTACCAACTTACCCTGCTTACCCAAGCGAAGATGTCCCAAACAAGGAAAAACCCTGAGAAAAACAAGATCTCTTCTTGAAATAAATTCAACCCAACTATATTCTATTATCCCAATTTCACCCAAAATAATGGCTATGTACAAGGATTCCCACACTATTCTTAAAATGGAATCATTTTCATTGAATCTTGATTACTATGGTTAAAGGGAAAATTAATCAGGGTTAGATTTTTTTCCCAAGAAACATTGAAACCAATCATGTACACTATAAGTAGATCCTCAAGGACTTGAATGTCTCACGTAATATATCCATTCATGTAAGGGTGATATTTCATGCTTAAATTAATCTTGGTACCCATTTCCACTTATAAACTGTTAAAAAAAGCGATGTAAATCATTGATCTATATAGAAAAACTATAGAAGGAACCTGTGAAGATTTTTTATCCCGTGAATATATAAGTGTATATTATCTTAAATTTTTTCTTCACCCTAATAGGGAGGAAATGAGCCTATTTTATAAGTCAATCAATGATAACCCATATTACATCCTTCCCAATAAGAGTCCATGGTAAACTAATAATGAAGTCCCTTGTTCTTGCATCCATATTCCATACCATAAAGGGTAAATGATATAATAAACTAGTAGGCCTCCAATGTTCATCCTTAATATTTTTGTAAGGAATCAATAAATTATTTCTACAATCAATCACCTCATCCCCATACACCAATACCATCATATCAAATCATGATACATATTGGTAGTCCTACGGTGTACAGATAAACTAAATCGAATTACACTATACCTAAACACTTGTCTTAGAGATATCATAATGAACAACCTACCTTGGAAACACATAGAATCATTAAAATACTAAGGCAAGACACTTGAGGTCTCCCCACCATTAAATATTTTCTAAAACATAGACAATCAGTGTCTGTTTCTTATCTAAGTCTAATCCGATAATAAAATGATGAAAAATATCTCACATAAGCTAATAATTAAATACCATAATTAAAATTTCTACAAAAAAGCATGTCATGCCATATTATATTAAAATAATAACAATATGTTTGATAGCTTGTGGTACACAAAACCCTGAGTCTAAAAGAACAATAAAATAATATACCATTATAACATAACCGTTAAATTGAAGGGTGTGAATAGGAATTACAAAATTATTAAAATTATATAATTTTAAAAATCATAAATAATTTTAATGGTTTTCAATTTATTATATTTAAAAATAAGAATTATTTTAAATAAAAATAATTGTATTTTTATGAATAACAATATTTTTTCTAAAAAAATGTTTCATCCTATTTTGAAAACTTATATTCAAATTAATTTTTAATTTCAATTTTATAAAAATTATATGGAAAATTTATCTTATTTTTTTAAATCATCATTTAAAAATTATTCTATCATTAATTGTTTATAATTTTTTGATAATATTACATTTTTTATGACTGGTAAAAATTATTTATTTTTGTTGAAAACAACATTTTTGTTTAAAGAATTTAATAATTAAAAATTTCGTTTAAATAATTTTAAAATTAATAATACATCAATTATATTATAATTAATCCAAATTAAGTCATTGAAATCAATTATATGTTCAATTCTAATATAAAAAATATTATACTTATAAAAACTTTTCCTTTGGAAAATAGTTTTTTCATCACATCTACAGGTTTAAAATTTAATTAAATTATGAAAATTTTGTGAATTGAAAGTTGAAAAAAGTATTTCATATTTTTAATCTAAATAATTTTTAATATATTGTAAGTTAAAATTATTTTTTTTCATATTGAAATTTAATAATTGTAAAAATTTATTTTCGTGTATAAGGTTAAAATTAGTTTATCGAGGGTCCAACTAAGAAGATATGGGTGTAAATGAAATAAAAAAAATTTCAATTCCATTTATATTCCCATATTTTGACCTTATACCATATAAGGTTCAATATTTATCAATTTTGGAGCCTTATGACAGGTGAAAAATGTGCGTATAATTTATTGTTTTAAAAAATTATATATGTGTCCTGCCCCCCACTTATAAAGGGAACCACCTATTCTCTTGTCTTGAAACTTTACAAAGACATTTTTTATCCAATAATAGCCAAAATAAATTCCTTAAATACGTCCAAATAAACAAGTGTGTTTTATTTTTCAGAAAACCAGTCAAGGAAGGATTTTGGTATAAACTTAAAGAAGTTATCTGAAGAATAGATAGTGTTCCTAATAATGAATCATCATTTTATTTCTTCATTAAACTCCATAAAATATCTATAAAATATTTTAAAATAATAAACAAATTATCTAAAATATTATGAGATTTTATTAAGTTAATATAATGAACTATATCCATATCCTCTTCCATCAAATGAAAGATGAAATTGCCAATCGTCTGTACAACAGACTATTCCCTCCTGAGCCGATGAAATTCATTTTCAATCACCACCTTTCATGTGTGGATATAATAATGGATTTATTGGGTATATAAGATATTTATGAAACAAATAATCATTTGTAATTATAATATCACATCTATCTTATTACATTCTAATCCATTGGAAAATGATAACGTCGCCAGTTCGTATGTGTGGGCTACCGCCTCCACAAAGTTATGTGGAACCATTTTCATTTTACATTGGAATGGATGGTGGGAAGGATATATTTAATGAATATATATGATATATATGATATAATACTAATTTATTAATGTTTAATTAATTTTTAAATTTATTTTTTACATCTATCAAAAAAATGAACATAACATTCATGCACACGTACGACCTACTATAACTATGAACGGTGTAAATCATTTTTCTATTTATAAAATTTATGGAATATTATAGTTTATAATCTAGTTGTCTTTCATTGATTTTTAAATATATTAATAAATATTTTTTGATATAGACACTAAGACGATGTGATATTCTAAGGTCGAGTGAGCTCGTAATTGATATTTTAAAAATATTTAATATACTAATATCACATATGTACATTTTTTAGAAATAATGGAATATACACTGAAATGGGTCTTAATTAAAAAAAATATAAGACCAAAATATAATTCGGAGTGTGGAGATTACCCAAGAAACAACCTAAGTATGGTCAGCATCAAACATCTGACTGAGTCAACCATTAGAATGGGAATTTAATTAATTAAAATAAATAAATTATTTATTTTTTTATTATTCGACATAGTTATGTCCTTTCTAAACACTCCATTATAAAAATTATCGTAGTTTATCCACATAAACCTGGGCATAATTCAGAGGATCTATGATGACCATGATTGGTGAATTGACATTGAACAATAATTGATGATTAGAGTATAGTGGCACGACAGGCAGTGCATACAGCGGGTCATCATAATTTTTGAAAAATTTGTTCTTCATAAATGAACAATGCATAACAGAGTTTGGGATTTCCAATTTTGGTTTCCACCATTTAATAAATGTTTTATGATTGATATTTCATTATCTTATTTTAATTCTATGCATTCCAACCTTTCACATGTGTTTTTTTTGCAATAAATTTTTATCAAATTAACATTTTTAATCCATTATCTCACCATAAATTATCTGATTTTTAATCACTGGTCTGGAACACTTGAAAAATAATGTTTATCACCCCTGCTATGGTGCATTTCCAGAACTCTTCTTTTTGTTCTATGACGTTGGATTATGTGGTCACAGTTCAACTTTTTTGGGGTGGGTTCAAGAGTGATCAAACCCCCATATTCAGGGTGACTGTGAGAATGATGATTAGAATGGATATTTTTAGATGGTTCAAGATTCAATGTGATATGACCATGAATATTTATATAGATCAGGGATTCATCATGACCTATTGGTGATGAGAGGTGTATAAAAAACATGAACAACCCCCGTGGGTGATTGGGAACTTATTTCCAGCTATTGGAGTGTCAAAATCGATGGTCAAAAAAACTGTCATCGATTCTGGTGGTAAAATAGTGGGAATCCTGGAGGTATCTAGAGATCTAGATTATTAATTAAGAATTTATATTTTGGTTAAAATCCTGAATACACAGCATGTACTCTAATGAAAACATTCTGTATAGTCACCCAGTTGTGGTGGATAGGGTTTTAGTAAAAATGTATGATTCACATGCCATGTGGCAAGGAAAATTTCCATGCGACCCTACCTAGGTATTGATGATGTGTTTTATCTACACACTCAATTTAATAATGTGGGAGGACATGTAGTTTACTATAGGGGTACACACACATGTGCTCATCCCTGAGTATGGTAAGGTAAAAGGCTAGGTACATGACATTTCTTGATAGACGTAGGCATGGCTAGGAGCACATGAGCATGCCCAGGGTGGATGATACACACCATGTTGACCCTATAAATTCCTTGTATACTTACATGGAAACAATGTTATGTCCATATGAGAACACAACCCAGAAGTGGAGCGGGATCTCACACTTTGTGTATCCCAAACACGATGTGTACCCTCATTCCTAAGAATATGTATCTCTCTTATATCCTTTGTTTTGACTCATATTTGGACCCACAAGTATCCTATCATGATTTTTAGAATACTTTGTTGTATGAGAAGTGGGTTTTGATATATGATGTGAGATTTCTGAGTGTGATTCTTCATTCTAAAATGATCAATGATGGATCTAATCAAGCATGATAATTAGTGAGATTCCTGATAGATATAGTACTCCATTATTACATGAACTGGTCCTCTATCTTTAAGGATGGTACTCTCCATTCACACCAAGGTGAAGGTCCCCCATACTCATTATATTGGTATAAACAGTACTCCCCTATTGAGGGTGTGGGTCCTCCATCTAGGTGGAATATACTCCCATGTCGCACTAGGTAATGGGTCCCACATACTCATTATTACCTGTATAGATTATACCCCCACTATTAAAGGAATGAGTCCTCTATATTTGTGGATAGTACTCCCCATCACACTAGGTAGTGGGTCCCATATACTCATTAGTATAGGTAAATATGGTATATCCATATTCAGGGAGAGGGTCCTATATCAATGGGGTTCATACTCCCCTATTTAACTAGAGAATAGGTCCCCCATATTCTGTACATTGATAGAGATGATACTCAAAAAAAAAACAAGCACAAGCCCTTTATCTATTGAGTGGAATCCCCACTTTTACACCTGGGTGTGGGTCCTCTATATTTTTGAGATTTTCCTCCCTAAGATTGTGGATTTTTGGTTAGGTTTAGACCCTCCTCTTTACTATTTTAGATGGGAAAATTTGATGCTTGACATCAATGATGGACCTCGGGAGATGTAGGAAGACTCGTCATCTTTTTAAGGGATGTGAGATAGATACCCCCTTCCTCTCTAATATTGGTTTATTATATTAAAATATATTTATGATGTTGGTTTTCATTTACCTCATGATTTTTCTTGAGATGAATAATTCTATCATGTCATCTATTTCTACTTATTCAGTTCTCAGGTGTCCGACTGGGTATGTATATACTCAACCTTATATAGGCTTTTCCCACACATGTCTTTCCTTATGAAAATGATAGATAGATCATAGGTCAGTTTAGAGGAGCATAGGGATACTGGGGTTTCACATACCACATACGATAGTCAAGATTGGAGATCAATATCTAGGCCATCTTAGTTATTATCTATATCAGTTGTTTTTAATTATGGACATAATCTCAAGTTGGGTATGTATATTTCCATTTACATTTTGGATTTCATGACAGTAATCTTTTTTTCCCTAGAGGGTATTTCATGCACTATTTTTATTCTTTATGTCACTATCTTTTATTAATATTCCTCTAAACTTCTATATTGAAATGGTTAGGTGCATTCTTAAAGGTACTTCGGGAAAATACCTCCAATTTTAGTTAATACTTATTGGTTATTTTGAATATCCCCTACCTATAGAGGTTGACTTGGGATTATTGATCAATCTTCCACTAGCAAGTCAGGTCCTAATGGGACAAGTCATTAAAGAGTGGTTTCAAAGGGGGTTCAACTGAGAGATAGTTTTTGGATTTTCCACCTTTTTAAGTTTTTTTTTGGAAATTTAGGGTAATGGTTTCAAAGTGTTTCGAGTATGGATTTTAGGTTAGGGGACCTAATGAGAGTGTGGTGGCTAATGTATCCATTCACTAGGACTCCGACTACCAACTTGTCGACTCAGTATACCGAGACACTACTTGTATGAAAAATTGGAATATGAATATTAGAGGATTGAGTCCCTTGACTATGCCTATTAATTCAGATCAATATATATATATATTATAACATGATATTTGAATTTATTGATTACTTTTAGGATGTTTCTGCAAAGACAACCATCTATGTTACCAATACATGATCGTGATGAATATCAGGTGAGTGATGGGGAATCGGTTCATGGGCCATCTTGTGAGATATTTCCTATAGGTGGGAAGGTAGATTAACACCCACATATCATGAATAATTTTGTAATAATAGAGTAGGGAGAGGATGTGAACAATTTTAGATAACTCCATGAGTTTTACTGGCTTTGGCCGTTGAGGTTCTTTAGTGATCTAGATCCCTAGGAAGCATTGGATTAGCTTGAGTCGGTGATCCATGTTTTTAGACATGTGTGGATGTTGAATGATCAGATGGTTTACTACGTATCTAGTCTTTACCAGAGATAATCTGCGCACAGGTGGAATATTTTCCCCTATGTAACACTCAGATATTTTACAATGAGAATATTATATTTGATAGTCCATGCGACCCACAACAATAAGCTTAGAAGGAAATTTAACATTCCAAGAATTTATAATATATTTTTTATTTTAAATAAGTTAAATCTATTGTATATCTTTTAATTTAGGAAAAACCAAGCTCATTTTTCATTACAAGTAATAATGAGTTTCATTGATATCTTGTGTTACACACAATATCAAGTTTAATGAAAAAAATATATTATGAAAATTCTATTATTAAATATAATAGTTATAAATTACCCATTATATTAGAGGGTATAAATTGGATTATATGACATATGAAAATATATATTTTACAACCATTTATTAGTTTTATATTTATTATTAATAAAACATAATAATTTAATATAAAAATAAATATTTTATGAAATAATATTTTTTTTCTAAAAGGCATGTTAGTTGTGCATTACACATATAATTTAAAATTAACTTTTACCACATTTATAAAATTTATATAAAGAAATAAAATTAATGTTTTAAATTTAAATATATAAAATATCTTTGTGTTAATTTTTAGGATTTTTCTAGGAAGTATCATTTTTTGATGATTTCGAAAAAAATATTAAATTTTAATTGAAAACCAACTTTTTGTTTAAATAATTTTTAGTGTTTAATTTTATTTCAAATTTGGATTTAAATTAAAATAAATTCAATTTTATATAATTTAATCCAATTTAGGTCATTTGAATAATTCTCATATTTCATTTAGATAAAAAACTTTAAAATCTATTTGATATTTCCCATAAAAAATCCACATTCTCATTGTGTTTGTGGGATTAATTTTAAAAGAATATTTTATTCTTATATGAATTTTATTTTGATAAAAATATTGTATATTTGGTATCAGAATATTTTATAATATTTAATTTGTTCAACTTTATTTTTTACCAAAATTAATAGTGGAATAAATAAAACATTATCACCCTAGTTAAAGTAAAAATGGGTTTACAGTGGGGTTAAACTAAACACATAAGGATAAAAATGTTCTATATATTTGTCAAAAAAACATTTTATAGCCATATATAGACTATTACACCTATAAGTTTCTATAATGGTCCATTTTTTACCATTTTGAAAATGAAAATAGTGGTAGGTGTAAATTTATTTCAAAAATACCATGTGTGTCCTCTTCCCCAATAATAGAAGGTCACTCATACAGTTGTCTTATTCACACCTTCAAACCAATTTGGATTAGCCAAGACTTGACCAAATCACTTCCCAATATCCCTAAACATATCCAATAGTCCTTATTTTTAGCATAAATCCCACATTTTAAGGATTTAGTGAAACCTTAAGGAGTAGACCCAAAAAATAGATAATGTTTTTCAATGAGATTTTTTATTTTAGTTCATTCTATAGCTTCATAAAATTTATTTTAAACATGATGATATAGTAAAATAATTATATTCCATATATTGGGATTTTTCTATAAAAATTTAATTATGTAAAAGAATCCCAACTTCCCTAAAATGTTTCAAAAATTCATCATTCGTGCATACGATGGACTACCGCCCCTCAAACTAATATCATTCTTTTTTCCATTTCCACATATCATGGTTGGGTATAATGATGGATATAAAGTATATATATTATGTATATAATATATTTATACCAATTAAGTCACTATATAATATATATGATTTTACCTTTCATTGTTTAGGAGATTTTATAATGTCACTCGTGTGTACGACACACTACTTCCTTGGGAAGTGATGTGATTCATCTTTCACTAGAGCTTCACATGGAAGATTATAAAGATATATCTAATGATTATATTTGTTATAAAAGACTTAATAATGATACTAATTAATTATTTATCATTATTTATATTAATTTTTCTCATTTTATCTTTTTTACTTTTCACTCACATAAAGATGAAAACATTATTAACATACCCATGGACTCCCACCTTCTCGAAGTTACGTGTCTCTATTTTCCTAAACAAACCACATGGATGATATACATAGTTATATAATATGGATTTAATTATATTATTATCATTCAAAAAATGTAAAATAGTTTTACCTTCTTACTATAATGATCCATGAAAAATGGAAATGTTACTCATGTGTACGTACGACCTATCATCTCTATGATCGTAACAAACTTCATTCTTCATAACCAAAATTAATGATGGGTTTTAAAAGTAAAATTGATGTAAAAATTTTAATTTTATTTCAGTATTATTATTTTTTAGAATATAAAAAAATATAACATGCAAAATATCCCGATCTTTTATGATGAAACACACATGATAAAACAAGGCGATTAACCCCAAAAGCAATTAAAATAATAAAAAATTATTAATAAATGGGTAATAAGATGTTGTAAAAGAGTCATATATAATATTATAAATATTAATATGGTCTTATATTAAGTTAATAAATATTTGAAACCACTATAAGGGATCATCCGGAGTGTGCAATCAAAAGGAAGCGTGAGGTAAGGGTTTTCGTTTCAATTTCATTTCATTAAGGAATATTGTAATGTTATAAACCTAATTTATTTTACATAGTGTATGTGTTTCCAATTTTACAAGTAATATCATTAATAATTAATTATTCGTTTCATTTTAATTTTAAATATTAATTATTTAATAAATGCAGATTCACATTAAAATCAATTGGTTAATAATTTCATGACTGAATTTCTTTTCATTGGATTATATTAATTATTTATTATCATTGATATTATATGATTATGTGTATAATAAATTCTGATTATATTATGTTGTATTTAAAATTTTTTATATGTATTTATATTATATAGAGATATTCTATTAATTGGTTTATTCTCACATCAACATTATGACATTTTAAAGGGTTTACATCACAATCCCATTTTAATTAGGATTTGTACTCTTGAATTTCTGTTGAAGTAAATTATATGATCATTGTTTAAAAAACTCAAAAAACTTATTCTCATATGGATATTAGTGATATTTTCAAGTAATATTACCATTTTACACTCTTTTCCACTTAAATTAAATAGTAAAATATATTTAATAAAATTCCACTTTATTTCTCACTTCGTTTGGCAATCTCTTTTCAACAAACACCATGTTTTCTAAAAATATTTTAAAAATTGAAAAAAATAATTATTAAATATAATTTTAACCATTTTATATCTTAAAAAAATGTTTTAAAATGATTCTTTTGTTTTTTTCAATGCAATTCCCATTTGGATTTTTATGAAATTCTGAAACGAATCTTCCTGTCGTTTTCTGAACAAGTCACTTTTCAACCCCATTTTACAATGAAAAAGTAATATTGTTTTATAAATTTATGGAATTAAATAATTACTCTCCATCATTAATATTATTTATATAAATATTATTTTTCATTTTTATGAGATTCATTTTTAATTAAAAAATTTTAAATTGATTTTCAAATAAAAGTATTATAAAAAAGTCAAAATGTAAAGGATATCTTCCTTAGAATTTCATTAAAGATATTTTTATGGTATTTACATTCGTTAATGACATAAAAAATTTATTCTTACTCAAATGGGTATATGTTAAAACCATATTTATTCTTCCTCTGGATGGATTAATATTTTTTTGACCAAGTATATTATTGACATTCACTTTCTTATTTCATTTTTTAGTCCTTAACATCCCCTTGAAATATTCACTTTCCAGTGATTGTTAGACATTACATTTTTCCAAAATATCCAAATTATTTTTCATGGATATTATTATTTCATAAACTGTATACTATTTAAACATATGGTGTTTAAATTGAATGTTATTTTTTCATCTGGGGAAATACTGATTAATCTATAATCATTACTCAATATAGATATATTGTGATTAGGCACACTATTTACGAATTAAATCTATAATTCTATAGATAAATATTTCTTTGGACATGAAAGACATAGGTTTGATACTATTTATTGAAAACCTCTCAGTCCATTAGAAGTAACACATGGAAAAATTAATTGGACAAACCCTAGGTATTTGTAACATGATATTTTAAAATATCATGATGATAGATCTTGACAATATAAATATAGTTGTTAAAACTGTATTGGTTTTTACCCAAATGTTTTAATCTATCATAAGGGTGGATCTTTAGGGAAACTGTATCATTTTATTTGGAAACATGATATTCGATAATTAATCATTGCCTTCATTCTTAATTGAGTTATTGTTTTCCCTGAAAATTTTACTATGATATTATCATTTGATGCATTTAATTATTAATTTATTGACTAAATGAAATGTGTTCTTAGTTATGTACCCTTCCATATTGATTCATCATTCTCTTATCATGATAGTAAGGATATTTTAATGGAATGTGTGTTCAGTTGTTTACCATTCCATAATGATTATTTATATTGATTCATGATAGCTTCTTCTATACTTAAACCTTATTGAGTATTTGTGATCACCCTTATTTTGTTTTATTTATAATTAATCCATGAAGTTTATTATGTTTTATATTCAAGTATATGATAAATTAAATAATTATATTCCTGAAAAAAAATTATGTTAATTTTTTTATTCAAATGTAATATGAGAATCATGTATGTATAGATTTTACAAAGACTACTAAACTATTTAGTCCTTCGGGATGTGATTCCTTATATCTTGTTCCAATGAATTGAAAATGAACCAGATTCAAGATACTAGGGCCGGGGTAACTATAGTTGGTATCTTAGTGTGCTTAGTACAAACCTTTGGAACTAGTTTAAGGAAAACATTGATTGGGAAATATAACACTACAATAGACTTTAAGGATATGTATAAAATAGAATCCAAGCAGTTTTTTAAGGTAGATATTATGTGGTTTTTCATTACATTACATCCTTGTCATGATACTAAATGAGGATGTGGTTCTATGATATATATACCTAGGGATACTAACTCCAAAAGGGTGAAATGATATTGAATCTATCATCACCAGGTGCATGATAGTGGGAGTTACTATGCCCCTGGTTTAAAACTCAAATAATACATTCCTAGAATAACTTATATTTTCATTGAATTTTTTTTAAAGTATTTGAAGATATGTTGAAAATGAATGACCTAGGTTAGAACATAGAATAATAAAGGACCTATGTGGAAATAAAAAAATTAAGTATTGGGATTTAAGAATTAAATTCTAAAAATAATTTTACCAATTTTATTTTAGTATATAAATCATGATTCATATATGTATTATGATATATTTTAGAATAAAATGTGTATTTATTAACATAAGAGTTATGGATACCATCATGGGTTTATTAGTTTAATATTAATCATTAGATAAATGTCTTAAACAAAAAAATTTAGGTTTTATTTTATGGGAGTTACCATGATTAATGATATTTTGGTAGAAATTTAAGAGAAATATATCCCTTTGGTTTAGTATTCGTTTTAGTGAAAAGTTTATTTGAGGAATAATTCTTGTGCATTTTATAGACATATAGTTAAATGTATTGATAAATTTTTTGTTAAATATGATCATTAATGACATTTATATAATATTCCCATTATATTATTACACATTATAAAAAAATTGTTTTAAAAAAACTACTAATAAGCTAATTTAATCATTAATTTTATTTAAAGGATGTCCATAATATTTTTTTGGAACATTAATGAAATTATTTTAATATAGTTTAGAAAAAGAATACCTACAAGCTAGGTGAAAACACATTGTGATTGGAAAGGCCACAGGGCCTGAACCCATGTCTGAAGGATGATAAGGTCTTAACACCTATAACAGGCCTATGTGATGTCCTAGTTAATATTTCATTATTTTTAGGTAAACTATTTAAAAAATAAATAATAATGACATCCCATTTTGGTTACTTTTGAGGTTTAGATATTAATTTATTATATTGGACAACCTATGCTAACCATGTTGGTTATCAAAAATATTTAGATATAGAAGAAAATAATTAACACTATTTTATGGATCTTATAATCCATTAAATGTGAATTTTAGTGGGTCTGGAAAAAAAATTCATTTTTGGATATTTATTACTTGAAAAACTGATGAATTAGAAATTGATCAAAGTAAAACCAAAGGATGAAATTTTTCTCATGAAATAGAAGAGTATCAATTAAGTGTATTTCCAAATATTAATTAGATAGTGATATAATATTTCAACTCTAATAAAAAAATTGTGTAGAAAAAATGTGATCCTTAAATATTTATATTAGAAAAATAAGATACCATTTTTTATAATCATATATTTATGGTTTTGAGTCCCTTAACATTCAATTAATTATTAAATTTCTTGTGATAAATGAAATTAATCACTATATATAATTATTTATGATTTTCCTCCAAGTCTATATATTCACTTTCCACTAATATTCTCATATTTAGGAACCTAGTTATGTGTTATTCCATATGACCTTGGCACTTCTGTTTCTCTCTTTTCAAGGGGATATTTTACTCACTCATTTTACTATGTGGGTTATCTAATAATGGTATTTATAGATGTCATTTAACACCCCAAGATTTTAAAATGAGAACATATTATTCGATACATTATGTGACAGTAAACATGAATCTTAGAATAAAATAAATCCATCTAAGACATTACGATATATTTAATATTTATATCAATTAAATTTATCCTATATATTTTAGTTCACACAACACAAATTTTAGCTTGTGTTACAAGCAACTTTTAGTTTTTTTGATTGATTTCATTACAAGAAAGACCAAGTTTTACAAAATAATAATATATTATTAAAATATTATTATTTAAAACAATAGTTTAAACTAAGCTGTTAAATTGGAGGGTGTGAAAAATATTAAATAAATTAATTAAATATATAGTTTAAACACATTTATTATTTATATATTAATTATTAATAAAATATGAATTGGTTAAAAAAAATTTGTATTGGAAAAGTATATTTTTTCTGAAAGACCGATTAGTCGCACTTTATGAGCATAATTTAAAAAAAATTACATCTATTAGAAAATTTATATTAAAAAATTATCTAAAATTTTAAAATAAAAATAACAAATTTATATTTGGATCAATATTTGGGACTTTTCAATGAATTTTTATTCTTTTATGAATTGAAAAAAATAATTAATTTTAATTAAAAAAGCCTTTTCATTTAAATAAATTTGAATTTTTAATTATATTTTTAATTTAATTTATTGTAAAATTTGAAAAATTTTATATCAATTATTCAAATTGAGGTCATTGTGATCATTATAATATTTAATTTAGATATGAAAACATTACAATCTTTTGGAAAGTTTCCCTTAAAAAACCAAATTTATCATCACATCTGAAAGATTAATATTAAATTAAAAATTTACACTATTGTGAATTTAATTTGTAAAAACGGATTACAAATTTCGAATTGGAATAATTATTTATTTTTAATAATGTCATGTTAATTTTTTTACAATATGAATTGTGAATTAAATAAAAATTAATTACCACAGTTATGGTAAAAATGAGTTTACCTAGGGGTTAAACTAAACATATTTGGGTCAGAATTCCCTATTAAATTGCCCAAAAACTATTTTAAATCCATATTTATACCATTCCACCTATAAGTTTCGATAATGGTTCAATTTTTTACCTTTTTTAGATTATGAAAACCTGGGAAAGCTCAATTAATTTAAACAATACAATGTATGTCCTATCCCCCACATATAAATGGTCTCCCACTCTCCTATCTTCTTCATACCTTCAAAACAATTTGGTTAAAAAAATAACTATGTAAGACACATCCCTAATTATGTACCCTTAACATAGAATCCTTATTTTGGTCATAAATCCATCTTTTAAAGGCATTAGTGAAAACCTATAGAGGATACCTAAAGAAGAGGTAATGTTCTTCAACGAGAATATTTATTTCACTTATTTCTACACCAAATTCAATTTTAATTAAAACATGATAATATAAAAAAAATCAGTATTTAGATATACTAATTTTTTTAATAATTAGGTAATTAACTAAAACCATATCCACTTCCATCAAATGTGTTATGGAATAACTGTTCATATGTACGACGAACTACCACCTCAAGAACCAATGTTGTTTTTTTTTCATTTCTACCTTTAAAGGATGGGTTTGATGATGGATATAAATAATATATATGATATTAATAACATATTAGTACCTATAGATTCACTATATAATATATATCAATTTACCTACCATTCCATTGGAGATACCATAATGTTTCTTGTGTTTGTGATGGACTACCGTGTTGCATAGATATGTGATTTCCCTTTCACTTACGCTACACATGAAAGGATATAAAGAAAAAAGTAATGATTATGTGTGATATAAATGACACAATTATGTTATTATTTAGATATTTATCATTCTACAAATATAATATAAAACGTTTTATTTATTTCATTTTCAATCAAGTAATGATGATAACATTGTTCATGTACGTGTGGACTATAGCCTTATGAATGTGAGGTGACTCACTTTTCAACACAAAAAGACATGGATGATATATATAAGTATTTAATATGTTATTATTTATGTTATTATATTTCTAGAAATATAAGATATTAATTACCTCCCATCCATAATTATTGGTGAAAAATGGAAACATTCCTCTTGCATATATACAACCTATCATCTTCATGATCATAATGTACATCATTAATAATAATAATAATTAATTATTGGTTTTAAAAGTATAATTTATATAAAAATATGATAATTATTTAATTATTATTATTTTGGATATGATAATACAATATAATATTTACAATAACCATATCTTTTATAAATATTAATATGGTTCTTGTTTAAGTTAATTACATGTTTAAAACTATTATACATGACATTATAGAATATTCAATCAAAATTAATGATGTGGTAATGGATTTTAACTCAATTTAATTTCATTGGTGATTATTATAATGTTATTCAATTAATTTCTATTATATTGAATATATACTACTCCTTCAACATGTAATATCATGAATAATTAATTCTTCATGGTATTTTTGTTATCAATTTGAATTATTTCATCGCAGGGGATTTTAATTAAAAGTTACCAAGTGGTAAAGAATTTCATAAATCAATTTCTTTTCATTCAATTATAATACTTTTTTTATTGGAATTGATATTATATGATTATGTGTGTAAGGAATTTTTATTATCCTATGTTTTATTTCCACTTTTTTATATATATTTAAAGTTGATACACATAATCTGTTAATTGGTTGATTATCACTTCAAAGTTATGATATTTTTAATTTCATACTTCATAATATAATTTTAATCAAGAGTATTTATTAATTAAAATAAAAAGAAGGATATTATTTGATAAGTGTTTAATAAAAACATTCCTTTTATTCTGATCATTTTATTTAGGATATCTTCATGTAATAGCTCCATTTTATACTATTTCATAATTAAAATAATTGATAAAACATTTTTAATTAAGTTTGACATTAATTCTCTCTTCAGTTAGAAATATTTTTTCTTCCCAATCAATGTTATCTAATTTTTTTTCAAAAACGTTTTTAATCTTCCAAAAATGACTTATCAAATACATTTTAATACATTTTTTATCTTAATTTTTTTCAATAGAATATTTTATCATTTTTAAAACAATGCCTGTTTGGCATCACCAAAAATGTTAAAGTAATATTCTTATCATTTTATGAACCTAGAACTTTTCCAATACTTTTTACAGTACAACATGAATTTCCTTTTGAACTATTACAGTATGTACAGAAATAACTGCCATTATGATTTTTCGTTTCTTTGAAGCTTAAATTTCAAGTGTATTAGAATCTTTTAAATATTTTTTTTAATTTTATTTTCAAAGAAAATTATTTTCCTTGAAAATTATTTTCAAAATAAAACATATATTTTCCACAATAATATTTTAAATATATTTTTATGGTATTTCAATTCCTCAATGACAATAACCCTTTATTATTAATCTAATGGGTATATGTCAATACCACCCTTATTCTTCCTCTAGATGGTTTATGATTATTTTGAGAAAGGATAGTATTTAAATTCACTTCCTTATTTAATTTTGTAGTCATTAAGTTCCCCATAAAGTACTCACTTTCCTAGGATCATTACACAATAAATTTATCATAAATATCAATATTATTTCTTTTTGAATTGATTATTTGTAAATCCAAATACTATTTAAACATATGGTGTTTCTATTTAAAGTTATTTATTAATCTATTGAAATGTTGGTAAATTCGTACACATTAATCAATATAGATACTTTATGATAAGGCATATTGTTTTTTAATTAAATTGATTATTCAATATACGAGGAATTACTTTTACATGAAATTCATGGGTTGGGGAGTGTTTATAGAAATACCTATAATGCATTGGTAGAATCATGAGACAAAATTAGTTGGCCAAAACCTATGTGTGTGTAACCATATGATTTAAAATATCTTAAGGACTGATCTTAATAGTAGATATATAGTTTTCAAAACCATGTCGATTTGTACCTAGATGTTTTAAACATTTTTGAGGATGGACTTTGATGGTAAAAGTATCATGTTCCAGAGAAACATGACATATAATCAATAATAGTTTCCTTCATTTAAAATTTATTTATTATTATCCATGTGTTTTTAGATATAATAATTTCAATGGATGTATTTAATTGATAGTTTTTTTATTGAATTTCTTGTGTTTTCAGTTATTTAACTTTCTATACTAATTCTGGATTATCTTATAATTATGGTAAAGATATTGGAATGGAATTTCTATCCAGTTATTTACCTTTAATTGATGATTATTGTTTTTGATACATGATATCTTCTACTCTAATTAACAATTACTACGAATTTTAGCTCAGCCATATTTTGTTTCCTTTCTTAGGAATCAATATAGTTTTATGTGTTTGAAATGAAAGTCTATTCCGTAGTTAATAATGTTATTTCTATAAAAAATTAAGTTGTAATTTAGGTATTGAAATTTAATATCAGAATCATGTATGTATCTAGTTTACCAAGACTACTAAACTATTTGGTCCATCGGTATGTGATTCTATGTATACTATGTCAATTTAATAAAGAAGGCACTAGATATGGGCTTCTCATGTTGTGATTTCTAAAATAAATATGCATGATGATTTCGAAAACTCATGGTATGAATTCCAGTATTCATTTCATGAGGAGTAATACCCCTCATTCTTAGGGTCATTTTGGATTTAGAAGATTTTGGAGCTGTAATTGGGGGTATTAGAGTTTCTAAAAATGATACATAGTTCACTAACCTTTCATGGTACTCCCTCAATGTGATATGATAATGTTACTTCGAGGAATAAAAGAATGAGGAAGGTATCCGTAGAGATATTATTTAAATTGTAGTATCTATGTGACTTAACACATATTCTAGAATTATTGATTGGTTACTGGTGACAGAGAGATTCATATATGTGGGATGCAATTCAGCTAGATCCATTTGTAGGTTTCATAAGGATGGTTCGTCTACAACAGCTGGAAGATGATAAGTGTTGAGGAATAGGAAGCATACCCATTCTTAGACTCAGGCATGTAGTTATGTAGCTTAGGGAACACATAGAGAAGCATGGAATATTAGAGAGTGGTTATGCTACACATGATATGGGTGAGGTCACATGGAATACGATTTCCTGACCTATTGATCATATGAGGGAAGGAAGGATGTGTATTTACCTCCATGAAAGAGTTATAAAATTATCAGGGTTCTCCCATGCGTGGCTTGTGACGACCCAGAGAGGCAGAGTTGGATGAAAATAAAAAGGGGCTCCAAGAGGAGAATATTTGGGTGGATGGTGATGTTATGTGCTACCTCTACTACCAACACCTCCTGGAAGCCCATATATGGCTTAGGGAAGTGATGGTTGGGGTCATTTAAAACTATAGTTTATGGAGGTTTATGAACTAATACCTCATAAGAAGATCATAGGTATATTATTTTTATTATAATATTTTCTTCAGTACTAACAGACACATGTTCATGTCATTAATTTATAACATTACAGTTCGTGAAAGAGTTGGTGCTCCCAGTTAAGGCATTAGTCGAACAACTTTGGCATGAGGTTCCTACAAGGAATGATTATTCAATATCTCATATCTATCGGTAGTGTAAGATTTCACTTGGTGGAGAGAGTTTCTCTTGGAACCTTTTGGTTATCCCAATGAGACCTTATGAAATAATCTTGGGTACTAACTGGTTGTCCATGGTCTGAGCCTAGATTGACCATCACCAAAGACGAGTTAGATGATTTCAGGCAGATGAGAGAAGATTATCCTTTTAGGGTGAGAGAGATATCAAAGGGGAGTTGGTGGGTTTTGAGAGAATTTTTTTTAACTCAATACCCATCATTTGAATAGTTTAGTCCACAGTTCATTTGACTCTTCAATCTTCATGGTTCCTTCAGCCATGGAGTATTATATGGATATATTACCTGAGGATATTCTTAGACTACCCATAAAGCAAGAGATGGAATTTTTTACCAAATTGAATAATGGTACCACTCTGATATATTCTATGGAATATTATATGAACCTTACCATTCTTGGGTGCTGAGGGTGAAATTAGAAGACCTTTTATGGAAGGATTTTATTTGACCCAGTGTGACCCCCAAGGAAGGTCATGTTTTGTTCATGAAAATATTGTTTGGTGTTTTTGGTTTTGTGGTGATTATCAACACCGGAAGTAGGAGATGATAAAGAAAAAGTGAACTTTTCCAATGATTGTTGACCCCTTTGATTAGTTACAAGGAATAAGATAGTTTTTAAAGATCAATATCTGGTTCAGCTACAAATATTTGATGGTTTTTGTGGATGATATTCTGAAACTAGAATCTAAAAACTGGTATGGATACTATGAGTCACTGGTGATTTCATTGAGTGTGATGAATTACACCACTATTTTTAGGGATATGATGAACATGATCTCCCAACTATATATGGAGTGATTTGTGGATGCCTTAATTGATTAAATAATCATCTACAATGTGCTTGAGGAAGAGCATGACGACCAATTATGGATGATCCCAAACATGCTTTGAGAGAGGAATTTTTATGGTAATCTCTTGAAGTGGTAGTTAATTATCCATGGGATTCATTTTATAGGCCATGTCATTTCTGAGAAAGGATTTTTTATAGACCTAGTGAATATGAATGCAGATATTTCATGGGATCCACACAAGATCATGTCCTAGGTACAGTTTTTTTTGTCTTGGAAGGGTCTTATTGAAGTTTCATGGTGGACCTATCTAGGATTCCATACCCTTTGAATACACTAACGTAGATAGTGTAATAATTTAAATACGTTGAATAGTTTCTATGATCATTTAAGGATTTTAGTATGAGGTGGACTAGGGATTTATTTTTGAGACTACCGAAGGAGGGCATGGAGTACATAGTGTGTTGATATGCCTCTAGAGATATGCACAACTATTTGTTGATGGATAGAAAGACAGTGATCACATATGGATTGATGTAGTTGAAACCCCATGAGTAGAACATTGAGACTCATGACTTGGGGATGGGAGCTATTGTACTTGCTCTTAGAATGTGGAGGAACTATATTCTAGTAGAGTTCTTTTTTTTACTCAAGCCATCATTATCTCATGTATGTATTCAAAAATTGATATATAAACATGAAATAGAGGCTCTAGTTAAAGTTCATGCAATAATATGGCTTTGAGATAGTCTATACTCATGGAAAGGGAAATGTGGTGGCTGATGCTCTTAACAGGAAGATCCATTATCATATTGTAGATGGCATGTATACGCGATTGACTTCCTTGTAGATACCCCTAGTGGAGTTGATGGATGAAACTTATCTTCATATGATGGTGTTGACTCATCTACTTCTCCAAATTGTGATATAGGCTCAACTAGGAGACATCAACTCTGAAGCCCAATGTTACCATATATTCTTACTAGTTTTACCTGATGGATTCTCTGAATGAGAGAAACATGTCACCCTTTTCCAAGAAAAGATGGAGGTTTTGGTTCGTTGCGAGATGAGGCGATGAGGGAGATTTACACTTCTCCTTTGGTTGTACAAACATGTTTAGGGAAATATTATAGAAACATTCAGTAGAATTTTTGGTGGTCTGGAATGAGGGAGATCATGGTTGTGTTCATCTCTCAGTGTCTCATATGCTAGTAGGCAAAGGATGATCATCAGGTTCCAAATATATTATTTCATCCTATTGAGATCCCATAGAGGACATGGTATGACATATCCAGGGACATTTTGAAATTGATTTCATGGAAAATTAGTGACCCTGACACCATCTATGTAATAGCTTACTAGATAACCAAGTCAACATACTTATTTTATATTGAGGAGTATAGTTTGGAGTACGGTTTGAGGTAGTTTTATATGCGGTAGATCATCCTTCTTCATGGGGTTCTCTCAACAATTGTCTTTGATTATGATGTATAGTTTATGTCATGGTTGTGGAGAGGCATGCATGAGGCATTCAGGTCTCAGTTGAGAATGAGTACATATTTTAACCTCTAGATGGATGAGAAGAATGAGTAGGTAAACCATTTTTCCCTAAATTATCCCAAGGATAAGGATTTCGTATATTTTTATTGGTATTAATGATATTGATCGCATTGTTGAGTCTGTCAAATTAGTTATTTATTTTTAACTAAAATTTATGTAGTGTAGCAGCAACCCTAGGAAGCCTCTTGACAGAGCCTTAGATCATTAATTTTAAAAGGCGTTTCAAGTAAATAAACTAAAAGTGTAATGGGGTTTTATAAAACATGGGTTTGTTGCTTTAAAAACAGAAACTGAAATTATATTACTATTGAGAGAAACTAGTTGGAGAAATTGTGGTTAACCCAGGAAAGTGTCCCTTGATGCTCAATTCATCATCGCTCTCAAGGGAAAGGGAAGGATCATTGATTCCTTGATTTATAAACACTGAAACTAGTATAGTATTAGAGTTATTACTAGGATACCACCTAGGATTTGATTGTTCAATGGTATTGATTATCGACGATCGTTCAAAATCAATAAACATGAATCGATGTAAAAACATAACTCAATAAAGGCATCACATAAAAAACTTTATGATATGATCATATTTGTGTTAATGATAAAACATTTACCAAGAAAATAACATGCATATTCATTTGTTCAAGCTATTAGAATTTATCAAACGACATAATCCTTTCTCACACTCATGAAAGGTTAGGGGTGTAAAAAGAGGCATCCACACTCAAATCATCACAAGATCCGGGTTATGCATGTAAGCATGAGGATTCTGGTTCCATTTATTTTTATTTGACCATACTATAATAAACGTAAATTAAAAAGGGTGAAATGAAGAAAAATTGGAAACAAACCTGAAAATTAATTTACCTTATGAAGATTACATGTGTGGAGCTCAGAATTACAACAAAGGACACCGACCAAATTGATCACAAAGAGGTATAAAAGTACTTGTGGGAGCAAACAACTAAAATTGGTGAATATAGCTCTTCAATTCGAACAAACATCAACCTTGGTAATTCAACCTCATATAATGAGGGGGAGGAGTGATTTTATGTGAAAATACATCAAACTTTCCACATAATGTGGTCATGTATCTAAAGGGCTAGGTGACTATTCAAGGAATAATTTTTACTCCATTTTAATTCAAATGGTTGATTGAAGAAATGTGGGAAAATTAATTAAACTTATATGCAGAGTCTTGGATTCATGTTATCTATCCATGGGAGGTGGAATCAGCCCAATTGGATATTTGAGGCCCGAGCTATGGCCCAAATACAGAAGGGTGGTCCAATCTAGGCTGCCCAGAATTTCTTCTAATTGTGGGCCTATTTTCGGCCTCCAAATGGACGAATTTGGCTTCATGTTCTACTAGAGAAATGTATCAATTTTTTTTGAAGTCATAATCCCATTTTGAGACCAATTGGATTCATGGATTATACAAAATACATATTAATGTCCACATTCATATTTGGGCTCTCATGCAGTGTGGCCAATGTTTCTTGAATTCCATCACGGGATCTCAAAATCACCTCCTCCTACAATGTAAACACCAAAAATTGTAAAATTTCCCTACTAAACAGTGATAATAATTAATTCATATAATAAATAATAAAGTAGAATTTATTATTATATTTTTAATATTCATTACAAAACCAGTTTAACATAGTGGTGTAAGGGTGGAATTGAATAGTGAATCGCTATGCGATCACACCCCCAAACCTAAACATTTGAAATCCTAGGAAAAGACACGTAACCAAAAATTCATGCAAGTATATATTCCCAACATCATTAAGATCTATGATTTGAGTAAATTTTAATTCATTAATGTAATGGGATCAATGCACAAAGCACACCAAGGAGTTATTCCCTGTTAAAATGGAAAAAGATGTCTCATAAATCATATCACCATGAAATTAAAAGAGATTCATGATACCAAATTGAGCAAGGAATTAAAAATTAAACCATGACACTAACTCTCCATGTGTGTGTGTGAAAACCATTCCATGCTATTCTTTCAACATTATATCCAATAAATATAGGTTATTTTAACATTTTTCAGCTTGAATGATTTTGTCCAATTAACCTGGCCTACATTCTTGGTAATCATATTTCTAGGCCCACTCACGTAATTATTACTAGAAGTCAAACCATAATCTTCTGACCTAGATATCCCAATATGTTTCACATTTCCTAACTCCCTTAATTTATTTTTTTGTTTTTTTAAGTTATAGTTAAAAAAAATCTCACACTCATCTCTCAACCCTTGTTTGATCTCCTCAAAAAACTAATTTTAATAGTTATAACAAGATAAAAGGTTGATGAGGAGTGGTTTCTGTCCTTCCCAAGACATAACCAGATTTTTTTTTATTTTTTGAGGGTGTACCACAGTTGGATATTGGGTACACATGCATAGGACAATTTGGTATAGTAATGAAATAGATCAGACAAGGAATGAACATATGTAAATATCATTTCAAGCTAAAAAATATTAACCTAACTTGTATTTAACTTCTTAGTAAGTAATAAATATTCACACTTTATGGTATGTTGTAAAAATGCGTGGAGATATTAATGATACTATTTTCCCAAACACTTCTCACACATGTGGAATCAGTCATCTCAATGGTTTCACAGAGATATAACCATTTATTTCATTGTTAGAAAACCAATACACTAAAAATCAATCCCTGATGTTAAATTCATACACAGATTCATACTATAACAAAGACATGTTTTCACCAAATGATAAATCAACTTGGAATAAAAAAAATTCAACATTCATTTTCTATAAGTTCCATGATTTGGTGACAATAAGGGTGGGGGGGGGGTAAAATACCATAAAGAAAGAAAAAAAGGGAAGAATGAATAAAGACAATGAACATCATAATGAACTCATCAAGGCGGGGAAAAGTGAAAATACCATAAAGAAGGAGAAAAAATAGAATAAATAAGAATGACAATGATGATTCTAATGAACCCATGAATGTATCCACCGCCCACACATAGATTGTGCAGTTTCCTCAATGTAATAATTGAGAATGTGAGAAATAAGTATAAAACCTGGTGTGTTTCACTAGTATGTTGCTTCTATAAGGTGGATTTATTCCACCAAATTCATTGAAAAATCCTCATAGAAGAGTTTTAGTTGATTCCCATTGACAGTACTACTTTTTCCACTCTGCTCATGCAAAATATGTATTGCACCAAAATGGTAAACATTAGTAATTGTATAAGGACCGAGACATCGGGAACGAAGCTTAACCAGGTGGAGATTTATCCTGGAATTGTACATGAGGACCTTCTCACTAATATGGAACATCTGCTGATGAATCATTCTATCACTGATAGTATTTGTCTTCACTTTATAGATTTAGGTGTTCTTATATGAATCAAGTCTAATTTCTTCTAACTCTTGAATCTATATCTTTCTATAATCACCTACATCAGAAAGGTTCATATAACATTGTCTAACCTCCCAATATGCATGGTTTACAACCTCCATAGAGATGTTACAAGCCTTTATAAATACAATTCTGTATGGCGACATTCTGATTGGGTTTTTAAAAGATGTATGGTATGCCCAAAATGCATTATCCTTGTGAAAAATCCAATATTTCTTGTTGGGTTGTATCATTTTTTCCAAGATTCTCTTAACTTCATGATTTGAGATTTCTTCTTTTCCATTAGATTGGGGTGATATGAAGTGGATACTATATGATCAACCTCATAATTATGAAGCAAAATTTTCATGTTGCGATTGCCAAAATGTTAACCCTGATTACTAATGATGATTCTCAACAATCTAAACTAATAAAATTTTTGGGACCTCACAAAATCAACAACAAATCGATAGTCATTAGTCCTAGTGGACTTTTCTTTCACCCATTTTGAGACATAGTCCACAATAAATAAAATGTACACAAAGCCAAATGAATTTGGAAAAGGCCCCATGAATTTAATTCCCCATGCATCAAAAATTTCACAGAATAACATAGGTTGTTCTGGAATTTCATTCCTTTTGGAGATATTCCCTAGGAATTGACAATGACTACATGAAACTAAAAATAGATGGGAATCACTCAATAATCTTGGCCAATAAATTATTGAGTCAAGGACCTTTCGAGCTATACATTGAGATCCAATGTGTACCCCATAGACCAATGGGTGGCCTACGGTCAAAACAATAGTGAACTCATGGTCAGGGACACACCGATGAACTACTTAGTCACCAAAAAATATCCAAAAATATGCGTTATCCCAAATGTACCACTGAGAATCATGTTTATGTCTTTGGTATTGGGAAGTGGTGAAATCAGTGGGGATCGTAGATGTTGTTTGAAAATTTACAATGTCCATATACCAGGGGTAATGTCCACAACATCACAATGGTTCTCATGAGGAAAGATTTTTCTAATGGGGAGGGATGAGTTAACATAGTAGTCCAGTGGTGGAGAAATCCTACTAATGTGGTGACCTACAACATTTTATCCTCACCTATTATCTATAATATCATGGTCAAACTCTTGGAGGAGGAGAATACACCATATGAGGTGGGGCATAGCATCGAGTTTCTTTATGGGAAATTGAAGGGAAACATGGTCAGAAAAGAAAATGACTTTTTACCGAAAAAGACATGAATAAATTTTTTCTTGGGAAAACACAATATAAATGAGTTATTTTTCATTATTTGTGTAGTTTATATAGGTAGGGTCAAGGGTACATGAGGCATACACAATGAAATGAGGAGCATTCTCAACCCTTTGTGATAAGACTGCCCAAAAACAAAGTTAGAGGAATCATAAATAAGTTAGAAGGGGACATCCCACCTTGGTGGTTGGATGATGGAAGGTGATGTGTGACACCTTTTTAGTGAATTCAAATAATCCTCACAATTTTTATCAAACACAAACATAGAATCTTTTTGTAATAATCAGGACAAGGGAAGTGCAATGGTATTGGAGTCTTTAATGAATCTGTAGTAAAAACTTTCATGAACCAAGAAATATTTCACCTCACGAACAAATTTTGGATGTGGAAGAGTTGAAATTAATTCAATTTTTGATTTATCCAAATGAATTACCTATTTTGAAATAACATTCCCAAGAACTATCCCTCATTAAATCATGAAATTAAATTTCTTGTAGTTTAACACAAGATCTTTTTCTATGCAGTGGAGGTGGATATAACCTTGGTGTGACAAACAGTCATCAAAAGAAGTTCCCTAAACTCTAAAATCCTCCATAAAAACTTCCATACAATTCTCAAGGAACTCTTAAAATATACTCAACATGCAATATTGAAAGGAACCCTGAGCATTACAATGACCAAAAGGAATCATTTTGTATGAAAATGTGCCAAATGGATAGGTAAATGATGTATTTTCTAGATCCTTAGGGGCTATATGGATTTAAAAATAACAATAATAGCCATCAAGTAAACAATAATGGGACTTACTAGCCAATCGTTCAAACATTTGGTCAATGAAAGGTAGAAAAAAGTGGTCCTTCTGTATGTCTTGATTCAGTAAATGGTAGTCAATAAAGACTCGCCAACTATTTTGCACATATATAGGAACCAATTCATTCCTTTCATTTTAGATAGCTTTTATTCTTGTTTTTTAGGAACAATTTTCACTAGGATAACCCATTTACTATTAGATATTGGATAAATGATCCCTATAGAAATTAATTTACTAAATTCCAATTTTACCACTTCAAGGATAATGGGATTAAACCGGCCCTGAGATTGTCTTATAGGCATAGTCTCATCATCTAAAACTATATGTTACATACAAATAGACGGACTAATCCCTGTAATATCATCCAATGTCCAGGATATTTCTTTTTTACATTCTATAAAAATGTTGAGCAGTTCTGATTCCTGTTGTGGGGAGATGTTATTGGAAGTAATAAAGAGAAATTGGTCAATACCCTCAAGATATACATATTTTAAATTATATGGAAGTTGTTTAAGATCCAAAAATGGTTGTTTTTGGATTAAGGGAGGGTGTTTAGGGGGATTGAGGTCCATGAAAATATTTATCTACTCATGTTTATTATAAAAGGATATAGAATCTATTTAAATGATATTTTCAAAATCATCGACGGTTATAGGTACCTCAGAATGAACACACTCATCAATTAAAGCACAAAATTTACACTATTCAGAACCCACACATCACTCAAAACAAGAATAAAAATTCAAATTATCCAAGGGTGAAGATAGTGTAAAATGACTTAGAGTATGGACTGGGGAGAGAATTGTGTGTGTGTGTGTCATTTGAGAGCACTTCCATTGAATAGACATGAAGAGTGGAGTGCTCTTCAACGAGGTGTTTCATAGCCTCAGGGATGTTAAAACATACCTTTTTTCCACTGAACTCCATTGAAATCGTACCATTTTGATTGTTGATGATTTTCATTTCTATTCTGAGGAATGGCCTCCCATATATGAGAGGATAATGTATTTAGGTTTGGGTATGTTCCATCTCAAAAATATAGAAATCAGTGGGGAATTTTAGATTCTTCACTCTTACATGGACATCCTCAATCAATATTGTTAGATGCATTGTACTCCAGTTGGAATGTTTCACAAAAATAATTGTTGGTTTAATCTCTCCAAACTATATGGAAGTATACACGAAGTGAGGTATTACATTAATAGAAGAACCTAAATCTTGGATATCATCATAAAAGAAGGTATCCCCTATGGTACATGGTATTTCAAATGTTCATGGATCCTTGTATTTGGTTGGCATTTCTGGTTGAATCAAGGTCGAGACATTCCTTCCCAAGTTGACTCTCTCATTCCCCTTCAGCCTCCTTCTATGGGTAAAAATCTCTTTAAGAAATTTTTCATATTGAGTGATTTGTTTAACTATATCCAATAATGGAATGTTAACTTGAACCTATTTAAATGTATCTATTATTTCATTATCAATATCATTATCAAAATTCTTCTTAGATTTAGAGAGACTTTGTTGGAAAAGATGAGTAATGGATTGTTCATTGGAAACATCAATGATAATTTGATTACCCTTTTTATTTTTCTTTTCTTCATTGAATTATTTTATGGGTGGTGAAGGAGTGTTTTCATGAAGGGGACTTAACTATTGTTTAGAATCAGTAGAAGGAGAAAACTCTTTTCCACTACGAAGTGTAATTATACATACATTACAATTTTCATTCGGATTGGGAATGGGTTGGAATTGTAGTTGTCTATAACCTTGTATGTTAATCTCACCTACGGTGTTTTCCAATTTTCCCACTTGAGTTCACAAGTCATGAAAAGATGATTATGTGGTTTTTTGGAGTTTTAGGTTCTGATTTTCCATTTTCTTCAACATATCCTCAAGGCTTGGTTTAGATTTGGTAGGGGGAGGATGATTGTTTTGAGATGTTGAAGGATAAAATGGTTTTATACCTTGGCCTTGTTGATACCAATTATTTTTGGGATAGCTTTAGTTTCATCCCTACCTGTACTAGGGTTGTGCTTTACACATGGGTTTTGGATTTAGACTAAATGGTTTTTTCTTGAATGGAGGTTCTTGTTGGAATGGATTCCCTAGGAACACAGCTGCACAAGACATAGGTGAATCTTGAAGTTGTGGGAACTGGTCATAAAAATGATTATTTTCATAACAAATACCACAATTTAATGGAATATGAGGAGATTTTGAGTTACCTTATGCTTGAGATAATTGACATATAAGGGTATTCATCTCATCAAGCTTGTTATCGACATTTTTTTCTAGAGATAAATGACTTACCTCACGAACTCCTCGAGTTGGTTCAATAACTTGTGTAATAAATTGTTGTGCATTTTCAGCCACGCTGGCTATTATGTCACGAGATGCGGAAGGGGTTTTACCAACATGGGAACCACTAGATGAAGTATCTATCATTACACGATCCATGGGGACAAGTCCCTTATAGAATTATTGAATTATAAATTGATCACTATTTTTTTGGTGGGGAAAACATGAGAAAAGTATTTTTAATCTCTCCCAATATTCATGAAGGGTATCTCCTTGTGATTTCTTAATTCCATAGATTTATTTTATAATTGATGTAGTTTGGGAGGAAGAGAAGAACTTATATAGAACGAGTTGTTTAAGGTCATTCCATCCCCCAATTGTGGTAGGTAGATAGTATAGTTAGTCTTTGGTTACGTCATCAATGGAGAAAGGGAATGCCTTAAAATTTATTAGGTCCTTAGACACATTTTGGGGTTTCATGGTGGATCACACTATGTGAACTATTAGATATTTTTGTGAGTTTCATCTTTAGGAAGACCATGAAATTTTGGAAGTAGTTGGATGAGGCCTGATCTCAGCTCAATGTTGGATTCTTCTTCAGGATATTGGATGTACGTAGGTTGGTACTCCACATCTGGGGTGGTCAGTTCCTTTAAGGTTTGATTATTTGTAACCATTTTATCTTGGGTTTGATTGGGTTAAATTTTTTATTGTATTATGACCACTTGAGGTTACATAAGGGGTTCCTTAGAGTTACTTGATTGAAATTCTCGATATTCTAAGATTTTTGTGTAACATGTATTTTCAATTTTAGGGTCAAATTCAAGAAGTTTTTTTTCTGACCGGGTCATGAAAATATGTTGTGAAGTTTGTTTGTTTGTGTTGATTGAATATAGATAAAATAACATAATAATCATGAATAGAGAAGAGAATTTTATAGTACAAAATTATATAGAGATAGATGGATAAGAATAATAAAAGAGAGGAGGGAGGGGAGAACACACAAAACAACCAAAAATAGAAACAAAAAACAAAACAAAAAACAATGAAATGGAGGTGGGGTATTGAAATGAGTACTAGTTAAGAAGTAAAAAAAATAAATAAAATGGAATAAAGTAAAAAAATTATATTTCCTCTTTAGAAACGGTGCCAAAATTTGATCACGTTGTCTAGTGCATCAAATTAGTTGTTTATTTTTCACTAGAATTTATGCAGTATAGTTGAAACCCTAGGTCGTCTCTCAAAGGATCCTTAGATTATTAGTTTTAAAAGGAGGTTCTAATTAAGAAACTAATAGGTTAATGGGATTTTATAAAACTTGTGTTGGTTTCATTAAAAAATAAATTGAAATTATATAACTACTGCGAGAAACCTGTTGGAGAAATCATGATCAACCTGGGTAAGTGTCTGTTGATGCTCAATCCATCATCGCTCTCAAGGGAAAGGGAATTATAATTTATTCCTTGATTTATACAAACTAAAACTAGTGTATTATAATATTTCTTACTAGGTTACCAACAAGTATTTGATTGATCAAGGATATTGATTATTGATGACTGCTCAAAATCAACAAACTTGAATTGATGTAAAAAATAGAACCCAATCAAGGCATCACATCTACAATGTGACGAGATTACCAGACTTGTGTCAGTGATAAAATATTATCCAATACAAGAAACTTAATATTAACGGTTTCAAGCTTCTAGACTTTATCAACGGACATAATCAATTCGCACACTCATGAAAGGGAAGGGGTGAGAAAAGAGGGAACCACACTCAAATAATCACAAGATCTAGGTTATGCATAGAAGCATGAGGATTCTGGTTCATTTGAATTATATTATATCATACATGAAAAAAATTAAGATAAATGAAATGAAGAACAATTGACAAAAAGCCTAAAAATTCAATTAACATATGAAGATTGTAAGTGTGGAGCTCGGGATTGCAACAAAGTACACCCTGAAATTAACCACTAGGGGGTTTAAAAGTATATGAGGGAGAAGAGAACTAATATGGGTAAATATAAATCTCCAATTATACTAAACTTCATCCTTGGTCGTTCATCATCAGTGAACGAGGGGGAGAAGTTATTTTATGGACAATTACATCAAAATTTCAACATAAAGGTGTCAAGTATCTAAAGGGCTAGGTGACTATTCAAGTAATAAGATTTAATCCATCTTTATCCAGATGGCTAACAGACCAAGACACATGAAAATGACTTGAGATTCGGTGTAGAGTAGGTGATTCATGTTTTCTATCCAATTGAGTTGGAATCAGAACAATTAGATCTCTGAGGCCTAAGTTATGCCCCAAATATAGAAGGGTTGTCCAACTTGGCCCGCCCAGAATTTCTTCACATCGTGGGCCAATTTTGGGCGTCCAAATTGACAAATTGTGCTCCATGATTTTCAAGATAAATATATCACACATCATTTTTCATTCATAAACCCATTTTAGCCCAACTTTTTGCACGTATTATCCATAGTACATACTAAGGTCCACATGCATGCTTTGGCTCTCACGCAGTTTGGACTATTTTTCTTGAATTCAATCAAAGGATTTCCAAATAACCTCCTCCTAAAAGGTAAACACCTAATTAAGTAAAATTTCCCTATTAAACAGTGATAAAAATTCATTCATTGAATCAAACTTAATGTGTGATTTATTATTATATTTTTAATATTCATTACAAAACAAGTTTAAAATAGCGGTGTAAGGGTGGAATTGAATAGTGAATAACTAAGTGGTCACACCCCCACACCTAATCATTTAAACTCTTGGGAAAAGACAGATAACCAAAAAATGATGCATGTATATATTCCAAACATCATGAAGATTTTTCATGAGAGGAAATTTTTATTCAATAATGTAATGTGATGAATGCAAAAACCACACAAAAGGAGTTCTTCCTAGTAGAAATGGAAAAGGATGTCTCATAAAGCATATCAAAATGAAATTAAAAGAGATTCATGATACCAAATTGAGCAAGGAATTAGAAACTCAACCGTGCCACTAACTCTCCATGTTTGTGTGTGAAAACCATTCCATGATATTCTTTCCACTTTGTATCCATTAAATATTTGTTATTTTAAAATTTTTAATCATTAATGATTTTTTCCACTGAACCTTACCTACATCCTTTCTAATCATATTTCAATAGCCACTCACATAAGCATCCCCAGAAGTCAAACCATAATCTCATGACCCAGATATCCCCATATGTTTCAGATTTAATTACTCCCCTCATTTATTATTGTTTTTTTTCAAAAATTTCATTTGGAACAATTCTCATACTAATCTCTCAACCCATGTTTGATCTCCACATGAAAATAATTGTAATAGTTATAAAAAGATAAAAGGATGATGAGGAGTGGTTTTTGATCGGCCCATGACACAACCATTTTATTGATGGTGTAAAATAGTCAGATATCAGGTACACTATCATATGTCAATCTGGTACAGTAATGAAATATATCGGATAAGGAACAAACGTATGTAAATATCATTTTAAGATGAAAATATTTAACCTAACTTATATTTAACTTCAAGTAGGTATGAAATATTCACACATAATGGTTTGGTGAAAACATGTGTGGAGATATTAGTGATACCGTTCTCCCAAAAAATACTCACACTAGGGGAATCAATCATCTCAAAGGATTCATAGAGATACAACCATTTATTTCATTGATAGAAAACCAATTCACTAAAAAATCACTCCCTGATGTTAAATTCATAGACACATTCATTCCATACTAGAGACAACTATGCACCAAATTCTAAATCAACATGGAATCAAAAATTTCAATATGCATTTTCTATAAGTTCCATGATTTTGTGACCTTAAGGGGGGGGGTGTAAAAATACCATAATGAAGGCAAAAAATAGAAGAACGAATAAATAAAAAGAAAATACAAATGAAATAAATAGGATGGGGAAAAGTACAATTACCATAAAAAATGGGAAAAGAGAAGAAAGAAGAAATACAATGAAAATCCTAATTAAACCAGAAATGTATTCACCCCCACACCTAGAATGAGCAGTGTCCTCACTGTAATAATTGAAAATGTGAGAAGTAAGCATTAAACCTGGTGTGTTTTACTAGTATGTGGCTTCTAGAAGGTGTATTTCCTCCACCAGGTTCATTAGAAAGTCCTCATTGAAGTGTTTAAGTTGCTTCTCAGTGATGGTAAGAATTTTTCTACTATTCTTATGCAAAATATGTATTGCACCAAAAGTTTAAACACTTGTAATAGTATAAGGACTGAGCCATCGGGAATGAAGCTTACCTGGGTAGAGATTTAGCTTGGAATTTTACTTTAGGACCTTCTCACCAATATGGTTCTTTCGCATATTAATCATTCTATCATGGATAGCCTTTTTCTTCTCTTTATAGATCATAGAGTTCTCATATGAATCACAGATAATTACTTCTAAATCTAGAATCTGAAGCTTCTTAGGATCACATGCATCTAAAAGGTTCATATTACATTGTTTAATAGCCAAATATTCACGGTGTTCTACCTTCACTAGGAGGTTACAAGCCTTTCTAAACAAAATTTTATAATGTGACATTCCGATTGGGGTTTTAAAAGTTGTATGGTACACCCAAAGTGTATCATCGAAGCGTAAACTACAATATTTCCTGTTGGGTTATATTTTTTTTTCTAATAATCTCTTAACATTCCAATTATAGATTTATGCTTGTCCATTAGTTTTGGGGTGATATGAAGTTGGAACTTTATGATAAACTCCTTACTTACGATGCAAAATTCTCGTGTTGTGATAACAAAAATGTGAAACCTGATCGCTAATGATGAATCTCAACAAACAAAACTGACAAAAAAATTAGGACCTCGAAAAATACACAACAACTTGAGAGTCATCGTTCCTGGTGGAATTTGAATCCATCCATTTAGAGACATAGTCCATAGCCAATAAGATGTACACAAAGACAAATGAATTTGCAAAAGGACCCATGACATCAATTCCCCATGCATAAACAATTTCAAAGAATATATTGGGTTGTTGGATAATTTCATTCCTCTTGGAGAAATTCCACGTGAATGGAAAATGAATACATGACTTAAAAAATCTATGGGAATCCCTATAAAATTTTGTCCAATAAAGTCATTAGTCAAGGACTTTTCAAGCTATATTTTGAGAGATAAAATTTCCCCCACATTCTAAAGTGTGGAAGATGGTCAAAACTGAGGTGAACTCATGGTCAGGGACACACCAACAAACTTCTTGGTCACCATAAATTATTCACAAATATGGGTCATCCCAAATGTACCTCATATAATCAGGTTTTAGTATATGGTATTAGAAAGTGTTGAAATCAATGGGGTCACTATATGATGCAAGAAAATTCACAATGTCCACATACCAGGGGAAAAGTTCACAACATCACAAAGGTTCTCACGAGGGATGAATTCTCCAATGGGGAGGGATGAGTCAACATGGTGGTACATTGGTGGAGAAATCCTACTAATGTTCTCAGTTAAAATATTTTCTACTCTCCTCTTATCTATAATATCGAGGTCAAACTCATATAGGAGGAGCATCAACCATATGAGGCGGGGCATAGCGTCAGGTTTTTGTAGAATAAAACAATGGTCATCATGATAAAAAAGACTATCAATTTTTACCCAAGAAGATATGAACAAAATTTTTCCAAGGATAACCTAATAGAAAGAAGTTATATTTTAGTGGTTGTATAGTTTAACTTGGAAGGGTCTAGGGTATGCGAGGAATTCACAATGACATGAGAAGCCTTCTCAACCCTTTGTGATTGGAGTTCCCCAACTACAAAGATAGAGGCATCACACATAAGTTAGAAGGGGAGATCAAAACGTGGTGTTTAGATAATGTGAGGTGATGTGAGACTCCTTTTTAGTGAATTTAAATCATCCTCACAATTTTTATCAAACACAAAATCAGAATATTTTTTGTAATAACTAGGACGAGGGAAGTGCGATCCTACTGATGTCTTTAATGAATCAGTGGTAAAAACCAGAATGTCCCAAGAAATATCCGACCTCACGAACACATTTTGGATATGGAAGAATTTAAATTAATTCAATTTTTTATTTATCCACTTGAATTCCCTATTTTAAAATAAAATTCCCAAGAACAATCCCTCGTTCAACCATGGAATGGAATTTTTCGTAAATTAATACAAGATCTTTTTCTACGCAGCGGTTGAGGATAGAACCCAGGTGTGACAAACAATCATCAAAAGAAGTTCCCAAAACTGTGAAAGCATCGAAAAAAACATCCATTCAATTATTAAGGTACTCGGAAAATATACTCAACATACAATGATGAAAAGTATGAGGAGAATTACAAAGACCAAAAGGCGTCCTTCTATATGTAAATTTTCCAAATGGACAGGTAAATGTTGTCTTTCCTTGATCCTCAGTGGCGATATGGATTTGAAAACAACCCAAATATCCATAATGGAAATAATAATGTGACTTACCAGCCAATCATTCCAACATTAGTTTAGTGAAGGTTAGAGGAAAGTGCTCCTTCTGCGTGGCTTGATCCAGTCGATGGTAGCCAATACAAATTCACCCACTGTTTTGCACACGTGTTGGAACCAATTCATTCATTTCATTTGACAGAACTGTTATTCTGGTTTTTAGGCACAATTTTCACTTTGATAACCTGTTTACTATCAGATATAAGATAAATTATCCCCATAGATTGTAATTTACTGACTTCCAATTTTTCCACTTCATGGAGTGTGGGATTCAACTGGCATTGATATTTTCTTACAGGATTAGCTTCATCATCCAAAGGTATATTATGCGTTCAAATATATTGTTTAATCCTGGGAATATCATCCAATGTCCATCATATTTCCTTTTTACACTCTCTCAAAAGGTTAAGCAATTTTGATTCCAATTGTGGAAAGAGTTTATTGGAAATAATGATGGGAAATTGGTCAATACCCTCAAGATATTCATATTTTAAATTAGATGGAAGTTGTTTAATTTCCAATACCAGTGGTTTCATGATTGGGGGAGGGTGTTTAGGGGGAGTGAGGTCCATGAAACTATCTATCTTCTCATGTTTATTCTCTAAGGATAGAGAATATATTGAAATGACAGTTTCTAAATTATTGATGGTCATGAGTACCTCAGAATGAACACACTCATCAATTAATGCACAAAATTTTCACTTTTCAAAACCCACACAACAATCAAAACATGAATCCAAACTCAAATCACCCAAGGGGGAATAAGGGTAAAATGAATCAAAGAATGGGTTGAGGAGAGAATTGTGTGTGTGTGCATCGTTTGAGAGCACTTACATTGAATAGAAATGAAGAGTGGAGTGCTCTTCAATGTGGTGTTACATATCCTCAAGGATGTTAAACCTTACCTTTTCTGCTCCGAATTCTATGGTCAGCATACCATTGTGAATGTTGATGATTGTATTTTCTATTTTGAGTATTTCCCCCTATGTATGAGAAGAGAATGTCCCCAGGTTAGGGTTTCTTCCATCTCAAGAATGTATAAATCAGCGAGGAAGATGAGATTGTTCACTCTTATAAGTACATCATTAATCAATCCTATTGGATGTGTTGTACTCTGGTTGGCAAGTTGCACAAAAATTCATGATGGTTGAAGCACTCCAACCTATAGAGAAGTATACAAGGATTGAACCATTACATTAACAGAAGCACCTAAATCTATAATAGCATCATAAAAGAAGGTCTCCCATATGGTACATGGTATTGTGAATGTGCCGGGATCCTTGCATTTGGTTGGCATTGATGGTTGAATCAAGGCTGAGACATTCCTTCCCATGTTGACTATCTCATTCCCCTTCAACCACATTGTATGGGTCCAAATAATTTTAAGAAATTTGGCATATCAAGGGATTTGTTTAACCGCATCCAATAAATGATTGTTAACATGAATCTTTTTAAATGTATCCATTATTTCGATATAAATATCATTATGAAAAATCTTCATAGAATTAGAGAGTCTATGGTGTAAAGGAATAAGAATTCATTCTTAATTTGAATCATCAATGATAATTTGATTTCCCTTTTTTTTCTTCATTAGAGTCATTTATGGGTGGATAAAGAGTGTTTTCAAGGGGAGTACATACCAGTTGCATAGAATCAGTAGTAGGAGAAACTTCTTTACCAATACGAAGTGTAACTTCACATACATTACCATTATCCTTCGGATTGAAAATGGTTTGGGATTGTAGTTGTCTAGAACCATGGATCTTAAGATCACCGATGGTGTTTCCCAGTTTCCCCACATGAGTTATCAAGTCTTGAATTAATGATTGTGAGGTTTTTTTTGTAATTTTAGGTTCTGGTTTTCCATTTTATTCAGCATATCATTGATGCTTGGATTTAATTTTAGAGGGGGAATGATTATTTTGAGAATTTAATGGATAATATGGTTGCATAAATTGGAATTTTTGATACCAATTCTACTTAGGGTAGCTTGAGTTTCCTCCTTATCAGTACCGGGGTTGTGCTTTCCACCTAGGGTTTGGATTTATCCTAAATGGTTTTTTCTTGAAGGGAGTTTCTTGTTGGAATGGAATCCCTAACAAAACGGTTTCACAAGACTCTGGTGTATCTTGAAGTTGTGGGAACTGGTTCAAAAAATGAGTATTGTTAGAAAAAATTCCACAATGTAATAAAACATGATGAGATTGTGAGTTACCTTGTACTTGAGTGGATTTACTTAGAAGGGTATGTACCTCAGAAAACTTCTTATGTACCTTTTGTTCTATAGATAAATGACTTACCTCATGAACTCCCTGAGTTGGTGCAATAGCTTGTGTACCAAATTTCTGTTCATTTTGAGCCATTTTGGCTATTAATTCACGAGCAACACAAGGAGTTTTATCAACAAGGGCCCCACTAGTTACAGTATCTATCATTCCATAATCCATGGGGACAAGTCCCTCATATAAGTATTGAATTTTCAGTTTTCACTAATTTGTTGGTGGGGGGAACTTTAGAAAAGAATTTTTAATCTCTCTCAATATTCATGAAGGGTCTCTTCTTATGATTTCCTAATTTCACATATTTATTTTCTAATTGATACAGTTCAGGAGGTAGGGAAGAAATTCATGAAAGGGTCATTTGAGGTTGTTCCATCCCCTAATTGTGGTAGACAGATAGTATAGAAAATCATTGGATACACCATCATGGGATAATGGGAAGGTCTTAAACTTAATTAGGTCCTCAAAAACATTTTGGGGTTTCATGGTGGAGAACACTATGTGAAACTCTTTGAGATGCTTGTCAGGGTCCTCTCTAGGAAGACCATGAAATTTGAAAAGTAGGTGTATGAGGCCTGATCTTAGTTCAAAGTTGGATTCTTCCTTAGGATATTGGATGAACGTAGGTTGGTACTCCACATATGGGGTGTTCTGTTCCTTTAAGGTTCAATTATTTATATCCATTCTTTCTTGGGTTTTATTGGGTTCAATGTTTGATTGGTTTATGATCAATTGATGTTAAAAAATGGTTTCCATGGTGTTAATTGATTTAAATTATCTATATGACTTGATTTTTGTCTAATATGTCTTTTTAATTATAGGTTTAAATTCAAGGATTTATTCTTTTTCTGTTCGGGTAATGAAAATAAGTTGTGAAGTTTTTTTGTTTCTTTTGACAGAATATAGTTAAAATGACTTAATAAGGGTGAAAGGAGAATATAATTTTATGTTAAATAATTATATAGAGTGATATGGAGAAGAAGAAGAATAATAATAGAGAGAGAGATGTAGAACACACAAAAACAAAAACAAATATAGAAAAAAAAACAAAATACAGTAAAATGGGGTGGGGTATTGAAAGGTGTACAAATTAAGAAGTATAATAAATAAATAAAAGGTAAGAAAGAAAAAAATGATCTTGTATCCCCGTAAACAGTTCCAAAATTTTGATCGCATTGTTGAGCGCATCAAATTAGTTTTTATTTTCAACTAGAGTTTCTCCAGTATAGCAGCAACCCTAGGTCATATCTTAATGGATCCTTAGTTCATTAATTTTAAAAGGATTTTATGATTAAGAAAATAAAAGTGGAATGGGGTTTTATAAAACATGGGCGTATTGCTTTAAAAATAGAAATAGACTTTATATTACTACTGAGAGAACCCAGTTGACAAAATCGTGATCAACCCGGGGAAGTATCCCTTGATGCTCAATCCATCATCGCTCTCAAGGGAAAGGGAAGGATCATTGATTCCTAGATTTATACAAATGAAAACAAGTATATTATTATATTTATTACAAGTTTAGAACCTATGATTGTATCAATCAATGATATTGATTATCAGCGACCGCTTTAAGTCAACAAATATGAATCGAAGTAAAAACATAACTCAATCAAGGCATCACGTCAACAACTTGATGAGATGACCATATTTGTGTCCATGATAAATTTTTTGTCATGAACCGTCCCGGTGGGGCCCGTGCTGTGACTCCCCAAGCCCACCTACAATAGGACATGGGCTGGTGACTAGCACCGAGTAGGCATGTCACTAACATGGGAGGCATTTCCTAAGTACCCGTACACACACACACACACACATCTCCAAGCCCACAAATGCTGAAATCTAAAACACTAAGGAACAAAAATGCATGCATACAACTAAAGCCAACCAACAGAGCACGATGAAAGGTAGAGTACTGTAAAAGTAAACTAGTCCAGAATACAAGCCCACAAAAAACAAGAGTCTGAAAAACTGCAAAGTTCAACCTGTAAGCACAAAGGTACAGGGACTGATGCTCATAGCCGTAGGAACACATCGGCCTGTAGGAATCTCAGAAATCTTGGTCCGGTCATGGTCTGCCCTGGACTTTGTCAAAGGGCTTCTTGTCTACACAAGACACCATACGTGCGGGCAAAGCCCGTGCAGGGGTGAGTATAACAATACTCAGTAGAGGACCCCAAAACCCACAAAGTAGTACACAATGTAAAGGTACAATCAGATATGCATAATATATGTCTAGAGAACATATAAAAAAATCCAGATATACTCAAAACCAAGGCCCATAGTCTAGAGACAAGTCACACAACCGAATACCCCCACAAGGGATTCCGTTTGAAGATTCTGTGATGCTCTCGTTCTGGGAGAACACACTCCACAAGTCTTATAGTTTTGATGACGTCCGTCCGAGAAGTGACGTTCGTTGGGAACCATCACGAGATATAGCTACACTCATTATGGGATACACACTCCTGAGTGGGAAAGATCTCGACACACAGATGAGGATCACTGACAGGGCCATGGGGCATACCACGACTCATCCGGAATTCACCTGCTAGGTAGAGGATCAACGCCCAATAAAGTTGGTCACGCCGATTCCTGACTCTACCTAGTGTCTATAATGGATAGAGGATATCAATCTGGGCCTCTCAGATGGATGCCTGACTCTATCAAAGAAAATTCATGTTGAAGGGATCATAATCCGTCATGATGGAATGACGCATGACCTTTAGGGGAAAAGAAGAAGGGGCACTAACCGAAACGAAATATGTTCAAGGCACGGTGAAAAAAAGGACCAAGCCATTCTCCAAAAAGTACGCGGTGTGTAGAAATGATAAACGCCGTGTTGTCTGACCCCAGGTACCGCCCGTGTACAACGGACCGTTTCGTGAGGCTGGTCATGTAGAAAAATTTATACATGGTGTGTAGTACGGAGTACACGCCGTGTCTAGGTCACTGGGGTTGGCTCCGTGTAGTCTGTCCGTGCGCCCATACATGGTCACCAACCAGTGTACTCCAACCCGTGCAATCTGCACACGAGGTGACCTTGCCTGGCCGGGTGAGGGAGTACATGGTCATGTACTCCATCCCGTGTCCGTGTATCCCCGGGATACACGCCGAGCTTCGGGGAAGGTCCAACACGCCCTGTGATCCTTCTCTGACCCCGAAACCCTAGACGCCACCATCAGAACTAAACGGCGTGTTCTTCGAAAGTACACACCGTGTATTCTGGAAATTTCAAAAAATGCGGACCTCCACCGTCGCACCTCCCGTGGTGCCCTGATCATTGATTCAGTCGTCCGATCTCCACTAATGCTTCAGGTTTTGATCTCCCTGACACCACGAAGCTGTTTTCGACGTTTTCGGGCCTCCGATCGGCTCCAAAAACATGATTGATCTTCCCGCGTGAAGAACGCTCGAAGAACGCCCTTTCCAATATGGTCCGATTTGTCATCCTCCACCATCGCTGCACCTCCACAAGAATGTTGCGATGTTGAACCTTTTGTTTGGGATCGTTGCGTCGCAGAACGGATGCGCAACGATCCGTTGTTCGTCGCCCCGCGAAGAACGTGAAGAACGCACGGGGAAAAAGGATGAAGAGATCAAAATAAAAAAATTGAGGAATGAACCTCCACCTTAGTTTGTCATGGCATTGATCCACTCCCGTTAATAGTCTTAAACGGAGGAAAAATCAACAACATAAAGTGTGGATCAATTTTCCCTAAAAACAATCAACCCTATAGAAAACCCTCCCGCAAGAACGGACGAATCTGCAGATCAACTTTTTCACGGTTGATCTGCATTCGTCGTTTAAACTCAAAAACGAGAAAAAGAAATTGAATTAACAAACCCTAACTTTCAAAAGGATTGATCTTTGAAGAAGGTGTCGTGATGCCATTGTTGTCGAGATCCTTCAACGTTGTTGGCGTATCGATTCTTGACTTCGATCCGTCGTTGTTCGCCAACGCGTCCTCCTCCTCCCAAGCTCTAAGAGAAATATCTATCTTTTTCTAAAATCATAGGGTTATGAGGCTAACCCTACGAATTTGAAATAAGGATGCATTTATAGGGGAGGATTAGGTCGTTCTCAACAAAAAAAGAAAACATTTAAAAAATAATAATAAAATAAATTATTAATTTATTTTATTCCCTCCAAAGAGCTTTCCTTTTTAAAATGTCCCAAATTAAATTTTTGCAGCCGACCTGCGCCGGTTGAGGTTAGAGTCGTTCTTAGGCAATGTTGTCGTCCCAAATGCAATGATGCGCTCAGATTTTTAATCCGGGCATCCGTTTGGAAACATCCACAACCGCACACAAGTGCCGACTCACATGACATAAAAAAGTTCAAACCACAATTCCGGGCTCACTAGACCTTGGAATGATGTGCCGTCTTCACACCCGGTCTCGAAATAATTTTATAATATTTTAAAAAAATAAATGGAAAATCCGAGACATTACATTCTCCCCACCATGGGGCTTTATGTCCCCGAAAAGCCAAAACAAAGGCTACTAAAAAAGATGAGGGTACTGGGCACGGATCTGGGCCTCCCACTCCCACGTGCTCTCCTGAAGATTCTCGTGCTGCCACTAGACGCACACTAAGGGAATCAATCACCCAAGAAGGATCCTCTCTTGCAGATCCTCGATCTCCATCGGGTATTCAGTAAAGGTCACTCTATCCCCGATGTGTAACTCACCCCAGTCGATGCCTTGCGATGGGTCATGCACATACCTCCTCAGCTGTAACACGTGGAAGGCATCATGTACCCGATGCAACTGTTGCGGTAGAGCCAGGCGGTATGCCACCTCGCCAACTCTTCCTAGGATCTGGAAGGGTCTGATGAACCTCAGAGATAGCTTGCCGCCTAGGCCAAATCTTCGCAACCCACGTCATGGCGAGACCCGAAGGAAAACATGGTGTCCCTCCTCGAACTCTAGAGGCCTTCGTCGTCTGTCAACATAAGACTTCTTCCGGCTTTGTGCAGTCTCCATTCACTCCTGGATGATCTGCACCTTCTCTATGGTAGCTCTCACTAACTCTGGACCCATGAGTGCTGACTCTCCGGGGTCGGTCCAGCAAAGCGGTGACCAGAAGGGTCTCCCATACAAGGCCTCGAACGACGCCATACCAATGGTGGAGTGGTAGCTATTGTTGTACGCAAACTCCACCAGTGGTAGGTGGTCCTCCCAGCTATGAACAAAGTCCAAGATAGAGGCTCGCAACCTATCCTCCAGAACCTGAATGGTCATCTCCGTCTGACCGTCTGTCTGGGGATGAAACGCTATGCTCAAGCGTAGTTGAGTCCCAAAATCCTCCTGGAATCCCTTCCATAACTGGGATTTGAAGCGAGCATCTCGGTCTGAGACTATAGTCGAGGGGACACCATTAAGCTAAACTATATCCTGTACATAGAGGCATCCCAAGCTCTATATGGAACTCTTCTCCCTGATAGCTAGGAAGTGGACTGACTTAGTGAGTCGGTCAACGATCAACCAGATGGAATCGTGGCCCTTGGACGTCCGTTGTAAGCCTGTCACGAAGTCCATCGATATTCCATCCCACTTCCACTCTGGAACTTCCAAGGGGTGAACTAACCCTGCTGGAACCTGTGCTCAGCCTTCACCTTCTGGCATGTGAGGCATCGAGAAACAAACTCTGTTACTGCCTTCTTCATGCCTGACCACCAGAACTGTCATCAGAGATCCTGGTACATCTTTTCCGCTCCAGGATGTACCGCCAAAGGGGATGTATGAAACTACCTCATGACCTCCTCCTGGAACTCCACTGGTACAACAATGCGTCCTTTGAAAAGAAGTATGTGCTCCCCACCTTGCGAAAATCCATCAGGAGCATGTCTGGTGGTTAACTGAGCGCGTAAATCCACACAGTCGACATCTCCAAGATGTGCCTCCCTAACTTGCTGTAAGAGTGGAGGGGTGACAACCATCGACTGTAGGTAATTTGGGACCTCACCATCCACGAATGATAACTACAACGCGGCTAATTTTTGTGTCGACTCACTCAACAGCTGTGAGCTCAACCTTCTGCTAAGAGCGTCCGCCACCTTGTTCCCCTTCCCATGAGTATAGATGATCACTAAATCATAGTCATGGAGGAACTATATCCAATTCCTCTACCTAAGATTCAGATCCTTCTATGAGAATATGTACTTGAGGCTCTTGTGGTCAGAGTAGACAATGAACCGCTTGCCCATAAGGTAGTGTCGCCACATCTTTAGTGCGAAGACTACCGCTGCTAACTCGAGATCATAGGTCGCATAGTTTTGCTCATGCGGCCTAAGTTGGCGTGAACCATAGGCAATCACCACGTGCCGCTGCATCAGGACACATCCGAGCGCGGTCCCTAATGCGTCTCAGAAAACTATGTACTCGACACCCTCCTCCGGCAATCTCAAGACAGGGGCGCTCGTCAAACTCTGTCTTAGCTTCTCAAAAGCTTGCTGGAACTTTTTTATCCACACGAAGGGTTGCCCCTTCCTGGTCAAGGCCGTCATTAGTGCGGATATCCGGGAGAAATCAAGGATGAATCTCTGGTAATATCCTACCAACCTAAGGAAGATTCTCACCTCTATCACGCTCCGAGGTGGCTCCCTTGCTAACACAGCCTCCACCTTGGATGGGTCCACAACTACTCCATCTGCTGAGATGACATGTCCCAGAAAGTGGACCTCCTGAATCCAGAACTGACACTTCGAGAGATTTCCATAAAGATGGTGCTCTCGGAGTATGTCCAGAACCATCCGCAGGTGTCTTGCGTGCTCCTCCTCTGACTCCAAGTACACAAGGATGACATCGATGAAGACGACTACGAACCGGTCCAAGTACGGCTAGAAGATCTGGTTCATCAAACCCATGAACACTATGGGGGCGTTCGTTATTCCAAAGGGCATCACTATGTACTAATAGTGACCATATCGAAATCTTAAAGCCATCTTCGGTATATCCTCATCCCGCACTCGTAGCTGGTGATAGCCTGATCGAAGATCAACCTTCGAGAACCACTGAGCCCCTCTTAGCTGATCGAAGAGGTCATCAATTCTAGGAAGTGGATACTTGTTCTTCACCATCACCTGGTTCAGGCACCGGTAATCCATGCACAACCTTAGACTCCCGTCTGCCTTCTTGGAAAACAAGACCGGGGCCGCCCAGGGTGAAACACTGGGTCTCACGAAACCCTTGCTCTGCAAATCCTCCAACTGCACCCTCTGATCGCGAATCTCTGCGGGAGCCATCCGATAAGCCGATGAGGAAATCGGTGTCGTCCCAGGGTGTAAGACGATGCAGAAGTAAATTTCTCGGTGGGGAGGTAACCCTGGAACATCTTTCGAAAAGACGTCCTCATACTCCACCACCACTGCTGGGAATTGAGATTTCACAACATCTACTGCTCTGAGGGTAAGTCTAGACAACTCAAGAGTGATCGGCTGCCCCATCCTATGCGTGATCCCAATTTGTGCTGCCTGGGTCTCCTTTTCGCCGAAAAAGGAAAACCTTGTTCCATCACGGAGGACACACCGCACTATTCGCCTAAAATAGTCAATCTTGGCATGGACCGAAGATAACAAATCCATACCGAGAATCACGTTGTAAGGCCTCGATGCTACCACCAAGAGGTTCCAACCGAAACTCTCACCTCCAAGGGTAAGATCAAAATGTCTGCAAAGGTGCGTGATCGTCGAGTATCCTCCCGTAGGTGTCTCCAAGCATAAGGATCGATTCAACGGTTCTACCAGAATCTCAAGGTTTTGTACAAGACATGTGGCTATAAGGGAATGATTGGAACCTGTGTCTATGAGTATGGCAGCTAAGGTAGAAAAGATACAGATCGTACCTCGAATCGTCCCTGGAGCCCCTGGGTTGTATGCCTTGACTGCATGCAGCTGTACCCGTCCCAGTCCCCCAGCTCCCTAAGCCCGGTGCGGACCTCCTGGGGGTGGTGTTGGAAGTATGTCGAAGCGTCTACCACCACCTGCAGCTCTCCAAGCTCCTCTACCACATCCGCTGCCAGGCCGATCTGCCTGCTCCATTCTCTGCCTCTGCCTCGGTGGTCCATCCACCACTTCCCTGTCAGTAGCTCGACGTGTCAGAAAATCTCTAGCGAGATGCCCCCTACTGTCACATGTGTAGCATCGCTTCTCCCTAGGCTGACTGGATCCAACCTGAGAGCCCTGGACTGTTGATCCCCTATCCTAGGTCCTCCTATGACGTCTCCCACGTCCATATCCCTACGTCTGACGTCATCTCCCTACTGCCGGTGTCTCCGCACCTGTCTTCCTGCTGCTGACTGCCGGTGGCTGTCTCTGCTCCGCCAAGAAGCTCTCGATCACCAAGGCCCGCTCGAGCACTCCAGCATAGGTTGATATTCATAGAGGCACGCCACTAGCTCGAATGTCTCTCTATAGACCTCAATCAAAGGTCCGAGCCCTAATGTACTGATCCCAAATCATATCCATCGAGTACCTGGTGAGGTTGGTGAACCTCGATGAATAGTCAGCCAACGTCATAATGCCCTGCTAAAGCTGAAGAAGCTTCTGGATGCGCACAACTCTCAGCGTAACTGGAGAGAACTCCTCATTGAAGAGTCGCTCAAACTCCGTCCAAGAAAGAGTCTCTTTGTCGTGAGTTTGCATGGTCAGACTCCACCATCGTCCGACTGAACCCTGAAGAAGGCTCGCACCTAGGATCACCATCTCGTCTGCTGGTGTCCTCACTTGACGGAAAACTCGGGTCACCGCCTCAAGCCAGTCCTCAGCCGCTGGAGGGCTGGGCTTGCCTCAGAACATGAGGGGCCTCTATCTATGAATCTAATGGAGTTCACTAAGCCTGCGCTCCTCGCCGGTCGGTACTGCAGGTACCACTGACTTCTCCACTAGTGGTATAGTAGGTGCACCACCTGGTGGCAATGCCTAGGGAACTGGTCCCTATATTGAAGCCTCGTCACTGAGGGGGTCATCCTCATGATCGTGCTGCTGAATCCCAGCGGGTACGCGTCACAGAGGCATACTATAAAGAAACAAGATATGTCACGGTCAATGAGTATATATGGATAGCTGAAACCAAGGATATGGAAGAAACAACCCATTATTATATGATTCATGTACCTTTTATTTCACTGTAAATAGTGTTTTAGTGAACCGGGTCGAAAAGCAGGTTATCAAAGTCCTGGTGTATGGATACATCGGCTGCCGCACCAAAAATGGAGTCTCTGGCCTGAAAGCCGAACCTGAAACACTCAACATTGTTTCCCCAACCAAACTCACAGACTCTTGGTCCTAAGGTAGAACCAACCACCTCTGATACCACTCTTTCATGACCCGTCCTGGTGGGGCCTGCATTGTGACTCCCCAAGCCCACCTCCAATAGGCCAGGGGCTAGTGACTAGCACCGAGTAGGCACGTCACTAACATGGGAGGCATTGCCTAAGTACCTGTACACACACACATATCTCCAAGCCCTCAAATGCTGAAATGTAAAACACTACGGAACAAAAATGCATGCATACAACTAAACCCAACCAATAGAGCACGATGAAAGGTAGAGTACTGTAAAAGTAAATTGGGCCAGAATACAAGCCCACCAAAAACAAGAGTCTGAAAAACTACAAAGTCCAACCTGTAAGCACAAAGGTACTGGGACTACTGCTCGTAGCCGTAGGAATGACTCGGCCTATAGAAAACACAGAATGCTTGGTCCTGTCCTGGTCCGCCCTGGACTCTGTCAAAGGGCTGCTCATCTGCACAAGTCACCAGACATGCGAGAAAAGCCCGTGCATGGGTGAGTATAACAATACCCAGTAGAGGACCCCGAAAACCACAAAGTATTACAAAAAGTAAAGGTATAGTCAGCTATGCATAATATATGTTTACAGAACATATAAAACAATCCAGATATTCTCAAAACCAAGGCACGTAGTCTAGAGACAAGTCACGCAACCGCATACCCCCGCAAGGGATTCCGTTTGAAGATTCCGTGATGTGCTCATTCCGGGAGTACACACTCCACGAGTCTTATAGTTTTGATGACGTCCGTCCGAGAAGTGATGTTCTTCAGGAACCATCACGAGATATAGCTACACTCATTATGGGAGACACACTCCTGAGTGAAAGGGTTACGATAGATAGAAGCACTCATTATGGGAGACACACTCCTGAGTGGGAAAGATCTCGATACACAGATAAGGATCACTGCGAGGGCCATGACAGATACCGCAACTCATCCATAATTCGCCTGATAGGTAGAGGATTAACGACCGGTAAAGTTGGTCACGCTGATACCTGACTCTACCTAGGGTCTGGAATGGATAGAGGATGTCAATCCGGGCCTCTTGGATGGATGCCTGACTCTATCATAGAAAAGTCCTGCTGAAGGGATCATAATCCGTCGTGATGGAATTATGCCTAACCTTCAGGGGAAAAGAAGAAGGGGCACTAACCCAAATGAAATATGTTCACGGCACGGTGAACAAAAGGACCAAGCCGTTCTCCAAAAAGTACACGGCGTGTCGAAATGATACACGCCGTGTTGTCCGACCCTAGGTATTTCCTGTGTACAACGGCCAGTGTCGTGAGGCTAGTCATGTAGAAAAATTTATACACGACGTGTAGTACGGAGTACATGCCGTGTGTTGGGTCACTGGTGTTGGCTTCGTGTACTCTGGCCATGTGACCGTACATGGTCACCAACCCGTGTACTCCAACCCGTGCAATCTGCACATGGGGTGACCTGCGCTGGTGACCTCGCCTGGCCGGGTGAGGGATTAAACGGTCGTGTACTCCATCCCATGTCTGTGTATCTCCGGGATACACTCCGAGCTTCGGGGAAGGTCCAAAAAACCGTGTGACCATGGCCACACGCCGTGTGATCCTTCTCTGACCCCGAAACCCTAGCCGCCACCATCAGAACTACACAGCGTGTTCTTCGGAAGTACACGCTGTGTATTCTGGAAATTTCCAGAAACGCGGACCTCCGCCGTCACGCCTCCCGTGGTGCTCCGATCATTGATCTGGCCGTCCGATCACCACGATACCTTCAGGATTTGGTCGCCCCGGCCCCACGAAGCTGTTTCCGACGTTTTTGGGCTTCTGATCGGCTCCGAAAACATGATTGATCTTCCCGCATGAAGAACGCTCGAAGAACACCCTTTCCGATCTGGTCCGATTTGTCATCTGCCACCGTCGCCGCACCTCCACAAGAACATTGCGATGTCGAACCTTCATTTTGGGATTGTTGTGGCGCAGAACGGATGCGCAACGATCCGTTGTTCATCGCCCCACGAAGAACGCGAAGAACGCGTGGGGAAAAAGGAGGAAGAGATCCAAATAAACAGATTGAGGAACGAACCTCCGCTGTCGTTTGTCATGGTGTTGATCCGATCCCATTAATAGGCTTAAACGGAGAAGGAATCAACAACATAAAGTGTGGATCAATTTTCCCACAAAAAATCAACCCAAAGGAAACCCTCCTGCAAGAACGCACGAATCTGCGGATCAACTTGTTCGCGGTTGATCCGCGTTCGTAGTTTAAACTCAAAAACGGGGAAAATAAATCGAAGTAACAACCCCTACCTTTCAAAAGGATCGATCATTGAAGAAGGAACCGCACTTCCGTTATCATCGAGATCCTTCAACGTTGTTGGCGTAGCGATTCTTGACTTTGATCTGTCGTCATTCGCCAACGCGTCCTCCTCCGCCCAAGATCCAATAGAAATCTCTTTCCTTTTCTCAACTCGCAGGGTTATGAGGTTAACCCTATGAATTTTTCATAAGGATGCATTTATAGGGGAGGATTAGGTCATGATAAAAAAAGTAAACATTTTTAAAAAAAATAATATAAATTATTAATTTATATTATTCCCTCCAAAGATCTTTCCTTTTTAAAATGTCCCAAATTAAATTTTTGCAGCCGACCTGCGTCGGTTGAGGTTAGAGTCATTCTTAGGAAAAGTCGTCATCCCGGACACAATGGTGCGCTTAGATTTTTAATCCGGGCATCCATTGGGAAACTGCCACAACCGCGCACAAGCACTGACTCACTTGACTTACAAAAGTTCAAACCACCATTCCGGGCTCACTGGACCTTGGGATAATGTTCCGTCTTCACGCTCGGTCTTGAAATAATTCCATAATATTTTAAAAATATAAACGGAAAATCTGAGACATTACAATTTTACGCAAGAAAAGAACATGCATATTAATGGGTTCAATCATTTATTATTTATCAAACTACATAATCCATTTGCACACTCATGAAAGGGAAGGGGTGAGAAAAGAGGCAACCACACTCAAATCATCTCAAGATCGTAGTCATTCATGGAAGCATGAGGATTATTGTTCCCTTGATTTGTATTTAAAAACACCAGAATAAACACAAATTTATAATGATGAAATGAAGGAAAATTGACAACAAACCTGGAAATTCAATGACCTTAAGAAGATTACAAGCATGAAGATTAGGATTACAACAAAAGACACCACCCAAATTGATCACTAAGAGGTTTAGAAGTACAAGAGAGAGAAGAGAACTAAAATGGGTGAAGAGAGCTCTCAAATTTGACTACCTTCACCCATAGTCATGAAACCTCATTGAATGATGGGGAGGAATGATTTTATTGGAAATTACATCAAATGTTCTAAATTAAGTGGCCAAGTATCTAAAGGGCTATGTAACTATTCAAGGATGAATTTTTACTCCATCATTATCCGGATGGTTGACTGAACAAAATGCTTCATAGTGACTTGAAATTTAGTGGAGTTTCATGGATTAAAGTTAGCTATCTATGTGAGGTTTCATCAACCCAATTGGATCTCCGAGGGCCGAGATATGGCCCAAATACAGAAGGGTGGTCCAATCTGGGTCGTGCATAATTTCTTCACATTGAGGGCCTATTTGGGGCCTCCAAATGGATGAATTGGGATCCATGATCTTATAGAGTAATGTATAAAACATATTTTTAAATTCATACACCCATTTTAGCCCAATTTGATGCATGAAGTATCCATAATAAAAATTAATGTCCACATGCATGCTTGCGACCTCACATTGTTTGGCCCATTTTTCTTAATTCCATCACAGGCTCTCCAAATCACATCCTCCTACAATGTAAATACTGAATCAAGTAATATTTTCTCTATTAACAAGTGATTAATAATTAATTCATTGAATCAAAATTAATGTGAAATTAATTATTATATTTTTAATATTCATTAAAAACCAGTTCAAAATATCTATATAAGGGTGGAATTAAATAGTAAAACACTATGCGATCAACTATCGTCATGTTTTATCAGGTCATTTGAGATCCTATAAAGCATTATAAAGGTTTTGTATTGCAAACAATTACCCCCACAGTTGGATCAGGTGCATGTAACCTTTCATGTGTCATAGATGAGGTGATAAATTCAAGATCATATGCACACTATTGACAGGGAAAGTTGGACATCTAGGATGGATCCACCTTCAGGGAGTACCTGATGGAGATTGAGGATTGGAATGAGGTGATATTGTAAGGATATATGATTAATTTGGTTCATATGATGTGGTAGTATGGGAGAATGCATGGGAGATCATCGTAGAGAGAGACCATATTCGGGATTAGCATCTAACCCTATTAGTTTAGTTTATTCTTTTTGAGGATCAAAATACTTAAAGGATGGAATAACATAGGGAATTGTTTCTTCCTTGAAATACAATGAAATATATCATGAACAAATTTTGGATCTAGGAATTGAGACAATGTGATATTCGGAGGCCTAGTGACCCAGGAATTGATATTTTAAAAATATTAAATATATTAATATCACACCCACATAAGTTTTTAGAAATAATGGAATATCTATTGAATGGAGTCTTAAATCAAAAATCTGAGATCAGTGTTGTATCCAAAGTGTGGGGTTTATCCTAGAAAATATATAAGGTTGGTCGGAGTTTGACATCTAATTACGAAGTCATTGGGGTGTGCATTTAATTGAAATAAACAAATAAATTAATATTTTGTTTTATTAAATGAACTAATTAGATACTATATAGATTATCTATAAAAATTACCTCGGGTGAGTTGCATAATTCTAGGGATAAATGAGAGGATCTCTAACTCCATTTTCCTGGAGAATAAACATCAGAAAATGATCAGTGATCGGATTGGGCTAGATCAACAAACAACAGACATAGCAGATCATCCTCATCATTGGAAAACGTATTATTCACCAAAGACTGATCCATAATAAATTTAGGGCTCATAAATTTTGGTTTCTACCATTTATTAAACATTTTAGCATGGATATTTTATTATCTTATTTTGATTATAAATATTCCCACCCTTCATATGAGCCTGTATTCAGGTTAAATTGTTTTATTCGATTAACTAATTTATGCTATGATCTCACCCTAGATTCACATATTTGTAATTGTTGGATAAAAATTCGTGTAAATAGATGTTTACCATCCTTTTTATGGTTGTTTTCCACCTACATTGTTCACATTCTTCATAGTTTACCAATGGGATCATGGTTCGACTTTTCTGAGGAATATTTGAGAGTGATCGAACCACCAGATTCATGGTGTTTATACCAACGACGTTTGACCTAAAGATTTATGTAAAAAATAGAGATTATCTGTCGGTTTTAGGTTATAATTTCAATAGATTTGGTATCTGTCAGGACTGATAGGTGATGAGAGGCTTAAGGGATGAATAATGAACCACTTTGGGTTATCAAGATCTAATTTCTAGCCACCTAACGAACATAATCAATGGATAGAGGGAACCATACTAGTTTCAGGTGGTCAAAAGGTGGGAACCATAGTCTTGGCCACATATTTTGTTTATATGGGAAGAGAAAAACTTTATGAAAAATCATGACCACATGACATGTATTGGGATGAACACACACTATATAGCCACATAGTTTGGGAATATAGGGTTTCAGAAAAAATATTAGGATCACACGCCATTTGGCTGGGCTATACATCTTATGACCCTCCTGGGGTAGCTAGGTTGTGTTCCAGCTACACATTACTAGGACCATGTGTGGGAGGACACATAATTTACAATGGGAGTACATAGCCATGTTCCAGGACCCGTTAAATACCAAGTATATCACGAGGTTCATGACATAACCTGGAAAACTTTGGGACATACATGAACACATGTGTAGGATCAAGGTAGAAAAGACAGGCTGGTTGGGGCTCATACAAGCCATGTATGGTGACATGTCAATCTATCTTTTACCAAAGGAGTACATGGCATGAAAGCGAAGTAGAACCACTTTTCATGTGGAACCTATATATAAAGTGTTCCACCCTTTTGAGGAACATTTACCTATTGTATCTCCTATGGGTTGACTTGATTATTTTAACATGATTACCCTATGCTATGTGTTTTTCCATGTAGAATGTAATGGTGGAATTCATAATGTATTTTTAGAAACGATGTGATATTTTCTATGGGTGATTCTTTTTAGGAGATTCTCAATGATGGTAGTGATTGAGAAAGATAATTGGAGAGATTCCAAGTAGGGATGGTCCTCCCCAATTGAGGGAGAAAGTCCTCTATCTTTGGGGATGATACTCCCCTATCACATAAGGTCATGGGTCCCCCATACACATAATTTTAGGAGGATATGGAATTCCACTATTAACTGAGTGATTCCTCTATCTATGGGAATGATAATCCCCTATCTCACTAGGGTATGGGTCCCAGATACATATTATTTCTAGTAGAGATGGTACTCCCCTATTATGGGAGTGAGTCCTACAATTGTGAGGAAGGTACTCCCCAGTCACACTTGGGTAAAAGTCCCCCATACTCATTATTCCATGTATGGATGACACTCCACTATCTAGGGCGTAGGTCCTATATCTACGGGGATGGTATTTTCTTATTGCACGAGGGAACATTCCCATATAATATACACAGATAGATATGGTACTCCCTAATATGGGTGTTAGTTGCATATCTATTGAGTTACATACACCTATTTTACTAGGGTAGGGGTTATCAATCTTTTATAGATTATGCACCCTCAAAATGTTGAGTAATAAAGAGGTATATACAATCATCATAGATTTTTCAGAAAGACATGAAAGATGTTGGGAATGAATGATGTACCTTGGTATCTACATGAAGTTTCATCATCATGGGATGGGATGTGATATGAAGATACCCTTTATCCCTTGCCTGGATTTATTATCTAATCATATATCTATGATTTTGAGTTTTGTTTCCATCTTGATAGGTTTTATATGACTAAATATACTATTTCTTCTATTTGTACCTCTTTAGTTTTTAGGTAATCATATTAGGTATGTATATACTCACCCTTTCATGGGGTTTTCCTATATTTTTCATGTATTATAAAGACAACAGAAAAATCGATGGTGATTTTAGAGGATCATAGGAATACTATGGTGGATATAAATCATACGGGGGTTAGGCTTTGAGATCAAGATCATGGATCAATCAACTATTTTCTATTCCAATTTTTTACCAGATGGGCATGTATTTTTTCTTTCTCAATTCATATTTCACTACCACACTCTTTTGTATTTACAAGATGTTATTACATGAAATTTTTTTAATATAGATGTAACTGTATTTTATTATTATTTCCCTGCACATCTTTAAGGAGATAGTTGGGTTTGAGCATATAGGTACATTAGGAAAATTCATCCCATTTCAGTAATTGCATCTCGGTGTGTCGCCAGCCCCTAGGAAATGGAGGTAGGCTTGGGGTGGCCCAGTCTTCCACTGGCCAAGCGAGCCCCAATGGGCCAGGTCATTACAAAATGAATATGTTTATAATGAATATATATGATATTTATTTCACAGGTAACATTATGGAGATTATTTAAATATGTTCAATGTATAGGGAATGAAACTACTAGACCAAAACATACATCCAAATGAAGTAGTTATCATAAAAAATATTGTATTAATAAAGAATTTTTAAGAATATAGTGACAAAAAATAATAATAAAATATCATGTGGTATTATATATATGAGTATGGATCTATAATAGATTCATAATAAATATATATTTATTATATTGGAGGATCAGACATGTATGAAGGAAATCAGGTATGAGGTAAGGGTTTATCATCTCAATTTTTCTTCTATGATACATATAACATATTCTCCAAATACTTCTTTTGTTTGGAATATATAATACCCCTTTTATATTTCATTTCATGAATATATTTATATTCCTGATATTTTAAGTCTCAGTCGGTGTTATTTTTTTCATGGGGGTTAAGAATCAACAGTTACTAAAGTGGTAAGGGTTTATTTCACAATCACCTCATTATTTAAGATTGTTTATGTTTAAGTCTACCATAGATAAATAACATGATTTTAATATCTTAAAATCATAATATTTTCTTCTAATATGGTTATTCATGAGATTTTCATTTAATAGTAACATTTTCTACTCTTCGGTATTCAATGTGATTTATAATTTTTAAGAAAAGATGACTTTATTTCCCCCTTTGATAGAAAATACTTTTTCTTCCAAATCCATGTTTATCAAAAATTGTGTTGAAGAATGTTTTAAATATTATAATATTATTTTTCAAAATCATTTTTACCCAGGATTTTATGTTTAATTTTTTAAAGGAATCTTCCTTTCATTAAAAAAATTACTTTTGTCTCTTCTTATCAAAATACGAATGTAATCTTTTTTTAAACATACTTGAAAAGAAAAAACTTCCCACCATCATGGACACTCATTTCCTTGATTCTCCATGTACAAGTTTACATTGTCATTTTTAAAGAAAATTTTTTCATATTGCTTTGGAAAGTTTTTAGTTTTTAAATGTTATTTTCAATGAGAAAGGATATTTTACTCAAAAAAATTTTAAAAGGAATTTGTATGGTATTTATTTTCATCAATGTCAACAACCCTTATCTTTTTTAGTCTCTATTTGGAATATTTTTTAATTATACATACGTCATTATTTATATGGATGGTTTATGCCATTTTAAATATAGAAGTACTATTTTGATACCAATTTCTAAATAACTTTGGATTTTTTTATGATTATATTTTTGATTAAGGGAATTCATAATATTTCATATGCTAGATTAAATAAAAATTATTACACTGATTATGTTTATTCGTTTGGAAAATTGTTAATTTTTTATATTCTTGTTTTTCAAAATGAATTTCTATGACGAATATGTTTCACTCCTTTCATATGAGGAATGCAGTTTACTTAGTAAGTGATGGGAGAGGATTGCTATATCCCATCGATGCATCGATAAGTATCATGAGAGAAAATAGATTTGGTTTTTGGATAGGGATTAACCCATTTATATATGTTTTCATAAAAGAGGCCTTTATTGTATGGTTATTATGTTTGATAGTATGAATTACCTCATTATATGATTAGTTATTTAGGTCTATGTAAATATTGGATTAGTTATAATATCCATGGATACGTTTAAATATTATGTGACTATTTATATGGAATTATTTTGATCATCAGTTAATCCTGCCATATTATTATTCCTGTTTATTGAATAGAATAAATCACATGTGAATCAATTATTTTCCATTCCATATTGATTATGACTTATATGTTCAAGATATTTTATGTTGTAAAAATATGCACAGAGAATTAGAGCTCAACCCTTTCTTATATTTCATTTAACAATGATTATAATAAGTGTATTATGATTCATATAAGGGGATATTATAAAGGGATTATTGTAATTATCACGGAATATTATATGTTGTATTTTATGCTTACAAATTTAATGTGAATTTCAAGTATGTATCTAGTCTCTCAAGAGTACTAAATTATTCAGTACTTCAGGATGTGATTCCTTATATCTAGAACAAATATATTAATGTCCCCACAAACTATAGGATAATAGGTTCAGGTTATTTATTGTAGTTATTAGAAGAAGTTTAATAGAAATCTTGGTAACTATATTTAAGAAAACATTGATTAGATAATATAATACCTATGACTGACTTTGAGGATAAGTTTTTGTATAGGATAATATCTGAATGTTTTGGTAATGTAGAGATTATATAAATTTAAAAGAAATAAATCCCTATATAGATTCTATAAGTGGATGTGGATCTAGAATATATTTACATAGGGATAATAAATCCAAATTTCATGCATTGGGATTTTACTCAATCGTCACCAGGTGCACGACAACGGGCCTTACTACACACATAGTTTTAACCTCTTGGTTGATATTCATGTATCAATTCATATTTTATTTATAAACCATTATGAATAATTCTAAAATATTTTTAGGATTTAAAAACATTTCCATATAAACTCAATTTATAATTATGTGATTAACTATACATATATTATTAAATTTATGTTTTAATCTAGTTTTGGGAGTATATACTGTGTTTCATAATATTATGATCTAATCTATTGTACATAATTTTTTATTTTGATACATATAATAAGGATGTAGAACTATATCAATGGACATAATCCGTTTTATTGATTAACCTCTTGGTGAAATTAATAAAGTTGAAGATAGAGCTATAAATGGAACTGATCAAATTATAACTATACTGCAGAAGATGACTCAGGTTATGAAAAATAACCTTTCATTTATAGAGAATCCTATTGATCTTCAATGAAATGTTAGAATGTTATACTAATTCATGAATTATAAACTTCAGTCATTTAATGGTTCAAAAAATTCAATTGCAGTTGAGTAATGAATATCATCCCTTGAGAAGATATTTCTCACTTTGGGAAGAAATTAAAGGGTAAAGGTTCACCTAGATGTTTTTCATCTATTAGGTGATGTAGATCAATAGTGGTTATTGATTCAAAACACTATGAATGAGGAAGAAATAGAGATTATGGAATTAAAGGATTTTAAGGAACTTTTCTTGGAAAAGTATTTTCCTCACGACCAACAAGTATATATGGAGAGAAAATTATTGAGTCTCAGACCAATTGAATAAGAAAATGTTATAATGCAAGAAGGTAACAATAAAAGGTAATCAAGGAATGATTCATACTATCTATACTATATAAGGAGTAATATTGAATATTTCTTTGATGGGATTAAGTCATTATATCAAAGGGAATTAGACTCAAAAACATTCTAATCATATGAGGACTTAATATCATGTGATGTCTAGATAGATAAAGAATTATCTAATCATTATGGATTTGAATTAAAGAAAGAGAAGAATATGATGAATGATAAAAATGGATATGTGTAAGAAGAGAATGAAATATTTTTCCACATGTGAGAATAGTGGAAAGAAAACCCCTAGTACTTTCTGGAAGGGAATGGGAGTTTTCTTCAAGAGAAGAGATAAAGTCCACCAAGAACATAAATTCAGGGGTAAGAAAAAAACCTCTAATGTCTACAGTTTTGAACTCAATGAGATAGGGAACTAAAAGATTGAATTCTGCATGCATCAATGGAAAATACCTAAGAAGAATGTAAGGGATTTAGGTAAATCATATTCTATTAATATAACCAAATTGAAACGTTAAAATTTCTTGTATATTTAGATTCAAGAATTATTTTATAGAATTATTTTATCAATTATATTTTCATTATAATAATAATAAAATGTATAAGGTTTTTAATGTACTAGTTTTTTCAATAGGGATTTGAAAACACATGTTTAATGGTATCGATGACCAAGAAATGGGATTCAGTGGAATATTGGACTTTTAGGAAAACCCTTGATTTGGGGAAGATAACACATAATATGTTCCCAATGTTGAGATAACAATCGAAATGATATGTTTATGGGATAATATTGGTGACCTTGAAATTGGATAGTTGTTTGATGGTTTATGATGGAGTTCACTAAATTTATAGAATTATGGAATATAGTCGATAATCTGATATTTTTTAAAGAATATAGAGATACATAATTTTTAGAAGAAAGAATGTTTTTATTAAGGTTTTATTGTTTTCCTAGTATTAAAATATTTGGTATGTGGAATTAAAATATATTTTAGGATTTTTAGGGAATATAATGTAATGATTTTTTTGGAAATTTTGTGACCTTATGTCTAATTTTTTGGACATTGAATTTTTTAGAAATTTTTTTTAGGAGTCATAAGGTTAATTTTTCAAGAAATGGATTATGTTCATCTTTTGGGTTAGTGATAATGTTATATAAGTCAAATTTTTATTCAATAAAGTGTTATAACCATTTTATATTTGAAAAATATATAGAGACAGGAGGAATGAATTTTCATTATTCTATGGAACTTAATATCTACTAAAATTTAATATTAACGTTTAAGAATTCTAAAATTCATCTTGAATACTCATCATTTGGAGAAAAAAGTTTATATTTGGGTGTACACTGATTAAAAGATGAAATTATAGTTTCCAAGTATATTTCATTATTTGATTTGAAGAGCTGGTAAATTAGTTCCTTAGCTATACATAAATGATCCTCAAACAAAAATGTTATCCTATTACCTTCATTTATAAGGAACCAATGACCTTTTCACCCATCAAAGATTTATTGATTTGTGGTCTTTAAATTTCTATTCACCAATCAGTTTAATTTGATAATTGATCTCAATAACTCTCCATAATTATTTATTTATTTATTCCATTTCCATATTTTCACTTCACACTAATGACTTCCCACTTGGAAACCATGTTAGGTGTTATTCCAGATGAATTTCCTACATCCCTTTCCCACATTTCAAGAGAAATTTTATTTATCCTTCTTATGATGTGGGATTTCAAGAATGGTATTCAGAAATGATGAACCTTTAATTACATGGATAATTTTCAAATTTGAAGGAAAAAATGTATTAAAGGTTAGAATAATTTAACACCCCGAAATTTTAAAATAATAACATTTTTCTCAATAGCTAACAATACTTGAAACCTCGTGTCTAAAAGAACTATAAAATAATATACCTTTATAATCTAGCTGTTAAATTAGAGGGTATGAATATGAAAAACTAAATAATTAAAATTATATTATTTACACATTTATAAATATATTTATTTATTATAAATTTATTTTATAAAAAATGTGGTTCATTTGTAATAAAAAAGAAATATTTTTTTGAAAAACTATATTTTTTCTAAAAACAAATTTCTTAGTTTTGTTAACATATTTTAAAATTAATTATTTACAATATTAAAAAAAATATTTGGAAAAATTAACTTCATTTTTAAAATCATGTAAAAAATATCTTAGATTATTTGTTTGACAATTTTTAAAAAATCTTATTTTCTTGGTGAATAGTAAAAATTACAATTTTTTTAAAACTGCCATTTAGTTTAATGATTTTATAAAGGTACTTTTTGTTTAAAATTGTTTTAAAAGTAAAATTTGTTCAATTAAATTATAATTATTCCAATTTAGTTAATTTTAATAAATTATATGTTTAATTTTAATATGAATTTTTTTTTACTTATGAAAAGTGTTCCATTGGAAAATGTTTTTCTATCACATCTATGAGTTTACCATTAAATTAAAATCCTCCACTTCTATGAATAAAATTATTGAAAATAGATAAAATATATTTAATCATAATAATTAATATTTTAAGATAATTTAAATATAATTTTTTTACATAAGAATTATTAAAAACATTAAAAATTAATTAACTTGTTTAAGATCAAAACAGGTCTCCCGAGGGACTAAATTAAGAAGATAAGAGTTAAAAGGACCTAAAAAATGTCTAGTTTCTATTTGATGGAAATATTTTGAACTTATCTCTACTATGATTCAATAATGTTAAATTGTTTATCCTTTTTGAAGGTGGAGAATGAGGGTACAATTTATACTTTTCAAATGTAATTAACGTGTTTTCCACCCACTTATAAAACATAACTCCCTCTCTAATCCTATTCACACAACCAATTCTATATTATACATCCATACCTTCCAAATACTGTCCTTATATTCCCCCATGAATATTAGTCATTTTTTTATCAAAACTCCAATCTAAAAAGCATTTACGTATAAAACTAATGATGTTTTATGAAAATTTCACAATGTTCTTAACCATACATCATCATTTTATTTATTCGGCTAAATCCATCGAGTTTTGATAAATTATGCTAATAGAATTACAATAATACCTACCATATACTGAGATTTTATTAAGTGAATTTAGTTACATATATCCATATCCCCTTCTATACAATTGGAAACGAAACTGTCAATCATGTGTATCAAGGACTACAACCTCACAAACAAATGTAATTCATTTTCCATCACCACCACACATAGTTAGATATAATGTTGATTTTTATGCATATATATTTTATTTATGAAATTGTTACACTTTTTCATTACAATATCACATCTTACATCTTACCTTCCAATCCTTTGGAAAATGATAACATCACTTATAATGACCCCAACTCTAGTAATCTTGAGTTGGTGTCTACATTAATACATAGATATAGATACCAAGGGTAAAATACCAAAGTACTGATAAGTTCAGTAGTTTTTGAGAACAAGATATATAAATTATACTCATTTTTATATTGGGAATGGAAAATAAAACATAATACAAGAAAACACCTAGAATCCTTTAAACTCATTTAACATATTCTTTTTCTTAACATATAGAAATGAAATAAAATAAGGTTGAGATAAAATACAAATTAATTCTTACATACAGTGGAATATATCATGATTAAATAATCATATTCATTATGGAAGTAGAAATAAAAGAAAATACACCCCGTTTAATCAATAACATGATCATAAACTATGGAATAATCAATATGGAAATATAACTAATTGAACACCATTTCCATTTATTCAATAAATGTAAAATGTGATGCATATAGAGAAAATATCAATATAAAAATGTAATGTATAATAATAATAATTTTATTTTAAATGAAGTAAATTATTAATTATTTGACATCACAATATCCGGGATCATGATACCTCTATTGTAAAGTCTTTTTGTATGACAATTTAAAACTATTCATAGAAACCCATCTAATTTGGCCAACTGAATTGTCTCACGATACCCATTGATTAAATGGAATGATATAATATGAGATATTATTTTTAATTCATGAATCCTTATCTTCAAATATCCTAATTGGGTAATGGGTACAAATTTATTAGTATTTCCCTATTTAATCAAAAAACATTCAAAGTATAAAAACACACCTAAAAATGGTATATGGTCTTGGAAATAATCATATCAAAAATAAAAATATATATTCATATTTAATATAAATTTAATTTAAAATGAAAAATTATCACAAGTGATTCTTTCAAGAGAAATTAAAAAATCACAAAAGAAAGTTAGATTGTACAATAAGTTTTACCTCTGTGGTAAAATTTAAATTGTTGAACCTAGAAAAATAAATATGAAAAAAATAGTAATGGTCGTGAATAAATAGTTATTCATTATATATATATAAGGTTATTTATATACACCACATAAAATTTAATTGGATCATATTAACATATATGACTCAATTAGAAGTTAATTGAGACCAAATCCCTTAACTCTCACATTCCTTTCGTTTAGCATTATTTAAAATCCAGTATAATGTACTTAATCAAGTTATAATTTTATATTATATCCATATGAATATTTATAATTTCTTACATTATCCTTTTATAACATTTTACCATCCATTCATTAATAAAATTTCATTATTTTCATTGTTTCTGGTGTAAATTTCCTTGTTTTCTCATGCATGTTTTGTCTTGAAAGTTAGGGTTATTAAAAAGAGGATGTGAATAAATAATATCTATAATTATATTAATTATATAAATATCATGTTTAATCATTATATACATATTTATAACCTTTCTTGAATGTTGGTCATGGAAAATGACTCACATAACTTCATGGAGACGGTAGGTCATACACACACATGAGCGACAATATCATTACCTTTATGGGTGAATGGGTAAGATAGAATGTGATATAGTAATTTAATATAATTTATATAATTTCATATTTTTCTTGTTTTTTCACTAAATGTTTCTATATTACATTCCATGTTAATCATAATTGAGAAACAAATCACATCACCCCAGGAGGTGGTAGTCTACCATACACATGAGCAACACAATTGTATTTTAAATTGAATTTAAAGTAAGAATTTATATGTTATTTTAAAGTTAAATAAGTTAAATAATATCATAAATAAATTATACATTTGTTAAATCAATCATTATATCCATCCTTGAAAGGTGGTTATGGAAAATGAATTATATTGGTTCGTGAGGTGGTAGTCCGCCGTATAATGATTGATGAAATCATTTACCATTAGAAGTATTTGGAGATGGGTAATGGTGATTAAATTAACATAATAACTTCTATTTTTATGTAATATAATAGTGATATTCTAATATCTTGATTTAATAATATTTTAAAGATGTGTAAAATGAAATAAAATAAAAACAATCATTTTAGAATGTTACCTCTTCTTCAGATGACCTCTTTAGGATTACACCAAAATCCTACCTAGGATGGATTTATAAACAAAAAAATGGATCTAGGACGTGGTTAGGGGTTTAATTATCTTATTTGGGTAGTTATTGGATGTACCACACTGATTTTTATCTGTGAATAAGGGAGGAGAGGTGCATGCCATATTTATATGGGGGAGAGAACATACATGAAATATTTATGAAGAATAAATTATGTCTTGGTTTACATCATGAAAACGTCATCCAATATGTGTCCAAATATACTAATAGATCCTAAAAGGTCTAAATATTTCTATTAAATGGATGTTAGATGTGGTTATTTGTCATTTTGACAATTAAATGTTTGTTTTAAACCCTAAGTAAATAAGCTTTTATCGCTTTTTCTATTCATAATGTTCAAAAAATAAGTGGAACCTATTCGATAATATAAATTATTCTGATTACAAATATGAAATACATTTTTACAAATTAAATTAACAGAATTTTCAGAATCCAATTTAAAATTATTCTCACATATGCGATGAAAAAATGGGTTTCCAAATTGAAAATTCTCATATGTATAAAAGACTTCAATAGTAAAATTCAATATGAAATTTATTAAAATGATCCAAGTTGAATTTCTTATAATATATTAGATATATTTTTAAATTAATACCTAATTTAAAATATAATTTAACATTGTAAATATCATAAACGAAAATGTTGTTTTCAATAAGAAATTGAAATTTTCACTATTCATCGAAAAATGAATCTTCTTAGTAAAATAAAAAAATCATCCTAAAATAATTATGAAATGATAATTTAAAAATACAATGTTTATTTTATAATATAAATTTTCTAAAATATTTATGAATTAAATTTTAATAATATATGTAAAGCAGGACTAAACACCCTTTAAAAAATTACATATTTTAAAAAACATTTCTTTTTTTTCTTTCAAATGATTCTTATTTTATTTTATTAAATAAATATTAATTTATTATTACTTTAAATATTTATAAACCTTATAATTTTCAAATTTTATTTTTTACTATTCATACCTTCCAAATTAACTGCTAGGTTATAATGGTCATGTTTAAATAAAATTTTAATTACATATTTTTTTAAACTTGGTGTTGCGTGAATCAAAATCTATTAAAGACAACTAATTTATTTAAAAATAAGTTAATATTAATGTATCATGGTGTTATATTATTCCCTCATATAAATATTTCATCCTCTAAATTTCATGGATATTTCCATCTAAATAGACGAGGGTTGTTGTAGTTCATAACATCCTTCGGTTTCCTCATCACTTCCTCAATTTTTTGATTTCTGCAAAGTATCACTACCATTTGATTCGTATGATTCCCCAATAATTATTCTATAATATCAATAATATGTATGTGTTATTCATTGTATTATAGTCCAGATTCTAATTCTTATTCATCATAGGAGAGCACATGTGTTGGTTCTGACATGTACATTCTTGACAATGATATATTGAACACATCATGTACTTTTTAAAGACTTTTTGTAATTGAAAATTCATAATAAATAGTTCCAATTATTTCATGTATTTAAAAGGGTAATACGTACATATGGATCTTCTTTCACTGGTTAAAAAACCATATAACACCATTCCATGGTGATACTTTTAAGAAAACATGATCTCCTACATGGAATTACAAATTCTTTATCTGATTATCGACATAAATATTTTGACTACTTTGAGCATTATTAATATGTGCTGGAATATTCATTACCATGGTTGTTTAATCTTCAAAAATTTATATTCCAAGATGTTTCCCCTCAGCACATTTTTCCAAAAGTTAGAGATCGAAATCTCTATCCATATAATGCTTCATATGGTTCCATTTGAATACTTGAAACAAAACTATTATTATAATGATACTATTCCAAAGGTATATATTGATCCTGTATACCATGAGTTTCATGGGAAAATTAACTCATCAAGTATTCCATTGTTTTAATAGACCGTTTGGACTGTCCATTAGTTAACATAGTGTAGGAAGTGTTAAAATGAACCTCAGTATCAAGAGCCTTCAGAAGACTATTTCAGAATTTCAATGTAAAATAGAGATCACAATCAGACCTCATTAGAAGAGGTGTACCATGATGTCTTAAAAATTAATTAATATTGATCATTGGAAAGAGATAAATAGTTAAATATTTTCTTATAGTGAGTAAATGTGAAAAATTATGGGATCAATGGTAACTCGTATTGTATTATTCATCTTAGGAGTATTCAGTAGTCTTGAAATTAAGTCAATAGTATTTTCATACTATTTCCAAATAGTAATAGTAAGAGGGTTCAAAAATCCTATTTGATTCTATCTCATAGCCTTGATATTTTTCCAAAAAAATATTCTTGAACCATATTCTATAATTTTCCACTTCATGTTATCCCACTAAAAATATTCCCTCAAATCCCTATCCATTATGGAGCTACTTGGATATTTGGAGAACCTAGATCTATGAGCATCATCCAATAAATCCAATTTACCTAAGGTATAAATGGTACACATATTAAATTTTAAAATTTTAGAATGTCATCTTCAATAATTGAATCTTTTAATTTACCATCATTTACAACATTAATTTTCTTCTGAAAATTCTCATCATTAGATTGATTTTTTTTTAAAAATTTTCTTGTAAATATAGATTCACAGTAATTTGAAAAATGAATGATGCCACTATTTCCTTAACAATCCACATATCCATCATTACTATATCCTTGAATATAGGAACCCTATCAACAATTATTTTGGTTAGAACACTATGATCATTCATACTCAATGTATTCTCTGTATTATTTTCTTTCTCGAGCTGTTATTGTATTAAGAAATCATAATCCTAGAGTAGATCTATCCCTTAAATTTGACTTATATTGTTCTATTTATGTGAAAATATGTATTTTCAGATTTTATGACCCATGTATATCTTAATATCTTTCACCATAGTGATAATGTATCCTTATATTCAATGATAAAATAAAAGCTATAAACATGAGTTCATGGGTTGGTTATTTATATTCATTAGTCTTCAATTGCCTTAATGAATATACAATAACATTATCATTTTGAATATAGATATAACCATGTCCTGTATTCAACGAATCACTATATATCCCAAACCAGTTAATTCTTTATGGTAGAGTCAAAATATGAGCATTGAACAATGTCCTCTTCTTCTCACCAAAACATTACTCACATTCCATTATCTAAATGAACTTAACCCATTTATCTGTAAGCTTGGTGAACATGTTATCCCATTGGGAAAAAATATAAATAAATTTCTGATATTAAACACATAAACCAATTATACTCTATACCTAAGTTAAGTTCATTGGTTTAGGTCATTCTATGAATACATTTATCTTCACTAGATCAATTGAGATTCCATCCATGGAGAAAAAATGTCCATGAAAAGGAACTTCTTTACAACATAAATCAAACCTAATAAATTTACCATATAAATATTTCCAACTAAGAGTCCCAGTTTTAATCTATAATTTATTCTCATGGTCCTCATATATTTTAGAATGCAACAACATATCATCAATAAATAACACAAAAAATTCATCACGACATTCCTTGAATTAACTATTCAATATATCTATAAAAATATAAGGATTATTTTTCAATCCTAATTAAATTGTTGTGAACTCACAATATCCATAACTATATGAGAATATTTTCTTTGTAATTTCTACCATATATCCACTTAATTGATGGTAAATAGAATGAAGGTCAATGATTGAAAAATATTGGGCTCCCTGAATTTGATCAAATATGTCATCAATGTGAGGTAGAGGATACACGTTATAGATTATAGTAGAATTTATTTCCCTATAATCAATGAAAAACCTCAGGGATCCAAAATTCATATTAATTAAGAGAACGTGGACTCCCATGCTGAAATAATAGGATGAATAAATCCATAATAAAACAAGACATCTAGTTACTTATTTAACACCACTAATTACATAGTGGTTAGTCAAAAGAAATTATTTAATATTGGTAAAAAATTAGGGATTAAATCAATTAAAAACTCAACTTCATCATCTATAGGATGTCTAAGTGATTTCTGATGAAATATGTAATGTCCCTGAAATTCAATATTTTTTTAATTATATGGAATTATTTCGTGACCGCGCAAACTGACAACACGTGATTCCGAGGCCTGGAGTGTCCGAAATGATTTGTCAAAGTTTTGTTAAGCTTTAATTAGCGCGCATAAGAAATTTTTCTGAAAAAGTCAAATAACTCTTAAATTTTTTATCGGATCATAAATAAAAAGGCACCGTTTCTTTCAGGATGATGGGTTTACCGTAGGCGCAACCTAAGTTTGGTCGGCCCAGGCCTCCGGCGAGAAAACCTGAAAATGGAATAACCATAAATAAAATAATTATATAGAGTTATTTTATTTTTAAAATGCTTATAACTCAGAAAAGGAAACTAAAATTAAAAATCTGAGACCCCTACTGAACTCATGAGGGTTTGTTTTCTTCAGGAAAATACTAACCTTAGCCGGTGTGGGCCACTAGTGGAAGTTAGTTTTTGGCCATAAATAAAATAATCAAGTGACTACTATTTTATGTTAAAAATTAATAACATCTAAATGGTAACTTGGATTAAAAATCGGAGAGTACATTTGGGTTCGTTGGGGCGTATCTCACTTAGGAAGAGCCTAACCTTGACTGGCACAGGTTGAGGGTGACTGTTATTAATTTTCTCAACTTTTTTTCAGGTACATTCAGTAAACGCATGAGCAACATTTTCTAACATTTGAACTATTGCTCAGATTTAAAATCCTAGGGCACCATTGACTTCTCTGTACTAATATTCCTTTAAGGGATACATCACTTTGACCATAGTAGGTCCGAATAAAAAGTTAGTTTTTGGAACTGTTTAATAGAATAAATAAAATAACTTTATTATTTTATTTTTATTCTATTCCTCCAACAGACAAGAAGTAAGGTGGGACCGACGACATGTGAAGAAAATAAATGGCTTGACCATCCAATCTGAGTAACAGAAATGTTGGGGGAAATTAGGAAGCTTTCTAATTAATGAGTCCCATTAACTCCCCGCGTCGTTACTTACCCTCCCCCTCTCCTATAAATATGGATTTAGGGAAGGGGTATCAGAAATATTCACCAAGCAGTGAATTGATGATGGAATTCCACGATGGCAGACCCTTAGAAGACGAAGCCGACCCAACATTAAGTCACAGAAGACACCGAAAAACCAATGGGCGACGTGTGAGTGGCGTCTTTGGGAGCCGGTCGTGGGAACTAAGAACACGGTCCACCAGCACGGGTAGATGATTCTCTGACGTTCAAGGTAGGGGTTTTTAATATGATTGAATTTATTTATTGATCCTTCATATTCTAGTTTCTCAATGATGATGGACAAAATAACATGACCATCGTCCCATACTTAGACCATGCCTCTTATCTTTTGTTCTTCGGTCGTTCTTTGTACATTCTTCGATGCCAAATATTTATTGACATTGGAAACACAATATTTTATTGAGCGCGGCATATGAACATGGATCAATCGACCCAAGGATCGCGAATATGCGATCATTTTATTTTTTAGGATTGGAATGAAACTGCTGTGGCTCGTAGAAGAAGGCGGCAACCAGCACCCGGCTGCCCGCATGAAGGAAAGGTGGCGTGCGTCCGTGCCACCAGATGAGCAGGAGGTCGCAACCCGTCAGCCACATCGAAGAAAGGGGTGGTGGCTAGCACACTGGCTGGCCATGTAGTGGAGCGATGACATGTGTCTGCACCGCCGGTGGAACATGAGGGTGCGACTGCTTGGACGTAGCGGAGGCCGAAGTGCGGCCGACATCGGGCCGGTTGTAGTGTAGCAGCATCGCGCGACCACACCATGGGGAAGAAATCCGACCGGCCTTACGGCCGACCATGCCACAATGGGCGGGACACATCCGGTGGGTCTTGCATGCCAGTAGCTGAGTGGTCCACGGACCATTCAGGAAGACAGGGGGGCACATCCCCCCGGGTGTCGGTTAGGGAAAACCCGCCACGGTGGACCACCAGCCGAGCGGGCCATGCCCAATGGGTTGGGTCGGGCTACCCCCTACACAGGTCAGGATGGACCACGACCCAACGGGCTGGGTCCACCAAGGACTAGGCCATCCGAGCCAGACTAAGGTTAGGCCAGGTCGGTCCGACCGGGTCGGACCAGACTCAGGCCCATCTAGACCGAGATACTCCTTTGTGGCCATATCTTGAGAACCGAGCGTCTGTTTGAAAAACTATAGGTGGAACTGGAATCCTTGGATAGAGACAGAACTTTTTGGTATACTCCACTTATGTTTTGGATAATGTTGGAGTATGTCCGAGTTGGATCGAACCCTAATCCAACCATTCCCTCGGAGCGGAAACACAAATAACTTACAGACTGGGCGTCTGATTGAGGATCTGTCTATTGTGTTGGGTCCCTTATGACATTATAGACCTTTGGGATACTTCTTCATGGAACCTTAGGGTGGGTGAGGTTTGACTGATGGCTTGGGGAGCGGTTCTCTCAAGCATGAAACATACGGAACACTACAACTGGATGAGACTTGAAGAATTCATTTCAACACGGAGTGACTCAACAAGCCCAGTGGGGAGAACTTCTGTATGATGTAGAAGACCCATGGTGGGGAGCACCTCTGTGTGACCCGGTAGACCCACGGTACTCGATAAGATGAGTTCCTCAACATGCCACGAGGTGGAGCGCCACTCTGTGAGACGGCAAACCCACGATGGGGAGTGACTTTATGTGACATGGTAGACCCATGGTACTTGATAGGAGGAGTACCTCAGTAGTCCAAGGTTAGTGGGAAGTGACTTTGTGTGACACAGCAGGCCCAATGTACTTGATAGAGTACGATTTCTCCAGCATCCGGGGTGTTTGACGTTGCGACTGGGAATGTTACTTGTTCCTTGTCTTATATAATTTGTGGTTGGCTATCATCTTTCATACTGATCCAGTGTGGGTCAGATCTTGTGTGGGTTAGTGCTTAGCGATCCTTTGTGGTTCAGCGCATAACGATCCTGTGTGGGCCAGATCTTTTGGGGGTCAGTGCTCAGCGATCCTGTGTGGGTCAGCGCATACCGATCTTGTGTGGGTCAGATCCTGTGTGGATCATTGTGGGGGTTAGTATCTATCGATCCTATGTGGGTTATACTCCGTATAATCACCAGCAATTCCTATTGACAAAATAAGATGATCTAGCTTCGCGATTAATCATCTATACTTTTGTACTTCACTTATACCTTTCTGAGATGAGTCTATACCTTTGTGATATTCTTCTTGTGGTGTACCTATGTGGTACTTAACTATGTGGAGTTACCTTCATGGTATTCTTTCCTTCATGAAACAGTTTATCTTTGGGCTAATGAGTTGTTCCTTGTGTTTCCTCATGGATGAGATGGGTATACTTGATAACTTAGGTATATGTATGGGAATATACCTAGGTAGTGTTGATGTCTTACTTTGTGGTTTTCCTTTGTGGCACATTAGGAGACCTATGGGGTCTTGGGGTCCCTACTAAGTATTGTTATACGAACCCCTGCATGGGCTTGACATGCACCTTGTTGAGTCTTGTGAAGATGACGTACAACATTGATCGAGGATGAGGGAGCCAGGACCAGATGATACTCAGAGGCAAACCATTTGGTGTGACGTGATGCGAGGACTACTGATAGTGAGTTGTACCTACCCTTTAGGTATGATCCGTGGGGGATGATCCATGATATTCTCTTCATTTTTTAGTTGTATTTTTACTTTGATTTTTACTTGTACTTTCAGTTAGTCTTGTATTCTACCACTTTACTTTCAACACTCTTTTTACTAAAGCAGTTTACTTAGTGGTTTCTTCTTGTTGCGTTCTACTCTGTGTGTATATATGGGTTTAAGGGAAATGCCTTCCAAATTTAGGGATATGACATTCCAGTGCTAGTCACCAGCCCCTGGACTATTGAAGGAAGGCATGGGGTAGTCATGGCATGGGCCCCAGGGGACGGTTCGTGACAAAGTGGTATCAGAAGAGTTTAGTTCTACCGAATAACTAGAAATATGATCTTTTCTATGAAGAAATAGTGTTAAGTGTTATGAGTGTGGTTTTCAGTTCAGGGAGTCCAGTGTTCGTGCAATGACCGACGTATCTATACATTGGTACCCTAAATATTAATTTACAACTCAGAACACGAAAACTCTGATTGCCTGTGTTTTTGAAAAGTTTTTCTTTATATTTCTTTGGAGTCATCTCCCCAGGTATAACGTAATGACCATGGTACACCTGTTCCTTATTAGGATGCCTCCATAAACAGACCACACAGGTTTCCCGAGTGAGTACATGATGACGACCAATCGAGCGATGAGGCTTCGATGCAGGGCCCTCTTACTGTGTTAGCACCATCAGGTGGTGTACCAGTAGCACCACCACCCATTGGGCAACATTTACAACCGAAGATACCGGTAGAGGAAACATTTTGGCTTAGTGCCTTATTTGAGTTTCAGCATCAGATCCCCCTCATGTTTCAAGGTGACCACGACTCACATGCGGCTATGGGATGGCTTGAGGAGGTGGCTGAGAGTTCCCCAGAAATTCTATAGCTTCGGTAGGATGACATGTCAGTAGCTGAGTATTCATCGAAGTGTAGTGACAATTCTAGGTACTCGATGAATACAGTACGATTAGTTCTTTAGAGCTCAAACCTCAGAGTGGGGTGTTTTTAGGTACATCCAAGCCATCACTATTCCTCTATGAATTCCTACCTATGTTAGGGTTCTAGAGAGAACCTTTGTAGTTGAATGTTCTTTGGATGAGAAGATATAGCCAGTGAATTTTAGTAGTGGGAAAGCAGGAAACTGTATCTAGTCTTAGAGACTTGGGTGGGTAAAAATGTTTTGGGAAGAAGAAGTGTTACGGAAAGGTGAATATATAGGTATGCATATGGGGAAGAATAGCTAGGATAGTAACAAGAAGTGATGTACATTTCGACATGTTACAACCACCCCCCATTGTGGTCCCACCAGGCTCAATGAGCTGGAGGAAGGGGAAGGGAGTAGCTGCATGCAGTCAAGGAGTACGACCCAGGGGATCTAAAAAGGATTGGATGAAAGGTCTGTGTCTACTACTAGCTATCGTATTAATAGACATAGGTTCCAATCATTCCTTCCTTCCACAAATCATGTCCAATAACAAGAGTTTTCAGTTAAGCTGTTGAATTGACCCTCACAACTGAATATACCTTTGGGAGGAGACTCGATAATCACACTTATGCCGATAGTGTGATCTGACCCTTGAGGTGAGAGTTTCAGTTGGAACATCTTGGTGGCAGCGATGAGGCCTTACGAAATTAGTTTGGGTATGGACTGTATATCCACAAGTTCATACTCAGATTGACTGTATTAGGAAAAAATGTTATGGTTTACCTACAACGTTGTAATGTGATTTTTCTTGGTAGGTGGAAAAGGAATCCTCGAAAACATCGCATAAAATCATGCATAGGAGGGTGCAGCCAATCAATCTGTAGTTGGATAGACCTACCCTCATGGCCGCATGAGTTTTGAGTTTTTAGTTCCAAACAGGACTGGTAGAGCATGGTGACATCTTTTCAAAAGATGTTACTAGGATTACCTCTTCAAAAGGGGAGGGAAGTCTTCATTGGCAAGGTACTACCAGATATTTGTACCGAACTTCTCCAGGGTAACTAATCCCTTGTCAGCTTTGAATAAAAATGGGTAGCCTTTCCTATGGATAAAGAAGTGTTAACAAAGCTTTCAGGTGATGAGACAGTTACTGAAAAGTCTATCTACACAACGAATGACCTGGAGTTAGTAGCAGTAGCCTTTGTGCTGAAGATGTGGTGGCACTACTTGATGGGTGAACAGTTTACTATTTACTCTGATCACAAGAGTCTCAAGTATATCTTCTCTTAGAATGACCTGAACATGAGACAGTGGTGATGGCTAGAGTTCCTCTAGGACTATGAATTTGAGATAGTCTATACTCTTGGCAAGGGGAATGTGGTAGCAGATGCACTCAACCGGAGGTCTGATCCACATTTGCGGAGTGAGGTGACATAGCAGCCAGCTGCGTTGTAGATACCCTTCATGGATAGTGATGGAGAAGCATACCTCTAGTCTATGACATTCACACACCCACTCATTCAGTGAGTTAGGGAGGCACAGGTTGGGGACACTGACTACGAGGCTTGATGTGCTCAGATATCCTCAGGGTAGGCATCTGATAGATTTTATAATTGTGGGGAGCACATCATCCTCTTCAGAGGATGTACCATGGTACCAGTTGTAACAGCCCAAGATTTTATAAAAAAATATTCTTTTTAATTTTATTAAAGTCTTGTGTTGTACGCTACACATAAAGGAGCTTGCACAACACACATCATTGACTTGTCTTGAATTACACGCAATCACGACCTTCCTCGATAGCGTGTGTAATACGCAATACCGAGTTTCACTAAACAACGATATGCTATTAAAATATTATTAAAACTAGCCGTTATGAATAGTAATAACCACTTTTTAAAACTCTGTAAATCTTATTTTTCAAAATGAACTTCATTTTTGGATTCGGAGTATCGAATTTAGACTAAGGTGAAATTTTGGTACATTTCGGATAACTTTCATATTCTGATGAATAGTGAAAATTACTAAATTATAATTAAAAAACAACTTTTTTAATCGAAATAATTAATAGTGATAAATTATTAATTGGAGTAGTTTTAAAGTATATTTAGAATATATTTTTACAATTTAATACAATGTTGGTCATTGGATGTAATTTCATATTTAAACCAGACATAATCAAGTGTCAATCTTTTGATAGATATTGTTTCTTAAAAACACGCTATTTGTTTTAACAGCGGGATTTAATTATAAAATTAATTAATGCAAATTCTATGATATGAATTTGGTAAAATAGACTTCATTTTTGAATTCGGAATATGAAATATAGCTTAGGATTAAATTTTGGCATTGTTCTGAAAAACATCAATTTTTGATGAATAGTGAAACTACTAAGTGGTAGTTAAAAAAATTAATTTCTTCATAAATCTTAATTTTACCACTTCTGTGAATGGAATTTCAAAAATTCGAGAGACACGGTTGATGTCAGTAAGTAAAATGTGGTTCAATGAGATGAAAATAATTTTTGGTGAATAGTAACTTTTTACTTTTTTTACCACGGTTAATAGTAAATAGGGTAACTAAGGGTAAATATGATATTAATATTACCCTAACACATGTCCTAATTCTATTGGATAAGTTTAATTCGACCAAAAACAACCTTATGAATATAATATGACCATTTAGGTCCACTTGGATTAGATTATGACATTTAATATTATATTATTTAATGAATAGTTAAAATAGTTAAAATCAAAGTTTAATAACTAAAACATTTTTAATATGGGGTTATACATAAGATAAATTCGACTATAAATATTAATTAGAAAGATAAAAAGATTTCCTACATAATGATATTTTATTTATAATTTTTAGACTTTAAATAAATTAATTTATTTATGACACAACGATGATGCAGTAATTACCCTTTTAAGGAAATATTAACATAATTGATGTTATAAATGCTCAAATGAATGTAATTTGAGACTTTTTATGAATTCCACTAATTTTCTAGGTTACTATGATATATTAATGTTGATTTAATCAACTTGGTTCGAACATATAATTCTGTTATGACTTTCACAAAAATCATATATCAAATAGTGTCAAAATTGACACAAAATAGTTTTTAAATCAAATATTATATTATTAATTGTTATTGTATTCCTAAAAATCTAAGGTTCAGCCAAATGACTTATATAAGGATATATATATTAATAATAAACAATTTGGGGTTCGTTTGGCATGTTATAGTAAGTGTATTAACTATATGGTGAAAGAAAACAAAAAGACACGGTAAAAGTTAAATTAATTAACTTAGAGTTAAATCAAATTGATAAGGTTAAAATAATACCCTAAACTTGTCTAAATCCTATTGGTTGATAGTATTTCGACCCATCCCCACTTTAGCTTCGAAATAAGACCATTTGGAACCATTATAAACCGATTTTGACTTTAATATAAAATAATATTTTGAGATATTCCTAAGGTGCCCCTCTCCTCCCTTATAAAAGGGCACCTCCTCCCCCTCCTCCTCACACCAATTTGAGCACTCAAGCTCGGAAAACCCCTGAAATTGTCTCCTCTCCACTTACCTAGAATAATCCTAGAGGTCCTGGTCTTCTCCAAAGACCAATCATAGTTCCTTAAGTGGAGGATTCAAAGAGGCGTTCCAAAGAAGAGGTAATATCCATTACCGATCATTTCAATTTCTTTCTTCTTCAACTTCTTCTTATTTAGTTGTTTCATGATAAATTAATAACATCAGTATTACTTACATACTGATATGTTATTATAAATATGAAACAACCCTAATTCACCTTCTATCCATCCTACGGAAAAATGAAATCACCGCGCGTGCGTACGTACGGAATACCGTCTCCACGCCGTGGTGTAATCTATTTTTCCACCATCACCTTACAAGGATGGGTATAATGGTGTAATGAGTAACTATATATGATTATTATGAAGTAATATTGATACTGAAATAATATATATATATACTCCAATACAATTCCACGATCATAGGAACGATATCATCACTCGTGCGTATGTACGGAATACCGTCTCCACGATGTGATGCGACTCGTTCTACATGATCTTCATTTCATAATGATTATATAAATGAATTGAATGAATGAATATGGTATATACAACACTAATACCATTCTGTAAATGAATTATCTATAACCTAAAGATAAGAATAAGAATTTATTCAACAAAACACGCATAAGAATAAAAAGTTATAAAGACCCGAGTAACAAGTAACAATGAAATATTACTAACAAGAAGCTAATAATATGACCATATATGATATCATATCAATATGTATGATTCTGGAATAAGTCAATAACATTATTTAAACCATTATACAGGAGCTTCGGACACGAACAAAGCAAATCGGACCTAAGGTAAGGGAAATATCACAATCTCATTTTTATCCGAGATTGTTTATTCGTAAGTATTCACTGGGGTGTATTTTATCATCCACATCCATGTTTCATCAATATGTAATATTATTTCCATCCACCTAAAATTGTTTAAATCCATTTTTACCCTTCGGTGAGTTTTTAGTAATATGTATGAAAGGAATCTTTTGTCGTATGAGGTACTTTTGGACTTTTCCGACAAAAGTACGAAGAATGTTTTTTTAACTTATACGGCATGAATGGATTTTTAAAACATTGTTTCCAAGAAGATTCCTTTACAAGTTTTCAAGTTTATTTTTAATAAACTTCTTTTATTTTAATGTTGTATGACATGTTATGAAAGGAAAAATGTTTTTGAAGAAGAAAGGATATTTTCCTCAAGAGTGGAGTTCAAGTGTTTTATCAAAATTATTTTCCATCTAAGATAATAAAGGGTTCTGTTTTTATCCCTATTATTACATTGATTTGATCATGTTGTGATGGAATTATTTTTATGAATTTCTTTGTCTTATATGAATTGATTTATGATGTCATGATGTTTCAAGAATCCCATTTTTGTTACATGTGTTATGCGATGATGTATGTTTTATGATTATGTGGCACACATAAGAAAGGATTCATTATAAGATGGGTGGGACCTATATCTCCCTCCAATGCATTGGGTAAAGATTTTATATCTCATGAGATAGACATGGCTGGAACGGAAGGTTATTTCGGTTCAGTGATACAGGACTGAAACGAGGAGTGAACTCGGTTCAGAAAGGGACTTTGTCCACTAAGATAGTCTTGGAAATGAGTCATGACTAACAAGAAATGATTTCCATGATTATGTGTGCATGCCACAAAGTTTCAAGTTTTATGTTATGATTATGGGGATCTCATTTTCACTTCTATGAATTATTCCATGATAAGATATTATGATCTCTTTTGCAGGTTTTGATTTTCAAAAAGATATGATATGATTTTTATTTCCTTTATTTTCCCTTGCTGAGCATTTGAGCTCACCCTTTTATGTTTTCTTTTCCCCAGGATATAAATAAATGTTTTAGGTAAAAAGAAAGGGAAGATCTTTATGGGAGATATTGAAGATCTTTCACCACGATTAGAAGATTACGTTCCGAGTTTCCAAAGACACTAAACTATTACGATCCTTTAGTGTGTGTTTTTGTTATGTACTAAGTATTCCGCAAAAGTAATGTAATGTCCATGTACGATAAGCTTCGGGTCTCTACAGTTGGTATCAGAGGAAAGTTTTAGTCAACCTTTGGAAACTAGGATGCGAAAACGTTAGTGAGATACCTAGAGATATTTCTAAGGTATGTCTAGGGATACCCCCAAGGATAAGTATACGTATAGGATATAATCCTAGAACTACGATAACGATCTTATAATTTAACCTAAGATGTTAGATATTAAGGGTACTCCCCCTTTACTATGTTGTTTTCCCTAGCAGTATTTTGCCTCTCACACTATTCTGTTTGGGTTTTAGAAAATGGCTGGAAACAAGATGATTCACAATAATGGAGGATATGATGGACAATGGAATGATATTCTTCATGAGCAACCAAATGAAATGGGATTTGGATGTCCAAACATCATTATTATGCCGAATCAGAAATCTCACAATATGATCAATAAAGTAAAATTTGGTAAGTTTCCTGACTCGACTAATAAGAGAAAGATGGAGTTCCATGATGATCATAGAGGAAAGAAAGTTCAATTTCCCCTATGTAAATCATGTGGGAAGAGGAATCAAGGAGAATGTTTCAAGGGAATTGGAAGATGCTTTGGGTATGGAAAAGAAGGACACAAAGCAAGTAAGTGCAAAGGAAAAGGGTCGGTTAACACCATGGATGAGGATAATGGTATTGCTACGACATCAAAAATGGTTAAGTGTTTTAAATGTGGAATGTATGGGCATTATGCAAACAAATGCCCTAAGGGAAAGACTCTTGAAGAGAATCAGTATGGTCATATGGGTAGTATTTATGTTGATGATGATGATGAGACTACAAATGATATGTGAGATGAAAGAATTATTGAAGCTCGGTCAATGGTTTGAGAATGTAGTGGAATGATTACATGTTTATCATGTGTAATTTTGGAATAAAGAGACATCTATGGATTGTTACACTGTTTTCTTTCCTTTTGTTTTGAATGTGTATGATTAATGTTACCAGTATCCATGAAAGGTTATTCAGATATTTTTGGAATGTAGATGATATGCGCATAATGAAGGGATAAGGAGAAAATTAAATGTTTGATAGTATTCATGAGCTCATGATTGATATAAGGACTAAGTGATATCATGGTTTGAGTATATAGAATTTTGAGGATTTCGGTATATGAAAAGTGTTAACTTTTAACTGCATTCAAGTTTTCACTAAGGTTCAATGGGTATTCAAGAGAGTACAAGATTAAGGCCTTTGAATGTTTTGAATGTGACCAACAAGATATATCTTATGATATATGGGGATCAACGATGGTATTAAATCTCTGGTAATCGTTTTCACTATGTTATGAGAATGGACTGCAGTATTATGAGCCTAAAGATTGGAATGGATTATGTTGGACATAAGTTAGTATTGTTTAAGGATAGAAGTTTTTTTTCGATATTATTGATGGGATGTTATAGTAATATAGTTTTATAAAAAGGACAACCTGCAGGACGGGCGACAACCCATCGCGTCGGACAAGGCTATGAGAATCGAACCCACAACCGAAGTGCGACTGGCCTTTATCGCCTACCACTGGCCTACAGGAAGTCCCTGTTTAGTAGAAACTAGTTTTATTATATTAAGCAGTATGATATGTGATGTATAAGTTCATTTTAGGAACCATATATGATTAATCTCACTATATATCGATTTATGCATATAATTTTTGCTAACCTTTTGTTTGAGACAGATGGAATGACCCGTCATTCTATCACATGATCTGCTAACACTTCACGAATAACAAATTCAACTTCATTTATTTAAGAGATGAAGTGGAAATTGGTCAAGGCACGAACAACAGTGAGATTGTACCAAAATAAAGTAAGTATTTATTAAAATTCAAATTTTCAACTTTAGGGGAAATGATCTTGAAAACCAAAAATGTTGTCCTAGTGATCTTATACCTGATGAATCAGATGGTACCTTATATCATCACAAATCTATGGATTTGTGATTACTGGCTTTTCCATAGCCATGTTCTCTACCACTCTCCATCAGAACATGATGGTTAGATTTCTCTTCCATATCCATATTTTCACCTATGTGGAAACCCAATGATTAGTTTATTTGGGTAACCGTTACGTTTCATACTTTTGTTTTTAAAGATTGGTTTTGATATTCCTTTTTATGATGTGGGTTTCTATTAAAGAAACTTTCGAATAGTAAACCATTTATAACCCCGACGAATTTCGAGGGCGAAATTCATTTTAAGGGGGGTAGAATGTAACAGCCCAAGATTTTATAAAAAAATATTCTTTTTAATTTTATTAAAGTCTTGTGTTGTACGCTACACCAAAAGGAGCTTGCACAACACGCATCATTGACTTGTCTTTCATTACACGCAATCACGACCTTCCTCGACAGCGTGTGTAATACGCAATACCGAGTTTCACTAAACAACGATATGCTATTAAAATATTATTAAAACTAGCCGTTATGAATAGTAATAACCACTTTTTAAAACTCTGTAAATCTTATTTTTAAAAATGAACTTCATTTTTGGATTAGGAGTATCGAATTTAGACTAAGGTGAAATTTTGGTACATTTCGGATAACTTTCATATTCTGATGAATAGTGAAAATTACTAAATTATAATTAAAAAACAACTTTTTTAATCGAAATAATTAATAGTGATAAATTATTAATTGGAGTAGTTTTAAAGTATATTTAGAATATATTTTTACAATTTAATACAATGTTGGTCATTGGATGTAATTTCATATTTAAACCAGACATAATCAAGTGTCAATCTTTTGATAGATATTGTTTCTTAAAAACACGCTATTTGTTTTAACAACGGGATTTAATTATAAAATTAATTAATGCAAATTCTATGATATGAATTTGGTAAAATAGGCTTCATTTTTGAATTCGGAATATGAAATATAGCTTAGGATGAAATTTTGGAATTGTTCTGAAAAACATCAATTTTTGATGAATAGTGAAACTACTAAGTGGTAGTTAAAAAAATTAATTTCTTCATAAATCTTAATTTTACCGCTTCTGTGAATGGAATTTCAAAAATTCGAGAGACACGGTTGATGTCAGTAAGTAAAATGTGGTTCAATGAGATGAAAATAATTTTTGGTGAATAGTAACTTTTTACTTTTTTTTACCACGGTTAATAGTAAATAGGGTAACTAAGGGTAAATATGATATTACTATTACCCTAACACATGTCCTAATTCTATTGGATAAGTGTAATTCGACCAAAAACAACCTTATGAATATAATATGACCATTTAGGTCCACTTGGATTAGATTATGACATTTAATATTATATTATTTAATGAACAGTTAAAATAGTTAAAATCAAAGTTTAATAACTAAAACATTTTTAATATGGGGTTATACATAAGATAAATTCGACTATAAATATTAATTAGAAAGATAAAAAGATTTCCTACATAATGATGTTTTATTTATAATTTTTAGACTTTAAATAAATTAATTTATTTATGACACAACGATGATGCAGTAATTACCCTTTTAAGGAAATATTAACATAATTGATGTTATAAATGCTCAAATGAATGTAATTTGAGACTTTTTATGAATTCCACTACTTTTCTAGGTTACTATGATATATTAATGTTGATTTAATCAACTTGGTTCGAACATAAAATTCTGTTATGACTTTCACAAAAATCATATATCAAATAGTGTCAAAATTGACACAAAATAGTTTTTAAATAAAATATTATATTATTAATTGTTATTGTATTCCTAAAAATCTAAGGTTCAGCCAAATGACTTAGATAAGGATATATATATTAATAATAAACAATTTGGGGTTCGTTTGGCATGTTATAGTAAGTGTATTAACTATATGGTGAAAGAAAACAAAAAGACACGGTAAAAGTTAAATTAATTAACTTAGAGTTAAATCTAATTGATAAGGTTAAAATAATACCCTAAACTTGTCTAAATCCTATTGGTTGATAGTATTTCGACCCATCCCCACTTTAGCTTCGAAATAAGACCCTTTGGAACCATTATAAACCGATTTTGACTTTAATATAAAATAATATTTTGAGATATTCCTAAGGTGCCCCTCTCCTCCCTTATAAAAGGGCACCTCCTCCCCCTCCTCCTCACACCAATTTGAGCACTCAAGCTCGGCCAACCCCTGCCATTTTCTCCTCTCCACTTCCCTAGAATAATCCTAGAGGTCCTGGTCTTCTCCAAAGACCAATCTTAGTTCCTTAAGTGGAGGATTCAAAGAGGCGTTCCAAAGAAGAGGTAATATCCATTACCGATCTTTTCAATTTCTTTCTTCTTCAACTTCTTCTTATTTAGTTGTTTAATGATAAAGTAATAACATCAGTATTACTTACATACTGATATGTTATTATAAATATGAAACAACCCTAATTCACCTTCTATCCATCCTACGGAAAAATGAAATCACCGCGCGTGCGTACGTACGGAATACCGTCTCCACGCCGTGGTGTAATCTATTTTTCCACCATCACCTTACAAGGATGGGTATAATGGTGTAATGAGTAACTATATATGATTATTATGAAGTAATATTGATACTGAAATAATATATATATATACTCCAATACAATTCCACGATCATAGGAACGATATCATCACTCGTGCGTACGTACGGAATACCGTCTCCACGATGTGATGCGACTCGTTCTACATGATCTTCATTTCATAATGATTATATAAATGAATTGAATGAATGAATATGGTATATACAACACTAATACCATTCTGTAAATGAATTATCTATAACCTAAAGATAAGAATAAGAATTTATTCGACAAAACACGCATAAGAATAAAAAGTTATAAAGACCCGAGTAACAAGTAACAATGAAATATTACTAACAAGAAGCTAATAATATGACCATATATGATATCATATCAATATGTATGATTCTGGAATAAGTCAATAACATTATTTAAACCATTATACAGGAGCTTCAGACACGAACAAAGCAAATCGGACCTATGGTAAGGGAAATATCACAATCTCATTTTTATCCGAGATTGTTTATTCGTAAGTATTCACTGGGGTGTATTTTATCATCCACATCCATGTTTCATCAATATGTAATATTATTTCCATCCACCTAAAATTGTTTAAATCCATTTTTACCCTTCGGTGAGTTTTTAGTAATATGTATGAAAGGAATCTTTTGTCGTATGAGGTACTTTTTGACTTTTCCGACAAAAGTACGAAGAATGTTTTTTTTAACTTATACGGCATGAATGGATTTTTAAAACATTGTTTCCAAGAAGCTTCCTTTACAAGTTTTCAAGTTTATTTTTAATCAACTTCTTTTATTTTAAAGTTGTATGACATGTTATGAAAGGAAAAATGTTTTTGAAGAAGAAAGGATATTTTCCTCAAGAGTGGAGTTCAAGTGTTTTATCAAAATTATTTTCCATCTAAGATAATAAAGGGTTCTGTTTTTATCCCTATTATTACATTGATTTGATCATGTTGTGATGGAATTATTTTTATGAATTCCTTTATCTTATATGAATTGATTTATGATGTCATGATGTTTCAAGAATCCCATTTTTGTTACATGTGTTATGCGATGATGTATGTTTTATGATTATGTGGCACACATAAGAAAGGATTCATTATAAGATGGGTGGGACCTATATCTCCCTCCAATGCATTGGGTAAAGATTTTATATCTCATGAGATAGACATGGCTGGAACGGAAGGTTATTTCGGTTCAGTGATACAGGACTGAAACGAGGAGTGAACTCGGTTCAGAAAGGGACTTTGTCCACTAAGATAGTCTTGGAAATGAGTCATGACTAACAAGAAATGATTTCCATGATTATGTGTGCATGACACAAAGTTTCAAGTTTTATGTTATGATTATGGGGATCTCATTTTCACTTCTACGAATTATTCCATGATAAGATATTATGATCTCTTTTGCAGGTTTTGATTTTCAAAAAGATATGATATGATTTTTATTTCCTTTATTTGCCCTTGCTGAGCATTTGAGCTCACCCTTTTATGTTTTCTTTTCCCCAGGATATAAATAAATGTTTTAGGTAAAAAGAAAGGGAAGATCTTTATGGGAGATATTGAAGATCTTTCACCACGATTAGAAGATTACGTTCCGAGTTTCCAAAGACACTAAACTATTACGATCCTTTAGTGTGTGTTTTTGTTATGTACTAAGTATTCCGCAAAAGTAATGTAATGTCCATGTACGATAAGCTTCGGGTCTCTACACCAGTAGCACTATGGGAGGAGTTGTTGAAGGAGTTACATGCATCCCCTATGGTGGTACATAATGGAGTGGCGATGATGTACCAGGACCTCCGATGTCAATACTAATGGCCAAGGATAAAAAAATTAGGGGCAGAATCTGTGTGAAGATGTCTTACTTGTCATTATGTAAAGACTGCACATAGTTGGTAGAAGTCTTATGCCAACATGATACAGAGACCCTTGGAGTTCCAGGAGGGGGACCAATTTTACTTGCGAGTCTCCCCTTGAGTGGGACTACTGAGATATGTCCAAGACGGAAAGTTATCCCTAAGGTTTATCAAACCATTTCTGATACTTCGTAGTATTGGCTAGGTGGAATACCGCTTGGCACTACCACCACAGTTGGAGTGGGTGCACGACGTTATTTATATATCCCATCTGAGGAGATACATGTATTTCCCTTATCAAGTCATCGACCATGGAGACCTAGACTAAGACGATGGGGTGATGTTTATGGAGGGTCAAGTAGAGATTGAGGATCGACTGGACTAGGTCCTTCTTGGGTGGTCGATAACTCTGGTGTGCATTCACTGATAGCATGGAAACCTCCAAAAGAGCACATGGAAGCTGGAGGCTCAGATCTGTGCTCAGTACCCCCATTTTTTTCCTTAGTCTATATTGTGGCTTTCGGGGACATAAATCCCTATGGTGGGGAGAATTTAATGTCCTAGAAATTCCATATAATTTTTTTATTAATAATACGAAATTATATTGTGACCGCTAAAACTGACGGTGCACAATTCTGAGGCCCGGAGTGCTCGAAATGATCCGTTGAAGTTTTTTATGCTTTAATTAGTGTGCATAAGTAGGTTTCCTAAAAATGTGGAATAACTCTTAAATGGTGGCTCCAATCCTAAATCAGAGGGCACCATTGTGTTCAGGATGACGGTTTTACGTTAGGCACGACATAAGTTCGGTCGTCTTAGGCCTCCTGTTAGAAAACCTGAAAGTGGCATAAACTTATAAAAAAAAATTAAATAAAGTTATTTTATTTTTCAAATGCTTTTAACTCATAAATGGTTACTCAGATTAAAAATTTGGGACCACCGATGAAATCATGAGGGTATGTTTTCTTTAGGAAGCTACTAACCTTGGCCGGTGAATGACACTAGTGAAAGTTAGTTTTTGGCCGTAAATAAAATAATTAAGTGACAATTATTTTATTGTAAAAATTCATAACATCTAAACGGTAACTCGGATTAAAAATCTAAGAGAACCATTGGGTTCGTTGGGGAGTGTTTCACATAGGCAGATCCTAACCTTGACCGGCTCGGGTTGAGGGTGACTTTTATTAATTTTCCGAACAATTTTTCGGGTACGTTCAGTAAATGCATGAGCAACATTTCCTAAAAATTGAACCATTGAATGGATTATAAATCTAAGGGAATAGTTTAATCCATAGGGTTGATATTCTCTTAAGGGATACTTCACTTCAACTATAGTAGGTTCGGAGAAAAAGATAATTTTTGGAACTTTTTAATAGAATAAATAAAATAACTTTATTATTTTATTTTTATACTATTCCTCCAACGGACAAGCGGTAAGGTGGGACTGGCGACGTGTAAATCCAATAAATGTCATGACCCTCCAATCTGAGTTATAAAAACGTTTGGGGAAATTAGGAAGCTTCTTAATTAATGATACCCATTAACTCCCTGTGTCGTTACTTACCCTCCCCCTCTCCTATAAATATGGAGCAAGGGAAGGGGTATCAGAGAGCTTCAAAAAGCAGCGAATTGCTGAAGAAACACCGCGACACGAGACCCTTAGAAGACGTAGCCGACCCAGTGGGAGGTGACAAACAACACCGAACCACCAATGGGAAACATGCGAGTGGCGTCTTTGGGAGCCAGTCACGGGAACTAAGAACACAGTCCACCGAAAAGGGAAAACGATTCTATAATGTTCAATGTAGGGGTTTTTAATATGATTGAATTTATTTCTTGATCCTTTATATTCTGGTTTCACAACGATGATGCGGAAACTAACATGACCATCGTCCAAAAATTTATCCTTTCCTCTTATCTTTTGTTCTTCACATGTTCTCTATGCGTTTTTCAGTGACAAATATTTAATGATACTGAAAGCACAATATTTTGTTGAGTGAGACATATGAACATGAAGCCCTCAACCCAAGGATCACAAATATGTGATCGTTTTATTTTTAGGGCATGGAATGAAACCGCAATGGCTTGCGGAAGAAGGCGGTGGCCGACACCCAGCTGGATAAGCAGGAGGCTGTGGCCCGTTGGCTGCAGTGAAGCAAGGGGGGCGACACGTTGGCCGGCCACATAGTGGAGAGGCACCACGCGTCTGCGTCACCGGTGGAGCACGAGGTCACGACCGCCTGGCCGCGACAGAGGCTGAAGGGTGGCCAACATATGGAAGCCCGTGGTGGAGCAGTGGCTCATGACCATGCTACTGGGAGGAAGTCTGGCCGGCCTCCTGGCCGGCTGCGCCACAAAGGGCTGGACCCCTCGGGCGGGCCCTGTGTTCCAGTAGCCAAAGGGTCCACAGAACATTTCGGAAGACCGGGGGGCTTATCCCCCTGGGTGTCGGTTAGGGCAAACCCACCACATCCGACCACCAGACGACAGTGCCATGCCCAGCGGGCCGGGTCGGGCTGGACCGCGACCCAACGGGCCGGGTCAGATCGGACCGGGCCCATGTAGACTTAGATAAACCTTTGTGTCCATATCTTGAGAACTGGGCATCCGTTTAATGAAACATCTTCAGAACCAGAATCCTTGGATCGATATGGAACATTTTGGTATACATCACTTAGTTTTTGAATAGATTTGGAGTACAACTTGTTTGGATCAAACCCGATTCCAACCTGGCCCTCGGAGCTGAAACATTAATAACTTATAGATCGAGTGTCCAACTAAGGTGTCGTCTATTTCTTTGGGTCCCTTATGATGTGATGGAACTTTGGGATACTTTTTCATGGGACATAGGGGTGGTTGAGGTATGACTGATGGCTTGGGGACCAGTTCTCCCGAGCAGGCTACGTAAGGAACCCTGCGACTACCTGAGACGTGATGACTGCTGACCATTTTGACTTAATGTGACTTGATAGGGCCAGTGGGGATCGCCTATATATGACGCATCAAACCCACGGTGGGAGAGCCTCTTTTTGATGTGTTCGACCCATGATACTTGAAAGGAGGAGTACCTTAGTAGGATATGAGGGGGAGCGACTCTATGTGACATGGCAGACCCACGGTGGGGAGCGCCTTTGTGTGACATGACAAAACCATAGTACTCGGCAAGTGTAGTAACTTTTCATTACAATGTTAGTGGGAAGAACCTTTGTGTGATGCGGTAGGCCCACTATACTCGATATAGAAGGAGTTCTCCAATAACCATGGTGTTCGATGTTGCGACTAGGAATGTTACCTGTTCCTAGGCCTTGATAATCAGTGGATGGCTATTAGCTTTCATACCAATCGTATGTGGGTCAGATCCTGTGTGGATCAGTGCTTAGTAATCAAGTGTGAGTAAGTGCATACTGATCCTATGTTGGTTAGATCCTATGTGGGTAAGTGCTCTGCGATCCTATGTGGGTCAGCACATATCGATCATGTGTGGGTCAGATCGTGTGTGGGTCATTATGGGGGTTAGTACCTATCGATCTTGTGTGGGTCAGACACCGTATAATCAGTAGTAGTGCCTCTTAATAGAAGAAGATGATCTATCTTCACGACTAATCATCTGTACTTTTATAATTCACTTATAACTGTGTGAGCTGATTCTTTACCTTTGTGGTGTACCGTTGTGGTACTTACCTCTGTGGAGTTATCTTCGTGGTATTATTTCCTTTGTGGAACAGTTTAGCTTTGGGATAATGAGTTGGGCATTGTTTTTCTTCATGGATGATATTGGTAAACTTGATATCTTAGGTATACGTATGATATTATACATAAGTATAGTTGATGTCTTTCTTTGTGGTTTTCCTTTGTGTAACTTTAGGAGACCTATGGGGTCTCGAGGTCCCTACTGAGTGTCGTTATACTCACCCCTGCATGGGATTCACCCACACCTTGTAGTGTCTTATACAGGCAACGTACAATATTGATCGAGGCTGAGGGAGCCAGGACCAGATGATACTCAGAGGCAAACCATTTTGTGTGACGTGATGTGGGGACAACTAATCATGAATTGTACCTACCCCTCACGTTGTATCCATGGTTGACGATCCAAGATATTATTTTCATTTTTAAGTTTCATTTGTACATTGAGTTGTACTTGTACTTTCGGTTGGGCTTGTATTCCATTCCCTTTACATTCAGCACTATTTTTACTACAACAGTTTACATAGTGGTTGTTTCTTCTTGTGTTCTACTCTATGTGTATGTACAGGTTTAAAGGCATTGTATTCCCGCTTTAGGGATACACCTTTCCAGTGCTAGTCTCTAGCCCCTAGCCTAAAGAAGGCGGGCTTGGGTTAGTCATGGCACGGGCCCTGGGGGACGGGTCGTGACTAAATACATCAATTTATACCATTACCATAGGTACTTACTAAATTTTATTTTCACTTTATGAATCCATAGATTTTTTTTACTCTCCATACCAAGGTATCTCATTCAGTAGAGATACATGGGGTTCATTTAGACTTGTATTAGATATTGATGTCTCTTATCTAAAGATAAATAATTCTTAATCTTCATCATGAATCATAATTTCCCTCTTATAGAAATAACAGTTTAAACCATATTTTGAAATATAGTCTATCACAAGGATTATATCAAATTAAACCATATGTATTATGTTAAGGTTAGCAAAATAATCATATTTATGTGTAATAATGGGGACTGAATGACACATCGTTGTTATAGTTTTACTTCCACTATGGGTTTTAAATGAAATCACCCTTCATAATGCTCTTGAAAATTGTCTACTTTTCATGAAAAAATGGATATCATAAAAGGTAGCATAGATCCAGAATAAAATAAAAATTAGCTAAATTTGAAATTTTGATTAAAGTATCCACCACCACATCATTGGGTACTTCCACATAATATGTAGTAATCACATAATCTTAGTCTTATCCCCTCATCCTCATCTATGGTAGATTCCCTTGATTTTGGGGGAATTTGATTGTGTTGTTTCCTCTCTCAGTACATTTTGAACACTGAATAATAATTTTTTCTTTCTTTCCATTTAATTATTTTTACTGATAAACCTTTTATATAAACATATAAAAACTTCCATGACCATAAAGCGTTTTTAGGATGATTATTTCCATAGTTCTCACAAGATGTAATTGTTTAACATCCAAGACCAAGCTCACTCCTATGTAACCAATACTGTTTGACCACATGGCCTCATGAATTCCTCCCTACTAGAAAAAGGTTATTGACTAGTAGTGAGGGCCTTGGCTATGTCTATGGGGAGACTGTTACCTCTTATGAGAGTGGAGAAAAGTGGTGATATTACATGACAATTAAGATGAAGTAATATAATAATAAAACGGTGGAAATAATAATAATCATACATGTAATATAAAATCAAATCAAGAGTTGTATGATGTATCATATACAAAATGATGATGTCATGTATTTACAAAAGGAAAAGTTGGAACATGTGGCACTAGGAGATATGTACAATACATGCTATAAAAAGGAACAAAAAAAACTATCCCCGAATCCCAAAATCTGAATCAATAATCTACCACCAAGATACCGTCCTATATAAATCAAACATGGAGGGTATCCAAAGTGAGATGCTTCACTATGTCCATAACTATGATCCTATAATCTTCCCAGGTACCAAAGATAGACCTGATAGGGTGTGATATAAATTTCAATAGGTCACCACCAATGAAATATACACAATCCAATATTTGAATATAAACTAAAAGAGTGTGCATGTATATCATAGTAAATCAATTCTACAACAAATAACTCATACCTTCTTCAGCCTTGGATGATAATTTTTCTGAACAAGATATTTTTTAATTAATTATTATATAATTTATAAGAAAGAGATAATGTATAATAAGTATCATTACTATTGTAAAAGGAATAATAATAACAGGGGATGAAAAGTGTAACAAAAGAATCCTTAACCTCAGAGGTCCAACTAACTCATCATAGTATGGAATTCTATCTGGATATAAGGGGTTTGAGTGTAATCATAGGGGAACTCCCAAGGAATTATAAAATAAAAGATTCTAATTGAGTACATGGAGCTTGTCCACCACAATCTTGGGTTAAGAATGTCGAGGCCCAATGTGGTGAATCCCTAACAACATATATCCAAAGGAATCAAGATGAATCCTAGAAATTCTAATATTGGAAAAAATATTTCTTGTGAATAATTACTACAATGCAAAGGAATTTATGTAATAATCCAATGAACAAATTTTATGGTGGGTATCACTTATGACAATAGGATTAATGGATCAGAATAGAGGACTTTGAGTTCTTTAGGGATTCCCTTAGGAATCCAATTATAGCTCAAGTCTAACCCCTACTATAAATATAATAGAGTCCAAAATCAATAGGCACATTATACTCATTCAATTTATCATATTTAATCAATGGAAATGCAATAATCATTCCATTTAATCATTTAATAGGTTCATTCTGTTACCTTTCAACAATCATGTGTATGTGAATCAAGGACATGAAACCATTTATCAGTTTAATTTATAAAAATTTAATATATTCATTCCATACCTTTCATTAACTTGACCAAGGGTAAAGAACATGAAACTACTTTACATTTTAATTTATAAACAATTAATAGGTTCATTCCATACCATTAATAAATATTAAAAGGGGTAGGGAAATTCAACCAATGTAAAATTAATTCAATTATAATTTAGTGAGGAAATGTGATATATATAAATACATTTTCCATTTAACAACTTAATGATTCATTTAATTATGATGGAACACTTAACTTAACAATTCCTAGTAAAATCAAACCCGAATGGTGTCTCAGATATTCTCATTAATAGGGAAGAAGGAAAAACATGGTACTCAACCTAATTAGGTGGATGACGTTGAGGTATCAACCTCTAATGTTAAGTAGAATTTGTATAATTAAGGGTTTAGAATATGTGATAAACAAACATAATTATAGAATATGCGTTTTAAAAGCATTATCTAATAAAACTGAAATGTGCACAACAACAGAAATTTGTAAAGTCCATAATTTTATCGAAAAGTCACAGAACACTTATATTATGACTGCAATATATTCCTCATCCATTATCAACCATTATATTATTATGGATCCAATGAAAATTAAAGAAAATATGAACACCATGAAAATTTGTCCCAAGAGTCAATATCAAAATAGTGTTATCGAGAGAAGGAGGAATGGAGAAATGAGTTGAAGGATTAGGGAACTTACCAATGGCTATCCAATGAGATGATTAGATCAATAATTAGAGTTTAGATGATTGAAGGTGAATAGATACTACATGAATAATCTTGAGAGTTCAACCTGGAGAGAAATATGGACTCCTCTCTACTATAGGAGAAAAAAATAATTGGTTTAATTTATAAAAATTTAATTTGATAAAAGGTAATTTTACCCAAATTATAGGGGAAACATGGTTTGGAATCATGGTTTAATAAACAATCTACCAACAATATGTTTCCAAATATCCAAAACGGAATGTTGGTCGGTTCATACACACTGTTTAGAATACAATGTTGAAACCATGTGTTTTTCCGGTACTCAAAATTATAGAGCCTCAGTATGTGTGTACACCCCAGGTCAAATGGTGAGAGATATTCATGCTGACCACTTCTCTTAACTAAAAACCATATATAGTTTAGAGAGACTATGCATATTATGGATAATGATTTCCACTAACCATGTGGCATAGTGGTTTATTCCACCGACTGGGGTTCCAGGCTCCAAAAATTCCATAAACACCCTTGTTTTCTCTATAGCCTCCCTAGGTATTCATATTAGGTCAAAAACATTGAATTAAACTGAAAATTAAGGGGTCCATATCTCATAGAAAAATTAACTTCTTGTGGTATTACCTCCTTAATGGAAATTGTCCCTGAATTAGCCTTCCAATGGTGTTAGAATGCTGTTTGAGAACAAATCTATCCACTTGGAATGTACATTAGCATCTTTCTCTCAAGTATTATACTGTCCATGGACATAAAATAATTAAAACCATACTAAATGGATATAATTTCCTCAGAGGTATTTTTTCTCCAATTAATGATTCATATGGGATACTAATCAAATGATGAATCACAATCAAAATCAACCTTTTATGGTCAAATATATGAGATGGGTTAACATGGTAATGAAAAAGATGTGAAACATTGAATAAATCATGCATGGAATGGTACCTATAAGGTAAAAGAAACCAATAGGCTACCAGAATGACTCTATACAAGATCAAAAAAGCACCAAAAAATATGGTGATAAATTCCCTTGCCTATGTATCCATATTTTCCCACTCTTTCATGATACACAAAAGAAAACACAATCCTAAAAAGCAAGAGGTAATCAATATTGACTGGAATAATATTCCTATATAGGTTGTGTTATGGACATAAATTTTCTTATCAACTCCACCTAATTCAAAGTCTCATGCATGTAACACTACACCACTTACCTCTAGACAGTGAATGTGTGAATGAAATATAGTTCCATATAAAGCCACATACGGAGGCATCTGAATTTTTTCCTTATATCTATTATTATAGAACAAAATGAATGAGAGGGATATATATTTTCCAAAAACCACTAAAATCAAGGAAGCATTCTCAAATATTGTCTTACAATAACTTTATCTTCTGTTTTGACTAGGCATCGGTATGAGGGTGAAATGTTATGCTCAGAATAATCAATGTACCCAATGCTTTCTGTAAACACTTCTAGAACCTAAGTGGGAAATGATATTCCCTGTCTAGAACAATAGTTTGAGAGACCCCATGTAGGCATATAATCTCATGGACATAAATTCTTCCTTACACATCAACTGAGGAAGTCTCCTAGATAAAAAGGAATTTAGATACCTTTGTTATTCTATCCAAGAATACCCAACCCCACATCTATTCCTTGAGGCAACCTCATTTACCCAACCACAAAAACTATTTCAATGTCTTCCCATTTCCATTATTGGAACAACGACAGATGTAAAAAGATAGTGTGTTAGTGGTTCTTTACCTGCTGAAAGTTGAAATGCCCAATGAAAAAATCCACAATTTATATTTCATCCCAAGAAACCAATATTGGTGCACATATCATGACACATATTGAAGATACCTAGATGAACATCCCACCGAGAAGAATGGTATTATCTCATCATATATTTTCCCATATCTTTTGGAACCTCGATGTTACCATATATACACAAGATTTCATCTCTATTAATAGACCATTCCAATGTTAGTTCCTCACTAGAAATATTCTCTCATAAGACACACCCCCCAGGATTAGAAAACTGAGTTCTTTTCAACGTACAAAGGAATGAAGAGGTAAATTCTATGTTTGTTAAAAAAATGACACTAGTTAATATCTTGGAACTCAATATTCATATCAGAAAAGAACCCCATCAATTTCCAATCATCACTAGAATCCTATGAATCTTATTCCTTAGTTTTTTAGCTCCGCACATCAGCTACCACATTTCCCATTCCAAGAATATTAGAAAGATAAAAGTGGAAATACTTATGGTATTCAACACATCTTCAATGTTTGATATTAAATTCAAACTATTTAAAGATATATTTGAGGATCTTTTGGTCTTTATAAACCACAATTTGATCTCCCATAAAATAGTATCTCCAAAAGCACATGTTGAGGACAACTACCTCTTACTTTAGATCATAGGTCAGGTAATTACACTTATGATGTCTCAACTGAAAAGATCTATACTAAAGGACTTTATCTTCTTGCATCATTACTACACAAATATTGATTCCTAATGTATTATATAACACTGTATAGACTCTATTGGGTTTTGGTTGAATCTAAATAGATGTTGATATAAGTCTTTCTTTCATCTCAAGAAAGGGTTTCTTTCGTGATTAATGTAATGTAAATTCATAACCTTCTTAGTCATACTTGAATGAGGTATATACATGTTTGATATTTTTTTGTATAAAATTCCGGTAATATCTGGACGTACCTAAGAAACTCTGTAAATCATAATTTTTCTTCAGCTACTCCAAGGAAAAAATAAGAATCAACTTCTTTGGGTCAAAATATACTCATAATTCTAAGATAATATGACCCACGAAGTGAAACATTTTGATCCAGAATCTCCACTTGGGGAGCCAAAAATATAACTGATAATCATCCTATGTATTCAATGTCAACTCGAGATTTTTTCACCGGTCACTTCGAGTATGAGAATACACCAATATGTCATACACAAAATCCATGATAAAGGAATATAGATAGAGATGGAAAACACTATTTATCAAGGTCATGAAAATTAAGGTAACATTTATAAGGCCAAATGGAAATAAAGTTACTCATATAATTTCTACCAAATTCTAAAATCCATACATGGAATGTCTGAAGGCCTCACCTACACATAATGATAGGAAGATCTCAGGTCGATATTCAAGAACACTCTAGATCATCAAAGATAGTCATGAATATCAACTATTCAAGACAATGGATACTATTTATTAACTATAAGATGGATCAACCACTGATAATCCAAGCCTCAACTAAGGGCTTCATTCTTATTCATGGAAGAAACATGGGTGAACCGCATGATGTAGTACCATCTTGGAAAAAACTCTTATATTATAAACCATTCAACATTATCTTAAGATCTTGGATCATTGTAGGCACAATAACATATAATGGAATAAATACTGTAGCTTCTATTGGAAAAAGATCGATCGTAAAATCTACATACATCATATGATGTAATCTATAAAAATCATTGGGAAATACATCCATGGAATGATCTACTACTTGTGGGAAGTTACCCTAATGTAAACCCGACTCATCCATATAGAGGATATAAATCTAGGCTATCAATATTTCTATCCCATGATTCCCTAGTCTAGATCTATGAGCCTCAACTTCCCACTCAACTTTGTGAATATAAAAATAATTGTCTAGTGATGTAAATGATACCGTACAGTAATAGCAGTCTATATAGTCATGATATGAAACCAACCAATCCATCCCAAGAATTGAATTGAATCATGTCATCTCGAGGATGAAGATGTCCCATAAGAAATGATAACTATCAACCTCAAGGGAGTAGTCCGTTCATTGGGATATTCCTTTTGATCGATATCCAGGTTGTTTCCAGTGGCATTACCCCATAGAAGTACTAGAAATATAGGCAAATAAATTCTATGATGGATAAATAGATAATGTAGTGTGAAGAAACTATGTCAAATAATTAAGATTAAAGAGTAGAGTCTACTAGAATAGTACCTCGTATAGTATATGTTTGTTTTCTATTGTCATTGGGTATCATCTGTAATAGAATCAATGAGCTTGATCCAAAATACTGAGAAACAGTTGGACTACCCTAAGTTAGTCTTATCTTCTGGAGTAGATAATTAGAAGTCCAGATACCTTATCCATGGTCTCCACATCACCCTATTCATTTAATTCTCCTCACGATTCCTTTTTACATAGCCCAACTGATCATGCTCATAAAGGTGGAGCTGGTGTAGATTCTATTCATCTAGAAGTAGGTGGAAAGGTCTGATAGAAACTGTGAAGATGACCCATATGGCCACAAGCATGACACTCAATATGGCATCTATCAAAACTAGGGATTTATTTTCCCCTTCTTTCCATATTATTAAAATATAATGGATCTACTAGTGTGGATATTCTGACATCCATGGGTCAGATGATAAAACACAAGGATACAATTCATGTGATAAGAATAATGACTTCCCTATCATGGTAATAAACATCTATGAACAGTACAATCAACATATATTTGGTTGTTCTTTGTGATAATATCCATATTAATAATATTATATCAAGTTCATAGGAGAAATAAATTCACCTATGAGAGGGTGGAATACTTGATCCCATCCTCTAAACATCTTGCTTGCGTTATCTCATCACTGGCTAGAATTAATAAAACTCATTACAACTCAGTAAAATGTGTTCAATAGTACATAAAAAATATATAATCCTTCTCTAAGTCCAAGAACTCTCTATATTGGTCAAATATAAACATTTGAGGGAAAATTTATCATATATGTCATTTTTGATGTTCTCCCAAACCATGTCCTGATGAAAACTAGTCTGAGTAATCACATCCCACCAATACTTGGTGGAATCACACAACATATAGGTGGATAGCTTGAACTCATATCTAGATGTGTCTCTATATGGTTAAGGATAGAAAGAATGGCCACTATAAATGAATCAAAGTCATGAATACCTCCATACCCAAATAATATAGGAGCAAACTGCTACTAGAAATCCTGATCCAGAGAAGTCATCATAGGTACAAGCCTTCAATAACCCTGAAAAGACTACATCAGAAATAAAAAACCCTCTCAAATATGAGCTTCAGTGCCCATTTTTGGAATATAATTTGCCACCTCAAGTTACACTACTACGGGTATCAATGGTAGCTATGGTCTTACCACCTCTAGAGCATGGTCATTTCCACCCCATTATAGTATGACTAGAGGACTTCATGATGGTTTACATCTAAAAATTCCAAGAACATGACTTAGAACATGATTTTAAATAATATAGAAACACTAGACGAATTCTATCATATGAATAAGGGTTCACTACCCAAGGTACTATCCCAATTACTCACCAATAAGTCCAGGGTATTGGTAAGTGTTCAAATTGGATTTATAGGAGTTCTGTTATGTTGATGGTCAATAACAATTCAAGGATAAAAAATATTTAAATTTATCTTAGCCTCTTCATTTATTGGTCATAATTTATATTTTAATATCATAATTGATTTTATACATATTACAAGGTTCAATTCAAATATATGTTCATTTACATCTAGTAATGTACCATCCACTTTATAATTTAAATTGACTACCATTTAATCCAAATTAACCCTTGTAAATTTGGTTTGAGAATATATTTTCTGAAATGAGATAGATTAATTTTATGAATTACCCATTCCATTACATATGTTCCCAAACACATTATAATTTATATTGGTAGTCACATAATTGAAACCAAAGACCAGATCATTTATCCCTGGTTACATAGATTACATTGGATGAAACATGCAAATTAATATTCTACCATCAAACTATACTGGAAAAAAATATTTAGGTTGATGAATACATTTTAAACAAACAATTTCATTTCCTTAAGGAAGATGTTAGAAGTAAAATAATATATAAAAACCATTACCCACTAAACAATAACATCAAAAAATGTAATAAAGGAAGTGAAATGGACCTATATGGAAAAGAATATGTAGCGAATGTGAATTCAAGGTGACTATAGTGATGTATGTGACAATTCTCTTTATCTTACAAGGATATGTAAGATTATCCATAAATCATATTAAATTCCACAACACATGTAGATCACCCAATAGGGAAATTATATCAACTATAATAAACAAAGTACAAAACAACAATTTTCCATTCCCATAAAACATTGTATTTACACCAAATATAGGTTATCCACTTTCTAGAATGACCTATGACTATATTCTCCAACTTTATAATACCCTGACTAAATTCCCAAAGAGTAAGACAAAAAATGCAATCCTCTGATACCACCATAGGACATCGCAAACCCAGGTCAATCTTGAGTAACTGATCCTTGATATCGATATGGCCTCAAGAGAACATCCCCATGTGACAGAGTATACCAATTACTAGAGAGGGCCTATAGTGTGTCTACAGGGAGAGTATTCCCTAATTTCAGAGTAGAGAACAATGGTGATATAAAACGAAAATTCAGTAGAAATAATATAATAACAATGAATCCGAAAGAAGAATAAACATCCATTTAATAAATAATACACTCAAAATCTAGAAGCTATATCATATATAGAATAAAGATGTCATGTATCTTCAAACTGAAAAGAAGGAACACATGAAAGGAGGAAATAATTTCCCTAAATGCAGTATAAATAAAGAAAAGGAAGAAAAAACTATCCAAGAATCCCGAGATCCAGCTTGATCATCATCCATTATGTTTTCATCCTATGTAAAGAATAAATGTCAGCTTTCTAATGTGGGATAGTTCACATTTTCCACACTTGTGATCATATAAACTTCTTGGTAAAAAATGATGACCCTGATAGGGTGTGAGATAAATCTCTCTAGGCCACAACTAATGGTTTCTATATATTCATGTCTGTGAATATAAACTAAAATACTGAGCATTTATATAATGGTAAATAAATTCTATAATAAAAAACTAACACATGCTTTAGCATTAGTTGATAAAATCTTGGAACATGATATTACTTGATTAATTATGATTAATTTTATAACAAAGAGATAATGTACAATAGGTATCAAAAAAATCATAAAAGGAATAATAATATTAATAGAGGATCCAAGGTGCAACTAAGGAGTCCTTGACCATAGGGGTGAAGCCAACTCATAATTATATCACATGCAGTCTAGCTATAAGCGGTCTGAGTGTAATCCAAGTTGAAATCCAAAAAAATTAAACTGTAAAAGAGTCTAATAGACTCCATGAAGCTTGTAACACCATTGTTTTTTATTGATCATTTTTTTCAAATAAATTAAAAAATTTATTTATATCATTCATTGAGCTAACATAAACATTCTGTTTACACTAAACCGACTTGCTGTATGTTACACACAAAACTGAGTTGGAATATGATATAAGAAACAATGAGTATAGATTTTATTCAATATATAAAAAAATCAATGTTTGGATTATGTAATACAAAACATCAATGGAATATTTCACTATACACAACAATGAATTTTCATGCGTTACATGGAAGAGTGACCTTCCTTGATATCTTTCGTTGTATGCAATACTGAGTTTCACTAAACAATGATATATTATTAAAATATTATAATTTAACGAGATATAAACTAGCATTTATGATTATAAAAAACAGATTTTTAATTTTATATAACATTAACATTCATATTATGAATTTTCTAGACATTATATAAGAAAAAAATTTATCCTTTCAGCTAAAAGATGTATTAAAAAAAAAGCAGTTTTGTCGCCTTTTAATGGTGCACCCATTTCCAATATTCGATTAAACACTTTAACATATTATATTTGAAAAAATTAACTTCTTATTTGGAATAGGGAAATAAAAATTTACTTTGGTTTATTTTTTGGTATTTCTATGATAAAATTCATATTTTAATGAATAATGGAAAATACGACATTTTAATACAAAACTACATTTAATCAAATTTACTGATATAGTTAGATTATATTTTGAATTGGTTTAAACTTATAAGTATATTATTTTTTATTATTTAATCCAATTTTGGTAATTATATGTATTTTAAAATTTAAATTGAACATAAACACATGTCAATCTTTGGATAGTTTTTACTTCATAGAAACCTGCTTTCGGGTATGAAAGTGGGAATTAATTTCTTCCAATTCTATGTTTTGAATTTAGAAAAATTAATTCCATATTTTGGATCATATGGAAAAAATTATGTAAATAGGTCACTTTTATTTTTGGAAATTATTAATACTAACATCAGTAATTATTTTTACATAACATGGTTAAAATAAAAATTATGTAAATAGTGGTAAAAAATTAATATTATAATAATATAATACTACCCTAACATGTGTCCTAATACTATTTTATGAGTCATGGGCCACCAAAACATTCCTTAGGAAGATAGTTTGTCATTATATAACCACTTTTGTGTGGAAATTATATCATATAATAATTAATGTAATGTACAGGCAAATATAACATAAACATGTATCTTTTTTCGGAAACAATTTTAATGTGGGGTTATATAATTGATAATTATCACTATAAGTAGTCATTATAAATATACAAATATTTCTGAAATCATGGTATTTTATTTATTATTTTTAGTCATTAAATAATTAAATTTATTTAGGACACAATGATGATGCGATGATTACCTTATTAATGAAATATTCAAATAAATGATATTATAAATATTAAAATAAATTTAATTTGAACATTTTTATGACATATACTAACTTTTTTGTATGAAATTGACATGTTAGTGATTATTAATGAATTTTTTATTATGTAATTATGTTTTTATGACTTCAAAAAAATCAATTACTAAATAGTGTCCAAATTGACATAAATAGTTTTTTAAAACAAACAATAATTTATTAAATGATATAATAGTCCTAAAAATATAAGATTAAGCCAAATGACTTATATAATGTTACAAATGTCATTAATGATACACATGAGGTTTTATTCTCATTTTATAGTAAATATAGTAACAATATATTTTTAAAATACAAGAAGACATGGAAAGAGTTAATGTTTTTAACTAAGGGTTAAAGATAAAATTTATGGTTAATTTTGTAACCTAAACTTGTCTAAAACCTATTAGTTGAGAGGATTTCGACCCTAAATCATATTATACTAGAAATATATTACTTTGGAACTATTATAATTCGAATATAAATTTATAATAAAATAATATTTCTACAATTTCCTAAAGTGTATCTCCCCCCACTTATAAAAGGTTTCCACCTATACCCACTAACTAACACCTTTCAAGCCCCTTGGTTCATCCAAATTATGCTCAAATAATATCTTAACATCCCTCCCTTCCTCATATATGAAACACTTTTTGTATAAATCCATCCTAAGGTGGCCTTTTGAGCAAATCAAAAAGAGATACTAGAAAAAGATGAATTTTAGGTACATACTAATGAAATCAGATATATGGTATGGGATAATTTTGAAATCTCATTACTATCTGATATTATTTATTCATAAATATTAACTAGGTTATATTTATCATTCACATACACATTTCATAAATATATAATATTATTACTATCCTTATACTATTGTTTAAAGTCAGTTTTACCCATTGGTGAATTTTTCATTTAATAGTATGGAAGGAATTTTTCGTGCATTTTCCATACGTGGTACTTTTTATCAATTCCCGCAAGAGTATGAGAGGGATGTTTTTTAACATATAAAGACTGAATTTATTTTTTTAAATCTTCATGATGCCTTATTTCCATGTATCTTCCTTTACAAAAATTCATGTTTATTTTCCACTATGTTCTTATCTTTTAAAATCACACGCCATTTTGAAAAAAGAAAATATTTTTGAAGAAGAAATGATATTTTCCTCAAGTATTACATTAGAGTGTTTTATCAAAATTATTTTCTTTATAAGATGATTGTGTTTAAATATGGTAATTTTTATATACCTATTATTACCATGATTTTATTATTTTAATAATGGAATGATATTTTATATGGATTATGTTATGATAGAATGATGTTTAAAAACCCAATTTTATATCTTGGGTTATTCTAAGATGAATGATATAGGGTTTTGTAGGGAATGTAAGAATGATTTCATTATGAGATGGGTGGGACCTATATCTCTATCAAATCTATTGGGTACAGATTTATATCTCTTGAGTTAGAGATTACTGGAACAGAAAGAAAATCTGGTTTAGTAATATAGGGCTCGAATGGTAAGTAAATCTGGTTTTGTATTACAAGACTGGAACAACAAGAAAATCTGGTTCAATAATACATGTATGGAATGGAAAGTAAACCCAGTTCATTAATGGACTTTTTACACTATGATGGTCTTGGAAGAAATTCCTTGTCTACTATGGGAATAATATTATGTACTTAATTTCATTCCACAATTCCATGTTTTATGTCAATATTATTTTACAATGGTTCATGTTAATTTATGAAATATTCCTTAAGAACTTCTAGGATTTATTTCATAACACATGATTTTGATATTAAAAATTTATTTTCATGTTTTTACATTCTAATGTTTATGTTTTTATTGATGTTCTTCATGTAAACCCTTACTGATAATTTGAGCTCACTCTTTCTATGTTTTCTTGTCCCTAAGATATAAAGAAAGGTTTTAGGTAGGAAAGCTAATGGGGAAGTTCTTTATAGGAGATTTTTAAGATCTTTCACTAACCTATAATAATGTGTTCTATGTTTCCAAAGATAGAAAAATAATACGGTATTTGAGTGTCTATTTGGGTAATTTATTATTTATTCGACAAAAGATATGTAATGTCAATGTACATCAATCTGGGGTCATTAGAGTCGGTATGAAAGTGATGGATTAATCATCCTTTGGAAACTAGGATGTGAAAACATTAGTGAGATCCCTACAGATAATTCTATAGATATTTCTAGGTATTTCCAAAGAATAAGTGATGTTTAGGTCACAATCCTATAGTTTTTGTGATAATAGTGAATAACCTAGGATTAGACCTAAAATATCACAGATTGAAATGTGATAATTAATTAACCATACATATATGTTTTTAATATTTGATAAATATTTCTCACACTTTTCATTCTGAAATTAGTCAATAGATAGAACTACATAGAACATGGTTAACCATTGAATGTTTTAGATGTGGAAATTATGGGAATTATGATGATCAATTTCCTAAATGGAAATATCATGAAGATAATAATGATGATGTTACAGGTATTGGTCATTCTACTGAGGATAAAGATATTGTAAACAACATATAAAAGGTATGTGATGTTCTTCAAGTATTGTTCACATTAAACATAAGAATCTTTTGGTTGATAAACCTTAAGACATGATTCATATTTTTGGAAAGATGAAGATAGTGGATCCTGAGTAATGGTTTAAGAATAATGTTGGATGTTTGAGGTGTATATTTTTCAGATTTCAATGTTTATGTTATATGAATCATGAAATATATAAGTCTTTTTAGTAGAAGTTTTTTATTAAGGAATGGAAAGGTTATGTTGAATAGTTATAAGGAGATAGAAAATTGATTTATGGGTAATGTGATATTCTTTGAGAACACATGATTAAGGGAAAGATAACCCTTAAAATGTCCCTTATGCTAAGATATTTATGTTTGGATAATGATATGTTGGATTTGAATAATTAAATTGGACAATGATAGTTTCATAGGAAATAATTATTGAGTTGTTGACAAGAGGGTTATGCTATCATATATGAAGTGTAAAACATTTAGGGACTCAAGGAATATATCTAATAAGTTTTGGAATAAGGAACCGTGATTTTTTCAATAAGGATGTATGATAATTTTGGTTATTACTGTGACTCAAGAGAATACCTGATAAAGGTGTTCACATTTTTGGAATATGACCAACCCAAGATACCTTATGATATATGGGGGAAATTTAAAGTTGAGTTAGTGAAAAATTTTCAATATTTTTGAATTTTTGGCTTTCAAAAGCATTTTAAGGTTATTAAATTTTTAGAAAGTTTAAATTAATCATCAGATGATGTTTTTAAGAATAAAGTATTATCTCACCAAATATAGACATATGAATGTTTGATAACTTGTGATAAACTTTTTATGGTAAAGAAATATTTAATGACTGATCAATAAATTTACAAATTTCATGATCTTATAACACTTATGAATAAAAAATTCAACTTAATTTCTTTGAATAAGTGATGAAGTTGAAATTTTTCAAAGAACAAGCAATGCTGATATTATCCTCAAATAATGTAAGAATTTCTTATCATGTTATTCAACTTTAGGAAAATTATCTATAAAACCAAAAATGTTATCCTAGTACCTTCTTATTTGATGAATCAGATGATCCCTTAAATCATCAGATATTTATTGATTTCAGGTTGTTAAATTTCTCCAAACCTTGTTCTCTATCACTACCAATTTGAACTTTATGGTTAGATTTTTCTTCCATATCCTTGTTTTCACTTCCCACTTATGTTATCATATGTGGAAACTCTGTGATGAGGTACTTTGGGTAACCATTATCTTTCTAACATTCCTTTTTACAATGAAGTTTTAGTATTCCTTTTTACAATGTGGGTTTCTATGAATAAAACTTTAATATAGTAAAGCCTTTATAACCCTGAAGAATTCTGAGGGAGCAATTCATGTTATGGGGGTAGAATATAAAACTTAGAGTTTTTATAGACAATTTTTTTAATCAAGTAAAATTTTTATTTATATATTATAGTGCACTAAGTTAAATATTTCTTTCACACTAAACCGAGTGGTCATATGTTACACGCAACACTAGGTTGGCGTACGATACATGCAACATAGAGTATGGATTTTGTTCAATATATAAATGAACTATGTTTGGATTATGTTATATGAAAAAAAGAAATATTTCACTACACACAACACTGACTTGGTTTTCTTTACACACAAGAGAAACATTTCTCTATCACTTTCATTGTAAGCAATATCGAGTTTCAATAAATAATGATATATTATTAAAATATAATTATTTAATGGGATATAAACTAGGCATTTTTTCCTATTATTAACCAAATTCTAAATTTTATATAAAATTAAAATTCACATTATATATTTTCTATACATGATATAAGATCAAATTCAATTGTTTCAGATAAAATAATTATTTAAAAAATGCAGTTTGGCCATCTTTTGATGGAAAACCCATTTAAAATATAATTTTTATCACTTTTACGTATTATATTTGAAAAAATAAACTTATTATTTGGATGTGGAAAATAAAAATTTACTATGGTCGAATTATTGATATTTTTCTGAAAAAATTCTCATTTTAATGAATAGTAAAAAAATACTACATTTTAATTAAAACATGCATTTTCATCTAATTTATTAATATTGTTTGATTATTTTATTTAATTGTATGTATAGTTTAATCTGATTATGATTTTATAATTTAATCCAATGTAGATCATTGGATGTATTTTTACATTGAAATTGGACATTAACACATGTCAAACTTTTGTTAGTTTTTACTTCTTAAAAACCCGCTTTCTAGTTTTAACAACAAGAATTAATTTTAAATTAATTTCTACCAATTATGTGTTTGGAATTTAGGAAAATGGATTCCAAATTTAGAATTAGATGTAAAAAATTATATAAAAAGGACCATTTTATTTTTGGACATTATGAATAGTAACTTCAGTAATTATGTTTATTTACCATGGTTAATGGGTAAATCTGGTAAATAAGGGTAAAAAATAATATAATAATAATATAAAAATACCTTAAAACGTGTCCAAATACTATTTGATGAGTCATTGGAGACCAAAAAAATCCTTAGGTCGAAATTTTGGCATTTGAGAACCACTTGGGTGTGAAAATGGCATATTATAATAATTAATTTAAAGTAAAAGGAAACATAACATATACATGTATCTTTTTAGTAAAAAAAATTTATGGTGGGGGTATATAATTAATTTTTTGACTATAAATTGTAATTATAAGGATAAAAAATTTCCTATATCATGTAATTTTTATTATAATTTTTATTCATTTAATAAATACATTTATTTAGGACATAATGATGTTGTAGTGATTACCTTATTAATGAATTATTCAAATAAATGATATTATAAATATTAAAATAAATGTAATTTGAACATTTTTCTGACATAAAAGAATTTTTTATAGAAAAAATTGAAATATTATGGATTATTAATGCCTGTGGATTGAAGTAATCAAGTTGTTATGAATAAAAAACAATTACTAAATAAAGTCAAAATTGACCTAAATGAATTTTTAAAACAAATACTATTTTATTAAATGATATAATAGTCCTAAAATTCTATGATTTGTCCAAATTATTTATATAATGTTAGAAATTTCATTAATGATCCACTTTTGGTTCCCATCACATTTTATAGTAACTATAGAAACCATATATTATGAAAATACAAGAAGACATGGTAAGAGTTAATGTTTTTAACTTTGGGTTGAAGCTAAAAGATAAGTCTAATTTTTTACCTAAAATTGTATAAAACTAATTGGTTGAGAGTATTTACACCCATAATCATCTTATTCAAAAAATATATCAATTTTGAACTGTTATAATTCTAAAATAAATTTATAATAAAATCATATTTTAATACTTTACTAAAGTGACCCTCCTCCCTCTTATAAAAGGGAACCACCCCTATCCACTTACCCACACATTTCAAGCCCCATGTCTTATCCAACTTCTACTAGAATAATCTCCTAATATCCCTAGATTTCTTCTAGATGTGACACTTTGGGCATAAATCTATCCTAGGAAGACCTTTTGTTAAATTAAAATGGAGATTCTCAAAAAAGGGGAGTTTTAAACACATACGGAAGAAATCAGACCTAAGGTAAGGGATAATTTTGAAATATCATTATTATCCAAGATTGTTTATTCATATGTGTTTACTCGGATATATTTATCATTAAAATCCATGTTTCCAAAATATATAATATTATTCTTCTTCTACTACTATTGCATGATGTCAATTTTACCCATTGGTGAATTTTTTATTAAATGGTATGGAAGGAATATTTCTTCAATTTTCCATAAAAGGCACTATTTGAAATTTCCAGTAAGAGTACAAGAAGAATGTATTTTATATTATTCAATATAAACTGATTTTTTACATTTTCATAATGCCTTATTTACATGTTTCATCCTTTACATAATATAAATTTTATTATCAAATAAATTCATTTAATTTAAAATTTCACATCATTATGATAAAAAAATTTGAAGTAGAAATGATATTTTCCTCAAGAATTATGTTAGAGCATTTTACAAAAATTATTTTCCATCTACGATGACTCTGTTTAGATAAGGTTATGTTTCTGTCCCTATTATTACTATGATTTTATTAGGTTAATGATGGAATGAAATTTTATATGCATTTTGTTGTTATAGAATGATGTTTAAGAGACCCATTTTATTTTTTAGGTTATTCAGTGATGACACGACAAGAAATTATACCTATATCAATGATTCTATACCAATTGTTGGTAAAAACCATTGGTATAGGTCCGCTTTACCAATGGTTTTTTCAAACTATTGGGAAAAGCCCATTTTGAGACCACTTTTCCCAACGATTTGGACAAACCATTGGGAATGGGTATGGCCTTCCCAACGGTTTGTCCAAACCATTAGGAAAATACCATTTTAGACCACTTTCCCCAATGGTTATTCCAAACCATTGGGAAAGGGTATGGCTTTCCCAATGGTTTTTCCAAACCATTTGGAAAATCCCATATTTAGACCCATTTCCCCAATGATTTGGACAAACCTTTGGGAAAGGGTTTGGATTTACCAATGGTTTTTCCAAACCCTTTGGAAAATCCCACTTTTAGACCACTTTTCTCGACAGTTTATCCAAACTGTTAGGAAAGGTTATATATTTATACCACTTTTCCCAACAGTTTGGCTAAACTGTCTGGAAAGGGTGGGTACCTATCGAAAATGTTTTGAAAACCGTTGGAAGAGGCCTATCCCAATAGTTTATATAACCATTGGGATATGTACCCTTAATTTTTATGAATTCTTTTTCCAAACATCATCAAATAAATCAAAATATAAATTATATATAAATATATATTCATGTATTTATCCAGATATATTCACCAAGGTAATTAAAGGATTTTGGTAAATCCTTTGATATATAACCCACATGTTATGGGTTCAAACCTCTACTGTAACTTTTTATATTTACCAATAACAATGGTTTGGGCAGCCGTTGGGTGATTTGGTGTGGGGATAGACCTATCCCAACATTTTGGGGAAAATGGATTTAACTATAGAATAGGAAATAGAATACCAGTATTTCTTCTAACATGATTTAAAATGTTAGAGCCATTGGTATTTTTCTTTTGTTGATATAAAAAAAATTTGTGGGTTGTCATTTTGGACCACATAATACGACTCAAAATTTTATCTTCAACCTGGTCCGCAAGGAACACACATAAAAATTAGAACAAGATCTATAAACTTGTACATTAAATATATTGATTTTTTTATTATATCTCTATTTCAAATTTGATATTAATAGGGACAAAATAATGATAGGTACATTCATTTTATTGGGTTGTTGTCCACCCCACATCACCCATAATTTTCTTGGTTCATGGCCAACTTTATTCATCTTCCCAACTAATTCATTGATATATCTAGAAGGATATAATTTTCCTCATAGAATGTGATACCATAAAATAAACTATAAAAATAAAATGAAGTCCATTGGGTGTTCTATGAGGTTTTTAAAAATGTACCTTGTAATAGTGCATTTTAAGAAGGAACTACAATCATAATGTGAAATAATGATCAAATTGTAAAATTCACTTAAAATTGTGTTTATGAGTAATGATGAAAATGAAAAATTTATATATTAAAAGTGAATATTATTCTTTTATTGTAGTTAAAAACACTCCAAGATGAGTTTTTCTATTCTCTATAAAAAAATATTTCAGAAATATGGCATTTAATTCACTTCTTAATTCACATTTTAACATATAATTCATACCATTTAAAATTAACATAAAAAAATAATCAAAACATCAAATTTTATTTAAAAAAGATTTTTCCAAACACATATACATTTTACAAGAATATTCATTTGTTCATATTTATTTTCTTATTTCATCAAATTTTATTTTGGTATAATGATGTGTTGTGCATCAAAATACAGATGGAGGTTAATTTTATTCAATGAGAAAAATATGAAAGCTCTAGGTGGAATAATGTTTTAATATTAAGATGAGTAATATTTTATTTTCATATTTTTTTTGTTTTTCTTTATTCATTTTTTTCATTTTAATTGAAATTTAAATCAATCAAGTCAACCCATGTAGTGATAATTTGGCGATGACTACCAGGCTCAAAGAACATGTGTGACCAATTGAAGGTCACATACTTGGGAATCATATCAATTTAACTAAAAAATCAATCTAAAAAAAATAATGATAAAATTACCCACTATTGGCTAGAAAACTATTGATCCACGATCCCCAAGTTCCAAAATACAAGAATTTGGTCAATTCACTTCTCAACATGAAAATTTGTTTTCCTTTTATTAAATTTTTTTTGATGGTTTTTAATACTCATAATAAAAATAAAATAAACACAAAACCTATTATTATTTATTGAGGGACACCAAGAACTCAAAATAATACCCCATAATCCAAAAGATGTGCATAGTGATATTATGATTAAAAATGATGATAATGTTAATGGTGAAAAATCACATCGGACAAAAAACATTACAAAATATATGATCGTGAACAAAAAAATTAATTGAAATATGAATCAAGTATTATAAAATGTTTTGATATTAAATTTTTATGTTTAAGAAATATATTATCACTAAATGGTTAACTAAATTTTATTTTCCATTGACGCATATTTTTTGATCATTTTATTAATTTTTTTCTTATTATGGAGACAAAAACAATTTTTTTCACTGTCATTGATTTTTTATTTATTTTCAAGCCCTCAACATTAAATGACACTATCCACATTGTTTAAAGAAAAGAAAATTTAGAAGGGGTAGAGGAAGAGAAGATGAATTATAAAAGGAAATGGAAATGAGGAACATCAAACAAAGTCACTAGGTGGTTGATTTTCAAGTTCATGATGCTATTAATTAATCCTTTGATATCCCTGTCACTCATAGAAACCTAAAAAACAAAGGAAGATTGTTTTTGATCTCTTAGTTGAAGTATTATTTTCCAAAAAATAAATCAACCACAATATCATCTGATCTTACACAAAAACACAATTAGAAAACAATGGAAACCCCTCTAGGTTCCCTTAACATAAAAAACAAATACAATAGGATACGATAAAAAGCACTCCCTATTTATTTGGAAACTCAAAAATCCAATTCAATGTATATGTACAACCTGAGTTGGCTTCCAGAAAGTGATTTTTTGATGTCTTTGACTCAAAATGGAAACTAAATAAATAATTTTTTTTATGGTTCATAAGTAATATTAGTTAACTCCTCCTTGGTTTTTTGTTTATTGAATGATTTATTGAATGTTTTTGACCTATGGAAATTGAATTTAAATACATGATCCCAAGTGGGATCCTGAATCTCTACTACCCCATGGGGGTACACATGATGCACTATGTATCTCCCTAGTCATCTTGAACATAATTTTCATAGGTTTATAAGATGTTGGGGAATTATAAAAGATCACAAACATTTCCAATTAAATGTGTTTAAATTTTATATTCCTAGATGTTAAGGATTGAAATTTATCATCATTAATCTTATAATTTTCATAGCCATCCATCATAAGTTCATCAATTTCATTTTGTTCTAATTTCCTCTTTATTTCATCCAAATAAATTTAAATGTTCATTAATTTAATTTAACCCAAGTACATATGTTAAATTTCAATGGGATAGTGGAATACGTTTCCACAAACCAACCAATACGGTGAAATTACTAGGCTGTCTTTGTAGAAAGTACGATATTCCCATAGGGTATCCAAGAGCTTCTCAGACTAATCATTCCTTGATGGATTGATAGTTTTTTCAAGATTTTTCTTAATTTCACTATTTTAAAACTAATGTTGACCATTGGTTTGAGGATGATATCTCATGGAAATGTTTTGGGACATATAATACATAAACAAGATAGTTGTGAAGGGACTGTTGTAGAAACTGGTTTCACGATCACTGATGATGACCCTTATAATTTCAAATCAAGAAATGATGTGTTATTTTAAGAATTATGTAAAGCCTGACCCCAAAATACCAGATCTGGTGCATTATTTTAATACATTTTCATGATTATAAGGAATCAATTCCTGAAGGACTGATTAATTTAACAGTCTTAGAAAATAGATTACTTATATGCAATTTACAATAAAATTACTAACATAAAACACAACATATATTATCCTTTGATAATTAAAATATTCCCATAGTTTCACCTTAAATATCAATCATAAAATAGTTCTTCTCATCCTAGGAAAAAAACATAAAAAAATGGTGAGCTCAGATGCTCAGTAAGGATAAACAATATAGAGGAAGCTATCACAATTAATCATAAAAGTTTAAGGCAAGGTACAAAAATAAAACACAAGACTTTTAAAACAATATCTTCTGCATTATATGTAATGAATAAATAAAATAATTCAATTTAAACAGTCACATGGATATTATACTAGTTGAATAATCACATGTAAAATCAATAAATAATCTCTTAATGAGGGAATGAATAATTTCGAACATCATAAACTCTACATCATGGCCTCGTGCGAAGACCATACACATAGAATTTTTCAAGGCCTTGTTCCAAGACACTAGTTTGGCTCCTGAGACCTACTAATGAATCAAGGGACTATAACGGTCCCCTCCCATCAATTACTAAGTCCAATTCATTCCTTCTATGCAAAGGGTCAAACCTAATATAATCATTCGTATTAAAACTAGCATAATAAATGTCAATAAATTAACCATAAACCAGGAATGGTATAAGAATAGAACATCCAAAGTCCAACATATCATAACTCATTCAATACAATATAGAATATTCTATTATAATAAATCATCCTCAATCAAGAATAATATCTAATAAAGAATGATGACATAGCTAAAAACAATTAGTAAAACCCTTTGAGAGAAATGTCCCTTTTTTCTTGAAATCATTTAAAAGTCACAGAATGTATAATGGAAGTCATTTAAAAGAGTATTTTGAATCAAATTTTCCCATACCACTTTGAATTATTTTAATTAATTTCCAATTTATTACAATCTTTTCCATATAAATAAATCCTTAAAATCATTTGGAAAACCTGGACATTAAATAAATTTATTTAGAAAAATAAACCAATAAATCATTTTAAATGATGATGAAGTTAAATATAAACTTCTTTAAAAACATTAAATATTCCTTTTGAAAACATTTTTATGAAACAAGGACATTTATTATAAATATTTCCCATTAAAATACATAAACATAAACAATCTCAGATAATAATGATATTGAGGAAATAACCCTTAACTGAGGTCTGATACTTTTCGTACATGTCTGAAACTCCTATATAATGTTTTTAAACATATTATTAACTTATATTATAATAATATTATTATTTATGATATCATATATTATTTTGATTGAGTTTATATTAACTATTTATTAACAATCCCATGTTAATGCAACATTTTGGGTAATAATCGCTTTGTTTATTGTACGTGTTTTGACTTGTTATTCTTGATAATATTACACAGATAATAATTTCAATACATAAATAATGTATAATATGATTTATATATCATATATAATATATATATATATAAATATATATGAATTGGAATACACTATTCAGGAAGAAGGTAGGTCATGTGAACGCATGAATGTTGTTTCTGTTTTCTTATCATATTGAATGGAAGTAAGTAAATGAAACATATTTAACTATATATAAATATACCGTAGACTTATTATTTCATATATTTCATAATAATGAATAATATTTTTTTATAATCATTATTGGATGGTGGAAATGGAAAATGAGTCTCTTCATGTCATGGAGATGGTAAGCCATACGTACGCACGAGCGACGGTATCATTTCATTAATGGTTTAATGGCATGGATTTGGATGGAATATAAATTGTAAAGAAATAATAAACTGTTATATTTATTATTTAATTCATTTATATTCATCTTTATACCCATCAATCTGATGTATAGATGAAAAACAATTTACCCCAAGACATGGAGATGGTAAGTTGTACTTATGCACGCATGGTGGTATTGTTTTTCATAGAATAGGTAAAAGGAGAAAAATGGTTTTCCCATAACCATAAAAACATCTCAAAATATATTAGATTCATTATTTATTATTTTTTATGGTAACCACTTAGGAAGAGGAAGTATACGAAGAATAGATCATTGAAACAAGGGATAAAACAATTACCTCTTCTTCGGGTGTCTCCTTCTGATTTTCACAAAAGGACTCTTTATGTTTGTTTTCAACAAAAAGGGTGGAATATAGGATGAATTTAAAGATTTTGGGAGGTGATTTGGGCAGGTTTTGGTCAAGAAAAATGTCTTTGGTGGTGAGGATTAAAGAGAAGGAAAATTACCTTTTATAAGAGAGGTGATGGGCACTTTTGGAAATGATTGAAATATTAATTTATTATAAATTTATTTTCGGTTTATAAAAGCTATATAGTTATTTAGTTCTAGGATAATATTATTTTGGGTCTAAATCATCTCATACAATGATTTTTAGACAAGTTTAGTTCATTAAATTAACCTTATCTTTTGGGATTAACCCTTAGTTAACTCTTACCGTGTCCTCTTATATTTTTAAACTATATTGTTGATTTTTTTACTATAAAATGCCACAGGAACCTCAAGTGTAACATTAATGAAATTTTTAACATTATCTATGTTATTTGAAAAAATATTATATTTTTTAATTTTTATATCATTTAATAAATAGTATTTGTTTTAATACATCATTTATGTCAATTTTGACACTATTTAGTAAATGATTTTTCTTAAAGTCAGAAAACCTGATTAATTATATCCAAAAGCATTAAATCATCCATAATATGTCAATTTCATCCAGATAATTTGTTTATTGAATCAAAATGTTCAAATTACATTTATTTTATATTTATAAATTCATTTATTTTTGTCTTTCATGAATAAGGTAATCACAACATCATCACTGTGTCATAAATTATTATACATAATTATTGTCTAAAAGATAAAAATATAAAACCATGATATAGTAAATCGTTTTATCTTTATAATGAATATTTATATCTATAGAGATAAGTTATATAGCCCTATATGAAAACTGATTTAGTAAAAGATACATGTTTATGTTATATTTCCCCTTTCTTTAAATTAAATATTACAAAATGTCATTTTCACACCTAAGTGCCTACCAAATCCAAAATATTCTGCCTAAAAATTTTCATGGTCGAAAATATATCATAAAATATAATTATGACACACGTAATGGTAGTTCTATATTTTTATAAAATTAGTTTTTACCCTTATTTATCTGATTTACCCTTTAACCATGGAAAATAAAAATATTTATTGAAGTTACTATTCATAATATCAAAAAATAAAAGGTTGGTTTTTAAAAAAATTGGACATTATGAGTAAAAATAAGGAATCCATTTTTCAATATTAAAAACAACAAATTTTCTGAAATTAATTTAAAATTAATTCCTGTTTTCAAAACCAGAAAGCGGGTTTTTAAGATGTAAAAACTATCAAATGATTAACATATATTTATGTCCAATTTTTATTTGAAATTAATTTCAATAAAATAAATTAAATTAAAACATAAAAATATAATCTAATTAAACTTCAAAACCACTGAAATTTATAATTTAACAATATAAATTATTTTGATTAAAAAAGTTTTTTTTCAATTAAAATTTATTATTTTTCATTATTCATCAAAATATGAAAGTTACTAAAAAAGACCACAAATTCAACCAAACTAACGTTTTATGTCACTATTATATATAAGAATTTAACTTATTCAACTTTAATATATATAATTATCAAATATTTGTTTTAAAATGGGTTCTCCATTAAAAGGTAGAAACACTACTTTTTTTTAAAAAATAATTCTTTTATCTGAAAAATTAAATTTGTCATTATATATTGCATAAGAAACATATAAGATGAATGTTAAAATTAAATAGGATATATAAAAAATTAAAAATTTTGTTAATAATATTTAGAACGAGTTTTTAAAGAGTTTGTTTGATAGGTCATGGTGTGCTCAAACTCGGTGTTATGTGTAGCACAAGCTATTAAATTATAAAGAAGAATTGTACTATGGTAGATTGGGGTGTTATGTTATCCCCTACTTCAATAAATTATTCCCTCAAAATTTAAACATAGGAATGAAATCTAGGGTTTTTCCATTTCAAAATATATAGGTTGAGATTCCACATCAAAAAATGGATTAACAAGACCTCTATTTTAAAATAAAGAAATGTTAGTATGAAGGTTACACGAGATAAAACATATTAGGATTCCTTTCTAGAAAACATAGATATGGAAGAAAAACTATCCATCTTGTTTAGATGGAGAGTGACAGAAAACATGATTAGGAGAAAGTTAACAATATGGAAGTCCAAAATTTGTGATGATCCAAGGGACCATTAGATTCATTGCAAAAGAAAGTACTAGGAAAACACTTTTAGTTTTCAAGATCCATTACCCGATGTTGAAGAACATGGGGAGAAATACTTACATAATTTCAGTAAAATCTCACAATTGGTCATGCCTTGAACAATTTCCACTTCATCTCTTAATCAAGGAAATAAAGTTGAATTATTCATTTCTGAAGTTTTGGAAGATCATGTGATCTGAAAATAGAATGATAGTCCATTCCATATGTCTAAAAAAAGTTTTATCAAAGGTGATCGCATATGAATAAGTTCACCTATAATGAGATAATACATTAATCTAACAAACTACAACTGGAGTATAATTTAAACTATCCATATATGGATAACATTACAATCCTTCCAAAAAACTGAAAATATACAACTTTATAAAGAAATTAACCAAATTATCTTAGCATTTATCTCTTATATCTCATAGGGATGTTATTTATTGTCACATTCCAAACATGTGAACACCTTCATTATATATTCTATTGAGTAATGGTACGAACCTGAATTATCTGATATCCTTATTGAAAACATGCATGTTTTCTCATTCAAAAAAATAGAATATTATTCCTTAATTCCCAAAAAGTTGAACACTTCATCGATGATAGAATACACTCTTGTCAACAAATCTATAAGTAGATCCCAAGAAACTAGCATCATCTAATTTAAAAAGTCAAATCAAACATATCTTAATCTAAATATTATTATCTTAACATAAGGAATGTGTTAAGGGTTATCTTTACCATAGCCATATGTTCTCCAAATAATATTACCCTTAAATCAATTTTATTGTCCATTATAACTATTCAACATATTATTTTAAATTAATAATGAAAAGAATAAACTAAATACTCCTTATATAATTCACTATTAATAATTCATGGACCCAAATAAATAAATACATTAATCCATCCAATTTAATGGTTGGCATGGAATAGGTACTTCCTTGGTTTAGAGGGAGATTCTTATGTCTGGGCATTGATTTGGGTAATGACGAAAATTTACATAGATGAGATATTAAAATCCATAACAATTGGTCACTCTATGACCCTTTTTCCCAAATAGATAACATCTTCCCCTCCATTTGAGGTTTTCTTCAAGGTTCTTTTACCCTCCTCTTAATATGTAGGAAGAGGGATCTTTATTCCTCTATGATTCTTAAAATTTAAGAATTTATAAACATTAATCATCCTCTTATGCAATGTGTTATGAAATTCATCACATATCACATTGTTAATCATATACCATGATAACTAATTTGGAATAATCACAATATTTTTCTCTCTAGTTATTATCAAATTTTGATCCTCAAAACCACTAAATTTTCCATTAAACTCAATATTAATCCAATTCCATTTGGTTTCCCCCATAAACTAGGACCCAAAAGCATAGGGTGTGAAACAAATATCATTATAGAAAACCCCATAATCAAGGGAAGGTACTTTCAATTTATAAAATCTATGGTTTAATCCCAGGTTATCCAAGATTGTTACAAAAATTCATGAGGTTCTTCAATACTTATGATACCTATTATTTTTTTTATAAATTTATTTCCATGGTTATTTATAAACTTCCTTTGATACCAACTATAATTCCCAAACCCTAGATTCATAGATCTTGTGCATTATTTAGATACGTATACATGATTACAAGGAATCAAGTCCCAACTGACTGAGAAGTTTAGCAGTCTTGGAAAATAGATTAAATATATGAACATTACATTACAATTTCTAAAATAAAACATGTTATAAATAATCCTTTAATAACGCCATTATTCCCCTATATTAACCATTCATATCATTCATAAAAACCTTCTTGGAATACTAGGAAAATAAAACATAAGAAATGGGTGAGATCAAATGCTCATAAAGGATAAACAATATAGCTAAAGCTATCACAATTAAGAATAACATTTTAAGGAAAGGTACAAAACTAAAACAAATTCCTTTTAAAACAACATATTTTTCATAATATGGAAAGAATAATTCAAATAATTACATTTATACATTCACATGGGAATTTTACAAGTTTAATAATCACATGTAAAATCAATAACTAATCTCACAACAAGGGAATGCATAATGTTGGATATCATAACCACTACATATGGGACTTGTGCGAAGACCATACAAAAATATTTTTTCAAGTTATTATGCCAAGACACCAGTTTTTATCATGAGACCTACCAATACAACAAGGGGCTATAGAGGTCCCCTCCTATAACATACTTAGTCTAATGAATTCCTCATATGAAAAGGGTGAAACATAATATAATCATTAGTATTAAAACTAGCTTAAGAAATGTCAATATTTTAACCTTAAACCACAAATGGTTTAGAAATAACACATACATAGTCAAAAATATCATAACTCATTCAATAAAATATGGATGATTGTATCGTAATAAATAATCCAAAATCAATAATAATATCTAATAAATAATGTTGATATAGATGAAAATAATCAGAAAATATCTTTGAGAGAAATATCCCTTTTTTCCTTAAAATCATTTAAATGTAAAAAAATTTAGAAAGGAAGTCATTTTAAATAGATTTTGGAATAAAAGTGCCCATACCACTTCAAATATTTTGAATGGAATTAACATTGAAAATGATGATCTAGTTAAAGTGTACCAACCATAAAACCATAAAAGTTTCCTTTTGAAATCATTTTTATAAAACATGGACATCGTTGATAAATTTTTCCTAGTAAAATACTTAATCATAAACAATCTCGGATAATAATGTGATTGAGTAATTAACTCTTACCTTAGGTCTAATACGCTTTGTACATGTCTAAAGCACTTGTATAAGGTTTTTAAACATATTATAAACCTATATCTAAATAATAATAAAATTTATGATATCATATTTTATTATTTTATGACTTTATATTACCCATTTATTAATAATTTCCAGTTAACGCAACGTTTCAGTTAATTATCATTTTGTTTATCGTATGTGTTTTGACTTGTAATTTTTGATCGTATAACTTAGATCATGATTTACAGAAATCTAGAGAGTATAATATGATTTTTATATCATATATTTTCATAATATAAATATATATAATAGATACATATATGAAATGGAAAACACCGTTCATGTAGATGGTAGGCCGTACGTATGCAATAACATTGTTTTTGTTTTATTATCGTATTGAATTGAAGAAAGTGAATGAAACATATGTACATACATACATACAACTATATATAATTAAAATAGACTTATTATTTCATATATTTAATAATTATTAATAATATCTATTTTTTATAATCATTCTTTGACAGTGGATGGTGAAGATCAGTCTCATCGTGTCGTGGAGACGGTAAGCCGTACGTACACACGAGTGATGATATCATTTCATTATTGGTTTAATGGTTTGAATTTGGATAAAAAATGAATTATATGTAAACAATAAAATGTTATATTTATTATTTAATTCATTTCATTTTTATCATTATACCCATCAAAATAATGTATAAATGAAAAACTACTGACACCATTTTGTAGAGACGGTAAGTTGTACGAACACACAAATGGTGGAATTGTTATTCATAGGATGGGTAAAAAGTGAAATAAGGATTTACCATAACCAGAAAAACATATCAACATATAGTTTGTTTTTGAGTTATTATTTTAGTATGTTAACAAATTAGGAAGAGGAATTAGAAGAAGAAATGAACATGGAATGAAGGGATAAAATGATTACTTCTTCTTCGAGTGTCTCCTTTTTATTTTCAAAAAAGGACTTTGTGTGTTTTTATACCAAAAGGGAGGAATATAGGATTAATCGATAGATGTAGGGAAGAGATTAGGCCAGGTTTTGGCTGAGAAAAAGATCTTTGGAGGTGTGAATTAAAGAAAAGGAGAAGTTCCGTTTTATAAGAGAGGTGAGGGGATCATTAAGAAAATATTGAAATATTATTTTATTATAAATTTATTTTCAGTTTTTAATAGATATAAAGTTATTTATTTCTAGGATAAGATGATGATGGGTATAAATCCTCTCTGATAATTATTTTTAGACAAGTTTAGTTTATGAAATTAACTATATATTTTGGTATTAACCCTTAGTTAAATTGTTTAACTCTAACCATGTCTTCTTGTATTTTTATACTATAAGGTTAATTTAATTACAATTAATTGAAAAGATAACCTAAAGTGGATCTATAATTAAATTTTTAACATTATATTAGAAAGTTTTCCTAATATTAGATTTTTAGGATTTTTGTATCAATTAATCAAATAATATTTTTAAAAAAAACTCATTTATGTCAATTTTGAGAGTATTTAGTAATGGTTTTTTGTTAAAGTCGTATATAAATTATTACATAAAAAAAGAATTTAATCATCCATAATATGTAAATTTTATGCACAAAATTCTTGGATGGAATAAAAATGTTCAAATCACATTTATTTTAAAATTTATAAATTCATTTATTTGAAATTTTCATTAATAAAGTAATCATTACATAATCATTGTGTCATAAATAAATATATTTATTTCATTTCTGAAAATTATAAATACAAACCATGATGTATTTAATTTTCTTATATTTCTAATTACTATTTATAGTTATAGAGATCAGTTATATAACCCTATATTAAAATTTATTTTGTAAAAGACACATGTTTATGTTTTATTTCCCTTTTCTTTAAAATAAATATTCTGAAATGTCATTTTCACCCCCAAGTGGCTCCCAAATATCAAAATAAAGGTCTAAGTATTTTAATGGTTGAAAATATCTCATAAAATAGGATTTTTACATGTGTTTGGGTAGTTTTATATTTTTATAATATTTTTTACCCTTATTTACCTGATATACCCTTTTACCATGGTAAATAAAAATAATTACTAAAGTTACAATTCATAATGTTCGAAAATAGAAGGTACCTATATACCCAATTTGGAACTTCTGTTTCCAAATAGAGAATCTAATTTTTAAAATTCGATTCATAGAATTTTCTAAAACTAATTTAAAATTAATTCATGTTGTCAAAACCGGAAAGCATGTTTTTAAGAAGTAAAAACTATAAAATATTGACATGTGTTTATGTCCATTATAAATGTTAAATTAATTAAAATGAACACGACTATATTAAATGATAAAATAATAATCTAATTATACTTTAAAACCACTAAAATTTATAATTTAACAGTATAAATTATTTCGATTAATAATGTTGTTTTCAATTAAAAATTAGTATTTTTCACTATTCATCAAAATATAAATGTTATGTGAATGTACCAAAAACTCTTTAAAACTAAATTTTTATGTATTACTTATAAATAAAAATTTATTTCATAAAATTGAATATATATATATATATATATAACTATCAAATATAGGCTTAGAAAAGGGTCTACCATTAAAATGCAGAAAAACATCTTTTTAAAAAAACATCTTTTATCTGGAAAATAGAATTTTTCTTTATATTATTTATAATAAACATAATATGAATGTTATAATTATATGTGATATATATAAAATTAAAAATGTGGTAAATAATATTCATATCTAATTTTTTAAGTTTCTAATTTAATAGGTTATGGTGCGCTTGAACTCGGTGTTACGTGTCGCTTAAACAATTTAATTACTAAGAAGAAGCATACCATGGATGTTTGGGGTGTTACAAATCAGTTTGCAACATGATTTTCCATGTACATGGTTGTAATGGAATCTACCAATTTTGATTCATAATCAATGGCTTAGAGGATTTATATATATCCTATAGAGTTTTTGAAGGGTCCCATTAAATCAACTCCCTAACAATTTTATATTTTGAAAACCATATTTGGGGTAAGGTTCATTTTATTCTTTTTTGTTATATATCCTAATCATTTAAATATATGGAAACATTGGAAGAATATATATGAATCATTACATGTTTAGTTTAGAATATACCATGTTGTAGGACCTTTGAATTGGGTTTCTTTATTGAAAAGTTACTCCCACCTACCTCTTTATGAAAGAATTTAAGAATGAACTCTTTCTCATACATGAGAACACATATCTGAATGAATTGAACAAGACAAAACATGGAGAGTTTTGTATCATCCAAAAAATTGTGTTTGACATTGAAAGGAATTTACAATTATATTGTGTCACACAAATTTTAGAATGAAACATATAACCGTATGATTTGCTATGCTAGGATACAATGGGAAATCACTCACAGAATATAGATTCTCATCAGGAAATGTATCAGACACAAAAAGGTTATGTGATTTATAATATAATTATATCATATAGTGGTTATAAATACCATATTTTAAACACCCTTTTTTAATGTTTATATAAAAAACTTGATGAAGATGGACCAAACTAAAAAATCTAGACTTTGTATATTTTTTTTGAAAAAGGTATTTAAGGGCTAAATGAGCTGTGAAGACAATGATGTGGGATCCTAAGATATATAAAATGAATTTTTGAAATGTTAAATAAAAGAATTGAAAACTCTTTTTAGTTTTGGTGTATTTTATTTTTTCATCATTTAATGATTTAAATTTATTATAAATGACTCATGGAGTTTTACCCCTACATTTTCCAAATAAATATCCTACAAAAGTCACACTCATAACACATGAGCTTTAATAGAAGTTTTTAATTAGGATATTTCAAGATAGGTGGATAGATAATAGATTTGTTGAGAAGAAAAATTGATTCCTCAAAACATTATATTAATAAAAATTGAGTATCATTCACCCGAAGATAATGAAGTGGGTAGGAAATGGAGCTGAAATTGTTAAGGAAACTTCTGTAGAAACTAGAATTTCCTAAGAAAGAACTCATTTCCTAGATAGTTTTTGGAGAGGGATATTGATTAAAAATATCACTATTAGGTTTTTCAACTTCATTCACACTTCCAAAGACAATATGGCCTAGAAAAATTCCATAAATAACCATGAAATTTAATTTTTACAATTTTAGGATGAGATTCTTATCCTCATGTCTAGAAAAAATACTTCCAATATTTATATAAAATTCCTCAAATGTATCTTCAAATATAGTGAAATAATCCATACAGACCTATAAAATGTTCCCCACCATGTGATAGAATGTTCCAATCAATCACCACTAGAAGGTATTAGAAGAATTACATAACCTAATGGTCATTAAATTTGATAGAAAATGTTTTGAATAGAATGGTGACGATTTTTTTTACCATGATATTATAAGAAGAAAAAAAATTTATTATAACTTTATAATCAATTTATGAAGATATAGAACTAATCTCAAACCACTTCATTGTGGACATGATTAATGAATGGAAAAGGGAAATGGTCTTTCCTTGTACATGGGTTTATCAACTTATAGTCAATGCACACAATATATCCACTACACATACTTGTGGGGAGAATATTTCCATCTCCATTGGTAATCACATTTAATCCATCATTCATTTGAAAAATATGAATTGGGATAACCCAATCCCTCTAAGAAATTGGTTAGATTATATATTTTTTTCAAAAAAATTTAGAATTCTTTTCCTTAGAGCATTTATAAGATTTGGGTTGAGTCTCCTATGAGGTTGATGACATTTTTTGGAGTAAGATTCAAAAAAAAATACTCTGAGTTCCAGTAAGATTGATAATACCAATAATATTAGATAGGGTCCATCCAATTTCATTTTTGTGCTTTCCCAAGACATCCATAATAATCCTCTCTTAATTTAAATCAAGGGAAGAATAAATTACAATAGGTAAGGTTTGATTATACCCTAAGAATTCATACTTGAGTGATGAAATAAATATCTTAAATTCAAAATCAGGTTGGTTAACACTTACAAAATAAGGATGGGAATTTTCATCAAAGATATTTTTTTTCCAAATAACATAACAGAATTAGTTCCATTTGAACAGAATTTTTTGCCACCATATTAGATATATCAATTTATGAAAGGGGTATGCACTCTATGTTTTCAATTTAAATAATGGTATCATAGATTTGTGATCCAAAAAAATCAACAAATGGGACATCTAAAAGATATTCAATCTAAGGAGACTAATTTCCCTCATATGGATAATGAAAATAAATCTCATATTCACATAGACATCCTTCAATGGTTCCTCAATGTTCCTCTGGTTAACAGTCAACAATATATATCCAAATTACAATATGGATATCTCCATCATACCCAATTTCAGAGTTTACATTATAAACGTTCTGATCTAGGCTCATGTTTCTAATGGTTATTATCTTGTTCCCATTGTTAATGTGGATAACTAAGTCGACTGTTTCAAAGAAGGGACCACAAAGGATGATTGGTGTTTTATCTGTAGGACCTAATATTTGGTGATTTTATTGTAAAATGATGTCATCCGAGTAAAATTAATTTTCAAATTTCACAAAAACATACATTAAGATACCCATAGGAACTCAAACATTATTATCAACAAATGTAAGGGTGACATATGTGGGTTTGAGATCCTAAATCCCTAACTGATAATAAAAGGAATATGGAATGAGGATCAATCAAGCTCCTATATCACAATGGGATTTGAACAATATTTTCACTCCTAACACAATATTTTTGTATAGAAATCATGGTTCTTTAAATAGACATAGAATGGTCCCTTGAACAGTGGTACACACATTAACATCCCAAAAGAATTGGGTTTTATATTGAAATTTCCTTTTAATAGTACACAATTCCTTATAGTACCTTGAGTCTGTAGTAATGGATTGGATTTTATGAAGTTGGGGAATGTTTAAGATAACCTAATATACTATTTCCCTTAATGATTCCTTCATATTAGGTTTAATTATTCCTCTCATGCATTGAGGGAATGATGTATATTATTTGATTGTTTTGTGAGATTGTGGTTATTTCACATTCTCATTAGATTTTATGAATATGAGGGTGTCTTCCTCATTATAATGTGAATTTTATTCTTTTTATGGCTTTGTAATGGATTTTTCATGGTTTTAAATGGACTTAACACATCATAAAACTATCATTGATTTTAGTTGTTCAAGTGATGATTGTGTGCAGCTTGATTATCCCATCCGGGTTAGAGAACCCCGAGTCAAGATGGATTCAATCCCATTTTTATATTTTAAGTTCATATTTAGGTGATGAAAATTCATAATTCATAATTTTTGTTTTTTTGTAATAAATTTCAAGTGTTGGGAGAGAGATAGATTGTAAAGGTTATTTTGTTAGTTAGTTTATCCCATGAGGATAATTTGTTTGTTGGATGACCTCTTTAATGGGTTGTTAGAAGGATTTTTTGTATTATAAAATAGTAAATATGTATTATACTTGTTGTGGATGGAGTTTATTATGAGTTATAAAATTTTTTGTAGGATAGGGTATTGTACCTTGAGGATAACTGGGTTTTTGGTAGGGTTGTTGGTTATCCTTCCAATAGAATATGGAATGGTTGTTGTACCTGGGATTGAAATTATATTAGGACTTTATCTTATAATTGTTTTGAGAATTTACCTTCTCTAGTTTTATCCCTAACAGTACATCCTTTATGGAAGGTGTTTTTTGTTATATTTAGTCTTATGGTCATTTTTGACATTAATTGTGAAAATAGGGGCATCAGTTCAGATATTTTGGGCCTTCCAATGATTGACTTCCTAGAAATTTATATCATGTGAAGTGATATTTTTCTAGATATATACTTCTTATATAATATTGTTCATTCCAATAAATTAGGATATATTATTATAGTAATATGATTTTCCCCATTTTTTTTATAATGATTTTCCAGATACTCATAAACATCATTTGGGGCTTTGTTTTTAAAGGTTCTATTACAAATCATATTGATGAATTGTTTGTTTCCCAAAATCAAACATTCATAATAAAATTTAACACGTTTTGGGATTTAAAATACATGGTGAAGTTCAATGTTTAGTGTATCTTTAATCCTTTTTCATGTTTCATAAAATTACACTATTTATTTTTTAAAACTGTGTTGGATACTCTTTTTAAGTTCAATTATTTTGTGATGGGGGGTATTTTTTATATAATTATCATTTAAATTTATCCCAAAAGTGGATTGAGGTCAGTGACATATATTTCAACCAATTATTTACTTGATACTTCAGTGAGAATGGAATGAGATTCATCTTCTGTGATTGATGTTGATGTGGGGGGAACATGGTTTCAATAAAGTCATTGAATTCCTTAACATGAAGATATGGAATTTAAGACCCCATCCCATGGATGGTTGGATGTTTTTTAAGGAAATGATTTTTGAAGACATATTAGGATTTTCCTAGGTTGTAATGGTAACATCCCGGATCCAGGTGCCACACAACAGGTTCCCCGAACCTAGTTGGTCACATGACCTCAAAAAAATTTCCATAAACGCCAGAGGCTACCGACTTGCAGCGAGGGCCTAGGACTGATAGTGGGGAAACTATTCCCTCATTTGTCAAAGTCTAGTGCATCAGAATAAAGACAGTTTGATAAAGGAATGAAGACAGTTTGATAAAGGAGATAAATTTTTGGGAGTTCAATAATATTTAACTTAAGTAGAGAAAAAATAAGACGAATTAACTTTACACTAAAAGATTGAAAATAACACTATAATAACAATTATATAAAACAATTTTTAGAAATATAATAAAAATATTATTTAATTAAAAAAATTAGTACTAAAGAGATTTGATAATTTAATAAAATGTTAATAAAGAGAAATTTTTCAAAATAAATTAAAGTTTATAAAATGTTTAATCCAATTTTAAATACTAACATAATTCACATTGACTGAGTATTATCCCTTAAACCCATCTCAGCCCACAAGATTTAAGGATGTTATTACCAAAAATCTCAGGTGATAAGTGATCTAACATGGTGAAATTAGTAGATTACCCTATAGAAAAATATTTCCCTTACTCCCAGGACACAAATTCACTATTCTCCCCTACTCACAATGTTTCATGATAAAAGCTATAATTTAAAACCTTATTAAAAGTGATCCAGCAAATATACTTGTGTAACATAGCATTCCCAATGGACTCCCACAATATCTTTCCCAGTCCTTGAAGAATATATATGGAGAAACCCAACTTTTATTCATTTATAGTCTTCAAGAAGTTAAAAATTCTCTCAATCAACACAAGACACTCCTTAGGTTCTTGGGTTACTTTTTCACCATTAATGATTGGTGGGTTCTTCTTGATCAATTTCAAATAATAGTCCATTTTCCAATCATGGTTCCCAAAACCCGCTCAACCTAGGGAGAATATTTTCCAAATAACATATTCTACCAAAAATGGGACTACTAGAAGATTTGACTGTGGATATTTCCTCGCAGATTCATCTCCTTAATTTTAAAGAGATCTTCTTGAAGGTATTATACATTAAATATAGACAGAAACACCTAATCATCCTAGGAATACAACTCTGGATCAAAATAAAAACTCAAAGAGTCAAGAGTATATACCTTAAAATAAAAATAATTTAATGAAATAAAAATCTTATTGAATTATTGGTGAATACATTAGAAACCAAACAAAATATTGGATAAGGTTCATATAAATAAATAAAAAATCATCTTTATTTAAATAACCGCAAAACCATGCTCAATATGGATGGAAAATATCAGAGCCCCTAGGGTAACTTGATATCAGTTAGATAAGTGAACAAACTATGAAACTTTCAACACATACTACCCAACATACGATAGTCCTACTCTAGTATAAAAATAACCCCATAAGCAATAATTACTATGAAGCCATTTTTTAACAATCCTACTGGGGATAAACAGAAACATTACCCATCATAGTCTTCCACAAGGCCCAAAGCGCATTCCTGGTCACCAAAGGTTGGAAATCAAAACCTGGGTATCAATATACAAAACCTTCGGAATTATTTCCCCTTCAGAGACAATACAAAACGTATCATATATGACTGACAATAGACAAGTAATCATAGTCAAACACATAAAAAAGGGTCAAAACCATGAGACAAACAAAACTAATCCAAAAGGGAAATCCTGAAAGTAAACAAAATACAAATCCATGTATCCTTATGACTATATATCATCACTACCCCAAACCACTATGAAGATAACATAAACTGAGAGTAGTCGATGTGCTACATGATTCCCATACTTATACCTGTGTCCTGAAAAACCAAATATATATATCCAAAGAAATATATAAGGGGTGAGGAAAAATCCCTATAGGATACAACCGTGAGTCTTTATAATATCCTTCACCATGAAATTTTTCATTATATATTTAAAAAACAATTTTCATGAATTTATTTTATTTAAAAAAATTCTACATAAAACATCATTTGGTTTTTCTATTGCAGACAAATCCTTTTCAAAGGCATTAGAATATAAAAATAAGCAAGAATTATAACATAAAATGAAATAATCAGAAACATTCATGTCTTAAATGATAAACATGTGATCCTGAAAACATGATACATAAATGAAACCTAGTATGAAAAAAGCGGGATCTATCCAAGTGGAATACATAACTAGGGCATGTAATGAACACTACCTATTATAATAGTGACTCATATGATATTGAATCCCTCTATAGTGTATCAGTATCATATCCAAACCCCCTAATAGTTCCATACTCCTAAATGTTTTCATATGTCATTACATATGGTTCCCATAGTATTTCCATGTTCCATTTTCCTCAAAATATCAATTAATTCATAATCAATGTTTTATTAAATCATTAGAAAAAATTAAGAATTTCCACTCCCATGATAGAAAACCCATTTTAGACTCCAAATTATCCATGAGAAATATCTTCAAACACAGTAGAATCTTAATTATTTTTTAAAAATCACCTTTAAAAACAAATTTTACACACCATCCAGGTTAAAATTTCATAAATAACCAATAATAATTTTCAAAACAAATATTTTAATAAATATAACCACGTTAATTTATATGAAAATTATTACAATATTGACATAGAAGCATTTTATTGAGACACCTACCTAACCAATGTTGAAAACCTAGTCACCTTCAAAAATATATATTGTAAATGAATGGATCTAGTCCTCACAAGAATATAAAAATAAGAAACATTATTAATTCCCCATAAAACCCCCTATATCTATCATTCAAAATGAAATATTGTTCCAAAAAATAATGGGAATAAAGATCAAGGAGTGATCTTTAAAGAGGTGAATATATTTCTTGGAAATCTGAATATGTCTTTATGAGATTCACCAAGAGTGTAAGAAAATAATCGAGAGACCAAGGGATAACCCTATATATTATCAATGAGAGTCCTGTCCAAGATACTGAGAAGTTAATATGTTATTAATGGTTATAATGATTGAGATAATCATGTTAATTTTCTAGTTTTAAGAAACCCTCATGGGTTTTGCAGTTAGGTAGTATGGTTAAAAACCCATGCGCTAACCATGAGGTAGAATGTGTACCATGAAAAATAAAGTACATGGTAATATGGGAAATTCTTAATGATTATAAAAAACATTCCCAAACCATGATAATCACAACTATAACCAATATTTCTAAACCACATTTTTACCTCTTAGTTACTATTAACCATGAGTGAACCATGCTCCTAACCAGTTTCCATGAAAATATACAAATTATCGTTCCCCAACTACCAAATTCCTTTATAATCTCAATATATATAAAATAATTCCAAAATTAAACATTCATTTGACCCATAGTGAATCCCAAACTAACTCTTATGGTCACCTCATTACATGATGTTCTTATATAATATAATCCATGGGAACCTATATTTAAAAAGAAACAACCTTATTGGAAGATCGATGTCTTGATAAGTGTCAAATTTCAATGGATTCTAATACTTATTACTTTTAATGGAGTTTAAATATCTTCATACTATCTCTTGTTATACCTATTACTTTCAGGAATGTTTATAAAGATTTATTTTAAATATCATTCCTTCCATCACGTAAACTTATTCAAGCCATATAGATATGAAACTCTTTAAACAACTCATTACTTGTGTTGCCAACAAAAATAAAAATACAACTATATTTATACATATCAAAATTCACCCCATGAATATGTTGTATTAATCCATTTCCTGAATTGTTTGGAATAATATGAAGCCAAAAATCCCCATAAGAGTAAGTATTGAGTGACAGATATCTAACCCACACTTTTCAGGACAAGGCATTGGCCTCTTGGCCCGTGGGAAATCCATTCTAAAGTCCCTCTACCCAAGGATACGTTACTCAAGGTAGACCACAATTGCATCATAATTTGAACACATAATATGTATAAATCATAATTTACTACTTTATTCAAGAACACTACCTAATACATTCCAATGTCATAGTAAAAGAAATCTAAACCAATTGTAATTTTTATCAGGTAACTCTTTAGATTCATGTATGGAAAATTTATAGAAGAAGTCTAACTTTTTAAACAAAAAAATATATTCATTCAAAATAAAAAAAATTTATGAATATAATATAAAATAAATTAAAAAAATGGATAATTCATATATTTATACATTAGGTGAATTGTTTATTGAAAATTATAAAAATAACATAGTTATAAATACATTAAAATTAAATATCTATATAATTGAAAATCCATAAACCAGTATATATAAACACTTTATGTTCAAATAAAATATTAAATTATATATAAAATTATTTTATATGAAATTTACTTTAAATTTATGATATTAAATTAATTATAAACAATTTATAAAACAATTTCTATTATATAAAGAATTTACTTATTCTAAATATCATACATTTAATATCATTTTAAACATGAACAAATAATCTATCAAAAAGTCATTTGATATGTTTTTAAAAAATTACCAACAAAGGCCTTTAATTTGAACAGCTCAAATTAAATGTTGCAAATAATTGATAATATTAATTTATTCCCCTATATATTATTCCTATTTTGAAATATATAAATTTGTATTAAATTAATGTAATAATTTAGAAAAACTTATATATAAATTATAGTTTTTCAAATATAATTTTTAAAAAATGAATATTAATAATTATAATTAATTTTATGGATATTTATTTAATAATTGTTTAATAAACTTGTAATTAATTAATTATAAAAATTTCATAACCGGGAAATTTATAATTTTTTTAAAATTTATTAAATTTTATAAAATATATTTTTTCAGTATTTGTAATTAATTTATAAACCTTTTAAATAAATTCATAAATTAAAAACTATAAAAAAAATAATTTAGTTAATATATCATTTTCAACAATACACACTATATCATTTTTAATGATATAATCTATACCGCTATCAATTAGAGAAATATAATGATACTTTGGAATTTCAAATCACAATATACAATTGATAACCTTACTCGTATAAGAAAGATTAATTTCAAGTGACATGCATATTATATACCCGACATGGACTGGCTTGCGTAGAATTAACATGATACTAACATCTTATGATATGCCTCATGTATCAATACAAAATTATGAAATTTCCAAGAGAGAATAACATTGATCTTAATCTATTATAACATATGACATCCTACTACATATGGATAACTGCATTGTGGATACAATATTCAATGGTTGGTATCAATATCACCAAATAGATACAGTGCTCTATTTTTTTCATTCTGTAAACCAGTTCCATCGAAGAGTGCAATATCAAATAATGTATTATATGATTTTAAGAAAATGAAAAAAATCTAGATAATACAATACAATATATTATATAATACAAAATTTCCTTTTCATTTATAATTATATCAAATATAATATAGGCAGGCAATGAAAAAAGTCAAATCCTTTTTAATGATTAACAAAATGGCATGTTATAATCTTCATTTTTGACATGAATTTACTAATTAAAAGACATGGTGATGTTATGAAACCACTAAATTGTTTTTAAGGATTGATTAAAACCTAACCAATGAAAAGGAAATTAGAAGAATCCAATATTCCTAAGTACCCAATGAATGAAACCCAAAACTATATAAAATTATATATAAATAATTTTTTTTAACCTTTTATTTTACAGTTTCTACTTCGATATTTAATTATAGTGGTTATTGAATTTTACCAAGAGGAACCAAAAGGACTCCCTCTTTAGTGGTGTATACATGGGTTGATATAGAATCATCCAAAAATTTGGAATATATCTTTCCTCCATCCAAAATATTCTATTATCTATCGTGGTTATGAATTGGAGAATTAAGGGATCCATGAGGAGAAATGAGATTCATCCAAGGAATGGGAAATTTGTTCATTCACTCCCTCATGGAGAATCCTTCCATTTATATACACTGAGTCATTCTAGAGAATTAATAATTTACTCATATATTTTAAAACATATGAATTAATACTCCTAGATATTACACATTCATAACATTAATTCACCCTTTGATTCTCTAACATGTTAAATCAGATGAAATGTTTAATAGATGATATCTAGTAGAAGTAATTCAAAATTTAAACCATTTAATGTTCTTAAACAATAAATGAATTTTAAATTTAAATACACGAAATATAAATAACAATATCATTTAAAATAGTGATATGGGGAGTAACATGACTTTCCATATGATAAACCTATATGATACTATATGATATAAATGTGTCTCATCATATGTGTATTAGGACTTAGGGAATATCTCCAACATTGTTGGAAAAAATAACACTTATTTATTTTATATGAATATTTAATAAATTAACTATTAACAACCATATATAATATGATTTCAATGTGTTTGGAAATATATTTTATGAAGAATATTTCATTATTCAAAATATTACGTTGATGGGTTGTGGGTACTCTTTCACAAATATTTAAAAAAAATTGTTATGCTCTTTTACCGGAGATAATATTCCTTAAATCCCTTATTTGTAAGCTATATTATATATTTAGATTAATCAAAAATTTTGTATCAAATCCAATATCATATATAATTCATAACAACCATTGTTTACAAATATATTCTCTCATTAAATATGAGTAAAATGCAAACATAACTATTATATATTCAGATCCACCATATTTTTTACATAATCTAATATATCCCCCTTATATATGTTGGGAATAAGTTTTTTCATAATTTGAATGAAATATTTAATATATGTCCATCAACACTTTTTTATTTTTTAACTCGTTAATATTTACATCAATATTAAAATATTAATTTTATATCATATTCCAATCAAAATTAAATTATTGAATTATATAATATTAATACCTAACATGGAGCATAAAAAGATCATTTCCCACCACTTTAGGTATTTTGATAAATTTATCTTATATTTATTAGGTTCACTATAATAGAAACACTAAAACTTCATCTAGACAATTACCTGAGGTCTTAATGACCCTGGATAACTACTGGACACTCCAATATTCTTCTTTCAGTTTAAACATTTACACAATTACACTATCATTAAAACTCAAAATCCTTTAAATCCTCTATATTGATCAGCAATCCTTAAAATATTGACTATATCCATTAAAATTTTATTATTTTAAATCATAATAAATTTTTAGATCCATTCCAATAATGATTATATAAGGAATTATATTACCACATCATTCCTTAAAGTTGACCAAAATATATCTATGTTGTTGGAACACCCAATAATATCTAGTAAATATACTGAGACTCCAATTCCATTTTTATTTTTTCATTTAAATAAAATTGTTGAAAACCCTCATTTGAATCTATCTTATACTTACCAAAGAATATAGATATTTTTTTAATATCTTCACTTGTCAGCAACTCTGGAAGGGGTTACACTAACACATGGAAGTTTCAATCAATATAAAGAATAATTTATAAGTTTATGTACAAATATAATAATATTATTTCATTATGTTTTTAATATTCAATAATTTATCTCTATATATGTTTTGGTTATTATGATTCCAGTTTATCTATAATATATTATTTATTTTATGAGTGTAATATTTTAAAAAAAATTAAGAATACATTTTTAAATATTTTCACATTAAAATGATGATCTAATTTAAATTTAAAAAATATATATTAGTAATACAATATCAATTATTTGTTTAATCTTTGAGTCCACCCTGGGGTTCCTCTAATTATATAGATATTTAAGTATACCATGAAGTTAATTGTTTCATTTATAACTCTTTGATTGTTTGTCAAGAAACTCCATTCCCAAATATATCAAATGGATTATCCCATATCTATTGCTCTAGTATCATAATATTTAGGGTTTAATTACTTTTTATAACCCAAATAATATACTAGATACGAAAACTGAATCCTATTAGGGTCACCCATAACCTAATTGGAATACAAAAGGTAATCCATCAGCACTATTCTATAGAAGAACCAACCTTTTTGGTAGATCATGTTATTGACATGTTTTTTAGAAGATATAAGAAACATGGTGTTAAAAATTGGATTTGAATATATAACCAATATATATAATGTTCTACATTTATGTGAGTGTGTATCGAACAATTTTATTTTTGAATTTTATACCCTCAACAAATATACCCGTTCAAAACATATTAATTCATAACACCTTAATAAATCTATGAATTGTTTTACTTATCCCAAAAAATAAAAATTAATTATAATTAAACATATCCAAAGGCATAAGAATATAAAAATAAGAATGAAATTAAAACATAAAACTAAATAATCAGAAACATTCATGTCTCAAATGATAAACATGTGATCTTGAAAACATGACACATAAATGAAACTAGGTATGAAAAAAGCGGGATCTATCCCAGTGGAATACATAACCGGTAAATGTAATGAACAATAACTATTGTGATGGTGAATAATATGATATTTAATCCTTCTATAGTGTATCAGTATTATATCCAAACCCTTTAATAGTTCAATAATCATTACGGTTATCATATGTCATTACATATGGTTCCCAAAGTATTTCCATGTTCCATTTTCCCTCAAAATATCAATTAATTCATGATTAATGTATTATTAAAACATTAGAAAAAATTAATAATTTCCACTCCCTTGATAGATAACCCATTTTAGAATCCAAATTATTCATGATCAATTTCATCAAACACAGGACAAGCTTAATTTTTTTAAAATAAAACCACCATTAAATTTTTTTTACACACCATCAATGTTAAAATCTCATAAAAAACCAATCATACATTTCAAAAAAAATATTCTAATAAATATAACCAAGTTAATTTATATGAAAATTATGTAAATATTTATATCGAAGCATTGTATTGAGACCCCTACCTTACCAATGGTGAAAACCTAGTCACCTTAATAAATATATATTGGAAACGAACTGATCCAGTCCTCACAAGAATATACAAATAACAAACATTATTAATTACCAATAAAAACCCTCTATATCTATAATTATAAATGAAATAGTGTTCCAAAAAATTAATGGGAATAAAGATCAATGGGTGATATATAAAGAGTTGAATATATTTCATGGAAATCAAAATATGTCTTGATGAGATTCACCAAGAATGTAAGAAAATAATCGAGAGGCCAAGGTATAACCCTATAGATCATCAAAGAGAGTCTTGCTCAAGCTAGTGAGAATTTAATATGTTATTAACGGTTATAATGAGTGAGATAATCAATTTAATTTTCCAGTTTTAAGAAACCATAATGGGTTGCACAGTTATGTAGTATGGTTGGAAAAACTATGCTCTAACTGTGAGGTAGAAATTGTACCATAAAAAATAAGGAACATGGTAATATGAGAAATTATTAATGATTATAAAATCCATTCTCAAACCATGATAATTTCAATTATATAAAATATTTTTATATCACATTGTTTCCTCTTAGTTACTATTAACCATGATGGAACTGTTCTACTAACCAGTTTCAATGAAAATATACAAATTATCAATCCCCAACTCCCAAGTGACTTTATAATCTCAATATAAATAAAATAATTCCAAAATTAAACATACTTTTGACCCATAGTGAATCCCCAAACTAACTCTTATGGTCACATACTTACATAATGTTCTTATATAAGATAATCTATGGGAACCTATATTTAAAACGAAACAACCTTGTTGGAAGATCAAGGTCTTGATAAGTGTCAAATTTCAAAGGAATCTAATACATAGTATTTTTAATGGATTTTTATTATCTCCATCCTATCTCTTGTTATCCATATTACTTTCAAGAATTTTTATAATGATTTATTTTAAATATCATTCCATCAATCAATTAAACTTATTAAAACCATATAGATATGTAACTCTTTAAAAAACTCATTACTTGTGTTACCAACATAAATTAAAATCCAACTATATTTATATGTATCAAAATTCACCCCATGAATATATTGTATTAATCCATTTCCTGTAATGGTTTGGAATAAAATGAATCCAAAAACCTCCATAAGAGTAAGTATTGCATTATAGATATCCAACCCACTCTTTTCCGGACAAGGCATAGGCCTCTTGGCCAGTGGGAAATACATTCTAAAGTCATACTACCCAAGGATACTTTACTCATGGTAGACAACAATTGCATCATAATTTGAACACATAATATGTATAAATCCTAATTTACTACTTTATTCAACAATACAACCTAATACATTCAAAAATCATAGTAAAATAAATATAAACCAATTGTCATTCCTATCAGGTAACTCTTTAGATGCATGTATGTAAATTTATAGAAGAAGTTTAACTTTAAAAAAAACATATATCCATTCAAAATAAAAAATATATATTTATGAATATAATATAGAATAAATTAAAGAAATGGATAATTCATATATTTAAACAGTAGGTGAATTTTTATTGATAATTTTAAAAATAACATAGTTATAAACACATTAAAATTAAATCCCTATATAATATAAATAACATAAAATTAAATACAAAGACTTTATGTTCAAATAAGATATTCACTTCTTTATATTATTCTTTTATATGAAATTTACTTTAAAGTTTTGATATTAAATTAATTCTAAACAATTTATAATACAATTTCTATTATAAAATGAATTTATATAATCTAAATATCAGACATTTAATATCATTTAAACCTTGATCAAATAATCTCTCAATACATTGTTTGATATGTTTTAAAAAATTTCCCAAAAAAGGCCATTAATATGAATAGTTCAAATTAAATATTGTAAACAATTGATAATATTAATTTATACCCCTATATATTAAGCCCTATTTTAAAATATATAAATCTATAATAAATTAAATTAATAATTTTTTAAAAATATATATATAAATTATAGGTTTCTAATATAAATTTTAAAAAGAATCTTAATAATTTGGATTAATATTATGGATATTTATTTAATAAATTTTTAATAAATCTATAATTAATTAATTATAAAAATTTCGTAACTGGGAAATTTATAATTTTTTAAATTAATAAAATTTTATAAAATATCATTTTTTTATGATTTATAATCAATTTATAAACCTTTTAAATCAATTCATAAATTAAAACAGATAAAAATAATAATTTTGTTAATATATCATTTTCAACGATACACTATATAGAATTTTTAATGATATATTCTACACTGTTATCAATTATAGACAAATAATGATACTTTGGAATTTTCAATCACAATATACTATTGATATCCTTACTCGTTTAAGAAAAATTAATTTCAAGTGACATGCATATGATATACCCAGCATGCACTGGCCTGTGTAGAATTAACTCGATACTAACATCTTAGGACATGCCTCATGTATCAATAAAAAATTCTAAAATTTCCAATAAAGGAATAACTTTTATCCTCATCTATTATAACATATGACATCCTACTACATATGAATAAACTCACTGTGGATACCATATTCGATGGTAGGTATCAGTATCACCAAAGAGATACAATGCTCTATTGTTTTCATTCTGTAAACCAGTTCCATCAAAGAGTGAAATATCAAATATTGTGTTATATGATTTTCTGAAAATGAAAAAAAATCTGGATGTGACATTACAATATCTTATATAATACAAAATTTAATTTTCATTTATTATTATATCAAATATCCTATAGTCGGGCGATCAAAAGAAAATTCAAATCAATTTTGATGACTAACAAAATGACATGTTATAATCTTCATTTTTGACATGAATTTACTAATTTAAGGAAATGGTGAGGTTATGAAACCACTAATTTTTTTTTAATGATTGATTAAAACCTATCCAATGAAAAAGAAATTAGAAGAATCCAATATTCCCAATTTCCAAATGCATGAAACCCAAAACCATATAAAAGTACATATAAATAAAATTGTTTTTGACCTTTCATTTTGGTGTTTCCACTTCGTTCTTAAATCATAGTGGTTTGTGAATTTTACCAAGTGGCACCAAAAGGACTCCCTATTTAGTGGTGTATCCATGGGTTGATACAGAATCATCCAAAAATTTGGAATATATCTTCCCTCCATCCAAAATATTCTTTTATCTCTCGAGGTTATGGATGGGAGAATAAAGGGATTCTTGAGGAGAAACGAGATTCATCAAAGGCATGGGAAATTTGATAGTTTACTCCCTCATGGTGAATCCATCCATTTATATTCACGAAGTCATTCAAGAGAATTAATAATTTACTCATATATTATTAAACATATGAATTAATACTCATAGAGATCACACATTCATAACATTAATACACCCTTTGATTCTAAAACATGTTTAATCAGATGAAATGTTTAATTGATGATTTCTAGTGGAACTAATTCAAATTATTAACAATATGATGTTCTTATACCATAAATTAATTGTAAATTAAAATACATGAAATATAAATAACCATATCATTTAAAATAGCGATATGGGGAGTAACATGACCTGCTTTATGATATACCTATATGATCCCATATGATATAAACGAGTCTCATCATACGTGTTTTAAGATTTAGGGAATATCTCCAACATTATTGGAAAATAAAAAACACTTATTTCATTTTATATGAATATTTAATAAATTAACTATTAATAACCATATATAATATGGTTTCTATGTGTTTGGAAAAATATTATACAAAGAAAATTTTATTCATCAAAATATTACTTTGATGGGTGGTGGACACTCTTTCACATATATTTTAACAAATATTTTTGATATGATATTTTACTGGAGATAATATTCCCTATATACTTTATTTGTAAACTATATTATATAATTAGATTAATAATAAACTTGTGTATCAAATCCACCATCCTATATAATTCATAACAACCATTGTTTACAAATAGATTCTCTCATTAAATATGAGTAAAATGTGAACATAACTACTATGTATTCAGATCCACCATATTTTTTTAAAAATCTAATATATCTCCCTTCTATATGTAGGGAATAAGTTTCTTCATAATTTGAATGAAATATTTAATATATGTACATCAACACTTGTTTATTTTTGAACTCATTTAAATTTACATCAATATTAAAATATTAATTTTATGTCATATTCCATTCAAAATTAAATTATTGAATTATATAATATTAATACCTAACATGGAGAATACAAAGATCAATTCACACCACTTTAGGAATTTTGATAAATTGATCTTCTAGTGACTATGTTCACTATAATAGAAACACTACAACATCATGTAGAGAATTACATGAGGTTTTAACGACACTGGATAACTACTAGACACTCCAATATTCTTCTTTCAGCTTAAACATTTACACTATTACACTATCATTAAAACACAAAATCCTAGAAATCCTTTGTATTGATCCCTTATCCTTAAAATATTGATTATATACCTTAAAATATTGTTATACTATTTCATAATAAATTTTTAGAACCTTTCGAACAATGATTATATAAGGGATTTTATTACAATATCATGCCTTAAAGTAGACCAAAAATATCTCTAAGTTGTTGACACACCCAATAATATCAAGTAAATATGAAGAGACTCCAATTGCATTTTTAATTTTTCATTTAAATAATTTATTTAAAACCTTAAAGTAAATCTATCTTATATTTACCAAAGAATCTAGATATTCTTTTAAATATCTTCAGTTATTAGTAACTCTGGAAGGGGTAACACTAACACGTGGAAGTTTCAATCCAAATTAGGAATAATTTATAAGTTTATATACCTATATAAGAATATTATCTCCTTAAGTTTTTCATTTTCCATAATTTATCTCTATATAAGGATTGGTGATTATGATTCCATTTTATCTATAATGTTTTTTTTTATTTGAAGAGTGGCATATTTTTAAAAAAATTAAGAAGATATTTTTAAATATTTTCTCATTAAAATGATGATCCATTTTAAATTTAAAACATATCTATTAGTAATACATTATCAATTATTTATTTAATCATTGAGTCCACCCTAGTGCTCCTCCAATTATGTAGATATTTAAGTATACCATAAAGATAATTTTATCATTTTAACTCTTTGATAGTGGGTCAAGAAACACCATTCCTGAATATATCAAATGAATTATCCCATATCTATTGTTCTAGTATCATAATATTTAGGGTTTAATAACTTTTTATAACCCAAATAATATACTAGATATGAATACCGAATCCTATTAGGGTAACCCACAACCTAATTGTAATACAAAAGATATTCCATCAGCACTATTCTATATAAGAACCATCCTTTTGTGGTTGATCATGTTATTGAAATGTTTTTTAGAATATATAAAAATCTAGGTATGAAAAAGAGGATTTGAATATATATACAATATATATAATGTTCCCCCTTTATGTATGTGCATATCTAACAATTTTAGTTTTGAATCTTAAACCCTCAACAAATAAACCCAATAAAAACATATTAATTCATAACACCTTAATAAATTTATGATTTGTGTTACTTTTCCCAAAAAAAAATTAATTATAATTACACATATCCAAATATTTCCAACATATAAGGTATATGAAACAATTTCATATAAAGGTTTTTAATAAAATGGAAAGAAAATCATCATAATTGAAAGTATAGTGTGATATATATCTAGAACCCCTACTCTTATTATGTCTTATGCACCGAGTCTAGTGAGTAGTCTAAAAAAATTCCCACAAACCATAGATCAATTTTAAAGGGGAAAATTAATTCCCACAACATTCTAATACCAAATATGTAAAAATACTAATCAACCATAACTTTTATGTTTATAACCCATAAATATAGTCATAGTGATGTATGGGGGTAACTAAATATTATATCATTCCTAGTATATAACTCTTTATACGCCTGATACACCATTTATAAGAAGCAATTTTACTCTTAAAAATAAACTATACATTCATTTATAATATAAAACATTATATATATAAATTTTAACACATGAAATAAACTAAAAATATATATTATATATTTATTTGGGCATGAGATAACCAATTTATGATTATTTCATAGAAAAACATTATTTATATTCTATAATTTAAATATTTATTTTATATACATTACATAAATAAAAAACCTGATTTTTTCACATTTATTTAATATTATGTCTTTAATATTATTAATTTATATGGTATTTATTCTGAACGAATTTATATATAAAATATATGATATCTATGAAAGCTTTCATAACCATATAGTCTTTTCATATTTTACATAAACACTTTACATTATTAAATATCACCTAATTTATATCATTTAAAAATTATTCAAATTTATAAAAACACATTTTCACATGGTTTAAATATATTTATAAAATGGTCCATCTAATATGATCATTTAATATTATTATTTATACATATTCAATCTGTCAATATAAACTCTTTTATATATAAATGTACTTATATTTATAAACAATTTTTAAAACCACTATGTAACTCCACTTTAAATAGATATCACATCTACCCAACATTTTAGTGTAGTTTAACCCCCCCTTCAGACTCAGTGTATTCTCTCTAGGATTTCCCTTATGAATAATTTTGAGAATTTTAAGAAATAAAAATTTTCATTGAAAATATAAAAACAAAGACTATTCTTTACTGAACCCATTATTTGGGGTTTCCCACAAGAAAACATTATAGCAGTACTGTAGAGGGAACTGTGCAGTACTGTAGCATGTACTGTAGAAGTCACTGTTTGGCACTATAGCAGCCGGGAATATGCCCCTGTTTGGGCCTTCAGGCGACCGATTTGGTCCCTGAGTCCTATAAGGCCTTCGGGCCACCCAGACCTTTAGGTCAGTAAGGCCTTAAGGCCACCTCAAGGCCTTCGGGCCACCTTTAAGTTCAGATGCAAACCAGACAACCTATAAGGAAATAACTCTAAAAGGAGAATAAGAAAGGAGTTTTCACCACAGTAGAGGCTAAAAAAATTGCAAGAATGAGAGGGTATGTCACCTACCATCGGGACAAGCCTGTGCATGCACGGGAATGCCTAGCCGAATAGCCATGCGAAGGTGGAGATCTGATTTCACAATGAAGATGCTGGGGAGGAGAAGTTCTAAGTAGTTAGTCTAGGTTGTATGTAATGTTTGAAGTCTACGGGCAATGAATTCATATAAGGCCTACAGGCCATGTAATACATTATCCTATAGGCCTTGTAAGGGTTCCACCTAACCCCTTGAAAGGTGGATTATCAAAATTAATAAAAAATTAAGGCCTTCGGGCCATTGGAGGAAAAAACATTAAAAATTATATTTCTGTAATCATAAAATGGGTTTTAAAAATATATTATGTATTTCTTATAGAAATAATATTTCAATACTAACCATGATCATTTGTTTTTGAAAAAACCCAGGGGGTATAATTATTATTTTACAATAATTTATTTACATAAACAATTTACATGTCCATTTTTCATAAACTATGACATGGTTTTAAAAAATTTATAATATGATTCTTTTTTTATAATGATATAATATTGTATTGAAAAAATAATAATTATTGATGACTATTTTTCCTGAAATTCATCATTGTTCAATAAAATATATTTTTTACATTTTCATCATATATCTACAAATTCAATCCAAATGATACGAAATGATATTTTATACTAATAAATGGTTTTAGAATAGATAACCGTTGTCTAAAAAAAGAATAAACAATCAACCCTAACCCATTTTCCACATATACATATATTCATTTTTATAGAATAAAAATTAATAAATATATTACCATTTTCTCTGATGAATCAATCAATCCAATCACTTCAACGTGATCTTTATAGATTCCCCTGAGGATCATCCAATATAATATTCCTCTTTGGGTATATATGAGTTATAATGAATGAACCAACTATTACTACCAATCTAGGTAATTCAATTTAATCACCCAATGGCTAAAAAATGTTCTCAATTTCCATACTCCAATAAAAAGTTCGATGGGAAGAAAATTAAATTATTGGGTATGATATTAGTCATTTATAAGTAAAATAAAAATATTAATTCCACTTTGAAATCATTCATGATCACGCCATATATGGGATATGTCATGAATATATAATAATATCTTTTCATAATATAGCTCATCTAAATGATTTATAATGACAAAATAAAACTTCAAGAATAATATAACACATAAAAATAATAAACATAAATATAATCCTAATCTTTTATACATGTCAAAAAATTTACATACAAGATTAAAAATGAAATCAAAATGGGTATCTAAATTGTTTGGTACATTGATATGGCTAAAAAATATAAGAGATACCATAACCTACGCGACCAAAAATAAACAATACTACACATCACCATGTGATATCTGATAATTCTCCATTTATTACCACCTTCATATCCTAAAAATCAATATAATCATCTAATATATCAAAGTGGTGCTTTATAATATACTAAATCAAAGGTAATGATGTCTACATACCCATAGATTATATATGTAGAATGTGAGAAAATATCCCAGTAGGATAACACCATGATTATGTGCATGATTTTTTAGAAAAAAACAATACTCTTTCGTTTAAAATACAACAACTAAAAATAAACATATTATCTTATGAAATCAAATCACAAGAGGTAATAACATTTATATCTTTATTTTTAGAAAAATGAATGTTTTCAAGTTTAATTCAAAAAAACCAGGGACATATATAAAATCAAAAAACTAAAAGGTTTAATTTCATAACTCAAATAACAAGGAATTATGGGATAACACCCAATAGTTTAAGGATAGAATCTAATATCCTCACACTAGATATATAAACTATATGAAGGAAATTAGTTATATTGGTATCCGAAATTTGTGATGAACCTCATAATTGAACTTATAATAGTGGTATCCTAAATTTTTCTATCCTCGTTGGATAGTAATCTAAACTTGTAGACTTGGTAAGGTGGAAGGTTATCATAACATATAAATGTTTTTTTTAATTAGAACCAATTTAGATACCAGTGGTTTTCCCATGAGGTTTTACCAAAAACATCCATAATAATCTCAGTATATACTCTAAATGAATACCCAAATATTCTACAATCATGAAATAATCCTTTATCTTTTTATTAAATTTACAAATCCCTAATATATACCATATAAAAATTTTAATATATCTTCCTATAAAAATTCAAGTATTTCATAATAAAATAAAATAAAAATTTAATCATGATGTTAGTGTGAAAACATTTATCTCTACATAATTATGGACTTTAATGAAACTCCTACAAATGTTAAGAAATAATCAAGAAGTGTAAACAATATCATTAAAACAAAATCATTATAGAGGAACCTTAATACTAGGAAATAGAAAAACATAGGAAACTATTGTAATTAATTTAGATCAATTTTTTCCTTAAAGAATGATAGAGAGAGATCTTTAAAAGGTGATTAGAAATCCTAAACCTAGGAAAATGAAAAGAAATTATATAAGAGGAAACCTATGATGCTAAATAAATATATGAAATATTAATATAAGAATATGAATATATGAGAATAGAGGTGAATATTTAGAGACATATACCATATGTAATCAAATAGACTTGATTAAAAATCAATAATAGATAGATACGAGAAAAGGAGATGAAATGAGAGTCCACTCTAGGAATAATCCCAAGGAAGATGGGAGAAAAATTAGAGTTAAATCGGTTTAAAATAGATTTTAGAAATGAAAATATTAAAAATATTAAGTGAATTCATGGTAAGAAAACATAATTAAGAAACTTATTTCATTTAACAGTGTAACAATAGTGGAACAATAAATGGACCATATAGTCTTTATGAATAGTTAGGGAGATCATTCCCTATAAATATTAAACCTTTAAATTCAGCTAATATTTAAAAAAAATTATATAAAAAATAAAAAAATTTAAATAAATAATTAATATAAAAATTACATAGTGATATCTTGGGTGTAACAAATCTCATTATCATACCATTTCATGCCCTTAGAACATCCACATAAGTTTAATTAATCTGAGAATATGTGAGACTATTTCTCTATCATTTGAGATTATCTCTCCCAAGTCTCATTAGATTCATTTTATTCTTCTATGGGATGTTAAATGGATGAATCAACTTCCCTAAAAATAATTTATTCTGATAATCAATTATTCAAATTGGTTGTTCCACTAATGAATCTCTATTCTCAAATTATAATTTTTTCTAAGATAAAATTTTAGAGGGATCATGTTGATATCTCTTCAATGATGATATGTAAAACACATTTTGAATATATATCATTTGAAGAGGTAATTTATATATTATGAAACTCTTCTGATCCTTTCAATAATATGATAATTTCAAACATACCTTTTAATCACCTTAACTTTCTTCCAAAGTCATCCATGACATAATTGAGGTAATACTTTTAAAAAGTCCGCATAACCGACTAAATATTCCAATGACCTATATAAACAATAAAAATAATTTTATTGAAACTTTAAATGATCATAAAATTCATTTTAATCACATAATTTTCTTTATAAACACTTTCAAAATTTATGTTCAAACTAAAGAAGATTCATTAATATCCACCAATCATAGTAGAGTCAAGAAATGTTTAATATACATTCCTTTAAAAGGATCCATATATATCAAAATTAATAAGTTTTATAACATTATAAGTAAACCAATGACAATTATTTATTACAAAATACCACAAAATCTTATAATCATTCATAGGTCATATATTTTTATAGTTGAATATCCATCTTTTTTTACGATTGGATTGTGGTTGATACACTACAATGAGCATTACCCATGTTCCCATATATTCTCGGAATCCTCTCCAATAAAAACCAAGAAATTATTACCCAAAAATCACTAGAACTAGATACGAAAAGACCTTATGGGAACATTATAACCACCATATACTTTCATAAACACTGGTATTTTAATAAAACAATAGTGGTTGATTATCCCCCTAGAAATTAAATGTAAAATATAATTTTAGTTTGTAAAAACTACTATAAGATTCTTATGTGAAATTATAAACATAGACCAAAATCATCATTTACAACTATTTTCAAACTTATTAGTCAAACCATAAGAATAATAGAAGCTGAAACAACTATATGGTACTTTCATAAACATGAAATTAGTCCAACATCTCATTAAATATATACAATGTGATTAAACAAACCATAACTCACTCTACAAATAAATATAAAAACAAACATAGAAAAATTTACCAATGAATATGGGGATCCATTTATTTAAACATTTAGAAAATTATTATGAAAATTCTTTGATTAATATCTCCAAAATTCAAACACATGTCTCTATAATACTCCACCAATTCATTGGAAACCAAGAGCATCTACCTACTATGTCACCTAAGATAACAAAATCTATAATGATCCCACCACTAAATTGGTACATGAAATGAAACATCAAATTATGTTAGTCTATCAAGGTTTGTATATATGATGTGAGTATTTTTTGATTCTTCGGTTGGGGAATAATACAACACTAGGATTTGATTCCTTGGATTGGTCACGATCCTTATGGCCCGACATTCCTACATTTCAAAAGTGGGAGGCCTTCACCACTTTTATTGATGATGTCAGCTCCTAGATTATAATGAGATTATGGGATTTTAGTTCTTCCTTTCTTAGATTCCTCCTTGTAGTTCATCACCTTGTTTGAGTATCCTGTAATTATGTATGACATGTTTATTAATATGATTCTTAATTCCATATTCTTTTAGAAAATAATTAATTACACCTCTTACTCCCATAATGGGGTGAATACATTTGGTTGTTTCTACTGAATATATTGGTTGAGTTTGTAAAATATAAATTTCATCCTCAATTTAGGTTGTAAGGGTATCTTATTCTCATGACAGAAGGTGTCCAAGATGAAAAATATTAGGCATCCCTTGATCGCTATAAGGAAACATACCTTCAGTGAATTTGTAATCAAATGATCATTGACTCTGGAACCCTATTCTCATCCCACATGGTGTCTCAATTTAGTCATATGAATTATCTGATTCTCATCATTATAGGAAACTTATTATCATTACACAAGTCTTCCTAGGCTCATCCCCAAAGGTGACATGAGCTGATCACATCAAGTAAAAACATCGAATCACCACATATTGAATGGTTTTATATGTATTATTAGGATAACCATGCACCCCATAACATCCCACTATCCATCTATTCATGTTTAAATATAACTATGTGTCATGCCTCATACGGTTTATTCTAACCATGTGACCAGACATTCTCTCTAAAAAATTAACATTTAGGACTCTGAACAAGTCCTAAACACCCAGTAAACCTTCTCTAACTCATTAGACATCCATATTTGTTCCATAAAATAGAATTAGAAAAATCATTAAAGGATCAATTCCTAAAGGAAAAACCGGTTTCTTATAGTCTTCCCCCTTAAAGGAACTCATCCCTGAGTTCACATTCCAATTGAATAAAAATACATTATGAGAAAAAATAAGTCCAATAGGAACCAAGGTCGGACTCCCACACCCAAGAAATATATTTTACATGGATATTCTATCATATCTCCCGTAATAGAATAACAGATCAGCCTTGGAGAGTCTTCATGCTCCGATCAGTGAGGTGTATTTGATACTCCTAAAAATTAACATCATCATCTTGCTCAAATTCCTCAAGATCAAAAGTATGATATGTGTTGGCCTGATACTAGTGAACTTGTGAAATGTGGATAACATTATTAATGGCATGTTACCTCTGAGGTAATATCAACCGGTAGTCTATCATCCCTACACCCTCCAACATATAAAATAATCCTACATAACTAGGATAAAACTTCCTTTTGCATCTGTATCCATCTATTCTATAAAATTAAAAAAACCCATAGGAAATCTAAATCCAAAACCTTAAAATAATTATGTAATCGAAGGGGATCAAAATTATATTTAGGTCTGTACTAAAGTGTGGACTTACGCTTTATGATTAGATAAACTTTATCCCAAGTCTCTTGCACGAGACATAAACGTAATAGGGTTTCCTCTCAAGCCTTTAGACAACAGAGTGGTGAAGGAAATGGAAAACCATATAAGGCCTCAAATGGGGCAATCTAAATTGTCTCATTAAAGCTATTATTATAGGTGAAATCGATGAGAGGGGTATGATTCACCTAGGAACCATCAATATTAAGGAAACATGGCCAGATAATTTTCCCTATATGTTTTATTATCTATTATGAATTTTAATTAGAATAAGGGGAATTTTTTTTCTCAAAATCACCTGAGTACACATATCCTATTGAAACCCTTTCCATAAGAATGATGTGATACGATAATCCCTATATGAAATAATATTTCAAGGGACATCGTGTTGTCGTATGATCTCACAGACATACAATCTTATCATATCATTAAACTAGAAAGTCTCTTGGATAGAAATAATGTAGGCTACTTTCGTTAATCTATCAATGAAAACCCATAAAGTGTCTATACCTATTGTAGACCAAGGTAAACCGACTAATACTCCCATGGAAACACCACCCCTTTTACATTCTATGACTGAATGTGGTTGTAACAAACTTGTAGGTCTTCAGTGCGCTACCTTTACCTACAAATAGGTGGAACTCCAATAGATGAAGCCTGCAATCTGATGCATTATCCTAGGCCACCAATACCGAACTCACATGTCTTAATTCATTTTAGAAATGCCTAGATGAACTAACCACTAAGGATGTGGTAATCTCACATAAACTCATCTATCATATCTTGTGGAACCACGAAATGTCCATGTATATACAGGATGTTGTGTCAGTCCGAACAGTAATCTGGAGGCGGGTCAGTTCTTGAAATATTCTCACTGATAATTAGACCCTAAGAAATGTAAATTTCCTACTCTTCACCATCTAAATAAAGGAATATATAACTTTACAATCTATGAGATAGTATTGATCAGGGATTTTGTAAAACCCAAAATTAATCTTGGAAAAGTGGTCTATCAATTTCCATTCATCATTTGATTCCTACATGGCACATCCCTGAGTTTTTTAGATCAGTGCATCAGTAAATAAATTTCCCTTCACAAGCATATAGGAAGGCTCAAAATCAATATACTAAAGATATTTGAAACATATACACAATTTGAGAATCAATTAATTCTCTAAAAAGATATATGTGATTTTATTGTGGTCCTTATTCACGAGAAAGTTCTATCCCAAAAGATAATGTCTCCAGAAACATAATGCAGGGATAACTGCTAGTAGATCAAGGTCATACATTGGGTAAATTCTCTCATGATTCATCAAATATAGATATATATTTGAAACAACTTTCCCCCCATGCATCATAAATTCTCCTAATGAGATTCTTGATGAATCATAGAACTCTATATATCATCATCTAGGATCTTGAAGAATTGGAATTGGTGTCATGAAAAGCCCCCCTTTCAGATACTCAAAGGATTTCCCACACAATTCTAACCATATGAACTTGACACCCTTATTTTTGGCTAATAAGAGGTGAATAATTTAGTGAAAAGTCTTGTATGAAACTCTTGTAATTACCATCCATCCCCAACAAACTCCATCTATTAGAAACATTCTTGGGCTGATCCCAGGAAACCATTACACTAACATTATCTTAGTCAATAGAGGACCCTTATTCCATGATAATGTGATACATTAAGTGAATTTTATTGATCCATAATTGGCACATAGATAGCTTTTCATAAAGATGAAGCTCTTGTAGTGTACTCAGAATAGTATCAAGATTCCTATCTTGGTTACTGCAAGTTTCAGAATAAACCGATATGTCTTCCATAAATACCATGGAAAAAAGAATCTAGATAGGGGGTGGAAAAAATTATAAATCATATATATGAAAAAAGTGGTAACATTCATGAGACTGAACAACATAACAAGGTAATCATACAGACCATATTTGTTATGTAAATATGTACGAAGTATGTCTGGTGGCCTGACTTGCAACCAATGATTGCCCAATTGTAACAACCCAGACCCGATCAGCCACCCGAACAGTGCCAAACGGGTCAGGTGATACAAAATTAGGTGCACCTCCCCTGAACGCCAAAGGCTTCCGAGTAGCAGTGAGGGTCTGAATAGGTATAGTGGGGAGGCTATACCCTCACGGAGGATGTAAAGGTACTAGTCTGAGGATAAAAACTATAATCAACGGAAATTTAATGACTCAGTAGACTCAAACCAGACCCGCAGAGCGGAAGCATATCAAATATAAAATAAATAGCAGAAGAAATATAGACACAATAGCAGCAGAAAGTAAACGGAACAATATGCTGAAAATTATTACTACTACTACTGTAAACAAACAAACGTGCATCCATATAAATTCCTACATATCAATATATAACGGTGCCAATGGCTATCCAACAGTTACTACAGGATAATATAAGCATGCTGATACAAAAAATAACTAAACCATGTAACTCCAGCAAGGTACAACCTCAAGGTCCATACAAGTCTCCATGCCAACAGCACTAAGGTCCAGCTCTTGAGGCTGAACCTCTACCTGCACGCAATTTCTTAAAGTCTACATGCATCCTGAAGGGCCCGTGTAGAGTGTGAGATTATTCTTAGTAGGATTCCACCCAATGGTGTGTACCTAATATAAGTGTTTCGGCAGAAATGCTTATATAAGAAAAATAGTAGACAATACAATGCCCAAAAGTAAACACAAACTTCACTGGTGCTCAGCAGCCACCAGGAAGCATCACCTACTTCAAACAACGCCTGAATCTCTGGTCTCTAACCCGGCACCACGTGCCACCTGACACCATGTGTCTCAAGTACCGACATCCCGAAGGTACGCCCAATAATCATAACCCAGCTTGAAAGCTAAACCTGCCCATGGAACAACATCTGGAGGAACAATGATACCTATCCTCAAATAATACCCGGAGGGACAACAATGTTTTCCCTCAAATAATTCCCTGAGGGACAACAATTTCTGCCCTCAAATAATACCCCGAGGGACATTGATATCTGCCTCAAATCACGGCGATCCTTGGCCCGTAACCTGACAGCCTCAACGCTGTCTCCCAAAGGCTCCTCACCTCACACGTGGCTTCCTATGGAAAGAATACCCAAACAAATAACACCTAACCATATCTATCGAGGGACTCTACCCAGCGAGTGGCCCTACCACCTCATCAAAGAGTCTATCTGTGTGCAGACTACACAAAAGTACCCAGTGAGCGGTAATCACCTCAATAAGTTCCCAAGACACAACACCTCTGACACCTCATGTCCCTGCGAACCAGTCTCTCAAGTCTGATGGCCTCACCATCCAAGTAACACGGGCCAAGCCCAACCTAACAGTCCAACTGTCTCAACCGGCGTCCATGAAGCCCAATCCCGTGGATGAAACCACGCAATTAACCCGGTCAAATCCCCAACTCGTGATCAACATCACTCTACAAAATATCCAGGCCACACCCAACATAACTAAACAGTTTAACACATGCAATATCACACATTTCATTATATATACTTGAAAGAATCACTTTGAACATGCAATTACAAAATAGTCAAGTTGAACCACACACGTGTCGTTCCATACTATCACCTAAATCATCGAATTCCTTAAGAAAATTCATTCAATCTTTACCAAATTAACTCAATAGTTTAAACTAAGAAGTTCAAATTATACCCATTTCAGTGCCCCCATCGGAAAATTCCCCAAATGAGGAATGGCCTCTAACCATCACTCGCTTGATCACAACTAGGTCAGGGAATTCCTAGATGCATCCCACATTGAAAATAAATAATTAAAAACACTTAAACAAGGTTTTTCTCAATACCCGATGTCGCGCCCGAAGGTCGCAACCACCAAAAGTCTACAAAAAACATCAAAGAAGGTATGAATCACCCACCTCGTACTCATACTATGTCACTCATTCGATATCATCCTCTAAATAGGTCTAAATCGCGGTAGATGTGCGTTTCCATCAAATTACTGAAATTCCGCTCGGATGGAAACTGTGAAGAAATAAAGGAAGAATCAAGGACGAAGAATGTTGAGAGGGGTTATCCTTTCTGATGCGGGCCTACAGCCACTGACAGTTCAAATAACGGACAAAATATGGCGATTCTAAGAGGAGATGTGTTCTTGGAGGGTTTTTCGGACGAAGGGTTCGTCCGATAGAGATGAAGAATGCCTTTCTGGAAATAAGACGTGACAGCGTTTCAGATACACAAATAGAAATAAAATTACACGGAATTTATTGAAAGACTACATTCCATGTAGATGGATTTTCCAAACTCTGACTTAAGTGGAGTCCAGTGCATGGCTTGGACCATGTACACGATCAACACACGGCCAGGCACTCGGCCATTGCATGGAACGAAAATTACACGACGTGTCAAGGAAGACTACACGCTGTGTAGATGGAAATTTACACATGGGTACCACATGACAAGTACTTGGTCTCTGAAAGGTTGTCACATGCCTAGCTGATACATGGCGTGTACATGGGAGTACACGGCGTGTAGTCTGGAAATTTACAGAAACATCCCAGATTTTCCAGACTTCCCAAAAATCAGCCAAAAATTTTATAGAAAAGCAGAAAATTCTAACAGGGTCAGAAAAATTAACCCATTCTAATAACTAGGGTACTTACAAACTCCCCACCTTAACATAGCTCATCCCCAAGAAATCAGATGAAACCCAGAGATGGAACCGAACATACCACCCCGATCAAGTAACCCATACTTCCCTGATCTCAAATGTCCTGGCTAAATTCCTCAAGGAGCTCCCCACCTTAAGAATTTCCTACTTGGTCTAAACCCGAACACAACCTATGCAATAAAATAAAAAAACAAGGCCTAATGGCCTATTTCCTGGACCCATGGTCCTCCCAGGACGCATCGTCACCCTGCACCTCCTTTGTGCTCACGTGTTTCTTCTGACATCAAACGTAATCCTCACAGCATTGGTGTCCGCCTCCAAGAGGTCCTGTATCTCATAGATGATCCAATAAATACCTGGTGCCCTTCACCTCAAGTAACCCACATCCACGTGCCCTGATGCCCATGGCACCTCACGTAACCTGCATCCTTGATGCTCCTAATTCTACGCATCTCAAATATGTATAAATAAAATATATAACACATCCTATATGATTCCAATCCCACTAAATAGCATCTAGTCAGCCCCCAAGTATCTTGTGCAACTCGTGACCTCAATTAGACATGCCTCAAAAGGCTATGCCAAAATAAATTAAGGAAAATCACAACCACACCCGTAGTGCACCTGCCACCGTCATCAGCTCACCAGCCTTCTCAGTCCCTGACAGCTCCATAGCATGCACCTGGGTTGAAGTACGGATCCCTGATGCCTGACCTCCCTGCGGTGCTACTCCAGTCACCGACCACTGACCCCTCGGCTGGGTCCCACCGTCTCTGTCACGTCCTCCCCACATAGCTGAACCTCGACTCCCCTCTCCTGGTACCGAACTAGAACCAACACCGGACTCCACAGTCTGTCCTCGTCCCTGCCTATCGGTTGTCTGAGAAGGCTGCCTGCAAAATCTCTCCAGATGTCTGACCTGTCCACATGCCCGACCTGTCCACAGGCCCGACACTTCTTTGGAGGCCTATCACACTGAGCTGGAACATGTCCCGGCTACCCACACTGAAATCAAACCACCGTCGAACGTCCATGAGGTGGACTAGTTGAGTCCTTGGCATGCCCGCCATGCTGTAACTAATCTCTACCTCACTTCATTCTGTCCAAATCATGACCTGAAGTTATCGCACAACCAATCTAGGGTCTATACCTCTTGTTTCACTCTGTTATAAGAGAATGGTTCACCGCCTCGGAGAAGGAACCTAGCCTGAATATGTTCACCTTGACCCAAATGTCATGTCGTAATCCATACATGAAGCGCCTCACCCTAGTTGCGTCATCTCTTACCATACTAGGTGTAAAGAGAGACAACTCTGTGAAGGTAGCTGCATAGTCCATGACAGACATATCTCTCTACTAAAGACTCAAGAACTCTCGATCTCTCTCTTCCCTCAGGGTCTCTGGATATAATTCCTCAAAGAACCTATCCTTCATGTCTTTCTAAGCTAGTCCCTCATGTCTACGAGCCTTCACCTTCCCATCCCACCAACGCTTCGCCGGTCCTCTTAGCATGTACGTCGCCTGCTTGACCATCTGTCCTAGAGACGTCTCGAGCGGCTCGAAGATCATCTACAAGCTTTCTATCCAGTTCTCTCCCACCTGTGGACCACCCTCACCATGAAAAAGTGGCGGGTGCTGCGACTAGAACACCCACGTCAGATATTCCATAGATGGCTCTGTACCCTACGCGCCTCTTTCAATCCCCTGAAAGACACGTACCAGGCTCGCTCTGAGCTTCTTGTCAAGCCACGGTTCGAACGCTGCCAAACCTGGCTGCTGCCCTGCCTGTATTAGATCCTGAACCTTATCCTATCCCTGAGCCTGTACCTACGGCTCATGCTCTGCCTGCATCGGATTTTGAACCTGATCATGCGACACTGTATCTTCGCTTGGCTGATGCTCCTTCGAGTCGTGAAGGAGTGACCTGCTGAATACCATAAATGGCCAGACATCCCATATATATATATATATATATATATATATATATATATTCTACGCAGATAAGGAAAGCGGTAATGAAGAAGTGTATAACAACTAACCTTACTCTCCCCTATCGCAATCGTTGCCCTCGACATCTCGACCTCACGACCTCCTTACCCGCCCTCAACAAAGCCAAGTATCAATGGTACCTCGGGCCTTTCCCGTCCTGACAACAAACGTTGCCTCTAACCCAATGACCGAGTCACCCAATACTGACAGTTACACTGCCTCAATCATAATACCTTCCTGCTCTCATAAGAGCTGGACCAAAATTATCCTGCAACATGAAATTCTAAAAATACACAAATCCTGGCATACATATTACAATAAACAAGCAATTCTATCAGGAGTTTCACTAATTAACATTTCAGAGCATACAAAGCATGGAAATTGATTTTTCTTCACATGGAATTATCACTTCACAAAGCATACGTTCAATTATGAAATTGAAATACCCTAAAATGTGCCTATAAAAAGCCAAGAAACAAGCCTCACCATACCAGGCCAGGTCCAATTATCCCTTACTGCACTAGGTCAATGGTTACATATCACAATCAATAACATCACACACCAAGTTAGCCAATGAGGTGGAAATCATATAAACTATAATCTGAGCAAAAGAAAACATCAATTCCCACCCATGGAAACTAGGTCCATCCCACATACTTGGGGCTTAGGCACCCAAGCACAAGCTAGTGACCCAGTTCCAGTAACAACCTATCTCCAGTCTACCATAACCCAAACAGTAAGACTAGAAGAAATAAAAGAGGATCCTCAAACTCATTAGTAGCCAGTAAAACGCTGCTACTAAATCCCTATCAAGAACTCCTTTGATACCACTTTGTAACGACCTAGACCTGATCAGCCACCCGAACAGTTCCAAACGGGTCGGGTGCTACTACATTAGGCGCACCTCCCCTAAACGTAAATGGTTTCCAACTAGCAGTGAGGGTCTGAATAGATATAGTGGGGAGGATATACCCTCACGGAGGAAGTAAAGGTACTGGTCCGAGTATAACGTCTATAAGCAGTGGAAATTTAATGACTCAGCAGACTCAAACCAGACCCGCAGAGCGGAAGCATATCAAATATCAAATAAACAGCGGATGCAATATAGAAACAATAGCAGTGAAAAATAAACAGAACAACATGTTGAACATCACTGAAACTACTACTATAAACAAACAAACATGCATCCATAACAAGTAATACATATCAATATATAACGGTGCCAATGGCTGTCCAACAGTTAATACCTATGAAGAAAAGCATGCTGATACAAAAAGAAACTAAACTAAGAAACTCTAGAAAGGCACGACCTCAAGGTCCATACCATTCTCCATGACAACAGCACTAAGGTCCTACTCCTGAGGCAGAACCTCTACCTGCACTTAATTTTATAATGTGTACATGCACCCCGAAGGGCCCATGTAGCATGTGAGATGAGTCTCAGTAGGATACCACCCAATGGTGTGTACCTAATATAAGTGTTTCGGAAGACATTCTTATATAAGAAAAAAAGTAAATAGTACAATGCCCAAAAGTAAACACAAACTTTAGTGGTGCTTAGCAGCCACTAGGAAGGGTCACCTGCTTTGGCCAACGCCTGAATCTCTGTTATGTAACCCAGCACCACGTGCCACCTGAAACCATTTGTCTCAAGTACCGACGTCCCGGAGCTACGCCCAATAATCGTAACCTAGATCGAAAGCTCAACCTGCCCATGGAACAACATCTATAGAAACAACGATACCATTCCTAAAATAATACATGGAGGGACATTAATGTCTGCCCTCAAATAATACTCGGAGGGACAGTGATATCTTCCCTCAAATCACGACGAGCCTTGGCCCCCCAACATGACATCCTCAACACTATCTCCTGACGGCTTCTCACCACCCACGTGGCTTCATATGGAAAGCACCCCCAAACCAATAACTCCAAACCACATCTATTGGGGGCCTCTACCCAGCATGTGGTCGTACCATCTCATCATGAAGTCTATCTATGTGTACACTACTCAAAAGTACCTGGTGAGCGGTAATCACCTCAATAAGTTCCCAAGCCAAAACACCTCTGACACATCATGTCCCTGCGAACCAGTCGCTCAAGTCTGATGGCCTCGCCATCCAAGTGACTCGGCCCAAGCCCAACCTGATAGTCCAACTGTCTCAACCGACATCCATGATGCCCAATCCTATGGTAGAAACCACCCATTTAACCAGGGAAAAGCCCCAACCTATGATCAACATTACTCAACAAAATATCTGGGCCACACCCAACATAACTAAAGAGTTTAACACAGGAAATATCACACATTGCATATATATACTGGAAAGCATCACTTTGAACAGGAAATTACTAAACAGTCATGTTGCACCACACGTGTGCCATTCCATACTAGCACCTAAATCCTCGAATGCCTTAAGCAAATTCAATCATGCTTTAACAAATTAACTCAATAGTTTAAACTAAGCAGTTCAAATTATACCCATTTCAGCGCCCCCAGCCGAAATGCCCCAAATGTGAAACATCCTCTAACCCAGCCTCGCTCTATCACAACTAGGTCAGGGAATTCCTAGAGGCATCCAACATTGCAAATAAATCATTAAAAACAATTAAACATGGTTTCTCTCAATACCCGACGTCGTGCCCAAAGGTCGCAACCCCCAACAGTCTACGAAAACACAAAAGAAGGTATGCACCACCAACATCATACTTGTATGATGACACTCCTTCGATATCAGCCTCTGAATTGGTCTAAATCATGGTAGATCTGTGTTTCCATCAAATTTCGGCAATTCCGCTCAGATGGAAACTGCGAAGAAATAGAAGAAGAATCAAGGACGAAGAAGGGTGCACACAGTTACCCTTTCCGATGCGGTCCCACAGCCACCGATGGTTTGAAGAACAGACAACATATAACGATTCTAGGAGGAGATGTGTTCTTGGTGGTTTTTCAGATGAAGGGTTCTTCCAACTAAGAAGAAGAAGGCCTTTCTGGAAATAAGATGCTACATCCTCTTAGATACTCAAATAAAAATGAAATTACACGGTGTATATTTAAAGACTACATGTCGTGTAGATGGATTTTCCATACTCCAACTTAAGCAGAGTCCAGTGCATAATTTGGACTGTGTATACGGTCAACAGACGGACAGGGACTCATCCATTGAACGGAACAAAAATTACACGATGTTTCAAGGAAAACTACATGCCGTGTAGATGGAAATTTACACATGGGTACCACACGGAATGTACTTGGTCTTAGACCAGTTTTCACATGCCACGCTGATACACGGTGTGTACTTAGGAGTACATGGTGTGTAGTCTAGAAATATCTAGAAACTTCCCATATTTTCCAGACTTCTCAAAAATCAGACAAAATTTTTATAGGAAAATGGAAAATTAAAACAGGGTCGGAAAATTTAAGCCGCTCTAAAAACCCGGGTTCTTACACCAATCTCATGTTGATCATTTAAAACCCATAGATCTTAAGAAATATTCAATTATATCATTAATATGAGGTTTTGGATACCTATTCTTGACCGTATTTTGGGTCAACCATATATAATCCACACATAGATGAAGGGTCCCTTCACATTCACTAAGAAAAGAAAAAGTTAACCCCAAGAGGAAGTATTGGGCCATGTTAATCTTTTGGCCTCCAAATCCTCTAATTTCCACATGGAAACATAGATCTCAGTAGTCTCTTCCAAATATAGTTGAATTCACAATGGAACTGGTCCTAGAATAATCTTTATCGTAAACTCTACCTCTATCTTAAAAGGTATACTAGAGAAGTAGTTAGGAAATATGTCCCTAAAATGATATAACACTGGAGGTAATTCATCATAATGTAAACCCTAATCCTCTATGAAGAGAATAGAAATATTAGTGGTCACTTCACCTAGCCCATGATGATCTATTCTAGCTCTACTAGCCAAGACATCCCTCTCACCCTTTTGTAGATAACTACAACCCTCTAGTGATAGAAATGATACCCTAAAGTTATATAAATCTAAAAATTCATGATAAATATCCATCCAAAACATCTTTATAATGACATTTAATCACATCATGTCAAGGGAAAAGAGATCCCAAAAGAAAGGGTAACTTCCAACCTCTTGTTCAAATCCACTTCCTTGGCGTATTCCCTATGATTGAAGTCCCAACGGTGTATCTAGTGTCATCACACCATAGTAATAATGTACTTTCATCCCAAGACATTCCATGTTAGAGAAAGAGATGAAGGATTGTAAAGAAACTATATTGAATAATGTAGATAATATAGTAGAGGTTACAAGGATAATACCTCATATTGTAGATGGTCCTACAGCCTGATCCTTGGGTATCAGATGAAATGAATGCAACTAACCTGATGCATAACCCTATGAAAAAGCTGGACTACCAAGATCCAAACCACTCTGCTAGATCATCTGTTAACCAGGATTCTGGAAATCATGTCTACAACATCCTACTAATCCAATACTTCTGGTGCAACAAAAACTCCCCATTAAATATGAATTAAAAAAACGTTATCCTGAATGTGGAGTTAGTAGAGAACCTCTTAAACAAGAATCTTATGGAATGGTATGATAGAATATTCGGCGATGCCACATACAGCTGCAAGACCAGTTGTCAAGATAGTACCTATCATCCACACTGAGGTCACACCATTGATCTACCAACTTGGGTACTCTAGTTGCCACTACCCTGAATAGAAACATCAAGAGATCGCTTTCTACAATAGGAATGACAATTATCCTTCCACAACACTAATCCTATACTCCCAATAATATCTCCATCCCTTAGGTTTCACTTAGTGAAAAGAGCATGATTGACTATTTATGTGAAGGTAGAGAGGTTAATGATATTCACTAGAGTAAAAATGGAATACATGATCCCATCTTAAGCATCTAGCATGTGAAATTTCTTCATTGTCTATAGGTGGAGAAAAGTGTTGTAACTTAGTGAAACTTGATGAATAAATTGTAAAGAACATAGAACCATAATCAGGATTTATGAAATATCTATCTCCGACATGTCTTGGAATATTAGGAAAGAGGTATTCATAGAATGAATTCTAGAAGTCATCCCATACCATGCCCTGAGAGTGATCATCCAAGGTAATTACATCCCATAAACACTTGGTGGAATCATATAGCATGTAAGTATAAAGATGGTCCCACCTATCTAGTGGTATCTATAGATTCTCAAAGATATAAATGGAGGCCCCAATAATAGACTCAACTGCCTATGGAAAACCATCCATTGAGAAATTATGTGGATGTTACTTCTGGAACTCATGGGCCATATCATCCATCATAGGTGTGAGTTGTGGATCACATTTCATGGAAGATTTCAGACTTAATTATATATCAAGAACCTTCACATCATTTCCCAATTTAGGTATAATAGGTAGTGCCTCGTGGTAACACCTAGATGAAAGATAGGTAGCACAGGGGCCACTATGTCAGGAAAATGGTAATCTCCACCCTCCTGGGGAATTACATGAGGAAATAATGGTTGAATTGGTCTAAATATGTCAATCACACGTCTCAAAATAAGTTTGACATCGATAGATAACAACACTAACATAATATGAATGAAGTAAAAGGGCCCACCAAACAAGACATACTACCCCAACAACCCACATATAAGTCCATGTAATGGTATGTTCTCAAGTATATGTTTTAGGGGTCCTGTTAAATGAGGGGTAATCTATACCTTTCCCCATCATTTAATAGAAACCAATTAATTTTAATCAGTCAAGATTCACTTTTCAATTGCATTTCTTTATTTCCATATATCAAGGATCATATAGAATGGATCATCATTCCTAGTGAATCAGGGTCCATAAAAAATATTATGGAAAAAGGAAACAATTTGTTTTTTATCTAATGTTTGGACTCTCAAAATTACCAATTCAAACTCACGGAGGGCCATAACACCTCATTAATTGAAACGTTAAATAAATCAATTAACGACAAGAAAAATAATAGCCATAATATAACTACCAAAACTTCACTCAACAATCAGATGCCTGAGAAGCAATTTAAAGAGTGAAATTCAACTATTTTTCATGGTAATATGCATTACATGAGAGTTCTTAGTGCCTATGATTATTCATGTAGAAATGATCCTTTACCTTGTATCACCAGTAAAAGGATGAAAGGAAATTCTACATTATAATAATAATTAACAACACCATATATCATGGGATTCACCAATAAATGAAAGGATATCAACTGTAATAGAAAAAATATGAACAACAATTTTAATTTAGGAAACATGATAATTACCATGAACATGGGTTCATAACGCCCAAGCATGGCTTAGAATAATGTTCAATGAGTATTCAATATCCAATCTATTGTATCCAAATAGTAATGTAAGAAAACCATTTGATTCCACTGTGCGATGTCCCATACCCATATTCCACTAAGAAATTCCCAAAGCTTGGTCATCCATGTGGCCTCAAGCACATCTCCCTAAATTCTAGAGGCTTCAGACTTATAGTGAGGGCATAGGGTGTGTATGTGGGGAGATTATGACCTCATTACGAGAGTTTATCATAGAAGATCAATAAGAAACAAAGGTAAATAGTGAAATTAGTATAAATATAAGGCCCAACAGAATTGAAATGAACAACAATAATAAGAAATAGGGTGAAACTGATATAAAAATACAACAGTCAAAAGATAATGATGATGTATTTCATGTGTCTTTAAATATGGAAGGAAAGGATATAAAGTATAAGATAATAAATGATATAAAAAAGTAGAAAAAAAGAATAAAAAACTATCCCAAGTATCCCATTCTCTTCTCAATAATATTCTATGAGCACCATCCTAAGAAATCAATCAATCAATTTTTCAATGCGACACACTTCACATTGTTGACACCATTATACATATGGTAGGCTTGGGTACCAATGGCGCCCTGGTAGGGTGTGAGATAAATCTCAGTATATAACGCTAAGACCCCATTTACCTAGATTCAGTGTATTATTACATATCATTGGCATGATCACAAGGGATCAAAATCCTGTAAGACTGATCAGTTTAGTAGCCTTGGAATTACTAGATACATTCATAAGTTTTAAATTACACAATGAAATAAAAACATCAACAACATTTTGCCCCTTTTTTAAACACACTTATATCCTTTGACTATTCCTATAGGTCAACCATAAAATACTTCTTCACATCCTAGGAAAAATACATAGTAAGGGGTGAGCATAGATTCTTAGTAAGGATTACAATATTGCAGAAACTGTCATAAATGATCATAAACATTTACTGAAATTTATAAGACTAAAAAAATCCTTTTAAACATCATATTCAGTGTAATATGGAAAAGATAAAATATAATAATTCCATTTACATATTCACATGGATATTATAATAGTTTAATAATCCAATGCAATTTCAATGTCGATTTTCATAATTATGGAATGCATAATTTCAGACTTCATAACCATATAGTCAAGGCCTTGTGCCCGGAATAACAATAAGATTTTTTCAAGGCCTTGTGGAAAGACTAATAATAAGAGTTTTTCGAGGCCTTATACCAACAAACTATTATTTCTCATTAGACCTATCGATGCATTGAGTAGCTATAGTAGGCTCCACCTGTCACTTACTAAGTCCAGTGCATTCCTCACATGAAAAGGTTTAAACATAACATAAACATTAGTATTAAAACAAGAATATGAAATATTAATACTTTATCCATAAACCATGAATGGTATAAAAATAAAACATCCACATTCAAATATATCACAAATTATTCAATACAATATGTAATGTTTTCAGCATAAAAAATCAACTTCAAACCGGTTTAAAATCCTTCAATGAAAGTTGACCTAGATGAAATCAACACTTTTTGAGAGAAATATATCTTTCTATTTTGAAATCATATAGAAGTCATGTAATTAAAAAGGAAAAAAATTTATTTTTAAAATATTCATATAAGATTGTATGTAAAGGTTTGATGATGTTACAATGGTGGAAAATAGCCACACCTACCGTATATGTTTAAAAAAGACATTCTTACCTTAATTTTGTCGAAAAGGTTATAAAATACCATTTTTGGAAAATGACGAAAAGATTCCTTTCAAAACATATAAGGTCAAATAAGGGTATAAATGAATTTAACCCATTTTCTAGTAAATAGTAATATTGTATTGAAATACATTTTAAAATAAAACATGAATGTGGATGATAAAGGGGTCCCAATAGATACTTACGTAAAAACAACATCGGATAATAAAGAGATTCTTAAATTAACCATTACCTAGTAATTTTCTTTAGTCGATGGTATGTTAACATCCTATACAATAGATAAAACATTTTTATTAAATTATAAAAGAATCATATACATTAATATGATATCATATTTGATCTTATAATATTTCATTGTTAATAATATTTTTGTAGTATCATCATTTCAGGTGTTAACTGATTCCTTTTCCTTTATATTCTTGGTTACGTAAGCCATTTTTGTTATGGATAGGATGTATTTGATTCATATATATAATGATATTAAGTTCTTTAAAATTATTTTTAAACATAAAATGAAAATTATTCCTTAATGATAAAGGTGGTAATGAATCTCATCACATTCATGGAGACTGTAATTCGTACATACGCAAGAGCAAAAATATCATTATATTGATTATGAAATCATATTTAATTGGATAGTATATCATATATACAGAATCATTAACATGTTTTTTTATTATTTACATCAGTAATACTCATTATTATACCCATCATAATAATTAAATGTTTAAATTACAAACTACACCAAGATGTGGAGGTGGTAAGCTGTACGTACGTACGTATGGCGACTTAATCATTCATATGATGGATAGAATAATGAATATGGTTGTCACATTTTTATAATAACATCAATGTATACAGAATATATTGATATAAATATTTTAGAATGGAAACAACAGAGAAAGGAGAATTTGAAGAAGAAAAGAATGTGAAAGAGGGTGGTGAAATATTTACCTCTTCTTCAGGTTCTTCTTTTTCATTTGATCAAAAGGGATCATTCAGTTGGCTTTCTGACCTAAGGAATGAAACAAGGATGAAGGGAGGAAGGTTTTTAGGATATTTGGTCAGGGTTTGGATAATCCAAATTGCTTATGTGGTGTGAAATTAAGATAAGGGGAAGTACCATTCTATGAGAGAGGTGAGGGTCCCTTTAGGAGAAGCTTGAAATATTATTTTGTAATAAAATAATTTTTCAGTTTTCAATTGCTCAAAAATGAACTATATAGAATTTATAGTGGGAATGGGTCTAAAACCTCTCAACCAATAGGTTTTATACAGGTTTATGTCACCATATTAACCTTATCTTTTAGATTCAACTCTTAGTTAAATAGTTTGACATATACCATGTCTCTTTGTAATTTTATATTACATGGTTAATAAACATACTATAACAAGCCTAGAGAACCCCATGTGGTTCATTATTAAAATATATAATCTTATCTAAGTCCTTTTTCTGAACCATAGATTTTTTAGGAATATTATATCAATTAATAATATTGTATTTTTTTAAAAAACTCAATTAAGTCATTATTAACACTATTTAGTATTTGGGTTTTTTATGAAACTTATAACAGCCTGAATACTTAAAAATAAATTATTTAATCAACCCTAACATGTCATATAAACATATAAAATTAGTTTTATTTATCAGAAGTATCATATTCCATTTATTTGGATATTTATAATATCAATTATTTTAATCATTCATTAATAATGTAAGTATTACATCATTATGGTGTCATAAATAAAATAAATTATATAATTTCTAAAAATTATAAATAAAATACCATCATGTAGGAAATTTTTTTATCTTTATAATGAATATTTATGGTTTAATTTATATTATGTATAACCCTATATTAAAAATGGATTAGTTATTAAACGTTGAATTTAACTCTTTTAACTATTCTTTAAATAAAATTATAATAAATATCCTAATCTAATCCAATTGGAACAAAGGGGATCATATTATAATACTAAGGTTGTTTTTGACCGAATTACACTTATCCAATATAATTATGACATGTTTTAGGATTATTATAATATCATTTTTACCTTTAATTACCATATTTAGTTTTAAGCGTGGTAAATAAAAGTAAAAAGTTACTATTCACCAAAAATTATTTTCATCTTCTTAAACAACGTTTTACTTACTGATATTAACCATGTAACTAATATTTTTTAAATTCAACTCACAGAAGAAGTAAAATTAACTTTTATGAAGATTTTTAAATGCTCATAGAAGGTGGGTAAAAGACGGTTAAAAGTTCAATTACATTTTCTATATCTAAAAATATTATAAAATGTGTCCAATGAATTAAATTGAACATATATATGTATAATGTATCAATTTTTAACGAAAATAAAAATAAAATAACTAATTATTTAAATAAACAAGTTGGTTTTAAACAATAATGTAGTGTTTTCATTATTCATCAAAAATTGAATTTTTTCAGAAAAATAAAAAAACTTTACCCTAAGCTAATTTTAATATTCCAAATCCAATAATGAAGTACATTTTGAAAAATAAAACTTAGAAAATTTTAAATTATGTGTATTACTATTCATAATGGAAACTTTGATTGGTCATGGGGTATTAAAAATCCATGTCAGGTACAACACAAGCTACTGCATTATTCAAAGGGAAATGCACTGTGGAAGCTTGGGGTGTTACATTCTCCCCTCCATAAAATAATTTCATCCTCAAAATTTGTAGAATATTATTGCATAAAAAGATTCAGGTGGTTCTTCATCATATATTCCTCAGGATCCCACGTTGCCTCTTCCATCTTATGGTTTCTCCATTAATCTTTTACCAGACAAGGCATCTGGTTTCTCAGGAATTATTCCCTGGTATCATGAATTTTGATAGGCACTTCACAATAAGACAGATCCGTTTGTAGTTCAATTTCTTCATAGGTAAGTACATGCGTTGGGTCAGGCATGTATTTTCTCAACTGTGATATGTGGAACACATCATGAATTTTGGAGAGGCTTAGAGGCATTGAAAAATGATATGCTACAACTCCCCTTTGTTCTAGAATTTCAAAAGGTCTGATATACCTGGGACTCAATTTACCCTTCTAACCAAAACATATTACACAGTTCCATGGAGATACCTTCAAGAAAACATGGTCTCCCACTTGAAATTCCAAATCCTTCCTTCAGTTATCGGCATTTCCCTTTTTCCTACTTTAAGCTGCATTGATGTGGGTTTGGATAATCTTCAATTTTTCCATTGATTACTCAAAAAGTTCTGGGCCGATGAGTTTACATTCACCAACATCATCCCAAAAAGTTGGCGTGCGACATCTCTTTCCATATACAACATTATATGGTTCCATCTGAATAATTGAATGGAATATATTGTTATAGGAAAAGTATACCAGAGGTAAATATTGGTCCCACATATCTTGAAATTCAAGTGAACATGATATCATAATGTCTTCTAAAGATTGAATAGTCTGTTCTGGTTGTCCATCAGTTTGAGGGTGGTAGGCAGTGCTCAAACTACGTTCACTATCCAGGGCCTTCTAAAGAGTTTTCCAGAATCATGATGTAAAATGTGGATTGTGATCAGAAACTATCAATTGGGGTACACCATGGATTCTTACAACTTCATTAATATATATTATTTCAAGACTATCAGGTGGTAAATCTTCTCTTAGAGTAGGAAAATGTGCTGAATTGGTAAGATGATCAATAATGAACCATATTACATAATTATTTCTTGGAGACTTTGGTATCCCAATGAAAAAGTCCATCATAATATTATTCCATTTCCACTCAGGTATGGGAAGAGGTTTCATGACTCCTCCAGGACATTGCCTTCTAGCTTTCCTTTGTTGACAAACCATACATCTTGACACAAAATCAAAAATCTCCCTCTTTATGTAGTCCCACCAAAAATGTTCCTCGAAATATCTATACATCTTGGTGAACCCAGGGTGTATAATGAAATTGGACCTCTGAGAATCATCCAACAATTGCCTTTTTAGATTAGGTATATTAGGAACACAAAGTCTCTTCCCAAATTTCAAAATTACATCTTATTATATGAATTCACTCAATCTCCCATCATTTATAGATTTAATCATCTTTTGAAACTCCTCAACATTAGTATGAGAACTATTTATACTTTCTAGTAAAGATTGTTTAGAAACCATTTGAAAATGTATTATTGTTTCACCTTCCATGGTTATTCCCATATCCATCTTTACTAGATCCATGAAAATAGGATCCCATTCTACTGTCATCTTGTACCAAACTCCATGATTCTTTCTAATCAGAGAATCTATCACCATATTTGCCTTCCCCGGGTGGTAGTGTATAGTGCAATCATAATACATGAGTAGTTCAAGCAATCTTCTTTGCCTCATTTTGAGTTCTTTCTGGGAGAAAATACACTTCAAACTATTATGATTAGTATATATCTAACATTTTTAACCACATAGATAGTCTCTCCATATTATCAAAGAAAAGATTATAGCTTCTTACTCAAGATCATGAGTTGGATAGTTTTGTTCATGATTTTTTAGCTATCGCGATGCATAGGAAAAAACACTATCATTATGCATAATTACACAACCAAGTATTTTCATTTAAGCATCACTAAAAATAAAAAACCCCTCATTCCCCAATGGTAGTGTCTATATAGGATAATTGACTAATCTTCCCTTTACTTCTTTGAAAAATTCTTCAAACTCTGTGTTCCAAAAAAATTTAACCACTTTACATGTGAGCATGGTTAATGGGTTAGCCAATTGGGAAAAATACTAGACAAAATGTCTAAAATAACCTGGTAATCCAATAAAACTGCGTATATCATTTTTACTCGTCGGTGCTGGCCATTCTTGGAATTTTTTCTTTTAATGATCAACCGAGATTCTATCCTTAGAGACAATATAGACATGAAAAGAAATATCATGAATCTAGAATTCACAATTTCTAAACATACCATATAATTTACATCTTCTGAGGGTTTTTAGATTAGTGCACTAGTGATTTTCATGATCTCTGTAGCTTTTTGAGTATACCAAGATATCATCAATAAATACCACTACAAAGTCATCAAGATATTCCATGAAAACTCTATTAATTAAATCCATGAAGTTAGAGGGTGAATTAGTCAATCCAAAAGGCATTAATGTAAACTGGTAATGCCCGTACCTAGTTCGAAAGGCTGTTTTCAGAATGTCTTCCTACTTCACAGACAACATATGATATCCAGATCGAAGGTCAATATTTGAGAAATATCGAGCTCCATGATGTTGGTCGAATAAATCATCAATGCGTAGTAGGGGATACTTGTTATTTATTGTTATAGAATTGATATCCATGTAGTCAATGAAAAACCTCATAGATCCATCTTTCTTCTTAACAAAAATAACATGGGCTCCTCATGGAGAAACAATAGGGAGAATAAATCCCTTATTACACATTTCATCTAGTTGTTTCTTTAGTTCCACTAATTCCGCATTGTCTATTCAATAAGGGGTATTCGATATGTTCCTTGAACCAGGAATTAAATCAATGGAAAACTCAATTTCTCGTTCTGGAGGATGTCTAGGTAAATCTTATGGAAACACATCAACATATTCTTTCACAATATGTACGTCCTTTATTCGAATATTCTTTTTCTCACCCAGAGTAATTTCATTGTCTTCCTCCCAAATAATTGAATTTAGTAGAGCTACTGGGGGTGGATCAAGATAAGAATCATGCGGGGACGTTTCTGCTCTAATGATACGGTACTTATTATCATTATTGAAAATATTAACCTCCTTCTTCTTACAATAATTTTTCACATCATGGTCTGAAAGTCAATAATCATCATGACGTCAAATTTTTATGCAAGAAGAAACATAGGAACAAGCAGAGGAAACGAAAGGGAAACAAAGTAGGATACAAGAAACAATCAACATGGAACATAGTCCTAGGTTCTTCTAAAGTAAATTAAACCAAGATCATCTGCTCTTAAAAAATTAACCCCTTAGATTTTTAGGAAATAGATCGAAGGGAAGCAGGTGATGCCAGAGCCTGGGCTCGCAAGTGTCGCAAGGTGGTCCATAACTCTGTTACCCTCTATCCATGTGTGGGTCACCCTGACATTATATGCCCTAATGGTATATGATTCAGAAAACAGTATTGTGATGATACTTCCCTTATGTTTTTTGACAGACAAATCCATTTTTAACTCAAATTTAAAATATCTAATTTTCTTCAAAAAATGGGAAGATACGAAACAATGCGATGATCCAGTATCAAATAATGAATTAGCTACACTTGAGGAAACCATTAAATTACAAGCCACCATGTCTTTCGGAGCTTCAACCTCAACAGTAGTGGTCACATAAGCTTTGACTTTCTCCCTCTTCCTTTTATGAGGTATGTTCCCATGGCGATTAGAAAATTATTTTCCATAATGCCCCTTTTCTCTACAATTATAGAATTAAACATTGACAGACTCTTTCTTTCCCTTGAAATCATGATCCTGGTGGACTTTTTCACCACACTTATAACAGACTCCCATTCCCTTGAGGCTAGTACTGGGGTGTTTCTTCCCACATGTACCAGATGATGGATATTCAACTTTTCCCTTCATTCATTTATTTTCATTTCCAAAGTGTTTGATAGATCTATTTTTCTCTTGCTTTGTTTAATGTTGTAAGACTTAGATAATTAGTTTTCTATCTTGATAGCGCAAGAGACAATATCTTCATACAACGAGATGGATTGGGAGACTTATACTCGATAGGGAAATGGTTTTAAACCATAAAAGAATCGATCAATATTTCTCCTTGGGTTATGTATATAATATGCTTCATGCCTTAATAACCATGTAAAGTTAGCCTCATACTTTGCGAAATTATCATCCTTCTTTGGCCGCAGAAACAGAAATTGACTTTCCATATCCGCTTGATGGTCACAAGGAAAGTATTTTTGTATGAAAATCTCATTAAACTCTCTCTATTCCATGTTCGACAATTCTTCACCTTACTTTTGGTTTTAGATTAATGAATACCATTGATCTGCATCTCCTGTGAGGCGATAAACTTCCATGACCACTTTTTCCCTTTTGCTACTCCCCAAATCAAGAAATATTTTCTCTATGGAATTTATCCAATGCAGAAAAACTAATGGGTTTGTACTCCCATTAAATGTTGGTGGTTGTTGCCTCATGAAGAAGTCGAACATTGATCTTCCGTGTTATGGATAAGGGTGCTCCATATGGGTAAGGTAATTATTCATAACCAGATAGAGTTGTCATAGTATGGTGATAAGATGATTCAAACAAGTTTCTTCACCAGATCCACTTTAATTATCTTTGGTTGGAGGGTAATCCTTACATGGATTACGTGTGTTGATACAGTTTCCATTCCTTCAACCAGGTTCAATTTCTAAACAATTTCATACACTAGATTATATTATAAACTGAAATACATTATTCCAAACATGTAAAACACTTATCATAAATTTAATATTTTATGGACATAATCCATTATCATAATTTTTTATTTGAGTTAGTATATAATCATAAATCCTTCATAATGGATTGTAATAAAAATTTGAATTATCTTAAGCATATCCCCCAGGAGTGTGTAACCAAGAGTGCAATAATACCTGTTGTCATGCACATGTTCCCTTTCGAGTCTAGCTCAAAGAGGTGTTTTTGTGTTTTAACCCTAGGTACATCTGTTCCAGAGCTACCTCTACCAGCTCGTATCCAGACAGGGATGTATTGTTTTCAAAACTCACAAAATCTCTACAGTACCAAAATTCTAGGATGTTATTCTATACTAATCCTCAAAGTCCATCTTAGGATAGTGTTCTCTAATAAGATTTTTTCTAAATCTGGTTTCCATGTTTTGTACTAAACATCCTATGATATCAACTGTAATTCCTAGACCCCAGTTACCCTGAGTTGGTGCATTATTAAATAACATTGGCATGATCACAAGGGTTCCAAATCCTGAAAGACCGAGCAGTCTAGTAGTTTCAGAAGTACTAGATACATTCATAAATTTTATATTACATCATGAAATAAAAACATCAACAACATTTTTACCCTTTTTAAACACACTTATATCCATATCCAATCTCTTACAGTCAACAAAAAAAATACTTCTTCACATCCGGGAAAAATAAAACATACAAAGGGGTGAGCTTAGATGCTTATTAATGATAACAATAGAGCATAATGTTTCATAAATGAGCCTAAACATTTAAGACAATGTATTAGACTAAAACAAAAGGATTTTAATCATAAAATTCATCATAATATGGAAAAGATAAAATCAAATAATTATATTTACTTATTCACATGGATATTCTACTAGTTGAATAATCTTATGCAATATCAATATCCAATTTCATAATAATGGAATTCATAATGCGATACTTTATAACCACATAGTCAAGGCCTTGTGCCAAGACTACAAATAAGATTCCTTCAAGGCCTTATTCCAAGACACTACGTTGTCTCATGAGACCTACCAATGCATCTAGGAGAAATATTTGGCTCCACCCATCACGTACTAAGTCCAATGCGTTCCTCATATGAAATTTTTTAAATATAACACAAACATTTTTATTAAAACTAGAATAAGAAATGTCAATACATTATCCTTAAACCATGAATGGTATAAAAATAACACATCCAAAATAAGATATATCACCAAAACATCAACACAATATGGATGATTTGCATCATAATAAATCAAATTCAAGCAGGTTTAAAATCCATCAATAATTGTTGACATAGATGAAATCATGACTTTTTCAGAGAAATATCTGTTTCTATATTGAAATCATTTATATGTAATGTAATTATAAAAGGAAACAATTATTTTGAAAATATTATTATAATATTGTAAGGGAAGTTTCGATGATATTATAATGGTTTAAAATAGCCACACCCATCGTATAAGTTTATAAAAATACTTTCTTACCATAATTTTGTCGAAATGGTCATAAATTACCTTGCTTGGAAAAAACCAGAAAGATTACTTTCAAAACATATAAATTCAAATAAGGGTATAAATGAATTTAACCCATTTTCTAGTAAAAATTAATAATTTTTTGAAATACATTTTTACGAAAACACAGATGTGGATGACAAATAGGTCCCAATAGATACTTACGTAAAAAAAACTCAGATAATAAAGAGATTGTGAAATTAACACTTACCTTCAAATTTTCCTTAGTTGATGGTATGTTAACCTCTTGTATAATAGTTAATTTTTTTATTGAATTATACAAGAATAATATACATAAATTTTATATCATATATGATCTTATAATATTGCATTGTTAATAATATTTTAGCAGTATCATCATTTTGGGTATTAACAGATTCATTTTCCTTTATATGAATGGTAACGTAAGCCATGTTTGTTATGTATAGGATGTATTTTATTCATATAAATAATGATATTAAGTTCTTAAAAATTATTTTTATTCATCAAATTAAAATTATTCTTGAATGATTATGATGGGGAATGAATCTCGTCACGTTCGTGGATAAGGTAATCTGTACGTACGCACGAGAAAAAATATAATTATATTGATGGTGAAATAATATGTAACTGGATGATATATCATATATACGGAATAATTAACATATTATATTTTTTACTTAAATCAGTTATACTCATTATTATAACTATCCAAATAATGAAGTGTTTGAATAACAAACTACACCATGACGTGGAGACGGTAAGCCGTACGTACGCATGTTTGGTGTATTTGTCATTCATATGATGGATAAAATAATGAATATGGTTGTATCATTTTTATAATAACATAAATTTATATAGAAAATACTGAAGTTATTATTTTTTAAGGGAAAAAGAAAGAAAGAGGAAGTGGAAGAAGAAAAAAACTTGAAAGAGGGTGGTGAAATATTTACCTCTTCTTTTGGTTCTTCCTTTTGATTTGATCAAAATAGCTCCATAGGTTGGCTTTGTGACCAACGGAAGGCCTATAGGATTATTTTAGTAATGTTGGGAGGATATTTGGGCTAGTTTTGGATGAGCCAAATGGATTTGGAGTTGTGAAATTAAGAAAAGGGGAAGTAGCCTCTTATAAGAGAGGTGCATGTCACATTGGGAAAAGTTTGAAATATTATTTTATAATAAAATAATTTTCGGTTTATAATGGGTTAAAAATGAATTATTTCTAGGATATTGTGGGTATGGGTCTAAAAACTCTCAACCAATAGGTTTTTGACAAGTTTAGGTCACCATATTAACCTTATCTATTAGATTTAACTCTTAGTTAAATAGTTTGACATTTACCATGTCTATTTGTATTTTTATATTCTATGGCTAATAAACCTACTATAACAATCCAGGAGAACCCCATTTGGTTCATTATTAATATATATAACCTTATCTATGTCCTTGGGGTGAACCATATATTTCTTGGAATATTATTTCAATTAATAATATAGTATTTGTTTTAAAAACCAAATTATGTCATTTTTGACACTATTTAGTATTTGTTTTTTTTAAATCATAACAGCATGATTACTTCGATCAAAAATTATTTAATCAACCCTAACATGTCATATTATCCTCGAAAATAAGTTTAATTCATCAAAAGTCTTAAAATTACATTTATCTGGATGTTAATAATATCAATTATTTTAATCATTCATTTATAAGGTAAATACTGCATCATCATTGTGTCAAAAATAAAATTAATTATTTAATGTCTAAAAATTATAAATAAAATACCATTATGAAGGAAATAATTTTATCTTTCTAATGAATAACTATAATTTAATTTATATTATGAATATACCTATATTAAAAATGGTTTTGTTATTGAACTTTGAATTTAACACTTTTAACTCTTCTTTAAATAAAATAAAAATAAATTTCATAATCTAATCCATATGGAAAAAATGGGATCATATTTTATTTAGAAGGATATTTCTGGTTGAATTACACTTATAAAATTGAATTAGGACATGTTTTAGGGTAATTATAATATCATTTTTAACTTTAACAACCCTATTTACTTTTAACTATGGTTAATACACGTAAAAAGGTACTATTCACAAAAAATTATTTTTATCTTATTGAACCACATTTTTCTTACTAATTTTAACCGTGTTTCTCGGATTTTTGAAATTCGACTCACAGAAGCGGTACAATTATGTTTTATGAAAATTTATAAATGCTCCTAGTAGGTGGGTAAAAGATAGTAAAAAGATCAATAAAATTCAATATATCTAACATTTTTATAAAATGAATACAGAAAATTACATTGAAAATATATAGGTATTATGTGTCTTTTTTGACCTAAAATAAATTAAAATAAAATAACTAATTATTTAAATAAAAAATTTGGTTATAAATTTTTTTTAGTGTTTTTTATTATTCATCAAAAATTGAATGTTTTCAGAAAAATAACAAAATTTCACCCTAATCTAATTTTGATATTCTAAATCAAAAAATGATGTCCATTTTGAAAATTAAAATTTATAAAATTTCAAAAAGTGGTTATTACTATTCATAATGGCTACTTTGATTGGTCGTGGAGTGTTAAAACACCAGGTTGCGTAAAACGCAAGCTGCTGCGTTAATGAAAGGGAAACATATTGTGAAATCTTGGGGTGTTATGTCACGACCCGTCCTCAGGGCCCGTGCCGTGACTACCCCAAGCCCGCCTTCCATAGGCCAGGGGCGGGCGACTAGCACCAAAGACGTAAATCACGATAACTTGGAAGTCATTGCCTTTATAAAAGAAAACAAGCACCACAGAGTACAAGCGGAAGCAAAACACTAAGTACAAAAGAAATGTTGAAAATTAAATGGGCCAGAATACAGACCCAAAAGAAAGTACAACTACAACTGAACAAGGTACAACAGCAAAAAGACAAACAGCTGGAAGAAGGAAGCAGCTCCTGGGTCATCCTCCTCGGATCCTACCTGAAGGGTCGGTACAGATAGCGCAGCTCCTGGTCTTCCACCATGGATCCTACCTAAAGGGTAGGTACAGATAGCCTCTCCACACTCTCGTCCGTCAACCTTCTCTGTGTGTCGTCTCGTCGTGTCGTCCACCTCCGGGTACTGACTCGTCGTGTAGTCCACCTCCGGGTATTGACTCGTCGTGTAGTCCACCTCCGGGTACTGACTCATCGTGTAGTCCACCTCCGGGTACTGACCAGTCCTCGAACAGTCGGCCTCCGTCAGCACTGCCTGTCGTCTGCAACCAACACAACGAGGTGCGGGCATAGCCCGTGCAGGGGTGAGTATAACGATACTCAGTAGGGACCCCGAGACCCTCAAAGTCTCACTAAACCAACAAGGATAACCCAAAGAAGATCTCAACAGATAACCTCTACTTAGATATATGCCCATACATATACCTAATTTATCAAGTAACCCATCTAAATCATGAGGAAACACAAGGATTGTGAAATCAACGGATAACCACTACCCAGGTATATGCCCATACATATACCTAAGTTATCAAGTGACCCATCTCAATCATGAGGTAAACACAAAGGTCAAAAGTCTCAGCTCAAACCAGGATTTTCATTATCGAAACCGTAACTGCTGAAGAGCTCCATCTCTGGAGTGTACAGTGGTCCTGTCACGACACCGAGTTACTGCTCACTAACCTAAGACTGTTGAGGTACTCCTCCTGTCGAGTACTATGGGCCTGCCGCTACAACCAAGCGCTTCCCACCATGGGTCTGCCACTACAACCAAGTGCTCCCATGTGTCTCTACAACCAAGCACACCCATGTTCCGCTACAACCAAGCGCACCTCTGTCGTGGGTCTTCCGCTACAACCAAGCGCTCCCCACTGGGCTACCCGTAACACACCGAGTCGATCAGTCAAGTAGTCGTCAGGTCTCAGCCGGCTACACAGTCTCCGTACTCTGTACGCTCATCTCTGGGAGGGTCCGCTGCACGAGCAACAGGTTGATACTCCAAGTATCTCAAAGTTCCACGAAGAAGTATCTCAAGGACCTCCTCATCTTAGGGGTCTCAACGCAACAGACGGCGCGTCAATCGGACGCCCGGTCTGTGAGTTATTAGCCTTTTCGTCCAGTGGACCGATTGGTTTCGTGTGCAAACCAACCCGACCGTATCTCAACTGTACCCCAAACTCTCATAAGGTATGCTCATAGGGACCGTTTCTCAATGAGATCACCAACACCGCTGACGGTTCGTCAAACGGACATCTGGTCTGAAAGATATCAGCTTTTCCGTTCCAGGGGCCCGGTTGGATTTCGGGTACAATCCAACCCGGACGCATCTAAACTGCATCCAAAACTTGGGTGAAGTATGCCAAAAGTTCCGTCTCAACAAGAGGAAAACAACGAGACAGACGGCGCGTCAATCAGACGCCCGGTCTGTGAGTTATTGGCTTTCTCGTTCCAGGGGCCCGGTTGGTTTCGTGAGCGAACCAAACCGACTGCACTCCGATGACATCTAAACCTCGAGCGGAGTAAGCCAAAAGATCCGTCTTACTTAGAGGAATCCATAAAAGTCTACGGTACGTCAATCGGACGTTCGGAACTTAAGATATGAGCGTTTCTACTCCGAGGGTCCGGTTGGTTTCGTGGATGAACCAACCCGGCCGAACCCAAAGTAATCCGAAACCTTGAGTGCGATATACCGAAACGATCGTCTCGATCCAAGGGTCGTGTTTCTGCTGACGGAAAGTCGTTTGGAAGCCCGTAGCTCATGTTACGTGTATTTGACCGAAAGTGGTCCGAAAACCGGGGTCTGGGCCCGGGCCGACCCGGCCCGGTCCGGGCGGTCCGGTTCTGTACAGCCCGACCGCCCGGCCACGGCTCGGACCGCGCGTCCGGGCGGACACCGCGGGCGGGGTGCGCGGCTCCCCCGCCCTTTGCCGCTGATTGAGGCCGGCGGCTAACCGCCGGCCGCCTCCCTTCCGGCGGCGCGCCGCCGCCGCCGCCTTCCGCGGACCACCGGATGCGCTCCGGTGGTCCGTTTCTCCTGCCGTCTTCGCCTGTGGTCCTCCCGGGACCCGACCTTCACTGCGGAGGCATCCAAATCACCTTGCGGCCTCGTTTTTCGTCACCCGTTGATCCACGCATCAATAAACAATCTACGGAGGGTTGTCGGGCCGTGTTCGTTTGGCCCGCACCCTCCGCGTTAGATAATATCAACAGGAGAATTATTCAAAACGTTAAACAACAATTTTAATAAATTAAAATTGTTCATACGAAACTGGTTCTTTAATTTTAAAGAAACGTTCACGGGAATATAAAGGTATTCCAAAATAAAATCCCTACCTCATCAAGTCGTCGCACGCGCGTTCTTCGCGGATTTGATCGCCGCGGAAGGAGGCGATCATCGCATCGCGAAAGGGCGTCGCGTCGTCGTGGAAGGGAATCGTGTCGTCGCGGAAGGGCGTCGTGTCGTCGAACTCCGAGGTTCAAGAACAAAAAGATTTAATTAATAATAATTAAATCGTGCGTTGATAAAAACCACAAAGGAGTTCTAAAAGGAACCTGAAATCTCTTACCTCCAACAGATGATTGAAGATTTCATTGCGGAGGAAGGAACGTCGCAGAATAGGAAACGTCGGCGTCGCGGCACACGGCGTCGCGTCGTCGATTTCCGCGGTTTCGGCGTTCTTCGTCGAAGGCCGGCGTTCATCGCGTTCTTCGCGTTCTTCGCGAAGAAGGGTGAAGGCACAAGAATTCTGTCAAAGGTCTCCCAACGTGTAATCCTTAAGATGTGGTGTTGGTATTATTTTATTACTACGCCAACGGATTTCAAACCGGTTAAGAAACGAATAAATAGATAAGTAACGAACCATTAATTCGTAGAATTAATTCAACGAAATAAACCGCCCAATTAATTCTACGAAGAAAACCACCCAATTAATTCAACGAAGAAAACTGCCGAATTAATTGGTGTGTTAAGAAATTAAGAAAACGCGTCAGTTGACTTTCATAATGATGGGTTTTCGCGGGTGCTTTACTTTGCGGAAAAGAAACGGTGGGGTTTGTGCGGGCCCCACCCCACAAATATCCTACCAAGAGGGTAGGATATTTTTGGATAGCATCCTATCCGGATCAACTCAGCTTAAGCCGCTTTTAAGTGGATTCAAGTGGCTTCCAAGTGGCTTAAGTGAAATAAAATAAAGTTTGTCGAACAATTTATTTTATTTCTTAACTTTAAGCCCAAAAATTAAAAACCACACCCGAGCAAACACAACTCCGGAAGAGGCGTTTCTAAGCAAATACCGGTGCTGTGATTCCATCGGTGCCCTCAGAATTCGATTCCGGGCACCAGTTCAAAAGTTAGAAAAACCCGCTCGTTCGTTCACTGAACGTACCCGAGCCAAACTTCGGAAATTGATTCCGGGCACACCGGGCCTCGGAATCAGGCGCCGTCAGAAAATGCGTTCTTGTAAAATTCAAATGAAAATTAAGGGAAAAAAATTTCCTTGGAATTTACGGGTCTTTACATTACTCCCACCACATGTCTTTACGTCCCCATAAAGCTTCACCACAAACTTAGGTATACAAAGGCGGTACTGAGCACGCATCTGAGCCTTCCGCTCCCATGTGCTCAACTCGAGGTTCCCGAGCTGCCAAAGAAAGTGCACCAGAGGAATTGATCGTACCCGTACGATCCGCTCCGGTCGATCCTTGATCCCCACTAGAATCTCGGTGGAAGTAACCCCATCGCCATTGTCCTGCTCCTCATGGTCGATGATATGCGATGGGTCGAGCATGTGTCTCCTCAGTTGAGATACCTAGAAAATGTAGTGCACCTAGTGCAACTTAGGTGGATGGGTCAAGTGGTAAACAACCTCCCCTACCCAGCTGAGGACCTAGAAAGGTCCGTTGAACCTCGAAGATAACTTGCCTCCCTGGCCACATCTCTGTAAACCTCTTCGAGGTGAGACCCGTAAGAAGATGTGGTCGTCATCCTCGAACTCCAGAGGTCTCCATTTTCTATTAGAACTAAAACTGAAAATGACTGCTGCTACGAGGGTAAGGTTGACCGACTCAAGAGTGATCGGTCGCACCCTCCTGTGCAAGAGTTACCATGCGCTGCCTAGGGTTTCCTTTTTCGCCAACCAAGGAAAACCCATCCCGACGTCGTAGTTAAACTACAACCTTTTGCCTAATACCGTCAATTTGTGTATGAACTGTGATTGCCTAGTCCATACTCAAACCAACTTCGTAAGGCCTCGACTCTGCCACCAAGAATTCCAACCAAAACTCTCGCCTCGAGGATCTGACCACACCTTCATCGTAAGTGTGATTATCGATTCTCCTCCCAAGGTATCTCCAGACATGAGGGTCAAGTCCACGGCTTACCGGAAACTCTAGGTCTGGAACAAGATTTGTGAAAGCAAGGAATGATTCATATCGACGTCCGTTACTACAGCAGCTAGTAGTGGACACAGACTGTCACTTGAATCATTTCTAGAGCCATTGGTTCACACTCCTTGACCATATGCAGCCACACTCTTCCTCCGCCCTCCAGCTACCTGAGCCTGTTAGGAATAACTAAGTCGGGTGGTTGTACCATGTTAGGATGTACACCACCTGATGCTGCTCTCCTAGCTCTGCCTCCACGTCTGCTGCTTCGCAGACTCATCTATCCTTAAAGTTTCCACTTCTTGAAACATTTAACACGCCCGAGTCTCTAAGACTGGCACCGGTTTCTTGTTTCTTACTGCACTGTGCAGTCTTCATCTGCTCTTGGATGACCTGGACCTCCTTTAGTCTCACAAGAGCTGCTATGATTTCTTCTTTTCCGATAAGAGAAATCCGGTCTCATCCCCTGGATGAACCACATTCGTTGCCTAATACAGTCAATCCTGACATGAATGATGCATTCATGCCACAGATGACGTTGTAAGGCCTCAATGTAACTACCAAGAGATCCAACTGTCACTCTCGCCTCCAAGGGTCGAGTCACACTGTCGGCATCAGTGTGAGGTCACTGGGTCTCCTCCAGTAGAAATCTCGCAAGTGAGGGTCAAGTCAACAGTTTCAACCAGGACCACTCAGTATCAACCCAACAAAAGGACAAGAATGAAAACAAAGATAAGTGTCTTTTTTTATTATTGCAGCTCATAGTACAAAGACATGAATACAACAGAAAAAATGGAACTAGAAGTATAAGGGACGTATCCACTAGTTCCTCTCCTGTCCACCTGCTCTCAGAGCTCTACTGCCTTGTCCACTGCTCGGCTATTGGTCAAGCACCAGCCGCTGCTTCTGTCTCGGTGGCTCCTCCAACACCCGCTGATCAACCATACGAGGATTTGGACAGTCACATCCCAGGTGACCCTTTCCGCCACATGAGTAACACAACCTACTTCTGGAACGCCTAGCTCTGTTCCCACCCCGAGTGCCCCGCACCACCAGTCCTAAAACCTGAGATCGTCCAACTGCTGGTCTGGTCCTCCTGGACCTCTGCATCATCTTTCTAATGCCCAAATATGACTCAGAAACTGATCGAAAACCCTGCGGCAAAGGTAGAATCTCCTGTACATGCTCGGGGTGTAGAGCTACTGGCATAAACTCCACCCTGAAGAAGGTCTCGAAGTCTTCCCATGTGAAGGTCATCCCGTCGCAAAACTGGAACAAGTGGCTCCACCACCTGTCTGCTGCTGCCTGAAGGAGGCTGGCAGCAAAGATCACCATGAAGTCTGTCGGCGTCCCCACCAGCCTGAAGACTCTCACCATAGCCACCAGCCAATCCTCAGCCGCCTGCGGGTCCATCTCTCCCCGGAACCTGGGTGTCATCTAGCGCTGGAACTCGTGCAGCACACTCATGTAGCGTGCATCGCCTACTGCTGGGGCTGGTGGCATCGGTGGCCCAACATATGGTAGTACCGCTGGTGCCTTCGCTGGTGCCTCAACAGCAAGAGGGCCCAGTACCGAAGCCTCGTCGCTCGACAGGATGCCAGCACGCACATCCCTTCGGGCTCTAGCAGGTCGTCCGTGAAAAGGAATCCTGAAAGAAACATCGTGACATGGTCAAACGTTTATACCTGGTGAGCTGACCTGGTTTGAGCTGACATTTGAAATCTTCTGGAAACACACACGCAATCAGTGTTTTCGTGCAGAAAGTCGGAAATCAGTTGTCAGGGTCCTGGTGTATGGATACGTCGGCCGCCCGCACCAACACTGGACTCCCTGAACTGAAAACCACACTCGGTACTCTTAACACTATTGCTTCACAGAAAGAAAAAATCAGAGTTATAAGTTCTGCGGTAGAACCGACTCCTCTAATACCAATTTTTCACGACCCGTCCTCAGGGCCCGTGTCGTGACTACCCCAAGCCCGCCTTCCATAGGCCAGAGGCTGGAGACAAGCACCAAAGGCGTAAATCCCGATAACTGGGAAGTCATTGCCTTTATAAAAGAAAACAAGCACCACAGAGTACAAGTGGAAGAAAAACACTAAGTAAAAAAGAAATGCTGAAAAGTAAATGGGCCAGAATACAAACCCAAAAGAAAGTACAACTACAACTGAACAAGGAACAACAGAAAAAAGACAAACAGCTGGAAGAAGGAAGAAACTCCTGGTCGTCCTCCTCGGATCCAACCTGAAGGGTAGGTACAGATAACGTAGCTCCTGGTCATCCACCACGGATCCTACATGAAGGGTAGGTACAGATAGCCTCCTCCATGCTCTCGTCCGTCAACCTTCTCTGTGTGTCGTCTCGTCGTGTAGTCCACCTCTGGGTACTGACTCGTCGTGTAGTCCACCTTCGGGTACTGACTCGTTGTCTAGTCCACCTCCGGGTACCGACCAGTCCTCAAACACTCGGCCTCCGTCAGCACTGCCTGTCGTCTGCAACCAACACAACGAGGTGCGGGCATAGCCCGTGCATGGGTGAGTATAACGATACTCAGTAGGGACCCCGAGACCCTCAAGGTCTCACTAAACCAACAAGGATAACCACAAGAAGATCTCAACAGATAACCTCTACATATATATATTCCCATACATATACCTAAGTTATCATGCAACCCATCTCAATCATGAGGAAACACAAGGATTGTGAAATCAACAGATAACCACTACCCAGGTATATGCCCATACATATACATAAGTTATCAAGTGACCCATCTCAATCATGAGGTAAACACAAAGGTCAAAAGTCTCCGCTCAAACCAGGAATTTCATTATCGAAACCGTAACTGCTGAAGAGATCCGTATCTGGAGTGTACCGTGGTCTTGTCACGACTCTGAGGTACTGCTCACTAACCTAAGACTGCTGAGGTACTCCTCCTGTCGAGTAATGTGGGCCTGCCGCTATAACCAAGCGCTTCCCACCATGGGTCTGCCGCTACAACCGAGCGCTCCCATGTGCCACTACAACCAAGCGCACCCATGTGCCGCTACAACCAAGCGCACCTCTATCGTGGGTCTGCCGCTACAACCAAGCTCTCCCCATTGGGCTACCCATAACACACCGAGTCGATCGGTCAAGCAGTCGTTAGGTCTCAGCTGGCTACACGGTCTCCGTACTCCGTACGCTCGTCATTGGGAGGGTCCGCTCCACGAGCTACAGGTCGATACTCCAAGTATCTAAAAGTTCCACGAAGAAGTATCTCAAGGACCGCCTCGTCTTAGGGGTCTCAACGCAACAGACGGCGCGTCTACCGGACGCCCGGTCTGTGAGTTGTTAGCCTTTTCGGCCCAGGGCCCGGTTGGTTTCCTGTGCGAACCAACCCGGCCGTATCTCAACTGTACCCCGAACTCTCATAGGGTATTCTCATAGGGACCGTTTCTCAATGAGATCACCAACGCCGCTGACGATTCGTCAAACGGACGTCTGGTCTGAAAGATATCAGCTTTTCCGTTCCAGGGGCCCGGTTGAATTTCGGGTACAATCCAACCCGGCCATATCTTAACTGCATCCAAAACTCGATTGAAGTATGCCAAAAGTTCCGTCTCAACAAGAGGAAAACAACAAGACAGACGGCGCGTCAATCGGACGCCCGATCTGTGAGTTATTGGCTTTCTCGTTCCAGGGGCCCGGTTGGTTTCGTGAGAGAACCAACCCATCCGCACTCCGACGGCATCCAAACCTTGAGTGGAGTAAGCCAAAAGATCCTTCTCACTTAGAGGAATCCATCAATGTTGACAACACATCAATCGGACGTCCGGAACTCAAGATATGAGCGTTTCTGCTCCGAGGGCCCGATTGGTTTCGTGGATGAACCAACCCGGCCGAACCCAAAGTAATCTGAAACCTTGAGTGCGATATACCGAAACGACCATCTCGATCCAAGGGTCGCGTTTCCACTGACGCCGAGTTGTTTGGAGGCCCGTAGCTCATGTTATGGGAATTTGACCAAAAGTGGTCCGAAAACGGGGGTCTGGGCCCGGGCCGACCCGGCCCGACCCCGTCCGGGCTGTCCTGTTCGGTCCGGCCCGACCGGCCGGCCGCGGCTCGGCCAGCGCGGCCGAGCGGACACCGCGGGCGGGGTGCGCGGCTCCCCCGCCCTTCGCCGCTGATTGAGGCCGGCAGCGAACCGCTGGTCGCCTCACTTCTAGCGTCGCGCCGCCGCCGCCTTCCCCGGACCACCGGACGCGCTCCGTTGGTCCGTTTCTCCTGCCGTCTTCGCCTATGGTCCTCCCGGGACCCGACCTTCACTACGGAGGCCTCAAAATCAACTTGAGGTCTCGTTTGTCATCTCCCATCGATCCACGCATCAATAAACAATCTATGGAGGGTTGTCGGGCCGTGTTCGTTTGGCCCGCACCCTCCGCGTTAGATAATATCAACGGGAGAATTATTCAACACATGAAACAACAATTTTAATAAATTAAAATTGTTCATATGAAACTGGTTCTTTAATTTTAAAGAAACGTTCAAGGGAATATAAAGGTATTCCAAAATAGAATCCCTACCTCCTTAAGCCGTCGCACGCGCGTTCTTCGCGGATATGATCGCCGCGGAAGGAGGCGATCGTTGCATCGCGGAAGGGCGTCGTGTCGTCGAACTCCGAGGTTCAAGAACAAAAAGATTTAATTAATAATAATTAAATCCGTTCGTTGATAAAAACCACAAAGGAGTTCTAAAAGGAACCCGAAATCTCTTACCTCCAACAGATGATTGAAGATTTTGTTGCGGAGTAAGGAACGTCGCATAAGAGGAAACGTCGGTGTCGTGGCACACGGCGTCGCATCGTCGATGTAGAGACCCGAAGCTTATTGTACATGGACATTACATTACTTTTGCGGAATACTTAGTACCTAACAAAAACACACACACAAGGATCGTAATAGTTTAGTGTCTTTGGAAACTCGGAACGTAATCTTCTAATCGTGGTGAAAGATCTTCAATATCTCCCATAAAGATCTTCCCTTTTTTTACCTAAAACCTTTCTTTATATCCTGGGGAAAAGAAAACATAAAAGGGTGAGCTCAAATGCTCAGTAAGGGTAAACAAAAGAAAAATCAATCACATCATATTCATAAGAACATAACTTTTGGAAATCTTATCCTGCAAAAGAGAGCATAATTTCATAACATGGGATAAATCATAGTAGTGAAATGAAATCCCAATAAGAATAACATAAAACATGAAACATTGTGGCATACACACATAATCATGGAAAATCATTTCTTGTTAGTCATGACTCATTGCCAAGACTATCTTAGTGGACAAAGTCCCTTTCTGAACCAAGTCACCCTCGTTGCAGTCCTGTTTCACTGAACCGGTATAACCTACCGTTCCAGCCATGTCTATATCATGATATATAAAATCTTTACCCAATGCATTGGAGGGAGATATAGGTCCCACCCATCTTATAATGAATCCTTTCTTATGTGTGCCACATAATCATAAACCATACATCATAGTGTAACCCATGTAATAAAAATGGGATTCTTAAACAACATGACATCATAAAACAATTCATATAAGATAAAGGAATTCATAAAAATAATTCCATCACAACATGATCAAAACAATGTAATAATAGGGATAAAAACAGAACCCTTTATTAACTTAGATGGAAAATAATTTTGATAAAACACTTGAACTCCATTCTTGAGGAAAATATCCTTTCTTATTCAAAAACATTTTTCCTTTCATAACATGTCATACGACATTAAAATAAAAGACGTTGATTAAAAATAAACTTTAAAACTTTTAAAGGATGTTTCTTGGAAATAAGGTTTTAAAAATCCATTCATGCCGTATAAGTTAAAAAAAACATTCTTCGTACTTTTGTCGGAAAAGTCAAAAAGTACCTCGTACGAAAAATGACAAAAGATTCCTTTCATATCTTTTACTAAAAACTCACCGAAGGGTAAAAATGGATTTAAACAATTGTAGGTGGATGGAAATAATATTACATATTGATGAAACATGGATGTGGATGATAAAATACACCCCAGTAAATACTTACGAATAAACAATCTCGGATAAAAATGAGATCGTGATATTTCCCTTACCTTAGGTTCGATTTGCTTTGTACGTGTCCGAAGCTCCTGTATAATGGTTTAAATAATTTTATTGACTTATTCCAGAATCATACATATTGATATGATATATGGTCATATTCTTAGCTTCTTGTTAGTAATATTTCCTTGTTACTTGTTACTCGAGTCTTTATTGCCTTTTGTTCTTATGTGTGTTTTGCCGAATAAATTCTTATTCCATTTTTAAGGTTATAGATACCGTATATCCAGAATGGTATTAGTGTAACATATATCATATTTATTCATTAAATTAATTTATATAATTACTATGTAATGATGATCATGTAGAACGAGTCGCATCACATCGTGGAGACGGTATTCCGTACGTACGCACGAGTGATGATATCGTTCCTATGATCGTGGAATTGTATTGGAGTATATATATATTATTTAAGTGTCAATATTACTTTATAATAATCATAAATAGTTACTCATTACACCATTATACCCATCCTTGTATGATGGTGGTGGAAAATAGATTACACCACGACGTGGAGACGGTATTCCGTACGTACGCACGCGCGGTGATTTCATTTTTCAGTAGGATGGATAGAAGGTGAATTAGGGTTGTTTCATATTTATAATAAAATATCATTATGTAATTAATACTGATGTTATTACTTTATCATGAAACAACTAAAGAAGAAGAAGTTGAAGAAGAAAGAAATTGAAAAGATCGGTAATGGATATTACCTCTTCTTTGGAATGCCTCTTTGAATCCTCCGCTTAGGGAACTAAGATTGGTCTTTGAAGAAGACCAGGACCTCTAGGATTATTCTAGGGAAGTGGAGAGGATAAAATGTCAGGGGTTGGCCGAGCTTGAGTGCTCAATTTGGTGTGAGGAGGAGGGGGAGGAGGTGCCCTTTTATAAGGGAGGAGAGGGGCACCTTAGGAATATCTCAAAATATTATTTTATATTAAAGTAAAAATCGGTTTATAATGGTTACTAAGGGTCTTATTTCGAAGCTAAAGTGGGGATGGGTCGAAATCCTATCAACCAATAGGAATTAGACAAGTTTAGGGTATTATTTTAACCTTATCAATTAGATTTAACTCTAAGGTAAATAATTTAACTTTTACCGTGTCTTTTTGTTTTCTTTCACTATATGGTTAATACACTTACTATAACATGCCAATCGAACCCCAAATTGTATATTATTAATATATATATCCTTATCTAAGTAATTTGGACGAACCTTAGATTTTTAGGAATAAAATAACAATTAATAATATAATACTTTATTTAAAAACTATTTTGTGTCAATTTTGACACTATTTGATATATAATTTTTGTGAAAGTCATAACAGAATTATATGTTCAAACCAAGTTGATTAAATCAACAATAATTTATCATAGTAACCTATAAAATTAGTGGCATTCAATAAAAAGTCTTAAATTACAATTTTTTTGGTATTTATAATATCAATTATGTCAATATTTCATTAATAAGATAATTACTGCATCATATTTGTGTAATAAATAAATTAAATTATTTGATGTATAAAAATTACAAATAAAATATCATCATGTAAGAAATCGTTTTAGCTTTCTAATGAATATTTACAATCGAATTTATCTTATGTAAAACCCTATATTAAAAATGTTTTAGTAAATATACTTTGATTTTAACTCTTTTAATCATCATTGAATTAAATAATAATAAATGTCCTAATCTAATCCATGTTGGCCTAAATGATAACATTTTACACTTACGGTTGTTTTTGGTTGAGATACACTTGTCCAATAGAAGTAGGACATGTGTTAGGGTAATATTAATATCATTCTTACCCTTAATTACCCTATTTACTTTTAACCGTGGTAAATAAAAGTAAAAAGTTACTATTCACCAAAAATTATTTTCATCTCATTGAACCACATTTTACTTACTGGCATCAACCGTGTCTCTCGGATTTTTGAAATTTCATTCACAGAATCGGTAAAATTATGTTTTATGAAAAATTCAGTTTTTTAACTACCACTTAGTACTTTCACTATTCATCAAAAATTGATGTTTTTCAGAACAATGCCAAAATTTCATCCTAAGATTTATTTCATATTCCGAATTAAAAAATGAAGTCTATTTTACCAAATTCATAACATAGAAGTTGCATTAATTAATTTTATAATTAAATCCCGCTATTAAAACAAATAGCGTGTTTTTAAGAAACAATATCTATCAAAAGATTGACACTTGTTTATGTCTGGTTTAAATGTGAAATTACATCCAATGACCAACATTGTATTAAATTGTAAAAATATATTCTAAATATACTTTAAAACCACTCAAATTAATAATTTATCACCAATAATTATTTCGATTGAAAAAGTTGTTTTTAATTAAAATTTAGTAATTTCCACTATTCATCAAAATATGAAAGTTATCCGAAAATTACCAAAATTTCACCCTAATCTAATTTCGATATTCCAAATCCAAAAATGAAATCCATTTTGAAAAACAAAATTTACAAAATTTCAAAAAGTGGTTATTACTATTCATAACGGCTAGTTTTAATAATATTTTAATAGCATATCGTTGTTTAGTGAAACTCTGTATTGCGTACTACACACGCTATCAAGGAATGTCGTGATTGCATGTAATGAAATGCAAGTCAAGGATATGTGTTGTGCAAGCTCCTTTTGGTGTAGCATACAACACAATACATTAATGAAATTAAAAAGAATATTTTTCATAAAATCATGGGGTGTTACATTCTACCCCCCTTAAAATGAATTTCTCCCTCGAAATTCGTCGGGGTTATAAATGGTTTACTGTTCGAAAGTTTCTTTAATAGAAACCCACATCGTAAAAAGGAATACCAAAACCAATATTTAAAAACAAAAGTATGAAACATAACGGTTACCCAAATAAACTAATCATTGGGTTTCCACATAGGTGAAAATATGGATATGGAAGAGAAATCTAACCATCATGTTATGATGGAGAGTGGTAGAGAACAAGGCTATGGAAAATCTAGCAATCACAAAGCCAAAAATTTGTGATGATCTAAGCTACCATCTGATTCATCAGATATAAGAGCACTAAGACAACATTTTTGATTTTCAAGATCATTTCCCTAAAGTTGAAGAATTTGAATTAGAATAAATACTTAATTTATTTTGGTACAATCTTACTATTGTTTGTTCCTTGAACAACTTTCACTTCATCTCTTAAATAAATGAAGTTGAATTTTTTATTCGTGCAGTGTTAGCAGATCATGTGATAGAATGACCAGTCATTCCATCTGTCTCAAACAAAAGGATAGCAAAAGTTATTAAATGTACATAAGTCATTCTATAGTGAGATTAATCATATATGGTTCCTAAAATGGACTTATACTTCATATATCATACTTCTTAATATAATCAAACTAGTTTCTACTAAACAGGGACTTCCTGTAGGCCAGTGGTAGGCAATAAAGGCCAGTCGCACTTCGGTTGTGGGTTCAATTTCCACAGCCTTGTCCGACGCGATGGGCTGTCGCCCGTCCTGCAGGTTGTCGTTTTTCTAAAGCTATATTACTATAAAATCCCATCAATAATATCGAAATACATTTTATCCTAACTTATGTCCAACATAATCCATTCTAATCATTAGGCTTATCTAAAATATTTCGGTCTAAGCTCAAAGTATAAAGAAAATGATTACTTGAAATGTCACAGAACAATCACGTGAATGCCATCATTTATCCCCCACATATCATAAGATATATATTTTTGGTCAAATTACAAACATGTGAATACCTTAATCATGTATTCTCTTGAAGAATAAATACCCATTGAACCTTAGTGAAAACATGAATGTAGTTAAAAGTTAACACTTTCCACATACCAAAGTCCTCAAAATTCTATATACTCAAACCAAGATATCAGTTAGTCCTTATATCAATCATGAGCTCATTAATACTGTTAAACATTTCATTTTCTCGTTTTCCCTTCATTAGGCGCATATCATCTTATTTCCAAAAATATCTGAATAACCTTTCATGGATACTGGTACCATTAATCATACACTTTCAAAACTCAAGGAAAGACAATAGTGTAACAATCCTTAGATGTCATTTTATTCCATAGTACCATGAGATTACTTATACAACATTTCACATGATAAACATGTAATCATTCCACTACATTCTTAAACCATTGACCGAGCTTCAACAATTCTTTCAACTCACATATCATTTGTAGTATCTTCATCATCATCAACATAAATACTAACCATACGACCACACTAATTCTCTTCATGAGACTTTCCCTTAGGGCATTGGTTTTCATAATGCCTGTACATTCCACATTTAAAACATTTAACCATTGTTGATGTCGTAGCAATACCATTATCCTCATCCCTGGTGTCAACTGAACCTTTTCCTTTGCACTTACTGGCTTTGTGTCATTCTTTTCCACACCCAAAGCATCTTCCAGTTCCTTTGAAACATTCTCCTTGATGCCTCTTACCACATGATTTACATAGGGGAAATTGAACTTTCTTTCCTCTATGATCATCATGAAACTCCATCTTTCTCTTATTAGCCGAGTCAGGAAACTTACCAAATTTTACTTTATTGATCATATTATGAGATTGCTGATTCGGCATAATAATGATGTTTGGACTTCCAAATCCCATTTCATTTGGTTGCTCATGAAGAATATCATTCCATTGTCCATCATATCCACCAATATCGTGAATCATCTTGTTTCCAGCCATTTTCTAAAACCCAAAAAGAATAGTGTGAGAGGAAAAAGCCATAATAAAGGGGGAGTAACTTCAATATCTAACATCTTCGGTTTAATCTAATATCGTTACCATAGTTCTAAGACTATATCCTATACGTATACTTATCCTTAGGGACATCCCTAGACATACCTTAGAAATATCTCTAGGGATCTCACTAACGCTTTCACATCCTAGTTTCCAAAGGTTGACTAAACCTTTCCTCTGATACCAACTGTAGAGACCCGAAGCTTATCGTACATGGACATTACATTACATTTGCGGAATACTTAGTACGTAACAAAAACACACACACAAGGATCGTAATAGTTTAGTGTCTTTGGAAACTCGGAACGTAATCTTCTAATCGTGGTGAAAGATCTTCAATATCTCCCATAAAGATCTTCCCTTTTTTTTACCTAAAACCTTTCTTTATATCCTGGGGAAAAGAAAACATAAAAGGCTGAGCTCAAATGCTCAGGAAGGGTAAAAAAAAGAAAAATCAATCACATCATATTCATAAGAACATATCTTTTGGAAATCTTAACCTGAAAAAGAGAGCATAATTTCATAACATGGGATAAATCATAGTAGTGAAATGAAATCCCAATAAGCATAACATAAAACATGAAACTTTGTGGCATACACACATAATCATGGAAAATCATTTCTTGTTAGTCATGACTCATTTCCAAGACTATCTTAGTGGACAAAGTCCCTTTCTGAACCGAGTCACCCTCGTTCCAGTCCGGTTTCACTGAACCGGTATAACCTACCATTCCAGCCATGTCTATCTCATGAGATATAAAATCCTTAACCAATGCATTGGAGGGAGATATAGGTCCCACCCATCTTATAATGAATCCTTTCTTATGTGTGCCACATAATCATAAACCATACATCATAGCGTAACCCATGTAATAAAAATGGGATTCTTAAACAACATGACATCATAAAAAATTCATATAAGATAAAGGAATTCATAAAAATAATTCCATCACTGCATGATCAAATCAATGTAATAATAGGGATAAAAACAGAACCCTTTATTAACTTTGATGGAAAATAATTTTGATAAAACACTTGAACTCCATTCTTGAGGAAAATATCCTTTCTTCTTCAAAAACATTTTTCCTTTCATAACATGTCATACGACTTTAAAATAAAAGAAGTTTATTAAAAATAAACTTGAAAACATGTAAAGGATGTTTCTTGGAAATAAGGTTTTAAAAATCCAATCATGCCGTATAAGTTAAAAAAAACATTCTTCGTACTTTTTTCGGAAAAGTCAAAAAGCACCTCGTACGAAAAATGACAAAAGATTCCTTTCATATCTTTTACTAAAAACTCACCGAAGGGTAAAAATGGATTTAAACAATTGTAGGTGGATGGAAATAATATTACATATTGATGAAACATGGATGTGGATGATAAAATACACCCCAGTAAATACTTACGAATAAACAATCTCGGATAAAAATGAGATTGTGATATTTCCCTTACCTTAGGTCCGATTTGCTTTGTACGTGTCTGAAGCTCCTGTATAATGGTTTAAATAATTTTATTGACTTATTCCATAATCATACATATTGATATGATATATGGTCATATTCTTAGCTTCTTGTTAGTAATATTTCATTGTTACTTGTTACTCGGGTCTTTATTGCCTTTTCTTCTTATGCGTGTTTTGCTGAATAAATCATTATTCTTCTTTTAAGGTTATAGATACCTTATATCCAGAATGGTATTAGTGTAACATATATCATATTTATTCATTAAATTCATTTATATAATTACTATGTAATGATGATCATGTAGAACGAGTCGCATCACATCGTGGAGACGGTATTCCGTACGTACGCACGAGTGATGATATCGTTCCTATGATCGTGGAATTGTATTGGAGTATATATATATTAGTTCAGTATCAATATTACTTTATAATAATCATAAATAGTTACTCATTACACCATTATAACCATCCTTGTAAGGTGGTGGTGGAAAATAGATTACACCACGGCGTGGAGACGGTATTCCGTACGTACACACGCGCGGTGATTTCATTTTTCCGTAGGATGGATAGAAGGTGAATTAGGGTTGTTTCATATTTATAATAACATATCATTATGTAAGTAATATTGATGTTATTACTTTATCATGAAACAACTAAAGAAGAATAAGTTGAAGAAGAAAGAAATTGAAAATATCGGTAATGGATATTACCTCTTCTTTGGAACGCCTCTTTGAATACTCCAATTAGGGAACTAAGATTGGTCTTTGAAGAAGACCAGGACCTCTAGGATTATTCTAGGGAAGTGGAGAGGAGAAAATGGCAGGGGTTGGCCGAGCTTGAGTGCTCAATTTGGTGTGAGGAGGAGGGGGAGGAGGTGCCCTTTTATAAGGGAGGAGAGGGGCACCTTAGGAATATCTCAAAATATTATTTTATATTAAAGTCAAAATCAGTTTATAATGGTTCCAAAGGGTCTTATTTCGAAGCTAAAGTGGGGATGGGTCGCAATCCTATCAACCAATAGGATTTAGACAAGTTTAGGGTATTATTTTAACCTTATCAATTAGATTTAACTCTAAGATAAATAATTTAACTTTTACCGTGTCTTTTTGTTTTATTTCACTATATGGTTAATACACTTACTATAACATGCCAAACGAACCCCAAATTGTATACTATTAATACATATATCCTTATATAATTCATTTGTCTGAACCTTAGATTTTTAGGAATAAAATAACAATTAATAATATAATATTTGATTTAAAAACTATTTTGTGTCAATTTTGACACTATTTGATATATGATTTTTGTGAAAGTCATAACAGAATTATATGTTCGAAAAAAGTTGATTGAATCAACAATAATATATCATAGTAACCTAGAAAATTATTGTAATTCATAAAAAGTCTTAAATTACATTAAGTTTGGTATTTATAATATCAATTATGTCAATATTTCCTTAATAAGATAATTACTGCATCATCTTTGTGTAATAAATAAATTAAATTATTTGATGTTTAAAAATTACAAATAAAATATCATCATATAGGAAATAGTTTTATCTTTCTAATTAATATTTACAATCGAATTTATCTTATGTAAAACCCTATATTACAAATGTTTTATTAAATATACTTTGATTTTAACTCTTTTAACTCTTCTTTGAATTAAATAATAATAAATGTCCTAATCTAATCCAAGTGGGCCTAAATGATAATATTTTACACTTAAGGTTGTTTTCGGTCGAGATACACTTGTTCAATAGAAGTAGGACATGTGTTAGGGTAATATTAATATCATTCTTACCCATAATTACCCTATTTACTTTTAACCATGGTAAATAAAAGTAAAAAGTTACTATTCACCAAAAATTATTTTCATCTCATTGAACAACATTTTACTTACTGACATCAACTGTGTCTCTTGGATTTTTGAAATTTCATTCACAGAAGCGATAAAATTAAGTTTTATGAAAAATTCAGTTTTTTAACTACCACTTAGTAGTTTCACTATTCATCAAAAATTGCTGTTTTTCAGAACAATGCCAAAATTTCATCCTAAGCTATATTTCATATTCCGAATTCAAAAATGAAGTCTATCTTACCAAATTCATAACATAGAAGTTCCATTAATTAATTTTATAATTAAATCCCGTTGTTAAAACAAATAGCGTGTTTTTAAGAAACAATATCTATCAAAAGATTGACACTTGTTTATGTCTGGTTTAAATGTGAAATTACATCCAATGACCAAAAATTGTATTAAATTGTAAAAATATATTCTAAATATACTTTAAAACCACTCAAATTAATAATTTATCACTACTAATTATTTCAATTGAAAAAGTTTTTTTAATTAAAATTTAGTAATTTCCAGTATTCATCAAAATATGAAAGTTATCCGAAAATTTCCAAAATTTCACCCTAAGCTAATTTCGATATTCCGAATCCAAAAATGAAATCCATTTTGAAAAATAAATTTACAAAATTTCAAAAAGTGGTTATTACTATTCATAAGGGTTAGTTTTAATAATATTTTAATAGCATATCGTTGTTTAGTGAAACTCGGTATTGCGTACTACACACGCTATCAAGGAAGGTCGTGATTGCGTGTAATGAAAGGAAAGTCAAGGATACGTGTTGTGCAAGATCCTTTTGGTGTAGCGTACAACACAAGACATTAATGAAATTAAAAAGAATATTTTTCATAAAATCTCGGGGTGTTACATTCTAACCCCCTTAAAATGAATTTCGCCCTCGAAATTCATCGGGGTTATAAATGGTTTACTATTCAAAAGTTTCTTTAATAGAAACCCACATCGTAAAAAGGAATACCAAAACAAATCTTTAAAAACAAAAGTATGAAACTTAACGGTTACCCAAATAAACTAATCATTGGGTTTCCACATAGGTGAAAATATGGATATGGAAGAGAAATCTAACCATCATGTTCTGATGGAGAGTGGTAGAGAACATGGCTATGGAAAAGCTAGCAATCACAAAGCCATAAATTTGTGATGATCTATGGTACCATCTGATTCATCAGATATAAGAGCACTAAGACAACATTTTTTATTTTCAAGATCATTTCCCTAAAGTTGAAGAATTTGAATTAGAATAAATACTTACTTTATTTTGGTACAATCTTACTGTTGTTTGTGCCTTGAACAACTTCCACTTCATCTCTTTAATAAATGAAGTTTAATTTGTTATTCATGCAGTGTTAACAGATCATGTGATAGAATGACGGGTCATTCCATTTGTCTCAAACAAAAGGTTAGCAAAAGTTATTAAATGTACATAAGTCATTCTATAGTGAGATTAATCATATATGGTTCCTAAAATGGACTTATACTTCATATATCATACTGCTTAGTATAATAAAACTAGTTTCTACTAAACAGGGACTTCCTGTAGGCCAGTGGTAGGCAATAAAGGCTAGTCGCACTTCGGTTGTGGGTTCGATTCCCACAGCCTTGTCCGACGTGATGGGTTGTCGCCCGTCCTGCAGGTTGTCCTTTTTCTAAAGCTATATTACTATAACATCCCATCAATAATATCGAAAAACGTTTTATCCTAACTTATGTCCAACATAATCGATTCTAATCTTTAGGCTTATCTAAAATACTTTGGTCCAAGCTCATAGTATAAAGAAAATGATTACATGAAATGTCACAGAACAATCACGTGAATGCCATCATTTATCCCCCATATATCATAAGATATATCTTGTTGGTCAAATTACACACATGTGAATACCTTAATCATGTATTCTCTTGAAGAATGAATACCCATTGAACCTTAGTGAAAACATTAATGTAATTAAAAGTTAACACTTTCCACATACCAAAATCCTCAAAATTCTATATACTCAAACCATGATATCACTTAGTCCTTATATCAATCATGAGCTCATGAATACTGTTAAACATTTCATTTTCTTGTTTTCCCTTCATTATGCGCATATCATCTTATTTCCAAAAATATCTGAATAACCTTTCATGGATACTAGTACCATTAATCATACACTTTCAAAACTCAAGGAAAGACAATAGTGTAACAATCCTTAGATGTCTCTTTATTCCATAGTACCATGAGATTACTTATACAACATTACACATGATAAACATGTAATCATTCCACTACATTCTTAAACCATTGACCGAGCTTCAACAATTATTTCATCTCACATATCATTTGTAGTATCTTCATCATCATCAACATAAATACTACCCATACGACCATACTAATTCTCTTCATGAGACTTTCCCTTAGGGCATTGGTTTGCATAATGCCCGTACATTCCACATTTAAAACATTTAACCATTGTTGATGTCATAGCAATACCATTATCCTCATCCCTGGTGTTAACTGAACCTTTTCCTTTGAACTTACTGGCTTTGTGTCATTCTTTTCCACACCCAAAGCATCTTCCAGTTCCTTTGAAACATTATCCTTGATGCGTCTTCCCACATGATTTACATAGGGGAAATTGAACTTTCTTTCCTCTATGATCATCATGAAACTCCATCTTTCTCTTATTAGCCGAGTCAAGAAACTTACCAAATTTTACTTTATTGATCATATTATGAGATTGTTGATTCGGCATAATAATGATGATTGGACTTCCAAATCCCATTTCATTTGGTTTCTCATGAAGAATATCATTCCATTGTCCATCATATCCACCAATATCGTGAATCATCTTGTTTCCAGCCATTTTCTAAAACCCAAAAAGAATAGTGTGAGAGGAAAAAGTCATAATAAAGGGGGAGTAACTTCAATATATAACATCTTTGGTTTAATCTAATATCGTTACCATAGTTCTAGGACTATATCCTATACGTATACTTATCCTTAGGGACATCCCTAGACATACCTAAGAAATATCTCTAGGGATCTCACTAACGCTTTCACATCCTAGTTTCCAAAGGTTGACTAAACCTTTCCTCTGATACCAACTGTAGAGACCCGAAGCTTATCGTACATGGACATTACATTACTTTTGCGGAATACTTAGTACGTAACAAAAACACACACACAAGGATCGTAATAGTTTAGTGTCTTTGGAAACTCAGAACGTAATCTTCTAATCGTGGTGAAAGATCTTCAATATCTCCCATAAAGATCTTCCCTTTTTTTTACCTAAAACCTTTCTTTATATCCTGGGGAAAAGAAAACATAAAAGGTTGATCTCAAATGCTCAGTAAGGGTAAACAAAAGAAAAATCAAGCACATCATATTCATAAGAACGTAACTTTTGGAAATCTTAACCTGCAAAAGAGAGCATAATTTCATAACATGGGATAAATCATAGTAGTGAAATGAAATCCCAATAAGCATAACATAAAACATGAAACTTTGTGGCATACACACATAATCATGGAAAATCATTTCTTGTTAATCATGACTCATTGCCAAGACTATCTTAGTGGACAAAGTCCCTTTCTGAACCGAGTCACCCTCGTTCCAGTCCTGTTTCACTGAACCGGTATAACCTACCGTTCCAGACATGTCTATCTCATGAGATATAAAATCTCTACCCAATGCATTGGAGGGAGATATAGGTCCCACCCATCTTATAATGAATCCTTTCTTATGTGTACCACATAATCATAAACCATACATCATAGCGTAACCCATGTAATAAAAATTGGATTCTTAAACAACATGACATCATAAAACAATTCATATAAGATAAAGGAATTCATAAAAATAATTCCATCACAACATGATCAAATCAATGTAATAATAGGGATAAAAACAGAACCCTTTATTAACTTAGATGGAAAATAATTTTGATAAAACACTTGAACTCCATTCTTGAGAAAAATATCCTTTCTTCTTCAAAAACATTTTTCCTTTCATAACATGTCATACGACTTTAAAATAAAATAAGTTGATTAAAAATAAACTTGAAAACTTGTAAAGGATGTTTCTTGGAAATAAGGTTTTAAAAATCCATTCATGCCGTATAAGTTAAAAAAACATTCTTCGTACTTTTGTCGGAAAAGTCAAAAAGTACCTCGTATGAAAAACGACAAAATATTCCTTTCATATCTTTTACTAAAAACTCACCGAAGGGTAAAAATGGATTTAAACAATTGTAGGTGGATGGAAATAATATTACATATTGATGAAACATGGATGTGGATGATAAAATACACCCCAGTAAATACTTACGAATAAACAATCTCGGATAAAAATGAGATTGTGATATTTCCCTTACCTTAGGTCCGATTTGCTTTTTACGTGTCCAGAGCCCCTGTATAATGGTTTAAATAAGGTTATTGACTTATTCCAGAATCATACATATTGATATGATATATGGTCATATTCTTAGATTCTTGTTAGTAATATTTCCTTGTTACTTGTTACTCGGGTCTTTATTGCCTTTTGTTCTTATTCGTGTTTTGCCGAATAAATTCTTATTCTTATTTTAAGGTTATAGATACCTTATATCCAGAATGGTATTAGTGTAACATATATCATATTTATTCATTAAATTCATTTATATAATTACTATGTAATGATGATCATGTAGAACGAGTCGCATCACATCGTGGAGACGGTATTCCGTACGTACGCAGGAGTGATGATATCGTTCCTATGATCGTGTAATTGTATTGGAGTATATATATGTTATTTAAGTATCAATATTAATTTATAATAATCATAAATAGTTACTCATTACACCATTATAACCATCCTTGTAAGGTGGTGGTGGAAAATCGATTACACCACGGCGTGGAGACGACATTCCGTACGTACGCACGCGTGGTGATTTAATTTTTCCATAGGATGGATAGAAGGTGAATTAGGGATGTTTCATATTTATAATAACATATAATAATGTAAGTAATACTGATGTTATTACTTTATCATGAAAAAAATAAAGAAGAAGAAGTTGAAGAAGAAAGAAATTGAAAAGATCGGTAATGGATATTACCTCTTCTTTGGAACGCCTCTTTGAATCCTCCACTTAGGGAACTAAGATTGGTCTTTGAAGAAGACCAGGAACTCTAGGATTAATATAGGGAAGTGGATATGAGAAAATGGCATGGGTTGGCCGAGCTTGAGTGATCAATTTGGTGTCAGGAGGAGGGGGAGGAGGTGCCCTTTTATAAGGGAGGAGAGGGGCACCTTAGTAATATCTCAAAATATTATTTTATATTAAAGTCAAAATTGGTTTATAATGGTTCCAAAGGGTCTTATTTGGAAGCAAAAGTGGGGATGGGTCGAAATCCTATCAACCAATAGGATTTAGACAAGTTTAGGGTATTATTTTAACCTTATCAATAAGATTTAACTCTAAGTTAAATAATTTAACTTTTACCGTTTCTTTTTGTTTTCTTTCACTATATGGTTAATACACTTACTATAACATGCCAAAAGAACCCAAAATTGTATATTATTAATATATATATCCTTATCTAAGTCATTTTGCTGAACCATAGATTTTTAGGAATAAAATAACAATTAATAATATAATATTTGATTTAAAAACTATTTTGTGTCAATTTTGACACTATTTGATATATGATTTTTGTGAAAGTCATAAAAGAATTATATGTTCGAACCAAGTTGATTAAATCAACACTAATATATCATAGTAACCTATAAAATTAGTGTAATTCCTCAAAAGTCTTAAATTACATTTATTTTTGTATTTATAATATCAATTATGTCAATATTTCATTAATAAGATAATTACTGCATCATCTTTGTGTAATAAATAAATTAAATTATTTGATGTCTAAAAATTACAAATAAAATACAATAATGTAGGAAATAGTTTTATCTTTCTAATGAATATTTACAATCGAATTTATCTTATGTACAACCCTATATTAAAAATGTTTTAGTAAATATACTTTGATTTTAACTCTTTTAACTCTTCTTTGAATTAAATAATAATAAATGTCCTAATCTAATCCAAGTGGGCCTAAATGATAATATTTTACACTTAAGGTTGTTTTTGGTCGAGATACACTTGTCCAATAGAAGTAGGACATGTGTTAGGGTAATATTAATGTCATTCTTACCCTTAATTACCCTATTTACTTTTAACCGTGGTAAATAAAAGTAAAAAGTTACTATTCACAAAAAATTATTTTCATCTCATTGAACCACATTTTACTTACTGACATCAACCATGTCTCTAGGATTTTTGAAATTTCATTCACAGAAGTGGTAAAATTATGTTTTATGAAAAATTCATTTTTTTAACTACCACTTAGTAGTTTCACTATTCATCAAAAATTGATGTTTTTCAGAACAATGCCAAAATTTCATCCTAAGCTATATTTCATATTCCGAATTCAAAAATGAAGTCTATTTTACCAAATTCATAACATAGAAGTTGCATTAATTAATTTTATAATTAAATCCTGCTGTTAAAACAAATAGCGTGTTTTTAAGAAACAATATCTATCAAAAGATTGACACTTGTTTATGTCTGGTTTAAATGTGAAATTACATCCAATGAACAATATTGTATTAAATTGTAAAAATATATTCTAAATATACTTTAAAACCACTCAAATTAATAATTTATCACTATTAATTATTTCGATTGAAAAAGTTGTTTTTAATTAAAATTTAGTAATTTCCACTATTCATCAAAATATGAAAGTTATCCGAAAATTACCAAAATTTCACCCTAAGCTAATTTCGATATTCCGAATCCAAAAATGAAATCCATTTTGAAAAATAAAATTTACAAAATTTCAAAAAGTGGTTATTACTATTCATAACGGCTAGTTTTAATAATATTTTAATAGCGTATCGTTGTTTAGTGAAACTCGGTATTGCGTACTACACACGCTATCAAGGAAGGTCGTGATTGCGTGTAATGAAAGGCAAGTCAAGGATATGTGTTGTGCAAGCTCCTTTTGGTGTAGCGTACAACACAAGACATTAATGAAATTAAAAAGAATATTTTTCATAAAATCTCGGGGTGTTACAGTCGATTTCCGCGGTTTCGGCGTTCTTTGTCGGAGGCCGGCGTTCTTCACGTTCTTCGCGTTATTCGCGTTCTTCACGAAGAAGGGTGAAGGAACAAGAATTCTGTCAAAAGTCTCTCAATGTGTAATCCTCAAGATGTGGCGTTGGTCTTATTTTATTACTACGCCAACGGATTTCAAACCGATTAAGAAATGATTAAAGAGATAAGTAACGACCCATTAATTTGTAGAATTAATTCAACGAAATAAACCGCCCAATTAATTCAACGAAGAAAACCGCCCAATTAATTCAACGAAGAAAACCGCCCAATTAATTGGTGCGTTAAGAAATTAATAAAATGTGTCAGTTGACTTTTATAATGACGGGTTTTCGCTGGTGCGTTACTTAGAGGAAAAGAAATGGTGGGGTTTGTGCGGGCCCCACCCCACAAATATCCTACCAGGAGGGTAGGATATTTTTGGATAGCATCCTATCCGGATCAACTCATCTTAAGCCGCTTTTAAGTGGCTTCAAGTGGCTTCCAAGTGGCTTAAGTGAAATAAAATAATCTTTGTCGAACAATTTATTTTATTTCTTAAATTTAAGCCCAAATATTAAAAACCACACCTGAGAAAATGCAACTTCGGAAGAGGCGTTTCTAAGAAAATATTGGCGCTGCGATTCCATAGGTGCCCTCGGAATTCGATTCTGGGCACCGGTTCAGATGTTAGAAAAATCCGCTCGTTCATTCAATGAACGTACCCGAGCTAAACTTCGAAAATTGATTCCGAGCACATCGGGCCTCGGAATCAGGCGCCGTTAGAAACTGCGTTCTTGTAAAATTCCAAAGAAAATTAAGGGAAAAAAATTTTCCTTGGAATTTAAGGGTCTTTACATGTTACATAGTAGGCTATCTATAATATATTATTTATTTAATATAAACTAAAATAGTGTCAAAGCTTGAAAAAATAAAATTGAAGGAGTACAATAATGTAAATACCTCTGTACATTATTCATCCCTTGGCTGGTGTCTGAACATATAATTTGTTCATTAATTAATTAAGTTAGATTTTATATATTTAAATCACATGAGGAACAGAAAGAACAAAAATAAAATTGTGATTGTAATAATAAATGATCAAGGATGTAACAAGGAAACTTGTTTACTATTAATAATTGATGGGTTCCATGTAAATAACCATGGAATGTGAGACATCAATGGTCACAAACTCAGTAGAAACTATCGAATAACTAAAAGGTTAAGAGTTTAATCTACAGATCATCATCCACGGTATTCCACAATAGTTATGATCAAATTGATTCCAGGGAGTAAATACAAGGTAAAACATGATAAGCAATGGTCAGCCCGAAGGATATAACCAATTAAACTCATGTTAATATAATCCATTCTAGATCCAAGGAGTGTTTCCAAGGAATCCTACAATATTTATAGAGGGATAATACATTTTTATATTTAAAATTCATTGATAGAGAAGGATTGTATTCCAAGGTGGACCTCAATAAAGAAAACCGATATCCTTTAATTGGAATGGCATCCACAAGTGGTCAAGGAATTCCATCAGGAATCCAAAAGCTAACCCAATTCGAACCACTCATATAATAATTTAAAGGACCTTATTAAATTATGCTCCATATAATTAATTCATTTATTTAATTCATCCATTTAATGTTCATACAATTTAACAAGTTCATTTGGTGGAAGCCTGTCCTTTCATTAGTGTGACAAGGCCATGGGGCTTGCAACCATTCAATTCAATAAAGTAAAATTTAATTCATTAGGTTCATTATTCTACCTTCAATAATAAGTCGTAAGTTGTGATACAGACATTAATCTAGTCATTATATGGTTTTTAATTAGGCCAAGTCTTATATATATATATATCATATAATTTCCTTTTCCATTTTAGATTTATTTATCAAATTATTGAACTTACCATTGGTTGGTCAAGTGGAAAAAAAGATGATAAATCTATTCATAAATTCAAAATTAAATAGTCATTTAACAGAGTAGTATTACCTTTATCATTTTTATTCTATGGAACACATGAATACTAACACATACACTTAATGTCAAAACACTAAAACCCAAATTTTCAAATAAAATCCTACATGGGGTGGTTGGAGTTTTAGATGTAACCACCAATGATGTATTACATTTATAGTTAGAGTCTTCGAAAACGGTTCTAATGATTATAAGAAATACAAATAAATTAAATTGATGAAACCCGATGAAATTGGTGCACCCACATAGCTATTTAAAAAATGGAAAATCTTGAAGAGTGAGTTATAGGCCACCTTCTTCATGCTCATATGACTCTCCTCATCCAGTTTCATCCTCCAACATAGACCTTATTAGATGAGAAATGATTTCCATATCAATTACTTGAATTTTGGTGGTATGAGATTGCATCTAAATAGCATCATAAATATGAATAAGAATGACGAAATATTAAAATGGAATCGATAATGTACTGGTGCAGATCTAACTAGACGAATGGCGAACGATTCATAGTTTAGATGGGTACTAGATCTCAAAAGAAATATTGGCTTCAAAAATCTCATAATGGAGAATAATAAGAGGGGTTGTCCATTGGAGATGAAAAATTATAGGATATGATGTTAAAATTCATCATTAAAATGTAAATTGGTAATTTTCCCCAAAATTTCCCTTCACATTGTTTCGCCAAACCATTCTCAAACCATGCACGAGTATATATAAGGAGGGAATATCGAAATTTTAGGCCTCATGATCAGGGAAACCATATTTCAACCATAAAAACTAAATCTCCAATTTTACTGCAACATTTTTCATGATTTTTCTTCCAAATCACATGGTTTGGGGTAATTGTTTACTCCACAACACCTCACAGTCCAGCCTTGCATGATTAAATATATCTATGAGGCCTACCTCACATGGTTTATTGTAATTATACAACATGACATTTTACCACAAAAAGATAGCTTCCAGGATTCGAACAATCCTTGGACCCCCATGAGACCTTTTCTAACACATTAGGCATTCATATATTTTTTCCATAAAATAGAATTGGACCAAAATTTAAAGAATCCATACCTTAGTTAAAAACTGAGATCTTGTACTCACATCCAGCCACTTAATTTCACACATAGCCTTAAAATATCACTTTAATAGCTATCCATTTTTCTTATACGATATCCCTCATCCATATTAGGAGAATTTTTCTAATAAAGTGGATCTCTATATCCCCAATTTTTTATGGGTTCATCTAGAGAAGGTTCAAGCCCTCAACGTGATTATTATCTAGCCCCTACACATTTCCTTCTCTATATTTTTCATAATAATCTCCATAAATTTGATTGATTGAAATAATTTAATATTAATAATATAACTATAATTATATAATAATTATATTTTAAAAAATTAATCACATTCATAACCATAATCAACTGTAGATTATATCTGGTTATTGTTTGGGTAAATTTAACCACCTACATGAATGATGATATAAGTTTATATAATGGATTATTATGAAAAATTAATTTAGGGTATTATGAGACATTAATTAATAAAAGAACCCCTTTTTATAAAATAGTAATAATAAGATTTTTCTTCTTATTAATGTAACACCTTTGTTTATTAAATTTTACATTAATAATCTCTGGAAATATTTCATCTTCACAAATAATAACTAAAACTCCTAGGTATTGAAATTTGAATATTTGAAATAATCCTAGAAATTTTATTTTATTACCTTGATTAATATGGTAATTATTATTACGGTAATTATTAATATCGTATCAAATAACAGTGATCATTATCACCATTAAAAAACTCAAACGAAACTATCAAAAAATTATAAAATCTAATAATGAATATAATCAATAATTAACTAATATTTGAGTGAAATTTTATTATACATGAATAATATAAAATGAAATTAATATTAATAGGTTATAAAATTCTTTATATTTTTAACTATATATGAGTTTAGATCATATCCTACCAAGCAGGATTCCATGGTTAAGTGTTTTATTAAATCAAATATTTTTCTTGAGTAATAATCATTATTCATTAACTATGGCCTTTAAAGACTATATTATACTATTCAATGATTATATAATATTTTATATAATCTTTATTAGGTGAATTTACATTTCTGTATCAATTTATTATTATTTGATTGATTTCCTTCTTCATAAAAATATGGCATTTCTCAGAAAAATTCCTAACCTTTCTAATAGAAATTTTCCTTCAATGTACACATTATTTCTTTCTAAAAAAATATATCATATTATGAAATGGAAATATTTATTATGTTATATTCTATTCTAATTCACAATTACCAATTTCAAAAAATAATTTTTATAATTCTTTTAAGGATGATGGTTTCAATAAACAAATATTGAAATATTAAAAAGGGCTTCATTTCATGTTCATTTATTTTATATTCCACTACAAAATGTTTGAATTAACCCTTATTTATTTACAAGGCTCCATTATTAGGATAAATTTTATTGGGGTATTTTTAAAAACCATGACACCTTCTTGAAAATTATTTTTTAAAATGATTCGTAACATTGTCTCTTTATGATAATGTTATGAAATGTTTTCTAAGTACTCTTTTTTGGATTTCATATCTACTTTTATTCTTTATCTCTAAAATATATACCTCTTATCGAGTAATTTCTCATGATTCACTCTAAATTACCATATAAAAAACTCATTTTATGTGATTGTAAATTTGGTATCGATATATCTAATTCTTAATTCCATTTTATGTAATATCATTTTAAAATGTTAGGAAACCCATTCTTTTTCAATGAGTTTGTCATGATTTGATTAAATTCATGAGGAACACATTTGTATAGACTAAAATTATATGATATGTGGTGTCATATATATCCCTCCATTAATTTATTTAAATCATTATATCTTCAGATATAATAATTTCACAGGTGGACCTAATATATATTGTCATTATACCATGCATGTAACTAATTGATATGATCAAAAACCCATGCATGGACCTAGTTGATATGTTCACAAAACCATGTGTGGAAAAAATTTAAATTTTCAAAACACCATGCATATACACAATTTATAGGATGAAAAACCCATATGAGGACCTAATTGATATGTTCAAAACTCTATATGTGTACTTAATTTTGTTTAGATATTCTCACTTTGTTATGACCACCTATGATTGTATTTATGCCAATTTTATGTTCCATATTGTAATGTTATGTCCTATTCTATTGTTATGGACCATGAAACATGATTATTGTCTCATATTATTATAGTATAACACATTTATGATCTTTTTTTGATATATTATTTTTTATCATGCCTTATAGAATTCTTTTGTAATTAAATTTTATTTTTAATTAGATATAACTGGTAGGTTCATGTTTTCTCATAGATTTGTTATTTAACCTTGCATGAATCATTTATATTTTTTACCATATTGATCATTTGAGATCACTCATTTTTTCTAATTTCATAGTAATTTATATGCAAAAATACTTAAAGAAAGATATGTCACATTTTAAATTTGTAAAAACGGGGAAATTTTTCAAGGGAGTCACTAAAGAGTATACATTAAATCCATTAAGAAACGTGAATTGATACATTTTTATTTATTTGAGATAATGAGACATAAATCAACTAAAATTGATATTTATTTTGATACATTCATTGATTAATTCACTAAAATTACTATTTTTGTGTTTATGAAGTACATGTTTGTGGTAGTATAGATGTTCAAAATATTTATAAGATATGTTGAGAAAGAGTTGAGTGACTTTACCAAGAATCTAGGATTGATAATAAAACCGAGTTAACTAGAAACGGTTTTGACTTATATGTTTATAATAACGAGATCAAAAAATAATATAGTAATCCTTATATTCCCCAAAAAAATGGAGTTACATAAAGGAAAAATAGAAGCTTTCTTGAAATATAAAGAACCATGCTTGCTGGATTCAAAACATTCAAGGTTTTTTCGTGACATAATTTGTATGAAAATCAATGAATATTAAAATTATATCCCTATGGATAACTCAATAAAAACTATTTTCCTCTCAAATATGGTATAAGTAGAATCCAAATTTGAAATATATCAATGTGTTTATTAATAAATTCATAATTAATGTTAAAAATTTATATCTTGGAACGCTTGATGAAAAATAAGATGAATGAATTTTCATGGGATATTTATCCAATGAAAGAGGATAAAAATGGTGGAGGAATATGTTATAAAATATGGTAAACATTTTTTATTAATATCACTGTAAATAAACCTAATTTTTGTGATATTAATGGTATAGTTTTTAAAAATTATGATAAATACAATATATAAAATTTTAAGAGTAAAGAAAATTATGGGAATGTATAAAGTTACATTAATATTAACTCAATTCAACCAACTGATTATAAGGATGCTGATGGAAGTAAAAAACTAAATAATAAAATAATATAAAATAATGTTTAATATAAAAATATTATTATAAATATATATTAAATAATTCAAACTAGAGGTAGAATGAGGTATAATAACCAAATAGTTATTGTATTAAAAACTCGAGCAACATTTTTAGTTATTGAGACTATTTTGATGAATTAGTGGATAATTTATATGAATGGATAGCTAAATCAGATTAATACATCCTAGGATATTGATCCAAGACTAAAAGGAAATAATGTCATTCTAATGATGTGGTTTTTTAGAAACATGCTCAATGAAAATAGTGTGATTTCAATAAACAATAATTTTTTTTAAAAAGGGATACACTGGAGTTTAAGGGGTTTATTTTGAGGAAATATTTTCAACTATTACAAAAAGAGAAGTAATCATAATTATCATGGTATTTATAAAACACAGGTACTAAAAACTATATCAGATGTATGAGAATTATACTTTCTTAAATTGAGATCTTGAGGAAGAAGTAATTATTGAAAAAACTGAAGGATTTTTTAATAACAATGATGGTATAATAGTGTTCAAGTTGAGTAAATACTTGAATAAATTAATCAATGTATCTATATCTTAATATCCCATGTTTTTTAGCAGCTTAAAAGAAATTATTTTCACTAAAGAGAAGGTGGATAAATAACTCTATGTAAATGAGATGTGCTTACGTGCACCCAGTTTTATTGTACATTTTGATGACATAATTTTTATACGGGAAAGGTAGTGATATTATGAGTAAATTATAAATCAAATGAACATTAATTTGGAAATATCAGTACTTATATATAGGAAATTATTATTAGGATTAAATATTATACATATGAAACAAATATTAATCCATCCTGTGAGAAATTTTCAAAGAAATTGTCTAATAAAGTTGAAATAAGTGACTCTAAATATGTTTCACCACTGATGAAAGTATGATTCATGTTTTATAAGGATGATGTAAGGAGTATTTTGAATTAGAATGAATTAATAATTATAAACAAAATTTTTGTATATTTAACTTATTTCATTCCCGACATTGTTTATGAAGTTACCTTATGTGAAAGGGACCAATGTAATCTGAAACAACAAAAAATTATGTCTTCCAAGATAATAATTAGATAAATAAGAGGAATATTAAGTTTTATTATATTTAATATTATAGATAAATAACAGATTTTTTGTGAATACACTAATCATAACTGTACTGGAGATTATAATGATAATAAATCAACATTAGGAGGCACATTTTTCACGGGAAAAGGTTTTTGAGGTGGTATATCAAGAAGAAAAATTCTATAACTTTGAGCAATATAGATGGTGATTACGTGGTTGTTACAAATACATGAATAAAAAATATTTGGATGAATGAAAATTTGGAAGACCAAAAAGCTATGATTTATAATCCCATAATATTTACTTATGAAAATCAAAATGATTTTGATTTATTTAAAATTATACTAAAATATTATATATACAATCATATTGATATCAAATATAACTGCATTAAATGAACAATTTTAATTAAATAGGTTGAAATTAAATATATTCCCAAACTAGATCATATTATTGATTTTTCAACTAATGTTATGAAAATGGATAACATTGAAGCGTTAAGGATTAAAAATCATGATCAGAATCTCCTTCTAATTTTATTAATACTGAACAAACCCTAAAATAATTTATATTTTATTTTCAAAGGAATATAATAGTGTATAAAATATTTTACACTTATTTATGAAATACAAAGATAGATTAATTGTTATAAGTGAGATATTTATTTGATATCCATAAATTTATTTATCATTGATGGTTAAATTTAATAAAAAAATATTTATATATAAATTGAATGTTAATATTTTTCTTTTTCAGATATGATATGATTTTATATTAATTGAAGTTTTATTTTAGTTGGAAAAAATATAAAGGGGGAAATTGAAGAACCCATGTAATTAAGGATGGTTTTTTATTTTCTATCAATTGTAAATTAGGTTCATTGTTATGTGAGGAATATTTTTTAAGAAAAATTAACGAAGTTAAATATATTTAGAGTGGAATTGATACAAAAAGGGGATAATATTTATAAATTCTAAATTTAATGTTTTTATGACTTTAACAATTTATTTTAAAAATTAATAATAACTTGATCATGAATAAGAATAACAATGGATTTTGAAACGATATGTGACATCTGATAGATGACATGTAAATAATTTTAGAGAAATATGAAAAAAATTCCAGATTAGATAAGGGTAAATATAATGTTCATTATGGTACATAAGAGTAACTCAAAGCATATGTAAGAGTACATTGGTGGTATGAATGATTAACTCCAAAGTTAAATAACTTTTGTAATATTAAATTTGATTATATTTGAGACTAAATTATTAGATTTGTAATATTAATCAAATGTTTGAACTGGTATTTATAATATTTTTCAAGGTTATATACGATTAAAAAGGTCTTTCTAAAATGATATTTGATATTAAATTTCATTTTATTGTGTTATTATATAGTAAATAAATATCAAGATTCTAAGTGTTAGGATGAAAATCAATAAAAGGAATTTTTTACTAATAATTTAATAATATTTTATATATAAGAGTAATATTTCACTGTAATTATATTTCTATATATGTCTATAGCGACATTGAATGAAAATTTAATTTTTATAGAAGTTTTAAAAAATAATAATGCCAAAATCTATAGTATAATTAAATGGAATGATAGAAGAGATATGATAATATCCTTGAATGATATTTTGTGAGGATTAAATTAGCAGACATTATTTTTTTTATTCTTGGTATCAACGATGGATGATTTTTAACATAATTAATATTTTAACACATTAATATATTTTAATAATAATGTTATTAATTTTTTCTGATTTTTCATTTTTGAGTTATGGGATTTTCATCATGTTCATACATGAGTATTAAAAAATAGAGAAATGTTGACTCAAAGTTTGATAGATTAAATTAATTAGAATTATAATCAATTATGGAGTAAAGAAGATACTAGAGATCTGTTGCTACTATTAGTATAAATGTATTTTTCATAAAGGAAGCCTCAGTATGCACTAATGAATGTGATGACTTCAATAGAATATCTCTATTGGTTTTAATGTATATATAGGATACAATTATTTCTTTTTCATTATAATTTGAATTTATTTTATAAAATTTAAAGAATAGTATAAAGAACTATTTGCAGATAGATGATATTGTAAAATTATAACGGGTAAAGTATGATATCTTCCCTCTTATTATCACTTTATGATATCAGTCAGAAACATGTGTCACTGACTCAAATATAACACCATAAGGATGTAGTCACCCATATTGGGGTTGAACCAAGTAAAAAAACTTGTTGTTTTTGAGTTCTAAAAAATATATATTTTGGTTATTGGAAAGGGTGAAAATAAAAGAGTTTGGGAATCCTAACATTAATAAGTATCAATGTTTTATTTCATAAAAGAAATTGTAAAAATAATATAATTTACTGAAATTCCCCACTTAGTGTGGTAGTATCTATCACACGAGATTAATAAAATTAATCCAATAAAAGTAGACCAAATATTCTATGCGTTGAATTTTTTTTGTGAACCACAAATTTTGTTTTACATGGATTGAGGAATATATTTTAGAAGTTTTATAAATGGTTATTAAGGTTTAATTTTTTTTATAATATAACTGAGAAGTCAAAATTTTAATTAAAGATCACATTATGTAGATGTATATATAGAACATTTTAATTGAAAGCATTGTGGGTAGGTACAAAAAATATATTGGAAAAACCACTACATAATAATTCAAAAATAAAAAAGTGGATAATGATATTGATATTTAAATTTTTGGAAGATATATATGATTTTTGAAATATTTATTTACAAAGAGTATAATGTTATGTGACATAAAAAATGAATATATCAACATAGATATGTTGTACTATATATTGTATTTTCTATATAGATCGTGATGAAGTAGACATAACATTTATTATTAAACAAATATATAGATTTTCAAATAGATCAATGCTCATCTGAATATTTATATTGATAGTTTGTGGTGACATTTTTAATTGCTTTAAGTCATGATTCATTCATGGAATGAAGATAGAGAACATTGGGAATATTATTTTATACAATCAATTACATTATAAAATAATTTTTTAATAGTATATGTCATTGAGTTTTAGAATAGAATTGATCATATAACCCACATAATATGAATTATGAATTTATTATAACGTTATAAGAAGAATATTTCCTAAAATAAAAGGATTTAACATCACTCAATGAAATGAAACATAAGTACAGAACATATTTTAGGTCAATAGTTCTGAAGAAAATATTATATTTTATATGACTTGGTTTTAGATACGTTACATCATACATATTGTCAATAACTGATTTAGGATGAATTTATTATTTTCCATGAAAAATAAATTTTATTTTAAATGCAACAAAACAATTTTTTTAGAAAGATACAATGAACAAAAGAAGTATTGAATAGATTATTTATTGGTACAAAACATATTCCTTTATTATATGGTTCAAAACGAATTAATATTGATAAACGGTTTACATGTGTTATAATATATTTTTATAACTGTTTCTAAGAAAATATGTTAAACATGAATGTTTGTTGATTATTTTATGGTAAAATTGAACTTAAGGTGGATAACACAAAACATTTGATCCATAACTATCTTCATGTGAATGCAATTTGAGGTGAGTTGGGTATATACAAAATTATAGAACTGAATATATTTATTCATTATTAATGGTTCACAATTTATAAATTTTATTCTATGATATGTTTATTAAAATATACTTTCAACTTAAAAATACACGTAGTATAAAATGTATACATGAGAAAAAAAATTTGACTTTCAAAAATGAAATATTGAAGGGGTTGGAAAATTAATCATTACGGACTCGCATGGAGTCCCTTGAGACTAATTTGGAGAATTTCCTTTGATTATAAGGATTTTTTATATAATTTAATATGATATAGAACATATTTTAGTACAAATAGTAGAAAATGTTCATTTTGTGTGATGAAGGGTGTAATTTATGTTTGATTTTTATGGACTAACCAAATATGATATATTCATATGACATATGACATTTCATATAAGATAGAATGAAACTATTTATGATAAATTAGTTTATTTATGTTGAAATATAATTTTCACTTATTTAAGACTTTTTATATAATAATTGAGATTTTCTAATGTCTTCCAAAAACAATTTTTTTAGATTACCAAAATCATTTAATAAATAAAAATATATGAGTTTGGAATATTAAATAGAATAATGATTAATATATGGTTCATGAAAAATTTGTGAGGAATTGAGAATTTGTAAAATTATGACATAGAATACTACTTAATGTTAAAGAACACATAACATTTTAGTTTGGATTTTTTTTTAAATTTTCTCATTAATACTATTATAGATTTGAAGATCTTTTGATAAAATATATTATGACATAATAGTATAATTTATTAAAAGTATTTTGGGTAAATATTTGAGTCACATGATATATGAATTATTAAAATATCTATTGAAGATTTACTATATTATTAATTCCAATATTTAAATAGATTTTCTTTGAAATATTATTTTAGATGTTATTTGATAATAAATATTAAATTAATTAAATTCAGTGTTGAATTATTTAGTTAAATGGGAAATTATATTTGAGATATAATTATGGAAATGATAAATAACATTAACTCTAGTAACTATGATATGATGGTTATTTTACTAAAATGCTATAGAATACAATGATGAAAATACACAACATATATTAGTTTTAAACTCACAATAGATTCATACATGATCAATAAATTACATTGGAAATTCAAAGTGTATTATAATAATACATTAAAATTTATTAATTATCATTTCATCTCTTTAGGACATGTATTATAGTAAATAGTTTTTTGGGGAAATGGGTAAATAATATAAATGGGTGACCACATATGCATAGTAAGAGGTAGCGTACATTGTAAGTTATCATAAAATAAAAAAGGATTACAAAATTTGTGAGGAATAAATAATAAAATTAATACATCCAAGTGGTTTTGTGTTGGATTTTTTACATTAATTTTTTTTATTTCTCAGCATGCGGAAACATGGTTCATGGTGATATATATATGAAATTGTAGATTACTACTATACTTAGAATCAATATATTGTGAAATATGTATTATACTGAAATATATGGAATTTGAGTTTTAGGAAATGTAATTAAATTATAAAAAAATAATCAAGAGTTTAATATGGAATGAAAACCATATCAAGTGTAAGTTACATTGAATTTTTATACATGGAATTGGAAGATAAATCATTGAAGGGGAGATCTATTTTAGGAGTGTAATAGTTGAACTAGAATTTATTAGTTGTTTGAGAAATATAACTATGCTTCTTCTAACATAATATGGAAATGGAATTAGTGTAATAATTAATGGATTAATTTTCAATATGATAAAATGGTTTTCATAATAAAGTCTAAAAACATAATAATCGGTGTGTTCATGACTTGATGTTTGGTACATTTGAGTAATATAGATTATTGAATGGATCGTTAAACCATGATGGATAAGAATATGATACATGTATGGATATAGATTAGTAGAGTAATTTGGAGTTGGACATGTATTTCTTCTATGATTAATGAGACCACTCTATAAAAAATTGTATAGGAATAAAAATATCATAAAGAGAGGATTTAAAGATAACTCCATGCTACAATACCTAGTCACAATTTTTTTAAATAACTTGTATTTGATAGATCATATATTCACATAGCCTACGATATATCATGCTATAACTATAAATGATATGGGTATATCATGCCACAACATAAGTACTTATGTAATGAGGATTGTTTTTTATAGTGATCTATATAACCCTAGCTAACTAAAGATCATGTCCCTGTAGTGTGAGGAAGTACTTGATTCCACAAGGAAGCTATGATTTTTGGAGTCATGGATGATTACATTTTTATCTTCAACAAAATAAAAATGATATTTTATATGGATTTTATGGATCAATAGTTAACCCAAATATCACTTCATACTAGAGGGTTACACACTATAGTCTAGATAAAGATGAAAGAGAACATTCAAAAATAATGATAATCTAGAAGAAATGGAACTATTTCTATAAATATTAATGATTTTAAAGGGATTAAAAAAATATAATATTTGGATCTACATTTGTGATATTTATTTAATATAATTGGATATTTTTTATCAAAATAATATTTTTGGTGAACTTGGAAAAATCTCTGAGGATTAATAGTGTCTAGAAATTTAAAGCTTATCCCATTATCAATATCCATGTAATTGAAACTTTATTACTATTCATATAAGAGTTCTATACCACCTATAAAATACACATCAATTATCAAAGAAAAATACTAGCTTTGAATATCAATATTATCTATACACATTAAATTATTTATACTTAAAAGACAACTCAATATGGTAATGAAATATCCATTCTCAAGAAGAAATTACTGTATATAAAAATCAACCAGATTGACATAGTAAAGAGAAACTTTTCATAGGATTTTAAACTAAACCCATACTCAATAATGATCACTAAAAATAATAATTAACATTATTTATGTAATAAGGCAAAAAAATCATTGAAATATTAAAACTAAAATAATTCTCAAGATAAAATCAATGTTGATATTAATAAACATGATATATAAACCAAATAAATAATGTAATCACCACTTTAAATTAATTTCAATGATTGGTAATCATAATAATAACAATGGGAAAGAATAATTTAAACCAAAATTAAATGAATCATGGGAATTGTGGTAAGATACATAAATAATAGAATAATGTAATTTAGGAGTAAAATATACTATCCTATGTTCAATTGGAGCACAAGGTATGAATATAATTTATTATTAGGTAAATACATAATGAAGAACTAACTAAGTGACACTTATAGTAATACTTGAAATATTATAAGAAACAAAATATTAAAGAGATGTTGAAAAACAATACTCAGATTTACTAATATATTGTTTTTTTATAATTTATAACCATGAAATAATGGTTTAGATGGGAAAAGGGAAACTTCCACGGAAAAAAATAAGAAAAATTTTAAATAAGGAAGAGTCTCAACAAATATAGGGTTTTAAAAAGGAATAATTTTTTAAAACATAGTTTATATATAAATTCCTCTCCCACTAACCCTCGTGAAACCATTTTATTTATCACATATTATATATTAAAATTAATTTTTAATTTAATTGAATCTACATGTATGATGATATCCTCCCATAAATCTTCCTACCTACCACTAAATATCCCTACTAAAAAATGGTTATGTGTTTGTTGATGAATTAAATTTCTCATAGGTTTTACTATAAATAAGTTATATCTTATTCTAAAGAACAATTATGAATCAAGAAGAAGAAATTTTCCTATAATTTAATATACCATGAAGGGTTGGTCCAAGGGACAACCTCTAGTTTACTATTTTTCATCCAGATATTTAATTATGATGACACACTGGATTATTCAATTTCATCCCAAGATTAATTTCAAAATAAGGTTAACAATGCTTATTGATTAAAGGTATCTATAATAGAACTCAATCTTGGTCCACCCAATATACACACAAAAAAGAAACTCCAACAATTTAAATAGATAATTATGATGAATTAATTACCTAAAATTTGGTTTCAAAAGGTTATAAAAATATATAATAATGTATTATTTTCTCAATTTTGTTTCATGTCGAATCATTGAAATAATTTTAGTTGCAATACAAAAATAAAACTGGAAATCCTTTCATTTATTATTTTAGAATACAAGATTAAATTTATTCTTCATTTTAGAGAATCATAAGGAATCCATTTTACATTCTTAGACTAAGAATCAATATAATGGTAAATACCCCCTACCATCTGCATAAGTGTGAATTATCAATGCTTTAAATATTCAATTCCCACCAAATAACCATTATATAAATTTCCATGACCAATATAACCCATTTTAATAATATCTATAATATATTAACAAGAAAATATAAAAGGAAGATGATGTAAATTGATCCAGAATTCATTTTAAAATTACCATAGCCTAAATCCACAAATTGGTCAAATAGATTATAAATAATTTCCTATGTAAAACATAAAAATCCTTAATATAAACCATAAATCAATCACCTCAAATAAAATCAAAAATTAATGTGTTGAAAATCCCCCACATGTGCCTCCTTAGGAAAGTGGGATGAAATATCCTTATTCTAATATATATTCTACCATTAATTAGTGGAATTTATCTCAAACCCAATAAGACATCCTGAGAAATAAAATGACATGTCATGAAGATGGAATATAAAGGGCCAGGTGAAACTTATCTTTGGATTAGGCATTAAAAAACTCATGTTTTAATATTTAATAAAAAGGTCCAATTGGGAGTATTGGTTATACTAACAGATGAAATGGGAGAGGATATAAAATAATGAAGGAATAATGAAACCAAATGGGAATGGAAAATGTGTGAAATGGGTTTAGGGAAAAAGGAAAAAATAATTTTTTTTAAAAATAACCTAAAATAAACTGGGTACCTAGTATGGACCATCAGGTAATTGGTGGTACCCGTAAGGACACCTGGGACATTTCAAACTCCATTGTCTTATTAGTGTCTTTTGCTGAGAACCTAATATCCCCAATAGTTTTAAAGAATAACTATAACAACTTCTATTACACTGACATACTATGAAACTATAAAAAAATCCTCAAACCATGCCTACAAACACCTAAGAATTCATCCTAAAACATTTAAATCCAAGTCCAAATACCTAAATGAAAAAATGACCCCTTATATAGAGCTAAATAACCCAGTTAAACCATTATTATACTGTATAAATTCCTTCTCATGATCCTAATAATTCTCTATCCAATACCATTGGGACAAAAGTAATTACGAATACCCTCATTAACCCCACATTTTATTGTATTCATTAACCTATGTCCAAACAAGTGGTATTATATCTTTAGGGTTATTATTTGAGTTTTAATCGTTAGTTATATTTTTTATATGTTGTATACATGGATTAATAAATGAATCATACTAAAATTATTGGAACTAACGCTAAAGGTTGGTAAAAGGATATGTATTTGTTTATACAAACATTAGTGGTGTTATTATTGAATACATTCACTGATGTGCTGATTTAAGATAACATAATGTATTAAATTGAGATAAGGAAACACAAAAATATTAAAGAGAGGAATATATTTTTTGTAATTAAATTAAATTATGCATTATTCTATTATTTTAATATATTTAATCATTAGGGATAAATTTATGGGAAATAAAATGAATTAAACGAATGTGTTCTACCCACATAAATATTATAATACAAATATAGTTATTTTAATCCATTTGTGAACAAATTTGGGAAAGGATTTATAATGTTAGGTGATAAAAAGAGGAGGAATAATAAAAATTAGACTCAAGATATAAATTACACACCAATTGAGGTAATTTTTATTAGTTAAGTTGATAATTACGATTCTAATAATGTTTTGGATGATTCTTAAACGTCATTAAATATTTATTCCTCTATAAGCTTTAAACTGGACTCTTATTTTATTAATGAAATGGAAATTGTATGTGGTTAAAAATTCAAAGATTATTCTTGAATAAATCAAGATATAATCCATTCCATACATGAAAATTTGGATCAAAATGAAATTTTATGTGAAATAGATTACACATACATGGTATAATTGGACTTTGAAAATAGAGGATTAGGAAATAACAGGTGTCCTTGAAAGCATCGATCATATTATTTTGTGTAATGATTAAGGGGAAAAGTGATACACTCTGGGAAAATACACTTGAGTTGGAAACAATGTTGCATATACAATTAGATTAAATTGAGTATTATCTCGCTCAAAACATAGCATGAAGAGATGATAATAATCATAAATAAATGTTATTAAATGATGGAAGATAGGGACACCCAATTTAAGGTGATTGATATGAATATAATGCTCTCAACGATAGGTTCAAAACCATTAATGGAATGACAAATAACCTGCCCACGGTTGTATAAATAAGAAATGATTAATGATGTGGTTATATAGGATTCGGGAGGAAGTGGATGTTAATTAAAAATTCTATAAGTTATTTTGATGAGAGATCATATTTTGAAATTATATTCTAAATTTTCAATGTGTATTAACCCTAAATTTAATATAATTCAGGGAACGTTAATTTCTCCTGAAACTATATAGAATTTATAATTAAATAATAAAATATCTTGTATTTTTTAATTTTAATTATATTATTCATTTTAGAGAAATATTTGAAAATACATATACTGATTTTGGGATATAAAAAATTAATTGTGGAATGGATATATTTGTTTTTTATTGAATCGATAATTTTATAATTAATATAGTTAAATACAAAATTAAATATTATATTTCAATGATTTTATGTTTTTTAGTGTAAGGGGGATTAACATTATGAAGGGAGATGAAGTGGAAAAATATCATACATAGAGAGGAAATATATAAAAGTAACTTCATATTTCATGTAAAGATAATTGTGATATTTTGGAAAAGTATTGATGATTGGGTCCTTGTGATGTGTAAAACTAACATCAGCACATATATAAATGTTAACCAGTGGATTAATTGATATTTAAAATTAATGAAATATACACTATAGATAATTTAATTTAGGATAGAGACTATATAAATGTCATTATTTTATGAAGAAAACACAATAACATAACCCCTGATGAAGTTACCAATGTTCCAGAGATAGTTGTTAAGATTCCATAAAAAAATATGAAATGATGGAAGTATAAGATCAGAAGATTCACATATGTTTCAAAAAATTAACTCTAATCATTTTGAGTTATGAAATATTGTACTCAAAAGTTATAAAAATTAAAGAAGATAAACATATAGAAGTTAGATATCTAGAAGTTGAATGATTTTGTATAAATTTATGAAATTTTTCTTAGTGTTGTTCATCCCCTAGAATACATAAAAGTCAGTTTACATTAGTAGTAAATAATTTATAGAATTATAGGAATATGTAAGAGTCCATGAACATATTTTTAATGTTTTTTTAGTTTTGGACAATATTCTTAAAGTTATTATCAACTATCACTTAATTATAATCTAGTTATATATTGGAGTTATTTCAATAGAACATAAAAAAGGTTATTCTTTTTATATGTAGATGAAAACAACTAATATATAAAAGTCATAGTAGTGATAAATTAGGGTCCTCACTTTTTGAAATCAAATTATTCCTGAATTAATATTATATATAAGAGTAACTTTATAAAAACATAAAGGGATCAACCAGTTATAAAATCTCCCATTTTTATTATTTAGCTCAATCACGAAGACATCCTCTAACTATTACATGTGTTACCCATCCATATTTTATGGGAGATAGTCATCATAGGATATAAATAAATCCCACGGGAATATGAATGATTTATCATGTTGGTGAAATCCCTACCCTGTGGTAGTATATGTTGAAGCACATCCATATTGGAAGAAGATGATCTCACTATAATGAATATCTAAGAGGACTGAGAAGGACATACTATGAAAATTTTCCAACATCTAACTTGAAAAGTATTCATAACCTTTTCCATTAGACCAAAATTTTATTAACCAAAGGATTTGGTGTAATTATTATTTTTTGAATATTAATATATTACATTATGTGTTTCACATTTCCGTGCCATCATTAGTGGTTTACTTTTAATTTTCATACATTTATTACCAAAATCTCAAGTATAGTGAGTTTCTAACCCAAGGAACACCAATTGGATAATAACTTTTCATTCCAATGTTCATTGACAATGAATTTAATATCTTAATTTTCTTTGAGAATAGGGTGATTGAGGAGAAGTGGTGACTAGTAAGAATTCGAACTCCTCTTTCCTACACATCATTTAATAATAATAAAATCTATAATATCTCCCAATCTTTAAATTAATGACATATAAAGGAATTAGTAGTGTTTGGTGAGTGGAATCACAAATGTGATCCACTGAGATAGTGGTGAGTAGTGAATATAGGATATTTCAATGGTGTGATATCCATTCACACAATTTTTGTAGAGTGGGTGGGTGTATCTAGTTTAAAAAACATAGAGTAGACATAGGAACCATGATATTTAGGAAATGAAAAAACTTTATGTTGAAATCAAGATATTTCCCCATTCTTGAATTTCATTTTTTCTTCAGTATTTTATATTTCCTTTTTAATTTTTCATTTCATGAAACACATCCCCCTATTTTGTTCTTTATTAAAATATTTAGAATAAAAAAAAATTATTAGTGGTTAGGGTAGTGTGTGTTTATATTGGATACTCAAGATAAATGAACCTAGTATACCCATTATACCATATTATAGGTTATATTATTTATTTTAGGTGAGCCCTAAAATTTTTATACATTAAATTAGGATTTTTTTGGGGATTTAGTTGGGAAATTTATATCAACCTGTCCAAAATCACCCAGTATGGACTGAGTCGGTAGATGAGCTCATGTGCACCTCCACATATAAAAGAGTCATTTTGACTAATGGAAACTGAATAAATGACTCTTTAGGATAGTATTACATTATAATGATTTAAATATTGATGTAAAAAATACAACATAAGCAATAACTAAATTGGAGGAAACAATATTGACAAGTAGTGAAATAACACAAAAGAAGGAATAACATCAACAGAACATAATATTACATAATGGTATAAAACATTCAAAGTCATATATGGTAGTATAATTCAATCCTCAAAATTATAAGATCGATAGAAAAAAACATAGAGAAAAATAATGAAATATGCACTACTATAAAAAATTAAATCATAAGTCTCGATATCACCTCTTTCCTTATACACTATCACCCAATAAATAGTATTTCTCATGGGAAATATCCTTGTATTGATCAGTAATCATAGTAAATTTGTGTATCAAAATTCCTATTCTGGATATGTGAATAAACACAATTTTATGCCACCAATTGTCCCTTAACATATGTATAGAAACTATATAATTGTTGCTGATTGTTTAAAAATTAATACACAAATAAACATATAATACGCTAGGCCACTATGTGCTAGCCAAGCCTCCATAAAACTAAAAAATACAATATTTGGATCCATGAAATAATGATAGTTTTTGGGAAGCACTATATAATTCTATAACTTATATCCCATGCATGTACCATTCGCCACAACCACATAAAGCACCTTTTCCCCACCCTAGGGATTCTTGGGAGGTTTTAACAACACTCTAACCCAAAATCAACAGTTCTAAAGAGGATACATTATAAGTCTAACCCATCCCAGAGGATTCTATGGAGGTTACTTCATCACTCTAACCCGTCCTTAATGGTTCTAGGGAGTTCATATCATCACTATAATCCATCAATGTGGGTAATTTAAAGGTCACAAACCTGAACATTCCAATTTTTTTTTAATAAAAATACCTAAATAATTCAAGTGGAAACACCACCATAACCCATATATAATTTATCCAAGCCATATGGGCCTCATCCAATCCCAAAAGGATCTCTCAGTTTCACTCTTCAAAAGTGGACTACCCTTACATCACCTGTGAAATAAGTCATAAAACCACATTAAGTAACCCATAAGACATTCGATCCACCTCTAAATTGACTAACATGTCTATAAATACCTACTTGCTCGACATAATACACCAGGATTAAGTCTCATAGGGATATGGACCCACCCAAAAACAAAAAAACTACACACAAATTTATGAAAATGCTGTAAAATGTAACGGGTGCCCCTAAATTGGGTGTAGTGAAGCCAAAACACTCGTAATCACCACCCAAAACTAGCCTAGCATGCTATATCCTTCAAATTTTCTCCTAAAATAGACATTAGGGTTATAGTAAAAGAAAAAAAAGGAGAAAACACATAAATATATATTTAGGGATACAAAAGTGCTAGATTTATTGAGAGAAGCCCAAAAATAAGAATGATATTAAAATTGGTGAATGAAATTGGAACTGAGAGATAAATCATCTAATAAATTCTAGTTGTATACCAAAAGCATGTAAGGTAGTTTTTGGAGGTGATGGGAGAGCATAAAAGTGTTTCAGTGGAAATTTACTAAACAATCCCTTTTAAAGAAAACTCCCCCAGGATGTTTCATAGTGTTCTTCGTGGTCCTTGTCCTTAAAAGTGGTTCACGATATAAACCACTATATGAATAAAACTCATGGGGTTCTGTCCAAATAATTCATAGTGTAAAGGATACCTTCATGTCATGAATATATACCTATAGCTTCCCCTCAACTAAAGGTCTCACCCATCCTTCCTAAACCATCTCAACACCACGAACAACCAAAAAATAGAAAAACACGTGTTTATCCAGAAACTCAATAGTAACAAAACTAAAATAAAAGGGGAGTAATAAACTTTCCCAATAAGTTATTCTCATCCACAAGAAACATATCTAAGGTTTTACTTTTATAAAAACCTTCCATTATTCTCATATATCCATTTCTCATTCTAATGTATCCTCTTAGATTTTTCCATGCTACCAAAAAGCACAAAAAAGCGGCACTGTATTCCAACACAATTCCTTTTCTCTTCTATGAAAAATTAAAATTGGTTGTTCCTCAAATTAATCATTTAACTAAAACTCTATATCATCATTGTTAATCATGTGTGGGTTTTGTCTCATAATTATAGAGATATAACATATGATACACATCTTTCATACCTTGAATTTAGTGGGGGAGATCCTACTGAGCCATTTTTATATGGATAAATGTTCTATAGAGCATTAACTGTGATCTTATATTCTCCTATTGACATTTCCAATACCATGAAATGAAACATGCATCATTTTTAGACAAGATTATAAAATTAACAATATAAAAATTTACAATTTCAATACATTTAATCTTAAAAATGCATCCATACCTTGATTCTCTTAAAATCAGTAATAAGTTTTCAACCATCATTATTCGGTCAACAAACACCAACACACTATATTGAAAAATCTTTTTCAAAGGTATTATTTTGATAAAGTCAATCATCACATCATTCAAATTTCATACCAGCCCTGTAATAGCCATAATTAACTCACCTGGTTGTCGGTGCTATATATACACCCTCTGAAAGGTAAGTCAAAGATCCAAAAAAATCTCGCAGTATCATTCATTATTACCAGAAACTAGAAATGAAATATCATATCATAGTAGATTTTTTTCAATCCTTGATATACCACCCACTATGAGGTGTGAGATTGTCTCATCAATTCATCCCTTATAGATGTTGTAACTGTAACCCTTCCATGGATATATTTCAAATCATTCCCATCCATGAACCATCTTGAAATAAGAGCATCTACAATCAACTATTATCACATAACCAAATAGTATGAATCAGATTCAAGGGCATCCTTTAATCAATCCAGTAAGGAAAAAAGTAATGATCAAGGACGAATAGGTAACCTCACCATGATCCTTAGATACACTCAAATTACAATATTGTAGAATACTCATAATATCTCACTCTTCTTATGATAATTTTCACCCAATTGCATGACATTTCATACTATGGGCATCTATAAAAATATTACCCTTTACTAAAGAATATGCTTTCTCAAAATCAACCATCTATTAGTATTCAACCCTTCAACTTTTTTACAAGTTCAATTATAACTATGGAATGATATATTATAATATTTTACGATAAATTTTGATGATAAACCTTTCACCGAAGAGATAATAGTACCAACACTTCAAGGAATGAACTAAAAAACCTACCAACCAATCATGAGTATAGTAGTTCCACTCATGATTCCATAGATGAAGAGACCCATAAGAGACTATCCAATCTCTCAACAATGAATATTTCCCCAAAAAACTCCTTATGTATCATAATAAATAGTGTAACCAACACCGAATTTTGATAGAATCAGAATCATTGTAAATTACAAACTCTATTTTTACACTTAGAAGGCCTGCTCACACATTCTAGTCAACTATATATTAAACCCTTCTCTATTCATCTTTTTCATAGGAACATTCTAGTGGGAAATATCTTAAATAAGTTTCGTGTTATATCATACTAACTCCAAAAACAATCCATATTCAAAACATATTCTTATACAAATCCCAATACATAACTACATACACTTTCTATAGGTTTTTTGATATTCTCACCTTAGTGACAAAAATTTGAAGGAAGTTTATATCTAAGATTACGAAATGATATATTTAGAAATTTTCATATACTTAAGGTACTTAGAGTGTTTTCAATGGGATCTCATGATTCTAGGTATGGGAATTTGGGGTCCATGTGTATACCAATATTTCATCAATGAATACAATGAAAAATGATTCTAGGTAGAGAATTATTTCAACCAAATAGAATCATGTGATACTCATACCATCCATACCTTATCCTAATTTTAATCTTTAATATATCCTCATCCCTAAATTTTAGTTGAAAATTACATGATATTAAATTAATATTAGATAACCAAATGAATCCCTTCAATTGGTCAAATAAATCAATAACACTCGTTAAAGGATATGTTCCCCTCACTATGAAATGGTTGTGTTTTCAGTAATCTATGAATAGTTTAATTTTTTCATCTACTTTCATAGATAATAGGTGTAGTTCAACCAAATGTGATGTTCTTGGTTGAGTAAACCCCTTCACCTCTAGGTCACGAAGTCTCACCTCGAGCTCTCTTCAGTCATATGGTGATATAATATATGGGGGAATTGATATAGTCTATAAAACGTTTAATATAATAATTACAAACTTTGTCCCACTTTTTGGTGGTATTCATGTGAAATCATACTGGATGACATCTATGTAACAACACACCTCTTGAGGAAAAATTCTTCGAACAACCGCATGACTTTTTTTGAGAACCATACTCCCAAACTATACTCTAATGGACCAAATTTGGCTAGGTTCTAGTCTAGATATGTCTGTCTCTAAGTTCCATTCCTCGATATAAACATAATCTTTCCCCTTAGGGGTGATAAAATCTACCCACCTCTAATAAAAATCAATGAGATATCAAAATTTCATCTACTAATCTATACCAAAAATGACATAGAAACTAGAAATATCGAAAATTAGAAATTACCACAGATGTATGTAGCCTGAATCCACTATAGGAAAATCTGAGATCCTCAGAATATGATCTACACACTTCCTGATAAGTGTATCAAGTGACAAAAAACTGGATGAAAACTTTGCCGACAACATTATACAAGAAATAACATGGGAATTTTTTTAGAGATATTCTATTTAATTAAATGAAGTATCATAGAGTGTAAACATAGTTAAAACCATACCTCTGACCATTTATCTTCCCACTCCTCTATCTACTATAACCTAGCCCAATATAAACACCTTTTCATTCTCAGATTCATGAGAATGTCCCTATGGTCGATCGCTCATCTTTAGAACTAAACCCTACAGAAACTATACCTATTTGTGTTGATAAGAACAACGTAGTCCATGAATAGAAAACACAGAAATAACCATGTTATCCCTATAAGATACACATTATATGTCCCTAGAGGCATGTATGTAACTATAACCTCTTATCATGCCTAAATAAGGAATTTTATAAAAATAATATTACATACTTTCCATCATAATGAAAGAATTTAATTCTTTTGGATGACTAACGCATGAGTTTTGGTAATTCCAATGTTGTTGATACTGAAAGAATAAGGGAACAGTATCTCTTAGATATAGATTATATTGACTCCTACAATGTCTTGATTTTCTGTTACTACCCTGGTAAATCTCTTCTAATCCCATCTTCTTACCACCAAAAGAATCCCCCACAACACCAATCATACGAAAGCTACTAGAGAGGGTGGAAACCCTGGTATATTATCCCCTATTAATCTCTCCTCGATGGTAAGATCCTTTTAACACATATATGAAAATGGGGTTAGGTAAAAAATGAGGACTAGACACCTCACCTCGAGGAAATGTCTAATCATAATAATCATGGATTCTTTGAATCACATCCATGTAATAGTAGAGAAAAATTTATCAAATAACCAAACCAAATTGCATATTATGCAACTGATGTAGTCCCATGAAAAAGATCCATTAAATTATTCACCTTATTCAAACTCAGAAATTGGGGAATGAATTAAAAAAAAGGTTCTTATAAGAATCCCACAAAAAAAACTAATTTATTTGAGTTTGGATCGTCATGTCCCACCACCTCTGAGATGGTCCCTATGATGTGAACTATGACAACATAACCTGATAATTAGTAGGTGTCTCTACAATGTTAAATATCCACCCAATAATATTCTTCCAATCATTATCATATTTTTGATGTTCCATTCCCATAAAGAATGGAGGTTGATAAAACTGTAAATAATTAGAAAACACAACCATCATGAGTCCTATCCAATGGGAACCTTCTCCTCCCCTAAAACAATATATAAAACACCCAACTAATGTGGCTCTACTAACTAAACCATAGAGGAATCATTAGGGGAATTCTTGGCCTTGAACTCTTGAATGTCTAGTGGTATTAAAAGAAAATTCCCCCTTTTTGAAACATCATCATCCATGTCCCTCAGTGGAACCACATGATGTCAAAGAGGTGGAATTATTTGAAATATGAAAATGAAACTCATATATGACTTTAAGATGTCATATATTTAAATAAATAAGTAATTAACATGATTATACCCAAACATACAATGATACTTGGGATCTAACTATTTAGCTACACATAACCACTTAGCATAGCCCTTTAGAACCATCCCAAGGACGAAACCCACATAATGGTACAATCACATTATTCACATTCATATATCCATACCAACAAATAATAGGCATTATAAGCTTAAATTAATTAAATTTCCCTTATAATATATTTTGGAAGGCACTGAATACATGACTACTAACTTTTTAGTAATTTAAACCTATATCAGTCATATGAAAATAGGTGTAAGACATGGGGACCTACATAACTATCCATAATGAATAAAATCACCTTCTCTATTTAATTAGGAATAGAGAAAATCCTATAAATTGTAACCACACAGTAATAGTTGAAAGTAGTATGAAATTGTAACACTATTACCTATAAAAAAATCATACTTTCATGAATACTCAGAGATCCACTACATGAGTGGTATGAGAGAACAATATTATATCCCCAACCTATGTCCCATCCAACAAATATTTAATTTAATAATCCACATATATTATTTTATGAAAAATAAAGGGGATCTAATTTCATTTTGTAACATACTGACCAGAATCACATGGTCTAGTCAGATATGGTACAAGACCTCATACATGCCTCCCCAATTTACATGGTTTTTGACTAGTAGTGAGGACCTAAATGGTATGTGGGGAGAATGCTCCCTCATAATCATGTGAATATCATAGTAATAGGTACCACACAATCAATAACCAAAGTGGAGGCAACAACAATGATGCAATGTAGAACAATATAGACGAATCAAAATATCAACATAAAAAGATATAACCCAAGAGAATAAAAAGTTTATATTTATACAATGAATTATAATGAGATACCCACAAGTCATGGATCCATGTAAAAAATTATAATAGAAAAAATAAAATAACACAGGAACAACTATTATAAATTCTGGAAATGCCCCAATATCACCTATATCCTTGTACACAAGCACCCACTCTATAGTCTCCCATATTGCGCTTTCCCTTGGACAGATCCTTGATTATAAATTCTATATGTTCATTTAGATTCATGTGAATCATGTGAGAATGAATTTAGAATGAAACCATCAATATTCCATTAGAATAAGTTCTAAAACTGTATATAGGTGGATGCATCAATATAAAATAAATAAATAAATAAACACACAATATATTGGCCCATCATGCACTAAAATGACTCTCTAAACCAAGACCCTACCTATTTTCGATAGAATAATATTAATTTTGAACCAAAATATCAAGGTATAACTAATGGACCATTCCACTATCTTAGGTCGTGACCACATCGAGCACCCTAGACCATCCCTGCATAGTCTGCAGAGGTTCATGAACACTACATCCAATCAAAGAGGGTTCTAGGAAGGCCACATTATCACTTTGAACCATACCCAATGTATTTAGGGAGGTAAAATAATCTCTATAACAGATTTAACGGGGTTCTATGGTTGTCACATTATCACATCAATGCATCATTTTGGGTTCTAGAGAGGTCAGAAACAAGAAGGAATGAAGAAAATAAATTTATCAAAGGCCAACAAAATAATATTTAATACAAATCATACACATGCATCATTTATTCATGAACTATACTCCTCAAATATACCTAAATGAATCTCCCAATGTCTCTTTTCCGAATAGGACAACCCCTATTTCACTAGTAGACCAAGTCATGGAATGAATTTAAAAACCCATAATCATATTGCTCCCACTATAATGGCTTAATGCATATATAAAGACCTACCGGATAACTCTAATATGACAAGAAGAATTTTGGTAGGGTTATGATCCCTCCCAAATGAAAAATGATACATATAATGGCAAACAAATGTTGATAAATGGTAATATACTTCCTATCTTGTCCAGAGTGAACCAAAACACCCTTAGTGACTACCCAAAACATTCTTGGCACAATGAATCACTAAAATAATCCAAAAAATCATACAATAGGGTTATTAGAACTGTGAAATAAGTATAAAAAGATATAAATAGATATTTAAGTTTATAATGATGTAATATTTCCATTGATAATTCCATCGGGATAAACAATGTTAAATTTGGTGAAGAGAAGTGCATGGGAGATCCAAATCATACTTGAGAATCCCCCTAGACACCCAAATCAAATAAGGCAGTTAATGGAGGTGGGGGAGCTAAAGTGGTCTTATTGGAATGTTAAAAAACTATCCATTATTAAAAAATACATAAAATGTTTCATGACATGAAATGTGGTTCACACCATGAACCACTCTAGGTAGAACCCTTTTGGGATTCTATCTTGATAGTTATTGAGGTGAAGGATATCATTGACATAATTAATAGTTTAATGTTTTTTCTTCTCACATTCCATTATATACCATTCTTCTAAAACCCTATCTTGAGCTATCCCAACAGCCCGAATAGCCAAAAACGTATAAAATAAATGCGTTTATGATGAAATTAAATAGTAAAACTGATGAAATCCAAGGAGTGATGAAAATTAATGTTTATGTATAATATGTAAATATTTAATTTTTTTAATTATTTTTTTTCTATTTTCAATTTTTTTTCTTTATTTCCGTTCAATTAGGACGAGTGTAAAAGTGGGACCATTCTATAACGAATCCTGACATATAATATAATTTTATAAATATTAAAAATATATATACGATAAAATCTAGGAGTAACACCTAGTTTATCCTTTTCAAACAAATAAATATCTCTTACAATAAGATACTATGGTAAAACAACATAGGCATAAATATGATAATAATTTTGACACTCTAACTGCTGGAAGGATGAAAACTATTTCCAAAATGAGGGAATCCAATATAAAAACATATATCCCCATGCCATCATAGTGTTGGAGAAATAACACTATAGGGGACTAAATAGTAAATTATTGTCCCTTTTCTACTAGATTGACAACTCAAATAGTTCCATGTTTAAATGGAATAACATGTGAAAATGATGCCTATAGTGGACACCACCCTCAATGAACTCATAGAGAAAGGAAAATAATGAGAATAAAAAGAATAATAAGTAGATCAGTCCATATATCAAGAAGTCATTTAATAGGTGCAACAATCGTTTGAACAACCCTCACAACCACATATTATATATATCATTCCTTATGCACTCTATGGAGAATAAGGGATACAATTTGTGTTATAACAACCATTGATTTCAGTATATATTTTCATTTAAAATAAATTTGATGTGTACAATAGATTATTATACCAACCACACATTAATTAAGTGAATAATGATTTAATACAACACAAAATTGAATAAATTATTAGTTAATTAAATGATATTGATAAATAAATGATGTTTTAAAATAAAAATAGGTTAAAATCACTTAAAAAATACAATTGGTTCTAAACAAATTGTTTTGATCTATTTGGTTGAATTATTAGTTTTTGATAAATTTAATACTTTTCAGGAATGATATGTGTAAAATTTATTAAAAATATTCAAATAACAATTAATTAAATAAATTAAACCACTTCAAAAAATTGTAATGTAATGATAAGGAATTCTAGTATAAAGTTTTCTGTCAAACATAAGTATTTCATTCAAAAACATTATATTTATTATATATCATATATGTTATATTTGAATGATAAATTAATAATTTTTTTTATTTTAATATGAAAATTTAAATAATTTCTTTTTTCATTAGGAAAAAAATATCTTGTGGTAAACTTTTTGGATTTTTCTAATTTTGTTTTTCAGAGTTGAATAGAAAAAAATACAATTTGTAAATTCACTATAACATTTGTAACATTATAATAATATTGGAATGTCCTAGAAAATATAAGAACCTATTCACAACCAATTATATATTTATGTTGTTATGAAAATAATTTAAAATCATAATATTTAATTTTGAAACACGTGTTTCATTTTTTGTAACTGATGTCAAATTTTATTCTATTAAAAACGATTTTATTACATTGACAATAATTAATTATTCACAGTGATCCAATATGTTTGGGATTACATTTAAATTCATAAAACTGTTATTTTTTCTCTATATCCAATAAATATTAGGAATATTAATTCTGTAAATGATTTTGGGGCTAATTTATTTTAATACATAAAATGGGAATTTTTCTAAAAAACCGTTTTCTATTGGACTTTACGTATATATATTTAAACTAATTTATTCAACTTTTAATATTTAAAAATGATAATATATAAAAAATAGTTTTAATAAACATGTGAATTTTCATAAATTTTAATTTCATTTTTTTTACGAAAATATTTTTTATGGTATAAATTGAATTTATTATAGTAAATGTTTAAAGGGGTTTAAAGGTGTTTATACTAAGAGAGAAAGAATATAATATGAATGAATAATTATATTAGTTTGATTTTTTAGTGGATTTAGACAACCCCTCACCTTATGTTATATATTATGATTATATGGTTCCAGTTTCCCATGAAAATTTCATTTTGTTATTTTAAAGTTAAGTGTATTTACAAGGGTGATAGTCCCCTCCCTTATAAAATGGAACATACTCTTATCAATTATTCATACATATTGAGCATCGTAGATCAAGAAAAATATACCAAAAAAACCTATTAACATTCAAACATATGTATAATATGTTTCTATCTCACCAAAAAACAACCATATAAGGATTAAAGTGTATACCAATGGAGGATACATGAGCAAGAGATATTTTCTTAACTAAGTTATTTAATGTTTATTTCCTCTTCCACCCATTATGAATCTATTATATCTATCTTAATCTATATAAATAAGATTCATAAATGTATTTAAATTTTATTATGATTATGAAATAACAATTTTCTACTTCTAATCCATACAATAAAAAATGAAACCACCACCCATGCCTACATATTGGCTTCTTCCTCAATCATGCGAGGAATATTATTTTTCATGGAATCCTCCCATGGATGGATATACAGATGTATTTAATAAATATATATTTTATATATTACATAATTCTGTTTTTAACAATGATAAATTATTATTGAAATTAATTTTTTCCATCAATTGAAGAATAAAATATCACTCTTGTTAACATGTGGGCCACTTCCACCATAATGTAATCTAATTTATTTATAAGAAAAAAAAAATATGAATGGTTCTATAAGTATTTATAACAAATAAATGTTATATTTATGAATTAATTAAGATTATAGAGATGATGAAACAATAAATACCTTGATCCCAGTATCCTAGAGTTGATACTTACTTTATTACATTGGTACTGGATTCAAGCTATCACATTCCAAAGGACAGAATAGTTTAGTAGTCTTGGTAAACCAGATTCATAGATAATTTTCAAAGTATATTTTTCAAAATAATATAAAACAAAAATTTTCTTATTATAACATCATTATTCAAACTAATAAATCATTCTATAAAAAAAATTATACAATTATTCGTATCAATGATGAAGGATGCAGATTATAGGGGTGAAATCCAATACTCACTAAGAGAATATAAATGTAAAACACTATATTAGAACAAATAATTAATAATAAATATTGAAAATTTAGTAACTAAAAACAAATTCCATCTAACCAACAGCTTGGGAAAAAAATAATAAGGTTGAAATAACCAATGATAAAATAACTCCATATAGACATTATCCTGATCTTGAAACATATCCATGGATATCATAAATATTTATATAATCACATTCCTAGAAATAACTAATTTCAAAATGATGGAATTCATAATTTTAGACATCATAATATTACTATCAAGCCCTAGATTCAAAAAATCATACATAAATTGTTATGTTATCGACCAAATACCCAAATTAGTTTTCCTCATGAGATATACCAATGAATCAGGGGGCTACAATGGTCCTCTCCAATAAAATATATATTCTATATTATTGTTTATATAAATAACCAATACAAATTAATCAACATTTTTAAATAATGAAAAATTTATGAATAAGATGAACTGACTTATGTAATTTAAAAACATTCAAAATTCAAACTAATCATAAATAATCCATATAAAGAATTAGGATGGTATAATTTCAATGTATCACTAGTAAAGATAAATTAAAATAATGATTTTCTTTATTATTAATTTAAACACAATAAAAATATCATTATCACAGTCTTTAAAAAAATTCCACTTTGACATCTTGATTAATTTTTAAAATATAATTTTTTTAAATTTTAGGGAATTCTTTTTCAATGGAATAAATCAATAACACATGTAAATAAAAATATAATCATTTACATGTCATAATTTTAGGAAATTACATTCATTCACAGTGTCATAAAAATGATTTATTTCACATTTTTGGTACAAATTTAAAAATTACCATATTAAGAAATTGAAAAGAAGTTTCCATTTAAACCACTTTTTAAAAAGTAAAATGTCGGTAAAATTTCATTAACCAATATTAATATAATCATAAAAAAAAAATTAAATATTTTTACGTAAAATATGGACATGAATGAAAATGATTTTTCTCTCAACAAAAAAAGCCAGTCTTCATAAAAAACATTGTTTGGATCCGTTGAGTAAATAAAAGAGGAAATTGAATGGAAAATTAATAATATTAAAAAATAACCATGTGATAATAAAATATAATTTTTAGATATAAATATCTTATAATTATTCTTTTTGATACTTAAACATAAATATTTCTGAATTATGATGAGATTGAGATATTAACCATTACCACTTCTATAAATTTTCAACCATAATCCCCTTTAAGTAAAAAATATCCAAATAAATATTCAAATACCATTAATATTATGTAAATAAGGATATACCATATCATTGGGGTAGTATGTAATCATCATGAATGAAAAAAGTCTAAAATACGACATATGTCTTGTAGAAACAAAAGTGAGACAAGAAACCATTTTAATGATCACAATATTGAAGTGAGAATTAATCAATGAAGTGATTATGGGTATAAAATATAAATCCACATAATTTTTTTTAAATACAACATAATATGGTAAAATATAATTTTAAACATAATCATGGCATAACATAGTCAATTATGTAGATGTATAATCTAAATAATGTAAATTGAATTAAGAACCACATCACCTCATGTCCGACTACCTTTGATTGCATTTACACATCATAATAATAAATATATTATATATATATATATATATATATATATTAAATATTCATAATCATATATATTTATAAGGCCCCAGCCTTAAACCTTACTTAATCTTGAGTTATTACAAGATTACACATTGAGGATCTTTTCAGGTTTAGAGTTTTAGAGAATTAGATCTTGAAACTTGCATTACATTCCACCTTTGAACAAAGTGGTTACATAAAAGACAGGATTCATTCTTCCCAACAACGGAAACATATTTAAAATAAAACTTGGATTCTTTCTTGACACATCCTTGACTCTATCATCTTATCATGTACCTTTCCCGTGACCTGTGAAAAACATTTCAAAAACATGGGATGAGCATAAAAAGCTCAGTAAGGGTTATAAAAATATGGAAAGGAAACATGAGTTTATATATACATAAGAATGAAATCATACTTTACCCATAAAACCATGGCACTTTCATAACTCATCAAACCATGAATAAATCATAGAAATCATATGACAAAAAGGTAACTTGAGGCATTCATAACATTCTTACGTAGGGAGTAACCATCTTGGTTACATTTGGAATACCCATGACAGTATATTCCCTAAATCTCTTCGGAGAAACATTAACGTTTCACTCCTTCGTGTTACCCAATGCATTGGAGAGCTATATCGGGCTCACCCGCCCTTAGTTTATCACAGAACCACCCGCTTTCATAACAATGCCCAAGAACCATAACATAAATGTATCACATAAAACATGCATAAAGGAAACATAACATTTCCACATTTCCATCACAATATAACATTTTAGTATATTGAAATAATGAATCCATTCAAAAATAAACCATTTCCAAAACCATTTAAAACATTTAATAAAGAGATTTTTGAATCAAAGTGTCCCATACCACCTTGAAGCTTAAAATATTGAACCATTAATATCCATATAAATAAATCCTTAAAACCATTTTTGAAAACATGGATATTAATAAGAACAAAAAATTAAAACATTTAAAACGATATTTTGGTTAAAGGGGTTTTACCAAAATTAGAGACACTTGAATACAATAATTGAGGAATAACATTTAGTCAGAACTTTATAATATCATGAGAATAAATGGATTCATGATACAATACTCCAAAGGACAGTATATACACCATATAATAGTGAATTTGTGCATAACAATAATGAACCCTCAATAGAAATGTCAAATGTGATGAAATCCCTTATAGAGAAGGTATCCTTAAATTAAGGACAAATCAATCTCAAAAATATGTGTGAAAAATATATGTACACCCAATATAAGTGGATATTAAGTGTAAAACAATAAAAGTTCATTCACACATATTCAATGGATGACATATTCAATGACTACATGTTGAACCAAAAGAAATCGAAATTGGGTTAAAAAGTTCCCTTGACAGCCTAACGACATCACGTCAAAATGAGTTGATGAGAGATAAAAAGTGTATCTCATCTCTTGGAAATAAAATTTACATCAATAAGGATATATGAGAACATATCCCAACATAACAATATGTAAATTAAAAGACCCAACAAAAGAAGTATTTTAAAAAAGAGGAGGGTGAAAGGTTCCCTTATCGACTTGGGTATCTTCCAAAACATGCACCCCATGAAAGAAGGACAATAGATCATTGATGTAAATACTCATAAACTAAAGTATATTACACAAATAGTAGAATATTGGGCAGTACATACACCACTCAATGGAATTTGTGGCAAATTTAGCATAAATCTCACGGGAATAAAAGTGAGATGAAAAATCCCTTACGAAAACTCGGCAGCCTAACGGCGCCACATAAAACTTACGAATATGGATTGATGAGATCAAATAGGGTATCTCATCACATTTCAATAAAATGTACAGAAATAGGAATATAAAATAACATCCCCCAACATTACAAAGAGGAGCTTAAAAGAAGTGACATAAAGGAGTGTACTTAAAAAGAAAGAGAGAGGTTAGATCTCTTATGAAAGTTCGGCAGCCTAACGGCGCCACTCAAAACATCCAAAATGGATTGATGAGAGAGAATAGGGTCTCTCATCACATGAACATAAAAATTACAGTAAGTGTAATATAAAATATCATCCCAATAACAAGAAAGATGAGCTTTAAAAGGAATGACATAAAAGTGTGTACTTAAAAAGAAAGAGAGGAGTAGGATCCCTTACCTCGAGTCCGACTTGACTCGATTGTTCATTAATCTCCTGAATAATAAACATGAGTTAATTTATACTTCCTTAAGAACCATTTTCAAGTTCATTAATCCTTTAATATTACTTATTACCATGTCATAAACATTATGTGATCATTTAAGTTAATAATATTTGTTTTGCCGATATTTGGTTCTTAAGTAGAAAGTGGACTTCTTACAATTACATGTTGTTCATGTGGCCAAATGTTTATTATATCCATAATTTTATTCATGATGTAGATATCATATATGTCATATATATACAGTACATTCATGCATTTATAACATTAAATAATCATTTAGAGGTAAGAAATGAAATGCACCGTTCATGGAGACGGTAAGCCGTACGTACGCATGAACGCTACTTTCATTTCTATTTCATATTTTATAGAATGGAATAATAATTATATAAAGGTATATTATAATTTCAGTATAATATCATATATAATATCATAGTTCCATACATTATACGTCCCACATATGGTATTTAACGAATCAAATCACTTTGAGGGGGCGGTAGTCCGCACTTCCTTAAATGAAGATATCACGTTTACCCATAATGGAAACCATAATGGTATGCCAAAAATGAAAAAATACAGAAACTTAAGGAAAAAATAAACATATTATATATCATATATAAAAATAGTGTCATCATAATGGCCACCTTTGAAGGTGTTAAATGAGTATTGAACAATCATCGTTTCGGGAGGAATAATTTCGCCATCCACGGAAACCGTATGTTCTTTAACCATTTGATGTAGTTGTGTGAGAGTTTAGCTCGAATAAATATTATAACAACATCCTAGTATATTGAAGATACTGGTGTTGTTACAAAAGATGTAAATAAAAAGAGTTTAGGGGGTTGGAGAAGCAAAATAAAACAAATGAACATGAGAGAATGAATTACCTTTAAAAGTGTAACTCCTTTTGATTTGAGCCTAAAGGCTTCCTTTGAAAGGGTTCTGCCCAAAGGGAATCCTCTAGGATGAGGAGAGGGATGTGGAGAGAGTAAATGGGCAGGGTTTGGCCGAGCCAAAGGCTTGAGGAGTGTGTGAAATGAGGTTGAGGTGGGGGCCTTTTATAAGAGGAGAGGAGGGCACTTTTGGAAAGTAAGAAATATTACTTTATTTGAAAATGTGTTTCGGTTTTAAAAGGTCCAAAATTGATATAATTCGTGGATAAGCTGATAAGGGTTAGAAATCCACCCATACAATAAGTTGTTGACATGTTTAGGTCATAGAGTTTACATTATCTTCTCATTTTATTTAAATCGTCAGATAATGATTTCATCGTTGCATCATTATGATGTCATAAATAATTTAATTTATTTAATGTCTAAAAATTTTAAACAAATTACTATGATGTACGAAATCTTTTTATCTTTCCAATGAAAATTTATAATAAAAAATCTGACTTGTATAACCCCACTTAAAAATTGTTTTAGTAAAACATATCATGTTTGTGTCATTTTTACTTTTACATTAAATAAAAAGTTATTTATGTCATTTCCCAACCAAAGTGGCTCCATGGGGTCCCCAAGTGGACCCATGGATTTTCTTGGTCGTCCATTACACATCCAATAAGGTTAGGACATGTTTCAAGTTCATTTCATATTATTAAAACATTATTTTTACCTTAAACTACACTAATTACCTCTAATCACGATTAAAAACTTAATAAGTTACTATTCACCAAAAAATTATTTTTATCCCATTGAACCACATTTTACTTCTTAATGAAAACCATGTATGTCGAATTTTTGAAATTCAAAACACAAAGATGGCAAAAGTTCATTTAAACGGAAAAATCAGTTTTTATAAGTACCACTTAGTGGTGTCACTATTCATCAAAAATTGATGTTTTTCAGAAAAATCCCAAAAATTCACCCTAAGATATATTTGATATTCCAAATTCAAAAATTAAGTCTATTTTACAAAATTCAAAACTTATAAGTCACATTAATTAATTTAATAATTAATTCCCGCTGTCAGAGCAAATAGCCTGTTTTTATGAAACAATAAGTATCAAAAGATTGGCACTGGTTTAAGTCTGTTTTCAAAGTGAAATTAATTCCAAAGACCACTATTGGATTTAATGGTAAAAATATATACTAATTTCACTTTAAAACCAATTAAAAATATAATCTAATCATATAAATAAATTATATTAAAAAGAGGTTTTGAATTAAAATACAACATTTTACACTATTCATTAAAAAAATGAACTTTATCGGAAAGATACCAAAAAATTATACAAAGTAAATTTTGATGTCCCGATTCTTAATAAGAGTTTTATTTGGTCCAAAAGAATTTTTAAGAGTGAACAAAACTATATTTAATGATGGTTCAACATCAAAAGGTGATAAGTGAACCTTTAGTGAAAACTAGGGCATATACGCCTAAAATTGAATTTTTTCCGTATTTTAAGCCTCTATCCTTTATTGGATAATTATAAAAACATTTAAAAACATATATAATCATATTTTAGTTATTTCTATCCATTCCCGCCATTACAACGACTATATTTTAACTACCATTTAAAATAATATTATTTTATTATTAGAGTGCAACGTAAGATTCCCAAGAAACTCGTTGTTGCGTGTTGGGTACGCTATCGAGCATAGCATCCCCTTTAAAGTCATATTAAAATTTTATTCAAAAATATGGATAAATATGAAAATGTCATATTCTTTATTTACCTGGGGTGTTACATCCTTCCCCCCTTTTGGGAATTGCGTCCTCGCAATTTTTAAAATTGAGCTTGGAAACATCCTTGAACGTCCCACATAGGAACAAGAGTCGGTAAAACACTCACTTTAAAATAAAGGAATATAAGTACAGAGGTCACCCAAGTTAACCCATACTAGGATTCCATGTAGAAAAACATGGACATGGAAGAAAAAGAAAAGGGTCATGTTCTTGAGGGAGAGTGATAGTAAACATGTCTAGGAGAAAGTTAACAATTAGAAAATCACAAACTTGTGATGGGTTAAACGGTATTTGATTCCCCAGTAGGAAAAGCTAATAGAAAACATTTTTGTTTTAAGTTACTTTTTATTGAGGAATTTATTCATAAGGAAACATAATCACTTATCATTTTGACTTTCAAATTTTACTAGATTCCTTAATCAAACTCATATTTTTTTTCAAAAGACGAGTATTTAGGGAGACTTGTTCACATTAAGAGTACTATAATCAACTTCAAGAGAATCGCCTAATCCACAAAAGAGAACTATATACATCCCATGTCTTTAGGCTTTAACCAAAACCAAAACCAAAAAGGTTAGTAGAAGGTCAGATAATCCAGAAAAGGATAACCCATTAAAAGAAAATCTATTCTTAATCTCCAAAATTTGTCCAACAAAACCCAAAGTCCAACGAGGACCATCCGATAAACAATTTGTCCATAAAATTCTTCAAAGTAAACCAATATAAGATTGAAACCCAAATATTTTAAGGATTTAGTCACATAGTCTTCCAAGTTAAATCGTAACATTTTTCTCCAAACAACATCAGTTGCTCCTAAAGTCTCGTATTGAAAAGTAATTAACCTAATCACATATCCTCTATGATAGGTTAATAATTTTCATAAATAACCCAAAATCAACTTACTCGTACAAAAATAATCAGTCAAACTAACCAGGGACTTCACGTAGTGCAGTGGTATGCGATAAATACCAGTTGCACTTTGATTGTGGGTTCGATTCCCGCAGCTTTGTCCGACGCGACGGGTAGTCACACGGTCTACGTGTTGTCCTTTTTCCAAAACTATATAATTCTCAAATCATTACCCAAAAAGGGATAAAATCATCAAAAATAACCATAACATAATATAGCCTCAATTTTATCTCATGCCTTTTACTTTAATCATAAAATATAGTAACCCATAATTACCTCAAAAGTAAGGATCATATAAACCCAAATGGTTCTTTATAACTATGTCCACAAAAGAAAAGATAACTATTACTTGAATAAAATTTTCCAATATTAAACATCAGGGTTACACATAATATAAAAAGTCTTCTAATGTAACCCCATCATCAAAAGAGACTTAATACTCTTAATAATTTCACCATAACTCTTGAAGCCCTTATATGTTGACATCTTACTCATTCAACATTCTTCATGATCCATTATCCATTCCTTTCCAACTTATTCCAAAATACCTCTTTCCTACAAACAAAATCATGAATCATATCCTAAGATTCCAAAATAGGAAAACAATAGTCATGAAATAGTACATAACTTTGATTGGTCATTGTCAGTTTCTTCATCCTCAATCGGAATGGCATTAGGTATTGGTAAACGAATAATGGTACGCTCTTGGTGACCCCATTCACGAAACATCTTCATAGGACATGTGTTTGCATAATGACCATGCACACCAAATTTAAAACATTCAATTGATCCCTCAGAAAGAACTTATTTCCCTTTCCTCGAGTCAACTGGATGCTTCCTCTTTCCATGGCAGGTTCTTGCTTTATGACCTTCATTTCCACATTTATGACACATAGGTTTTTGAACACACTTAACTTTATGATTATTACCTATACATCCGTAGGGATTTGTTTCTTTCATATATGATGCCTTAGAGAAATATCCAAGGTTTAGGTGGTCAATCATGACTTCAGATAGTTGGTTGAGGATAATCACAAGAGTTCTCATTGCAGCTCCCATATCATTTAGTTGCTTGCTCAAAAAACTGTCACAGTCTCCTTCACATCCACTGTTACATTGGTGCCTGCTAGATCCAGCCATTTACTAAAACCAAAAAGTTCAGTGTGAGTATATCAATAAAACCATCATGTACTAATGAGTAAGATAAACACTAAGATATACTTACTCATTCACTTTATCTAAAACTAGGACTCTTTCTGAAATCCTAACCATTATGGTAATGTCACTTATACTTAAAGAATACCCTAACCTCTAAAGTTATCTAAACCGACCTCTAATACCAACTATAAGGCCCCAGCCTTAAACCATACTTAATATTGAGTTATTACAAGATTACACATTGAGGATCTTTTTAGGTTTAGAGTTTTAGAGAATTAGATCTTGAAACTTTCATTACATTCCACCTTTAAACAAAGTGGTTACATAAAAGACAGGATTCATTCTTCCCAACAACGGAAACATATTTAAAATAAAACTTGGATTCTTTCTTGACACATCCTCGAATCTATCATCTTATCATGTACCTTTCCCGTAACCTGTGAAAAACATTTCAAAAACTTGGGATGAGCATAAAAAGCTCAGTAAGGGTTATAAAAATATGGAAAGGAAAAATGAGTTCATATATAAATAAGAATGAAATCATACTTTACCCATAAAACAAAGGCACTATCATACCTCATCAAACCATGAATAAATCATAGAAATCATAAGAATAAAAGGTAACTTGAGGCATTCATAACATTCTTACGTAGGGAGTAACCCTCTTGGTTACGTTTGGAATACCCATCACAGTATATTCCCTAAATCTCTTCAGAGAAACCTTAACGTTTCACTCCTTCGCGTTACCCAATGCATTGGAGAGCAATATCGGGCTCACCCGCCCTTAGTTTATCACGGAACCACCCGTTTTCATAACAATTCCCAAGAACCATAACATAAATGTATCACATAAAACATGCATAAAGGAAACATAACATTTCCTCATTTCAATCACAATATAACATTTTAGTATATTGAAATAATGAATCCATTCAAAAAGAAACCATTTCCAAAACCATTTAAAACATTTAATAAAGAGATTTTTGAATCAAAGTGTCCCATACCACCTTGAAGCTTAAAATATTAAACCATTAATATCCATATAAATAAATCCTTAAAACCATTTTGAAAACATGGATATTAATAAGAACAAATAATTAAAACATTTAAAACAATATTTTGGTTAAAGGGGTTCTACCAAAATTAGAGACACTTGAATACAATAATTGAGGAATAACATTTAGTCAGAACATTATAATATCATGAGAATAAATGGATTCATGATACAATACTCCAAAGGACAGTATATACACCATATAAGAGTGAATTGGTGCATAACAACAATGAACCCTCAATAGAAATGTCAAATTTGATGAAATCCCTTATAGAGAAGGTATCCTTAAATTAAGGACAAATCAATCTCAAAAATATGTGTAAAAATATAAGTACACCCAATATAAGTGGATATTAAGTGTAAAACAATAAAAGGTCATTCACACATATTCAATGGATGACATATTCAATGACTACATGTTGAACCCAAAGAAATCGAAATTGGGTTAAAAAGTTCCCTTGACAGCCTAACGACATCACATCAAAATGATTTGATGAGAGATAAAAAGTGTATCTCATCTCTTGGACATAAAATTTACATCAATAAGGATATATTAGAACATATCCCACCATAACAATATGTAAATTAAAAGACCCAACAAAAGAAGTCTTTTAAAAAAGAGGAGGGTGAAAGGATCCCTTACCGACTTGGGTATCTTTCAAAACATACACCCCATGAAAGAAGGACAATAGATCATTGACGTAAATACTCATAAACTAAATTATATTACACAAAGAGTATAATAATGGGAAGTAAATACACAACTCAATGGAATTTGTGGCAAATGTAGCATAAATCTCACGGGAATAAAAGTGAGATGAAAAATTCCTTACAAAAGCTCGGCAGCCTAACGGCGCCACATGAAACTTCTGAATATGGATTGATGATATCAAATATGGTATCTCAACACATTACAATAAAATGTATAGAAAGAGGAATATAAAAGAACATCCCCCAACATTACAAAGAGGAGATTAAAATAAGTGACATAAAGGAGTGTACTTAAAAATAAAGAGAGAGGTTAGATCTCTTACGAAAGTTCGATAGCCTAACGACGCCACTCAAAACTTCCAAAATGGATTGATGAGAGAGAATAGGGTCTATCATCACATGAACATAAAAATTACAGTATGTGTAATATAAAAGATCATCCCAATAACAAGAAATATGAGCTTTAAAAGGAATGACATAAAAGTGTGAACTTAAAAAGAAAGAGAGGAGTATGATCCCTTACCTTGGGTCCGACTTGACTCGATCGTTCTTTAATCTCCTGAATAATAAACTTGAGTTAATTTATACTTCCTTAAGAACCTTTTTCAAGTTCATTATTCCTTTTATATTACTTATTACCATGTCATAAACATTATGTAATCATTTAAGTTAATAATATTTGTTTTGCCGATATTTGGTTCTTAAGTCGAAAGTGGACTTCTTACAATTACATGTTGTTCGTGTGGCCAAATGTTTATTATATCCAGAATTGTATTCATGATGTAGATATCATATATGTCATATATATACAGTACATTCATGCATTTATAACATTACATAATCATTTAGAGGTAAGAAATGAAATGCACCATTCATGGAGACGGTAAGCCATACGTACGCATGAACGCTACTTTCATTTCTATTTTGTATTTTATAGAATGGAATAATAATGATATAAAGGTATATTATAATTCCAGTATAATATCATATATAATATCATAGTTCCAGCCTTTATACGTCCCACATATGGTATTTAACGAATCAAATAACTTTGAGGGGGCGGTAGTCCGCACTTCCTTAAATGAAGATATCATGTTTACCCATAATGGAAACCATAAAGGTATGCCCAAAATGAAAAAAAACAGAAGCTTAAGGAAAACATAAACATATTATATATCATATATAATAATAGTTACATCATAATGGCCACCTTTGAAGGTGTTAAATGAGTATTGAACAATCATCGTTTTGGGAAGAAGAATTTCGCCATCCACGGAAACCGTATGTTCTTTAACCATTTGATGTAGTTGTGTGAGAGTGTAGCTCGAATAAATCTTATAACAACATCCCAGTATATTGAATATACTAGTTTTGTTACAAAATATGTAAATAAAAAGAGTTTAGGGGGTTGGAGAAGAAAAATAAAACAAATGAACATGAGGGAATGAATTACCTTTAAAAGTGTAACTCCTTTTTATTTGAGCCTAAAGGCTTCCTTTGAAAGGATTATTCCCAAAGAGAATCCTCTAGGATGAGTAGAGGGATGTAGAGAGAGGAAATGGGCAGGTTTTGGCCGAGCCAAAGGCTTGAGGAGTGTGTGAAATGAGGTTGATGTGGGGGCCTTTTATAAGAGGAGAGTAGGGAACTTTTGGAAAGTAAGAAATATTACTTTATTTGAAAATGTGTTTCGTTTTTAAAAGGTCCCACATTGAAATAATTCGTGGATAAGGTGATAAGGGTTCGAAATCCACCCATCCAATAAGTTTTTGACATGTTTAGGTCATAAAGTTTACATTATCTTCTCATTTTATTTAAATCGTCAGATAATGATGTCATCGCTGCATCATTATGATGTCATAAATAATTTAATTTATTTAATGTCTAAAAATTATAAAACAATTACTATGATGTAGGAAATCTTTTTATCTTTCCAATTACTACTTATAATAAAAAATCTGACTTGTATAACCCCACTTAAAAATTGTTTTAGTAAAACATATCATGTTTGTGTCATTTTTACTTTTACATTAAATAAAAAGTTATTTATGTAATTTCCCAATCAAAGTGGCTCCATGGGGTCCCCAAGTTGACCCATGGATTGTATTGGTCGGCCATTACACATAAAATTAGGTTAGGACATGTGTCAAGTTCATTTCATATTATTAAAACATTATTTTTACCTTAAACTACACTAATTACCTCTAATCGCGATTAAAAATTTAATAAGTTACTATTCACCAAAAAATTATTTTTATCTCATTGAACCACATTTTACTTCTTAATGAAAACCATGTATGTCAGATTTTTTAAATTAAAAACACAAAGATGGAAAAATTTCATTTAAATGGAAAAATCAGTTTTTATAAGTACCAGTTAGTGGTGTCACTATTCATCAAAAATTGATGTTTTTCAGAAAAATCCCAAAAATTCACCCTAAGATATATTTGATATTCTTAATTCAAAAATGAAGTCTATTTTACAATATTCAAAACTTATAAGTCACATTAATTAATTTAATAATTAATTCCCACTGTTAGAGCAAATAGCGTGTTTTTATGAAACAATAAGTATAAAAAGATTGACACTGGTTTAAGTCTGTTTTCAAAGTGAAATTAATTCCAATGACCACTATTGGATTTAATGGTGAAAATATATTCTAATTTAACTTTAAAACCAATTCAAAAGATAATCTAATCATATAAATAAATTAGATTAAAAATAGGTTTTGAATTAAAATACATCATTTTACATTATTCATTAAAAAAATGAACTTTATCGGAAAGATACCAAAAATTTACACAAAGTAAATTTTGATGTCCTGATTCTTAATAAGAGTTTTATTTGGTCCAAAAGAATGTTTAAGAGTGAACAAAACTATATTTAATGATGGTTCAACATCAAAAGGTGATAAGTGAACCTTTAGTGACAACTAGGGCATATACGCCTAAAATTGAATTCTTTCCGTATTTTAAGCCTCTATCCTTTATTGGATAAATGTAAAAACATTTAAAAACATATATAATCATATTTTAGTTATTTCTATCCATTCCCGCCATTACAAAGACTACATGTTAACTACCATTTAAAATAATATTATTTTATTATTAGAGTGCAACGTAAGATTCCCAAGAAACTCGTTGTTGCGTGTTGGGTACGCCATCGAGCATAGCATCCCCTTTAAAGTCATATTAATATTTTATTCAAAAATATGGATAAATATGAAAATTTCATATTCTTTATTTACCTGGGGTGTTACAATATTACCATATATGATTTCTGTATAACCTTTTATCACTTGTTTATTAATAGTTATTTATAAAAAATCACCTTTATCAGTGATCAATGGATCATTTTTTATGTATATTTCAATATTTTAATTTTTTTTCTTGTAAATTAATCATATTTACATAATATATATATTATTATTCTGGATATAGATATCATATGACTTAATTATAAGAATTTTATAATCATCAATAAAATGTGGATAATAAAAAATTAATTAAATTAATTATGGAGACTGTAGGTCAAATGTACGTGTGAATATGGTTTCTATTTTTTGATGGATGGAATGAAAGTCAGGTAACTAATAATTAAATTTTAGTAAATAATAACATAATAAATATCATATATATTCGTTAAATATATCCTTATTACAATCCATGTAAATTGAAAATGAAAAATGGATCACATCACTATATAGGGGTGTTATTTCACATGTGCGCACAAGAAACATTATCATTTTACAAAGGATTGGAAGGTAATAGGAAAGATATGTTATTAATATTAAATAAGAATAACTATGTAAAAAATATCATATATATTTATTATTTACGTCTTTAAAACCATCCTTGTAATGTGGTGATCAAAGATGAATTGTATCACTACGTAGAGATGGTATGTTATATTTATGCATGTAAAATATTTTCACAATTCATAGGATGTCAAAATTATTAGAAATAGTTGTCCCATAATACTTATAACATATTATTATAATTATTATAATATATATATTTTTTTATTATGGGTACAAAAATTTCATAGTATATATAAAAAGAAGGAAATTTTATAGATTTAGTAAAGATGATTACGACTTCATTGGTAGACATCCTTTAGATTCTTTCTTAATGACCCCTAGATTGGATGTTTAAGAAGAATAGAACAAATAATTAGTGGATAGGGATGTTTAAAAGTTATTTTGGATGTTAATTGCAGATCTATATTATTCAAAGTGGTGTGACTAATTTAGGGAAAGCGGAGTCCTTTTATAAGGTAGGGAAATGAGACACTTGGAATTTCTAAAAACATTAGAATATAAATAGGCAATTATGAAGCAAAATGATTAAAAATGGATAGATATTATAATTAAATGATTCTAAGATGTAAATTCCCCTGAAATAGTAAAATCTATATAGGTTTTTGTGTCATTTTAAAACTTATCTTCTTATTTAACCCCTTGGTAACCAATTTTAATCTATATCTATATAATAACAGTTTCGTATTGATGGGATATAAATTTACTTATAAGGTAAAATTTGACACATAAATGACCAAGGGATGAAAGTTTTCTACATTTATAATCCTAATTGTATTATTTAAATATTTTCAATATTTTTAAATAAGTTAATAACATATTTTTTTCATGAAATACTATTAATGTTTTTAAGAACTATTTACATAATTTGACATAGAATAAAATATTAAAGAGATATAATTAAAATTGTAACATTTAAAAAATTTATAATATAGTATTTTTATATATAAAATTCAAGTATCATAATAATTCAACTAAATTGAATTACTTTTAATATTTTTAAAATCATTTATTTTATTTTTTATTTTTATTGTATATATATTACATAAGTGTTAAGTATGAATTTAAGATAATTATTTCATTTATAAAAATTATAAATAAATTTAAATAATAAAAATAATTAATTTTTCATTAAAATAATAATTATTATCCAAACATATCCATTTTCTATCTCAAAATAAAAATTTCAAAGATAATAGTTTCAAGAGAGTGGAATTTTGTATTGTTTTCCTTATATAAATTTATATAAGGATCACAATCAAACATAAAAGGAACCATGCAGCCATATATTAGAATCATGTTTGTAAATTTAATAAATAAACCCATAAAATAGGATCCATTAATGTGTTTTTTGGATTTTTTGATCATATTTCATTGTTTAAACCTTATTTTACATATTTTTCCCTTATCGATTTGACACATATTTACCATGGTTACTATTCGTAATGATAAAATTTAAAAGGAACCTATTTAAGAAATTAAAATTTCATTATTAAAAATTTGGTATCAATTTTTCTAATAAGCATTTATAAATATTAGAAATTAATTTAAGTTTAAGACACCAAATGAAAATAAAAACAATTAAAAAATTGATATTTGAATTATAAAAATGTTTTCAAGAAAACTTCCACCATAAAAATCAACCTGATTAACATAATATGATTATCAATAGTATAATATAACTATTTTTAAAAACCATTTTAAAATATAGTGCAACTCTATAATTTATTGAAACAAAAAGTCCAACTTTTAGTAAAAATCTGTATTTTCCTCTATTCACTAGAAAATAAATATTTTCAAAAATACTAAACAATTAATTGTAAGAAATTTTTTTCTTGTTTAGTAGAAAATAATATAACTTTATCATATAAATTTCTACAATTTCATGAAATTAATTATCTTATTCAATCATAAAAATAAATAAATACATTTTTTATGAAATCATGTTCTTGAATAATAAAATGAAATTACTATAAATTAAGATCTTATATACTAACAATTTTAAAATAAATTCTTATTATGTGGGTATTATATATATATTTCATAATTTAATTAATCTTATTCATACCCACAAATTCAATGACTAGGTTATAATGGACAGATTTAAATTATAATATTTCATCATTCCTTTTTAGCTCAGTGTTTCTTGTTATATAATCTGTATATCATAGTGTTTTTTAAAACATAAGGAAACTATAGAAAAATTATGATGTAAGGAATAGAGTTACTAAACCAAAACATACTAGGAAAAGAGAATATTTTACACCATAATATTAATTTTAATGAAAATTATCAATAAATAGGTAATTAAAATTTATATAGGGATTATATATAGTATGATAATCATTAATTTTGTTCTATTATAGATGTATAAAAAATAAAATTTAACATATGGGAGATTAGAGTGCGTTTCAAGGACGTCGGTACTTGAGGTGAGATTTTATGTTACAATCTCACTTTTTATCAAGATTGATTAGGCATTAATTTCCATTGTTAGAAATTGTACATTATTTATGTTATAATTCCAATAATTATTCTTATAAAATTGTTATTCATATAGGTTTTAAGTATTATTTCCATTTTCACATCTTTGGTACTCAACAATTATGAAATAAATTTATTACAAAAATACAACCTTATTTCTCCTTTTTTGATGAGAATATTTCGCTTTAATATCCATATTCTAAAAAATTAATATTTATAAGTCCCTGAAGACATTAAAAATATTTTCAATTGTATTTTTATGCAATAATTAATATCATTTACATACATTTTAAATTAATCTTTTTATCATTTTTTGAATGAGTCATATTTGACATTAATTAGAAATGTTTTAAAAGAATTCATTTAATATTTTATGACATAAAATGATTTTCTTGATTCCATGTACTTTTTTCTTCATGAATATTACATTATGTGTTTATATAGTTTTATATAGAAACTCTTACTTCTTTTTTTCTAGAATTTTTTTAAATGTTTCCAAAATAAAAAGAGGTTTCTCTTATTTTTCAATGTATATTTCTGAGGATTTAAAAAAAGAATCTTTCAACTATGTTAATATTTATTGAGGAATTTTATGCTTAAGTGGGGATATTTTATAATTATATCATTCACATTATTTGTAGGGAAGTGATATGATGATGATGTTATAAGTATTTTTTTATGAAACTAGTTTATTTACCATGTGTTAACAAAGAAATATTGAACTGACAAATATATTTATAAGGAATTTTAGAACACATATTTACAGTTCTCATTATATGATAGGTCATATTGGAATTATATATCTCTAAAATGAATTGGATAAATATTGATATATCCTAATATTATATTAAATAGATTGGGGAGTGAACCCAATCCACTATAAAACTCTATCTAGTATGTTTTGATAGTCTTAGTAGTTATCCTTGCTTAAGGAAATGATTTATAATGCATATGTGTATGAAAAAACATACGTATTTTCCTTATGATATGGTTTTATGGCTAATTATTGATTATATGTAATTTAACACTCTTATGACTCATGTATTTTATTAAAAAATGACTAATTTTTTGAAACATGATTTATGGTCTACGACTTCTTTGGTATATTTCTATATTTATTGATCACGTTCTCATACCCTTATGATTATCTTATTCACACTTATGATCATTGGTTATTATCTCTCATATTTACTGAGTTTTATTATTTTGACTCACCCATTAATAATTTTCCATTCTCCCTAAGTTATAAATAAGGGTGTTATTTATTATAAGTCTAGAAGGGTAACATTTATAGATAGCAATGGGGGAAATTTTAAATATTATTCATAAATAAATTGGGTTTTTGTCTAGTCTCCAAATAAAAAAGACATTTAAAATAATTAGTCTTGTATAATTAGAAGATATATTAGACACTACAAAAAAATAATAAATTCTGTATTTATGATTTTATCTGTTCAAATTATTTGGTATCAGAATGTCTTCAGTTATTATTAGGGATGTGGTTATGAAAAAAAGATATTAGTTCTACAAAAACTATGGTTAATGTGATATTGGATGAACCTGGATCATCATTTGTTGAAGGTTGTTATAATTTTTTATAAATATTCAGAATTATTTTCCTTATCATAATATTTCATACTATGATTAATGTTTATTGATACTCAAAAAACCCATTTTGGTTTAAGGTGATGATGAGAACCTAAATGAAATAGATAAAATATATTCCTATAATTAAATTAATATCATTGAATCTCATTTTTATGTATGTCTCTACCCAGTGTTTAATATATAATTTTTTAAAGAGTATCATATAACCACCTCAATGGTTATAAATAAATCTATCGGTGGAAACTACTAATGGAACGATGATTGATTCTCAAGTATATAGTTCCTCTCCTCTAGAAGTTTGTAGGAGTTGTGTTTCTTAAAAATATTGATATTCTCCCATTAATTTTAAGTGATTTTGGGAACAGATTGGGAATCACTAAATGGGACTCATATTAGTTGTTGAGGAAGAGTTATCACATTTCATATTCAAAATAAACCTATGATAATTTACCAGTATGAGGTTAAACAAGGAATTACCATGGAAAATACTTCTATTAATGGGTATTACTATATATTCAGGAGGTGTATTAATATCAAATGGTTAGAGAGAAACTAATAATTAAATATATTCATATTTATTAATAATATTTTGATATATTTCCTTAAGAGATTCATATTCTTACCTCGAATCATTATTATGATGTTATATTAAAACTTATTCATTGTTCTACACCTATTTCGAAGTCTCTATATACAATAGACCCCATTAAGTTTAGGTAATAGGAAAAGAAACTCCAAGAGAATCTGGGAAAGGTATTCATATAGACATGTATCTCAACTTGGGGTGCACCAGTTCTTTTTTCTATGAAGAAATTAGTTTTAATTAATATTTTCATTAATTATCAGAATCATAACAAGATAACTTACAAGAAAAAATATCGTCTATCATATATTAGTGAGTTTTTTGATCAACTGTTCAGATATCAATACTATTAAATGATTGATATTCAATCTAGAGATCATTAGTTATGGCTTGAAGGGATGATATGTCCTACACATGATTCCATATGAGGTATGGAAACCATGAATTTATATTGATTCCATTTGGACATACCATGCACCCATTATCTTGGTCATTCAAAAAATATTGTCTTTATATATTACTTTTATTTGTTTTTAGTAGTAATTATTGATGTTATTATTATATATTTCAAGAATAATAAAGGGAATGAATATCATAGGATTATTTTATTGAAGACCTTGATAAAGGATAATTTATTATTAAATATTTGGAAGTGAAAATTCTAGGAACATAAAGACTTATTCTTGGGTAACATAATAATAAGAAATGGTATATTGATTGAACCTTAAAAGATATATGTTATTGACAAATATGTCGGATAAAACATTGGGATTTATATCCATATTTTTTATGAATTTCATGGATATTTTCCTTTTTCTATGATACATTTATCATGATTATAAAATACACTATACAAATTTATTTTAAAGGGATCCATTTTCCTTTGGACCAAGAAATGTGAAGAAAATTTCAAGGAACTAATGTAAATATTTTTTAGTGCGTTAGTGATCACATAACACAACAATAGATAAGGGTTTTGATATATAGTGACACACTAAATAAGGTACCGATAGGTGTTTTCATATAGAATGACATGGTATTAGAGTATGCCTCACACCCATTGTAGTTTACTAAGAAAACTTACCCGACTCTTGATTTGAAGAGGGAAATAGTAATTTTTTCATCTAAAATATAATGTGATTATCTATATGGTGAAATGTGTTACATATATTCCAATTATAAATTTTTGAATTAAATATTCACATATAAAGTGTTTAATATTTTCCAAATGAGATAGTTGGGGTTCATTAAATATTATGATTACTCAATACAATACCACCCTAGGAAGGAAAACAACATTTTTTATGTTTTGGGTAAATAGGATAATATTTTTTTATCCATGATGAGAATTTTAGGAGATTTAATACATATATATTTACAAAAGTTATAACTTTAGATCATGAGGGATGGGTAGAAATCTTATATTTCAGAAATAAATGTCCAACCCTTCATTCATGTCATGATTAAATAGTTGAATAATAATGTTATAGAACTATAAAAATGTTACAGATTATTCAACATTTAACCTTGACCATGATATAATGATAATATTGATGAACCAATATATTTCCATTAATTAATATAATTGAATACATAACAATTGGATAAATCACATAAACCTTCATTATTTATCCATTATAGAAGTATAAATATTTATAAAGAAATAAATGATAATTTATGGTAGGATAACATGAAAATGGATATTGTTGAGCATGTATATAAATATATTGTATGTTAAAAGGTTAATACTAAATATACAAAGACTAAAGGGATGATGCAACAATTACCCAAACCTATATAGAAATTGGAAAACTATATCCAAGATTTCATTATAGGACTATCTAAGAAATCTAAGTTGTATACTGCCATTTTTTATAGTTGATCGCCTAATGATGTCATAACATTTCATTTATATCAATTATGATTTCTCACATGATCAATATTTTAGAATATATATTATGGAAGTGGTAAGGTTTCATGGAGTACCACATTCAATTGTACTTGATTTAGATCGAAGGATTACCTTCAACTTCTAGAGAATTATTTTGAAATCATTTAATACATTGATAATATTTTTCACTGCATATCATCCTAAGATAGATTCTAAATCTAATAGGTACATAAAAACCCAATATGATATATTGATATCATTATCTATGCATTTCAAAGGTGTTTGGTATCATCAAATTATTCTGGTTAAATTTTCTTATAATTATAAAATTCATTCAAGAATTTATATGGTGCTATACGAATCCCTCAATAAAACTAATTTAAGACCTAAAAAATATAAGGGTGAAGTTGGGGAAAAATATCTATTCATATTTGTACTAGATTAGGATATAATTGAAAGGGTTGTATCCATACAAGCGGCTTAGAGTTGAGAGATATGTTATGCTGAAAATTATTGGGGAATTCTATAGTTTAATTTGGTTAAAATATATTATAATGTATATATACATAGAATAAGGTTATTATATTTTGAAATTAGTGGAAGTTGATCCTCAGATATATTAGTCTCTATGATATTTATGGTCATATTGGGACAATATCTTATCACATTGTGCTTCCACCAAACCTATCTCAAGTTCACGGTATGTTTGATGTATCACTTTTATGAAAGTGAAAACTTTATCATTTACCTACAATAAACGTATAGGATAAAAATTTAGCATGAGATATTTTTTATAAAGAATAATCTAAATAGATTTTGGATCAAATAGATAATGTGTGGTGGTATAAGGCCACTCACCATATAAATGACATTTGGAAAAACCAAAAATTTAATGAATATACATGGGAAAATGGGTACGTAATGTGGAAAAATTATCCTTTAATTTATCATTAGAATAAGGGACTCCTTTGGGTAATCTTTTTATAAGTTGTGTAGAATATAACATGATGTGATTTCAGAAAATATTTTTCTTTAAATGAAATTTGGTGTGTTTCATAACATGTGATGCACACAATAATAAACATAAGTGAATGATGATTTAATACTATATTAAATGGGTGAAATTTATATTGGGTTAAATAATTTGGTAAATTAACGAGTTTGCTAAATAAAAGGGGTTAAATTCACTTAAGAAAATATAATTGCTTCTAAAGATACAATTTTGAAACATTTTCTTGAATTATGCAGTATTGATAAATTTAATACTTTTTTGGAATGATATTTATAAAATTTAAGATAAAATTGAATTAATAATTAATAAAATAATTTTTTATGTCCATGATTATATTACGTAATTACATTGAATGTCAGTCTAAAAACTCTTCATAAAACAGAAATTGTTTATTTAATAACATAGTTTATATTTTTTATTATATATGTTTTATTTAAAATTAAAATTTATAATTTTTATAATTTTGGAATAATATAAATTGAAATTTAATTTTTTATTCATTAAGAAAAAATATCTTAGGGTGAAATTTTTAGATCATTTTTAAATGGATGATTTTTAGCTGAAGAGTAAAAAGCATTATTTTTATAAATACTGTAACTTTTCTAGCTTCATTATTGTGTTGAAAAGACTAAAAGATATTTGAAAAATTTTCATAAATAAAACATGTATTTAAGGAGTAAAATAAATCATTTGAGGCTATTATGTTGAATTTTTAAAACCATTCATGAATTTTTGGAACCAATGATCAATTTTATTCTATATAGAACTATTTGAGACCTTTTCATTTAATTATGAATTCACAATAACAAATTCACTTTTGAATTTATTTTACATTCCTAATAATATTAATTTTTATCCATAATCCATCAATATTCATTCATATTTGTTGTATACATGATTTTGTAGCAAATTTAGTTGTATACATAAAAAGAAATTTTTCTAAAAACATTTTTTTCAATGAATTATACATACCAATTTTTAAATTAATTTATAACACCATTATAAATTAAGTCTGATATGAAGGATTTCATATTTTAATCATCATGTTAAAAATAATTATGAGTTCAATTTCAAATTTTACATAAAAATAAGTTACCATGGTAAAAAATGAGTTTTCCTGGTAAAGGTTAAATTCGGTTTAATGGAGATTAAACTAAGGGTTAAGGCTTCTTATATCACAAAACAACTTATCTTTTTATTTTATTTGTTATTATTATTTATACCTACCCTAAAATTATTTTCTTAATTGGTAATATTTGGTTCTATTTTCCCGTGAAAATGACCATATATAATTTTATTGTTATGGGTGTTTACAAAGGTGTCACTCCCCTCACTTATAAAATGCCTCTTCATCTCCTCAAATATACATACAATATGAGAACCAAATATCATCAAATATATAACCAAATAAATTCCATAATATCCTCAAAACATCTTAATGTTTTTTTATTACCAAAATACCAACCTAATAAGGCATACAGTGTACGACAATGAAGGATGCTCAAGGAAGTGGTAATTGTCTTAACCAAGTTCTTTTAAGAATATTACTTCTTCCATATATTTTCAATATATTATATCCATCCTAATATGATAAAATTAGAATCATAAATATATAAAAAATATATTATTTTGATTTAACAACCATTTTCTACTTAACATCAATCAATTGGAAAATGAAATCATTGCTCATGAATACGTGTGGACTACCACTTCCATGGATCGAAGTATTTCATTTTTCATCATTGACTATTATGGATGGTTATATAGAAGTATATAATTAATATAAATTTTATTTATGAAATAAATATTATTCTAGACAGTGAAATTGATTTTTAATTTCTTTTCTATCCATTTAAAAATGAAAACATCACTGGTGTGTATGTGAAGAGAACCACGACCTCAATGGGATGTAATTCAGTTTTCATAACCACCTTACATGGGTATTTAATAATGTATATATAATAAATAAATAAGATATTTATTTTATTATTAAAATTATAAAGATTATTAAACCATGACTAAGGTGTGATGACTGTAGTATCTGAACCGAAACATATATGGAAACCGGAATAGTTTATACATGAATATTTATTTTATTGAATTTTTTTAATAAATTGGAAATTTAAAATTATAATGGAATTATATTTATAAATATAAGTTTTGATATTGTTTTGGAATAAATTTTTAACAATTATAAATTTAATATACTTGGGGATATAGTGCGTACGGAGAACGTTCAGTTTTGAGGTAAGGGTTTATGTTATAATATAAATTTTTATCTAGAATTTTTATGTTTAAATTTACCTTATGGTAAATTATGACTTACTTATCTTATTAAATCCTACAATATTAACCTCCTATAGTTAGTTTTTAGGTTCTCGATTATTCTTTCCATCTTCCCTCTCTTCGGTAATCATCAGGGTCAAAAGAATTGTTATAAAAATAAAAACTTATTTATCCTTTTTGGTATGGAGTATCTTCTTCTATATCCATATAATTAGAAAAGTTTCTATTATTATAAAATTTAAAATTATTTATATATATATATATTTCTACTTTTTTTATTTCTTTAATTTTTTCTATGAATATTTTAATATTTTTTAGGCGGTTCTTTTTTTACATTCTTTAAAAAATGTGTTAGAAGAATATTTTTGGAAACATTTATGGAAGCAAAAAAATTTCATTACACCTTGTACTTTATTAATCATAAAAATTATTTTACTTGATTCCATGTATTTATAAAAAAAATATTATTCCCATTTTTCTGGGAATTTTTAGTTTTTAAATGTTTCCAAATGAAATGGATATTTTCTATTTTTCCAAAAAATATTTCCAATGTTTTTAGAATTTTTTTTATTAGATATAAACATACTTTATGGACTATTAGGAATCACTGGGGATACTCTGAAATGATACAATTTATTTTCAATCCCTCGATTTATTTTGATTATAATTATTAAGGATATATTTTATAAATTTTTTTCCTTCACAAATGTCAATTAATCTATAATGAAATCATGATTGTTTTTATGTCTTTGTAATGTCCCATAAAAAATCTATCAGTATATGTCGGAGCTATACATGACCTCTTGTATTCCTTCCCATATGTAAGAGGAGACCAACAAGGGGTATGGGCCTAAATGAAACTACGGGGAGTCTATAAACTTGGTAATAAATAAACAATTATATAACTCAATCATGGAAGAAATAACCAGAGTTAAAAATATAACTAGAATGTGAAAAAATATCAATAGATCTTATAACAATACGATATACAATATCCAATAAAACATAAAAAAAAATCCCCTAATTAAAGAGTAATATATATAATAAAGAAATCGAATTATATAAATAATCATATTTACAAGTGATCCATAAGAATATCTCGATATCACTTTGACCCGACATTATCCTTCTTTAAACCTTCCCGATGTAAACCATTTGAATTTATATGAATCCCTTACCATAAATATTTCACATGAACCAATATGCTCATGTAGTGTGTGAGTATAATCATAGTAGAACACCAATAATGTTAACTTAACATAAGTTTTTTAGTCATATAAAAGTGTATGTGATAGTGGAAAATAAATAACTATATAAACACACAACCCATGGGGTGATGGTGGACTAATGAGTCTTACATAACCCCCAAATCTATCTAAATTTTCTGATTGTTTGATGAAATTTCTATAAGAAATCAATAACACATAAAACAATCAACTGGTTCCTTATCACTCTGGTCATGACCTCATCATACACCTTGACCCATCATTGCTCACTATTTGGAGGTCATTATGTCCACACTGACCCATACCTTCATGATCAATGTAGTCCACATCAGTAAGTCTGAACAATAATCACAATCCCTTGTGTGGTCATATAAAATCACATTGACCCATCCTCAAATTGTCTATGGAGGTCACATACAGTCATATTGACCCATCCTCTCAATAACTAGAGATGAACAAAAAATCACATTGACCTGTCCATGTGGACTCTGGGGAGGTGATCACCAGGAAGAATGAAACAAACACATCATTCAAAAAAATCACATTGGTAAGGGAAATTCACACATCCAAAACTGAACCAGACACCTTACACATGACAGCCATCAACAACATACTGTAACCCAACCATCACCTTCATGGTTGGAATCACATCCTAAGATAAAACATGAATTTCATGGTTATAAGGCATCATCCCATCAACTTAAATATTATTATACCAAATAATCCTATCCCTTCCCAAATCCAAATGATATATTTCAATCCAAAAAACCCTAGTGTAAGTCCCTACAATTATGATAGGTACAAATCCCTCATTAGTTGGTATTGAGGAATAAAAACATGGTGATTTAGTACCCAAATCCCTATGTTATTTATCTCATCCATAGTAGCCACAACCGAGTCTAAAAAGATCATTCCAAGACTAAATACCTAAGTAGAAAACCCTACCCACATACATATTATATGGATCCAATTCATTAGTTTAATGGAACACAAGTAATACAACCCATTAAAGGGACATTGTACACCGACATAGAACTCACCATTCTAGTTGACATTAAATTCATAGGTTTCATAGGGAAAAACATTTAACTATATAAAAACTGAGGAATAGAATTCAATAAAAATTTCGTTACATGGTAAAGGCGTCCTACCTCAATCATGATAGATCCTAATAACCACGAGTTTTCACATGAACAAGGAAAATCTATTCATATCCCAAAAATAGATCATTCCATTAATGTATTTGGTTTTACATAATGATAACTAATAAATAGGGGTAGAATAAGAGCATTCATGTCATAATGGTCTTAGACATACCAAGAGGAATCAATATCAACAAATGACACTTGAAAATAGAAATAATTGGGAATTATAAAGATAGAAATGTTAAATATATATCCCCTAAAGTCTCATGGTCACATATTGGGGGATGCTAAATAATAGGGTTCTAGGGGAAAGATTTCCTTTATCCTTAAAAAATATCCTAGAAGTAATTCCAATCAAGAAACCTAATTTAATGTTGGATATGTATCGATGTAGAAACATTATGGGTTTCTATCTACTATTTAATTTTTTTAAGTATTAATTCACACAATCAAACCCATTATGTAGTTTTTAAGAGATTTAGGTATATCACATCCCTCCATAACCCTCTTTTGAGTAATCACGTCATGTAAAACAACTAAAAACATGGGTGAAACACATTTTTGGGCCAAAAAACAACCTATAATGTCGCTATAAAATTTATAGTCATTAAAAAATCCCTCCATAATGAATTATCAAACTCAATATTTTCCCCTTGGAGTCTCCTCTAAAAAAACCAGCCTCTAGCCCAAAAAATCTGACGCCCACTCTCCGCCCATTTTAAAAGATTTAAATTCTAGAACATAACTCAACAAAAAGGTGATAAAATTCTTCATCAAACCTTCCATGCATAAATAAATAATATTTAATGGATTATCTTAAAGGACTTTCCAACATATACCTCAATATCTGTACAAAAAACCTCTAGTATAGATTCATTCTTATACCCCTAAACCACAACACCAAATTTATTTTTTTGTTTATGAACTAAAAACACAAACGAAACCATCATTACATTTCACCACGTGATTTACGCCATCCCCCCAATCATAAAAAGAATTTTTTTTCACCATAAACCATCTCATGATTCATTTTTCACCCAACGAGTCTTGTCATGAACACATTATCCACAAACAAATGATTGTCTGAAGGTGCAACCCTCATTCAACTAGATGGAACCACCATCTAACACATGATCGCCTCTTATTGATACCCTATATTATTATATTTCACCAATAAATAAAAAAATTATACTTACATGTCAGAACCCCTACAACCTACCCTAACCATGGGTTAGGTTCACTTACACATCACTTTTGATATGATGCATGGAATTTCCATCACCATAGGTCCATAAGAACGAATCTACCTCATTTTCAAAAGAACAAAAACTCTCATGATGACTATAAAAACTTATATAAGAGGTTTATAATATTTAATTGATTATTTATACCTAGAAACCCCTCAAAAATTTCCAAAATAGAACATTAACCACCTCATTGAGGCCCCACCTCATGCATTTTTGACACCACGGTGCCTAATTCAGATCGCTTAAACCATACCAACTTACACCATGGAGGAATTCCATTAGGTAATAAAACTAACCATCAAACCACAAACCATAAGACATAATAATCACCTCTTCCACCACCATGACTAAGAAATCAACCATGGTATACTTCTGTGAAAAAATTAAAACAAATATCCTTCTAGAAGATCTCGACATCACACAAATAAATATCGATCTCACCCTTTTAACATAAGGGAAACTATATATAAAACTTTATCCTATCATGACATTACCCACACTACCTCTAGGATGAATCCCTGCTACTCATGTTTATAATTTTACATGATTTCACCCCACAATATATTGGTTCCACACACCTTGAAACCCTATCTAAAGGTGCTAATCCAAGATTTTTCAACACCAATGGAACAACTTCTATTAATTAATTTTTCCAATACTCTTTCATTAATATAATAAACCCACAAAAAATCATAAGGAACAACAAACCTAATCCACAAACCTATCATAATATCTATAGTAACCCATGATTTTAAAAACACAGATCCACAAGGAATCAAAACACTAAAACAAGCCCCTTTTAAAAAGGCACCGAAATTTCTTATCACCATCTTATACTACCTCGATCGCGACCTTACCCTTAACCTATCATCAATAATCAATAATCTACCATATAGTGTCCCCCCAATCTATTTTGAGCCACAATCATAAACTCTGACCATTTACCAATACAAACCACTTGAACATGTATTAATTGATTATCATCATGAAAATCCCACACTCATTCAAAAACCAATAAAAAGTTCCATGGAAATCCAATTACACACCACGACTCTCCCTATAATAAAAAACCACAAAGTGATTCAAATATTCTCAAAACATCTACTACTTATGTAGATTATCTAGGAAATACTAATAAAATAAATTTCCAACTACACCTAATGATCTAAAATATACTAATCACAATAATTTCATAAAAATTCCAACTACACACCAAAATTTCAATCTCTAATGACACTTCTGAAAACCATTTAATCCTAAAATCATGTAACCCCAATATTTAAAGGCATTTTGACATGTGTCTTTAAGCACACCCCCTCTTATCATTATTCAATACCAATATTACACACTTGATTTCATCGATTCTATGATACAAATAGTGACCTTGTCTCACTCCATGTCTAGGTCATGGCTTTGGAGATGAAAACACATGGAAAACCTTCCACTTTAGTCACAATATCACTATAAAAATGGTTATTCCAGGTTATATTTCACTAATGGACATATATGTCATGTCATTGACCACTATAGACAATAGTTCATCTATTATTGGCCATCCAATTTCTCAAAACTCACTCTTGAGAAACTCATAAGGCCCATAACGTCCAAAATATCTAAATTCTATATCCCATACTAATCATGGATAACCACCTATGGTCTTTAAAACATTGGTATCACACTATTATTCACCTAAAACTATAAAACTACACTAACTTATCTCTTTGGGAAAATAGAACAACCTTGGGTGACACTAGATAGTAACCCTTCCAGCTAATTCATTTCTACACAAATTAACACTCCAATAGGTCTTCCAATAGAGGGATTAGATGTAACGAAGAGAATTAAACATCCACATACATTAAATTTTCCCCTATCTACTCCCTCTAGATAGATCTACAAATTATTCACTAGAAAAAACTATAATCAAATCCTCCCCTTCAAGGATTCATCACTAACCAAAACTCAATGCCAAATAGGACAACCATTTCTAATCTCATACCCCAAAGGGTTCCAATTCTCCAAAACACAACAACTATCATATATTATGCACCTTAGTCTATAATGAACATCAAAATTCTTATAATATTTAAACACAAACACTTTAAAAACCCTATTTAAAAGTTCCAAAAAGGATAAAAAAACATCTCAGTACACCAATCCACTTACACCATTTAAAAATTCATTTCAAACCACTTGTTTAGCCAGATAATTTGGGGAACCAAATTCAAACCATTTTGAAACAATAAAAATAAAAATATATTTTTTATCCTTAAAATGACTAATAAAAACATAATCATTTCAAAACAGATTATGTTTTTCTCTTGAAAAAACATTGATAAAAATACATTCAATTTCACTGAAAACAAAACCATAGAAACCACATCATCAACACTTGGAATTCAAATAATCCACTTCAAAAATTCATTTCTTAAAAAATACAATTAATAATAAAAATCCCCTTTAAGACTATTTAACTCTTTTTATTCAAATCAAATTTATCTTTTAAATGTACTTATAAATATATAAGTCAAAATTACATAATAATGGAAGGAAAACAAAAAAAGTTACATGAAATCTCGAGTATCCATTATATACTATCAAAATATTCATGTCGGTCATAATCAAATATATATAACAAAATCACAACATTATAATGTTAAAATAATTATTTTTCATCAATAATGTATTTTTAAAAAACTAAATTTATTATTAGTAGAATTTAGTTAATTTAATTCCTTATAAATCATAAAAAATTCAAAGATAATGAAATTTTAACCTATATTACTAAACATGATTCTAGAAAACTGCAACTATTTAAAATAATTCCATGATATAATACTATACATCATCACTCTAAAACCATTACATCCCTAAATGTGAAATTGATTGACTATAAAATTTCAAAATTTAAAAAACAATCACATCCCTAGAAACATATTGTTTTCCTTTTATGTGGTTCAAATAATATCATAAATGATTTATGTACCATGTACTAAAAATGTTTATTATCTTATTGACCCAACCCTAAATAGCATGAGGAAATAAATGGAATTTGATACCATTTTGTAAAACCCTATCCCGAATTACTCTGTCCGGATTAGAGTTGTACATGACCTCATGTGTGGCCTTCCATTTTCAAGAGTATTTCCATTAGGTTTGAGGTCCTAAATAATATAGTGGGTAGACTATAACCTCAGTGACATATAAAAAATCAAATTTCCAAATCATTGGAAAAATAATCAAAGTGAACAATATGACTAAAATGTGGAAAAAATATTAAAATACTCTACAACTATATAATATAAAATATATAGTATAAATGTTAAAAATTTATCACATTACAAAAATATATATATAAAAACAGGAAAAAATAAATAAAGAAGCATGAAAACAATGTATCCAAGAGTCTATCCCAACATCACCTCAACTAAATTTCTCCTCCAATATAATTTCCCTAAGTAAAGCCTTTAGCCCCATCTCAATCCCTATCCATAAATACAACACATGGGTCAATACTCCAATGATGGTTGTGATTTTAAACCCACTAGAAATATTCCAAAACATCATTAAATTAATTGAAATAGTCATATTAATGTATTTAAGATGGATGAAAATAATTACATAACAAAATTCATAACCTGTTGGGTGATTAAGAACTTATAAAGATTCCATGACCTCAAAACATACCTTCTTCAGATCATACAAAACACACCTAACAAAACCCACATGGTAATGACAGGTCAAGTCAATCACAATGAACCATCCCCAGGATCTTTGAGGAGATAAAATACAATCACCCAACCCAATCCAAATATAGTTGTGGTAGGTCGCATACAGTCACATCATCCCATCCTCGAACATTATTTGGGTGGCCACATACAATCACATAGACCCATTCATATGGACTACGAAGAACTACTTACATCAAAATTCTCACAAGAAATTTCATCTCACACAACCTCAACCCGACTTGATGACATAATCATGAACACCATAAAAATAACAACCAAACCCAACTATAACCCTCTTGTTCATGCTCACATCATACATAATTCTAATATATAACACACATGTTTATCATGAATCATCCCATAAATAAAAAAATCATTATACAACATCATTATATCCCTTTTTGACCCCAAATTGAACATTCCAATCTTAGACAGACAAGTGGAAAACCATACCATTATTTCCAGTATGATACACTAATTTTTAATTTCAATGAAAACAAACAAGGGTATTCACTACATAAACTTCTAGACCATTTAGATTAATCACAATTTCCTCAAACTATCTGTAATGACTCATTCCAATCTTTGATACCTATGTAGATATCTCTCCTATCATATATGTTACATGACCCATGTTTTTTTTTCTACCCACAAATCATTTACAACACAACTAAGGGTCCAACTACACTAATGGGGACCACACCAGCTCAGTTTGAATCCAAAATTAGAGGACTGAAAAAGCTATAAATACACTTTCATGAAAATCAAGTCATACAATTTTACAAAAATTTCTTAACATATTAAGGAATTTCTGCATCAAGTACGACAGATCCCAAAAAACCAAATATCCCCACTCGAACTCTTAATGTCATGAACAATAAATAATTTATTCCATGATTGTTTGATATTATAGATTACATAATTTAAACCACTAAATTGAGGAATAAGATGATCATTTTGGAAAAAGATGGGTTAGACATACCGAGAAGATTCAATCGCAATGAACAACAATGGAACACCTAAGAAAAGATAAGGATGAATCCAAAATATCCAATATGGGAGTCCCCAACATCATCTAGATGATTATGGGTTGAAGAAGAATAATGGGGGAGATAATGTGGTTCCATGGGGAAAATGATTCCATTACCATTAAAAAATACCAAAGAAATTAATTTCATAGAACCTTCTTGTCATGTAGTATAATTATCTACGTTGCGCCCTTGGGGATTCCTCTAGGATGTTTTAGTGTATAAAGGCCTCCTTAACATAATGAAATACTTACTATAGATTTAAAACTATTTTAAGACCATCCCAATCCACCAAAACCCACTTTTATGTCCACTTGTTACTTTGTAGAGCTGAAAACAATCATCGTGAACATTTCTAGGGAAAAACAAAACTGTAACATCCTTGAAAAATATAATGGTGTTACAATTTTTTATCATACATATATAACATTATAATTATGTGAAAGGTGGGATCAAAATTATATATTCTTATAATGAATTTTTTAAATCATGATATTTCATGTGGTAATAGGAAATGGAATGGAATGTGCACCCAATACGCTATGGTTATCCACTAAGATTATAGGAATGGGAAGTGAAACCAATCAACTATGGGAATAATTCCACTATGTTATTATATTCATGGATGTTATTAATTACTATGAAAATATTTTCTTATAATTATGGTTATCATAGTGACTCATGTATTATTTTTATGAAATACAATTTTGGATTGTTATTAATTATTAAGGATCTTTCACCGGTATAATTTCTGTATATTTTTTTATTGAAAATCCTTATTCCATGACCCATGATTTATGGTATTTGAATTTTTTGGAAGATTTTTTTTATTTTATTGTCATATTCTAAAACCATATGATTATTTTATTCTCAATTATGATCTTTGATTTTTATCTCCCATGTTTTCCCATATTGAGTCGTTGGGTTCACCCCTCTTAATGCTTCCATTTTCCCCAGGTTATAAATAATGGAGTTATGAATGATAAGTCAATAATAGTAAAATTTTTAAATAATTTTATATTAAATGTTCAATATTATTCATAAATATGTATCTTATGTTTCTTGTCTTTTGAGAAACAAAACCGTTATGGTTCTCGACCATGTATTATTGGGAGAAATAATGATTATTCATAAAAAATTATGGATGATATATATAAATATATTATACTCGGGTTTCTACATGAGGTATTAGAAGTAAATGAAAAAAACCTTCATTTAATTGTTTTTACATTTCATAAAATTTATTTGAACATGTACCCTCTATATTTTAATGATATTGATCCAACACTATTAGTGTTTTTATTGAAGAAATAGGAAAAATAGATAGTAAGAATTTAAGAAAGAATGGAGTACATATTTCCCATTCCAAAAACATTTTCTACGAGGAATTCAATGAAGATAAAGAGATTAAGGAAGAATTTCCTAATAGAGTGGAACACTCTTTGAATACGTTTCTTCTGATTTTTCTATTCTTGAAATTCTGATTAACTCCCTCTATTCAAAACTTTCTTTCCCAGATAAGCTGTATACAGTACTCCAAATTAAATAAAAAATTGAAGAATCTTCTATTGAGGAGAAAATGATTCTGGAATTTAAAGATGCAATATAAGCTCTAGGACATTTAGAGGTGAAAATACCTCCTCAAATACATTATCAATATCCATTGATATAGGGTTTTTCAACTTATAAGGAATTCCGTAATATATTTTTCCCACCTTTATTTTCATTTGAAATAATTGGTGGTTTTATTTATTATACTATATTAATAGGGTACCTAAAAACTAAAGTCTATTCATTGATATTGGAAAAAATCACATGGGGCTATTTCTATAAAATAAACTTAACCACCGTTAGATTGGATTTTTTTTTGTAAAAAACTACCTTCTTGTAGGTATTTATAAACGTAGAACATGTTTGGGGAATTTTCCAAAACTCTTTAACCCTCCCGCGTACTCATTTTAGTTTTTCTTATTTGAATAAATATCCCAGGGGGTTTCTATCCTTTTCAAGAAAAAAATTGCAGTATAAAATAACTAGGAGATTATGTTAGGGATGGAATTTGGAAAATAAGATAATATGTATTATTTATTAGAATTTTTTTTATCAATGATAATTTTTATCCAAAAATTTAATGGGAAATTTTATATATGTTTTAGAGGTATCCTAATATATTTATAACATATTTTGGGATTCTGTTTTATGAATATTCATGTAGTTCTTGTTATTGATTTATATTTTTGGGGAGTTTTTATCTAAGAAAGTTTATCTATAAATATTTTTCTATATTGTGAAAAATAATTTTCCATTTTTTAATATTTAAATATTTTTTAATTTATTGTGTATATATGACTATTTATATTAGTTTTTATAATATTTCCCTGAAATAAAACATATTTTTGTATTCAAAGAATGTTCTCATTCCATGAACTGACTATAAAATTGTTTTTTAATACCGAAACTGGGGGACAATATAATCCAATTTGGAAATATTATTTCATATAATAAATTTATTTATATTTTGGGTAATTTATAAAAATTATAATTTTCCATGGTTCTTATTTGAAACAATAGGATTTTATTATGTTATGCATGATAGATAGCATCATTTTAAAAAAAACTATTTAGAATAAATTTTTTTACTGACCCTGTAATTTGAACTCCTTTAATCCAAAAAAGACATGAAATGTATATTAGGATAGATATATTTATCCTTACCTACCCATATATTTTTTAAATTTATTGTTATAATCTTATATGATTATTGGGGAGAAGGTGTGTTCCCAAAATGCATAGGAAGGTCAATTTTTTCATTAAGTAATAGCTTTCCTTTAAATATGATTACTGTAGTGGGTATATAAGATTATTGTAACACTATTATAAAATTTATCATCTATATATCTAATAAATATTTGTTTATATATATAGTAATATATATAAAATACATAATAAATGTAAAAAATCTTCTAAAAAGGTAAAAAAGGGATATTTCATTCATTTTCATTAACTATCTTCATTATGATCAAACACACATAAAAATAAAAAAGGGAAAGAGTGAGATATGAGTGATATATTTTGTGAGTGTTTGAGTTATGAAGTCTTTAATTTTTCACACTCTTAATTATAAATGGTCTTTTACTTAATAGATTAAAAACTCTTCTTCTTCTGGAGAAATTTTCACATCAAATATTCTCTTACATTAAAACTCAAAATAACGTTTTGTAATTCCACTTGATTAATTTTTTTTATTTCTATAGATAACCTAAGAACTTGGAAATTATATATTTTATCCAATTCACTTTGATAATGATATGAAATTCCATTTTCATCTGCTTTCTATGTAATGAGGGTCATATTGTAGTTGAGGAAAGTCATTAATATCTATGTTGGATTTAATGGTTGAAGAAATGAATGAATCGAAGTGAAAATGGGATGGTCTAATAGAGGAAGCATGATATTTTTAATGATGAATTAATTAGTTTTTTTATTCTTCTTTAGTTTTTGTATTATTAACTGTGTATAATGATTTTTATTAAATTTTTTCCACATATAATGAATGTAGTGGTTTCACTATCAATGAGTAATGATAGAAAATATTTTAAATAATATATATAATTCCAATGTCTATTAACCATAATGTAAATATAAAACCTATGAAATTAATGTATTTTTAATACATTAGTGAATCATGAAATCTACTTTAAAATGTTTTAGATCTTTTATTTTTAATTATTTAACTATTTTTTATATTATATGAAAATATATACATTGTTTTTGGAATATTATATATTAATTTCAGATAATACATATTTATTTATTTATTGATTATATCATTTTTAAATTATATTGATTAAGACTACAATAGATATTAGTTTTCATATATTTTCATCATGTTTCAAAAGAATGGGGTATTATATTTTATAAGATAGATAAGTCTCATGCATGTGGGGGTAATGTATAAAAGTAACTTCATGGTTTTTTAGAAAATCATTCAATTTTGGAACATTCCTTTGTTTTAGATCCCTATGATATTAAAATTAACTTCATCACAAATGAAAAAGTAACATAATATATATAGTGATATTTAAAATTCATTCCTTTTCCACTAGAGATAATTTCTTCTAGGATAAATGATACAAAAAAAGAGAAATTATTTATGGTGATCATATGTGATATCTAACCCCTTCAGAAGTTACCAATGTTCCAAATATAGATGTTATGTGTTGGAAAAGAATTTTAAATATTTTTTATTAGAGAAAAAAACATACATGGATGTACCAAAATATTAAATTTTATCTTCTTGAGTTATAAAATATTTAATTTTAAATTTATAATAATTAAATAAAATAATGTTTCATAAGTTAATAATTGTAGGAGATGGAAGTTTGTTTCGAAGTTCTTGAAATTTTACAATGTGTTGTTATTCCCATTCCATACATTAGGGTAATCTTCACTCTAAACTGATGAATTTGGAAAAATATAGGAATACATAACAGTATCTAACCTAATACATTAATGTTATTTTGGCACAATAAATCATGCATAAAAGTCATATCCTTATTCAGTAAATTGGAATTGAATAGTATGCAATAGTTATTTTGTGGACCACACATAATGGTTATTTCCTTCCCAATTATATAAATAAAACTCAATATGTAAAAGTCTTATAAGTGATACATAATTTTCCAGACTATGTAGAATCATTTTTTTCCTAACTAAAGATGATGTGTAATCTAATTTTATTAAAATACATCAAGGAATGAATAGTTATCAAATATATTTTTTTATTCTGGTTTTTCAAATTGGGATGTAAACCTCTAACTCTTCTTCACATATACCATCTATCTTCAAATGGATATAGTGGTCATATAAATAAAATTGAGTAAAGGGGAATCTAGGATTTTGATCTTATCAATTAAATCCCTACCCTTAGGAAGTACATGTGGATATAGATCCATGTGGAATAAAAGTAGATAATTGTACAAAATTTCATATAGTATGGATATGAATGACTCATAATACCTATATATATTATCCCCAATAAAATTTTAATGTATTTAAACCATTTTCTATTCTTCCATGTTTTGATTTACTTAGTGATTTACTATAAATACTTTTTATTAATACAATTAATTCTATATTTTATACGTTTATTCCTTATTACCTTTTTAAATTTTAATATCCAAATAATGATTGTTAATCCCTCAACAATGGTGGGAGGATAATATAAGGATCTCCAACTAGATAAAAACAATTCATTCCAATGTCCAAGAACCAAGCTTTGAAGTTTGTATTTTAATATGATGATTGGGTGATTAATTAAAATATTTGGGTGATAGTTCATCGCACATATACTTCCATAATTTACATTTATAGTGATAAAATATGTTTTTTGATAACAAATTTCTCAAATTATAGGTATATATTATGACCAATAGTTTCACTGCGGTCTTGACTCATGATTAGGATCCATTGAGATAGTGGTGAGAAGATAACATATGATTTACCATGGATTCTCATTTATATAATTGATATTAAATGCACGTGGGTATCTATTTGGAAACACATTGTGAGTAGACTAGGGATCTAATGTAGTGAGATAAGTAAGGATCATTAAGGATGAATCCATTGGTATCTCTTTCATTGAAATTCACTTTTTTTCTTATTTAGTTTTTTATTTCATTTTTTCTATACATCATCACATACCCTCCCTTATTTTTAAATTTTCATTAAAACTTAGAAAATAATAAATATATTTATATTTTCTTAGGGATGTGAGTGTTTAGATCATATCCTCTAGAGAGTTAACTGAGGTTAATTCCACTAGACTAAATTTAGGGTTTTAAAATTTGTTTCATGGACTATGACAATCATTTATAAGATAGATCTCAAGGAAATGTAAATATGATGTGATTAAATTATGTAATCATATGATACATCATGTATGGGTCATTAAAATCCAAATTGATCAAATGTGCTAGAAGACATGTTCCACCATCTCAACTCAGGTAAAGATACATGAGGTATGGCTTTATTGAGAGATTTTTTATTTATTATATCCTTAGTAATATGGAAAATAATTACACTAATAAAGGGTGCATCAAGCAATAAGAATGTACTTTTCATTGCATCCTTTATGGAAATAAAAAAAAATAAAATATTTAAAAGAAAGAAAAAAATAAATTACCAACCTAAAATGAGATTAAATGTATAAAAAAGGACTCTCCAATGATAAAAAAAGTTATAAAGTGACTCTATTTCCTATTAGAGAGGATATGCCAGAATATACTCTTGGTGGTTTTAAAAAATATACCACAGGTAAAGAGTATAATATTTGGGGAAGATCTCTCTTTCGGAAGTCGAATCATAGATAAAGATGTTGTGATGACACATCAAAATAAGTGAAATATATAAGTATGATTAGTCTCACAATGGAATTGAATCCATTTCTGGATTAGTTATAAGATTCTAGTTTAAGTGTCTGAAAATAAGTGTGCATATGTGTTATTTAAAGGATAACCATAAGAAAATATTTGAATAAAGTTAAAAATAAACTGATAATTTATAATTAATTACCACATTCCTATAATTCTGGATGATTCAGAAGTTACCCTCACCCCATGTGTTTTAATGTTTTTTTAGTAGTCGAAGTGATCCATCCTTAAGGGAGAGATGTGGTCCATAGAGTGTATTACTAATAGAAATTACTTGAAAAAAATGGTATCATATAAATTGAAAATGGTATCAATCATTAATTGGAATTTGTAAGTGGTGTTGTAAAGTACCTATAGATATCAATAATGGATCTAAAATTAAACATTGATATGAATAAGTATAATTAATTTAGATTTTGATATGAAATACCATAACTTTCGCATCATTATATATGTTTTAATGTTGTATCTAATCTAATTTATTGATCGATTAGTTATATCAAGCAATAATCAAAGAGGTATCAGAGAACTGAAAAGTATAAGATATGTTCTATGATAATAATCAACATTCATAAAAGAAATCATGTTTTATATATTTGTGATTTAACATGGTTTTATCATGAAATTGTGTTCCAATATACTGAAATTTAATAAAAGTGAGACTGTAATGATAATGATTATGTATAAAAATTCATTTTAGGTGAAAATTAACTCAAGGAGAGTTAGATTATAATGATTTAAAGGTTTATTTCCCTATCTAAAAATAAGTAACAAGTGTCATAGAAATGTCATTGATAATAAGTGGATTAAAATTTTATCAAAAAACAGTATATAAATATCTTCAATATGTTATATCAAACATATATTTTGTGTTTTATTGATTAATTTTTATTGTTTTATGGTATTTTTATTCATAAAACAAAGTGAAATATTAATGGAAACTAATTTTCTAGTTTCATGTGCTTAAGAATGTAACTGATTGGCATGTAAAACACTTATGTTATTCAATTTTACTCTTGTTCCCTATAAAAAGATCCATATCAGTAGGATTAGAGGAATAGTTGATGCCTCATTTTAAAGACTTAAATTAACTCATTGAAATCGTTGATAGATGAAAAAAATAATTGGATAAGTAAAAATATTTATTTATCTTCCTTCTAACTCTAGTATGGTTTTCAGTAGGTTGAAACATGCGAGGAAGGAAAAAAATATGTTTTAACAAATAAAAATAAAAATGAGATACAAAAAAAAACTAGATAGATGTCAAATCTAATTTTAGTGTATGATGAAAGAGATTAAAAGGTTATTTAAAACCAAAAAATAATTAAATGCGCGTGACTAGATCTATGTTATTTGAATGAATCACAAGTAGTAGTAACAAAAGTAATAAAAGTGATTAAGGAGTTTTAGGAAATATTATTGTATATCATTAATGTGATATTACATAATTATTAGGAAATTAATTAAATATAAACAATAATATTAAATAAATTATATTGTCACCTATTATCAAGGGTGTTAGTATGTTTCTCGGTCAATTGAATAAGATTTCTGCCACTCAATTTACTAATCTAAGAGAAATGGTGAAGCATGTGAAAAAAAATCAAACTATTATTCTTTTGTGGTGTTATAATCTCATATATAAATAACATCTTTTCATAAGGGCTTTAAAATTAATATTTCATAAGCATTGAAGAAAATTCATTGAAAATAAATTGTGATTGAATATTGATTAAATTTAAAATTGTCATTATCCAAGAAAAAATTATCAGAGAATCAACCCATTAAAAAAATTAAGTAATAGTGAATGTTAAAAAATATTATAATATCAAATAAATTTATCCCAAAATCATTTTAAAAATAATAAAAATAAATAATTACACATTAATAATGTGAGAAAGAAATAAAATATATTCAAGGAATCTACCCCATTAGGAAAGAATCCACTCCAAGCTCCATATCTCTTTAAAACTCCACTATTGAATAATCCTTAAAATTATTAATGAGTATTAATAAATATTCATGTTTCCGTTTGATTTTATATGATAAATATTTTTTGAATTCTATTCTAGGTCCCCTCCCTTTAAGGATATCTTTTCACTAACTTAATACTTTTTACCTCAATCTCTTTAATTAATTTTCATAGTATACAAGATTTCTACATTCTCCATTGAGATTTAGGAGTCTGAATACCATTTAAACGATTTATTTATAAAAAAATTACAAACTAGACAAGTCCACATGTTATCAACTTTGTTGAACTTTCTTCACTAACCCTATTAGTTTTGTCAAAAAACTCTTCCACTTGAATACACACATTATTTCTCTATCTTTTATTTAAATCAACATAACATCTTAATATATGAAACCTCCTAAATTCTCATATGTGGATAAACATCATAATATTTTTTTATGAACCATATTACATCTAATAAAAAATTTAAATTCTTAAAATGTACCTAGATCATTAAAATATTGATTCTGGGAATAGTGGAAGTGCTTATTTTGAAAAGTCCAAACTCGAATTTCATTAGATTCAATGAAAATTACCTAATATACATAACAGTACATGTCATTATCAATGAATTTATATGATTAAATTGACATATAATGCCAAAACCAAGATATAGATACTTTAACATAAAATTTAAATTTAATTTAAATGAAATAATTACATTGGTTTTGGAATATGATTTGAAAAATATGTTGATCATTCAAACCTCCACTCGATTTTATGGTCGTTACATCAAGAGGATCCAAAGTAGAAACCCTCAAGCAGTTATCCACATGTGATCATATAATCTAAAATCATAGAATATGGTATTCCTGCTACTTGATATATGGTACAAATTATCTTTCATTTATCCCTCCAATGTCCACACAATTCTTTGAGGTTGAAGGATTGATTAATTATTTATCTCTATTGAGGAGAGGTGGAAGGTGGAAGAACATAGTCCATAAGAGAGTTCATTATAATTTTCTCTCTATGGTTTATAGAATATTTAGAGGGATTTTTTGTGTAACTACATCTATCCCAAAGAGATGATATTATTTAGTTTTTAAAAATTTATGCTAAAGAATAAATAATTTCACATAAACCTTTATTATTATATTAATCCCTAACAAACCCCATGTGTAAATAAATATTTAATAAATAATAATATTATTTTTTACATAACGTGTTCTAAACTCACAAATAAAATAAATATCATTTAGCTAAACAAATAAATGAAAATTTATTTAAATAATATTTAATATATCATTCATACCCAGACTAATATCTCATTCTGAAATTAATTTATATTTTCCGAAACTTTTATAATAAATAATATTTATCCAGTAAATAAATAAATATTTATAATATTCATGGTCTCATGAAAAATAATTTTTTTTTAATTTTCAACACACTTGTAAATATGGTGAATGAATATTATTGATCTATAAAGCCCAACTAAATATTATTCCACTATCTGTAAAATATTATTAATTCTAATAATTAAAATCAAATTGAATTTAATTAAGATTAATAGAAACACATTGCATGTGACCCTTTATGATTATTCCACTATGGAATTTTGGTGGTCTTATCAATGTCCACCATCAATGTAATACAATTTATAATGGCACCCAATAGAAAGAAGATAATATTGAAGTGTCAAAAACCTCAAACAAACACTCATTGTGTAATATATAATTTTTTCTTGATATCTCATTATGTTGTTTGCATACAATTTTCAACAACCTATATGCTTGATATTCCATTCTTTGACTTCTTAAAATAAACTTATCTATACACCATGGATATAGAATTTTTTTACAATATCCTCCCAATTAAAAGGCAGAGATATCAACTTCATTAAAGAAATAAGGGGCAGATCCTTCCTCAAATCATTCATTAATAATATATCAATCGTGATATACCCAACATACCCTACATCATCATGAATATATGGATTCATGTTTTCATCAATACTTAAAATAAAATAATCCATGATATATATTAATAATAATCATAATATAAAATAATAATTAAACATGTTTACTGATAGGAATTTCTAATGACATATAAAAACATATTTAATTCCAATAGGAGGGTTTATCCTCATAATATTATCCTTTGGAGATTACCCACTACAAACTCCATGAGCTGAAATATTGTCATTATATGAGTATCCAGAAAATAATATTATATATCTTGTTTTTTCCATAAAAGGATTTCATATTTCTATAAGACTAATATATTATAATATTATCATAAAATATCATAGTTATAATAATAATAGAGAACTATTATGTCTTTTTGAATTTGGAAGATAAACATGAAATTTTTTGCATTAATTTAACATAAAGGAATAATAAATATGTTATATAATATTTGGTAATATATAAATCCTCTAATATAATGGAATTATAATATATAGATTAGTTAGATCTAGGGAACTAACTCCAATAGACTCCAACATGGACTAGAACCAACTTATAACAACATTGAGCCTACTATCTCTCATATGAGATTTATGATTCTACTAAGAAAGGGATTTAGTCAATGGATTTTCAACATCTTCATCCATGGAAATATTATTATAGGGATGTCACCTATTTGAGAAAAAAAAATTAGATATGATATTTCTACTGTACTTTCTTCATCAATTGATGTGATCATGAATCCTTCATAATATATTCTATTGTAATATTATCATAAACATGTGTGACATGGTATTTAATGATAGGAACCACATAATGATAATTAGAAAATTTTCATATCCCAATCAATTATATATTTTCATCAAAAGTCACAATATACTCATATTCTTATATAGAATCAGAAAACATATCTTGTGTTGATCTTTTCCAGATCAACACACCTCTATTGAGATTGAAGATATATCTTTATTGTGAATTCATATAATCTTGATATTTTTTTATATTGACATCTACATATCCTATGATGACTATATATTTATATTCTACATGAACCATGAGAATATCCTTAGTATTTTATCTTTACTTTAGGATAGTTTACACTACCATAGAATGGGGGTCGATATGGTCATGTTGATATCTTCCTACAACACATATGGTGTTAGTGAAATCTAGTGTAGTATATAGAATAACATATATGTACAACCATATCATAGATGTATAAGGGACCATTATAATTTTGGTCTCTTATTATTCATTTGAGTATAAATTTCCATAGAAATATGTATGTCATATGACAATTTCAATAATATCCTCTCGGACTTTTCAATAATTATTTTCCCCAATATGATTTCAACGTATGTACCTAGACTTAGGCTAAAAAACCTCATGTATATATCACGATGGATATTCATCTAAATAATATATGTTGTTTTAACTATTAATTTAACATACAATCATGATTTTAAATAATTATTAATGATTGGTAATAATTTTATCTTATTTCGATAGTTTATATGTCATCAACATATACTATTAAGAAATTGACCACAGTCATAATACACTACATATAGATACCAGGATCACATTTGTGCTTTATGAAACAAAACACTATGATGGATTAATCAAAGGGAATCTCTAATGGCTTAGAGGATTAATTAAAAACAAAAATTGATCTCTATAATTTTCAGACCTTTTTGGTCTTATTTAGTGTCACAGCCCCTTCACATTATGTCATATGAACATGTTCTTGAATGTTACATAAAAAATCTATTTTTATGTGTATTTTAGAAATCTAATATTCATGGTATATCTTTAGATAAAGTATAATTCTAATGGATTTGTGTATAGAAACTGGAGAGAAGTTATTCTCATTGTCCATACCAAGAAATAGATTGAAGCATTTTACAACTATCCTAGCATTATAGGTAATTAATTGTCTATCCAGGGAAAATTTTTTCTTAAATACCATAGTGAAGTAGTTTCGGTTGATTCCACCTATCACCCCACCCAGATAACCCCATGTCCCAAAGAACACTCCTAATCACCCAAGACCAGAAACAATCACAAAGGAATACTAAATTTTCTTAATGGGAACAGTTTAACACTAGGAATCAATGTAATAAAAGCATTGATTACCTATAGAAATATGGTATGAACCATCAATAAATAATAAATCGACATTATCAAATAAATATTCTCAAAAATATATAAATATCCAAATATATCACATGAAAAAATAAACAGAAATAAATATCATGACTACCATTACATTATAATTTATTAAAATGAAATATATACAAGAAGCACAAGTAAATTTGAAAAAAGGGGTAATGGATGGTGAGGTTGATATATAATATCCCAATTATATAAAATCCCAAAATAATCTATTTGGGCTGAACTCCATGAGAGCATTATGTCCACCATCCAAATCCAACCATAGAGAGTTGTAATCTAGAGAAGACAAAAAACTGAATAGTTATGTTACCATTTCCAATGTCAGGAAAGACAATGTCTATGTATTCTTAAAGGGATATGAATGATTTTATTAAAAATCTAATTAATATACCACCATGAATCAACCAAATTACTTTCTCTATTACCACTAATAACTGTAGTTTGAAATAAATTTTTAAAACATTTTCACTTTGAAAATTATTCTTTAGAAAACACATTGTTTTTACTGAAAAGAACCCATGGTTTAAATTAATGAATAGAAATAGATAAATGAATAAACTCATCCCATACATACCATAAGAATATTTATAAAAATCATCATATGATGAAAAAAAGGAGTTTTGGGATTAAATACACTAGAATCCAAATCAAATAATAATATGAACCATACATCAAGGATCCAACCAATAGGGATTATAATTACTTAATCTCACACAAGGTTTTATAGAATACGAAGTGAGTCCACCTTGTTTAAAAGAATACATGTTCTTCAACCAACCCTACATTCTTCTTATAAACTCCTGAATTCCCTTGAAAAACATTCCCTAGATAGAATATAAACTAGACTAGGGATTCATTTTTGTATTCCACCCACACATCCAAGGTCACCAATTTTTCATTTATCTTTAACCAAATATTATATTTTTAACACCAATTTCATCAACAACAAATTTCCATAAGAAGTAAAAAAAATTAATGACAAGGAATGAACTCTTGAAGCCCCCATTGGAATTCCATTTGATTCCAAAATACCCTATTGAGTAATTTTATCAAACATAATTCATATATCAAAGATAACTCCACTGTAAAATACATTTGAACCCATTAAATTTCAGTAAAATTTCAATAATAATGATACCCATGGATAAAAAAATAATTATAAACATAATTAAAATGAAATTTAATAAATAAAAACTAAATAAATTGAATAACAGAATGAGAGCCAATAAAAAAAGAACTATGTAAAGAATCATTCCTTGAAACTAGATTGAATCTCATCTCATTCAATGACAACCATTATAATGGGGAAGTAATATAACTCATGGACCAAAATAACCATGAAACCCCACTAATAATCCACCCTAAAATCTATGTTCTTCCATAATGGAATACAAGGGTTATAATTCTCAATTGAAATGGGTGAATAAGAAAGAATATAGGTGGATGAAGGAAAAATCAATATGGAAAAGAAATATTTACTCAATAAAATCACCAAAAACAGTAGAAATGTTACTAGAAATGATGGGGAAATGTGTTAAAATCTCAATAGGGAGGTTTTTGTGTGAATGAGAAGAAATATGGGTGATTTGGAGTCAAAATCATCTTGGGAAATATGGTAAGACCACAATTTTTAAACAGTTGGACATAGTTACATGGTTTGTTTCATGGTTTTGAAAATCACAAGAAAAATTTACAGGTCACCCCTCATTTTAAAAACTGGTGGAAAAATTTCCTTGGAACCATCACATGGTTTGAAAACCCATTCGGTGACTGTGAAAAACCCAACTAGTCCCCAAATCCCCCCACATGGTCAGTCACAAAAAATGTATTAACCACGTAACCATTAATAAATTCCCTTTATATTATATTTTTGAACAGAAACACTATATAAATCCTTGAGTAAATAAATAAACAATAATAAAAAAATATGATATTCCAATAAGCCAGTAGTTTTCAAAAATTATCTTTTCAAACCAATGGGATTTAAATACACTAGAGGATTTAACTAAATATATATGTGGTTTTAATACATTGGATCTATTAGAGAATTAGTGGATTAATTCAAATTGGAGTCTTCTTTTCCAATTATTACAACCTTTTATGTTATATGATCATTGTAATCAAGTAATAATGAGTTATATTCCTCAATTACTGGAAAACCAAATAATTTTACTTTTCTATCCTCACTTGTACTCCAATGTAGTATTTGTGTCTTCTGAAGGACTTCAACCCTAAAGATTTATTGAATCTATTTCTATACCAAATATTTTACATTATATGAAATGGATTCATTAATGTATATCATTGTTATACTATCAATTTTTTATATGGACTCCCTCTCAAGAAAAATGGATTGACTAACCACAATTTCCATATTTCAGGAGGGAATATATAACTAATACACTTTAGTTTCCATAGGATATTTGATATAGGTAAAAAAATTAGTATGATATAGTGATATTATATTACCCAAAGTGGCCTTAAAATTTAATTTTCATCCCTAAGAATGAAAACGTGACAAAGAAGGTTTTTTTCAACTCAAAATAATGAATAGAAAACAATCTTCCACTTTAGTTGGCAATCATTTTTGTTTGTGAACCATTGGCGGTAATGTGTTTCCCCAAAAGGATAATAGAATACTTTCATAACCCATCATTTACCTTAACATTACTAGTAATATATGGTTCATCCTACTATACACACAATTAGATTTTGGTTCATAAGGTTGAGTGAGTTGGGATAATATCCCAAACATCCATAAAAAATCAATGAATTCTTAGTTAAGATATTCAGCACCATACTCTGAGTGATGTTTCATTATTTTATTACCAATTTGATTATTAAATTCATTATTTTTTTTGAATTTATCAAAATAATTCAACTTATACCACATTAATGAGAAAAATCCATTTATATGAAATTCATTATTAAAAATTTATTAATTTTGAGTATCTACCCCTTTCTTCAAATGGAAATTGTCTGTTTACATTGGTATAAAAAATTCAAAAATCTTTATTGTTATTATGTGAGTATTTTTTTGGGAAAACCAAAATCAAATAAGTTATCCCCTATAAAAATTCAATATATCAATCCCAGGATTTTCTCTTGAGAAGGATTCAATTTGAGTTGTAAAATGATAAACTTTTCTCTATTTGTTATTGCAAAAAAGAAACATTTTGATAAGATTAACTATTCAAAAGTAGAATATAAATCAAAAATAATTTTAAATAAAATTAAATACCAATATATAATATCTATATGAATTAAAATATGGTTCAAATCAAAATCTAAATAGTAGTTATGAAAAAGAATAATCCTCATAGACACTCCCCTCTTCGTTGTTTTAAACAAATCCCAACTGAATTTATCAATTACCACCCAAGAAACCCCAGTTGAACACTGAAATTTTCATATATATAATATCAATACCTCAATATTATTGTTTTTTCTCCTATATATGTTATTAAAATAATTTAATACTTCAATGCAATCAAATCTGATTAAAATCACTATGCACAATGGAAAGACTCAATGAAGTCATTTTAATAGTGAAGTTAATTAATTTACATCATAAATAAAATAGTCCAAAAAATTGATGAATGTATATTAAAAAATAAAACAACTTATGCATTCAAAAAAATAATTTCATAATAAATTCAAAAAGAGATCACACAATTTGAACCGATCTGGGAAGAGAGTTTCTGTCCGTTTTTTCTGTCCACAACCACTTTGTTCTTTGTCATTCATCACTTGAGAAGCCTAAATCTTCCCCATTACTATAATAATTAACAACATCTTCATCCAAATTTCAATATCAATATTTCTCTTGTTTTCTCTAGCCAACCCCCTTTGAATGATGAAGAGATGTAAATTTAATGATGTGGGATGAGAAATATGTTCTCCAAACTTTGTGTACCTAAAGTTGAATCCTTTTTCTAATCCTTCCAAGATAAATCTATCTTTTAATTCTTCTAAATAATTTTTATAAATAAAATAATCAATATACCCTTCAATTTTAATGACATTTGGATGCTCTTTTAAGGAGTTATGATTTGATTACTGGAGAGAAAGTTTTAATCTCAAGGGTAAACTTTATATTCCATTTATTATAATAATTAATATATTATCTTAATGATAAAATTTTCCCTTAAAAATAAAAATGGAAGAGAAAAAAACATTACTCTTTCAAATCATGGTTAAATCATCGATTTGGAAAGATGTATTCAGATTTCTGCCTCAATTACTGAATTGTTGTCTATTCTATCAGCCAGAAAATCATTCAACAAAGACTGATTTATTTGGTCCTTCAGATCGTCAAATCATGATTTTAATTAGTTAAAAAATATCTATCATGTTAAAATAAAAATCCCAATAAAATAATCAATCAATTTAGGTCAATATGGAAAAATATATTCCCAAATTACAAAAGTGATTTAAAACATTTAAAATTCAAAAAACTGTGCAATTTACATTTTTCAGCATAAAACATATCTACAATAAAAAAATGAATATTCAGCTCGAAATATTATATGGGTGGGGTTAAAATCATTTAAATATACATGAAATATAGTGTGAAAAAAAATCCCTTTCAATTTCCCAATTCCTATCTCATGGACTCTTGGGCATGTGATCATCAAAATCAAATTAAGGCATTTCAAAACACATTCGAAAGAGGCCCACCAATTAATTAGAAAGAAAAAAGTTTTCATTCCACATAAAAAAATATTCCATTTTCCCAATCCATCACATTCAATCCATATACACTTATTTTATCCTCACATGCAAACAAAACACTTACCTCACATAAATTTTATCTCAACACACAAATGTGGATTTTACACAAGGATTTTCACATCCACGCACTGGAAAGAATTGCCATAATAATGATAAAAATATGCATCTACACATAATGTGAGCATTGAAAATGCGATTATCATGAGGTATTTTGAAGGGTTTTTTACTTATGATTGTTCGGTGTCAAGTGTTGAATATTCTAAGGCTTAATATCAAGGTTTTATCCCTTTTTGAAGCAAAAATCATGATTCAAAGTTTCAGTCAAATATGGTAACTTCCTTACTCTCCAATGAAGAAAATAAAATATAATAATCTCTATGAATATATTTTTCATCCCATTACATTAATATTTGATCATCAAAAATTACATTTGTTTCTCTCTCTATTTTTGGAATGCTTCAGATAGGGCTCATCATTCTTCCATTGGGACCTCTAGATGGTCACCACTCCATTTCATTAGAGATATCTTGATGGGAAAAAATATCTGAAAAATGTTTTGAAACAATAAAAAAATATTTCAATTATTTTAATCGCAGCCAAAAGCAACATCAAATGAGATATCACAACATAAGTAATAATCCCCCCACACTTATGTTCAAATAGATAATGCATTTTCACTTCTAGAGCATGATGAAAAGGGACAATTGGATTGTAATGTGGCTAACGTTTTAGTTTATACATGGATACTACGAGATCTTAATGAAAAAAAATTCCTGGAATTCAAAAATAAAATGTATTATCACGAAAAGGGGGATTTTGAATTTCAAATAATTTCCTCAATTATTTCAATCAAAATTACACCATAACTTTACTTTTGATAGAAGTAAATCAGATTCTATTTAGAAAATTAAATGATTGGTTCCCTTAATAAATGATTTGAATGTGAAGAAGATTTCATATGGGATTAGAATTCTCATAGGAAAGTGATTTCAAAGATAATGAAAATGATATATGGAATGAGATTGAAAAATAATAGTTATTTTCATGAAATTTTAAAAATCCTGATATTGAAAACAAATTCATTTTTAGAATTCATTTATGTTAGGATTTAATAGATCAATTGGTTCACTCATTAACATGGGTTTTAAGAATGATAATGATCATCATTTAATATCACATGAATTTTTAACACAAAATTTTATATAAAAGACACAATATTTGAAGAGAAAAACTCAAAAAAACCTAATTTACCCTAAATGTTATTCCCCCATACTTATTTTTTACACTATCCTCGTTATACATATTAATTAAAATTATGACTTCAAAATCAAGAACATAAAAATAGAAAAAACATGTAGAATGGAAATAACCAACCCGGTTTTTATTGAGCAGTAACAACCATGAGCTAGCTTCCTAGAGGCTTTAACTTGTATACCTATAAGAAAACACACATCAAAATTTCATTGAAATTATGGAAATAAATGTTAAAATATGGATAATGGATAATTTCCTTGTCATAAACCCCCATGCGGGTGCTAATATTTCCCTACCCCTAGTCGGGAACATCCAGTTGGTCATCACCAATAAGAATATGGGTTAATTTACATCATCTAAAACCATAAAAAATATATTTCTACACTCTTATTCATCTCCAAAATCTTAAATATGTTTAAAAAATCATATATTTTCCAGTTGTACTCTAATAAATTATGATTATAATGATTTAGTGGAAGTGAGAACAAAATATAAGGGAAAAATCCTGAGACATCATCCTCAAAAATGGTATCCAAAGGTTGTTGAAGTTAAATTATAGGGTGTGGTTTAGCTTGAATTTTAGCATAACATTTATTTATATATTTAAAAATAGTTCTGTAGCACCATCATAATGTTTACTAGTGTTCTAAAATGAACATATCAATCTTTCACCAATTCAACCCATGACATCCTCATATGAAATACCAATCTACTCAGAAGAAATGGGATCTAAATCATAATAGGGAGAAGTAGTTAGAAAATTAAAATCAAAATAATTAGGGAAAATTAGATCATGAATTGAGATATGTCCCTATAGATTATCAGGTTCTATCTCCCTTTGTAAGTGAAAAAAATGGTATTAAAAGTGGGCACCAAATAATGTTCCTCCAAACTGTCTTTTGAAATGAATGGATCATGATTATATTCCTCTTTGTCTAAATCTTCAAGAAAAGGTTCTGAATTTTCAATTAAAAAATAGTGTCTTCACATGAAATTTTATTTTCAACAAATTAAACCAATTTTTTTAAGTCGTTTTGATTCCAAATAGGTACATCGATAGGTGAATCCATGATGATTTCTTCCATTAAATTTGATTAATGATATTCCTAATAGGTTATCGGCTCATCCAAATAAGTTTAATCAACATAAAAAGTTGTTTAGACATGATTTTATATTTCTTAAGAATCCTTTTGATCATTCAATTATTTCAACTCATTGAATGTATTTGAAATAATTTCCTTTTGTTTTCTTAAATCACCAATCATGGAATCGTGAAGTTGATGCTTCAATTTATTTGGTTTAATTTGGTATGAATTTTGTTGGAGCTGAAATTCTAAATATTCATCAATACTATATTAATTTTTTTATTGATAATCAAGCCATGCATAGGAGTTTTCATTGTGAAAATTTATTTTTTTGTTTTTTAGGACACAAAATTAATGGTTAAAACCCTTAAAAGTTTTAAAAAATCTAAACAACTTAGGTTACCACCTGAGAAATGGTGTCAAATTGATTAAAGCAGTTTTTTTGAACCACTATTCAATTATTTTCTCATTTTCCATATAATGTTCCATAGTGTCACACCCTAGGGTCGATCCCTTAAAGAGGACACTCACACACACTTTTTCTATTGCCACTATTTACAATTTAAATAATATAAAGCTAAAAAATAATATATATGGTGGTTGATTATGAAAATACATTAAATATAATATATACGATAATGAAAATGAGAAACACAAAGAAGGTAAAAAAGACTACATTAATAATATAGAATAAAACCATTACTCGTGTGGTTCATAGTGGTATTATCATTGTTATAAAAAGTAAATTCCACATTATTGTAATTAATTTAGAGATCCAAAATCTTAACTCCACAACCTATAATTTAAATTGTATTACACAACATCAAGACCTTTACTTATATTATTATCCTCTTAGAGATCGATACCTAATCCAAAATCCACAATTTGAATGACATAGTTATTATCAAGAAGGAAAATGATTAAATTAGGAGGAAGAAAATGATTTCTAAGAAAGTGGATATATTTCTCACCAAAATCATTTTAACCACTAATTAATCCTTCTAATAAAACATGAAAAATCATTAAAGTGAAATAAACTCAAATACCACCACATATTCCCTCAATCAATGATGAGGGTTAGCTCTCCACAATCATAGAGATAAAAGAAGCAAAATTGCATTAATACATAAAATAAAATAAATGGAAGGAGAATAGAAATAAACAAAAGAAGAAAAAGAGATATAATAATAAAAATTAAAAATATTATGAACAAAAATAGATTAAAAAAACTTCACCTTTACCCTAGAAATTGGTTATCATTTTTCATGGGAGGTGAGACACATATGTATAGGTAAATAGTGATAAATTTTGGCTCTTCATTTCTACCACCGAAAAAATTTGATGGATTTACCATGTAAGTATATACATATGAATTGGTTTCTTCATAATTTTTTGAATAATTTCTATTATTTTCTTCCAAAAATGTGAGCTTATTTGGACATGTGTGGAGAGTGATTTGTATAATTTACTCTGGGAATTTATTCATCTAAGGCTGACTATTTGTACTCCCATGTTTCAAATTCCAATGAAATTAGGGAATTTTATCCTATAGATTCACACTTGGCATATTTATATAATTATTTAAATAAATTAATTATACATATCAATGTAATATTTCCCATTGATTGGGCTTTCCCAAACATATATACAAGCTCATATTTCAAACAATCTAGATTTATACAATGTTCTCGGGGACCATATTGTGATATAGTTTTGGGCCTCAAATTTTAGGATTGAGAATTGGATAAAATAGTATTAAATGAGTCACATGATTTAAAGAAATCATAAAAAAATAAATCATTCAATTTTATTCAATTTTAAATACGTTAATGACCAAAATAGTGAATAAGAATTAAACAATTAAAAGCCATAATTAATCCATTTTTACAAGTAACCTTAAAATTCCACTAAAACCTAATAATGTGGAAATGTACCATAAATGAAAATTATGGTGGGTTTATATAAATTTAATTAAGAAATAAAATATATGAAAATTTTAGCTTCATAACTCCACCACACATAACCATCACACTCTTGGGAAATCATCATATATCCAAATAAAAATCCACACAATAATATAAAATGAGAAAATATCCATGATCATATTCAAAACAGAAATCCATCTTGTATAATTAAAGGAAAAAATCATTTCCTTTTCATTCATCACATTTTAATTTTTATAAACTTCATAAATCCAACTATGTCTCAATCCTATCCTACCCACATTGAATTTTATGTCACTCTTCACAATAGAGAAATTAAATCTGGAGTTGTGTTTATACATGAAAATATCATGGACAACCATACACTTATCAAAATTCTCATTTATCCATAGTAATAGAAATTAAAATGAACTCAATAATGTGGGATTTTTTCTGGTTAATTCTTTGGATTAGTGTTGGTGGGAAAATGATTGAAACTTTTTTGACGGTAAAGGGAAGGTTAGAATTATAAGTACAATTCATGAATAATCAAAAAATGAGGACGTTTTCTAGGATAATTATTTGGATTAAATAATAGATTTCATGTCTATAAAATCTTATAAATAGTTTTGATAAATTAAAACCTCTTTGGACCCACTATATTGCAGAATTTTTTGGCTCATGGTGAAAGATATTTGATTTAATTACTCGAGATAAAATGGTGTCCTTGAGGGGACTCTTAATCTTCCATCTTTTGTACCGATTCATACAATATCTTAATAATACAATTCTAAATTTAAACTCAACATGGATGTGGAAAATTGAGTCACATTTAATATCCTATTATAATCATCACATTTTGACACTTCTAGCTGGATTTATGACTCAATTACTGAAGTATTGTCTATTATATCATCCAAGAAAACCTTCTAAAAATCCTAATTTATTAGGGCCTCTAGATGATTGAATCTTCAGTTGATCAAATTGAAAAAAAATATCCCATTAACATAGTAATCCTACAAAAAGAATCATTCTATTTGGATCAATATTGAAAACGATATTCCTAAATTACAAAAGTGATTTAAAACAGTTAAAATTCAATAATTTTTCAATTTTTAATTTCAAGATCAAAACATTCCTAAAATAAAATAAAAACATTGTTATTAAAATCAAAATTTTAAATGTGTGGGGTTTAAATTTTTGAAATAAACATTTATAATTGTCGAAAAATTATCTCTATCAAATTCCCCACTCATAGTTCTTAGATTTCGGGACAAGTGAGCATCAAAATAAAATCAAGGAAATTCCAAAACACATATCAATAAAGTCCACCAATTAATCATCAGGAAAAAAAGATATCATGCCTCATAATAAAAAGACATTTCATGTTATCAATTAATCTCATTCAATCCATTTATACTTAATTCATCCTCCCATTCACCCAAAACACTTGCCTCACATAAATTTTCTCTCATCATAGAAATATGGGTTCTTAACAAGGATTTTCATATTTAAAATCATACATGAATTGCCACAAGATTGATAAATTAATACTTATCCCCCCGATGTGATCCAGGAACATTTTGTTTTCATGAGGGTTTTACATGTTATTTATGTTTCTTATGGTTGGTGGATTTTAAGTATGAAAATATTTGATGTTTAATAAGGAGGTCTTGGATTTTTTTGAAGAAAAATGCATGATTTAATTTTAACTCATGTATAGTCTCATTCATACTCTCCTCTGATGAAAATCAACAATTATCCTCTTAGAGAATCTCTTTTCAGTCCAATTCCTCCTATATTTCATAAAAAATTGAAATTTTATATTCTTTTTTTTGGAAAGCTCCTGATAGGGAAAAACATTCCTCAATTTAGTGCCCCATAATGGCATAGCACTATTTCATTTGAGAGCTCCAGATCGACATAACTCTCATAAAAATATTTTACTGAAAAAAACTCTTAAAAGTTTAAATCTCCACCCAATGAAACATCAAATAATGTATCACATGATAAGTTATCTTCCCCCACACTTATGTTCAAATAGGTCATGTATTTTGAATTCTAGAGTCGATTGGAAAGAGAAAATTGTTTTTTAAGTATGATAACATAATATGATACTCATGGATACTAAGGGATCAAAATGATAAAATATTCAAGGATGTAAAAAATATAAATATTATCCTGAAAATGCATATTTTATGTTTTAATGTATTTCCTCAATCATTTCAATCAAAAGTACCACACCCCCTATGGTTTGATAGAAATAAATCATGTTTTGGCTCAAAAAATAATGGATTTGTTCAGTCAATAAATTAGGTGATTGTGTATAATACGTCATAAGGTTAAAAATCCTCATAGTAATGGGATTTAAATGATAAAGATAGTGATATGTGGCATGAGATTCAAAAGTTATTAGTATTTTTTTGAAATTTTAAATTTATTGATCTTAAAATAAATCCATTATAAAAATTCATTTATGTTATGCTTTAACATATCAGTTAGTTCACTCATTGACATGGTTTAAAAAATGATAATTATCATAATTTAAGATCACAGGTTCATTTAACACAATATTTTATATAAAACAGAATATATTTGAAAATCAAAAAAACACAAAATCCAAATCTACCCAAAATATTCCTCCTTAATCACTTATTTTCACAATGTCATCATTTTACTTTGTAGTTAAAATTAAGATTTGAAAATAAAAAACATAATAAATCACAAAAAAGATAGATAGGGAAAACAAAAACTGGTTTTTATTGAGTAGTAGTAGCCTATATCTACCATCCTAGAAGTTGGAACTTGGATACCTAAAGGGAAAAAACAAGCATCAGGATTTTATTGACGGAATGGAAATTAATGTTAAAAGAAAGAGATAGGAAAAGATACTTAGTATGAACCCCTTAGTGGGTTTTATGATTTACATTACCCTAGTCAGGAACATCCAACTGATCATCCCCAATCAAAATGAGGTTAATGATTATTCCTCATTAACAAAAAAACAAATTTCTCTAATCTTCTTCATATCCAACATCTTTTAGAATTACCAAAAATCAGATATCATCCAGTTATCCCCCATGTAATTGTGATTCAAATGATGATGTGTATGTGGGAACAAAAAATAAGGAAAACTTCCCAATACTTTATCCTCTCAAATTAATTTCAATATTTATTGATGTTCAATTCTAGTATGTGTTTTATCTGTAGAGTCTATCATCAAAAATCATTTATTCATTGAAAAATAACTCCATACCACCACCATCATGTCTATGAGTGTTCTATAATGGGAAAATAATTAATTCTTCAATCTCATCCTTGACATCATATTCATCTAAAAAATCAACCCATTCAGAATCTGTTAAAACTAAATAATAATTCAATGATGTTGTAAAAAATTATTATCAAATTAATCTAGATAAATTGGATCTGGAATTGAGATATCCCACTATGTGTTCTCAGGTTCCATCCCTATTTGTGAGTCAAAGAGAGTGTTATTGAAAGTGGGAAGTAGGTCAAGTTCCTCCAAATGATCCTCTAAAATAAATGGATCATGATTATCATCCTATTTATCCAATGTTTCATATAATAGAGCTAAAATTTCGATTCCATAAAAATGGTCTCCACATGAAATTTCATTTTCAAAAAATTCATCCCAATTGTTTTTAAAATAGTTTGGATTCCCAAAATACACATCAATGGGTGAATAAGTAATTATTTATTCCTTTAAATATGAAAATGGAGATACCAAACAATTTATCATCTCATCAAAAACAGTTTCATCAACATTAAATGTAATTACCTGGAACCTCCTGGTCCATTAATTTTCTAGGTTCCTGGTGTTTGGGGTATCATAGGGTCCATAGGTGACTCCTTAAGGGGTTTTCTAAAATTTCAGGATGAAAGAACGGTGGCACTAATGGGTGTCATTGGCCCTGATTGGCATCAGTGGCATTGTTCAGCATCAGTGGCACTGATTGACATTAGTGTCAAGAATGGGTCATCCGTATTGATAATCGATATTGGTACCCAGGTGATGGTGCTAGGGAGACCAGGAAAGGGAGAGGGTGCCAGGTCAACAGTGACTCACCAAACAGTGAATCATTCCCAGATTTTCACGGACCTTCCAGGTTTCCCAAGTTATGTATCTTTTGATCTAAAAGTGTTTTAATACCAATTTCAAATTCATTTAAATCCATTAAAAGTTGTTTTAAACCCCCTACAGTTGGGCGACCCTTGTGTCACCTAAATATGTGGCCTTTTTCCTCTGTGTCACACCTTTGACGTGTTTTACAGTTTCGCCCCTATTATTCATTTTTCTCTAATTAATGGAAATCTATAAAATTGAAGACCTTATCTCCACCATATCCAAGGTGAATTGTTAAATCACAATTTATCACAACATGTGAAACCGCCCAACTACATGTTCGAGACATGATCTAACTTTTCAGTACTTCGAAATCGCCTCCCTAATTATAGGATCTAGCATTTTCATAATTTGACATCTTCTCTTCCTTATTCCTTCCGACCTCTCTTATTGCACCAAGAGTCTTACTTCTGATATGAATCGGGTTCCTATGCTAGATCCATTTTTACTCAACCTTAGAGTGCCTAGAGATTTTCCACTTCATTTTATGCATCCCCAATTCTTTGTGCAAGGAGAAAAGTTCAATCATTAATCATACTAGTAGGTTTTTCCTTCGTCTCTTTATACTATGTACAATGTAGAGTGGGTTTGATAATTTTTCCGTTGTGACATAGATGAATCAAAACCATAATGAAGATGATAAATAGACTTATAAATAATGAAGGGGTGTGGATGATGATGATGTTTTGGTTTTTCTTTTATCTTTATTTTTATGTTTTTAATTGTATAGGATTATACCCACTGAAAATAGCGGTCATTGGTAGTCATTTATTGTGCACTAATGAACCTCTATTTTTTTATAATCATATGACTGAATGGATGTAACATGAAAACTGGTTAATAACAAAAACAAGGTTGATTAAATAAATGCCCAATGAATAAGAATCCGGTTGTGATCACCCTAGTTAATCAAATGGAAATAAGGAACTTGATAATGGTGTCTCTATATAAAAGAAACTCTATTTCTATGTTCTACTAATAAGAACATGGTTTTTCTTCATTGTGCTTATTGGGTGACATGGATGAGGATGTGATCTATTCTTGTTCATTTTTTGTTTATGGATATGTGGCCATGGGGGGCATATGTGGGGGATCGTTTCAGTTCATGTACATTGATGGATCTCAAAGATCCCTTTTGATGTTGTGACTTCAACTTATAACTAGGTTTGAATGCTTAAATTGATTATTGGTTTTTTCCTATAGTTATGGTCTTGGATTGTGGATGTTTTTATTAGTTTCCCAGTAGTGGAGAATTGTTTTTATCCAAATAACATGAACATGATAACCAGAATGTGTTTAATGTGGAATTGTTTTCCAGAAATGGTTTGTACTCTGGTTGCAGATGTTGTGTATCTGTGCACGTGGGAATTGTAATGAGAGTTTTTGTGTATGGGATTGTTTCAGAAACCTTAGGTCGGGATTAGTTCTCATTCAAATATATGTATATGTTTTGTTCCGGTGTTTCTTTTTCCCACTCCACTAATGTTGAGCACTTTGTGCTGAACACCCCCATTTCATGGGGGAGGGTGTTTTTCCCAACATTATAATGAGTGGAGGGTTATTAAGTCCTTTATTCTCTATCTCCCAGGTAGCGCATGACTCTTCGGGTAGGATGTGATGACCTAAGGTATATTATGGCTCAATAATCTTTGAGAAGGGTGTGTTGTAGTGGTTGTCCAAGGTGTGTGCGGGCAGGTTTGATTCCCAAGTGTCTTTAGGATGAGGCCTAGCTGTCTTCGAGCATGAAAATGGTTTTTTCCCAGGTGTCTTCGGGCATGGAAGTAGTTTTGGTGTCCCAGGTGTTTGTAGGAATGGTTATGTGTGGTTGTGGAAGCCTAAGTGTGTGCGAGCGGGATACATGGTGATGGACAAAAAGGTTGTTGTTGGGGAGATAGTGGAACTATAGTGAGACTTGTGGGGGAGGTTTGACATGTAGGATGTTCTAAATAACTAGTGGGAAAGTGGTGAGGGGTACCCAAATATCAATGTGCTATTACTATTACTTTACCTTACTTGTGTTATTTAGGTATTATGCCTTGGTGAGGCAGGGTGGATAGGTTCTTTGTTAGCTGGTTTGGTTACCTCTTTTCTCACGGGGCATTAGAATGTCTCCCCACTTTTTCATGATAACTTTCGGTTTTCCCTACTATGTATACATGTATACTCACCCGACAGATATTAAATTTCATTTAGGTATCGAAGAGGAACATGGGGAAAATTCTATACATTACTTGCTCGGGCTTCAGGTTTGGTTGCTTCTTTTCATTATTTTGGTACTTTTCCTTAGACTTTTCTTATACCTTCTATCATTTTATTTTTAACATGCATATAGTAGTGGATTTTCTTGTATTTGGCATTAATCTTACTTTATGTTTTTGGATTTTTCTTTAATTTACCATCTTATCCCCCGATCCTATTAAATAAAAAGAGGTAACACCTTCTATTTTATGTAAGATTCTATGACCTTAGTTCAATTCACCACTCCAAGGCCTATTGAAGGCGGGACTTGAGGGCCATTATATCTCCTTCAACTTGTAGAAGGATGGGTCTATTAGTTTTCTGTCCCTTTCATCATCTTGGTGAAGGTGGGTTGTGACCTCAAAATATTTTGGCTTATGATTTTCCAATATTTGATCATCCTTTTGTTCTCTAAATTAATTCAATTTATTGAAATAAACGAAATGAATCTCCATTGAATTGATTAATTCTTGAATCATGGATGCTCAATGTTGAAGTTCCAATTAATTTTATTGAATTTGGAAGTAATTTTGTTGGATTGAATATTTTAAAAATTCAACTTGAATATATTCTTTATATTTTTTATAATTAGAACATGAAAAGGTGTATTCAGTATGAAAAATCCATTCTATTGTTTTCTTAAGACTCTAAAATAGTGGTTATAGTCATATAAATTAAAAAATTAATCAAAAAAACTTATAAAACATCCTCAAAAATATGTCCAAATTGAAGAAAGACATTTATCATGAATCACTATTCCATTAATTTCATATTTTCCAAAGAATATACCATAGTGGTACACTCTATGGTCGATCTCTCGAGGAGGTCGCTCACAGACACTGTTTTTTATTTTTTCATTAATTATTATATAACTAATATAAATCTAAAAAAACATATATATATATATATATATATGGGTGTTTAATTCTTAAAATACATGAAATATAATATATATTATATTGAAAATGAAACAAACAATGAAAATAAACAATACAATAAGAATTCAGTAGATTAAAACCATTAATCTCAAGAATCATAGTGGTATTATCCATGTTATTCAAAATAAGAGGTCCAGCTTTAGATTTTTATTATTAACCAAAAGACACTTTTAAGGAAAAAGTGAGAAACCCAAGGAGAAAAAAAGTTATTAATGGACAACATAAGAATATTGGAATGATTATCCTTAATGAGATTCTAGGATATAAAAGTATCTTGTGTTTCAAGATCATCCTATATAAGGTCTTCAAAGCGTCGTCCCAGTCTATCCCATGCTTGCATGGAATCCTCTTACTTGACCTTCCAATCATTAAAGACTCCAACTATGATTAGATTATGTTTGTCAGTACAATCACATTATTCTCTATTAGTGACCACCCGGATGGTCCTTAGCATCATCTTGTTACCATCCTGTTTTCAATAATAATGCACTAGGGTTTACTCTTCCATTACATATCTAGAATGAATAAGCAGTACTAATAGTTGTACAGCTGCCAAGCTGATCTCTTGCAGGGAATTCCTATCAAGATCATCCCTAGAAACCACAGCCTCTATATGAATAGAATTAAAATTAATGTTGGGAGTACCTTAAATTTCTTGAGTCTTCATCCCCCATGTAGAACTTGTCTTCATTGAAGAAAGAAGATAAGAATAGTTATTTCGGCCTTTCTTTCCTCCTCATGGTTCCTTCTTCCTCCTCAGACTGTAGACATCACAACCATAGAATTCTTGAGCACTATCTCTTTAAAACCGACTATATAAGTCATCCCTCGACACCTCCTAGAGAATACCCACCTCTTTATTAAATGTTTCTAGCTGGTCTACCACCAGGGTAGGCCCTTCGTTCAATAGACATTCAAAATGGTTACTTAGATTCATAGTTGGAACGACTCTTCTCAGTATTGAAATGTTCATAGAACTGGCACAACCTGGGGGCCCTCACATCCAGTGTCGTCAATCCATATACCTACATCATCTACATAAGAGGAAATCTTATATAAATCACCTTTATATATTTTATTTTGAGTATCCACTCCCTGATTAATACAAGAGGTGTGAACAACATAATCATTATTTGTTGTGCTAGGTTTAGAATTTCCCTCAGGACCTTACACATAAGGGGAGAGAACACCCAAATCATCCCTCAAATGATTGAAAAATTGAGAAACAATGATATTAATCACTAGGGGATCACATTGAACAACCTTTAACATGGTTGAGTTATAGATTGTGTACAAACCATCAGGTAATGTAATAACAGAAGTAGAAAAATCTAGTTTCCCAACTGTAACAATAGAGGAGAAACGGGCTCCCCTAACATCGTGGCTGGATTCGCATGCAATCCAGGATGAAATAGTCAAGCCTCTAAATGAAGGGGTACTATACTACATAACTTGGCCAAGCTATGAGGTGAATTAGAATTGTATTGAAGGTGTCCAAGACGAAATCACGAACTGCATAAGTTGAACCAGTTTTCGATGACCAATGATTATTGATAACATAGTTCTTCACCAACCTCAATCCAAAAAATTTCTCCCAGAGGTTTTGAAATATCCACTTCCACACAGATGAAGGGATTAATCGGGTGACAATGGGAGCAAGAGTGCTCATCAAATGCTAGGAACCTCCAGACTTGTTTACCCAGAATCTGTAGAATGGCAGTATTTTGAAAAGGTAGCGGGAGATACGAGAATCTTATACAAATTGCTGCGAGTGGGGTGTGGCGTTTCTAGAGGAACTCATAACTCCATCTGAATAGGAAGAAATTGGATCCATCCTAAGAGAACATACATTTGGATCATGTAGAAGCCATATCATCAGCGCTTTTGAAGAAAATATGAACACAATGATAATCCAGGAGCCCAACCATGGTGCAGTTCTTCAGGGGCTACAAATTGTTGATGAACCTATTAGAAGTGGTCGAGGGTGGCTATCGACGACCAAATATGGAGACGAGGGACAAACCATTGAATAAAGAAGCCTCCCAGAACACTTGGAGAGAGATTAGAAGAAAAGGGGCACCATTGTGGAGGGTAGAGACTTTCAGTCTAAAGAAGATATGATGAAAATATCAGTACGAGGATAGATCAGTAAAAGGGGAGAACACTGGTTGAGGGAGGGAGGAGAGTGGGATATCCATCATAAGTACCCGAAGGGAAAGCATGTAGCTGCGGTTCCATATAGATATCACCGAGAAAAAGATGATTAGTATCATGGGGTGGTTATTCAAAAATAAATTCATCTCTATTTTATCAAATGTAAAGATCCAAACCATTCACTATTAACCCTTTAATTTGAACTGTATTACCCTACACTAATTCTTATTCATATAGAATTAACCTCTTCCACATTAATAACTAATAAAAATTCACCCATTGGAATGACTTATATATCCATGAGAAGGAAAATTATTAAAGGAGGAGGAAGAAAATTATAGTAGAGAAAGTGGGAAGACTGCTAACCACAATCATTTTAAGTAGTACTGAATCATTAGAATAAAACATGATAAATAATTAAATTACATTAAAATCAAATATTACAACTTCCTACTCAAACAATTTTTAGGGTTATCTCTCCAAAATCATGGAAATAAAAGAATCGTGGTGGGAGAAACACATAAAATAAACGAAATTGAATAAGAAGAGAAATAAAAAAAAGAAGAAGAATAGATACACCAATAAAAAGTAAAAATATTAAGAAATAACACAGTTAAAAAACACAACCATTCCCCTTTAAATTTTCTATCATTTATTATGGGAGGGGAGGCACTTGTTTATAAGGGAAAAGGTGCGAAATTTGGGCACTATATTTCTATCTCTGATATAATTCACGTTGATAGACCACTTAATTAAAGAATTAGATAATTATTTATTCATAAAAGATGTATAATAATATCTCATATTTACACATACACAATTTTATATTTTTTGGACTCTTTTGTAGAGATATTTGTCTAATTTACTCTAGCAATTTATTTTTCTGAGGCAGAGAGTTTGTATTCCCAAGATTCAACATCCCATTCCATTGGGGAATTTTATATGGACGGTTTATACACATCCTTATTCGTGAAAGATGATAACAAATTCTTTCTAGATATCCATTTCAAATATATGTTTTTTTACCATATCCATAATAGATAATTACTCACATATAAAACATTCTAGAACTATACAATGTTTTTAAGTCTCAGATATTGAGCTAGTTTTAGGCCTCTAATTTTTGGATTCAGATTTGGATCTAGAAGTATTAAATGAGGCCCAAGATGTAAGAATCCTAAAAATTATTCATGATTTCACATGGTATATAAAATTTTATAACCCAAATAATTAATAAAAATAAAATAGTTAAATCACAAAATTAGTCCATTTTTACAATTTAGTACAACATTCCACTAAAACCTAAAAATGTTACAATTACCATTTAAATAAAACTATCTAGGGATTGTGGAAAAATTAATTAAAGAATCCAATACATGAAAATGGCAGTTTCATCACTCCCCCATACTTAACCACTTCACTCATGATCAATCACAGTATATCCAAATCAAAATCCACACAGCAATAAAAAATGATAAAGCATCCATGATCTTGTCCAAAAGAGAAATCCATCATGTATCCAATATTAAAAACAATTTATATTAATTTTAATTACTCACATTTAAATTTTTAAACCTCATTATTCTATCCATGTACCAATCAGAGCCTACCTCACATTGAGTTTTATGTCACTCATTACTAAATAGAAATTTAATCTAGAGTTATGCTCATACATGAAAATTTAAAGGATAATCATAGTCTTGTAACAATTTTCACTTCACTATAGTTAAAAGAATTAAAAATAATTCCATAATGAGGACGTTTTTCTAGTTTATTCTATGTCTTAGGGTGGGTGGGAAAATGGTTGAAAATTTAAGGGCCAGAATGAATAGGTTGGAATCATAAATACAATGCACAAATAATCAATCTTGATGAATTTTTCTAGGTTAATTATGTTTCTTAGTTAAGAAATTTTATGCCTCTAAACTCATCTAAATATTTTGACTAAATTAAATTCTCTATCAACCCACTATATTTTATAACTTTGTGGCCATTTTTGAAAGATATATTTTTTAATTACATAAGAAAACTTTTTAATCTTGATGGGATACTTCATCTTCCATCTCGTGGACTTATTAATATACTATCATAATTATTGAATATTCCCCTAAAACTCAACATTGACATGAGAAGTTAATTCCTCTTTCATATACATATGAAATCGTTGAATTTGGAATCATGTATACATTATTATCCGTAAATTACTGAAGTAAGGTCCATTCTATCATCTGGAAAACATTCAACAAATCCTAATTCATTTGTGCCTCTAGATGATCGAATAATGACATGGAATAGTTGAGAAATATTTATCCCATTAACATAGGAAACTTAAAATATTAATCAATCAATTTTCATAAATATGAAAAAAGATATTCCCAAATTACAGAAGTGATTGAAAAAGGATAAAATTATTGAATTTTGTAATTTTCAATTTTATGATCAAAACATCCCTAAAATCTAAACACATTAATTTTTAACAAAAAATTTAAATTAGTGAGGTTTAATTAATTTAAGTAAACAATAAAAATAGTGTAAAAATTATCATTATAAATTTCCCCACACTTAGCCGTCAGACTCCGGAAAAAATGGGCATTCAAATAAAATCAATGAAATTCCAAGGCACGTAACAATAAAGTCCACCAATTAATCAGTAAGAAAAAATTTATCATGACCTATAGATTTTTTTCATGTTCTAAATTCATAACATTTAAATCATTTCCACTTCTTTTATCCTTTCATGAACATAGAATCTTACTTCAAATAAACGTTCTCTCAACACAAAAATATAAATTTTTAAAATGTGTTTTCCCATGAAAACTCATGAAAGAATCCCCATAGGCTTGTCCAATTTATTCATATCAACCTGTTGTGAGCCAAAAACATGTGATTACCATGAGGTTATTTCAATGCTGTTCTATGGCTTAAGAATAGTGGGATTCAAGAATTGTAAATTTAAAGGCCAAATATGGAGGGTTTGGCTCTTCTTTAAGCAAAAATGCATGTTTCCTAATTTCACATAGGTATGGTCTCCTCCTTACTCTCCTCCAAAGAAAATCATCTCTGAGAATCTCTGAGAATCTCTTTTTATAATATATCATCAATATTCCGAAGAAAAAAAATGAAATTTTTATTCTCTATTTTTTTTGTAAATCCCAAGATAGGGCATAACTTTATTTCTTTGAGTGCTCTGAAAAGGAACAAATCCACTTCATTTCAGTTCTCTTGATAGGCACCAATAACACCAAAACATTTTCAAAAAACAAAAACACAACTATTACATTTTTGAATATCCACCCAAAGTAACATAAAATGAGGTAGTGTGTAATATGAAATTCACCCCACTAAAACATATGTTCAAATATATCATGAATTTTCACTTCTAAAGATGGTTGTAAAGGGTAAATTAAATTATAATGTTGCTAACATTACGCGAAATACATGGATACTAAGGGCTCACAGTTATCAAATTTTTATAGAAGGCCACAATACAAAGGATTATCATGAAAATGGATCTTTTTTAATTTCAATGATTTACCTCAATCATTACAACCAGAAGTACCCCATACCATGAGTATTGATAGAAATAAATCATGTTTTGGTTCAAACATGTATGGATTGGATCACTCTAGAAATTAGGTGAATGTGAAGAAGATGTTTTAAGGGTTTAAAAGACTCATACGAAATGGATTTCAATGATAAATATAGTGGGATGTTGTATTATATTAAAATAACCAATGAATTTATATGCAATTTCTAAAATCATGAACTAGAAACAAAATCATTTTCAGCATTCATTTTTGTTCAGTTTCAATATATCAATAGGTTCAATCATTGATATGGGTATGAAAAATGCTAATGATCATCATTTAAGATCTCACGTTTTTTAACACAAAAATTTAAATAAAACACACAATATTTGAAAATAAAAATCACAAAAAATTATAATCTATCATGAATGTTTCATCCCCCCCACATATTTTTTAAAATGGAATCATTGTATATAGTACTTCAAATTGTGATGTGAAAATAAATAACATAAAACAAGAAAAAAAGTAGAGAGGAATGAAACAACATAGATTTTATTGATTAGTAGTAGCCTTGATATATCTTCCTAAAAGCTACAACTTGGATATATACATGGAAAAAAATCATAAAATACTACTAAATAATAGGAATAAAAAATTAAAACAACAATAAGGGAAACTTGTCTTGGTTGGAACCCCCAGTGGGTGTAATTATTTCCATTCCCCTAGTTATTAACTTCTCACTAATCATCCCCAATATGAAGGTGGGTAAATTTTATTATTCATGAAGAATAAATTATTTCATTAATGTTCTATATCTATCAAATCCTGTAGAAGTTCCCAAAATTAGACATCTTCCGGTCCTCTACTATAAAATTTTGATTACAATGATGCAGTGGAAGTGTGAACAACATATAATAGAAACTTCCCATGATATTATCCTCGCTAACTTCATTACTTGTTTATTGAATTTCAATTACTGGATTTTGTTTATCTTCATTTTTAGCTTCAAAAATTCTTTATTCATTGAAAAATACCTCGGTACCACCATCATCTTGTGAACTATTGTACTAAAATGGGCACATCATTATTTCATCAATTTCAGCTCTGAAACCCTCTTAATATGAAAAATAAATCCACTCAGAAGCAATTTGAAATAAAATATCATAGGGAGAAGTAATTAGAAAGTCATTATCAAAATATTTAGTAAAAACTGGATCAATAATTTAGACATTTCCCTATGGATTATTAGGTTCCATATCACTCTACGAGTCCAAAATAGTGGTATTGAATGTAACACCCCGAGATATTATGAAATATATTATTTTTAATTTAATTAATGTATTGTGTTGTACGCTACACCAAAAGGATCTTGCACAACACGCATCCCTGACTTGACTTGCATTACACACAATAACGACCTTCCTCGATAGCGTGTGTAGTACGCAATACCAGGTTTCACTAAATGAGATGTTATTATAATGTTATTATGAACTAGCTGTTATGAATAGTAATAACCACTTTTTGAAATTTTATAAATTTCATATTATAAAATGGACTTCATTTTTGGATTCTGAATATCTAAATTATCTTAGGGTGAAATTTTGGTACTTTTCAGATAACTTTCATATTCTGATGAATAATGAAAATTACTAAATTTTAATTAAAAACAAGATTTTTAATCGAAATAATTAATAGTGATAAATTTTTAATTTGAGTGGTTTTAAAGTATATTTAGAATAAATTTTTACCATTTAATACAATGTTGGTCATTGGATGTAATTTCACATTTAAACCAGACATAAACAAGTGTCAATCTTTTGATAGTTATTATCTCTTAAAAACACGCTATTTGTTTTGAGAATGGGAATTAATTTTTAAATTAATTAATGCAATTGATATGTTTTTAATTTGGTAAAATCGAAATCATTTTTTAATTCATAATATCAAATATGGCTTAGGCCTAATTTTTGGTATTTTTCTGGAAACATTCATTTTTTGATGAATAGTGAAACCACTAAGTGGTCGTTAAAAAACTGAATTTTTCATAAAACATAATTTTACCGCTTCTATGAATGGAATTTCGAAACTCCGAGAGACACAGTTGATGTCAGTAAGTAAAATGTGGTTCAATGAGATGAAAATAATTTTTAGTTAATAGTAACTTTTTACTTTTTTTTTACCACGGTTAAAAGTAAATAGGGTAATTAAGGGTAAAAATGATATTATTATTACCCTAACACATGTCCTAATTATATTGGATATGTGTAATTCGACCAAAAACAACCTTAGGAATAAAATATGACCATTTAGGACCACTTGGATTAGATTAGGACATTTAATATTAATTTATTTAAAGAAGGGTTAAAATAGTTAAAATCAATGTTTAATAACTAAATAATTATTAATATAAAGTTATACATAAGATAAATTCGACTATAAATATTCATTAGAAATATAAAAAGATTTCCTAGATAATGGTATTTTATTTTTTATTTTTATAATTTAAATAATTTAATTTATTGATGACACAATGATGATGCAATAATTATATTATTAATGAAATATTGACATAATTTATGTTATAAATACCCAAATAATGTAATTTGAGGCTTTTTATGAATTATAATAATTTTCTATGTTAATATGACATGTTATAATTGATTTAATTAAATATTTTTGAACAAATCGTTCTTTTTATGATTTTCACAAAAATTAATTACCAAATAGTGTCAAAATTGACATAAAATAGTTTTTAAAACAAATATTATATTATTAATTATTATTTTAGTCCTAAAAATATAAGGTTCTGCCAAATGACTTAGATAAGGTTATATATATTAATAATAAACCACTTGGGGTTTTTTTGTCTTGTTATAGTAATTTTATTAACCTTATAGTGTAAGAAAACAAGAAGACACGGTAAAAGTTAAATTATCTAACTTAAAGTTAAATATAAATGATAAGGTTAAAATAGATACCTAAACTTGTCTAAATTCTATTGGATGAGAGGATTTCGACCAATCCCCACCTTAGCTCTAAATAAATCAATTTGGAGATATTAAAAACCGAATATGACTCTATAATAAAATAATATTTTTAGTTATTTCAAAGGTGCCCCTCTCCTCCTTTATAAAAGGGCACCTCCTACCTCTATTCCTCACACCAATTTGAGCCTTCATGCTCAGCCAACCCATTCCAATTTCTCCTATCCACTTCCCTAGAAACATCCTAGAGGTCCTGGTCTTCTTCAAAGACCAATTTTAGTTCCCTAAAAGGAGGTCTCAAATAAGCGCTTAAAAGAAGAGGAGGTTCGGATACGTATGAAGCATATCAGACCTAAGGTAAGGGATAATTTTGCAAATCTCATTTTTATCTGAGATTTCTTATTCGTAAGTATTTACTAGGGTTATTACAATCATCCATGTCAATGTTTTATAAATTTTTATTCATGTATGTCTAAAGTCCTTTTTACCCCTTTGGACTTTTACCCCATAGTATGGAAGAAATATTTCTATTATTTACCCTACAAGGTACTTTTTGACTTTTCCGACAAAAGTACGAGAAGAATGTTTTTTTATGTATACGGAATAATAGGATTTTTATGGTTTTATAAATCCTTATTTTCATAAAGCTTCCTCCAAAATATTTCATGACTATTTTCAAAAAAAATCCTTTTCTTTTAAAATTTCAGGACATTTTTTGAAAAGAAAATGATTTTGAAGAAGAAAGGATATTTTCCTCAATAATTCATTTCAAGTGTTTTATCAAAACCATTTTTCATCTAAGATGAAATTATTTCATATGTGTATGTTTCAAGTATAATGTCTCTATGATTTACATGGTTTCACTTTCCTTATTATGAAATGATATCCATTTCTTTTATATGTATTATGTAATGATAAGATGATGTTTATGAAAACCATTTTATTTATTGGGTCATTATGAATGATGTATGTTTATTTTGTGGAACATGTAAGAATGATTTCATTATGAGATGGGTGGGACCTATATCTCCCTCCAATGCATTGGTTAATGATTTATATCTCATGAGATAGAAATGGCTGCAACGGTATGTTAATCCGGTTCATTATTACAGGACTGGAACGATGAGTGAACTCAATTCAGAAAGGGAATTTTCCCACTAAGATGGTCTTGGCAGCAATGCCTCGACTACTATGGAAATCATTACATGTGCTTAATGGATGCCACAAGTACATGTTTTATTACCATTATATTTTATCACGGTTGATGTTCTATTATGATATATGCCTTACGTACTTCCACAATTTATGTCTTTGCTCAGGATTTTGATGTTTAAATTTCATGTTCAAGTTTTTGCTTCCAAATGTTTATGGATTGTTTTATGTTATCTATGTTTTCCATTACTGAGCATTTGATCTCACCCTTTTTATGTTTTATTTTCCCCAGGAAATAAAGAAATGTCTTAGGTAAGGAAACAAAAAGGGGAAGATCGTTATGGGATTTGTTGAAGATATTTCAACAAGATTAGACGTTTATATTCCTAGTTTCCAAAGACACTAAACTATTACGGTCCTTGGGTTTCTATTTTTTTATGTATTATGTATTCCGAAAAAGTAATGTAATGTCCATATATGTCACGATTTGGGTCTCTATATCTAGTATCATAGGCAAAGTAGGTAGGAATGAATCCGATCCTTGGGAACTCTCACATGTGATCATTGGACGAAGCATGGCTCTCCGCCCAAGGGATTCATGAGGAAATGGATGCCATTGGGGATGGTGGTGTGTCCCGCCCAGGGGGTGTAGCTGCCCTTGGAGTGCCCTGATAGGTATCAATTATAGTCCACTAGAAGTAATTCCAAACCGTTACAGTTGGTATCAGAGGAAAGGTTTAGTCATACTTTGGAAACTAGGGTGCGTGAACTTTAGTGAGATCCCTAGAGATATTTCTAAGGTATGTATAGGGATGTCCCTAAGGTTATGTATAAGTATAGGTTATAGTCCTAGAATTACAGTAAAAATCTTAGAATTAAACCTAAGATGTTAGATATTGAATGTACTCCCCCTTTATTATGTTGTTTTCCCTAGGATGATTTTTTCCTCTCATAGTATTCTTTTTGGGTTTTACACGATGGCTGGAACCCGAAGGAACCGTGTTGATCAATGTAATGGAAAATTCAATGATTGTCTTCCTGAACAAACAAATTTTATGGGAGATGGAGTTCATAATCTTATTTCTATACTTACACAAGCTATGAATCATTCTGGACTTCCAAATGAGTAGTGAAGGGAACAATATTCTATTGAGTCCTTCATGAGGCAACACCCACCTTATTTTAGTGGGTATTTTGATCTACTTGTTGCAGAACAATGGATCAGTACCACTGAAAAGATATTTTCAGTTCTTCAATGTTATGAACATGATAAAGTCATCTTATCAATATATCTTTTGGAAGGTTAAGATGATCAATGGTGGAATCTTATCAAGAATACGAGGCCAAGATATGAAATTGAGTCCATGGAATGGGACGAGTTCAAGAACTTATTTTTCAATAAGTACTTCCCTCGTATTCTTCGAACAAAGATGGAGAATGAGTTTCTTGAACTAAAGCAAAAGGATGATGAATCTGTTGGTATATACGAAGTGAATTTTACAAGGCCTGCTAGGTATGCATATGGGTTATCATCCTACCTAAAAGTAAAGTTGATCGATTCTTCAGTGGAATAAAAACAAATCTTCGAAGGGCATTAGCTATAAGAGACTTCTGTAGCTATGAAGAAATTGTGTGTTGTGCTACCAAGGTAGAAATGGAAGTTGGTGTTACCTATCCATCTCATAGTTTTGACAAGAAATGAAAGATGGGGTTTAAGGATAAATCTCAGAATAATGGTGAAAATAAGATGAATGCTTCCTTATGGTCAATGTGTGGAAAGAAGCATGGGGGAGATTGTCTTAAAGGGACTAAAAAATGTTCTAAGTGTGGAAAAGAAGGTCATCGAGTAGCTGAGTGTCAAAGTAATGGAAAAAGGGTTGCTAATGGTGTGAATAAAGAAAAGACTGCAGAGAACGCACCACCAACACTTCAATGCTTCAAGTATAATGAAATGGGGCATTATGCTAATCAATGACCTAATCCAAGGGTTAATGATGATCGACACGAGCAACCACATAAGGCAAATGACAAAGGGAAGTCACATACGATCACTATTGGCGATGTTGAATATGACAACAATGTGGTGGAATGATTAAGTGTTTATATAATGGGATTCCAAAATAATGTTGTATATAGTATCATGGAATATTTGAATATTTATGTATTGGTATATTGTGGTTTTCAATAATTTTATGGTACCGGTAACCATGGAAAGTGATTGAGATATTTTTGGAAAGAAGATGATATGCGCATAATGAAGGGATAAGGAGAAAATGAAATGTTTGAAAATATTCCTGAGCTCATGACTGATATAAGGAAATAGATATATCATGGTTTGAGTATATAGAATTTTGGGTTTTTGGTATGTGGAAAGAGTTAACTTTTGACAGCACTCATGTTTTCACTAAGATTCAATGGTTATTCATTTCTCAAGAGAATAAATGACTAAGGCCTTCGAATATTTGGAATGTGACCAACAAGAAATATCTTATGATATATGGGGATCAACGATGGTATTAACATGCTTGTTATATGAAATATTTGGTAAACATTTTCACTATATTATGAGAGTGGATTGTAGTATTATAGATAAGACTAAAGATTGGAATGGATTATGTTGGACATAAGTTAGTATTATTTAAGGATAGAAGTTTTTTTGATATTATTGATGGGATGTTATAGTAATGTATTTTTAGAAAAAAGGACAACCTACAGGACGGGTGACACCCCATCGCGTCGGACAAGGCTGTGGGAATCGAACCCACAACCGAAGTGCGACTGGCCTTTATCGCCTACCACTGGCCTACAGGAAGTCCCTGTTTAGTATAAACTAGTTTTATTATTTTAAGAAGTATGATATATGAAGTAGAAGTCCATTTTAGGAACCATATATGATTAATCTCACTATAGATCCACTTATGTTTATAACTTTTGCTAACCTTTTGTTTGAGATAGATGGAATGACCCGTCATTCTATCATATGATTTGGTAACACTTCACGAATAACAAATTCAACTTCATTTCTTTAAGAGATGAAGTGGAAATGTTTCAAGGCATGAACAACAGTGAGAATGTAACAAAATAAAGTTAGTATTTATTATAATTCAAATTCATCATCATTAGGGAAATGATCTTGAAAACCAAAAATGTTGTTCTAGTGCCCTTATATCCGATGAATCAGATGGTACCCTAGATCATCACAAATTTATGGCTTTGTGATTGTTGGATTTTTCATATCCATGTTCTCTACCACTCTCCATCAGAACTTGATGGTAATATTTTTCTTCCATATCTATATTTTCACCTATGTTCTCCTACTTGAAAACCCAGTGATGAGTTAATTTGGGTAACCGTTACGTTTCATACTTTAGTTTTTAAAGCCAAGTTTTTCTATTCCTTTTTACGATGTGGGTTTCTATTAAAGAAACTTTCGAGTAGTAAACCATTTATAACCCCGATGAATTTTGAGGGCGAAATTCATTTTAAGGGGGGTAGAATGTAACACCCTGATATTTTATGAAAAATATTCCTTTTAATTTCATTAATTTCTTGTGTTGTACGCTAAACCAAAAGGAGCTTGCACAACATGCATCCTTGACTTGACTTGCATTAAATGCAATCACGACCTTCCTTGATAGCGTGTGTAGTACGCAATACCGAGTTTCACTAAACGAGATATTATTATAATATTATTAAGAACTAGCCGTTATGAATATTAATACCCAATTTTTCAAATTTTATAAATTTCATCATTCAAAATGGAATTCATTTTTGGATTCGGAATATCGAAATTAGATTAGGGTAAAATTTTGGTACTTTTTGAATAACTTTCATATTCTGATGAATAGTGAAAATTACTAAATTTTAATTAAAAACAACTTTTTTAATCGAAATAATTAATAGTGATAAATTTTTAATTTGACTGGTTTTAAAGTATATTTAGAATATATTTTTACCATTTAATACAATGTTGGTCATTGTATGTAATTTCACATTTAAACCAGAGAAAAACAAGTGTCAATCTTTTGATAGTTATTATCTCTTAAAAACACGCTATTTGTTTTGACGACGGGAATTAACTTTTAAATAAATTAATGCAACTGATATGTATTGAATTTGGTAAAATAGACATCATTTTTGAAATCATAATATCAAATATATCTTAGGCCCAATTATTGGTATTTTTATGGAAACTTTCATTTTTTGATGAATAGTGAAACGATTAAGTGGTAGTTAAAAAACAGAATTTTTCAAAAAATTTAATTTTACCACTTCTATTAGTGGAATTTGGAAAATCCAAGAGACACAGTTGATGTCAGTAAGTAAAATGTGGTTCAATGAGATGAAAATAATTTTTGGTGAATAGTAACTTTTTACTTTTTTTTACCACGGTTAAAAGTAAATAGAGTAATTAAGGGTAAAAATGATATTATTATTACCCTAACACATGTAATAATTCTATTGGATAAGTGTAATTCGACCAAAAACAACCTTCATATTAAAATATGACCATTTAGGCCCACTTGGATTAGATTAGGACATTTAATATTAATTTATTTAATGAAGGGTTAAAATAGTTAAAATCAATGTTTAATAAATAAATTATTTTTAATATAGGGTTATACATAAGATAAATTCGACTATAAATATTCATTAGAAATCTAAAAAGATTTCCTACATAATGGTATTTTATTTGTAATTTTTAGACTTTAAATAATTTAATTTATTTATGACACAATGATGATGCAGTAATTATATTATTAATGAAATATTGACATAATTGATGTTATAAATACCCAAATAAATGTATTTTGAGACTTTTTAGGAATTAAAATAATTTTATATGTTAATATGACAAGTTAGAATTGATTTAATTAATTTTTTTTGAAAAAATCGTTCTTTTATGATTTTCACAAAAATCAATTACCAAATGGTGTCAAAATTGACATAAAATAGTTTTTAAAACCAATATTATATTATTAATTGTTATTTTATTCCTAAAAATCTAAGGTTCTTCCAAATGACTTAGATAAGGTTATATATATTAATAATAAACATCTTTGGGTTCATTTTTCTTGTTATAGTATTTTTATTAACCTTATAGTGTAAGAAAACAAGAAGACACATTAAAAGTTAAATTATCTAATTTAATGTTAAATCAAAATGATAAGGTTAAAATAGATACCTAAACTTGTCTAAATTCTATTGGATGAGAGTATTTCTACCCATCCACACCTTATCTTCAAAATAAATAAATTTGGAGCTATTAAAAACCCAATATGACTTTATAATAAAATAATATTTTTTGTTATTCCAAAGGTGCCCCTCTCCTCCCTTATAAAAGGGAACCTCCTCCCTCTCTTCCTCACACCACTTTGAGCCTTCAAGCTCGGCCAACCCCTGCCAATTTCTCTGATCCACTTCCCTAGAAACATCCTAGAGGTCCTGGTCTTCTTCAAAGACCAATTTTAGTTCCCTAAAAGGAGGTCTCAAAGAAGCGCTTCAAAGAGGAGGATGATCGGATACGTACGAAGCATATCAGGGCTAAGGTAAGGGATAATTTTGCAAATCTCATTTTTATCCGAGATTTCTTATTCATAAGTATTTACTGGGGTTATTGAAATCATCCATTTCCATGTTTTATAAAAGTGTATTCATTATGTTTAAAGTCCTTTTTACCTATTTTGACTTTTACCCCATGGTATGGAAGGAATCTTTCTTTTATTTACCCTACAATGTACTTTTTTACTTTTATGACAAAAGTACTAGAAGAATGTTTTTTTAACGTATACGACATTAAAGGATTTTTACGGTTTTATAAATCCTTATTTTCATGAAGAATCCTCCAAAATATTTCATGACTATTTTCAAAAAAATCCTTTTCTTTTAAAATTGCTTGACATTTTTTGAAAAGAAAACGATTTTGAAGAAGAAAGGATATTTTCCTCAATAATTTATTTCAAGTGTTTTATCAAAACCATTTTTCATCTAAGATGAAATTATTTCATATGTGTATGTTTCAACTATAATGTCTCTATGATTTACATGGTTTTACTTTCCTTATTATGAAATGATATCCATTTCTTTTATATTTATTATGTAATGATAGGATGATGTTTATGAAACCAATTTTATTTATTGGGTTATTATGAATGATGTATGTTTATTTTGTGGCACAAGTAAGAATGATTTCATTATGAGATGGGTGGGACCTATATCTCCCTCAAATGCATTGGGTAAAGGTTTATATCTCATGAGATAGACATGGTTGGAACGGTAAGTTAATCCGGTTCAGTATTACATTACTGGAATGAGGAGTGAACTCGATTTAGAAAGGGACTCTGTCAACTAAGATGGTCTTGGTAGAAATTCCTTGGCTACTTTTGAAATCATTACATGTGCTTAATGGATGACACAATTACATGTTTTATTCCCATTATATTTTATCATGGTTGATGTTCTATTATGATATATTCCTTACGTACTTCCATGATTTATTTCTTTGCTCAAGATTTTGATGTTAAAATTTCATGTTCACGTTTTTTATTTCAAATGTTTATGGAATTTTTTATGTTATATATGTTTTCCCTTACTGAGCATTTGAGCTCACCCTTTTTATGTTTTATTTTCCCCAAAAAATAAAGAAGGGTTTTAGGTAAGGAAACAAAAAGGGGAATATCGTTATGGGAGTTTTTGAAGATATATCAACATGATTTGACGTTTATATTCCGAGTTTCCAAAGACAATAAACTATTACTGTCCTTGTGTGTCTGTTTTTTTTATGTATTAAGTATTTCTCAAAAGTAATTTAATGTCCATATACGTCAAGATTTGGGTCTCTACAGTTGGTATCATAGGCAAAGTAGGTAGGAATGAATCCGATCCTTGGGAACTCTCACATGTGAGCATTGGACGAAGCATGGCTCTCCACCCAAGGGCTTCATGAGGAAATGGATGCCACTGGGGATGGTGGTGTGTCCCGCCCAGGGGGTGTAGCCACGCTTGGAGTGCCCTGATAGGTATAAATTATAGTCCACTGGAAGTAATTCTAGACCGTTACATTGAAAGTTGGAAGAATCATAGGTACATCAGTTTTCTCTTTAAAAATGAATGGATCATTTTATCATCCTCTTTATCTTGAGTTTCATATGATGGATCTGAATTTTAAATTTCAAAAATAGTTCCTTTACATGAAATTTAATTTTTATAAAATTCAACAAAATTATATTTCACTGATTATTGATTCCCAAAAGAATGATTAATAAGTGAATCAGTGATGATTTCTTCCATTAAATTTGATAATGGATATTCCAAAGCAATTACCATCTCATCCATAAAATTTTCACAAACATAAACATTGGGTACAAAATTATTTTCCATTACTTGAGAATTATTTTGATCTTTCAATTCATTTTTTTTATTTGAAAGTATTGGAAATATTCTCAACTTTTTTATTAATTCTTGAATCAATGAACGTCGATGTTGAAACTCCAATTTTTTTTTTTTGAATTTGGAATTATTTTTTTAGAGTATAAATTTATAATTTTTTTCATAACTAGATTTCTCATAATATTTATAATCAGGCCAAGCATTGGAGTAGTATCTTTGAAGATCCATTTTTCTAGTTTTTTTGAAATTCTCTAAATATGTGATTAAAATCCTAAAATGTCAAAAAATAAATAAAAAAAGGAAACATCCCTGATCTGGTTCCAAATTGATGAAATCTGTTTTTCTTGAACCACTGTTCAATTAATTTAATATTTTTTTAGAATGTGCAACAGTGGCACCCCTTTTGTCATTCTCTATAGGAGGCCACTCCCACACACTATTTTTCTATTGTCACGGTTTATAATCTAACTAATACAAAACCAACATATCTAATATATATAGGGGTTTATTCCTAAAATAAATTAAATATAATATATATGATAATAAAAATGAAAAACATAAATAAAGTAACAAAGAAACAAATAAGTCAGTTGAAGAAACCATTTCTCTCGGTGTATATAGTGGTATTATCATTATAATTCAAAATTAATTCCCCATTATTTTATTCCATGTACATCTCCAAAAAATTCACTCTACACACTTTAATTTATATTTTATTACAAAACAAAGAGTCCTATTCATATATAAGTAACCTTTTACACAATAATACATAAGTCAAACTCTACCATTTTAAAGAAAAATACATCAAGGACAAGAAAAATGATTAAATGTGAAGGAAGAAAAAAATTGTAGCGAAACTGGGGAAAATCCTTACTAGAATCATTTTAACAACTACTGAATCCTTAGAATAAAACATGAGAAACCGTTGAAGTGAAAGAAAATAAAATTCCACCACTTCCTCCCTCAAAAAATAGTAAGGGTTATCTCTCCTCAATCATTGAGATAATAGAATCCTGGTTAAAGAAACACATAAAATAAATCAAGCGGAAGAAGAATAGAGATTCACAGAATTAGAATAAGAGCTACACTAATGAAAATTAAAAATATTAATAACAAAAACATATAAAAAATATAACTTTCCCACTAAAATTGGTTATAGATTTATATTTAAGATGAGACACATAATTATAGGAAAAAAGTGATGAAATTTGGCTCCACATTTCGACCTTCTATAAAATTCACATGGATGGCCCATGAAATTATAGAATTAAAAAATGGTTTCTTCTTAAAAGATGATTCATAATTTCTCCAATTTTCACAAAAAATATTTTTTCATATTTAGAAATGTGGGGAGATATAAATTTCTAATTTACTCCAAGAATTTATTCTTTTCAGGCTGACTGTACGTATTCTCAATTTTCAACATGCCATGACATTATTTCATTTTATATAGTATATTTAAACATGTCTGCATTCATGAAATATGTTAATAAATTCATTATATATCTCAATGTATAATTTCAAATTATTTTTTCAATCCCTATCAAAGATACTATCTCATATTTAAAACATTCCAAATCTATACAATATTTTCAAGGCCTAAATTTTGAGACAGTTTTGTGCCTCCAATTAGTATATTGAACTTTGGATCTAGAATTATTAAATGAGGAACTAGATGTAAGGAATCCTAATAAATTATTTTTAAAATTTAATTCAGTGTATATAATTTTATGACTAAAATACAGAACTAAAAAATAGTTAAATCCCTAAATTTATCCATTTATACAATTATTTAGAAAATTCCACCAAATCCAAAAAATGTAAAAATTGACCATATAATAACACTATGGTGGGTTTATAATCATGGGATTATAAAATAAAATATATTAAAATGTTATATTCAGCACTCCCCCACACATAACCATTACAATCATATGCAATCATCATATATCGAAATCAAAATCCACACTACAATCAAAAATGAGAAAACATCCATGACCATACCCAAAATAGAATTTCATCATGTCTCCTCTATGAAAAAAATTAATTTAAATTTCATTCCACTCATTTATTTTATTTTTCAACTATGTAAAGCTATCAATGAACCAATCACAACCAACCTCACAATCAATTTTATATCACTCTTCAATGAATAGATATTTAATATGGATTTATGCTCATGCATGGAAATAGAATGTATCACCATAAACATGTTAACATTATCATTTCTAAATAACACGAGACAAGAAAATGTATTCAATAATGAGGAATATTTTATTTTTAATTCAATGGATTATGTTTTTTGAGAAAATTGTTAAAAAATTTATTCCCAGAAATAGAAGGTTAGAATTGTAAGAACCCAGATCTTTATTTTTGGTATGTGTTCATTTTTATGGATTTTTTGAGAAAAAGAGGAAATTATGGGAATTTATTAAGTATACACCAGGTAATTTATGAGTACACATTGTGTACTCAGTTAACGCAGGTAGCGGGGTGCTGGCTGTTTAACTGCCCTGCACTTGGCCGTGTGTGGTGACTTGGAGACCACATAATGTGGGGGATGGTTAATGAAAGTACACGCTGCGTACTATCTATTTTTTCATTAAATGGGCAGGGGTCACGTCTTATTGGGAAAACCACATCCTTCTTCATCCGACTCATCTGAGATCGTTCGTACGACACTGATTCAGCCCTGAGACCCCGATCGATCATCCTTTCTCCGATTCAACCACCGTCGATTGCATTATGATCGCTTCAGTAAGCTCATCCCTTTTTTAGATCTTCATTTCCTGATTCCTAGTCTTTCTCATGTTATCTTCGATAGAATGTTTTATATGTTTTTGTAGATCTACAGTGTTCATGGGTGATTCAAGGCCTAAGACTCAAGTATATTGATCTCCCGACACCGAGGTAGGTGGTTTGTGCCATTTATTTGAATGTTTTTGAGTAATATGTGAAACATTTCCCAATACCCTTGAAAGTGGTATTGCGTGTTTATAGTTTTAGCCCTTTTAATTTCTTGTTATGCTTTATGCTTGAGTAGAGGTTAATTGAATGTGAATAGGGTTAATTTCTATTTTTGGAGATTATTGTCCATGCATGTTTTGTTTATGACTGTTTGGTCTTGCATAGCCTAGTGGGCTGCCTAGTTTGTTTCCTATTACTAGTATTATAGGATGTGGTGTTTACTATATGACATTGTGATATGTTGTAGACTAGTTAGATAAGTAGTTCTTGAGGTTTACATTGGCCACTTTGTATTTTTATGCTAGTTTGACTAACTGTAACACCCGAGATTTTTATGAGTAATATTTTGTTTTTATATATCATCAAAATAATCTTTCACTACATACTATCTTGTCTTACATTACACGCAATCGCGACCTTCCTCGATAGCTTGCGTCGTACGCAATACTGAGTTTCACTAAACAACGATATGCTATTAAAATATTATTAAAACTAGCCGTTATGAATAGTAATTACCACTTTTTGAAATTTTATAAATTTTATCTTTCAAAATGGACTTCATTTTTTGATTCGGAATACCAAAATTAGCCCATGGTGAAATTTTGGTATTTTTCTGAAAACTTTCAATTTTTGATGAATAGTGAAACCACTAAGTGGTAGGTTAAAAACTGAATTTTGAATAAAACAAAATTTTACCGCTTCTGTGAATGGAATTTCGAAAATCCAATAGACACGGTTGATATCAGTAAGTAAAATGTGGTTCAATGAGATAAAAATAATTTTTTGGTGAATAGTAACTTTTTACTTTTTTTTTACCGCGGTTAATAGTAAATAGGGTAACTAAGGGTAAATATGATATTACTATTACCCTAACACATGTCCTAATTCTATTGGATAAGTTTAATTCGACCCAAAACAATCTTAGAAATAAAATATGACCATTTAGGCCCACTTGGGTTAGATTAGGACATTTATTATTAATTTATTTAAAGAAGGGTTAAAATAGTTAAAATCAATGTTTAATAAGTAAATCATTTTTAATATGGGGTTATACATAAGATAAATTCTACTATAAATATTCATTAGAAAGCTAAAAAGATTTCCTACATAATGGTATTTTATCTATAATTTTTAAAAATTAAATAATTTAATTTATTTATGACACAATTATGATGTAGTAATTATCTTATTTATGAAATATTGACATAATTGATGTTATAAACACCAAAATAAATGTAATTTGAGACTTTTTATGAATTCCACTAACTTTCTAGGTTACTATGATATATTAGTGTTGATGTAATCAACTTGGTTTGAACATATAATTCTGTTATGACTTTCACAAAAATCATATATCAAATAGTGTCAAAATTAACACAAAATAGTTTTTAAATCAAATATTATATTATTAATTGTTATTTTATTCCTAAAAATCTAAGGTTCGGCAAAATGACTTAGATAAGGATATATATATTAATAATAAACAATTTGGGGTTCGTTTGGCATGTTATAGTACGTTAATTAACCATATAGTGAAACAAAACAAAAAGACACGGTAAAAGTTAAATTATTTAACTTAGAGTTAAATCAAATTGATAAGGTTAAAATAATACCCTAAACTTGTCTAAATCCTATTGGAGGATAGGATGTCTACCCATACCCACTTTAGCTTCGAAATAAGACCCTTTGGAACCATTATAAACCGATTTTGACTTTAATATAAAATAATATTTTGAGATATTCCTAAGGTGCCTCTATCCTCCCTTATAAAAGGGCACCTCCTCCCCCTCCTCCTCACACCAATTTGAGAACTCATGCTCGGAAAACCCCTGCCATTTTATCCTCTACACTTCCCTAGAATAATCCTAGAGATCCTGGTCTTCTTCAAAGACCAATCTTAGTTCCCTAAGTGGAGGATTCAAAGAAGCGTTCCAAAGAAGAGGTAATATCCATTACCGATCTTTTCAATTTCTTTCTTCTTCAACTTTTTCTTCTTTAGTTGTTTCATGATAAAGTAATAACATCAGTATTTCTTACATACTGATATGTTATTATAAATATGAAACAACCCTAATTCACCTTCTATCCATCCTACGGAAAAATGAAACCACCGCGCGTGCGTACGTACGGAATACCGTCTCCACGCCGTGGTGTAATCTATTTTCCACCATCACATTACAAGGATTGGTATAATGGTGTAATGAGTAACTATTTATGATTATTATAAATTAATATTGATACTGAAATAATATATATATACTCCAATACAGTTCCACGATCATAGGAACGATATCATCACTCGTGCGTACGTACGGAATACCGTCTCCACGATGTGATGCGACTCGTTCTACATGATCATCATTACATAGTAATTATATAAATGAATTGAATGAATAAATATGATATATGTTACACTAATAACATTCTGGATATAAGGTATCTATAACCTTAAAAGAAGAATAAGAATTTATTCGGCAAAACACGCATAAGAACAAAAGGCAATAAAGACCCGAGTAACAAGTAACAATGAAATATTACTAACAAGAAGCTAAGAATATGACCATATATGATATCATATCAATATTTATGATTCTGGAATAAGTCAATAAAATTATTTAAACCATTATACAGGAGCTTCGGACACGTACAAAGCAAATCGGACCTAAGGTAAGGGAAATATCACAAACTCATTTTTATCCGAGATTGTTTTTACTTTGCTATTTACCAGGGTGTATTTTATCATCCACATCCATTTTCCCTCAATATGTAATATTATTTCCATCTTTCTAAAATAGTTTATATCAAATTTTACCCTTCTATGAGTTTTTTGTAAAAGATATGAAAGGAATCTTTTGTCGTTTTTCGTACGAGGTACTTTTTGACTTTTCCGACAAAAGTACGGGAAGAATGTTTTTTTAACATATACGGCATGAATGGATTTTTAAAACATTATTTCCAAGAATATTATTTTATAAGTTTTCATGTTTATTTTTAATCAACTTCTTTTAGTTTATAATTGTATGACATGTTATGAAAAGAAAAGTGTTTTTGAAGTAGAAAGGATATTTCCCTCAAGAATGGAGTTCAAATGTTTTATCAAAATTATTTTCCATCCAAGATAATATAGGGTTCTGTTTTTATCCCTATTATTACATTGATTTGATTATGTTGTGAGGGAATTATTTTTTATGAAGTCATTTACCTTATATGATTTGTTTTATGATGTCATGATCTTTCAAGAATCCCATTTTTGTTACATGTGTTATGCGATGATGTATGATTTATGATTATGTGGCACACATAAGAAAGGATTCATTATAAGATGGGTGGGACCTATATCTCCCTCCAATGCATTGGGTAAAGATTTATATCTCATGAGATAGACATGGCTGGAACGAAAGGTTATTTCGGTTCAGTGATACATGACTGAAACGAGGAGTGAACTCGGTTCAGAAATGGACTTTTTCCACTAAGATAGTCTTGGCAATGAGTCATGACTAACAAGAAATGATTTTCCATGATTGTGTGTGCATTCCACAAAGTTGCAAGTTTCATGTTATGATTATGGGGATCTCATTTTCACTTCTATGATTTGTTCCATGTTATGATATTATGATCTCTTTTGCAGGTTAAGATTTTCAAAAAGATATGATCTGATTTTTATTTCCTTTATTTTCCCTTGCTGAGCATTTAAGCTCACCCTTTTATGTTTTCTTTTCCCCAGGTCAGGAAGATGGATATTAAGTATAATTTTCTAAAAGGGACCCTAGATATGATGAAATAAATGGGAGACACTGTAGAAGTTTTATGAACCAGTTTTTTATGTTTCCCAGTTTCTAAAGACAGTATACCTATACGGTCCTTTGTGGTTTTGTCATATGTTGTAATAAGTGTGCTTCAATTTTGAAGTATTAACAATGTATGTAATGTATGGGTCGTTATAGTTGGTATCAGAGGAAAGGTATAGTCAACCTTTGGAAACTAGGATGTAAAAGCCTCAGTAAGAACCCTATGGATATGTCTAAGCATAGAACACAATCTTAGTGTTTTAGAAATGGCCATGAATACCCAAGGATAAGACCTTAAGTGTGAAATTTTATTCTTGATTATGTGGTTTTCCTATTATAATTAGTGTTGCTCACACTATTCTTCTTGGTTTTAGTCCATGGCTGGAACCCGAAGGAACCGTGTTAATGCGGAATGTGATGGGAAATGCAATGATTGTCCCCCTGAGCAACCAAACAATATGGGAGCTGGAGTGCAAAATCTTGTAGCCATGCTCACACAACTTTCTCAAGATATGAATCATGCATGACTTCCAAACGAGCAAAGGAAGGAGCAATATTATGTTGAATCCTTCATGAGGCAGTGTCCACCTTCTTTCAGCGGGTCTACTGATCCATTAGTTGCTGAACAGTGGATTAGTACTACTGAAAAGATATTTTCAGTTCTTCAATGTTCTGAACTTGATAAAGTCTTCCTAGCAGTGTATCGTTTGGAAGGAGATGCTGATCAATGGTGGAATCTTATTAATAATATGAGGCAAAGGGATGAAATTGAGTCTATGGAATGGGACGTGTTCAAGAACTTATTTTTCAATAAGTACATCCCTCGTATTCTCCGAACAAAGATGGAGAAAGAGTTTCTTGAACTGAAGCAAAGGGATGATGAATCTGTTGGTACCTATGAAGCAAATTTTACAAGACTTGCAAGGTACGCTTCTGGTATTATTATGAAACCTGAGAGTAAGATCGATCGATTCTTTAGTGGCTTAAAACCAAGTCTTCGAAGGGCGTTAGCCATAAGGGACTTCAATAGCTACGAGGAAATCGTTCTATGTGCTCTCAAAGTCGAGATGGAGACTGGAGTAACCCATCAGTCACATGGTTTTGATAAGAAGAGGAAGATGGAATTCAAAGGAAAATCTAAAGAGGACACTGAAAAGAAGATGAGATTTCCCTTATGCTCAAAGTGTGGAAAGAAACATGGAGGGAGTTGTCTTAAAGGGATAAGAAAATGTTTCAAATGTGGAAAGGAAGGTCATTGGGAATTTGAATGCCACGATAATGGGAAGAAGATGTCTAATCATGCAAACAAAGGAAGGGATACACAGAATGAACCTACTACACTTCAATGTTTCAAGTGCAAGGATATGGGGAATTATGCCAATCAATGCCCAAATCCAAGGGTTGATGATGATGGTCAACGTCAACAAAATCTTAAGGCTAAAGACAAAGGGAAGTCACATGCAATTTCTATCAGCAATGTGGAGTACGATAATGAAGTGGTGAAAGGTACACTTACCATCCACTCTAAAGTATCAAATGTTTTATTTGATTCTGGATCCACCCACTCTTTTATTTTTAAAGAATTTTCTAAGGGTATCATCGTATTACCTCAACAATTAGATGTTGAGTTAGCTCTGACAACACCTAATGGCACAACAGTCGCATAAAAAGTTTATAATTCTTCTCCGATCGAAGTTTGTGGGAAAGTGCTTCCTGAAAATCTTGTGATCCTTCCTTTAGTGGAATTTGATGTGATTCTTGGCATGGATTGGCTTTCTCTAAATGGAGCTCATATCAATTTCCAAAGAAGGGAAGTCACGTTTCATATTCCAGATCAATCTACGATCGTCTATCGATGCAAGGATGAATATAACCTTCCAGAGGAAATTCCTTCCATCTTATGGGATTTGATTCCACTAAATGAAGGTTATTTATCTCAAATGGTTGGTGAGAAACTTACGATTAAGAATATTCCCATCGTACGGGAGTTTGATGATATCTTTCCGGAGGAATTACCGGGTCTTCCACCAAATTGTGAAGTTGAGTTTTCAATAGAACTCGTACCGGGTTCTTTGCCTATTTCAAAGACACCTTATAGAATGGCCCCAATTGAGTTGCAGGAATTGAAGAAGCAACTCCAAGAGAATCTTGATAAGGGATTCATACGCCCTAGTGCATCACCTTGGGGAGAACCTGTTCTATTTGTTAAGAAGAAAGATGGATCAATGAGACTCTGCATTGATTATCGAGAACATAACAAGATCACTATCAAGAACAAATATCCTCTCCCACGCATTGATGACTTATTTGACCAACTACGCGGAGCTCAATACTTTTCCAAGATTGATCTTCGTTTAGGGTATCATAAATTAAGGGTCAAAAGGGAGGATATACCAAAGACGACTTTCCGTACAAGGTATGGACACTATGAATTTATAGTGATGCCATTTGGTCTTACTAATGCCCCTGCTATCTTCATGGATCTAATGAATAGAGTCTTTAGAGACTATCTTTATCAATATGTGGTAGTCTTTATAGACGATATTATTATCTATTCAAAGAGAAAGAAAGAGCATGAAGATCACTTGATAATTATATTGAAGACCCTGAGAAAGGAGATGCTTTATGCCAAATTTACCAAGTGTGAATTTTGGCTTCAAAAAGTTGCATTTTTGGGTCACATAATCTCAAAAGAGGGGATATCTGTGGATCCAGCAAAAATAGAGGTTATCGAAAGATGGTCGAGACCAACAACAGTAACTGAGATCCGATGTTTTCTTGGTTTGGCTGGATATTATTGACGTTTTGTAAAATATTTTTCATGATTATCTAATCCACTCACCAAGTTGACTCGGAAAGGAGTTATGTTTGTTTTGACAGAGGAATGTGAAGAGAATTTCAAGGAGTTTAAAAGAAGGTTATCCAGTGCACCTGTGCTCACACTGCCTTGTAGTGGAGAAAGGTTTGTGATCTACAGTGATGCATCCAAGAAGGGAATGGGGTGTTATTATGCAAAATGATATGGTGATAGCTTATGCCTCACGACAGTTGAAAATACATGAGCAAAATTACCCAACACATGATTTGGAGTTGGATGCGGTAATCTTTGCATTAAAGATTTGGAGGCATTACCTTTATGGTGAAAGGTGTGATATTTATACTGATCATAAAAGTTTAAAGTATACTTTCACACAAAAGGAGTTGAATATGCGTCAAAGAAGATGGTTGGAGCTGATTAAGGATTATGACTGCTCAATCCATTACCACCATGGGAAAGCAAACAAGGTGGCAGATGCATTAAGTCGATAAGAACATGCTAGTTTATCCATGATGAGGATCACAAAAGATACAATATTTATGGATTTACAAAGGATGGATCTTGGAATTACAACAGAAGGGGAAAAATCTTATCTTTCTCAAATGAATTTTCAACCATCTATACATGTGAAGATTAAAGAGGCACAGAAAGAAGATGTCGAGTTACAAAAGAAGGTGACAAATGTTCCTGAATTCAACCTTGATTGTGATGGGATAATAACGTTCAGGAATCGGGTTTTTGTTCCTCCCATCCCAGAATTAAAGAAGGAGCTTCTGGATGAGGCTCATAGTTCTTCATTCTCTATTCATCCTGGAAGCACGAAGATGTATAGGGACCTGAAAGAGTACTTCTGGTGGGATGGAATGAAAAGAGATGTTGCTGAATATGTCTCTCGATGCTTGGTTTGTCAACAAGTTAAAGCTGAGAGACAAAAGTCTAAGGGGATGTTACAACCATTACCCATACCCGAATGGAAATGGGAAAACATCACTATGGACTTTGTCACAGGACTTCCTAAAACATTCAAAGGCAATAATGCTATCTGGGTCATAGTTGATCGTCTTACAAAGTCTGCACACTTCATTGCTATTAGAGAGGATTTCTCTCTAGATTAGCTTGCCAGGATATATGTAAAGGAAGTGGTAAGATTGCATGGAGTACCACTTTCTATTATATTTGATCGGGATCCGAGATTTACCTCGAAGTTCTGGAGAAGTCTTCAGCATACTCTGGATACAGAGTTGAGTTTCAGCACTACTTATCATCCTCAGACAGACGGTCAGTCTGAGAGAACAATTCAAACCCTAGAAGATATGTTGAGAGCTTGCTCTATGGATTTCAAAGGAGGTTGGGATCAACACCTACCTTTGGTGGAATTTTCTTATAATAATAGCTTTCACTCCAATATTCAGATGGCTCATTATGAAGATCTCTATGGAAAGAAATGCAGGACTCCAACTTGCTGGGATGAAGTTGGGGAAAGGAAGCTATTAGGACCTGATCTCGTTGATGAAATGGCAGAAAAGGTCAGATCTATTCAACAACACATAAGAGCAGCTCAGAGTCGACAGAAAAGTTATGCCGACAACCGAAGAAAAGACCTAGAGTTTGAAGTGGGTGATAAAGTGTTTTTACGAATATCTCCCTAGAAGAGGGTTATGAGATTTGGAAAGAAGGGGAAGTTGAGCCCTAGATACATCGGTCCTTTCGAAATACTGGATCGTATTGGAAAGGTAGCTTACCGATTGGCGCTTCCACCGAATCTCTCTCAAGTTCACGATGATTTCCATGTATCTCTCCGGAGAAAGTACATACCTGATCTTTCACATGTACTCAGCTCAGAAGTTGTACCGCTGGAGCAAGATCTTTCTTATGAAGAACAACCGATAGAGATTCTGGATCGTAGATAAAAAGTCCTACGAAACAAGACCACTCGATTGGTGAAAGTTTTATGGAGGAACCACCAACTTGAAAAGCTACATGGGAGCTTGAGGATATGATGAGGGAGAAGTATCCTCATCTGTTTGTTACAAAGTGACGAATTTCGAGGGCGAAATTCTTTTTAAGGGGGGTAGAATGTAACACCCGAGATTTTTATGAGTAATATTTTGTTTTTATATATCATCAAAAGAATCTTTCACTACATACTATCTTGTCTTACTTTACACGCAATCGCGGCCTTCCACGATAGCTTGCGTCGTACGCAATACTGAGTTTCACTAAACAACGATATGCTATTAAAATATTATTAAAACTAGCCATTATGAATAGTAATAACCACTTTTTGAAATTTTATAAATTTTATCTTTCAAAATGGACTTCATTTTTGGGTTCGGAATACCTAAATTAGCCTAGGGTGAAATTTTGGTATTTTTCTGAAAACTTTCAATTTTTGATGAATAGTGAAACCACTAGTGGTAGGTTAAAAACTGAATTTTGCATAAAACTTAATTTTACCGTTTCTGTGAATGGAATTTTGAAAATCCGATAGACATGGTTGATATCAGTAAGTAAAATGTGGTTCAATGAGATAAAAATAATTTTTTGGTGAATAGTAACTTTTTACTTTTTTTTACCGCGGTTAATAGTAAATAGGGTAACTAAGGGTAAATTTGATATTACTATTACCCTAACACATGTCCTAATTCTATTGGATAAGTTTAATTCGACCAAAAACAAACTTAGGAATAAAATATGACCATTTAGGCCCACTTGGGTTAGATTAGGACATTTATTATTAATTTATTTAAAGAAGGGTTAAAATAGTTAAAATCAAAGTTTAATAAGTAAATCATTTTTAATATGGGGTTATACATAAGATAAATTAGACTATAAATATTCATTAGAAAGATAAATATATTTCCTACATAATGGTACTTTATTTAAAATTTTTATACATTAAATAATTTAATTTATTTTTGACACAATTATGATGCAGTAATTATCTTATTTATGAAATATTGACATAATTGATGTTATAAACACCAAAATAAATGTAATTTGAGACTTTTTATGAATTCCACTAATTTTCTAGGTTACTATGATATATTAGTGTTGATTTAATCAACTTGGTTCGAACATATAATTCTGTTATGACTTTCACAAAAATCATATATCAAATAGTGTCAAAATTAACACAAAATATTTTTTAAATAAAATATTATATTATTCATTGTTATTGTATTCCTAAAAATCTAAGTTTCGGTCAAATGACTTAGATACGGATATATATTTTAATAATAAACAATTTGGGGTTCGTTTGGCATGTTATAGTAAGTGTATTAACCATACAGTGAAAGAAAACAAAAAGACACGGTAAAAGTTAAATTATTTAACTTAGAGTTAAATCTAATTGATAAGGTTAAAATAATACCCTAAACTTGTATAAATACTATTGGTTGATTGGATTTCTACCCATCCCCACATTAGATTCGAAATAAGACCCTTTGGAACCATTATAAACCGATTTTGACTTTAATATAAAATAATATTTTGAGATATTCCTAAGGTGCCCCTCTCCTCCCTTATAAAAGGGCACCTCCTCCCCCTCCCCCTCACACCAATTTGAGAACTCAATCTCGGCCAACCCCTGCCATTTTCTCCTATCCACTTCCGTAGAATAATCCTAGAGATCCTGGTCTTCTTCAAAGACCAATCTTAGTTCCCTAAGTAGAGGATTCAAAGAAGCGTTCCAAAGAAGAGGTAATATCCATTACCGATCTTTTCAATTTATTTCTTCTTCAACATCTTCTTCTTTAGTTGTTTCATGATAAAGTAATAACATCAGTATTAATTACATACTGATATGTTATTATAAATATTAAACAACCCTAATTCACCTTCTATCCATCCTACGGAAAAATGAAATCACCGCGCGTGCGTACGTACGGAATACCGTCTCCACGCCGTGGTGTAATCTATTTTCCACCATCGCCTTACATGGATGGATATAATGGTGTAATGAGTAACTATTTATGATTATTATAAAGTAATATTGATACTGAAATAACATATATATACTCCAATACAGTTCCACGATCATAGGAACGATATCATCACTCGTGCGTACGTACGGAATACCGTCTCCACGATGTGATGCGACTCGTTCTACATGATCATCATTACATAGTAATTATATAAATGAATTGAATGAATAAATATGATATATATTACACTAATACCATTCTGGATATAATTTATCTATAACCTTAAAAGAAGAATAAGAATTTATTCGGCAAAACACGCATAAGAACAAAAGGCAATAAAGACCCAAGTAACAAGTAACAATGAAATATTACTAACAAGAAGCTAAGAATATGACCATATATGATATCATATCAATATGTATGATTCTGGAATAAGTCTATAACATTATTTAAACCATTATACAGGAGCTTCGGACACGTACAAAGAAAATCGGACCTAAGGTAAGGGAAATATCACAATCTCATTTTTATCCGAGATTGTTTTTACTTTGGTATTTACTGGGGTGTATTTTATCATCCACATCCATGTTACCTAAATATGTAATATTATTTCCATCTTTCTACAATAGTTTATATCCAATTTTACCCTCCGATGAGTTTTTTGTAAAAGATATGAAAGGAATCTTTTGTCGTTTTTCGTACGAGGTACTTTTTGACTTTTCCGACAAAAGTACAGGAAGAATGTTTTTTTAACTTATACGGCATGAATGGATTTTTAAAACATTATTTCCAAGAATCGTCATTTATAAGTTTTCATGTTTATTTTAAATCAACTTCTTTTAGTTTATAATTGTATGACATGTTATGAAAAGAAAAGTGTTTTTGAAGTAGAAAGGATATTTTCCTCAAGAATGGAGTTCAAATGTTTTATCAAAATTATTTTCCATATAAGATAATATAGGGTTCTGTTTTTATCACTATTATTAAATTGATTTGATTATGTTGTGAGGGAATTATTTTTTATGAATTCATTTACCTTATATGATTTGTTTTATGATTTCATGATGTTTCAAGAATCCCATTTTTGTTACATGTGTTAGGCGATGATGTATGATTTATGATTATGTGGCACACATAAGAAAGGATTCATTATAAGATGGGTGGGACCTATATCTCCCTCCAATGCATTGGGTAAATATTTATATCTCATGAGATAGACATGGCTGGAACGGAAGGTTATTTTGGTTCAGTGATACAGGACTGAAACGAGGAGTGAACTCGGTTCGGAAATGGACTTTTCCGCTAAGATAGTCTTGGCAATGAGTCATGACTAACAAGAAATGATTTTCCATGATTGTGTGTGCATGCCACAAAGTTGAAAGTGTCATGTTATGATTATGGGGATCTCATTTTCACTTCTATGATTTGTTCCATGTTAAGATATTATGATCTCTTTTGCAGGTTATGATTTTCAAAAAGATATGATATGATTTTTATTTCCTTTATTTGCCCTTGCTAAGCATTTGAGCTCACCCTTTTATGTTTTCTTTTCCCCAGGTTAAGAAGATGGATGTTAAGTAGAATATGCTAAAAGGGAACCTAGATATGATGAAATAAATGGGAGACACTGTAGAAGATTTATGAACCAGTTGTTTATGTTTCCCAGTTTCTAAAGACACTATACCTATACGGTCCATTGTTGTTTTGTCATATGTTGTAATAAGTGTGCTTCAATTTTGAAGTATGAACAATGTATGTAAAGTATGGGTCGTTATACTAACACAGGGTCATGAGAACCAGGTATAGTGGACCATACGGAGAATAGATGTAAGGGCTTCTTCAGAGTGTCAGTTATTTTTGTTACGATGAGAGACCATAGGTGGATTTGACATAAGTGCTTATTTAGAGTGTCTGTAGTTCCTCGAAGTGGGCCATAGGGAGAATGTGACATAATTTCTTCCCCAGAGCACATTTTAGTTATCGATACGAGACTATAGGTGGAATTGACGGTGAGTGCTTCCCCAGTGAGTCTATACTAAAGCTAAACAAGAGGGGTTAGACTATGTGTACTTTATAGAGGGTTTCTTGTGTTGTTTAGGAAGTTCCATAGGGGATTAGACTGTGAATACATCGTAGAGGGTTACCTGTTTTTCATTATCTTCTTACTTAATATGTGGTGTTTGAATGCTTTCAAAATATGGAATTGTTACTGTTGAGTACTTCATTGTTTACATCTACCTTTTCTTATTTCCTACTATATATATTCAATGACTAATAGACACAGATCCCTTGGTAGTTTCCTATTGGTATTTAGTCTCACACCCTATTTGGGTCATGCTTTTGGGCCCAAACAGATTATATTGCTATAGGTATAGATAAAGGCAGGCACCCTTCTTCTTCAAGTACTTCACTGCTCTGGATCTAGAGAGCATGGGACCAAACTGAGGCTCGCGATGTTAAGGATTTGTTTACTATTTTATTTTGTACTTTGTTTTAGAAATATATTTCAGAATTGTGATGTGTTGGAAGATTTCCATGACATATGTAGCTTGCATCATTACTTATATGTGCTCCAGCTTTTTATTACATTAAGTCTTCTACTGTTTATTGTTGTATGCAATTATTACTGCTTCCACTATTTTATTCTATTTATCTTCTTATATGTTACTCTAATAATGAGGGAATAGTTTCCCCACTACGACACCCAAGGCCCTCACTTCTAGTCGGCAACCTCTGGCATTAGGGGAAATTCACTTGAGGCCATATGACCAACTGGGTACGGGGCACCTCTGGGCGGTTTCCAGAACCGGGATGTTACAAAGTTTTATTAGAGGAATTTTATTTTCTTCTAGACATACAGTTTGGAGCATATAGTTAGGGATAAGACAGAAATAGGTACTTGGTAATAAGATGTGCCCTCGATTAGCTAACCCATGTACAAGGAAAATCCAATTTAACTCGTTTATTGCAATTTTATGGTTTTGCAATTTTATAGTAGTTTTGATTTCACAGTTGGGTGATTCACATGCTTTGTGTTGATATTGTTGATGTTATTGAGATTCTATTTTATTTTCAACCCGATGAGATGAGGGTATTCCATATCATGCATCATATAGGAACTTGCTTGAAACCGCATGTCATGCATTCTTGTCATGCCATCTCGGGTGCATTAGCGATTTCATGTTGTTGTGATAAATGTTGTTCTAGATATGCATGCTGGTGTGACAGATTCCTTTATAGGATACCTATTTATGATTGGATATTGATTTTTGTATGTTTTTGTTTGAATGAATGCTAAACTTTGGTTCTTGAGGTGTTATGTGCCCTCATTAACCAGAATTTGTTGGATCATTTCCTTGTTTTCCATGTTTATGACATGTAATGGATTCCAAGATTTGATTCGTGGGGAGTATGATCCCTCACAGATCAGAATGTGGAAATTTAATGTTTTTTATGTGTTTTATGGGTTCCAGATATTATTCTGAGGCATACTATCCAGAAGAATCTCTGAATACACTCCGTGTAGTGAAGAATACATGACATGTGTTATTCTGTTCAGGAAGAAACTATTTTTCTTATTTATAGGACATGTACTGTATATACATTCCATGTAGTCTCTACCCATGTCACTGCCAGTGTGGGCAGAGACACGGGGTTGGAAAATCCTTGGGGGAACACTTCGTGTATTGGTTGTACATGTCGTGTTGTTTTGAACATGTGTCCACCCGTGTGACTGACGACATGGATGTATAAAATCATAAGTAATACATGTTGTGTCAGTCTTGAATACGCTGTGTAGTGTAATCCCTTTAATCCATCCATTTAACTAAAAACATGGGTTAGTGGAAATACTTTATGGAATGTTGTGTCCATATGGAACACGCCATATAGTGTGAGCCATGTATCCAGCTGTGTCACTAACTACACGAGTCAGTGAAGCTCATCTAGTACACGACGAGTCTGGTATTAACATGCCATATAGTCTCATTCTAGGAGAGTCGTGTGGTTTATTCGTGTAAGTTAACTCAGGAAGGGGAAGAGGATGCAAGTACACACCGTGTTTCAGGAAAATATGCCGTGTGTTTGGGGTGTTTCACGACCTGGGTTGGCTAAAGTACACACCCATGTGATGAATTAAGGAAACACACTGTGTGGTTAATTATACACACAATGTATCCATGTTTTTTACATCATGAATTCTTTCATTCTCATGTTCCCTTATTAATCGTCTATTTTTCAGTCCTTGATAATCTTGATCAAAGGTGTGCATTTGACCTTGCAGAGTCATGCCACCGAGACGTCCTCCAGTTGTATACGAGTTGTAGGGAAACAACCAGACACAGAACATGGTTGCTCAAGGACTTCCAACAGATCCTCCAGTTGTTCCAGTCTTGGAACCAAATTTCATTTAGGACAGAAGTGCTGATTCAAAATTCTGAGAGGGCTTCATGAGGTTCATAAAGTCCTACCATGGAGTACCGCATACTTCCCCGTCTATGGCAGAGCTGATGTGGGTTTACCAGCAGTAGCATACTCCCACTTTTATAGGTGAAGGAGGACCCCAGGCAGTAGAGTCATTCTTAGAAGCCATGTTGTCTATCATCATGCACCTGGAGACTCCTATGGAGAGGAAGGTCAAGCTCACTACCAATATGCTTTGGTATTCCACCAAAGGATAGTGGGATGTGATCTCACAGGTGGGACGCCAGAAGGTCATGGTCTGGGATGAGTTTCAATGTACCTTCTATGATAACTTTTACCCAGAGACATTGAGGGATGATCGAGCCTGAGATTTTATGAGCGTGGAGCAGGGTACTCTTTTTCCTATAGAGTATTCTTCTCAGTTCAAAGAGCTGCAATGCTTTACGACCATCTTAGTAGGTGATGAGTTATTCCTGGTAGAGAATATTGAGGATGGTCTGAGGCACGACATATTTTTGCAGGTGAATATCTTCAGTTTGATGTCAATAACTTCCATCATCAACCAGTTGTTGATAAAAGAGTGTAATCTAATGGATTCTGGAGTTGTGAGCTAGGGATGATCGACATCCTAAGTTAGTATCTCTCATACTAAAAATAGGAACCACCATAGGGGGTCTTTTCATGGTGATCGAAATGGGCGAGACACTTTCTATGGTAGCTAGGTGGTGTGATACCTATTCGGGAAGAGTGAGAATGTGTGGCCACATTGCTCAAGATACCCAGTAGAGTGCTGATATTGCGGCAAGATGGGTCTCATTCAGTGCTTCTATCAGATATTATCACCAGCAGCTTGTGACAAGGGTGTTTCTATGACTTATCATTTAGGAGAAGCACCACTAGTTTATCACCAGTATGGGAACAGGAGATCTTTCATCTATATAATCTGAGGTGGAGTTTGCAGCGGTGGTAGTCAGCCACCGAGATTTCAGCGAGAACAGGGTTGATCAGCTCAGAGAGGTCAAGTGGGTGCAGAGGGCCATGGTGCATGCCAAACATTACAGTGGAGCAGACCCAGCTTGATCAGGATCCCAGACCCTCTACTATTTGAGGTACAATCCTAGTTACCTCAGTTATAGATTATTCTCTTTATGATACAAGAGCTTCCTATAGATTTTTATCTATGATTGTTTTGGAGATCCTTGGGCTATGTATCATTTCATCTGTAGATATCTTGATGTTAGAAACTCTGTTGGAAACTAGAACGGCTAGTGTATGACAGTGCAAGGAGTTCCCTCTAGAGTTTGGTGGGCGTCACTTCTTATGGGACCTTTATATCCTAGAGATGACATGCTTTGATTTCATTCTTGGAATGGAATGGTTAGTTCCCTTACAGGCAGTGGTCAATTTCTATCGCCATAGGGTGAGTTTCACATCACCGTAGGGAAGATCATTTCATTATAAGAGTGAATGGGATGTCTAGGAGATCATAGCATGACCCGACCATCTTGGGTTGGGAGGAGTTACATCCCACATTGCTTGTATTTATCGGGATGACCAGGGGAAAACAAATATGGTCTTTCCTCTAGTGGTGGATCGTTTTAGGGACATATTTCCATAAGACATTAATGGTTTGCCTCTAGAGACTGTGGTTGACGTTTCTATTGAGTTCGTGCTAGGAGCAGCATCAGTATCCATTACTCCTTATAGGATGGCTACACAAGAGTTGCTGGAGCTCAAGAAGCAGTAGGAAGATTTGTAGGCAAATAGTTTTATCTGACCCAGTACTTCTCCTTGGGGTACACCTTTTCTATTTTCGAAGAAGGCAGACAGTACCCTCAGAATTTGAGTGGATTATCAGAAGTTGAACCTATTGATAGTCATGAACTGATATCCCTTTCCAAGGATTGATGATCTCTTTGATCAACTTTGAGGATATCGGGTGTTCTCTAATATTTAATTGAGATCTATTTATCATCAGTTGTGCGTTAGACCATATGATATACCTCATAGAGCCTTTCCGAGTAGGTATGGTCTATCAGAGTATGTGGTTATTACGTTCAATCTCATGAACGCACCAGTAGTTTTCATGGAACTAATGAACTGAGTGTTCCATCCATACATGGATTCTTTCATGGTAGCCTTTGTGGATACCATCTTTGTGTACTCTCATGCTTGACACAACCATGACACTCATCTTGAGATCAGTTTGATTACACTAAGAGAGCATCAATTATATTCTAAGATGTCAAAATTAAACATTTCTATGGACTAGATACACTTCATGAGTCATGTTATCTCGATGACAGGAGTAACATTAGACCTAGAGAATGTGAGAGCTGTAGTTTCTTGGGATTATCCAAAGAACATATTTGAGGTACAAAGTTTTCTAAGGATGTATGGATAGTAAAGACATTTCATACATGACTTTTCATGATTAAAAACACCATTGATGGGCCTGAATAAGACGGTTGCAAAGTTCTTGTGGTCAGATTCTTGTGATTCAGTCTTTTAGAAGATGAAGGGGAGGTTTACTTACGCACTGATAGTAGTTTCTTCAGAGCCGGGAAAGAGAAATACTTTGTACTATGATGCGTCAGGTATCAGGCTTAGAAAAGTTCTTATATAGGGGGAAGGAGTCATTGCATACATCTCTCGACAGTTGAGGCCACATGAGAGAAATTACCCGATGCACGATCTTGAGTTGGCTGCAGTTGTTAATGCCTTATGCTGTTGGATACGATATCTTCTGGGAGATAATTTTGTGGTTTTCAGCAACCACAAAAGTCTCAAGAATATCTTCACTCATTATGACTTGAATTTGAGACAGTGAAGTAGGGTGGCGTACCTTAAGTCCTTGGACTTTGAGCTTGCCTATATTCCCAAGAAAGAAAATGCGGTGGCTGATGCACTGAGCAGGGGGAATTAGATACATGAATTTTAGGAGGCTAGCAGTGAGTGGAAGCTTATGGATTTGTTCTCTGTGATGCATTTAGAGGTGCAAAATAGGAAAGCATAGACATTTCTTTATTCTGAAGCTATTACCTCTATTGAGATTGATCGAGTGCGTATGAGCAAAATTTCTGGTTCTAAAAGCCTAGTATTATGGAAGAGTGTTTCAAGAGGGGACCCTATTACTCTAAGGACAATAGGTGAGCATGAGATATTTCCTTTTCATTGGAACATATGTGTGACAATAGACTTACACAAGGATTTTATGCAAGCCTTTCATTCCTCAGTGTGGATAGTTCATCCTGGTGTCACGGAGATGTTTTGTGATCTACACCGTCAGTATTTGTGTCTAGGTATGAAGAGAGATGTTGCTAGTTTCATCATGATGTATTCCACCTATCAGTAGGTGAAGGCGGAGCATAAGCGACCAGCATGGATTTTGTAGCAGTTACGCCTTCTCGAGTGGAAGTGGAATGATGTCGCGATGGACTTTGTGACGGGTTTATCGAGGATGCCTCGAGGGAATGATGTTTTTTGGGTTGTTATTGATAGACTCACGAAGGTTGATCACTTCTTGATGATCAAGGAATCCTTCAGTGTTGATGAGGTGGGATGGTTGAAAAGCCAAATGATTACATGTTTACATGTAGTTCCTCACTCCATTGTTTCATAAATAGACCCCCGTTTTACTTCTCAGGTCTAGTAGGGGCTACAGATGGCTTTGGGTACACAGATAGTTTTGAGTACAACTTATCATCCCCAGACATATGGCTAGTCCGAGCATACGATTCAGGTGCTTGAGGACATTCTTTGAGCATGAATCCTTGATTTTGGAGGTTTTTGGGAGAAGCACATACCGTTTGGGTAGTTTGCCTACAATAATAGTTTTTAGGAAACTATTTAGATGGCACATTATGAGGTTTTGTATGGTAGGACCTGCTGATCACCTATACATTGGTTGGAGGCATGAGAGGTAGCTATGTCGGGACCTAATCTAGTCCAGGAGACCAAAGAGAAGATAGAGTTGATTCAGAAGATGATGCCAACTGCGTTATCACGACATAAGTCTTATGACGATTTTCAGAGACAACCACTGCAATTCAAGGTCGGGGATCAGGTTTTTCGTCATGTCGCACCGAGGATGGGGAATAATAGGATTATGAGAAAGGTAATGCTTTCTCTGAGATACATCCGGATGTTTGAGGTTTTGGAGAGAGTGGGGCCGCTTGCCTATTATCTACAGTTACCTCATAGGTATCGGGCTATGGATAGCATATTCAACATTTCTCAGCTTCAACGTTACTTCTCAATCCCATATCATATTTTTCTACCTGAGTAGGTTGAGTTAGAGGTGGACGACTCATTCGAGGAGCATCCTATCTCGATTGTTGATAGATGTGGTAAGGTTCCCTATGGCCAGTTTTTTCCTCTGGTAACAGTGCTATGGTAGAAAAGGGGAGTACAAGATGATAATTGAGAGAGGGAGGCCAATGTATGATAACAGTGGCCAGATCTATTCGAGGATTCTTCTTCTACACTACATAGGTTGGAAAATTTAGGGACAAATTTCTTTAAAGGGGGGATGTTTTTAAGAACCTGGATCTTCTTTTCAGGTTTGTTTTCCGATTTTTGGTGTTTTTGATAGAAAGTGGAATTTCAGAGAATTTATTCAGTACATGCCATGTATATTATGAGTACATGCAGTGTAGTCGGTTACTGCAGGTAGCAGGGTGATGGCTGTGTAATGGTCATGCACACAACCGTGTGTGGTGACCTGGAGACCGCCTAATGCAGGGGGCGGTAAAGGCATGTACCTTCTGTGTACATTCTTTTTTATTCACTAAACGGACTGGGGTCATGTCTAATTGGCTGAAACACCACTTTCATCATCCGACTCATCTAATAGAATCTATACAATGCTGATTCTTCCCCGAGCCCCCAATCAATCATCTATTCTCCCATTTGACCAGCGTCGATTGTGTAGGGATCGGCTCTGTAGGCTCTTCCTTATTCTAGATCTTGGTTTCATGATTCCTCTTATTTCTCAAGTTATCATCAGTTGAACGTTTTAGATGTTTTTATAGATCTACAGTGTTCTTGGGTGATTCATGGTATGAGACTCAAAAATATTGATCTCCCTGCACTGAGGTAGGAGGTTTGTGCCTTTCCATTGAATGTATTTGATTTATATGTGCAAAATTTCGCAATACCCATGAATAGGGTATTGCGTGTTTACGGTTTTAGCCCTGCTAATTGCCTACTATGCTTGTATGCTTGAGTAGAGTTTAATTGAATGTGAATAGTGTTAATTTATATGATTTGAAAGTGATTTCCCATGCCTGTTTTGTTTATGACTATTTGGTCTTGAGTAGCCTGTTAAGATGCCTTTTTTGTCTCCCATACCTAGTTTTGTTTGATTGAGTGTTTTCTATCTGACATGGTGATATGTTCTAGACTGGTTAGCCATGTAGTTCATGAGGTTCACTTTGGCCACTTTGCATTTTTATGCTTGTGTGACTTACACAGGGCTGTGAGAACCAACTGTAGTGGACCATAGGGAGAATAGACATAAGGGCTTCTCCAGAGTGTGTTAATTTTGTAACGATGCGATACCATAGGGGGAATTCGCGTAAGTTCTTCTTCAATGTGTCTATATTTCCTCAATGCGGTCCAAAGGAGGAATGTGATGTATGTTCTTCCCCATAGAATATTTTAATTACTGATACAAGAATATAGGGGGAATTGATGGTGAGTGCTTCCCCAGATAATCAATACTAATGATGAAACAGAGGGCTTAGAATATGTGTACTTCCCATAGGGTTGATTATGTTTGTTAGTTAGGACCAGAGGTTTTTAGGCTGTGAGTACATTCCAAATGGTTACCTATTTGTGATTATATTCTTACTTGATTTGTGGTGTTTGAATGCTTTGAAACTGTAAAATAGTTACTGTTGAGTACTTGCTTGTTTACTACTTCTTTTGATTATTTCCTACCATATATATTCACTGAATATTAGGAACAGATCATGTGGTGGTTATCTACTGGGATTTAGTCTTAGACCCTGTTTGGGCCATGCTCTTGGGCCAAAATAGATTATATTTTTGCTGGTATAGATAAGGGAAAGCACCCATCTACTACGGGTACTTGACTGCTTTGGAGCTAGAGAGCATGGGACAATGCTGAGGCTTGCAATGCAGAGGATTTGATTACTTTTTTCTTTTGTAGTTTTTTTAGTACATTAGTTCAGTATTGTGACGTTTTGGCTACTTTCCTAGACTGATGTATCATGCATCATTATATATATGTGCTCCAGTTTCTTATTACATTCAGTCATCCACTGTTTACTATTGTACTCAATTATTACTGCTTCCACAATTATATTCTATTTCTCTTCTGCTGTGTTACTCTGCCAAGGAAGGAATAGTTTTCACACTATCATACCCAAGGCCCCCGCTACTAGTCGACAGCCTCTGGCATTAGGGGAAATTTTGTTGAGGCCATTGGGCCAACCAAATATGGGGCGTCTCTAGGAGGCTTCCGAAACCTGGACGTTACAAGAATCTTATGTACATTGCATGAATAATCAATCATGATGACGTTTTCAAGGTTAATTATTTTTCTTATTCAAGAAATTTTATGTCTATGGAACCTTAAATATTGTTAAAAAATAACTCCTCATTAATCCCTATAATGTTTTGAACGTTTGGACAGGTGGTGTACTAGATAGGATTTAAATACTTGAGATAATGTTATCTTCTCTAGGGGACTCTTCATCTTCCATATTTTGTACTCATTCGTAATCTATATTAATGATTTTTTTTTCGTTTTAAACTCAAAATGGATGATCAATATTGTTTCAACATTCATATCCCTGTTTAATCTTCTCATTTGGATAATTCAATCCTGATTTATACATCAATTACTGAGATTTGTTCCATTCTGTCATCCAGAAAAACATTCAACCAAGCCTAACTTATTTGGGCCTCCATAAATTTGAATCTTGCCTTGGCCTAGTTGAAGAATATTTATCCAATGAAAATATGATTCATAAAAAAATTATCATTCCATTTGGATCAATATGTATAATGATATTGTCAAATTTGTAAAGTGATTTAAAATAGTTAATATTTCTTGATTATGTAATTTTAAAATTTAAGTTCAAAACATCCATAAAATACAAAAACATTGCTATTTTGATAAAAATGTTAAATTGGTGGTGTTTAAATCATTTAAATAACAATGAAAATAGTGGAAAAATCTATAGGATTCCCACACTTATTTCTTGGACTCCATGACAAGTGAGAATCAAAATCAAATCAAGGCAATTGGAAAACACATACTAATGATGTCCACAATAAATCACTAAGAAAAATAAAATAATATGTGTAATCAAATAAAGAAATTTCAATATTGGGGTTTTCATCTCATTAAAAAAATTTCCACTTATTTTATCCTCCAATTCACACAAAACACTTACCTCATGTAAATTTTCACTCAACACACAAATATATATTTTCAAACAGACTTTCCTCATCCAAACCTATGAATGAATCACCATATTATTTATAAATTTATACATATCCACCCAATATGATCCAAGAATATGTGATTATCATGATGGAATTTAAATTTTTTATGGCTTAAAGATGGTGGGTTTCATGCTTGATAAATCCCTAGACAAAGTATTGTGTTTTTAGCTATTTTGGAAGAAGAAATGCGTGATTCTAATTTTAATTCATGTATTTTATCCTCCTTACTCACCTAAAAAAATTTATCTTAGAATCTCAGAGAATATATTTTACATCCTATTCCATCATTATTTCGTCAACAACAATGACATTTTTCTTATCTCTTATTTTATTTGGAAGGCTCAAGATAGGGAACTACTTTTGACCATTTAAAGCTCCATATAGGCACAACTCCATTTCACATGAGTGCTATATATGGGCACAAATCTCAACAAAATATTTTCTATAAAAAAACATCTATTAAAATTTTTATTCTCAATCCAAATCAAAATAAAATGAGGTATCACACCACAGTTAATCACCCCCACACATAAGTTCAAATATATCATGCATTTTTACTTTAAGAATCAGTTGGAAATGGAAAATTATCCAGTAATGTGGCAGAAAAAATAGTATATACATAGATACTAAAGGATCAAAATAATCAAATTTTCAATAGAGTGTATAATAAAAATGATTTCCATGAAAAGGGTGCTTTTGAATTTAAAAAAAATTATACAATCATTTCAGTCACAAGTACTATGTCCCACAATTTTTGGTAGAAATAAATCAATTTCTTGTTCAAAAAAGCATGGATTGGTTCTAAAAAAATGAGTTGAATTTGAAGAAGATGTTAAAAGTGTCCAGAAGCCTCACATGAATGGGTTTTCAATGACAAGGATAGTGATATTTTTCGTGAGATTATAAAAGCATTGGTTTCTTAATAAAATTTACAAAATCCTAAACATGAAACAAATTCATTTTTAACATATATTTATGTTCAGTTTCAAGGTATAAATTGGTTCACTCATTTATGTGGATTTTAAAAGTGATAGTGACCATCACATAAGCTAAAGAGTTTTTTAAACACAAAATTAAAAATAAAACAAAAAATATTTGTACAGAAAAAAAACCCAAAATTCAATTAAACCCATCATGTTCGTGCCCCACATATATTTTATACAATGTCATCATTTTACATAGTAGTTAAAATTGTGATGTGAAAATCAAGAATATATGAAATGAAAGAATCATTTAAAGAGGAAAGACGGAACCTAGTTTTTATAGAGAAGCTGTACGCTTGATCTATCCTCATAGAAGCTATAACATAGATACCTAAATTAACGAAAACATCATATAATCAAAATTTTATTTAAATAATTGAAATAAAAATTAAATGAAATAGAATTGAAAAGACTATTTGTACAAGACCCCATGTGGGTTCTAAGATTTTATTTCCCCTAGTCTCGAACTTGATGCTAATCATCCCTGATCTAAAGGTGGGTGTTGTTTCTTCCTCATGAACTAGTAAAAAGAAAATATTTCCAATATTCATAATATACCACATCTTGTAGAAGTTCACAAAATCATATATCTTCTAGTTCTAATCTATTAAATTTCGATTCTAATGATACAATAGAATTGTGAACAAATTATAAGGGAAACTTCCTTAGACTTTTTCCTCACAAATTACCTCTACTGGTCGTTGATGGTCAATTCTATGATGTGTTTTTTCTTCCTTTTATGCTTAAAATATAATTTCATCATTTAAAAAATACTTGATACAAACATTATCATGTGTACCAGTTTACTAAAATGGGAACATAATTATTTCTTCTATTTTAATCTTGAAATAATTTTCATATGAAAAATCAATTCATTTAGAAGAAATGGTAACTAAATCTACATAGGGATAAGAAGTTATCAAATTAATATCAAAATAATCAAGAAAATGGATCATGAATTTAGACATCTCCCTATTGATTCTCAAGTTCCATCACTCTCTATGAGTAAACAACATTGGTATTAAAAGTTGTAAGAAGTTTAGGTTCCTCCATATTCTCTTTAAAAATGAATGGATTGTGTTTATATTACTCTATATACAAGTCTCATTAAAAGGTACTGAATTTTATATTTTAAAAATATCGTTTTTACATGAAATTTCATTTTCAAAAAATTCATCCCATTTTTTAAGGATTTATTATTCAAAAAAGACAGATCCATAGGTAAATCAATAGTGGTTTCTTCCTTTAATTTTGAAAATGGATATTCCAAACCAGTTATCAGATCATCAACAAACGTTTGATTAATATAAAATGTGGGTGATAAATGATACTAAATTTCAATTTCATTCTTTATAGATTTCAATTATATCAATTCCTTGGTAAAATCCATTTCAATACTCATTTTGATAAGATCTAGATATCATTTTTTATATGGTATGTTTGGTCACATGGTTTGTTACTTAAAAGAAAAGTGTCATTAACCATCCATTAATGGGGTAAAAAATATCCATAAATTGGTGATATGTTTTAATTGAAATGAGTTGGGGAATTATGATAATGTGTGTTAAAAGTTAGTTACTCAATGTGGAAATCATAAAGATGCAAAGAAACCTATTTTGAAAAATCAATTAATACTACTTCAATTGATTTTATGCTATCTAACGAAGTCGTGACAGGTATGTTACTTGTTTATTTGAATTATTATAATGCCATATTTGGATATAGATATTTATATTCTATTAATAATAATAAATCTACATATAAAATGGCAATATAACGTCATGAATTGATGATAGAACTTTTAGTGAATACTATAGGATAATTTTAGTAGAGTTGGGTATTTTTATTGGTATTGATTTTTTTAGTTTATCATGATATGACACTGATATCATACCTTTTATTACCTATAAATAATTTCATAAATTGATTAGAGATGGATGTGAAAGTTATCTAGATCATGTTATCCAAATGACTGAATGTTTTAGATTAGTGATGTTCTATTGGTGAATAAATTTAGGTATATATTTACGAATGAGATTACAACATTTATTCCTAACTCAGAGGATGGGTTTACTATTGACTTAATGTATGATGCTAACACTATTTATAAACCTATTATAGAATGACTCAATGAGATAATATATAATTGAAAATATGTTATAATAGTTACAACATAAAGGTTTTATTCATCCTATAACTTCATATTAGGTTTCTCCTAAATTGATTGTTAAAAATAAATATTGTTTAATGTGAGTTTATATTTATAAAAGATCCTTTAATAACATCACATGTATGAAAAATTTTCTTTTCCCTCAAATTGATTATTTTTTATCAAATTCATGGTGTGTATTATTATTTAAATATTAATCTCAGGTTAGGGATTCTTTATTTGAGTGTGAATGAGTAAAATAGTTTAAGGACAACATTTTTGACAAGATACTTGCATTATAATATTGTATATAAATCATTTGGGTTTTCTAATAGACTGGATGTATTCATAGATATTATGAATAGGGTTTTCATGAATATTTAGATAACTTTTTGGTTTTATTTATTAATTATATATTGTTATACACTATAATTCACTTGGATTATGAAATATGACTAAGGACTGCCTTAAAAAATATAAAAGAAATGAAACTATATGGAAAATTTTGTAAGTATGAATTTCTATTAAAAAAATTTTCTTTCCTCAATTATGTTATATCTAAATATGGAATAACTATTGTCCCAATTAAAATTAAATTTTTTTAAGAATGTCCAAGACCTATAAATTTTATAGAGATTTCTGGTTTTATTTGAATAGGAGGTTACTAGTCGTGGTAGGTTGGAAAATTTTGTTGGTTATCTCTCCCACTAAATAAGATAACATAAAGAAGAGTTAAATTATTTTGGATAAAATTGTTTGATGAATGTTTTGAAGAATAAAATGGAATATTTAGGAATTCCCATATTCTATCCCAATCCTTTAGAAATTGTAAAATTTTATCTATAATGATGGTTTATTAATGGTACTTGATTGTTTCTTGATGTAGAGTGATCAGGTAATTTTTTATACTTCACATAAACTAAAAACTCAGGTGTTAAATTATCCTACACATGATGTGTAATTAAATTGTATATTTTTGGAATAAATATTTTATAAGAATAATTTATATGGATTAAAGTATGAAATATATACAGATCATAAAATTTTGATGTATATATTCAATAATAAAGACATGAATATGATGTATATTAGATGGCTTTACCAAATTATGTATTATGATTGCATGATTCACTTACAACCTAAAAAACAATAAAATTAGATTATGATTTGATACAGAAAGATAATGGTACAGTAACTATGTTTATTTTGTGACATGGCCCTTTTGTTAATTATTTGGTTGAATTATGGCCTAGAAATTGTCCATGTAAGAACCTCCTTTATTTTTTATGGTTTCAGTACCATCATCTCTATAAGAAATAATTAATCATACTCAAAAGGTGGATCATGGTTTATAGGGTAATGTTTAATCTGTTAATAATTCTATGTTTCTCGAGATTAATTTTGATGATGAAAGTGTTATTAGATTTAGAAAAATATTATTTGTCCCTTGTGATTCTCGGGTGTAGAGGTAATTTTTGAGTGAAGCTCGTAGTTCCCAGATTTATATTCATCTTGGTATAACTATTATGTATAGAGACATTTGGGCATATTACTGGTGGTATGGAATTAAAAAATATATTGTGGAATTTAACTTGTAATGTTTCACTAGTCAACTAGATAAATCGTAATTATAATCACTGAAGGGGATTATTCATCCATTTCAAGTGCTAGAGTAGAAATAGAAAAATATATCCATATATTTTCTAGTGGGATTCCTAAAGTCATCTTGAGGTAAAAATGAAATTTCAATTATTTTTTTATCTACTAACTAAATAAACAAATTTTCTTCCCATTTGTGATATTATGTATTTATATAATCTTTCTTAACTATATATGATTGGGATAATTAGGTTAAATTGAGTTCCTCTCTAAATTATATCTAAAAATGATCCTAGATTCAATTCTTCTTTTGGAATGGCCTTTAGAATTCATCAGGTTCTCAATTAAATTTTAGTATAAGTTTTCATCATCAATTTGATGGATCTTATGAACGAATGATTCAGACCATTTATGAAATGCTTCCTTCATGTTAAATGGATTACCAAGGATGTTTGGATCAACATATTTCATTATTTGAGTTTTTTAATAATAAAATTTTTTATTCTGGTAAACAGATGGAACCTTTAGAGACATTCTATAAATGAATGGTTGAAACTCTAGCTTGTTGGGATGGTGTTGGTGAGTGGAAATTGATCAGATCATAATTGGTAAATTCAATGGTTGTGAAGGTGAATATGATTTAGTAATATATGTGGATGGATCAATGTATTTAGAAAATTTATATGGATACTAGATGAAATATAATTATTTCAATGGAGGTGATCATTTTTTTCTTATGTTATATCCATGGAAACGTTTTAGACATTTTTGGTAAAAAGGAGAAGTTATGTCCAAGGTTTAGTGAACAATATTAAATCTAATATATTATTGGATCATTTTTCTACCATGTGTACCTTCCTCTATGTTTATATCAGGTACATAAAATATATTATTGGTTTTGTTTTTAAGAAAATATGTTCCAGATGAACCTCATTATTTGATCATAATAGTAATGCAGTTGGGAGAAAAAATCTTATGAGGACCTGCAAGAACATATTATTTATCATAGAGAGAAATTGTTTTAGAATACAGTAATTCATAAAGTTAATTTTTTTTGAAAAATCATATGTTTAAATAAGTTTCATGGGAATTATAAAATATTATGAGGGAAAGATATCCCCACATGTTTAAGAAATAAATAAAATTGTTAGGAAATAATTTCATAAATGTTTGAAGAATGTAAAAACCCAATTAAATTTAGTAAAAACATTCATTCCTTGTTAGTATTAAGAAATTAGATTTTATATATATATATTCATTATAAGAATATTGAGTAATTTCTCAATCAAACTTATGATGCTCTTTTATTCTTATTATTCTCCTTTTCTTAAAAGGGTTTATGTAAAAATTAAATTTATAAATTTCAGAATTATAATTTTAAAAAATTAACTTCATTTTTTAGATCATATTATCAAAATTATATTAGGGTGAAATTCTAGTAGTTTTTTGAAAGATAAATTTTTCAGTGAATAGTGAAAAATGACATTTTTTGTTAAACTACCATTTATATTGATTAAATTAATTTATTGAATTGTTCTATTATTCAATAAATTTTATTTCAAATTAAGATAATTTTTATTTAGTCATATAAAATATTATTAATTACACTTGATTCATATTTATACCTGATTTTGATTTAGGGTCATTTTTTATTTTAAAATGAATTTTTAAAATGGAATGTATTTTAATTCCTTTAAAATCATAGTTTATTTAATGTCCTATTAAATTCATAATTCAAAAAATTATATTAATAATATTTTATAAATAATAATGTTTTGAAAAATTATTTAAAACTCCTAAATAACTAATCCTCATTAAAGTGAAAGGGTTATGATTTATAATATTTATCATGATTCATTTATGGGTTACTAGTCCTTTTATAGTATCATTATTAACTCGTTTAGAGTAAAATCCCTTGATACGATGGTAAGTGTCAAAATGGTCAGCAAATGTTAAAAATGATATAAGGGTGAAACCACAATGTGAAATTGTTTAAATTTTATTGGATGAGATGATTTGACTCATCCTAGTATTATATTCAAATTATAAATGTTTGGAGCCATTTTTTGAAGGAAAATTAATTTATATTAACTTAACACTTCTCGTAATTCTAAAAGTTCCCCTACCCTCGTTTATAAAAGGGAGCCTCATCTCCCCATTCCCCACACCTTTTGACATTCTAGTTTGGAAATTTTCAACCAAATTATATTCCCTACTTCAATACGTATGTCTTAGAGGAAATTATTTTATTATAAAACCATCCTAGGAGGGATTTTTGTGTAACACAAAGTGGTTTTCTGAAGAAGATATACTTTTTTTAACCATGTGTTTTAGATTTATTTCTTATTATACCTCCTTCAGATATTCTTCAACCATGATAATATAATAATATTAGTATATTCCATATACTATGATGTTATTATTTTATTTTAATAATATATATCCATATCATGTTTTATAAAATGTGGAATTCAAACATCATTTGGGCGTACATGGGGACAACTGCCACAACGAAGAAATGTGTTTCGTTTTCCATAACAACCTCTCAAATCTGTTTATAATTTTGAATTTAATGTATATTTATATGTGTGTGAGTTTGTGTGTATGTGTGGGTGGATGTGTGATAATAATGATATTTTTATCATTATTGAAAACTATTATGTCATATATCTTTTGAACTTCCCATTCATTGTATAATTATAAAGTTGTTCATGCGTACTTGTGGATTACTACCACTACAAAGTGACGTGACTACTTTCCATCCCCACATCACATTGAAGGTATATATAACCAAATTTAAAGAAATAATATGGAAATAATGAAATAATCTTCATTATATAAATATAAAATAATAGTTACCTTATTTCTATCTGGATTATTGAAAAATTGAAACATTACTCAAGCGTACATATGACCAACTATCTCAATGATTGTAACAACACTAATTTTACAAACCCATATTTGTTGGTTGGTATTAAAATTATATATGATGTATAAAAATTAATATTATTTTTTACTGTTATTTTAAATATGATTAAATAAAGACTTCTTTGACCAAAGTCACACAACTGAAGGCATTTTGGACAAATGTGCGGAATATCATCAAGATATCTGATGTGAACATTATTGATTAGGTAATTGAATATAAAATGGTATTAAATTAAATAAAAGTCAAAATTAACATTAAATTTCTTCATAATAATTTTAATAATTAACATAAGTTTATTACTTATAAATGTAAAGCACATATGTGACGATTTGGGCTCTTGGTAATAGATATTTAACTATAAAAATCATTTTTAATGTTTTAAGGTTTTAATTTTTATCTATTTTTTCTTTTATATCCATATTAGTTAATTATTTTATGAATGTATTTGTATGTAAATACATGGATTTTAATGAAAATTTTATGTTGATTTTGAATTTATTTAATATGTTTTCAAAAATAATCTTTTTTCAAATTTTATATTGAATGTTTTGACTTTCTTTAGAGAAGGGAAAAAGAGAAATGTTATATTTCAATAAACACGGGGTGAAAATATTTACCCATCACTGTAAAAGTTATTTTATGTCAGTATTACTTTACAATATTTCATCTTTTCTTAAAATAACAACCACTTTCCATTTTTTTCTTGTAATTTTAGTTTTGAAAATGGGCTACAAAAAGGAATAGGTATTTCAATATCCAAAAGTATATGGGTTAATAATATTTTTTCAATGATTTTATCATGAAAATGTGATATAATAAACACAATTATTCATGATATATTACTTTATCATTATATATGAAGACATGTGAGCCAGATATAGATTATATGATGGGTAATCTTGATATTGCTTATATGACTGCTATGATTGATATAGTTTATATAATTGGTGAGCCCCATTTTTTTCCCTAATTAATTAGGTAATGTTCTCGATATTCATAGGAAATAAAGAGGGATGAACTAGGTTGTATTCTTATATGTATTTAACTAGGATAATGTTATTTCAGACATGATTTTAACAAGGGATATAAATTTGATGATCTATGTTTCCAAAAAGCATTCCAATTTTGTTTCTATGGGATATAATTTTTTTTCCAGAAATGGGTCTCTCTTTTTCATACGGATTTTATTTAATTTGTATTATCAAATAATATTATAATAAAAGTAAATGTTTTAGGGTTTTTCATGTTTTTCACTAGACTGTTGTATTTTTCCTTTTTCTGTCCCTTACTTTGATTTGTGTGCTCATCCAACATTTTTAAAATGTTTTTTTACAGGGTTCAAGATTGGGTGAGGATATATAAGAATTCAAGTTTAAATTCATGAAAATTTTTCATGAAACAAAAATCTGTTTAATTTTAAATGTTTTATATTGTGAGAAAAATGGATATAGAGTATAAGTGTCTACTCTGTAATATATGGGTAATTTATTTAAGAGTTTTGTACACATTATCTAAAACAATCTACCAAAAAGTCCTTTGGAATGCAAGAAAATGAATTGTCGCATAAATAAACTATATTATATAATATTTAATTCTAGTTCCTTATATATAAAGTATCCTTATATTCTAATATATAGAACCCAATATATTTTTGAGTCTATAAGATTTCTACTATGATTTTTAACAAAAAAAATCATTCCTCAATGCACTAGGGTGATTCCAAATCCATATCAATCATAAAATATATAAAAATGTATATATCCAAAATCAAATAATTTATTAACTATTTTTTATATATGATATAAGTACTAAAAATTATATTATTTGGCACTATAAATTAATATGTAGTAATTTCAATATCATGTCCTTGCTCTCTTGTACTCTTTTGAGGTTTATTCCATTAATTATTAAGGAATTGATTAAAATAGTTTGTAATTTCCTTAAAATTTAAGTAGGAGATATTAATATCTTTTCCATTTATCTTTAACTCAGTAACATGATGGAATTTTTCACTATAATATAAAAAAACTCCCAATCTCATCGAGTAATCAGTTGGGTTCTTCTTTCCATAATTATTACATGTTGGAAATTCTAATATTCCCTTATTCTCTTTTTCCAAATATATTTTTGCGTGAGTTATAAACCATGTTTTTATATAATAATTCATTTATAATAAATGATTTAATTCATCCACACTATGATTTATGTGTTGATTAATGAAAATTTTTAATTGGGGCATGAATTTGAATGTTCTTTTAAATATCAATTATTGAACATTCAAATTCAATCTGATTTTTTATTTTAAATTATTCACTAGGATGAATTTAATTTGGAATTTATTGAAAATATTTTAAACTAATTATTATAATATTTTTAATTTTACTCTTTCATAAAGATCATTATATTAATGCTAAAAATATGGCCATGAATTTAAATTTTGGTTGGAGATGATATAATGGACATCACTTTACCTTATGGGACATAACATCTTACATCCTTCATGGATTGGGATAAAAAATACATATGATAAATGGATCAATTTAGATAATATAATTATACAATAGGGATAGTTTCTTCTTTATGTAAGGTGGTAAAAATGTTGTACAAATATGAGGAACATATTGAGGAATAATTTTTTATATACCATTATTATCATTCAAAAAAATTTCCCACATAGACTATATTTCATTGAGTTTTTAACAATTGGGGAGGGTTATGCATGTATTCACAAAAAATATTTCACATTCTTATATTAATATTTTTAAAAAATAAAAATTCAATTATTAAAATTTCAATAATTCAATAAGTTTTTTTAAATCCCAGTATGATATAATGATTGATTTAAAATGATTAAATAAGATTAATTGAGGATGAAAATGATATAAATTGGTAAAGGAATAGGTGAAGATGAGGTCCAAGGATTTAAAATGTATAAATATTCTTAAATTGAGTGAAAAATTCTGAAAAACAAAAATTTACATCATTAATCATCTATTCAACATGTGAACTTCCATGGAAAAGTGAGATGAGAGCAAGAAGTGACGAAAAAATTAAATTTGGACCAAAAGTACATGTTTCATGGGGTGACCCAAATAGTCATTCTGTGAAACACTCAAATAAGGCCTAGATAGGTTTTTAGAGCCTTAAAAAATCAATTAATATCATGGTCTAGAAAACTCATGCAATGAAAACACTATTCATGATGAAAAACACTTGGACAAACCAAAAAATGGCAGCCTTTAAAATAATTAGAAACTAGAATGGATTTAAACAATACATTATGAAATGATATGACTAAAAACAAATTTATTAAAAAAATTAATAGATTATGGTGTAATATGGAGGACTATAAATATATATCCATGTGGGGTTGATTGGATATCATCTAATCAAAGAAATAAACTGATTCCTTGAAGTATATGGTTATGATTATTTTTAGGTTTTTGGTTTTTCATTTTTTTAAATTTATTTTTCCATGTAACCAAAATTGATATTTTTTTAATGTGTTTCTTCTTATAATACAAATCTCTCTATCTCTATCTTCCCACATTCTTCCATGATCTCTTATTCTCACAATGTTCTATTGTTAACTTGTGAAATGTCTTTAGTGGAGGTTTTAGGGTGTTCCCAAATTATTTTGATTAAATTATTTTATTGTTTTATTTAAATTTTTAAGGAATGGAATGGATGATATCGGTGTGGTACTCATCCACCATGACATGACATTAAATTTCACCCCTGTTTGTAAATTTATATTCTTTTCCTCCATTATCATGGGTAAACTCTTCATAGAATGGATTGTAAGATTCCTGAATGAATGAAATGAAATATGTTTTAGCTTGGGGTTTTATGGTATTAAATTCTCAATTATGGTGTTTTATCTTATTTTTCTACTGGATGGGAAGGGATTTAGTGTGCTAATGATGTTCTATAAACATGATAAATTCGAAACATAATAATTTAAAGAGTAATAATTCATTAATTTGGTTTTATAAATTTATTATCAAATTTAATTTAAACAATAAATGAATAATGATGGAACCCGCGTAGAAAACCCCTAGGACTAAGACCTTTCTTTCTAACATCATTCTATATGCATGTTTATTTAAATATTACATTATTTTTGAATTAATTATAAAGAACCCATTTTTTCCAAGATTTAATAAAATAATAAAAGCACACAAAAAGAGTAGAATAACTAAATAATAATTCATGATTGAACCACTGTAAAGCTCCTCATGTGTGACTACACTGGTCAACCATTGTACTGCACTTGGAAAATAAAACATCTTTTTTACCACCTTAAAATATTTGATTCATGTATTTGTGAGATTGTATCAAAATATAGTTGTTTATTCCCACACATTTAACTATTTCGAATAAGTATTTCTTGTAGTAAAGGATCTCTTCCAATATAGATTTAATATTCTTTTTTACATTATAGATTATTGTTCTTTATGATTTAATTTCACATTTTCATCAATTAAAATTTCATTTTATTGACTAAATAAATATGAATTTTACTTGATTGACTTTAATTAAACATTTGAAATTATTTTTGGTGGTACCCTTACAAACATTTCTTATACAAATCGTTTCCACGGTGAAAACTCCCCCCATGGAAAAGTCGTTTCCATTGATAGTCGATATAATTCAAACTCTATTAACTTAAATTCATTAAATCTATAAACAAACATTAATTCAAAAATCATGATAAATTATTTTATATTTAATTTATATGAAACATGATGGGTGTACACTTAGACCTCAAGATAATGCATGTGTGAATCATGAGAGTAAATCATTATTAATCAAATATAATCAATTTGAGATAGAATTATAGGGTTGACATATTATCACAAAACTCATATTATTCTTATTTATATAAGTTATATTTTATAATAATTCTAAAGTAAAAATAATTTGGCCTTATTAAACAAATAAATGTAGGGTTTTGTTATTGGATGTCTTGGAGTTGACCAAGCATTAAATTCCTTCTATCATTATGTGTGTGTTTATTTCTATAGTATTCAATGACTGAAAATACTACGGTATTATAATTAAATCGATTTAATCATTAGGTATAATGATGAATAAATAATGATGGGGTACATAAGATCTATAATGTCTTGTAATTTACATAATTTTTACGAAATGTTTTGATTTTATTTCTCTTATTCTAAAATCAATCAACAAAACCTCCATGATCCATACCCAATATAGTTTATTTTATTTTATTATTAAAAAAATTAATGTTTTAATTCAATTCATCCCTAAAATAATGACCTAGTTTAATACATGTTCCAAACAAAGTAAAAAAATAAATATTTTGAGAGTGTGTGTAATAATGTTCATTGAATTAGAAATATTATTAAGGGGAAAGTGTTTTTTTCAAACATTTTTAAATAATTTTGTGTCTTTATTATTTTATTTATTTTGTATTTATTCATCCTATTTATCTTATTTATTTTAACTTATCATGTTTTTCTTGTTTGGACTCTCAATTGAAATATTTTCTCTTCATGTTGTGGTCATATATTATTTTATTCTTTTGAATTTCAGGTTTTCCCATATATAATTATTTTTTTGTTTATTAGAGCTAACTATGTATTTAATTCTTTAAGTTTGATTTTTTCTGTTTTGAAAGATTCTTACTTTATATGCGAGCTGTTTTTGGATGAATTCTTCTAAAACGATTATAACTTACATTATCGTGGGAGATATTAAATAATTAGTTGGATAGATCACAAAATAGTATTAAAAACCACTACAAAAATAAATATATTCTAATTGATAATAATAGTATATCAGTTAAACCACTAAATTTTTTCATCCACATGTTCCATGTACAATGTACCAAGAACTATACGTACCACCTCTATTCCAACATGTACTAGACGAACCTGAACCTATAATTGATGCATTATTGAGACTGATATTGAGAGAAAAATATTATGAATTGATAAAAAAACAAAATATAATGGAACAAAAGAGAAAATTTGTTAAGAAAATTTTTTCCATCTGGGTGAAAATTAGTAAATTTCAGAATCAACTACAAGAACTACTTGTGGATGATAAATAATAACCCTTTCATTTGGTTTCTAATTATGTGAATCTAGAGATTGTAGAATCTTTTGAATCAACTTAATCATTGTCTGACCATTGTAAAAAAATTTATAGAATAATCTTATGAATAAAAAGAATAAATATATGGTAGATTTTTGTTATATTTTAGAAATTTTGACACACACTTTTAATATATCCAATGTTGACATTAAAATAAATCTTCCATGATTCAAAATTGATAAATGAATAGAATTTTTAATTATTTAGGATGAAAAATAGGTGACCACACAAGGTGTGGTTCACTTTGAATGAATTACGGAAGAACCCTTTATATAATTAAGTGATACATATGACTATGATATAACATGCAATGAATATCACGAGGAATAAAGTGTTAAATAAAAAATAATATTATAGACACTTATAGGAATAACCATTCAACACTCAGTATATTAAACCATTACTCATGATGAAGAGAAGATAGAGGAACATTAAATTCTTATTCCACCACACACTAAACAATAAACACTTCATTTATGTTATAAAAATCTATTTCTCTAGGTTTTGGGATGTCTATAAGTATATGGAATTTTTTAGGATCATTGATTCTACCCACATGTGATAATTCAAAATAAAGAAACTATGTAGCCTTCAGATTTTGGATGAAATTATTCATTTTAATGTTATAGATAGTATAATCACAGTGGGTATAAATAGGAAACCCCAATTTAATTTTATTAATTTTAATTTGTTTAATTTTATTTTTTTAATTTTATTTTTTATATTTATTTTTCTATCATTTGTTTATAGTAATATTGATGGGTAGTAGTTGTATTCATAATGATTCCTACCACAATAATCACATCATGTTCTCCCTTAAAATATAATTTTTATGATATTTCGATTAATTTAACTTCTACATTTCATTTTCATATATCATTTCATGGGTCGAATTGATGATAATGTAACAATTTAAGTATGGGGTAGTGGATTTAATTTTAGGTAGATTCTATAGGTTTTTATTTTTTAGCGTGTTTTTATAATTACTATTGTTTTGGGAAAAAACATGTCAAATTCTCATTAGTTCTATTGGTAATATTAAAACAAAATGTTTGATTCTTCCAATTTCAATAGTAGCATGTTAAGAATGGGAATTATTTCAACAATAATGGTTTATTTTAGCGAAAATAATTTTTTATTCAATTATATGAATTTTTGTGTCTTTATATAACCTTTTATTTTTTTCACCATTATATGATATGATTTTATGGGAAATGTTTCATGTAAGTTCTCCAAAACTATTTATAAGAAACCATTTCTTTTCAGTTTTCTATACTTATTTGAAGGTATTATCAAGTTAAGTAATTTTTTTGCTTTTCCAGACGGGTTTTTCATATTCTAATTTCTCATTCAACAAATTTCATTATTATACAAAATTTACCTATGCATGTATACTTGTAATAATACTTTTTTACATTCTGATATATATATATATATGTTACTGATGAAATGTAAAACATGTGGGGATAGTTAGGTTGTTGTATTAATGTTTAACATTCATTATTTCTTATGTTGGTGGGATATCAAGTTTTATTACAAAGGATAGAGAATAGGTTCAGTGAAAATGAACTAGGTAAGTAGAAATGTTTTACATCACTTGAATATTCTAAATAAATTGTGGTAAAAAATGTTGAAATAGTTTTCACACACACATTTGGAGATTTAGGAGCATAATGGGATAGTAACTTATTTCACCATGATTAGTTTCATTAATATCACTTGATATTTTTTTTGAAAAAAATATTAACAAAACTATTTCAAATTTATTGATATTAAATTCTTGATGTGATTGTTTCTCTTCTCATATTTCTATCATGAGTTTATAGTGGGTAGAATGCATGTATTTTCCACATTTTCTATAATAAAATATATGTGACTTATCTAATGAGTAAATGAGGGTTATTGTGGTGTAGTTGATCACCAATGATCATTTGAATATTTCATTGACAATAAATGATTTAATTCCCCCACATTAATCATTATATTAGGATGTTATAAAAAATTATTAGAGCATTAATTTTAAAATTCTATAAAAGTTTTTTAAAACTTTTAAATTCACTAGGTTTTTATCCAAAAATATGAACTTAATCTAATATTAACATAAAATTTATTGATATTTTTCTAATTTCATTGGAGAAGTATTTTCATTTGGGACATTTAAACTGGATCCCATTTTTGAAGGGTGAAAATTTTCCATGAAGTAAAACATAGACTAGGTTCTACAAAATTGACATCAATTCACATCTTTGGCTACATATTATTCTCCTATGCTTGGATTGAGTTGAAATTTGGAATGGTGTTAAAGGAATAAATTTAGATCATTTAATTATTCATTATTTATAGATATTTCTCAATATAAGGTGATAAAAAGGTACTGAAATTGGGATAAACATTTTGAGATAGAATTCCACATTTTCTCTTATTATCATTAAAAATCCAAGCCACCATCCACTCCATTTATTTGAGTTTTTCACTATTATGCAGGGTTCTATAAGTATTTTTATTGTTATGAAGTAGTAAATAATCAATGTAGAGGCAAGGAATACGATAATTAAAAAATTTAATCCCACCATGTATGTTAAATATAGATTGCGACCATCTAGATTCCATATGGTCATGTACTGAATAAGAATGGAAAACATGAAACGTTTCGTAGCATAATGCCTTCCCAGTAAACAAACACTAATGTAATATGTCGGATAAATTTCATTAGTGGTGTGTTGATGAGACCAAATATAGTTTCTTGCTGTATTGGTGGGAATACATCATTTGTTCAGCATGGATATGACCTTTCACAGGTAAAGACTCAACAAGTTATGCTTAGACTGAATCATCTATCACCGCCAACTAACCACTGGTTCATAGAATTATCATTTGTATACCCCTGACAACCTCCTTCACAAATCATCCTTCCATACAATCAGACCGTGTTTTCACATGATCTCCTAGTCCCTATACATGCCTCCATACCCACCTCTATGAACCTCTCTCATACTATATTAGGATATATTTACAAATTGTTGCATATAAGTATCTGAGTTTTCATTGGAAGGGTAGTAGGGTATATACCAAAGACTTTCCATATTTAGAATCTTAGGAGAATTCCACATGAAAACTTTTATAAGAAAATATTAGGAGAAAATAACCATCAGCAAAGGTTTAGAGGCATCTGTCATGTATGTTAGGTCTCTGAGGAACACCCCACCCACATTGCATATTCCCACACATAATCCATGATAACAAGGCACCCCCACATAATCCATGTTCATGGAATCACGATGCGAGAGAACTACGAATTGTCCCTATGTGATAGCACTCCTTTAAGACCCTATATGGACCTCTTTTACATAAAATCTAATTCCTCTATGTGGTTTATAGACGGAAAGGAATTATCCTTTAAATTATAATACATAATACATAACATATTAATTTCCTAGATTGTTCACCACCCACTTCATATCTTTCATTTCCTATATAATATTTGTTCTCTACCTTATGACTTTAAAAAACATTAAAATGATATATAAATGTACCATTTACATGTCTCATTCTTCCCCTATGTTATCTACTTGGGTCATATAAACCTAAATTAAATTGGATATTACTTTTTCCCTGGTAAAAACCCTAAATTCCAAAATAGGACCTTCTCTTAAACAACCCTATAGGAATAGTAATGTTTTCAAGAACATTAGAGTGCACCTATTTGATTATATATTCCCAGGATAAAATGAGGATCAAAAATTAATATCCCATATAGTTAGAATAATCAGGGTGATCACAAGTGTGTATCCCATTAATAATAATTCTCATTATCATGTGTACATGGGAGAGGTATCCCTTCGGTCAAGATGTTCATCTTGTATCTTCATTAAAAGAAATGATTCATGAGTCGATGTGATTCCTTTCTATGTGTAACTGTTAACCATGTTACCATTAATTATTTCATCACTTTGAATCATTAATAATATGGGGTCACCCACATATGGGTGGAACATACTGATACAAGATTTATACTCCTTTTCTTGTATCTCTTAATAAGTATAATGGGCCTCCTATTTGGTGTAAGCCAAAACCATTGCCTCAGAAAGGGAAACTACCCTATTCCACAAAATGATCCATAACCTCGAAGGATGAACACTTGTGTAATCCCCACACATATCCTCACTTAACTTAAGAATGTTATCAGAATAATTTATATGTGTAATCTCTAATCAATCATTCCCTCATTAATAATCTCATACTAATGATTTATTAGTGCAAATTATAATGGAAACATCATATATAATCAACACATAATCCTATGTTGTCTCTCCTTTCTAGACATATAGGGCCTCGACACATGACATTAAAAATTATTCCATTTCCCTAGTCATGTGATGTAAAACTACAATACTGAATCCTTTCTCCCTGAAATTAAACTTCCTAGTATGGTCATGTCACAAGACCGTAACCTATTTAATTATAAATACAGGGTATTTGTTCTTGAAAACTAGGATATGTAAGAAAACTCTACGAGGATCAAATTATAATATCCAAATATATTTTATCACTTTTCCAATTATCCAATGAATCCATATCCCAAAAAGAGGGTTGTATTCCATCAACATACCAAAACTGTATCTCCCTCACTAGGTTATATTGCCTATAAATCTAAAACTAGTATTTTATTAGGAAAAACCACCAATAAAACCCAAAATTCATATTCGTGCCTTCATAGGGATACTTGTAGAATAACCATATCCCAATTAGATTAATATATTCTATCCATGTACCAAAAAAATTTCATCCTCACCATGTTATATTATTTATAAAACCCAAATTCATATCATCATTAGACCATATAGGCTATGAAACCCAATATCCAAATTCATCCTGTCATTGAACAATATTCCAAAGGAATCCATGTCCACCAATTGGAAGGATAATTTCCTTCCAATTATTACTATATATTTCTCATCAATCCCATATTACCAATAAGTATATATCTACCCTTGTGGGGGAATATCTTTCACTAAACTATGACTTATATTCAATTTTCCATATTCCCCATGATATGAACCAAAAAATTATACTCATGTATATGTACTACACTAACCAATTTTAGGAAAATTTTACCTTAAATTCAACTCCACTCAACATTATATATATTGGAAGAATTCCTAGTTTCACAACCATAAAAGGAACCATGAGGGTCATTTTCACAGAAAATTAAAATGTATGATGTGTCCTATTTAGTGGAAATGAACTGTGTGGAATCCGAATACTGTTATAGGGGAATGAAGGATTCCCTTCTCAAGAGACATATACCAATAACACAACACCTATCAACTCCATGAATGAATATATGTTCTAGAGCACCAAAAAATGTTTATCTAAACTGAAAAGTAAATAATTAATAAGAAAAATATGGAGAACCTATAATACATATATATATTCACATAGAATATGTGGTTTCAATCAAGAAATTATAATGAGGTTAACCAGAATCGCATTGGTTTTTGGGAATGATTCATGAGAATATATTAAATTCATAATAGATCTATATATTATGAAATAATTCCACTCAAATTGGTGAAATATGACAATCCTACTATCCTCTAGACCAATACACAGTCTGATGTATCGTAAGTAAGAATCACTACTGAAACCTACGTTTGGAAAGCAATTTTCCACTGACCCAAAACATGAAGATAACTGCACATGGCTAGTTTAATCAGATGATGGGAATCATGATTCCCAACATTCTAGGATGACTTTTCAATGGAAAAAATATTGTAAAACTAAATGTAAAATACATTGACCTACATCATAAATAATTAAGCAAAACTCCATGATGATTTTTCTTTGAAAACTGAAATAGTGAACCTATCAAGAATCTGTTAACCATGTAAGTGATCGATTAGTGGTGTTTCTTGTTTGTGGTATTATTATGTCATGGGAACCCCTCTTATGATCCCTCTTTTATTTAATGTGATGGAATATATACTATGAAATAAATTTTATGCTTTAAATATTGAAATGGATGCAAACATAAATACTAGAGATATGTTATCTATGAATCATTAATGTCAATAATATGTAATTAATTTGTTGGTGAGGGTGTATTGTCACAACAATACCATCCCAAATCTAGATTCAACCTAGTGGATCCCATAGTATATAAAACCCTATAGTATACATTGTTATCATAAGGTCATATAGAATTGAGTGTCATCCACTTCCCCCTAAAACTTTTTATAGATCTTGTCACTGAAATAATATAATATTGGCCTCCCTTACCAAGGGGATGTGGAGGATTTCACCAACACCTCAACTGGTATCTGGGATCCAACAATGGCTGATATATTCAATTTCTAATGTCATAAAAATCATCCACTCACACTAGAAAAATCTGAAAATCGTGTGGATTTTTAAACAACAGTTTCCATGTGCGTGGCTGAATATTTCTTCATTATTTTTTTAGCATGGATTTTTTAAAAATCATCGATAAAAATATTTTTCCTTTTTTATTTTTTAAATTTATTTTTAGTGATCGGTTTACAAAAAAACTAATGTTAGTTAGTTGTGTTTCTTTAGAATCCATCACTAAAATAAATTTGACAAATAAATAAAATATTATTTATTATTTATTATTATTATTAATTATTGGTTATTATTTATAGTATTTTATTATATATTATTTAAAGTTTTATTTAATTATAATGTTTCAATTTATAATTATTTTAAATTATTTTTTATTAACTATTAGATAATTAAATGAATTCTATGATAAGTTAAAAAAAATCACCATCAAATGATCATAAATTTCGATTAGGGTGTCCGTTTTACATCACAAAAATGTCAAATTGATTCTTATGAAATGACATAAAATGAAATTTGATAATAATTTCATAATATTTAATGGAATAAAATTTATTACTATTTTAATATAAGTTAAATATCAATCATTAACTTCAAATGTCCTTAAAAATTTATCTGGTTGTTTGATTTGGCTCTACCATATATCTAATCGAATCATATGATGAAATATAAATCTTATTGACCTAGGGTTCCATAATAAATATTTTTAAAGGTCAAAAAAATATCTGAGAGGCCTCCAAGACATATTGTTTTCATATAATGTTATTTTTGAACAATAGATGTTATTCGAGCTTCATTTAATAGTGTCTTAATATGATTGTTTGGTTTTATGTGATTTTATTACATGTATTTACATTATTATTTAATTTATGGTATTAAAATTGATGTGTTTTTACAGATTTTTGGATTTATTATCTTTTATATATATGTATGTAAGTATTTATATACATTTATGTTCATTTATTTTTAATTAATATATAATTATAAGTATTTGGAAAAAAATATATAATTGCATCTATGCATAGATATTTATATGTATTTATGAATATTTGTTTAAATTTACATATATGCTTATATAAATATATCTATATTTATATAAATTAATTTATAATTATATATTTTACATGAATATATATATTTAAATGTATTCTGTTGGTTGGTATGTGTGTCTCTTCCTAAGAACATGCTCATATTCCTACCCAATTCAAAATATACAATTGGTATACTCTTATGGTAGAAGAAGAATAAGATCATATTTCTACCTTGATTAATTATTCTCTCTTTAAGTCCCTCTAACAAATCTTTATAGAGTCCCAAGGATCCACCAAATCCTAATCCTAATTAGATAGAACTCATACTTACAGAAGTCCTCCCCATAATTCCACTATCAAAATGTCTGTAATATCTTACCTAGAGCATTTTTCACGAAGGTATTCTCTATGAATACATAAAAACTTTCATGGGGATTCCTCTAATGACACTAAATATGAAGTACCTCCCTACATTAACATCTCATCTGAATAATAAGGCCCTCACCTTTTCAAAATGGCCCAAAATGTGCCTTCATATCAAAAGATACTCTAATATTCGAGGTTAGCTATACCAAGATCTTCATCAATTACCAGAGATATCCCATCATAGCTAGAAGATATTACTAATTGAAAACCATAATCTAATCCTTTTTTGAGTTCATAATTTAGTTCACCCAATAATATTCTATGTGGCCTAGATTCTATTGGAAAAAAAATTAGAAAGGGATCACTAGGGAAATATCATGTATTGGAGTGTCTTTTAGATGATCAAGAAAATTTCAAGGACATCTTTAAGGAAATACCTAATGGTAACATATCAGTGAATTTTTATCCCTTATCCACATTCCACTATGAAATTATTGAATCATTGAATAAGTAATACATACCGTACCTATGATAGAATAATTGGGAGACTCTCCATCATCTCCTAGAAAAACATTTTTCTTATATAGAGTAAGCTTACTATGTTGAAGGGTTGAGAATACATTGTTTACAGATTGATTTAATAGATTTCTTTGTGACAAGAATACCCAAGGTGTCAGTGTAATGTGTTTATATCTAACTTAACATCATTGTAAGTACAAATAACATGTGTTATATAATTGATAATGCATCACCTAATGTGTGCAACAGGGGTTGGGTTTAGTGTGGAGAAATTCATTTCACTCAACTCACCACTCGACCTAGTGCATTAGATGAAGTAATAAGAAACACCATTGCCTCAAGATTGGTCTCATGACCTGGGTCTATATATGTCATCAGATCAATCCAATAGAGTTCTGTTTCTTCTAAAGAATAGATGCGATGTACACCATGGGAAGATATAATTTATATGCTCTGACATCAGGAATCCATTAATGTAGAATGAGATTCTCATTTTGGAAAAAATATTGAGAGGCCTACAAATACAGAGAAACATTCAATTGAAAGTGAGTCTATATTAGTAAGTTCTCAATATTCAGCACATTATGGATATAAATCAATAATTATCCAAAAGGTCACACTAGATACCACAACCACAAAAATATAATAACAATCCAAACCCATAGGGAAGGGAATTTTTTCCGCTACCACCACCCCTCGGGTAATTAATATCTCATAAATGTGAAATGGTAATAGTGGAAGAATCAAGGCATCCTCATCCCATTGTGATTCATGAATTATTACCTCATACTCCCTCAAATAGTAATTTTTTTATCTATACTTAGAGAGGCATCTCTATATGAAATACTATCATTATTCAGGATGATGGATGACGCACCCTCTTAATTAGAGACACACCTTTTAAAGACCGTAACAGACTTTCCCCATAACAAATAATACAAAGTGTATATAGGAGAACCCAAAGAAGTGAATATGGATCCTTATAGTGAGTGAAATATGAAAAAAAGATATAATATAATCCTTTTATTGGGAACATGTGTGACTTTTATCTTTTGGAGTTCACTGCTGCACAATATGCTTCTATAAATGTCATCAAAATCTACCCTACAAACAGTATAGGTCATGATATTAATAATATAGTGAAATATTAAGAGATGTATATCAAATAAAAGGCCAACATTGAGACATAAGAAAATTATTTAATACTTGTAATCAATGTTAGACCTATAACATTGTATAGACAAAGGAACAGATACCACCCACCTACTAAACAGTTTCCAAATACAAATAGATGGTTGTAGATATATCCACTCACTACCTGAGGAGGTTTTTGTTATTTATATTGAAGATAATCAAGATCAACAAAAATATAAAATATATTAATTGAAATGTATTGATTCATAGTTACTAAATGGATATATTACTACTAAGAATATCTCCTAGGAAAAGGTCAATACACCGACTTCAGCAAACCATTTATAATTGATGAAGAATAATCAGTCAATATGGTTTGATCCCTACCACATGACACACTTCAAGAAAAAAATACAAATATATATGACCCTAATAGGTGGGGACTATTATTATTTTTCTCTTTGGGGATAACAACTACACTCATTTCAGTTGAGTGAACCCGGATCATCTCATATTATATTTCAGTTTCCAATATATTTATGTTGTCGATATTTGGCACTATATATTACCCCTACTCAAGCTTCAACTCTAGAAAATAATGAAATAATTTCATTGGAGTTCTATAACACTGTTTAGTCTCGTATTAATCATATAGAAGCTATGAAGGAATTAAATACATCTATGCAGCTAGATAAGAATCTATAACCTCAAAGGGTTGATGTTATTCTGCCTCTTTCCATCATTAGAAACCCCCACTCTTAACCATAAATTACATGATGGATTCAAATAAAATATTGAAACACATCATGTATCGGTGTGGGCCTCGGATGGGAATATGTGAGTAGCAAGAAGCAACTAAACTCAAACTCATTATGTTGACCTTAGAAGGACTATTTTTTACATTGCATAGTAACCTACCAGTAGGGTATATTGATAATTGAGAAGACCTATATTTTTTGGTTCCATACAAATTCATCTCAATTATGTGGAATTACATGATCCTTGATCTATGAAACTACCATTAACATGAAATTCTAATAGAATTAGATTTCATCACTAAATAGAAGGGTCCGACATATTCCCCCAACATACAGGTTCCCCAAGAGCAGTTACTAGAGTTTTGAAAAGAGAACCTCAAGAATGAATTAAAAAAACCATTGTTTCCCCTAAAATATCCAGGTAGATTATAAGATCTCATATCCATATCACAACACTTAAAGGATTAAATCTTGTAAACCAATTCAAAGTCTTTTCCAACACCCACTACACAAGTGAAACGTTTTTGTAAAGTTGAGACTGTAGCTTTCACACTCATATTGGTACCAATTTCAATCTTGGTAGTGAAAATAACACAATAACAAGAGATTCACCACGAATAGAAATAACAGAAAAATACCCCCATCCTGATGGGATAAAAAATAATAAACATCTTAGATTTTAGGATTAAAAAAATAATTATTATTATTTTAATACAACATATATTTTTGGTATATTTCAATTTCATGACTTAAAATACTTGATCAAGTTACTAGAATCTCAAATTCCCAAAGAAAATTTTCTTAATAACCTCTATGACTATTTCTTCTGCAATCAAATTTCAATGAATATCATTCTAGACTAATTTTTCATTATGTATTTCACCAATAAGATTGTGGATTCTAGGTCAGGGAAGCCAAGGAAGCCCCTATAAATAGGTGACTTTTGTTGTAACATCCCTAGATTAGGAGCCACAAAACAAGTTCCTCTATCCCTTTTTCCACATGCCCTCAAACACACCTCCATGTATGCAAGATGTTTCTGACTGGTATGTGGGTCTAAAAGGTCATGTGGAGAGACTATACCCTATTTAATAGATTACTCCACATTATAAAATAAATAAAAAATTGAAACAATATATAATAACCAATGTAAATACATAAAAAACATCACATGAATTTGGGTATAAAACATATCTAATAGTAAATATTTCATGACCTGATAAACAATTCCATGTTATAAAAAAACCAAAATAAAGAATAACATTGGAATCCTTAAAATAGTCATGAATCCAATTATAAAACCTTATCCATGTATATCCAAGCCTGAATCAACCCCCATGAACACAACCTTTTCCATTATCATGACCTGAAAGTATAATGTCTACTCAGTTACAAAATGGCTCCGCAAGCAAGGTGTGAGTACAACACAGTAGGCCACCACCAACGTCTTCCCCAAAATATATAGTCTAGATAGATAGTGCATGAAAGTAATAATATATGAAAAGTAAATAAAAGATAGTTTGGTTACATTATTTAACTATGTTCACATAAGTAATTACTAGTTTTATTTAAAATTCATTACATATACCATCATCTATACTTAATTAGATTTCATCATGTATTCAATGGATTAGTAATATTCATCAATCTCAATGCAGAAGGGGAGAAAAATCATGTTCCCTATCTCAGAAGGTATAACACATCATCATCTATACAATTCACTCACCAGGAATCCTTGGTACCATTCATGTCATTCACTTCAATTATTATGGGAATAGAACTCCGTCATCATCATTAATCTATGCTTTTTATAGTATTTATAGATTTAATGTAACTCAACCCATGGGCGTGGATCCTCATTTCAATATCCCAATATTCAAAGCCGTGTGTGCAATTTTATTTATCCATTCACCACACATATACCATACCAGAACCAAACATAACCAATTCTTGTAGAAATCAAAATCTAGAACAACTATCATGGGAATTATCATTTTTCCACAACCCATTAACACATTTTATACTTACCTTACATATCAATTTATTCCAATTCCCAAATCTTATGCCTAACTAACTATGCATATTCACTAATTCCCCAAAATTTATCTAATTAACATAACCATCATTTTCTAATGTTAACTCATTTAAAAAATTTATCATTTCCCATTTATTAACCAACTTATGCAGTATAAGTAAAAAATCACACTTCATTTGGAACATTAACATTAATTTCAATTATAAATTTTCATGTTAATCCATGTGATACCTTAGTCTTATACCACCTCTAAGAACCACTACCCATTTCCCTTCTAAATCACCACAAAATAAATAAACCAGTTTATCTTGGGATCTACTTAATCATAAGCCTATTTCACAATCAACATTTCCACTAACCAAGTTCGGGAAGGTCGGCGCACCCCATGGGTGGCCCCAAATTAGGTAATTCATACACCATGAATAGAATAGGTATCATAAGGGGTTAGATTTCTCATCTGGACACCCATTATATCAAATATCACAAACAGAACCAAGAACAAAATAAGGGGATTAAAGAGAACAATCTTTTATGGACAAATCCATATAATCACAACGGGATTTACCTTATAGACCACATACCTCGAATCCATTGATGAATGAACTCTTTATAATTTCCCTTGATCCCTATACAACTATGCATTCAATAGATAACCTAGATTCCACCTTAAAAAATGGATTTATGGATTCATTATAAGATTTCCCAATATATTAACCCTAATCCGGAAATGAAAATGAAGATTATGATTTGACATAAATGGAGATTCAACCTATAATTGATGGTTATTAAAATATCCTAGATATGAAGGATAATCAATCTTGATATGTCTCGGTGGATAGGGCTCATCACTAAGACATAAAGGGAGGAAATGGGGATGAAAAATGAGTGGGAACATTAAATCCCATAGTGGAAATTTTTTAAATTTCTCAACATTATTGGGTCATATGGTTTACCTGCACGGTTTTCCAAACATTGTGAAAGCCACTATTTAATGGGATTCTGGTCACACTGTTACCTGGAGAGTTCCACATGGATTGACTAACCATGATCCAACAGTGGGATATGCCACAATCCAATGTTTCAAGGTTTTCCTAGGTAGGTTGTAAACTTTCTAAACCATGCACCAACCATACACCTCGCACAGATAGGCCTGATATTCCTTCCATTCCTACCTCTAACCTCCATAACACCCCAAGATTCATAATTTTCCAAGGAATAATTTCATTAACCAAAAAAGTGATTTAATCTATAATTTAAATAAGGATATGCCTCCATGAAATCTGGGATCATACAACCTTCCTAACTTATAGTGTGTCATACTTGAGTCACTCTTTTTGAGCATCACTTAGCTTCCAAGGTGAAAATATTGGGCCAATGAGCTGGCATATTCTACTCCCTTTCCCAAATTTCATCTTGAACACTTCAATGATTCGATAAGACTAAAACAAACATCATAGTCGTGTCTCACAAGACATTCTCATTAAGATCCATAATACAAACTGGGTGATCCTCATAGGATGTATCAGTCCCAATCTCTACATCCTCCACATTAATCACATGATATGGGTCAGGGAGACACTATCAAGGACATGAAACATGATACACACCGTAAATTCTACTATATGATTATTGAAGATCTAATTGTAAATCCACCAGTCCAAACCTTTGCACAATCTCAAACGACCCCAAATACGTAGGTGCCAACTTTCCATGTTTCTGAAAACAATGATGACCCAACATTGGTGAAACACGAAGAAGCACACTATCACAACCTATAAATTCAAGAGGTCTATGAAGCCTTTTTAAATATCACATATTTCTACTCTAATCTATTTTCCTATGCTTCAGAATCAAGAAAACCATTTTTGAAGACTCTTTCTTGTGGTATGTCCCAATAGGTCGGACTCCCCATCTTCTAACCAACAAAATGGAGATCTACACGGTCACCCATAGAGTTCCTCAAAAGGTACCATCTGAATAATATCCTGAAAAATGATATTATTGGGAAACTCAAAAATTGATAATTTTTACTTCGATGAAGAATATAAATCTATGACACATGCCCTCAATATATATTACAACACTTGAATTGTTTTCTCTAACTTCACATCCATATGTAGGTTATAATCCATACTCAAAACACCTAGGTAAAAAGTGCTTTGTGTAATCCCTATCAAATGAAAAATGTGAAATGTAGATAATGATCCCAATAAATTTTTTATTACACTATGAAACTAAACTATCTATCAAATATATAACTCACCCAATTGATCAATAGTTAAAATATCCTAAATCGGAAATAAATGGTCCCCCTTATTCTACTGATACACAACTACCCAAACTGGGTCATTCATCTATGACATCCATGCAAGCTCACTATGAATTCCATCATTAAATCACCCCACATCCACTCCAGAATGGTTAATGCATGTTAAAAACAACATGGTCACTGATGCATGGCCTTCACTTACTGAAATGTATGGAATCCCACCACAAAACCCGCAACAACTTTCTTCATTCTTGGCCACCTGCACTACCAATGAAGATCGTGATACATCGTAGTCAAACATTGATGCACTTCCCACTTTGATGCATGGAACTCATGCAATAACTCTACCCATATAAATATTTATACAATCACATAGTAAAAAACACAAACAATATTGTCAACATAAACATCCCAACTATAAGGTGACTCTCCACCTTTAATAATTTCCTTTATTGATAAACCCTACGGGTCCTCAAGCTGAATCTCCTTGACTCAGATCAAAATCATAGACTCGTCTGCTTTGGATGCAAGGGTCATCTTTCCCTTCCCATAATGTACCTCCAAATTTATTTCAAATAAATCCATAATCTTCCACCCAGAGCTGGATTCATGAACCGCATTATTCTCAGTCTTCCAACATAGGGAATCCACAACACTATTCCATTTTTCGAGAGTGTAAACCAACTTGAAGTCAAATGACTACATGTATTCAACTGATCTTTGTTTTAAAATTTTTAATTAACACTAAGAAAAGATTAACTTAGGGATTTTATGGTTAGTATACATAATACACTACTCCCCCGACAAGTAATGTCTCCAACCCGTTAAAGAATACACCACTGCGGCTAACTCGAGACCATTATTAAGGTAACTTGTTTCATGATTCCTCAAACATCTTGACAAATATGATACAAATAGATCATCCTATATTCATATTACCCCATGTACAACATTGAAAGCATCAAAAAACATGGATTACCACTTACCTGGATTGTGTAATATTAGGATTGGTACGGTTTTCAACCGCTTCTTAAACTCTTGAAAATAATTTTCGCATGCCCTAGACCACTCGAACAAAAATACCTTCTTGGTTAATCATAAGTGTGGAAATTCCAAAAAAGATAAATCTTTAATGAACATTCTGTAATAACCATCCAATCCTAAAAACTCTAAACATCAGAGACATTCATGGGCTGCTCCCAAGACACAACAACCTACACTATCTCTATCTCCACATGCACTCCTACCTCAGAGATGATGTTACACAATAAATGAAGTTTTTCAATCCATAAATGAAATGTTGATATATTGGATTAAATACTATATTCTCTTAGTGTATTTGGGTTGATTTGATGATGTTTCGCATGATCATGAAGAGTTCTTGAGTACCCCATTATGTCAACAATGAATACAACCATGAACAGATCTTGATTTGGGTGAAATATTCAGTTCGTTAAATCCATGAACACAGCTGATGCATTAGTCAATCCAAATGGCATCACTACAAACTCAAAAAACGTGTACCTACTCTTGAAGGAAATATGTGGTATATCAGAAGTACTCACCCTAAATTAGTGAAATACCGATCACAATTTGATCTTATAAAACACCAAAGAACCATATAGCTGGTCAAACATGTTATCTATTCAAGGAATAAGGATTTTATTATTAACTTCCAGTTTATTCAACTTCCTTTAATCAACAAACAACCTCAAAAACCTATTAGCCTTCTCATAAAACGACACTAAAGATCCCTAATGCAGCATACTAAGAAGAATAAACCCATTTTTTCTGAAACTCCTCCAACTGATATTTATGATATGAGAGTTTTTTGGCACTATTCTACACAATTTAATGGAAATTAGTTCTTCCCATGGAGGTTACTCAACTTAAACTCAACATCCCTCTCAGGTGGCTACCCTAAGAAATGTTTTAGAAACACATCCTAAAAATGATCCACCATAGGAGGAATGATATTCTACTAAACTCCTCCACCATCCAACATAGGACCAGCCAATTGGCTTGTGAGTTCTCATAACATTTGAAAAACTAGACCCCCATGGCTCTCTTGACAACCCACTCACCATGAAGGACATAAGTGCCTCCATCAAGAGACATGAACATTACACGATAGTTGTAACAATTGATATGGTCCTCATATAACACCAACTAATTCATACCCATTATCATATCAATAAATAAAATCTCAATGATGAAAAATTCCCAGAGAAACTGGAACCCACCAACCTATAGAGCACCAACTTTACATCTATTAATACACCTAGCTCATACCCCCAATAGAGTATCAATCGACATAATCCCACACATAAATTCCACTAGTAGCCTCAACACAAAAAAAAGAGTAGAGATGAAAGTGTGTGGCGTCTGTGTTGAATAAAGATCTGTAATGTAAGAAAGATATAAGAATCATAAATTGAACTATAGATGTTTCATCCTCCCCACCACCAGTTGTAGACTAAACTTTATGAATCTAACATACCCCTCTACCCTAGGCCCCAATATGAGTACCCATCACATCACCTCCCCATTGGTTTGGACGCTCTCTCCTTGGAGTGCCATGTCTACCACCCCAACAGGTAATGCCCGTGAAACACAAACTATAGGCATAATATGGGTTTACTGACCCCCTTATTCGACTAGGAATATACCTCTAATCTCCATACATTTCCTGCTATTTAGGGTTCCAACAGAACCTCCACACGTCTTCCATTCTACCACACAACTGACACTCAACTAGTTGTCATGTATACTGACCCCACATGTTTCACAATCATCCACACTTGTAAAAAAATACCTTATCTACACCCTATTGGGTAGACCCTATCTTATGATTGCTCTGTGTGCTTCCACCGTGGTGGAAACTCCCCAAATGATGCTTCTTACCTTCGTAAGCTACACCACTCATACACCGAACTAGTCCCACAATTCAACTACCTGAAGCATCCATAAGGAACCCTTTTGAGGTAATGGTCTCATCCCCTACCTCTACAAAATATTTCAATGGGAAAATATTCACCTAGGACATGATCTAATTTATAATTATATCCTAGAAATGTTTCACCATAGGTACTCCTCTCCTACCGATGTTGGAACGAAGCATCACAAATCCGTGAAATGAATAGAATACTACATCACCGACATAGCCACCTAGGTCAAACTCATAAAATCTATTTCCTTCTCTAGCCTCAGGGTCTTAGGATATAAATTCTCCATATACTTTTCCTATAAATCATTAAATGAAATTACTTTATCATGTTCTTTCTACACCATGATATCCCACGAACTCTTTTTGTGACCTCACAACATATTAGCCACCAACATGACTCATTTCTCAAAAGGAGTCTCCAAATGCTCAAGAATCATCTAAATGGACTCTATGCAGAACACGTCTACCTCTATCCCACCATCTTTGGAAATGGTCGTAGGGTGTTGTAGCTAAAACTCCCTGGTCAGCTCAAACCTACTCGGCATAACCCACCCCAAGTCTCATTGCATCATTTTCATGAAGCGAGCAATGTTTTCAAGAATCTTATATTATTTATTATACTAGATCACCACATTCTCTTTTTCAACTACTAGAGAACTGTATTTAGCAACATCATCTTTTCACCCTATTTTCATATGTCTTCATGGTGTAACTTCTCTACAATTACAAATAGAAGATTTATAACTCTTAACATAAAGCTTATATAGTTCATATAAAAGAAGGATATCTACTGGTCCAAAAAATCAAATTCATACACTATCCCAAAAGTCATATTTACATCTGAAACACTACCCTTGACCATCCCTAATGTTGGCCATGTCTAAAATGGGCAAACCAACATAAACGATTACAAAAAGTACATTGGACACCATTTCAAAATATATTCATACATACCATGAAAATCATTCCCATAAGACCATTTTTTATTTCAAAAATTTCTATAACTTCCATTTTAACCCATTTATAACCACCTTTAAGAATAATTCCATAACCATTATAAATATTGTATTTCCCTTTTCACCCATTTTCATCATTTCATTAGACACCATTTTCATCAGTTTTTTGCAAATCAAACCCATTCTACCATTTATGTCCCACACACTGATCCCAAGCGTGTTCTTACCATGATGCATGTCACTTATATTCTTAGGGACCTAATATGATGGATGAATCCACAACCCCATTCCATTATGCCCCTGAGAGAAATATCATAAAATAATAATATCACACAATAGGTGCATCACCTAATGGTGAAATTTCATCAAATGTAACAAAAAACATCAATAACAACAATTACCTCACTGGGTGACTTGGTTTTCACCCCGTACATGGGTTAGCTACTCCCATTATGAGATCATTCCTATGGCTTCGAACCTTCCTAAACTATTATCTATCGTCCCCAAATAGTTAGTCACTGAAAATACATACTTTGATACCACATTGTAACATCCATGGCCTAGGAGCCACTAAACTGGTGGCCCATGTTGGGTCATCATAAGACATCAAGCATACCTCTCCATAAGATAGGTGTTTTAGAATAACAGTGAAGGTCTAAAAGGAAAGGTGGGGAGACTATACCCTCCTTACCATAATATGTTACGACCCGTCCCAGTGGGGCCCGCACCATGACTCCCCAAGCCTGCCTCCAATAGTCTAGGGGATAGTGACTAGCACCGAGTAGGCATATAACTAACATGGGAGGCATTGCCTAAGTACATGTACACACACACACACACATCTCCAAGCCCACAAATGTTGAAATTTAAAACACTAAGGAAGAAAAATTCATGAATACAACTAAACCCAACCTACAGAGTATGACAAAAGGTAGAGTACTGTAAAATTAAATTGGGCCAGAATACAAGCCCACCAAAAATAAGAGTCTAAAAAACTACAAAGTCCAACCTGTAAGAAGAAAAAGGTACTGGGACTGCCGCTCGTAGACGTAGGAATGTCTTGGCCTGTAGGGTACTTAGAAAACTCGGTCTTATCATGGCCTGCCCAAGACTATGTCGAAAGGCTGCTCATCTGCACCAGACACCAGACGTGCGGGCAAAGCCCGTTCATGGGTGTGTATAACAATACTCAGTAGAGGACCCCGAAAACCACAAATCAGTACAAAATGTAATGGTATAGTCATCTATGCACAGTATATGTCTACAAAACATATAGAACAGACCATATATACTCAAAACTGAGATCCGTGGTCTAGAGACAAGTCACACAACCGCATACCCCTGCAAGGTATTTTGTTCGAAGATTCCGTGATGCACTCATTCTTAGAGAACACACTCTACGAGTCTAATGGTTCTGATGATTTCCGTCCGAGAAGCACTGTTCATAGGGAACCATCATGAGAGGTAGAATCACTCATTATGGGAGACACACTCATGAGTGCAAAGGTTATGGTAGATATAAGTAATCATTATGGGAGACACACTCTTGAGTGGAAAGATCACGATACACAGATGAGGATCACTGCCAGGTCCATGGAGAATACCACGACTCATCCAGATTTACCAGTTAGGTGATACCCAAGCTTGGTACAGGATCAATGCCCTGTAAGGTTGGTCACGTCAATGACTGACTCTTCCTAGGGTCGGGAATGGATATAGGATCTCGATCCAAGCCTCTCGGATGGATTCTAGACTCTATCACAGAATGTCCTACTGAAGGGATCATAATCATGTGTGAGGGAATGATGCCTGGCCTTCAAGGGAACAAGAAGAAGAAACACTGACCTAAATGAAAGATGTCCAAGGTGCGGTGAAAAAAAGGACCACGCCATTTTCCAAAAAGTACACGGCATGTAGAAATGATACACGCCGTGTTGTCCGACCCCGGGTACTGCCCGTGTACAATGGCCCGTGTCATGAGGCTGGTCGTGTAGAAAACTTAGTACACTGCGTGTAGTATGGAGTACACGCAATGTTTGGGTAATTGGGGTTGGCTCCATGTACTCTGGCCGTGTGCCCGTACAAGGTCACCAACCCGTGTACTCCAACCCGCGTAATCAGCACACGGGGTGACCCACGCAGTTGGACTTGCCTGGCCGTGTGATGGAGTACACAGTCGTGTACTCCATCACGTGTCCGGGTATCCCCAGGATACACGCTGAGCTCAGCATAGCCGCCTCTGCCGAGCTGTACACGCCATGCCTCTTGAAGCCATGTAGATCATCCCATGTCCGTTTACTACCCAAAGTACGCGTCTAGCTTCGAGGAAAGTCCAAAACGTCATGTGAATGGGGTCACACACCGTGTTATTCTTCTCTGACCACAAAACCCTAGCCACCGCTGCCAGTACTACACGGCACGTTCTTCGGAAGTACACGTCGTGTGTTCTGGAAATTTCCTGAAACGACTCCCTTCACCGGCACGCCTCCCGTGGTGCTCCAGTCATCGATCCGGCCGTCCGATCGCAGCAAATATCCCAGGTTTTGGTCGCCCCGACACCATGAAGCCTCTTCCGTCATTTTTGGGCCTCCGATCGGCTCTGAAAACGTGTTCCGATCATCCCGCACGAAGAACACGCGAAGAAGCCTCTTTCCGATCCGATCCGATTTGTCTTCCTTCATCGTCGTTGCACCTCCATAAGGTCTTTGCGGTGTCGAACCTTTGATTTGGGATCGTTGCGTCACAGAACGGATACGCAACGATCTGTTGTTCGTCTCCCGACGAAGAATGCGCGGGGAAAGAAGGCGGAAGAAATCCAAATAAACAAATTGAGGAATGAACCTCCACTGTCGTTCATCACAACGTTGATCCGCTCCAGTTAATAGGCTTAAATGAAGCAATAATCAACAACAACATAAAGCATGGATCAATTCCCCATAATCTTCCCGGAGAAAAATCCATCCCGCAAGAATGTATGAATCTGCGGATCAAATTCTTTGTGGTTGATCCGTGTTCGTCATTTAAACTCAAATACGAGGAAAAAAAATCGAAATAACAACCCCTACCTTTCAAAAGGATTAATCGTTGACGAAGGCGTGGCAATGCTGTTGTCGTTGAGATCCTTCAACGTTAGTGCAACGATCCTTGATTTTGATCTATCGTCGTTCGTCGCCGGGAGTTCGCTCCATCGTGTCGCGGATTCTACAGAGGTTCCTCTCTCTACATTTCCAATGATCAACAATTGGTTAACCCATTAAAAGGGTAAAAATGTTGGAATTTAATTACGTGGTAGTATTAATGATGTTGACTTTCCATTTCGAATTCATTAAGACGTGCCATTAATTTAGGAAACAGTTGTGCCGTTGTCGTGCTGCTGCAGTTGTTTCCTTAAATGAAATGAAATAAACTTTTAATTTATTTTATTTTATTTTACATAAAACGTCCAAAAATTAACTTTTTCCATTGACCCGCACCGGTCATGGTTAGCCTCATTCTTAGGTAAAGTCATTGTCCCGGATGCAACGGTGTGCTCATATTTTGTATTCGGGCATCCGTTTAGAAACTACCACAACCGCGCACAAGTGCCAACTCACATAACTTAAAAAAAGTTCAAACCACAATTCCGGTCTCACTGGACCTTGGAATGAAGTGCCGTCTTTGCGCCCGGTCTCAAAATAATACCATATAATATTTAAAAATAATAAATGGAAAATCTGAGACATTAAATTCTCCCCACCTTGGGGCTTTACATCCCCAAAAAGACAAAAAAAGGCTAATAAAAAAGATGAGGGTACTGGGCATGGATCTGGGCCTACCGCTCCCACGTACTCTCCTGAAGATTCACGTGCGGCCACCGGACGTGCATTAAGGGAATCGATCGCGTATGAAGGATCCTCTCCTGCCGATCCTCGATCTCCACTGGGTACTTAGAAAAGGTGCCTCCATCCTCAATTTCTAGCTTTCCCTAGTCGATGACGTGCGATGGGTCATGCACGTACCTCCTCAGCTGCGACACGTGGAAGAAATCATGTACCTGATGCAACTGTGGCGGTAGAGCTAAGTGGTATTCCACCTCGCCAACACTGCAAAAAATCTGGAAAGGTCTGATGAACCTTGGAGATAGCTTGACACCTCGGCCAAATATCTGCAACCCTCTTCATGGTGAGACCCGAAGAAAGACGTGGTCTCCCTCTTCGAACTACAGAGGTCTCCATCGCCTGTCAGTAGAAGACTTCTGCAAGCTTTGTGTAGTCATCATCCACTCCCAGATGATCTGCACCTTCTCTGTGGTAGCTCGTACTAACTATGGACCCATGAGTGCTGACTCTCTGGGGTCGGTCCAGCAAAGAGGTGACTGGAAAGGTCTCCCGTACAAGGCCTCGAACGGTGCCATACCAATGGTGGAGTTTTAGTTTTTGTTGTATGAAAACTCCACCAGTGGTAGGTGGTCCTCCCAACTACGACTAAAGTCCAAGATACAGGCCCGCATCATGTCCTCCAGAACCTGAATGGTCCTCTCCGTCTGACCATCTGTCTGGGGATGAAACAATGTGCTCATGTGTAGGTGATTCCCAAAAGCCTCCTACAATCCCTTCCACAACCAGGATGTGAAGTGGGCGTCTCGGTCAGAGACTATAGTTGAGGGGATGCCATGAAGTCGAACTATCTCTTATACATAGAGGTTCCCCATGCTCTCCACAGAACTCTGCTCCCTGATAGCTAGGAAGTGGGCCGACTTGGTGAGTCGGTCAATGATCACACAGATGGAGTCATTCCCCTTGGACATCTGTGGTAAGCCTGTCATGAAGTCCATCGATATTCCTTCCCACTTCTACTCGGGTACTTCCAAGGGGTGAGCTAATCCATCTAGAACCTGGTGCTCAGCCTTCACCTGCTGGCATGTGAGGAATCGAGAAACGAACTCTACTACGGCCTTATTCATGCCTAACCACCAGAAAATTCGTCGGAGATCCTGGTACGTCTTTAACACTCCAGGATGAACCTCCAAAGGGGATGTATGAAACTCCCTCAGGATCTCCTCCTACAATGCCACTGGTACAACAGTGCATCCTCTGAAAAGAAGTACGTGCTCCCCACCTTGCGAATATCCAGCAGGAGCATGTCATGTAGATAACTGAGCACGTAAGGCCACACAGTCGACATCCCCAAGCTGTGCCTCCCTAACTTGTTGTAAGAGTGGAGGGGTGACAACCATAGACTGTAGGTAATTTGTATCCTCTCAATTTACGAAGGATAACTATTACACGGCTAACTGTTGTGTCGCTTCAATCAACAACTGTGAGCTCGACCTTCTGCTAAGAGCATCTTCCACCTTGTTCCCCTTCCCCGGAGTATAGATGATCTCAAAAACCTTGTCCAGGAGGAACTCTAGCCGACTCCTATGCCTCAGATTCAGATCCATCTGTGAGAAGATTTACTTGAGGCTCTTGTGGTCCGAGTAGACAATAAACTGCTCACCCATAAGGTAGTGTCGCCACATCTTCAATGTGAAGACTACTGCTTCCAAATAGAGATCATGGGTCGCATAGTTATTCTCATGTGGCCTAAGGTAGTGCAAACCATAAGAAATCACTACATGTTGCTGCATCAGGACACAACCAAGCTTGGAACCTGATGTGTGGAAGAAAACTACGTACTCGACAGCCTCCTCTGGAAATCTCATGACTGGGGCAGTCGTCAAACTCTGTCTCAGCTGCTAAAAGGCTTGCTGGAACTTTTCTGTCCACACGATGGGTTTCCCCTTCCTGGTCAAGGCTGTCATCGGTGTTGATATCCGGGAGAAGTCAGGAATGAACCTCCGGTAATATCCAGCCAACCCAAGGAAGCTTCGCACCTCCATTATGCTCCAAGGTGGCTCCCATGCTAACACAGCCTCCACCTTGGCTGGGTCCACAAGCACTCCATATGTTGAGATGAAATGTCCCAGAAAGTGGACCTCCTGAATCCAGAACTGACACTTTGGGAGCTTCCCATAAATCTAGTGCTCCCAATGTATGTCCAGAACCATCCGCAGGTGTCTCACGTGTTTCTCCTCTGACGACGAGTACACAAGGATGTCGTCGATGAAGACCACTATGAACCGGTCCATGTACGGCTAGAAGATCCGGTTCAATAGTCCCATGAACACAACAGGGGCGTTTGTCATGCCGAAAGGCATCACCAAGTACTCATAGTGACCGTAGCGGCATTTGAAAGTCGTCTTCAGTATATCGTCATCCTGCACTCATAGCTGGTGATAGAATGATCGAAGGTCAACCTTCGAGAACCACTATGCCCATCTTAGCTGATCGAAGAGGTCATTGATCCTTGGCAGTGGATATTGTTTCTTCACTTTCACATAGTTCAGGCGCAGGTAATCCATGCACAACCTCAGACTCATATCTGCCTTCTTGGAAAACAAGACTGGGGCCGCCCAGGGTGAGACGCTGGGTCTTACGAAACCCTTGCTCTGCAAATCCTCCAACTGCTCCCTCAGCTCTCGAAGCTCTGCGGGAGCCATCCGATAAGCCTATGAGGAAATCGGTGTCATCCCGTGGTGTAAGTCAATAAAGAAGTGGATTTCCTGGTGGGGAGGTAGTCCTGGAACATCTTTGGGAAAGATATCCTCATACTCCACCACCACTTCTGGAACTGAGAGCTCACAACATCTACTGCTCCGAGGGTAAGGCTAGCCAACTCATGAGTGATTGGGTGCACCCTCCTATGAATGAGCCCATTTTGTGCTACCTCGGTTTCCTTTTCTCCGATAAAGGAAAACCTAATTCCATCACGGCGGACATATCACACTCTTCGCCTAAAACAATCAATATGAGCATGGACCGAAGATAGCCAATCCATACCGAGAATGACGTCGTAAGGCCTCGATGATACCACATAGAGGTTCCAACCGAAACTCTCAACTCCAAGGGTAATATAAAACTATCTGAAAAGGTGCATGATCATCGAGTCTCCTCCCGTAGGTGTCTCCAAGCGTAAGGATCGAGTCAACGGTTCTACCAGAATCTCGAGGTTTTGTACAAGACATGTGGCTATAAGGGATTGACTGGAACCTTTGTCTATGAGTATGTCAGCTAAGGTAGAAAAGACATAGATCGTACCTCGAATCATCCTTGAAGCCCCTGGGACGTGTGCCTCGACCGCATGCAGCTGTCCTCACCCCTGTCCCCCAGCTCACTGAGCCTAGTGCGGACCGCCTAGGGGTGGTGGTGGAAGTAAGTAGAAGCGTCTGCCACCACCTGCAGCTCTCCTTGCTCGTCTTCCACGTCCACCGCCTGGCGGGTCTGCCTGCTCCTTTCTTTGCCTCAGCCTCAGTGGTCCATCCACCACTTCCCTATCAGCTACTCGACGTGTCGGGCAATCTCTAGAAAGATTACCCCTACCGTCGCATGCATAACATCGCTTCTCCCTAGGTAGATTGGATCCATCCTGAGAGCCATGGACTGTCAATCCCCTGTCCTGGGTCCTCCTATGATGTTTCCCATGTCCAGATCATTATTCCTGACATTAGCTCCCTAATGTCGGTGTCTCCGCACCTGTCTACCTACTGCTGACTATCGGTGGCTGTCTCTGCTCTGCCAAGATACTCTCGATCACCAAGGCCTGCTCGAGCACTCTAGCATAAGTCAATATGCATAGAGGCATGAAACAAGCTCTGATGTCTCATCGTAGACCTCGCTCAAAGGTCCAAGCTCTGATGTAATGATCCCTGACCATATCCATCAAGTACCTGGCGATGTTGGTGAACCTCAATGAATAGTCTGCTGCGGTCATACTGCCCTGTTGGAGCTGAAGAATCTCCTGGATGCGCACAACTCTCAACATAACCAGAGAGAATTCCTCCATGAAGAGTCGCTCAAACTTCGTACATGAAAGTGTCTCCTCATCGTGAGTCTGCATGGTCAGACTCCACCATCATCCCACCGAACCCTGAAGAAGGCTCGCTCCTAGGACCACCATCTGGTCTGCTAGTGTCCTCAATAGACGGAAAACTCTGGTCACCGCCTCAAGCCAGTCCTCAACCGCCTGAGTGTCGGGCTCGCCTCAGAACCTGAGGGGTCTTTGTCTCTGAAACTCATGGAGCTCACTGAGCATGCGCTCCTCGTCGGTCGGTACCGCGGGTACCACTGGCTGCTCCACTGGTGGTGGTATATGAGGTGCACCACCTGGTGGAAATTCCTAGGGAGCTTGTCCCTGTATCGAAGCCTCGTCACTAAGGGGGTCATCCTTATGATCGTGCTGCTGAACCCTAGAGGGTATGTGTCGCAGAGGCATCCTGTAAACAAACAAGATTTACTATGGTCAATTAGTATATCTGGATAGCTGACACAAAGGACATGGAAAACAAAACCCATTCCTATATGATGCATGTACCTTTTATTTCCCCCCCCCCCACAACCAGTGTTTTCGTGTACCGAGTCGAAGAGCAGGTTATCAAAGTCCTGGTGTATGGATACGTCGGCCGCCGCACCAACACTGGGGTCTCTTGCCTGAAAGCCGATCCTGAAACACTCAACACTGTTCCCCGAAACCAAACTCACAAACTCTTGGTCCTAAGGTAGAACCGACCACCTCTGATACCACTCTTTCACGACCTGTCCCACTGGGGCCAGAGCCGTGACTCCCCAATCCCGCCTCCAATAGGCCAGGGGCTGGTGACTAGCACCGAGTAGGCATATCACTATCATGGGAGGCATTGCCTAAGTACCTGTACACACACACACATATCCAAGCCCACAAATTCTGAAATGTAAAACACTAATAAAAAAACAATGCATGCATACAACTAAACCCAACCGACAGAGTACGATGAAAGGTAGAATACTGTAAAAGTAAACTGGGCTTGAAGACAAGCCCACCAAAAACGAGAGTTTGAAAAACTGCAAAGTCCAACCTGTAAGCACAAAAAGTTACTGCGACTGCCGCTCGTAGTTGTAGGAACAGCTCAGCCTGTATGGTACTCAGAAAACTCGGTCCTGTCCTGGTCCTCCCTCGAATCTGTCGAAAGTCTGCTCATCTGCACAAGACACCAGACATGCGGGAAAAGCCCATGTAGGGGTGAGCATAACAATACTCAGTAGAGGACCCTGAAAACCACAAAGCAGTACAAAAATTAAAGGTACAATCAGCTATTCACAATATATGTCTACAGAACAAATAGAACAAACCAGATATACTCATAACCCAGACCCATGGTCTAGAGACAAGTCACACAATCGAAAACCACCACAAGGGATTTTGTTCGACGATTCTGTGATGCACTCGTTCCGGAAGAACACACTCCACGACCCTAATGGCTCTGATGACGTCCGTCCGAGAAGTGCTTCTCTTCGGGAACTGTCACAAAAGGTAGCTAAACTCATTATGGGTGACACACTCCTGAGTGGAAAGGTTACGGTAGATAGAAGTACTCATTACGGGATACACACTCTTGAGTGGAAAGATCAAGATACATATATGAGGATCACTTCCAGGGAAATGGCGGATACCGCGACTCATCAGGATTCACCAGTTAGGTGATACACCATCTAGGTAGAGGATCAAAACCCGGTAAGGTTGGTCACGTCGATGCCTGAGTCTACCTAGGGTCTTGAATGGATAGAGGATCTAGATCCGGGCCTCTCGGATGGATGCCTGACTCTATAACAAAAAGTTCTTCTGAGGGATCATAATCCTGCATGAGGGAATGATGCCTGACCTTCAGGGGAACAAGAAGAAGAGGCTCTAACCCAAATGAAAGATGTCCAAGGTAGGGTAAAAAAAGGACCAAGACGTTTTCCAAAATGTACACGATGTGTAGAAATGATACACGCAGTGGTGTCCAACCCCGGGTACTTCTTGTGTACAATGGCCCGTGTTGTGAGGCTGGTCATGTAGAAAACTTAGTACACGGCGTGTATTATGGAGTACACGCCATGTCTGGGTAACTGGGGTTGGCTCCGTGTACTCTGGCCATGTGCCCGTACACGGTCACGAACCTATGTACTCCAACCCGCGTAATCTGCACACGAGGTGACCTGCGCTGTTGGCCTCGCCTGGACGTGTGATGGAGTACACGGTTTTTTACTCCATCACGTGTCTGTGTATCCCCGAGATACACGCCGAGCTCCGCGTAGCCACCTCTGCCGATTTTAACACACTGTGCTGCCTGAAGCCGAGTAGATCATCCCGTGTCCGTGTATTACCCAAAGTACATGTCGGGCTTTGGGAAAAGTCCAACACACTGTGTGACCGGGGTCACACGCAGTGTGATTCTTCTCTGACCCCGAAACCATAGCTGCTTCTACCAGTACTACACAGCGTGTTCATCATAAGTACACGTCGTGTGTTCTGGAAATTTCCTGAAATGACACTCTTCGCCGTCACGCCTCTCGTGGTGCTCTGGTTATAGATCCGGCCATCCGATCGCCGCAATTCTCCCAGGTTGTGGTCACCCCGACACCACGAATCCCCTTCCATCATTTTCGGGCCTCCGATCGGCTCCGAAAACGTGTTCTGATCTTCCCGCACGAAGAACAGGCGAAGAACGCTCTTTCCGATCCGGTCTGATTTGTCGTCTGCCATCGTCGCCACACCTCCATAAGGTCGTTTTGGTGTCGAACCATTCATTTGGGATCGTTGTGTCACAGAACGGATGCACAATGATCCATTTTTCTTCGCCCCGTGATGAATGTAAAGAATGCGTGGGGAAAGTAGGGGGAAGAAAACCAAATAAAAAAATTGAGGAACGAACCTCCATCGTCATTTGTCACGGCGTTGGTCCGCTCCCATTAATAGGAATAAACAGATTAAGAATCAACAAAAACATAAATTATGTATCAATTCCCCATAATCTTCCCGAAGAAAAATCCCTCACGCATGAACGTACGAATCCACGGATCAACTTGTTTCTGTTTGATCCGTGTTCATCGTTTAAACTCAAATACAGGGAAATAAATCGAAATAACAACCCCTACATTTCGAATGGATCGATCGTTGAAGAAGGCTTCACGCTGCCATTGTCGTCGAGATCCTTCAACATCGGCGAACCGATCCTAGATTTTGATCAATCTTCGTTTGTTGCTGGGAGTTCGCTCCAATGCGTCGTAGATTCTGCAGAGGTTCCTCTCTCTACGTTTCCAACGATCAACAATTGGTTAATCTATTAAAAGGGGAAACATGTTGGAATTTAACTACGCGGCAGTATTAATGATGTGGAATTTCCATTTTGAAGTCGTTAAGACGCGCCATTAATTTAGGAAACAGCTGCGCTGTTGCCATGCTGCTGTGGATGTTTCCGTAATTGAAATAAAATAAACTTGTAAATTTATTTTATTTTATTTTACTTAAAACGTCTGAAAATTATGTTTTTCCCTCGACCCGTGCCGGTCGAGGTTAGCCTCATTCATAGGTAAAGTCGTCTTCCCGGAAGCAACGATGTGCTTAGATTTTTTATCCAGGAATCCGTTTGGAAACTGCCACAAACGCACACAAGTGCCGACTCACTTAAAATAAAAAATGTTCAAACCACCATTCCGGGCTCACTGGACCTCGTAATGATGTTCCTTCTTCACTCCTGGTCTCGAAAAAATTCCATATAATATTTAAAAATAATAAAGGAAATATCTAAGACATTACATAATATACCACAATAGAAAATAAATAAATTAAAGGGAATAATATATCATAATCAATGGAAATTCATAAATAAAAATCTCCCCAAACTAGTTACAAAACAGATCCAATAGTAAATCTATCATGACATGATAAATAGTGCCAAGTGAACGTAACCAAAAATAAATGATAATAGTGGAATTGCTAAATTGGTTCTGAATCTAAGTCCAAAACCTCATCCATGTTTGTCCCCGTCTGACTCAACTCCCAAGAATATGAAATTTTCCCTTATCATTCCCTCCAAGTATGTAGTCTACATGGGTACCCAATGACGGCATGAGAAGGGTGTGATTACAACTCAGTAGGCCACCCCCAATGGTGTCAATGAATTATCCAGTCTAGATAGGTAGTGCCTGAAAGTGATAATATATAACACGTAAATAAAAGATATTTTGGTGGACTTAGTTAACCAGGTTCACATAAGTCATTCATAATATTATCACCAATTTAATTACTTATACCATCTTCAATATTTAATTCCCTTTCATCATGTGTTTAATTGATTAGGCATATTCATTAATATCAATTCATATGGGGTGGAAAATTGGTTGCCTTATCTCACATGGGACAACACATAATCATTTATAAGACACACTAACAATGATGCCTCAGTATTGGAGGTCCTATAGAATGAATCCGTTTTGGGAATAGATCTTCATCCCCTTCCCAAATCCATTCATTTGGGGGGGGGGGGACTTTAGAGGCTCATTATAACTCGACCTCTGGGAATAGATCCTAATATCAATACCCCACTCTACCAAGCCATGTGCTCATGCATATTTTTCCATTCTCCACACATATACCATACCAAAACCAAAAATAACCAAATATAATAGAAATCACAATCTGTAACAACCATCATGGGAATTAACATTATGCCATAACCCGTTAACACATTTACCATTTACCTTATAAAGCAATTTTTCCAAATTCCCATTTTTTATTCCTAACTCACTAATCATATTTACTAATCCCACAAAATTAATCCTGTTGAAAAATCCATAACTTTCCATATGTTAATGAATTTAACATGTTTACCATTTCCCATTTATTATCCCACTTATTCATTTCAATCTAATCACACTACGTTTGTCACATTACAATTAATCTGACTTAATCATTTTCTTGTTATGAAAAAAGATCCTTTATCCATTACCCACAACAGGGAACAAAATTCCATTTTCACTTATTAATCATCAAAAAGTAAATTAACATGTTTTTCTTGGGTCTACTTAATCATAAGAATATTTTTCACTCATCATTTTTTGCTAAACAATGTTTCGAAAGGTCGTCGCACCCCGGGGGTGGCCCCAAATTGGTTAAGTCATCCTTTATTAATCCCATTGGGATCATGTGGGGTACAATTTTCAATTTGGGACCCATTATATTAAATCTCACAAACGACCCCAAGAACACTACAAGGGAAAAACCAGATCACAACCTTTCACGCACAAATCCAAATAAAAACTATGAGATATAACTTGTAGACCACCAACCTCGAATTCATTAACGAACACACTCTTAATCATTTCCATAGATCCCAATATAAACCCCCAATGAACCATTAATGTAGATTCCATCAGAAAAATAGATTTTTGGGGATTAATAAGAAGAATTTCCATGATACAAACCCTAGTCCAAAGAAGAGAAGGAAGGAGAGTATTAGACTTACCCAAATCTTCAATCTGCAACCAACATCATTCCAAATGGTCGGGAGATGAAGGGTAATGACCTATGTGAAGTATTAGTCCATGTGGATCATTACTAGGGGTATAATAGAGGGATTTGGGAATAAAAAAGTGGGAACATAAAATTCCATAGTACCAATTTTGTAAATTTCACAACATTTCTAGACTACATGGTTGGCCCATACAAGTTGAAAAGCCATTCTCAAACTATACACAAGACGGTATCCAAGAGGAATTGGGTCTCATGGTTAACTGGGGAGTTCCACATGGTTTGAATTACCATGTTCCAACCTTGTGATATGCAACTGTACAAGGTTGCACAATTATCTTTGTAGGCTGCACGATTTTTTTAAGAATTTTCCAACTGTACGCCTTACACAGATTGGGCCAATGTTCCTTCCTTTTAGGCCATGAACCTCTAGAACATCTTCTTTCTTTCTCATTATCCCAGGAAGAATTTCATTTACCGAAATAATAAATTGAATGAAAAATTTAAACAAGGGAATACCTCTAAAAATCATGGACCTTACATATGTCCCTTACAATTCCCTATAGAAAGAAGAAAAATGAATGGAATTCTAAGCTAAGAAAAAAAATTATAACATGATGGATTGAAAATTGATCAAATGATCTAACTCTATTATTAGGGCATAGTTCTGTCAACCAGATGGGACCATGCCTCCCTATATAATTCCCAATATATCACAAATTTCACAATACTCTGAAGGTCTATGAACATTATGTATGAAGGGAAATGTGTGAGAAATATAATCTCAATAAATTCCTAATATAGATAATAACCTTCCGTACATATTTTCTTCATTATTTGAGTGAGAAGAATGAAAACATCATTAGTTGAAGAATCACAATCTGAATGGATTTATATTTTCTACATAGTAGAACCTTTATCTGATGAAGAAGATACATATAAATCAGTGTTCCCAACCGCTTATCAAAGAGATGGTGATAATTATATATAGGTTGTGGTGGAGGGTAAATACATAATTATGGAAGATATCAACAATCAATCCTTGTCTCTGATGAAAATATATATTCAATTGAAATATGGAGGTAGGTGATTCAACCGTCATAGCTGGAGAACCCATTTTCTTAAAAACCTTCCAAGATACATTCATATCCTATTATTTTGGTTTATTTTTAGGAAACATATTTTTATAAAGAAAACATTAGTTTGTGGGTAGAAAATCTCAATAGATCCCATAAGAGAAAAAAAGATACCAATCCATAGGGGAAATAGACTATAGAAATAACATCATCCGAAAATATTCAATATAAGAAATAACCACATGTTAATAAAAATAGACCCTTGGTACAAAAGTAAGACATATGAAAAAAAAGTTCTGATATTGGACAAACACACAATTATATATGTGTTTGACCTATCAATTGAGCTAAAAGGATTAATCTTTGAGGCCTTCTAAAGTCCTAAAGAATTTTTGGTTGAGGTCGGTATAGTTTAAATGTACCTTGTAGAAACTCATCCAACGTAATGTTTCATCTTTTACACAAAACAAGACCATCAGGTTCGCATATATGGGCACATCAAGATCCTATATTCTTCTAGAAAGCTTGAAAATTTCCATGATAATCAATAATTAGTTGAGAATGGATTAGAAATCATACATATTTTTATTTAGATGCTATGATGATGAGCTACAGTGAGGCTAACTCATCTCCATCTAGTCAAATCATTCTAGGATATGAAAAAAGTAAAAATAAAGTCCACTTTTGATGTTAAACTTGAGAGAACAAATCCTAGACTGCATATTCAACTCTAAATTCATGGCTGTTTTTTGGACTCAACAATTAATTTTCCTAAATGTGAGGCCATAGATTTATATGAGTGAAACAATAACCTCACCATATCATCTGGGATTTTAATACACGGTTGAGGGTAATTTCATAGTTCTATATAATGATAACACACATTTTGAGTAATGTGAGTCATAATACACAGATTATTTCCCATGCCTTAGAAGTTACTCCCACAAATCCGTAGAGAAAACTCATTGAGTGTTTTGTACTACCCATCAACTAGAATGTATCTAAAACCTCAGATTCAATAAATCATTAGATCATCCCAATTCCACTTTATAAAATGATGAATCGTCTAAGGAGATGATCAAGGGATATGGTAACAAGAAACATAGTCCTCATGATCTCAGTTATATCTACTGAGCTACAGTAACCAAAAAGCGGCTATAATTCTTAGGGAGGCATAGGTAACCTTTATAATGATTCTCCAAAGTATAATAATCGCATATCATACACTTTATCTCAAGATTAATACCCAACATCTTCCATTAATGATAGTATGAACGAAGGAAAATACATTAAATGTACCCCCAATAATGATTCCCTTTAATTAGTACCTTCTCTACCAAGGAAACCACCTTTATATTTTTTGACGATAAAAATGTCCCCTAATTTTTTATGAATGAAAAAATCCCCCTTTATTTATCACATCAATTAAGGAAGATAAAAAAGAGAAAATAGGATAAAGATATAAGGTACACCCCTACATCATTTGAGGAAGGTTTCATTACCACCATTGATGAATGTAGACAACAGAATCTCATTATAGAAAATTATTTGTGACTTATATTGATTGGTTCCACCGTAACACGTGAATAACAGGAAAGATATATTTCACTCCAAATGAAACATAGAGATGTGTTTTGCTAGAATTATACTGAGATTCCAGGGAATTCCTCGAGTTAGATACCCATTATATTGGTATACCAAAGAATTATCAGGGATAAAAATTTGTAGAGAGAAAAATGTACCATACCAAAACTATTAAAGTGTAATATAAATATGATAAACTAATCATGGCCATTTTCATTAGTGAGGTCCAGTTCTCAAAAATCTATAGCCAACTTCATCCCAGTAAAAAATAAGAATGGAAATATTAGAGTTTTAATTCACTTCTCGGATCTTAAATAGAACTTGTAGATATTTTATATCACTATTACAATCATAGAAATATTGATTGATTTGGTTTTAAGATTTAATGACATTTCTTCTAGAGATGGATATTCCAGTTACAAACTAACGTGGATGGCCTAAGTAGATAAATAGGTTACTAACTTCATGGTTCCCTAAGGAGTTTACTATTACTAAGTTATTCATAATCTCTTGAATAATTCTATCACCACATAAAACTTTTTGTGCATCCCATATTTAATACCTTCATGGGTATGATAATAAATTATTTTTTTCGATAATCCAATGGTAAAATCTCTATAATGTTATGATCACTTTGATGATTTTCAAATGGTTTTTAATAAAAAATGACAAAACAATTAAAAATAAACCAAAAAAGTTAAATTTTGGAGAAATATAAGGGAAATTTATTGGATTTTTTGTATTACATTTTTTCACCGAATAAGAACATGTGATTTCCAAGGTGATGCTCGATATTCCCCCTTATAAATAACTCACGGACTTTAGGGGACTCGATATATGATTCACCTATATTAGAAAATTTATATATAGACTTTTTAGCTTTTATTTACCCCTTAAATTATTTATGAAAAACTGGGATAATTATCAATGGTAACATAGATTCGAAGTGGATTTCAATAATGTGCAGAAATATCTCTTTCACGAATCGATTTTGTTTTCGCCCATATTGGGGAAGTTTATCGTCTTATATATGGAGATCTTAGGTAGTTCTCTTAGTGAAATCCTTAAATAAAGAAATTATTTTGGTATAGGGAATAGTATTTTCATTCATAGTATAATTTTTATCGATGTTAATACTTAGTATTATGAAATTAAAAAGAATTTCCATATCCTAATCTATATGGTTTTGTAGCAGAGGAACTACCTACAAAATCATGTGGTCTTCATGATATCTCAAATGGATCAACTGATATACATTCCAAATTGTACAATGTTTACTCGGTGTTTGGCCTATTAGGATATTATAGAATAATAGTTCAGCATCTCTTTTAGATGAAAGGAATGATAATAAGGGACGTGCATTGGTAAATTTCCTAGTTGTGCATCCTACTTAATAAATTACTCCAATAAATGTAGATCTCCACAATGAAGGAATTTTCTCTATTAAAGTCACTCCTCTTTCATGGGATATGTACTTTGACAGTGATTATAAAATTATAATGGTGAGAATAATGGAAGACCAATGATAAATTCGGTTGTATTAGGGATCATATTTCTTTCTCCAGCTAAAGTGGATCTCCCGTACTAATTCTTGCAATTAGATTGTTACACTAAAAATGACATAGAATACCAAGACCTCATTACAAGTTTAGAGTTACCCATACTGATACAAGTAAAGATCCTAAACATTAAGGGTGACTACAATTTATTAATAAAAACAATTAATGGATAATATACCATTAAGATGGATGGACAAATCCCTTTTCTATATTTTACATGAGTGACGATGGAGTAGTTCCCCTTTCAATAAATGCTAACTCATGTTCTACATTCCTAGAATCCCAATGATGATGAATTAGATAATACATCCTCAAACATAGCTAAACCAAATTAATATGAAATTTCAATGCACATTTCACACAATTGATTAGCCACCAAATTAATTATAAACAATATAGATGTTATTAATGAAATCAATATTGTCCTAGACTAAGGAAATACCATATCCTCAACAGCAAATATTGTAATTGGATTGATGTTCTCCATGGTGTATTATGTACTAAATGGATTTCAACCAGCATATTATGACAAGGAAGATTATATTTATCCCTATGTAATGAATTTAATCCTTTAGGATTTCCGAACCACCAAGAATGTTCTTTATAATCAATGATTTGATTGATTCATTCTCATGTGTAATAAAGGGGGAGATATATTTCTCATCTTATAGGAAGTCCATTTTGGTGCTTGTGGTACTCAACAGTTAGGAACCAAACTCTCCCATTAGATTTGAAGCCTTGTTTATTTTTTTTATGTTAATGGTTTAAGACAATATAGGATTCATCACAAAATGTCATCTGTGTCACATAAATTATAACATAGTTCACTAGACTATATAGTTATTAAACATTATAAAACGCTCATGGTTGTTTTTTATTTTGGGAATTGATGTTATGGGGCCTTATCAGTTGTTACAACAAGGAATATTAAGTATATCATTACTCCCATCCATTTCATGTCCAAGTATATAGCTGTTATTCCCCTAAAATAAGTTATCACAATGGCTATAGTCACCTTTAGGAAGACTAAAATTGTTATCAAATTCAGTGTCCCTCATAAAAAATTGACGAACAACGACACCAATTTATATGCAGATGAGTTGAATAATTTTTATCAAGTATATAAAATTCAACATAACCATTATTCTAACTATAATGATATGTTAAATAGATATATAGGGATATTTAAGAATAATATTTCAAGTATTCAATAAAAGGTGGTAGAAAATAAAAATATTTAATGTCCTAACAAACTATTGAATACTCTATGGGATAATTTCATCAGAAATTGTACGGCCATGTATGTGACCCAATATTATATTATATACAGGATGGAGGTAGTATTACCCATCAAAGTATAAATACAATTAATTTATCATGATATTTTTAATAATATTTTAGAAGATGATATGTCTCTAATTTAATTTTGTGTGATATAATGGCTCGATGAGAATAGGTAATGAACACTACACATCCTAGAAGACCATCAAAACAGAGTTTCATCAGAATTTTATAAGAAAGATATTCTTCTCATGTTCATCCTAGCTGATTTGGTACTTTCTCTAATAAATATAATGATACCAAGGTAAAATCCTATTAATATTGAACAAAAATGGGAGGGCACTTTCCCCATTAACACAACATACTACAATATTGTATAATCTTTGATCACATTGGAATGAGTTTATATTAGGACTCCCACCAGTGCATGGATTCTAAAAAATAAATTCTTTTGGATTTCATGCTCGATCATAAAATCCTAGTTACATAACAATTTCTTTACTGTATGATGTTAAACCACATAGTAATAGTCCTTTCTATATGACCTTAAATTGCATTATCCCAATTCATCCAAACTATGTGAATCTTACATTAATTGTATCTACATCCACACTCAAAGATATTAAAATATATATTCATTATCCTTTTCACAGTACCCTAAAGTATACAAAATGTTTTTCAAGTAATCATGGCCTTAAGATAGATTCCCATATGATTCCATTCTACAATACATTAAATTTCTTGGAAGTAGTCCATGGCACATTACCTATAACTACATGACTCAAAAATCCTAAATTAGTGACATTAAACTACTTGGTTAATTCTAAACACTAAAATTATATCTTATGAAATTTATTTGGTCTTATAATCACCTATTTTTGGTCACAATAATAATTATTCACATGATCTTAGAGGCATTGTTTGAGTTCCCTGAGTAGTTCAGTCAAGTTTCATCATTCTTAAAGATATGTTAACTAATTTTATACTTATTATATAATATTAATCATTAATAAATATGTCCATTAATGAATTAACATTAAAATACATACTAACTTGTGTTGTATTTTTCTTTTACATGAGAGATATATTATTTATAGTGTTCAATATCACATGGATTCTATTCATGCAAAATCCACCTCTCATGTATATGAGTTATATTTAATAGCTGATGTATTATTAAAACTATGAGTGGATTTATTATTCTAAATTGAGATAAATAGTGATTCTTTTATATCATAACATAGTCTTATATATGAATTATATCAAAAAAATCAAATTTAGTGTTTGGGTCTCCTGTCCATGTTACGTTTTCTCAATGTCCCTAAATTATGGTCAAACCAAATTTTATTCTCATGTACAAGAGTTTGATTTGTATAGATGGGTTTATTCATCATATAATAACAATGGTTTGTTTGATTAATTTCACAATTGGATAAAAAGTGACACCTTGATTATTTATCCTAGTCCTAGCCACAAATCATAACCAAATCACTACTCATTTTGGTGATCGGTACCCTTAATTTTCATCTATGTCCAACAATGATATAGTGCTATCTTTTTTAACACATGATCCAAAAATGTAAAATACCCCCATGTGTATTTATTTGTATCTATAAAACTATTCTTAAGCCAAAATATCCCTAATCTATTAGGTTCAAGACATATGACCTTAAACAGTATGACATTTAAGTCTGAATTACATGATGTTAAACTACATAGGAAATATATCCTTACCCCTTGATATTAAAATGCATCATGTGTGTTAGAAACATCTCTAACATGTGATATGTTATGGTGTGAGTAAACTTTATGTTTCCTATTTTATTTCACACCAAGCATGATTCTTATTAGCGTAGAGGTCCTGGTTTATTTCTGTAATTAGAATGCTTAAAATCTATTATGTCCATAAGTGGGAAACACAGTCCAAGTCTCATTACATGAAACTAAAAAATATAATGTGACCATAAAAAAACTCTTGACCCATTTATAATGTTTTGTGAGATGTTTTTTCTTTTCTTGAGTTCTAAATATGTGAAAGAGTTTTCAGTGTGTGTTCCCTTCCTTCATCAATTGGATGAAACTAAAATAAAATGTCCTCTATTAAAAATATGTGAGGCTTGATAGCTATTATGATTGGATATATATATATATAGTTATTTATTAACTTCTTAATCCCAACCAAAATTCAATTCGAATTATTCCCCAATATTCAATGTTCCAAAAACCTAGTACTGATCATTCTAGGTCCCCCCCTCCTCCTTGGTCTACACTAAATCAATTTTTTTCCATTAGATATAATAACAACATATGGATTCATTCCCATAAATTGGGATACATTGTGATTCCAAAATCTCTTACCTTATAAACATCATCAAATCTGAAATCATTCAACCAACTATCTGTGTATAGTTTTCTAATTCACAACAGGTCTTGATATATCAATCTCTATACTGAGATCGATTTTCTTATAAGGACTATGTGTGGCTTGTTTCCCATACTTTAGGATATTTAGTGGTGCCCAGATTATCTATAAAAATCCCAGTTAAAAATCCTGATAACATTTACCCCTTTTCTATATTCATGTGGTTTTTTTCAATGACCGCATCACCTTATATTAATCACTTTTGTTCAGGTCCTTGTTGTATGACCTCAAACTATAGAACACATCCACCCATGTCATATAAAAAACTACATAATATTTGGTCCATCCTACATGACCCTAAAATACTTAGAGTGTTTTTTACTTCATTAACCACCATTTTCTTCATGATATCCATATCCATGTATATATGTATTTTATATGGGACACAATCCATGGTTGAAATTCCCTATTGTCCAAAAGTTTAACAATGTTTCAACCCACAGAAACATATATCTAGCTATATATTGATGAATTTCCCATAACACAACCACAATTTTTCTTCTATTTCCAATCATATATCAATACAATTAGTGTATTTTTAAAATGAATTTGATCTAGATTAGTACACAGTTTATTCATAATATAATAACTACGTGTGGATTAATCCATATTATTTCAAGGTACATAGTGACATCTAAACTAAATATTTAAGACCAAATCAAAAATCATCATTTTTTTACACTCTATTATCAACCAAAAAACTAATTATGGTTAATTTTTTGTCAATATGTTCTGATGACCATTTGGATGATTCCTCACATGTGTCACTCTTCATTATTTATGAATTTGAGTTTCCATATACCATTCAAGGATCTTGGTAATGAGTATATTTGACCCCAAGGGACACTTATTTTTTGATACACATATATTACCCCATTATGGATATCATATGTTCCCTAATATGGTATGCTAACCAGTGGATTTTTTTTTTCCTGAGTAAAAGGTTCTCTAACCCTTGTATGCCTTTGATAGTATCATAATGGAAGCCACCGTCTAAATATGGTCATTGATAATCCTATTTCATACTTGTCCCATATTATACCTGGATTCAAAAACATTATACCATTATTTAAAAAATTTCACCACTCATCCAAAGGTTTTAGGTAACTCTATCATATGTATCATTTCGATCTCATATCCTTTTCTCCATCATTATAACCTTAAACTATGTGTGCTCTCCTTGACACATTATCTCATGAAAATGGGCTTTCCCATTCATTTTAGGTTTTATTTACCTTTTATATATAAATTATCCCACAATTTATTCAAATTTTTATAACCTAAACCTTTAGTACCCTTTTGGTTAATGTTTTATAAACATAAACTTCAGTTCCAATTTACTAAAATCTGCATGACCTTATTCTTCAGTACCATTTAGTAAAGGTTGTATAAACTTAAACCTAATATTTCAATATTTCTAGATCAAAAGCTATTAAATTTCATATAAATTAGACATAAGACATATTATGATAAAATCTAATCAATGTAAGGCTAAGATAAAGTCATGTACCAACTCATTAATACTTCCTCTTTCATGGTTTTGGATAAATATAAGATCACAAAAGGAAAGAGGAACAAATAACATGGGGCATACCATATGTAATTCTAATAATTAATGTTAGTATCAATGGATCCATTTGTCTATGTAAAAATTAAATCAATTTCACAAAATATTTCATTTCCCTAAATATTTGTTTAATGAATAATATTATAAACTATAGGGTCCTAAACCATCCTTCAATAAACCTTTTTTTTAATATTTTATTTTTTTAAGTGTTTAAATCCCTAAAAAGATTCCATGGTTATTGATCATGAGTGTTTCTAGCTCCAAGTGACAATTCTATTTTTCTAGGCACAAATTCACATGTCATGTCCCTACATATTCTCCCCAATATGGACTACTGACCATAGGAATTTTCATCATGAGGAGAAGGTCCTATAGTATTTATATTCCTATATACTATTAAAATGGAACCCTTCTGATGAGTATGATCACCCAATCATACATGTCTCATCTCATCATCCTTGATTTTAAATTCTTGAAACATGATGTATATAATTCATAACCTAACTATTCATGTGGATTCAATTCCATCTATGTTACGCATCCATTCATAAAACTCATTTTCAAGGAAATAATTTAACATATCTTCATTGAACCTTGGTATTTTACTTGTCACATGACCCTAAACCACCTAAAATATGGTTTAAGATTCATGACTATAAATTGATCAACCCCTATTCTAATATGGTATGTGTTAGTAATGGGATTTCCCATTAACATCATATTTTCTTTACCCTTAAAATATAGATTATCTCACCCATTGGTTTATGTTATATGACCATAAAATTACATTCCATGGTCCTAGGGTAGGACTTTTAACTAGATGTATTTTTCTTGATTTTTTCTATACTAGTTTCTAGTCCCCATTCTTGATGGATTTATCTAACCTTTTCTAGGTATGATTTCTCGCCCTTTTGGTCAATGATATATAACCATAAACTATATAAACATGTTTTCAATGCATTATAACATTGAAAATTAGCTACATTGGTCCATCTTAGAAGACCTTAAACATCCCATGGAAAGATACATAGTAATCTCCAGGTTGAAAACCTGAAAATGGAATCCTATGAGAAATTCAAGTGTCCACTTGACTGATATGAACCATGAATGGTCCTTTAAAAATAGAGTTCTTAAAAATGAATAAGTTAAAAAACTTTTTCTTATAATTACCCATTATATGTGACGTAATAAAAATTTGGGCACCTGTCTACTAAGATTCCCCATATAAGGATTTGGTAAAAGTTGTGGTCAAAGAAAAAAGAAAATAAAATAAGAAAATATCATTGGATTTACCATATGATCCTAGAAAAATTCAATTTTTTCTCTCTAATTCCCCTGTCCTAGAAAATATTATATCATTTCCCCATTCCTGGCATATCGGTTTAGATGGCCCATGTTCAAGATGCAAAGATATAACATTGGGGTGCTCAAACCCTCTTGAACATTAGAATTGTCGGTCTGAAATTCCCCCACTACGATCCTCATAACATATAGTCAATTAATATTACATATAAATTTTTAAAACAATGTATTATGGTGATAGTAATTATACCTATAACCATCCATGATCCACACTGAGGAGGAAATCATCTCATTTCCAAATTGACCAACTTTAGTGTCACGTTGATAGTAGTTATGAAAATACTAATCTATAGTCCACTCTAAGGAGTAAATCATCTCACAAACAAATGGAATAACTTTAGTGTTATGATGATTGTAGTTATTTCTATAGCCATCTATAATCATCACCCAAGAAAAAATAATTCTGAAATAAGTGTTCAAGAACCCGGAATGACTAATTCATTCCAAATCAATGTTTATGTGGATTCAAGTTATATTAATATTTCATTCTAGGGAATTGAAGATTATTATTAAGTTATTATTTATGTGAAATAAGAGAGTAATAATAGAAAAGTGATTGAGAGAAAAAAAAAATTTCATTCATTTCAAATTAATGGGAGGATTATACATAATTTAGAGAATATACATATCATTACATATAAAAAAATAAATGAAAATAGATATGATAGGATTTGATCATTCATGTTTAGAATGGAAACTAACTCCTCTTATAATGAAATGATAGATTGTTATAATTTAAAATATTTTTTAGCTTCACCCTTAGCTATTAGATATGTTTTCTCATTGTTATTATCCAAATCATGGTTCCTTATTCAAAAGGCCCTAATCTATGATGTATCTTTCAATAGATAAACATTAAATTTTTTTACATGATCCATCTATTCGTGATGATCTGTAGTATGTGAAACCCAGAAGTCTCAAATTAGGATTCTTATACAACAAAGCGATTTAGATATTCTATATACCTTTCCACATATTCCACTTAATGATTGACTTTATTAAATAAGAGTATAACTATTTATTTGGATAAATTATTTTCTCGATGAATTCAGACATTCTAGATGAGGGCATGTAGGTTTCATTAGTAATATCCACCTACACACAAGCTATAAATGTTCTGTATAATTATATATAACTTATGAAAAATCTCCTCCAAAAAATCCCCTATAATAATAGTTCAAACTTGATGCCAAACCCACATCCTCAATTCCAAATATTTTTCAGAATCTTCTGGATAAGAACTATAATTCCTCAACACCATAGGTTTATAATTAAAAATCTATTCAATAGTAGATGTAAAATATTGAGTTACTGTGATACGAAAAGATGAGTCTTCAATCACCACCACATGGATGGTTCTATGGGATGAATCACTATAGGTATTATCCACCAACATATCACTAAATAATTTCTTAATAAAACTAATCCCATAAAAATACCTATATATTTAATTACCTTGGTGGAGCCCAACTCTCACTCTCTAAAAAGGAAATCTTAGTATGGGGACTTCACATGATGCCTTGAGATCTTGGTTGTGGGCCCTCTGGTTTGACGATCTTCTCCAGGTTAACAATAATTAGTGGACTCTATGATGCCATTGGTTTGTTTACCCATTGTAAATTACATCCCAACACCGGATTTGGGTAACTCTGTACCCACAACATGGAAAAATCCCATGATTGTTTGATGTTAAATATATTATGAGGAAATTCATCATCAATATTTTTATATTATTCATATAACATTAGACAATGTTATTGGATGATAATTTGATGTCATTCAATTATGTCCCCAGTAACAGGAAATTTTGATACCATTTTTATGCATCAAAAAAATGTGAAAATCTATAAGATCCGTACGGATTACGGATGACTAGTTCATCTACTCGAGAAAAAAAACTCCATATGGGAAATAAATAGTGAAGTAATTTACTTATTGTGTATCTATTCCATTTTAAATGACCATTCTAGAAGGTGTGTCACCATAAGGAACTTCAGTTGAATGAAAATAACTTCTAATCATGTCAAGAAAACTTTTTAGTATTTAAAGAAATTGGATAAACATTGAGAATTTTAAGTGTTCTAGGATGGGAAGCAGAATGAGGTATCATTTCATTATACTAATATTCATAGAAATAAAAATTAGCTTCCATACACCGGTAAAAGAAATGGAATATACCACTGATATGATGTATTCTCCTCCCCTCTTGTATACATCCCATAATGTTGTTGATCTGAAAAGAACTGGCACTACCAGATTATTTATTTCACCATGTTCTAGTAAATCCATCATCACCAAAGTAATAACCCTTAGTCCTAAGCATGTTTCACTAGTAATAAGGTTTAATCCTATCATACACATATCTATGAATCTAGATAATATAAGGGTTGTCTCTACATTAGGTTTTACTATGTACCCTAATGGTGTTTATTGGCCCACATACAAGGTATCCCAATATATTCCATTATCATTCATGGATTTTTGGATAAAGGATCTATATGATTTTATAAATTCTTACCTCAAAACATTAGGTTGAATGAATGTGTCCCACCATTCCCCAAATTGTATAATTTATAAAAGACATAGTGTCGTTCCAAATATTCTCTCTATCTTAGTGTGCAGATCTCTCATTACTGAATTTGTTTTCCTTTTATCCTAGAAAGTATCCACAAGAAGAAACTTTCCAGACATCAGCTGATGGATTGGTATCAATAAAAATTTTCGTATATCACATAAACTAACTACTTACCATCCATGTGGTAGATGGAATGCGTTATGACATAAACCTATTAATTGGGTGATTATAGGTTAATATTGGTTGGCCTATACATCATGAACTGAGAGATCTATATTTCCACTTACAGATCAACAGTCTACAGCTATTTGGTGAACTTTCATAATATTTATACACCTACAAGGACTAAAACCATTCATCAAATAAGATATTAACCCAATTCCAATTTCACTTTTCATTCCATCATCCTCCAGTTTTGTTTTGGTAATATGTGAAAATAGAAGAATGATTAAGATAAATGGGTTATTGAAGTTGATCTTAATAATCGTGAGTTAATGTAATGTTCAATCAATATATAATCTCTCCATGGATGATCTTCTAGGATATTTTGACCCTTAGAATATATGTTCTCCAAGATATATCCCAAGGATTATATGAACCATGTCAAGGGTATAATATGATTGTACATAGGGATGGAGACGTCATGTCTAATAAAAAAGTCAAATATTGAAAAAAATTTAATTTGTGGAAAATATAGAATAATGGGTGTGATACAATTCTATAAGTATTTATTCTATGAAACAACACTGTAGTGAGGTTTAGACTCAACATTTCAAGTGATAATTACCCTTAATTCAATCATATTAACCCAATCATATAAGTGAGAAAATCCAAAAGAAAGTGTATATGTGAAAAAATTAAAATTGGATATTATCACAAAACATGAAAAATTAATCAATAGGATATAAAAAAATATTGGCTTCATCCCATTAACTATATAGATTTCATGTAGTAATCATCCAGATAGTATGAATACAACATGTATCCGGTCACTTTTGACACCAGACTTATTGATAACATTCCTTCATTCAAGAAGGGGGTATGAATTATCAAACATACATACCTTCATGCACTGACCTCTATGTTTTAGAATTTCATATTGAGTAGCTTAGTGAAGTACCCTATGAAATCCATGATCTAGGATCCACAAGTAAATATTAATGAACAATGGATAAGTAAATTTGGGGGGGGGATTTTTATTAAATGTTTGTGGCCCTCCATCTTACCATTCACCCCCACATAGAGTTTGTAATTCTCCACAAGGACAATGGACCTCCCGTGTATATTAAGTGTAGATGATACATGATACGCTAAAAAACTCATAATTGGTACATATTCATATTGATCAGACTACATTTTTTGGGGAGTGGTTTGGAAAAAGTATAGTAGTAAATAATAAAAATGGAGGGATATAATAAAATAATTTGGAATGTAAATTCCTCCATGAAGTATTAGGGAAGTTAATGACCACCTAGTTGACACACGGTTATGAACTAAATATGTGAGGAAAATAGGAAACACTTTACAATATATAGTCCACCCTGTATATAGACATTGATGGAGTAAACCCACTCAGGGGGTTGTAATCCAGAATTCATGTGACGTAGATAGACCTCTCAGTAGATGTTGACTCACTAATTGGTTCATTGAAGAAATACTTAATGGATTCTGACCCAACACCTGCATAGAGAACTATCATTCACCAACCCTTGATGTCCTCCTTTGAAATCATCATCATTAAAAAATATATGAGTGTTTTTATAAGAGATCTCTTAGGGATTTTTCCTACAAAAAGTTTTCATGACCATACCCCCTGTCTTCTTACTCTGAAATACATTTACCGTGTGTTTCATAAAAATATTAGGTTTTCCATTGGAATGAGGTGGATAATGAATAGTTTCCTGATTCAGAAACACCATATTATTCCCTAGGAAATATTTTAATGAAAAATTAAGGAAGTAAATACACCTATGAAAAGGAGTGGAGACACCCCATTTGTAACATTCATCCAGGAGGAATCCCCCCTCTCTGGTGAATGTGTTAATTTCTCGCAAGCATTAATCATCACATACCCCCACACACATAATCCAAGTCCCTAAATTCCCTAAATGAGATCCCTTTGTGTATCCCTAACATGATATAACTCTACCAAGACCCTATACAGACCTCTTTTGCATGGACCCCCCTTCTTCCATGAGGTTCCTATGTATAAAGTCATTCAACTTCACATTGTATTCCCCATTACATGAAATAGGAATTTCCTTGGGGGTTCACTACCCACTATCATCCTTCCTTACCTATGTACTATTGGTATTTCCATGACCACATCATGAACAATCTAAATGGTGGATAAATAGTCCACCTAGATGTCATATCATTTTCCAAATTCACTTACATGGGTCATATAATCCCTAATGACATTTATGGATTAATTCCTTCAAGGTAAAAATCCGAACAAGGAAAAAATACATTATCCCAACCCACCATATAGACATGATCAGGTTGTTAGGCCTATTAGTGTTCCCACATTCAATCATGTATTCCTTTGATACAATTTTAATACATTATATAAATTCCACAAGGGAAAAATATTCAAGGTGATCACACGAATATATCCCATCGATAATGACGGTCTTTATCCTGTGTACACATGAGAGGCATCTCTTGGCATAAAGTTATCATCATAGATCCAGATTCTAATCAATGATCTATATTCCAATGGGATTCATTTCTACGTCCAATTATTATTCAAGTTCATATAAATTATTTCACCATTTTAAAAAATTAATAACTTAGTTACAACCATATATGGGAAATACAAACTCATTTATAATCCCAATTCTTTCTCTCCTAGTTCATGAACAACACCACATGCCTTCTATTAGGTGTAATCTGCAATCATGGACTTATCATCGGAAACCAACATGTCCTACTCAATAATCCATGACCATAATAATAATACTCATGAATAATACACACAAATATCTTTTCTTCTCCTATGCAAGATATAGTATTCCTCTCTAGCTATAATCCTAAATCAATCATTACCTCATTAATGATATTATCCTAATGATTCATTAGTGAGTAACATCAGGGAAACATCATATGTAATCTCCAGTCAATCCTCTATTGTTTCACCTTCTATGATATTAGTGTACTTATCCAACGATGTATAACTATATGAAAATTTCTTAGTCATGCAATATATAACTTCACAACAACATCCTTACAACATGATTTTAAAATACATGGTAGAGTCCTTTCACGTGACCTGAAACATTCTCACTTGAAATATATAGTATTTTATTTAGATTAACCAGAATTAATAGGATTCTAATACAACTATTAAACCCAGAATAAAAATATAATCACTAACTATTCCAGTTTTCAAATGAAACCATATCCCACATAGAGGGATATATCCCTTATAAGTACCAAAATCATATCACCTTCAGTAGGCTATATTTTAACTACAAATGAAACTCTAATGTTCATCCATACATACCTAATATGATACCCAACATCTAAATATATTCATTCATTGGTCCACTTCTCTAAAAATTAATACCCTAATTAGAGGGTTTTGTTCTATCCATGTACTAAAACTATATCAACATCACTTGGCCATGTTCCCATTAAAACTTAAACTCATATATTCGTTAGGCTATAAACACTACAAAACCAAGAATCCAAATTCATCCCGTCCCTAATCAATATTCCAAAAAAAATATTTCCCCCACTTCAATGGATATATTCCTTCTACGTGCAACCATATATTTATCATCTAGGAAATATTCCCTATGAGACCATATCAACCATTACAGGTCCATATCCCTTATAAAACCAACATTATTATTAAACATGACATATTCCCCATGAGAAGAATAAGAATGTTACACTCATTATTAAGTCCAAAAAAATCATTTATAGGTTTTGTTAACATGAAATTCTACTCTTTGTGACAATAAACTACTTAGAATCGATCATGTTTGCATGGTAATAAAAGTAATTGTGGCAGTCCTTATCGCATGACCTTAAAAGGTATTTTGTTTCCCATTATGTGGCCCTAAAATATGTTAGTTATTATTCCATTTATATGGGTATACACAAACCCCTTCCATTGGACGAATCCCAACACCACTATACTTACCACCTACCGGGATGGAAATAAATTCCAGGGCACCCAACTATGTGGATTTAAACCATATTTTCATTAATTAATAAGAAAAATATATATATCCTATAATATATAAATATGTTTTCATTAAAAATGTGATTTAAAAAAAGAAAAAAAAATGCGGTAAACAATCCTATACTAGGAATTATTCAGAATAATATAATAAATTCATAAGAGAGTCACAAAGTAATAAATAATTCCCCCAAAAAGGTGAGATGAGTTGAACTCTAATAATGTAAACTAACACACATTTTTAATCATCAGGAGTAAAAAAAACTCATTGACTACATGGATTTAAAAATTAGTTTGGAATTAATCCAAAACATAGTAATAACAACTTGTGGTTGAGTGGAATTAGATGTCGAGCATCATGTTTCCCAACATAACATTATAGTAGGGCATTAGAAACAAGGGTGGTGAATCCAATGTGAAATAATTTAATCTAGATTATAATTAATTTAATAAAATTACATGACAATTTAAAATTAAAAATAATTTATTTATGAGTTTTTATTGAAATATAGTGGTGTCCTCCCACATCTATAACCATCTCGAAGAATTAAATCTTCAATCAGGGATCACTTCCATGAAATGTCTCAAACATTTCTTATACATTGTATTTTTTCATTTAAATTGTAATCTAAATTTTCCATTAGGGGAAATTATTTTTAAATTCCTCCATATCATTTTATTTTACTTATTTTTCCTGAAATTCAAAAGTACAGATGAAATTGGGTTATATCATATAAAATATTTTATTATCAAAGTCATCTCCATGATGAATACTCAAAAAATGGATGAAAATTTTCCATTCATCCGTGATCTAATTTCTACTCCCATAAGTTATTTTTTTAATATATTAACACACTATTACTCATTAATTGTGATTTATTATTTTATTTTAAATTTCAATGAAACATGATTAGTGAACACTTATACCATGAGGTTGGACATGTATGGATCACAAGAGAGAAATATCAATTGTCAAAGATAATATATTTGGGATAGAATTATAGGGTTCCAATATAAAAACTAAACTCATATAATTATCATTTATATAGTTAATATTATTTTCTAATTTTCTACTAAGCCTAATTTTTCATTGGGACACCAATCAATGAAGGGTGTCATGATTTATTGTTTTAGAGTTGACCTGAGGTTTAATTATTTTTATCTTTGTGAAATAATTGATTTCCATAGGTTTTTTGATTGAACATATTAGGGAAAAAGTTAAATATATTCAAAAATAAGTTTTAATTATTAATTAATATTTAAGTGTTAGATTATATCTATTGTATATTTCTAGTTATGTTTTTTTAATGAAATTGTTTTCTTGATTAATTGAATTTTTGTATAATAATCATCACAACCCCTAATATTTTATACCATTGTCATTTATTATAATGGTTTCTAAATACATTATAAGGGTTTTTAAATTAAAATCCTTCTCAATATAACTATATTTGTCACACCCTATGTTTTACATAGTAAAAAAATAAAATAGAGATCACATAACAATGCTCATCAAAGAAGAGTCGTCCTCTTATTATATTTCCTTCATTTGAAAATATAAGACACGAAAAAATACTTCTCTACCTAAATAGATAATTTAAATATTTCCTTAAATGATGAAAAAGTATGTGTCATATATTCGATTTAAACTCATGGCTTTAATCTATCAGACAAGTGATTGATATTTCTTTCAGGATTCATTAGTAGGAAATTCATCTATATCCATGGGTTATGACAATGAATATAACCCAATTAATCTTGGATATTGGTTATATCCATGATCATACCTTCAATGGAGGCTATATTCATTGCAATATTACAAGGTTTATAGTTATGGGTTAATGAACCATAGACATTGGAAATGTAAGTGTTTATAAACTTTATTAACGAGGGACCCTATATCCATGGGTTCCATTCCCATGGCTATAGGATGAAAAGGATACCAATGATATTTGAACATGTATCTCCCTTCTACCACTTAGAATACTTTACCTATCCACTAACACACTCATATTAATTATATATGTAACATATATATATATATATGTAATAATTAATTAATATATTTTATTTTGATTTCAGACCTGGTAATGGCTATTGGCTCATTGATAGCCATCATTTGGTTTATCCTTTCCTATATAGGCTTTCAACGCCATTAATAGTGGGAAAAATTAAATTATTCTGTAGGAAAACTGATATCCACGATGTAGTTTGACTATTGATCTAGGTCATCCCCTTATGGAAATAGTTAAGGCCAACTGTTTCTATAACTCAAATTTCTAGTAATGATTTTGTGGATGATCTGCAACATGTATGTCTAAAATTGTAAAGTTACCACTGAATTTATAAATATTTTCCACATCCTTTTATCATAAATTTAAAATTTTCCATTACATTTAAAAACTTTTCTCCTAAGAAAATTATTATTTATCAAATATATCTTTAATGGTATCTCATTCCATTATTTCTACTTATTCATCCTTATTATTTTGAATAAAATGCCATAATTCATCCGTATCACACCATAAAAGATATATCACCTTGATAAACTTATCCCTTTCACTATATATCAAATCAAGGAATATATTCTCAAGATAAATTATCCATTTATCTACCACTAATATATTAGAATTTTCATATTAATATATAGGTTTCAACCACATAATATGATCAAAAATTTTTTAGCCTTGTTATGGGGAAATTTTTATTCCATAATGGAAAGATTATTTATCATAACATTAGTAGACATCATTGATATAGAGATTATATACTCAAATTCAAACCCATGTTCATTAGTTTATTTGTGAGGGAAATACCTACATTGATTATTAGTGTTGACACAATTTTCATTCAACCCATTAGAAATCATTTATAAATAATGTCAGATACTTAATTAGTTCATGAATAACAATATGGATTATGTAATATAAGATATAATTATTAATAAATTATTAAAAATTCAATTCAATTATTCTAGAATAATTTATTCAATATACTAAGAATTTATCAAAAGGTGTGGTTATTATACTCTGATCTTCAAAATATTGTTTCTAAGGATTATAATAGACTTTATTTAATTATAAATATTATAATCACAAATCTAGTAACTTAATGAAAGTTTTAATTTTATTAAAATAGAATAGAATACCTAAATCATAGTACACAAGATACAACAATTTAGTTGTCTCATAAGACTAGATGTATACATGACTGAAAAACTGCATTGGAAATTCAAAGTGCATTATAAAAACTCATTAATGTTTATTAATTCTCATTTTTCATCCTTAAATATATTATAATAACATTTATTGATCATCAGTAAAATGGAGAAACAATGTAATTGGATGGCCTCAAGAACTCAGTATGGGGTATCATATAATGAAATATATTATAAAATAAATATGAAAAAAATAATGTGGTGGGAATAAATAATCAAATAATGTCATATAACTGATAAAATGATCCTAAAATATAGGTATGAAAAACATAACAAAAGAAATAAATAATCATAGGGAGAGAAATATCTAATCTCATTATAATGGAATGCCTAATTTCAGACATCAAAACCATACTATCAAGACCCCAAACTTGGACATCATACATAAAGGGTAATGCATGTTTCATGTACCAAGGAATGATTGTCTCCTGATACCAACTGATGTGTTAAGGTGATATATAATTCAAATATCCACTCATTTCCAAATAATTCCAATTAATTCATCATATTAATAGTCTTTATAATTAAAAAAATGCATAATGTTCCCTAAGGAACCTCATAAGTAATCAGGTATAGGTAATCAATATTTATTTATACAAAAATATTTTATATACCAATTATCAATATTTCTATATTAAAAGAAAAAAATTGTTATCTATGTAAATATAATTCAAATAATTAAAAAAATATAGTATATTTATAATGAAATGGAATGTATCCTTATCAAAGGGATGATAATGGAGTAGTAGTGTACGATTCTTTCATTCTATTAGAATAAAAATAAAAAGTCGTCATTAGATATAATAATTTCAAAAGTTAGGAGATGAAGTAAATGATAAAAAATCCACTCTAAAATGAAAATTATGTGACACACATATCTGATATAACTTAGGGATAAAAACATTTTCCATATGGGGAAATCTTGAAGTTGATATACTCTGATAGAAAATGATAACTTGTTCCAAAATCAATTTTAATCCACAAAAGACCTTATATAGTATTCAATAAATATATATTTGTTATCCTTACTTATATAACGTCCACATATTAGAAATAATTCATCTATAATACCACAAATACATAGAAATCATAAGGACTAGAATATGGAGTTTATAGAAAAAGAAATTATTTGTATTGATAACAACTAGTGAGGGGTCATTAAGATAAAAAAGAGTAATCTATTTTTAATAATAAAATAGTGAATATATAATAATAAATCAATATAATATTTTATACTCAAATGAAAATGAATTATAAAGGATTAAAAAAATTAAAGGGAGAGAAGAGACAATGAACCTTAAACTTTTTATGTATCTTACTGGAACTTGAGAAAGAGCTCCCTTGATTATTAACGAACACTTTGGAGGAATATTAAAAGGTAAATATAGAGAATAACTATGTTAAATAATTTGGGAGTGAATATGTAATGACCTTGACCGAAGTAGTCTAGAGTTGTTGGATACTTTATTACATTGATTATAGATACAAGGAATCACAACCCAAAAGACTTAATAGTTTGCGTAAGATCCCAATCCTTTTTGGGGACCACATGTGATTCTTTTCAGGTATTCTTTTGCCTTATTTTTGTTACACATTGTGTGGATTTTGTTTCAGTTTTCTTTCAGGTGAAATTTCAAAATTTAATATGTCAAGCGGGATATGAACAGTTGGCACATAGTTAGGACAAAATGTGCAGTTTGACCCAAGAAACCATTAACCGTATTTGGGTGAGGTAGGAGGTGGCACACAATTGGCACTCTGTTTGGCCAAACCATGTAGAGACCCACCCCAAACTATAAAACCTAAGAGAAAGGGTATTTTAAGGGTTGACACATTGTTTTTCAAATCATTCACCCACTCAAGAGAAATGTTTTAACTGATAAGGAGATACACATGGTTAAGACGCACGGTTTGAAATACCATGCACCTAAACCCAGGAAACCATTCATGTGGGTTTTTAACTACCTATAATTTTATTTAAATTCCTAAATACCCCAGTTTTAAGCCATATTCTCTCCCACACATTACTAACCAATTTATATTTATTTTAATGGATCATAAAAGGATTCTTAGGCTACCTGAACCATTTTCTTATAGAATGAAATATCCTATTGAAGTATAGTCTTCCCCTTGTTAACAATTTTCTTCCCTATTTGGTTATATATCCTTCTCATCTAACTTTATTGAAGAAGAGGGATGAATTTCCCACCATTTATGATATTTTTGATCTAAATATTTTTAGGTCTTGATCCATTTATTCTTTATCATAGGTTTTGATATAATATCTTCCATGTATTTTTGTTTTCAATCATTCCATTTCAATTGGGGATCTCAAATTGGAGAATGTCTTCTAACAACCTTGTTTAATGTCATCTAAATGTCAATTAGCATAGTCTTGATTTTAATTTTGTATATGTAATTCTAAAATTTCAATTTCCACATTCATAAATTTCAACCAAAGTTTAATTGATCTATTGATTCATCATGTGATTATGAAATTCGTAAATGTTGGGATAATGAAATTCGTATGAATTGTGATTAAGAAATTGATGAATAATGGGAATTATGAAATTTTTTATTGATGGTTTTTGAAACTAGAATCCATCTGTGGGATGTGTCAATAAGACAAAAATGATGTTTTGAAATTTGGCCTCTCTTGATAAATGATATTTCAAAATGGGTGAATAAATATTTGTGATAATAGATGATAAATGGTTTGAAATATAAAACCATGTGAGGTGGTATCTGTGATTGATTTGTGGGAAAGGGATTGCTACATTAAATTCCCATGGTGTGATATACTACCTCTATAACCCCCAATATTTTTATGTATACATGTGATTACTAAGTTGTTTAATATGGACTACTGCTCCAAATACCCATGTGGTTCCAATCTATAGCTCTAGGGACCATTTTTTTAATTTTAAATTGAAATGGATTAATTAAATATATGCATAATGGAATAAAAATTGATATTCCTTTAGGGGTGATTTAGACTCTAGCATGGGTTGAATTTTGTATTGATGGTTAGGGTGTCATCATTAACCTAATATTTATGTGGTTAAATAAATAATAATTTAAATGTGAAAAATATTTACTTTGTTTAGTGTAATTTATTCTTTATATAGTTTCATAGACAATTATAAAATATATATTTATTTATAACCCATTTGTGATGGTCTACTAAGTTATAATCAAACCTTACTTGGGTTTCCTGATCAGTACCTAAATAGACAATATGTTTTTAAGAGAGGATAAGGGATAGATCCCTATGTTAGATGGTTGAGATAGGGATGGATCATGGATAAGGGAACCCAACATGATGTAGAGACAGACGAGGGAGTTATCAATGTATTTATTTTGGTTTCTCATTTTACACTTGACACATATATAGAATTAAGTATATAATACATTAGTTTTGGAAATTTTTTTCCTAGTATTGTTCATCATGTGATACTGGTCTATATTGGTAATGACATTATTATAGTTATTGGTTATTATCATTTGGTTGTAAGATTTCTATTATTTATAGTGATTCTTTGATAAATATGGTATACTCTCCCCATAATATATATACTAGACACTCACTTCTAGTCGTTAGCTTATAGAATATGGGGAGGTGCTCGTAAGGTCATGTGACCAACTAGCTCGGGGCACCAACATGTGAAACTCAGGTCAGGATTTTAAAGAGTGGTATCAAAGGTGATTTTCGTTTATATTATTTTTCATTCTATTTGGGAAATGTAGACAGTATAATAAAATGATTCAATTATTGGAAATGATATCGTTCATGGGAGTATCTAACCCATGTATGGGGGAGATCCAATGTACCCAAGGTGGGATTTTTTTACTTGTGTTTGTTTCTACAATTAAATGTTATTTCTACACGAGTAAAATAATTGATGTATGATATTATTATTTGATTTAGATTTTTCTTCAGGGTCCGGTATGGAAATATATTTGTGTATAAATTCATAATTTTTGGCACTCATGAGATACTGTGAAAAGAATAATTTTAAGAACACATGAAAAATAAGGATTTTTGTGACTTGTTTAAATGAAATGATATTCATTTTTTAGTAATTTAAGATAAAAAGGTTCCCAATATGAAATTTAAAATTGTAAATGACACTAAATGTGGTAATTTAAAATTTGTAAAATGGGTTTCTAATGGGAAACATGAATTATTAAAATTAATACTATATGTTAGCCATGAACCAGGTGAGGGATGGTTGAGGGTACTATTAGTGCTTTGGTTTTGACCGTATGGTGGCATAAGGGGAATGAATTGTTTTGGATTTTTGTGAATTCAACTTGTTAAAATATTTTGATGATGTGTTATTTATCCTATAAAGTGTGTTTTTAATTATAGATGCATTCCTCCATGAAGGTTCTTCTTGATTGGATGGGAGGAGGACAGGGCTGGGAATGCTCCTCTAGGAGTAGAGTAAGAAGTTCAAATAATTCCAAATGATGATATGAGAGAGTAGATCCATGAAAAAATTTCTTGCATTTTTTAATTTATGGAATGATACTCAGTACGGTTTGTGGGGAATATGTCCAAATTTTCAAGAGTGTTCTAATTACAACACCCTATAATATTCACCAAAGTGGGTGGACCTGAGGCAACAAAGTTATTTATTGAGTCTATCCAAAATATCGTTGACAATTTCAATACACCTAGTATAAAGAGAGAAAATATAGATGATTATATGTTACATGGTCAAGATATGCATTGGTGGGATATCCATACTCGGGATGGATAGTTAGAAAACATGCTCTAGAAGAGATTCTTGGAGAATTTATTTGACTAATATTACCCTAATACCCTTAATAAGTAGAGGGTTGTTTAGTTTATGTGGTCATCCTTGATGAGTATGTTCGTGATGGACTATTCCATTTTCATTACTAAATTTTTAGGTATTTGTTATATAATTGGACAGATATATGGCTACTTAAGAAAAATATTTTCATGATGGGATTAAATGTGATATTAAGCCATAGGATAACATATTTTGGATGGAGAAGTTTTTAAAAGCGGATAATCCTTCACTCATTACTGAGGGGAACATGAAAGAATAAACCAGTGGAACACAAGTGGTCTCTTCTGGATGACAAGGATGTACTTATTTTAATAGTCGAAAGTGTTTCCTTTAGAATGTCAACCAGGGAGTTGGAAAATATAGTTTCCAGGGAGAAGGATCAGTTACTCAAAGATGTAATTGTATATGCTTCCACCAGTGAGGTAGGTCATGAAATATTCGTAGCTAGTGCCCATGTCCTCTAGTGTAGTGTCGATATTGTAGAAAAAATCGGTATCTTGTATGGAAATTATGCAAACTCTTGACCTATGGGTAGTGTTGGATTATCTATGCACAACCAAAACATGGGGAGGGGATCTTCTAACACATATTAGTTTGTCAGTTGGAGTTCAACAAGACATGGTGGTTGAAGAAATATACATGGTACTTCTGGTCCTGAGTGCACGGATCTATAGAGTGGTGTGGATTATTGTAATCATACTACAACACAAGTAATAGTGGAATGATTGTATCACGTAGTACAACCTACACTTGTGGATAGGGAGGTTGGACCATTGACAGTGAGAGGTACTATTCCTCTAGATTCTATTCTTTCTAGTACATTATTTGATATAGGATCCCTCATTATTTTTAATCTACACTACTTCTGGATAGTTTGATTCTAGAAGTGTATTTTGTGAGTGGGGTTGTGATGATCGATACACCTTTTTTAGTATGGTCGAGAAACATTTGTTTATGAAAGGGTTGTTCCCTTGATATTGGGGAGTATCATTTTCTTTGGGATCTATACATACTTGATATGTCATTCATTCACTAGATTTTTGGTATGGATTGGTTGGTAGCATACCAATCCCACATTGTTTGTTACCATAAGAGAGTGGAATGTAAGAATCTTGAGGGTGGTAGTTTTATACATCATTAAGAGTTGGATATTACGGTAGTCCATATAGGGCCAATACATTAGCAACCCGGGGATCATACCTCCCAAGTAGAAAGTCTTTAACTAGATTATAGGGGTGTGGAAACTCATGTCCTTCCACCAATACTGGATTGGTTTCAAGATTTTTTTCTTAAAGACGTCTTAGGATTCCATCTAGGAAGGATATTGAGTTTATATTTGAGATCATTCCTGGAGTTGAAATGGTTTCCATTCCACCATATAGAATAGAATGAATAAATTTTCAAGAGCTTAATACTAAACTATAAGAGTTGATGTATAAGGGATTTATCCAACTAAGTACATATCCTTGGGGTTTTCCAGTTTTGATTAAGATGGATGAGAGGAAAATGTGTTTATGTATTGATTATCACAAGTTGAATGAGATGAAATAAAAAAACTGGTATCATCTTCCATGTATCGATGATATATTTAACCAGTTAAGAGGAACTATTGTTTTCTCAATGATTAACTTGTGATCAGGGTAGCATCAACCGAGAGTTTGAATTTCTAATATACCATGGACTACATTCATAAGTATTTCTGGCTTATATGAGTTCTCTGTGATGTCGTCTGGGATGATGAACCCTCTTTCTATGCTTATAGCCTTTATAAAACTAATATTCCACCCGTACCTAGATTAGTTTGTTTCTATTGTTTTGGATGAAATCTTGGTGTAATCCATGTTACCTAATGATTATTCTAGACAAATTGACAACTTCTTAAGTGAACTGATAGAGAATAGTATTTATTCTAAGCTATCTAAGTGTCAATTATAGATCAACAAGGTATATTTTTAGGCTCACACCATATCATTGTAAGGAGTATCATTCGACCTAATGAAATTGTATGTTGTCATTTATTGAGTGTAGACCATGATTTTTTTGAAATCCAATGATTTCTATGGTGGGTGGGCTATTATTAGATCTTTATATAGGACTTTTTCATTTGGAATCACCTCTATTGGGCTTGTCCACAATTGGTATAATACTTGAATGGTTTGCAGCATGTGAGAATGATTTCTATAACATGAAGAACTAGTTAAAAACAACACCAATCAAGATCCTACCAATGTTTGAGGAGGATTATATAGTGTTTTGTGACGTGTATATGATAGGACTTGAAGCCATGTGGATGTAGGTAGATCATGTTTTAGCATATGGTCCATGTCATCAGAGGTCACATGATTGGAATTACCCTTCGTATTATCTTCAGTTAATTAATGTGGTTAATGATTTGAAGTGTTAGTAGAATTATATGATTGAAAAAAATTATTATGAATAGTAATCACAAGTTATTAATGTATATGTTTTTGAAATGAGATTTGAATCTACGTTACTATATAATTGTTGAGTATATACAGTCATTTTATATTGAGCAGGCATATACACTCCGGAAAGGAAATAATTTTGATGATGGTTTGAGTTAAAAATGAAGACACAAAAAGTACTGAACTCTAGGTCTAACATGAATATGGTGACCTTATGGGATGAGATACATATTTTTGTTCAAGAGGGATTGTACAAGATGACCCTCATTACAGTATTGGTGGAGTCCCCACTTTTGAGCTCGATCAGGGAGAGGTGGTATGAGGATCCAGAGTGTTTGGCCTTGAGAGAAAGACTTAACGGTTGGGAGTCTCCTTTTGGTTGGAACATAGATGAGGATGAGATAATCTATTTTAGGAATAATTTTTTTTATCCAATGAGTATTTGAAAGGAGTTGATTCACATGTTTCATGCCATTAAGTAGGTGGTGCATCTTGGTTTGATCAAAATACACTGATACCTTCCTCGATAACATTGGGGTTTAGGCATGAAAAAAGAGATTTTAGGGTTCGTGAAATGATACTACGCATTTAAAAATTTGATGTTTGGTAAAAAATGACCAAGTGATTTACTATAGCAATTTCCCAATATGGAATAAAATTAGAATGATGTTACCATGGATTTGTTGTTCGGACAACTGAGGACGCATTAAAAAATGATGTAATATGGGTGGTTTTATATTGATTGAAAAATGTATCCCATTTTATGACAATTTAGGTGACATTATTAGTATATCCGTTGGGGGATATGTATGTTCGGGAGATATTTCATCTCCATAGAGTTCTACAGAGTATAGTTTCAGGCTATGAATCCCATTTTACTTAATTCTTCTAAAATGTCTTAATGAAATTCCATGGTATATGGGTATTTATGAGTAAATATTTCCACCCACAAATAGATGGGAATTTGGGATGTACTATACAGGTTTTTGATGATATAATAAGGGAGTGTGTTCTGAAATTCGGTTGGTCTTGGGATGAACACATAGTGCTCATCGATTTAACCTATAACAATAGCTTCTAGGTGACTATCCAGATGATACCATATGAAGAACATTATGGATGGAATAAAAATCACCTATATGTTGGATAGGGGTATGTGAATCATATTTTTTGCAACTAAGTCTCATGCATGAGATATCAAAGTTGGTTTTTCTAATTCAGAAACATATGGATATGACTTTGAGTAGATAGAAGGTTTATCATTATTGACGTCCTTGACCCATTGAGTTTATAATATCTGATCTACTATTGCTTCAGGTGTTTCCTAGATTAGTTCATCATTGGATTTGGAGGTTGGGAAAGTTGGCACCTTGGTTTATTGGACCTTTTGAGATTGTTGAGATAATTTATATAGTGGTGTACTAACTAGATCTTTCATATAGGTATATTTTTATGCAAAATTTTTTCATGTTTCATAGCATTGATGGTATCACCCTTATCCATCTCATGTGATTCATGTTGATGATGTTGAGCTTGAGGATAATGTGTCATTCGAGGATCATTTGATTCATGTTATGGATCGTAGTGAGAAATTCTTGTACGGAAATACTTTGTTGACAGTTATAGTATTGTGGTTGTAATGGTGGGTTTCAGAGGAATATTGGGATAATGAAATAGATATACAGGATTAGTGGAATGATATTTTTACCTCAGAATCTTATAGATTATTGGGTGTATATCTGAAGAATGAGATATTATATAATGGGGAGATTATAGGATCCTAACATTTTTTATAGATGTCTTTTGCTCATTTTCAGGTACTATTTCTCCTTGTTACAGTTACCCCTTGGGTGTTTTCTGGTTCTGGGATATTTAAGGTGAAATTTTTAATTTTTAGAAGCCAAGGTGTCTGTGCACCATATGAACATAGTTAGGAAAAATTGTACAATTTTTTCTATGAAACTGTGTGCCCTATATCGGTGAGGTGGAAGGTGGAACACTCTGGGTTCACGGTTTGGACAAACCCTGAAGCCACCCTCACCAAATAATAAAACCGACGGTAGAGTTGGTTTTCAAGACAGTCACATGATTTGTAAAACTATGCACCCACTTGGTAGAAATTTTTCACCCCTAAAGAGAGGCACGCGATTAAGAAGAATTATTATGAAAACCATGCACCTTATCATAGGAAACATTTTACATGGGTTTTTAATTACTTGAAAATTCATTTTAAATTCTTGAATCCCTCAGTGTTAACCACAATTTGACCCCACTATACTATAACCTATTTCATTAAATTTTTAAGGATCTCGAGATAATTATGAGGCTCCTCAGACCCTTTTCCTGGTGAATCAATTATCTGATTAAAGGATTGGGTTCCCCTTAGTATATTTTTTCTTCCCCATTTGGTTATGACTCTCTCTTATCTCTCTTTCCTGATAAAGATTTATATGTTTTCCTCTGTTGAATTTTTTTTAGATCTAGGTGTTTATCGATCGTAATTTTTTCATCTCAATATTAGATTATTTCCTAGATCATTTGAATCATTTGGTTTTTTATATTTATATTATAATTATGGATCTAGGTTTGGTCAACTTCATTCAATTTCCTTGAGGTAGTTTGTCTAAATGTTAATTTCCATAGTCTTAACATTAATTTCATTTATTTAATTGTGAAATTTAAAATTCAACATTAGGAAATTGGTTCTTAAATTTAATTTCTAAATTTATTCAACATGTGACTATGAAATTGGAAAATGTTGTGATAATGAAATTGGTTGGAATTTGTATTAAGAAATTGATGAATAATGGGAATTATAAAAATGGTTATTAATTAATTTTGAAACTGGTATCCACCATTGAGGTGGGCTGATAAGATGAAAATTATGTCTTTTTAATTTGTTATTTATTATTAAATGAAATTGTGAAATGGATGAGTAATGAATTATGATAATTGATGATAAATATGGGGAAATATGAAAAAATGTGATGGGATATTTATAATAGAGTTTTGTTATAGTTAATGCAACTCCAAATACCCATAGTGTGCCAAACTGCATCTCTAGGCCCCTAATATATTCATATATACATGTGATAACTGAGTTGAGGGATAAGAAAAGATTCTCAAAATATCCACAAGGATATTCTAGGCCCCATTGTTTGAATGTGAACCTGAAATGTATTGATTAAGGATAACTCATAAGGGAATGAAATTTTATATCCATTTGAATATGGTTCAGATATCATCACGGTTCAAAGAAGGTGTTGATGGCTAGGGTGTCATCATGAACCCATGATTTATGTTGTTAAAAAAATAATAATTTAAATGTGAAATACATTTAATTTATTTCTTTTACTTTATTCTTTATAAAGAATTATACACTATTATACATTGGATATTGACATATATTCCACTGGTGGTGGTCTATTGAGTTGTAATCAAATCTTACTCGGGCTTCCTGATCGGTACATCAATAGAAATTATTTTTTTAGAATAGGATAAGGGAAAGATCCCTATGACAGATTGATAAAATTGAGATGTATCATGGATGAGGTAACTGAAAATGATTTCAAGACACTCTTGGGATTTTTCAGTGTCTTTATTTCAGTTTTTCATTTTAAACTTTATATTTATATGGAATGACATATCTACAACATTAGTTTTGGATATTATTTTTATTTTTATTATTCATCATGTGATACAGGTATGTATTGGTTATGAATTTATTCTAGTGATTGGTTATTATCGTTTGGGTATTAGTTATCTATTACCACTATTGTGATATATTGATTAAGTGGGAATAGTCACCCCATAAAATATATATTGGACCCACACAACTAATCAGACTATATGGAACATGGGGATGCATTCCCGAGGTCATGTGACCAACCGGATTGGGGTACCGACATGTGGCACTCGGGTCCGGACATTACAGTTTTGTATTCCTAGGATACTGGATGCATATTTGAAATTCACAATTTATTGGAAAAGATACAACATAAAATATAATTTTCATTGAGAACACCATTATTCTCTTTATAATATCTATATATACAAATCATTATATACTTATTGTATTTCTGTGGAAGGGAAATATAAGAAATGGGTGATATCTAACGCCTGGTAAGTGTATACGTATATTAGAATCTATAATAAAAAATTAATGAATTATCAATATGGAAATGTTAAAAATATAAATTCTTATCATTTTATCAATAAATTGAACATGAAGAATAATATAGTAGGACTAAATTATGATCAAAATTATTTTATATAAGTAATCACATGATCTGGAAAATTATCCATTGATATTCTTACAAATTGAATAATAACGTCGACATCAATAAAAAACTCATAAAGAGAGAAATCATAATTATGGGAATCATAACCATACCTTCAACAACTAATTCCATTACATATTACATAAATGGGTAATTATTATGACAAAAACCCATGCTAGTTTTTCTCATCAGACATACTATTCTATTGAGGGGCTATAGTAGGCCCCACCCATCACTTAATAAATCCAATGCGTTACTCATAGAAAATAGGAAAAACAAAACCAGTATAAGATTCCATATTAAAAAACTATTCCATGAAATGTTAATAATTTCCCCAATCAATTAACATAAAAAATGAAAAAATTCATATTGAAACTATCATAAGAGATGATAATAGTTTTCCCATTTAATAAACATAACCCTAAACCATCAATAGTAATATAGGGAATCGTATCAAAATAATAATTCCCCTAGGAAAAAGATCATAAACCATTTTGAGAACTAATAAAGATGGACTCATTAAAACATATCCCCTATATAGAAAAATAATTATAATAGTAACTATTTAGGATCAATTGAAATACCCTCAAATTTTCATTGAAAATATTATTGAGTAAAATATCATTTTCAGTTGGAAATTAAATTTTTAATACTAAAATTTTCTAGAATATAATGAAAAAATTAATTTAAAACAACCTCTCGAACATGTAAAGTACTTTTCCAATCTATGAGTGATCATAAAAATATGAAAGTTCTGAACATTCCGAGGATTTCAAAATAAATATTCCATTCCCTTTTGTGTAAGAAAATTCAAAAAGTGCCTTATTTGAAAATTGACATGAAGATTAATTTTAAAACATTTTGTAAAAATACAATCAGGGGATAATTACATTTAAAAATCATATTATAATATTTAAAAAATGATTTAACACATTTTTAGAAAACATTAATTTATAATAAAAAGTATTTTCTATTATGAAATAAATAAAGTCAACATTTTTATCAAAATATTTTAAAAATCTTACTATGTATCAAATAGATTAAAATGGTACTGTTAAATTAACATCTCCTCTATAACCATAGGATAATAAAATATATTTTTTATGATATAAACATCAAACTATTCCCCCACGGGAGAATTAAATATAAAAAATCTCAAATAATGTGTAGATTGTAAAATAAACTCATACCCCTATGGTAACGTATGAATCGTAACCCCCATATCAAGAAGATAACGATATTGAAGATATAAAATATCAATGTGTTAGTATATACCCCACAAAAAATAAATAATTGTGGAATATGGAATATGTATCAAAGAAGTAAAAGTGAGATGAGAAACCCTTAACTCCTGTCTGATTTCTTTCGTGCATGTTCGAACCTCATGTATAATAAATATATATTTATTATACACATATTAAAGAATAATAATCATATATACCATACAATATATTACATTATTATTAATTTTTATCACCCTTTAATTAATAATTATTTATTAAAAAGAACTAGTATAGGCTATAACTACTTTTTTCCACATATTTTTTTCTTTGGTAGTTTTGGTCCTTGCACATTGATGGAAATGGAACATCAAACGTTCAGATGAATGTTGTTTCCATTTTTCTAATAAATGGAATGAAATGAAGGTAAATAATATTTTTCCCTTAAATAATAATTATTTAATAATATTTATCATATATATTCATTAAATATATCCTTATTACAATACAATTCACAATAAAATGAAAAACATCACATCACTTCATGGAGGAGGTAGTCCACTTATATGTGATGGAGATGTTATCATTTGGAGATAGATTAGTAGGTATGAAGTCAGATGTGATATTATAATTCTAGAAGTGTAATTATTTCATAAATAATATATATATATATATATATATATATATTACTCTTCATTATATCTACCGAAGAGATGTGGTTATGGAAAACAAATTAAATCAGTTCTTGAGGCTGTAGTCTTCCTTACACACAATCGATAGTTTTTTTATCCATTTAATGGAAGAAAAGATGAATATAGGATACTCCATTAACATAATAACATATATTTATATTGAATAAACTTTTTTTAATTATTTTATCATATTTTATGGATATTTTATGTTGTTAAAGCAAAAACAAAGTGAAAATTCATAGTTAAAAATATACTTCTTCTTCAGACAACCTCTTTAGGTTTATACCTGAAAAATTACAAGATTGGTTTTAAAAAAACAATGACTCTATTAAGTGTTGATAGATTTAAAGAATTTTTTTGGGAATTTATTTTTGTAACCAAATGGATTTTTAATTTTCAATAGGAGAGAAGAGGGGATTCCATTTTATGTGTGGGGGAAGAAAAAACCTAGAATTTTTTAAAAGAATAAATTGTACCCATGTTTTTCTCATTCTAAAAGTCTAGAAAATATTTCATTATATATAATAATATGATATATGGTCTTAATTTGTCATTAAATAGATATTGAATAAAATATAAGTAATTTTAACTCTTATCTTCTAAGTTTAACCCCCATATAATTCTCATTTAACCTTAAATGTGGTTATTAATTTCTATTGTTTTTACTATAAATTACGAAATAAAATTAAGTTTCCATTATTATATAATAATAATTATTCTGATTAAAGATAGTTAATTCATTTTTCCAAATTCTATTCACGTAATTGGAATAATTTAACAAAATTTAAAACCCACAAACATGAAGAAAAATATGTTTTCAAAGGAAAAGTTTTCAAAAGTATAAAAAGTTATTATATTGAAATTTGACATATAATTGATTTAAATGATAAAAATTATATAAAATTTAATATTATTAAATTATTATTAAATTTCAAACAATTTTAATCAAAATTTATCTTTTAAAATTCTTTAAATTAAAAGGTAGTTTTCAACAAAACTCATTATTTTTTATTATTCATCAAAAAATTAATTATTTTTGAAAATTATCAGAAAATTACTTCCAGATAACTATGATGTGTTTCTTTAAAAAATAATTTTTTTTAAAATCACTTTATAATACTGTAAAATTATTTTTAATATAAGTGGGAAAAAACCGAAGAAATCCATGTTAAAAAAATTGTTTTTCAAAAAAAATCTTTCTTTTCATTTAAAATAATTCATAATTTCATTTATAATCAATTGATAATTAATAAATATATTTATAAATGATTAGAAAATATAATTTTAATTTTTTATTCAGTATTATTCATACCCACAAATTTAATGGATAACTTATAAAAGTATATTTTTAAGGTTCTTTTAGACTTAAAGATTTTGTATCACAATTTATCAATCATAATGTTATTATTTAATAGTATAAGTGTGTTACATTCTCCCCATATTCAATAAGTTATATCCTCATAATTTGAACATGATCAATGTAATTAAATTTTAATTATTCTATAATATATTTCTTTAAATCATAGATCATAAGAAGTGTTAGTAAAGCATCCTCTTGAATAGAGGGAACGAGAAGTATGAATGTCATTAAAAAAACACATAATTAGGTTTCGAAGTCGGAAAAAATTTATGGGAATTAATAAATATGAACATGTAATAATAATAAAAATAATTATGTAGAGTAATAGAGATCAATAGCCCCATAAAATTAAATGTTCAAAAGAAATTTAATGAAAAAAAATCCATATATCAATTATAGGTGAAAGGGATACTAGTTCATAAAAAATAAAGGTATCATGATTACATTTTTATTTAAAACTAATTTTACTAGTGTTGATTAATTCATTTACCGTATAGAATAATAACATATTTAAATATACTTTAAAATTATAATTTCATCCTTTAATCATTTTCAAAACTAATCTCGTCTTTTATCCAAATGATGAGTATCAAAAATGAATTTTTATACCTAAATCAATAAATTTAACTTTTTATAGATTATTTGATACATAAAATAACAACAAGTTATTCCACCAATATATATATATATATATTATCCAAAACCAAAATGGATATAACAATTTATATAATTATATAATAATTTCTAAAACATCATCAATAACCCCAATGTTTATGTTAATCTATTTTAAAAATAGTTAACCTTTTGTCTCTACCAAAATATGTAAACCCAAATTCAATGTCCCGATATTTAGAATTAACGTCCCCAAATTTAAAAAATAAACTTCACATTTTATTCAAAAAAATATATAAAGTAACATATAATTTTTTATACCCTTATCACCATCAGACCTTAACAAATCATGCTTGCTCCCAAAAAATATATTTCCCCCATTATTTCATAAATAAAATTTCATATTATAAAATATATCCCATTATTCAATAAATGTAGTAAAATCTAGCATAATTCGTCAACTCACTAAAAAATTTCAAGGTCGCCAATATTATCACATAAATTTTACTTTTTTATTATTACCTAAATGTAGATCACAAACTCATTTTTATATTCTTTCAATCAAGTGTTTTCCCAAAAGAGCATATTTCCACAAAATCACTTTTCCTTTTCATTGGTACCAATCGATATATTTTTTAAAATAGAAATACTAATACATTACAATCTCTATACATTTCATGATTCTTATAATAAGAATATTATTAAAAAAATTAATTTATAATATAATTCATGAATCCTAGTAAACAATAACATTAATCATTCCACTTTAGTTGTATTAAAAGCATAAAATTGACCTGATCTCTTAGCTTCATTTTCATTATATTCCCTTCACACTTGGAGAATTGTTTTAGAATAGTGTCCCAACTAATTACAATTGAAAAACTAAAAATTAGATATTTCTTTATTACTCTTTTATAGAAACACCTAATGTCCTCTCTCTCCACACATAAAACAAATTTTCATTCCCATTAAAAATGAATCAGGGTGTTTACTTCCCCAATTATCACATGTTGGAAAATCTATATTTTTATTCTTCACAATAACTATTTGTTCATATTCTATACTCTTCTTCTATTTATTTCCGTTATATATTTATGGATTCAAGAATTATTTCTCAATCTTGATAGCAAAAGATATTTTGTCATCGTATTATGAGAATGTTTTTGAGAATAGTTTCCTTCAAAGTATTATCTAAATACCATTAAATAAGTATTCAACATTACTCTTTTGACTATATACATTGTCCAAAACATTATTTGATAACCTTGTAATGTTAGCTTCATACATATTAACATTTTCCTCTTAATTTTGTCTTAGGCTCAACATTTCTCTCTCCATAACTTCATATTGTTCCCAAGGAAAATATGTTTCGAAAAATAAATCTTTTAAATCAATTAATTATATGATTTCTAGTTCCTCTTCATCCATATTTTTTTAATCAACAACTACAATTGATTTTCATCACTTCAAAGATGATAAACATACCTGACAACCTTCTCCCTTTAATTTCTTCCGATAGTGGGAAATATCTTGTCAAGGGAAATTATCCATTTCTCAGCAAAAAAATTATTTTTTAGTCCCATTAAATAAAAAGGGTTTATTACACATGATGCAGTGTCACATTGGTACCCCACATTGTGGATAAAAATAATGAACTATATGGGCAAAGTAATTTGTCATAACCTGAGTCAGGTACACTAAAATAGATATAATATGATCAGTTCCAATTGAAATTCCAACTCTACCATTATTATATTTCCTTTGATATAAATGCATGCATGGACAATCCGCATTGAATTTTTTTCATTACTTCCAGTAGGTGTAATTTCTAGCCAAAAATTACAATAGATTATATCATAACATTATGAAACATAATGTATCATCCCAAAACTAGTTAAATTCATAAATTGAAAAATTTACACATAACTATTCTCAGAATTATGAGGTATGTTTCTTTGGATATTTTATAAAATCATTAAAATAGTTTTAAATAATTATTAATGGTTTTAATGAAAATGTGAATTAGCCAATTAATATCCCCTAGGAGTGTCAAACTAGGTGTATTGTAAGGATCGTTTTCGTGCACCATGTGATGATAGAGTCAAAGCCCAATATTCCCTTTTCAGAGTTATTTCCCCTCTTTACATCTATCCCAAAGACACATCTACATCTATATAGGATGTTATTGTAAGGAAATCTCCATAATCACAACATTACCAAACCATTAGGATTTTATCATACACTTCGACTTTTCCTCAAAATCAGACATGGGGTTTTTTATCTATTATATGTTTTACTAAATCTAGTTCATAAGGTTTCTACTAAACATACTTATGTACCAACTACAAAGACCCTGACCCTAGTGTTCCAAAGTCACTAAATAATTTATTATATTTTTTCAAGTTATAAGATATCATATCCAAAAGGAACAATAGTTTATTATTTTTTAGAGACTACATGAATACTTGAAATTCATTTTACAATTAATAACATAAAATAAAATATATTATATAATTTGATAATGAAATTATTACCTTTATCATATCCATTATTATCAAGAATAATACACTTCTAGGAATCTCGAGGAAAGGAATTATAAGAAATGGGTGTGATCTAATTATTAGTAAGGTTATAAATACAATAGAAGCTGTCATTAACAAATAATGCATAATAAATATAGAAAGGTAAAAAACTAAAACAAAATAAATTGAATCAATAACTTGAAGATGAAGAATAACATTATAGTAATAATTTATGATGAAAATAATGACATATAAATAATCACATGATCCTGAAAATTATCCCTAAATATTCTAACTAGCCAAAAAAATCACATAGAAATCAATATCGAATCTCATAATGCGAGAATGTATTATATTGGAAATCGTAACCACATTATAAATCTCTTATTATAATAAATCTTACATAAATTCATAAGGCCTCAACCAAAAACCCAAGATATATTTCGTCATGATACCTACTGATGCATGGAGGGGCTATAGAGGGCTCCACCCATCACTTATTATGTCTAATGCATTCCAGAAATTAAAGGGGATAAACATGATCAACATAAATATTTTTATTGGTAAACAATCATATGAAATTTTAATAACATCCCCAATCAATTACAATAATCACCGTAACCCTGAATTTGGAAACTATCATATGAAATGTTAATAATTTCTGCAATCAATAAATATAATCATAAACCATATAGAGTAATATACGGAATGGTTAAAAAAGTACATCCCCATTAAAATAGGCATAAACGATCTAAATAACTAATAATTATGGTATCATTATAACATATTCCCAATAGATAAAAATAAAGATATATGTTGTTTTCAATAATTTATAGAAATACCAAACAAATATAATTTAAAACATTTTAAAGGAAAATATACTTTTCACTAAGAAAATATTATTCATAATGTAAAAAATTTATAGAATATTAGGGAAAAATATTCATTAAAAATATCCCTGTAAACATATAAGGTGATATTTAGGGCTATTTGTTTTCATGATGGTGGTAATGTTCTATCCATTCCAAGAACATTAAAAATATATTCTTTTCGCCTTTTATAAGATAATAAAAAAGGTAAATTATTTGGAATATGATTGGAATATTGATTTTAAAACATTTTATAAATATCAAATCATGGGTAAAAGTTACTTTGAAAAATTATATTTAAATACAAAAAACATTCCAAATAATATTTTTTGAAAATTAGGATTTTTACAATAATAGATTTGCGATCGATGGGAGAAATGATTTCATTTTTTCTTAATAATATTTCCTAAATAATATTATGTACCAAAGATATTGAAATGTTAATATTACGTGAAAATAACCTAAAAACCAATATTAGAATAAAATATATTTCTTTCATAATATAAAAAAATAACTATCCCCCAAGGGATACATAAACATAAAGTGTCCTGAATTACGATGTGATTGTGAAATAAACCCTTTTAACATTGGTAATTTTTGAATCATTACCCCAATGAAATAAATAAATTTAAATGAAACTTCAAATATAATTATTATAAATATATTCATGATATAAAATATCAAATGTGTAGAATATACACCATAGAAATGAAATAAAAGGTAAATATGGCATGTCTCACATATGTAAAAATTAGACGAAAAACTATTACCATAGGTATGATTTACTTTATACAAGTTCGAACCTCATATATAATAAATATATAAATATTATAAATATATAATATAATAATAAACATATATATCATACCACATGTTATTTTATTATAACTTTTTATCACCCTATAAATAAAAATTCTCTATTAAAAATAATATTTTGGTTTTTAACTATTTGATTTCCCATGTATGTTTTGTTTTGGTAGTTTCATTTCATATACCAGGATCATGGTTAAATAATTTGAAATATTTTATCTATGATATAAATATCATATATTTTCATTATATAGTTATTTAAAAAGTTTCAAAAAATTTATATAAATAAAATGAGTTTCACTGTTCTCGGAGTCAGTAGGTCGTATGTACATGTGAACACTATTTTCATTTTTTTAAAATATTAAATAAAAGAAAAGAAAAATAATATTTACCTATATAGAATAATTATTATATAATATATATTCACTAAATATATCCTTATTGCCATCAATGTCAAAATGAAATAAAAAACATTACATATCGCTCCGTGGAGGCGGTAGTCAACATGTATACATAAGAGACGTTATTGTTTTCTAATAGATTGGTAGGTAATAAGGTATATATGAGATTATAATTACCGAAGTGTAATTATTTAAAAATTATAACATATAAATTAAATCAATTATTAAATCCATCCATGATTTTTGGTGATATAAAACAAATTACATCAGTTCGGAAGGCGGTATCACACCGTACACATGATTAATGGATTTGTTACCCATTTTATGAAAGTGGAGATAGAAATAGGTTATTACATTTACATAATATCATTTAATTATATGGCAGATAAAAAAATTATTTTATCATAGTTTATGAATATTTTAATTATTTAAATTAAGAAATAAAATTAATGTATATGGCTATAAAATATAACTGTTCTTCAGAAAAACTTTTAGGTTTATACCTAATGTATTCCTTGATTCCATTTTCAAGGACCAAATAAATCCTTTAGAGGGGAGGGGTGAATCAAGGTGTCAGATTTTTCTTTTGAACATATGGATAATGTTTCGACATTAGTAGGATACTGTTAGACCTGTCTGACGAGGAAGTGCAGAATATAAACAATCACAAGAAAATAAATGACTCAACAATATTACTTGGTTAAAATCTATGGGATATGTCCAAGGAGCATACACTGATAGTGTGTCGGTTGTACCAAAAATCACAAATCATCACATGTTTTGGATCACAATATTTTATCAACATCACTAAATTTGAGGCATATTTCCTTTACATGGTTGTAGGGATTTCACACTGCGTCCCTCTGATCACTTCTGTGGACTCTCCCATGCGCACTGTGTTTGAAGACTCTTCACTCAGTTTAACGACTTGATGATCACTTCAATAATTTACAATCATATCATGCATCCTAAATTGTAATTGGATGCTCCATTGACGTCTCGCAATCACCCACATATGTCATTTTTTTCCATACACTGATTTGTTATGGAAATTATTTTCTAAAATTTATTTGGTCAATTTTCAGGATTCCTTAGGAGTTCCATGTAATACTATTATTTCCACTCAATTATCCTATTTTCACGTATTTTCAAACTCCTCTATGTACCTTCCGGCTCCTCTCATAACTACCCTTCATAGAATACTGCCTTGCCCCGTGTACTTCTCCACTCCTCTGCATATCTTCCTTCTCTATGTAATGCCTTGCTCCGCTGCATACTACAAGAGCTACCAGCTTGAACCACACTCTCTTCCCCATACTTTTTTCCTTACATGGATGATTCTCTTCGCATACCATTTTCTCCAATTCATATCACATCGTAATTCACTGAATTTCTTCTCGAAATTTTAATCTCCAATCAAATAACTTTAAAATGGGGATTACTATTCTTTAGATAGGCACGTAACTATGCAAATTTTAGTACTATAATTTAACCAAAATTTTAATGTGGGTCAATATTCACTGTAAACTGAACTCCATCTACATACTGTTAGGCTCCACCGATTACCGCTCCTATTTTGTGAACTAAATAAATCCTTTAAAACTTCAACATCCTGCATACTGCTTGTCTTCACCATGTACCTTTGCTGCAAACTATTTTCCGCATCATTCCGAGTACTGCATGCCTTCACTGATTACCATTTCGATGAACTATTTTTGATTCTTCAGACCATTTTTTTACTGCACTCCTTCACCGCATACTATAAACCTTCACCATGTATCGTGCACCTTCACCGTGTACCGCATTCCTTCGCCGCGTACCGCCGGCCTTCACCGTGTACTGTGGCTGCAAACTGTTACCAAACTAGCGATTTTTAGAACCAAAAAATTGGAAAACACTGGGAAACTGTGTCACCTTGAATACTACATTCAGCCTCAAATGTATGACCTCATTCCTTGCAGCCTCTCTAGTCATCCATGTTCATATTGACATCAAAAACAAACCAAACTCCATTATTAGAAACGAACATCCTTGGATCCAACAATCTCCCCCTTTGGTTTTTTTTGGTAATCTCTAGATATATTTAATGATGTTCATCCATGATCAAAACTGAAATCTTCATGAAAAAACACATCCATCACTCTGAGTCCATGATGGATGTTCTCGATGTAGAAAATGAGAGACATGACATTAATTGATTTCTCATTATTCTCTATTCTCCCCCATATATGAAATTATAGCTTTTGTCTAATCTAGAGAAAAAAATACCGAGCACTCTTAATTGAATTTATCCATTCTCCCCCATTGTTATGAAATACCAAAGTCCACAATGTAATCATTGATGAACTCAGAACATACACCCCCTATATCATATCTCCCCCATATACATGCAACACTTTCACAAATATATTAACAGAGTTAAAACAGTTTAGGAGAGGGGAATCGTGTAACCTCTTTATGCATTGTGAGGTGGCTGAACACCGAGGATCAATAGATTTTTTCAAACAAAACTGTTTAGTTGGCTTGGTCATAATGTCAGCCACATGCCCATCAGTTCCAATATGGTCAATTTTGATCACTCCTTGGTCAACCTTTTCCTTAATGAAGTGATACATGATTTCAAAAAGTTTTTTAAAAGAATTATAAATATTATTCATTGAAGGATCAATTGTGCTCTTGTTATCATAGTATATCATCATTGGTTGATTCACCTCATCACCTATATCACTCTGTTGCTGATTCAACCAAAGTAAATGAGTGCATGCCTTGGTAGGAGATATATATTCAACATTAGCAGTACTATGTAAAGTACCTTCCCATTTATTTCTTAACCAGCCCACACATTTTTCCCCAATATAGATTGCTCCACCACTGGTAGACATTTTTTCCACTACATCTCCAACACAGTTAGCATTATAAAATGCTTATTGTTCACTATCTCTTCTTGCATCCAAGTATATCCCATAATTTTGTGTATCTTTATTATATCTCATTATTTTTTTCTCTGCCTTCATATGTTCTTCCTTCAGATTAATCTGAAAGGGGGCCTCAAATAAATTTTCAAAGACAATATATTTTCATGTCACGATCATGTACAATTGGCTTAAAATGATTTTTTGTACAGGTTGGAATTCACAGAAGTCCCTTCCTCATGCTTTTGATGCATTGATCCAACTGCAATCAGAGTCATCATTGGTTTGGAGTCATCTCTATTGAATTTATTCAATAGCTCTCTTGCATACGTTTGCAGGGAAAAGAATGTGTATTCCATCATCTGAAGTACATGAAAACCTAAAAAAGTATATGTGTTCATAAATCATGGACATTTCAATTTTGGATTTCATGTGAGTGGAAAATTCATCCACTGATCCTTGTCTGCTTCCACCCAAAATAATTCCATCCACGTGTACCAATTCCATGAACCGATCCTTTTGATACTTCTTCACATATAGATTATGGTCCACTCCTCCTCATTTAAAATCTTGATTTCTCAGATAAGATTCCTATTGGGAGTACCATGATCATGGTGCTTAATTATGGCATAGAGAGCTATCGTTAATTTGAAAATCATCAGTTCATCATTGCCAAGAAACGACCCCACGGTTTGATTAATCTAGAATTCTTTATCCAATAATCTATTTAAGAATGTTGCCTTGATATCCATTTGATCCACCTTATAACCACATTGAATTTCCATGGCAAGAAATAGTATGATTGAATCTAGTCATTCTATTAGATAAAATGTCTCTTGAAAATCAAGACATTCGATATGTGGATATCACTTGCATACCAAGTGTGCCTTGTTTCTGATAACATTTCCATTCTTGTCAAATTGTTTCATAAAAATCCACTTCGAACCAATCACATTATGAACTTTAGGTCTTATGATAAGATCCCAAGTCTGATTTTTGTCAATATGATCTTACAATTCATTCATTTCTTTCACCCCTGACTCATCCTTTACAGCCTCTTAAAATGAGGATGGTTCTAAAAGTGATAGAAATGTAGATTAAGAATTATTTTTCATTTTCCTCATCTGTGTAGGTGCATTTTGATCCATGATAATGTTGGAATTGACAATTTAGGCTCTTCGATTACTCCTTTGGGGTTCATCCGAATTCTCTCTAGCTATAGCTTCCTCTTCTAATTATTCTTCTGATTAAACATCATTATGTGACTCCTCTGATTTTTGAACATCCTCCTCTACCTCTGTATTAGAACATGATCCATGTTCACATTCTTCCTCATCTTCTATCACATAGACCTAATAATTCATTTGAAGAATTCATATTTTTTTATTATATGATTCTAAAATCACTTATTTACACAATTCATCCCAACCACATATGAAAACACTTGTAAGATATATTTTTCATTGTATATCCAAGAAATATTCCATCATACTTATTGTCACCATACCCCCGTTTTTTTCAGATGAAAAAGTTTCTTCCAAAAACATGAAAATATTTCATGGAGGACTTCCTTAAATTCCACAATAAATATTCTGTCATTGCCTCACCCATATATATCTTTTTACATGTTTTAATATACACTGCATCTTGAACTACCTCTTTCTAGTAAAGAATACGACTCTAGATCAACACTCTGGCCATGTTGTTTACCAGTCGATTCATGCGCTGAACAACTCCATTTTGTTGTGGAGTTATCACAACAGCTACCTTATGTTGTATCCCATGCTTGTCATTGTAATTTTCTAAACTCAAATGATTTGTATTCCCCTCCATTTTCAGATCACAACACTTTGATAGTTCATCCAGTATCATTCTCAGTGATTAGATGATATGTTTTCATGTAGTCAAGAAATTGTCATATCCTTTTTATAACAATTACACATTTAATTCAACTCAAATCACCAATAAAAAGGAAGAAGTACCTTTCTCCATGAGTTCTAGAAACATTTTCAGGCTACATATGTCTGTATGAATGTGATCAAGAATATGAGACACCCTTTTCTTCTTTGAACGATATGAACTGCAGAATAGCTTTCCTCGCATGCAGGACTCAAAATTATTTTCTCATTCATGATTTAGATTTTGGATATCAATTACTATCTTTATCTTAGATATATTTTCCATGACTTGTTGAATGATTTTCCCCAATCTTCGATGCCATAAGTTGTTTTCCACTTCAATTGTTATGTATAAAATGTTATCTTTGTTGTCAACCTGATATATGTTTTAATCTGTTCTACAACCTTTCATGAGAGAATTCTTAAAATTTCCCTTTATACTACATCCCTTCTGATTGAATTTTACAAGATGTTCTGAGTCACAGAGTTAACCCACACCTAGAGGATTTTGACACAACCCATCCATGTAAAGAACTTCTGTCTTCATCACCTCATCATTAGCCAGTTCTATATTTCCAATAACTTTAATCTTATGAGCTTCATCATTAAAAAACCTCACTATTCCATCTAAATTTTTCTTTATATTATTCAATAGACCTTCATTTTTTATAATATGATAAAAACATTCACTATCAATAATCCATGTTCTATTTTTCTTGGTAGCTTTGAGGGATACTTCTAGAAAGATGGATTTCCCAATTTTATTCTTTTCTATCCATAAGTTATTATATTGAGTGTAATACATTGATGGAATTTAAATTATCTCTTCCTTGTACGTGGGTTCTACACATTAAATTTCTTCTTCCAGAGGATAAAACCTTTTTAAAATTGAAACACCATATGATTGACATGTATTGAAACGTCTATCAATAATAAAGGAATTTTTGTTGTCATACCTCTGCATGTGATACACAACTTAATGGGAAAAATTAGAATAGTGAAAAAACTATCTATAGAAATTATATCTTCTATAAGAATTAGGATATGAATAAATTATCCTTTTTTGAACACCTAACTCTTACACATTCATATTACTCCTTGACTCCTCGCAGTATGACATGGTATGGCCTAGATAGCCACAAAACTAAAACTTCATGAAATGAAATGTATTCTCATATGTATTTATCCTCACTACTTCTTCCTTGGGAAAATAGTTTGACTCTAGATCACTTCTAGAAACATGACGATAATATTCAGTTATCCTTTCGGTTTTATTTAAGAATTTATTTTTTCACACTTTTGATGGCCTTTCAACATGATCAACTTTCAAATTTCCTTTATTCTGGTTCTCATTATTTATAACATTTGAGGTTTCAGCATTATAACCAATTCCACTATTTTCCATGAATGTGGGCCATTTATCACTCAAGATATTTTCAAATACATTAGAACCATATATCCCTCTCTATCATCTCTGCATCTGAGAACCTTATAAATTGTATTTTCTTCATTGAATATGTTTAAATTGATTCACTTTCGAGTATACATCTCAGAGTAACAACTTATTCTTCAAGAACCTTAATGGTCCTAGAATTCTCCTCCAGTCTCGAGGTAAGGACATTGATGGCCATTTCTTGTTCATAAATTGTGAGTTTTAGTTCCACAACATCATCATTGAATTAAAAGATTTATGGTTGTACTTTCACCAGTTCTTCTAGTTGATCAATTTCCAAATAGAATTGGCCAATATATTCTTAAGATTCTTGTACCATTGCATTACACTTATTTCATCTCTTACATTTATTCTCATGCTTTCTAAAATCATCCCTAATATGTAAATCGGGTTCATTATCAGTAGTTAATCTATTATATCATGCATTATCTATCAATGGTTCTGACTTATAAATGGTATCCATCATGGAAGTATAGTTACTAGATTCAAATTTTGCTTCCTCTTCCTCAAATATTTCATTGTGATTGTCTTCTTCTTCTAAAAAAACTTTTTTATAAATTTCTTTCCATATTTAAAATATCTCTTTTTGAAAAACAATTTCTTAATATTTTTAATTTCTTCATCTTCACTTTCTTCAACATTAATCTTGATTAGGTAATGGGATGTAATGTGCCCAACTCTTATACCACAAAAACAAGATATAGGCAGCATTCCATCAAATTTCCATGTTCCGTTATTATGTTTCCTAGAAATGAGAGAATGAAATTATTTTTCCTCATCTTCTTAATCAACAAAATATCCTGAAATTTCCAGTTTTTTATGGATTTTAATGTAATTTACATTCTTACACAAGTCATTGCATCTTCTGGGTTGAGTCTCATATCATATGTCACCAGACTACTTAGTAGAATATCAAGAGACGGTTTGGAAAGATCCCTATCTTCAGGAGCTGAAACCTTTGCATTATAAATGGGTGGATGTCTTCCCAAATTTTCTTTACAATTCCAATTTTTCTGATCTCTTCACCAAGACCTCAAATTTCTTGTACCTCTTCATTAATTTGATTGAAGAAAGAGTCTTCATTTCCATTAGGGTGCATCTTCAGATCATCAAACATGTTTTTGTAAAACATGGAGCTTCTCCTCCATCACATTGTTCTCACCTTCATAAATATTCTCTAGTTTTCTCACATAGACTTTTCTAATCTACAATTCATCACGTTCATATATATTTAATCAGAAAGAGATGTAGTTAGGCCTTTCAGTGCTTTTTCATTAGCATCTAGCATTTTCCTGTCTGTATCTGTCATAGATAGACCAGTTGGATTAGTAACCAGTATTCATTTTGAAATGGTAAAAATTACATAAATTCTAAGAGATCATATAATATACCTCATACTGTTATTCTATATCTGAATATTACTTCCATAAAATTAAGGAACTCCCCTGATATTAATTGCATTCTCCATGTCAGAATAAACAGGACAGATTTGACACCAGTAGCCTACTCTAATATCACTTGAAAGGCCCTAGAACACCCTGATAGGGGAGGGGTGAATCAAGGAGTCACCTTTTTCTTTCAAACATATGGATATTGTTTCTACATTGGTAGGAACCTATTAAACTTGTCTGAATAGGATGTTCTACATATAAACAATCACATGCAATTTAATAAAACAACAATTCTACTTGGTTCGCCACTAGGACCAATTCCCAAGGAGCAAACACCGATAGTGTCTCAATGATGGAAAAAAACCAATATTCACATGTTTTGGATTAAAAGATTTTAGCACAGTATCTTTGTGCCAGACACACTTCCTTTTCATTTTTTAGGGATATCACACTGCAACCCCTTAGATAACATCCCCTGACTCCCCCTTTCTCACTACATTGGACGAATCATCACTCAGTTTAAGGACTTGATTGTTTATTCAATTGTTTAGCATCCAATTATGCATCCTCTACTGTAAATGGATGCTCCGTTGAAGTCCTGTAATCACCCACAAATGTAATTTATTTTCTCGTACACCGATATGTTATGTAAATTAACTTGTCAAACTGATTTGGTTAATTTTCAGATATCCTTGGGTCTTCCACATACTACTATTGTTTCCATGTATTGCGGCTATTTTTGCATACCATCCATCTCATACACATAAAATCTATCTCCTCGCAAACTTCCCTTCTCGGTGTACTACCCTATTCCGGGTACTACTCCACTTCCTCGCGTACCATCCTACTCCACTTAATGCCTTTCTACATGGCAAACTGCGTGAGATTCTTGTCCAAACCACACTCTCTTATGAATAATATTTTCCTTACACATATGGTTCTCTCCATGTACTATTTTATCCACAGCGTACCACTTCAACTTCACGGAATTTCTTCTTGAAATTTGAATATCCAAACTCATCACTTAACAAAGGGGATTATTGTTCCTTAAATAGGCACAAACTCTACAAATTTCAGTAATCTGATTTACCCAAAATTTTAATGTGGGATAATTTTCATTGAAAACATAACTCTATCTATGTACTGTGAGGCTCCATTGCATACCGCTATAGTTTTACAAACCCCAACAATCCTTCCAATCTTCAACATCTTGTGCACCACATGTCATTACTGCTTACTGTCACTACGAACCATTTTAATCATCATTCCAAATTCTTCACGCCTACACCGCATTCCATTGATGAAAAATGTTTTCGGTTCTATGGAAAGTTCTATGTACCACACTTCTTCACCACATACCGTGCACTTTCACCGCATAAAGTGTGCCTTCACCGAATATAGTCGGCCTTCATTGCATACTGTTTCTACAAAGTGTATCCAAACTTACGATTTTTGAGGCATAGAAAATTGGAAAACACTGGGAAACAATGCCACCTTCCATACTACTTTCATATTCCAATGTATGACCTCATTCCTTGTAACCACCCTAGTCATCCATGTGCAGATATAAAACAAACACAGACAAAACTCCATTATTAGAAACAAAAAAACTTGGTTCCAACAATTTTATGATCAGGAAAGGAATCTGGGTCATGTGAAAAGTTTTAAGGAAGAAATTTTGATATGCCTTTTCTGAACCAAAGGGATTTGGATGTGTGAAGAAAAGAAAATAGGGGTTCCCTTTTATAAGCAGGGGATGATGAATTTTGAACATTTGAAAAGAAAAAATTCTTCCCAAATTATTCACATGAAAAAAGAATAAAAATGGATAATTCTAAAACCCTAGATTATATAAGGTCTAAATGTGTTAATAAAATTTGAATTGGAAATGTTTTTAGGTTATTATAACACTTATCCCTTAAGTTTAACCCCTAGAAACCCTGTTTTAACCATAACAATGACAATTAATTTTTAATTGTTTTACTATTCATTATGACCGAAAAATTAGTTGAACATGTTACATAATATTAATTAATATAATTAAAAATATTGAATCTATTTTTAAAAATTAAATTCATTGAAGTGGAATAATTTAATTTAAATTTAAACCCACAAACGCTACAAAAAAGGGTTTCTCAAAGGAAATTTTTTCATATGTATAAAAAGGTATTATATTAAAATTGAAAATATAATTGATTAAAATGATATAAATTGGAATAATTATAATATAAATTTACTAATTAAATTTTATAAAACTATTTTTAAAAAAATATAACTTTTTAAATAGTTAAAAAGAGAAGGCAGTTTTCAATAAAATTCAGTATTTTTTAGTATTTATCGAAGAAATAATATTTTTAGAAAATTTTAAAAAAATGACTCTAATAAAAATTAAAATCTAATCTCAAAAATGAAATGAAATTTTTATCAAAACTTTCTAAAAGTGGAAAAAATTAATTTTAACATATATTCATAAAACGCAATGAAACTTTTTAAAAACAAAATTACTATTTTTCAAAAATATATTTATTTTTCATTCAAATGGTTCAAATTTATACTTATTTACAATATAAAATTAATAATTTTTTTATAAATTTGTAAACAATATAATTTTAAAATATTATTTATTCTTAAGCATACTCACCAATTTAACAACTATGTTATAATGATATACTATTTTATTGTTCTTTTAGACTCAATGTCGAATCTACAATAAGCTATAAAATATATCATTATTCTTTTAAAATATTGGTGTGTTACAGAAGTGGAATATTATGATTTTTGGGTGACTAAAGAAAATTTGGGAGGATTTTTTATTAACTTTCGTACTTAGGCATTGAAAATGTAGGTTGTGGAAAATGAAAATCCATTAGCTTTCCCATGATTTTAAAGTAGGGTACTTGATATTTAGGGCACTATTTTGTACATTTATAAGTAAAATAACCAAAATACATTATTTTATATTACTTAGGTAATGGAAATATTTTTTTCCACAATTTTTTGTTTTTAAAACATTAATTTTTATTTCAGGATTGGGAACATCCATTTTATGTTTCGAAATTGATTTTAGTGATAAAAAATATATTTAATTAACAAATAAATAATAATATGGTCAAATGATTGATTATATTAATTATTACATCATTTTTATAACATAAGTAATTCATAATACATACTATATTTTCATAATATATTATATTATTCATATCAAAATCCAATTATTTCAGAAAATTATCAAAAAATCACATTTGGATAATTTTGACATAATTATAATAAATTTAAAACCCTAATTTTGAAAATAATTTTTTATATATGATAAATTTTACTATTAAATAAAACTTTTATTGGATTTCAAAATCATGAATTTATTTCCATAATAACAAATTTTTTTAATGAATTTTATTTTTATTCTACAATATAGGTTTTTAATTATATTCTTGTTCATTAATAAATATACATTATTAAATTATTTATTATACTATTACCAAATTATACTATGTATTTTATTGGAAACATTTATGTAACACATTCCTATATCATTACTATAAAAATAATCATCTTTTTATATCATAGTGGAGTAAAATAGAATGAACGGTGAATTTACCTTTAAAAAAATAAAGGAAAACCATCAAAAGGTAAACACTTATTTATAAAATATAGAAGAAAGAAAAAAAGAATAAAATTTTAAACTATAGAAATATAATATAAAATTATAATAAAAGTGGAATAATAAAACAAAGAGTGATTCAAGAATAAATCAATTAGGCACATTTAATGAATTAATCAATTGAAAAAAATAAATGATTTGAAGCGATAAATTGATGAAATTGCATAAATTAAATGTGATTAGATATTTGGTAAGGAATTTCAAAAATATATCTAAAAGAGACGGTCTATATGTAACCCCAATAACAAAATGATTTAATGTATTAGTACATTAGATTTACTGGTATCCATGATACCATAACTATCCCTTTTTTTAGGTTATTATAAGAAACTAAAAGTACAATACAAACTATATATATAATTGTAAAGCTAGAACCCTCAAAATATTCATCCATTTACATTTGAAATATAAATTGAAATAAAACAAAGGTGCCTTACTTTAATGGCAGCAAGCCCCAAATTTATAAGAAAGAGGAAGGAGAGAATATTACTAGTAAGTAGTTTCTTTGAATCTTTGTCTCAATTATCTATAAGAATATTAAAAACTCTTGCAGAGAAAGTGATTAAAATACTATATTAACAAGCTATAAAATATTTCCACACTCTAGAAATAGAAATAAGATTCATAAAGTGGAGAACCTTTGAGAGTAATTGATGATCATTGAGCATTAGTAAAGGATATTGTATGATCAAGTTTGTTTCCAATGCAACCAAGTTCTCAATTTATAGTCCCTAAGAACATCGGTAATATTATTGATTTTTTTGAGATTATTTAAATAAAATAAGTCCACATTAAATGAAATTTGACAAATATAAATGTTGTCCTCAGAGTAGTGGTCCTGATTCCACCATATAACTAGTGACCTCTATCCGGTAGTAGGTGGGGTTATGGGAACATAATATTATCTATCTGCTTCCATTGGCTAGTCGGTGAACCTCTACATGCTAGTCAATGGTATAATAGTGAATAAATTATCTTTTTCCTTCGGCACAGGATAACTGGTGCTCCCCACTGGGTATCCAGTGGGTTGTTGTTGGGTGAGTAAGATTATGGGCATGCCATCAGTTGGCCTGTGTCACTGCACCTATTGGTTGATGCATCATGCATCCTTTTTCTCCATGAAATTACTTCTCTGTATCCCTCAATGAGACTCCATGATTCATCTACCCTTCTTCGAATGAATTAAAACATACATTAATAAAATTCCAAAGATCGATTAATATTTCTATTATAATATCATCAATCTTTGTTTCAAATCAGTTAAATGAAATAATTAAACACATAATGATTGTTTGTGATCCTTAAAATCATAGAATGGTGATAGGAAAAATAATATCCCCATTTTTAGTGATAATAAACACTTGAATAATAATAAAATTAAAACAATAATTCCACTAGATTATGTTTTTAAAGATAAATAGATATCATGATATTGATAATTTCTTATCCTTTGAAAAATCAAGAAACATATCTACACAAAAAAATTCTCCCCCACAAAAATGTTTTTAAACATCTAACAAAATATTTCCAAAAAATACATATTTTTTGAAAAAGGATGACACATCTCACCCTTTTATATGATAAAAAAACAAGTCATGGATAGTGTAAGATAATAACGAGATAAAAAATCCCAAAATACATTTATCAACCTTAATGATCTTATAAGATTGATTAAAATAATGTTATTTAATTTTTTTTGAATTTATTTTTAAATTTGTACAATAGATTTTCTATATATATATAGAAAATTTTAAGGGTAAAACAAGATGTTTTAAAAAAAAATTAAAAATAGTAAATAATCATTTTCAAAAATAAAACAAAATTCTAATTTTAGAAATTGATTTTTAAAAAACAAAATGTCACTTGAAGGATGATTTTAGTATTAGAAAATTTAGATCCCCTCAAAAAATATCATTCAAACAGTTAAAATGGATCATATAAATTAAACAAGAATAACAAAATAAAATGTCAACTTCCCCGGCCTGGGTGCCATAAATTCAGTGCCCTGAGCCAGGGCATCACATGACCGTATGTGTGACTCCCCGTATGCCAGAGGTTTCTGACTAGTAACGAGGGTCTAATAGGTCATGTGGGGAGAATATAACCTATTTATTAGTGTAATTCAAAACAAATCACAATATAAATAGCAGAAACATTTAGAAACAAACAATAGTAGGCATTTCAAAACATCTCCCAAAATGAGTGAAAACCACAAGAAATAGTAAATTTGTCATGTCGTTCTATAATTCTAAGTGAACAAAACCAAAAATAAGTACAAAAAAGGATATCAAAAAATGGATCTAACTCCATGTCTGGAACTTCATCTATTCATGACCCATATCCGACTCAACTCCCTTGTATAGAGCCCTTGCCCTAGTCCAGACCTAGATGCCTTAAATCTGTTTGGGTTCCCAGTGGCGGCCCGAGTAGGGTGTGAGAACAACTCTGCAGGCCACAACCCAAGGTGTCTATAAATATCCAGTCTAACAGATAGTCCATGAAAGTGTAAATAAATAACAAGAAAATGAAAGACAATTTTGGGGCCACTAGCTAAAAACCTCTAATTATCTATACTAACTGCTCTTCCAATTCATTAGGTTTATTTTATTACTATGTCATAATCATTGACACAAGTTTCATAGAATGCATAATTTTCATATGGGAATAAGTAAGTCCCTAACTCACTAGGGATAACAAATCACAACTTCACAATAAACTCACCTTGAAGCCTCAGTCCAGGTGGAATGCAACTGTTTAGGAGAATATAGATTTTCCCCCTTCTATAACACATGATTTGTTTGTGTAGTTAGAGCATCAATCTAACACGATCCACTAGAGGAGCCTTAGTGATTTATCCCACACCTCAATCCATGTGAACATTATTATCCATCCATTCACCACAAACAACTATATCACAACCAAAACCAACAAATACATATAGAAATCATAATCCATGATTAGAAAAATGGTAAATCATATTGTTCCATAACCCATTATCACATTTAACATTTACATCACTTTTCCCATTTATCCCAATTTCAATTCTAAATCCTATCTCAGAAAGCATGTTATATAATTACATTATGAAATTCCCTTTATCGTATTCTCCCATTTCACATACCATTATCAATAGATCGTATTCACAACATCAAATGCACCAACTCTCCAATTCATATCCAAAAAATTTCATAAGCTAGTTACCCCAACAACAAAAAAACAATACCTTAATTGGACATCCATTGGGAATATAAACATAATAAACAAGGGCTCTAAATGATCACCCAACAACCTAGATGTTACTTGGCTAATTTTAGGTTTGGAATGTATCGGATCACCCAATTGGTGGACCTATAATGGTCAAGTCATCCTCAAAGTGTCACATGGGGAGCATGAGGGTTTCCATTCATCATCTAGACATTCATTATACCAAATATCACCAAAGGATTCAATGAAAAACAAGGGATAACTAGTAAATAAACCCAATCTTATACAATCTCAAAAAAAACTATGGGATATATCTTCTAAACCACCTACCATGAATATGTGGATGAAAGAACTCATAAAAGTGGACATAGATCTAGATTCAACCACATCTTGAATATTTATCCTAGATATCACTAGACAAATATCATAATAGATATTTGAAAGGAAATGGGGGAAAAATACAAACCCGGATCGAGAAGAAGAAGAAAGGAGGATATTAGACATACCCAAATCATTGATTTGTAACTGATGACACTCAAAATGACCCAGAGATGAGGTAGAATAACCCTTCAAATATACTGGGAGCTTTGGATCATTACTAGAGTGGAAAGGGGGATGATAAAAAGAAATCTCGAGTTGTGGTTAAAAATCCCACAATGGTATATTTGTAAATTCCATAACATTACTGGGCTGAACGATTTACCCACATGGTTTTCCAAACCATGCACAAATCAAGTGAGTGATACTATCCCCAAATCACCCTTTATCATGGTTTCCAAGGAATTATGCATCGTTAGCTTAACCATGTGGTATCTAAGTGCAAGACTCTGTGCAAGGTTGTATGGTTTCCTGAGACTCTCTTCTCTGTTTGCAGTAACCTAATGCAAACTGTTCAACATGCCCAGAAATTATTTTTTCATCCTTCTTCTTGCCCTGAACCCCCATAACACCCCATGCCATCTCATAAACTTTTGGATACACCTATTGGACCAAACTAATGGACTTAAACGTAAACATCAACAAAATCATACCTTAATAAAAATAATGAATCTTAAAACCTCCCAACGTTAAGAAATCTCGTCCACAATCCGCTCTTCCCGAGTATCATTGAGTCTATGAAGAAAAGAGATTTGGCCATTGAACCATCATATCTGACTCTTTCTCATATGTCTCTTTATGAAAATTTCTTTGCTACCCAGAATCTTGAACCAAAGGCACTACCTTTCCTCAGAAGACCTACTCACTATGATCCACAATACTCATTGGATATCTTCAAAAGATGCATTAGCCTCCAACTCTACATTCTAAATGTTTATAACCAGAGATATATCACGTTGATACTATTGGTTTTCAGAAACATGCCATGTTGTAAGAAACCGATCAGATCCTCTCAATAATCTCAACCAGCCCCACAAATCTGAGTTCCAATATGACATACTTCTGAATTTTATGATGACCCAACCTTGGAGACACCTAAAAAACACACTATCGACCAATATGAACCCGAGTGGTCTACAATTTTGATCTATATATGACTTCTACCTACTATGCACGGTTTACATCCTCTTCTGAATCAAATGAACCTTCCCAGATATCTCCTTCATGAGACTTAGTCCTAGAAACTCAGACACACCAGTTGTTAACCAATACAATGATGATCTACATAGCCTCCCATAGAGTTCCTCAAAAGGCTCCCTCTGAATTATATCCTAAAAACTATTGATGTAAGAAAACTCAAAAAGTGGAAGGGGTTTTTCCCACAATCCAATGAAATCCAAAATACAAGCTCTCAACATGTTCTCCAGTATTTAAATTGTACGCCCTTACTTTATGTCTGTCTTTGGGTTATAATTCATACTTAAAAGAAATTGAGTACCAAGCGCCTTATGTAGCCCCATGTGAAAGTGTGATGTAAAACATGGATCATGATCCAAAACAACAGTTCTCGGCACACCATGAAATCACACATTCTCTGGAACATATAACTCACTCAAGTGGTCGACTATATATGTTTCCTAGATTATACAAATATTAGCCACCTTAGTCAACTGATCCACAATGACCAAAATTGCATCATTATTTTGGGGCATCCTTAGAAGGCCCACTACAAAATCCATTGTTACATCATTCCACTTCTATTTAGGAATGTGTAATGACTATAAAAAACCACCTAGATGTTGATGCTCAACCTTCACCTGTTGATAGGTAAGCCATCATGCCACAAAACTCAAAACCACTTTCTTCATTCCAACCCACCAATACTGCCAATGAATATCACGATATATTTCTGTCAAACCAGGATGTACTACCCCCTCCAATGCCTGGAACTCACACATAATATCTTCACTAAAACCCGCAAGTACCAAATCACGTCCCTAAACACAAACAACTCCATTATCACCAATATCCTATTTAGAAGTCCACTCCCCACCTTTAAAACATTCCATAATGAAGAAACACTTTGGATATTCTAGATGACACTACTTTACCTGAATTAAAAAGTATATAATAAATATCTATTGATGCAAGGGTCATTTTTTCATTCCTATCAACCACCTACAGGTGAATATTAGAAAACAAAGCCATCATTTTCCTTTCATATTTGGATTCCTGAACCACCTGATTCTGAGTCTTCCATCTCTGAGAATCTTTAAATCTATTCCCATTTCTCAATGTGTATACCAACTCAAAATCTAAGGATTGTAGGTGCTCGCCCCACCTTCACTATTATATATTCAAATCCCACTAAGAGAATTTGTAAATAAAAGATTTATGACCACTAAACACCATGAACTGATCTCCTAACAAGTAGTAACTCTAAAACATTAAGGCATAAACAATAACAGTTAGCTCGATATCATGGTTAGGGTATTTTATTTCTGGTGGTGTCAACTATATTGACCAATATGATACATCTTGATCATCCTGCATAAACCCTACACTCAGTACCACATCAGACGCATCATAAAACGATGTTTAGTTCTTACCAGTTTTGGGTAGGATCCGAATTCTTATGGTTGTCAACTTCTTCCTCAATTCTTGAAAAGAAGTTTCAAATGACTCTGACAACTAAAAAATAATTTCATTCATAGTTAATATTGATATTGGTGCTTAAAAACAAGATAAATATCTATTGAATCTTCGATAGTATCTATTTAAACCTAGAAAACTCGGGATATCAGAAACATTAATAGGAAGCTCCGAAGACACCACAACCTACACCTTATCTGAATCCACAAACATTAATGACTTAGAAATTATGTGTTCTGAGAAATTTACATTATCAATCTAGATATTATATTTTGATCAATTTTTGTAAAGCGAAGGCTCGGTTAATGTACTCAAGACGATGTCAAGATGATTGGCCTGATTGTCAAGAGTTTATTAGTATGAAAATATGTCATCAACAAACACAACCACGAACTTATGTGGATAAGGGTGAAATATTTGATTCATTAGTTCCGTAGACATAGTCTGTGCATTGGTCAACCCGAATAGAATCTCAAAAACTTCATACAACTCATACAGGAACTGGAAAGATGTCTGCGGTATTTCAGAAGGTTTCACCCCCAACAGATGGTATCCAAATCTCAAATCAATATTAGGGAACACTAATTCACCCCTTAGTTGATCAATTAGGCCATAAATTTTGGGAAGCAGTTATTGGTTGTTAACCACGACCAAATTCATCTTCCTATAATCTACACATAACCTCAACGACCCATCATCCCTCTTAGAAAACAGCACACATGATCCCTAGGGAAATTTACTAGGTTAAATGAACTTATTTTCTTACAAGTATTCTTTCTAAAACATCGGTTATTGGAGTTCTTCCTGCACCATTTGATAAGGAATAATAAAAACCGGTTTAACCCATTGCAGCATGATTATTGTGAACTATGCATCACTTTTGGGTATCAGTCCATATAAATCCCCAGGAAAAACAACCTGATACTGATCCACCATAGGAGGATAGAAACATTTCTCACCTCTCGATCACTAATAATAAGTCATTCCACTTGGGCTGTGAGATTCCCCAACTGCTGAAAAATAGGTCTTTCATGGCCAACTTGTACATCCCACTCACCTCAAAATACAAAAGTGTCTCCATCGGAATATGTGAATGTTACCCTATGATGGTAACATTTGATATGGTCTGGGTACAACACTAGCCAGTCCATACCCAAAATAAGGGGAAAGACTTACATCTCAAGGACAAAAAGGTTCCAATGTAAATGATTACCACCAACCTCTTAGGAACAACCTCTACACTGACTGATATCCTCATCTCACACCCCCAACAGAGTTTCAATTGACATAACACCACATAATCATTCCATGGCTAGGAACAACACAACCACAATCTATGTAGAGATAAAAGAGTGTGTTGATCCTATGTTAAATAAATAATTAGTTAGTGTATAAGCTACATGAATAAAACCCTGAATGGGAGAAGATCCATCCTCACCACCTCCCCGTGTATATTGAACTGGGTCATGATAGCCTGTCCCTCTACCCAAGGATCTAGACAGAGTACACTACACTACACTGCCCTACTGGTGCTGATGGTGTCGTCCTAAAGTTCCATTTCCATCACCCCTACTAGAACATCTAGAGGATCTATAAAGACCTTCTTGATACAGGGTGATCGATCCCCTATTTGCACTCAATATCTACCTTTAACTCCCAAATCTACTAGGTAGCTAAGGGCTCTTACAGAACCACTATATATGTTCTATCTTACCACAAGAGAAACACTCAACTGATGATTGGGGAAACTAACCCCACATGTTCCCCGACCAGCCACACTAATATAAGAACACCTGATCACCATGTGTAGAAGATTCCCCAATCTTCTTACTATTCTTCTCAATTTCACATTGTTGGAAACTTCCAAAACGAGGCTTTCTTCCCTCGGAGGTTGTACCATATGTCCACCAAATTAGCACCACATGTCCACCTCCTGAAGCTCACATCAGGATCCCTTATGAGATAACGGCTTGGTCCACTACCATTGAAAACCTCTTAAGATTAAAGTTTTTCACCTGTAACATAATCTCATGCCTAATCGTATTTTGGATTCATTTTTTCAAAGCTAGCTAATCTCTATCCATCATGATAATGAATCAGCACAAGTTAGTGAAATGACTAGCATAATCCATCACTGACATAGCCCATAGTGTAAACCTTATAAAATCTGCATCATTTGTCTTCATTGAGAATTATTGGTATTAATTTTTTGGAAACATTTAATAGAAATCCTCCCACACCGTTCTTTCAGCTTGATCCATATGAACCATAATATCCCACCAGCTCTTGGACTTCCCTCTTATCATATAGGCTACTAATTTGAGTTGATTCTCAATAGGAGTCTCCAGATGCTCATGAAAATACTAGATAGACTCTATCAAAAACATTTCTACCTTTAGCCCACCCTCTCTGGTAAAGGTAATAGGGTGATGCTACTGAAACCTACTGGTCGGTTCGAAGATACTTTGCACAACCTACCCAGGGTCCCATTACATCATCTTCATAAAACAAGAAAAATTCACATGGAAATGGTCTTCCATATTTTCTTGAACCACCATATCCTCTTTCACCACTATTGAGGGAGCATTCTTTGAAACATACTCCTATCACCCAACCAGCACATGTCTTTGTAGAGGCACTTTTCAACAATTCCAAACACGAGACTTAGAACACAAAACATAAATCTTCTAAAAATAAAATGGAAGTATCTTCACCAGCCAACAACAAACCATTTAACATACACCACAAAAATAAGTCATATCAAACCCAGTACACTACCCTAAACAATCCCTACCTAGGTCATGTCTAACATGAGGTTACTAACTCACACGACTACACTTATCAAGTATAATTCGTTAATATTGTTTAAAATTTTCCTCCGCCTTTAAGCTAATTATCATTTATTCATTAGAAAACAATTCTCACCACTTTTATGAAATTTAAATTTATTCTAACCTCTATGTTCAACACGCCTATCCCATGTGTGTGTGCCTACTATGATTCATATCGCTTATATACATAGGTTCCTAGAATAATTCATGAATGAACAACCTTGTGCCGTTTTGGCCACCCGGGAAATAACACAAAAATATCACATCACACAAAATGTGCATCACACAATGGTTAAATATAATCAGATGTAACAACACACAACAAGAATAAAAATTCCCTCCCAATGTGACGTGTGATTTCCTTCTTACATGGGATTGAAACTCTCGGGAATGATCTCATTACCAAGTCCTGACACTGTTCTAATATCCTTTCTACCATTGCCAAATAGTAAAAAAAATAAAATAACTCATTTTTACCACTTTGTGATATCCCATCCCTGGGTTCCCCTAAATCGGTGCCCTGAGTTAGGTCATCCCATGACCTCAAGCACGCATCCCCATACACTAGTGGTTGTAGACTAGTTGGGAGGGTCTAATAGGTCATGGGGGAGACTATAACCTCTTTACCAAAATACTCCATAAAAGATCACAATATAAATATTAGAAAATACATGAAAAAACCAATAACATACTTCGCAAAACATCCCACAAATTGGGAACAAACCACAAGAAATAAATAATATGTCATGTCAAGATAAAATTCCATGTGAAGAAAAACATGAAATAAAAAAATAGTGGGATCCCTAATACGGCCCTGACTCCATGTTTGGAACCTCATACATTCATGTCCCATGTAACACTCCACTCCCAAGAATATGACCGTTTCCCTTGTCCAGACCTACAAGAATGAAATCTACCAGGGTACCCAATGGCGAACAGAGCGGGGTGTTAGTAAAACTCTGTATGCCACCACCAATAGTGTCTGCAAATATCAAGTATAACCAAATGTTAATGAAAGTGTAAACAAATAACCAGAAAAGGAATGATAATTTGGGGGCCACTAGCTAACAATATATACTTAAATATACTAACCATGGTGCCAATTCATTATGTTTATTATATTACTACATTATCATCAATCACACAAGGTTCATGTCATAAATAATTTTTATAAGGTAATATTTAAGTAACTAACTCACTATGGATAACATATCACAACATTATAATATCCTCACCTCGTAGCCTCCCTCTGAGTGGAATGCCACTGTTAGTTTAATAGATCTAAATCCCCTTCCCTAACCTGTGCATTGTGGGTGGAGTTTGAGCATTCATCAGACTCGACCCATGAGAGGAGCCTCTTTCATTTATCCTACACCTCAAGCCATTTGAACATTCTTATCCATCCATTCACCACACACAACTACATCACAACCAAACACAACCAATACATGCAGCAATCACAATTCATAACAAGATACATGGTTAATCATATTGTTATGTAACCCATTATCAAATTTTTCATTTACATTACTTATCCCATTTATCTGAATTCCCATTATCAATACTAGATCACTAAAAATATTAAATAATTCCCTTATGGAATTCCCTTTATCATTTTCTCCCATTTCACATACCATTATAAATTTAGCATATTCACTGCTTCACGTGCACTAACTTACCTAGGCATATCTAACATATTTTAAAAGTCTATTACCCCAACCACAAATAACCATTACCTCACTTGGAAATACATTATTAATATCAACATACTCGTCAATGGATCTACATGATCACACAACCACCTAGAACATACATTGATAATTATAGGTCTAGAAAGTAACGACACACCCCATGGGTGGCCCTACCAAGGTCAATTCAACCTCTTAGTGTCCCATGGGGACCACGAGGGTTTAAATTAATCATTTATACTTTAATTATAACAAATATCACCAAAAGATCAAAATCACAATAAGGGGTTACCCAAAAATAAACCCAAGCATGCACAATCTCAAATGAAACTATGGGATATATATAATAAACCATATTCCATGAATCCATTGATGAACACACTCCCAACCACGGCCTTAGATCCTGATTGAACTACCTATTTAATATCTATCCTATATCCCTCTAGAAAAAGAGGGGTTTAGAGCTTTTAAGGGAAATAGATGAATGACACAAACCCTAATCAAGATGAAGAAGGAACGAAAAGATTAGACTTATCTGAATATTCGATTAGTAAATGATAGTACTCCAAATGACCTATAGGTGAGAGAGAATCACCCATGGATGCTCGTGGGATCTTTTTCTAATCACAAGGGTTGCAATGTGGAAGAAATAAAGAAGTCCCGCATTGGTTTAAAAATACCATAATGGCATTTTTGTAAATTTCTTAGCTTTACTGGGTTGCATGGTTTTCTTGAATGTTTTTCCAATCCGTGCACAAACCATGCGAGATCAAATGTCCCAAAATCATCCCTTCTCACGGTTTCCTTGGAATTCTATATGGTTATCTTAATTGTGTGGTAACCATATGAAATCCTCTGTCCAAGGATGCACAGTTATCAGAGATGCTTCACATGGTTTTCCCTGACCATGCCCAAACCGTGCAACATGCCCAAAAATTTATTTTTCCTACTAGTTTGTGCCTTGTACTCACAGAACACCCCTGATCATTCTTATTAACATTGTTAAAAACCTATTTGACCAAAATAAGGGAGTTAAAATGAAGCATAAAAATATACCATAAGAAAAATCCTAAATCTTACAAAAGTACGTATAAAAAAACTTTGGAAACTCCATTTCATAGTTATGGTTTGGTGAAAAATGTATCCCTATATTGTAGTGAATTCATAGAGAGGGTAAAACCATGTGTGTATTAAATGCCCACTCATTATGATTAGGATAGATAAAGGGTTAAACCAAAAATCAACACATTTTGGGTTAAATCCATATAAGAATCTGTACTAGATCCACATCCACTTGTTTTAACCCAAAAGGAGTATTTTGTTTAGTATTATACTGGCCAAAATATTCCAAAATTATGCAATTTTTTTAAAAAATATTTGAAATAAAATTTGGAAGGTGATTTTGATAATATTTTGAGTTGTTCTTGATATTTTTGAGTGATAATGGGATGAAAACAATAATACGTAACCCACCTTTAAAGAATTCAACATGATCCAGAGTAAGGGATTTTCTTAAGATATAAACATGTTTAACGTCTGTGAAAACATACGTGAGAATGATATCACCTTTTTAAAATTTCATTCATAGAAAATGGTGTCTCAATTCAATATACATATTCAAGAATGTAGGATACAGTTTTTAGAAAATAATGATCATAATTCTATTTTAAAACATGATAGGGATTGACGAATAGATTATCCCAAGGAAAAAAATAGTATGTTTCCCCCATATAACATGGGAACAACAACTCAGAGAAGTTATGTATTCAAATTTGGCTATATAAAGATAAATGGAAATTTGATTTTTAGTACACAAAATGATAAGCTATTATAAATGAAGAATAAAATTTCCATTATTAAATTTCATATATAGTTTGAAACCTACAAAATATACATCAGAAAAAAATCAAAATAAGTTTCTTTAGGAAAAAATAATCTATGGTTTTTTGTTCCTTTCAAATGAAAAAATTATTTTGTGGGATTTCATATGTGATTCCATTTGATTGGATAGAAAATGATAAAAAAGGTATACAATGAAAATGATTTCAAGATGGATCAAAATATGGTAAAAAAGACTTCTAATATTACATTGATAAATCTTTTTGTTGACTAATGGATTGACATCATAAAAAATTATCTTACAAGTTGTACTCCTGATATTTCTAATTTATATATCATAATCCAGTCCCAATTAATTTATAACTTCTTTAGTGTATTTAATTTTTTTTAAAAACCCACCATCTGAATTTGGAGATATCTGAAAAACAAAAAAGTATTTAAGTTCCCCTATAAATCTCAAATGAAAATTTTTATTAATTAAAACGGAAAATTAATTATGAAGATATTATTAAAATGATCTGAAAATAAAAACATTAAAATAAATTTTAACAAATTAATAAAAAAATTTAAATTTTTTATTAAAACAGTGGAAGAATATTTTTCTTTTTTGAAATAATTTATAAAATAAAATTATTCAACCTCTCATAAAAATCCTAATGTTCTGTTATAAATTATATAGACAATTAGTTGACTTGAAAATTCAATTATGAATTTCATGAATTTCAAAAATGGTAGGTTTGTTCAAAAAACAATTTCAAGAAATAAAACCACTTAAAAAATAAATTTTGACATCCATTAGTGAAAGTTTAAAATTAAAATTTGTGGAAAATGATGAAAATATTATATTGGATTTGAGTGGAGTAATATGTGAAAATCGTTTACTATAATCAATAGCTTATTCATTAATATATCCTTTAGTAATATATTGAGACATTTTATGGATAAAAATTCCTTGTTCATCATGTTTGTTTCAAATACCCCACTTATTTCCAATAATTTGATGATTATCGATGATTTTCATGAGAGTAAAAAATTTATACCATTAAAAGATATTAAAATAATCTTACATGAAAATGGTTAAAGTCTATTCATTAATTGCATCTTTAAGGGATTTAGGATCATGATGCGATAGAAAATAATGACGTTCAACCAAATTTAATTTGACCTTCTAGTATAAGATCCAGACATTAATTCATTGATAAAATTCTTAAAATATGGTATTTAGATTGAATACAATCCATGGGTAAAGGAGTAGATGAGGTTTTAAGGGAATATTAATTTAAATTAGAATATTTTGGTGTAGGAATGGATATCCTAGGTTAGTTAGAGCAACCTTGATTTTCTTACATGATTACTTCATCATTTTAAATATAAATAACATAATAGTTATACATTTAATAATAAAATGAATTAGTATATTGGGAATATTAGGATCATACGTAACTTTTACATAATAAAACATTAAAATTTATTTAAATTCTTCTTTATCGTTATAAAATATCATGTTCTCCTTAGTACAGGTAGTAACCTAAGGATATACATCAGAGAAATAGGCGAGAAAAAATCCCATTATGAGGAGGAATAAGGTTCATGAATCAATATAACATGGGTGAAGATAATAATAATCATAAGAATATTATCATCATCAAAATATTGATGGAAATTTTTTATAAAGTAATGTTATGTTAAAATGCATAAAATGAAACAACATGTCCTAGTAGTCAAATACTACACATAGTTGTGAACAAAACTAGCATCCTGTTCGCCCATAATATATGAGCATAATCACTACATCATCATTTTTAAAACATATAGAATCATTTTGAAGAATAAAATACATTATATAATGAGAAAAATTACATTATCCAATGTATTGGAGGTATATACAATTCTATGCTCATTATCCTGATATTTAAATTGATTGTGTGTTTATTTATATTCATTTCCATATTGATTAATTATTATCCTATTTTTTATTTCAAACATGTTCTTAGTTATTTAACATTTTATATTTTTTATTCTTTTTCAATTATGATAGATTTGGAAGTACATATCCACTATTAAGAATTTAATTTCACCATTATTTTTTTACATTCCTAGGAATCCATATTGGTTATACTCATAAAGGAGGAAGGAATTTCTAGAGAGATAATTTTATTTAAAAAAAATTTATGTTACACTTTTTGAAATCAAGGGAAATGAAATAATCATGAATGTATCTTGAGTAGTAATAGCACTACACTATTTGTTCCTTCAATATGAATCTCTCAGTATCTTTTGAAAATGTAATTAAGAAGGAACCAGATTTTGGATATTGAGCTTCTAATCGATATATATGGTAACAAAGAACTATTATTAAAATCATTCACAATAATATTAATTAAAATATAAATTGGGGATTATATGACTACGACAGAATTTTTGTATTAGAAATGAAGAGAACACTAATGTTTTGTAAAGGTAGATATTATATAAATTTTCCATGAAATATATCATAGTATGGATACTAAAAGTGGAAACATTTCATCAATTGATTAACCAAGGGGTAATAACCCAAAAAGGGAACAATTTTATTCACCCAGTAATTACATTATGAATGAATATGTTCCTTACTATGCACCTAGTATGTCACTCCTAGTGGATATGATTATGATAATTAACAATTTAATTACATCTCGTTATTAAACAATTGAATATATGATGAAAATAATTGACCAGGGCATAACCTATATTATCATATATTGATAATTAAGTGTCTTAATGGAATGGGAAAGTATATTATGTTTATAAATTAATTTAAAAAGATTATTAATTTCTGGAAAAAATGATGAGTATAATAGAAGGGAATAAATCTTATCCTATGGATCCTTTTATATTTTATTTTATTATATGTGGTGAAATAGGGAATTATTTTAGTTAACAAAATAAACTAATTATTAAATACTAGTCCAAGGAAGTGACTATGTTAAAATATAATGGATTATAAATTTATTGGTATTCTATAAATATATTTTTGAGGTGTATTAACCAAAGGTATTTCATTATATGAACCATGTTATATTTAAGTATTTAGTGATATTCCAGATGATTATATGTATTTACAAAATTGAGATTTATGGATGCAATCATTGGTTAATGAGATTAGAATTTATCATGCTTAAAAAGTCATAAACACCACTTATTGGGTTTTATGTGCTGGGATTCTACTAATATTAATGAGATTTCAAGGGAAATTAACAAAAACAATATGTCTTTAAAGAAATTTTATTTTAAGAATAATTCCATTACAGTTTATAGACCCTATCTCAAATGTATTAACGACATAGGGATAATGTGATACCTAATGAAATTGTAAAAATAGTCAAATAAGATTAATTTACCTCCCTAAAAGAAGTGTTTTTTTCAAAACCATTGTAAAATGTAAATATAAGGATTAATTTAGTTCAAGAATGCAAAAAAAAATATTTTTTAGAATGTTATAAAAATATTTTAATATAAATTTGAATAATTATAACTCAATACTCAGTGAAAAATAGTTAGAACATGAATTTCCATATGGAATGAACACATGATCGATGGAAAATAATGGTTTATCTCCAAGCACTACAATATGTGGTGTACTGCATAATATTTCACTATTTTTAGGTACACAATTTGGAACATAAATATTGATGATGAACCTATTGTTTTAATTTATTTGTTTATATATTTATTAGTATACATTTAAAAATTTAATCTAACTATATTGGGTTTTAAAAATAGTTAGTGATAGAGGATAGAAACGTTCACAAATATATGGATCTTTTGATCCATTAAAAGTTAATTTTAGTGATTCTGGCTTAAAAAATAAATTTTAGATATTCATTTCTGTGATTAAGATATGAATTATAAATTCATAAATGAAAAAATGGGTTAAATTGTTATATTAAATTATAAACATATAAACTATGTATGTTTCATTATACTTATAGATTGAAACTAATTCTTCAACCACATATAATGTATCATGATACAAAAAGGAGGACATATTACATTCATATTCGATAAAGTTGAAGGTCTATTAAAGTATCCCAGATTTATGGTTTTAGGACCCTATCATTCTGTCAATCATTCACATTATTTATATCAATGACATTGAAATATCTAAAATAATTGCATATACATATCATACATTTCAAAATATTCACAATCAATCAATGTTCTCATTCTTAAAACCTATTTTAGTTTCATTATATATGACTTTTTCTCATTCATTTTCCCTCTTATTAAAATGATATTTTATTCACTATATTTTTATTTTGGTATTAAAAAAATGTATTATAAAATATAAAACAATTAATTATAGATATCACATTTAAATTGATTGGATTATGTTTATTTATTTTGGTTAGAATGTAACACATTAATAAATTGAAATAAGAAATTTTTTTGATTGTGTATATAAAATGAAAAAAATATAAAAAGAAAATATAACACGTAAAGACATTATTATATATATTTTTAATCAAATATTCTCAAAATAATGTCTTACAAACAAAACTGTGTTTAGCTAGCATTATACGCAACACTCATTTTATGAAAATATTAAATATTACTATAATTTAATATAATGGTTATCACCTAGACATTGAAATGAAGGGAATGAGTAGTAATAAATAATCAATGGAAATTATATTTATCAACTAAATAAAAATACAATATGAATTACCTAAAAGAAGAAAAGTCTTCTAAAACATTATATTATTTTAAAATATGCAATTGTTTCTAAATGTGAAAACATAAAAATTAATTTATAAAATATTTTTAAATATAATATTATAAAATTAATTTAAATTTTATTATTTTAAAATTAAAACTAACAAAGAAGGATTTAGTGGAATTTCACTTATATTATTATTTATTAGATGAATATTGAAAAATTTCTAGTTTTAATTAAAAAATACATTTTTATTAAATAAATTTATAAAGTGAACTATTAATATGAATTAGTTTTAAATTAAAATTACATCAATTATATTTCTATTAATCCAATTTAGTTAATTGTAATCATTTTACTATTTATTATTTTATAAAAACATTATATAATGTAGAAAAATTTATCATTCAAACTTTACAATTTCATTGTGTCTGTGGAATTAATATTAAATTAAAATGTTGAAATTCTGTAAATTTTTATTTATAAATTGATTAAATTTTTGGAATATGAATACTTTAGAATTTATAAAATGGTAATCTTAATGTTTTTTACCAAAATGAATAATAAAAATAGTACAAATTAATTTCCACACTTACAGTAAAAATAGATTTACTTGGGGTTAAATGAACAAGATAACTGGTGAAAATGACATTAAAACATTCCCAAAACCCATCAGAATTACATATTTTTATAATATATCTTCTTTATTTAATAATAGAAACTATTGGAAGGATATATAATGATAAAAACACAGTTATAATTGAATATTTTCATAAAATATTTGAAGTGTTCCACTCAACATATTTATAAATGGCCACCTACTCTCTTATATTCTTTAAAACATCATATCCTTTTTGATGAGATAATACATTCAAATATAAATGTCTATATTCCATAATTTTATCCTAGAAGAATTATTTTGTGAAAAAAAATCCATATTTTCAAGCCTTTTAGTGAAAACATAATGAGGATATCGGATGAAATGGTAACATTCTTCAAAGTGTGTTTTTATCTAATTTTATTCTCTACCTCATTAAATATTCAATAAAAATGATGGTATAAAAAAACCATAGTTTATTAATTATACAATTATTTTCATATAATTCTTAAATAACCTAAAAATATATCCTCTTAATTGAAATGAGATACAAAAATAGGGTTCTTGTGTATCAAAAATTGTATCAACATAAAATGATGTCATTTATTCTTCCATTGCCTCCTTTTAGGGTTGGGTATGAGTTGGATCATGAGGTATATGAATATGGAACAATAAAAGAGGTGGATGAATTGTAGTTTTAAAAATATTATTTTTACCTTTAAATAAACATATATTTACAATGTTAAAATATAGTATTCACAAAACCTCTTAAGTATTTAAATATAAATTAAACATGCCCATGGTTATGATAAAAAATATATATAATCAAGTATATTGAGATATTTAATTCCATCGGTGTTAATGAAAAATTGATTATATATTAACAATTTATAGAATTGTAATTAGTATATAGTGGTAGGGTAGTAAGAGTTTAATCATATTCATAGATGATATTGATTTAATGAGATTATACCAAAAAATAATGATTCTATATTAAAGAGAATATAATCATAATCATAGTAATACTAAGAAAAGAATTTATAACATACTCAAAGATATTACAATAAAAATGATACAAATATAAATATAAATATAAATGTGTCGCATTTTTATTACATGATAAAACAAATGTTAGACTTGTAATAAGAAAAGTAATATAAATGAATAACCATTGTTTAACCCAAATAGTAGGGTATCCAATAACTTAGGATAAAGGTTCCTTTTTTAAACAAACATGCATGTCATGTTTACCATTCCAGAGAAAACCCTTGATATGATGAATGGTCTATCACTTTATCCTCTCGAGACCTCAATATGATGATAATATTCTCTATCTACCTATCCTAAGTATCCCTCAATATAGTCGATAAAATTCTATAATACTACACCTACAATCCATGGATCATGCAGATCATTTCGCATTCATCCAAGACTCATAACCCGTTTATTGTATTCATATAATAAGACTAAATGATTATAAAACCAACGACATAAACTAATAACAATGAATAATAACATAATGTTTATTCTTGCAATATCCAGTGCTCTCACAATGGATAAAATCAAGAAATTGGATTCAAACATCACACATTCATTAGTTCTGAACGTTTATAATGACACATTATTTTTTGAAAATCATAGAACGACTGTCATTTTCAAAAAATGAAAATGTTTTCTTTGAGTTTTTCACAATGAAAAATACACCTATAAAATTAATGGTTATATCATAATTCAATTTTCAATGTGGTTTTTTTTTTACACTATTAGCGATTCAAATACATTCCATTATGTTAAAAAATGGTCTTTCATATTCACAATTTAATATTTAGTCAGTCTGATGGATTTTTGTACATATTTCATTATGATGGTATTAATGTGATTTTGATATGCTGTTTTTTAGTTATGATATCATTCCAATTATAAGAATTTTTTCTGTACGAAAGACATGAACGAATGTCCTATAACTGCTATAATAAGGTGAATCCAATTTTAATCGGTTCTATAATTATTATGATAATAGTAATGAATAAGGTTAGTGTAAATTAATTAAAAGTTTATAACTATTTATATATATTGTAAAACATACATTTTTTGTAATTGTTTTCTAAAAAATCTTTAGATTAAAATTTAGTGATCTTGTATTTAATATAGAGTTTGTGATTTACCAAACAAAAGGAATGTAAAATTCATAAAAATCATCTGAGATAACAATATCTCCCATTTTGGAAATCCATATCCACATTACTGAAATATAAATTGGCTTTAAAAAACTTATGTACATTATCTTTTAATATCTGCATTTTTAGTAATAAACTATAAAATCATGTTTCCACCTGAGTTTTAAATTTCATTTGAATACAATAATTAATATGACGAACACATCCATTCTATAAGAACAACCACAAAGATTCATATTCTTTTATTTAATTATATTTCTTTACCCCTTACATAAACACATCCCCCTTTTTATATAATTAACCTCATCTGTGATATTTAGACGTAATGGGGAATGTTTTTAAATACCTAAAAACGTTTTAGAGAAACTAATATGCGAAAAACATTGATGATGTACATGATAATCTAAAAAAATTATAATATAATTAAAAAAATTTGGAATTGAAATATATTCAAACAATTTGAAAATATACTAAAACGTATTACATTGATAAAAAGATTTGTAAAAGAGATACAACAAGATATCATGGAAAAATGTAATCCTTTTCTCTAAAGGATATCTCAATTTTTTTAGCTTCATGAATTAATTTATATCTTTGATGAGCATTCCATTAGTCACTTATTGGGAAAAAAAATTTCTTCTTGAATACAGAGTTTCTCATCCAATTAATCATTTTACATTTTTAGATCATTGATTCCATATGTATAAACTTTTTCACATTTAATTTATGAACGCATGTATATCATAATCCCATTGATGTCGTTTACTTCTCTATACCAAATGGTTTACTTGGACTTCATCCCCTCTTCCATTATTTTGGATAATTCATTGATGTATTATGCATTTTCATTAAGGCGTTCATTAGATCATAAAAATTTTAGTAAAATTTTTTGATATCAGAAATGATTTTATGAGACCACTTAGTTACTTAAATTCATGACTTTCTATTATTTTGTTAAATTTAATGAGTTTTAAAATCCGCTTCATGTTTGATCTCTCTTTCTGTTTTAATATTTGTTGATTCCAATTATTGATAGAGTGTATCTTGAATCAGTTAACGTTAGGATATGACATTGGAAAAATATTTGATTTTCCCTTAAAATAATTTCAATATGAAAACCATATAATCAACTCCTTATAAAGAAGTTTTGCAGAGTTAATTAGATAGGTATTTTTCATATAAAAAATGTTTCTAGGGATAACACGTTTTGGATTAACTTTGTTTTCTTTTCCCAATGTCTTATTTCATTGATACTGAATTGAAGACATTATCTACATACATCATTTAATGATTAATTTTAATTAACTCATTTATATAATCGTTTAATTGATTTGAATGGAATTTATCATATATGGCTTCCGAACTATGCTCTTTTCCATCCTTATATGATGATGATTCAACTTATTTAATTGTGGAAGACGTTAATTTCCCATGAACATTTGATTTTTCTTTTCAATTTCCTATGAATGGAAATTCCCTTGAAGATACTCTAGGGCGCCAAAAGGAAATAATTTTAGATGATAGATAGTATCAATCTGTATTTTGATTTTCATCTTTTCCATTATCATAAATTTTCTTATTTTTAATTTATTTATCATTATCATCATCATCACCTTCTTTTTCTTCATCATATTATATTTTTATCAATATACACTACTAATTCTTCATATTCACCGCCTTTTCATTATTTAACTTACACTATTATGGATAATTCACCAATTTATTCCACACCATCTTCCATTTATTTTCAGAAATCCTTATGAACATGTTCATTTGTCGTTAAATTTTCATTACATGTGAGAATTGTTTCTATTTATTTTTCTTGAGTTTTAGGGTGTATCGATTGTTCCCCACACTTTTCCATTCCAATTTCTATGGTAGAGGGAACATAATAATTAACCACATATATTTCATTAAAATATAAACCAACATCTAGAATTTGTTATTCTTAAGGAAGAGTAATATTTTTTAAAGCTTATTCTTCATATTTCATCAGGGTATATACAAAAAATTAAACCATAATATTTCATTTTCTTCTTCATTTCCTTTGATTATTTCTCAATAACATCATCTCCATATATTTTCTCAGAAATATCCTATGTTTGGTTGAGCCCAAACTACAAATGAACTTATTTTTATTCATCTATTTTAATTCTGATTTCTTTGGCTACATCATCTGGAACAATCATTTGTTTCTTTAAATTTTTTATGTTCTAAATATTCATGATTTCTTTTATTTTCCCTCATTCCCTGGAGTACTTTATTATTATTTTCAAAAATATTCTTTGGATTTGGGGAATGTTTTCCTTTTCAAACAACATCACGTACTCTATTAAAAATTATACTATTTCCCAATTGAAAAAATATCTCATCTTCCTGAGTGGGTAATCACTTACTGGAAGGATATAAATTTTATTCATTTTTGACTTACATGCCACATTAATGGAATCCAATAACTAATGAAAACATTTGATAACAAAGCTAGAAACATGGTGATCTGAGATTTGATGGAGTCTGTCCCAAACCATCCCAAGTCAACACAGAACGCGTCACCCAAGCCGTTCCCCAACAAGTCTCGAAGGGCATTCCCAATCCCCCCGAGATGGAAACTAGTGTCAGGAATCAAAACTAAATAGGTAGGGACAATTTTTCTTATAAAATAAAGACAATTAAATCAATAAAAGCATAAAATTGAAAAAGAAAACCAGCAGATCCAAGATAAAAAGACTACACATAAATCCATGTGACCTCTTAGTCACCTCCAACAACAAACAACCTACCTCACATGGGAAGATGAAATAATAACCTCAACCAAGCAACTAAACATGCATCAGAAGGGGTAGGATAGGTGTGAGCATTAAAATGATCAGTAGTAATGACAAAAGTACACCACATAATCCATGCATTTCCAATTTACAAAACAGTCCAATAATAATTCTTGTGACTACAATTATAAAATTAATGTTTTCATATTTACAATGAATTTTGAAAACTAACAATAACAATTCCATTGCACTTATAAATAAAAATCAAATAAATGAAATAAAGAGAGGCATACATAAACATTTCTAAAACAGCTACATTGAGATATATTTTTAAAACCAACAATACATATAAGGTTTTGCAAAAAAATTCCAAAACCAATGACATGATTATGAATCTACACATAGTAAGGGAAATGGTACTAATAGTTCGTGTATCAAAGGATCACGGAAAACCAAGGAACTCGGAGGAAGACCAAAACATACTAATATGCATGACTCTATCCCTGGTAGCATTCCATATATGATAGAATCAAATTCTCTAACTCCCAGCAACCATTTCTCAAGTAAAACCAAGGGGCCTAATCCCATAGCAAAAATCCGAAATGTCCACCAACGATGGGATACTAGACTGTACATGAACTTTTAGTGCAACAATCATTCTTACTAAACCTCCTTGATATTCTAGGTTTCTGTGCTATGTTCACAATGGGGTGTTCCACTCATTCAAATAACAAGCCTCGTATATAACCAAGCACACTACACAATACATCACCACTTGACCAGCTAAGTGTTACTCCCCTGCCTTAAGTAAGAATTACCCAAAGGAGGTCCTATACTGAGTACCCTCTTGTCTCTTGATCAACAAATGAGGTGAGGACCTAACCCATGAGTTTTTTTAAACAAAATTTTTCAAATATGTCGATTGGTATTCATAAAAATCCCACACAAGAAATCATTTATAAACAGCCAATTTAAAATTCGAACTGGGCCTTTAGCTTCACAATGCTATGCCTTCATTTAAAACAATAATTAACCATCTCAAAACAACCCTGAATACCATAATTATACTTAAGTGGCCAAACAATGCCTTAAATGAATAGTTACCCAAAAGTGTTCAAGTGATTTTTTAGGAAAATTAATGCTCACCAAACATTCACAAGATACCAAACTGCCGACAGCTTCCAAAAACACACACACTCAACCATCATTCAATGCCAACTAGGCCAAACCATAGGAACCCATTTGAATTTAATTTTGGATCATAACCAGTAAAACCTCCCTAATTTTTTGAAAACATGGATTAATTTTAGGGAAAATAATAAATATAAAGGGAGAAAAGGTACTCATGAGGGTTTCTAGATCTAGAGTGCCATTTTCAATTGATTTTTCAAACATGTGTTCACCTAAATCAAGCATTTTTGTGCCTTCATCCAATGGGACACTCTAAAGCTGATCAATGAATTTGAAATATAATTTCGTAAATACACCACTTAATTTCCAACCAAAAACACCCATTTCAATCATTTATAAAATACAACACATGTCTCCAAATCTATAATATATTTGAATATCATGTTCTAAAACGCAACAATTGAAAACACCTTATTTCACATATAAAACCAAAAACATGTTCCAAACCAACATAACCAAAAATTTCATTGGGGGAAAACACCACTCATCCTTCAAAATTACCTTTGAATGTTCATTTGAGAATTCATCAAACCCTTTTCTCACAAACACACAAGAGCATAGATCAAGATTCATGTAAAATACAATTTTTAATATAATAAATCAACTTGAAAATTTCATAGAAAACTATCTAGAGGTTCCATAGATGCATAAAAACAAGTTAATAAATTAATTTTAAACACCAAGAATTAATGGAAAAGATAGGTAATGGAAAATTAATGGGATCACCTACCTCAAAGAGGAACTGGTTCATGTCAAACACTTTGGAACATGCCAAAATGGTGGCGGCCACTCGTAACCAGCCCACACTCCCACACAAATACCAATATATGTATTTCTATAATCCAATGCACGTATTCCCCACCCCATGAGGGAATAAATACCTAAAGGATATATAAATATTATTTATATACATTCCTTAATTGTATGTGTGTGCACCCTCATTGATTGAAAAAAAATTCAGTATAACAACAAAAGATACCCAAAATTAAGGCTGAAAAGACCAACACATGACCAAACGTAGTAGGGGCTCAAATAAACCAAATGACCAATTAATTAAACACAACCAAACACTACCAATAATATTTATATCCATAACACACCATAAAACATTTTAGAAACCATGAAACCCTTTGTCATAAGAGAGATGGAAAAAAGGGAAATAAGAGTTCTTTTTGGAAAACTGTGGTTGGAGGAAAGAACAACTCCATATGTCATATTCATTTTAAGGCCCATCCATGGGTTCACTCTATACAGCCATGGATGTGCCCACATATAATTGAATAATAAGAGGTCTTCTCCCATCCATTTTGAAGAAACAACACATTCACCATTTGGTGTCACAATTAACCATTTCATCTAGAGTACAATGTTTTATAAAACCAATGCAACACAATACAAAAAACATTCACAACATTCTTCCATATAAAAACAACATAAAAAACATTCAACCAAACCACTTAAAATTGAGAATCATTTGATTAAACCCAATCAGCTCGAAACAAACATTGCATATACCAGGAAACAACCAAAAACCTATTTTTAATCAAATATTTAAACAATAAATCACAACCATAAATTTACTAGACTAATAATCACGATGAGAAACATGATTTAAGATCCAAATCATAAAACTAAAGCATCTTATGGAATTAAATCGGAATAAATGTCTTGGAAACACCTACCAATCACTGGGTGAAAAGGACCAATCACTCGTAGATGGGGGAAACGACGTGAAGACCATTATTCTTACTCTATACAATGAAAAAAACACAAAAATCACAAGAAATAAAAATTGTGGATTGGTTAATTTTAGAAAAGACTAAAAATAATTAAAAATACTAGAGGAGGAGATCTGGTGTGGTGGGGTGGCACAAGGGGGAGTCTGGCGGGGAGGAAGCCGAGCAGGAGAGGGAGGTGTCGGGTTTCCATCTTGCTGTTGGCCAATGGAGTAGGGGCTTGGACAGAGGTAGTATACCTAGACCACCCATGAATGTGGGGGTATTTTGGTCCGATCGCATTGCATAGGAGGAGGTAGTCCATTGGGAATATTCAGTCCAAGAAGAAGGGTTGCAATCTGAGCACACCGCATAGAGAAGGTTGGCCGCTGAGAGCTAGTCAACGAGAAGAAGGGTATACGGGGCTTGGTCTGTGCCTTGTATAGGGGTAGGTTGAAAAGGGGGGGCACCCTCCTGGGTCCATACCTTTTTTATAATAATAATAATAATAACAAAAACAACAATAAAATCAATAATAATTAATAAAATCAGTAATAATAATATATTTTCATCCATTTAATTTTAAATAGTTATTATATTTATAACAATTAAATTATAATAACCGTATCATCGGTGAAATAACATTATTATTATGATTTAATAGTTTACTTTTTTTATCATTACAAAATTAAATTTAGCTTTATTTTTCAACTATCTTAAAATATTTATTTAATTTATATTTTTTAATGATCGGGTGACTGCATATTCACCCAGACCAAATGTATGGTGACCGCTAGCGGTGCAGTGACTGTGCACTGGCCAAAGACCATCTAAAAATATCCAACATCGAAAAATTTCATACATGGATCCAACTAAACCTCATCAATATGATAATAGACCGACAATAAAATAAAATAAAATTGTGTACGATGTCAAGATGTGACAATTATCCTTATAACCGACACATTTTCCCCCATTAATCCATCAACCCCCAATATAGCCATAAATTTATTCCATGAATTAACAACTCCAAAAGAATGAACAAGTGTTGAGGTCACTATTTGTTAAAAAATTCACACCAAACCAACCGTGAAACCACACTCAAAACAGGGGGAGAAAAGACAGGGTTCTCCCCACCTCATGGATTCCACAAATGCAAAAAGAAAAAATCAAACATCCCCCCCCCCATGACAGGGGGGGGGGGTTGAGAAGCCTGCAGGATATTCCAGTGGATCCAAACCAACTTCTATAGTATAAGACAAATTGTTCCACCATCAGATCTAAGATCTAAAAACATTATGGGGCTGACTGGTACACTGAGACACTGGAATGGAGGAATCCCTCACATAATCAAATCACACTAGGGGAAAACCTAAGGAGGAACCCAAACTAACAAATAGCCTAGTGACAAAACTTCTTGATTTCACCAAAAAAATTCCATAATGAAATCAACTGAGTCCAAATTGAAAAATAAAACAAGTCTATTTATTCACTGGCCTAATACCTTTAATGGAGTCCAAACGATCTTGGAAGTAGGATAAGAACAGATACGACTACTTGGATTGCGATAGAACAAGCTCATCACTCAAACACAATGAGGATGAAAATACGAAGGAGAAAAAATAGGACAAGGAAATATTGGATATTTCCATCCCAAAACTCAAAACAAAAACAAGAGCGAGGTTCCATGCAACCTCGGAAACTTCAGATTTGCAAGAGCATCACCATCAGTCCTGTGGTTGGGGACCTGATGGATGAAGCATCTCCTGACTAATTGTTAGACATTCACATCCTCTAGTCCCCAACATCTTCTTCTTCCCGATGATTCAAACGACTTCAACGGTGGAACATTTTCGAATGGATGCAATATGACATCCTAGAATGCCTAAACTGGACAGACTAGTGGAACGTAAGAGAATGGTGTGACACACTGGTCTCCCACACCAATGACGATGGTTACATGGTGATAGGTTCCACCGGCTTGCAATCCTTTCAATATGGGGAACTTTCGTGGAAGCCGACCACCATTAACCACACCCAAAACTCTAACAATGATGAGACATCCCCTTCTTTACTAGTCTATAATTGAACCCTCATGTAACTATGGAATAGTATGAACATTAACTCTATCAAGGGTTCCCAAAAAATACAAGACCTAATAAATCTTTTCTTTCCACACAACTGCCTCTAACATACATTTACTACCTCGATAGATAGGCAACATAAGAAAAGAATTGAAAACTAGGAATGACTCATTGAAAACCATAGCGACCTTTCTGGGAGTCATACTCATAAAAAAATGAAAAATACAACTATGGTCGATAACATGCCAATGATGAATCAAAGAAATAGCCCAAGATAGAGGAAAAATTCACATAATACAAACATAAACCAAACCATGTAAAATTTTCTTTTCAAAAACCAACCATTTATTTTAACTATTTAAAAATAAACTATGGATTATTATGAAAAATTACATGTGTTTTCATTCAATACTACTTACATATTTTGAAAACAAGTGCTCCAACACACTCTCTGCACATAACCATGCACATGTGACCCTCCATAAAGATTGAATAGTTTGAAACATCTCTTTCCCTTATCAAATCCAAACAATCAACAAATTTTTCTAAATTGAAAAAAATTCCCTTTAAAAACCCACATCAACAATTTTATATCTATTTAAAATAAACACATTTCCATTTCAAAATAAATTTCACATTTAACAAACTCACATCAATCGACATAAAAATGAAACAAAACCAATAACAACAAAATGGAATGAGGAACTAGTGAATATTCCTAACCCGACGAAATTGTGGTGAACCATGCCCCATGTAAGGCATAACACTAAGAGAAAATTGAATCAGGAACGTGGACTGCAATTGGGTCAAAACCCTATGTGAGGAAGAAACGTGAACCAATTCACATCCATTCTCATCCCTCAATCCAAAAAAACAAAAAAAATGTCTCAAAACCTAGACTACCCCTGGTATCTCAGGTCTCATCACAAACGGTGGTGATCAGGCACCGACCCGTAAACTACCTATCATGCCCCGACAATCCTAATTACCATCTATTGGACATACCAAATCCAAGGGCCTCCTATGATTCCATTTTGTCACGAACCATCATGTGTCGACCCAGAACTGGTCACCCGATCTGGTCAGCGGCAAATCTCAAAGGGTGTTCCTGACCACCCTGATGACAAGTAGTGCTGGTCATTATAACTAAATAGGTGGGAATTATATAGACCATAAAATAATGAAAAATAAATCAATGAAAACTAAAAAATAAAAATACATATAGCAGTGACAGGATAACAAGACTACGCATTCCTCTATGTTACCTCTTGGTCACCACCAACAACTAACAACCTACCTCGCACTGGCATAGAACACATGAACCTAAACCAAGAAACTGGACATAAATATGAAAAGGTACGATAGGCATGAGTATTAAAATTCTCAGTAGAAATGCCAAAAGTGAACCACATAATCTATGCATTTACAAAGTCCAAAACATTCCAATAATACTAGTTTGAACTACATATAAAAAAAATAAGGTTTTCATATATAAAATGCATTTAAAAAAACAACCACAATTCCATTGCCGTTATAATTTAAAAACAAGGAAATGTAATAAATAGGGGAACACAAAAACTTTTCTGAAACAACTAATTTGAAATGTTTCTTTAAAAGCAACCATACATAGATGTTTTTCCAAGAAAAGACCAAATCCAATGTCATGATTTTTATTCTACACACAGAAAGGGAAATTTTATTAATAGTGATCAAATCAAAGGATCAGGGAAAACTAAGGAACTCTAAGGAAGATCAGAACAAACTAATACCTGTGACTTTATCCACAGTTATATGCCACCCATGATAGAATCAAACTCCCTAACGATCGACCACCCAATCACAAGTCTGGACGATGGGACAAATCACATAGCAATAATCCTGAATGTCCACCTACTATAGTCCACTGGATAGTACATTATCTTCCAGTGCAACAATAGCTCTCAATAGACCCCCATACTATGCATGGTTTTTGTTCTATGTTCACAATGGGGTGTGCCACACATTCATACAAAAATCCTCATATCAAACCAAGCACATTAATAAACCTGAAAAAACCAGACAACCTTATGTTTAGTCCCAAGAATTAATTATGAATTACCCAATGGACATTCTATACCAAGGACCCCCAATCTCATGATCAACAACCAAGGAAAGAGACATAACCATAGAGGGGTTTTCTAAACATAATGTTTAAAACATGACAAACATGATTCATTCAAACCCCACACATCAAACCATTTTTAAATAGACAATTTCAAATGTCAATCGGGACATTATATTCACAATGCTCCACCTTTTACTAAAACTGTAACTAAGCATTTCAAAACAACCCCAAATACCATATTTATTCAAAATTGGATAAATGGGACCTTAAATAAAGCATTACTCAAAAGTGATCAAGTAATTTTTAAACCCATAATTAAAACACACCATAAATTTTCATGATACCAAACGTGCTCTATCATTAAAACATGCACACACCAAACCATGTTTCAAGGGAATATAATACAAACCACATGAACTCATTTAATGTTATTTTTAGAACATAAGAATTACCTCTTACCCAATTATTTGAAAACATGGAATCATTTATGGAAGAATAAAAATTCCGGAGAAGAGGTACCCATGAGGGAGAATAGCTCTATAGTTCCATTTTCACTTGATTACACAACCATGTGTGCACCAATGCACCCAAGGTTCTTCCTTCATCCGATGGGACACTCTAAACCTATCAAAGCATTTGAAATCCAATTTCATAAATACAACACTTACATTCCGCCCAAAACTACTTATTTCACTCATTTATAAAATACAACACATGTCTCCAAATAAAGAATCATTTTTAAAATCATGCTCCAAAACACATCAAAGGAAAAGACATTATTTCACATATAAAACCCAAAACATGTTCCAAACCAACATAACGAAATATTTAAATGGGGAAAACACCACTCACCCTTAGAAATTACTTTTGAAATTTCATTTGATAATTCATGAAACACTTTTCATACAATCAAACAAGTGAATAAATCATGTTTCATATTAAATCCTATTGTGAATACAATCACTCATCTTGAAAATGACATTTAAAACTCACTATAGGTACCATAGTGGTGCGCAACAAGTTAATAAATTAATTTCAAATGACCAGAATAAATGAAGAAGCAATGGAATGGAAAATTCATGGGTTCATCTACCTCCAAGGGGAACCAGGTCTTCTTGAACACTCTAGAACATGACGAAGAAGTTGGCGACCATTCGTAATAATCCCGAACTCACATGCACATAACTAGATATATATATCGACATTAAAATGTACATATTCCATGCTCCATGAAGGAATACATAAATAGAGGACACACACACATAGATACACACACATATATATATATTATATAGATACCTTATGTATATGTGTGAACACCCTCTGGAGTTGACCAAAAATTCACTATAACAACAAAAGATACAAAAACATAAGGTCAAAAAGACAAACACATAACCAGAAAGTACCAAGACCTCACATAAACCAAATGCACAAGTCATAATACACAACCAAACACTATCACAAATTTTTTATCCAAAACAAAAACTGGTCAATTTTAGAAACCATGAAAAAATTTATTAAAAGAGTGAAGAAAAAAGGAAATATGAGATCTTTTTAGAAAACCATGATTTGAGAGAAGAACCACAAAAAATGTAATCCAAATTTGTTTCCCCATCAAGGGGTTCAATCTATGCATTCATTGATGACCCCACATCTAATGTTATAATAATTTGCCTTCTCCAATCTGTTTTGAAGAAACCACACATACACCATTCATTGACACAACAAACCATTTCATAAAGAGTAACATATTTTATAAAACCAACCCAAAAAGATCCAATAAAAATTCACAACATTAATCCCTAGACAAACACCATCCAAAACATTCCCCAGAACCATTTAAAATAGATAAGAATTTGATTAAACCACATCAGCAAGGAACCAAAATTGGAAATATTGAAAAAGAATCAAAACCCTATTTTTAATCAAATATTTCAACAAAAAATCGTGACCTTAAATTAACTATGACTACAATAATGGTGTGAAACATGGTTTGAGAATCAACTCATAAAATTCAATCATCATAAGGATTGAAATATAAATTAATGGAACAAAAACACCTATCGGTCGGTGTGTGAACATGACCCATCACTTTGAGAAGGGGGAAATGTCACGAGGACCAATCTAGTTACGCTCGAAACTAAAAAAACAAAAAAGATAAACAGAGGCAATTGGAGTTTGGTTGATTTGATAAAAACACCAAAAAACAAGAAAATTACTAGAGGAGGAGGTATGGCATAGTGGGGAGGTGCAAGGTGGAGTTTGATAGCGAGGAAGTCGAGTTGGATAGAGTGGTGTTGGGTCACTGTCTTCTTGTTCGAAAAGGGATATGGAGCTGGGCCAGAGGTGGTCTTGGCATAGTGAACAGAAAGGAGGGGGGATGTAGGTTGAAGCACGCCGCATGGGAGGACACTGGCTGCCGGGAGCTAGAAAACGAAGAGGTACGGGTGTGGTCTGAGCACGCCGCACAAGAGCAGGCTGCCCGCCAAGAGCCAGACAAAAATACAGGGGGGGGGGGCTCCACACCTCGGATGAGAGAAAATATAAAAGGTGGGGGATCCCTTCCCCTAGGGTTCATACCCTTTTTCTATATAATAATTAAATTAATAAAACCAAAAAATTAAATATAAACCAATAATAGAAATATTGTTTTATCCATATTATTTTAAATAATAATTATATTTATAAAAAATTAATAAAAATATTATTTTAATCAGCTCAATAAAAATATTATGATGGTTTATGCATTCAAATATTTTTTTGATTACAAAATTTAATTTATCATTAAATTTCCATTAAAAAAATCATTTATTTAATTTATTATTAATTTGAACTATCAAGAAATTTCACCTTCACCCATACCAATTTCACAATGACTAATAGTCGTGTGGAAACTACGCACTCGCCCGAGACCCACCAAGAAAATAAAACATAAAAAAATATCTAATTGGGACCCAACTAAACCACATCCAAATGATGCGGGACTAAGAACCGAATAAATTAAAAGGGAGTCTGAGGTCAGGATGTGATACAGTCAGTCATAAACTTACTAATGGTATGAAAAATATTTCCAATGAACTCTATATTTCTCATATTTAAAATAAAATCCTGGAAAAAATCATCTATTACATTAAGGGTATCTCAATCCCCTTTTTTGGGAATCCAGAATCCTTTCATCCACTAAGCTATAATCTAATTTTTTATATAAGATGAATATTTTTTCTAACTGATTCATAATGACAAAATTGACAACCAATAGGTTTTTATTTATCAAAGTATCCTTGATTATCAAGAAGTCCATGAGTGGGACAATGAGCTTCTCCTTTTGATGAAATATGAAAAAAAAATTATCTATAAAAAAAATTGATATAATTTTCCATAAATCATAAAAAAATTCGTATTTTTATAAACTTGACAATTCCATGATTTATAAAAAAATGAATATATTAATAAATATTGGATCCTTATCCTCTTAAACCTTTTTTGTGAATATTTATTTCCATTATAGTAATTATACCATTTTCAAGAAAATAGATTCATACATATCAAAAATAGGTCGTTTGACTAACCTATCTCGGAAGGAAAATCATTTATCAAAAAAAAAATTTGTGCGAGAATCATATCCATGGAAGAGTATTATGATTCTACAATTCAGACATAATGAATTGGATTGAATTATTTTGAATTTAGTAGCACATGAAATTATGAATCTCTAATATTTTTGATGTGGGATAGGGGGTCTCTTCTTTTATATAGGCAGATGAGGTGGTAGTAAAAATTATAGAGTCACTCCAGTATTTGAGAGATAATATTTTTAATCCAACTATTGAGATTAATCTGTAGTGGATTATATAAAAATTTGAACTCCTTTGGGGTTTTGAAAAAAATTGGATACAAAATAATGTTTTCATGAAATATAAAAGATATTGTAACAGAAACAAAGATAATGCATTATAATGAAATAGTAAAAATTAATAAATAAAAAGAATATAATTTAGATTTGATATAATTATCATTATTATAATTATATTATTATTTTTATAACAAATTATGTTTAAATGATATTAAAATGTTGAATATGATAGTTTTAACAAAAAAATTGCATATAAGAGTTTTAAAGTGAAACTAGATTCATAATCCCTTTCATAAAATTGAGAGTTTTTTATAAAAAATCTAGTATACCCGTAATACATTTGAGCCCAATTATAACTTTTATAATATTAAATCTATAAAATTTATGTATATATATGAGTCTAGAAAAGTCATTAAGATAATGTTTTTAGGAATATAAATATTTGAAATAATATTTTTTTTATTAAAAATACAATTATATTTAATCCCACTATAAATTGGAGAAAACTAATGTAATGATATGAATAAGAAATAATTAGATATGAATTATTAAATTATAGTTCTTATTCAAGGATTTTGTTTAATGTGTTAAAAAGTATGGGAAGATAAGGGTTTTAAGAAAATTTCGAAATTTTTCTATTTCATTCCCTTGAATTGAAAAATAATATCTCTTTTTTCTGTGTGATCCTTAAGAAACTAATTCTTAATATCTATGTATTTTTTATGGGATTCATGATCATGGTTCTTAAATAATTAAACGACACAAGTATTGTCACGAAGTGTTTGAGATTTAGTAAAAATAATTCCATTGTCAGGAATTGTGTGTTGTATCCACACCACTTGAACATAACAACTTCCAGCTACCACATACATGGCTTCAATAGTAGAATGTTCTACTGAGTGTTTCTTCTAACCATATCAAGAAACAATGACTCTCTAATGAAATATAAAGTTATATAATTACATTTTCTATACATTCTCTAACAGAAAAATTCCGCATCAATTTTTGAATTATGAATAATTTCTACATGAATAAAAAACCCAATTTCCATAGTTCAGTTTAGATAACATAAAATTCATTTTATAGATTTTAGATGGGAAATTATTGGATTTACCGGAAAAATTACAAGTAATAAGTAAAAATATATAATTTTTGGGAAACCGACTGTTATTTATAGTATAATTCTTATCATACCTATGAAATTTCATTGATCAACCGGTTCCCTAACTTCATTAATATAAAGAGTATTTGCGGTGTTGATGGGAGCACTAATAATTTTAATATTTTCAGTTGCAAACTTTTTATGATGATATTTTATATACCTAACTTGGGATATTTAAATAACATCTAGTATTTGAGAAATTTCAATAACAACAAGAAATGTTAACTCATCCATCATAATCATATCAAAAAATATTTTAAAAGATCCTAAAATGAATATATAAAATATTTTTGAGATTATCTGAATATAATTTCATTAAAATAAATTTAATGACTCATTATATTTTTGATATCCAATTTTATTAAAATTAGTTAATATGTAGCTCACTTAAAAAAATTAGTGACATAAATTATATTAATCATGCATACAAAGATATATGGGCATATTTAAATCTATATAATTCATTGGTATGTTTATAAAAATATTTATGATGTATTGTATTTTAAAAAAGAATTTGGTTTTAAACATAAACCACTTCTTGAAAATATCCATTAACAAAATCAAACTTCACATCCATATGAAAATGATTGAAATTAATTAATGTTACAATAGATGCTAGCATACAAATAGAATCTAATATTGGTAACAGTAAATATGTTCCTTTATAGAATATTCTTTCTTGATGATTATAATCATTTTAAACAATTCACGCTTCATTTTGAATGATCATGCATTTTCATCAAATTTTTTCTTGATGACCCATTTTATTCTAATTACACATGTTTCAATATTTCATTCAATCAGGGTCTAGAATTTGTTCCTTTTGAATTCACTTAGTTCATATTGCATATCTTACTTCAATACTGATCAACCAAATCCTCATCAGGGGTTTTAGGATCAAATTGGGAATGAATTACATGATGTTATATTTTATTACAAAGTGATATTCTAGTCTTAATTGGATGATCAAAATCACCAATGATATTATTATAAGTATGATTCATAACACATAGCTAGATTGTGTATTGTATAACATGTTAATCAACATAAAATAGAAAATATTCCTAAGAAAATACTTCAAAAAATATTTCTTGATTATTTTCCTTATTATAAGATTCATCCAAGGAATGTTGGGAATCAATTTTGAAAAAAAAAATCCTAGGATTTTGTGAGAATTTGTTTGAAAACCAAATGGTTAGTTTCATCAAATTTTATATGTTCTATTTTTTGAAATGTACAAGTGTTTTTAAAACCCAATATTCAATAAAAGTAGTGGCGTATCCTAAAAACATAACATCATTATATTTGGGTGTGAATTTTTACATGTTATCTTATAGTATTCAAAATTAATACTTTTTATCCAAATACTCTAAATTAGGAATATTTTGGTTTTCTTGAATGATAAAAGATATAACTTATTTATCCGGTGTTTTGTAAACACTAGTCAGTATTTCAAAATTATATACTCATGTTTTGAGCACAATATTTTTATTTTATCCCTCTTATATTTATATTCTGCACCCTTAAAAATTAGTGGTCCATTGGCATTGGGATTATATATGGAGCTGTCATTAATTCCTTCCATCTATTAAAAAAGATAAAATCTATATTTGTCCAAATACATGTTATGGTAGAATGTAATTATAAAATAATATTTTATAACCGAATATTACTTAATTGAGATGCAAAATATAATATAATTATTTCAACAGGTACTTGAATAGGAGAACCACTCTCTAATACCAATGATTTGATCTTAATGTATACAAAGATGGATAAATACAATATATGTGGGGGAATTTTTGGTTTAAAATATTTCATTTTTTAAAATAATATAATCTTAGTATAACAATGTTAAATAAAATATATTAAAAACCACTTATGTATATAAAAATTAATCATATATGGAATATGGGTCTAATAATAAAAAAATCACAATCATGTAGATTCTGATATATATGTCCGTAGGTCATAACGAGAAATTTATTCTATCTTATGAATGTATATTATAATAATCCATATGTAGTGGTAATGTAATCATTGTTTTATCATATTCATAGAAGATAAAATTATAATCTTATTATACACAAAATATTGTTATTCTATCTTAAATCGTATAGAATCATAATCACTGTATAAACTGAGTAAAATAATTATATTCCAATCAAAGATATTACGATATACATGATAAAAAATTAATGAAAAATATAAAAGTTTCACTTCCTATTACATGTAGCATAAATAAAATAGTTTTAATAAAAATAGTAATACAGACGAATAAACATATTTTAACCCAATGAGTATGGTATCTAATATCCTTGGATAATGTTCCATTGTATAATACTTAAAAGAAAGACTATCATTCCATTACTTTAGAAATCCCTTAATATGATGATCAATATGTCTTGATATCCTTTAAACCACTTGACACGATGATCAAAGTTTATGTCTGCATATCCTCACAAGTCCTTGATAATTTGGATCATATTATATCTTTCGTTCACTAAAATCCCTACATCATGTGGAGCAAATCTATATATTCTTAGCCTCCGATCCCTTCAACCATATTAACACAATAGGATACAAAAATTAAAAAATAAAAGACTCTAAATGATCAAAATGAATATAAAAATGATGTTCACACTTGAAATCATTAGATCTCTCACAAAAGGGAAATAGAAAATTGTGTCACAAACATCACATGCTCATAAGTTCAATTTTTATGAATGTACAGATATTTATAAGAGATCTTTTGATGGTCATCTTATTCCTCCAACTATCATATTTTCCTTGAGTTTATCATAAGTAATTGGAAATATACCAATTCAATGGTTATATCATAACTGAATATCTAACATCATTTTGTTTTACTCCATTATAATGTAAAAGTTGTTCAAAAAAATAAAATTTATTTTTACGTATTGAGAATTTATGATTTAGTCAATCAAATAGATTTTATTACACTATCATTATGATGATATTAATATAACAGGGATCATATGTCTATAATTTTTTATATCATTATGTTCATAATCATTCATTAATTATGAGAGACATGACATAATGTCTTATAACTGGCCTAATTAGTTGATTTCAGTTTTTTTGGTTCCATACATATCATGATAATCATAAAAATGAATGTTATTGTAAATTAACAAATAAAATAGAAGTAATAAAAAATATAAAAAAATCTCTATGTGTTCTAAAAACAATCCAATAAACACTTTATACAATTATATAATAATCAAGTATTTATTAAATAATGTGTGATTTTCAAAATAAAAGGAATGAAATTGTCATAAAAAAATTTCAATTAATAATTTGATGATAAATATAAATCATATAAATCATATTTATTAAATAGTTTTACCTTATTCATAATGAAATCCAATTTATCATTTTTTTTCCATTCCTTAGGGGATGTTATAAAATAGATCATGCATAAAGAGGACTACTTCCACCCAAAGTGATATGATTCATCATTTACTATTTCCTTACATGGAATGTAATAATGTTAAAGTTAATAAATATTTTTTACATAAATTAAATAATGTGGATATTTATGAAATACATATAATAAGAAAAATTTAATATTTCTTATTTCCTTTACACTCACTTAATGATGATAGCATCATTCTTGTATGTGTGTACTGCCACCCTCATGATGCGGTGTGACTATTGATTCTTCACCTTACCATAAAGATGATATATATATATTAAATTAAAAAATAAGTTACATATGATATTATGATCATATGCTTGAGATAGAATATTATCTACACCCTTTCTATAATGGTTTTTGAAAAATGGGAACGTTACTAATTGGTACATACGTCCTACAACATCCATTCTCGTAGCATACTTCTTTTTTTGTAACCATATTAAAAGATTGTTTTGAAAAGTATAGTTGATGTAAATATATGATAATTAGATAATATGTATTGCTATTATTATGTAGATTATGGAAACATATAATATATTGAATAAATGGATCATTCATGTGGAAATACACATGAAAAACAAGGTAATTAACACCTATAACAATTAAAATAATGAATTATTACTAATGAAAGGGTGATATGATGCAATAAATTGATGATATAAGATATTATAAATTTTATTATGGTTTTCTTATCAGTTAATAACATGTTTAAATCATTTATATATGAGATTAAATAACATTTGACCAAATGGACAAGTGATACAAGAGATTTCATAAAGAAATTTTTCATTGATTGGATTAAATTTCTAATTCACTGATTATGTCATAAAAATATAAAGTGCATAATGAAAATTTATTATTATACAATATTTTTTATTTATTTAAATTTTATACATATAATAAATTCATTGATCAATCCCCACCTCAATGATATGATCTTTATATGGGACTTCATCTCAATTTCTATTAAAAGGGTCATTATAAGGATATGAACCTAATGCATTCAATATGGTTAATATAATACCCTTTAGAAATTTAATATCAAGAATAATTAATAATTTATTTTATATTATATCCCAAGATGAATTATTTTATCCAAATAAATTTGAATTAAGAGTTACCAAGTGTTATGGAATTACATAACATTATTATATTCATTGGTTTATATTAAATAATCATTGACATTGATATTATATGATTATGTATGAAATTAATTTTCATTATATTTTTTCTTACTTTTTTATGTGTATTTTTAGTTTTTTAAAAATAATTTATTCATTGATTAATACACACATCATTGTTATGATCATGTTATGGGTATATGTCAAAATTACATTCTTATCAAAATTATTTATTCATAAATTTATGTTGATGTAAATTTTTTGATAAATATATAAAAAAACCATTTAAATATATTTTCAAATGGTTATACATTCCATTTTAAAATAATATAACCATTTTCCAATTATTTGGTAGATAAAATAAATGATAAATTTTTTATAATACCTGACATCATTTCTCCCATATCTTAGAAATCCATTTTCCTCCAATATGATGTTTTATATATATGTTTTCAAAAATTCTTTTATCCATTATTTATTTATTTAATAAATAAAATTTTAACTATTTTTTACGTTTTAATATAATGTTTAAAAATAATATTCTAATCATTTTCAAAATATTTAAAAAATTTAGTCTATTAAAATATTTATTGGAATCATTATTTTAATGTGTACTACATGAATATTAGTTCCAATTATCTTGAATACAGTAATTAGTTAAAAAATAATTTATAAGTTTACAATATTGTTTTCAATTAAAATATTATAGAAATGTTTTGTGAGATTTTTTACATCTGATTTTATAAATGAAAAGGATATTTTCCCAAATAATGAATTTAATACATTTTTATAGTATTCATCCATGTAAAATTTGTTGATTATTACCCCAATGGGTATATTTCATATTGATACCATTATTTTTCAGGACTCAACCCAACAGGGATTGAGAAACAACTACCCTAATCCCACCACTAATAGTCTTGGGGATAATGATTAGAACCAAGAAGGAAATCACTCACATAGTAAGCATTTTACATAAGTACATGTAGGCACACACACTTCTCCAAGTCAACAAAATGCTGATATCTAAATCAATAAAAAACATATGCTAGAAAACATCTTTAATCCCACAAATATAGTATGAAAAAATAGAAGTTGCATAAAAAGTGGATAAATACAAGCTCAACCCAAATTGGAATGTTAATTTCCTCCTATTCAAATGGAGGGGAATTCTATAAAATGCGGCCCATGTATACTCCTTGGGATATCTCACCCGACTAGCTCCACCTACTTAATGATAATTGAGGGACACAACAAAAGTTTCTTATTCTTTATGTGGAATGAAACGTGTGGAAATATCACATGCATGGGTCAGTATAATAAAAATAAGTGGGACACCTAAAAATAAAAAAGCACAAAAAAACATGTTAAACTATCATATATACATAGATATATGTATAAACACATATATAAAAATTATCCAGATATAAAAAACTATGAATCCCCGTCTCAATGTAATGATAAAAAATATAAATCCATCCCAGGATTCCATCTTTATAGATCCATAATTGACACATCTTGGTGAACACAAACAATGAGTCAAATTCCAACAAGGACATCCAAGTGAGATGTAGTGATCATCGAGTATCACCTTATGAAGTATACACTAGAAGTCTAAAGTGATAAAATGCATAGATGAGGATCACACACAAGGCCAAAGGGTATACCAAAAAATCAATATTTATTAAACTACTTGGTAGTGGAATGGATCCAATTTATGATTGGAAACAACGATACAAAGAATTCAACCTAGGGAATGAAAATGATAGAGGATCTCAATCTATTCATCACTGATGTATTTCAGATACATTATCTAATATGTCATGATAACAGGATCACATTAAAATATAAAGTAGTTTATTCCATACTAAACCACATTGGATTGATATAGGAACACAACCTGATGAAACATGTCCATGATATAAATTAAAAGGGAACTATGAAAACATTTAATGAATACATGACATTTTTTATTGTAATAGATTATTTACCTTCATTCACAATTCATGACCATATAAATGGACCACGTCTAGGTCTGTGTAAGAGTAAATGGAATGCAAAGTCACTTGTAATTCCTCTAGAGTACCAGTACATGATTGAGAACATGTACGCCTATCATAGCCATATCTTTGTAGGAGTACACATTGTTTCTTATTCATGTATGCCTAAAAGGTTATTTTTACACACTAAGGAAAACAAAAATATATCCAAGGAGTGTCACATTCTATGTGACATGATCATATTTTTTTTTGATACTTATCTTCCTCTAGAAACCCTACATGCCTTATAGGGCTCCTATATTAGCCCTCTTATTTATTTCATATTTAAACATGATTTTTTACAAAAAACATGTATATAATACAACTAATAAGATTGATAGGTCTATTATTTTTGGGTATTAGGAACATTACATAACAATGATAAACATTAAATACACATTTTTTTAAAACTCATTTTACATGACCACAACATTATTTCATACTTATCATTACTTGGGATAATCTGAGGACACATATATGAAAAAAGTGAGCTATAAATTCTAGTTTGGGAATAAAAATGGCATAACATGAGGAATAAAATACAAGTAAATAGATAGTAAAATAAATGTATCATAAAAGAAACACGAACATAAAGGAAGGATATAGCATGTCATTCATAACATGGAAATGTGGAAACATCATACAACATTATATTAGCATTAGAAAAAGCTCATTGCACATTGATTAACATGAGTAAACCCTCCTAGAAAAATAATTAGCCTGACTAATACATCATTGAACATGAATTATCCTAAAAAAACCCTCATTTCACATAGCTTGTGATGATAGTAATCATTACTCAATGCATTGGAGGGATATCAGGGCATTTAATTCATAATCATTTCATTTTCATGTATAAGTCTGCCATAAAGACCATACAACACAGAATCATTAAACATCATAATTTGTTCTACAAACATGAAATTTGGAAAAAATAAAATTAAGTACCCAATAAACAATTACATGGTCATAAATGTGATTTAAATTGATATATAAATGGGTATGTTATTCACATCACTGTGATTTTGGCATGGAAACTCGTGGGGAAATTTTGGCAGCATAATGTCATCGAATAGAAAATTATAAAATGGGTTAATGAGAATGAAAGGGGTCTCTAATCATTTATATATGAAATAAAAAATTAAGGGGATCATGTAACATAATATCCCAAAATATAAAATTTAATTTATATGCATAATATAAAATAAACTATTGAGTGGGAATTAGAAGAGAGAAATCCTTTATGGAATTTCAGTATTGTAACTAGTTTACACTGAAAAGATTATTGAGAGGGAAAGGGGTATATCATCATTCAAACATAATAATGGTGTTATAGATAAGGCAAATAACATTCCCCATAATTTTTAATTGGAAATAAATGGTTATAACAATATAAGAAACTAGGATAAAAATGAGAAATGAAAGAACCCTTATAGAATTTCTACATAGTAACAACCTAGGTCAGGGTATATATGGGGGAGGGTAAATGATCCCCCATATAAATAAAATCAAATTAAATTTAGGTATTTATTATAAATGGATTAAAATATAACCAAATTAAATTAAAAATACCAATGTCATATGTGGTTCCAGAATAGAAAGTAGGAGAGGAAGGTGACAGTCCCTTACTTGGATGTGTGAAACCAAAAGATTTGGAGATGCTTATTGGGATCTTGGGATACCATAGTAGGACACTAGGGAGTAGATATAAGAGTTTGGAATATATTAAAAGAGATTTAGTGAAGGTTAACGGGTTTTTGGGTTAGTTTATATAGAAAAGGTGGGTGAATTATTAATTATTATTATTTTTGGATAGTACAAACTAAAATATTCAAAACCACAAATCATACCATGAATTTTCATATGGATTATTTACATGGGGAGTTTTATATATTATTTTATAATGGAGTTTCTTGATGATATTAAAATATTTCCCTTGATTCAATGAAGTTGAGTCATACATTCAATCAAATTATTTGAAAATCTTAAAATATTTAATAAGTCTGGTAGGATTCACTAAATTTTTATAAAATAAAACAAAAACTTCTAAAATCAAATTATTCTCATGGAAAAACATTTATTTTTAATGATATATCATTTTTATTATTTTATTTCATCATTATTGGGTCGTTATGATGTTATAAAACACATTATATATTTATATGATATTTATTTTTTAGTAAAAAATTCCATTGTTTCAAAGAATTATGAAAAATTCATTATTTGATAATATCAGCGACTTGATAAAAAAATATTCATTTTGAGTAAATAATTTTCCAAATTTTTTAAATTTCACTTTTATATAAATATATATATTTTTATAATATTGATAGGTTTTGACAAAAAATAATTTTCAAACCTGAATAAAAAATACAATTCAATTCATAAAAATTATATGATCAATTAAATTTATGAAAAAATATTTATTAATAATATTTTTTTAAAATATTATTCATTCTAAAAAATAATTTACTCGTCAAAAAATAAATAACTGTAATTTTTAATAATATTTATCTTTTTTTATATAAAAATAATTTTTTTAAAACTGATTACTTAATCATTTGTAGAGTAACAACAATAATGAATATATATATTCATCATTTATAATAAAAATTAATGTTTTTATAAAAAAAATTAATTATAATAACATTATTAATAAAATAATATTTTATGATAATAATTTATATATTTATGAAATGTACAATTTTACCCAATAAAATCAATTTTAAAAATTCATCATATTTTTATGAAAGACTATTCTCATAACGAAATTGATGGAATAATATTATTATTTAAAAAATAGATTAAAAAATATGTTAATTATACCTTGTTATATAACTTCTTATAACACCCTCATATGAAATAATTATAAGATGTGCGATGGTGATAAACTCCTTTGAGGGGGGGCTCTGATAACATCGCTTGAGTGCTAATTTCCACTAACATGAAATACTCATGTAGGATATTTCATTTAACTGTAAAATGTGGAAGCTCGGCACGGACTTGCTCCAGAGTGAATCCCATTGTCATTACCCCCTTGACGAGCTCTGACTAATGGGATTTGTATGGAACAATTCAACTGGTAGGGACCATCGACTATTCATTCTAAAGTAATTTTTTCCGTTGTCATTTCTATTTATAAACAATAATTATAATGTTAAAATTATTATTGATTCCAATGTTCATATTTATCATTAGTTATAATTAACTAATGGTCATATTATGGTCAAAAACTGATAGTTACAATTTAGTTTATACTTATATCATTCTAATTAATGTGACATTGTAAAACATACATATTTTGGAAACAAAATATTATACAAAACATCAGGTTGTGACATTCTCCCCCCTAACAAAATTTTTTCCCCAACATATTATTTTACATATTATGGAAAAAATATGTAAGGGTACTTCTGCTTCATCATTAAAATGTGGTTTCAATATTTCCTAATAGAATTTCCATTAATTGTAAAGGTTTTATTTGTCATAATAGAACCTCAGGATCATTTAAATATCATCTAATTCCTTTACCCAATAACACCTCAAGTGTCATGGATTATATAGATGGAAGCAATAATAATTTATTATGAAGGTATTTATTAAATATAAATTTGAAATATGTTTTTAAAAAAAATTATATAATAAAGTCTTACTAATTTGTCATCAAATATTTCAAAGTAGGCTTTTGGTATATCAATTTTGGTATTTACCCAAAGACATAATCTATAATTGTTTATATATAGGCTACTCAAATATCTCCCTATTTTGTAGCATGTAGAATATAATTTATTGCATCATCATTTTGAAATGAAGAGACTATTTTGAAAATACCCTAATGGTACATCCCACACAAAGCATGATAATAACGTTGGGACACAATACTCTCTAATAGAAGGTATTGGATCCTTGAATTAATCATGAAATGATAGAGGTATTGGATGCCTCATAAACTTGTTTCCTTATTACCTGGATGTTTTAAAAAGTTTTAATGACATCTGAGGATGACATCTGGATAATATATTTATGTAGTTATTCCAAAAGAGAGAGAAGAGTTTTTCATGCTCTTCCTACTTCCATGTTTTAACAATGAAAAAGAAAATAAAAGATTGGGGTTTTAATACATAAATAATAAGTATGTAAAAATGAAAACAATGGACATAGAAGGATACATGTGTAAAGTATATCCTCACTTGTGATACCCTAAAATTCAACATAGGTTATCCATGATCTATTTCAAAACATATATTGCTATGTGATTTTTTTTCTTCACATAATTATATATAGTACTATGTATATGAATTTACCAATAAATATCCACTGGGAGTGTCAAAGGAAGAGTGTGGATGGGTACATTGTTAAGCACTAGTTCCAATTCATGTCTAGCTCAATACAGAGTTTTCGGGGTTTATCCCAAGATACATATGTGCCAAAGCCACCTCTACTTGTTCATATTCAGACAAGGGTTTATTTTCTTGATAAACCACTTACACTATACTCAACAAAATTTAGGGAAAATTTTCATATTCTTTGTCTTATCCCTATTTCGTTCACTGGAGTTTTTTAATCATAATCCCAAAAATAAAAAAACCTATTTTCTGATACCAACTATAACAACCCCTCTCTTTATTTAATATTTAAAATTTATTTATTACAAAAACATGCACTTTATAAAACTCAGAAGATGAAGAGTTCTACTGTCTTTGGGAATTAATAACATTACATAACAACATAAAACATGAAATAAACATCTCTATTGAAAACATATTTTACCTTAAAAAAAAATTCCGTCGTATATATCATTACATGGGATAACCTAAGTACATACATTAGAAAAGGCTGATTTATAAATATAAGGCCCCGGCCTTAAACCTTACTTAATATTGAATTAAATGAATAATTCACATTGAGGATCTTTTCAGGTTTAGAGTTTTAGAGAATTAGGACATAACTATTACATGTCAAAATATTACAAAGTAGTCACTTCTACGAAATTTCCATAAAATAAAAACTCTTAAAAATAAACATGTCTAGTTCCATGTATTAGGTAGCATTACTTTCCCTTGATCCCACCCTTGACCCTATTCCACATTAAGTCCTGTGAAAAAAATTTCAAAAAAACATGGGGTGAGTATAAAAAGCTCAGCAAAGGATACACAAAGAATGAAAACTGTTATTTTTTCAAAACAACAAGTAAACCATGTATACTTTATCAAATTAATACCTTTCACCTTTAGGAAGTAGTAAAAAATCTTCACTAAATAAAATATCATTACTTACCCTTTTGTAACCAAAAGATTACCATAAAACCCATATAAAGAACACATAACATATAAAGGTAACTTGGGACATACACATGCTTAAATGGAATAACCATACGGTCTACTTCCACACATATCACTTAATGGAGTATCCATACGGCCGACTTCCATACCCAATGCATTGGAGGTTATAACGTAACCACCCGTCCTAGTATTCACGACACCACTCGTCATATGGTTTATCACGTAACCACCCGTAAAATGTCCAAGTACCATCATTACACATAAAATATTGAAAATATAAACATTTCAATAGAAACATTTCATTTTCAATCACAATAAGTTATTCCAAGATATTGAATTAATCAATCCATTTTCAAAACCATTTAAAAGAGATTTTTGAATCAAAGTGTCCCATACCACTTTGAAGCGTTTAATGGAATTACAATTTTAAAACATTAATGTCCATATAAATAAATACTAAAAACCATTTTGAAAACATGGATTAAAGATAACGATTTAGAATAATAAATCTTTAAAACATTTAAAACTATATTTTTTGTTAATGAGATTTTAACAAAATGAGAGACTCTTGAATACAAAAAATTGCGGAATAACATTTAATCCAAACTCTATAATATCATGAGAATAAAGGGATTCATGATATAATATGTCAAAGGTCAGTATACACACCATATAACATTGAATTGGTGCATAACAACAGTGAAGTCTCAATGGAAATGTAAATTGAGATGGAATCGATTATAAAGAAGGTATCCTTAAATTAAAGATAAATCGATCTCAAAATTATCTGTGACAAATATAGATACACCAAATATAACTGGATATTAAGTGTAGAACAATAAATGGTCATTCACACATATTCAATGGATGACATATTCAATAACTACATGTTGAACCCAATGAAATCTAAAGTGGGTTAAAAAGTTCCCTTGGTAAAATTCGACAGCCTAACAACGTCACTTCAAAATTTAGAAAATGAGTTGATGAGAGAAAAAAAGGGAATCTAATCAATTGGAAATAAAATTTAAATCAATAAGGATATTGAAGAAAATATCCCAACATAATATTATGTGAATTAAAAGACATAACAAAATAAGTCTTTTAAAAATAGGAGGGTGAAAGGTTCCCTTACCGGCTTGGGTAACTTTCAAAACGTACACCCCATTGAAGAAGTGTCATACAATAATTATGTAAATACCCATAAATGGAATTATATTACAAAGGTAGAATAATAATTTTCAGTACATACACCACTCAAAGGAAATGGTGGAAAATGTAGCATAAATCTCACGAGAATAAAAGTGAGATGAAAAATCCCGTACGAAGACTCGGCAGCCAAATGGCGCCACTTGAAACTTCAAAAAAGGATTTATGAGATCAAATAGGGTCTCTCATAATACGAACATAAAAATTACAGTGTGAGGAATATAAAATAACATCCCCAAACATAAGAAATATGAGATTAGAAGAAATTACATAAAAGAGAATACATAAAAAGAAAGAGAGAGGTTGGATCCCTTACGAAAATTCAGCAGCCTAACGGCGCCAATCAAAACTTCCAAAATGGATTGATGAGATATAGTAGGGTCTCTCATCATATGAACATAAAAATTACATTAATTGTAATATAAAAGAACATCCCAGTCATAAGAATGATGAGCTTAAAAGAAATGACATAAAAGAGAATACTTAAAAAGAAAGAGAGAGGTTGGATCCCATACGAAAATTCGGCATCCTAACGGCGCCAATCATAACGTCCAAAATGGATTGATGAGAGAAAATAGGGTCTCTAATCATATGAACATAAAAATTACATTAAGAGTAATATAAAATAACATCCCAATAATAAGAAAGATGATCTTAAAACGAATGACATAAAAGAGTGTACATAAAAAGAATGAGAGGGGTGGGATCCCTTACCTCGGGTCCGACTTGACTCGATCGTTCTTTAATGTCCTGAATAATAAACTTGAGTTAATTTATACATTATTATGAACCTTTTTCAAGTTCATTATTACTTTTATATCACTTATTTTCATGTTACAAACATAATGTAATCATTTAAGTTAATAATGTTTTTTTTGTCAATATTTGGTTCTTAAGTTGAAAGTGGACTTCTTACAATTACATGTTGTTCGTGTGGTCAAAGGTTCATTATATCCAAAATTATATTCATTATTTGGATATCATATATATAATATATATCAAGAATATACATGTATTTATAATATTACATAATCATTTAGAGGTAAGAAATGAAATGCACCGTTCATGGAGATGGTAAGCCATACGTACGCATGAACGCTACTTTCATTTCTATGTCATATTAATGGAATTAAAACTAAATGAGAGGTATGTATATTTTAATTATATAATTATATTCATAATTTATATGTAACATAAATCATATATAATAACTTTAAATCCATCCTTTATACATCCCACATATGGCATTAACGAATCAAATCACTTTGAGGGGCCGGTAGTCCGCACTTCCTAAAATGAAATTATCGTGTTTACCCACAGTGGAAACCATAAAGGTATGCCACAAAAGAAAAATTAAGAAGCTTAATTAATATATAAACATATTATATATCATATATAAATATAGTGACATCTTAATTTCCACCTTTGAAGGTGTTATATGAGTGTTGAAAAATCATCATTTCGTGAGGCAGAAATTCCCCATCCACAGAAACAGTATGTTCTTTAACCATTTGATGTAGGTGTGTGTAAGTGTAGCTCTAATTATTATTATACAAACATCCTAGTATATTGAATATACGGGATTTGTTACAAAAAAATTAATAAAAAGAGTTTAGGGGGTTGGAGAAGAAAAATAAAACAAAAGAACAAAAGTGAAGAAATTACCTTAATATCAGGTAACTCTTTTTGATTTGAGCTCAACGGATTCCTTGGGAAGACTTCTGCCAAAAGTGAGGCTTCTAGGAGTAATAGAGGTATGTGGAGAGACAAAATGGGTAGGGGATGGCCGAGCCAAAGTCTTGAGAGGTGTGGGTAAGGTGGTAGAGGTGGGGGCCTTTTATAAGAGGAGAGGAGGGGCACTCTTGGAAAGTTAAGAAACTATACATTATTATAAAATGCTTTTCGGATAAAAAGGGTCAAAAAATTATATATTTAGAGGCTAATGTGATAAGGGTTCGAAATACACCCATCAAATAGGTTTTTGACAAGTGTAGGTCTTAGATTTTACATTATCTTTTCATTTTATTTAAATCGTTAAATAATGAGGTAATCACTGCATCATCATGGTGTCATAAATAATTTAATTTTTTTAATGTCTAAAAATTATAAAACAAATATAATGATGTAGGAAATCTTTTTAGATTTATAATGAATATTTATAGTCAAAATTATGACTTGTATAACCCCATTTAAAAATTGTTTTAGTAAAACATCTCATGTTTGTGACATTTATATTTTAACATTAAATAAAAAGTTATTAATTTCATTTTCCTACACAGTGGCCCCATGTGGTCCCCAAGTTGACCCATGGATTTTCTTGGTCGGACATGACACATCCAATAAGGGAAGGACATGTGTCTAGGTCATTTCATATTATTAAAACATTATTTTTACCTTAAACTACATTAATTACCTCTTATAGTGAATAGGAACATAAAAGATACTATTCACCAAAAAAAATTATTTTAATCCCATCGAACCACATTTTTACTTCCTAATGACAACCATGTATGTCGGATATTTGAAATTTAAAACACAGAGGTGGAAAAGTTTCACCCTAAGCTATATTTGATATTCCGAACTCAAAAATTATGTTTATTTTACACAATTCAAAACATATAAGTTGAATTAATTAATTTAATAATTAATACCCCCTATCAAAACAAATAATGTGTTTTTAAGAAACAATATCTATTAAAAGATTGACACTAGTTTAAGTCCAATTTCATAGTGAAATTAATTCCAATTACCACTGTTGGATTAAATGGTAAATATATATTCTAATTTTAATTTAAAAACAATTCAAAAGATAATATAATCATATAAATAAATTAGATTAAAAAGAGTTTTTGAATTAAAATACAACACTTTTCACTATTCATTAAAAATGAACTTTATCGAAAAGATACCAAAAATTTACACAATGTAAATTTTGATGTCTCGATTCTAAAGAAGAATTTTATTTTGTCAAAAATAACACATAAAATTGTCAAAAAGTGGATTTAAAAGAGGTTCTCCATCAAAAGGCGGTTAATCGTCCTTATAAAGTATATTAGAATGTTTACGCTTAAAATTGAATTCATTCACATTTTTAATCCTCTAAAATTTATTGTAAAAAGTAAAAATATTTTACAAACATATATAATCATTTTGTAGTTAGTTCTGTTGATTCCCTCCATTACAACGGCTAGGCATTAACTACCATTTAAAATAATATTATTTTATTATTATAGTGCAACGTAAGATTTCAATGGAACTCGTTGTTGCGTATTGGGTAAGCCATCAAGCATAAGGTTCCCTTTAAATTAATATTATATGTTTATTCACAAATAGGGATAAATATAAAAATGTCATATTCTTTATTTACCTGGGTTGTTACAACCTTCCCCCCTTTTGGGAATTACGTCCTCGCAATTTTAAAATTGGGCTCGGAAACATCCTTGAAAGTCCCACATTGGAACAAGAGTCGGTAAAAAAATCACTTTAAAATAAATAAAGAGAATTACAGAGGTCACTCGAGTTAACCAATACTCGAATTCCATGTAGGACAACATGGAAATTGAGGAGAAAACATAGGGTCATGTTCTGATGGAGAGTGATAGAAAACATGTTTAGGAGAAAGTTAACCACGAGAAAATCACAACCTTGGGATGGGTTAACCGGTAGTCGATTCCCTAGTAGGAAAAGTTAATAGACAACATTTTTGTTTTAATTTACTTTTTATTGAGGAATTTATTCATATGGAAACATAATTACTTATCATGTTGACTTTCAACTTTTATTAGATTTCTTACACAAACTCATATTTTCTCCAAAAGACGAGTATTTAGGAAGACTTGTTCACATTAAGAGTACTATAATCAACTTCTAGAGAATCAACTAATACAAAAAAGATAACTATATACTTCCCATGTCTTTAGACACTAACCAAAACCAAAACCCAAAAGGTTAGTACAAGATCAGATAATCCAGAAAAGGATAACCCTTTATAAAAAGAAAATCTATTCTTAATCTCCAAAATTTGTCCAACAAAACCCAAAGTTCAACGAGGACCATTCGATAAACAATTATCCATAAAATTCTTCAATTTAAACCAAAATATTATTGAAACCCAAATATTTCAAGGATTTAGTCACATAGTCTTCCAAGTTAAATCGTAACATTTATCTCCAAACAGCATCATTTTCTCTTAAAGTCTCGTATTGAAAAGCAATTAACATAATCAAATATCCCCCATGATAGGTTAATAAATTTCCACAGATAACCCAAAATAAACTTACTCTTAATTCATAAAATCATCTAACTAAAACGAATTAGTCAAACTAACCAAGGAATTCACGTAGTCCAGTGGTAGGTGATAAATACCAGTTGCACTTTAATTGTGGGTTCGATTCCCACAGCTTTGTCTGACGGGACGGGTTTTCACACGGTCTGTGTGTTTCCCTTTTTCCAAAACTATATAATTCATAAAACATTCCCCAACAACGAGATAAAATCGTCAAAAATAACCATAACATAATTTAACCTCAATTTTATCTCACACCTTTTACTTTCCATCATAACATATAGCAACCCATAATTACCTCAAAAGTTAGGATCATATAAACCCAAATGGTTCATTATAACTATGACCACAAAAGAACAAATAACTATTCCTTGAATAAAATTTTCATATATCAAACATCAGGGTTACACATACTATAAAAAGTCTTCTAATGAAACCCCATCAAAAAAAGAGACTTAATACTCTTAAGAATTTCACCATAAGTCTTGAATCTCTTATACGTTGACTTCTTACTCATTAAACATTCTTCATGATCCATTAACCATTCCTTACCAACTTATTCTGAAATAATTCATTCCTACAAACAAAATCATGAATCATATCCTAAGATTCCAAAAAAGGAAAACAAAAGTTAAGAAAGAATCCATACCTTCGACTGGTCATTGTTAGTTTCTTCATCCTCAATCATAATGGAATTAGGTATTGGTAAACGAATATTTATACGATCTTGGTGATCCCATTCCAGAGTATTCTTCATAGGACATGTGTTTGCATAATGACCATGCACACCACATTTAAAACATTCAATTGATCCCTCAGAAAGAACTTTGTTCCCCTTCCACGAGTCAACTGGATGCTTCCTTTTTCCATTGAAGGTTCTTGCTTTATGACCTCCATTTCCACATATATAGCATATTTCTATCCCTTTGAAACATTTTCCTAGGTGTTTATTTCCACATATTTGACACATAGGTTTTTGAACACACTTACCTTTATGATTATTACATGTAGTTCCGTAGGGATTTTTTTCTCGCATATATGATGACTTATATAAATCACCAAGGTTTAGGTGGTCAATCATGACTCCAGATAGTTGGTTGAGGATAAACACAAGAGTTCTCATTGTAGCTCCCATATAATTCAGTTACTCGCTCATAAAACTGTCACAGTTTCCTTCACATCCTCCGTTACTTTGGTGCCTACTAGATCCAGCCATTTACTAAAACCAAAATGGTCAGTGTGAGCATATCAACAAAACCATCATGTACTAAAGAGGAATATAAACACTAAGATATACTTACTCATTAACTTTATCTAAAACTAGGACTCATTCTGAAATCCTAACTATTATGGTAATGTCACTTATGCTTAGAGAATAACTTAACCTCTAATGTTATCTAAACCGACCTCTGATACCAATAATAAGGCCCCGGCCTTAAACCTTACTTAATATTGAATTAAATTAATAATAAAAATTGTGGATATTTTCAGTTTTAGAGTTTTATAGAATTAGGACATAACTATTACATCTCAAAAGATTACAAATTAGTCACTTCTACTAAATTTCCATAAAATAAATACTCTTAAAAATAAACATGTCTAGTTCTGTGTATTAGATAACTTGACTATACCTTGATCCCACCATTGACCCTATTCCACATTAAGTCCTGTGAAAAACATTTCAAAAAAACTTGGGGTGAGCATAAAAATCTCAGAAAGGGATACACAAAGAATGAAAACTGTTAGTTTTTAAAAACAAAAAGTAAACCATGTATACTTTATCAAAGTAATACCTTTCACCTTTAGGAAGTAGTAGAAACTCTTCACTGAATAAAATATTATTACTTACTCTTTTGTAACCAAAATATTAACATAAAACCCATATAAAGAACACATAACATATAAAGGTAACTTGGGACATAAACATACTTAAATGGAATAACCATATGGTCGACTTCCACACATATCAATTAATGGAATATCCATACGGCCGAATTCCATACCCAATGCATTGAAGGTTATAACGTAACCACCCGTCCTGGTATTCATGGCACCACCCGTCATATGGTTTATCACCTAACCACCCATAAAATGTCCAAGTACCATCATTACACATAAAATATTGAAAATATACACATTTCAATAACAACATTTCATTTGAAATCACAATAAGTTATTCCAAGATATTGAATTAATCAATCCATTTTCAAAACGATTTAAAATAGATTTTTGAATCAAAGTGTGCCATACCAATTTGAAGCTTTTAATGGAATTACAATTTTAATACATTAATGTCCATATAAATAAAAACTGAAAACCATTTTGAAAACATGGACATTAATGATAAATATTTATAATATAAATCTTTAAAACATTTAAAATGATATTTTTTTGTTAAAGATATTTTAACAAAATCAGAGACTCTTGAATACAAATAATTGCAAAATAACATTTAATCTGAACCCTATAATATCATGAGAATAAAGGGATTAATGATATAATATGTCAAAGGTCAGTATACACACCATATAAGAGTGAATTGGTTCATAACAAAAATTAAGTCTCAATGGAAATGTTAATTGAGATGGAATCCATTATAAAGAAGGTATCCTTAAAATAACGATAAATCAATCTCAAAATTATGGGCGACAAATATAAATACACCAAATATAAGTGGATATTAAGTGTAAAACAATAAATGTTAATTCAAAAATATTCAAAGGATGACATATTCAATAACTACATGTTGAACCCAAAGAAATCGAAGGTGGGTTAAAAAGTTCCCTTGGTAAAATTCTACAGCCTAACGGCGCCACTTCAAAATTCAGAAAATCAGTTGATGAGAGATAAAAAGGGAATGTCATCACTTGGAAATAAAATTTAAATCAATAAGGATATATAATTACATATCCCAACATAATATTATGTGAATTAAAATACATAACACAATAAGTCTTTTAAAAAGATGAGGGTGAAAGGTTCCCTTACCGACTAGGGTAACTTTCAAAACATACACCCCATTGAAGAAGTGTCATAAAATAAATATGTAAATACCCATAAATGGAATTATATTACAAAAGGAGTATAATAATGTGCAGTACATACACCACTCAAAGAAAATGGTGGCAAATGTAGCATAAATCTCAAGATAATAAAAGTGAGATGAAAAATCCCATACGAAGACTCGGCGGCCTAACGGCCCCACTTAAAACTTCAAAAATGGATTTATGAGATCAAATAGGGTCTCTCATAATATGAACATAAAAAGTTAAGTTTAAGGAATATAAAATAACATCCCCAAACATAAGAAATATGAGCTTAATAGAAATTACATAAAAGAGAATACTTAAAAAGAAAGAGATAGATTGGATCCCTTATGAAAATTCGACAGCCTAACGGCGCCAATCAAAACTTCCAAAATGGATTGATGAGAGATAATAGGGTATCTCATCATATGAACATAAAAAGTGCAGTAAGATTAATATAAAAGAACATTCCAATAATAAGAAATATGAGCTTAAAAGAAAATACATAAAAGAGAATACTTAAAAAGAAAGAGAGAGGTTGGATCTCTTACGAAAATTCAGCAGCCTAACGGCGCCAATCAAAACGTCCAAAATGGATTGATGAGAGAAAATAAGGTCTCTCATCATATGAACATAAAAAGTACAGTATGACTAATATAAAATAACATCCCAATCATAAGAAAGATGATCTTAAAAGGAATTACATAAAGGAGTGTACATAAAAAGAATGAGAGAGGTAGGATCTCTAACCTCGGGGGTCCGATTTGACTCGATCGTTCTTTAACGTCCTGAATAATAAACTTGAGTTAATTTATACATGATTAGGAACCTTTTTCATGTTAATTATTCATTTTATATCACTTATTTCCGTGTTATAAACATCATGTAATCATTTAAGTTAATAATGTTTGTTTTGACAATATTTGGTTCTTAAGTCGAAAGTGGACTTCTTACAATTACATGTTGTTCGTGTGGTCAAAGGATCATTATATCCATAATCATATTCATTATTTGGATATCATATATGTCATATATATCCATAATACACATGTATTTATAATATTACATAATCATTTAGAGGTAATAAATGAAATGCACTGTTCATGGAGACGGTAAGCCGTACATACGCTTGAAAGCTACGTTAATTTCTATGTCATTTTAATGGAATTAAAACTAAATGAGAGGTATGTATATTTTAATTACAGAATTATATTCATCATTTATATGTAACATAAATCATATATAATAACTTTAAATCCATCCTTTATACATCCCACATATGGCATTAACGAATCAAATCACTTTGAGGGGGTGGTAGTCCGCACTTCCTAAAATGAAATTATCGTGTTTACCCACAATGGAAACCGTAATGGTATTCAACCAAAGAAAAATACAGAAGCATAAGTAAAATATACACATATTATATATCATATATAAATATAGTGACATATTAATGGCCACTTTTGAAGGTGTTATATGAGTGTTGAACAATCATCGTTTCGTGAGGCAGAAATTCACCATCCACAGAAACAGTATGTTCTTTAACAATTAGATGTAGGTGTGTGTAAGTGTAGCTAGATTTATTCTTATAAAAACATCCTAGTATATTGAAGATACTAGATTTGTTACAAAAAAATGAATAAAAAGATTTTAGGGGGTTGGAGAAGCAAAATAAAACGAAAGAACACAAGTGAAGACATTACCTTAAAATCGGGTAACTCTTTTTGATTTGAGCTCAATGGCATCCTTGGGAAGACTTCTACCAAAATTGAGGATTATAGGAGTAATAGAGGGATGTGGAGAGACAAAATGGGAAGGGTTTGGCTGATCCAATGGCTTGAGAGGTGTGGGTAAGGTGGTAGAGGTGGGGGCCTTTTATAAGTGGAGAGGAGGGGCACTATTGGAAAGTTAAGAAAAGAAACTTTATTATAAAATGATTTTCGGATAAAAAGGGTCCCAAAATTATATATTTAGAGTATAATGTGATAAGGGTTATAAATACACCCATAAAATATGTTTTTTACAAGTGTAGGCCTTAGATTTTACATTATCTTTTCATTTTATTTAAATCTTTAAATAATGAGGTAATCACTGCATCATCATGGTGTCATAAAGAATTTAATTTTTTTAATGTCTAAAAATTATAAAACAAATATCATTATGTAGGAAATCTTTTTAGATTTATAATGAATATTTATAGTCAAAATTATAACTTGTATAACCGCATTTAAAAATTGTTTTAGAAAAACATCTCATGTTTATGACATTTTTATTTTAACATTAAATAAAAAGTTATTAATGTCATTTTCCTACACAGTGGCTCCATGGGGTCCCCAAGTTAACCCATGGATTTTATTGGTCGGCCATGAAACATCCAATAATGTTATTACATGTGTCTAAGTCATTTCATATTATTAAAACATTATTTTTACCTTAAACTACATTAATTACCTCTAGTCGCGATTAAGAACATAAAAGTTACTATTCACCAAAAAAATATATTAATCCCATTGAACAACATTTTACTTCCTAAAGAAAACCATGTATGTCGGATTTTTGAAATTCAAAACACAGTGGTGGAAAAGTTTTATTTAAATGAAAATTCAGTTTCTTTAACTACCACTCAGTGGTTTCACTATTCATCAAAAATTGAAGTTTTTCAGAAAAATACCAAAAATTCACCCTAAGATATATTTGATATTCTGAACTCAAAAATGATGTTTATTTTAAAAAATTAAAAACATATAAGTTGAATTAATTAATTTAATAATTAATTTCCGCTGTCAAAACAAATAGCGTGTTTTTAAGAAACAATATCTATTAAAAGATTGACACTAGTTTAAGTCCAATTTCAAAGTGAAATTAATTCAAATGACCACTGTTTGATTAAATGGTAAATATATATTCTAATTTTACTTTAAAAACAATTCAAAAGATAATCTAATCATATAAATAAATTATATTAAAAAGAGGTTTTGAATTAAAATACAACATTTTCACTATTCATTAATAAATGAACTTTATCGGAATGATACCAAAAATTTACACAAAGTAAATTTTGATTTCTTGATTCTAAAGAAGAATTTTATTTTGTCAAATATAACACATAAAATTGTCAAAAAGTGGATTTAAAAGAGGTTCTCCATCAAAAGGCGGTTAATCGACTTTTTAAAGAATATTAGAATGTTTACGCTTAAAATTGAATTAATTCACATTTTTAATCCTCTAACATTTATTGTAAAAATAAAAATATTTTACAAAGATATATAAACATTTTTTAGGTAGTTCTGTTCATTCCCTCCATTCTAATAACTAGGCATTAACTACCATTTAAAATAATATTATTTTATTATTATAGTGCAACGTAAGATTTCAAAGGAACTCGCTGTTGCATATTGGGTAAGACATCAAGCATAGGGTTCCCTTTATATTAATATTAACATTTTATTCACAAATTGGGATAAATATAAAAATGTCATATTCTTTATTTACCTGGGTTGTTACTATAAATCCTAGTAAGTGAATAAAAATTTCATAACATGGGGTAGAAAATACATGTTAGTCAATATGCTTATCAGTATAAAATAAATGAAAAATTAACATATAGTATTGATATAGCATGATATTCATAACAGGGGAATGGGGCAATAACATAAAACAATATATTAGAATGATACAAGGATCATTGTACATGTATTAGCATGAGTAAACCCTAATATCACATGAATTAGCATGACTAACCCTCATTTAACATTGATTATCATGATACAAAACATTACCAAATTCATTAGAGTGCTATTAGGGAACACCCTTCATAATCATTTTTCTTTCATGTATTAGTGTGACACAATGATCATACAACTTCGAGTCATCAAATATCACAATTTATTACATGAAAAAGTAATGATTAATACAAAAATTTAAGTCCCAAATAAATAAGTACATGAGAATAATGTTGAATACCATTGATAGATTAATTGGTATGGCATTCAATACACGATGGTTTAGGCATGGAAAACTGTAGTTCAATTTCAACTGCATAAAGACAACAAATAGAAATTTTTAAAATTGGTTGATGAGAGAGAAAGGGGTATTGAATAATTTATACCTAAAATGGATAGTATGGGGATCAAGTAACACAATATCCCAATATATGAAATTGAATTTTGATGTATAAATTAAAAGAAACATTTGGATGGAAATGTGAAGAGGGAATCCAATTTTGAAATTACGGCATGGTAATAGGTGTACATGGGATGTATTAATGAGAGATAAAGGCATATATCATCCTTAAAAAATAATAAGGGAAGTATGGGTAATAGTTTAAAAGATACCCCATCAGTTTTAATTATAAATAAAATGGTGTAAGAATATAAAGAAACATGGATAAAAATGAGAAAGGAAGGAACCCTTAAGTAACTTTGTCATACTAACGACTATGGTAATGGTCCAAATGGGGGTGGATAAATGATCCATCATTAAAATAAAAAGAAATGTATGGAATGTAATTTATTATAAAAGTATAAAAATATAACCAATTGAAATTAAATATTCAAATTTCATAAATTGTTCTTGAATTGACAGGAGTATAGGAAGGTGAGAATCTCTTATAGGGATGTGTGATCCCCAATGTATAGGAGATGCTTTAAGGGAGCACGTGGTTCCTTGGGAGGACTCCTTATAGTATATTGAAGAGTGTGTATGAGAATCACGGAGTTTGAGAGAACAAGAATCAGTGCTGGGGTGGGTTTATATAGGAAATGTGGCGGAAATATTTATTATTTTTATTTTTGACACTACACAGAAAAATATTCAAAACTAAAAACAATTACATGGTTTTTTCCAATGGTTTCTGAAAAATGATAGTGGAATGCATTATTTTATAATGATAAGCGCTGAAGTTATTAATGTGTTACCCTTTCTTATGTGGACATATTTTATACATTCAAGGAAATTAGTTTAAAATCATAAAATATTTAATATGTCTTTGAGGATTCACTAAAGCATTATAAAATAAAACCATCAAATCAAAAATCAAATTATATTAAATATAAGACCTAAATTTGGCCTAATATACCTTATAATGTATTTTATTACATAAATATTGGGTCATTATGAAGTCCTAAAACACACACACACACACACATATATATATATATATGATATATAATTCTCACCAAAAACACCAAGTTTCTCCTAATATTATGAAAATATTAAAAATCATAATTTTGATGTCCTGATTCAAATAAATTATATTCATTTTATATAAATAATTTTCTAAGAATGTGAATTTTCAATTTTCAAATAAAAACTGACATTTGTTGAAAAGTAGAGGTTTCTGACAAAAACAATATTCATTCCTTAATAAAAACTACACTCTACTTCATACAAATTATTGGATAATTTATATTTTAAAAAAATTATTTAGTAATAATATTTTATTAAAATATTATTCATTAAAAAAATTAATTAATTCATCAAAATTATTTTATTAATTGAAATTATAAAAACAATTTTAGTCTTATCATATCAAATTTTAATTCTTATCAAACGGATTAATTAATCATTTACAGTGTAAAAACTATTAGGAATAGATAGAATCATCATTTATAATTAAAAGGTTTGTTTTTATAGAAATATTTAATTATAGTAACATTAATAATAAAAAAAAATTTGGTACTAATTTGAATATTCTTGAAATATAGAATTTTATTTGAAAAATAAATTTATCAAGTAAATCATATTTTTTTAAAAGACTATTCATATAAGGGAATTGATGGAATACGGATTTTATTTATATAAAGGGATTAAAATTTTAGTAACTAGTACCTTATTATATAATATCTTATAACAACCACATATGACCTAAGGGTATATTTTGTGATGGTAAAAGACTCTTGGGGTGGGTCTGATAATATCATCTGAGTAGTGATTTCCAACAACATGATATTCTACGATATGATATTTCATTCAAGCATAACATGTGGATTCCCAGCTTGGTCAGGGACAAGAGTGAAGCCTAGGGATGTTACCTCCTTCCCCATATCTGAAAAATTGGCTTATGTGGAAAATTATACTTGTAGAGGCCATTGACTCTTCATTTTTAAATTAATATTTCCGTTGTCATTTTTATTTATGACCAATAATTATATTGATAATATTATTATTTGTTTTGAATGGTCATATTTATCATTAGTAATAATTCACCAATGATCATATAATGATCAAAACTGATAGTTACATATCACTTTATACCTAAATAGTTTTAATTGATTTGATACAGTAAAACTTATATTTTCTTGAAACAAAATATTATTTAATTGTTTTGGTCGTTATATCTCCCACACTAAGAGTTGCGGAAAATTATATTCCATGTTGTTCAAGATTTTAGAAAATCCTAGATTTTGATTCTATATTTCTTCTTCATTAATCCACTAACTACTACGACATATCATCATAAGAATCAAGGATTTTCATTAGAAATTACTTTCTAATCGTGAATCATCATGATCAATTCATAAATCAAATCGAAAAAAATTCGAATGGTCTTCATCAATGCACTCTATAAACACAAATAATGGGTATTTACACTACCTGGTATACTACAAATTTCTTCAAAACAGAACCATCATGTCTTGCAGAAATCGTAACTAAAGTTTTGTTGTGTTTTACGAATAAATTGGTTCACAATGATTGTTTTTATGATAAACATTGATCTGATGGGCCAAAGATAATTTCAGACCATTAATGAAGAGAATATGGGAGAATTTAAAAACTAGAGACTTGGGGAATGATCATCAGAAACTGTTCATGTTTTCCTCAATCCATATCCTTGGATATTTAAAATTATTAATTGATTGTAATCAAACCAAACATCTAATATATTCCCACAAATAATCTCATCATGTAAAATGATTGATCCACCAACCAATATGTTGGTCAATTGATTCATATTATTCATAAAAAAGAAAATAACTAATGAATCAAAATCATACAACATGATACATTTTGATTGGATCAATAATTAATGAGTAATGATTATCTCTTACCAGGTTTAATTAGATACACATACACTTTTGGTGCAACTATCATTGATCAGGTCTCAATCTCTCTCTTTTCACCAAGAATGCTCTCCTCCAACGTATATAGTTATATAGGGTTTAGTATCCAAACCTACGAAATACTATATATAAATATATTTTAAGAATAATTTATTATCCACAATAAAAATAACTAAAAAGAAATTTATTTTTTTATTTTATTCATTTACACCCATGACACCATTTTTACAAACGACCCACATAGACTAATATTTTTTCACATTTAGGGTAAAATCAATTTTTTAAATCATCTATTCACTCATATTTCAATTTTAGGACACCATCTTGGATTTATTCATATTTTTTAGGAAAATTGTTCACAATTAAGATTTAATAGTTTTAATATATCTAAAAAATTAATTTCAGGAACACTTGACCTCTGAATCTCACATTGTCTCAGCACATGGCTTTTTCAATATTAATATAAATATTCTAATTAATTACATGGAAAAAACATAGAGATTCTATAGTCCCTCTATCAAATACTTACATCAAAAAAATGAGAATACTGTGAAAAAAGGTGTTTAAAACTAACTCTCAAATGGGTCTCCTCCTCCCATAATCTGTCCACAAAATTATAGGAGTTGTTAATAATCATTCACCTAAGGTAAACACTCTTATAAAATGGGAATTTTCTCCTTCTTATTCATACCAATATTGGAATATGGAAAAGGAAACTCCACACCATGGTCAGTATCATACAATTTTTCAAACGCATAACTCCTCATTTGATCCATTTGTATAACACCAATATAACCCAAAACTACTATTCTCTTGGGTTTATGTGAAACACCTCCTCACAAACCTGACACAATAGTATGGAATGGAAGGAAAACAATTCCAATAAACTTCCCACTATCCCGACTAAGTCACCATAACTCTGAAACAATAAATGCAACCAACATCAATCTAATACGGACACCTAACGTTTACAGGGCAGTCAGACTCCTCCCCTATATGAGTATTTCCCGTTTCAATGATCAATAAAAGAATAATTATTACCCAAGAGAGATTACCTACTAGCTCACAAAAGTAAAATAGTGTCCCATATGGTTTCTAGTTCATGGACTCAAAATATTTCTACTTTGGTGGTGGGTTTTTAATTATTATGATATGAAAACTACCCTGATGATCAATTATTGTCCAATATATGTATCAAAACTAACCGCAAAAACCAAATCATGTTCACAAAAATCGGAAAATTCCATTATACCTAGGTATTTCAAAAGGGGTAAAACAATGTTTCTAATTTCATTTGTGTTCCCAAAGGCATCTACATTTCTACACATAATTGTTATTTGATATATTCATCATGGTCAATGATGATCATCGAGGTAATTCCCCATTGATGGGGTCCCATTTGGGTAAATATGTGTTCGAAAATATACATAAATTTTTTACGATCATCAACTATTGGGAACAAAAAAAGTGTTTATGTTAGAAAATCGATGCAAATACCATGGCTACTAAATGAAGTCCAAGAGAACCCATTACATTATAAACTCCATTAGATGTACTACAATGGTTATGGAAACTCCATAGCACCTTTACTCTAATCATGACTAGAATTCACATCCATGTTTGGGGAATGAATTAAGTGATTCCCTCTATCATGGAATTTCAATTACAAATTTATTTATTGGATACCTTATCATGTACAATCTCCTAGTCACTTTTTCTATGTCATGATTCATTAACTCACATTAAAATGGAAGGGGTATTTATTATCTAATAGAGTTATAATACACCGTCCAAAACCCAAAATGTCTCAAAAAAATGAGGTAAAAATATCTAATGCATCTTTAAAAAATTATATCACGATATTCCATAGAGAGTTTCTTCTACCCCATTCCCATCGTAAGAGTACAGAATGAAAAAAATTCATAATCTTAGAAGAACATCATCCATCATTTTTTTTATTTTACGATCTCTCATTGAGAAGATATAATTGTGACACATTTGGTCAATGTAAAACATTAAATTACTTACCATACAGAAGTGTTTCGACATCTTCAATGTGATTATTATCAATTATATACCAAGAACATGGGTCATATAGTTCTCCTATGGTGGTCTCAACTGACATGATCCTGTGAAAATAACCACATTTATCTACATCCGAACACATACATGATTAGTCCTGGATGCATCGAATAACACAGCATACTAGAAACCCATTAGAAATCTCAATATGGGAGCACTAGTTAATATATTCCTCATCTACTAGAATCATTGTTATCCCATTTTATTCACATGAAAGGATACCCCTAACTTGTTTATGTCTTCATCAATGCAACCACTCTCAGTGAATCATGTACAAAAATCTTATAGTACCCTTTATTTATAGGATAAATTACACCTCCATAAATAAATAACTTCATTATCCTTCAATAGGTCAACAACTACTCTTGCCTATGAGATGATATGTCCCCAATTATTGACCTCTCAGAACAAAAAATAAATCATTTTGAGATTACCATAATGATAGTAATCTCCAATTGTCTCTAGTAGGAACTTAAAAGGAGTCGCATGCTCATATTTGAATGTAGTGGACACATGGATGAAACTCATAAATAATACAACAAACTGATCCAAATATGTGTTACGGATGAAGTCTGTAACAGCCCGAGATTTTATGAAAAATATTCTTTTTTATTTCACTAAGGTCTTGTGTTGTACGCTACACCAAAAGGATCTTGCACAACACACATCCTTGACTTGCCTTGCATTACACGCAATCACGACCTTCCTCGATAGCGTGTGTTGTACACAACACCATGTTTCGCTAAACAACGATATGATATTAAGATATTATTAAAACTACCTGTTGTGAATAGTAATAACCACTTTTTGAAATTTTATAAATTTTATTTTTCCAAATGGACTTCATTTTTGGATTCGGAGTATCGAATTTAGCCTAAGGTGAAATTTTGGTACTTTTCAGAAAACTTTCATATTCTGATGAATAGTGAAAATTAGTAAATTATAATTAAAAACAACTTTTTTAATCGAAATAATTAATAGTGCTAAATTATTAATTTGAGTGGTTTTAAAGTATATTTAGAATATATTTTTACAATTTAATACAATGTTGGTCATTGGTTGTAATTTCACATTTAAACCAGACATAATCAAGTGTCAATCTTTTGATATATATTGTTTCCTAAAAACACGCTATTTATTTTAACAGCGGGATTTAATTATAAAATTAATTAATGCAACTTCTATGTTATGAATTTGGTAAAATAGGCTTCATTTTTGAATTCGGAATATGAAATATAGCTTAGGATGAAATTTTGGCATTAATCTGAAAAACATCAATTTTTGATGAATAGTGAAACTAATAAGTGGTAGTTAAAAAAACTGAATTTTTCATAAAACATAATTTTACCGCTTCTGTGAATGGAATTTCAAAAATCCGAGAGACACGGTTGATGTTAGTAAGTAAAATGTGATTCAATGAGATGAAAATAATTTTTGGTGAATAGTAACTTTTTACTTTTGTTTACCACGGTTAAAAGTAAATAGGGTAATTAAGGGTAAAAATGATATTAATATTACCCTAACACATGTCCTAATTCTATTGGACAAGTGTATCTCAACCAAAAACATCCTTATGTGTAAAATATTATCATTTAGGCCCACTTGGATTAGATTATGACATTTAATATTATTTTATTTAAAGAATAGTTAAAATAGTTAAAATCAAAGTTTAATAACTAAAACATTTTTAATATGGGGTTATACATAAGATAAATTCGACTATAAATATTAATTAGAAAGATAAAACGATTTCCTACATAATGATATTTTATTTATAATTTTTAGACTTTAAATAAATTAATTTATTTATGACACAACGATGATGCAGTAATTACCCTTTTAAGGAAATATTTACATAATTGATGTTATAAATGCTCAAATGAATGTAATTTGAGACTTTTTATGAATTAAACTAATTTTCTAGGTTACTATGATATATTATTGTTGATTTAATCAATTTGGTTAGAACATATAATTCTGTTATGACTTTCACAAAAATCATATATCAAATAGTGTCAAAATTGACACAAAATAGTTTTTAAATCAAATATTATATTATAAATTGTTATTTTATTTATAAAAATCTAAGGATCGGCCAAATTTCTCAGATAAGGATATATATATTAATAATAAACAATTTGGGGTTCTTTTGGCATGTTATAGTATGTGTATTAACCATATAGTGAAAGAAAACAAAAAGACACGGTAAAAGTTAAATTATTTAACTTAGAGTTAAATCTAATTGATAAGGTTAACATAATATCCTAAACTTGTCTAAATCCTATTGGTTGATTGGATTTAGACCCATCCCCACTTTACTTTCTAAATAAGACCATTTGGAACCATTATAAACCGACTTTGACTTTAATATAAAATAATATTTTGAGATATTCCTAAGGTGCCCCTCTCCTCCCTTATAAAAGGGTACCTCCTCCCCCTCTTCCTCACACAACTTTGAGCCTTCAAGCTCGGCCAACCCATGCCAAAATCCTTTCTCCACTTCCCTAGTATCATCCTAGAGGTCCTGGTCTTCTTGAAAGACCATCCTTAGTTCATTAAGTGGAGACTAAGAAAAGGCGCGTCAAAAAGAGGTAATATCCATTACCGATCTTTTTCAATTTCTTTTTTCTTCAACTTCTTCTTCTTTAGTTGTTTCATGATAAAGTAATAACATCAGTATTTATTATATACTGATATGTTATTATAAATATGAAACAACACTAATTAACCTTCTATCCATCCTACGGAAAAAGGAAATCACCGCGCGTGCGTACGTACGGAATACCGTCTCCACGCCGTGGTGTAATCTATTTTCCGCCACCACCTTAATTGGATGGGTATAAAGGTGTAATGAGTAACTATATATGATTATTATAAAGTGATATTGATACTGAAATATTATACATACACTTCAACACAATTCCACGACCATGGGAACGATATCATCGCTCGTGCGTACGTACGGACTACCGTCTCCACGACGCGATGAGATTCATTCTCAATGATTAACCATTCATGAATGATTATAAAGTATATATAATAAGTACTAATGAAATATATGATCTAATAATGATAATGGAATTATTTATATGTATATCATCGACTTAATTCCATTCAATTCAATAAGGAAACGAAAACAGCGTTCATGCGTATGTACGGACTACCGTCTCCATGAACGGTGTATTTATTTCCATTTACTGATTTATTATATATGTATATTCTGAATATATATATAAATCATGTTTTATATTCTGGAATTAAGTAATCATGATCTAAGTAATCATATGAATAATTAAAAGTTAAAAACACGAACGACAAATGAGACGATTTTACCCAAAACGCTACTTTAACATGAATTTACAAAAGAACAGGTAATATAAAGTAATAAGTGGACCATATATGATATAATAACAATGAATATGATTCTGGAATAAGTCAATAACATTATTTAAATCATTATACAGGAGGTTCGGACACTTACAAAGCAAGTCGGACCTAAGGTAAGGGAAATGTCACAATCTCATTTTTATCCGAGATTGTTTGTACTTTGGTATTTACTGGGGTGTATTTTATCATCCACATCCATGTTTCCTCAATATGTAATATTATTTCCATCCACCTACAATTGTTTAAATCCTATTTTACCCTTTGGTGAGTTTTTAGTAAATGATATGAAAGGAATCTTTTGTCGTTTTTCGTACGAGGTACTTTTTTTTACTTTTTCGACAAAAGTACGAAGAATGTTTTTTTTAAACTTATACGGCACGAACAGATTTTTACGGTTTTATAAAGCCTTATTTTCATGAAGCTTCCTCCAAAAGATTTCATGACTATTTTTAATAAAATCTCTTTCTTTTAAAATGGCATGACGTTTTGTGAAAAGAAATTGATTTTGAAGAAGAAAGGATATTTTCCTCAAGAATTCATTTCAAGTGTTTTATCAAAATTATTTTTCATCTAAGATAACATAGGGTTCTGTTTTTATCCCTATTGTTACATTTATTTAGTTATTTTGTGAAGGAATTATTTTTATGAATTCCTTTATCTTATATGAATTGTTTTATGATGTCACGATGTTTAAGATTCCCATTTTTATTACATGGGTTATGCAATGATGTATGGTTTATGATTTTGTGGAACACATAAGAATGGTATCATTATGAGATGGGTGGGACCTATATCTCCCTCCAATGCATTGGGTAAAGATTTTATATCTCATGAGATAGACATGGCTGGAATGGTAGGTTTTATCGGTTCAGTGAAACAGGACTGAAACGAGGGTTACTCGATTCAGAAAGGGACTTTGTCCACTAAGATAGTCTTGGCAATGAGTCTTGACTAACAAGAAATGATTCTCTATGATTATGTGTGATTGCCAAAAAGTTTCATGTTTTAAGTTATGATTATTGCAATTACATTTCACTGCCATGATTTACCCCATGTTATGAAATTATGATCTCTTTTGCAGGTTAAGATTTCCAAAAGTTATGTGCTTATGTATATGATGTGATTGATATTTGTTTTGTTTACACTTACTGAGCATTTGAGCTCACCCTTTTACGTTTTCTTTTCCCCAGGATATAAAGAAAGGTTTTAGGTAAAAAAAGGAAGATCTTTATGGGAGATTTTGAAGATCTTTCACCACCATTAGAAGATTATATTCTGAGTTTCCAAAGACACTAAACTATTGTGATCCTTGTGTGTGTGTTTTTTTGTTATGTACTAAGTATTCCGCAAATGTAATGTAATGTCCATGTACGTTAATCTTTGGGTCTCTACAGTTGGTATCAGAGGAAAGGTTTAGTCAACCTTTGGAAACTAGGATGCGAAAACATTAGTGAGATCCCTAGAGATATTTCTAAGGTATGTCTAGGGATGTCCCTAAGGATAAGTATATGTATAGGTTATAGTACTAGAACTACGCTAACGATCATAGAATTAAACCTAAGATGTTAGATATTGAAGGTACTTCCCCTTTATTATGTTGTTTTTCCTACATGATTTTTGCCTCTCACAATATTCTTTTTGGGTTTTAGAAAATGGCTGGAAACCAGATGATTCACGATAATGGAGAATATGATGGACAATGGAATGATATTCTTCATAATGAAATGGGATTTGGATGTCCAAACATCATTATTATGCTGAATCAGCAATCTCATAATATGATCAACAAAGTAAAATTTGGTAAGTTTCCTGACTCGGCTAATAAGAGAAAGATAGAGTTTCATGATGATCATAGAGGAAAGAAAGTTCAATTTCCCCTATGTAAATCATGTGGGAAGAGGCATCAAGGAGAATGTTTCAAAGGAACTGGAAGATGCTTTCGGTGTGGAAAAGAAGGACACAAAGCAAGTAAGTGTAAAGGAAAAGGTTCAGTTAACACTAGGGATGAAGATAATGGTATTGCTATGACATCAAAAATGGTTAATTGTTTTAAATGTGGAATGTACGGGCATTATGCAAACTAATTAACTAAGGGAAAGTCTCATGAAGAGAATCAGTATGGTCGTATGGGTAGTATTTATGTTGATGATGATGAAGAGACTACAAATGATATGTGAGATGAAAGAATTGTTGAAGCTCGGTCAATGGTTTAAGAATGTAGTGGAATGATGACATGTTTATCATGTGTAATGTTGTATAAGTAATCTCATGGTACTATGGAATAAAGAGACATCTAAGGATTGTTACACTGTTGTCTTTCCTTGAGTTATGAAAGTGTATGATTAATGGTACCACTATCCATGAAAGGTTATTCAGATATTTTTGGAAATAAGATGATATGCGCATAATGAAGGGAAAACGAGAAAATGAAATGTTTAATAGTATTCATGAGCTCATGATTGATATAAGGACTAAGTGATATCATGGTTTGAGTATATAGAATTTTGAGGATTTTGGTATGTGGAAAGTGTTAAATTTTAACTGAATTCATGTTTTCACTAAGGTATTCAAGAGAATACATGATTAAGGACTTTAAATGTTTGGAATGTAACCAACAAAACATATCTTATGATATATGGGGATCAACGATGGTATTAAATCTCTGGTAATCGTTTTCACTATGTTATGAGAGTGGACTGCAGTATTATGGATAATCCTAAAGATTGAAATGGATTATGTTGGACATAAGTGAGTATTTTTTAAGGATAGAAGTTTTTTTTCGATATTATTGATGGGATGTTATAGTAATTTAGTTTTAGAAAAAGGACAACCTGCAGGACGGGCGACAACCCATCGCGTCGGACAAGGATGTGGGAATCGAACCCACAACCGAAGTGCGACTGGCCTTTATTGCCTACCACTGGCCTACAGAAAGTCCCTGTTTATTAGAAACTAGTTTTATTATAATGAGCAGTATGATATATGAAGTATAAAGTCCATTTTAGGAACCATATATGATTAATCTCACTATAGATCAACTTATGTATATAAATTTTGCTAACCTTTTGTTTGAGACAGATGGAATGACCTGTCATTCTATCACATGATCTGCTAACACTTCACGAATAACAAATTGAACTTCATTTATTTAAGAGATGAAGTGGAAATTGTTCAAGGCACGAACAACAGTGAGATTGTACCAAAATAAAGTAAGTATTTAATTCTAATTCAAATTCTTCAACTTTAGGGAAACGATCTAGAAAACCAAAAATTTTGTCCTAGTGCTCTTATATCTGATTAATCAGATGGTACCTTAGATCATCACAAATTTATGGATTTGTGATTGTTGGATTTTCCATAGCCATGTTTTCTACCACTCTCCATCAGAACATGATGGTTAGATTTTTCTTCCATATCCATATTTTCACCTATGTGGAAACCCAGTGATTATTTTATTTAGGTAATCGTTAAATTTCATAATTTAGTTTTTAAATCCAAGTTTTGGTATTCCTTTTTATGATGTGGGTTTCTATTAAAGAAACTTTTTAATAGTAAACTATTTATAACCCCGACGAATTTCGAGGGCGAAATTCATTTTAAGGGGGGTAGAATGTAACAGCCCGAGATTTTATGAAAAATATTATTTTTTATTTCACTAATGTCTTGTGTTGTACGCTACACCAAAAGGAGCTTGCACAACACACATCCTTGACTTTCCTTGCATTACACGCAATCGCGACCTTCCTCGATAGCGTGTGTTGTACGCAACACCAATTTTCGCTAAACAACGATATGATATTAAGATATTATTAAAACTAGCTGTTGTGAATAGTAATAACCACTTTTTGAAATTTTGTAAATTTTATTTTTCAAAATGGACTTCATTTTTGGATTCGGAGTATCGAATTTAGCCTAAGGTGAAATTTTGGTACTTTTCGGATAACTTTCATATTCTGATGAATAGTGAAAATTAGTAAATTATAATTAAAAACAACTTTTTTAATCGAAATAATTAATAGTGCTAAATTATTAATTTGAGTGGTTTTAAAGTATATTTAGAATATATTTTTACAATTTAATACAATGTTGGTCATTGGTTGTAATTTCACATTTAAACCAGACATAATCAAGTGTCAATCTTTTGATATATATTGTTTCCTAAAAACACGCTATTTATTTTAACGGTGGGATTTAATTATAAAATTAATTAATGCAACTTCTATGTTATGAATTTGGTAAAATAGACTTCATTTTTGAATTCGGAATATGAAATATAGATTAGGATGAAATTTTGGCATTAATCTGAAAAACATCAATTTTTGATGAATAGTGAAACTACTAAGTGGTAGTTAAAAAAAACTGAATTTTTCATAAAACTTAATTTTACCGCTTCTGTGAATGGAATTTCAAAAATCCGAGAGACATGGTTGATGTCAGTAAGTAAAATGTGATTCAATGAGATGAAAATAATTTTTGGTGAATAGTAATTTTTTACTTTTATTTACCACGGTTAAAAGTAAATAGGGTAATTAAGGGTAAAAATGATATTAATATTACCCTAACACATGTCCAAATTCTATTGGACAAGTGTATCTCGACCAAAAACAACCTTATGTGTAAAATATTATCATTTAGGCCCACTTGGATTAGATTATGACATTTAATATTATTTTATTTAATGAATAGTTAAAATAGTTAAAATCAAAGTTTAATAACTAAAACATTTTTAATATGGGGTTATACATAAGATAAATTCGACTATAAATATTCATTAGAAATCTAAAATGATTTCCTACATAATTATATTTTATTTATAATTTTTAGACTTTAAATAAATTAATTTATTTATGACACAACGATGATGCAGTAATTACCTTTTTAAGGAAATATTAACATAATTGATGTTATAAATGATCAAATGAATGTAATTTGAGACTTTTTATGCCTTAAACTAATTTTCTAGGTTACTATGATATACTAGTGTTGATTTAATCAACTTAGTTGGAACATAAAATTCTGTTTTGACTTTCAAAAAAATCATATATCAAATAGTGTCAAAATTGACACAAAATAGTTTTTAAATAAAATATTATATTATTAATTGTTATTTTATTCCTAAAAATCTAAGGTTCGTCAAAATGACTTAGATAAGGATATATATATTAATAATAAACAATTTGTGGTTCTTTTGGCATGTTATAGTATGTTTATTAACCATATAGTGAAAGAAAACAAAAAGACACGGTAAAAGTTAAATTATTTAACTTAGAGTTAAATCTAATTGATAAGGTTAAAATAATCCCCTAAACTTGTCTAAATCCTATTGGTTGATAGGATTGCGACCCATACCCTCTTTAACTTCGAAATAAGACCATTTTGAACCATTATAAACTGATTTTGACTTTAATATAAAATAATATTTTGAGATATTCCTAAGGTGCCCCTCTCCTCCCTTATAAATGGGTACCTCCTCCCCCTCTTCCTCACACAACTTTGAGCCTTCAAGCTCGGACAACCCCTGCCAAAATCCCTTCTCCACTTCCCTAGTATAATCCTAGAGGTCCTGGTCTTCTTCAAAGACCATCCTTAGTTCATTAAGTGGAGACTAAGAAAAGGCGCGTCAATAAGAGGTAATATCCATTACCGATCTTTTTCAATTTCTTTCTTCTTCAACTTCTTCTTCTTTAGTTGTTTCATGATAAAGTAATAACATCAGTATTTATTATATACTGATATGTTATTATATATATTAAACAACTCTAATTAACCTTCTATCCATCCTACGGAAAAAGGAAATCACCGTGCGTGCGTACGTACGGAATACCGTCTCCACGCCGTGGTGTAATCTATTTTCCGCCACCACCCTAATTGGATGGGTATAAAGGTGTAATGAGTAACTATATATTATTATTATAAAGTGATATTGATACTGAAATATTATACATACACTTCAACACAATTCCACGACCATGGGAACGATATCATCGCTCGTGCGTACATACGGACTACCGTCTCCACGATGCGATGAGATTCATTCTCAATGATTAACCATTCATGAATGATTATAAAGTATATATAATAAGTACTAATGAAATATATGATATAATAATGATACTGGGATTATTTATATGTATGTCATCTACTTAATTCCATTCAATTCAATAAGGAAACGAAAACAGCGTTCATGCGTACGTACGGACTACCGTCTCCATGAACGGTGTATTTCTTTCCATTTACTGATTTATTATATATGTATATTCTGAATATATATATATATAAATCATGTTTTATATTCTGTAATTAAGTAATCATGATCTAAGTAATCATAAGAATAATTAAAAGTTAAAAACACGAACGACAAATGAGACGATTTTACCCAAAACGCTACTTTAACATGAATTTACAAAAGAACGGGTAATATAAAGTCATAAGTGGACCATATATGATATAATAACAATGAATATGATTCTGGAATAAGTCAATAACATGATTTAAATCATTATACAGGAGGTTTGGACACTTACAAAGCAAGTCGGACATAAGGTAAGGGAAATGTCACAATCTCATTTTTATCCGAGATTGTTTGTACTTTGGTATTTACTGGGGTGTATTTTATCATCCACATCCATGTTTCCTCAATATGTAATATTATTTCCATCCACCTACAATTGTTTAAATCCTATTTTACCCTTTGTTGAGTTTTTAGTAAATGATATGAAAGGAATCTTTTGTCGTTTTTCGTACGAGGTACTTTTTTTGACTTTTTCGACAAAAGTACGAAGAATGTTTTTTTTAAACTTATACGGCACGAACAGATTTTTACGGTTTTATAAAGCCTTATTTTCATGAAGCTTCCTCCAAAAGATTTCATGACTATTTTTAATAAAATCTATTTCTTTTAAAAGGGCATGACGTTTTGTGAAAAGAAATTGATTTTGAAGAAGAAAGGATATTTTCCTCATGAATTCATTTCAAGTGTTTTATCAAAATTATTTTTCATCTAAGATAACATAGGGTTCGGTTTTTATCCCTATTGTTACATTTATTTAGTTATGTTGTGATGGAATTATTTTTATGAATTCCTTTATCTTATATTAATTGTTTTATGATGTCACGATGTTTAAGATTCCCATTTTTATTACATGGGTTATGCAATGATGTATGGTTTATGATTTTGTGTCACACATAAGAATGGTATCATTATGAGATGGGTGGGACCTATATCTCCCTCCAATGCATTGGGTAAAGATTTTATATCTCATGAGATAGACATGGCTGGAATGGTAGGTTATACCGGTTCAGTGAAACAGGACTGAAACGAGGGTTACTCGATTCAGAAAGGGACTTTGTCCACTAAGATAGTCTTGGCAATGAGTCTTCACTAACAAGAAATGATTCTCTATGATTATGTGTGATTGCAACAAAGTTTCATGTTTTAAGTTATGATTATTGCGATTACATTTCACTGCCATGATTTACCCCATGTTATGAAATTATGATCTCTTTTACAGGTTAAGATTTCCAAAAGTTGTGTGCTTATGTATATGATGTGATTGATATTTCTTTTGTTTACCCTTACTGAGGATTTGAGCTCACCCTTTTATGTTTTCTTTTCCCCAGGATATAAAGAAAGGTTTTAGGTAAAAAAAAGGAAGATCTTTATGGGAGATTTTGAAGATCTTTCACCACGATTAGAAGATTATATTCCGAGTTTCCAAAGACACTAAACTATTGCGATCCTTGTGTGTGTGTTTTTTTGTTATGTACTAAGTATTCCGCAAATGTAATGTAATGTCCATGTACGTTAAGCTTCGGGTCTCTACAAAGTCCATAAGTCTATCGATTTTTATATGGTGTAATCCTCCCCAATGGGTATTACCACAACCCAAAACATCCATAAAATATTTAGAAATATTTATCACCCCAACTAGAGATGGTGATAACTAACCTCAAGGACAACTCTGACATCCACCATTCCACCATCCACAGGGGAAACGGGTAATCAATTATTAGAAGTGGATACCTACCTTTGTTTCACCCCTATCTATGTGAAACACATCAACATCCAACTATAGGAAATAATTCTCCTCTCAAGATAAAATCAAATGGATTCCCAAAATAGAACAATTTTCCATTTGAATACCATTATTATGCAACCTCTGGACCCCTCAATAAACTCTCAAATATACCCAGTGTCATCAGATATGCTATTACAAAATACTAGGTAATCCAAGGTGTAATTCCGTGTAGAAAACAAAACCATTATAATTTTTCATTACAAAAAAACCTATAAAGGTATGCCCTTATATCTAATCACCAATGCCAGAATAGAATGGTTATAGAATACATAACATTACGGGTAATACTAAATGACTGATATTGAAGTTGATGCATCCTATTTTAGTTGAACATATCCCAGCTAGCCTAGAATCACCCCTTATCAAATTATCAAAGCTCCTTCCCAACCAGCTTATGATCTACTATCTTCTTTGATGACCAATATTTCAACATTGATATTAGGCTAGAAATAAATGTTGAGGACTACATTAATTTGGTACCACAACCACTTTTGAAATATTTCCCTGAGAGGATCTCTCCCTCCTCCTATAGTCATCTCACAATGTGGTAGAGGATCGAAATCATTAATCCTTCATAGAGGAATATCCAATACAATTCTCAATAAAAAAGTTGTCCAATGGTATTACTAGGTCTCAAATATAATATAAACATTAGGGACATACTGATCAACACCCACTGTGAATAATGAAATATGGGAAGTGAAGAGACACATTGTATGTCAAACCAAACTCAATCCACCATGATCTCCTACCACATGGAGATCAATATGTACCTATAACACATGCTTACTACCACCAGGGATTTCTCTACAACATTAGAAAATATGATAAACACAAAATTACATTCCATAGAGATGTATCCATGATAACATGAAACTATCCTCTTTGGGTGGCAATGACTCTCCCTAATAATAATGGATCACATCTATAGGACTCATTTTTGGTAAGGGAATTATTAATCTTCAATATATTTCCATTTTTATAAATATTCACTACATATAAATATTCAGATTCCCTAAATCATATTGTAGTATAATTTACTCATGGGCCAACATCATAGAGGGGTCTCATCCCTGTCGAACATTCACACCACATATTCATGCATATCCACCATCTTCTATATAATGGTGGTCTGGCACACCTTGGAAAATGGATGATCTCTAAACACTAAAACCCATAATGAAAACTCCAAATCGTTATGTCATATACCCGTACCTCCAGAGCCAACTGCTTCCCCATAGAGAAAAATTAGTCCCTTGTGGAACCATCTTATTAATAAACGCTCACACGTACCAAAATCCTGATCCTATTCCTCTAGTCAAACATTCATTTCTTATGGGCCTATCCCATTGTAAATCCAAAACTATTTCCCTAAGTAAAACCCACATAACATGCTATTAGTAAATATATCATACTAATATCCAGTGGGAACTACCAACTACTCATGATATGGGTGATCATCTTCTCGATCTAAGAAATTATCCATTTGGTTCTCTACAACTGGTAGTACAACTCAATGCCCAAATTAGGAAAAGAACATCATGAGTGGCTCCCTGATCTATAAACTCATCACTCATATGGTCTTCATCGAAAAAATATCATAGAATATTAGTTGGTTATCAACATGGGGTAATCCTGATAGATATCATTATATTCCATGCTCAATAAGTATATTTGGAAAAATTACTCAAGAAGGACATGGAAACCATATTTCAATAATTTATGATGTATCTTCCAATTCAGTCCATACGAATAATTAATACACATATATACTCAACAAGAATCTCATAATTGACTTGGATTAAGGATTTGTCTCCTTCCACACAAATATTGGACACTCGAGACTAAGATCCATACACAAAATTGATTAACATTTTTTTACCTAGTTACCAAATGAAACCTGACATCTAGACAAAAGTATAATGAAACACTGATACTAAACCATGGATGTTTCATAAAAAATATAGATGGGAACTCCTTTTATACCATTATATCATTACCTAACATAATGGGGATCAAGACACAACAACCACAATACCACCTCTAATAGTCTGGGGTAGGCGACAAGATCCAAGAAGGAACATCACACAAATAAGAGGCATTTGTCATAAGTACCTATGTGCATTACCACATCTCCAATCCCACACAATGTTGAATGTATGACATCAAAAAATAGTTCTTGAAAAAATATATAATCCAGTAATCATAGAATGAAATGTATTGGAACAAAAAACTGGGCCAAATACATGATCGTACGAAAATAGAATGTATTGTCTCACATCCCCAATTTGAGGGGACATCTATAAAATGTAACACGTGTATTCATCTTTTATTTCCTATCCCAAAAAGCTCAGACATCACCCAGTCAACCGAGGTACTCCGAAAAAGGTCTTCCTACTTCATAACACCCAACATGTGTAGCCAGATCCCAGGTAGTGATGAGTATATCAATTCCTAATAGGAAACCCCCAAATAAAAATGAATAAATAACCATAATAAGTAAAAATATATTCACAGAAATATATAGATAGAAAATATAAAAATAAAATATATTTTTATTCTTCTAAGAAACCTGGTCTCTAGGTAATGATCCAAATTAAAAATAAATACTCATATTCCTACGTCTACATTCCACATTGAACTAGTCTTGAAGAAAAAACACCACAACTCAAATCCCAACAATGATTCTTGCTCTAGCGGTAGTGGTCAAAGAATCATGAAATAGAAAGTATACGTTGGTTGTATAAAGATATACGATATACAAGTAACACCCAAGGTCATGGGATATACCAATACCTCAATCTAAATTAATGTTCTAGGTGGTGGATTCACACCTGTGTAGTATTGGTCAAGATGAGAATAAGAACTCCACCTGGGGTATGAAGATGATATAGGATCTCACTCAACGTCTCAAAAATGTATTACAAAAAAAATCAAATAATTACTAATGAAGTTTTAATTTTTCTAGGGGTGGTAGGTAATTCATTACTAATCATCGTGGAATGTATATGGGAACACACCAATTTTTTTTCCAATATATAGATGAAATTTTTTCCACCCAACATCTAAATAGAACACTGCCTATAATAGAATTACATGACATGTCCCTTAAACCCTGGTTACTATACATGTAAATGGAACATGTGTATGTTTTTGTAACATTACATAGCATGATATCACATATTTACTACAACATGGATTTTTCTAGGTATTCCTATCAATGTATGTGTTGTGGTACACAGTGTTCGATGGGTTATTCACCCCTACCCTTATCTTTGTACCGTTTGAGGTACACAATGGGAAATATTAATAGGGTCAAATTACATGTGACATGATGACAAACTATAATGTCCACATACTAAAATATAATTACTCGATTCCACATAATGGGTATCCACATGACCTCTAGAATGCCTCACTATACAGTAGAGGTTTCCGACTAGAAGTGATGGTCTAATGAGTCTTGTGGGTAGATTATACCCTCATTACAAGAGTAATAAAAACCATATAATTAATTAAATATATGAAAATGTAATAACTAATGAATTTGGATTACCAAGATTCTCCCAATAGGGTACAAGCCACAACAAAAATGTAAATAATGTAATGTCCTGATAAATGTTGCAAAAGAGAATGAAACTCGAAAATAAAATTAACATGATAAACTCATGAAACGAACCTTAATTTGAGTCTAGAACCTCATCTATGTGAATCCCTAGCATGAATCCATGTAGTTCATCTTACCCTTTCCTAAACTAAATGCATGATGTCTACTAGGGTACCCCACCTCACCCGAGAAGGGTGTGGGTTCAACTGAGTAGTCCAACAAAAATAGTGTCTACTAAACATTCATTCAATATATAATGTATGAAAGATATAATTAAGTATAAGGTGAATAAATTCAATTTGTGTAAAATTAGTTAATAATTAACACTTATGTAATTCCTCACATGTTTTCAATTTCGATACTTATACCATCATCATTACGTAGTTCACTTTCTCCACATTATTTGTGGGTTTTCAATTTTCATCAACTCAATCCATAGGGGGGATAAATATTGTTCCATATCGCATTAGGGATAATTAAATTATCAAATATCCCACACCCTCATCATGAAGAATCATTCTAGGTGATCTTATATAATGTTAAAATTTTGAGAATAAAACTTTTTACCTTTCCCTAATCAGTTCATTCTGTGGAAGAGTTTACACCCTCAGACAAATTCGACCATTGGTCATAGATCCCCATGTAAACACCCACACTAACAATACTTGCACAAATTCATATAATTATATTCACACACATATACAACACCACAACCAATCATAAAAAATACGAATACTAATCAAAATCTATAATGACCAACATGGGAATTAACATTATTCAATGACACATTAATACAGTTACAATTTACCTTACACAGTAATTTTTTCCAATTCCCATTTGATACGCCTAAATCATTAATCATATTAATTAATTACCCTACATTGATCCAACTAAAATATAAAACCCTTATCATATGTTATTTATTTTTTCACAAAAATCATTTCCCAAGTATTATCCCACTTATGATTTTCAGGTACAAATCACACATCATTTGGAACATTAACATTAATCTCTTTTATCATTTTTAATGTAAAGACCAGAAATCCCTTATACAATAACCAAATATTTGATCAAATACTGACTTTCCATTCAAAAACAACACAATAATAAATTAGCATATTCGTCATGGGATCTACATAATCCTATGTCCATTTCACACAAAAAAGCGTTGTTTAACAATGTTTGGGATGGTTAATGTACCCCATTGGTGGCCAAAAAATCATTAAGTAATCCTATATAACACCCATGGGGATCAGGAGGTGTTAAAATTTTGTTTTTTACACCCATTATATCAAATATCAATAACGACGTGAAGACCAAAACAAGGGGAAAGCAAAAAATAGAACCTTCAATTCAAAAATCCATATAAAAACCATGGGATATAACTTATTGAACACATAACTCGAATATGTTGATGAATTGTATCATAGATAAAGCATTAAATCACCACTCAAACAATGTTTTGAGCTTAATTATATATCTCATTGGATAAAGGGGAATTTAGATCATGGGATGGAGATAAGAGAATGATGGAAACCCTAATATGAAAAGGGAAGCAAGAGAGGGATTAGAGTAACCCGAAGTTTTTATCTGAATCCAATGGTGATCCAAATGGCCAATAATTAGAAGAGATAAGTATCTTGGTTGATTTTGAAGCCACGGTTCATCATTACTATTGTGAAAGAAGAATTGGGTGAAAAATCTAGTGATGTTTTAAAATAATGAAATGGGAATTTTTTATATTTACAAACCTTAATAGGGGAACGTGGTTTCCCCGCATGGTTTTACAAATCATGACTGAAATATATAAAAGACACTATAAATGGGAAGTGAGGTCACCTGATTACATAGAGATACCTACATGGTTTACAAACCATGTTCCAACTATGAAATATTCCACTACCCAAAATCACACAATTTGGCCACCCACCTCACAGGTTTTACATAATCTTTTTCTATCTACTCCCCAACCATGCACCATGAATAGGTTGGACAGGTTTTCCCTTTATATTCTGTTCCAAACCCTCAGAACACCCCTGAAGCCCGAAAAATTGTATATAAACAATTATTTTACCAAAAATTGTGATTTAAACGAAAATTTATTCATGTACTTACCTCCACAAGTCCAGGATCTTATAACCTCCCAACCTTATAATGGATCATCCTGAAGCCTCTATTCCAGAACATCAACAAGTCCCTAAAGGAAAGAGATCAGTCTACTAAGCTTTCATATCTGATTCTCATTCCAATGAACCTTCATAAACATATCCATGTTTCCATAAAAAATGATCTAATGGTACTATTTTTCCTCGCAATACATTCTCAATATGATCCACAATATCAACATGATGATCCTTAATGAAAGTATCAACATGAAGTTATACGTACTCATCAGTGACCATTAGGGATAGATCAGGGTGATACTACTTATGTTGCGATACATGAAAAAAATTGTTCATTCCAATATACCTCATTTGAAGAGTCAATCAGTAAGTCATTAGTCTGATACTCCCAACTGTATCATTTGGCCTCACAGACTTGGGTGAGAACACAAATGGTTTGTTTATTTTATGATTACCCATCAATAGAGACACCAAATGAAACACGCAATCACCCACAATAAAGTCAGAAGGTCTATAAATCTTATAAACATAAAACATCTACCTAATCTGAGCCATTTCAATGTTTTTTTGAATTAGTTTATCCCTTTTTATCCTCTCCTACCAGTGATTATATCCCAATATCATAGATTCTTGATCCTCTATCTAAGGGAATGGGGATCTACCTGGTTTCCCATAGAGTGCCACAAATTGTTTTATCAGAATCATACCCAGAAAACTATTTCGGTAGGAAACTCAAAAAGAAATAAATGTTTTTTCATAACCCATTGAAATCATGGAAACAAGTTCTCAGAATTTAATCAAATAGATGAATCATAAACTCTAATTTCACATCCATTTTTGGTTGCAAATATTTACATAGAAACACTAGTGTAACCAGTGCAGACTTCACTACATTCTAGATGTGTGATATGAAATTTGGGCCACTATTTGAATATATTGTTCTTAGTGCTCCATGAGACTATACCATATCCCGAACCTAATGCTTTCCCAACTGATTAATAGAGAATGTATCTTGGATCCTATAGAAATGAGACACCATAGTCAACCAATCAACAATCTCCCATATTGAATCATTATTTCAGGGAGTACATAGAAGAACCACTACAATATCCATCTTCACATGAACCCACGTCCATTATGGAATGGGAAAATTTTGTAAACACCCACAAGGGAAATGATGATTAGTTTTCACCTACTAAGAGTTAAGGCATCGCCCATCAAAACCTGTAACCACTTTCTTCATTCATGGCCACCAATTATGTTTAAGAAGATCACAATACATGTAAATTAAACAAGGATTCAATGCTTATATAGATGTATAAGAATCACATATGAACTATTTTCACACACCTGCGGCCACCACAACACAATCACAAACATAAACCATTCCATCCACACCAATAACAAAATTATTTGGTGAAAACCCACCTTTAAGACATTTCTTCATATCCAAACAATCGGGGTCCTCAACACGACTCTTCATGAACCAACTCAAAACCATATACTCAAATTCTATTGAAAAATTTTTAAACTGTTCATGCACATCCTCTGTCTCTAGGTTTATATTAGTAATCAAGTCCATACTTCCCCACTCTGATTTTGACTCTTGAACCTCATTATTTAGATTCTTCCTGCTCATAGCATCCAAAATATTATTCCACATTCCAAGTGTAAAATCCAAATCAAATTAAAAATACTATAGTTACTCATTCAAAATCATTTTTTATGATTACGATCACACTGAGAGATGATGTACCTAAGACATTCATAATTAGTATAAATGGTAAACCAAACTCATGTAATGTAATGCCTCCAACACACTATGTCATAAACCGGAGGGGCCAACTCAAAGTAGGGAAATTTTATTCTTGAGCACTAAATGTCCATGATCCACATGTAATAACCAGATCATCCTACAATATAACTACTCCCATCCCAACACCTGGAACATCACAGAACATGGTATACTTGTTACTCAACTCATGTAAGATCAAAATCGGTGTTCTAGTTAACCTCTTCTTCAACTCTTGAAAATAATTTATGCATGCATTAGAACATTCATACATATCCCCTTATTAGTTAATCATGAATGTGGTGATTCCAAATGGGAGAATTTTTTTATAAGTCTTTGGTTGTATCTTTGAAATCCCAGAAAAATCTGTATTATAGAGACTTTAATGGTATGCTCCCAAGACACAAAAATTGCAGTATAGCAAGTTCAACTGACACACCTACCTCTGTGATGATGCAAATCATGAAATGAAATTTATCGATCCAAAAATTTAATTTTAATATCATGAAATAATGCCTATGTTATCTTAGATTACTCATTATTTTGTTAAAATGATTGGCATGATTTTCATGACTAATGGAGTAGAACAATTTGTTATCAGTAAAGAATACTACGAACTGATACATATATGGTTTAAGTATTCATGTTCATTGAATGCATTGACATAGTAGATACATTGTTAATCTCAAAGAACATCACAATAAGCTCATACAATGTGTACCAACTTTTGAAGGCAGTTAGTTGCATATCATAAGGCTTTACCCTATGATTGTGAGACCCTATAAACTAATCGATTTTATGAAACACTAATTCACCTACAACTTCGTCAAATAAATCATCAATTCAAGGGAGTAATTATATATTCTTAAATTTCATCTACATTATATTCTTTTAATCAACCAAAAATCATAGTGAACCATTATCCTTATTGAAAAACAAAACATGATACCCCCAAGAGGACATAAAAAAACAAATGATTCATTTATTTTCCAATTTCCCTAAACGAGCTTCGCATTAATGGAGTTATATCAGTTACATTCTATATAATGAAATCGAAACATGGCCTACTCTGGGTGGAATCTTTGTCCAAAACTCAACATCACACTTTGGGGGAATCCATGAGAAATCCTCCGAAAACACATCCTTAAAACCCACCATAGTAGGAAATACATTATACTCAACTCCTCAATCATCCAACATAATAAATGACTCATTGGTTGTGAGATCCCCCAACAATTGAAAAATTTTCCCTAGAAAACATACCAATACATTTCATCCACCATTAAGGATATACGAGTCTCTCTCAGTAGACATGATCATTTCCCAATGAGTTAACATTCGATATTGCCCCATAAAACAACAACCAATTCATGCCCAAAATTAGTTCAAAACATGAAATCAAGAGGAGAAATAGATTCTAAAAAATTTATATCCTCCAATATCCAGTGAACATCCACTACACTATCTCAAATACTCATCTCACAAGACAAATAGTGTATCATTTGATATAAATACACACATAAGTTTCACAGATAGGGCCAACACGACTAAAATCTATGAATATATTAGAGAGTTTGTGGTGATTATGAAGAGAAATGAAATAAAAAATGTGAAATATATGAGAATCATAACGGAAATTATTTACGGTCATGCCTCTCCACATCTAGGTGTTTTCTAAACTACATTCAGCTGACATGTCTCTCTTCAATGGGCTCTATCCGGATTCTCAGGGGTCGAACTGACCTACTAGAATGGATGCTATCATCATGGACTATCATTTCCAAATCCTAGACTTGTACAACTAGTACAGCTCCGAATACCTTCCTTATATGGATTAATTGACCTGCTACCCACACTCTTCATCTTCCTCAAGCCTGCTTCTATGCATAAATTTTGAGGGATCCTACAGAACCTCTTCACATTCCCCATTTATTCACATGGATGACAGTCAACTAGTGGTTTGGGATACTGACTGTGCATGTGTCTCGACCTACCACATTGGTAATAAAACACCTAATCTCTTCCTTGAGATGATAACCCAATTTTCTGAGAACTCTATGCACTACCTCACTAATTTAATCTTAATAAAAGAATATTCTTACTCTTGGAAGCTACACTACTCACCAATCAAAATGGTTCTACCCATCCAATACATGAACCCCCTTCATGGTCCCTTATCAGATAAGAGACTGATCCACTTACTATAAAAACCTTTTCAGTTGATGGATATTCTATTGAGACCTGATATAATTACTTATATTATCCTCTAAAAGTTTCTCCTCATCTACCTCATCTCATGAAAATTATTAAATGAAGCCTCACAAAATAGTACAACAACTAGCATAATCTATCCCTAAAATTCCACCTTGAGTCGAGGTCATGAAATACAAATACTTTTACTAACTCAAGGTCTCTGGGAATAAATACAATTGAAAAACTCTCCAAAAAAATCCTTACATAAATTTCCTCAGCTTTCTCAGTATACACCATGATGTCCCAGAGACAATTTTATTGACCTCTAAATATAAAGGCATCCTATGGGAATGAAATTTTAGATGGACTCTTTAGGTGATCTTGAATTGAATGGATAGACTATTTCCAGAAAATACCTATATGAAGTCTTCCCTCTCTACTATTAGATTGAGGGTTCTGCAACTAAAGGTCCTTGTTCAGCTCAGAATGCTCAGCACAACCTGCCCTTTGTCTCGTCCCATCATTTTCATCAATTGAGAAAGATTCCCATATAACTAAACATCTCTATTATCCTGGACCACCACATTATCCTACTTCCCTACTAGGGGAGAATTCTCAGAAACACCAAATTTTCCCGCAACTGAGACATGTCTTCAGGGAGTAATTTCACTATATTGACAAACATGATCTTTATAACACATAACTCAAGGCTTCCATAGTTAAAATATAACAAGGCCCACTTCTATCAATAAACAACTCAATTTCATACACCATCCAATCAATACAATTACTCGTTGAACACCACCCCATACCATACCCACCACAGTTCATGGTAAACGTAGGGAAAAACAATTCACATCACAATGGTCCTTCTATAGACACCCTTTTTAAAACAACATTTTCTACGATTTTAATGTAAATACGTTAACTTAATCATATTTCAAATTTTTAAACATGATAAAACCATAGTTTATCTCATTCTTATCTTCCTTACGAACAATCCTATGAATCATTTCATACATTATTTCCATTTTTTCATCTCATCCACACTTATTAGACACCAATCACCTTTAATTTCTTCAAGATAGTAAAATTCACTTCACATTTTATATCCCACAAACCCATCCTATGTATTCCTACCATGATGATTTTCTCCCATATACATAGGGTCCTATAAAGATGAACGAATGCACAACCCCATTCCATTATAGTCATGATAATAATATCATAAAATAGTAACATCACCCATCATTTGAATCAAACAATGGTTAAATATCATCAACTATAATAATTCATATCAATAACAAGAGTTCCCTCCATAGGTGACTTGGGATTCTCTAATACATTAGTAATCTACTCCTACAAACTAGCTCATTTACGAGGCTCCAATAATCCTATTATCCTATCTACCATCCCAATAGCATATCTAAAAACACACTATGATACAACTTTTTGACATTACCAACCAGGTATCCACAAAACCTGTACCCCAAGTCAGGTCGCCACATGACCTCAAGCATGACAACACATATGCCAGAGATTGTCCATTAATTGCGAGGGTCTAATGAGTCATATGGGGAGACTATACCCTATTTCATAGATTATGTCACAATAGATATTAAATTAAATAGCATAAAAAATATTAAATAATTACCTTACATGACCGAGCATCTCCAAATAGTGTACAAGCCACAATGAATATGTAAATAATGTCATGTCATGGAAATAGTTTCAAATGAGAATGAAAACCCAAAATAAATGTAACTCTATAAAAACCCCAATCAACCCTAATGTCATGTATGGAACCTCACCCTTATGCCTCCCAATCCCAAATTAACTCCAAAATACAAGTAATTGTCCCCTTTCTTAACCTGCAAGCATGAATTCTCTCGATAACCCCACGACACCTGAGAAGGGGTTGAGTACATCTTAGTATTCTACCACCAATAGTATCAAAAAAAACAATCAATATATAGTGAATTATGGAGTCAAGTCAATATATGTTATATAAAGACAATTTAGGTTCCATTAGTTAAAAAATTTCACTTATGTCATTCCTTGATTAATTCCCATCTTCAATACTTATACCATTTCATTACATAGTTCACATTCTCCACCTAATCAGTGGGTTTGTAATTTTCATCAACTTCATGAATAGGATACATAAATCAAGCTTCATATCTCACATGGAATAATAACATCATCACATATCCTTCACACTCACATTGAAGCGTCTTTCTAACTGGTCTTATAAAATGAAACAATTAGGGGTATATAATTCCATCAAATTGACTTATCTATGCATTTTTGGGGGGAGTTTAGTGCCTAATTATATCAGGACATGTGGTAGTATATCCTCACATAATTACTTCAATATACCCAGACATGTGATTATTCTTTTTTGTCCATTCACCACACATATACCATTACATAACCAAAAACATCCAATTTGAATATATATCACAATCCATAATAACTAAAATAGGAATTGGCATTATTCCATATACCATTAAAACAGTTACCATTTACCATACATATCCATTTAACCTAATTCCCAGTTTCTATTATTAACTAACAACGAATATTCACTAATTATCTTACATACCAATATTAAAATATCCATCCATTTCCTCATTTCAATTTGTTTCTCACAATTATGATTTACCAGGTATTATGTCACTTATGAATTTATAGTAAAAAAAAACTTCATTTTCCACATTTCCATTATTGTCATTTATCCATTTTCATGTTTGGTTAAAACTCTCTTAGAAGATACACACCTATATACCCAACTAAACATTTTCCATATGAAATCATCAAAACCTTCAATTAACATGTTCAATGTGGGATATAATTAATCATAAGTCAATTTCCCACATCAAATTATCTTAACCATGTCTAGGAAGGTTGATGCACTGCATCAGTGGCCCCAAAATGGTAAATTCATCCCCCATGAAACCCACATGAATTTTGAGGGGTTAAATTTGTCATTCGGAAACCAATTATATAAAATCTATCTAATAGATCAACAAAAATATCATGTGGAAATAAAAATTTCAATCTTTAATTCACAAATCCATATAAAAACTATGGAATATAACTTCTAGACCACCTATCTCAAATCTATTGATAAATGATCTCTTAATCAAAGACATAGATCCATTTGATTCCTCAACCAATATCTCAATGAAAATTGAGGTATTTAGTGAATCATATGGATATAAGAAAAAGATGAAATCCCTAATCATAAAAGAGAAGCCAGAGAGGGATTACACACTCGTGGAGAATTCATATGCAACCAATGATGTTCAAAGAATCCTATAATGGAAAGATATTGATAGAATGTAGGATTGGGAAGCCATGGTTATTACATATGGTTGTAATGTTGTAAATTAAATAGAATATATTGTGAGGATTTAAAATCCAATAATTTAATTTTTATTTTCAATTTTTCTTTCTTTTTCACCATCACATAGTGTACCCACACAGCCTATCAAACTATGTGAAAACCATGAACAAGACACTATTTTAGGTAATTGAGGTTGCCTAATTAGCCTAGAAGAAGAACACGGGTAACAAAACGCGCCAAAAATCGATGATATCCCACAATCCAAAATGGAACAATTTGGAATCCCATATGGAATGGTTTACATAATTGTAAACCATCAATGTTCCATTAGTAATCCTTCTACATGTTAGACTAGGTTTCCCTTATTTTGTGTTCCAAACCCACATAACACCCCTAGGCCCTATAAACATTCATGAAATACTTATTAAACCCAAAAAGATATTTTATGTAAAATTTAGACATTTTCATTCCTCAATAAGTTCAGGATCATACAGACACACAATGTGACAAGATCACAATCTATGTGCTAATTTTCTTGCTTGGGAATCCCTAACTCCTATGGAGGGGTCCCATGAGGCATGTTTCTAATATTTACACAATGTTTTTTTCAGTATTTTTCATAATACCAAATCATAATTTGATTTTTCTTATGTATTTCTCTGATAAATATTTTGGATGTTCCCCATTCCAATACCAACGAAGGATATTAGTCATGCCTTACCACTACCGAATCACTAATATCTAGATATTAATCCTTAACAAATGTCTCATTGTAGTTTTATTCATTGTGCATTAGAGTACATAAAAGGTTGGTATCTAAAATTCCTAATTCACCCATGAATCCATCATCACACCACTATCACATCATAATGATCTCAGATCTACAATATTTGACACTTGATCCATTAAAATGGTGAAAAACATTTTATTTTCCTGTAAATTTCAAACCATGGTCCGAAGGCAATTTACCAAAATTAACAATGAAAATATTATAGAAATGAACAACCAAAAATATGAGGAATGATCCTTGAACAATTTTCATGTTGGCCAGAATCCATCTCCATTAGTATTACAAATGAATTATAGATAAAAATCAAAGAAAAATCCTAAAAAATACCAAAAAATAAACCCTTAACACAAAAAGACAGATTTATAATTCAATTAGTTGGATGATTTAATCTTGTTTATCATTGAAATTGAAAATTGGGAATGAATCAAATCAATCCATTACTTCCTACTATTTGGATCGATCGTTCATGAATTACAGTTCTATTTTTTTATCATTGATGAGATCTAGGACATCCTTTGGGGTAACAATCATCGATCTAGTCTCGACATGTCATCATTGAAAAATAATACACTCCAAAAATGGCTCAGAGGTCTCTAGGGTTTTGTGGGAAAACCTATTATAAAAATCTAAAACATTTAAGAGGAATTCAATTTCTATATCCGAAACTAATAAAAAAATTAATTAATCTCTTCTATTCATTTACATTGGTAGAGCCTTTTCCAAAAATTACCATGATGATATTTGTTATGTCATGTTTAGGGTAAAACACATGTCCCAAACACATTAGTTCCATCAAATTGCTGATTCGGTCCATCATTTAGAATTTATTCCATTTTTTGGAGAAAAAAATTTGTTTGAAATTTAATATATAGAATATATTTAAAAAATTTATTTCTAGGACACTATGCCAAAAAATCTCAAATTCTTTGAGTAACTTGTTTTAGAGATAATTTTAAAAATATTTCAATGAAATATGGGAAAAAACGTGTACATTATATCTTTATTATTGAACTGTATTGTTTTCGATAATTATTGGGGAAGAAAAGTATTTACATTCCCCTTGTTTATTTTTTTTTATTCATTAACATTCTATTGATTTATTCAGGTATATGTGGCCATTAAACATCCCCAAAATATCCAAAGAACTTTTCATGGATAAATTTGTTTCCCAAATCATATTTCATTTCAACATATGGTTTTCAATAATGAATGTTATTAGGTTATCTAAATAAATATTGACAAATATGTATTCCTTACTCGATGTAGATATTTTATGATAAGCGGCATTTTTCATGAATTAAATTTAATATTCAATATATGAATAATGATATGGGAATGAAAAAAGGTGTGTCCTAATTATATATATCTCTTCGATGCATTAGTGTGTCTCCTAAGACAGAATATCTATCTAAAAAAGGATTTTAACTATGGATTAAACTATCATGGGAATGGTCATGTCAAAAGAGGTATCATGATTTTGGAGATATTTAATCCAATAATTATTGATTTCCTTCATTAGTAATTTAGTTATTATTAACCATGATATATTTGAAATGATATTATTAATAGATCCATTTAATTCCAATATTATTGATTAGGGTAAATGTTTTCTAATATATTTTCCATTCCATACTAGTTATTCATTTTTTAGTTATTAAAATGGAATGTATTTTCTTTTCTATAAATTTCGATATTGATTATTTTTTTGAAGTTATTTTAATGTCATATTTTTGTAATATAACATTGATGTTTATTGTTCATATTAATTCAATATAACTTCCCATGTAATTATCCCATACCAATCATTTTTTCTCACCCTTATTTTTTTTACCATTCTAGAGAATCTATTTTGTTTACTTTTATTGATGTGCATTTATATTATTTGGGATATAATGTGATACATGAATAAAATTATGATTTCATTTGTGTTTTAAAATATAATGGAAGTTTAACATATATATATATCATGTTTTCATCAAATACGAAACACTTTAGTCCATTAGAATGTGGTTCCATGTATCTTATGATAATGTAATGAGGATGGTACTCGGTCACGACTAATGTTGTCATTGAAGTAAAAAATTTATTAATTTTATTCATATGTATAAAATTAACTTCCATAAATTATTAATTAATATTCACATTTTCTTATTTAATGGATAGGTCAAATGAGACAAAAAAAATTATAATATTACAAATAGTATACCACAGTTTGTATAGACTCAGTGTTTTGTATAATAAAATCTCTTATAGAAAATAGTATTTAAGGGAAAATATACTAAAATAAAATTGTGTTTACAATAGATATTCAATTTGTGGTGATGACTAAAAATTGATTATTTTATGAATATATTCAACACATAGACTTATTTATATACATGTAAATGAATAATTATTAAATGAAAAAAATAGAAATAGATACGTTGTTGTAGGGTATGGTTAATAAAAACACGAACTTTTATAATAGATATATGTATTGGAGAATTTTTCAGTTCTGTGGTGATGTATTATTCAACATATTTATTATTTGTATACTATGGATTTATGATATATTTTTATATAATTAGAATTATTTAAATATGGTTATATTTTATATCTCACTCACATATCAAATGAAAATATTGTTCATTGTTTATCATATTTTATCATATTTTATTATTATAATTTAGATATTAGTGAATATAATAATTTCTTTTATTATTATTATTTTAGTTGATAGTAACATTATCATGAGTAAATATCAATCCCCAATAATTAATTGTAAACCCTATATTGAATTGACAAATATATTGAAATTATGTAGTATGTCTCTAAAATTATTTAAGGAAATCTATTAAATATAGAATTCCTTAGTGGTAATTTATTAAAATTATTTTGGTATCATATTAATATTTATTTATTTTATGAATATTTTTTATTATCTATATATGGATATAAGATTCCTTGGAATTATGAAGAATGATATTAAAATTGAATTCTTACATTATTTTAATTTCATATTAGGATTAATTTTTTTTCAATGACTGTTGTATTTATTGAATTATTTTAAAAAAAATTAATTTTAGAAATGTTATATTTATTTTTATGTATTATTATATATTTTTTAGATTTTTCACCTTTTATTAGACCAATATTGGAGTAGATGTGTTTAGTATCATTCATTATATTGAAAAACATTTGAGTGATTCTCAAGGGGGGAAAAGTCTAAATAATTTTTGTTAAAATTTTTATGGACAAAAAATATAATAAATATAAATAAGTTATTTAATTCCTTGATGATTTTACAACATATTATATAGGTGAATGAATATTAATAAGACTTAAATTTAGAAATGAATATTTAATTCTTTCTTTAATAATTTTTTATGTGAGTTCATTATCTTGAAACATGTTATAAAAATTATGTTTAGGTACTATTGATATAATTTTAAAATAAAATATTTTTAGGACACATGAAAATATATTTAATAATTATGGAGGATCAATTATTGAAATAATTCAATGCTTGGGAAAATTAAATTATTTTTTATGTTGGAAAATGGAATGTTATAGCGGGTTGATATATCCATAAAATATGATCACATATTAATAATAATTGGGATATATTATGTTGAATTAAAAATACATGTGAAAATGTTTTTAATTTAATTGTTATATATATATATATATTTGTTTATAAGAATTTTTTATATAGCTTGATGTAATAAATTAAATTTTCTAATTTAATGTATATTAATGGTAAATGTTTCCATTTTGATGAAATTAAATATTTCATTTGAATATGTTGATTTTATAATATTTATAATGAAATATAATGGAATTGGTCACCATGAAATCATGTTATGGGAACATTGTTATGACTATTTCTGGGGAAATCATGTGATGTTGTTTTTATTTTTCAATGACAAGATTATAATTCTTCAAATTGATTCTGAAAATGATTTTGTTGGGGTATTTTGAAATGAATGTTAATGTGTTTCATATTATAAATATATGTATAGTCTAAATTTAAAATAAATAGTCAATTTTTTTCTATTGATGGTGTTTCAAATATTGAAAGAAAAAATGGGTTCATTGAATGATGAATTAAGGTATTAGTATTTTTGACGTTATTAATATATATATATATTTTAGATTATTATGAAAAAATAATGGGTATCAATGAAGACATATTTTTTGTATAATCCATGGTAAAATTGTACTAAATTAATAATTTTAATAAAAAAACAATGAAATTATCTAATATATTTTTTTGTAGGGTATTAGAGTATCCTACTGTAGAGTGATTACCTCAGTATTATTGAAATGGGATTTTATAATATTATATTATTGTTGATATGTTAGAGGTGTTAATATATGATTTTTTTAAATATATATTCATTTTTTAAAAACATTATATATATTAATTACAAGATTTCAGGATTGAAATTTTTGAGTAATTTCATTGCATTGAAATACAGTTGAAGATATTGAGTGCCAAAAAAATAATACCCCACATTTTGAAACACCAATTAATCCACAACTCATGAAAATTATAGTTTGGGTAATTACATGATACAAAATGTTGATCCATTTGAGTTTATGTAATGAATTGTGTAGTTGTATTGTAATACAATATATAGCATCCCCATTCCATCTATATTGATATAGGAGGAGTGGGATTATGGTAATTATTTGGTGGGATTCCATGTATTTTAAATATAATTGTAAAACATATGTAAATATGATATATGTTAATAGATTTCATATAAGAGTGGAAAAAACATTTGGGAATGTTATTAATGAAAACCATGATACATGGGGTCTATTGAAGAGCTTTCATCAATGAAAAGTTATAAATGAAACCACACCAGGAGAAACTCTATATGGTAATTATTTGGAAATTATTGAAGCTCCAAGGGGTAATTATTTCCATAATGGAGTTTTTCAATAAAATTAATAGACTACTATTTTTTAAAAAAATACAGGGTCAATAAAACTTGTATATACATATTTATATATTTAATTCATTGTGAGTTATATTTTTCAATGGTTCGTTTTATATGAAACATTGGGAGACAATAATGTCATATGTAGTACTATATTACAACCCTTCTAAAATTAATACCTGACGTATTATAATTTTATCAAAGTTATTCCTTAAAATGAATAGAGTATTTGTAATTCCATGTTACTTATTTTATTTTAATATAGCGATAATTATTGGGAGGACTGTAATATAGAATGAAATTATATATTAATAACACTTGTTTAGTTAGTTATGAATTTTTTCTTCAACATTATTTCTAAGAAGAAAATCTATTAGAACTCATCCTAATAAAATTAATTGGAAAATAAATACCTGGGGCATATATAAGCCTGTAGAGTATTATTTCTTATGTTGTTTGGGATAATTTCTACACTACAGTAGGACACTACACCATGGGGGTATTGATATGTATTTTTACAAGACCAAAATTTTTATAATACAAGTATAATTTCATAATAGAGTTTTAATATTATTACATATTGATGTCTTGTATGTCTTTATAATGTTAGAGTATAATGGAAATTAAGGTCTATTAATATAGATATAATATTGGAGTACGTATATCATTATCATAGTGGATTGTTAAAGGACTAATACATTGTAGGGAATACAACAACTTATCAACCATTTGACGCAATTATTGGATTTTGGTGTTCTTTCATTTAATTTATTCCAATATAAACCTAAATTTAGAATATTATATTTCAACAATAAATGTTATTGTTTAATTAAACTATTCTTGTTTAGTATATTGAATATCTGTTCATGAATATATAGATTAAATTACTCAATTAAATTGTTATTTGAAATTGGTTTGTGGGATCTTTTAATTAATGGGGTAATTGTATATAAATTCAATCCTGTTTTTATAGGTCATTTAAACAAAAAGGGTGTATCAATTTTGGAATGTATTATATTAATAGAAAATGATGTAATGGAAGATTCATACAAATAATTATGTTATTGAATATTTATAAATGGATTGGTTGTAGTCAATATGGTATAATGGAATGTGATATTATTAAATAAAATTTTTATAATGTTATACATATATAGATATACTATGAATCTATTTTATGAAATGTAAACCAATTTCCTGAACGTAGAAGACAAATGAATTTTTTTCTAATTATTACCAAATATTTTATTTATAAAAATAAATTTTCTCTAAAAAATGGATTAAATTAGAAATGAAAATTCTATGAGTTCCTTTATGATCTCTAATAATATTAATAATTGGGAATAATTGTTATTATAAATTAATTTTTTAATATAAACTGTTATATTGAGAAGACTGTTATGGGTATGTTATTATGAATATGAGTCGTTTATTAAGGTCAATAATATGTAATCAAAATTACTATTTAGTGTTCTTAATGACTTGTACAACAATTAATTTCCTTCTAATAACATATCAAGAGAGATTTTTTTTTGTCATTTTTAAAATCAATAATCAGTAAAATTAAAATTAATTTATTTGTTTAGTTTTTTACTTAGGAAAAAATTTGAATAATAAATTTCATCAATTTGAGAATACTCCTATTCAATGTGACGGTATATTTTCTGAATGATCATTTTTATATGTGGTTATATACTTATATGTATACTTTTAATATCCAAGGTATTACATAAATTAGTATTTTTCATTGTTATTAATATTTATGAATTATATTATAAATTTATAATAAAAACTATAAACATTAGAGTAAACTACATCCAAGAAAAGAGTTTATTCAAAATCATAAGTTGCAATCGAGAAGTAGTTATATAAAATAATAAGATATATTTAATTTTGTTTTTAAAAACATGGTAGTTATCGCCTAGATGTTGTACCAGTGGGATTTAATATGTACACCTGTATTATGATTCATATTTTTTATTTAATGTATTCACAATCATCGAGTATTTATTATAGACATATAATAACAATAAATACACATTAATTCTTGAAATATAAATATTCAGAAAAGTATTTTTATTAGCTTTTAATGGTGTAGTTATTTTAAACCATAATTTTGATACACAAAAACACAATTTTTCATCATATGTGCAGTAGTAATTTTAAATTAATTTATGAGACTTATCTGATTGTAATTAGTAGAAATGGAATCCAAATTTATAATAAATATAATTTAAAATTACAAATAATGTAAACAAATTTTTTCCCAAAATTTTTTTTATGTAATTAATATTAATTACATATATTAATGTAAAAAAATTACTTAATGGTTAAAAATTAATCATAATGTATAAAAATTTCCATACATGTATTTTAAAGATCATTTTCTGTCCATGTTTTTACATGAAAACATCATGGACCAAGTATTATGTGTTATATAAGACTCTTGGTTGGTAAAAAATTGGGGGTAACACAACCCATCATAAAAATTCCATGTGTATCCTATTCATCCACAATAAAAAGTAACTCACTCTCCCTCATTTATTCTCAAATTTTATGAAATTATGATCTGCCAAAACAAGTCCAAAAAATCTCCCATGATCTCTCCCTTGACCCAAGATTCCTCAATTTGAGTGTCAATCCAACCAATGAATCCCTTTCATGAAAACCAAAATGAGTTTCCTGAAAAAGGTGTTAAATTTTTTCACATGAATTTCCAATTTTTATCTTTATCCACCCCTTAAATTAAACTTATTACACACTTATATAAAAAAAGAGTATCATAAATACATTGCGATTTTTTTATTTCATTGTTTTTAGCTACACCTACACCCAATTCCATGAAATAGCTGTTGATATTATCATTTTTGTTTACGGTGGACTACCTCATCGCAAAATGATGTAGTTGGTTTTCCATTACCAAATCTCATGGTTGTAATTTAATATTGAAACACTACTTTTATATGATATATTCATATATATATATATATATATTATATGTTTATTATATATTAATACTTATGGATGTTTTATATATACATGGCTTCATGAATTTAATTTCGTGGGAATATTATAAAATTGTTTGTGAATGAGTGGAATGCGACCTCCTCAAAATGATGTGATACTTTCACATATTAATTTGAATGTACTAAGGATGGGATTAATAAACATATGAACCATAGATATCTTATATATTATATTAATGAAATAATTAACTTTCTAAAAATATTATATATAATTTTCTTTATTACCCTTTCACACACTGAAAAGGTTTTTTCACTGTTTGTGGATGTGGGGACTACGACATCCTCGATGTGATATGATTTATTTTAAGTAACAATAATCTAATATTTATTTATATTTGATTAAAAAAATGGTATTTAAGTTATAATTACCATTATGTAATGATAAATGGTACTTTTTTATATATATAATGAAATTTGGGAAATGGGAATGTCACTCGTGCGTATGTACAACTTACCATCTCTATGACAGTAACATTGATTTAGCTTTCATGACCATATCTATTGATTTTATTAAATGTAAAATGTATGTATGAATATGATAAATATTTTATGATTACTATTATGGATATTTTATAATTATAAAACTTTTGATAAAAGATGACATAAAAAGTTGATTACAACACATATGCTGAATATTGTCAAAACACATGACATACCCTTAATTTTTTAAGTGGTTATATTGAAAAATGATTCATGTGAGAAAATATTAACGATTTGAATTAAAAATTTTCTGAAGAATGTAAATAATTAACATTATTTTATTTTTATGTATGGTAAATAAACACGTGACAAGTCAGACATAAGGTAAGAGATCTTGACATAATATCCTTTCATTTAGGAATACTTGGACAAAATAAACCCAACTTATTTTAGGATGTGTAAATACAGACCAATTGATATATAGTATCATTGATTTAATTATTCCAAAGATATTTAATTTTTTTAAATTTTTTTTACTCTTTTACTGAGTTCATAATTTTAATTTTCAATGTCGTATGGGAATCTTGGACTATTTAAAAATTTAATTTCAAAATCATTATTCCATGTCAATATTTATGATCTTTGTTTTCATATTTATTTACAAAGTCATAAATGGATTATAATGTATATGTTTAAAATCATTAATTTTATTAAAATATGTATTCCTACAGGTTTTTTATTGAACAATTGGTTAAATGAAAATAGAAATGTTGTATTCTTAGCATATGTGGTGAAAAATATTTTTCCACCATTGTGACTCTTATTGGATTTCTATCTTCCGTTGAATGAATAACTTTCTTTCTTGAAATAAAATACTTCAATTCAATTTTGTTTATTTTATTATTAAAAATGGACTTTGATAATAAGTTGATTATTTAAAAACATGTAATGTTTTCTTAGAGTAGAAGATGAAATATTTTGAGTGAAATGTTGAAAATTTCATTCTTTTATGTGTTATTATTATATAATGGTACATGGGAATTTTATGGGTGGATACATGTTAAACCAATAATGGTTAGTTCCATGGTAAATGAACAATATTTGTGTCTGTGATATCCCTCCAATGTATTGTTTATAGTGAAAGGTTGTATGGATATTCTATTTATTAAAGTGACATGTATGGAAGTCAACCATGAGGTCCATTCATTTTTAAGAGTTAAAAGAATAAAAATGTACCATGATACCATATTGTGTTTTATGTACTTTTTATGTGTTTTATGGTAATATTGTGATTAAAAAGTGTATAAGCAATGATTTTAATTTCAATGGAATGAATTCACTACTTCTTAAGGGTTAATAGTATTACAATATGATAATTTTTTCTTAGGTTTTAATTCTTATCAATAGACTAATGGTTTTTTTATTTTGATAAATCTTATTGATATTTTTATTTTTACATCACATTTATTAATGATTTATAGGAAAAATAGATGAATAAATGATTGGATGAATCCATGATGAATGTCATTATGTGTTTTTATAAAATATATCAAGATTTATTAATTTTTTTGGATTATTTTTAAAATTGATACTATTAATAAATATACACTTAGTGTTTTATGGTTTTTTCAGTATGGTTTAAGTCATAATTATCTAATAATCTTACCATGAAATGATCCTCCATGTGAATGAAATAAATTTATTAATAAAAAATAAAGATTATGTTATGTTCATGGTCATGTCATTATAATTGGAATAAATGAAAATGTTTATATAAATTTAGAGTTTCAGTTAATATTATAATAATATCACTAAATTATTTCATATTATGGTTAATGTGAATTAATATTTCATTTTAATATTATAATGTTCCTTCATATAAAGTATGTTTCATTAGAATTTTTTTCTTTAGAGAAAACAAAGAATTTGTATAAGGAATGATCCAAAACAAAAATCTCCTTTCGAATCAACACTTCGACATGGATGGTATTGGAACTGAGCTATGTGTTATTATTATGGATTAGTTGTGGCTATAAATGGATGTGGATTCTATGTAAGATAGAAACCAAATCTACAGATGTGGAAAATTATGATAATAAATAATTTTACGCCGCATCATTCCCCATCATTGAGAGGATCATCTAACCATATCCTAGAAGAATGATTGATTAATTATATTCAATTGATATTCAATGTCATGGGTTTTTATGATCATCAAAATGTAACTCGTTCAATTTAAAAATTTCTAACTTAATATGACCGATGCTAGTAAATTGTTACAAATATCATAGAATGTAATGTTATTGGTTCCTTGGGATTGGAAGGATTTAATAATATTTCCCTTGTGAAATTTTTTCTTATTGATATTTGACATTGGTAGGATAAAAATTTATAAGAATTGAGACAAAATTTGGATTATTTTGTGGGTGAATATGAGGAAAGCATCACTTAACTAATCTGGTATGTCACAAATTTTATCAGATATATTGATAGTAGGATAAATAGGTTTTAATCCATTTTAAATCCATTATATCAATTGACATTGACTTTTAGTAATTTCCAGAGTGAGGAGAGACTTGATCAATTGGTTGGGAAGGTATTAATTTATTTTATTAATTATCATGTGTACCATGAAAAAAATGAAAATTATTTTTCATGTCTATATGAAATGGGAAATAATTTATAAAATAAATTTACAGGTATGAAAACCAAATTACCAATATGTGAGATGTTTATTAAATAAACATCCTAGACAATGATTTTAATTGTTTGGGATGTGTTTATGATGTGGTATGTTTGGTCATATGGCTCATGAATTAATGTATAATGATCATGAAAGCAATGAAAATCCAAGGATAATATTTTTTTTTGTTTTGAGGATTATGTACATAATGCTAATGTCATTCCAATGATGATTATCCAGGGTCAATAGCATCAAGATCGAATGAACAAGGGTGTCAAAACTTTATTTACAACTACTATAGTTTATTATGGGCAATAAAATTTTCTGGTGCCAAGTATGTTATTGGTTTATTCAGATTATTCTAATGTCCTATTTAATTTGAAATATTTTTACAATTTAAGTAAATAAAAATTTTCTAGATAATTATGAATATATCCTCCAAAAATTATGATAGAATTATTGGAAAAAACATCAGGTGTGTGTATTATAGAAACAATAGTTTAAAAGAATCTACATAAAATCATTATTGGGATGGTACTTTCAATAAAATTATTTTTTAACTTTTTATAAGGTACTTTTTATTATTTTGGGTATGGATTAGATTTCATTTTATCATTATATAATAGATTTTAAAGTCAATAACACATTTTTCATTGATTTTATACCTTTTATAAAATTACAAGAATATTAAAAATTGTTAAAGATGTAATAGAATGCTATCAATATACTGTTATTCAAAAGAATGAAACATTTCTATATAGTAAAATCCATGTAGTAATGGAATTTATGGATTCTTTTCTGGATGAATTTCCATGTATTATTCCTATTCAGGAAGTTGAATTTATTATTGATTTAGTTTTACATTCTAAACCTAAATCTTTACCCCATTAACAAATAGATCATGTAGAACTGGTAGAATTGGAAAACTAGTTTTAAGAATTTATTTATAAAGGAATAATTCGACATAGAAATTCACCACTAGGGATCCTATTTTTTGAGAGAAAAAAATAATGGTTCCATGACACTATTCACTAATTATAGACCCTTGAATAAAATCATTGTTTGGAACTTTGATCAGATCATGGGATCTAATTTGTTATGGAATATTGATCTATGGCTCGGGTACTATCAGTTGAAGTTAAAGCCTAATGATATTCAAAAAACAACATTTCATATGAGATATGGGAATTATGGGTTTGTAGTTATGTCATTTGAGTTATTTAACTAACCATATATATTTATGAATATTATTAATAGATGATACCATTAGATTTTGGATTAACTTGTAAAAGTTTATATTGATGACAGTTTTGTATATTCATAAAGCCATTAGGAATATGGATGGTAAAAATGTTTTTTTTAAACCTCAATAGAAAAGAAACTATATTGAATGTTGAGTAGGTGTTAATTGTGGTTCCAAAAAATTTCATTCCATTGACATATTTTTTCAAAATTGGAAACATATATTGAGCCTATAAAAACAAATTTTGTTGAAGAGTGGGAAAGACCATCCAATGATATAGAGATTCATAGTTTTATTGGACTAGTGAGTAATGTATAGTGTTATATTGAAAACATTTCTCGGATCACCATCACACTAAATATGTTAACCCCTAAGGCATTTAGGTTTATCTAGATAAGAGAATGTGATGATCATAATCAGGAAATTATAGGAATGTTGGTCATTCCCACAGTTTTGGAACCTGAGTCATGATATTTAAATTTTTTAATCTATGATGATTGTCCATTAAAATCAATTGGTTGTTTCTAAATATAGAATGAAAAATTAATTTATTATGCTTCATGTCAGTTTATAAATAATGAGAAAATTTTTCAAACATGAGATTTGTAAGTAGATATTGTTATATTTTCATTAAAATTTTGTAGGGATAATTTATATGGTTTGAATTGTTAAATATATTATGATCTGAAATGTCTAAAGTTTATATTCACATGTAAAGTGATTATCTTGATAAAAAGTATATAGATGGAATTGAAAAATGAATATTATTGAATTATTCATTATCATCTTTGAAATGAAAACATAGTGGGAGATGCTTTTAGTTTAATATTTAATCATACATTAACCATGATACATTTGGAATGTGACCCTTTGTAAATTTATATGATGAGTTTTGGAATATATGAAATAGAAGAAGAGACATACTTTTTTTTTCAGAGTTCAATGTAGTTGAAATTTATATAATGAATTATGATAACTCAGAAGGTGGATCATGATTTGAATGAAAAAAAGAATCTATTAAGAAAGGAATGTTTCCTAATTTTGACATTGATGACGAATGTGTTTTACGATTTGGAAATATAATATGTGTGCCATGTGATTCACATTTGAGTAACTACTTGTTAACTAAATCCCATAGATCTCTATTTTCCATTCATCTGTTCATCGCAAATATATATAGAAACATTCAAGAGTATTATTAGTGTAATTTCATTGAAAGGAATGTTTCTGAATTGAATGTGAAGTGTTATAGTTTTCCACATGATAATGTAGACAGACAATTACTGAAGTGGATGATTCAAAATTTTCCAATTATATAGTGGAAATGGGAGAACATATCAGTGGATTTTGTTACAGTATTACCAAATACATCTCATGGTAAGAGTGTAATTTGGGTTATTATTGACTAATTATATAAATCTTTATATATCCATCCGATTAGATATATAATTTCATTAATATAGATTTCATGGATATATCTAAATTATATTGTTATGATAAACTGAATTCATCTCTCTATTATATCAGGTCGTATTCCCATGTGAAAATCATAATATAAGAATTTATATAATAAGTTTATGGTTACTGAAATAAATTTTAGTACATATTTTCCCCCTCAATCTCATAGAATTTCTGAGTGGATGATGTATACCATAGAAGATATGCATTGTTCATTCAAAATGTATTACATTGGAGGTTGGTATTGACATATTTATGTGGTTTATTTTTCGTATCAAAATAATTATCATTTCAGTATATAGAATATAATTTTGAGGCATTATATGGAATGTGTTATTGTTCACCATCATTTTATGATGATGTGTGTGAAAGGAAGATGATGGGACTAGATTTGGTAGTGTAAATTATAGATAATGTTCAATTAATTCAGTAATAAATGAGGCTATCTTAGAGTAGGATGAAAAGATATGTATATTACTATAGGAGACATATTTCTTTTAAGGAAGGTGATCATGACTTTTTATATGTTTCACCTGGGAAAACAATGATACACTTCATCAAAAATGGGAATCTAAGTCCATGATTCATTAGAATATATGAAATCATAAATATTATTGGACTTGTTTCCTATAATTAGATTTACCTCTAAATTTATCCGAGATATGAAACATATTTTATTTTTCAATGATACATATTTTTTACTAGATTCATCTCTTGTTTTGAGACATATATTATTTCAATTGGAATGGAATATATTATATGAGGAAGAACCAATTAAGGTAATTGACTATGGATAGATTGTGGGTTGGAATATGATATTTTATTAAGTAAATGTTTTTTGGAATAACCATGTAATTGAAGTTGAATTGTTGAAATCAGAAATTGATATGAAGGAAACATATCCCCGCTTCGTTGACATGTGAACGAATATTGGAGGAAGCAATTTCAAAAAAGGGGGAAGGATATAACATCCCTGGTAATGAAAAAATATAGCATTTTCATATTATATAAAAGTAATGTACTAGAAATTAATTTTACATTAAAATGGAAGTTATTTCCAATATATTTCATGACACACAACAATGAGTTTCTTTTAAATCATTCATTACACACAAGACAATGTAATATATTAAAAATAATTTAATATTGAAATTATTTTTTAATATGGAAGTTGTCTACAAGATGTTAAATATTTGGGAATTCATTAAAGATTCAATATTTTGTTTTCAAATGTTTAAATTCTTTTTCAAATTTAATAAAATAGATATTAAATTCATAAGATAAGTATAAATCTAAATATTCGCTTAAAATCACAATTTTTCAAAAATATTTATTTTAACAGTTTTTAATTGAACACCTTTTTTAATTATAAATTTTGAAAAATTTATAATTTTTATAGGAAAAAATAATATTTTTAGAATAATAATATAAAAATTTACTCCTGGTTTGGTTTCTTTTATTTTTATGAAAACATTCATATTTTAATGAATATTTAAACACATTGTTTTATAGTTGAAAACAATATTTTTGTCTAATTTATTTATATATTTAAATTATTTTTTTAAATTACCATTATGTTTTGATTTTATTTTTAAATCCATTAATACAATTTATGTCATTTTTATTACTTTCACATTAATATTGGATATAAAACACAACAAACATTTGAACATTTTTACTTTGAAACCCCTCATTGTCATCCCATCTATGAGATTATTTTTAAATTAATTCCAATACATTTATTATTGTAATTCTTGAATATATATTCTAAAATTGGAATCATCACAACATATAACTTCAAATAATGTTATCTTATTTTTCAAAAAAAGTAATTAGTGAACATGATTAAAAATAATTACACTGACTAAGAAAAAAAATAATATATAGGGGTTATGATTTTACATAACATATATAATTAGAACTAAAATTAGAAAATAATAATTTTCTATTAGTATATAGGCCTAACACCAACATATTTATAATTATGTATGTTATGGAAGCTTCAGGGAAGTTTTAATTGTGGGGAGAACAAAATTCTTTTAAAAATATCAAGTGTGTCGTCTACCTCTATAATAAAAAGGAAGTCAACCTCCCCCATTTCAGCCAACATACCCATCGCATTGGTTCATCAAAACCATATGTAAATAATCTCATAAATTCTCTCCCCTAAAACTAGATTCCTAACATTAGTATTATGTCCATCCACAGAATCCTTTTATTGGAAAAAAAGAGTTACCCAAAAAATAGGCAACATATTTCAACATGAATTTTTATTTTATCTCACTGTACACCATATAAATTCTAATTTTTTGATGATTATATATTTAAATCTATATCATAAGTATAATGAGATATTTTTATGTTATTGTTTATACCTACACCTATACAAACTTCGAAAAATGGGAAACAAAATTATAAATCCAGTACTTGACGTACTACCAACTCACAAAACATGGTCGTTCATTTTTCCTTTAAAACATATCATGTTTGATAATTATTATGTGATTTTTTTATTTGAGATATATATATATATATATTAATGATATTTATTATTTATTAATACGTTTTTAGTTATTATATAAACATACAATGATGCTTTCTATTTAATGGTAATATGATTACATCATTTTTTGGTGCAATGACTATCTTATCCCCAAATCGATGTGATACATTCAAAATTTACTTGGAATGATTTTATGGTAGGTTTAATAAAATTAATTTTGAAAAATTACATATATATTATTTTTATGAAATAATTTCCTTTCATTATAAAAATATATCATTTTCTCTATTACCCTTTCACACACTGAAAATGTGTTAACATTGTTCTAAGATGTGTGGACTACCACCTTTTCAATGCATTTTGATTCCTTTTAAATCACTATAATTAAATATATATTTATATTTTATTAAACAACATGATTTTTTGACATAATTATTTATCTCGAAAGATAAATTTTGTGATAACCCATATTTCTATCATTGGGAATTTTCTTCTTATAAATATATCATTTAGTTTAAATCACATAATATCACATAGATAATACAATAAATATATTATAAATTAATATTTATGGATATTAGATGTTTTTTATATGTTAAGGATCCAATAACAATGGAATAGAGACATGACCTTGGGAATAGTAATATGAAAATTAGGAATAGTAATATGGCCTACAGAATAGTATCTTCACCCTTGAAAGTATAATTTTTTACCATATTATAAATTGTAATTGGATATAATTATATTGTAGTATAAGTAAATAAATTTCTTAGAAATTATTAATAAATAGTTTACTTTTTATAAAAAATAAATAAATATTAAAAATTAAATAATATTATAATTATTTAATTGAAATTTTATTTTAATAAAATTGATTTATAAATTAATATTATTCTATTAAAAGAGTTTAATATAATTTTTTGAGAAGTCAATAAATTTTTTACTATGTATTAAAATCACATATAAATTTAAAATCAATATTTTCCATGATTAGGCTCATTTCAATTAAAAAATAAATTTATCTTATTTAGAAAATTGTTTTCAAAAAATGGATTTCATTTTGGAATTCCATTTATCAAAAAATGGAATCAGTTAATTTTTGGTATTTTCCAATAATAGTGGATTTTTTGGTGCATAGTTAAATACACTAATTTATAGTATTTGAAAATTACATAAATTATTGACTCATAGATGATGTATGGCTGATGAAAGTCCATAATCATAAACAATCCTTAATTACAGAAATATATTTAGTGATAGTTATCAAACTATTCATTGTATTGATGAAAAAATAATAAATTAATGAATAAAATAATGAGAAAACACACCTCTTTATCCATAAAAAAAACACATCACCACCTCTAATCCTCACACCATCCATGTTTTTTTTCATTTTTGGAATTCCTCTAAATTTCCATTTAATTCCTCTCCACCATGTTTGTGAGACCTTTTTATCAAAAAAAATACCATCCCATTTTCCTTTATGAAGTTATCAGTCATGATAAAATCAAGAGGTGAAATGTTATGTAATTTTAATTTTATTTCTTTTTAATTTTATTTATATTCATATTCCCTCATCACCTCCCAATATAAAATTAGAAGGAAAACTCTAGAATATTTTATATACTATAATATTATCATGATAATTGAATTATTAGTCATTAAAACTTTTATGCTTTACTTTTTATTTAAATAAAATTAAAACATCCTCTATGATTTGTTAATTCATCCCCTTCGTGGGTGATAAGTTTTTTCATTAATACTACAACATATTTTCCTAAAACCATTATAATGTTTGAACTATACAATAAAATACATTGTATAAATTTTATTATGTTCTCTAACTAAGAGAATCACATAATACTAAATAATAAAATGGTACCAGTTCATGATGATCAAAGAAATTCCAAAATAATCTCAACTATTAAGATTAACATTTATCAAAAAAATCAGTCTCATGCCTTAAAACAAAATTATATATATGTAAAATTAATATCATGGATGTTCATTAATAACATAAAATCTAAATTCTAGATTACTAATCCGATTTCATTTGATGTTCCTTACATGTATACATATAAACTGATCATGAAAACCATGGAAATGAACGATCACAAAATGATGAAATTGTATCAAATAATTCATCAAAGACCATTAATTAACATAATAATGATCTAATAAATCAAATACAAGTTTAAAATGTTATAAATTAACTATGTGATTGATATTGGTTGATTATCTAGGACATTAAGATCAAGAGTAGAACAAATTTAGATATATGGTAAGGGATTCTACCTAAACCTAGAATTTTACATCGAGATACATGTTCCCTCTCTCTACCCAAATGTAATGATTCTTTATATTTGTATCATTTTTATAAAATATTTTTATATATTCCAAAATCATCTATCTTGATCTTTTCATCCTTTTTATGGGGAAACACATGTTTTAAAAAGGTTCTTATCTCGAATCATCTCGATAAGAAAGTCATATTAATATGAATTTATTGATTTCTAACCAATTTGTTTGTGCCCTCCAAATTATTTTTCATGAAACCATTATTTTTATAAAATCATTAATTTTAGAATTATAAACTATACTTTTTCATCTCTGGTTTTAAAATAATCAATACTTCATTTCCACATTATATTCTATTTTACATTTTCCTTAAAAGAAAAAAATATATTAATTTTTAATGTCTCTTAATCACTATTTTTACTTATTTTAACTATGTTTTGACATTAATTTTATTAATCAATGATACATTTTCCATTATTATTGTCCAAATATTATTTAAATCCATTATTTCATGGAAATCATTATGGTAATCCTATTTTATTATTCCTTATAAAGTTAATATGTTACCCAATTATTTCCACGGGTAAACAATATGTTTGATGGTTCATGTGTAACACATATGTAGAAATATTTTATTAAAGGTTCCCCTAGATAGTTTTACAATCAATTTGGTAATTTTTAGTCCCATGATACATCATTTTGGGACAAGGGGTGAACATAATTTATTTATGGGACTTTTCCCACCATGTGCAATGGTCGTGGCATTTTTCCTTGATTCCTGCTTATGTCATGTTGGGTGGTTGTGCCACATTCTTATGATGGCATAATTATATGATGAAATGTTATGAATTTTATTTTTCATTATGATTATTGATGTGCGATGAATTTTTATGTCTTCTTGTTAGTTTTTGTAATAGTTTTTCAATGCTTTATTTCTATATTTATACCCTTACAATAATTTTTAGCTCATCCCTTTTTCCATTATTTCACAGGTTATCCTATAAAGATTTAAGATCTCAATGGATGTTAAGATCTCATTTTTGAGATTAAATAAAAAATTTCTTTAGTTTTGTATCACGTTTTGTAATTCATTACCTAATCTTCCAACAACACTATACCTTATAATCATTAGTTTTATTTTATGTTTAATTATACAAAAAATAATGTAATAAAAAGTGTAAAATGAAAGGGAAAATATAGTAGTTATTAGAGAATTTTTTATTTAATTTTGGAGAACACGACTACATATCATAATAAGAACCTTTGAGATTATTCTATCACCATGGGTTGCCTCTATTGAAACATAGGGTATCCAAATTTATGATCTACTTCTTATTTAAAATTTTATCCTTCAATGTTCATGTTTTATTTTTATATTTATATTATATATTTTTTCAATCCCTCCTAATTTTATATTATTTTTTTTACTTAATTGATAAAAATAGAGTAACATGTTCCATCAATAAATTTGGTATACAAGGTAAATATTTCCCTAATAATATGCCAAATATGAATGGAATTGATTCTCAATAAATCATTAATGTACATGATAAACTGGCTCATGATATGAATAATAAAATTCCTTCTCCCATGAAAGAGGATTTTTTGATCAAATTCTTCATGTGAAAAAGGCCTCCAATGTTTAGATGGTCCTCTGATTTACTCCTCAGAAAATAATAGTTTAACTCCCTTGAGAATATATTATATTTCCACCATTGCATAGAAGAAGAAATAGTTTTAATGGATTTACATCATTTTGATGGGGAATTTTATCAATGGAGGAAACTAATTAATCAATAACAAAATTTACAATTAGGAAATTGATTCCATGGATTGGGATGAATTGAATACAATATGTCACAACCTGTCCCCCGTGGCTCGTGCCTTGACTACCCCAAACCCGCCTTCCATAGGACAGGGACTGGCGACTAGCACCAAAGGCGTAATTCCCTAAATCTGGGATGGCATTGGTTTTATAAATAAAGAACACACAAGATATCACACAACTGGATAAAATACACTAACTAAAACTATATAACAAGAGAGTGATGAAAATTACAGGGGCTGGAAATACAAGCCCCATTGTAAAGTAAAAGTACAACTGAAAAGGATAAAAAAACTGTTAGGTGAAAAGCTGCTCCTAGATCGTCCACCAAAGATCCAACCTAAAGGGTAGGTACAAATAGCCTCCTCCGCACTCCACATCTGTCAGTCTCCTCCGTGTAGTAACACGTTGTATGGTCCACCTCCAGGTATCGTCCAGTCTTGGTACTCTCAGCCTCAGTCAGCGTTGTCCATCGTCTGCAACCAACACAACGATGTGCGGGCATATCCCATGCATGGGTGAGCATAATGATAATCATTAGGGACCTCGAGATCCTCAAGGTCTCACAAAATCCAAAAAGGGTAATCCAGAAAGTATGAAATCAATAGATAACCCCACTTAGGTATATGCCCATACATATAACTATGTTATCATGTAATCCATCTTAATCATGAGGAAAACACAAAATTTAATGAATAATCTCAAACAAGATTTTTTTTCACATTAACAAATCATGGCTACTGGAGAACACCTCCTCATTCGAGTACAATGGGCCTTCCGCGACACCAAGGTGCTTCCCACTAACCTTGTACTGCTGAGTTACTCCTCCTTTCGAGAACAGTGTTTCTGCTGCGTCATTAAGGCACTGCCCACCATGGGTTTTCCACGTCATCAAGGCGCTCCCCCTCATAGCATGATGAGGTACTCCTTATATCGAGTGCCATGGGTATGCCGCGACACCAAGTCGCTCCCCACTATGAGTCTTCTATGACACCATGTCGGTCGCCATTGGTCTAGTAGAGTCCCTCCGAGTCAAAATGGTCAGCAGTTGTCAGGTCTGAGCCAGCTACTCGGTATCCACACTCTACTCTCATGTCATCGGAAGGATCTACACCATGAGCTACTGGTCAGTACTCTAACTATCATGAAGTCCAATTTAGAAGTATCTCAACTTATTCCATGACATAGGGGTCTCAATGCAACAAACGATGCGTCAATCAGATGCTCGGTCTATGAGTTATTAGACTTTTTGTCCCGGGGGCCCGGTTGGATTTGTGCGCCATCCAACCTGACCATAACTCAACTATACCCCAAAATCCAAGTGGGGTATACTAAAAGGGACCATTACACTCCATGATTACCAGTGCTGCTGAAGGTTCTTCAAACAGACGTTTGATGCCCAAGAAATGTCCAAAAGAAAGTTAAGGGGTCAGTAGTGGCCCCAGGTTTGGTCCGACCAGGTCGGACCGACCCAACCCAACTTAAACTATGCTGACCCGGTCTGGGTCGACTCATTCAGACTCGTTGGGTCTGGCTTGGCCCATTGGGCAGGCCAACCAGTTAGGTTCGGCCTAGCCCACTGGGCCCAGCCCAGCAGGCTGCGTGGGCGGTTCAGCCCGGGCTCGGGGGTGATTCAGCCCAGAGATTTGTGATGGTGCAGCCTGGAATAGCTCGGCCTGAAGGGAATGACCTACTAGTTCAGCTAGGGCACCGTGAGGGGAGCTGCGGGCCGGCTCGGGAGGTTGGCATGACCTGGGCGCTGCTTCAGTCGGGTGGCGGCTCGGGAGGCCGGGCGGCTGGGCATGCTGGTAGGCGGGCCAGTGGGCGACCGGGAAGGATGGGTGGCAGCTAGGTAGGGTGCATGCAGGGTCGGGCAGGGCAATGCTAGGAGGTGGCTGGGCAGGGTTCCAGGGGGCCGTCGAGTGGCAGGGAAGGGTGCGTCCCGGCCAGGAGGCGGCCGGGCAGGTCGCCAGATGAGCCGGCGGGCAACTGAGCATGGCGCGGCCAGGCCAGCCGGCGGGGGCTCAGTCGGACCCAGTTCGACCGGAGGCTGTGCAGAACACCGCGGGGGCGTCATAGTTCAAGGAGGTTTTGGGTAGCGTAGACATTGTCTTCACCTCCTTCGTCGCCTTGTTGCTTCGTCACCATGCTGAAAGTCATCATAAACAAGAACAATGGAATGGTCGGGCCATGTTGGATTGGCCCGCACCCTCTGCATTTAGGTTGGTAGAAATTGTATCTCAAGAACGAAGTATAACAACTCAACAACAATGATTAATCCCAAAAACCGCAAAAGGGAAACATCCCCATTCTTCGTTTTAAAAGAAATGAAGAACATGGGAGTAAATCATATTCAAAATAAAACCCCAACCTTTTTTTATTCATTCGCCGAAGAAGTCGCTGATAGAATACAAAGGTGATCGATGTTTTTTGTGTCTGTCCCAAACTTCTAATCCCATGATCACATGTCAGTTGTGGAAGATTCTCCATGTTGGTAGGTGTCCGGGGAAGAAGTTCAAAGAAGATCGTTGTCGGTGTTCTTCGTTGGAAGATGAGGTTCTTCAATGGAGAACTCCTTTTCTCCCAAGCTCTCCTCTCCCCAAAAAGAAAATATGTGCCAAATAATAGATTATAAAACCTATTATTTTTTTGGATAGATTTAAAAAACTAAATAAATGGTGGCACATTCAAATTAATGGGAGGATTTGGCCCCATTAATTGGGTGTGTTGGCAACTATAATGTAGAGAATGCTCAAGAGGCTCTTCTATAATATTGAGGGGGGTTTGAGAGGTTTTCCTCTCTTGTCATTTAATAGGGGTTAGGTGGTCCCCACAACTATTATTCAATTATGGAAGTTATGTGGTCTCGGGTGGTTACCACCATAATTATCCTCACATGTGAGGGTGAGTTAGGGTGGGCCCCACCACCATAACCTCTCAGGGGAGGTTAAGGTGTGGTGGTCCCACCTCCAACGTCCATGAAGATGTTTTAACCAACAGATAACAAATTAAGCCACACACTTAATTTTTATTTAATTCATTGTCTAAAAACCCAAATACTATTTATTAACCTCGACCCACTACTGTTGTGGTGAAAGACTTCTCAATAGAATATTGGTGCTATGAATTCAAAGATGTCCTCGTATTTCAATTCTGAGCACCGGTTCAAAAGTTATAAAAACCCACTCTTATGTTTACTTAACGTACCTGAACAAAACATCAAAAATTGATTTCAGGCACACCGGGCCTCAGAATCATGCGCCGTAAATTTTCACGGACTCGTAAAATTCCCATATATTAAAAAAAAAATCCACTGAAATTCATGGTCTCTATATTCTCCCCACCTCATGGATTTACATCCCCATAAGCTACAACTCGAACTAAGGGTATAAGTGGGGGTACTGATCACGCATCTGAACCTCCCGTTCCAATGTGATCTCCTGGAGGTTCCCGTGCTACAAGCGAACACGCACCATAGGTATCGACTGTCCATGTAGGACCCACTGATATCAATCCTCAATCTCCTATGGAAACTTCTTGAAAGTCACCACATTGTCGATGTCCAACTCTCCATGGTCGATGATGTGAGAAGGGTCGTGAAGGTATCTCATTAGCCGAGATACGTGGAAGACGTTGTGCACCCGGTGCAACTGAGGTGGAAGAGCTAAGCGGTAAGACATCTCACCTACTCTGCTAAGGACCTAAAAAGGTCCAATGAATCTCAGAGATAACTTGCTACCTCAACCGAATCTCTGTAGACCTCATCGAGGTGAGACCCGTAGAAAGACGTGGTCACCATCCTCAAACTCCAGATGTCTCCATCTTCTATTGGCATACGACTTCTTCTAGCTCTGTGCAGTCTTCCTCTGCTTCGGGATGATCTGCACCTTCTCCATGGTATCCCATACCATCTGTGGTCCCATTAGTTTTAACTCCCCTGGGTCAGTCCGTCACAACGGTGACATGCAAGGCTGCCTTTACAATTCCTCAAAATGTGTCATCCCAATGGTGGAGTGATAGATATTGTTGTATGAAAATTATACCAATGGTATGTGGTCCTCCCGGCTGCGGCCATAGTCTTGGAAGCATGCACGAAGAATGTCCTCGAGAGTCTGATTAGCCCTATCAGTCTGGAAATCCATCTGTGGATAGAAGGTAGTTCTCAGACAAAGCAGCGTTCCGAAAGCCTCCTTCTACCCCTTCCATAGCTGGGATGTAAACCATGTGTCATGATCGGAGACAATAAAAGAAGGTACTCCATGTAGCCACATAATCTCCTGTACGTAGAGGAATCCTAATCTATCTATTGAACCCTACTATTTGATCGGTAGGAAGTGGGATGCCTTAGTGAGTCGGTCAACAATCACCCAAATTGAGTCATGACCCCTAGATGTACATAGAAGTCCTATCACAATGTCCATGGATATCCCATCCTACTTCCACATTGGGTCCTCTAAAGGCTAAACCAAGCCTACAAGTACCTGGAGCTCTGCCTTCACCTACTGAAAAGTGAGGCACTGAGAGACAAATTCTACAATTTCTATCTTCATACCTGGCTGCCAGTGCTTTCGTCGAAGGTCCTAGTACATCTTCACCACTCCTGGATGTTCTGCTAAAAGGGAAGTGTAGATATCCCTCAACACTTCCTTCTGAAGTGACACTGGCACCATAGTACTTCTTCTGAAGAGGATGATGTGCCCCCAACCTTCAGAAAATCCATCAATTTCTTGCCCTGTAGATATTTGAGAACATCGGGTCCCGTAGTCAGTGTCTCCTTGTTGTGCCTCTTTAACTAGATGAAATAGTTGGGGAGTGACTGTAAGATACTACATAAAGGATGCTCCATCTCTATCCCCAAAGGATATCTGTAAGGCAGCCAACTGCTCTTTCACCTCATCTAGTAGCTGTATACCAGATCTCCTGGTAAGTGCATCTGCTACAACTTTCCCCTTTCCTGGTGTATAGACTATCTCGAAGTCATAGTCCTGGAGGAACTCAATCCATCACTGTTATCTCATGTTCAGGTCATTGTGAGTGATGATATACCTGCGAATCTTGTGATTAGAGAACACATTAAAACGTTCTCCCATCATATTGTGTCGCAAAATCTTCAAGGAGAAGACCACTACTGCTAACTCCATGTCATGAGTAGCTTAGTTCTGCTCATGCTGTCTCAGCTAACATGAACGATATGTGATCATTTCTCGCTCCTACATCAGGACACACCTGATTCTGGTCCCTAATGTGTAGAAGTAGACTATGTACACTGCGCCTTCCTATAGAAGCCTCAAGATGTGGGAACTAGTCAGCCTCTGCCTCAGCTCCTAATAGATATGTTGGCATCACTCTATCCACACGATGGGTTTCCCCTTCTTTGTCAAGGCTGATAGTGGTGATACAACTTTGGAGATGTCTGGAAAGAATCTCCGGTAGTAACCAGCCAAACCCAGGAAACTTTGTACCTTAGTCACACTCCTAGGTGGCTCCCAAGAATGTACCACCTCAATCATCACTGGATCCACTACAACTCCAGCCACCAAGATGACGTATCCCATGAAATGAACCTCTCGGATCCAAAACTAGCACTTCGAGACCTTACCATAAAGTTGGTGCTCTCGGAATGTGTCCAATACTACCTACAAATGGTAGGCATTCTCCTCCTTAGTAGTCAAGTAGATCATAATGTCATTGATAAACACAACAACAAAGCGATCGAGGTATGGCTAGAAGATTCTGTTAATGTGACCCATGAACATTTCTGAAGTGTTGGTTATGCTGAATGGAATATCCAAGAACATGTAGTGGCTATACCGACATATGAAGTCTGTCATTTTCACATCCTCACCTCGAAATCTGAGCTGGTGATAGCCGGATCTGAGGCCTATCTTTAAGAACCATCATTCTCCCTTCAGCTCATCAAAGAGGTTGTCAATCCATGGGAATGAGTACTTATTCTTAATTGTCCCTTTGTTTAGGCCACGGTAGTCAACACAAAGACTCAAGCTTCCATCCGCCTTCTTGGAGAACAGAATCGGGGATACATATGGATAATCACTAGGCCAGATGAATCCCTTCTCATGCAAGTCCTCTAGCTGTACTCACAGCTCGCGATGCTCTACGGTAGCCATCTGATATGCTGGAGTAGATATCAGCGTCGTCCTGGGGTACATGTCAATGTAGAATTCCAACTCTCTGCGAGGAGGTAGTCATAGAAATTCTTCAGGGAAAATATCTGTGTAATGGTCCGCCACTACATGATAGCTTGGACTCTCCACATCAACTACTCTGAGGGTAAGGCAGGCCAACTAATGAGTGATCAGCTGCACCCTCCTCTGAGTAAGTTGGTCATATGCTGCAAAGGCTCCCTTCTAGTTGGTGAAGGTAAACCTAGTATCATCCATGCAGACACATCAAACTTTTCCCCTAATATAGTCTATCAGAGCATGGGCTGTAGATAACCAGTCCATAATCAAGATGATGTCGTAAGGCCTCAATGCCGCTACTAGGAGATCCCAGCCGAAGCTCTCACCACCTAGATTAAGCTCACAGTACCATCACCAGTGCATAATCATCGAGTCTGCTCCAGTAGAAGTTTCTAGCCGTAAAGATCGATCCAAAGACTCCATCGGAATCTCCGAGCTCCGAACGAGGGCAGTGGCAATGAAAGAGTGACTGAGACCTGTGTCTATAAGAACTGCAGCTTTGGTGGAGTAGACACATATCGTACCTCAAATCATCTCTGGAGTTCCGTGATCGTAGGCCTCAGCTAGCTGGAGCTGAGATCTCCCCTGTCCACGTGATCCCTGCAGTCATGGTGGATCTCTTGGTGGTGGTGGCGGTAACACCTCAAAACATCATCCACCGCTAGCTACACGACCAGCTCCTCTACCATGCCTGCCTACTCCATGCGGTCCTCCTCAACCGAATAACTATATCTACATGTGTGGTCCTTCGACCGTATGCTCATCATCCGAACATTTGGTTAGATAGTCAAGAGCCATGTGATCCTGCCCGCTGCATGAGATACACTACCCGCTCCTGGCATGTATGTCTCTGCTCCGGGTGCCACACACAACTGATCCTGAGTGATGTCATTGTCCAACTATAGGTATGGTCCTCTTGGTCCTCTGTGAAATCTATCTACTGCCAGCTACAGAAGATGTCACAGCATGTTGACTAGTAGTGGTTCGCGCTGCTGGACACTACTCAGCAAAGAAACTCTCCACTAAAAGGGATCTCTCTGACACCCCTTCTTGTGTTGGGATGCTGAGTGAGATCACTTCATCTCTAATCTCTCACCTGAGTTCCTACTCAATGGTCCATGCCATAAAGAAAGGGTCTCGTACCATATCGGTGGATTAGCGCGAGAGGTCAGTGAACCTCGCTGAGTACTGTGCCACCGTCATACTACCCTTCTGTAAGAGAAGTAGCTCCTATATCCGCACTGCACATTGGGTGACTGGGAATACTCTGCCCGTAACAGGCTCTCGATGTCTGCCCAGAGTACCGTCATCTCATCATGAACATGGAGCATCAGGCTCCACCATCTTCTTGTTGCTTCCTGAAGAAGACTCAAGGAAAGGATCTCCATATGGTCGACCGGTGTCCCTACGTGTCGAAAGACTCTCACTACAGCCTCCAGCCAATCCTCAGCTGCATGTGGGTCTGTCTCTCACCTGAACCTGGGAGGCCTCTTGCACTATAACTCATGCAATAATCACAAGCAGCATGCATCGCCTGCTTCTGAGACTGGTGGCATCAGTGGCCCAATGGGTAGTCATACTACTAGTGCCTTCACTTTGAAAGGGTCCCACACCGAGGTCTTGTCGCTCGGTGGTCTATCTACGCATACATCACTTGGGGCTCTAGCTAGTCATCCACGGGGAGGCATCTTGAATGAAACAGATGTGAAGCAATCAAAGATTATATTTGGTGAGCTGAACTGGTAGAGCAGACTTAAATAATACTTTTGAAAACACACACTCAATTGGTGTTTTACTCCCCTGAGTCGGAAATCAGTAGTCAGGGTCCTGGTTTATGGATACGTCAGCCGCCGCATGAACACTACACTCCCTAAACAGAAAACCACACTCAGCACCCTTAACACTATTGCATCACATAAAATATCAGAGTCTTAAGTTCTGCGGTCGAACCGATGCCTCTGATACCAATTTGTCAGGACCCTTCCCCCTGGGACCGTGTCGGGACTACCCCAAACCCTCCTTCCATAGGTTTGGGGATGGAGATTATCACCAAAGGTGTAATTCCCTAACTCTGGGAAGGCATTTCCTTTATAACTGAATCACACACAACAGGGCACACAACTTGATAAAAAACACTAAGTAAAACTGTATAATAAGAGAGTGATAAAAACTAAAGGGGCTAGAAATACAAGCCCAACTGTAATGTACAAGTACAACTGGAAAGAAAAAAACAATTGTAAGGTTAAAAGAAGTTCCAGGATCGTCCACCATAGATCCAAACTGAAGGGTATGTACATATAGCATACTCATTACTCCATGTATTTCACTCTCCTCCGTGTACCGACACGTCATATGGTCGACCTTCGGGTACCATATAATCCTGGTACTGTTGGCCTCAGTCAGCGCTGTCTACCATCTGCAACCAACACATTGAGGTGCAGGCAAAGCCCATGCAGTGATGATTATAATGATACTCATTAGGGACCCCGATACCCTCAAGGTCTCATAAATTCCAAAAAGTATAAACAACAAAGTATGAAATCAATATAGAAACCAAATAAGATATATTCCTATACATATAACTATGTTATTAGGTAATCCATCTCAATCATGAAGAAAGCAAAAAAGTTACTTACTCTGCTCAGCCATGATTTTTATTCACATTATCGTAACCAAAAAAGCTGGATAACTCCTCCTCTGTCGAGTACAGTGGGCCTTCCGCGACACCAATGTGCTTCCCACTACCCTTGGGATGCTGAGGTACTCATCCTGTCGAGTACCGTGGGTCTGCTGCGTCACCAAGGTGCTCACCACCATTGGTCTGCCGCATCACCAAGGTGATCCCCCTCGTAGTCTACTAGGGTAATCCTCCTGTTGAGTACCATGGGTCTGCCGTGACACCAAGGAGCTCCCCACTTTGGGTCTGCCATGACATGAAGGTCCGCCCCAATGGGCTAGTCGAGTCACTCTGAGTCGAAACGGTCAGTAGTCGTCAGGTCTCAGCCAGCTACTAGGTCTCCGCACTCTGCTCGCTCATAATCGGAAAGATATACTCCATGAGCTACTGGTTGATACTCCAACTATCTCGAAGTCCCAAGTAGATGTATCTCAATGGGCTGCCACGTCATAGGGGTCTCAATGCAATAGAATACATGTCAATCGAACGGCCGATCTGTGAGTTAATAGCTTTTAGTCTTGTGGGACCAGATGGATTCGTGCACGATCTAACCTGAAGAAACTCAACTATACCCCAAACTCCAGTGGGGAATACTCAAAGGGGCCGTCATGGTCCAAGATTACCAGCTCCACTGACGGTTTGTCAAACGGATTTCTGGTGCCAATGATATGGATAAACGAAAGTAAATGGGTCAGTAGTGGGACTGGGTTCGGGTCGACCCTGTTAGGGTCGACCCGGTCAGACTCATTGGGTTTGGCCCAGCCTGTTTGTTTCGATCTGGCCTGCTAGGCCCCGCCCAGCATGTCACTTGGGCGGTTCGGACCTGGATTGGGGTCAGTTCGGCCCAGAGGGCTACAAGGGTGCTGATCGTCGCGGCTCAGCCAATATTGCACGACCGGCCAGTTCGGTGAGGGTGCCATAAGGGGGGTCGCGGGCCAGCTCGGGAGGCCGGCGTGGCCAGGGCGCCGCTTAGGTCGAGTGGAAGCTTAGGAGGGCGAGCGACCATGCATGCCGGTAGGTGGGCTAGCGAGCGACCGGGCATGCGGGTCAGGGCGCCAGGTGGGCCGATGGGCGGTCGGGAAGGGCTCATCAAGGTTGGCCGGCGGTGGCTCGAACGAGGCGAGATCAGCCAGTGGCGGTGCGGAACACCGCGGGGGTGGCACGGTTCACGGAGGCCAAGGGTTTCATGAATTTTGTCTTCCCATCCTTCTTCGCCTTGTTGCTTCTCCCCCATGCGGTAGGTTATCATAAAGAATAACGAAGGAAGATTCAGGCCATGGTGGTTTAGCTCACACCCTCCGCATTTAGGGTGGTAGAAATTGGCTCTCAATAATGAAGTATAACAACCCACCCGCAAAGATTAATCCAAAAACCCACAAAAGGGTAACATCCCTATTCTCCGTTTTAAAATAATGCAAGAACATGGCAGTAAATCATATTCAAAATAAAACCCCTACCTTTGTTTGTATTTCGCCGAATAAGTGGCAGAAAGAATAAATAGGTGATCATCTTTCATCACATCCGCCACACACTTCTAATCCCAAGCTCGCACATCGGTTGTGGAAGATGTTCCACATCATTAGGTGTCCGGGGAAGAAGTTCGAGGAAGATTGTTGATGACATTCATCATTAGAAGATGAGGTTCTTTGTTGGAGAAATCCTTTTCCCCCATGATCTCCTCTCTCCATAAATAAAAGATGTTCCAAATAATAGATTATAAAATACGTTATTTATTTGGAAATATTTCAAAAACTAAACATTTTATGGCACATTCAAATTAATGGGAGGATTTGGCCCCATTAATAGGGTGTGTTGGCAACATTAATGTGGAGAAATCTCAAGAGGATCCACCAAATTAAAGAGGGGGGTTTGAGAGGCTTTCCTCTCTTCTTATTTAATAGGTGTCGGGTGGTCCCCACCCCTATTATTAAATTAGGGAGGTTTGTGGTCTCAGGTGGTCCCCACCACATTAATCCTCACATGGGAGGTTGAGTTTGGGTGGGCCCCACCACCATAACCTCTCATGGGAGGTTAAGGTGTAGTGGTCCCACCACCAAATTCCATGAGGAGGTTTTAACCAACTGATAAAAAATTAAGCGACACACTTTATTTTTATTTAATTCATTCTCTAAAAACCCAAAAAATATATGTTAACCTCGAACCATAGTCGTCGAGGTGATAGTCATCTTAAGCGAATACCAGCGCTGCGAGTTCAACAGTGTCCTCATATTTCAATTCCGAGCACCAATTTAAAATTTATAATAACCCACTTTTATGTTTACTAAATGTACCCTAAAAAAACTTCATAAATTGATTCCGAGCACACCGAGCATCGGAATCATGCGGGAAAAATTTTTGTGGTCTCGAAAAATTCCCATGTATTTTAAAACAATTTCCACGGAAATTTCAGTATTTACAAAAGATATTTAAATAAATAATTTTTCCAATCCCTCCTTCTAATGATGGACAAGGAATTCTTATGGATGAAGAAAAAGGAAGATGAGTCTGTTAGGTAATATGTGAATAACATCAGAAGTATTTCATGATAAGACTCTATATTTTTAATGGAAATAAAATGAAAGGTGGATTGATTCTTTTGAAAACTAAAGCAGACTCGATGAGATTCATTGGAGATTTGAGACCCTGATTACAAGGATTAGAATGTATTTTGTTCCCATAAAGATGAAATGGGGATTCTATACTCTGAGTTGCCTCATGGGCCTAATGATTAAAAAGAGGAAACTAGAGTTTTATATGGGTCGAACAATAGATAAATACCCTAATGAATGGAAGACCGGACATCCCACATATAAATAGTGATGGAAGAATGATATTTTAAATTTCATAAATGAATCAAAGAGATGTTTCAAATTTTTAAGAGAGGGGAATATGGTGAACAATTTCTTAAAGGATGTGATGAAACCCAACAATGTGGATTAATAAACTAAGGTTCTTATAAAAACATAGCAAATTTTTCAGTTTTTCAATAGTAATGAACTTTGGAATTATTCAATCTATTTCCATAAACCAAGTGTTTTGTAAAAAATCAACAAAAATGACCTCCCTGGAAATAGGGAATGAAATATTCTATTACTACTACTGATGATGAACCTAATGGTGAAGCGATGATAAGTATGAAAGTTATTTATTCATTAATAGAAAATATATTTTTTTTGTAGTTATACAAATTTTTTCATATATTTCATATCTAGTTGAACTATTCAAGAATAACCTCAAAGCATAGGGGATGGTTTATCTGTGAGAATAGAAAATGCTGTAATTGTTTCATTCTATTTATATAACAAATCCCCAGTTGATGTTTGTCAAATGAACATCCAAAAAATATTGTCTTAGTTAATTTCGTGGACTTTTATGCTATATTGGGCATGGATTGGAAATATAAAAGGAAAAATGAAATAAACTATTTGTAAATGGAGTTCACTCTTCACATTTCGAGGAATCCTCCAAATTTATACATGTGTAACAGGAGGATCAGAATCACATGTAGAATCATTATCTTAATAGTGGATATCATTTCATTTTGAGAAATAGTATAAATCATAAATGATTGATAAAAAGGATAGGATCATTCTTGAATACATACCCATAGCGAGGGACTATAATGATGAGTTACTTTTTGAATTTCATAGTCTTCCTCTTAACCAGGAGGTTGAGTACTCAATTTAACTTATTCATAGATCTTTTATTATATTAATGGATTTTAATTGAATGGATTCTTTTGAGCTAAATAAACTGAGGAAGTAGTTAAAAGAGAATAATTATAAGGGTTTTATACACTCAAGTGCTTCACCATGGGGTTCACTAGTACTCTTCACCATGAATAAGGATGGATAATTTTTTATTTTTATTGATTATCATGAGCTCAAAAAAAGAACATAATTCACAGGAATCCCTTCACATGGATATATGAATTATTTTACCAATTATGTGGGGCCATATATTCTTCTATTGGGGTAATTTGGTTAGGTTATAACTTAATAATGTAAAGTAATGATAATATTCCCTATTGATTCCATTAAAATGAAGTATAGATACTATGAGTTCACAGTAATGCACATAAGACTCACAAATGATTCAGTGATACTCATGGATTTAATGAATACGGTCTTTAGGGATTACCTTTAAAAAGTTTTACTCTTAATTTACTATATTCTTGTATACTCTAATAGCACGAAATAAAGTTAGGAGAATTTGAATATTGTTATCAAGATGTTGTAAAGGGGGAAATATTACAAAAAGTACAATAGATGTGAGTTCAGGATAGAGGATGTATCATTCATGGGTCATGTTATCCCTGACAAAGGGATATCAATAGACCCTCCCACGAAATAAAAATTAATGATTGGAACATGGAAACATATATAATAGAGGTCCTTATGTTACATAGAATTTTTGGGTACTATTTGTGATTTTTAAAGAACTTATCACAATTTTTTGAACCAACAAACAAGTTGACTTAGAATGTAGTGAAGCTCGTCTAGAATAGTGAATGTGAAGACAACATCGAAGAGTATAATGGAAGTGTATCACGACACTAGTACTCATGCTACCGAGAACTGGGGAACTATTTGTGGTGTACATTATTTCCTCAAATATGGTTTCTGATTTTGTACTATTGTAAATTGATAAATTTATACCCTACACTTCATGGATGTTGATTATTAATGAAAAAAACTACCCCATACATGATCTGGAGTTGGATTGTTTGACCTTTGTATATAAAATACGGTGTCATTATCTTTATGGGGAAAATTGTGATACATATAAATATAATAAGAGCCTAAAATATATATTGACACATATGGAGATAAATATGAACTGGGGGATATAGTTAGAGATCATCATGGATTATGAAAACTAAATCCACAATCATCCAATTAATGAAAATATGGTGGAATATGCTCTAAGAATAAACAATTCTACCTCTTTACCAATGACAAGAATTGAGTAGGATACAACCAACTATGATTTTTAATGGATGGGAATTGGAAGAATTATGTAATAAAAATAAATAATTGTTTCTAAAAATGATTTCGGAGCCACCCCTCATAGAAAAAATAATGGATCCTCAAGAAAATGATGTCGAAATTCAGAATAATTTGGAATCTATGAGAATAGAGAAACCCTTAGAGTTCAAATTTAATGAGGTAGGAGTCAAGAGATATGGGTCATGTGTACGTGTACCTTTAAATACATATATAAATATGGAGCATCAACATGATTCACATATCTCAACCATCTCTATTCACATAATGAGAAAAATGTGTATAAAGATCATAGACGGAATTTTTGGTGGGATAATATGAATATAATGACTGATATATATAAATTTAAGTGTCTCGTGGAAAATTAATAGAATGATGAATGGAAAATGTATAAGGGTGTGATGAGACCATTACCTATACCAACATTGATGTTGGAAAGCATCTACATGTAATTTTTCACAAGACATCCAAAGACATTGAGATGAATAAATTGTATATCGGTTGTTGTGGATTGTCTTAAAAATATAGATCACATTATAGAAATTTGAGTGTAACTATCACAATAGAAACATGATAATATTTATAACAATTAATATGTATGTATGCGTAGAGTAACACTATTGATTGTATCTAATTGATATCCAATATTACACTCCATGTTTTGGAAAAGTATATAACATGATCTACACATTGAGTAGAACTTCAGTATGACTTATCATCATAAAAATGTTATCCAATATTAATGGAAAAATTATAATATGGAAGACATGTTGAGAGAATTTTCTATGTCATCAAAAGATAATGGGACCAATATAAGCCTATGTCCAAATTGTAACACAAAAATATTCTGTCAACCATCAAAATGACTCGATATGAATCATTCTATGAAAAAAGATATAGAACATGAGGATTCTTGGAAGAAATCGATAAGTGTGTACTTCTATAACATGAAATGGTCGATTAAATGATGGAAATGGATAATATCATTTCACAAAACATCAAGGAATCCCAACGTCGACCAAAGAGTTATCTAGAAAATCAATGACAATACCATGAGTTTATAGTTGGATACATTGTCTTCCACCTCAAATATCTAGGAAGAGGGTCAGGAAATTTATGAAAAAAGAAAATCTATGACCCATGTAAATCATCCCATTATGATTTATTGGTCATATATTTCTCCTCATTATTATCTAGAACTTCACCTACCATGTACTAAGTACCTAATGTATTCCATGTGTCCCTGTTGAGGAACTACACATCATATCCCTCACATTAACTAAATATAATAGAGGTATAGTAGGAAAATAATCTATTTTTGGAGGAGAATATAGTGAATATTATTCTCGATAGAGATAATTTTCACCAAAATAAGACTTATTAGCAGGTAAAAGTTAATTACATGAACCATAATTACAATGTAGAAACTTTGAAATTGTTGGAGGAGATGAAGAATAAGTACCCTTACTTATTTTACAAAAATCTGTAAAAGAAAGGTTTTAGAATGAAATTTCATCCAGGGGAGAATGTAACGACCCATTAATCTATCAATATAAATTACCTTTTTTTAATTATGGCATATAGAATAAATCACAATAAAATAACATAAGGAACACCATAAAAACATTATAAATTATTAATTATTGAAATAAAAGGTATTTATAAATGATAAAGAATATATACCAATGGAATTGAAAAAAGGCTTTTGGAATAATAACATTAAAATTTTGAATAATAATTCATCTTGAAAAATAGTAACAACACCCATAAAATTAAACAATAAATTTCCGCATTTTCTAATTAGTTATATGATATAATTATATCATTTTACATGTAAATAAATGTTTTTGAACCCTTTAATTTAGTGTTGATTTTTTATAAAATATAATTTTTTTCAATTTTATAAATATTATAATTATTAAAAATTTAATTTAAATTCATTAAATATATTAAAAAATAAAAATATTTCATATGATTCTAAAATAATTTTATTATATATTAATTTATTTTTCAAAGTGTTATAATGTTAGTAATAATTCAAAAATATATACTTTCCAATCAAAGACGATTTCGATTTAAAATTAGAAATCAAATATTTATAAAATTTATTTCATAAAATGGAGGTCAATTTTTAATTATAGACATCTAAAATTGGTTTGGGTTGTTTTTTTGGTAATATTCATAGATACTAGAATTTTTGGTGAATAGTGAAATAGGGTAATTTTTGGTATTTGACTTATACATGAATTACTAAGTCATAGGTGATATATGGATGATATAAGCCCATAAAATCAAATAATATTTCATTATTTTGATATATTAATTATTTTATTCAGAAATCATAGACATGGGGAAAAATAATAAACCAATGAAGAAAATAATGAGAAAACACCCCTCTCCTCCCCTATAATTACCACCACACAAAAACTATACTTATCATGTCATTAAATCATTCAGAAATATATTAATCCTTCCCAATACTCTTCATAAGACTCTTCCAAACATATAGGATCCGTTGGTCTTGAAAAAAATACCAAATTCTTTTCCCTAAGGAGGTACTAAATGAGAAGACATTCAAGAGAATAAATCCCCTTTCTTTTTCTTTTTCTTTTTCTTTAATTTCAATTTCTTTTTTTGTTATTCTCTCCTCAAATCCCCTCATCAATGTGGATTAAAATATATAAAATCATATATATTATGGTATTTTATCATTGTAATGTAACAATTCATAATCAAACCTCTTATCCTATCCCTTTAATTTTTAGAAAATAAAAATGATATCCATGAGCAGTTGATTCAAAGCATCTATGGATGCGATGTTTTCATTTTTTAAGACCACATTCAAGGATGTTAATAAAAAAAGATAATGTTTCAAAAATAAAATAAAATGCATGATAAAATATATTTATTATCAAAATAATAGATAAAATAATTTTAAATAATTAAAGAAACTAGTTCATGATGGTCAAAGAACTGCAAAAATAATCTAAATGGTTATTAGTAAATATTATCTAATAAATCATCCTCATATCATATAAACAATGAAATATAGAAAAATTATATTCTATTTTATGTCTATTAATAACATATAATTTCTATTCTGGAAAACTATTATCATCTTACATGATTTTCTAAAAAAGAAGACAAGTAAATTGGTGATAAAAAACATGTAAACGAAAAGTCACAAAACTATGAAATTGTATCTTATAACTCTAAAAACGCCGTAAATAAATGTAATAAAATATATTATGTAAAATAAAATTATTAAAGACCGAAATTAACTAAATAATTGTTTTAATTGCATTATCTAGGACATTACGATCAACAGAAGGACACTTTCAGACATAAGGTATGATATTCTACTCGAACATCCATTTATCCTTTTGGGTTACTCATTATCTCTCATTACCCCCAATGCAAGGCATATTTATTTTTGTTTGATTCTTCATAATTTGGATTATATGTTCCAAATTCATTTATCCAGATCATATCATCCTTCTTTTAAGGGGAAATACATGTTTTAAAAAAGTTTCCTTCTCAAATCTTATGGATATGCCAGTCTAATTAAATGGAACATCCTAAATTATCACCCATTTTTTAAGTGTATTCAATAAAAAAAAATTATAAACCATTATTTTTATAATGTCTATAATTTTATAATGAATAACTATCTTTGGTCATCTATTTATTTAAAAATAAAAATAGATCATTCTCTATTTTAATGATCATTAAAATTATCCACAAACTACATTAAATTTTTTTATTTCTATGGTCTCTTAAAAACGATTTTTATGTTTTATCACTTCATTTTGAAATCACATATCATGATATATTCACTTTTTCCCATATTATTGTCCATGTATGATTTAATTCCATTAATTGATGGCCACCATTAGGATATTCCCATTTGTTATGCCTTATTATATGATTATGATACATAATTCAATCCATGGGAAACCCTTATTCATTAATCATAATCTGGTACACATAGGAAATAAAACTTTGTTATGGGTGAATCCAGATAGAACTATAATGAATTGGGTAACATTTAGTCTAATGAGAAATCATCTCTGGATAGGGAGTGCACCCAATTACTTTTTTTTGGACATTGTCCACTTGTTCAATGGTCTTCATAGATATCCTTGAGTCATGCTTCATAATGTTGTGTGTTGTTGAAACATTCATTTTTTTCCATTATTATATGTCCCCCTGTAATATATTTTATTATTATTTATGTTTATTCAGGTCCATGTATTTTTATTTAATCATGTTATGCTTTCTAAATTTTTTGATATACATTGCTTATATGTTTATAGCCTTACAGTGATTTTTAGCGCATCCCATTGTTAATGTATTCCTCTGGTTATCCTATGTAGATGTAAGGGTTTATTAGTAGTTAGAAACTCATTATTGAGATTAAGTATAGATTTATTTATTTTGGTTCCCTTTATTCTAATTATGCACATAATCATCCAAAGTCTATAGACTTTTTGATCCATTATAGTATTTGATGGTTAATTAATCAAAAAATAAAGAAATAACATGTATAAAAGGACAACTCTATTATAAATTTACCTACCTTCTTTTGAAAATGATAATTGAGTTATGTGAGCATTACTCTTATGTTTTACGATCTTTCATCCCCAATATTATATCTGGTGTCCATTTTTCAATAACATATGTCTTGATTGGTTTTAAATATACCATTTAAATACAAATATGATAATTATTTCCTGTTTATTATTATGTATATGTTTTAATGGTGACCCCATTTACCATAGATGAACTAAAAAAGTCTTTATTGACACATAAAATAAATATTATCAAACCACCTGGACATAAAAACAATTTTTGAACTAGTTGTATACAATAATGTAATATGTGAATTAATATTAACGATAAACATGAAAAATAAACTAAAGAGAGTAAATAAATAACATATGTTTATTATTTTATAAGATAAATACACACATTACATGTTGATTTAATGGCATGTGATTTCTCGTAAATCACCTTTAATTGAAGTATATTTTTATGTTATACACCATCCTTATTTTATGAGGTGTATAGGCAACCCCTATGGAATATCCAATCATTGATTTACTTATTCTCATGTTATTTTACTTATTAGATAAAATTTTATTCATTAATATGGGATATAATATAAATTTTAAATCAGGAATTGGACACTTTGAATGTTTATTGATTTAATTTCAAAAACATATTTCACAATTTAAAAAATATTGATGTCACTTAATAAATTTATTTGTAGAGATATAAAATAATTATAATGTAAATTTTTGGTATTTTATTTTATTTCATTTAAATGTTCTAAAAATGATTTTTTTTGAGGTTTATTAAGAATAATTTTTAAAATGATATCTATAATGTTTTATTCTAATCCTAGATAGGAGAAATGAGTTTTCAGTTCCTAAATGATTATTTGATTTCTTTAATCCTTTTAAAAATTTCACTTTTTATTAAATAACAATCAATATTTTCCTTTTATGTACTTTATTATTGAAAATGTTATCTAAAAATGGATTGATTATTTCAAAAACATGAAATGTCTTATTTGAATTGAAAATGAAATATTATGACTGACATGTAAAAAATATCATTCTTTTATGTATTGTGATTAAATAATGGTTCTTTGACAATTGAGGGGTGGTTTCATGATAAAACAACGATGGGTGGTCCCATGAGAACCCAACGATGGGTGGGTCTACAATAGTCCTCCAATGTATTGTTTTTGGAAGTTGACCATATGACTACTACATTTGTAAGAGTGACATGTATGTATTTTGAACACATTTTTTTTCATTTATAAGAGTGAAAGGTATAGTAGTATCTAGATGTAACATTTTTTATTTCAACGAGTGTAATCATAATAATGTTATTATATAAAGGGTAAGAAACAAACATATATTCAAAAGAATGTATTTAGTACCTCTTAATGGTGAAATGTATTTATTTCTTTTATTTTTTTAAATGGTTTTAATATTTAGAAATGAAGTAATTATTTCCACCTTTTTATATTCTATAATGAGAATTTTTATTATCATCCCATGTTTTTTAATTTTTTTCAATGGTTTTAAGAATGAGTTATGGTTTGGTAGATGTCATGATGAATATTTTGAAGATGTTTCATAAAATTGATCATTATTTTTTAATAGTTTTAGATTATGGGAAAAATTGTAACTATTTAGAGGTGACCTCATTGCATTTTAGGGTCATCTTATGTTTGAGTTATGCCCTAAATCATAAGAAATATTATCCATAAAAGACAATAAATGTGGAAGAACTAAATTAATTGGATAAAACACATGATTATGTAATGTTTTAGGCCTTTGCCTTATAATATTTAAAAACATTGAAACCATAGAATTATTCTAGGATATAATTTTTAGACATCATAAAATGTTGAATTCAACTGTATTAATTTTATTTAAATATATTATTTTAATTTAATGAATATTTCACATGTTAAAACCTTATTTCTCATATTACTCAATATAATATTTAAATTGTTATCATTTTGTGTGGATGTTTATTATTATCCCTTTTATTTATTATTAGGGGTAGTATATTGAATATTTTATCATAATTTATAGGGGATATATGATAAATTATATTATAGGATTAGTTATAATAATGTTATGGGTGGTATTTTTAATTTTTATATATCAATAAGGTGAATTGAAGATTAAAACTGAAAAATAATTGCAAGTGATTTTAAAATTATCAGGTATAAAGCTATGATTTATTCTTATATTATATATGATGCATTCAGTTTTTCTTACATATAATACAAATTAATGGCGTTTTGGACTTCCTATCTACATTCCATGAGGAATATGATTGTTTTTGAAATGTAAAATCTAGTATCGGGTTACGTACCAGCTAGTCCCTGACCACTAGCCATTTTGTCGCATGTCTATGGACTCATGACCTATATGATTCAACTGCATTACAAGTGGGGATCCACCAAACAACATTTTTAATGTAATATCCCTAGGATATTTCTAGAGTGTCAAGCATGGTTTGGGCCAACATCCAGCAAATCAATGAGCTCTATAGAATGTTTTAATCTGGGGAAACCATGTGTTTATCACCAAAAAATGTATTATATATCACCATATAAATTTTTATATCCCATTTATCCCTAATGATGTGAATTTCCCCTTAAAGGTGGATTCGACCAACATTTTACCCTTATCCTAAATGCTTGGTGATTATATTGATTCCACAAATCCTATTTGGTTTCCTAGTTTTTTCTAGAAAATCATGCACTTCGACATTATTGGAATCATTCATAAGCTATGTGATGGATAGATATATGTATTCTGATGTGATTTATTGTGAATTTATTGAATTGTTGATTTATAGGATGATGGATCGTGATACATTCCAATGTTCTTGTAGTATAATATTGATCAATCATTGAATTTATTTATTCAATAGTATTACCAATCCGGTTATATCCCATTTTTTATCTTCAAAGGTTGTGATTCTAGAACCTATAATGAGATGAATTATGATATGTTAAATGTAATTCCTTAGGTTCTTAATTTAGGTGATGATTCATAAACTTGTTCATTAGTACTTGATAAGTTAGGAAGTCGTTACAATTTCATGTCCCTTATATAGACTTATATTCCATGATCTATAGGTGTACATAAGGGTTCCGCTATTACCAATGAATATTGAGATAAATATGTGTGTTTGTGTGTGATTCTCCTGTTAGACACTGTATTGTTTAGATCCTCATAAAGGTTTGTTAAACTCCTGATGATTCAATATCTGAATTCCTCTATTTATGTTAAATATTATTGATATCATTTTCCAAAGGAAACACTATTCCAAAATGGAGCAATTGAATATTTCCACTATTAAAATGTAGTCATTGAATAAATTTGTACATGTAGAAATAATTGAATTATACATTAAATTAATTTATGAATTTTTATATATATAACATATTTTATGAAATTGTACATAAATATATATGTTTTTGATAAAACAAATTATTTAACTTTTAAGTTATTATAAATATTTTGTAATTATTGATTTCAATTTTGATATTTTATATAAATTAATAATATGATCAAGTTGTATTTTATAATGTTACTTTCCAACTAAAATGGTTTTCACTGCAATTTTATAATTTTAATTAAATAATAAATATAAAATTTGAAAAAATCATTTTTAAATGAGAATTTAAATTTTCGGATATAATAATGAATTTTCATGGATAAAATATTTAGGTTTTCTCAAAAAAAATTATAATTTTTTGAATTGTGAAAAATAATTTTTTTTATAAATTACATTTATGTTATTAAATTATAAGATTATAAGTATTAATTTTAAAATCATGAAATTTATTAATGATTCAACAAATTTTTTTATAAGATACTTTCTAATAAAATAATTTATTTTAAATTACAAACTCTTTTTCATTTGACAACAAATGATATATATTTTCAAAAAAATATACATTGTACTTCTCATATTTTAGTAATAATTTTTTATACATTTAAAAAAAATAAAAAATTCCAACGGATTTAATATTTAGAATAAGTGGGTCTATAATATCTCAAAAATATGACTTTAATTTTATTTTTATATATTGAAATACCATAGTTACAAACATGTTCCCGCCATAATATTTATAATTGAAAAAGTAATATTTAATGTGGTAAAGGGGTTGAATCCTAGAAAAAACATCCATGATTTTTGTGTATGACGAGTTTTGTGAACATATTTCTTATATAATTCAATATTTATTATATGGGATTTATTTTATATATTTTAAAAGTACACTCTAAATATAAATATTACATATTTACAAAAAATCAATTGTCTCCTATTGTCAAAGATGCATCTCCCTACTATTTGTAACAACTCTAATATTTCCTCATTTACTATCAAATATAAGATATTTTCACTCTTTTGAGTTTCTAGGTAAAATAAATTACCCTATTCCATCCAATTACAAGGTATCTTCTAAGGAAATAACAGTATGGTCAATGTGAGAAATCATTTTTTGTTTATATATATATATTTTTTTCACTATTATGATTCTAATTCTCATGTATAGTTGTAATGAACTTATTATTGGTGATATACTAAATTATATTATTATTTGGTAATAATGAGTAATCAAATTTTCCATTTTTTATTATAGAAAATGCATCTGTTAATCATGCATTGTGGTTACTATTGTATCCAAACCTCAATGTGTATCATTTTCCATTACCAATAGTCATGGGTGATATAAATGGTTAATTTAATATGTAATTATGTTACTAATTTCATTTTAATGATTTTAAAATATTAAATCATAATAAATAATTCTCTTGTTCTATAGAAGATGATATCAGCTACAATGTGTACGTATGGACTATCGCCTCTATAGTTAGATATCTTTTTGTTTTTATCAATGACATAAAAGGATGTTCATGTGGATTTCATTAAATATTAAATATGATGGTTCGAATTTAAATTTTTTTATTTAATGGAAATTTTTATTACCTAATAATAATATGATGAATAATCAATTTTAAATATTTCATCCCTTTCAAACTGGGAATCTATAAGGACAAAAATCTATTTTTTATAAGTAATGTTTTAAATAAATTATCATCTCTTAATGAATAATTAATATATTAAAATATAAAACTAAAAATAAAAAAATATATTTATACATCTGGTATAGTGTGATTTCAACTACACAACCACATAATTATTCATTAATCAATGTTGGTTCATGTGAGTTTGGTTTGACCAATAACAAGAAAAATACTAATAATTTATATCATGAATGAATATGAAAAGAGATTTACTTTTATAGTGTGACATAAATATTTAAATATTATTTTTGATTTGGTATGGTAATATAATCTATTTTATCATTAATTATGAAATACCATTTCATTCATTAAGAATAATTGATACATGGTAATCATTGATTTTATCTTTATGGTTTGTAACATAACTATGATAGAGTGAAATTATAGCTTCCTACAATATCAGTGAACACATATAATTTTACATTTTATTCGCTAATAATTGAGGGAATAGTAAAATCAGTATATTTCAACTCCAATTTTACCAAAATAGTTAAAAAATAATGATCGCATTAACAAATTGTTTAAACTAATTAAAAGATTACTAATATTTACTTATGTTGGATCATTAAGAATTTGGAGAATAAATATTATAATTTATAAATATTTTTTCCTTTTGTATATATATAATAATAATTATTCATGTATTAAGGATGATATGATCAAATGATGATCATTTTTTACATGTGGTAAGGGATCCTAAAAAATTTATATGAGCCTTTATTTTTATTATAAAAATATTTTCATTTAAAATGTGAATATTCGTAAAATTATCATTATAATAAAATTATTTATCTTCATTTATTTAATTTTAACATAATTTTTAATCAATATCTCTTTCTTTAGGTTTAAATTAGAACATATCATAAACTATAAGGGTTTCTTATCAATCACCCATCATTATGGAAATCTTTAATAATCTACTCCAAAATATTAATTTTCATTGTATATATATGTAAAACCACATATTATATCATATTTTATTTTTAAAAATGGTAATTTCAATACTATTATTGTTCCTCATTTTTGTTGGATATGACATATTTTTTTACAAAAATATAATGGTCATTTATCAATAAATATGATTTCTTCTATTATAATGCATGCCCTTCAATATATATTTTCATTTTACATGGTGTAACCTATTTTTATTTTTATATATCAATTTAATTTATTTCTTAATTCATTTAGATTCATATTAAATTTTAAAATACATATTGTTACAAATAAATGTTATAGTTTAAATAATGATTTTCCATCAATGTTAATATTTTCCAATCCGCCAATGCTCTGTTTTAGTATAAAAAGTATAAAAAATGTGTTATATCATGTTAAAATAATATTTATATGATCATTTTTTGTAGAATTAATTATTATTCTATCATTTTATTATTTCATATTTCATCATATGTGTTTTCAAATACAAAAATTTATTATATTGGCCTCTTTCATGACTTTACACTTATGTATTCCCATTCCCATTCAACATTTTATTGAATATTATTATCATTTTTCTCATAAATTATTTTATATACGTTTTGTATGTATATATAATGTTTAATTAGTTTGAAATTTCATGGTCTATAATAGCTTTTATACACATCCAAATTAGGAATTTTTATTAAACCAAATTTAAAAGAACATATTTATTTCATTTCCCAGGTCCAGTAACACCAACATAAAATGATTTTATAACATATAAATATGTTAAAATATTTTTATTATATATATTACATATTGGTTAAATTCTATTATTATTTAAAAAAATAATATAATTCCTTCTATAAAATGTTCCATTAATTATTTCAGTTATTGTTAACCATGTTGAACGTTTTTTTCATTTCCTTCATGAAAATTATAATAAATTCCTTTTCAATACAAATGTCACTTAATTATAATTGGATTGATAAAAATTATTTAATTTCATAATCACCTTGGAATCCAAATGTAATATCATTTAGTTGATCCTTAATTCTTAATAGTGATGTCAAAACACTTCTAAGTGTTTTTATCATGTATATTATTTATGTATTGTTTCCTTTTTCAATTTCTAGAACATATAATCATTTTTTGGTTAATTGTTAGACTTTTATATGATGGATGGAACCATTATATCTCTTAAAATAATAATTTAATATTAATGTCTCATGATATTTCATGTATCGTGCATGAGTAGATATCCTATGATGACTATGTAGGATGAACAGATAGGTAGATTATTAGGAGTATGTTATAATGGTGGGTCACCAAATAATATAAGTATTAAGATGGAAATTATCCTATATTTTTATTTTTAGGAAGTTACCATTTAAATTTTCTAATTATTTCTAGTAATATGATATTTACACATTCTTATAATTCCATATTATTATGATATAATTTCCTTGTGCAATATTTTCATTGAGGTGATCAATATATATTTGATTTCAAGTTATTTCAATGAACTCTCAAGTAATGATTTGTTAAAATTCTTATTCTCATAACAGTATTTCAATATTACCTTCTTCCTTATTTATTTTTCTCTTAGTATCCTACGATTTTCTTGAGATCTATGGATATTATTAGAACTTTGTGAACTTTTAAATAATTTTTTTTTTCTATTTTCAATATTATGGGTTTATATATATATTTTTAGAAATAAAATATAACTGTAGAACACTGGATTTTATTTTTTGGAATGTATGATATAATTGATGAAGTAAATAATGTATAAGTATTGGCTATCTATATTTGTATTAATACATGTACTAGTTAATAATGTTGATTATTATGACGAAACCATAATGAAAACACTAGGGGGAATTATATGCTAAAAGGATATTAATATGATAACATATAAAAAATTAAAATATAAATACTTTTTTTTCAGTTTTCAACTAAAATTCATCCCTCTTAGTTAATGAAATGTTTATGAAGGATCCTGAACAATTATACCTAGCGGTAGTAACCCCGATGATGAATTTTTAGATTTCAATATTACCATGAGAAGTCTTATTAAAATGTTTCCTAAAAACACACAAATCTAGACAATCCTAGGGGATATCCATTTATGAATAATATTCTTTTTAGGAACCACAATAATGTATTGAATTCCATTTAATATGGATGTAAAAGGCTATGAATTGTAACATAATACATATTAAAATAACCAAGGATAAAAAGCTATTGTTATTGGTTGGACTAAGGTAATTATGGGATAATGTTATGATGAAAAAATATATATGGTTTTAAGGATAAAACCTTTTTTTGATAATTATTATGATAGAAAACATTTATTGATAAATGTCCATCACTAACATGATCCTTTTTATTGGTTTTAGTAATGGTTGAATCTATAATTAAATAATTTATCTTATTACATGCGGGACTATGTAATAATGACCTCAACAATCAACTCATTTTAATGGTTTATAAGCACTAATATTTGTTGATTTCTCAAATCCATCTATCACAAAGCATGATAGTAAAAGTAACCACTATTGAAATCAAAATTTATCCAAAGAATTGAATTTTGGGGAGAAATGAATATTCATGAAATGGATATAAATATTGATATGATATTCCCACCCCTATTTATAAAAAATGGGGGATTATTCACAGTGGAATATTCCTTGAGGGTATTGGAAATGTAATACGTGTGGTAATGGATGCCATACCATTACTAGTTGTTTTAGGGAAAATAATTATAGAATAAATGGAGACAGTTTTCATCCCATGTATAATGTAACAATTTATGGAAGCGGAAAAAAGTAATTTGGTCACTATGAAAACCAATGAAACATTCTATGGGTAATATAGAATATCCAACATTAACAAACTCATAGAAATCTAGAACTGAAATTTATAATTGAATTATTGTGGTTGAAGAAGATGGGGAATTTTTACACTACATAGTATTTGATCATATTTCATGAAATATTCAATATATCATTTATTTTTATAAAAATAATGAATGTTTTATTGTGTAATAATTATATCCATTGTATATGGACATCAATAAATGTTTGGGAAATGATACGAGTTATCGATTTTTCCCTAAATTTTTTATTTGGATTCTCTTAATAATATATCTATTTACTAAGGGATCATATAAAATTACATGTAAGGAAATACAAATTTTTCTCTTAAATAACACATTAATCGAACAATATTTTATGGTAATCAATGATCTCCCTATATAAATTTATCTCATATTAAGAGATATGAAAATGCGAGGATGCCAACTTTTTTATATGGTTGGAATGTAAAACCCCTATATTTTATGATAATATTTTATCTATTTATGTCAAGTATTTTTTATAGAATGTTCCATGTGAAACACCAAAAAAATTGAAAAATTAAAATTATTTGATCATTTAATCATAGCCATTAAATTAGTTTGAAAGAATTACTGTAATAAAACTATGAAATATATAAATATAAATATATATATATATATATATTAGATATTTTATTAAAATGTACCTAATTCAATATTTTATAAGGAAATCTATGTATATTATTATTATAATATTATAAATATTTACTTATTACTTACATTTATTAGTATTTCAATTAAATAAGAATACGGATAAAAATAAATTTTTTGCAAACTATATTCCTATAAAAATAATTTCTCCTTGTATTTTATAAAATTAATTTAATGATAATATTGAAAAATAATGATATTTTTTTTGAAAGAAATATATTTCGTATTTTTATTAGAATTTTATTAATAATTTAAGATAAATTTAGGTTTTCTCTTAGAATGATTATTTTAATTGATTGGCTAAAAATTAAAATTTTAATAAATAACATGACATTTATGAAAATATTAGTATATATGTCTGAATTTGAAATATTTTAAATATAATTATAATTAAAAAATAGGAAAAAACTGGTATTTAATGTATTTCACATTATATATAAAAATAATAAAATATTAAACATAATTTTTATTAATATATAATTTTTGAACAGTTTTTAAATTTAAATAAGAAATTATAGTTAAAATTTAGAATCTGTATGTATAGATTATCTAATTTGGAATACATCTAATTTTTAAGGGTGAATTATTAATTACATTAGAAAAGAAATATTACATGGTAAAAGATTCCATGATTTAACTAAAAAATGTAAGGGATAAAGGATTAAAAACAAGATACAAACATGTATAAAATAGAGTTTATGATGATTCTCTTGACCTTATATCAACCCCACACAGTTATTTATCAATTTAAGAGCCACTTTAAATGTTTAATATAATATCCAATTATATTGAATTAAAAAAATTTCGTCAATTCCAATATCACCACTTATAAAATGATCTTCTCACAAAACCAATAAATAATACCTTAAAATTCTATTTACCAATTAAATTTTTTCATTTTTACCTTCCTCTATATTTCCAATTCAATCTCTCGATATTCTTTCTATAACTAAATAACATATGCCATCCATTTCCCATAGATCGTCCAAATAGATATCAATGTTCTGAACTTATGTAATAGTTTATTATGTAAAAACATTCACTTATTTTATTATTTTACAATTATAGTTATAAAATTTCAAAATAATTATATATGCAATGATTATATAATTAGTTTTATTTTTATATGGGAAAAATTATTTCCCATATATTCCCCCTTCTATAATGAAAAATAAATATGCGAATCAAGTATTGTGTGGAATTACTCCTCCAAGATATGATATTGTCCATTATGATTCACCAAAATTAAAAGATAGTATACACGGTGAATTTAATAAATAATTATGATATTTATTTCTAGTTTATGAATCAGAATTTAGAAAATTTATTAATTGGTGCTCCTATTTTATTAAAAATATATCATCAAACATGTGTATGTGTGGTACACCATCTCCATGGAACATTTCATTGTCATTTATATCAAATCATTGTATTGATAGTCAAGATAAGGGAAAATATTTAAATTACACGTTTTTTGTATAATTAATTATTTTTATATAGAAAACATCACCATATAATAGTCATATGTTTAACATACAATTATAGTTATTTCATTAGTTTAAAACTATCACACTAAGATGCATATTTTATTTTATTTCTCAGTAATGGAATCAAAAAATGAAATGAAATTTCAAATTTATTAATATTAAATTACATTAGAGTAATATATTACATATAATATTATTATTCTTATACTATATTTATATTTCAAATAAACAACTTCAATATAATCTTGAAAATAAAGAATGTTCTTGTTCTAATTGGTTTAACAACCCAAATTAATGAAAATATTAATTTATTTCATGAATTATTATATAAACATAATTACTATTATAATAAAAGTTAATTGATAAATAATTTTTTTTCTAGAGTATTTACACAATCATTTAACACATAAATTATGAAAATAGATTTAGTTCATTAATAATAATGGGAATATGATCATCCCTTATTTAATCATTACATTTAACAACTAGATATAACATGTAAAGAAATAATATAATTACAATCTATAATTTAGTACCAATTATTGATTTTTTTCCATAATGATCAAAGTTTTAGTAATATTCTGTAGCGACTCGGGTTTTTGGCCCTGTCAGACTTTGGGATATTTCTACGAATAATTCCAGAGCTGGGCGCGAAGACGGCGTGCGATTCCGAGGCCCGGTGTGCCCGGAATTAATTTTATAAAAATATTAAGTTTTTTTTATACTATGCACGTGGTGGGGGTGTGATATCTCCTAAACGGTAGCTCAGAACGGGAATCTGAGGGCATGGTTGCGTCCGGAACGTGCCGTTTACCCTAGACGGGGTGTAATCTTTGCGGGCGCGGGCCTGCGGTGAGAAACGCCACCAGGGTAGTTTCCGTAAATAAGTGGCAAGTTTGTGTGCAAGCGTCGGCTCGAATAACTTCTGAACGGAGTCTCGGATGGAAAATCTGAGACCGCCGTTGCGTTCAGAACGGCGCGTTTACCCTAGGGGTGACCTTACTTTTGTTCGCATCGGGCGTCGGGTCCGAGGCGGGTTTGGCGCCGGCGGGCCGCTGATATAAATATCAGCGCCCCCCCCCCCTTATAATCGTTCTTCGTCGTTCTTCGCCGTTCTTCACCACCACTCCGCCGAATCGAGCAAACGGAGCACCCACGAGCTCAGAATTCGACGGCGGACGTTCCAGGAGCACGCAACGGAAGCTCTGAAGCGCAGATCTGAGGCAGAACGTCGGCGTTTCGCCCACGAGGTAGGTGGTTTGGGTTTTACAATCCCGGATCCCGTCTTTGTGTTGTTTTTCTTCAAATTTTCATATGGGTTTTATAGTTCGGGTCCCGAGCTTTCCAAAACAAGTTTCGGATCTGAATTTGGAGCACCGGGGTGCTCCCGGTGGCTCCCGGAAGTTTTCCGGCGAAAACCCGGTTTTCTGGCGACGAGGGGCGGCGGCCATGGCGGAATCCGGCGACGGCACGGCGGCGGGGCGGCGGTTTCCGGCGGCGGCAGCGCGGTGGTTTCCGGCGAGCCTGGCGGGGGTCCGGCCAGAATTTTCCGGGGGTTCTTTAAACCCCCGTAACTCGCAAACCGTAACTCCGATTTGCGAGCCGTTTGCGGAAACGCGCTCCTTGCGTTGAGACGGACCTTTTGAACTCACTTTGAGGGTTTAAGGGTTCGGGATCGTGGCCTGGGAGTTAGAAACGTCGTATAAAATAATATTATTTTATTATTTTACGACTTCGGGCCGTTGTAACTTCTACCCGGAACGTCTGATTGACGCGCCGTCAGTGGCGTTGAGACCCTGATGATACGACGGACTTTTTGAGATTGTTTCTAGGTGGTGGGACTATGAACGGGGTGCGGGCCCCACGAGGCCGGGTTTTGGCGTTTGCGGAGAAACGCAGCTTTTGCACCAGGAGTCCGATTTTGGCGGATGAATAGTCAATCCTGTGTGTTTTTCCGAGAGGATCGCAATGGTGCGTTCCGTTCGACAAGTTTCGGAATCCAGGCGTGGGCCCCACCCGAGCCGGCCTTCGGTGAATAGTGCCTTTTTCACCGGGTGTCCGTTTTGGGCGAGCGAGTAGTCGATTCCGCTTGTTTTTCCGAGGGGATCGCCGTGGTGTGATCCGCCCGATGGGTTTCGGGATCGTTGTGTGGGCCTCGCACGAGCTAGCTACGGTGAATAGTGTCTTTTTCACCGGTGCTCCGTTTCGGGCGAGTAAACAGCCTATCCTGCGTGTTTTTCCGTGTGGAACGCGATGGTGGCCTCGGTTTTGGCTTCGGAGGTGCGCAGTGTGGCTTTGAGGCGAGTCTCTCGGGTTAGCGACGTTTGGACCAGCAGTGGTTGAGGGTTCTCCCTTGGTTCATTCCTACGAGGGTTCGTGTGGTATCACAACCTTCGTATGGGTTTGTGATCCTCTCGATGGGATGTTTAAACTGTTAGAGTTGTGGTATCCCTTCGGTGGGCCCGGAGTGGATCCTCTAGCATCTTTACCCTAGATCGGGTTCTTGGTATCGCTGTGACCGCTTATTCACGGGCAGCGATCCCCTATCTAGCAGGTTAACCCCGTAGGGTTTGTGGCATCATCGAGAATATGATCCCCTACGCGGTGGGTCGTGCATAGCAGGGTTGTGGCATCGTCGGGTTTACGATCTCCTACTCGTCATGATGTTTATAGTAGGGTTGCGGCATCGTTGGTTATACGATCCCCTACTCAGCGCTTGGTGTCGGTAGGGTTGCGGTATCGTTGGTTATGTGATCCCCTACTCAGCACGTGGTTTCGGAAGGGTTGTGGCATCGTCGGATCGATCCCCTACATTGTGAGTTATACCTGATAGGGTTCTGGTATCGTCGTGACCATCTTTATATGGACGATGATCCTCTATCTGAGTGTGGAGCTTCTGTCGAGTGCCAGATCGGGTTGTGGTATCCCCCAGCGGATCCTGGGTGTGATCCCCTATCTGTGGGAACTACGTATGCCAGATCGGGTTGTGGTATCCCCCAGTGGACCCTGGGAGTGATCCCCTATCTGTGAGCTACGTATACCGGAGTGGGTCTTGGTATCCCCCTAGCGGACCCTAGCAGCTATCCCCTCTCTGAGGAGTTTGGTGGTTATGTTGCTACAGTGAGGTTTCCTCAGAGATGCTATCCGACCAGCGTGGTCTCTCGGGTGAGCGTCTGTGATGTTTGCGAGTATCTCGATGGAGTGTATCTCTCGGATGAGTGTCATCTGGTATGACAGTGTTCGTGGTGTACTCTCCCTGTTGTGGACAGTTGCTGGTGATGAGGTCGGTACCTCTTGTGGCTTTGTGGCGTGAGCTGTGTATATCTGGATTGTTCAAGGTGTATGTATGGGCATACACCTAAGCTGAGCTGAGCGGACTAGTTGTGTTTAGCCGAGGATGGTCACGAGATGGAGTTTCTCTCTCATCTGGGTTCCCTCTGGCTGGGTTGAGCGGACTGTTGCCTTTCAGTTGCTCCCTTGGGTTTTGGGTTTTTGGGGTGCCTACTGAGTATGTTTATACTCACCCCTGCACGGGCTTTGCCCGCACATGTTTGTGTCTTGTGCAGACCACATGCCTTTTGACGGAGTCCCAGGAGGACCCGGAGCAGGCGAAGCTTAGTGAGCGAGTTGACCGGGGTGTTTACCGGAGCTGTGCCGAGGGAGCTTTCCGGCGGGTGTTTGTGGCAGCGTTTCCCTTCTTCAGAGCAGGTTGGACGCGCTTTGTAGTTTTCTTTTGGTGGGCCCTGTTTTTCCCTTGTACTTTTGTTGTTGCACTCTGGTTTGGGATAGATTGTATGCATGCATTTACTTTTCAGTTTCTATATCTCTGCACTGTTGCATGGAGGTGTTTGTGGGTGCGTGTGTACAGGTACCTTAGGCTAATGCCTCCCATGTGTGTGATAGCCTACTCGGCGCTGGTCGCCAGCCCCTGGCCTATTGGAGGCGGGCTTGTGGAGTCGCGACTCGAGCCCCGTTGGGTTGGGTCGTGACAGAGTGGTATCAGAGGAGGTTCCACCTTTGGGATCTCAGAGCGTAGCTGGTCTAGCTGTGAGCTTGTTTTGGGTTGCATAGCGGCAGTGTTAGGGTGTTTCGAGCTCGGCTTTCAGGCCAGGGACTCCAGTGTTGGTGCGGCGGCCGACGTATCCATACACCAGGACTCTGATAACCTGCCTTTCGACTCGAGACATTCGTACACTGGTCGTGGGGACATAATGGTACATGCATGACATAGGACTGGGTTTTTGGTTTTTCCTTGTCCTTCTTGAGTCATCTCTCCAGATATACTCTTTGACTATGGTGCGTCTTGAATGTATTTCAGGATGCCTCCACGATGACAGCCAGCGAGGGTTCCGCAGTAGGATTGTGCTGACGACCCGCCTCGTGTAGTGGCTGTGGAGTAGGGCGCAGGTTCTGAGGTTGCACCTCCAGGTGGTCTGCCAGTTGAGCCACCACCTGTCGAGCAGCTGGTTGTGCCGGCGGTGCAGGACGAGGTTGCACGCAGGTTGAGTGCGCTGCACGAGTTTTATAGGCAGCGACCTCTGAGGTTCCGGGGTGATCCAGACCCCCAGGCAGCTGATTACTGGCTTGAGGCAGTCACACGAGTTTTCCGCCTAGTGAGGACACCTCCAGATCAGATGGTGGTCCTAGCGGCGAGCCTTCTGCATGGTTCTACCGGGCGATGGTGGAGTTTGGTGATGCAGTCCCATGATGAGGAGACGCTCACGTGGGCAGAGTTTGAGCGGCTCTTCAGGAAGAGTTTTATCCGGTGACACTGAGGTCAGTGCGGATCCAGGAACTTTTGCAGCTTCGTCAGAAGAGCATGACTGTGTCGGAGTACTCAGCGAGGTTTACAGACCTGTCACGCTACTCCCTGGATATGGTTTGAGACCCGTTCTTTAGGGCTCGGACCTTCGAGCAGGGCTTACGCAGGGACATCCGAGCAGGTGTGGTTTCCTTGTGCCTGCCCACCTATGCTGGAGTGCTGGAGCGAGCGCTGGTGGTGGAGAGCTTTCTGGCTGAGCAGATCTCTCCTATTGGTGCTGGGCACGCGAGAGCTGAGACTTCGTCGGTCGGATCGGCATCTGGTAGCTGACGACAGACTCAGGGGTCTGGACGTGGCCGACGTTTCAGGAGGCGACCCCAGGATGGGGGATCTGAGCCTCGGAGCTCACAGGGCTCGCAGGCCAGTTTTGGTCAACCGCAGGAGAGGCGGTGTTACGCTTGCGATGGTCGGGGACATCTTGCTAGAGATTTTCCGACCCAACGTGCTGCTGAGAGGGAGCCGGTCGATGGACCGCCTTGGCAGAGGCAGCGTCTCGAACTAGGAGGTCCGCAGGGCGTCGGACGTGGCGTCGGAGCTGGTGCAGCGGGAGGCGGTGGTAGATAGTACCAGTTTCCACCACCCCCACCCCCAGGTGGTCCACGCCAAGCTCAGGGAGCTGGTGGTCGAGGGCGAGAACAGCTGCATGCCCTGGAGGCAGTCAACCCAGAGGCACCACAGATGGATAGAGGTATGCCTTGTGTCTTTTCTACTTACTGCAGTAGTTTGTCAGACACTGTTTAGCGGTACTCTTTCCTTTTGTTGCTTGCTCGAGTTTTGTTCAGGGCGTTGGTAAGACCCTGAGTGGTTGTTGTTGGTGAGCTCGCTGGTGTGTGAGACCCAGTTGAGAGTCCAGTCGCTTTCCTTGTGCTTAGGGTTTTTCAGGGACGAAAAGTTCTAAGGGGGGGAGGATGTAGCGACTCGGGTTTTTGGCCCTGTCAGACTTTGGGATATTTCTATGAATAATTCCAGAGCTGGGCGCGAAGACGACGTGCGATTCCGAGGCCCGGTGTGCCCGGAATTAATTTTATAAAAATATTAAGTTTTTTTATACTATGCACATGGTGGGGGTGTGATATCTCCTAAACGGTAGCTCAGAACGGGAATCTGAGGGCACAGTTGCGTCCGGAACGTGTAATCTTTGAGGGCGCGAGCCTGCGGTGAGAAACGCCACCAGGGGCGTTTCCGTAAATAAGTGGCAAGTTTGTGTGAGAGCGTCGGCTCGAATAACTTCTGAACGGAGCCTCGGATGGAAAATCTGAGACCGCCGTTGCGTTCAGAACGGTGCGTTTACCCTAGGGGTGACCTTACTTTTGTTCGCATCGGGCGTCGGGTCCGAGGCGGGTTTGGCGCCGGCGGGCTGCTGATATAAATATCAGCGCCCCCCCCCCCCTTATAATCGTTCTTCGTCGTTCTTCACCGTTCTTCACAACCACTCCGCCGAATCGAGCAAACGGAGCGCCCACGAGCTCAGAATTCGACGGCGGACGTTCCAGGAGCGCACAGCGGAAGCTCTGGAGCGCAGATCTGAGGCAGAACGTCAGCGTTTCGCCCACGAGGTAGGTGGTTTGAGTTTTACAATCCCGGATCCCGTATTTGTGTTGTTTGTCTTCAAATTTTCATATGGGTTGTATAGTTCGGGTCCCGAGCATTCCAAAACATGTTTCGGATCTGAATTTGGAGCACCGGGGTGCTCCCGGTGGCTCCCGGAAGTTTTCCGGCGAAAACCCGGTTTTCCGGCGACGAGGGGCGGCGGCCATGGCGGAATCCGGCGACGGCACGGTGGCGGGGCGACGGTTTTTGGCGGCGGTGGCGCGGCGGAATCCGGCGGCGGCGCGGTGGTTTCCGGCGAGCCTGGCGGTAGTCCGGCCAGAATTTTCCGGGGGTTCTTTAAACCCCCGTAACTCGCAAACCGTAAGTCCGATTTGCGAGCCGTTTGCGGCGACACGCTCCTTGCGTTGAGACGGACCTTTTGAACTCACTTTGAGGGTTTAAGGGTTCGGGATCGTGGCCTGGGAGTTAGAAACGTCGTATAAAATAATATTATTTTATTATTTTACGACTTCGGGCCGTTGTAACTTCTACCCGGAATGTCCGATTGATGCGTCGTCCGTGGCGTTGAGACCCTGATGATACGACAGACTTTTTGAGATGGTTTCCAGGTGGTGGGACTGTGAACGGGGTGCGGGCCCCACGAGGTCGGGTTTTGGCGTTTGCGGAGAAACGCAGCTTTTGCACCAGGAGTCCGATTTTGGCGGATGAATAGTCAATCCTGTGTGTTTTTCCGAGAGGATCGCAATGGTGCGTTCCGTTCGACAAGTTTCGGAATCCAGGCGTGGGCCCCACCCGAGCCGGCCTTCGGTGAATAGTACCTTTTTCACCGGGTGTCCGTTTTGGGCGAGCGAGTAGTCGATTCCGCTTGTTTTTCCGAGGGGATCGTCGTGGTGTGATCCGCCCGATGGGTTTCGGGATCGTTGTGTGGGCCCCGCACGAGCTACCTACGGTGAATAGTGTCGTTTTCACCGGTGCTCCGTTTCGGGCGAGTAAACAGCCTATCCTGCGTGTTTTTCCACGTGGAACGCGATGGTGGCCTCGGTTTTGGCTTTGGAGGTGCGCAGTGTGGCTTTGAGGCGAGTCGCTCGGGTTAGCGATGTTTGGACCAGCAGTGCTTGAGGGTTCTCCCTTGGTTCGTTCCTACGAGGGTTCGTGTGGTATCACAACCTTCGTATGGGTTTGTGATCCTCTCGATGGGATTTTTAAACTGTTAGAGTTGTGGTATCCCTCCGGTGGACCCGGAGTGGATCCTCTAGCATCTTTACCCAAGATCGGGTTCTTGGTATCGCTGTGACCGCTTATTCACGGGAAGCGATCTCCTATCTAGCAGGTTAACCCCGTAGGGTTTGTGGCATCATCGGGAATATGATCCCCTACGCGATGGGTCGTGCATAGTAGGGTTGTGGCATCGTCGGGTTTACGATCTCCTACTCAGCATGATGTTTATAGTAGGGTTGCAGCATCGTTGGTTATACGATCCCCTACTCAGCGCTTGGTGTCGGTAGGGTTGTGGTATCGTTGGTTATGCGATCCCCTACTCAGCGCGTGGTTTCAGTAGGGTTGTGGCATCGTCGGTTCGATCCCCTACATCGTGAGTTATACCAGATAGGGTTCTGTTATCGTCGTGACCATTTTTATATGGACGATGATCCTCTATCTGAGTGTGGAGCTTCTTTCGAGTGCCAGATCGGGTTGTGGTATCCCCCAGTGGATCCTGGGTGTGATCCCCTATCTGTGGGAACTACGTATGCCAGATCGGGTTGTGGTATCCCCCAGCGGACCCTGGGAGTGATCCTCTATCTGTGAGCTACGTATACCGGAGTGGGTCTTGGTATCCCCCTAGCGGACCCTAGCGGCGATCCCCTCTCCGAGGAGTTTGGTGGTTATGTTGCTACAGTGAGGTTTCCTCAAAGATGCTATCCGACCAGCATGGTCTCTCGGGTGAGCGTCTGTGATGTTTGCGAGTATCTCGATGGAGTGTATCTCTCGGATGAGCGTCATCTGGTATGATAGTGTTCGTGGTGTACTCTCCCTGTTGTGGACAGTTGCTGGTGATGAGGTCGGTACCTCTTGTGGCTTTGTGGTGTGAGTTGTGTATATCTGGATTGTTCAAGGTGTATGTATGGGCATACACCTGAGCTGAGCTGAGCTGACTAGTTGTGTTTAGCCGAGGATGGTCACGAGATGGAGTTTCTCTCTCGTCTGGGTTCCCTCTGGCTGGGTTGAGCGGACTGTTGCCTTTCAGTTGCTCCCTTGGGTTTTGGGTTTTTGGGGTGCCTACTGAGTATGTTTATACTCACCCCTGCACGGGCTTTGCCCGCACATGTTTGTGTCTTGTGCAGACCACTGGCCTTTTGACGGAGTCCCAGGAGGACCCGGAGCAGGCGGAGCTTAGTGAGCGAGTTGACCGGAGTGTTTACCGGAGCTGTGCCGAGGGAGCTTTCCGGCGGGTGTTTGTGGAAGCGTTTCCCTTCTTCAGAGCAGGTTGGACGCGCTTTGTAGTTTTCTTTTGGTGGGCCATGTTTTGCCCTTGTACTTTTGTTGTTGCACTCTGGTTTGGGATAGATTGTATGCATGCATTTACTTTTCAGTTTCAATATCTCTGCACTGTTGCATGGAGGTGTTTGTGGGTGCGTGTGTACAGGTACCTTAGGCTAATGCCTCCCATGTGTGTGATAGCCTACTCGGCGCTGGTCGCCAGCCCCTGGCCTATTGGAGGCGGGCTTGGGGAGTCGCGGCTCGAGCCCCGATGGGTTGGGTCGTGACATATTCAATACCAATACATTTTTTATGAAACTAGTCAAATGGATAATGATTTTGTACACCGAATTTCTAAAATAAGTTGACACTATTAATTAATAATATGTATGTAATTATTATAAATGATGAGTATAAAAGGATATTTAAATGAATAATTTTATTGGTTATATATCCAAAATATTTTTTTAATTATTAATGAATTTATGTTCTTGTGAAATGTCCATAGAGGTTTGAGGTTAGGGTTTTTTCTTAGAATTTACTTATTTGAATCACATTTTCAATTAGTCACTAATTTTAATTTATATGATATGTATGCAGCTAATATGGTTTATAAATACATTAAGTAACATTATTTGTGGTATTCAAACTTAAACATGTGGATATCTCTCTTTAAAGTGGTTCCTATTATGATTAATCTTATGTAGTAGGGATTCTTCCACATTCAAATCTTACTAGTACGTGCGTTGATAATATATAACTATAATAATAATTATGGTCTATTTAATGATCCCATGAAATATAATTTCATAAATTACTATATATAATTAAAAAAACTTCCATTCATTCTCTTTTTATATTGGCAATAGATTAATTCCTTCCCAAAAATACCTAGTTCTCTCATAACTCGATCATATTTCTTGAGTTATAGCATATCACCTTCTGTCTCATAATTAATTAAATATGATATAACCAATTTCAATCACGAGAGATTAAATTTTATTCCAATTTCATTACTATTGAGTTCAAATGCATTAGAAAATGTATCAATGTCAAAAATAATTCTAATTATTTTAATCAATGGTTTCCCCTTAATATCCACAATTTGAATTCCTATAGTTTTTAGAATTTTTAATATGAATCATAATTAAATGTTCTCTCCCATGAAAATTATATTTTGGTTAAACTATGATCAACAATTAAATTTTATAATCTTATTTTGTAATATGGTATTTTAACAATGGTATTTTAAATTGACAAATATGATATTTCAAAACACATTTGTTCCTCACCAGTTACCCATTACCTTTATTTTCATCCTTTTTATTTTATATTATTATATTATACATCAACAATTTTTTATATATTTATATTAAATATATGCCAATTTAAATATTGATTTAATTTCTATAGCCATACATGTTTTTTTCCAATCTAAATTCTCACTTTCAGTAAACATGTTATAATTTAACATTCATATTTATTATCTCATTTAAATTATCACCCCATTAAGTATTTATAATTATTGTCTTGAATCTAAAAAATAAATATTTTTTTTGACCCAACATTTTCCAATTCTAGTTATTTATAATATAATAATATATTTTATTATTTTAAAATTTCATTTACTTATTTTATAACACATCACTGATGTGGTATATTTTGTTTCATTTTTATATTATATCATTGTCATTGTTTTTTTAAAAGGGATCATTTAAAAAAACAACTTTCCATTAGAAATTATGAATATTTAGAAAATAATTATTCCATTATCTCTATAGAATCCTTATGATATTGGAATACGTAATTCCTTAAAAAATATTTTCAATTCCTCATTATTCCCATTGATTTTGTCTTTATTAATATTTAGTTGTAGTTTCTTTTTTATTTTTTAAAATGATATTTTCATATACATATTATAAATGTGGTTATGATATTTTGTTGAATTTGGGTTTTTTATATCACTACAATGCATTTTATAGTCTCAATGTCTCAAAATATTTCATGTACGGTGCATAGTCGGTTGTCCAACTAACACCATGTTATGTTGGAGGTTTGATAGAGACTACCATTATTATAATTTTGGTTAGCATAAATATTTATTAATGGATGTTAGTATTGAAATAGGCATATGATGTGGTTCATTATAACATTCAAATAAACATATGATTCTATTATGTTGTTCATCAATTAAATTATTTAATTCTTTTATAGACATCTATATTATATTAATGATATCATATTTTTGTATTACAATAATTATATACTTTATTTCTATGATTATAACTTTTCTTGCCTTTGTAGCTCATCATTCTTGTAACACCCCGAGATTTTATGAAAAATATTCTTTTTAATTTCATTAATGTCTTGTATTGTACGCTACACCAAAAGGAGCTTGCACAACACACATCCTTGACATGCCTTGCATTACACGCAATCACGACCTTCCTCGATAGCGTGTGTAGTACGCAATACAGAGTTTCACTAAACAACGATATGCTATTAAACATTATTAAAACTAGCCGTTATGAATATTAATAACCAATTTTTGAAATTTTGTAAATTTTATTTTTCAAAATGGACTTCATTTTTTAATTCATAATATCAAAATTAGCTTAGGGTGAAATTTTGGTCCTTTTCGGATAACTTTCATATTCTGATGAATAGTGAAAATTACTAAATTTTAATTAAAAACAACTTTTTTAATAGAAATAATTAATAGTGATAAATTATTAATTTGAGTGGTTTTAAATTATATTTAGAATATATTTTTACAATTTAATACAATGTTGGTCATTGGATGTAATTTCAAATTTAAACCAGACAAAAACAAGTGTCAATCTTTGGATCGTTATTATCTCTTAAGAACACACAATTTGTTTTGACGACGGGAACTAATTTTTAAATTAATTCATGCAACTGATATGTTTTAAATTTGGTAAAATAGACATCATTTTTTAATTTTTAATATCAAATATAGCTTAGGCCTAATTTTTTGTATTTTTCTTGAAACTTTCCATTTTTGATGAATAGTGAAACCACTAAGTGGTAGTTAAAAAACTGATTTTTTCATAAAACTTAATTTTACCACTTCTGTGAGTGGAATTTCAAAAATCCGAGAGTCATGGTAAATATCGAGGAATAAAATGTGGTTCAATGAGATGAAAATAATTTTTGGTGAATAGTAACTTTTTACTTTTTTTTACCACAGTTAAAAGTAAATAGGGTAATTAAAGGTAAAAATGATATTATGATTACCCTAACACATGTCCTAATTTTGTTGGATAAATGTAATTCGACCAAAAACAACCATAGAAATAAAATATAACCAGTTAATCCCACTTGGATTAGATTAGGACATTTATTATTAATTTATTTAAAGAAGGATTAAAATAGATAAAATCAAAGTTTAATAAGTAAATCATTTTTAATATAGGGTTATACATGAGATAAATTCGACTGTAAATATTAATTAGAAAGATATGAATATTTCCTACATAATGGTATTTTATTTTTAATTTTTAGACATTAAATAATTTAATTTATTTATGACACAACGATGATGCCGTAATTATCTTATTAATGAAATATTGACATAATTGATGTTATAAATACCCAAATAAATGTAATTAAATTAATTTTATAGGTTAATATGACATGTTAGTGTTAATTTATGAATCTTGGTTCGAACTAATCATTCTTTTATGATTTTCACAAAAATCAATTACTAAATAGTGTCAAAATTGACATATAATAGTTTTTAAAACAAATATTATATTATTAATTGTTATTTTATTCCTAAATATCTAGGGTTCGGAAAAATGACTTAGATAGGGTTATTTATATTAATAATAAACAACTTGGGGTTCGTTTGGCTTGATATTTTAAGTTTATTAACCTTATAGTGTAAGAACACAAGAAGACACGGTAAAAGTTAAATTATCTAACTTAAAGTTAAATCTAAATGATAAGGTTAAAATAGATACCTAAACTTGCCTAAATTCTATTGGATGAGAGTATTTCGACCCCGACCCACCTTATCTTCGAAATATATCAATTTGGAGCTATTAAAACCTGAATTTGACTTTATAATAAAATATTATTTTTAGTTATTCCAAAGGTGCCTCTCTCCTCCCTTATAAAAGGGCACCTCCTCCCTCTCTTACTCACAGAACTTTGAGCCTTCAAGCTCGGAAAAACCCTGCCAATTTATCCTCTAAAATTCCCTAGAAACATCCTAGAGGTTCTAGTCTTCTTCAAAGACCTATTTTAGTGCCCTAAAAGGAGGTCTCAAAGAAGCATTTCAACGAAGATGTAATGTTCGTTACCGATTCATTCATCTTTATTTATTCTTCCACTTCTTCTTCTTTAGTTGTTTCATTATGAACTAATAACATCAATATCAATCATATACTGATATGTTTTTATAAGTATGAAACAACCCTATTACACCATATATCCATCCTACGGAAAATGAAATCACCGCGCGTGCGTACGTACGGAATACCGTCTCCACGCCGTGGTGTAATCTATTTTCCACCACCACCTTACTTGGAAGGATATAATGGTGTAAATAATGAATATATATGATTATTGTAAATTGATATTTATTCTGAAATTGTATACATACACTCCAATACAATTCCACGATCATGGGAACGATATCATCGCTCGTGCGTACGTACAGAATACCATCTCCACGATGTGATGCGACTCGTTCTACATGATCTTCATTGCATAATGATTATATAGATGAATTTAATGAATGAATGTGATATATATTACATGAATACCATTCTGGAAATAAGGTATCTATAACCTAAAAAGAAGAATAAGAATTTATTCGACAAAACACGCATTAGAACAAAAAGTAATAAACACTCGAATAACAAGTAGAAATGAAATATTACTATTAATAAGCTAAGAATATGACCATATATGATATCATAACAGTGAGTATGATTCTGGAATAAGTCAATAACATTATTTAAATCATTATACAGGAGGTTTGGACACTTGCGAAACAAATCAGACCTAAGGTAAGGGAAATATCACAATCTCATTTTTATCCAAGATTGTTTATACTTTGGTATTTACTGGGGTGTATTTTATCATCAACATCCATGTTCCCTCAATATGTAATATTGTTTACATCCACCTACAATTGTTTAAATCCAATTTTATCCTTCTCTGAGTTTTTAGTAAAGGTTATGAAAGGAATATTTTGTCGTTTTTCGTACGAGGTACCTTTTGACTTTTCCGACAAAAGTATGAGAAGAATGTTTCTTTTTAACTTATACGACATGAATGGATTTTTAAAACATTATTTCCAAGAATCTTCCTTTACATGTTTTCAAGTTTATTTTTAATCACCGTCTTTTAGTTTAAAATTGTATGACATGATAATAAAGGAAAATGTTTTTGAAGTAGAAAGGATATTTTCCTCAAGAATGGAGTTCATGTGTTTTATCCAAATTATTTTCCATATAAGATAATATAGGGTTCTGTTTATATCTCTATTATAAAATTGATTTTATTATATTGGGATGGAATTATTAATATGAATTCCTTTATCTTATATGAATTGTTTTATGATGTCATGATGTTTAAGATTCCCATTTTTACTACGTGGGTTATGCGATGATGTATGATTTATGATTTTGTGGCACACATAAGAATGGTATCATTATGAGATGGGTTGGACCTATATCTCCCTCCAATGCATTGGGTAATGATTTTATATCTCATGAGATAGACATGGCTGGAACGGTAGGTTATATCAGTTCAGTGAAACAGGACTGAAACGAGGAATGGACTCGGTTCAGAAAGTGACTTTGTCCACTAAGATAGTCTTGGAAATGAGTCTTGACTAATAAGAAATTATTCTCTATGATTATGTGTGTATTCCACAAAGTTTCATGTTTTAATTTATGATTATTGGGATTAAATTTCACTACTATGATTTATCCCATGTTATGAAATTATGATCTCTTTTGCAGGTTAAGATTTCCAAAAGATATATTTTTATGAATATGATGTGATTGATATTTCTTTTGTTTACCCTTACTAAGCATTTGAGCTCACCCTTTTATGTTTTCTTTTCCCCAGGATATAGAGAAAGGTTTTAGGTAAGAAAAAAATGGAAGATCTTTATTGGAGATGTTGAAGATCTTTCACCATGATTATAATATAATGTTCCGAGTTTCCAAAGACACTAAACTATTACGGTCCTTGTGTGTGTGTTTTTGTTTTTTTACTAAGTATTCCAAAAAATTTATGTAATGTCCATGTACGTCAAGATTTGGGTCTCTACAGTTGTTATCAGAGGAAAGGTTTAGTCAACCTTTGGAAACTAGGATGCAAGAACTTTAGTGAGATCCCTAGAGATATTTCTAAGGTATGTCTAGGGATGTCCCTAAGGTTAAGTATAAGTATGGTTATAGTACTAGAATTACGGTAACCCAAGATGTTAGATATTGATGTTACTCCCCCTTTATTATTTCGTTTTCCCTAGCATGATTTTTGCCTCTCACACTATTCTTTTTGGGTTTTAGACGATTGCTGGAACCCGAAGGAACCGTGTTGATCAATGCAATGGACAATGTAATGATTGTCATCCTGAACAAACAAATGTTATGGGAGATGGAGTGAAAAATCTTATTGCTATACTTACACAAGCTACGAATCATTTTGGACTTCCAAATGAGCAGAGAAGGGAACAATATTCTATTGAGTCCTTCATGAGGCAACATCCACATTCTTTCAGTGGGTCTTCTGATCCACTTGTTGCTGAACAATGGATCAGTACCACTGAAAAGATATTATCAGTTCTTAAATGTACTAAACATGATAAAGTCATCGTAGCAATATATCGTTTGGAAGGTGAAGCTGATCAATGGTGGAATCTTATCAATAATACAAGGCAAAGAGATGAAATTGATTCCTTGGAATGGGACGAGTTCAAAAACTTATTTTTCAATAAGTACTTACCTTGTATTCTTAGAACAAAGATGGAGAAGGAGTTTCTCGAACTAAAGAAAAAGGATGATGAATCTGTTGGTATATACGAAGCGAATTTTACAAGGCCTGCAAGGTATGCATCTGGCTTTATCATCCAACCAGAAAGTAAAGTTGATCGATTCTTCAGTGGCTTAAAACCAAATCTTCGAAGGGAATTAACTATAAGAGACTTCAGTAGCTATGAAGAAATTGTGCATTTTACTATCAAGGTAGAAATGGAAGTTGGTGTTACTTATCCATCTCATAGTTTTGACAAGAAACGAAAGATGGAGTTCAGGGAGAAATCTCAGAATAATGGTGAAAAGAAGATGAATGTTTACTTATGCTCAAAGTGTGGAAAAAAGCATGGTGGAGATTGTCTTAAAGGGACAAGTAAATGATTCAAATGTGGAAAGGAAGGTCATCGGGCATTTGAATGCCGCAATGATGGGAAGAAGATGTCTAATGATGCAAACAAAGGAAGGGATACACAGAATGAACCTACTACACTTCAATGTTTCAAGTAAAAGGAGATGAGACATTATGCCAATAAATTCCCTAATCCAAGGGTTAGTGATGATCGACATGAGCAACCACTTAAGGAAAAGGACAAAGGGAAGTCACATGCGATCACCATTGGTGATGTTGAATATGACAACGATGTGGTGGAATGATTAAGTATTTATGTAATGGGATTCCAAAATAATGTTTAGTATTGGAATATTTATGTATTGGTCTACTGTGGTCTTCAATAATATTATGGTACCGGTAACCATGGAATGTGATTGAGATATTTTTTGAAAAAAGCTGATATGCGCATAATGAAGGGAAAAGGAGAAAATGACATATTTGACAGTATTCATGAGCTCATGATTGATATAAGGACTAAGTGATATCATGGTTTGAGTATATAGAATTTTGAGGATTTTGGTATGTGGAAAGTTTTAACTTTTAACTGCATTCATGTTTTCACTAAGGTTCAATGGGTATTCAAGAGAACACATGATTAAGGCCTTTGAATGTTTGGAATGTGACCAACAAGACATATCTTATGATATATGGGGATCAATGATGGTATCAAATCTCTGGTAATCGTTTTCACTATATTATGAGAGTGGACTGCAGTATTATGGATAAGCCTAAAGATTGGAATGGACTATGTTGGACATAAGTTATTATTGTTTAGGGATAAAAGTTTTTTCGATATTATTGATGGGATGTTATAGTAATATAGTTTTAGAAAAAGGACAACCTGCAGGACGGGCGACAACCCATTGTGTCGGACAAGGCCGTGGGAATCGAACCCACAACCAAAGTGCGACTGGCCTTTATCGCCTACCACTAGCCTACAGGAAGTCCATGTTTAGTAGAAAATAGTTTTATTATATTATGTAGTATGATATATGAAGTATAAGTCCATTTTAGGAACCATATATGATTAATCTCACTATAGATGGACTTATGTATTTTTTGATAACTTTTCTAACCTTTTGTTTGAGACAGATGGAATGACCCATCATTCTATCACATGATCTGCTATCACATCACGAATGAAAAATTCAACATCATTTATTTAAGAGATGAAGTGGAAATTGTCCAAATAATGACCAATGGTGAGACTATACCGAAATCACGAAAGTATTTCTTCTAATTCCAATTTCATCAACTTTAGGGAAACGATCTTGAAAACCAAAAATGTAGTCCTAGTATTCTTATATCTGATGAATCAGATGGTACCTTAGATCGTCACAAATTTATGGCTTTGTGATTGCTGGCTTTTGCATAGCCATGTTCTCTACCACTCTCCATCAGAACATGATGGTTAGATTTCTCTTCCATATCCATATTTTCACCCATGTGGAAACCCAGTGATTAGTTTATTTGCGTAACCATTACGTTTCATACTTTTGTTTTTAAATAATGGTTTTGGTATTCCTTTTTACGATGTGGGATTCTATTAAAGAAACTTTCAAGTAGAAAACCATTTATAACCCCGACGAATTTCGAGGGAGAAATTCATTTTAAGGGGGCTAGAATGTAACACCCCGAGATTTTATGAAAAATATTATTTTTAATTTCATTAATGTCTTGTGTTGTACGCTACACCAAAAGGATCTTGCACAACACGCATCCTTGACTTGCCTTGCATTACACGCAATCGCGACCTTCCTCGATAGCATGTGTAGTACGCAATACCGAGTTTCACTAAACAACGATATGCTATTAAAATATTAATAAAACTAGCCGTTATGAATATTAATAACCACTTTTTGAAATTTTGTAAATTTTATTTTTCAAAATCGACTTCATTTTTGGATTCGGAATATCAAAATTAGCTTAGGGTGAAATTTTGGTACTTTTCGGATAACTTTCATATTCTGATGAATAGTGAAAATTACTAAATTTTAATTAAAAACAACTTTTTTAATAGAAATAATTAATAGTGATAAATTATTAATTTTAGTGGTTTTAAAGTATATTTAGAATATATTTTTACAATTTAATACAATGTTGGTCATTGGATGTAATTTCAAATTTAAACCAGACATAATCAAGTGTCAATCTTTTGATAGTTATTATCTCTTAAGAACACGCTATTTGTTTTGACGACGGGAACTAATTTTTAAATTAATTAATGAAACAGATATGTTCTGTATTTGTTAAAATAGATATAATTTTTGAATTCTTAATATAAAATATATCTTAGGCCCAATTTTTGGAATTTTTCTGGAAACTTTCATTTTTTGATGAATAGTGAAACCACTAAGTGGTAGTTAAAAAACTGATTTTTTCATAAAACGTAGTTTTACCACATCTGTGAGTGGAATTTTGAAAATCCTAGAGACACGGTTAATATCAAGGACTAAAATTTGGTTCAATGAGATGAAAATAATTTTTGGTGAATAGTAATTTTTTACTTTTTTTTACCATGGTTAAAAGTAAATAGGGTAATTAAGGGTAAAAATGATACTATTATTACCCTAACACATGTCCTAATTCTATTGGATAAGTGTAATTCGACCAAAAACAACCTTAGGAATAAAATATAACAATTTAAGCCCACTTGGATTAGATTAGGACATTTATTATTAATTTATTTAAAGAAGGGTTAAAATAGTTAAAATCAATGTTTAATAAGTAAATCATTTTTAATATAGGGTTATAAATAATATAAATTCGACTATAAATATTCATTAGAAATATAAAAATATTTCCTACATAATGGTATTTTATTTGTAATTTTTAGACATTAAATAATTTAATTTATTTATGACACAACGATGATGCAATAATTATCTTATTAATGAAATATTGACATAATTGATGTTATAAATACCCAAATAAATTTAATTAAACTAATTTTATAGGTTAATATGACATGTTAGTGTTGATTTAAGAAACTGGGTTCGAACTAATCATTCTGTTATGATTTTCACAAAAATCAATTACTAAATAGTGTCAAAATTGACATAAAATAGTTTTTAAAACAAATATTATATTATTAATTGTTATTTTATTCCTAAAAATCTAAGGTTCGGCCAAATGACTTAGATAAGGTTATATATATTAATAATAGACAACTTGGGGTTCTTTTGGCTTGATATAGTAAGTTTATTAACCTTATAGTGTAAGAACACAAGAAGACACAGTAAAAGTTAAATTATCTAACTAAAATTTAAATCTAAATGATAAGGTTAAAATTGATACCTAAACTTGTCTAAATTCTATTGTATGAGAGGATTTCTACCCTTACCCACCTTATCTTATAAATATATCAATTTGGAGCTATTAAAAACCGAATTTGACTTTATAATAAAATATTATTTTTAGTTATTCCAATGGTGCCCCTCTCCTCCCTTATAAAAGGGCACCTCATCCCTCTCTTCCTCACACCACATTGAGCCTTAAAGCTCCGCCAAATCCTGCAAATTTCTTCTCTACACTTCCCTAGAAACATACTAGATGTTCTGGTCTTCTTCAAAGACCTATTTTAGTGCCCTAAAAGGAGGTATCATAGAAGCACTTCAAAGAAGAGGTAATGTCCGTGACCGATTCTTTCATCTTTATTTCTTCTTCCACTTCTTCTTCATTAGTTTTTTCATTATGAAGTAATAACATAAGTATCAATAATATACTGATATGTTATTATAAGTATGAAACAACCCTATTTCACCATATATCCATCCTACGGAAAATGAAATCACCGCGCGTGCGTACGTACGGAATACCATCTCCACGCCGTGGTGTAATCTATTTTCCGCCACCACCTTAATTGGATGGGTATAATGGCATAAATAATTAATATATATGATTATTGTAAATTGATATTCATTCTGAAATAGTATACATACAATCCAATACAAATCCACGATCATGGGAACGATATCATCGCTCGTGCGTACGTATGGAATACTGTCTCCACGATGTGATGTGACTCGTTCTACATGATCTTCATTTCATAATGATTATATAGATGAATTTAATGAATTAATATGATATATATTACAGTAATACCATTATTTAAATAAGGTATCTATAACCTAAAAGGAAGAATAAGAATTTATTCGACAAAACACGCATAAGAACAAAAAGTAATAAACACCCGAATAACAAATAGCAAAGAAATATTACTATTAATAAGCTAAGAATATGACCATATATGATATCATAACAATGATTATGATTCTGGAATAAGTCAATAACATTGTTTAAATCATCATACAGGAGGTTCATACACTTACGAAACAAATCGGTCCTAAGGTAAGGGAAATATCACAATCTCATTTTTATCCGAGATTGTTTATACTTTGGTATTTACTGGGGTGTATTTTATCATCTACATCAATGTTCCCTAAATATGTAATATTGTTTACATCCACTTACAATTGTTTAAATCCAATTTTACCCTTCGGTGAGTTTTTACTAAAGGATATGAAAGGAATCTTTTGTCATTTTTCGTATGAGGTACTTTTTGACTTTTCCGACAGAAGTACGAGAAGAATGTTTCTTTTTAACTTATACGGAATGAATGGATTTTTAAAACATTATTTCCAAGAAGATTCCTTTAAAAAATTTCAAGTTTATTTTTAATCAACTTATTTTAGTTTAAAATTGTATGACATGTTAAGAAAGGAAAATGTTTTTGAAGTAGAAAGGATATTTTCCTCAAGAATGGAGTTCAAGTGTTTTATCAAAATTATTTTCCATCTAAGATAATATAGGGTTCTGTTTCTATCCCTATTATTACATTTATTTGATTATATTGTGATGGAATTATTTTTATTAATTCCTTTATCTTATATAAATTGTTTTATGATGTCATGATGTTTAAGATTCCCATTTTTACTACATGTGTTATGCGATGATGTATGATTTATGATTTTGTGGCACACGTAAGATTGGTATAATTATGAGATGGGTGGGACCTATATCTCCCTCAATTACATTGGGTAAAGATTTTATATCTCATGAGATAGACATGGCTAGAACGGTAGGTTATACTGGTTCAGTGAAACAGGACTTAAACGAGGAATGAACTCGGTTCAGAAAGGGACTTTGTCCACTAAGATAGTCTTGGAAATGAGTCTTGACTAATAAGAAATGATTCTATATGATTATGTGTGTATTCCACAAAGTTTCATGTTTTATGTTATGATTATTGGGATTACATTTCACTACTATGATTTATCCCATGTTATGAAATTATGATCTCTTTTGTAGGTTATGATTTCCAAAAGATAAGTTCTTATGAATATGATGTGATTGATATTTCTTTTGTTTACCCTTAATGATCATTTGAGCTCACCCTTTTATGTTTTCTTTTCCCCAGGATATAAAGAAAGGTTTTAGGTAAGAAAAAAAGAAGATCTTTATGGGATATGTTGATGATCTTTCACCATGATTAGAAGATTACGTTCCGAGTTTCCAATGACACTAAACTATTACGGTCCTTGTGTGTGTGTTTTTATTATGTACTAAGTATTTCGCAAAATTAATGTAATGTCCATGTACTTCAAGTTTCGGGTCTCTACAATTCTTCTTATATATCTTAATTGGGGTATCATATAGGGTATAGAGGATCCATGGATAATTGAAGCATCATGTGGGGTGTAATGAAAAAAATTCATATATTTATGATAATGTTTTTTGGTATCCAATCAATCAATGCCACTATAATAATATATCAATTCATGTAATATTGTGAAATAATATTATAATTATTTAAATAAATTTTGATTAATGATCAGGTTTCTATAGTTTTAGTGTATTCCATGTGGTGTGACATGAAATTACAATCCACTTACAGTCTACATTGTATAAATATATTGATTCGGGTATTGTTTTTTAATAAATTTATTTAATGTATTGGGTTATAATTTCTCAACACATTGGCCCCATATTGGGGAAGAATTTCTTTATGATTTAAAGGTTCTCATTTCAACTTTAGTGATTACTTCTGATAATTTTTATTTCCCTGGAACTATCTATTATATTTATATGTGTGTATATGGATTTTTGGTGATCTAAATAAAGTAATCTTTTAATAGTTGGGCTTTCCTAGAGTCATGAATTCAGTCGACATGTAAATAGTGTAAGTTATCCTAAATGTTGTTGTGAAATTTTATCTCAAGAGTGGTGTGTGGAATCATGAATTTTTTTTGAATCAATCATGAAGATATTTGAATAAAATAAAAAAACAAATTTCATGAAGATATTACATCTGACATTAATTCTATTTTGGTTCCACAGTAGAGATATCCAAGGTTATGGGACTCTTGGTCAATTAAAAATTAATTAAATACTGTTTTAAATTATTTAATTTTATTTAATTATCATGAAATAATGTATTTATTATTTTTTAACACATTTTAAGGACTCTTATTTAGTGTCATACTGATTGTATGGTCACAAAATACATAGGTATCTCAATGCCCATGCTGACTCTATGATTTGAAGTCCACCTAATGTTGATGCCCCTACATTTATAATAATAGTAGGAATAAATTTTAGGATCGTACATATGTTGACATGGAGATGAGAATAATGATATACGGTATCTTGTTAATATTAAATTTTATTCTAATATTGGATAATCTATAACTCTGTGGGGTTATTCTTTTTGTATAATTTGGATTTACATATGAATAAATAATATAAAAGATAATTTTTTATATTTATATGTGTTGTTTCGTTATTTTTTACTTTTATTTTATTGTTTTCATCAAGTATTGTTATTTATAAACTGTGAATATTCTACCAATGAAACCATCCATGCCTTAATTTCTTGTCAGCATCAAAATTATTATGGGTAGGCATGCATGAAGTGATGTGGTACTCTGGATCAATTATAGGTATTCAGGTTGGGTTGTTTCATTGTGTTATCAATGGAGGTTTTATTTTCATTTATTATTTATTTTGTAATAGGTATGTTAATATGAGATAGGATGTGTGTAGCTCAGATTATTTATTTTCATATGTGATTTCCTTGCTCATGTGTAACTGATTTATAAGTCATATGTGATGAGAATACATTTATCCATTTTTAAAGTTATAATTGTGTATGAGTATTAGAATTATATGTTTGAACATATAATATTATGGTTAATTTGTTACTAATTTGTATAGGCATAGGTTCTCATGTATAATGCATGTTATATTTTCATTCATAGTATTCTAATTTATAAAATGTCAATAGGAAATTGAGTTTTTCTTCCAAATATCACTTTAATTTATAAATGTCAAAATCATGGGAATGCATTATTTACTTATTTTTTTATGGATAATTCGAATATGTAGGTAAAAAATAAATTTAATAATTGTGATGTTGATCAGTTTGGGGTTATACATTTTGTATATGGATTCCCTATTAGGATGATTCCATCTATAGAGATATCTTATGTGTACCTATAGAATACTAATGTAAATATAAATAATTATATTATATGTTTTCATATGAATTATTTATAGGATTTCATATAATAATAATTAGAATAATTCTTATGTGAACAACAGGACGTCTAATTTGATAATCTCTTATTAAAGAAAATGTTCCAGAAACATTTCCAATTATGTAATAGAATTCAACTGATCATGATACCATTATTACTGAAGAATTCATGGTGGTAAAACCACATTACCATTGTTTCATCTAACTACATTTTTTAAAAGTAAAATCAATTCCCAATATGATCGATGAGTCTTCATGTGATTTCTAACTTCATTATCCCAAAGCATTCAAGGTATTTGGAGGCACAATGGAATATGAGGATTGTATAGTTTTAATTTTGGGGATATTTAATCTTATTGGGACATTGGAATTTGGTTGGTGAAATTGGTAGTGTCTATTATTCAAATACATGGTAAGATATGGTGGAGAGTCGGTATCTATGATGCGAGGAATGATCATACACTATGTTAGGAGGAAATCCTACCTATGGGGGTTTTATCTGATAATCTCATTAAAGACAGTAACCTTGATTTTATGTATCTATGGAAGGGGAAAATATCAATTGATTAATATTAGGTTCATTTACATAATGGATTTCTATACTCCAATTTTTTATTGGAATGAGGAATAAATGGTCAGAAAATCATATAAAACACTCTTATGATTGCTAATGAGAGATGAAAGAAAATTATCCCTAAAAAGACATTGTAATATGTTTCATAAGTCTTTATAGATATATTATACTTTTAATGAGGATAATTTAGATTTTATCATTATAAATATCCATGTTTTAGTGGGTGGAATCCCTAGAGGTTCTTTAGGTGCCATTTCTAGAAGAAGGATGAAACATTTTGAGGGACATGCAGTAGGGTAATAGTAACAAAACTAAATAGAGTTTACATTATAGATATCAATATATGGAAAAGGATTTAGTTAGGTGTTATAATTATGAATAGAATGGTGATCATCTCATTTTCGATCCTAATACACATATATATTGAAATTAATTCACATATATCTGTCAAATATTATGGTCTGGTTTTATAAGTATTTTGGATTGAATTAATGATATTATAATGTGTAAACACTTAAGGACCTGAATAGCATGTGTATACTCTAAAAACTTTTACGCCCAAGGAGAATCTTCAGCCTTGGGGTGGGGACATGGATATAACATAGGGAAAGTTTATTTAATGAAATTGGCTATAAATGATAGTGGATGAAGACTTAACATTATTCAATGAATTGTTTTTAATATATATATATATATTCTATATGATATTATTTGATAAATTATCTTCAAATTCTATTAGTTTTCTCTCATGTTACATATGGGATAGACATGTCATTTACTTTCACCTCTAATTTTTCCCAATTTGAATCCTTGGGAATGAATTTATCCAATCACAAGAGGTGTCTAGAGTGTCCCATATTGTTTCTAAATAATTAATATTTGTGGGATTTAATTATCATGGAAATGGATATCATTGATGTGATTTTTGGTATGTATTAATTGAGTAGTTACTAAGAACATATTTATTATTAGAAAAAAATAGTTACCATTAACTATCATGACAGATATAATGTTTTCAAGACCAAATATTATCGAATATAAGAATCTATAATGAGACTGTTTCTTGTTTAGGTTATAGCCATAATTGTGTGTGTGATTTTTTTTGGTTTAGATGATAGAACATACAATTTATTGATCCTCCCACCCTCCCAAAATAGATCATTAGAAATATATTTTCAATATGACATATCTTGTAATCCACCAATTAAGTATATTTTATTACGATATTTTACTCTTTCTAGATGGAATTATTATTTATATTCATACATATTGTATAAAATGGACAGATTCAAAATATCAAATTGTCAAACATGAGGACATAGAGGCCATATTCATTCATTTACTGAGATATTATCCATGTGGAATTATATTATCATTCAATAAGATGTCGGATTTTCATATTCCACTATGAAAGGATTATAGGATACAAAATTAGGTTATGGTAAATAATTTATATTCATTATCAATTACACATGATTTATTCCCATATTTTTAGGTAGATTGATTATTCAATATATACTTTTATCTTAGCTAAAACTATCTTTAGTTATGTGAATAAGTAATATTAGAGAAAATATTAATGAAATGATATTGGTTATATTAGTATTTCATGACACATTTTGGGTTAAATAATAACATTGTAGTGTTTGTTTCTCTATTTTAATGGATCATTATCCCATGCGTAGACTCATTCATCATCGTATATATTTATGAAAATTTCATATATTCATAGACCATTTAATTAAAATCCTGAAAATGAGATATCAATGCTATTAGGATTTGATTAAATTGTATTTTTCATGTGTTTTTTAAGTGTAACATTTTGAACCAAGGGGAAAATTTTATAAGGCATGTGATTTCTATGACATGTAATTTTATTGATATATATATGGTGGTAGAAATAAAATAATGGTAGTCATTTAGGAATATTTTTTAAATTCTATTTTTTATTTATTTAAGAGGTTATTACAAGATGTTCTTCTAGGAAATCTCATTTTTGGAAGAAAATATAAACATTATTATAATGATATGTGTAATGTTCGAGTGGATGGACTAGTGAGAGGAGGATTTCCTAGATCTGAATATAATATTCAAAATCATATGAATCAAATTTTACCAAAGTACGAGAATGGATATATAATTAAATTTAATTCTTTGTTCTTGAACAATTGGATCTTTCTTGATGAATAAAGAATATATAGTTTATTATATGTCTCATCACCTATGAAAACATGATTAAAACAACGAAACAATGACCTGGCCTTAGATATTCTAGTAAATTCCGAAAAATAGTGAATATATTGTCCTTTTTGTGAGATATTTTACATTTATATGGAATATTACAGCATACACTATATATTCTATCAAGGATACATGTTCCCTTAGGGGTGTATTTGATTTTAGAACCTATAAAAATTTTAATTCAAATTCGTTAATGCTTCATGTTAATGTAATGGTTTTTCTTATGATCTTAAAAGGATGATTGAAGAGATGGATGTGAAAATATAAGATAATTATTTTTATTTTATTGGATTTATTGAGCATTAATCGATGGTTAAAATGGAGAATCCAGAGGTGATGAACTATTATCTATTAATCATCCCAATTAATTTTATTGATGGGGAGATATAGATCCATGGTTATGATCCAGAGTGTTTAGTGATGTTAGAGAGACATGTGGAAAATATTATAGTATTAGGATAGTGTTTAGAATAATTTTACATAACCTACATTCTTAATAGTTTTGAGGTACTTTATTTTATGAAATATGATATTATACATTACTTCCATGATTCATAGTGGGAAATGAACTACGGATTAAATATTCAGTATAGTAATTTAAGATAAAATTTCTATGGTATATCATGAAAAATATTATTCATTTTCAAAAAAATTATCATGTCTATTAGGTAATTATAACATAGAATTATTTTTTTGGTGGATTAATTTACCCGCATCTAATCCATGTGGAAAAGTGGGATCTATTAATGATGGAATTTATAAAGGTTTCACCCAAGACCCCATGAGTATGAGATATTCTATGGGTTTTATTTGATTATCAGTTTAAAGTTTATCATTTCATTCTAATTTGATTGTATCATTTAGTGGATGTGTTAGGAATGATATTTTTAAGAGATATTAAGTGACCTAATGTATTAAATATTATCATAGTATTTGAATGAGATTTTAGATTAGCATCATGATTTTTATAATGGTTTATGAGATACATAATTACCCATATGAATCTAATTACATATTATCATCCTCAGTCCGAATAATAGTTTAAAAATATGATCTCAATTTGGTTAGATATATTTACTAAAGTATTTCAATGTTTCAATGAAACATTGGTAGGATATATGGTGAAGGATTTTATAGAATTATAATTTCTTTTGTTTTATTTAAATCGATAAATTACGGTCTCTATATAGACATATACACATTCTCTAATATGTTTAAATGATGAAGGGAATTCTAATTTTGTTGTGACGATTTTTGGGTTGGAGACCACCTAACATGTGATGTTAATTCACAAGATTTTGGTACACACAAAGATATGTATTTTTCCATATTCTAAATAGAGGAATGTTCCAATAGATTTTAGTATGAGAAATTGGGTTTTTTTGAGTGAGTCTCCACAATTGGGGGTTCAATGAATACAAAGACATAAACTGTTGAATTTATCGTTTTTTTGAAAATTCAAAATCATCTATCCAATATATAAATTGGATTAAAAATTAGACATAACATTGTAATATTTTGGTACACATAACATACACTCTATGTTTCACCATCATGATGAAATATAATTACCATATGGATTTGATCGATGAAGAAGGATTTGAGTTAGAACCTAATGCATAAAGCAAAGAAAAAATGATTTAAATAATTTAAAATAAAATTATGTTAATGTAAATAATGTTTGTGACCCTTATTTGGGAAATTGGGAAACATAGATTTATCAAAGAGGGGAATTTGGAGTTGGAATTTGATGATCGAGCTTAGTGGTATGATTTTATACATTAAGACATGATGTGACACTTCCCAATGATAAAATGTTTTATGGGGGGATTTATAACAACCTTGAGATTCAAGGAATTATTTGTAATGGATCTATATATTAAATAGATATTATTTTTCATTACATACATATTAGAGGTTTTGGGGACTATGTATCACGATTTATAGTAAACCAATGATAGAAATGTATAAAATAAATATTTTAGATGGAGACTATCCATCCCATCCACCTCCACAAGCCATTATATTGAATGTATAAGGGATTTATACCTATTCATATCCTTCCAAAATGAATATCGGGATCCACAGACCCTAGAGTCGTAATGGTAGTATCTCTAGGCTCTACCATGAACAACTAATTATATAGGGGATAATGATAGGAATTTCAGTGGATCCACTAACCAACTAGTAAAGCATGTCAACTAGTCATTGGTATCTAGATTAATTATAATCAATTTAAGAACTAATTAATTCCCCTAAAAAAAATTTACTATGTACCTCACCCTCTGTATACTCATTCAATCATAACAAAACAAAAGGTCCCCAAAAAGTAGTATTATTATCTCCACTCCCAATCAATAAAATCATAAATATTATAATTATTGAGCGAATCTTGTGTGATATTTTTTAGAAGTAATATTTATGATATCTACTTCTAATATGGTTAAATCATAGATTCAATCTATCATAGATAGATAATGTTATTCTGTTGTTATCAGAAAATTATTTCATTAATTTTTAATTGATAGGAAGAATAATATAGTGAATTATCATCTCTCTATTAGGTAACCGAAGATCTATAATTGGAGTAATTTCTCTAGTGGTATTACATATCTATTCATATTTCATTAAATAATCCTTTTGATTATTCATGATTTTAGAAATTATTAGAAGTTTAATTGGTATATGTTATTGGGTATTTCATACATTTATTTAATCTTGGAAGAAATTCATGTCTTTATGGATTTTGAGGCCAATATTTAATATGATTTTCAGGTTTGTGTGTCAATATGCAATCAATGATTTCTTGATATTACATTTTTATTAATATCTATATTATTTCTTCTATCTAGAGGCATGCACATTTTTTCTATAACTACTTTCAAATTACCAGGTTGGTTTAAATCATCTAATTATACCCTTATAGGTGGAGCAATGCTATAGTAATTGGAAGGTTGAGATTTCACAATTAGAGATGAACTATGATAATTTTTTTTATCAAGATATGGATATTGAGATGAACTATACAAATATGTGTTACACCAATTCTAAATTGGTTTGTAATGTGGTAGTGTGGCATACCCTAGTTCAACGAATTGGACTGAAATGTGGAAACCATGACATATCCAAAAAGGTTGGTGTGAGATTTTTCCTTACAGTTGGAACATGGATAGATTAAAGATGCATAAAAACTTTGAGCTGACATGTGATTTATATATAATGATATTTTTAATCAATTAATAAAATTTTAATTTGTTTTTGAACATTGTGTTTATGAAGCTAGATCCAATGTTTATGGAATCTTGGTTAGGGAATTATGTCTCAATAATTTAATGTTTAATGCCAAAAATACATTTTATTATCAATAATTCATTTATATATTGTTAAACACTTGATAAATACACATCATAGGCATCCTAATAATATATCCTTGCACCCTATAATGGCAGTAAGAAGTTAATTTAGATATTATGGTCAAGGATTTACTTATGGGAATTGGACATACATCATTCTACCAAGTAGGGGTATCATAGAGTAAAATAGAGATTTCTAGTATAACTACAGACTAATGTTTTTGTGTCTATCATGTCTGTCTTATGTTTATCATATATTCGTCGATAAAAGAAATTAGTGGACCATCAGATTATTTTGTATGACATTTATGCCATTGTTTATTACATAACTTATTTGATTTTCATTAATTATTAATATTTAATATTTACATATCCATTTTAATTTAATGGAATATTTGTTATTTTTACTAATGAAATAGTCTCTCAACATCCCCATTCAGACCCTCACTAGAAGTTTTCAACCACATTTGTATGGGGAGGAACATATGAGGTCATGTGGCACATCATCTCAAACCCTCTGATTTTTGTTGGGGATTAAATTTGATACCATGTGTCATAAATTATAGTTTCAATGTCAAAATAATAAAAAATTATATGAACATATCAAATAATATATAATTATTAAAGAATGACCCGATAAATACACAACATAGACAATTATTGAAATTTCATTAAATAGATTTGTGTTGTTGAGGTTCTCTATAATATCATTCATGTAAGAAAATATGTATAATGACTGTTCTATAATGAATATAATATTTTTTGTTTTATTTTAATATATAATTGGAATTTTTATAAATTCTATTCTATTTTTTAAAATAAATTATTATTGGGGGATATAGTAAAGGGATGGTGTGCAATAGGTAAAATTCCAAGATCTTTTGTTGAATAATTATTCATTAAAAAATTATATGTTTTTGAAAACATAATTCTGTGTGAGCTAATGCACAACATTTTTATTATTTTTTATTACCTTTTATTTTATAAAATTTAGTTGAACATATGGTGGGAACCTCAAATGAATTTTAAAGGGTCAAAAAAGTGTATTCATAAATGAAATTATAAATAAACCAAGTCTCCATTAAATTTACTCTTTTTACTATATCACCCTACCACATTCTTTTTATCCATTATATACTTCTTCTTTTAGCATTATCACCCTTTTATTCAAAATATTCACAATTTATCTATTTCATTCATAAAATAGAGGAAAGTATATGGTATTCACCATTATAATGTTTGGAATAATTTCCCTTTTCCCAAAATATTTATAGTTAAATATAATATTTTGGGTTTCATATGATATTGATCTCACCATTTTTTAGTATTTGACGTAAATATTTGTTTTAGAGGAATATTTGAAATTATTTTCAATGAAATGTTATCATTGAATATTTATAAAAGCATGATAACTTTTAAATTAAAATATTACTTCTTAATGAAAGGGATAATGAAATAATTGTTACACATAATTGTTTGGAAAATAAATAGAAAATTATAAAACCATGATTCTCTACATAATGAATCTTTTTTTAATGAGATTGTTTTAAAATATCCTTGAAACATAATTTTATCGATTCTATGATTTGAATTTCAAAAAACCCATAACTGCAGTTGTGATCATTATATAATTTGGAGTCCCATAGAGCCAAAATGTTTTTCGGGTTAATAGTGACATACCCTTGTGAATAGTAATATGGATAGTAATATAACCCTTATGAATAATAAATCATATTATTATTTTATTTTCATATGGTTATAAGATAATGAGATCTTGATTAACTTTTCAAGATGATATAAAATGAGTTATAGTTTTAAAATTGTTATTTTTTTTAAAAAATTATGATTTTATTTAAAATTTAAAATAATCATATTTTGGAAAATTTTGTCAAAAAATGGTGTTATTTTTTTAATTCAAAAAATTGAATTTTTTTAAGGAGTGTTTTTGGGATTTTTTTTAATTACTTGAATTTTTTGTGAATAGAAAATTTCAATAATTACGAAATATGATAAATAAATAAATTTAGGCATCATAATTATGTCATGGTGGATGAAAATTTTCATTGGGTCGAACTCAAATGCTCCTCATACTATTTTTGGGTTATATAAATCAATACTATTCATTTTATTTAGTAATAATAGTAATCCAATGATTAAAGTAATGGAGAACCCATCCTCTCCTCGACTATAAATACCACCATCAAACCATCTTTCTCTCACAACTCTCAATCATTGATAATTTTCAAAATTCTTCCCAATAATATTCCCAAGGATAATTCCCATAAACAACACCTACTGGCATCACCAATAATCCAAAAACAATGGCCATTATGAGGATCTGAAGGATAAGGGATCAAGAGTTATAAATTTTATTTCATTTTCTATTTTATTCAATTATTTTATGTTCTTATACCCAATTCACCCCCACTTACCCAAGAGGACTGAAATTTCTAGTATTATATATATGATTTATTTCTATCATGTTTATAGAATAATTCATCATCATTATTCATATCCTCTTCATTTTATTTTACAAAAAAAAACATTGTCTGTGATGGGTGAATTTAACGACAACGAGAATGATGATTATTAAATTTCATTAACTTCTTAAAAAGATGGTTCAAAAACCATTTTAATCATTGAAATATATTTTATCATCTATTATATGATCTCTCATATGATCTTTAATAATCATATATGGATAATAATAATGTTAAATGATGAAACACGTTCGTGATTATCAACGAATTGCTGAAATGATCTAAACCAAATTCTGCAATGATTTATCTGATGATTCATCCTCATAAAATATAAAAAAATTGATTTATTGGATAATGTAATATTATGAAGACATATTATCACTATTTCATCAAAATTTTGGTGTTTCAAATCCATTAAAAAAGAAAATCATTTATGAACCCTCTATGATAATCATGTAAAGCATGCACTCGAGACATTGGAAATTACATAATATTATTAATAACTGTGTCGAATGATGTTATAAATTGAGAATATAAGGTGTTATAAACATTATTATGCTTATTTAAAAAAATAATAAGACACTTTTAACCATTATATATGAGGTTTAAACAAGTATTATGTATGATGAACCCGTGGTAAGTGAATTATTAACCAAATTTCAGTTCATCAGGATAACCTTCCATTTAATTGATTATGTGGTAATAAGATTACTTCTGTAATGAATTTTTATTATATTATGATTAATTAGGTGGAGTTATAGTATATATGAACATTCCATTCATTCTAATAAATCTCTCATAAATTATATGATATTTTTATGGGACCTTTCTTTTGAGATCCACATTTAAAATTCTATTTTCAAAATTCAAAACCAATGTTTTTTTTTGAAATTATCCATGTTTTGTTATTATGTATTTATTCTAGGGAATTTTTTTTAAGAATGGTGGGAAAAATATCCCCCTCTAATTAATTGGGTATGTTTATGTTGGAGGTCAGCCATTTGGTTACTCCATGTGTTAAGGGTTACATATAAGGTATTTATGACATTTACATTGTAAGGTAGTCATGGGGGTTAAAAATCAAAAAATAATCACGTGGGATAAAATATTAGTAAGTAATTACCCAAGTTCAAATTATGGTTTTATATATGTTCACTAATTTTTTTATGGAAATATCATGTTTCACCATGACTATATTTAGGGGTGAGAAGTATGACTTTGTGAAAATGATTTCATATTTTAATATGTAATCATGGACTAATTGTTTAATTCCATATTTTTATATCCATTATTGAGGTTATTATGCTCATCCATTATATTTAAATGTTTTTCATAGGTTATAAGTATGTGAATGTGAACAAAGTATGTCTTGTTAAACATTATCAATATTTTCAATGAAATCTTGTTGTTGTTTTGTGTATAAAAATTATGTTTTGAAAAAAATAAAATCTTTTTAATGGTAACATCTTTTTATTCTTATGGGTGGATATGAATGAGTTATTCACTAACATTATTAAAATCTAAACTGAAAATATACTTTAAAATGTAGGGATAATAAATCTAGTTTAAATATCATGATTAAATAATGTATAAGACGGAGTCCTTATAATTTCAGTCAATGCATGGTTTAGACAAAATTATATTTTAGGATGTTTTTAATACAGTACCATAATTGGGATTTACCACATGTTGATGTTGAAATGGTATAGAATTTAATGATTACCATGTTTTTTTATCTAATATATTTCGGTTCAGAATGACTTTCTATTGAAGAAACTGGGAAACTATAGTATAATGGAACTGAGAGGGTGATATATTTCTGAATCCTCAACTAGGAAACATGGGAATTGGAATGGAGCAGTTTTTGATAGGAATGGACAAGAAAACGTGGGAAGTAAATGGAGGTGGAATCCATGAAAGAAAAAAACCATAGATACTACAATAGAACATGATGATAGTGGAACATTTTATATGGAACCACCCTCCTGCTTTCTATGGATGCTCTGACTCAGTTATATCTGATGGATAGATTAATGCTGTTAAAAATATACTAGATGTTATGGGATTTTCATAAAACTAAATTGATACTCTTTTGATTTACCGTTTTGAATGTAAAACAGATCTTCAATGGTCAATGGTTAGAAATATTAGGGATATAGAAGAGATATAAGACTTAGAGTGTGATGAATTTAAAATACTTTTCCCTTATAAATTTTTTCCTAAGGATGTTAGACAAAAGATGGATAAGAAATTAATTTAATTTAATAAAAGGGTGGAATATTCAGTGGTCGTGTATGAAGAAAACATCACCACACTAGAGTGATACGCTCCAAATATTATTCAACATCTTGATAGAAAATTAAATCTCTTATACTTTGGATTGAAGTCAAGATAGTAAAGGTAATTGGTCTACAAAAAATTCAAATGTTATAAAAAACATATATGATGTGATGAGATGGTCGAAATAGAGTTTTCTAGTGATCATGTGTACTTTTACAACAAACTAAAGGAGAGGTCTAGATGGCATGTAAAGGGTAAGAATGAATCCAAAAAATATGATGGTAAGAATGTCGAGTTTACAGTTTGTATTATGTGTGGTAAAAAGAACCCTGGGGAATATCTTACCAAAATTGGGAAGTGTTTTCAATGTGCGGTGTTTGAACATATTGCCTGATAATGTGGTGAAAAGGATCATAAAATCAAATATGACAAGAAAAATGAAATGTGTTTCAAATGTGGTAAAATGGGTCATTATGAAAACGCATTCACAAAGAATGTTCCAAGAGACTGATTTAACCTGTACTATTAGAAGAAAGGTTTACTGAGATCCTTTATAAGTATGTCAGTAGATGTAGTGTGGCCAAATGAATTAGTATTATGTACATTGTTTATTTACATATATTTGGCTAAATTATTATTTGATATGGGATCTACACATTACAATAATTCTAAAAATATTTCTCGTGAATTGGAAATATAACATTAAAAAATTAGACAAGAACATATTATTAAAAAACTATGGGAAAGTGCTATAGAAAAATAGGAATTTTATGACTCTTAATATTTTTTTTCTGTGTAAAGACATTTCCTACAATCCATATTAATTTTTCCTTAGTATAGTTTGATGTTATTCTAGGTATGGATTGGATTTCTGTTTATCAATATAAGATTCATTGTTGAGATAATGAAGTTGTTTTTCAAAAAAGTTCTTTTCATTGTATATAAGAACTAACCCATATAATCGATAACATATTATTACACTAATAAACTATTTAATGATAGAATCTAATGTTATCTTGATCATACTATTGAAAATAAGTGATCTATTCTGATTAATTATGTGTCAATGGTAATTGAATACCTTGATTTTTTTTGGGATGATTTACCCGAAGTTATACCTGGTCGGGAATTTGAATTCACAATAGACTTAGTTCGTGATGCTAATATATTTGCAGAACCCCCTTATTGAATGGCTCTAATGGAAATTTTTTAATTGAAAAATTAGTAGTAGGATTTTCCTGATGAAGGTTATATTCATCCTAAAACATCACCATGGGGAGCTCGTATTTTTTTATTTAAACAGAAAAATCGTTCAATGAGACTTTTAATTTATTATAGAGCTATGAATAACATTGCTATAAAGAATAAGTATCATTTTCCGCACATCGATGACTTGAATGATCATCTCATGGGACCTTAATATTATTCCCTGATTGACTTGAGATTAGGATAACTTCTACTGAAAGTGATGTATGATGACATTCAAAATAATAATTTCGAACTAGATATGGTCATTATGAATATGTTGTTACGCTATTTGGGTTATCATATTCCCCTTACGTATTAATATATATTTTGAATATAATATTTCATGAGTTTTTTTATATTTTTTTGTTTGTGTTTATTTATTACAATATGTTATATTCAATATGTAAGTAGGATCATGAAAAATGTCTATGGTTTGTTTTGAAAAACATAATAGAAAATAAATTTAATGGATTATTCAGAAACTATGAATTTTGGATACGAAAACCTCCATTCCTCAAGAAAGTTGTTTCTAATGATGGAATAACTGTTGGTCCTACTAAAATAAATGTTGTTGAAAATTTTCCAAGTCCCACAAAAATAACTGAGATTCGTAGATTTCTTGTTTTGGAAGGATATTATCAGTGATATGTTGAAAAATTGAATGGTTATCATGCCCACTAATAATGTTAACTAGAAAAGGAGATAAATTTATTTGGATAAAATAATGTCATGTTTTTTTTCAATAAATGAAAATAATATTGGTGAATGCTCCAGTTATGACCCCATCTTGTAGAAATATTGAGTTTTTCTTATACAATGATGATCTATTAAAGGGACTTGGTTGTGTTCTGATGTGAAATGATTAGATAATTTCTTATTCTTCTAGACCACAAACACTTCATGAGTTAAATTATCCAACACATTATATGAAATTATCAGGTACAATTTTTTCTTTTAATATTTGGAATAATCATTTAAACGGAGCTAAATAAAATATATAAATCAACAAAAAAAGTCTATAGTATATATTCACTTATATGGAATTAAGCATGAGGTAGAGAAGTTGGATTTATATGATAAAAGATTTTGATCAAATAATAAATTACCATCCTGAAAAAAAACAAAGTGTAAGTTTCCTTGAGTCAAAAAATCATGCAACATTAACTATTTTATGGCTAGAAAAATACCCTTTGATTAATTATTTGATGAATTTTGGAATGGAATTTGTTGGTGCAAGAAATTCCTCTATCTTATATCATTTTATACTGTATTCATCTTTTTCAAAAATAATTAAGAAAGTGAAAAAGGTAGACAGTGAGTTACAGAAAAAGGTAGAAGAGGATAAAATGGGTATTTTTCTAGAATTTAACATTTATAATGATTGTGTTTTACTATTTGGAAAGAGATAATGTGTTATTTTTGATTACTTGCTATAGAAAGAATGGTTGTCTGAAGCTCATAGTTCTCCATATTCTATTCATCATGACACCAAAAAGTTGTTAAAAATCCTTTTGAAATATTATTGGTAAGATGCAATGAAAAGAGATATTGTTGATTTTATCATGAATGTTTGACATGTCAACAGGTTAAATAAAATTTTTAGTTGTCGAAGGGGATTCATCAACCATTACCACTTCTAGAGTGGAAATGGAAACATATTTCTATGTACTACATTATGGGAGTACCAATTACTTCTTGAGGTAATAATATCTGGGTTTTTTATTCGATGACTAAATCTTCTCCATTCATTCCTATTCAAGATACTATGTATTTTGATCATCTTTCTCAAATGTACCTCAAAGTGATACTCATGTTATTTGGAGATCTACATTTAATAATATCTAACGAGGATCCCAAGTTCACATTTAATTTTTAGTAGGTCATTAGGAGTTATTGGGATCAATATTAAATTTTAGCAGAACTTTTCAACCTCAATCGTTAGGTAGTCATAATTGATGATTCACAATTTTGAATGATATTAATTGAGATTTTCCAATGGACTAACAAGGTTTTGGGGATCATCAATTTTTATTAGTTGAACTTTCTTATAATAATGTTTTTCATTCCAGTAAGCAGATGGATCCTATTGAGGTATTATATGGGAAACGATGTCAAAATCCATCATTTTGGGATGAAATTAGTGAAAAGATGTAGATGGGACAATAATTATAGAGGAAGTAGAAGATAAATTGAATATTATCTGGGAACAGATTAGTACATCTCATATTAGACAAAATAGTAAACCAGAGAAATGAAATTTCAATCGAGGTAGGTGATCATGTTTTTCATTGAATCTCACCATTGAAAAGTGTTATGCATTTTGGAAAGCACGAAAATATACTCCATGATTCATTGGACCTATGAAATTTTAGAGAATGTTGGACCCGTCACCTACTATGTATATTTACCTTCATGTTTATCTCAGGTATACATTGTTTTTCATGTTTCGATCTTCAGAATGTATGTTCTAGATTCATCTCATCTTTTGAGCTGATATGTAGTTAAGTTGGAAGAGAATCTTCGTAGGAAGAGAAACAAGTTCAGATTATTGATCGAAGTGAACATGTGTTGAATAATAAGGTAATTCATTAGGTAAATGTTTTGTGGATAAACTATGTGGTTAATTAAGCAACATGGCTATATGAAAATGCAATGATGGAAAGGTAACATCATTAGATTAATAGGTAAATAAAATTGTAATGACACAATTTATAGGAGGTGGGGATAATGTAACACCCCAATGTTTTAAAAATAAATTTAATATCCTGAAATATTTATTCTCTACATAATGACACTTTTTTGGACATATATTTATAAACTATTCATTAAACATAATTTTTTGGCTTCTATGATTTTAATTTCAAAAAACGGACATCTATGTTTGTGATCAGTAATTTATTTAGAGTCACATATAACCAACATGTTATTTTGGCCAATAGTAACAAAACAATATAAATAGTTCTATGAATATTAATATGACCCTTATGAATATTAAATCATATTATTATATTATCTTCAAAAGGTTATAAGATAATAATATCTTGATTTGTTTTTTTGTGGTGATATAAAATGAGTAGTAGTTTTAAAATTGTTTTTTCCAATAAATTATGATTTTATTTTAAAAACATAACCTTATATAGATTGATAATTTTCAAAAAAGGTATTAATTTTTGAATTCTACAATTTATAAAATTGATAGGGTGAATTAATTTTCGGATTTTTCTGAAATACATGAATTTTGGGTGAATAGTAAAATTCGATAATTATGAAATATGCTAAATAAATGAATATTTGCATCATGCTTCAGTCATGGATAATATAAATGGCCATTGGATCGAAATCACATGCACTGATTATGGTTTTGGGACATATGAATCAATACTATTCATTGTGTTGAGAAAGAATATTAAACTAAACATTAAAATAATGGAAAACCCCTCCTCTTCTCTACTATAAATACCACCCTAAACCCCATCTTCCTCTCAAATATCACAAGCATTTAGAATTGACTAAATTATTCTCAATCAACTTCATAATTATCTTCCCCCCATCCAAGACATGAGGGTATCACTAATAATCCAAAGACAAATGACTTAAGGAGGATATCAAGAAGAAGTGATCAAGAGTTAAAAACCTCTTTCATATTCTTGTGTTTTATTTTCAATGTTTGTCTTTTCAAATAATCTCTTCACCTCCCACTATACAAGAGGAATAAAATCACCAATATTATATATATTCTATATTGTAATCATGTTTTTGGGAAAATTCATCATCCATATTTATCTTTTATTCTTCTTATTCTAATAATAAATTCATCATCTATGATGTGTCAATTTTCCAACATCATGTATGTTGTGTCTTCAATTTCCATTTAATCCATCAAATCTAGATTTAAATCCATTTTAATGGTTGAAACAGAATGTAATGTTTATTATATGACCTGTCTTATTTTCTGTAATTAATAATATGCATAATATTAATATTATATGGAGAATCATGTATGTGACTATCAAATAACTGTAAAGACCCATAAATTTAAAGGGAAATTTTTTCTTAATTTTCGTTGGGATTTTACGAGTATGAAGTTTCTGACAGCACCTAATTTCGAGGCCTGGTGTGCCCAGAATCAATTTCCGAAGTTTAGCTCAGGTATGTTCAGTGAACGAACGAGCGAGTTTTCTTAACTTTTGTTCCGGTGCTCGGAATCGAAATCTGAGGGCCCGTTGATACTACAACGCCAATAATTGCTTAAAAATACCATTTCTAGAGTTGTGTTTTCTCGGGAAGAGTTGTTTAATTTTTTGGATTAAGACTACAGAGAAATATAATTTGTGCTACTAATTTTATTTCTTTAGGTGGTTAAATCCGAAGGATGGAGGTTGGGTGGAACTAACCACCCATGTGAGGTTAATAGTGAGGTGGGGCCCACACGGGCCCCCATCCCTTCAAATCCACCTAAACCCTCTCGTTAATGTTGGAACCCCCCCCCCCATTAGTTTATGAGCTTCTCTCTCTCTTTTAATGATTCCAACTTACATCCATTAATTTTGACAACACAAAATTTAATTAATGTGGTGAATTCAACTTTTGAATTATGAAAGGTTTGGAAAAGATAAAATAAAATATGGTGTAGCTTATTTTATTTTTGGGGTTGTTCATTGTGTGGAGACTGGGGAGAGAATTTGAAAAGTATTGAAATCTTCTTACTGGTCGAAGAACACGAAGAACGCAGGGTCTACGACGAAGAACTCAATCACCTCAAGAGAATCGTTGTGCCATCTCTTCACCTCTCCGCAGGCGGTGAGAGACACCTTCTTCGGAGAACGACGACGCGCGATAACCTTCTTCGTGTGAACAACGATGATGTATACGGTGTCGTCTTCCGCGACGCCGTCTTCCACGATGTCCTTTTCTTGCGACAAACCTCGTACGACGACATTATCAAGGTAGGGGTAAACTTTATTCTCGTGGATATTCATTGCCGATTATCGTCAATTCCTTTGGGCATTCAACGTTAATGATATAGCCACCGGTTATCAAGATAACGGGAGGAGGTCGGGCCGCACGAACATGACTGGACCTCCTCCCTCTTCTTTGTTGTTGATTATTATGTGGTTTGGAACGAAGGCAGCGCAGTGCCGTCGCACCACACGGGAACGTAGTGGAACGCGGGCGAAGAAGCGTGGCGCCGTCGCGCCGCACCGTTGAGGTCGAACGAAGCCACGGCCAGAGTCGGGCCACATCAGAGGGGCACGACGCCATCACGCAGCGCCGGTCGGACAAGGCCATGGCCGAGCATGGAGGGCGGCCGGACCTCCGGCCACCGGCGCTTCAAGGGGCCGGGACCAGCAGGTCCAGCAGCAGCAACCGGCCGGCCATTATGGCTGGCCGGATTCCGGAAGACCGGGGGTTCGTAACCCCCGACAGGTGGTCAGGAGGTCCCCCATGTGGGGGGCCGTGGTTACAAAAGAAAGGGGGGGAAATGCACCCCCCGCCCCCTCGGGTCCGCTCAGCGTGCGGCACCCGCCGAGCCTGAAAGGCCGCGCCGAGCTGGGTCGCGCCAGCCGGGCCAGGCCACGCTAGCTTGGCTGGACCACGCAAGCTGGGCCGGGCCATGCCCTAATATGGCCATACCCGGACCCAGGTCGGGTCGATCCGATTCGGGCTGACCCAGGGGGTCTTGGGACGGGTCGGTCCGGGCCCAAAACCCCCTAAAACCGGACTGTTTCGTTCGAACGCCCATTACTTGGGATACGAACCTCCGATCTATGCACCGTCAATTGCGATGGGATCCCTGGATCGAGAAGGTAATTTTGGTATATTACACGCAAGGTTTCGGAGAACTTTGGGTATGGCCGGGTTGGTTCGAACATGAACCCAACCGGGCCCTCGGAGCGGAAATGCTTATAACTTGAGCTCCGGAAATCCAATTGACGTGCCATCGACTTTGTTGGATTACACTTATTGAGATGGTTCTTTTGGCTTACTCCGCTCGTGGTTTGGATACAGTTGGAGTGAGGTCGGGTTGGTTTTGACTTAAAAACCAAACGGGCCCCTGAGACGAAAAAGCCAATAACTCTCAGATCGAGCATCTGATTGACGCTCCGTCTGTCACGTTGTGTTTCTATCGATGTGACAGAACTTTGCGATACATCAACCCTGGTCTACAAGACATTTTATGTATCGACCTCTTGGATCGTGGAGAGGACCCTCCAGGAACGAGCGTGCTATGTGTGGAAACCCTAGATATTGCTGCGACTTCGACGACAATGACAACCATATTGGAATCCTCTGTGGGATCGATGGTGAAGAATTTCGTACTAGAATCCTCCATGGGCTCGACGCTGATGACAACCGTATTGGAATCCTCCGTGGGTTCGAAGGTGAAGACTTTCGTACTATAATCCTTCATGTGTTCGACGATGATGACAACCGTACATGAATCCTCTTTGGGTTTGGCGGTGATGAATACTGTACATTCAATCCTTATAAAACCCTAGAGATGGCTGAGACTTGACGACTGCTGATCGATCGACTCAGAGTGTTTCAGATAGCCCAGTGGGGAGCGCTTGGTTGTAGCGGTAGAGCCACGGTGGAGGAGCACTTGGTTGTAGCAAAAGACCCGCGGTACTCAACAGAAAGAGTACCTATGTAGGCTATGTGGGGTAGCGGTTGGTTGTAGTGGAAGACCCATGGTGGGAAGCACTTGGATGTAGCCGCAGGCGCACAGTACTCGATAGGGGGAGTACATCAGTAGTCCAAGGTTATTGGATAGCGCTTGGTTATAGCAGCAGACCCACTGTACTCGATAGATGAGGAGTTCTCAAGCAGCTGTGTTTTCTACATCAAAAATAAATCCTAGTTTGAGATGAGTCTTGACTTTTAATCATTATATTAGATGTTATTGTCTTGATATCCTGTGGGGATTGGATTATGCTTTTCTGTGTGGATTGGGTCGTACTTTCATGTGTGGATTATGTTTTACCCTCCTGAGTGGACTAGATTGTACTTGAGCTCGTGAGTTGGAGTTGAACTGGATTTGATGACTTAGGTATATGTATGGGATTTACCTAAGTAGTGAGGGATGATACTTCTTGATTGTATCTTTTCTTTGTTTTTTATCCTTTTTGGATTCAGGGAGACCGTCGGGGGTCTTGGGGTCCTTTATGAGTATCGTATACTCACCCCTGCACGGGCTTCGCCCGCACTACATTGTGTTGGTTGTAGATGACGAACATCACTGATCGAGGTTGAGGCTTGTAGATCTAGACGGTACCCGGAGGAGGATCTCAAGACGAGTCAGTGCCCGGAGGTGGATATCACGTCGAGTCGGTGCCAGGAAGTGGATTTCATGACGAGTTGGTAACTGGAGGAGACGGACGGACGTGTAGTGCTGAGGAGGAGATATGTACCTACCCTTCAGGTAGGAAACCGGAGGATGATCCAGGATCAGCTTGTCACCTTTTAGCTGTTGTACTTTGAGTTGAACATTACATTCAGTTGTAGTTGTACCTTTCATTTGGATTTCTATTCTGGCCCATTTACCTTTTAGCACTATAGTGATGCTTCTGCTTTTGGTCTATGGTGTTTGTTACTTTTATAAATACAATGCCTTCCCTTTTTATCTGGATATACACCTTGGGTGCTATTCGCCAGCCCCTGGCCTATGGAAGGCGGGCTTGGGGTAGTCACGGCACGGGCCCCGAGGACGGGTCGTGAAAAATTGGTATCAGAGGATTTTGGTCAAACGTAGAACTCAGGACTCTGATATTTCTTGTGTGTGATGAAATAGTGTTAAGGGTATTGAGTGTGGTTATCTGTCCAGGGAGTCCAGTGTTCGTGCAATAGCCGACGTATCTGTACAACATGACCATGACTTCTGATTTTTGACTTAGTGCATGAAAAAATTGATTGCATGTTTGTTTCGAAAGTTTTCTTTGTGATTACTTTGTTTTAGCTCACCAGGTATACTGTTTTGACTGTGGCACACCTAATCCTCTTCATGATGGCCCCACGATGGCTGCCATCTCAGGTTATGAGAGATTACTCGATGGCGTCCTACTGAGCGATGAGACTCCGGTGTGTGGCCCTCTTTCTAGGTTGGAACCTTGGGGTGGTATACCAGCAGCACCACCACCTGTTAGGTAGAAAATGACACTAGCCATACTAGTGGAAGGTGCGCGCTGATAGAGCGCGTTGAAAAAGTTCCAGCAGCAGGGGACTAAATGGAGGCTTTGTTATAGTTTCCACCCAGTGTAGACACTTGTGGACCAGTTGGTGATCTTTGATATTAGTGTTTTCCAGTAAGTGACCATGAGGTTGGTCTATTTAGTGAAGAGGCTTCAGGATGTGGACCGATGCCTAAAGTAGTATCTTCAGGTAGTGTGTCAGCTACATCACTACCTGTAGGTCAGCAGTTACAACCGGCGGTACCGGTAGGTGACACATGTAGACTTACTACCTTACACGTGTTCCAACATCAGATACCATCAAGTTCCGAGGCGAGCCCGACTCACAGGTGGCTGAGGACTGGGTTGAGGAGGTGGCTGAGAGTTTTCTAGAGCTTATACAGCTTTGGTAGGTTGACATGTCGGTAGCTTAGAATTCCTCGGGGCGTACCAAACCATTCCTGGTACCCGATGACTACGATGAAATAAGTGCATCAAGGATCAGAATTCTGAGTGAGGTGTGTCTAATGGACATCCGAGCCAACAATTCTTTTCTTTATGAATTCCTACTTATGATAGGGTTCTAGACAGAAACTTTTTGGTTGAGAATTCTTTTTCTATATGGATGCAGTCAGTGAAGGTTAGCAGTGGGAATGTAGGAAACTGGCACCAGTCTCGGAGACTTGAGCGTATAAAATGTTTCAAGAAGAGGAAGTAAAAAGGATAGATGAATTTGCAGGGAAGAAGACATGGAAGTGGAGCTAGGAGAGCAGCATGGGGTGGTGAACATTTTTACATGTTGCAAACACCCACCTTTTTAATCCCCGCTAGGCTCAGGGAGCTGGGGGGCTGGGGAAAGAGTAGCTTCATGCGGTCAAGGAGTGCGACCGAAAGGGCTCTAAGGATGATTCGAACTACGAACTGTGTCTTCTACTAGCTACTGTAAGAATAGACAATGATACGAATCATCCCTTATTTCCATGAATCTTGTCCCAGACCTAGAGTTTTTGGGTAAGCTGTTGACTTGACCCTCACATATGGAGATTCCTTTGGGAGGAGACTTGATAATCACACTTACGCCGATGGTGTGATCTGTCCCTTGAGGCGAGAGTTTCAGTTGGAAGCTCTTGGTGGCAGCGTCGAGGACTTATGAAGTTAGTTTGAGTATGAATTGGGAAATCACAGTTCATACAAAAAATTGACGTTATTAGTCAAACGTCGGGATGAGTTTTCCTTGGTCGGTGAAAAGGAAACCCCATGTAGCATGGGTTTAACTCTTTCTTAGGAGGGTATCGCCAATCACTCTTGGGTCGGCCAACCTTACCCTCATCGATGTAGGATTTATGTGTTTCAGTTCTAATCAGGGAATGGAGGACTCTACAGTTCGAGGTTGGTGACCACATTCTTATATGGGTCACACCTCGACGAGGTTCACGGAGATGTAGCTGAAACGACGAGATATCTCTGAGGTTCAACGGACCTTTCTAGGTCCTCATCAGGGTAGGCAAGGTGGTTTACCGCTTGACCTTTCCACCTCAGTTGCACCGGGTGCACGATGTCATCCACGTATCTCAGCTAAGGAGATACGTGCATGACCTTTCACACATCATCGACCGCATGGAGTTGGACATTGACGATGGGGCGACTTTTTTCGGAGGTCCCGGTGGAGATCGAGGATCGACACGAGCGGGTCCTACGTGGGCGGTCGATTCCTCTAGTTTGCATCAGGTGGTAGCACGGGAACCTCCAGGAGAGCACTTTGAAGAGGGAGGCTCAGATGCGTTCTCAGTACCCTCTATTGTTTCCCTAGTTTGTGATTTATCTTTACGGGGACGTAAATCCCTGAGGTGGGAGTAATGTAAAGACCCGTAAATTTTAAGGGAAATTTTATCTTAATTTTATTTGGGATTTTACGAGTACATAGTTTCTGATGGAACCTGATTCTGAGGCCCGGTGTGCCCGTATTCAATTTCCTAAGTTTAGCTCGGGTACGCTCAGTGAACGAACGAGCGTGTTTTCCTAAATTTTGAACCGGTGCCCGGAATCGAAATCCGAGGGCACCGTTGAAACTGCAATGCCGATAATTGCAAAAAAATAACTTTTCCAGAGTTGTGTTTTCTCGGGAAGAGTTGTTTAATTTTGTGGATTAAGATTTCAGAGAAATAAAATTTGTGCTACTAATTTTATTGCTTTAAGTGGTTAAATACTAAGGATGGAGGTTGGGGGGAACTAACCACCCATGTGAGGTTAATAGTGAGGTGGGGACCACATGGGCCCCACCCCTTCAAATCCCCTTAAACCCCCTCTTTTATGTTGGCAACCCCCACCCCCATAAGTTTATGAGATTCTCTCTCTCTTTTAATGATGCCAACTTACACCCATCAATTTTGACAACAAAAGATTTAATTAATATGGTGTATTCAACTTTTCAAATTTGAAAGGTTTGGAAAAGTTAAAATAAAATAAGGTGTAGCTTATTTTATTTTTGGTGTTGTTCGTTGTGTGGAGACTGGGGAGAGAATTCGCAAAGTCTTGACATCTTCGTCCTCGTCGAAGAACGCGATGAACACCGGGTCTATGACGAAAAACTCTATCACCGCAAGAGAATCGTCATGCCATATCCTCACCTCTCCGCAGTAGGTGAGAGAAACCTTCTTCAGAGAACGAAGACGCGCCACAACCTTCTTCACGCGACCACCGACGACATATACGACGCTGTCTTCTGCGACGCTCGACGAACCTCGTACGACGACATCATCAGGGTTGGGGTTAACTTTATGCTCGTGGATATTCTTTGCCGATTATCGTCAATTCCTTTGGGCGTTCAACGTTAATGATCTAGCCGACTGTTATCAAGATAACGAGAGGAGGTCGGGCCGCACAAACATGACCGAACCTCCTCCCTCTTCTTTATTGTTGATTATTATGTGGTTTGGAATGAAGGCAGCGCGATTCCGTAGCACCATGTGGGAACGAAGAGGAACGCGGGCGAAGAAGCGCGGCGCCGTCGCGCGACGCCGTTGAGGCCAAATGAAGCCGTGACTGGTGTTGGGCCACGGTGAAGGGGCTTGGCACCGTCGCGTCATGCTGGAAAACCATGAAGGGCTGCGGCCTGGGCGGGTCGTGGCGGAGGGGCGCGGCGCCGGTGCGCCGTACTAGTCGGACAAGGCCGCGACAGAGTATGGAGGGCAGCTGGACCTCCGACCGCCTGCGCTTCAAGGGGGCGGGACCAGCAGGTCCCGCAACAGCAACCGGCTGGCCATTATGGCAGGCCAGATTCTAGAAGAACGGAGGCTCGTAACCCCCGACAGGTGGTCAGGCGGTCCCCCACATGGGGGGCTACGGTTACAAAAGCAATGGGGGAGGGGGCAACGCACCCCCCCCCCACGCATCCGCTCAGCGCGTGGCACCCGCCGAGCCGGACCGGCCGCGCCAGGCTGGGCCGCCCGCGTCGGGCCTGACCGCCCGGTCCGGGCTGCGCCACCTGGGTCGGGCCGTGCCAGCCGGGCCGGGCCGTGCTCTAATTGGTCTGGACCTGGACCTGGGTCGGGTCAACCCGGTTAGGGCCGACCTAGGGGGTCTTTGGCCGGGTTGGTCCGGGCCCAAAACCCCATAAAACCGGACAGTTTCGTTCAAACGCCCATAACATGGGCTATGGACCTCTGATCGACACACTGCCAATTGCGATGGGATCCGTGGATCGAGTCGTTCTTTTTGGTATATTACACTCAAAGTTTCAGAGAACTTTATGTATGGCCAATTTGGTTTGAACACGAAACCAATCGGGCCCTCGGAGTGGAAACACTTATAAATTGAGCTTCGGACATCCGATGGACGTTCCATGGAGTTTTTTGGATTCCTCATAGTGAGACGGTTCTTTTGGATTACTCCGCTCGAGGTTTGGATGCAGTTGGAGTGCGGTCTAGTAGGTTTTGTCATAAAAACCAACCAGGCCCCTAAGACAAAAAATCCAATAACTCTCAGACCGGACGTCTGATTGACGCGCTGTCTGTCACGTTGTGTTCCTATAGATGTGACGGAACATTAAGATACATCAACCCTAGTCTACATGACAGTTGATGTATCGACCTCTTGGCTCGTGGAGCGGACCCTCCCGGAATGAGCGTGCTGTGTGCGGAAACCCTAGAGATGGCTGCGACTTTGACGACGATGACAACTACTTTGGAATCCTCCGTGGGTTCGACGGTGAATACTTTCATACTGGAATCCTCCGTGGGTTCGACGATGACGACAACCGTATTGGAATCCTTCGTGGGTTCGATGGTGAATTCTTTCATACTGGAATCCTCCCTCGGTTCGACGATGATGACAACCGTACGGGAATCCTCCGTGGGTTCGGCGGTGATGACTACTATACTTTCAATCCTTATGAAACCCTAGAGATGGCTAAGACATCATGACTACTGATCGATCGACTCAGAGTGTTTCAGATAGCCTAGTGGGGAGCGCATGGTTGTAGCGGAAGACCCACGGTGGAGGAGCACTTGGTTGTAGCGGCAGACCCACGGTACTAAACAGAAGGAGTACCTCTGTAGGCTATGAGGGGGAGCGCTTGGTTGTAGTGGCAGACCCTTGGTGGGAAGTGCTTGGTTGTAGCATCAGGCCCACAGTACTTGACAGGGGGAGTACTTCAGCAGTCCAAGGTTAGTGGATAGCGCTTGGTTGCAGCGGCAACCCCACTATACTCGATAGAGGAGGAGTTCCCCAGAAGCTGTGTTTTCGACATCAAGAATAAATCTGGGTTTGAGCTGAGTCTTGATTTTCAATCATTATCTTCGATGTGATTGACTTGATATCCTGTGTGGATTGGATTATGCTTTCCTGTGTAGATTGGGTCATACATTCCTGTGTGGATTATGTTTTACCTTCCTAAGTGGACTGAATTGTACTTGAGCTCGTGACTTGGAGCTGAACAAGATTTGATGACTTAGGTATATCTATGGGTATATACCTAAGTAGTTTTAGATGGTACTTCATGATTGTATCTTTTCTTTGTGGTTTATCCTTTTTGGATTCAGGGAGACCTTCGGGGGTCTCGGGGTCCCTACTGAGTATCGTATACTCACACCAGCACGGGCTTCGCCTGCACTATGTTGTGTTGGTTGCAGACAACGGACATCACTGATAGAGGTTGAGGCTTGTAGAGCTAGACGGTACCCAGAGGAGGATGTCACAACGAGTTGGTGCCTAGAGGTGGATATCACGTCGATCTGGTGCCTGTAGGTGGATTTCATGACAAGTCGGTACCCGGAGGAGACGAACGGATGTGGTGTGCTGAGGAGGAGATATATACCTACCCTTCAGTTAGGAAACAAGAGGACGATCCATGAGAGGCATGTCACCTTTCAGATTTTTTCCTTTGAGTTGTACTTTACTTTCAGTTGTAGTTGTACCTTTCAGTTGGGTTTGTATTCTGGCACATTTACCTTTCAACACTTTCTTTTGTACTTAGTATTGCTTCCACTTTTACTCTATGGTGTTTGTTACTTTTATAAAGGCAATGCCTTCCCTTTTTATCGGGATTTACGCCATGGGTTCTAGTCACCAACCCCTGGCCTATGGATGGTGGGCTTGGGGTAGTCACAGCACGGGCCCCGAGGACGGGTCATGACAATAACCACCAAGATGATATAAGCAAATATCACAAGTAATTTATCTAATGAATTATACTAATACCATACAACCAAAATGATTTATGGAATCATTTTATATTCTGGAAACCTATTAACACCATTTTTTCTAGTTCTTACATTTTTATTCCATTCAATAATCAAATCCTTTAGGAACCGACCATGGAAATCATGTAAATCATGCACTAGAAACAATGTAAATAGTAAAATATTATTAATAAATGAGTCAAATGAAATTATAAAATGATTATGTAATGTGTTATAATGAAGATTTTTATTCTCTAAAATAATAAGAACTCGCTTTTATCCATTTCTAGGAGGTTTAAACATGTGTTATCAAAAACTAACCTTTGGTAAGGGAATTCTTAACATATTTTTTGTTCTTTGGGTTAACCATCAATTTCATTAATTGTGTTGTACTATGATTATTTGGGTAAATAATTTAATTTATATTTTATTCAATTATGTTGATTTAAAATGTATAAAAATGTTCCTTTAATTATATTCATTCTCATATAAATTATATGATATTTTTTGGGAACATTTATTTTGATATTGTCTTTTATAATTCTATTTTACCAAATTAAAATGAAATATTTTTATAAAATTATCCATGTTTTATGGTTATTTTTTGGTTCATGGTAATTGTTTATAATGAAGTGTGGGACCTATATCTCCCCCCCAATGAATTGGGTATGCGTATGTTTTAGCTCCACCGTATGGTAACTCTATGTGTAATTGTGATGGTTACACCAGAAGGTATCCCAGAGGGTTATAGTATAAGGTATCTGTGTGGGTTAAAAATCATAAGGTATCCATGAGGGCTAAAATATAACTATGTAATTCCCCATGATACTATTACGGTTTTAGATATGTTCAATAACGATTAAGGGAAATCTCAAGATTCCCTAATTACGTAATTATGGGTGAAAATTATGTCTTTGTGAAAATGATTGCATATGTTAATATGTATTAATAGAATAATGGTTTCATTCATTATTTTTATAATCATTAGTGAGATTTTAATGCTCAAACCCTGTTTCTAAATGTTTCTTGTAGGTTATATGGATTTTTATGAAAAACAAGGAAGTCAATTTAAATGTTATAAAGTTTCAAAAAGAAAATCTTTTTGTTTTTTTGTGTAAGAATTTTTATTATTTTGAAGAAATAGAAGCCATTTTAACGGTACTCACTTTTTATGATTTTGGGTTGATATTCATGAGTTATTTACTAAATATCTAAAAATCTAAACCAAAAAGATATTTGGAAATTTAAGGTGAAATCTTGTTGAAAAATATATATTATAAAATTTTTATGGCTAGGTCCATATAATTATTTTCCTCCTAAAAGAGTTTTAGATTTAGAAATGAAATTTTATATCCAGTCTAAAAAAAATTCATTCATTCTTAGTGATGTATTGGTACTTTTTTGAGATATTGAATAAAGGGAACTTTAATTAGGTGAGAATTAATGACTGTATAAATCTAATGAAAAAACTATATCAATGTTTATTATTGTTTAGTTGAACAAAATATTGATACCAATAATAAAATAATTTTAAACAATCATTACATAATATAAATATATGAAATAGTAAAAATTGGGAAATAACAGATCAAATATTGTAAAAATATAACAATAATGGAAATATAATAATCCTGAAAAGAATGTGAGACAATTAGATGGTGATACTAATAGACCGTCATGAAAACCAATGAATTTTTATTATATTTATCAACAAGTTCATATTTTTACAATGATTTCATCTTTAATACCATGTTGTATGTGTGTCAATAATGATATAATATTTCCAAAAACCATCACTATGAAAATTATTTATTAATGATCCCTAAAACTATTATTTTATTATTTTAACTTCGTTGATAATCATGATATGTCGTACTATGTTCATTCCCTATATATTCTTAAATCAAGGAAAATTATATAGTGAAAAATAATTTCGAATAGTAAACATTACAACCTTTATATTTAATTTTTATTAAAATAGTGGAAGACAATCAACACAAAATGAAATAGAAATGGAATTTATTATTCCAAATCATGGGTTTTTTATTTGATATTCCACAATTGTTTTAATTTTAATGGTTAATTATTAAATAAATATTATATTTATTTATAAATTTTTTATCTTAAAAATATCATTATAGTTGTATTTTAGATTGTGGGGGAATAAATCTCTATGTATAGAAAATGATCAACATATATGCAACAACTTTGATGGTAGAAATCACAAAAAATCTGAATTCATCACTAATAATCAATTATCATTGATGCATCATTTTCTCTGTGATAATTGAATCCTTTATAACCATTAATTATGCTTTTACATCATATAGTTGAATTTATATATATAATTTAATTACAACAAAGATACGATAATGATATGCATGATGAAATTTTAACAACACCAATTATACCTACGGATTCACATTTTTCATTGATGAATTTTTTTATTCATAGGATTTTATTTAAGATATTGAATCTCCAATTTGAAATTTTTAATGAGTTCCATAAATATTTATAATATATTTCATGAAATGATAATTATAACTATTTTTAACAAAAATTATTAATTAGATTTTTAGGTATATATATTAGATTTATTTTAATAATAAATGTTATAAAAATGTTAATAACTTCAAATCATGAAAATAATTACTCTAAATTATGTTGAATAATTTTTATTTGGAAGAAAAAAATCTAAAAAATACTATATAAAATATATCTCAGATGTGTGATTCATTGAATTTATTATTCTCCCATTGATTTCATATAATATTTTCCTTTATATGATAAAAGGTATACCTCTATAATACTTGAATTAAAGTTAATTACATGTGAGAATTTGAAAACATTCTCTAAATAATGAATTAGCAATATAATCATGTTTTGGTAGTGATTTCATAGGGATTGGTATCTTTTATGGTCTGAATGATAATACATCATTCAATGACCTCATTTTCCTGGTTTTTTATAGATCCCTTTTATTTAATTTATTTATCCATGTTGTGTGTATAAGGATGAAACATTAAACATTATATAATCTTGAATTATGTAAATAATTCACATTTATGATCTTTTCGGGTTTAGAGTATTAGAGAATTAATCCATAACAATAGCATCACTTCTCAAATATTACAATGTTTACACTACTAATTAGTATCCATTTTTTCATAAAATAAAAACTCATATAAGAAAACAATAATTAATTTCATGATATTAATCTTCTTGAATTCTTCCATTCTATTACTCTTCCTTATACCATGTGAAAATCATTTCAAAAACATGGGATGAGAATAAAAAACTATGTGTGGATTATTAAATAAAGAAAAAAACATTAGTCCATCAATACATACTAAAAATAAGCTCTTTATCATACCACATTAAATCATAATATTTATGATTAACACATAGAGATCATAAATCATAATGGTAACATTATTCATCCATATAATACTTACATTGAACCTTTCACAGAAAAATAGGAGTTACATTTGAAATATCCAACATAGTATATTACCAAAATATCAAAGGAGAAAAAACAACGTTGACCTCCGTCACGTTACCCAATGCATTGGAGATCTTTCTCGGTCTCACTCACCGAAGGTTTATCATGGAACCACCGGTATACATAAATAATTCCCAAGAACCATAACATATTCATAACACATAAAACAAGAATATTTGAAATATAACATTTACACATTTCAATACAAATATATCATTCATGATATTGAAATAATCAATGATTTCTCAATACCATTTTCGATACCAAAAAGTGTAAAAAGTATATATGGTATTTAATTTCATTTTACAAACATTTTGTATAGTTATGGAAGCCAAATATGAAATAATGCTTGTGGCAGCAGAAAGTTCATTGTCACTGCATATGTTAACAAGAGACATTCCCTGGGTCATTTTGTAAAAAAATACATATAGAAAAGACTCCATTTTAATGAAATTAAAAGTTAAATAGGTTTATAAACCATATAAAATACGGTAATGTATAAATCAAAATATTCCTAAATGAAAGGTGATTGAGACGAACTCCCTTAACTCATGTCCGACTTGACTCACTCATTCATTAGTCTACAAAATAATAATCTACAAAAATTTAAACATTCTTCAGACCCTTGTTCATGATTATTATTCCTTTTATATAACATAATACAACCATGTAATCATTACATAATTATTTATGTCAATAACGATTGTTTTGTCAATATTTGCTAATTTTAATCAAAAATGAACTTCTTATAATTACAAGTGGCCCATGTTGTCCAAATTAAATTATATCCAAAATTATATTCCTGATTTAGATATCATATATATCATATATAACCAGTATATATGTATTTTTAATAGTCCATATCATTTGGATTTGTGAAAATGAAATTCACCATTCCTGGAGATGGTAAGCCATATGTACGAATGCATGCTTCTTTCATTTCTTATTTTTGATTTTTTAAATGAATGAAAAACCAAGGATACATAGGTATATTATTATTACAGAATAATATCATATTTTATATACATTATATATGTTCATTGATACCGTCCTTTACACATACCATGTATGGTATGAACGAGTCATATAACATTGAGTGGGCAGTAGACTGCACATCCTCAAATGAAATTATCATATTTATACAACCTGAAAAGCTTAAATGTATGTTTTAATTGAGAATTAAAGAATAATATAGATAAAAAATTATCATAAATATCATATATAATTACGTTTCCATCTAAATGGACACAATGACATATGGTAGGGGAAAATCAGACAATCATCATTTTGTGAGACATCAATTCACCGTACACAAAAACAGTATGTTCGTATCCATTAGATGAAGGTGTGTGTCAGTTTAGATATAATATATCTCATAAAAATAACCTAGTATATTAAGGATATTTTTTTCTATATAAACAATTAATAATAAGATCAGAGGGAGTCGAAAAGAAAAGATAATGGAATGAAACTTGAATGAATATTTTACGTCAAATCATATAAATACTTTGATTTGAGCCAAAGGGATCTTTTAAATTGCCTTACACCTGTGGGAATTTTTCATAGAGGAAGAGGGAGATGTTGGTCACTTAATTTTGTAGAGTTTGGATGAGCCTAGGGGCTTGAGAGGTGTGACTAATTGGTTAGAGGCGATGTCATTTTACAAGAGGATGGATGTGATTTTTAGGAATGTTTGAATGAATTATTTTATTATAAAATGATATTGAATTTCATACGGTACAAACCCAATTAAATTAGAATATAATATAAATATAATTCTAAATAAAATCTTCCAACAATAACTGGACTGGTTTTGGATGTTTCTTAATCCTTATCTTTTTTTATTTAACCCTATGTTAACTTATTTAACATTTACCATGTTTACCTTTATTTTCATACGATATGGTTAATATATTTACAATAAAAATCTAGGAGACCAAAAATTGATCATTAATGACATTTTCAACATCATATATGACATTTGGCCTAATCATTGTTTTTTGGACAATTTTATCATTTAATAAAATATTAATTGACTAAAAAACTCATTTATGTCAATTTTTATAGTATTCATATCAGGACATTTTCAAAATCCATAAAAAAGGATCAATTTGAAAAAACAACATTAATTGAAATATAAAAATTCATAATCATCCATATATTTCTTGGATGGCATAAAAATACTCAAAATACATTTATTATAACATTTATAATCTCATTTATTTAAAACATTCATTAATGAGGTAATCATTACATCATCATTGTGTCATAAATAAATTTATTTATTTGATTTCTAAAAAATATAAAAGAAATATCTTGATGTAGAAAGTCATTTTAGATTTATAATCACTATTTATAGTAAAATATAACAATTATATAACCACACAATCAAATTGTTTTGGCTAAACAATACATGTTTATGATATTTGTTTACTTTAAATAAAATTTATTAATGTAATTATCTTTCCCAAGTGGCTTTAAAATGGCAAACATTATACCAAATGATTTTATTGGTCATAAGTGACTCATCCAAATAGTTAATGTCTTGTGTTAAGGTAATTTTATTTTATTATAATATTTTTTTTACCTTGAATTACCCTATTTACCTTTAACTGCTGTAAATAAAAATCAAAAGATACTATTCACCAAAAATTAATTTCTTTCTACTGAACCACATTTTACATAATTATGAAAACCATGTATGTCATATTTTTTGAATTCAATTCACACAAGAATTAAAATTTCATTTAAATGAAAAAGTCGGGTTTTAACTACTATGTATTGTCTTTCACTATTAATCAAAAATTGAATGTTTTCAGAAAAGTACAAAAAGTCACCAAAAGATAATATTTATTTTCTGAAATCAAAAATAATGTCTATTTTAAAAAAAATTACATCGATGATTCATTAATTAATTTTAATTTAATTTTCGTTTTCAAAACTAGAAAGCGTATTTTTAAGAAGTAAAAACTACAATAGTAATGACATGTGATTAGGTCCAATTTCAAAGTAAAATTTCTTCCAATTACCAAATTTGGATTAAATGGTAAATATATAATTCATTTAAAGTTTAAAACCATTTATAAATATAATTTAATCATATAAATAAATCCGGTGAAAATACTATTTTGACTAAAAATGCAGTATTTATCTCTATTTATTAAAAAATGAAATTTATCAGTAAAATACGAAACATTTCCCAAATGAAAATTTTGATATCCTTCTTCTAATGAATAATTTTATTTTTTTAAATTCAACATATAAACGGGAAAAAACTATATTTAAAAGGGTTTCTCCATCAAAATGTAGTAAAAATCCATTTATAAAAATATTATAGTTTTTTTTCTTAAAATTAGATTCGTTCTCATTTTAAGCCTATAAATTTTATTGGATAAATGTAAGAAAGTTTAACCATAATGTTTAATAATAATATTGTTTGTTCTATTAATTCCCACCAATAAAATAGATAGGAATTAACTACCATTTAAAATAATAATAATATATTATTATTTTTTGATATAACTCAAAGTTGTGTGTAAACTAAGATTTCAAAGAAACACATTGTTGCGTGTTGAGTATGCTATCGAACAAGCTATCCTATTTTACCTAATATTAATATCTTATTCATAAATATAAATATATATGAAAAAGTATTATTCTATAAATCCCTAGGTTGTTACATCCTTCCCCCAATTAGGAAATTGAATCCTCGCAATTTTAAAATCGGGCTCGAAATCATCATAGAGTGTCCCACATCAGAAAAAAAAATGAATAAAAATATCACTTTAAAAGAGATAAATATAAGAATAAAGGTCAGAAGAGGTAACACATACTATGATTCCATGTATGAACACATAGATATATAGGAGAAACTAAGTGTCATGTTCTCATGTAGAGTGATAGAAAACATGATGTATAGAAAATGTTTACCACCAAAAAGCAAACAACATTTGATTGGTTAAATGGTATTTTATTCCCCTATAAGAAAATTAAAAAGGGAATGTTTTTTAAGGTTCTCTTTCATAATTTAGATTAATTATTTCATGAGATTTACTAAGAACATAAGTAAATATACTCACATCTCATTTAGAGTTTCCTCCTTTAATAAATTTCAACCACAACGACATCATTTCTCTAAACAATGAGTATTTAAGATCACATTGTCACACCTAATGGGCTATAATTTACTTCTAGATAATCACATAATCCAAAAATGATTAACTATATATTTACCTTGTATTTAGACATTAACCAAAACAAAAATGGTTAGTACAATATCAGATGATCGCCAAAAAAGGATATTCCTTTACAGATAAAAATGGTACTCTTAATCTCAAAAATTCGACCAAAAATACCTAAAGTAAAGCAATGAAAATTCAATGCAAAATTTCACATAAAATTAATCAAATTAATCCAAACTAATATTGAAACCCAAAACTAATATGGATTTGATCTTGTAGTCTTCCATGGTAAATTTTGACCTATATCTCCAAATAATATCAACTACTCTTAATGTCTCATACTGAAAAGTAACTAACTTAATCAATTATTTTCAAAGATAGCTTAATAATTTCCATAATTAACCAAAATCACTATAATTCCATACAAAAACATAGAATCTTCTAAAATAATATTTCAACCATCACTCCACAAATTAGATACCATAGTATTCTATTTTCCTTACACATATAGTGTTCCCAAAAGAGTGAATGTCTTCCAAATAACCATTATCACTTAATCACCAAATATTTTTTTATAAAAAGTATATCTAATTGATAAAACATAAGATCCCAAATCATATTATTCTTTGTCCTTAAAATCATACAACAAAAAAAATTAGTCATGCTAACTAGGGACTGCACATAGTCTAGTGGTAAGAAATAAATCTCAATTCAACATTGGTTGTGGGTTTGATTTCCATAGCTTTTTCCAATGCAACAGGTTCTTACACAGTATGTGTGTTGTGCTTTTTCAAAAACTATACAATTTTATAACATTTAAAAAAAGAGACAAATTCCACAAATATAACCATAACATATTTTAATAACAAAAGTTATCTTATACATCGAATTTTCATCTATAAAGTAATAACTAGTAATTGCCTCAAATTCAAGGATATTATAAACCCAAATTGTTCTTTATAACTATATCCAAAAAAGGAAAGATAATTATTATATGAATAACATTTTCACATATCAACTTTTAGGGTTACACGTAATATAAAATGTATTCCAAAGAAATCCTACATTAATACATTAAAATATATCATCATCCATAGATCCAACATAACTCTTAAATTACTAAAATGTAGACATCTTAATCATTGAAGATTATTCATGATCCATTATCCATGATTTTACATCCTATACATTTAAACTTCTTTATTAAAAATAATTCCATATTCTCATAATATTTCAGTAATGTCAAAGCATGAGCTAAGAAATAATCTATTTTTTTCATAGGTAATTTTCAGTTTCCTTATCTTTAATTGGAAAAGAATTATGAATTCGTAATTATATAATTTTACTATACTGCTGATCCGATATCTGAAAATTCTTTGTATGAAAACTATTGGTATAATGACCATAAACTCTACATTTTAAACATTCAATTGATCCCTCAGAAAGAACATCTTTCCCTTTCCTGGATTAAATTTGATGCTTCTTCTTTCAATGGAATGTTCTTTCTTTTTGACCTTTATTACCATATCTATATCATCTTCCCGTCCCATTGAGGTGTTTACCTAGGTGTTTATTTATACATCCTTGAACCATAGGTTTTTTAATAAACATACCTTTTTATTATTAACTGAACATCTATTCAGATTTGTTTGCACAATATAAGATACCGTATAAAAATCACCAAGGTTCAGCTAGTCAATCATGACTCCTTATAGTTGGTTGAGAATAACCACAACATTTGTCGTTGCAAATCCCTTTTCATTCAGTTTCTTATTCCGAAAACCACCACGGTTTCCATTACATCCTTTTTTACATTGGTTCATACTAGATCCAACCATAAACTAAATCCAAAACTATTAGTGTGATTATATCAGTAAAATAATCATATTCTATCTTATGAAGAGGTTATACACTGAGTAATACTTATTCATGTTATCTCAAACTCATTCAATTTATCAAAAATAACTATGAATCATTCAAATATTCTACCATTTTGGTTATGTCACTTATGCCTAATTAACACCCTAACCTCTAATGTTATCAAATCCGACCTCTGATACCACCTATAAGAACCCGACCATAAACATTAAATAATAATTAATTAATTTAATAGTTCACACAAAGGATCATTTCATATTTAATGTTTTATAGAATTAGTCCCTAACTATTACATTACTTCTGAAATATTACAAATTAGACACTTCTACTCAGTATCAATTCTTTCATAAAACTAAATATCTTAAAAGAAAAAAAGAATTATTTGTTTGATATAAGTCTTCTTAAATTATTCTTTTTTGATACCCTTCCATATACCCTGTGAAATACATTCCAAAAGCATGGAATGAGAATAAAAATCTACGTAAGGGTTATAAAATAAAGAAAAAAAAATTATTCCATTAATACATACAAAACATAATATCATTAAAATACCGTAAGAAATAAAAAGATTTATGAATAACACATTGAAATAATAAATCACAGAGTTAACTTGTGGCAACCATATCATACTTACACTATAGGTTTCAGAGCTACATACACAGTTGCATTTGGAATACCAATGACAATATATTCCTTAAATAACAAAGGAAAAACATTAGTGTTTCCTCCATCATGTTAACCAGTTCATTAGAGTTCTATCATAAGCTTACCCACCCATGGTTTATCATGGAACCACCCATATACAGAAACAATCCCCAAGATCCATATCATATTTAGAAAACATAAAACAAGCGTAATAGAAACATAACAATTCCACATTTCAATCACAATATATCATTCATGATATTGAAATAGTAAATGATTTCTCAAAACCATTTTCAATACCAAAATACATAAAATAGAGTATATGTTATTTTTCTTCCTTTTGAAAATATTTCATCTTTCTATGGAATCCAGATATGAAATAATGCTTGTGGTAGTGGAAAGGTCGTTGTCACCGTGTAGGTTAAAAATAAACATTCCCATTATAATTAATTAAAACTATACATAGGAAAAAAATTCCCATTGAATAAAATTAAATGTCAATGGGGTTTAAAAACCATTTAAAAGGAAGTCACATATAAATCAAAACATACCTCAATTAATGGGGATTGATATGGAGTCCCTTACCTCATGTCTGACTTGAGCCGTTCATTCTTTAATATCCTGAATAATAAACAAAATATAATTTATACATTCATTGGAAACTTTTTCATGTTTATTATTCATTTTATATCACTTTTTACTTCATTATAAATATTATATAATCATTTCAGTTAACAACTCTAGTTTTTTCGATATTTGGTTCTTGAGTCAAAAATAATCTTCGTATAATCAAAAGTTGTCCATGTTATCAAAATTATATTATCTCTAGAATGATATTCATGATTTATATATCATATATATCATATATATTCCGTATATATTTATATAGAATACTTCATATAATTTGGATATATAAAAATGAATTGAACTTTTCATGGAGATGGTAAGCCGTACGTACACATGAACAATACATTCATTTCATTTTATTCATTTCTTAAAAATGAAATCCAAATGAAAGATAAATATATTATTATTCCAATATATATCATATATTATATATGATACATAATTTCCTTAATAACATCTTTTATATGTTTTAATCATGGTATGAACATGTCATATCACTTTGAGAGGGTGGTAGTCCGCACTTCCTAAAATAAAATTATCGTATTTATAAAACATGAAAAGCATAAATGTATATTTTAAATGATAATTATATAATCATAGATATAACATAAATATCATAAATATCATATATAAATATTGTTCCCTTATAATGGCCATCATGATTGTTGGTAGGGGAAAATCAAACAATCAGCGTTTCGTGAGGTACCAGTTCATAGAACACAAAAATAGTATGTTCATATACAGTAGATGGACCTGTGTGTAAGTGCAGTTCCAATCCTTCTCATAAATACCAGCTATTATATTGAGCAAATTGGTTACTCAGTATAAATAATTAATAGTAACATAATAAGGAGTGGAGAAGGAAAAATAATGGGAATAAACTTGAGAGAATACATTAACTCAAATCGGGAAACTTCTTTTTATTTGAGCCAATGTTATCTTTTGAATTGCCTTCTACCTAAGGTAAGTCTTCTAGGAGGAAGACAGTGATGTTTATAGCTTATTTGGGTAGAGTATGTATGAGACAATGGGCTTGATAGGTGTGAGTAATGGGTTAGGATTGGTGTCCTTTTACAAGAGGGAGGAGGGGCTCTTTTGGAATATTTGAAAGTTTTATTTTATTATAAAATTATTTTCAGTTTCAAAAGATCCAAAACTCTTTAAATTATAATATAATATGAATATAAGTCTAAATAAAATCATCCAATAATAAATTTAAATGTTTTATATATTTTTTAATCCGTAACATTTTTATTTAACCCTTGGTTTATTTATGTAACTTTACCAAGTCTTCTAGTATATTCATACTATATGGTTAATATATTTTCAATAAAATACCAAGAGACCCAAACTAGATCATTCATGTCATTTGTAACATCATATATTTCATTTTTCCTATTCTTATATTTTTTGGACATTATTATAATTTAATAAAATATTGATTGATTTAAAAACTCATTTAAGTTAATTTATATACTATTCATATCATTACATTTTAAAAATCCATAAAAATTTGACAAATTCAAAAAACCATCATTAATTAAAATATATAATGTTATAATCATCCATAAATATGTTTAAATAATAAAAATATGAAAAATATACTTTTCTTTATATTTATAATCTCATTTATTTAAAATATTCATTTCTGAGGTAATCATTACATCATCATTGTGTCATAAATAAATTTTTTTGCCTACAAATTATAAATAAAATAAAATGATATAGGACCATTTTTATTTTATCTAATTACTATTTATAGTAAAACATACCAATTATATAACCCTATAATTAATTTTTTTTGCAAAACAATACATGTTTTATTATATTTTTATTTTTACATTGAATAGAAAGTTGTTATTGTAATTATCTTACCCTAGTGGCATCCAAAGGAATAAAATTCAACCCAAGGATTTTATGGGTCGGCCATGAATCATACAATAAGGTTTGGAAATGTGTTATGGGAGTTTTATATTATTATAATATTATTTTTACATTGAATTGCCCTATTTACCTTTAACCGCGGTTAATAAATATCAAAAGTTGATTTCCACCAAATCAATTTCATCCTATTAAACACCATTTTACTTACATAAGTCATCCATATATGACGGATTTCTGAAATCCAGTTCACAGTATTAGAAAAATATCATTTATATTAAAATGTCACTTTTTTAACTAATATGTAGTGTTTTCACTATTCATCAATAATTAAATGTTTTCATAAAAATACAAAAATCCCCAAAAATATTAATGTCATTCCAAATAAAAAAATGATTTATATTTTAAATAATTTTTAACATAGATGTTTCATTAATTAATTTAAAATTAATTTTCATTGTCAAAACTAGAAAGTGTTCTTTTAAGATGTAAAAACTACAAAAAGATGGACATGTGTTTTTGTCCAATTTCAACCTAACTTTACATCCAATGACCATAATTGGATTAAATGGTAAAAATATAATCGGATTGATATTTGAAACCAACTAAAAATTTAATCTAACCATATTAATAAATCAGATGAATAGATTTTTTGGACTTATAATGCTGAATTTTTCTCTATTCATTAAAAAATAAGCTTTATGGGGAAAATACCAAACATTTACCCAAAATAATTCATGATATCCCGATTATAAATAAGAAGTTTCTTTTGACCAATGTAACATATAAAAGTGAAAAATACTTGATTTAAAAGGGGTTCTCCATCAAAAGGTGGTAAAACTACCTTTTAAAAAATATTAGAGTATTTATGCATAAAATTGGATTCATTCTCATTTAAAGAAACTAAATTTTATTGGATAAATGTAAATAAATTTAAAAAAATTATTAATAATAAAATAATTAGTTCTGTTAATTTCCTCCAATAAAATGGCTATTCTTTATGTACCATTTAAAATAATAATATTTATATATTATTTTTTGATATAACAGAACATTGCATGGAATATAAGATTTCGAAGAAACCCATTGTAGCATTTTGAGTATGCTGTTGATGCATGTGTCCTCATTAATATAAAATATATGGATTATTCGTAAATATTAATAGATATGAAAAGAATAATTCTATATATACTCGACTCTTTATAATCTGAGTCTCACTAAACCATCTGATATGTGGATTATGTCATTAATGTATAGAAATTTGGTATTGTAGTGGAGTGTATGTTTGGTTACAAGACCTTAAAACCCCAAAAACACAATTATTTGATCATATAACTTAAATTCTATTTGAAATCTATATGTAGTTTACTATAGACTTGGATAATAATGGATGAAAATTTAATTATAAAATTATTAATTGAAATTCAATGGATATTTCATATTAATAAATGAATGGATGTTCACAAGTGATAAAACATGGAAGCCCCCATTTTTCTAAGGCTATTGGTTCATTTGGAAGATGTTATTTAATCACAAAATTGGTTTTTTAAATTTACATCATATGAAACGTAATAGTAAATTATATATATCTTTTTAGTGAATTTAGACATTTAAATGACTAGGTAATTACTATCATAGACTTATAATCTAATGTGGTCTTTTCTCCACATTTTTTTCCAATAATTAAATATTTTTATTCGAGATATTGAATCACAGTGGGTTTACATTGAATAGACTCATTAATTATGAAATAAATTTGTAATAGTGTGATTGACTAATGAATTAAATTAATATTATTTTTATTAAAGTGTTAATTGAATTACATTAGGATAATTTGATGAAACCAATTTCATTGATGTTTATGTGTTATATATTATGGATTTAATTCCTCTGACAGCCAAGATTACAATGGGAGGGTGACACTATATAATGTTGGAATTGTTAATTTATATGGAGAAATTCTTGGGAATATGTGTTATTAAATAAATTTTTTTGATTATTTAAAATTAAACATTCCCAACTATTATGTATTTAAAAATTTAGAATAAATAAATAAAAAAAATATATATTATGGTGATAATTTTCTATATTCCATGTATATGATATAGACATCATATTGATTATTAGATTTTTAAGAATGAATGAGGCCTGAAATATATTAACAACTGGTGAGATATATTTTCAGACAACATATATACAATGTATAATTTACGAAAAGAAGAAGATGAATTATAATGGGATCCTCCACTAATGGTAATATTGACTTGTAGAGAAAATAATATATATAATATGATTATGATGTCGGAATCCCATATATATTTCAGAATAACTTTTAATCATTTGGCGTTGATATTATTATATGAAAATTAATTGTATACAAATGTTAATATGGTAAACTAGAACTGTCTTATAAATGAAACCATTTAACATTGGTCTTTTATTCACAAATAATATGGAAGACCTGGAAAAATGTATTGATTTTTTTTGAATTTTGACTCATGAACTTCTATTTGATAGATTCACTGAAATATTCATTATTGATTAGGTGGTGTCATTATATTAATAACTCATGAATCCAGTTTTGAGTGATATTATACAAGTATTTTAAAATTCCTTTTCCCTTAGAACACTAGGATGAATTCTCTCATACTCTACTAATATCCTAGGATAGAAACTGAATATTACATCTAATGATTTATTATTAAACAAACTACTTCACTTTGTAAAAACATATGATTCTATATACATGAATCTAATATTAATCTATATTTTAAAACTATTTTTGAAATATTTGAATATATAGAAGAGTTTGTTTCTATTTAACCAAATTTGTTCTATAGTATGGGTGGAGTATGATTCAATTGGGTGATTGTACTATTTTTCTCCCACAATACAAGAATTAAGGTGAGTGATAATGAGATAATTAATTATTCATATTAACAAATAACTATAAATTTGAAAGTGTACTTTCTATATTTTCCCGACTCTGGCATAAAATAATAGAGGATCAAGAGGTATCAATTATAGATGTAATTTATGATTGGTTTGGAATTATGTTATCTTAATGATATATTGTTTTATTTATTTATAATGATTTGATCAAATAAGGTGTTGGATAAGTTCCAATAACTAAATATGTATGTGTAGAAAAATTCAGACAATGGCTAGAGTGTTTTCTATCTCCCCTATATATCCTGGGATCAAATAAGGGAATTGTGCAAGGGGAATGAGATCTTGGAAGCCTCTTGTAAGATTTATTTGATGGCCATCTTCTTGTTTTTATATTTTAAATTGTAAATCTATAAATATATATTACTATTTGGTGATATTTATTAATATTATATATTGGAATCAATTCAGTTGAATTAATAACAAATAATAATATGATTATGGAATATTTATTTAGGAGTGTTAAATTTTGAATTCATTTTATATACTGCTTATTCACATAGTCACTATTGTATTATGGGAGTCATGTCCATAAATATGGGGACTCCTTACTATCACCCACCCTTATATACAGACCTGTATGTTTTCAAAATATGTGTTCATATTGATCAAAATGTGTGAATTTTTGATAATCATTAATTTTAGAGATGAATTAGAAACATGGTATCTTATTTCATGAAGTCATAAATAGGGATACAACATTGGATTCATGAAAATTATTTCTCATAAATTTTGAAATATAATCATGATATATAATATATAAAAGATGATTTATTTGATATTTTAACATTGAATTATAAATATTTTTATTATTTATATATGGAATTCATTTCACTGTTGAACATTAATTTATACCGTGGTTAATGATGTTAAATTTTAGTAAGAAATAGTTTTTTAATAGTTATGTAGAAAATAAGTAAATATAAATAAATTAGTAATAGTAATTACCCATTATTATTTATGAGTGAACTTAGGGTGTTCAATTAATCGTGTTTTAGGTTGTATGGTATTATTATTATAGAATTAGGGTTTAGTTTGATTTTTTTTAAATGTGATTTTTGGTGGTGATAATAGTTTCTGATATATATTATTGAACTATAAATTATTTATTCATAATAAATGACTTCATAAGGGATATGGGTAGCTGATGTCATATTGATAAAGAATATTATCAATGAATTGTGACTTCAAAAAAAAATATTAAAATTATCTTTGATTATTATAGGTGTATCGTGAAATCTGATGATCCACATCCTAGTTTTGTGTACATTCGTAGTTTGAACAAAATTTGATAATATTATATAGAGGGAAGGAAAATTAATGAAATATCAATATTACCACCAATTCTTTGAACATTTCATTATATGTTTTAAATAATGTTTTTCTAAAGATACATATGTGTTGTAATTGAGATAGTTTTTAGTATTCATTGATATTGCCATGATACACCACATTTCATTTTTTTCAACTTATTGTGTTTAGATAAGGAATTTTGATGGGATTTTGTGTAATAAAAGTATTCATAATTTTTATAGAGACAAAATGAAATAAAAATAGAGTACATTAGATAGTAACCATGTGGTGTGATGATTTTTAATTATACATATAAAAATAGAAACGTTTTTCAACTACATTTTTATTACACACATAAAATATATTTTAATTCTCATGGAAATATATATGATATCAATTGGAAAGGGATTATAAATTTTTCTAAATATAGAGGAAAATATTTTTGGTCATTAAATTATTTTTTTGATATATTGACTTTTAATAGCACTAAGAAACATTTTAATATTTCATTTTTCCAAGGAGGATGATATACCTATCATAAATAATTCCTTTAATGAGTTTATGTTTTTTATGTTATGGTATTATTGACATATTATGATGATAAGAGAATTAATTTTGATTTATAATAGATAAAAATATTAATTGCCCATATTAAAATACCAATATATTAAAATGTTTTATAGTAAGATATAAAATATGAGTTAGTGACGAAGTTAATTAATTTGAATGAGATATTCGGTAGAGAACTTATTCCCAAGCATTTAGATGTTGGGACATCATAAGAAGTTCATTTTGATTCTTCACATTCTAACCATGTTTATCAATTAATGTAGGATTCCATATTAATTTACGAAATAAAACACATATTAGAGTGGATATAATTGGGGTATGGTTGATGAACATTATGATTACTTATATTTATTAATTTACTAATGGAAAGTAGACTTTTCCCAACACTTGTATACCAACGGTTCTCCATAACCCTTGGTATAAGTGTTTTTGTGAAGGATTCCCCAATGGTTGGAAGAAACCGTTGGGAAAGCCAAAAGTTTTTCATTTTTTCCCAACGGTTTTTACAAACTGTTGGGAAAGGTCTCCTCAAATAATTCGACATCCAGAGGCCGCCGCACCATGGGCACAACAGAATTGTTTATCCAATTTCCAGAAGCCACAGCGCCCAGGTGAACCCTAACCCGAGTTCTGTCATCCAATCGGCTACAACTCTTCCATCCAGGTAATACTATTTAAACCACTTCCCAAATACATGTCCTCTTCCTCCAATTTCCACATTTATTTCAATATTTAGAAAGATCACGTCATTTTTTCCTAATTTCGCGATTTTTGAAATTTTTATGATTCGCACTATTTGACATCGAATCAATGACTAATACATGATTGGTAGATATTTGTGACTAGGGTTGAAATTGGTTTCATATATCATTTGTAACTAAACATACGACATACTACCACTAATATGGTGATTTCACCTATGAATGGTGGAATTTTCCTAGGATTATGTGGCTTCCTCTTCTTTTGTTTTATAGAGTTTGTATTGTTGGTTTTTAATGTATTTTATTTTCAAATGGATTTATAGTGATTATGTATTGGGTTACTTTGCTCATCAATTTCAGGTGAGTTATTCTTAAGTTCTTCTTTGAGGTCATTGTATTCATAAAGTGTGCCTAATTTTTTTGTAGGTGGTGTCAACTCACTGAGTGACTATTTGGTTATGTTTTTATGATGCCAATGTTCGATTTTTTTAATAATGATACCAATTTATATTTTAATGATATAAATTAGTGGTTTTTAAAAATATGTTTATAAAATAGGTAAAATGTTTCTAAGTGGTTTATTTGGAACTGTAGAAAGACAGATCCCATTTTTATTGTATTCTAAAATCTCATTAAACATATTTACACTTAGTGAATCCTTTATAATTTTGGATCCATGTTTGAGCATTACCACTAAAATCCCATAGTTTTATACATTTTTTATATTTTTTACATCTCATTAGATTTTTTAATGATTTCACTTCTTCCTTCATTAATGTCTTCCCTGGATATCTTAGAAATCTAATAGCCACATGAATGTTTTTCCAAGATTAAATAATGTAATGTATTCCCAGAATAGTCAATTAATTTTTACATTCTATTAAACCATGTTGATAACCTTCATGATTATATGATATCATAGGTGGGTGTGGTGAATATGGATATAATTTTAAACATATTTATTGAATTTTGTTTTTAACTTCCAGGGATGGAAATTCTACAGTTGGGTTTTTTTAACCGATATATAGTAACGTTTTAAACCCCTGCTATATATGCCTAATGGTTGTTTAGTAGTGGATTAAACCACCACTATTTATGGTCAATATTTGTTTACCATTTTTTGCATTATTAATTTTTTTCCATGATAAAAAATGGTGAGGATATAATGGAGGTTCAAACCACTACTTTATCCATTCCATTTTTTTGCAGGTGAAACCGTCGCTAAAACCAAAAACGCCACTAGAAAACATTCTTTGACGATTCCCCAAAGCTGCCGCTAAATTTATAGAACTAACCCCCCCCCCCCCCACACACACACACAATCAGAGCACCCCAACCCCCTGGACAGCCCCGCCACCCCCATGGACAGACCGCCCACCCCCTTGGACAGCCCGCCCACCCGCTTGGACAGCCCGGGCTCCCCTGGACAGCCCCCCAACCTTGCTGACAGCCCGTCCACCCCACCCCCAGACACCCGCCCAACACCCACATACACCCCCATCGCCCCAGATTCCCCACCCCTGGAAGCCCCCCCCCCCCACCCCCTTGACACCCCTGACCCCACAGGACAACGCCTCCACCCCCGTGGACAGCCCGACCACCCCCCGTGGATAGCCCGCCCACCCCCTAGACAGCCCTCCCACCCCCCCCTGGACACTCCATACCCCTGGACAGCCCCTCCACCCACATGGGCAGCCTTCCCACCCCCTGGACATCCTGTACCCACCAGACAGCCCCACACACCCCCTAGACACCCCGCTCACTTCCTTGGACAGCCTGCCCACCCCTTGGACTCCCCCTACCCCTTGGAGAGCTTGGCCACCCCCACGGACAACCCGCCCACCTGGTCACCCCGACACCCCTAGACAGTCCCCACCTCCTTGACACCTCCGACCCCCCAGACGGCCCCACCACCCCCTAGACACCCCGTACCCCCCTGGACACCCTTTGCCCCCTTGGATAGTCCTACCACTCCTCTGATCTTCATCCTACTCCTCATCCAGATCTCCCTAAAGAAGTTAAAGTATAAAACTCATGTCCTCCCAACAATAACATTAAGGATTATTTATTCCTTGATCCACTTCCAATATCTTACTAGGAAATCCTTGAATATAGGCATTATAAATTCTATATCTTATTTTCTTATATACACTGTATTTTTATTTTATTTCTTAATATGATTCTCATATAGAGTAATGTGTCAGTTATGCTTTTATATAAAGTAAAAAACTATCATTTACCTAAATATTTTTTGTGAATAAACTTCAATATTATTTTATTTCATTGAAATGAATTATTTCAATTTTTTTACAGAATGGATAGAAGTTGGATGTACGAAAATGATCAGATTTCAACCAATTTTTAAAATAATTTGGACAGCTTTTTAGATTTTGCATTTGACAGGGCTTCAGATAGTGGTCTCATACCCTACCCATGTTTTAATAGTGTTTGAAGACCTTGGTTGAGTCATGAAGCAGTTAGCTATCATATAAAAAATATGGTTTCCAAACAAACCATTATGTGTGGTATCACAATGGAGAGAAAATGGAATCTCAAAATGTTGATGATCCAAATGATAGGACTGAATTGGAGTGTTTTATATATGATCAGCTTCCATTAATTCGACATCATCAGAAGGAAAGGATTTATAGCCCACAAGATTTTGATACAAGAACACATGATGTGTCCAATGAAAATGATGATGTTGATAGGGTGAAAAAATTGAATGATGTTTCGAGGACTCCAGTATATCGGTAATGTGGTAAAATAAAAATTTGGAATTTTTAATTCGATTGATTCATGGGAAAACTATGTATGGGATTTCAAATACTACAATTGATTACATTCTTACCTTCTTGAAGGACTTACTTCTAGATGATTCATATATTCCCTCAAACCACTATATATCATGGAAGTTAGTTGATGTGCTTTGATTCTCAAAAAAAAATCATTCCTGCCTGAATGATTGCAGCTTATTTTGGGAGGAAACTGCTGAAAAAATTATTGTATCAAATGTGGAACCTCCAGATGGAATCCAAATGATGATGGAACACCATCTCGTAGGCCACAAAAAGTAATGTGTCACTTTACATTAATCCCCAGATTACATAACCTTTTCATGTATGATTAATGATCTGTAAAAATGCAATGGCATGACACTGAGAGAAAAAAGAATAATAAAGATTTGGTTCACCCTGCAGATGGATTTTCATGGAAATTATTTGATTCTCAATATCCTAAATTTGCAGCCGACGTGCGTAATGTGAGGCTGGGTATTTCATGTGACATTTTTAATCCATTTGGGCAGATGCTTACTTCGCACAACACATGGCCGATTTTCATAATCATTTATAACCTTCCCCCTTGGTTGTGTATGAAAAAGCCTTAATATTTCTTGAGTATACTAATACCTTACCCTTCTGATTTCGGAAATGATATAGATGTATACATTAAACCTTTAATAAAAGAGTTGAAACTTCTTTGGGATGTGGGTGTTCCCACATACGATGCATGTTCGAAAGACATATTCCAGATGCGTGCTGCGCTTATGTGGACGACCATTGATTTTCTTGCTTATGAAATGATGTCTGGGGAGAGCACAAAAGGAAAAGTGTCATGTCCTATTTGTATGAAGAATACTCGATCGAGAAGACTAAAATATCGTCGTAGTTTTAGTTTTATGGGACATTGACGATTATTTCCAATGAACCATCCATATAGAAACAATCGTTGATGATTTGACAATACCATGGAGAATGATGATCCACCTCATCGTATATCTGGAAATAATGTGCTTAATGAATTGAAATATTTCAGTTATTCATTTTGGAAGGGGGTAATGGAATCTAGAAAGATAAAAATGTTTCCAATGATACCTGTTACAATTGGAAGAATAAGAGTATATTATTTGAGTTTCTGTATTGGTCATCCAACATGTTACGTCATTTTATAGATGTAATGTACATTGAAAAGAAAATATGTGAAATGTTGATTTCGATTCATCTAAATGTCAAGGGGAAGACAAAAGATGATTTACGATCTTGGCATGACATGGTAGATTGGGGGATCAGACAAGAATTGCATCATGTCTGTATCAATGAAAATAAATGGAAAGTTCCATGTGCTTCTTATGTGATGACACCTGCTGAAAAAATCCAATTTTTGGAAGTGTTAGAGACTATTAAAGTTCCTGATGGATATTCAAGCAATATATCAAAATGGGTCAATAGAAAAGAGTTGAAGCTGAAATCATTAAAGACTCATGATTATCACGTCTGTTTGCATGAGTTGATTACAATTGCAATCCCTCATCTCTTGTCCAATAATGTTAGAGTCTCAATTATTCAGTTGTGCTATTTTTTAGGGATATTTGTGCTAAGAGGTCATCCAAATCCTTCTTTCAAGAACAGTTGGCAGAGAAACCATTAATTTTGTGTGAGTTAGAGAAAATTTTCCCTCCATCATTTTTACATGCATGTTGCATTTGACTATCCATCTTCCGACCGAAATACTTCTTGGAGGACCCGTTTCTTTTCATTGGATGTATACAACTGAATGAAACATGTTCACATTGAAATCATATGTTCGGAACAGAAATTATCTCGAAGGTTCTATTGTGAACGGTTACTTGGATCAAGAATGTATGGATTTATTCTCAATCTATTTGTCTTATCTTACTACGAGAATAAACAGACCAATGAGAAATGAAGAAGAACAGTATGGGAAAATTGAACCCAGTTTTCCATCACTTCCTCAGATAGGAGGAATTCTGGGTTCATATATATTGACGACATTAAGTCTTAATGAGTGAGAGATGTCACATCACACAATGTTTTTCAATTGTTATTTGTTCGATGAGTATATCAAATATGTAAATTGTACATGTATCTCTTATATTATCTCTTGTAATTTTAAATATTTGTTAAACTATTATTATTTTTATCTACAGGGAACATTAATAATTGATATATAGAATGCATCATTCATTATCTTTGAGAAAGAAAGAGGCTTTTCATAACAGAGGGTTTTCTTCTTGGTTGATTTTGAAGGTAAAAGTATTTCTGTAATAACTAAATAAAAATAATATTTAATTAATTTTACTATTTGTTTATATTCCAGGTATCATGTTTTCCTGTAGACTCTATTTATGAGGAAATAAGAGATTTGGATTTTGGTCTTAATACCATGGTTCGTGCTTGTAAATCACTTGTGATCAATGGATACAAATTTATTATCACTGAACGAGAAAGAAACATGAGAACATAGCATAATGGTGTTATTCAATGTAGAGACCCGAAGCATGACATACATGGAAATTACATTACTTTTGTAGAATAATTAATATACAAAAAAAAACAGACACACAAGGACCGTAATAGCTTAGTGTCTTTGGAAACTTGGAATATAATCTTCTAATCGTGGTGAAAGATATTAAACATCTCCCATAAAGATCTTCCCTTTTTATTCTTACCTAAAACCTTTCTTTATATCCTGGGGAAAAGAAAACATAAAAGGGGTGAGCTAAAATGCTCAGTAAGGGTAATCATTGAGAACATAAAACAATCCTTGGACATTTGAATATAAAAAAACATGATCATAAAATCTAAACATCAAAATATTGAGCAATGACGTAAAACATGGCAGTATGTAAGGCATCGATCATGAAGAAAGATTAATCATGATAAACTTGCATGGGAATAAAACATGTAATTATGGAAATCATTCAATACTTGTTATGATTTCCATAGTATCCCAGTCATTGCCGCGAAGACCATCTTAGTGGACAAAGTCCCTTTCTGAATCGAGTTCACTCCTCGATCCAGTCCTGTATAACTGGACCGAATTAACATACCATTTCAGCCATGTCTATCTAATGAGATATATAATCTTTACCCAATGCATTGGAGGGAGATATAGGTCGTACCCATCTCATAATGAAATCATTCTTATATGTTCCACAAAATAAACATAAAACATTCATCATAACCCAAAGAATTAAATGGGTTTCATAAACATCATCCCATCATTTCATAATCCATATAAAACAAATGGACATTTCATCATAAGGAAAGTGAAACCATGTAAATAATAGTGACAATATAATTGAAACATACACATATGAAATAATGTCATCTTATATGGAAAAATGGTTTTGATAAAACACTTGAAATGAATTCTTATGGAAAATATCCGTTCTTCTTCAAAATCAATTTCATTTCACAAAACGTCATGCAATTTTAAAAGAAAGAGAATTTTCTGAAAATATCAATGAAATTTTTCGGAAGATACTTCATGAAAATAAATCTTTATAAAACCGTAAAAATCCTTTCATGTCCTATACGTTAAAAACATTCTTCTCGTACTTTTGTCAGAAAAGTCAAAAAGTACCTCATATGGTAAACAAAAGAAAGATTCCTTCCATAAGATGTGGTAAACGTAGAAAAGGAATAAAATGACATTAAACACACATGGAAGAAAATTAAACATTTTATGAAAACATTTTGAGAATATATGGACATGTATAATAATCATAACCCCCATAAATACTTACAAATAAACAATCTCAGATAATAATGAGATTGGAATAATTATCCCTTACCTTAGGCCCGATATTCTTCGTACGTATCCGAACCTCCTGTATAATGATTTAAATAATGTCATTGACTTATTACAGAATCACATTCATTGTTATGATATCATATATGTTTCACTTATTATTTTACATTACCCGTTATTTTGTAAATTCCATGTTAAAGCAGCGTTTTGGGTAAAATAATTTCCTTTATCGTATGTGTTTCGACTTGTCATTCTAGATATTATTACATATATCCTGATTTACATAATTCCAGAGTGTAAAACATGATTTATATATAATATATATTCATCATATACATATATATATTATAGATCGATAAAAGGAATGAAATACACCGTTCATGGAGACGGTAGGCCGTACGTACACATGAACGTTGTTTTCATTTCCTCATTGAATTGAATGGAATTAATTGGATTACATACATAAATATATACATAAATATAGTATCATTATTATGTCATATATTTCATTATTACTTATTATATATACTTTATAATCATTCATGAATGGTTAATCATTGAAAATGAATCTCTTCGCGTCGTGGATATGGTAGTCCGTACGTACGCACTAGCGATGGTATCGTTCCCATAATTATTGAATTGAATTAGAGTGGATGATAAAATATATCAGAATCATTATGATTTTATAATAACTATGTATCGTTATTCTTTACACCATTATGCACATTCAAGTAAGGTAGGGTTGGAAAAACAGATTACACCACAGCGTGGAGACGGTATTCCGTATGTACGCACGCGTGGTGATTTCGTTATCTATAGGATGGATAGAAAGTGAAATGGGATTGTTTTATATTTATAATAACATATCATTATATGAGTTATACTGATGTTATTACTTCATAATTAACAAACTAAAGAAGAAGAAGTGGAAGAAGAAATAAAGTTGAAAGAATCGGTAACAGACATTACCTCTTCTTTGAAGGGCCTCTTTGAGACCTCCTCTTAGGGCACTAAAATTGGTCTTTGAAGGAGAACAGAACCTCTAAGATGTTTCTATGGAAGTGGAGAAGAGAATTTGGTAGGTGTTGGCCGAGATTGAAGGCTCAAAGTGGTGTGAGGAAAAGAGGGAAGAAGTTCCCTTTTATAAGGGAGGAGAGGGGCACCTTTAGAAGAACTAAAAATATTATTTTATTATAAAGTCATATTCGGTTTTTAATAGATCAAAATTGATATATTTCTAAGCTAATGTGGGAATGGGACGAAATCCCTTCATCCAATTAAATTTATACAAGTTTATATTTCTATTTAACCTTATCATTTAGATTTAACCTTAATTTAAATAATTTTACTTTTACCGTGTCTTCTTTTTTTCTTACACTATAAGGTTAATAAACTAACAATAAGAAGCCAAACGACCCACAAGTTGTTTATTATTAATTTATATAACCTTATCTAAGTCATTTGTCAGAACCATAGATTTTTAAGAATGAAATAACAATTATTAATATAATATTTTCTTTAAAAACTATTTTTGTCAATTTTGACACTATTTGGTAATTGATTTTTTGTGAAAATCATATAAGAATTATTAGTTCGAAAAAAGTTACTTATATAAATAATAACATGTCATATTAACCTAGAAAATTAGTGGAATTCATAAAAATTCTCATATTACATTTATTTGGGTATTTATAACAACTATTATGTCAATATTTCATTAATAAGATAATTACTACATCATCTTTGTGTCAGAAATAAATTAAATTATTTAATGTATAAAAATAATAAATAAAATACCATTATGTAGGAAATATATTCATCTTTCTAATGAATAATTACAGTCTAATTTATCTGATGTATATCCCTATATTAAAAATTATTTACTTATTAAACTTTGATTTTAACTATTTTAACCCTTCTTTAAATAAATTAATATTAAATGTCCTAATCTAATCCAAGTGGGCCTAAACGGTCATATTTTATTCCTAAGATTTTTTTGGTCAAATTACACTTATCCAATAGAATTAGAACATGTTTTAGGGTAATAATAATATCATTTTTACATTTAATTATCCTATTTACTTTTAACCGTGGTAAATAAAAGTAAAAAAGTTACTATTCACCAAAAATTATTTTCATCTCATTGAACCACTTTATAGTCCTTGATATTAACCGTGTCTCTCGGATTTTTGAAATTCTATTCACAGATGTGGTAAAATTTAATTTAAATTAAAAAAAAGCCAATTTTTTAACTACCACTAAGTGGTTTCACTATTCATCGGAAATTGATGTTTTTCAGAAAAATACCAAAAAATCAGCCTACAAATTATTTGATATTCTGAATTAAAAATTTATGTCTATTTTCCCACATTAATAACATATAAGTGGCATTAATTATTTTTAAATTTAATTTCCGTTATCAAAACAAATAGCGTGTTTTTAAGACACAAAAATAATCAAAAGATTGATACTTGTTTATATCCAATTTCCAAGTGAAATTAATTCCAATGAAAAACATTGGATTAAATGGTAAATATATATTCTAATTACAATTTAAAACCAATTAAAAATATAATATAACCATCTAAATTATTGCGATGAAAAAAAGTTGTTTTTAATTAAACTTTTGCGTGTTTTTACTATTCATTAAAATATGAACGTTATTAGAATAATATGAAAAATTTATCGAAACTAAATTTTTATATCCTTATTCCAAAGAATAATTTTATTTTGTCAAATTGAACTTATAGACATGTCAAAAACAAGATTTGAAGTGGGTGCTCCATCAAAAGGCGGCAAAACTACATTTTTTTAAAAATACTTGTTTTACTCGAAAAATTGATTTTGTTCTCATACATTGTTCTAGAAAATGTGTAAGATGAATAATAATTTTATAATATTAAAAATTTAGTTGATAATATTCATATCAGATAGTTCATAATAAAATTATAACCATATATCGTTGTTTAGTGAAACCTGGTATTGCGTACAACACACGCTATCGAGGAAGGTCGCGATTGCGTGTAATGCAAGCCAAGTCAGGGTTGCGTGTTGTGCAAGACTCCTCCGTTGTTTCGTATAATAGAATACAACCATATTTCATTTCTACATTGAATATATATATATATATATACCCTCAATGTTTCGTAGAATAACTTCTATCAAAATTGTGTGTAACAAGATCCAAGAATAGTGTTGTGTATATTGCATGCTCATACAGTGTTGTGTATAGTGCAAGGTAATCTTTTTGTAGCTTACAACAATAGACATCAATGAAATTAAAAGAATATTTTTCATAAAATCTTGGGGTGTTACATTCTACCCCCATTAAAATGAATTTCTCCCTTGAAATTTGTCAGGGTTATAAATCGTTTACTATATATAGAAACCCACATCGTAAAAAGGAATTCTAAAACTAAATTTTAAAAACGAAAGTATGAAATTTAACAATTACTGAAAGAAACTCATCACGAGGTTTCCATATAGGAGAATATAGGTGAAAATATGGATGTGGAAGAAAAATCTAACCATCAAGTTCTGATGGAGAGTGGTAGAGAACAATGCTATGAAAAATCCATCAATCACAAAGCCATAGATTTGTGATGATCTAAGGTACCATATGATTCATCGGATATATGGGAACTAGGACAACATTATTGGTTTTCAAGATCATTTCCCTAAAGTTGATGAAATTGGAATTAGAAGAAATACTTTCGTGATTTTGGTACAGTCCCACCGTTGGTCGTTCTTTGGACAATTTCCACTTCATCTCTTAAATAAATGAAGTTGAATTTTTCATTCGTGAAGTGTTAGCAGATCATGTGATAGAATGATGGGTCATTCCATCTGTCTCAAACAAAAGGTTATAAATGTTATCAAAAATACATAAGTCCATCTATACTAAGATTAATCATATATGGTTCCTAAAATGGACTTATACTTCATATATCATACTTCTTAATATAATAAAACTAGTTTCTACAAAACAAGGACTTTCTGTTGGCCAGTGGTAGGTGATAAAGGCCAGTCACACTTCGGTTGTGGGTTCGATTCCCACAGCCTTGTCTAACACGATGTGTTGTCGCCCATCCTGCAAGTTGACCTTTTTCTAAAACAACATTACTATAACATCCCATCAATAACATCGACAAAACTTCTATCCTTAAACAATACAAACTTATGTCCGACATAATCTATTCCAATCATTAGGCTTATCCATAATACTGCAGTCCACTCTCATATTATAGTGAAAACGAATACCATAGATTTCATATAACAATCATGTTAATACCATCGTTGATCCCCATATATCATAAGATATGTCTTGTTGGTCACATTCCAAACATTCAAAGGCCTTAATCATGTATTCTCTTGAAAAATGAATACTCATTGAGTCATAGTGAAAACATGAGTGTTGTCAAAAGATAACTCTTTCCACATACCAAAACCCCAAAATTCTATATACTCAAACCATGATATATCTATTTCCTTATAACAGTAATGAGCTCATGAATACTGTCAAACATTTCATTTTCTTCTTATTCCTTCATTATGCGCATATCATCTGCTTTCCAAAATATTTGAATCGCTTTTCATGGTTACCGGTCCCATAAAATTATTGAAAAACACAATAGTCTAATACAAAAAAATTCTAATGCACCATAAAAGTACCTCAACAGCATTATTATTGAATACCAATACATAAGCACTTCAATATATCCTCTTCAATGATTATCCTGGAATAAGTCCTTTCTTGATTTAGAAGTAACTTTTTAGGTCAGGGCATTGAGTTGGGTAACGCCCATGTTATCCACAAATAAGACATTGAACTCCTTAATAGTCTGTCACTCTATGACCCTTTTCTCCACACAGATAACATATGTCCCTCCATTTGAGGTATTCCTCAAGGTTCTTCTTCCTTTCTTTATAAGACTCAATATTCCTTTCTTTATGCTCCTCAACATTCGAACATCCATAAAAGTCTATCTTCCTCTTATTTGATGAATTAGGCATACCACTAAATTTCACCTTGTTAATCATATATCGCGATGACTGATTTTTCATAATCACAATATCTTTCTCTCTAGGCATTACCCAATTTTGTTGCTCATAGTCACTAATTTTTCCATTAGATTCAATGTTAATAGAATTCCTTCTGGTTCCCTCCATTGACTAAAACAGAAAAAGAATTCCGTGAGAGGAAAAATTCATACAAGGAAAATAACATAACCAAGGGGGGAGTAACTTCGACATCTAACATCATAGGTTTAATTCTAATATCATTACCGTAATTCTAGGACTATAACCTATACTTATACTTAACCTTAGAGACATACCTAGACATACCTTAGAAATATCTCTAGGGATCTCACTATAGTTTTCGCATCCTAGTTTCCAATGTTTGACTAAACCTTTCCGCTGATACCAACTATAGAGACTCGAAGAATGATGTACATGGACATTACATTACTTTTGCAGAATAACTAATACATAACAAAAATAGACACACAAGGACCGTAATAGTTTAGTGTCTTTGGAAACTTGTAATATAATCTTCTAATCGTGGTGAAAGATCTTCAATATCTCCCATAAAGATATTCCCTTTTTTTCTTACCTAAAACCTTTCTTTATATCTTGGGGAAAAGAAAACATAAAACGGGTGAGCTAAAATGCTTAGTAAGGATAAGCATAGAGAACATAAAACAATCCTTGGACATTTGAATGTAAAAAAAACATGAGCATAAAATCTAATCATCTAAATCATGAGAAATTACATAAAACATGGCAGTACGTAAGGCATAGATCATGAAGAAACATTAATCATGATAAATTAGCATGGGAATAAAACATGTAATTGTGGCAACCATTCAGAAATTGTTATGATTTCCATAGTAGCCAACACATTGCTTCCAAGACCATCTTAGTGGACAAAGTCCCTTTCTGAATCGAGTTCACTCCTCGATCCAGTCCTATATCACTGAACCAGATTAACATACCGTTTTAGCCATGTCTATCTCATGAGATATATAATCATTACCCAACACATTGGGGGGAGATATAGTTCCCACCCTTCTCACAATGAAATCATTCGTACATGTGCCACAAAATAAAATTAAAACATTCATCATATCCCAAAGAATAAAATGGGTTTCATAAACATCATCCCATCATTTCATAATCCATATAAAACAAATGGGCATTTCATCATAAGAAAAGTGAAACCATGTAAATCATAGAGAAATTATACTTGAAACATACACATATGAAATAATGTCATCTTATATGGAAAAATGGTTTTGATAAAACACTTGAAATGAATTCTTGAGGAAAATATCCTTTCTTCTTCAAACTCAATTTCTTTTCACAAAACATAATGCACTTTTAAAAGAAAGATATTTTGTTGAAAATAGTCATGAAATATTTTGGAGTAAGCTTCATGAAAATAATTCTTTATAAAACTGTAAACATCCTTTTATGTCGTATACGTTAAAAAAACATTCTTCTCGTACTTTTGTCAGAAAAGTCAAAAAGTACCTCATATGGTAAACAAAAGAAAAATTCCTTCCATACGATGTGGTAAAAGTATAAAAAGAAAAAATGAATATAAAAATACATGGATGAAAAGTAAAAATTTTATGAAAACATTTTGAGAATATATGGACATGGATAATAATCATAACCCCATTAAATACTTAAGAATAAACAATCTTAGATAATAATGAGATTGGAATAATTATCCCTTACCATAGGTATGATATGCTTCGTACGTATCCGAAACTCCTTTATAATGATTTAAATAATGTCATTGACTTATTACAGAATCATATTCATTGTTATGATATCATATATGTTTCACTGATGACTTTATATTTCCCGTTCTTTTGTAAATTCCATGTTAAAGCAGTGTTTTGGGTAAAATAATTTCAATTATCGTATGTGTTTCGACTTGTCGTTCTTGATATTATTACTTGTATCCTTATTTAAATAATTACAGAATGTAGAAAATGATTTATATATATTATATATTCATCATATACATATATATATTATAGATCTATAAAAGGAATGAAATACACCGTTCATGGAGATGGTAGGCCGTACGTATGCATGAGCATTGCTTTCGTTTCCTCATTGAATTGAATGGAATTAATTGGATGACATACATATATATATATAAATAAAACCAGTATCATTATTATGTCATATATTTCATGATTACTTATTATATATACTTTATAATCATTCATGAATTGTTAATAACTGAGAATAAATCTCATCGCGTCATGGAGACGGTTGTCCGTACGTACACACGAGCGATAATATCAATCCCATAATTATTTAATTGAATTGGAGTGGATGATAAAATAAATCAGAATCATTATGATGTTATAATAACTATTTATAGTTATTCTTTACACCATTATACCCATCCAAGTAAGGTGGTGTTGGAAAAACCGATTACACCACGGCGTGGAGACGGTATTCCGTACGTACACACGGGCAGTGATTTCGTTTTCCGTAGGATGGATAGAAGGTTAAATTGGGTTGTTTTATATTTATAATAACATATCAGAATAGGAGTTATACTTATGTTATTAATTCATAATGAAACAACTAATGAAGAATAAGTGGAAGAAGAAATAAAGTTGAACGAATTGGTAACAGACATTACCTCTTCTTTCAAGCGCCTCTTTGAGACCTCCTCATAGGGCACTAAAATTGGTCTTTGAAGAAGACCAGAACCTCTAGGATGTTTATATGGAAGTGGAGAGGAGAATTTGGAAGGGGTTGTCCTAGATTGAAGGCTCAATGTGTTGTGAGTAAGAGAGGGAGTAGGTGCCCTTTTATAAGGGAGGAGAGGGGCACCTTTGAAAAAACAAAAAAATATTATTTTATTATAAAGTCATATTCAGTTTTTAATAGCTCCAAATATATTTATTTAGAAGATAATGTGGGTATGGGACAAATTAATCTCGTCAAATTAAATTTAGACAAGTTTAGGTTTCTATTTTAACCTTATCATTTAGATTTAACCTTATGATAAATAATTTTACTTTTACCGTGTCTTTTGTTTTCTTACACTATAAGGTTAATAAACATACAATAAAAAGACAAAAGAACCCCAAGTTGTTTATTATTAATATATATAACCTTATATAAGTCATTTGTACAAGCCTTAGATTTTTATTAATAAAATAACAATTAATAATATAACATTTTTTTAAAAAACTATTTTATGTCAATTTTGACACTATTTGGTAATTGATTTTTTGTGAAAATCATAACAGAATGATTAGTTAGAAAAAGTTACTTAAATAACTAATAACATGTTATATTGACCTATAAAATTATTTTAATTGATAAAAAGTCCCAAATTACATTTATTTGTGTATTTATAACATCAATTGTGTCAATATATCATTAATAAGATAATTACTGCATCATTTTTGTGTCATAAATAAATTAAATTATTTAATGTCCAAAAATTATAAATAAAATACCATTATGTATGAACTATATTTAGATTTCTAATGAATATTTATAGTCTAATTTAGCTTATGTATAACCTTATATTAAAAATTATTTACTTATTAAACTTTGATTTTAACTATTTTAACCCTTCTTTAAATAAATTAATATTAAATGTCCTAATCCAATCCACGTGGGTATAAATGGTCATATTTTATTCCTAAGGTTGTTTTTGGTCGAATTACACTTATCCAATAGAATTAGGACATGTGTTAGGGTAATAATAATATCATTTTTACCCTTAATTATCCTATTTACTTTTAACCGTGGTAAATAAAAGTAAAAAGTTACTATTCACCAAAAATTATTTTCATCTCATTGAACCACATTTTAGTCCTTGATATTAACCGTGTCTCTCGGATTTTTTAAATTCAATTCACAGAAGTGGTAAAATTTAATTTAAATTATAAAAAAGGCAGTTTTTTAACTACCACTAAGTGGTTTCACTATTCATCGAAAATTGAAGTTTTTCAGAAAAATACCAAAAATTCAGCCTAAGCATTATTTGATACTCCAAATGAAAAATTGATGTCTATTTTTTCAAATTCATAACATATGATTGGCATTAATTAATATTAAATTTAATTCCCGTTATCAAAACAAATAGTGTGTTTTTAAGAAACAAAAAAAATCAAAAGATTGATACTTGTTTATATCCAATTTCAATGTGAAATTAATTCCAATGAACAACATTGGATTAAATGGTAAAAATATATTCTAATTACACTTTAAAACCAATCAAAAAGATAATCTAACCATATGAATTATTGCGATGAAAAAAAGTTGTTTTTAATTAAAATATAGCGGGTTTTTAATATTCATTAAAATATGAAAGTTATCAGAATAATATGAAAAATTTATCCAAAGTAAATTTTTATATCCTGATTCCAAATAAAAATTTTATTTTGTCAAATTTAACTTATATACATGTAAAAAACAATATTTATAGTGGGTGCTTCATCACAAGGCGGAAAAACTACATTTTTTTAAAAAATACTTGTTTTACTCAAAAAAATGATTCTGTTCTCATACCATGTTCTAGAAAAAGGGTAAGATGAATAATAATGTTATAAAATTCAAAATTTTGTTGATACTATCCATAACAGGTAGTTCATAATAATATTATAACCATATATCGTTGTTTAGTAAAACCTGGAATTGCATACAACACACACTATCGAGGAAGGTCCCAATTGCGTGTAATGCAAGCCAAGTCAGGGTTGCGTGTTGTGAAGGACTCCTCCGTTGTTTGGTATAACAGAATGTAACAATATTTCATTTATACATTGAATATATATATATATACACTCAAGGTTTTGTAGAATAACTACTATCAAAATTGTGTGTAACATGATCCAAGAATAGTGTTGTGTATACTGCAAGCTCATACGGTGTTGCGTATAGCATAAGGTAAAATTGTTTTAGCTTACAACACAAGACATGAATGAAATTAAAAGAATATTTTTCATAAAATCTTGGGGTGTTACATTCTAACAACCACAACAGATTGTTATGCTAGTTCATCGGATACTAGACCTCGTTCTGAAAATGTAGCTTTTTATGGAGTCGTGGAGAAAATAATAATTTTGGATTATTACTCCCATGGATGAGTCACGATGATGAAATGTCAATGGTTTGATTCAATAAATATTCAAGGAACCTTTATTAATGATTATGGATTTTGAGTTTTTGACAGGACTCGCACTCTTGCTATTGATGAACCATATGTATTGGCATCAATGGTGAAACAAGTTTTTTGTCAATGATCATCATAATCCTAAATTCGATGTAATTATTAAATTAAATACCAAACATGTTTTTGATGATTGTGATGATGAAGTTGAAAATATCACTACTGCAATTGAAATCTATCCGTTTATTACTTATGATGACAGCAATAGCTCAGTTTTCAGAGTTGATTGTGAACCCGAAGTTGTGGTGGGAAATATATAGAATCATACAGTCGTGTTCTCACCTAAATGTTTCACCTACATCATTCAGAGTGTGTATCCTATTACATACTTTAAAACCACCATAAATCTTCAATTTTTTTTTATCTTAATGATTTTTATATATTTTGTTTTTTGGGTTACACATTAGTTATCTATTTCTAATTACTTCCATATTTTTTTTTCATTGCAAGAAATGACACCCATTGAAGAGAGGCGGTAGAAAAAGATGACAAAAAATAATCGTCGCATGTTACATATGGGAGTTTTTCCACTCATCCTTGTTGTGAGAATTTTATTTCAAATATAAATATTTCAATAACTTATAATAACATGTGTTTAATTTTGTGTTAAACTTTTTTTTAGGATTCACCCCTAGATGATAGATATCCAAGGAGGAGCCTAATATTGGTCCTAGTAGTGTGGCTGGTGGTAGGAGGGGGGTGATGTTAGAGTTGGACGATCATCTAGTGGTCCCAGTACTGAGGCCGGTGGTACGAGGGCTCGTGGTGCGAGTGTTAGACAATCCACTACCACATACGTATCTTATATGCCCCATTTTGATCCCGCTTTATCTTCAGGGACACACGGGATATTTAGACCTATTATGTTTACACTACTAGGTGGCCAGACATCTATGCCATCATATTTTTCTTCTGTTTCATTATCTCTGAGCTATTATATTCCACCGTCTTCGACTTTTTCTCCGACACAGTATGCGGCTGAGGAGCATACAATGAGGGACACTCCACCTGTATAGGATATTCCTTCAGCTTCTGCACATCCTGTGACTCCCATTGATCTGACTACCACAGGTATATTTATATAACTCTATCAAATTTTTATACCAAAATTTATTTTTATTATAACTTTTATTGATATTATTTTACTTTAATAACAGATTTATCTATAGATTGGAGGCGGGGGATGGGGCGTACTCGCTTGCGTGCAGTGTGGTACCTCCTGACACAGTTGATGGTTAAATACAATGTTGATGGAAAAATGATTGAGAAATATGGGTAGGAATGTCGGGTTTTTTTTGGCGATGCTAGCCAAATACTCCAATATCATTCCTGTCAGCCCTCTCTCTTGGAGACATCAGCCACACAAAGTCAAGGATTATGAATGGGAATAAATATGGGTAAAAATATATTAGATTTAATGTAGTATTTTTTTGTATTTATATGAACTAATCTATTGGGTTTCAGCTTCGGTTTAACTTCCCTGCTGGAGTAGGTGCACGACCAGCACGTCTAAAAGAGCTATGAAAGAATTGGAGAGCTTATAAGTATGTGGGATATGTTGGCTGGTGTGATGGAGTGGTCACGGAGTTGGAGACGTTACCTATCGTGGATGACTACTCGATTGAGCAATATCGCCAAATGATTACCCATTGGGAGACTGTCAAATTTAAGGTATTAATCTCATTTGAGGTATTTAAATGGCAGTTTTCATATTTTGCATTAATATAATCTTATTTATTATTAAAAATTATTTCGGAATCCTCTGAAAAAAACAACAAAAACATTGATTCAAATCAATACCTCCAGAATTTGGGGTGCACAACTATGTCAGATCATGAGAGGCAGCTGGTACGATATAGTTGTTTATAATTTTTCATTAGGGCTATTCCTTTTTTTTGTTTCCTACATAAATTATGTGATCTATTTAATATTGAATATATGATTATACATGCACTTTATATTGTTTCAATATCATTACAGAAGCACAAATTGAATATTGAAGGATGTATCCCTCTAGAATTTTTTTTCTCAAGTAGAAGAAAAAAAGATGGAACTGCGGTAAATGAACCAACCCACGAAATGAATCTAAGTATTAATTTGTTTATTTCAAAGTATAATATATATTTTGAAATTCAATAATATATGAATATTTTTAATAGGCTGCTTTAGAGGCTCTTGATGCATAGGAGCCTGACAATTTTGGGCCACCTGATCATTTATATCAGGTTTTGGGAGAGGAGCACTCTGGTCGAGTATGCTACCGTCCTGGTAAGAATATAGTCCCGACGAGGTATTGGTCCTCTCCAGGTATCCATTCTAGTACCACCAAGATGGAACATGTCAGGTATCATGCAAGACAGTCTGATAAAAGGGTCACAGAGTTGGAAGTAAAAGTTCAAACTAGGGACAAAGAATTTATGAAACAGATGAAAGCTTTATCTTCATCACTTCCACAAGAGGCCAGCACGGCTTGTAAGACATTTATGTCGTATATGGGTGCATTTTCCAATGCACCAGGTGGAAGCTCTAGTGGGGGTCGAAATGATGACGTTCCTGGTGATGACAAGGATGCTAAAGAGGATGAGGGCGAGGTTGGGGTCGAGGGCGAGGATGGGGCCGAGGACGAGGATGAGGCCGATAATGAGCCTGGGGACAATGACGAGGATGACGATGAGGACATAGATGATGGGGAGGATTAGGCCAATGATGATAGTGGTGATGGTGATGGTGATCAGGGGCAGATTGATCCATTAAATTTTTTAATTCTGTATAACTCCTTATTTTCTAACCTATTTTTCCACTCTAGTATGGATTTTTTTGAATTTGGTATAACTCTTTATTTTCAACCAAATATGGAATCTTAATGATGTTATAATGGTTTGGAGGTGAGTGATGATATTTGAGATTTTATGGGTTATTGTGAGGAGTTTCTTTACCTTTAATTTATTGGTTCATAAAACATATGTTGGTTTTTTATTCTGTTCTGGGTGTGTGTACCCCGAAATTCAAGGTATCTAGTTCCATTTCTAGCCTATGATAATGAAACTACTTATTTTGATATGAAAATTGATATATAAATTTATTAATTAAATTGGCATGATTTTTGTATGTGTTGAAAAAGTGTTTTGAAATAAAAATTGGTTTTCCATGGATTTTGATAAATGTATTATAAATGGTTTTGAATGGTTTTCAAGGAATTGAAATGGGTTTGTTAAAAAGAGAACATGGGTTACCTTGGGTACTTATGTGAAAGGTTTATATTAAGGAAATCATTCATTTCATTGTGGTTATCAATGAGTTTTGACGTCGGTCTTACCCCTATTCTCTAGTCCTATTATTCTTGGGGACTTATATTGACATTTTGGGGAGATTAATCTTGGGGAATTCCTCTGCTTCATAGGGATATTGTTATCAGATCTGTTTTTTTCACTTGATTCTTATAGTATGATTAGTCTACTACCTAGAACTTTAGTATTCCGTGGTACTATGATTCCCATTTTTCGATTTTGTATTACTTAGCTTTCTTATTTAGCCATGTATTTAATGTTTTTGAATTTGGAAAATGATATGGAAACTGTTCTTTGATGTAGAAGGCTTTTTGAGTGAAATTGATATGATATTATCACTATTGAAATTACAATTCCATGGTTATTTTATTCACACGATGACAAATTTTAATGAGGTAATGAGATATATACATGGAGTGGTACCCAAAAGCCAACAATAGAGGATAAGAACATATAACACTCAATAATGAAGGCGTGTTTTGTGGTTTTTTTTTTAAAAATAATAATTCTTTTCATGAATCCTACAATTATAGGAAAGTAAGGTTTCCAAACTATGCTTGAAGGATGATTGAAAGGTGATAAATGAACTCAAACCATATGAGAATTTATTTTATCGATTTAAAGAGGTACATGAATATATTCAATACATGATCAATCATTTTTTACTTGTACGAGTCAACCCCAACTCAATCTGAGGCGCGGTGTGGCTGAAAACACTCAAAGTGTCTCACTTTTCTTTAAAATAGACAACAGTTGAAGTAAAAACGACAACTGACATATGGAAAATAGACAAAACACATTCAGATTATGTTGATACATTAGAAAAAGTATCCATGGGTCATTTTTGGAATGTATGAGTCAACCCCGCCTCAATCTGAGACACGGTGTGGCTGGTACCACTCAAAGTGCCTCACTTTTATTTGAAATGGATAGGGTATTAAGAGAAAACAACAACTGGCCTTCGGAAAACCAACCAAATGAATTCAGATTCTGTTGAAACATTAGGAAAATGATCCATGGGTCATATGTGACGTGTACGAGTCAACCCCACCTCAATATGAGGGACGGTGTGGCTGGTACCACTCAAAGTGTCTTTATTTTGTTTAAAATGGATGAGCTTTTAAGTAAAAAAATGACATACGAAAAACCAACCAAATGCATTAGTATTGTGTTGATACTTTAGGAAAACTATCCATGGGTCATTTGTGATGTGTATGAGTCAACCCCGCCTCAATATGAGGTGCGGTGTGGCCGAAACCACTCAAAGTGTCTCACTTTTCATTGAAATTGAGAACAGTTTAAGAAAAAACAACAACTGACATACGAAAAATGCACCAAACACATTTTGATTCTATTGATACTTTAGGACAAGTATACATGGGTCATTTTTTACAATTACGAGTCAACCCCACCTCAATCTGAGGCACGGTGTGGCCGGTACCACTCAAAGTGTCTCAATTTTATTTGAAATGGATAGGATTTTAAGTGTAAACAACAACTAGCATACGGAAAACCAACCAAAGGAATTCGAATTTTGTTGAAACATTAGGAAAATGATCCATGGGTCATATGTGATTTGTATGAGTCAACCCTGCATCAATCCGAGGGCCGGTGTGGCTGGTACCACTCAAAGTGTATTTCTTTTGTTTAAAATGGATGTGCTTTTAAAAAAACAACATATGGAAAACTGACCAAATGCTTTCAGATTGTGTTGATACTTTAGGAAAATGATCCATGGGTCATTTGTGACATGTACGAGTCAACCCTGCGTCAATTTGAGGCATGGTGTGGCCGACACCACTCAATGTGTCTCCCTTTTCTTTGAAATGGACAACAGTTTAAGTAAAAACAACAACTGACATACGGAAAATAGACCAAACACATTTGTATCCTATTGATACTTTAGAAAAACTATCCATGGGTCATTTGTGATGTGTAGGAGTCAACACCACCTCAATCTAAGCCACGGTGTGGCTGGTACCACTCAAAGTGACTCACATTTATTTGAAATGGACATGATTATAAGTGAAAACAATAACTGGCATACGGTAAATAGACCAAACGCATTCGGATTCTATTGAAACATTTTGAAAACGATCCATGGGTCATATGTGACGTTTATGAGTCAACCCTGTGTCAATCTAAGGGCTATTGTGGCCGGTACCACTCAAAGTGTCTTTCTTTTGTTTAAAATGGATGCACTTTTAAGTAAAAAACGACATACGGAAAACCGACCAAACACATTCGGATTGTGTTGATACTTTAGGAAAACGATCTATTAGTCATTGTGATGTGTAAGAGTCAACCCCACCTCAATCCAAGGTGCGGTGTGGACGACACCACTCAAAGTGTGTCACTTTTCTTTGAAATGGACAATAGTTTAAGTAAAAACCACAACTGACATACAGAAAATAGACCAAATGCATTCGGATTATTTTGATACTTTAAGAAAAGTATCCATGGGTCATTTGTGATGTGTACGAGTCATCACTTCCTCAATATGAGGCATGATGTGGCCGGTACCACTCAAAGTGTCTTTCTTTTGGTTAAAATGGATACGCTTTTAAGTAAAAACAATCGGCATACGGAAATCCAACCAAACACATTCGGATTGTGTTGATACTTTTGGAAAACGATCCATGGGTCATTTGTGATGTGTACGAGTCAACCCAGCCTAAATTCGAGGCGCGGTGTGGTCGACACCACTCAAAGTGTCTCTCTTTTGTTTATAATGGACATCATTTTAAGTGAAAACAACAACTAACATATGTAAAACCAACCAAATGCACTCGAATTCCATTAAAAATTTAGGGAAACGATCCATGAGTCATTTTTGACGTGTACGAGTCTACCCCACCTTACTCCGAGTAACGGTGTGGCTGACACCACTAAAAGTGTCTAACTTTTCTTTGAAATGGAAAACATTTTAAGTAAAAACTACAACTGACATATGGAAAATAGACCAAACACATATGGATTCTGTTGATACTTTAGGAGAATAGTCTATGGGTCATTTGTGACGTGTACGAGTCAACCCCATCTCAATTCGAGGAATGGTGTGGCCGGTACCACTCTAAGTGTCCTTATTTTGTTTAAAATGGATATGCTTTTAAGTAAAAACAACTGACATACAGGAAACCAACCAAACGCATTCAGATTGTGTTGATACATTAGGAAAACGTTCCATGGGTCATTTGTGATGTGTTCGAGTCAACTCAGCCTCAATCCAAGGTGCGGTGTGGATGACACCACCCAAAGTCTCTCTTTTTTTTCAAAAGGACATCATATTATGTGAATAAAAATGAAATTTACACTCATCAATGATAGTCACAAACTCTTTTTCATGAGTTGGGTAGTTTCACTCATGGGGTCATAAGTGATGATACTCCTATATAAATACATTTTCACCATATATTATAAACAATACATGTTCAATGCAAAATTATTAACAAATCATTACATACCCAAATCTAGGATCAGAAAAAATGGGATTTAAGATAATTTTAAACTCTCATTCAACTCTAATAGGTATTTCTCAATCTATTCTGCCTATTAGAATTTTATGGGGTGGGGGGGCTGTTCTGGTTGGGGGATTGTGCAGGGGTGTGGTGAATTACTACCAGATGATTGTTTTCATATGATGATTGAAATAGGGAATTGTAGTACATGACATGGTTGGAAGAGTTTGATGGTTTTATTTGTTTTTTTGTGTGCTATTTTAGGTGTTTTTTATACTATTTTGAGTCTTTATGTTATTTTTGTGATATTTTTTATGCAGGTGTATAGTGGAGGGGCTACTGCTGGGCTGTTGTGCAGCAGTTCTAGAAACACTCAATTCCAACGGTTTTAAACCATCGGTATAAGAGTTCTAGAATTTTAGAATTCTGTAAAAACGCAATACCAGTGGTTCCAAACCGTTGGTATAGGAGTTCTGCAAAAACACAATACCAATGGTTTTAAAACGTTGGTATAATAATTCTCAAAAAATATAATACCAATGGTTCTAATCCATTGGTATACATTGAGAGAAATTTAAAAAAACAATATATACCAACAGTTTCTGAAAACCGTTGGTAAAAATGTTATACAAACATATACCAATGGTTCTCATGCAACTGTTGGTATATCAATAGATACAGTGGGATATACCAACGGTTTAGATCAAAACATTAGTATAAGGCTTTCCTCAAGGCTTACTAGCCTTCAATTTGGAAAACCATTGGTATAGGCTATGCCAACGGTTTTCTAGCCTATACCAACAGTTTAGAACCATTGGTATAACATTCTTTTCTAGTAGTGATTACTTCTTTATAAATGGAAATTATATTTTATTTCCACAACAAACATTTCAATTGATTTTTCATACTGATATGATAATAAAACTATCCCAATATAGTTTAGAATAATGTATTATTAATGATTCTGTTATTATGATTAAATAATCAAATTCTTAACATCACTATCAAAATCATATTTGATATAGAAGTTATGGATCTTTGATTTTATTGTTTCTTGACATGTTGTTATATAGATAACACTGTGCTTCATGAATTTCAGTGTAAATACCAATTTTATGTTGATGTGCATGAATTGAATGGGCTATCATATGTCCTTCATGTATTCCCATTAATGTTTTTGGGGGTTTTCAGATGTTATTGTATTGTTTAAAAAAGTTGAATCATAATGAATTTTATAAATATAGGATTACCCATTTAAATGCGGGTTTATAGTTTCATAATCTATCGTTAACATGTTATTTCATTAGCACATGGTGGAATGTGTATGTTAATTAGAACTAATTAATCCTTATTTTAAGCGTGGATGTGAATTTGATAATGTGTAAAAAAATAATTCATTTTGTTGGAATCATTATAGAACATTTTATACGGTAATTATTTATCAAGGACTTTTGAATATGTCAGTTTTATATGAAATTTTATATTATTCAGGATAGTATTAATATATTATATTAAAAATATCAATTAGTAATTATCTTTGGTGTACATGTTAGTGATGTTAACAATATTTCCTTGACTCATACAATAATTTCTCCACTGATTCACCATAAGTGTATATTTAATTACGTACTTTTAATAGTTGATGGCATCAACATAGTATCAAATGATGTAAATATTAAGAAAAAATAATGACTAAAAGAATAATGGAGTTTCATTACATGTTATATTAGTGACTTATGGATTTTATTGAGGAATGAGTAGTAGTTCCAAGTGAGCTAGTTTATGGACATGAAAAAGAATTTTTATTTACATGATATAAAGAGGATATGATAAAAAAATATATAATTTTATTTTCCATTATTATTTAATTAATTACCACAATATCTAATTTAATGACTCAAAAAATAAAAATAAAAATAAAAATATATACATGGTAATGGAAGATGTATACTTTCTTATAGATATGTAAATCAGAAGTTTCATTACAATGATATATGATGTCTCATGTGTCCTTTCATTGAACATTACATTGAAAGAATATCTATAGGATATAATGGCGATTTGAAGTGTTTATTTACTAATTAATCGACACCCCATCAATCCATTCCTGAAATTGTATATTATTTCAGTTAGTGTTTCATTAATTAAAAAACGATGAGTTATTATATGATGATTATTGATTAGTGATTGGATAGAATACTTGTTGGCTCATAAAATTTCATATACATAGAAATGAAAATTATTACCCTGTTTTTTTAAAATTTTATTCAAATTAAATCATTAAATGACGTGAATTGGAATGCTATTATTATGTAATAAAAAAGGCCAATTGGAATGTTGGTGATCCTAATTATATAAATCAATTATGAGTGGGATATTTAACATCCTACTCTATAAACTGTTCATAATGGTACAAAATAATTTTTAGTTATATACTAGAGTTATGAGTAATTATTTTCATTAATTTTATTATATTATTTTCATTATGGGATCTATATTGCGGTACTTCTTTGTGAAATGAATTTTTTATTTGTGATGAATCATTTATAGTTGGGGGTGTTTGGATTTGTCTATCTTTTTATATAATACTTGACCTATGTCATACTCTATTTTGGATTGCTCATTTTAATACAATATAAAATTATTGAAATGAAATGAATTGGTAATGTATTTGAATGGGGAGGGAATTACTGGTCCTAGTTTTGCAATATACGATTGTATAAAATTATTTTTCAATATTATACATCAATATCTGTAGTTTTGAATGTTTAATAATTAATTGTTATGTGTGATGGGATGTAGTTGGATGATATTTAAATTGAAAGTATTATTTCATTGGTGTTGATTTTTATTTAATTAATGATATGGTTAAGTATTATTATAGTGATTTTCTCTCTCAGAATTATTATTCATGGGTTCATGATTATTTGGATCTAGGAAATTTTGGGATTATTATTAGAAATGAATGTGAGTAATATTTATAACATCTGAACTATAGTGGGTCTAATACATGTAACTGCCTATTTCCAAAATATGGAAGGTATTCAGTATATTTTCATATTTTTTTCTTTATTATATATATAACTTTCACGTTTTGGTACATGGATAAAGGTTTTGCTTCCATTTTAAGAGGAATAATATTTGATAAATAAGTTGAAGAAAAAAATTTGGTATTTAAAACAAATATTCTATTTTAGGATGAAATTTTTTATTTTTTGTCAAAAATTTAATTTAATTTTTCATTTAATAAATATATTAATTTTAATAATATTTCATCCATCATTTAAACTTCACCATTTAAAATAATAATAATTTAAGATAAATAATGTATTTAGTTTCATGCATTTTTTACCATGGGGTGTTTTGAACTAAAATATAATTCCATTAATTAAACATTTAACACTATAATATTTAAGTAATGGGATTTTGAAAATGAGAGACATGATTTTTCATTGTGTACAAAATTGTATGATTCATTATGGGTGTGATTTTGATTCAATTTTGACAATTTTTTACTATGAAATAATGGAGAAATTAGTAATAAAAACCTAATTACATTAAAATTATATTTTGACATAAAAATATCAATATAATCATATTTCATATTTGTTCTTTAACAATAATCCAATAAGATTTTATAGATAAAGGTAGCCACTATGACATAAAAATTTAGTAGAGAACATGAATTCATTATAAATATGTATCATTCATTAATATAAAATTCTGAATAATATATCTACATTCATTCATATTTAATGATAGTTATTTTTAAATCAATAAATAAAATATTAATATGATTTTGTTATCTGTTGAAAAGTTGATTATGATAAATATATTGAATCAATAATGGAAAAAAATTTATCATCAAAATGAGATTATTATTTGGGATAATATATTTAATACAAAACTTATCGGCAATAAAAGGATGATGAAATTTTTACTTCCTAATTAATATTTTTTTATATTCTTTAAAATTCATTAAAAATGTCTCAAATTTAGTATTTGAATTCCATGAAACTACACTCCTGGATCTTCTACTTGAGATACTGACCTTAAATTTCTCACTCTGAAACACATAAGTTTGAAAAAATATCATTCCATTCAAATAAAAATACATCAAAATTAAATATTGGATCATTTACATACCACAGAAAATTTTGGATTTCATTTTTTTGGAATGAGTAAAAACTTTAAAAACAATTGGTTCATGAAAAAATAGGTGAAAAATGTTAAACATCATCCACCAATATACCCACCTTTTTATATTATGTATCTTATCTTCAATTTAACAAAAAACAATACACATTAAAACCATTACTAACACAAACAAACTATCATAATTATCCATAACCAATGAAAAATGAAATACAATCATGTTGATCTTAATTTTGATATAATATTAATCATAAGCATTAATAATTTAATGTCCTTTGTAAAAGTAAGAAGAGCATAATTGTACGATGACTTAGTCATAAAGCATGACTATAAAAAATGTGAAATTAATTCCAGTAAATAATTAATAATAAATAATAATACATGAAATAGAAAATTGCAAAGATAAATACCATTTTTAATCAATATTCATATGTTATTTGATGTCAATTATGTTAATTGGAATCGTTTATTACCAATAACCAGGAGGAAAATGTGTTGGAATCTCAAAATTTTTTCATATCCCATTGACATATGGAGTAACAATCAATGTTACACATTGAGTATCCATCAAAATATTAATGGTAATAACTATCATAGTTAATAATCATATAAATATTATTTCAAAACAATAAATAACCATAATTTTTATACCTTAAATTTCCATCATCATATATTCCAATAATATGTAATGAGAAACGTAATCATAAAAAAATTTCCTATTACCAATGGAGTTTCTGAAAATTAATAGGGATACCCAGTCATATAATTTTTTGTAGTACAATCCATTTTCATAAATAATTTACAAAAACCATAACAATAATAAATGACATATAACATTGATATCATCATTAAAATATTAGGAAAATCCATTATTCACTTCATAACATAATTAACCCATGGAAAAGAAATAGGTTCCAAAAAAATCCATTTTAAACAATTATAATCCATCCAGATAATAATTGAGAATGGTTTAATAATAAAATATAACCAATGGAGAATATTTAACACTAATGTATGTCAAATTAGATAAATTTAAATACATTTAAAATAAAACAAAAAAAATTATTGAGTAAAATACCCTTTTAAGAAGGAAAATAAAAATTAAGAATTAAAATTTAATAAACTATTATATAAATAATATTCATTCCAAATGACCCTAGATAAATAAAAATGAATCATCATGTAATCTAATGGTCATATAAGAGGGAAATTCTGTTCATATATTATATGTTAAATATAAAATGGTTTTTCAAGCATTTTAATGGGGCAGTCAATAGTTACCCATAATGAAAACATTAAGAAATTTCCTTTTTGCAAACATTAATTGCATGGTCATAGGAAATGTAAAATAGAATTTAAAAATAATTTTTTCTTTCAAGATTTATATTTATAAAAAAATTAGGATATGAGGTTATAAAAGATAATGATTCCAGATCATAAATAATATACACGATTCATATCACATACACAAAAAATTCTTGATGTTTCATTAATCAATAAGGGAGGAAATTTAAAACTAAAATTTAAAACAAATTCATTACTAGACGATACTATATCCGACATGGTTTAAGATAATATGAGAATATGATTCTTTTCTAAGAAACCATGACTATAAATAATCCTAAAACGGAAATATTTTGTTACAAACATCCTTTTCAACTTTAGTTACTCTAAAATTGTGGACCACAGGAATAAAAATCATCATAATAAAGAAAAAATATAATAAATATAAAGTGATTTATGATATATATTGAAAAAAATTAGATATTTATCTGGAAATAAAAGTTTATAAAAATATAAGAAATTTTTAGGTATTAATATTAATTAATTTACATATTGATCCATTTAAAAATCTGACAGGTAGAGTGAATATAAAATTAATAACATATAAACGGATGGATCATTAAATATATATATCATGGCACAATATGTCCTTTAAAATTGTAACCATAAATGGAAATTTCATAAATATAATTTTATTCAAAACCTAGGTAATTGAACCAAAATAAAGGGTGACAAAAAATTCTCAGTAATGGAAAAATTGGTGAAATTAATAATAAAATGGGAATAATAAGAACACAATGGAATGATTAGAAGATTATAACTTTTAAAAAAAATCATTTCATATATCATAATATTGAGTCCTATAATAACAGGTATTGTTTCATAAGACATAAATCATAATGAAATCAAAGAACATTTTCCATGGGAACATAAAACTAGAATAATTCATAATTTTTTGGAATATATATAATATTAGAAAATAATTTCTTTATTATTAAAGGATCATTTAAATTTCAATCATTGTGGAATTTTTTCACACCCAAATAAATTATATTATTAAAGATTCACTCCCAATACTATTATATGGAATGACTCCCTTATAAAATTTGGATCACTCCACATTACGTTGATATTTATCTCATAATATATAAATCATCACAAAATTCATTTGAAGGAGAAATAGGTCCCACCCATTTTTGGATATCATGTGACCATATTCCTATGTTATAACATAATTGTCGTCATTGGCTATAACATGAAATCCATCCATTGTTATCAAAAAAACATCATAAAAATAATGAAAAAAATTTGTATTATGGCCACAAGATCATATTAATGTCATTATAAAAGTACCCATTAAAATTAATGTTTCTATAAACATTTAATATTATCATAGCACATGGAAAACATATGGGTTTCATAAAAATTCCTTCATTTAGTCATAGAAAAGAATTGTAAAAGGAATGGGTTCCATAAACATAAAACATCAAGAGAATGAATCTGTACCGTATACATTTATCATATCACTAATAAATAGTAGGTTAATTCTAGGTATACTTTCATATATAAATATAGGTACCATTAATAGATCATTGAAACCATTATGAGAAAAATAATTTTTCTGTTTAGAAATTTTTTTTATTAAATTTTAAAATTTCGATAATATATATAAAAATTATTCCTTTTAAAACATATATGGTAACCTATAATGTAATATTATAATAATTTACTATCCATAATATAATTATTTTCTACTATAGTAGAAGAAGTTAATACAGTACATTCCTTGAACACAATTTCAAAATAAAATTTTAAAATTACAATATACTGAAAATGACTAGAATATTCCTTTTTAGATTTTTTTAAAAAAACATATCATTGGTAAAAATGGATTTAAATAGATATAAAAATATTAAAATCCAACATTATGATTTTTTTAAAGAAATTGACATTGATAATAAAATATTTTCAGCAGAACGAGTAAAAGATTGTGATTTTATATAAAAATATATTTTAAAAATTATGGAGAATTTAGGGTTGTTAAAATGAATGGAAAAAATATATTTTAATCATATATCATGACAATATAAAAATTCATCACTTTTTTCATATGTATACTATTCTATTTCATCATTAGACATTTATTCAGAAATAATCATTATAAAAATTTGTATTGTATCATAAAACAATGCCACTTCTATTACACATGAATCAAGTCCTGATGGATGAATGAACCCAGTATGATTATTTACAATTATAAAAAATTTAGATGAATAAAAAAATTTATGGAATGTAAATACGTCACAAAAAAATGGTGTATACAACATGTGTAAAACTTAAATAAAAGTGAGTCCAAACCCTTACCATAGGATTGAATCCCATCATTCGCATACGTTCCACGTATATCATAAGAATATATTTATTATAAATTCATTAAAAACACATAGTCATATATATAATACCACATATTTTTTACTTATAACCTTTTATAAACTATATGTTAAATCTTCTTTATTAAAATCATTATTCCCAGTTACATCTCCTCCATTTCTCATACATGTTTAGGTTTGATAGTTATTATACATGAATTTTTCTAATTTCACCGTCATATCAATAATTTCATAAATTATATAAAAATAATATATAATAATTATTTATTATTATTTGGATTCATCAATAAAAAAGAGTGATATTAAAATGAATTACACCGTTGATTGAGACGTTAGCATGTACATATGAAGTGAACAAAATTATAATTTCTTGATAAATAGAATAAAACAAAGATAAAGATTCCAATAATTATAGAATCATTATAATATCATACATATCATATATGTCATATATGTCATATATATATGTTTAATATACACTTAATAACATCCATGTGAAGATAAATAAACAACTAATCTTATCGCTCAATGGATGTGGTAGTCTACATGTACACACGATTAACGTTATCAGTTTTCCATGAATAGGAATGTAAGAAGGTAAGTATGTTACTATCATTAATGATATATAATTTTGAATTAATTTACATATATAAATATTTTACAAATAATAATACCCATCCCCAAAATATGTTTTAAAAAATGTATTATATTACTTCTTGGTTATGGTAATCACAACGAAAGCAAGAGAGATATATTCACACCCCCTTTAATTTTATGATGGAGAATAATATTTGATTCATAATAAGGAAAAATATTTATAATATTTTTTATAAAGGAGATATTATTTTATAAAAATAAAAATGTATTTATTGGTCACAAAAAAAATTACATAGAAATAATGATATTTATTAAGGTGATTACATCTTCTCTGAAATAACTCCATTAGATTTCTACACAAGGGCTCTCAAGTCAGCCTTTTTTGATTATAGATCCACAATATTGTTTATATAGGAGTAGAAAATATAGATTTTAATAGGATAGGTCAGATAAAAATATTAATGTTGTCTGAATAGGGGACGAATTGCCTCAATTTTATACATAAGGGTCGGGGTAGTTTTGTAATTTCAGAAAATATTTAGTTAATTTAAATTCATTTTTGTCTATATGAATCAATATGGATAATATTTAGTGATATGATTTGAATTATTTTAATTCCTCATATAGAATAAATTCATTCCTTGTTTAGATCACACTTGTACCCTTCCATATTTTTAAGACATAGTATACCCATTTGATAATTATAATAATATTAATGTTTTCAACCATTTAACTATTAATAATTTAGTTATAAATTAAAAAAGACCCCTTAATTGACCATGAATAATGAATAATTCCTAGATTAATTTTATTTTGTGGAATTTATTAATTTAATGAAGTTTTTATAATATAATAAAATTTTATTTATTATAAAAAATAATTAATTTCATATTTTACACTTTTAATTTAGATTTACATTTAATTAAAAAGGACAAAGTGGAATTAAATTCTAATGCATCCAAACATCAAGAGTACATCATAATGATTTGTAAAATTCTTATTGATCATTATCCCATTCAAATCATATCACAATAAATATTATTAATATAATTAATTTTATTCTCCTCTTAATTTAATAAATAATGTACAATCATTTCAAAAGAATTTAAAGTCAATATATAATTTACAAAAATAGGAAATAAATTCATATCCCAGTAATAATTTTGTTATGCTCAAAATGGATATGTAGGTTCATTCATAACATTCATTATCACCTATGTGGACTCATAATAGTTATTTTAAAATGAATGAGTGGCGATTTTGAAAACAAGAATATATTATAACATGATAAAGGTTATTTTGTAGAAATTTTCTGAATGAAAAAATGATTTAAATCATAAGGATAAATGGTAAAATTACTATAATCCATGAATAATTAGGATAAAAATTTCTCCATATCATTTATTTTAACTATGATGAACTTGATATAACATTTACCATGGTTATAAATTTCACAATAGTTACAATTTTGTGGACCGAATATAAATATGTAATATTTTATGAATTTTATAATCGAGATACCAAATATTGAATTCATTTTAAAAAATATAATTCTTATAGCTGGTAGAAATTAATTTTAATTTCAATTTCAAATTGAGATGAACCCCACTTTTCTGGAAAAGTATTAGTATTATTCATAAAAGTAGATTTATTCTTATCTCACTCCTAGAAACTAATTTTCAAATGAATAAGGTATTAAATTAGGATATAATAAATATATATATATATTAAAATCATTCAATAATTTTGATTAATTCAATTATAAAATAACCTATTACGTGCATAATTATTTCTTCTGTAAAATTAATTTTTTTATATAAGACTTATCTATGCTAAATTAAAACATGAAATTGAATATAAGGGAATGAATTGGATTAAATAAAATTAAGGAAAATATAATTTACTTATAATCAATTTTGAAAAAATGAAATTTGTACATGGATTTTGAAATCTAAATAAATATTTTAACTATTCACTAGAAAATAAATCTTTTGAGAGATTTTTTAAAAAATTATCCTATATTATTTTTAATAAGAATATTTAAAAAATAATGTTCATTTTACTAATTAATATTTCTAAAATTCACCAAAATTAATTATAATATTTTAACTGAGAAAAAAAATAAAAAAATTGAAGAAAATATAATTTTGAAAAATAAAATTAAGTATCAAATAAATTAGTGACAATTTATTAATAATTTATGAATACATTTATACAGAGAGTGATATTTATATATATTTTTCATAATTTAGTTTATTTAATTTATTCCCTCTAATTTATTTTTATAGGTTATAACTATCACAAATTATATTATTTTAATGGTATATCGATGTTCATTTAAACACAATTTTATATGTAACTCAAGCTATCATTCAAATTACTTTTTTAAAGAGAAATATTTTTTTAAATTATTTTTATCACTTTAAATTTAATTTAATAAATTATTTCCTCAAAGATCAAAATTATTCTATCGAATGAATGATTTTATATTTCAAAATTTTTATTGGAGATGCACATCATTAGAAGGGTTAAGAAATATACCCTTAGAAATATCAAAATAGAAGTAAAAAGGGATACCACAATACTAGGTCTATAAATAAGATAACATCATTAGGTGGTAAAAATATAGACAATATAGATTAATCTAATAAAAATTTAGTACTATAAAATGATTGATAACATTGATTGTGGATAGTTAACAACCAAAAAACTATAAATCAGTGATGTGTTAATAGACGTTAAATTTACCATTATTAATGTTTTTGGGAATAAATTTTTATTTTAATATTCACTAACATGGGTAGAGTAATTTAATTAAAATCATGAATACTAGAGTAAGGAAATATGCATATATATTAGGTAGAATTTAATCATTCAATCAATAACCACCATAATATAATCTGTTTCCCCAAAATATGAGGATTTGAGATGAGTTTTCTTAATCATGATGCTCGAAAATAAATTAATTTTAAAGACCTAAAAATTCCGTGGAATATTTTTTTTATTAAATACATGGGATTTCTACAAGCCCATGACAATTTACGGTGCTTGATTCCAAGGCCTAGTGTTCCCAGAATCAATTTCGGATGTTCTTTTTGTGTATGTTCAATAAACGTACGAGCATGTTTTTATAACTTTTGAGCTGGTGCTCGGAACTGAAATATGAGGGCACCTTTGAACTCTTAGTGTTGTTATTCGCTTAAGAAGTCTTTCACCTCGACGGCAGACGATCAGAAATAAAAGTTAGTTTTTGGATTTTTATAAAAAATATTAAAATAAAGTACAACACTTTATTTTTTTTAAGCTAAAATGTGTTGAGTGTGTTGGTTTAAACCTCCCCATGGGAGTTTGTGGTGGGACTGCCACACCCTAACCTCCCATGAGAGGTTATGCAGGTGGGGCCCACCTGAGCATAACCTCCCATGGGAGGATAATTGAGGTGGGGACCACCCGAGCCGCATAACCTCCCAGTTAACGATATGGGTGGGGACCACCCGACCCCTATTGATGGTAGAGGATGAAACCTCTCTACTCTCCCTAATTAATGAAGGAGAGCCTCTTGACCTCCCTGAGCAATTAATTGCACCAACGCCTGTGTTTTATTAAGGAGAGCCTCTTGGCATCCTTCAAATCAATGAGACAACACTCGTGCATTTAATTTGGTGGAGATGGGTTTTTAATTCTCCTTTTTGAATGGGTGTGCCAACGTAATATTAGACGACTAATCTAATATTATTTCATTTTCATTTCTCTTTTGGTGGAATTGAGAGGAGTTTAGGAGAAAATTGATCCCAACGAAGAATGATCCTCCCAACGAAGAACGTGAAGAATGCTATATTTCTTCTTCGACTTCTTTCCTCAAATCATACCGACATGGAGAACCTTTCGCGGTCGAATCAACTCGGTATTCGGAGATCATGGTGGACGCGATGAATGACGAATTATTTCGTCTTCTGCCCGTGACATCAAATGTCAACGAACGACGAACATTAAATAATAAGGTAGGGGTTTTTTTCATGTTGATGCTTCCCTTTTCTTCCTCTCATTATCGAATGAAAAATTGATACAAGGTTTTGTAATTAATTGTTGAGCTTCATTCTGATGAGAGAAATGATATCATCTCTAAAGGCAGAGGGTGCGGGCCTAACTAACATGGCCCGACTCCCTCAGTTATTCTTTTGTAATGATTCTTAGGCTTGGAGATGATGCGACAACAACGAAGGCATCAACGAAAAAGGTCGTGCTACCCACGACAATCGTGAATCACATCGCCCCCACGGTGCACCTATACATCTGGACGAACCTCGCCACACCTCACACCGCCTTCCCGTGCACCGCTGCGTCCCACGCCACTTGCCTGCGCACCGCCTCACCCCGTGCACTTCCCGGATCAGCCGACGCCCTGCCCGGTGCCCCCACGCGCTGCCCATGTGCCCCCACGGCCTGCCCGATGCCATCGCACCCTACCTGGCAGCCTCGCGCACTTCCCGCACGCCACTGCGGCCACCCCGGCCCACCCGTGTCTTGCCCGGAATCCAGCCGGCCTTCCTGCACCCCGCGCAGCCTGCCCGCTGGCCTCCCTGCCGCCAACCTCCCGAGCTTCGCCCCTCACGGTGCTAGCCGAACTGGCCCCAACCTTCGGGACGAGTCACTTGCGTGGAAGCATCCGGGCCGAACTGCCCTCGTAGTCCGCTGGGTTGGGCCCAGCGGACCGGGCCTAACATAGTGGGATGACCCGCGCAACGGGATTGGTCATACCCATCAGGTCTGTCCCGGTTGACCCAAACCGGGTCGGCCCAGACTGGGTTGGGCCGTGTCGGCCCTACGGTGTCAGACCAGACCCGGGCCCACTACCGACCATTTTCTTACATTGGTCATATATATGGCACCATACATCCGTTTGACGAGCTGTTAGTGGCACAGTTAATCTCGATGAGAGATGGTCCCATTGAGTATACCCTACTGGAGTTCGGGGTATAGTTTAGATATGGTCGGGTTGGTTTGTATATGAATCCAACTGGGCCCCCGGTACTAATAGGCTAATAACGCACAGACCGGGAATCCGATTGACGTGCCGTCTATTGCGTTGATACCCCTATGATGTGGCAGTCCTTTGAGATAATTCTATGTGAGATTTCTAGACACATAGACTATCGAACAATAGCTCATGGAGAGAATCCTTCTGTTGATGATCAGACAGAGTATAGAGACCTAGTAGTTGGCAGAGACCGGAAGAATGCTTGACTGATTAGACTCAGAGTGACTCGACTAGCCTAGTGGGGAGCCCCTCTGTGTTACACGACAAACCCATGGTGTAGGTGCACTTTTGTGTGTGTGTGGAAGACCCGCAATACTCGATAGGAGGAGTACCTCTGTAGGCCATTAGGGGGATCACCTCTATGTGACATGACAGACCCACAATGGGGAGCGCCACTGTGTGACACAGCAAACCCACGACACTTTATAGGAGGAGTGCCTCAATAGTCCAAGGATAGTGGGAAGCGCCTCTGTTCGACGCGACAGGTCTAATGTACTCAATATAGGAGGAGTACATCGCCAACCATGGTTTCTATAATAAAAAATCATGGTTTGGGCTAAGTCTTTGACTTTTGTGTTTTTCTCATGATTGAGATGGGTTACTAGATAACATAGGTATATGTTTTGGCATATACGTATGTAATGGTTATCTGTTTATTTTGTACTTTTTGATTTATCCTTGTTGGATTTAGGGAGACCTTGAGGGTCTCGAGGTCCATACTGAGTACCTTTATACTCACTGCTGCATGGGCTATGCCCGTACCTCATTGTGTTGGATGCAGAAGACGGACAGAGCTGAAGGAGGCCCAGAGTGCCAGGACTGGACGGTACCCGGAGGTGGAACTTACGACTAGTTGGCACACAGTGGAGTCTGATAGACGTGGAGTGATAAGGTGGCCATCAGTACCTAACCTTCAGGTAGGAACCCCAGAGGATTATCCAGGAGCCACTCTTTACCTTTTAGATGTTTGTTCCTTTTTTAGTTTAACTTTTACTTTACAGTTGGGCTGGTATTTCTGGCCTCTTTTACATTATAGCACACATTTTTTATATAGTTTTTACCTAGTTTTTTTCTTCAATTTGGGTACTATGATGTGTCTGTTTGTAGTTATAAAGGAAATGCCTTCCCAGTTTAGGGATATACGCCTTTGGTGCTAGTCTCCAACCCCTGGCCTATGGAAGGCGGGCTTGGGGTAGTTACGACATGGGCCCCAGGGGACGGGTCGTGACAAATTTGTATCAAAGGAGTCTGTTCTACTGCAGAACATAGTACTCTGATATTCCTTTTCTATGAAGCAATAGTGTTATGGGTACTACGTGTGGTTTTCAGTTCAAGGAGTCCAGTGTTTGTATGGGCGGCTGACATATCCATACACCAGGACCCTGATCTCTAATTTTCGACTCATTACATGAAAACACTAATTGCGTGTGTGTTTTCTAAAATTTTTCTTATTCCATCTCAACAAGGTCAGCTCACCAGGTATAGTCTTTTAACCATGTCACATCTGTTTCATTCAGGATTCCTCCCCACATATGACTAGTTAGAGCCCCGAGATTAGTACATAGGAATAGCCCACCGAGCAACGAGGCATCAATGCATGGTACTATTCCAGTTGAGGCACCTGCAGGGGCACCAGCGGTACCATTCCCCATTGTTCCACTGATTCCACTAGCCCCAGCACAGAGAGTGCACACCACTTTAGCGCATTTCATGAGATTCAGTGCTAGAGTCCACCTAGGTTCAGGGGAGAGACAGACCCACAGGTGGCTGAGGATTAACTGGGGATTACGGTGAGAGTCTTCAGGCTAGTAGGGACGCCAACAGACTTTATGGTGATCCTTGCTACCAGCCTCCTTCGGGCAGCAGCTGGAAGATGATGGAGCCTGCTGATCCACGTTCATGATGACGTGACACTTCTATGACATACTGCGAGTGCCTATTCCGGGCAGAGTTTTTCCCAGCCACCCTTTGAGCGGTGCAGATACATGAGCTACTACATCTACGGCAGGGCAGCATTACGGTGGTGCAGTACTCAGCGAGGTTCCCTGACATCTCGCATTACTCCACTGATATGGTAAGAGACCCATTCTTTAGGGTCCGGACCTTCGAGCATGGACTAATGCGGGAGATGAGAGCTTCAGTGATCTCCCATAGCATCCCGACTCAGGCAGGGGTGTTAGAGAAAGCTCTCCTAGTAGAGAGTTTTCTTACTATGTAGTCTCCAGAAGTGAGACCCACCACTAGCTGACATGAAGTGGAATCTTATGTAGCTTGAAGTAGAAAGAAGTCACAGTGGTCCAAGAGGACGAGACCTATAGGTGGTCGACCACATGACTCATGATCGGTTGTGCAGGGCACACAGAGAAGAGACACACATGACGGTACCAGGAAGTGTTACTCATGTGGTGGGCTTGGTCACATGGCTCGTGACTATCTGACCTGCCACTCTAATGATCACCAGACAGTTGAGGCAACTCCAAGGCAGTGGTAGTGATTCGATCGAGGCGGTCCGCATGGCTCAGGTGGACGTGGAAGAGGAGTTGGTCGAGAAGCTGGCGGGGGACGACATTATGAGGTGTTACCACTAAAACAACCAGGAGGTCCACCCAGACCACAGGGAGTAGGTGGACAGGGGAGGGATCAGCTTCAGGCAGTGGACGCATACGACCATGCAGCTCCGGAGATGATTCAAGGTATGATCTATGTCTACTACACCTTAGCTAGAGCTATTATAGACATATGTGTTAGTCACTCTTTCATTTCCACTTCCCTCATTCGGATCTCGACGATTTAGAAGGAGCTGTTAGTTCGATCCTTACATCTAGAGACTTCTACGGGGAAAGACTCGATGATTACGCACTAGTTTCGGCTATGTGAACTTACTCTAGGAGGCGAGAGCTTCTGCTGGGATCTTCTCGTAGTGGCGTCGAGGCCTTACGACGTCATCTTGTGTATGGACTGGTTATCTACAGTCCATGTTCAGATTGACTGTATAAGGAAAAATGTGTGGTGTGTCCGCACTGATGGGACCAGGTTTACCTTCACTGACGAGAAGGGAGCCTTTGCAGCATATGACAGACTTAATCGGAGGAGGGTGCAACCGATCATTAACCAGTTGTCTTGCCTTACCCTCAGAGCTGTAGATTTGGAGAGTCTGACTTATCCTGTAGTGGTGGACCAGTACATGGATATTTACCTGGACCATGTTCCAGGAATACCTCCTCGAAGAGAGGTGGAAATCTACATTGACATGTACCCAAGGACAACACTGATATCTACTCCAGCATATCTGATGGCTCCCATAGAGCTTCGCGGGCTACGGGTATAGCTAGAGGACTTGCAGGGAATGGGATTCATCTGACCCAATCTTTCTCACTGGGCGTCCCCGATTATGTTCGACAGGAAAGAATATGGGTGCTTTAGGCTCTATGTCAACTACCTTCGCCTGAACTAGGTGACTGTGAAGAACATGTACGCACTCTCGTTTATGGAAGACCTCTTTGATCATCTATAGAGATCTCATTGGTTCTCGAAGATAGACCTCGAATCAGGCTATCACCAGCTCAAGGTTCAAGACAGGGATGTGGAGAATTTGGCCTTCATGTGTTGTTACATCCACTACGAGTTCTTGGTTATTCCCTTCGGCGTATCCAACGCTCCAGCAGTGTTCATGAGTCTCATGAACTAGATCTTCCAGCCATACCTCGATCGCTTTTTTGTAGTCTTAATTGACGATATTTTGATATACTCGACTACTTCAGAGGAGCATGCCTAACATTTACGGGTAGTACTGGACACACTCCAAGAGTAGTTTCTTTATGGTAAGCTCTCGATGTGCCAATTTTGGATCAGAGAGGTGCACTTTTTGGGACATGTTATCTCAGAGGCTGGAGTTTCAGTGGATCCAGCGAAGATTGAGTTGGTACTTTCTTGGGAGCCACCCAGGAGTGTGACGGAGGTATGGAGTTTCCAGGGTTGGGTTGGATACTACTAGAGATTCATTCCAGACTTCTCCAGAGATGCAACACCACTACCATCCATGAAAGAAAAAGGGGAAAACCTTCGTGTGGTAGGAGAGATGCTAGCAGTTCTTTCAGGATCTGAGGCAGAGGCTGACTAGTGCCACCATCTTGAGGCTTCTAGAGGAAGGGGTACGGTACGCAGTCTACTCCTTCATGTATTGAATCCTAATAACAGTTATTAAAGGGGAACTCCACCACTGGTAAGTTCTCCTCCAATGGACCAAATAAATCCATCACATAATCTGTTTACATATCCACCAAGGGTAGTATCGTCATCTCGGATTGGCCAACCATCTACAAATGATATGATGTGCTCATTTTCATTGTGTCCCAAGGGATTACTGTAAGGATTTAGAGATACGAGATTTGACCCTCAGATCTCCATCTGATAATAAAATGGAACACCATGCCTCATTACCACATCTCAAATATATATTTAGGATATATCCTCCCCCATATAAGCTTCAGGAATCAGGGTGTAATGGGCCGACTTTGTGATCTAATCCACAATCCCGCAAATGGAATCGTGTTTCTGAACGTTTCTCAGAAGACCTATCACAAAATTTGTTTCTATATGATCTAATTTCCACACTGGGATAGGTAAAGACAGAAACATTCCTTCTTGCCACATACTTTCTACCTTTACATTCTGATAATTCAATAATCTGGAATCATACCCGGCCACATCCCTTTTTGTACCAATCCCCCAAAATTATACATTAAACTCCATATACATAATCTAGATTCTCTGATGGAAAGCCCACTTGGAATAATGATATTCAATGATTTGTTCTCCCAATCAATCCACTATTACCACCATCCAATTCTGGAAACCCAATACTAAATTTCCATTCAGTTCGAATCCTCAATGGTCCCCCCACCATTGAGTTTCGAACTCACTTCCACATTTTCATAATCAAATGCCTGCACCTCTTTAACCAAAGAAGACAGGTTAGGATCCAAAAAAATACAAAATAAGACTGCTCTGTCACCCTGGTCCCCACATCCCAAACACATGTTTTCTATTATCGACATCAACTACCACTGATCTAAGGCCCCTTTCACCACCTGATCATATGATTTCCTACTTAATGCATCTTCCACCAAATTTCCCCTATCTAATGTGTACACTAAGTCTAAATCAAACATATTGAGATCTTTCAACCATGTCCTTTTCCTCATGTTCAAATCCCCTTTTGCAAAAATATTCATTAAGATATTATTGTTAGTAATCAAAGTGAATTTCTCACTAAATAGATAATGGCACAACTTTTTTAAAGCATGAACCAATACTACCAAATCCAAATCATGTGCTGGGTAGCTCTTCTCATGAAACCTATACTATAGAGAGCCATATGTAACCACATGATCCCGCTTCATGAGAAGATACACCAACACTGATCTGAAGGTGTCATAACACACCACATACCATTTTCCTTGATCTGGAAAAACCATGATTGGTGCAGATATAAGGAGACCATTTAGCTCTTTAAATCATATTTGACACCACTCTTCCCATTGAAATGGGTTATTCTTCCATGTCAATGAGGTCATTGGTGTGTCCAATCATTTGAAATCACAAAAAAACTTCAATAATAACCAACAATACCAAGGACGCTCTATATCTTGAAAATTATTTCTGGTGGTTTCCATGAGATAATAGCTTCTATCTTTTTTGGATAAACTAAAACACATTTCTATGAAATAACATTCCCAAGGAAAAGAACCTCTTATATGAAAAAGTAACAAATTGAAATTTTTTAATACAACCGATGATCCCTAAAGATCCCCAAAACGATATCCTAGTCCTACTCATTGTACTACCTTATTATCTAATACACCAGTATTTCATCAAAAAATACCCCCACAAAAAATCCTGATATTTCGGAAATATATAATTCATCAATTCCATGAAAACTTCTAGTGCATTCGTTTGAAAAAAAGGGATAACCACATACTCATAATGGCCATATCTAGCTCTGAAAGATATTTTGGGAATATCCACTTTAATCACCCCCAATTGATGATATCATGACCACAAGTCAATCTTGGAGATCCACTGAGCTCCCATCAACTGCTCAAAAAAATAATCAATCCCTTAATGTTGATATCGATTCTTTATCAAAACATGATTGATTCTGTGATAATCTATGTAGAGCCATAGAGTTCCAAATTATTTTATCCAAAAAATTGCACTTCCCATGGAGACTTACTAACCCGTATGAACCCATTACTCTATAACTCTTCCATCTGCACCTTTAATTCCTGCAATTCAGCCAATGCGATAAGGTAAGATGGATGTGAGATAGGATTGGTCCCCTGTAGGAGAACAATCATAATCTCCACTTATCTCATTGTGTAAATCCTCACAATTCTTAGGGAAATATGTTCATAAACTGAGTGACAACTACTGAAAAAAATGATTTTCTCAACTACTTCTACTGATGCGAATGGAATAGACGCTAAGTGATATGAGATCGTACCAACAGCTATTGCCAAAAAATCCATTGCATCTAGTTTTATATGCATCTACCCTCTAAAAAGATGATCAAAATCACCCCCATCGTAAATCTATATTTTCATGCATAGAAATATATGTGGACCTCAAACAGTTACAATAAATCCATCCCTAGGATTATATCATATAGATATTTCTAAACCCCGTATAAATTACACATCAATTCAATGCCATCAACAACTATACAACAAGGCCCACATAGGAAAACTCAACACTCATTCAGACTTAGGGGATTTTGTAGATTTAAAATAGAAGGCATCATTACCACAGTTAGACCTCATAGAATAACATCACAAGAAGGAAGATAATAATGTGAAGCATATGTATCATAAAACACATGAATGAACATGGAATTTAAAAGAACTGTACTTCACAGTATGGATTGTCCCAACAGATTATCCATTGCAAATTTCTTAGGTCTAAATAGATTTGTTCCTTTCATGCCCTAATATTTATGAGCCTGCTGACACTTCCCTTGATAAGAAGTGTCACGAACATCTGGCCTTAGATCATTATGACAATACTGATAAAGATGCCCCAACTTCTCGTAGTTATGACATTCTCTAGGTTGTTCCTTACAATCCCACTTTATGTGGCTTTTAGAGCCACACTAAAAATAACCCGACTTACACTTGTGTGTCGAAGGATGTTTTAACAATCAAGTGATCTGATTTAGATGTGATCCACATCGGTGAGAAAATGATTCAGTCTTGCTCCTTCTCTTAGTGTTAGGGTTCACACCTCCTCTCATGAGGGAAATTGTACTTCTATTATGTGGATTTCCAACCATGATAGACATCGTAATAGGTGTGTCTACTTTTAGTCCTAACATCACTATTTGAATATCTTGAGCAATGGTTTGGGCCAACTACTGGTTCACCTGGGGCTTAGGTGATACCACATTTCCCGTGGCTTCCTCCATTTGATCTCTAAGATGCCTACTCAGTTCCATCACTATAAACCTAAGAATCACCCTAAGTCCCCATACCTAGAAAATTAAGGCTTAAAATTTCAATGTCAATTACATATAATCTATTTAAATGAGGCTTTCTATAATTTTAAATTTCCCTCATAGCAACATTTATGAAAAATCTACCATGTTTTTAAAATCATCCCATTTTCAAAATAAGATAACTATTTTCTTTTAAAAATCTTCCAATTTTAAAAAAATCTCCAAATTTTCACAAGTCAATAAATTCATATCACAACATAAATGATTATACCCTATGAAAAATTCATCTTATTATAGAGTCATTTATACCATGAATGTCATGCTAATCTCATTGGATACACCCACGATAATGATATTTCCATTACCTATAAGTGTCTTCAAACACTTATTTACCCCACTCCCTTATAACATTAACTTCACCATAAAATGTTTAGATACCTCCTTTTATTCTAAACATTCCTTATTCTAACAATCCTATGACTTGTTACCATCGGGACAGGAGGAATACAACAAGAACAAATGTCAACACAAAGATCAACAGTCAACACCAATGCACTAAACAACTACTCTCAATTGAAATCCAAGGAATGAAAAAACTGATACCACTTGAAACATCCGGCCCCATCCCATTGGCTTGGGAGGACAGATGGATGATGCTTGGCCTTATGCGATGTTCCGATGGTGCCAAAGGTAGTAAATAAATGTCGAGGGCCTCAATAATAATTGGGGAATGATTTTCCCTGTGAACAAAACAATCAACAAAAACATCCATTACTTACAAACTACTTGATTCATGTTAACATAACTACCAAAACAATACATTTCTGAAATACAACCAATTTTCACCAAAACAAATCCACAAGACCAATACAATTAAACCACAATCAATGTATAAAACAAATGTTTACCCAACAAAACCCCAATGAACTAGGACACCATCTATAACTCCACCACCATCTCCATGCTCCATGGAGGACTACATTCCTAGAGAATCATGTCGAACCACCAATAATGAGAGAATCTTTACCCTTAACTGTGTCCCATGATACAACATATCCAAGAGCACCAACGTGCCAAAGGAGGGGGTGAGTACAAATACTCCGTAGGATTTCCCCAAATGAAATCCCTTCACATGCCACTAGGATAGAAAATGTTATCAAAATTCATATAATAAATATTATATAAAGATAATTAACTAGTGCAAAAGTTAACAACAAGCCAAACAAATATTTACCCAAATCAATTTACCCAATTTAGTGAGAATCCAAGGAAAGGAACCAAACAACTCATTACCCATTCCCTTTTGCATGACTGAATACATATCCCAAACATAAAAAAAATTATCTCACACAACCAAAGCCATTCACTCAATCATGGTGATACTTTAACATTGGTACCTCCATTAACAACCTATCTCATCCCTAGTATGGGACTTCACACCCATCACCCTCCGTTTTTAATGATGGTACATTCATGACGATAACCATGATGGTGATATATTCTTTACTAACATCTATATAACTCATGAAAAATAAATATTTACCAAAATACTACCCAAATTTCAATCCCCTCTTACCAACATTTTACCACCCAAAAATTTACAATACCAAAGTAACCAATTATTCTAAACAACATTCCAACATAACATGTCAAGTTACCTCAATAAAGCACACATTTATTTAATACACCTTCAATTTTTTTTGTTTATACCACATTTCAATAAAAAAATCTTTATTGAAAACTATCATTCATAATTAATTTTTCATAAATCCATTAACATACAGATTTTAAAATTAACATTTTAAAATCCGAAAACAAACACTATTTTCCCAATATTGACCCATTCCACCCAAATCCCCACATAATCACATATTGGGTTTCCTCTAATCCTCACACATCATATTAAATATTAATTTCATTCCAAAAATTTAATTTCAACCAAAGTCACTAGTTCTATCCAAGTGGAGTTGAGAGAGAAACCACATACCATTAGGGTTCAGGTGAAATCGACCCACAGACAACAGAACCCCAAGAATGAAAAAACTCCACCGAAACCACTCAATATTTTCATAAAAAAAAAGAATCCACAATCTCATCATCTAAGGATACAAAAAAACTAGATATACAAACAGAAAATGTAGATCTAGAAAACCGAGAGTGAAGGAAGATTAAATCTAGGGAAAACCAAATAGAAACCAAGTGTGATGACATACCCATGATTAACCGCCTTCAAACCACCTTGAAACCCCTTAAAATTTCCTCCCAAATGAGTGGGACAACACACCTAAGACTTGAGGTGAAGAAATTCCATGTAGGGTTGGTATGAGAGATTATTTAGGTGAGTTAGGGTAATACAAAATAATATTAGATTTTAAACCCCTATTTTTAATGGTCGAATTGGTATCTCACATAGTTAGATTGACCGTGTGGTAACCATATGCATACTGTTGCCTCGAAGGGGAAGCTCGCATGGCCTACCTTGCACGGTTAGGAAAACCATGCGCATGCCGTGTGAACCCCATTGTCCCCACAGTTCATCTCGCATGTTTTCACTTTACCATGCTCAAATCGTGCAGCCTTGAAAAGGCCTCCAATGTTTTTCATAACATTCCCAAACACTCCCAAACTCATCCCATCTCTTAAAAAGAATTTAAACACCTAAAAAGGCATAAAAAAGGTACATACCTCAAAATGGGGTGCTACAGAATTTTTTAAAACCCTTTTTTGAATGTACATTTTATAAAACATTGTCATATACATTTGAAAATACCTTTGATAAATATATTCGAAAATACATACAATTTCGGAAATTATTTTTAAAAAAATAATTTCAAAATTCAATAAATTTGAAATTTCTTTTGAATATCCTTTGAAAATTTAATATTGAAAACACATTTGAAAACATTAAAAAATTTCTCTAGTATAAAATTAAACTTTTATAAATTCTATAATGCCTCTGAAGATGATTTCAATTTCAAAAAAATTATAATTATTATCAAAATAATTACTCTTTTAATATTTCTTTAAATAATCCATTAGTTTTTCAATAATAAATAAGAATTATCTTGAAATCCAAACAATGGGGAAAACTAAACAATTACGATTGGCTCGACCTTCCCACTTTTCATAGGAATGGACCCACTACCCATCACATTTCATGTAAATAATGTATAAGATCCATTTTAAAAAAAAATTCATTTTATATAAACATTTTCAACATTGGGTTTTGATTAAAAAAATAAAATGATACATTTAATTCAAATTTATAAATATATACATATTCACTTTCTAAGGATAACAATTGTTATATTTGGAACTACCAAATTTATTTCCATTTCACTTTTCCACGACCTTTTATTAAAAAATTGACATCCATGTATTGAAAATCATGACTAATTTACTTTTCTTTAAAATATTAAACATTATATTTCAGAACACATCATTTAATAAAAATATTTAAAACTACTTCTCCTTACATGGTTATATACAAATAATTATGACATTAAAGAATAAAACCTTCATATTAAATAATATAAATAATATTATATTATTCATATTAAACAATGGATATATAAATTTTCTTTCGTAAATTAATCATGATGTAAATAATAATGTATTAGACATAAAATTATGTAATTTAATACTTTAAAATAAAACATTTCATTTCATGTATGATCTCTAAAATATGATATCGAGAGAGATCATTTCCTAGATTCAATTTGAGTATTCATACATAAGAAATATTGATTATTTGAAATGATGAAATGATTATTTATTATGTATATACGTGAAGAGTGTAAATACCATGAATCATTGACGATACTCTTGTTTTCACAAAAAATATAGGAACAGAAATAATGGAATACTTAATAATAACAATAAAATTACTATTTTTACAAAATAATTACCTTAATGAAATACTTAAATGCATATATAATTTTACTTTCATGAACAATTATATGTAAACGTTTATATACAGTTAACTTATAACTTTTAGGGAAAAACAATATAATACATATAATAATTAAAAATTTCATATCTATAAAATATATAATACTTTATTGCTTATTTTAAAACTATTATATTGTATAATGTCATGTTTTGAAATAAATTATCTATTCATGTAATATTATTCAATGATTTACAATCATATATATATATATATATATAATGAAACCCCTTAAATTAGTGTAAATAAAATTCATTGTTATTAGTGTACAAGATGAATGTTTATTTCTTATAAACACACTAGTTTTAGAATTATTAAACACCAATATATATACATAATGAACATAAAAATGGATTATTAGGAAAATAACGGATCATATAGTCACCTTAAATGACGATAGACAATTATTAAAAAATAGTTATAAATCATGAGGTATATTCTCATCGAGTAATTAAATATATATGTTTGATAATCATGTAGTGGCATGTTTTTATTTATATTTCATATATTTTAATGATAAAACATAATGTTGAAGTTGTAGAAATCTCAATATATTAATATAACATGGAATTGAAAGTAGTTTCAATATCTCTTAAATAAGAAATTTTTTCCATACATGATAATCTAAAAAGAATTAGGCCTTTTACTTCCTTAGTAGAACTAGGACTATGGGGATGGAAGTGGCCATATTCTTTGGTTGAGTATTATAGAACCAAATGAAATTATGATGGGAGATCAGTAGAGGGATGTAGCTTTGACCTTGTTTGTCAAACTAGGGTCCTCCATGTGCATAAATATGTTCATATATGGAGTCATATTACCCACTCATATCTTTCATGAGAATCTAGAATTGTGTTAAGTAAATTTATGAAAGGCATTACCATAATCCAACACCTCAATAACATTTAAATATACTAAAATCAGATTAATGAGGCTTTTAAAAATTTGAATAAATGTTCAGAAGAAGAAATCCTTTTTTTAATGTAAATAAACATGATATTGAAAATTGAACACTGGTGTTGCTGTAGGTTGAAGTGAAATCAAAGGGGTGCCTTCGATATTTATGGCATTAACAGGAAATTTTAAGGATATAATATCCAATGAAGGGTTAATGATGGTGTTGCGAAGTCAAAAAAAATGATTGTTAATTTTCAGCTTCACCGTGGATTGTGAATGGGGGAGATGAATAGTCGAGGGAGGTGGGGGTTTAGATAATGTGGTGCGGTGCTGGTCGGCCATGAGGTCACATTATGTGGTGGCGAGGTCAATCATATTAGCCTGGTCATGGTATTTTTATGGTTCCAGTGTCAGTGGTGGTGATATTCATGGGGTTCTATAAGGATTTCGTAATGACATGGGTTTGGTGTTGACAGCTTGAGTAGGACCCAAGCAAGAATACAATAAGGGGTTTTTTCATCATTTTATTTTTATCATTTTTTATTTTTTTACTTTAAAAATGTTAATATTTATTCAAAAATGATCAAATATATGTACACATATATATATATATGTGTATATATATAATATAATAATCTAATATTAATTTAAATTAATAATTATTTGATACTTAAGAAATTTTTATTTCATTATTATCCTTAAATAATTTTAATCCATTATATTACAATAAAACATTATTATTATAATTATTATTATTATGGTTATTATTACTATCATATTCACAATAATAATTATTATCATTTTTCATGTTTGATTAATCATTTTTTTGTGATTGTATCTCAAACTACCATTTTTAACACTTTTGTTTTATATATCTATAAATGTTTGTGTGTATCAAAATATATAAGTTACCATTTTAATTATATTATAATTATTTATTTTATGTTTGTAAAATTAATTTAATTTAAAGAGAAAAATGATTCATTTATCACTATCTAATATTTTTTTTGTATTTATATTATGTTAGTGTATTAAAATTCATATTTCATATTTAACTATAATAATTATGAAATTTTAAGAATATATTATTTTTATTTTTTTATCATTGTATTTATGTATTTATTTTATAGTTATTTATTTCAATTAATGTTACACAATGTTTATAATTTATAAATCTTATCACATTGGTTTTATTTATTTTTAAGGTTATATTTACCATTAATTAATATTTTATGCCTGTTAATTTGTATCATATATTTTATCTGCCATTTTCCATATAAATATATAATTTTAATTGACTATAAATAATTAATATTAATTTAATATGATTTATTCCATTATTTAAATAATAAAATAAGTAAAACAATTATCCAAAAAAAATTATACATTACATAAATATTGAAAATCCCTGTACGAAAATACATAAATAGTAAAAACAATAATTTAAATAATACAACTGAAATACATTTAATAAAATATAAAAATAATTTTTTCCTTAATAAAATTTGGTCTAAGTAACAAATACTATTTTCTATTTTGAGTTATTTCACTATTTTATCATTAAAATCTATTATCATTGACTAATCATGATATATGTTCTATAGGAGGATATGTGAATAAAGATTAAATAGTGTTCATGTATGGGTGACAGATAATACAGATTATAATGATCCAATGTTTTGAGGAAATTTAAAAAATGAAATGATAAAATGTGTTTCATCTATATATATAAATTGTAGAAAAATCATAACAACCTGAAAAATAACATCATTGATCGTATTAATATACATGTTTCATATTAGTACATGAAATCCCATAAATTCGTATAATCAATCAAACAAATTAAAAATAATATAATTATATACTCACATATCGACACAAAATAATATGATAGTAACATGAAAACTTAATATTTATATCTCTCAATAAGTAGCAAATAACAAAGGTCTATTTCTAAGTGAATCTATTTGATCATCATATCTAGAGATTGATAATGGTTAAAATGAAAATGTTATATTGAGAATCAATTTATACCCCAATCAAAATAAAATAGATCTCATTAATCCCAAATGTAGATGGTTTTCATGTAACCTAAATTATATATATGAAAATAATCGCATCTTAGCACACATTCCATAGAATGTTCCATGTCTATTAAATCACAGTTGATAAACTAGTGTCTCATGTAATATGACTTCCTTGAGAGTTCATATATTTCCAATACATCACCACTATTGTTATTATACCTCCAATATATAGATATTAGTGAAATATGGTAATTTATTAACCCATAATCATATACATAGATCATATATATATATGGGAAAAAGATTATGATAATTTGGGGGAATAATATTCTACCTCAGAACCATACAACTATTTGAGAATTAGAATCAATACACAATTTAGTATTTATTAGTTTTTAATATAAGGATATAGATGTTTTTTAAGTCTATCAATGATTCTTAGAGTACTTCTTCTCCCACACGTCTCTTTTTATTCATGGCATAATTGTTTTTACTGAATCTCGTAAGAGAATTATTAAAAACATCGATAATTATACTTTATAGTTTGAATGATTTTTGTGACAAGAGGTTAGCTGGGGGAAATCATTCATTAACTTTATTAAATGATTCAACACTTCAAGAAGAAGGATGGTTCATAATACATCGAAAATAAGGTAAGTCTCTCTCCCTTTAAATTTCATGTTTGTGCCTCACTTTTGTGGAAAACAAATATAATCTCACATCACTGATTTTTTAGCTTGATCAGATGAACTTTGTTTTCATGGAATTGAAATTCTCTCTCAATGGTTAGGAAAATTGGCCAGGTCAAACACAAAGTGATCTCTAAACTGGTTTTCTCCTTCATGGTGTACTTAGGGCCAACATCTTTGATAAAAATCCTTAATCCCTACATGAGGAATTTCATTTAGGTGTTTTCATCACATAGATTAATGTCATTACTATTGGTTGAAAAAAAAAGTAAACCATAAAATCTTCGGGGCTTGGCATAAATAATATGGAACATTTAAATAAAGATATCCATGATCAATTCAAATGGAAACTAGACGAAAACAACTATAATTCCTTGTAACTTATTAGATTTAGATTAATAGACTTCTTAAATTCAGTAAGTATTCACCATATGGAATCATCAATATGGTCGAGATTGAAATATTGTTTTTCTATGGTTAATCAATGCACTCATTGTTTGGTCAGTGCTAACTCTTCCCTCAGATTTTGGATGGAAAACTGGATGGGAACTCATCAATTTTCCATGTATTCAAATGAAGATACACCTAATGATTATAATACCTCTATTAGATATCAAATGAATAACATGGAAACTCATTCAGATGAAATGAAAGATGAAATCTCTAATCTGGCCATTATTCCACAAGATTACATCCTGGTTTGGGATTGAGACCCAAATGGGTTGTTGGACACAATATATTTTTAAACTCCAGAGATGAAAGGCTCACCAAGTTGGATTGGGAGCTTCAAAGACCCATTGGTACATCAATATTGATTCTTACTCATTTGGATTGTTTCTTAGGGTAGACCATCATTAGATGATTTGTTTCTACATGGAGGCATTAACTTCTATTGATGTCGAGACTTGTGTAAAAAATATAGAGAATATTTTGACCATCTTTTCTAATATTGCATGAATTTTTAATCCTTATTAAATTCATTATTTTAGGGGGTTGATATAATGTCTCTACAGAAATACAGTATTAACTACTTCTTGTAAGAGGTCCTGAATATATATGCATCCAAGAAACTCATGATCATGTTTATTGTTGATTGCGTAGAAATATTGCATGTAATCATGAATGTAATAAATAAAGTAGAATATGTAAAAGTCATATACCTAATGAAATCAGCCTTCACATACATCAAATAGTCCATTCTAAAATATAGCCATCAAGAAATAGGCATCTACATCATCTCAGTTCATAACTTTGCAGTGCTGCATCGCCTCAAAATTATAGGTAAGTAGCCCCTCCCCCAATAATGGTCTACATGATGTATTTTAGTCTCCTCTATTAGCTGGGTGGTTCAAATTCAACACTGAATGTTCATCTGTATTGAATCTCGAGCTAGTGATCTTTGATGATGTCAATAGGGACCATGTTGTCGGTATCATTTAATGTTTTTATTGGCCTTTCAGATATCACATTTTCCTAGTGGATAAAATTTATCCACAAATAATTTTTTTACACATGGTGAAGTAATGTAACTATATAGAAGTTGGTTTTAATGTGAACAAACCTCCATTGTAAAAGTGGTGAGGCTGAGAAACATTCATCTGTCATGGAGTCTCATAGTCAGATTAAACAGTTTCATGAAAAATATATCCATAATGAAATACATTATCACCCACACCTATCGTGAAGAAAATTCCATCACTAATTCTCTTACAGAAAACATTTTTGTTGAAGATTCCAACATTCGTACTAATACACCCCCACTTGATCTTCTACCCATTCACCAAAAATTGATATTTAAACTCCCTTTGCTCCATTTGTTTTAACTTTTCATTTATTTAATAATAAGATCTGAGGTTTTGATATTTAATAAAATAATTTTACCATGGTCAATGGGTGAGTATGGGTGCTTTCAAAAAAATTTACTTTTCCATCATCATCCACCGACAACTATAATACATTATAAACATAATGAATTGTAACATAAGAAAGGAATCACAGTTCCCAAACTATGAAATACTATTAGTCAAATGAAATTTATAGTGTTATTATCTACACACATTCATATCACATTCTAGTACCTTATATCACCTTATCACATAAATAATTAATGATAGTTTATATTTATATTTTGAATTATTATAGTTTACCATGATTATAATACCAATTCCATCAATATAAGCATTATTAGAGGATATCATCTTCATTAAAATCCAGTCATGTACCAAGCCCCAAGGATTTACATTATTCAAATTTTCTGTAGTATTTCTAAATATCCAGTTATCAATTAAAATCATTAACATCATTTCATAATTTGTTTTCCTATATTTATTCCATCATAATTAATAAATATAGAGTATTTATTTGATGCTTACATTATATTACCTTTAAATTATCATTGTTATCATAAAATATTTACCTTATCTCATATTTTATAATCAATTTCTTATTTACATATAATTATATTATTCATTTAGAGAACCACTTTATCATTGGAATCTAATTCCATCATAAAATATTTTAAAATATGTACTATAGTAAAAAAAATTCAAAAATTAAATAATTATTAATTTATATATAGTTCCTTTAATTTAAATGGATATTGATACAAAATTCTATAGTTATACTATATTATAATATCTAGGATTCAATGTGAAACCAAATAGGGCTTGATGTTAGAAGTGAAAGTATTTCCCATATAATTGATAGACGAATATGAAAATTAGTACTCATAATCAATAATGATAAATAATTACCCAAATTAAACAACCATCCCTCAGTAAAAAATTTAATTGGGATTAAATTTGTCAGATAGGTTAAAAGTATTCTTTAAAAAATTCCAATTATTATACTTCCTCATGCCACAATGTGCCAAAATATGTTGCTAGAAATTCAGGGATGGACTCACAGAACACCTATATAAAACAGACCTCAATATCCTGACCACCATGCACATCAATAAATTTCTAACAATGGATTTTCAATTAATTATTCATATGGTTTGAGATTAATTATTTCATTCTAGTACTAAACAATGCATCTTAGTATACTACTATTAAAATAAAATTATTATATGTATAAAGATTATGCAACCTTCTATTCACACATGGTGGTATAAAATTTGAATGTATTGAAAAAATGAACCTTATATGATATATGATCATAGATTGAATGTATAAATCATCCACAACATGAACTGATACACCAAACATTTTGTTTTATTTTCAATATCAAAATAACATTAACATAGAAGTATAATATTTCAACATACTAAAAAACTCACTAATAAGTTTATTTTAAAATATTGGACATCATGATTTTATCTCTATAATATTCAATTAGGAAATATTGATACAAATATTTACATACAATATTAAATTCAAGAATCAATTACTGTTTAATATATTTAATTAAAAATAATATAACATTCATATAGTATAATATTAATATTAATTATGTTACATGTTGAAAAATGGTTTATCTTATGAAATGTTACTATATATTATTTGAAGTTATGTTCACACAAATAAAAACCATAAACAATATTTTAAAAAAAATTAGTAAAACATGAGAAAAATATTAATTATGTATAAAATTTATGCAGGACTAATAAATCACCACTATCGATTCAATTATTATAAATTATATGGTAATATCAATAATTATTTTACCAGCCTTTGTGAAGGACCATCCAAAGGATTCTAGAGAGTCCCCAATTGGAATTCCGAATTTCAAGATGTGTGAAATGATTATTTCTCTATGATTCATTTAGATGATGTAGCATACAATAGAAATAATTAACCATTAAGAAGAAAATTCATTATTGAATATATGGTTGATAATTATTAAATCAATTTACATGTCCAAAATCATAATTCCATTTGATGAAAAATAATAGAGGAAACACAAGAAATCCATTACCTTTGAGAAATATACCTGCACAATATTAATTGAGTAAAATATCCTTGATTCATCCAGTTCCTATAATCATTTAATATTCACCTGAATAATTAAAATTCTAACCATCAATGTAATATATAGCCCTATCTTTTGGGGATCATAACATACCAGTCTACCCAAACATTAAGTATTAGTAAGTATTATAATGTTTATATTCTCTATGATAAGAATCATTTTCAAGGGAAATAAAATCCATTTCATGAGGTATATATCCAACTCTGAATCCAAATTAAATACTTATAACTAAGTATACATATTAGTTGAGGGGACTAATTCAATCATGGATTAACTCCAATATAACCCAATTTATCAATATATAGAATAATATGACTCAAAATATGATCCTAACTTCAAAAAATTATTCTAATAATTATAAAACAATATGTTGGGGTGAAATTAAATAGATTAATGGACTCTTTTTAGGTCATTTAGGGTGAAAATCCTTTCGAAAAGTGAACTACCCACATTTATTCTTATAATTTATAACATGAAAATAAAATCATTGCATGGTCACATTATATTAATATTAATAACTCTAAAATAGTATAAAATTAATCAATTATATATGTTTTAATGGAATCACATGAACCATTCCATAAATAAATTTTTATTTTCATTATAATTAATTATCTATTAAAAAAAATTTCTCGAATTAATCTAGTTTGTGCACGGTTGCCACACGGTCTGTACAAACCATGTGACCAATTGTGAGAAACCATGCACACCCTAGCCTTAGAGGTAATAGCTCTGTTCTTGTTAAACCATGGATTAATTGGTCATGTGTTGTCTCTATGAAAATATTCCACTTTAAGTAGAGGATAAATCCTGGTTAGTGCACAGTTTATCTAACCGTGCGACTAAACCGTGCAAAGGCTGATAATGAGATCAAAAAATTTTGGATCTCAGTCATTGTCCAAATTTACTGATCTATGCCACCTTTTATGAAACCCTAACTATGGATTTTACATTCCTATGTGTAATAGATGGTTCTGCCATTGACATAGAGGGATTGCAAGGCCTTAGAAACACCATTATTTGAGATCAAAATCCCTAATTGAAGATCTTCCCTTCTCAAAGTAAGTGGATTTCATCCCGATGCTTCTCCCATTATTTCTTCTATCATTCCATAATAATTTCATTGACGATATCATCTATTACCTAAAATTTATAACTTTTTTTTAAATATACATCAATGATGGGGGATCTAGATCATGATTTATGAGATATTGATTTGTTTGATCTTGATTTCAGTTTTGGGATGTAGATCCATAACATTTTTCAATGTTGTTTTGCTAGTCAGATTTTGGTTATTTCCATTGGAAAAAAATTGAATAATGAATTGAGGTAGATGGTATAAATCTAATTCCCGTTTTCGAGGATTTTATAAGTATATAAAACTTGGTAGAATTTCAAGCATCGTTTAGCTAATGAATTTCTTAAAGTGGATTTATAATATTGAAAAATTCATTTATCAAATATTTGTTTAAATGTGTGATCAATTGGGTAATTAATTATGAGACCAAGGGGATTCCCTAATAGATAACTAATTTGGGGATATTTATTATAATTTCTAGGGGTTTTAGTCTATAATAACATTCAGTGGATTAATTATCACAAATATAAGTGTCTTAATGAAGTAACGGATTTTGGATTAATTATATGCCATTGATAATATGAACATGATAAATAATTATGAGATTAAATATAGAAGTTGATATTAGAATCAAATAATTAATTCTTGAAAATTAAATATTGAATATGAATTGTGATATTGATTAATTAATTGCTGAATTAATTAATGGTTTGAATCGCTTAGTTAATTATTGATTTAACTAATATGATGGATATGTTTAATTAATTTTTTAATTATTAAAGAAATTATGGTTAATAATTAATTGTTGATTAATAATATCATAATGAATGAGAACAAGGTCATTTTATATTGATATGTACACATGGTAACATAGTCATCATACTTATGAGTAAAGAGAATGTGAACAAGGTCAATCTAAATTGAGAATTATACATGGTAAGATGGAAAATATACTAACGAGTTAAGGTAATGGGAACATGGTCACTATATTGAGCCGTAATCATGGTAACATGGTCATCTTAACTACCTTTGGAATATTAGAAACATTTGAAATGTATCTTATAAATATGAAATTAATGATTGGAAATTATGTTACTCTGAGTATGTCCACACATGAGAATATTCCAATTTAGACAAGAGTATAATCTTGTACTGAGATATCTCGGAACCTTGAATACTTTGATATTCATCCAGAATAATGTATTAAAATATAATATTACATAGGGAACACTATGGGAACCATTACGAGATGAAGTTAGTATTGAGGTACAAGTATCCATAGGATCTCAAAAGTAAATGTAGTGTGATAAAAATAAATGAAATATGATAAGCTGTTTATTATCTCATCGTACATATTTCCTTATAGAACTGAATTCACTATCTTTTGACAGGAAATGTTTTAGACACCATTGGTGGTGACCTACTGTGTTGTACTCACATCCTATTCAGACTTCCTGTTCAGTACCTGAATTGGTTTTATTTTTACATTCCTGGATTTGGGAAAAGGACCTGGCATAGGTGGATGATTGGGGGTGGAGCATGGATAAGGGGACCAAACAAGGATCTAAACCCACTAAGGGAGTATTAGTGACTTTATTTTCCATTTAATTATAGACACTTTTTAATTATATTGACATAAAATGGTTTCCATTTCAGTTGAGTATTTTATTTCATGATTGGTTGTCTTGTGACATTAGTATAGTTATTGTTATATATGCTTCCAGATATTTTTAATTTACTTCCATTGGTGTTTGACTATGATAAATGAGTGTATAGTATCCCCGTGAATAAACTCCCATTCTGCCACTACTAGTTAGAATCCGCAGTCATATGGGGAGGTGAACAAGAGGTTATGTGGAAAATAGGTTTGGGCACCGTTTCATGGAACCCATGTCAAGATGTTAAAAAGTGGTATCAACGGTCCAATTTTCTTTATTTTTATTTTTTTTTTACAATTTTGGGAATGGTATATAAGATAATAGGAAGAGTCGATGCTTGGTAATGAGCTCATGCATGGTAGTTGGAAACCATTATATGGGGTAATACTCGAGTACTCAGGGTGGCATTATTGTTTTAGTTGTTTGGTGTTAAAGTTTAATATTATTACACATTGGGTGATGCTATTGTGGTTTGTAGTGATTATTGTTTGTGAAAATTTATTAGTATTGAATTGTGGCCCACAATTTCATGTGTGTTGAGTTTTCCTGCATCATTATAGGCACTCAGAGTTATTATGGAAATCATTACATTAGGAACGCATTGGAATATGGGTCATGGGTAACATTATGGACATAAACTATATTCCTTCATGTAAGATTAAAAGGAAAAATATTTCCTAACATGATTTGAGAATAATTTTTAAATGATAAAAAAATAAAATAATTGGGTTGTCTATATGAGAAACATGATTATGATAGTTTGTTTACCCATGTTAACCAAAACCTATGTGTAGGATAGTTAAGCGTAGTTATTGCACATCGATTTTGATAGTGTAGAAAGGTGGGGGAAAAGGGCTTATTGTGATTGTTTCCTCTTAAATAATTTTTATAAGGATGTGTTATGTGACCCAAGACTTGTGTTTCTAATTATAACGTTCATGCAGCCATGACTCTTATCAAGGGGAAGACCGAGAGGAATTCCTAGGAATATTTTTCAAGTTAGGTAACATGAAGAATACATCAACCTATCATAAGATGAAAGGTAGTAGTTCTGAGAAAACAACACATGAATCATGAAATTCATGTAAAGAGACCCAGGGTGAGTTGTGAAACGCATGTCAGTGTTACCAAGGGAGTTCTATTTTCCACATTATCTATCTTTTTCTAGATTTGTTGGACCTGACATATCGTAATTATAGGTTGAGACCATAGATACAACAAATGAAAATAAAAAAATCTGACTTTTAGGTGGGTAAATTTGGTGTCTTATATGATAGTGGGATCAGTGAAGCATCGATGGGATATTCAGGTCTCAACTGGAAAGACTGATGATATGTTATTGAATAACTTCTTGGGGATGTTATTGGAAAACATTTATCCCGAGACACTGAGACAAGAGAATGATGTTTCATTCATGAATCTGACATAAGAGAGAATTTTGGTGGGGGACTATGATGGATGCTAGAAAAATCTACAAATCTTTTCACCAGTGTTTGGAGGAGATGATCTAGCTACTAAAAAACTCAGTACGGATTAAATTATGTGTGAGATTAATTCCCACGTTAATATCTACTGGATGAAGTTGTTTATGGAAGTGGTGGATTAGGATATCACTGTTTAAGGGCACCTAAGAGAGGATTCCAGTGAGAAAAAAGTATTTTTTATTGGTCAATTATGAGGTGTGACGTCTAAGAGAAGGAAGCATCATTTTGACAACTATAGCCAAGTTGGAGGAAAGTAGAGTCTGTTGACAGGAGGGTTAGTTAGACAATACCTTACTACGGGTGATCTTTCATAAGTGTGGTTGGTTCGGACACTATTGTCAAAACTATTACCGACCACCAATAGAGTGTCTATAATGAAAAAAGGGACATCAACCGATGTTATTTAGGTAATAGCAACTGATAGTTACAAATGGTGTTTATAAGTAGATTCAGAGTATGGGAAGAGGATATTCTACACTAAATTGAGCTTGTAGTGGGAGTTACACCTACTCATTGGTCACTTAGACAAGATGAGGTCCCATCATAGCTGCCTCTCCTAATTCCAAACTACATAGGGGTGATCAGCATGGCCTACCGTACACTACCTCATAAGGTGCCTTCTGAATAGTTGTTTGAAATGTATTATTTTAAGAAAACTGCATAAGAGGTATGTGCTTCCCCCACGAACATCCAAAATCTAGGATGCATTCCTGATGAATATTTTGATCACATGAATAGTACTCTCGGACTGGCCATCTATCTAGGGGTGGAAATTTATACTCAAAAGTATCTATGTACCCAAAGCCCTCTGTTTTCTCTGCTAGACCAGATATGTAAAATGTGTTTCCCTTTCTGAAACAATGTAATGTTAAACTCTATGTAAACATACAATCTCTTAGATGTAAAACCTTCAATGCTCATCTACAATAGAGGTCTCCTTGATCGGCTAGAAGTGAGAAACCTTTGTGAGTCCATCAATGGAAACCAAAAATGAATCATTCCCTCAAGGAGATCTCGGTAAAACTATCATGAAGTCCATTGCAACATCATTCCTCTTCTACATAGGAATGGGTAACAGCTGCAAAATCCATGTTAGTCATTGATGCTCCACATTCACCTGATGACAAGTGGAATATCCTATGAAAAAAACCAGTGAAATATCTCTTAATACCTAGCCACCAATACTGATGGTGCAGATCTCGATATATCTTGGTTATAGAAGGATGATATGCACAAGCTGAGGAAGGAATGTCCCACATCAGCTCCTCGTGTAAGTCTAATAACACCAGTACACTCCCAGGAAAATGCAAGATCTCATCCTCACCTATGGTCCATCTTGGAATATGGTCCTCTTTTGACACACTCTCCCATAGAGATAGGCCTTCACCATCTGATAACTAACTCATTCACACTCGATCCAGTAGAGTAGAGGTAACAATTATGGAAGAGAAGTACATCTGCCCATGTCTATCGTGGACCACCAAATGCCTCTTAGAGAACAACTCCATAAGCTGCTACTCACTGCTGGCATCCTGAACTGCATTTATCTGAGCCATTCTTCTCAACGCATCAGCCACTACATTTCCTTTCATATCCATTTAGGAATGCTCAATGTCAAAAGATTGAAGGTACTCAACCCACCTTCACCATCTCTAAATCATATCATGCTGAGTGAAGATATAATTGAGGCTTCTGTGATCAGTGAAAACCACAAAATTCTTCCCCAACAGATAATGTCTCCAACAGTATAAATCATGAAAAATAACAACCAAATCGACATTGTTTGTTGGGTAATTACTCTCATGTGGCCTCAAATACTGAGACCCGTGCACAACGACTCCTTCTCCCTGCAAAATCACTACTACTAGCCCGATACCCGATGCATCATTGTAAATAACATAACTCTTTGATGGCTTTGGAAAAACTACTATTGATGCTGAAGTCAACCTCCCTTTCAACTCCTGAAAGGATGAATCATAAGAATATTTCAACATTTACCTACACCCTTCTTAGTCATGTCCATCAGTGGCACTGTTATGCTTGAACATTCATTTATGAAACTTCTGTTGTATCTGGCCAGTCCTAGAAAACATCATACCTCAATGATGTTTTTTTATGATCAATGAAAACTAATTTTATCACTTTATCTAGGTCTATTGATACTCCTTTCCCTGAGATAACTTGACTGACGATGTGAATCTAGTAAATCCAAAAGTGGCATTTTCTGAGATTGGAATATAACTGATGATATCTCAAGTTACTCAAAATGTTCTCAAGATGTGTGGCATGGCTGTGTTGAGTGTGATAGTACACCATGATATTAACCACAAAGACGACCATGATAGAATCCATGTATGGATGGAATACTCGGTTAATTTGTTCCATGAAAAGTATTGGCGCGTTCATGAGACAGAATGGCATAACCACATACTCGTATAGACCATACCATCTTTGAAAGGATGCAAGAGTTATATCTGATGGTATAATGCGCAACTGATGATAACTGGATCTCAAGTCATTCTTCAAGAACACCAGGGCTCCATGAATATGATCAAAGAGATCATCAATCCTCAGCAAGGGATATAGGTTCTTGTCCATAAACTGGTTCATCATTCGATAATACTCCCAATGTCTGAGGGTACCGTCCACCTTCTTTGAAAATAGGATAGGAAAACCCAAGGATAAGTGCTGGTTTGGATGAATCCCTTCACCCGTAACTCATATTACTACTTCTTGAACTCTTATAACTATGGTGTAGCCATCCTATAAGGAGGAATGGACACTAGTGTCGCTCCTAGAACAAACTAAATAGAAATTTCCACCTCTCTCTCTGGATGTAAACCCAAAAATTCCTATTGAATGATGTTTCCAAAAATTATCATCCAATAGAAGAAAGGGAAAATATGAAGTACCCTTTTCATCCATATATAGACTAGAAATTAGGGCAGAAAATCCTCCCAAACCATAATCCTCGAGTCTCGCTCTGTTCGCCTAGAGATTTCATTCACCCTTATGCTACATCAAACCAGCATCTGGTGATGTGAACCCCACCCTAAAACAATATCAGTCTACAAAAATGAGGAAGGTAAAAAACCAATCCATTCCAAGAATAACATTATAACCTACCACTTATAGGATGTATATGCCCCATAAGAATTGAAAAACACCCACATTAAGAGGGAACTCCTTTCACTAATGTACACTATCCATTATTTTCCCCAAAAAATATTCTATCATCCAAGAATTGGTAGAAGTAAAGATACAAAGTCCAAGACTCTCCACAAAAGCAAAATATATGAAAATATGGAAGCCACTGTTTCCAAAATGTTAGATTCTATAAATGAGGCAATAAAAACTTATCTCAAATTATAGAGGGTTCAAGATCCAACTCAAGTTGGGCTGCTCTGCTGCAAACATCTAACATACACTCCAGCCATGCGACCCTACCAGACCAACCTGAGCTAATCCACCATGTTTTCACTTAAATCATAGTGGCTGGATACCATGGCCATAACCTCCAATTCACACTTAAAGGTCAGAAAAACAATATTTCCTAGACTAATGAGAAACTGTTGGACCTCCACCTGGATGTGGAATCAATAAAGAACTCACATCACTTACTGTGGGTGAGAAAAACTGACAGAATCACTGAATATGGCTCATCTTTCTACAAGATTAGCACTCTAGTGGGTCTCTCGGGCAATATGACCTTATATTCATACTCATCCTTTCCTAGTATAATACCACCGGGATACCTAAAGGTCTATCTTTACTACTCAAATCTCCACATTTCGGCTCCCTCTGGCACTTCCTACTATCATCCAGATAAGAACTAACTCTATATCTTTAACTTCCATGACCCATAACTCCAAAATCCTTTTTTTGCACACAATGATCAGTACCTGGTTGACTATAGAATATATGGTCTTCAACCTGAACATGTTCACTTGAGATCTGATGTCATGCCGGAGACCATCCTCGAACTACCTTGCTAGGAATAACTCATCACCCCCTATAATGTGTCTGAAGCACTACTGTTCAATGAAGTGATAAGAATACTCCTAGACTGAAAGAGTACCTTGCTCATGACCCATGAACTCTTGGGATCGATCATCCCTCAAAGTCTCTAGGTAGAATTAATTTTTTAAGGTATTCTAAAACTCATCCAAGGCCATAAACTTCTAGTGTCCTACCTACGAGATCACATCCCACCATCTCTTGGAGGAATCTTGTAGAATATATGAATCAAGTTTCACCTTCTCCTCTAAATACATCTCTTGATTTATGAAGATCAACTGCATGGATTCCAACTATGAAACTACAGCCTCATATCCTCCATCCCCTAAGAATGATGTAGGATTATGTTGCTGAAAGACCTGCGTCAATACTTCTATAGATAGGGTAGGATGCGGTGCTCCCTGGAAGGTCTGTATAATGCTAATGACGCCTTCCAAAAACTGTGCATCGACACCTGTATCCAGAATTACAGTTGCTGCTTTGAAAGGAATGATGGGATGGTCTGATAGTAGTCCTTGATCTACCATGTTTGGCGTCTGATCACTTTCCTGAATTTGGCATATAATCAGAGGACTTCTTAGTGGCATGACTCTCCATGTTCAAGCACACAGCTTACTTCATGATTATCATGGACTAAAATTAATAAGTGTAGGAAAGGTATATGAGAAGGAAGGAATGCAATTTTTTTTAAAAACAAGGATACACAACATGTATGACCCCTACACAATGTGTTCCTCTGAACCTTCACATGGTTGTGTACTCTTACCAACCCGGGTCATGTAACACCCCTTAAAAATGGTGTGTTCTTCCAAGAAACGACATGTACATAAATAGATTTCCCCTACCAGAGTTGTTATAAATGACTAACCCATAGGTTTCTCCTACAACGAGACTACATGGCATTTTTGGGCTTGAAACAACATGTACTGTATGGATTTCACCAACCCGTGTTGTTTGTCACACAGTCGGATAAATGGGATACACTACACTACATGTTAAAGATTTACATGGAATGTGTAACCTATATTTCATCCATCTGTGTCATTAGTCACATGGGTGGACACATGGTCCCCACAACATGGATTTTATGTCCAATACATGACATGTTCCTTCAAGGATTTCCCAACCCCATGACTTTTTCCAAATAGCTAGTGACGCTGTTAGAGACTACACTGCCTGTTCATATAGTACACGGCATGTACATTGGAAAAATAGTTCCCTTACAAACAAAAGGATACATGGCATGTATTTAGCAATACACATCGTTTATTTTGGATTATTATGGATAGTAGGCCTCATAAAATACTCTGGAAGCCAATAAATCACTGAAACAATGTTTAAAGTGACAAATTATGATCTGTGAGGGCCCATACTCCCTGCGAATCAAATCATGGAATCTTATTCATGTATATAAAAAGGAATAACAGTTCAATCAATAAAATTATACATGAAATTATGATCCATGAGGATCCATAACATCTAAGGGACCAATGATTGGAATTTATTAAAAAAATCACTATATATTATTATTTCTCTATCAAACAATAGGTATTCTATCAAGGCATCTATCACAACAGCTTGCATATCTAGAACAACATCTATAAAAAAAACATGAAATCAAAAATTCACCAATAATAGTACGACAAGGATGAATGACATGTTATCTAAAGAAGGTGCCTATATGATGCATAGAACCTCATCAACATCAACAATAACAACACAAAACATGGGAAGCACCCAATGGTGAAATCAAATCCACTATAATATTGAAAAACTAGAAAATTAAAATAATGGAGGTTAACTTGATTTTCCATGTACACGGGTGATCTACTCTCAGGAACAATTTATTACTGACAACATATTCCATCCTATAACACAGTATAGGATCCAAACAATATGTCAAGAAGAAGATGTTTCCTCTGATACCATTTTTTAATGTCTCTATTCCGGGATCTACCTAGAGGTTTTCTATACCCAGTTGGTCACATTCCCTCAAGAGTATTTCCCCAAACACCGGAGGCATTGTACTTTCTGCAATGGCCTTGGGTGTGATAGTGTGGAAACTATGCCCTCATTGGTAGAGTAAGGTAGTGGAAAGAAACTGATAACAGTAGCATAAGAAATAATATTACCATTCAATAATAATCAGTGGATGAATACAAGTAAATAAACAACTTGAGCACATATATAAATGATTTAGTTACCTATGACTATAAATGAATCCAAACAAGGTAAAATGCTGAAATACTGTAATAAACAAATGTATAAGGAAAACACATAAATAGATCCAACAATATCGCAAGCCTCATCTTGGTCTGAGCCTCCCCAGCCCCACAACAGTCATGTTCATGAAGTAGTAGGGTGTGTGACCTTATCTATACATGTAACAATGTAATATATATGGGACCAAATGCATGACTCACATAGGGTGTGAGTCGAATCCCAATAGGCAACCACCCAAAGATTTGGGCCTCACAATCAGTGAATATATATAGAAGGCAGTAAACCAAATGAAGCAATAAACAAGGAAGTACTCAAATGTAAACAGTTATACAGTTTCAACTAAATTCATTTACATTTTCCTATTATTCAACCAAATGAAAATAGGAAACGCTCTAGGAAGTTCACATAGCATATCCCCTCTAGTTAAACTAATAAATCTCAAGAAACCCTCTAAGTAGGTTCTCATGGCCAAACCCCTATGGTTCAACATACACATGGATATAACAACCTCATGGGTATATCACACAGTATAACCCCTTTGGTATTAGGAGAACAATGTCTCGCTGAGGAAGGAATTACCTTTAATTCCCCCAATATTCTTTCAATAATTAACTACAAACACTCTATGGAAGCAATCAACATCAATTACACATTTGGTCTAATAATGGGAACTATAAACACTATAAGGGATCACACAAAGTCAATCCACCTTGTGGTCTCGTAGTGTGACCAATAACAGACACTCTCGGGAATACCTAGACATCAATTCTGTTGGTTGGAGTAGTTTAATCAACAGCGGAGGGGTGAATTGAGTAACTATAAAAATTTCTGTTAAAAGAATATTATTTTCAAAATAAATGGTTTCCCCAAATATAGATACAACCTGATTAATCAATGTTATATTGTTATAAGAGTTTTACATTTTAAAAATCTTCATAGAATATTGATTAATTATCACTAATCTTAAATTGTATTATTAATATAACATTTGATGTTATCCTACTAAGAAAAATCGGTTGTAACTTCTTTCCAAGTCTAAGTATCAAAGTGAAATTAGTGTTTTCTAGAATATGCAATAAAGCAGTAAAATAGAGAAGACTAAATTTAAACAGCATAACGGATATGAAAATGTGGTTCAGTCTCACGTCATGACCTAATCCACTCGACTCGGTGATCACCATCCCCCAAGTAGTTTATATAAATAAACTTTGATCCACACCCTAGATCAGGGTTACCAAAAGTACAATGACTATCCAGGTCACATAGGGACCTCTTCCACAGTTTTTGTGGGAAAACAAATATAATAATAACCAGGCCACACATGGACCTCTCCCACAGTTTTGTGGTTAAATGGAAGTGTAAAGAGTTTGGTGTAAGGATTTAGAAATCCTCCAGTTTAGCACACGAGTCAGTGTGTGTATGGAATATACAGAGTCCACACACTGCTGAAAAAGTAAGTCAAATAATCACTAAGAGAGAGTAGATATGTGTTTATAATGCTCTATTGGTTTAAAGTTCTACTATGGACTCCTTTGATTAAATTGAAAAGCTTCTGAGTCCTTCTCTAATTTTTGTCTTGAAAAACAGAGTGTTGCGATTCAGCTAGTGTTCTTCACAAGTTTTGATAATGTGAAGCTGTTATCTGGATTCCAGTGTACTTCATATGTTCTTCAGCAAAGTCGGGTTGCATGCATGAGAAAATTCATTCATTTAAAATCTTGCAATATGTTCTTCGTTTTCGTGGTCATGGGCTTGTTTTTCATTCTGTTTCACGCTATATTGCTCTTGGGCACACACCACTCTTTATCTTAGAATGCATGAGTCTTCGCCGACAGGTTCCATGTGTTTCATACCTCGTACTTCGTACTATTTCTACAAAGAAACATTAATTATGTCAGTTCATTAAAGGCATCAAATATGACCATTAATAATTAAATTGAAATACGAAAAAGTAGTTTAAATAACGGTGTCATAGTATGTTATGAAAACGGTGTTTCCTTCATAAGCTGTCTGAGTACAACAGTGTCTGAGTGTCACGGTGTCTGAGTTTCACGATGTCTGAGTGTCATGGTGTCTGACTGTCATGGTGTCTTGCTCACGGTGTCTTGCTTCATGGTGTCAAGATTCATGGTGTCTGGCTTCACCGTGTCTGGCTTACAGTGTCGGGCTTACGGTGTCTGACTTACAATGTCTGGATTCACGGTGTCTGGCTTACAGTGTCTCGCTTACGGTCTCTGGCTTACAGTGTATGGCTTACGGTGTCTAGCGTATGGTGTCTTGTACATAGACAAACATCTGTATTCATACTTAAACATTGATATGCATGAAATGGATTGAGCTTCAAAATTTTAAAGCATGAGAGAACATGAAACTTAAATACAGAAGATTGGATATAATTTATAGGATTTGACATGGTTTAATAAGATTTGTGATCATTAATGAGATTTGTGATCATTAAAACATGATTAATACATGAGGAGTGCAACAATCTCCCCCGTTTTGATGATCACAAATCATTTAAAGTTAAAGAGTAAATTAGATGCAACTATAGAGAAAATAACATATAGAAACTTCTCCCCCCTTTTGGGATTATAAAAAATTTGAAAGAATATAGGGTAAATAGTGCACATTCCATTATGAGTAAACAAAGTTTAGTACAAAATAAAAGAGAAATGAAAAAAACAATGGCATCCCCATTGGAAAGGAGTAAGCACCGGTCTTCTTCAGGGACGTGCATCCTATTTTCCTTTATCATCCGCAGAAGAGAAAGCCATAGGGGTAGTGGTTGATGTAGAAGAAGGCAGAGATGTGGTATATAGAGAGGGTAAAGGGACACCATCAAAGACTGAGGGAGCCACGATAGGAGCAGTAGATGATCTAGGTAGTTTCGGATCAATAATCACAGGCCTGATCTGACTGAGAGCTCGGCCAACAGACATGGTAGTTGAGGCTAAGGTAGAGGTGAAGGTAGGCAGCCCAGGTCTGAGAGGTGCAGCTACTAGAGCAACAATTACTGTACTCTGGACATGAAGATAAGGTCTCATGAGTTTGATGAAGTCTCCAATAATCTCTCCACCATACTGCCTGGCATTTTTAAAGTCATCGTTGTTTTCCATAAGCTTTTCCAACAATCGGGTAAACTCGGTTAGCTTCTTGACCGTGGTTTTGAAGGCTTGAGTCATAGGAGGAATTCGGAGATTCACTACAAGGTATTTGAAGTGGTTGTTCACATCAGTCTTGGAGAAAATTCGGTTGAAATAGAAAACCACTTTCTTAGAAATCTCCGGAAGGGCATCATTTGAAATCGTGGAGTGAATTCATACAAGATCAAGAACTATATCACAGTTCTTGACAACTTCAGCGAAAGAATCCACATTAAAGAAACTAAAATCATTCTGAAGCTCTTATTTGACTATTGATCTGTGTAGATTATTGTCCACAGAAGGTGTAGAGGTTTGAACAGTGGTATTAGAAGATTTGACGAATGTGGTCAGAGATTTTGGAAGATTTAGTACCTTTGGAAGTCAACCAATGTACTCATCAGTGAGTTTATTAAGGTTCACCACAATCTTTCTCATTTCCTGAAACATCTATTTGTGAATTTATGAAATCATTTCATCGAAGGATGCCAAATAAGGGTGAATCTGAATCACAATATCTTGAGAGATTTGATAAATAGTGGGTTCTAGAGGAGCAGTAGCAGGCTCTGATCTCGAATGCAGCTCTTTCTGCATATCTTCAACCATGCTTATCAGGGTTGAGACTTATTTACTGAGTAACATTATTTCAACTCGTACTTCATTAATCCCATGTATCATCATAGGTTGGATTTGAAAGATAATTTTCTACAAATGTAGTGAGGCATCTCTCTCACTCAAATTTGTCACAGGATGATGTTGGGAGTTCATAAGTTTCTCAACTCCAGATAAGAGAGTATCTCCAAAATCCTTCAGTTCATCCTTATTTTCAAATAAAATTTGTTCAGATAAAGGTTCAGGTGTAGGAATTGGTATAGGGATTGGTTCAGGTTTAGGTTCCTTCTCAGGCGAAAGGTTTGTGAATGATTTAAAATAAAATAGGTAAGAGAGATCAAGCCCGGTTGCAGTAACCTACTTAGACTCATTCACATCATAGAAATTAGGAAATTTTTACTGAGTGTCCACAGTAGTTGACTCAGTTGGATGTGAGGCTTCATCAGGCTCATGATTTGGGGCTTTCTTCCCCTCAATAGGTTCCTACTTCTCAGGACTGAGAGGCTCAGAATCTTGGTCTAAATCCACAGTTTCATTTCTATGTTCCTCATTCATTTCTTATCTATCAATCTGAAAGCCCATATCCATACTCTCTTCAGTAGAGGGTATTATTTCAGGAATAGATTGTTCGGCAGGGAGTTCTTCCAGATTCACTTTGTTCACAACATGAAGTTCTTCTAGATTCGCTTCTTGCACAACATGGAGTTCTTCAACTATAGGATCATCCAGGGCTTGCTGCTCAGATTCTGTGACAACTGATTCTTTTTTAGATTTGGGTTGGATTTCTAGATTGATATCCTTTCTAGGGTCATGAGCTTCTTCTTCAGGACATCATGAGGAACAATAGTACTTTCTTCCTCAACAATAATTGCTTCCCTATGTGGTACTTCAGAATCTTCTTCATATGGTTCCAAACCAGGATCAGAAATTTCTTTCGGCCTTGATGGATAATCCACATGATTAAACTTCTCATAAACCATATAATTGTCTTCCACCCATTCCTTTTCCCAAGGATTCCAGTTTATATTCATTTTCATGATGGTGGATTTAGATAGACAGTATTCACAGTCCATAATCACTTCTTCAGTTTGTCCAACCATGCCTTTCTCAACAAGCATGGATGATATTAGCCGAGAGTATAATAGAGAAGTGTACTTGGATGTATCCTTGATCAACTCACACATATGATGAATGATGTACTTTCACGGGTTGATCTTGTGTCCATTTTTCATAAGATGAATCAAAAACACATATTCATACTTTAGCATAGCTAAATCACGTTTTCTTGGAATAAATAGATTTTGAACAAACTTAAACAGAAGTCTTGTTTCTCTATCTAGTTCAGCAGCGATGGCCCTACTCTTGGTTCCATTTCTGGTTAGGGTTTTCATAACATCTTTAAGATCAAAGAAATTAGTTGAAGGAGGAGGTCCTTTATGATAATCCTCACATATACCTTTATGAGGTATCCTAAGGCATGAAGCCCATAACCTCGAAGAGAAAGAGCATATTTGGAAATTAATCCATCTCCTCACAACATAACTTTCACTAGAATCAAAATAGAATTTCACGTACTGGAAGAAATGAGTTACTAACATAGGATAGATGGGTCTACTCTCCCTTGAGAACCGCTCTAACCAACCTAGTTATTTTAACACTTTCAAGACCAAAGATTTTCTAGAAAGTAGCCATTCGGGGTATATTTCTTTTTCAGGTACAACACTTCGATTTACTATATTTGGATTTAAAGGTCCTTCGGGTTTTTTCTTAGGTGAAATATTCTTCTTCTTCGGGATACACTTCTTAGGTGTGGATGATGATAGACATTTCATTCTTGGAATCCACTGAAGGATCAAGAGAGAGAGAGAAGGGGTTGAAAGGTTGAAACGGTTCGAAACGAGAGAATGTCTGAGGGAAGAACTGAGTGAAACATTTTGTTTTATCATTTAGGAATGCCAATCCTCACAAAAATAAATAAACGGGAAAGTAAAAGAGGTGAAATAATAATTACTGTGATACGGGTTTAAAGAAAAACATAAAGAAATTTCACGATGAGAATGTGAATGGTCGTTACAGTGAGACAGTATGTGGTCATCACGGTGAGACAGTGAGTGAAATTTTTAGTGCGCGTTATGGTGAGACAGTAAATATCAGACTGTAAGTACAATGTTCTAACGGTGAGACTGTAAACATGAGAGATAGTAACTAAGAAAACATAATAATGAAATAGTAAATTAAAACAAAGTAAAATGTTGAACAGTAAGATAATTAAGATATCTATTTGAGATTTATCATGCCAAGATCATGTATGATGTAGTCTATTCTCTCGGAATTTAATGGTTTAGTGAATATATCATCATGTTTATATTCAGTACAAATTCATTCCAAGGGGATATCACCTTTTTGATAATGATCTCTCAAAAAGTGATGTCTTACATCAATATGTTTTGTCCTATAATGTGAAACATGATTTTTTGATATGTTAATAGAACTTCTGTTGTCACAATTTATTGGTACATGTCTAAATTGATATCCATAATCTAGTAATGTGTGTTTCATCCACAAAATTTGTGCACAACAACTGCCAGAAGCTATGTATTCAGCTTCTACAGTATATAATGCAACAGAATTTTGTTTCTTACTATACCATGATACTAGTGACTTGCCTAAAAGGTGACATGTTCCAGAGGTGAAGTTTTTACCGAATTACATCCACCAATGTCAGCAACAGAATAACAAACTACTTCAAATGACTGTCCTTTAGGATTGAATAGTCCTAGATTGGGTGTATGCTTGAGGTATTTGAAAATTATCATTACAAAATTTAAATGAGATTCTTTAGATTTTTCTTGAAAACAAGCACACATAAACTCACTAAACATAATGTCTGCACGGCTAGCAGTTAAGTAGAGTGAACTTCCAATCTTTCCTCTATAAGTGGTTTGATCAACTGGTTTTCCATCTTCATCAAGATCCAAGTTATAGGTGGTACTCATTGGAGTGTCCCTACTATTAGTGCTATCCAATCCAAAACACTTTAAAAGATCTCTAGTGTATTTACTTTGAGATAAAACAATTCCATTATTATTTCAAATGATTTGAAATCCAAGAAAAAAAATTAGTTCTCCCATTAAACTCATTTCAAACTCGTTTTGCATCATTTTAGAAAAATCATTACATAATGAATTTTTGGAAGATCTGAAAATAATATCATCTACATAGATTTTAACAACTAAAACATTATTAGAAATTAGTTTTATAAAGAGGGTAGGATCAGCTATTTATTTTCTGAAACCATTGGAAATGTGAAAAGTACTCAATTTGACATACCAAGCTCTTAGAGATTTCTTTAAACCATATAAAGCTTTTGATAGTTTGAAAATATGATTTCGAAAATGTGGATTTGTAAATCCAGGGTGTTGTTCAAAAAATTAATCCTTAGCTATATACCCATTTATGAATGCACTCTTAACATCCATTTGATATAGTTTTAAATTCACATGTGAAACATAGGAATGTAGGATTCGGATGGCTTCAAGTCTGGATATTGGAGTAAAGGTCTCCTCATAGTCAATTCCTTCTTATTGACTATAGCCTTGTGAAACAAATCTATCCTCGTTCCTAACTTTATTTATAGCTTCATCTACCTTATTTCTAAACACCCATTTAGTTCCTATGATGAATGTGTCCTTAGGTCTTTCAACAAGTTTCGAAACATTGTTTTTTAAAACTGATTATGTTCTTCTTTCATAGCCATTACCCAAAATTCATCATTGATGGCATCATCAATGTTTTTAGGTTCAAGTTGTGACAAGAAGGCTTGATGTTCAACCAGATTTCTAAGAGAATCTCTAGTTTGCGTTCCTTTCTCTATGTCTCCTACAACATCATATATGGGATGGTTTTTAAGGGTTCTAACCATTCGAGAAAAATAGGGACCATAGATTTCTGGTTCATCAACAGATTTAGGTTCATTATGACTCAATTGACGAGAATTTCCAGATTTGGATGTTTTTATAGATTCGTTCATAGAGTAATTTTAGGAATTTGAGTTGATGTTCAGATTTGATACATCATCCTCCAGATTTTCTAGGTTGGGTCTAGGCTCATGTGGATCTATTTCATCAAACATGATATGAACAGATTCTTCCACACATTTACTTCACTGATTGAATACACTATAAGAATTACATAATATTGAGTAACCTAGGGAAATTCTTTCATCACCTTTGGATGAAATTTTTCAACATTATCCATAGTGTTGAGAATAAAGACTTTGGAACCAGAAACTCTAATGTAATTAACCTTATGATTCCTATTGTTCCAGAGTTCATATGGGGTATTTTTGAGAATTGGTCTAATCAAGATTCTATTGATTATGTAGCATGTTGTATTAACAGCTTCATCCCAAAAGTAATTCGGTAAGTTATATTCACTAAGCATTGTTCTAGAAATTTCTTGCACGGTTCTATTTGTTCTTTCTAAAACACCATTCTGCTGAGGTGTTCTAGGGGTATATAAATTGTGACTATAACCATTTTCTATGCTAAAAGATTCAAACTCTTGATTTCCAAACTCATGACCATGATCACTTCTTAAAGATTTAATTTTATTGCCACTATGATTTTCTAAAGACTTGGTATACTTATTAAAATAAGATAAGGATTCACTTTTGTGAGCCATGAAGAAGGTCTAGGTATATCTTGAAAAATAATCTACCAGAACATAAACATAGTGCTACCCATTTAAACTAGAAATTCGAGATGGTCCAAAAAAATCCATGTGAACCAATTGGAGAGGCTGAGAAGTAGAAACTTATTTATTTGTTTTGAAAGATATTTTCTGTGGTTTTTCCTTTTGATAAGGATAACATACTTTTTCATGTGGAAATTCAAGTTTGGGTAAGTCATTAACTTGCAATTTTCTAGTTATCTTTCTAAGGGAGTGAACATTATAGTGTCCTAGTCTCCTATGACAGAGCCACGATTCTTTATGAAATACACTTAAGTATGAAATTTTTTGATTAGATAAGGAATCTAAATTAAAAGAATAAATGTTCGCATTCCTTGATGAAAACAATACTAATTCATCTTTAGAATTAAAGACATTACAGGATTCATTTTCAAATTTAACATGATATCCATCATCACATAATAGTGAGATACTAAGACGATTATATTTTATTCCATTAAAAATAGTACATTAAAAATTAAAATCAAATTAGAGTTACCAATCTGGCCTAAGCCAATGATTTTACCTTTGGCATTGTAACCAAATGTGACATGTCCTCCATCTACTTTTATCAGGTTCTTGAAGCATGAGTAGTCTCCTGTCATGTGCCTTGAACATCCACTGTCTATGTACCATAGATTTTTGTAGGGGATCCTCAATCAGCTTTCCTATAACATGATCATGCAAAGACAGATTTTGGTACCCATACTCGTTGTGGTCTTGTAACATTAGAAATAAGTTCTTTAGGAACCCATATTTGTCTCATAGGTTTCCTATAAGCATTATGTAATGTATTTTAAAAATAACTATATTTGGACCACAAAAACTTGAAACAGTAGAATATGTATCATGACATGATCTAGTTGATTTGTGTCGAGAACTGGGAACAAAACCATATGTCCTAGACATTGAAACAAAATTCGTTCTACCATGGTTTCTTTTACCAGGTTGATAACCAATGCCTGTATTGCATTTGGGGGAAATTTGTTTTCCTAGCATTTGGGGAATGGTATTTTTCCCATTAGTAAACTTTTTTAAGTCACTTTTGAATTGCTTATTAGAAATTTTTAATTCCTTGTTTTCTTTGAGTAGTTGAGAATTTTTATCCTTTTTAGTAGTAAGTTCAGACGTATCCTATGTAGTGAGAGCATGTTGTTTCTTCAATGATTTATATTTATCTTTTAATTCATTGCATGTCTCTTCAAGCATGTTACAATATTCAAACATTTTTTCATTATTCATATTTTTAGAGTCACATTCCTCTTCAGAATAGTAAGAATTATGTACATAAGTGTTCAGGGTTACCTCAGATGTGTTTTTCATAAAACACATATTGGATTTGTTATCCTATTTATCATGTGATGTCTCTGAGTCACATGAACTATCCTCAGAGGCACTCCAAGTTGCTTTCATTACCTTTTTTTACTTATTATCCTTGTCCTCATATTTCTACTTATACATGAGCTTTGGACAGTTAGCCTTTTTATTTCCTTTGCACATACATTCATAGAATAAAATTTCATCAGTTTTGTCACTTCTTTTCTAGTCCTTTTTCCAGTTTCCATTTAGATCATACATTCCCTTAAAGTTAGGCTTTCTGAAAAAGTTCTTCTTTTTGAAAAATCGTTTGAATCTTTTGGCCAGTTGAGCTATTTCCTCATCACAGTCAGGTGATGATTTTTCAGTGGTGGAACTTTCTGGAGAATCTTCTAGTTTCCCTTTGGCTTCGTGCTTCGAGAAGGTGGTCTTGAAATCTACAGATTTTATCTTTGGTTCATCCTCCTCTTATTTTTTGACATTAATATTTTCCTTATACATCATCAGTTTCTGAATGTGTTCTTTTATAGGTAGCTTTATGATGTCGCATGTTTCTCTAATTGACATAGAGGTTCCCCTCCATCTGTCAGGTAGACATCTGTGGATTCTCATGATCTATTCTTTGGAAGTTACTTCTCTTCCTAGAGAAATCATTCTGTTGACAATCTCATTAAACCTGACATACATGTCAGAAATAGTCTCATCAGGTTTCATTTTAAATTATCATATTATATAGTATAAGTATTAAGTCTCATATTCATTACACTAGATGTTCCTTTATGTGAGACAGACAAGGTATCCGAAATTTCATGGCCAGTTTTACAAGCAGAAATCCTATTAATTTTTTCATCTCATAAAGAACATTACAACGCATTCATGGCTTTGCAATTATTATTGTAAGAATGTTTGGTAGGTTCATCCAATGTAATTATATCAGTCATAGGATGTTTTTATTCATCTATAATGTATGAAAAAATTTCAATTCTTATACTCTATATATGCATTTCCATTTTAATTATCCATTGAGAATAATTGGTTCTATTAAAGAATGGAGGTCTATTGGTTTTAGCACCTTAAAATATATTGTCTATACTAACAGATTACATTAAAGATCTATAAATATCGAATTAATAGAAATTAACATATCTTTAATGTAACACAACTATCACAGTTGAGTTAGATTACACAGAGTCCTAATAAAGCATCCTCAGATACCAAATGTCGGTCAGAGTAGTTTACTCAAGAGGGGAGGGGTGAATTGAGTAACTATAAAAATTTCTATTAAAAGAATATTATTTTCAAAAGAAATGGTTTCCCCAAAAATAGACACAGCCTAGTTAATCAAGTTTATACTGTTATAATAGATTGACTTTATAAACAACTTCTTAGAAGATAGATTAATTCTCAGTAATCGTAATTTGTATTATTAATATTACTTTTGAAGTTATAATACTATGAAAAATAAGTTATAACTTCATTCAAAGACTAAATATCAAATACAAATTAGTGTTTTCTGGAATATTAAATAAGGCAGTAAAACAGAGAAGACAAAATTTAAACAGCAGAACGGATATAAAACAAGTGGTTCAGTCGCAAGCCTAGACCTAATCCACTCCACTTGGTGATCACATACAACCAAGAATTATTTATAAATAAACATTGATCCACACCCTGGACCGGGTTTAACAACTGTATACAGACTGTCCAGGTCACACAAGGACCTCTACCACATTTTTTGTGGGTAAAAAATAATAATAACCAGACCACACATGGACCTCTTCCATAGTTTTCATGGGTAAACAGAAGTATAAAGTGTTTGGTGTAAGGATTTAGAAATCATCCAGTTTAGCACATGAGTCAATGTGTTTATGGAATATACATTGTACACACACTGCTCAAAAAGTAAGTAAAAGAATAACTAAGATGAAGTTTATATGATTTTATAATGCTCAATTGATTTGAAGTGAAGATCTGAACTCCTTTGATTAATCTTGAATGCTTATGATCCCTTCTCTGATTTTTGTCTTGAAAAACAGAGTGTCGTGATTCATCTTGTGTTCTTCATGAGTTTTGATAATGTGAAGATGTTCTCTGGATTCCAATGTACTTTGTGTGTTCTTCAGCAGAGTCAGATTTCATTCATGAGACAATTCTTTCTTTGAACATCGTGCAATATGTTCTTTGTGGTCGTGTTCATGGGCTTGTTTTTTTTTCAGTATCGCGCTGTATTGATCTTGGACACACTTCACTCTTTATCATTTAATGCATGAGTTTTAGCTGATAGGATCCATGTGCTTTGTACCTCATACCTTGTATTATGTCTACAAAGAAACATTAATTATGTCAGTGCATTAAATGAATCAAATATGACCATTAAAAATAAAACTGAAAGACGAAAAAGTAGTCTAAGAAACGGTGTCACAGTATGTTATGAAAATGGATTCTCCTTAACACGTTGTCTGAGTGCCACGGTGTCTGAGGGTCATGGTGTCTTGTTCACAGTGTCTTGCTTCACGGTGTCTTGATTCACAGTGTTTGGCTTCATGGTGTCTGGCTTAAGGTGTCTGGCTTATGGTGTGTGGATTATGGTGTCTGGCTTCACGCTGTCTAGTGTACGTTGTCTGGATTACGGTTTCTAGTTTACGGTGTCTGGCTTACGGTATCTAGCTTACGGTGTCTAGCGTACGATGTCTTCTACTTAGGCAAACAAATGTATTCCGAATTAAACAGTGATATGCATGAAATGGATTGAGCTTAACCATTTTAATGCATGAGAGAACATGAGACGTAAATACACATGATTGGATATAATTTATAGGAGTTAACTAGGTTGATATTTTTTTGATCATTAATGGTATTTTTGATCATTAAAACATGATTAATACATGAGGAGTCCAGAAAATTTTGTAACATCCCTGCTCTATATTACACAATAAAAAATGATTTATTACAAAAACATCACTTGATACAACATAGAAGATCGAGAGGTCTTGTGTCTTTGGGGATTAAAATCATTACATAACCAATTAAAACAAGAAACACGCAACACCATTTTGGAAAACACCCTTTACATGACCACTACATTCCTTCATACATAGCATTGCATGGGATAACCAGAGGAAATGCATACGAAAAGGGTGAGTTATAAAACCCAATATAGTAATATACATGGAATAACATGAGGTATAAAATACATGTTAGATAATAGGCATATCAATGGAGCACAAGAAAAAAATGAACATAAAGGCATGATAAAGCATGATAATCATAATTTGGAAATGTGGCAATAACACTTAACATGGAATTAGCATGAGCCAAGGCCCATTGCATATGGAGCATGAGTAAACCCGCATTGAAAATGAAGCACGAGTAAAACCTCGTTTCACTTGAATAATCATGAGTCAACACCCATTTAACATGAAATATCACGAAATAATACTTTACCCAATTCATTGGAGCACTATCAGGGTATACCCTTCTTAAATATTTCATTTCATGTATAAGTGTGCAACAATGATCATGGAATCAATCCACATCAAATGTTATTCCACGATTATGTAATTTAGAATTTATACATTAAAGTACCACTCAATATGTATTGGTGTATAAAGGATAATACCAATTATAGTGACATGGGTATGGTATTCACTACACAATGATCTTGTCTTGGAAAAAGGCGGTTCAATTTCAGCAACATAACGACGAGACAAAAGGATTCATGAAAATGGTTGATGAGAGAGAAAAGTGTGTATCATCATATATACATGAAATAGATAGTATGCAGGTCATATAGATAAATGTCCCAACAAACTTAATGGAATTTAGATGAATAATACAAAAGAATTATTTTGATGTAAATGAGGAGAGAGAAATCCATCACCGAATTTCACCATGGTAATGAGTGTACATGGGAGGCATTAATGAGAGAGAAATAGGTCTACCTTCATCAAAACATAATGAGGAAAGTATGGTGGAGGTGTGAAATCATACCCCACCATTTTTAATTGAAAACAAAAGGGCATAACAACTTAATGAAAATTGGACCAAAATGAGAAAAGAAGAAATCCCTTACATGGAAATGTGATCCCAATGGCTAGGGGGAGGCCTGTGAGAGGCTTCTTGGGAGCTTGGAGAACCTTGGGAGGATTCTAGATAGAGTATGGCAGGTGTTGGTAGACCTTAAAAGGATTTTAAAGTTGAGTAAGTGTGATCTTGGGAGGGTTTATATTGGAAAGAGAATGAATTCATTATTATTTAGGTTTGGGACACCTCAAATTAAACTAATCAGAATCCCAAGCTAGGCCATGGTTTTTCCCATGGTCTTTTCTAGAGGGGAGTGGATAACAATATTTTATAATGCCAATGGCCGAAATTATTAAAATAATAGTGTTTCTTATGTGGAGGTGAGTCACACTCTTAAGGAAAACTATTTAAAAATATTAAATATTTTATAAGCCTTGAAGGGCCCACTAAAGCTTTGTAAAATAAATCTAACAAACACAAAATCACATTATATTAATGGTAATAAAAATATTGGCCAAACATAATTTTTATAGTATTTTATTATAACACTATTGGGTCATTATGATGTCATAAAACACATTATATATTTAAAGGGTGTTTAATTTTTACCAAAAAAATTGACTATCTCAGAAAATTATGAAAATTTACCCATTGGATAATTTCAATGTCCTGATTCCAAAAATAATATTCATTTTACTTAAATAATTTTATAAATATGTTAATTATTACTTTTTAAATAATAATGGACATTTATCGAAAATTCATGGGTTTTGACAAAAACATCATTCAGACCTTAATAAAAATTACAATTGCACTCATAAAATTATGTGATCATTTATATTTAATAAAAATTAATTTAATAATAATAATAATATTTTATTAAAATATTATTCAAATAAAAAATAAAATTATTAATCAAAATAGATTTCTTAGTTGAATATTAAGTAAAAATACTATTTTTGATTTAAAAACTATTTCCACGGTAGAAATAATAAAATGAATGAACTTTCTTTATACAAAAATAATTTACATAGTAATAGTGCTCAGGTACAGTTACATTACCCCTTATAAAAACTGTATAAGACCAAAGGTTAGGTTTGCGATGTTGAAAAACTCTTGGTATGGCTCAGATAACATCGATCGGGTGGTAATCTCTATTAACTTCCACTTCTATCATAGTCCGTTTCACTCATGCTTAACTCGTTCAAGCACGTCTTGGTATTGTCAGGAGTGAAGAAAAATCAAACCATCTCCTTTCTGAGCTCTGACCAATGGTATTCGTATGGGGAAAGTCTAATGGATGATGCCATCCCTTCCTATGACTAAGTAAATTGGATTTTTTAAAGCCCTATATTTATACTAATCATGTGATCACTGTTTAACAGCTATATTAGAAATGGTCAAAATTCATAATGGTAATTTAATATCTTGAAACATAAAACCCGTGAATTTCACATTTTATATAATCAAAATAAGTAATTTAATTGGATCAGGAGTAATTTTCATTAATGAATGTTTCGGTCGTTACAATCTTCCCCCCTTAAGAAATTTACCCCTCAAAATTTCTTTTTCCCACTCTAAAAAATATTTGGGTAACTCTGATTCATCAATTTCTCTGATTCCCACATCACTTCCTCAAACATGTTGTTTTTCCACAACACCTTGTCTCGTGGCGTTGCCTTCTTTCATATAACATTTTCTCTACGATCTATGATCTTCACTGGTTTCTCCTTGTAAGAAAGATCATCCTATAGCTATACTACTTATGAAGAGAGTACTAGTGAAGGGTCAGGTATGTACTTCTTTATGAGGGATGCATGAAATACATCAGCTAATTTGGCCATGTTAGGTGTATGTTCTAGTCGATATTCCACAACTGCAACACGATCTAGAATCTCGAAGGGGACGAAATACCCATGACTTAACTTCCCTTTCTTTCCAAATCCCATGAACTTCTTCCCTGGGGATATGCATAGAAATATAATGTATCCAACTTTAAACTCAAGGTCTTTTCGATGGTTATCTGCATAACTCTTTTGTCGACTCTGGGCGGCCTTGACATTCTGCAGAATGGTTTTCACCTTACCCAAAATTTCTTTTCCCATTTCTCGTCTTCACAACTTACGCTCACTGACATCATCACAACTTGTCGGTGTTCTGCACATCTTCCCATACAGGGCTTCATACGGTTCCATTCGAATGCTCGAGATGAAACTATTATTGTAAGATAATTCAACTAGTGTAAGATGCTTGTCCCACCCACCATTGAAGTCCATAGTACATTCTCTCTATAGTTCCTCATGTTTTTCGATAGTCTACTCGAATTTACCCTCAGTTTGGGGATGATAAGCCTTACAAAATTCCAACTCAGTATCTAGAGAATATTGAAGACTATTCCAAAGCATAGAGGTGAATCTTGGATGTCGATCATATATAATACATAGTGTTACTCCATATAGACTTACCACTTCCCTGATATATATTTGTGCCAACTGATCCAATTAGAAATCCTCCTGAATTGTAATGAAATGTGCAGAAATTGTATGATTATCCACAAAAACCCAGATTGCATTGTTGCCTATGGATTTCTTTTGATGTCTGGTGAAAAAGTCCATTGTTATGTTATCTCAATTCCATGCTGTTGTGGGAAATGGTTGCATCATCCCCTTGGACTACTGCCTCTCTTCATTCACATACGGACACACCAGGCACATTGATGTATACTCAGTGATCTCCTTCCTCATATTATCCCACCAATAATGCTCTTGGAGATCTCGATACATATTTGTGTTTCCTAGGTGAAAAGAGAAATTTTAACTATGTGCATCATCCAAAATTTCATTCTTCAGCTCTGGACATGATGGAACACATAGTCTTTTAACAAATCTCCTAATTCCTTCTTCATTAACATTGAACTCTAAGGATTTTCATTTTATAATAGATTCTAATTTTTCTTGAATTTCTACATCATCCTTTTTAGCATCCATTAACCTTTCCAAAAGATATGGTTGTGCAATAATTTGTGAAAGTGTTGATGATGTTACCTTATTTATGATTCCCATATCCATGTTCATCATTTTTAAGAAGATTGGATCCTTCTCAATTCTCATCAATTATAGAATCATCGATTCTTTCTACATAGAGCATCCAACAGCTTGTTTGCTTTCCCAAGGTGGTAATGGATTGAGCAGTCATAGTCGTTGATCTTCTCTAACTATCTTCATTGGCGCATGTTCAACTCTTTCTATGTGAATATAATTTATGATTTTTTGGTCAGTATATATTTCACTATTATCCCCAATGAGATAATTCCATCATATTTTTAAAGCTAAGATCACCACATGAAACTCCAAATCATGTGTTGGATAATTCATCTCATTAACTTTCAATTTCCTTGAGGCATAGGCAATGACTTTGACATTTTACATAAACCCACATCCCATGCCCTTCTTCGAAGCATTATTCAATACCACAAAATTGCCTCCACTTGTGGTTAACATGATCACAGGCATAATGATAAGCCTACTTTTCAACAACATGAAGCTTTCTTCACATTCATCACTCCTAGAATACATTACTCCCATTCGAGTTAGATTGGTAAGCTGGTTGGAAAATCATGGAAAATTGATCAGAAATCATCGATAATATCTAGAAACCCCTAGAAGGTACGAATATTCGTTACCGATGTTGGCCTCGACCAACCATCAATTGCATCTATTTTGGAGGGATCCACAGATATCCCATTTCTTGTGATAAGATGGCCCATTAATGACACCTCCTTCAACTAGAACTCACACTTGTTGTAATTTTCATAGAGATTATCCTTCCATAAGGTCTCTAGTACAGTTCTTAGATTCTCCTCATGATTCTCCTTGGATTTGGAGTATATCAGAATATCATCTCTAAATACTACCACAAATTTGTCGAGGTAATCCCTAAAGACTCTATTCATCATGTCCATGATGATTTATTGAGAATTAGTGAGTCCAAAAGGCATTACTATGAATTCATAGTGCCCGTATCTTGTACGAAAAGATGTCTTCGGAATACCTTTCTTCTTCACCCTTAATTGATTATATTCCAACCACAAATCAACCTTGGAAATTTATTGTTCTCCACAAAACTGATCGAAAAAGTGATCAATTAGTGGGAGAAGATACTTGTTCATTATCTTGATTTTGATAAGCTCAAGATAATCGATTCAAAGGCACATTTACCCCTCCTTCTTCATAACAAATAGGACTAGTAAAAACCATGGTGAAGCACGTGGGTGTATAAAACCTTTATCCAGATTCTAATGTAGTTGTTTCTTATTCTCCTAATTCTCCACAATAACCCAACTATATGGACTATTGGATATTGTCAATGGCCTAGGTATAAGATCAATTGATAATTAAACCTCTCTTCTAGGAGAATCACTAGGAAATTCCATGGTAACCACTTCAATGAATTCCCTCACAATAGACATGTATCCTAGGATTATTTCCTCCTTAGAAACAATCATCTGAGCTAGATACGCATGCCCATAGGGCAATAATATCCATGCTTGAGATGATCAAGATAAAGAAGATTCATCTTTCTCCTTGGACTTGTATAGAATAGGGGTTCGATTATCCACATGGATAGTGATTTCCCTCACATAGAAATTTATGTTCGCACTATATAAGGAAATACAATCCATGCCATGAATTGCATCAAATTCCACAGGAGGGAGTATGATGAGGTTCACCAGGAAATTAAATACACAGATTATAAAAGGGGAGGAGTTATATTCATTGGATGCAATGATTGACCCATTTTCTGTACTCACCAACATCTTTACTTGCATGATTTGTGGTGGTGTTGGGATGGTTATAAATAACATTTGGGATATAAAAATATGAATAGAACATGAATAAAAATGTACATTCACAATTCATGAATGAATAACTAGCGTACCTTTCACCACTTCATTTTCGGTGTTCATATCGATAGTAGTGATGGAAAAATCTCTGCCTTGATACCTTATTGGTTGTTGGTTCCCTCCTAAAATCCTTCAAATAGGGTTCTGATTTGCAAGATGTGATGGTTATTTTCAGTTTTAGCAATGAACAACGCATTGAGGTTAGAACGGATCATTCCATTCCTCTATTGCAGCCGTGTGTTATTCTTGTCTGTAGTTAACGGCTAGGTTCCCATCTCTTCCAAAGTTAAAACATTTCCTCGTTCCCTTATGAAAATTTCTAGGGTGCTTCTTTCTACACCATTGATATGATGGGGGATGGATCTTCATAGCACCATTGGATTTATCCATACGAGAACCAGCATTGAAGTCCACCTGACGCTTCTCATCACCATGATACCCATGAGATTCTCCTATCTCCATTTCGACCATGAGGGCACATTAGAAAATTTTATCATAGCTGTCCAAGTCACGGATCGCCAATGCTTTTTGTAGGCTAGGTTTTAGCCCAGTAAAGAAGCGGTCAACCATGCATTCAGGGGTAATGAAAAATCCCTAGGCATATTGTGCAAGCCTTGTGAAGTTTACCTCATACGATCTGAAAGATTTGTTGTATTTTTTCTTGTGGTAATGGTAGTCCATTTCCATTTTAAGTTGGAGGGTATGAAGAAAATATTTATCAAAAAACATCTTCTGGAAATCCATCCCTTCCAATGTCTTGATCTCTTCCTCAGGCTTCGTATATTTGATCAAATTCCCCCATTGATCTGTTTCACCCTCCTTACCAAAAGTATCCATAAAAACCTTATCTTTTTGGGAACATTTAAGGATGGAGAAGATATTTTCAATGTAGTTGATCCATTGTTTAGTAATTGAGGGATTGGATAAACCATTAAAAGAATGAGGCCTTCGTCTCATTAAGCTCTCGATATCGACTTGTTCATTCTTGGGGGGTGAACGTTTCTCTTGAACCTGGATTCTATTTAATGATTGAGTTAACATAGAGGGAACTATGAAAATGTAAGTGATTCCTACTCCCATCGTATTGGGAATCTCATTAGCATGGTCATCACTTTAATCTTCACAGTGGTGGTTAGCCTGATTCCTCTTATTACCGGCCATTGGTAGGAATAAAAGGAAAATTATGGGTAATGAAAAAAAGGGTAATCCAAGGAAAAAACTATTGACTTATAAATAACTTTTCTTTCCTTAACATATGAATCCAAAGGCTTAGATCTATGTTATCCATGATCTACTTTCTAACATATATTCTTAGGGGAATTTTATTTAATTCCCATATTAAGGGTTCATACTAAGCTTGTGAATTTTCCAAAGCATATCCCCCAAGGGTTTCATAACCAAGAGTGTATCAGGGCCCGTTTTTGTGCACCAGTTCCAAATTGAGTATATCTAAAAGCAGTGTTTTCAGGTTTTACCCCTAGGATACATTTGTTCCAGAGCTGCCTATACCTGCTCATATCCAGACAGGGATGTATTTACTTGATAAACAACATACTCAATACTCACCAATAAATAGGAATGTTTTTATTATACTAATTCTTGTCTCTACATCTTTACTAGGTTTTTTTAATCATAATCCCAAAAATAACTAATCCTATCCTCTGATATCAACTATAACAACACTACTCTTTATTACACACTAAAACATGATTTATTACATAAACGTCACTCTATACAACATAGATGATCTAGATTCCTAGTATCTTTGGGGATTATGATCATTACATAACCACTAAAAATAAGAAACACACAACATCTTTATTGAAATATTCATTTACATTTCCTCGTACATAGCATTACATAGGATAACTCGAGGACATTAATAGGAAAAAGGTGAGCTATAAAGTCCACAAAGGGAATAAACATGGAATAACATGAGGAATACAATACATGTTAGACAATATTCATATCAATGGAACACCCAAGAAAAATGAACATAAATGCATGATAAATAATGATAATTATAACATGGAAATGTGGCAACAACACTTAACATGAAATTAACACGAGCCAAGGCTCAATGCACATGGGGCATGTGTAAACCCTCACTGCTCATGAAGCATGAGTAAAACCTAGTTTCACTTAAATTATCATTATTAAACACCCATTTCACATGAAATATCATGATACTATACATTACCCAATCCATTGGAGGGCTATCAGGGCACACCCTTCTTAAACATTCGATTTCAAGAACAAGTGTGCCACATTGATAAGAAAATCAATCAACATCATAAGTTATTCCTTGATTACGTAATGTTGAAAAAATACATGAAATTACCATTAAATATGTATATGTTTATAAAGTTGAATACCCTTTATAGATACATGGGTATGGTATTCACTACAAAATTATCTTGGATCGAAAAAATGTGGTGCAATTTCCGCATCATAAAGGCATGACATAAGGATTAATTTAAATATTTGATGAGAGGGAAAAGGGAGTCTCATAATATATACATGAAATGGAAATTATGGGGGTCATCTAGATACATTTCCCAACTTACATAAAGGAATTTAGATGCATGATAAAAAAGAATTATTTGGATGAAAACGAGGAGAGAGAAATCCCTCATGGAATTTCAGCATGGTAAATGGTGTTCTTGGGAGGCATTACTGAAAGAGAAAGGGGTCTACCATCATCCAAAAATAAAGAGGAATGTATGTAGGAGGTAAGAAATCATACCACACCATGTTTAATTGAAAACAAAAGGGAAAAACAAATTATAGAAAAATGGACAAAAATGAGAAAGGAACAAATCCATTGGAATGTTTATCCCAATGGATTGAGAGAAGATTGGGAGAGGCTTTTTGGAGGATTGGGGAACCTTTGGAGGATTATAGAGAGCTGGGGGTAGGTGTTGGTTGAACTTCTAAGGCTTTGAGTGAAAATGAAGTTGGAGCTTGGGTGGGTGTATATAGGAAAGGAGGGGAATTCTATATTATTTAGGTTTGGGACACCTCACATTAAAATAATCAAACCCACAAACCCGCCCATGGTTTTGTCCAAGGTTTTTGACAAAGTGGAGTGGAAAACAATATTTTATAAGGCCACCTTCCAAACATCATTAAATAATGGGGTTTCTTATGTGGATGTGAGTCATGCTCTAAAGGAAAACAATTTAAAATGACAAAATGATTTATATGCCTTGGAGGGTCCACTATACCGTAGTAAAAAAAATCATACAAACCCAAAATTACATTATATTAATGTTAAAACATATATTGGCCAAAACTAATGTTTATAGTTCTTTATTACATCACTATGGGGTCATTATGATGTCATAAAACTCATTATATATTTAAACGGTATTTAATTTTTTCCTAAAAATTCGACTGTCTCAGAAAATTATGATAAATTCACCATTGGATAAATTTTACATCTTGATTGCAAAAATTATATTAATTTAATCTAAATAATTTTATAAATATGTTAATTTTTAATTTTAAAATAAAAAATCGACATTTATCAAAAATTCATGGGTTTTGACAAAACCTTCTTTCAAACCTTAATAAAAATTACAATTGCATTCATAAAAATATATGATCATTTATATTTAATAAAAGTAATTTAATAATAATAATTTATTAAAATATTAATAAATTATAAAGTCCCTTAATTCATCAATATAGTTTTCTTTGTTGAATATTAACTAAAAATATAATTTTCTTTTTAAAAACTGTTTACAATGTTACAATAATAAAATGTATGCACATTAATTATAAAAAACAATTAAAATTGTAATAGTGCAAGGGTTTTGTTACATAACCCCTTATAACACATATATAAGACCAAAGGGTATGGTGTGCTATGGTGACAGACTCTTGGGGTGGATTAGATAACATCATTCGGGAGGTAATATCTATTAACTTACACTTCTGCCATAGTCGGTTCTGCTCCAGCTTAACGTGTTCAAACACAGCTTGGTCTTGGACAAGAGAAAAGACAAATAATGCCACCTTCGTTCCGAGCTCCGACAAATGGGCTTTTTATGAGGCATGTCTGCTGGAAGAGGTCATCGCATCCTTTGTCTGAGTAAATTGTATTTGTTAAAGCCCTATATTTATACTAATCATGTGATCACTTTTCAACGACTATATTATCAACAGTCACAATTCATAAAGGTATTTTATAATCCAGAAACATAAAATCAAAGAACTTCACATTTAATATATCCATAATAAGACATTTAGTTAGATCAAGAGGAATTTTCATTAATGAATGTTTGGGTCATTACAAATTCCTCATATTGTCTCACAACAGTTGGTTTACACAGCCATGTGTAAAGCAATAGTGCACAAACAATGTTAATAATCTAAAGTAAACCCCAAGAACTAAATGGATAAATTGATAAAATCATATCATAGCATTAGATAAATCACTCCATCCTAAAAACACTAGGCATGGAATACAAGCAGCCTAACAGTTCAAACATGACTAAATGGTCAATTCCATAACAAACATGGTAAAAAACATCCCTAGCATGAAAAAATAAAATTTTTACAAATAAGAGACCTAACTCGTGAAAAAAAGTATATAAGGAATCAACTAGGTTAAAATCCCTAAACACGCAATACACCAATCTAGGTTATTGGGCACTATTGCACATAATATTCAATGACTAACTATAGAAAGGCACAAACCACCTACCTCTGCATTGGAGGATTGATATACACTGGCGTCAGTGTAACACCCATAGATTCCTTGATACACTGCTATTTTAATAATGCAATATCTTTCGTTGTATGCAACTTCAAGTTAGAGCACACCAAGACCAATAAATGTAGCTGTTATGAAAAGTAATACCCACTTTTTGAAACTTTATAAATATTATTATTCAAAACAGACATCATTTTTGGATTATGAATATCCAAATAGGCTTAGGGTGAATTTTTGGTATCTTTGTAAACATATTTAATATTTGATGAATAGTGAAAAACACTGAGTAGTTTTTTAAAACGACTTTCATTTAAATAATTATTTATTTTATTTAAATTTATTTTATGCCAAAAAAGATAAATATACCAATATAATTACAATTTAATTAATTGTAGTCATTTTATAATTAAATTTTACGTATAATATTTTGTAGAATATTTTTTCATATTTCACCCACCAATTATGGACATTTGATAATTTGCATAAAGAGCAATTTTACCTCTTCTGTGAATTGGATTTCAAAAATCCAAGCGGCGTGGTTTAAATTTTTATGTAAAATGTGTTTCAATACGATGAAAATAATTTTTGGTGAATAGTATCTTTTGAATATTATTTACTGGAGTTAAAAATAAATAAGGTAATTAAAGGTAAAAATGATAATATAATTATAATAAAAAATGTCATAATTCTACTGGATAATTGTTTTTTGAAAAAAATAAACCTTTTTAATAAAATTTTATCATTTTGGTCCACCTGGATTAGATTAGGAAATTTATATTTATTTTATTTAAAGAGGGATAAAAGTGTTAAATTCAATGTTTAATAAAAACAATTTTTAATATTGGGAAATACATAAGATTAATTCGACTATAAATATTAATTAGGAAGATACAATGATTTTTATAGATTTTTATTTAATTTATAAATTTTAGACCTTATATAATTAAATTTCGTGATGACAAAAGGATGATGCAATAATTTTACTATTAACGAATGATTAAAATAATTGGTATTATAAATATCCAAGTAAATTTAAATTGAGACTTTGGATGCATTATAATAATTTTATATGTTAATATGACATGTTATGAATGATTTAAATTATTTTTTTCCTGAAGTAATAATTTTTTATGACTTTCATAAAAACTAAATATTAAATAGTGTCAAAAATGATGTAAATGGGTTATTTAAACAAATACTATATTATTAATTGATATAATATTTATAAAAATTTAGGTTTTTTAAAAAGTATATAAATAATAATAGATATTTCAATAAGGAACCACTTTGGGTTATTTTGGATTTTTTTGTATTTTTATTAACCATTAATTATAATAATACAGGAATAAATGGTAAAAGTTAAACTATTTATCTAGAAGTTAAATCTAAAAGATAAGGTTAATATGGTGACCTAAACCTATCTGAAACCTATTGGATGAGATTTTTTTGACATAGAACAACCTTATACTCTAAATAAATCCTTTTTAAGCCATTATAAACTGAATATTATTGAATAAAAAATTAATATTTCATGCATTTCTTTAAGGGACCCTTACCTCTCTTATAAAATGGTAATTCCCCTTCTCTCATAATCACAACTCCAAAGCCATTTGTCTTGGACAACCCCAGCTCATATACCCTCCCAACTACCCTGACATCAACCTATAGGCCTTACGTTTATCATAAATCCAACCTAAGGAGCCCTTTTGGTCAAATCTAACGGAAACACCCGATGAAGAGGTAATTATTTCATTAAATCTTTCAAAGTTATTTTCTTCTTCCACTTCCTCTATCCTTTTTGTTTCCACATAAAAATAATAACAATTTTAACTTCTAGATAATGTGATGTTATTATAAATATGGTGCAACCATATTCTTTATTCTATCCATCCTAGGATTGCCAAAATCACCATTTATGAAAACGTACGGCTAACCGTCTCAACGTCGCGGTGTAGTTTGTTATTCAACAATTCATTATTTGGATGGCTATAATAATGGCTTTAATTGACGTAAATAAAAAATATAATATTTTAATTATTCTATATATAATATATACCATCATATTACATACAATTTCACCATCAATATAATGATATCATCGCTCACGTGTACGTACAGATTATCGTCCCCACGAATGCGATGAGATTAATTCCCCATCAAACCATCTAATAATAAATTTCATTTTAGGATTAAAAAATAATGTTTAAGAACTTAATAACATTCTAGATATGAATAAAATACATCCTATATATGAAAAAAATAATAACATAACAAAAAATATAATGGAAAATGAATCATTTAACACCCGAAACAATGATACTTTTGAAATATTATTAAAAAAGAAATAATAAAATAACATATATGATATCATTTTCTATGTGATTCTTTTATAATTCAATATAAATTATTTAAATTTTATACAAGAGGTTAATGAACCATCGACTAAGGAAAATTACTAGGTAAGGGTTAATTTTTACAATATTTTTATAATCTAAGGATGTATTTACGAAAGAATATAATGAGACATCATTATCATCCATATTTGTTTTTATTAAAAATGTATTTGAAAATATTTTTACCATTTCCTAGAATATTGGTTAATTTATTTTATACCAATGTTTTAATTTTCTTATAATGTTTTGAATGGAATATTTCATTCATTTTTCTTGGAAGGTACTTTATGACCTTTTCGAAAAATTAAGGAATGAATGTTTTTATCTTATATGGCGGGGGAAGTTATTTTATGTTGTAATAACACATTATAATATTACCTTACAAGATTATAAGAATAATTTCAAAATAAATGTTTTATTTTATAATTATGTTACTTTTAAATTATTTTCTAATATAAATATATATTTCTCTCAAATATTTTTGATTTCATCTTTGTCAACATCTTGTGATGGATTTTACACATGTTTAAAGTTGACTTATTATGATACGATCATCCATATTGTTTTGAAGGATCTATGATATGTTGGAATATGGATGTGTTATTTTTATTCCATCCATGTTTTAAGGTTAAAGTATTAAGATATTGTATTCTAGTTTTAATATGAATTCTTATGTTATGTTTCATCCTTTTCATATGAGGAATGCATTAGACATAGTAAGTGACGGGTGGCACCCACTATATATCCTTGATGCATCAATACGTGTAATGAGACAAACTAGTTTTTTAGCATAAGTAATTGGAAAAATGTTATTTGATGTCTTGGCCCAAGGCCTTCACTATGTGGTTATGATTTCTGGCATTATACATTACATCATTATGAAATTAGCTATTTATATTACATGTGATTATTTTACTAGAATAATATCCATGTGAATAAGTAAGTGGAATTATTTGATTTATCATTGACAAATTATAATTATGTTTAAGTTTTAAATACTTTTGTTTTAGTCTTATACATTTCATTAAATGTTTGTTCTTATTTATGTTATTTTTTTCTATATTGTTAACCTTACTGAGCATCTGATCTCAACCCATTCTAATGTTTTCATTTTTCCATGATATGAAAAAGAATATTATAATTAACCTGCATGGATACGACAAATGATATGAGTGTTTTCAAAGAATACACAATGTTTTTTTATTTCAGGATGTAATGTAAAACTTATGTATGTATCTTGTACATCCAATGATACTAAACTAATCGATCATTCGATACTTGATCTCCTGTGATCATTCCGATTTTATGTATTAATGCCCTGAATATAGGTAACTAGGGTTAGGGAATTATGGATTGTATTAGAGTACATTTAGAAAAAACCATGGAAACAAGATTTATAAAAACTCTGATTAGAGATCATTACCCTCTAATAGACTTTGAGGATTAGTATTGATGAAATTCATAGAATTTTGGTCATATAGAGATTTTTTAATTTTAAAAGAAATACATCTTTGTCTAGATATGAGTAGGTAGAGGTAGTTCTAGCACATATGTACCTAGGCATGAAAACCCTGAAATGGAGTTTTGTGCTTGACTCAGGGTATCCTTAAACACAACAATAGGCCTTCCGACACTCTTGTTTACGAAACAATTGAGGGATATGCTTACGATAATTCCCATTTCATTAAAAACCATATTAATGTATTTATGAGTAAATACGTACTCAAAGAAAAATTTATTAGGATTGTGGATTATATTCTTAAACTATTGAATTAAGGGTAGGTATTTTACTGGTTTTGAATTACGTTTTTCGATTCATAAACTGATCTGTTGTATTCCATGGTTTTAAAATGGAGCCGAGTGGAAGTAATGGAAACTATATCAACGTACATAATCCTTGTAGGTATTTCCATCCTTATAAATATAATTATAGTGGAGAAGGTGATGCAACCGGTGCTGATCATATTATAACTATACAAGGATAACTTACTAAGGTTTTGAATAATAGCCTTTCTTTTATGGAGCACCCTGATCCACACTGTGGAGGATCAATTTTGGGATTCTTCATGAGGAAACACCCACAAAAATTCAATGGGAATACAAATAAATTTGTAGATAATTAATGGATAAGTTTCATAGTGACAATATATCATGCTTTGGGAGTATAGAATGGGAAAAAAAATTCATGGCAGTTTATTGATTCATTGGAGATGCAGATAAGTGGTAGACATTAATTCAAAACACAATGGAGGATGAAGAAGTATCAAATATAGAAAAGAGTGAGTTTAAAGATTTTTTCATATGAAAATAATTTCTTCCATACCATCGACCGAATATGGAAAGATAATTTCAATGTCTAAGGTAAAAGGAGGATGAGATTTTTGAAAATTATGAGGCTAGCATTACAAGGTTTTCAAGGCATGAAACACTTTATATACATAACCCAATGATTAATATTGATCGATTATTTGATGGGTTAAAACCATTTCTCTATCTAGAATTAGTCTCACTATCCTTCTCATTGTATGATGATATTGTCTCATGTGATATCAAGACAGAAAAGGAATTATATAAGTCTTATGACTTTAATGTAATGCAAGAGAATAAGAGATCTACTGAACACTCTAGAAATGGAAATAAGGGGAAGAAGGGAAATTTTGATTTTCCATCATGTAATAAATGTGGGATGGAACACCCCGGTACATTCCTGAATGGAATAGGAGTATGTTAAATGTGTGGTGAAAAAGGCCACCGAGCTCATGATTTCAAGGGAATTAAAGAGGTTGTAAATGTGGAATGATATAGTTTTAGATAAATAGGGCATTTTGGAAATTAATTTTTTAAGCACCAAGGAATCAAACTTCAAAAAAAGGCCAAGGTAGGAATGCCAAGCTTATTCGATCACTAATGCTGTGGTAAATGATCCGAATGATGTGGTGGTAGGTAATTTTATCATTTCCTAAAATTCAACCAATACATTATTTGATTTCGGATCATTTCATTGTTTCATAGACTCCCCGTTTTCTAATAAAATTAGATATTTACTATTTGATTTAACAAGGATGTTGTCATTACAACCTCTTAAGGGAAGTATCATTACAACAATGTTTTGTGAATCATTTACCATTAGGGCATATAAATGGAATTTATCTACTGATATCATCATCATACCAATCATTTAATTTGATATAATCCTTAGTATGGATTGGATTTTAGACCATGATGCGAAAATTTATTATAAGAATAAGGAGGTTACAATTTTTTATGATGATAAGGAGTGCCATATCTTTAGTGCAAAAACATCACCATCAAATTCATATGTAGATCCACCCCCATAATCTCTACTAAATTAAATTATTGGGGAGGTAGTAAGTGAAATAACTATGGGCGAGGAAAATAATTTCCAAATAGAGGATGTACCCATTATGAATGGAAACGTTGATGTGTTTATAGAAGATTTACATGGACATCCTTCATAATAATAAATTGAGTTTTCCAATGACTTAATTCCTGGTTCATATCCCATATTGAGGACCCCTTATAGAATGTCCACTATGGAATTACTGTAAAAAAAGAGACAACTATAGTAATTGAGTTATAAGGGATTTATTCTCCCTAGTGTTTCTCTATGTAGAGCCCATGTTTTTCTAGAAGAAAGATCGATCTATGAGGTTGTGCATTGACTACCGGGAGATCAATTCTATAACAATAAAGAAAATGTATCCCATACCTCATATTGATTATATATTCAATCAAATTCATGGAGCTCCATATTTTTAAAATATTGAACTTCGATCTAGATATCATCAGTTGTGTGTGAAGAAGGAAGACATTCCGATGAAAACATTTTGTACTAGGTATGGGCATTACGAGTTTACAATAATGCCTTTTGGACTGAATAATGCACCATATGTCTTCATTGATATAATAAATAGTGTTTTGAAGGAATATACTGGTGAACTTTTAGGGGTATTTATTTATGGTATCTTTGTATACTCAGAAAGTGATGAAGATCTTGAAATTCACATTCACACTTTTCTATAGACTCTTAGATGAAATAAATTTTATAGGATGTCTACAAAGTTTGAAGTCTAGATTATGGAGATTTATTTTTTGTGGCCATATTTTTTCAAAGGATGGAATTGCAGATGGTCGTTCTATGAAAAGAGTAACACAAGAATGTCCATCACAGTCATGTGTAATCGAGGTATGTAGTTTTTATGGTTTACCAGGTTATTATCTGCATTTTGTCCAGAATTGTTCCTGATTGGCCATCCCATTAATCAAGCTCATAGGAAATAGGGTTATGTTTGTATGGAAAAAATAATGTGAAGAATGTTTTGAAGAACTGAAGAGATTATTTTTCAATTCTCATATATTTACTATACCGTCGAGGAATGATGGGTTTGTTATTTATAGTGATGCATCAAGAATGGACTGGGTTATGTCCTTATGAAGAATGATAGGGTTTTTGACTATGCATCACAATATCTAAAAATTCATAAACAAAATTATCCCACGGATGATCATTAGTTAAGAGCTCTAATGATTGCCTTTTATATATGGAGAAACTATCTCTATGGTGAAAAATGTGAAATATATACTGATCATAATAGTTTGAGGTATATTTTCTCACAGAAATAACTCAACACGAGCCATAAATGATGGATTTATCTACTTTGATATTGTGATTTCACTATACACTACCACTCAAGGTGTGAAAATAAGGTGGAATATGCTTTGAGGAGACAAGATCATGGAGTTTTGAACAAGATGAGAATTGAAAGTGATCCTATGTTTATTGATCTAGAAAATAAGGATATTAGAATAATCATGTAAGGTGAAACATCAGTACTTTATCAAATGGTTACCAAAACATTTTTAATAAAAACAATAAAAAGTTCTCAGACTCATGATGAGGAGATTCAAAAGAAAATTAATGTTGTGAATGATGGGAGTTTGATTGACATTGTATATGGAGATGGAATTATGAAATTTGGGGGGAGGATTTGGGTTCTCGACATACCTTATCTAAAAAGAGAATTGTTGGATGATTCTCATTTCTCCAAATTTTATATACACCCTCAAGGAACTAATATGTATAGTGATTTGAAGAAACATTATTGGTGTGACAACCTGAAGTGGGAGATTGTTAATTATGTGCCAAGATGAATGGTTTTTCAACAAGTTAAGGTAGGAAGAAAACATATTTCATGACTAATGAATCATCTTCCCATAACGGAGTGGAAATGGGATGATATTATGATGGACATTGTCATGTGACTACTGTAGACGTCGGAGAAGTCCGTTGTTCCCAAACGAAGCTCCGGATGCGGAAAGCGAGGTCATATTTGGAGTCGGAAGAATGTTTCGGAGGGCCCGGAGGCCTTGCGCGGAATTTCAGAGGTCTGCGCGCAAAGATGATGATCCGCGCGCAAAACCCCCGGGATGCGCGCAACTCCCTTGCGCGCCGTGCCCGATTCCGCGCCCGCGAGGAGAATTCCGCGCTCGCGCCTTGGATTCCGCGCCCGGGGTTGCCTATAAATACTAGGCGACCCCCAACGTTTCAAAGGTTGCTGGAAGTCGAACGGTCTCCCGCGCGCGCAATTCAACCCCTTCCGCGCGCAATGCCGATCTTCAGGTAACCTCCTTTCTTTCGCGCAATAGAGCCTTGGGGTCCGCCTTCGCGCGCAATCCCCTTGGCTCATTTCCTTTTAATAAATTTCAACCCGAAGGACTTTGCGCGCAAAAGAAGCCTCTTGCGTGCAATTGCCCCCGGGTGCGCGCAATCCGACCCGATTGCGCGCACCCCCCATTTTCAAAGTGGCCATTCGTTAGAGAATGAGCCGTTGCCCCCGCGCGCTATCCGAAGCCCGGTGCGCGCAATCCCAACCTTCCGCGCGCAAAGGGCTGGCCCAATTGCGCGCCAGACCGCCATTTTTGCGCGCCGACCCGCGGTTTTGCGCGCAAAGCTCCTCTTTTGCGCGCAATCCGCCAGGGTCGCCTCCCTCGACCCCCTGAGGGCACCTGCCTGCGTGGCGCCCGATGATCCTCATCCTGGGTGCCCGCACCGTGCGTTGTCTTCCCGTGCAGCTCTCCAGGTTCGTGCGAAGTGACATGCACCCATCGTCCGGCAACCTATGCCCAGCATGACGTTAAACTGCACATTCGTCCCGCATGACGTTAAACTGCGCATACGTCCAGCATGACGTTAAACTGCATATTCGTCCAGCATGACGTTAAACTGCAGATACGTCCAGCATGACGTTAAACTGCATATTCGTCCAGCATGACGTTAAACTGCAGATACGTCCAGCATGACGTTAAACTGCACATACGTCCAAGCTGCACGACGCTAAACTGCCTAGCCCCCATCGTCCGCGCTGCAAGACGTTAAACTGCCAAGTGCTTCGTCCTCAACACACGACGTTAAACTGTACTTCGTCCGGCAAGACGTTAAACCGTCCGCCTCGTCCTCAACACACGACGTTAAACTGTACTTCGTCTGGCAAGACGCTAAACCGTACGCATCATTCGATCCCGTGCCTCGCACGCAGGGTCTCCCCCGGTTTGGATGTGGCCCCCACCCGCTCGTCTCTGCAGGGATGTCGGGATTTTCCCCCTTTTGGGACGATTTAATGGGAGCGGCTTTTCCCTACGGGGGCAGGGTATTACAAACCCCTAGTTTCTCGTGGGAGGCTGCACATGTGTATCTCCATTGCGCCTCCCCACGGCCGAAGCCAGTAGAGGGTGTGACTGGGATCGAGGTGTCTTCTGCTTTCGGTCCAAGTCCCTTCCAACTGAGTTTTTCCGCATCCGGGCTGTCTCAAGTGCGTAAGTCCTGACAGAATGAACTACGTGGACTTTGATTCCTGTCTTCTATACAGGGTACGTAGGAAGCCTCCCTGAGGTCCAAGCCCACCACCTGGTCGTCCCGGTCGTATTTACGTCGGTTCGTCCATCAGTGGACCCCTCCAGGGTTCACGCTTGCGTCGATTCACCTATGAATCCGCCCCTGTGGGAGACTGCCCGCGTGTATCTCCGCGGTGCCTCCCCACAGCCCCCCTTTTCCATTTCCCCTTTTATCTTCCAGCATGACGTGAAACTGTGATCCACCCGGCCGTTCCATCCCCCTCTGTGCGAGGTGGTTCAGTTCAATCCTCCGCCCGGCGGCCTAGACCTCTTCGTGAGTCGGCTTGCCGACGTCCACCATGACGTTAAACTGTATACCCGAACTACGTTGACTTTGATCCATGCTAACGCGCGGTACATAGGAAGCCCCTCCGGGGTCCAAGCTCTTCACTCCATCATCCATCCTGATCCTTACCCGGGCCGCCACATCCCGGTGGGGTCATGCCACTTCACTCCACTCCACGTTACTTGGGAAGCTGCCCATGTGCTGGCCCCAGCGTCGGAGGTTCCCCGCAAGGGGTTCTGTCATCTGATCCACTTTTCGTGTTGATCGGTCCGATGCCGTCCCCGCTGGACGTTAAACTCGCGGCATACCCCGTGTTAAACATGGGAAGCTGAGGAAAACCACAGGTGACACTGTTCCCCGCACCCAGTGCGGGATGCCTCAGGCCATCATGCCTTCGAGAAGCCCTATTAGGGACGGAAGACAGACGTGCAAAGCCGCAGTGTTACGACACGCCCCCAGCACCCAGAGCCACCCGGCCTTCTCACCGCAGGTTGCTGCCCCGACCAGACTCCTTGGAACGTCCGGGCGGAAGCAGCGTAATTAACCGGTGTCCATGAAGATATGGCGCCGGGAACAAGATTCACGAACATTCTTAAGTCTATGATGGAGACCCGGATTAGGCGACGAGTTCCGAGGAGACGTCCAAGGAAGGAGGAGCCGACATCCCATCATCCCGGTTTCGATCAAGGAGCAGACGCCCCTGAATAAGGGACGAATGCCGCCCGCCCTTGGAAAGCGGGACTGCGGGACCACAAGCCGCGCGCCCATCCCCTCGGGTTGACGGGTGCACGCGCGAATGCGTCCTGGCGGAACAGCGTAACCCGACGCACATCCGCACCGAAACAGAAAAATGGTGAACCCGACGTGAATCTCTTCTCCTCGATACGAAGACCGATGGCTTTCAGAGGTGTTGGAAGACCGGCATGTTGCCCGGCCAAGCATTCAGTCTTACCCGCCAGGGGCTGGGGAAGTGAAATCGGGCACTCCGTCTCGCAACGTCGAGGGCATGGGTTCCCCCCACGGAAGGCGTCGTGGCGCTAATGGTTGGTTGACGATTCCTTTTTCCTGTCAGTGTTAATGGGTTCTTCTCCCTGCTTTCAGAAATCAGGTCGCCCGATCCAGTGCCCGATCTCCACCCGCCCACTGGCGCAGGGATAGGGGAAACACCGACGCGGCTACTCCGCGCGGTCCTGCCCGTTCCGCAGTCGTCCCAGCAGCCGCAATTGCGGGACGACCACGCCCTCTCTCCCCCTCGGAGGTCATCCAGAGAATGGTGATCAACACCCTGGTGCGGAGATACGAGGAAGAGGGAGTCATCCCCACTAGGGAAATGGCTCGCCTAGACCTTGAGGAGGCTGCGCCTCGCCACCACCGCCGCCCTCGAGGGCCGCGCAGGGAGGCACCGCTGCCTACCTCAACGTCCAATCGCTTCGGGAGTTTATCCCCGGAGCGCTCTGACAGTTCCCTTCCCTATGCGGATGAGGTGGAAGATGCCCGGGATCACCCTATCCGGGGTTCGCTCCAGGGATCTACGGTAAGGACTCCCGCCAGGCCACGGAGACACCGCCGCCAGGCCTCTCCAGTCGAAGAGCGGGCTCTCCACCTGCCCGCGACGCTCATTCCGACTCGCCTGTCCCGACGCCAACGTCGAGCACGAGCGGAAGAGGATGCCCACCTTGGGGCTCTAGCAACAGCGGCCGCATTGGCCCAAGCCACTGATGGCTCCAGTCGCCAGGCCTCTGCGCATCCTGAGCAGGGGAACTCCTATGCCCGACCTGGATCGAGGCCCCGACCGCCCCAAAGGCAGGTTGGGTCGACTCTCCCGGTTGCTGGCACTGGCAGTAGCCACCGCGGACCACCTCGCGGTAGCGCTATTCACCGGCAGGATCTACTCTGTGTGGCCGATCCAGGAGGCATGGGTCATCCCACCTTCCGATCCCGGCCCGGAGGCCTGCCCGGAATCATCTCTCCCCGCGTCCCCTTTGATATCTGTCCCGGTGCCCCTCGCACCTTGGTTCCCAGTCCTCTTGGCCCCAGCACCAGTGCGGCCGGAGGACGCCAGGACAGAGATCAGCCCTGCCCCGAAGAACCACCCAGGGGCAGGAAGGCAAGGCGTCGACGCCGAGGGAAGAATGTTACGGAATTCCGGACAGAGATCCGACCGGTTTGCTTCTCTGACTCAGAGGCGGAGTACGATTCGGCGACAGAGCCCCTTCCCCAATCCCGCCAGTCAAGGGCAGGGGTAGGAATGCGGCACGTCAGCCTCGTGCTCCCCGAGAGCGAGATCGATGTGATCCCTGCTTCTCTCCGAAGGTATATCCGGAGTAACGAGGGCCTGGTAGACCCCCAGGGATCAAGCTTGCGGTTGGTACCGGCCCCTCCGGAAGTGCCTTCCGCCTCGATCGGAGAAGCCGGAGACTTTTTCTGGGGACCGTCGGTCGAACCACGATCTAGTGCACCCTCGGCGAGCACCGATGCTACGGCAGGATGTTCGCTCACCGGCCCGTCCTATCGTGATGTGGTAGCCAGGGCACCGCCACCCTCAGAGGGCGGCCCGGGATATGGAGGCCAATCGGCCTGCTCGCCGTATTCACCGCCGGCCAGCCCGTCAGCCCAGCGGCCCGCCTCGGCACCACTACCAGTTTCCCGTCCGTTCCCAGCCATTGAAGAGGACCAAGGAGATCTGGGTCCCGAGTTTGAGTCATGGAGCTTCTGGACCGTCCTTTCAGAGGGCCACTTCCCTGAGAAGTTTTGGCCAGTCGCAGGACCGGGCTTTGATGCACCCGAATCGCTCACCCCGGATGAGTTCGAATGCTTCCGCCTAACTCTCCGGGAGACTCGCTCCTGTCTTCACCGCCTAAAAATGCCATACCCCGGGAGTCAAGCGCACCAGGAGGATATTGGTGAGCAGTGCCGTCAAATTGACCTGGCCATGCTCCCCGCGGTTCGGCACCCCGGGTCATTTGAGCACCACGAGGCCCTCCAACAACGATGCGTTGAGTGTTTTCAAGTACTCCGCAAAGTTATCGAGGAAGCCACTCCCCACGTGTATATCCGTGGATGGGGGCAGTACGCTGCCCTACGCTTCAGTGTGATCCGCCGACAGCCCGATTCGCTGGGTGGCCCTGAGGGTATATCCCCAGGGACAGGAACGGTCAATATGGCTGACCTGTCGGGAGAGGGGAACGACTTGGAACTTCTCGATGGGGGCTTCCCCCCCGAAGACAAGCCGTCGTCAGACCCATCAGTGAGAGTTACTCGTCATCAGAGGAACCTCCTGGGGCTCCCCGCACCCACTGAAGCACTGACGTTGAGCCGAAACGTCAGCAAAGGAAAAGAGCACAGCGAGGCTATAAGGCCCGCCGACCCATCTGCCTCCATGCAGAGGGCAGAGGAGGATCCCGAGAAGGCTACGCTACGTCAGCAGCTCGCCGAACAGAAGAAGCTGGTTGACCAGCTCCTCGCCGAGCGCGCTGTAGAACGGCGGCCTGACTACGGTGATCCCAGGCCAGGACAGCAGGGACCGGAACAACCGCTCCTCGATGAGACTCTCCCGGGCAACCGTGATTATGCCGTGTTTTCCGACAGGAGAGAGGCCATTGCCTATGGCAAGAGGGCGCGGTATGTTTCGCCACACCCTCCCGAGCGGTGTGACTACTTGAGAGATCCCGCTCGGATTCCTCCCGCTGCCCCAAGGGCCGCTCCGCCCGCCATCCCACGAGCTGCCGAGTTCGACGACCCGGTCGACGACCCGATTGAAGGGCCATGCAATGCGCTCGTGGTTAGAGATCCTCGCCAGGACTGGAACCCATGTCCGGACGATCCGATGGCGGCACTCATTGCCCACTTGGAAGCCTTGGAGACTCGGCAGGTGGCGATCCCACAGGACGGCAAGCCCTACCCAGCATGGGTGGATGACATGCCGGCGCCTCCGGGATTCGGGAATCCCACTTTTGCCCCCTTCAACGGGACTGGAGATCCGCCACAGCATTTAGCCCACTTCAACTCGAGGTGCGGGCCTATGTTGGGGACTCCGGCGCAGCAGGAGGCCGCTAAGCTTCGCTGCTTTGTTCAGACACTTGAAGGGCCAGCATTTGTCTGGTACAGCCAGCTCCCCGTCGGGTCGGTAACCAGCTGGGAGGACCTCCGTAGACAGTTCCTCTACCAGTTCAGTTCCACGACCCGGAAGACAAGTATCGCAGACCTCTTCAAGTGCAAGCAGAGGCCTGATGAGCGAGTCGCGGACTTCGTCGCCCGATGGAAGGGTCTCACGTATTCCCTTGACATGCCATTGACTCAGGAGCAGTTGCTGACAATGTGCGTCGGGAACGTCAAGACTGAGCTGGTCCCTTCCCTGATCACTCAGAATTACCCCGGAGGGTTCAGGGACTTCTCAGACAAAGATCAACGTCTTGAGGAAGCCCTGCAACAGGCCAGCCAGGCACACCCGCTGCCTCCTATGATTCCTGCAAGGAGAGTCAGCAGGGCTGAGCCCGCTGCTGTTGCCCAGATAGAGGCCCCCAGGCCGTTGGAGCTGCTGCCGGTGAGGCCAGCTCCACAGCCTCACAGGAATCCGCCTCCACGGGCTCAGTTCCCGGCCCAGCAGCGGCAGCCTCAGAACCGGCCGGCCCCTCCGTGTAATGTACCGCCGCAACCCAGGCGAGATAATCAGGGTCCACCTCCTCGGCAGGCCCCTCCAGCCCCTCGTCAAGACCACACTCCCAGGGGCCCGCGACACCTGACTTACTCATTCCATGAGGATCAGGTCCCCGGTTATTTCCGGAGCGCCCTGGAGCAGAGGATTGTGCGACTGCCTGAGTGTTGGAAGCCAGAGGAGGCACATCTTACGAATAACCCCCGCTACTGCCCCTACCATCGAGCCCTGGGGCACACCATCCAGCGGTGCTATGTGTTTAAGGACTGGCTCCAAGACCAGATTAACAACAATGTAATCAGGTTGGGCCCAACTCCAGCACAAGTGGCGGGCGTGTTCGTGGGATCAGATGACGATAGTGGCAACGAGGACGAATGGCAGCTGGTCTCCGACCGCGGGTCCCAGAAGTACAATAACTGGATGGCCCGCAAGACGACCATTCGCGCCCATGGAATCATCCGTGCGCGCTTGAATCAGCCTGAGCCCCCAGAACCTGCGGGTGCTGCTTCGGCATCGTCGTCCCAGTCTGCCTCCTCCAAGAGGAGCAAACGGCGGCAGCGCAAGAAGGAAGAGCGCGCCCCGCCAGTTCCGCCACTATCCCGTACTCTCGGCGATTTCATGCCCCCGGAGATGGGGGTCCCTCCTCGGATCCGCCCGGTGATGGATGATTCGTCCGATGACGGTATTGGGTACGCTTCGGTTAACACCGTCGAGCTGGTAAATCCCTTTTCGGTTCCCGACGTTGAAGAACACCAGGTGGACCTCCCTAGTGTCCCCGGTCGTCACTACCGTCGGAAGAACCGCAGCAGCAAGAGTCGCCGGGGCACAGCCGTCGGTACCTCCAGCCAGGCCGTGCACGCCACTGAGACTAGGCAGCAGGCTCAAGATCGAGCTCAGCGTGCGCAGGCCCCCCATTCGGGGATGACGGATTCGCCTCCGCCACTGTTTGTGGTGTGGGACCAGGCAGAACCGCCTCAGCCGCGTCGCGACCAGCTCCGCCCTGCCACAAGTCCATCCCGGCCTCCTGACTCCAGTACGGTGACCATTTCCCGGACTGCGACCAGTGAACGGCGAGATGCGCCAAGTACCAGTCGGCCGCCGATCCAACCGGCAAGGCCCGTCATGCCACCAACTGCAGAGCAACCTCCTGCAACCAGGGGCTCGCGCTTGGCCAAAAAGTATGATGTCCTGAAGCACTTGGCCGACATCCCAGCAAGGCTCTCCATCCTTGAGGCTCTGCGCATGTCATCTGAGATGCGCGAGGCACTCGCTGAAGCCCTGAAAAGCCCCCTCCAGTTTGAGACAGAGGTTGCGGCTGCAGAGGCCTTTCACGCCGAAACGATCGAGGACGCCGAATGTCAGGCAGTTATCTCATTCTCTGGTAAGGATGAAGACCCTCCTATATAGGGACATATCCGTCCGCTGTATGTCACTGGCCAGTTCAATGGCCTTGAAGTCCGGCGCTGTCTTGTCGACACGGGGTCCGGGATTAACCTGATTCCAACTCGGACGCTCCGGAGATTGGGGTTGTCTGAGGATGACTTGATTCCCTCCGACCTCAGGATCCAGGGGTACGACCGCACCGAGCAAACCCCGGTCGGCAAGATACGTTTGAAGACCCAGTTCGGTGATTTGGTTGCCAACACCGAATTCATGGTAGTCTCTCAGGACACTGCGTATAACGCATTGATGGGCAGGCCATGGCTTCACCTTCACGCGGCGGTTCCCTCGTCATACCACCAATGCCTCAAATACTCCCTTAATGGTCGAGTAGGCGTGCTTCAAGGAGATGCCTCTCCTTTTGCCTCATGTGAAGCCCGCTATCTGGACGCGGACTATTACAAGAGCAAGGATAAGCAGATCCTGGCAGGTGAGGTTGAGCCTGTCGTTGTTGCGAGCGATCCCTGGGCAAGTCTGGATGACGCTTACGTCCTCCCGATTCACCGGTTGGACGTCGCCATGGTCTTGACAGTCCGCGAGTCTCCTGATGAGACGGCCGCGACCGCCCGCGCCAGCACCAGTGGCCCAGCAGGATCTGGTAGCCCCAATGCAGTTTCCAACGCAGTCTCTCCCGTGGATGATCCCTCCCCGAGTGGAGAGGATATGGAAGACGCACCCCCCAGCCTTTGAGGAGGGCGTCCCCGCCACGGTCGATGAGTTAATACAGGTGAACCTTGGAACCGAGGCCGATCCAAGACCCACATTGGTTAGTGCCGCCATGCCCTCTGAGGAGCGGCAGCAGTACGTGGACTTTCTCAGGCAGCACCGTGATGTGTTCGCTTGGGGCTATGACGAGATGCCGGGGCTAGATCCTCAGGTAGCCGTCCATCACCTTGGTCTCCCGGCGAACCATCGCGGGTTCAAGCAGCCTCCCAGGAAGATGCACCCATCCCACGGTGCCATGGTTGAGGCCGAAGTTGACAAGCTTATCAAATCCAACTTCGTGAGGGAAGTTCAGTACCCCAAATGGCTGGCCAACATTGTGCCGGTCAGGAAGAAGAACGGGCAGATTAGAGTCTACATCGACTTCCGCGATCTCAACCGCCACTGTCCGAAGGATGATTTTCCCCTTCCAGTGACAGAGCTGTTGATTGATGCCACGGCAGGGTTCCAAGCCCTCTCCTTCATGGATGGATACTCCGGATACAACCAAATTCGGATGGCCCCTGAGGATGAGGAGTTCACTGCCTTCAGGGCCCCCCAAGGTACCTTTTGCTACCGGGTCATGCCCTTCGGCCTGAAGAATGCAGGTGCCACCTATCAACGGGCGATGCACCGCATATTCAAGCCAATCCTTGGCACGCTAGTGGAATGCTACGTCGACAACTTGGTTGTCAAATCGCGCCAGCGTCGGGACCATCTCAAAGATCTTGAGAAAGTGTTCAGCTTCCTCCGGTCTCGCTGCCTGAAGATGAACCCGTTGAAGTGTGCCTTTGGGGTCACCTCCGGAAAGTTCCTTGGATTTGTGGTAAGATACCGGGGTATTGAGATCGACCCAGAGAAAATCAGGGCGATTAGCCAGATGCCTCCCCCGGGTACCGTCCGGGAACTGCAAGGGTTCCAAGGCCACTTAGCCTATATACGCCGATTCATCGCGAATCTGGCCGGCAAGTGTAAGCCCTTTTCTCGGCTTATGAAGAAAGGTGCCACCTATGTATGGGATAAAGAGTGTCAGACCGCTTTCGAGGAAATCAAGCAGTACCTGCTTCAACCTTCGGTCCTGATGCCGCCCGTATCCGGAAAGCCGCTGGTCCTTTATGTGACCGCCCTGGAACGGTCCCTGGGTGCCCTTCTCGCCCAGAAGAACAACGAGGGAACAGAGAATAGCCTCTATTACCTCAGTCGCATGCTCCTCGATGCGGAAGTTAGGTATTCCCCCATCGAGAAGAGCTGCCTGGCGCTCGTATTTGCCGTACAGAAATTACGGCACTACTTGCAGCACCATGAGGTACAGTTGGTTTCTCGGGTGGACCCGTTGAAATATATCCTGAGCCGGCCTATGTTGACTGGCCGCCTAGCGCGGTGGGCTGTGATTCTCCAGTAGTTCGACATCAGGTATGTGTCTCAGAAGGCCATCAAAGGGCAAGCGTTGGCAGACTTTCTGGCCGCTCACCCGACCTCCGCGGATCAGCCGCTGGATCTAGGCTTTCCTGATGAGACCATTCTCTCGGTTGATCGAGCCGATCCATGCTGGCAGATGCACTTTGACGGTGCCTCCCGGAGCCCCACCGGTAGAAGACTCGATAATCCTAAGCTCAACAGAGTGGGCTTGGGCATCGTCTTCATTACCCCGGAGCGAGCCGTGCTGCCATACTCTTTCCTGTTGTCAGAGGGCTGTACCAACAATTAGGCGGAATACCATGCCCTCATCACCGGCCTCGAGTTGGCTCTCGAGATCGACGTGCCCCGTCTGTGCGTGAAAGGGGACTCCGAGCTGGTCGTTAAGCAGATCAATGGCGACTACGTTGTCAGGAAGCCGGAACTTGTGCCATTGTTGGAGTGCACCCTCCTTCTGATGGCCCGGTTCCCTTCTCGGCCGGAAATTGTCCATGTTCCCCGGTCGCAGAACGGTCGAGCAGATGCTTTGGCCAGCCTCGCTGCGTCACTTGCGGAGCCTGAACAGGACAACCTGATCATCCGCGTGACGCACCGCAGTCTCATCGCTCCCGTTATCCCGGAAGAAGATCGCGGCCCGTTGGTAAGTAACCTCACCACGGTTGCCCCCATGCCCGGAGCCCCGAGTACCCCAGATATGACAGTCGGATCAGCCCCTGATTGGAGGACGCCTTTGGTTGAGTACCTCCAACATGGCATTCTTCCATCGGATCGGGCCGAGCGCGAGCGAGTTCGACGCCGTGCATCGCAGTTCGTCCTCCAGAGCAGTCCCGGCCTGGAGCAGATCCTCTACAAACGCGGATTTGATGGTGTTCTCCTCCGTTGCCTTCAGGGAGTTGAGATCCCACGAGTCATGCAAGAGGGTCATGCTGGTTCGTGTGGCGCCCACCAGACTGGGCCGAAGCTGTCCCACCAGATTCGGAGGTTGGGATACTTCTGGCCCTCTATGATCCATGACTGCGTCGAGTATGCCAGGAGGTGCCATGCGTGCCAGGTTCATGCGAACTTTGTGCATCGGCCGCCGGAGCCTCTCCATACCACAAGGTATTCCTGGCCCTTTGCAGTCTGGGGTCTGGATGTTGTGGGACCTTACCCGCCGGCGACAGCCCGCCAGTGCCGGTTCATTCTGACCGCTACGGACTTCTTCTCCAAATGGGCAGAAGCGATTCCGCTCAGAGAGGTCAAATCCTGTTCGATCGCTGACTTCGTGACCTCCAACATCATCTATCGATTTGGAGTGCCTCACGCTATCCTCACGGATAACGGAACCAATTTCCGAGCAGCCGAGTTGAAGAAGTTGTACGCCAAGTATAACATTCGCTCGAACCATACATCTCACTATCATGCGCAGGCGAATGGACAGATCGAGGCGTTTAACAAAACCCTCTCTAAGATTCTGCAAAAGATGGTTGGTCAGAGCAAGAAGAGTTGGCCGGACAAGCTCCCCAACGCCCTCTGGGCTTATCGGACGATGACTCGCAATTCCACCGAGATGACCCCTTATTCCCTGGTGTATGGAGCTGAGGCCGTCCTGCCCATTGAGATCCAGTTGCCGTCCTTGCGCACTGCGGTCTACGACCAGCAAGCGCCGGACAGAGTTGCTGAAGCCCGTCTAGTCGAGTTGGAAGCACTGGATGAGAATAGACTTCGCGCTTTGCACAACTTGGAGAGGCATCAAAGCAGAATGGCTCGAGCTTTCAATAAGAAGGTTCGCCTCCGCTCCTTCCTGCAGGGTGATCTAGTGCTAGCCCTAAGAGCGCCGATGATCCCCGGCAGGAAGCCGCCCAAGTTGGAGCCCAAGTGGGAGGGACCTTTTGTTGTCCACAAGGTCTATCCCAATGGTGCGTACTCCCTAGCGACTATGGATGGTGAGCGTGTCACTCCTCCCACCAACGCTAGGTTCCTCAAGCAATACTTTGCCTGAGTGTTCATTCGTCCCGCATGACGCTAAACTGCACTTCGTCCCGCATGACGCTAAACTGCACTTCGTCCTGCATGACGTTAAACTGCACCACGTCCTGCACGACGTTAAACTGCATACGTCCAAGCTGCACGACGTTAAACTGCCCAGCGTATCGTCCGCGCTGCAAGACGTTAAACTGCCAAGTGCTCCGTCCAACATGACGTTAAACTGTACATCGTCCTGCATGACGTAAAACTGCCCCTCAAGAACTACGTGCGGCTTGATTCCCATCCTTATGGGATACGTAGGACCGCCTGAACATTCATGTTTCAGGCCCAGCCCCATCCTTCGGGAATTTCCATCTCATCCTGGTCCCTTGGCCCAGTTTCCCCCGGGTGTGCGGCGTATGGTGTGAGCGCGGGGATATGCCCTCATTCACGTCGCTTTGCTCGTCACGCTGTACGCCCCCCCCACGTTTGGGGATGCCTTCTGCTCCCCCCTTCTTTTCCCCTCATCGTCCTGCATGACGTTAAACTGCACTTCAAGAACTACGTATGGCTTGATTCCCATCCTTATGGGATACGTAGGACCGCCTGGACATTCATGTTTCAGGCCCAGCCCCATTTCCCGGGAATCTCTATCCCGCGTTGGGCCTCTGGCCCCAGTTCCCCTCCTTTTTGTGCGAGGCGTATCGCGTGAGCGGGGGATTATGTCCTCATTCACGTCGGTCTACTGGCCGCGCCGTACGCCTCCCCCGTGTGTGGGACCACCTCACACCTCTCATCATCCTGCATGACGTTAAACTGCCTCTCAAGAACTACGTATGGCTTGATTCCCATCCCTCTGGGATACGTAGGACCGCCTGGACGCTTGTGTCTCAGGTCCAGCCCCGTCTCTTGGTTGATCACGGGGATCTGCCCCCCTCCGGTTGCTCTCAGGGTGAGTCCTCCAACCCTTTCCGGAGATCTGTTAACATGCTTTGGGTGCTTCGGTCTATGACTCGTAGTGTCAGATTCAATCCCGACAAGTCCTGTGTTGCTTGTCAGGCCCCACGCTTCCTCTTGTTCGAGCCTTCACTCAAAGGGATCCTCGTTAGCGGTTTGGGTACGATGCCTTAGTGCTCTCCCACCGCTCCGGGTCGATTTACCGGCGGGTCTTGGGCCGCAAATCGATATGAATCCTGCGATTGAGCGGTTGATGCTCGTTTGCTTGCCCCGTCTTAGGCTGACGCGATCGGATGTTGTGTTGCGAATGCGTCAGCAACATCCTTGATCGCCATGTCGGCTCTTTCAGGCTCTGAACATTGGTTGCGCAGTCCTCATCACACTCCGCCTTTATGCGTTGTAGTGGAATCTCGACACTCTCTTCATACTGACCTCCAGTACGCCTCTACACGTTAGGCAGACCAACCAGGGTAATGATGTCGTTCGAGGCTCCCATGATCTGAGCACCAAGGATATATGCGGATGCCCTCCCTAAGGGCCGTGCGTGGCTGGACCCTCGTCCCCATAAGGAGGAAGGATTCGCCCGAACAATCGCGTTCTGGGCCCAGTATATCTGGAGGCTAGCATCTCTGCCCCTCGGGTGATGGACATATGCGGACCCCTATCCCAAGACCCTTCTCCTGGAATCGTGCGTGGCCGCAGGGCTGGGTATGTTCCCACCTCCGCCGTGTCCGCCGTACCGCAATAAGCGGATTCCTCCATGGTCCGAACCACACGACCTTAAACTGTGTTGTCTGGTCCTACCACACGACCGTAAACTGTGATCGTCTTGGCCGCCCGACGAGAAACGACACTGCATCGTGATGTCCTCCTCAGGGGACACTCATGTTGGGCGCTGGTTAATGACCACGCCATTCATCAATTCCTTCCATGGCTTGATTATTGTGGCGACGCCAGAGATTTCTCAATCAGAGGCATGTCGCCGCACAAAGAAAAACCATTCATCTTTAAGGACAAACAAGAAATATCAAATGCCGCTCCTTTTGTGTGCGAGGGTCAGACCCGCACTCTTCCCCACGCTGGTGCCCGATTGTGCTGCGCCGCGCTTCAAGAACTACGTGCGGCTTGATTCCCATCCTTATGGGATATGTAGGAACGCCCGGATGTTTGAAACTTCGGGTCCAGCCCCCCACCTCTTAGAGATTCCCCCTTCTCTGGGGAATCCGCCGCCTTCAGGTCACCCTCATGGCGTGGTCCCCGACCCCTTGCCGTGGTCCACCGGTGTCAAGAGTACTCTGGTTTATTGCCAGGAGTGTCAGGTTCAGCTTGGTCAGGTTCCTTCCACTTTTCAGGCTTCGTGCTCCCTTTCATTCGGACCCATCGTCTACGCCCTGGGTGGAGCCCCCGTGAACGGTTCGGACACAATGCCTCAGTGCTCTCCCACCGACTCGGCCCGGTACCCCCAATGGCCTCGGGCAGCAAATCGATATGAATCCTGCGATTGAGCGGTCGATGATCGTTTGCTGCCTCATTCCACCAACGGTTAGTGTGATATTGATGCTGCTTTTCCGCCACGGTCGGCAGTACTCCCATATCGTTACGCCGGTGCCCCCAGTCCTTGAGTGAATGGCCGCATGATTCACATTTCCACCTCCCATTCTGACCAGGCGAAACCTCAACACTCTTGACACTATCCCTCAGTGCATCTTCGCATATCCAGGGGATATGACCACGATGTGGCGTGCTTTGAGCCCTTATGGTCCGAGCTCTAAGACCTTAAACTAAGATCCCCCCTTATGGTCCGAGCTCTAAGACCTTAAACTAAGATCTCCCCTTATGGTCCGAGCTCTAAGACCTTAAACTAAGATCCACCCTTATGGTCCGAGCTCTAAGACCTTAAACTAAGATCTCTCCTTATGGTCCGAGCTCTAAGACCTTAAACTAAGATCTCCCCTTATGGTCCGAGCTCTAAGACCTTAAACTAAGATCCACCCTTATGGTCCGAGCTCTAAGACCTTAAACTAAGATCTAGCCCTTATGGTCCGAGCTATAAGACCTTAAACTAAGATCTAGCCCCATGGTCCGAGCTCTACGACCTTAAACTAAGATCTCCCCAAACGGGGTTCCACGTCCTGCATGACGTTAAACTGCACTCTCAGAACTACGTGTGGCTTGATCTCCAGCCTGATGGAGTACGTAGGAACGCCCGGGCATTCCGACTCGGGTCCAGCCTCAGGGATCGTTAAGTCCCGCCCCTCCTCGTCGCCGGCCGTCTGGCCTGACTTCGGGTAGAGTGGTGCAGTTGTGATATTCTCCCCGATTCAGCTCGGTATGCCCCATTGCAATGGTGGGAAGGGACGGTTTCCTCGTCAAAGAGGTGTTGTCTGAGGATTGAGGTGATTCACGGCCAGATTAGTGCATCCGCCTAATACGCTTTCCCCACGGTGGCGTAATTTTGAGAGCGTTGGATTCTGTCCGAACAAACCGTCACTTCGCCCCACGCTTCGCATGCCCTGTTGATCTGGATTTTCCACCCTTGTGTCTGAAGGAACCCCAAAGCGGTATTCATGATGACATGTGGTCCGCCTCCTGCAATATGAATGATGACCTTTTTCGGTCCGTCTATTGTAGTTGTTATGGTCGATCCACTGTCCGCCTACCGTCTTGGGTATTTCCTGGAAGGCCGACCGTTGTGGATGTCCGGATTCGGGACACGCGATTCACCCTTTCTCATTTCCCTATGTTCGGATAAAATCTCAATGGCCCTAGCATTGTCCCGCTCATGTGTTGGAACAAGTTGGGGGGGATGATACATTGATTAGGTCTGAGGTCTCCTTTCCTAGGAATGACCTCCCTCTTTTCTCCAGCAATCCAGGCCCAATTATGGATTCCTGATGCTTGGTTAACACTCCCGCAAGACAACGAATTGTGGTTGAGCATGTTAAACCAAAAGATGAAGATAAATATATTGATTCATACAAATGGATCAAAGTAGCGGAAGCAAATGTTTTGGGAATGGCAAAACAAAGCCCTTAGGGATTAGCGTGCTGAATGAGTCTTTCTAATGCCGCTACCCTTTGGCTGGTGGCCTCCAGAGCTGCTTCTCGCTCTCTGCGTGCCCTCTCTTCGTCGGCGGTCGCAGCGCGCAGTTCGTCGATTCTGGCCTGTGCACGCTCCCGCTCGACCTGAATTGTGACCATCTGTTGGCCCGCCTCCGTCAGCTGTACCTGAGCGTCAACCAGCTGGGCTGCTAGTTGCTCCACAAGCTCGGTACACGTTGCGACGAAGGCCTCCTTCTCTGCCGCCTGCCCTTCGAGGCGCCGGACTTCCTGCTCCGCCGCGATGAGCGCCCGCGTGCTCTCCGACATGTCCCGACTTTGTGTGACGTCGGCACGCCGGCAGCTCTCGCGCATCTTTTCGGCCATGAAATCACGGACCGTTAGATGGAGGCGTTGAGCATCAGCTCCCCCGGCGCACAGAAAGCGCAGCCAGGTTTGAAGTGATCCCATGCGCCCCAGCCACTCCGACGGGTCTCGCTTGAGGAAGCGCTGGATGCACTTCCACCCCCTACGGCGCGTTATCCGGCTCTCCTCGACCGCTTCCGTGTCTGAGTCGTCCATCTCCTCGGGATCGGCAGGCCGGTAGGCAGGGAAGGCAGCCAGCAGGTCTGCTGCAGGGTCCGCCCCTGGGAGGTCCTCACGAGGGATAGGTTCCCCAACATCCGGGCGACCTTCTCTCTCCCCAGCGGCGCTGACACCCTCGTCAGCCCCCAACCTCTCTCCGGTGGCAGCACCGCCGAGGTCCGCAGCCCCTTGATCAGCAGTTGGTGGGGCCGACTCGGTTTGGGAAGCCTGTTCCGGAGCAGGCGGCATGTCCACCACTGGTCCACTCGTAGATGGCCCGGGTTCGGCAACCCGATGAGCCTCCAGTGTTGAGATCACTGCGCAGGGCGTGCCATAGTTAGTCACGGATCGTAAATGGCAAGCACCAGCAGTAAGGTAGGGAGACTTACGGGAGTTCAGAGCGTCATCTTCCGCTATCCCGGTCGCCGCAGGAACAGTTGCAGAAGGGGACCCCTCAGCGCTTGTCAATTCAATGATGGGTGTCTGGCCCCCGCCTTGTCCTGCTGGCGCCTCTCCTACTCCCACTGAGGATGCCTGACCGACATCCGTGTGCTCCTGAGAAGGATGGAGAAACGGGTTAGAAGCTGCATAAGAGAATGGATGAAGCAGGTTGAGTAGGGATAGAAGCGGACCTCGAGGAGCTCAGTGACATCAACATTGTCAGAGCCGGCCACCTCGCCGCTCTCCCGTGGGCTCCCCCGATGGGATCTTCCCTCGGAGCCTTCATCCTCCCCCATTTCCTCCTCTTCTTCAGAGTCGTTGCTACTGTCGTCTTCTTCCGGCGGCATCTGTTCCGGAGCGGGCTCGAGGCCGAGCATCACCTTCACCAGAAGGGATGGCTCCGCGCGCTGACCACGTTGGCGCGCGTACTCGTCCATGGCCGTCAGATACGCATACTGCCGGTTGAAGTCCACTCTGTCGGCAATCTGGAGGTGCCCGACCTCTGGCAGATAGATTCCTTCTCTGAGTATCTTTCGCCAGATGGCGTCGGTCCCCAGTGACTGCCGCAGAGTCATCCAGGCCGACCACAGCGCCGGGAAGACCGCATCATGGGAAGGTTCGAGCAGACGTCTCACCTGCTTCCCGGGCCGCTCGTCAACCACCGCACATGCCCCCTCTCTGGGCGCTGAGGTCGTGGCGGCAGCCCGCGATGTGCCCGCCGCCGAAGTCCCTGCCCGCGCCAGCTCCGCTGCTTGGCGCGCCTCCGTTCTCCCCCGTGTGGCGGCGCCTTGCCTCCTTCCTTGACGCCCGGTCTCTGCACGGGTAACCTCGAGCCGCCGAACTAGCTTCCGCAAAAGCCCCTCGGGGTACGCGATGGCCCAGTGTTCGGCGTACTCGGTTGCCAAGCCTGCGTCAACTCCGGTAGGAGGGAGAGTGATGACGTCGCCAGAGCCGAAAGCGGCAAACATCAGCCACATCTGGAGAAGGACGCCAGGGTTCGTCTCCTCCCGGACAGCATTGAATACCCTCTTCGGCATACGTTGAAGGCACCCGAACTGCCTGGCGAACCGGGTCGGCACGTAAGGCTCGCAGATCACCTTCCCGTCGATCCGAGCCACGAGCACCCCGCCCCGCATGTTCAGGAAGTATTCATGCTGCTCCAGCGGACCTTGCCCGTTGTCGATCATCTGGCCGACGGGAGTGGGGAACGGACTGAAGTTGAAGTTGGCATGATTGCCAATCCGGATCCGCACGCCCTCCTCACTTAGGGTCATCGGAGCGACCCCCGCGATGTTCAGCAGGGAGGGTCGTAGGCCGTTGCCCGGAGGAATGATGGCGTTCGGAAACGTGTACCCACCGAGGTGAGCAGCCACCCAGCCGTGGAAGAACTGAAAGGGCCCACAGATCCTTCGTGGCGACCCCCCTCGTGAGATGCGTCCCAGGATGGCATACAGCCTCGCCAGCACTGGGACCCCGAGGTTGTATCTCTTGTTGGCGGCCATAGCGCCTGCCATCGCCAGTGTCGCCGGGCGAACGCCCATTCTCGCGTCCCGCACTGGCAGGAGCCACCCACTCAGAAAGGCGGCCAGGAACGCCGCGTACCGGACATTTGGGTCCCGGGCCTCGATGACGCGGTACCCCCATGAGCGGTAGTCACCCGTCTCCAGGACCCGCCAGTACGACCCGTTCCGGCTCCTCTGAGCTGCGGTCGGGCACCGCTTCCCCCTGCCTGGCATCTTGACCGCCGGGTCATGCTCCAAGAACTGGCCGAACCACTCCTTGTAGGCTATGTCCTTCTGGAAGTCTTTGATCCCGAGCCGCTGCGTAGCCAGGTCAAGCAGATGCCAGGTCAGGATGGGAGTCCGTGACCTGTCCTCCCAGGTGTTCTTCGGTGGCAGGAACTCATCGTATTGGTAGCCCTCCAGCGGGATACCTCCGATGCAGTGGATGTCCCAGAGACCGATGCCGACCTCCCCATGGTGAAGATGGAAGGTGTTGGTATCCGGAGACCAGCGGGTGAACAGCTCCGGCCCGAGCTCGGACTGCTGGTAGAAGTGGAACTGCGACGTCCACACCGCCTCGAACAGGCCGATGTACCGCAGCTCCTCTGCGAAGTGATCGCAAGTGTGGCGTACCCAGAACGCCCAGGCCCACTCGCTGGTGAAATTTCCCCCAGACCGCAAGTCCCAGTCCTTCAGCCAGCCCTTGGTGTCGTCCGTGACGCTCTGGCGATATATGCTCGAGTAGAGGGCTGGAGAATTCTCCGTAGTAGGCTCACCCCCATCAATGGTTCGCGTCCTCGGGTTCAGGACATAGACATCCAAGTGTCTGGTCTCCCTGGCAGGATGCCCATTGTTGGTGATGTTATAGCGGAGAAGCTCGTCCTCCCGGGTCACCCAGGTCCGCGGCGCATCAATCTCGAACCCTGGCACCGGAACCTCATCTAGGATGCCGAAGTTCCAGAGCGGTAGGTTATCCGACAGTGGATATGTCTTCTGGGCCGGCGTCAATAAGTCGAACAAGGATTGATTGTTTGAAACAATCTCCTTGGCTCCATAAACCTCCTCGTTCGTCTCCATCTCAGCCCTGCGAGTGGCGGCATCCCCCTCATTTCCTCTGTGCGCGGCCATCTCAGAAGTTTCGGGAGTCGTGCGGGTTAAGGGATGAAGCGTGCGGGATCGGACGAGGCTGGTAGAGAAGTTTGAAGGCTGGCGCGCAATCCAAGTGGACGGCGCGCAATTGGGAAGACTGTCGCGCAAAGTTCCGTGTTTTCGCGCAAAAACAGGCGAAATCCGGACGGTTTTGCACGCCGATCGAGCGAATTTCGCGACCGGAAGAGGCAATTTCGCGCACGAGAGCTTTGGATCTTATCGCGCGGAAGGCCAGAGTACGGAACGCGGGACCCAGCGCCCCTACTTATAGGCGAGGCCGGGTCCGCGCTGCGCGGAAAGCGCTTTGCGCGACCGCAGCGGCGAATTTCGTGACCGGCGCCCCTTTTTGCGTGCCTAAGTCCCGCGCCGCCCAGGACTTCGGCATTCCGGCGTCTCCCTCGGAACCCGATCGTTGCGACCTCTCGCCGATCAGATTCCGAGGGGGGGCTTTTGTAGACGCCGGAGAAGTCCGTTGTTCCCAAACGAAGCTCCAGATGCGGAAAGCGAGGTCATATTTGGAGTCGGAAGAATGTTTCGGAGGGCCCGGAGGCCTTGCGCGGAATTTCAGAGGTCTGCGCGCAAAGATGATGATCCGCGCGCAAAACCCCCGGGATGCGTGCAACTCCCTTGCGCGCCGTGCCCGATTCCGCGCCCGCGCGGAGAATTCCGCGCTCGCGCCTTGGATTCCGCGCCCGGGGTTGCCTATAAATACTAGGCGACCCCCAACGTTTCAAAGGTTGCTGGAAGTCGAACGGTCTCCCGCGCGCGCAATTCAACCCCTTCCGCGCGCAATGCCGATCTTCAGGTAACCTCCTTTCTTTCGCGCAATAGAGCCTTGGGGTCCGCCTTCGCGCGCAATCCCCTTGGCTCATTTCCTTTGAATAAATTTCAACCCGAAGGCCTATGCGCGCAAAAGAAGCCTCTTGCGCGCAATTGCCCCCGGGTGCGCGCAATCCGACCCGATTGCGCGCACCCCCCATTTTCAAAGTGGCCATTTGTTAGAGAATGAGCCGTTGCCCCCGCGCGCTATCCGAAGCCCGGTGCGCGCAATCCCAACCTTCTGCGCGTGAAGGGCTGGCCCAATTGCGCGCCAGCCCGCCATTTTTGCGCGCCGACCCGCGGTTTTGCGCGCAAAGCTCCTCTTTTGCGCGCAATCCGCCAGGGTCGCCTCCCTCGACCCCCTGAGGGCACCTGCCTGCGTGGCGCCCGATGATCCTCATCCTGGGTGCCCGCACCGTGCGTTGTCTTCCCGTGCGGCCCTCCAGGTTCGTACGAAGTGACATGCACCCATCGTCCGACAACCTATGCCCAGCATGAAGTTAAACTGCACATTCGTCCCGCATGACGTTAAACTGCGCATACGTCCAGCATGACGTTAAACTGCATATTCGTCCAGCATGACGTTAAACTGAAGATACGTCCAGCATGACGTTAAACTGCATATTCGTCCAGCATGACGTTAAACTGCAGATACGTCCAGCATGACGTTAAACTGCACATACATCCAAGCTGCACGACGCTAAACTGCCTAGCCCCCATCGTCCGCGCTGCAAGACGTTAAACTGCCAAGTGCTTCGTCCTCAACACACGACGTTAAACTGTACTTCGTCCGGCAAGACGTTAAACCGTCCGCCTCGTCCTCAACACACGACGTTAAACTGTACTTCGTCTGGCAAGACGCTAAACCGTCCGCATCATTCGATCCCGTGCCTCGCACGCAGGGTCTCCCCCGGTTTGGATGTGGCCCCCACCCGCTCGTCTCTGCAGGGATGTCGGGATTGTCCCCCTTTTGGGACGATTTAATGGGAGCGGCTTTTCCCTACGGGGGCAGGGTATTACAAACCCCTAGTTTCTCGTGGGAGGCTGCACATGTGTATCTCCATTGCGCCTCCCCACGGCCGAAGCCAGTAGAGGGTGTGACTGGGATCGAGGTGTCTTCTGCTTTCGGTCCAAGTCCCTTCCAACTGAGTTTTGCCGCATCCGGGCTGTCTCAAGTGCGTAAGTCCTGACAGAATGAACTACGTGGACTTTGATCCCTGTCTTCTATACAGGGTACGTAGGAAGCCTCCCTGAGGTCCAAGCCCACCACCTGGTCGTCCCGGTCGTATTTACGTCGGTTCGTCCATCAGTGGACCCCTACAGGGTTCACGCTTGCGTCGATTCACCTATGAATCCGCCCCTGTGGGAGACTGCCCGCGTGTATCTCCGCGGTGCCTCCCCACAGCCCCCCTTTTCCATTTCCCCTTTTATCGTCCAGCATGACGTGAAACTGTGATCCACCCGGCCGTTCCATCCCCCTCTGTGTGAGGTGGTTCGGTTCAATCCTCCGCCCGGCGGCCTAGACCTCTTCGTGAGTCGGCTTGCCGACGTCCAGCATGACGTTAAACTGTATACCCGAACTACGTTGACTTTGATCCGTGCTAACGCGCGGTACGTAGGAAGCCCCTCCGGGGTCCAAGCTCTTCACTCCATCATCCATCCTGATCCTTACCCGGGCCGCCACATCCCGGTGGGGTCATGCCACTTCACTCCACTCCACGTTACTTGGGAAGCCGCCCATGTGCTGGCCCCAGCGTCGGAGGTTCCCCGCAAGGGGTTCTGTCATCTGATCCACTTTTCGTGTTGATCGGTCCGATGCCGTCCCCGCTGGACGTTAAACTCGCGGCATACCCCGTGTTAAACATGGGAAGCTGAGGAAAACCTCAGGTGACACAGTTCCCCGCACCCAGTGCGGGATGCCTCAGGCCATCATGCCTTCGAGAAGCCCTATTAGGGACGGAAGACAGACGTGCAAAGCCGCAGTGTTACGACACGCCCCCAGCACCCAGAGCCACCCGGCCTTCTCACCGCAGGTTGCTGCCCCGACCAGACTCCTTGGAACGTCCGGGCGGAAGCAGCGTAATTAACCGGTGTCCATGAAGATATGGCGCCGGGAACGAGATTCACGAACATTCTTAAGTCTATGAGGGAGACCCGGATTAGGCGACGAGTTCCGAGGAGACGTCCAAGGAAGGAGGAGCCGACATCCCATCATCCCGGTTTCGATCAAGGAGCAGACGCCCCTGAATAAGGGACGAATGCCGCCCGCCCTTGGAAAGCGGGACTGCGGGACCACAAGCCGCGCGCCCATCCCCTCGGGTTGACGGGTGCACGCGCGAACGCGTCCTGGAGGAACAGCGTAACCCGACGCACATCCGCACCGAAACAACTACCAAATAATACTAGAAGGAAATATGAAATATGTATCATTATTGATCGTCATACCATGTCATCACATTGTATTTCTAAAATAGAATATTTACCACATAGACATTTATTCTGAATATATATTAATTATGTTGTATAACTTCATGGAGTACCCCTATCATTTGTTTCTGATCATGATCCCCATTTTATATTAAGATTCTGGAAAGATCTTTAGAAGGCCATTGATACCGAACTTTGTTAGAGCACTACCTAACAGCTTAAAACTAATGGACAATCAGAATAGACTATTCAATCAATATAAGATATGTTGATATCATTTTCACATGTCTTACTAGGTATGTGAGATCAATATTTATCTCTGGTAGAATTTTACTATAACAATAGCTTCCATTCCAGTATTCTGATGGCACCATATGAAGAGTTATATGGAAAAATATTTTTTACACCAACATGTTGGGTTGATGTGGGTCAAAAAAACTTAGAGGAATAGAACATATTGTGGAACCAATTGGAAAGGTGAATATTTTCCCAACCCACATCAATGCTACTCAAAGTAGCGAAAAGAGCTATGCCGATAACCGAAGGAAGGATTTATAATTTCAAGCAGGAGATCATTTTTTAGAATGTCTCTCCATGGAAGGGTGTCGTAAAATTTGGTAAGATGGGTAAATTTAGTCTTAGTTACATTGGACCTTTCGAAATTCTAGAAAGAATTGGAGTTTTAGTTATCGTTTGGTAATTACACCAAGCCTATCCAATGTCCATGATATGTTCAACATATCACTATTCATAAAATACATGCCTGAACCAATGCATGTACTCACCAATGAAGAAATAGAACCGAGACATGATCTGTCTTATTGTGAAGTGCCTATCAGGAATCTTGTTATCAGAGAACATGTGTTGAGAAACCAGATGACTCATCCGGGGAATGTTGTATAGAGAAACCATAAGATGGAACAGGCAATGTGGGAACATGAGGTACTAATGATGAAGAACCACCTGAATATTTTTATGTAGTAATATTATAGAAATTTCGAGGAATAAATTATATTAATTAGGGAAGAATGTAACACCCCACACTTCCATGGTACACATCTCTTTGAATAAAGTAATAGCTTGCGTTGTACGCAAATTTGAGTTCTAAAAACCCACGACCAATCAAACTACCTGTTATGAATACTAACACCCACTTTTTTGAAATTTTATAAATTTTATTTTCCAAAATATACTTCATTTTTTGATTTGAAATATCAAAATTATCTTAGTGTGAATTTATGGTGTTTTTCTGAAAACATTAAATATTTGATGAATATTGAAAAACCATGTTTCATGGTTTAAAACTGACCTTTATATAAATAATTATTTATTTTATTTAAATTTATTCTAAGTCAATATAAATACATAATACCTATATATTTTCAAATGTAATTCATTGGAGTCATTTTATAATTAAATTAGATGTATAATTTTTTTGAACATTTTTACGTCATTTACCAACATTCTATACATATTTGCAAATTTGTATAAAAACATAATTTCACCACTTACTTGAATTATATTTCTAAAATCATAGAGACATGATTTACATTAATAATAAACATGTGGTTTAATAGGATGAAAATAATTTTTGGTGAATAGTAAATTCTGAATTTTATTTACAACGATTAAAAGTAAATATGGTAATTGAAGGTAAAAACGGTATTTTATTTACCCTAACACAGGTCCTAATTCTATTTCATAATTGTTTATCGAAATAAAAAATCTGTTGGAATAAAATTTTATCCTTTTGGTCAACATGGATTAGATTAGGACATCTATTATTATTTTATTTAAACAAGAGTTAAAAGTGTTAAATTCAGAGTTTAATAAATAAACCATTATTAATATTGGGTTATACATATGATTAATTCGACTATAAATATTCATTATAAATCTAAAGAAATTTCATACATCATGATAGTTTATTTATAATTTTTAGACATTATATAATTAAACTTATTTATGACACAATGATGAGGTTGTAATTACCTTATGAATGAAATATCAAAATAATTGATATTACAAAAATCCTAATAAATGTAAATAATTACTTTTTATGTATTCCAATAATTTTCAAGGTTAATATGACATCTTAGTACTGATTTAAATTATTATTATTGATGTAATCAAGTTTTGAAGACTTTCAGAAAGACTAAATACAAAATAGTATCAAAATTTACATTAATGGGTTTTTAAGACATATACTATATTATTAGTTGATATAATTTTCATTAAAATTTAAGGATCGGAAATATAACCTATAAAAGGTTAGATGTGTCAATAATTAAACACATGGTGTTCCCTTGCCTTTTTGTCTTATGTTTACTAACCATTTATTATTATAATTCAAGAATACATGATAAAAGATATAATATTTAACTTGGATTTAACTGTAAAAGATAATGATAATATGGTGACCTAAACCTATCAAAAACCTATTAATTGAGAATTTTTCAACCCAGAAACCCCTTATTCTCTAAATAAATATTTTTGGACACATTATAATCTAAATAGTATTGTATAATAAATTAATATTTCATGTTTTACCTAAAGTGACCCTCACCTCTCTTATAAAAGGGTACTTCCCCTTCTCTCAAAATCAAACCCCCAAAGCCATTTGGCTGACTTTACCCTGCTCAAATATCCTCCCAAATACCCTCAATTCAACCCATAGGCCTTAATTTTAGCATAAATACAACCAATGGAGACATTTTCATCAAATCAAAATGAATCACTTGAAGAAGAGGTAATTATTTCATCACAACATTCAAAGTACTTTTCTTATTCCAAATCATATTTCATTATTGTTTATATACCAGAATAATAAATCCATTAACATCTACATAATGTGATGTCATTATAAATATGGTACAACCATATTCATTATTCTATCCATCATATGAATGAAAAAGTCACCATACGTGTGTACGTACCGATTACCGTCTCCACGCTGTGGTGTTGTTTGTTAATCAACACATCATTATTTGGATGGATTTAATAAGGTGTATAATTTATTCAATTAAAAAATATAATATGTTAATTATTCTATGTATATATGATATAACATCAAATTATATAATATTTCACCATCAATAGAATCATATTGTTTCTCATGAGTATGTATGAATTATCATCTACATGAACGCGATGAGATTCATTCCCCATCATAACCATTCAAGAATAAATTTTAGCTAAGGATTAAAAAATATTTTTTGAGAACATAATATCATTATGGATATGAATTCAATACATCATATCAATAACAAATATTACTTAAGTAATAATACATATTAAGGAAAAGGAATCAGTTAACACCCATAACAATGATACTGCTTAAATATTATTAACAAATAAATATATTAAGGCCATATATGATATCTAATTTTTGTGTGTGGTTCTTGTATAATTTTATAACAATGATTTATCTATTATATAGGATAATAACATACCCCTAACTGAGGAAAAGTACAATCTAATGGTTAATTTTACAATCTCAAAATTATTAGAGGTTATTTTTATGAATGTATGTACCAGGACTTCTTTACCATCCTTATATGTGTTGCTTAAAAATGAATATCAAAACATTTTTACTATTTATAAGAGTATGGGTTAAAGTCATTTATACCATTTTTTGATATTAAATAATTTTTTTGAAAGGAATCTTTTCTTCATTTTCCATACAATGTACATTATGACCTTTTATGAAATTTAAGGTAAGAATATTTTTATAACTTATACGATGGGTGCAACTATTTTCTGTAGTTAAAACACAATCGAATAATCCCTTACAAGATATAACAATTTATTCCAAAAAAAAATTTATTTTAAAATTATGTGACATTTATATTATTCCAAAATAGAAAGATAAATTTCTCTCAAATAGTTTTTATTTCATCTATGTCAATAACCTTTGAAAATACATTCCATTTGTTTGGTGTTGATTTAATATGATACAATTTTCCATATTGTAATGAATGTTTTTTGATATGTTTGATTGTGGATGTGTTATTTTTATACCATTCATGGTTTATGGTTAAAGTATTCACATTTTGTTTTCTTGTTTTAATTTGAATGTTTATGTTATGTTTCAACCATTTCATATGAGGAATGAATTAGTCTTAGTAAGTTATGGGTGGAGCCTGCTATAGCTCCTCGATGCATCGGTAGATCTTAGGAGACAAACTAGGGTCTAGGTACAAGGCCTTGAAAAAGTTTTATTAGTAGTCTTGGAACGAGGCCTTGACAATGAGGTTATGATGCCCAACATTATGAATTCAATCGTTATGAAATTAGCTATTTATATTACATGTGATTATTCTACTAGTATAATATACATTTGGATATGTAAATGGAAGTATTTGATTTATCTTTTCCATATTATGTTGATGTTTAATTTTTAAAGGATTTTATTTTAGTCATATACATTGCCTTAGATGTTTATTCTTTTTTATGATAGTTTTTGTTACATTGTTATCCTTACTAATCATCTAAGCTAACCCCATTCTTATGTTTTCTTTTTCCCAAGATGTAAATAAGTATATTATGATTATCCATCAGGGATAGGTCAATGTATATGAGTGTGTTCAAAGGGGAGACACTGTTTTTTTATTTCATGATGTAATTTAAACTTTGTAAGTATCTATTACTTACTAGGCTACTAAACTAATCAGTCATTGAAAAATGATCTCTTGTTATCATGCCGATGTTATGTAATAATGCACCGACCCTGGGCAACAAGGGTTTGTACATTTTTGTTGGTTTTAGAAGAAGTATTGTACAATCATTGGGAACTCGATTTAAAAAAATATATTATTAGAGAACATTACCCTATGATAGACATTGAGTATTAGTATTGAAGAACATTCTAGAATTTTTATAATGTAGATATTTTGTTAATTTTCCATGAAATACATCCCTTTCTGGAATCGAGCAGGTAGAGTCAGCACTTGAAAAAATGTACCAAGGAGTGAGATCTTTTAAAAGGAGTTTTGAGCTTGACCTGGGGTAACCTCGTACATGACAATGTTCCTTACTTCAATTTTGGTTATGACACTCTAGGGAGATATTTTGAGGATAATTCAAATTTTCATTAAAACCCATTATGAAGTATTTATGAGTAAATAACTCTTCAAAGGTTTTTTATGATTATGGATTATATGCATAAAATTGTCCTTTTTTGATAGGTATATTACTAGTTTGGAATTATGTATTGTGATTCATAAACAAATATTGTGTATTTCATTGTATAGAAATGGAACCTAATGGAAGGAATGGAAACCATATCAACGTACTTAATCAATGATGGGATGTCCCATATACTCAAGAAAATTATAGTGGAGTTGGGGATGCAACCGGTGATGAACAACTAGTAACCATACTGGGACAACTCACTCAGGTTATGAATAACAACCTTACACATGTGGAGAACCACGATCCACAAGTCAGAGGATCAATGTTAGACCACTTAATGTGGAAAGCCCACTAACATTCATTGGGGATAAAAATAAATTTGTAGCTGAGCAACAGATAGGTTCCATAGAAAAAATATTTCATTCTTTGTGGAGTAGCGAAAGGGAAAAACATTTCATGATAGTTTATTGACTCACGATGTAGAGACCCATATCTTGACGTACATTGACATTACATTACATTTGCGGAATACTTAGTACATAGCAAAAACACACACTAAAGGATCGTAATAGTTTAGTGTCTTTGGAAACTCGGAACGTAATCTTCTAATCGTGGTGAAAGTTCTTCAATATCTCCCATAAAGGTCATCCCTTTTTTCTACCTAAAACCTTTCTTTATATCCTGGGGAAAAGAAAACATAAAAGGGTGAGCTCAAATGCACAGTAAGGGTAAACAAAAGAAAAATCAATCACATCATATACATAGCTTTTGGAAATCTTAACCTGCAAAAGAGCTCATAATATCATAACATGGGATATATCATAGAAGTGAAATGTAATCCCAATAATCATAACTTAAAACATGAAACTTTGTGGCATACACACATAATCATAGAAAATCATTTCTTGTTAGTCAAGACTCATTGCCAAGACTATCTTAGTGGACAAAGTCCCTTTCTGAATCGAGTAACCCTCGTTTCAGTCCTGTTTCACTGAACCGGTATAACCTACCATTTCAGCCATGTCTATCTCATGAGATATAAAATCTTTACCCAATGAATTGGAGGGATATATAGGTCCCACCCATCTCATAATGATACCATTCTTATGTGTGCCACAAAATCATAAATCATACATTATTTCATAACCCATGTAATAAAAATGGGATTCTTAAAACAACATGACATCATAAAGCCATTCATATAGGATAAAGGAATTCATAAACATAATTCCATCACAAAATAGTCAAATCAATGTAAAAATATGGATATAAATAGAACCCTTTATTATCTTAGATGGAAAATAATTTTGATAAAACACTTGAAATGAATTCTTGAGGAAAATATCCTTTCTTCTTCAAAATCAATTTCTTTTCACAAAACATCATGCAATTTTAAAAGAAATAGATTTTATTAAAAATAGTCATGAAATATTTTGGAGGAAGATTCATGAAAATAAGACTTTATAAAACCGTAAAAATCCGTTCATGCCATTTAAGTTAAAAAAAACATTCTTCGTACTTTTGTCGGAAAAGTCAAAAAGTACCTCGAATGAAAAAGCGACAAAAGATTCCTTTCATATTCTTTACTAAAAACTCACCGAAGAGTAAAATTGGATTTAAACTATTGTAAGTGGATGGAAACAATATTACATTTTGATAAAACATGGATGTGGATGATAAAATACACCCCAGTAAATACTTACGAATAAACAATCTCGGATAAAAATGAGATTGTGATATTTCCCTTACCTTAGGTCCAATTTGCTTCGTATGTGTCCGAACCTCATGTATAATGATTTAAATAATGTCATTGACTTATTACAGAATCATATTCATTGTTATGATATCATATATGGTTCAATTATGACATTATATTACCCGTTCTTTTGTAAATTCCATGTTAACGAAGCGTTTTGGGTAAAATCGTTTCATTTATCGTAGGTGTTTTGACTTGTTGTTCTTGACATCATTATTACTTATATCATGATTTAATTACTTCCAGAATATAAAATATGATTTATATATCATATATATTCAGTATATATATATATATAATAGATAGATAAATAAAATGAAAAACACCGTTCATGGAGACGGTAGTCCGTACGTACGCATGAACACTGTTTTTCTTTCCTTATTGTCTTGAAATGGAAGTAAGTAGATGACATACATATGTATATATATACATAAATCAAGTAGATTTATAATGTCATATATTTCATTATTATTTCTTATATATACATTATAATCATTCTTAAATGGTTAACATGGAGAATGAATCTCATCGCGTCGTGGAGACGGTAGTCCGTACGTACGCACGAGCGATGATATCATTTCTATAAATATTGAATTGAATTGGAGTGGATTATACAATATATCAGAATCAATATGATGTTGTAATAACTATGTATAGTTATTATTTACACCATTATACCCATCCATGTAAGGTGGTGGTGGAAAATAGATTACACCACAGCGTGGAGACGGTATTCCGTACGTACGCACGCGCGGTGATTTCTTTTTCCGTAGGATGGATAGATGGTGAAATAGGGTTGTTTAATACTTATAATAACATATCAGTATATGAGTGATACTGATGTTATTACTTCATAATGAAACAACCTAAGAAGAAGAAGTGGAAGAAGAAATAAAGATGAAAGAATTGGTAACGGTAATTACCTCTTCTTTGAAGTGCCTCTTTGAGACCTCCTCTTAGGGCACTAGAATTGGTCTTTGAGGAAGACCAGAACCTCTAGGATTTTTCTAGGGAAGTGGAGAAGGGATTTTGGCAGGGGTTGTCCGAGCTTGAGTGCTCAAATTGGTGTGAGGAGGAGGGGGAGGAGGTGTCCTTTTATAAGGGAGGAGAGGGGCACCTTAGGAATATCTCAAAATATTATTTTATATTAAAGTCAAAATCGGTTTATAATGGTTCCAAAGGGTCTTATTTCGAAGATAAGGTGGGGAGGGGTCGAAATACTATCAACCAATAGAATTTATACAAGATTAGGATATTATTTTAACCTTATCAATTAAATTTAACTCTAAGTTAAATAATTTAACGTTTACCGTGTCTTTTTGTTTTCTTTCACTATATGGTTAATAAACTTACTATAACATGCCAAACGAACCCCACATTGTTTATTATTAATATATATATCCTTATCTAAGTCATTTGGCCGAACATTAGATTTTTAGGAATACAATAACAATTAATAATATAATATTTTATTTAAAAACTATTTTGTGTCAATTTTGACACTATTTGATATATGATTTTTGTGAAAGTCATAACAGAATGAAATGTTCGAACCAAGTTGATTAAATCAACATTAATATATCATAGTAACCTATAAAATTAGTGTAATTCATAAAAAATCTCAAATTACATTTATTTTGGTGTTTATAACATCAATTATGTCAATATTTCATTAATAAGATAATTACTGCATCATCGTTGTGTCATAAATAAATTAAATTATTTTATGTCTAAAAATTACAAATAAAATACCATCATGTAGGAAATCTTTTTAGATTTCTAATGAATATTTACAATCGAATTTATCTTATGTATAACCCCATATTAAAAATGATTTACTTATTAAACTTTGATTTTAACTATTTTAACCTTTCTTTAAATAAATTAATAATAAATGTCCTAATCTAATCCAAGTGGGCCTAAATGGTCATATTTTATTCCTAAGCATGTTTTTGGTCGAATTACACTTGTCCAATAGGATTAGGACATGTGTTAGGGTAATATTAATATCATTTTAACCCTTAATTACCCTATTTACCTTTAACCGTGGTAAAAAAAGTAAAAAGTTACTATTCACCAAAAATTATTTTCATCTCATTGACCCACATTTTAGTCCTTGATATTAACCTTGTCTCTCGGATTTTCGAAATTCCATTCACAGAAGCGGTAAAATTATGTTTTATGCAAAATTCAGTTTTTAACCTACCACTTAGTGGTTTCACTATTCATCAAAAATTGAAAGTTTTCAGAAAAATACCAAAAATTAGGCCTAAGCTATATTTGATATTATGAACTAAAAAATGATGTCTATTTTACCAAATTCAAAACATATCAGTTGCATTAACTAATTTAAAAATTAATTCCCGTCATCAAAACAAATAGCGTGTTTTTAAGAGATAAAAACTATCAAAAGATTGATACTTGTTTATAAATGGTTTAAATGTGAAATTACATCCAATGACCATCATTGTATTAAATTGGAAAAATATATTCTAAATATACTTTAAAACTACTAAAATTAATAATTTATCACTATTAATTATTTCGATTAAAAAGTTGTTTTTAATTAAAATTTTGTAATTTTCACTATTCATTAGAATATGAAAGTTATCCGAAAAGTACCAAAATTTCACCTTAGGCTAAATTCGATACTCCGAATCCAAAAATGAAGTCCATTTTGAGCGTTAAAATTTCTAAAATTTAAAAAGTGGTTATTACTATTCATAACGGCTAGTTTTAATAATATTTTAATAGCACATCGTTGTTTAGTGAAACTCGGTATTGCATATTACACACGCTATCGAGGAAGGTCGCGATTGCGTGTAATGCAAGGAAAGACAAGGATGCGTGTTGTGCAAGCTCCTTTTGGTGTAGCATACAACACAAGACATTAATAAAATTAAAAAGAATATTTCTTTATAAAATCTTGGGCTGTTACATTTTACCCCCCTTAAAATGAATTTCGCCCTCGAAATTCGTCGGGGTTATAAATGGTTTACTATTCGAAATTTTCTTTAATAGAAACCCACATCGTAAAAAGGAATATCAAAACCAATCTTTAAAAACAAATGTATGAAACATAACGGTTACCCAAATAAACTAATCATTGGGTTTCCACATAGGTGAAAATATGGATATGGAAGAGAATTCTAACCATCATGTTCTGATGGAGAGTGGTAGAGAACATGGCTATGGAAAAGCCAGTAATCACAAATCCATAGATTTGTGATGATATAAGGTACCATCTGATTCATCAGGTATAAGATCACTAGGACAACATTTTTGGTTTTCAAGATCATTTCCCCTAAAGTTGAAAATTTGAATTAAAATAAATACTTACTTTATTTTGGTACAATCTCACTGTTGTTCGTGCTTTGAACAATTTCCACTTCATCTCTTAAATAAATGAAGTTGAATTTGTTATTCGTGAAGTGTTAGCAGATCATGTGATAGAATGACAGGTCATTCCATCTGTCTCAAACAAAAGGTTAGCAAAACTTATATACATAAGTCGATCTATAGTGAGATTAATCATATATAGTTCCTAAAATGGACTTATACTTCATATATCATACTGCTTAATATAATAAAACTAGTTTCTACTAAACAGGGACTTCCTGTAGGTCAGTGGTAGGCGATAAAGGCCAGTCGCACTTCGGTTGTGGGTTCGATTCCCACAGCCTTGTTCGAAGCGACGGGCTGTCGCCAGTCCTGCAGGTTGTCCTTTTTCTAAAGCTATATTACAATAACATCCCATCAATAATATCGAAAAACGTTTTATCCTAACTTATGTCCAACATAATCCATTATAAGCTTATCTAAAATACTTCGGTCCAAGCTCATAGTATAAAGAAAATGATTACTTGAAATGTCGCCAACCAAGCATGTGAATACCATCATTTATCCCCCATATATCTTATTGGTCACATTCCAATCATGTGAATACTTTAATGATGTATTCTCTTGAAAAATATGAATACCCATTAAACCTTAGTGAAAACATGAATGCTGTCAAAAGTTAACTCTTTCCACATACCAAAATCCAAAAATTCTATATACTCAAACCATGATATAACCTTCTCCTTATATCAGTCATGAGCTCATGAATACTATCAAACATTTTATTTTCTCCTTATCCCTTCATTATGCGCATATCATCTACATTCCAAAAATATCTGAATAACCTTTCATGGACACTGGTAACATTAATCAGACAACAATGTAACAATCCTTACATGTCTCTTTATTCCATAGTGCCATGAGATTACTTATACAACATTACATATGATAAACATGTAATCATTCCACTACATTCTTAAACCATTGACCGAGCTTCAACAATTCTTTCATCTCACATATCATTTGAAGTCTCTTCATCATCATCAACATAAATACTACCCATACGACCATACTGATTATCTTCATGAGACTTTCCCTTAGGGAATTGGTTTTCATAATGCCCGTACATTCCACATTTAAAACATTTAACCATTGTTGATGTCGTAGCAATACCATTATCCTCATCCATGGTGTTAACTGAACCTTTTCCTTTGCACTTACTTGCTTTGTGTCCTTCTTTTCCACACCCAAAGCATCTTCTAGTTCCTTTGTAACATTCTCCTTGATGCCTCTTCCCACATGATTTACATAGGGGGGATTGAACTTTCTTTCCTCTATGATCATCATGAAACTCCATCTTTCTCTTATTAGCCGAGTCAGGAAACTTACCAAATTTTACTTTATTGATCATATTATGTGATTTCTGATTCGGCATAATAATTATGTTTGGACTTCCAAATCCCATTTCATTTGATTTCTTATGAAGAATATCATTCCATTGTCCATCATATCCTCCATTATCATGAATCATCTTGTTTCCAGCCATTTTCTAAAACCCAAAAAGAATAGTGTGAGATGCAAAAATCATGCTAGGGAAAACAACATAATAAAGGGGGAGTACCTTCAATATCTAACATCTTAGGTTTGATTCTATGATCGTTAGCGTAGTTCTAGTACTATAACCTATACGTATACTTAACCTTAGAGACATCCCTAGACATACCTTAGAAATTTCTCTAGGGATCTCACTAACGTTTTCGCATCCTAGTTTCCAAAGGTTGACTAAACCTTTCCTCTGATACCAACTGTAGAGACCCGTATCTTGACGTACATTGACATTACATTACATTTGCGGAATACTTAGTACATAGCAAAAACACACACTAAAGGATCGTAATAGTTTAGTGTCTTTGGAAACTCGGAACGTAATCTTCTAATCGTGGTGAAAGTTCTTCAATATCTCCCATAAAGGTCATCCCTTTTTTCTACCTAAAACCTTTCTTTATATCCTGGGGAAAAGAAAACATAAAATGGTGATCTCAAATTCTCAGTAAGGGTAAACAAAAGAAAAATCAATCACATCATATACATAGCTTTTGGAAATATTAACCTGCAAAAGAGCTCATAATATCATAACATGAGATATATCATAGAAGTGAAATGTAATCCCAATAATCATAACTTAAAACATGAAACTTTGTGGCATACACACATAATCATAGAAAATCATTTCTTGTTAGTCAAGACTCATTTCCAAGACTATCTTAGTGGACAAAGTCCCTTTCTGAATCGAGTAACCCTCGTTTCAGTCCTGTTTCACTGAACCGGTATAACCTATCATTTCAGCCATGTCTATCTCATGAGATATAAAATCTTTACCCAATGCATTGGAGGGAGATATAGGTCCCACCCATCTCATAATGATACCATTCTTATGTGTGCCACAAAATCATAAATCATACATTATTTCAAAACCCATGTAATAAAAATGGGATTCTTAAAACAACATGACATCATAAAGCCATTCATATAGGATAAAAGAATTCATAAACATAATTCCATCACAACATAGTCAAATCAATGTAAAAATATGGATAGAAACAGAACCCTTTATTATCTTAGATGGAAAATAATTTTGATAAAACACTTGAAATGAATTCTTGAGGAAAATATCCTTTCTTCTTCAAAATCAATTTCTTTTCACAAAACATCATGCAATTTTATAAGAAATAGATTTTATTAAAAATATTCATGAAATCTTTTGGAGGAAGATTCATTAAAATAAGGCTTTATAAAACCGTAAAAATCCGTTCATGTCGTTTAAGTTAAAAAAAACAGTCTTCGTACTTTTGTCGGAAAAGTCAAAAAGTACCTCGTATGAAAAAGCGACAAAAGATTCCTTTCATATTCTTTACTAAAAACTCACCAAAGAGTAAAATTGGATTTAAACTATTGTAAGTGGATGGAAACAATATTACATTTTGATAAAACATGGATTTGGATGATAAAATACACCCCAGTAAATACTTACGAATAAACAATCTCGGATAAAAATGAGATTGTGATATTTCCCTTACCTTAGGTCCAATTTGCTTCGTATGTGTGCGAACCTCCTGTATAATTATTTAAATAATGTCATTGACTTATTACAGAATCATATTCATTGTTATGATATCATATATGGTTCACTTATGACATTATATTACCCGTTCTTTTGTAAATTCCATGTTAACGAAGCGTTTTGGGTAAAATCGTTTCATTTATCGTAGGTGTTTTGACTTGTTGTTCTTGACATCATTATTACTTATATCATGATTTAATTACTTCCAGAATATAAAATATGATTTATATATCATATATATTCAGTATATATATATATATAATAGATAGATAAATAAAATGAAAAACACCGTTCATGGAGACGGTAGTCCGTACGTACGCATGAACGCTGTTTTTCTTTCCTTATTGTCTTGAAATGGAAGTAAGTAGATGACATACATATGTATATATATACATAAATCCAGTAGCTTTATAATGTCATATATTTCATTATTATTTCTTATATATACATTATAATCATTCTTAAATGGTTAACATGGAGAATGAATCTCATCGCGTCGTGGAGACGGTAGTCCGTACGTACGCACGAGCGATGATATCATTTCTATAAATATTGAATTGAATTGGAGTGGATTATACAATATATCAGAATAAATATGATGTTGTAATAAATATGTATAGTTATTCTTTACACCATTATACCCATCCATGTAAGGTGGTGGTGGAAAATAGATTACACCACAGCGTGGAGACGGTATTCCGTACGTACGCACGCGCGGTGATTTCTTTTTCCGTAGGATGGATAGATGGTGAAATAGGGTTGTTTCATACTTATAATAAAATATCAGTATATGAGTGATACTGATGTTATTACTTCATAATGAAACAACCTAAGAAGAAGAAGTGGAAGAAGAAATAAAGATGAAAGAATTGGTAACGGTAATTACCTCTTCTTTGAAGTGCCTCTTTGAGACCTCCTCTTAGGGCACTAGAATTGGTCTTTGAGGAAGACCAGAACCTCTAGGATTTTTCTAGGGAAGTGGAGAAGGGATTTTGGCAGGGGTTGGCCGAGCTTGAGTGCTCAAATTGGTGTGAGGAGGAGGGGGAGGAGGTGTCCTTTTAGAAGGGAGGAGAGGGGCACCTTAGGAATATCTCAAAATATTATTTTATATTAAAGTCAAAATCGGTTTATAATGGTTCCAAAGGGTCTTATTTCGAAGATAAGGTGGGGAGGGGTCGAAATACTATCAACCAATAGAATTTATACAAGTTCAGGATATTAGTTTAACCTTATCAATAAAATTTAACTCTAAGTTAAATAATTTAACTTTTACCATGTATTTTTGTTTTCTTTCACTATATGGTTAATAAACTTACTATAACATGACAAACGAACCCCAAATTGTTTATTATTAATATATATATCCTTATCTAAGTCATTTGGCCGAACCTTAGATTTTTAGGAATACAATAACAATTAATAATATAATATTTTATTTAAAAACTATTTTGTGTCAATTTTGACACTATTTGATATATGATTTTTGTGAAAGTCATAACAGAATTAAAAGTTCGAACCAAGTTGATTAAATCGACATTAATATATCATAGTAACCTATAAAATTAGTGTAATTCATAAAAAATCTCAAATTACATTTATTTTGGTGTTTATAACATCAATTATGTCAATATTTCATTAATAAGATAATTATTGCATCATCGTTGTGTCATAAATAAATTAAATTATTTTATGTATAAAAATTACAAATAAAATATCATCATGTAGGAAATCTTTTTATCTTTCTAATGAATATTTAAAATAGAATTTATCTTCTGTATAAACCCATATTAAAAATTATTTACTTATTAAACTTTATTTTAACTATTTTAACCTTTCTTTAAATAAATTAATAATAAATGTCCTAATCTAATCCAAGTGGGCCTAAATGGTCATATTTTATTCCTAAGCTTGTTTTTGGTCGAATTACACTTGTCCAATAGGATTAGGGCATGTGTTAGGGTAATATTAATATCATTTTTACCCTTAATTACCCTATTTACCTTTAACCGTGGTAAAAAAAGTAAAAAGTTACTATTCACCAAAAATTATTTTCATCTCATTGAACCACATTTTAGTACTTGATATTAACCGTGTCTCTCGGATTTTCGAAATTCAATTCACAGAAGCGGTAAAATTATGTTTTATGCAAAATTCAGTTTTTAACCTACCACTTAGTGGTTTCACTATTCATCAAAAATTGAAAGTTTTCAGAAAAATACCAAAAATTAGGCCTAAGCTATATTTGATATTATGAACTCAAAAATGATGTCTATTTTACCAAATTCAAAACATATCAGTTGCATTAACTAATTTAAAAATTAATTCCCGTCATCAAAACAAATAGCGTGTTTTTAAGAGATAAAAACTGTCAAAAGATTGATACTTGTTTATAAATGGTTTAAATGTGAAATTACATCCAATGACCATCATTGTATTAAATTGTAAAAATATATTCTAAATATACTTTAAAACTACTAAAATTAATAATTTATCACTATTAATTATTTCGATTAAAAAGTTGTTTTTAATTAAAATTTAGTAATTTTCACTATTCATTAGAATATGAAAGTTATCCGAAAAGTACCAAAATTTCACCTTAGGCTAAATTCGATACTCCGAATCCAAAAATGAAGTCCATTTTGAGAGTTAAAATTTCTAAAATTTAAGAAGTGGTTATTACTATTCATAACGGCTAGTTTTAATAATATTTTAATAGCACATCGTTGTTTAGTGAAACTCGGTATTGCATATTACACACGCTATCGAGGAAGGTCGCGATTGCGTGTAATGCAAGGCAAGACAAGGATGTGTGTTGTGCAAGCTCCTTTTGGTGTAGCGTACAACACAAGACATTAATAAAATTAAAAAGAATATTTCTTTATAAAATCTTGGGCTGTTACACACGAGACTTGTAGATCAATGGTGGTCATTAATTCAAATCTTAAATGAGGATGAATAAGTATAAAAAATTGAATGGAGGGGGTTTAATGATATTTTCAAAGAAAAATATTTTCCTTGTGACCATCGAGTCGATATGGAAAGTAAATTTTTGAGTCTAAGCCAAAAGTAGGATGAGAATGTTGCAAAGTATGAGGATAAAATTTCAATGTATAAAAGGCATGAAAGAGATTATATATGTATCCCAAGGAGTAATATTGATTGATTATTCCATGGGATAAATCCATTTCTTGGTCGAGTATTTGTCTCACAATACCTCTTATCGTACGAAGATATTGTCTCTTGAGCTATCAAGACTGAAAAGGAATTCTACAAGTCTTACGAATTTAAAACAATGAAAGAGAATAAGATATCTTCTGAGCACTCTGGAAATAGAAATAATGGGATGAAGGAAAAAAAATAATTTATATCCTATGGTAAATGTGGGAATAAACACCCCGGTACATTCCTGAAGGGAATGGGAGTCTATAACAAATGTGGTTAAAAAGGACACCAAGCTTGTGATTGCAAGGGAAATAAGGATGATGTCAATGTTTAATGATAAAATTGTAGAGAAATGGGGCATTATGAAAGTCAATTTCCAAAGAACCAATGAAATATATCTCAATAATGGCTAAGGGAGAGAGGGAAAGCATATGTGATTACTACTTCTGAGGTTAAAGCTCTGAATGATGTGGTGGCAGGTAATTTAATGGTTTCCTCTAATTTAGAAAATGTTTTATTTGATTATGGATCATCGCATGGTTTCATATATTCCCAGTTTTCTCAGAAAATTAGATATTTCCAATTTTATTTAACAAGGAAGTTTTCTATCAAAAATCCTAATGGAATTTTCATTCCAATAATGTTTTGTGAATCTATTCCCATTAGGGCATATAAATGTGCTTTATCTTCTGATCTCATCGTTATACCCATGATTGAATTTGATATAATCCATTGTATGGATTTTCTTTTAAACCATGATGCAAAAAATTATTGTAAGAATAAGGAGGTTACAATTGTTGATAATGATAAAGAGTACCTTATCTTTAGAGAAGAAACCTCACCATCTATTTCTTATCCATATCCACCCCTAGTAGCGCTACCAAATTCAATTATTTTGGAGTAAGGGTGTGAAATAACAATGGGCGAGTAAAATAATGTTCAAATATAGGATGTTCCTATTATGCCATAATATGTAGATGCGTTTCTAGGAGATTTACATAGGCATCCTCTATAACGAGAAATTGAGTTTACCATTTACATAAATCTGGGATAAATGACCATATCGAAGACCCCTTATAGAGTGTACATTGTTGAATAAGTGGAACTAAAGAAACAACTTTAGGAATTGAGTAATAATAGAATTATTCACACTAGTGCTTCCCTATGGGGAGCCCAAGTTGAATTTTTTTTGAGAAAAGATGGATCTTCGATGTTGTGCACTGTCAATTTGGAGAGAAATGCTATAATAATAAAGAACAAGTATCCCCTACCTCACATGGATGATTTAGTTGATCAACTTCATGGATCTCAATATTTTTCAAATATTGAACGTCAATCTGGATATCATCAATTTTTTTATAAAGTAGGAAGATATTTCGAAGAGAACTTTTAGTTTCATGTATGGGCATTATGAGTTTTCAGTAATGCCTTTTGGACTTAATAATGACCCCTATGTCTTCACGGATATAATTAATAGATTTTTCAAGGATTATCAGGATGAATTGGTTGTGGTAAATATTAATGATATCATGGTATACTAAAAAAGTTACGAAGATCATTAAATAACTTGTTTCCTATTCTAAAGACTCAATGAAGAAATGTATTATATGGTATATTTAGAAATTATGAATTATAGGTTCAAGAGATTTATTTTCATAGACATATTTTCTCTATGGATATAATCACAACCGATCCTTCTAAGACAAGAGGAATACAATAATGTCCAGTACTACTGAATATAATTGTGGTATGTGGTTGTATTGGTTTATCAGGTTATTATCAGTGTTTCACCAAAAAATTTTACGTGATTTGCGAACCAAATAACCAAGCTCACACGTATAGGGATTAAATTTATTAGGAAAAATAGTGTGATGTTTTTTTGGAGAACTGGAGAGAAGATTAGTCAATGCTTATATCTCTCTAATACCTTCTAGGAATTATGGGTTGGTTATTTATAGTGATGCATCAAATAATGTATTGGGTTGTGTCCTTAAGCAGAATGATATAGTTGTTGCCTATGTGTCACTATAGATAATCATTCATGAACAAAACTATCCCACTCATGATATTGAGTTAGCAGTTGTATTCTTTGACATGAATTTGTGGATACGGTATCTGTTTGGAGAAAAATGTGAGATATATACCGATCACAAGATTTTGAAATAAATTTTTTCTCATAGAATGAACTCACCATGAGGCAAATATGATGGATTGAATTACTCAAAGATTTTTATTACTCTATACACTACCACCTGGGGATGGAAAATAAGGTGGCAGATGCTTTGAGTAGAAAGGATCACGATGTTTTGAAAAAGATTACAGTTGAATGATATTCTATGTTCATGGATATAGTAACGATGGATATGGGAATAATCATGGAAGGTGAAACCTCAATACTATTTCAAATGGATTCCAAAAAATATTTACTTGAAAGGATAAAAATTTCTCAGGATGATGAAGAGGAGTTTCCAAATAAAAATAAAGCTATGAATGATGGGAGATTGATTGACTTCGTATATGAAGATTGAATTTTGAAATTTGTGAGGAGACTTTGTGTTCCCAATATACCTGATCTAAAAAGGGAAATGGTGTATGATGCTCAAGGCACTAATTTCTCTATAAACCATGGTAGCACATAGATGTATATGGATTTTATGGAACATTTTTGGTGGGAGAACATGAAGTGGTAGATTTAGGATTATGTTTCAAGATGTATGGTTTGTCAACAAGTTAAGGCTGGTTGTAAACATCATGTAGGAGTCAGAAAATCTATCCCCATACCTGAGTAGAAATGGGATGATATTATGATTTAATTTGTCCTGTGACCACCAATGACTCCCAGAAAAAATGATGGAATATAGGTCTTTGTAGATCAACTTACTATTTCGTCTCATTTTATTCATATAAGAGAAGATTTACCACATTAATGTTTAGAAAGACTATATATTAATGAAGTTGGATGTCTTCATGGAGTACCATAATCGATTGTTTTAGATCATGATCCTTTTTTTACGTCATGGTTTTGGAATGGTCTTCAGAAGGCCCTAGATACTGAACATTGTTGGAGCATGACCTACCAACCTCAAACTGAGGGACAGTTAGAACAAACTATTCCATCCTTAGAAGTCATGTTGAGATCATTCTCAAATGACATTCATGTTATGTGAGAAAAATATTTACCTTTGATAGAAATTTCAAATAACAATATATTCCATTAATGTACACAGATGGCACCATATGAAGCATTATATGTAATGTGATGTCACAAACCAACTTATTGGGATGATGTTGGAGAAAGAAAACTCATAGGCCCTGAAATTCTTGAGGAAACAGTATAAAAGGTGAAGATTATCCGAACCCACATCAATGCAGCTCATTGTAGGAAAAATAGCTATTCCGATTACCAAAGGAAGGATATGGAATTTATAGTATGAGAGCATGTCTTCTTGAAGGTATCTCCATGGAAGGGTGTTGTACGTTTCTTTATGAAGAGTAAATAAAGTCACAGGAACATCAGACCTTTCGAAATTCTAGAATGAATTTGAGTTGTAGCTTATTTTTTGGAAATGCTGCCAAGTATCTCCAATGTTCAGGATGTGTTCCACGTATCAATATTTAGAAAATTAAGGTATGAACCAAAACATGTACTCATAGATGAAGTAATATAATTGGAACCCTATATTCCTTATTGTGAATATCCTATTATGATTCATGATAATATAGAACAAGTGTTGAATACCGGATGACTCGTCTGGTAAAATTTCTATGAAAAAAACCATAAGATAGAAAAGGGAATGTGGGATCCTAAGGAACATATGATGATGAACCACCCCAATCTTTCTTTGAAGTAATATAATAGAAATTTTGAGGACGAAATTATTTGAAGGAGGGAAAATGTAACACCCCAGGCTTCCACAATACGCTGCTCTTTGAATAATGAAATAGCTTGTGTTGTACACCACTTCGAGTTCTAGCAGCCCACTACCAACCAAAATAGCCGTTATGAATATTAATTCCAACATTTTGAAATTTTATAAATTTTATTTTTCCTAATGGACTTCATTTTTGGATTCGGAATATCGAAATTAGATTAGCGGGAATTTATGGTATTTTTCAAAAAACATTCAGTTTTTGATGAATACTGAAAAAAACGACGTCATTGTTTAAACTGGAAAATTACTTAAATAATTATTTATTTTATTTAAATTTATTTTTAGTCAAAATAGAGACATAATACCAATATAACTTCAATGTAATTAATTTGAGTCATTTAATATTTAAATTATATGTATAAAATTTTATGGAAATTTTTAAATAAATTTACCCATCCTCATGGCACAATTGCGAATTTGCATAAAACATAATTTTACCATATCAGTGAATAGAATATAAAAAATTAGAGAGAAACGATTGAAATTAGTAAGTAAAATTTTGTTCAATAGGATGAATATAATATTTGGGTAATATTTACTTTGGAATTTTATTTACCACAGTTAATATTAAATAGTGTAATTAAAGGTAAACATGATATTACAATTACCCTAAAACAGGTGCTAATTTTATTGGATGTTTTTTCTTCAACCAAAATAAACCTTAATAATAAATTATTCTCCTTTTGGTACACTTGTATTATATTATGACATTTATTATTTTTATATTTAAAGAAGAGTAAAAGTGTTAAATTGAATATTTAATAACTAAAACATTTTTAATATAGGGGTATGCATCAGGTAAATTAGAATATAAGTATTAAATAAAAGATAAAAATATTTAATTAATCATGTAATTTTATTTATAATTTTTATAAATTAAATAATTTAATTTATTTATAACACAATGATGATGCAATAATTACATAACTAAGGAACGATTAGAATAATTGATATTACAAAAATCAAAATAAATGTAAATTGAGACGTTTCATGAATTCCACTAATTTTATAAGATATTATTATATTTAAGGATTGATTTAATTTTTTTTGTCTAATTATTCACGTTTTGTTGACTTTCACAAAAATCTAATAATAAATAGTGAAAAAATTGATAAAAATGATTTTTTAAAAAATACTCTATTATTAATTGATATAATAATCCAAAAAAGATATTGTTTGGATAAAAGACATATATAAGGTTAGATATGTCAATAATGAAACACTTGGGGTTTTATTGGCATTTTATAGTAAGTTTATTAAACCATTTATTATAATAATACAAGAATATATGGTAAAAGTTAAACTATTTAACTAAGAGTTAAATCTAAAAGATATGGATAATATGGTGTTATAAACCTATATAAAACCAATTTGTTGAGATGTTTTAGACCCCTCCCCATCGTATAATTGAAATAAATCCTTTTGGAGCTATTATAAACTGAATATGATTGTATAATAAATTAATATTTCAATATTTTCCAAAAATGACCCTCACCTCTCTTATAAAAGGGTAATTCCACTTCTCTCAAAATCACTCATCCAAAGCCATTTGTCTCATCCCACCCATGCACAAAGATCCACCCAACTACCATAACATAATCCAAGAAGTATTACTTTTATCAAAATATTATCTAATGCAACCCTTTTGATCAAATCCAAAGGGAGAACCCGAAGAAGATGTAATTATTTCATCACCTATTTCAAAGTTCATTTATTCTTCCGCATCACATTTCTTTGTTCATTCCACACCAGAATAAAAATACAGTAACAAAGACATAATATGATGTTATTATAAATATCGTATAACCATATTCATTATTCTATCCATCCTATGAATGACAAAGTCACTGTACATGCGTACGTACAGCTTACCGTCTCCACATTGTGGTGTAGTTTGTCATTCAACACTTCATTATATGTATGGGTATAATAATAAGTATAATTGATGTAAATAATAAATATAATGTGTTAATTATATTTTATATAACAATTCACCATCAATTGAATTATATTGTCGCTCGATTGTATGTACAGATTACCATCTCCATGAATGCGATGAGATTCATTCCCCATCATAACCATTCAATAAAAAATATCATTTTATGATAAAAAAATTATTTTTAATAACATAATACCATTATGTATATCAATAAAATACATCATATCCATAAAAAAATTTGATACATAACAATAAATATAAAGGAAAATGAATCAATTAACAAACAAAAAAATGATACTACTAAAATATTATTAGCAAAGTAATATTAGAAGATCATATATGATATCATATTTATGTATGTGGTTCATCTATAATTTAATAAAAATGATTTAAATATTATAAGGGATGTTAATATACCATCAACCATGGAAAATTACAAGGTTAGGGTTACTTTTATGATCTATTTATTACCTGAGGTTGTTTTTACGAAAGTTTATACTTTTATGTCTTATTTTTATACCATTCATGTTTTATGGTTAAAATATTAACATTTCATATGTTAGTTTTAATAAGAATGTTCATATTATGTTTCCACATTTTCATATGAGGAATTCATCAGATATAGTAAGAGACTTGTAGGGCCTGATATATATCCTTGATGCATCGATATTTCTCATGAGACAAACTAGTGTCTAGGAACAGGGCATTGACAAAATATAATTTTTATTCTTGGAATGAGGCATTTACTATGTGGTTATGGAGTCTAAAATTATGCATTCCATTCTTATAAAATTATCTATTGATATTACATGTGATTTTTTGAATAGTATAATATCTATGTGAATAAGTAAATTGAATTATTTTATTTATCATTTTCATATTATGTTGAAGATTAAATATAAAAGGATTTTATTTTAGTCTTATACATTCCCTTAGATGTTTATTCTTATTTATGATAGTTTCTACTATATTTTTATCCTTACTGAGAATCTGATCTCACCCCTTTTTTATGTATTATTTTTCCTAGTGTGTGAATAAGTATATTAGGATTAACTTATAATGACTGGTCAATGGATATGAATGTGTTCAATAGGGTCACAATGTTGTTGTTTTAATTTCAGGATGTAATGTAAAACTTATGTATGTATCTAGTACTTCCAAGGCTACTAAACTAATTGGTTTTTTGGGACTTGATCACTAGTGATCATGAAAATGTTATTTAGTAATGAAACGACTCTAGGTAACTAGGGTTGGAGCATTATAGTTGGCCCGGGAGCCCACCTAGAATTTCGTAGATCTAAAAAAATGTCAAAAATGATCAACCAAGGATATCACACGAAAGAGGATAAATCAATGAATGAATTCCTAGAAGAATGAAGTACTCACTGAGGTAATTCCAACGCAATCGACAACAGTTGATTTAGAGAATAGATGGTACATCAGTGGATTAGAGAAGAATCACTCCCAATAGTTACTCCTAGATGAGACGAGTTGAGAAGAAGGTGTTTCCTCCTATTAGACGTGACCATGGTCCAATTTAACAAATAAAAATAAAAGTAAATGTTGTGTATTTTTAACGTACAGGGCATGTATATGCCTTTACTTGGCCCCCATTTAGGTGGTATCTTGGTCACCCCACATGACCAAGTACTTGGCCATTACACGGCTAGTACATGGTCACCTGCAGCAGCTAGGTACACAACATGTACTCCAATGTACACGATGTGTACTCATTAAATTTCCAGATTCTACTATTTTTCTCAAAAACACTAGAAAAGAAAAAAAATATTAGAAAACATGGTCCGAGTTCTTATAGACATGGTTATTCTAGGGATTTTCACCCTCATCAGTAGGGTCGTGCTACTAAGGGGATTCAGATAACATCATAAAGGGGTGGGGAAATACAGATACCTGAATAAAAGCCTACAATTTTGTATAATGAGGTTGGTCTATTAATAGTGACTGGTACAATTCTAGTAGATACTACATTATTTAGTACCATGTTTGATATTAGGGCCTCTCATTCATTTAAAATAGAAAAACGTGTTAATGTATTAAGCCTTGAAATGTTTTTTGTGAGTGGAGTTTTGAATATATATACACTATTGGGAGTACATTCCAGAGATTTCTATTTAAGAATGATATGTTCACTATAGATAATGGAATATTGTTTTCTATTTGATATCTATATAAATCACATTTTAGGGTTCAACATAATTATAGGTATTGATAGGATAGTTGTATTCTGTGACCACATTGATTGTAACCATATGATTTAAACATTTATATTTCCTAAGGGTGACTAGTATATTCGTTTTGGATAGTGGGATATCCTAGAGAGCTGGATAGGGCCAATTGCTCAGAAACATAGAGATCCTATAGCCTATGTCACAGATCTATTGTTAGATAATGTGGGTGTTATGAAATATGTACTTCCACCAATAGAGGAACTATGTCAGGATATCATTCATAATGACATCTCTAAGACACGGCCTGAGAGTTATTTTGAATTCACTATGGAGATCCTGATGGGGGCTAATCCAGTATCTATTCTACCATATAGAATGACACTAAATGAGAATCAATGGATTAAGACTAAGTTATATGAATTGGGCGATAATGGATTTATCTATCCAAGTACATCACCATGGTTATCACGTGTTTTGTTCACAAAGAAGGAAGATTAGAGTTTATGTTTGTGTACAAATTATCAGATTTTTAACGAAATTCTTATGATGAAACGATATCCTCTTCCACGTATTGATGATATGATTCACCAATTGATGTGAGATTTTTTTATCACATTTTGATTTCAGATCAATGAATCATGAGTTGAAATTACGAACTTCTATTATACTGAGGAATGCTTCCAAAAATAGGTATGGCCTATATGAGTTTGTTGTTATTTTCTTTTGGGTTGATAAAAACACCAACAGTGTTTAGGGATTTTATGAAAATGACTTTTCATCCATATTTGGATCTGTTCATTGTGGGTCTTGTGGATGACATCATGGAATACTCAAGACTCATGAATATCATGTCCAATATATTGACACCATCTAGGATACACTATGAGCACATCATCTATAAAACAAGATATATAAGTGTCAATTTTAGATAAAATTGTTACACTTCATGGGGCACATTATCTCAGAGGAATGTGTGTTAGTAGTAATAGGGAATTTTCAGGTCGTGGTTTCGTGGGAGCATCCCAATAATGTTTTTGATATCTAAATCTACCAGGTATTAGATGGATTTTAAATAAGATTCTTCTAAAACATTTCTCATTTTTCGACAAAACTTTCTGGATTGACCAAAAAATGAATAATGATTGAATTTTTAGATTCTACTGACAATTATTTTCTAGAGTTGGATAAGAACATAACATCAGAAAAAATTATGATCCAAACTAATTCTTGTATGGAGTATACCGTTTATAGCAACACTTATGGTATCAGACATTGAGATCTGCTAATGCAGGGAGATGGAGTTGTGGCATATGGGTCTAGGTAGTTGAGAAATCATAAAAAAATTACCCTACACATGACCCTAAGTTGGTAGCAGTGGTTTATGCTCTTAATTATTGGTGACATTATCTATTTAGAGAAATTTTAATTATCAATACAGATCACAATAACATAATGTATATACTTTCACAGCTTAATTTGAATCTTTGGAAACGGAGATTGGTTGAGTATAAAAAGTATTTCAATTGAAAACTATATTATATTCCCATTTAAGGAAATAGTGTGGATAATTCCATGAGTAGGGAAAACCACTCTCAAATGGTTAATGAGTTCAGTATAGTGTAGATGATAATGAGCTTACTGGATTAAATGCATGTGGTGGTTCATGAGAGTTAAGATTAGATGACTTTGGTTTCCGTTGCAGTGGAGTCTAGAGTTTCGAGATGGATCATGGATAGATTGTATGAGGATCAATATTTCATATCATTGAGGGATAGTTTTGATTTTGGGGAGACATCATTAGACTAGTTGATAGATGAAGTTAAGATTATCAATGTGGATAATCGAGTTGTTGTTATTACGAGCATGCTAGAGGAGTTCATGAAATAATTTCATTAAATAAAATGGGTTTTCAAAAAAGGTTCATCCAAAATGATCCATGGCCTACAAGGATTGTTTTTGTGGCTAGGAAAGAAAACGGAGATATTAGAGTTTCTGACAAGATGATTCATCTGTCTGTAGGTGAAAGAAGATCATCTTTTTCATGGATGTTTACTACAACCGTTTCCTATCTCTAAATGGAATGGGATTACATAACATTTTATTTTTTTGGTGTGTATCCTAATTATTATTAGGAAGAATGATGAAATTTGGGTCATTGTAGATCAACTGAAAATGAAATCACACTTTCTGCATATATGGGAAGCATTTACATTAGAATAGATTGGGGAACTGTAAATTCAAGATATATTCTATCTGCATGGTGTGCCACATACTATAGTTTCATTAATTGATTCAGGCTATAAATTATGCTTCAAGTAGGGATTGAATAATTTTCATGGAACACATGTATTATAGAGTACAGACCTCCACCCACATACACACGAGCAGTCAAAACATACTATATTTTTTCTTGAGGATATGTAATTGGAATGTGTTCTTGACGTTGGCTGATCTTGGGAAAAGAACTAGGATTTAGTGTGTTTTTCCAATAAAAATTGTTATTAGGAAACTATACAGACCGAACCATATGGGGACTTTATGTTATGTCATTTGGATCACTGCTTTGTTAATGGGAGGTTGGTGAGAGAGAGTAGTTGGGGGTGAGTCTCGTGCAAGAGGCATTGGAGAAGGTGTATTTGACCCAGAAACGTATAGCTACAGCTCAGAGTATTCAAAAGTCATATACTAACAAATGGATATAATCCCTATATTTTTCATAGGGTGATCTATATTCAATCAATTTTTTCCTAGGTTGGGTCACCAAAGGATATTGTGGTAGGGAAAGTCGGTACCCATTTTGGTTTGACCCTTCACAATTGTGGAGATAATCGGGCAGGTGGAATACTAATTGGCTCTACCTTAGGGGTATCGTGGTATGAAAGATGTTTTCCATGTATAACAACATTGGTTGTGTCACCTAGAACCTTATTATGTGATTGATGTAGATGTGGATTCCCCTGAGATATATGCATCCTTTGAGATGCATTTGAAACATTTATTGGATCAGTATGAGAATGTGTTGTGGGGAAATATTGGTGTGAAAGTTAATGTGTTTTTGAAACATGGTTATATGAAAGAGGAAACATGGGAAAGATAAGTATACATTAGGTCTCAATGTCTAGATCTTTTTGTCTTTGATTCTTATAAAGGCCTGTAGTTGCATCTCGAGGATGAGTTGTTATAAGGTGGGGAGAATTTAAGATCCCAAACTTTTCTGGAGTTATTTTAGATTGATTCTAGTTAATTCATCTTTCATAAGTAACTTTTATGGGATTTATGGAATAGGGTGTGTTTGGGCAACTTCTAATAAATTTTTCTAGAAAACAAGTTGTGCATGGTTTATGCATCATTTGTAAAAACAGTGTGACTTACTTGGATAAACCTTGCACTTTCTATTCTTTTGATGAGGTAGCTTCTGGATGGTTAAAGCGTAGTTTGCGAGGCCACATGAGGTGTCCATGAGATTTTACCCCTTGAATTATTTCATAACACACTATTAGCACATTGTTTGTCTAACCATGTTGCTAAACTGTGCATGGGCCGATAGTGAGATCCTATAATTGTCGATCTCAACCCTTTTCAAAATTTAATGACCTGTTTGACCTTATATGTAGCACTCTCTTGGGAGTTTACTTTACTATGTGAAAATAACATTCTCTCATCGACATTGTGGGATTACAAGGCCTTATGAATACCGTTATTTGAGATCAAATTCCCAAATTGACCATATGTACTTCTCTTGTATATTGGATTTCATACATATGCTTCTCCCATTACTACAACCATATTTCATTGATCCTATCATAGAGGATATCCTCTATTTCATTACACCTAAACCTTTATGGTGAAATAAAAATCTGGGATAATAATTCTAGATTTTGATTTATTAAATATTAAAGTCATTGATCATGATTTTGGTTTAGGGATTTTGATCTGGATCCTTTGTCATCATCTTTGGGATGCTTAGATTTTAGGGATTTCCACTGGAAAAATATCTATCAATGAACCAAGGTGGGTGGTAGGAATCTAATTCCTATAGTCATGGATTTGATATGTATATGAAATTTATAAAATTTCTATCATCTTTTTTGCAATTTATTTTCTTGAATTGGGTTTATTAGATTGACATATTGATTTATCAAACCATACATTAAATAAGTGGTTAATTGGGAAATAAATCATGAGACTAAGGGGAGAAGACATTGTATAATTAATTTGGGGAAATTTATTATATGATGAAGCGGTTGTAATCTAGATAAGGAATTAGAGGATTAATTACGAAATATTGGAATGTCTTAGTTGAGATTATTAATTGTGGATTAATTATGTTCCTTTGATTATAATTTATATAAAATTAATTGTGCGATTAAATATGGAAATATGAAATTATAATTAGATAACTAATTTGGGAAAATTAATTACAGAATATGAATTGTGATATTGATTAATTAATTTATGAAGTAATTAATGTTTTGAAGCACAAAATAAATTGTTGAGTTAACTAATGGAATATATATTTTTAACTACTTATTGAATTACTAATGAGATTGGGGTGGTAATTAATAAGTAAATTAAATATGAGATAAATAATGGGAATATTTTTATTCTAAAATGATAAGAAAAAATGGTAACATAGTCATCATTCGTTTGAGTAAAGAGAATGGGAACCTGGAAATTTTAAATTGAGATATATACATGGTAACATGGTAATTATACTTATGAGTAAAGATAATGGGAACATGGTGATTCTAGGGGGGGAGTAATCTGGTATCATGGTCATATTACAAAAATATTTTATAATGGTATCTTTGGAAATGTGGTTTATAAATATGTAATTAAAGAATGCAAGTAATGGTACTATAAGTTATGTCCTCACCTAAGAATATTAGAACTCTAACACAAGTCAAATCAGTTAATGTGATATCATATCACCTTGATTACATAGAGCATTAGCAAGAAGCTAGTATTAAGATATAATATTAACTAGGGAACACATTATGCTCTAGTATGAGATGAAGTTATTATTGTTTTATAGTTATCCTTGGGAACATTGTGGTTAATGTAGTTTGATAAAAATAAATGAAAATGTGATAAAATATTTATTATTTCGTGGTAATTATTTCCTTATAGAACAGCATGAAATGTACTTTGACTAGAATTTATTTATACACCATTTGTAGTGGCCTACTGAGTTGTAATAACAACTTATTTGAGTTTTCTGATCAGTGCCAAAATAGATTATATTTATGCAAGATTGGATAAGGGAAATGAAAATGGGATAGGTGGAATATTGGTTATGTAGCATGGATGAGTGGACCATATGTGGTATGGAACCCAATCAGGGAGTTGTAGTGTCATTTTTTTAGTTGCATTATACAAAAATGACACTTATAATTGCATATCACGTTTTCCCTTTTAGTTGAGTATTTAATTTTTTTGGTTATCTTGTCACATGAGTATTGTTCTGGTTATATATGCTTCCATGTATTTTTTATTTACTTCCAATAGTGATATATTCTGATAAAATAGTGTATTGTATCCCCATGAATGACTTTATAAACCCTCTCTTCTTGTTGGAAGTCTCTAGCTAATGGGGAGGCAAGCATGAGGTCATGTGGCTAACCGGCTCAGGGCACCGTTGTGTGGAACCCAGGTCGGGATGTTTTGTGTTACAACATTGAGCCACTTGGGTTCCCTAATAGATAATCTATAATTTTCACTATCAATCATGATTCCATAAGAATAAATATATCAAATAAAAATACTTAATTCAGAATGGAACTATATTGGAAATAAATAAAATTAGTAAAAATCCATGTACATTCAAATATATTATCATAATATTCCATACCAAAATGAGTAATACCACCCTGAATCACCATAATACAATACCTCTCCACATGGTCAATTTATCATGAGGGTTTATAAGAATAAGATCACATTATCTATTTATAAGTATATTTTCATATATCCAAATAATTTCATCATAATATTTGAAAAAGAATCCCACATAAAAAATATATAAAACATTAAAAATATATTGAATAAAAACCTTAGTTACATGAATCCTAAACAAAAAAATTTCAGTTTTAATTCATCGTTACATATATATTTTTTGTTAAATAGATTATGATACATGAAACTCCAAAGTAAATTAAACAATTATATATGAAATTAAAAAATAAAAATAAACTATAAAATGAAATATATTATGTCATAACTAAACATAGCATAATTCAGATAATTATTATAGTAAAAAACCCACATAAATATAAAAATAAAACAAGATTAAAATATTCCTCACAGAAATCATCATTTTGGATCATAACAGAATTTGTAACAATGGAATGAATGAAAAATGATAAATATTTTATAAAAATGAAACAAAGGAAATGAAAAATAGGATTAATTAGGGAAAGACATGTATTGATGGATATATATATGGTGAAATGTCTAATATGACTATTATATAGCTAATGAAAATATAAACATGCTGTTTGGGAATATATGTGAACATTGGAAATGAATATAAACAATTTTAATATTAAAATATTATAATGAGTATTTAATAATATTTTTAAAACTGATTTATATATTATATTACATTTTTATATGAATTAAAATATATAATTAACATTAATTAATTAAATAATGAATTTAAGTATGTGGAATTAAACTAAACATTACTTAAGAATCTATATTTATTCATTAAATTTTATTTTTCTAAAGTATTCTGTACTTTTTTTAAAAAAATATTTTCGATATTTTGAGAAAGAAATTGTTAAAATTTATTTCATTTTTTAATAATTTAGTTAAAAAATATGTAAGATTCCCAAGATAAATTTATTCAATTGGAAAATGGAGAATAAAATCATTAAACAATAAAATTATTAAATATATTATTTGTTCATTATATTTTAGAAAAAATATTATAATGTAGAAAATATATATACTTATTTTTTCACCACTTTCGAAAATCCATATAAATTGACCTTTATTAAGCATTGGCTATTTGGAAATTTAAAAAATTTCACTTGGACTCATATGTAAAATTATTCCACCACGACCACTTCTAAATAAACCATAAATTTATGTTTTTTCCTCAATAAAATCCATTATTTTTCAAGTAAATTCACTTTTTACTATTTATTTATTTTAGTCCCAAAAACGATGCCTAAATCCATCCTTATGAAGGATCCTATTTTGAGATGAAGAAAAATCATCAAATTATGTATCCTATTTTTCAATATATTTGGAAATTAACATATCATGTAAACTCATTATTCCCAAAAAGTGTACTACTTAAATAATTACACTTTTATAGAAATATTATTGCTACAATATAAGATGAATTTTTTTACGATCAATATCATAACATGAAATTGAAACAGGATGGTTAAACAAACTATAAAGTATATGTCTAACTATATTCACAATATTCATAAACAATAGGTATCAGAGAATAACATATGATAACCAATGAAAATAATTATTAAAATCCAATTTGGATTATTTTTTGTGGAAGATGAAATAAATATGAATTTTCATTATAAATATTATCATATAATTGAATGATTAATCATAAACAAGAATTTTATGAATTACATTCTAATGTATTGCACCCATATTTTCCATAAAAATGAACTGGAAAAAATATAGTCAATTAAAATAATATTACTAAACTAACTCGAATAATCAATAATAGTTTAATTTTATTTTAATGGAGTAATATTTCCATTTTCATATGAAAATTAGCTTCAATTAATTAAAAATAAAGACACACAATTATTACATTACCATAATACAATATATAATATATATAGAAAATGAAAATAAAAGAAAATTACAATAATAAGTATTTGTGGATATGTTTATAAAATAATTTATTAATGTTATTATGTTCATTATAAAGTTAGAAAATTTGTTTTTATTATTTGATTAATGGAAAGGGTTATTTTATAATATCTCTTTAAAATTGATATTTCTTATGTTTACATTTATATTTTGGAATGTTTTTTTTCATTCTTTTTAATAACCATATATATTTTTAAATATCTTTTATATTTTTGGATTTTTTTCCTGATATGATTTCAAATTTCATTTATTCATCATTAAACTAAAATCATTCAATCATAGTAGATTATAATAATCCTCCTGGTTTTTTATTTTTCAATTAGTCTATTCCATGTTCATATTATTTATATTAAACTGATGTAGATTTATTTAAATGTATGATTTATTAAAATTCATTGAAATAAGTTTTTGAATTATTTTCAATGTATTAAAATGAATTGTTTTATATCCCATAATTTATATTTTTGAATCTGTCTTTTTCTCCCATCTTATTCAATAGTTTTCTCAAAAACCCAAAAATTTCATTTTACCTTTTTAATTAACATTAATTCTATATTTCATTGTAAAAAAATTTCATAAAATTGAATAAAAATTTATTTATTTTCAAATGTATTTCATACTGAAAATTTAATTTCATCAATTTTTTAAAATATTTTCATATGTTCTTCCAATATGTTTTTCATATATGTAAATGTTATTTAATAAAAAATTATTATGTTATGCATGGGTAATACAGTAGTGAAAAAATTAACTGTCATTATCTGGAAGATAATTTTATATATCATTATTTTATTTGGGGTATTTCAATTTGATTATCATGGGATAATCAAGTTATGATATATTTATAAAATATATTATGTTTATAGGGAAATCCTATCTTACTTTTATCAACATGTGATTTCATGGCGTAAAATATTTTTAACTCCATTACATTGGGTAAATGTTTTTATCCAATGTGATGATATATAATGGATTAGGGATTAAACCAAATCAACCTTGTTATCAGACTCTATCATCCTTGGGATGGTGAAATTTACAGTGGCCCATTAGAAAATAAAAAATTTTCATTGACTTTTTTTAATATTATTTAATTTTATCATGTTCATAGGGTATGATTCTGATGATTATAAAAATTGAATAATGTTAAAAAATTATAATACTTCATATTCGTTATATGAAAAATGATTTGTATCACAATTCCTGTTTTATAATATTTTTTTACAAGGTATGATTTCCAAAAGTGATATTAATATAAATTTACTATATTATCAAAATAAAATTTTCTTCACATTCTTATTAATAATGTAATTTAGAAAAATGATTCATGATTTATATGTATTTTTATTATTGTTGTAGACCATCTATTATCACCACTTTCATATATTTCCATTCCCCATAATAAGAAAAAGTGTATAATATGATATAATTCCAATTGTTTGACATGTATTATGTAATTATATATAAATATTTACTTTGTTTTTAAATTAGTTTAATATGTATCTTATTTTCAAAGTAACTACAAATAAAAATTATAGGTCAGCATTATTAGGGGTTATAATGGATAATATTGTATAATGATGTAATATGTCTGTATGATTTGGTTTTGTTTTTATAGTAGGTATTTGGAAATGGATTAATTAGTTTGGGGGATTATTTTATAAATAATAATTTGAAAAACTCAATGATCCCTATTTTCAACTAAGTGTGAGTGTCTTTAGTTGAACCAAAAGGGATACGAGCTAAAACAATTGTGTTATAAGGAGAAACCAAAATATCAATTGTTGAATTTTATGAATTATATGTTTTTAAATAATTGGATATATTTTAATTTTCATTTTATTTTTCACTTTGGATAACATTGATCCATTTTCATCAATCAAATTTTATCTTCCTAATGAAATATAGAATGAATCATGACATTTTAGTGGTGATTAATTAATTGAAAATTTAAATTTTGTTATTTTATCATGATTATATGAAATCCTTAATGTCATGAAATATTACTAGGACTATTAATTCATAATAAAATTGATTAGATACTGAATTATATGTTAAAACATATAGGATTACGACTATTTAATCCAATTTATATTGATAATCATTCATTGGGGGTTTATTGTAAGGTAATTCTTAGAAATAGTGTTATAAATTCTTTTGACTAATTATAAGTCATTTTAGGAATTGATCAGACCTCTCTATATTAAACATGAATAAATGATTACAATAATTTTATCACATTTCATTTCAAAAATGAGACATTGGTCACCTTTTCAGAAAATAATTATGAAAAACTGTCTATAAAAACCAATTCCCTTCTATAGAGCTTAATACTCAGTCCTGTTGGGTATTTAACTCAAATGATTTGTTAGATGTTAAATATAGATGTTAAAACTACTATGGTAGAATAGATTGATTTATTTAATTTAGAGTTTCTAGTTCTTCAAACAATTATTTGGATTATCATTCCATCGAACTCATTCCCATATTATAACCATTTAAAAAATTCACTATACAATAGTCCTTACTGAATTAGAAGAATTGAAAATTTCACTAAAAGAGTATTAGGGAAAAAATTATTCACTTATTTGATACACCGTATAGTTTACTGGTCAACTTATTTATAAATATGGATGGATAATTGAATCTTTTCATTAATGACTATAAACATAATAGTTTCACAATATTATAAATTACCCTTAACCTTATATTGAGTAATCTCTAGAAAATATATGAATAAATCAATACTTGTCAATGGATTCAAATGGTTCTAGATATCATAAGTTAGTGGTGAAATTTGAGGGTATAAAAAAGATATAATTATTTCCATTATATGACCATTATGAAATCATAGTTACTCAAATTAGAATTGAAAGTTTCCATCCAAAATTAATGGACTTGATGAATAGAGTATTTAGAGAATACTACAAAAAATTAATTTTATGCTTTAAGATATAATTTTATAATATATTTAGAATGTAGTGAAGAACATTAATTTCATTTCAGGATTTTATTTAGGATCTTATATTTGTATAAATTGGATAAAAAATTTCATAAATGTAAATTTTAGTAATAAAAAAATTCCATTTTGGGCAACATAATCACATGAGAGAGTATAAAATTAGAAAAATTAAATATATAGCAATTGATGAATTAAAAAGGACCAAAAATATTATAAAGATTCACTGTTTTTATGGATTATCTGTAAGATATCAATGCATTTTGAGAAAATTATCATCAATTTAAAATACAGTATTCAATATTACTAATAATGTAATCTTATTTCACATGAAATATGATTGTGATGGATGTGTATTGTTGATTAAGATATTTTATCACCACAAATTTATACACATTAATATATAATTAAAGGTTTCATTTATATATCATGATTCACTAAAGAGTTATTTGGTTGTTTCCATACCAAAAAATAATAGTTTATATCATATTCCAAATTTTAATCATGTATCCATAAGAAACCTTATCACATGCCTAATATGGATATACCATTAGTGACATTATATTCAGTTATACTGCATCCCTATAGTGAATTGTGAAAAATAAAAAATCATTAATATATCTTAAGGTTTATATACTTATAAACGGATTTGAATATATGGCCATTTATATTTTCAGTTTTTATCAAGTACAATGACGAATCAATACATTACCACCCTTGTATGTAGAATAGGATTACAAATTCTCTGAGAAGGAAGGGCCATGATAACAAATACAATATATGAATAAAAAGTAACCCAAGAGACATTCATTTGAAACAAATATACATTGAAATTATATAAACTGTGGGGAAATACTCTTTTTAATAATTTTTTCCTCTCCCAACAATCCCTATAATTATTATGTAGTCATTAAAGGAAGATAATAAGCTATAAAATAAGTTTATAAATAGTAAAGATATCATCCCTGAGAATTATGTAATTATATGATAAGGGTATTGAGTATTTATCTATTAAATATGTTAAATCAATAAAAAAATATTGGATAATTCCCACTGTTCTTCATTACATATACATCTTTGAATCACAAAAATTTATTTAGATATGAAAGAATAATAAAGGTTTTATGACCTAAATAGGAAACTGAAGAATGTATATCTTGATCGTTGGATTGTAAATATGTTTTGTATGCATATACAAAGTATAAGTGGATGTTGAATCAATTTTCGTTACATTTATGGAATAGTAAGAAAATCACCTCTTTTAGCATTGTTATTCCCAATGAATGAAAATCATAAAATTTCCTTTTGGTAGTTGTTGATGGACTTATGAAGCAATATGAATTCTTATTCTATTGAAGGAACTTATTAACTGATATTAATTCAATGATTAATATAGTAGGAATGGTATGAATCAAGATGTATTAAAAAACAATTATATTTAATTGATATCCAAGATTCACATCAATAGTATGGAAGAATATTTGGTAATAATCCATTATTTAGTTGTGATTTATAAAATATTATAACCCCCTAACTATTGCAAAATCCAAAGTACTATTCATATAATGTATGATATGATTTGATCATTCCTGTTAGATTACAATAGAGTTTAGGATCATTATCATTATCCGGATGAGTTCTTATATAACAATAACTTCCACTCATGAATTAAAATTTTAATATTTACACCATTTTAATAATATAGGTTTAAAAAATCAATATGATTCGATGTTGTTTGGAAGTAGAATCTATTCAGAGTGGATCATAATCAAGATATGAGTAATAATATTCAAATTATTCAACGATATACTAAAAGTACCAAAAAATATATATAATCTTTGTTGATAATAAGTTTTCAGATTTGAAATTTAATTTTAGAGACAATGCCTTCCATAAAATGTAATTATGTAATGGTGTTATGAGAATATGGATGATGGGATTTTTTATCCCTATATACATTGACCGATTATATATTATGTCATCACATTTGGGTAGTGTCTTAACATATTATTGATAGAAAATTAAATTTTTATTAATAAAAATGCTTTAAATTGGTAGAGATCATTATAATATAAATAATGTGATATGAAATAATTTCACTGACCTAGTAAAATATCTGTTGTGAAATCATAATTTATCTGAACATACCTATCATCCATGATATGTAAGGATGAAAAAATACCATTACTGTTTCCTTTGGAATAATAATATTTGGACGGTGGAATAATTTTTTGGATGGTCTAATGTATCAACCCAAATTTTAATCCCAAATTCTAATTTATAGAAATCATGAGTGTTAAATATCATGGGATGCACATGACATTATAATAAATTAAATATTTTCTTATTTCATTAATATAGAACATTACATTATATAATTAATTAAATAAGAGAATATCCAAAATGAGTGTAATTAGAGAAATTCGAACATGTTAAAAACACCACTAAATAATAATAAAAATATTTATAATATTCTTAATTATCTTATATTATAAGCATAATATAAACACTAAAAATAATATAATGAAAAATATAATATTAATATGATAAAAATATAATGAAATAAAACAAATATTAAGGTGAATTAAATATATATAATTATGTACGGCGATATATCATAGTGGTAACTGGTAAAATTAAAATATATGAAACTCGTATATTGAAAATGTAATTGTGAATGTATAATAGTTTTTCAAATGATAATAATACATTATATATCACATATTAATCACTTATAAAATATATCAATACCTTAATAATGTAAATATTAAAGAATAAATTGTAAAATATACTCAATGTACACTATAAAATTTCATTATTATATAAATAATCTCATTATGATGTGTTGTTTATTTATTAAATACTTGTTGAATTTCAAATATTTTGAAATTTTAATTTATATAGTGTATTTTATTTTAGAAATCATTCTATCATGAACCATCCCAGTATTCCACGAATCCTAAAACCCACACAGACATATGGAATTTCCCGAAAATAGTTCATGATCCCCATGATCTAGAAATTAGTTCCTGGGTATCGACAATTTTCTTTGTGAATGATTTCACCCATTTATATTAGATACAAACCTATTAAAATAAACATCACAATAGAAAAATATAACCAAACATGGTACAAAAATTTCAGATTCATTGTTTTCATCTTTAATGAATCCCAGAAGGTGATAGAAAAGTATGGTAACAAAAAACAATACAAAAAAGGTACAACCAAAAAGAGTGGAATCATCCACAACCAACCACCCCTATCATTTGAAAGAAGTGGGACACTAGAATCAAGATCCACCAGATCCACTATGATATATATTTACTTTACATGGGTCATACTTTATAAATTAAACATTCACCAAAAGGTTTATGAATGGTATGATATGTAGCCTAATAAGAAGAAAAAAAATTAAATGATTCCATGCGATAACATTAGAATTAAATTAATAAGAAAATTTTCATTATAACATTTGAAACATTTGATAGAAAATAGTTTTTGGGAATCATCATTTTTTAAATTAGTTGTATCAAAAAACAATTCACCCAGCGTCTTCCAGATATAGATGGCCAGAACCATATCTCATAATCACACAGTCACAAGAGAGCACCATGGGAAAATCCCTTTGATTAGCTAGAAATAGTGGAACACAATGGGATACATACCATGGTGATCAAAATCATCAAACTGATCTACTATCAATATACTCATCCATGATCCACTATAGTGGATATCATTCTAGGTTCTAGGGTTCCAATAGGTTTCTCATGCAGGACCCACTAGAGAGGATCCAACCCAATATTCTAGTGGTCTATGATAACATGAATTTTTTTTATTGAAACAATATTCAATCCTATTGGATGAATCTAGGCCTTAAACACTTCTAAACCATCTAGTGAACTATTTTATGATCTCCCACCTAGATACCCAACATTAATTTTGTTTTAAAATTCTACTGCATCTAACACATTAATCAATAAAATCACATTTACATGCCAAGAATCATAAACAAACAACGAAATAACTACTTTAATTTTTTTTAAATCTATTTGGAATGCCCTGTAAGAGGAACACATATGGGATCCTACCATTTTATAGGGGAAATCCACTTTCAATGTCATATACACTATAAAACCATTTTTAAATCATGATTCAAAAATCCAAGAAACATTTAAAGTGAATTAATCATAAAACTACATTCAAAAAAACCCACCTCACTAGGAAAAACATCTTGGAACACAATTTCATGCTAAAATAATTTTGAAAATTCATTTCACACATTTTACATAATACATTTAACATTTCTTAGAAGAATAATAATGGAGCCCATATAAAAAAACTATTTTACATTATAGAATCATTTTCATGACATATTTGTTTCATAAATCTTCCCAAACATGACTCAAACTACATAATTAAATAATATAACACATTTAAGAAACTAATAAACTATACTAAAATCATTATCTATTGTATAATCATGTAACCACATAAATGCAACTAGTAATAATCCTTCAAAAAGATGAAATACTACAACTGTACAACCACAAGACCATAATAATGAAATATTGAATATCAATCATCTATATTTCCCAAAAAACACATGATCAAACCATGTATAGGTCGTAAACCATGATAGAAGATAGAAACTATAGAAATATGGAGGAAGAACCTTAAAACAAGTTTGGATAAAGAGTAAATAGAGTAACAAGATGTTTCCATGAATAATCATGTCAAACCCACCCACAAAAAGTGGTTCCTATAATTTTTAAAATCTTGTAAGTGACTCCCATGGACAAAAAACCATAATGGGGTAGATTGGAGGTGAATTAAGGTTAAATTCAATATCGGGAAAATGAAATTTCAAAATTTTTAATGACATGTTCAGTCCACAAGGTTAGCCTTCACAGTTTTCTAATCAATGAGGAATGTGTGATCCATTAACTGTCCATGAGGAAAAAGGAAATGGATTTGAAAACAATGGAAAAAACATGCAATTTCTAGTTTCCAAAATGAATTTTGTAAACACAGTTTTCTAGGAAAGGGGTCACAGTTTCTACTAATCATGCAAAAATCATGTGACACCCTCTAAGAAGACCAAATTCTCCATTTTCACTAAAATATGTTGGGTAAACTATGAAATAAATTAAAGAACAAAATAAACAACATAGATACATCAATATAAAAAAAACTTTGTGACAATTATCTACACTAAGAAAATATTCTGTGCTGATAATTTTTTCATGGAGTATAATCAGACAAAAAAGCATATATTCCTCTTAACCCATGAGTTCCACTCTTACGTCACCATAAAATCATTTACTTGATTCAAATGAACATGGACCAACAGAATATACATATGATGAAGCAATTTTTCTTTGGAATCCACAATATGTGTCTGTTTTCTAAACACAGACCATCCATAATGAAAATCCATTGCTTCCCAATTCATCAGATTATATTGGATTGGGTTGTACATTTTTAGCCAAGAGACATGGAACACAACTTGAATTGATTTCAAATGATATGGAAAATCTAAAATGTATTCCACCTCAAAATTATTTATGGTAATTATAAATGGTCTGAAATATCTCTACATTATCTTTCCTCACTTAACTAATTGACAATGAACCTTGTGTGGTTCCACTCTATGAAATAGATGGTCACCAATTTAATACTCTAATGCATGGTTACATAGATTAGTATAATACATGTGACGACTCTATGTTGTTCATAACACCTTTATGATTACTCTGATATTCAAAAAAATATCTTAAAAGGAATCGTCCCAACAATGATGTTTCACCCACCTTATCCCAACACAACGGTGACTGACAAGGCCAACCATATAACATAAAAATTTGAAAATCTAATTCCAGATTTATAACTATTTTTATATGAATACTCAAAAAAATACCAAATGTATATCCTACAATCGTCCGAAATGTAAAACACAAACCCAAATCATGTCATCCAAAATATGGTTTTCTCACTTTATACAATAATATGTTTGGGGATGTTATGTTGTCACGAACCGAATCGATCGCCACCAAAAATGGCACCAAACCCAGCCCATGACAAGGCCCGAAGGGCGTTCCCGATCCCCATGGTCTGGCACCATTGCCCAGGTATCATAAAATAAAAATTCGGAACGATTTACCCGAGTTTATAAACATAAAACAACAAAAGAATCCAATGAAACAAATCTGGATTTTTCAAACCAAACAACCTTTTAAAAAAATTTAGAACTGAATTACATGGCTTAAAACTACTCAAAAGGTCTATACCAAAGGTACAAATCCAAATAAGGACAGCCCAAGAACCCTCATGGCAAGGGGCACCACCCTCAATCCACCTCCACAAGACTTCACCACCAAGGACCTGCTAGAAACCCGAACCACTGGAACAAAAAAACTGTACCCAACCTGCGACAACAAAAATAACCATGTCTACTTACACCCAAGGGTGTAAGTATGGTGTGAGCCAATGCCCAATAGGATACCACCACTAAGAGATTCCCTGTGATAAACATTCAAAGACGAAAAGCATGTAAGTTTTCAAAAACATGTAATTTCAAGTTACAATTTCTAAAAGATGCAACTTAAAAAAAAACAGTTTTCAAGTTGGCTAATTTAAATAATAAACACATAAAATAAATTCAAAAGCTACTGAATTTTCCAGCCAAATAAACTGTAAGTCAACGGTAAGTATAAAGGATATAATGAGCACAAGCAATAGGAAATAACCCCTAGGCACTAGCTAGTTGTGGGTCCCAGGTACCTCATATCTCGGTGAGAGTAACCACAACAATTATCTGTTCTCGTGCACGGTCCACTAGTAGGGAACATACCCATAACCTAGTGGAACCCAATCATCATCATCATAGTTTAGTTAGAGTTGTAAGTGTCAATCCTGCTAAGTGAAACTGAAGCCAAACCCCACGGATTCACTAGCATACTAGTACATGTCCACCCACCTAGATACCCAGGTTATCTCTTTGTGCTCAAACAAGTTCAACAAACCAAGAAATATAATTTTCACATGAAAAAATCACGTCCACATCACACATTATACAAACAGTCCCATGCACATCACACAAGTCACAAATTTAACTTTTCATTCAAATTCATTTTGAAATCAAACTCACACCAAAATAGCCCACAACACTTTTTTTCATATCATCCACAATCCAACACATCCTTTAACAATTTTATAAAGTCCCTAAAAATATGATAAACATCACATAACAGAACTATTCACATCTAAAATGGTTCATTTGAAATTATAAAAAATCCAAAATATTTTTCCAATATGGTTTCACCTCTTACATAAATCATTAAACCAGTCAAAACTTTCATAAAACAATTCTAAATAGTGCACCAAAGCTTTTCAAATAAAACCCATTTCAAACCCATTTTTCAAGGCCAAAATCACACCAATACAAATTCAAAATAGAATTGGAATCCCCAAAAACATTTATTAATGAACTCCCATGTGTTATACAAACACCTCAACCAATAGTACAAAGGATCCACATGAAACACACACGTTTTCAAAATCACTTTCAAGAAATAAAATAAAGTTTTACACCTTAAACTCTTAAAAAACAAATTTAAGACCTAGTGGCACGCCAATACCCCACAAAATCATAATTTTCATCCCAAACAAGATTTATTAAACAAAATTCATATGTTATAAAACAATCCCAAACAATACCCAAAGGGTTGCAAATGAAAACACCAAATTTTAAGCTCGAATGAAACTATAAAAACAATTGCTTTACTAAATTCAACATAAACAGTTCACGCACCACAAAAAGAATATTAGTAACATTAATAATAAATAATTAAATCAAACTAACTCATCTAGAAATGTTTACACATGGAATCACCTACCTTTTATGACGAAACCCTCAAAACATGCTGCGAAACATCAACCGCACCAACCCGACACCACAAGGAATATAAATCCAGACTTGGACCAAAATATTTGACCAAAAGGACACAAAATCAAACCATAGTTTCGAAACTCAACTTCCGGACATGAGGAACTTCATGAAATGGTGAAAGAAACCCTAAGGAAGGGGAAAAATCAAGGAAAGAAACACTTACTTGAAACATCTTGAATCAAACGAACCAAATACACCACAATTTGAATCTCCAAGCAACCAAACCTGATATGGAGGCTCTAATGGTGATGATAAGATAATGTGGGGACTGAAATTGGGGAAAAAGAGCAGAAATTTAAGGAGTTAAGAAAGAAATGATTTACCTTTTCAAATCTGGACGATTTGAGAAATCTAGAGACGTTTATCCCATATTTGGTACACAAATGAGCTCCAAAACGGTGAAATAGATATTGGGGGTGATCCCTAGGTATTTTTCTTCGAGTGAGAGGTGGAATCACCGAATAATAGTAAATATTGAATGAGATAGTGAAATATTAAAATTAAAACTTAAAGCAAAAAATGGGCTTTCGGGATGGCCCAAAACCTTAATAAAAAACCCAAATCCCTCATGATTATTGATTTTTATGGGGCCAAAAGTGATATGGTGATTTTAATATATCAGGTTATAACAATTAGGAAGTGGAATGGGTATAAAAAAGTAAAAATTGAAAGAGTTATAATAGAAACAAAATTTGTTTTTAAATCTGAAATTGGGATCACTGTTTGACCCAAATTTTCAAAACCCACCATTTTCACCAAAATGAGTGGTAAACCCCCAAAACAAATTAGGAATGGAAATTAAATGAAAAATTAATTTAAAAAAAATCATGGGTGTGACAATTCTCCCCACCATAAATCTTTCCGCCCTCGAAAACCACATCATGGAAAAACCAAAAAAACCAAACCCAACTGAGAAACCAAGAGGTACTCCCTTGCCAGGTTTCTCCCCCAAAGGCCAAAACACCTCCAGTGATCAATGAAGGAAGGAATACTCTCACAAACATAACTTACACCACATTCTTGAAAAAATCAAGAACATTCATACTTTATCCCAAAATAAAACACCTCAAACACTATCCGAACAAGGCTCAAGCAATTCACCCAAACGAACAACAACTTCGAACAATGTTACATTTACCTTACATTAACTAAACCATTGGGAACTCTCCAGTCCCAAAGTTTACTCAATAAATATGTTGGTATTTATATATCTCCGAAAAAGACTATCTACACCATTCCAAGACCATGGAAAAATCTAAGTTACTTGTACGGGGCGACACAAATACGCTCCCCACCATATGAGACAACCAATAATTTTTTTTTCCGAGACAGAATCAGGAGACTAACAGGGGGTGGCCTAAATGGACTCACCAGTACAAAGGATATAATTCCACCAAAAATTTAAAAAAGAACTTATATAAGACTCATAGTGGGTCTCCCCACCATAAGAACCAACCATCTTAACCAACCACCACTGGTCGATAAAGAAAGACCCCAAAATTTAAAGAGTTGGGGCGACCACACAGTTAGCCTTCACAGTTTGGGAAACTGTGCGCTAACCATGTGGATCCTTATACCTACATGGTTTTTTGGGGAATGGTTACTACTAAATGTTAACTCAACATTTCTATACAAATCTAAAACCTTTCCCCAGAACCCAAAAGAAACCAAAGGGGAAAAATAAATTCATTGGGAGATAACATGGGGATGAGGCCCTCCACCTCTTTCCATCGAATGAGAACAATAGAAGAAAGATGAAAACACCAAATGTTTAAAATATTCCCATCTCTCATACTGAGAATATTACTTTGTACAAGTTTAAAAACAACATTGATATTTCCTCTGACTACGTGGCAGCTTCTCTCCGGGACCTATGGCTGGAGCTGGAATGATTGAATCATCTTCGGCCTCTCAGTTAGGATTCGGAAACCCCTGAATATAATTTCTTCTTCTGATTCTACAAAAAACTAAATGCAATCCTATATGGGTTCACCAACACATAACACACCCCAGAACTCACTTTCTCCTTACTTGGGATTTCCCTGAAATAAGGGTTTAGAGGATGCACTCACATCACACCTTGTTTCTTCAGGTGAGAAACAACAGAAATAAAGGACACATATAAACACATTCCTCTAAAAGAGAGGATGTTGAGATCTCCTGAAAGGAGAAAGACTGCTAAAAAAATAGAATCACAAAATATTGTAAAATTTCACCTTTACAATCAAATGAGCACACAACATCACAATGCGTTAACGAACATGACCAAAGTGACTGATATAAATAATACAAGGAGGGGGCCTTATACAACATCCCCAAACATGAAAGCATTCCATAAAGTGTCCATAACAGCCTCTCGTGGCCAGATTTCCCACACAGGTGGTTTAACATAAACCCCTTCTTCGAAGAGACTATGAAGGACTCGGAGACCCTCTTAGACACTATCCATATTGACAACCCTAGATAACTTCCACCTTCGAAGCATCGGGTAGCTTAAGAAACTAAGGTCTCTTTCAACCATCCACGAGCACTCTTCCGCAACAAGAGGATCCAAAAGAAACCAATAATGTAAATGGTGTAGACTCATTCTACAAAGTTCAAGAAAAGATTCCTTACATTGATCAACTGAAGGATTTTCCAATGACGAAACAATCCGGGTGGCACTTCAGGTGTGCCCTAACCCTTAATGGGGGCATACCCTATCCAACGGGAGAACCCAAGGACCCAACCAAGATATTCCATTGGTAAAAAAATGCCACAAAACAGATCCAAACACATTAATGGAACCACCATAAAGGTGTCCGGAAACATATCTCATAGGAGACTACTAACCTGTACTTCTACCCAGCTTACCGACCAAACACAAACCCAAAATAATGTTCGAATAGGAGGGGTTCATGGACTAAAAACATCCCACAACATCAACATTTTCCAAAAACACACAATATACACCATCACAAACAATTCATCAAGACATCATGATTTTATTTAAAACCAATTCTTTGAAAACAAATTGTTTAGCAGTAAACGTATCCACCAATGGTACCCCATGGGCCTCACACATGCATGTTTTTGTTCCACACAGGGCACCCTCCTAATATCCGTCGCAGAACTCATCTAGTCATGCCATCAACCACCCATAATCCCATATAACCCCATGCATGTGGTCACTCATGGAAATACCAAAGGTTAAAACAAAGATTCTTTCCACTTTTCAAAACCCAAAACGGTCAACCAACACATCCTTTTTCTCAAAACTGCTAACCAAGAGATCCAAATACCAATTCAAATATTACTAAAATTTTCATAAAGACACAACCATTTATACAAGAACTCAATTTCATGTTATTCACATCAATTTCATAACATATCATCCCAACAAAACACCCTATGATAGTTTAGAAAACTATATTGGAAACACTTTTGAAAACCAACTTCAATATGGTTCCGGCTTTCAAAAGAGGTGTAAGCATACTATTTTCCATTTCAAAACAATTCTGAAAATTCAGTTCCACCATTTCATAAATCAAAACATTCCATATTTATTTGAAAATCATTTCACAAAAACATTACACTTCTTAAAAGAAAGTCAGTTTAAAACCAAATTTCCAAGATTTCAAAACTAAAGAACACAAGACAATGGGAGAGGAAACTAGTTTCAGTGGGTGACTTGGACATATGGTTGGCGGCCATATTCCAATCACTTCACTGTCACAGAGAGTGTTCTAGGGAATATCCCCAGCTTCACATGGCTTTCCAGGCCCTGCGAGCTTACTGAGACCATTAACCCAACTCTCTTTTCATTTCCCCTAATCATTGTTAAACCAAGAAAACCAAAGGACCTTGAAAGGTCTCAACATCCCCTGGAAAATTGAATCCTGCCATGATGTGTGGTCATCAGGCACACTACCCATTACTAGAATACCAAGTCTCTATAATCTGATCTCCATATTATCCTGACTCTTCCCTAAATAACATGACCCAAAGAGAGCGAACCTCCCTTTGATACCATTTTGTCACGAACCGAATCGATCGCCACCAAAAATAGCACCAAAACCAGCCCGTGACAAGGCATGAAGGGCGTTCCCGATCCCCAAGGGCTGTCACAAGTTCCCGGGTATCATAAAATAAAAATTGGGAACGATTTACCCGAGTTTATAAACATAAAACAACAAAAGAATCCAATGAAACAAATCTGGATTTTTCAAACCAAACAATCTTTTACAAAAATTCATAACTGAATTACATGGCTTAAAACAACTCAAAAGGTCTATACCAAAGGTAAAAATCCAAATAAGGACAGCCCATGAACCCTTATGTCAAGGGGCACTGCCCTCAATCCACCTCCACAAGACTACACCACCAAGGACCTGCTAGAAAACCGAACCACTGGAACAAAAAAACTGTACCCACCTCCAACAAAAAAAATAACCATGTCTACTTACACCCAAGGGTGTAAGTAGGGTGTGATCCAATGCCCAGTAGGATACCACCACTAAGATATTCCCTGTGATAAACATTCAAAGGCGAAAAGCATGCATGTTTTCAAAAACATGTAATTTCAAGTTACAATTTCTAAAAGATGCAACTTAAAAAAACAGTTTTCAAGTGGGCTAATTTAAAGAATAAACACTTTTAAAATAAATTCAAAAGCTACTGAATTTTCAATACAAATATACCGTATGTCTATGATAAGTATAAAGGATATAATGAGCACAAGAAATAGGAAATAACCCCTAGGCACTAGCTAGCTGTGGGTCCCAGGTACTTCGTATCTCGGTGAGAGTAACCACAAAAATGATCTCTTCTCGTGCACGAGCCACTAGTAGGGAACATACCCATAAGCTATTGGTACCAAATCATCATCATCATATTTTAGTTAGAGTTTTAAGTGTCAATCCTACTAAGTGAAACTGATGCCAAACCCCACGGATTCACTAGCATACTAGTACACGTCCACCCACCTAGATACCCAGGTTATCCCTTTGTGCTCAAACAAGTTCAACAAGCCAAGAAATATACTTTTCACATGAAAATATCACGTCCACATCACACATTATACAAACAGCCCCATGCACATCACACAAGTCACAAATTTAACTTTTCATTCAAATTCATTTTGAAATCAAACTCACACAAAAATAGCCCACAACACTTTTTTTCATAACATCCACAATCCAACACATCCTTTAACAATTTTATAAAGTCCCTAAAAATATGATAAAAATCACATAATAGAACTATTCACATATAAAATGGTTCATTTGAAAGTATAAACAATCCAAAATAGTTTTCCAATATGGTTTCACCTCTTACATAAATCATTAAACCACTCAAAACTTTCATAGAACAATTCTAAATAGTGCACCAAAGCTTTTCAAATAAAGACCATTTCAAAACTATATTTCAAGGCCAAAATCACACCAATACAAATTCAAAACAGAATTGGAATCTTCAAAAACATTTATTAAACAACTCCCATCTGTAATACAAACACCTCAACCAATAGTACTAAAGATCCACATGAAACACACACGTTTTCAAAATCACTTTCAAGAAGTAAAATAAAGTTTTACACCTTAAACTCTTAAAAAAACATCTTTAAGACCTAGTGGCACACCAATACCCCACCCAATCATAATTTTCATCCCAAACAAGATTTATTAAACAAAGTTCATATGTTATAAAACAATCCCATACAATATCCAAAGGGTTGAAAATGAAAACACCAAATTTTAAGCTAGAATGAAACTATAAAAACAAATGCTTTACTAAATCCAACATAAACAGTTCACGCACCACAAGAAGAATATTATGAACATTAATAATAAGTAATTAAAACAAAATAACTCATCTATAAATGTTTACACATGGAATCACCTACCTTTTATGACGAAACCCTCAAAACATAGTGCGAAACATCAACCGCACCAACCCGGCACCACAAGGAATATAAATCCAGACCTAGACCAAAATATTTGATCAAAAAGACACAAAATCAAACCATATTTTCGAAACTCAACTTCTGGACATGAGGAATTTATGAAATGGTGAAAGAAACCCTAAGGAAGGGGAAGAAATCAAGGAAAGAAACACTTACTTGAAACATCTTGAATAAAACGAACCAAATACACCACAATTTGAATATCCAAGCAACCAAACCTGATATGGAGGCTCTAATGGTGATGATAAGATAATTTGGGGACTCAAATTGGGGAAAAAGAGCAGAAATTGAAGGAGTTATGAAAGAAATGATTTACCTCTTCAAATCTGGACGATTTGAGAAATCCAGAGAAGATTCTCCAATATTTGGGAGACAAATGAGCTCCAAAGCGGCTAAATAGATATTGGGGGTGATCCTTAGGTTTTTGGCTTCGAGGGAGAGGTGGAATCACCGAATAATAGTAAATATTGAATGTGATATTAAAATATTAAAATTAAAACTTAAAGCAGAAAATGGGCTTTCGGGATGGCCCAAAACCTTAATAAAAAACCCAAATCCTTCATGATTATGGATTTTTATGGGGCCCAAAGGGATATAGGGATTTCAATATATCAGGGTTTAACAATTAAGAAGTGGAATGGGTTTAAAATAGTAAAAATTGAAAGAGTTATAATAGATACAAAATTTGTTTTTAAATATGAAATTGGGCTCACGGTTTGGCCCAAATTTTGAAAACCCACCATTTTCACCAAAATGAGTGGTAAACCCCCAAAACAAATTAGGAATGGAAATTAAATGAAAAATTAATTTAAAAAAATCATGGGTGTGACATATGTAATGATCAACATGACATGTGATCCTTTTTTCCTTCTAAAGGCCTTCCCAACACTATGAAGTAAAACAATGGTCCCAGTCTAAAATGATTCCAAATGACACAAAATGAATCCTTAGATCCTCCTGAATATACAACAGACCCAGTGCATCCACCATGGTCATAAACCTAATTGGAATGAAATTATCTAAATTGGTCAAATGATCAATCACTAACCAAATTGATATCTTATCATGAGGTGTATGTGGAAAGACATCATTAACTTCCATTGAGATCTCATCCCATATGTAAGTCATAAAAGTAGTAGTTGATTGAAAACATATGTCTATTGGTGGGAATATTTAAAATTATAAATGAATAACATCATGATACCAACTCATCTATATATTTCCCTATATCTGGCCACCATAACATCCAACTCACATCATAGTACATCAAGGTACCACCATGATGAAATGATAACTGAGACTGGTGGTTATCCAACAGAACCACCTTTCTAAATGATAATTGAACCATGAATCTCCAGTTTATGAAAAAAACATCCCCCTAGAGACATTGATTTTCCACAAGTAATTTCCCATCCATTTAGAAACTACATTAAATTCTGGAAGAAATCATCACATGGTAGTTGCTGCTAATACAAATTCTGGAGAGATGTTGTTAGTTATATTTTTCCCAATAATATATCTCCACTATTATCATTAGTATCTAGATTAATCTTTGAATGTATTCACATGAAATTCTACTTATCACTATAATTTTTCTATGCTTTGACTGGCACTTTTCATCTCAAAGTCACTACTAATACATCACCCTTTCCTAAGGTATAAACTATATCAAATATGTACCCCTAAAGGAACTCAATGCAATGATTATACCTTAAGTTCGTATATCTATATGATAAATAGAAGTGAATGATATTATAAAAAAATTAAACTAAAAAACTCTCCAATAAAATTTAATAACAACATGTCTTTATGGAATTAATTACCTCTGATAAATTCATTTCATGTGTATGGTAATTCACATCATGTGGTCATATATGGAAAGAAACATTATCCACAACACGGACATAAAACTTCAAAAAACACCCACGACCCATACATTATGTGTCAAAATAGACCATATAACAATTTTCAGACTCTAGAAAGGGCATATTGGGAGCTATGGTCAATCTCCACATATACTCATTATAGGATTTTGGACAGTATCAGATCCATTCAAACATCACCCCTTCCATGTGAGAAACATCATGGCTAATGAAGAATGAGTGAAATCTCAAAAAATGTTCCTGTAATACACTTGCAAAACTAATAAGATTCTAATTTCAAACACATTATTTGGCTACTCCAATGAAATAATCACACTCTTATACATAGGTTATTCTGAAACCTCTGATTAAATATGACATGTCTAGGAATCCTAACCTACTAATTAAATAAGGTTAATTACGATAACTTATCATAGAGAAAATGAACGCTAAGTTTTCCCATCATGAATTCTATGTGTCGCTCACACCCCTCCTCTGTCCAAGAATATACGAGGACATAATCAGAAAATTTCAAGAAAAAAGACTAAAAAAACTGATGCATCATCATATTCATGTATTCCATGAAGACCTCATGATAATTTTACTAACCAAAGGGCATGAACAAGTACACAAGATGTCCATAAGTGGGTTTTAAAGTAGATTTAAGAACATCCACCTATCAAAATACAAGTGGGTGATACCTAGAATGAAAATCGGTCAAGGAAAGACACTAGTAACCATTAATATGATTAAAATCTCATCATTTCATATAAAATTATAGTTCATCTTCATCGTTACTTTATTCAATTTCCAATAATTATTACTAAGCAGAAGTGATCCATCGAACATTTTTACAAATATAACCACAACATCCAAAGGTTAGATGCTCAGAAGATTGAATCCATTGGATAAAATGTTGTCAAATTATATCATTCAATATGATAACATAAAGGGGTGGGCATATGGTATGAGGTATGGGATATCAGTAGTGTTCCCAACACCACACCAATGGAAGACACGACATCCAGCTCTATAGGAAAACCCTATAAATCATCTAAAAAAACCAATGGGAACTCTTCCAACACATGATTTAATTATCTCTCATGAGCAGTGTCATTTTCATTTATTGTGAGTGATGAGATTTCATAAACAATATTTCCTAATTAATGATGTGTAGGTCTAACACACCTCATTCGAAGATCAGATTCACTGTAAAAAATTTGGTATTATTCCCAGGTTCCAAAAAACTCACTTGATGTTGGTAGAAAATGATGGGTGTCTGAAATCTTACCAACCAAAGAAAACAAGGATCATGTTAACGAGGACCATCAAAATAATGAGAAAATTCAATTCTGACTTAACTAGTGACAATGTGAGATCAGAATACGAACTCCTAAAAACCTCATTTCTCTTCTAAGAATGCTGTGATACAAACTCCACTACATACAACAAGTGATAAATTTCCAACATTAACCAATATATTGGTTGGGAGAAAATAAAATAAATATAGGCATAATTATCAAATATAACAATAGATAATGATAATGAAATACAAATTATACATCAAAAAATAATAGTTCCGACATAAGATTCCACTAGTTCTGTATCTTCCACATGGTGTTTCCTCGTCTTCACCTTACGTTGAGAATAACAACAATCTTGTGGCTATGAACTAAACTAGATCCACACAAATGAGGATCCATGACGTCTGCAGGAACTCCAATCTAATAAGCAATTGTCCTGGATGACTCTGACTAGGCTTTCCTCTCCTTAGAAGCTGCCAACCTTACTCCACTCTGATATAGGTGGATCGTTCATCAAAATCACATTGAGTTCCCCCTAACTATTTAGCGATGAAAATTTTTTGGTGTATATGGATACAATGGCTACATGTGTCCTACCATCCCACACTGATGAAACACTACTGACCCAATATTAGAATCCCAAGATGATGATATTCTTGGAGGATGACCTAAATGACCACCTCATATCTTCCCCTGCACTTTCATCTTCTTTTTCTTCTCTTGTGAATAGTAATAGCCTACTATTTATGCTACACCAAATAAACTATGCTGTGCCCCCATTTTATTTCCACAATAAATTTATGATCAAACCCATAAGGATATGTTTTAATCAACATTACGAATACCTTCAAACAAATATTTGGACATAAAACCATCTCAAACTTCTCATCCTTCATCTACTCATTATAAATGAACATGTTTTCATACCAGAATTTATGTGAAAAAAAGATGTTATATTCCATCATAGATCAGTCTCCAGGGCTGGGCTCCATAAACTATCAAGACACGTAAAATGACAAAATCAAAGGAAATATACTCTTTGGGTATAGCCTTGAAATCATTCCAGCTCATCTTCTTTTTCATTCCGTCTTAAACCACCATGTACCACCATATACAACTAGGACCTTCCAACATGAACATATCCCATTTAATTGTAACCTCCTTAGGATTATCAAGCACCATGAACATCCCCTCTGTCTTCAGAATACCCCACTCTGGTTCCTGAGGAACCATGATACCTCTAAAGGAAGAATAATTTTTGTTGAAGAACTCCATATATTTTTCCTTCACAAGACCTACTTTAGATTCTCTAACCTAGGTAGGACCAAATCCTACTACATTTTCCCAAAGCATGGATATCTAATACCACATGATCCACTATCCTTTGATCATTTCAAGGGATAACCCTATATAGCCTCACCCGGTGTTATCAAAGGAAGTCTTTGGGGTGGCCCTTTTTTGTATAATCAACAACAATATGAAAACCCCCATAAACATAATGTAATAAATATTCTAAACCAAAACAACAAAAACCAATTTTTTTTTTTAAATCCAATCATAACCTAATATATCACAATAAAAATTAAATCCAAACACTCCCCCCCACCCGACCCGGTGTTCATATACTCTCTTTAGTATGTACGTCTCACATTGTGGAGAAGTCAAACTAAATTCCCTAACAATTCCTAGAAACTCAAGTCATGTCATGAGGTGTACTAGAATGTAATGAAACTTGACCCTAGAAAATTAATTCATAAAAATCTTATCTCTTGTATTTCTAGACTTATCCCCATTAACGTGACCCAAAAAGGGCATGAATTCCATTGATAACAATTTCATGAAAAATCATTGATTCCATATGATTTGACACCAAGACCAACTCATGGAACATCCTAATGGGTGTTCCTGATCCCAATGGGATGGAAACTATATCATTGATATCAAAAATATTATTTGTGGAAAATTAATCCCATTTATAAAATCATAAACAACCAATATATATAAACATCATAGTAATTTAAAAACACAAGAAAATAAGGTACAAAAATTTTAGATTCAATGTTTACTACATTAAACAAACCTATAATGTGAAACATTAGAATGGGAATAAAAAAATACCAGAAAATCCACTATGTGACAAGAGAGGAATCAATCTAATTAATCCACCACTAATACCTATAAGAAATGGAACCATAGAAACTACATCCACCAGATTTACTATGATACATCCTACCTTTACATGGGTTATAGCTGAAAATGTCTTTATACACCCAATGGTGTATTCATGGTGTGAGACAAAGTCTATTATGGTGAATCACAAGCAAATGGTTCGACACATTAACATTAAAATAAAAATTCACATTCACATTTTCATAAGAAAATTTGAATAATTTTTAATGAAACAATTTCTAGAATTAATCATTTCTCAAAAAATCATGCTTGACAATAAAAATGAACACAATGACTATTTTATACCAAGGGATAGACCTATATCTTATAACCTTATTTTTAAAGATAAAACCATTGGAAAATACATTAGGGAATTTTGAACTTGTATAGAACTGATAACATAATATCTAGATGATAAAAATCATCAAACTCAACTACTAACTATTTTCTCATACAGGAGCCACTAGAGAGGATTTCATCCAATGATATATGTGCCCAATAGCATTCCTAAGAATGATCCACTAGAGAGACTAACATAAAACCTTATCCAGTGGAACAAAACCCTCCACTCATTATAAATACACTTTTAACAATTTCCCACCATAAAATCTCATTGAAAAATCTTTTCCCACCTTTCAAACAATTCGTGTCGATTTTTTCATGAAGCACAATAGTGGGAAATAAATAAAAAACAACCATTTTACATTTTTACACCCATTTCATCACATATGGTAGTAATTCACTTCCAAAAAATCTTCCACACCCAATAAATAAAGCACATAACTCCTTTATGAAACCATTACAGAAAATTAAAATCATGTAATAATGTAAATGCACATAACAACATACCTCACACTTGGAAAAATTCGGAAAATAATGTGATACCAAAAACATAACACAAAAAGTCCCTAACTATAAAATATTTAATATTAATCACCCAAATATCCACCAAAACACAATATCAATCCCTCCTTAGTCCACACACCCTACTAGAAAATATAAAATCATCAATGAAGTCGTATGAACACAAAACAGTGGAATGAATCAATAATAAATGGCACTAAATGATTTTTCTGTGAAAAATAGGTTTCAAAACCACCCATGGGTTGAAGCTAAAAGTCTTTAAGAAACCATAAATTAGGCTCCCATGGATGAAAATCCTAAATTGGGTGGATGGAAATTGATTTATGGTTAAACTAGGAGAGTGGAAGAAGTAACTTACGAATTTATAATGACCCAGATAGGTCATACGGTATGCCAGGAAGGTTTTCCAAAACCCATAGAAATTGTCTTCCCATCACTATACAAGAGGAAACTGCCACACAATTTAACAATTGTTCAAAAACCATTTGTTATATAATATCAAAAATGACATTGGTCCATGCAGTTTCCAAGGGAAGGGCACATAGTTTCCCCTAAACATGCGCCAACCTTGTTCCACTAACATTCAATTCCAAATTCCCTTTTTTATCTATATTTTCAAGCGGAATATATATTAATAATTAAAAGATAAATGTAATAAAACATTTTCCACAAAAAAATATTTATGTGATACATTCCATTATAATTATGTAATATGGTTTATATTCTTTTTCTGAAAAAATTAATTATCTTGCAAAATAATTTATAACATTATTTTAGTGAAAAAATTGTATAAAATTGTATATGTTTTAAATGGTGTATATATTAAAATTATAAGAGAAATTTTATAATGTTATTCTTCATCCTCCTTGTATATATCTAAAATTATATAATTTAAATGTAAAAAATAACTTTTTATCTCGAATTTAGTGATAAATTTCAGAAATAGCACCAAAATAATCTATAAACAAACCTCACAACTAAAACCTCATTGAAAATACTACCCTTTTTATAGATCATGAATATATAACTATTTTTATCCTATAAAATCCCATTTATATTTCCTTTTTTTCTTATCTCATAAGGGATGACTGAATCATTCATTGAGATGGAACTAGTTTTAAGGGGGAGTGAACTCGTTAATGTATCTAGTTAATTAATATTTTCTTAGATTAATTATTATATAACAGAATTGTATATAATTACTAAAATTATTGATATTATATTAATATAATTTCTTTTTAAAAAATTCATTTTTAAATAATATTACTCAATACAATTCGTTGTTCATTATGGTAGAATGTTCATGTTGAGTCGGTCCCACCATTTACATGAATGATGTTATATTATTTTCGCTGTTTCCATTATGAATGATTAATAAATAATATATTATATTAATAAATTATATCAATGATTAGTATATATTATTAAAAAATATCATTATTTTTTAAATTTAATTTATATATAATTTCATTGTATTTATTAATATTAAAAATCGTACTAGATATACGCACATTGTTAATTCCACCATCATAAATCATATAAATACATTCCATTAAATTAAATGGGAAAAATCAATAACAAAATTAATATATATACAATTTGCTGAATATTTTTGTCATTATGAAATTATTAAAAATGACCAAATATTAACCTCTCTAAACTAGTACTTCTTGGAAAATTTATTTAATTCTAACAGTTGATAAGGATATTAAAAAAATAACATGCTAAAATATTTGTCTTAAATGAACATAATGTATTAGTATAATATATATATATATATATATATATATATATTGAAATTTAATATATTATGAATGTTTTCTGCAAAATGAAATGTTGATATTCCCCAACATCATTTATTGTTCATTCAGAATATTACTACTACACTAGATTTCAAAGGTAGGTGGTCACATCGATGTTTGTACAGTGACACGTTATAGTGTTTTTTATCATGGGGGGATTGTTTTCCTTCATTAAAATATTTTTAAAATTTTCTCAACAGCTCTTGGACTCTATTTTATATTTAGGATGTTTTTTACTCTATTTAACTTCATATTTTTTGATGGTTTATGCATATAATAATAGTAGGTAATTAACATGTGTTAGTGTTATCATATGTATGAATTAGAAATATACAATAAAAAATTATATCAAAGAATATTATTGTTTCTCTATCAGAGGAACCATATATTTGAATCAATGGTTCTCAGTGATGTTTTTATTTACATGGTGAAGTTGGTTTAATGGCACAAATATGGAACCTATTCTTTTTATTGTTATCTAAAATATTAGTAGGTATTGAAAATTATTGGTTCATATCCTTGAATTGGAATTCTACATACACCTATAATGTGAATAAGAACACACCATGTTTGGTTTTATAAAATGAGGATAATTTTCCTTTATATGATTATGTGTCAAGGGGAAATCAAGGAAGATTAACATCATGGGGTGAAATATTTGGAAACAATTATTCCTAATGATTGTTGGTGTCAGTTTTTCACCAAAAAATCATCTTCTAGAATATCTATGATATATTATCGATAAAAAAATTATTTTTTTGATAATGAATCTATATATTCTAGGATTTGAAAAGTCTCATTGGATATATGTCCCAAATTAGCTAGAATTGTGGCAACCGTGAGGTAATGTGGACTAAAATATGTGGGTCATGGTTTCATTATGAATTTTTCTTAATATAGAATGATGGATATTTGATCCCAAAGAAGTATATCCCATGTGTGAGATACAAATATACTAATATTTATATAGCTAATCATGGGGAGGATTTAAATAATATCATGTGTAATATGGATTCATAAAGACAATTTTATAATACAAAAACTAAGTGAAGAGATTGTAAAACAGATTTTGACAGTTCTCCAAGAGTAATAAAGATATTTTATTAGTAATATTCACTAGTATGGGTAGTCACCATGGGAATATAGTCTAAGATAAGAAAGATTTTAAATATCATATGAGTATACTAAGTTTTAGGAGAATATTAGTTATCACAAATGGATTATAGGCCCATGTGGAAAGAAATGAAGGATTGATGATGTTCTATTTGAAACAAATGGAGATATAATTGAATAATCTACAATAGGAATGAAATCTTATGTAGAGACCCGAATCTTGACGTACATATATATAACATTACTTTTGCGGAATACATAATACATAAGAAAAACAGACACACAAGGACCATAATACTTTAGTGTATTTGGAAACTTGGAACGTAATCTTCTAATCGTGGTGAAAGATCTTCAAAATCTCCCATAAACATCTTCCACTTTTTGTTTCCCATCCTAAAACCTTCCTTTTAATCCTGGGGGAAAATAAAACATAAAAAGGGTGAGCTCAAATGCTCAGTAAGGGTAAGCATGGACAAAATTAAACATACCATATACATTTGTACCTAAAAACATGAACATAATGTTTAAACATCAAAATCACGAGCAACGACTTAAAACATGGAAGTACATAAGGCATAAATCATAATGGAACATAAATCATGATAACATAGAATGGGAATAAAACATGTAATTGTGTCATCCATTAAGCACATTTAATGATTTCCATAGTAGCCAAGGCATTGCTTCCAAGACCATCTTAGTGGACAAAGTCCATTTCTGAATCGAGTTCACTCCTCGTTCCAGTCCTGTAATACTGAACTGGATTAACTTACCATTCCGGCCATGTCTATCTAATGAGATATAAAATCTTTACCCAATTCATTGGAGGTAGATATATGTCTCACCCATCTCATAATGAAATCATTCTTACTTGTGCCACAAAATAAACATACATCAATCATAATAACCCAACGTATAAAATGGGTTTCATAAACATCATCCCATCATCACATAATTCATATAAAAGAAATGGATATCATTTAATAATAAGAAAATTGAAACCATTTAAATCATAGAGACAGGATACTTGAAACATACACATGTGAAATAATGTCATCTTAGATGAAAATGGTTTTTATAAAACACTTGAAATGATTTCATGAGAAAAATATCATTTTTTCTTCAAAATCAATTTTTTTACAAAATGTCATGCAAATTTAAAAGAAAAATATTTTGTTGAAAATAGTCATGAAATATTTTGTAGGATGATTCATGAAAATAAGGCTTTATAAAACCGTCAAAATCCTTTCATTCTGTATACGTGAAAAAACATTCTTCTCGTACTTTTTCCGGAAAAGTCAAAAACGATCCTCGTAATGTATACAAAGAAAGATTCCTTACATACCATGTAGTAAAGGAATTTAAAAATACATGAAACCATTCTTAGAAATCAGGGACATTGGTGATAAATATAACCCCAGTAAATACATACGAAAAAACAATCTCGGATAAGAATGAGATTGGAATAATTATCCTTTACCTTAGGTCTGATATGCTTCGTACATTTCCGAACCTCCTATATAATGAATTAAATAATGTCATTGACTTATTACAGAATCATATTCATTGTTATGATATCATATATGGTTCACTTATGACTTTATATTACCCGTTCTTTTATATGTTCCATGTAAAAGCAGTGTTTTGGGTTAAATCATTTTATTTATCGTACGTGTTTGGACTTGTTGTTCTTGATATTATTACTTATATCCTGATTTACTTAATTCCAGAATGTAAGACATTATTTAAATATAATATATATTTCATTATATACATATATATATGATAGATTGATTAAATGAAATGAAATACACCGTTCATGGAGACGGTAGGCCGTACATACGCATGAACGCCGTTTTCGTTTCCTTATTTAATTGAATGAAATTAACTAGATGAAATACATATATATACACATAAATCCAGTATCATAATTATTCCATATATTTCATGATTAATTATTATATATACTTTATAATCATTCATTAATGGTTATCATTGATAATGAATCTCATCGCGTCGTGGAGACGGTAGTCCGTACGTACGCACGAGCGATGATATCATTCCCATGATTGTGGAATTGTATTGGAGAGTTTGTTTACTATTTCAGAATCAATATAACATTACAATAATCATATATATTTATTATTTACACCATTATACCCATCGAAATAAGGTGGTGGTGTAAAATAGATTACACCACGGCGTGGAGACGGTATTCTGTACGTACGCACGCGCAGTGATTTCATTTTCTGTAGGATGGATAGATGGTGAAATAGGATTGTTTAATACATATAATAACATATCAGTATATGAGTGATACTGATGTTATTAATTCATAATGAAAAAATTAAATAAGAAGAAGTGGAAGAAGAAATAAAGTTGAAAGAATCAGTAACGAACATTACCTCTTCTTTGAAGTGCCTCTTTGAGACCTCCTCTTAGGGAACCAAAATAGGTCTTTGAAGAAGAAAAGGACCTCTAGGATTTTTCTAGGGAAGTGGAGAAGATAATTTGGCAGGGGTTGTCCGATCTTGATGTCTCAAAGTGGTTTGAGGAAGAGAGGGAGGAGGTTCCCTTTTGTAAGGGAGGAGAGGGGCACCTATGGAATAACGAAATATGTTATTTTATTATAAAGTCATATTCAGTTTTAATAGATCCACATTTAGTTATTTCGAAGCTAAGGTGGGTATGGGTCTAAATACACTCATCCAATATAATTTCGACAAGTTAGGGTTTTTATTTTAACCTTATCATTTAGATTTAACTTTATGTTAAATAATTTTTCTTTTACCGTGTCTTCTTATTTTCTTACACTATAAGGTTAATAAACATACTATAACAAGCCAAACGAACCCAAAGTTGTTTATTATTAATATATATAACCTTATATAAGTCATTTTCCCGAACCATATATTTTTAATAATAAGAGAACAATTAATAATATAATATTTGTTTTAAAAACTATTTTATGTCAATTTTGACACTATTTGGTAATTGATTTTTGAGAAAATCATAACCGAAAGATTAGTTCGAAAAAAGTTATTTAAATAAATACTAACATGTCATATTAACATATTAAACTATTTTAATTCATAAAAAGTCTCAAATTACATTTATTTGGGTATTTATAACATCAATTATTTCAATATTTCATTAATAATATAATTACTGCATCATCATTGTGTCATAAATAAATTAAATTATTTAAAGTCTAAAAATTAAAAATAACATTCCATTATGTAGGAAATATTTTTATCTTTATAAGGAATATTTATAGTAGAATTTATCCTATGTATAACCCAATATTAAAAATGATTTAGTTATTAAACTTTGATTTTAACTATTTTAACCCTTCTTTAAATAAATTAATAATAAATGTCCTAATCTAATCCAAGTGGTCCTAAATGGTCATATTTTATTCCTAAGGTGGTTTTGGCCGAATTACACTTATCCAATAGAATTAGGACATTTATTAGGTTAATTATATTATTATTTTTACCCTTAATTACCCTATTTACTTTTAACAGTGGTAAAAAAAGTAAAAAGATACTATTCACCAAAAATTATTTTCATCTAATTGAAACACATTTTAGTCCTTGATATTAACTGTGTCTCTCAGATTTTCAAAATTCCACTCACAGAAGCGGTAAAATTATGTTTTATGAAAAATTAATTTTTTAACTACCACTTAGTGGTTTCACTATTCATCAAAAAAAGAATGTTTCCAGAAAAATACAAAAAATTAGGCCTAAGCTATATTGGATATTATGAATTCAAAAATAATTTCTATTTTACCAAATTCAAAACATATCAGTTGCATTAATTAATTTAAAAATTAATTCCCATCGTCAAAACAAATAGCCTGTTCTTAAGAGATAATAACTATAAAAAGATTGTCACTGGTTTATGTCTGGTTTAAATGTGAAATTACATCCAATGAACAACATTGTATTAAATTGTAAAAATATATTCTAAATATACTTTAAAACCACTCAAATTAATAATTTATCAATATTAATTATTTCGATTAAAAATGTTGTTTTTAATTAAAATTTAGTAATTTTCACTATTCATCAGAATATGAAAGTTACCCGAAAAGTACCAAAATTTCACCCTAAGCTAATTTCGATATTCCGAATCCAAAAATGAAGTCCATTTTGAATGATAAAATTTATAAAATTTCAAAAAGTGGGTATTATTATTCATAACGGCTAGTTTATAATAATATTATTATAATATCTCGTTTAGTAAAATACGGTATTGCGTACTACACACGCTATTGAGGAAGGTCGCGATTGCATGTAATGAAAGGCAAGTCACGGATGCGTGTTGTGAAAGGTCCTTTTGGTGTAGCGTATAACACAAGACATTAATGAAATTAAAAAGAATATTTTTCATAAAATCTCTGGGTGTTATATTCTACCCCCCTTAAAATGAATTTCGCCCTCGAAATTCGTCGTGGTTATAAATGGTTTACTATTCGAAAGTTTAATTAATAGAAATCCACATCGTAAAAAAAGGAATACCAAAACATGTATTTAAAGAATAATGTATGAAACATAACGGTTACCCAAATTAACTAATCACTGGGTTTTCATGTAGGAGAACATAGGTGAAAATATGGATATGGAAGAAAAATCTAACCATCATGTTCTAATGGAGAGTGGTAGAGAACATGGCTATGAAAAATCCAACAATCACAAAGCCATAAATTTGTGATGATCTAGGGTACTATCTGATTCATTGGATATAAGGGCACTAGGACATCATTTTTGGTTTTCAAGATCATTTCCCTAAAGATGAAGAATTTGAATTAGAATAAATACTTACAATATTTTGATACAATCTCACTGTTGTCCGTGCCTTGAACAGTTTCCACTTCATATCGTAAATAAATAATGTTGAATTTGTTATTCGTGAAGTGTTAGCAGATCATGTGATCGAATGACGGGTCATTCCATCTGTCTCAAGCAAAAGGTTAGCAATAGTTATTAAATATACATAAGTCGATATATGGCGAGATTAATCATATATGGTTCATAAAATGGATTTATACTTCATATATCATACTGCTTAATATAATAAAACTAGTTTCTACTAAACAGGGAATTCCTGTAGGCCAGTGGTAGGCGATAAAGGCCAGTCTCACTGTAACACCCCAAGATTTCATAGTGTGTTATTTCTTCAAAATAATTCAATAACTTGCACTACACACAACACCGAGTTCAATCACACCATGAATTACAAAAAAAAAAGAATCCATTCAAAAGAGGTTATGAATAGTATTATCTAAATTTTAGACTTTATATAATCCTTATAATTTTAGAATCCATATTATGAGTTTCTTAGACATAATGTAAGAACAAATTCATTTTCAGTATTTCAATTTTACCAAATTTTAATAGTGAACCCTTTTTTAGATACTATATTTTAAACTTTTTGACTAAATGGGGACATCAAAAATTTAAAATGAAACATCCCAAGCTTCCACGGTACGCTAGCGTGTGTTGTACGCAACACCGAGTTCTAACACACCGTAACCAATCAAACTAGCCGTTATGAATAGTAATACCTACTTTTTGAAATTATATATATTTTATATTTCAAAATGGACACCATTTTTTGATTCGGAATATCGAATTTAGCCTAAGGTGAAATTTTGGTACATTTCAGATAACTTTCATATTTTGGTGAATAGTGAAAATTACTAAATTTTAATTAAAAACAACTTTTTTAATCAAAATAATTAATAATGATAAATTATGAATTTTAGTAGTTTTAAAGTATATTTAGAATATATTTTTACCATTTAATATAATTTTTGTCATTGGACATAATTTTACAATTAAACCGAACATAAACAAGTGTCAATCTTTTGATAGTTATTATCTCTTAAAAACACGCTTTTTGTTTTGACAGCGGGAATTAATTTTAAATTAATTTCTGCCACTTCTGTGTTTTGAATTTAGGAAAATGGATTCCATATTTGGAATCAGGATGTCCAAATTGTGTAAATAGGTAACTTTTATTTTTAGACATTTTGAATAATTACTGCGGTAAATATTTTATTTACCATGGTTAAGGGTAAATCCGGTAAATAAGGGTTAAACAATAATATTATAATAATACTAAATTACCCTAAAACGTGTCTTAATCCTATTGGTTGATACATGGTCGACCATGGGCATCTTTGAGTCTATTTTGGGACCCCATGGATCCACTTGTAAGTGATAATGACACTTTATTTTAATTAAGTCAAAATGAATACAAAAATGACACAAGCATATATCATTTAGAAAAACAATTGTTAAATAGGGTTATATAAGTTGGATTTTAGATTATAAATATTCATTAGAAAGATAAAAAGATTTCCTACATAATGATATTTTATTTATAATTTTTAGAAATTAAATAATTTATTTTATTTATGACACAATGATGATGAAGTAATTACTATAATAGTGAAAAATTAAAATAATTGATATTATAAATACCCAAAAAAATATAATATGAAACTTTTAATGAATTAAACTAATTTTCTAGGATAATATGATATATTAGGATTTATTTAATTGACTTTTTTCGAAGTAATCAATCTGTTATGAGTTTCACAAAAATCAACTATTGAATAGTGTCAAAATTGACATAAAAGAGTTCTTAAAACAAATATTATATTATTAATTGATATTAAATTCCTAAAAATCTAAGGTTCGGCCAAGAGACTTATATCATGATAGGTTCATCATTAATGGACCACTTTCAGGTCTCTTGGATGTATATAGTAAGTTTATTAACCATATTATATAAAAATACAAAGAGACATTGTAAAAGTGAAACTAATTAACTTAGAGTTAATACTTAAAGATAAGGTTAATATAAGTACCCAAACCTGTCTAAATTCTATTGGATGAGTTGTTTTCGACCTATCCCCACCTCATCCTTTGAATAGTCAACTTTGGAGCCTTTGGAAACCGAATATGAATTTATTATAAATTAATATTTCTAGCTTTTCCAAAGGTGCCCCTCACCCCTCTTATAAAAGGGAACTCCTCCTTCTCTTTTCCTCACACCTCTCAAGCCACTTGGCTCGTCCAAACTCTGCCCAACTAAGCTCCCCACATCCCTCTCCTCCTCCTTGAAGCTTCCCCTTAGGCAGAAAGCATTTCAAGAAGTCCTTTGGTTCCAACCAAAGTGAGTTACCTAAATTAAAGGAGGTTAACCTACCCCAACCAAGGAAAAGTACAAGGTAAGGGTTATTTCACAATCTCTTCATTATCCGAGGTTGTTTATACGTAATAATCTACTGGGATTTCTTTATCATCCACATCCATGTTTCTTCGAAATGTATTTCAAAACATATTCATTATTTACAAGAATATGGGTTAAATTAATTTATACCCCTGTTTGACTTTTTGTAAGAGGTTTATAAAGGAATCTTTCTGTCGTTTTCAAAACAAGGTCCTTTTTAACCTTTTCGACAGAATTAAGATAAGAATGTTTTTTTAACTTATACGGCGGGTGCGGTTATTTTCCGCCGTTATAAAATCGTCAAAGCTTTCCTTACAAGCTTACAAGAATATTTTCAAGAAAATGTTTTATTTTATATGGCTCTTAAATGATTTCAAAAATAGAAAGAGATATTTCTCTAAAAAGTGTTTTGATTTCATCTATGTCAACATCCTTTAATGGATTTTATGCTTTTTTGAAGTTGATTTATTATAATACAAAACTTCTATATTGTATTGAAGGTTTTGTGATATGTTTGATTGTGGATGTGCTATTTTATACCATTCATAGTTTATGGTGAAACTATTGACATTTCGTATGCTAGTTTTAATCCGAATGTTTATGTTATATTTCAAACTTTTCTTCAGATGAATGTGCTAAACAAGTATGTTCCAGGTTGGGGACCGGTAAAAGTAAGCCCTCCAGGTTGGGGACTGGTTAAAGTAAGCCCTCCAGGTTAGGGACTGGTAAAAGTATGCCCTCCGGGTTGGTGTCCGGTTATTAGAGGCACTCCGGGTTGGTGTCCGGTTATTAGAGGCACTCCGGGTTGGTGTCCGGTTATTAGAGGCACTCCGGGTTGGTGTCCGGTTATTAGAGGCACTCCGGGTTGGGTTCCGGTTAGAAGTAACCCCTAGGTCTTGGGATGAGGCCTAGACAAAGAAATTAACGTTTAGCATTATGCATTCCAACATTATGAAAGTGGTTATTGATTTTTTCATGTGATTATTCGATTAGTAGAATATCCATGTGAATAAGTAAATGGAATTATTTCGTTTTATTTATGCCATACCATGTTGAAAGTTCATATTTAAAAGGATTTTGTTTTAGTTATACATTGCCTTAAATGTTTATTCTTATTTATGAAAGTTTCCGCTATATTGTTATCCTTACTGGGCATTTGAGCTCACCCCTTTTCTATGTTTTATTTTTCCCAGGATGTGAAGAAGTAAGTTATGAATGACCTGCAGGGATTTTATGAGGGGTTAATAGTGTGGATTGTGGAAATATTATGTTGTTGTAGTAGTTTTTCATTTTATGATGTAATGTAAAACTTATGAATATATCTAGCGTTTCCAAGGCTACTAAACCAATCGGTCTTTCGAGATTTGATCTTTCTTGTGATCATGCCAATGTTACGAAGTAATGCACCGACTCTGGGTAGCTGGGTTCGGGGCGTTACAGTTGGTATCAGAGGAAGTTTAGTACAAACATTGGAAGCTAGATTTAGATAAACTCTGATTAGAGCACGTAGTCCTAAGATGAACTTTGAGGAATAGTATAGAAGAACTTCCTAGAATTTTGGTATTGTAGAGATTTTGTGAGTTTTCCAAGCAATACATCCCTGTCTGGATACGAGCAGGTAGAGGTGGCTCTGGCATAGATGTACCTAGGGGTAAAACCCGAAAACACCACTTTGAGCTAGACTCGAACGGGAACTGGTGCACGACAACGGGCCTTGCTGCACTCTTGGTTACGACACTCCCGGGGGATATGCTTAGGATAACTCTCATTTTCTTTACAAATCATTATGAGGGGTTTATGAGTATATACTTCCTCAAAGAAAACATTTTTATGATTATGGATTATATCCATAAATAGTTCAATTTATGTTAAGTGTTTTATAAGTATGGGATTATGTATTTTGATTCATAAACTAATCTAGTGTATTCCATTGTTTAGAAATGGCGCCCAGTAGAAGGAATGAGACCTCCAGAAATGCACATGATCCAAAGAGAAGGAAGGATCATATCTTTCCTGGTCTTAAGCTAGAATTTATAAGAGAAATAGTCTCCCATGTATTATCATCATATGAAGAAATAATATCATGTGTTGATAAGATAAGTAAAGAGTTTACTGAGTCCTATGGCTTTGAAGGGAAGCAAGAGAAGAAAAGGATAGAAGAGAGAAAGATGGATAAAGGGAAGAGGGAAAAGAAGAATTTTCCCATATGTGGTAACTGTGGAAAGAAACACCCTGGAACTTGCCTGAAAGGAATGGGAGTTTGTTATAAGTGTGGAGGAAAAGGGCACAAAGTACATGACTGCAAGGGTAAGAAAATGGTTTCAAATGTACAATGCTTCGTTTGCAAGGAGTTTGGACACTACGCAAACCTATGTCCCAGTCATCAGACTATGCCGCAAATGATGCTATTGGATAATAATCAAGTTATGATACTACCACAGATTAAGAGGAATGATTAGAGTTATTATGTTGATTATATCAATTGAGTGTTGTATCAACAATGTACTTGTTATAATAATTATGGAGTATATAAGGATTGTACTGCAGTACTATTTCATTAAGAACTTGAGATGGTGTGGAACAAAGAAAAGTGACTCAGTATCAGGTTAAATGTTTGGAAAATATATGGTTGAGAGAAAGATAAACCATAATATGGTTCAGATACCGAGGTGGTGATTTTAGAATAATACATGATTGATTTGGATAAATTATATTTGATATTATTGACTACCTTGAAGCTGATTAATGATTTGTATATTCCATCATTGTTGGGGTTTAAAACATTTTTGGATTAATGAAGTATATCCAACATTCTATATGGAATAAGGGAACATGAATGTAATCAATAAGGAATATGGTAGTACATGATGAAGGTATTCATATGCTATTACGGGGTAAAAAGGATCTATATTATGTTTACCTTCCTTATAAATGTTGGACTATGAGTTTGGATAGAAGTATTTTGGATAGTTCTAGTTTGTATTATTTTGGATTTCCATAAAAGGACAACCCGGAGGTCGGGCGGCAACCCGTCGCGTCCAGCAAGGCTGCGAGACTTGAACCCGCAACCGAAGGGCGACAAGGGTGTATCACCTACCACTGTCCCACGAGATGTCCTGAATTAAATAATGTAGTTTTTATTAAAAGATCTTGTAGATGAATTATAAATTCATTTATTTTGGAACCCTATACGAATAGTGTAAATAGAATTTTTTAACATTCTATTATCTTTTAGAGTGAAAGATGAGTTTGTGGTAGAAATTTATTAATGGATAAAACTCTAATTATAAAGTAAGTATATCTCCTTATGATCTTATCCAATCTCATAAATAAATTCCCCAACATTAATAAAAGAAACATAGAACAAAAATGTTGTCCTAGATGGTACCTTAAATCATCACTAATTTATGGCTTTGGGATTGTTGGCCTTTTCATAGACATGTTCTCTACCAGTCTCCATCAGATAATTGATGGTTAGATTTTTCTTCCATATCCATATTTTCCTACATGGAATCCTAGTATGTGTTATTTTCGGTAATCTTCATACTTTCGACTCTTTATTTTAAATAAAGGCTTCATTAATTCATTTTTCGATGTGGGATTTCAACTAAGATATTTTGAAACGTCAAAAATGTGTTATCCTAATACCCTATGTTTTGTTGAACCGATAGTATTTCAAATCATCATAGATTGATGAGTTTAAGGACCTCAATTTTATACTTGTTTGTGATTTATGACCTCAATCACTACCTATAAATATTTACGTTTTTCCTCCAATTATATGTCTCTAATTTCCACCAATGTTCTCCTAATCAAGATCATAATTTGGTGGTGACCCTTTCATTTCTCTTTTCCACATATTAAAACTAAATTTTAGTAACCCAATTTACGATGTGGGTTTTCCCACAAATATATTTTCTATTTTCAACCTTTTATTTTCGAAGAACAATTTCAAATTGCGAGGACGCAATTTATTGAAGGAGGGGAGAATGTAACACCCCAAGATTTCATAGTGTGTTATTTCTTCAAAATAATTCAATAACTTTCACTACACACAACACCGAGTTCAATCACACCATGAATTACAAAAAAAAAAGAATCCATTCAAAAGAGGTTATGAATAGTATTATCTAAATTTTAAACTTTTATAATCCTTATAATTTTAGAATCCATATTATGAGTTTCTTAGACATAATGTAAGAACAAATTCATTTTCAGTATTTCAATTTTACCAAATTTTAATAGTGAACCCTTTTTTAGATACTATATTTTAAACTTTTTGACTAAATGGGGACATCAAAAATTTAAAATGAAACATCCCAAGCTTCCACGGTACGCTAGCGTGTGTTGTACGCAACACCGAGTTCTAACACACCGTAACCAATCAAACTAGCCGTTATGAATAGTAATACCTACTTTTTGAAATTATATATATTTTATATTTCAAAATGGACACCATTTTTGGATTCGGAATATCGAATTTAGCCTAAGGTGAAATTTTGGTACATTTCAGATAACTTTCATATTTTGATGAATAGTGAAAATTACTAAATTTTAATTAAAAACAACTATTTTAATCAAAATAATTAATAATGATAAATTATGAATTTTAGTAGTTTTAAAGTATATTTAGAATATATTTTTACCATTTAATATAATGTTTGTCATTGGACATAATTTTACAATTAAACCGAACATAAACAAGTGTCAATCTTTTGATAGTTATTATCTCTTAAAAACACGCTTTTTGTTTTGACAGCGGGAATTAATTTTAAATTAATTTCTGCCACTTCTGTGTTTTGAATTTAGGAAAATGGATTCCATATTTGGAATCAGGATGTCCAAATTGTGTAAATAGGTAACTTTTATTTTTAGACATTTTGAATAATTACTGCGGTAAATATTTTATTTACCATGGTTAAGGGTAAATCCGGTAAATAAGGGTTAAAAAATAATATTATAATAATATTAAATTACCCTAAAACGTGTCTTAATCCTATTGGTTGATACATGGTCGACCATGGGCATCTTTGAGTCTATTTTGGGACCCCATGGATCCACTTGTAAGTGATAATGACACTTTATTTTAATTAAGTCAAAATGAATACAAAAATGACACAAGCATATATCATTTAGAAAAACAATTGTTAAATAGGGTTATATAAGTTGGATTTTAGATTATAAATATTCATTAGAAAGCTAAAAAGATTTCCTACATAATTATATTTTATTTATAATTTTTAGACATTAAATAATTTATTTTATTTATGACACAATGATGATGCAGTAATTACTATAATAGTGAAAAATTAAAATAATTGATATTATAAATACCCAAAAAAATATAATATGAAACTTTTAATGAATTAAACTAATTTTCTAGGATAATATGATATATTAGGATTGATTTAATTGACTTTTTTCGAAGTAATCAATCTGTTATGAGTTTCACAAAAATCAACTATTGAATAGTGTCAAAATTGACATAAAAGAGTTCTTAAAACAAATATTATATTATTAATTGATATTAAATTCCTAAAAATCTAAGGTTTGGCCAAGAGACTTATATCATGATAGGTTCATCATTAATGGACCACTTGAGGGTCTCTTGGATTTATATAGTAAGTTTATTAACCATATTATATAAAAATACAAAGAGACATTGTAAAAGTGAAACTAATTAACTTAGAGTTAATACTTAAAGATAAGGTTAATATAAGTACCCAAACCTGTCTAAATTCTATTGGATGAGTTGTTTTCGACCTATCCCCACCTCATCCTTTGAATAGTCAACTTTTGAGCCTTTGGAAACCGAATATGAATTTATTATAAATTAATATTTCTAGCTTTTCCAAAGGTGCCCCTCACCCCTCTTATAAAAGGGAACTCCTCCTTCTCTTTTCCTCACACCTCTCAAGCCACTTGGCTCGTCCAAACTCTGCCCAACTAAGCTCCCCACATCCCTCTCCTCCTCCTTGAAGCTTCCCCTTAGGCAGAAATCATTTCAAGAAGTCCTTTGGTTCCAACCAAAGTGAGTTACCTAAATTAAAGGAGGTTAACCTACCCCAACCAAGGAAAAGTACAAGGTAAGGGTTATTTCACAATCTCTTCATTATCCGAGGTTGTTTATACGTAATAATCTACTGGGATTTCTTTATCATCCACATCCATGTTTCTTCGAAATGTATTTCAAAACATATTCATTATTTACAAGAATATGGGTTAAATTAATTTATACCATTGTTTGACTTTTTGTAAGAGGTTTATAAAGGAATCTTTCTGTCGTTTTCAAAACAAGGTCCTTTTTAACCTTTTCGATAGAATTAAGATAAGAATGTTTTTTTAACTTATACGGCGGGTGCGGTTATTTTCCGCCGTTATAAAATCGTCAAAGCTTTCCTTACAAGCTTACAAGAATATTTTCAAGAAAATGTTTTATTTTATATGGCTCTTAAATGATTTCAAAAATAGAAAGAGATATTTCTCTAAAAAGTGTTTTGATTTCATCTATGTCAACATCCTTTAATGGATTTTATGCTTATTTGAAGTTGATTTATTATAATACAAAACTTCTATATTGTATTGAAGGTTTTGGGATATGTTTGACTGTGGATGTGCTATTTTATACCATTCATAGTTTATGGTGAAACTATTGACATTTCGTATGCTAGTTTTAATCCGAATGTTTATGTTATATTTCAAACTTTTCTTCAGATGAATGTGCTAAACAAGTATGTTCCGGGTTGGGGACCGGTAAAAGTAAGCCCTCCAGGTTGGGGACTGGTTAAAGTAAGCCCTCCAGGTTAGGGACTGGTAAAAGTATGCCCTCCGGGTTGGTGTCCGGTTATTAGAGGCACTCCGGGTTGGTGTCTGGTTATTAGAGGCACTCCGGGTTGGTTTCCGGTTATTAGAGGCACTCCGGGTTGGGTTCCGGTTAGAAGTAACCCCTAGGTCTTGGGATGAGGCCTAGACAAAGAAATTAACGTTTAGCATTATGCATTCCAACATTATGAAAGTGGTTATTGATTTTTTCATGTGATTATTCGATTAGTAGAATATCCATGTGAATAAGTAAATGGCATTATTTCGTTTTATTTATGCCATACCATGTTGAAAGTTCATATTTAAAAGTCTTTTGTTTTAGTTATACATTGCCTTAAATGTTTATTCTTATTTATGAAAGTTTCTGCTATATTGTTATCCTTACTGGGCATTTGAGCTCACCCCTTTTCTATGTTTTATTTTTCCCAGGATGTGAAGAAGTAAGTTATGAATGACCTGCAGGGATTTTATGAGGGGTTAATAGTGTGGATTGTGGAAACATTATGTTGTTGTAGTAGTTTTTCATTTTATGATGTAATGTAAAACTTATGAATATATCTAGCGTTTCCAAGGCTACTAAACCAATCGGTCTTTCGAGATTTGATCTTTCTTGTGATCATGCCAATGTTACGAAGTAATGCACCGACTCTGGGTAGCTGGGGTCGGGGCGTTACACTCACTTCGGTTGTGGTTCGATTCCAACAGCCTTGTCCGACGCGATGGGCTTTCGCTCGTCCTGCAGGTTTTCCCTTTTCAAAAACTACATTACTATAACATCCCATCAATAATATCGAAAAAAGTTCTATCCTTAAACAATACTAACTTATGTCCAACATAATCCTTTCCAATCTTTAGGCTTATCCAAAATACTGTTGTCCAATCTCATATTATAGTGAAAACGATTACCAAAGAGTTCATATAACAAGCATGTTAATACCATCGTTGATCCCCATATATCATGGGATATGTCTTGTTGGTCACATTCCAAACATTTGAAGGCCTTAATCATGTATTCTATTGAAAAATGAATACCCATTGAATCTTAGTGAAAACATGAGTGATGTCAAAAGTTAACTCTTTTCACATACCAAAACCTCAAACCATGATATAACTATTTCCTTATATCAGTCATGAGATCATTAATACTACCAAACATTTCATTTTCTCTTTATCCCTTCATTATGCGCATAACAAATTTTTTCCAAAAATATCTCAATCATTTTCCATGGTTACTGGTACCATAAATTTTTTGAAAACCACAATACACCAATACATAAATATTCCAATATTCCATGATACTATATAAAAATTATTTTGGAATCCCATTACATAAACACTTAATCATTCCACCTCATTGTTGCCAATAGTAATCGTATATGACTTCCCTTTGTCCTTTTCCTTAAGTGGTTGCTCATGTCTATCATCACTAACCCTTGGATTAGGGAATTTATTCGCATAATGCCCCATTTCCTTGCACTTGAAGCATTGAAGTGTTGGTGGTGCGTTCTCTTCAGTCTTTTCATTATTCACATCATTAGAAACCCTTTTTCCATTACTTCAACACTCAGCTGCTCGGTGACCTTCTTTTCCACACTTAAAACATTATCTAGTCCCTTTAAGACAATCACCACCATGCTTCTTTCCACACTTTGAGCATAATGAAACATTCATCTTCTTTTCACCATTATTCTAATATTTCTCCTTGAACTCCATCTTTTGTTTCTTGTCAAAACTATGAGATGGATAAGTAACACCAACTTCCATTTCTACCTTGATAGCACAATGAACAATTTCTTCATAGCTACTGAAGTCTCTTATAGCTAATGCACTTCGAAGATTTGGTTTTAAGCCACTGAAGAATCGATCAACGTTACTTTCAGGTTGAATGATAAAGCCAGATTCATACCTTGCAAGACTTGTAAAATTCACTTTGTATACACCAACAGATTCATCATCCTTTTTCATTAGTTCAAGAAACTCTTTCTCCATCTTTGTTAGAAGAATACGAGGGACTTACTTATTGAAAAATAAGTTCTTGGACTCGTCTCATTCCATGGACTGAGTTTCATATCTTGGCCTCGTATTCTTGATAAGATTCCACCATTGATCAGCTTCAACTTCCAAACGATATATTGCTATGATTACTTTATCATGTTCGGAACATTGAAGAACTGAAAATATCTTTTCAGTGGTACCGATACATTGTTCAGCCACAAGTGGATCGGAAGACCCACTGAAATAAGGTGGATGTTGCCTCATGAAGGACTCAATAGAATATTATTCCCTTATCTACTCATTTGGAAGTCCAGAATGATTGATAGCTTGTGTAAGTATAGCAATACGATTTTTCACTCCATCTCCCATAACATTTGTTTCTTTAAGAGGACAATCATTGCATTGTCCATTGCATTGATCAACACGGTTCCTTCGGGTTCCAGCCATTGTCTAAAACCCAAAAAGAATAGTGTGAGAGGAAAAAATCATTCTAGGGAAAACAACATAATAAAGGGGGAGTACCTTCAATATCTAACATCTTAGGTTTAATTCTATGATCGTTATCGTAATTCTAGGACTATAACCTATGATTATACTTAACCTTAGGGACAACCCTACACATACCTTAGAAATATCTCTAGGGATCTCACTAAAGTTCTCACATCCTAGTTTCCAACGGTTGACTAATCCTTTGCTCTGATACCAACTATAGAGACCTGAAGCTTGATGTACATAGATATTAAATTACATTTACGGAATAAAAAATACATAAAAAAAACAGACACACAAGGACCGTAATATTTTAGTGTCTTTAGAAACTTGGAACGTAATATTCTAATAGTGGTGAAAGATCTTCAACATCTCCCCTAAAGATCAGCCACTTTTTGTTTCCTTACCTAAAACCTTTTTTTAATCCTGGGGGAAAACAAAACATAAAAAGGGTGAGCTCAAATGCTCAGTAAAGGTAAGCATGGATAAAATAAAACATACCATATACATTTGAACCTAAAAACATGAACATAATGTTTAAACATCAAAATCTTGAGCAATGACTTAAAACATGGAAGTACATAAGGAATAGATCATAATGGAACATAAATCATGATAACACAGAATAGGAATAAAACATGTAATTGTGGCATCCATTAAGCACATGTAATGATTTCAATATTAGCCAAGGCATTTCTGCCAAGACCATCTTAGTGGACAAAGTCCTTTTCTGAATCGAGTTCACTCCTCGTTCCAGTCCTGTAATACTGAACCAGATTAACTTACCGTTCCAACCATGTCTATCTCATGAGATATAAATCTTTACCCAATGCATTGGAGGGAGATATAGGTCCCACCCATCTCATAATGAAATTATTCTTACTTGTGCCACAAAATAAATATACATCATTCATAATAACCCAACAAATAAAATGGGTTTCATAAACATCATCCCATCATCACATAATTCATATAAAACAAATGGATATCATTTAATAATAAGAAATGTGAAACCATGAAAATCATAGAGACATGATACTTGAAACATACTCATGTGAAATAATGTCATCTTAGATGAAAATAGTTTTGATAAAACACTTGAAATGAATTCTTGAGAAAAATAACATTTGTTCTTCAAAATCATTTTATTTTAACAAAATATAATGAAATTTTAAAATAAAGGGATTTTGTGGAAAATATTCATGAAATATATTGTAGGAAGATTCATGAAAATAAGGCTTTATAAACCGTAAAATTCATTTCATGCCGATTACGTTAAAAAACATTATTCTCATACTTTTGTCGGAAAAGATAAAAAAGTTCCTCGTAACATAAACAAAGAAATATTCCTTAAATACCATGTAGTAAAGGACATTAAACATAGATTAAACCATTCTTAGAAATCAGGGACATTGATGATAAATTTAACCCCAGTAAATACTTATGAATAAACAATCTCAGATAAGAATGAGATTGGAATAATTATCCCTTGCCTTAGGTCTGATATGCTTCGTACGTTTCCGAACCTCCTGTATAATGATTTAAATAATGTCATTGACTTATTAAGAATCATATTCATTGTTATGATATTATATATGTTTCACTTATGACTTTATATTACCCATTCTTTTGTAAGTTCTATGTTAAAACAGTGTTTTGGGTTAAATCGTTTTATTTATCGTACGTGTTTGGACTTGTTGTTCTTGATATTATTACTTATATCCTGATTTAATTAATTCCAGAATGTAAAAAATGATTTACATATAATATATATTTCATTATATACATATATATATGATATATCGTTTAAATGAAATGAAATACACCGTTCATGGAGATGGTAGGCCGTACGTACCCATGAACACTGTTTTCGTTTCCTTATTGAATTGAATGAAATTAAGTAGATGACATACATATATATACACATAAATCCAGTATCATTATTATGTCATATATTTCATGAATACATATTATATATACTTTATAATCATTCATGAATGGTTAACATGGAGAATGAATCTCATCGCGTCGTGGAGACGGTAGTCTGTACGTACGCACGAGCGATGATATCATTCCAATGATCGTTGAATTGTATTGGAGTGTATGTGTAGTATTTAAGAATCAATATAACTCTACAATAATCATATATAGTTATTATTTACACCATTATACCCATCCAAATAAGGTGGTGGTGGAAAAAATATTACACCACGGTGTGGAGACGGTATTCCGTACATACGCACGTGCGGTGATGTCGTTTTCCGTAGGATGGATAGACGGTGAAATAGGGTTGTTTAATAAATATAATAACATATTAGTATATGAGTGATACTGATGTTATTACTTCATAATGAAACAACTAAAGAAGAAGAAGTGGAAGAACAAATAAAGTTGAAAGAATCGGTAACAGACATTACCTCTTCTTTGAAGCGTCTCGTTGAGACCTCCTCTTAGGGAACCAAAATTGGCCTTTGAAGAAGACCAGGACCTATAAGATTTTTATAAGGAAGTGGAGAAGAGAATTTGGCAGGGGTTGGCCGATCTTGAAGGCTCAAAGTGATGTGAGGAAGAGAGGGAGTAGGTTCCCTTTTATAATGGAGGAGAGAGGCACCTTTGGAATAACAAAATATATTATTTTATTATAAAGTCATATTAGGATTTTAATAGCTCAAAATTGAGTTATTTAGAAGATAAGGTGGGGATGGGTCGAAATAATCTCATCAAATAGAAATTAGACAAGTTAGGGTTTCTATTTTAACCTTATCATTTAGATTTAACTTTAAGTTAAATAATTTTTCTTTTACCGTGTCTTCTTATTTTCTTACACTATAAGGTTATTAAACATACTATAACAAGCCAAAAGAACCCCAAGTTGTTTATTATTAATATATATAACCTTATATAATTCATTTGGCCGAACCTTATATTTTTAGGAATAAAATAACAATTAATAATATAATACTTGTCTTAGAAACTATTTTATGTCAATTTTGACACTATTTGGTAATTGATTTTTGAGAAAATCATAACAGAAAGATTAGATCGAACATAGTTAATTAATTAAATACTAACTTGTCATATTAACATAGGAAATTATTGTAATTTATAAGAAGTCTCAAATTACATTTATTTGGGTGTTTATAACATCAATTATGTCAATATTTCATTAATAATATAATTACTGCATCATCATTGTGTCATAAATAAATTAAATTATTTAAAGTCTAAAAATTACAAATAAAAGTCAATTATTTAGGAAATATTTTTATCTTTATAATGAATATTTATAGTCGAATTTATCTTATGTATAACCCTATATTAAAAATTATTTAGTTATTAAACTTTGATTTTAACTATTTTAACCCTTCTTTAAATAAATTAATAATAAATGTCATAATCTAATCCAAGTGGGCCTAAATGGTCATATGTTATTCCTAAGGTGGTTTTTGGCCGAATTAAACTTATCCAATAGAATTATGACATGTGTTAGGGTAATAATAATATCATTTTTACCCTTAATTACCCAATTTATTTTTAACAGTGGTAAAAAAAGTAAAAAGTTACTATTCACGAAAAATTATTTTCATCTAATTGAACCACATTTTAGTCCTTGATATTAACCGTGTCTCCCGGATTTTCTAAATTCCACCCATAGAAGTGGTAAAATTATGTTTTATGAAAAATTTAGTTTTTTAACTACCACTTAGTGGTTTAACTATTCATCAAAAAATGAACGTTTCCATAAAAATACCAAAAATTAGGCCTAAGATATATTGGAAATTATGAATTCAAAAATGATGTCTATTTTAACAAATTCAAAACATATCAGTTGCATTAATTAATTTAAAAATTAATTCCCGTCGTCAAAACAAATAGTGTGTTCTTAAGAGATAATAACTATAAAAAGATTGTCACTTGTTTATGTCTGGTTTAAATGTGAAATTACATCCAATGACCAACATTGTATTAAATTGTAAAAATATATCCTAAATATACTTTAAAACCACTCAAATTAATAATTTACCACTATTAATTATTTCTATTTAAAAAGTTGTTTTTAATTAAAATTTAGTAATTTTCACTATTCATCAGAATATGAAATTTATCCGAAAAGTACTAAAATTTCACCCTAAGCTAATTTCGAAATTCCAAATCCAAAAATGAAGTCCATTTTGAAAGATAAAATTTATAAAATTTCAAAAAGTGGGTATTACTATTCATAATGGCTAGTTCATAATAATATTATAATAATATATCATTTAGTGAAATTCGGTATTGCATACTACACATGCTATCGAGGAAGGTCATGATTGCGTGTAATGCAAGGAAAGTCAGGGTTGCGTGTTGTGCAAGCTCCTTTTGGTGTAGCGTACAACACAATACATTAATGAACTTAAAAATAATATTTTTCATAAAATCTCGGGGTGTTACATCCTATGTTTTTTAGGATGTATAGATTACGGTATGTTTATATAAATTCACTTTTTAGTTTTATATCACATGGTAACAATGTAATGTGATGTTATGTCTTAGGATTAAACTGATAGTCACTTATTTGGAAGCGTGTTATATCAAATTTTGTATCAAGGAAGGAATGATACTAGATAATTGAGAGGTTATTTGGATACAGTTATGCGCTATTATTCAAAATGAAATAATTGTATAACGGGATTTCATGGAATGTTGGGGTGTAAAAATTGTACTAGGACCATGTTGGGAGCATTTAAATTGAGTTTATGGCATGATCAAATTGGATCTCAGACCAATAAGAGTCATAATTGATGGGAGAAATAATATATAAAAGATCATTACTTTTTTTTGAGTGAATAAATATGATTTATTGGGGTTATACATTATAAGTGGTCTAACCCCTCATTTACATTGATGTCAGTAGATTTGGGTGGGGAATTGTGGAATTAGGGGTATGTAATTTGAAAGTAATTAATTATAAACTCTATGAGTCATTCCCATCAACTATATTTAAATTATACTGGATTTTGGAATGTAATGTGGGAGTCCCACCCTATGTCTAGGGAATGGATAGTCACATCATTAAAATTTATTAATAGTGAATAAATTTATCATTGTATATACTCTAGTGTCTATCAATAAGAAATCCAAAAAAAATTAATCATTGGGTTTCATGAAAAGTTTGTGTGACCTAGGTGCAGTATCAATATTTTTCTTATAATGAGGTAAAATTTTTATAATGGAATTCATGATTATTGATTCAATAATGGAACAATATGTTAGGCATAACATATGGAATACACCTTTTATGAATGGAATTAATGATCAAATGTGGGGAACAGTATAATTCGTGGAAACCTAATCATGGAAATTTAGATACATTATATTTATAAATAATAATTGAATATAAAATAATTTGACTAATGAAATTGGGTTCTTGATAATTGGATACAAAGTGTTGTTAGTGTTCGGTATGGAAGTAAAATAGGATAATTTTCCTTTCAAAATGAAATGAATATGAATTTTCCAATTTCATTATAACATTATAATAGTGGCTAAAATTATTAAGGGTAAAAAATAGTTCCCCCAACTATTTATCTGTGTCTGGTTTCACCCATGTAAGGAATATAATGGGGTTTCACTCTCATTTGAGTGATAATGGTTCTCAAATAATATGATAATTGGGAGATGTAGCACCCCCGTTCTTCTATAGTGATGAAATATTAAATTAATATGCACATGATTGATTCATAACCCATGTAATAGGTAATTTAAATTCATGTATAAGTTTGATTCATGTATATTTTTATGGAATGTTATGCTATTCATACAAATTTCATGATGATCTAGGGTAGAGGTTGTGTCTCGAAATTTTTTGGGCTATTTCAAACACTTAAGAATCTAAATTACCCTTTATATTATTTAATTGACCTTGGATATATAGTTAAATAAGCTTAATTATGGGTTTAATATTATAGGGTGATTGAAAAGGGAGAATATATCATACGTATGTCTATTTTCCTTTCCAAAAATTATAAATGGTGAAAATAAGTGTCCTATATTAAAGAAAATTGTGTCCCACTGATGAAGGTGGTTTCACACACAAGGAATGCATGTTTGTATGAATTTAAAAAAAACAACTAGTCATGTATGTGTGACATTCATGTATGATTTAAAAACAAGTTTTGTTTAGGATGAATGGGGTTTTAATAAAAAAATATACTTTCTTTCCTGTAGACTTTTCATTCCTTTTCTTTTCTTAGCTATCCCAATTGAAAGGGTTTATACATTTCCCAAAATTAGTGTTCCCAATACATTTCCACAGATAACAATAAATTTTATTAGAACATGGATTTTATATTATTGAAGATAATGTCATACAAGAATAAAAATAATATAAATTCAAAAATATTTCACGATTAATGCTAGGATGACTCATTCTAGTTTCCAACCAAATATTGGATTCATGTGTCGTGCATTTTTATGACACATAAGTTTTCATGTTCTTGTTTAGTATTTTGGGAAAACTGTTGGGTCCTTAATAAGTCTCATATTAATAGTATTTTATGTTTACTCCATTTTTTATTTTTCATAACTGGAGTTCGACATATTTTGAATCTTTGGAGGGATTCCCTAGAATTGTAATCCTAGATCCGGTTCATTAGACACAAACTATATATAATATAATTGACCCTAACTACAAAATCCTACAAATATCTATCTAGTAACTAAATGATATAAATAAAATATTCCCAACACACAATATCATTTTATTTTATGTTTATTGTTTTATTGAATTTGGAAAATTCATAAATTAATCCACCATATATATTCCCCAGTTTATATATTATTTTCTAATAAAATATGAAACTATTAAATCCCTATTATGTCTCTAAAATCTCCCACAAATACTAAAAATAAGATATCCTATAAAATATATCATGGGACCTATATTTATTCAAAACTTCTTTTGACATTGAAACATAATAAATAGTATAATAACAAACATAGAAAAGTAAACATAAAACGAAATATATCAAAACCATAATATTGGTCTGCATAATATTGGAGAAATATATTATATAAATAAATGAATGATTAAGTAATGTTGATAGAATGCTATATCTATGATGATAAATAATGTCATGGGCATAATAAAATTTACTAATTTCATACTAATGGAGTGTGAAATATTGTCCATCAAAAAATTGATGTCAAGGATTTATTTTAATAAAATATTTAATTTTGTTAAGTGGTACTCATAACAAAACCAACCATTTTTTTCTCCTGAGTCATGTTGATGTATCAAGGGAGCATATATTCTTGGGACCCAACCGTCACCTTATTTAGTCCAATGCATTCACTATAATGGTTTTAAATACTTTTCATACCATTTCCTAGGTAACCTATTACAAAATATTACTAGGAATATCCATATAATGAAAGGTACAAAATATAAATATATTATTTTAGTAAAAGTTAAAGAAATATCATAAAGAATTTACTATAATATGGTTTACAGTCAAATAAAAACAAGCTATATTTTAAATAATCATGAAAAAAAAATATTTTCTTCCAAATAATAGTACTTTTTCTCACATGTATGTAATAATATTATTTCTAAGTGAACATCATGAATTCTTTATAAAAGTTGATACTCAACACCGATACAAAAAAAAATTTATGGTTAATTCAATTCATGAATAAAATGTATAAAATCCATCCACAGAAGAAAGTTTAATATCATTAAATTAAAAAATCATATGTCTATGAATGTAAACAAATAAACATGTTGACATAATGAAATAAATCCTTTTAAAAGAATGATTCAATGATTATACAAGTGAAAAGATCATGAATTTGATTAATTAGTATAATGAGTTAATTTACCCAAAAAATAAATATATAAATATGGAAACATTTTCCCTCTGATGGTAAGTAGCTTTTAAAATGTAAATGGTAAATTTTAGTGAAAAGTAAAAAATTGTTTTCGAAAAATTATTTATTATTGACATAATGGCCATTATTACAAATCCATTCTAAGATACTTTTAAAAATAATTATGTAAAAAATCATTGATAAGAAATATGTATTAAAAATAATCATAAATAATAATTATATTAAAATTTATATATATCATATTCCTTAAATTAATAGTGGATTATAAAATATATGAATTTGAAATATAAAAAAGGATTTTCAATAATGTTTTATTTAAAACAAAAATTATAAAAAGAGTAAAATTGAATTGTATCAAGATAATTTTATTCACATATATGATTGGGAATAATTTTTTGATTTTATATTTTATTAGATATCACAATCATGTATGATATTATTTCATAGTGGAATAATATAAGCTAGGAATATACAACATTTGTTATCAATATTAAAAGAGGAAAGATAGTACTTGAAGTAAGAAATTTTCCAATTATGTGTATTACATGGTAGAAAAGTACATTGATATAAGGAAAATTTAATATAGTGTAATATAATTAATTGGTAAAATGTAAAAAATTATTGATTTTATGGGGATAATCATATCCAATTGAATGAAAATTGTGTTACACAAAGAATAATAACCATGATAACACTCTGGAAAAATAAATTTGATGAGAAAAAAAATAGATTTTGAATACTGTTTCTAATGAATAAAAATATTTGATTAAAATATATCATTGGGTAGTGCAAAAATAATTTAACGGAAAACATAGTATGTAACATAATCACGTATAAAAGAATTAATTTTTGAGAAAAATATTCATTGTATCAGGAAAATAATTTTATTCAGAACCCTTTATATAGTTTACTAGAATAGGAACATCAAATACCATGTTCAAAATGTTATTAATGAAATCATATCTCATGTAAGTAGAATATAAGAAATTGAAATTAAATTATGTTCATAATACCATAAAAGACATAATAGATGATTTTTTTATGAAAAAGGTTACCTAATATTCTAACATTATCAAATTTTATCAAACATCCTATACAATTTATATTAATATCATAATGAAATATTTTTTTATCAGAACAAAACAAAATAATTCCTTTTTATGAAAATGAAATAAAAATATAATAACTCTTCATTGATTATTTTATTTATCTTGTGTTGGAACATTCAATTCATTTTTCATATAAACTTCAAGAAGAATAGATTAATTCTAACTGAGTGCTATCTAGAACATCATTCTCATATTGTAAAATATAGAATAATTATTCATTGAAAATTATTAAATAGTTGACATTTTCAATAGGTGAAGGACCAAAATTCAACTTCAGAAAAAAAATGTGATAAACTGGTTTCATAATTTTAACTATCGAAAGGTTATATAATATTAAATATTTAATATACTACTAACACCATTATAAATTCAATAAACCTATTAAATTAGTTACTATTATAATATTTTATGATTATATATCAACATGCATTCATTCATGTTATAAACATTTTATCATCGTTTATGTATGTTAAAAAACCAGCCGAAATAAAAAAATTCCCTACCATTTACATTAGTTAGGAAATGAAATTAGAAAAAGACAATATGACATATTCAGATGCCTAAACCAACATTAAAATATAAAATATCATTAGTGAATATATTCAGAGAACCATCCATGTTGGTTGGTCATGAGTAACAATGTTTTACCTTTAAATAGGAAGTAGTCTATTGTTACACCAATCTATTTTATTATTTTTCTCCTCTTTGGATAAAATATTAGATTCTGATATTAGACATTAAAAGGAACACTAATATTAATGAAAATTTCATTATATAATAAAAATAATATTACCTAAATATTACATTTATAAACATGAAATTAAAGTAGTCTATATGAATTTTAATTACCAAAAAATGGTATTTTCCTAAAAAATAAAAGATTATTGATAAATTTTGTGAAATTATGTTCTCCATATTTATTAATTTCATTTAATTGTATAAAAATAATTTAATTTTGATATGGTTTTTATTTATTTTGTGTTAAAATATGTTGATAAATTTATAATACATTTTGATATTGTATTTTATGGATATAATATTATTTTTGAAATAATAATATCCAAAATAGCATTTGGTGAAATTATATTTGGTTTATGAAAATTAAAATTTTTTAGTTGATAACTTCCTATTAATATTTTTTAGAAAATTTGCTTTACCATTCATCAGTTTACAAGATCCCATTTTATATTGAATTTATTTTAAATATTCATTATTTAATTATTATTATATTTAATAAAACTAATTTATTTTTAATAAACATTATTCAAATTTTTTTTATTAAAAATATTTATTCTTTAAAAAAAATCTAGAAAAATGAATATTGTTGTGTTTTACAAGTATTTTTTTTAAAATTCATTTCTTTCCATTCTATTAATATAATCATGTTAAATGGATTGCATATTTACAATTATTAGGAACACATTTGGTAAATATGACTCTAATAATTGATAATTATGAGTAGTGACCATAATAACTTATTTTTAACATGGTAATGGTAAAATGAATAAAAAAAGGGTTACAACATTTCGATAAGTCTTCAAAAACATCACCAGAAAATTCATTTATCATATTTTATGGCTACATTTCTCCATTATAATCCATCACTCAACAATACCAAATCTTGTTTCAATTTTTCTTGATTATGATATTAATATTATATAAATTAAATGATAAATAAATAATTTCACTCTATTGAATTTAATATCTGTACTATTATAAAATTAGGTAAAGGAGGATATATGTGGTTTTATTTGATTAATAAATAAATAATAGTTTTGTAAAATTATAATTTTTCTTAAATTTATAGTGTTTTAATACTTATGTTAAATGCATATGTGATAATAAAATTTCATTTGTTCATGCGATAGATTCGTAAAACAAATGATATTAAAAAATTGAAACCAATTAAAGATTGATGAATAATTTTGATACAATATTTTTAGCTAAATATAAAATAACAATGTTTTTAATGGTTTGTACTTGTATTAAATTTCAATAATGTGTTATTTGACTTTAAACTATTTAAATAATCTCAAAAATGGGGTTTTTCATTATATTTTGTTAAATGAAATTATATTAAATTAATTAAAACTCATAGAAATCTTATCATCCTCCTTTTGGAATATATATTTTCTAATATATTATCCATTTTAAACATATGGTTATATTTTCATATAAATGTAAAATTATTGTCAATTAAATAAAAAAACATTGATATGAATATAATTGCACTGATAGATGTTGTCAAATTAAGATATACTGATTAATAAATTAGAAAAACATAAATAATTATTTTTCGATGAGATAATTTATAAGTATAAGCATCCAATATATAAATATATCTTATCATATCCAAGTAAAATATTATCTTTATTTATAATATTTTAAAACAATAAATGATTCCATGTGTGCCCCTCCTATCACATCTAAACAGAAAAAACCTGTCCTCAGAAGTTCATAATGATTGATCACTCGAGATCAGAATCTAAAACATATAATATATAATTACCTTCCATACACTCTTATATGGAAAAAATATATAACTAAAATATCATTCTTTCAAGGATAATGGTTTATGCAAATGTGGTTTCCAATTCATTTGATAAAACACATAACTAAGGTAATTGAATATTAATTCCCTATATAAATCATATAAACAAGATTTAATAACCTATATTATTTAATATAGTATTAGAAATATATTGGAATGTTATTTTTATTTTGGAATATCCTTTTAAAATCTATTCTATGTATTATAAAAGATGAAAACATCGCTCCTGAATAAGTACAACTTACCATCTCAACATATTGGTGTAAATAACTTTTCATCGCCATTTTACATGGATTATTAAAACTATTGAGATAATTAATAAATATTATATTTAGGATAAATTATTGTTTCATGGTATAAAATAATTTTTTACCATCATAACCATTCTCCCTATAAAATTGGTAGCATCCCTTGGGTGTATGCGTGGGCTACCATCTCCCAAAAGTGATGGGATGACATTTTCATGTAATACACTAATGGTTCATTCTATATATATAAAAATTATGTATATGAAATTTAGGACACAATTTTTTATTCTGAGATGATGAACCCATGGCCATTTATTATGTACTAGATCTATCTCACTAATATATTCATTCGAAATGGGTCAAATTGCACATGAATGTTAATTTTAAGGAATAATAGTTATGAAGAGGATAATTTGAGAATATAATAGAATGATCCATATATTATCATCAATTAATATTGGTTTTAAATATATTAAAATAAAATAATTATTTATTTATTTTTTATAAAATATATTTTCAGAAAGATACGACTTTAAATAATGGTTCCTCATCTTAGTCTTATTTCCTTAAAATGGATTGATATTATGGACCTATAAATTATTCAATGGTCTATGAATTTCTTCTAAAACATGCTATATCATGGATTCATAATAATTAATTTTATTAAAAGTTAATATAAATATTATTTCATCAATGGATTTCTGGTAAATATATAACTAATGTTATATGGCTTTATATGGAAATCGCATCATAATTCCATATTATTTATTTTTATGTTTTCATTGAGGGTATTAAATAAACCTTTATAATAATAAAAATATTTTTTACTATAATTTTTTTCTTCTTATAAGTCAAATTATTTCCATTCATTTTAATATATTTAATTAATAAATAGATTGAATGACTTTTTATGAATAAAAAACTATGGTTTTTTTCGATAGAGAATAATTTTCTTTAATGACTATATTTTATTTAAAAAAAATTCAGAAAATATCTATATTCTAAAATTACTTATTAATTATATTTTTACCCATAATTTTAATTTTATAAAAAATATTGAAAATAATATACATAAATTTTTATGAATGCGGTAATTTTAATAATTGTATAAATAATAACATTGTTAGTCATACATCGCAGAAGTTGTTTCATTCAATTTCACGACTACTATTCATTTTGGGGAATAAATTATATGATTCTATGATAAATATATATTCCATGAGTTAAATATTATCTAATATTGTGTCATTATAAGATAATTTACATTCTTTCATTCCCAACAATATTTAATATTAAATATTATAGATGATAATGTAATAATACAATTATAACCGAACTAAATTTTTAATAAGTATAATTTTTTTTAAAGTGAATCATTTAAAATAATACAATATTTATTTTCATGATAAACATTCCCAACATCAAACTTGACATCCTCCATTAAGTTATCCATCATTAAACCTAGAGTAAATTATTATAAAATGATGGATGAGAACAAACATATCACTATGTGACATAAAAAACAATTAAAGAAATCTTTTTTCTAAGTATTCATTAAAATAACCTTTTGAAAATATAAATTTGGCTTAAAATATAAATTTTAAATGCTATGAAAAAAAATTATTGAAATTTTTTTTAATAAAAATTTCAAATGAAATATTAAATGTAAAATAGAAATCATGAAGGTTTCATTTGAACTATTAAAAAACAATACTATTTCTTAAAAAAGGATTAAATTCAACCACAAAAAGAATCATATCATTTGATTTACCATTTGATATCATACTTTTTACCTAAAACCAAATAACCAGCATGTATAAATCATATAGGTAATATGAGACATCATTTTCATATCACTCTTATATTAGAATGGAATGATCATTTGGGTTATAATTACATTAAACAATAGAATAAAACTAAACATAAAATGTATGTATATGAAAAGTATAATCATCCAAGAATATTATGATAATATAATAGGACAATCATAATAGGATAATTACGGATCTATACCAAATTCCTAGGAGAGACATGACTAGATCACTTGACTGTGGTATTTCTAGGAAATATTTTTCAAGGTTTAATAACATAACTAACCATGTCGAGATTATAACGAATCCATCCATCACCATAAAAAATTCCCTATAACTATAACATAATGATAACACATAGAATATCACATAAAAAACATTATCTAAACTGGTGTGAATTATTATTTAGATACTGATATATCAATTTTCATTAAATCCAAATTTTCAAGACATATATACCCCTAATAAATGGAATGTCAGTTTTTTTTGAAAATATGGAATATTATAGTTAAATTAAAAAATTATTTAATGATTACATTGGAATGAAATGTCTTAATATCCAAATATGTTATATATAATATTGTTTTTTATTTTCTAAAATGAATGGAAAAATATTCCTTAAATATATTTCATTTAAAACCAATTCAATTAAAAGATATTTTAATATAAAATATCATTCTTAAATCAGTTATGGAAATTTTGATAAATCTATAGAATATTAATTAAAAACATGTCCATAGAAGAAAAATACTTGAATTTGAAAAATTGAAATATTTTTTTGATATCAAGTCCCATACATTTAGGTTGTGATTTCATGCATGTTCACTATCATCCAAAATAATTTACATATGTTAATTGTAATATTAAAAAAATTTATTTTTTCATTTCATTTTATATATAACAATGCTACATTCTTTTATTTTTCCTATTAATATAATGTATGTTTTTTAAAGGTTTTCATATCATAATTCAAAAATATAACTTGTATATTGATTGTAGAAATATATGACATTATTCAATCATATTGTGATTAATAATAAATATTATATACAAATTATCCTTTTAATACCGATCTGTAAATATTATTTTTTGAAAAATGAATTATTTTTCAATCATGGAGACTTATTGTTGTATGTACACATGTGTAACATATCTATTTTTCAATAGTTATTATATAAATAAGTTATGTATCATTTAATATATCATTAATTATTATAATATTATAAATATAATATTAACCCATTCAAAATATATATTTATATATATATTTAAACAATTTTATGTGTTGATGAAAAAAGAATCATATCGCTTCGTGGTGGTTATTCTGCACATGTATGCATCAATGGAGTTATAATTTATGTTTGAATGAAATGGTATGAAATACAATTATATATTAAATTTTAAATATTATAAATATTACATTAAAATAATTTTAAAAAGTTCATTCAGTCACTATAATGATTCCTATGATATGGTGATTGAAAATGAATTACATCACATCACGAGGCAAAAGTCTCATTTACACACAAACAATAAAATAAACTCCCAGTTGATTGAGTATGGATTATTATATTGGATATTAAATTAGCATAATAACATCTATATAAATGAATGAAACTTTTTAATTATTATCATATTTTTGATGAAATTTTTTGTAGGTTGGATAATAAATAAATCTAAAACATTTTATTTAAAATGAAACCTCTTATTGGGAAAGTTAGAAAACATTTATATCACAATCCCATTAAAATTGGTATTATTTCTAAGAAAAGACTCCTATAATGAGGTAAGGTATTATATTATGGGATATGGGTAGGGAATTGTTCAATTGAAAAGATGTTTTTGTTTGACTAAATTATAAGTGGTGTCATTTTAGAAGAGTGAGGAGGGGAAATATTGAAATTTATTAAAATTATAAATTAATAGAAATATATATTAAATTAAAAATATATTCAATGTTATCAAATTAGAATATATTATTTGTATGATTCAGAATAATCTCATTAGATAACATGTGGAGATGTTTGGATTACATTTTGTCGCTTATATTTTTGTTTTATCCCTTCATTAACACTTTTTACAATTAACGTAATATTAATTTTTTTTCCAATTAGTGATTAATAATGTCACTATAAAATGGAAAATTATCCCTAAATATTCAGTGGATTAGTTCATTAATCATATCCTATTTATTGGTATAAATATTTAAATTAAATTAATTTTGATTAATTTAGTAATTTATAATATATTATATAATATAATTATTGTTAAGTTTAAAAAAATCTCCAAACATTGACAATAATAACATAAGGAAAACATAATAGTTTGTATAAAAATCATCAAACAAATAGAGTGGATCATATAAATCTATAAAATTATTGGTAAAAAATAATTATTTAAAATTAAAACCATTCTAAAATCTTTAATACCCATTATTTTATTAAACTATTAATAAAAATATTACTGAGATAACATTATTTAAATAATTATGGTTATTATTTCATCACAATAAATTAATAATTATTTAACCATGATGATGTTTAATAATTTATATTTGAGAATAATATTTATCACATCACATAATCTCTAATTGTAATATTTTAAAAAAATTATATTTATTAAAAACAGTGTTCTATATTTGATAATCAATCAGATAAAATATTATATAGTTTATCATTACATCAAAATGGAAAACATAAATAAATTAATAATTTAGAGGACATTGTATGATATTTAATAAAAAAATATAATTAGGTTGAGTGTTAGTGTCATTATTTAAACATTATCATTTTACTTTCAACTATAATTACACAATTAAGCATTTATCATATTAACAAAATTACTAAGGTTACTATTAATTTTGGAAAACAATTGTAGGTAAATTCCATATATAGAACAAGTAATTAAATATATGGAATGATTTTTTAAATTCAAAATATAGATGTTGACAAATTTTATTTTTTTATCAAAATTGGAAAATTCAACAAAAATAGAATTTCAGAAAAATGTCGTATAATTATAAAATAAATGTAAACTAAAATAGTAAATTAAATTGTTCTTTAAAACCAATTTCTTAAAATTAAATAAATTTTATCTAAGTTTTTTTAAAATAATCAAAAATATAAATTTTTAATATAAATACTTAAAAAATATAATTTTCAATAAAAATAGTTTTTTCACTATTCATTAAAAAAATCAATATTTTCATAAAATAATAAAAAGTTGAATTTAATATAATTTATGAATTATTAATTTTTAAATGTTAATAATTATTTTAGATTGTTATTTTAGATTATTTAAATAAATAGGTTAAATAAAATCCTATAATATATAAAAAATTGTCTGGAATTTTTTTTTTCCTTCAGAGATAAAAATAGTCAAATATTTGTATATTTAAAAAATATATATTATATATATTAATATATAATGATTATATTAAAATTTGTTATATCTATATTACCTTTGATGATCTATCCCCCCTTTGTAAATTTCGCCTTCTAAATTTTAATAAATTATTTAGCTTGTCGATATATCTTTTCATAATTGATTTTTAATATTAACATATTTCCCTCTGAATAATATGGTTTCTCCAAAGGAACCAGAACCTAGTGATTTTCCATATTCCCAAATAAATTCTCTATATCAATTATACTTTTATAGTTTTTTTCATAGTAAATATCATCTACAAAATGAACAACCTTAGTGATCCAGACATGAGATGAATATGGAACATATTTTTATAACATAGAAACATTAAAAAAAATTTGTACCTAATATTAATGTAATGGCCTGGACCTCTTCGGTCCATTCCTTTGTGAAAATATGGTGTTTGAGTTGTTTTAGGCGGTCAAGGTGGCTTATCCACAACACTTTTCCAATTTTTCAGTTTGGTGAATAGTTCCAATGGTATACAGTTGTGAACAGTGCAGTTGTAATCTTCTGTGAATAGTGCATTGGGGACCATAGGTGAATAGTGTAATCGGTATCCTTCTATGAACAGTTAAATCAGTGAACAGTTCTATTAGTATCCTCTCTTTAATTTTCCAAATTTCCAATTCTATGAACAGTTCCATTACTGAATAGTTATATCAGTAACCTCTAATGGTAACCTCTCTTTCCTTTACCATATTTCCAATTCAATGAATAGTTCCAATGGTGAACAGTTCTATCGGTAATCTCTAATGGTAACCTCTCTTTCCGTTGATGAATTTCCAATTCTGCGAAGAGCTCCATCAGTGTACAGTTCTATCGGTAACCTCTAACTGTAAACTCGGTCGGTAGCCTCTAACAGTAACCTCTAACAACAAGCTCTATTTCCTTTTCGAAATTTTGAGTTCTGTGAAGAGTGTTTCCAGAACATTGAGGTTCTAATAGTAGCCACTATTTCCAATTCCAAATTTCGTGTTCATGAACAGTGTTTTCAAGATACTGAGGTTCTAACAGCAGCCTCTATTTCCTTTTAAAAATTTAGAGTTCATGAATAGTGTTTCCAGAACAGTGAGGTTCTAACAACAATCTCTATTTCCTTTTCCAAATTTCAAGTTCATGAACAATGTTTCCTAATCAATGATTTTCTAACAGTAGCCTCTATTTCCTTTTCCAAATTTTGAGCACATGAACAGTGTTTCCAGATCAGTGAGGTTCTAACAGCAGCCTGTATTTCCATTTCCAAATTTTGAGTTTGGTGTACAGTGTTTCAAGCATCCTACAGTTTTTCCACTTTGACGTTTCCTTTGATGTAAAATTCATTTAAAACCTCATTTTAAGGACCCGTAAGGCCGATTAAAAGGACACAAATCCAATACTAATTATTCCTAAGGCCCAGGATGTTTTTACTTGGTCAAACCGCGGGGTTTAATGTTATCCACATTTAATTGGAAATTAAGTGTATGTTAAATCATCGCTCTGTTAAATCATCAAAATGGACTAGATATCTTCCTCCTTGTTCTCGGATACGAGACACATGAAACTTTCAATCCTACCAATAGGAATTTCACTATTGAACATTCTTCCTAGAAATGGTTCCGCTCATTTTTGATGCAACCGAGCTGCATCGTTCGATCTTCGATATAACGTATGTTTTATAGTTATTAATTTGTGGTTTATCATATCATGTTTCTCCTTTACATATTATATCATGTAATCTACAGTCTTCAAATGGGGTTTTCTTGGGTTTCGGTTGGTGCTTTCATACCATGGAATCCTTGGCTAGATGAAGTTGATTCAAGAAGAGAATCGTGACCTTTTGGGTGGACAAATAATGTCAAGAACTGTTTGAGGTTGGGGATTTGTTGTTTCTCTTTTCTTTTATGTGAAACTGTATTGTTAGCATGTTTTATCCCACAATACCACAATGTAATTGACCAAATAAATATTTGAACCTGATAAATTATTTGATATCGGTCATATGTTATTTCTCTTTGTTTTCTAGTTAGCGTGACTTCCATGCTAGCTTAGCTTAGCTATTCATTCTTGAAGAAAATTTGTAATGTACGTACACCAGATTTAATTGATAACAACCTGTTATGGATGATGAGGAATTTAAATGAATTTGGTTCTTATTGTTTTAATTTGATGTTAATAAAATTGTCGCAGTAAGCATGATTAATTATTTGGGATAACTTACTGATTAGGTTTGTCAAAATTTGGAACCTATGAATAATAAATCTATTAATTCAATATGGATAGATGTATTGATTGTTTGATAAATTTATTAAGGGTTCAGAGTTACCCTTTTGATTGTTAATGTGCCAATAGCCCAATTGATTTGATGTTTATTCTCCTACTAATTGTGTTGTGATGTGATCTGGATGTCTACTGTGATATGTGGGACATTGTGTATTTTGGTTGTGGCAGCATTTGACGCCATGAGTGGCAATATGCATCAGTTTATGCATGTGGGTGTCATGGAGGACACCAGGGATGATGGAATGGGATAGATATTATTGTTGGATGCTTAATGATTCTTATTGGTTGATTATCTGCATTACTTTTCCCCACTGCTTAAGGCAGCTGGTCTTGCTAACCCTTCCTTAGAAAGAGGTGAAGACGCACGAGGTATGCCACGTTCTTTCTGTCTGTATCTTATCAAGGGAGGATGGGTATACGCTCTTTATATTGGTAGAAAATAATCAACAGGTAGTATATATACTCACCGTGTTGAGCCCACTTGTGTTTAGTATCATAAAATGTTTTTCTAGAATGCCTTTGAATGTGGTAAAGTAATTTTTTAATTAATATTTGATTAAATGTTGTCAACCCCTGGGGATGGAGTTTACTGGAATATAATGATGAGATTTTAATTTTAAAGGGACAGTGGGCATTGGGTTTGATGCTAATAAAATTTAATGTGGAATTGTTTTTAGTTAATTAATGAATAAGGAATTATGTAACGTAAAGAGAAACAAATAAAAAGGTAAAGAAATAATTTATTAAATCTCATTAAGTTGTTGTGTGCTTATAGGATACATATTCTATGAAGTAGTAGCCTGGAGTTTGAGAGGCATTATCTGCAGTTGTGTCTAATACTAGGTTATTCCCATAGTATGTTTGTGATATATAGTATAGTGTGTACTTTTTGTGTTTCTATATGCTAATCCACCCTATCATAAAGGGAAAATGACACCCTGAGGATTCTGAGCCCTAGGGGGGGGGGGTTTCCCCACATTCTGGTGGGAGGATGGATGGATGAATACCACCTTTGGCCTTGCTCTATTCTCTCGAAAGTTACATGTGCTGGAAGGCATATTGGTTAGTTTTCCCCATGTATATGTGTAGTGTGAAGTAATTTCTGGTTGTTATTCACACACATATCTTCTAGATATTGTATCCTATGGATTTCTATAGGTGTAACGTGTATAGGCTGTGATGGATTGAGGATCCTTCCTCAGTGTATGGGCTATAATGGATTGAGCTATAGTACTTGATGTATGATATACATGATGCGGGATGTGGTGGCTCCTAGAACCTACATGTTTACTTTTCTTACGTGGACAAGGTGGTTTTGTTGCACGATGTGCATATTATGGTGCTTCTCCTAGGTGTCTGCGAGCAATCCTTTTTGGAGATAGATGCTCCGGATGTGTGATGTTGGGGAAAAGTGGAAAACCAATGGGTAAGTAGTAGCGGGGTACCCTATATATTCTTTACTATATGATATATTCTTGTATGCATTACTTGGTGAGTGTTTCCATGGTATGTTTGGGAACATAGTATATTGGTTTAGGTGACGAGTTCGTTTCACTTGTTTTTCACTGTGCATTAGCATGCATTCTTTACTTTTGCACGAGAGGCTTGGTGGAGGATCCAACTGAGTATATTGTTATACTCGCACAATGTATATACAAACTATTTTTCATGTCACATGGATCAGGTTGATGGTCAATATGGTTTCTACTTGCTTGGGGTTTTAGGAGCTGTTCGGGCTTGTGGTTGATGTTGTTTGTAATTTTTATTGGGTACTTGCAGTTTTGCCCAACAAGAAGTAGTAATTTTCCAGGACATTAATATGTGAAATGGAGTTTTCTTTAATATTTCAGTTCTGATTTGGAGTTAGTTGGTGTCTATATTATCTCTTTCTTCTGCATGTGTTCTATTAGTGGGTAATGTCTCCCATTTGTGTGTTTACTATACCCTCGGTGATAGTCGCCAACCTGATGCCTAATTGAGGCATGACTCAGGGGTCATTATCTCCCTTCTCACATTGTCAGCCCAGGAAGGGTACACTTTTTGATGAGGGGGTCATGGCAGAGTGGTTTGAGAGGTCAGGTTGAGGGACAAGATGGAGATTGGTGTTAGGAATAAGAAAGGTTGCATGGGTTGGTAGGGAAAATATGTAATTCATGATTAGAAAGTGATGTAAACACAAGAGACTGGCTGAGAAATAGGCGTTTAGGGCTCCAAATGGTCTGATGTATGGTAATTTATGCTTACAATGGCTAATGAACAAGGTGATACTAGTTGCAGGGTAGAGACCTAGGAAAGGATCATGCATCATTCATCTATGTGCCTGTGTTTAAATGGGTAAACCATGAGATAGGTTAACCTAAAATAAAGTTAAGAAAAAATTTAATTAATTACTGTTTAGTATTCCATATTCCAGGTTTAGGAACTCTAATGGTTTGTAATTTTAGAGGTTTGGATCTAGGTTGATGTCCTCATCAGGTTTGTGCAGAAAATATCATGTAGGCTATTCTAGAAGATCGCCGCAAGGTATAGGTTGATGATGAAGACACTTGGAGGACGACACTCTATGAGTTTCAGTGCCAGAGTCTGCAGATATATGAGTGCTCCGTTTCAGATTCTATCACGGAAGACTGTTTAGAAGAGCTCGAGATAGGCCTCAGTTCGATCCATGCTCGTAAGGGGCACCAGGTGTCCTTGGTAGTGACGATGCTGCATGGAGCAGAGAGTTAGTGGTGGTTCATGCTCCTCGGGGATCGTGTGGAGTCATCAATGTCATGGGAGGATTTCCGAGTCATGTTTAGTGTCGAGTTTCTTTCTTAGACTGTGAAGGAATACATTCTCCAGGAGAATCATACCCTTCTATAGGGGAGATCCAGTGTTCGAGTGTTTGGAATCCGTTTGAGGAACCTTTTACGATTTGCTTCAGACCTGCTGGTAGATAAGGAGGCCAGGGCGAGGCATTTCAAGGAGGCTTTGCATCCAGAGATCCAGCGCCAGGTCACCCCATTTATGCGGAAAACATATCTTGAGGTTCTAGAGAGGGAAGATGTTGTCTAGATGACATTGACCAGGACCAGATCATCACGAGAGAGGAATCGACATGATTCATCACGAAGTAGAGCTGCGGTCCGGGGTTCCTGGTTTTCCGGGCAGAAGTGTTTCCATTCAACGGGGGGTAGGTCCCAGTCCTTCAAATCTCGTTTCACCAGAGGCAGAAACTCTCAGGCCTATGACAAGGGATCAAGCACATTATTTTCATATGGTGGTCATGGTCATCAGAAGTATGAGTGCCCGACCTTTCAAAACAGTCATCATGCACCAGGTTCTACACTCCAGGTTCCTCCATTGAGGTAGTTCTAGTCAATGTATCAGTAGCTGGCTGCACCATATTTAAATCTGCAGAGGGTATATGGGGAAAGCAGAGGACAACCCAATGATGCTCCCCGTCCTCAGAGAGCAGAGCAAGACCATGGTGGTGGTAGTAATTAGGGCCCGAGAGGTCATGGAGGAGGTCAGGGTCAGCTTCATGCTCAAGCATTGCTAGCTCCAGGCGAGCCAAACGCCGTTCAAGGTACCCTTTTTAGGATTTCTACCTTGGTGTATGACTTGTTTTATTTAGGAGTGACATACTCCTTCATATCACCTATCCTTGTCCATACATTTGGACATGAGGTAGGGAAGCTTCCAGTTCCCTTTGCATTAACTACACTAGTTGGAGGTCGAACTGAATTGTTTAAAATATGTAGAGACTGTGATCTAGTGTTAGGGAAACACCGATATTGGGGAAATTTCATATCTTTACGAATATAACCATATTATGTCATCATCGGCACAGATTGGTTGTATTCGATGAAGGCTATCATGGATTTCTTCAATAAGAAGGTCATTTTCATTGGTGCGGATGGAGAGCTCGTGGTGTTTGTTGGTGAGTGAGATCCTCGGATGGGTCATTGACATGTTACATTCTTATCATCCATGATGGTTGAGATGATTCTGAGTTCTTTAGAGGTTCAACGGTTGTCATTTTATTGGGTCGTAGAGGAGTACACTGATGTCTTTCCAGAAGAGGTTGTAGCATTACCCCATCAACGAGAGATCGAGTTTGGGATCGAGCTACAACCAGGTGCATCTCCTATCTCTCTGTATCCAAATAGGATGGTCACTTCTGTGTTATGAGAGAAACGTATAATGCTTTATGGTCTGTTACAGTGTGGTTTTGTTCGTCCAAGTTTTTCATTGTGGGGTGCACCAGTTTTGTTCATGAAAAAGGATGATGACAGTTTGCGATTTTGTGATGATTATCGTCGCTTAAACAAGCTGAAAATGAAGAATGTCTATCCTCTTCCGTGGATTGATGATTTATTCAATCAACTTAATGGTGCATGTTTGTTTTGAAAGACGGACTTGTGGTCGGGATATCATCAGATGTGTGTGAAGGATGAGTATATCCCGAATACTTCTTTCTGTTGAGTCATCGACATTATGAGTTCGTTTTAATACTGTCTGGAATGACGAATTCTACAACTATATTCATGGGATTGATGAATGTTGTATTCCATGAGATCCTGGATAGGTTCATGGTAGTTTTTATCAACGACATCGTTGTGTACTCTATATCTAAGGATGAGCATGAAGATCATCTACAAGCCGTTTTGGGCGTTCTTCGTCATCAATCAGTAGTTTGGGAAGTTTTTGATGTGTGATTTTTGGGCTCGGGAAGTCCGTTTCTTCGGGCATGTTGTTTACCAATAGGGAGTAGCTGTGGATCCATCAAAGATAGATGCAGTTGTGTCTTGGGAAGCCCCCAAGACAGTGTTAGAGGTGCGAAGTTTCTTTGTTCTCGTAGGCTACTACAAGAGGTTCGTAGCCAATATCTCACGAGTAGCAACTTCTCTGACATCTTTGACCAGGAAGGATCAAACATTCAGGTGGAATGATCAATTTCAGACAAATTTTTAGTATCTCAAGGAGAAATTAGTATGCACTCCAGTTCATTGTCTTCCACCAGAGGGAGTTCAGTTTGATGTTTTTTGCGACGCTTCAAATCGAGGGATAGGCTATGTTTTCATGTAGCATAGGTCAGTTGTTTCTTATGGTTCTTAGTAGTCGCATCCCCATGAACTTAACAATGAGATCCATGATCTTTAGTTGGAAGATTTGGTGTTTTATCTGAAGTTGTGGTTACATTAACTCATTGGTGATCACTTTTTGGTTTTCACCGATCATAAGAGTGTGAGGTATGTTTTCTCCCAGCATGACTATAACATACGACAATGTCTGTGTATGGAGTTCATACAGTAATATGACTTCGAAATATCATATACACTAGGAAAAGGGAATGTTGTAGCTGATGCGCTGAGTCGAAAGTCACGTAGTGATGCTTTGTGTGCATCCGGTGATTCTTGGAGAGTAATAGAAGAACCGTCAGCATTTCATCTTGATATGGGAGAAGATGGGGGTAGAGGTTATCTTTTTCAGATGATGGCACAATCATTCCTGATATAGGTGGTGGAGGAGTCCCAGTTGGGGGATTTTGAGGTGGAGGTCTAGGGACACAGAATTGTTTGTGTCTAAGCCCCTGATGGTTGGACTGAGGATGAACAACACCGAATGTTGTATCATGGAAGGCTTTTCTCCCTTTGACGATGCACGATAAGGTTCTCAGAGACTTAAATTGTTCTCCTTTTGTGGTGAATCCTAGTGTGAAAAAGATTTAACGAGCCTTGAGGAACCAATATTGGTGGTCGGGGCTGAAGTGTGAAGTTGCAGAGTTTGTGTCTCGTTGTTCGGACTGCCAGAAGTTAAAGCAAGAACATCGTGTTCCTGGTGGTCATCTCTAACCAATAGAGATTACTCAGTGCAAGTGGGAGGACATCTCAATGTACATTGTTACTGGTTTACCTCAAGATCCGAGAGGACATGATGCTATTTGGGTGGTAGTGGATCGTTTAACAAAATCATCCCACTTCATAGTGATCAAGGAGTCGACCTCAGTGGATGTTTTGTCGAGGCATTATCTAGAGGAGGTGGTGAAATTTATGGTATCCAAAGGATGATAATTTCTGATCGAGATCCTTGTTTTACTTCCTGGGTGTGGAGAGGTCTCCAACATGCTTTCAGTTATCGACTATGCCTTACAAATGGTTTTCATCCTCAAAGAGACTATCAGACATAGCGAACCATCCAGACTCTTGAAGACATGTTACGCTCTAGTGTTCCTGAATTTGGAGGTTCATGTATGAATCACTTACCCTTGGTCGAGTTCACTTACAATATAGTTTTCACTCCACCATCGGTATGGAACTGTTTGAAGCCTTGTAAGTCCGACCTTCCCATTCTCCATTGTGTTGAACTAGGGTCAGAGAGTTAGCAATTCTCAGACCGAATCTACTGCAGAATTCAACATAAGATGGTTTAGGTGACTCGTGAGAGTTTGAAGACATCCCAAGATCATCAGAAATCATGTTAAAATCAATGTTGTAAGCCCTTAGAGTTTGATGTTGGGGATCATGTGTTTCTGAATGTGACTCCCCTTCGCAGGTAGCGAAGGTCTGGTCATGGAAGTAAGCATTCTCCCTGGTTTGTTGGGTCTTCCGAGGTGTTAGCTCATGTTGGAGACGTGGCATATCTAGTTTCACTTCCCTCACAGATGAGTCAGATACATAAGGTTTTCCATGTATCACAACTCCGTTTTTATCTTCATGATGACTCTCAAATCATCAATTGGGGAGATATCAATGTTGATGATGATGCAACATTTCAGGAGTGACCTATGAAGATCCAAGACCACAAGGAGAAGGTGTTGTGTGGGCATTCTATCCCCATGGTTCATGTCTTTTAGTGACACAGTGGCATGGAAGAGAGTACCTGGGAACGTCAGTCATAGTTACGTGATCAGAACCCAAAGTTAATTTATTTTTATCTATTTTCATGTATCGATGTAGCTTATGTAGCTATGAACCATTCATATTTCTTAGATGGCTCCCTTTGTTATTTTAGTGGCAGGCTCCCTTTTGTGAGGTATCTTAATGGCTGGTTGTTTAGACCTCGTTTCATTTTCACTTTATGAGAATTTTGAATTCACAAGAATAAGAATTTTTTTAGAGGTATCTGATGTAATAGCTCGGACCTCTTCGGTCCATTCCTTTTTGAAAATATGGTGTTTGAGGTGTTTCGGGAGTTCAGGGTGACTTATCCCCAACAATTTTCCATTTTTCTAGTTCGGTGAATAGTTCCAATAGTAGAAAGTTATGAACAGTGCAACAGTAACCTTCTGTGAATAGTGCATCAGTGACATTAGGTGAACAGTGTCTTCGGTAACCTTCTATGAACATTTCCATCAGTGAACAGTTCTATCGATATCCTCTAATGGTAACCTCTCTTACCTTTTCCAAATTTCCAATTCTGTGAAGAATTCCATCGGTGAATAGTTCTATCGATATCCTCTAATGGTAACCTCTATTGCCATTGACAAATTTCCGATTCTGTGAACAGTTCCACTAGTGAATTGTTCTATCGGTAACCTATAACGATAACCTCTCTTTATTTTTCCAAATTTCTAATTATGTGAATAGTTCTATTAGTGAAAAGTTCTATCGTTATTCTATAATGGTAACCTGTCTTTCCTCGGCCAAATATTCAATTATGTGAATAGTTCCATCAGTGAACAATTCTATCCGTAACCCTTAACAATAACCTCTATCAGTAACCTCTAACAGTAAATTCTATTTCCTTTTCCAAATTTTGAGTTCTGTGAATAGTGTTTCCAGAATAGTGAGGTTCTAACAGCAGCCTCTATTTCCTTTTCCAAATTTCGAGTTCATGAACAGTGCATCCAGAATAGTGAGTTTCTAACAACATCCTTTATTTCCTTTTCCAAATTTTGAGTTCATGAATAGTATTTACAGAACAGTGATGTTCTAATAGTAGCCTATATTTCCTTTCCCAAATTTTGAGTTCATTAATATTGTTTCCAGATCAGTGAGGTTCTAACATCAGCCTCTATTTCCTTTGCCAAATTTTAAGTTCATGAGCATTGTTTTTAGAACAGTGAGGTTCTATCCGCATCCTCTATTTCCATTGCCAAATTTCAAGATCATTAATAGTGTTTCCAGACCAGTTAGGTTCTAACAGCAGCCTCTATTTCTTTTGCAAATTTCAAGTTCATGAAAACTATTTCTAGACCAGTGAGGTTCTAACAGAAAACTCAATTTCCTTTTTTAAATTTCATATTCGTGAATAGTGTTTCCAGATCAGTGAGGTTCTAACAGCAACCTCTATTTCCTTTGCCATCTTTCGAGTTCATGAACAGTGATTCCAGATCAGTGAGGTTATAACATAAGCCTCTATTTCCTTTTCCAAATTTTGAGTTTGGTGTACAGTGTTTCGATCTTCCTATAGTTTTTCCCCTTTGACATTTCCTTTGACTTAAAATGCATTTAAAGAGTCATTTTAAGGACTCGTTAGGATGATTCCAAGGCCATAAATCCTATATTAATTATTACAAAGGCTAGAGTTTTTTTACTTGGTCAAACCACATGGTTTAATGCAATCTTCTTTTAATGGTAAATTAAGTGCATCTTAATCCGTCATTCCTTTAAATCAACAAAAGGGACAAGATATCTTCCTCCCATGTTCTTCCTCTTTGTTCTTTAATATGAGGCATCATATCCTTTCAATACTTTCCATAGGATTTTCACAATCAAACATTCCTCCTAGGATGGGTTCAACTTTGTTTTGATGCAACCGAGCTGTAATGGTCGATCTTCGATATAAGGTATTTTTTATCGTCGTTCATTTGGGGTTCATCTTCTCTTATTTCTACTTTCCGTATTATATCATGTAATCTCCATTCTTGTAATAGGGTTTTCTTGGGTTCCAATTAGTGATGTTGTACCATGGTATCCGTAGGTGGATGTAGTTCACGTGAGAGGAGAATCGTGACCCATTGGGTGGATAAAGAACGTCAAGAACTGTTTGTGGTAGGGGATTCGTTGCATCTATTTTCTTTTACATGCAACTGAATTGTTATCATGTTTTTCCCAATATACAAAAATGGAATTGACATAATAAATATTTGAACTGGGTAATTAAATAGATATCGGTCGTATGTTATTTCTCCTTGTTTATTAGATAGTGTGATATCCATGATTTCTTCTCTTAGCTCTTCGTTCTTGATGAAAATTTGTAAAGAACGTAAACCGGAATAAATAGATAACTGTTGGATATCGATGAAGAGTCATGTAAATGAATCTGGTTCATCTCGATTTAATTTTATGTTAATCAAATTAGTGATGTAATCATGTCTAATTATTTTTTATTGCTTACTGATTAGGTTTCTCTAATTATAAAACCTATGAATCATAAATCTATTAATTCTAGATGGATTAAATAAATGATTATTTGATAATTACTCGATGGGTTCTAAGTTACCATCTTCATTGTTAAAGGGACAATATCCCAATTGATGTGATATTTTTTTTCCTACTGCTTGTGCCGTGATGTGATCCTCGATGGTTGTTGTGATATGTGGGGGCACAAATACTTTTGGTTATGGATGCATTTGATGCCTAGAGTGGTGAGATGCATCAATTTATGCATGTGGGTGTCGGGGACGACACCAGGGATGATGTAATGGGATGGTTGTGATTGTTGGAAGCTTGCTAATTCTTATTGGTTGATTATATTCTTTACTTTTACCCACTTCTCAAGGAATGTGGTCTTGCTTACCCTTCTTCCAAAAGAGGCATAGACGCGCGGGGTATGCCACGTGCTTTCCATGTTTTTCTTCTCAAGGAAGGATGTGTTTATGCTATTGCTATAGGAGACAATGACTCGACGGGTAGTGCATGTACCCACTGTGTTGACCCCCCTTGTGTTTTGTGGCATAGAATATTTTTCTAGAATATCTGTAAATATGGGAAAGTAATCATTTAATTAATATTTGAAAAAATGGTGTTTACCCATGGGGTTGGAGTTTGCTGGAACATAAAGATGAGGTTGTAATTTTAATTGGATAGTGGACTCTGGGTGTGATGCTAATGAAAATTAATGTGGAATTGTTATTGGTTAATTAATGTTTAAGGAATTAATCAATGTAAAGTGAAACTAATAAAAATGTAATGAAATAATTTATTAAATCTCTTTAAGTGGTTGTGTGCTTATAGGATACCTAGTCATAGAAGTAGAAACCGGGAGTCTGAGAGATGTTAGATAATTTTGGGTCTTAGAATAGGTTATACCCATAGTGGGGTTGTGAGATATAGTATATTCTGTACTTTTTGTGTTTCTATATGCTACTCCACCCTTCCAGTAAAGGAAACTGACACCCAGGGGATTCTGAGCCCTGGGGGGGTGTTTTCCCCAACATTATGGTGGGAGGATGGATGGATGACTACCCCCTTTGGACCTACGCTCTTCTCTTGGTATTTACTTGTGCTGGAAGGAACATTGGTTAGTTTTCCCCATTTTGTGTGTAGTGGGCTGTAATGGCTTATGGTTATTCACACACATATATTCTAGATATAGTATCCTATGGACTACTATAGGTGTAACATGTATAGGCTGTGATGGCTTGAGGATACATACTCGGTGTATGGGCTGTAATGGCTTGAGGTATCATACCTGATGTATGATACACATTATGTGGTGCCTCCTAGAAACGACCTGGTTACTTTTCTTACATGCATGTGGTGGTTTTTTCATGAGGTGCATATTTTGGTGCTTCACCCAGGTGTCTGCGGTCAAGCCTTTTTGGAGAGAGATTCTCAGGACATGCGACATTGGGGAAAAGCAGAAACCCAATGGAGAAGTAGTAGCAGGGTACCCTTGATATTCTTTATTATATGATATATTCTTTTATGCATTGCATGGTGAGTGTATCCATGGTGATGTTGGGAAAATAGTGTTCCGGTTTAGGTGAAGAGTTAGTTTAACTTGTTGCACATTGTGCTTTATCATGATTTCGTTACTTTAGCATGAGAGGATTTTGGGAGGATCCAACTGAGTATACTGTTATACTCACCCTATGTATATAAAAACTGCTTTTCGTTCACATGGAAAAGGATGGATATCAGGCTGGTGTCTACTAGCTTGGGGTTGCAGTAGCTGTTCGGGCTTGTGGTTGCCGCTGTTTTTACTGTCTTTTGGTTACTTGTAGTTTTCCACATCTAGTTGTAGTACTTTTACAAGACATTATATACATGAACATGGGTTTTCTTTTATATTTCAGTTCATAGTTGGAGTTGGTTGATTTCTATATTATATCTCTCTTTCTCATGTGTTCTCTTAGAAGTTAATGCATCCCATTTATGAGTATACTATACCCACGGTGCTAGTCTCCAACCCGGGGCCTACTGGTGGCCGAACATGGGGGGTCATTATCTGTCTTCTCATATTTCCAGCTCAATAGGGGTACACATTTTGGGGAGGGGACTGTGACAATTAACATAGATGTAAGGATATTCAATAGGTAATTTATCCTTGTTTCTATAGGATTTCATACTTTCTAATTATCAGGGGATATAAATTCACAATTATATAGAAACACATAACATGTTTCCATGGAGATACATTAAAAAAACATGATCACATACCATTAATGAAATATATTTTCCCTGGTAATCCACATATATTGTCTACCTACTCTATGAAATCCACTTATATTTCTAAATCATCTATATATTATATAATATTTTTCCAAACTAATCTATTCTAATTAACACCATTTCTACTACTTCATCCATAAAATAAGATATCTAATAACACATTAAATATAAATTAAAAATAGGTGCAATCAATATACTATAATTAATATTATTAGTATAAAAAAACTCAACTATTGATCGATTTTAATGAAAAATAAATTTGTAATCTAGTAAATAACAACTAAAAATTTCCTCAAATCTCAAAATCAGTTTTTCCTTATATCGAAAATATATAGGTTGGAATGATGTATTGAAATTTAATTTCATTCTAAATGACATATGAATTCTATTTCAAAAATTAAATATGACGTTGTGATCATCGAAAAATAGAATAGAGAGAGTAAATAAATGTAATCTAACGATATAATTATTATATTTTATTAAATTTAGTTCTAATTATAGATCTATTTGAATTGTATTGAAATTTCAAGGTTGATTAAAATGATGGATGATGACATAATTCATGTTTTTTACATTGATATGCATTTGTAAATCCTACTATGGAATCCTTGGATATATTTTCTAATTTCTTCCCTAACCCAAATTATTATTCAAGAATCCACTTTATCAATTAGCACCCAACGTTAACCTAATGTAAAATCATGACATTAATGGTATCAAAAAAAATATTACATTTTAATTAAATGCCACAATAATACTCCTTATGGTCTATTATCACCATAGATCTAAGAGGATAAGTATAATATGGGGATCTACATGATACACTGAAAAAATCTTTTTTCAACATGGATAACACAATGAATAAATCATCTCTTTAAAAATCTGAAACCCCCATCTTTTTCGAAATGGAAATAGAGAAAACACCCTTCTTAATCATTTTTTTAACTCATTGTCTTCTATCTTAGCATTATTATTTCATCATATCAGAGATAGTTTCATTGATAGTAAAAACCAAACTACATAAGTTCAAATATCCATAACTTATTTGCCAAAATTCATCACATAATTATGTAAATGGTATTTGTATAAATTAAACATTGTTAATTAAGAATTTCTTATCCTACTCGAAGAATAATTTAATATGTTTATTTTCTAGAATTATAATGTATTTGGCTATCATAATCCTTTATCATTTCTATTAGTCACCTCTATATCATGTTCTAGACATTATTAGTGAATATATATACATAAAAAATTATAATAAATAGACACATCGGACATGGTTATATATTAATGATGTCTCTAAATTTATATACAAAAAACTAAAATAGTTAATTATAAATTGATTTTGAAATAATATATTATATGATGATTTATTTTTGGGAAACATAATCTATTACATGATAATTTTGCATCTAGGAAAAAATAATCCATTCAAATAAGCTTCACTATAACAGAAAATTTATCCATTTTTAGATAAAAGGAATAAAATTAGAGCATTCTGAAATATTCTTTTTAGTTCATGGAAAAAAATTATTTCATTAATTTTTATAAATGAATCAAACTAATTTTTTTGTTAACATAGTTAATAATTTAGATCACCTATAAATGTTTTCAACAAGCCGCTAGTAATAGAATTATAACATAATAATTCTAGAAATATCTGTATCATTTGTCCGCTATTCCCATTAATCAGCTAGTATAGTTGTTATGGGATCAATAATTATTCCCTAATTATTTACATTGTGTACATGGAATGAAACCTTCTTTAACAAAAAACACATTATCTAATATTTCCATATTTTTTATTTTCATTCATAATTTGAAGAAAACCTATATATGATTTTAAGGACCATCAAATCATTAATTAATGAAACAAAATATAATCAATAAGAATAAAAAACATATCCAAATACTAATGTATGACTCCTTTCATAAGCTCAAAAAAAAATGAATATGTGTAACTTTTTAACAAAAATGGAATTACCAAAATATCATAATGTCCATGTATAGTTTGTAATCTTATTTATTGAATGTCTTCCTCCGACTCCTTCATCTTATATTACAGAAAAAAATATTTCAACCATCTAAAAATAAAGTGCCCCTTGATTATGGCCCCAAAAATCATCTATGTGATACGATGTATATGTTTTCTTAAAAGTGATGCAATATGAGGCTCAATAATTAATTATTATCCTCTTTCAACCACTATTATTTCTAACCAAAAAACAATGAAAACCCCATAGGGAAGAAATTAGATGCATGAAACCTTTATGAATAAAATCGATCAACATAAGTTTGAATTTTATATTCTCTACATGAGCCTCCTTATAAGAGGGTTTTAAAATTGGAATAATAATAATAAATATGTAATTAGTAAATTCCACTTCCTAATTAGGCCTAACACCTCTAAATTCATCAGGGAAAAACCTCCTGATATTTTTTAACCCATTGAATATCATTAATGTTAATTGTCTCTTTATTTTATATAATTTTTTCCTTAAAATGTCATTTTTTGTATTAATTATTTCTAGGATTGTTGATTGGTTATTACTAATATCAACTCATTATTCTCTAGAAAATAATACACTTTCAAAAAAACTAATACTTTCTCAACATAATCAATTATCACATTTTTAGCTGAGAACAAATAATTACTGATAATAATACAAACCTCTAATAGCGGAATGACAGTATTGATTTATGGTAATGTTATCCAACAAATAAAGGCATATTCAATAAATTATTTTAAAAACCATATGTCAACCACATATTTTATCATATGATTAGTATTCATTTCATGATTTGTGGCTTCCCATTTAACTTAAAATATCATAAAAATAAAAAAAATGTGTAGATCATGAATGAAAAACAATTTTAGAATAAATATAATTAATAACAAATGTATATGATACTACTTCATATGATGGAAAAACATCTAAAAAATTGATTGAAAATGATTTCACCACATATTGTTTCTATTATTCATGATGGTTCACATCATTATCTTTCTTAATATATAATTCATGTGATTAATTAATTATCCTAACATATTTAAAACATTTTTATATATGATTTCCAAAATTATTTATAATAGTAAAAAAAATTCATAGAAATTAGAATACAAGTAATAAAATATTATACATTAGAAGCACGTACCATACATCATACATCTTTCCATAATGTTATTTTTTCGGACTTCGTGTCCTAAGGAAAACCATTTATACTTTAAATACATGTATATTAAATTTATTGAATATTAATACATAATCATATTACATTTTTTTATTTTTCATCATGACATTAATTTAATAATTTATGACAGTGTACATTGTATTTATATGGTCATAGTAGGTACATTTTATGATGATAACCTTGATGTGCTATGGTGATGTTATCAAATAATGTTTTTGGGTTTGATAATGTATTGTGTTTGAATATTTAGTTCATATAATATCATGTGTGAGTACTCATAAGTAGATGAACTTTCTTCTTAAGAATATTGTACTAGGAAATATACATATGATAGATTATGAGAAAATACCTTCTAATATTAAATCATCATGTTTTTGTGTCATTTTATATTACAATATACATGATTTTTTTTCCTATTAATATAAATAGTTATTAATGGGTTTTACAAATCGTGTATATATATGTATTTTGAAAACCATGAAGATAACAATTCTGGATAGAGTTGGATACTTTGGGTGCATCATGAGTGTCATTTAACTAGTTTATATGTTAGGGAATAATTTTAACACCCATATTAATTTAAAGATATATATAGACCCATTATTTGGAATATAACTGTCACAAAAAATTTCATGGTCACATTGTAGTGTTGTTTTTATTTATGACGGTCAAATTAAAAAATATGGAGTGTATATGTGGGTGGAATGGATGTGAAATATTCTTGATGAGATATTTTGATATATGTATTATATTACATAGTGATTTTTTATATGTGGATTTCAATATTGGGAAATTAATATCATTCTCATGGGTGTCTTTACCAACTACAAGATACTAATCTTGGACACTAGGAAATGCCTCCTAATACCAATGAGAAAAAAACCAAGGGGGTAACAGAATAAGTGTTTCCATTGAAGTCCATTATATTCTATTTGTGATTCATAGATGATATAAATATTATTATATAGTATGAGGAATTTTTTTATGTAATATTTTTTTCATAGGTTGAATAAATATTTATTAAGTGGGTTTTGAGTAAAATATATAATTAATTTATTTAATAATTCTATAAATAATTTTTTTTCTAACTTGTTATTCAAATAAAAAATAAAAAAAATATTTATTTCCTTGTTAAATGAATACTATAGGATTTTGAGTGGACCCAGACCAAGTTACGTGACATATATTAACTATAAACACCATTACATAATATTTGTTATTGAGAGGGATGGTGCACACCAAAAATTAACTATATTGTAATTATTAATGCATGGAACTGGGTTTATTAATGGTAATAATTGTTATTTATGAAATTATATGCAATTAAATAATTTTTTAACATAAATCCATACACATTGAATTGAAAGTAATATCTATTCTATTTAGAATGAAAAAATTATGAATATAAAATTTGTACGCACAATGAATTCTATCTCAAATCCTTCTTCTCCCCCCCTCAAAAAAAGAAGTTCATGATATATATTTTAATGACCGATAAATGAGAGATAAAGAGAAAATAATGAAATATAACGAACACAGTGTGGTAGAACCTAGACACTGAGTTGCGTTGATTTGAGACCATAGGATAATTTTTGGATCACTTCATGGTAGATTATATCATTTTATCATTACAATGAAATAAAGGTAATATGAATGGGTCATTTCAAATGGAAAACATTCACCAATTATGATATTTCATAAGCCCAGATATTTTTATATTCAAATAATAAAAAAACTAATGACATATTTGATGTGAATGATCTTGAATTATGTTTTAGGGAAAAATTTATGAAAATAAATTTAAATATATCACCCACCTCTAAACAATTCTACTTCACTAGGTACAAACAAGTAATATATGAGCAGTCACATTGAAATTTATAATTATTTATTGGATTTTTGGTCGATGGGAAATTATGGCTATCAATATATTTCATGTTATTCATTCAATAATATGATCTATATTAAAAAGTAATTGAGATATTAATAATATTGGTTCTGTGATTAATTTAATTAATGGTTTGATAATAATTGAATAACGACTGAAGATTCCATCTAGAAGTGCCAAATCCTTGGAATGTAATATTTGGTTACTAGACGTCCAGTTAAAGCACACGCTGTATACCCAAGCACATTGTATGTAGATTCACTGAGAAATTAATTACATGTTTTGTTTTTAGTGTACATCAGGTGTGGACTAGGTCAAACTAGCACATGAAAAGCAGGTATAAGCAGTGTAGATGGAATGAACATGTCGGGTTGTTTGGAAATGTTTACATAATGATTAATTAGGCAAGTGACATGAATATATGACAACTGAGGAACATGGTGTGTAGGTGGATTCATACACATTGTAGTATCCCATTAATTTATAAAATTAAAATTACAATAAGTTTCAAAACTATTGCATTAAAAACCTTTTTATTATATGAAGTGTCCTTTTTCTTTAAAAATTTAATAATATTTTTACGTTTTTTTAATTTTCAATTAAGGGATAGTAATTAATATTACATTTTTTTCTATTTATTTTCCATGAATTCAAATTACTATTGGATTCTTGTGATAAGATAATATAATCAGTAAATAAAAGGAAATTAAATAATTCTAGAGCATTTTTATTATATAATAAAATAAATAATTATGGGATAAATTCTAGCCATCTATCATTACATATCCATTTCATGTATGACCATTCATGATCATGAACAATAGTTCGGTATTTTTTGGATGTTTTAATTTAATTTATTTTAAGGGATTTAAATTATTTAATATAAAATAATTGTAATTTCTTGTGATTCATCCCTCCTTCCATTTTTATATTGTATTTATCTATCCAATTATATTTATGAAGTCACCTTTAACCAATCCTTTGGATCCCCACACCAGTGTCTGAATAAAAAATATTTGTAATTAATGGATCATACCACTGAACACAGAGGTGGTGCATGATAGAAAAAAAATTATTTCACCCCATGTGATATATAGGTTGATATTTTCTATTATATAACTCATTTTAAGACTTCAAATATTAGTTATTTAACCTAGGATAAATGTTTATTTAATTTCCTATCATTAAATAAACTGTTTGATAAATATTATGAATGATTAAAGTAACTAATTATTTATATCTATATGTTCCAATTACAATTTTATGGATTAAAGGATATGATCACCTATATTAATTAATTAATCCGAGAAGAGAAAAAATAAATAAATAAATTTTAAAAAATGTTTTATCTTATATTGTTAATTAATTAAGGTACACCCTTATAATATTAAAATTTCATGTCAAGTATAAAAGAAGATAAAATTTATGAATAATGAATTATAATAACAATATTAAAAACTATATCTTAATATGACAAAAATTAATTGATTGGGAATTAAATTTTATAACTATGTGTTGTTCTGGCCAATGTCAATAAACATAATTTTATTAGGGAGTTCACATGAGTGGTTTAGGTTATCTTAAATAAAATAATATTGAATTTAATGGATAAATTATGTAAAATAAAAATTTGGTGGTAATGGTAGTGGAAAATCAGGTCATGATTTTAGGATAAGGGAATACTCTCACCGAATAATTGACCTTCTAGTTTGCAGTGGGCTTGTCCATTTACCTAATTTCCTTATTTTTTTAGGGCCAATGATTGTATCATATGAAAGGTAATGGGGATCATCCTACAAGATTATTAATGCATCTAGAAATTCCTATTTCAATTATGGTGGCTATAGAGACATAAAAAAATAGTGGTAGATTTAATAAATAAATTAATAACATTTAATTATTTATATCTCTCTTTTTTTCCTATCACTAAAATTATTAATAATCTTCTAATTTTAGTTTTAGAATAAAATGAAACAATCATCATCCACAATATGCCTTTTATCAATATTGGAGAATGATAACCTCCTATATAGAAGTAAATTTCCATAGTGGTTCAGATGCCTTTGGGTTATGTTAGGCCATGAATAGAAATCTTATGTGCTAGAATCCCCATTTATTGATCTACTAGATAAAGTGGCAATAGATGAATAATTTCTTTTATATGAAAGTAGATTTGACAGACATGTTATATGTTTAATGATTGACAATTTCATCAATCCCTAGTGAACTAATGAAGTCTCATGAAAACATACATGTGTATAGAATTCTTGATAATGACATTGGTCTATAAAATGAGAGAGATATACAAGAATTGTAACGCCCCGACCCCAGCTACCCAGAGTCGGTGCATTACTTCGTAACATTGGCATGATCACAAAAGATCAAGTCTCGAAAGACCGATTAGTTTAGTAACCCTGGAAACACTAGATACATTCATAAATGTTACATTACAACATAAGGTGAAAAACTAAAATAACAAAGTCTCCATAGTCCACACTCATATCCTCTTCTGACTATCCCTGCAGGTCATTAATAAAATACTTCTTCACATCCTGGAAAATATTAAAACATTGAAAGGGGTGAGCTCAGATGCTCAGTAAGGATAACAATATTGCGTAAGCTTTCATAAATAAACATTAACATTTAAGGCAATGTATAACTAAAACAAAAGCCTTTTTAAACTTGAACTTCAGCATAATATGGAAAAAATAAAATTAAATAATGCCATTTACTTAATCGCATGGATATTCTACTAGTCTAATAATCACATGAAATATCAATAACCACTTTCATAATGATGGAATGCATAATGCCAGACTATCATAACCACGCAGCCAAGGCCTCGTGCCAAGACCACAAATAAGATTTTGTCAAGGCCTTGTGCCAAGACACTAGTTTGTGTCATGAGACCTACCGATGCATCTAGGAGCTATAACGGGCTCCACTCGTCACTTATTAAGTCCAATGCATTCCTCATATGAATAGGTTTAAACATATCATAAACCATAAAATAATCGTATCACATAAAACATGCATAAAGGAAACATAACATTTCCACATTTCAATCACAAGATATCAATACAACACATTGATATAATTAAAATGTTTTCAAAACCATTTTCAATACCAAAATAAATGAAAGTTAAAACTTTGTATTTATTTTTCATTAACAAAAGTGATGGTTTGTAGAGGAAGCCGGAACTCAAATAATGGTCATGGCGGCGGAGAAGTCGGTGTCGCCACCTAAGTACAAAAAGAAAAACATTCCCTTTTTTTCGTTTAGTAAAAATCTTCGTATAAAAAAGATTCCTTTTGAATAAACATAAAAGTCAAATGGGTTTATAACCCGTATAAAAGAAAGTTGTGTATAAAACCAAATATGCCTCAATGAAAGGAGATTGAGACGAAGTCCATAAAAAGATAATTTTTAAAACTAAAATATATCTATTATGTGTATTCACTATAGGTACACATAAAGAAAGTAAAAATAAAAAATAGGACATACTAATATCATGACATAATTTGAAAGTATGAGATTAACCCAAAGAATGGAAGTTGGGTTAAGAAATTCCCTTACCTTGTGTCCGACTTGATACGGCCATTTTTTAACCTCCTGAATAATAAACTAGAGTCAATATCTACCATTTTCAATTTCATTATCCTTTTTATATCACTTATTACAATGTTACGAACATTATGTAATTATTTAAGTTGATAACGGTCGTTTTGTCGATTTTTGGTACTTGAGTCAATAATAAACTTCTTATAATTACAAGTTGTTTATGTGGTAGAATATCCATTATCTCCAAAATTATATTCATGATTTAGATGTCATATATATCATATATATCCAGTATATTCATTCATTCATAATATTACGTAACATTTAGAGGTAAGAAATGAAATGCACCGTTCATGGAGACAGTAAGCCGTACGTACGCATGAACGCTACTTTCATTTATATTTAGTATTTAATGGAATGAAATAATAATGATATATAATATAATTCCAGTATAATATAGTGTATAATACCATTTACTCCATCCTTTATACATCTCACATATGGTATTAACGATTCAAATCACTTTGAGGGGGCGGTAGTCCGCACTTCCTAAAATGAAAATATCGCTTTTAACCATAATGGAAACCATAAAGGTATGCCATAAATGAAAAATACAAAATCATAAGGAAAAAATAATAATATATATCATATATAAAAATAGTTTCATCATAATGGACACTATTAGAGGTGTTATATGAGTGTTGAACAATCATCGTTTCGTGAGACAAAAATTCGTCATCCACAGAAACAGTATGTTCTTTAACCATTAGATGTAGGTGTGTGTAATTGTAGGTCGAATACTTCTTATAAAAACATCCTAGTATATTTATGATACTGGTTTTGTTACAAAAGAAATGAATAAAAAGTGTTTATGGGGTTGGAGAAGAAAAATAAAACAGAACAACATTAGAGAAGACAATACCTTAAAATCAGGTAACTCTTTTTGATTTGAGCCAAAGGCTTCCTTGGGAAGAGTTCTTCCCAAAGTAAGGATTATAGGATTAAGAGGGGGAAGTTGGGAGAGTATTTGGGCAGAGGTTGGCCGAGCCAAATGGCTTGAAAGTGTGAATGAGGTGGTAGAGGTGGGGGCCTTTTATAAGTGGAGAGGAGGGGCACTCTTGGAATGTAAAGAAACGTCACTTTATTATAAAATGAGTTTCGGATTTTAGAGGTCCAAAACATATATAATTCGAGGCTAAGGTGATAAGGGTTATAAATCTACTCATACAATAGGTTTTGGACAAGTGTATGCCTTGGATGTTACATTATCTTTATATTTTATTTAAATCGTTAAATAATGAGGTCATCAGTGCATCATCATAATGTCATAAATAATTTAATTTATTTCATGTCTAAAAATTATAAAAAAATACTATGATGTAGGAAATATTTTTAGCTTTACAATTAATATTTATAGTAAAACATATGACTTGTATAACCCCATGTAAAAATTGTTTTAGTAAAACATTTCATGTTTGTGTCATTTTTTACATTAACATTAAATAAAATGTATTTATGTCATTTTCCAACTAAAGTGGATCCATGGGGTCCCCAAGTTTACCCAATGGATTGTCTTGGTCGGCCATGGAACATAAAATGAGGGTAGTACATGTGTCACGCTCATCTCATATTATTAAAACATTATTTTTACCTTAAACTACACTAATTACCTCTAATCGCGATTAAGAACATAAAAGTTACAGTTCACCAAAAAATTATTTTAATCCCATTGAACAACATTTTACTTCCTAATTACAACCATGTATGTCGGATTTTTGAAATTCAAATCACATAATTGGTCATGTTTCATTTAAACGAAAAATCAGTTTTTTAACAACCACTTAGTGGTTTCACTATTCATCAAAAATTGAAGTTTTTCAGAATAATGCCAAAATTTCACCCTAATATATATTTGATATTCCGATTTCAAAAATGATGTATATTTTACAAAATTCCAAACATAGAAGTTTCATTAATTAATTTTATAATTAATTCCCACTGTCATAACAAATAGAATGTTTTTATGAAATAATTTATATCAAAAGATTGACAATTGTTCATGCCCAATTTCAATGTTAAATTAATTCTAATGACCACCATTGGATAAAATGGTACAAATATATTCTAATTATACTTTAAAACCACTAAATAGTATAATTTATCACAATAAATAATTTTGATTAAAAAAGTTGTTTTAAGTATTTTTCACTATTCATAAAAAAATTGAAATTTCTCAGAAAATTACAAAAAACTCAGCTTAGGATAATTTCGATATTACGAATACTAAAATGAAGTCCATTTTGAAATATAAAATTTCTATAATTTTAAAAAAGTGGTTATTACTATTCATAACGGCTACATTGATTAGTCGCGGTGTGTTAGAACTCGAAGTTGCGTACAATGCAAGCTATTGTATTATTAAATGAGAAGTGTATCATGGAAGCTCGGGGTGTTACATTCTTCCCTCCTTCAATAAATTTCATCCTTACAATATGAAATTTTTCTTTGAAAATAAAAGGTTGAAAATAGAAAGTACCTTTGGGGAAAACCCACATCGGAAATAAGGTTAATAAAAAATATAACATTAAAAGAATGAAAGATAAGTACAAAGGTCACCTGAGATAGCCCATATTAGGATTCTATGAAAATATGGATATGGAAGAAAAACAAACCATCAAGGTCAGATGGAGAGTCTTAGAAAAATGGATTAGGAGAAAGTTAACCATAAGAAAATCACAAACTTGTGATTGGTTAAATAGTCATTGAATCCCCAGTTGGAAAAGTTAACCGGAAACGTTTTTGTTTTATGTTACCTTTTATAAAGTTGAGGAATTTATTTAGGAGATTTACTAAGAACGTAAGGGAATATACATACTTGTTATGTATACATTCATTCTTTAATAAATTTTTACCACAAACCCATCTTTTACTCCAAAAGGTAATAGAACTCAAAAATATTCTATTTATCCTAATTGTATAAGGTTCCAAATGTCAACACATATCATTTATATTAGTAAAAATATTTTGTAATAACCAGGGACTTCTTGTAGGCTAGTGGTAGGTAATAAAGGCCTGTCGCACTATGGTTGTGGGTTCAATTCCAGCGGCTTTGTCCGAAATGATGGGTTATGCCCCACCCTACAGGTTGTCCTTTTCCTAAAACTATAGTATTATAATATTCCAAAAATAATCTTGAGAAATGTTTTACCCTTAAAAAATACTATCCAAAGATCAACTTAATCCATTCCAACATTTATAGTTATCCAAAATACTTCTGTCAAACTCATAGTCCAAATTTTATAAGGAAGGTAAACATAATGAAGATCCTTTTTCTGCGTAACAACATGTGAACACCTTCATCATGTATTCTTTTAAAACACTGAAATTACCAATGATCCCTTATTCCTTATAGAATACTAGATATACTCCATCTATCGAAAAATGTATACAAATCATTAATCAGTTTCAAGGAAGTTAAGAATATCCAATATAATTTAACCAAATCAATCATGTATTATTCCAAAATCACTATCTTGGTATCAGAACCATATTATGGTTCATCTTTCTCTCAACCATATATTTTCCAAAACTTTGACATGCTGTGGAGTAACTTTTCTTGGTTCCACAAAATCTCAAGTCCATGATGAAATAGTACTGCAGTACAATCCTTATATACTCAATAATTATTATAACCAGTACATCATTGATACAACACTCAAACGACAAAATTATTTAATAACAACATAAGAACTCTAATCATTCCTCCTCATCTGTGGTAGTATCATAACTTGGTTATTATCCAATAACATCATTTGGGGCATACTCTGATGATTTGGACATTGTTTTGCGTAGTGTCCCCACTCCTTGCAGATGATGCATTGTACATTTGAAACCTTTTTCTTACCCTAGAAGTCACGCACTTTGTGTCCTTTTTCTCCACACTTATAACAAACTCCCATTCCCTTCAGACAAGTTCCAAGGTGTTTTTTCCCACAGTTATCACATATTGGGAAATTCTTCTTTTCCCACGTCCCTTTTTCCATCATTCTCTCTTCCATCCTTTTCTTCTTTTTCTTCCCTTCAAATCCATAAGACTCAGAAAATTCTTTACTTATCTTATTAACACATGATATTATTTCTTCATATGTTGAGAACACATGGGAGATTATTTCCCTTCTAAATTTTGGCTTAATACCGTGAAAGATATGATCCTTCTTACGCTTTGGATCATACGTATTGCTGGAGTTCACATTCCTTCCACTAGGCACCATTTCTATACAATGGAATAAACTAGGTTAGTTTATGAATTGCAATGAATAATTCCAAACTTGTAAAATACTTAATATAAATTGAATGGCTTATGGATATAATCCATAATCATAAAAATGTTTAAATTGAGGAATTATATACTCATAACCCTTCATAGTGGTTTGTAAAGAAAACGAGAATTATCCTAAGCATATCCCCCGGGAGTGTCATAACCAAGAGTACAACAAGGCATGTTCTCGTGCACCAGTTCCCGTTCGAGTCTAGCTCAAAGCGATGTTTTCGGGTTTTACCCCTAGGTACATCTGTGCCAAAGCCACCTCTACCTGCTCTTATCCAGACATGGATGTATTTTTTGGAAAATTCACAAAATCTCTACAACCAAAAAATTCTAGGATGTTCTTCTATACTAATCCTTAAAGTCTATCTTCGGGCTATGTTCTCTAATCAGAGTTTATCTAAATCTCGCTTCCAAGGTTAGTACTAAACTTCCTCTGATACCAACTGTAACGCCATGACCCCAACTACCCAGAGTCGGTGCATTACTTTGTAACATTGGCATGATCACAAAAGATCAAGTCTCGAAAGACCGATTAGTTTAGTAGCCTTGGAATCACTAGATACATTCATAAATGTTACATTACAACATAAGGTGAAAAACTAAAATAGCAAAGTCTCCATAGTCCACACACATATCCTCTTCTAACTATACCTGCAGGTCATTCATAAAATACTTCTTTACATCCTGGAAAATATTAAAACATTGAAAGGGGTGAGCTCAGATGCTCAGTAAGGATAACAATATTGCGGAAGATTTCATAAATAAACATTAACATTTAAGGCAATGTTTAACTAAAACAAAAGCCTTTTTAAACTTGAACTTCAGCATAATATGGAAAAAATAAAATTAAATAATTCCATTTACTTAATCACATGGATATTCTACTAGTCTAATAATCACATGAAATATCAATAACCACTTTCATAATGATGGAATGCATAATGCCAGACTATCATAACCACGTAGCCAAGGCCTCGTGCCAAGACCACAAATAAGATTTTTTAAAGGCCTCGTGGCAAGACACTAGTTTGTCTCATGAGACCTACCGATGCATCGAGGAGCTATAGCGGGCTCCACCCGTCACTTATTAAGTCCAATGCATTCCTCATATGAATAGGTTTAAACATATCATAAACCATAACATAATCATTTCACATAAAAAATGCATAAAGGAAACATAACATTTCCACATTTCAATCACAAGATATCAATACAACACATTGATATAATAAAAATGATTTCAAAACCATTTTCAATACCAAAATAAAATAAAGTTAAAACATTGTATTTATTTTTCATTAAAAAAAGTGATGGTTTGTAGAGGAAGCCGAAACTCAAATAATGGTCACGGCGGTGGAGTATTCGTTGTCGCCGCATAAGTACAGAAAGAAAAACATTCCCTTTTTGTCATTTAGTAAAACTCTTCGTATAAAAAAGATTCCTTTTGAATAAACGTAAAAGTCAAAGGGGTTTATACACCGTATAAAAGAAAGTTGTGTATAAAACCAAATATGCCTCAATGAAAGGAGATTGAGACGAAGTCCTTAAAAAGATAATTTTTAAAATAAAATAGATCTATTATTTGTATTCACTATAGGTACACATAATGAAAGTAAAAATACAAAATAGGACATAATAATATCATGACATAATTTGAAAGTAGGAGATTAACCCAAAGAATAGAAGTTGGGTTAAGAAATTCCCTTACCTTGTTTCTGACTTGATTTGACCGTTCTTTAACCTCCTGAATAATAAACTATAGTTAATATCTACCATTTTCAATTTCTTTATCCTTTTTATATCACTTATTTCAATGTTACAAACATTATGTAATTATTTAAGTTGATAACGGTCGTTTTGTCAATTTTTGGTACTTGAGTCAACAATAAAATTCTTATAATTACAAGTTGTTTATGTGGAAGAATATCCATTATCTCCAGAATTATATTCATGATTTAGATGTCATATATATCATATATATCCAGTATATACATTCATTCATAATATTACGTAACATTTAGAGGTAAGAAATGAAATGCACCGTTCATGGAAACGGTAAGCCGTACGTACGCATGAACGCTACTTTCATTTCTATTTCGTATTTAATGGAATGAAATAATAATGATGTATAATATAATTCCAGTATTATAGAGTGTATAATACCATTTACTCCATCCTTTATACATCCCACATATGGTATTAACGATTCAAATCACTTTGAAGGGGCGGTAGTCCGCACTTCCTAAAATGAAAATATCACGTTTACCCATAATGGAAACCATAAAGGTATGCCATAAATGAAAAATAAAAAATCATAAGGAAAAAAATAAACATAATATATATCAAATATAAAAATAGTGTCATCATAATGGCCACCATTATAGGTGTTATATGAGTGTTGAACAATCATCATTTCGTGAGGTAAAAATTCGCCATCCACAGAAACAGTATGTTCTTTAACCATTAGATGTAGGTGTGTGTAAGTGTAGCTTGAATCCTTCTTATAAAAACATCCTAGTATATTTAGGATACTGGTGTTTTTACAAAGGAAATGAATAAAAAGTGTTTAGGGGGTTGGAGAAGAAAAATAAAACAAAACAACATTAGAGAAGGCATTACCTTAAAATCGGGTAACTCTTTTTGATTTGAGCCAAAGGCTTCCTTGGGAAGAGTTCTGCCCAATGTAAGGATTCTATGAGTAATAGGGGGAAGTTGGGAGAGTATTTGGGCAGAGGTTGGCCGAGCCAAATGGCTTGAAAGTGTGAATGAGGTGGTTGAGGTGGGGGCCTTTTATAAGTGGAGAGGAGGGGCACTCTTGGAAAGTAAAGAAAAGTCACTTTATTATAAACTTAGTTTCGGATTTTAGAGGTCCCACACTTATATAATTTGAGCCTAAGGTGATAAGGGTTAGAAATATACTCATCCAATAGGTTTTTCACAAGTTTAATCCTTGGATGTTACATTATCTTTTTATTTTATTTAAATCGTTAAATATTGAGGTCATCGCTGCATCATCATGATGTCATAAATAATTAAATTTATTTAATGTATAAAAATTATAAAAAAATACTATGATGTATGAAATCTTTTTAGATTTCCAATGACTATTTATAGTCAAAAATATGACTTGTATAAGCCCATGTAAAAATTGTTTTAGTAAAACATTTCATGTTTGTGTCATTTTTTACTTTAACATTAAATAAAAGTTATTTATGTCATTTTCCAACTAAAGTGGCTCCATGGGGTCCCCAAGTTGACCCATGGATTGTCTTGGTCGGCCATGGCACATCCAATGAGTGTAGGAAATGTTTCAAGCTCATCTCATATTATTAAAACATTATTTTTACCTTAAACTACACTAATTACCTCTAATCGCGATTAAGAACTTAAAAGTTACTATTCACCAAAAAATTATTTTAATCCCATTGAACCAAATTTTACTTCCTAATTACAACCATGTATGTCGGATTTTTGAAATTAAAATCACGGAATTGGTAATGTTTCATTTAATGGAAAAATCAGTTTTTTAACAACCACTTAGTGGTTTCACTATTCATCAAAAATTGAAGTTTTTCAGAATAATGCCAAAATTTCACCCTAAGCTATATTTGATATTCCGATTTAAAAAATGATGTCTATTTTACAAAATTACAAACATATAAGTTTCATTGATTAATTTTATAATTAATTCCCGTTGTCCCAATATATAGCATGTCTTTAAGAAACAATTTATATCAAAAGATTGACAATTGTTCATGCCCAATTTCAATGTTAAATTAATTCTAATGACCACCATTGTATAAAATGGTAAAAATATATTCTAATTATACTTTGAAACAACTAAATTGTATGATTTATCACAATAAATTATTTTTATTAAAAAATTTGTTTTAAGTATTTTTCACTATTCATAAAAAAATTGAAAGTTCTCAGAAAATTACAAAAAATTCAACTTAGGATAATTTCGATATTACGAATACAAAAATGAAGTCCATTCTGAAATATAAAATTTCTATAATTTTAAAAAGGTGGTTATTACTATTCATAACGGCTACTTTGATTAGTCACGGTGTGTTAGAACTCGAATTTGTGTACAATGCAAGCTATTGCATTATTAAATGAGAAGCGTATAATGGAAGCTCGGGGTGTTACAAGAATGGTATGAGAATTCAAAGGATACCATTCAGATTTTGATTGGATATTGTGCCCCACCATGTCTTCTTATAGTGAATCTCAATTGATACATTGTGCGCTTAGAGGTTGTGGGGCTTAAACACACTGAATAACATGGAAAAAATCATTATTGTCACACCCAAAGATTCCATGGTATGTTTCCCTTCGAATAATACAATTGCTTGTGTTGTATGCTACGTCGAGTTCTAGTACCCCAAAAATAATACAGCTGGCCGTTATAAATATTAATACCTATATTTTGTAATTTTATTAATTTATTTTTTACAAAATTGACTTCATTTTTGGATTCGGATTATCAAAATTAGCTTAGGGATAAATTTTGGTATTTTTCTGGAAACATTGAATTTTTGAAGAATAGTAAAAAACATTGTGTTATTGTTTAAAACATACTTTTTTATTTAAACAATTCATTATTTTAATTAAATTTAGATTATGTAAAACTATATAAATTATACCTATATATTACCAATTTAATTCATTAAGTCATTTTATAATAATATTGGATATATAATATTTATTGTACTTTTTACCATCTTTTACCCACCTTCTAGGTGCATTTGAAAATTTGCATAAAACGTATTTTTAGCACTTCTGTGAATTGAATTTCTAAAATCTGAGATACATGGTTGAAATATATATATAAAAATGTGGTTTAAAAAGATTAAAATAAATTTTTAGTGAATAGTAACTTTTGTTGTTTATTTACAATGGTTAAAAGTAAATACAGTAAATAAAGGTAACAATGATATTTTAATTACACTAACACTTCTCTCAATTATATTGGACAAGTTTTTTTAAACCAAAATCAAACTTAGGAATAAAATAGGATCCTTTTGGTCCACGTGTATTATATGAGGATAATTATTATTATTTTATTTCAAGAATAGTTAGAAGTGTTAAATTCCATGTTTAATAACAAAAAAATTAACATAGTGATATTAATAAGATAATTTTGACTATAAATATTCATCATAATACTAAAAATATTTCTTATATAATAATATTTTATTTATAATTTTTAGACATTAAATAATTAAATTTATTTCTAATACAATGATGATATAGTAAGTAACTTATTAATAAAAGATTAAAAAAATTAATATTATAAGTATACAAATAAATGAAAATTGTGACTTATGATGAATTCAAATAATTTTATAGCTTAATATGACATGTTAGAGTTGATTAAAAAAATTAAAAGTGATAAATTTTTTATGTGATTTAGAAAAACAAAATATCAAATAGTGTCAAAATTGACATAAATGTGTTTTTAAAAAAAATACTATATTATTAATAGATATAATATTACTAAAAATATATGGGTCGACCATAGGACTTAGATAAAATTATATATATTAATATTGAACTACTCAGGGTTCTCTTTGCATTTTATAGTATGTTTATTAACCATTTGTTATAATAATACAAGAGTACAAGGTAAATGTAAAACTATTTAACTAAGAGTTAAATCTAAAAGATAAGGTTAATATGGGGACCTAACCCTATCTAAAACCTATTGTTTTAGATTTTTTTTACCCATCCTGGGCTCAAAATCGAAATAAATCATTTTGGAGCCATTATATACCGAATAAGATTGTATAATAAAATAACATTTCTATCATTTCCTAAAGTGACCCTCACCTGTCTTTTAAAAGGGTGCTTCCACTTCACATAATTTTACACCTCAACAACCATTTTTCTCAGCCAACCCCTTCTCAAATATCCTCCCAACTACCCTCACTTAATCTTAGAGCCCATACATTGATCATAAATCTGTCCTATAGAACCTTTTTGATCAACACAATAGGAAACACCTGAAGAAAAGGTAATCATTTCACCACCTCTTTCAAAGTTCTATTGTTCTTCCACTTCCACATTATATTTTTTTCCATACCAAAATAATAACCTCATTACCTTATACATATTTTGATGTTATTATAAATATGGTAAAACCATATTCATTATTCTGTCAATCCTATGAATAAAAAGTCTTTATAGGTGCGTATGTAGGGATTATCGTCTCCTCATCGTGGGGTAGTTTGTTATTCAAACTCTTCATTATATGGATGGGTATAATAATGAATATAAAAAATTTAAATAATAAATATAACGTGTTAATGATTAGGTATATATGATATTCCATCTAAATTAATATGATTTCACCATCAAAAGAATTCCATTTCTGCTCGTGCGTATGTAGGGATCACCATCTCCATGAATGCGATAAAATTCATTCCCCATCATAACCATTCAGAAATAATTTAAAATTTATAATTAAAAATAATGATTAAAAACATAATATCATTATGGATATGGATCAAATACATCATATCCATAAAAAACATGGCTTACGTAACCAATCATATAATGGAAAACGAATCAGTTAGCACCCGAAATGACGATACAACTGAAATATTATTTACAAAGAAATATTTAATGATTATATATGATATCATATTTATGTATGTGGTTCATGTATAATTTAAGAAAGATTATTTAACTATTATAAAATAGGTTAATGTACCCTTGAACAAAGAAAAGTACATGGTAAGGGTAAATTCTACAATCTTATCATTATCTGATGTTGTTTTTAGGCGAGTATCTCCTAGAACCTCTTTATCATCCACATATGTTTTTCTTAAAAATGTATTTCAAAACATTTTTATTGTTTACTATACTATGGGATACATTCATTTAAACACATTTTTGTCTTTTTTATATAATGGTTTGAAATAAATCCTTCCATTTCTTTCCGAACAAGGAACATTATGACCATTTCAACAAATTAAGATAAGAACGTTTTTAACGTATACAACAGGTGGGGATATTTTATATCGTTATAAAACTATCGAAGTTTACCATACAATATTATAAGAATATTTTCAAAATAAATGTTTTCTTTTATAATTACATGACTATTAAATGATTTTAAAATAGAATGATATATATATCTCAAAGAATTTTGATTTCATCTATGTCAACATCAATTGATGGATTTTACACCTGTTTGATTTTGATTTAATATGATAATATCCTCCATATTTTATTGATGTTTTAAGATATTTTTTACTGTGGATGTGTTATTATAATACCATTCAGGGTTTATGGTTAGATTATTAACATTTCTTATGCATGTATAAATACAAATGATTATGTTCTATTTCAAATATTTCATGTAATGAATGAATTGGACTAAGTAAGTACAGGTGGAGCCTGATATAGCTCCTAGATGCATCATTACATCTTATGAGACAAACTACTGTGTTGGAACAAGGCCTTGATAGTATCTTATTTTTAGTCTTGGCATGAGGCCTTGATTATTTGGTTATGATGTCTGGTATTACGCATTCCATCATTATGAAATTGGATATTGATATTTCATGTGATTATTCGACTAGTAGAATATTCATTTGAATAAGTAAATGGAATTATTCGATTTATATTTTCCACATTATGTTGATGTTTATGTTTAAAATGATTATTTTTTAGTCTTATACATTTCCATTACTTTTTTTCATATTTATTAAAGATTCTACTATATTGTAATATTTAATATGCATCTAAGCTCACCCCTTTAAATTTTTTTCCCTTGGATATAATGAATTATTTTATTTTCGAACTTCAAGGATAGGATTATGGATATAAGTGTGTTCAAAGAGGACACAATTTTGATGTTGTTTTTTTCTCTTGAAGTAATGTTAAACTTATGTATGTGCAGTGTTTCACCATTTAATACAATGTATGATCCCACCCTTTTGATCCATATGATGTTTGTGGTAACTAATATGATATATGAAAAAATGGTAGGAAAAATATATTTAAATTGATATAAAACCATTCTAAAATCACTAATTCTTTTTCACTATTCAATAAAAATTATATATAAAAAATTAAAGACCATAATTTTTTTAAACATTTATTATTTAAAAAATTTATATATAAACATATCAAAATCAAAACATAATGAAATTGACCCCTATGATCATATATGTGTGGGTTTTCATAATCACATATGCCTAAAAAATAAAATAATTTTATATTTTAAACTAATAATTTCCTATAATAATATATCCAAGGGAACAGAGGAACATCCATTGAGAGGTCCACATACTGTCCTCGAGAATAAATTCCATAGAAAAATTGGGCAATGGGAATAGTGTAACATAGTAAGAGTGAACTTCAAAACGAAAAAAATGAAAATATTAAATAATATAACCGCTATAAATTACCCAAGGCCTACATCATTTATGAATGCAATAACTTTTTTAATTTCATAACACATTTTGTAAATAGTTTCCAAAATCCCATATCCACAAAAACCATGATTTCAAATACAATTCCATAAATCCTATCATGATTAATTTGAAACACAATTAATTTATTATAATAAGTGGAAACACTTATTTTATTGAAATGCTATTATGTACCCAAATCAAAAAAAATATTTATTAAGATAGTCACCATTATACAATGAGTTGTAAAAAAATGCATGTGATGTTCAACAATGAATGACGACATACTAAACCATCTACATCAACCAGGGAATTTTACAAATAAATAAATTGACTAAAAAATGAATAATATTTTGAAATCCAATATATTTAAAAGGAGGATCTAAAATTAATAACTTTAATCAAAGAAACTTACAATCTATGATCCATTAAAAACTAGGGATCTTATAGCACAACAGAATCCAAAAAATGAATAAGCCTATATACAACCACATGACATAGACTAATATCATAAAAATAAAAAGTAACACATATCAACATATGTAATACACATTAAATCACGCTAGGTATTCCCTAGAAACCATAATGAATAAAAAATGATATTCTAAAAAAATTATCATTAAAAACACCTGAATGGGAATATATAATGACATATTATTCGAGGGGAATACTAAATACAATATTCATTAAAACCCATCTCAAACTGATCCCCTACGTTATATTAATGATAATAACTCATTACATAAAATATGGTGGTGAAATAATCTATTTAATTTTGCTAAAAAGTTCATGAATTGTATGTTTGGTGAACACCTTATCATAGAGATCATGCCCAAAGGAAAAGAACATCCTCAAAAAGTGTTTTATCGCAAACCACTGGCCCTTTTAAGATACCCCCATCATCTACCATGGAAATGTGAGGCTATATTTTCCATATTGGATAAAAATATCAAAATTAATGAATTCCTAATATCTCACCCTTACCGTGCATAATGGCACCACATGTGGCACACAAGCGCCAAATATTAGTAAAACTGTTTGGACCACATAGTGGTCCAAACAATTTTCCATTTGAAAATATAAATACCTATTAAATACAAACTATAATCAGCCAAAAATTATCAATCCTAGAATGATCTATCCCATGATAAAAAAATACCAGAAGTGGGGATGTGGCATTGAAGAATTAAACAATTTTTCAAAATAATAATATGTATAATTCCTATTCTATTTCTCTGATAGTTTTTCTTCTCCTAGTGTAACAATAATAAAATTCAATAAATTTAAACCCATGCATTTTGCTTGAATTATTTATTCATTCATTACAGAAGATAATATAGGGTAATACAAAAATAGTGTGAACCTAACAAATTGAATAATCATAATATATAATATATATTATTTTTAAGGGATCCAACACATTGTAATTTTATTAGTGATTTATGTAATGATATAATCTCATGTATTTCAAATTATACATTCGTGATTATAATGATATTTTTTCCAAATATTATTCCTTCTAAAAAATCATTGGTGTCAAAATGTTGTGATGTAGAACACTTTTCACAACCCATTGTTTGTGTTACTCTCCCTAGAAATAGTCGAAAAATATTATCAAACATATCTAATTTATTCCCATGAATAATTTACTCTAAAAATTGATATAAGGGTTTAGAAAAATATTGAATTATAAATACATAAATAGAATTCCTAGACCCATGATAGCCAATACCCCCAATTATAGTATAATTCATTATCCTCCAAGACAATTAGAATCCCAACAAAATGTTTCTCCTCCCATTGATACAATACTAAATTTAGATTCCATTGGACTCAAAATTAAATTATTAATATCTATAAACTATGATAAATACTAAATTCATTCTAATAAAATTGATTAAAAACTAATTTTGAGGTATATATAAATCCATTTTCACACCAGGCATATACCCACATAAATACATATATTATAATCGTATCAAAAATTTTGATTCATTTAAAAAGATAATAAAAATATTCAAAAAAATTAAAATCCATAATAAAATATGGGGGAATAAATTTATATTACATTCATAATTCATAATTTCAAACATGTGGTATTTCATGGTGACAAATTCATGAATAAAATATATACATAATCAAAATATCATTTTATATATTCATTATAGAAAATCCCTAATCATGAATATATATACAACCTTTTCATCTCATTATATGAGCTCCATTTTTTTTAATTTTATGACATTTAAAATAAGATATACGACATTAATTTAGTTTTAATCTATTATATTACAATTTCTAATATGAATAATATTTTCAATATTACAATTTCAAATTATTAACATTATCTAACAAATTAACTAATAAATCATGAAATCTACATTATATATAGTTGTAGTAATATACCAAATAAGTCCAATAATTTCCAGAACTCAAATTTATTGTTCTAAATAAATAAAATTATTAAAATATAAATAACTTACATTCTTCTTTATTTTTTAATATAAAATAATTAATAAATCAATTTTAAAATTTTTAAATAAAAAATTATTTCAATATTTCAATATATGTTATGTAATTTGGTAAAGTTTATTTTAATATTAACACGTTATTCTATGAAATAATAATAAATAATGATTTTATGACAATTTAAATAAATTATTTAGAAACACAACATAATTAATTAATTTATCCACAATATAGAAATGAATAAATATGATATAATAAAATTTATAATTAATATGAATCAACTAATTATTTAATTTAATGAAATTTTTTTTCTTTATAAATTGTTTTTATTCGAATATGCATCATAATATTATACAATGTAGATCATATTTATTACTGTATGGGAAATGATTTGTAATTACTCATCGGCCAATGGAAATCTGTTTAATTTATCGTTTTTCTATGTTGGTTGCCTCAACTCCTATGAAATATTTGTCATATTTAATGATAAATAATGTTATCACCACAATTATATGATTCAATGATTAAAAAATTAATTAATGTGAAACACGAAATATGATATAATGAAATAATATATTATGAAGATCATTAATCCAATTGAATATTATTGAGTTGATTCTTATGAAATCCAATATCATATTCCATATCCAAATTAAGCTAAAAAATTGAATATTATTTTTGGAATAATAGTATAACATGAAATATGAATATGAAATTTTTATTTACTAGAAATATTTCATCAATTTAAATGAATCATATGGATTTCATACTAATAATACATTTCAGGGGATCATAAAACTCTTTTTAATCATAAAAATTTACATTTTATAATATTATTAAGTATTATACAATCCTTGACTGATGAAAACACTTATAAATTAGAAATTAATAATCTATGAATGTTTGTATTACATTTTTTCATATACTACATCATCCTTGATCATAATCATATATATTTTTCAAATATAAACACAAAGTAATTGAATGGAATCATTACCCTAGAGGAATTCATTTTCTCATGAGAGTCACGTCTCATGATATAGACAACCTGAACACGTCTCATGAGTTTTTGACCATTTGTGGCTCCCCAATTTTATTCATTAATTGTTTTTTTCTTTAAAAATGTTTAAGGATCTCATTATTTTGGTTGAATATTAATTTATAAAACCACTCTACCTCTTGGTGATGTCTCACATGACCAAGAAAGGTCCTGTGGAGATGTATGAGAATTTCCAGAAAATGTCCTACTATTTTTCCATATAGATACAAAGTGATGAGGGAAATACAACTTGGATATTTCCATGGCCCTTCATTTGATGAGTAATTCATTATATTTGGAATTTGTGAGAAAAGGCATACTTGTTACTGGGTAATTGTTATTTGTTGTGAATTTCCAATGACACATTACATGATGTTAATGACCACAAGAGGCTACCAACAACACCATATTTATTATCTTTACTTGTATTACAATCGATGGGGATATAAATATTTTTCGTAAATTTTTTGGAGGAAAATAATTATCCCCATTAAGGGATTTGTCTCAGGAGTTTAATGATATTAGGAGGCTCTGTCATTTTTGATATTTTCCTCCTATTTTCAACATAATTATGGACGGATTATCATGCATAGATCGACTAATAATAAATGATTCTTTGGGTTTATTTCCTATATGTATCCTCATAATAAAGGATTTTTTGGGGAGCCTTTATCATAGAGGAATGAATAATAAAAGTGGTTGTGGGATCATCACTGGGTATCAACTAAGTTGGACCATTTTTATGACCTTCTATTTATCATGTGATATTGTGTTTCATGGGGGTCCACGTGATCAACATGATCATGTCCACCTTTTTCTCCCTTCTCAATTTAGGGAAGAAATACCCATATCTGTTTGTCTTCCTAATATATTTTTTAGATTCTAATTTCGAGTTGTTCAAAAAACTCTCCTCCCCCATAGGACTGGCATTCGTAGGGACACATTTTTTATGGAAAGTAAATGCTGACCTGATTCTTTGGCACAGTCATGCGTCAATGTCTTCGGTAAATCCATTGTATTCCAGAGAACATTTTTTTATTCCACAGTATGACGAATAATTAGGGGAGTTGAGATGGAATATTTCACCATCTACTCAATCCACCAGTGCTCTCCCCCCTGCTTCCACCACACTAAATCACTGAAAGGACATCCAGGAAGATATTATCCTGAAAAACCACTCAGAGAATCTTTCATGAAAACTTTTACACAACACTTATTTATCCCATGCACCCACTATACCCAACCATGATCTAATCATTAGTAATTTCTCGAAAATTAGAAGTGGGGATGTTGTTGTCTCGATTGTTTGGGTGGGTCGGTTGGCCTGATCACCTGATATGTTTACTATTATGAGGTTCACATGACCATGTTAAGGTCACATGATCGTGAGTATTTGAGGTATAATATGGCATCCATGATTCCTTCTTGATGTGTGAAATCTAATATATATTTATGGATCTGATTATTCATTACTCTGTTATAGAATTTTGGAATGCCTTTTCTAATTCATGTAGTGTTCATGATGATATTGTATTATATCTTTCCTCTAATATGAAATTATTTATTCTATCTTAAATTTGAAACTTACTTCTTTTAGATGATTTATAGTTCCTATAAAAGTTCTTTTTCTCTGGATAATCTAATTGAGATTAACTAAAAATTGAAAGGCAACTTCATGATACCTTGTGTATTCTGTTAACGAATTTCTGAATAGGTTCTTCTCTTACCAGATCAGGGATAACACATTATCATAAAGGATTTCACTATACAAGTTAGGCATAGTGGATGAAGTTGTTATTCCTCCTTCATTATTCAATAATCTATCCTTATGGGTGTCAAATTATTCAATATTTTTTTGAAAAAAATTTATGAGGATGGAAAGCTGGTCAGAGATCAATATAGGTGGTTCTCTTATATGTTTTAAAACTACCACTTTGCTCAATATTGTTGTGAGTGTTCTCATCAAAAAAATTCTTAGATCTACTCAATTATATTCATATCTACTTAAATAAAATCAGGTGGAATATGGATTTCAAAATTCGATATCCTTCCTGGTTTTAATTTTTTGGATGAATGGGAAAGGACCATTTATATCTGGTAATGCAACCTTGAGTTTGCTAAATAGTTTTATAGGATCCTTCTTTATGAAGAATTTTTTATTTCCCTATTTATTTTAAATTAGTAGCCTAATCATATTTGATAGTTGATCATCCATTGATTCCCTGAAAACAACACATATCATTTGTCCCACGTTGATATTGGTATCATCCTATGTGGAATATTCCAACATGGGTAGATTCCTCCTCTTTGAGATTTGTATGATGACGTCCTCCAAACTATAAGCATCTAGGATGTCCCTTTGTAGACTACATATATGGAGAGGGACATCCTCATCCCATTTAAGTAGATGTTAGGGATCGATCTGAACATAAACTCACTTATGTCCTTCCCCAACTGGATATGATTTTTCCATTTTCATATCAGGGTAGTCTAATAGCTTATATCCCATATTTGTTCCCTTACAATTATGTTCATGAAAGAGATTGTATGTGCTGGTCCATTTCAAAGATGTGTATCCTAATTTATTGGGATATAAATGGCACTCATTGATCTCTCCAAGCCTTTGGCATGTGGGATTTTATGGCCATGTTCTTGAACAATGATATTTTATTAGTTGGGTATGTGCATATGGGGATCTGTGTTAGTACACTGATAACAACTACAAAACTAGTCAACGGGTGGCATCTTAATTAGGTATTGCTGACCCTTTTTTCTGATTTCAATATTTTGGGTCACATTCAATAATCAAACACCCTTATTTGATTAGTTTTTATTTATATTTTAAATCAACATAGATATGGGAGAATTTCTATTTCTACAAATATGGTTATTCCAATAGGATCATTGATGCCTTATAATATACCATGTAGTAGAAAATATTTGGGTTTTTATTCATGTCCCTGAAATACATTGAGTTTACATGTGAATTTATTTGATAAGTTGAATTTGATATTACCCTTATAGACCACCGACTGAGCATATTTTTGAAAATTTTAGATGATTTCTCTATTAGAGGTCATATAGGATATCCCTTTGGTTCCTGACTCATGTTGATAAGATGGAAGATATGATTTATTACACACCATATACACCTTATCTAGTATCTCAAATATTTGGTTTCACTTAAAGGGAATATCCTCTTCCTACATCGAGTGTGTGAAGAGGGAGACACATTTGGATCATTCAATATTTTTGGATGATTTTGTTAAATGATGTCATTGAATCTGAGATCATTATTCTATCTGTCAACACTCTCACCTTTCTTACCCATGATTTTTCTATGTCTTGGGTAGCAGCCTATCCTGGTTGTGTACAATGTCGAATCATTCACCTTAGATACAAACCCTTTTGTTCACCAACACATATATCTATAGACATGATAGAGATTATTGTGGAATTGGTTGGGACTTTATTGACGCTCCCATAACCTAGAGAATATTATCACATTATCGAGGTAGAATATGTTGAGGAAATAATCCCTCCATCACAATTAACAGGTGATTCTTCAATTGATGTTGGGCATTGTTGAGCCTCCTCTCCTATTATTTACCAAGTCATCTAAATATTCCCCCATTTGGAGGTCCCAACCCATCTTTCACAGAGGCCCATACATGATACAAGAATATCTAGAATAATATTTAAACCTTGATTATTATGGACCCTTTGAACATATTCTCTGACCATGTGGAATTTCCAAATCAGTTATTTAATTAGATGGATTGGATGGTTTTGATCACAATGAACTATATGAAATCATGAAAACAATTATCCTGACATAGCTTAATCTAACCTCCCATGAGAGGCACATGTATTCTTTTGAAGAAAAGGTTCATGTTTCTGGAACGATGATAGAGGCTTTCGATGAACTACTAAAGAGTCTCCAGTTTTTTCCTAACATGAAACCATAGGCGAATTTATAAACCATCTAGACATGGAGGTGTTATGAAATCTTAGCATTCCCGAATTATGATATCTCAGTAGCATCATCCTCATTGTAAAATACTAGAATGATAGTTGTGTTCATGACTATATTATTAAAAACTCCTTATCCTGGGAAAGAAGAAAAAGAGGTTAGATGGGAATCTCTTTAGCATTCAATTGATGCTTCTCACAAGATTATATCCACCCTTGATATCTCAATAGACCGAATCGTATTGTTGGTTTATATACATTTTTTATTTATATTTTTTGAGAGGCATTGAAATGTGTATATTCCTCCTTTTTCCCAATATCAATTAATCAATTATCAGAGCATTACCTATTGTTATCAACATTTTCATTTATTCATAATACACATGAAATTTCACTACTGAGATATTATATGAATTTCCAATGTTACCCTCCTTTTCATAATATCAATTAAAAATGAATGAATTGAATTTACTGTTGAAATAATAATATATTATTTTATATAAACTCTCATTAATACTCATGAACATGAGATTTATCAAGGATTTATCTATTATAATTATCTTGAAATTACCTGATTCACAAAAAGATAATTTTTTCAAACATATGTCCATTAGGGAGAGTACAATTTCCATGTTTTGAATCTGATGGGATTGGAATTCATAGTAAAACAATTATGTGTCTATGTGGTGGGACTTACTTTGTATTTCTTTCTCACAGACTAAATAATTTTGGGGCTTCAGTTTAGTCACATTTAGCACGGGCTTTCAATCACATTAGTTTAGGAACATTATGCCATGATATTTTATCCATGTAGTATAGTGACTTCTATCTATGACCATAAATAATTATATTATTGTTAATTTGATATAATACCATCTATTTTAAGGTCATTTTTCTTTTACCTTCAATATCACTAGTTTTTGTGGTTTTTTTCTTGCACCTCCCTCACTATAGTTTGCTATTTTGTTCGAACCATATATTAGTGTAGTTTTGGATCGTTTAGCTAAGACGTATATCTCTTTAGATTAAGGAATTTTACTTTAGGCCTCTATATTTGTTTCATGGGGATTTCTATCATAAATATAATAGATGATTCAATAATATGGTGAGGACATGATGGTAATGACACAAAACACTCTAAGTTGTTGGGTTTTGCAAATAAGTTTCCTAGGCTCATGATTATTATATCTCGTTTCCAGTAATGAGAATATACCTCTATTTGGTTGGTCAAAGACTTTATACATCTATATAATTTCAAAACAAATATATCATCATTCTTTTATAAGGTTCATGGATGATTTATTGGGAATATATTGGTTGAGGGTAAAATTTTATTGATCCCAAATCTACCATGTTGATTGAAAAATGGTTGGTACAACTATTTCTAGAAAATATTGAGTCTGTGAAAATGGAGTGGTGAAAACATGTCAATGATGTCCCATAACACCCAAAAGCGATTGGTTCCACTATTGTGTTTCTACATCTCACAAGGATTGATGTCACATTCTTGCATGGAAGAAATGTCTTTAGTTGGTAGGATGGGGCCTTTTCCATCAATATACTATTCAATAAATGATGATATCCAATCCTTTATAGGGACTATGAAAAAATATGTGTTTGTAAATGCTTAAATGATGATGTTTGGAATGGGAAGAAGGCTATCAATGAATGGATTTGGCACCATTGGGAATTTTCCCTCTTAAATTATTATTCTCAATCCTTAAAACATATTGTATCAATTCCATAGGATTAATCCATCAATGGTTTGAGACTGATTTGTCACATTCATGATTTTATAAATGGAACAGAACATTGTTATATAACATCGGGGATTTCATATCGTCGTGGATTGGTTTTGGAAGAGGATTGTAAATCATGGTCAAAAGTTCTTGCGCTCACGATGATGATATGGAACAATAATACTATGAATGAATGACAAAACACAAAAATCATGGGTACTAGAAAAGGCATTTCATGGATTATTCGGATTATAAATCCCCTATTACATGGTGACAAATTTTTGTGATGACCATAGAGGCATATGCAGGATCTATAGGCATAAATTCATATTCAATCGAAGGGTTTCATGAATCCTAATATCCATTCCAATGACTATGGAAGATTGTGGTGATATGAGGAATTGAAATCATGATGTATGATTTGGGGAAAGTGTATTATCCAAAAAGAGTTAGAGAATACATGATTTTGGTTACTACGTTGAAAAACTATTCTTGTAGTGATGATATTTATCAAATAATTACCCTAAAATTTACCACCACTACGTGGTATAGTGAGAATAGAATGGATTTTACTAGGGATACAATGTAGGTCATATAAGTTTTTTTTCCTTATCTTATTTTCACTCGAATTTATTTTCCTATAACATTGAGATGACTAATTTTGTGACTGTAGAATCAAAATATTATCTAGCCTCCCTTTTTCATATTTTCGACCTGACAAGTTTTGTGTTTCTTTTGATAGTAGTTTAAAGTCTTATGAATTTGATTATTATAATCTATAGTTATGGTCATATAAATTTGACCAATATTTATGCAGTTTAAGTTCTAGTCTCACAAGGACATATTATGAGGGGTTTTACCAAATGGTATAATTAGGAAACCCAGGGTCATCAATACTCCAACATCCTTATGATTAAGAGATGAAAATGATGAAAATAGTGACATGAGGTTCTCAAGAAAAGAGTACTTCCATCAGAAAATGTAATGTGTTGACCGTAGTTACCCATAGTCGTTGCATTATTACATATCACTGATCAGAAGGGATCAAATCCCAAATTACGGATCGGTTTAGTAGCCTTGTAAGTACTAGATACAAATATATGTTTTAAAATACATTGATAATTAAAAAACAAAAAAATTGTGTCTCTTTTTAACACATTCATCATCCTTAGACTATCCATTCAGGCTAGTCATACTATATTTCTTCACATCCTGGAATGAATAAAACATATAAATTGGTGAGCACAACTGCATAGTATAGATAACAATATAGCAGAAACTTTGATAAATAATTATAAACATTTAAGACAATGTGTAAGACTAAAACACAAGACTTTTAAACATAATCTTCAATATAATATGGAAAAGATAAATAAACTAATTCAATTTAATTATTCACATGGATATTCAATTAATGCGATTTAATCTTCACATGGATATTCTTGTTTGTCGAAATAATTCCATATTATTATTCACATGTAATGTCAATATCGAATTTCAAAATGAAAGAATGAAAAATGTCCGACATCATAACCCCATTGGCAAGGCCCCGTGCCTATACATTAAATAATATTTTGTCGAGGCCTTGTCCCATGAAACTATTTTGTCTCATGAGACTTACTGGTGAATCTGAGAGCTCTAACGGGATCCAACTGTAACTTACATTGTTCAGTGAATTCTTGATACGAAAAGGTGGAAACATAACATAAACATTCGTATTAAAACTAGCATAAAAAATGTTAATAAATTAACTATAAAAAAGAATGGTATAAAAATAACACCCCCACAATCAAGCATAAAAAAAACATCCAATACAATAAAGAATATTGTATCAAAATAAATCAACATCAAACAAGTGTAAAATCCATCAAAGGATGTTTACATAGACGAAATCAATATTTTTTGGCCAAAATATGTCATTATATTTTGAAATCATTTAAAATTAATTCAATTATAGAAGAAAACATTTATTTTGAAAATATTATTATAATCATTTATGGGATGCTTCGATGATGTTATAACGGAGGAAAATATATGCCCTCACCGTATATGTTAAAAAAACAATTTTCCTAAATTTAGTCGAAAATGTCATCAAATACATTGTTTGGAAAATGATGGAAATATTCCTTTATAAAAATTTTATAAAAATTTAAAAAACTTATAAATGTATTTAATCCATAGTCCAGGACATAGTAAAAACTATTTGAAAACATTTTTAAGAAACACAAATGTGGATGATAAAGAGGTCCCAGAAGATACTCGCGTATAAACAACCTCAGATAATGATGAGATTATAGAATTAACCCTTAAAATTTACTTTTCCTTAATCAAGGGTAAGTTAAATGATTTTATAATGGTTTAATCATAGTTATATTATAATATAGGAATCATATACATAAATATGTTATCATATGGGATATTCTAATATTTCATTGTTAATAATATTTCAGTAGTATAATTGTTTCTGATGTCAACTGATTCATTTCCCATTATATGTATTGTTATGTAAGTCATGTTTATTATTGATAGGTTGTATTTTATTAAAATCCATAATGATATTATTTTATCAGAAAATAATTTTCGTGATTAACTGAAAAATATTCTTGAATGATTATGACGTGGAATGAATCTTATTGTGTTCGTGGAGGCTGTAATCTGTATGTACGAACAAGCGACAATATCATTCTATTGATGGTGAAATTTTGTGTAAACGCACTATATATCATATAAAAATAATCATTAGCATGTTAAATTTGTTATTTAAATTAGTTAAACTCATTATAGTACACATCCAAATAATGACGATCTTGAATAAAAACTACACGACAACGTGGAGAGGTAAGTTGTACGTACGCACGTATGGTGACTTGTCATACATAGGATGTATTGAATAATTAATAATGTTGTACAATATTTATAATAAAATTAAAGTATGTATATTTTATTATTGTTATTATATTGGAATGGAAACAAAAAAGAATGAGGAACTGGATGAAGAAAAAAAAACAATGAAAGAGGTGGTGAAATTATTACCTCTTCTCCGGGTGTTTCATTTTGAGTTGTTCAAAAGGGCTCAATAAGATGTCTTTATGATAAAAGTAAGGCCTCTAGGTCTTAGTGAGGGTATTTGGGAGGATATTTGAGAAGGGTTTGGCTGAGACATATGGCTATGGATGTGTGATTATAAGGGAAGGGGAAGTACCCATGTTTAAGTGAGGTGAGTGTCACTTTAAGAAAAGCCTGAAATATTATTTAATTATAAAATAATATTCCATTTATAATAGCTCCATATGGATTTATTTCAAGGAAAAGGTGGGGATGGGTCGAAATACACTCAAACAATAGGGTTTATATAGGTTTTTGTCGTCATATTAACCTTATCTTTTACATTTAACTCATAGTTAAACAGTTTAATTATTACCATCTATTCCTTTATTATTATAATTTATGATTAATAAACATATAATAAAAAGCAAAAAGATCCCCATGTGGTACTTTATTAATATATCTATCCTTATCTAAGTCATTTTCTATACCACAGATCTTTAGGAATATTATATTAATTAATAATATAGTATTTGTTTCAAAAAATGATTTATGTAAATTTTCTACATTATTTAGTATTTGGTTTTTTTGAAAGTCATAAAAACATTATCATTTCAAAAAAATATAATTTTAATCAACCCTATCATGTCATATTGACCAAAAAAAATTTGGAATATATAGAAAGTATCAAGTTATAATTATTTTAAAATTAATAATATCAAATTTTTTAATCTTTCAAAATTATGGTAATTACTACATCATATTTGTGTCATAAATAAATTTAATTATTCAATTTATAAAAATTATAAATAAAATTCCAATAATTGTGAAATCTTCTTAGATTTCTAATTAATATTTATAGTATAATTTATCTTATGTATAATCCTATATTAAAAATGTTTTAGTTTATAAAATTTGAGTCTAAAACATTTAACTCTTCGATAAAAATAATAATAATAAATGTCCTAATCTAATCCAAGTGGACCAAAAGGATAATATTTTGTTCTTAAGGATGATTTTGGTCATTATACACTTATCCAATAAATTTAGGACTTGTGTAAGAGAAATTATAATATCATTTTTATTATTAATTACCCAATTTACTTTTAACCGTGGTAAATAAAATTCAAATGTTACTATTCCCCAAAAAATATACTCATCATATTGAATGAAATTTTACTTACAGATGTCAACTGTGTCTATCATATTTTTTAAATTCAATTCACAGTAGCGGTTAAATTATGTTTTATGAAAATTTTCAAATGTGCCTAGAAGGTGGATGATATACGGTAAAAAGTTCAACAAAATTTTATATATCAAATATTACTATAAAAGGACTAAAAAGAATTACATTGATCATATATAGGTATTAGGTATCTATTTTTTCTTGAAATAAATATAACTAAAATAACTAATTATTCAAATTAATATTTGGCTTTAAACAACATTGTAGTGTTTTTCACTATTCATCAAAAATTGAATGTTTTTAGAAAAATAACAAAAATTTACAGAAATATGATTTTGATATTATGAATCCAAAAATTTATTCAGATTTGAAAAATAAAATTTATAAAAGTTCAAAAAGTGGTCATTAGGAATCATTATGTCTATTTTGATTGGTCTTTGTGTGTTTGAGATCAAAGTTGCGAATAGCATAAGCTATTGTATTTTACAAAGAGAAGTGTACCATGTATGATTGAGGTGTTTCAGAAAATAATACCATGAATGACCCAAAACACACTGAGTTATTGAGTTATATTGTAGGGGCGTATGGGGTCACAAGGATCATATATCCCATTTAGAGATAGGAATATGTTTTTGATAATTATAGATTCATGTATAGAAGCTCAATGATTACAAGAATAGCAAGTCAAATGATCCCATGAAGAAGGGTAAATTTGTTAGGTGTTGTGGAAGGTTTATACTATATAAGGTTCTCGAGACATGAAGATTGAGTTATGATTCAATGTTTCAATAAAATATGGAAGAATCGCCTTGTACTATCGATGAAATGGGAAAGGCTCATGTGGACCATGAATAAGGAATGATGGTGAGTGTTGGACTATGTTTTTTATCTTCATGTATTATGGTCAAACATGATTTCATTTTGTTTTAATGACATTCTATAAGGACATAAAAAAGTAGTTTAACATCTTGTGGTAAGAAAACATTTCATTCCTTATAGTTCAATGTCATGTGGTATGGTTGTTTTTGTTGTGAAGATTAAATTTAATTAAACTGGTTCAGTTACCTTGATTTTAACGTCATTTAATGTGGTCTTTGAAATTGGTGTGAAAAATTATGCATAATATTATATGCACAAGTAGGCTACACATGGATCTGAGTAGAACATAGGCGAAAAAATAATGTATCGTTCTCTATGATGTTGGGAAAATTATTTTATATGATGAAGTAGTTGGGACTGTTATTAGTGAACTGGGTGTCACTATGTGTCCTACATCAACAGAAATCAAGAAACACATTATTATTGTTTATGAAACACTCCTGAAAGTCCGAACTCAAATGATTAGGTGTCAATTGTCTAAGTAGATTATTTCATCAGATCCTATGATTCATGATCCATGAATCACTACATATATTGTGATTAAAGAATCAATTAACAAATATTTCATATAGAACTGTGAAATTTAACATCACCAAGTGATGACATGGGGTTTTTAATGTGAAATGGGGGATTTTGGATGCACCCAAAGATGTAAATTTGGGAATCAATACATATCCAATGATGCTACGAAGCAATCCATTTGTTGTCATGTTTGAAGGAACTTTCGGTGGTAGTGTGTAATATATGTCTATAGGGTCTATATTTATTATTTTCGAAAGTGTAACCATGATTAAGGATATGTGTGTCACTAATTATTATGTGTTTTCTGGAATCATGTCACACATAGTTCTTAAATGGAGATGTTGTAATACACCAAAACCAATAATGGAGGTAATCTAGGAGTAGGACCACAATGATATATTGTTTTATGTCTTCGCAGGGACATCAACCATGTAGTTTACTATCATTCGATGAGGATGTGCGGTAATTTTTTATGGTCATCATTAGTTGACCATGATGAGACTTCAATTAGCTCTTATGACCAGTTTCTATAGGGATTCCCTTATTGAAATTCATAATCTCATATGAACTATGATTTTTTGAGAAAGAATGAATGAAAAGGTTTCCTCTAACCATGCTGAATCCTAAAATGATAGGTAAGATGAATTTTGTATCATGTGGTTTCTTTACCATGATTTAGGGTTGCAGAATCCCTATGTATCTCAATGAGATGATAAATAATCCTGGGATATTTCGAGAAAACTATTGGAGTTTAATGGAATGCGTAACGGATATTAGCCAGGATATTTAACAACTTTTGGTGAGGACATGGATATGCTGGTTTTATATGAATGTAATCCTATGAGGCATAAAAATAGAGGTTCGAGTATGATTATGTATCTTGGGATTCCAAGAATCATTCTATATATATTTATTGAGAAATATGCAGTTTATTGGCATCTGAGGAAAACATAATTTGTGTTGTTTTAATGTCATGATGTAAGGACAACGAAGAGTTGTGTAGTTTAACAACATTCTACTGGTAATGGAGGTGTTGTGTAGTTAATTATCTTGAATATAATATTCTCTTATGTAGTTTATCGTCTTGCAATCAGGAGTAGATTATATAGATTAACATAATTTCTCCAAGATGAAGGTTGTTTGATGAATGATTTGGTATTTATTTCATGGGAAATCATTCATTTGGGGGTGTGAGAATCTCCTCATCCATTATGGAAGATGATTAGGCTCCACTATCATTGAACATATGTGTGATGTAAGTCCCATTACCTTTTTGTTCTAGCATTAGAGGCTTCTTCCTGGGTATCACTAGGGCTCTAAGAGCCAATACCAATTCTCTTTAGAATTATCAGAAGAGGAAACCATTTTTAATAATGACTCATGAAATCAACTTATGATGGACATCAATGTTGTAAAATATATTAAAAATATCCGCGTTGAGAAATTCAAAATAATGCATCTACTTTTGTGATTTATCATTATCTAAGAGCTATTAAAAATGTCAATTTGGAGAAATGGAGGCCCGGATTTTGTGGGTAACACTACATTAGTCTTGTAAACCATTGAGTATAGTGTTTCTTATCTAGAACTACAAGTGGTAGAATGGTAGGCCCATAATGTATGGAGGTGATTTAGGCCGTGAATTCATGTCATTGTTCACCGTATTTATGAGTTTTTAATAGAGAATTATTTAATTCCTATATATATCCATTTTACACTACATGAAAGAGAGATGTGTGATTGGACTCAATATTTTAATCATTGTACAGTTTCATCAACATGTTAGACTAGGTTTTTGTACCATTTTACAACAATATTCATTGAGGGACATGGAACCTGGTGATGATATGGGTTATGAAAAATAATTTCATGTTCTCCATCCTGACATTCAAGAGGGGTTTAGCATTATCCCATTTGGAATGTAATTTGGTAACATTAATTATTTACATGAACTATCTAGTAATGGAATGTTTGTATGGGCCCAACAACATCCATTCCCAAAATGGAAACCAATAAATAATACTTAAAAACAAGCAGAAATTCCTAGGGTGGGGGATGATTATTTTATTTATCTTGTGCACATGATGTTTATTTGTGAATTACACACATCCATGTATCATGTTCTATTGGTAATATACCATCCTCATAAATTGGTGGGAGAGACAGGTTCCAGATTGATGACCATCATAGGAGTCTGCATGGGCTTCATCCATGATAGAGAGAGTCTCTCTTTCAACTATGCATATAGGAATTATTTACACAGATCATTTCTTTTTTATGGATTTTTTCTAATTGGGAAATTTAGGTAGGGTAATGTCCACTACATGTCATTCATTTTTTTCACTTGAAGACTATCTTGTTTGAGGAGACCTGTTTTAGAAATAACCGACTATGGACCACATCCATCCAACTATGGATAATAGGTCATCATGAAATATGTACTCTTTCAACTGATATATTTCTTATGTTTAATAGATGTAGATCACTGAGGCCAATTTATGATGCATGATTTTAATGAATACTTTATCCTGATCATGATCATCTAGGACCGTGGTTGCATTAGCCAATGCATTTGTGTATTCATTATGTGATTGAAAAACATTACAAAACATTGGCTTGAATGGAAATTGTTCCATCATTCACCAGACATATCTAGTGATAGGGTCAATTTTTACTTTTTTATTGAACATTATCCATTTATATTCTTTATCACATTTTCTTAATCAAATTTGATATTTAGGTTAGTTATATATTGTGAAAAGGCCCGTTTAAGGATCAGTATTAGGGATTCGTATATGGAAACATTATTTTTAAAGCTGTCATATGGTGAAAAATTTTTGGAAAACACTTCATTATTAGGATATAAAAAAATAAATTCCTAAGACAACCTGATTGAACATATTGATTATCATCCTTTTACCAATATAACATCAGAAGACACCATCAAAATACATCTCCAACGAATTGGTAGTGACTTGGGCATAGAAGACCTCTCTATCTAGAATATTAGGGTCTAGAAGGGTCTTCAATAGGGAATGATGTGTTTTGTGGAAAATAATATAGGTATTTTACATTCACCTACTTCTATGATACAAACTCAATTATGTATTGCTGTAGAATGAACACCTAAGAGGCCAAGCTCTCAGTCACCATATAATGAAAAAGGATATACCTGAGTGGATCATTACAAGATAAAATAAGAAAATTTTGGTGTTCCTTGTAGTTCATCATCATTTTCACTGTGAATATGAGTGAAAGGATGTTCTTATAGGAATTATTGTATCGAATCTCAGTACCAATTATGGTTTGGTTAATGTAATAGAAATTGTTCTTCTCGTTAAAATTATTTCTCTGTGGGAGGAGGGTAATGAGTGAGTATTTGTTGATGGAAAATTAAAGGATGATTGGGTTACCTTTCCCTAGAGGCATTAGAAATGGTGGTTATTGTAGGTACTACATTAGACATTGGAATGTACCTTGATAGTCATCATCCCATAGATTGGTTATCAATTCCTTCATTATAATTTTGAAGGGGAGAGATTTTCTAGAAATATTTATTTTGAAACGCTAAATTTAGGTTAGGTTACCTTATATCCCAATAAATACTTTTAGATATTTTGTAATTTATGTTGCTACAATGTTTTAGACTTCTCTGGGTCAACCACGATTTCATGGTTTTTTATAAAAAAGATAATGAACTTCCCATATGTTTCTTTCAAATGTACATTTTGTCATATTCATATTTATTATTTGATGCCACGTCATATTTAACACAGTTTTAAGAACCCGAATGTGATCACATTACTGATAGAATTTGATAACTAGGTCGCCAACATATAATTCATCAATTATTCCTAGGAATGGAATAAACCTATGATCTATGGTGTATTTGTATATGGAAACAGCACTCCCTAATCCAAATCGCATGACATGATAGAAAAATTTCTCATGGGGTTATCTGATGGTAGTGGATTCTTCATCTTTAGGGTCCATTTGTATTTGAATGTACATCGAATACTCATCAATGAAGAATGGGATAATAAGATTGTTGTTGCATCGAATAATATTATTTTGATCAGAAAATGGAAATCATCCATTGTGTAGTGCCAATTAATGACTCTTAAATCTACACACATATTAATATAGAGATTATTTTTCTTATCAAGTATGACGATAGTATTCCATATTCTATATTTCACTTATCATAAAATATTGTCATTGATAACTTTGTTAAATTCTTCCACTACTTTAATGGAATGAGATGGGTGCATCCTCTTAGAATCCTTTTTCTATCATCACTTCTCATTAGGTAATCCAATATAGTGGATATCCAAATTATTTTTTCATCTGAGAATATATATATATTTTTCAGAAACCACATATCAATTTTTCTTTAGAAATGTGGTGTAGATTTCTCGATCTTTGAGGGGCATTATGGCACTAATCCTTATAGTTTTTGTGTATTACTCAATTCAGAATTTTACATACCAAGGATCATAAATGGTGGTGGATAAACCTTCCTTAAATGTGGACGGGTTAATCCAGATGTTATATTATTTTTTCAGCTTTTTTTATATATAGATATCACCATATTAAATTGGAAACATAGGGGATCTTTGGTCACTATTGAGGAGAGAACTAACATATGAGGAGACATTTTCATCCTCGACATCCTGATTAATTTCATATAGTTACTCGAGCTTATTGTATTTTACAATATTATGGGGGAAAATGGTAATGAGCCTCTGAGACTATTTTTATTACCTCAACTATATTTATGGGGAGAAAATAATCATTTTAGACAATTTTATAGGGATTTGAAGTGGTGGTCACAAAACTTTTGGGAGCTACAACATGTATATAATAATCAATCAATAGTTTTCACCCTATCATCATGTAGAATCGTACCTCAGTGTACGTGGACTCACAAGTGTAAAAGGGGGATCTACCAACATATAGTATTATGACCATTCCATCGATGGGGTATTTCAGAGATTGATTGAATGTTAAAGGCACCTTCATGGGGATATGGATATAGAGCAGACATTTTATGTTGTGACTTTCTTGATAACCATAAACAAAAAATCATAATTGATATCCCCAAACATGATATTTGGGTTTTATCTTCACAAGATGTATTTTATCATGCTTATCATACCCATGAATGGTCATCTTATTTAGAGAAAAATTCAGTCTACTATATAATAAAAATTATATTGTTCGAATTAGTATGAGGATGATCCCAGATCCATTTTTAATAATATACCATTATATGTTGACATCATTGAGTCTTCCACAAACTTATTGGTTTCTTATGTGACCTAGTATGACCTCTTCCATGTCATGCTCTGTGAAAGAGATGGTTACATTGAAGCCAATTAACATGGTTTCCATTCGAAAAACATAGACTATATTGACTTATTTCCCAGTTTTATATGGCCATTGGAGGGTTTTACTAGGTTCCTATCTGAGTTTTATAGAATCATGGATCACATTAATGATTTATAGTTTGGTTGGGACAACTGAATACAACTTTATAATGTTATACATTTTTCAGAGGTCGGTGATATCGGAAGTAGGGTTCCTCCGAGACATGTGGATTAGTAATGGATGAATTTGATGTGGATAGTCATTGTTTCTATTCATTGGTTGTGGGATATTCAATTTTATTTGTGAAAGTGATAAACACCTATAATATTTTTCTGGATGATAAGGTAATCTTACCCACATATAGAAGTCATGCCTGAAAACATAGTGAGAATGACCAAGAGAATGTTTTGAGGAGCCTCCATGTCTTTTCTCGGCTCATAGGAGTGCATTCCAATGGGACTAAACTAACATATATATCCTTTTTGGAGACGTGACAAAAATATCTTTTCCACCATTCAGGTTTTGTTCCCTTTATCCTTTGTTACTACGCATATAAAATCATGTTCCTCATTCATGTGTAGGAAACTAGTACTCGGAGGCATATGCACAATCGAATATGTGATACTCCATCTGTATCACATTGAAATTAAAAAGCTTGTGGCATTTATAGGATTCGTGTTACATTTTTTGTGGTGATGAATGTTCATCAGATATTACATGGAAGAAATGTACCAGAGTCAAATCATGAATTGGTGGAGAATAAGACTCGTAATATTCTATCACATCTAGTATCTGATGATCAATACCACCATTGCAAGTTGAATATGATGACTCTCCCTTATGAGGTGGAGCTATTTTGGGTCATAAAAAAGGATCTCTTATGGTTTAATGATCTCATTCAACTATTTTTTGAGATATCATGTTGCAGAAAAAATAGTCACAGTTGTCCAATACATTCTATAAATCACCCTCTTAATCTAACTGGGTAACAATGTCAATTTCCAACTACTATAAGAAGTTATATTACCACATCTATCTAGATAAATAACTCCTTAAAGGAAGTTCTTCTTAATTAACAAGCCTTAGATTTTATGGCCCACCATTCTATGGAAAGGGTAGTAGTTTTTAGGGTTGCTGATGTTGAAATTATCAAGCATACTAGGCTATGGTAGAATGATTGGGTTAATATCCATGTATTCTACTAAACTTTTGATAAATTCTTTATTTTCAAAGGATTGTGATTTATTCATTAATTCCTAAATTCCTAGGTTACCTTCATTTCAGGATGCTTTTGTGTGAGGGAGATTTTTTTCTTGTCGCGCCACGATATGAGGTGTAGTGCTGTATAGGACCTACCTTGGTGCTTGGGAGGGAACTACTACTAGCTTTATAGTGACAACTATTGCTCTCAATTTTCCTATATGTCTCCCTTTTTCAGAGGTAATTTTTCATAATTTCCATTAATATCACTAAAATAAATATTTGACTTATTTTCCCATATATTAAAACTCAAAGAACCAAAATTTATACTTTACCAAGATCATAGGTTTTCGCAACTCATCACAGAGTGCTTCATCACTTATTTCTAGGAACATTTTCTTTGAGAGAGGGATGTTGAGTGAATAGGTATAACCAAGACATTTGGGTATGAAGTCATACACCCAATTATATTAACAATTCAAAAAGTATGTTAGGTTTACAATCATCATTTTCCATAAAATGGAGAAAAAATAATAATGGAATAATTGATGAGTGTCTTCCCATCCTTCAGCGGATCCATAAGAAAAACTCATATACCAGAAAAATTTTGTCCCTCTCAAAATCTAAAAAAAACATTAGATTTATTTCCCCTATTGATCATGTGGTACCATTATCAGAACAAATCAGGAAAATAATTTTGTGAGATTTTTATCGAGGTCTCCATAACCAAAAAAGAGAGAGAAGGTAGGCTTACTGAAATTGGGTGGAGGCAATTTGTCATCCTCCCACTATGGATATGGTATCCTATCATGCTTTATATGTGCACTTCTCCCTTCCATATCCTCTATTTGTGTTGAAAGAGACTCCATGACATTAATAATTGTGTTGGGTACTACTGTATGAGTTTCCTCTCATCTAAAAGGAGTATGTAGGGGTTTATGGGGTAGAACCACCATCATCTCCTGCTAATTATTGATTCGAGCTATGACTGAATTATCACCATTATATGGAGAGGCTGTCACAAATATGTAGGGATGTAACAATAATTTTTTCACTCCTCGTTTTGATATCTCTAATTCCTAGATCATGAGCCATTTTGATTCTCATATGCTAATATTTTTGAAATATCTACTGTGGGAGGGATAATATTCATCTCTTCTCGAAAAAATTCCAAGCTAGAATATTTCCCCTTAGTAGTTCATTGTTGATTCATCTGTGATTTGCAATATCACTCTCAAATTTCAACAACTATTCCTCTATGGAAGGAAGGTTGATTCCTCATGGTGGTTTATAGGATGTATCCACGCCATTCACTTTGTTGTTTAAATTGATTCCTCATGGTGGTTGATTCCTCATGGTGGTTGATAGGATGTATCTACGCCATTCAACCATGATAAAATATAATTGGAATAAAACATGTAATTGTGGCAACAATTCATCATATGTTATGATTTCCATAGTGGCCAAGTGTAACGCCCCGACCCCAGCTACCCAGAGTCGGTGCATTACTTCGTAACATTGGCATGATCACAAAGGATCAAGTCTCGAAAGACCGATTAGTTTAGTAGCCTTGGAAACACTAGATACATTCATAAGTCTTTCATTACATCAAAAAGTGAAAAACTACAATAACAAAGTCTCCATAGTCCACACTCATATCCTCTTCCGACTATCCCTGCAGGTCATTCATAAAATACTTCTTCACATCCTGGAAAATATTAAAACATTGAAAGGGGTGAGCTCAGATGCTCAGTAAGGATAACAATAATGCGGAAGCTTTCATAAATAAACATTAACATTTAAGGCAATGTATAACTAAAACAAAAGCCTTTTAAACATGAACTTCAACATAATATGGCAAAAGTAAAATGAGATAATGCCATTTACTTCTTCACATGGATATTCTACTGGTCGAATAATCACATGCAATATCAATAACCACTTTCATAATGATGGAATGTATAATGCCGGACATTCTGAAACATTTTGTCAAGGCCTCGGCCAAGACATCTAAAATGATTAAGGCCTCGGCCAAAACCATAAATCAAATTGGGAAAGGGCCTCGGCCAATTCCACGTCTAGTTGTCTCATGAGACCTGCCGATGCATCGAGGAGCTATAGCGGGCTCCACCCGTCACTTATTAAGTCCAATACATTCCTCATATGAATAGGTTTAAACATATCATAAACCATAACATAATTGTATCACATAAAACATGCATAATGTAAACATAACATTTCCACATTTCAATCACAAGATATCAATACAACACATTGATATAATAAAAACACTTTCAAAACCATTTTCAATACCAAAATAAAAGAAAGTTAAAACTTTGTATTTATTTTTCGTTAAAAAAAATGATGGCTTGTAGAGGAAGCCGAAACTCAAATAATGGTCACGGCGGCGGAGAAGTCGTTGTCGCCGCATAAGTACGGAAAGAAAAACATTCCCTTTTGTCGTTTAGCAAAACGCTTTGTATAAAAAGATTCCTTTTGAATAACCGTAAAAGTCAAAGGGGTTTATACACCGTATAAAAGAAATTTGTGTATAAAACCAAATATGCCTCAATGAAAGGAGATTGAGACGAAGTACTTTAAAAGATAATTTTTAAATAAAATATATCTATTATGTGTATTCACTATAGGTACACATAAATAATGTAAAAATACAAGATAGGACATAATAATATCATGACATAATTTGAAAGTAGGAGATTAACCCAAAGAATGGAAGTTGGGTTAAGAAGTTCCCTTACCTTGTGTCCGACTTGACTCAACCGTTCTTTAACCTCCTGAATAATAAACTAGAGTTAATATCTACCTTATTAAGAACCATTTTCAATTTCATTATCATTTTTATATCACTTATTACAATGTTATGAACATTATGTAATTATTTAAGTTAATAACGGTCGTTTTGTCGATCTTTGGTACATGAGTCAACAATAAACTTCTTATAATTATAAGTTGTTCATGTGGTGAAATATCCATTATATCCAGAATTATATTAATGATTTAGATATCATATATATCATATATATACAGTATATACATTCATTTATAATATTACGTAACATTTAGAGGTAAGAAATGAAATGCACCGTTCATGGAGACGGTAAGCCGTACGTACGCATGAACGCTACTTTCATTTCAATTTCATATTTAATGGAATGAAATCATAATGATATAAATGTATAATATAATTCCAGTATAATATAGTGTATAATACCATTTACTCCATCCTTTATACATCCCACACATGGCATTAACGATTCAAATCACTTTGAGGGGGCGGTAGTCCGCACTTCCTAAAATGAAATTATCGCGTTTTACCCATAATGGAAATCATAAAGTATGCCATAAATGAGAAATACAGAAGCATAAGTAAAACAAAAACAAATTATAAATCATATATAAATATAGTGACATCTTAATGGCCACCTTTGAAGGTGTTATATGAGTGTTGAACAATCATCGTTTCGTGAGGCAGAAATTCGCCATCCACAGAAACCGTATGTTCTTTAACCATTAGATGTAGGTGTGTGTAAGTGTAGCTCGAATCCTTCTTATAACAACATCCTAGTATATTGAGGATACTGGTGTTGTTACAAAAGGAATGAATAAAAAGAGTTTAGGGGGTTGGAGAAGAAAAATAAAACAAAACAACATTAGAAAAGACATTACCTCAAAATCGGGTAACTCTTTTTGATTTGAGCTAAAGGCTTCCTTGGGAAGAGTTCTGCCCAAAGTGAGGTTTCTAGGAGTAAGGAAGGAATGTTGGGAGAGTATTTGGGCAGAGGTTGGCCGAGCCAAATGGCTTGAAAGTGTAAATGAGGTGGGAGAGGTGGGGGCCTTTTATAAGTGGAGAGGAGGGGCACTTTTGGAAAGATTGAAATGTTACATTATTTACACAATGCTTTTCGGATTCTAAAGGTCCCACACTTATATAATTCGAGGCTAAGGTGATAAGGTTTCGAAATCTCCTCATCCAATAGGCTTTGGACAAGTTTAATCCTTGGATTTTGCATTATCTTCTCATTTTATTTAAATCGTTAAATAATGAGGTCATCGCCACATCATAATGATGTCATAAATAATTTAATTTATTTAATGTCTAAAAATTATAAAAAAAATACTATGATGTAGGAAATCTTTTTAGCTTTCTAATGAATATTTATAGTCAAAATTTGGACTTGTGTAACCCTACTTAAAAATTGTTTTAGTAAAACAATTTATGTTAGTGTCATTTTCACTTTAACATTAAATAAAAAGTAATTTATGTTATTTCCCTACAAAAGTGGATCCATGGGGTCCCCAAGTTAGGCCATGGCTTGTCTTGGTCGGCCATGACACAACCAATGAGGTTGGGACATGTGTCTAGGTCATTTAATATTATTAAAGTATTATTTATACCTTAAACTACCCTAATTACCACTAATCGCGATTAAGAACTTAATAAGTTACTATTCACCAAAAAATTATTTTTATCCCATTGAACCACATTTTACTTCTTAATGACAACCATGTATGTCGGATTTTTGAAAATCAAATCACAGAAGTGGTAATATTTCATTTAAACGAAAAATCAGTTATTTAACAACCACTTAGTGGTTTCACTATTCATCAAAAATTGAAGTTTTTCAGAATAAGGCCAAAATTTCACCCTAAGCTATAATTGATATTCCGAATTGAAAAATGATGTCTATTTTACAAAATTCCAAACATATTAGTTGCATTAATTAATTTTATAATTAATTCCCGCTGTCACAACAAATAGCGTGTTTTTAAGAAACAATTTATATCAAAAGATTGGCAATTGTTTATGTCCAATTTCAATGTTAAATTAATTCTAATGACCACCATTGGATAAAATGGTAAAAATATATTCTAATTATACTTTAAAACCACCAAATATTATAATTTATCACTATAAATTATTTTGATTAAAAAAGTTGTTTTAAGTATTTTTCACTATTTATAAAATTTTAGAAGTTCTCAGAAAAATACCAAAAATTCAACATAGGCTAATTTCGATATTACGAATACAAAAATGAAGTCCATTTTGACATATAAAATTTCTATAATTTTAAAAAGTGGTTATTACTATTCATAACGGCTACTTTGATTAGTCGCGGTGTTTTAGAACTCGAAGTTGCGTTCAATGCAAGCTATTTCATTATTGAATGAGAAGCGTATCGTGGAAGCTCGGGGTGTTACATTCTCCCCTCCTTCAATAAATTGCGTCCTCGCAATTTGAAATTTTTCTTGGAAAATAAAAGGTTGAAAAGAGAAAATACCTTTGAGGAAAACCCACATCGGAAATAAGGTTAATAAATACATAACATTAAAAGAAAGCAGGATAAGTACAAAGGTCACCCGATATAGCCCATTCTAGGATTCTATGAAAATATGGATATGGAGGAGAAACAAACCATCAAGGTCTGATGGAGAGTTATAGAAAACAGGATTAGGAGAATGTTTAACCACAAGAAAATCACAAACTTGTGATTGGTTAAACGGTCATTGAATCCCCAGTTGGAAAAGTTAACCGACAACATTTTTGTTTTAAGTTACCTTTTATAATGTTGAGGAATTTATTTATGAGATTTACTAAGAACGTAGGGGAATATACATACTTGTTATGTATACTTTCATTCGTTAATAAATTTTTACCACAAACCCAACTTTTACTCCAAATGGTAACGGAACTCAAAAATATTCTATTTATCCTAATTGTATAAGGTTCCAAATGTTAACACATACCATTTAGATTAGTAAAACGATTTTGTAATAACCAGGGACTTCCTGTAGGCTAGTGGTAGGAAATAAAGGCTTGTCGCACTATGGTTGTGGGTTCGATTCCTGCAGCTGTGTCCGACGCGACGGGTTATTCCCCACCCTGCAGGTTGTCCTTTTTCTAAAAATATAGTATTATAGTATTCCAGAAATAATCTTCAGAAAAGTTTTAACCTTAAACAATACTATTCAAAGTTCAACTTAATCCATCCCAACATTTATAGTTATCCAAAATACCTCTGTCCAAACTTTCTCTAAAAGGTATCTTAATTCCAAAATCAATTGTAACATCAGATTCCCCAAACAAAGAAAAGTTTCTCTTATTGTCACATACTAAAAATATGATTACCTTAATCATATTAAAACCTTACTGAAACCAACAAGTACTGCAGTACAATCCTTATATAGATCACATTATTCTAATAACCAGAATATAATCCATGAGTCCGAAAGCATCAATACATTAGTTATTCTGCTTCAACTGTAGTAATAGCATAAGATTGTCCTTGATCCCTTGGCCTTTTCTGAGGTAAGATTCCTTGACGCTTAGGACATTCATTTGCGTAATGACCCATTTCTCTACAATTGTAGCATTCAACTTTGACAGCCTCTTTCTTTCCCTTGCAATCACGTGCCTGGTGACCTTTTTCTCCACATTTATAACAGACTCCCATTCCTTTTAGGCAAGTACCAGGGTGATTCTTCCCACAATTATCACATAATGGAAAATCCTTCTTTCCCTTTTTCCCTTTATCTGTCTCTTGTTCCACCGTTCTCTTCTTCTCTTGCTTTACTTTGTTGTCATAAGACTTAGAGAATTCCTTTTCTGTCTTGATAGCACATGAGACTATATCTTCGTATGATGAGAAGGATTGTGATACTAAAGCTCGTCGGAGAAATGGTTTTAACCCATCAATGAAACGATCAATCTTACTCCTTGGGTTACGTATATAATCGGCAGCATGCCTCGCTAACCTTGTAAAGTTAGCCTCATACTTTGCGACATTCTCATCCTCCTTCTGCCTCAGACTCAGAAATTGCCTTTCCATATCTGCTCGATGGTCACGAGGAAAGTATTTTTCTAAGAAAAGCTCTTTGAACTCCCTCCATTCCATATTCGATACGTCATCATCTTCCTTTGTGTTTTGAATCAGTGACCACCACTGATCGGCATCTCCAGTGAGGCGGTAAACTGCCATGACAACCTTCTCCCTTTCACTACTCCCCAAGGCATGGAATATTTTCTCTAAGGAATTTATCCATTGCTCAGCTACTGTAGGATTTGTACTCCCATTGAAGGTTGGCGGTTGTTGCCTCATGAAACGGTCTAGCATTGATCCTCCACGTTGCGAATCAGGGTGCTCCATACGAGTAAGGTTGTTATTCATAACCTGCGTGAGTTGTCCCAGTATGGTAATAAGTTGATCAGCACCAGTTGTATCTCCAGGTCCACAATAATTATCTTGAGCAGGAGGGCAATCCCTACACGGAGTTCGTGCATTGATACAGTTTCCATTCCTTCTACTAGGCGCCATTTCTAAACAATGGCATAATCCAGATTAGTTTATGAATCAAAATACATAATTCCATACTTGTATAATACTTAACATAAATTGAACTATTTATGGATATAATCCATAATCATAAAAAGAAATGTTTCCTTTGAGGAAGTATGTACTCATAAACCTTACATAATGGTTTGTAAAGAAAATGAGAATTATCCTAAGCATATCCCCCGGGAGTGTCATAACCAAGAGTGCAGCAAGGCCCGTTGTCGTGCACCAGTTCCCGTTTGAGTCTAGCTCAAAGCGGTGTTTTCGGGTTTTACCCCTAGGTACATCTGTGCCAGAGCCACCTCTACCTGCTCGTATCCAGACAGGGATGTATTGCTCGGAAAACTCACAACATCTCTACAATACTAAAATTCTAGGAAGTTCTTCTATACTAATCCTCAAAGTCTATCTTTGGGCTATGTGCTCTAATCAGAGTTTATCTAAATCTAGCTTCCAAGGTTAGTACTAAACTGCCTATGATACCAACTGTAACGCCCCGACCCCAGCTACCCAGAGTCGGTGCATTACTTCGTAACATTGGCATGATCACAAAGGATCAAGTCTCGAAAGACCGATTAGTTTAGTAGCCTTGGAAACACTAGATACATTCATAAGTCTTTCATTACATCAAAAAGTGAAAAACTACAATAACAAAGTCTCCATAGTCCACACTCATATCCTCTTCCGACTATCCCTGCAGGTCATTCATAAAATACTTCTTCACATCCTGGAAAATATTAAAACATTGAAAGGGGTGAGCTCAGATGCTCAGTAAGGATAACAATAATGCGGAAGCTTTCATAAATAAACATTAACATTTAAGGCAATGTATAACTAAAACAAAAGCCTTTTAAACATGAACTTCAACATAATATGGCAAAAGTAAAATGAGATAATGCCATTTACTTCTTCACATGGATATTCTACTGGTCGAATAATCACATGCAATATCAATAACCACTTTCATAATGATGGAATGTATAATGCCGGACATTCTGAAACATTTTGTCAAGGCCTCGGCCAAGACATCTAAAATGATTAAGGCCTCGGCCAAAACCATAAATCAAATTGGGAAAGGGCCTCGGCCAATTCCACGTCTAGTTGTCTCATGAGACCTGCCGATGCATCGAGGAGCTATAGCGGGCTCCACCCGTCACTTATTAAGTCCAATACATTCCTCATATGAATAGGTTTAAACATATCATAAACCATAACATAATTGTATCACATAAAACATGCATAATGTAAACATAACATTTCCACATTTCAATCACAAGATATCAATACAACACATTGATATAATAAAAACACTTTCAAAACCATTTTCAATACCAAAATAAAAGAAAGTTAAAACTTTGTATTTATTTTTCGTTAAAAAAAATGATGGCTTGTAGAGGAAGCCGAAACTCAAATAATGGTCACGGCGGCGGAGAAGTCGTTGTCGCCGCATAAGTACGGAAAGAAAAACATTCCCTTTTGTCGTTTAGCAAAACGCTTTGTATAAAAAGATTCCTTTTGAATAACCGTAAAAGTCAAAGGGGTTTATACACCGTATAAAAGAAATTTGTGTATAAAACCAAATATGCCTCAATGAAAGGAGATTGAGACGAAGTACTTTAAAAGATAATTTTTAAATAAAATATATCTATTATGTGTATTCACTATAGGTACACATAAATAATGTAAAAATACAAGATAGGACATAATAATATCATGACATAATTTGAAAGTAGGAGATTAACCCAAAGAATGGAAGTTGGGTTAAGAAGTTCCCTTACCTTGTGTCCGACTTGACTCAACCGTTCTTTAACCTCCTGAATAATAAACTAGAGTTAATATCTACCTTATTAAGAACCATTTTCAATTTCATTATCCTTTTTATATCACTTATTACAATGTTATGAACATTATGTAATTATTTAAGTTAATAACGGTCGTTTTGTCGATCTTTGGTACATGAGTCAACAATAAACTTCTTATAATTATAAGTTGTTCATGTGGTGAAATATCCATTATATCCAGAATTATATTAATGATTTAGATATCATATATATCATATATATACAGTATATACATTCATTTATAATATTACGTAACATTTAGAGGTAAGAAATGAAATGCACCGTTCATGGAGACGGTAAGCCGTACGTACGCATGAACGCTACTTTCATTTCAATTTCATATTTAATGGAATGAAATCATAATGATATAAATGTATAATATAATTCCAGTATAATATAGTGTATAATACCATTTACTCCATCCTTTATACATCCCACACATGGCATTAACGATTCAAATCACTTTGAGGGGGCGGTAGTCCGCACTTCCTAAAATGAAATTATCGCGTTTTACCCATAATGGAAATCATAAAGTATGCCATAAATGAGAAATACAGAAGCATAAGTAAAACAAAAACAAATTATAAATCATATATAAATATAGTGACATCTTAATGGCCACCTTTGAAGGTGTTATATGAGTGTTGAACAATCATCGTTTCGTGAGGCAGAAATTCGCCATCCACAGAAACCGTATGTTCTTTAACCATTAGATGTAGGTGTGTGTAAGTGTAGCTCGAATCCTTCTTATAACAACATCCTAGTATATTGAGGATACTGGTGTTGTTACAAAAGAAATGAATAAAAAGAGTTTAGGGGGTTGGAGAAGAAAAATAAAACAAAACAACATTAGAAAAGACATTACCTCAAAATCGGGTAACTCTTTTTGATTTGAGCTAAAGGCTTCCTTGGGAAGAGTTCTGCCCAAAGTGAGGTTTCTAGGAGTAAGGAAGGAATGTTGGGAGAGTAGTTGGGCAGAGGTTGGCCGAGCCAAATGGCTTGAAAGTGTAAATGAGGTGGGAGAGGTGGGGGCCTTTTATAAGTGGAGAGGAGGGGCACTTTTGGAAAGATTGAAATGATACATTATTTACACAATGCTTTTCGGATTCTAAAGGTCCCACACTTATATAATTCGAGGCTAAGGTGATAAGGTTTCGAAATCTCCTCATCCAATAGGCTTTGGACAAGTGTAATCCTTGGATTTTGCATTATCTTCTCATTTTATTTAAATCGTTAAATAATGAGGTCATCGCCACATCATAATGATGTCATAAATAATTTAATTTATTTAATGTCTAAAAATTATAAAAAAAATACTATGATGTAGGAAATCTTTTTAGCTTTCTAATGAATATTTATAGTCAAAATTTGGACTTGTGTAACCCTACTTAAAAATTGTTTTAGTAAAACAATTTATGTTAGTGTCATTTTCACTTTAACATTAAATAAAAAGTAATTTATGTTATTTCCCTACAAAAGTGGATCCATGGGGTCCCCAAGTTAGGCCATGGCTTGTCTTGGTCGGCCATGACACAACCAATGAGGTTGGGACATGTGTCTAGGTCATTTAATATTATTAAAGTATTATTTATACCTTAAACTACCCTAATTACCACTAATCGCGATTAAGAACTTAATAAGTTACTATTCACCAAAAAATTATTTTTATCCCATTGAACCACATTTTACTTCTTAATGACAACCATGTATGTCGGATTTTTGAAAATCAAATCACAGAAGTGGTAATATTTCATTTAAACGAAAAATCAGTTATTTAACAACCACTTAGTGGTTTCACTATTCATCAAAAATTGAAGTTTTTCAGAATAAGGCCAAAATTTCACCCTAAGCTATAATTGATATTCCGAATTGAAAAATGATGTCTATTTTACAAAATTCCAAACATATTAGTTGCATTAATTAATTTTATAATTAATTCCCGCTGTCACAACAAATAGCGTGTTTTTAAGAAACAATTTATATCAAAAGATTGGCAATTGTTTATGTCCAATTTCAATGTTAAATTAATTCTAATGACCACCATTGGATAAAATGGTAAAAATATATTCTAATTATACTTTAAAACCACCAAATATTATAATTTATCACTATAAATTATTTTGATTAAAAAAGTTGTTTTAAGTATTTTTCACTATTTATAAAATTTTAGAAGTTCTCAGAAAAATACCAAAAATTCAACATAGGCTAATTTCGATATTACGAATACAAAAATGAAGTCCATTTTGACATATAAAATTTCTATAATTTTAAAAAGTGGTTATTACTATTCATAACGGCTACTTTGATTAGTCGCGGTGTTTTAGAACTCGAAGTTGCGTTCAATGCAAGCTATTTCATTATTGAATGAGAAGCGTATCGTGGAAGCTCGGGGTGTTACACCAAGGCATTTCTGCCAAGACCATCTTAGTGGAAAAAGTCCCTTTCTGAATCGAGTTCACTCCTCGTTTCAGTCCCGTAACACTGCACTGGATTAACATACCGTTCCATCCATGTATATCTCATTGAATATAAATCTTTACCCAATGCATTTTATGGGGATATAGTTCCCACCCATCTCATAATGAAATCATTCTTACTTGTGCCACAACATTAACATAAATCATTCTTCATAACCCAAAGAATAAAATGGGTATCATAAACATCATCCCATCATAACATAATACATATAAACAAATTGGACATCATTTCATCATAAGAATAATGAAACCATGTATATCATAGAGACATTATACTTAAAAAATACACATATGAAATAATGTCATCTTATAAGGAAAATGATTTTGATAATACACTTGAAATGAATTCTGAGGAAAATATCCTTTCTTCTTCAAAATCAATTTGTTTTCACAAAACATCATGCAATTTTAAAAGAAAAATATATATTTTTTTTGTTAAAAATAGTCATGAAATCATTTGGAGAAATCTTCATGAAAAAAAGGCTTTATAAAATCATAAAAATCTGTTCATTCCGTATAAGTTAAAAAAAACATTCTTCTCATACTTTTGCGAGAAAAGTCAAAAAGTACCTCCTATGAAAAACGACAAAAGATTCCTTTCATATATTTTACTAAAAACTAACCGAAGGGTAAAATTGGATTTAAAAAAAATGTAGATGGATTGAAATAATATTACATATTGAGGAAACATGGATGTGGATGATAAAATACACCCCAGTAAATACCAAAGTATAAACAATCTCGGATAAAAATGAGATTGTGATATTTTCCCTTAACTTAGGTCTGATATGCTTCATACGTTTCCGAACCTCCTGTATAATGATTTAAATAATGTCATTGACTTATTAAAGAATCATATTCATTGTTATGATATCATATATGGTTCACTTATGACTTTATATTACCCTTTCTTTTGTAAGTTCCATGTTAAAGTAGCGTTTTGGGTTAAATCGTTTTATTTATCGTACGTGTTTGGGCATGTTGTTCTTGATATTATTACTTATATCCGGATTTACATAATTCCATAATGTAAAAAATGATTTAATTATAATATATATTTCATTATATACATATATATTTGATAGATCGATTAAATGAAATGAAATACACCCTTCATGGAGATGGTAGGTCGTACGTACGCATGAACAATGTTTTCGTTTCCATATTGAATTGAATGAAATTAAGTAGATGACATAAATATATATATACAAATAAATCCAGTATCATTATTATGTCATATATTTCATGATTATTTATTATATATACTTTATAATCATTCAAGAATGGTTAACATGGAGAATGAATCTTATCACGTCGTGGAGACGGTAGTCCGTACGTACGCACGAGTGATGATATCATTCCCATGATCGTGGAATTGTATTGGAGTGTATGTATACTATTTCAGAATACATATCACATTCAAATAATCATATATAGTTATTATTTACACCATTATACCCGTCCATGTAAGGTGGTGGTGGAAAATAGATTACACCACGGCGTGGAGACGGTATTTCGTGCGTACGCACGCGTGGTGATTTCGTCTTCCGTAGGACGGATAGATTGTGAAATATGGTTGTTTCATACATATAATAACATATAATTATATGAGTTATACTGATTTTATTACTTAATAATGAAACAACTAAAGAATAAGATGTGGAAGAAGAAATAAGGTTGAAATAATCGGTAACAGACATTACGTCTTCTTTGAAGCGCCTCATTGATACCTCTTCTGAGGGCACCAAAATTGGTCTTTGAAGAAGAAAACGACCTCTAGGATGGTTTTAGGGAAGTGTAGAAGAGAATTGGTCAGGGTTTGGCCGATCTTGAAGGCTCAATGTGGTGTGAGGAAGAGAGGGAGGAGGTGTCCTTTTATAAGGGAGGAGAGGTGCACCATTGGAATAACAAAAAATATTATTTTATTATAAAGTCATATTCGGTTTTTTAATAGCTCCAAATTGAGTTATTTAGAAGCTAAGGTTGGGATGGGTCTAAATCATCTCATCAAATAGAATTTAGACATGTTTAGGTTTCTATTTTAACCTTATCATTTAGATTTAACTTTAAGTTAAATAATTTTTCTTTTACTGTGTCTTCTTGTTTTCTTACACTATACGGTTAATAAACTTACTATAACAAGCCAAAAAAACCCCAAGTTGTTTATTATTAATATATATAACCTTATCTAAGTCATTTGGCCTAACCTTATATTTTTAGTAATAAAATAACAATTAATAATATAATATTTGTTTTAAAGTCAATTTTATGTCAATTTTGACACTATTTGGTAATTGATTTTTGTGAAACTCATAACAGAAAGATTAGTTTGAAAAAATTTAATTAAATCAATAATAACATGTCATATTAATATATAAAATTATTTTAATTTATAAAAAGTCTCAAATTACATTTATTTTGGTGTTTATCAAATCAATTATGTCGTTCAGTCATTATTAATATAATTACTGCATCACCATGATGTCATAAATAAATTAAATTATTTAAAGTCTAAAAATTAAAAATAAAATACCATTATGTAGGAAATATTTTTATCTTTATAATGAATATTTATAGTCTAATTTATCTTATTTATAACCCTATATTAAAAATTATTTAATTATTAAACATTGATTTTTACTATTTTAACCCTTCTTTAATTAAATTAATAATAAATGTCCTAATCTAATCCATGTGGGACTAAATGGTCATATTTTATTCCTAAGGTTGTTTTTGGTCTAATTACACTTATCCAATAGAATTAGGATATGTGTTAGGGTAATAATAATATCATTTTTACCCTTAATTACCCTATTTACTTTTAACCGTTGTAAATAAAAGTAAAAAGTTACTATTCACCAATAATTGTTTTCATCTCATTGAACCACATTTTACTTACTAACATCAACCGTGTCTCTCGGATTTTTGAAATTCCATTCACAAAAGCGGTAAAATTATGTTTTATGTAAATTTGAAAATTCTCCTAGGAGGAGGGTAAATGATGGTCAAAAGTTCAATAAAGTTTTTATATATCTAAAGATAATATAAAATGACTCCAATGAATAACATTGAACTTATATAGGTATCATGTGTCAATTTCGACCTAAAATAAATTTAAATAATATAAATAATTATTTAAATAAAAAAGTCGGTTTTTAAATAGTATCCCAGTGTTTTCACTATTCATCAAAATTTGAAAGTTTCAGAAAAATACCAAAATTTCACCCTAGGATAATTTCAATATTCCAAATCCAAAAATGATGTCCATTTTGAAAGATGAAATTTTCACAATTTCAAAAGGTGGTTATTACTATTCATAACGGCAAGTTCATAATAATATTATAATAATATCTCATTTAGTGAAACTCGGTATTGCGTACTACACACGATATCGAGGAAGGTTGCGATTGCATGTAATGAAAGCCAAGCTAGTGTTGTGTGTAGTGAAATATTCCTTTGATGATTTATATAAAATAAAATCAAAATATTTCTTATAAAAGTATCTGGTGTTTCAATCATGATTATGGAATGCCCATTTTTATGAGGCCATAAGAGAATTTGGTTTTCATTAAAATGTGATTGAGCCTTCTTTATATAAGAAGGATAATGTAAATGAAATCATATTTATTGTATTATCTGTTGATATAATATTAATTATGGGAAATGATGGGAATTTCATATAGTATGTTAAGACATGGTTAAATGAATGACTCCCTAAAAAATATTTTGTTCAAGTAACCTACATTCTAGGGATGAAGATCTATCAAGATAGATATATAAAAAAATCATTGGATATGTTTCTGTACATATAATGATACGGTACCGAAAATGTATATTATGGAACAATCCAAGAGATTATTCTTTCCCATGTCTTATGGCCTAAATCTCTCCTAAAAAATGTATCTGCCCAAATAGGTGGAGATTTAAAGAATGATAATAATCAATTATACAAGGGTAATGGGATATGTCATGTCTTCTGAGCTATGGATTAGGTTATATATATCATTTTCATTATTCAATGGGGTAATATATCAATCTAATCTTTGAGATATTCACTAAGAAGCTATCAAAACTATACTAAAGTACATGAGGCAAAAAAATTTATTTTGAAGGTTTATACAGGGGATGAGAAACTAGAAGTGAGATGATAAAAATAGGAAGGTTTCCACAAAAATCATGAGGAATAGAAATTATAGTCTGGCTACATCTTCTACTAGAATGGTGGTGTATGGATCAGGAGAGGATTGTTGAAATTAGTGGTCATCTATTCTAAAGAACAATCTATGAATATAATAACTTTTTATGGTTAAAATGAAGTAATATCGATAAAAAACTATTTCAGACATTTGTGTTATTTCATGTATTGAAGACCTTCTTCAAAATTAATGTGATAATACTAAAATAACGGTTATAGATCAGGAGCATTGGTAAAAATAGAGTACAAATAATATACATTAGAATTATTATATCATTTAGGATTCAATATATACATGTGATTTTATAGATTTTAAAGTATCCATAGAGGAAAATTTGGAAGACCCCAAGACTAAATATATATAATGTTTATGCATGAATATCATGTAAGATCTAGTGGATTGAAACTAGTTTGTTGTTACCTCTATTATATGTTTGAGTGTTAAAAAATGGTCGCATAAACCCAAGTAATGATATACATTTATTAGAATTAATTTTTATCATATGATATATATATATATAGTCATACCATAATTATGTTGATAATTATATGTCACTAATAATTATAGTAATATCATTATATTACATGTCGTATCAAAGGTTTATAGAAGATCCCATGAAAAAATGATAAGTAAGGGATTTTATATAATTAATAATAAGGTAATTTTCTATGGTAAAAATAATAACACTAAAATGAAATAGACGATATGTGACAATAACTTGTTGGGCGCTCAAGGTCATTGAGACTTATTCTCATCCTATTAGCACATTACGATCTCTAGTATTTAAGAACGTATGGAAAGACGATCCAATAGGACCACCACATGTTTTAAGTGTCATGTTGTATACATATAAATAGAAATGCGTATTCGGTTTCGGACATGAGATCATTATCAATGTGTTCCATTTGAGAAAGTACATTGATGAAAGCACAAAACGATGACATTAAAGTCATAGAAAGGTTGTTATAGTATGGTACGTCATTTATTTTATAAAAATGATTGAGTGAAGGAGAAAATATTTTTCCCTTCATTTTAGTGGAAGTAATATCTATGGCCATGTTTATTATTATTGTAGTAAATTCATAAATTAATCGCGATAGTAGTTGAAACTAAATCCATCAGGATAGATCAAAAAATAAAAAATCATGAATGGATGACGACACTGGTTTGTGTCCTACATAGTGAAATAGCTTATGAATAAGAGATTATTTTATATAGTGTGTTTTTATTGGATGGTTCTTGTTTCTATAGAAGTTCTATATATGTTTTGGGTCATTCAAGGGTTTCTAGACTCAATTATTCAATAGTGAATAATATTCATTTCTATAGATATATGTCCTTGATAGCAATACATAATAGCACATTTTACAATATTCACTATTCTATGGAATTCGAATATAGGACATGACGGGATCTACCATGGGGTTTTAGTTTTTTCCATGTTTTTTCAATCAACAATAATTAAATAAATTGTTTATTACCCATATAAATAATAAATCGATTGAATTTATTTATCAAATGTATACACAATTATTTTTATGTGAATATTAGGATTAATATTATACCTAATAATTAGACTTTAATATTCAGGGTTCATTTACTATTATAAAGATTTATTATTCAATTTAATGGATCATGTTTAGCATATAATATATTTAATTTATATTTAATGTGTGAGATAGAATATAAATAAAATCCATGGTGTAGTTAGTTATATATAATTAATTATTTATATCACATATTTGCTATATGTTTAAAGCATTGTGGTTGGGGAACCCTAATGTGGTATTTTCAACATCCACAATATATGTGGGGATAAAATCATTCCACTGTATTATTCACTCAGTTGGAATTTACATCTTCTCACTCATAATGAATCCTTGTGGATGAATAGTTTAATTTGTGAAAAAATTCCAAGATCACCTTTTCAAAAAAACATCATAGGTTCATATCAATCATCGTGACATCAAAGAGATTGTCGAAGAACTGTGTGAGAACTAGTAATATGAAGAACTTCATGCATGCATATTTGAGAGGCATGAGTGGGTTATCTATAATGTTTTGAGGTCAAATCCATAATGTAAATATCAACAGAACCCTAGGATAGACAAGATCACATCAAATCGAAACAAAAGAATCATTTATTTATTTTTCCCTGCGGTCATTAGAACATGTGTGATTCATGGACCATACAGTTGTTTGGGTCACCATTGAAGAGAATGTTTCATTGCACATATTTTTAATGGTTTAAATCCCCAGTCCACCAGCTTCCACAATAATCCTCAGATCCATCAGATATTACACACATGATTCAAGGGATGTTTGAGTTTTATATTCTGAGATATTGAGTACTTTTATGTAGTAAATATTTTAGTATTATTATACCTTTTTGGTTTTTTACTTTATCCTTTTTTATTTTTGATAATACATTCTTGTAAACTATTATATTCTACCTTATTATGTCAAATTACATCCCTATTTTATCCTATTTAATTCCAAGTGATAGTCTCCAACCTATAAGGATCAATAATCCTTTTTGGTCTATGTCAGAGCTGACTTTTGTAATATGTTATAAGGATATCCAGGAAAATTCCTAAATATGTTGAGAAGAAAATATTTCCAAAAATCATCATTACTATTCATATTAAAAAATTACCCATGATGAACTCCTAAAAGTAATTAAAATAATCCAAAGAGGGTCTGTTTGGTCCTAATTGAGTGAATTGGGTGGGAGTAATGTTTTTAGACTCCAAGGGTTATGTTTAATGATTCCCTAAGAACTATAATACGATTTTTTTAATTTGGGGATTCCCTATGGAATTTTATAAAATATTTAAACCCTACTATATAAAATTTATGTAACTATTATATTCTTAATTAACTATGAGATTTAATTTATAGAAAAAATTGCTTTATAATATCCATGAATTTCTCCATACCTTCTTACCCCTCATAGAAAACTACATATTGTTATGATATAATGGTTACAATTACTGTTTCTTTTAAACCATATGAACCTAAACTATATCAAAATTTTAGGACCATATGGTACATACTCACTGATTTGATCAAGGAATTGATGGATTTCCTACCCTATATAAATCATTATACCAGAATTCATCATTCATCATCATATATCCTCATTATCTTTATAATATTTTAAACCATGATCTACAATGTTTTAAAATTAATTCCTATTTAAATTGTACAGTTTTTGTATGTATAAATAAAGAATATGATTATTTCATGGGCCATTTCCTGTTAATATACACCTTTATTCTTTTATAAGGTGTATATACATCCACTATTATAGTTCATTTCCCTATTTTATTTATACGAATGATATTTATAAAATCACAGAGATTAATATTTAAATGTTCATATTGGTATAGGACACCTTGATCATTTAAATAATAAATTATCAAATCCTCTTCTTCAGGATATTAAATTACATATTTATGTATATGGGTATAAAAAGAATATACAGAAAATTTTATGTAAATCATTAATTTCATTCATTGTTTTCAAATGGAATCTTTTTATACGAATCATATTACTTTCTTTACAAGACAAAAAATGAATGTTTAGTTGACATTTAAGATGACAATGTCTTCTAATTCATCATAAAAATTATTTGACATTTGGATTCCTCTATAATACTTAATGCCTTTTAAAGTGAAACTAAATCCATCATTCATTTGTTTTGGTTTCATGGAATTGAATATTGGTTATTAAATTAAAATGGTAGTTATATATGGAAATTTTTTCATATGGGGTTAGAAGAAGATTACAAAAAAGGGGTTTTGTGATGACTGTGTTTTATTAATGAAATGGAATATTAAAATTATATGAAACATGTGAGGTCGATATGGAATATATGAAGGTTTGAGCCCCATTATAGCTCACGGTTGAGCCTGACATAGCTTATATGAAGGGTGATCCTCATTGTAGATCTCCAATTGGGAATTCAACCATATGGTTATTCCAAATAGAAGATGTTAGACAATGTTTTATGTATAGGATAATCTATGTACCCAAAATATGTTTTAATTTAAATCAATTTTTTTAGTGTTTTTTATTTGGAAAAAATTAGTGGTGACATTCTTCTGAAAAATGTTTTGTTTCATGCGGTCAAAGAACATTAAATTGTTTATCAGTTTTTTAATAGACTAATGAATTTCCTTTCTTTTTATGTCCCTTACTATGCTTTTTGTGATCATAACATGTTTATAAATGTTTTCACATTAATTTATGTAGAATTTATTCTTGGATAGAATTAAGGATAAGTTATGATAATTAAACAGGAAAAGAAGCCATGTTTCTTTTTAATATTTTTTATGTTATGAAGGAAAAATATACAAGTTGATGTTTCCTCTTGGTATTTTTATTTTTTTATTATGTCAAAGTTATGTAATAATACTATAATTCCCAAAATAGAAAAATATCCTCAATGTTAATTCATTAAATAACTTATGATTATGAAACGTTTAAGGTTGGGGATTTGAATATGGTATAAAAGGATGGTTTAGACAGCATTAGATATTCAAATGTTATTTTAGGGGTTAGTGATATCATCATGGGTTTATAATTTTAAGGTATGTCATGTGTAAAAATATTTAGAAACCCCTTTTCGGGATTTTTGATTTGAAATATTAGGGTGAAAAATGTAATTTTTAAGACATTCACCTTTGAGTAAATTTTGGGTTATTAATTTATGGGATGCAAAATATGAGGTATGAGATAACCTATAAGGTTAAAATATGTTATTTTCATTTTTGAGTGTTTCATAAATTTAATGATATTGTTATAAAATTATATAGTTTATTTGAAAAAGGACTACACATAGATCATCTGACAACCCATCGCTTCGTACAAAGCTAAAATAATTGAACCCACAACTAATGTGCCATTAGGATTTATCTTCTACCACTGGAAAATTTGAATTCATGACTTATTATGACTTATTATTTTTAGTTAAATTATTTTATAGATTATGAATATGTTTGTTATGTTAACATTTGTTTTATCATGTAGATATTCTTAGTATAAGAAACTGATTTGTTGATTAAGTGATAAATGTTATTTTGGAAGAATTTCACTATTTTGGGGACACTATATGCCTATGGAAAATAGAATATGGCGGGATTTCATTAGAGGAGTAATGGTTGAATTTTATTTTGTTTTAATAAATGTTTTTATTGTGTATATATGAAGATTTTTTTTATAGAAATGATTTACCTGTCATGGATAGTATATGATTAGGATAATTACATTTTTTTATAAGACTTCCAGAGTAGTTGATGTTATTTTGAGATAAATGTTAGGATTTATTATGGAAGACGATGTGGAAAAATCCTTCTGAATTTTGGGATTAAATCATAGTTTTGATTATTTTGTGGAATTTTAATGAATTTTTTTTGTTTAATGGACTATGTAAAACATGTGTATTTCTATTTAAATTTATAGATTAAATGTAGTCCTTCACATTAAAAAAGATCATTCTTATTAGAGGATTATCTGATCATGTGCTAACCATTTTTGATTTGTTTAATGTTTTAAGGTTGGAGAAATAGATAGTTAACCTTTTATGGATGATATGAGTCTTTATAAGTTGATTCTATTACAACACATGTTACCAAGTCATCTTGAATACTAATTAATTGGGGAAATGATGAGTTAGTGGTATAACTTTATTATTTAATGAATCTCAACTAGAAAATTAATTATTTTTCCATAAGTTTTTAATAAGAGCCATAAATAAATTCCTTAACATTATGAAAAGGATATTAAAAAAATGTTTTCCATTTAATTTTCTTATCGGGAAATCAAACACCATTTAACCCATCACAATTTTATGGTTTTCTGGCTGTTAACATTCTCATGATCATGTTTTCTATCACTCCCCCTCTGAACAAGTTAGTCAAATTATCCTATATATCCATGTTTTCATACATGGAATCCTAATTTTTGTTATCTCAGTTGACATTTTTTACTTCTATTTCATTCATTTAATGTGATAGTTTTATTGACTAATTTTTTGATATGGGAATTTTGATGACGTTTCGATGCCCAATTTTTGAATTATGAGGATGCAATTTCAAAAATGGGGGAATGATGTAACATCCTAGGTATTTATTGAGTAATACATTTTCATATCTTTCAATAGTATTAAAATAATATTAATTTATGTTTAATGGGTACACTATTTGTGATAGCATACACGACATACAATGATGGGTTTCTCCGAAATCTTACGTTCCACACAATAAAGAGTTATAGAAATGAATAATATGTTATTAATATTATTATTTTAAATGGTAGTTAAAACATAGAATTTTTATTATAGAGATGGAATATATCTAACTATATTATTATTAGAAAAATTTGGTCAAGGGTTTTACATTTATAAATCCAATTTTTAAGTATAATATACTCTAATAATTTTTAAAGGTAATTTTACCTCCTCTTGACGGTGGACCTTTTTTAAACATGTTTTAGACAATTTTATGAGATCTATCTAAAATAATAAAAACCTTCTTTAGAAGAGGGACATCAAAATTTATATTGGTTGTATTTTTTTTATTTTTTTGATAAAATGTTTATTATAATGAATAGTGAAAAATAATGTTTTTTAATTCAAAACTACATTTCTGTCTAATTTTTTTATAAAGTTAAGTTATCCATTAAATTGAATCTAAAGTTTAATATGATTATATATTTTTTATTTAATCCAATTTTGGTCATTGGTTGTAATTTCAGATTTAAATTGGGCAATTACACATGTCAATCATTTCGTACTTTTTTAGGTCATGAAAACCTATTTTCTACTTTCGTCAACATGAATTAATTTTAAATTAAATTATTACAATTATGTGTTTTGGATTTTGAAAAAATTATTCCATTTTTGGAATCATAATTTCCAAATAAAATAAATATTCCCCTTTTATTTTTGGTCATTATTAGTACAAATTCAGTAATTATTTTTATTTACCATGGTTAATGAGTAAATCATTTAAATTAGGGTAATAATTAATATTATAATAATATAAAACAACCCAAACATGAGTTATTGTATTATTGATTGAGATATTTCATACCATGATCATCCATTGGACAAATTTAGTGCCCTATGTAGCCACTTGGGTGTAAGAATGACATTTAAAAATATCTAATTTAATTAAAAGGGAAATTTAACATAAACATGTATCTCCTAACTAAAAATATATCCATTTGGTCTATATAAATGATCTATCTAATAATAAATATTTTTTAGAATGATAAAAATATTTCCTATATTATGGTACTTTTTAAATATTTTTTAGATAGTAAATACATATATATATATATTTATGACATAATGATGATGCATGAATTACTTAATTAATGAAATATTCAAATAAATGATATTATAAATATTAAAATAAATTCATTTTTAACATATTGATGCCATACATGATTTTTTTGGGTGAAATAAACACGTTATGGATGAATTAATGACTTTTTGAATGAATCAAGTAGTAATTACTTTAACAAAAATAAATTTCTAAATATTGTCGAACATGATATAAATGAGTTTTAAAAAAAATTATTGTTTTATTAATTGATATAATAGTTATAAAAATATTAGAATCGGCCAACTAACTTATTTAATAATAAAAATTTCATTAATTATACATAAATGGTTTTCACGGAAGGTTATTGTAATTATAGTAACCATATACTATGAAAATATAAGAACACATGGAAAGAGTTAATGTTTTTAACTAAGGGTTAGAGCTAAATGATATGTTAAATTTTATGACCTAAAAAGTGTAAAACCTATTGGATGAGAGGGTTTATACCCATCTTCATCTTATACTCTAAATATACCACTTTTGAACTATTATAATTCAAAAATAAATTTATAATATAATAATATTTCATTACATTCCTAAAGATCCCCTCCTACCTCTTATAAAATGCCACCACCTATACCCACTTACTCCCACATATCATGCCCCTTGTATCATCCAAATTCTATTAAAATAAGCTTCCAACATCCCTACTTTCATCATAGTTTCTTTACCATGGGCAATTTTTATTTTAATTATTCATTTTTTCAAAAATCCAAAGGAGTTAACTGATTTAGATTTAACATCTTGTATCAAGATCATTTCATTTATTTTCCTCATCCAACTCTGAAAACTATCTTTATTCCATTATTTTATAACAAAACCTATATCCTAAATATACTAGGATGTTGTAATTATGTATTTTATACATACAATTGCACAAAACTGCATCTAATTGATATAGAATGTATTATTTCTGTGTACGACGAACTAATGCCTCACAAAATGATGATTGCTCAATTTTCTCCTACAACCTATAATGGGGCCAATATGATGGAACTATATTTATATATAATATATATGTCATCTAAATACTTATTTAATTTTTATTACAATATACCTTTATTATTTCCATAGTATCTAAATACGATAATTTCATTTAAGGATGTGTGGGATACCGCCCCCTCATAGTGATATGACTCATTCTTACTATACATGAAAAAAATAAAATATTGATTTAATGAAATTATGTAACATATATAAAATATATATTATTATGTAATTATAATACACCTATGTATCTTTTATTTTTTATTCAATTATCGTGAATACGAAATGAAAGTATCATTCATGTGTACGTACGACCTAACATCTCCATGAATGGTGCATTTAATTTATTATCTCCAAATGTTATGGACTGTTAGTAATTAATATTTAAGAGATATATATGATATTTAAATCTTGAATAATATTCTATTGATAATTCACTTATGAACTCATGGATCATTTTCATCAAAACAAGTACATTTTTGACTCAAATAGCGAACATCGGCAAAACGTCCAATATAAAGTAAAATAATTCACTAATTTCTAGGACATGTATATATGTGATATAAAATGAATAATAAACATAAAAAATGTTCAAAATCATTTATATTTAGACTTTTTTTATAATAAAAGAAATTAATGAATGAATAATACAAATGATACTCAATATTAGGGACTTTATCACAATCTCCATTCATTGAGGCATTTCTTAATAATATGCATGATTATTATATTATAATGTGCATATATAGCCACAATGATATTTCATATCCATATTTTTCAATAAAAATTTTATTTAATAAATCATTGATAATAATATTTAAATTTTCAATGTATTATGGGACACCATGAGAATTTAACGATATAATTTTCATATCATTTTCATCATGATATTAAATTACATATTTATTTATATGTGTTAAAAGTAACTTACAAAAATTTTATGTTAATATTGAATTTCATTAAATGATTTCAAAATGAATATTTTTATATAATGAATTTCACATTAATTACAAAATGATGAAATGATAGTTTTTTAACGTATACAGTGACAACGACTTCTCTATCGCTGTAACTGTTATTTGATATTTGACATCCTCTATAAGCATTATTGTATTTTAAAATAAATAAAAAGATCCCTTATTAAATTGTATTTTAATATTGTGTATTTAAAATTGAAGCTTAAATGAAAATTGTATTTTTATGTGGAAATGTTTTCCATATGGGATTAGAAAATTCTTACAATGGGGTTTTGTGATGAATGTGTTTTATTCATGAACTAGTACATAAGAATTATATGAATAGGGTGATCCCAATATAGGTTATATGCTGGTTGGAGCCCATTATAGCTCACAGGTGATCCTAACAGTATATATATGAAGTTTTGAGATAAATTATAGCTCACTAGTGAGCCTGACATACCCTATACAAAGGGTTGGGCCCAATTTTTTCTCAAGGGGGAGACCAATGTAGATTATACGAAGGGTGATCCCCATTATTGACCTACGATTTGGATGTAATCCATATTGTTATTCTAATTGGAAAATTTATTAAAGGGTTTTATTTATGTGATGCTCTTAGTCACATAATGGATTTAAAATTTCTTTCTATTCCTTTTAGTGTTTTTCTTTGAGAGAAATTTATGACTCTTATTCATGTTAAATTTTTTTTTTCATCCCCTAAAAGATTTTTGAATGGGTTAGTTTTAAATAGACTAATGGGTTTTCAATACTTTTTGTCCCTTATTGGTATTTTTGTGCTAATCCTAAGTGTTTTAATGTTTTCACTGGATTTATGGGAGAATAGAGTCAAGGATGGAATAAAGGAAAAGTTATAATGATTAAACATGAAAAAAAAACATTATTATTTTTAAATGTTTTTACATTATGGAAGAAACAAATACTGTTTAATGTGACCACATTTTATTTTTTTGTTTTTATTATTTAATAGTTTTGGCTTAAAAATATAAAACTGTAAACCTGAAAATATCCTCAATTTTAATTCTTGACTGAACTCAAGATTATGTAACATTTAAAGTTGGGGGCTTATAAATATCAATAATATGTAATAATTATACAAAATAATCCCAAAAACATAATAATATTATATTAAATTTAATTTTTTAAAAATTACATATTTTTTTTCTTAATAACTGGTTAAATATTGTTTCAGAGTTGCATAATCATTAATGTAAATTATTTAATCATTAATTTTTTAAAAATATTACAAGAAAATATTACATTTATTGAAAATAAATAATTATAATAGAATAAATCCACATTTTTCATTTTTTCAAAATCATGGAAATGTTAATGTCAGGATAGTGGCCCGTTGTATCAATTATTCTCCTTAAATACTATTTAGTTCATATTCAGTGAAATATGATTCAATGTAGTGATAAATTCATTTCTATAATTTAAATTAATTAACTCCACAAAAAAATTTGCATATAGTGAAATAAATCGGTAATTTTCAATCCTTATACATATTTTTAACCAATTTTTACCTATTTTAGAATTTTTGAGATGAATAAATTACTATGAATTCTGAAAATATTGAGAATAATATAAGGGATATAGTTTAAAAAGTATATCATTATTATTGAAAATATTCAGTCCATTTAAAAATATTAATTATATAATATTTGTTGAATTTTATTAATTAAAATTCATAAAACACATTAAAAATGGCTCATTGAAAAATGTGGTTTAACGATAAAAATAACTCATACCAAAATTAAGAATAGCTACAATTAATATTGAATTAATTATATTTTTCTATAAAAAAATTATCACGTTTCACTTTAATACCAAATCCAAAATATAAAGTGTCTTTAAAAGTTATTGATTTGTGGAAAACAAATGAAATTATTTGAAAACTATTATTTCATATCCATCCAATAATACATAAATCATTTTTGAAAAATCCCAACATTTAAGTCGCATATACTTTTTATATTCAAATTTAAATTGTTAATAATTTTTTAATATATCGTTTCTAATGTTTTTTGAAATTAATAATTTTTTCCAATCACACAAATGAAAAATAATTGTTAATGAAAATATATTCTTGAAAAATAAAATGACAACAATTTATATTTAGAAATTATATTAAAATAAATAATCAATAAATTTTTATAAATTTGGGAAATTATACAAATATTTAATAATGAAGTTACTCATATTTATGACCTGAAATTCAATTTCAAGTTGACAATTTTCACATTAAAATAGTTATATTTCAATTGAATGATGTAGTACGATTAAAATTGATTAATAAAGTCACTCATTATTTAAAATTAATCCTATTTATTTGATGGGTAATAGATTTTAAAATATAAAGGTGTTACATTCATCCACATTAATCAAATTCATCGTCTTAATTTTTTATCAAGAATCAATTATTTAATATATGAACATACAAATATTGAAACCCAAATCGTACAAATGAAAATGAATATTCCATTAAAATAAAAATGTAAATCATGATGTTTACCTTTAATAAAACTTAATTTTGTTGTCATATGAAGATAAATTAGTGGTATGATATATTAATTAATGGCCTGAGAAAAGTTGCACCAAAAGAAAAATTGAGAGTGGTTGTGACTATGTTTAAGAGAATGTTAATGACCCAACATTTTAATTCTATGATGGGATAAAAGAACAAATATTAATAAAAATTGAAGATAATATGTAGAATTTTTATTTGAAGTCAATTTTAAAAATTTTGTTGTATTATTTTACTATAAATATTGATAAAATGGTAAATTATCAGTAAATAATTTTTTCCCTTTTAATAAGAACAATATAATTCTTTGGTTAACCATTGATTAATTTCCCCTCTATATTTTATTCAAATAAATAAATATTACTTTTCACACATAAAGTAATATAATTAAATTTCAACATATCTAAAGATCTATAAATTGATTAAAATTCATTTACTCTACTCTTGTTATCATTTAAACCAAAAAGGTTTTCAAAGGTTACCCAACATGGATAAATTATACATTGATAAAATAACATATATATATATATCTAAAAAATCATCCAATGTTAAACATACACCATTCCACAATTTTTTAACCTTATAAAACTCCAAAAAATGTATGCCCAAATTCATATTCATGAATTTTTTAAATAATATCATCAAATTTCCAAAATTAAAAATACGTTAATCCCACAAATAACATAATGTAGTGAAAAATTTTCACAAAATAATATAAATGAATACATTGGTCATCTATTCTAAAAACATGGGAATAAAATAAATTACTATAAAATAGTAATGAATGAAACCATTATTCAAAAAATATCATCTTTTCTCCATACATAATTAACATAATATAATATCATATAAATTCCATTTATATAAATATACTTTAAACTGCATTACTGATAAAAAAAATTTCCATCAAATCCCTATTTAGTTCTTTATTCTACAATACTATAAAATATTATTTATCTCTATCATTCATATCCTTATCCCATATAATCGTCAATATATTAACATTAATACCATGTTTAGATTTATGTTTCAAATACAATTTGTAGTATCCTCATCATCAATAGGAAAAGATTTATTCATACATTTTTCCTAATAATGTTCTTGAGATTTTACATAGGACAATAATTCTTGTAATTCATATACATAAAGAAGATAAAACAATCCATCTTCAATTATATATTTGGTAAACTATTATTGTCATCTGAAAATTTAATTTTGACAGAAAAATTACATACTCTAGGATTTTATATTACATACTGAAAACATATTCCCATTCCATTGACACATACCCCTAACTGATTTTTCAATCATTATTAACATGTAAGAAGATGAATATTCATTAAAAAATTGGCATCATAAAACACCTTTTTTCTTATTATATGTTCTGTGAATGTCACCCATGATGGTGTTTTGAATTATATAATGGGATAAATGATAAGGATTAGTCATGAAGTTTTTTATTCAGGCCCATATTTTATTTTCTTTCATATAATGAAAATCATTCCATTATCCATCACATAATGTGATAACATTATTAATATTAGTTTTAACCACTCCCTAAAACCAGAAAGTATTTTGTGAGTAACATTAATCAAATTCAATAATTATATAATCATGTAATCATGTATAATTATTCACAGGTTTTATAAAAAATGATAAATAATTTCAATATATGAAATATTAGAAATAACTAATTTTATCCAAAGTAATCATACATTCAAAAAATTTGAAATGATTTATAATGATAATGTGAATAAACCATATCATATACTAGGAGAGTGTCAAACTAGTTGTTATGTAAGGGATCCCTAACCTTACATAAAAATGATGAACATGGTATACTCTACCAAATATTTCCATGGTTATTAAACTTATATATATCTATTTGAAAATAATTTCCACCGATAATGTCAATTTATTTTTTTCAATGAAATGAATTAAACTATTCAATAGTAAAAAAAATTAGGTTATAATATACATAGTCATATTCCTATTTCTGTCACTAATGAATTGTAATCATAGATTCCAATGATTTACTAAAAAATCTACTAATACATTGCCATACCCAATGTAAATTTAAAATCTAATTTTGAGGAATATTTTTCTTTGCTTCACCCTCGGAGTACCCGAGTTATTGATGCAATATTTTTTATTTTTTGGGAGAGATAGATTAGGAAAACAGTTGGTGAATTATTTGCTTAAAATCATATTTTACCATGTGAGGGTTCATATTTTTTGGAATTTACCTTTTTCATGGATTGATAATCTTTTTCAAAACCTTGTATATAATAAGGGGTAATCATGGGTATTTTTATTGGTCATCAAGAAGCTAATGTATTGTGGATGGATATGCTTCCATAAAATATAGAACATTGTGGTTTGTCCAACACCTTAAATATTTTGGATTGACTAATATTCCCTTATAAATTATATATCCCAATGAGATTATTATCCTCCCACCAGCATGTGAAACCCCTATATATAGTGTTTCATATTTCTCTAATCAATCGTGGGTGTAATCTCCTTGTGGTCAAAACCTTTTGGTTCTATGTGAGCACTAACTTCATGGAGTCATGTTCAATAATATTTATTACATTCATTTTTCATCTTCCATTGGTAATAGTTACCCGAGTTAGGTTTTTAACTAAATCTATTGTATCTAATTTTGTATATAGATTGTTTTATTGTGGATAAGGTGTGTGAGTATTTCTACTACCTATTCTTAGTAGTCTATATCAATAGTGATGATGTTGGAACTGAATATGAAAAATTTGTCTCTATATTAGGGATATTGTTAGATATTAACTTTAATTTAATTTTCATATTTTTTTTGTTATTAAATTTTTATTTTATTGATTTATGTTTGATTATTATCTCACACATGTTATATTTTATGGTTGTGTTTGGAAATTTAAGAGTTTATGGAGGGTTTTTCAAATAGGACTATCTTGTATGTACTGAAAGTGTATGTTATTGTGGATAAAATTAGATTTTATGGTTTTAAAAGGAAATATATATTCCATTTAGATGTTTAATTACCTATTAAATGGTTTTCATTTTTAATGGTATTGTCGGTCAGTAGAAAAATCTTGTGAATTGGCATTTTTTGTATTTATATTTTACTGTTATTATGGTCGCATAGAGTGGCACATTGGTGATCTAAGGTGTGATTGTAATTTCTTGGATTTTCCGTGGATTATTTTTAATTATATATGGAATTATTATAAGACCAGGCATAGAGCTTACACATCATTCTGAGGCCCGGTGATCCCGGAATGGTGGTTCGAACATTTTTTTAGTTAAGTGAGTCGGAACTTGTGCTCAGCTATGGGAGTTTCCAAACGGATGCCCTGATTAAAAAACAGAGGGAACCATTGCATCCTGTGCGACGACTTTACCTAAGAACGATCTGAACCTCGACTGCTACAGGTCGAGAGAAAAAGATAATTTTCGGACGTTTTAAGTAAAATAAAATAAAATAAATTCACAAGTTATTTTATTTCTTTTTGGAAATATCCGCTACGGTGCAGTGATGGTGCAATAGTTTCAGTCATTAATTTCATGTCATAATGAATCAGAAATGATAATGTTGACTCATTAATGCCACAACGTGATGGGATATCAAATATGTTTCCATTTTTATTAGGATAATCGATTTTTCCCGTTGGGAACGATGGAGAAAAATATTTGATGAATCCACAGAGCATTGGAGTAAATTCTCAACGACGAACGATGATGGATCGAAGATGAGAATCACTTTTCCAATGAAGTTGAAGGATCTAGACGACGGTGGCAGTGAAACCCTTTCATCAACAATTGATCCTTCCTTAAAGGTAGGGGTTTGTTATTTAATTTTCTTTTCCTCGTATTTTATTTAGACGACCAAATCAGATCAATAACGAACAAGTTGATCTACGGATTCCTACATTCTTGCATGAGGGTTTTATTAGGAGGATTCAAGGGATTGATCCGTGTGTAATTTTTGTTGATTTCTACTCCGTTTAGGCCTATTAATAGGAGTGGATAAATACCATGACGAACAACAGTGGAGGATCGTTCCTCAATTTGTTTGATTGGTTTTCCTTCCCCTGTTTCTTCTCATGAATTCCTCACGTTCTTCGGATTCTTCGTGGGGAAATGAAAAAAATATCATTGTGCACCTGTCTTACAATGCAACGATCCAAAACCGGAGATCCAACATTGCAACGACCATATGGAGGTGCGATGGCCAAGATGAATGATGAATTGGCTCAGATCAGAAGGGGTCACTCTTCGAGAGTTCATTATGAGGGATGATCAAAACATATTATCGGAGCCAATAGAAGGTCTGAAAACAACAGAAGTAGCATCGTTGTGTCGGGGTGACCAAATCCCGAGTGTTCCATGGTGATTGGATGACTGGATTGATGAATGGGACATCACCGGAGGGGCGACAACGGAGGTCTACATTTCGGGAAATTTCTAGAATACACGGAATGTATATCCGAAGAACACACCATGTAGTACTGGTGGTGGTGGCTAGGGTTTCAGGGGTAAAAGAGGAATCACATGGCGTATGACCCGGGTCACACGGTGTCTTGGACTTCCCCCGAATCTCTGCATGTATTTTGGGAAGTACACAGACACGAGATGATCTACACGGCTTCAGAACACCACATGTACCTCATGGAAGAGTCGGCTACGCGAGACCCGATATGTATCTAGGGGTACCCGGACACGGGATGGAGTGCACGACTGTGTACTACATCACACGGCCATGCCAAGCCAGTAACGCGGGTCACCCCGTGTACCGATTACAGGGGTTGGAGTACACATGTTGATGACTGTGTACTAGCACATGGCCAACATACACAGAGCCAAACCCAGTCACTCAGACATGTCTTGTAAACCATACTACATGTTGTGTACTCAGTTTTCAACACGACCGACCTTATGACATTGGTCATTGTAAACAGGTAGTAACCGGGGTCAGACAACACTTCGTGTAACTTCTCTACACGCCATGTAATTTTTGGAAAATGGCATGGTCCTCTTGTTCACCGTATCTTGGATGTCTTCATATTGGGATAGTTCCTTTTCTTATCATTACATTGAAGGCCGGTCATCATTTCCTTCTATAGGAGTATGATCCCTTTAGAAAGACAATATGTGATAGAGTCGAGCATCCATCCGAGAGGCCCGGATCGAGATCATCTATCCATTCATGACCCTTGGTAGAGTCTGGCATCGATGTGACCAACTCTATCGGGCGTCGATCCTCTACCTAGCACGTGAATTCTAGATGAGTGGCAGTATCTTCCATGACCCAGGCAGTGATCCTCATCTATGTATCGTGATCTTTCCCACTCAGGAGTGTGTCTCCCATAATGATTGAATCTATCTATCGAAACCATCTCACCCAAAAGTGTGTCTCCCATAATGAGTGTAACTACCTCTCATGTCGTTTCCCGTCAAACAGTACTTCTCCAGCGGATTCCATCATATCTATAAGACTCATGCAGTGTGTTATCCTAGAATGAGTGCTTCGTGGAATCTTCGAACTAAACCTCTAGAGGGGGTATGCAGTTTTGCTACTTTCCTCTAGACCGCAGGTCTAGGTTTTGAGTATATATGGTTTGTGTTTTGTAGACATATACTGTGCATAGTTGAATGTACCTTTACTTTGTGTACCGTTTTGTGGTTTTCAGGGTCCTCTACTGAGTATTGTTATACTCACCCCTGTACGGGCTTTTCCCGCAAACGTCGTGTCTTGTGCAGATGAGTAGCCTTTTGAAAGAGTCTAGGGTGGACCAGGACAAGACCAAGATTTATGAGTTCCCTACAAGCCGAGGCGTTTCTACATCTACGAGTATCAGTCCTAGTACCTTTTTTGTTTATATTTTAGACTTTGTATTTTTCAGACTCTTGTTTTCGTGGGCTTGTACTCTCGCCCAGTTTACGTCCAGTACATTACCTTCTATCATACTCTATTGGTTGGGATTATTCGTCTGCATGTATTTTTGTTCCTTATTGATTTAAAATTTCTGCATTTTTGGGATTAGCGATGTGTGTGTGTGTACGTGTACTTAGTAAATACCTCCCATGATTAGTAATATGCCTACATGGTGCTAGTCACCAGCCCCTGGCTTATTGGAGGTGGTCTTGGGGAGTCACGGCGTAGGCCCCACTAGGACGGGGCATTACAGAGTGGTATGAGAGGCAGTCGGTTCTACCATAGGACCAATAGTCTATGAGATTGGTTTGGGGAAATAGTGTTATGTGTTTTGAGTTTGGATTTCTGGCTGGGGACTCCAGTTTTGGTACGGAGACCAAAGTATCCATACACCAGGACTCTAAAAACCGGCTTTTCGACTCAAAACATGAAAACACTAGTTGCGGGATGTAAAATAATAGTACATGCATCATATATTATTGGGTTGTGTTTTCCAAGTCCTTTGTGTTAGCTATCCAGATATACTCGTTGACCATGGTACATCTTGATTCTTTACGGGATGCCTCCTCAACGCATACCCGCTAGGATTCAGCAGCACGATCACAAGGATGACTCCCTCAAGGAATAGAATTCTATACAGGTACCATTTTCCCATGCATTTCCACCAGGTGGTGCACCAGTTATGTCACCACATTTAGAGCAGCTCGTGGTACCTATGGTATCGACCGATGAGGAGTTCAGGTTGAGCGTGCTCCATGAGTTCCAGAGACAGAGACCCCTCAGGTTTCAAGGAGAGCCTGACCTCAGGTAGCTAAGGACTAGAATGAGGTGGTGACTAGTGTTTTCCATATATATAGGACACCAACAGACCATATGGTGATCCTAGGTGTGAGCCTTCTTCAGGGTTCAATGGGACGATGGTGGAGTCTGACCACACAGACTCACAATGGGGATACTCTTTCATGGACGAAGTTCGAGAGACTCTTCAGGGAGGAGTTTTCTCTATTTATGTTGAGAGATGTTCTCATGTAGGAGCTTCTTCAGGTCCGGAAGGGCTGTATGAGAGTAGCTATATATTCCTCGAGGTTCACCAACCTCACCCGGTACTCGAAGGATATAGTCCGGGATCAGTACATCAGAGAGTGGACCTTCGAGAAAGGTCTACCACAAGATATCTGAGATAGTGTTGTGCCTATATGAATTTCGACTTAGGATGGAGTGCTCATGCAGGCCTTGGTGAATAAGAGATTCTTGGTGGAGCAGAGACAGCCGATGACAGTCAGCAGCAGGCAGACAGGTGCGGAGACCCTGGAAGGAGGGAGCCGACGTCAGGCACATGGATCTGGATGTGGGAAACATCATAGGAGGAATGAGGATAGAGGATCGATAATCCAGTTCTCTCACCCTGGATCTAGTAAGCCTTGGGAGAAGTGATGCTACGTGTGCGACAGTAGGGGACATCTCACTAGAGATTGTCCGACCCGTCGAGTTGCTGACATAGAAGTTGTGGATGGACCACCATAGAAGATGAAAATAGTGGCGAAGGAAGACCCACCAGGCGGAGGATGTGGTAGAGGAGCTGGGAGAGCTTCGAGTGGTGAAGGATCCATTGACTTACATACACCACCACCCCCCCGGAGGTCCGCATCAAGCTTAGAGAGCTGGGGGACAGGGACGAGATCAGCTGCATGCGGTCGAGGCATATGACCCAAGGGCTCCAAGGATGATTTGAGGTATGATCTGTGTCTTTTATATCTATGATTCCATACTTATAGACACAATTTCTAGTCATTCCTTCATAGGCACATGTCTTGTTTGAAACCAGGAGATTTTGGTTAAACCGTTGACTCGATCCTTAAGCATAGAGACACATACGGGAGGAGACTCAACCATCACTCACCTTTGCAGATAGTGTTATCTTACCCTTAGAGGTGAGAGTTTCAGTTTCAACTACTTTGTGGTAGCGTCGAGGCCTTACGACGTCATTCTCTGTATGGATTGTTTATCTTTGGTCCATGCCTATATTCACTATTTTTGGCGAAGAGTGCGGTGTCTCCACAGTGATGGAATGAGGTTTCCCTTTGTCAGAAAAAGGGAAACCCATGAAACACAAAATGGGCTTATGAAGGTTCATCCAATCTCTCATGAGTTGGCTAGAACTACCCACGGAGTAGTGGATGTTGTGAACTCCCAATTCCCAGCAGTAGTGGCGGAGTATGAGGATGTATTTCTTGAAGATGATCCAGGATTACCTACCCGTCAGGAACTCAATGATTGAATCGAATTACACATTGTGTCGACACTGATTTCCTCATCAACATATCAGATGGCTCCAGAAGAGCTTCACGAGCTGAGGGTGCAGTTGGAGGATTTGGAGAGTAAGTGTTTTGTAAGTCCCAGCGTTTCACCCTGGGTGGCCCCAGTCTTGTTTTCCAAGAAGGGAGATGGGAGTCTGAGGTTGTGCGTGGATTACCGGTGCCCGAACCAGGTGAAGGTAAAGAATATGTACCCACTTTCGAGAATTGTTGACCTCTTCGATCATCTAAGAGGGGCACAATGGTCCTCAACGGTTGGCCTTCGATCAGGCTATCACCAGTTACAAGTACGAGACAAGGATATACTGAAGACATCTTTCAAATTCCGCTATGGTCACTATGAGTACTTGGTGATTCCTTTTGGCATTATGAACGCCCCTGTAGTGTTCATGGTACTGATTAACCAGATCATCCAGTCGTAATTGGACTGTTTCATAGTGGTATTCATCGACGAAATCCTTATGTACTTTATATCAGAATAGGAGCATGCGAGACACTAGCGGATGGTTCTAGAGGAACATTGGGAGCACCCACTTTATGGGAAGCTCCCAAAGTACTAGTTCTGGATTCAAGAGGTCCACTTTCTAGGACCTGTCATCTCAGCAGGTGAATTAGCTGTAGACCCAGCCAAGGTGGAGGCTGTGTTAGCATGGGAGCCACCTCGAAGCCTGATGGAGGTGTGGAGCATCCTTGGGTTGGCAGGATATGACCGTAGATTTATTCCTGATTTCTCCCTTATATCAGCACCGATGAAATCCATGACTAGGAAGGGGAAACCCTCCATGTGTATAGTGAAGTTCCTGCAGGCTTTCGAGTAGTTGAGACAGAGTTTGAAAAGAGCCCCAGTCTTGAGATTTCTAGATGAGGGGGTTGGGTACATAATTTTCTGTGACACATCAGGTACCGGGCTTGGCTGTGTCCTGATGCAGATCTAGGCAGTGATTTCTTATGGTTTACTCTAGCATAGGACACATGAGTAGAACTATGCTACCCATGATCTCGAGTTGGTAGCGGTATTCTTCGCATTGAAGATGTGGTGACCCAACCTTATGGTCAAGCAGTTTACCATCTATTCTGACCACAAGATCCTCAAGTACGACTTCCCATAGATGGATCTGAATCTGAGGTAGAGGCATTGGCTAAAGTTTATCTAGGATTATGATTTTCAGATAATCTATACTCCTAGGAAGGGGAACAAGGTGGATTATTCTTTTAGCAGAAGGTCGAGCGCACAGATATTGATTGAGGTGACATAGCAGTTACCCTTATTGCTGTTATCCTTCATGAATGCAGAGGATACAACATTCCTATAGTCGATGGTTTTCACCCCTCCACTCTTACACCATGTTATGGAGGCTCATCTAGGATATGTCAAATGTGTGGACTTACATGCTCAGTTATCCACAGGACATGCTACTGATGGATATTTACAAGGTGGGGGAGCACATAATTCTTTTTAGAGGACACAATGTCATACTAGTGGCTTTACAAGAGGTGATCCTAAGGTATTTTCATACATCCCCCTTGGCGGTACATCCTAGAGTGGAAAAGATGTACCAGGATCTCCGACGGTAGTTCTGGTGGTCAGGTATGAAGAAGACAGTAGGAGAATTCATTTCTCAATGCCTTACATGCCTGCAGGTGAATGCGGAGCATCAGTTTCTAGCGGGATTAGATCATCCCTTGGATGTTCTAGAGAAGAAGTGGGATGGAATATCAATGGACTTCAACACAGGCTTACCAAAGACGTCCAAGGGGCTTGATTTCTTCTGGTTGATCGTTGAATAACTCACCAAGTCAGCCCACTTCCTAGCTATCAGGGAGAAGAGTTCCATAGAGAGCATGGGACGCCTCGATGTGAAAGAGATTGTTCGACTTCAGGGAGTCCCCTATAAAATAGTCTCAGATCAAGATGCATGTTTCCCATCCTGTTTGTGGAAGGGATGGCAAGAGGCTTTTGGGACTCAGCTACGCTTGAGCACATCGTTTCATCCCCAGACAAATGGTCAAACTAAGAGGACAATCCAGGTTATAGAGGATATGTTGTGAGCCTATGTTATGGACATTGGTCGCAGTTGGGAGGACCACCTACCACTGGTTGAGTTTGCATAAAACAATAGCTACCACTCCACCATTGATATGTCACTATTCGAGGTCGTGTATAGGTGACCCTGCCGGTCACCACTTTGTCGGACCAACCTCGGAGAGTTAGCACTAATGGGTCCAGAGTTGGAGCGAGCTACCACCGAGAAGGGGCAGATCATCCGGGAGAGGATGAAGACTGCATAGAGCCGACATAAGTCTTATGATGACAGACGATGGAGACCTCTGGAGTTCGAAGAGTGAGACCACGTCTTTCGTCATGTCTCACCTCGATGAGGGTTACGAAAATTTGTCCAAGTTGGAAAGCTATCTACAATGATCATCAGACATTTCCAGATACTATGCAGATTTGGTGAGGTGGCACACTTCAAAGATATACCACCACAGTTTCATCGGGTAAATGATGTCATCCATGTTTCGCAGTTGAGGAGGTACGTACATGACCCATCGCATGTCATCGACTTTGGAGAGCTAGAAATTGAGGATGGAACAATTTTTTCTGATTACCCTATGGAGATCGAGGATCGGCATGAGGGGATCCTTTGTGGGTGATCGATTCAGTTGGTGTGCATCTGGTGGTAGTACGAGAATCTTTAGGACGTAAAGCCCGTTGGTGGGGTGAATGTAATGTCTCTGATGTTCCATGTATTATTTTTAAATATTATATGGAATTATTACGAGACCAGGTGAAGAGATGACACATAATTCTGAGGCCCAGTGATCCTGGAATGGCGGTTTGATGTTTTTTTAGTTAAGTTAGTCGGAAATTGTGTGCGGTTGTGGCAGTATCCAATTGGGGGCCCAGATTAAAAATCTGAGGGCACATTTGTTTCTGGGGTAGTGACCTTACCTACGAACAACCCTAACCTCGACCAGCGTGGGTCGATGGAAAAAGTTAATTTTTCGGACATTTTAAGTAAAATAAAATAAAATAAATTCATGAGTTATTTTATTTGTTTTTCAAAATATCCGCTACAACACAGTGACAGGGAAACTGTTTCAATCATTAATGTCATGTCATAATGACTCCAAAATAGCAGCGCTGACTCATTAATGCCGAAACATGATGGGATGTCAAATAAATTTACCTATTTATTAGGATAATTTATTTTTCTCATTGGCGATGATTGAGAAAAATATCTGGAAAATCCACAGAGCGTTGGAGTAAATTTTCAGTGATGAACGACGATGGATCATAGTTGAGAATCGTTGTGCTAACGAATTTGAAGGATCTCAACGACGACGACAGTGTTACCCATTCGTCAATGATTGAGCCTTCCTTAAATATATGGGATTCTTATTTAATTTTCTTTTCCCTGTTTTTGATTTAAACGATGAAGGCAGATCAACCACGAACAAGTTGATCCGTGGATTCAAACATTCTTGCATGAGGGGTTTATTGGGATGATACAGGAGATTGATCCATGTTTAATTGTTGTTGATTTCTGATTATTTTAATCCTATTAATTTGAGATGATCAATGTCATGATGAATGAAGGAAGATTTTTGTTCCTCAATTTTTTCTATTGGTATTCCTTCCCACTTTTCTTCTCACGCGTTATTTGCGTTCATCACGTTCATCGTGGGGCGATGAACAATGGATCGTTTCACACCCTTCATACAACACAATGATACCAAACTGGAGATTCTACATCGCAACGACCCTACGAGGGTGCGACGACCATGACAGACAACAAATAGGCTCGGATCGGAAGAGTCCCCTCTTCGAGCGTTCTTCGCACGGTAAGATCAAAACATGTTTTTGGAGCCCATAGAAGGCCTGAAAACAGTGGATGCAGCTTCATGGTGTCAGGGTAGCCAAAACTTGGGTGTTCCCTGGTGATCAGACGACCAGATCGATGAACGAGACATCATCAAAGGTGCGACGACGGAGGTCCGCGTTTCTGGAAATTTCCAGAATACACAGCGTGTACTTCTGAAGAACACACTGTGTAGTACCAGCAGTGGAAGATATGGTTTTGAGGGTTAGAGAGGAATCACACGGAGTGTGACCTTGGTCACACGACGTGTTGGACTTTCCCCGAAGCTCAACGTGTATTTTGGGAAGTACACTGACAAGGGATGTTCTACATGGCTTTAGAACACGACATGTACATCATGGCAGAGGCGGCTACGCTGGACTTTCCATGTATCCAGGGGGTACACCGACACGGGATGGAGTACACAACCATTTGCTCTATCACATGGACAGGCGAGGCCACTTATGCGTGTCACCCCATGTACCGATTACACGAGTTGGAGTACATGGGTTGACGACCGTGTATGGGCACATGGCCAGAGTACACGGAGCCAACCCCAGTCACTCGGACATGGCCTGTACACCGTAATACATTCCTTGTACTAAGTTTTCTACACCACTGGCCTTACGACACAGTTTTTTGTACACGGGTAGTTCCCAGGGTCAGACAGCATGACATGTAACTTTTCTACATGTCATGTACTTTTTGGAAAACGACATGGTCCTCTTGTTCACCATATATTGGACATCTTTTATTTGGGTTAGTTCCCCTTATTCTCATTCCCCGGAAAGACAAGCATTGTTTCCTTCTATAGGAATATGATCCCTTCATCAGGACTTTCTGTGATAGAGTCAGACATCCATCCGAGAGGCCCGAATCAAGATCCTTTATCCATTCTTCACCCTTAGTAGTGTCCGGCATCGACGTGACCAACTCCACTGGGCATCAATCCTATACCTCCCGGTGAGTCATGGAATCTGCAATGGACCTAACAGTTATCCACATTTTTGTATCATGATATTTCCCACACAGGAGTGTGTCTCCCGTAATGAGTGCATCTATATATCGTAACCTTGTGACTCAGAAGTGTGTCTCCCGTAATGAGTGTAACAACCTATCGTGACATTTCCCGGTGAACATTAATTATCAGATGGACATCATCAGGGAGATAATACTCATGGAGTGTGTTCTTCTAGAAAGAGTCAATCGTGGAATCTTCGAACTGAACCCCTAGCAGGGGTATGCAGTTTTTCAACATTTCTCTGGACCGCAGGTCAAGGTTTTGAGTATATCTAGTTTGTGTTTTGTAGACATATATTATGCATAGCTGATTCTACCTTTATATTGTGTACTGCTTTGTGGTTTTAGGGGCCCTCTAATGAGTATTGATATACTCACCCCTACACGGTATTTGCCTGCACGTGTCATGTATTGTGCCGATGAGCAGACTTTTGACAAAGTCCATGGCAGGCTAGGGTATGATAGATATTTCTGAGTTCCCTACAGGCTGATCAATTCCTACATCTATGAGCAGTGGTCCCAGTACCTTTTGTGTTTACAAGTTGGACTTTGCAGTTTTCAGACTCTTGTTTTGGTGGGCTTGTATTCTGGCCCAGTTTACTTTCAGTAATTTACCATCTGTCATACTCTGTTGGTTGGGATTAGTCGTATGCATGAATTTGTGTTCCATAATGATTTTACATTTCAGCATTTGTGGGCTTAGAGATGTGTGTGTCTGTACAGGTACATATGAAATGCCTCCCATGATTTGTAATATGCTTACTCGGTGCAAGTCACCTTCCCCTGGCCTATTAGAGGCGGGCATGGGGAGTCACGGTGCGGGCCCCATTGGCACGGGTCATTATAGTGATTGTGTGGTTGTAAGGGATTTTGGGTGCATTGGAGGAGGAAGAATATGAAATAATATATTTTTTTAAAATTGTACAAGAGATTATATAGTAAGAATAATATGAGAGCATCCATTAGATTTCCATGAGACCGAGAGAGCACATAGAGTTGGTAATATGAATGGTATTGAGATCATCAATATTATGTATCCATATATCATATTTGTTTAGATTCACACAAATTACTGAATTGTTTTTCTTGAAAAGGGATATTTATTCATAATGTATTTATTTATATTCTTGTTAATTTTATTATATTCATGTTGTAATGTGATAATGTCTATTTTCTATTTTCATTTATATTATTATATGATTTAGATTTTATAATCCCCTATATTATTAAATGTTTTATATATTGTTAATGTTGAGTTGTTTAAAATTGTATCATAATTTTTCAACTGAATTAATTTTTCCTGGAATACTTGTTTACATTCAAATGGATAACCAATTGGATTTCATGGTATTGTTTTAAATCATAATGTTTCAATGTGGTTTTGTTATTAAAATGAGTTTTAAAATTATATTATAGGTTTTCATGGGCAAAAGACTCAAATATATTTATTTTTATATGATAAAAGGATATTTGGATTACAATGTATATTTACCATTGCATGTATGTATATTTTTTGATGTATATTTCTATAAAAAATGAACCCACCCACCAATGTGGATCATAATGATTAAAATAAATCATTTTTTATAGATGCGGCATGGTCTAGTGTAGATGGATCACGTGAAGAAATTTTGATATTTTTTATACACTAGGATGTATTCTAATACATTTTTGGTCTTGTTAACATTGTTTTTAGGTTTTATATTTTACACAAGGTATAATGTGTATATATCCTATTATGGAATATTTTTTTAATGTTTTATATTTTCTATGGTATATTTTTAGAAAATGTGTCATTAATATGGCTATAATATTTTATTCAGTTGAATCTTGTGAAAATTGGACATATTTCCCATTTCATGGATTGGAAATAAAGTTTTAAAAAGGATGAAAAATTCCACAGAGATGGTGGGTTATGCTTTTTTATAATCATTGTGTGGTGGTGATCAAGAAAATCCATCAGTCTGTGTGGAAATCCAACTTGTATTATGTGTTGTGTTAACCCAGGGTATTTCATTACAAAATGGTATCTGGTCATTGTTTTTATAGTAAGTGGTAGTATAGTTCTTGTTCAAGGAGGACATGTTAGGTATGATTTGATGAGTTTTCTGGTAATACATAATAGTGTTAATTATAATGATTCCATCTATGGTAAGGGATTACCTTTACATATTTTTCCTTGTAATGTGTTGTTTTTATGCATCATTTTTGTAATTCCAAGGTTTTCATCAGACACGCGGTGATCATGGGGTATATTATTATTTTGGGGGTGAAACATGGAGTTCAAAAGGAGGTTCATTATAATAGGACATAGTTAGTAGTGGCCTTGTGCAGCTGTGAATCCAAATCATTCATCCTTCAGTGACACCTAAATGGTTGGTTCATAGTTTTCAAAATTTCGTGTCGAAAACATAGGGATACATATATTATTTTTATTCTTGTTTATTCATATCCTTTTTTGTTTGGAGATTTTTAGGAATGTTTATCTTGAAAATCCCCTAAATTGGGATTATTTTTTATTCTATTTGATGTTGATGAAAATGGAATTGTGCTTGATGAATCTTATATATTGTGTAATGTAAACAATTCCATTATAGAGGACCTCAACCTTGAATAGATTTTTTTTCGAAAATAATCCATGTTGAACAACCCCTATTGTTCCATATTTGTTAATGATATTGATTCATATGATCTAATACATGTGTCATGTGGGTGGTTCGAAACAAGCACATACGATGGAAATTTATCAGAAGTTTAGGAGGGAAAATGAATTAGTTTTTTATGGATATTGTGGGTAAAATGAGTTCTCATTATTCATTATGATGAATCGATAATATTTAATTCTCATAATGATCCCTTATTTTTATACAGAGTGGTTCACCAATTATGTGGTGGATGGACTGAAATGGAATTCATGGGTGTTGGTGGTTCTTGGATGGATGCATGAAGTCTAATTTTGACCATATTAAATGTGATATTTAATCCTCACTTATACCAGGTCACCATGAGGGTCTATTTTTTCAATGTGTTCATGATTTTTGAGAAAGGAGTCTATTCATTGATGGTGTACACCGAATGATTTACTATGTTGGATGATGTATCTCCGAATGACATTGTGAACGATGACCCCATTTCATGAAATTTCTAGATGTTATTATGGTCATATATTAGGAACATTATAATGATCACAGATATTCTAAAATATTTACTTTTTTAGTCGACAAGGTGTCTGTGGAAGATTTATATTTTACTAGTTATTGTTATCAGTGGTGATTTTTTCGGTGGTTAGTAGCTATATTTCAACATTTAGTCAGAAGTGAAAGATAAAAGAGTCCCACAAAGGTAGTATAAATATCATTCAGTTTCCACCGGGTACAAAAATTGAGTATTTTATTTTCTGGAATCTATCTAGCTTCATTTAGTTTGGAAAATGAATACCCATGATACTTTTTTTCCTAGAGCCTATGAGGATGTTCAAAAATTATTGAAATTTTGGATAGATTCTACGCTTCATTGAATTTCCATCATGTTAATGTGGTGTAGGATCAATATTTTAATTGAATTATCTAAATCAGTTTGATGGTAACAATTGTGGTGGATATAACCCTCATGCAATGGGGGATTTTAACTGTTAAATGTATGGTATTATCGGGATTGAGCAAGGATGTTTATTTGATTTAGATGTTATGCCTCAAGATTCGGATTAATAGCTAGCCACTGTGAGTGGTATGTTGATTATTTCATCACAAATAGAATCTATTGTATTTGATATAGGAATGCCCAATTATATTGGCCACAAAGCTACATGATTATTTTGTTTGGTTAGATTAATAAATGATATTTTTGATATATTTTATCATCTAATTGGGAAGGATGAATACGAAGGTTGTGACTTGCCTAGAGTTTCATTTTTTAATTGTTAATGTGTAAGTTGTTCAATATTTACTCATGTTGTACTTATACGAATTTATCACCATGAATGGAATGGATAGGTTGATGATCTTCAATGAACTACGTGACTTATTTCACCATTGTGTTTATTTTCATTCTCTGGATGGGTGTTCTCACATCTTTCACATTGAGTGGGGTTCCATGATTAGTGTAGAAGGGACTAGTTTATCTAGAATTGGAGTTGATTTCATTTCATTTGATGAGGAAATATCTATGTACCTTATATTAGATTTTAGTGGGAAGATTTCAAGAAGTCTTGGATAGGTAACCTTGTGTATACTCAGAATTCATAATGTAAATGTCAGCATGATAATTGGATTATTTTAATATTTATGTGCTCCCAATGATGAGCCCATAAACCTTGAAAAATTATCAGATGGTTTTAGATGAGATGAACAAGAAGAATTTCCATCTACAGAAACTCATGATCCTGTTATTTATCCATCCCATCATGACAACACAGTCTTCTCAATTAGTACATTGAATAAGGGAAGATTAAATCGTCTATATTTTATATATAATTATATTCCTCATGAATTGACTGTGAAAATTTAATACCCATTTCCCTATCTTAGAAATCACTTTTATATTCTCATAAGTGGTTGGGGATTTTTAATTATTGATATGATATTGTGGTATGTCAATTTGAGTTTCCAATAAAATGATGTTCCCAAAAAATTGTTTCATAGTAGATATATACATTTAGGGTACTGGGTTATTAAATCTTCTCAAGGAAATATTCCTTGAGCCATTAGGAAAATGATAAGCCAACATTTCCATAATTTTTGTAGTATTATGTAATCATGAGTTTTGATGAAATATTGTTTTAATCCAAATATTTTAGGACTATACAGACCATTTTGAGGTTAATATAAGAATATTATGTAACACCACCTATATTCCATGTTTTCAATGTTCAGGTTTTGGATATAAATGTGGGTTTTGTGCTACATGATTTCCAATATAGTTTATTAGGGGATCCATAAAATGAATTATTCTTCTGGTTTTTGGAGTACCCTATAATGTTTTTGATATTAGTATAAATCAGGTCTTCATCGTGAATTTTAGAACATTTTTTCTGGACTTCTTCATGTAAGATATTCAATTTATGGCCTTGACATTGAAAGGGGTGATTTTTGTGGGGGGGGGGGGTGATATGTGATGACATTTCTTTGGAAAAAAATCATACCCATTTGACATACAGTATAATAATGATTCTTCCTGGGACAATGTGAGATTATAATGTCTATTTTGATTCATCCCTAGTGGGATTGGGATGTGTGTGGTGGGAGGATGACCATGTGGTAGACAATGGAATAGAGATTATATTCCCACATGAGTGTAATTACACCTCTCATGACCATGAATTAATATCTATGATCCACATGTTGAGGACATTAAGACACCACATCATTAGGTATCTTTTAGTATTTTACTAGAATAATAGGATCTGGAAGAATATTTTTACCTAGAGGGTATTGAAGGTCAAAAAAATAAAGTTGGTGTTATATCTTAATAATATAGATATTTATAATGCTTATATGAATAGTAAGATATATATTGTGTCCTTCACAATGAGAATGATGATTCTAGTGTAGTCTATTTGCTAATGAGTCGATGAGTTTGGTCTAATGACACCATTTACTAAATGGAGTCTATAGGTACATGATGATGAAGGGATTGTATTCATGTCTAGTGTGTAGGTTACAAAATTTATTATTGATGGGGATATGAGTGAGAAGTTATCCATCATTTTGTTCCAACAGATTTTTAGTACATTTATTGGTGGTTATACCTGTGGTGATTCTACATGGTCACAAAATAAATAATTCCTTTTCAATATGTGGATTTTGGATCCTTTTAACATGAGGAAGGATGTGAGGTGTGATTCACATAAATCTATATGGGTTATGTTAGCCTAGGAAATCTATATTGTTTACTAATTAAGATGTAAATATAGGGGTCCCTATGAGAGATATACAATTGTGAATTTTGTTTATATGTGTGCGAATAACCAATAAATGAATTTTTAGCATTCGAGACTAGTTGTGTCATTTAAGACACATCCCATTATAGTGTGTAAGTGAGATGGTATCACTATTTATTTCTTCATCAAACTACCTCAAAATGTTTATGGGAAAGATTTAGTATGTCTTATTACTAATATCTTGAATAATATGCCAACATTCATCTAATATAGGATTTGAAATAGGTATAGGATGTTAGATGGTCATATATCTGAGTGTCCATTTGGATTCATAAAATTACCTCTATAATAGGTTTTTAAATGGGTTGTAGATTGACCTATTAATTTTGGATGGGTATTTAGGAAGATTTAGGAACCCATGTGATGGTGACCTTTTGGTATCACCCACTATAGGAAGGTATGGTAGAGGGAACTATAGAGAATCTGGATGATATGATTATTATGATTGTCCTGGACTATAGTAGTTAAATGTAAATACATTTACCACTGAAAATGTTTTCCTATTACAATATATATCACAACATAATTAGGATGACCCCATTTAAGGCATTGTATGTATGGTTGTCCCAATTCTTAATGTCTTGGGATGTGGTCATTGAGCCATCCCTGGATGGAAAAAATCTCATCCTTGAGATGTGTGTGAGAATATAATCGAATAATAAAATGTTAGGGACCACTTAGAGTCATCATATATCATATTTTGTCCACCATCATAATTGATTGGGGAGTTTGGAGATTGATCTGGTGTTTATTTGGGTATTTATTCACCTAGTACGTCATCACTTGCGAATGTAGGGAAAGATGGCGCCTTATAATGTTGATTCATTTTGTGTTTTATAACATATCTGTATTATATGCTATCTATTAATGTTTCCACCATGTCAAACATTGATCTACGAGGTCTTTCACATTTTCACATTGAATAGATGTAATTTGGACTCATTTAATGGGTTAATGAGGGATGATTTCGTGTTTAATCATGATTCCACCATCAATGATGATCTATATAACATCATGGACCAAAATTCAAGGTTTCATATGTTAAATAAATTGTTTTATTGTGTATTTAATTGAAATTTAATGCCGTTGACATTGAAAAATGGGAATAAGAAGCTTTAGTGGGGGATTATTAACATCAGCTATAGTATTAATATGATATGTAAGGACTTTTAAGTGTATAATGTTGAAAGGTGGGTAGTTTTTGATTGTATCCAGGTCACAGGTACATGTAATATTTATCCATAGTACATTCTTTGTTCATAAATGATGTTATCATTTGTCATGTATTAGAAATTTGGAGTCCTGGGGGACAATGCACATGTATTAGATAGGTGCGCAATTCGGATAACTATGTGGATTACTGTGCATGGGCTATTTCTATGGTGATAGTTAGATTCGACATGGTTTGAAGAATTTTTTCACATACTATGAAAAGAACATCGGGGGACCTTGTAGAATATTTTTTGGATTATGTACCACCTACATGGTTATGCATGGTTAACCAATGTGTATAAAAATACCATGTATTTTTCCCATGATTTAGTAATATGGACTGTCACTAATATTCTATTATATTTTTTAATACATGATCCCAATATTTCTCCTCCCATGTTTTTAAACTAGTCTTCAAGGTTTATATGATTACTCCTCCTCATTCTTGGGGAATCTCCATTAGATCAAAAAAATTTACAATGAGGTAATCCTCTACTTTTGATGATTTTACATTTTTCCCATCATTTAAGAATTGTTCATGATAAAGAATCATAACATGTCAGTCAATGGAATTTCATGATATAATGAAAAAGAATCCTCAAGAGTAATCAAAAAGGAGAATAACATATGGAATATTGTATCATTAGATCATTGCATTATATGCAATGTTGATGAAATGTGTAATATTAAATAAAGATGATGGAATTTTATCATTCATTAAAATTTCAAATCGATTAAAAATTCCAATAATATATTATTTTCTCACACTAATCCCATACATTAGACCTCACGATACAAAATCATTTCCCAATGCTTCATATTTCCATCTAAACAGACCTATTATAACTTGTTCATGATCAATTTTTCCGAAAAAGGAAATCAGTCATGCATAAACAAAATAAATACACATGAAATAAAATGGGATTCATAATCTTATCTCATATCATAATTGAAAGAGATTTCATAAGGAATTTTTTTGAGAGATGAACATAATTCAGGTATTGACCCCATAAAATTAATGTATAATAAACTATGTATATATTTGATATATATATATATATATATATATAATTTTGATTCAATCAATAACATCTAATAGTGTCAAAGTAGATAATTTTTTTTTAAAAGATTACATGGAATACATCATTCAGAAAATACACATTTCACATTGAAAGTAGTTCTATAAATATTAAAAAATTATAAAATATTATATAATACATTTTATTTTAAAAATAACCACTTAAACATAAAAATTATTCATTAATGAATTGAGTTGTTTGGATGGTTTTTAATTCCCTATATGTCATATAAGTTTAAAAACATTCATTTCACACTATTGTAAAAAGGTTAAAAAATTATCTCCATTATAAATTTACCAGAATATTCATTTTCAACCATTTTATAAAAAATTCAAACATTGGAAAAAATTTCTTTAATAAATAGTTTTTTTACTGATAAATATATTCATTAAAATATTTATACAAAATATAGATGTTGATGAAATATTATTTTCATCCAAATATATAAATGTAGTTTGATGTTATTGAAAAAAATTACAAACATTACTAGTATCATATAGTTGAAAATGGTAATATTAATTGATAATATCCTGAGTAAATAGATGACATGAGGTTTAAAGGGTATTACTAGAAAATTATGATATAATTTCCTATAATGTAAATTCATTCATGAACAATACCAACTAAAAAATATTAAAAAATTTACCCTTGATGATTTGGTACCATTCCAATCACAACTCATGTGAATGAAGAAAATTGATTTTATGCTAAAATATCTTGAAATATGAATGATTCATAATATAATATTGTAATGGTATATATATATTCCATTTAAAATAAATTATGTTCATATGGAAAAAATCTGTCAATGAATGATGTTTTTAGACCAAACCCTCATCTATTATCGAGACATGCAATATATTTTCATTATCTCATGAATAATAAAATTATATCAAAATTTTTTTTAATAATAAATATTTACAGGTTGAATCAATTATAATTAGTAGTTTAATTAGTTTTTTATATTACATATTAAATTACTTATTTTGTTGTGTAAACATCTGTTGTCTTCATGAAAATAAGTTCATAATATCATAATTTCATTTGTGTGTCAGCCACTGTAAAATGGTAAATATTTCCATCATCTTCATTAAAATTTAATGACACAAAAATAAGTTATATTAAAAAATTACTCTTTAAATTCCACATTGAAATATTTTTTTGAAAAATTATGTATGTTATAATCATAGACAAGGTAGGTTATAAATACACTATAGTATCATTTCAATTTATAAATGATCCTGCTCAAATTTTGTTAGATATTATATTATCTATAATGAATAGTAATTATATCATAAATATCATATTAATTAATTGATTTCAAAAAAAATTAACTGTCAATGTGATGTCCTAAAAACAATTCACACCCCTTCATGAGGTGGAAGTACACCATAAATATGCATGATGCTATCTTTTTTCAAAAGATTATAAGGTAAGAAGTTTCATGATATGTAATTTTTCAATGATGAATAGTATATAATGATTTTAATTTATATAAATTAAAGACATAATTGTGAACATCCATGAGAGATGATGATGGAAAAAATATTTAATCTATTGATGAGGCAGTAGTCCTCCATTGACAAAAAAGACGGTAGTGTTTATTAATAAATCAAAGAGGGTATGGATAAATATTATTATATAAAAATAATAACATCTCATTATTTTATAGATACGGGTGTTATTATATTTTAATTTTTTAGAAATTACCAATGTTGTAAAAAAATATGTTAAAAATATGATGAGGGAGGAAAATTTTAATCACTTAAAATAAAATCATGTGTATCTCTTATTAATTAAAATAACTATGTTATTATGGGAATAAAATAAGTTGTAAAATGATAGTAAGGATTTTTGGGAGAGATTTATTTAGGGATAAGTTGATCCAAAAGGCATGGGTGGTGTGAATAGGTGAGGGGAGGGGTTCCCATTAGTAATGTGGTGGAGTGTAATTATTTTAAATAACCAAATGTATTCAATAATGTGAGCTCACTCTAAGTCCATGTTCCTCGTTTTTCTTAAAATACTTGATTTTAGGGGTGATATTTCAATTAAACACCACCAATTTTCACACTGAAATATTTCTATACAAGTTAATCCTTTTGTCGTTGTATTTGAACCATCCTAACAAACTGTTCATTACACTATCCTAGGTAACATGATGTTACATTTTTTTGGTATTGAAAATGATTAAATGTTTTGTTGATATTTTTTTATACTATTAATTTTCATTATTACACATATTTTATAATTTTCTTCAAATTTAGTTCACAATGATTCAATATTTAATTTTAAATTAAACATCCAATCCATGTCAAAAAATGATATTTCATGAAATTCATTATTCATTGAATATATAATCTTATATTAACTCTATTACTATGAGTAATAAATATATTAATTTAAATTTTTATTTTTATTTTTATAATCTATGCATGTTATTTATAATTTTATTTAGTAGGGGTTATTTTAAATAATTAAAATAGATATGCTTAATTCAATAAAATGAAAATGTTTCGAAAATAAATTTCTGCAGAATAAAAATAAAAATATAAAAATCTAATTAAAATTGATGATAGAGATCAAATTCTGTATATATATATATATATAATTTTTATATGTAACGTTAAAATAAAATATAAAATATATTGTAACTTTTGAATTATAGTAATTAATTAAATCAAATGATAGTATTTGAAATGTCATCATTTTTCACTATTAAATGAAAAATAATTAATTTTAGAAAAATAAAAAAAAATTCCAATTATATTATTTTTTATATGATTAATTAAAAATTGATTCTACTATTATAAAAAAAAATTTCTAAAATATCAATAAATTAATTTTAATATTTTCTCACAAAGAAAAATTATAATTTTTCATAAAAAAATCTGAAAATGAAATATACCTTTTAAATATTTTTTTCTTGATTTTTTATAATTTTAAAATAAATTTATAGTAAGAAATAATTTTTTTTACATTTAATTCTATTGTTACTAATATTTTTATTACTAAATATAACATCATGATTGTAATGGAAATATATTTCACTGGTCGTTTAAACTTGGTGTTGTGGCTTGTATATGCTTTAGAAGATTATTTCATTCATTAAATGCATCATGAGGACACAATATACCCCTATTAAATTAATTTTATACTCATAATTCAATATTATAAATCATCAATAAGAGCTCATATATATGAAAATTCTATTTTAGAATAACAAATTATTGAAGCTTTCAATTGGTCTGCAACTTCATCAATCTTCCAGATGGTGATGTGATGTATTTCTTCTTCCATACATTAAAAAATTACATTGGTGGGAATGCCTCAACAAATTCACTGATGATTTCTACTCCAGAATCCAATTGAGATGATCATATGTAATTTCCATTATCCATTGATTAAACGTCGAATCTCATTTTCCTGTCCGAGTACCCCCTCAATGATTTGAATCGTGTTCATGGAAGTCATTCCTAGTTCAATATATGTGTCGATGCAAGTTAATTATGCTGCATCAATCTTTATTTAGATGTAATCTATGGTCAGGAGTGTAGTCATGTTTGGAATCATTATGCGTTTCTTGACATTTCGTATATTGGGATCCTTTAAATAATAAATTTTAGAATGAATCTCATATGAGGAATCATAGGAGAGAATAAAGAATCATCCCACATTGATAATAAGGTAGATAAATCCATTTTAATAAGCATTCGAATGCATATTACATGAAGAATACCATATATATGGAATGTGGATTGTATTCTGGATTAGGGCATGAGTTTAACATCTTATGGAGACAAGCCCAGTGTTAATGCCTTATATGGATATGATGAAGGGATGTTTCATGTGGGTTTAATGTTTTAGAAAAATATATTAGAATGACCTATTGTGGTGGATTAATGAGGTAATTACATTAGAGGTGAGATTTCACACCTTGATGGAAGGATCTTAAAACCCAATTCACACATATCAAGTATTTGTTTCCCACATAGGGAATATGTCACAGTGGAATTATTATATCAGAATTCAATATTGAGTTGTATATGGAGGTGCGTACCTAGGTGAAATGATTTCACACATTTTTTGATAGATTAAAAATCACTATAATGTTTGTTCTGGAGGTGTGTCTCAATGAGGGATGACGTACGACATGGATGTATAGATCAAAACCCCCTGTCGAGGTTGATTCAGAGGTGCATCAAAAAGAGTGAAGATGTCACACCATGTTGGATGGAAAAAAATTCCATGTTTAGGTGGATTTTAAGGGATATCATTGGGAGGATATATGTGACCCCTTGGTTGTCCATTTTTTGATTAAACCTCAAGGATGTGTCCTTTGAACCATATTTATGAGAAAGTGACCAGAACCCATATAGTATGATGCCATAATTTGATGGTTTATGTGGTATGAACGATCCATGCTCTCTAACATATATCATTAAAGGTGTTTGTGTTGCAAATGGATTGTCTACAAGAGATGGTCTTGGAAAAATACATCAATCATGTGATTAATTAGAGGATGTATTTTATGGTTATGGTGTTGGAAATTGATGTCGAAACTACCCATAGATGAAATCCATCCCATGATGGAGAAGGCGATTCATCCCATGATAAGCATACATGAGGAATCATGTTTTTTTTATACATGGTTTCTGGTGTGGGATCATCCCATTTCAATTATACATGGGTAATCCTCTATTCTTTAATAATTGTAAGGATAATGTTTTACATCATATGATAGGATGAATTCATGATGTATAATGGAATATGAATTTGATGTGGTTTAAGGTAACATTAAATCATATAGCTCCGATGTGGATTGGTCTCTCAACTAGAGGGATACCATAATATGGCTGGTAGAGATCCAATAGAAGTAATCCTCAATGATATAGGTTAACAATTTTTCCTGATTATTCCTATTATAAGGCATATATGATAACCACACATTCAAAAGTATGCGTGACAATGATTTGGCTCCCTTGGAAAGGAGTGTCTACACAGATCTAAAATTTTACATTACATATTCATAATAGGGTTAGGAATTAGGTTAGAAATTCATTGAATAAATAGGTATAATGAAGGCCCATTCCACACTTGGAGTGAAGCAGGCATACAAATGATTGGGTGGTATAGGTGGAACATGCATTTGGGGTGTGGAAAAACCAATTCTGTAATTGTTTAGAGGCCTCAGTGACTCGAACATTGTGAATGGGTATTATATGAAGGGAGGGTCCTTGGTGTATATTGGTAGAGGTGTTTCATGAATTATGATGCCTCACATAGGGGTGTGTCATGATTATCAGGGGGTTTATAGAGGTGACATGTTTTCTAATGGGTTATGCATCATGAAATAGTATCACACTAGCTGGTGGTGAGGTCTTGGATCTCATGGGTTTAGCTTCATAAAGGGTATGTGCCTCATGAATCCTCATGTGTAGTTGTACTATTCTTCTACAAATGGATTGGGACATCGTGAAATGCATCTTGACTTTTGGTATAGGCACTCAAGAACACAAGAGGGATTTTTCGTTAAGATGGGATACCATGTGGGATCCATTTACTCATTCACTAGTGTATATCAGGAGTACTATGATCATATAGATTTTCTAAGAATAAAAAAAGTTATGCATTCCATAAAATTTTATACTAATGTTGATATTTTTAGTTTTGTCCTTTCAAAAATATATGTGACTTTTGAGAATTATTTTGAGCTTTTCAAGTAGGTGAAGCTTCACATGTATGAATGACTTGGTGTTGATGTTACTGTTAACCATTTTATCCTCCATGATGTGACATGTGAATAAGAATATATTTTTCTAAATATATATAGTAATTCATCCCCACCAACGAGATCATTTTAAGACTCAATCATTCATGGTGGTGGAGAGAATCATGAAATAGACCCTTAGATGGATTTTTGGGCAGTTTTTGATCAGATTCACCCTAAATCAATTTATACTTCCAAGAACCCTCCCATGAAATACATATTTAACATAAAAAAAATTCACATCACCCTTCGAATTGGATCTGATAGGAATGTGGAGGTTCATATTCTCATGTAAAATGAAAAAAAAAATTATAATTTCTCTTGATTCTGAATCCTATCCCAAAAATATTGGTCATGAATCCTAGTTACAATGATATGACACATAATCCCATAAATATATCTTGGGGGCCTTATAGGGAAAACAATTATTCTATGAAAATAAAAAAAAACTCTCTCTATTTATGAAAATCACCCTCTTCATGAGAATTTTTTGGTTCTGATGCCCATCACTCATGATGCTCAACATCTTTGAAAACCATGAACTATGAATGATATTCCCTAAACCATGTTCTATGAACCCAACACTTAAAAAATGAAATCCACATATACAACCTCCAAAAACCATCATATGAAGAAATATATTTTCAAACTAGACTCATATGAACTCATATGTGTCCAAATGAATGATGAAGGTTCCAAAGGTGCTACCGCTCATCGACCTGAAATGGTTGGTAAGTTTATTATCTTGGAGACCATTCAGAGTAGGTTAGACCACGATAATCTCATCATGATGCTGAAAACTATTATCAGTAATATCCTCTTAACAAGAGGATTTCTCATTATAAAATTGGTATATGGGAAATGTATTAATCACCGAGGAAATTAGAGATGATACCTCCTATTAGTTTAGAATAATTATTCGACAATATTAGTGGTTTAGGGATTTTGTGGGGAAATCCAAAAGGATCACACACCACACATAGTGAGCACTATTTGGAATAAATAAAATAACATTGATGGGGGTAATGATTGAGGGAGATAAATTTTTCCACAGTTTGATATGATTCTAAAGGCCGGTTTGGGGGATCCCTCAAGGGATCGATGAACAAATGTGAACTTTTACAGGGACACAATTATACTGATAAATGGTCCTTGTCTTATTGGGAAAGAAAATCATGCCATGAAATTGAGTTCAAGATGAAGTAATTAGGTCATTATGAGATGAAATGGGCCTTGTAATTCAATGTATACAGCAACCTGTAAAACACCATAAAGATGTTGAGAAGGTGGTGTGTAGGTACCAACACATTGCATTCTACATCAAGGGTTGGTTCGAGTCTTCTTTTTGGATCTTCACAAGAACATTATGTTCTAAATTCAACAATACTTGTATGATTTGTTCCCCCTGCAAAAAATGTGTGGGAGAACCTAGAGTATCTACCATATCATTCATGGGAATTATTGAATTTTTTTCAAGGGACATGTGATCAAAAGATGGGTTTGAAAAGAATCCCATTCATGACGTCGTTTGGATATTTCATAAATTATCAAGTGAATAGAATTATCGAGGGGCTACATACATTCCTTGGGGAATTAAAATATGGAAATGATCAATGCTATTCAGGGATCATGAATGTATGCTAGTGGAAAATATGGTGATAAATAATACATCTTGAATCTCTTGTGGTCTTATTGGTGTGGTTTTTCCACATGATTATATACAGCTGGATTGTCTCAGGGAGGCATTCCCCATGGAAGAGCATCCAATCACATTCATCATGGTGGCCATGTTTTTAATTGATTACTGCAACAATCTAATTTTCATGATAATGAAAAATATAAATAAGGTGATCTGTAATATTATCCAAGGTAAGACTCCACTTGATGTGTGTAGGCCCCTCAATTTCAGGTAGAGTTGTGTTATTGCACACATGGAAAATATAAAAAACAATACCCAATCACAAAAACAAGTAAAATATTTTTTCCAGTGATCCTATAAATTTTCAAGAGTAATCCATTCATTTTGGGCCTTATCGTCAAACTTGGAAGGGTTGGGTTAGCGGATTTCATCATATTTCACACATTCCCCCTCATGAAGGGTAACATACCGATGAGGGTATTTGGAACATAGAGAAAAAATGATAATTCCATGATATCCAAGGTAGGGTTATGGGGATGATGTTAGAAATCTAGGTGATTTTTAATCCAAAAATCCATCATCGATTTACAAGGTAATTCAGAATCATATTGCGGAAAACCCTTGAAGGGGTGAAAGTAGGTGTATAATGAGTTCCATATATTGTTCCTATGTAAAATATGGTTCTTTTTAGGAATTAATAAATAAAGGCTGGTATGATATGCCACCACAAAATAATTATTACAAGATCATTCATCAATATGTTCCATGATGGAAGCGCACATATCCCAGGGATATTTTGAGGCCTCAAACAACCTAGGTGATGTTCTATAGGCCCCCAACCTTGTGGTGGAGGTTGAGTTTTGTTTTGATCCTGATTCCCAAGCTAGATATCCACTTTAAATAGGTTCTTAGTAGTAGAGATGAAATTACCTATCCAATAATAGTTGAATGATGGATTTACAAGAATATATGATGGCTCATCTCTCCATGAAAATTAGTCACTTGATGTATCAAAAACCTAATGGAAAGCCTCAAGGTTATTTGTTTTGAAGGTTTCTAATGATGTTTAACCATAAAAAAATTAAGATACATTAATTCTTTATACATCCTTGGGAACTATAGGAGAAATTATGATATGTCAAAAATCACAATTCAATGGCAGCATCTCAATAGGGATTGGATAATCCTCACAGAGAAGTGACAATCTGTAGCCAGGTTTCACATTCCATTGGATGAGGTAGTGCAGAAAATAAGAGATTTTTTTGGATTTTTCCACTATTAGGGAACTTATCATCTACTATCCACATTAGTGAATGTGCAACTGTAGATTCCTTACTCTTCGGATATACCATTTGGAGAGTCAGCAAATCACGTGCCTCATCATGGAGAACTGGACGAGTTATGGGAAGTTAAAACATACATGAACACTAATAAATAATAATTCATATCTTTTACCTTGATAAAACACAGATAATATGTAATTTTTATGCTACTAAACCCAAATATAATTGTTCATAACTCCTTGTTATTTCATAGGGATTAGTGATCACATAGAAGGGGGAGGTTCATGATGAATTTTGGGATGATGGTGAGGGAATTTGAACCTATGAAGGGGAGAGTATGGGGTATCTCCCTATTTTTTAAGACAAAGGTGGCTACTCATTATCCCATGTGAAGCATGTGACTTTGATGGAAGTAGTTGGGAAAATACCCATTCTACTTGGAGTTCTATTAAATATTCATGATTTTATATGTGGGATACACATATCATGTAATACTCCCCCTTTAATATTTATATTCTCCTTTTTTCAATTTTAAATTTTATATACTTATATATAAATTAATGTTTAGGCCATGTTCTGGGCTCAGATTACATAGCCAACATCAAAGTTGATAGTTCTAGAGGCCTATGTTGTGACAGCGGGTGCTATTCTCCTAACTGAAATGGCCGGCAGGCTGTGGTGGTCATACCAACCATGCAGGTTCCATTGGAAGATACATTAGAAATCATTCTCTCAATATATGGGATAATGATTGATACCATGATGTGACTGGATGTTTTTTCTATGGTGGATGAACTTGTTGTTCAGATTCCACTGGAGACGACTATTGGAGCTGAATCCTCAATAAAGGGGGCATAAATTCTTTTAGAATCCAGAGTGACTAGGGATACCACTTAGGATGTGACACCCATAAAATTTACAATATAATCTACTATTATTGAAATGTATTACATTCCACAACCAACATGGGTATATAAGGAGGTTGGGATAGTTTAATTCACCAATGACATTCCACAGGGGATAGTGGAATCATTTTCATCTAGTAAGGGGGCTAGTGAGGACCTATCTCCATTGGAAACGGACTACAACCATCCTACACCTATAGAAATACCAGAGGATGGTCCATCCATTGATTTTTTTAGGAATTACCTCTATATTATCTTGATCCACCCAATAACATTGAGGATTCTATCCCATTCCTTTTTAGGAGAATTATATTTTTCATCACCAGTCCTGGAAGTATGTGAGGATAATCATTAATTGAACCATGATGGTTTTCATCCCAGACCTTATGGTATCTCTCCATAATTGGATATTAAGACAAGGGACTAGTGGGGATGACTCCAACAGATATAAGTCAGTAGATTGAGACATCCTTATCAATAAGTCATGCACCAAAAGGTAGAAATTTAACATTTCTTTGATGATGTATAGAGTGGGAAGCTCCCACCTACTATGGATATATGAAGGGGTGATCTACTATCATGAAGAGATGGTGTTGGAGCACACAACTATAGCTAATTCACAAGATGAAATTATTATCCATATAATGGTCCAATTGGCCGTAGATAAGGCTAAATAGGTTGACCAACAATACACAGTGGCCTTATAATGGAAAAAACCAATCATGTGGTTTCTATGGTCCTAATATGTCTTTCCTAATTCCATGGAATAAGAAGTCTTATTGTAAGGTCGATAGAGTACTTTGGATTCCACTAAAAGAAATCAGGATGAGATAGAATATATGATCAATAGGGTTAGTCATTATTGTATTTTTTCAAAGGAGACGCTCTAATGAAAGGATAATGCCCAAGAAAAGTGGTTGATTTGTTTCAAATTCCTATATTCATTAACATATTTCATTTAACCCATTTTAGAATCATACATAAATAATATTCAATATATTATTAATAACTAATCTATATGTTCATGTGTGTCATTCAAGGTGAGAGAAATTAGAGACAACCATGCGATTAGTCCCTTTAGTGGGAGTGTCAATTGAACCCTCATGGTGCTCAATTTTTTCACTAAAAACTAGAAGCGTTAAATCAAAGAGGGTTTTTGGAAGGGGAACATGTCACTCTGAATAGACTAAAATATATTCCAACATGTGATAGAGAACAAAGAGTGTAATTTTTGGGTTTATAATTCAAGTAGAATAATTATGAATGTAGAGTGTGAATCAAAAGGCTTGAAATCTTGAAAAAAAGGGTAGTGGAATGAAAATTGAGGATAAAATTAGATCATGTTTGAAACAGAAGATACATTTTCATTATTTTGTGGATAGTTAAAAAATAGGCTTGTCTACTGACCATGTTCAAAACATGGTACCTTTCTCAAAATGTCACCGAATGTCTTCTAGTTTGGGTACTTTGGACTATAGGTGAGCCAGTTTGGCCAAGAAAAATTGCTCTTAGTGGAGCTCATTTAAAAATACAGAAGGATGAGTTTTTAAATAATGGGACATGTGAATCATTGAGTTGTTTTAATATAGTTTTTGAATTACATTCTATAATCTTGTAATTACACAACCATGGAGTTTTTCACATCGGGTAGACATATCAATCTGATCAAATTTCAAAATCATTTCTAAGGGGATCATCATATCAAATAATGGGAAATGATCAAATAACACAAACAATATTGTAGGTGACCATCAACAATGGAAATGAATTATTTAGAATGGTCATAATATGTATCTTATTTTTACTTCATTTAGTGTAGATGATAGACACATGGTTTAACATCATACGTTTAGTATAATAGGAATCCATTATAATTCACATGTTTAAGACTTCGTATCACACAGACTAATGTTGTGTTTTTTTGATGTGTGGAATAACATTAATGATATCTACCCAACCATAGTCACATATGTCATAGGTGGTTATCCAAAAGGGAGAAAACTAGACTGGGATATAGGTTTAGGGGAGCTTAGATGATCCTTCACCAATAAAAAACAACTAGGTTGAGTTAGACATAGTTAAATGTCATGATTCATGGACCATATGATCATATTTTATGGGTATAGACATTATTCCAATGATGTGTACCTAAATATGACATTTTATCATGATAGAGATGCAAAAAAATGTGAATTGAAGGCTAATAAGGTGTAATTCCACATGACACACTCTTTAAAGGACCCACATATAGTTTAATGTCATGATGCTTTGTCTTGGACTCCCTATTAATGGTCATATATGTAGAGAACCGAATCTTAATGTACATTGATATTACATTACTTTTGTGGAATATATAATACATAAAAAAATAGACACACAAGGACCGTAATAGTTTAGTGTCTTTGGAAACTTGGAACATAATCTTCTAATCGTGGTGAAAGATCTTCAACATCTCCCATAAAGATCTTCCTCTTTTTGTTTCCTTACCTAAAACCATTCTTTTAATCCTAGGGGAAAATAAAACATAAAAAGGGTGAGCTCAAATGCTCAGTAAGGGTAAGAATGGATAAAATAAAACATACCATACACATTTCAACCGAAAAACATGAACATAATGTTTAAACATAAAAATCATGAGAAACGACTTAAAACATGGAAGTACATAAGGAATAGATCATAATGGAACATTAATAATTATAACATAGAATGGGAATAAAACATGTAATTGTGTCATCCATTAAGCACATGTAATTATTTCATTTGTAGCCAAGGAATTACTGCCAAGACCATCTTAGTAGACAAAGTCCCTTTCGGGATCGAGTTCACTCCTCATTTCAGTCCTGTAACACTGAACAAGATTAACTTACCGTTATAGCCATGTCTATCTCATGAGATATAAATCATTACCCAATTAATTGGAGGGAGATATAGGTCACAACCATCTCATAATTAAATCATTCTTACTTGTTCCACAATATAAACGTAAATCATTCATCCTAACCCAAAGAATAAAATTGGTGTCATAAACATCATCTCATCATAACATAATCCTTATAAAAAAATGGATATCATTTCATCATAAGAATAGTGAAACCATGTAAATCATACAGACATTATAATTGAAACATACAAATATGAAATAATGTCATCTTATATAGAAATTGATTTTGATAAAACACTTGAAATGAATTCTTGAGGAATATATCCTTTCTTCATCAAAATCAATTTCTTTTCACAAAACATAATGAAATTTTAAAAGAAACGGATTTTGTTGAAAATAGTCATGAAATATTTTGGAGGAAGATTCATGAAAATATGGCTTTATAAAACCGTAAAAATCCCTTCATGTCGTATAAGTTAAAAAAAACATTCTTCTCGTACTTTTGCCGAAAAAGTCAAAAAAGTACCTCGTAACGTAAACAAAAGAACGATTCCTTACATACCATGTAGTAAAGGTCAAAAATGGGTAAAATTTAATTTAAATATACATGATTTTTTTTTATAAAACATGCACATGGATGATAAATACAACCCTAGTAAATACTAACGTATAAGCAATCTCAGAAAGATAACAATTGGGATTGCAACATTATCCATTACCTTAGGTCCAATATGCTTCGTACGTATCCGAACCTCCTGTATAATGATTTAAATAATGTCATTGACTTACTACAGAATCATATTCATTGTTATGATATCATATATGGTTCACTTATGACTTTATATTACCCGTTCGTTTGTAAATTCCATGTTAAAGAGCGTTTTGGGTAAAATCGTTTCATTTTTCATCCGTGTTTTTACTTGTAATTACTCATATGATTACTTAGATCATGATTACTTATATCATGATTACTTAATTCCAGAATATTAAACAATATTTATATATAATATATATTCAGAATATACATATATATAATAGATCGATAAATTTAATGAAATACACCGTTAATGGAGATGGTAGGTCGTACGTACGCATGAACGTTGTTTTCGTTTCCTCAATGAATTGAATGGAATTAATTGGATGACATACATATATATATACATAAATCCAGTATCATTATTATTTCATATATTTCATGATTACTTATTATATATATTTTATAATAATTTATGAATGGTTAATCCTTGAGAATGAATCTCATCGCGTCGTGGAGACGGTATTCCGTACATACGCACGAGCGATGATATCATTCCCATGATCGTGGAATTTTATTGGATTGTATGTATACATTTATAGAATCAATATCACTTTACAATAACCATATATAGTTATTATTTACACCATTATACCCATCCATGAAAGGTGGTGGTGGAAAATAGATTACACCACGGTGTGGAGACAATATTTTGTACGTACGCACGCGCTGTGATTTCGTTTTCCGTAGGATGGATAGATGGTGAAATAGGGTTTTTTCATACTTATAATAAAATATCAGTATATGATTGATACTGATTTTATTACTCCATAATGAAACAGCATAATAAGAAGAAGTGGAAGAAGAAATAAAGGTGAAAGAATCAGTAACGGACATTACCGCTTCCTTGAAGCGCCTCTTGGAGACCTCCTCTTAGGGCACTAAATTTGGCATTTGAATAAAACCAGGACCTATAGGATGTTTCTATGGAAGTGGAGAAGAGAATTTGGAAGGGGTTGTCCGAGCTTGAAGGCTCAATGTGGTGTGAGGAAGAGAGGGAGGAGGAGCCCTTTTATAAGGGAGGAGAGGGGCACCTTGGGAATAACTAAAAATATTATTTTATTATAAAGTCATGTTTTATTTTTAATAGCTCCAAATTGATTTATTTAGAAGATAATGTGGGGATAGGTTGAAATCATCTCATCCAATAGAATTTATACAAGTTTAGGTCATTCTATGAACCTTAACTTTTAGTTTTAACTCTCAGTTAATTAGATTGACATTTACCATGTCACTTTGTATTTTTATATTAAATAGTTAATAAACTTACCATATACATCCAAGCGACCCCCAAGTGGTCCATTAATGATACACCTATCCTGATATAAGTATATTGGCCGAACCTTATATTTTTAGGAATATAATAACAAATTTTAATATAATATTTCTTTTAAAAACTATTTTATGTCAATTTTGACACTATTTGGTAATTGAATTTTGTGAAAATCATAACAGAATGATTAGTTTTAAATAAGTTAATTAAATCAATACTAACATGTCATATTAACATATAAAATTATTGTAATTCATAAAAAGTCTAAAATTACATTTATTTTTGTATTTATAACATCAATTATGTCAATATTTCATTAATAAGATAATTACGACATCATAATTGTTTCATAAATAAATTAAATTATATTATGTCTAAAAATTATAAATAAAATACCATTATGTAGGAAATTATTTTATATTTATAATTAATATTTATCGTAGAATTTATCTTATGTATAACCCTATATTAAAAATTATTTAGTTATTAAACATTGATTTTAACTATTTTAACCCTTCTTTAAATAAATTAATAATAAATGTCCTAATCTAATCCATGTTGGCCTAAATGGTCATATTTTATTCCTAAGGTTGTTTTTGTCCGAATTACACTTATAAAATAGAATTAGGACATGTGTTAGGGTGATAATAATATCATTTTTACCCTTAATTACCCTATTTACTTTTAACCGTGGTAAAAAAAGTAGAAGTTACTATTCAACGAAAATTATTTTCATCTCATTGAACCACATTTTAGTTCTGGATATTAACCGTGTCTCTCGGATTTTCTAAATTCCACTCATAGTAGTGGTAAAATTAAGATTTATGAAAAATTCAGTTTTTTTAACTACCACTTAGTGGTTTCACTATTCATCAAAAAATGAAAGTTTCCAGAAAAATACCAAAATTTAGGCCTAAGATATATTTGATATTATGAATTAAAAAATGATTTCTATTTTACCAAATTCAAAACATATCAGTTGCATTAATTAATTTAAAAATTATTTCCCGTCGTCAAAACAAATACCGTGTTCTTAAGAGATAATAACTATCAAAAGATTGACACTTGTTTATGTCTGGTTTAAATGTGAAATTACATCCAATAACCAACATTGTATGAAATTGTAAAAATATATTCTAAATATACTTTAAAACCACTCAAATTAATAATTTATCACTATTAATTATTTCTATTCAAAAAGTTGTTTTTAATTAAAATTTAGTAATTTCCACTATTCATCATAATATGAATGTTATCCGAAAAGTACCAAAATTTCACCCTAAGTTAATTTCGATATTCTGAATCCAAAAATGAAGTCTATTATGAAAGATAAAATTTATATCATTTCAAAAAGTGGGTATTACTATTCATAACAGCTAGTTCATAATAATATTATAGTAATATCTCGTTTAGTGAAACTCGGTATTGCGTACTACACACGCTATCGAGGAAGGTCGTGATTGCGTGTAATGTAGCCAAGATAGGGTTTCGTTTTGTGAAAGACTCTTTTGTTGTAACATACATAACAATACATCAATAAAATTAAAAATAATATTTCTCATAAAATCTCGGGGTGTTACATTCTACCCCCCTTAAAATGAATTTCTCCCTCGAAATTCGTCGGGGTTATAAATGGTTTACTACTCGAAAGATTCTTTAATAGAAACCCACATCGTAAAAAGGAATACCAAAACCAATCTTTAAAAAATAAAGTATGAAACATAACGGTTACCCAAATTAACTAATCACTGGGTTTCCACATAGGAGAACATAGTTGGAAATATGGATATGGAAGAGAAACCTAACCATAATGTTCTGATGTAGAGTGGTAGATAACATGGCTACTAAAAAGCCAACAATCACAAAGCTATAGATTTGTGATGTTCTAAGGTACCATCTAATTCATCGGATATAAGGGAACTAGGGAAAAATTTTTGGGTTTCAAGATCATTTCCCTAATATTGATGAATTCAAAGAAATAATTACAAGATTTTGGTACAATCTCACTGTTGTTTGTTAATTGAACAATTTCCACTTCATCCCTTATAGAAATGAAGTTGGATTTGTTATTCGTGATGTGTTTGCAGATCATGTGATAGAATGATTGGTCATTCCATCTATTTTAAACAAAAGGATAGAAAAATTTATTAGTCCATCTTATGGTTAGATTAATCGTATATGGTCCATAAAATGATCTTATACTTCATATATCATACCGCTTAATAAAATAAAACTAGTTTATACTAACCATGGACTTTCTGTAGGCCAGTGGTATGCGATAAAGGCCAGCCGCACTTCGGTTGTGGGTTCGATTCCCACATCCTTGTCCAACGCGATGGGTTGTCGCCCGTCTTGTAGGTTTTCTTTTTTATAAAACTATATTACTATAACATCCCATCAATAATATCGAGAGAACTTCTATCATTAAACAATACTAACTTATTTCCAACATAATCCATTCCAATCATTAGGATTATCCATAGTACTGCAGTCCACTCTCGTAATATAGTAAAAATGATTACTAGAGATTTAACACCATCGTTGATCCCCATATATCATTAGATATGTCTTATTGGTCACATTCCAAACATTCGAAGGCCGTAATCATGTATTCTATTGAAAAATGAATACCCATTGATCCTTAGTGAAAACATGAATTCAGTTAAAATTTAACACTTTCCACATACCAAAATCCTCAAAATTTTATATACTCAAACCATGATATCACTTAGTCCTTACATCAATCATGAGCTTATGAATACAATCAAACATCTCATTATCTTCTTATTCCTTCATTATGCGCAAATCATCTACTTTGCAAAAATATCTGAATAACCTTCCATGGTTACTGGTACCATTCCACATATACTTTCAAATACTTTTAGGAAAAACAATACTGTAACAATCCTTAGATGATTCTTTATTCCAAAGTACCATTTACTATACAAAATAACTCTCGATAAACATACAATCATTCCAATACATTCTAAAACAACTGACTGAGCTTCAACACTTCTTTCAGCTCATATATCATTTGTAGTCTCCTCATCATCATCCAAATAAATACTACCCATATGACCATGCTGATTCTCTTCATGAGATTTTTCCATTAGGGCATTGGTTTTCATAATTCCCGTACATTCCACATTAAAAACATCTAATCATTGTTGATGTCGTAGCAATACCATTATCCTTGTCCATGGTGTTAACTGAACCTTTTCCTTTGCACTTACTGGCTTTATATCCTTCTTTTCCACACCCAAAAAATCTTCCAGTTCCTTTGAATCAATCTCCCTGATGCCTCTTCCCACATGATTTACATGAGTGAAATTGAACTTTCTTTCCTTTATGATAATCATGAAACTCCATCTTTCTCTTATTATTTGAGTCATGAAACTTACCAAAGTTGAGATTATTGATCATATTATGAGATTGCGGATTAGGTATCATAATGATTTTTGGACTTCTAGATCCCGTTTCATTTGGTTTCTCATGAAGAATATCATTCCATTGTCTGTCATATCCTCCATTATCTTGAATCTTCCTATTTCCATACATTTTCTAAAACCCAAAAAGAATAGTGTGAGAGGAAAAAATCATGCTAGGGAAAACAACATATTAAAGGGGGAGTTCCCTAAATATCTAACATCTTAGGTTAAATTCTAAGATCATTACCGTAGTTATAGGACTATATCCTATACGTATACTTATCCTTAGGGACATCCATAGACATTCCTTAAAAATATCTCTAAGGATCTCACTAACGTTTGCGCATCCTAGTTTCCAAAGGTTGACTAAACCTTTCCTCTGATACCAACTGTAGAGACCCGAATCTTGACGTACATAGATATTACATTACTTTTGCGGAATACATAATACAAAACAAAAACAGACACACAAGGACCGTAATTGTTTAGTGTCTTTGGAAACATGGAACGTAATCTTCTAATCATGGTGAAAGATCTTCAAAATCTCCCATAAAGATATTCCACTTTTTTTCCTTACCTAAAACCATTCTTTTAATCCTAGGGGAAAATAAAACATAAAAAGGGTGAGCTAAAATTCTTAGTAAGGGTAATCATTGATAAAATAAAACATACCATACACATTTGAACCTAAAAACATGAACATAATGTTTAAACATCAAAATCATGAGCAACGACTTAAAACATGGAATTACATAAGGCATAGATCATAATGGAACATAAATAATGATAACATAGAATGGGAATAAGACATGTAATTTTGGCATCCATTAATAACATGTAATGATTTTTTTTGTAGCCAAGGCATTGCTACCAAGACCATCTTAGTGGACAAAGTCCCTTTCTAAATCGAGTTCACTCCTCGTTTCAGTCATGTAACACTGAACCAGATTAACTTATCATTCCAGCCATGTCTATCCCATGAGATATAAATATTTACCCAATGCATTGGAGGGAGATATAGGTCACACCCATCTCATAATGAAATCATTCTTACTTGTTCCACAACATAAACATAAATCATTCATCATAACCCAAAGAATAAAATGGGTATCATAAACATCATCCCATCATAACATAATCCATATAAAAAATGGATATCATTTCATCATAAGAACAGTGAAACCATGTAAATCAGAGAGACACTATACTTGAAACATACAAATATGAAATAATTTCATCTTAGATGGAAATTGATTTTGATAAAACACTTGAAATGAATTCCTGAGGAAAATATCCTTTCTTCTTCAAAATCAATTTCTTTTCACAAAACATCATGCAATTTTAAAAGAAAAGGATTTTGTTGAAAATAGTCATGAAATATCTTGGAGGAATCTTCATGAAAATAAGGCTTTATAAAACTGTAAAAATCCCTTCATGCCGTATAAGTTAAAAAAAACATTCTTCTCGTACTTTTGCCAGAAAAGTCAAAAAAAGTACCTCGTAACGTAAACAAATTAAAGATTCCTTACATACCATGTAGTAAAATTCAAAAATGGGTAAAAAGGAATTTAAACATACAGGAAAACATTTTTATAAAACATGCACATGGATAATAAATACAACCCCAATAAATACTAACGTATAAGAAATCTCGGATAGAAAACAATTGAGATTGCAACATTATCCCTTAGCTTAGGTCCGATAAGCGTTGTACATATCCGAACCTCCTGTATAATGATTTAAATAATTGCATTGACTTATTACAGAATCATATTCATTGTTATGACATCATATATGGTTCACTTATGACTTTATATTACCCGTTCATTCGTAAATTCCATGTTAAAGAGCGTTTTGGGTAAAATCGTTTCATTTGTCGTCCTTGTTTTGACATGTAATTATTCATATGATTAATTAGATCATGATTACTTAATTACATAATATAAAAAATGATTTATATATAATATATATTCAGAATATACATATATATAATAGATCGATAAATGGAATGAAATAAACTGTTCATGGAGACGGTAGGTCGTACGTACGCATGAACGTTGTTTTCGTTTCCTCATTGAATTGAATGGAATTAATTGGATGACATACATATATATATATACATTAATCCAGTATCATTATTATGTCATATATTTCATTATTACTTATTATATATACTTTATAATCATTTATTAATTGTTAATCATTGAGAATGAATCTCATCGCGTCGTGGAGACGGTATTCCGTATGTACGCACGAGCGATGATATCGTTCCCATGATCGTGGAATTTTGTTGGAGTGTATGTATACTATTATAGAATAAATATCAATTTACAATAATCATATATAGTTACAATTTACACCATTATACCCATCCAAGTAAGGTGGTGGTGGAAAATAGATTACACCACGGCGTGGAGACGTTATTTCATACGTACGCACGCGTGGTGATTTCATTTTCCGTAGGATGGATAGATGGTCAAATACGGTTGTTTCAAACATATAATAACATATCAGTATATGAGTGATACTGATGATATTACTTCATAATGATACAACCTATGAAGAATAAGTGGAAGAAGAAATAAAGGTGAAAGAATCGGTAACAGACATTACCTCTTCTTTGAAGCGCCTCTTTGAGACCTCCTCTTAGGGTACTAAAATTGGTCTTTGAAGAAGACCAGGACCTCTAGGATGTTTATAGGGAAGTGTAGAAGAGAAGTGTTCAGGGTTTGGCCGAGCATGAAGGCTCAAAGTGGTGTGAGGAAGAGAGGGAGGATGTTCCCTTTTGTAAGGGAGGAGAGGGGCACCTTTGGAATAACAAAAAATATTATTTTATTATAAAGTCATATTGGTTTTTTAATAGCTCCAAATTGATTTATTTAGAAGCTAAGATGGGGATAGGTCGAAATCCTCTCATCAAACCTAATTTAGACATGTTTAGGTCATTATATTAACATTAACCCATAGATTTAACTCTTAGTTAATTAGATTGACATTTACCATGTCACATTGTATTTTTATATTATATAGTTAATAAACATACCATATTCATACAAGAGACCCTCAAGTGGTCTATTAATGATAAACCTATCCTGATATAAGTATATTCTCCGAACCTTAGATTTTTAGGAATATAATAACAATTTTTAATATAATATTTGTTTTAAAAACTATTTTATGTCAATTTTAACACTATTTGATAATTGATTTTTGTGAAAATCATAAAAGAATGATTAGTTATAAAAAAGTTAATTAAATCAATACTAACATGTAATATTAACATATAAAATTATTGTAATTCATAAAAAGTCTCAAATTGCATTTATTTGGGTATTTATAACATCAATTATGTCAATATTTCATTAATAAGATAATTACAGCATCATAATTGTTTCATAATTAAATTAAAGTATTTTAAGTCTAAAAATATTAATAAAATACCATTATGTAGGAAATCATTTTAGATTTCTAATGAATATTTATAGTAGAATTTATCTTATGTATAACCCTATATTAAAAATTATTTAGTTATTAAACTTTTATTTTAGCTATTTTGACCCTTCTTTAAATAAATTAATAATAAATGTCCTAATCTGATCAAAGTGGGCTTAAATGGTCATATTTTATTCCTAAGGTTGTTTTGTCCGAATTACACTTATCCAGTAGAATTAGGACATGTGTTAGGGTAATAATAATATCATTTTTACCCTTAATTACCCTGTTTACTTTTAACCGTGGTAAAAAAAGTAAAAAGTTACTATTCAACAAAAAAAATTCATCTCATTGAACCACATTTTAGTCCTTGATATTAACCGTGTCTCTCAGATTTTCTAAATTTCACTCACAGAAGTGGTTAAATTACGTTTTATGAAAAATTTAGTTTTTTTAATTACCACTTAGTGGTTTCACTATTCATCAAAAAATGAATGTTTCTAGAAAAATACAAAAAATTGGGCCTAATATATATTTGATATTATGAATTAAAAAATGATGTATATTTTACCAAATTAAAAACATATCAGTTGCATTAATTAATTTAAAAATTAGTTCCTATCGTCAAAACAAATAGCGTGTTCTTAAGAGATAATAACTATCAAAAGATTGACATTTGTTTATGTCTGGTTTAAATGTGAAATTACATCCAATGACCAAAATTGTATTAAATTTTAAAAATATATTCTAAATATACTTTAAAACCACTCAAATTAATAATTTATCACTATTAATTATTTCGATTAAAAAAGTTTTTTTAATTAAAATTTAGTAATTCCCACTATTCATCAGAATATGAAAGTTATCCGAAAAGTACCAAAATTTTACCCTAAGCTAATTTCGATATTATGAATCCAAAAATGAAGTCTATTTTGAAAGATAAAATTTATAAAATTTCAAAAAGTGGGTATTACTATTCATAACGGCTAGTTCATAATAATAGTATAATAATATCTCGTGTAGTGAAACTCGGTATTGCGCACTACACACGCTATCGAGGATGGTCGTGATTGAGTGTAATGCAGCCAAGTTAGGGTTTCATGTTGTGCAAGACTCCTTTTTTGTAACGTATATAACAAGAAATCAATAAAATTAAGAAAAATATTTCTCATAAAATCTCTAGGTGTTACAATATATTTTAGACCACATTCACATTAAAGTGTATGGTTATGGAAAAAAGTGTTGCAACCAAATATGAATGGGGGTACATGTGAGTACATATTCCATGCATAATAGATGGGGAAGTCACCAATTAGTTTAAGTTCATTATGAAAGGACCTAGTCTCCTAGTTTATGGTCATAGATTTAAGACTAATAGAAAATATTGTTAAGTTGTAATGGATGAAATTGGGTATTTTATGACTCAAATAAATCTATGTTACATCAGTGGAAGATAACATAACATGAATGGAGGGTCTTAAGAGGCCACCTAACACTTCCCAAAACATCCTTGAGACAACATGATATCAATTTATATTAATGATTCCTAGCTATGGAAATGGATTTGTGTAGTTTAGATGATTAAGAAAACTGACATGAATTAAGGGAAAAGTTTTCCAAACACAACAAAAAACATTCTCATGGATAACATACACATAGTGTATATTAATGATGGTTGTACATATAATATTAGTTCAAATTCATAGACATTTACCATGTGGTTCTCATGTTTATCACCCTTACGTGAGAAAAAGAACCTCTTTACCCATAATCCAACATGATCCATTCTCGGTGTCCGAAATATAGAGTGTTATAGTGTTCATGTTGTTCATGTGAGAGAACAAAAATAAGGTAAGAAATAGAACAAAATCCCACATGGGAGATTATAAATTCCAAAACCTGGATTGTAAGAGAGGGGACCAAACAAATGTAATGAAAAACTATTTACCGTGTTTTAATCATAAGTTTTATAATTGTGTTGTTAAATATGGGGGATAAAATGAGGTATTGACCGATGACGATGTTCAAAACATGATATCATTAATTGGATTTCAACAATACTTCATCTTATGAGCATGGGATGGTAAGAGAGTCATTGGGGAAAGAAAAAATTCCATTAGGGAGCCTTTTCTTATCATGAGGATGATGACTAGCCATGTTAATGAAAGTGAGAATAATTAATATGTAAAAGGGGAAATTCCTAGAGGGAATATTCTGTTCCCTAAGAGCTATTTCTTGATGCACTCAATTATGATGGATGAACATGTAGGTGGCCATTAATTGATATATTCACAGAGGGGAGAACCTCTAAAATGAGATAATGGTTGGTATTTTAAAAGGAATAAATGTACAGGTATCAGTACATAACTAAAATAAATTGTAATCATACCATATGTAGTTCTTGAAGACCACATGTTAGAAGAAAGACAGTATTTGGGTGACAACCTCTATAGTGAGGACAAAAATTCAAATCACTTTAGGAGGTATCCCATTTTTATATGGTGTAATGTGTGGTTCATCCCATACTTATCTTATTAGGTTTCATGTTTTTATAAGATGTTGGAAGATCTATCATTAAAATGAATCTCGATTTTAAATAGGGTAAGATCATTATTGGATGTTATATCTTGGGGATGTCATTGTAATGGACATACAATACATTTCATATGGGGAATCATGGTTACATATGGGGTAAAAATTATTTATATAATAATCATAATCCTAATATATGAGTTATCATCCTCTCATTTCACATGTTATGAATGTATCACAACTTCGTGTATTGAGGACATTGGTCCTTGAAGTTTAAATTTAGTTATATCTAACTAAAAATGATAGCATATTGGAGTCATGGAGCCAAGAATTTAAGTGTATATACTTGTTTAGGTTCATATATAATGGACCATGGGGTAATGGTAATTCCAATTAGGCTTTTATGACATGAAATAGTGGTAGCCAGATGTGATAGGATAGTCTAATGGACTCTCTTCTGAACAATATAAGAAAAACATTACCTCAAACCAACATCATTACACTCAGGTAGGAAATGCCTCATTGTGATTTGATTAGGGATTAGATATCAAGGTATCCGTACATATGAAATAACTATGGGAATCAGGTCATACATAGTTTTGAAACATGACTTGGTTGGCCAATGATGTTAGAAGGGGGATACCCTCTCGAATTAATATATTGAGTATTATTGTATTAGGATATAAGGCACCCCAAATTTGTATGGTTTTGGATTATAGCATAACAAATTGAACTGGGGACTCTATAAGGGAATGAACATTGAGCTTCCATTTCGTTTCTTCATTATGTCTAATCATGAGAGAATCAGGGCCCGCTAATGGGTTAACGTAAATGAAAGGGGAAATACCTAAAAATGAGGCCCATTAGACCAGTTTAGGGTGATAGAACTATAGGTCACTGATGATTTGGTTTTGAGTGAGTGGTTGGTCTAGGATGAATGAAGTTAATGCCTCTCTATATCTCCCATGAGGATGGTAATCATTTCAAAAATATTTCTATAAAATTGTTAGAAGAATAACCATTATCGGACACAATAGATGTATAATAAGTGAAAATTAGGCTTCAATGAACACCATAGAAGATCATTATTATTTGATTAGGTATGATAGATTAATTTCCTAGAGATAAGACCTATTGAAAATACATTATCCTCATAATTGTTATACCATCTACAAATAGTTTACACTTATATAAAATATGTTTTTGTTTTATGGGTATTTGAGTGGAACTAATGTTGTGTAACCAGATGTCAATGATTGGGATAGAGGACTTTATACCACAAAAGTAAAACGAAATAGACATAAAATAGTTTATGGTCGTAATTCATGGACTATGGAAAATATGGAAAACCATTTTAACATCGTGATGTTTGGAGTGTGATGATTTTTATCTTAATGGTGTCATTGTGGTGCATGAGAGGTATGGGAAGACATGAAAGGAGTTAAGGAGGAACATATACAACATGAAAAACATGAAGAAATCCGTATAATGTTTTTCTTCATACTATTGTGTGTAAAATTAGAGCCATGGGGATTAAGGGTTCATTAATTTTATTATGGACTAAAAAATGGGAGGTCTAGGAATCGCTATTTATCTTATGTAGATGAGAATAAATCCAAACATTGTTCTTGAACATGGAGTGGTATAATTACATTATTGTAATTAGAGGAATTCTTCTATTATGATGTAATTAATGCAAACAATTATTTTCATGGTTTATATCATTTTTGTGACACACGATATGGTTGTTTACCACCCAATACTTATGACATGTTGAATATCAGTTGAATACAAGGTAGAACCTTTCGACTCATATCATACATGTTATATGATCCATTTTATTTTCATTTTGGGCATGACTACCACTCATTAGGAGAAAACATTGTGTTATATGTGTTAATATCATAGATTAATGGAATGAATTGGGGATTTTTATATTTTTAGTGTAAATTCATACTATTCATAATATCGACGTTCTTAGTTTAAAGCCATAAATATCAGGATTTAGGGGATGAAAATATTTAAGGGTCATAATTCTTAGGAAAATTGAAATTAGATTAATGTCATATATCTAGGACTAATTTAAAAAATTATAAGGTTATACTATTTGGACTCTGGGTCTATTGATGGTTAATGATTAAAAATCATAGACCCTTGAAAATAGTTTACGTAATTTTTTTCTTTACCAATGCATCATCCCCAAATGTATTTCTTAATAAACATGGTGTTGATCAGAAATTTTATATTCTCTAAATCCATTTTAATCATAGAGTTTTTTCCATTGGAATATTCCTTATGAATTATGTATGATCCATCCCACCTAGGATCCAGCATTTGTGGATTTCCATTGGGTATCATTAGTGTTATGAGAGAGGAAACCATGACACCCTAGAGGAAGTTATGTTGGAAAACCTTCTAGTTTAACACTCACCCCTTCCAACTACAATGCCACTCTATATTTTGAATATCCTATAATATATTCTCCTTGATGTCTTCTAACTCATGTAGAATGAATTATTCAATTGTTTCTGGAATCTTTTTGTCATATATATATTTGTTCAGAGAGATGGAAAATGAACTTCAAGGGAAAATAGTACTTATTTTTTATATAGTCCGGTTTATGAATCTCTTTGGTGGAAGTTCGAGTTGTCATGTAATTAGGAATAGGGGTGGTGGGGGATTTTTTTAAAAACAATTTTTTAGGGATAAAAATTTACTATAGAATTTTAGAGGGTTTTTATTTGAATAACTAAATACTTACATGTTCATTTGAATGGTAGCATGAAGTATAGTTTGACCATATGTTTTAGTTGGAAAATAATTTCCTTACTATAGATTTCAAAAATACGGTGTTTTTGTTTTTTTAGAATATATCATGGAAGAAAAAGTAAATTTATGATGTGATAGTTAATGATATCAATCATGGACTGATTTATGCCTTCCTTAATGGAAATCACTTTTGGCCACTCACAAATGTGAATAGAACATCACAGAAATGTATTCTCTAATAGTCATCTCGTTCTAGTGGGATAATACAATGATAGAGGTTATCAAAAAAGGAGTTGTCCAATGGATAATTTACACTAGCATGGGGGAACATGAGTGTCCTTTCCTAGAAGATCTTAATGCTAGTTTTTATGTGATTCTTTTCATTATCATATAAAATGGATGCAATGATGAAACTTCAATGTGCCTCATGGATTATCTGATAATCTATGATAGGTTTTGTAATTTTCTTTATTAAACTAGAAAGGTTCTTTGATAAACCATTCTAAGTCAGAGGGATATGACTCACTACTATATGAATAACAAATAGGTCTATTGCCTAAGGAGTGTGCTATAGAATGGGAACCCGATATTTCTTTCTGATAATTAATTAAGCATTTATATTTTTTATTCCAATCATGGAAACACCATTTAAATAAATATCGGGAACATAATTATCATGTGAAAACATTATAACAATAATGGATTCCCAATACGTGAAATCATTATAGGTGAAACCTTCTACCAATGAGAAAAAGTATGGTTTCATTGCCTATGATGGGGAAATAAAGATAATACCCATGCCTACTCTGTTTAACCTTTCATTTTTTACCCTACCATTATGTGGGAAACCCGAGGCACTGTCAAAATGAGTCTTCCTACATAGGATACCCTAATCCAATGAGAGGATATCCTCATCTATGAAATAAAAATATAAGGGTTGTTCCTTAGGGATAGTATGGAAATATAGTAATTTTTCAAGTTCCTTCCAATTGATGTTTTTTCATGAATGAACTAGATTTAAAAATTATAGTGAATTACGTCTGGAAATTCAAACAATAAGGTCAGAATTGGGTAATTGATAATATAATTTTATGGGGCCAGATGGGACACTATATGTGCATCATGATAATATAAATAATTATATATCTTCTTAACTACAAAAATTTGTGCGACGAGGTCATTTAATATAGGTGACTATCTACTCTATGTAAAAAATGATCTTGCGATTGAGATAGTATAAGCTGGTTTCCCATCCCTAATTGTTTATTGGTCGACGTGGGCCCTGAGGTATCACTATAGGGTTCTTACGTAGAGGGAAATAGTTTTTCATGAACATGTGGCAAAAAAACTGAAGTCTTTATTATGTATTAGATGTTATCCATGATTGTGGTATGTCACTCTCTGTCATACTAATAAATGGTTCCTTTCCTCATGATCCTTGAAATGGTTTTACACAAACTATCCAAATTAACAAAAAAATGTCATATGTAAGGTGAGAGGTCATTGAGACCCTATAACTCTCAATGTATTCTTAAAAAGAGAATCTAATTGATGGATTTTATTTTATGTAGGTCAATATAGATTCCATTACATCCTATAAATATGCTTTGAAATATTCTAGATGTAACCTCGAATGAAAACATCATGGTGTTTATGATCAGTTTATAGGACAATATGAAGTCGAAATATTTATCAAGGTCCTTGAGATGGTCCTGAAGATGTTGATATTTGAACATTAATTTAACTACATAGATTTCATCTATTTTCTTATTAATTTGTTTGATGTAGTTTTGTTGGGTATGATGATACATGCATCTTAAATTGTTCACATTGTAGGGAATAACCTAATATAATAATTTTCCCGATAGTGCATTGATGGTGTTTGAATCTTCATCCATAGAGGAAGTATTGATATGATTATTAAAAGAGTATCAATCAATGAAAATGATGGCCTACAAACCTCTGGTCGAAACAATCTACTACACTATCACTATAAGGGGAAATCCGCATTCGAACAATGATGGTTTAGGTCTCAAAAATTGATACACTCTTTGATATAATAATTATTATTCCTTTTTAGGATGAATTTTTCAATCCAAATGTAGTAATAGACTTCCATAAATACATTTTACTTTAAAATATTATTAATATTAACCTTCACCATAGAATAATTAGTACATTTCATCTTTTTGAAATACTGGTTGAACATGGTATGACTCATTTAGAGTTGAAGATATAAATCGAGTCATGAGAATCCTAACATAGAATCTCATTAGAGGGAGAACCTCAGTCCTTTTTATTGAAGAATAAGATTTCTGTAATTCTGCAACCCCAGAAGAATAGAGATGATGCCTTATTTTATATCATTGGCATGACTACAAGGAATCAAATCCATATGGACCAATCAGTTTAGCCATTGTGTAAATCTAGATTATATACAAGATACCCATAATATAATGGGAAATATAAAATAAAAACATAATAAATAATAAAATGAAATAAATGGTATCCTTGAATCTCCGTCAAGGGATTATATTCCTAATATAGGGAAATAAAACATAATAAGGATGATCTTAAATTTATGTTAGGGTAATTAAAACAGAATAAATAAATAAATAATGAGAATAAATACACATGGAATGGTAACTTAATGAAATTCGTTCCATTTAATAAAAAATATGAAATTAAAACATAACCCAGGATATGATAACTAATTGAATTATAATATGGAATAAAAATAACTAAACACATAATTATGGAATTCATAATGAAGGATATGTAAAACATATCATTCTGATATCATTCTATGAATCTAATACATTAATGATTCATGTCAAGAATCTAATATTTCTATGTCTTCATGAAAATAATATATTATTATAAAACCATCCTTCCAATAATCTAATTAATAGGTAGTGACTTATACAAAACCATATTATGTTTGGCTCATGAAACATACCCTTACATCTACGGTCTATAATAGACACCACCAATCATATACTAAATCCAATGCATTTATCATCGATAGAATAATTGAAGTAATTTATAATAAATTTTCCTTTTTCAAAAATAATAATATTGAATAATTAATATGGTTCAATAAATAATTCCATAGTTGTGGATAAGTAACAAAAAGGGTTGTTTCTGTTGATGAATTTAATTACAATTTGTTGATCATTAAAACATTCTTAAAGAAAATAATAAGTAAAAAATATGAATTCTACCATACCAATTTGAATAATTTTTTTAATAATTACCCTTGACATAAATCAAACATTTAAAATAATGAGAATAATGATATTAATGATATATCGCGTTAAATGTAAGTATATAGACTATATAAATGTGAAGTTCTGCAAAACCCCAAATAAGTCTTAATAAAATGTAAACTTAGATGAAATCCCTTACTATAGTGGTAACATAATAATTGAAACACCTAAAAATAATGATCATAAAATTTACCATTTTAGTACCATGATAATTAAATAGTTAATGTTTTTTTATCAAACGGTGAAGTAGTTGAAATACACAAACCTATTAAGTGGTGTTAATGTCATATGTCTCATGGAACAAAAAGTGACCCAAGAATACCTTAATCAAATATTCATTTTGTTTTTTGGTAACTATTCTAAAGTATAGTGGTTTAAAATATTTTATTAACTTATCCTAGAACAAAAATCACATTTATCTTGTCATATATTGTCTTCCAATAATATCTTATAACCAGTTTGTTATCAATCATTTGTTATCCTCGCCATTATTTGTGTTAATTGCCTAGTTTTCTCAAATATGTTTTGAATTCTAATTTTTTGTTCCTATTACATTGGTCATGATTCAATAATCCCCAAAATGGAAACCATGATATAATAATAATTTATATTCATTGTCCATATATTTAGAAATTTATATTATATTTGGAGATAAGAAATAAACTGCACCGTTCAAGGAGACAATAGAACGTACGTATGCATGCTACATTCATTTATTTGTAATATTAGAAAATGAAATTTAAATGTTATATAATTGTATTATAATTAAAATATAATATATATTTCATATATGTTACATAATTTTATTAAAACCATCCACTAAATGTTCTATGTAGTTTTTGAACGATTCACATCACTTTGAGGGGATGTAGTCCACACTTCCACGAACAATTTTCTCATATTTATAAAAATTTGAATTAACAAAGGATTATGTTATAAAAGAATTAAAGAATCTTAAATACAAAATAAATATAATATATATCATATATAAACCAATTTTACCTCATAATTTTAACTATTAAAGGCATAATGGAAAAATATACAATCATCTTTTCATGAGGTGGTTGTTCACCAAACATGACAATAGTGTGTTTTTTACTCATTATAGGGAAGTATGTGTAATTGAAGGTCTAAATATTAAAATAATTAAATTTTAATATATTTATGAAATATTTTATGTTAAATAAACATTGAATAAGGAAATTTTGGATAGTGAAAAATGTAAATAAAACTAAAGTGATTAAGGAATGACAACGCCACTTAATCGGGAAAATTATTTTGGTTTATACCAAATGGATTACTTGTATATAATTATTCCAAAATTAGTGTTTCATCGAGTAATTGAGTATTATTAGAAGTAAATTGTGTAGATCTTGGCCAAACCTATGTGGTGTGAGAGGTGTGAGGAAGTGCGATTGGTAGAGGCCTTTTATAAGGGAGGGGAAGTGGAAGTCTTGTGAATTCAAAAATGTATTCACTAATGGGAGTTCTTCAATACGTATTTTGTATCCAAAGTGGAAATATAATGTATTAATGAAAAATAAAGGTCCATAAAAACCTTCTCTACAAAAAAATATCCGCATTTTAATAATTTGGTTCCATAAAATCAATGATTTTTCAATTTTATCATTTTTGTAATTATTATAACATCTAGTTTTCAAACATAAGTAATTTAAAAATTAAGACTAAAAAAGGGATATTTATTTAAAAATATAGATTCACTAAAATATTAATTTTTTTTAATTTATATAATAATAATCCCATGTTTTTTTAAATTAACTTAAAAAAATTGATGATGACACGCTGAAACACACCTTAAACTATGATCGTGTTCACAATGATTATAAAATATATAGAACAATATGATAATTATCAATTATCAATTAATCCATTAATATACCATATTTAATATTTTTAACACATAAAACCAGCAGGTAGAATATATAATTGTTATTCATTTTAAATAAATTAATAAAATATTATTTATTATAAAATAACAATAATGTCAATTTCAACATTATTTATTTCATTTAAATTTTATAATGTCAATAAAAAAATTATGGAATTAAAATATATTGAGTCTAAAACATTGTAACATGATATATTCATATATAAAATATTTAGATACAATAATTATGTCAATATACATAACTTTAAATATTTATTGTGTCATTTATTTTAGAGAATTATTAACTAAATATTAATTTTGTTTCTATTCATTATGAATTTTAAGAAAAAAATCATCTCAAAAAATTTATGGTAATCTCTTCTGATAAAAATAACACATTAATCAGTCAAATCGAAATTTATAACCAAAAATTATATACGGTTTTCATATATCACTGTTTTTTAAATGTTAATGGTACAAAATGTCTTGTTTTTCTATTTATTTTACAACTTTACCTTTTATATAAGGAAAATACTTTTAATAATATACCAATAACCCAAAAAATTAGATCCATGATGGTATGGGGTCAACGTATTGTATTCAAATGGATTTTCGAAAGGTGATCCTGTAATTTTTTCTTTAATATTAAGGTTTTGTCCTTGTTGAGCTCAATTTTTCTTCATCACCCTAATTAATTTTAATCACTTTCACTAATCCTTTTGGATAAAAAATTATATTAACATTATTAGACCACAAATATCATATTTATTAAAACTTTTAATGTCTATTTTTCCAAATTCTAATCTCCGATGTATGAAAAATATGATTAACACTAATCTCACAGACATAATGAGAAATTGAGTTTTTATGAAAAAAACATTCAAATAATCAATAAACTTTTATGTCCAATTTTAATATAAAAATTATTACAATAACATCAATTTATTTAAATTTTTTTAATTTATCTTTTTTACATAATATACTATTTAAATTATAATTTAATATTAATAATTATTTAAACGAAACAGTAATTTATAACTATAATGCCATATTTTTCATTATTCATCATAAAAATGAAAATTCTCAAACAAATAACAAATATTCAATCTATGATAATTTTAATATTCAAAATCATAAAATTATTTTTATTTTGAAAAATAATATTTAATTATTTTTCGAATTTTATTTTAAAAAAGGTTTAAAGTTTAAAAGAGGTAAAATTCAGTTTTCTGTGAAAGCTAATATCATGATATATACATCATATTCTTAGATAGGATTTTTGTATAATGAAATACATAATCCAAATTAACATAATTCTAAAATTATATGTTTATAATTTCGTAGGGTGTTACGTTCTCCCAAACTTATTTTAAATTCGACCTCATAATTTAAACGTGATATTTTTTATCAGGAGTATGATATTTGAAAATACATTTTTTGAAAAACCCACTCCATAAATAGGGTTAATAGCACATATTATTAACAATATTGAATGTAGAATGTGAATGTAATCACAAAACTAGGCATTACAATAGTAGAATACTCAGGAAAACCTAGTCATGGATGAGAAATCTATCCATTGTGTTCAGATGGAGAGTGATTGGTAACGTGTTCATCTTAATTTTGTAAACCATAAAACCATAAACTAATAGTGGGAATAATGGTAATTGATATCATCAAAAAAGTTGATTATAGAAAAAAATTATACGAAGTGAATTTCTTCTAATAGATGAGATATTTTTTCCTCTCTCATGATATAAGTACATATATGTTTGTATAAAAAATTATATCCATTGATTGTTCCTTGAAAAATATGTACAAAATCAATAGAAACAAATTTATCATATGGTTATGTAATACCATAACCACAAAAAAATCCTGAATTTCATCTTAATCCAATAAATATATGGACATCCATTACAAAAGTTCATATTCCAACACTATATAGTAATTTAAATTGTAGCTAGTAGTATCCATTTTAATTTATCCTTATCAACCATATTTTTCACTAAACATAATTTTCTCGCCATCAAGACCACATTAAGGATTATCATCCCCCCAAGGGTGTTTTTTTAAAGTTTAACATTTAACTCAATCACTTTTCATGGTACTATTTTACATATTATCTCAAATCATAAATGAAAAAAACTATCTTACAATTCATATATATTTCATAAATCATATGATGAAAATAATGTCAAAAGTATATAATTACAAAATATTTGTTAGATTGTGATACATAATTACAATTAGAATTTCTCTTTAGTTGTGTTAAAAATATATCATTGACCTAGATCCATTATTTTAATCGAGGGTATATTCTTTGGGAATTTGAAGCATTCGTTTCCATATTTATGCATCTATTTAAAACTATAAATCAGAATATCGGTTTTCTTCCATCCTCCCTTTGATTTATTTTCCTCGGTGACCCATATCTCCACAGATATAAAAACATACCAATCCCTTCATGAATATACTAGGGTGATTTTTCACTGAGTTATCACATGTGGGAATAATCACTCTCTCCCTTCTTATATGATTCATTCACTTTTTCAGGGTTTGTTGACAACAACTTCTTCTATTGGTTTTCATTGAATATATTTCTTTTATAAAACTCCTTCTATATTTTTATGGCGCATAAAATTATTAAATCATACGATGAAAAATTATGGGAAACCGGTGCCCTTCAGAGAATTGTCTTTTGAACTTCAAAGAAGTGTTTGATCATTAACCATGTGTTTTGTATATAATCTGTATCATACCAGGATAACCATGTTATGTAATATTCATCTACCGAAACACTCCATTATTCACTTTTCATTAATACATTGAACCTCCTATTCAACTTAATTTTTTGATTATGAGGGACTTAATTAGCGAATTATGTCTCCTCAAAAGTCCTTTATTCCATTAGTTCTATTTATTCTTTTGGTCTAGTATTTCGAATCATGGTACACCATTGATCCAAATCCCCATTGTTACAACACACAACCATTATATCCTTTTCCATTTCAACACATCACAATGTGATGAATATCTTCCCTAAAGTCATAATCCATTTCTCTGGATCAATTGGGTCAATAGTACCACTATATTATGGGGGCCTTTATTGCATAATCTTATCTGACATTGGAAAATATACCTATTGAACTATTTTCTCCATCTGGGAAGGTTATCAATCATAACCAAATTAATCATCCCTAATACTACCATAAAATTATCAATACCAATACCAGCTATATTGGATTCCTCAACATGAAAATCAATACATTTTCTATGACTATTGATACCATTCTTCCTTCCAAGTTCCATTTTTTAACAATATAATATACTGAATTAGGTTGTAAAAATTTGAACATTGTATAAATATAAATATAGAGTAACAAAAAATTAATAAGTTTATGCATAACTAGTCACATAATAATAAACATTGATTCATTTGGATCATATTTACATCAAATTCCACAATAATGGTAGCTAAATAAAATGTGAACTATAATAAGTGTATCCCATGGTAGTGTCAATCCAGATGCACAATATGGCTCAATTTCATATAAAATGTTACTACGAGTTATCCCCAACACATCATTTTGATTTTTTACTCCTAGGTACATCTATTCTAGAACCACATCCACTTATAGTATACATACATGGATTTATTACTAGGAATTATGATATAATGTATACCTTACCCAAATTCAAGGATATTCTTAAATTTATATCCTTAGTGTTCTTCATACAGTTCTGCAGCCTAATATAGTTTTTATAAAACTTGTTTGGATGTTTTCAACTAAATTTCTTATGATACAATAAATAACGCCCCGAATCTCGAAGCCTAGAGCTGGTGCATTATATTATTACATTGGAATTATTATAAGGAAACAATTCCCAAAGGGAAGATAAATTTATATGTATTAGAAAGAAAAACTTCCAACCTGATACCCATAATACATTGGGGAATAAAAAATATAAAAAATTATAAAAAATAAAATGATATAAATTGAATCCTTGAAACTCATTCCGAGGATTCAACTTAAAAAATTATGTAAATAATACATAATAAGGATGATCTCAAATTCCTAGTAAGGGTTAGTAATGTTTATAAAATAATGAATAATGAGAATAAATCAATATTGAAAGGTAGATAACTGAAACACATTCAATTTTCTCAATATTTCAATATTGAAACTTAAACATGGAAATTATGACAATTGAATAATAAATGGAATAAAGAACACAAATTCTTATTTACTGAATTCATAACGACTGATATCAAAATCATATCATCAAGGCTTCATTCCACAAATATAATACATTCAAGGGTTCCTTCTAATAAAAAAATATTATCAAGTATTTATTGCATGAATCTATTACTATCAATAATTCCTGATATTAAAATAATAAATGGGTAAGGGCTCAGCCAAAACCATATATCGTTGTTCAAATTAATCATATCGATGCATCATGGGGCCATTGTGTACCCCACCCATCACATAATGAATCCAAGACATTCCTCATATATAGAACAATTGATTTAATTAATAAATAATATTCCTTATCATCAAATATATATTTTGACTAAATTATATTGATTTATCAATAATTCACTGGTGGTGGATAAGTAACTACCTGGGTTGTTGATGTTGATGAATGAAAATAATATTTAATGCCCATTAAATCATTTTTGAGAAAAATAATCATTAAACATTTGGTAGTGTCCCTTACCACTATGAAACAGTTAAATCAATGTTCTGCCAGAATTATATGATAATTTTAATATCATTATAATAATGAGATTGATTATATAACATGTCAATGGTATGAATATATATCATATAAAATTTAATTGGTGCATAACAAAAAATAAATTTAAATGGAATGTAAATTGAGACGAAACCCCTAACCAATGTGGTAACATGTGAATTGGAAGACCCAAATATAATGATCATAAAATTAAACCCTTAAATTATGTGTTAATAAATGGATTCATCATTTATTATATCAAAATGGTCAATAGATACACTACAAAAAATGATGTATTTGGGGTTAATGTGGTATTACTCATGAAAAGAAATGTGAGACAAGAATCCATTACCATAACCTTGATATTGTCATGTGTTATTGATCAACATGTATAATGGTTTAAAATATATTAACAAATTATAACAAAGAAATAATCATGTTTATATTATCATATATAATCTTCTTATAATATATTTTTACCCGTATCTTAACAATCATTTATTATTCTCGCCATTTCTGGCCCTAATTTCCTAGCTTTCTCAAGTATGTTTTGAATTGTTACCTGTTTTTTCAATTATATAGATAATAATTTAATCAAATAAATATTTTAAATCATGATTTAATAATAATATTTTATCATTTTATATTTTTTATAATAGTATATAATATTTGAAGTAATGAAATTATGTTCACCATTCAGGGAGACAGTAGGTCATTCGTACGCATTAACACTACTTACATTATTTTGACGAATTTAATGAATTAAAATTAAATTATATATAAATATATTATAAGTAAATTAAATTATATATGTTATATATTTTACAATGTTTTATTAAAACTATCTTTTATACGTTCAATGTATAAGGTGAACGAGGCACATCACTTTGGGGAGTGGCTGTCCACATTCCACAAACTATTATATTGTCTTTATAGAAGGGAAAATTTCTATTGATATATGTGTTAAAAAAATTAAATACTCATAATGAAATAATAAATGTTAGGTATATAAAATATAAAATTATTTTACATTATTATACCCCCCATGATTAGCATAATGGAAAAATGAATAATCATCGTTTCTTGGGGTGGTAGTCCGCCACATATGTAAAAAATATGTTCATTAGTCGTTAGATAGAAGTGTGTGTTTGTAAATGTTGAAATATTGACATAAAAACCCAATTATGTTGAGTATAATATTTTTGTTACATAATAATTGAATAAAAATATTTTATGGAGTTGGGAATGGAAATACAACTAATGAGTTTTGGGAAAGTTATTACCTCTTAATCGGGTTATTCATTTTTGTTTATACCGTAAGGCTTCCTTTGATTGATTTATCCACTAATACAATGATCAAGGGTGAAGTATGGGATTTTGGAGAGTGAATTGTGTATATCATGGATGAAACTATGTTTTTGGAGAGTTTTTAGGATGTGGGTGGGTTGGTGGCCATTTATAAGGAAGGGGATTTGAAATCTTGTAAATACCAAAAGTTATTAATTAATCTGATGAAAAATTTACCTACAGTGTATTAAAAAATAATAATATTTACATTAATGTTTATAATGGTGGATAGAAACTTCCACAACAAAAAAATTGGTTCCTTTTGATTATTTGGTACATTATATACTATGATTACCAAATTTTATCAATTTGGTTTTTAATAAATCATCCTGTTTTGTAACCTAATGAATTTAACCATTATAACTAAAATAAGTGATATTTATTCGAAAATTTAGGTCCAATAAATTATTAATACAATATGAAATTTATAAAATAATAATCACATTTGATTTATAAATTTATATCTAAACTAGCTCATATGACGTACTAAAACATTTCTTAATCGAAGACTGTATTAATAATGTTTTAATAGTATATATATCAATTTTTAATTTATAAAAGACAAATTGGTCCAATAGTGGACCATATTTAATATTTAATGACAACAAAAAATAATTTTTCATATTATTGGATTTTTATCAATTTTAGTTAATATTATAAAATATTATTTATTGTATAATAGTAATAATTTCAACTTTGACAACATTTATTAAATTTTAATTTTAAAATATATAAAAAAATTACAAAATTAAAATATTTAAATTTTAATGACATGTTACATTTCATCATCACCAAAAAATATAATTTAAAACAATAATGAATAAAATATTTTTAACTTTTAATATTTATAGTGGAATTTATTTTAGTTAATTATAAGCTAAATAATCACTATGTTGGGGTTCTTAGCATTCTAGGAAAATTAATCATCTCACCAATGTAATTATAAATTAGTATGACAAAAATAACCCATAATTCTTTCATAATGGTTTTTATACCAAAATATATGATTTTTTTGTACATATCGTAATGTATTATAAATTCTTATGTTAAGGAAAGATCATTTTTTTTCTTTTTTCCTTACATAACAATTTATATAGGGAAGTTACAATTAATAATATCCCAATAACACAAAAAATTTGAATCAGGTGTGTATGATTTCAATCTATTAGCAGCTAATATTTTTTTATAAGTTCCTTAGTCAATTTCACTATTATGATTAATGTTTAGTACCATCTAAAGCTTAATTTTACATTAATTAATGAAATTAATTTTAATAAGATTCACTAATATTTTTGGTCAAAAATTATGTTGTAATTATTAAATAAAATATTATATAGATTATAAAAATTTATTTCCTTATTTCAAAATTAAAATAACAAACATGGGAAAATTATGATTAATGAAAATCTCAAATATGTGGTGAGAAATAGAGTTTTTAATGTAATAACATTAAAAAGATCAACATATTTTTTATCCAACTTTAATATTAAAAATATTTCAAAGTCTTAAATTCGGTTAATATATTTAGATATATAATTGATGGATTTTTAATTAAAAACCAATTTTTAATATAATTTAGCTTTCACAATTATTTAAAGGAAAATGATGTTTTCAAAGAAAATAAAAACAATTTCACTATTCATCAAAAAATGCATGTTCCTAGAAAAATACAAAAAAAACACCTGAAACTAATTTTCATACTATGAACACAAAAAATATGTTTATTTTGAAAAATAATGTTTATTAATATGAAAAATGATTGTTTTAAAAATGTTGTTTCATTATATTGATGCAAAACTCAGGTTTTCATGCAATATAATCGTGTATTTTGTATATAAAATGATTATAAAGGTCATTAATAAAAAAAATTAAGCATGTAAATTCATTTCATTCTACATGTATAACATTTTAAGGTCTTGGTCTATTAAAATTATTATATCTAGTAGTCTTCTATAGTGTAATAGTATGGAGTAATTCTCGAATTATACTTTTTCCCAGGGATGAAAAATCATTTTTCGGGAAAAAAATGCATCCTCCGTGGTTTGGGGATGTGTATTATTAATGATAAATCGAGACTATGAATCTATCATATACATGTTCCAAAAAAATTCCATGGTGGATGTTAGATCGTTGGGAGCACTGATGCACTCAACCTCATTGGTCTGATCTTCAGTCCCCTCAGTATTATTGTAGTTGGCATCGAGATAATTCTCTTAATATGAGTCAAATATGGTTTAAATACACTAATTTACCCACATTCTAACATTTAGGGGGTATTTCAGACACTTTTAAAATTTATAGGGGACCCCTAAATAAAAATGAAGCTAGGTCCTCCCAAAATACATGTTTGTGCGATATCCATCGATACTACCATAAACTCAGTGCTTGACACCATTCCACCCAACTGGGACATCATCTGAACATTGAAACACAATTTCGGCTTGTTCATATTGTTTTCCTAAAAGGATGGATAGAAAAGATATATATCTTCTCTATTCAACCCGGGATTTTGAGGCATCCTGGTTATAATGATGATCATCCCAGAACCAATGTCCAAAATGTACAAGTAGATATCCATGTAACTGACCAATATTGTAATAAATGGTAGTTGTATGTTTCCTTATATGATAATTCCTTCATCTTTCTTTTATAAGGAACTTATGGATTAGAATTCCCCTTTCATTGACTCCTTTGAATAGTATCCCTATACGAAGCAAGATCTCCTTCAAACTATAGGGATATTTCATAAGAATCATAATGATCCTCATACATTTCAATAGAAAAGTGGATTCATATAAGAAATAAAATCATTACTGGAATACTAGAAAGGATATTCCAAACATCATTCTTCCATTTAAAATGAATGTTTATTCCCTAGAGGGTCTCTCCTTCATAGATTCCAAAGTGGATGTCATTTATGGTATCATTTTGGTCTACCTAGTATTGTAAATATTTTACTATATACTCTCTATCTTGTTGTGAAAATATCTCACCACACAATATGTTGTTTATTTTCTAGCTCTATCTGGATGAGGAGATCATGATGCAGTGGTGGCCTAGCTTCTTTATCAACCAACATGATTGGATTCCAAGATGTACAAAACATAAGTGTTTGGGAGGAATTTTCCAGCTAATATTTTCCTGGATACTTCTTCCTAGTATCTATATCATGTATGGTATGATTTGAGACAATATCTTGAAAATTATCGTAGCTCATGTGCCCCAATCCATTCCTCCAATGATGTAGGCCAGAGAAAACCATGGGGTTCTCATTTAATTACTTACTATTATGTGTTTTGATGTTTTCTACCATATAAATAGTGTTCATATGAGGATATTTATATTCCTCACCTATGTAGTAATCTATAACGGGATGTAAGATGGTTTTGTTTCCTTACATGGGAGGCATTATATTTCCCAGTGAGAGTGATGCCTTTTGGAACTAGGGGGGATATGGTTTTTATGGTAACATCCTCATCATTTCATTAATGAAATGTAAGGTTATGTAATATATGCAAATGTAATTGAAGAAGTGTCAATGGAAAACACATGAAGTTTTATCATTCACACAATGGAATGAATGATTCTATGATCATGTGTGACTAACATGTGATCTACCTGATCATCATATTTCTATATCCCTCTACTAGAATCCTTCTTCCATTCAATAGAATCATCAATATTACTTTATGGTTCTATAGTGACATTTGATCCTATAATATAAAATAACACAACGTAACCAAACACCTATCCACATAGGCCCATGTCCAATCAATGAAGAGAGATAATTTATTAACAATGTGTCCCAGGACCCGGTGGTATAAGAAATAATAAAAATGAGCATTGAATATTTATTTATTGGACCTTGTAATCTATAGAAAATTTTAACCCATTTATCTATGGAATATATTTTGTATCCCCATACCATTGAATTAATGATGTAATAAGTCATCTTCCTTCATAGTAGGAAGGTAACTCAGGGATTGTATCCTTGAAGGGGTTTTCGATCCACATTTTATCAATTATGTAGAAATATATAGCAAGATGGTGACTAATGGTTCTATACATGGAAGGATAATAATAATAGGCCAAAAATAAATTAGCCTTTTTTAGAATAGGATTCAATATGTGTACCATCCTAGAATATTCTTCAGGCATGTAGGTAGTTGTATTTTCTGAAAAAAAAATATTCTCACTAGAGAAATATGTGGAAATGAGCACAATAGTGGCGAAGTACACTTAATGTAATAAATTAGGTGCGGATCATTTTCAGAGAACTCCCAGAATCTACAAGGATAGTTTTGTATAATGAGGGAAGTGAAAATATCACCCTTAACATTCCCCGTGAACAACATTGGTAGTTTTTCCTTAGACATTGGAACATCATGTAAATACATGAAGCCTTTCCACTAGGAATAATGTTTGAAACTCACTCAACAAGGGTTCTCTTGAATTCTAATAGGTTTTAAATAAATTTCCTATGTGTGCATGATATTAATTGGAGGATGAAGTATCTAAAAAGGTATTCCAAATAAGTAATAGAACCTATAAAAAATGGATCTACCAGATGAATGTGATTACTTCATGTTTAATAAAACACCAAATAATGGAGGCCTCATACTATTATATGGTTTCCAACATTGAGAAAAACTCTGAAATAATGTGGTCTAGGTTCTTCAATGGGGTACCCATCCCATCAAATGGAAGGAAACTAGGATTTCCAAAAACTGTGAATGATTGGATATTGTCTTCCCATAAGGATATGGATTCATTGATGATTAGTTGTCTTATATTATGTTTATAGGGCCTCAAGGAATGTAATAAGAGAGGCCAACAAGTATTATTGATGAGAATATATGATGAAAATTGATCGATAGGCTCATCAATTTTTGTAGTGGGTACATCAACTCATATAGTGACCTGACCAAGATCCTGATGAAGATAATCAATTTTATCAGGTGCTTTTGAAGATTCATATCTCATTCACTTACCATATCCCTTAACATTTACTCAATATAGATGGATGAGGCCCCCTATATCTGGTGGAGATACATGGATGAGGAGATATAGGTACCCCACTTGGGGAGAGATGGTGTCTAATACAGAATATACATAACCCATGTGTTCATATACATTGACGTCAACATTGAAACCTTTGTGCTTCTATATATGCTGGATCATGGTTGGTACTGTGGGTTCTTTATTTTCATTTTTGACTACCTAAAATGGATTGTGGGTAATGATTTATCTCTTTCTCCGTTTGAGATTCTAAATAATGCGAGTCAATTACCCATTGGGTGGAATTGTGAGTACATGTCCCATCCTCTAATAAATAGTGTGGGAACATTCTAGTGGGTCCCACCCTTAAGGAATATCTTACCAACCATCCCATGAATCTATTTCCCCATTCCACAGATCCATCATATGTTCTCTGGAAACCATAATAATGATGAAAATGGATAGAGGGGATCATTCATCAATAGAACATAGGACATACTATAGCATGAAAGGGATGAAAAGGAGTCCAACATAATGTCCCCATCCTCTGATCTATATGTACAGTGTCCCATCATCCAAATGTTATTAGAACATAGTGATTAACTAGATATATATTTTTCATTAGGGGTATCACAATAACCATATGAGCCAAGGTATTGATCGAAAATGGCCACTACATTATCATCCTTAATTGACTATTGATAAATGGGATCAAGGTGATTCTGAAACAATGTATAGGAAATCTAATGATTTCAGTTGTGGTAAAATTTCTACCATATAACCCGGTATAAACAAACTTAATATTCCACTATGCGGGAATCTGTGATATTGAATGTTGATGCTTCTATAGGCCAAAACACAACTGACCGATTTTGAATGGAAATAGAATCCATGATTCCCTATTTTTCAAAGGATGGGTCATGTTCATGGTTATAGGGAACCTCAATTTTTATAGGACTATATATTGTTGGATTTTCAAATGTTAACTGTCATGACCCAGCCCCCAGGGCCCATGTCGTAACTACCCCAAGCGAGCCTTCCCTAGGCTAGGGGCTGGCTGTAACGACCCAAAATTTTTGAGTTGTATATTAACTTACTCTTAATGATTTAAATAGATATTTTAATGGTTAATGCAGGAAGGGGAGTCGATGGATTCATCCAGTATACTTGAACCTTATGAAGCCCACATATCAGGGCATGGGAAGGAGGTGGCATCTTTGGGCTTCGCTTTGGATCAAGCCCAAGATGAACTCCAGCGTGTCAAGCTTGAATGGAAACGCCTTCGGGAGAAGTTCAAGTTAGTGGAGATTACTACTAGGGCAATGTTATCTGAGCCTCCCTCAGATTCTCTCACCATAGCACAACTTACACTTAGGTCATATGCTGGTGTTATAAGGGGATATGTGATGAGACCCTAGCTTCTTTGTTTAATCCTTTAGGATGAATAAATTGAGATTTCTTCCTTTAGCGAAGTTTGTGAAATTTTCATTGTCCAGATAAATTTAGGATGTATTTATTGATGAATTTTGAATAAAATGATATTTTTAAATATTTATGTAAACCTTAAATAATTAATGATGTGTAATGATTTTCAAAAAATGGTCTTCTGCAAAAGTGTTCAGTAAGGAATTTAGAGTCTAATAAGATCAACATAATTTTTGATGAATAGTAAATTATGAATAGTAATTTTATGCTTAGGATTAGTAATGTGACCAAATGGATTAGTAATGTCACTTAAAGAAAGTTAAAATATAATTTTGACTCCTTGATTAAGTAATGAGATTCAATAAAATGGGTAAATAACGGTTTCATAATTTATTATTCAAGTATTAGTTTTTTAGGGAGAATATTGTATTTAATTAAATATTAAATTAAAAATATTTAGAAATATATTTTTATAAAATGGACTTTATTTTTGAACTCTGAGCACCGATATTATGTTATGGTAATTTTTGGGGTTTTTTCTGAAAAAATGAATTTTCGGTGAATAGTGTTTTTATTTAAAAATTAAATTAAAAATATTTAGAAAAATATTTTTATAAAATGGAGTTCATATTTGTAATCATAGCGTCGATATTTGGTTATGTTGAAATTTTGGGATTTTTCTGAGAAAGATGAATTTTTATTGAATAGCAAAAAAACAATTTTAGGGTGTCAGTATGTTTAATGACATCATAGTTCTATCATGGTGATGTCATGAGATATTTTAAGGGTTTTCCGACCAAAGGTGATGCATTATTGTATTGGGGGCCCCATGTGGCCTAAATCCATGGGAAATATCATGGGACAGCACATGGTTTTGAGAAAACCACTTGTGAGGTGTCCCTTGGCCATTAATGCCTTGTCCCATCACTTTCCCTATAAATACCAAGCCATTCTCTCATCCGTTGGACTCCAAAATCATTATAAACGATGTTATGCTCTCATAACCTCCCAATGAGTCCTCCCAAGGTTCCCTCAAGCCTCTCAAGGTCCCAACCTTTGAGTTTTAAGAGTTACATTTATGGTAAAGGATCTGACCTCTCTCTTTCTTTTCATGTAATATCTTTTATGTCATTCCTTTTATGCTCCATGTTCTTATGTGGGAGGATGTTATTTTATATTCCTCTTACTTCCCTTTTAATTTTTATATGATGAGATATCCCCTCTTACTCTCATCATTATGTTTTATGAATGTTTAAGTGACATCGTTAGGCTGCCGAATTTTTAAGGGATTCTTTCACCCTTCTCATTTTCAAGTTCTATTTTCATGTCAAGTCTTTCAAGATCCTTTTTATTATGTTGGGTTATGATCTCTATACCTATAAAAATGAACTTTTATGATCATATTATGATAGACCCTATTTGTTAAATTTTATTAAAGTATAAGTGACGCCGTTAGGCTGCCAAATTTTCATAAGAGAAATATTATTTTTGTCTTACTTCCATGTTTTTCATTTCAAATGGTATGTCCTTAAAATTTCATTACCATGATTCATATCTTTTATATTCTGTCCCTATACTATTCTTATATATCATTTATTAGTGGGTGACCCATTTCCCCTCTCTATTCGACGTTTTCTAAAACCGTGTAACGTAGCCGTTATGCTGCAGAATTTTCGTCTCAAATTGTCTCTCTTTTTGTCAAAATTATTTTGTGTTATTAAGTGAATACTCAAAGCTCTTATACCTATAGGTGTATTCACCTATATATCAATATGTTCTATTTTAAATTCTTGGATTTATATACATGAAACCCACTTTCCCTTTCCATGGGTTTAAAGTGACATAAAGATCATGTCTTTTAACCAGTTTTTAAAACGTTATGATTATGAAATGAAACCCATTTCTTTTATGCTATATTGGATGTTTATGAAATGATTGATGATGATATATGTGGCTCACATTATAATAAAGATATGCCAAGGATGCACCCATATATCTCTCCAATGCATTGGGTAAAGACTTAATCTCTATAGATGACCTTTTAGACTGATACCTTGGTGAATAACCGTGGTAATTTTTAATGACACCTTGGGGATGGACCTTGGTGAAACGAAATGATTGTAAATATTAAATTTTTTAGCCACATCTTCAAGTTATGAACAATTTTATTTTTATTATGATATATCTCATGATTTCTTTCTTATGCCTTAAAGTTATTTTCATGACCTTATTGAAGTATCTCAAGTTTACATGTAAAATGTTTCTCTTGTTTCCCTTACTAGGACTTATGTTCACCCTTTCTTTTAATGTATGTCCCCATGTTATGAGATGCAACAATTAACCTAGGATGAACTTAAGGAGAAGCCTTTCAAATGTTTAAGAAGAATGCTTTATGTTGTTTTCATGTATTATGTTTCTGGTCTCCAAACACTAATCCTTAAAGATCACCAGTTCTGTGTAATGTAATGAATGATTATGTTATAAAAAGACGGGATTCTATAGTTGGTATCAAAGGATGGTTTAGTTATTTGAGGAAATTAGGATATAAAAACGTTAGGAAGAACCATTTAGAAATGTTTAAATATAGGAAAACTTCCTGGTATTTTGGTAAGTATTGAGTAAGTGGTTTATCAAACAAATACATCCCTGTCTGGATACGAGCAGGTAGAGGCAGCTCTGGCACAGATGTACATAGGGGTAAAACCCGAAAACACTGCTTTGAGTTAGACTCGAATGGGAACTGGTGCACGATAACGAGCCTTACTGCACTCTTGGTTATGATACTTTTGGGGGATATGTTTGGTTAATCACAAGATTTTTATGAATCATTATGAAGGAATTATAAAGAAATGTAATTGTCTAAGAATGAAGTCATAGTTAAAAGATTCATAAATGAAATAAGTTTCTCACAAAAGTATTATTCTTTTAGAAAATGGCAGGCAATAAGAGGAACCATGCAGATGGTGACCGCAATGTACCATGTGCTGATGGCCCTCGGATGGAATCCGGAATGGATACATTCATGCGAATGTTAAACCAACTTACTCAAGTTATGAGAAATAACTTGAATCAAGTTGAGAGGCCGATCTCACCATGAAGGGAGCAACATTCTGTTGATTCCTTAATGCGTCAACAACCACCATCATTCGGTGGATCTACTAACCCATGCAGAACAATGGATAAGCTCCATTGAAAAGATATTTTCTATACTCCTTTGTTCGGAACAGGAAAAAGCCACCCTTGTTGTTTACCGCATAGAGGGAGAAGCTTATCGGTGGTGGTCACTGGTCAAAAACACGATGCCTAGAGGAGAGATGGAAGCTATGGATTGGGAAGGGTTCCGGGGAATATTCATTAATAATTATTTCCCTCATTCCCTGAGAACAATAATAGAGAAAGAGTTTCTCGAGCTGAAGTAGAAGGAGAACAAATTTGTCGGAAGCTATGAGATGAACTTCACACAACATTCACGATATACCTCTAGCTTTGTCATGGATCCAAGTGGGATGGTTGATAGATTTTTTGGTGGACTGAGACCTCATCTGTGGAAGAATTTAGCCAAATGGGACTATGATAGCTACGAGGAGATCGTGAGGAGTCCAATGAAAGTCGGGCTAGAGTTTGGTGAGACACAATGGTCTCATAAATCAAATGACAAGAAGAGATCGTTGGAGCCCAGTTTAGGGAAGACCATTGATCAGGGAAGAGTTGGAAAGAAAATGAAACTTACCACATGAAATAAATTTGAGAATAAGCATCCATGGAACTGCTTGATCAGAAGTGGAAAGTGCTACAATTGTGGAAGAGGATGCCATATTTCTTTGAATTGTCGTAGTGAGGTGAGGCCTCAACTCCCCAACACTAACAGCATAGGAAAGATGGTTCTGGCTTTACCCGAAGTCCATTGCTTCAAGTGTGGACAACTTGGGCACTATGCTAATCTCTGTCCAAATCCAAGGGCAGTGGAGGGGATTCACCATCAACCTCAGCAAAGGTTAGGGGAGAAAGGTCATGCTTTTTCTATCACAACAACTGAAGATGAAGCTCCAAATGACATGGTAGGAGGTACTCTTATTGTCCTCTCAAAACTAGCAACTACTTTGTTTGATTCTGGTTCTACACATTCCTTTATTTCCTCCAAGTTTGCAAAGAATATAGAATCAATCCCCGAATTTCATGAGGTAGAGTTGTTAGTCAATACTCCAAGTGGGATTATCCATGAATCAATAGTGTTTAGAGACTCTAGTGTTTACTTTAGTTAGCACAATGTTAATGCAAATCTATTAGTCATTCCCATGTTGGAATTCGATGTTATACTTGGGATGGACTGGCTCTCAATGTATAATGCTAAGATCAAATGCAGAAGTAAGGAAATCTCAGTAGTCTTGAATAAATGACCTACAGTTATATTCCAAGGAGAGATATACCGAACTGATTCCTATCTAGAAGCACCTCCCATAGCTTTCTTTATGGAGTTAATCGGTGATGATGAAGAAGGAAAAGGGAGCATACAAATTGAAGATGTTCCGATTGTTCAGGAATACATGGATGTATTTCCTGAGGAGTTATCTGGACCTCCCCCAGAAGGAGAGGTAGTGTTCTCCATTAAACTCATACCTGGATCTCAACCGATATCAGAGACCCCATATAGAATGGAAAAAGTGGATCTAGAAGAATTAAAGAAACAACACCAAGACTTGTTGGAGAAGGGGTTTATCCAACCGAGTATGTCTCCTTGGGGAGCACCGGTTCTCTTTGTGAAGAAAAAGGATGGATCAATACGGCTATGCATTGATTATAGAGAACCGAATGGGATCACAGTGATGAATAGATACCCTCTTCTAAGAATTGATGATTTATTTGACCATCTTCATGGGGATCAATTCTTCTCTAAGATTGACCTTCGATCAGGTTATCATCAACTGAGGGTGAAGAAGGAAGATATTCCAAAGACTGCCATCCGATCAAGATATGGGAATCATGAGTTTACTGTTATTCCCTTCGGCTTTACTAATTCTCCTTCTATTTTCATGGATTTGATGAATAGAGCCTTTAAGGACTACCTTGATAACTTTGCGGTAGTTTTTATTGATGGTATTTTGATATAATCAAAAAGTCAAGAGGAGCATGAAGATCATCTGAGGGTTATTTTGAAAACTCTACGGAAGGAGAGGCTCTTTGGAATGTTCATCAAGTGTGAGTTTTGGTTACAACAAGTGGATTTCTTGGGGCACATCGTAACTAATGAAGGAATCTCAGTGGACCCTACAAAGAAAATGGTTCTGGAGGAGTGTCCTCAACCCACAACAGTAACTGAGATTCGTAGTTTCCTTGGTTTAGCAGGATATTATAGGAGTTTTGTGAAAAACTTTTCACGGATTTCTAATCCACTAACCAAGTTGACTCAAAAAGGGGTTAAGTTCATCTGGAAAAATGAATGCGAGGAATGTTTCCAAGAGCTGAAGAAGAGATTTTCACTGCACCTATGTTAACACTACCCTCTATCAGAGAAGGATTCGTTATCTTTATCGATGCATCTCTGAAAGGGCTTGGGTGCATCTTCATGCAAAATGACAAGGTAATTGCTTATGCATCTCGACAGTTGAATATTCATGAGCAGTATAATCCTACACATGATCTAGAGCTAGAAATAGTTGTTTTTGCTCTAAAGATATGGAGGCACTATCTTTATGGGGAGAAATTTGATATATACACTGAACACCAATTTTTAAAGTATATTTTCACACAGAAATAATTGAACATCAGACAAAGGAGATGGTTAGAGCTTATTAAAGAATGTGATTGTTCAATTCATTATCACCCTGGAAGAGTAAACAAAGTCGCGTATGCGTTATTCAGGAAAGACCATGTTATTTTGGAAACAATGAGGATCCTAGGAGATCCCTTGATTAAAGATCTAGTAAAACTGGACATGGGAATTATAAGGAATGGGACATCATCAACCCTATCCCAAATGATTTCTCAACCTTCATTACTAGAGAAGATCAAGAAGGCTCAAAAAGAATATCCTATGCTGTAAGAGAAGTTGGAGGCTTTAAAAGATGGGAAGTTCTCTGATTTCAATATTGATCAAGAAGGTGTATTGAAATTTCATACAAGACTATGTGTTCCATCTATTCCGGAGATAAAGAGAGAACTGATAGATGTATCTCATAGCTCTACTTTCTCTATACATCCAGGAAGCACTAAAATGTATAGAGAGCTTCGTGATCATTATTGGTGGGATAACATGAAGAGGGAGATTGCTGATTACACTACAAGGTTCCTGGTGTGTCAACAAGTAAGGGTAGAACGACAACTTCGTAAGGGGGTATTGCAACCGCTACCCATACTAGTATGGAAGTGGGATAATATCACTATGGACTTTGTAACTGGCCTCCCGAAAACATCCAAAGGAAACAATGCAATATGGGTTATTGTGTACCGTCTCACCAAGACATACCATTTTATCTCTATTCAGCAAGATTTATCTCTGGGTCAACTTTCCAAGACATACGTAAAGGAAGTGGTGAGGCTGCATGGGGTACCACTATCCATCATGTCTGATCGTGATCCAAGATTCACATCAAAATTCTGTAGAAGTCTTTAACATGCTCTGAATAGTTAATTGAATTTTTGTACGGCCTATCATCCTCAAACTGATAGCCAATCTGAAAGGACTATTCAGACACTCGAAGACATGATGAGATTATTCTCAATGGAATTTAAAGGTGGATGGGATCAACACCTCCCATTAGTTGAGTTCTCCTATAACAACATCTTCCATTTGAGTATTAAGATGGCACCCTATGATGCTCTATATGGAAAGTGATGTAGAACTCCTACTTGTTGGGATGAAACTAGTGATTGAAAGCTTCTTGGGCCTGATCTTGTACAAGAGATGATAGAACAGGTTCATGCCATCCAACAACAATTAAAGGTTTCTTAGAGTCATCAGAAGAGCTATGCTGACAATCGTCGAAGGGAATTGGAGTTTGGTGTTGGAGACAAAGTCTTCCTTCGAATTTCTCCATGGAAGAGAGTCATGCGGTTTGGGAAGAAAGGGAAGCTCAGCCCTAGGTACATTGGCCCCTATGAAATCCTTGATCGCAAAGGATCAGTGGCCTATCGTATAGAAATTCCACTAAACCTTGCTCATGTTCACAATGTCTTCCATGTATCTCTCTTGGGGAAGTACATACTCGACCCTTCGCATGTACTGAACCCAGAGGTGGTACAACTGGAACATGACCTCTCTTATGAGGAGAAACCAATGAAGATCTTAGACCATAGAGACAAGGTTCTACGAAACAAGACTACCCACCTTGTGAAAGTGTTGTAGAGGAATCATAAATATGAAGAAGCGACTTGGGAACCTGAGGAAATGATGATGCAAAAGTACCGTCACCTTTTCGACTAGGCCTAAAGTATAAATTTCGGGGACGAAATTTCTTAAGGGGGGAAGAATGTAACAACCCAAACTTTTTGAGTAGTAGATTAAATTAATCTTTATGATTTAAATAGATATGTTAATGGTTAATGAAGAAAGAGGAGTCGATGGCATCATCCAGTAGAATCGAACCTTATGAATCCCACTTATCAGAGCTTGGGAAGGAGGTGGCATCTTTGGGCTTCGCTTTGGACCAATCCAAAGCCGAACTCCATCGTTTCAAGCTTGAACGGAAACTCCTTCGAGAGAAGTTCATGTTAGTGGAGATTACTACTAGGGCAATGTTATCTGAGCCTCCCTCAGATTCTCTCTCCATAGCACACCTTACACTTAAGTCATATGATGGTGTTATAAGGGGATATGTGACGAGACCCTAGCTTCTTTGTGCAATCCTTTGGGATGAATAAATTGAGATTTCTACCTTTAGTGATGTTTGTGAAATTTTCCATGTACGGATAATTTTCGGATGTATTTATTGATGAATTTTGAAAAAAAAGGATATTTTAAAATATTTATGTAAACCGTAAATAATTAATGATGTGTAATGATTTTCAAAAAAATGGTCTTCTGCAAAAGTGTTCAGTAAAGAATTTAGAGTCTAATAAGATCAACTTAATTTTTGATGAATAGTAAATTATGAATAGTAATTTTATGCATAGGATTAGAAATTTGACCAAATGGATTAGTAATCTCACTTAAAGAATGTTTTAATATAATTTAGACACCTTGATTAAGTAATGAGATTCAATAAAATGTTTAAATAACGGTTTCATAAATTATTATTCAAGTATTAGTTTTTTTAGATTGAATAGTGTTTTTTAATTAATGATTAAATTAAAAATATTTAGAAAATTATTTTTATAAAATGGACTTTATTTTTGAACTCAGAGCACCGATATTATGTTATGGTAATTTTTGGGGTTGTTTATGAAAAAAATGAATTTTTAGTGAATAGTGTTTTTATTTAAAAATTAAATTAAAAATATTTAGAAAATAATTTTTATAAAATGGAGTTCATATTTGTAATCAGACCATCAATATTTTGTTAAGGTGAAATTTTGGGATTTTTCTGAGAAAGATGAATTTTCAGTGAATAGTAAAAAAACCAGTTTTAGGGTTTCGGTATGTTTAATGACATCATAGCTGTGTCATGGTGATGTCATGAGATATTTTAAGGGATGTCCGACCAAAGGTGATGAATTATTTTATTGGGGCCCCATGTGGCCTAAGTCCATGGGAAATATCATGGGTGAGCACTTGGTTTTGAGAAAACCACTTGTGAGATGTCCCTTGGCCATTAATGCCTTGTCCCCTCACATTCCCTATAAATACCAAGACATTATCTCATCCTTTTGACTCCAAAATCATTCTCAACGATGTTCTGGTCTTATTACCTCCCAAGGAGTCCTTCCAAGGTGCCCTAAATCCTCTTATGGTCCCCAACATTGATTTTTAAGAGTTATGTTTAAGGTAAGGGATCCGACCTCTCTCTTTCTTTTCAAGTAATCTCTTTTATGTCATTCCTTTTATGCTCCATGTTCTTATGTGGGAGGATGTTTTTTTATATTCCTCTTACTGCCATTTTCATTTTTATATGATTATATATTCCCTCTTACTCTCATCATTACTTTTTATGAATGTTTAAGTGATGCCGTTAGGCTGCCGAATTTTTAAGGGATTCTTTCACCCTTCTCATTTTCAAGTTCTATTTTCATGTCAAGTCATTAAAGTTCCTTTTTATTATGTGGTGGTATGATCTATATACCTATATTACTTATCTTTTATGATCATATGATGAGAGACCCTATTTGATCTCGTCAAGTCATTTTTATTAAAGTTTAAGTGACGTCGTTAGGCTGCCAAATTTTCATAAGAGAAATCTTATTTTTGTCTTACTTCCATGTTTTTCATTTCAAATGGTATGTCCTTAAAATTTCATTACAATGATTCATATCCTTTATATTCTGTCCGTCTTCTATTTTTATAGATCATTTATGAGTGGGCGACACATGTCCCCTCTCTTTTCATCATTTTCTAAAACCCTGTAATGTAGCCGTTATGCTGCTGAATTTTCGTCACAAATTGTCTCTCTTTTTCTCAAAATTATTTTATGTTATTAAGTGAATAATAAAATATCTTATTCCCAAAGGGGTATTCACCTATATATCAACATGTTCTATTTTAAATTCTTGGATTTACATACATGAAACCCTCATTCCCTTTCTGTGGGTTTAAAGTTACATAAAGATCTTGTCTTTTAAGCTGTTTTTAAAACGTTATGATTATGAAATGAAACCCATTTATTTTATGATATAAGGGTTGTTTATGAAATTATTGATGATGATATATGTGGCTCGTATGATAATAATGACATGTCAAGGGACCGCCCGGATAGCGCTCCAATGCATTGGGTAAAGACTTAATCTCTAGAGATGCCCTTTTAGACTGATACCTTGGTTAATAATTATGGAAATTTTTAATGACTCCTTTGGGATGGACCTTGGTGAAACGAAGTGATTTTAAATAATAAATGTTGTAGCCACATCGTCAAGTTGTGAAAAATGTTATTTTTATTATGATATATCTCATGATTTCTTTCTTATGCCTTAATGTTCTTTTCATGACCTTATTGAAGTATCTCAAGTTCACATGTAAAATGATTCTCTTGTTTCACTTAATGGGCCTTCTGCTCACCCTTTCTTTTGATGTATGTCCCCAGGTTATGAGATGTAGTAATGAACCTAGGATGAACTTATGTATAATCCATTCAAATGTTTAAGAATAATTATTTATGTTGTTTTCATGTATTATGTTCCTGGTCTCCAAGACACTAAACCTTAAAGATCCTCAGTTTTGTGTAATGTAAAGAAAATTTATGTTATAAAAAGATGGGATGCTATACTGGAAAATAGATCCGAAGGTGTAATTCCCGATAATTGGGAAGGCATTTCCTTTATGACCTGTAAACACAACCAACCTAGAACACAACTGGAAACAAAACACTATGTAAACTATATAACAAAAGAGTGATGAAAAGTAAAAGGGGCTGGAAATACAAGCTCAACAGTAAAGTACAGGGAACTGGAAGTACATTTACAATTGAAGAAAGGAAGAACAACTACTGGGTCATCCTCTGGGATTCCTACCTAAAGGGTAGGTATAGATAGCCCCCTGAAAAATTCACGTCCGTTAGTTTCCCATGCGTATCAATTCGTTGTAAGGTCCACCTCCGGGTACCGTCCAATCCTGGTACTCTCAGTCTCATTCAGCGTTTTCCATCATCTACAACCATCACAACAATGTGTGGGGACAACCTCTGTAGGGGTGAGTATAACGATACTCAGTAGGGACCCTGAGACCCTCAAGGTCTCATAAAATCAAACAAGGATAAACCAAAAAGTATGAAATCAACTGATAACCTTACATAAGTATATGACCATAGATATACCTAAGTTATCATTTGATCCATCTCAGTCATGAGGAAAACACAAAGGTATTGACTTAGATCAAACCTGGATTTATTCTAGGGGTAATAACATTTTGAACCCTCAGCTTCTCGAGAACTCCTCCTCTATTGAGTACTGTGGGCGTACCGTATCACACAAAGGCGCTTCCCACAACCCATGGATTACTGAGGTACTCCTCCTATCGAGTACCGTGGGTCTTCTGCGTCACACAGAGGCGCTCCACACCGTGGGTCTGTCGCCACAACCAGGCACTACCCCTCATAGCCTACAGAGGTAGTCCTCCTATAGAGTACCCTGGGTCTTCCACCATAACTAGGCACTCCTATGACATAGGTCTACTACCACAACCAGGTGCACCCCACTGGGCTAGACGAGTCATTCATAGTCAATCAGTTAGTAGTCGTCCAGTCTCAGCCAGGTACTAGGTTCCCTCACAAATTCTTGGTCGTCTCTGAAAATCCACTCCACAATCTATGGGTCAATGATCCAACTACAACAATGTCCCACAAAGAAGGATCCCAATGGTCCGCCACATTATAGGGGTCTCAGTGAAACTGACGGTGCATCAATCGGACGCTCGGTCTGTGAGTTATTAGTTATTTAGTCCTGGGGGCCCGGTTGGATTTGTGCACGATTCAACCTGACCGTACATCAACTATACCCCAAACTCCAGAGAGCTATACTCAAAGGGGCGGTCATGATCCAAGATTACGAATGTTTTTTACAGTTCTTCAAAAGGAAATCTGGTTCCAATGATATGGCCAAAAAAAGTAAAGGGGTCATAAGGGGTCCTGGGTCCGGTCCGACCTGGCTAGAACGACCCGGCCCGACCCAGTTTGGGCCAACCTACATTGGGTCGACCCGACATGACCCATTGTGTCTGGCTTGGCCCACTGGGTGGGCTTTCCCGTTGGGTTCGGCCCGACCCACTGAACCAAGCTCAGCTGGCCGCGAGGGGCCGCGAAGAGCTGAGAGGGTGCAGACTAGCCACGAGGGCGCGAACCGACCGCGTGTCAGCATGATGGTGGTTTGGACTAAACGGCGCCTCATGGGTGACTCGGCCTAGAGGGATCCGTGAAGGTGCGGGCCGTTTCAGCCAGGGCGCCGCGAGCGGCACTAGAGGCTGGCGCGGCCTGGGCACCTAAGGCCGGCTTGGACGGTGCGCTGTGAGGGCGCAAGAGGCCGGCGGCCAGGGTGGCCCGGGAGGGTTCCGTGAGGCCAGAGCCATGGAGTGAATAGTGCGTGCGAGGCGTACAGACAGCAGATCTGCGGGGTGCGCGGGGTGTGTGGACGGCTGTGCCGTGAGGGGCACTGGGTGTTTGGGGCACACGAAGGGCGGAGATGTGGGGCTGCTGAGTGGTTGTGGTAGGGAGGCGGTGCCGCGGGGTGGTGTCATGAATCGTTGCCTTTGTCGCGGCCAGTGGTGGTGCAAGTTTCTGTTCTTCTGCTCTTCCACATAGGTTTTCATCCTTCTCCATCACGAAGAACACCAATGGAGATCGGAAAAGGGGTCATGCCAGGTTATTTTGGCCCGCATCCTCTGCATTTAGGGTGGTAGTAATCAGTTCATCAAGAACATAAACAATGAGCGAGCATGGAAGATAATTTTAAAAAACAATTCCCATAATCCCTCGTTAACAATATATTCCCAACCTGCAAGGAAAAACATCGACAGATCCACTTGATAAAAAGTTGGTCCATGTTCTTTGTTTTAGAAGGAAAAAATCAAGGGAATAATATCATACTTAAATAAAATTCATACCTTGTTTGAATTTGTGTGATGTCAGCGTAAGAAGGCGGATTTCAATTAATTGCACACGGACACGTCATATGTCAAATGATGCTCCAAGAAAGGAAGTTGAAGTTGAGGATGACGTTCTTCGTCTGTGGAGAATTCTTCAGGTAGGAAGCATTCTACATTGGAGTGTTTTCTCCCAAGAGCTTTAATCCCCCTTTTCCATCCTTTTTCCAACAATTTAATAGATTGCCCTTCCAAATAATAGATTATATATTATTTATCTTTATGGGTTTAAAATTACAATTTCAGCATTTAATTAAGTTGGATGGCTCAATTAATTAAAGTGGGAGGGTTAACATCATTAAAAGAGGGGGGTGATGGCCCCATTAAGTCTAGGGAGCTCTAGATACCCTCCCAAATTTATGAGAGAGATTAGAGGTTTTACTCAATTAAATGGGGGGCATAGTCCCGGATGGTCCCCACACTGTAACCTCTCGTGGAAGGATAGGTTCGGGTGGGACCCACCACTATTGACTCTAATCAGAGGTTACGGTGTGGGGTCCCCACATCCAAATTCCACATTATTGGTTATAATAAAAAAACATGGGTTTATTTTATTTTATTATTTCCATGAAAAACCCAAAAACTAACTTTCACCCTCAACCAACTGTCGTCGTGGTGAAATCTTTCTTAAGAGAATACCAGCGCTGTGAGTTCAATGGTGCCCTCAATTTTCAATTCCGAGTACCTATTTAAATGTTAGAAAAACTTTCTTGTACGTTTACTGAACGTACCCGAAAAAATCTTCAAAAATTGATTCCAGGCACACCGAGCCTCGGAATCACGCACCGTCAAATTTCACGGACTCGTAAAATTTACATTTATTTTAGAAAAATTACATGGAAATTCTGGGTCGTTACATTATTCCCACCTTTGGGATCCATTTCCATGTATTCAACTTCTCAACTATGTATACAAGTGAGGGTACTAAGCACTCATATGAGCTTCTGACTCCAATGTGCTCTTTTGAAGGTTTCTGGGCTACCAGCGAATGCGCTCCAGAGGTATCGATCACCCACAAAGGACCCGATCCTGTCGATCCTTAATCTCTACCGGAACCTCTGAAAATGATTCCCCATTGTCAACGTCCAACTCTCCATGGTCATGGAAGTCATAAGTATCATGCGCGTATCTCCTCAGCTAGGATGCGTGGAAGTTGTCGTGCACCCGATGCAACTGAGTTGGAAGAGCTGAGTGGTATGCCACCTTGCCAACTTTGCTGAGGACTTAGAAGGTTCTGATGAATCTCGGAGATAACATGCAGCCTTGGCCAAATCTTCATAGACCTCATCAGAGTGAGACTTGTAGAAAGACATGGTCGCCAGCCTCGAACTCTATAGGTCTCTGTCTCCTGTTGGCATACGACTTCTGCAGACTATGTGCAGTCTTCATCTGCTTCTAGATGATCTGCACCTTCTCTGTGGTTGCCCATACCATCTCGGGTCCGGCGAGTGTTGACTCCCCTGGGTCAGTCCAGCATAAAGGTGATCTGCAAGGTTGCCCGTACAACACCTCAAAAGGTTCCATCCCAATGGTGGAGTGATAGCTATTGTTGTACGCAAACTCTGAAAAATGAAAGTTATCCTCTCAACTACGACTGAAGTCATGGACACAAGCGTTAAGCATTTCCTTGAGGGTCTGAATGGTCTGCTATGTCTGGAAATCCATCTGAGTATGGAAGGCAGTGCTCAAACGAAGTTGTGTCCCAAAAGCCTCCTGAAACCTCTTCCTTGGTCAGGAAGTAAAATGTGTTTCACAATCAGATACAATCATCGTAGGTACTCCATGTAACAGCACACTATTCTGCACATAGAGGCATACCATTCTGTCTACTGAACCATGCTCTCTGATTGGTAGGAAATTGGCTGACATGGTGAGTCAGTCGACGATCACCCAAATCGAGTCATGTACCCTAGATGTAAATGGATGTCTTATCATTTAGTACATCGATATCCCATCCCACTTCCACTATGGAGACTCTACTGGTTGAACCAATCATGCGGGTACCTGATGCTCTGCCTTCTGCTACTGAAAAGTGAGGCATCGAGAGACAAACTCTACAACTTCTTTCTTCATTCCCATTCACCATTGCTGTCGTTGGAGGTCCTGGTACATATTCGCCACTCCTGGATGTACCTCTAGAGGGGATGTGTGGAATTCCTTCAAAAATTCTTCCTAAAGTCACAGAGGTACCATAGTACATCCTCTAAAGAGGATGACGTGCTCCCCACCATCAAAAAATCAATCAGCTGCCTGCCCTATGGATATCTGAGCACGGCGTGTCTCGCAGTACGCATCCCCATCATGTGCCTCTCTAACTCACTGATGAGGTTGGGGGGTGACTGTAAGAGACTGAAGGAAGGTTGTTCCATATCCATCCACAAAGGATGTCTGTAATGTAGAAAACTGATTCATCGCCTCGTCTAGCAGCTGTATACTAGACCTCCTGCTGAGTGCATCTGCAACGACGTTACCCTTCCCAGGAGTATAGACTATCTTAAAGTCATAGTCCTGGAGGAACTCAATTCAATGTCTCTTTCTCAGGTTCCGGTCCTTCTAAGAGAAGAAATACCTGAGACTCTTATGATCAGAGTACACTGTAAAACTTTCTCCTATCAGATAGTGTTGCCAAATCTTCAAGGCGAAGTCCACTTCTGCTAACTCCATGTCATGGGTAGCGTAGTTCTTCTCATGTTGTCTTATCTTATGAGATCCATAAGTGATCACTGCTCACTCCTTCATTAAGGAAAATCTGATTATGGTCCGTGATCCGTCACATTAGACTACATACCCTATGTCGTCCTCTGGAAGCCTCAAGATGGGGGCACTAGTCAACCTCTAACTTAGCTCCTAAAAACTCTTCTAGAATCTCTCCAACCACACAATGGGATACCCCTTCTTCATCAAGGATGATAATGGTGCTGCAAATCTGGAGAAGTCTGATACAAATCTTTGATAGTATCCATCCAAACTCAAGAAACTTCGTATCTCTGTCACACTCCTGGGTTGCTCCCATGAAAGTACTACCTCCATATTCACTTGATCCAATGCAACTCCAGCCTCTGAGATGACATGACCTAGAAATTGAATCTCTCAGATCCCAAACTGGCCATTGAGAGCTTACTATAAAGCTGCCTCTCTCGGAGTGTGTCCAGTACTACTCGCAAATGATAGGTATGCTCCTCCTCAGTAGTTGAGAAGATCAGAATGCCGTCGATGAAGACTACGAAAAAGCATTCGAGTTATGGATGAAAGATCCTATTCATGAGTCCCATTAACACTTTTGGAGCATTGGTTACGCAGAATGTCATAATGAAGAACTCGTAGTGGTCGTACCGACATCTGAAAGCAGTCTTCTGCACATCCTCATCTTGATCTATGAGCTTCTGATTGCATGATCTAATGTCTATCTTCTAGAACCACCATGCTCCATTCAGCTAATAAAATATATCATCAATCCTCGGGGGTGGGTACTTGATTTTCCTGTTAACCTGGTTCAGGCTCTGGTAGATGACACAAATCCTCAAGCTCCCACCCACCTTCTTGGCGAATCGAATCAGGGATTCGCTTGGAGAAACATTGTTCCAGAAGAATCCTGTCCCCTGTAAGTATTCATGTTGTACCCGCATCTCGTGAAGCTCCGCGAGTGCCATATAATATGTTGGAGTAGATATCAGTGTCATCCCGGGGTACCAGTCAATGTAAAATTCCACCTCTCTGCGAGGAGGTAGACTTGGGACATCATAAGGGAAAAATCCGTGTACTGGTCCACCACTATAGGATTGCTCGGACTCTCTACATCAGCAGCTCCGAGGGTAATCCAATCCAGCCAATGAGCGATAGGATTCACCCTGCTTCGGTTATGTTCGTCTCATGTTGCAAAGGCTCCTTTATCGCCGGTAAAGGTAAACCTGGTCCCATCTGTGTAGAAAAACTGCACTTTTCCCCTAATATAATCAATCAGAGCATGGACTGCAGATAACCAGTCTATACCCAAGATGACCTTGTAAGGCCTCGATGCCACAACTAGGATATCCCAGCCGAAGCTCTCACCCCCAAGAGTATGGTAACACTGCCGGAATCAGTGTGTAATCGTCAAATCCTCTCATGTAGGAGTCTCTTGACATAAGGATCGATCCAATGTCTTTGCGGATTCTCCGATCTCCGAATGAGGGTAGTGGAAATGAAAGAGTGACTGAAACCTATGTCTATAAGTACTATAGCTATGGTGTAGTAGACAATGATCCTGCCTCGAATCATCTCCCTAGCGCCATTATCATATGCCTCAACTTCCTGGAGCTAAGCTCTCACATGCCCCCCTTCTCCCTGCGGTCAGGGTGGACCTCTTGGGGGTGGTGGCAGTAACACCTCGAATCTTCATACACTACCAGTTGCACAACCATCTCCTCTTCCACGTCTGCCTGCTCCATGCGGACCGCCTTGATCGAATCTTTGTCTCTACCTTGGCTGTCCTTTGAAGTCCTCCTGATCATTTGTACGGTGGGTCAAACAGTCATGAGCCATGTGACCCTACCTGCCACATGTGTAATATTTCCCACTCCTAACATGTATTTATCCGCTTAGGGTTCCCCACATAACCAATCCTGAGTCATGAGGTTGTCCACTTGTAGGTCTGGTCCTCTAGGACCTCTGTGACATCTGTCTGCTGCCAACTGTAGAAGACTCTGATATTCATCAACTGGTGGTGGATCTCGCTAATAGAGACTACCCAACGGGGAAAATCTCTACTATGAGGGCTCTCTCTAACACCCCCACCTAATTTGGGATACTGAGTGAGATCATTGATGCCCTGATCGCTCTCCTAAGTCCATGCATGAAGGTCTGAGCCCTGAATAATGGGTCTCAAACCATATCGGTGGAGTAGTGTGAGAGGTCTTGGAACCTCAAAGAGTACTGAGCTATAGACATGATACCATGCTGTAGATGAAGTATCTCTTGTAAGAAGATTGCAAGAAGAGTCACTGTTACAGCTCTACCCAAAACAGGCTCTTGAAGTCTGCCCAGAGAAGCGTCAACTCGTTAAGGACATAGAGCATCAAGCTCCACCATCTGCCCACTGCTGCTTGTAGAAGGCTTCTAGCATGTATCACCTTGAGTTCTGCTAGTGTCCGTACTAGTTGAAAAACTCTCACCATAGCCTCCAGAAAATCCTAAACCACCTGTGGGTCCGTCTGTCCCCTGAACCTGGGTGGCCTCTGGCACTTGAACTCATGCAACGCAGTCAAGTGGCATGTATCATCTGCTATTATGCTGGTGGCATCAGTGGTCCAACGGAGAAAGGTATAAGTGGTTCCTTTGTGAGAAAAGGGCCCTCCACTAAGGCCTCATTGCTCGGTGGGCTATCTGTGCATACAAATCTCAATGAACTAGTTGGTTGTTCGCATGGAGTCATCCTGAAAAGAAACATGTGCACTATGGTTAAAAGGTATAACTGGTGAGCTGACCTGGTTGAAATGACTTAACAAAAACTTTTGAAAACACACACGAAATCAGTGTTTTCGTGCACATAGTTAGATATCAGATGTTAGGGTCTTGGTGAATGGATACATCGGTTGTCGCACCAACACTAGACTCCCTAGGTTAAAAACCACATTCACTACACATAACACTATTGTTTCAGAGAAAAGATGATAGTTCGAAGTTCTGTGGTAGAACCGACTCCTCTGATACCAAAATGTCATGATCTGTCTCCTGGGGCCCGTGCCGTAACTACCCCATGCTTGCCTTCAATAGTCCAGGGGTTGGAGACTAGCACCAAATTCATATTTACCTAAAAATGGGAAAGGAATCACCTTTATAACCTGTAAAAACACACAACAGAGCACACAGATAGAAACAAAACAATAATTATACTGTATAACAAAAGAGTGTTGAAAACTAAAAGGGGACGAAAATACAATCCCAATTGTAATGTACAAGGCCTGGAAATAAAAGTACAAATGAAGAAAGGAAGAACAGATGCAGGGTTGTCCTCTGGGAATCCTACCTGAACGGTAGGTACAAATATCCTCCTCTGCACTCCACATCTATCAGTCTCCCCCGCTTACCAAATCATTGTAAGGTCCACCTCCAATTACGGTCATGTCCGGGTACACTCAGCCTCAGTCGGTGTTGTCTGTCATCTGCAACCAACACAACAATGTGTGGGCAGAGCCTGTGCATGGCTGAGTATAACGATACTCAGTAGGGATCCCAATACCCTCAAGGTATCACAAAATACAACAAATATAATCCATAATGTATGAATTCAACAGATAACCTTACATAGGTATATTCCCATACATATACCTAAGTTATCAAGTGATTCATATCAGTAAGGAAGAAAACAAAAAAAAGTACTCACTCAGCTCAAAACAGGATTTATTCTAGGGGTAAAAACATTCAGAACCCTTGGTTGTTGGTGAAATTCTCTTCTTTAGAGTACTCTGGGCTTGCCGCTTCACACATAGGCCCTACCCACTAACATTGGACAGCCGAGGTACTCCTCCTGTCGAGTACCCTGGGTCTGCTGCAACACACATAGCTGCTCCCTACCATGGGTCTGCCGCCACAACCAAGTTCTCCCATTCAGAGCCTTCAGAGGTACTCCCCCTATCGAGTATCGCAGGTATGTTGCCCCAACAAGGCACTCCTCTATTGTGGGTCTACCACCACAACCAGGGGCTCCCCACTGGGCTGGTCGAGTCACTCTGAGTCAATCGGTGAGCAGTCGTCTAGTCTCATCCAGCCACTAGGTTCCCCCACATATGATTTATTTTCTACAAAATATCCGCTTCACAAGCTGCTGGTCAATTCTCCAACTAACAGAAAGTCCCACGAAGAAGTATATCAAAGGTCCGACAAGTCATAGGGGACTCAATGCAACTGATGGCACGTCAATCAGACGCCCGGTCTATGAGTTATTTGATATTTAGTCCTAAGGGCCTGGTTGGATTCATGAAGGATCCGACCTGACCATATCTCAACTATACCCACAACTCAAGAGGTGTATACTCAAAGAGACTGGCATGCACCAATATTACCAGCACCGCTGATGGTTATTCCAACAGACGTCTGGTGCTAATGATATGGCCAAAAAAATCTAAAGGGTCATAGTGGGCCGAGGTCCGGTCCGACCCAGTCGGACCCATACGGCCCGATGCAGTCTATGATGGCCTGGTTCAGGTCACCCCATCTTGACCTTTTGGGTCGGGCCTGGCCTGTTGGGCGGGCCATCCCGTTGGGTTCGGACCAACCCACTAGGCCCAACCCAGCTGGCTGCGAGGGGCCCCGGAGAGCCAAGAGGTCGCGGACCAGCTGTGAGGGCGCAGACTGACCGTAGGATGGCGTAAGGGTGGTTCGACCCTGAGGGCACCGCGTGGGTGACTCTTCCCGGAGGGCACCATGAGAGAGCGGGCTGATTCATCCGGGGAACCGCAAGGGTTACGGGAGGTCAGCTCGGCCAGGGCGCCGCGAGGGGCGCGAGAGGCTGGCTTGGCCGGGGCACCGCATGGGGCGTGGGTGGCTGGCTCGTTCGAGGCACCATGAGGGGTGGGGGAGGCCCCCAGCCGGCGTGGCTGTGTTGACATGGGAGGGCATCTCTAGGCCAGAGTCGTGGGGCGCATGGGGCGCGCGGACGGCGGAGCTGCAGAGTGCACGTGGCATTCGGACGGCAGAGCCGTGGGGCTTCCACGAGGGTGCAGTGGGGCGGCGGTGTTGCGGGGAGTGGGGGGGGGGGGCGGGGGTTCCATGTGTTGTCACCTTTGTCACGGTCGGCAGTGGTGTCAGCCACTGTTATTATGCTCCTCCACATAGGTTTTCATCCTTCTCCATCATGAAGAACACAAATGGAGATCGGCGGAGGGGTGAGACGATGTTAGTTTGGCCAGCACCCTCTGCCTTTAGGGTGGTAGCAATCAGTTCATCCAGAACATAAACAATGAACGAGCATGGAAGTTATCTTAAAAACATAAATTCCCATAATCTCTCATTAACACTATATTCCCAACCCACAAGGAAAAACATCCATGGATCAACTTGAAAATAAGTAGGTCCGTGTTCTTTGTTTTAGAAGGAATTAATCAAGGGAATAATATCATACATAAATTAAATCCCTACCTTGTTTGAATTTGGTTGATGTTGGCGCAAGAAGGTAAAAGTTGATTCTTTGTAGATGAACATGTCATACGTTGAAGGAAGCTCTGAGAAAAGAAGTCGAAGTCATGGTCAACGTTCTTCGTTGGTGGAGCATTCTTTGTGGAGTAATCGATCTTTATTAGAGAGTTTTCTCCCAAGAGCTCTAATCATCCTTTTCCAACCTTTTGACAACAAATGAATAGATAGACACTCAAAATATTATATTATCTGTTATTTAGTTTGAGGGGTTAAAAATTCAAATTGTACTATTTAATAAAATGAGATGGCTCAATTAATTAAAGGGGGAGGGTTGACACCATTAAAAGAGGGCGGTGGTGGCACCATTATGATAAGGGAGGTCCAGAGACTCTCCCTCATTTATGAGGGATTTTAGTGGTTTTTCTCAATTAAATGGGGGTTTAGTCCCTGGTTGTCCCCACACCATAACATCTCGTGGGAGGTTAGCATCGGGTGGGCCCCACCACCATAACCTCTTACAGGAGGATAATGTTGTCGAAAGTGGGTGCCCTTGACCCAACTTGTATTGTACATTGATTACCATTACATGTATTCAGTTTTTTTATACATGTGTTTATCCTTCCATGATAGTGTAGATACTTCTGCATACACATTGTTTATGGCAATGTCTTTAGCTTACCTGTCACGTCAAATGGTTATAGCATGTCCCAAGCTATAATGAGAACCCCGAGATTCCATCAAAGTAATCTTAAAGAAACGTCCTATGGCCCAGTTACGTCATTCTGAAAGGACACAGATTATGTGTGACCATCAGGTGCTGGGGGCTCATAAGCATTGAGACTTCTTCTTATGAAGTTCGTTCTTGATGATATCTATCTATTGTGATCATGAGGACATACCCGCTTAATAAGAACATCATGTGTTTCTAGTGTCATTGGTCATTCATATCTACGGCCATGTGTAATGGTCTCCAAACATGAGATCATTATCAATGAATCTCATTTAATTATGTTCATTTTATATTAGGCGAAAACCATGGAGAAAAAGTTTTGGTGAGGTAGTTTGTATCAGGTACATCATTAATGTCATGGAATTGATTGAATGACCGAGAAAGGATTTGTCACTTCGAGTTCCGGAAGAGATATCTCAGTCCTGGATGATTACGATGGTTGCACCTTCAATAAATCCATGGGCATGGTAGTCGAAGGTAAGACCATACAGAAAAATCATCAATCAAAATAATGAAAATAAATAATGATGATTCTAGTATGCATTCTACTTTATTGAGATGTCGATGATGAAGATATTAGATTACACAGACCGTTTTCGTAGCAAGGCGGTCGTTGTTTTGACTTTACCTAATCTCTATAGGGGCCTCGATGGGTTTCTAGACCCCGCTCTAGGTCAGTGGTATTACTCACTGCTATTGAGAGAAGGGCCTAGAGGGTCACACACAATAGCACCTTGAGAATCTTCCCTATTCTAGGAGTAGGAATTTAGAACATGGCTGGCCCCACCAATGGGTCCAAGCACTATCCAAGTACTATGGATCCCCAAAGAATATATAAATTCATTAATAATTCAAGTGTAGAAAAATTCGTTGATTTTATTTATAACATGTATTTACAAGTTATATAGTAAATACAAGTATTAATATTATTCAAATGGATTTAAATATCCGAGGTTCCTTTAATATTACCTAGAGGAATGAGTCGAGTTAAAGACACAAATTTATCAGGTATTATATTTATATATTATAGGTAAGTGATAAATTGTAAATATTATTTATGGTATAATTTTATTTGTCATAAATAATTATTTATATCACTTATAATGCGATCCTCTATTACACAGGGGCCGGGAACCTACACCACGTGTTTTAAACACTCCCAATATAATTGAGAGAGAGGCTCACCCATGATCACAATTCATTTTTCAATATTGAGAGATTCTCTCTCCTACTAGAATCTTGAGAGAGAGTCTCTCAAGAAAAGAAGGATCTTCAAGATAATCAATCTCGAATTGAAGCTCCTCCCTTTGCAGTGATCATCGCTACATTGAAGTGAGCGTCAAAGATCCGCGCTAGCACCCGGATCTTGACTAATGACACGCGAGCAGATTCACGAGGCATGTGTGGATGATCTAGAGGGCTTTGACATTGGAGTCTTCGAGCAATGATCACCGACGTCCTGCAGCAGACATTCACATGACAATTCTGAACAAGGTTAATGTTCAGTTAAATTTTTGTGCTCCTTATTAACCTAGAGAGATCCTCGGACCAAGCCAGGAAAAGATCACCAGAGTTGATAGGGTTATGTCACTCCGTTGAAGTAAACAATATTAAAGTCCCGACCCACTGGCTTCCGCTGCACAGTCCCGATACATAACAGTGGTATCTGAGGGATACCAAGGTTTTACTGAGTCAAAAAAATTAAAATGCATTAAATTTAATTGCGAGGGTGTTAAAACGGTTCATTCAGATTCAACCACGCGTCGTTTAGTTTTCGAATGATCAAGTAACGATCGTTTGAAATTATTAAATGGATCAATGTCGCAAGTTTATTTGTTCATTTGATGATAATCTCAATTTTATTGAGATACTATTAAATGTTAAATTTTATTATTATAAAATAAAAGATAATAATTTATCATAAAATATTATTTAAAAGACTTGGGTCAAGTCAAGTCTAGTTTTTTTTGTTTTATTTTAAGGAAGAAAAGACCCAAAAACAGGGTCTTCTCCCTTTATTTAAAATAAGGGTCTGGACTTTTTTGTCAAAAGTACAAATTAAAATAAATAAAAAAGAGGAGGAAGACCCCTTACGGGTCTTCTATCACGCGGCGCACAGTAGGGAGGCCAAACCCTAGCCGGCCTCCCCTCCACCGGACCTCCTCCCCACCAGATCGCCTACGTCCAGCCGGCGCCAGCAGCGCCGACGTCCCCTCTGCCAGACCGCTCCTACCCGGCTGCCTCGAGCCCCTGCACAGGCCTCCTCTTTTCACCCCAGAACCCCCTCCACCGGAAAGCATCCCTATCCGCCGGAAGCTGCCTCGTGCCGGCCTTCTGCCTCGTGTCGAACCCCGCCTCGGACCTCCTCTGAGCCTAGACCCCTCCGGCATGCCGCCTCGGCACACGCCGGACCTCCTCCGCACCGAGCCCCCTCCGGTGTGCCGCCTCGGCCCACGCCGGACCTCCTCCACACCGAGCCCCATCCAGCGAGCTGCCTCGGCCCACACCGGTCCTTCTCCACACCGAGCCCCCTCCCGGCGAGCTGCCTCGGAACCCGCCTCGCGCCGGCCTCCCCTCCGCACCGCACTGGTTCCGTCTGGCCGCCCCGAGCCCACGCCGGACTGGGCATCCGCCTCACTGGCTCATAAGAGCAGCGAGTTGCCAGCCATCTAGTTGGCTGGCCTCTTTCCTGGCCTCCATCCACTCCCCTCAGACCACGCTAGGAAAAGCAGCTGCCGCAAGAGTCATTGGACACTGCGGTCAAGCTGCGGTCACGTCGCGGTCACGCCGCAGTCATGCCACGGTACCCATTCCAGGACGATAACCCGCGGTGGTATGCTGTCCTGCCAGACTTCTCTCCAGTTAGAGGTAACCGTGGATTAAATTAAACTTAATTAATTTAGTTTTTAAATTAAATTAATTGGAAATAATTTAGGGGTTTAAATTATTTTAATCCGAAATATTAATTTATTTTACGTTTACAATTAAATTAATGGTTTAATATAATTTTTTGAATTAAAATTAAATTAAACAAATAGAACCGATAAAAATAAATTATTTGAATTTAATCAAATTAATTTAATTTATTAAGGCACCCTCACATAATTTAAATTTATTGGAATTTAATTTTTGTTACGCTTTTACCCAGACTGGTCTTGAGCAAGTGACCGACCTGTGTATGTTTGGAATTTATTTATTTATTTAACTATTTATTCAATGTGTGCGATTATTATAATATACAATTAGTTAAATGACAGTCTGTGAATCCTATGTTAATTAAAATATGTGTAAGGGCCTGTGCATCCATTGCAATAGTTGTATTTTGTAACCCAGACCCCCTCGCCTGTGTGTGAGTATATTTGAATTTTATGGTGATGATCTGAGAGGCAGACCCCGCCATGTTGAGGTGGTAGTCCAGATAGGAGTTGGGCCCTTTTCCCTATGGCCAGCAGCGACACGAGTCAGGTATTGACTCAGGTATGTATGCCCCTAGGTGATGATTGATCAGTTATCGATCGATCATTATAGAATGCTCAAGACTAGTAGGAATGCATGATTTACTTTATGAATAGTTTATTATTTTATGCGTCTGCATGATTATTGCATGATCACATAGGATAGTAAACAAGAGAAAATGCATATAGTTGTGACGAATAATATTCTATTAAATGTTCAGTTGTGAGCGCGACAATCCATTTTCAACATTATAAGTATAAAAGGATTATATTCATCAATTAATATTTAAAGTCCTTCAAAGATATATTAAGTCTAAATTCCTTCCATTTCTCACATCAAAACAGAACCGGCTGTTTGGGTGCTCGTCATCCTCTGTTGAGAGCGCCTCTTACTACTGGGGTGTTTCCATGAGAGAAATGGGTCAAATTATCTAAAGTGAGTTGTCAAGGATTAGCCTTAGCTAACTTTTTATCACATTAGAGGCAAGAGGTTGAGGGAATCAAGTACAGATTCCAAAAGCTGGGACATTACTCAACAACATAAGAAACCACAAGAACAAGTGGTTGGCCACCATAGAGCCTACCCTGAAACACTCCAAGTAGTGTCGTAGCCCTAGCTTATAGACTATGAGGGAGGTTTCAAGGATCCTTGACTATAATGCTCAAGATATTGAGTATTATGAATCTAATAGTTAGGGATATTAAGGTTTGATAAAATATTGGTAGACATTAAATGGTATAATAATTTATTAATCATAAAATGTGAAAAAGTAATCAAGAAAAAGTACTAACTGCTAAATGTTTATCTGATGTAGATTCATAATGGAAATAACCAACACCACAAGTACTTTATCACAGTGATCGATCTTGGATAAAGAAAATATCATGACCGGTAGTAACATCCAAGAGTGGTAAATGCACTTGTGAATAGTACTACACAAAGAAAGGAATTTATAAGTGCTGGAATCCCCAATTCCTGCTGAGCCTCCTCAGGGTGCATGAAAGACGAAAAAAGATTAATGGATAAATCATGTATATGATGCGCTTGATGTACAATTAATCATGTTGTCATCCATGTCTAGCCAATTGCAAAAAATGCATGAGGAAGAGGACGCCTACAAGATGCTTTCACATCACCAAGAACTATATGAGGAGAGGGCTAGGCAAGAAAGGTATAAGATCTCAAGTGCGCTTTATAAGTGTAGGCTAGTAGAAAGGCACTCTGCCAGTACTCGCGTACTCTAGATGATTGGGTATATTGAGAGGATTGAATCTCTTGGGTTCAAAATAAACCAAGAACTAGCAGTGGATCTCATTCTGGCCTCTTTACCATCAATCTTCTCAACATTAATTGTCAATTATAATATGAATGATATGATAAAGTCGCTCCCAGATCTTTTGGAATTAGTTCTACAAGCTGATAAGGACATGAAAAACACCAATTCAGTTGTCCTTATGGTGAAGATGAAAAACAAGGGCAAGGCAAAGGGGTTTAAGGCCAAGTCACGGGAAAAGACACCAATGCATCGTCCTGAAAAGAAGACAAAGATTCAGAGGCAAATTAATGAGAAGGATGATATTTTCTTTGGATGTGGCAATAAAGGCCACTGGAAGAAAAATTGCAGAGCTGGAAAGAAGAAGAAAGCTGATGCTTCTACTTCTGGTATTTTTGTCATTGAATTCAATCTATGTTTATCTACAAGTTGGGTATTGGATATGGCATGTGGTTCACACATTTATATTCATATACAGGAGCCAATTAGGTTCAAGAAGATTTCAAAAGGTCAATAGGATATCAAAGCTACAAATGGTGCATGTGTGGTGGCCTTGGTAGTGGGAGAATATCACTTGACTTTACCAATTGGTTTGCTTCTTGTTTTAAAAAATTGCTATTATGTACCGTATGTTACCAGGAACATTATCTCTATGTTGAGTTTAGACACTATGGGTTTTTATTTAATGATTAGAAATAAATGTTGTCTCTATTATAGGGATAACATATGTTATGGTATGTCACATCTTAACAATGATTTATATATGCTAGAAGTAGAAAAATCAGTAATGGTAATCAATGACAAAAACAACCATCATGACTCAAAAAACACCTGCCTATGGAACTTCAGGATTGGACATGTAAATGAGAATAAATTATGAAGATTACATCAAGAAGGGTATCTAGACTCAGTACAGTTATAACCCTTAGATGTATGTAATGCTTGTTTACAAGGAAAGATAAACAAAGAACCTTTCTGAGGAATTGGAGAAAGAGCCAATGCAGTGCTGGAATTAATACATACCGATGTATGTGGTCCATTTCTAGTAGATTTAAGGGGTGGTTTTCTATACTTGATTACTTTTACTGATGACTTTTGTAGTTATGGATATATCTACTTAATACGATATAAGTCTGATTCCATTCATTTCTTTAAGGAATTCCAAAATGAAGTAGAAAACCAACATGGTAAAAAGATAAAAGCACTTCAATCAGACTAAGGTGGAGAATATCTTAAACAAGCTTTCATTTATCACTAGAAGGAGTGTGGGATAGTATCCCAACTCACTCCTTCTTATACAACACAATGGAATGGTGTTAGTGAAAGGAGTAATATGACCTTTCTTGACATGATCAGATCAATGATAAGTCATGCAACTCTTCCATTGTCCTTTTGGGGATACGACTTGATGACATCAACATATACCCTTAAATGAGTACCAACTAAAGCTGAAAATGGGATTCCATATCAGTTATGGTATAGAAAGAAACCCAATCTGACACACTTTCATTTGTGGGGGTGTGAGGAATTTGTCAAGATTTTACCAAGTGACGTATTTCCATCTAGAAGCACTAAGTGCATCTCTATAGGTTATCTTATGGAAAGTAGATTCTACTACCTATATAACCCTTTAGATAGAAAAGTCATTGTGGAATGATACGCCACATTTCTAGAAAGGGATCTCATTTCTACTTGAAATAGTGGGAGAAAGATTGAATTAGATGAAGTTAATGCTCCAGATGCACAAGATTTGGTAGAAGAATAATATCTACAAGAGAAAGTGGAAGAAGAAATTGTTCCTGAGATACAGATACTATGTAGCTCTACGCGAGAGGTTTGAGAACCAGAGCATTATGTATTTCTTGTCACCAAGTCAGGTGACACAATAGTCCTTGAGGATGATGGAACTCTAATCTAAAAGGAAGTAGTAGAAGTAAAATAAGATGCTAAATGGAAAGAAGACATGAATTCTGAGATGGAGTCCATGTACCAAAATCATGTTAGGATTTTGGTAGACCCTCCACCTGATGTAAAGCCCATTGGATGAAAATGTGTATTCATGAAGAAGCTGGACATGGATGGTAAGGATAAAACCATTATAGAAAGAATAGTTGCGAAGGGTTTCAGACAACGTCAAGACATTGACTATGATGTAACCTTCTCACCAGTGGCAATGCTTAACTCCATTAGAATATTTATTGTAATAGCAGCCATTCATGATTATGAAATTTGAAAAATGGATGTCAAAAATTCATTTCTAAATGGGATGTTGGTTGAAGACGTCAATATGACTCAAACCGAAGGGTTTTTTATGTCAATGAATGCCAATAAAGTATGCATGTTGCAGAGATCTATTTATGTATTGAAGCAAGCATCAAGATCATTGAATCTTCACATTAATGAGACCATACGAGATTTTGGTTTTGTCAAAAATGAATGAGAGCCTTGTGTATATAAAAAGGTTGACGGGAATGTTATCATTTCCCTAGTTTTATATGTTGACGACATATTAATCATGGGAAAAGAGGTGAAAGTCTTAGAGTCAGTTAAGACTTGGTTAAATGAATGCTTCTCCATGAAAGACATAGGTGAAGTAGCCTACATTCTTGGGATCAAGATCTATTGAGATAGATCTCAAAGACTGCTGGCCAAAGTCTAAGTACATATATTGTCATGGTACTGGAAAGTTACAATATGGAACAATCCAAGAGAGGATTGTCACCTATGTCACATGGTGTAAATCTCACTAAGAGATTGTGTCCATAAACATAGGAAGAGATTGATAGAATGAGTAGAGTCCCTTATGCTTTGGAAGTGGGTTCTATCAAGTATTCCATGCTATGTACTAGGTTTGATGTTGCCTTTTCTTTAAGCATGGTGGGTAGATATAAAGAAAATCAAGGAGAGCTACACTGGACAGCTGTTAAAACTATCCTAAAGTACTAAAGGTGTACTAAGGATATGTTCCTTTTGTATAGAGGAGATCATGAACTAGTTGTGGGGGGATACAATGATGCTTGTTTCCAGAGAGATCTTGATGATATGAAATCACAGTCAGTCTATATCTTTTGCCTGAATGGTGGTGCAGTGAGCTGGAGAAGCTCAAAGCAGGCTATGGTTGCGGATTCTACCATAGAGTCCGAATATATTGCATCTTCTGATGCAGCAAAGGAAGTATTCTGGATACATATCCTTATCTCATAAATTGGTGTTGTACCTGGTAGTGCACACCCTGTCCCAGTGTATTATGAAAATATTGTTGCAATGGTGCTTGCCAAGGAGCCCGAGTCACACCAGAGGAAAAAGAATATTCATTGGAAGTTTCATCTCTTGAGGGATTTTACACAAAAAGGTGAAGTGACAGTTAGCAAAGTATCAACAGAGGAAAACATGGCAGACCCCCTAACTAATGTCATTTCTTAGTAGAGGCATGATTCACATGTGAGAGCTAGCAGATTAAAACCTATTAGGAGTTAGCTTTAGTGCATGTGGGAGTGTTGAAAGTGGGTTCCCTAGAACCAACTTGTATTCTACTTTGATTACTGTTACATTTATTCATTTTGTTTTTATACATGTTTTTATCTTTCCATGATAGTGTAGATGCTTCTGCATCGAAATTGTTTATGGAAATTCCCTTAGATTACCTGTCACATGAAATGGTTATAGCAGGTCCCAGGCTATAATTAAACCCTAATATGCCATGACAGTAATCATAAAGTATAGTCCTATGGTCCAGTTACATCATTCTGAAAGGACACATATGATGTGTGACCATCAGGTGTTGGGGGATCATAAGCATTGAGGCTACTTCTCATGAAGTTCGCACGTGATGATCTCTAGCTATTGGGATCCTAAGGACAGACCCACTTAATAGGAACACCACATGTTTCTACTGTCATTGGTATTTCCTATCTATAGAAAAGTGTAATTGTCTCCTGACATGAGATCATTATCATTGAATGTCATTTAATTACGTACATTTGATATAAGGTGAAAACCATAGCAACAAATTCATGGTGAGGTAGTTTGTATCGGATAAATCATTAATGGAATGGAATTTATTGAATGATCTAGAAAGGATTTGTCACTTCTGAGTTATGGAAGAGACATCTCGGGCCTGGATGATTAAGATGGTTGCACATTCATTAAATCCATGGCCATGGTAGTCAAAGGTAAGACCATCCGGAAAAATCAACAAACAAAATAAAGAAAATAATGAATGATGACACTAGTATGCATTCTTCTTTATTGAGATATCGATTATGAGGAGATTAGATTACATAGACCATGTTCATAAGAAGGCCGTCATTGTTTTGACTTTTCCTTATCTCTATAGGTGTCGTGATGGGTTGCTAGACCCCGCTCAAGGTCGGTGGTATTATTCACTGCTATTGAGATAAGGGCCTAGAGGGTCACACACAATAGCGCCTTGAGAATCTTCCTTATTCTGGGAATAGGAATTTAGAACTTGACAAGCCCCGCCAAAGGGTCCAAGATCTATCCATGTTCTATAGATCACCATAGAATAAATAAACTCATTAATTATTCAAGTTTAGAATAATTCGTTGAATTTATTTATAACATGTATTTACAAGTTATATAGTAAATACAAGTATTAATATTATTCGAATGGATTTAAATATCCTAGGTTAGTTTAATATTAGTTGGAGGAATGAGTCAAGTTAAATACTCAAATTTATCACGTAATATATTTATATATTATAGGTAAGTGATAAATTGTAAATATTATTTATGGAATATTTTTATTTTTCATAAATAATTATTTATATCACCTATATAGATGGTGTCTATTACATGGAGGTCGGTAACCTACACCACATTTTTTAAACACTCACTATATAATTGATAGAGAGGCTCACCCATGATCACTATTCATGTGTCAATATTGAGAGCTTTTATCTCCCCTAGAATCTAAAGAGAGAGTCTCTCAAGCAAAGAAGGATCTTCAAGATCATCCATCTCGGATTGAAGCTCCTCCCTTTGTGGTGAAAATCACTGCACTGAAGTGAGCGTCGAAGATCCACGCTAGCACCCAAATCATGATGAATGGCGCGCGAGCAGATTCGTGAGGCGTCTGTGGATGATCTAGAGGTCTTTGATATTGGTGTATTTGAGCAACGATCATCGACATTCTGCGGAAGACTTGCACACATAAATTATAAACAAGGTAAATGTTCAGTTTAATTTCTGTGCTCCATATGAACCTTGCGAGATCCTCAGACCAAGATGGGACAAGATCACCGGAGTAGACTAGGTTATGTCACTTCGGTGAACCTGAAAATTTTAAAATCTCAGCAAACTGGCTTCCGCTGCGTAGTCCCGATACCTAAAAAATGTGTGGTGGTATCCACATCCATCTTCCACATGTGTGGTTTTAATAGATAAACTAAAATAAAACATGTATTTATTTTATTTTATTATTTTCATGAAAACCGCAAAAACTAACTTTCTCCCTCGTCCAATTGCTGTCGAGGTGAAAGTCTTCTTAAGAGAATACTAGTGTTTCATGTTCAACAGTGCCCTCAGTTATCAATTCCAAGAACCATTTCAAAAGTTATAAAAACATGCTACTACATTTACTGAACATACCCAAAAAACATTAGAAATTTATTCCGGGCACACTGGGCCCTAGAATCACATGCCATCAAATTTCGTGGACTCGTAAAATTCCCATATATTTAAAAAAATAGTTTAAAATTCCGAGTCCTTACATTAACCATATCTAATGACGTTTTACTGAGAGGGGATTAATTTTTTGAGTTAAACATAAACTTCATGATAGGTCATCACTTGAGTAAATTGAAAATTTAATCATATCATCCACATAGGATGTTGTTTTCACCACTACCTGATGTGTGAGTGTGGGAGCACCCATCATGGTAATAGTTTAGGGAATTAAATCTAAAGGTATCCTCATAGAACTAGGAATATATCTAATATATCTACTGTAGGTAGAGAGGAGGAAAATATGCAATGTTTGAAGTTAAATAAATTTCATGCTTCCTAAAACGGGCTAGAAAGATCCCAACGAGCATGTATATGTGGAGGGATCTAGAGTCCGTATGGATCTCATCTTCTTGGATCTCAAATCATAATTTTTAGTATCATACTAATGTCCATGGAATCTGTTTTGGAATTCCACTCATTCATTCAACCAATACATCTTAATCTGAGAGATCGACAATGTTAATAGGGATGTGGCACTTCCAAGTGTTTATCCCCTGATAGATAGTGGTAATTGATCTATATTTTGATGGTTCTCAGTGCAGGGTTTCCCTTTATCAAAGAGTGTACATGTGTGATGGAGTGTAAAAATATGTGGAGGAACATAGCATTGGTTTGTGGGAGCATGTGAGGACATCAATGCTGATACATTGAGTCATGAGAATGACCACAATGTTGAGAAAATAGAGTATGAGGAGGGCCTCTGTACATACAGTGGATGGGATGGGAAATACAACCTCTCTTGTTATTGATAGAACACAGAGAAAATTATTGATGTGAAGTGACCTATTATCATGGAACTCCAATATTGACATTGATAGAGTGGATATGAAATTCACTTGGATTGGTAGGAGCATGGGGTGTAACTCCATTCTAATTTATATTGATACGGGGAGGAACTAATCTTTTTTGGTGTTGGATAGTGGAGTACCTAATCTTTTGATCGTAGTGGAATGGTGATGATCTCTGTGTTCTTTGGTATTTGAAGGGGAGGAACACCATATTGTAAGTTCAATGAGTATGAAGGAGCTCCACTACGGTTATTAGGATCATGTGAAGGACCTCCACATTGATTATCCTGATCACGATATGGTTTGTAGCAGCTTTGGGTATTTCCAATGAATGTGATATTCAACAAAAATATTGGTTGAGAATAAGGGGGACTTGGCCCCAATTGGTAATTTTGGAACCCTATTCACCTATTTAAAGGATATGGAATGATATAACAGCTCTGGAAGGGGCCAAAAGAGTGTAATAAATTCCCACCATTGAGATATGTCTTAGGCCTACCTCGACATCAATTCCAGTTTCATTGGACCAGGTTCTGTAGAGTGGGGGTGTTGTCTACATGATCCTTAGACTGTGAGACTGGTCGGGGTTGGCCTTAAAGAGGCATGTGGGGATTATTATTAGGCTTATTTTAGGTAATGTACATTATAGACATAACTAAAACATCCTCGACATTAGGGATTGAATACTCAAAATTCTCTAGGGATAGAATTCTGATGTGATGCATCATTAAAAATGGGGGGGGGATTCCAATTAGTATTTCTTGCCTCTCTGTTCACGCAGGAAATGTATCTTGTTAGAATGAATACCTTCTGATCATTATGGATCACTATGGTGTAGATCACACTCATCTAGATGACCATATGGGGAATGAGTTCCTAGTGGCCAATGTTTTGGTCGATTTCGTAATGGAGGAGTAGTTGTGTTGGATTACGACCTTATCGTTTCCCATTACCAAAAGAATTATGGTGATTGTATACATTTATCCTAATGATTTATTCATGTATGTAATGTCGATTTAGATGTAAGAGCATGTACATGAAAGTAATTTCTAATGAGGATTTCATGCATCTATGTTCATGCTTGTAATACCGCTTGTTAGAATGACCACCTTATGATCATTACTATGTTCTATGCTGTAGATAACCTTCCTCTGGATGATCATAGATATTGATAAGGAGAATGGGTTCCCAGTAACCAATGTGTTGGTGGTTTTCATCATAGAGGTGTAGTTGTGTTGGATTATGACATTAAAATTTCTCATAACCTATAGAATGCGGGTGTTCGGATACTAGTTTCCCATAGCAGGATTCCTGTATGGAATTCATATTTAGATTTTAGAACATGTACATGAAATAAAATTCCAAATTCCCCAACAGTATATAATCTTATAGATTAGAAAGAAATCCACATTAATGATGTCATATACTAAGGACGAACATGGCTAAATTCCATAATGTGATGTTGGGTTTCATAATGGGCCTAATGTTTTTTAGTGGTATATATCAAAGAATGATTGAATTATGTGACACACCAATCAACTGATATACCCACAAAATAATTCCCAATGGTTGAGGAGCTGAGTTTGACGTCAGGTTCACCATTTCTGTTTCTGAGTCTTTTTCTAGGGCCTCAGCATTATACCTTGGCCAGGCAGTGACATGGTGTGTTTTAACTTACCTGCATTCCCTCTTCCAATGGGTGAGAGACTTTCATCAATTTCAAAGTTTATACATACTCCATGATCGAATCAATATGAATGAATTTATATTATTTACTCCATGGAATACGCATTAGACAATATTTCCTACATTGTGCCTCCCTATGAAATTTTATTCTTGATGATATAACTTTTTAAGGGTTCCATATCTATTTGGATGGTGGTTAATTATGCAACTTCTGTCATTTTGGAAAGGAAACCATCCGAAGGAATATAGTCACATTGTTCATCTTGGAAAATTTGTGGACATTAGATATATTTGGGACTATTAAATCATCCTATTTTAGAAGGAATCTCATAAGTGACATCTCAATCACAGAACCAATGGAATATCATATTGATCATGAGGTAGTTAACACCATGGTTGTTTTTCTTCCAAGTCTCTTTACAACAAGTATCCCATTTTTATGGAGTGGATATGTTTTTTATGTAAGGTTTCTTGTTTCTAATCTTACTACTATGGGAATGGGGTTTACTTATTATGGGGAGATGATGGTGGGGAGTGTCCCATAGGTTCAATGACTCACAGAGATGTTTCAGAAAAGCCTATTAAGGTGGATAACAAATTTCAAGCACTAGGAGGGATGATGTGACACCGAAATGGATGGATAATAATTCCCTATTAAGGATGAACAAGAAGGTTTCCCCCCAGAATCAGATATTTTAGACATGGATATATGGTTCAAAAGACCATATATTGGTTGAAATAGAAGTACATCCATTGGAGGAATGATTCCACACCTGCATTATGGGGTAATCGAGTGTTAATCATACATGGGGAGTCATATGATGATGTAACATGTAAATTATATAATTTTAGGATATGTAAAAAGGAATATTTCAGGAAATTTAATATCATATGAAATTACGCCAAAAATGTATCAATATAAGGATACCATTTACCTGATGTGAAATCAAGGATTTGAAAAGATCATTCTATCTGGAGAAAATGTTTTTTCCTTTTTGAAGAAAGAATATAAAATAGATTTATCCAAAATGAAAAAAATTATTATTACAATATCACTTTTGTAGTGGTGACTATCTCTTTTTGAATCATGATTATGAGATATTGGAAATATAGAAGAAATTATAATTTGATCCATTAATCATTGTTCACCAAAATCTCATTTGTGTCTGAAAATGATGATTATTGATGATGAAAATGTTTAGTGCTAAATGAAACAAATAACAACCAATGGTTCACATGATTCCATAAAATTATACAAATATATTCCAACATTCATTAAACATTTACCAAAACATTAAATTGTTAAAAAAAATATGATAATTATCAAAATGAATTCACCTTTGAATTAATCATCTAATAAAAATGACATCATTGATAAATATATATGTAAAGAAACCTATATCCAAAATACCCTCTTAATTCAAGTATAAAATTATTTTCTACACAAATAATATTTTAGGGAATGTCACCTGTTGGACAATAAGGTTATATAAACTTTGTCCTAATCAAAATATCCCAAAATATAATTAATCACATCTAAATACTAAAAGTTATAAATTATTTGATCCTAAATAGTGTTTCCCAAAATTGACATAAAATTTATTTTTAGAATTGTATACGTAAAAATAATTTCATTCAAATAATTAAATAAAAAAGGACGTTGGTGGGTACTTCACACTTTTGGACTTTTAATTTTAGCTTTCTTCCCCATGTTAATATAAAATGTGGTGAGTTGTCTCCTATATTCTGAGTTTTCCTTTTTTCAAAAAATATTGTACTAAAAAGTGATAATAATAATTATTATTATAAATGGTCCAATAAAATTTCCATGAAAATGATAAACATAGTAAAAAAATAATATTTTTAATCAACTAACTTTCTTAAACATATAATAATTTCATTCATCTACAATCATTTCAACAAAATAAAATATTTCTAATTGACTATAATCACCCAAAGAACTTTCACATATTAAATATGTTTATTTCTTCAATCATTTGATATTAAATAAAAAAAATCGTCCAATTAAATCACCTTACTAGTTTAGTAGTACTATTAAACATGTTCAATAAAATATTTATAAAAAATCAACTGCTGGGTGATCCTCAGATGTTTCATGATTCATATGACCATAATAACATTTAAAAAACACATAAACAACATAAATCTCAAATCCGTAACATAAAATATAAAATAAATTCAATTTTTAATTTTTTTAACAGAATACCATAGAAAATAATCATTGGATTTGGGAATTGACAAAGTGAAATTCCATGTTCCCCACATATACGAAATTTAACAGTTTTGGCTTCACACTAATGAAAATGATTTCCCTAAATATAGTTAAAAAAATACATGTTTTATCATTAGAATGTAGCTTCTATGAGCCCTCTTTTCCCACACATAATTCATATTCTCCTAATATTATAGCATTTTTATGGGTTCCTCATTCCATATTTTTAAAATGTGGTTAATTGAATCCTATTTTCAATATCTCCTTTATCACTTGAACATCCCCGAGGCCCCATCCTTTTTTTTATTGATGTGCTTATAAATTAAATAATGTACAAGTTATTAATCATAATTAACGGTAACTCCTTTTACATGGCCAAATGATGTCTAATTATCATTCACAATAGTGTAGACATCTAATTTTTATATCACTACAATTATAATAAAATATTTATTACCATGATTTTTAATATTTTCCACCATTAACTAAAAATAATAAAAAAATCCAGATAATATTGAATTTATATAATAAATTTAATCTTATTAAACTAAAATAAATAAAATAAGTGTTTTCATTATATAATAAATAATGATTCTCTAGGTGTCAACATGTCATATCCATGGTAATGTTTCACATTAGGGTTTTTATAACCTTAAAAGTTGTTCATGTACTTCATAAGGGTATATAATGATTTTTGGTATTTCCAAATCATATCCTGATGGAGTGTGAAAAAGGGAGTGGTGAAAGGCCCATTATTGTACACCTAGAGATGATCATGAAAAATCCCAATTGAACTTTCTAGAAGTTATTACCCCAACATAAAACTATTCGGAATCCATATCCACTTGTTGTATCAAGACAATGATATAAATTCATAGAAACAAGTCACTCTAAAATTTATGTTAACTCATTGTAATTTTTATTTACATAGTCGTACCCACAAAAATTCCAGCATGGGTCCCACTAAATGATTTTATTCATATTCCCCCAAAATAAGTCGACCCTACATTGATGATAATTATTTTGAACGAATCCCATCACACATATTATTAAATTATTATTTTACATAAAAATCCATTCATTTGATCCCAATGGTTTTGAGGCCTAGTGTGTTTCGACTAATAGGATTATAATATGTGAATGTGAGAATAAAATAAAACCAGATTATTTTATTTTCCATAATTCCCTCTAAAAAACCCAATATCTGATTATATAATGGGATTATCTATGGTATACATAGAAAAATGGGTAGAGCTAAAAAGATTATTAAAAAATTAATCATGACTGGGAATCATAAGAAGTTATTCAAAGTTATAACATGATATCATAATAAATAAGGCTCATGAGTAATCACATGGGAGATGAAAATGATCAACATGGTAAAAAAATAACATGGAATAATATTTAATATGGAATAAATACATAGTGTGACATAATCTTGTTCCAAGGATATCTTTTTATAAAAAAATCACATTGTGGAAAAGTACCTATAATAGATTAGATTTATTAACTAATCCCATACAAAACACAAAATGAAACCAAATATTTACCCCATTTATTGGATTTCTATCTGGGTGCTACCTCCATGACAAGTTATTGATTTCTATTATAGAAGTGTAATGAAATAATCAGTAATAAACATATAAATTGCCCATGTAATTAAATTCTTTTCATCACCATGTCTCATATAATATTCAAAATAAATTTCATAACGAATTCATTTGAGAGATGAAAATAATTCATATAATACTCCATAAATACGGGGGAATTGCAATATATTTGGGAGATATATCTACATAATTAAGGAAAATTTCTATAATCACTACTACAAACACGGCCTTTATCAGCGCTAAAAATGGCCTTTATCAGCGCTAGAAAAGCGCTGATAAAGCCAGCATAGATAATGGGGGGGGGGTCCCCTTTATTAGCGCTCCGAAAATCTCTGATATAGGACCCCTTTATCAGCACTAAAAAAAGCGCTGATAAAAGTACCCCTTTACTAGCGATTTTTTAGCACTGATAAAGGGGTCCTATATCAGCGCTTCCTTTATCAGCGCTTTTAAAAAAGCACTCATAAAAGTTAAAAAAATATAAAAAAAATTAAAAAATTTTAAAAAAAATTAAAAAAATTTAAAAAATACTGCTAATCGGGGGGGGCTTTATAGCGCTTGAACCCCCCCTTTTACAGCGCTTTTCAGCCCCTATACAACACCCCACACACCCCACGCACCCCCCTCCACCCTTTAACAGTGCTTGCTCCAATATTCCTCATGCGCGCACACCCCTGCCTCCACCAGGATTTGAACTCGAGACCTCCCCCCTGCGCGCCTAAGCCCTTACCACTACTCTATTTTGATTTGCTTTCTAATTCATGATATCTCTATATATATATTTATATATTTAGTTATATTTATTCCTATAGTAATATATATTTATATTAATATATATATAGTTATATTATAATATATATATATATATAGTTATATTATAATATATATAGTAATATTAATATATATATAGTGGTATTAATATATATCTATATCTGTATCTATATATATATATTTAGTTATATTTATTCGTATATTAATAAATATTTATATTAATATATAGTTATATTAACATATATATAGTTATATTAACATATATATAATTATATTAACATATATATAGTTATATGAATATATATTTATATAGTTATATTAATATATATATAGTGGTATTAATATATATATTTATGGTGATATTAATATATATATTTATAGTAATACTAATATATATATATATTTAGTTATATTAATATATATATTGTTATTAGATTAATATATATATATAATTAGATTAATATATATATATATAGTTAGATTTATATATAGGTATATAAATATTCATATATTAGTATTTTAAATAAAATGGATATTAGTTATTATTTAGATAAAGCTAATATATTTTATATGTAAATATGTTTAATTATTTATTTAAAAATTTTAATTTTTAGGTGCGAATATATAAAAAATATGTAAATATAGTTATATATTTGATTATAAATAGTAGTTCATTATAAAAAAGGATGAAATTTCAAAGAAATAATATCAATATAAATGTAATACCTTGGAATAAATTTAGTCCCCACCAAGAAAAGCCAATAATACCCCCTTAAACGAGTTTGAAAATCCACAAAATGTTAAAAAATCTGGGTACCCAGACAAAAAACTCAGTTTTGGAGGCCTTTTGGGCCTCTTTTGGCCTCGAAAAACACTTGATCGGGGTCCCCTCATGTCCCAAAGACATAGATCTCGTTGCAGGATTCGATTTGATATGTGTTAGAGCTCAAACGGACACCCGGATCAAAAGTTATGGCTGTTTGAAGTTTGAGTTGCGTCTTCAACATATTTTGGATCTTTTTTTAATTTTTTTAATTTTTTTAGTCCTCAAATTGTTATTAAATGACTATTACTCCATAATGATTATCAAAATATAAATTAATTTTTTTTTTTAATTTTTGAAGAAGTAATTTTCACTAAATATCTTAAATATTAAGTATAATAAGTGTAAGTGTACATTTATACTTATCTAAAATATATTTAAAAATTATATATTATATTTATATAACAACATAACTATATTTATATATTAATATATTGTAATTTTTTTTTGAATCCGACCCTTTATCAGAGCTACTAAGCAAGCGCTGATAAAGGGGGGCCCTTTATCAGCGCTAACAAAAGCGCTGATAAAGTGGGGCGCTGCGAAAAACTGTTTTTCTGGTAGTGAATAGAGTAGATTTCAATGATTATTGAATATGTATTTAAATGATTATGAGAAATATTTCTTTTAGAATATAAATATTTAAAATTTAAGTCACTTATTCAAAATATGCTGATTTTTATAATATTATAGAATATTTTAATATAATTAAATAGAGATGAAAGATTACAAAATATTATTAAAATAATTGAGTGGAAATTATGTTTTTTAATTCTCTATATGTCATTTATTTTCATAAATATTCATTTCACATTGTATTAAATTGTGAAAAAATTCCACATTCCAAAAATTACACGAATATTTAATTTAATAAAATTTATAAATAGTGAAATTGGTGTAATTTTTTTAATTTTTTAATTTTTTTATAAATCTTGTATATATATGTTAAAGGATTATAAACTGAAGAGGGAAATGAAGTTAGGATTATTTTAAAAACAATTTCTTAATCATTTAACACACCAACGGGTGAAAAATGGTACTATTAACTGAAAATTCCATGAGTAGTCCATAAATATGAGGAATAAATATTTTTTTAGATAATATTAAAATAATTATCCTAAATTTATATTTACATAATAACAATCTGGATTAAAATTTTATGTGTACAAAAACCCTGAATGATTTTGTAACATTTGAATCGTTGCAAACACAAAAAAGTCAATGAATTGTAACATAAAATATCATGATGAAATGAGATATAAATCTATAATATGTAATGATATAGTATGTTTGAATTAATAAACAAATATATGTTATTTAAATGGAATCTATATACACCATTTAAAAAAAATGGTGTCTAAAGGAAAATCTATCTCATATAAGAATGTTTTTAGATATAAAATTTACCTCAAGTCAGAAAAATTGTTTTTCAATTATCAATTGTATAATAAAAATATATCTGTTTATTTCTTAAAAAAATTATCTTGGTTATTAATATATATATATATTAATAAATTATTATATTTATTTAAACTAGATAATTAATTACATATTCTGTTACGTCCACATCTTTACTGATTAGGATACTCCGTCCAAAATTTGAATACAACATCAGTGTGTTTCCCATGGAACAATGATTAATTATTATATCACCTAAATATAAATAATAATTAAATAATTTTCATTTTTATACATAAATTATACCTCTGATACCAAACGTGAAATATTGTTATGAAAAATTAAGAATGTTACAATCAGGGATATCATAATTCAAATGTAATCATGACGAATGTATCCCTTTATATTGATAATATTGTAAATATTGTTAGTGGTATTTTATCACTATGTAATAATAATCAAATAAAAAAATATCATAGTATTTTATTTAATATAGATACATATACTATCCACGTGAAATGGTAATAAAAAATGAATCACATCTCTTCAGAGGGTGGTAATCCATCGTGAACATGGACAGTCATCTGAACTATCAATTGAAATTTTCAAAAGAAGATATATGATATGATATATTAATAGAATAATTAATATTTCATTAATATGATTTATAATAATTAAATAAATAATCATTAACTACTCCGTGAGGAGATGATGAAAAATGAATTTGATTAGCTCGTGAGGATTTAGTCTCCAACCATTTAAATAATCATTTCTTTTTGCATTTGATAGATGTTGATATAGAGAAATATTATCCATAAGAAAAATAATATTTCTACTTATAGGATATAATGAATATATTATTGTTTTTTTAATATCTAATTGATGATCTAAAAAAAGAAGTAAAAGTAGGATGTGCCTGGTGAAGGTGATTAATATTCCTTAGAAAAACCTTATTTTTATGACATATTTAGGACCCCATGGTTGGTTTTTTGGGAAACATATAATATATTGAAGAGGATAAATTTGTTTTTTTGATACTTTTCCCATAATTTATTGACCCATATTTATTGTTATTTTGGAATAAGTTAGGTGTGGGTTCCCATAGAAAATTGAGAGGGAGTTTTATTATTCCAAATACAAAAAATAATCCAATAATGTGATGTCACTATGAGGAAATTTAAACCAAATATTGAAGGACAATTTGGATGAATTGTTATATCGAAGAAAACCTCCACTGTTAAAAATGAATCATTATTTTATACATGTTACTCTATTAACCAATTTTATTTAACACTATGGTAAACTAGTTTTATTATTTCCCATAGTAATAGGTTTTTAATATTTTTTATATTCATTGTGATAACAAAATAGGAAAACCTTATTATATAATATTAATTGTTATGATTATAAATATGGATCAATTTTATCAAATGTAATAAAATGATATTTCAAAATTTAATTGAAAATTTCCACCTATACAACATGTTGAAAAATTGTACCACGTGAAATGGATTTTTCAATACATAGATGATATTTTATTATCCCTTTGAGAAAGAAATCATTTTTATATGAGTTTAAATTCATATAATTTGATGTAATTTATATATTTTAAATTTAAATATTTCATTATTTGGGGTTATTTTAATTAATTATAATGGATAAAATTTATGAATTTAAAAACCATTTTGCGGAAAACAATGTTTTTAATATAAAAAGTATATATATACCATAATCATGAAAATTGATTATTAAAATGAAATTATTTATATTTTTATAAAATATTTGTTTTAATTAAAAATTATGAATAAATATAAAAAATGTAACTTTTAAAAAAATATTTATTAAATATAAAATTTTGTACTTGAAAACTAATTAATTATCAATTTTCACAGAAAAAAATCATCAAAAATTTAATATTTAAACTTTATCTTAATTTATAATTTGATTTCAAAAATTATGATCCTATTATAAAATCAAATTTATAAAATTACATAAATTAATTATAATATTTTATTTCAAAAAATAATAAAAAAACATATTTTACGAAAATATATTTTATATTGATTAAAATATCTATATTTAATGTTGAATTCTTATTTAATAATATATTATCTGAAAATAATTAATGTTTCCTAAAATCATATATTTATTTCATAAAGATTTTAATACTGTTCATACCACTGCATTTAATGGCTAATTTATATTGTTAATATGTTTCATGAATTTATTATGTATAGGGATTAAAGTCTTATTTGATATTGAAAATTATGTTTTTAATATCCCAAGAGCTTATAAGAATTAATTTATTCTATATCGGAAAATATACCGGCCACTGAGTATAAACAAACCCTAACGTATTATAATTTAACTATAACTATTATAACCTAATCATTTAATTTTGCATCATGAATAATATTATATGAATTAAGAAATATAATTTATGTTCTAAATACATTAAAATTAACATATTAATACTTTATAAATGGGAATAAAATTGTTCAAAGTGTCATTTTTTGCAAAAAAATATTTTCTAAACAAAATTGTTTTATTTAAATATTATAATTAAAAAATATAAAATTAAAAAATATACTTTATAAAATAATCTTCATTAAATTAATAAAAATGACAAAATTAACTTATTAATATTATTTGATAAATTTCAATTTTTATTTTTTTCAATTATTAGCGAATCATGCTAATCTTATTGGAAATTTTATATTTCTAAATTATTTTCAAAATAAAATTATATTTTGGATTACATTTAAAATTTATTAAGTTATATATGATTCATAATAATCTAATTTTAAATTATCATTATACATTATTTTAGTATAAAATAATTTTATTATCCAAAATCTATTTTTAGAAAAAAAAATTGTTTTCCATCTTGTTATCAATGATCAATGTTTTATTAAATTCAAACACTTTGACTTTTTGAATTTTGAAATATGTAATCCTTGTAGATATTTTGGTTCCAAATTTTGAAAATAAGACACTTTTAATTTTTTCCGATATTAATATTAACATAATTATGTTTTCTTATATTTGTTAATTGTATACCAGGTGATTAGTTTTATAAATAAAACTATATAAAATATAAAATCACGCAAAAAAATATATAAATTTTTTCTAATGAGTATAATTATTCAACACTATTCACGATATCTAATTGATTACCTTTTATTTCCAATTTTATCTGATAATGAAGATTATAATATATTAATTATTGAATAGTCAAATATGAAACAATGTTTTTTTAATAACTCTATTATTTTTAAAATCAGGGTAACCCAAGAATAAATTATGTTATAATTATTAATTTTTAATAGGAATGAATGAAGATTAACATAGAAATTATTTAATATTTTTTGAAGACTGAATTGTCAAAAATTCTTATCAATGATGATGCAGTAATTATTAAACTAATCTAATATTTAAATAAATAAGATTAATTAAAATAAAATTACTATATATAAAATGAATTTTTATAAACCACAAATTTCAATGATAGACATGAAATATTATATAGTTGTACATGGATTGTATCCAAATTCCATATTTTGTTGATTTTATTAAATTCAAAGTAAATTAATAGTTTTGAAATTAATATTAATGATATTTTATAATCAATAATGTATCATTATATGATTTAAAATTAATAAAATCATAGTTTAATCCAAAATAATGGGATATGGTAACACTACGTGAAAAATGGGTATTTGCGACGGAAATAAATCCCGTCGTAAATAGTCCCGTTAGAAACTTATTTGCGACGGGGGAATTTGCACGTCGCAAATAAGTATTTATTTGTGACGGGTTAGCTTTCCCCGTCTCAAAAAGACTAGCACGTTTTGCGTGCCAAATCGCGGGAAAGTTAGTTGCGACGGGTGGTTACCGCCCGTCGCAAATAACCGGCGGCGGTAAAAGCTATTTGCGACCGGAATATACCCCCGTCGCAAAAGGAAATCGCGGGAAAGTTAATTGCGACGGGCGGTTACCGCCCGTCGCAAATAACCGGCGGCGGTAAAAACTATTTGCGACGGGAATATAACCCAGTCGCAAATAGTATGTCGGCAGGTCATTATTTGCGACGGGTCTCGTCGCAAATAACTATTTAACCGTTGACCGTAATAAATGAGGACTAAGTTATTTGCGATGGGTATCCCGTCGCAAATAGACCCGTTGCAAATAATCTAACCTATAAATACCCCCCCATCCGTTCTTTTTCATTCATTCTCAAAATCGATCTTCTACTTCTCTCAAAGCTCAATTTTTAGAGTTCAGCGTTTCTTGAGTTTAATTTTTTTTTCCAGAGTTGATATTGAAGATTTCAACAACAATCAGAGCTCAACCTCAGATTAATTTTAAAGGTATTTATGTTCAATTTAATTTAATATTTATTTTAAATTTTTTATTAGTTTCAATTATTCTTAATTAGTTGTAATTTAATTATGTTTACATTGTTTTGTTACTTAATAAATTTAAATTATTAGTATTCATTGTTTATAGTTAATGGTACTTAGGAATAATTAGTAATAATTTCCAATAATTAAGTATAAATGCTAATAATTAGTAATAAATACCAATAATTAGGAATAATTAGTAATAATTACCAATAATTACCAATATTTAGTAATAATTACCAATAATTACCAATAATTCGTACTAATTACCAATAATTACCAATAATTAGTAATAATTAGTAATAATTACTAATAATTCGTAATAATTACCAATAATTAGTAATAATTTCCAATAATTACCAATAATTAGTAATAATTAGTAATAATTACTAATAATTATCAATAATTACTAATAATTACTAATAATTAGCAATAATTAGTAATAATTACAAATAATTAGTAATAATTACCAATAATTACCAATATTTAGTACTAAATAGTAATAATTAGTAATAATTACCAATAATTAGGAATAATTAGAAATAATTACCAATAATTACCAATAATTAGTAATAATTAGTAATAATTAATAATAATTACCAATAATTAGCAATAATTAGTAATAATTACCAATAATTATCCGTAATTAGTAATAATTACCAATAATTATCCATAATTAGTAATAATTACCAATAATTACCAATAATTACCAATAATTAGTAATAATTTACTAATTACCAATATTTATCCATAATTAGTAATAATTACCGATAATTACGAATAATTAGTCATAATTTACTAATTACCAATAATTATCCATAATTAGTAATAATTACCAATAATTAGTAATAATTAGTAATAATTACCAATAATTAGTAATAATTAGTAATAATTACCAATAATTAGTAATAATTACCAACAATTAGTAATAATTAGAAATAATTACCAATAATTACCATTAGTTAGAAATAATTACAAATAATTATCCATAATTAGTAATAATTACCAATAATTATCCATAATTAGTAATAATTACAGATAATTATCCATAATTAGTAATAATTACCGATAATTATCCATAATTACCAATAATTACCAATAATTAGTAATAAATGGTAATAATTAGTAATAATTACCAATGATTACCACTAATTAGTAATAATTAATAATAATTACCAATAATTAGAAATAATTAATAATAATTACCAATAATTAGTAATAATTAGTAATAATTGCCAATAATTAGTAATAATTATTAATAATTAGTAATAATTACCAATAATTAGTAATAATTACCTATAATTAGTAATAATTACCAATAAATAGTAATAATTATCATTAATTAATAATAATTACCAATAATTACCAATAATTACCAATAATTACCATTAGTTAGAAATAATTACCAATAATTATCCATAATTAGTAATAATTACCGATAATTATCCATAATTAGTAATAATTACCTATAATTATCCATAATTAGTAATAATTACCAATAAATTCCAATAATTGCCAATAATTAGTAATAATTACCAATAATTACCACTAATTAGTAATAATTAAAAATAATTACCAATATTTACTAATAATTAATAATAATTACCAATAATTAGTTATAATTAGTAATAATTACCTATAATTAGTAATAATTAGTAATAATTAGTAATAATTTACCAATAATTATTAATAATTTCGAATAATTAGTAACAATTACCCATAATTAGTAACAATTACCAATAATTACCAATAATTACCAATACTTACCAATAATTACCAATAATTACCAATAATTACAAATAATTACCAATAATTACCAATAATTAGAAATAATTACCAATAATTAGGAATAATTACCAATAATTAGGAATAATTACCAATAATTAGTAATGATTCGTAATGATTACCAATATTGAGTAATAATTATCAATAATTAGTATGAATTACCAATAATTAGGAATAATTACCAATAATTAGGAATAATAACATTATTACATTATTAGTATATTTTATTATTAATATTAAAATAATATAATTTTTTATATTATATACAATTCTCCTTTCATCTGTGTGTTTTCTGTCTCCACATGTAATATTTGTATGTGGAGACAGAAAACACACAGATGAATGGAGAATTGTATATAATATAGAAAATTATATAATTTTAATATTAATAATAAAATATACTAATAATGTTATTATTCCTAATTATTTGTAATTATTCCTAATTATTGGTAATTATTCATATAATTACCAATAATTAGGAATAATTACCAATAATTACCAATAATTAGGAATAATTAACATTAATTACCAATAATTACTATTAGTTAGAAATAATTATCAATAATTAGGAATAATTACCAATAATTAGGAATAATTACCAATAATTAGGAATAATTACCAATAATTAGGAATAATTACCAATAATTAGGAATAATTACTATTAATTATGAATAATTACCAATAATTAGGAATAATAACATAATTACATTATTAGTATATTTTATTATTAATATTAAAATAATATAATTTTCTATATTATATACAATTCTCCTTTCATCTATGTGTTTTATGTCTCCACATGTAATATTTGCATTCTTTTTCAAAATTATCAACCTACTCACTAATGGAGAGGTGAAAGTGAATACAAATATTACATGTGGAGACAGAATGTTAAACACACAGATGAAAGGAGAATTGTATATAATATAGAAAGTTATATTATTTTAATATTAATAATAAAATACACTAATAATGTAATAATGTTATTATTATATAATTAATATTTATGAAAAAATAATATTAGTACTATGAAAATAATAAAAAATTTATATAATATTAAAATTATCAATATTTGTAACAGGTTTTGCTTTATTCTCAACATGTTCTATTCTTAAAGGGTCATTTTTTAGGTCTATCTCAATAAAAAATTCGCGTCAGTCATGTATGATGTAAAATCTATAATTATTCTTGCTTGAGTGTTTTTTCTAACAAATTATTCAAAACCAGTAATGCATTTATATTTTATAGAAAAATATGGAACAACGAGGTCATCAACACTCATTATTAGGTGACCACATATGGATAAATCAACGTAGAAATCCAAACGGTTCTGGTTTAAATCTAGTATATGTAGAGGGTGTGGATACTTTTTTATCATTTGCGGCATCAAATCCAGAATTTTTTTCAGAAGGAAAAAAATGCCCTTGTAGAAAATGTGCATTGAGAACGTTTGACATGTTTGACAAAGTGGGGGGACATCTCTTGAGTTTTGGTTTTCAACCGGATTATTTTTTTGGTATCAATACGGTGAATGCAGTTCCAGAGCAGGTGATACCAACTTGATTCCAGATCCATCTCGGTTTCAAGATTTAGTACATGATGTTGCAGATTCATCTGTTCAACATATAGAAACTCCGGCTGATATAGCTTCAAATACTGAGTTGGAACCATCTGAATTTTATGAGTTGTTGAGGTCTGTTGAGGATGCATTATATCCTGGCTTCAAGATGATCAAATTAGAAGCAGTTTCAAAATTTATGGCTATCAAATCAGATAACAGAATGTCAAACACCTGTTTTGACAATATATTTTCTTTGCATAAAACACTGTTACCCGAAGGAAATGTTTTTCCTGCAAATTACTATGAGAGTAAGAGGCTGGTTCAAAATTTGGGACTTACTTGTCAGAAGATTCATGCATGTTCAAATGACTGCATTTTATATTATGGGGAAAATGAGTCGTTGGATAGTTGTCCCAGATGTGGGAAACTGAGATATAAAGAGGGACAACAAGGGAAGTCTGGTTTGATTCCTGTAAAACAGTTGAGACATTTTCCGCTTATATCCAGACTTCAGCGTTTATTCATGTCTATGAATACAGAGACAATGATGTCATGGCATAAAAATAATATTTCAACTAATAAAATCTTGAATCATCCAGCCGATGGTGATTCATGGAAACATTTTGATAGAGTGCATCCATCCTTTGCTTTAGAAGATAGAAATGTTCGACTGGGCCTTTCCACTGATGGTTTCTATCCGTTCGGATCTTATGGTAGTAAATATTCATGTTGGCCTGTTTTTTTAATTCTGTACAATTTACCTCCATGGATGTTGATGAAGGACCCATATATCTTTTTGACTTTACTAATTCCAGGACATCAGAAGAAAGATATTGAGGTTTATTTGAAACCATTTATTGATGAATTAAGTTTATTGTGGAGTAATGGTGTCAGTATATATGATGTTGCAACGAAACAGAATTTCATACTGAGAGCAGCATTGATGTGGACAATTAGTGACTTCTCGGCTTATGGGATGTTATCTTGCTAGAGTACACATGGTCAGAAATCATGTCTTTACTGTATGGGAGAGAACAAAGAATTTATGCTAATTCATGGAATGAAACCTTATTATTTTGACTGTCATCGCAGATTTCTTCCAACTGATCATCCTTTTCGCAGAAACAGATCTCATTTCAGAAAAGGAACAGTTGAAAGGGATGGACCTCCAAAAATTCTATCAGGTTCGGAGTTAAAATCAGTTGTATTTTCATTACCTCCCATCACTTTTGGTCCCACAATAAACCAATAGAAAATTTATGGTTTTGGGAAAGAACACAATTGGATTAAATGTAGCATATTTTGGGATTTTCCATATTGGTCTGATTTGTTGGTCCGACACATGTCAGATGTCATGCATATTGAGATGAACTGTTTTGATAATTTGTTTCATACAGTTTTGGATACGCCAGGAAAGAGAAAAGACTATGTAAATGCACGTTTAGATCTTGCCCAAATTTGCAGGCGTCCAGAAATGGAACTGTTTGATAATGTCAGAACAGAAATGTTACTGAAACCAAAAGAAGCTTACACAATGTCTAAAGAAAACCGTTTATTATTTTGTCAGTGGATTGCAGATTTGAGACTTCCAGATGGATGTGCTTCCAATTTGGGTATATGTGTAAATAATGGTAATATTACTGGATTAAAAAGTCATGATTGTCATGTTATGATGGAAAGAATTCTACCCATTGGATTAAGAGGTCTGTTGAATTCTGTGATTTGGGATTCCATAACAGACATGTCTCATTTTTTTTGGGGAATTTGTGTGGCTACAGAAGATTATGATGCTCTTTGAAAACATGAAGAAGATGTTGTTGTAATTATATATAATCTAGAAAAAATATTTCCGCCGTCTTTTTCGACTCAATGGAACAATTGATGTTACATTTTCCATATGAATCCAAATGTGGAGGTCCAGCACTGTTTTGATGGATGTACCCATTTGAAAGATTCATGCAAAAATTGAAAAGAAAAGTACTTAACAAAGCATCTGTTGAAGGATCTATTGCAGAAGCTTATTTGCAAGAGGAAATATCTTTTTTCTGCTCCCATTATTTTGAATCTAAGTATCCTTCAAAACACAACCGAATGGGATGGAACGAGAGAAATATTGATGAAATCGACAATCAATTATCTATTTTCAACAGCCAGATCTTGGTTTTGTTGGAGTTTATGAACTCTGGCTTTTGGATGATAAACATCATAGATCTCATACATATGTTCTGCTCAACTGTGAAGAGATGACATCAGTTGTACTGTAAGTGTTTATATCACTTATTCTATAATTTATGTTACAGTAAATAATTTTGGTTTTTATAGGTTGTATGATAATCATATCAAAAAACAAATTCCACAAATTACAGCAGATGCTCTCGAAGAATGCCGACTGAAAAATTTCTCTCAGTGGTTTCAAAAACTGGTATCATAAATTCTTTATCTTTTACCAACTCATTCAATGTATAGTTTCCTATATTGATAATTATTTCACAAATTTTCAGGTGTCTCGACATGCTGATAAAATTGACAAACGGCTGTGTATATTGAGTAACCCACCTTCTAAACTTGATAAAACTTATAATGCATATGTGGTGAATGGATTTCGATTTCACACACATGCATATGGGGAATTGAAAAAAACAATGAACAATGGAGTTAGCTTGAGAGGATCTCATCATCGAGAAAATGAAGTTGACTTTTATGGCATACATGATGAAATCATTGAACTCTGTTATCTTGGACAACATTACATAACCATGTTCAAATGTCGGTGGTTGGATACAGAGAGAGGCGTGCATGTTCATCTGACTCATGGAATCATCGATATTAAATGTAAAAGTGTTCTCGCAGTAAATTAACCATTCTTATTGGCTCAACAGGCACATCATGTTTATTACGCAAAGTACTGTACTAAATCAAGAGACTTGACTGATTGGTGGAGTGTAATAAAAATCAAAATTCGAGACAATCAGTTTAGTCAAAGTGAATGTGCTTTCACTGATGTACAAATAATTGAAGTTTTTCAAGAGAGTCATAAAAATAAATCTTTTTTACAAAGAGACATGAGTATCGATGACGACACCCCACATTTAAGAGTCGGTGATGACGATTATGTTAATGATGTCACATATGAATTTGAAATGGTAAAAGATAAAGAAACTGGAACTCGAATGGATATCGATGATGTTGAGGAGGAATATGAAGATGACATTGACATATATGAAGATGATGATGATGATGTACACAGATAGAATTCCATGGTAGTTATATAAAATCATAATATATATATATATATATATATATATGTATATATAATTGTAATTATCAATTATTTGCTATCAACATTAACATTTCTTGTTTCAGATGTATGACGACACATTTCGTGAGTTGGCGGATGTTGACCTGCCTTTCGATGCGGATGAGTTGCTGGCAGATGACCCTCAGCCTGCAGGCGCTCCAGGGAGTACGCAGAGGGGGCGTGGTCTTGCACGATTGATGATTGCTGACCCCGTCCCCGAGCGACATCCACGTCTTGGGTTTGATCCATGCACACAGAGGTGTGATAACCTGTGTGATAATCTGTGGATTTGACTAAGATTTCATTAATCTATTCACATAATAATTTTTTATTATTTTTACAGTTTTCTGCATATAGCAGTCGGATAGGGCAGCGCTATTTTGCGCAACTATTTCTCTCAGCTGTGGACCACATGGGAGAAGATTCTCATTGATGTGCAGCAGGCCATGTTCGGCCATTGGTTGGTATGTACGTAAATAAATAATTTTTATTTTGAAAATTATTTCATTTCTAACTTGATATTCTCATTTATTTGTAGGGTTTATGTTATCCGATAGAGGATACCATGCAGGACGCAATCCACAATGCATGGGAGGTGGCCATGCGTGATCGCTTTCGTCAGTTTTTTCACAATTTAAGAAAAGATGCCACGAAGAAAGAAGGAGTGTCGGATTTTGACGAGTCATATAGAGAACACTGACTAGAGTACATTTCATCACATGTATGGGATGGATTATGTGCGCACTGGTTGAGTGGTTCCTTTCAGAGAAGATCATCGGTGGGGAGGCGAAATCGGGGGAGACATGAGTTGACTCATCGAGTTGGGAGTCGTTCTTTCAATACTAATAGACAATATCTGGTACGTACATTATTTATAAATATTTTATATAGCAATAAATTTTAACAGTTTATTTTTTATTCTTATAGGCTGTCGTGCACCCCGATATTACGGAGTATGACGTATATCAGAGGATGTATAGTGATCCTGCTTCTGGGGAGCTCAACGGTGATCGTCAGCATCACATCGTGGTCAGTATTATTTGTTTTCATGTTTAAAAATTAACTGCATATAAAATATTCACAATTTTAATTTTAAATTGAAACTACAGGAGTCATATAAGGCCGCAACGTCACAGACCCGGCCTGAGAGTCAGGCCGAGTCATCAGATCAGACCACTGGCCGTCAGTTTGATGAGGCGGCATGGATACAGGCCACCCAGTATGCCTTCGAGAAGGGCTGGGTAGTTGGTATTAGCTCTCGAATGACTACCCCAATATCATTTATTTGTATAATAACACACCATAATTTATGTGGAATGTGATAATTCCCCCCTTGTAAATATGTATAAAGAACATTGTGTGATGTGATGTGTGTGATGATTTTGGGGTGGTGGTGTGTGGATGAAATGGGTTGTCAAGAAATATGTGGTTTGTTTGGATATTCTTTTTCTATGGTGGTGATGTGGTTTGATTGTCCAATCTATTTGGGTGGAGAGGAGATATTTTGTGGGTTGTGCTTTTGGTAGGGTGAGGTGGAAAAATGTTGAGCGTTTGTGAAATGTAGTTTTATTGGTCTGGAATCCAGAGTAGTGAAAGAATAATTGAATTTTTAATAATTTTTGAAATTATAAGGGTGTTTTTAGTTAATGGGAAGAGATTTATTAATGAAAAATGTATTTATGGATCTTGTGATTAAGGATTCTTATTTCTAAATAAATAAAATAATGGTTTCTAAACATAGGGGAAATGTAATTCCATGAGTTAGGACTCTTCACCTTCTGAAATGAACGTTGTAGATACGAATAAATGCCTTTAGAGGTAGTAGTAGACGTGAAATTGATGCTAGATGGTTTGTTTTTTTTAAACCCATAGGATGGTCTTGGGTGTTTGGTAATATATATATATATTGTGATTTATATACACTCCCCACCCACATTGGGCACCATGTGCCGAACACCCGCATAATCATGCTGTGGATGTTCTTCCCTACATTTGGGGGGGGGGGTATGGATATCTAGGTACCCACTCATCCTTGTTTCTCTCTTCCAAGAGAGGTAATAATGGAATAGGCTATGATGTAGAGAGTTCTGTTAGTGCTTTAGATATTGTTTTTGATGGCCCATGTGTATTTAGTTGAGATTTTATAGACCATGTGTTTCTGGGAAAGCTGTTATGTGTCCTTGGTTTCTTCAGTATGAGATCTGATACGTATCCTATGTGTCATCGATATGAGGTGTGACAACATATGTGTTTTTAGATGAGATGTGTTTGACCGTGCATGTTGGGTGGTGAGCCCATGTGTCTGCAGCTGAGGTGTGATGTCACTGTGCGTGAGGGGGTGTGTGGTATTTGGAAGGGATGGTAGTGCTAGGACATAGGACGTTGGGTGTGATAGTGGAATAATAGTGGGAAATTGGTATGGTTTACCCTTTTTTACGTTGTTCATAGTATATTATATATCATGTTTTGTACTATTTAGTGAGAATGACATGGTGATGTTTTGATGTTTAGAATTTCTTTAAAGATGTTGCTTGGTTCAACTATTTTCTCATAGGAATACAATAATGCTTATTTTACAACTGGATGAGGGACATTATTTTTTCTACATAGTATACATGTATGATGTCCATTTATTTATAAAATTGTTTTTAGTTTTTGTAGAGGATTTCACAGACCGTGTTGGACCTTACAACCTTAGATACATGAGAGTTGTTTTGTGGCTTCATAACATTAACATTTTTTATTTACTTTTGAGGATTTTATTTTTGTTGTTCTATTTATAAATGAATTATGGGATGGTTTTTGGTTTTCATATATATATTATGTGGGGTTATTTTTCGATGATCCAACATATCTATCTCTCTTGTTTCATTAAAAAGTGTAATTTCAACCATATTGTGAGATTTGTACACCCTTGGTTATAGTCTCAAACCTCAGGCCTACTAGAGGAAAAACTCAGTGGTCATTAGCTTCCATTCTACATTTCCATCCATGGAGGGGTATCCTTAGAGAGAGGTGGTCACGAAATAGTGGTATAAGAGGTGATGGATAGGTGAGTGGATGTAGTTTATAGTTAGGGATAATGAGGATTGTATTGGATAGTACAGAAAGTGTTATAGTTGACTATGTAGTGTACATAGAATAGAGATATCATCTACGATATGGGATTATTAGACCCACATGATCCAAAGGATAGACTCTGACCTTATTCAACGGCCAATAGAGATGGACCTGTTTATTAGGTAGAGACCTAGTAATGGTAGATTCATTATATTTTTCCATTTTATAGTTTCAATTGTGTTGTTTTGGGAAGGTTAAAATTAGTAAAAAATAATGAAAATAATGAAAATATATCATAATAAAATTTTAAATTACTCGGGAAAAGGAAACCATTTTTTTCCTTTTAGTTCGGGTTCCTGGTCATTATTTTCATGTGGATATGAAAAATTAGGTTCAGTTGAAAGATCCAATTGACTATCATAGTGTTGATCTAAATTAATAGGAGGAATAGTGTAGGATGATGTTGTTCATGTTACAACATAATAGTATAGGGAAATACAATGTCAATGTTTCAAACATCGAGAAATAGAGATATGTAGAGGACCTGATGATCACATTTAGTTAAATCTCGGCCCCAACGAAGTACTAGATCCTTTTATATGTTACTGTGATGAAGGGTGCATCTCATTAATGGTGGAGGCTATATCATGGAGAGTTTACGGGGGTATATTGTTTGTGGGTCAACTTCAATAAGGAATTCCAAGACGTTCTCCTTTCCTAGAACTTGAACTCAATGGAGATTTAGGAGCTTCATTATCTTCAATAGTGGAGAATTTTAGTTCCAATGTTGGGAATTAATTTCAATTTCCATATGTATTTTTTCCTATATCATTTTCCAATCATGGAGTCTCACTCACAACATCTTGAAAAGGCATTTCATCCTTCTATCCACTATGAATTTATATCTTTTAAATTGATGAGGTATTTGGAAGTTCAGATGAAGGAATAGGTTATTGAGGTGATTCACTCATGAGGTGGTTTACATCAGATGGGAGACAATATGGTTCTTCAAGGGGAATATTTGTTAGTTGAAGGTCTCAAACACTATGTCCTTCAAGGATTCGACCAGTAGGGAGTCCACCTAAGTGGATTCCTTTCCAGACTTATTGTTCCTGTGTTTTCATTACATTTCCTTTGGACATTGTGCTACTTTGTTTTCGTTTTGGGTTTCATAGGAATATTCAGAACTAGTTCATAGTGGTTCCCCGACATTAGTTTGGTGGAGGAGGATAGGTTTAGAACTTGGATAAGAAACCATTATAAGTGAGGATGTTTCATTAGTATGGGGAGCTAGCTTATCTCTAATGAGGGGAGATAGAGATGGTAGAGGTAGACCACATGATGTTACTCATGTCCAAAGACTAAAACCATAACTTCAATGTTATGGTTGTCATTATAAGATATGTACAAGATTTAGTTGTGGTTAGTTTCTTGTAGTGCGGGAAACTGTTCTACAGGGTCCAGAGGATGTCAGAATTACGATAAGATTGTTTAGTTCTCTTGTTTTTTCCTTAATGGATTCAAAATATTCACACTCCTTTATTTCACCCAGTCTTTTAAATTCTCAGGGAATAGATATAGAGAGGCTTTTCATACCCCTGCTGTTGAGTATTCTAGTCAGAGGCCAGACCAACTTGTTTGATGTGTACTACGGGTGTGGACTGATTGTGGGACTTCAACAGTCCTAGGGGGATGTATTCTTCATACAGATGTAGTCCTTAAATGTCATCCTCAATATCAATGGGTTTTATTCCATTCAATCTATTTTCATATTCTTCTTGATGAGATTCATATATTCATATGATGATGGATGGTGTGTGGTTTTCTTTGGAAATCAATTTTTCGTGCTGGAAATGGGTATACAAATCCCCTTAATTAATTATTGATGGATTTTATGTAGAATCAATAATCACTAAGATGTTGGAGGTTCCCCTTGGTATTGGGGGGGGGGGTCATTGATTTTTTTTCCCACTGTGACTGTGATGTTACCCCCTCAATGTGACATTGAGTTTGAGATAGACATTCATCCCAATGATTCCTTGATTTATATGACCCTTTATCAGATGGAACACTCTATGTTGTGGGATTTGAGGATTAATATTGATGATCTATGGAAGTAAGTTTCTTCCTTTATAGTGTATGCCCATGGGTTTCTCTAGTGTTTTTCTCTAAGAAGACAGATGATATTATGAATTTTTTTGGCAACTGAAGGTTGAATTAGGAGGTGATTAATATCTATTACCTACTTCCAACGATGCATGATCTTTTTGATTATCTATGAGGGAGTAATTGTCTTTCTAATATCACTATGCAGTCTGTAGATCACCAGTATAGGGTGAAGGGAGGATATATCCTAAATACTTCCTTTAGTTGCATGTATAGGAACATCATGTTTTTAGTCAAGCCATTCAGTGTTTCAAATTCACTAGTTATTTTTATAGGTCATATAAACACCTTATTTTGGGAGTTCTTAGATCATTTCATCATCAAATTCATCGATGATATCTTATTCTACTAGAACATAGATGAGCAACATGCTGATCATCATAGAACTACCATGCATGTTCTTTGTCATTTCCATCTATATGGAGAGTTATCCAAGTTTATGTTATGGACACGATTGGTTCATTTACGAAGGAATGTGGTGTCCCTTTAGGGTGCATAAGTTGACCTGTTGATGTTTGAAGTAGTTATTTTTGGAAATCACCAAATAATGGGGTAGAGGTTCATATATTTCTTTGTGTTAAAGTCTATTATTAGAGGTTAAACCTGATTTATCTTGATTTTCATCCCTGTTTACATCTTTGATATGGAAGAACCATGATTTTTATTATTTATGAGTATTGGGTAGCATTTTATTACCTATCAGGGATGTTGGTTAGTACTCTATTGCTCTAGGTACTTGAGGTGGGGTGTGATGTTCGAGGTGTTTTGTGAGGCCTCCAATATAGGATTGGGATGTGTGCTGATGCAACATAAGTTAGTGATCACTTATGGGTCAAAGAAGTTACGTCACTATGAGAGTAACTATGCAACACATGATCTAGCTATACTGATAGTTTTGATTTCACTTAATTCCTTCCAACATTTCCTTATTATGGAGTGCGTTTTCATCTCCCCAAATCATCAGCATTTTAGGTCTATCTTTAACCAATGTCACTAAAATCTATGATAGTTGACGTGGATGGATTCCCTTTGAGATTATGGTTTTGAGATTTCCTATACCATAGTAGAGGGGAATGTTGTGGTTGATGAATTGAAAAAGAATTCATGGTATGATGTTTTTAGAATTATAAGGATTATTAGAGATAAATGGAGGATTTGGAAGCCTTTGACATAAATTAAAGAGTGGATGGTTATAGATACTGTTTGTTTTAGATGATGATAATTCATTCTATGATGCAACTGATTGGTGAGTATTAGTGGAGAGACTCATAGGTAGATTTGATGCATGATCTTATTGGTCGTGGTAATTCTTCATAGGGATGGTTGGAATATTATTTTATTCTTATGTTGATTCCATAAAGGATTTTTCTCCAATTTTCAATGTGAAATGGATTCCTTCTTGATATTCATAACACAAATTTGACAGTAAAATCATAAATTTAAAAAATGTACCGTTGCTTGAGGATGCAGTTTTTGGGGCTCGGGATGAAATGTGCAGTGGTAGAGTTTGTGGAACAATGCCTAGATTCCTAGTAGGTCATGGAAAACAATCGTGTTACAGGTGGATTTTTGCATCCCTTGGTTGTTTCAAAATTTAAATGGGATTAAATGTATTTCCCCGACCCCAGTTACACAGAGTTGGTGCTTTATAACGTTACATAGGCACGATACAAGGAAATCATGTCCCGAACGAGCGATCAGTTTAGTAGTCTGGGAAGTAGATTACATACATCAACATAACATTACAATTTAAATCATAAAATAGAGCATAGATAGTTCTTTGAGAACACCATTATTCTATTTTATCTTATCCATGTGTATCAATCATAATACACTTTTTGGAAATCTTAGGAAAATAAAACATAAAAATGGGTAGTGCATAGATTCTCATTAAGGGTAAAAAATTTAGCAGAAGATAACATAATCAATAGTCATGGGGAGTAATTGAAAAAAATTCCTTTAGGAATAATTAACATGAACAAATTATGGCAGACAAATGGGTTGATTAAATAATGCCATAATAAAACTTAGTCATGGGTATTCCACTAGTCGAATAACCACATGAACCATCAATATTATTTTCATAATGAGTGAATCTATAATGCTAGACATTCTGAAACATTTTTCAAGGCCTCGAACAAGACATATAAAAATGATTAAGTCTTCAGCCAAAACCATATTTCAAACTGGGAAAGGCCTTGACCATTTCCACGTATAATTGTCTAAGGGGACCTACTAAAGCATCATGGAGCTATAACAGGCTCCACCCATCACTTACTATGTCTAATACATTCCTCATATGAAAATTTTGAAACATAACATAAACATTTATATTAGAACTAGCATAAAAAATATAAATAATTTAACCCTAAACCATGAATGGTATAAAAATAACACATCCACAGTCAAATATATCACCAAAACTTCAATACAATATGCAGGATTTGTATCATAATAAATCTACCTCGATCAAGAATAATATCCCAAAAAGGATGTTTGCATAGTTGAAAATGATCAGTAAAAATCTTTGGGAGAAATATACCATTTTCATGAATTCATTTAAAATTCACTTAATTTATAAAAATATTCATTTAAAAGAAGGTTTTAAATGAAAGTCTCCCATAACACTTTGGAACATTTTAATGAAATTAACATTTTAATAAATTCATGTCCTTAAAAATAAATCCTTTAAACTATTTTGAAAACATGGAAATTAATGAAATTTTTTTTGAAGAATAAATCTTTAAAACATTTAAAATAATGTTTTTGTAAAATATTCCCTTTAAAATATCCCTTTGAAAACTATTTTATGAATCATGGACATGGATATTAAATATGTCCTAGTAGATTCGTAAGTAAAAACATCCTCAAATAATAAAGAGATTATGAAATTAACCCTTACCTTGTACTTTTCCATATTTGATGGTATGCTAACCTCCTATATAATAGTTAATTTTTTTATTAGATTATAAAAGTACTATATACATAAATATGATATAATATATGATCTTTTAATATTGCATTGTTAATAATAGTTTAGTAGTATCATCATTTTGGTTGTTAATTGACTCGTTTTCTTTTATATGGTTGGTTATGTAAGCCATGTGTGTTATTGATATGATTTATTTGATTCATATCCAGAACTATATGAAGATCTTAAACATTATTTTTAATCATCAAGAAAAAATTATTATTTTATGGTTAAGATGGGGAAATGAATCTCATCGCGTTCGTGGGGGTGGTAATCCATACATAGGCAAGAGCGACAATATCGTTGATGGAGAAATAATTTGTAATTGGATGTTATATAATTTATACAGAATCATTAAAAAGTTATATTTATTATTTACATCAGTACACTCATTGTTATACCCATCCAAATAATGAAGTGTTTGAATAAAAAACTACACCACAACATGGAGATGTTAAGCCGTACGCACGCACGTATGGTGACTTTGTCATTTATAGGATGGATTGAATAATGAATATGGTTGTACCATTTTTATAATAACATCACAGTATATAGAAGATATTGGATTTATTATTTTATAATGGAAACAAAAAATAAATAAGAATTGGAAGAAGAAAAGTACATGAATGAGGGGGTGAAATATGTACCTCTTCTTCTTCTGGTTCTTCCTTTTGATGTGATCAAAAGGGATCTTTAGGCTGACTTTATGACCAAAGGAATCCCTCTATGAATAATTTAGGAAATTTGGGAGGTTATTTTGGCAGGATTTGGCCGAGCCAAGAGGTTTCGGAGATGTGACATTATGATAAGGGGAAGTTCCCTTTTATAAGGGAGGTGAGGGTCACTTTTGGAAGATATTGAAATTTTATTATATAATAAAATCATTTTTTGCTTCTAATGGCCCAAAAAGGAATTATTTAAAGTATATGGTGTGTATGTGTAAAAAAATCTCAATTAATAGGTTTTATATTGGTTTAGGACATCTTATTAACATTATCTTTTAGATTTAACTATTAGTTAAATAGTTTGATATTACCAGGTCTCTTTATATTTTTATATTATATGGTTAATAAAAAAATAGAACATTACAATCGAACCCCATGTTTCACATTATTAGTATATATAACCTTATCATGTCCTTTTTCAGAACCATATATTTTTAGAAATATTATATCAATTAATAATATAGAGTTTTTTTTAAACTCAATTATGTCAATTTTGACACTATTTAGTATTTGGTTTTTTTAAAGTCATCACAACATGATTAATTCAAAAAAAAAAATACATTAAATCAACCCTAACATTTAAGATTAAACTAAAAAATTCGTGTATGTCATCAAAACATTAAAATTCTATTTATTTTAGTATTTAAAATATCATTTATTTTATTATTTTATTAATAAGGAAAAAAATTCATCATTATTGTGTCAAAAATATATTTATTTATTTTAAGTCCAAATATTATAAATATAATATCATCAATTATAAAATAATTTTATATTTTTAATGAATATTTATAGTTGAAGATATCTATTATATAGCCCCATATAAAAATGTTTTATTAAAAGATACATGCTTTTGTTATTTTTTCATTACATTAGATTAATTAATGTTAAATGTCAGTAACACTGCCAAGGATTCCCTTAGTCAGACATGTATACAACAATAGTAATTGTACACATGTTAGGGTAATATAATATTATTATAATATTATTTTTTTACCCTTATTTACCAGATTTACCCTTTAATAATGGTTAATAAATTATTTATTGAAGATATTATTCATAATGTCTAAAAATTAAGGTTTCTTATTTACACAATTAGGACCTATTGATTTCAAATATAGAATCTATTTTTCCATGTTCAACACACATAATTGGCAGATATTAATTTAAAATAAATTTCCATTGTCAAACAAAAAGTGTGTATTTAAGAAATAATAACTATCAAAAGATTGACACTTGTTTATATTCCCATTAAATGTGAAATTACAAAAAAAACTAAATTATATTAAATGATTTAAATATAATCTAATTATAATTAAAGACAACTCAAATATATAATTTAACACTATAAATTATTTCTATTAAATAAGTTGTTTCTAATTATAATTTTTTATTTTTCACTATTCATTAAAATGTGAAAGTTATCAGAAAAGTTCCAAAAATTTATCCATGAAATTTTTTTATGTCTCTATTCTAAAGAAGAATTTTATTTCACTATATTCAATATATAAAAGTGTCAAATATTGGATTTAAAAAGTGTTCTCTATTAAAAGACAGAAAAAATGCATTTTTAGAAAAATACATCTTTTATCAAAAAAATTGAATTTTGGTTATATTATGTCTAAGAAACAAAAATGATTAATTGTAAAATTATATATGATATATATAAAATTTAAAAAATCGTTAATAGTATTCATATCCACTTTTTTTGAATGGCTTGGTTAGTTAGTCGTTGTGTGCTCAAACTCGGTGTTGCTTGTATCACATGTTATTGAAATACATTTGGGAGATAACATACTATGAAATATTGGGGTGTTTTATTATCCCATCCTTCCGTAAATTGAATATTCACAATTTCAAATATTTTTCCGAAAATAAAGGTTTAAAAATATAAAAATACCTTTTTAGAGAACGCACATCGGATGTTGGTTTAATAAAATTTAGTCTTAATAAGTGGGAAATGGAAAGGAAATATTCACCACCAAATTATGATCTCTATTAGGAGAAAATCAGTGGAAATTAAAGACATATAATTGGAGGGAAAATGTAAATATTTATAGGGATTTATTGAGGTCATGAATCACAAATAAGTGTAAAATTGAGGGCCTCAATGCAACCAATATAAGATGATTTAAAATTTCATTAGTTCAAAAAAAAACATATTGTATTAGTGTAAAAAAAATTTGGTTTCAAGATCCATTCCCTAAAGTTTATGAATTCATTTATTCATTGAATAAGAGGAAAAAATATACATGACAATTAAAGTTTCATCATTCAACTAATTCCTACGATAAACTCATCTTTCACTCCAAAAAATAATAGAATTCAAAAACATTCTATTTATCATAATCGTATAGGGTTCCAAAAAATGAATTTATAATTTATCTGTCTGCCCATTTAGAAATACTAAATTATAGAAACCAATACATTACATGGGCTAGTTGTAGTTGATGCACCCTTATTGATCTTCGGTTGTGGGTTCAAGTCTCGCGCCCTTGCCGGATGCAACCAGTTATTGCCCGGCCTCTGGGATTTCCTTTTTATAGAAATAAAAAAATAATCTTAAGAAATTATTTAACCATAATAATAGTATCTAACGTCAAACATAATCCATTAGAACCTTTAGAAATTTCCAAAATACTTATGCCCAAACTCACAGTCCAAAATTTATAAGAAAGGTAAACAAAATGAAGATCTCTTTTTCCACAGAATAACATACGAATACCTTCATCATGTATTCTTTTAAAACATTGTAACGCCCTGAATTACCATAAAACCATATTGATTACATTCATACTCCCTTATTTCTTATTGTATACTAGATATACTTCTTATATCCAAAAAATGTTTTAAGCTTCAACATTGATGGAATATACAAAATCATTAATCAGTGTCAAGGTAGTCAAGAATATCTAATATAATTTATCCAAATTAATGATATATTATTCCAAAATCAATACCACAATATCAGAACCATATTATGGTTCATCATTCCCTCAACCATATATTATAGAAAAAAAATTAACATGCAATTGAGTCACTTATCATGGTTCCACATAATCTTAAGTCCTTAATAAAATAGTACTGTGGTACAACCCTTATATACTCTATATTTATTATAACATGTACATCATTAATACAATACGCAAAAAACATAATACATTAATAACAATATAAGAGCTATAATCATTTATCTTCATGTTTGGTAGTATCATAACTTGATTATTATCCAATAGTAGCATTTGGGGTATACTCTGATGATTTGGACATTGATTCTCGTAGTGTCCCAATTCCGAGAAAATGAAGCATTATACATTTGAAACCATTTTATTACCCTTACAATCACGTACTCAGTGTCATTTTTCTTCAAATATATAACAAAATCCCATTGATATAAAGAATTAACCAAGGTTATTATTTCCATAGTTATCACATATGGGAAAATCGTTCTTTTTCTTTATTTCGTTTATCCATTTTTCTCTTTACTATCTTTTTCGTCTCTTCCTTCTCTCCAAAGCCATATTCCTCAGAAAATTCTTTACATATCTTATTAAAATATGATTATAATTCTTTATATGATGATAATATGTGGGAGACTATTTCCATTTTAAATTTTTTCTTAATACCATGAAAGATATGATCCTTATTTTTATTTTGATCATGCATGTTGCTATAATTGTCATTCTTCCTACTAGGAACCATTTCTGAAGAATGGCATACGATAGGATAGTTTATGAATCGCAATGTATAATTCTAATGTTTTAAAATATCTATCATAAATTGATATGATTATATATATAATCTATAATCATAAAATGTTTTCTTTGATAAATTATTTACTCCTAAATCCTTCATAATGGATTGTAATGAAAATGAGAAATATCTTAAGTATATCACCCGATAATGTCATAACCAAGAGCACAACAATTCATGTTGTCATGCACCAATTATCATTCTAGTCAAGTTCAAAGCTGTCTTGTTGATTTTTTTTCCCATATGTACAACTCTTCCAGTGTTGCCTCTTCTAGATCGTATTCAGACATGGATGTGTTGCATGAAATACTCAAAAAATCTCTACAGTACAAAAATGCTAGGAAGTTCTTCCATACTAATCATAAACGTCTATCTTAGGGTAATGTTATTTAATCAGATTTTTTTATAAATCTAGTTTCCAATGTTATTGATAAACTTCCTCTAATACCATATGTAACGCCTCGACCCGAGATACCCATAGTCAGTGCTTTATTACATAATATTGGCATGATACAAGGAAATCATGTCAGGAAAGACTGATCATCTTAGCAATATTGGAGATAGATTACATACATAAACTTAAAATTAAAATTTCATACATAAAATACAACATATAGAGTTAATTGAGAATTCCATTATTCCCTTTTAGCACAACTCTGCATATCAATCATAATACACTTCTTGGAAATATTTGGAATATAAAACATAAGAAAGGGGTGTGCTTAGATGGTCATTACGAGTAAAAAATATAGTGGAAGATAACATAAACAATTGGCATGGTGAATAATTGAAAACAAATTCCTTTACAAAAAATTAATATTAAAACATTTTGGCAGAAATATGGGCTGAGTAAATAATTCCATGATAAAACATAGTCCTGATTATTCAACTAGTCAAATAACTACAAGAACCATCAATATTATTTTCATAATGAGGGAATGTATAAATCTAGACATTCTGAATCATTTTGTAAAGGCCTTGACCAAGAAGTCTGAAAATGATTAAGGCCTCGACCAAAACCATATATCAAATTGAGAATGGCCTTGGCCAATTCCATATTTAATTGTCTCATGAGACCTACTGATGAATCAATGAGCTATTGTGGTCCCCACCTGTAACATACTATGTACAACACATTCCTTATATTAAATGGTTGAATCATAACATAAACATTTATAATATAACTGGAATACGAAATGTGAATACTTTATCACTAAACCATGATTGGTATAAAAATAACACATCCAAAGTAAAATATTTATCAAATCCTTCAATGAAAAATTGAAAATTTTTATCATAAAAAATCGTCATCGATCAAGAATAATATCCCATAAAGGATGTTGGAATAGTTAAAAATGATCTGTAAAAATCAATTAGAGAAATATACCATTTTTATGAAATCAATTAAAATTCCCATTATTTATAAAATAATCCATTTAAAAGATGGTTTTGAATCAAATTTTCTCGTAACACTTTAAAACATCTGAAATGAATTAACATTTTTAAACATTCATTTCCTTAAAAATAAATCCTTTAAACCATTTTTAAAACATGGACATTAATGAGAATGGTTTATAAGAATAAATCATTAAAAAAATTTAAAATTATGTTTTTGTATAAATGTCCCTTAAAAGGAATCCCTTTGTAAACAATTTTATGAAACATTAAATGGATAAGAAATAAGTCCTATTAGATTCTTACATAAAAATAAACCTCAGATAATAAAGAGATTATGAAATTAACACTTACCTTGTACTTTACCTTAGCTGATTTTATGTTAACCTCCTGTTTAATATTTAAAAAATTGTTATTATATTCTAAAGGAACTACATAAATAAATAAGATATCATATATCTTCTTTTAATATTGGTATGTTAATAATATTTTATTAGTATCATCGTTTTGGGTGTTAATTGGATCATTTTCCATTATATGCTTGGTTACGTAATCCATGTTTCTTATGGAAATGATTTATTTGAGTCATATCCAGAATGATATTAAGTTTTTAAAAATTATTTTTAATATTAAAAACAATGTTATTCTTGATGGTTATGATAGGGAAATGAACCTCATCATGTTCTTGGAGACGGTAATCCATAAGTACGAAGGAGGGACAATATAATTGATGGAGAAATCATGTTTAATTGGATTTTCTATCATTTATACAGAATAATTAACATGTTATATTTATTATTTACATCAGTTATAATCATTATTACATCCATCCAAATAACGAAGTGTTTGAATAACAAACTTCACCACAACGTGGATACGGTAAGTCGTACGTACGCACGTATGGTGACATTGTCATTTATAAGATGAATAGAATCATGAATATGGTTGTACCATTTTCATAATAACATCCCAATATATATAAGATAATTGATTTTTTATTTTAGAATGGAAACAACAGAGAAAGGGGAAGTGGAAGAGGAAAATAACTTCAAAGAGGTGGGGAAATATTTACCTCTTCTTTAGGTTCTTCCTTTTTAATTTAATCAAAAGGGTACCATAAGAAGGGTTTATGACTAAATGAAGGCCTCTAGGATTAAGGGAGAAACGTTGGGAGGGTATTTGGGCAGCGGTTGGCTGAGCCAAATGACATTTGAGGTGTTAAATTAAGGGAAGGGTATGTTATCTTCCATAAGAGGGATGAATGTCACTTTAGGAAAAGCTTGAATTATTATTTTATAATAAAATAATTTTCGAATTATAATGGCTCAAAAATGAACTATTTATAGGATAAGGCGGGTGTGAGTAGAAAAAATCCCAAACAAATAGGTTTTAGATAGGTTTAGGTCATCATATTAACCTTTTTTTGTTTTAATTCATAGTTAAATAGTTTGACATTTACCATGTCACTTTGTATTTTTATATTATATTGCTAATAAACGAACTATAACTATCTAATATAACCACATGTGGTTAATTAATAATATATATAACCTAATGTATGTCTTTTGGAATAACCTTTGATTTTTAGGAATATTAGATCAATTAATAACATGGCATTTGTTTTAAAAACTCAATTACGTCAATTTTGACACTAGTTAGTATTTGGTCTTTGTAAAAGTCATAAAAACATGACTACTTAGAACCTAATACATTGAATTTTCCATAACATGTCATGTTCAGCTATATAATTCGTGGATGGAATCAAAATGTTCAAATTATATTTAATTTAATATTTACAATGTCATTTATTTGATTCTTTTATTAATAAGGAAAATACTAAATAATTATTATGTCATAAATAAAAATATTTATTTTATGTATAAAAATTATTAATAAAATATCATCATTTAGGAAATATTTTTATATTTTATATGAATATTTATTGACTAATAGATCAATTATATAGCACCATATAATAATATTTTAATATAATATACATGCTTTTCTTATTTTTGTCATTACATTAGATTAATTAATGTAAAATGTCATTACCACACCCATGTGGCTACTTGGGGTCCCAAAAACAACACAAGGATTCCCAAGATCGGAAATGTATCAGAAAATAGAATTATGACACATGTAAGGGTAATTTAATATTATTATAATATTATTTGTTTACCCTTATTTACCAGATTTACCTTTTAACCATGGTAAATAATATATTCAAAGAATTAATTATTCATAATGTCTAAAATTAAAAGTTATCTATTTAAACAAATTTTAAATCCTAATTCCCAATATGGAATCCATTTTTCCATATTCAAAACTCAAAAGTGGCAGAAATTATTTTGAATTAATTCTCATTGTCAAAACAAAAAGTGTGTTTTTCTGAAATAATAACTATCAAAAGATTGACAGTTGTTTATATTCTGTTTAAATTTGAAATTACATTAAATGACCCAGATTATATTAAATTAACAAAATATAATCTAATTATACTCTAAAACCACTCAAATTCATAATTTTACACTATAAATTATTTCTATTAAAAAAGATGTTTCTAGTTGAAATTTAGTATTTTTCACCATTCCACAAAATATGAATGTTATCAGAAAAGTACAAAAACATTCTCTAAACTAATGTTTTATGTCCCTAGTCTAAATAAGAATTTTGTTTCAGTAGATTTAATATATAAATGTGTCCAATATTGGATTTAAAAAGGGCTTTCCATTAAAAGGTTGAAAAACAGCATTTTTTTTAAAATACCTCTTTTTTTATTAAAAATTGATTTTTTATTATATTATGTCTAAGAAACACAAAATATGAAGGTTAAAATTGTATAGGATATATAAAAAATTTAAAATGTGGTTAATAGTATTCATAACCACTTTTTTTGAATGGCTAGTTTGGTAAGTCGTTGTGCGCTCCAACTTAGTGTTGCGTTTAGCGAATGTTATTGAAATACATTGAAGAGATAACATACAATGAGATTTTGGGGTGTCAAATTCTCCCATATTTCAATAAATTGTTTCATCAAAATTTGAAATAGTTTTTCAAAAATGAAAGGTGAAAAATAGAAAAATACCTTTGTGGAGAACCCACATCAGAAATTAGTTTAATAAAATTTTGTCTTAATAAAAGGGAAAGGGAAATTAATAAAGTCACCACCATATTATTATCTCGACTAGTAGAACATTGGTAGAAATTAGAGACACATAATTAGAGAAAAAACATAAATATTTATAGGTAGCAAATGAAGTCATCAATCACAAACAAGTGTAAAATTAAGGGCTTCATAGCCATCAATCTATGAGGATTTAAAATATCGTTAGTTCAACAAAACATAAGGTATTAGGATAAAAAATATTTTGTTTTAAGATACCATCCCTATAGTTTATGCATTAATTTATTAATAGAATAAGAAGAAAAATATACTTGATATGTAGAGTTTCATCCTTCAAATAATTCCTACCACAAACTCATCTTTCACTTTAAAAGATAATTGAATTCAAAAACAATCTATTTATCCTGATTGTATAGGGTTCCAAAATAATGAATTTATAATTAATCTATCATAAAATTTTAAATAACTAAATTATAAAAAAAGGACATCATGTAGGCCAATGGTAGGTGATGCACCCATTTTTCTATTCTGTTGCGGGTTCATGTCTCATGTCCTAGCCAGATGCAGTGGGTTGTAACCCGACCTCTGGGTTGTCCTTTTCATAATAATCCAAAAATAATCTAAATAAATGGTTTAACCATAATAATAGTATCTAATGTCAAACATAATCCATTACAACCATTATACATATCCAAATTTTTTTTTCCAAACTCACAGTCCAAAATTTATAAGGAAGGTAAAAAAATAAAGATCACTTTTTCCACGTAATAACATATGAATACCTTCATCATGTATTATTTTAAATCATGGTAACACATGGAATTACCATAAAACCATATTTTTTACATTCATGATCTCTTATTATTTATTGAATACTCGATATACTTCCTATATACATAAATGTTGTAAACTCTAACAATGATGGAATATAAAAATCCCTAATCAGTTTCAAGGTAGTCATGAATATCCAATATAATTTATCCCAATTAATAATATATTATTCTAAAATGAATATCTCATTATCAGAACTATATTATGGTTTATCATTATCTCAAAAATATATTTTCCCAAAAAAAATTGACCGGCTATTGAGTCACTTTTCTTTGTTCACACAATCTCAAGTCCTTAATGAAATTGTACTATAGGTCAATTCTTATATACTCTATAATTGTTATAACAGGAATATCATTAACAAAATACTAAAATGACATGATATTATTATAACAACATAAGGACTATAATCATTCCTATTTATCTTCGGTAGTATCATAACATTATTATTATCCAATAGTTGAATTTGGGTTATACACTGATGATTAAGACATTGATTTGTGTAGTGTCCCAACTAAATACAGATGAAGAATTGTACATTGGAATCATTTTCCTTACCCTTGAAATCACGTACTCGAAGACCTTTTTCTCCACATTTATTAGAAACTCCGATTCCCATCAATCAATTATCAAGGTGATTCTTTACACAGTTATCACATATTAGAAAATCATTCTTCCCCTTATTCCCTTTATTCCTCCTTATGTCTAAAATATTATTCTTCTCTGCCTTCCCATCAAATCCATATGACTCAGAATTTTTTTTACATATATTATTAACACATGATACTATTTCTTAATATGATTATAATATGTGGGATACTATTTCCATTTTAAATGATGGAAAAATACCATGAATGATATGATCCTTCTTAATCATTTGGTCATTCGTATTGCTAGAATTCTCATTCGTTCTACCATGCGCTATTTCTAAACTATGTCATACACTTGGTATTTTTATGAATTGCAATGCATAATTCCAAACATGTAAAATACCTAACATTAATTGAAAATATCATGAATATAAATTTTTATCAGAAAATGTTTTCATTGAAGATTTATTTACTCCTTAATTTTTCATATTGGATGGTAATGTAAATTTCAATTATCCTAAGAATATCCCCAAGGAGTATCATAACCAAGAGTGATTTATAGCCTGTTTTCATTCACCAGTTTATGTTCTAGTCTTGATCAAAGCAGTTTTTTTAGGTTTTACCTCTACGTAGATTTTTCCTAGAGCCGCCACTACCTACTGATATCCAGACAGGGATGTATTTTTTTAGAAAACTCCCAAAATCTCTACAGTACCAAAATTCTAGGACATTCATCTTTACTAATCCTCAATGTATATCTTAGTGAAATGTTATCTAATCAGATATTTTCTAAATCTAGTTTACAATGTTTTTTCTAAACATCCCCTAATACCATCTCTAATGCTCCGACCCCAGTTACCAAGAGTCGGTACATTATTAAATAACATTGGCATGATACAAGGAAATCATATTCTGAAATACCGATCAGTTTAGTAGTCATTGTAACAGATTACATACATCAACATTACATTACAATTTAGAACATAAAATATAGTATAAATAGTTCATTTAGAGTTCTATTATTTACTTTTAGAGTATCCCTTCATATCGATCATAAAACACATCATGGAAATCCTGGGAAAATAAAACATAATAAAGGGGGGTGATTAGATGCTCAGTAAGTGTAAATAATTTAGTGGAAGATAACATAAACCATTGGCATAGTGAATAATTGAAAAAACATGACTTTACAAATAATAAACATGAACACTTTATGGTAGAAATATGGGCGGAGTAAATAATGCCATAATAAAACATAGTCATGGGTATTCTACAAATCTAATAACCATATAGAAAAATCAATACTAGTTTCATAATGAGGGAATGTATAATGCCAGACATTTTGAAACATTTTGTGAAGGCGTCATCCATGTTGTCTAAAAATAACTAAGGCCTAGACCAAAACCATATATCAAATTGGGAATGGCTTTTGCTAATTCCATGTCTAATTGTCTAGTGAGAACTATCGATGCACTGAGGATCTATAGCGGGCTCCAACTGTCACTTACTATGTCCAATACATTCCTCATATGAAATGGTTGACATATAACATAAAAATTCATATTATAACTAGCATACTAAATGTCAATAATTTAACCCTAAACCATGGATAGTACAAAAATAACACATCCATATTCAAATATATAACAAAACCTTCAATACAATATGGAAGATTTGTATCACAATACATCTGCCTCGATCAGGAATAATATCCCATAATGTATGTTGGCATAGTAGAAAATGATCCAATAAAATAATTGAGAGAAATGTCCCTTTTTCAGGAAATCATTTAAAAGCCACATAATTTATTAAAGAGTTCATTTAAAAGATCTTTTGGAATCAAAGTGGCCCATACTACTTTGAATCTTCTTAAATTAATAAACATTTTAAAACATTCTTGTCCATTTAAATAAATCCTTGAAACTATTTATAAAACATGGAAATTAATGAGAAAGGTTTTGAAGAATAAATCTCTAAAACAATTAAAATGATTTTTTAGTAAAAAATAACATTAAAATGAATCCCGTTTTGAACACTGATATGAAACATGGGCATAGATAATAAATATGTCCCAGTAGATACTTACGTAAAAACAACCTCAGATATTAAAGAGACCACAAAATTAACCCATACCCCATACTTTTCTGTAGTCAATGATATGTTTACCTCCTGTATAATAGTTAAAACAATGTTATTAAATTATACAATAACTATATACATAAATATGATATCATATATGATCTTCTAATATTGCGTTGTTAATAATATTTTTGTTGTATCAACGATTAGGGTGTTAACTGACTTGTTTTCCTTTATATGATTGCTTACGTAAGCCATGATTGTTATGTATATTAAGTATTTTATTCAAATACATAATGATATTATATTTTTAATCATTATATTTTAATAATCAATTGAAAGCTATTCTTGAATGGTTATGATGGTGAAATGAATCTCATCTCGTTCATGGAGATGGTAATCCGTACATACAGCCGAGTGGAAATATCATTGATAGAGAAATCGTAATTAATTGGATCATATATCATTTATACAGAATAATTTAAATTCTATATTTATTATTTACAACATTTATTCTCATTATTATACCTATCCTAATAATGAAAAGTTTGAATAACAAACTACACCACGACCTAGAGATGGTAATCCGTACGTACGCGCCTTTGGTGACATTGTCATTTAAAGGATGGATAGAATAATGAATATGGTTGTACAATTTTTATAATAATATCTATATATATATAAGATACGAGAGTTATTATTTTATAATGGAAATAAAAAAATAAATATTATGTGGAAGAAGAAAAGAACATGAAAGAGGTGGTGAAATATTTACCTCTTCTTCGGGTTCTTCCTTTTGATTTGGTCAAAAGGGATCCTTAGGCTGAATTTATGACCCAAATAAGGCCTATAGGATGAATACATGAATATTTGGAGGGTATTTGGGCCAGTTTTGGCCGAGCGAAAAGGCATTAGAGGTGTGAAATTTAGATAAAGGGAAGTTCACTTTTTTAAAAGAGGTGAGGGTCACTTTAGGAAAAGCTAGAAAACTTATTTTATAATAAAATCATTTTCGATTTATAATGGCTCAAAAATGAATTATTCAGAGGTTAAGGTAGGTATGGGTCTAAAACCCATCAACCAATAGTTTTTAGATAGGTTTATGTCATCATATTAGCCTTATCTTTTAGATTTAACTCTTAGTAAAACAGTTTTACATTTACCATGTCTCTTTGTATTTTTATATTATATGGTTAATAAGAATACTATAACAAGATAATAGAACCCCATGTGGTTCATTATTAATTTATGTAACCTTATCTATGTCCATTTGTCGAACAATATATTTAAAGGAATATTATATCAATTAATAATATATTATTTGTTTTAAAAACTTAATTATGTAAATTTTGACAATATTTAGTATTGGGTTTTTGTGAAAGTCATCACAACATGATTACATAGAAAAAATATAATGAATCAATGCTAACATGTCATATTCACCTTTAAATTTCATGGATGGATTGAAAACATTCAAAATATATTTATTTTAATATTTACAGTATCATTTATTTGATTATTTTATTATTAAGGAATATAATGCATCATTATTGTGTCAAAAATAAATATATTTATTTTATGTATAAATATTATAATTAAAATTTCTTCATGTTGGAAATATTTTTATACTTCAAATGATTTTTCATAGTCGAAGAGATCAATAATATATCCCCATATAAAAATGTTTTACTAAAAGATACATGCTTTTGATATTTTGGTCATTACTTTAGATAAATTAATGTAAAATGTCATTATAACTCCCATGTGGCTCCATGGGGTCCCAAAATCGACCCAAGGATGACCATGGTTGGAAAAATATCATCAAATTGGAATAGGACACATGTTAGGGTAATTTTATATTATTATAATATTAATTTTTACACTTATTTACCGAATATACCCTTTATCCATTGCAAATAAAATATTTACCGAAGTAATTATTCATAATGTTTGAAAATAAAAGATACTATTTATAGAATTTTGTCCTATTGATTCCAAATATGAAATGCATTTTCCCAAATTCAAAACATAGAAGTGTGGGAAATTAATTTATAATAAATTCCCATTGATAAAACAAAAAGCTTATTTTGAGAAATAATAACTATCAAAAGATTGACACATGTTTATGTTCAGTTTAAATGTGAAATTACATACAATGAATGAAATTATATTAAATGATAAAAATATAATTTAATTATACTTTAAAACCAGTCAAATGTATAATTTAACACTATAAATTATTTGGATTCAAAACGCTGTTTATAATTATAATTTTGTATTTTTCACTATTCTTCAAAATTTGAAAGTTATCATAAATGTGCCAAAAATTTATCCAAACTAATATTTTTTTGTATCTATTCTAAAGAATAATTTAATTTCACTAAATTGAATATATAAAAGTTTGAAATATTGGATTCAAAAAATGGTTCACCATTAAAAGGGGGAAAACTTCATTTTAAAAAAAATACCTCTTTTATCATTAGAATTGAATTTTTCTTATATTATGTCTATGAAACACAACATTTGACTGTTAAAATTATATAGTATATATATAAAATTTGAAATGTGGTTAATACTATTCAAAACCTATTTTTTGAATAGCTAGTTTGGTGAGTCATGGTGTGCTTGAACTCGGTGTTGCATGTAGCGCATGTTATTGAAAAAAATTGATGAGACAACATACTATAAAATTTTGGGGTGTTACATAAAATCATGATGTATTTCATCTATATTTTACCTATAAATCATGGAGGATGTGATGTTATATTGGATATATTTCATTAATTAATGAAATCAGCCCAATTCATAATGATCATAGAGTTTAGAATTGTTGATTTTTTTGGCTACGAGGTTTGTTGATGAGGTTGTCCCATTTGTGGGAGTTCCATAGTCCATTGTATCAAATTTAGATTCTGGTTTTACCACAAATTTATAGAGGGGTCTACAACATGACTTTTTTTTCACCCAGTTACTCCTCAAGACTAAATTCTGACCGCATACTGATTTTAAAATGGTATGTACTATCTGTGAATTAGAGGATATTTTACGGGCATGTGTCTTAGACTTTTTTGGATCATGGGTAAAAACATACCCTTGGTAGAGTATTATTATAATAATATATATCACTCATCCATTTTCAGGTCATTTTTTTGAGGGTTTGTATGGAAGATTGTGTATTTTGCCATTATGGTGAATGAAGGTCGAGGAGATAGAAGTTGTCAGGACAGGTGTGGTGTAGATATTGACAAAGAAATGTCAGTTTATTTGTGAACAGAAGAAATTTATGAAAAAAGGATATAATTCATACGGTAATTATAAGATGCTGCCCTTGGATTCAAACATTGTTTACTATGCATCCATTGTGGTTTCCCATCGACGGGGAAATCTGAGTATTGGAAGAGAGATTGAGCTTTATCCTAGGGTTTTTTTGGGTCCCTAGAGGTTTTGAGGCGATTTAGTGAGGTGGACTATTTATTGGTATTTATATCATAGTTGTAAAGGATCCACAATGTGTTCAATGTCTCTCAGATACATCCATGTCTTCATGATGACTCCCATGTAACTGAATGGGGTGTGTTGGATATCATGTTTTAAAAGAAATTTTTAGAATGTCTAGTTGAGATCATTGAACTCTAAGAGAATGTTCTACATGGATGGACCATTCATTTGGTTCATGTGTTGTGGAAGCATGGTGATGAGGAGGAGATGATAGTGGATGAGAAATGAAGATGCATTTCAACTACCCTGATTTTTTTGATATTATCTTTTCTCCATTTTCCATTGAATGTTATATTTGATCATTTTTTATATTAGAGGTTTTTCTTTGTTTATGATGTGTTTGGTGTGATGTGTGATAAAGGAAAGACATTTGTAAAACAAAGGACCTGATTCATAATCGAGATTTATTCACTGAAATGCTATTTAACCCATGGGGGAGATTTTGTTCCACCCATAGTAGATAATATCATGACATGGAGATAGAATTCATGGATTCATATATTCGGCGTAGTTCTTTACATTATCTATAGGTGTTGTTTGTTGAGATGTGTGGAGGTTGTGATAGTTATATAGTGGGGATGTGACAATTTAGTTCTATAATAGAAGGAAACATGTGGTACTGTGGTGTGAATTCTAGTAATTTGTTTTTGGATTTTTGGATTGTGGTAGTGTTTGAGGTTATGAGATCTCTTGGAGGTATCTCTTGGGGTGATTGTTCAGACCCCCTTCCTTTTGGGCTCAATTTTGAATTCACGAGGGTGAGAACCATTTAAGAGATATTTTATATAACTGTCTATGCCTTCTTAGTCTGTTACATTTTCAGTTTTGGTTTTTATAATTGTACATAGGAGTCTTAGAGGGAGTCCGGAGAAGTATGGTTGATAACGGATGGAAGCGTGGTGATTACACATCGTGTATGTGGATTACACGAATCGAACATCAATTTCACATATTTTCAAGGGAGGTTTCATTATGTGTAAACAATTTACCCAATGTGAAAATGGGTTTCATGATGTTTAATATATCTTGGTTTAAAAACAAATTACAAAATTAAGAGTTGACACATCTTTTGGACGTAACTGGACCCTGGGATTACATGACATGAAAGGGGGGTTACACGTCATGTGATACCCCTATCTAGTGTAGTCTTAAAATTATTTTCAAATAAATTTTATTCATTCTCCTATATCTAATTATTCCTGTTGTTTTTGGATAACCCTTGGTTCCAATATGTGTTTTTCAATCCATTTTCCTCCCTCCCTAATCCATCGATCCCGGTGGTCACTCGTTGGCAATCCATTGTAAATATGTAGTGAGTTCGCTTCTTGTTATCAACTATTTTCATACGTTCATTCTTGGTGTTTCACTACGGTGGTGTATCATTGTTTTGGTGTAGATTTTGGGATTCATTATGATTTATCCATGGTGCATAATATGTTGATACATAGTTCCCAGGATGTTCTTGTAGTTCATGGTCATTCTTCATCTCCCTATCGTTCACTACATGTTGGGAATTTTCCTTGTCGTAGGATTTCCTTCATTTATATTTTTTTGTGTCTAATACACGAGGGGATAATTTTTATTATCCATTGGATAGGGTTATTCCATTATAATAAAGGGTAAAAAATTAGATAATTGTATTTGAATGGGGGTAAATAGGGTATATTGACAAGATTTTATTTCATCATTATTATTGTTATATTGATAATTTTTCGTGCATATCTCCCTAATAAATAATGTGGTCATTGTGGGATTTGGTCATGGTGGATATGCATGATGTGATTTTTTGGTATCATTGTAAAATTGAATTTTAATAACCATGTTAATTTTTCTAATAAAAATCATTGAATCGAGATTTTCAATTTGTGTGATAACACCACTAAATTAATGTTGAATGTGATAATTTCCCCCCATAAAAATCTATAAAATGATCTTGGTGTGATGTGTTGTGTTGTCATGATTTTGGGTCAGTAGTGTGTGTTTATAACGGGGGGTGGGGTGATATGTTGTTTATTTGGTCATGGTTTTTAGGGCAGTGATGATGTCATTTTTTGTCTTTGTTTTTATGACAGCAATGATATAATTTTTTGGTCTTCATATTCGGGCAATGATGTGGTGAAATGGTGAGCTATTTGTGAATTGTGGCATTATTGTGCAAGATGCCTGAGTAGTGATGGAATAAGGGAATGTTCAATAATAATTGAAATGGAATATTTTGGATTGGTTAATGGTATGTCATATGTAAATAAAAAATTTATTTAATTGATGTGTGATTAAAGGTGGTTGGTTCTAAATAGTGAAATGAATAAGTTTTAAACATGGGGGAAATGTGAATCCACTTGTTAGGATTATTCACCTTATGAAATGATTTTTGATGATACAAATAAATGAATTTAGAGGATGAAAACAAGTGACAGTGATGTGAGTTGGTTAGTTAGTTTTTAAACCTAGAGGTTGGGCAGAGGTGTTTGACATTATGTATATACTTGTGTATTCTTCTGATTATTATACGTACCCCACCCACATTGAGTAAAATGTTCCGAACACCATCACTGCCATGTGAGGGGTGTTTTTTATAACATCTAATGGAGGATAAAGATGGATGGATACCCAATTATTCCCACTATCACTTCCAGGAGTGGTTGGTATGGCACATGATAGGATATTTGGAGGTCTGTTAGAGATTTAAAAGGTGGTTATGATGGCTCATGTGAAATCAGGAGAGATGTGATAGAATTGGTGTTTTTTGGTGAGGTATAATTTTTTCCAATTGACTTTGGGATGAGAGGCGATATAAGTCGCTAGATTCATTGGTATGAGGTGTGACATACCAATTGTTTTTGAGAAAGATGTGACCATGTTTGTGGGGTGAGAGACTAGGATTTTTAGGTGAGATATCTATGGTCAGGCCTATGCATCTTTATTCCTAGGAGTCTATGGGTGAGGTGTCATGTGACCATGCTTTTGGGGAGGTCTTCTATACATAAGAGTTTAGATCACCATGTTGTATGTCATTAGGTGTAAGAGTGGCATGCTAGTGGAAAAGTGGTGTGGGGTATCACTGTCGGTGTGATTCTCAATATAATGAATTACCTAGACTGTTTTATTTGGGAATCACTCCTTGGTGAGGTTGGGATGGTTAGTATACCTTGACAGGCAGTTCTTGATTTTTATATTTTCTCACAGAGGCTTTTTTATGCTTCGTTCACATGTGTTGGAGATACATTGTTTTTTCAACTGAGTATACTTGTTGGCTAACCCAACCGATATAAAATAGTTTTCATGTTCCATTGAGGTGTTTGCAGTCTATGCTGGACCATACTAGTTCAAATCCATGATATTTGTCCTGTCACTATATAGCTATACATTTGGGTATTTATGTTGGACTATTTTATTGTATCATGTTTATAGAAAAATTAATTTTGTTAGTGTTATTGGTTTTCTTATATATATTTCTTGGGGTTGTTTTTTGATGATTCATATTATTTTTTGATTTGGTCTCCCTAACATTGAAATTCTTCCCATATTGTGTGATTTGTACACCCATTGTGAAAATCACCAACGTAGGGGCTACAAGATGCGGGACTCGCAGTCATTATCTCACTTTCTTCATTTCCCCCCCGGAGGGGTATCATTAAAGGTGAGTGGACATGATAAGTTAGAATAAATAATTTTAATATTTTTTAGTACATCTTAATTATGTAGGTATATTGATTATAAATATATTTAATATCACATTAAATAAAAGAAATTTTGTGTATTAAACACAATTAAAATAAGATTTTATATGAAATTATAATTTCAAAATTATAGATTTTTTAATTGATTAAATTATTAAAAATTTTATATTTACCATATCAATATTATCTTAGGATAAATTTTTGATAAAATTTTTAAAATATTGAATATTAAAGGAAGAGTAAAACATTCTATATTTTAGTGATAAATGTTTTTTTTAAAATTAATTTACATCGTAAAATAATAATTTTTTTAATTTAAAATTTTATTTAATTATTCTTTTAAATAATACAATTTTGGTTTTTGAAATGTATTGTATACGTTAATTTATCATACAAAACATTATATTTATTAATACAATTTAAAAAATCTATTATTCATTTAGTTTTTCTCAATTTAATTTATTTTATTGCATCAAATAATGTGTTTTTAATTTTTTAATTATTTATACATATATTAATATATTTTCACATCTATATTAAATTTTACTCTTTTATTTAATCCCAAAATCAATAGAAAACAACGTAAATCTATTATGACAGTGAATGGTAAATCATGAAATTTATGTTCAAAATAAAATTATTAGAAATTATAAATCACCAAACAATATTATAAATCTTATATGTTTAGCATATATCGACCATAGTAATTTTGAGGGTAAAATTTATGACCATTCGGGAACACTTGGAAGAGATTATGAACTTTATTTTTTTAGAGAAACCAATACATGTCACATTTTACCTTCTAATTTGTATAAATTTATTAATATAGATTTATATAGTGGATATCATTGACAAAAAATTAAAATATGAAATCTAGAATATTAATAATAATCATGTAGATTAATTTTAATTTTTAGGGAATATATAATTACATAAAATTCTACACAGTACTGATGTGATAATTATTAAATTAATGGATAAATCAACTAAATAATATTTAAAATAATAGATGATATTTAATTTGGGACAATTCATGAAATCTATGATTATTTTATAAAATCTTATAATATTAGGGAGATCTAAATCGAATTGGTTTCAATTTTATGTGTTATATGGATTTTATTAAGGTCACGATAATTAGCAATTCATAAAATTAACGTTTTGGATTTTTTATAGTAAATAATATGTTCATAAATGACATAAACCTTATAAAATTAAAAAATTCATCCTAGTTATTAATATATTTTTTTAAATAACAACCATGCCTCATTTAATATTTATATACCATTTTATACTCATAATATTAACCCTCCACGAGTAAAAATTAATTTTTTCATTGGAACAAATAGAGTTGTTAAAAACAATTATAACCAAATGGTAGTGTTATAAATATAAAAATTAATTACTAATTTTTATTTCATGAGACTACTTAAACCTTTCAAATATTATACTTGGAATAAATGATTTTGGATCCTTTTATCAATATTATTTCATATTAGTTTTTTTACATTGAGGAATTCCAAGATTTTCTCTTGTATCTCATATAAATGGGAAACTCTTCATTTAATTTATTTATACAATAAAACCCATATTATAAGGATTATACCAACCGAAATACCTTCCTCGAATCCCTACCCACATTAATGCAATAGTTTCACAATAACACCAGGTGTGGTGATCAAAAGATTTATGAAAATGACATTTTCCATAAAAGTTGTATTATTTTTATATCCATGTTTTAATTTTGTTACTTCTTACACATCCAAAAAACCATTTAAAAAAAGATAAAATTATAAATATGGTATAAAATATATAATGAGTTTTCATAATGAAAACCTTAAAAACTATATCTATCTCTAATTTCATCAAATTTTAGATAATTATTTATTCTAGTGTTAGGAGGCCGACCACCTCAGATAACAATATTATTATTTTTTCATCACCATATATCATGGAGGTACTATAATTTTGGAATTAATATTCATCTATTATATTACTGATATTTTTTCATTATAAAAATGTAATTTGTCTTTTATTTTTTTAACATTCCATTCATTGAAGAATGATAACATTTTTTATGCATATGAGTTGACTACTACCTCTGCAATGCAATGTGATATGTCTTAATCTCCACATAACACGAGTGATATATAAAAGTATATGTAAAAATAGAATATAATTTTATTGGTATTATTATATATATGGTACATTCAAATAATACTTCCATTCTTTCCTTATAGATTATTAAAACCTGGGAACGTTACTCAGGATGATGGAGACGCAGTGTAGACAGATGTTGTCAATGCAGTTTCCTCAATCAACTCGTGTGATATGCGGTGACCATGGTCTGAATTTTGAAACAGATTCTTGATGATGGTCCTGACAGGATGATTTGGTTCTGTTTTATCATTTTGATATTTGAATTCTGAAATGTCGGTTTTGTGGGTGTGACTTGAAGCATTTGGACTGGTTTGTAGGTTTTCACTTACCCTCAAAGTGAATTTTCAATAAAATTAAAAAATGGATTGTGTGGGGGGAACGTTACTCATTCTTATGTAAGACCTACCATCACCATGATTTTAACATAGTTCATATTTTTAACAATATTTAATTTTTGGATTGAAAAGAATAACTCATTGAAATAGTGGTAATAATGTCATGATTATTATTTTGGATACAATTTTATTATTACCTTGATTAACCATAGTAAAATCCATGAAATCATTTTGGAAATATGAACTGAAAATCATCAAAACATTTTACCTGAACTTTAATAATTTTGTAACATCAATGAAGTTGTAATGAGTGAAATAAAATGAAAAAGAAACTTGAAACATATTCTCAAACATGTAAATAATTTTTATTTTGTTATTATTCAAGATGTTAATGAAAGTATGTTACATTTTAGAATCAAGTTAAGGGAATTTATTTTTAAAACCTCATTTAAATTTCCATCTTTCAACCGTTTTTTCAAGGAATAAAAGAATGTACCTTTTTAAATTATGTGAAATCCTAATATTTTCTGACCATAATAATACATCCATAATATTATGTTTCCTATATAATATTCCTTTTTTCATTTCCTAGAACGCATTTTATTTATTATAAACACAATTTTAAGATGCAAATAGTTTTTTACAAATAAAAGAATATTTTGATTTCCAAAATATGATTTTATTTGGGTTTTAAATTGTTTTTATAAATTTTTTATGATGCAAAAATGAAATTATAAATTTTATTTTTCATTATAATGTACATGAGAATTATATCATTTGGAAGATCCGAATATAGATTAAATTATGGGTTGATCACAATTAAAGATCAATGGAGATCCTAGTACATCCTTTAAAATGGTTTGAGCCCCATTATAGCAAGAATGTGTGCCATATATAGATTATATAAAGGGTTTATACACTTTATAGCTCATTGTCAACCCTGATATAGAATATAAATATGGTTGGCTCCAGTATAGCTCATTGGATAGCCCTACATAGTTTATATAGATAGTGATCCCCCTCATATCTCCCTAATACATTAGAAATAAATATTTTATCTGATGATTTATATTTGAATTTAGTATTATAGTAATTCCATTTGTAATGGTATTGAAAGAGTTTTATTTAAATGATTCTCTATGTTTCCAAAAAATTATATAATTCCAATGGGTTTTAATGGTTTTCTATTGGAAAAAATAGTCAGTGTTTTTCTTGTGGATAATTTTTATTTCATATTCACACAAATATTGGAGGAAAAATGTAAAAATTACAAAGGTTTCCATGTTTATACCTACATAAACATATTTCTTCTTTTTTGTCATAAATTGTGATTTCATCGGCTCACCTCATGTATTTTAAATGTTTTATATTAGATTTATGGAATAATAAAGTAAGGTATATGGTCAATATGAAAATTGTGGAGTGTTTTCATGAAATTAAATAACACTTTTCCTTTAATGTTTTTTGTTGGAAAAATAGTTTCTGAGTATAAATGTTTACTTTTAATGTATTGGATTACTTTTAGAAGTTTTTATAATTTTCATGATATTTTTATTGAAAGGACACACATCATAGTCATAAATTCAATTATATCTTATAGACCATAGAATATGAAATTCTTAAGGATAATTACTTATAGTCTGTATTAGGGTAGGTTTATAAAACATGGCTGATTATGGTGATTTCATAGGAGGTTATCATAAAAGTGATGTACACCATAATGGGTTTATAATATTAATGTTCATCATAGGTACAATTTCTCTATATCCAAATATAGGATATATTTTACAAAATATTATGTTGAAAAATGGGGCTTTTAGAGATATTTTCTCTTAAAGTAATTAGGGGTTATATTATTTTATGAGGAAACTAACTGGTATGTGATGTACTTTTTTTTAAAAGGACTAATTAATTTTCAATACATGATTGATAAATTTTAGGATATTTCTATACATATCCGAATTTTATAAGAATTAATGTTTTATAAAATGTAATACCAAGAGGTCGGGTGACAACCTGTAACATCTGTCATGGAAATGAGGTTTGAAATTAGAACCAAAGAGTGACCTGGGTGTATTACCAACCACTATCATACCAGAAGATCCATTTAGTATGTCATTATATTTTTGGTCAAATTATTTTATTGATGAAAAATTAAGTGATTTTGAGAAGATATGTGTTTTCATAGACAAAACTATGGGAATCAAAATTGATTTTATGGTCGTGTTTGTAATGATATTTTATTATAATATCACATTAATTTTTTAGGTTTATTATGGGAATAAGGTAAATTGAATATTATGGGATTTTATTCGATGAGATAATGTTGATTAATATTTTGGAACTAGATATAATGTTATTTTGTATTTTTATTGATTTTAGTGATCTAAAAAAAGTTTAACCTACCATGGAGATTATTTTAAATTTTAAATTATATTATTTCCATGAGAAACTAAGTTGGATTAATTTTATTTGGTGTTTAGTGTGAAAATTTATCTGCAAAGGATTTCTGATCAAATTAGTATTATTTTTGGGTTTCTATCCTAATATAAAATATTTCTTATAATTTTTAATGATACATATATGTTATGTAATCTATATTGAGTAATGAGTATTACAATTTAATTTTTGAAATTAATGTACTTTTCCATAAAATAGTTGTTTATTATCTTTTTATTGTTATCTTATCATACGCTTAATTTTTTGTTTTTAGATATTGTTTAAAAATAGGAACAACATATAATAAATTTTTAAAGGTTTTTGTGACATGTAGAAGTTTATTATAATGATTCAATTCTAAAAAATAGTTGTTAACAATCATTATTGGGAGAATAATATTGGATTATGGATGAAATTGATTAATTAATGAAATAATACTTTTTATGTAAATATAATTCATTTTTTTCTTAGTCCAGATAGTGATAAAATCCATCAAAAAAGTTAAAAGGATCTTGAAAAAAATGATATCTGTTTACTTTTCTTACTATGAATTTGAAGGAATTTTATCCCATTAAAAATTATTATTTTATGATGGTTAACTTTCTCTTGAACTTGTTTTCCCTCAAACTCAATCAGTCCTCATGAGTTAGTATTCACATCAATATCAATGTTTTCAATTCACAACCATATTATACTATATGTAAATATAATAGTTTTATCTCCTGCTAAATTTCATACATCCCATTTCAATTTTATCATATTATTTCTTCAATATTCAATTTTATGTTGGGGTATTTTAACAAATTTATGTTGAAAATTTAAATAATATTAGTTATGCTCGAGTTCAAAATTGTAAGGATGAAATTTCAAAATTTTGGAGGGGGATGTAATAACATAATAAATGAAAGAAAAAAATATTTTAATATTAATTATTATTTTTGAATATTGTATTAGTGTTAATTTTAAATATATTATTTAAATAAAAAATTCAAAAAGGAAACATATTTATGAAATTTTATTTATTTTAATTAATTATTTAAAGAATTTTTTTAAAAAGAAACAATTTTAATTTCAAACAAATATTGTTACTTTTATACAAAACATGAAATAAATTTATTTGGATAATTTTTTTAATTATTCTAAATATATTGATTTATAAAGGAATAGTGAAAAATATTGACTTTTTTTAAAAAATTTATTTAATATTAAATTATTTAGAAAAACATATTATTCTTTAGATTAACTATAAAATTTTATTATTTAATTTTAATTTAATATAAAACAATATTGTCTATTCCAATTGATTTAATTCATGAATTTTTACGAAAACATTTAATTTTATAGAAGGACATATAATATTATAGGGAGTGTTTCTCAAAAACCTTTTTTCATTGTGTTTTTTAAGATTAAATATGAAATTAATTATACTAATTCTTTTATTATAATTATCATAAATGGATTTAATATTTTTCATCATTGGGACTATATTTAATAAATTTTGAAATGTAATTTTTTAGACAATAAAAATAGTAAACATAGTGATTTTATTATTATTGTTTATAGAAAATCATAATTTTTTATTAAGTGTAAAATTATTATTACTATTAAATAACAAAAAAATTAACTAAATATTATTGAGTGAGTATATGTTGATCATATTCATCCAAAGGTATAATATATGACCTTATATGGTTAGTATGATTATTTTATGTCCTTTATAGTATTTTATTATTGAAAGTCAAACATGTCACAGTCTTCATTTTTACTTAGTTAAAAAAAATTAATTTTATTTTATTTAGTGGATATATACGACTATATTTAGTATTGTGAATAATAAAATATTTAAATTCATCTTGGTAATTTATTTTTTAAAATGATTTTTAATTACATTATCTACATTCACACTTCTGATACTATAATTATTTAATTAATATAAACAAAATTATAAAAAAAAATCTAAATTGAAATAATATTTTATATAATTAATGTAATAAATTATGTTTATATATGAATTACATTTTTTGTGATTTTCTAAATTTTTTTCCAAATTTCATGTGTTATCCATATATTATTCGTTTCAATGAAATTAATAGTTCTTAAAGTCTACAATATAGATATTTTATAGAAAATAAAAATATATTAAATGATATAAAATATTAAAAAAATAATTTGTGATAATTTTATATGATACGGTATAATATCTCATCAATTTTCAATTTACAGTTCTTTTTTACTTTATTTCCATTATAAAATCCATTATTGAGTAAAAATACAATTTTTCATTGTAAGAGTTTATAGAATCAAATATAGTTTAGAACGTGAATTGAAGGATAATAATATATTAAAAACATATCTAGACTTTTTGGAATGTAAATATTTCTTCCAATACTAATAATATGTCGTATATAAATTACTATGTATCGATATTGAATTGAAAATTAATATATATTAATTTAATACAATGATAAATTCCAAGAGTGGTTATTCTCTCTCTTATAAAAGGGACATATACTTTTGATTTCATCTTAATAAAAATCCAATTTGATTGGCCCTAACCATCCTATATAGAATTTTATAATACTCTCTTTTATTCTATAGTAATTTTTTTTAATATAAAACTTTCCTTATTGGTGTTAAGTTGTTAATTAGTTGACGTTTTCCAAATAAGTGTTATAGTTATTATCTGCATGTTTTTGTTTTGATTCATCTTACAAGAAGGTAAAATAATATTAATACATGGTCCAATAATAACTATTTTATCCTCAATATAATTATATTTTATTATGTTGGTGTAATATAAAAAATCAATCAACTCATTCATTAAATTGGAAAAACATTCATCATTCATGTGTAGGGAGGACTACAGCCTTGCAAACTGATTTAATTAATTTGAAATATCCTCTTCTCCTGCATAGATTATTATTATGTAATTAATTTTTATATATTATATTCATGACATATTTACAATTCTTAAAAATTTATTTTCTTTATTTATGTTATTACCATTCAATAAAGAGGAAACTAAAAATATCATTTGTCCTTACAATTGGACTACGACCTCCACAATGTAATGTGATTTTTTTTCATTTCCTTGTCACATTAATGATATATATATATAATTATATTTAATAATTGATGTTATATTTTTTGTATTAATATAATTATTGATAGATAAAATAATACATTTGTAATTCCCCAACCCTATATTTATAGATCTCCTGTATTAATTGATTACATTGATGTGATCACAAGAAATCAAATCCTAAATGAATGATCAGTTTAGTAGGCTTGGAAAAGATGGATTCAAATATAAGTTTTACATTACATCATGAAAAAAAGTGTAACATAGAATTTCAATTGAATACAAAAACATCTATTATAATATCCCTATAGGTCTGTCTTTATATTCCTCTTCGCATCCTGGGGATAATGAAACATTGGAAATGGGTGATCTCAGAAGAGCGATAAAGATAAAAAATAAAACATGTGCTATCATAAATAAGAAAAAAAACATTTGTATAATGGTATTAAAATGAATAAAATCCTTTTAAACTGAAATTTTACTAGAATATGGAATGAAATAATAAAACAATTCCATTTAAACTTTGACATGGATATTATACTTACCGAATAATCACATGTAATATCAATAAATAATATCATAAAGAGGGAATGCATAATGATGGACATTATAACCATACCGTGAACCCCTCATTTCACGAACTTACAGAAGATGTTAAAACCCAAAATATTATGTATCATGAGACCAACATAGGCATGAAGGGGCTATAGCAGGCCCCACATATCACTTACAATGCACATTAAATATCTCATGTTAATAAGGTAAAACATAACCAACATAAACATTTTCATTTAAACTGAATTTCAAAATCATAATACATTATCCATTAAAAATGAATTATATTATGTAACACATCCATAGTAAAACTATTTATACTCAAATCCATAAAATATGTTAGGTTTTATTATATGGAATATATCTCAATTAAGCATAAGATCCAATAAATGATGTTGACATAGAAGAAATTGTTTTAATATAATTATTTGAAACAAAATTTATGAAATACCAATTTTAAGTGAAAGTTGATATTTAAAATTCAATAAAATTTAAACATTAAGATACTTTATCTAAATATAATCTTTTAAACTTATAAAGGTAGCTCTAAAACGGTATTGAAACATTATGAAATAAAAATCCACTCGTGTATTATAAGTTAATAAATCATTAATATCATACTTTTAAAAAAAGTCAAAAAAATACCTCATAATGAAAATGAAATAAATTATTCAATTTAAAAATCTTAAATGTGTTAAAATATCATTAATTTATTTTAAAATAATTGTAATAATTTTATGAATTAAATTCTTAATATATATGGACATGGCTGAGCGATGGAATCATTCTATAATAGTAAAACATAGGAATTCAGATTGAATAATAATTATATATTAATAATATCAATATATATTTACTATTTAAATACATAATATTCTTCATTATACCCATCAAAAATAATTTATAGATGAAAAATAGTTTTCACTATAGTGTTGAGATGGTAAGCTATCTGAACGCACGTATAGTGATATTGTTTTTCATTTGAATGAGTAAGAGGAGGTATATTGTTGTCACATAATCATTAAAAAATCTTATAATGTATAATATTTTGTATTTATTACATTATTATGGAAACCACTTTGGAAAATTAAGTAGTTTAAGCGAATAAAACTGAAAGAGCTGGTAAAATAATTACATATTCTTCATGTGTCTCCATTTGATTTTTATAAAAGGACTTCATCAGATGGATTTATGCCCAAATTATAGACTCTGGGAAGAACTAAGTGATAGTAGTAGGATAAATGGGTGGGTTTTGGCTGAGCCAAAGGTATTTTGAGGTGTTCACAATAGAGAAAGAAAAGATTCCTTTTATATGGGAGAGGTGGGGCACTTTAAGAAACATTAAAACTATTAATATAATATAAATAGATTTTAGATTTAAAATAGCTCCAATGTGAGTAATTTAAAGGATATTTTTAGTATAGGTCAGTTTCCTCAAAAACAATATAATTTATACATTTTAGGATTTTTTATTGTACATTATCAATTTGATTTATCCTTAATTAATCAATTAATGTTTTATTTGGGTAATAATAATATAAATATTAAATGGTTATAAATATTAACCTATATTGTTTCAATTGTACCTAAAATTATAAATTATGTAAATTTAGACCTTAAAATTATATCATTTTTTAATTTTTAAATGATTATATTATTTGAATTTTTTTATTAAAATGCTATTTTTATAAAATATCAATATTGTCAATTTTTAAACTAATCATTACTTTGATGTCAATTAATATTCAAAATGAAATATAAATATTAATGAAATAATTTAATATAGTCATAAAATATATTAGTAACCTTGAAAATTCGTGGATCACCAAATTATATTCAAATAATTGTTCTTCTAATATTTTTAGAACCATTAATTTGAAATTTCTATTAATAAAATAAGTTTTCTGCCAGTATTGTGTCATCCTCAATGGGAATTATTTAATATATAAAAGTTATAAATAAATTTCTATTATTTATGTAATTAATTTAGCGTTCCATATACTATTTAAAATATCATTTAGATCCTGTTTATCATTATAATATAATTAATATACTTATAATAAATGTGAATGTTTCATTTTTTCAGATTCTACGATTATTATAATATCTGAGTAATATTTAGGGAAATTTTTTAGTAAAATGATTAAATTTAGAAAATTTTGTTATTAGAGTAGTATTTAGTTATCTATTAGTATTTTTAAACGTGTTTTGGTTATTTAATAATTATATTTTTACCTTTAATTACCCGATTTACCCTTACACATTGAAAATTAATAAATATTTAGTAATGTTACTTTTAAAAAAATTAATTTGATCCTATTAGATAAAAATTACCATTTTAATTACATCCATTTATCTCTATTTTTCTAAATAATGTTCACAAAAATGGGAAAATTAATTTTTTTGTTAATCAAACAGATATGGCGGGAAATCGGGTAAAAAGATGTTTAAAAGCTCAATAATATTTTTATATCTAATCCAATTATAAAAATGATTCTAATAAACTATATTTTATTAATATATGTATTATTTATCTGTTGATATTTTAAGATCAATTTAATGTAAAATAATAATTTAAAATAAATTTTTAGTTTTTAACAATAATGTAGTACTTTTATGTATTTATCATAAAATAACAAAATTTGAAAAAAAATTACAAAATTTCATCCTAAGATAATTAGGATCATAAAAATTAAAAAATTATTTCTATTTTGAATACTAAAATTATAAATTTCATAACAATGATAACACTATTCCTAACATAATTTTAGATGATATGTTTGCTAGATCAGGGTGTTCTCAAACTTGCCGTTACATATATTGAATGCTATTTTATTAATTAAAATGTAACATATCCTGGATGATTGGGGTGTTATATTAACTCATCATTTACAAATTTAATGAAAAACATTTCTATAACATCACTTCATAAAATGGTTCTGGTGGTTCATCATCATATGTTCTTTAGGTTTCCATATTCCCTCTTCAATTTTATGGATTCTTTAATGATCCTTTACAATTCGTGTCATATGATTACTCATCACATGTTCACTACTCTCATGAATCTCGATTGGCTCTTCATAGTAAGTCATATCTGGTTCTAGTTCTACGTATTCACCGCTGAGTACATGCATTGGGTCTAGCATATATTTCCAGAATGTTATATATGGAAAACATCATGATCTTTGGAAAGACATTGTGGAATTTATAAATGGTAAGTTACAAATAGAATTCATTAAAAAAAATTCAAAGGTCCAATATACATGGTCATTATCTTATCTATCTTACCAAATATTATAACACCCATCCATGGATATTCCTTCAATAAAAAATAATCACCCACTTGAAACTCAAAATCATTCCTTCGGTTTTTTACATATCGCTTCTGTATACATTGAGATTATTTGATATGGGTTTGAATAATCTTAACCTTTTATATTTTTTCATCAATATGTTATGGGAAAATGAGTTTTCATTCACCAATATCATCACTAAAAGCAGGTGTATGACATATCATTCTATATAACTCTTAATATGGTACCATCTGAATACATGAACTGAAGTAATTCAAATAAAAAAATTATAATAATGTTAATTAAAAACCCCATATACTTCGAATGTCATGTGAAAATGTTCTCAAAATGACTTCTAATGTTTGAATATTCCTTTCCTTATTGTCCATAATTTTGATGGTGGTATGTAGTTCTCAATTGATGGTTAGTATCTAGGGCCTTATCATGAGTTTTTTATAATCTCGATGTAAAATGGGGATCATGGTCACATACAACAGATATCGATAAACCATGATGTATTAAAACCACATTATTATAATGTTTTCTAAATGTTCAATTAGTTAATCATATCTAATAGATATAATATTTGATTATTTGGTAAGATGGTCTACTATAACTCATATTGCATCATTTTATTTTAGGTGTCTTTGGTAGCCCCATGACAATGCCTGTTGTATTATTTTAACATTTCCACACTGTTATTAGAAGTTGTTACATGTCCCATATATGATGTTTTCTTCTAGACCTACCTTATTGGAAAACCAACAATCTTGACACTAGATCAGAAATATCCCTCTACATGGTTTCCCATAAGATATATTACATAAAATCTCTATACATCATAGTTATTCTAAGGTTTTTAGTGAAATAATTTCGATAATCAGAATCCAATAATTTCCTTTTTAGCTCAGGTATAGAGGAAAACAAAAAAATCTTCCCTAATTTCAAAATATCATCTTCATATATGAATTAAATTAAACTATTATCATTCAAATCATTTGTTTTCATTTTATGATCCTCAAAATAAAAATGAGAAGTTACTATCTTTTCCATTAATGATGGTCTTGAATCCATTTGAAAAAGTAGTGATGTTTCACCATCCTCGATAATTCCCTTATCCATTTTTACTAGATCCACTTACATAGGATTCCTTTCAACTATTTTTTTTCTAAACTCCATGGTCATTCCAACTCAATGAATCAAATAATATATTTTCCCTCCTAGGGTGGTTGGGTATTGTGAAATCATAATCCGTAAGTAGATCAAACAATCTGTTTTATCACATGTAGAGTTATTTCTATGTGAAAATACATTTCAAACACTTGTGATCAGTATGTATATCACTTATTTCAAAATAGGGTCATTTTCTCCATTTATATAGAGAAAATATAACTGTAAAAAACTCAAGATCTTGAGTTGTGTATTTTTTAACCTGAATTTAAATTTTCTTTTATTCATAAGAAATAACTCTATCATTCATCAAAAGAACAGTACCATGTCTTTTCCATGATGAATCACTATAAATCAAGAACATATCATTTGTAGATGGTAAATTCAAAATTGGATAACTGAAAAATCTTCTCTATAATATTCAATAAATTCTTCACACTATGTTTTCCAAATGAATTGAACCACTTGACATGTGATCTTGGTTAATGGGTGATCCAAACAGACAAAATTCTGGACAAAATGCTAATAGTTACTTGCAAAACAAAAAAAACGACGTACCTCAATTCAATTAATTGGTTTTGGACATTCATGGGAATCCTTGGCCTTTGTAGATTCAAAATTGATTACATCTTTCAAGACCATATTGACAAGAAAAGAAATTTCCTAATTCAATAATTCAACAAGGTAAATTTACCATATAACTCATCAACTACTAAAAAACATTCACTTCACGTCATTGGTATCTATCAACACTACAAAGAAGCAGTCATAAATGGAATCATTATTAGTACTAATGAATGTGAGGGTAAATTTACCCTTTTATCATCACTTTTTTAGGACTGATAAATTGACCCTTCATCAGCGCTTTATTTGTAGCAGTAATAAAGATATATATTATTAGCATTTTTTAGTATAGTTAATGATTTGAAAAAATAAAATGTAATAATTAAATAAATAAAAATTTTAAAAAAGGTTTTATTAAAAAAATATTAAAAATTTTATTAATTAAATAATTATTGAAAAAATGAATAAATTTATTATACATTAATAAATATTAAACATTTCTTAATTAGATAATTATGATAATTAATGTTAATAAGTTATATATATGAGAGAGATATATATATTAATGTATAAAATTATTATTTATATATTATAATATATTTATGAGCTTTATATGTCATATATTTTGGGAATAAAGGTTTATAATAAAAAATTAATATGAATTATTGATACTAACTAATTTTATTGTGCAGTGCACATATAATTGAATGCATTATTTGATTTTTCAATTTTACATAGATAAATTGGGCGTTATATTGATTTCATATATATGTAATTAAAGATTTTTTATATACACTGCACACACACACAAAACATATACATTTTATCAATATTGTTAAAGTGTACTTATTTTTAATTTCTCCAATAACACTCATTTTTAACATATATTAATATGTATGCACTTAAAAGTGGATATACATATTATTTTTAAAATATATTTCTATAATTATAAATAAATAATTTTTAAATAATAATTTATATATTAAAAAAGAATATATTTACAATATTTATATTTATATATTTATTTACTAAAAAAATATATATTTTAAAAAAAATTATTTATAATTATAATTTGAAATACTTTATCAGTTATTTTTTTCAATGATAATGTTATGGCTTTATCAGTCCGAAAAAAAAGCTCTAATAAATAATCCTTTTATCAGTGGTTATTACATAACCTCTAATGAAAGGAATATTTACAATTTCTTGTCTGCAATCATTGTTAAAAGTGTAATAATATATTTAAAACAACCTATCCAATTGCAAAGATGTCCTGATATTAGATGATTTTATCAAAATTCAACCAATTTGGGCACTCCACCTCAGTTAGTTGATGCTAAAAACACCCTAATTGAAAACCATAAATTTCTGAAATAGCATTAGACATTTGGTGTTTGGTTGTATCTAGGGTTTTTGAATTATATTTTCATCTGCCTGGTGAGGTAGTCCTTACGATATTCTTTATTTATTTTTTGATTCATTTTTTATTTCTTATTAAAAGATATCATGAGTAATTTGGGTTCTAGTTCTTGTATACATTTTTACTTTTATATTATATATAGAACAATTTTTTATGATCTATTGTTTGATTTAATACTGATATAGATATCATATTTTGGCATTTTAAATTTGTTTTTTGATTCAATTTTCTTCTAAATCTACATCTCTACCCCATGCTTCCCCACAATCTTAGTTACTAATTTTTAATTAATATCGATCATTCATTGATAATGGATCCAATTATTCCATATATATTTATATATTGGGATATTCGTCATGAATCCCTATTCTAGGTTTCAACTTCTTCTAAATATTTAAGGAATTAAAATTATAGTTCCATTGTGAGTTAATATGTTCCATGTCCATTACATCGATGATTTAGGTATAGTTCCCAACCATAGAATCAATAACATGTTGGTTTTAGTAATTTTTTAAAAAAATAAGTTTTTTATGAATAATGGGTTAAATATTCATGTTACATTTATAGAATAAAAAAAATCAATTCACTATTAATATCAAATAAAAAATTAATTATTTTTCTATAACATTAATTTATATCATCGTATATCATCCTCCATGTTGGTGATTAAATTTACCCAAAAAATGAAATGTAATAATCAATGGATGAGAAATAATATGATGATTATTTTATTGTAATATATTTATTATAGAAGTATAATTATTTTACATTGAATTTATTAAGGTGGTAAATTAGTATTAGGAATATGTAGTTGAATATGATAAATATAAAATAAATAAAAGAAATTGTTAATTACATTAATGAAATCATATATTCTATTGAAATATTTCTTCATATATAATAACATAGGCAGTCCTTTTGAGAATGGGACCTCTAAAAGTGTAATTGATGAAATTTATAGTGATCATTTGTTTATTTTATTGAGGGATCATAATTTTAGTTGATGATCTAATATGGTGGTGGATGGGTTCATATACAGTTGAGAAAGAGTTTCAATTTATTAAATACCAATTCCTTAATGTGTATGAAAAATTCATGTGGCTCCAATGTGAAGAAATAACAAATATTTTTTTTGAACTACCTATAAATATTTAGGGTGGGTATTCATAATAGGAAATGAAATGAGGTGGGGTTGTATATAACATTCTCTATTGAATTATGTTTTAGGATAACGCCTACTATAATTGATTAATTCATTTCATTAATAAAATTTCTCATGTTCATCAATATATTGATATTATTTGAAACAAATCTATAAATGTTGAGATTACTTTATTCAAATTTTCTATAACTTTCACCATTGATAATGAATATCTTATATGTATTTATTTATATATTGTAAAAAATTAATCTTTTATGAACCCAATATGATGGATATGAATAAAAAAATGGATTCTTTCTTATTATCGGTCAAATGAGTATGAAGATTGAGTCAAAAAATTCATCATTTTTTCAAGAGAGAATACCGATGCAATTTTGAAATCCATTGTTCTTGTTTACATTGTTGTTATTCAATCAATTATAGTTTGAATTAGTCACAAGAACATATTATTTTCCACAGAATAGATCAAACATATAAATGTGGGACTACACACAAGGAAAACTAATAACGGGAACAGATTGGGATGATATTATAGTTTATGAATCATTTTATATGAATGTTGTTGTATATGATAATAGGGATCACCTAGATGAAATGAAAAAAGAAATTTAATAAGTCCATTGTGATTTTCTACAATACTTTGAGGTGTTAAATATTTATTTACAAAAACTATTGTATTCCAATTGTACTAAATAAAAAAAAATTTCAATTTTATTGAAGATATATAATTTGAATGTTGGTAGTAGATTGAGTGAAAATAGCTTTTCAGAACTACATGGTCCACTTAATGATATTCCACCATAAGAAAATACACTACCATATCGAACATGTGATGCAAAATGAAATTTACATTCAATGGGAATGATCTCTAAACAATACATTCATGTCTAAATTATTCATTATCATTTAACAAGAACCATGAATAAGTCCTAAAATTAACTAATTGATTTCACAAATCAACACAAGAAATATTTATCAAATCATTCAAAACATGTATGGTACATTCATATCATTCTTTGGTTTAGAAGAATATAAGGATTTTAGGAAACTTCAACACAATTAACATAGAAATGGTATACAAGAATTAAATTCAGGAACCAACACCATCCTATAGACTCTCCTTAGTGGAAATGAATTTATTATGAGTTTTCTATATTTTGAAATGAGCCAAAAAACATTAATCTTGAATTATCTACATATTGAATAAATAAGTTTGGTGTTTTGAGTACTACCCAGAGATCATGGTCCTTAATGTTGGTAAATTTTAACAAGTCACAATGGTCATGCATGAATCACTAATATGTTATCTTGTGTTAGTAAATATTTGGTTCAATGATACCCTATGATGATATTGATTTCAATTTGGATCCATGATCGAATATCTGAAATTGAAGTGGGATATAACTATTACAATATATGATTATCATAGAACTGAATAATTCATCTTGAGGTCTATGTTGTATAGGAAGAAAAATGGCATCCCCACTTATGTAAATTTATCCGAATATAAAATTAGTGAAATATTTTGGTGTCCCATTTCAGAAAATCACACCTAATTAGTTTGGGTGTAACATTTATCAAAGTATATTTGTTTATGACATCAGAAATTTTCTCCATAAAGGAATAATGAATGATCCTGGATGACAACATTCAATGGGAATATCGAACATGTAAAAACAATATCCCCAATAATTGGTTATCAACATTACCATAATGTAAAAAATGTTTACACTATTTTCCACATACCAAATTTGAAAAACAGTACAATATAAGGATGGAAGAAGAGGTTAATTTTCATTATATAATCATATTGGAATTTTTTTCTGTTATAAATATTATTAACATCAGCCATGTAGAAAAAATATATTCAATAGAGTTATTAAAAAATTACTTAACATTACAGAAAAATGAATGATGGAATCATGGATAGGTTGGACTTGATTGAAATGGAGATAAAAAAAAGAGTTGGCACTAGTAAAGGTTAATAGGAGGACATTTCTTCCTCCAATATTTTACACTCGATCTAGTTAGGAACGATTACAATTTTTCATTTTATATACTACTGTAAATGTTCAATAAGGGTATTCATAAAATTTTTAGAAAGTAATTTTAATAATGAATTAAATATTACTGGTACTAAAATCACCTAACTGTTATGTTTTGATGCATTATTTAATGTATATTTCATTCTATTACATTTTTTTCTCAAAATATATGACATTCTATAACCATACTATACATCTTTTTCAAATCCACATGAAGTAAAGTTTTATACATATAGAATTTATCCATCATGAATAAAGAGATTAGCATAATATTGAATGAATTATACATTACCTTCCCCCAATAATTCTATGAAATAATGGTCCACCTGATTGTCTTATTGGTTAGAGTGGGCAATCTCTGTGGTTCTATACATTGTGGTTGTATGTACCCAATTAAATGGTATATGAATATCATGAAAGGTTGTGAAAAATCGATGTTAGAAAGAAGGTTTTAATATAGAGTGACATATTTGGGAAGAAACTATTGAATTATTTACTGATTACCAATATAATCATGACATCATTGGTATCCCAATGCATTTTCACAAAAATGCATTCCAGGTGATGGGATTTTCAGAGGAGATGTTGTTACAACTCCCATGATAGAGAAGGAGAAAGCATGAATTTATATATTACATATTGGGGATGTAGTTCATCCAAATATTGAATACCACAATGTAATTTGTATATATTTGAATCCATCAATGGATAAAGGATGGATATCAATTTCACATAATCAAAAAATTATCGGAATGTTCAGAGATCAAATTTATAAAAACATATCTGAATTTCTGAATCAACTTTTTGAATGACATCAGTGGATTACCAATGGTCCGAATGAGTATTTAATTCCATACACTGGTTTTTTAATCAATGGTTTTTTGTTATATACAAAAGAACATGATGAATTATGTATCATGAAAAATAGTGATCTTATGCTCATGGATGAAGCGATGCACATACTTGGTTCCAAGGATAGAAATCCAATTAATGAAAATATGTCAGATTGTGGTATTATCAAAAAAAAATGATTTGGATTATAAAAAATTTCGTGTTCCTCATTCTGATTTCTAATGGGTTGACAATATAAATGAAGTTAATGTTGATGAAATAAGATTTATGATGGTGAATTTCAGTGTGGATGGGGAAAATTACGAGCCGTTCATAATGGAATAACAAGTAGTTCAGTTTTTTTATTTCTATTATCCAAAAAAAATAATTGGTTGACTGCCCTGTAGGAGACAAAAACAAATATCTAGTGAGATTAAAATTTAATCAAGGATATACCATTCATTGGGAAAAAACAATCAGTTAATTCCAGTACCAATGTAAATAATATATTGTACATTAGAGGGGACCATAATGAGGGGATTGATATTCTCGATAAAGGAACTATATACTCGAATCCTTTATAAAATAATGATCCTTCAATGAGAAGTTTAATGTTATTTTAATATATAATATTTTTTCATCATATTATATGTTCTCTATTGAACAAACATGATAAAAATTAAATATTTTTCTACTCATACTTAGAAATTCATCAATACAAGACGATTTTAACAATCCCTTGGGTGAACAAACTATAATAAAGGAAACCCTATAGAAATATGTCAAGGTAATGTTACAATATAATTTCACTATTATTTAAAAAAATTATATAATGAAACATTGATTTTATTTTCATTATTCCATTCAGAGTTCTGTTATTTTAGAAGAATTCTTTCCATGTGTCATTCATTTTTAAGATGATAAATGATATTGACTCTGACCAATCATAGATGAAATCTTGATGTTTTCATAATAAAATAAATATCCATAGAATTAACATATTTATTCATATTTTTGTTTAATTTATTTATTTTGTATTTCAAATATAATAATTGTTTTCATATATAAGGGGATTTTTTTGTTGGGGTGGTCTAGCCTTCTTAAATGACTTTACACACTAATAAATCCATAAACATCTTCCCCCAAAAACACATTCCACACTGTTAGTGTTTTATTTATCAGTTTCACTCATTTTATCTCCACCAACTTTATAGTAAGAGAAATTATGATTCCAATTCTAAATTATATAGGTAATCTTGATGTTTCCACAATAAAATCAATGTAAAAATAATAAATATATTACTTAATATATATTTTTAATTTATTTATTTTAATTAGTACTCACATAATAATTTTTTAATAAAATAGGTGGATAATTTTTTTATGATTGGGGTGATCATTCCAACATTTATTCCTTTCTGAACTAAAAAAACTACAAACTTCTTCTGCCTCTAATCCTTTCACCACTATAATGTTGAAATTTGGAATATTCCTTCATGATCCCTCCACATCTTAATCACTTATGTAATCATTATATTTGTTCAATAAAATCATTTTCCATAGAATTAATGTATTATTTCTTATTTATGTATTATTTATTCAGTTTTAGTATTACGTATAATATTTGTTTTTATAATGATGGATCATTTTATTATGTTTATGTGGTTTGTTCAGAGCTACTCATGATGTCTTGGATGTTCGAAAAAGATTTTCAATGTATTGGTATGACTCTATGTACGTGTTTCTATATAAAATTAACATTAATTTTTGTAAAAAAGTAACATTAAATTCTCAAAACAGTGAAAACAAATTTATATTGTTTTTATACATTACAAAATAAATTAATAAGTAATTTATGACATTTAAGAATCAAATTCACCTACACGTTGTGCCCTCTATGACATAGTGTGTTCATTATTAGTTTATATCAACATTTGACATTAAAAATTAAATTCAATAAAAATGTGAAAAAAGTTCATATTTTGTTTATAATTTAGGGAATCAATTCATAAATCATTTGTGACATGTAGAAAGTGGTCTCAAATCAATACAATACACGATGTGACCTATATGAGTCAATGTTCTTGTTTCACGTTTCAATTATCAATTTAGTAAAAAATATGTGACAAAAAAACCAAGAAAATAAATTCATATTGTTTTGATACTGTATAAAAAAATAAATTTGTGATTTAGAATGTATAGGAATCCGTAGAACCTCAATTTGAGGAATGATGTTATCAGTATGACTCGATGTGCATATTTATATTAAATATACATCAATTTTAGTAAAAAAACAACCATAAATACACCAAAACATTGAAACACATTTATATTATTTTTATACATTATGATAAAAATTCATTTGTTTTTTTTCAATGCATGAATCATCCTAACAATAATCAGACACATGGTGTGATTGGTACGACTCCATGTGTGTGTTTTTATTTTAATTTGCAATATATTTTAGTTAAAATCCTAGTGGCCCTACTCCAAACCATGGAAAAACATTAAAATGGTTTATATAATTTGGGAAAATGGTCCATAGATCATTTGTGGTGTCTATGAATCTGTCGTAGTTCAGTCCGATACACAATGTGATCAGTACGTGTAATAGTGCGTGTTTTAATTTTAAAATGACATTTTTTTTAAAAAGACATGTGACATATCAAAACTGAGAAATATATTTCATATTTTTTTTGATACATTACTAGAATGATCTCTATGTCATTTTTGATATGTGTGAATTAGATGCATATCAATCTGATGCTTGGTGTGATCGATATGACTTAAAGTGCATCTTTTTATTTAAAATTGTAATTAATTTTAGTAAAATTGAGAATTATCCTACGCAAAATTGAGGAAAAACATTAATACTATTTTGATAAGTTAAAAAAATTATCCATAATTAATTTTTGATGTGTTCGAATTAGCCACACCTCAATACGATACACAATGTGCTTGTTATGACTTAAAAGTGCATGTTATTAGATTAAAATCGATATATTAGTTCAAAAAGTGTGACTCCATGAGAACTAAAGAAAAGAGATCTTATTTTTTTTATAAATTTGGATAATGATTCGTCAGTCATTTTTGACATGTAAGAATCAATTACACATCAATCCAATGCACAATGTGATTGGGATGAGTCAAAAAGTGCGGGTTTCCAGTTTTAAATGGCATTTTAATAAAAAAGACAACTAATGTACTCAAAACCATGAAAAAAAACATTTATTTTTTTGATTCATTATTATAATTATCCAAATCTCATTTAGGACATGTAGTAATAAACGACTCCTCAATTTGTTGCATGATCTGACCAATATGATTAGATGTGTGTCATTTTTATTTAAAATGCGCAACAATTTTACTAAAATGGACATCTATCTAACTCAAATCCAATAAACATCCCTCAAATTGTTTAGATACATTTATAGAATTCTCTATATGAATTTTTTTTATGTGTAGAACTAGGTGAAACTCAATTCGATACATGATGTTATTTGTATGACTTAATGTGTCCATTTTTTAGATTATAAATGATATTTCAGTTCAAAAAGATTTACTAACTAGAAAAATAATCAAACCATGTCATATATTTTCGACATTTTATAAAATTATTCTTAATTAATTTTTAACATATCAGAATCTATTCCACATCAATCTAATACATGACGTGTTCTAATGTGTGAAAAGTGCTTGTTTCAATTTAAAATGACATTTTAGTAGAAAAGCCATCGGACCTATTCAAAACATAGAAAACACATTCAAATTTCTTTGACTTTTTAAGAAAATGATACAAATGTCATTTTAGAAAAGTGGGAATTAGCCACACCACAATCTAATGCATGATGTGACGGGTACAACTCTATGTTCTTATTATTATTTTAAATTGAAATAAATTTTATCGATATTTACATTTTATGTTAATTTATTTCATTATATTATTATTAAAATTGATATTTTTCCTAAATAGTTGCACTCTTTTTTTGGAGTAGGGGTATTTTTTCAACAATAGCTTTATTTAGATGAGGATTAAAAGAAAATTTAAAAATTGTGTTTTTGAATGTATGAAATAATTTGTATTTATATAATTTTAAAAACTAATGTTTGAAATGTTAATAATAAATTTTTATAATTTTGGTTTCTTGTTAATTTATATTCATTTAAATATTATATTTGGGCTGTTTTTATTTATATCGGGTGTGTTTTTGATGCTGCGATGTGCTACTACTACACAAGGCAGTGGTATTGTAATGTGCTATTACAACACACTACAGTATGGCCCATTATGAATTCATTTAAAAGAACAGGGAAAGGAAAAATTGATCATCACTATTAATGGGATGAATAATTTCTAATTTATAAGTTCTTCTATGAGAATTGATTAAAGGTCCTTTATCATTTCATATTAAGAACTAATAAAATACCTTTTCTCAATGCTTTTAAAAGGGATGATAAATATGTCCTTTAGGAAAACTAAAAAAACTGGTGATAATGGCCCCATTTATTAGATTTTTTAGCGTCAATAATAAAACTCTTTATCAGGGATTATTTAGTGCGGATAAAAGACAAGGGCATTTAACCATTCTCATGTTTTCTGCATGTTTTTGGCTCTGAAAATTGACATTTCTAGCACGGTTAGTGGCCTACATTGTTGTAGTCATTTATTATAAGAGTTCTTAGAACATTCCTCAAGTGGTTCTGAAGTTCTTCATAGGTTTTGGATTATATCAAAATATCATCAAAAATACTATGACAAAATCTTCAAGATAATCCTTGAACACCGTGTTCATTAGATTTATAAACACTTAGCGTGTATTAGTTAGTCAATATTATATTACTATAAGATTGTACTGTCCTACATCATTCATAATTATATTTTTGAAATGTGGTATTTTTATTCAAAAAATTTACGATATCCCAGATGAAGTTAAATATTTGGGAGTTACTGATAACCATTAAGATGAAAAAAATCATCATTTCGAGGAAGTGGAAAATTTTAGTTAATTGTAAGAACATTGATTATTATATAGTCAATGCATAGAATCATTAATCTATTATTCAGCATCACAAAAATAACTAGGTCTCAAAAGGGAGAAAAACTATGGCGAATAAATCCATTATTAGTCAACTCCTCTAGTTGTTTCATCAGTTCTAATAATTCCATGGTGACCATTCTATAATGATTCTTTGATATTAGTCTTGTATTAGGGATTATTTCAACATAAAACTTGAATTCTGATGATGGAGGATGTATAGTTGTGTCCCATAAAAATACATCAATGTATTCTTGTAAAATAGTTACATCCTCAATTTGAATATTTTTTAGTTCAATCATCTCTTCTTCCCAAAGAAAATCATTTAGAATGGCTACTGGTGTTGGATCTAGATAATAATCAGATGATGATGTCTATGATGTAAAGATAATAAAATCTAAATCTTCTTCACAAATCAAAATATCCTTCATCATGCAATAATTTTTCAGATCATATTTTTATAGCTCTTTCATACGGAGGAATATATCAAATTATACCATAGTTATTACGATAAATTCTATAGATAATACATGTTTATAATTTATAATGGGAACTACCGGACACATCATTGAAGCAAAGAGACATCCCTTAGGGGTTATGACGGAATCCCCTTATTAATGTTAAGAGAAAATATATAAATTTTAAAGAAAACTATGAATTTATAAATGAATATCAAGGTCTAGAATAAAATAATGAATTACGAAATTGACGTATATAATTAAATTATCTTCCACCACATCATTATTAACATTATCCTTAGTAGTTGTGTTTTAAAAAACATAGCATCCCCAATGATTTTTCTAGGGATATATTCTTTAATACATAAAAAAATAATTTTCATAATTCCCCATATCGTTAAAATTGTTGTATTTAACATTGAAATATTATTTCTTTCCCTTCTAATCATGGGATTGGTGGGATTCTTCTCCACACTTATAAAAAACAACAATCAACAAAAGGAATGTTCCATAACGCTTCATTAAACATTTACTACATAATGGAAGGTCAATTATTAAATTATTCCCATTTTCTTTATTTACCTCTATAGAGTGTTATGTAACCCTATAATTCTATTGATTTCCCATGAATTAATAAGACTTATTGTATTGATTTTCTATCTTGATAGCACATGAGACTATATATTTTGATGAGAATAATTGTGGGACCATTTCCAATCATTGGAGATGTTTTAACCCATCAAAGAATCAATTAATAATATTTCATTGGTTACATATAATGTCAAGAACATGCCTTTATAACCATAGGATTATTGCTTCAAACAATACATCAATATCTTCCTCTTTCTACCAATGAAAATGAAATTTACTCTCCATATATGATCACTTATCTGAAAAAAGTAATTTTCTATGAAGAGTTCCTTATATTACCTCAAATCCATGTTTTCTACTTCTTCATCCTATTTCATGTTTTGAATTAATTAACACCACTGGTCCACATCATTGGAGACATTATAATCACCACAAAAACCTTTTTCCTTTTGTTACACCCCAATGAAATAAATATATTCTCTAAGAATATTATCCACTTCTCTACAACAAAACTATTAGTAGTCCCATTGAATGTTGGGGCTATTATATCATGAATGAGTCAATTATTTATCCATTGTGTTCTACATTAGGCTTCTATATACGACTGAGGTTAGTATTCATAACACGAGACATAAATCGCATTAAAGTTATAAGTGGTTCCGAACCAATTGCATCTCCTGATCTATCATCATTATCTTTCATGTGATGGAAATCACTACATGGATTATGTTCATTGACACGATTTCCATTTATTCAACAATGTTATATTTCTAAACAACAACATTTACTACATTAGGTTATAAATCATAATTCATAATTTCAAAATATGTATCATTAATTGAAATTTCTAGGAATATATAATCTCTTAATAATAAAAATTTCTTATTTGGAGGAATATTAACTTTTAAATCTATTAGAATGTTTAGAAATGAAAATGTGAATTATCCAATGAATATCCCCAAGGAGTTTCAAACCCCGTGCGTAGTAAAGCCTGTTGATGTGTATTAGGTAACCTGAGTCAAGTCTAGAATACGTTGTCGGATTTATTACTTCTAGGTTCAAATATGCTAGAACCACGTCCACTTTGAGTATCCAGATTGGGATGTATTTTCATGAAATAACCACAAAATATATATCATATAAAATTAAGATGTTCTTATATACTATTCTACAAAGTCTACATTACAGTAGTGTTCCCAAATTAAAGTCTTTTTTAAATCTAGATTATAAGTTTTGTACTAAATTTCAAATGATACCAACTAATACTCCCCAACTCTAGATCCTCAGAGATGGTGAAATATTTTATTTCATTGGCATAATCCAAAGAAATCAAATCCTGAAAGACCGATTAGATTGGTTTCTTAGGAAAATCTAGAGAGAAATACTAGTTTTAAATTACATAATGAAATATGAAGAAACATTTTATTTCAATTAAAGAATCTCATATCCCATATACTATCCTTATAATACAGTCATCATATACAACTATTCAAATTGGGTAAAATTAATCATATGAAAGGGGTGAGCTCAAATTCTTCGTAATGGTAAACAATATAATGGATGCTACCATAAATAAGCATAAATGTTTTTAGAATGGTATATAGTTGAAAAAAGCATTCAAAAATATTCTTCAACATAATAAGTATTTAATTAATCAACAAATAAATTTAAACATTCTCATGGATATTCTACTAGCTGAATAATCAAATGTAATATCAATAACAAATAAAATAATGGTGGATTTTCTTAAGACAGAAATCATAAACAAATATTCAAGGACTCATTACTACACCATAATTAAACAAGTTAAAACATCAAAACGATTATCTCATGAGACCTAACAATGCATCATGGGTTTATAGCAGACACTGCATGTCAATTGTTATATCCAATGAATCTCTCTTATGAAAATGGAATAACCTAACCAAAAAAAACATTTGTATTAAACATATAATACGAAATCATAATATATTATCCCTAAACCATGAATGGTATAAAAGTGTCACATCAATGTCTGAATAATCATAAACCCTTTAATAAAATATGATAGTTTTTATCAAATGAAATTGAAGTGCCCAGATCAGTGTGAATCACTGAGAGGGGGAGGGGGTGAATCAGTGATCCTTTAAAACTTTTTACTAATTGATTCTTAATCAATTAAACCTCTATGGCTGGTTAAAGCCTCGATCCACTCTTCTTGTATCTCTCAACCTTTCCCGGATAATGCAGTAATGAAAAGGCACAGGACACAAGGATTTACAAGGTTCGGCACCAAAGGCCTACATCCTTGCCATGCTCTCCAATCATGGATTCTCCATTATAACCTGTTAAAATTACAATGGTCGATACAGAGTCCCACTGTATCTCTCCTGAGTCCCACAGGAGGGTTTTTATACTGCTTCACACAGTGTTACCAGAGTCCCACTGGCCTGCTCCAGAATCCCACTGAAGACTTCTTCTCCCTGAGTCCCACAGGGTCTTCTCTTGGCTCCTCGAGTCGCACGAGTAGCTCTTCTTCACTTTAAGTTCTTCAAGTAACTTCAACAGCCTGGGATAAAGGCTGCTGGCCTTGCTCGGTACCTCTGATCACTTCAGTTGATCAGGTCTTCTCGTCTTGCTCAGGATTTATCTCCTTCTTCTGAGGATGACCTGGCTTCTCTTCAACTACTGAATACTCAGACAAATGATGTCTTTAACTTCAGTCTGGTCCAGTCTCAGATGCACACCACTGATTTGGCTTTCTTCACGTGTGCACGTGCATGCATGCATGCATGCACTCTCCTCTTTCTCTTGGTGCAATAAACCCACAAAGGGTGTAATCAAATATAGCACACACACCTTCTTTCTCCTTCACACACTTTAACCAATTTGTTTACGCACTTAGAGTGTGTTCTACTTTAGTGTGGGTCACTCCTTATTTTACTTCTATGTGTTTACACTTTTAGTGCACACACTAGGTTCGGCCTTTTAGTTCTTTTGCACACACAAATGCCTATGGCCTTCTTCCCTTCTTGTGCACACACCTAGGCTTCGGCCAACTTCTTGCTCACTTTATACACACACTTAATGAGTGTGGTCTTCTAACCACTTGGCACACACTTGGCCTTTCACTTTATCTTGCACACAAAAATGCCCGTAGGGTGTATTTGCACTTTGCACACACAATCTTGGCTATGACCTCTTCTTTCATTGACACACACTAACTTAGGTTTAGTTGTGGTCTTCTTGTTCTCTTAGCACACACACAAGGCTACTGCCTTTTCTTCAAATGCACACACAGAGTGCAAGTCTCGGCCAAGGTGTGTTCATGTCCACTTTGCACACACACTGCCCATGTGCTTCTCCTCTTCTCCACTGCCGCGCAAGGCTTCGGCCTTCTTTGGCACACACAATGTGTGTAAAACACAACCCGAACTCCTTCACTTCACACACACACAAAATGAGTGTGGTATACTGCCTTGATCTCAAAGGAGGCGCGCAAGGTGTCTTGGTACAAGGGGCAGCCGCGCAAGGTGTGGTGGGCTTAAGCCACAAGGCGCACACGTGCAAGGCACAAGCCACGGGTGTGCAAGCCTTCGAGCGCGCAAGGAGCACGACACAGGGGCGTGCAAGACCTCAGGTGCAAAGCACCTCGGGCTTCAACCGTGGGCGCGCAGAGTGCCGCGGCCCTGGGTTCTTCCTGCCGCGCAAGGATTAGCGCGCAGGGGTCTCCCCTTCACTTCTTTCGCGCAAGGGATGCGCAAAAGGGACTCCTTCGGGCCTCAGATGGCACCGAGAACAATAGCCGCGCAAGTGGGATGCGCGGGGCTTCGGCTTCGCGAGGCAGAGAGTGCTCCGCGGGACTCCGGATCTTCAACAAAATAATCAGCAAGCTCAATGAGAGCCACGAGCTCTCCTTATATAGGCAGAGGAATGCCTTTGATCATCCGCGTTCAAAATCTTGAATCACCGAAGATTTCGGATCTTCAAAATATTTCCAAAGTTTTGCGTTTTATTCTCGGTTTGACGCGGGCTCCCTTATTTATCGGCCTTCTTCACGTGCATGCGACTTAGAACGCATGCACGGCCTCTGTTTAGGCTCATGCATGCAAAGCATGCTCTCCACGTGGCCTCGGCAGCTTCGTTTGCCTCGGCCGATCACGAAATCTCCTCATTTGTTGCATGCATGTATAGTTTTATGCATGATCGTGTTCGGTAGGTCCAGACGAGCTCAATAGAGCCTTCGGCGTTGGAAATGTTGGCCGGGAACTCAAAAACCGGTGGTCGGATGGCCTCTGGTTCAGGCGATGTCGCGGGTGGCTTCGAGGTGTCCTCGGCCGAGCTCAAGGAAGGAGACGAGCTCTCGGCCGTCGGATCAGGCGTTTGAATATCCTCGGATGGCCGTGATCAGGAGATCTCGCGCGGGATGCGATGAGCGGCTGTGATTAGCCGCGCGATGAGTCGGACGGCCAGGATGCGCTCCGGGTGAAAAATGCGCGTCCCACATCGAATCCGCGGCCGGTTTTTCCGCGCTTTATAAGCCTGGCGCTCCCTCAACCCGCCAGTTGAATCTCCTCCCCTCTCGGTGCCGCCCCGCACCGAGTTCTTTAGCGGGCGCGCTCTTGCGCCCACCCTCTGCTCCTCGCGGGTGCGGTTCTAGCGCCCACTATGCCTCCTGCGGGCGCGCCACTGGCGCCCACTATGCACACTGCGCTCCTCCGGGCGTGCCCCTGGCGCCCTTGCGGTGTCCTTGGGTGCGCCCTGCCGCCCTGGCTCGCCCCACGGGGTTCCCCCGGGCGTGGTGCCCTAGTGCCCATGCCTTGGGGTTGAACCCCCCAAGGTGCCTTGGCTGGCCAATTTTTTTGGCAAAGGGACAGAATAAGACTTTGTGAAATACAAAGTTCTTCTCCATATAAAACATGCCAAATGCCAAGTGCCACTTCAAGCCTTCTTCCTCATTTATCCTCCTTCCTTTCTTCTTCTTCATTTTGAAATTCCTCCATTATCTTCAACATGTATTCATCACTTATGAATGGAATTTCAAACGGTTTCTTCTTAATCTTCTTCATCTCCTCTTCCATATGTGTTCAATACTTAGGAGGGACTTCTTGAAGGTTTTTCATCTTCAACCGAACTCCTGAATCAAATAACTTATTCAATTCTCTTTGTTGATTTAATCAGAGATCAAATTGGAACTTCTTCAAATTCTCATGCACTAAGTGATAGTGCATGGACTTTATTAATCCACTTCATCCACTTAGAAGTTGTGGATGGATCTCTTCAACTCCTCATGCATTGTCAGTACAATGCATGGTCTTCTAATCATGTTGTGACTTTGTATCCAGTTGATACAAGTTCTATGAACTTAAAGAACAGCTCCACAATCGTCAGATGTACATGGAGAATGTTGCAACCACAATTTCCAATACCACTTAGTGAATCTCCTAAGTGACATGCATCTTAGTACCATGGCCATTCTCCTTCACCACCAACATCATCACAACCTTTGTCATTCACATCTTGACATTCCCTGACTTCCATTCATTTTAGTGACAACTTCATGCCTCATTGACAACAAATGCAACACAATGCACTTCAATATCCCCCTTTGTATTTGTTGTCAATACACTCCTTCAGCACATATGAATGGGTCAATATGTGTGCCAATATTTTCTCCCCCTTATTGGCAATCAAATGCAAAGGTGTGGTGTGGTTCACTTTTAAAAAAAATATCTTCCTCCCATTGAAAAGTATCTTCTTGAAAAACACTAGGAGAGGGATGATGTCACATGTTCTTTTTAGCAAAGAACCTTTAGTAAATCAGCTCTAAGTCTACATGGGCTAACCCGGTGTAGAAAACAAGAGTGATGTAACCAAGGTACTCAATGCTGTCCACAATTCACTGTACATGTGAGTTCATGCTTCAGGGGTTTGAAATTTTTCAGATATATCAATGAATTGCTAAATCCTGCACAACTTCACAAAACTCATTAGAAAGTTCAGTGCAATGATAAAGCTCCCCCTTTCATCCATTCGTCTTCAATCCATACTCCCCCTTAATTGATAAGATAAACTCAATTAAGAAACAAGGGATGAAAGCATGATTGGAATACCTTCACTTTCTCAAGATGATATTAATTTTAGAACATCATCTTCTTCAGATTTGCTCCCCCTCAAGGGGTGCACTCCGTTCTGTCCAAACCATCCTCCAGCTGAGAATGACCATCATCTTCAATTCCCCGCAATGTTAGCACATGTATATACAAGTGATTAGGGAATAAGATGGAACCTACTTGGTTCATCAATGTGAACAACAAGGTTGAGAAGATTCTCTCAACCGAGATGTCCCATTTTCACCAGTCTTCACACTTGCACATTTGATCTTCATTGATGATTGTGCTGGTGTGGTTCTCAAAACATCTTCATGTGAAACCTTCTTCTTCCCTTTTGCTTTAGCAATTGCCAGAGCTTCATCTTCAACTCTTTGTAGTTCTCTGGCAAGTTGCAACTGATGTGGCCATATGAAAAGTAAATCATTTGGAAGTGTGGCCTCAGTTTTGGAAATTCCACATGGTTCTTTTGATGCTGTCAAGCTACCTTTCTTAGGCAACTTGTTTTCAATCAATCCCTTCTTCTTCTTCTGGATTGATTGTCTGTTTGAGTTCAGTTGGCTTCTATTGATTTCCATGGTTTGTTTGCAAAGATCCATGGTATGACCTTTCTTTCCACAGTAGAAGCATGTCTTCTTGGTGGTCCTACTGGATGACTCACCCTTCTTGGACTTAGACTCCAAGGTCTTCTCTTCCTTTTTCAAACACTTCTTGGGAGCATTTTCTACTTTCTTCTGCTTGCTTCCCAAGGAATCTCTTTTAGCCAGGTTCAGTGATCTTCTCTTCATTCCAGCTTTGGATACAGTTGGAGATTGACATGTATCATTCTTTTGACCACTTTTGCAATCATCCCAGATGTTGTCAAGTAATCCAAATCTGTTAACAGTAAACAGATGTCTCTGGACCTGTGGATGCTGCTTCTTTCCTTCTGGCTTGCTCCCCCTTGGCATGGGCTTCCTCTGTGCTTTGGCATTCAGTGGATTGTACCAACAATCCTTTGCACAATGCCCATACCTGTTACAACACCAACACTGACCCACAAATCTTGACCTCTTCAGTCCTTCTGATTGTTGGGTTCTTGTCTTGAATTGTTGTGCTGCTTCAGAAGAGCTCTCCTTCTTCATTTTCTTCATCCATACTTGTTTGGAATCATTCTTCCATCCTGCACTTTTAGTAGAAACACTTTTAGAAACATGAGTACAAGATGGTATGGATGGTACCTTCTTGTTAGAAGTTGTTTCTCTTTCACTAGAGGATGTCTTTCTTTTAGAATCATCCTTCTCAAGGCATACTTGAGTAGCAACATTTCTCCTTTCAGCTGACTGGGAGGCTTTAGCTTTGGGTGATTGCAGATTTTTCAATATCACCTCTAGTTCTAGGCATTTCATGTTAAGGGAGTTCTTCTCATCCTTAACTGTTCTTAGCCTTCCTTCCCATTTCTCTTCCAGCTGTTTCATCTGGTCTTCATGCACTTGCTTCATTTCAAGCAATGAGTTGTCCAGCTCCTTCACCCTTTTGACTTTGTCTTCTAGTTGAGCATCTCTGACAACCATTGACACTTTGTGCCTCTTTTCCAGTGCATGGAAAACTTCTTTGACCAATACTTTAAAGATTTCTTTCTCAGAAAGGCTTCTTTGCAATTCTTCAGCAGTGTCTTCATATCTTTCATTGCAAAGAGATACTGTTTCATCTTTGGCATTTACCAGCTTTCTGAGAGTGTTGGTTATGCCAACCCTTTTAGCCAATTGGACTTCCAGAGAATTGGCTTCATCTTCTAGCTGTAATTTTTCTTCTTGAAGATCAAGGAGGCCTGTAGCTATACACATTGCAATTTCCTTGGGGACTCGCTTCTGAAGATATTTGATTGCATTTAGAAGATCATTGTTCCTTCCATCTTCATCACAGCTAGAGCAGGCTTCATCAGAAGAATGATAAAAGGAATTGTCATCTGATGTGACTTTCACATTTCTTTCCATAGAAGGAGTTTCTCTGATTGCAGCAACCTTCTTCCTCATCTTCTTTGCCTGTTTCTTCATTCTGTTTTTCAGAGTCTTGGCAGATATCTCCATTTGAGGCTGTTCTTTCATTTCCTCAAATCTGCACTCCATATAGACTCCCTTGGATCTTTTAGAGGTAACCTCCCTCTGATACCAATTGAAGTGCCCAGATCAGTGTGAATCACTGAGAGGGGGAGGGGGTGAATCAGTGATCCTTTAAAACTTTTTACTAATTGATTCTTAATCAATTAAACCTCTATGGCTGGTTAAAGCCTCGATCCACTCTTCTTGTATCTCTCAACCTTTCCCGGATAATGCAGTAATGAAAAGGCACAGGACACAAGGATTTACAAGGTTCGGCACCAAAGGCCTACATCCTTGCCATGCTCTCCAAGCATGGATTCTCCATTATAACCTGTTAAAATTACAATGGTCGATACAGAGTCCCACTGTATCTCTCCTGAGTCCCACAGGAGGGTTTTTATACTGCTTCACACAGTGTTACCAGAGTCCCACTGGCCTGCTCCAGAATCCCACTGAAGACTTCTTCTCCCTGAGTCCCACATGGTCTTCTCTTGGCTCCTCGAGTCGCACGAGTAGCTCTTCATCACTTTAAGTTCTTCAAGTAACTTCAACAGCCTGGGATAAAGGCTGCTGGCCTTGCTCGGTACCTCTGATCACTTCAGTTGATCAGGTCTTCTCGTCTTGCTCAGGATTTATCTCCTTCTTCTGAGGATGACCTGGCTTCTCTCCAACTACTGAATACTCAGACAAATGATGTCTTTAACTTCAGTCTGGTCCAGTCTCAGATGCACACCACTGATTTGGCTTTCTTCACGTGTGCACGTGCATGCATGCATGCATGCACTCTCCTATTTCTCTTGGTGCAATAAACCCACAAAGGGTGTAATCAAATATAGCACACACACCTTCTTTCTCCTTCACACACATTAACCAATTTGTTTACACACTTAGAGTGTGTTCTACTTTAGTGTGGGTCACTCCTTATTTTACTTCTAGGTGTTTACACTTTTAGTGCACACACTAGGTTCGGCCTTTTAATTCTTTTGCACACACAAATGCCTATGGCCTTCTTCCCTTCTTGTGCACACACCTAGGCTTCGGCCAACTTCTTGATCACTTTATACACACACTTAATGAGTGTGGTCTTCTAACCACTTGGCACACACTTGGCCTTTCACTTTATCTTGCACAAAAAAATGCCCGTAGGGTGTATTTGCACTTTGCACACACAATCTTGGCTATGACCTCTTCTTTCTTTGACACACACTAACTTAGGTTTAGTTGTGGTCTTCTTGTTCTCTTAGCACACACACAAGGCTACTGCCTTTTCTTCAAATGCACACACAGAGTGCAAGTCTCGGCCAAGGTGTGTTCATGTCCACTTTGCACACACACTGCCCATGTGCTTCTCCTCTTCTCCACTCCCGCGCAAGGCTTCAGCCTTCTTTGGCACACACAATGTGTGTAAAACACAACCCGAACTCCTTCACTTCACACACACACAAAATGAGTGTGGTATACTGCCTTGATCTCAAAGGAGGCGCGCAAGGTGTCTTGGTACAAGGGGCAGCCACGCAAGGTGTGGTGGGCTTAAGCCACAAGGCGCACACGTGCAAGGCACAAGCCACGGGTGTGCAAGCCTTCGAGCGCGCAAGGAGCACGGCACAGGGGCGTGCAAGACCTCGGGTGCAAAGCACCTCGGGCTTCAACCGTGGGCGCGCAGAGTGCCGCGGCCCTGGGTTCTTCCTGCCGCGCAAGGATTAGCGCGCAGGGGTCTCCCCTTCACTTCTTTCGCGCAAGGGATGCGCAAAAGGGACTCCTTCGGGCCTCAGATGGCACCGAGAACAATAGCCGCGCAAGTGGGATGCGCGGGGCTTCGGCTTCGCGAGGCAGAGAGTGCTCCGCGGGACTCCGGATCTTCAACAAAATAATCAGCAAGCTCAATGAGAGCCACGAGCTCTCCTTATATAGGCAGAGGAATGCCTTTGATCATCCGCGTTCAAAATCTTGAATCACCGAAGATTTCGGATCTTCAAAATCTTTCCAAAGTTTTGCGTTTTATTCTCGGTTTGACGCGGGCTCCCTTATTTATCGGCCTTCTTCACGTGCATGCGACTTAGAACGCATGCACGGCCTCTGTTTAGGCTCATGCATGCAAAGCATGCTCTCCACGTGGCCTCGGCAGCTTCGTTTTCCTCGGCCGATCACGAAATCTCCTCATTTGTTGCATGCATGTATAGTTTTATGCATGATTGTGTTCGGTAGGTCCAGACGAGCTCAATAGAGCCTTCGGCGTTGGAAATGTTGGTCGGGAACTCAAAAACCGGTGGTCGGATGGCCTCTGGTTCAGGCGATGTCGCAGGTGGCTTCGAGGTGTCCTCGGCCGAGCTCGAGGAAGGAGACGAGCTCTCGGTCGTCGGATCAGGCGTTTGAATATCCTCGGACGGCCGCGATCAGGAGATCTCGTGCGGGATGCGATGAGCGGCTGTGATCAGCCGCGCGATGAGTCGGACGGCCAGGATGCGCTCCGGGTGAAAAATGCGCGTCCCACATCGAATCCGCGGCCGGTTTTTCCGCGCTTTATAAGCCTGGCGCTCCCTCAACCCGCCAGTTGAATCTCCTCCCCTCTCGGTGCCGCCCCGCACCGAGTTCTTTAGCGGGCGCGCTCTTGCGCCCACCCTCTGCTCCTCGCGGGCGCGGTTCTAGCGCCCACTATGCCTCCTGCGGGCGCGCCACTGGCGCCCACTATGCACACTGCGCTCCTCCGGGCGTGCCCCTGGCGCCCTTGCGGTGTCCTTGGGTGCGCCCTGCCGCCCTGGCTCGCCCCACGGGGTTCCCCCGGGCGTGGTGCCCTAGTGCCCATGCCTTGGGGTTGAACCCCCCAAGGTGCCTTGGCTGGCCAATTTTTTTTGGCAAAGGGACAGAATAGGACTTTGTGAAATACAAAGTTCTTCTCCATATAAAACATGCCAAATGCCAAGTGCCACTTCAAGCCTTCTTCCTCATTTATCCTTCTTCATTTCTTCTTCTTCATTTTGAAATTCCTCCATTATCTTCAACATGTATTCATCACTTATGAATGGAATTTCAAACGGTTTCTTCTTAATCTTCTTCATCTCCTCTTCCATATGTGTTCAATACTTAGGAGGGACTTCTTGAAGGTTTTTCATCTTCAACCGAACTCCTGAATCAAATAACTTCTTCAATTATCTTTGTTGATTTAATCAGAGATCAAATTGGAACTTCTTCAAATTCTCATGCACTAAGTGATAGTGCATGGACTTTATTAATCCACTTCATCCACTTAGAAGTTGTGGATGGATCTCTTCAACTCCTCATGCATTGTCAGTACAATGCATGGTCTTCTAATCATGTTGTGACTTTGTATCCAGTTGATACAAGTTCTATGAACTTAAAGAACAGCTCCACAATCGTCAGATGTACATGGAGAATGTTGCAACCACAATTTCCAATACCACTTAGTGAATCTCCTAAGTGACATGCATCATAGTACCATGGCCATTCTCCTTCACCACCAACATCATCACAACCTTTGTCATTCACATCTTGACATTCCCTGACTTCCATTCATTTTAGTGACAACTTCATGCCTCATTGACAACAAATGCAACACAATGCACTTCAGAAATCAACCCAAATTAATCATAAGATCCAATATAGTATATCGACATAGATTAATTTTTCAAAAAAATCCTTATAAGATTCTTTAGAGAAATACAATTGGTTATTGAAATTATTTATTTTAAATCCCTTAATTTTTTTAACAAATAATTATTAAAAATTTATTTATTCATGTAATAAAGGCTTCAAATATTTTAAGGCATAATTAGAGAGTAATATGGTACTCCCACCATACGTGTTAAAAAAACTTATGACTTTTAAATTGTTTAAAATGTAAAATAATGTACCTCTGTAAAGAAAATGACAGAGGTAAATTTTATAAATCTTTTCAAGGGTAAAAATATATTTAACAAATTGTAAAATTATAGTAAGAATGTATTGGAATACATGAAATATAGGAATGGAAAATAAATATGTCCCATTAAATTCTTATGTAAATGAAATCCTGAATAACACAGAGATTGCAGAAATAACTCAAACCCTGTACTCACCTTTAGTCGATGGTTATCTAACCTTCATTATAATGATTAAATCATAGTATTATGTAATTAAAAACCTATATTCTTTATTTATGATATCATATATGATTCTATTATATCTTTTCCGTAAAAATTTTTCGTTATTATCATTACATCGGGTGTGAAATACTTCATTTTAAAATGTTTAATTTGTCACATAATTATTCTCAATTATGTAAAGGATACATCTTCATCATATATAGAATGATATTATGTCCATAAATTATACATTTATTTATTATATAATATTCTATAATTATTATTAATTGTTTTTAGTGTAGGATACATATCATCGGGTCATAGAGATGGTAGGTCGTACGTATGCATGAGCAATGATATCATTCTATAATGGTAAGGGGTAAGAAGTTTGATGAAGTATGAATTGTAAAGTAAAAATATATTGTCATATTTATTACTTAAATATTTTATATTCGTCATTATTTCCATATAGATAATGTATAGATGAAAACATGTTACACCATAGTGTTGAGATGGTAACCTTTATGAATTCACAAAGAGTGGAATTTTTTTTCCATTGGATTAGTAAAAGGAGGAATACGGTTTTACCAAAATCATAAAAACATCTTAGAAAACATTAGTTTATGGATTTTTTACATTACTATGGAGAATAATTCAGAACATGAAGTAGAGGATTAAATGAACATTGAATGTGTTTGTAAAACAACTACCACTTATTCGAGTGTCTCCATTTGATATGAATAAAATGACACATTAGGATGGATTTATTCACAAAGAATGACCTCTAGGATTATGTGGTCGAAGTTGGGGGGTTAAATGTGTAGGGGATAGTTGAGAAAAATGGATTTAGTGGTGGGAATAATAGATATGGGGATGTGCCATTTTAAAAGAGATGGGTTGGGCACTTTTGGAAGCTCTAAAACAATCAATTTAATATGAATTGATTTTCAAATTCAAATAGCTCCAAAATAAGTTATTTAGAAAAAAAATTTATATCGGTAGAAATAATTTAATGATTTTTTATATAAATTGTTGTATTTTATTTTGAACATTGTTTTTTTGATTTTTTCTTATATAATGTATGAAATTTAAATTTTGGTAATACTATTATTAATATCTAATAGTTATAAATTTTTAATTATATAGTGTCAATTCTCCATCAATAGACCCTTTATGATATTTTAGAAATTATAATTATCACTTTTAGTTTTTTTATGATTTTATAACTTTAAAATATTTTAATAATATGTTATCTTTTAAAAATATCAATAGTGTCAATTTTGACATTAGTAATTATATATACATAAATATAAATCCCAAAAGAAATATAATTTTTAAAAAGAAATTGAATATACTCAGAACATGTCAGAGTCACCTAAAAAATTTGTTGACAAGATTAAATAATTAAAATTATATTTCTTTTTATATATTTAAAAGAATTTATTTGATATCACTATTAATAAAATAATTTATGTTTCACTATTGTGTATTCATTTATGATAGTTATTTAATCACTAAAAAATAAAAATAAATTATTTGGATGTTGGTAATTATTCTATCTTTCCAAATATTATTTTAAATCAATGATTTCTCTTAGTAATATATATATAAAAATAATACACATATAAAATGAGAGTGTGACATTTTGTATTATTATTTTATATTTATAATTGTTATGTCATATTCTAGGTACTGATTCCCTTAAATGATTTAATTTTAAAATGTAAGTGATATTTTTATAATTAATTCCTCAAATGGAATACTAAAATATGTTAGGATAATTTTATAATATTATTTTTATCATTAATTAGCCAATTTACCTATAACCATGTGAAAATTTTTAGAAGATACCACTCAAAATAAAATTAAATTGATCCTAATGGATCACACAATAATAATAACAAACTTTCATTTTATTTTTTATAAATTAAATTCATTGAAATAGGAAAATTATGTTTAATGATAATCATGCAGATATATCAGGAATATAGGTAAAAAAATGTTCAAATGTTCAATAAATTTCTATATCTAATTCTATTACATAAATGATTCAAATGACATTAATTGGATTAATGTAAATATTATTTCTTTATTTTTATTTAAATATCAATTTAAATTCAAATAATTATTCAAAAGAAATTAGTTTTTTACAATAATGTTATATTTTCACTATTTATAAAATATTGAAACTTTTTAGAATAATAAGAAAATTTGAGGCTAATATAATTTTGATATTATGGATTAAAAATGATGTATATTCTAAAAAATAATAATTTTAAATCTCATAATGTGGTTAATACTTTTGATAACCTTTTTTTAAATGATTGGATTCATAGATCATGGTGCGCTCAAACTCAGTGTTGCATTAAATGAAATCTATTGAATTATTTATAACGAAACATGCCATGGAGGAATTGGGTGTAAAAAAATACCTTTGATCTATAATAATAATTTATAAATGAAAACATTAGTCATTCATACTTAGGGCTTACTTTCTCCATAATTGTAACATAGTTAATTTTTTAAAAACAATCATAAATGGTTGGATTTGAACATTCAATTGGTATATTAATGTGAAAAGTATGTTTTTATTAAAATTCTGAATAATATATAATGATTAAATTTTTTAACATAGGTAATTTAGATATGTCATTTTAATTATGTAAACAAAATATCATAGAAACATCCATTACGAACCTAAATAATTATGTTATTGTTTTTACATTATAATGAGTTATGTAAAAGGAATAATAAAAGTGAAAATTGATTCCCTAGAAGTAAATAAGTAACATATTTTTATTAATCAGGATGATAAATAATATACATGATGATTCAAACTCAATGTAAGTGAAATTTTAAAAAAAAATACACTTTTAATGTTCCTCTTTCAACAGATCTTTTCAAAATTCTAAAAGAATGTATGTTTTAACATATAATAAATGAGTTTTTTTCTTGAAATCATAAATCCCGTAATTACATTATACATCCAATATATGTTCATGAGGTTATTTTAAAAGGAACTGTTTTATATAACACAAGGACATTTTAAAGATGTTCTCATGGATTTTTAGATGAAAATGGATTTTTGTTATCTAAAAGTGTGTTTATTTTAGTTTAAAATTGTTTATTAATGTTTTTAGGATATAAAATATGAAAAAATAAAATATTTTATTCATTATATTTCTATTGAAAATTACATTTTATAGTTGAGTTCGGTATAACCAGTAAGAAGGGATATCCCCATTACAGTAGATGAGTGATCCCAATACAGATTATTATAAGGGTTGGTCCCCATTATAGCTCATAAGTGAGCATGTTATAGTTTATAAGAAGGGTTTAACATAATTATAACTCATCGGTGATATTTTTATAGTATAAATGAATGATAGATCCCAATTACAGCTCATTGGACATCCTGTTATATATTTTCTGAAGGGTGATGCCCATTATATCACTCAAATGCATTGGGTTATTATTATGCTCTATGGAGAATTATATAAGATAATCCAATTTTTATATTAAAATTGAAATGTTTTTAAATTTTGTTTGTTAATATTATTCTCTATGATTCAAAAATTGGATTTTATTTTCATTTTATCTTTTTTTTCATTGAAGAAAAAGTTTTTATTACTTTCAAGTGGAAAAGGTTTATTTCATACACTGAATGACATCTGAGATAAATGTAAAACTAAAATAGTTAGCATATATCTCATAGGAATAGTATATTTGTTATTTTTATGTCCCTTACTGAGACTCTTGTGATCATCCTATATTTTTTTAAAGTAAAATGATATATGGTTTTTTAAGATCATGTATGATGTTATCCGAAAAACTGTGAAGAATTTTCAATAAATGACATCATATTTATTTTTAATATTATTATCTAGGGGAATAATTGGACATTGAGTATAAGTATAATATTTTTTCATATCAGTATACTACAAAATATAATTTCCAAATTCTATAAAATTTTAATGCTAAAATAACGACATGATTTAAAGAAACTGAATTATAACTCTCTAATTAAATATAATAAGTAATGCTAGAGGTCATATCAATAAAAATGAGATATAATTTTTTGGGTATTTTATAGGATCAGATGATTCTAAATCATCCTCATATAAATATTTAATATTATCAATTTGGATATATTTTCCCATCGAAAATTATTTATAAAAATTAATATTTTATGATATTCTAGTAGTTCCCCACGCATCAATTATAAAAGGGAACAAGTTATTCTCATTGAAAAACAAGTAAATAACCATTTTGTTTATAATAACTATCAAAATAACTTCATAAAATAAAAATTCACATCAAATATAATTCTGATTGATCATAAAACCCATATATAAAATATTTTGGTTAAACCTTATATAAGTTTTTCTAAAAATGATTTTATATTCTTAACCAACTATTTTTGTTTTATTTCTCCTTACACATATTTCAAATATAAATCTTTAAATATAAAATAATTAAAGCATTATCATATATATATATATAATATGTTAATTCAATAATCTGTATCCATATGCACTTCTGTCAAATTGGAAATAAAACCCACATTCATGTGTATGGTGGAGTACCGCCTCCCAAAACAATGTAATATTTTTTACATCACCTTCTCTCACATAACTATTATAATTATATAATTAATATTATTATTTGATATTAATGAATTATTTATTATTCACAAATTTTTGTATATCATTTACCTTCTTATTTTCCATTCACTAAAAAATTAAAATATTGTTTGTGTGTGCTTAAGAACAACCTCCTCCACATAGTGATACGATTCACATTTCATCACTGAATCACATTGATGATTTGTATAAAAATATATGAATATAGAATAATAAATTTTTGGTATTATGTTTTTTCGGGAAATATAAAATGGAACCTAACTATTTTCAATATGGATCATTGATAAATGGAAAAATTACTCATGTGTACTTATGTGATAGTTTCTATATATTTTTCACATTGTTCATTTCTTTTAATAATCATTAATTATTGTTATTAAATGTTTTATTAATGTATAAAAATTCAAATTAAGTCATTTTACCAAATATTATGGAAAAATAACATATTTTACCATAGCCAACTATCTAAATCCATTTAAGACTAATGAAATTAATTTCTTCAAGAAGTCCTTTGTGAATTTTATTATTAAATTTTTTTAATATAGAATAGTAACAGATAAAAAATAATATACATGATAAAGGTTATTAATAATGTAAAACATTATCATATGTTTATTATGTATTTATATAAAGAAAATATGAGACGATTGAGAGTCATGGTATGGGTCTTTCTTTTAAAAAACACCCTACTAATGATTCCTATAAAACTCAATTTTTCACCCATATCCGTATTTTTAATGTTATTTTATGGATATATATATAAAGATAAGTTAATTATAAAAAAAATAACTATACATATTCATATAGTTGTTCAATATTTTTAAAAATAATCTCAATATGGAATGCTATAAATTTATTTAGAAAATTCCAATGATGTATAATATTTATCCATATATAGATCCCATGACATTTTATTCTACTATTAATATTATTTTCAGTTTAAATAATTATATATGAATTCATTATTTATTATTATAAAAGTTATATTATCATTTATTATATATTTTTTAACTTTGAAGTGGTTTTAAAAGGAATGGTATATATATTCTATACATAAATATTTTCTTATGAGAGAAAATAAATATTTTAATAATGAGAGATTTCATATATAATATTTAAGCTATTTTCCTTGGAATTTTCTATTCATATGGGTTGTTATTTTATAAATATATAATTATTGATTACAATATATATCCCTAATTTATTATGTAAAGATACCAAGTAAACTGATAAGGTATCCCCCTAAGATATTTTGGGAATATAATGGGGTGATTATTCTAAGTATAACTGTTATTTTTTTCAATTTTTAGGCAAGAAGGTTACTCAATATTTAATGGTGATAAAACGTATTCCCCAAGTTTCATACATTTTTTATATATTCTTCAATGGGATTTAATAGATTCCATCCACTAATAATATTTTCTTTGAGAAAATGAATTATTTCATAATATCTTACAATTAAGTGATAATGAATAATAATTTATGGGTTTCCATTATTTTACCTAGACTAAATAATTTCATTCATTTATTTCCATTACTAATCAATTTTTCATCAACTTATATTTCAAAATTTCGTCCCAGGATTTTACAATGGGTATGTGAAAGGTAGATTTCATAGTGACAGTCATGGATATTTTTAATGAAAGGAAATAATTTTTTTTTCATTATGAAAAAATTGATACAGGTTGGAATTTAATTGTTTAAAAAATATTGTTTTATTATATAATAGATATGAAATACTGATATTACGGTATAAAATGAAATGATCTAGTAATATGATGTAAAATATATTATCTACATAAGAAACATGATTACGTGATACTTATGACTGGTTATATGCTATTGGTCATAGAGACAGGTTTAGATAAAATTATATATTTGGATATTGTCGGATAATTAGATAAATGGTATAATAAAACCATAATGTAAAGTATATTAATGAGAATTATATTTATTTTGGATAAATTGGATGTGTTTAGGATACAGTTGAAAAGGATATCATAGTTTTTTCCATCTCACATGATGGTTTATTATTACAAAATGACCAAAACTAATTACATTTATTCAATGAATATATGGGTAAAAAAACTTCATATGGGTTTAACAATTGAATCCTAAGGTCGTATCCAATAACCATTTCCTCAAATAATGGTGGAAGGGACCCTTTGGTATTAATTTACATGGGGGGTCTGAGACGCCAATAAGGCCTTGAAGTCATCAACATGATTCCATTCACACCATTTATAGAGGAGATCCATGTAATTTGATATATAACTATTTAATTCATTATTATGGTATATAATCATCCATGATTTGATTGATAGATAATAATGGAGGTCCGAATTAATTATGAATCTTTTTATAAAATATCCAATGTGATATAAAGATAGTGGAAAATATCAACGTCAATAAACATTTACATATATTTCACTTTCAGGGGATCACCTGGAACATAAAAGGCATTAAATAAATACACCACAGAGTTAGTGGAGTCATGTATGATCCCCAAATACATGGTCCATATTTGTATACACCATCAATATTCATCTTGTGGAAATGGTGGTCGGGCAGAGACCAAAACTCTCAGTTCCCCTGATACACAATTATAGGCACCTCATACATGATGTGGAAAACAATGTAACATCCTAGAGAATGAGCCAAATCCTGATGAATTATAATACTTAATAGATCAGTCACATGGAATGTGGACTTCAAAATTAGTGTTATTCCAGTTAGGGTGGGTCAATTTAGGTGATCTTAGTTGCAAGCTTTCCAAATGGACCAATAACTGAATGCAAGGAGGATCAATCAAGAATTATCCACTTGGATTACATTACATGATCCACCAAACTAGTCCTAGTGGAACTCCCAAATAAAATCCTCTATTCCAAGAAGGATAATTAAATCCCTCATCTCTCCCCATATTCTACTCACCCACTATCCATGAGAAAAATTGTTCTTCATGGTCTCCAGATTTTTTTTGAAAGGAACACATGAATTAATTGGGAACCTTATTGAAAACTATTGTGGTTATTCTTAAATAACTTTAAAATGTTAGTATTAACATCATGAACATAGATGAGTCTAAAAACCCATAAAAAAGAGACAAAATTATATTCAATGATGTAATTGTGATAATGGTAATAAAGGAATAATATTAATCAAAAAACGTGTCATGAATTTTGAAATAATCACAATGGAAAATTCCCCATATGAAGGGTATTTTGTTTGGTACTTGGTAAAGGAGGGAATTAAAAATTTATCTGATAAGGAAAATGTATGTGTGTAATTAACACCATGTGGAGGAATAATGTTATTCTTAAAAAATCTATTGAAAATTTTAAATTTTAGGAGTATGGTAATTGTGGAAATTTATGTTTAAAATTGAATGATCAAGAGGAGGATTAGTTAGACCATATAGACAATGGTTTTCAAATGTCTAATTCACTTATAGTAGGTAATGAGGTATCCAAGAATTCAATATAAAAGGTATTTATAATGTTTATAATTATTATTATATATTGATGATTGTTAGGAATTGATCTGTATAATTAAATATAGGAAATCAATTTTATTGAATAGTAGGGAAAATCATGTTTGATGCCCTATGATGAATGTTGACTGATTGAGGTTTATACATATAAGGATTCAAGAATTATGATTTAAGGATGATCATATGATTAAATGTTTTTACACATTTGATGATTTATATGAAGGGAGTATCTTAGAATCAATAATTCAGTTTTGATATATGTTTGAGGTATATGGTACACTTCTATTTAACATGTGGGAATTTTATTTGGGAATCAATATAATTACATATTGTAAAAATAATTTTAAACATATTCATAATCATTAGAGTATATATAATAATTTTCTATTAAATATATTTTAATGGATTAAAATCATTTTTCATAAATTCCCTTAACAATTCATTTGGAATACTATTAGAAATGGACAACCCACAAGTCCGGGGATATCCCATTACATCTTGAAAATACGTGAGGAATGAATTTACAACTAAAATGAAACATGGCTAAAACACCTACCAATGGCATATGTCATGTTATGATTAATATGATATTTTCAGTATATATAAATCATTTTATCAAAAATAATTTTTCTTATTTGAGTAACATATTCATTTTCATGTATATTACCATGGGATAGAAAATTAATTTGGTGATTATGTGATTAGATTAACTTTGAATGAGTATCAATGTTTTGGTAAAAAAAATATTTGAGTACGATAAATCAAAAATTATTAGATGTTATTTCTAGCATATTGTTTTAATTATATTTTTTATGAATAAACGATATTAACGTCTCATTATATTGATTCTGGTCATTTGTGGAAATGATTATAATATTTTTGATATTATTTGATAATGTTATATACATTATGGAATGATAATTTTATATTTGATTTAGTTTAACTGGATATAAATAATACATACTTTTTAGAATAATATATAATATATTTTTTGTGTTTATTTATTAGTATAATATATTTTGAGAAATTTTAAGTATAGTAATTTATCTATTCATATATGATGAACTTTGGGTATTTCTATTAACTATAGGAAATTAATTTAGGTTTTATTCAGTTGAAGGATGATTCATTTTGGGATTTATTATTATATGGGATGACAATTTTTTAATATCTAAATATAGGTGGAATATATTTTTATTCACTTTTGGATTATATCAATAAATTTAATGTTATTTTAGTTATTTGGGTATAAAAATATTCTTCTTTAATACTCATCATTTGGATCAAAATATTATATTAACTTATTAAAATAAATATTTCAAATATGTATATTTAATTGTATTATTTTTATGGTTCTAAAATCATTACTAAAATCTATTATATTAAAATTTAAAAACATAACAACTCTCTATTTACATTTATACATAAAAATTAAAAATACATTTAATCTATCATTGAATTACAGTTTTCTAATGGTTAATTACTAATGAATTTGTTCTCTGTCACTTTCTATTAATAATTAGGTATTTATTTTTTCTTCCATGTCCATTATTTTTGATCCTATTAATGTTCTTTTATTTTGAATAATGGTTATCTATTATTCCAAGTGGCGATCATACTTCTACATCAATGTTGTGTAAGGAGGTTCTATTAGAAATTTTTATGATGTGGGATATCAACAATGTTATTTTGAAATGATAACCTTTTAATTATGAAGCACGAGATAAAATTAAAAAAAATTAAATTATATAAAGGAGAGTAATATAATATCATAAGAATTTGAAATGATGGTTATCTTTGATATCATATAATATACATGAAAATGACTGTAAATGAACAATGAAATATTATTATTTCAATGTGAATATTATAATGAAGCATTTCAATTGGATACTATGAATAGGATTAACTAAATAAAGAAATATATTTATTTTTCAAAATTATAAAAAATTTATTAGTAAATTAATTAAAAATTTATAACCCAATTTTTAATTTCATATTATTTTTTAAAATTATTTTCCTTTCAAAATGATTTTTCTTATTTTCTATGAGCAAATATTAAATTTTAATCTTTTTATACCGAATAAAAATGTATCAGATAAAATAAAATTTATTTTGGAATTCATCATGTCAAAAGTATCACAAGATTCATTTTTTTTAATATTTCAATAAGTTGTTTTCAAATTAACAATGAAAAATATATTTTATTGAAAATTTTATTTTCTTCCTTTTCATTCAAAATAATATTTTATATAGAAATAGATTTATATTTTTTAGTTATTTTTCATATAAAATAATCCATTATTAATTTTAATATGAATATTATACATAAATGTAGTATAAAATATTATTTTACTTTAAAAAGGAATTTTGTAATGAAAATATTTTTCATCAAATTTTCGCATTTTCATCTCAAATATAATTGTTTCAAAAATTTGTTTTGAATTTTCAAAAATATATTCAATATTTTGAATCTATGGGTATAATAATTTTAGACTGTACCATTTTATTAGAAATCAATGTAATTAGTATCCATATTACCTTTTGGTACCATAATTAAGGATATATCAGGTAATTAATGTTAGATACTAAATAATATGTAAAGACCTGGAAATTTCAAGGAAATTTTTTTCTTAATTTCTTTGGAATTTTATGAGTGTGCAGTTTCTGACGGCACCTGATTCTGAGACCCGGTGTGCCCGGAATCAATTTATGAAGTTCAGCTCGGGTACGTTTAGCAAACGAACGAGCAGGATTTTCAATCTTTTGAACCGGTGCTCAGAATTGAAATCTGAGGGCACTGATGAACTCGCAACGCTGGTAATTTCGTAAGGGGACCTTTACCGCAATTGCGTTTGTGTGGGTGGAGAAGTTAAAAATTTTGGATTAAATGAGGAGTGAATAAAATTGTGAAACATTTTTATTTTTAAGTCTAAGGTGGTTTTATCCTACATGGGGGAGTTGGGGTGACACCTAACTACCCATGTGAGGATAAAAGTGAGGATAAAAGTGAGGATAAATGTGAGGTGGTGCCCACATGAGCCCCAACCATTCTCATTCACATAACTCACTTTAACTCTCATAAACTCCCACCTTTAATTATAAAACTCATCCAGTTATTTATTAAATTTGAAAACCTACATTTAATTAATTAAGAGGATTTGTTTTTCAAAATTTGAATGGCTTGGAATGTTCAATTAAAATATTGTGGAAGCTTATTTTAATTTGGTTGGCACTTGTGTTGGGAAAATATTTTGGAGAGAAATCTCCAAAGCATTGACAAACTTCTTCCTCTCGTGAAGAACGACGTATCTTCTTCGAAGAATACCGAGGTTCCATCTTCTCCGACGAGACACCGACGAACGAACAAGGATCGGTAGCGCAGTGCTGGCACAACGAACTACATTGAATCCGACGACTTCCTCACGATATAGTCAACGAATGACGAACGACACGAGGTAGGGGTTATCTGCATTCAAGTTTTATTTATCAACCTTCGTTAATTAAAATTTGGCCGCTTGTTATCATTATAATGGGAGGAGATCGGACCGCACAAACACGACTGATCCTCCTCCCCTTTTGTTGTTGATCTTAGTTGATCATTGTGGTGAAGGCGGCGCAGTGCCGTTGCACCGCGCGGGGACGAAGAGGACTGCGACCGGAGTGGGCCGTGACAGTGGTGCGCGGTGCCGTCCCGCTATGCCGGTGAGGCTGAAGGGACCGTGAAACGAACATGTTGCGGCCATGAGCGGGTTGTGGCGGAGGGGCGCCGCGCCGTCGTGCCACGTCGGAGAGAAGAGCCGCGCCCTAAGACCGTGACGGACCAGTAGGGGCGGTCGGGCTCGGCCGGCCACCGGTGCTACAGGAGGCGGGACACCTGCGGGTCCCACGACAGCTCACAACCGGATGGCCATTAAGGCTGACCGTTACCCGAAACAGGGGGGTGTGTAACCTCCCATTTGAACTGCCTAGGGCGAACACCACTAGGGGGCTATCGTTTCCGAAATAAAGGGGGTCGTGCCACCTTTGCACCCCGCGCGACCGACAGATAAGTCGTGACCGGCTACCGAGTCGGACTGCTGGCCGTGCCAGGTCGGTCCGCCAGTGCCAGTCTAGGCCACGCCAGCTGGGCCAGGCCGTGCTAGGCCGTGCCTAATCGTGCGAGACCCGGACCCGGGTCGGGTCAACCCGGGGGTTATTGGGCCTGGTCGGACCGGGCCCAGACCCCTTGTTTTCGTACCAGGTTCGTTCAAATGCACATATCATTATCTACGGACCCTTGATCGATGCACCGTCATTTGCATAGTGATCCTTGGGTTGAGACGGTCGTTTTGGTATATTACACTAAAGATTTAGGCAAATATTGCGTATGGCCGGGTTGGTTTGAAACCGAAACCAACCGGGCCCTCGGTGCGGAAACACTTATAACTTGAGATTTGGACGTCCGATTGACGTGCCGTCAACTTTGTTGGATTATTATTGTTGAGAAAAATCATTTGAAATACTTCACCTGAGGTTTGGATGTCGTTGGAGTACAGTAGGGTTGGTTTTATCTTAAAAACCAACAGGGCCCCTGGAAAGGAAAAGCTGATAACTTTCAGACCAGACGTTTGTTTGACGAACCTTCAACGACGTTGGTAACCTCATTGAGAAACAATCCATTTGAGTATACCCTATGACATTTCGGGGAACAATTGAGATATAGTCCGGTTGGTTCGCACATGAAACCAACCGGGCCCCCGTGAATAAAAGGCTAATAACTCACAGACCGAGCATCTGATGGACGCGTTGTCTATTGCGTTGTGATCCCTATGACGAGGAAGTTCATTGAGATATTTCTTCGTGGGACTACGTGACACATGGAGTGTCGACTAGTAGCTCGTGGAGCAGATCCTCCCAGAGACGAGAAAACAGAGTATGATGACCTTGTAGCTGGCTGAGATCTGATGACTGCTTGTCTGATTCGATTCAGAGTGACTGGTATAGCCCAGTGGGGAGAAATACATTGTGAGGTGGCTGACCCATAGCGGAGGTGCACTACATTGTGAGGTGGCAGACCCGTGGTAATCGACAGGAGGAGTATCTCTGTAGGCCATGAGGGGGAGCACTACTTTGTGAGGTGGCAGACCCATGGTGGGGAGCACTACTTTGTCAGGTGGCAGACCCGCGGTACTCGGCAGGAGGAGTTCCTCAGTAGTTTATGGTTAGTGAGGGGCACCTCAGAGTCATTAAAGGACTACTGTGCTCGACAGAGGAGGAGTTCTCCAGAAGTTGTGTTTTCTTCATCATGAATAAAAATCCTGGTTTGAGCTGAGTCAATGACCTTTGTGATTATCTCAAGATTCAGATGGGTTACATGATAAATTAGGTATATGTATCGGTATATACCTAAGTAGTTGTTATCTGTTGATTTCATAACTGTATGATACCTGATGATTGAGATGGGTTACTTGATAACTTAGGTATAAGTATGGGCTTATACCTTTGTAAGGGTTTTCTATTGAGATCCTTATTTGTGGTTATCCTTGTTGGATTTAGTGAGGCCTTGCGGGCCTCAGGGTCCCTACTATGTATCGTTATAATCAACCCTGCACGGGCTATGCCCGCACCTCATTGTGTGGGATGTAGAGGACGGACATCGCTGACATAGATCGACAGTACGAGGACTGGACGGTACCCGGTGGTGGACCTCACGATGAGTCAGTACCCAGAGGTAGACATCACGACGAGACGGTACACAGAGGAGGATACCAGACGACAGCATTGAGGAGGCTATCTGTACCTACCCTTCAGGTAGGATCCGAGGTAGATGACCCAAGAGCTGCTTCTATCTACCAGCTGTTTTTCTTTTCTATTGGACTTTCGTTCTGTTGTAGCTATACTTCTCACTATTGTGTATTCATTTATGATAGTTATTTAATCACTACAAAATAAAAATAAATTATTTGGATGTTAGTAATTATTCTATCGTTCCAAATATTATTTTAAATCAATGATTTCTCTTAGTAATCTATATATATAAATTAATACAATTATAAAATGAGAGCGTGACATTTTGTCTTATTATTTTATATTTATAATTGTTATGTAATATTATAGGAACCGATTCCCTTAAATGATTTAATTTTAAAATGTAAGTTATATGTTTATAATTAATTCCTCAAATAGAATACTTAAATATGTTAGGATAATTTTATAATATTATTTTTATCATTAATTAGCCAAGTTACCTATAACCATGTGAAATATTTTTAGAAGTTACCACTCAAAATAAAATTAATTTGATACTATTGGATCACACAATAATAATAACAACCTTTCATTTCATTTTTTTAAATTGAATTCATTGAAATAGGAAAATTATGTTTAATGCTAATCATGCAGATATATCGGGAATATAGGTAAAAAGACGTTCAAATGTTCAATAAATTTCTATATCTAATTCTATTACATAAATGATTCAAATGAAATTAATTGGATTAATGTAAATATAATTTCTTTATTTTTATTTAAATATCAATTTAAATTCAAATAATTATTCAAATAAAAATTAGTTTTTTACAATAATGTTTTATTTTCACTATTCATAAAATATTGAAACTTTTTAGAATAATAAGAAAAATTGAGGCTAATATAATTTTGATATTATGGATTAAAAATGATGTATATTCTAAAAAATAAAAATTTTAAATCTCATAATGTGGTTAATACTATTGATACCCTTTTTTTAAAATGATTAGATTCATAGATCATGGTGCGCTCGAACTCAGTGTAGCATTAAATGAAATCTATTGAATTATTTATAACGAAACATACCATGGAGGAATTGGGTTAAAAAAATACCTTTGATCTATAATAATAATTTATAAATGAAAATATAAGTCATTCATACTTAGGGATTACTTTCTCCATAATTGTATCATAGTTAATTTTTTAAAAACAATCATTAATGGTTGGATTTGAACATTTAATTGGTATATTAATATGAAAAGTATGTTTTTATTAAAATTATGAATAATATAGAATGATTAAATTTTTTATCATAAGTAATTTAGTTATGTCATTTTCAATATGTAAACACAATATCATTGAAACATCCATTAGGAACCAAAATAATTATGTTATTGTTTTTACATTATAATGAGTTATGTAAAAGGAATAATAAAAGTAAAAATTGATTCCCTAGAAGTAAATATGTAACATATTTTTATTAATCGGGATGATAAATAATATACATGATGATTCAAACTCAATGTAAGAGAAATTTTAAAAAAAAATTACACTTTTAATGTTCCTCTTTCAACAGATCATTTCAAAAGTCTAAAAGAATATATTTTTTAACATATAATACATGAATTTTTTTCTTGGAATCATAAATCCCTTAATTACATTATACATCAAATATATGTTCATGAGGTTATTTTAAACGAAATTGTTTTATATAACACATGGACATTTTACAGATGCTTTAATGGATTTTTATATGAAAATGGATTTTTGTTATCTAAAAGTGTGTTTATTTTAGTTTAAAATTGTTTATTAATTTTTTTTAGGATATAAAATATGAAAAAATAAAATATTTTATTCATTATATTTCTATTGAAAATTACATTTTATAGTTGAGTTCGGTATAACCAGTAAGAAGGGATATCCCCATTACAACAGATGAGTGAGTCCAATACAGCTTATTATAAGGGTTGGTCCCCATTATAGATCATAAGTGAGCATGTTATAGTTTATAAGAAGGGTTTAACATCATTATAGCTCATTGGTGATATTTTTATAGTATTAATGAATGGTAGATCCCAATTACAGCTCATTGGACATCTTGTTATATATTTTATGAAGGGTGATGACCATTATATCACTCAAATGCATTGGGTTATTATTATGCTCTATGGAGAATTATATAATATGATCCCATTTTTATATTAAAATTGAAATGTTTTTAAATTTTTTTTGTTAATATTATTCTCTATGATTCAAAAATTGGATTTTATTTTCATTTTATCTTTTTTTTAATTGAAGAAAAAGTTTTTATGACTTTCAAGTGGAAAAGGTTTATTTCATACACTCAATGACATCTGATGATAAATGTAAAACTAAAATAGTTAGCATATATCACATAAGAATAGTATATTTTCTATTTTTATGTCCCTTACTAAGATTCTTGTGATCAACCTATATTTTTTTTAAAATAAAATGATATATGGTTTTTTAAGATCAGGTATGATGTAATCCGAAAAAATGTGAAGAATTTTCAATAAATGAAATCATATTTATTTTTAATATTATTATCTAGGGGAAGAATTGGACATTGAGTATAAGTATAATATTTTTTCATATGAGTATACTATAAAATATAATTTCCAAATTCTGTAAAATTATAATCCTAAAATATCCACATGATTTAAAGATACTGAATTATAACTCACTAAGTAAATATAATAAGTAATGCTAGAGGTCATATCAATAAAAATGAGATACAATCTTTTTGGTTATTTTATAGGATCAGATTATTCTTAATCATCCTCATATAAATATTTAATATTATTAATTTGGATATACATTCCCATCGAAAATAATTTATAAAAATTAATATTTTATGATATTCTAGTAGTTCCCCACATATCAATTATAAAAGGGAACCAGTTATTCTCATTTAAAAACAAGTAAATAACCATTTGGTTCATAATAACTATCAAAATAACTTCATAAAAAAAAATTCACAGCAAATATAATTCTGATTGATCATTAAACCCATATATAAAATGTTTTGGTTAAACATTATATATTATTTCTAAAAATGATTTTATATTCTTAACCAACTATTTTTGTTTTATTTCTCCTTACACATATTTCAAATATATATCATCAAATATAAAATTATTACACCATTATCATATATATATATATATAATATGTTAATTGAATAATCTGTATCCATATGCACTTCTATCAAATGGGAAATAAAACCCACATTCATGTGTATGGTGGAGTACCGCCTCCCAAACCAATGTAATATTTTGTACATCACCTTCTCTCACATAAGTATTATAATTATGAAATTAATATTAATATTTGATATTAATGAATTATTTATTATTCAAAAATTTTTGTATATCATTTACCTTCTTATTTTAGATTCACTAAAAAATGAAAATATTGTTTGTGTGTGCTTAAGAACAACCTCCTCCACATAGTGATACGATTCACATTTCATCACTGAATCACATTGATGATTTGTATGAATATATATGAATATAGAATAATAAATTTTTGGTGTTATGTTTTTTAGGGAAATATAAAATGGAACCTAACTATTTTCAATATGGATCATTGATAAATGGAAAAATTACTCATGTGTACTTATATGATAGTTTCTCTATATTTTTCACATTTTTTGTTTCTTTTAATAACCATTAATTATTGTTATTAAATGTTTTTAATAATGTATAAAAATTCAAATTAATTCATTTTACCAAATATTATAGAAAAATAACACATTTTACCATAGCCAACATTCCAAATCCATTTAAGTCTAATGAAATTAATTTCGTCAAGAAGTCCTTTGTGAATTTTATTATTAGTTTTTTTTAATATAGAATTGTAACAGATAAAAAATAATATACATGATAAAGGATATTAATAATGTAAAACATTATCCTATGTTTATAATGTATGTATATAATGAAAATATGTGACGATTGAGAGTCATGGTATGGGAATTTCTTTTAAAAAACACCCTACTAATTCTTCCTATAAAACTAAATTTTTCTCCCATATCCATATTTTTAAAGTTATTTTATGGATATATATATAAAGATAAGTTAATTATAAAAAGAATTAACTATACATATTCATATAGTTGTTCAATTTTTTAAAAAAATAATCTCAATATGGAATACTATAAATTTATCTATGAAATTTCCAATGATGTAAAATATTTAACCATATATAGATCCCATGAAATTTTATTCTACTATTAATATTATTTTCAGTTTAAATTATTATATATTAATTCATTATTTATTAATATAAAATTTATATTATCATTTATTATATAATTTTTAAATTTGAAGTGGTTTTCAAAGGAATGATATATATGAATATACATAAATATTTTGTTATTAGAGAAAATAAATATTTTAATAGTGAGAGATTTCATATATAATATTTAAGCTATTTTCCTTGGGATTTTCTATTCGTATGGGTTGTTATTTTATAAATATATAATTATTGATTACAATATATATCCCTAATTTATTATGTAAAGATACCAAGTAAACTGATAAGGTAGCCCCCAAGGATATTTTGGGAATATAATGGGGTGATTATTCTAAGTATAACTGTGATTTTTTTTCAATGTTTAGGCATTAAGGTTACTCAATATTTAATGGTGATAAAAAATATTCCCCAAGTTTCATACATTTTTTATATATTCTTCAATGGGATTTAATATATTCCATCCACTAATAATATTTTCTTTGAGAAAATGAATTATTTCATAATATCTTACAATTAATTGATAATCAATAATAATTTATGGGTTTCCATTATTTTGCCTAGACTAAATAATTTCATTCATTTATTTCCCTTACTAATCAATTTTTCATCAACCTATATTTCAAAATTTTGTCCCAGGATTTTACAATTGGTATGTGAAAGGTAGATTTCATAGTTACATTCATGAAGGTTTTTAATGAAAAGAAAATAATATTTTCTTTCATTATGAAAAAATTGATACGGGTTGGAATTTAATTGTTTAAAAAATATTGTTTTATTATATAATAGATATGAAATACTGATATTAAGATATAAAATGAAATGATCTAGTAGAATGATGTAAAATAAATTCTCTATATAATAAAGATGATTACGTGATTCTTATGACTGGTTATATGCTATTGGTCATAGAGACAGGTTTAGATAACATTATATATTTGGATATTGTCGGATAATTAGATAAATGGTACAATAAAACCATAATGTAAAGTATATTAATGAGAATTATATTTATTTTGGATAAATGGAATGTGTTTAGGATAAATTTGATAAGGATATCATAGTGTTTTCCATCACATATGATGGTTTATTATTACAAAATGACCAAAATGAATTACATTTATTCAACGAATATATGGGTAAAAAAACTTCATATGGGTTTAACAATAGAATCCTATGGTCATATCCAATAACCATTTCCTCAAATCATGGTGGAAGGGACCCTATGGCATTAATTTACATGGGGGTCTGAGACGCCTATAAGGCCTTGAAGTCATCAACATGATTCCATTCTCACCATTAATAGAGGAGATCCATGTAATTCGACATATAACTATTTAATTCAATAATATGGTATGTAATAATCCCTGATTTGATTGATAGATAATAATGGAGGTCCAAATTAAATATGAATGTTTTTATAAAATATCCAATGTGATATAAATATAGTAGAAAATATCACCGTCAATAAACATTTCCATATATTTCACTTTCAGGGGATCACCTGGAACATAAAAAGCATTAAATACATACACCACAGAGTTAGTGGAGTCATTTACAATCCCCAAATACATGGTCCCTGTCTGTATACACCATCAATATTCATCTTGTGGAAATGGTGGTTGGGCTGAGACCAACACTCTCAGTTCCCCTGATACACAATTATAGGCACCTCACACATGATCTGGAAATCTATGTAACATCCTAGAGAATGAGCCTAATCCTGATGAATTATAATACTTAATAGATCAGTCACATGGAATGTGGACTTCAAAATTAGTGATATTCCAGTTAGGGTGGGTCAATTTATGTGATCTTAGTTGCGAGCTTTCCAAATGGAATAATAACTGAATGCAAGGAGGATCAGTGAAGAATTATCCACATGGATTACATTACATGATCCACCAAACTAGTCCTAGTGGAACTCCCAAATAGAATCCTCTATTCCAAGAAGCATAATTAAATCCCTCATCTCTCCCCATATCCTACTCACCCACTATCCATGATAAAAAATGTTCTTCATGGTCTCTAGGTTGGTTTTTGAAAGGAACACTTGAATTAATTGGGAACCATATTGAAAACTATTGTGGTTATTCTTAAATAACTTTAAAATGTTAGTATTAACATCATGAACATAGATGAGTCTAACAAATCATAAAAAAAGAGAAAAAATTATATTCAATGATGTAATTGTGATAATTGTAATAAAAGAATAATATTAATCAAAAAAGGTGTCATGAATTTTGGAATAATCACAATGAAAAATTCCCTATATGAAGGGTATTTTGTTTGGTACATGGTAAAGTAGGGAATTAAAAATTTATCTGATAAGGAAAATGGATGTGTGTAATTAACACCATGAGGAGGAATAATGTTATTCTTAAAAAATATATTGAAAATTTTAAATTTTAGGAGTATGGTAATTGTGGAAATTGATGTTCAAAATTGAATGATCAAGAGGGAGATTAGTTAGACCATATAGATAATGGTTCTCAATTGTCTAATTCACTTATAGTAGGTAATGAGGTATCCAATAATTCTACATAAAAGGTATTTATAATGTTTATAATTATTATTATATATTGATGATTGTTAGGAAATGATCTCTATAATTAAATATAGGAAATCAATTTTACTGAATAGTAGGGAAAATCATGTTTGATGCCCTATGATGAATGTTGACAGATTGAGGTTTATACATATAAGGATTCAAAAATTATGATTTAAGGATGATCATATCATTAAATGTTTTTACACATTTGATGATTTATATGAAGGGAGTGGCGTAGAATCAATAATTGAGTTTCAATATATGTTTGAGGTATATGGTACACTTCTATTTAACATGTGGGAATTTTATTTAGGAATAAATAAAATTACATATTGTAAAAATAAATGTAAACATATTCATAATCATTAGAGTATATATAAAAATTTTATATTAAATATATTTAATGGATTATAATCATTTTTCATAAATTCCCTTAATAATTAATTTGGAATACTGTTAGAAATGGACAACCCACAAGTCCGGGGAAAACCCATTACATCTTGAAAATACATGAGGAATGAATTTACAACTAAAATTATACATGGCTAAAACACCTACCAATGGCCTATGTCATGTTATGATTAATATAATATTTTCAGTATATATAAATGATTTTATCAAAAATAATTTTTCTTATTTGAGTAAAATATTCCTTTTCATGTATATTACCCTGGGATAGAAAATTAATTTGGTGATTATGTGATTAGATTAAATTTGAATGAGTATCAATGTTTTGGTAAAAAAATATCTGAGTACGGTAAATCATACATTATTGGATGTTATTTCTAGAATATTGTTTTAATTATATTTTTTATGAATAAACGATATTAATGTCTCATTATATTGATTCTGGTCATTTGTGGAAATGATTATAATATTTTTGATATTATTTGATAATGTTATATACATTATGGAATGCTAATTTTAGATTTGATTTAGTTTAACTGGATATAAATAATAAATACTTTTTAGAATAATATATAATATACTTTTTGTGTTTAATTCTTAGTATAATATATTTTGAGAAATTTTAATTATAGTAATTTATCTATTCATATATGTTGAACTTTGGGTATTTCTATTAACTTTGGGAAATTAATTTAGGTTTTATTCACTGGAAGGATGATTCATTTTGGGATTTATTATTACATGGGATGAAAATTTTTTAATATCTAAATATAGGTGGAATATATTTTTATTCACTTTTGGATTATATCATTAAATTTAATGTTATTTTAGTTATTTTGGTATAAAAATATTCTTCTTGAATACTCATCATTTGGATCAAAATATTATATTAACTTTTTAAAATATATATTTCATATATGTATATTTAATTGTATTATTTTTATGGTTCTAAAATCATTACTAAAATCTATTAAATTAAAATTGAAAAACACAACAACTCTCTATTTACATTTATACATAGAAATTAAAAATACATTTAATCTATCACTGAATTACGGTTTTCTGATGGTTATTTTCTAATGAATTTGTTCTCTTTCCCTTTCTATTAATAATTAGGTATTTATTTTTTCTTTCATGTCCATAATTTTAGATCCTATTAATGTTCTTTTATTTCGAATAATGGTTATTTATTATTCCAGGTGGCGATCATACTTCTACATCAATGTTTTATGAGGAGGTTCAATTAGAAATTGGTATGATGTGGGATATCAACAATGTTATTTTGAAATGATATCCTTTTAATTATGAAGCATGAGATAAAAAAAAATTATATAAAGGGGAATAATGTAATATCATAAGAATTTGAAATGATGGTTATCTTTGATATCATATAATATACATGAAAATGACTGTAAATGAACAATGAAATATTATTATTTTAAGGTGAATATTATAATGAAGCATTTCAATTGGATACTATGAATATGATTAACTGAATCAAGAAATATATTTATTTTTCAAAATTATAAAAAATGTATTTGTAAATTAATTAAAAATTTATAACCCAATTTTTAATTTTATATTTTTTTAAAAACTATTTTCCCTTCAAAATGATTTTTCTTATTTTCTATGAGCAAATAGTAAATTTTAATCTTTTTATACCGAATAAAAATGTTTCAGATGAAATAAAATTTATTTTGGAATTCATCATGTCAACAGTATCACAAGATTAATTTTTTTTATTATTTCAATAAATTACATTCAAATTAACAATGAAAAATATATTTTTTTGAAAATTGTATTTTCTTCATTTTCATTCAAAATAATATTTTATATAGAAATAGATTTATATTTTTTAGTTATTTTTCATATAAAATAATCCAATCATTAATTTTAATATGAATATTCTACATAAATGTAGTATAAAATATTATTTTACTTTAAAAAATAATTTTTTAATGAAAATATTTTTCATCAAATTTTTGCATTTTCATCTCAAATATAATTTTTTCAAAAATTTGTTTTGAATTTTGAAAAATATATTCAATATTTTGAATCTATGGGTATAATAATTTTAGACTGTACCATTTTATTAGTAATCAATATAATTAGTATCCATATTACCTTTTGTTACCATAAATAAGGATATATCAGGTAATTAATTTTATATGGTAAATAATATGTAATGACCTAGAAATTTGAAGGAAATTTTTTTCTCAATTTTTTTGGAATTTTATGAGTGTGCTGTTTCTGACGGCACCTGATTCCGAGACCCGGTGTGCCCGGAATCAATTTCTGAAGTTCAGTTCGGGTACGTTTAGCAAACGAACGAGCGGGATTTTCTATTTTTTGAATCGTTGCTCAGAATTGAAATCCGAGGTCACTGATGAACTCGCAACGCCGATAATTTCGTAAGGGGACCTTTACCGCAATTGCGTTTGTTCGGGTGGAGAAGTTAAAAATTGAGGATTAAATGAGGAGTGAATAAAATTGTAAAATAATTTTATTTTTATGTCTAAGGTGGTTTTATCCTACATGATGGAGTTGGGGTGGCACCTAACTAGCCATGTGAGGATAAAAGTGAGGATAAAAGTGAGGTGGGTCCCACACGAGCCCCAACCATTCACATTCACATAAATCACTTTACCTCTCATAAACTCCCACCTTTAATTATAAAACTCATCCACTTCTTTATTAAATTTGAAAACCTACATTTAATTAATTAAGAGGATTTGTTTTTCAAAATTTGAATGGCTTGGAAAGTTCAATTAAAATATGGTGGAAGATTATTTTAATTTGGTTGGCACTTGTGTTGGGAAAATATTTTGGAGAGAAAGCTCCAAAGCTTTGACGAACTTCTTCCTCTCGCGAAGAACGGCGTATCTTCTTCGAAGAATACCGAGGTTCCATCTTCTCCGACGAGACACCGATGAACGAACAGGGATCGGTAGAGCGGTGTGGGCACAACTAAGTACGTTGAATCCGACGACTTCCTCATGATATCTTCAACGAATGATGAACAACATGAGGTAAGGGTTATCTACATTCAAGTTTTATTTATCAACCTTCGTTAATTAAAATTTGGCCGCTTGTTATCATTATAACGGGAGGAGATCAGGCCGCACAAAAACGACCTATCCTCCTCCTCTTTTGTTGTTGATCTTAGTTGATCATTGTGTTGAAGGTGGCGCGTGTCGTTGCACCACGCGGGGACGAAGAGGACTGCGACCGGAGTGGGCCATGACGGGGGTGCGCGGTGCCGTCGCACCTCACTGGTGAGGCTGAAGGGACCGCGAAACGAGTAGGTCGCGGCCATGAGTGGGTTGTGGTGGAGGGGCACTGTGCCGTCATGCCGCGTCAGAGAGAAAGTCGCGCCCTAAGGCCGTGACGAACTAGTAGGGGTGGTCGGGCTCGGCCGGCCACCGGTGCTCCAGGAGGCGGGACCCCTACGAGTCCCACGATAGCTCACAACCGGATGGCCATTAAGGTCGCCCGTTACCTGAAATAGGGGGGGTGTGTAACCCCCCATTTGACCTGCCTAGGGCGGACACCATCAGGGGGCTGCGGTTTCTGAAACAAAGGGGGTCGCGCCCCCTTCGCACCCCTCGTGACCGACAGCTGAGCCGCGACCGGCTACCAAGTCGGACTGCTGGCCGCGCCAGTGCTAGGCCGGGCCATGCCAGCTGGGCCAGGCCGTGCTAGTCCGTGCCTAATCGTGCCAGACCCGGACCCGGGTCAGGTCGACCCGGGGGTTATTGGGCCGGGTCAGACTGGGCCCAGACCCCCTGTTTTCATACCAGGTTCGTTCAAACGCACATATCATGGTCTACGGACCTCCGATCGATTCACTGTCAGTTGCATAGGGATCCTTGTGTTGGGACGGTCGTTTAGGTATATTAGACTCAAGATTTTGGCAAAGATTGCGTATGGATGGGTTGGTTTGAACCCGAAACCAACCGGGCCCTCGGTGCGGAAACACTTATAACATGAGTTTCGGACGTCTGATTGACGTGCCGTCGACCTTGTTGGATTTTTATTGATGAGAAAAATCTTTTGGCATACTCCACCTGCAGTTTGAATGTCGTTGAAGAACGGTCGGGTTGGTTTTATCTTAAAAACCAACAGGGCCCTTGGAAAGGAAAAGCTGATAACTTTCAGACCGGACGTTTGATTGACGAACCGTCAACGGAGTTGGTAACCTCATTGAGAAACAGTCCCTTTGAGTATACCCTATGAGAGTTCGGGGAACAATTGAGATACAGTTGGGTTGGTTCACACATGAAACCAACCAGGCCCCTGTGAATAAAAGGCTAATAACTCACAGACCGAGCATCTGATGGACGCGCTGTCTGTTGCGTTTTGATCCCTATGACGAGGCAGTTTATTGAGATATTTCTTCGTGGGACTATGTGACACGTGGTGTGTCGACCAGTAGCCCGTGGAGCGGATCCTCCCAGAGACAATCATACAGAGTATGATGACCTTGTAGCTGGAGGAGATCTGATGACTGCTAGTCTGATTCGATTCAGAGTGACTGGTATACCCTAGTGGGGAGAACTACATTGTGAGGTGGCTGAACCATAGCGGAGGAGCACTACATTGTGAGGTGGCAGACCTGTGGTACTCGATAGGAGGAGTATCTCTGTAGGCCATGAGGGGGAGCACTACTTTGTGAGGTGGCAGACCCATAGAGGGGAGCACTACATTGTGAGGTGGCAGACCCACGGTACTCGACAGGAGGAGTACCTCAGTAGTCTATGGTTAGTGAGTGGCTCCTTGGAGTCATGAAAGTACTAATATTCTTGACAGAGGAGGAGTTCTCTGGAAGGCGTGTTTTCGTCATCATGAATAAAAATCCTGGTTTGAGCTGAGTCATTGACCTTTGTGATTACCTCAAGATTCAGATAGGTTACTTGATAAATTATGTATATGTGTGGGCATATAACTATGTAGTGGTTATCTGTTGATTTCATAACTGTGTGATACCTCAGGATTGAAATGGGTTACATGATAACTTAGGTATAAGTATGGGCTTATACCTATGTAAGGGTTTTCTGTTGAGATCCTTCTTTGTGGTTATCATTGTTGGATTTAGTGAGGCCTTGAGGGCCTCAGGGTCCCTACTACGTATCGTTATACTCACCCATGCACGGGCTATACCCACACCTCATTGTGTTGGATGCAGAGGATGGACATTGCTGACATAAATCGACAGTACGAGGACTGGACGGTACCCGGTGGTGGACCTCATGATGAGTAAGTACCCAGAGGTAGACTTCACGACGAGACGGTACACAGCGGAGGATATCAGACGACAGCATTAAGGAGGCTATATGTAACTACCCTCTAGGTAGGATCCGAGGTGTACAACCCAAGAGATGCTTCTATCTACCAGTTGTGTTTCTTTTCTATTGGAATTTCATTCTGTTGTAGCTATACTTCTCAGTTGGGTTTGTATTCTGACCCATTTAACTTTCAGCACATTCTTTTATACATAGTGTATTACTTCCGCTTGTACTTGTTGAGTCAATAAGGTTTTCCTTATGACTTTTCCATTCCTTCATGTTTTGAAAATCACAAACACCTTATCTTTAAGGAAAATTTCTTTCTTAAGGAAAATCTCTTTTATAAGGAAAAATGCTTTCTTAAGGAAAATTGCTTTTATAAGGAAAATTGCTTTCTTAAGGAAAATCGCTTTTATAAGGAAAATTATCCTTATCATATTTTCATCAATATTTTTATAAAGTATAAGTTCCGGATTCATTTTCTCAGAGTCATTAAAACTTTGATATAAAAGCATTCTGTTTTTAGGATTCGGTTCTGGACAAGAACTATAAGGAAGTTTCATTCCGAATTCCGGATATGAATTCTGACTAAGTTCTATTCCAGATTCAGGATACAAATTCTGAAGAAGAATTCTCATTACGAAATCTAATGAAGAAATCTCATTCCGAATTATCATTACGAATTCCAATGAAGAATTCCCATTACGAATTCCAATGAAGAATTCTCATTACGAATTCTGATGATGAATTCTCATTACGAATTCTGATGACGAATTCTCATTACGAATTCTGATGATGAATTCTCATTACGAATTCTGATGACGAATTCTCATTACGAATTCTGATGAAGAATTCTCATTACGATTTCTGATGACGAATTCCTATTCCGAATTCCTACTCCGAATTTTCATTCTGAATTCTCCTATTAAACAGAATCTGATTATCATTGTTTTATACACTCTGAATTTACTCACTCCGAACCTTCACTCCGAAGTTTCTATTCCGAACCTTTATGTTAGAGTTTAAAATGATGTCGTACATTCTGTTACACTTGTTTTGTTATAAAACGATGTCGTCCATTTTGTTATAAACTAACCGTTGTCTAAGTGACACGTGTACAGGTCCCTCCGAACTTTAAGGAAAATATGACCGTTGGAGGAGGAGCCGACCTTACCTATAAATATGATCTCATTTGAAAGAGCTCGGTGCTGTTGAAAAAACAACTGAGTTTTGTGCCTACATGCTGTTGAAGTGATTTCTAGAGAGAGAGTTTCTTATTAACTCTCAAAGCTTCGTGCGACTCCGAATGTTGGTGATTACATTCGAGGGCTTCCGGGGATAGGAAGACAGAGGTGCCGACTACCTTAAAGATCGAGGGCTTTCTTGCTGAGAAAGACAGAGGTTTCCAACTACCTTGAAGTTGGGGGATTGCGGGGATAGCAAGACAGAGACACCGATCTTCGTATCGAGGGCTTACCCTGGTGTGGGTAAGACAGACTTGCTTGAAAGTATAAATCAAGGGACCTTTATCCAAGGTTGTTGGATACCCTTCTCTTTGGGTTAAAAGACTATTATCTTGTTACTAGTAGTTTTACTACTTGTTGTTATTCCGCTGTAATTTTTGTATCTTAAGGAAAGTATAACTTTCTTATACTTCTTTACTTACTCTGATTAGTTTAGATTCTATACGCTTTAAGGTAGAATCTCATATTGTACCTTTTGTTAAGTTTCAATTTCCGGAATCATATTTCCGGAACCTACTTTTGGAATCCCTTTCCAAGTTCAGTTCAGTGTTAGAGGTGTTGTGAATTTACTTAGTTTAACTTTGTTAAACTTTGCTCTTTCCTTTTCTTAAGGAAACTCTAGTTATTCATAACTAACTTTAAAGGTTCCAAAGGAATTTTTAAAGCATACAATTCACCCCCCCTCTTGTATATTGAGCATCTCATATTATATTTCGATCCTACAATTGGTATCAAAGGTTGGAAACCTCTTACTCTATACCATTCTTACATTTGGTATCAGAGCCAAGATTACTGAAATACTTGTACTCACATACATGTTTTTCTTGCTCACTTTTCTATTCCGAACTTTGTCATTCCGGATTATCCATTCCGAACGTTTTCCATTCCGAACCTTGTTATTACGATTCTAAGCTACTAACAAGTTTGTATCCAAGTTATTTTTTAGTATGACAGGAATTAATGTTGGATCGATTGACAATATGAATCCTACAAGGCCACCAATATTCGATGGTAATGATTATGAATACTGGAGAGATCGTATGAAGACTTTTGTTATCAATACTGGAGTAGACAACTTTGTGATGCTTACTGGTGATTATAAAATTCCTGACAAGGAAGTCAGAACCTTTTCTAACCAGGAGAAGCAAGAATATCAACTCAACTATAAGGTACGCAATAATTTATTATGTTCAATGACGAGAAATATATATAGCCAAATTTCTTCTTGTGAAGTAGCTAACTATATATGGAAGACGTTAGAGGTTACACATTTTGGGACTTCTAAAGTTATTGAGACTAGAAGAGCTATGCTTAGAGCAGAATATCATGGCTTTAATTTTCCTTATGGAGAACCTATCTGTAAAGTACAACAAAGATTTATGACAATTGTCAACAGTCTACAATCTATGGGAGAAAAAGGTTTAGATGATGAAGCTCTTGTGGACAAGATAATTGACATTATGCCCAATGAATGGGAATCCAAGAGAACAGCTATAGATTAGAACAGGAAGGTCACTCAAATTACTCTTTATGAATTATTTGGAACTCTTCTACAACATGAGACCAGAATGAAGAGAGATGCTGACAACATCAAGAAGAAGAATGGAAATGGTACTGTTTCTTTTACTACAACTTCAAATCAGATGAAAGCTAAGACTCCTGAGAGAGTAACCAGATCCAAGTCTAAGAAAGTTATTTTCCAATCCGAATCTAGTGAGAGTGAAGTTTCAGAAAATGAATTAGCCAATCTTGCTCGAAGGATGAACAAGATAGCTGGACAGAGAAACTTTCAATCCAAGTATAAGAAGAAGGATAGGAAAGATAAGAAAGATGGAGAAGTTACTTGTTATGAATGTAAGAGAGCTGGACATATTAGACCAGATTGCCCTATGCTCAGAAAGAAAGAAAGGAAGGAAATACATTCAGACAGGAACAGGAAGAAGTATTACAAAGCTAAAGCTAAGAAAGTTTTGAAAGCTAATGACACCTGGAGTGCCAGTGGTGGTGACTCTTCAGATGAATCTTCTGATTATGAATCTTCAGGACAGAAGAATCTTGGTCTTATAGCCAGATTACCTATTGATAATCAATGTCTTATGGCTAAGGTACGAAATGCTGAATCATTGACCAATGTTTCTTTAAATTCTAATGATAGTAAGTATTATAACTCTTCTGATGAAGAATCATCTTCTGATGAGGAAAATACTTTACCTACTTATGAAGAAGTCTCTAGATTTGCTGAACTTCTTGAGATTGAGAATTCCAAACTCAACAAGAAACTTTATAAGGAAAATTCTAGGAATTCTATTCTTACTAAAGAAATATCAGATCTTTCTAAAGATCTTGATAAGAAAAATGCTGATTTTGAAAATATTTCAAAAAATCTTGATGAAGTAAGTTCCGAGAAGAATAAACTTTCTAAAGAATTAGAAAAAGTAATTTCTAATAAAAATGTTTTCGAGCCTAACTCTAGTTCAAAAACTAATGATTTTGAGGATAAAAACATGGTTGTAAAACTCAAGTCCGAAATTTTTTCCTTAAAGAAGTGTTTATCAAACTTTACCCATGGTAAGGAAAATTTTGATAAGATGTATTCTCAAATACGACCTTTAAGAACTAAATCTGGATTTGGTTATACCCATGCAAAACCAGTTTTCAGTAACAATTATTTTGTTCCTCAAAGTGCCCCATTTTGCACTAAGTGTCAATGTGGTGGTCACTGGGCAAAAAATTGTTCCTTAAACAAAACCCAATCCTTAGGTTTTCATAAAGCTTACTTTTCTAAGAAAATGTGGATACCTAAAATTTTATTGTCTGGAAATCTCGGATCCAAACAAGTTTGGATTCCGAAAGTCTAACTTTGTTCTCAATTTCCGGAAAATAAAGAAAGTTCCAGCAACAATATTTGGTACATGGATAGTGGATGTTCCCGGCACATGACTGGTAACAAAAGCTTTTTTGAAATGATTATCAAAACGAAAGGAGGAAAGGTAACTTTCGGAGACAATGCTAAGGGAGAGATTGTTGGTATTGGTAATATTGTTCTTTTAGGTAAAACTTTAATTTCAAATGTTCTTTTTGTTAAAGGTCTTAAGCACAACCTCATTAGCATAAGTCAGTTATGTGATGAAGGTTACCTTGTGAATTTTAGGAATGATAAATGCTTAGTTCACAATTCCAAGGAAGAATTTATCCTCTCAGCCAACAGGCAAGAGAATGTTTACACCTTAAACTTAGAAGACCTAAGAAGCCAAGATTTACCTTGCCTAAGTGCAATGAAAGATCATTCTTGGTTATGGCATAGAAGACTAGGACACTGTAATCTTAGGAACCTATGTAAACTCTCTAAGAAGAAACTTGTTAAGGATCTACCGGAGCTTAGATTTGATTCTTCTAAAGTTTGTGATCCTTGTCAATATGGCAAGCAACATAAATCTAGTTTTAAGTCAATCGGTGAAGTCTCAACAACCGATGCATTACAGTTAGTGCACATGGATCTCTTTGGTCCAACACAAACTGGAAGTATTGGAGGCAAATACTATGTGTTTGTTTTAGTTGATGATTACACTAGATTTACTTGGGTCTATTTTCTAGCAAGGAAATCTGAAGCTTTTTCTTATTTCAAAAGTTTTAGAGCCCAAGTTAAAAATGAGAAAAACCTTCCATTGAAAACTATTCATAGTGATCATGGAGGAGAATTTCAAAATTCTGATTTTGAAACTTTTTGTAGTAAGAATGGTATTACTCACAACTTTTCAGCACCTAGAACTCCTTAACAGAATGGTGTAGTTGAAAGAAGAAATAGAATTCTTCAAGAGATAAACAGAACCATGTTGAGTGAATATTCTATTGCTAGACATTTCTGGGCTGAAGCTGTAAGTACTGCTTGTTATACTATAAATCGAGTTTTGATTAGACCTTTTCTTAATAAAACTCCTTATGAGTTATGGAATGGTAGAAAACCAAGACTTTCCTACTTCAAGGTTTTTGGTTGCAAAGTATTCATTTTGAATACTAAAGATAACTTACATAAATTCGCACCAAAGTCTGATGAAGGGATTTTCTTAGGTTATTCCACAACCTCTAAAGCTTATAGAGTTTTTAATAAAAATACTTGTACTGTTGAGGAAACAGTACATGTAAAATTTGATGAGTCTGATCCTTTTGTTTTTAAAAACCTCCCAACCTACATCCTCGGATGTGTTTTCAAAAACTGATTATCAATCTTTGATAGAAGAACCTTCTGATAAGGAAATTGTTCTAGAAGATACTTCTGAAACATTTACCCCAGAAGACTTTCTACCTTATGTTGATGAACAGGTTTTACAAAACCCAAATCAGGTGTTTCTTAAGAATCATCCCAGTGATAGTATCATTGGTGATGTAAATCAACCTGTAAGGACTAGACGTTCCTTATGAAATGAAGTAGAACATCTTGCATTTCTTTCCCAATTAGAGCCTAAAAGCACTGATGAAGCTTTAGGTGATGATGATTGGATCAAAGCAATGCAAGATGAACTAAATGAATTCGAAAGGAATAAAGTCTGGACCTTGGTTGAAAGACCTAAGGAAACTTCTGTTATTGGAGTAAAATGGGTTTTCAGAAATAAATGTGATGAAAATGGAGTCATTGTTAGAAATAAAGATAGACTTGTTGCTAAAGGCTATAATCAGCAAGAAGGATTAGACTATGAAGAAACATATGCTCCAGTAGCTAGACTTGAATCTATCCGCATTCTACTTGCCTTTGCAGCATTCGTTAATTTCAAACTTTTCCAAATGGATGTGAAATGTGCTTTTCTTAACGGTTATGTTCAAGAGGAAGTTTTTGTTGAACAACCTCCTGGATTTGAAGATACAAAACATCCAGATCATGTTTTTAGACTTACCAAAGCTTTGTATGGCCTTAAACAAGCCCCATGAGCATGGTATGATAGACTTACTGGATTTTTGCTTCAAAATAACTATGTTAAGGGAAATGCAGATCCAACCCTTTTTATAAAGAAAGATAAGAAAAATGTTTTAATTGTTCAAATTTATGTTGATGACATTATATTTGGCTCAACTCAGCAATCTTTGACTGACTCTTTTGCTAGTCTAATGAAATCTGAGTTTGAAAGAGTATGATGGGTGAGTTAACTTTTTTTCTTGGTTTTCAAATTTCTCAAAAACCAGAAGGAACCTACATATCTCAACATAAGTATATTAAAGATCTTCTTAAAAAGTATGGTTATGACAACACTAAGAGTATAAGTACTCCTATTGGTACCTCAAACTCTTTAGATCTTGATGAAGCTGGGAAACCAGTAGATCAAACATCTTTTAGAGGTATGATTGGAAGTATACTTTACTTAACAGCTAGTCGACCAGACTTAATGTTTTCTGTATGCTTATGTGCAAGATATCAATCCAATCCTAAGGAATCTCACTTAAAGGCAGTAAAAAGAATTTTTCGCTACCTTAAGGGAACCATTGATCTAGGATTATTTTATACTTCTGGAAATGATTTTGTTCTAAAAAGATTTTCTTGATGCTAACTTTGGTGGATGTAGAATGGATAGGAAAAGTACATCCAGAACTTGTCATTTCTTAGGAGATTCATTAGTTTCTTGGTCATGCAAGAAGCAACATTCTGTTGCACTCTCCACTGCTAAAGCTGAATATGTAGCAGCTGGAAGTTGTTGTGCACAAGTGTTATGGATGCAACACACACTCATAGACTATGGCTTGAGTTTTACTAAAACTCAAATTTTGTGTGACAACACAAGTGCCATTGCCCTAAGTAAAAACCCTGCACATCACTCTCGTTCAAAACACATAGATATTAGGCATCACTTTCTTAGGGATCACACACTCAAAGGAGATATTATTATTCAGTTTATCGGAACGCAAGATCAACTTGCTGATATTTTCACAAAATCCTTACCTTCTGATAGATTTGAATATATTAAACAGAAGTTAGGAATGATAACTGTAAGGTAATCTTCCTTAATTAACTTTCTGTTGAAAAAATCTCCTTACAGTAATAAACTCCTTTTCATAGGGGGAGTACATTTGATTGTTTCTTTTTAACAAAGTTTTTCAAAATTTGTTTTCAAACTTTTCGGAACGAAAATTTCCGGAATGGAACTTCCGGAACTACAATTTTCCAGAAAGGATATTTTCACACAGAATACTCCTGGAATGAACGTATTCGTATTGAAAATTTCCGGAATGGACAACTTTCGTACTGGGAATTTCAAAACCAAATTTTCATACCAAGTTTTGTTTCTTGTATTGAGTTTTTCGTAATGACTTTTCGTATTTACTTTTTCGTATTGAGTTTTTCGTAGTCGTCTTTATATTACCCATTACGAATAACTTTCCTAAGCTAATCTGAAAGGTATGATTCCCTTGCTGAAGTGTTCGTAATCATATTTTACTTGCTGGAAATTTCTTATAGTTTGTTTTCGGTTTTTGGATTTCTTAATTCTTTACATTAATAAAACCTCAAAAAGATCGGATTCAAGCTTTCAACCGTTAGATCTGATCTTAGGTCATTCTAAACCGTTAGATCAACGGAGGAAGTTGAACCGTCATCCCATTGCCTATATAAAGGGGATCCTATTTTCTCGTCCCACATCGATTTCAAGCTTTTGCGTGCTGAAGCTCTGACTCTCCGATTTAAAGCCGTTCCGAACCACAGTTTTCTCAGTTCCAAACTTCAGTCTTCTCTGTTCCGAATATCTCAGAGGACTTCTAATCCGAATGTCTGCAGAGTTAGCTTCTCAAGAGATGTCTTCAACCAAGCCCATTTCTCAGTGGTTAGTCTATAGAGAAAGGTTAGTTCATCCGACTTTCTTCAGCAACTATGATTCTATCATTTCTAAGAATATCAAGTTGAATGGCTAGGAGGATGTTGCGGTATCAAAAACTGGCAACCAAGATGAAGTCTACTCAGATTTGCTTGTTGAGTTTTATGAGTCGGTTGCTTTCTTTGAGGAAGACAATAGAGAAAAATTCTCTTTCAAGTCGTATGGAAAGACATATAAGCTTTCTTACACCAAGGCTGCAAGCTTGGTAGGGTTAAGGTACGAAGGTGAAGCTGAATTCATTTCTCACGTTCTGCCAGACTCTTTGGGTAGTTTCAACAAGGAGAAAGCCTTAGAAATTCTCGGATTGGATGATGATAAGGCTCCGAAAATAGAAAGTCTTTCTACAAACTTCCGGATTCTGGAGTTATGGGTGCAAGGGCTTATTGTACCGAGAAAAGGAGATAAGGATAGTCTGAAGAAAAGTGAGATATATATCCTAGATTTCCTGATAAATCTAAGAAAGTTCAACTTGTTGAAGCATATTCTTCTTAACATTGAGAATTTGAAGAAGGGGAATCTGAGAGCTCAGATCGTGATGTACCCGGCAATATTGTCAAAGCTCATAGTTCGGTGCCTTGAGTCCTTCAAGGTAGCTTGTAGTTTCAAACCAAGGGTGTGAAAGATCATGTTGCTCAGTGATGCCACTCTTAAGAGAATGAATATAGCTTTTAATAAGGAGTCAGGGATGTTTATCGATCTACCTCCTCAAGCAGAAGTGACTCCGAAAGTGGCTGATCCGGAATCATCCAAGCCGGTAAGGAAGAGGAAGCTGAAAGAAGTTGTTGTCGAAGCTGAGGAACCCAAGTCTAAGGAAGTCCACTCCGCACCTCCTAAGTCTAAGAAGAAGAAAACCTATACTGATGAGGTTGCAGCAAAGTTGAGAGCTGACAAAGAGAAGAGGAAGGAAGGAGATCCGCAGTTCGGATTGGATCCTGCAGAGGCCAAAGCTCTGAAAGAGAAGGCCGCTGATGAGCTTGAGAAGCAAGCAAAGGAAAAGAAACTGAAGAAGAAAATGTCCGAGGCTGAGGTAGCTCAGGCCTTGTTAAAGTTCAACGAGATTGTGTCAGCAACCATTCCCGTTCAGAGATCTTTTTCTCTGGAATCTCTACCTGAGACTCCAGGAAGAAATCTTGTTACTCCGGAAAAGGCTGTTGCTACTGAGGAAGTAGAGCAAGTGGAAGAAGTTGAAGAAGCTGCTGAAGGAAGTGGTGAGACATGAGATGTGCTCAATCAAGTAGATGAATACAAAGGAACTCCTTCGGAACACATGTCGCTCCGAACATCTGAAGCTCAATCTTCAAAGCTTGTCACTCCGACTATGGAAGAAGAGAAAGGCGAAGAAGAAGTTTCTTGTCTGAGAGAAGAAGAACATCTTTTACTTGATGCTGCTTAGAAGGAAAATGTAGAAGTTGCTGATGAGGAAGATTTGGTTGTTCAAGTGTCTGATAGCGAGAAGAAATCTCCGGAACAGGTTTCTATTCCGGAAAAAGATAAGGGGAAACAAATTCTTGCTGATACCCCGAGTTCAGAAAAGAGTATGAGGAAGGAAGCTGGTAGTTCTTCTAAGAGGAAGTTGGAGCTTATTGAGGAAGAAAATTCTCCTAGCAAGGTTTCGGATTCGGAGTCATCATCGTTGGGGCACGATTTTGTTGTTCAGTCCTTGAAAAAGTTGGTGGGAACCATTCCGACCTTCTCCAGTATTGACTCTCGGTGCCAGATGCTCCAACATGCGCTAAATCAGAAAACTAATTCCGTATCCATGGTAATGGATAAGTGTGTTGAGATTGAAGCTCAGTTCAAAACTTTCTTCGTTGGTTATGAAGCACATAAAAGATCTTGCAAGAGGATGACAAGCTGGTCGAAGAAGAATGTGGAAGAGATGAGGTTGCTGGATGAGTTTCAGGAAAATGTTAAGGATGCATTTCAAACCGAGGACAAGAAGTTTCATGAGATGACTGCATCATTCGATGAGAAATTGACAGAGGAAAAGAACATTCGGATTCAGGAAGTGAGAGATCTGAATGGAAAGCTCAACTCCGTTAATCAGAGTTGGAAATTTGAAAGGGATCATCGGATCAATTTTCTAGAAAGAATGAAGGCTCAGGAAGAGAAGATGAAAGTTCAGGAAGAAAAGTTGAAGGCTCAGGAAGAAATCATTGAAGCACAGTCAGCAAGAATAGTCGTCTTGGAGAAGCAAGTAGAGGAAGATCATAAGGACCTCAAAAAGATCAAGACAATTCTCAAGGGGCTCATGTGGAAGGAGAAAGATCCGAAATGACCAATCCGATCTTTTTGTTGTAATTATTTTGTTGTTGACATTTCAATTATAATGAGAATCGTGCTTGTTGTTTCTATTGTTGTCATTACTAATTTTTCAGGTACTTTGTTAAATTTTTCCATTCCCTCCAATTCTTTTTGAAAATCACAAAGGGGGAGAAGGAAAAGATTCTTAAGAAAAAGAGGAAATCTAATAAGTTCTTATCAAAGGGGGAGAAAGGAAAATACCCAAGGAAAAAGAACTCTAATAAGAGTTTGTCTAAGGGGGAGTTTTTCTTAAAGAAACATCACTCCGGAAATATGAATACGATCCTTAGAGTTTCAAAGCCTAAGGGGGAGTTAGTCGTATTCATCTATATTTTTTTTAACCAAGGGAGATAAGCTTTAATGTGTTTCTTTCTTAGAATAGCTTTTTCGCAAGGATGTTTGTGCTTTCCAAAAAGGGGGAGATTGTTGAGTCAATAAGGTTTTCCTTATGACTTTTCCATTCCTTCATGTTTTGAAAATCACAAACACCTTATCTTTAAGGAAAATTGCTTTCTTAAGGAAAATCGCTTTTATAAGGAAAAATGCTTTCTTAAGGAAAATTTCTTTTATAAGGAAAATTGCATTCTTAAGGAAAATCGCTTTTATAAGGAAAATTATCCTTATCATATTTTCATCAATATTTTTCTTAAGTATAAGTTTCGGATTCATTTTCTCGGAGTCATTAAAACTTTGATATAAAAGCATTCTGTTTTTAGGATTCGGTTCTGGACAAGAACTATAAGGAAGTTTCATTCCGAATTCCGGATATGAATTCTGACTAAGTTCTATTCCAGATTCAGGATACGAATTCTGAAGAAGAATTATCATTACGAAATCTAATGAAGAAATCTCATTCCGAATTATCATTACGAATTCCAATGAAGAATTCCCATTACGAATTCCAATGAAGAATTCTCATTACGAATTCTGATGATGAATTCTCATTACGAATTCTGATGACGAATTCTCATTACGAATTCTGATGATGAATTATCATTACGAATTCTGATGACGAATTCTCATTACGAATTCTGATGACGAATTCTCATTACGATTTCTGATGACGAATTCCTATTCCGAATTCCTACTCCGAATTTTCATTCCGAATTCTCCTATTAAACAGTATCTGATTATCATTGTTTTATACACTCTGAATTTACTCACTCCGAACCTTCACTCCGAAGTTTCTATTCCGAACCTTTATGTTAGAGTTTAAAATTATGTCGTACATTCTGTTACACTTGTTTTGTTATAAAACGATGTCGTCCACTTTGTTATAAACTAACCGTTGTCTAAGTGACACGTGTACAGGTCCCTCCGAACTTTAAGGAAAATATGACCGTTGGAGGAGGAGCCGACCTTACCTATAAATAGGAGCTCATTTGAAAGAGCTCGGTGCTGTTGAAAAAACAACTGAGTTTTGTGCCTACATGCTGTTGAAGTGATTTCTAGAGAGAGAGTCTCTTATTAACTCTCAAAGCTTCGTGCGACTCCGAATGTTGGTGATTACATTCGAGGGCTTCCGGGGATAGGAAGACAGAGGTGCCGACTACCTTAAAGATCGAGGGCTTTCTTGCTGAGAAAGACAGAGGTTGCCAACTACCTTGAAGTTGAGGGCTTGCGGGGATAGCAAGACAGAGACACCGATCTTCGTATCGAGGGCTTACCCTGGTGTGGGTAAGACAGACTTGCTTGAAAGTATAAATCAAGGGACCTTTATCCAAGGTTGTTGGATACCCTTCTCTTTGGGTTAAAAGACTATTATCTTGTTACTAGTAGTTTTACTACTTGTTGTTATTCCGCTGTAATTTTTGTATCTTAAGGAAAGTATAACTTTCTTATACTTCCTTACTTACTCTGATTAGTTTAGATTCTATACGCTTTAAGGTAGAATCTCATATTGTAACTTTTGTTAAGTTTCAATTTCCGGAATCATATTTCCGGAACCTACTTTTGGAATCCCTTTCCAAGTTCAGTTCGGTGTTAGAGGTGTTGTGAATTTACTTAGTTTAACTTTGTTAAACTTAGCTCTTTCCTTTTCTTAAGGAAACTCTAGTTATTCATAACTAACTTTAAAGGTTCCAAAGGAATTTTTAAAGCATACAATTCACCCCCCCTCTTGTATATTGAGCATCTCATATTATATTTCGATCATACAGTACTCTGGTTGGATGTGATTTTTTTATAAAGGAAATTCCATTCCATTTAATGGGATTTGCGCCTTAGGTGCTAGTCGCCAGCCCTTGGTCTATAGAAGGCGTGGTTGGGGTAGTCACGGCACAGGCCCCAAGGACGGGTCATGACATAATATGTACTACAAAATCACCCTAAAACTAACATATATTTTATTCTATGAGTATTTTTATTCCATATTCTTAAACATTTCTAATATATTTCCTTTTTTATATTTTTCGTTGACCATATCATTATAGAATTTTTTTTTGATAATTAAAAAATAATAGGAATTTTTTTATAAATATGATATATTTCAAATATGGATAATAGTATGATATATTTTGTTATAGGTATTATTTTTCAATATACATTCCTTTTCTTCATTATAAAAATTTATTAATAAATATTCATGAAAAATAATTTCCTTATATTTATACACAATCTTGATGTTGTGGTTATTTAGTGAATAGAAAAATAAAATAGGTGGCTTTATTAGTGTTAAATTTTGTATAATATGGAAAAATTAATGTGAAAATTCATGTTATTGATAAAAATTAAATATTATAATGTTTCAGATGAATTGGATTCTATTTTCATTGTTCTGTGATTTAATTAATCTCATGTTAATTGAGTAGTTCTAAAATAGACATTAAAGATATTTTATAATAAATAATGTTTTATTAAATGAGTGAAAATTCATAAAAAAATATATTTTTCAATTTAATGATAAATAATTTAATTACATAAATAATGTACCTTTTATGTTTCATTATTACTTTTTTTGTAACATTATTAAAACTTCTTTGTGTAAAAAATATTAAAATCATTGTAATTGTCAAAAGGGTTGACAAAGCATTCAAATATGAAGATAAGGTAAAAAAATGTAGTACATAAAAGTAAATAAATTTATTCTATTTTACAATTTCAGCACATAATAGTATTATAATTGAAACTTTTTAAATTGGATGATTTTTAAATCAATAATGGTTAGTATTTAAATTTCATTTTAAAAAATTCAAGTTGTTCCACCAATATCTTATAAAAATGTGCCTCTTAATATCATTTCATCACCACAACAGAACCCTATGAATTTCAAAATACCCACCCAAATACGATTCTATGAAACCTAATATTATATAGTAGGCTTTATGGATCCCTAAACCAACGTATTAATGATTTTTTGTTAATCCATTAGAATTTGAACAAAAAATTTGAGTCATTCATAATAAATTTTTTTCATTTTATTTCATCTCATACCACCTAAAAATATTATATAAACATGAAAAAATAGAAAAAAAAAATATTATTTATATAGGGATATTTTGTTATAATAATGTCAAAAAATATAACATTCTTTTATTCAATCAAATGGGAAATTAAACCCACATTAATTTGTATGGAGGAATACCACTTCATGAAATTATTTAATTCATTATCTTTCACCATATCTCCCATAAAAAATATAATGATAAAATTAAAATTTATACAATATTTTTAGGAAATATAGATCTTTCTAAGAAGATAATATATTTCTCACAATCACAGAATTTCAATTAATTAAAAATGATAACTCAATTAGTGTTAATGTGTAGACCAAAACCACATAAAAGTGTTGTGATTAATTTTTCATCACGAAATCACATGGATGACATATATAAGTATATATAAATAAATAAAATGACCTTTATCATATTTTTATCATTATGGAAAGATATATTTATATATAACTTCTTACAATAATGGTAATTGAGATATAGAAATGTTTCTCATATATATGTGTGAGATGCTATCTTTATGATTGTAACAATGTTAATTATTATTATCCATATAGACAGATTAGTTATATTGTTTGATTAATGTTCAATTTTATTATTTCATTACTATTAATATATGTATGATGTAATAATTAAAAGTTTTACAATATTCAGCTATCCAAATCCATTAATGTCATAGTAAACAAATATCATTTAAACATACAACGTGGGAATTATTTATCATATAACTAAATATTTATTGGTAAGAGATAAAAGAAATTGAATTATAAAAATAAAAAATTTTTATTATGAATTTCACTAATTTATCTCTATTTAATATTTAAAATTAAAATTAATGTATTTGATAAGTCCGACATAACATACGAGATTCTATTTTGACAAAAATAATATTTTAAGGTTTCTCATAAAACTATATTTTCCATATCTTTCCAAATCATTAAAAAAATAGGATTTATTTATATGAATGTATTTGAATTATGAATAAAATTTCAAAGTTTCTTTTACATTCATTCAAATTATTTCAAATGGAATCTATTTATGGAATAAATTTTCTTTCTTGAAAAGTGACCTAAATAATGTTTTATTAGATCTTATACAATGATAATTTATTTTCCTTATGGAATATACAGTTTTAATTACATTATAATAATTATTTATTTATTCAATAAATATTCCTCTTTATATTATTTCATTAAATTTCTGTATTCAAATGGGTTTTAATGGATTGTTTAGTATGAATATCCATAAATGATTACTTTTGAACGAAAAGAATATTTTTGGGAGTGAATGATATAAATATTATAAGATTATGTTATTTTCCGTGATAATTTTTTATATATTTATGTGGTTCTATATTAATCCATGAATTAGTTATCCCGTTATATCAATCTAATTAATCTTTTAATGGGAATGAGAGAATTTATTTGAATTATCATAAAAGATTATGTGATTATAATGTAATGGTTATTCCAAATATTGGATAAGGTTGAATTATTGGGATTCTCATATGAAATTATAGGAATATATTTCAATGGTTATTCTATGTATGACTGTGATGGTTATTCCACATGTATCTATGATAATTACACAATATGATAGTGTAATATACATATGATACACTAGGTTTCCTACATCTCATATCCTTGATTTATATGGGTATTAAATTGATCTTTTATCAAAAATTATTATTTTTTATTTTTAAATTATTCTTTCACAATATCAATGAATATTTAAATAAGGGTATGTAATTTACCGTTTTCCATTTAATTCAATTCTCTAATGCATTTCATTATTTTTTGTCCCTTAATAATATTTTCACAAATCCTAAACTTTAATATTTATTTCACTTGATTTAATGATTTGTGAATGGAATTAAGAATACATGTTGAATGTTTTTAATTTTTCTCATAATATCATAATATGTTTTATTTTAATTTTCTTATTCTGTGAAAAAAATATTTATCATATATTTCCAATTTTAATAATATTATTTTAAAATTTAATTGGTATGAAAAATTATATAAAACTCAAAAACTAAAGTGCCTTAGGGAAAATATAAAATTATTTATCCTATAATGGGGCTCTATTAATTTATGTCTACGGTTAAGTCATTATAGTGTTCATCTTTTAAAATCTCAGTGTGTTACATCAATGGATTCTTAATGTCTTTCAATGTTTTTTTAACTTTTAAATGGATATATAAAGACATTTTATAATTTTATTTACCATCAATAATTTTTTGAATTTAACATGGTTATATTTGATTGTGAAATTTACTTTTGAATCATTTTTTCCTTTATGTAAGTTTTTTTGTGATTATGTTGGAATGAGGTTACACATGGGTGAACCATGATGTGATCGATTAGTTTCCAGAGGGACGTTTATAGCCTTCAATGAGGAAGAATGTGAGAGAATTAATTTTTTTCTAATGGACCTTGAGAGTCTTTTTGAAGAGGTCCACATGGTCATCCATTTGTAATCAAAGAGACCTATAAATCCCTTTTTGTTAGGATAGTGGTTAATATGAGATATTCATTTTTTCTAATGCGGAAAACATAATTTTTTTTAAATTCACTCAGATTAGACTATTATGATTAGGAACCTATCTAAACAAAAGAAATAAGGACTTAATTATATATTATTTTTATTTTATTAGTTTAATATATTTATAATATCACTTGCATTAATTGTTTAGAAAATAATTAATCAATTTTTAGTAATATAATTTAGTTCATCACGATATGCTATCATAAAAAATTAATATTTTTTTCAGTAAACATACAATTTAGTTTCAATATTATTTAAAAAATTTATTAGTTAAAATGATTTTAATTTTTAGAATCATAATATAAAAATTTGTTTCTGTTAATGAATTTCTACATTTCAAAAAATGATGATTTTTCCGGGAATAGCGAAAATACAAATTGTTGTAAAATATATTTTAATTTCTATAAATATTTTATTAAATTGTCTAATTATTATTTATATTCTATTAAATATAAAATATTAATTAGTATTTTTTAAATATAATTACATTTTACTCTTCATAATAATATATTTTAATATGTGTTTATTTTTATTCTTAAAAACGCATTTTCCTGAAAACTATTTTAATGTGCATAATATTTATAAATTTTAATTAATTAATATAACACCTTATTAAGAATGAATTATGTTAGATTTAGAATATATATATATATATAATTTTTAATTTTAATTCATCAACTGATTATTACTAGTCATAGAGTTCATAAAAATTCAGCTTTTTCTAGAAAAATAATTATTACGGAAAAAACTTTTTGTAATGTCTGATGGAAGTATTTTAAAATAAATTTTATGAATTATGTGATTTAATTTTAATAAAATATATTATATATTTTAATAATGAATGAATTATGTTATCTAATAAGTCACTTTTTATTTGGATTCCATAAATGATGAATTACCAAGATAAAAATTCCAGTTACCATAGTAAAATCTAAAATTGAAATATTATTGAAACATAAAAGATAATGAATAACATAGTAAAAACATATTATTCTATGGTGGGGGGTGTTTATTGAATATAAATTCCATGAATCCATTTTTTAGAAATTTTATAGTCACTTGGGTGAGAGTTACATCCCAATATTTAATTGTTTTGGGTTTTTAAAAATAATAAACTCCTCTTAAATTAAAAAATCAAATTACCACCCATTACATCTCTGTAGATATAAATAATCCTTTCTCTGATGTCCCCTAAAAAATATCCAAGGGACCTGTATCCACATTCTAGATCATTTTTTATAGTAAAATGAAAATCTTAATTTATTTATGAGGGGATCCAACTATGGTTTCTCTAAGAGAAGGTAATCATCATAATAAATAATTTCATTTTCATTCTCCCTTTACAACAACAAATAATTTATTAATAAATACAAAATAATAAAACTATGTTAGAACATATATAGATATTTTTTTTAAAAAAATCATTACCCTTATTTAGCTCTATTCTATCAAATTACACAGAAGCCCACAGTTCGGTTCTATTGCAGACTATCACCACATGGAGTGTTGTAATTCATTTTCCCTCATCATTTCTCACATATATATAAAATGGTAGATTTAAATAATATATATTATATTTGTAAATATATTTATACCTATTTTATTTTGATAAAACATATGCAATATTACATTCCATTGTATAGGTTATATCATAACATCACTTTTGTATACGGAGGACTACTATTTCAAGGATCGATGTTATTTTTAAATGAATTATTTCAAAGAAGCCAAATTAAAATATTATCTTATTTAATATATGTTACATAATTATGATATTTATGAAACAATTATAAATATAGATTTATTATATATTATTTTCTTTCTTAGATTTCCACTAATTGATATATGATAAGAGAAATCATGCATATATATACGGATTTCCCCATAAATAATGTAATTTAATTCATTTTTTCATCCCCAAATCACATGGATGATATAAATAAGTATATTTATGGAAATAATAAGGTATTCAAGGTATTTTAGTGATTTTTTATATATAAAATTTTACCTACATAATTTATATAATGAACATTAAATGACATACACGATACTTATGCTTACGTACAACCTACCATCTAAATATTTTTAAGGTAATTCATTTCTCATAAAAATAAGTAATTATTTGTTTTAAATAATGATTTAGGAATAAAATATGAAAATTAAATCATTATTATTAATCTTTATTTGTTTAAACAATGAAACCATTGACTATTATAATAACACTAAATCCATTTTTAAATAATGAAAAAATGCCCTCAAAACACAAGACGCAGGCATAAATTACTATGTAATTAAATGTGTCACCAGTATCAACAAAAAAATTTAGTTATAAATTATTAATACTATAAAATTTTCTTAATAAAACAAATAATTTATATAATATTAATATATATGACTTATGTTACATTCATTTTATTTTGAGACTCATGGTAAGGGACTTCAATTGAGTTTTCCATTATTGGGATATATTTTAATGTTATACAAAAAAATTATTTTATAATGTGTAAATACACCCCATTTTAATTCTATTTTTATGAATCAATCCTAAATTGATGTTTTTTTTCAATTTAAAAAACATAACCCAAGGGAATATTTCCAAGAAAGTTACCCAGTGGTGAAAAATTTCATAATGTATTATCTTTTAGGGGGTTATATTTTGTCTTCATTATCCAGTATATTATAGGATTATGTGTACAATGAATTTTGATTACATTATGATGTTTTTTGTTATTTTATCAAGAAATAAATTTATTAAAAAATTTCAATTCATTGATTATTTTCCACTTCATCATTTTGATCATTTTGGGGGTTGATCATCTTAACTTATCATAATTGAGATACATGTTATGTTATAAACCTATCTTAATTAATAATGTGTTCTTACTTCTCTATTTATATGTGAAATCATGAATCTCTTTGAGGTATTTGTATGTAAATTTTCATACTATGTTATCCTTCCATGGAGAATCTGATTGACTATTTTACAATGTGGTAAATGATTTATGTTACTGTCAACATTAATTTGGGATTGTTTATTTTAAAGATTATTTTTAGAGAAAATAATAAAAAAAATTCCTTATCCTAGTATAATTTATTCTACATTATTTATTATGGAAATTATCAAATAATGTTACAATTACCCTATTTTTATTACATAAATTCATTTAGGAAGATGAAATTATGAATATATGACTTTATTTCCCCCTTTAATTGAAAATATTTTTTCATCGAAATAAATGATTTATAAAAAAATTAAAAAACTAAATCTAATAATATTTCGAATTCCTAATTACCAAAAATTATTTTTCTAAAACTTTCTTAATATAATTATTTGTTTTGTTTTCTGATGGAGTAAACTTTTCATATTTACCAAAAATGTAAGTGGAATAATTGATTTAACATACTTGATATGACCTAAATTATCCACTGCGATGGAAAATCATTTTTTAAAGCTTACATTTATTATATGAATTTTTATTTAAAATGAAAATAATTTGTTTAATTTTCTACAAAGATTTATATCATAGAGAAGTGTTTTGAAAATGATAGAATTTTTTTTTTTCAAAATAACTTTTGAGTAATAAGTGGGAAACCAGTATGAGAACAATGACATAAAACAAAAACATGTGTCATTGGGCCATGATCATCAAGGCCAATTACAATAAAACTCAAAAGATAGGTAAATCCCCACCATAGCAGTAAAAAGATATGGTCAGCATCCCCCATCCAATCGCTGCTCCGCTAGTTATCCCACTCAATAATGCATGGGCATGATACCGATGGAAAAATCCAGAACCTCTCAACAATTCTAATTTCGAATAGCGATGAATGTGAGAATACTCCCCATATGAACCTTTTCTAAAGATTTCCATTTATATTAAACTGGATTCAATTTCACAAGACTAATCCCATGTTGCCACAATCAAACACCCTTAATTCAAAACAAAAAAGGCTCATCAATACATAGAAAGGCAGAACAAATAAACCTTCATTATGAAATAATAAATCAAAATCTGCATCTTCTATGAAAAACATTACAAACATGGACCACATCTGAGACTTATAACTATAGACCCCAAGACAACATCTTCATTCCTCTAATAACATAAAACCATGCTGGAAAAAATAAAATCATCATTGGTTCCTCTGTGAAAAAACACATCACAGACAAACACATCTACATCTAAATCACACATACAGAAAAACAGATACAAAAATCATCACCAAAATTAATTTGAACACTAAGAAACACTAGAAGAAGACCTACCTTGAGTCCCAAACTACAACCCATCGCCACCTACAAAACTGCCATGGGGGACACCATGAATAACCGCATTACATATCAGCCGACACCCTTGAAAGAAGCCATGAGACTACAAATGATGCTCAATCGGTGGATATAACTGTGCTGCCATGAAACCCTAGCCTATGATGGAGACGAAGGGGGAAGAGAGGTCCAACAAATGTTGAGGTAGTCTACGACAACCGAGTCTAAGAAATCCTATCACCGTTTTCTCTCTATATGAATTAAGAATATTTTAAAGACAATATCAAATAACTTGAAACTTTTCTATTGGAAAATCATTTAATTAAATTAATTATGGTTTATTTATGAGTTTTTTTTCATATTTTATAATAATTTTATCATTATTTTGTTATCATACATGGGATTTGGTAATGATTTTGGGTGGTATTGTTTTACACCAAGGATGTGTGGGTCCATGATAAAGAAATGATGGGGGGTTTTATGATAAAATAAGGATATGTGGGTTCATTTTATATCTCAAATGAATTTAATTGTAAATATATTTTTGTAAACCATAATGGTATTATAATTTTCAAGGGTAATATGAATTTTAGGTTCCAAGAAACCAAAATGTTTTCATTATTCTTGCAATTGGTTTGTAATATTTCCATTGATCAAAGTTGAAATAAAATTGAATGTGATTATCAATTCTTATGACTATTGTATATTTTAAATCCCTTTTCCATTCTTAATGAATTATGATCCATGTGTTTATGGGTTTTATTTCTCTTATGTTATGCTCATGCACAACGAATATTTACATATACCTTTACGATCAAATTATTTCGACTGATGAAAGTCATTTTTAAATTCATACGCTTACACTAATTGAGAATTTTAACTCAAAATTCTTAGGTTTAATCTTCCACTTTTTATAAAAAATAATGTTGAATTAATTATCTTTAGGATTACATATATGACCTAATATGGAAAATAAAAAAGTTAGGTATAGTTTGTTATAAACACAATTGATGTTAATAGTACTATTTATGTATCTGTTTTTCCTAATTCACTAAAATTTTATAAATCATTTATACTTAGGTATGTAATGAATATTATATTTTCCTTTTATGTTGAACTATTTGAATTGAAAAAATTGGCTAACCTTCTTCAGTATCGAAGCAATAAATGTAATTTTTATAATTATAGCACAATATCTGTGAGTGAGTTCGAATATGTTCTATTTGGTATTCATTATACGTATAAATATTATTTTAAATTTGGAAGTTTTAATGTTATATAATCATAGTAGGTATGGAAATTGTTATAATTTTATGATTTTATGGAATATAATAATATTAACATATTATACACCAATTTTAACGGTTTAACAGATGAGGTATTAAACTCACTAATGGAATTATTAGAGGTGTTTTATTAGGATGAAGTATATGTAATAATTTATTTTGAATCAGTATACCATATCTATAATTGGTTTAATTTTTTTGTTTTCCAGAAAATATATATTTTTTAATTATGGGAAATACGAAATATTTGGAAATTCCAATTCTTTTATATAAATTTAATGGTTTAGAAATCCCATTTTCTTTTAATTTTTCTCCCATTAACCTATTAATTATTATTTATTCTAATTAATTATATTATTATAACATTTTAAATTGATTTTAGTATATGTTTATTGTTTTTCATACAATTTAATGTTTTTCTGAAAACTTTTTTTATGTGCATAATGTTTACAAATTTTATTTAATTACAATTGCACTTAATTTTGAAAGATTTGAATGAATTTTTTCGATTTTATATTTACGATCCTAACCATTACTAAGAATTTATAATTCTTCTTGATGTATACTTTTTTACACTTTTATTGGTATGTCATCATTGGGATTTACATTAGAAATGTATTGGGGGAAATTTAATAATTTCTGAAGAAAAAGGGGAAGTGCATGGTTGGTACACTATTTTCCCAAATCATGCACAAATCCACAGAAAACTATTAAATACTATATAAAATAGAATTACATGATTGGTGTATAGTTTTCCAAATAGTGCACTTACATAGGAGAAACCATGCACCCATAAAAAGACGTGCATAATTAAGGGACATTGTTTTACTTACCATGAGCTTGAGCCCTAGAAAATGTCTGTGTTGATTTCTGAAACATAAAAAATTTGTAAAAAATAGATCTAATACCATGTTATAGATGAATTTTCACTGCCAATTGACAATAACCATATTACTATTAATTTTCATGCTCCAATGAGTATTCCATGAAACCTCGAACAAATTTATGGATGAATATAAGATTTGTACAGAAGATAATCTCTCTATAGGTAAGTAGTTTATTACCTATTTGATTTCCACTCTCATATTTGAAAAATTAATCATTGAATTGGGACCAGTTTAACATTATTAGTGGTGTTCTTTATAATGGTTTTTATTTTTTTAACTCAAACAATCTTTATCATTGTTTTTGGTCCTAGATCATCCATCGCACTGTGATCTTGGAGGTTCTGAATCAATTTGTGTATATTTGTTTTAACATTCATATATCAATGAACAAGAGTTGGGTGGTCTAAAATTCAATTCCAATATTCGTGATTTTAATATCTTATATTTAATTGTGAATAATCTATTTCCTCATTTAGAAATTTCCTCAAAATTTAATTGATTAAAAAATGTAAATTGAGATTATGAAATTAGTAAATAATGTGTTAACGAAATTGGTAGATTTATGAGATTCTATAATTGTATGATAATAGTAACTATGTGGTGGGTTAGACTTACTATTGTTGGGTAATTATTTATGTATAAATATTGTAAGATAGATTAATGGTGAAATTTTTATGTCATAGAATGTAATTAAAATGAGTTACCAGGATTGATTTTATAAATTGAATTTTTTTCCATGATCTAAATAAATGATATGATGGTTAATCAATATTTTCCATGATAAATGTGATAAATGTGATATATTTGATTAATTAAAAAATTATGATTCAAATATGTATTTACACTCTAAGTATCCATGGTGTGAAATCATGATGATCTTGGCCCCCAATTCATGCATGTTAATATTATTGTATTGTAGACGGACTAATTCTATCAATACCCATTAGGTTTGGGACGTGTTTTGATGAAATTAAAACCCAAATGGTTCCAAAAATTATTTTCTAGTATAATGATATAGTCCTTGGAATGGTGTTCTATTTTGAAGTGATTAGAATGTTGAATGAATTGATTATTCAAATCCAACGATTAATTGAAAAGTGTTATCCCTTGGGGATGGTGCACACTTATCATGGGCTTAAGTAGGAATTTATGGTATGGGTTTCATTTGTAACCAAGGTAATTGAGTGGTTATTTATAGAATAATGAAATTTCAAAATTGTTCCCTTTAATTATTTTAAATTAGTCATTAAATAATTGAAGACACTATTATAGACATTATATTGTCATAGAGGTCATTAGAGATGGCCTACAAAGTTGTAATCACACCCAAATGAGGCTTCCATATAGATATCCAAGTATACATCGTGGTTATAGGATAGGATAAACGAATTATCCCTAGGATATTTGGTTTTGTTGGGGTAGAGCTTGGATAGGGGAACAAAACAAGTTGTTTGGACCAACTTGGTAGTCATTAGTGTGTACGTTTTTGGTTTTAAATTTGACACATGACACATATATGGAACTATATATCTAATAGATTGGAATAGATTAACCATTATTATTTTTTAAATTATTTGAAACTAGACTATATTGGTTATGGAATTATTTTTCTTACAATTTTTTTTATCATTGGGTTATTATTTATTATTTTCACTATTGTGTTGATTTAATAAATAGTGCATAGACTACAAATGAAAAATATTAGACCATTTCTACTAGTCATCAAGATTAGAAATATGAGGATGCATGACTAATGTCTTGTAACCGGCTGGCTTGGTGAACTGGTGTGGAGTTACTATTATGGGAAGGTACAAAGTGCAGTGAAAGTTTTTTTCAATAATTTTATATTTTATTACTATATTGGGTAGGAAAAATGGATACTAGGATGAGTTGGGCCTTGGTTATGAGTTCATGCATTAGAGTATCTAACCTATTTATAGGTAAACCCCTATGTTCCTAGGGTGGTATTGTTGTTATTGATTTTAAATATTATATTTGGATGTTATTTCACTTTGGGTGAAGCACTTGTTGTGTGATGTATTTTTTCGAAATTTTTATTTGTGTCTTTATATGGAATGAATGTTGAGAAAAAATTTATAATTCATAGCTTATCAGATCTATTGTGACATGAATCATTTCAGTCATACACTAAAAATTAGGTGTTGGGGTGAATTGTTAAAATTAGAATGATTATCATTACTTTTTTAATTCAATTCAATAATGTTTCCTAATATGAAACTATTATCTTAAAATGATCTTAAATATTATAAATGGAATGGATAAATGGGTTTCTAATAATAAAAATGAAATATGAATGTGTTTAAAAATATGTTATCAATGAAATAGATGAGGGATGGATGAGAGTAGATAGAGTTCCACAATTATGATCATGTGGAAGTATATTGGGGATGACTTGTTATGGATATTTTTGAATTTCCCTTATGAACATGTTATAAAGTTTTATAAAGTGTCCTATGACATGTTTTTGTAGTGGTAGGAAAATTATTCCATGATTAATCTTGTTGAAAAGATGAAATGTGTAAATTTAGAGGATTATGCCTCCATTAGTGGAACTAGAGGCTCCAATTGTATTTATTAAGAAATACATTGATATTTTCTATGATAAAATTTATTAATATATTAAATTTATGGAATGAGACCAACAGAAGGTTCTGAATTATATTTCAGAATCAACAAAGGGGTTTCATTTTTAGAGCCCTCCTACATTCACTATAGAGTGTGGACCTAAGTATTCTGAGTTAATGATGGATTTAGTCCTAATGATCCTTGAACATTTATAGACACATGTTGTGAAAATACTAATGCTAGTGGCATACATATTACATGGTAAAGTGAAGAAATTTGTGGGACATACAGAATCGAGATAGAGTTCTAGAGAATATGGTATGAAAGGACTTCCAAGATATAATTTTGGTGAATGTTTACCATGATATGCTAATGTTAGAGATCGTAGGTGAGTTTATGTGGTAGACCTATTGGAGTATTTTCAAGATGACCAATATTGGATGATTTACTTATTTGTACTGCATTGGTAGAGAGTTTATTGGGTATTAGGTTACTAAAATGAAGTATTTTAAAGATGGGATTATTCTAGATATAATATCATATAATAACATCAATAGGATGAATATGTTTTATGAAGAGATGAGTGAGTATCTCTTATCTAAGGGGAAGCTGAAGGAGGCATCCCATTAAAAAAATGGATTTTTTTCTAGATTACCTAGATGTAAATATTCCAAGAGTATGATGAATTTATTTGAGAATTCCAAAATGGTGGACATGATGCATAATGTATGGATGGAAGGATTATTTACTCATGAAATTAACTGATATCTCTACCAATAGTGAGGTTCACCATGTCACTTTATTATAAAGCTCCCAGGACAAGTAATGAATTGAAGAGCTTGTGGAATGATGGGCCATCTACAATCTGTTTTTTTGGAACCCATGACTAGTGTGTAATGACGGTGGATCTAGGAAGAATCCGAATGATTGAAGAAGGTCATATTTCAAATATCAGTATAGTAGAATGAATTATTCTATCCATGGCTATTGATGGAATGAATGTGGTACATAATGGAATGATCCCACATATCAATAGAGTGGTGTAGATCAGGGGACACAAACAAAATCATAAGGAAGAGGGACATAGTGGTTTCATGATTTTCTGCCTACACTTGTGGAAAATTACATTGGAATATCTATATATAGATGTAATAATCATGTATAATCAATGATTTCTACTACCTTATTTTATAAATAATCATCACATTATTATATATCTACACATCTTGTGCAAGGGTTGAGTGTGATAGTGGATGTCCTGGGTATTGTTATAAAAATTTATATATCTTTTGTGGTATAGTCGAGTGGCATATATTTATATAAGTGGTGACATCTCGAGGATAAGAAGAATATTTTTCATTGGGATCGCTATATTTTTTATATTGTGGGATTTGAATTGATTTTGGGTATTGAAATCTTGGGTGTGTATCATTCCCTCAATGATTGCTACTATAGGATAATGAATTTTACAATTGTTGATGGGGAAAAAAGTTTTCATATCATGGATAGTGGGATATTAATTTGGGATGTGTAGGGAAAATTCATCAGAAACTTGAGAGATCATAGACCTGATTCCAAGTAATATTATGATTATGGGGGTGTAAAAAATTGTACCTTTCAAATAGTAGTTGACCAGTTTCAGGACGTGTTTTTTGGGTAAATCATAAGAATTCCAACTAGCGGGGTTGTGTTGTTTCTTATTGAGTACATGAATATAACTAAACCATTATTTATTCCACCATATAGAATTTCACCAATTGAGACTCATGAGATCGTGACTCTACTTGTAGAATTTCTGGATAAGGGAATTATCGATCAGTGTAAATCACCTATGGGTTATCTAATCTTTTTTTCTAAGAAGTATCAGAAAAAAATTCTCTTATGCACAAACTACATGAATTTTATCAAAATTACATTGTTTTATTTGTATATAATTCCATGTATTGACGATCCCAATGACTTGCTGTGAGTAGCTTGTGGTTTCTATTATATTTGATTGAGGTAGTGGTATCATAATTTTAGAGTATGTCCTCCACATATACCACTAAAAGATTTATGAACTAGGTATGGTTTATATGTGTTCTTCATAATGTCTTCAGTCTGGAAAAATATCAAATAGTGTTTATGAACATGATTATGTGATTCTACCCCATAGACCTAGATCAGTTTTCATTCATTTTTTGGATGACATCCTAGGGTACTCAAAGACGGAGGACAATCATTACCAACATCTTAACATCAACCTGAGTACACTAATAGAGGATCATCTATATTCTATTCTATCAGAGTGACAATTGGAATTTTTCAAAAATGTTTCTAGGGTATCCAGAACTCTTTACAGACTGTGTCTATGGACCCATATAATGTGTAGAATATTGTTACTTTACAGTAGACCATGAATTGTTTTGATAACCACAACATTCTAGGATAGGAATAATATTATCATAGGCTCATCCATGACTTTTCCCACAAGAGAGAACAACCTATGGGATTATCCAACATGAGAGTTATGTTCGATTGGAATAGATCATATATGATTTTTTTCATCGAGGAGAAAAAGTCATTTCAAACAAATTTAGGTTTGATCATACCTATTCCCTTATGAGTAGTATATGATGCTTTGTAAAGCATTGAGACTTAGAGAACGAGATGTTTTGTTATTGGGGGATTATGTTGTGCGGTATTTTTTGGGTAGTTCAGAAAACCATAAAAAAATACCATATACAGAACCTCAAATTATATTTGGTTTTATTTTTTATTTTATGTGTTAGAAGCATTATGTTTTGGGTGAAAATATATCATTTTATATTATTAACAAAATCATATTGTATATATTTTTTAATGAGACCACAATATCCATAATTGGATGTGCTTGAGTATATGATATCATTTGATTTTTTATTGTATACAATTGGGAAGGAAAATAGTGATTTTTGAAACATTGATTATGAAAATAACCCTCCTCAAGTTTAGGATTATATTTATGAGTGGATGATTATTACCTTTATGGATAATATAAAAACTATGGTTTTAGAGGACCAGGAGTAGATGAACATTAAGTCAATATTAGTTGAGTTCACATATTAGTTCTAGATAATGGAGAGGTAATATAAGAATTAAGAGTGGTTTTCATTGAGTGAAATCGTTTAAGATGATTATAGAACATTAGATTGAAATATATGCGAGGAGGAGCACATTTATATCTAGAACTATGCATATGTTCTTATGTTTAATTAGGATATGATGATACATTAATTTAAATCTAGGATGTGGGTGTTGAATCCATGTTTGATTAAAATGTAACATGATCTATGACAACAACATAGGTTAGCAGACATGAAAAAATATGTTGTAGATTTCATGATGTTATGTTACATCTCAAAAAATATGAATTCTCGTATCAATGACCATACAGATTACTATATCCATTGAGCATTTATAAATTTAATTAGGATATTGTTATAATGGAATTAATTGTGTGAATCTAGAGGATTCCTCTATGGAATTACCCAATTTTTGTGGGGTTATAATGATTGATGATTGCATCACATTTCATTAATATCAAAGAGAATTCTTCAACGAATCAGTTGGGGGTCATGCATGGTTGGGATACAGTCCACATTGCTAGGGTTCTATATACCATTTTTTCATCCAAGGAATCATGTTTTAATTATCAATTATCAACAAGTTATAAAAGTTCACTATGTTGATATGTATTTTTGAGTTTTTATTTCCAAACTTATATGGATTGGAAGTCGAAAAAACTGTATAGGTTATAGTGGAGATTCTATGAGTGTGTGTCCATTATTTTTTCAGGTCTTGGGATAAGTAGTTAGAGATCATTGATTTCACCTATGAAAAATGGTTATTAAAAAATTATTATATGTCACCATATGAGTCATGTTATGGTATGTCTTGAAGGTCACCAATATACTAGATGGGGGAAGGTGAGTTTGAGTTATTGAGACCAAATCTCATATAAGAGACATCAATGTAAGTTTAACCGATTCATATATCTATCTATGTGGCTCAGAGTTAGTACAAATCATATGAATATTAGAATTAATAAAACATTCAGTATGTATATTGTGGTCATGTGTTCATTTAGGAGTTGGCTATATAGGGTCGCAGTAGAATCCAGAGATAGGTAAAATTGGAACACATAAATATTGGATGATTTATGGTGTGGAGTGAATCAGACTATTACCATAGTCGTTGGATCATCCATATATGTGTAGTGATATGCAAGATGTTTTTCTTATTACATATATTCATTGGTATCACCCAAACCCTTTTCATTTGATTGATATTGATGATGTTGTCATTGAGAATGATGAATCCTTTAAAGATAATCTATGACTTCTTATGGATCATAGTAAGAATGTGTTGTTATAATGGGCATGATAATATTTCAAGTATTATGGAAACATGGTTTCCATTAGGTTGAATCACATGAGAGATAAATATATAGGTAGTCTCAATAACTTATTGGTTTAACTAATTAATATTAGAGATACATTGGATTATAAATCAAGGATGAGTCATTTTATGGTTGGGGAATTAAGAGCCCATCCTTTTTTGATGATTTATCATCCAAGTTCATAAGTAAACAATTTCCCTTTTACTGGTATGTATAGGTTGTGTTCTACATTGAAGTTTTTCCTATTAGAAATGGATTATTTTGGATAGAATAGTGGCAGTGCTGGTTGGAATACGGTTTGATCCACCCATGCACCTACCCCAAAAAATTGCACATTCCTATAAAAAATTGGAATTGAATAGTTGGAACAAATTTGGTTAAACATTGTTCCATATTAATAGAAATTAAGAACCCAGAATGAGAGGAGAGTAATTATGGCATACTATTTAATAAACAATTTACCATATCTCAATAAACCATGTGCATGTGTCTTATATCGATAAAAAATATATAAAAAATGACTAAACCACCAGTATTGACCCGTATTCACCCATACTCAACCATAAACATATTACAATGATTTTTATTCTACTAGGGGGATTTAATTGTGCTTTGAACTTATTTAATTTGATGCATTAATGATCCCTTTGAAGGAAAATCTCATTGTGGGTTTTTTATTTATACGCCATAGGAGTTCCTCTATCTTCATTCTCTCTATTCTAATTAATAGGGATGTTTTTTCCACTATTGGCAGTGGATTAGATTTAGGTTTTGATGGATGTAAATAAATTTTATTTTGATCATAATATTTGTCCATATATATTCTATTCTACTGTGATCTTAAATGGTAAACTTCAATTTCGGGATATTTAGTTTATGGAAAATTTTTTGATGACATTGAGGTGGTAGGTATAAATTTCAATTCCAATAGTCTTGATTATAATATATTGTAAGTAATTGTGAAATTTTAATTTCATCAGTGGGAAATTTCATTGAAATTGAATTTATCAATTGATTAATATGTCATTATGATGTTTATAAATGTTGGGATAATGAAATTTGTCAATTAAGGAGATTATATTATTTGATGACAATGGGAATTAAAGGGGTTGTTTGTGAAACCATAATTACTAAATGGGATTGGAAAATTCTTTGATAAGACAATTAATAGAGAAATGTTCATGTTATCCCATTGGATTAATTTGATGAACCGTGATTTCTTTTAAAACATGAAATGGTGTTCCATGATATGAATAATTGGAATGAGGGTTAATGAGGATTAAAATTCATAATTTTGATATATTTTATATATGTGATATATTAAAAATTTATGGTTGGGATAATAAATAATTCATGAATTTCCCGTGGGGTGAAATACATGATTTTATGGTTCCCCAATGACTGCATTTATATATTATTGTATAGGATAGGAATTGATTCTCTAAATAGTAATGAGGTATGGGATTTGGAATAACACTCCAAATACACACAATAATATAGTAATGATGTTAGAAGAATATGACATTGGAATAGAAATGTGATTCCAAGTAGTGATATGAAATTTGAATGAATTGATTAAAGAAAACACATGAGGTAATGACAAGGAATATCCTTTGGGGATGATCTAGACTCTGACCTAGGCCAAAGATGGTATTGATGGATTATGTTTCATCATGTCACATGGGAATTATGTGTTCCATAAAAGAATAATGAAATATCAAAACTATTTACATTACTAATTGTACCTTATTCTAAATGAAACTACATATAAACTTATAGAGAGTAATTTTTTGATACCGTTGGTTGTGGCCTACTGAATTTTACTCATATCCTACTCATGCTTCTTGATAGATAGCCAGATAGGCTTCACATTTGAAGGACATGAAAATGGAAAGACCTCTATGATAGATAGTTGAGTTGAGATAGAGCATTGAAGAGGAAACTAGTCATTATTTAGAGACCCTCTTTGAAGTTTATCTTTTTTATTTTTCTTAGTTTTCATTTGGCACGATACACATATATGTCATGAGATTTCAACTTCTTTGGGTATGGTATTGCTTTATTATTTTGGTGTGTTACGTGATATTTTATTGTATTGGTGATGGTATTATTCTAGTTGTTAGTTATCATCATTTGGTTATTATCTATTATTTCCTCTAATATAATGATCTGATAAAGTGTGTATAGTCTCCCCATGATTATTGATAAATCGTCAATAATATTGGATAACATATGTCATACATGGAGGCTCTATTGAGGTCGTTAACCCACCGGGTCGAGGGACCGTTTAGTTCCACATGAGTCGGTACATTACAATATATATATATATTCATTTATATTTATTTAGTGATTACTACTATTAATTATTTTATATAAAATCATCTTTTTCATGAAAACATATTTAGGGAATCTCAAATTTTTGTCATGTATGTGGATTTTATTTTCAATATAATTCATCCACTTTAATGAATATAATTTTTTAAATGTATTTTATTGTTATAATAAACACATTTTATATGGTGCAACAAAGATAATTTTAATTCTTTTATTAAATAATCCACTACCTCATTAAAAAGTCTTGTCTACATTGTGAAAACTCAAATGGTAAAATTATGGAAATAGGGTAGTCAAGGAAAAACATATTTAAAATGTCTGTTTTTCGGTGAGTTGGTTGTGTGACTCCACCATAACATCCCAAAAATATTTTATTTTTTAAATTTAGATTCAATTGTGTTATTAGTGAGTTCCCATTTTTGACTAATTATTATTATTTACCTAACACCACTCCTCCTTAATTATAAAAAGGGGACTCCCACTATAACAAACATAATCATTAGTCCACATAAATACATGATTTATTAAATCAAAATCCACATAATAAAGTCTAGAAAATATATGTTTATATGGTATTTGGGGATTTTTTATATACCATAACATCTTGAACATGGGATACATCAACATTGTTGAAAAATTCTTTATCATGATTCAAAAATTCCATCGATTCTAAAACTACATGGGGTAACATGGGGTAAGAAATAAGTAAGGGGTTAGTTATAAAGAAAAATAATTGAATAAAAATGGCATTATATTAAGATAAAAATACATTTTAGATAATATTCATGTCAATGGGGAATAAATGGAGCATGAATAATAAGTCATGATATATAGTTATCATAATAACATGAGAAATGGTTAATCAAATTAAAACAAGACATCATAATCATAAGTCATGCATAATTTCAGTGAAATAATAATGGAAAATGTTCTATAATGTAATAATTTTAACTTTCTATCCCAACAAGATGTATCATGATACTATACATTAACGAGTGAATTGTACAGTTATATAATTCTAACGCACATGTCACATTCGTTTCTTCATCATGCTATATGTGTTTCAGGTAGATCATTAAACATAGATTCATTAATCATAATATTTTTCTCCATGATAAATTATTCTGGAATAAATACATGTATATCCCAATTAAAATAATTATATGTTTATAATGGTGAAAAACATTTATAGTAAATAGGTATTGTATTCAATACATATTTATTTTGGAAGGAAAAATCATGGCCAAATTTCACCAGCATAACAACATCAATTTATTTTCATAAAATATGTGGATGAGAGAGAAATAGATATCTTGTAATTTTGAAATCAATTGTTATGTAATAGGGATATGTAAAAATATATCCCATTTATTGGAATTTGAAATAGAAGGCATATGGTAAGGAAGAATCAAGAATTCAGAGGAGAATGAAATGAAACCTTACTTTAGTGTGAGACTCCAAATTCTTGGGAACATCTTTTTAAGTATGTGAGGGCACCTTGGGAGGACTATGTATAGGAGATGTAAGAGTAAGGTCATGATCCAAGGATTTTTAGTGAAGAGAAATTTGATGTTGGATTGGTTAATAGGGGAATTTTTTTGTATATTTCATTACTTTTTTCTCAAATATAGGTTTTTTACTCTCAATAATATAAACAATGTAACACCCCGAGATTTTATGAAAAATATTCTTTTTAATTACATTAATGTCTTGTGATGTACGCTACAAGAAAAGGAGCTTGCAGAACACGCATCCTTGACTTGCCTTGCAGTACACGCAATCGCGGCCTTCCTCGATAGCGTGTGTAGTACGCAATACTGAGTTTCACTAAACAACGATATGCTATTAAAATATTATTAAAACTATCCGTTATGAATAGTAATAAAAACTTTTTGAAATTTTGTAAATTTTATTTTTCAAAATGGACTTAATTTTTGGATTTGGAATATCTAAATTAGCTTAGGGTAAAATTTTGGTACATTTCGGATAACTTTCATATTCTGATGAATAGTGAAAATTACTAAATTTTAATTAAAGACAAAATTTTTAATAGAAATAATTAATGGTAATAAATTATTAATTTGAGTGGTTTTAATGTATATTTAGAATATATTTTTACAATTTAATACAATGTTGGTCATTGTATGTAATTTCAAATTTAAAACAGACATAAACAAGTGTCAATCTTTTGATAGTTATTATCTCTTAAGAACACGCTATTTGTTTTGACGACAGGAAATGATTTTAAAATTAATTAATACAACTGGTATGTTATGAATTTGGTAAAATAGAAATAATTTTTGAATTCTTAATATCAAAAATATCTTAGGCCTATTTTTTGGTATTTTTCTGGAAACTTTCATTTTTTGATGAATAGTGAAACCACTAAGTGGTAGTTAAAAAAATGATTTTTTCATAAAACTTAATTTTACCGCTTCTGTGAGTGGAATTTATAAAATCCGAGAGACATGGTTAATATCAAGTACTAAAATGTGGTTCAATGAGATGAAAATAATTTTTGGCGAATAGTAACTTTTTACATTTTTTTTACCACGGTTAAAAGTAAATAGGGTAATTAAGGGTAAAAATGATATTATTATTACCCTAACACATGTTCTAATTCTATTGTATAAGTGTAATTCGACCAAAAACAACCTTAGGAAAAAAATATAACCATTTAAGCCCACTTGGATTAGATTAGGACATTTATTATTAATTTATTTAAAGAAGGGTTAAAATAGTTAAAATCAAAGTTTAATAAGTAAATCATTTTTAATATGGGGTTATACATAAGATAAATTCAACTATAAATATTCATTATAAAGATAAAAATATTTCCTACATAATGTTATTTTCTTTGTAATTTTTAGACATTAAATAATTTAATTTATTTATGACACAACGATGATGCAGTAATTATCTTATTAATGAAATATTGACATAATTGATGTTATAAATACCCAAATAAATGTAATTAAACTAATTTTCTAGGTTAATATGACATGTTAGTGTTGATTTAAGAAACATGGTTCGAACTAATCATTCTGTTATGATTTTCACAAAATTCAATTTCTAAATAGTGTCAAAATTGACATAAAATAGTTTTTAAAACATATATTATATTATTAATTGTTATTTTATTCCTAAAAATCTAAAGTTAGGCCAAATTACTTAGATAAGGATATATATATTAATAATAAACATCTTTGGGTTCGTTTGGCTTGATATAGTACGTTTACTAACCTTATAGTGTAATAACACAAGAAGACACGGTAAAAGTAAAATTATTTAACTTAATGTTAAAACTAAATGATAAGGTTAAAATAGGAACCTAAACTTGTCTAGATTCTATTGGATGAGAGGATTTCGACCCATCCCCACCTTAGCTTTGAAATATATCAATTTGGAACTATTTAAAACCGAATTTGTCTTTATAAAAAAAACAATATTTTTAGTTTTCCAAAGGTGCCCCTCTCCTCCCTTATAAAAGGGCACCTCCTCCCCCTCTTCCTCACACCAATTTGAGCCTTTATGCTCGACCAAAACCTACCAATTTCTTCTCTCCACTTCCCTAGAGACATCCTAGAGGTCCTGGTCTTCTTCAATGTCCAATTTTATTGCCCTAAAATGAGGTCTCAAAGAAGCGCTTCAAAGAAGAGGAGGTTTGGACACTTACGAAGCAAATTGGACCTAAGGTAAGGGAAATATCACAATATCATTTTTATCTGAGATTGTATATACTTTGGTATTTACTGGGGTTTATTTTATCATCCACATCCATGTTCCCTCAATATGTAATATTTTTTACATCCACCTACAATTGTTTAAATCCATTTTCACACTTTGGTGACTTTTAGTAAAAGATATGAAAGGAATCTGTTGTCGTTTTTCGTACGAGGTAATTTTTGACTTTTCCGAAAAAATTACTAGAAGAATGTTTTTTTAACTTATACGGAATGAATGGACTTTTAAAAAATAATTTACAAGAAGCTTCCTTTACAAGTTTTCAATTTTATTTTTAATCAACTTCTTTTTGATTAGAATTGTATGACATGTAAAGAAAGGAAAATGTTTTTGAAGTAGAAAGGATATTTTCCTCAAGAATGGAGTTCAAGTGTTTAATCAAAATTATTTTCCATCTATGACAATAAAGGATTATATTTCTATCCCTATTATTACATTGATTTGATTATGTTGTGATGGAATTATTTTATGAGTTCCTTTATCTTATATGAATTGTTTTATGATGTCATGTTGTTTAAGAATCCCATTTTTATTACATGGGTTATGCAAGGATGTATGATTTATGATTTTGTGGAACACATAAGAATGGTATCATTATGAGATGGGTGGGACCTATATCTCCCTCCAATGCATTGGGTAAATATTTTATTTCTCATGAGATAGACATGGCTGGAACGGGAGGTTATACCGGTTTAGTGAAACAGGACTGAAACGAGGAATGAACTCAGTTCTGAAAGGGTCTTTGTCCACTAAGATAGTCTTGGAAATGAGTCTTGAATAATAAGAAATTATTCTCTATGATTATGTGTGTATGCCACAAATTTTCATGTTTTATGTTATGAGTATTGGGATTACATTTCACTTCTATGATTTATCCCATGTTATGAAATTATGATCTCTTTTGCAGGTTAGAATTTCCAAAAGATATGTTCTTATGAATATGATGTGATTGATATTTCTTTTTTTTACCCTTACTGAGCATTTGAGCTCACCATTTTATGTTTTCTTTTCCCCATGATATAAATAATGGTTTTAGGTAAGAAAAAAAAAAGAAGATCTTTAGAGGAGATGTTGAAGATCATTCACCATGATTTGAAGATTACGTTCTGAGTTTCCAAAGACACTAAACTATTACGGTCCTTGTGTATGTGGTTTTGTTATGTACTAAGTATTCCACAAAAGCAATGTAATGTCCATGTACGGCATGCTTCAGGTCTCTACAAACAAGAAATATATAAACCATTAGATGGATTTGATAATGGTTTTAGAAAAACGGGACAAAATTTAATTATTTTATAAGTCCATGCTGTGATTATAATAAAATAATCGCCTTTCTATAGTAGAGGTGAGTCATTACATTAATGATTTTATTTTTAAAATGTAAAATATATTAATGGTTTTAGAGGATTCATAAAGTATTAAGAAAAAAGATAAATATAAATAAATTTATTTAATAGGGAATACAATTATTTGTTTGTGGAACCCAATTATCTTATTTATTACCTCACTTTTTTGTCAGTATGATGTTATAATACACAATGTTAACTTATACGATATATAATTTTTTCTAGAAAATATGACAGTGTTAGATAATTATTTAAAATTCAAAGTCGGAAAATTTCATTGTTCATATTTCAAAAATAATATTCATTTTATCCAAATTATTTTCTAAATATTTTCATTTTCACATAAAATATAACCATCCACATTTATTGATAAATATGGTTTATTTTGACAATAATTGTTTTCGAATCATTATAAAAATTATATTTGACTATGTTAAAATTAAATGATAAATTATATTTATTTGAAATTATCTATTAATAATATTTAATTAAAATATTATTAATTTCACAAATCCATTAATTCAAAAAAAAAGATAAATTAAATTTTAATGTTAAAAAAATATAATATTTGTATTTTATAGTATCAAAATAAAATACAATTATAACGCTAAAATAATAGGATGAAAATATATTAATTAATCAATAAAAAAATTTCATAAAAATATTCCTTGGTTATTTATATATATCCCTTTAAAACAACCTCAAACACCATAATAGTCTTTTTTATGATTGTTATATATTCATGTGTTGGTTTAGCGCCCATGGTTTGTGTTGTGATTGTGATGAGAATGAACATCTCCCATATATGGTTTCTCTCTTGACTGTGGTGTCAGATCATAGTTTGAGATTGGTAATGGGTAATGATGTGTGATTATATATCCCTCGAAACATTTTATAAATGTGATTCATAGGGTGTTATCCAACTGGTTGAGTCTATCATTTCTTCGTTCTATGTCAATTGGATTTGCTAAAACCAGATATTTATACTAATCATGTGATCGATGTTGATGGGAAATATTATCAATGGTAAGGAAAATTAACAATAAATTATATCATATAAGATATAATAATCCAATTAATTTAAGGTTTTTATATTACCATATTAAATAATATATCATTAAATTAAATCTGAAGGGGATTTTTATTTATAATAGTCCGGGTCGTTACAACGTTCACCCCTTAAAAAATTTACCCCAAAAAATCATCATTTACTAAAGTAAAACAGATGAGGGTATTTCTGTTTCATAACTTCATCCAGTATCCACATTTATTATTCAATCATTTGGTTTCTCCAAAGCAATTTAAGTAGGTGAATTGTCTTATTTCTTATATCATTGTCTCTACAATCAAAATATTTCACCGAACACTCCTCATATGATAGATCATTCTCCAATGGTTCCACCTATGGATTGAGTATATATTCGGGGTTTGGTATGTACTTCCTCAATAAGGATATAAGAAATACATCATTTACTTGATATACTTTTGGTGGAAGTGTTAGTTTATATGCCACTTCCCCGATGTGTCCAAAGATCTTAATGGGGCCAATGTATCTAGGACAATGGTTTACATTCTTCCCAAATCTCATCACATTCTTGTATAATGATATACGTAGGAATACCATATATATACCCTCAAACACTAGTTCACATCAATGATTTTCAACTTTGATATTTTTTTGAATGGGAGTAGCATTGATGTGTTACTGAATGATCATAACGTTTTCCACCATATCCATGACCATTTTTGGAAAGAGATGATTTCATTCCCCAACCGATCCCATGCAAGATGGTGTTCTGAACCATGCCAAATAAATGAATTTATAAGGATTCATTTAGATTCTAGAGTTTAAACTGCTTTTATATGAGAACTCCTTCAATGGAAGAGGCTGATCACATCCTCTTTTGGTGTCCATTGAACATGAACTCCAAATGTCTTCGAGTTTCTAAATAGTTCACTCAGATTGGACATTAGTTTGAGGATGATAGTTTGTACTGAACTTCATCACAGTGTATTGATAATGAAAGATAATATTAATGAACTTGGTGGTATTTCATAGAAGTCGATCAGATATAATCTACCTAGTTACTCCATGCAACCTCACCAACTCTCTAATGTATATCCTAAAGGTTTATTTATTGATAAATTCTCTTGAATTGAAATATAGTACAATGTAATTATAATATGATCCACTAAAACCCATAAAATATTATTCCATGAGGACATATTTGAAAGATCATTTACAATCTCCATGGTTATTTTTTCCACATCAAATTATGTATGGGTAATCAATGCACCATCCCTTTGGATTGATTCCTCTCTACAGTCAATTTTTGACATACAAGACATCTTGTTTTATATTCCACGATCCCATTCTAGATATTGTCAAATCCGTAATTCTGTCAGAGATCTCGAAAAATATTCAGGCTTTCTGGGTGTATGGAGAAGGTTGAGCATTTTAGATCATCCAACAACTCCTTAATTAACACATGATATTATTGAAATCATTGTATTGACCCAAATAGTTCAAATCCTTCATTAAAATTGAACTCCAAGGATTTCCATTTTAATAGAGATTCTACTTTCTTCTAAATTTGTATGTCATATCATTGAGAATCATTCATCCTCACCAAATTGGATGGTAGAGAAATCATTTATGAAAGGTTTGATGCAGTTCCTTACTTTATGATTCCCAGGTCCATCATTTAAAAATTTATGAAGGATATATTCCTATCAATTATCTAAAATAATAGAATTACATGATCCTTACTACTTATATAATCATGAAATTAATTTGATTTTCCATTATGGTAGTGTATTGAGTTGTCACAATCCTCGACCAACACAAACAATCATAGTTGGCACATATTCTTATATTTATGTGTAAATATATACTTGAGTAATTTTATAATTTTATATATTTATGATTTCTTCAAAAAAAGATAATTATTCAATATTCTAAAAGTGAATACCACTATAGTGAACTTCAAATCATGTTTTGTGTAGTTTTGTTCCTAAAATTTCTATTTCCTTGATGTATGGACTATCAATTATTCATTTTTTTTAAAACACACATCTCAAAACACCTTAATAGAATCGATTAATATCATCAATAATTCTTCAAATGTGGGTTTTTGAGTATATGGTTGGTAATAAGACTCTTTTGTTTAGATTCTTGATTCTCTCATCATAGTCATAATTCTAATAAAACAATACTCCAATTAGTGTTATCATTTTTAGAGGGTTTGAAAACCATGAAAAATTTAACAAAATGTAACGCTAAAACCTTTGTACTACAAGGAAACTATATATCCCAAAACAATGAGATTTAATCCAACTATAACTATATTTTTTTGTTCATTTCACTAGCTATTTAGCAAAGTACAAAGACGCTCATAAATATCCTCATGGTGTTTGGATTGTATTAAAATGTATTCAATAAATACTACAACATATTTAATGATGTAAAATCTAAAGAATATATTCATCAAATCCATGATTATTTATGAAAAATTAGTGAGTTTGAATGGAATGTCAATGAAAACATAGTTCCCATACCTTGTATGAATATATTTCATGGGGATATCTTCCTTATCTTCCCAATGTTGGTAATTTTATAAACACAAATCCTTCTCGAACATGTATTGTGATCGATTTAGCTAATTGAAAAATCCATAAATCCATTGCAGATGATACTTTTTCATTCATGTGAAATTATTTAGATCACGTTTATCAAATAAATAGTGCGTTGAACGATTATTTTTTTGACAAAGAGGACCAATACACCCCATGATGAAGCATTGAGGTGTACGAACCATTTATCCAGGTTCACCTATATATGTTTTTTTTTTCAGCTCCTCATGTTCCAAAAAAACCATTATATATGGAATCATGGATAATATTAATTCATTAGGTATATGGTCGATGGAAATTTGAACCTCAAAGCAAGGCAAATGACCTAGAAAATCCATAAGAAACGTATCGATGTATTCCCTCACAATAGGCATGTATTCAAGGAAGGTCCTTTACTTAGAATCAATAATTTATTCTAGAAGTGAATAATATTAGGAAAATAATGTCTTTTAATGTGTTTTGGTGATAAAAATAAACATCCACCTCATTACACTTGTATAGAATTGTGTGTCGATTCATGATATAGAGAGTGATTTCCTTCTCCTGGAAATTTCTGTTTTCTCTATATTGGTAAATATAATCGACGCCATGAATTATGTCATATTCCTCCAAAGGGAGTATGACATGGTTTTATGGGATGTTCAACCAATATTTTTTCTTAGGGACAATTTCATATACATGGGATTGGATTATTTCCCCATTTTCTATTTTTTACGGTCAACTATAATTCAATACATTGTGGGGGTGATCGAATAGTTATGTTAATGATTCCTGATATGAAGGATTTCATATAACAATAATGAAATGGTTCAGTCTATATCATTGAATAAATAACTTACATACCTATCACCTCTTTATTTTAGAGACCCACCTCATTGAATGTGATTGAAAAATCCCACCCTTTCTTACATGGAGTTTGTTGGTAGTCTCTAAAAACAATTGGGTTCTGAATTTTATAGAGAACATACATGGTTCTATTTAGATTAAGTAATAAATATTAAATAAAGGGTTAACCAATTAATTTTTTTCCCTGTTTTGATTTTGTGGTATTCTCCTATAGTCAATGGTAATTTTGTACCTTCTTTCTCGCACGTGAACAATTTCTTCCTCAAAAATATTAAAATTTCAAGGAGCTTCTTTCAGCAATGTTGATATGCAGGATGTTTAAATTTAATTCCAATATATTATTTCACTACTAGTCTACTTGTATAAAACTACACCTTCTAATTATTATACCTATTATATCATTGAGATTATCTAATATCTATTTTGTCTTTGAGGGAATATCTAGAAAATTTTATAAAAGTTATTTAATTTACGGATCACATGGGATTCATATAGACTAGGTTTTATCCCACCAAAGATGATTTAATAATTTTATCAATTGTTAAATACAATTTCAAAGGTGAATTATTAATTTATTATGGTTATTTCATCAAATTATCCATAGATTCTTCATCTATATTCTTCATGGAATAAAATTATGCTTCCATTTTATCACCAAGTGATTTGAAAATACTTTCTGGAAAACAATTTCTAGAATTCCTAATACACCATTACATCAATATACTAATAGAAATTCATATTGTTGATAAAAATCCACAATTAATCATCTTCACCCTCCATTAGATAAATATTTTGTAGAACCACCTCTTCTTTAGAACATTGATAGATTTAGAATATCCTTTCAATTTAGTCGATAGACTATTATGAGATTAAGGGATCATATGATCCATTGATTATTGGAGGAATTTGTCACATAAAAGAATGAATCACATATTTTTCTATCATAGTGGGATTTGGATGCTCTTCCTGGTCATGGATTTTATTCGAATCCTATGTTGTTTAAGATATCACCATTATAAACATCGTAATTCCTACTCCTATTAGGATGTGCATCTCTTTGGTTGAATTCATAAAATTAATATTAATATTTTTATTTACCTGATTCTTAAATTTTTTAAAATTATCTAGAATAGAATGTCTTTCAAGGATGAATATTTTTATCTAATAAATGTATAGAATGAGAACTAATTACATTAATGGGACAACTTATTAATTTATAATTACTTATTTAACTGATGAATTTATATATTGAGATCCATGTTATCAATATTTTATTTACTAGCATATACACATAGGGTATTTTCCCCATATTATTGGTTCATAATGATCTTATGAATTAAAAAAATTATATAAACTGAGGGTGTCATATTAGCAGCGTTGTAATGAATGTTTTCTCATAACAAGTTACACAGAATTAGGGTTGATGCACCATGTCGGGGTTTTTACATCATGGTACATCTATTCCATAGATTATCCAAATATATTATAACTACATGGATGTATTTTCTTGATTAACCACATAATCTATATATACAAAAACGTAGGGATTTATTCTTACATAATTTTCAATCCATAAGTCTTTTACTAGTGTTTTATAATCCTAAAAAAATAACTAAACCTATCCTATAATACAAACTCTAACCATTGGTGTCATTATTCATCATTAATACATGATTTATAACATGAAATTATACACAAAGTTCCTTATATGGTCAATATTTCCAATGTATTTGGGAAATAGGTACATAGTATATCATATTGAACATGTGATACAACCACACATTTGAAAATATCCTTTATATTCTTATAAACATCCATTGATCTAAAAAGTTCATGGGATAACATGTGGACACCCGTAAGAATGAGGTTATATCTAAATTCGTATAAGGTAATAAAAATGTCCAAATAGGAAGAGAATAAAAAATTTAAAGAATAGTTATATCAATGGAGAATAAAGGAATATGAATAATAATTCATAATAATTCATTATTATCATATTATGAGAAATATGACGTCAACATAAAACACTTCATCATAAACAGATGTCATGTCTTACTAAAAAGGAATTGTGATGGGGAATGTCCCATAAATGAATCAGCTTCACTCATTGTCCCAAAATGATGGATTATAAGCCTAAACATTACCCAATGCATTGAAGCACAAAATAATGTTGGGTTCTACCATCACATTCATTTCATTCTCATGCTTAACTGTGCCACATAGATAGTACAACATGGATTCATTCATAATCATATTTTAGGCCACAATAAATTATTTTGGAATTAATCCATATAATTAGATGTTAATAAATGTATAAGTGTATAAATGTGATAAACCTTGATAGGAAATGGGAATGGTAATCATTACACAATTTCTTTGGAATAGAAAATGAAGGTGAAATTTATGCAGCATAATGACGTTACATAAAAATTCATAAAATTATTTTATGATATAGATATAGTTATATCATTATTTGTAATTAAAATGGGATGTAATATTGATTTTAAAAAAAATATCCCGCAAAAATGAATTTAAAATAGAATGCATAAGAAAATGATTAATATTGAGTAAATAGGAGAATGAAAATAACCCTTACCTACATGTGTGATGCCAAATACATAGTAGAGCTTCATGAATGATTTGGGGAGCCTTTAAAGGAATTAAAAAAATATGATGTCGGAGTAAGGATGTGGTTCCATGATTTTTTTGTGAAGAAAAATGGTAGATTGTGTTATTTAAATAGGAAATGAGGGGGGATTTCTTTATTATTTTTCAAATGTAGGTATATGACCCTATATAAAAAAATAACCAAAACCCCAAATATTACCAAGGTTTTTATGATTTTTTCATTTTAATGGTAGTTGTTTTTCTTATTTTATAAGGCCATGTTTAAAATATAATAAAATATTGTAATTTATTATGTACAGGTGAGTCATACATTGAAATAAAAGATTTTAAAACGATAAATTATATTAATGGTTTTGGTGGACTCATAAAGAATTTATAAAGTGAAAAAAAATTATCTTAATTTAATTTTTTTTCTTTGTCCCATTTTTCATATTTATTTTATCACGGTTGTTTCATTATGATGGCATAATGCCCAAATTATATCTATACGATATTTAATTTTTACCCAAGAATTTGATTAGCTCTGAAAATTATGAATAATTCACTATTGAATAATTTTACATCATGACTCAAAATATAGTATTGATTTTATATAAATAATATTATAAATTTTTGAATTTTTATTTTTAAAATTATAATTTCCATTTATTGGTAAATGATTCATTTTTTTTCCAATAATTTTTTTTTGAACAAATATAAATATTACATTTGACATCATTAAAATTATATGATCATTTAAATTTTTTTAAATAATGTAATAATATTATTTTATTAAAAATATTATCGATTTCAAAGGTCCATTAATTCTTACAAATTAATTTTTTTAATGTAGTATGAATATTATACCAATATTTTAGTTATGTTTACTAGTCTCAAAACAAAAAAAAAATTATTAAGTAACAATAATTGAATGAATCTATATTCATTATTCTATATAAAATAATTTACAAAATCATATTTCTAGGGTCTTGATAAATGTATCTTTAATACACCCCCAAACTCCTGAAGAGTAAGGGCTGTGATGGCGAGACATTACTTGGGTGGTTTAGTGAACTGGGTTTGATATACGATACATATGAGCTTTAATTTCCCCGATAATTGATTTATCTCATGCTTATGTTGTTTGACATCTTCTTGGACATGGTTATGGTAATATACCAATAATTATATCTCCATCATATGAACATATACATGGGAATTATAAGTAATGATCCTACTGGGTGAGGCCATCTATCCCTCGTTCGATGTCAATAGGATTTCATAAAAACATATATTTTTACTAATCGTCCAATCACAATTCAACAACTATATTATCATTATTTTTAATGTTATGGTTATTTAAATCTTATATTATATATTAAACAAATGAAGTTAGTTTTTTTCTATAACCATATTACATAATAATAAATTTAACTAAATCACAAGGGGAATTTTATATATAGATGTTCGGGTCATTACACCAACTTATCAATTATTCACAGATATTCCTCCATTTGGTGAAACTAAACAGCTATTATATATCTCCCCAAAACACTTTCGTAAATTATATTTCTTCTATTATTCTAAAACTAACAACCTTAGTCTCCTTAACCTATTATCCAATGGTGGTTTCTCTAAGAGAAAGTAATCATCAAAATCAATCTCTTTCATTTTCATTCTTATTTTTCGACCATTCATAATGTGATAATAATTAATAAATAGTAACACTAGTATCTAAAACATACTGAGAATGTATTATGTTAATTTAAATAAAAAATATACCTCATATTACTTAAAATAATGAAAGAAATCATCATTAATGTGGTCGGTGAACTACTGCCTCACACACCAGAAAAGTTCATAATCCATATTCACCACACATCAATAATTATAATTTTGTTAATTTTATATTTAGTTTTTATTTTTTAACATTATACACCTTTAATTATTATATCACAATTACCTTTTTTCAATGAAATATGTTGGGTATACAATAACATCACTCATTTATACAATAAACTAATGCCCAATGAAGCTATGTGATTTATTTCCCAATAATTCATTCATGAAAGGTAAACTGATGAATTTAATGAATATATGTAAAATAATTATGATATTAATAAAATATTTATAATTATGAATATGTAACATATCATTTTAATTTTTACCATTCCAATCATTGAAAAAAGATAAAATCATTCATTTGTTACAGTATATTACCGCCTCTAAGAAGTGTTGTGATTTGTTATCATCACAAGAGATCATTAATGATATATATATATATATATATCTGTTTGTGTGTGTGTGTGTATTTAGTTTATAATTTCGAATTAAGGATAATATTTTCATTTTTTAATGAAATAATATTTTATATATGTGTTCTATAACAATAATTTAAAAATTGAATCATAACTTATGAGTATTTACGCCCTACTATCTATAAAAATTTTAAGTAGGTCATTATTAATAACAATGAATCAATATTGGTTTAAAAAATATATTTTATAAATAAATTTAATAATTATTACTTCATTATTATTATTCATTGTTATGACTGTGTCCTCTTTTACCATGGTCAATACTCTGAGTATAGTAGGATTCATTGAACCGAATGTCCTCAAAACACATGACATGGAATTAACTGATTAACTATTTAAATATCAGATTAAAACATTAATGTAATTTTTTTATGTATAAGTCATTAATCATGGATATGGTGATAATGAATTCAAAAAATTGATACAATATTTTTATACATGAATTAATGTACATAAATGTAACATCTTGACTAATGGTATGGGACTTCATCTAAATTTCCCTTATTTGAGGTATATTATTATATTATGAACCTAATTTAATTTATATGATGTATATAAATACTCTTATACATGTTTTATCATCAATAATTCTTTATTTTATTTATTTAATGTATGTTTTTAATCATTTCATTAATGGGGACTTTACATGAAGGTTACAATGTGTGGAAAAATTTCATAACTCAATATCATTTCATTATGCTATATTACATTTTGATTTTCCTTAATATTCTATGACTATGTGTATAATGGAATTTGATTATATTTTTAAATATTTCCTACTATATTATGTTTATTTTCATATGAAACACCAAATACATTCACATATAAATTATGAATTCAATGTTACTATAATTGTAAGTGTTTATAATCCGTCATTGTCTTCCTTGGGGCATTTGTCCTGTTTTATACATGTATATTTTTATAACGTGTATAAAATTCCGATTTTTGATAATATTTCATGACGGTACAAATGATCATGATACTTTTGGGTTAATATAATTATATTATGTTATGGGCCCTAGGATCAATGTTTTATCATATTTGAAAACACATTATGTTAATATTTATTTTTTATTTATATTTCTTATATTAAATGATATTTCTGAATAAATAATGTAATATTATTTTGATGAACCAAATATCTTTTTTTCACCATTGGATATTTATGATATGTTCATGCAGTACCCCAATTTTCATCTCTCTTATAATAAATATTATTTAATAATATATTTTCATGAAAATATGACTTCATTACTCCAATTAGTTGAAAATAATTTTCATTAAAATACATAAATTATAAAAATGTATTAAAAATGTGTTATAGTGATTTTTAATGTATATTTTACCCAAAATATAACTTTTAAAACATTATTTAAATGAAATCATCCTATATTTTTCCAAATTAGTCACTATTTTACTTTTACAAATAATATAAAATAAATCATTATTATAATATTATTGACATGAACACAATTTTCCTAAACCATGAACAATAAATGTTTTGATGATTTGTTTTTATATTTAAAAAGTAATTTTAAGATAAAAATATTTATTTTATTTATTATCATTTTTTATATATTAAATTAGTATTTTCAAAATATAATGTCGATTTTTTAAAAGATATGTTCCAAGTGATCATTAAAATACATTTTAAATTTTAGACGACAACCTTAGATAATACTCAATGTTAGAATGTTAATTTCCGAAAGAATATTTTTACGATCTATTAATTTTAATTCCATTCATCAAAATCAATAACCACTGATGATATTTATTCTATAATTGGGATGACATGTAAAAAAATAATACTTATTTCACAAGATAGATACTGATTCTTTCAAAAATATTTTCATGGATCCCTATCCTTTACCATGTGTTAATCACATTATCAATAAAATAAGGGTTCATTTATGAGTTTCTGGACGAAATGTGCGATTCCTTATTTTAAAATTATTTTATTCATATTAGGAACTATTTTTAATGATTGGTTGTTCTCTAATAAATTTATAATGATTGTTTATGTTATAATCCAAAGATAAGTTGTTCTACGATAAACAAATGGTGGGTGGTTATGTGATAGCCCTCCATTAAAATAGTTACCCTTAAGATTGAGGAAAACCATATTATTTATTATATTTGTATTATTCATTTGATGATAATTATGTTTCAAAAGACCAATAAATTCAATTTATTCTCTCTATGGGTTCTTAATTTTGACGTTTATTGTGATTGAAATTTCATGGCTCATGGTAAAAAATTCTAATGAATATGTTCATTTTTAAATAATTATTTCATTCTTCCTGATTTATTAACCTGGTATTTATTTATATGATTTCACATATTTTATTCTTATTAACAATTATTATGTCATTATACCCTTATGAAAATATTATTCTCACTAATGAAAATAATTATTCAATGAGAATGTTTACTATTTCTGAGCATTTGATATCACAATTCTGACGATTTAATTGACCGAAGTTATCATGCAATATTTTAAATTTGTTAATAAAAGGTGGGTTTCATATAGATTTATTTGGTAACATAATATGGAATATTAAAATATAGCTATAGTTGGAAATATACTCTACGAATTCAATAGTTTTGTTTATGTACATTTTTTTATAATTCAATAAAACTATTAACATAAATTGTTACATCTATGAAATTGTTCTAATATATTAATTTGATGATATATCTTATATATTTCAAAAAAAAATTAACTCTCATTAATATCAATTACATAGTTAAAATAATCTTATTATTAGTTTAGGATCTAATAGTGTATGTATAGCTATTTTATGGGTCTAGTTTTTCTCCTTTCATAGAAGGGTCTTGCTAGATTACCATGGGAGAATCCATTAAAATAGACTATTTATTATTTCTCATTGACTGTAACCAATCCATGTCTATAGAGAACATATATCATGTCATTTTATGGGATGACTCAATTGAAGGGTAAGGTAAACCTTGTCCAGTTCGCTACATATATAGTCTAAAATGACCATATTTTTTCATATATTGATATTATTTATTATAGGATAAATATTAAAAAAACATTATAAATACAACCATGAGGACCGAAATGTTCTAATGTTAGTGGATACTTGATACTCAATCTAATTTCATTCATAAAAACCTTAAACATCTTTCCTAAATATCTTCTCATACAATACGCTTATTTGATAAAATATTCTTAAACATTTATTCATGTCATGAAGAATACATAAACTAGAATTAGTTATCTTATATTCTCAATAAGGGTCAACATGATAAATATCAACCATAAATATATATATATAACATGATAATATTGTTTTTATAAAATGATCTAAACTTTTTAAAAGTCATACAAAACATATCATAAAGAATAATCATCAGTCTTTGAATAAATTATAATATTTCAATAAAATTGAATCATAAAAGAATCAATGAAAATTATTCCTGAGTGAATGAAATTAGGAATATAATGTTGAAAAACAAAACATAATAACTATTTTAACAAAATTAAAAATTAATATTTTCACACATTATGTTATAGATATTAAATACATCCCTCAAAAATATTTTCATACATGAATCCAAATCCAAATCGAAAACTTTTATCAACAAACAATGTACATGTGTCAACTTATGGATATGAAAATAGTTACATGGATATACATTGGCCTAAATCTTGTTCCACCAATATAATTGTGGAATTGAATATAGGTAACAAATTAGTATAATATACTCATGAATTATCAATTATTACTTAATTCATTGGATAAATATATAATAATTATCCCCCATCACAAAATAAATATCAACATATATGTGTTTGAAAATAAAACAATTTATTTTGAATATATCATAACATGTGGATATGTATTATTTTTCAAAACATCTCAACATCTCATTAAAATATAACCCGTGGAAAATAAAATGGATTCATAAACAACTCACTATTATAGTATTAAATATACCTCATAAACCATATGTATGGTTTCATTTCATCGTATCCCTAGTATATAATTTTAAATATCAATGTTTTTATACTACATGGGAATTTTATAAAAATAGAAGTAGAATATTTCATGATAAAAAAATAAATTTTTAAATGAATTATTTAATATATAAAAAATTAAAATATATCACTGGAAACCCATTCATTGAAATGAAACATGGAAAATTTTATAGAATGGTTAAAATAATTGAGATGTCATGAAAACCTAAAATTATATTCATGTAGTGTGTGTGCGAATAGAGTGAATCCGATAAAGTAATCATAAATAAGATAATAGTACATTATTTAAAAATCAACTTGAAAAATAATTTAATTTTTTTTAAAAAAATAATAGATAAAAAATTATATAATAAATCGAAGTTGAAAAATTTTATATTAATGAATTTTATTAGAATACACTTAAATGGAAGAAAAATTATTTTTCACCAATTAGCATAATGAAGTCATTTTTCAAAAAAATAAATCACATAGTAAATATATTACATAATGGGAGAGCAATGAGAGAATAACATGTAATATTTAAAACTTTCAAATTGATAATGAATTAATTTATTTTAATGATAGGTACATCATAAAATTTAATCTTTATAACCATATTCATAGCTATTACCAAAAAATAATGTTAATGTATAATAAAATCTATACCAATTTGGAAACTAATAAAACAATAGACCCATAATATAAGAAGATAAAATTAGAAATCACATATAATGACAATAAAACTATTCTTAACCTAACAAATTATAGTATAATTATATACCCAATACAACAAAAATTAGTGTTAAATATTGAGTAAAACTCTGAGGTATAACAATGTGACTAGAAATCACATTCCTAATATGGGATTTAATTAAAGGCCTCATAAATTCCTAGATAATTATTTGAATTATTGTAAAATTACATGACATTTTCATGATAAAATTAATAATATCATATATTATTCACTTATAATATTTCACCACAATTAAATAAAAATTCCCTTAAAGAATCATCATTTCATGGTGTTAACTATTCCATTTCCCATAACAATTTTTTGTATTTAATTATAGAACCTTTTAATTAATCATATAAGGATCATATTAATAATGTTAATGAAGGTATAAATATTATATATTTAAATTATTAATATTAAATTAGTTTCAACCATAAAGGCTAAATATTGACAGACGAATTAAATTGTTAAATGAGATAGTTGGTCATATGTATGAATGATTTCTATTTTCCCTTATTGGTGGATAGAGTTAAAGAATGCTAATTAATAACTGATATTAAAAAAATAATTTTTATATAATATATATCGTGTATATTTATTAAATTAATAATTATTAATATCCATGTAATATCAAAATAGAAAAACAAATTTCATCGTTCCATGGATGTGGTAGTCCATAATTACACATTAGAAAAATTATTACTATGTGACAGATTGGAATGTAATATTTTATATCTAAAATTATAATTAAAAATAATATTACATTCATAAAAATTATATATAATTTTTTTTTCAATATTTAGTTCTTTTCATGTAATTTTTTTTAAAATTAGTTACACAACAATATGGGGAGTGTATGTCATACATACACATGAGAGATGTTTTTTATTTTCAATGGGATGCAAAAGGAATGATTATTTTTACAAAAATAATAATTAAATTTTATTTTATTTATGATTATATACTTATAATTTTTGGATAGTTATAATAGATTTAAAGGAATTGATTATTTAAAATATTGAAAGAGGGTTGATAAGAAAATTACCTCATATTAAGGAGACTAATTTTATTCTTCCTAAATGACTATTGGAAAAGTTTTTTTATAAATACTATCATATATAATTAATGGATAAGTAATTATTTTTGAGAATTTTGTTTGTTTTTGTCGAGTTAGATAGACTAATTTAGTGTAATAAAATTATTGAAGGAGTATCCATTAAAAACCGATGGAAAATAATCATATTGAATTACTACAATTGTCAAGAAAATATATTTCATTTGAATGAAAAATTATAACAAGAGGAATTATATTATAATAAGAATTGTAAGTGGTCAAAATATCATATGTCAATGAAATATAGATACATTTTTTTTTCATTTTAAACATTATTGTTTTGATTAAACCCTTTATTGAGAAATTTTAATAATAAACATGGTAATGTTCTTTTATTATTAATGTTTCATATTTTTACCTATATAGAATAATTTAGCTCATAATTTGTAAAGGGATGATATTTTAAAAACATTTTCAAAATATTTAAATTCATAATATTTTTTACTGATTTATAAAAAATAAATAGATAGATTTTATTATATCTACTAAAAATGCCATTCTAAGAAATATCTACATGATATTTCTTCACAAACAACAAATATAATTATTATTAGAATCTTAAAATTTCTCATAGAACATTTATGTTATATTAATAATTAAAATTGATTGCACATTTACCAAAATTGGATAAATTTTAATATTTTTAAAATCACACAGGTTATTTTTCTAGTAATTAAATAAATATTGTTTCATCGTTACATATGATTTTAAGGTAATTATTAAATCATTACAAATTAAAAAAAATTAATATAATTAAAAATTAAATTATAAATAAAATATCAATTTTAAAAAAATAACCAAATTTTTCATTATAAAACAATTTTAGACATATTAATGTTAAAAGATTGACATTTGGTTTTTTATTCTTTTCATATATTAATAAAAATAACATATACAAAGAAACATTTCACCCAAAAGTAATTTATTTAACACCCATTTGAGAATTTATGATCTAAAATCAACAAAAATGATAATTTTAAGTGTTAAGGATGTTTTAAATACTTATTCAATCATTTTTCCCTAATTTCCTTATTTAACCCTTACGTTGTTAACGAAAATTTACTATCATTACTGAACAAATTTTCCAAAAAAATAAAATGAAACTATCTTCTAATTTTGAAACTCATGAATAATAATATTGTATCCATTTTACCTAAATAATTCATTAATAGTGGGACAAATTGATTTTAATACAAATAAATAAAATTTAATGGGAATAATATTCACTAATTTTTCTTTTATGAATTAAATTTCTCTTATAACATAATCATGAATATCGATAATTAAAATGCAATTAATTAGAAAATTATGAATAAAATGGATAACGTGTCACATTAATTAAAAATATAAAAAATTACTTTTAGTAATTTTATTTTATCAAAATAAATACAAGTATTTAAGAGTTTTGTGTTATTCAATATTAAATAAAAAATCAACCATATCCGAAAATAACTAAATGTAAATGAATGTTAATATTGATATGTTGACTTAATAATATTTTATTATTTTATTTAATAAAATTCCTAAATGTGTGAGGAAATCATTTCAATTTCCTTGTAAAAATTATATAGAAATAATTTTTCAAGAAAATGAATTTTTGAAGAATAGAATGTCCCCAATAAAAAATGGGATTATATTTACTAAGAAAAAATCAATAAAATTTTATCCAGTATGAATGATGTAAATATATTTTATTTATTTTTATCCATATCTATAACTCTAATTAAATATTAATGAGATATTTGTCACATTAATGAATAATATTATTATAGTGTAACAATGATCATTTAAAAGTAGATTTCATTTAACACTGGATATTAAATAAATCAAACTTATTTAAAGATAAATATATTAAAAAACATTGTTTCTATCATTAATATACATTAATTCCACTAGAAATATACATTCTTGTAATATAATTTGAATATTTAGCGTCATTAGAAGAGTTATTCATATATTAATCATCAATACAAAACAGGGTAATTATCCTAAGAAGATAAATAATGAATATATAATGAATTTTATATTATATATAGAAGAGAATACATATTAAATAAAACACAAAAATGTGTGTATCTGTAACACCCCAAGCTTCCATAGTACATTTCCCGTTGAATAATCCAATAGCTTGCATTATACGCAACTTCGAGATTCTAACACACCGCGACCAATAAAACTTGCCGTTATGAATAGTAATACCCAATTTTTAAAATTTTTAAAATTTTATTTTTCAAAATAGACATCATTTTTGAATTCGGAATATTGAAATTAGTATAAAATGATTTTTTGGTACTTTTCTGTAATCATTCAATTTTTAATGAATACTGTGAAATTTTAATTAAAAGAAAATTTTTAATCAAAATAATTTATAGTGTCAAATTATACATTTTAGTTGTGATGACCCAGACTCTCTTGGTCCTTCCCTTTGCCAAAATCTAGTGCCTAAAGGGGTGGCGTCTCGGTGAGACCGATCGGTGTCACCCGGCCTTGTCGAGTTGTTTCCAGTAGCGCTCCTTTTTGCAAAAATAGGGTTTTAAACCCTATTTTGAACCATTTGAGCGTGTTTTAAAGACCCGTAACACGCATAAGATTTTTAATTAAATACTTAATGAATTAATGTGTCAGTTTAATCCACCCGACCCCCTTTAATGATGAGTGGAGCCGCATGGTTAACCCACGACCCCCGCGCCTTACGCGGTTCAGCGTTTTTATCTCAACTGTCTGTGGCTCTTATAAACCAAGGGTTAGCTGAGGTTTCTCCTTTCCTCGATCACGACTTTTCAAAAATAGCTTCTGGTGCATCGGTCACGTCGCATCATTATCCATAAAGTTCCGTGCCCGGCCTAAACATCGATCATCTATCAACAAGTAGAGAATTTCTCCTTCGCCTCTCTCTTTTGTGTATCATGCGGGGTGGGCGTGCTTCTGTTCTTTAGAATTGGACAAACCAGACCTAAATGAAGATAATTAACTGGATTCTATAAAGAAAGTGGGGGGGGGGATGTGATCGTTGATGTTGTTTATATTATGACCATATTGTTGAGTCGTGCTGGCTTTTGTCTTCTGAAAATCAATGCCATTGGTGGTCATTGTTTGAGCACTAATGAACCCCTGCTGATGTTTTAAATGGCTTGTTGTGGTTGTAAAATCCTGCTGTGAAAAGTAAATTGGTTAATCACGTATATTCGGCCAAATAAATTGAGGCACCAGGATCAATCCTTCTGTGATAACCCTGGTTAAAACACACGAAAATTGAAATCATGGAGTGTGTTAAGTCGTTTAAATATGAAAATACTGGCATGGCCCTGACTTGTGTTGGTGGTGGTAGTTTGTTCTTTTCTTTTTCGGGCCGATTGCTGGAGATGTGGGAGGGGATGGGATCCCCTATCTTTATACTCTTGGTGGTTGTGTGAATTTGGGGAAGGGATCCACTTTTGGTATGGATTCAGTGGTTGTGAGTTTTATGTCCGGGTGGGTACATGTTTATATCACGAATTGGGGTGGGATCCTCTGTTGTTGAGACCCGGGTTTGGGCGTTACGGTTGATGCTTGACTGTTTAGTTTCCTGGACTTGTGCCTATGCCTACTAGTTCCCCAGTAGTTCTTAAACTTAATTAAACATTATTACTGAACATGAAACAATAATGGGACAAATGGGTTTTGTTGGCGAGAGTCGTGACTTGTGACTTGGACGCAGTGGTGTTGTGTGTTGTAGGCTAGTTAGGGAAACCTAAGCTTTGGGTGAGTGTTTGTTACCTATATATATACTTGTAGCTTTTTTTCTTATTCTCGCCCCATCCAAGATGAGCACTTAGTGTCGAACACCCCCATTTCATGGGGGAGGGTGTTTTTCCCAACACTATTCTAAGTGGCTGGTTATTAGCTCCTTTTCTGCTCCCTTTCCTAGATAGCTCAAGTATCTTCGGGTAGGCTGTGATGGCCTGAGGTCCATTATTAGCCCAAGAACCTTCGGGCGGGGTCGTGTGGTGGTTGTCCAGGTGTGTGCGGAAGGTGGTTTCCCAAGTGTCTTCGGGATGAGGCCCAAGTGTCTTCGGGCATGGCAGTGGATCCTTTAGACCAGGTGTCTTTGGACGTGGTGGTGGTTGTTCTGGCCTAGGTGTTTACAGGCTTGGTTATGTGTGACAGTTGTGGCCTAGGTGTGTGTGGGAGGGATTCGACAGTTGGACTGCGTGCAGTTGTGGCCCAGGTGTGTGCGGGTGGGTTTCGGTAGTGGGACTGCATGCGGTTGTGGCCCAGGTGTGTGCGGGCGGGTGTGGTAGTGGGACTGCGGTGAGAATGGTGGGATTGGTCCGATGCGTAGGATGTATCAATAACTAGTGGGAAAGTGGTGCAGGGTTCCCAAACATCGATGTGCTCTTAATATATATATTACTTGACTTTCATTATTTGGGGAGTGTTCCTTGGTGAGGCTTGGGTGGATAGTTTACCTTGACAGGTGTTTTATTTAATCCTTTTTTTCACAGGACTTTAGCACATTCCCCCACTTGTTCACGAAGGTCTTTGGTTTTCCCTAATGAGTGTACTTGTATGCACACCCTACGTATATAAAACTGCTTTAAGTTTTCCAAGAGGACTTCGGGGATCACGCAGGACCATACTAGCTCGGACCATTGGGGAAGTTGCAGTTGTTGATATTCCTCTTTGGTACTTACCTTTGTAGTCACCTTTTGTACTTTGTGGCTTTACGTTTGGAACATTCTTGTGGGAATAGTTTATTTTTGGCTTTAATTTTCTTCTACCTTGGTGTTGTTGGGTTTTCTTCTTCTTATATCTTGATCCTACAAAACAAAAAGGGTAATTCCTTCCATTTGTGTGAAATTTCCATACCCATGGTGCTAGTCGCCACTCCGGGACCTATTGAAGGCATGTTTCGGAGGTCATAATCTCTGTTTCAACTTAAAGAAGGAAGGTCATGGCAATCTGCTGACCCTTCACTCCTTTTGGTGAAGGCGGTTCATGACAGAATGGTATCAGAGGTGATGGTTGAGATATAGGATGGAGTCTGGAGTTAGGAACGGAGAGGATTGCATGGGATGGTATGGAAACAGTGTTGGTTGACCTTGGCGTGTGAATTAGGCCAGGGAAGACCGGCTAGGACAGGGGATTTTGGGGCCCCCTGTGATCCTATGCAAGGGCACTGGACCTACCGAACGACCAAGTGAGGCCACACCGATTGTAGGGTAGAGACCCTAGGAAAGGTACATGCATCATAATGAATTGAGTTCTAGTGTTTCTAGGATGTATTTGGAATTAAGAATAAATTAAAATTTTAAGAAGTTTTAAGAACGTTATTCTGCACTACTTGGGCTTAGGCATTCCTTGTTTACCTTGCAGCTATGGAACCTGGAAGGGGAACACATGTGGTACAGGAGATCGAGGCCCCAAAGACTACTTTGGCCGATCGGTAGAGAGCTGATCGAGAGGAAGAGGATGACCAGTGGCAGAAGACTCTTCAGGCCTTCCAGCGACAGTCCCTCGAGAAGTATGAGGGCAACACCTCCGACCTGAAGATGGAAGGCTGGCTAGAGGAGCTAGTTATAGGTTTCGGCCTGATTCGGGCCCCGGCCGAGTACTGGGTTCCTCTGGCCATCAGCCAGATGCGGGGAGCCGCGCGTCAGTGGTGGACGCTTTACCTGGGGGAGAGGAGAGAGTCTGAGGTGGCTTGGGCGGATTTCGAGAGGGAGTTCTGGACAGAATTCCTCTCCTCGGTAATGAAGGCAGAAAAGAGACAGGAGCTACTCTCCCTCCAGCTGGGTAGTATGTCCGTGAGGGAGTGAGGGATCAAGTTCAAGGACCTCCTACGTTTTTCTCCAGGCCTCTTTCCCGATGAGGAGTCTCGGGCAAGATATTTAGAGGAGGCACTCCGACCCTCCCCCCAGTATGATGTTACCCCCTTTACCATGCCGACGTACATGGAGGTCCAGAAGAAGGCCGAAGTGGTGGAGAGGATGCATGCTCAAGGAGGAGTGTCACGAGAGGGGATCTACCTGGGACCATTGAAGGGGAAGGCCATCAGCACCAGGCCTCCGGCGTCAGGACCCTCCAGGTTCCGACCAGAGGGAGCAGACCGCAGTAGTTTCAGTTTCGATCCCCCAGCCCTGGCCCTTTTCCTTTAGGCCCGGGACCGCGGTACTTCATTTGTGGGAGCCCTGGACATCTCCGGAGTCAGTGCCTAAACCGGGTGCAGTACGGCGGTGGTGGACACCTCCCGCACCCACCCCAGCAGCAGCTTCCAGCCAGACCATTCCAACAACATCAGGGACAGCGAGCTCCCACTCCTCTGAGGGAAGATGTAGGAGGAGGAGGCCGACCTCAGGGCGCACCTCAGGGACCTCGACCGGGGCGTGGTCGGGGAGGTGGCCGACAGCTGAGGGGTAGGGGAGCTGGGTGTGGACAGTTACATGTCACAGAGGCAGCATTTCCAGCAGGGCCATAGGTTTTTCGAGGTACGATCAGTCTGTTTAGAACTCTTTCATATGCCTTGTTCGGTACCAAAGATTCGCACTCCTTTGTTGCACCAAGTCTAGCCCGTGCCTTGGGTATAGATGCAGAGAGACTTCCAGAGCCCCTGGTGTTGAGCACACCAGTCGGAGGTCAGACCAACTTTTTGTTTGTTTTTTGGGGATGTAAACTGATGATAGGGCCACCTCAGTCATTTAGGGATCTTCCACTACTACAGATACAACCATACGATGTCATCCTAGGCATTGACTGGATATTTTATGTATGTTCCATCATCGAATGTTTCCAAAGAAGGGTTGTGTTCTCGGACTTGGACGGCCGGTGTGTTACTTTCACCGATGAGCGGGGCGGTCAGAAGGGAAACAGATGAGAGGAACCCCTCTTCTCCTTGTTGGCCGAGCTGACAGTGGAATCTGTAGATGCTGAAATGGTGGAAGTTCCAGAGATCGTCTGTGAGTTTATGGACGTCTTCCCTGAGGAGGTGATGGCTCTACCCCCTCGGCGTGATATCGAGTTTGGGATAGACCTGGAGCCCGGCGCTCGTCCGATCTCAATGGATCCTTACCGAATGACACCTTCGGAGATACGGGAGCTGCGGATCCAGATTGAAAATCTAATGAAGAGGGGTTATGTTCGCCCAATTTTTTCACCGTGGGGCGCTCCAGTCTTGTTCGTAAAGAAGGAAGATGGTGGTCTCTGGTTTTGCATCGACTACAGGAGGCAGAATCAGGTGACGATCAAGAATCGCTACCCTCTTCTGAGGATAGACGATCTCTTCAACCAACTGAAGTGGGCAGGGTGGTTCTCAAAGATCGACCTACGGTCTGGGTATCACCAGCTAAGAGTGAAGGAGGGCGACATCCCAAAGATGGTGTTCAGATGTAGGTATGGACACATCGAGTTCGTAGACATGCCCTTCGGCGTTACGAACTCCCCAGCTGTGTTCACGGGGCTTACGAACTCCATCTTCCGGGAGTACCTGGATCGGTTCGTGGTCGTATTCATTGATGACATCCTGGTCTACTCAAGATCATAGGAGGACCATGCGGAGCACATGAGGATGGTTTTGGAGGTCCTCCGACGTCATCAGCTCTATGTGAAGTTGTCGAAATGCAAGTTATGGACACGGGAAGTGCACTTCCTTGGGCACGTGGTGTCTGAGCAGGGGGTAGCGGTGCCCCCATAAAAAGATGAGGTGGTTGTTTCATGGGAAGCACCCAAGAATTTGGCAGAGGTCCGTAGTTTCCTTGGGCTGGCAGGTTACTATCGGAGGTTCGTACCCAACTTCTCCTGAGTTGTGGCACCTTTGACAGCCCTGACCAAGAATGACCAGGTTTTCGTGTGGAGCGAGCAGTGTGAGTCATCCATCAGCTATCTGAAGGAGAAGTTGGTTAGTGCCCCAGTGCTGATATTGCTAGAAGAAGGGGTGGCTTATGAGGTTTTTTGTGATGCCTCAGGACAGGGCCTCGGATGTGTGTTGATGCAGGAACAAGGGGTGATCTCTTATGGGTCTACGAATCTACACCCCCCATGAGCGTAATTACGCCACCCACGACCTGGAGCTTACAGCGGTCATTCTTGAGCTAATGTTATGGTTCCACTACCTCATCGGAGAGCGCTTTAAGGTCTTCACGAATCACAAAATCTTGAGGTATATCCTCTCCCAATGGGACCTAAACCTGCGAAGTGGAGATGGGTGGAGTTCCTCCAGGATTATGACTTCGACATCTCTTATAATGAGGGAAAGGGAAATGTAGTGGTCGATGCCTTGAGTGGGAGGATGCAGAAGGATGCGGTCCAGGAGTCGACGGATGCCTGGAAGGTGATAGAGGAGTTAGCTGCTTTACACCTAGACGAGAGGATGGATAGCGGTAGAGGCTTCCTGTATCAGATGACAGTACAATCATCTATATTTCAGCAAGTGGAGGAGTCTCAGTGGGGAGACCCAGAGTGCGAAGCGTTGTGTGACCGGGATGACTAGGGCAGTACTCCAGAAGGATGGGCTGAGGATGGTCAGAACCGGATGCTTTTCCAGAAGGGGTTGTTTGTTCTAAGAGTGATGTGTGGCAAGGTTCTTAGTGAGTTCCACAACTCACCCCTGGGGGTACACCCAGGAGTTTCCAAGATGTACCAGGGACTGAAAGGACAGTTTTGGTGGGCCGGAGTGAAGCATGCAGTGGTAGAGTTTGTGGCCAAGTGCTTAGTGTGTCAGCAAGTGAAGGCTGAACACCGATTTCCAGGCGGCCTACTGCAATCTCTAGATGTCCCCGAGTGGAAGTGGGACGACATCTCGATGGATTTCGTCACCGGACTACCCAAGGTCCAAGGGGGATATGATGCCATCTAGGTGGTAGTGGACAAGTTGACGAAATCGGATCACTTTCTGGCAATCCAGGAGTCGAGTGCTGTGGATACTTTGGCACGAATGTACGTGGATGAGGTGGTGCAGTTTCATGGAGTTCTGAGGTCTATAGTCTCAGATAGGGATGCACAATTTACCTCACAAGTTTGGAGAGGATTGCAGCATGCTTTTGGAACCGAGGTATGCCTTAGCACTGCTTTCCATCCCCAGACAGATGGACAAACAGAGCGCACCATCCAGACCTTGGAAGATATACTACGAGCATGTGTTCTGGACTCAGGACGATCATGGGTACGACACTTTCCCCTGGTAGAGTTCACCTACAATAATAGCTACCACTATACCATCGATATGGCCCTGTTTTAAGACTTGTACGGGAGGCCATGCCATTTACCTATGTGTTGGGACGAAGTAGGAGAGGCAGGCATCCTTGGCCCGAAGGTGGTGCAGAGAACAACAGAGATGGTTCAGCTCATACGGGAAAAGATGAAGGTTGCCCAGGACTGAAAGAAGTCGTATGCTGATACCAGGAGGAGGCCCTAGGAGTTTGAGGATGGAGACCACGTGTTCTTGAAGGTATCCCCTCAGCTTGGGCAGTGGAGGTTCGGAAAGGTGAGTAAGCTTTCTACCAGGTTCATCGGACCCTTCGATGTGTTGTGGCAGGTCAGCGAAGTGGCTTATCAACTAGAGTTACCACTGCCACTACTGAGGATAAATGATGTCTTTCATGTGTCCCAGCTCCGTCGGTATCTGCACAATGATTCACACGTCCTTGATTGGGGTGAGTTGGACATCGAGGACAAAGTGACCTTTGGGGAGAGACCAGTGATGATCGAGGATCGCAAGGAGAAGGTGCTTCGTGGGCGAACCATTCCCTTGGTTCGCGTGTTATGGATACATGGTGGGATTGAGGAGAGTACGTGGGAGAGGGAAGCACAGATGCGTACCCAGTACCCAGAGTTGTTTTGAGTTTGTTCCATGTTGTACCTGTTGTGGTAGAACATTTTGTCTTTTGGCTATGAAATGTACTGGGTTTCATTCCTCTATTTTTGTGTGAAAAGCCCTGGATATGGGGAGGAGAGAACCCGACCCCTAATCAAGACGCATTATGGTGGATGTGATCAAGCCTGTGCGAGCGAGTCAGTGCCGCCCAAAGCAGTTAATATCTTGACATGGGGGAGGAGACTCCCCAACCCACATGCCCGGGCAGTTTGGCATGGTATGTTGCTAGGTTCTTGGCGGGGAAATGTTTTAGTTGGCAAAGGTTCTCTCATGGGAGGTATCTTTCAAGGTGATTGTTCGGACCCTCCCTTTCCTTCTGGGTTGTTTAAATTCTCGAGGACAGGAATAGTTTGAGAGGTATCTAACTTGGTGACCCAGACACTCTTGGTCTTTCCCATTTCCAAAATCTGGGTCCTAAAGGGGTGGAATCTCAGTGAGACCAATCGGCGTGACCGATCGGGGAGACCGATTGGTGGGACCGAGCGGCGTTACCCGGCCTTGTCAAGTTGTTTCCAGTAGAGCTCATTTTTGCGCAAATAGGGGTTTTAACCCTATTTTGAACTGTTTGAGCGTGTTTTAAAGACCCATAACGCGCATAAGTGTTTTAATTAAATACTTAATGGATTAATGAGTCGGTTTAAACCACACGACCCCCTTTAATGACGAGTGGAGCTGCGTGGTCATCCCACGACCCCCGCGCCTTACGCGGTTTAGCATTTTTATCTCAACCGTCTGCGGCTCTTATAAACTAAGGGTTAGCCTTGGTTTCTCCTTTCCTCGATCGCGGCTTTTCAGAAACAACTTCTGGTCCATCGAGCGTGCCACATCGTTATCCGTAAATTTCTGCACCTGGCCTAAACGTCGATCATCTATCAATAAGTAGAGAATATCTCCTTCGCCTCTCTCTTTTGTGTATCATGCGGGGTGGGCGTGCTTATGTTCTGTAGAATTGGACAAACCAGACCTAAATGAAGATAATGAACTGGATTCTATAAATAAAGAGTGGGGCTGTGATCGTTGATGTTGTTTATATTATGACCATCTTTTTGAGTCGTGCTGGCTTATGCCTTCTGAAAATCGAGGCTGTTGGTGGTCATTGTTTGTGCACTAATGAACCCCTTCTGATGATTTAAATGGCCTGTTGTGGTTATAAACTCCTACTGTGAAAAGTAAATTGGTTAATCACGTATATCCGGCCAATGAAATTGAGGCACCATGATCAATCATTCTGTGATAACCCCGGTTAAAACACACCAAAATTGAAATCATGTAGTGTGTTAAGTCGGTTAAATCGGAAAATACTGTCATGGCCCTGACTTGTGTTGGTGGTGGTAGTTGGTTGTTTTCTTTTTCGGGCCGATTGCTGGAGATGTGGGAGGGGATGGGATCCCCTGTCTTTATACACTTGGTGGTTGAGTGAATTTGGGGATGGGATCCCCTGTTGGTATGGATTCGGTGGTTGTGAGTTTTATGACCGGGTGGGTACTTGTTTATATCACGAATTGGGGTGGGATCCTCTGTTGTTGAGAACCGGGTGTGGGTGATACGGTTGATGCTTGACTGTTTACTTTCCTAGAATTGTGCATATGCCTACTAGTTTCCCAGTAGTGCATAAACATAATTAAAAATTATTACTGAACATGAAACAAGAATGGGACAAATGGTTTTTGTTGGCGACAGTCGTGACTTGTGACTTGGACGTAGTGGTGTTGTGTTCTGTAGGCTGGTTAGGAAATACTATGCTTTGGGTGAGTGTTTGATACCAATATCTATACCTGTAGCTTTGTGTTTCTTATTCGCGCCCCACCCAAGTTGAGCACTTAGTTCCGAACACGCCCATTTCATGGGGGAGGGTATTTTTCCCAACACTATTCTTAGTGGCTGGTTATTAGCTGCTTTTCTGCTCCCTTTCCTGGATATCCCAAGTATATCCGGGCAGGCTGTGATGGCCTGAGGTACATTATTAGCCCAAGAACCGTCGGGCGGGGTAGTGTGGTGGTTGTCCAGGTGTGTGCGGCAGGTGGTTTCCCAAGTGTCTTCGGGATGAGGCCCAGGTGTCTTCGGGCATGGTAGTGGATCCTTTAGCCCAGGTGTCTTCGGGCATGGTGGTGGTTGTTCTGGCCTAGGTGTTTGCAGGCGTGGTTACGTGTGACAGTTGTGGCCCAGGTGTGTGCGAGCAGTATTCGACAGTGGGACTGCATGCAGTTGTGGCCCAGGTGTGTGCGGGCGGGTTTCAGCAGTGGGACTGCGTGCGGTTGTGGCCCAGGTGTGTGCGGGTGGGTGTGGCAGTGGGTCTGCGGTGAGAATGGCGGGATTGGTCCGATGCGTAGGATGTCTCAATAACCAGTGGGAAAGTGGCACGGGGTACCCAAAAATCGATGTGCTGACAATATATATATTACTTGACTTGCGTTATTTGGGGAGTGTGCCTTGGTGAGGCATGGGTGGATAGTTTACCTTGACAGGTGTTTGGTTTACTCCTTTTTCTCACGGGACATTAGCACGTTCCCCCACTTGTGCATGAGAGTCTTTGGTTTTCCCTATTGAGTGTACTTGTATGCTCACCCTACGTATATAAAACTGCTTTCAGGTTTCCATGAGGACTTCAGGGATCACGCAGGAACATACTAGCTCGGACCTTTGGGGCAGCTGCAGTTGTTGCTTTTCCTCTTTGGTACTTACATTTTTAGTCACATTTTGTACTTTGTGGCTTTACTTTTGGAACATGCATGTGGGAATGGTTTATTTTTTGCTTTACTTTTCCTCTACCTTGGTGTTGTTGGGTTTTCTTCTTCTTATCTCTCGAACCTATAAAATAAAAAGGGTAATGACTTCCATTTGTGTGAAATTTCCATACCATTGGTGCTAGTCGCCACTCCAAGACCTATTGAAGGCGGGTTTTGGGGGTAATTATCTATCCTTCAACTTAAAGAAGGAAGGGCCTGGAAATCTGATGACCCTTCCCTCCTTTTAGTGAAGGCGGGTCATGACATTAGTGGTTATAAATTATCATTAGATTATATTATTTTCATTTAATATAATTTAGGTCATTGTGAGTAATTTCACATTTAAACTGAACAAAAACAAGAGTTGATCTTTTGATAGTTATTATTTCTTTAAAACATACTTTTTGTTTTGAAAACTCAAATTAATATTAAATTATATTCTACCACATCTGTGTTTTGAATTTGAAAAAATGGATTCCATATTTTTAATCAGGAGGTCCATATTGTGTAAACAAGTAACTTTTATTTTTAGACATTATTAATAATTACTTCTGTAAAAATTTTATTTACCATGGTTAAAGGGTAAATCTGGTAAACAAGTATATGAAACAAAAATTATTATAATATTAAATTACACTTACATGTTTCATATTATTATTTCTCAATACATGTCTGACCATTTTCATCCTTCGGGAAATTTTGGGACCCCATGGAGCTACTTGGAAGAGATAATGACATTTTACATTAATTAATCTAATGTAAAGACAAAAATAATAAAAGAATTTATATTTTAGTAAAACATTTTTATATGATGTTATATAATTGATCACATTGAATATAAATATTATTTGAAAGATAAAAATATTTACAACATAATGGTGTTTTATTTATAATTCTTAGATACTAAATAATTTAATTTATTTGTGACACAATATTGATGGTGTAATTAAATTATTAATGAAATATTAAAATATTAGATAATATAAATATCCAAATAAAACTAATTTGAGACTTTTGATGATTTCCACTAATTTTAAAGGTTTATATAACATGTTATTATTGATTAAATATGTTTTTTATATGAAAATATGCTATTATGATTTTAAAAAAAATCAAATACCAAATAGTGTCAAAGATGACATAATTGAGTTTTTAAAACAAATAATATATTATTTATTAATGTAATATTACAAAAAATATATGGTTCGTTTGAAATACATAAATAAGGCTATATATATTAATAATGAACAACATGGTGTTCTATTGGATAGTTATAGTAAGTTTATTAACCATATAATATAAAAATACCATGATACTTGCCAAATGTAAATCTTTTTAACTAAGATTTAAATCTAAAGTATAAGGTTAATATGGTGACATAAACCTGTCTATAACCAATTGGTTGAGAGTTTTTTGACACATCGCATACATAGCCTTGAATAAATTTTTTTAGATCCATTAGGAATATAAAATGAATATATTATTAAATAATATTTCATGCTTTTCATAATGTTACCCTCACATCTATTGTAAAAGGGAACTTCCCCTTAACTTAATTTCACACCTCCAAAGACTTTTGGCTCAGCCACCCCCATACCAAATATCATCCAAACATTCCTCCTTTTATCCTAGAGTCCTTTATTTGTCCATAATGCCAACCTATGAATCCCTTTTCATTAAATCAAATGGAAGAACCCGGAGAAGAGGTTAATATTTCACCACCTCTTTGAAGTTAATTTCTTCATCCACTTCCTCTTTCTTTGTTGTTTCCCTTCTAAAACAATAACTCCAATATCTTATATATACTGTGTTGTTATTTAAAAAATGTTACAACCATATTCCTTTTTCTATCCATCCTATAAATGAAAAAGTCACCATACTTTTGTAGGTATGGCTTACTGCCTCCACGTCGTGGTGTAGTTTGTTATTCAAACACGTCATTATTTGGATGGTTATAATAAAATGTATAACTGCTGTAAATAATAAATATAACAAGTTAATGATTATGTATATGTGATATACCATCCAATTACATACTATTTCGTCATCAATGACATTGTCACTCGTGCGTACATACAGATTATCGTCTCCATGTACGCGCTGAGATTTGTTTCCCCATCGTAACCATTCAATAATAATTTTCATTTGATGATTAAAAATTATGTTTATTAAATTAATATCATTCTGGATATGAATCAAATACATCTTATCCATAACAAAATGGCTTACGTAACTAAGAATATAAAGTAAAACTAGTCAATTAATACCCAAAATGATAATACTACTAAAATATTATTAACAAAGCATTATTTGAATATCATATATGATATCATATTTTTGTATATAGTTTTTTTATAATTTAATGACAATGTTTTAACTATTATACTATAGTTTAACATACCATAGACTAATGAAAAGTACATCTTATGGGTTAATTTTACGATCTAATTATTATATGAGATTGTTTTTAGGTAGGTATTTACTGGGTCTGCTTTCTCATCCACATCTGTGTTTTCTTAAAATGGTATTTCAAAACCATTTTACTATTTAATAGACTATGGGTTAAAGTAATTTATACCGTTATTTGACCTTATATGTTTTGAAATGAATCATTCTGTCATTTTCCAAACAAGGTACTTTATGACCTTTTCTATAAAATTAAGGTTAGTTTGTTTTTTTTACTTATACGATGGGTGCTGCTATTTTTCATAGTTATAACATCATCAAACCTTCTCCTACATGATTATAGTAATATTTTCAAAATGTTTGTATTATTTTATAAATTATGTGACTCTTAAATGGTTTCAAAATAGAAAGGGGTATTTCATTCACATATTATTCATTTCATCTATGTCAACATCCTTTGAGAAATTTTAAACGTGTTTGAAGTTGATTTGTTATGGTATAAATCTTCCATAACATATAGAAGGTTTTGTTAAATGTTTTACTATGGAAGTGTTATTTTTATACCATTAATAGTTTATGGTTAATGTATTGACATTTTTTAAGCGTGTTCTAATACGAATGGTTACGTTAGGTGTCAATATTTTATATGAGGAATGTATTGGACATACTATGTGATGGGTGGAGCCCACTATAGCACCTCGATGCATCGGTAGGTCTAATGATACAATTAGATGTGGAATTGGTCGAGGCTAATCCCATTTTTGATATATGGTTTTGGGTGAGGCCAAAATCATTTTCAGGCGTCTAGGCCGAGGAGAAGACAAGATGTTTTAGAATGTATAGCATTATACATTCCCTCATTATGAGAATAATAATGATGGTTCATGTGGTTATTTCAATAGTAGAATACCCATGATAATGTTTTATTATGGAATTATTTACTCAGATTATATTACTTCCATAAGGTGTTCATTTTTATTATCTGTAAAGGAATGTGTTTTAAATTATTCACCATGCCTGATGTTTATATTATCTTCCACTATATTTCTTACCTTTACTGAGTATTTGAGCTCTCCACTTTCTTATGTTTCATTTTCCCAAGATATAAAGAAGTTACTTATTAGTGACTTGCAGGAATAATCTAGGAGAGACTTGGATCATTCAAATTGATTAAATTAGTGTTGTATTTCATTTCATGTTCTAATGTCGAACTTATGTATGTATCTTGTTTACAAGGCTACTAAACTGGTCGGTCTTTTGGGACATGATTCCATGTATCATGCCAATGTTATGTAATAATGCATCAACTCTAGGTAACTAGTGTTGAGTAATTATAGTTGGTATTAGAGGAAGTTTAGTACAATCCTTGGAAGCTAGATTTAGAAAAACATTGATTAGAAAACATTACCCTATGATAGACTTTGAGGATTAGAATTGAAGAACTTCCTAGAACTGTGGTGATCTAAATATTTTGTGTATTTTCCTATAAATACTTCCCTATATGGATATGAGTAGGTAGAGGTGGCCCTGGAATAGATTTACCTCAGGGTAAAAGCCGAAAACACCGCTTTGAGCTGGACTTGAACGGGAACTGCTGCACGACCACGGGCCTTGCCGCACTCTTGGTTACGAAACCTCCAGTGGAAATGATTAGTATAATTATCATTCTTTAAAAACCATTATGAAGAATTTATGAGTATATAAATCCTCATAGAATATATTTTTATGATTATGGATTATATCCATGAGCTATTCAATTTTTTATGTGTTTTACATGTATGGAATTATGTACTGTGATTCATAAACTAATCTAGTCTATGGCATTTTTTATTATTGGTTCCTAGTGGAACGAATTGAAACTTTATCAACGCACGTAATACATGTAGGGATTCCCATCAAACTCATTATAATTATAGTGGAGTTGGTGATACAACTGGTGCTGATCATCTTATCACCATACTGGGAAAACTCACTTAGGTTATGAATAATAACCTTACCTGAATGGAGAACCCTGATCCACAATGTGGAGGATCAATGTAAGATCACTTCATGAGAAAACAACCACCAACATTCAATGGGTCTACAAATACATTTGTAGCTGAACAATGGATATGTTCTATAGAAAAATTATTTCATGCATTGGGGAGTAGAGAAAGAGAAAAAGTTGTCATGGAAGTTTATCACCTCATTGGAGATGTAGATAAATGGTGGTCATTAATTAAATACACAAAGGAGGATGAAAAAGAATCAAGTATGGAATTGAGGGAGTTTATAGTTCTTTTCTGGGAAAAAATCATTTACTCTTGACCATCGCGCAGATATGGAAAGGAAATTTCTGTTTCTAAGACCATATGAGGTTAAGAATGTCGCAATGTATGAATCTAACATTACAAGGATAGAATGGAATGCAATAGATTATACATGTGACCCATGAAATACTATTTATCATTTCTTTGATAGGTTAAAACCATTTTTCTATTGAGAATTAGTCTTGCAATTCTTATCATCGAATAAAGATATTGTCCCATGTGCTATCAAGACAGATGAAAATTCACTATGTTTTACGACTTCAAAGAAAAGTATGAGAATAAGAGATCTACAGAACACTATGGGAAATGAAATAAAGAAACATAGAATAAGGGAATAGTTGAATTTACACCCTTTGATAATTTTAGAAAGAAGCACCCTGGTGCCTGTCTAAAAGGAAAAGGAGTATGCTACAATGTGTATAGAAATTCCAACTTGATAGTGATTGTAAGGGGAAGAAATAATCTATCAATATTCAATGCTACAATTGCAGGGATATGAAACATTATGAAAATGAATGTCCAATGCGCCAGGGAAACATACCTCAAAAATGGCCTAGGGGTCAAGGCCAAGATTAGGAGATCACTACTCCTGATGTTGAAGCTCCAGAAGGACTAATGGCAGGTAATTTAAGGTTTTCTAAAGATTATAAAATGTGTTATTTGATTATGGGTCATCACATTATTTCATATCTTCCCAGTTTTCTAGAAAAATTAGATATTTCCAATTTTATTTAATATGGGAGTTGTGAGTCAAAACTCCCCTGGCATGTATCATTGAAACAATGTTTTGTGAATCTGTCCCCATTAAGGTATATAAATGATATTTATTTGATTATATAATCATCATTCCCATGATTGTATTTGATTTAATAGTCGGTATGGATTGTCTTTCAGACTATGATGTGAAAATTTATTGTAATAAGAAAGATGATACAATTCTCGATGATGATAATGGGTACCTAATCATTAGAGTAGAAACATAACCATCTGATTCCTATCTAGATCCTCCCCGAGTAGCTATACTAAATACAAATATTGGGGCGGATGATAATGAAATAATTATGCGTGAGGAAAAGAATGTTTGAATAGAATATGTACTTATTATGCAAGAATATGTTGTTGTGTTTCTAGAGGATTTACCTAGACATCTTTAGAAAGAGAAATTGATATTACCATTGATTTAATACCTGGTTCAAGGCCCATATCGAAGAAAACATATAGAATGGTCCTAGTGGAATTAGAGGATCTAATGAAACAATTAATGGAATAAAGTAATAAGCGACGTATTTGACCTAGTGTTTCTCTAAGGGGAGCCTATGTCCTTTTTGTGAAAAAAATGGTGGATTTGTGAAGTTGTGCATTGACTTCAGAGAGATGAATGATATAAAAATAATGAATAAGTATCCACTAACTCTCATTAATGATTTATTTGACCAAATGCATAGAGATCAATATTTTTGAAAGATTGACCTTCGATCTGGATATCATCAGTTTTGTGTGAAGAATGAATACATTTCGAAAACAACATTTCAAACCAGGTATAGACATTATGAGTTTACAGTAATGCCTTTTGGATTGACTAATGAACCATCTATCTTTATGGATCTAATGAATAGAGTTTTCAATTAATATATTTACTAAATTTTAGTTGTATTTATTTATTATATATTGGCATACTCCAAAAGGTATGAATATCAAGAAAATCACATGTGCATTATTCAAAAGACACTTAGAAGAAATTAATTATATTGGAAATTTAAAAGTGTGAATTATGGATTTAAGAGATTTCATATCTTGGACATATTGTCTCTAAGGATGGAATCACTATGGATCCTTCAAAGACCATGGAAATCCCAAAATAGCCAGCCTCGACGAGTATAACTGAGGTACACAGTTTTATTGGTTTTGGAGGTTATTATCGACGTTTTGTCCATAATTTTTCCTGGTTGGCTAACCCATTAATCAAGATCACATGAAAAGGGGTTATTTTTTTGATAAAAGAGTGTGAAATTTTTTTTGAAGAACTAAAGAAAAGATTATTCAATTCTATTATATTGACTCTACCATCAGGGAATGATGGGTTTGTTATTTAGAGTGATGCTTCAACGAAAGGAATTGGTTGTGTCCTTATGAAAAATTATAGTGTTATTGACTATGAATCATGAAATCTAAAAAATAATGATAAAAACTATACCATTCCTGATATTGAGTTAGAAGCAGTAATATTCTCTCTAATGATATGGAGACACTGTCTCCACGGCGAAAAATGTGAGATTTATACTGATCACAAGAGTTTGAAGTATATTTTCTCCCTAAAAGAACTCATAATTAGGAAAATATATTGACATGAACCACTCAAGGATTATCATTTCACTATACACTACCACCCCAAGAAGGAAAATAAGGTGGAAGATGCTTTGAGTAGAAAAGATCATGGAGTTCTGAACATGGTGAGAGATGAAAGGGATCCTATTTTCCAGGATCTAGTAATGATGGATATGGGAATAACCATGGAAGGTGAACCATCAATACTTTTTCAAATGGTTGCCAGACCATAATTATTTGAAAGGTTAAATAGTTCCCAGACTGATGATGTGGAGTTTCAAAAGAAGATTACATCTTTTAATGATGAGATATTGAGTGACTTCGTATATGAAGATGGAATTTTGATGTTTGGGAAGACACATTTTTTTCCTTTCATTCCAGATCTAAAAAGATAATTTTTGGATGATTCTAATAGACCCAATTTCTCTATACACCCTGGGAGCACTAATATGTATAGAGATTTGAAGGATCATTTTTGGTGGGACAACAGGAAGAGGGAGGTTGCAAATTTTTTCTCCAGATGAATGGTTTGTCAACAAGTGAAAGATGGAAGGCGACTACCAGGAAGAGTCATGCAACCTCTTCCCATACCTAAGTGGAAATGGGATGATATTATGATGGATATAGTCATGGGACTACCAAAGGCACCATGACAGAATGATGCAATATGGGTCATTGTGGATCGTCTTACCAATTCAGCACATTTTATTGCTGTAATAGGAGATTTACCACATGAACGTTTAACAAGAATGTATATTAATAAAGTTGTAAGACTTCATGGAGTACCCCTATCGATTTTTTCTGATCGTGATGACCATTTTACATCAAGACTCTGGAAATTTTTTCAAAAAGCCATAGATACAGAACATTGTTTGAGCACAACCTTCCTTCCTAAAACTGATGGAAAATCATAACAGACTAATCAAACTATAGAAGGTATGTTCAGATGTTGCTCACCTGACTTTCAAGGAATGTGGGATCAATATTTACCTCTCGTAGAATTATCTTATAATAATAGTTTCCATTCACGTATTCATATGGCACTATATGAAGCATTATATGGAAAGAGATGCGGCACCCCAACTTTTTTGAGATGATGTTGGTGAAAGAAAACTCATAGGCCCAGAAATTGTTTAGGAAACAATGAAAAAGGTGAATATTATCCAAACCCACATCAAATCAACCCAATGTAGGAAGACGATCTATGTTGATAATCAGAATAAGGATTTGTAATTTCATGTAGGAGATCATGTTTTCTTGAAGTTATCTCCGTGGAAGTGATTTATAAAATTCTGTAAGAAGGGTAAATTTAAGACCAGGTACATCGGACCCATCGAAATTCTAGAACGAATTGGGTCTGTAGCTTACCATTTGGAAATGCCGAAAACTCTCTCCAATGTTCACGATGTGTTCTACGTATCACTGTTGAGAAAATACATGCTTGACCCTATGCATGTACTCACATATGAGGAAATTGAACTGGAACCTGATTTGTCTTATTGTGAAGATCATGTCAAGAATCGTTATACAAGAGAACAAGTGTTGAGAAACTGAGCAACTCGTCTAGTAAAAGTTCTAAGGATAAACCATAAGATAGAACATGAAACATGGGAACTAGGGAAACATATGATGCAGAACCACCTGAATCCTTTTGTGCGACAGTAAACTATAAATTTGGAGGACGAAATTATTTTGGAGAATTTTGTAAAACCTAAAGCTTCTATGGTATTTTTACCTTTAAATAATGAAATAGCTTCCATTGTACAAAACATCGAGATTCTAACGCACCACAACCAATCAAACTAGCCTCTTTGAATAGTAATACCAAAATTTTGAAATTTTCTAAATTCTATAATTCAAAATGAACTTCATTTTTGAATTTGTAATATTGAAATTAGCTTAGGGTAAGTTTTTTGAAATTTTCTGAAAACGTTCAATTTTTTATGAATAGTTCCAACTTTTTATTAAAAACATCTCTTTTAATCGAAATAATTTATACTGTGAAATTTTACATTCGAATGTTTTTAAAGTATAATTATATTATATTTTATTAATTTAATATAATTTTGGTAATTTTGTGTAATTTCACATTTAAAATGAACATAAACAAGTGCTAATCTTTTGATAGTTATTATTTCTTAAAAACACACTTTTTGTTTTGACAACGGAAATTAATTTTAAATTATTTTAATCCCATTTTGTGTTTTGAATTTGTAAAAATGGATTAAATATATGGAATTAGGAATTATAAATTGTGAAAATAGGTAACTTTTATTTTAAGATATTATTAATAATTACGTAGGTAAATATTTTATTTACCATTGTTAAAAGATTAATCCGATAAATAATGGTAAACCATTAATATTATAATAATATTATGTTATACTAAATTGTTTCCTAATTCTATTTGATTTTTCATTTCTGATCGTGGGTATCCTAGAGTATATTTTGGGACCCCATCGAGCCACGTGGGAGTGATAATGACATTTTTCATTATTTAATATAATGTCAAGACAAAAATAACAAAAGAATATATCGTTTAGTAAAACATTTTTATAAGGGTTTATATAATTGATCTCTTAGAATATAAATATTAATTATAATTAAAATATTATTTCCTATATAATGTTTTCTTATTTATAGTTTATATAAATTAAATGATTTAATTTATTAATGACACATTGATGATGCAGAAATTACTTAATTACTGAAATATTAAAATATCTTATATTCTAAATATCCAAATAAATTTAATATGAGACATTTTATGAATTAAAATAATTTTCATGGTTAATATGACATTTTAGGGACTATTAAATAATATTTTTTCTAAGAAATCATGCTTTTATAATTCTCTCAAAAATCAAATACTAAATATATTTAAAATTGACATAATTGAGTTTTTAAAACAAATACTATATTATTAATTGTAATAATATTCTTAAAAATATAAGGTTTTGAAAAAAGACTTAAATAAGGTTTTATATATTAATAATTAACCGCATGTGGTTCTCTGGGTGGGTTATAATATGTTTATTAACCATATTATATAAATATACAAAGAGACATGGTAAATATCAATCTATTTAACTAGGTGTTAAATCTAATGGATAATGTTAGTATGGTGACCTAAACCATTAAAAAACCTATTGGTTGAGAGATTTTAGACCCATACCTACCTTATCATTGAAGTAAATCATTTTGGATCCATTAGAAACCAAATATTAATTTATTATATAATAATATTTCACGCTTTTCTTAAAGTGACCCTCACCTCTATTATAAATGTTCACTTCCCTTCTCTTAATTTCACACCTACAAAGCCTTTTGGCTCAAACAAAAACTGACCAAATATCCTAAAATATTTCCTCCCTTAATCTTAGAAGCCTTTATTTGGTCATATATCCAGACTATGGAGCACTTTTGATCAAATTAGAAGAAAGAACCTGAAAAAGAGGTAAATATATCACCCCCTCTTCCAAGTTATTTTCTTCTTCCACATCTTCATTCAATTTTGTTTCCATTCAAAAATAATAAATCCAGTATCTTCTATGTAATCTGATGTTATTAAAAAAATGGTACAACCATATTCATTATTCTATCCATCCTATAAATGACAAATTCACCATATGTGCGAATATACGACTTACCATCTCCACGTCGTGGTGTAGCTTGTTATTCAAACACATCATAATTTGGATGGGTATAATAAGAAGTATAACTGATGTTAATATTGATTATAACATGTTATTGATTCTATATATATGATATAAAACCCAATTAGAAACTATTTCTCCATCAATGAAATTGTCGCTCGTGCGTATGTTTGGATTACCGTCTCCACGAACGTGATGAGATTCATTTCCCCATCGTAAAAATGTAAGAATAATTTTCATTTGATGATTAAAAATAATTTTTAAGAAGTTAATATCATTATGGATATGAATTGAATACATCAATTACATAACAAACATGGCTTATGTAACCTAGCATATAAAGGAAATTGAGTCAGTTAACTCCCAAAATGATGATACTACTAAAATATTATTAACAATTCAATAGTAAAATATCATATATGATATCATATCAATGTATATATTTATTTTATAATTTAATAACAAGGTTTTAACTATTATAGAGGAGTATAACATATCATCGACTAAGGAAATGTACATGTTAAGGGTTTATTTCACAATCTCTTTATAATCCAATTTTGTTTTTACCTAAGTATCCACTGGGACCTCATTATCATCCACATCCATGTTTTCATAAAAATGTATTTCAAAATATTTTAACTATTTATTATACTATGGGATAAAGTCAATTATACCCACATTTTAGCTTATATATTTCCAAAGGAATATTTTCATCATTTTCAAAAAAATTTATTTTATGATATTTTCAACAAAATTATGGTAAGAATGTTTTTTTAAACTTATATGGCTGGTGTGGCTATTTTCCTCCATTATGACATCATAGAAGATTCCATTAGAAGCTTATAAAAATATTTTAAAAATCAATTTTTTCATTTATAATAATGTGACTCTTTAATGGTTTCAAAATACATAGAGGTATTTCTTTTAAATATTTATCATTTCATCTATGTCAACATCCATTGATGAATTTTAAACTTGTTTTAAGTTGATTTATTATGATACAAATCATCCATAATATATTGAAGGTTCTATGTTATGTTTGACTATGGATGAGTTATTTATATACCATTAATAGTTTATGGTTAATATATTGATATTTCAAATGGTATTTCTAATACAAATACATATGTCATATTTCAAACTTTTCATATGAGGAATGTATTGGACATAGTAAGTGATGGTTGGAGCCCGATATAGCTCCTCGATGCATTAGTAGGTATCATGAGATAATTAGATGTGTAATTGGAAAAGTACATCCCCAATTTTGATATATGGTTTTGGCTGATGCCTTAATCATTTTTAGATGTCTTGGTCAAGACCTTGACAAGATGTTTTAGAATGTCTGACATTATACATTCCCTCATTATGAAAATAATAAGGATGGTTCATGTGGTTATTCGACTAAAAGAATACCCATAACTATGTTTTATTATTGAATTATTTACTCAGCTCATATTCCTACGTTATAGTGTTCAATTTTATTATTTGTAAAGGCCTGTGTTTTTAATTATTCACCATGCCTAATGTTTATGTTATCTTCTGCTATATTACTAACCCTTACTGAGAGTTTGAGTTCACCCATTTCTTATGATTCATTTTCAAAGGATACAAAGAAGTTAGTTATGAGTGACTTGAAGGAATATTCTAGGAGGCTTGGATCTTTCTAATGGAATAAATTAGTGTCATATTTCTTTTCACGTTGTAATGTTGAACTTATGTTTGTACCTTGTTTACAAGGCTACTAAACCGATCTGTCTTCCCGGACATGATTACTTGTATAATTTCAATGTTATGTAATAATACACTGACACTGGGTATCTAGGGATGGGGAATTACATTATCATTTCATAATCAATAAATATTTATATGTTTATGTATTACCACTATGATTGAACATGAATGTTCAAGTATCCATAGAATGTGGTAGTGTCTATTCAAAATAAATTGTTGTTCATGGTCGTACATTTTTCTAATAATGCTCAATATAGTAGGATACTGATCAATCAGTCATTAAAATGGGTAGGAGATATCCTTTTTGATATTTCAAATGTAGAGACAAATAAACCAGAAATATATATATTGTTGGTCCAATATTAAATTAGTATAATATACATGGAATCACAACCTGAGAACCGAACTGGTTATTGGACTTAGTAAGGTAGGCATATAAATTATATAATCATTAAAATTTTAAAAGTAAAATAGGAAAAGGTATTTCCATAATAAATATATTATTCCTCATTTTTAATTCCTACATATCAATCAATAAAATACTACGCTGTACCCAGGAGAGAATAAAATATAAGAAATGGATTTTACCAGAGACTCATTAAGGGTATGCCTAAAATTGATTCAACAATTAAATATGGAATAATAAATTTGGAATTTCATACAAATTAAAAAAATTATATTTATCCAATATCATGAGCATAATGTGGTAGTAATACATAATAATAAAATAATTCCTTACAAATAATCAATTGGGATTGAAGTATAACCACTTGTTTTAAAAAACTAATTGAATAATAAAATGGAATATCAATTATAAAATACATAATGATAGAATAATTAATTATAGGAAATCCTAAAAATTCTATCAAGGCCTCATTCAAATAATTTTTTTCATCAATATCTCGTGGAAGGAAATTTTACAATCAACTATAAGGCCTCGACCAAATAATAAATTTAATTTTTCTCATGAGACCTACTGATGCATCATGAGGCTATTTAATTATAGTTTTAAACCATAACATAAGAATTAAAAATAATTCCTCAAAATAAAAGGGGTGATTTATAATTAACATAAAAATTATTGATCAAAAAATCATTCAAAATATTCATATTAACTCAAATAAATACACAAAATCAAAAATAATTCTGCGTAAAATGGGGAAAATAAATAAAAAGGAAATTCCTAGTGAAACTAAGGAAAATCCATCCAATTTTATAAAATTTATTGTTTCAATATAATATTCCTCAAGTGTATCATAATAAAAAAGGGTGGATTTCGGGAATAAATAGAAATATGATAAAAATATCATTGAAATCATTTTTAAAAAAAAGTATCTTTTCTTTATTAAAAATAAATTCAAAATAATTTTTCAATAAAATTATTTAGATATTTATTTTCATATAAAATAACAAATTAAATCATGTGTATTAATATTAAAACGTATAAAATGTTAAAAATTAATAAAACATTCCATAATATATAGTTTTTAAATGTTATAGAAATTTAATAATTTTTATAAAACATGGATGGGGAAGAAAACATTATTTTCAGCCAAATGGAGTAATGAATTCTAATTTTATTAAATTCATTTTCTCATTCATGATAAGTATCATAGAGTAAAAATATATAACAATGAAATGAAATGTTCTGAAATAAATGGATGATTATAAAATACATTGAGATGAAGAAATAAATAAAATATAATTTCCCCATGGGAGATGTAAAAAATAAGTAATCACGAAAAATGATTACATTGATAAATGAATCCATACCACTTTTGTAACATTTGAATCAAAAACCCCGTGAAAGAATCCAAATCCTAAAAAATAAATTCAATGAATATAAAATAAGTAATGATATAATATACGATAAAAACCTCACAAATTATATAATTCATTATTATAGAGAAAGTCTCATGAAAGTAAAAGCAAGATAAAAAATGCATAATAGTTGTTCCATGTCGATTTTATGTTCATAAACCACAAGTATAATAAATATAGGTTTATTAAAAATAAATTAGAAAACAAAAATCATATATTTAATATCATATATAGATTACTTATATACATTTATCACTCATTACTTTGTAATTTTTTATTAAAATCATCATTTTTTGTGACAATTGCTTCATTTTTCATTTATTTTTTTGTTCCTAAATTTTGGATCATTTTATTTCATCATGGTTACATAATATACTTAATGTTAATAATGTTATGAATATACAATATATTCATTATATATATAGTAATATATAATGGTTGGTGACAGAAAATTGATTACATCGTTCCATGAGAATGTAGGCCATATGCACAAATGAATGATCTTACAATGCTTCTTGAAGGATATAATAGGATGAGAATATGTATTAATTAAAATTTAAATAATCATTATTAGGTTATATATAACATTTTTATTATAAAAAACCATCCACATTACAATCTATATAAAATAAATTGGAAATAATTTCATATCATAATGTGTACAAAGCATTCCACACATACACACATGCAATATTAATATCTTCCAATGGATTATAAGGTAATAATTTAGTTGTGATATTGTATTCCCTAATGTATGGATATAATATTAATATAAAATATATTTTATAAATTTATCTTTACTACCTTCTATGAGATGCGTATGGGAAAAACGGATCACATCACTACATGATGTGGTACTCCACCTTACACAAGAGTGATGTTATCATATTCCTCACACAATGGAAGGTACTTAGGTATAAATGATATAATAATTAAATAATATTAATAATATCATTATTTATATAAAAATATGTAATTTTTTTTTCTAAAAACCATCCTTGGAATCTGGTGATGGAAAACTAAGAATATCTGAACATGAGGCGATTACCCAGTGTACACATGATCAAAGGTTTCATTTTATATTTGGTGGATGTTGAGTTATATATAGGTTATTCTATTAAGATAATAATTTTTTTATATATGACATATTTTTTTTATTATTTGGGAAAATTCAAAAAATAATACACTTAGTTTTATGAAGAATTAAAATGAAGATGCATAGTTAAACGAGTTATCCCTTCTTCATGAAACTTCATATGTTTACTAAGTTCCATTCCGTATTAGCATTATTATATGAATTAATCATATACGATATGGGTATTTATCCAAGGGTGATAGTTGGTATGTTATTGAAATATCCAAAAGGATTTGGTAGTTGAATGTGTGGTGGAGAGTGTTAGTCATCTATAAGCGGTGGAGTGGACAGACATAGTATTTTTTAAAAGAATCAGTTACACCCATGTTATTATAATTAAAAAAGACTCTAAAATGGTACATTATATAACCATTGATATTTTGGTGACAAAATATGTCCATAAAATGGTTTATGGGCATGTTTTTATGCCATTGTAACCATTATCATTTCGGTTTAACCTCTAATAAACAAATTTTAATCTTCAACCATGGTATTTAATATTTTCTATTTTTAATATTCATTGTGGTAAGAAAATGATGTTTTACTTAATTGGAAATATATAACAATATTATTTAAATTATAGATACTTTTCGTCAAATTAATATCACATTATATGGGGAATCCAATTAAATATTATAAGAAGAGACTCGAGGATAAAGAGGGTTTCCAAAGGGAAAATTTACATTATTGTAGAGTGTTTTAATATCAAATTGATTCGAGTGGCTTTAATTAGATAAAATAAAACATTATTGAACACTTTCTAGATAAAAATGTTTATATATTATTTATATTTATAAATAATTCATATGAATATATGATAAAAACTAAATTTTAGTATTTTTGATCATTTATAAAAAATAATCATTTAAGAAAATAAAAAAAATCATAGTAACTTAATTTTAAAATATATATTTCAAAAAATAAATTATGTTTTTATTTAAATTTTATTAAATGGATAAACAATATTACTTAATCATCAGTTTTAAGAGTGAGGAATATGTTACACAGGAAAACAAAATTTTCCCAAAATCATTTCATAATCTTTCAAATTGATCTTATTTTTCTTCTGATCATTATATACCAATTATAATTAATTTATAAATTTGTAAACAAAAAATATTTTATTATCTTTTTATTCTTATTCATACCCACCAACATAATCTCCAGGTGACAATGTCCATGTTTAAATAATAATATTTTAATGGAGTTAAGTGTTTTAATTAATCCCTATGTTTTGGGCATCACATGATATTTAGTATATTGAATTGAATTAAAATTAAATATATCCTAAGGTATTTAGGTGTTATATTGTTTTATAATCATTGTTCTTGGTTTCATAAATAGTTTCAAACATGATGTTTCTAATTTATAATATTGGGTTGTTATATTTTATCCCCTTTAATAAATTTATCCTCTCAATTTGATGTTGATCTCAAGAATAATGATTTAGAAACGTGAAAATTTTCTTTTTTAAATCAAACATAATGAGAATGATCAATAAAAATATTACTGAGATGCAAGAATAGAATGTATGATAGTCGTCTGAAATAATCACATAATTATATTTGCATATATGAGAAAATAGTTGTGAAGTGAAGCTATAGTCACGGATGAAAATTATGATACCCATATATTGATTGAGGGTGATATAATTTATTAACAACAATAAGGTAAATGGTAAAGATAATGTCAAAAAATAATAGAAATATACAATTATTTAAGGGGAAATATTTTTCATCCAAAATGATGTTACTATGAAAAAATTTCTGTTTCTAGATCATTTTCATAGAATTAAGATTTTCCTTTACTATAAATTCTATGAACAAAAATTATTCTAATTACAAGAAATCTTAATATTTAATAAGAATAATTTCATCCGTTATTTTTATTATTCTATAATTTCACAATATATTTCATTCTTTGAAGAAATAAATATCGATGAAACTTTTTCAACGATGAACATTTAAGTGATCCCTAGATTTCCTAGCGAATTCTCATGTCTCTAGATACTTTATTAACCAAAATTTTAATAACAAATTATCCAAAAGAAACACAATCATCATCTTAATGCCTTATATATATATAGTTAATCATATGACACATCCAAATATAAATAATAAATTTCATTGTCAAATTTATTTTAAGGGTGGTCACTAAATTAATGTTATCTAACCCATATAATATAATGTGAATATTAATGTCAGATTCCAAATATCTGAATGCCTTGATCACCATAAGGCCTTAATTAAATAATTCATTCCTAAAAAATATAATATCATGTTTTTTAATATATTTCCTAAACCCAAACATATAAAAAAATCTAGTATAGATTACATAAACCATAAAATCACTTACTATTTTTATGGATACCAATAATGTCCCATAAAAATATAATTTTCATTTTTATATCAATATATAGGATATATTAAGTTTTTTCTTATAATAATTTTTTGTTTTATAATAATATCACCATTTCACTAAAAAATTGTTCATGGTACCATTCAACACATGATTTATAATGCATATTGAAACTTTAATTTTTAAGAATCTTTATAGGTTTCATGATTTATATAATGAGAATATCATAAAAAATACAATTATACAACAAATTTATGAGATCCAAATACCATTATAAATTATTCATTCTATAACTTTTGTATAAATTTTATAAAATTTACCTTGGTTTCTTATCTTCATCGGAGTTGTATTCCATATATGATTTGGGTACTGGTTGTAATAGTGCATCATCCCATTATAGCTAAAGAACCTCACATTAATATGTATTGACATACACATGAATTCTAGAGCATGATGACATATATATCCACACTTAATACTAACTCCTTATCATTTTTGGAATATAATATGAATCTACATTGCCAAAGTATCACATGTGGAAGAATATGTCTTCCTCTTTTCCCCTTGTCGACTTTTTATTTTGATTTCTCTTATTCTCTTTCTTCCTTTCAAAGCAATATGACTTGGAGAAATCATTATATATATTGGTATCACATGATATGATCCCCTCTTATGATGATAATGTTTTGGAGACATGTTACCTTTTATGTATTGAAAATTCACAATGAATAATGGTCAATATATATCTATATATTATATTTGTTTTCTACATAATGATTTATTATCCATGTAATTTTTATTCATAATAAGAAAATTTTAATCAGATTTTTATCATTGAATCAATCATATTATTTCTAGATCAACTCATCACCCATGAGGAGACTAGTTTTCCATGAGGTGTACATTGAAATAATTCCATTTAATGTTTTCAATTTCATCGTCATTCTTTGTGTTTAAAATGAGTGATATTTATTGATATTCATCTCTTAATAGGTGATAAAAATTAATTAAATCTTTCTTATTGTCATTACATCCTAGAGTGAGTAATATCATCTCTATGGAATTTATCCATTTCTTAGATAAAAATTGATTTTAAACAAATCTAATGATGGAGTATTAATAAGCATGAAGTTGCTAACATTTTTACAAAATATGGTCGATCATCAGGTAGCTTCCAATTGGAAAGGTTATAACTCATTTATAAAGTTAGATACCCCAATATGTTTATAATTTTATCAGTTCCAACTGCAGCACCAACCCCATATTTGATATCTATCAAAAGAGGGAAATCCCAAAATGTACTATATTGAGTTGTTTTAAAATTGTGTATCCCCTATAAAACTATTCATAAAATAACTATATAAATAATAAATATTATATAAATATAGTATATTAACTCAGAGAATATGTATAATATTGTGATGATGTCGTTAATGAGTATAAATACCATTAAAATTTCATTAATTTTTTTAATTTAATAAAATTCACCCTATAAAAATATTTATTAAAAACAATTCACTAATTTTTTTAAAAAAATATATTTCAATTAAGACATCCTTTGAAAAATTTTGCATTAATATTTCAGTTATTGAATGTTCAGGATGGTGGAATATTATGCTTATGCCATACATGGTTAATCAATGATTACAAAATCATTTTTTGTAAAATGGAAATAAGAATTGATTAGAAAAAACATGAATAATCCTTTAAATAAATTATTTTTCAAATATCCAATCATTTTTATTAAATTATTCTATAAATAATTTGTATAAGTAAAAAAATTATTTTTAAAAATTGATTTGGAAGGAAAAAATAGTTTTGACCGATGATAGATATGAATTTGGATTTTCATAAAAAAACTTCTCACTTATTTATTTAATAAAGATAGAAAAAAGGTAATATTAGTTAAAATTTCATAAATAACTAGATGGGAATATATTATATTGATATTATGATTGAAATATCAAATGATTATCCCATGTGAGACGTAAACATAAATAATAATAAATAATGATGAGATCATGAAACAAACCCTTACCACTATGGTAAAACTTGATACATAAGCCTCATGAAAGAAATAACATTGAATTAATAATTATATATCATGAAATTAAATGAATACATGATATTTAATAGAAAAGGGGAATGATGTAGACAATAAAAATGAAATAAGTGGTTAGTATGTTATACGTCTCATATAAGTAAATGTGAGATAAGAAACCCTTACGAGTTGCTCAACATTCTCTATTTGTTATAGATGTAGTTGTGTAATAAAAAATGGATTATTAGATATTTATTATATAACCATACTCATATAACTGAAAAATATATGATATACTTATCATCATTTTGCAGTATTTTATTTTAAATTATTTTTTAATATAATAATATCAAGAGACAGTTTCCCTATTTTTCATTTATGTTATTACTTGGTATGTTTGGTCCTTCTAATTAAATCATAGTTTCATCATATTCATTATTTAAACTATAATTTAAATATTAAATATATTTATTTGCACTGATTTATTATAATATATATAATTTAGTGATAAAATATGGTTTACACCATTCATGGAGATGGTAGGTCAGAGCTATACATTAATGTTTTCTCCATTTTTCTCTAAGAATGGATGTTAGGGATAATAAATATAATTAACCATTAATATATCATTAATATGTTATATATATCACATAATAAAATAAAATGAACCCTTATTACTATCCATGTAAGAATATATATAAAAACATTTCACATCTCTATGTCGAGGCGGTAGTCCATATGTACCCACAAAAAACATTAGTATTTTACAAATGGATTGAGATTTAAGATGATATATGTGATTTTATATTTCCATAAGTATTTTATGATTAAAAATATCACATATATTAATTAATATCTCTTTTTACTAAATTCCTTTTAAAGGGTATGTGAAAAACTATTCATATTGCTTTGCGAGAAAGTTGACTTCCATATACATGAGCGATGATATTTGATCACTGATGGAATGGAATGTAAAATTTAATATGTTATTTTATAACTAAATAAGTATCATGATATTTTAAATTTCATATAATTGTCTTAAATAAATCATTACATCAATCATTTAATGGTTGTGATGGAAAATGAATGACATTGGTTTCTAAAGAAGTAGTTTACCATACACATGAATAAAAATTTCATTATATATTTAATGGAATTGGAGGTGGATATAGCTTTTAATCAAAAAAATAATAATAAAATAGTGTATATTAGATACTCTATGTTTAAATTTTTCATATAAAGAATTATTATATGCGTATATAATAATAATTAAAATGAATATTCATAACTAAAAATGTTACATACTCATTTAAAAACATCGTTATGATTAAATGAAACCCTACATATATTTTTTTTATAGTCATAAAATATACTATAGGATGTGTGGAAGTATATGAATAATATTGTTTTATGTATTGTTTTTTCCAAATAGCCTTGACTGTGTGAAGAGGACAGAGAGGGTTTCCTTAAATATGATGGGTAGAGTAAAAACATGACATTTCTGAAATGAATCAATTAAACCCATGTATTAATAATTCAAAACCCCCAAAAATCAGTCATTCTTAAAACATATTAACTATAGGTTATATTTTGAGCCATACCATTAGTCATGGAAATGTTATACGATAATTTTTACATTTTCCATCTTATTTTAACACCCTTGTATACTGATTTTTATATTAATAACGGTAATTAATTTTTTTTGTTTTTAATATTCATAATGGTAAAAAATATAACTTAACCTTATTAGATACTAAAAATTATTATGATTCCAAATATGTAATCCATTTTTTATAATTAAATTCATTGATGTAGTAGAATATACATAAAAATTATACATGCATACAAGATGGAAAAGCAGGTTTACAAATAAAAAAATTTCATAACTGAAGAATGTTTTCATATAAAATCTAAATATGAAAATTATTACAATTACCAAAATATAATGAATTATAATATGATTTAACTATTTTTTACATCTAAATAAATTTAAAATATAAATAACCTTTTTGAATAATTTCTTCAAAAAATTATTTTTCAATTGCAATCCAGTAATTTTATCATTTAATAAAACAATTGAAATTATAATAAAATTCTAAAATCATTTACAAATTATAATTTTTAAATATATATATATTTAATTATTTTCGATATAAATTTTCTATAATTGGTAAAACATAAATATAAATTATGTGCACAATGCACCAATAATCCTCTATTCTGAGAAATTTAGTTTTTTATAAAACCTATATTTCTCATTAAAATTATTATTATTGTATTTAAAATTAATAAATATCCATTTTATTTCTATTAAACATTACTAAAGGTTATAATTTCAGAATTTAATCTCATCTATTCATACTCTTGAACATAACTGTTAGTTTATAAGGGTCATGTTTAATGAATAATATTTTAATAGAGTGTCACGTTTCATTTTAACAAGGTTCTTCTTGCATCGAAATAAATCAAATAGAATAAATTTATTTAAAATTAAATACCAGGTATTTTCTTCTGGTATCAAATTTTCATGTAATATTGTGGTTTCAAGTAATTAATTCTATCAAACTTGATGATAATATTTTAGAAATTTGTGTTGTTACATCAGAGGCCATTTTTGATGTATAATTCCATTATATATTTTAATATGTGCATATTTAATTGTCATTTTATGTCTCACACATATGTTTTATTGTATTTATTTAATTATATATATATATATATATATAATCGAATTTTTTTAATAGTGATTATTTTCATTAGAGGAATGTGGTCATTATAGGATCATATATTAGACTTGGAATGCATAGGGCAGAGCCCTATTTATTAAAAGAACATAAAAGTGCCCTTTTTAATTGGGATTTGGTAACCCATTACATGCCCGAAGGCCAAAGTCAAATAGCCAAAGGCTCAAGAGACAAAAGTATAGAAATACACAGATCAAAATATAAAAAAAACCATAAAAAAAATTCGAAATGTCCATGTCCCATAAAAACAAACACCACAAACCGTATCCACTGTCATGGTGTCCTGCATACCAGCCACCAAGCCAATATCCAGAATCAGCCCGCCGCACTGCCGCAAAACCGCACACGGATCCCCGCCCAACCACCCTTCGTTATGAATGGCCTATGTGGGTCGATTCATTTCAATCATTTTTCTAATTGATTAAAAAAATAATCCCATAACTGGTTCCATTCACATTACTATTTAAAAATATGTATCGTTGTGGGGTTTCCTATAAAATATATTGTTAGATTCATATATTGATATGTTAACAATTTCTTCCCTTTAGTGATTAGGTAGATTTTAATCATTCAATAAGGTCATAACCATCATCTTTATGGTTTTATTTCTTCTATTCACAACATATTATATTAGAGACAAATTATGTTTTTGACCCTTATGTTCAATGAAATTATCAAATTCCTTATTCCTAATCATTATACAATGATTAAATAAAATAATAATTATTCTATATCATTTCTCATTCATAACTAATCTCTGTTAGCTAGAGAAATTAATGAAATACAAATAATTATAATACATGAAATTTTTTCATGAGGATGTGTTATGTCTATGTAAATTTAAAAAATTATATATCTTTCCTCTAAGGGTAAAATTTCTATGGGTCCAAATATATTAAAACTTACAAGATGATTAGCTCTTCAAGTGTTTATTTTTATTGAAATGTGCTCCCTAGATCTATCACGAAATAGCCCAGATACCCCATACCCTAATACACATGCTAGCTCTGACATGGCTGGAAGGGAGTTCCTAATCCCTGTGGGTTTTTTAATAGAACCTGTCATCATAAATGTTAATGGGGGGTGGATATTCATTCAACATAAATAGAGGAGTATATTAATACCATTAAGTATTTTAAAAACTAAACTCCATAGGGTGAACAGTACTATATGTCCAACATGAATATAAACCAAAATTACAACCACTAAATACCTAAAAGGGACGATAAAAAACCCATTTACTAGTGATAATAGCTCTCCACATCCAAAGGATCAACAAAAAGAACCAAACTCAAGTAGAAAATTACATTTTCTTGAACTTGGAAGAAGATAATCTATAAATACCTAATGATTGAGTTAGGGTATGATCTAAATTCTATATAGGGTCTCACCAAGTGATCTATTATAAGATTCCACAATAATTAAAAAAAATTATTTATAAATAAAAAATCATGGAATTATTGTATCATTTTAAAAAAAATCATGACTTTCTTTTAAGTTGATGGAAACACATTAAAAATTGTATTAATTAAAATTATATATATATATATATATTTTATAATATAAATTGGAATATATAATAGAATTTTAAAAAAATGATATAAATCAGAATAATCACAATAGGGAAAAATGGTCATCTTCTAGGTTGTAAAATAGTTCCAAGTTATGGGATCCTCCAACCCACATATAATTTTAACAACAATGTGAACACAAATCCCTTCAAAATTGAAAAAATAAGACTAACCAATATCTTAGAAGGGATAAGATCAATGAACATGTTAATGATAAAGTTGTAAGGCATCAATATATTTTATGGTAATTCCAATCTAGGATTTTTTCCCAATGTCTGACTACACACATAGGTATTAATGTTCCAAAAAAATGAATAATGGGATAATTATTTCAAAACTATTAAAATTATAATTTTATAAGACCCCAGCCTTAAAACTTACTTAATCTTGAGTTATTACAAGATTACACATTGAGGATCTTTTCAGGTTTAGATTTTTAGAGAATTAGATCATGAAACATGCATTACATTCCACATTTAAACAAAGTGGTTACATAAAAGATAGTATCCACTCTTCCCATCAACGGAAACATATTGAAAATAAAACATGGATCCTTTCTTAACACATACTTGACTCTATCATCTTATCATATACCTTTCCCTTGACCTGAAAAAAACATTTCAAAAACTTGGGATGAGCATAAAAACCTCAGTAAGGGATATAAAAATATAGAAAGGAAACATGAGTTCATATATACACAAGAATGAAATCATAATTTACCCATAAAACATAGGAACTTTAACCTACCTCATCAAATCATGAATAAATCATAGAAATCATAAGACATAAAGGTAACTTGAGGCATTCATAACATTCTTACGTAGGGAGTAACCCTCTTGGTTACGTTTGGAATACCCATCACAGTATATTCCATAAATCTCTTCGGAGAAACCTTAACGTTTCACTCCTTCGCGTTACCCAATGCATTGGAGAGCTATATCGGGCTCACTCGCCCTTAGTTTATCACGGAACCACCCGTTATTCATAACAATGCCCAAGAACCATAACCTAATCATATCACATAAACATGAATAAAGGAAACATAACATTTCCACATTTCAATCACAATATAACATTTTAGGATATTGAAATAATGAATCCATTCAAAAAGAAACCATTTCCAAAACCATTTAAAACATTTAATAAAGAGATTTTTGACTAAAAGTGTCCCATACCACCTTGAAGCTTTTAACATTTTAAACCATTAATATCCATATAAATAAATCTTTAAAACCATTTTGAAAACATGGATATTAATAAGAACAAATAATTAAAACATTTAAAACGATATTTGGGTTAAAGTGGCTTTACCAAAATTAGAGACACTTGAATACAATAATCGAGGAATAACATTTAGTCAGAATTTTATAATATCATGAGAATAAAAGGATTCATGATATAATACTCCAAAGGACAGTATATACACTATATAAGAGTGAATTGGTCCATAACAACAATGATCCCTCAATAGAAATGTCAAATGTGATGAAATCCCTTATAAAGAAGGTATAGTTAAATTATGGACAAATAAACCTCAAAAAATATGTGTGACAAATATATATACACCCAATATAAGTGGATATTAAGTGTAAAACAATAAAAGTTCATTCACACATATTCAATGGATGACATATTCAATGACTATATGTTGAACCCAAAGAAATCGAAATTGGGTTAAAAAGTTCCCTTGACTGCCTAACGGAATCACATCAAAATGAGTTGATGAGAGATAAAAATTGTATCTCATCACTTGGACATAAAATTTACATCAATAAGGATGTATGAGAACATATCCCAACATAAAAATATGTAAATTAAAAGACCCAATAAAAGAAGTCTTTTAAAAAAGAGGAGGGTGAAAGGTTCCCTTACCGACATGGGTATCTTTCAAAACATACACCCCATGAAAGAAAGACAATAGGTCATTGATGTAAATACTCATAAACAAAAGCATATTACACAAAGAGTAGAATAATGGGCAGTACATACACCACTCAATGGAATTTGTGGCAAATGTAGCATAAATCTCACGGGAATAAAAGTGAGATGGAATATCCCTTACGAAAACTCGGCAGCCTAACAACGCCACATAAAACTTCCAAAATGGATTGATGAGATAAAATAGGGTATCTCATCACATTACAATAAAATGTAAAGAAATAGGAATATAAAAGAACATCCCCCAACATTACGAAGAGGAGCTTAAAAGAAGTGACATAAAGGAGAGTACTTAAAAAGAAAGAGAGAGGTTAGATCTCTTACGAAAGTTCGGCAGCCTAACGGCGCCACTCAAAACATACAAAATGGATTGATGAGAGAGAATAGGGTCTCTCATCACATGAACATAAAAATTACAGTAAGAGTAAAATAAAAGGTCATCCTAATAACACGAAATATTATCTTTAAAAGGAATGACATAAAAGTGTGCTCTTAAAAAGAAAGAGAGGAGTAGGATCCCTTACCTCGGGTCCGACTTGACTCGATCATTCCTTAATCTCCTTAATAATAAACTTGAGTTAATTTCTAATTCCTTAAGAACACTTTTTCAAGTTCATTATTACTTTTATACCACTTATTACCATGTCACAAACATTATGTAATCATTTAAGTTAATAATATTTGTTTTGCCGATATTAGGTTCTTAAGTCGAAAGTGGTCTTCTTACAATTACATGTTGTTCATGTGGCCAAATGTTTATTATATCCAGAATTGTATTCATTTTTTAGATATCATATATGTCATATATATCAAGTACATTCATGCATTTATAACATTACATAATCATTTAGAGGTAAGAAATGAAATGCACCGTTCATGGAGACGGTAAGCCGTACGTACGCATGAACGCTAGTTTCATTTCTATTTCATATTTTATAGAATGGAATAATAATGATATAAAGGTATATTATAATTCCAGTATAATATCATATATAATATCATATTTCCATCCTTTATACATCCCACATATGGTATTTAACGAATCAAATCACTTTGAGGGGGCGGTAGTCCGCACTTCCTTAAATGAAGATATCGCGTATACCCATATTGGAAGCCACAAAGGTAAGACAAAAAAGAAAAATACAGAAGCAAAAATAAAACATAAACATATTATATATCATATATAAAAATAGTGACATCATAATGGCCACCTTTGAAGGTGTTAAATGAGTATTGAACAATCATCGTTTCGGGAGGCAGAATTTCACCATCCACGGAAACCGTATGTTCTTTAACCATTTGATGTTGTTGTGTGATAGTGTAGCATGAATAAATCTTATAACAACATACTATTATATTTAAGATACTGGTGTTGTTAAAAAAGAAGTAAATAAAAAGAGTTTAGGGGGTTGGAGAAGCAAAATAAAACAAATGAACATGAGAGAATGAATTACCTTTAAAAGTGTAACTCCTTTTGATTTAAGCCTAAAGGCTTACTTTGAAAGGATTCTGCCCAAAGGGAGTCCTCTAGGATGAGGATGGGGATGTGGAGAGAGTAAATGGGCAGGGTTTGGCCGAGCCAAAGGCTTGAGAAGTGTGTGAAATGAGGTAGAGGTGGGGGCCTTTTATAAGAGGATAGGAGGGGTACTTTTGGAAAGTAAGAAATATTACTTTATTTGAAAATGTGTTTCGGTTTTAAAAGGTCCCAAATTGATATAATTCGTGGATAAGGTGATAAGGCTTAGAAATACACTCATACAATTGGTTTTGACCATGTGTAGTTTGTAGATGTTTCATTATCTTTCCATTTTAATTAAATCGTCAAATAATGATGTCACCGCTGCATCATTATTATGTCATAAATAATTTAATTTCATTAATGTCTAAAAATTATAAAAAAAATACTATGATATAGGAAATCTTTTTAGATTTCCAATGACTATTTATAATCAAAATTTGGACTTGTATAACCCCACTTAAAAATTGTTTTCGTAAAACATATTATGTTTGTGTCATTTTCACTTCAACATTAAATAAAAAGTAATTTATGTCATTTCCCCAAAAAAGTGGATCCATGGGGTCCCCAAGTTGGCCCATGGCTTGTCTTGGTCGGCCATGACTCACCCAATAGGTGTAGGAAAAGTGTCATGGTGTTTTCACATTCTTATAATATCATTTTTACCTTAAACTACACTAATTATCACTAATCGCGATTAAAAACTTAATAAGTTACTATTCACCAAAAAATTATTTTAATCTCATTGAAGCACATTTTAATTCTTAATGACAACCATGTATGTCGGATTTTTGAAAATAAAAACACAATTATGGCAAAATTTCATTTAAATGAAAAACCAGTTTTTATAAGTACCACTTAGTGGTTTCAGTATTCATCAAAAATTGAAGATTTTCAGAAAATTAACAAAAATTCACCCTAAGCTATATTTGATATTCCGAATTCAAAAATGAAGTCTATTTTACAAAATTCAAAACATATTAGTCACATTAATTAATTTAATAATTAATTCCCGCTGTCAGAGCAAATAGCGTGTTTTTATAAAGCAATAAGTATCAAAAGATTAACACTAGTTTAAGTCTGATTACAAAGTGAAATTAATTCCAATGACCACTATTGGATTTAATGGTAAAAATATTTTCTAATTTAACTTTAAAACCAATTCAAAATATTATCTAATCATATAAATAAATTAGATTAAAAAGAGGTTTTGAATTAAAACACAACATTCTACACTATTCATTAAAAAAATGAACTTTATCAGAAAGATACCAAAAATTTACACAAAGTAAATTATGATGTCCCGATTCTTAATAAGAGTTTTATTTGGTCCAAAAGAATGTTTAAGAGTGAAAAAAACTATTTTTAATGACGGTTCTCCATCAAAAGGTGATAAGTGAACCTTTAGTGAAAACTAGGGCATATACGCCAAAAATTGAATTCATTCCGTATTTTAAGCCTTTATCTTTTATTGTATAAATGTAAAAATATTTAAGTACATATATAATCATATTTTAGTTATTTCTATCCATTCCCGCCAATACAACGGCTACATGTTAACAACCATTTAAAATAATATTATTTTATTATTAGAGTGCAACGTAAGATTCCCAAGAAACTCGTTGTTGCGTGTTGGGTACGCCATCGAGCATAGCGTCCCCTTTAAAGTCATATTAATATTTTATTCACAAATATGGATAAATATGAAAATTTGTATTCTTTATTTACCTGGGGTGTTACATCCTTCCCCCCTTTTGGGAATTGCGTCCTCGCAATTTTAAAATTGCGCTTGGAAACATCCTTGAACGTCCCACATCGGAACAAGAGTCGGTAAAACAATCACTTTAAAATAAAGAGAGATAAGCATAGAGGTCACCCGAGTTAACCCATACTAGGATTCCAAGTATGAAAATATGGACATGGAGGAGAAAACATAGGGTCATGTTCTGATGGAGAGTGATAGAAAACATGTTTAGGAGAAAGTTAACCACGAGAAAATCACAAACTTGTGATGGGTTAAACAGTATTCGATTCCCCAGTAGGAAAAGTTAATAGACAACATTTTTTTAAGTTACTTTTTATTGAGGAATTTATTTATAAGGAAACATAATCACTCATCGTATTGACTTTCAACTTTTATTAGATTCCTTACACAAACTCATATTTTCTCCTGAAGGCGAGTATTTAGGAAGACTTGTTCACATTAAGAGTACTATAATAAACTTTTAGAAAATCACATAATCCACAAAATAGAACTATATACCTCCCATGTCTTTAGACATCAACCAAAAAGAAAACCAAAAAGGTTAGTACAAGGTCAGATAATCCAGAAAAGGATAACCCATTAAAAAGAAAATCTATGCTTAATCTCCAAAATTTGTCCAACAAAACCCAAAGTTCAACGAGGACCATCCGATAAAAAATTTGTCCATAAAATTCTTCAAAGTAAAACAATATAAGATTGAAACCCAAATATTTGAAGGATTTAGTCACATATTCTTCCAAGTTAAATCGTAACATTTATCTCCAAACAACATCAGTTTCTCCTAAAGTCTCGTATTGAAAAGTAATTATCCTAATCACGTATCCTCCATGATAGGTTAATCATTTTCATAAATAACCCAAAATCAACTTACTCTTAATTCATAAAATCATATAACCAAAAAGAATTAGTCAAACTAACTAGGGACTTCACGTAGTCCAGTGGTAGGCGATAAATACCAGTCGCACTTTGGTTGTGGGTTCAATTCCCGCAGCTTTGTCCGACGCGACGGGTTGTCACACGGTCTGCGTGTTGTCCTTTTTCCAAAACTATATAATTCTCAAAACATTCCCCAAAACGAGATAAAATCTTCAAAAATATTCATAACATATTTTAACCTCAAGTTTATCTCATTCCTTTCCTTTTCCATCATATCATAGAGTAACCCATAATTACCTAAAAAGTAAGGATCATATAAACCCTAATGGTTACCTTAATAATTATTACCTGAATTTCCACATCGAGTTGGCCATCTCATAAATGATGCATTAGAGAACTCACCAAGGTTGAAGTGATTGATCATGACTCCTTGATAGTTGGTTTAGAACAACTATGAGATTCCTCATTGAATCCCCCATCTCATCTAGTATCTTAATCAGAGAACCACCATAGTTTCCTTCAAACCCATTGTCACTTTGGTGCCTGCTAGATCCATCCATTCACTAAAAACATAAATGTCAGTGTGAGTATATCAACAAAAACATCATGTACTAATGAGGAAGGAAGACTCCAAGATATACTTACTCATTCACTTTATCTAAAATTAGGACTCTTTCTGAAATTCTAACCATTATGGTAATGTCACTTATGCTTAAAGAATACCCTAACCTCTAATGTTATCTAAACCGACCTTTGATACCAACTATAAGGCCCCAGCCTTAAAACTTACTTAATCTTGAATTATTACAAGATTACACATTGAGGATCTTTTCAGGTTTAGAGTTTTAGAGAATTAGATCATGAAACTTTCATTACATTCCACATTTAAACAAAGTTGTTACATAAAAGATAGTATCCACTCTTCCCATCAACGGAAACATATTGAAAATAAAACATGGATCCTTTCTTAACACATCCTTGACTCTATCATCTTATCATGTACCTTTCCCTTGACCTGAATAAAACATTTCAAAAACTTGGGATGAGCATAAAAAGCTCAGTAAGGGATATAAAAATATGGAAAGGAAACATGAGTTCATATATACACAAGAATGAAATAATAATTTACCCATAAAACATAGGCACTTTAACCTACCTCATCAAATCATGAATAAATCATTGAAATCATAAGACATAAAGGTAACTTGAGGCATTCATAACATTCTTACGTAGGGAGTAACCCTCTTGGTTACGTTTGGAATACCCATCACAGTATATTCCCTAAATCTCTTCGGAGAAACCTTAACGTTTCACTCCTTCGCGTTACCCAATGCATTGGAGAGCTATATCGGGCTCACCCGCCCTTAGTTTATCACGGAACCACCCATTCTTCATAACAATTCCCAAGAACCATAACATAATCATATCACATAAACATGAGTAAATGAAACATAACATTTCCAAATTTCAATCACAATATAACATTTTAGGATATTGAAATAATGAATCCATTCAAAAAGAAACCATTTCCAAAACCATTTAAAACATTTAATAAATAGATTTTTGACTCAATGTGTCCATACCACCTTGAATCTTTTAACATTTTAAACCATTAATATCCATATAAATAAATCTTTAAAACCATTTTGAAAACATGGATATTAATAAGAACAAATAATTAAAACATTTAAAACGATATTTTGGTTAAAGGGGTTTTACCAAAATTAGAGACACTTGAATACAATAATCGAGGAATAACATTTAGTCAGAATTTTATAATATCATGAGAATAAAAGGATTCATGATATAATACTCCAAAGGACAGTATATACACCATATAAAAGTGAATTGGTGCATAACAACAATGAGCCCTCAATAGAAATGTCAAATGTGATGAAATCCCTTATAAAGAAGGTATCGTTAAATTAAAGACAAATAAATCTCAAAAAATATGTGTGACAAATATATATACACCCAATATAAGAGGATATTAAGTGTAAAACAATAAAAGTTCATTCACACATATTCAATGGATGACATATTCAATGACTACAAGTTGAACCCAAAGAAATCGAAATTGGGTTAAAAAGTTCCCTTGACAGCCTAACGACATCACATCAAAATGAGTTGATGAGAGATAAAAAGTGTATCTCATCACTTGGACATAAAATTTACATTAATAAGGATGTATGAGAACATATCACAAAATAAAAATATGTAAATTAAAAGACCCAATAAAAGAAGTCTTTTAAAAAAGAGGAGGGTGAAAGGTTCCCTTACCGACTTGGGTATCTTTCAAAACATACACCCCATGAAAGAAAGACAATAGGTCATTGATGTAAATAATCATAAACAAATTTATATTACACAAAGAGTAGAATAATGGGCAGTACATACACCACTCAATGGAATTTGTGGCAAATGTAGCATAAATCTCACGGGAATAAAAGTGAGATGGAAAATCCCTTACGAAAACTCGGCAGCCTAACGGCGCCACATAAAACTTCCAAAATGGATTGATGAGATAAAATAGGGTATCTCATCACATTACAATAAAATGTACAGAAATAGGAATATAAAAGAACATCCCCCAACATTACAAAGAGGAGCTGAAAAGAAGTGACATAAAGGAGAGTACTTAAAAAGAAAGAGAGAGGTTAGATCTCTTACGAAAGTTCGGCAGCCTAACGGCGCCACTCAATACTTCCAAAATGGATTGATGAGAGAGAATAGGGTCTCTCATCACATGAACATAAAAATTACATTAAGCGTAAAATAAAAGGTCATCCTAATAACAAGAAATATGCGCTTTAAAAGGAATGACATAAAAGTGTGCTCTTAAAAAGAAAGAGAGGAGTAGGATCCCTTACCTCGGGTCCGACTTGACTCGATCGTTCCTTAATCTCCTGAATAATAAACTTGAGTTAATTTATAATTCCTTAAGAACCCTTTTTCAAGTTCATTATTACTTTTATACCACTTATTACCATGTCACAAACATTATGTAATCATTTAAGTTAATAATATTTGTTTTGCCGATATTTGGTTCTTAAGTCGAAAGTGGTCTTCTTACAATTACATGTTGTTCATGTGGCCAAATGTTTATTATATCCAGAATTTTATTCATTATGTAGATATCATATATGTCATATATATCCAGTACATTCATGCATTTATAACATTACATAATCATTTATAGGTATGAAATGAAATGCACCGTTCATGGAGACGGTAAGCCGTACGTACGCATGAACGGTAGTTTCATTTCTATTTCGTATTTTATAGAATGGAATAATAATGATATAAAGGTATATTATAATTCCAGTATAATATCATATATAATATCATATTTCCATCCTTTATACATCCCACATATGGTATTTAATGAATCAAATCACTTTGAGGGGGCGGTAGTCCGCACTTCCTTAAATGAAGATATCGCGTATACCCATAATGGAAGACACAAATGTAAGACAAAAATGAAAAATAAAGAAGCATAAATAAAACATAAACATATTATATATCATATATAAAAATAGTGACATCATAATGGCCACCTTTGAAGGTGTTAAATGAGTATTGAACAATCATCGTTTCGGGAGGCAGAATTTCACCATCCACGGAAACCGTATGTTCTTTAACCATTTGATGTAGTTTTGTGATAGTGTAGCATTAATAAATCTTATAACAACATCCTAGTATATTGAAGATACTGGTGTTGTTACAAAGGAAGTAAATAAAAAGAGTTTAGGGGGTTGGAGAAGCAAAATAAAACAAATGAACATGAGAAAATGAATTACCTTTAAAAGTGTAACTCCTTTTGATTTAAGCCTAAAGGCTTACTTTGAAAGGATTATGCCCAAAGGGAGTCCTATAGGATGAGGATAGGTATGTGGAAAGAGTAAATGGGCAGGGGTTGTCCGAGCCAAAGGCCTGAGAAGTGTGTGAAATGAGGTAGAGGTGGGGGCCTTTTATAAGAGGAGAGGAGGGGTACTTTTGGAAAGTAAGAAATATTACTTTATTTGAAAATGTGTTTCGGTTTTAAAAGGTCCCACATTGATATAATTCGTTGACAAGGTGATAAGGCTTCGAAATCCACTCATCCAATTGGTTTTGGCCATGTGTAGTTTGTAGATGTTTCATTATCTTTCCATTTTAATTAAATCGTCAAATAATGTTGTCATCGCTGCATCATTATTATGTCATAAATAATTTAATTTCTTTAATGTCTAAAAATTATAAAAAAAAATACTATGATATAGGAAATCTTTTTAGATTTCCAATGACTATTTATAATAAAAATTTGGACTTTTATTACCCCACTTAAAAATTGTTTTCGTAAAACATATTATGTTTGTGTCATTTTCACTTCAACATTAAGTAAAAAGTAATTTATGTCATTTCCCAACAAAAGTGGATCCATGCGGTCCCCAAGTTGGCCCATGGCTTGTCTTGGTCGGCCATGACTCACCCAATAGTTGTAGGACAAGTGTCATGGTGTTTTCACATTCTTATAATATCATTTTTACCTTAAACTACACTAATTACCACTAATCGCGATTAAAAACATAATAAGTTACTATTCACCAAAAAATTATTTTAATCTCATTGAAGCACATTTTACTTCTTAATGACAACCATGTATGTCGGATTTTTGAAAATCAAAACACAATTATGGAAAAATTTCATTTAAATGAAAAATCAGTTTTTATAAGTACCACTTAGTGGTTTCACTATTCATCAAAAATTGAAGTTTTTCAGAAAATTACCAAAAATTCACCCTAAGCTATATTAGATATTCCGAATTCAAAAATGAAGTCTATTTTAAAAAATTCAAAAAATATTAGCCACATTAATTAATTTAATAATTAATTCCCGCTGTCAGAGCAAATAGCGTGTTTTTATAAAACAATAAGTATGAAAAGATTGACACTAGTTTAAGTCTGATTTTAAAGTGAAATTAATTCCAATGACCACTATTGGATTTAATGGTAAAAATATTTTCTAATTTAACTTTAAAACCAATTAAAAATATTATCTAATAATATAAATAAATTAGATTAAAAAGAGGTTTTGAATTAAAACACAACATTATACACTATTCATTAAAAAAATGAACTTTATCAGAAAGATACCAAAAATTTACAAAAAGTAAATTTTGATGTCCCGATTCTTAATAATAGTTTTATTTTGTCCAAAAGAATGTTTAATAGTGAACAAAACTATTTTTAATGACGGTTCTCCATCAAAAGGTGATAAGTGAACCTTTAGTGAAAACTAGGGCATATAAGCCAAAAATTGAATTCTTTCCGTATTTTAAGCCTTTATCTTTTATTGTATAAATGTAAAAATATTTAAGTACATATATAATCATATTTTAGTTATTTCTATCCATTCCCGCCAATACAACGGCTACATGTTAACTACCATTTAAAATAATATTATTTTATTATTAGAGTGCAACGTAAGATTCCCAAGAAACTCGTTGTTGCGTGTTGGGTACGCCATCGAGCATAGCGTCCCCTTTAAAGTCATATTAATATTTTATTCACAAATATGGATAAATATGAAAATTTCTATTCTTTATTTACCTGGGGTGTTACAAATTTCCCCAATATAAATTTATAATATGTAAATTTTTCTTTAAAAAATAGAAGGGGTTTAAATAAATTCAATCCTTTACTGATGATAAAATCATATAGTTATTATAGTTGAAATTCAATCCATTTTCTTTATAGAAATTTCACAATATTTAATTCCATAACTTCTATTCGATTCAAAACACACAACACCTGACATGAAATGGTGGATTTTTCAGTTTTTCATTTATTATATATTACAAATATGTATTCACACTAAATATTTTTTCCTCAATTTAATTTTAATGTAATTTAATTTAAATCAATCAACTAAGGTATAGATCAATTTTCCAATCATATACATACCCAATAAACATGGGATCATAGGATCCGAAAGAACAATTCCCACCATGGAAAACAACCAGGAAGAATGTAAACAACAATGATATGAGAATAAAACATAAATTCATGATCTAAAATAATATATATTACTTCCAAAAGAAAAATTCTTATGAAAAAATCCATATATAAGATAGAGGAATAGATCAGGATTGAAGGAATATCAGAAGAACTATACCAGGGAGAGATTGAACGACATTAACCAAAATTCAATCCTCTTTATAATGGATTTTAGGATAAAAATTGGGTTATAATGAGATACCAAAACAAGGGAAAACAATATATATCAATTTAAAAATTCTTAGGGGTCCAAAATAGTATTCGAGGATTTCTAAAATAATTATTGGAAGAAATTTTTCTTGTATACACGGTTAGCTTGGAAGGACCACATAGTCTTTAAAACTGTCTCCCCTAACCATGTGCCCCTCTAATAGGGTGAAATGATTACAATAGTTTGAAACATAATTTCCTATACGATGAATCATCTATGAAAATCCTAATTATTTGGGTTTTTATGGTGTGCACTTGAAGGTGCACAATTTTGGAAAATTGGTCACTATCTATGTATTATTCAAGAGCCTTCCAAAATATTTAATTTCTCACCCAAAACACCACTAAATGAGACCCAACAAATATATAATTTTTAAAAATTGGGACAAGTTGTACCAATAAATAGTAAATGTATGTTACAACTTCCCTAATATATAAAATATTCTCCTCCATAATGACTATAAAAAAGATTCCATATAAAACAGTTGAGGTCATTGCTCTCTCATTAGTGACTAACTCCCCCATTATTCACAAGTATTTTAACCATGTAATCATTTTACTCAAACCAACGTTATCTCCCATCCATAATGAACCTTGGTGTCAGAATCAACCCTCCAAATATCACATTCATCATAGATAAATTAGGATCAATTAAAAAATCACTTCATGTAAAAACACTGGATGGATAAGAAACATACTTTCGTATCAAAGACACATATAATATTTTAAGTATTAATTTCAGATTTATAAGTAGTCCTAAAAGTTATTCCACTCTACAAACTGAAAGAAGAACCTAAAAATATCCTTGAAAATGAGGAAAAATATTCCCCAGCATATCAAGGAGTTGATGATACAAATGAGGAGAAACAATCAAGAACCCATGATCACTAACTAAAATTTAAATTTAATATGGTTAGGATCTACATCACAATTATAATGAATCAATTAAATCAATATTCTTGTATTAATACACAAAATCATTTCATTCATCTCTTAAACCAAACTCTTTCCAATTTAAGAATATTCACTGATCAATGACCAAGAAAATAGAGACTTATAATGTGGGCCAATCAAGGACTCAAAATGATCCATCCTAATAATTGACTAGTAAATATTGTAATAACTAAACTCAATAATCCTTATATGGTAATCCCCCAAAATCAAGGATATATGGACGAAGAGTATCATAAAAAATATGTATATATCATTTGGTCTAGCTATTATACTGTAGATGTAATGTCGTACTCATAAAATCCTATGATCCTTTTACATTTCTAAGGAATATCAAAAAATTATAAGTAATATGTGGATCCCTATCAAAAAATATAAATGATTGAACACTTTTAAAATGAAAAATTGCATTCACATAGATATTTTCCATCTCCTCAAATAATATAACATCACGAATGAGTATAAGGTGATCCGATTTGTTCAACATATAGATCAAAACCAATATGTATTTCAAAATTCTCTAGTTACTTTAAAACACAAAAAAAGTTTTCATAGAGATCTCATCCCACTTCCTTTTCAACATAGTAGGTGTATAATGAAATTCCAAAATCCATTGATGCTCAGCCTTTACCTGATAGCTTGTATAATGACTAGAAAAAAATCAGTAATGCCACATCATATACAACTCCCCAAGAATCGTTGATGCACATCATAGAACAAAAATGCATTTACTGTGTGATATTTCAGCTAGTAATTATTTTAATCCCACATAAGAAATTTTCACATATGAAAATTTACTACAAACCATTTCTTGAAATTTAGAATACCCTCTGGGTAGAACAACCAATTAGAACCATTCTCACAACTATAAAGTGAATATCTACTATGGCAGAACACAATATCAATCTATTATTCATAACGAATAATATTGAGAAGTGTCTTTTTCAAAAGAAAAATAGTGAGTGAAACCTCAACACAGAATTCCCTTAATCCAATATTCCAATGTTATAATTGATCTATCATGTTCCACTCATATGATGAATCTTCCCAAAATCTGGGTCATATGTTTCTTACTCAAATCCTCTCTAATGACAATCCCTTTTCCTAGGGTACAAGAGAGTTCAATGTGAAAATATTGATGGTATTCCACCCAATGCCTCTGGATGAAATTCCATTATTTTTAACAAAATATATAATTCAATCTCTTATGGTTAGAGTACAAAGAAATCCATTCTAAAAAAATGAAATTCATTAAAATACTGATATCATGCTACACAATTGTGATTTATTGGTCTTAGATAGGGTAATTCTTTACATATATCCTCATTTTATTAGATCCATAAGTAATGAAATGAAATAGCTACATAAGAACATATCCCAACCCTGATCTCGAGGTGTAAAGACCCAGCACCCAGTAGCCTAATGTCGATGCCATATAGTAAAACATTAGTACAGATAAAGGAGTATAATCAATAAGGACTAGTCTATTTAGTTAAATTAGTAGCCAAATTATATACATGAAATTTACATTACAACAAGAAAGGAAAAAATGACATTGCAATTCAATTGGTAAGACACATAATGTCATAGATTATCCCTACAAGTCATTCAATATTCAACATTGTGTCCCATGTAAAAATAAAACACAATAAAGGTGTGAGATTTGAATCTCATTAAGGTTATTAAACTCAATAAATGCTAATATAATAAATAATTAATGGTTAATGACTAATAACAGATTCCAGTAGAATAGTATCATGAGCATAATATGGAAATAAAAAAAGATAAATAAATTATGCCATAAAAATAAACTCATGTGAATGAATATTAACAATGTATATTAAATTATATTTAAATTATAATTATTTATTAATTACTAATATCATAATTAGGTAATGAATAATCTAGACACTATAACCTACCATCGAGGCCCTGGCCAAGACATCTCGATGTAAATGGTTAGCACCTCGAAAAAAATCTGCTATTATTTTGTCTCATACAACCTACTGATGCTACGATGGGACATTCTAGGCCCCACCCATATATTATTTATTCCAATTTGATCCTCATTTTACATGGGATAATCCTTATAAACATAAAAAATGAAATGTAAATAACAATCCTCATTCTATAAACATAATCAGTAACCATTCTGAGTTTTAATATGGATGGTATTAAGATAGTATATCCACATTGAAAATGATCATAACCCTTTAAATAAACTATTTTAGTTGATAATAATTAGTTTTCAATCTCAATAAGGTTCAAATTTTTATTTAGGTGATGAAATAGTGTTAAACACACTAATAAACTCATCAATGAATTCGTGATATAAATCCCTCTTTTACATTGCAATATAGATTTTTAAAAAAAATATTTTTACATTTTTATAAATATTTGCACAAAAAAAAGTAATGATAAAGTTATTGAATTAAAAAAACCCTATAATCTTACAATATAATATGGATGGCACTGGAATATGGTTAATGAAATGAGTTGTTCCCTTTAATGGGGCTTACATGTTAATAAAAAATGAGAGGGGAATCTTGAAAACATGAATATTCCCATAAAAAAGATGAACTAATCTAAAAATATGATTTTCAAATGTATACGTATAATTTATAAAAATTATAGAAAAATAATGATGAATTACATTGGTCTAAATACATATAAATCATAACCAGAATGAAAATTGATGATCAATAGGAAACTATTACCTATGTGTGATGGTTATCTTTAATTGATGATAATGTCCTGGATAATAAAATCAAATCCATCAATTAATTATGTATTCTACAATTAATTGAGTTATTATTCTATTATTACGACCATTTATTATATTTTTGATGAGTTATATGAAATAATTTTATCATTTGGGAGAGATCTTTGCCTTGTTTTTCATGACTGGTTTACTTGTATGTGAGTATGGATGTTCTTATGAAATGGTAATAGATATCTAGCAATAAAGTTATATGATATTAATGAACATAAATAATAATAAATGGTTATAAAAGTCATTTGGTTATGTGTGGTTTGGATGTATCATTAGATAATTCAATTATGATAATAGTTTAGTTTATTTTATGGGTTTTCGATCATCAAAAATTACTTTCATTTTCTTAATTAACATTATTTCTATATAATTGTTCCATAATATTAAATATATTGTAATATGTATATTTTAATCTATTTTAACCATAATAATGTGTTTTTTTCATTCCTTGAAGTAGTTAATGGTGAATGGAAATATACCATTCTTGATGTTGGTAAATTGACACTTCATGGGTTATAATTTCATTTATAGAATAAGAGAGATAGGGGGAGAGAGAAAATTGATGATGGATATTCCATTAAAATGATATAATTAAAATATATAAAAGCTAATGTAGTTATAATTTTACTTTTTATAGGGGAGTGATGGAAGGATTATAAATTAAATGAAATATAAAATATAATAAAAGAAAGAAAAATATTTTTTACCACTTGAATTATCCTCCTTGATAATGTCCTTAAGGGGATTTATTTTGGACTTTTTATGATACCAATGGGTCATGGATGTGGGGGAGAGTCTTGGTAAGAGTATTGGTCAGATGATTGGAATGCCTCAAATCATAGACGGTGTGATGATATGGGGTGGTGAGGGGTGGTATTTACAGTTTAGGAGAATAGTGTTTTCTATATATTTTAATCATTAGAAACTTTTTTTGGCTTGAGAATTTGGATCATTTCAGGATTATAACAAACTATAATAAAATGTTCATGGATATTTCGTGGTTATATTCTTATATCATCCATAAATCACCTATAAATCAATCATTCATGTATATATAATTTATCGTAAATTGTCATATTTTACTTCTCACAAAAATTTAGGTATTTTATAAAATTTCCAAAAATACCACCCAAAACATTTTTCAATGTCTAAATTTGAAAAATTAAATCCATTTTATGAAAAAATTGTAAATATGAGAAAAATAATTGGAATTATAATTATCATTTACATGAAAAATAATTATTTTAAATTAATAACTGATTTTATATAAAATTGAAAAAAACAAAAAATTACAATAAATTTAACATTAAATCCTAAGTCAAAAAATTATTAATTAAATCAAACATTTTAAGAAAATAAAATTTCATTTTTATTATTTTATTAATTTCGAAATTGTAATTAAATAGTTACGACTTCTATAAATTCCAACATATTATTAATAATTTTGAAAATATTAATCTACTTATTCTATAATATAATTATATCATATATTAATTTATAATATTCCTAATTTTATTATATATATTCAGGAGTGACTTCTATATTCATTTGGATTATTTTCTATTCATAAGGTGGTTATTACTATTCCTATGTGAAGGTAAAAATTTCATTAGTCTTAGATCCTTAACCTCTTCAAATTCATATTATTTCAATCATTACTCATTTATAATGTTTATATTGTAATATCTCTAGGATTTTTAGTTATTTATTCAATATTAAATAATTATAAGATGTTAAATTTTATTGATCTATTTATGGGTCATTATATTCTACTTCTGAAAAAAAATCCTCTTCAAAATATCCAGATTGTCACCTCATAATAATAATTCAGTAGTCATTCATCATAATTTCCTATGTATCTCACATCACCTCTTCATGTTTATGATTTTTTAATTTACCATTACCATATATGTCATCTGATTCCTCAATACCAATTCATTATTGTCCATAATCACGATTGGATCATCATAGTAAGATAAATTATGTTGCAAATCTATTCATTTAGAAGTGAGGAAATGCATTGGGTCTGGAATATACATCCATAACAATGATATGAGGAACACATTATATACATTAGAGAGGATAAGAAACATCACTAAATAGTAATCCAAATCTTCAATAATCTATAGGATTTCAAAAAAGACCAATGTACCTAGGGATTAGTTTTTCATTCTTAAAAAATATATAAAACACTTCTATGGATATACATTTAAGAAAACATGATCTCCCACATGAAATTCAGACTATGTCCATAGATTATTAGAATATGATTTTGTCCTATATTGAGCTTCTTTGATATAGGTATGAATAGTTTTTTCCTATTAAGTTATTTCCTTCACATGATGCAGGCCTAAAATCTTCTTTCCAACAACTTCTTCAAGACTAGATGGAGAAAAAATTCTCTTTCTATACAGAGCTTCATATGGTTCCATTAGAATTCTTGGATAGAAGCAATTAATATATGATAACTCGACCAAAGTTATATACTGATCCCACATACGATAAAATTCTAGATATTATGATATTAACATGTCTTATTATGTTTTCTTATCCCTTTGAGTCTTTTCGTCTGTTTGAGGGTGCTATGTAGTACTCAAATGATTCTTGGAATCCAAATCATTTGGATGAAATTTCCAGAATTTTGATGTAAATTGTGGGTCATGATCAAAGAAAATTGTATTATGTTCTCCATCAATCAAACGACTTAATAAATATAAATTTGGGATTGTCTACCAAGTGGAAAATCATCCCCTATAGGTAGAAAATGAGTAGATTTCGGAATTAAAAAAAATACTTATGCATATTGCAACATTCATTTTTGTATTGTTGGTAATAGAGTAATAAAAACCACGGTGATATCCTCTAATTTCCATGTACAAATTGAAAGAGTTTTCACGAGTCCTCTAGGATGTTGTATTTCATCCTTCACATATTGACATAATTAACATCATGATATATAATCACTAATTTCACACGCCATGTTATCCAACTAGAAATTTTCCTTCAAATATCAACACATCTTATTGATACCATGTTGTATATAAAAATATGATCTGTGGGAATCATCCAATAACACCATTTTTATCTTGGGTGTAGAGGGAACACATAACCTCCACCCAAATTTTGTAATTCCTTATTCGTAAAAAATGTTTTCCCACATCACATTATTCAATGCATTAGATTTTTTTATGACTCTTATCACCAAAATTAAAACATTTAATTCTTCCCCAAAATGATGGCTGGGAAACCAATTGAAATTTTAACGTTGTTTTACAATCCTTAGTAATTCCTATACCAAACATTTCTAGATCTATGTACAAAGGATCCTTGTCAACAATCATTTTAATCCAAAGTCTTTGATCCTTCCGACTCAATACATCTTCTATAACATTCACCTTCTACAGTAGGTATTGTATTAAGAAATCATAATAATAGTGAATCTCGAGTAATCACATTTTCTTTATAATTATTTCCTTCTATAAGATAATGTATTTAAATCACTAGTGGCTTGTGTATATGTCAAACCATTCACCATAGTGATAGTGTGTCCATATTATCAATATATGGATTATATCTTATACCACAAGATCATGAGTTGCATCTTTTTTTCAAAATTTTTAACAACCTTGATTCAAAGGTAATAACTTTATCATTCTCCATAAGGAGACATCCACATCCTTTCATTGAAGTATCACTATAAATAACAAACCTTCCATATCCTGATGGTAGAGTCAGTATCAAAGTATTCACTAATATATTCTCCAATTAATCAAATCATTATTCACATTCCAGTATCCAAATAATCTAAAACCATTTACGAGAATGATTGGTTAATGAGATAGAAAATTGGAAAAAGTTCTGAGTGAACCGATGATAATAACCTACTAAACCAAAAAAACATTGTAGATTGGTTATGATCATTGGTGTAGAATATTAATGAAAAAACATTATTTTCATATTATTCAATGAGATTCTATCCATATAGAAAATATGTAAAATAAAATAATCTATTTGATTCCAGAATTTATACTTGCTTGACTTCCCATATAACACATTTCATTATATTTTTCTAGAGAAATCCACAAATGGATTTTATGGTACTCCTAGTTTTTGTAATATATCAAGATATCAACAATAAATATCACAAAAAATTACTCCATATATTCCATGATAATTCTATTCATTAGATTAGTGAAACAAGATGGTGAATTAATCAATCCAAAAGTCATTACTGTATAGTCATAATGTCTATACCCGATTTGAAATGTTTTCATTGAAATATCTACCCTACTCAAATAAAATTGATTTTATCAAAATATAAGTACATACATTGAGAAATATTGTGCTTTTTGGAGTTGATATAATATATCATCAATGCAAGAAAGTGTTTACATTTTCATTATAATAATACCATTGATTTATTTATGATCATTGCACAACCTCATAGAAAAATATTTATTCCTGACAAAGAGAACATGGGCTCCCCATTAATAAACAATATTTAGAATTAATACCTTATCACTTAACCCAATAGTTATTTCTTTCGCTTTATAAATCCACAGTGGCCATTCTATAATGATTATTTGATATAGTACATTCACTAGGAAAAAAATTAATAGAGAAATCAACATTCGTACCTAGAGGATCTCAATTTAAATATTCCAAAAATATATTAATATATTATTGAACAATATGTAGATGCTCAATTTGATGATTTATTTTCTAATCCATTGATGAAGTTTCCTCTTCCTCCAAAATAATTTTATTATAAAATGATACTAAATGTTGATCCATACAAGAATTATATAATGGGGTATCTACTCTTATGACAAGGGATTCTATATCATCCCCACCAATTGTAATTTCCTTAATTTTTCAAATGATTTTCTCATAATATTTTTATATCTGTTCAATAATGAGGATTATTAAAAATTTTATCAGAGTTCAAAAACTATGTCACCTTTTTGTGTCATAAAGGGGACTGACCGACACATCTTTATTGATATGATACATACCTTTAGAGTTTCAAATAACAACTCATTTATTAAATCAAATGGGAATTGTATAATTTTTTTCAACAAGTGAGTAGATTTAAATGAATTAGATGTCCCAGAATCAAATACCTCATTGTCTATGTTTATTGAAGTGATTAGTGTTCTTGCTATATAATCATTGGGAACTTCTACCTCTATAGTAGTGATTTCATAAGCTTATCCTTACATCATTTTCTTTTTTGTGGAATTATTCCTCAATATTAAGAAAATAATTTTCATAGTTTCTCATATCCATAAAATTATATAATTGAACATTGTTAGCTTATTTATTTCCCTTAATATCACAAGAACGGTGGCCATTTTATAATCACATGTAACAAACACCTTTTCCTTTTAAGTAGGTACCATGATTAATCATTCCCCATGTATCACATGTTATAAAACTCCATTTTTTAATTATTCCACTTATCCATTCATTCCTCCACCACACTCTTCTTCTATTATTTCCCCTTAATGTCATAATGCATAGCGAATTCATTCCCTATATAGATATAACATGAGGATATATCTTTGTATGAGGATTAATTATCGATGAATGGTGCCCTTCATAGGATTGGTTTTCAACCATCAATGAATTGATCAATATAACTCCTTAGATTATTTATGTTGGGTGCGACATGCTTTACTATCCATGTAATTTTTCCTCATAAATCTCAACATTTTAATCCTATATCTATATTAAACTGTATATTTTTCCATCTATATCTACTCATTGTACATGAGGAACAAATATGTCTATAAATATTTACATAAAATCATTCCATTTAATATTTTCAAATTATTCCTCCTCCATTTTGTTTGATATCAATGACCAAAATTAATCAGACTCTATAGAGATATGATAAACATCCATGATAACCTCATCCATTTCATTCTATACCAATACAAGATGTTTAATCTGAAACGAATTTATCTTCTACTCTGATACAAATCAGGTTTTAGTACTATGGAATGATAGAGGTTGCTGTTATGTAATGTTTTATAACATTTCTCCACCACATTGTAGACATGGATGCTCTATATGGGTAATGTTATTGTTCATAACATAAGTAATCCCTCTAAGTGTGGTTATATGTTTTTAGAACCCATCACAACTTTAGTACCATTATCAATATATTCCATAGGTGGGAAATTCCTATACAGGATATAAACATCGATTCAGTTTACATTCCTTCTACTAGGCTCCATTTATAAACAATGGAATACACTAAATTATGTTATAAATAATAATGTATAATGTTTTATAGAAAAACATTATATGAATTGAAATATAATTTATAGCTATTCTCATAATCATAAACACGTTTTTTGGGGAACATATTTACTTTTAAATCCTTCATAATGGGTTCTAAGGAATATATGAATTATCTGAATCATATCTATAACGAAACTTATTTTTATTACATTATTATTACATAATTTTAAAGATAAAAAACATAAATACATTACACATTGGGGATCAAAAGTTTTACTGGGTTGGTATATTTTGGACCATACATAACTTTTAAAACATAAAACAAATATATTTATTATTTCTTTACTCCCTAGCTTCTTATTGGCCCATGTGTTCTCCTCAGTACAAGTATTCACCAAAAGACATTCATCAAAAAGGGTTGAGAAAAAAGTCTAGTAAGAGGATAGATAATAATATAACATGGGATGAGAATAATAATTATCATTACAATATAGGAATAATATCATAATCATGAGATGATACATTATGAAAATACATGGATTGGGTAAATGCATAAAAATAAAACATCATTTCTAAGTGGTCAACTACCTCAAATACTTATGAATAATACTAGAATCATGTTCAAATGTATTTCAACTTACTCATGAGGTTCTTTATGTTGAAAAATCTATTGGAGTTATATATATTTTTGGGTGAACCCATCACATCATAACATTATTGTTGCGCTATTTTATTTTTAGACCACCAGTCACATCATAACATTTACATTATCATGCATTCCATATAGAACTTATATATATCATTAAAACAAAACAAACCATGTACATTAACGGGTTTTACTTCTTATATAATACATTCATAAACTTTGGGTTCCCAATTGAATTTTGGAATAATAAACATGATACAAGAATCACCAACTATGGGTGAGAAGTAAAATGTTTGTTTTTGAAAGAAGTGTTTTTTGAATAACATTTAGTTTGACAAAAATACTAGTGAAAAATATGTATATCCCAAAAATGTAATATAATGGTGAATAATTTTTTTTTGAAATAACAATATCGAAAATTTTTTGAAATAGGGAAAACCTGAAGAAAGAATGCGGTGTTCAAGAATTCCCCTTACATTGTGTCTGAAATGCTTTTTTCCCTTTAATATACTATATAATCACATTATATTAATTAATTAAAACAAAAAGGACATTTCATACATGTACTTTCTTAATTATGGTTTTATTAGGTTCTTTTATGGGCCTTTTTATGAGTTTTTTATATTAAATTTATTGTTTTATAGTGTTCATTGTCATAGTTTACATAAACGATTCACTTGTACACATGAATGGAAGTTCGTGTACAACATGCATAAAAATACAAAATTTATATTATGTGTTAGTAGTGATCCTATAGGAGTTTTTATAATATTTTAATAAATTTTTCTGTATACCATGAGGATGAATCAAAAGGTATAACTGAATGGCGACTATTTTTGTTTAATTTGGGCAGTTTTTGGTTCACAAAAAACATCTTTTGTTTTATCATTTAATATTGTATAAAAATCATTTACAGAAAATAGGGGTTAAAAATAAAGAATAAAAAATTTTACATCTATTTAATGGTTTTATTGATATACTTGAAGTCGTTGAATGAAAATGAAGGTGCATCACCCACAATGATACTAAATTTACAAATCACGAACAACGATATCATTTTTAAAAATAAAAGATTGAGAGAAAGGATTTTAATGATTAATATTCCATGAAACTTATGTAATACAAGTATATCAATAATTCTAAAGTTATCATGACATTAGTATAAGATAATATTATCATAAGAAAACAAATTAAATGAAATTTGAATGAAATTTGAAAGAAATTGAGAGAGAGGAATTGCTTCTTGAATTCTCCACTTGAGATCCACGTCAAGGAAACTAGGAATGATATTTTGATATAACCAACATCTCCTTGATTTGTGAGAGGGGATGAAGAATATATTATTGAGTCAATAATGTTTCCTTATGACTTTTCCATTCCATTATGTTTTGAAAATCACAAACACTCTATCTCATGGAAAATTTTATTTCCCTAATGATTTATCTGAATAAGGAAATATTTCCTTCCCAAGGAAACTTTTTCCTTACTGTTGTTTTCATTGTTCATTATTTAGTTTCTAAATATGTTTATTTATAATGTGTTCAAATTGGTTACATATATAATACCATGTAATCCTATAAATACATTGTTATAGAGGATTTTGTATTTAGGTTCTGAATTCAGATTCCTAATTCTCCAAAAATTCAGAATTTGAATTCTGTGAAATTCTGCCTCCTAATTCTATGAAATTCAAATTCCAAATTCCCTGAAATTCTATCTCCAAATTATATTAAAATTCAAATCTGAATTTTCTGAAATTTAGACACTGAATTCTCTAAAATTCAGACTCTGAATTCTCTAAAAAACATACGCATAATTCTCGGAAATTCGGACTCCGAATTCCCTGAAATTCAGATTCCAAATTCTCTGAATTTCGGACTCAGAATTTCTCAAAATTTGGACATTGAAATCCATTGAATTCAGACTCTGAATTCCTCATAATTCATACTCAGGATTCTACCATATTCAGAAACCAAATTCTGTTGAATTCAGATTCCAGATTCCTTGAAAAACAGAATATGAATATCATTGAAATATTGACTCTAAATGTTTATCTGTTTAGACAACGAACATTATTTTTCTATAGACTCTGAATAATACATTTGGTTGAGAAACCATATATACATACCCATGATGTAGTTATAAAATGATGTCATGTATTTGATTTCTATCTAATTGTTGTTTGAGTGGCAGGTGTACAGGTCCCTCTGAAATTGTTGTTTGAGTGACAGGTGTACAGGTACGTCAACTCACCGATGAAAGGCACACTCTGACCACCCACATATCAAAACAAGTCTCTTATATAGAATAATATGATAATAGAATGCATGGAATACAACCAATCGACGCTAAGAATGTCATCGTATGGTTGCATCTATAGTACGAATGATCCCTATGAGTCTAATGTAATCCCATCATCAGTCTACCTCCCCTAAAAATAGTAAACATACTAGTATGAACTCTTACTAGAATAATCAAAATTATGGTCAAGAGTAACCTCTCTTTATATAGACACAATTTAGGAGCTATACTGGGTGTTACATAGAAGTGTGATGCTCTGAAATAAAACAAAGCACAATCAAGGGTAGTAAACAAGATTATCATACGTCAAACGTTCTCCTTTTCATGATTAATTAATAACTTTGGGGAATGAAATTGATAACACCCATATCTGATTACTCTTTACTAATGACAACCTCAATGACAATGCTCAAGTTGGGGTCTCTAAGGAACACCCTATGGTTGGACTCTAATTTCTCTGTCTCCCCTCAGTGGAGCATGAGTATGTTGTCCCTACTACTGAAACATTCCTTCCAGAAACAACTTTCGTTGTCGGTATTGAATCTTCCCACCTCCTCTATTAAGATCTCAAACCACCACTAGTAATTGACTCTAGATATTTCCTCAGGTCCAAAAAGAGAATCCCATTTTTCCAAAATGAATGGATGTGGAATGAGATCCGGTAGGACCGAATTTATATTTCTGAGGTCAACTCCCTGCAAGCCAAATCCTCAAAGGATCTAGTGCATGAGGGCTATTACAATTAACCCTAAACTTTGAAGAACCCTTATGACTCCTCACATATAGAAAATATCATCCTTAGTGAATCCCATAAACTACCTACTCCTTCTTCCAAAACACTATGTAAGCCAGTAAGGTAAAGTGAGTAACTGTGTACATGAGGTAAGGTTAAATTTCCTCCTCTAACAATCTCCCATGAGACTCCTCATCCATATTGAGTTCCAGAGAAAAGAATAGGAGATCCTGGAACATGATCCCCACCACTAATACAGACCTACTCCCTTTCAGTAGGGAGAGTATCTCCAACTTCTTCTCAGAATTCATAGTCGATGAAAGGAATTATTCTCGTAACTAATTCTAAAAAAATACACATAGAATGTCATCATCTTTCCTCTCCCCTAGGTACAAAATATACAACGGAAGTGCATCTCGCCGCATCCAACTCACTGTAAATTGAACCCACTACTCCATCACAGACCGGATTAAAATTGAAGTGATCACATGCTTCTATAGACAACCATCCCTCTCCATATATAGAATGATAGCCTAATTCTTCCCCACAGACTACCACTATAAAAAATGTAACGTTCTATGCCACAATTTGTCCTCCTGCAATCGATCAACCATTTACTGGTTTACCAGATCAGTCTGCTGACCGTCAACATCCCGAGTCACACACAGATGATGACCAGGTTATATATATGGAAACGAAAATAAGGAATTAGTATGTCTAGGTAGTATATAGTTTAAATAATAATAATTTCAACACAATTAAACCATTTCTATCATTTTAAATTCCCCCAAAACAAGAAAATCTAAAATCTAACAGAATTTATTATGATGAATCTACCATTTAAAGAATCTATATCCTGAAAATGGGGTAGGATCACTTGGTCATTTGGTACGCTTAGAGTACTGGCATCATATTATGGGGGATAAAAAGTTGTATACATGCTGGACTTCTCTATCCTGTGTCATGCACCATGATCACCTAACACTATTTACCTACAAATTCATGCAATCCTCAATGTTCAAAACATCAAACTCTTTCCAATCTCTCAACTATCATCACTGATACCATTTTTTCATTACCCCTCCCTCCAATGACTCCCCTTTTGAGCCGGAAATGACCGAATGTAGAAAATGAACATCCTATATCCTGCCTCCAGTATTCCCCGAGGTGGCGACTAACACATAGGGTACAGAGTTCTCACAATATGGGTGACATTACCTATTATAAAAATGAAAGACCAAATTTTAACATGGATCATCCCAAAAATCTATGACATAAATATATATATAAACCATAACCATTCCAAATGCATGTTTTAAGATATAAATGTTACCAAAGAAGAGTCTCCAACATAAATACCAAAAAAAAAGGATATATAGTGACATGAAAACTCTCCCAATGTCTGAGATCATAATTCCTCTCATAGTCCACATAGTCCTCTTGGAAACCTAAAAACATTTTTATATAAAAAGGGTGAGCACACGAGTATACTATATTGGAAAATCCAAATTCTCTATCACATAAGTAGGAGAGGAAGACCAATTACACTTGGCGAATATAGTAGAAACCAACAACACCTAATCAGAAAAACAATCCATCCTAATCTCACCATGGATCTCTAGCTAAATAACACACATAATGTAATATTGTATATTTATCACATTGATTTTTAGGTACCCTACACCACTTCCCACTGTATAACTTCTCATAACCTAATGGATAACATCTTGGAACTTCTGCACTCTTACAGAAGCCCTATCTCACAACACCCCCGCAATCACCTACACCTAAGATCTAGTTCTTCATCCTAGGAAAATGATGTTCACCACATCCTACCAATAGACAGGTGGTCCACAACCATACCACACCCCAATAGTAGAAACTTGGGAAATAACCCTACCTTATCCAAAAAATACATTGTAAATCAGACGACATCTCATTCTATAAACACATGGGAAGGAACTCGTCACTCACATACACCTGGACCTCACAACTACACCATAACCAGCTCGAATAGTCTTGGGATACAAAAGCCTATAAGAGGGACTAGGGAAAAGACTTTTACCATCTATCCATCATCCCAAAGGATGTCGTAAAAAGACACAATACCCTATAAGAATATGGGTGTTCGGCATGTAGTGATCAACTAGGGTGGGGTTTTTATAGAAATAATATGTATCTACTACTATATATATAACTGTAAATCCCTCTGTAAAACCTATGGTATTCCAAAACAAACAACCAGCCCACAAAACCGCCAGTGTGGCTACCACAAAATGCACAAATACACAACAATCTAAAATTCAATTCATAACCCCAGAAACCTATTTAACAAATAATCATTATTTATTCAGAAATAAATATATTCCATTGATCCCTACCTAGTTAGATACCGACCACTTCAAACAACCATCCACATAGAAAAAACCAAATAGAAGAACACACCACAATAAAAAAACTCACATCATATTTATGCACAATTAAACACCCATACTAACCACTAAAATCATCAAACATCAAAGTAATCCCATAGAACCCATCCTAAAAAACAGGAAAACATCAATATCACACCCAAAACTGTCAATAACTCTCCTCACTACAATAAAAATCTCTGTTGTATAAACACACCAAACGTAGCAATCACAAAAATAACACAACCCAATTTTAGCCACACCGCCCAAAATCGCTCATCCAACCCACAATCAATCAATCTATAAACCTGAGATTCAATTAATCCACCCAAATAACCCTACACACAGCCATACCCTCAATAGAAGTACCGAAATCCATAAAAGGAATAATTCCAAATTTATCAAGGCTTCCATTTTTTAATGACACTTTTTAATTCAGGTGTGATTCCAGAAGAAGTTCGATCATAGGGAAACAATTTATTTAACCCAATAGAATTTATTAATCAATTTAATATTTATACTTTTGATCAATAGATGACCAAAATAAGGAATCCAAAATCCATTCCAGGAGCACAAACAATGACCCCCAATAAAAATTAGTTTTAGTGGGCTTATAGTCCACATAATTCCAAAAATTGATGAAATTATCAAAAAAACAACGTGATCATCATCACATTCTCTAGCCCCTATTACTGGTTTGAAGTTGATTAAATTATCTTTATTAAATATGGAGTCAAATACCTTTAAATCGGTATCATTTTTACACCCACCCCACATGACATACATTTAAGAGAGATGAAGGTATCCTTTCCTCAAGAAGTATATGATCATCACCTCCTCCTTGCCCCAAATTGGGGGTGTACAAGGCTCTCGATAAATGAGACCCAAGGGTGAAACACAAAAGTATGGATCCAAAATGATTTATGGTTTTGGGAAACCTGATATAAATATTAATGGGAAATATACAATAAATAAAGGGTCTCAGATTTAGAATGTCCAGATCCTCTATCGAAGGGTTGAACAATTTTTAAAACCATTAATGTCATATCTTGACTCAGAACACACAATTTGTCCATTTAGAAGTATCTTGGACATTTAAAATAATAAAAATATAATCAATAACACTTGAATCAACAATAAAATAATTTAAATAAGTTATTAAATTAATTTAAAATCAATGAATGTGTTAAATGAGACAAACTAGAAAACATGGAGGAAACAAATTTTTAAAAAATTATTGGAAAGCAACTCGTTGGTGGATAAACTACTATTAGACATCTCACAGTAAGTTGAACTGACATTGGAAGACTCACCATTGGACAAATAACCTCTAAAAGAGTCACCATTGTGAGTCAACATTGGTTGAGTCCCCATTGGATGAGTCACCATTGTGAGTCACCACAAGGTGAGTCACTATCACGTCCAACTGCTGGAAGAGTCACCATCACATGTCACCATTTTGGGAGTCCCCATTTTGAGTCACCATTGGTTTGGTCACCATCATGTGTCGTTGTCGGATGAGTCACCACTGCGAGTCCATGTTGGTGACCTACAATCATCAACTCACCATCATGACTCACCAATTTGAGCTACCGGTTGATGACTCAACATTGGGAGTCACTGTCATTACTCACTGTCTTGACCTACCATCACCCCCTACTAGAGTGAGTAACATTTGTTACTCACCAGTCTGACCTGATGTTATATGTTGAATTTTTTGAAAAAAAAGGCATTTGAAAAACACATAAAATGATTCATCTTTACCTCTTAATAACACCCCTAACAACATTTATTCACAATGTAATGGACCTAGGAGGTTTAGTAATAACAATTATCCTTGTCCACGAAAATACAAAACCATCCAAATGCCAGATAAGGATAGTCGCAACACAAAATATCCAATGTTTTCTAAAAATATAAGGTTTTTTTTATTAAAAAAAATTTAAGAACATCAAAAATATTATTGAAGAAAATAGTTTTTGAAAAACCTATTGAGAATAATTTTATTCTTAAAATCCCTTTTAAAAAAAATTAATGTAAAAAATACTTTTAAACATGCAAGGTAAGATAAAATGAAATGATGTAACATAAATTAGTACATGTCAGATGAGGTAAAAACAAACATTCCTTTCACAATGTAAAACTAGTTAGAGAAATTCCTTATTCAGAATGAGAAAAAAATATTCCTTTAATAAATAGTAAAAATAACTTTTCAAAATCATTTTAAAATAATTTTTGATAAAAATGTTTCCAAAAATGGTGTTTAGAAGAAAATCAGTTCTTCAACTAAAGAGATAAATAATGTCTTGTTTTCATAAAAACAATTTTAAAACATTTTGAATATTAAAGAGTAAAAATGACAGAAATACATGAAAATGGTCAATAATGACTAGAGTATAAAAATGATTTATTTAAAAATGGTTTATTAATTTTCTCCAATAGAAATACAATTCAATGATTATCAGTATTATTTTATGAGGAAAATAATATTTTAAAATTACAAATTGTTCCATTCAACTTTGAAACATTTTAAATCATAATCATAGTAATGGAATAAAATAAAACAAAATTTATAATATCGTGGGACTAATAATATTAATTATATAAAATATAAAATGGAATTATATAAACCATATAAAATAAACTAGGTGCATTGAAATTATTATGTCTCAATGAAATGTAAATTGAGACAAAATATTTTACCTTACGTTTCCCTTTTTGTGAAAATAAATTAACATATTTTATAATAATATTATGTTAATTATATACTTTCATGAAAAAAAATCTATATTTTCATTTCTTTAATTTTTCTATTACCATGTTGTATACAAGATGGTAAATAATTAATTTTATAGTTGATTTTTGGACAAAATTTTGTTAATATTTCAAAAAATACATTGGGTGTAAACTATTGTCAAAGTGGTCTTAATATATAATCTACATAGTAATAACAAGGAAATAATTACTATATTTAAAAATTAATTATTTTTTGAAAGTAAATCATTAAATATTTTTATATAAATTGAATGAACATTACAGTCATGGTGATGGTAGGTCCACTTATGTATGCAAGAGTAACAATCTAATTTATAAATTATCATTATCAAAAGAAGTTCAATAACACAATATCAATCCAAAATTATATTTTTATCATAAAGATCACGTTATTTGATAATACATAATTATATATATATATATATGTTTATATATATATTTCTTATTATGTAAATGAAATCACATCTGGTCGAGGAGGCAGTAGTCCGTATGACCATAAATGACCTTATCTCCATTAAAATGTTTGATAGGGTAGTAAAGAAAATGATATATAGTTTATTTCCATAAAATAAATTATTTTATGAATATAATATATAATTTTTTATACTTCAAGTTTTTTTAATTAAAATAATTATTTATACATTTCATGAATCGTGTCAATGAATCACATTCCTTTGAGGGTGTGGTAGTCCACACTTCCACGAATGATGAAATCATTTTAAAAAAAATGGAATCTATAATGATATGTGTTGTAAAAGAATTTCAGAATCATAAATACATAATAAATATCATATATATAATATATAAACTATTTTTCCATTGAAAGGAACAACCATAAAAGTTGGATAAGAAAAAATTATGATTCATTGTTTTGTGGGGCAGTAGTTATCCATTCAAAGAAATAACAAGTTTGTTTATCGTTAAATGGATGTGTTCATGAGTGTAGTTCTAAAACATTACATAAAAAATATAATTATATTGATTATAATTTTGTTTTTATAGAATCATCTTATAATAATATTCTATGGATTGGATAATTGAAATAAAACTAAAAATCTTGAGAATGTTTGTTATCTCTTATTCGAGAAACATTTTTTGAGGTGAACCAATGGATTATTTAGATTTATATCAACATAAGGGGAGGATTATAGGAAGAGGGGATTTATATTTATCAGATATTAGGAATTATCTTGGTCAACCCAATGTTTATTGGGAGGTGAGTGGTAGTGGTAGGACAAGAAACCTTTTTAAAGTAGAGGATGACAAGCACTCTTCTTATATTTTGAAAATGGAATTCCAAACATGTTTTTAATGATTCAGGAAGAACCAATAATATTAAAATATCATTAAATTATATTATTGGGTAGATTTATGGCCATCTAATACCTATTTTACAATTGTATCTGTCATCTTGGGCATTATGTTTATGGTGTAATCCCTTGTTCATCTTAATTTAACCTAAATTGTGGTAATAAATATTAATCAAAATCATTAACTATTTAGGTAAAAAAATTTATATTGATATAAATTTTAAATTTTCGAGATTCTATATTTTTAATACATTTTTTTAAATTATAATGAAATAAGTGGTAAAATTAATTTAACATTTATCCGGAAAGTGAGATGAGTATGCATGTTTTTAAAATTAATATTGCTCAAAATATTTGTATGTTATTATATTCAATATTAAAATAAAATTTATTTCATTGAAATAAATTGTATTAAATGAAAAAAATATAATCTAATTAATCTACAAAAAAATATAAGAATAAATTATCCTTATATATTAATTGGTTGAAAAACATGTTTTGAACTAAAATTCATAATTTTAAACCATTCATAAAATGTTTATATGTTTCCAAAAAATTATAATAATTTCTCCCTAAATTAATTATTATGTTTCCAAATAAAATTTTGAACTTATTTTTATATATTAAATCAATTAAAGTATGAAAATTTATATTTAAAATGGGTTCACTAATAATAACAGGTAAAATTTCCTTTATAAAATTATAGGTTTTTATGTAGGAAATTGGGGTTTTTCTTATCATAGGACAATAAATCCTAATGAATGAATTTAAATAATATTGGATTGAATATATAACATATATATGTCAATAAAATAAATAAATAATTTTAATAATTTATTTTTATTTTGACAAAAAAAACTATTGAATGAATAAAAAATAATATTTTTTTATATCCAAATGGTTCTTATTTTTTTCTTCATTAATCGTTAACCCATGAATTTATATTTTATTTATATAAACACTATATTTTCATAATTTAGTTAATACTGTTAATAAACTCTATCATAATGGCTAGAATATATAATATTTCTCTACATAATAATATTTTTTTATTATATCATAGCTTGGTGAAACTGAGTCTTGCATGAAACACAATCTATCAAGGAAGGACTCACTTTTATGCAATTCAATATATTTTTTTCTTCATTAATTACAATGTATTTCTTGTGTTAAATTTACATAAAATAATAAATATAATATATATTCTCATGATATTATATTCCCTTATTCTCCACGTGATTTTTCTAATACATGATATTGAAAAAATGTTGTACATTCTAATTTTAGTGTGTTACATTATCCCCACCATAATTAAATTGTGCCCTCTCAATTTCTAATAAATATTGGTAATATATTGTTTTATATTTCATACATTTAAATCATACTTCATGATAAGGGTTTGTAGAACATCATCTATTGATTATAGAATGAAAATCACACTGGTCACATGGACTACCATTTAACTAGGTCTCTAATTTAGAGAACATTATTGTAATGTGAAAATACATACTTGGAGAAAAAGAGTACAAATTTATAGTGACTAAATGTGGTAATAAATAAGAAATAAATGAATGATAAATGAATATTTAGGGACTAAAAATCAATAAATCATTGATGATTTAAGATTTCATCGGTTCAATGTAAATTATTATTTTAGGACAACATTTTATTTAGAATTCATTTTTATAATGTTGAGTATTTATTTTACTCCCCATTAATACAAGGAAATGTTCTTAAATGATAGTATTCAATTTCACATGATCAATCCAAAGTTTTATATGCATCGATCAAATTATAATTCATTCATTAACTCCTATAAATAAAATACCAACAATAAATTTTAATCCCTACAATAATAAATGAATATTTTAGAGGACTGTAAGGACTATAGAAGACTAAAACGACAAACTATTTGTCTCTAACTATCATCTAAAACAATTATCATTGATATATTATTATCTAATAATAAAAATTTATTTTACATGGTCATCATTTAAAAATTATTTGAAAAATTTTATAACTATAAAAAATTAAAAAATAACCGGGAAATTTCCTAAAACTATAATTGGAATGAAAACCTTTTTATCCTAAGGGCATGGGATCAAGACTCATGGCCTTTCAGAATATGATTGATTGTCACCCAGATTACATGTTGTCCTTTTTTAAAACCATATTAAATTAATTTTCCAAATAAATATAATGGACATCATTGAAATAAGGTTAGTTAATAAATATTATTTTAAATAATGTATTTGATAAAACCCCAAAACTTAAACACTTTATATATTTTATTTCAAAAAAGGTTCTTCCTTGGTTTTTATTTTATCGATAATACCATTTTTAGGATTTATAAATATTGACACCTTAGATTCAATAAAAAAAGGTTTAAAATATGTTATTCATTTTTGAATTTATTAATAGTGTAATGAAATGAAAATGAGAATTATACGAAGAATATTCCCAATGAGTGTTAAACTAAGTGCGTAGTAAGGCCTTTAGTCACATACCAGGTTACCCCATGTCAAAAATATAACACCTTGTTGGAGTACAAACTATGAGGAACATATATTCTAGAACAAAAACCAGTTTCATTATCAATACAAGGATGTATTACATGGAAATTAAAAAATTCACCACCTTAACAGATTTATATGTTGTTATTTTATATTTATCCTCATTTTCTTCTTTAGGGTTATGTTCTATAACCTATGGTTTCTTAAATATTTTTATAAAGGTTTCTACTAAACTTCTATTGATACCAATTATAAAACCTCTAACCTAGAAGCTCGGAGCCGGTGTCTGCTACAAATTACATTGGCTTGATTAAAAGGAATCATATCGTGAAGGACCATGAGTTTAGTAGTCTTGGTAAACCTGATACATAAATGATACTTCTATTAAAAATAATATAAGAAATTACAAGATAATTTTATTTTAAATTATTAATTAAATAATATTGTGGATATCTCTAATCCTAAACAAAATACCTACATATCATTCATAGAACTATACTTGGATTTATGGGGGAAATAAACATAATAAGGGTGAGTTAAAATTCATAGAAAGGAAAAAATATAGTGGAAGAAATAATAAATCAATTAGAATTGTGAAAAAGAAAGGAAAATAACTGAACACAAAGACCATGTAATCAATAAAATGAATGAATGTGCATAAAAACATGAAAATATATTAATTGGAAACAAATTCCTCTAAAATTACCAGCTATGTAAAAATAAATATGGAAATAAATGAAATAGAAAATTATGACATGTATATAACTAAAAATTAAATGTATCAAATGATACGTTGAATATAAATATAATGGAAGAATAATAAGTGAAACTAAATGAGGTACATTCTGAATTATTGGATTCCATGTTTCTGGGGTACATGAACCTGTAGCACCCATTCCTTTCATAAGAAGGATGATCTATACGGTTAAAACCCATCAAATGGGTCTCGCCAGCTTACTTATCTCATTAGACTATGGAATATTCATTGGTCTATCTATAACTAGGCCCCACCCATGCCATACCTATCTGATGTATTCCTCATATATTGAATAATAAATTTAATAATGTTCCATATCAAATAACTTTATGAAATAGATGATATAGGTTTCTAAATATTTACTCAACTGATAATATAAATTTAAAAAATAATACCTTATTAAAAATGATATATGTTTTAGTAAATGATCAAATCCCTAAAAAAATAATATTGATTCACTGGTAAAATCCAATATCGAATGATTATAGGAAATTAAAAATTTCATTGTGACTAAAATGGAATGTGGAAGTTTATTTTAATACAATAATTATACAAAATTATCGAAATTCATCTTCTGGAAGGAAAATGATTGTATCATCACAACATTTTCCTATTGGAGTATAAATAAATGGTTGTTTTCGTTGATCAAAAAGAAAAATAATGTCATAAAAATAATGCTGAAAATAATCATTTATATTGAAAAATCCATTTTAAAAAAAATTTATTTTATAAATTTGTTTGAAAAACATTTTAATTACACGTAATCCTTTTAAAATTTGAATGGAATCTTTAGTTAATTGATAGGGTAAAAACAGGTACATGTTGCACAAGGTAAAAAACATGCATTTTTTAAAGTAAAAATGGTTAGAAAATACCTTATTTAAAAATTGATATGAATATTCCATTGATAAAATTTGAAAATAAAAATAAATATGAAATATTTCATTACCAAATAAATTTAAAAACATTTTAATGAAATAATTTCTTTATACCAAAATATTTTCTATAAGTAATGAGAAAAATGATGATTGGTTTACATAAAAATATTTTGAAAACATTTTGTGTATCAAAATGTTAAAAAATGGAACAAAAATATGAAAATGGACATGTGTAACTAGGTGAAAAATGGATTTCTTTAACAAAATTATTTTAATTCCTTCAAATGGAAATAAAATGTATGGTTATTGTAAATATTTTTAAGAAATAGTATATTAAAATTCTAAGGTTTCCCAAATAACATTGAGACATTTTAAAGCATAAGCCTCTAGATGGAATAAAATTTAATTTATGTAATAATATAATTATTTTTTATGATATTCCTGATATATTAGGACAAATGGAATTATATACACCATATAAAAGAAACTAGGTTCATATCAATAAATAAATCTTGATGGAATGTAAATTGAGATGAAATCCATTATTGTTCATTTCCATTCAGTGGAAAATCCTTCCACATCCAATAAAATAAATATATGTTAATTATATTCTTTCTCTAGAACCTTTATTAAATTTATAATTAATATTATTTCACTTAATAACATGTTTTATTAAAATACATAAATAGTTATGTTAACATTTGGTGTTTTGACCAAATTTAGTATTAATGTCAAAAAAACATTAGTTGGTAAAATATGGTCAAAGGGGTCAATCTATTTCATATCCATAATAATAATAGTGGAATAATTACTAAATTTACAATTAAATTATACTTTTAAAAGTAAATATTTAATATTGTTAGAAAAAATTAATCAATGTTACAATCATATAAATGGTAGGTCATACTTACACATGAGCAATCTTCTCATTTTTCAATGATCATTATCTAAGGAAGTTATGTATCACCATATCATTATATAATGTAAATTATATCATAAATACCATGTTTTATAGTCTTATATACATATATATATACTTATTTTTATGTAAAGGAACACATATCTTGTTGAGGAGGCAGTAGTCCCCACATCTACTAATAAAATTATCTCTACTAAAGTGTAGGAATGTGTAGTATAGAAATTGGTGTATATTATATTTACTAATGTGTAGTTATTTCATTAATATCACGTATATGTTTTATATTTAACATATTTTTAATTACAAATATTCTTTATATATTCCATGTATCGTGTGAGAGAATCACATTGCTTCGAGTGAGCGGTAGTCTACACTTCTACAAATGATGTTATAATTTTTACACAAAATGGAATGTATAATGATTTGTGTTCTGAATGAGTTACCAAATTACAATTACCTAATAAATATAATATATATCATATGTATACAGAGTTTTCATCATAGTTTCCAACCAATATGGTTAGTATCTGAAAAATTAACAGTCAGTGTTTCGTGTAGTTGTAGTCTTCCGTTGACAAAAAGAATAATATTGTTATCCAAAAAATGGATGCATTTGTGATTTTAGGTAAACAACATATCCTATATACATTCTAATACATTTAGAATTCTTGTCTTATTCAAACATGAAATAATAATTTTTGTGGTATTGTAGAATTAAATTAAAAAAACTTTTTTATGCTTTTTACCTCTTATTTGGGTAAATCCTTTTGGTTTGGATAATAGGAATCCATAGATTGCTTTCAAATTAATGGGAGGCCACGACGATTAGTTTAGGTATGTTTAATAGCTATTTTCTTGGTTCTGGTTGAACCAAATTGTATTTATAGGGGTGGGGAAGTGGGACGAGTAGAGGAACTTTTATAGTGGAGGATGAGTGGAACTCTTGTAATATTTTGACAATGGAATTCCATGCTCTTTTTTCATGTTTCAAGTGGATCCAATAATGTAAAATTTTGACACAAAATATTATAGGGAAAATTTGTTTCTATAAAATATCTGTTGTACAAGTGTATATATCTTTTTGGACATTGAAGTTAAGGTTTAGTCCATTATTAATCTTACTTTATCCTTAATGATTTTAATTAATTTTAATTAAATTTGGGGTTATTTTTTGTAAAAAAATATGTTGGTTTTATTAGAAAATATAAATTACACTAATTTAAAATATTCAATCCATTTTTTCAAATTATAATGATATAAGTGGTAGAAATAAATTTAAAATTCAACCCATAGGTTATAGAACAATGAATAATTTAAACATAACAATTGATCAATTGTTTTCCTTGATTTTATAATCAATAAGAAAGTGAAATTTATTCCAAAGACATAAATTTTATTAAAATGTAAATATTTGATATAGATAACCATTAAAACCAATTAAAAGTATAATTTTACAGAAACTATAAATTAGATGAAAATAAATTTTTAAACTAAAATTGTGTATTTTTAACCATTCTTTAAAAATGATCTGTTTCTGAAAAATATTAATAATTCAACATATCCAAAAAAAATTTCTTTTTCAATCCATTAATGAATTTTATTTAGAAATTTCTAATCTATTAAAGTGTTAATGTTCAGATTTATACTGGGTTATCCCTTAAAAGGCTGTAAACTTACCATAATAAAAATATTGGTTATTATGTGAGAAATTGGGTTTGTTATTATCTCATTCTTATCAATCCTAATGGATGAATAAAAAAAATATTTAATTGTTTATATAATATATATATATTTGGTAAAAATAAAAAACTTATTTAATATAGTTATTTTTGTTATGGAACAACGCCTTTGGAAGCATAAAAATTTTATTTTTTATATCCTATTGGTTCTTCATTTCATTTTTCATTAATTAGACACCAATGTATTCATTTTACACTTATATAAACAATAATTTTTCATAATATATTTAATAAAATTATTAAATACTTAATTAAATTATATGTTATCTCATATTATATTAATTAAGAATATATTAATAATATATAGTTGTTTCAAGAAACTCTGTCTTTTGGGTAATGTATGCTATTAACTAAGGTTGTAATTGCACTCAATGTAAGATAACTCATTGTAGTGTCAATTACAGGATATATCATCTATTGAATAAATTTAAAATAGTAAATGCCAAGAATACTGTTTGGATATTATATTCTCTTGCATGCTTGGTGATTCTAGTTATACATGGTATCGAAGACAATGTTGTACATTCAAATTTAAGAGAGTTACATGGTTCACAACATAAATACTCCATATCAGGTTTTACGACCTGGTAATATTTGATCAATGTAAAGGATACATTCTACAATGTGTTTTTAGTGGTTCTATGTGATATTAGTTCCTTCATTAGTTGGCTTGGGAGTTGTTGGATAGGGTGTCGACCTGAATAACACATGGAGGTTCTGGTGGTCAAGAAATCCCATCCCCATTTTTTATTTATTTATGTTTATAGTGTATGAAATATATTTTGTTATTTATGTTATATAATGACATGATGTGGATATTTCATTGTTTCATGTTTTTATAATTAATTTATTATGGTTGACTTTAATTGTATAAATCATTCCTAATGTCATTTCTTGATTCCCAAAATCTATTTTCCAACAGGTGGGTACCGGGTAGGCCCTTTGGGACTTGTGAAAGACTATGCTTGGGGTCCCGTTAGAAGACAACTCGGTCTGGTTCAACACAAAATGGTATCATTGGAGGGGATTTCATTTAATTGTGTTATTCTAGCTGAAAATTTCTAGATAGACCAATGTAATGAGTAACATGTATTGAGGTTCAAGTTGAGAGTAAAGGTGTCAAGGCAAAACACCTCCAGAAAAAACATAGCTAACCAATGTGATGATTGGAGTTTGGAGTGAATCCTATTCTATTATACTTTTAATGTATATAAACTATGATTGCGAACTGAGTTGGGGTACAATGGTTTTTCTAGTAATTATTATTGTTATTTTTTATACTTGACATACGAAAATGTTTCAATGTTTTTGTTGATGATGCTTTTTCGGGTGGTTTATTTATAGTTTTATAGGTTAAGTTTATTATATAATAATACTTACTCATTAGATACATCTCATTATATAATGGTACATGGATGAAGGTAATTAACCATATCCAATTGATCATTGTTTTGTTAGAGTCATAGTTCAGGTTGTTTAGGCATTGGATCAGGGAGTGTGATCCAGTCCTACTCATGATGAGGAAGATAAACCAGGTCCAGAAACAGAAAAATATTTTAAGATTATCAATAAATACCCTCCAAAAATATTGTGTATCATAAAACATAGGAAGAAGATTATTTTATTGAGAATATATACATGAATTGTTTTTGTTTCATAATACTCCCAATGAACTCAAATTGATGTGTACTTCATTCATGTTGGAATTTATGAGTTGCAGGTGGTGGGACTCATTTTTACAAGAGGAGAATTATTATATGATGTGAAGAAACTTCAAGGATGAATTTTACTTTAATTTTTTTCAAAGAACCTATCCCATTCAATGACCTAGGAGATTTTAGATCTCATTCATGGGGATGGGACTGTGTTGGAATATTCTAAAATCTTTGATAAATTGGATTGATTCATACCCAAGGTATTTTTAAAGGAGTAGTTAATGGATCATAATTTTTAGATGGGGTTATGGGTAGAAAAATGATCCAAATTGATAATGTTCTTAATGAATTTGTATGTAGTTATAGTTGATCAAATCAGGGTTTTTGATATGGATCGCACCAAGAAGTTCGGTTTTTTTGTGTAGTTTTAGCAGCGAGATAGGGTGGTAGTGTTTCATAAAATATAATAATGAAACACAAAGAGCAAGAGAAGAGGGGAGTTGTATCTGGATTCCACCATCTCAACCTCATTCATCAAAGACCAATAGTGTTATGTTCTTCATATGCAACCTGGGTAAATGGTCATGACACTTTTGGGTGGTGTGTCTAGTTTAACCATGCCATATAAGCCAGTTTGGGAACATGGAGAACCGACAGAGGTAATGTATGGGTTGTAAATCTACAAAAGTGGTGAGAGATCCTCAAAAAATAGAGAATTTTCATCTCATCGTGATTCATGAAGGGCTATGGGTTCATGTATTGTTGGACATGGTGGAATGGTAGGATCATATTATGGGTATAGTTAGATCAACATTGTGCCAAGATTATGTAATAAGTATCTATAATTGGAAGAGATGATGTGACACTGTACTATGGATCATGTGTCAGTTGAATCACATGAATGACATGAAATATTTTTTGGTATTATTTTTATTACTTCATTCATAAATATTGTTTTATTTGATACATGTGAATAAAATTCATTTATTTCGTCATGTATTTTGGAATTTTTAATATTTCTAACTTAGATGATGGGTTCTATGATGAAATTATTGACCCCAGTAGTCTAAATGTGGGAGAAGGGGTTTATATGTCCATCCTACACTCTCACTCTTTCATTTTTCAAGATGGAATTGGAATTCATAGTTACAAAAATTTACCTCTCCAATGTGATTATCGACATGGACTAGATAGTGCATTTAATAGAGAAAACTGATTATTATCATCAGATAGTGAGAATTTAGGAAACTAATCTGAGTAATCATGTTATCCAAGGTGAATATGATCAACGATCAAGGTTTTTGGGATATCCTCTCCTAGAATTGGCCATTATTCATTTCCTGGTCTCTTTTATGTTTTGAAGGATGTTGAAAATGGTTGTAACAGAGGATTACCTTCTATCAAAATGAGTTCCAAGATGTGGTACTACACAATTTCACAAGTTTTCCCATAGAAGAAAATGTGGATTTTACACTCAAATGGGAACAATGAAAATAGCCGATATATATTCTAATATTTCATGTGGCTCCCATCATATTAAGGGAATTAGCAATACCACTAACCAATTTAGAATATAGATGATACATTTTCTTATGCGTCTCACCAGGAGCTTCTAATATGATTTTAACAATAAATTGTTATGGATCCATCCAGTTATGAATTTATTACCCTAAGTAAAATAAGGTTATGCTGATGAATAAATACCACGTTCCACACATTGACTACCTTTTTTATCAGAATAGGGAGAGAATTTTCTTCTCCAAGATTGATATATTCAATAGGTATCTTTTTTTCATAGTTCAAGAGATATAAATTTATAAAATAAAAATATAGATCTAGTACATACACTTTTAATATAAAGTCATTCCATTCTAATGGAATAGGTATCCACTTGTATTTATGAAACTCATGAACCACGTGTTCTATCAGCACCCAGAGTCTTTATCATTATGTCGGTGGATGAAATCCATGTATACTATGGGACTGAGGAAGATCATTAGAATCGGATGAGTATCATGATTGTAACTCTTTAATATCACTACCTCTATGAAATATATATCAATATTTAGTTTCATGATAAAGGTGGTAATGAATCTATGAATCATAATTTCCAAATTTTCATTGTTAGTAGAACATGAGAACAAAGAAACATTGATGTGTTGGGAGAAGGTGAGGAATTCTTTTAAGATACAGATCTTATTGAGAATGGAATAGTATTATAGGTGGGACTTCCAAGATTTATCATATCATTCTTCACCAATGAAAATAAATACATGTAAATGGGTAATGATTGATTGGATCCTATAATTTGAGGCATACTTTTAGGATCATAAGTAGTAGTTGAACCCTACACGTTTTTTAATATTAAAAGATCCAAGTAGGGGATATGTGATTTTTTGGGATGTTTTATGTATAGGTCTCGTGTTCATGTTGATATAAGTTTACCATGTGGTGGATTATGGTTTTCAATAGATAGGACCTCATGAAAGATATTATCCAACCCGTGACTTTGAATTAAATTTTTTGAGGAATTCTATGAATCAATTGAATAGATATATTTCTAGAGACAAATTATTCATTTACATAGACTATAATTGTTTGGCATTTATTTTCTCCCAATGTATCAAAATCAGTGGTTGTGCCAATGGGTTGATTACCTTATGGATTTTGATTTTTATATTGATATAAAATATATCCCATGAAATGGGAGTGTGGTAGTTGATTAACTATGTTGGAATATGTTAGTGGATGACTTGAACAATTCCAGTGATGAATATAAATTTTTCATGATTTTCTCTGAAATACATCTGGGTAATAAGGAATAAAGGGAACACTAGTTTTTTGAAACTGTTTATCTGAATCCCTCCATCCTAGAGTGGATTTGGGAAGAACATACTTGTGATGAGTTTTTTCATTGTTCTTTGTAGTCTCTAAAATTTTGTATAGGATCCCAAAAAAAGATCACTGTTTACTAAGGATGCATTTTTAAGCATCTCTTTGTATATTTTTTGCATTTTCCAAAAGTGATTATATAATAAATCCACCAATATTGGTGGGCAGATCCTTCTTGTGAAGACAAAGATGTTATTGATATTTATATATCTAGTTATGGTATCTAGGTATGAGTTTAGATATAACTATCTTTTTATGTAGGTACTATACTTTTTTACAAGTTAAGACCCCGAACCATAGGACATCCCGTTTTCAACAAATACACTCCACTACTACATGTATTTTAGATGCTTTCTACATGGATTTTTTTATCTGGATTTCTCATAAACACTAAGGAATGACTTCCATTTTAGTGGTTGTTGACTGTCTAAAAAATATTTCCATTTCATTACAATCATGGACATGTAAAAACTGGATGTGATAGGTCAATTGTATGTTTAGGATATATTGATGTTTCATGGAGTTCCACCAGATATAATATTTTTTGGGAACCTGTGATTTAACTCTCAATTTTGGGAAAGAATCTAGAAGGAAATTTTATCAATAGAATAATTCATTAAGACATACTCTCCTAAAATGTATGATCAGAGAGAGTGTGAAAACCATGTTCTAGAAGAAATGATCCATACAGAATTGTTAGAATTTGGTATCTTCTAGGATTCTCTATGAATTCTTCATTACCATCAATGATATTTTCCCACTCCTTACATTCCACCAGTTCCATTCCTACCTGGAGGCAAGCATTATCCGCATCTCCATTTTCGTCAGGAACCAGATGCTTATTTAAATCATTTTCTTTACTCAGATGGAGATTTTCCGAGATTTCGGACAGCTTCATCAATGCCTTTCTCTTGCTTTAGGATCTAGTAACCGGGGGGTCTGGAAGATCTGAATAGTCTTTCCGGCAATGTGGAATCCAGGTGCGCTTAATAAAACTATCAGGGTCAGTGATAGAGATATTACCGTTCCTTGAGGAGGATCTAAGGTAGTCCTCCACCATATTCTCTTCCTTGGACACGGAAGGCGAATTCGAGGAGGACAACAAATCCTCTTTTGAGGTCTCCACTTCATGTCCATCCCCATAAGCTTGGAACTCTACTTCTCCCAAAAGAGAAAACCGATTCTGAGAGTTAGAGGCCATTCCTCCATACTTCACCTTCTCAGCATAAGACTGTTTGGCCTCCAGGGCCTGCACTGATTTTTCTGAAACTCCTGGCTGCTTGAAACTGCAGCCTATATACTAGAAATTGAGAATCCGCCAATACTAGACACAGTGGAGCCTTACCTAAAGCATTTTAAACCTCCCTAATCACCACAAATTCTTTGGATATACTAGATGAAACTGGTTTCATTATTTTTGGCTTACTCTATTAGTCACTGTTATGAAAGATAGAAGTTGGTGAGACATATTTACAAGGACGTAGCCCAGTACAAGAGACTTATGAGAAGGATTATTTTGATCATTTAATATCTAATGATAGTAGTACTGTTATATATGTCATACTATTAATATTAGAGATTATTAATAGAGTTTTCAGTTGGTTATCAAGTGATGTAAAAGTATTCCCTACACCTACATCACCATCATGTTAGTACGTAATTAAACCCAACATTAATGTATGTCAAAAATTTTCAGATTACCGATATAATTGGTATAGAAGAATACTAGAAAGATTTACCATCTCATTTCAAATATATAAATTACTTGATAGATGTATCACAATATAATATATATAATCCAGAATCTTCTCACATGTAAAATTTGTAAGTGTTGGAGTTGGAGTTGGTTATGTCTGTGTTTGAGTGATAAGTATTGGTTGTGGATTCCCATGTTATGGGGATTAGAGGGAAATCCATACCATTTATTATGTTCATTATAGAGTAAATGAAAAATTAGAATGGGGAATGAGAGTTATCTTCTTTCAGGGATGAATAGTATCCACATATTCTCTTTTCTCAGACATAGGGATAAAATTTCGGGAGAGGAAAGTTTTAGTGGTTGGAAGCATAGTCATATTCGTGGTTTCATTTAAGGGTTTTTATATATTATTTTGGTTCCTATATTTATTGCATGTCATTATATTTATTTCAAAAGAAAAGTAATTTTTTTGGTCTAGACATTTCAAGACACATGGTTAGAACATCATATATAGAAGATATGAACCATTTTAGGAGAAATAATAATCTATAAACAATGGCATTGTCCAGGTTTCCCTACCTAGTACATGGATGTGTGACCCTCAAGTGCTTACATTGTTAAAATTAAAATTTAACTAAATCGAATTAAATTCATTTTTCTTATGATTTGAAACCCTCTTGGAAATTCGAGCTGTACATTTTCTTCATGGATAGAGGAAACAGATAGTTGGTTCCTAATTTGGAAAATCATTTAGCCCAATAATGGATCATTGAAAAACATTAATAACAATTAAATAATTAATCTTCCCCTCACTGATATTAATGCCAATCACCCATTTATATCCTCATTAGAGATCCCCATCCCCATGTTCATCCCCCTTTCTCCCTCCACACACATGGGATACAAATCATTCGGATAGTTGGTTGCAATCCTCATGAAATATCCATATAAGCCTCTCATTTTTTATTTTTTCCACCATTATTGTTCTCTCCCATTTTTATTATGGGTTCACATTTTCCATTGTTGGTTTCGACCTTGATTCCTGGGTTAAATCATGATAGATGTGGTTGGTCTTTATTTTATATTGTATCTCAATAGTATAGTTGAGGTTACTAAACAATTTCATATGATTTCCATAAAATAGGTAGCATGTTTTATAATTTTTCATTATTAATTGATTTCAGTATTTTTATTGTTTAAAATATTTTCCTAAATTTTTTTGGTTGTTCCAATCATGTTTGCCAATGTTTTAGTGTGCATGAGGATTTAATAATGGCTTTTCTATTAAAATAGTTGTTTTTTCATTTGTTTTTTATTTGTCAGATGTTTTTATGTAAAAGAGTTTATTCTCGTGAAATAGTTAATGAAATTTATTTGAATTTAATAATAGGAATCAAGATAGGTAGACATTATTTTGTACGTTTGGTGATTCTATAGGGAAGGGGACCGATCTCCGTCACATGAATTCATTTAAACACTATGAAATCCTTACCATGAGGGGGATATGTTATTGAGAATGGAAATTCCTTATAATACATGCATTGATATAGAAAAATATTAGGTTAAAGGGAACCCAAAAACCATAGTTATTTGGAGATTTACATGGTTCACATGCTATGTTTACTACTTAGATGGTTGTCATATTTCATTGTCCTTTTAAATTTAATGATTTTTTAATTTATATTGTGTCATTAATTTTATTAAAAATGACAATCATAAGTTATCATCTAATGTTAATGCATAAAATAATATCTGGTTTTATCCTGCTGGGCATAACGATCACACCCAAAATACAATATTTGTTTTTATATATACTTTATTGTGTTTTCCCCAAATAATGTAATGGATCGTTATGGTGGAAATATTGGTTCTATGTGATAGAGGTTCCATCCTTGGGGTTGTACAGTAGTGGAGTGGGGTGTCGACCTGAATACCACAAGGAGGATTTTTGGTCTATTTTTTCCCTCCACAATTTTGTATTTCTTGATTTGTTTTACTTAAATGTTTTTTGACCTAAATTGAGTTTTTGATGTTGGACCATGATATCCGTTGGATTTTTCTTGGTTTTTATTGTATTTAATTCATTGTTGTTGAATTTTATGGGATAAATAATTCCCATAGATATTGATTGATTCACCAATCCTAGTATCTAGGCCATGTGGATTGGGAATGTATATCAATACATTACTCATGCACGGTTGGTTGTTAGGTTGTATGAAATCCCGATATGGTTCATGAAAATCCTATAATATTATAACAAAGGATAAAATAAGTATGATAATTATTTATTCTAAAATAAAATAGAAAAATTAATTATTTAACCTTATTATATGATCACATGAACCCATAGTCTAATGTAAAAACATTGTTCTGATAAACATTGTTCACATATATTTTATTAAATTATAGAAATTTATAAGCTTATAAAAATGTGAAACTATTATCAAAAATATAATTTTGAAAAAATAACATTCAAAAACATTAAAAATAAACATTTTACTATTATAATGTAAATATAAATGAAATATTATTCAATATTAATAATACATTTACCACCAATATGTTGAATTAAAAAAACAATTACATATGGTATCCATGATTTTCAAACTAACCATAATTTTTATATTTTTATTGAAATAAATCACTCAATCAAAATTAATGGAATGTGATTTTTCTTCCTAACCCTAGAACCCCTCGATCACAAAAATCATTATAAACATTCATCGTTTCCCCAGAACCCAAAATAAAACCAAATCTTATAAATAGAATAAAATAATATGAAATTTTTATAGAATTTATAATTTTCCAAAGGATTTATTGAATCCAAAAATTCAAAACAATTTAAAAATAGACATATCGTAATTAGATGTTTAAAAAATATAGTAATAACATCTTGGGAAATTTATCTAATAAGAGTAAAATTTTTTCTCTTTCAATTCACCTCTATTATGGGTATGGTACCAGTAGTCATATTTTTGGGATTATGGGTGTTATTTTCAAATCCTAAAGAGAAATCCCATCATAACAGAGTTGTATGTTTTGTATAGGGATCTCTTAATTTTAATTTTTTAATTATCATCATAGTTTAATAAAGGATTCCATATTATTATATAATCATACATAATTATATATGATAAATCATTATTCGACCGAAAGAATCATAATCGACATCTTGTAGTTTTTATAAGGATTCATCAAGAAAGTTTCTCTATATAGGATCACAAAATATCTATTTTATTAAGAAAGTAATTTTCTTTACTAGTGATAAATAGTTATAAATTATAATATAGAAATAAAAAAATCAATTAATGATTTATTAAATAATTTCACTATTATACAATATATATTTTAGTTAAATTTTAATGTTTTTTTCATTTATTAAGATCATGAAACACAGTCAGTTGACTCATTGTAAGGATTCCATCAATTCTATAGTTTGACCTATTATAAAGTATCAACTGATTAAAAATATAATCTATATTTGGTAAAACATATTTTTTTCTTAAAAATTATTTAAAAAACATAACATGTTTATAATTTTAGAAAGCAAAGTATTAAAGAAACTATATAGAAATTTTAAAAACAATGGTTCGAAAGTGATGAATTTAAAATATTTCACTCAAGATATATTTCCCTTATTGATATCATATTATGAATTATCATTTAATTATGGTTCTTTATTTTTTTAGAATCCAACTTATCTAATGTGTTTTGATTAAAATGTTACTCAATCGAGAGGGGTTTTTAAGTCCCCAAATCAGATTAATTATTCATGTTCCAAATTATACACCATATTTAAATTAAATGATGTCATATTAATTCACTATCCCTTGAATGATATATATATATATATATATAATAGTGTATGTGTGTTTTCCAGGAATTCCATGGGATTAAAGATACCAAATGATTTTCTTTCCATTAATTTACATTGGACCCATGTTTTACCCTAGTAATAAGATTTTTGTGATAACTAAACATTCATTCATTGAGTAATGATAGATCTATTATTCATTATAGATATAATACATGTATATTCATCCATTTTATTATATTATGCTATGTTATATAATGGTATAAATTTTTACCATTTAATAAAATTTTCAATTATTTAATGATTTTGGAGTATGTTTCTCATTAGTCATATTGAAAACTCAAATCTCCTTTCATTGAGGTATAATGTTTCATCATGAATGTCTCATATCTGTGATTGGTCCCTCCGAATCTAATATTTATTTATATTTTATTTAATAATATTCTTTGATGTAATTAAATTTTAATAAAAAATATTGTTTTTTACTTTTCAAACAATGTGTGTTTTAATAAAATATAATTCCTAGTAAATAATAATTTTTTTTAATTTTTAACATTCGTATGTTTTATCTTAATCTCCTCCATTATCCGATATAAAAATTATATAATTTCTATGATTAATCATTGTAGTTTCTTTCTAAATGTAAATAATTTGAAAATTATTCATTTCTCTTTATCAAAATTTACCTTTAGATAGTGACATGTAAATTTCTATACTCCATCAATTAGAAATATATTTTTTAAAGGGTCATTTATGTTTCATGCTTCAATTTTTTATATCATTGTTAGATGGATATATCATAAGTGGTATTTAATTCATTACATATCCCCTAATATATATATTTCTATATATATCATTTTTGGGATTGAACCCAATCTATAAAATATTTTGATTTTATCCCATTTTTATTTAGTACTATTCAATGCATTGTTCTTCTGAGGGTGTTCATAATTTATGTAAAACTCGATCGATATTTCCAATATTTTACTTTATTTTTTCCTATAGAATAATTTACCATCATTTCATGATGTATTTTTATAATTTTTCCACTTTTATTGTCATGGTGGAATTTTATTTTCATTCAATATATTTCCATTCTGAAATATTTGAATATTGGAAACTTAATTATGTGGCATTCTAATGTAATCGTTTTTAGTCTGGAATGATTATAATCATGTAATCTCATTCATTGTATTTTGAATAATCATTTAAATTATTTGTGACTATAAATTTAAAATACATATTTACAATATTGTGGAATATTATGTTATTAATTATTTAGATAAATATGATTTTATTCATCAAGAGGGTCCTAATGTAGTTGTATTAAAATACCAGTTATTTATTATGGTGAATGTATTGGAGATAATTAGTTTATTTATGGGGTATTTAATTGTATAACACATCAATACATTTCCTTGTATAATGAGAATAAATATGTTTGTTTTTAATAACACTTCTCATGATACGATCGTGTCTTGTATGAAGATCTTAGAAACAATTTTTTGCGGGATTATGCAATAAAACAGTTTGAAATAAGTAATACTGGTATTGATGATTTTATATATTATTATCGATATATAACTCAAAATGAATCTGATTATTATGATATTATTAAAATTATTTAATCTTTCTATATTATGTAACTTTTTATTGAGTATTTAAGATTTTTAGATATACTTTTCCCTTTCTGAAACTTCGGGATTAATCTATATTTTGTATAGATTTCACAGAGTTGTGATTAAATTAATTACACATGATATTATAATCAAATGAATCTTAAAGGATAATTTAGGTTATATGCCTAAAAAATAGTTTGATTAAGTTTTTTATATGTGTTGGAAATAATTCCAAAAGTTTAGAAAAATATGGGGTTTATTAGCCAATAATTTTTTGTGATTCGCTAAAGCACAAAATAAAAAATACCTTGGATATTTATGTAACAATGTATTTTATTTATTTCATGTAATTAATGGAATTTTATTTCTATGAAATATTTATTTGGAATTGAATAAATTCAGTAATATATGATTTTATAGTACCATTTTTAGGATTATAGGTCTGGGACATAATGATAAATTTTATTAATTTTTAAATTAATATAGTTTATTCAGGGTATTTCAAAATAATTTCAGAGGAACAAGCCTATTGGATTTATTTTTTATCATTGATATACAATTTATAGTGTTATTGGTGAAGGTTCAAATTTTTTTATTCTTAAAATAATATAAATTATCATGAATGAAATTTTTTTATAGTAAATGTTAAATCTCTTCTAATAGGTAATGCATATATAATAAAAATTTAAACTCTGAATCTAAATGAAATTCAACCCTAAATGGATATTATTATCCTATTACTAGAATTATGAGTATTCTATGTTCTTTATATATTTTTTATTAAGAAATTTTTATAGATTTAAAATAATGAATTCATTTCTCCTCAAGAAAATAAAATTTCATTATTATTATGATCACATGAGAATATTAAAACTCTCATTTCTCAAAATATTTAATAGGTTGGCTAAAAAATTATATACTAGGTTTATTTGTTCACTTGATGATGTTTTTTTGTTTTATTTAATATGTTAATTGATCTATGATTATCATGTCATAGGAGGAGAAATTGGGAATGAAATTATGTAATAAATTATTATTTGGATATAAATTATTACAGCATTGTTTTAAAACATTATCATTGATGTCAATTGGATACCACTACACCAGATCATTAGTTACAACAATTTGAATGTCTAAAAAATTAAAATTACATTAATTAATTCATCCTTAAAATTCCATGTTCGTTATCATTCATTATGATTGATATTGAATGGTTAATTATGTCATGTATCTTTTATACAGAGATCATCGAATATATTTTTATCCACATTCATGTCAGTTTAAATTAAAATTTTATTATTCATATTAATTATTATTAGAAACATTGATTTCTTATGATGAAGACTAATATTTTGTTCATATTAACATTTCGATAAAATATTTTGGGACTAAATTTTTCATATGGTTCAATCATTATAGATAAGGGCCTAAAAATTTCCATTTCATTTAGAAAAAACAGTGGTTAAATAATTTTTATGGACAAGTCTGTTTTCATTCATGTTTTTTAGAAACAAAAATAATTACACTATTTATATAGATTAGTATTCTTACTGTATAATCATTTAAAAAACATTAACTTAGTTTTAAAGAATGTATAAATAAAAATCACAATGAAACCTTTGTCATATCCTTTAGAATTGTATCATTAGGTTATATATTCATAAAATATAATGCTAAAATATTTTAAATTTGATAGATCCCAATTCATTTTCATAGAGAAAATTCATTCCGTAAATCTATATTAATATTGAGATATCAATGGATTTTCAGAAGAAATAATTGGGAAATATAATTTTTTTAACCATTAGACTTTCTGTAAAACAAAATTAATCATTAATATAATAGGTACATAAACATATATATGTAAACAATTTTAAGAAAATATTTGAAAAATGATATTTAAAATGATCCAGTTCATAGGGATCAATGATTAAGGATTCCAACATTTTCATTTTCTTGAATTATCCCCTAATGTGAAATATTTAAATCATGTTATATAATAGATAATACAATTTCTTCCATTTTACAAAAAAATGTGCTATAAAATCATAGGGAGTGGACACTATATGATATTATGTTGTTATCTTTTTTCCCTTAATTATGGATATGTAATCTTTCAATAGTTTCCCTTTCAACGAGTGAATTTTAATAGGGATAATTACAATAATTTTTTTTATTTATACTTATTTAATCTACCATATTATAAAACATTAATTATAGAACAATAACTTTATAAAAATTCACATTAAATTCTAATAATGAATTTTTTTCGATTCATTATTTATGATATTCCTTTCATTTTTTATATACAACTGTATTATTAAAAAATCCATGATTATTTTTATCATAAATAACATTAAAATCATTAATAGTATGCTTATAATAATCAAAATAAATATCCAAACCATTAATATGATAGATAAATTCCTTTGTGAAAAATTTTAGATACTCATTTATAGATATAGAATCATCACATGAATAACTTTCCATGCTGAAATACATAGAGGATTTCATATAAAATATTCCCTTTCTCTAATATCGTATTTTCATTCAATTTTTTCAACAAACCATATATTATATTAAATTTTCTCACTCTTTTTGTATTAATAACATGAATCATCTACTGAAATTTCATTACAATTATTATCATTTTTTAAATATTTTTATGTAACCACCTTCCTGGTTTCATTTTTACAACATCTAATAACTATTTTTATCTCAATAATTCCATTAAAAATCCATTCATCATGTTATAAACATCATTATTAATATATAATCCATACTATAATGTATTATTAGATAAAATATCATTGAATTTAAATGAAGAAAAACATTTTATTTTAGGGTTTTATATGTATATTCCACTCAATATCCAATTTTAATAGTTTTATAATGATATCATCCATTGAATAGTCATTACAATTTTTCATTTAATTAATTGAAAGCTTTTAGTTATTTCTCTAATTAGTAATAATTGATGAATACATTAAAAATGATTGAATTTTTCACATCTTTGATATCTATCACCTCTAATTACATCATATGTAGTTCTTTAAACCCATTTCAAAACTCGATATATTCCATTGGATAATGAGATATAATTGTTTATAACGAGTTGAATTTGGAGATAATAACCTTAATGGAATATTTCATTAAAAATATTCATTATTGAAATATAAATAGTTTTCAGAAAAAATAATAGTAATTAAAAAACCTGAGAAAATAAATACATTCAAAAAAATAATAATTAACTCTTATAATTTATTATAATGGTATCACTACAACATTTTAATATATTTTATTCCCTTAAAATAGTCAATGTGTTCAACAGATTTCGCGATATGCAATATCAAAAGGAAACAAAACTTTGATAAGATTAATGTGATAAAACCAAACCAATAAATTAGTAGTTATGAATAGGATAAAGATGATTTAAAAATACGTGTATATTCAAAATTTACCACAAATTTTAATTTAAATTAAATTTATTGTGCGTAGCTTATAAAATTAATATAATCATTCTATGCATTATAATATAAATTCATTTACAAAATTCCAATTTTATTTTAGAAAAATATTTTATTAGGATAATTATATATCTATATATATAATATTATAAATTATATAATAAATAATTTATACTATAAAATAGAAAAAATGTCATCATTTTTAAAACTAGTTATCCAACATGAACAATTTTACACTATATTCAAGGATTTAATTTATATATTTCTGTATCAAACATAAAAATGTAAATATGATGAAAAATATATTAAAAATAACTTCTATATTATTCATAATAATATTTTTCATGTTATTTTTATTTTTATAAAAAGAGATATTTTATATGTTAATTTGGAATAGTATTATTTTTACAGATTATATATATTTGATGTAATTTTTATTATATAAGAATCAATTAGAAATTATTTGAAATATATTCAATGTAATAATATATATTTTATGTGTAAATATATAATTTAATAAATTTTAATATTAAATTACAAACACATAAATACAATTTTAGAGACTATGATGTTTTTTCAAAAAAATATATTTAGTAATTTTTACATTTTTATTTTCAAACTAATTTTAACGAATAATATAAATTGAATAATAATTTATTAATTTAAAAACAAGATTTATTGATAAAAATTTTTTTATATGGTTAAATTTATTTAATGAATTTGATGGATTAGGTCAAACTAGTAACAATATTGAAAGCTATAACGGTAAAAGTAATAATTTAATGGCTAATAGCTTGAAAAAATGAACAAATGTATTAAATTAGGAGTATTAGGTGTGTATAAACCTTAAATATTTTCCAATCTATTATTTCAAAACATTTTAGACACCTAACATGTTTATCTTATGGTCCCATTATATTAATTTGTAATATTTATGATGATTCGATTCTACCCACATATAGAAGGGAAATACCGCAACCTATTAATTGGACCACTATATTATTGGTCTCCTCTTAAAACACTACAATTATTTCATTCCTTGTAACAATTCATCACTATATTATGCTTCTCATTATAAATTATTATCCCACTTCATCAATTTTTAAGGGATAATATTTGTAATTCTAATAGTACAGAACCTGAGTAAAAACATTCCATCAACTTATTCTTTGATATTCATTTTTTAATTTAAATTTTCCAAAAAATATTTTTTTTATTTTTTTATTATATAATATTTATTAAACATAACCCTTTATTCTTGATAAAAACATAACAAACATTCGTGTGTTTCATGAAATATTTCCTCCTTGATGCAAATTATTTATAATTCCTCTAAAACAATAAAATATTTGTATAAAAATGAAATTTGATATATAAAAATGATATTTATATCATTTATATTGTTCTAAAACAATAAAAAAATAACACTCATTATAGTTATTTATATTAAATTTAATTTTCATCCAAACATATGGGAAGACTATCACTTCCACAGTACCAATGATTTACATTTCTATTTTATTCATATCCTTAAATAGATGGTAATGAGGATGGTATTAAATGATAAATATTATTTTTATGATGTAATTATGGTTTGTGTATGGAAAAAATTAATTCTTATAAATGATATGATCAACACATAATTTTAATTCATTCTATCATTAAAACTAGCGAACAATGATGGTAATGATATAATCATTGTACATCTTAATTTTTTTAAATTTTATTCTATTTATAATATTTAAATGTATGATTTATCAAACTAAAAAAAACATAAATAATAATAATTTTCATCTAAAATTATTATATTACAACTAAACCACCACATAATCATCAATTAACTTTGGCAGGTCCATGTTTGGGTTGACATACACATATACGTAATCAATGTGATTCATTAATTTTGGGAATGGAAATGAGGAGTTATATAATTGTATAATGTGATGAAAATATTAAATAATGTTTTATTGGAACATTTTATCATCATTTTTCTCTCTAATGAAGGAATGCTTTTCATTCATTATGAATTTACAAGACATGAACATTTCCAATTTCATCATTATTATTTGTTATCCGAAAAATAGTGTAATGAAATTATATCCTTTATAAAATCCATGATACATATATTAATTTATATTTTATGATTTATTATTGACTTAATTTCCTATAATAATAGATACATACAAACTTTTTTTATTTTAATTCAATGCAATATAGATTACTTACACCAAATGTAGAAAATAGATAAGAATTATATATATATATATATGGGATTATTATAAATTGGATGTAAATTATGATATAGTTATGAATAATTTTATTTAGTATATATTTAATTATCTTGATTTAATAAATAATAATGGTTGGTGATGGTTTAGAATATATCAAGATAACGGGGAGTGTTTTTATCTCAAATTCCTCCCCTAATGATATTTTTGTTATTCTTCACCAAATTTCGTTTATATGCGGAATGTAGTTATTATATGAGATATATTATAATTTATTATCTGATAATTAAATTTATTTATGTTTATCTACAAAAGCTTCCTTTTGTGGGGGTGTATTGAAGTGTTACTCATGGTGTAAGTGTTTTTATGGCCTCAATTATGTTTATGTGATCATATTACAAGTTATTCACCGTGTTTCTTTTGAATGGTGATAATGTTATTCAAAATAAAATGAATTTTATATACACTATATCATTATAATTCTCAGGCTAAACTAATCTAAATATTTTTTTAAATCCAAATGAATTTTCCCAAAATTATCATCCCAGTCATATGTTTTTTGGCAACATCATTTTTTTCATTGAGATATGAACATCCTATAAACATATATAATATAGGATGGATATATTCTAAAATATATTTTATTGTTTTTTTATCCCATTATATATATTTTTCTATAAAACCCATTTTTCATATGTTTTATACCTAATGGATTTCATTTCTTATAAAGGATATTCCTAACTCAAATATCATTTCATTGACTAATAATATTTCATAATGAACATATAATATATATTCTATTTTAATCCAAAAAATAACTTTTAATTATTGTTATTTTATAAGAATAATTGGTAAAATGAATATTTCATCTAAATGATATATTTTTTAGTCTTCATATATTAATATTTTTATATAAAGTTAATTTGAAAATAAAAAATTGTGAATTTTCTTTTAAATTACCAGTTTTTATCATTAGCTACTCATTTCAATAGGATTAAAAATTTGTATTATATGTTTATATTGGAATATATTATTATTAAATATAATTACATTAAAAATATCTCATATATAAATTTACAATGATACCATTGAAGGAGAAATGTGTTTTTTTATTTTTTATCACTATTACGTGTGTTTTTATAATTTTCATTTAAGTTTGGACATAAATTTCCCAAAAATAATTATAAAATAACTTAATGGGTTTTTTATCTTTATTCATCATTTAATATATATTTTTATTACATTTGGGAATTAATTTGATGTTCCGAAAAAAATTATTTTGGGTGCCTTGTTTTGTTATAGCAGTTGATTGATTTTTGTGTGTGAAGGTTTTATTCCTTTATATCTTCACCATTAAGTGTTACATTTATTTCACTTGAGTTTTGTTATATTGAAACCATAATACGTGTATCACATTATCAGTTATGTTAATTTGATCAGTTTTATTTAAATGTAAGAATGAAATTTTAATTTGGTATATTATTCTAGAAATATAGATGATTATTGAATATTGAATATGTATTAGTCAAACATGAGCCTACTTTCATAGGATGAATTATAATCATCTTATAACCATTATTTAAATTGGTAAATATATAATTTTTCTATATATTTTTCTTTCATGTATGGTTTATTTTTTTAATGTTTAATATGTATTATTTCACCCCCATATTCTTTCTACATATGTGTTGCTGTCATTTTAGCCCATTGGTTATTATGGGTAAAAGTGATTCCATTATTAATAATTATTAACTACTGACACATATATTTTATGTTTTCATATTATATATTTTTCATCATAAATAGGAATACTTTTATTTAGAATTAGGATTGTATAAACATAATATATATGAATATATATCTATTTAATTAAATTGTAAGTGTTTGACTGCTTCCTTAACTAGAAACAGTAATCTAAAAACGAACCAAAAAATAAAAAAATATAAAAAAAAATTTATTTATTTATATTGGATTCAACACATTGTAATATATATATATATATATATTATTTTTTAATCATTATTCCACTATTAATGTAAATTATATAAGTACTCATATTTTGAAAAGTAATTTTTTATTAAAGTATATGTTTTCATTAAAAATTTATGTTATTGACATTTATGAGAAAGTATTGAAATAGATTATAAAAAAATTAAATTGATTTTGATAAGAAGATATCATTTTTCAAATAATAATATCAAAATTTTCTTCTATTAGTTTTATGGAATTTTTCAGAACAGATTTATTTTTCAATAAATAGTGAAAAATAATGATATTTGTAGGGAATTTATGTAACATCCCAGGTAAATAAAGAAAAATAAGTTTTCATAATTATTAATATTTACGAATTAAATATTAACTTTACTTTAAAGGGGTTTCTATGTTCGATAGCGTACCCGATACACAACAAAGAGTTTCATTGAAATCATACGTTGCACACTAATAAGAAAATAATATTATTTTAAATGGTAGTTAACACATAACCGTTGTATTGGCGGGAATGGATAGAAATAAATAAAATATGATTATATATGTTTTTAAAAATTTTTACAATAAAATATAAAGGCTTAAAATACGGAAAGAATTCAATTTTATGCATTTATACCCTAATTTTCACTAAAGGTTCACTTATCGCCTTTTGATGGAGAACCATCATTAAATATAGTTTTGTTCACTCTTATAAATTCTGCTGGACTAAATAAAACACTTCTTAAAATCGGGACATCAAAATTAACTTTGTGTAAATTTTTGGTATTTTTCCGATAAAGTTCATTTTTTTAATGAAAAGTGTAAAATGTTGTATTTTAATTCAAAACCCCTTTTTAATCTAATTTATTTGTATGATTAGATTATATTTTGAATTGGTTTTAAAGTTAAATTAGAATATATTTTTACCATTAAATCCAATATTGGACGTTGGAATTAATTTCACTTTGAAATCGGACTTAAACTACTGTCAATCTTTTGATACGTATTGTTTCATAAAAACACGCTATTTGCTCTGACAATGGAAATTAATTATTAAATAAATTAATGAATCTTATATGGTCTGAATTTTGTAAAATGGAATTCATTTTTGAATTCGGAATATCAAATATAGCTTAGGGTGAAGTTTTGGTATTTTTCTAAAAAACTTCAATTTTTGATGAATAGTGAAACCACTAAGTGGTACTTATAAAAACTGATTTTTCATTTAAATGAAAATTTACCACCTATGTGTTTTGATTTTCAAAAATCCGAAATACATGGTTGTCATTAAGATGTAAAATGTGTTTCAATGGGATTAAAATAATTTTTTGGTGAATAGTAACTTTTAAATTTTTAATCGTGATTAGAGGTAATTAGTGTAGTTTAAAGTAAAAATAATGTTTTGATAATATGGAATGACCTAGAAACATGTACTACCCTTATTGGATATGTCATGTACAACCAATAAAATCCATGGGTCAACTTGGGGACCCCATGGAGAAACTTTGGAAGGAAAATAACATTAATATCTTTTTATTTAATGTTAAAGTAAAAATGTCACAAACATGAGTTGTTTTACTAAATCAATTTTTAAATGGGGTTATTCAAGTCAGATATTTGACTATAAATATTTATTAGAAATCTAAAAAGATTTACTACATCATGATAGTTTTTTTATAATTTTTAGACATTAAATAAATTAAATTATTTATGGCACCATGATGATGCAGCGATTACATCATTATTTAACGATTTAAATAAAATGAAAAGATAATGTAAAATCTAAGACCCACACTTGTCAAAAACATAGTGTTTGGGTATATTTATAACCCTTATAACCTTATCCTATAATTATATCAATGTGGGATCTTTTAAATCCTAAACTCATTTTAAAATAATGTAACATTTCTTTACTTTCCAAGAGTGCCCCTCCTCTCCTCTTATAAACGACCCCACCTCTACCACCTTACCCACACTTCCAAAGCCTTTAGATCGTCCAACCCCTGCCCATTTTGTCTCTCCACATCCCTATATAACTCTTAGAAGCCTCACTTTTTGCAGAAGTCTTCCCAAGGAAGCCTTTGAGCTCAAATCTAAGAGAGTTACCCGATTTTAAGGTAATGTCTTCACTTGTGTCCTTTTGTTTTATTTTGCTTCTCCACCCCCCTAAAGTCTTTTTATTAATTTATTTTGTAACAACTCCAGTATATTAAATATACTAGGATGTTGTTATAAGAAGATTTTGAGCTACACTTACACACACCTACATCTAATGGTTAAAGAACATACTGTTTCCGTGGATGGCGAATTTCTGCCTCACGAAACGATGATTGTTAAATATTCTTCCAACAACTTAAAAGGTGGCCATTAAGATGTCACTATATTTATATATGATATATAATATGTTTATTTCTTCCTTAATATTCTTTATTTTTCATTTACAGAACATTTTTATGGCTTCCATTATGGGTATACGCGATATCTTCATTTTAGGAATTGCGGACTACCACCCCCTCAAAGTGATATGAATCGTTAATGCCATATGTGGGACGTATAAATGATGGATTTAAAGTTATTATATATGATTTATGTTACATATAAATGGTGAATATAATTATGGAATTAAAATATACATACATCTCATTTATTTTTAATTCCATTAATATGACAAAGAAATGAAAGTAGCGTTCATGCGTACGTACGGCTTACCATCTACATGAACGGTGAATTTCATTTCTTACCTATAAATGATTATGTAATATTATAAATACATGTATATTCTGGATATATATGATATATATGATATATATGATATCCAAATCATGAATTTCATTCTGGATATAATGAACCTTTGACCACACGAACAACATGTAATTGTAAGAAGTTCACTTTTGACTCAAGTACCAAATATCAACAAACAACCGTTATCAACTTAAATGACTAAATAATGTTCATAAAATGGAAATAAGTGATATAAAAGGAATAACGAACTTGAAAAAGGTTCTTAATAAAGTAGAAATTAACTCAATTTTATTATTCATGACATTAAAGAGCGATCGAGTCAAGTCGGACCCGAGGTAAGGGGCTTCGTCCGAATCTCATTTCATTGAGGCATATTTCATTTTATACAAAACTTTATTTTATATGGTGTATAAAACCCTTTGACGTTTACTTTTACACAAAAATAACCTTTTTCTACGAAGCGTTTTACTAAACGAAAAAAAGGAATGTTTCTTTTAACATATGCGGTGACAACGACCTTTTCCGCTGCCGTGAGTATTATTTGGTCTTTGGATTCCTCAACAATCCATAATGTTTTTAAAATGAAATAAATAACATATACTCTTTTATGTATTTTGGTATTGAAAATGGTTTTTATAATGGATTTTTTATGTCAATATATTTAAGTGATATATTGTGATCAATGTATGGAAATGTTTTATTTCCATTATATTTGTTTTATGATTTATGATTTTATATTGGTACTTGGACATTTGACGGGTGGTTACGTGATAAACCATATGACGGGTGGTGTCGTGAATACCAGGACGGGTGGTTATGTTATAACCTCCAATGCATTGGGTATGGAAGTCGGTCGTAAGGCTATTCCATTAAATGATATGTGTGGAAGTCGACCGTATGGTTATTCCATATAAGTATGTTTATGTCCCAAGTTAACTTTATATGTTATGTGATCTTTATATGGGGTTTATGGTAATATTTTGGTTACAAAAGGGTAAGTAATGAAATTTTATTCAGTGAAGAGTTTTTACTACTTCATAAAGGTGAAAAGTATTACTTTGATAAAGTATACATGATTTACTTATTGTATTGAAAAACTAACAGTTTTTATTCATTGTGCATCCCTTACTGAGCTTTTTATGCTCACCCCATGTTTTGTTGAAATGTTTTTTCACAGGACATAATGTAGAGTAGGGTCAAGGATGGGATCAAGGGAAAGTAATTCTATCTAAAACATGGAACTAGACATGTTTCCTTTTAAGAGTTTTTATTTTATGGAAACTTAGTAGAAGTTTCTACTTTGAAATCTTTTGAGATGTGAATTATTCATTTAATTCAATATTAATTAAGGTTTAAGGCCGGGGCCTTATAGTTGGTATCAGAGGTCAGTTTATACAACTTCAGGAAAACATTGTTAAATTATAAGTTATTTTATGGTATGACTGAAATGATATAGCATTTTAAGATTACCATGTTGCTTCGCCTAAGAAATTTCTGTGTTCAGAATGGTTTTCTGCAGAGGGATCAATGAAGCTATGTTGGGACAACATCAGGGGGAAGACAACCTTCCAAATCAGCAACCTGAGATGGTCTGAATCGGAACTGAACAGTTTGTTGCAGTGATGGCACAATTGAATCAGGCTATAAATGGTGGTGGTATCCATGCACGAGATTAGTCAGATTAGCCGCAGAGGAACATGTCAGTGTTGGAACATTTCATGAGGCAACATCCCCCATCATTCAGAGGATCATCTGAACCTGTGCAAGCTGAAGGGTGGATTAAAGCACTAAAGAGGTTTTTTGATGTCATGGGGTGTTCAGAACATCAAAAGGATAGTCTTGATGTTTATCATTTTGAAGGTGAAGCTGATCAGTGGTGGTCGACAGTGAAAAATATCAAGGATAGTGATGATATTGATGATCTTCACTAGGATGAATTCAAAGGTATGTTTCTTGAGAAATATTTTCCTAAGGTGGTTCGTCTTAGTATTGAAAAACAGTTCCTAGAATTGAGGCATGAGGATGACTCAGTGGCTGCTTATGAAGCAAAGTTCACTCGATTGGCAAGGTATGCTCCAAACTTCATAAGAGATCTTGATAGTAAAATAAACCATTTTTACTCAGGTTTAAATCCAAATTATCGAAGGGATTTAGCTTCTTGTGAGTTCAAACGTTATGAAAAACTTGTTCGATGTGTGGAGAAGGTGGAAATGGAATTTGCCGATAATCAGGTGTTCTTTGACAAATGAAAAAATAAGAGGTCCAGTTGGCAGGCAAAGGGGAAGAATTCATCAAAGAAGCAAGGAGTTAAGAAAACCAAATATCCATCCTGTGAGAAGTGTGGTAAAATGCATCCTGGAGAATGTTTATCCATGTCTGGAAAGTGCTTTTGGTGTGGTAAGTTAGGTCATATTGCTCGTAACTGTTAGGAAGATGATCAAGCAGGAAATGAAAAGTCAGCGCTAAGATGTTTTAAGTGTAATGAAATGGGTCATTAGGCAAATGAGTGTCTAATGAAGAACTAAACTAAGGGAAATCAGCCAGACTACAAACAGAAAGGGGTGGTGAAATCCTTTGCATCTACTTCAGCAGATGTTGGGCCATCGAATGAAGTAGTATCAGGTACACTGTTTATTTGTTCAAATTATGCCAATGTGTTTTTTGATTCAGGGTCAACACATTCTTTAATTTATGAGATGTTTTCTAGTAAATTGATAATTCCATATCAAGATATGAATCCTAAACTTATGGTAAAAACACCCGGAGGGGACGTTGAGACAAAAAAAGAATTATAAGAACCTTCCTATCCTTTTTTAGGAATGAATCTACCAGAAAACCTTATTGTTTTGCCTCTAGTATAGTTTGATGTTATTTTGGGCATGGATTGACTTTCTGTTTATCATGCTAGGATTGACTGTAGTGCTAAAATGGTTTCTTTTCAGAAAGATTTTCAGTTTGTGTACAAGAATGAACCCTTGATTTTGATAACATATCAAGAAGTTGAGAAACTAGTAAAAGATGGAAATGAATGTTACCTTGCACATATTGTTGAAAATAAAGGAACTGTTCAAAATAATGATGTGCCGGTGGTAAATGAGTATCTTGATGTTTTTCTTGATGAGTTTCCTTGAATTATTAATGATCGGGATGTTGAATTTACTGTGGACTTAGTTTCTGATTCTAAGCCAATTTCAAAACCCCCTTATCGAATGGCTCAAGTTGAACTTTTAGAGTTAAAGAAACAATTGCAAGAGTAATTAGATAAAGGTTTCATTCGACCTGGCACATCACCATGGGGTTCTCCTATCTTGTTTGTTAAAAAAAAGATGGCTCAGTGAGACTTTTCATTGATTATAGAGCCTTAAATAACATTACTGTTAAGAACAAGTATCCTTTGCCTCATATCGATGATTTTTTTAATCAGGTCCAGAGAGCTCAGTATTTTTCGAAGATTGACTTGAGGTCGGGGTACCATCAGTTGAAAGTAAAAGAAGCAGACATTCTGAAGACTGCGTTCCATACTAGATATGGTTATTATGAATTTGTAGTTATGCCTTTTGGGTTAACCAATGCACCTATTGTATTCATGGACCTTATGAATATAATTGTCCATGAGTTCTTGGATAAGTTTGTGGTTGTTTTCATTGATGATATTTTGGTGTTTTATAAAACTAGAGAGGAGCATGAATGCCATTTAAGGGTTATCTTTCAAACCTTAAATGAAAAGAAAATGTATGGAAAATTAAGCAACTGTGAGTTTTGGTTACAACAAATTTCTTTCCTGGGTCACATTGTTTAAAAAAATGGCATAACTGTTGATCCTGCTAAAACAAAAGTTGTTGAAGAATGGACAAGACCCACAAATGTAACCGAGATACGTATTTTCCATGGTTTGGAAGGTTACTACCGAAGGTTTTTTGAAAATGTTTCACAGTTATCTAGTCCAATGACTAAGCTAACTCGGACGGGTGTTAAGTTTATCTAGACAAAAGAATGTGATGATTATTTTCATAGTTGAAAAGATGATTGGTGAATGCTTCAGTTTTGGGAAATTAATTCAAGGAATGGTGAGTTTGTTATATATAGTGATGCTTCATTGAAGGGACTTGGTTGTTTCCTTATGCAGAATGATCAGGTAATTGCATATGCTTCACGTCAGTTGAAAACTCATGAGGTAAATTACCCTACACATGACTTGGAATTAGCTGCTATTGTTTTTTCTCTAAAAATTTGGAGGCATCATTTGTATGGAGTAAAGTGTGAAATATATACTGATAACAAATATTTAAATTATATATTCACTCAGAAATAATTGAACATGAGATAGAGGAGATGTCTGGAATTAAACAATGATTATGATTGTACAATTCATTACCATCCGGGAAAAGCAAATAAAGTGGTCGATGCTTTGAGTCGTAAAAGTAATCCTTCATTAACCATGCTACGATTGGAACGAGATCCTTTGGGTTTTGATTTTATAAAATTTGGCACAGAAGTTGTTGGTGCACGAAGTTCTTCTGTTTTGTTTCAGGTATCAATGAGATCATCCGTATCAGACAGAATTAAGCAAGCACAGAGGGAAGACAGTGAGTTGCAGAAAAAGGTAGAGATGCTTCATAAGGGTATGTTTCCTGAATTCAACATTGATAATGATTGTTTTTTGAGGTTTGGGGAGAGATTATGTGTCCCTGGTGATTCACAGTTGAAGAATGAGTTGTTATGTGAGGTTCATAGTTCCCCGTTTTCAGTTCATCCTGGCAGTACTAAGATGTACAAGGATCTGTTGGAGTATTACTGGTGGGATGGAATGAAAAGAGATATTTCTGATTTTACTGTGAAGTGTTTGACATGTCAACCTGTTAAAGTAGAGTGGAAGTTACCGAAATGGATGCTTCAGCATTTACCAGTGCCATAGTGGAAATGGGAGAATATATCCATGGACTTCGTTGTGGGATTGCCAAAGACACCTCGAGGTAATAATGCAATATGAGTTATTGTTGATCTCTTGACTAAATCTGCTCATTTCCTTCCTATTAGAGATACATTCTCTCTAGATCAACATTCTCGATTGTATCTTAAAGAGATAGTCATGTTACATGGAGTTTCCCTCTCCATTGTGTCTGATCGTGATCCCAGGTTTACTTCTAACTTTTGGAAAGGCCTTCAGAAGTCATTGGGTACTGAATTAAATTTTAGTACATCTTTTCATCCACAATCAGATAGGCAGTCAGAATGAATTATCCAAACATTGTAGGATATGCTAAAAGCTTTCTCTGTGGATTATCAGGGAATTTGGGACCAACATCAATCTTTGGTTGAGTTTTCTTATAATAAAAGTTTTCATCCCAGTATACAGATGGAACCATTTGAGGCATTATATGGGAAGCGGTGTCGAACTCTAGCTTTTTGGGATGAAGTGGGTGAATGGAAGCTGATGGGACCAGAATTGGTAGTTGAGATGGAAGAAAAAGTTAAGTTGATTCAGAAACATATGAGAAATGCTTAGAGCAGACATAAAAGTTATGCGGGTAACCGGAGGAAGGATCTATCATCCGAGTTAGGTGATTGTGTTTTTCTCAAGGTTTTTTCATGGAAAAGTGTGATTCGATTTGGTAAGAAATGAAAGCTGAGTCCAAGGTTCATTGGCCCATATGGAATTCCTGAATAAGTTGGATCAGTTTCTTACAAAGTGGATTTACCTCCGAGTTTATATTAGGTACACAATGTTTTTCATGTTTCGATATTGAGAAAGTATATGCCAGATTCATCTCATGTTTTGAGTCTAGAGGTAGTTCAGCTGAAGAGAACCTATCTTATGAAGAACAGCCGGTCCAGATTCTTGACCATAGGGAGAAAGTGTTACAGAATAAGTTGATTCACCTGGTAAAGATTTTGTGGAAAAACCATATGGTTGAAGAGGCAACGTGGGAATCTGAAAATGCTATGAGGGATAAATAACCCCACTTATTTTGATATGTGAATAAAATAGTGAGGACACAATTCCCAAAAGGGGGGAAGGATGTAACATTCCAGGTAAATAAAGAATAATAAATTTTCATATTTTTTAATGTTTTCGAATTAAATATTAATTTTACTTTAAAGGGGTTGCTATGTTCGATAGTGTACCCAATACACAACAAAGAGTTTCATTGAAATCTTACATTACACACTAGTAATAAAATAATATTATTTTAAATGGTAGTTAACACATAGCCGTTTTATTGGAGGTAATGGATAGAAATAACTAAAATAAGATTATATATGTTTTTAAAAATTTTTACAATAAAAGATAAAGGCTTAAAATAAGGAAAGAATTCAATTTTAGGCATTTATACACTAATTTTCATTAACGGTTCACTTATCGGATTTTGATGGTGAACCATCATTAAATATAGTTCTGTTCACTCTTATATATTCTATTGGACCAAATAAAACTCTTCTTTAGAATCAGGACATCAAAATTTACTTTGTGAAAATTTATGGTATTTTTCCGATAAAGTTCATTTTTTAATGAACATTGTAAAATGTTGTATTTTACTTCAAAACCACTTTTTAATATAATTTATTTATATGATTAGATAATATTTTGGATTGGTTTTAAAGTGAAATTAGAATATATTTTTACCATTAAATCCAAAAGTGTCCATTGGAATTAATTTCGCTTTGAAATCTGACTTAAACTAGTGTAAATATATTAATACTTATTGTTTCATAAAAACACGCTATTTGCTCTGACATCGGGAATTAATTATTAAATTAATTAATGCAACTTATATTTTTTGAATTTTTTAAAATGGACTTCATTTTTGAATTCTGAATATCAAATATATCTTAGGGTGAAGTTTTGGTATTTTTCTGAAAAACATCAATTTTTGATGAATTGTGAAACCACTAAGTGGTACTTATAAAAACTGATTTTTCGTTTAAATGAAAATTTACCACCTCTGTGTTTTGAATTTCAAAAATCTAACATACATGGTTGTCATTAAGAATTAAAATGTGGTTCAATGTGATTAAAATATTTTTTTGGTGAATAGTAACTTTTATGTTTTTAATCGCGATTAGAGGTAATTAGTGTAGTTTAAGGTAAAAATAATGTTTTAATAATATTGAATGACCTAAAAACATTTCCTACCCTTATTGGTGATGTCATGACCGACCAATACAATCCATGTGTCATCTTGGGGACCCCATGGAGCCACTTTGGAAGGAAAATAACATTAATATCTTTTTATTTAATGTTAAAGTAAAAATGTCACAAACATGAGTTGTTTTACTAAAACAATTTTTTAAAGGGGTTATAAAAGTCATATTTTTGACTATAAATATTAATTAGAAAGATAAAAATATTTACTACATGGTTCTATTTATTTTATAATTTTTATACATTAAATAAATTAAATTATTTACGGCACCATGATGATGCAGCGATTAACTCATTATTTAACGATTTAAAAAAAATGAAAAGATAATGTAAAATCTAAGACCCAAACTTGTCAAAAACCTATTGTTTGGTTATATTTCTAACCCTTATCACCTTATCCTAGAATTATATCAATGTGGAACCTTTTAAATATGATACTCATTTTAAAATAAAGTAACATTTCTTTACTTTCCAAGAGTGCCCCTCCTATCCTCTTATAAAAGGCCCCCACCTCTACCACCTTACCCACACTTCCAAACCCTTTTTCTCGGCAAAACCATGACCATTTTGTCTCTCCACATCCCTCTCTAACTCTTATAATCCTCACATTTGGCATAAGTCTTCCCAAGGAAGCCATTGATCTCAACCTTAAGAGAGTTACCTGATTTTAAGGTAATGTCTTCACTTCTGTCCTTTTGTTTTATTTTGCTTCTCCAGCCCCCTAAACACATTTTATTAATTTATTTTTTAACAAATCCATTATATTAAATATACTAGGATGTTTTTATAAGAATATTTAGAGCTACACTTACACACACCTACATATTATGGTTAATGAACATCCTGTTTTCGTGGATGGTGAATTTCTGCCTCATGAAACGATGATTGTTCAATATTCTTCCAACACCTTCAAAGGTGGACATTAAGATGTCACTATATTTATATATGATATATAATATGTTTATGTCTTCCTTAATCTTCTGTATTTTTCATTTATGTCACACCATTATTGCTTCCATTATGGGTATACGCGATATCTTCATTTTAGGAAGTGCGGACTACGGCCCCCTCAAAGTGATTTGATTCGTTAATTCCATATGTGGGGCGTATAAAGGATGGATTTAAAGTTATTATATATGATTTATGTTACATGTAAATGATGAATATAATTCTATAATTAAAATATACATACCTCTCATTTAGTTTTAATTCCATTAATATGACAAAGAAATGAAAGTAGCGTTCATGCGTACGTTCAGCTTACCGTCTCCATGAACGTTGCATTTCATTTCTTACCTATAAATGATTATGTAATATTATAAATACATGTATATACTGTATATATATGATATATATTATATCCAAATAATTAATATCATTCTGGATATAATGAACCTTTGACCACACGAACAACATGTAATTGTAAGAAGTTCAATTTTGACTCAAGTACCAAATATCGTCAAACGACCGTTATCAACTTAAATGACTACATAATGTTCATAACATGGTAATAGGTGATATAAAAGGAATAATGAACTTGAAAAAGTTTCTTAATCAAGTATAAATTAACTCATGTTTATTATTCAGGACATTAAAGAGCGATCGAGTCTAGTCAGAACCGAGGTAAGAGACTTCGTCTCAATCTCCTTTCATTGAGGCATATTTCGTTTTATACACAACATTCTTTTATACGGTGTATAAACCCCTTTGACTTTTACTTTTATACAAAAGGAATCTTTTTCTACGAAGTGTTTTTCTAAACGAAAAAAAGGAATTTTTTTTAATGCACGCAGTGACAACGACCTTTTCCGCCGCCATTAGTATTATTTGGTATTTGGCTTCCTCAACAAGACATAATGTTTTTAAAATGAAATAAATACCATATACTCTTTTATGTATTTTGGTATTGAAAATGGTTTTTATAATGGATTTGTTATTTCAATATATTTAAGTGATATATTGTGATCAAATTGTGGAAATGTTTTCTTTCCATTATATTTTTTTTATGTTTTATGATTTTATATTGGTACTTGGACATTTGACGGGTGGTTACGTGATAAACCATATGACAGGTGGTTCCGTGAATACCAGGACGGGTGGTTACATAATAACCTCCAATGCATTGGGTATGGAAGTCATCCGTATCGCTATTCCATTAAGTGATATGTGTGCAAGTCGGCCGTATGGTTATTCCATTTAAGTATGTTTATGTCCCAAGATACCTTTATATGATATGTGATATTTATATGGGTTTTATGGTAATCTTTTGGTTACAAAAGGGTAAGTAATGAACTTTTATTTAGTGAAGTGTTTTTACTACTTCAGAATGGTGAAAAGTATTACATTGATAAAGTATACATGGTTGACATGTTGTTTTGAAAAACTAACAGTTTTCATTCATTATGTATCCCATATTGAGCTTTTTATGCTCACCACAAGTTTTGTTGAAATGTTTTTCACATGACTTAATGTGGAGTAGGGTTAATGATGGGATAAAGGGAAAGTCATGCTATCTAAAACAAAGAACTAGACATGTTTCTTTTTAAGAGTTGTTATTTTATGGAAACGTAGTAGAACTTTTTACTTTGTAATCATTTGAGATGTAATAGTTATGTCCTAATTCTCTAAAACCCTAAACCTGAAAAGATCTTCAATGTGAATTATTCATTTAATTCAATACTAAGTATGGTTTAAGGTCGAGGCCTTATAATTTATTTCATTTAAATAAAGAAATTAATTTTCAATCAAAATTTTTTTTTTATAATAATGTAACCTGTGTCTCCATTAAAAAAAGAAATATTTTAATTAATTGCAATAAAATCATCATTTTAGCATATTGTAGTATAAATTTTTTATAGTTGAAAAGTACATTTTATCTAAAAACACTTTTTATAAGAGAAATGCTCTTTAAACATAATTATTATAATAAATGGATATTGATTAATAATTTTTATAATATATATAAATTATATATTTTATAAATAATTTTTTATATAATTTTACAGTTCTTACTATAAATGGAAAGAGAATATATCTACTCTCTTCATAAAAATACATCTTTCTAAAAACAAGTTTCATTTCATTTTATATGATTATTTTAAAATTAATTAATGAAAAATAGAGATCATTCATCTAATGAAGAGGATTCATTTTTTGTGATTTTATAATTAAAATAATGTATTATGTCCAACATATTTTATGTTTATTGTGAATACAAACCATGGTAAATATTTTTCACTTGTTAAAGGGTAAAATGCATTTAATAGGGACAAATAAATTGGATAAGACAGTAAGATAATCCTTTTAAATTCAATTATCATATTATATGAGTTATTTTATCCCAAATGATTTATTAATATCTTAAATGACATGTTTTATTCGATTATCATTAAATTGGGAACCCGATATTTATTTTTGTGATGATAATAAATACTTTTTTCATATATAAACCTATTTTTTGTTGTCATTAAATAGAATTACTAGAATATTATATTAGATATTTTAATTCTCCAAACATCGAGATAGCTTAAAATTTTTCTTATTTGACAAAAAACATGGAAACCATTTTGTTACACAATTTGAGTGTAAATAGTTTTTACTCTTGAATTGGGTACTTTCATATAAACTGTTTTTTCAGAATTTTTTATTACTAAATAGAAAATAATTTATAAAAATATAGAAAATAATTATAATAATATATATTCAAAATTTTAACCACAATGTACAAATATGTTTGGAAATCCAATTGAATTTTTCTTCATGTAATTATGTTATCATTTAACAAATTAATGATTTCATAGTAATTGTGAAAATTGGATAATATTTAATTTACTAGTATATAATGAATAAATTGTATCAAATAATCCAAAAAATTTAATGAATTAGTTTATGATGACCCTCACACACATTCCCTTTAAAATTTATATTACTTGGTTCCACGTGACATGATTATGATAGATATATATTTTTTAATCTTTTATGTAATTCTAAATATGTAATTTTCCTCAATTATAAATGGTCACCTCAACTTATTCATTATTAAAAAATATTGTGACATCAATATTTACCATTAATAACAATAATACCCTATTATAATCTTTCCCCTTATAATGGATCTTTTTTCCTTACCAAAATACAATATTTATTGGTTATAAATTTTAATCTAAATGAGGTCTACTTAAGATTATGTAATCGTTATACCTGATCATATTCATTTTAAAAATCTTTATACCTCTATTAAATCATTGATATCCATAATTAATAGTTAAATCAATTTATTAAATATATTAAATAATTATTATAATTATATATCAGTCATTTTCTACATCCTTTCCTTCAATTGTGAAATGAAATATATCGATCTTATGTACATGTGGACTAATAAATCAATATAGTGATATGATTAATTATCCATTACAATAAATAATATTTGGATATTAAATTATATTTATTTTATATAAAATATATTTAGTTAATAGTTATATTTTTATAATAATATTATCATATCTTTCATCTTTCCTATCCATTCATTAAAAAACAATTACAGCACTCATGTGTTGGTGTGGAAAACCCCCACCACTAAGTGTTGTGATTAATTATTAATTTTATATTTACATGGATGCAAATAAAGATACATTTTATTATTATTTATTATATAAATGATAAAATTATAATTATATAAATGTGAATTATCATTTACCTTTGACTACTGGAAATACAGTCTTTCCCAACAGTTTTGAACCGATGGGAAAGGCCGCAGAACTGTTGGTATATGTTATACCAACGGTTCTGCAAACCGTATGGAAGTAATCCATTGGGAAAGATTTTCCCACTAGTTTACTGTGAACTGTTGGTATAGGGTGGGTGGCACAACTGTTGGGATAGTTTTTCACAACGGTTTGGCATGAACCGTTGGGAAATCCCAAGAGTTCTTCTCATTCCCAAAGGTTTCTAAACCATTGGGAAGGGATTTTTACCAATGGTTAATTGAACCATTGGTAAAAAATCACCAGAGATGGTATGTAAGTGGTTTGAAACTGTTGGCATAGCCTATGCTATGAAAATTGCACAACAGCCTGCAATTTGCACATCATCTTTGCAATTTGACAGTAGCCCTCATTTTATGCATTCCCTCACATTTTCAATCCAATTATTGTACCTGAAATATACCAACACATACATATACATTTATTGTACCTACAATAACCAACTAACACATACATATAGAGAAAACATTCACACACATTTAACATATAATGCATCCTGGAACTATACACATCTATAATTAAATTATAATTCATAACGTAATTATAAACATACATAATTCAGTTAGAATTCAATTTAAAATTTAGATGACAATTATATGTGGAATCCAGAATTCAATTCATAATTTGATCGGTTTTTTGTATACCATATATTTTTACCTGAAATGATGTCCATTTTAAACAAAATACATACACCTGGAGTGATACCAGCCACATCAAGCCTCGTATTGAGGCGAGGTTAACTCGTACATGTCACAAATGACCCATCGATCATTTTACTAAAGTATCAACATATTCCGAAAGAATTTTCTCAGTTTTTCGTATGTCATTTAATGTTTTTCAATTAAAATGATGTCCTTTTGAAACAAAAGACAGACACATTGAGTGGTGTCGGGCACACCACATCTCAGATTGAGGCGAGGTTGATTCTTACACGTCACATATGACCCATGGATCGTTCTCCTAAAGTTTCAATGGAAACCTAATGCGTTTGGTCGGTTTTCAATATGTACCTAAAATGATGTAGATTTTAAACAAAAGAGAGACACATAGACTGATCTCAGACACACTATGACTCGTATTGAGCCCGGGTTGGCTCGTACAGGTCACATATGACCCATGAATCATTGTGAAAAATTATCAACAGATTCCGAATGTGTTTGGTCGGTTTTCCGTATGCCAGTTGTTCTTTTCACTTATAATCCTCTACATTTTAAATAAAAAAACACAATTAGAGTGGTGTCAGCCACACCGCACCTCGGATTGAGGCGAGGATGACTCGTACACATCACATATCACCCATGGATATTTGTGCTAATGAATTGACACAATATAAATGTGTTTAGTCGGTTTTCCGTATGCCAGTTGATGTTTTTCACTTAAAATGGCGTCCTTTTGAAACAAAAAACAGACAGTTTGAGTGGTGTTGGCCACAACACATCTAATATTGAGGTGGTGTTGATTGTTACACATCACATATGACTCATGGATCATTCTCCTAAAGATTCAATGGAAACAGAATGCATTTGGTCAATTTTCCGTCTGTACTTAAAATGTTGTCCATTTCAAACAAAAGGGAGCCACTTAAAGTGATCTCGGCCACACCATTCCTCTAATTGATCCCATGCTAACTCGTATACGTCACATATGACCCATGGATCATTGACCTAAAGCATCAACAGAATCCAAATGCGTTTGGTCAGTTTTCCGTATGTCAGTTGTTTTTTTTCACTTATAATCCCGTCCATTATAAACAAAAGAGAGACATTGTGATTGGTCGGTTTTTCATATGCCAATTGATCTTTTCACTTATAATCCTGTCCATTTTAAACAAAATAGAGGCACTCTGAATGGTGTCGGACACATCATGCCTTGAATTGAGGAGAGTTTGACTCGTACACGTCAAATATGACCCATGGATCGGTGGGATAAAGTATCAAATCAATCAGAATCCGTTTGGTCGGTTTTCCGTATGTACTTAAAATGTAGTCCATTTTAAACAAAAGAGAGACACTTAGAGTGATTTTGGCCACACCATGCCTCAGATTAAGGCGAGGTAGACTCGTACACATCACATATGACCCATGGATCATTGTACTAAAGCATCAAAGCATTTTGAATGTGTTTGATCAGTTTTTCATATGCCAATTGATCTTTTTACTTATAATCCTGTCCATTTTAAACAAAAGAGAGACACTCTGAATGGTTTCGGACACATCATGCCTCTAATTGTGGTGGGTTTGACTCGTACACGTCAACTATGACCCATGGATCGGTGGGATAAAGTATCAAAACAATCAGAATCCGTTTGGTGGTTTTTCCGTATGTACTTAAAATTTGTCCATTTTAAACAAAAGAGAGACACTTAGAGTGATTCTGGACACACCATGCCTCATATTAAGGCGAGGTAGACTCGTACACATCACATATGACCCATGGATCGTTTTCATAAAGCATAAACACATTTCGAATGCGTTGGGTCAGTTTTCAGTATGTCAGTTGTTCTTTTCACTTATAATCATGTCCATTTAAAACAAAATATATACCAAAGGAGTGATCCCGCCACACCGTGCCTCGGATTGAGGCTAGGATAACTCGTAAACGTCAAAAAAGATGCATAAATTATTTTCCTAAATTATCAACATATTCTGAAAGCATTTTCTCGGTTTTCTATATTCCAGTAGATGTTTTTCAATTAAAATGGCGTCCTTTTGCAAGAAAAGACAGACACCATGAGTGGTGTCGGCCACACCACATCTCAAGTTGAGGTGGGGTTGACTCGTACACGTCACATATGACCCATGGATAATTCTCTTAATGTTTCAACTGAAACTGAATGCTTTTGTTCGGTTTTCCCTATGTACTTAAAATGGTGTCCATTTTAAACAAAAGAGAGACACATAGACTGATCCCGGCCACACCGCGACTCGGATTGATCCCGGGATGGCTCATACCGATCACATATGACCAATGGATCATTGTGATAAATTATAAACACATTACGAATGTGTTTGGTCAGTTTTCCGTATGCCAGTTGTTCTTTTCACTTATAATGATGTCAATTTTAAACAAAAGAGACACAATTAGAGTGGTGTCAGATACACCGCGCCTCGGATTGAGGTGGGGTTGACTCGTACATGTCACATATGGCCCATGGATCATTGTGCTAAAGTATCGACACAATCCAAATGCATTTTCTCATTTTTCTGTATTCCAGTTGAAGTATTTCAATTAAAATGACGTCCTTTTGAAATAAAATATAGACACGTAGAGTGGTTTCGACCACACCACGACTCGGATTGAGCCTGGGTTGGCTCGTACAGATCACATATGACCCATCGATCATTTTGATAAATTATCAACACATTCCGAATGTGTTTGGTCAGTTTTCCGTATGCCAGTTGTTCTTTTCACTTATAATCCCGTACATTTTAAACAAAAGAGACACAGTTAGAGTGGTTTCGTCCAAACCGCACCTTGGATTGAGGAAGGGTTGAATCTTACACATAACATATGTCCCATGGATTGATGTGCTAAAGTATCGACACAATCCGAATGCGTTTGGTTATTTTTCGTATGCCAGTTGATGTTGTTCAATTAAAATTACGTCCTTTTGAAACAAAAGACATACACTTTTATTGGTTCCGGCCACACCACGTCTCAGATTGAGGCGGGGTTGAATGGTACATGTCACATATGACCCATGGATCATTCTCCTAATGTTTCAATGGAAATCAAATGAGTTTGGTCAGTTTTCCATATGCACTTAAAATGTTGTCCATTTTAAACAAAAGAGATCCACTTAGAGTGATTCTAACCACACCATGCCTTAGATTAAGGTGGGGTTGACTCGTACACATCACATATGACCCATGGATTTTTTTCCTAAAGCATAAAAACATTTTAGATGTGTTTGGTCAGTTTTGTGTTTGTCAGTTGTTCTTTTTACTTATAATCTTGTCCATTTTAAACAAAAGAGAGACACTGTGAATGGTGTCGGCCACACCGCTCCTCGGATTGAGTCTGGGATAACTCGTACATGTCAAAAATGACCCATGGATCCTTTTTATAATGTATTGACATAATCAGAATGCGTTTGGTCAGTTTTTCGTATTCCAGTTGATGTTTTTCAATTAAAATGACGTCTTTTTGAAACAAAAGATCGACACTTCGAGTGGTTCCATCCACACCACGTCTCGAATTGAGGCAAGGTTGATTCGTACACGTCACATATGACCCATTAATCGTTCTCCTAATGTTTCAATGGAAACCAAATTAATTTGGTTGGTTTTCTATATGTACTTAAATTGTTTTCCATTTAAGACAAAAGAGAGACACTTAGAGTGATTCCAGCCACACTGTGCCTAAGATTAAGGTAGGTTTTACTCGTACACGTCACATATGACCCATGGATTTTTGTCTTTATGTATCAACACATATCGAATGCATTTGGTCAGTTTTGCATATGTCAGTTGTTCTTTTCACTTATAATCCTGTACATTTTAAACAAAAGAGGGACAATGTGAATGGTGTCAGCCACACCGCACCTCGAATTGATGTAGTGTTGAATTGTACACATCTCATATGACCCATGGATCCTTGTTCTAAAGTATCGACTCAATCCGAATGCTTTTGGTCGGTTTTTAATATGTTAGTTGATGTTTTTCTATTAAAATGGCGTCCTTTTGAAACAAAAGACAGAAAATTAGAGTGGTGACGGCCACACCGCGCCTCTGATTGGGGCGGGGTTGATTCGTACATGTCTCATATGTCCAATGGATCATTCTCCTAATGTTTCAATGGAAACCGAATGTGTTTGGTCAGTTTTCCGTATGTAGTTAAAATAGTTTCCATTTTAAACAAAAGAGATACACTTATACTGATCTCGGCCACACCATGACTCGGATGGAGCCCGGGTTGGCTCGTACAGGTCACATAAGACCCATGGATCGTTTTGATAAATTATCAACACATTCTCAACGAGTTTGGTTGGTTTTCCGTATGCCGGTTATTCTTTTCACTTATAATCCTACCCATATTAAACAAAAGAGACACAATTAGAGTGGTGTCGGCCACACCATGCATGGAATTGTGGCGGGTTTGACTCTTACACATCACAAATGACCCATCGATCATTATGTTAATGTATCGACACAATACAAATGCGTTTTCTTGGTTTTCCGTATGCCAATTGACGTTTTTCAATTAAAATGACGTCCTTTTGAAAGAAAAGACATACACGTTGAGTGGTGTCGGCCACACCGCGTCTCTGATTGAGGAGGGGTTGATTTTTTCATGTCAAATATGACCCATGAATCATTCTACTAATGTTTGAACTGAAACCAAATGCGTTTGGTCAGTTTTCCATATATATTTAAAATGTTGTCCATTTTAAACAAAAGAGAGACACTAAGAGTGATTCTGACCACACCATGCCTTAGATTAAGGCGACATTGACTCATACACGTCACATATGACCCATGGATCATTGTCCTAAATTATTAACACATTTCAAATGTGTATGGTCTGTTTTTCGTATGTCGGTTGTTCTTTTCACTTATAATCCTGTCCATTTTAAACAAAATAGAGACACTGTGAATGGTTTCCGCCACACCGAACCTCAGTTTGAGGTAGGGTTGACTAATACACGTCAAATATGACCCATGGATCGTTGTGCTAAAGTAGCGACACAATCCGAAGGCGTTTGGTCATTTTTTCATACAGCAGTTGATGTTTTTCAATTAAAATGACGTCTTTTTGATACAAAAGACAGACACTTTGAGTGGTGCCGGCCACACCGAATCTCAGATTGAGACGGGGTTGATTCGTACACGTCACATATGACCCATGAATCGTTCTACTAATGTTTCAATGGAAACTGAATGCGTTTGGTTGGTGTTCCGTATGTACTTAAAATGTTGTCCATTTTAAACAAAAGAGAGCCACATAGAGTGATTCTGGCGACACCGTGCCTCAGATTAAGGCGAGGTAGACTCGCACACGTCACATATGACCCATGGATAATTTTATTAAATCATCAACACATTTCAAATAGTTTTGGTCAGTTTTTTGTATGTTAGTTGTTCTTTTCATTTATAATCGTGTCCATTTTAAACAAAAGAGAGACCCTGTGAATGGTGTCGGCCACACCGTGCCTCGGATTGAGGAGGAGTCGACTCGTACACATCACATATGTCCCATGGTTCGTTGTGATAAAGTATCGACACAATATTAATGCATTTGGTCGGTTTTTCCATTTTCCAGTTGATGTTTTTCAATTAAAATATCATCCTTTTGAAAAAAAAGACAAACACTTGGAGTGGTGTCGGCCACACCACGTATTAGATTGAGGCGGGGTTGATTCATACACATCACATATGACCCATGGATCTTTCTACTAATGTTTCAACTGAAACCGAATGTGTTTTTTCACTGTTCCATATGTACTTAAAATGTTCTCCATTTTATGAGAATCCTCATGTGTCTATTACTGGAAAGGTATTTAATTAAAATCTTTTGGACATTCATATAATATATTTTTATATCATTCTTAGTATGGATTAGATTTTATTTTATCATGCTATGAAACATTTTGGAGGTAACAATGTCATGCCCAATTAATACATCTCTTTTACAACATACCAAGAATCAAGGATATTGATTAGATGTGTAATGGTGATTTACATTGATTATCATGATAAAAATAAATAAAATATATATTATACATTTTCTAGTAGTAAACGAAATCAAGGAGGGTGGGGGGGTAGTCCGGTGGGTGTCCGGGGGGGGCTGTCCGGGGACCAAGGAGGAGGGTGGAGGGGCTGTGCGGGGGGGTGTTCGGGGGGTTGTCTGGGGTCCAAGGAGGAGGGTGGGGTGGATATCCAGGGGCTATTCGGGGGATTTCTGGGTTCCAGGGAAGAGGGTGGGGGGCTGTCCAGGGGGCTGTCCGGGGGGCTGTTCGGGGGGGGGGGGGCTGTCTGGGGGTTGTCCGGGGGGTGTTCGGGGGGTTGTCTGGGTTCCAAGGAAGAGGGTGGGGGGGTCTGGGGGCTGTCTGGGGGGCTGTCTGGGGTCCAGGGAGGAGGGTGGGGGATGGGGTGTCCGAGGGGGGGGGGGCTGTTCGGGGGCTGTCCTAGGTCTGTCTGGGGGGTGTTCGGGGGGTTGTCTTGGGTACATGGAAGAGGGTGGGGGGGTGTCCGGGGTCCAAGAAGGATGGTGGGGGTTGTTCAGGGTCCAGGAAGGAGGGGGTTCCCAAACACACAACCACTATAAGACAAAAACACCAATAAAAACAGATAATATATAAATTTAACTCCACTCCAATACTATACTACGAGTCTAGAAAAAACGAACTACTAGAATAGATTAAATAACAAATCTCAATAATATTAGTCAAAAATTTAATGGATCAATTTTTCCCACATAACCATCACAATCATCACCATCTTCATCACTCTCGTCCTCATCCCCATCATCACCATCGCCTTCCTCTGCACCCTCCTCCTCGCCCTCACCCTTGCCACCCGCATATCCCTCCTCCTCTCCCTCCTCTTCCGAATTAGACTCCTCGCCATCATCATCGTCAAGTTGGACATCATCCTGACCACCACTAGATCTTCCACCTAGTGCACCATACATAGAACGTATCAACGACATATACTCATCAAAAGATGAGTTGGCCTCTACTGGAAGTGTTGGACGTATAAATTCAATAAATTTCATAAATTCACTGTTTTCCCTAGCAGGCATTTCTTCCATCTCTTTGGCCCTTTTCTCATCCTGTTCTTCCTATTCCCTAACTTTCTACAGCATGGTGGCACTACAACTCGTACTTGAGGAGGGCCAATACCTTGTCGGGGCTATCCTAGGTCGGTAGCGTACTCTGCCAGGATTCTCCCCTCCCAACACCTGATGTAAGTGATCTGTTGGCCCAAAATTGTCTGGTTCTTGGGCATCAAGGGCATCTAAAGCAACCTGTTAAAAATATTAATATATTATTAAGTTACAAAATAGATATTAAAATATAAAATAAACAGATTAAAACTTACAATCTGCTACTGAGTCGCTTCGTTGAAGACACTTCCATCCTTTTCCATCCACTCGAGAAAAACAGTTTTTCTTGAGGCACATGTCCTTCAATATTCCTTATTTTCCTCTACAATGACATTGAAAACTAATGTTATATGAAACCATAAGAAAAAGACTAAATAATTTAGAAAACAAAAGAAACTATAAGTCGTAAAGAAAACTTATAAAAAATTGTCATACCTGCTTCTTCTCATGATCCGACATCGTCGTACATCCTAGTGTGTGGAGATATTTTTTTGCATCAATGTTTTTTTATTTTTTCCTGATGATTCCTAAATAAAATTCGATAATTCACAGGATATTATTAATGAAAAACATGAAAGTTATTATTTAAATACCTCAAATGTAATTCATACCTTAAACTGAGTACGCGTCTAATGATTAATCATCTGACGATGCTGCTCTATAGGACAATAATCCATGACTGGTACCGCCTCTAACTCAGTGACAACTACAGCACACCAGCCCATATACAAATATTGATTTTCGGATCTCCAAATCTTGCCTAAATCCTTCATACGTTCCGCTCGAGGACCCTAACCATCGGGAAAATTAAAACGAAGCTGACATCAAAATATTAATTCATATAAATACAAAAATAATTAATGGCATTAAATAAAACAGATTTTTTTACCCATATCTCTGCCCAAGCTCTATCCTTGACCTCATGTGGCAAATGTCTCCATGACAGCGGTCTGACAGGAATGATGTCAGAGTTTATTTAGCAAGCGTCGCCAAAAAACTTTGACATTGCTACCCTGATTTCTCAACAATTTAGTTGTCTTCATTATAATCCACCATAACCTATGTGCGGCGGTTCCACAACGAACGCATGCAAGTACGCCCCTCCCCCGCCTCCTGTCAGTAGATGTATCTTTCATGAATGAAAAAGAAATATTTTATCAAAAATGTAATAATTAAAATAAATATTGCTATAAAAATTTGTTAGATTTTCATAAATATACCTGCGCCAGTCTGATCACTGAGTGCCTCCGTATCCACAGAAACTGATGGAACACCCTGTGGTGGAACAGGAGTCGAAGACGATGGAATATAGAAGCACAGAGAGACAGAAGTAGATGGAATAGAAGATGGGATAGCAGTATGACTGGATTCTGACTGGGGAGTGGGAATCATTATGGGATGTGAAAATGATGGGGCAGAAGATGCAGAAGGTAGTGAAAACATGGGAGGACTAAATATCCCGTGTGTCCCTAAGGACACACTGGGATCAGAATGTGGGAAGGATGACATGTCAGTGGGAGGGGAAATGTCTAGTCGGGCACACACAACTGATCATCCACCACTGGTACGAACCCTCCCCGTACCACCGACCTGAGTACTAGGACCAGTACTAGGCTCCTCGTCAAATAACTATCGACGTATAGGTGGATCCTAAAAAAATGTTTACAAAAAAATTAATCACATGACATTATATGTTCTTTAAATATATATATATATTTGAAATAAAGTACTCACTGTAGGAACTAATGGTGGAACGCCCATCTCCGCCATCCGACGATTGTTATCCATCATTTTTTTCCTCCGTCTCTCTTCAATTGGCGGTATTTCCTTCTTTTGAAAACAAATATATAGATAATTAGAAAAAGGAAACAAATGTGTAAACAAAAAAACTAAATATATGAGGGAATAAAGGGATTCATTGATAATTATCTGTCAATTGTTTTAGAAGAGATTGAATGAATTTAATAAATCATACAAGTTGTAATGTTAACCAAGTTAGAAATATTGTTTGACTAGGTTTGAATACAGTGAAATTCCAAATTAGAAAATGAAATTCAAATAAAAGAGCATCCAATAAACATTGAAAATTCACAAAACAGTCAAGTCAGCTAAAACATATTTTTAATCAATACTAAATCAATTTGAATATTACCAACCTTAACAACCCAACTTGAGGTAAACCAATAGAATTATAACATGGATGAATGATTCTATATATTTTCAACCACAACTTCAGGTTCACAATCAACTATGACAATTGAGCTATTAGAGTCATCAAAAGAAATAAATGGATTGGTTCACATAACCATATTAGTAGGGTATCATGAACATGAAATACATCAACCTTGTGCCATCCTCCTACCCTACATGACCCCAACCACATGCCACTTCTTATTATAGCCTTATCACATCGCACCTCAGCTAAAAACACTAGGGAAATCATTGTATATCTAACCTGAAGAATCATGGACAATCACATCACATCTTTCCTCAAAACACATGGTCAATCACTTATGAAAGAAGAGTAGGGAAGACATGGTAGCTATCCAACCGTATAACCACCATCCAAGAATTTAGGAAAAATACACATAACTCAAAACCTCTGATCGTTGGTATGTTTATCCAACTCTGGTTGGGAATGTGTAGAAATAACATAAAATACATGATATATAGATAGCACAAAATACCCAACCTATGGGTTCACATTAACTACATAATCACAGAATTCACTACTACCATTCAACACATAAACCATCACAACCACTTTCACCACTATATGAAACACACCACACCACCAGCATACAAGAGGCATATCATTTCCGAATTTCATTTATAAGCCACTTCATTCACACATACATTGTCCATTCATTTAATGTTAAATTAATTAAATCAATTTACCACACATCCATTTCTATTACATCTCATTTATTTACTATCTTGTTTTTTTATTATAACAACATAATTTATTCCATAGATAACCAAAAAACTAATAAAACCACCACACAAAAACTCACCATCTCATAATAACCATCGTCGCCATGTTACACTCGACAATCATCTCACCAAAACAACCACATATCACAAAAAAAATATTGCACATCACAAACCACCGCACAACCAAAACCAACTCACCATATCATATACCACAACCTCATAACACAACACCTTCACACAACACAACACCACCACACATCATCACTATCAAACAACTTCACATGTCACATCCATGCCCACTAACCATCACATTACAACCCCACATATCACAAAGCCCAACTGGTCACCTCAATCACCATACAACAGCCTACAACATACAATGAAACACAACAAAAAACCTCTCATAGAAGCAACATACCCCAAATTCTACAATTTATTCAAGGTATTTTATTACATTACCCCTTTATTTAACATGGACATTATAACCGAAATGATATTCCATGGGAAACTAATTAATTAACAAAATATTCATTCATTTCCGTATTTTTTACAGTGAAATTACATCAAAATCCAAACTTAAAACTAAAATATTAGATCAATAACAATAAAAACAAGGTAGAATATCTTTTTAATGAATAAAATACCTGATTTTTGATGATTCAGATTTTTTTTCACCTGTTTGGATGGGAGAGTATGCGAGAGGAGCAGAGCGCCAGATTGATTTTAGGGTTCTGTTGTGAATGGGGGAGAGCAGCGACCCAACTGTATTTGGGGAAAACCTTTAGCAACGGTTTTTAAAAACCATTGGAAAAGGGTTTTTGAGGGTACCCTTACCCAACGGTTCAATAGAACCATTGGAAAAGGGGTACCCTTTCCCAACGGTTTTATGAAACCGTTGGGAAATGGTGACTTAAACACCCCTTTACCGATGGTTCTAGTGAACCGTTGGAAATGGGGTACCCTTTCCAAATGGTTCACATGAACAGTTTGGAAAGGGTTCCCTAAACCATGTTTACCAACGATTTAACCAAACCGTTGGTAAAGAACTGTTGGTAAAAATGACATTTCCAGTAGTATTTCATTTATTCTTATCATTAAAATGTTGTTACATTATTTGTGCATACTTATGGACAATTATCTCCACTAGCTGATGTAATTAATTTTTCATCTCCACATTATATAAATAGTTATATACATTTTATTATAGATTAAATATGATAATAATGACATTATTAACATTATATATATGATATAAATAATATAATTATTAAAGGATAGGGAACACCTAACCAAAACATGTATGAAAAACAATATATTATCCACTTGAACAATGATTATAATAAACAACTGTTAATAAATGTGTGATAAGATGTTATATGTTTATAATATATGTTAGAGTTTATATAATTATAGTAAATGAATACATGTAAAATAAGTATATATTTATTATAAATGAGTTTCGAACCTGTATAATGAATGACTAAACAATATGTAATGGATTTATGTTGCATCACATTTTAATTGGAATGGTTTATGCTCGAATATATATAGATGAATGTCAGTATACCTATTTGATAAAACAAATTTATTTTTCATTCCTTTTAGTTTATTTGTTGAATAATTATTTATTGCATTATATTATTATTTGTAGTACTTATAATGATTTTTAAATGGTTCTAATAGAAAATACTACCATATTTCCTCATTAGGGGATATGGGTTTTCTCCGATGTCCACAATATTTTATATTGATTTATGAGTGTTCACACATAAATAATTGGTTTTTTAAAAACATACTTTTAACTCCAATTTATATATTTCAAAAATGGTTTAAAATTCATCTTTATTTAATCATCATAACAAGGTATTTTTTATCTATCACATGTACCAAATAATTATTGTAATGATTATGACCAGAATGGAGATTACCACATTCATAACCACTTGATGTTCTAAAATAGCCATTATATTTTCCAGTGGTTATTTTAAAATAAAATGTATTCTAATATATTTTGGATATATATGTATTTGAAATAACAAATATCAGAATTTAAAAGATATTATTTATTATAAATATATCTGAGATATTTTAACATAATTTATCAAGTATATTATCATACGTTGATGTTTATTATTCATTAATAGTGATATGATGACATGATTCCATCCTTATTATTTCGTTATATTTTTATGGTTACAGTGATGTTATGTTTGACAAACCTTTTTCTTTTCCATTGGTTGTTATTTGATGAAGTGATGAAATATTAATAATATTTTTTAATTCATATAAATGAATTATGATTTTATATTTATTATGATAAAAATTTTATATAAATATAATTCATAGGAATTAGAAGGATAAATAATGAGTTAATTATTGTTTCTATAAATATTATTTAATTTTCTTAACATTATTTGTTGTTTTGGTTTCACATCCATAAGTTAATACATGGACCATTATTATTTTCCTCATTATTAATTGTATAACTCATTTCATGTTTATAATTTTGATATACACAATCATTTCCCTGTCTTAAAATAATGTTTGAAACTAATTTGTGTATTTTCTTTGATAAATAAATCTTTTTAAAAATTTCATATTTTATGTCAATCTCTAATGGGTCGTGGATGATTACTAATTATTCTACACAATTATTTATATTAATATTTTTTTGAGATTGTATTTGTATTGAATCATGTACATGATATATGAAATGTCACATTATAAAATTTTCAATTATGAACATGATCTCATACTGTTATTATTTTTGAATTTTGGTTTATGACTATTTATTTATATATCATATTTTTACCATTATTGTAATATAGGATCACACTTTCTAAGGATTCCTCCAACTTTTGTTATGAAAATATTTTTAAGTAATATATATAAAAGAAGGATATAATTTATGTAGAACCTTAAGGGACACGATGAAGATCATTTTATATATAATATTTTTTCTATATAAAATAAACAATGACCTGAAATCATTATGGTTATAATATGGATTGTTTTGTTATGTAAGGAATATTCATATAATAAGATGTAATAATTTTCTATGAAATATTTCTATTTATATAGTTGGTATAAATGATTGTATAATTTAATATTTGGATACTATCATTCAATAATATTATTCTGATTCCTATCCATAAGTCATGGTCCATGGTAACAAACTGTGGTTTTTAGTAATTTAGAGATTACGTGTTTTCCCAAGAAATAAAATTGTGTAAGGATACATCAACTGTGTATGGTATTGGTTTAGATATATCTATCCTCAATAACCTCTAAATAATTTAGCGAAGTGTATCAATTACATCATTCTTGTTGATGGTAAATTTTACCTTTAGATGACCAAATTTTGACATGCTCATGGGAAAAAATTAGTTTAAGTGACATTTTCATTATAAACCAATATGAATAATTTCAATATAGTTTAACCATGGATGTAATAGTTTAATCAAATTGTTCATGTATTGATAAGAATGTCTCTTTATATGGTTCATATATAGAATATATTTCAAAATTAGATGATTTTCATAGTTTTTTTTAACTATAATTAATTCACTATTAAATTTGTTTTGATATATCATTTAAACAGGTGGAAGCATGTGAAAAATTAATGTGATGGACCATAAAATTACCATATACATGTCTAGAAAAATTTCATATGAGCTAATATAAAATTATTTATGACTATTCTTTCTTGACTCGCTCCAACTATAAGATATTACATAGATATTGTTGATCATATTAATACACCACGGATAGAGAAACATGAAATTTAATCTCTTAGGGGTTAATTGACAACATCTTTTTCTAGATCCTTTAGTCCACTCAATTATGATTACTTCTTCAATGTGATGTGAATTAAATTTTTCATTCTTCAGTTATTAGTCCACAAGAATGTTGACATCATAGATTATGACATAGAAGGTGATGATGATCAAATGTGCAATATTATCATGAATACATGGAAATAATAAAAAATAAACTCTTTTAAATCAGAATATTTTAAGATGGTATTCCAATAATATATACATTCCCTGAAATATTAGAAATAAAATGGATGTAAAACCTATAATATAGAAATATAAGGGTGATGATTCCTTTAGTACCGATTATGAAAATTTCTCAAAGATTGGGTAGTATTATTATTGTTTAATCATTGTCCTAGAATGTATATTTACCTATTATAAAAAATTTTAAATCAATTTATTCAATAGGCCTTATCTATAAGAAAAAAATAAGGTTTTAATGAAATCATTCAATTTTAACTAGCATTGGAAATATAAGATAGAGGATCTCATGTTTCTGGTTGTTTGAAAATGATGATGGAGTTTCATTGAAGATCTTAAGGTATTCTACTTGGATATAATAAAAAACATTAAAGTAATTTTGGGAATAAACTGGAAATAATAATTATTATATTCTTATATTGTGTAATTTGTTCAATAAGGATTGAGAATAAAATAAATCACCTAAATTAACAACTGTGGATGATCAGATTGACCATCATCTTTAGGGAATCCATTCCATTCTTCATAAAAAATTACATTTGATTAAGAAATAAAATTTTCATTGATGATATTTAAATTAATATAATTTCCTTAAAAAATATGATGATGTAAAAGGCTATCTATAAAAGGTTATATTTCATGATAGTTGGGGTAAGTTATGATATATGTTGTCAAAAATTTCATAAAATATGGTTGAAGAAATAATGTTGAATCAATTTGTGTTTGATGTTATTTTTGGATGACCATGAATCAGTATGGCTGTATTTTTCGAAGCATATTTTTATGTTATACTGTAGATGAGGAACTCAGAATGGCCCTGGAAGATCTGTAAAGGATTATTTTCTCATAACATCACTATAAAAAACATGATGTGCACCATGAGAAAAATGTAAGGAAAAATAGTTCACGTGAAGTGGCTTGTAGATTAAGGGAGGCATTCAGATAGTAGGATTTCATTCATTTGGGTAATAAGTTGGTGAGTATGGAAGCCACAGTGGATTTGGTTTGTCAATGATTTATGTCATTGAATTGATGAAAATGCATTATGTGGACTGCAATGTAGTTCTTGATTAATGTGGAACCACATCAAAATTATGTGTAATTCAGATTATCAAGTTTTATTAATCATGTTTTAATATATAAAGACCCCTAAATATATCATTATATAGATATAATAATTTTAGTAGAGATCATCAATACTATAATAATTCAGTTATGTTCGAAAGAGTTGAGGATTGAGAATTTTCAGAAGGATAACAATTCATATGGGAGAATTGTTAAAGTATGTGTCCTGGAACCAACTATTTGTACTTTGATTACATTAAAATTTAATGTAATTAAATATTTACCATCTAATTACAGTTCTCTTTTTTTATAACACTATAATGTGATATATTCATAGAGTATTGTTTTCATTAATAAGGTCATAGCAGTTCCCAGCTATGATGATATTCTAGAAGTGCTATGAAAATATTCATAAAATAGTTTTGTGGAAGAATGAAAAAATATGATTAGTTGCATAGTATATATACTATCAGGTGTGTATACTCACAAGAAGAAAAGACTTATTTTCATTTAATTTCACACATAGTAATCTACATGATATAAGATTATGATAACAAACCAGCCAGTAGGAATTTTCCATGTTTTGGTGTCATCAAGTATTCCTATTTATAAGTGTGTGTAATGATCCATATAATTTAATATTATCATTAATATGTGTCATGACATGAACACTTTTATTTTATTATGAAAACAATCATGGAATATGTTGGAGGGTTATAGGGTATGTTGGGGTGATAAAAAATGACAGGTAGTTAATGGATAAGTCGATGATGGACTTATCCCTTCCATTTATAGAAGTTGATATCTTAACCCTTTGATTAAAATCGTACTATTTCCCTAAATTCCATGGACATGGTGTAACGATGAATTTATTTCAGGTAGTGGAAGTATGAGGTATCAAACATATAGGGTGATGATAATATCATTAAACTTTCTAGGTGAGAAATTATGAAAAAATAATTTTATTAAACAATGAGAATTTTTTCATGGATGTCATCGTTGAAACATTATGTCCTTTCTATTGGGTGCCTCGACCCGTTTCTAGAATGTACTCTTGATCTAAAGGCAATCCCGCCTAATTTCATTGAGAAAGAATCCTAGTGGGTCACACACTATGTGTTTCATGAGGTATCGAATAAATTCTTTTAAAATTTAATTAAAGGAATTATTATTATTCTACAGATCGTGGAACAAATTTATTCGAGTCAAACTGATCTCACAAGTTAAATAAAATATATTTTCATTATTTCACATTTAATATATATTTATTAACTAGTTTGTAAATAAATAATTTATGAAAGAGAAAAATTATTTATTTATTGCGGTGTTCAATAAATGGTTGTGTAGTTTGTGCGGACCAAGGTCATCCAGGTAGTAAAATAATTATTTTCAAGATGAAAAAATAATTATTTAACTTGTCGGAAGAAGAAAAAATAATAATAACGATGTTATCATTATGTGGGATGATATTTCATTTATGATTTCATTTTCCGCAAGTTGGCGCCCCATGAATAATGGTTTTATTATTGTTATTGTGTAACTTGGGTTTTCTCTTTTGTTATGAATGTATTTAAATATTGTTACACAATTAAATATTTTAACTGAAACCCCATGTCGTTAAATAGATATGTAATTCTATTGTTCCATTACACCTGGTGTGAAAAAACATTGTGAAAAGATAATTGTTGGGCCAAAAATTTCCACTCTCACCTCTTATCCTATATCCATCTCATGAACAAGAGAATTTCATCAAGACATAAGAAAGGGTGTTCATGAACAATTGACACAAGACAATTGATTTTCCATGCTAGTACCCAAGGAATGAGTGGCCTTTTTTGGATGCCGTTGGAGAACATATGGATCACTTCTATAGGGATTATTCTTTGGATCATCATCTGTCAAATGAATACAATCTAGATGGTTCATTCCAGACGATCAATGATCATCAACAGAGAATATTAAAAAGACATAGGTATTTAATTTCTTCAAAAATTATTTAATTATTTTTAATCATGACATTCATGATCGTCATTATTAGATTCAATGATTTTCATTTCTTTATCTCAATTAGTTATTTTAATCCATGGACACTACCATTCATCATTGTATCACTCTCCGATCAATCGATGATTTACAAAAAAATAAATGTTTGTCCTTCCAAAATGCCATACTTCTATTACGTCCATATCGTAAAAGTTGTATCAGAGGGAGGCGCTTCATCTTTTATAATTATTTTATTATTTATTTGATGATTTATATTTTAATAATTTAGTTTTCCATTTCATGTTTAATCTATCTTGTAATCTGAATTTCAAGATACGTCCTTCTAATTTTCTATTTTTGTATATTTAATAGAAACCAATTGTTTTTTGATTAAAAATAAATCGAGGATCCAATTAGGAGGCACCGATGATTCTGTCTAGGAAACACAACGTTACACACCATATATTCCATGTTACACACTTTTTAATATACCTTACATGTCATTTAATATTGATCACACATTGTGTAGTTGTGTTCATTGTATTTGGAGTAATTCATCATTACCTCAAGCTCTATGGATTAATGATAGACTATGTAGTTAAATCTTACAATGTGGGTTGACTAATACATATTGGTGCACAGTCTGCTAGATTACATGCTTTGTGTCCCACTATAAAAGATATTTTACCTCCAAATTTATGGATGAGAATATTAGGGATATATAGAATAGGGTTAATATTAATGGATGGATTAATATAAGATAATAATTAATCAATACATTAGTGATTTGTCACAATAAAAATGATAAAATAATTGAATTCAAAATTTACTAAATGTTTAATTTGTTTCATGTATGTGGATGATAATGAGCTTGAATATACCATATTATCTAATTGGTTTCCATTTAATTTATTTTAAATTATATTTTTGGCCTATGTACTATCTCTCCTCATTAATATGTATGGTATGTGTGTCCATGGATTCATTAGGTATCCCCCCTTTTTACCCCTCACCTTCATGTGAATTAAAAAATATTTGTAATAGATGGAGATCCCAAGCTAGTAAAGGCGGTTCAAGTTAGGAGATGTGGGGAAACAAATATGTGGAGATATAATGGTGGATGGGTGGAAAGCTGTAGACCCAAACAATAAATGGTTCAAGGTGTTTCTACCCAAGGTCATCGATTAGTTTATCAACCACCTGATATACTAACCATTAGATGAGCTCATGATCATTCCCTATAAATTATTTTATATCTGTTAGTTTCATGGTTTTTCATTAATGTTCTATTGTTGTGACTATATAAATAGACAATTTATGTGCACAAAAGATGGAACGAAAATAATCCATGCTTATTGATAAATATTATGATGATATGGTTAATCACTTATGTATGTTACACATAATATTAATAATTATGTGAGAAAGATAATAATGAAATTTACACAAATGATATAAAAAACCTTCAAAAATATTAATTTCATACTATTCCATCCATTAATTAATTAATGGAAAGGATCAATAAAACTATGTGATTAAAAAACCCTTGTTGGTATAGTTAATATTTTTAGGAAGTTCTTATGAATGTTTCGGGTCGACATAACCATTTTACATCAATATGAGTCTCCCTTCTCAGACATGGTGTAAATTTGGGGGCAAGTGTTCAGGAAGTCCCAGTCATGATTTCCTAATTTGGGAGTCCACTCAACGAATCAAGGAACTTCAATCCCACCTTTGGAAAAGCCATACCTATACTAATACCTTCAGATACATTGACCAACCATTTCTTAGGTTATGAAAAGGGTAATGTGGATCCTTCCAAATATCATTTCCTAGAAACTAGACATTCTGAGTTCAATGGTGAGGCCCATTTGGAATTGATATTATTGTGGGAGACGTAATAAGATAAATTTATTACATATCTTAAAATGTAATTAGGGAAAAAATAATTTTTTAAAATTTTATATTTAAAATTTCGTGCTCGTCAACCACACTATCATTATGATCAATACATGATAATGAAAACAACATCACCTTCAGTAACTTATAACAATGGATTACACTCTTTCAGGTCATTCAATGCCATGAATAGAATTCTTACATGATGGAGTCCTTGCGACATGTTCCACATTCCCATGAGATGAGTGATGGATACTTCTTCGCCTATGAGATACATGTAAATGACTCAGTTGACTTTCAATGTCTAATATTATCATCATCCTCTAGTGAATTTGTTATGTCTCATGAATACATGTATTCCAATAGAAAACATGAAAACCTATGTGGTATTTTCCATGAGAGAGCAAGATAGGAACAAATTGAGATATCCAACACACTCTTTTTTAGTAATATAGGAGAGGGTGTCCTAATATAGACACGCGTAGTCTAGATCATCTTCTGTAATGAGGTCTTAGAGGTTATAGGGTTTGAAATCCCCGATATACTAGGTACTGATCATATTCTTTAATAACCCCCTCCTGGATTCTCTAGTTTTTTTATTTTTAGTATGAACTACATTTTAAAGTCTCTACCAAATTTTCTTATCCTCCTTCACCAAGAGGCAAAATATTTGAAGACTGAAAACCCTTCTATTGTATGGTTAATAAGTGTATAGGTAAACAAAAGTGTTTTAAGCCCAAAGAATCTTCATTCCATTCCATGAAAAGGAAGGTCAAATGGGAGGTAGGTGAATAAGAAGAAGTTTTTCGCATGTGGAAAGAAGGTCTAGTGGAGGAATTATTGCAGCCAACTAAAGAAGGAAATGGAAGCTTCCGAAACATTTCTTATCGAGTTCAATTTATCTATTTATAAATATTATATTTTCGACAGGGTATTTGGTTCTCATATGTGTATCCAAATATTGAAAACAAGTAGATTCAACAATATTGACCAAGGGGTGGTAGATCTATGAGCAGCCTATGGAGATGGATTTACTATTATAGATGTCCAGAACTACCAACTCACATTGTGGACTGATATGATATTGGTGTTAAAGCATTGATATTATGTTCCTTCTATAACAAAAAAAATATCCACTTCCATATCACTATCAGATGGATTTACTTTCATGTTCATAAATTAATTATAGTAGTTTTATAAAGATAACATATTTTTTGGTAAGGGGAATTTATATAACTGTCCTTACATTTTGGATTACACAAACCAAGTAATGGATATCCACAAAAAATCACTTCAAATGGATCATACCACACCCAACATCAGTACAATAGGCTACATCATGTAAATGAGATATTCCTGAAAAATTTTCATCAAGATGGATATATAGACAATTTCATTTTAAACCACATAGTGTATGTCATGCATATTAGAATGAAAAATGACTGAATCCCCATTCATTAAGAAATGGGGTAGGGCCAAATAGATTCTTGAATTGGTTCATAGTGATGTGTGTGGACCATTTCTATTTGAATAACGTGGTTGGTACTCATACTTCATAACTTTTACTAATGATTTTATTTGAATTGGATATATCTATTTATTGAGGTTTATATTGGATTATTTTGATATGTTCAGGGAATGCATGATAGATGATGAGAACCATATTGGTATGAAGACAAAGAATTTCCACTCAGACTAAGGTGGATAATATCTTAATTTTTTTGTAATTCCCCAACCCTAGTAACCGAGATCTAGTGAGTTATTACAAAATATTTTCTTGATCACAAGAGATCATGTCTTGAAAGATTGATCAATTTAGTAGCCTTGAAATTTCTAGATACATACATATGAATTTCATTACATTTCAAAATGAAAAAAACATAGTATCTCCTTTGAACATATTCATATCACTTATACTATCTATGCTGGTCAGTCATAATAAACTTCTTCACATCCAAGGAAAATTAAAATATAGAAAGGGTTGAGCTCAGATGCTCCGTAAGGATAAAAATATTGAGGAAACTATCCTAAATAAGCATAAATCTTTAATGGAATTTATAAGACTGAAACACAATAATGTTAAAATTAAAATTCAAAATAATATAGAAAAGATAAATCAAATAATTCAATTTACATATTCTTATGTATATTATACTAGTCAAATAATCACATGTAATATCAATAGCCAATTTCATAATGATGGAATTCATAATTCTAGACATCATAAACTCATAGTAAAGGCCTCGTTCCAAGACTACAAATAAGATTTTCTCAATCCCTTATTCCTAAGACACTAGTTTGTTTCATGAGACCTACCAATGCATCTAGGAGCTATAATGGGCTCCACTCATTAGTACAAAGTCCAAAGAATTCCTTATATCAAAAGTTTGAAACACAACATAAACATTCATATTAAAAAATTCAAAGGAAATGTCAATACATTAACCATTAATCATGAATGGTATAAAAATAACATATCCACAGTCCAAAATATCACAAAAACTTCAATACAATATGGATGATTATATCATAACAAATCAACATCAAACAAGTGTAAAATCCATAAAATGATGATGAAATAGATGAAATAAATAAAATTTGAATAAAATATATATTTATATTTTGAAAAAAATTAAAAGTAACATAATTATAAAAGAAAAAAATTATTTTGAAAATATTGTTATAATATCGTAATGTAATCAACCAATATGATATAACGGAAGAAAATAGTTGTACTCACCATATAAGTTAAAAAACATTCTTTCTTTAATTTTATCTAAATGTTCGTAAAGGACCTTATTTGAAAAAAGATGGAAAGATTACTTTAAAAAAATTATAAAAAAATTCAAAAGGGTATAAATGACTTTAAACTGTAATCTAGGAAATAGTAAAAAAATTTAAATACATTTTTTAGAAACAACGATGTGGATCATAAAGAGGTCCCAGTAGATACTAACATATAAAAACCTCAGATAATGAATAGATTGTAGAATTAACCATTACCTTGTTCATTTACTAGATCGAGGGTATATTATACTCATGTATAATAGTTAAATCATTTTTATAAAATTATACTAGAAACACATACATAAATAGGATACCATATATGATGTTCCAAGATTAAATTATGTTCTTAAAAATTATTTTCAATCATAAAAGGAAAATAATTCTTGAATTGTTGCGATGGGGAAATGATTCTTTTTGCATTCGTGGAGACGGTAATTTGTATATACGCATGAGAAACAATATAATTATATTTGTGGTGAAATAGTATGTAATTATATGGTATATCATATATTAAGAATAATTAAAATATTATATTTATTATTTACATCAATTATAATCATTATTATACTAATACAAATAATGAATTGTGGAATAACAAACTACACCACAATATGGAGCTGTTAAGCCGTACGTACGCACATATGGTGACTGTCATTTATATGATGAAAAAAATAATGAATATGGTTATACAATATTTATAATAAAATAAATGTAATTATAAGGTACTGGAGTTATTATTTTGGTATGAAACGTAAAAATAAAGAGGAATTGGAAGAAGAAAATAACTTTGAAAGATGTGATGTAATTATTAAATATTCTTTGGGTGCTTCCATTTGATTTTTTCAAAAGGGATTTTTACGATGGATTATGATTAATGTAAGGAATCAAGGTTGAATTGTGGGTAGTTGGGAGGATATTTGAGTAGGGTTTGGCTTTTCCAAATGGATTTGACAGTGTGATTTTCAGATGAGGGGAGGTACCTTTTTATAAGATATGTGAGGGTCACTTTAAGAAAAGATTGAAATATAATTTAATTATACAATAATATTCAATTTATAATGGCTACAAGGGGATTTATCTCGAGGCTATGCAGGGGTTGGGTCCTAAACATCCCATCCAATAGGATTTAGATAGGTTTATCTCAACATATTAACCATGTCTTTTAGATTTCACTCTGTTAAATAGTTTAACTGTTATAATGTATTCTTGTATTATTTTAATAAATGGTTAATAAACTATCAATAAATAGACAAGAGAACCCCAAAGGTTTCATTATTGATGTATCTACCTTATATAGGTCATTTGAAAAAACCATTGATTTTTAGTAATATAATATCATTTAAAATTCAGTATTTCTTTTAAAAACCCATTTTTGTCAATTTGGAACTATTTAGTTTCTAGTTTTTGTGAAAGTCCTAAAAACAATATCACATCGAATAAAATTTATATAATCTCCCCTAAAATGTCATATAAACCTATAAAATTCTTTAGAAGACATCTAATGTCTCAATTTACAATTATATTAAATTTTATAATATAAATTTCTTCAATCTTTTAATATTAAGTTAATTACTGCATCATAATTTTTTCATAAATAAATATAATTATTTAATCTCTAAAAATTTTAAATAAAATAAAATAATCTAGGAAATCATTTTATCTTTCTAATTTATATTTTTAGTCTAATTTATATTATCTATAACCCTATATTAAAATGGGTTAGTTATTAATCTTTGAATTTAACACTTTTAAATCTTCTTTTAAATAAAATAATAATAATATTCTTAATCAAATCAATGTGGACCAAAAGGATCATATTTTATTCTAATGGTTGTTTTTGGTCGAAAAACGTTAATCAAATAGAATTAGGACATGTGTTAGGGAAATTATAATATCCTTTTTACCATTAATTACCCATTTTACTTTTAACCGTTGTTAATAAAATTTAAACTTTACTGTTCACCAAAAATTATTTTAATCCTGTTAAACTATATTATAATTACATATGTATACTGTCTCTCTCTGATTTTTGAAATTCAATTCATAGAAGCGAAAAAATTAAGTTTTATGCAAATTTTTATATGTGCCTAGAAGGTGCGTAAACAATGTTAAAAATTTAATAAACTTTTATACATCTAATCTTATAATATAATGACTCCAATTAATCAAATTTAACTAATATAGGTATTATGTATCTATGTTTACATTCAAAAAAATTTTAAAAAAAATTAATTATTATTTAAATAAAATTTGGTTTTAAACTACTACTTTCTATTTTTCACAATTCAAAAAAATATTGATAATTTTCAAAAAAATACCAATAAATCACCCTAAGATAATTTTGATATTCCAAATCCAAAAATGAAGTCCATTTTGAAAAATAAAATTTATAAAATTTTAAATAGCAGGTATTACTATTCCTAGAATCAAGTTTGATTGGTCGTGGTGGGATAGATCTCGAAGTTGCATACAACGCAAGCTGTTGAATTATTCAAAGATAAGAATACTATGGAATCATGGGGTCTTACAATTATCACTCCTACAAATAATTTAGTCATTGAAATTTCTAAAATTCTAATGAATAAAATGATTCGGGTGGCTCTTCATCATAAGATACACATGTACCCACATTGCCGCTTCCATTTTATGGTTTATCAATAGAACATTCACAAGAAGAGTTTTTTGGTTTCTCAACACTTGTTCTGTGGTATCAAGAATTTTGATATGTTCTTATCAATAAGACATATCATGTTCTTGTTATATTTATTCATAAGTTATTACATGCATTGGGTCAGGCATGTATTCTCTCAATAGTGATAAGTGGAACACATCATGAACATTGGAGGGACATGGTAGTATAGCCAAATGATAAGCCACAACACCAATTTTTTCTAGAATTTCGAATGTTCTGATGAACCTAGGACTAATTTTACCCTTCTTACTAAATCGTATAACACCCTTCTACAGAGATAACTTCATAAAAACATGATATCCTACTTTAAATTCTAAATCCTTCCATTACATATCTTCATAGAATTTTTTCCTACTTCGAGCTACATTGATGTGGGTTTGGGTAGTCATCACTTGTTCCATTGTTTCCACAATATGCTCCAGGCCTTGAAATTTTCTTTCACCAACATCATCCCAACTAGTTGGTTTGAGACTTTTTTTTAAAAAAAGGGGGGGACGAAGCCCCAATTATTATATTAAAAAACCTAAGTATGAGAGTCATCAAGTACAACCAAAATCAATAAAAAATCAAAACCCGAATTCTAAATTTCCCCTTTCCGGGTGGCCAATATTTATTCTGATTTTATCAGCGATTATCGGTTATTTGTCCCTCAACTCATTCCAGAGTTTGACATTAATGTGCCCACACCCTCTCCCTCTAGTGTATCGGGCTTCTATTTCTCTAGCTTGATGAAGTAAAGTGTCCAAATATTCATCTAAACTGTCATCCTGTGCAACCTCTTTTTTCTTCTCATCTTAAATTCTTTTATCATTTTTCTTTTGGCTTCACGTTCTAACCTGTTTCCATGAGCCACCTTCCATGTCTTTAAGATTAGCAGCCTGGTCAGTGTTGTTAACAGCTGTCAGGGCCTCCATTTATTATTGTTCCTTTGGTGTTGCAACCTGCACACTTGAAAGAGATGTGTGAGAAGTAGTCTCACCCAAAGGTAAATAATGATCCCACATACCTTGAATGTCAAGTGATAAATATCTCTACAAGTCTTCCATGGTTTGAATATTATTTTCTGATTGTCCAACTGTTTGATGGTGGTAGGCAGTTCTCAAATGAAGTATAGTATCTAGGGGCTTCTGAAGACTTTTCCAAAATCTTGATGTAAAATGGGGATCATGATCAGAAAAAATTGATAGGTGTACTCCATGAAGTCTTACAACTTCATTAATATATATTCTTGATAAACGTTCAAGTGGTAAATATTCTCTTACAGAAAGAAAATGAGCTGACTTGGTAAGATGATCAACAATGACCCATATTGCATCATTTCTTCTTGGAGTCTTGGGTACCACCATGACAACATACATCATAATATCATTTCCTTTCCACTCAGGTATGGAACGAGGTTGCATGAAACCTCCAGGATGTTGTCATATGGAATTATCTCATTGAAAAACCATACATCTTAACACATAATTAGTAATCTCCTTCTATATGGAGTCCCACCAATATATTTCCTTCAAATATCAATACATCTTAGTGCTACAATAGTGTATAGAGAAATTTGAGCTATGAGCATCATCCATAAATTCCCTTTTTAGATTAGGTATGGAAGGAACACAAAGTCTCTTCCCAAATTTCTAAAACATATATTCATATACGAAGTTGATCAATCTCGTATCGTTCACAGCTTTAATTTTCTTTTGAAACGCCTCATCATTAGTCTGAGAACTTTTTAGCCTTTCTAGGAATGATGATTTATAAACTATTTAAAAATTTATTGATGTTTCACCTTCCATGATTATTCGCATATCCATATTTACTCGATCCATGAACATAGTATCCCTTTCAACTGTCATGTTTTTTAAAAACTCCTGGATCCTTTCGGCTCAAACCATCTACTACCTTTTTTTCCTTCCTCGGGTGGAAGTGTATAGTGAAATCATAATCCAGGAGTAGTTCAGGCCATATTCTTTGCATCATGTCAAGTTCTTTCTTTAAGAAAATTGTAAAGACCAGTAATATTCAAGGGAAATTTTTTCTTAATTTTCTTTGTAATTTTACAAGAACGCGGTTTCTGACGACACCTGATTCTGCGGCCCAGAGTGCCCGGAATCAACTTCCGAAGTTTGGCTCGGGTACGTTCAGTGAACGAACGAGCGGGAATTTCTAACTTTTGATCCGGTGCACGGAATTGAAATCTGAGGACACCGATGAACTCGCAGCGCCGATATTCGCTTAAGGGGACCTTTTCCGAGGTTGCATTTTTTTTCGGGTTGAGAGTTAGTTTTTGGGTTTTAGAATAAGTTAAATAAAATTTGTAGAATACATTTTTTATTTTAAGTTGTTGTTTTTTTAAAACCTCCCAAAGGGAGTTAGGGGTGGGACCCACAACCACTTAACCTCCCTTGGGAGGATTAATTGTGGTGGGGCCCACACGAACCCCAACTCCTCATATTCTCTCAAAACTCCCATATAACCCCTTTAATTAATGTTTGACAACTGTGTTTAATTAATTAAGGTGGGTTGATTTGAATTTCAAACCTTTGAAATTCAAGTTGATGTTTGTGAAAATAAAATAAGCCTTAGATTATTTTATTTTGTTTAGCCATCTTGAGAGGATTTGGGAACTCCCTCTTCTTCTTCAAACTTTGATGAAGAATGTGAAGAACCTTCGAGCTCCGACGAAGAACACCGCTCTTCTCTTCTTCGTAGCCGGTTGTTTCCGAAGATCGACGACGCCTTCCGTGTCAACGAAAGGGAACGCCGCTTCCTCCTCGGACTTCCTTCGTCGGCTTACGAAGATTCACCAACGACGTACCTCATCAGACGTACCTCTTCGTCAACGGAATTGACGAACGTTTACTACGACACCCAACCTCCACGACGTTGTCTTCCGTGGGTCGTTGATGAACATAGTACTTGAAACCAAGTAGGGGTTTATTTATTACTTTTGTTCATGATTTATACCCGAGAATATTTCTTCATAAAATTTATCCAATTGTTAGCAATTAACGCGAGGGGGTTGGACCATACGAACACGGCTGGCCCTCCTCCTTTTCATAATGTTTTTGTTGTGGATTGAGATGGGTGAGGCGTGGTGCCGTCGCACCGAGCAGGATCTTATGACAAGAAATGTGTGGCGCCGTCGCGCCGCAATGTAAAATAATGCAAGGACGCGACGCCGTTGCGCCACGTCGAAGAGATTTGAAGGCGCCGCGGCCGGAGCGGGGCCGCGGCGGTGGGGCACAGTGTCGTCGCACCGCGCCGAATGATGAAGGACGCGGCCGGTTCCGGTCCGCGGCGGGATGAGAGGACCGGTGGCTAGCCGGGCTGCCGGTGTTAGAAGCCGGATGGGGACCGGCTTTGCCGGTCCGTTGAAGAAGAACCGGCCGGCCAAGTCATGGCCGGACGGAAGGGGAAAAACCTGGGAAATTTAATTCCCCCGGCCACCTTGAATGCCCCCCCATTAAGAGGGGGGGCCGGTTTCATAAAGGGGGGCAGGAGGCCCCCCCGTTTTCCTCAAGGAAGGCCCCCACGAGGGGGGCCAGTTTTCTCCAAAGGCGCGGCTTCAGCCGCGCCGCCAGCAAGGAGGGGCGGGGGCTTTGCCCCCCGCGCGTGGCGCCCGAGCGGTGCCCAGGCCGCGCCGCCGCCAGCCGAGCCTCGCCGCCGCGCCGCATGCCGGGCCGGGCGACCCAGTTCGGGCCGACCCAGGGGGGGTCGGGCCGGGTCGGCCCGGACCCGGACCCCCATTTTCGAAACGACTTCGGTCTTTTGGCCATATCATGAGCAACAGACCTCCGATTGACGAACCATCAGCGGCTATGCGATCCTTGATTCTAGGCGGTCGATTCGGTATATCGTACTCAATGTTTCGGAATAGTTTGCTTTCGACCGGGTTGGTTCGTTCACGAAACCAACCGGGCCTTCGGAGCGGAAACACTCATATCTCGAGCTACGGACGTCCGATTGACATGCCGTCGAATTTGTTGTGTTCCTCTTAGTGAGACGGATATTTTGGCATACTCCGCCCGAGGTTTTCACATAGGTGGAGTACGGTCGGGTTGGTTTTTCCTTAAAAACCAACCGGGCCCCTGGGACGAAAAAGCCAATAATTCACAGACCGGGCGTTCGATCGACGCGTCGTCTGTTGCGTTGAGTTCCTGTTGGCGATACGGAACTTTTGGATACATCAAATCTGGACTTTGTGACAGTTGATGTATCAGCCTCTCGGCTCGTGGAGCAGACCCTCCCGAACGAGCTTGCTATGTGCGGGAACCCTAGTGCTGGCTGCGACTGTGACTGCTACTGCTACTGCTACTGCTACTGTGACTGCGACGACGACAGTACAGAGATCCTGTGTGGATTCGACGACGACTACAACACTCAGTGATCCTACGTGGATCAGTGCTACAGGTCCTGTGTGGGCCCGATCCTGTGTGGGTCTGATCCTGTGTGGGTCTTTGCGCTCAGCGGTCCTGTGTGACCCAGTGCCTACAGGTCCTATGTGGGCCCGATCCTGTGTGGGTCTTTTGCGGGGGTTAGTTACCTATCGATCCTTCGTGGGTCCGACGACTTAGATGGATCAGAGATCATCTTTATCATCTTTCGAATAAGTATACCTGTGTGAGCTGAATCCTATTGTTTTCCTGTGTGGATTGTGTTGTGCTATCCTGTGTGGATTTCGTTTTGCTTTCCTGTGTGGAATACATTTACTTTCCTATGTGGACTGAGTTGTACATGGGCTCGGAGTTTGGAGAATATTGGAATTGATGACTTAGGTATATGTATGGGCATATACCTAAGCAGATTCAGTTGTTACTTCGTGGTTGTATCTCACCTTTGTGGTTTATCCTTTGTGGATTTTCGGAGACCTTCAGGGGTCTCGGGGTCCCTACTGAGTAGCTTATACTCACCCCTGCACGGGCTGTGCCATCACTACGTTGTGTTGGTTGCAGACGACGGACAACGTTGATCTTGGATGAGGTTTGCAGAGAAGGACCGTACCTGGAGGTGGACCACTGGGCGGGACGTGTTCGGAGCGGACAGCGGGACCCGAGGAGCAGTGGATCTATCTGTACCTACCCTTCAGGTGGGATCTCCAGTGGACAGCTCGGTGTAGCGGCTTTTACTAACAGTTGTTGTTTTCCCTTTCGAGTTGTACTTTACTTTCAGTTTGGGTTTGTATACTGGCCCATTTACTTTTCCGCACTTTCAGTTGTACTCTGTTTTTACTTAGTGTTTACTTTTCCTACTGCTTACTCTGTGGTGTTTTTTTACTTTACAAAGGCAATGCCTTCCCTTTTTACCGGGATTTACGCCTTGGTGCTAGTCGCCAGCCCCTGGCCTATGGAAGGCAGGCTTGGGGTAGTCACGGCACGGACCCCGAGGGCGGGTCGTTACAAAAATATACGTAAAACTCTTGTGATTAGTATATATCTCACATTGTTCACCATAGAGATATTGTCTCCATATCTTCAAATAAAATATTACAGCTTCTAACTGAAGATCATGAGTGGGATAGTTTTGGTCATTAATTTTTAGCTATCATGATTCAAATGAAATTTCTATATCATTATGCATAAGGACACAACCTTGTCCATACTTTTAAGCAACACTATAAATAACAAACCCATCATTCCCCTATAGTAGAGTCATGGTATAAGAATTGACAAATCATCTCTTCGCTTCTACAAACCATTATTCACACTATTTTGTCCAGACAAATTTATCCGCATTACGTCTGAGCATGGTTAATGTGTTAGAAAATCATGAAAAATCATGGACGAGACAATAATAATAACATGCTAAACCAATAAAACTCCATAGATCAGTTATACTCTTCAGTGTTGGCCATTCTTGTATTGCTATTCTATTAGAAGGATCTATATAGATTCTATTCTTAGAGACGTTATGGCCATGAAATGAAATCTCATGATGCCAGATTTCACACTGGGTGACGCCAGATTTCACACTGGGTAAACTTCCCATAAAATTCATTTCTTCTATGATTCTATGGAATACTGTGCAAGTGATTATCATTGTCTTCGTAGATTTTGGAGTAAACCAATATATCATCAATAAATACCACTAAAAATCATCATGATATTTTTTGAAAACTCTATTTGTTAATTCCATGAAGATAGAGGGTTCATTAGACAGTCCAAAAAGAATTATTGTAAACTCATAATACCCATACCTGGTACGAAATTATATCTTCTAAATCCCTTACTTATTCACATAAAAATAATGATATCGAGATTGATGGTCAGTATTTTTAAAATATTGAGATCAATGATGTTTATCGAAAAAATCATTAATGTGAGTTATGGGATACTTATTCATTATTGTTATCGCATTGATCTCCCTATAGTAAATGAACAACCATATAAAACCATATTTTTTTTTAACAAAAAGAATAGGGGCTATCCATGGAGAAACACTTGGGAAAATAAATAATTTATTACTAAATTCCTCTAGTTGTTTCATTAGATTCACTAATTCCATTGTTTCCATTATTTAAGGGGTCATCAATATGTTCCTTGAACTAGAGATTAAATCAATGGAAAAATCAATTTATTGTTCAGGAGTATGTCCATGTAAATCCTATAAAATCGTTTCATCAAATTTTTGCACAATTGTACATCCCCTATTTGAACATTCCTTTCGTCACCCATAGTTCTTTCATTCCCATCCTCCCCAATAATTGAATTTAGTAGAGCTATAGGGGATGGATCTTGATAAGAATTAGACCATGAAATTTCTACTCAAATGTTGAGGTACTCATTATCAACAAAAAAAATTGTAACCTCCTTATTAAAATTTTTTTTCGCATCTTGTTATGAAATCTAATCTATACCATCAGTTAAATCAAATTCAATTAGGAGTATGATGATGAGATAAGATGATAAAGCACGTTTATCGTCCCTACTAGGAATAGATTCACAAAAAATTATTGAAATGATACTTCCCTTATGATTTTTCACTGAAAAATCCCTTGTTAAATCAATTTAGGAATTTCTAATTTTCTTAGAAAACTGGGATGATGTGAAATAATTCGATAATCCAGAATAAAAAAATGAATTTGCTAAATTTCAGGAAACAATTAAAATTCCTTCCACCACGTCATTTAGAGATCCAACCTTATCATTAGTGATCACATAATATAGGTCTTTCTCCCTTGTCCTTTTCAGAGGTATATTTCCTTGATTCATAGGAAATTCATTTCCACAATTACCTATTTCTCTATAATTGTATAATTTAACATTGACAGTTTTATTCTTTCCCTTGAAATGACGAACATGGTGGTATTTTATCCCACACATGTAATAGAATCCCATTCATTGGAGGCAAGTACCAGATTGTTTCTTCACACATTTACTATAGGATGGATACTCCACATTTCCCTTATTCTCGTTATTTTCATTTCTAGTGTGTTTAGCAGATCATTTCTTCTCATGATTATCTTTAAATTCATAAGCCTTACATAATTCCTTTTCTGGATTGATTTCACATGAAACAATATATTTGTACGATGAGAAGGATTGTGATACTAATGATTAATGGATAAATGTTATTAACCCATTAATGAATCGATCAATCATACTCATTGGGGTATGTATATTGTCTGTTGCATGCCTTCCTAGCCTTGTAATGTTAGCCTCTTACTCGTCAGCATTCCCACCCTTATTTTTCATTGGATATAGAAATTTCATTTCCATATCAACTTGATGGTCTCCATTAAGGTAATTTTATAACAAAATAGATTTAAACTCCCTTCATTTCAGATTAAATACTTCTTCACTGTTCATTGTGTTTTGAATTAATGACCACCATTGATCTGTGTCTCCCGTGAGGCGATAAACTACCATGACAATTTCTTCCCCTTCGTTGCACCCCAAAGAATGAAATATATTCTCTAAGGAACTTATCCATTGCTCAGTTACAAATTGATTTTTAGTCCCATTTAATGTATGTGGTTGTTGCCCCATGAAGCGGTCTAACATTGATCCTTTTAATTGTGGATCAAGGTGCTCCATACGGGTGGGGTTATTATTCAAAACCAATGTGAGTGGTCCCGGTATGTTTATTTTTTATTCAGCACTAGTTGTATCACAAGCTCCACTATAATATTATTGAGTATGAGGGAAATAACTACATGGATTACATGCATTTATACAGTTTCTATTCTTTCCACCAGGTGCCATTTAAAAAAAATGTCGTACACTATATAAGATTATGAATCCCTTTACACAATTCCAGACTAGTAAAATATAGAACATAAACTGAACATTTTATGAATATAATCCATAATTATAAAAAACATGTATTCTTTGAAAATGTATTTACTCATAAATACTTCATAATAGTTTGTAATCAAAATACGAATTATCCTAAGAATATCCCTCTGGAGTGTCCAAACCAAGAGTGCAGCAATACCCATTGTCGTGTACCAGGATACCCCAGGTCAAGCCCAAAACTCCTTGTCGAGGTTTTCAGAACTAGGTACATCTATACCAGAGCTACCTCTACCTAATAAAATCTAGATAGGGATTTATTTCATGGAAAATACAAAAAAAAAATCCATTAACAAAATTCTCAGAAGTTCTTCTATAATAATCATCTATCTCAATCTTATAGTAATGTTCTCTAATCAGAGTTGTTCTAAATCTAGCATTCAAAGTTTTTACTAAACTTCCTTTTATAACCACTATAAGGCACCAACCATAGTTACCCAGAGTTGTTGCATTATTACATAACATTGGCATGATCACAAGAGATCACATCTCAAATGACCGATCAGTTTAGTAGCTTTAGAAGTACTAGATACATACATATATTTTTCATTACATCATGAAATGAAAAACAAAAAAATTAGTATCTCCTTCTGACACATTCATATCCCATATATTATCTCTACAAGTTAGTCATAATATACTTCAGCGCTTCCAGGGGAAAATATAAAATAGAAAGTGCTGGTCTCAGATGCTCAGTAAAAATAACAATATTGCAAAAAATATCATAAGTAAGAAAAAAAATTATAGAAATGTTTAATAATAAAACACAAGCACTTTAAACATAAACGTCAAAATTATGTGGCGAAGATAAATCAAATAATTCTATTTATTTATTCACATGGATATTATAGTAGTCAAATAATCACATGTAATATCAATAGTAAATTTCGTAATGATGGAATGCATAATGCCAGACATTATTACCACACAGTCATGGTCTTGATCAAAGAAAACAAATAATATTTTGTCTAGGCCTTGTTCCAAGACACTATTATTTCTTATGAGACATAACGATGCATTGAGGAGATATAGAAGGTTTCATCCGTCAATTACTAAGATCAAAGCATTCCTCATTTGAAGAGGTAGAAACATAACATAAAAATTAGTATGAAATATTTTATAAGAAATGTTAATACATTAACCATAATACAAGAATTGTATAAAAATAACACATCCACAATCAATCCTATAACAAAACATTCAATACAATATTGAATATTATATCATAATAAATCAACTTCAAACATGACTAATATCCATCAAAGGTTGTTGACATAGATGAAATCAAGACATTTTGAGAAATATATCTCATTCAATTTTGAAATCATTTAAAATTGACATAATTTTAAAAGAAAACATTTATTTTGAAAATGTTATTATATTCGTGTATGGTAATATTTGATTATTTTATAATGGTAGAAAATATCCACACTCACCATATAATTTAAAAAACATTCTTTCCCTATTTTTGTGGAAAACGACGTAAATGACCTTGTTTGGAATATGATGAAAAGATTTCGTTATAAAGATTCTAGATAAAGTAAAACAAGGGTATAAATGTATTTAACGCATTGTCATGGAAAAAGTTAAAATGTTTTGAAATACATTTTTAAGAAACACAGATGTGTATGATAAAGGGGCCCCAGTAGATACTCACTTATAAACAACATCAAATAATGAAGAGATTGTACAATTTACCCTTACATTGTACATTTCATTGATCGATGACACATTAACCTCCAATATAATAGTTAAATCATTTATATTATATTATAAATGAACCAAATACATAAATATGATATCATATATGATATTCTTATGTTTCATTGTTAATAATATTTCAGTAGTATCATTGTTTCAGATGTTAACTGATTCATTTTCCTTTGTATGTTTTGTTATGTAGGTCCTGTTTGTTATGGATGGGATGTATCTGATTAATATCTAAAATTATATTAAGTTCATAAACATAAATTTTAATCTTAAAAATAAAATTATTGTTGAATGGTTATAATGTGGAAATGAATCTTGTCACGTTCATGGAGTCGTTAATCTGTACATATGCACGAGCGACAATATAACTTTATTGATGGTGAAATTGTATTTAATTGGAAGGTATATCATATATAAAGAATAATAAAAAATTATATTCATTATTTAAATCAATTATACTCATTATTATACACATCCAAATAATGAAGTGCTGAATAACAAACTACACCACGACGTAGAGATAGTAAGCCATACATACGCACGTATAGTGACTTTGAAATTCATAGGATGGATAGAATAATGAATATGGTTGTACCATATTTATAATAACATCAAAATATGTATAAGGTAATTTAGATATTTTTTTGGTATGGACACAACAAAGAACGAGGATGTGGAAGAAGAAAAGAACATTGAAAGAGGGGATGAAATTATAATCTCTTTATCAGGTGATTCATTTTAATTTAATCAAAAAGGCTCCTTAAGATTAATTATATTCAATGTATGCACTATAGGTCGAATTGTGGGTGTTTGGGAGGATATTTGAGTAGGGTTTGGCCAAGACAAATGGCTTTGGAGATGTGATTTTGAGAGAAGGGGAAGTGCTTTTTATAAGAGAGGTGAGGGTCACAATAGGAAAAGAATGAAATACTATTTTATTATACAATAATATTTAGTTTATAAAGGCTCCAAAAGGTTTTATTTGGCAGATATTGTGGTTATGGGTCCAAAATCGCTCAACCGATAAGTTTTAGACAAGTTTAGGTCACCATATTAACCTTATCATTTAGACATAACTCTTAGTTAAATAGTTTAAATTTTACCATGTATTCTGGTATTATTATAATAAATGGTTAATAAACTTACTAAAAAATCCAGGTGAACCCCATGGGGTTCATTATTTATATATATACATTTTATATGTAATTTAAAAAAACCATATATTCTTTGGAATATAATATCAATTATTAATATAGTATTTGTTTTAAAACTCATTTTTGTCAATTTTAACACAATTTAGTATTTGGTTTTTTTGAAAGTCATAAAAACATTATCACTTCGAAAAAATTTTATTTAACCAACCCTAAAATGTCTTATTAACCTAGAAAATTCTAGTAATACATAAAATTTCTAAATTTTCAATTATATTAATATTTATAAAATCAATTTTTTAATCTTTCAATAATAAAATAATTACTACATCATCATTGTGTCATAAATAAATTTACTTATATAATATCTAATAATTGTAAATAAAATAATATCATGTATTAAATCATTTTATCATTATAGTTAATATTTATAGTTGAATTTATCTTATATATAACCCTATATTAAAATTGGTTTAGTTATTAAACTTTGAATTTAACACTTTAAACTCTTCATTAAATAAAATAATAACATATGTCCTAATCTATCCAACTGGTCCAAAAGGATCATATTTTATTATTAAGGTTGAGTTAGGTCTAAAAACACATATCAAATAGAAATTAGACAAGTTTTAGGTTAATTAAAATATAATTTTACCTTTAACTACCCTTTTTACTTTTAACCGTGGTAAATAAAATTTAAAGATACTATTTACCAAAAAACAATTTTCATCATATTGAACCACAATTTACATAATAATTTCAACCGTGTCTCTCGTAATTTTAAATTTCAATTCATATAATTGGTAAAATTACCTTTTATTCCAATTTTTAAATTTGTCTAGATGGTGGGGAAAGACGTTAAAAAATTCAATAAAATATTATACATCTAATCTTATTATAAAATGACTCCAATTAATTACATTTTACTAATATATCTATTATGTATCAATTTTTACATTAAAATAAATTTAAATTTAAATATTTATAATTTAAAGTAAATTTTTGTATTAAAAAATAACGTAGTGTTTTTCACTTTTCAACAAAAATTTAATGTCTTCTGAAAAATACAACAAATTCGCCCTAAGATATTTTTAACATTCGAAATCCCAAAATGAAGTCTAATTTGAAATAGAAAATTAAATTTTAAAAACTGGTTATTACTTTTCATAATGGCTATTTTAATTGGTCGTGGTGAGCTAGAACTCAAAGTCGCAGACAACTCATTAGAATAGAGTATGTGAAAGGAGGAATAACACCTTGTTGGAAATGGTGAGATCAATTATGAGTCATGAAATTCATACATTATACTTTGTGGATATGCATTACAAGAGGAATCACATATACTCAACCATGTACCATCTAAATTTATAAATGGGTTTTCATACGAGTTTTAGAGAAGACGAACATCCATGTTATCAAATTTTCATGTGTGGGTTAGCGAAACCTTTGTTAAGGAATCATCTGGTAACAAACTTGAACCCCAAAAAACAAAGTGTACCACTATTGGATACCCTGTGGAATATATGCGATATTACTTATAAAACCCCTCAGAAAAAAAAATTTATTGGAAAGACACACCATATTCCATGAGAGGGATCACATCTTCAAATGAAATTCTCGGTGTAGGACAGACTTCGATGGAGTTGAGGATCATGGAACACATGAGTAGGTAAAAGAAAATATTCGTCCTAGACTCATGGAAGAAGAATCTTTTCTAGAGACACAAGAATAACATAGGTGTAAAGGAGTGGTTAGAAAACCGTAATGGTATAGTTTTCTTTCAAGGAGGATGGTGAGTCATTATGAGTTGATAATAATGAACCTATAACCTACAAATAAGAAGTTACTACCAAAAATGATTCCATGTTCCATGAATCTGTGAACTCTGAAATAGATTATATGTACCGGAAAAACTGTCTATATTTTTGTAGATCCTCCAGTAGATGTAAATCATATTTGATGAATTTTGTTATTCAATATGAAACCGAACATAGAAGGAAAAGTCATTACCTATAAGGTAAAAATGCTTGTAAAAAGGTTTATACACTGTCATGGTATTGACTATGAAAAACCCTTTTCACCAGTTGTAATGTTGAAATCTCTAGAGTACAACAATCCATTTTTTCATAACATGACTATGCGATTTGGAAAATTGATGTCAAAATGACATTACATAACGAGAACCTTCAGAAAGATGTCTATAGGATAAAACATAATGTGTTTTTGACTCCAATAGATGCCAATATAATATAAAAGTTTAAAAAAATTCATTTATGAATTAATGAAATAATCCCTGTCATGGATGATTCATTTTGATGAATCCATATTGGAATTTTGTTTTATAAAGAAACAATTTAGTGGGAGTGAAATCATTTTCCTAATAGTATATGTGGACAACATGTTACATATTAGATAAGAAATAAAATTCTTACAATCTATTAATGAATTTTTGAATAAATTCTTCTCCATGTAGTAATTGGGGGACAAATCATATATTCATGGGCCCATGGTCTAAGAGATCTATTTTCCTATGTCTGTTTACCTAAAATGACAAGGTATTGAAGTGATTCAGTATAGGACAATCCATGATGGGATTGTTGACATTTCCATATGACATTTATCTTTCCATGAAATGGTGTCCTTTGAAACAGGAAAAAATTAAGAGAATGGAAGGGATTCCAGACAAATAAACCATTGGGTCAGTCAAGTATGATATGGTTTGTACTAGGACAGATGTCACCTATGCATTTAGTGCATCAGGTTGATATCAAGAAGATCTAGGTTACCTCTTTTGGATGGTATTAAAGAAAATCATAAATTATTTGAAACATACTAAAGATATGTTCCTGGTTTATAGAGGATTTGTGGAACTAGTCACTAGAGGATATCAATATGTTAGTTTCCGTACTGATAAACATGACATGAAGTCACTAACCGGATACATCTTCACATTGAATAGAGGCGATGTGAGATCAAAGAGCTCAAATAAATGTCGGTCAAAGATTCTACATCATAGATAAACTGTGTGGAAGCTTCTGAGGCATCTAATGAAGCAATATGGAGGCATATGTTCGTCAAAGCATTGTATGTGGTAAATAGAAGTAAATATCGCATCACACATTATTTGGATAATACTATAGCAGTGGCACTCACAAAATATCTGAGTTGAAATCAATAGAAAAATCACATACTATGGAAGTATCATCTGTTGATGGTGTATTCTCATAGCGGTGAAGTTTCTATGAAAAGTATTTTCACAAAAGAAAATATGGTGGACCGTTTGAATAATGCCTTGTCTCATCGGTAACATGATTATCATGTGAGTTCTAGTAGAATGAAGGTAGTAGGATGTTGTCTCTAGTCCAAGTTGGAGTTTATTTGAGTTGGTGACCTTGAACCACCTGTTTGTACATCAATTACATGAATATTTAATGTATTGAAATAATAGAAATATTACTACATATTGTTTTTTGTTATTCAAAACTATAATTTAAAAATTACCTATTGTATTTATTTCATTAATAATGCAGTATATGTTCCCCAGAGTGATGACAACATTGATATGCTATAAAAATATTATAAAATATAGTTATGTGGTTGTATGACATACTATGATGGAACCAGAGTATATAGACTGTCAGGTTCCAGTACACCAATGAAGATGGGACTTCTTCCCATGAAGTTCCCATATGGTAATCTCCAAGGCAAGAGAATATAATAACAGACCCTACAGTAAGAATTACAAATGTTTTTGTTTCATTGAATATTCATATCTATGAGCTTGTGTAATGGTACTTAGACATTAATATTATCATTAATATGTGTCATGACTGGTACACATAGATTTTCTGACAAAAAACGTCATTCCTTATGTTGGTGGGATATAGGGTATGTTGGTTATGTCACGAATTACATTTTTTTAATCAATAAGTCATGGAAAGAGTTGTCTATTCCATTTATGGATGTTTATATCATGTCCATTTGATTGAAACAGAACTATCTTGTTAAATTCAATGGCTATGGTGTAACGACATTTTTATTTTAGGTATTCAATGAATCACCTGTCAAGAATATTTGTAAATGTTACTATCATTAAAACTACTTGATGAGATATCATCACTAACAGATTATATTATATGGTGAGTGTTCTTATGTGTATTAGATCATTGTGACTTTATGTTCTTTTTATATTTTTCGCAGACCCGTTGATAGACATTACTTTTGGAGATCAGGAAAGCCTGCATAATGTAAACAAGGGAAATTCCTAGAGGGTTACACACTAAGTGTTTCTTGTGGTCTTGATTAAATTTCATTGGAAAAGATTGAATGGAATAAATATTAATCTCAATAATTTGTAATTATTTTATTCAAGTTAATGTTATCACATAAATTAAATTAAATATATTTATATTATTGAATATTTAATAAAACATTATTTACACGTTTTTAAATAAAATATATATTTAAGAAAATAATTTATTTATTTACTCAGGTGTTTAATTAATAGAAGTGGATTTTGAGTGGATCATGGCCAGTCTGATAGTAAAATAATTATTTTTAAGGTGGTAAATATTTATTTAACTAGTTATAACAAGAAAAAATAATAATAACCCTATTATCATTATGTGAAATATGATTTCATTTATGATTCTTTTTTTTCACAATTTGGTGCACCACGAATAATGGTGATATAATTGTTATTAAGTAGAAAGTGCTTTCTCTTAGAATATGAATGTATTTAATATATGTTATGCAAATAAATATTGTAACTGAAACCTCATGTCCTTAAATAGATAGGTATATCAATTATTCCATTAACCCTTGTGTGAAAACCCCAGTGAATGGATAATTGTTGAGCCAAAAATGTTCTCCCTCCACTCCTCAAATATATCCCTCTCATGAAACATAGATTTTCTTAAAGAATGAAAAATTAGAAATGAATAATCATTGACACATTAAATTTGATTAGTCATGCTAGAACTTAGAGAATGAGTGGAATTGTTTGGAGACCATTGAAGTGCAAGTGGATCACCTCTAGAGGGATTATAAATTGTATTTTCATGAGTGCATTGAAGTCAATCTTGAAGAGTCATTCCAGATGATCGAAAATCATCATCAAAAAATATACCAAAGTCATAGGTATTTTATTTCCACAGAAATTATTAAATTATTTATAAACATGATTTGAAAGATCCTCTTTCATTGATATGATTATTTTCATCACATTTTTTATATCTTTTATTTTAATATGAGGAAACTGGTGTTCAACATCGTATTGATCCTATATTGGTCATCGATTAATAGAAAAATTAATGTTGGGTCCTCCCAACCACCAAAAAACCACAAAATCTAGATTTTAAAAGGGTTACATGAAAAAAAGATGTTCACAGTGGAATGATTTCCAAAAGGATGATGTTTTCCAAAGAAACACATTTCTAGGGATCTATAGCCCTTAATAAAAAAGCGACTACCTATCATAGAGGGCCCATGAAAGATTTTTCATCCTATAAATTAGTGGCAGTCTGCGGAAGAAGAAGTTTTTCCGTGAATCACTTGTTACATGTAGTCTAATGTGGTCCAGTAGAAGATATTGGATATTTATATGTGGGTAAGAAAATGATTTCAAAGGGACTACAAAAGTTTTTGAAAACAACATCTACATACTAATAGTATGTGGAAAAGTGTGATTTCTATTTTGAGAAATCATAAATAGAAATAAGACAAGGAAAATGGATTGATCTTCCTTATGAAGACTGTGATGTTATTAATAGATTCTATTAATGAATGTGAACAATTTTTTTCAAACATTTTTCTTGGGAAATTTGATCCCAAATCACCATAACATTCTTAGTAGAAAAATTGTTTTGCATCATTTCATGCACCTTATGGAATTAGTAATTTTGTTCTAAACATAGTTCTACATTATATTATGGGAATATGTACTCATTTAATTCCACAGAAAAATATTTTCTTACTACTATAGGGTGTGGTATTGGATTATTTCCAAAATCTACCAACGATTAGGTACTATTATTGAGTAGTGAACAATATAAATTCTTGTGTGATTGTGGTTGTTTGTTGGATTTTTTATAGGATTGAGAGAAATATTTAATAGGTGGTTAAGGATGTTTTATACGTTTGGAAACATAAAATAAAAAGATATCACTGATTCACCATCACCCCCTATCATATATACTTGAATGTTTCCTATGTAATCTCAATTGGTATAAGAGTGAAGGCTCCCTTTGATTAATTTTGGGTGAATGTTTGAAGAGATATTATGACAGAGAATCTGAATATCATGAATAGTTAGAGGAGTCTGGTCATTAATTGGAGGAAATATCATATCTATTAAGATTTAATGATGCCTAATACCATGTCTCTTGGGTAGGATATTTCTAAAGCTACAATAGAGGTATTTAATCCTCTTTAGGACACGGTTCCTCTTACATTTCATGATAAGAAGAATCTTTAGAATGGTAGAAGATGTGAATATTATTTTACATCATTCCTTTATAAAAGAAATTTTTTTAGTGAAAAATGTGTTTTCATGGATAACGTATTTGGGTTATAATGAAAACAAATATTAAGATAATAAAAAAAATGAATAAAAAAATAATTTTATAGGATTAGATTTGATAATTTGAAAATGGGTGAGTATGAATATTTTAGGGAAATCATTACTAGGGTAAACGACGTTGTTTGTATAATAACTTGTACTAGTGAATAGTTAGACAATTATACATTTGTTGAATGGATCTTAGATATTCTTCCCTTTAAGTATAATTATAAGGATTCTTATAAATAAGATAGAGACCCTAAATAATTAACATTGGAGAATTTTTATATCATTCTCAACACATATGATATGATAAGGGAGAATATTATGAGGAGGAAAAAAATCTAATAGAGAAATTTCATTCAACGGTTCCGGGAAGGAAAAGTCAAAGAATGTTCAAATGGAAGATGATTTTTTTTGACACTGACTCCACAAATGAGTTATATAAAAACCTGATTGATATTTTATTCATATTCTCTTAAAATGTGAGAATATTCACATGAAAATTTAAAGGGGAACCTCCCAAAATATTATTTTAATGGTCAGTCATCGGGAACTTTGTGTCTAACTGTCTTAAAATAATGAAAGATGAGAATAGTGATGAAAAATAAAGAATACCAACAAGGTAATGGAAGCAGTATTGATATAAGGATAATTATTTTTCTAGAGGTAGATATAATAAATTATATAAATCAAAAAGAAGAAGCATATCATATAAACATAATGAGGATGATGAAAGTGATTATGAATCGCAATTGTTTTTTGGTAAAAGCCCAGAGATAATAAATTTATTTCAATATTCAATCATTTAATTTTTGGAAGAAAGAGTTTTGATGACGAAGAAGATTAACTAAATTATATTTTCATCTTCAAGAATAATTGAATGTGTTTCTAGGAAATATTATAAGGAATAAGAAATAAACGCGAACAGGAAATCTCAGACTGTTTTTTTGAAATTAGATATTATAAAAGTGGGGATTTCACAGGATTCTGAAAACTATGAGTCTATATTTTTGAATAATTCATATTTTGGAAATGTTTTAATTTCATATTTTACTAATAAGGATGAAATGAAAACCATGATGAAAAGTAATATTTCAATTGAAAATAGAAATTTTTGTGGTAAAAAAGTCTATGTTATGAGGGTTTCATAAAAACAATCCCACAACACCATCCAATCTAAAAGCATCAATGGAAAAGTATAATTATAATGATATTGGTGGTATTGTGGTGGATTCAGACCTAATTAAAATTTATGTTGTTTCAACCAATATAATTAATAATAATCCCTAGTATATTTAAGGTATGGTTTTAGGGGGAGTTAATGCTCTCAAAAGAAGAAGTATGAGAAGGATTTTTGGAAGAAACAAGAGAAGTTTGGTGTAAAAGTTGATAATGAGTTCACACCCCTAAAAAATATTTCGAAAAGATGTGAAAAACCTAGAAATAATACTAAGGCTTTGTTTGTTTTATTACAAGAACAACACAAGCCTACTAATAATTCTCAGAAGCTGGAGGTATATAAATAAAACAGAAAAGAAATATATATATTTTTTGAAACCAATTTTAAATATATAAAAGGATAACGACATTGGACCTGTTATTATGGGTTTTGTTCTCATATGACATGAGACTTATATTTTTTTGGAAATTTTGAATAAATTCAATGAGGGAATGGTGACATTTGGGAATGATGAATCTAATAAATTTAATGGTGTTGTATTGTCCATCATTGGATATGAAACGACAAAAGAAAATAAAGAACTATATATTAATGTTTTGAAACACAACATGTTGAGCATTAAACATGTCTTTGATGAAGGTTACAAAATTTAACTTCAGAAAAGAGATATTTTTTACAAGTGTGATAAATTTGGAGATATAGTTACAAGAGGAAAATATTAAAAAGTAATCTTTTTTCCTTGTTGGGAAAATAATAAAATCATTTTTAATTAGGTATAGTGGAAGTAAATTAGTTAATGAAAAATATTTTTGATAACATGTTTTAAAGTATAATAATCATGTTACTAATAAGGGACATTGTCCGTTGTATTCTAGATATGTCAAAAATAATAAATTTGGTGTTTCAAAATTTATTAGAAATCAAATATTAAAAACTCGATGAAAAATATAGTTACTATTTATTCTAAAAATTATAAGGAAATTATTTATTAAGATATTCATGATCCAATGAAAAAATAATCAACCAATTAATATAATTACTTTAACATATTCATTTATTACTTTACAAGCATTACTTGTGTTATGTATATAGACCATAAGTCAGATGCACTAATTGTTTTTAAATTATTCAACAAGAAAGATGAGAAGAAATGTGAGTATTTATTAAATATGTGGAGAATCGACAATTTTTTTGAATATAAGAATGAAATTTTTTCAAATTATCATATGATTCATAAAATTTTTAATGATTTAAGATCACTAATCATACCTCACAAAATTGGGTTTCTGAATTTATGAATAGAAGTTTAGTGGAAATGGGGATAACTATGTTACACGAACACAATATTCGTCTTTAATATTGGAGGAGTTCCATGAGTACTAATATGTATAACAAATGATGTTTTTTCAATTTTCCATGGTCATAAATGACTCAATATAATGTTTTTTATGATAAAACACCAAGACTGAAACACTTATAGGTTTTTTGGAGTAAATTTGTTTTAGATAAGAATGATGGAATCCATTTAATATATGAGAAAAGATTCGACGATGTAATTATTTATGGATATTCTCGATTAGGAAGAGGATATAATTGTTTCAACAAATAAAAATGATGAATTATAGAATCTTTTAATGTGAATGATCTTGACACTATTGATGATGAAATACATACTCATGATACTAGGGAATTTGAATAAGATATGTTATGTTTTTATAATGGATGTGATAAGGATACCAAGAGAAGTACTACTACTCAAGAAGAATAATCATACACCAAAAATTAAAGTGATGTGGCTCAATATCAACTAATTTATCCCTGGATGATGAAAATGGTGGAGGCACGTAATGTTATTGGTGATAAATATTATATAGTTGACATAAAAAACATTAATTGTTGTTATAGACAGTTATTTTATTATAATAATTAGCTAAATGGTATGAATTAAGCTTTGGAACATCTATATTTGGATCAATATATGAATGAATAACATTATCATATAGAAAGGAATGATACTATTTAACTTGTACCCAAGTCATATTAAAAATATATGAGTAAAAAATAGGTTTTCTTGAAGAAGATAAAAGAAGGAGGTGAAGTGTTAAGGAACAATGAAAGATAAAAGTGAAAAGGATACTTGATAAATGAATGTATTTATTTTGATGAAGCTTTTTCTCCAATGGAACAGTTATAATCAATCAGAATAATTCTTAATATGTCTTCATGGTGAAGCTATAACATTTGTCAAATGGCTGTCATATCGGAAATTTAAAATAGTAATCATAATGAGGATATTTATATTGAATAACCATGTGTATTTGTAATTGGGTATGGTGGAATATATTTCTATAGTCATAAAAATTCCTTTTATGGGATAAAACACGATCTAAGAGAAAGGTATTCCAAATTGGATACATGCTCGAGAATGATTAATTTTATGAAAGGAAGATTTTATATCAATATTTATATCAAGTCATGTGATGTGTATTCCATCATTGGAATTTTTTATGTTTATTTTAATATAATTTCAAGTATTGTTGATGGAACAAGTGCAACTTTTTATGAAGAGTTGAAAATATTGTTTGAGATTTCTACCCAAGTGTTAATGAAATAATTTCATGGGTTAAAAATCCAATAAATTATGAAAACAAAATTTTTTCCATGAAAATTATGGTAAAGAACTTCTTAAGAAGAACAAAATGGAAAATTTCAAATGATATTCTGCACCATTTTTAGTGGGAATCATATTGTCTAATTATATAGAAGCGATGGAAGTTGATCAGAAAGAGTTTCAGAAGCTGATCAAGAGATTGTTCTATTTCACTACCTGATGAACTGAAACTATTTATATTGTAAGATTATGGAAATGATTTCGAATAACTCTTAATTAATCACAATTTCATTTTAGAAAAATAACTATATGATATTCCAAAGGCTCAACAAATTTCTGAATTGCGAATGCAGTCTCAAAAATTGTTGAGTTTTTTTGTTATTCAAATGATGATATGGTAATAAATATTGATGATATATGATACAAATCTGGTTGTGTAATATTTCTATGAAATATTTGTGTTAGTTTTCATATAAATAAATAGAATTTTGTAACTATTATATGAGATGATTTTGAGTATGTTGTTTCCACTCATAATGGTAAACAACTTATGCAGAAGGTAACTAAGTTGAAGGACATACTTCTTGGTGTAAATATAACTTTACTATTGGAATGTGATAGTCTAAGTGAAATCATTATTAAAAGTAATATAGTAATACATTATCATTCAAAAAATATTTTTATCAAATATCATTTCATAAAATATCAGGTAGAGAATAATGAATCAATGATCGAGTATATTCTTACATCAGAACAGGTAGTTGACATATTCACAAAACATTTACCAAAGGAACTATTTTACAAATTGATATCGAACATTAGTGTTTAAACTATTTCTCATCAAGTTTTTGGTATGTGAATCTATATCCCCTATCATAATTCCTTTTTTTAGTGTTTTTAATGGGGTGAATTTATTCATAAATCTATAATTATTGAATCATGATTATAATGGTTTTTGTGGGTAAGCTATGGATCTATCTAATATACTCCTAAACTATTCTAACTACTTTTAGAAGTGGATGTTGGACTTTATTTTTTTCATCATGGGATTTCATGGAAGTGGAGAGAAGAAGAGGAAGATAGGTGAGAAATAATACTAAGGATGAATGATTACTATGATTTTAATGAGTCATTATTTTTGGATGTCATATTTTTTCAACAATTATTGTTTCCTTCAAAGATTTAACACATGTAGGCTTAGAATTTTGATGAGTAATCCACTTCTTGAGATAAAAAACTATAATGATTTATAAATCTTGGTTGAAATGAAAATAAATTGTTGGATATTGTTTGGACAAAGAAGATAAGGAATATTATCGTACTCAAGTATTTTATTTTTTGAATCTATGATGATTGAGAATACATTAAATTAGATAACTTAGTAAAAGTGAATGATCGGACTGGCCATCGTATTGATGGAATCAGAATAAAAATTATTAAATAATGCCCATTTAATTAATAAATAATGATGTGGATGAAATATAGGGCTATTACAATACATTAATTGGAAAATATGATGATTCTAAAGGTGACAGAACAATGGTTAGATTCCATGAATGTTAGAGTTCATGATGATTGTTGTTGTGTGAATTTTGTTAGCAGATGGATGAATCATTAACTATGAATCTATTTGTGATTTTTGAAAATTCTGGATGGTTGTGAATCCATATAGTGGGTGTTCAATAGACATTTTTAGATTAGGGTACATATTTCTTTAGATAAATAAGGCAGTGATTGTGGATTCCTCAATAGTTTTTTGATGTGGATGACATCAAACATCACAAGGGGGTAAAGGGAAATGTATACCCACTAGAATTTCATAGTTAAGGATGCACCACATCAAAATTTAGGGCAATTTTAATTTAATGGATTTATCGATATTATTTTTCAATAAAAAGACCCCTAATGAGATCATTAATGAGGTTCAATTTCATTATTAAATTTCTCTGATTATGGAAGAATATAGGAATATATTAAATATATAATGGGGGAGGATTTTGGGAATAATAGGATTTGGTGTGGGAGAATTATGTGAAGGTGTGTAGTTGGTGGAGGAAATATTCTTGTGAAGGAGGAAGTTGTCCATGAAATGAGCTTTTGGGGCTCTATATCTCTCAATGGAAATATAATTTTTTATCATAAGTGGTCCATGGAAAAATTACCCATCAATGAAGCAAGGAAGGTCCACAACAGAATAATTTTGTCTATCAAGCAGTCGTGCCATGTGTTGCAAGGTATTATGTGAATGATACATGCTAGTTTATAGTGGGAACAAGAAAATTTTAAACTGGGCTAAATGAGTTTGGGAAAGAATTTTTTTAAAACTAATAGTCCATGAAATTGTGGGATTTATTTTTTAAGAAATCAGACATCAAAAGTTGAGTACGAAAATAGAATAATTATCCTTATGATGTGAAATAATTTTTTTCCAGATTCTAGGAATGAAAGTGAATAATTTATTTAAAAGATAAAATTATAGAATATTTTCCATGAAACACGGTAACAAGTTTCTTAAAAAAATAGTATTACATCCATCAGTTCTACTTGAAGAACCTGAACTATTATATTTAACATACACCCACACAAGTGTAAGGGAATATCCTACTTCAGGTATTCCATGAAAAAAGGATTTTTTTTCCTAGTTTTCTATGCTTTATGGGATTATTTCCAAACTATACCAAGGAATAGATACTCTTTTGAGTAGAGAACTATGTATATTATTGTGTTTCTATGGTTGTGTGTTCAATTTTTTTAGAAAGGAATTAAATACATTACTAGAGTTAAATATTGATCCATATGTTATGAAATAAAAAATAAAAAATATATCAATGATCAACCATGTATCCCTCTTAGTGACATGTGATTCCTAGATAGGTAATATCATCTCCTACCTGAAAAAATTATTATTAAGAGTAAGATAAGGAATTCCTAAAAGGGATAAGATCATGATTGAATTTTAGGAAACCTAGGTATCTAGAAACAGAATGTCAATCTATCTTGAAGTGGATAAACAATGAAATTTATGGGGAGAGAGCTCAAATTAATAAATTTCTTACAGATAAGTAGTATTGTGGTAATAATGTTGGGAATTATGAGAATTGATTCTCTAATTATATTTATAATGATGATAATATTACAAAACAACCCATAATGTAAATTGAAAAAAGGATATTTTCATCAACCCCATCAGGTGACATGAATAAATATAATAAACAAATACTTTTACTCCACCCAAGATTTGGGGATTCGTTATTGAATATTCTCTTAATTTTCCCATTGAAATTATTATTGTTCATCTTTTAGTGGATTTTTCTGTGATTTTATTCATTATTTTTTTCCCTTTATATAGATTCCATATATATATTTCTAGAATAAGGAAATCACATTTGATATTCAAAATCAACCTATGCTTATATATCCGGTGATAGTTGATATTAAATATCCAATGGTAATATTTTATATGGTGGTATTTGTTTTACTAAATAAGGGGTGAATTATCTTTTAAAAAAATATATTATTTTATTATTTGATTATCTTATTATATGAGTAGTTTATTTTATGGTATATATGATCATGTAATATAATATTTCTATATGAGACATTCTGTGATATTAATATTATGTCAAGAAAATTGTTTAGTTGAATATGAAGGGATATGTGATCCTGAAATTCTAATAATTTGGATCCAATACTTGTCACATATATTTTGGAAGACACTTAATTTTTACTATTTATTAAAATTGTTATGTTGATCCGTGGGTGTTATTTTTTGGGGTTTAGATATTAATTTGTTATATTAATCTATATTGGATAAATTGCGGATAAAAATTGGTTTTGGTAAATATTTGGAGATAAATGTAATGATTATTCATTATTTAATAAATATTATTATACATTAAAAGAAAATTTTAGTTATTCATGAATGAATAATTCATTGAGAATTTTCATTTTTTGCCCTAATAGAGGTTGTTAAATAGGATACAAGAACTAACAAATGAGAAAATGGTTCTTATGATATGGAAGTTACTCAATTATTAATAATTTACGGTGTTATATTTCATTATAGTAATAGAATCCCCTGAATATATCAAATAGATCATGAATTAAAAATGATATTCATTTTCTTTTAACACCATAACTAAATTATTGTTGTGTACCCATTAACATCATCACGAGAACATTCTGCATCACTCGTTATTATGACTTAGAAGTTATCCAACCATGTCTATATTTTATAATTCCTATAATTTAGAATTTATATGGTATTAATATTATATCTTATATTATACAAAAATTATATTCACCACTTCCACAATTTAATTATTGTTTTATAATCCCTTTTTAGGATGTGGGTTTTTTATAAATTTATTTGAATATATTAAATCAATGATTAACAATATAATAAATTGATGGGTGTAATTTATTAAAAGGGCGAATAATGCAACCTCATGGGAATTTCAAATATAATACTATTTATTAATATTTTGTTTATTTAATAACTATTCCCTAGAGGTTCCCATATTGGCCTACATAACAAATTTTCCACAATTTATGGCCTACCCTCATTTCCAAATGAGTCATATGAGTAATCAATATCCCCACATAACATCACACTATCATTTAGTGTTAATTGTACTCACTCACACCGGACATTATAAAATTCATTAGAAGTCACCCATCCAGATCACTGCTCCAATCTAAAACTCTTATATTTTGTTGTTCTAATCATGTAGGATCCAAAAATGAATGTTTCAACTTATTGATATATGTAGTAAAATTAATCCTTTTGAACATTTTATATTATGTGGTTTTATATTCAACCCCCCTTTATATAAAAATTAACTTTTTATATATCCAAAATCTCAACATAGCATGATAAAACACATCCTTGGCTGTGACCCTATAAGGATTCAAATTTATAACACCTCATCATGAACCAAAATCTTCAAAATGGTGTTCCCTATGTCTTCATGAACACATATCTATTAGAATGATACGTTTTACTAATAGAAAAGGAATAATTCCATCATTTTGGATATTATACCCTCAATACAGTTTCCTAACACATTAATTAAAAAATATAATATATGGAATAAGTACTGCTTCATTGAAAAATAATATCTTCGATATTGTTTATAAAAGAAATTACATCCTCCAAAATTTGAGAGTAAAACTAGAGGAAATAATGTAGAAGATTAATAAATATATAAAAATAGATATGTCCATGGTATTATATCTGAGGATTCTAGTAGAAACATTTCCCTCTAACTATGATCCATGTTCCCTTATCTAAATCCTCATACCAGAAATTTTTATGCACATGGAGATTCATTTGTACGATGATAGTTATAAAACCTATTAGAATAAAACGGATGTGTGCATAAAAAATGTTTAGATATATAATAACTATATTCAATGATGATAATAATATTTTAAATTATCATAACAATAATAAATAATTTACCGAGTGGTCCTATTACATCAATTATTACACAAACCACCGATCGTACATGGTTGTTTCTCAATTCTAAAAGGATAAAAATGATATATATGAAGTAACATCAACTATCCATAGGGATAGTGGACATGTTATTTAGAAACCCCATGGAATCGTGCATATATGACACTCATCATCATCTAGATTCTAGGTATTTCAAGATACTCAATTTCACCTGGTCTTCAAGTAATGGTGTCACTCTAAATCCTTTATGCATAATTGTAGTAGGAGGTAATTGGAATACACACAGTGTCCTTAAGTGAATATTTAACATAGAAAACATGGAATAATTTTACGAATAACATATTATCAATTCCATTATCATCATTGTCCCATGTTAATTACCCTACCCCTCAATGGTATAATCATCATGTGATTGTTAACCTATTCTGAGCACTAGGGATGATTACTCAGAAATAAAGTCTAAATAACAAGGGAGATCATACAAAGAAACCTCGTTTTAATGAGAGTAATATAAATCAATTTATATATGTTATCATCATCATTCATATCCATAAATATATGAAAAAAAGAATAATACTAAGAAAAAAGGTGTATGTGGTATCCCCATAAGGAAACGAACTACATACCATAATGTCATTAATGAAGAACATCATGGTTTTATTGTGTAATTTTTACCTAAATCACATTTATTTTTGTAGTCATTTCTAACCTCTCACATGGGATACCTAGGATTAATTCCAACTATATTAGTTCCAAAAAATACCCCAAATGTGTTAATTATTTATCTCTCTTGGATAATCAAAAATAAACATGATAATGTCATATTATTCTATGTTACAATAAATTATCATTATTATTATTTTTTTACCATTAATCCTTTTTTTTCATTTTATAAAGCTGGATTTTGGGTTGTCGGTACCCATACAGACGAAACCAGGAACCACTTCACAATTCAAACTGAAAATTCAAAAACCGCTTCATCAATTCAAATTTCAAAACAGCTGATCCACGTGTCCACCTTGAGCCGCACACCTCGAGTCAGCGCGAAAACCAACGATGCCTCCCATCAGAACACCGGTGAAAAAACCGGAGCTCCACGCGCCACCATTCACCGGGAAGATGGCGGAGACGTCGCCGGAGATGCAGGCGGAACACATTTGTCGTCTTCACTTCACATCGACGTCGCCGGAAAACAACAGATCACAACCATCTTCGAACCATTCACCGGAAAGGAAGAGCCTCATCGACGCAAAAAAAAACCATCACCGTAGACGCAAGACCATCCACGCACTCAAAACATCATCCTCGAACCATGGAGGAACAGAATCAACCTTAAACAAATCACTTCAGTTCAAAACCCCGCAAAAGAATAATGTAAGTTCACAAAATTTAACTCTAAACACTATCCCCTTGAGAAATGATTCTCTACTCAATAGAACGGATAGTCTTTACCTATTCCTCAAATATAAATTGAAGAACCCAGTTTAAAAATTGTGACATTATTGAACTTTTTTAAAGGATAATTTATAATGCAATGACTCAAAAGTATCTCAAAAAATATTGTCCACAATGGATCAACTATTATTAAACAATTCGTTTTTCCTTAATAGTTGTTGTATTTCAACCCTCAAATTAAGTAAACATGTCAATATTTATCATTACATATACTCAATTGGTGATAAATTATAATCTCCTAAATTTTGGGAACCGAACTTAAAAACATAAAATTATATCATTAACATTATTTTTGGCTTCCAATATAATCAAAAGCATGTTTTTGGTTCGTTATTGAATAATAAATGTAGATAAAGGGTATTTAAAAATAATCATCACAAAAGGGAACTATGTTTTTGTAACATGGTTTTCTCTTATTATACTCATTATTGTAATGTAATTGTAGTACAATATACCGTTACATAATTTATAAACATACAAATATCTTCACACATCCATTAATTACCAATATGAATCCATTGAATATTCAATCATACCCTAAAACTAGGAGATAATTACCATTACACACTCATGGGAAATTCACTCTACCCTTATGGACCATGGGTACTACCCATACATATCCATTAGATACCTCAAGATACCCTTATTAACCACACGGGTTACCCTTACATAGCATATTAGATTTTACTCTTACCATTAATTCCTTAATGGTAATCCTTATATAGTGGTTGATTACCTTTTTCCCAATATGTAGAGGCCTTTTAGTAGGGACATGTTTCATCATTTTAGATAGTTTAATTCTAAATACATTATTGTGGAGAGAACTCAATATGTGACCTGAGGAATAGTGGAACTCAATGATCTTGTTGGGAGATATGTGGATGGATGGTTCTATAGAATATTGATCGATTAAAAATTCTCTATTGGGGGTCACATCATCTCATGTGGACTTGTTAATGGATGGAAGAAAACTATCACAAAGTGTTTAGTGATGCGAGAATAACTAGCATGATGTTTCCTGATACCCAAGTGGATATTGGAAAATGAATATTTTATAATTGAGTATTGGAGAGTAGTAGTCTCTTAGTATACGTTAGAGGATCTGTTAAGACATATACATATAGTTTTCGGTCTATTTATCTTACTATGGAAAAGATATTCCATGAAATTGTAAGACAATTGTTTAAGACTAGTATGATGAGGGACATCTCACTGTTCACGTCCCGATCAATTACGTTTTTTATTTTAAATTCCATGCCCTGGTGTCCATAATGATTGTTCCATAAACCTCGAGTTACATTGTTCAATTTGAATGTTGTCATGATAGAATTTTGGATGTCATTACTAGGGCCCTATGGTGGAAAGAAATAATCATCATGATGTTTAATCAACTGATGATGTATTAACACTTCATATCTATATTGGAGAATCAAAATTTGTATTATATGGAAAAGATTCATAGCTATCAATATTATGATTATATGTTGTAGAATTGATATTTTTCTATTTTTGGTATGTAGGTCCCACTTTTTCCATTTGGTAGGGACAAAAAAATCCCAATGTACTCTGTATAGGTTGATCACAAACTACTATATTCATAAATATTGAAAATCAAATTGAACAACATACACACTTGAGGACACACTCCAATTGTGTGTTTTTTACATTGTTTATGCATGGGTTCTGCACATATCCTTGGTGAATTACTCTAAAAGAAACATTTTGTACACATATATACAAATGGAACCTTTTAGGATTACAACTTATAGTCATTTTGATCACTCATTTGTGGGATCAAGAATGATGAGGTTGAAATTGTTGGGACTAATATAGTGAAGGAGATCATTGATTGGGTACCATTTATCAATAATGGTTTAATGATCTTTTTAGGTAACTAGAAAGAATATGTAGTTCCAAGTAGAAGATTATTGTAGTTTAGTGTTGGTTGATAGATTTTTATGATATTGTAACATCAGTTGGGACACTATCATCTGAGGAAGAAAATGAAGTAGGAACTACTATTTGTTTGAATTCATGTGATCATAAACTTTTTTGTCACAAAGAAATTAAATCGATACCCTCTACCATGTATTTGATGAATTTATGGTGTGTCCCACATTTCAAATTAATATAGGTACATACATGATACTACACATGTAGTAGACTATGAGGAGATTTATTTAGAGCCATATTTTCTTATGGGGAGCATTATATAGTGAACATTTCCAGAGTGTGAAATACTATCATGAAATGATGGCCCCCAAATGTAAATATCATATTGCTAAATTTAATGATCCAGTACTACATGTGTGATAGAGAGTTGGTGTTTGTGTTATATTTTAATGTGTTTTCCAAGAAAATCCTATAGAGACACTTCATAAAGTTGTGAATTTTTATGACTTCTAGAATTTTAATATTATAAATTTTTAATTATTTTTTAATCCATATTTCTATATAATTTTTATGTTCTTTTTGGAAAATTCATAAATATTAAAATATCCATCCCTAACATTTTCCTAAGGTAAATATTAATATTGAAAATTAATATATATATATAAATAAGGGTTTTTGGTGTTATATTTATGTTAATTTTTTTTAAAGTTCTCTATAATGGTTATAATTCTCCTGTGTACTGTTAAAGGAGTTTCCTACACATTGTGTAAGGGTATACTACCACTATATGTGTAAGTATAATCCCATATATATTATGTAAGGTTATATATGAAGGAAAATAAGGGTAGATTTTGGACTCTATAAGTTGTGTATGTGTAGATACCATGCTATGTAAGGGTACTATGATTTTACATCATACAAATAATGTTAAAATATGTGCTACATAATGGTGATGGATTTTAAAAGTAATCATAAGGGTAATATAAGGATAAATGAAGGTAATAATAGGTCAAAAACCTATGTAAGGGTAAATTTTTACCCTTACATGACTCATATGATCTAAAAAAGGTTAATCCTTCTTTTCTTTACAGAGTTCCCTTTATTGGAATTTTATTAAAATACCTTTTTTATAGTATTAATCATCCATAACAAACCTAAAATAAATTGTTGATTATTTTGGAACCCTAATATCAGGGAAATCAATTCCTTTACAAGTTTAGCTTTTGGGACCCATATTATTAATGATTATAAATTCTCAAAAATTATGATTTATTTAAAAACTTGTTTTATTTTTAATTTTACATTTCGGTTTTAACCCTATTGCTCTATTTGTGGAATTCCTTCCACTAATATAGTTCCAAATTTATGATAATAATTTTTCATGGTAGTGTTCTTGATTTCGCATTCCTTGATGGACAATTTCGATGATGATCACATATAGGATTATTTTTAAATTATTATTTAGATGATATGATTTCCTTTTATAATATTCCATTTTATGTATGTTACGTTAACATTGTGTTATCATCCATATATTTTGGAATATATAGAAATTCATTCCCTGATTTTCCCTTAGAGGGTAAATGAAACACAACTTGCGACATTAGTGATAATGGACCAAAGAAAATGTTTGAGTTATGGAGAATACTAGGATTCCATGTGGTGGATGTATTATAAGATCCATAATATATTACACATTACATGTTGCTAATGGATTTGTAGTTCATCACTAGTAACACTATTACTTGTAAATTATTGTAGGCCTAGTTGGAAGATTTACACTGTGACTATAGGACACCTTGTATAATATTCACATGGTGCCTTTGGGATTTAGAGCAACAAGTTCACTAGCCATGTGGGTATTCATTATTTCATTTAATATATCCCAAAAACTTGTTCATCATTGATCTGAATTAGATATGGTTGGGGGATTATGGTATCATGGTTAATGCATGACCGCACATGATGTGATTGTGTGTTTTAATTCTTTATGAATCAATTATTATCATCATGGAATAATCCTATTACATAAGAACATATTTTATATATGTGAATTTCTTTTTTCTTCTGCTTTCTTGTTTCTCACACCCTACACAATAATCATAATTTATGTTCGTGAGTCTTGTATTGAGGAATGGGTAAGTGAAATGTGTGCATGGTCAATGACTAAGAAATATAGAATGTAGATCATTGCGGAATAGGATTGACTATAAAGGACCCTACTATTTTTTACTTTTATACCAATGGGTTTAATTACACTATATTTCATTTCCACTTTGGTATCCCATTAATTCCTATATTAAAACTACACAACAACTTATTTACTTCATGAAACTATATGTGTACCATATTTTTTTCACTATGATAGAATAATATTGTTATAGTATTCTAACTAACAAATAGGGACTCAAACTACTAGTTCAAATGAACTTCATTATGGGGAGGAGTAGATATGGTTATGTGTCACTCTAATTTTTATATGGTCATGCGAGCTGAGGAATTTTTTTGATCAATAGCTTGCTTGATACACAACATAGTTCTTATATTGAAAAAAAATTTATTATGAAATAACTATTAAATTTATTTGCTTGAATATGATTTATCATAGTATAAAAAATTTATAAAAATTTATTTAACTACTAGAATTTAACTATGAATACATAATATACATGTTCTCAATTCCAATTAAATTCATTTTATGCATAAGAATGTTTTCTCTAAAAATTAATTTTATTACATTTTATGATACACTATTATAATAAATTATAAATGATTTTATATATTGAATTATAAAAAAAGGGTAACATATTTTAAATCAATAGTTATATTTATATATACTGTTTTGATATATTTTTTTATTTCTTCTGAAGATATTAATTTTTCCCCAAATATTGAATGATATAAATTTTTAATGATTTTTATTTCGTTTCATTAAATTTAGTAATATAAATGTCAGATTATTCCTTGAATTAAAACATAAGGTGAAATAATACTCCATTATTAGTATATAATATAATTAATTACATGTGCATTAGAAATATTTAGATTCTTTTCTTTGTTCATTTTAGTGTTATGTTTTTTGTTCAAAAAATTTTTTTTATCTGTACAATGTGATTTTTCATGATTATTTTAGTAATTTACAATTTTATAATGATTTCATGAAATTTTATTCATTATATTGAATAAAAATATATTACAACAATTTTACTATTTTTATTGGGAATAGAATATGATTGAACTGATTTTTTATACCGAAAATACAATTGTCAAAAAACATGATTGTTTTTATTTTGCGTATAAACTACGAAATGAAGTCATGAAAATTTTGAATTTGAATCATGTAAAATTGAATAAAAACATTAATTACCAAAATTAAACAATTTTTTTAGTATAACATATTTTTTGGTCTTTATAAATATGAACTATAGTAAATATCTTTCACGTCAGTAAGGGTAAAAAGGTAAAACTAAATTATAAATGTGGGATAAGACATTAGAATAAACTTCAATAAATTCATTGTCATATTAGATTAGTCATGTTATACCAAATTTTTTCGAATAATAATATACTATATTACAGTATATTAATTTGAAATTAGAAGCCTAATATTGTCTATTTGTGAAGATAAGTTATATATTTCTCAAATTAAAAAACTATTTTCAGATCATTTAATTTAATGGCAAGGTTGTAGTTTTCAAATAATTTGGGGATTGATTAAATGGTATAGAATATTTTTATTGTTTATTATTTATAAAAAATTTCCCATCAACCAATTTATTACATTATTTCAATGTAAATTTATTTCAAAAATTAAATCATGTATTTTTTTTAAAAAACGTTTTTTAATCTTTTTGTTAATATAATAATATTAATTTTTACCAAATAGAAAAAATAATCAAACAAAATAGACTCCAAATTCAAAACGGCATATTGAAATTTGTTTAGATGTAAACATATTTTTTCATATAAATATTCTATCACTGTGAAAATTTATGTTATCATAGTTAGGGCAAAATATAATTCAAATTCATTTTGTAAAATATAAGGATTACAATATGTCCAAAAAATGAAAAAAATATGATTTTTTTAGTTTATTTCAACCCTATAATATTTGATCATAAAATTTGTGGGGGTGTTTCTACAACATGATATTATTATGTTTAATATGTATATATGTATATATATATATTACCCAATTAATAAATTAAATGTGTGATATTCACCTCACTTATAAAGGGATCCTTGTCTTCTTCATTATTCACTCTGTTTGAGCCTTGTTTATTACAATTGAAATATTACAATCCCTTCAAATATTCATTCTAGGTGTCCTAGAGATTAAATTTCATTAAAAAAATTATTTATTTCATGGATTAGAGTTTAATCTAATGTATGTCTACTAAGGATGAGTTAATCATTACACCCCACCACTTTAAATTTATAAATTCTCCAAAAGACCAAGAATGGAGAGCGATTTTGAGCCTCCTGGAGAACGCGCCCGACGCGCGGCCGAAGTTTTCGAATTTTTGCCCGTTGTGACTCCGCCGGCCAAGTTTTCAGATCTTCTGCCCCCCTCACCTAGCCTTTCAAATGAGACCGCCGCCCATCGTCCGGTGATCTCCTTTGGTTCTTTGCCTGTGAATCTTTGCTTGCAGCCCCCTCTGGATCTGAGGCCCATGCTTTCAGGAGAAACTTCGCTACCGGTGCCGGTTCCTCACGAGGTTCCTCATCCAGAATCTTTCAGGAACGCTCTTCACGGGCCGTGTTGGACTTTTCCTGATCCCTGTCCCCCCAAGGTGGTTTCAGACGTCCCCCACGATGGTTCTCGTGTATCTATGGTCTTCCCTGCATCGGTCCTTTCGACGGCAGCGGAGGACCTCAAATGGACACTTACGGCACGCTTTGGCGCTCCAAAACCTCCGCTTGCAATCTTTCAATCCTTTGTTGCATCTTGGGGTCTCCAGGCCATGGCACAGATATCGCATGTTCATCGCAATTCTTTCTGCATCTCCCTTTCTACGCGTGACGACTTTGTGTTGGCCTGGTGCAACGCTCCCCGCGTCTTTAGACGCTGGAAGTTTATCCTGTCTCGCTGGTCCATGATTACTCTTAGGGGAAAAGACAGCCCTTTCGCAGCGGTTTGGTTAACCCTCCCTAGTTTTCTTTTGCCTTTCAGGAACAGGGGTTTTCTTCAAGCTATAGGTGACGCTCTGGGAGGTTTTCTTTGCGCTGTTGACAGGGTTTATGCTTCGGCCCGCGTTTGTGTTGAGATGAATCTCTCCCATACCATAACAAAACTTATCTCCCTCCAAGTGCAAGACGGTTTAGTCTGGGAACAGAATATTTACTACCCGGGTTTTCCCCGTTATTGTTCTGCTAGTTTTCTCCAGGGGAACTCTGTTAATGTTTGTAGACGACGTCACCAGACGGCAGGCCGGCAGGAACAACCCAACCCATGCTCCTTTTCTGAATCTGGTTCTGAGGAAGTGGCCCATCCGCGGCCGGGTTTTCCTTCAGCCGATGTTTCTATCGATCCCACGGAGGCCTCGATATCTTTGGCTCCTAGACTGTCGGAGAATGGCCAGGATTTGGCTTCTTTTACTAAAGACATGGACTTACCCTCAGATGCTGTTTGTGCGTTTTTTCTGCTTTGTCCTTCGCTGTCCCAGAGCCCGCTTTATGGGTGTTGGTTTTCTTTCAGAATAACAGACTTTCTCGACGTTATGGCTTCGAAATTATCATCTCCCCTGACTGTGGTGTGTGATTCATATGTTCAAACTTTGTTTGTTTCGGACTTTCATTATCAGGAATCATTTCCCATGATGATTACGGCTTTGGTCTCAGACTGTTCCCAATCATGCCTTGGTGAGTGGCGGCATGTTCTGACGGTCCCAGTCTCGCGGCAAATCCTGAAGGTTGTTACCACCTGACGAGACACCCCTCGTTTTGGGCGGCGACCTAGAGGCCACTCCCTTGAGGGTCCTAGGAAGGCCCTTTTATCGGCTACTCCTTTGACACCCAAGTCAGCAGGTGTCTGCACCCGATCACAAACGAGGAATCTTAAGGAATCCTCTTCTTCTCACGATGACAAGGCCATGTCTCCTGGGGCCAATTCTATGACTATATTTTATTAATGAATTATTTCTTCATATGGAATGCCCATGGCATTGGGGCTAGGTTCAAGGCGGACTTCATTTACAGGGAGATTAAAAATCACAAGGCTTCTGTGGTTTCTATCCTCAAGCACAAACAGCCACCTTCTTTTTTAAAGAACCTTTCCCGGTCACTCAACAAGCATGGTTGCTTACATGCAGACCCGACGAACAAGCATATATGGGTTCTGTGGCACAAGAGTGTTTCGGTTGATCTGGTGCAAGCCTCCGACCAGTTCATCACAACGAGAATAGGGTACGGTTGTTTGGCCATTTTCATCTCTTTCGTCTATGGGAGCTGCGACGCTGGACAACGACAGAGACTTTGGAGCGATCTCAACTCCTTTGATCCGGGGAATCTTCCATGGTTCGTCGGGGGGTATTTCAATGTGGTCGTCTATGAGACGGAGAGGAAATGGAGGGGGCCTTTCTAGTGTAATGCAAGTTTGTACTTTTCCCGGTTCATGGTAGGGAAGGGACTCGTTGATCTCGGTTTTTCGGGTAACCTTTTCACCTAGTGCAACAATCAGAGGGGGAGGAATCGATCATGGAGCTGTTTGGACCGTTGCCTTTCCAACGTTCATGCAATATCTACGTTCCCTAACACCAAGGTTAGGCATTTGGTACGGGGGCTTTCAGATCACTCTCCTCTTCTTGTCTCGTCCTCCCCTGGACAGGACCATCATGGTGGTTTTCATTACTATCATCACTGGGGTAGCCTCCCGGGTTTTCATGATTTGGTTAAGGACACTTGGGATGAGCCGGTGGTGGGTCACGCATTGATGGCCATCCATAATAAGCTGCACAGACTCAAGGAAAGGTTGCAGACTTGGGATAGGGACCAACCCACTTCAGACAAGGAAATATCTACCGCCATGCAGGATGTGGATCGTCTGGAGGGGGACTTGGAAGCAGAATGGAATGACCAAACCTTCGATGTTTTGTCCTCCAAGAAGAAAGATCTGGCAGACATGCTTCTCAAGCAGGAACGCCTAGCGAGAGATGACTCCAGGATCAAGTGGCTGAGAGAGGGTGACTATAATACAGGTTATTTTCATGCCTGCATTAAGGAGAGGAGACGCAAGGTGACTCCCAATATCCGTTTGGAGGACGGTACATACTCTGATGATAGGGACACTCTTGGTGCCTTGGCTTTGGCTTCTTTGAAAGACTTACTCATAGGCCACAACACCTGTTTTACCCGTGGGTATCCGGGAGAGGAAGGAGGTTATTTTGATGTGATTCCCAATCACTTATCGGCCCAGGACAACCATGATATGAGTGCCTTGCCGGACGAGAAGGAAATATTTGGAGTCGTGATGAGGCTTAATCCAGAAAGCGCTCCAGGGCCTGACGGCTTTCCGGGGTCGTTTTACAGAGCTTCGTGGGACGTTGTTCAGGCAGATATTGTTCATGCAATGCGTGATTTTTTCCGAGGGGGAATCTCCCTAGGGTAGCTTGTGCCACGTCCGTTGTTTTCATTCCCAAGATTAACAACCCCTTTTCCATATCTCAGTACCGGCCAATAATCCTGTGCAACTACCCTTATAAGATATTGTCCAGTTTGATTAATGAAAGACTATCTACTCTTATCCCCCAGTGCGTGTCCCTAGAACAGCACAACTTCGTCAAAGGAAGGTCAATCCAAGGGGCAATTGCCCTCGCACAAGAGTTACTCAGGGATTTAAACTTCCAGACGCGTGGCTCTAATGTGGCGATCAAGCTAGACATGAGAAAAGCATATGATTGAGTTGAGTGGGGTTTCATCAACAAGGTACTGGGAGGAAGGGGTTTCTCCCCATGGAATATTGACATCATATTCAGATGTTTCAGTTCTTCCTGGATGGCCGTCATCTTCATGGGGAAATGTTGTGGCTTCTTTCAGTCTTCCCGCGGTTTGAGACAGGGAGATCCCTTGTCCCCGAGTATGTTCATCTTGACCCAAGATGTTCTCAGTCGACATATTGACAAGGGTCTTGATAGAGCTGAGCTTGTTGAATATCACCAGAGAAAAAGAACCCCCCTGTTTCTCACCTTATGTTTGAGGATGATACAATTATTTTCACCAATGGCAGCCGGAGGACTATCAACGGCCTCAACAGAATCATGCAAGAATATCTTTTTTGGAGTGGGCAGGTTATTAACAAGGCAAAAATTAATTTCTTTATCTCCAATGGATGCGGCGTTTCTCGGCCGCATGACCTACAATAAAACTTGGACATGAAAAGAGGAACACTTACCAACAAATACCTCGGTGCCCCGATCTCCTCTGGGAGGCTTACGGTGGGTGAATTCGAGGGTATTTTCAATAATATCACATCCAAAATTCATAATTGGAAGAAAATTTTCCTATCTTTGGGGGACGGATAAAGCTGGTCAACAGTGTCCTTCTTTCCACTCCTATTCATTAACTATCGTCGATCATGGTTCCCAAAAGTGTTATCAAAAGGATTGACAAGATTCTATCCGGGTTTATATGGGATCCTCGAACAGAGGGTAGGCATCACTGGGATTCTTGGGACAGGGTGGTGAGACCTGTTAGAGAAGGCGGTATAAATGTTCGCTGGCTGGATGACACACTCATGTTCATGCATGCAAAGTTAGCTTGGGAGGTGCTAGAACAATGCACGCTTTGGGGGATCACCATGCACAGCTCCCATGTAGGTTCCATGTTTGGATGCGCAGGCTCTGGCACTGTATCCCCCTACTGGTTGACGATCTTGTCTCTCATCAAGGCGCTTGAACCCAACTCCAGATGGCTTGTGGGACGGGGGGATATTCTCTTATGGCATTATAACTGGGCTGGGACCATCCTCAGTTTCCCAGGGTGTCCACGTACAATGATCACGTTCAAGGAAGCTAATGACCATCTAGCCTTCATTGATGCTATACTTGACGACGATCAATGTGCCACTTATGAGGTGATCGAAATCAACCCCGAACCAGACAGGTGCGTTTTCACCCTCTCTGCATCGTGTTATTTCTCATAAAAAGATTTTCGCCGCTCCTTTGCCATTCCCGATCACAACACCTCCTGGAATGAGGTTCTTTGGTCCATGGTTTCCCCGATCAAACAAAACTTTCTAAACTGGAGGATACGACACAAAGCCATTCTTACGGATGAAAACATTAGGAGGGGCAGCATTCCTTTAGCCTCAAAGTGTCACTGTTGCTCCGAGCATCGAGAAGAATGCATTGATCACTTGTTTTTTGAAGGCGAATGGGCGAGGGAGGTTTGGACTCATTTCGGTGAGTTCACATCCTTTTCGGATAACCTCACGAACGACAGGCCTTTTCTGGACATATGGTACCATGGAGCAGTGGAGAGGGGCCCTGAGTAGATGGCCCGAACTTTGATTCTCCATGCGGGATACTGGATGATCTGGCAAGCTCGGAACAAGGCCCACCATGAGGGGTTTACCATCTCTGGACAAGGGATTATCCTTCGTACCAAGTTCATGATTTTGGATATCATCATATCTTTCAAACAATGGTAGGAGGCGCCATCTCTTAGCCATATTCAAATAGGAAATACTAGTGGTCTCGCAAGTAGGAGTGCCAACAGAGGGAAATGGGTGAGGTGGAATCCTCCCAGTAGAGGGATAAAACTCAATTTCGATGGATCATGCAACATGGGGGTTAATCAAGGAGGAGGGGTGGTCAGAAACAGTTATGGGTCAGTTATCATGGCTTTATCATGCCGGTGGGGACGTGGTACTCCACTTCAAGAGGAGGTAGGGGCTTTGAAGTTGGGGCTCTCACTATGTCTCCAAGAAGGAATTATCCTTGCTCAGATTGAAACTGATTCACATATTCTACTTAAAGCTTTGTAGCGTTCTGGTTCCATTCCTTGGTCGGTTCATTATAGAATGACGGAATTCCGAGGTATGATATCTAATAATACCAGTGTGACCCATACTTGGCGTGAGGGGAATAAGGTCGCAGACCATCTTGCCTATCTTGTTGTTCCTGGACCAGATCCTTTTAGATTCCACACAGCTGTTTCTATGAAACCAGAGGGGGTAAATTTGGTTCGTGGGGATGCTCTGGGCCTCCATTATTTCCGACCTCCTTAGGTCTGTTGGGGGGGGGGGATTTTAGGACTCGATGTGGGTTTTCTTTGTTTTTTTTCTGTAATTTACCTTTTTAAAATGAAATAAATATCAAATATTGGATGGATAAATTCTCCAACATCAAAAAATTCAACTGTATCAATTAAAATGAAATTATTTCCATACTATATAAATATATTATTATTATTATTATTATTATTATTCTTAATATTATTATGGATAAGTAATTTTCAACATCCATTCAATAAAATGTGAAATGAAATGTATTTATCAAGCATACATGTGGCCAACCTCCCCCACATTACAATATGATTCATTAAAAACTGAATATGTTTATAATGAAACATACCATGAAAACAATTTGTAAAATAATCTGTTATATTTCAGTAAATATATCCATATTAAATTCTTGATGTATATGAATATAAATTTTAGTGACCATTGGAGGTTAGTAATCAATGAATCCATAACACAAAAGATAAACATGTGTGAATCCTATTGAAATTTAATACAATCATTTAATAATCCCAAAAAGGTTGGCATCTATCCAATGTGAATACATACTAGGAGTTCTGAAGGAACCATAATCATTGAATTCAATAAATACTTATAATATCGAGTTCTAGAAAATTCTATCGATATCCAAAAAATAACCCCATGTGGTTCGGTACACTCTATGGTTTTCAAATATATGTAACCTGACACACTAAAGGTTTAAAAATTACTATCTCATCCAAATAATATAAGTAAATAATTGAAAAAAAATTATAATTCATTTTAACAATCGAATTATTATTTCTCACATGAACGTAAAATCATTTAAGAGAAAAATAGATCTACTGTCGTTTCAGCGAACACAAAAATTTTAAAACCCTTTTTTAATGAAAATAATTTAATCCATTATTGTCCCACCCAATATGAATTTAGTGGTAAAAACCTTCTATCATATTAAATTAATCATTTTTGTGAACCAAATGAGTTTATTTTAAATTTATATTGAGTTATTTGTGTGATATTACCATTGAATAGAAACACTTATCATTCAGAAGGAGAAAAACAAGATTTATTGTAAAACAGAGATTGTAATCGAGGAAATAAAGTCATTACAAGCCTATATAAAAAAATAAATTCAGCATGAAACCCTCTTGTTACTATAATCTTAGTCAAATTGGGTTCCAATGTAATAAGATTCAATGATATCAATGAGATATTAAGAAATTGGGAAGACGATTAGATAAATAATTAATGTACCTTAATGTGGCCCCCACTATTGAAGGGGAAGATCCAAATAGCTATGGATATGAACCTTGATCATGTTAGGTGTAGATTAGTACAATATTTTGAGATGTTAGGAGGTGATCATACATAAAACACTTGCATGGAAATCTGGGTAATTTTTTATATTTTCAAATATATCATTGGTTTCAGGGTTAGGCATCACAATAAGAAAAAACATTTTGTATCCATTGATTAGTAACATCCACATGGATAAAATAATTTTTGAGTTAACTAAGAGTAGTAAGATGTAATTAAATAACAACATTAATCCATGTATTATCAACTATTGAAAACCCAAAAACCTGAACGGTATATATGGAGACTCACACAATTATACAAACCCAACTCAAACTGTGAAAATTCCCACTTGAATCAATAAATCCAAATTTCATCATTATAATAAGATTAAATGATGAATTTTTAAAATATTAATCTAGTTTCTTTCTCAAAAAACATAAATATTTTCATCCACAAACACTGTCAATCTTTAATAATAGAATAATAAATAATCTATATTGAGAAAAAAACATACATGTTCCCCAAATGGAACTCATATTCTTCCCACCAATATAATTCTATTCCTATAGTGTTATCATGGTTCAAACAAAAAAATGAGATGTATAATATATCATCATAAATAATCTTCACTCCCATATCATGCAAATATCTCACCTACACATTCACTGCTCATAATTCAAGGGAATCTCTTTACCATGTACGACATTGTCCCAATGACCATTAATCAAAAACCTCTTCACAATAACATATATGTCATGATAGAGAAAAATATGTTTCAAACCAACCACAAGATAAGTGTCCAATTTACTTATTATATGATGAGAAACATGAAATAAATCATGAATCTGCATTAAGAAACACACCAAGTACATCCAACGACCCAATATATCTAGATGTTCACGGATCATAAATATATAAAAAACCTCAACTCCTATATCAAACCTATCCACTTGCACATATTATTATATGGTTTTAAGGATAATTGTCTAATAAATACAAACCATTAATCATAAAACCAAGTGACTTAAAAAGAATAGGTAAATAATAAATAAAAATGAATCCAAAATATAAAATCATTTCAATATAGATATCCAAACCCCATATGAGATCATACTATTTCATAAGATAATAATGGGTAAGTCTATTTTCAAAAAAGGATGTTCTTCAAACCCCAGTATGGAAATAAACATAGAAATATAGTATAACACATGATTTAGAAATAATAACATTAAATGCATGACACGTGATTAAATAAAATGTAGCACATAACATAGTTCATTGAATTATATGATCATGGAATCATAAAAATTTGGAAATAAAATAATAAATAAAATAATCATGAGTTAGGGAAAACATCAGAGACTACATCACAAGGTTGAAAATATCCCAAAATGGATTAGGTTTACTCCCTAATACTGTACATGATGCGTAATTAGAAAAAACATTAACCAATTAATTGGACTGATATCTAGGTTTACCCCTCATAAAATATTAATTCATATGTGTTCCACATAAATTATAAAAAAAAATAATACACATAAGGGTTACCCATGGAAATAAATTGGTATTATAATTATTTCATAAGGAATTACAAATAATTTTATCATAACAGTGTACAAGAAATAATGTATTTAAATTATAAATTCACATTAATATCATAAAATTGGAAAATATCATGATATGTTTTGTACATATAAAATTAAATATAGTAATGTGAGTGTTTAAGAAATATTATAAACGAGCCACACAATTGCGGTTTGAGGGTAAATATAAAAGGGGTTTTAAATAGGAAAAATGTATAATTTTACATATAGAACAAGAAATAAAAAAAATTATTTATAGGATTAGGTGTGATAATTATTATAAAATAATTGTTTCATAAAAAAATATTTAGGGGTGTACATGAATTTGAGTACGAAATTGGGATGTTCCCATCTGTTAGAATTGCTTATTGGGATAAATTTAAGAAGGAAACCTTTTAAAAATGGTTATTTACACATAAAAGAATGAATAATTGATCCGGATACATAATTTTTTAATATATAAGTATAAATTTTAAGAATTGAATAAGATTAATGAAGAAGTAATTTGCATTAATTAATGAGGGAGGATAACATAAATGTAATTTGGATGTTCGGAGAGATCCATTTCCTTATATCTGAATGTTTTTTTCACTTGAATATAATATCAGGGATATAATAATTTATAATTTAATATATTTATTTAGAAACTATTGGAAATATGATTTATATATTAAAATCAGATTACATTCATTTAGGTATATTTCTATTGTTTATTTTCTATAATTACATCATTTGTGGAGTGATTGTTTCATAGTTCCACGGTTGGATTTCTTATGTATAATTGTTTATGTTCATATAAATTTTGAATAATTATATTGTAATGAAATTGTACTGTATGAATTCACGTATATATTTTTAAATTTTTCCCATTTTCGATTTTCTTTTTTTTATATGTGGGTGATTAATTTGATAAAACATTGATGATAAACATTATATTATTCGGGTGGTTTTCCGATCCTCAAAAACTAGTATTGTTTTATTATTTTTATATTTGTCTATATATTACTTCCAGTTCCTGATGAGATATATAATATATATTTTAAATTTTTTTAATAATAATATTTTTTTGATGATCCATGAAATCATTAAAGGAAAATGAAAAATCATCATCCTTGAATGTAGTGAATCTATATATCATTGGTGATGTGTTTAGTTTTAAGATAAAAGATGACGAGATTATATTTTCTCTAAGAAATTCTAGTAAAAAGTTCAATTACATTTAATTTAATGAAGGTATATTCTTAATTTTGAAAAACAGGAAAGGGATGAGATAGAAGAACAAAACAAATTAAATTAAAAAGAGGGAGGACTTTATCTCTGGACTATTATCCCATTGAGAACCTCTATAAGGATCTTGGGTTTGGTAATTTGACCTAACCAATATACTTTGGACATGGAGAAAAGGATTTGGAAGGGAAATGGGTGGAATTTTTAAATGATTCATTTCTTAGATAGTGATGGGATATGGGGTGGTGAGAGATCATATTTATAGTGGGAGAAGATGGGTATTTTTTATTATTTTATTCATTTAATTATTAGAGGATTAAAAAAAATAAAAAGTGTTGACTGAAGATAATAATTATAGATAATAGTGTATGGGATTTTAAAATAATGGTTTACTACATAATTAATCAGTAAAAAATTCATGTATTTGGTTAAAAATGTAACATATTATAAATAATCAAATTTCACTATTCACCAAAAAATCAAATATTTTATAATATTTGAAAAAATTAATCTCAATTTTTTATTATTTTTATATTTGAATAATGTAGGACATTTTTTTAAAATTAATTTTTAAAAATAATAATTTTTATTTTTTATTAAAATAATCTATTTTTTGCAAAAATATAACTCATATTCTTATAAAATATTTTATGACACATTCTATAATTAATTAATGTGCCATAAAATTATATTATAATGATATAAAAACAAAATATTAATTTATGAATCTATTTTATGAAAATAAAATTTCATTTGAATCATTTAATTAATTATGTAATTGAAAATAATAATTTTCATTTAATAAAAATAACAACACTTAATTAATCATTTTATTAATTTATTTACTAATTACACAAAATAAATATATATTTATCTCATTTATAATATTACTAAATTTTATATATAAATTAATAATAATGGTTTATATTCTGTTTTTCAGATTACTATTCTAAATAATCACTTTACTATTTCAATAGTCATATTACTATTCCAATGGTCATATTTCAAACAGACATAAGGGTTTTCTACATCATATGAATATCTCTTATTCAATTAATATGTCAATTAAATTTTCCAAAAATTATATAAACATTATTTCTTCTAAATAATAATTTTTTATTGATATTATGTTATATTTATACAACATTTTTCAAGAGTGCGGTCATTCTAGTGGATTGAGAAGATTGAAATTTTCCTATTCTTATAATCTAATCTCTTAATTATTATCCCTATTTAATTTGTAGTTTTTTTGGTTTTTTTAGAAAAAATAATCAATATTTATCAATAAGGGTAATTATTTTATTTATTTCATTAAAGAATGTATGTGATTTAGAATACATGTTATAAGAATGGATGACTGCATTGATGAAACTTGGGGACATTACATTAATCCCCCTTATGAATTTTTACCCATGACATTTCATTCTAAATATTTTATGGAAAATAATAGTGGGTACTTATCCATCGTCACTTCCTCCAGTTCCTTTTCACCTCTTTAAATTTATGGTTCATGTAAAGAACATTGACTGGGTGAGTTGTCCTATTGAGTTGGTCTTTATCTATATAGACCACGATCTTCACCACCAGCGCCCCATAAATGAGTTTATTATATTGATACTCCACATATTATTTCTATACATGTGAGATATAAGCTATATACATCTTCAATAGGGACACATTTTGTACATATTGCATTTTTGACATGGTTAGTGGATGTTCTACTTGATAGAAAATAGCTCTGATGCGATCATGAATTTCAAATGGGCTATTTTGAATGATAAATTGGTATCCACTCATATCAAATCTGTGGACCCTCTTTCTTAATGAGATGAGGTGGAATTTCAGGTCTCCAACATCAAACAATAGGTCCCTTCTTGGATTGTTTACATTTCACTTATATTTACATTATATTGCCCTTATATTCAAATGAATGGTTTTCACCTATTATACAATTTCATGGACCATTTCATGTCTCAAAAGCATAAGTTCACTAAAATCATCACATCTTGCAAGTGTTCTTCAACTATTCTGATAATGTGTGGCATATTGAGCCATTTGAATTCAGGAGTGGAAACTATCATTTTAATAGAACTTGGCTATATGTAGATGTTAGTCCCATTATCCTTTTATTACCATCAAACATGATATCAACATGTATTATTGTTTCTGAATAGTATTATCAAATTGGACATTATTTTTTGGATGTAATGTCATAATAAAGTACATCTCAGTGTTTAGATATTATTAGAGGCATTTTCCAGAACATAGAGGGAAATACTGAATCATGATTAGATACAATCGATAATGGTACTCTATGTAGTCAAACCACATATCTTATTTGTATACATTCATGTTGATCTAGTTATTTATCTTATTGAATCTTTATAAAGTGTGTTTTTTTATGATGATGAACAATGAACCATATAAAATTATTTCATCTATATTTCATCGAATTTTTAGAGACAAATCACATGGTGATGTTCTCCCACTTCTATATTTGTATAGATAATTGATGAATCATCCATATTGTCTATTTCCATTAATACATCACATGTTGAAATACCAGGACATTGATTTATATTCAGTGATCACCCCCATCATATTGTCCTAACAATATCCCTCTTAGAGATATCGATACATTTTTTAACACCATGGGTGGATAGTGAATGTTGAGTTATGTGGATCATTTATAATCAATTTATCTATCTCTGTATTAGATGGTACACATAGTGGTGAACTAAATATTTTGGCTCCCGCCTCATCAAATTGGAACTGTGAGGAGTATTACATTATTACACCATCCACATTTTTTAAAATTTCGACATTATTTGATTGAGTATCCTTTATTCCCCAGGTAAGTAATGGTTGTGAAACATTTTCGAATGAAATTATCATTTACATTCCATTATGATTCCCATGTCCATCATTTTAATTCCAATGAATATTTTTTCGTCCCAATTCTCATAATTGATAATGTTTCCAAATATTTTATTCATAGAGTATATTAAACATTATTTTCAATAATTTTTTGGTAGTGGATAATCCATGATCTCCTATAACTATGATTTCTATTTTATATTAAGATCATTTTATGTGAATATACCTTTTATAATCTTAAAAAAAGTTATATCTAAAATGTTTCCACATAGTGAAAATTCCACCAGATTTTCAATGTGAAAATCATATCCCGCAACCCCAAATTATTTGTGGGATAGATTTCCAAATGAACATTCAACAATCATGAGGCATAGGCTGTCACTTTATAATTTTACATCAATAAACATCTTAATATATTATTTTAAGCATCCGTGTATACCACAAAAAGATCCCCACATATTATTTTTGTGAGTGAATTGTATTAAATATACACGTTTTCATCACGTTAAAAACGTATTAAATTTTACTGGTCTAAAAAAACATTACTCCCTTCAATAGAACCATAGTTCTTGGGTTTTACAATTAGGAGAACTTTTTCACAAATCATCCATAATAACCAGCTGGATCTTGGAAACTAAAGATCACAATAAAAGATGTTGTCATGATCCACTCATTGGATTCCTTTATCAGATAAGGGACTAATGATATTTCTATACTAGTGACAGCATGTCTAGTTAATGATACTTCCTCCATCCAATACAAACATTTACCATGCATTTCATATTTTTTTCTCTATTATAAATTTCATTATAAATGTTTTCAAATGATCCTCATGTTCATCCTTTATCTTGGTATATATTAAAATATCATCCATAATGAATTCCTATAATTTGATGATGTAATTTCTAAAGACATTATTAATTATTTCAATGTATATTTGGGGACCATTAGTGAGTCCAAAAGTCATAACAGTGATCTCATATTGTCCATATCGCATTTGAAATTCAGATGAAGAAATATCTTCCATCCTAAACATTAATTGCATATTCCATGTCCAAAGGTCCACCTTAGAGAAATAGGCGACCCCATGTAGATGATCAAATAAGATGTCTGACCATGTTAGGGGACACTTGATCTTTAGTAGCATTTTTTGAGCACATGAAAATAATTATATAGGATCATTGATCAATAAATATTATTGATAAATAATACTACTACACCACATGGTGAGGGACTCTATCATATAAAACCCTTGTCTATATTCTCTTGTAACTAGTTCATTATTTACTCCACCACACTGGTGGACATCCAATAAAAATTCATTGAAATAATAAATGTTACATGTATATTTTAAATTGAGAAATCAACCACATTGTATGAGTTATACCATGCAATTGATCATGGAAAACCTCTATGTAGTACCTCACTATGGTCATGTATTCATGCATGATTTTCTCCTTTTTCTAAATCATTTGAGATATATATTAATGATCAATATGATACAATATCAACAATTGTGATGTTCATCAGGAAGGTGATTCATACTCCTCATTACAATTGATCAGAATTGGATGATGTCTCAATATATGAAAAGTGATCTCACTTTTTTGAAAAATGATGGTAGCATTGTTTAAAGATATCCAATCCAAATCCATTTCAGAATAAAACACCAGAAAATGATGTAATAATAGAGTATATGGGATGTTTAGTCCAAAATCATTGACCAGGGGTGAATTATAAAGATTTGATCAAGTATTTATCACCTTCATTATTCTCATAAATAAATCACCCTTTAAGTTTTGAGGTGGTTTTTGATTATTTATTAAAAATTTCTACATATGAAGGATTATGTGGAACTAGAATAAAAAATTATATTTTCAATTCATGAATTAATAACCAGTATACCATTCAAACCATCCTTTTCAGGATCTACCATAGGAAAAGGGATAATATTTTCCCTTCCATAATAACATAGATGATGTTCTTGTAGATTTCCTCTGAAAACACTAGTCTTATGGAATTGTATCACATAACTCCAAAATTTCTTGATTTTAAAAAACAACACTATAATATATGTATTTATAGGAATATTATTTTATTCATATACATTTTTGCATTCATCATATTCTTTCAATAATAATTAACATGATTCATTTCACTTCCACATTCGGAGCCTCTCCTGGTACCCTTTAGAAAGTTCACATGATGCTTCTTCTAACACTTCATACATGTGGGATGTTGTGATTTCATTATATCATAAAATTTATCTGTGGATAATCCAATATTAAAATCCATTTTACACTTTTTATCATTGATCATAATAGGCCCCTAGGTTCCTACAATCTCTATCTCAACAATGAGGGCATAATGGAAAATCTCTTAATGACTATTAAATTCTCTAATAAACAATTCTTTCATTGTCCATGATTTATTAATAAAAGTAGAGATCCAAAATTATTTTATTGTTCATGGATAATAGAAATTCATATCATGAAATCCATGTAATTTTATTCACATACATCCATATAGACTAATCATCCTTTTTATTATATCTGATGAACTTCCAATCCATCTTAAGGTGGTGTGGCCGGTGAAAATATATATTGAAAAATATTTTCATTAATGGTTTCAATTCCATGGAATAAATTTCCTCATTATACATTGTTTTTTTTATTATAGTCCACTACAAAACGAATTCCCCATAAAAACAATATACCACAAGAATAAAATTCTATTTATTTGAGCATTATAGGAATGATAGTATTTTCTCATTTGAGTTAATACATTGTTTATTGAAAATGGGCTCAGAAGATCCACTAATGATTGGAGGAATTTATGGAATAAATTATTTTCTCAGAAAAATTCACAATTTTATGGGATTGTTGTAATTCGATATGATTTATGTTATTATTCAGAAATTGAGGTTGTTTATCTAGTACGTCAATTATGTTTTCAACTCTTGTTCACATCATATCTGGAATTTCATTAGGGATGTAATTCCACTACCTATAATATTGATTTTTTACATGGGTAATCATAATTACATCCATTAACTAAGAAATATCATTTAAAATTAGGGGGTCTTGAATTCTTATCTAATAAGAATATGAAAATTGAATGTTTAACGTTGAAGTATAACATTAAAATTAAAAGTAGATCATGTATTTTTATTACCTAATTTCCAATATAGGATATCCACTAGGAAAAAATCATCAATTGGGTTCTTACAAAATTTTTATAGTCCTAATCCCCCCAAATAACTATACTATCCATTATTACGAACTATAGTAACCCTATATATTTACACATTTTATTACATTATTTTGAGAATAATTTTTCATTCTACAAAATACAAGGACCATATAGTCTATTATCATTGGAGGATTATGGAAATAATTAGAAAACATGAAACCAAAATATTAAATAATTTCCATAATGAGACCCTTACTCTATTTGATATCCAACCACAAGGTTGGATAACTTGTGGAAAATTCATAGACCTAAAGGATGATAAAAAAATACTAGTTTGGGAGTAAACATGGGAATATAGAATAACATGTGATTTAAATTAGATAACATTATAACATAAATGGTTTGAAAAAAATCATATGGAATCATTGAACATAGATCCCAGAATTAGATGATTAGCGATATATAGAAATGTGTAAAAAATATACTACATTACATAAAAATGATTCAATGCTAACTTCCATGACTATATCTAAAGTTGGATGAAGTAAAATAATGGATTATTTGTTCTCGATAATCACTCACATAACCCCTCATGAGTCCTAAAATTACCCAATGCATTGGATTTCTATTGGTGATCACCCATCATAACATTTTCATAAATATTAGATTCACATAAAGAATCAAACATGAAGAATACATATAAGGGTAACCTTTTGAGTGAAATTTGTATCATAATAATATCATATGGCACGACCAATGGGTGTATCATTATGGTGAAAAATAAATAGTGGATTTAAATCATAATAGTATATTAACAACCTAAAATAGGAAAATATCATGATAAATGAAGTCACAATTATTTTAATAAATTTAAAAATGATTTTAACGAAACATTAGAAATGAGCCACTTTAGTGATGTTTTAATAAAAATATTGAAGATACATTAAAGAGGAAAAATGATTAAGTTCTTGATTATTTCTATATAATTACTATGATATTTTTTCAATATTAAATATGTAATTTTTTTAAAAATAATGGTGGATTGATACATATTATGGTTTTAATTGGTATTTCATATCATAAAGAATTTTATAAGGGGGCCTTTAATAAAATGTATTTCCCTATAAAATGAGGATGAATTTATAAAGATTCATATTCTATGACAAAATTTTTTGAATATATACTAATTAAATTAGAATAATGAATAAACATTTGGTTCTAATAAACTGAAAGTGTAACCCACAGGTAAAATAGAGGTTTAGGGAGATCCCATACCTTATGTATTAATGTTTTATCTCCATTAAAATAATGTCTGTTATAATCAAATCAGATTTATTAATATATTAATTTATAATATATTAATCATGTATTTGAATATTTATTTTCCAATTAAGCTCGTTTATAGATGTTTTGATGAGTTATACAGTTTAATTTATTCTTTCTATGAGTGTCTGTTTCATGATTTCATGGTCGATTAACTTGAGTTTAATTATGGGAGAACAATTAAAATTGTATTAATTATCAATACATAAAATTATATTGAATTGATTCACATATATAAATTTAAATTTTCCAATATATTAATTTAATTGTTTTACATAAGGATGATTAATTTGATAAAATGTCAACGATACACATTTAGATTTTTTGGGCAGTTTTTCAATCATCATGCACTTGATTATTTTATTATTTAAAATTATGTTTAAATATAAGTTATAGAAAATGAAAAATTATATAAAAAAACATTACAATATGTTTAAACCATTTTTATTCTTTTATTTCCAGCCATTGATGTGGTAAAGGAAGAAGAAAAATCACTATCCATAGAGGCGATATACCATCAAATCACAAATAGTTTTTTCATTCACAAAAAAATGAATAAAATAAAATATTTGATTTTTTATTTTACATTAAAATAATAAAATTACAGTATATTTATGTTACTTGAGTCATCATGTAACTTCTGATAGTAGGTTAAAGGATGAGGTAGAAGAAAAAATGAATTTAATAGAGAAACATACATGATTTTACCTCTTGAATTGTGTCTTCATCAAAACCACCTCAAGGTAATTGTGTGGGTACATTTTATGAGAACATCAAATCTTGGGAATGGGTAGGAGGCCTGATTCGGTAAATTTGAACAATTCTGATAAAAAATTATTTCTCAGTAGGTTTTACAAGAATGGGTGGTGAGGGGTGTTATTTACAGTTGGATGAGAGGTCTATTTTTGAATATTTTATTCATTTGTTTCTTATTTTTTCTAATGTATATCAATAGATTTTTAGTTTTTTAGTATGTACATTAAATATTTTATGTCTCTTCTAATTAGTGGTTTCTTACATAATTTATGACTCAAAATCAATGAATTTTTTTAAAAATGTTAAATACACTAAAATAACCATATTTCAATATTAAGAAATGAATCAACACTTTTAAACAAACAGAAAAAATTAATGCTAACCATTTTTTTACATGTACATTAAAAAAATGTACTTCATTTTATGATAATAATTTTCTATATATATATAAGAATGTATATTTTTAATTAAAATTCCAATTTATTCAAAAAAAATATTTATTTTCATATTATATCTCATTGGATAGAACATTGAAAAATTAATTAAGCTATCAAAATATTATATTCAAATTATCAAAAAAACAATATTAAATTCATAATATTTTTAAAAAAAAATAAAATTTCTTTAAAATGATTATTATAATTTTAATATTTTATCTATACTATTAAAGTTCACAAAAATAACACAGTATAATTTATCATTCAAAAAACATTTATATATATATACCATGATATAAATATTTAATATTTTCATTAATAATATACATAAATCATATTTATACTTGCATATTTGAGGATAATACATTAATGTCTAGATTTGTATTCCAAATGGTCACATTAATAGTCCTACAATCATGTTTATATTCCAATGGTCATATTTTAGACAATTTTAAGGGTATACTACTTACTATAAATACCTATTCTTTCTTTATTCAGTCACATATATTTTCCCATGTAAATATATTAATTATTTATTAAATATTATATTTTATTTATTAACAATTTTTTTATTTATACATTTTTATTTTTGTGTGCATTCACTCTTGTGGATTGAGAAGAATGATAATTTAATAATTTATTTAGTCTTATATAATAGTTTTTATCATGGGATAATATTTCTTATCCATATTTTATTCTTTTCAAAAAAAATGTATCAATATTTTTTATGAGGATATTTTTTTTATTTGGTTCTATATTTAATGTATTTTATTTATACAAAAATGCATAAGAAGGTAAAATTACAATGGTTCAATTCTAGGTTTTTACAATGTGGACATTCCCTATTTACCCAATAGGAACTTCTTTATGATTAGAGAAATAATAAAAATAACCAATTCAAAAAAATAAATATCAATCGGGTGAGGAAATTGGTCTGCATAATATTTTTCATGATATTAATCTTCCACTAACTGCTTTTGGATCTATTGTATGTCTTCCATTATAACATAAACAATACACAATCATACTAAAGACCATTCTAAAAAAATTTACCACACAAAGGAAATCGTCATGGATTCATATAAATTTATTTATAATTTGATATATAAAATGATTCATACAAAAAATAATTAGAAAAAATTCATATAACAGAATATTATTCTCCAATTATCCACCACTATCAAGAATGAAAACCAAAAGATTATCCTTAATATTATGAATGGGTTTATTATTCTACACATTCTTATAATGGTTACAAGCCTTAATTAATTTCAACTAGTTACAAATCACTTATTATAAACATTTTCCAAACCCAATAAGTAAAATTTGGTTCCATTTTAGAAACAACTATACCAGGATCTCCATAATGCTTCACAACTTCTCAGACAAAGGGGCTTCCATGTAATTCCTCATCTATCGTCTTGTTTATAATAAGTAAATGATATGAGTCATCAAGTTGATAAATTATCACCGAATTCAACTCCTCACCTCCAGGATTATATATTAAATTATTGATAATGTTATTTGAAATCACAATCTATTTTCATAAAAGAATTGTTAATGTGTGAAAAAATTATGCAGATCACTGGTGATACACATTAATTCTCTAAAAGATAACTAATCATGAAATGAATTCATCAATCAACATACACATACCTAGATATCTATACCAATATATCATATTTGGATACTTTTGGATGTTATATAGTGTAATAAACAACTATATTTATGTACACTATTAACAAATTCCATCCATAGAGTTATCAAAACATACATTGTACTACTAAAAGGAAAATCACCATAGGATGTTCGAGACCCAACAATTGAGAAACATCAACAATTTTTTCCTTTAATAAAATATATTAAATCATTGTTTTGTTATTTTATATGATGAATGACATCCTAAAGAAATGAATCATCTTGGAATGAATAAAATAACACATTCCCACTCACCACTTCCACTCCCAATATCATTTTAACAAAAAATTGTGATTAGATACCACTCTTCCAATGATTGATTCAAATAGTGAGAATCTATCATCTTGTAAATATATTGGATACCAAATTCCTTTTTATATGAGTATATGAAGAAAAATATATATTTAATGTTACTTAACCAATCATCTATTTTTCAGGTTCAGATCCCATTGAAAAAAATTACTCTATGGTGTTGTGGTTGAAATATATCCTAAATAGTTTCCAAAAAAAGACTACAGGACTATGATTAGAGAATGTGAGCCATAACTGAAAAACAAGGCCATGGTTTTGATAGCTCATATCATTAGGGGTAATTTTAATGAGCCATTGTCCTCCACCAATTTTCATTACATCATGAAACAGCCCAATCTCATTCGTTTGGCACCAGAGAAAAAATCAATGCCCAAACCTAACACCAAGTGAATCATAACATGACCTAATTTCATCCTAATCATTAGTTACATAAAATATATATGAAATTTGTGATTCATTGAAAAAATTAAACCATTATGAGTGAATTTCAACATTAGAGATTCATTTCCAGGTAAAACATATTGAAACATGTTTTAATGTCTATCTAAACCAAAGAAGTGCTAATTTTTAAACATATTTTTAGGGTTCTACAAGGATATCACTACCCAAATATATTTAGTATATATTAATATACCCCACTAATATACTTATTTTTTAAAATATGTGACATTATGTATTATAAATTCACATTTAGAAATATTTTAAGGTATATGATTTTATTTTCATGATTATAAAGATAATTTTCAAATAATGGAAATATTCAACCACTGACTTGAAATACATAAGAATATGATCCACAGAGATAAAAAAAGGTTATAAAATCATTATATTATTTTATTCAAAAATTCTATAAATATTTTATGAGAATTATCTATAACAATAATCAAAACTATGAACTTGAGATTCCCATACAATGGACACTTAACTGATGTTACATCGATTACATGTCAATAATATAAAACCATTAGAATCTCCTATGATTATATATGATATATCCAATTCCCAGTAATGGTTATTATTTCATTAAAATCACCTGATTATGAAATTTATAATCAATACAAATCAGAAGTTTCTTATCTTCATTCAAGACAAAGAGAACTAATGATGAAAAAAGTGACACACATGGATGAATAATTCCATTTAAAAGATCTAAATGATGATCATTATTCATATTTTACCCATAATTATCCATATAATATGATGATTTAAAAATATTTATCATCAAAATGATCATTTCATTACTGAATTAGAACTCACTCTTTGATGATAATATATAAAAATCACATGGAATGAACACATGGTATGCACTAACCACTATATGAATTTATCTGATAAAATTATGATGAATGGTATTTAGAAATATATGTAACATTTGATATGAAATTTATCCATAATACATAATAATATCCCCCCATTTTCAATGATCTAGGGCCCCACTCTCATTGAATGACAATTGGAATCCCATCAATGTATAGAAATTAATCTCTAATATTTTAATGATTGATTTGTTCCTTAACAATGATAATTTAATAATTTATTTTAATATGGTAAAATATATAATTATTCAAGACTAAAAAGTCCCACAAAACATCATCTTGGGTAATCATTACCTAACACATTCCAAATTTCAAGAATTTATTCATAATCATTCCCTATAGAGTGGAATTATCCTTATTAAATGTGATATGATTCGATTTGATGGATAACATTTCAACCCACATAGACGATATAATATAAATAGGGACACATATATCAAATAAATATATGAATATTTTGATACATATATATTAGATTAATATAAGAATATTTAGGTTGAAATTAAAACCATACCCAACATATTAGCCAACAATACATCAGATTCTACTTGTGCATACTCTGCAATATTAATATGCTATGCCACATATCCTCTTGAGATGTTTTCACTATGTATGTATCCCCATTAGAATTAGAATTATATCAATATCCATTTAATTAATTATAAAAACCATGATATCCTTTGGTTTGTGTGAATCCCACTATAATTCCATTTGGATTCATCGAGAAAGAAATTTAAGGTGCCAGGATTTCCACAATTAAGGAATATCATGGGGTCATCTATACTCTTTAGATTATTATATCTTACTAAATCACCATAATAGAAATATTCTAGTTGTAGTTATTTTTAATCCCTACAAATTATTCCAGAATTAAATAAGACACCATTATTCATGCATTAATGGTTATATGACTAAAATTTTCTACCTCCCACTGTAACAAATGCTCTAACTAACCCCATATTCCCAACAACGAATGCATCAATAATATATTATTTTAAACCACATAAAAAAATAATCATTATAATTAGTGAATAATCATTGAAAGAAAATGAACCCTCATACCAATATAAAATAATAATTAATTATGGATCTCCATAAAGACAAGATTTCATTATATGTGATCTGGCATGGAGAAATTATTGAAATAATCCATAACTGAATTTTTTATATACTCTCTACTACAAAATAATTGATCAATTTTTCACTAAAAAAATTTTGTAATGAATTTTTTTATTGAATACCATAATAAAATAATTCGAAATAATTTTCTATTCGAATATTATCCTATGTTTATAGTGTATCACCATGTTTATCTTGTTCAATCAAGCATATAAATGGCCAATCCCAAATTACACTACTGTAGAATTTTCCAAAACTACAGATCCTCTCATTCTGCATAATCCAATTTTCATATTCCTAGATTCACTGGTCACCATGAATTATAATTTAATTTTTCAATGTAGATTTAATACTGTGATCCATAATTCATCATTTTATTCCATTACCAATATATACTAGAGTCTATTTCAGGAGGAAATATTTTTCCACCAATTAAGATTATATACGAGGATTCCTCTCCAAAAATTATATGGAATATTTGCTATCATTGATTTGTAATATCATTTAATTGGTTTGTATTATACTAATAAATTGATACCACAACCAAATATCATAATAAAAACATTGAATCCAAATATGAGTTAAAATAATCCATTAAAATCTGTTGAGCCAAAAAATTAAAACCAAATAGGCTTCAGTGAACAAGTGACATCAATTTATAAAAGAACACGTTTTTCCAACAAACCCCAAAATCATTCTTTTTTAAATTACATGAATAAAAATCTACATATTTTCGAAAAAATAACTAACCACTGATAGTGATTTGATACTACACACTGATGAAATTTGGACAACCACCCTTCTACACTTACAAAAAAAATTAAAGGTCCTAACTGTGGAATATTTTTAACACTAAAACCAACCATGTCATTTCAATCACACTTTTACTAGTGTATTGGGATGTATACCATTTTATAAAGTACCTATCTAGGTAGATATAACTTTTACCTAGAGTTGAAATACCGAAAGGTAGATTACAAAACAATGTACCAAATTTTGTATCATGAGTAACTATTTAAAAAATAATAAATAGAGTACAATTCATAGGATGAGTAAAAACATTAATGATACATACATAGATAAAACAAGATTTATAAACCAATTTTTCTTCTAAATATGATTAAAACCATGTTTCCATTTGACCAAACATGAATACCATCCCATTTAACTAAGATGGAGAAAACATGCATGATATTTTAGATGAACATATGGCTTCCTTCATTTTCCCCATGTCTAGAAAAACCAGATCTACATAAAGACAAAATATTATGATTGGAGTTCAGGAAATTACCTATAGGATGAAATGTTGAATCTAACAAATTTAAATCCCTATGAATACATTAGTTACATCATATAAAAACAATTTTAAATTCATATTTCCATCGAACCATCATTTCTTAAATTAGAAATTGGATTTCCTTAAAACAATCCATATTCCTTGAAATTAGAATATGAATGTAAAAATAAATGGAAAATAGTGGGTAGTAATCCCTGGAACTATATTATAATAGATAATCATGTGAGTAACCGATGTATTAATCTAGTACAAGTTATGGTCCCCACTATATGAATACATAGTAAGGCATTTAGTGGAAAACATGCTAAGAATATTATTATTATAAAAAATATTGATTCCTTTCACATTCTATAGATACCAAAAAAATAACCACTAGTCACTCCACAGACGATATGATTTTAAAATTTTCATAATGTGATTCACCCAAGGATCCAAATGAGTTTTTTTCAAAAAAATTTATATGAAAAAATAAAAAAATATTATAAATCATTTATACAATATAAATATTTCTTCTTCCATGAATGAATATAAATATTATTATAAAATTTTTATTATAAATTTCATTAAACCCTACATGTGCATAAATATTTTTCCAATGTACAATGACATTTAAATCTAGTTTGTGTACCACCATTGAGGAATATCAGAAAAACATTGAGGATATGAAAAATCATTATCATTACCCAATATAATGGAATATTAACAAATGTTGTGAAATTCACAAGATATGACCATTGAATAGAGACTCCAAAATCAATAGTAATGGTAAACTATTCACCTTTGAAAACCATAATTAGAATCAATGAAATCTGGACCACCAAATTCTATATATATAACAAACAACATCAATTACCCTTTAAATAACCTTTATCTTGTAATAAATGTCTTTTATCCAAAAAACTAATTGAAAAAGTGATCAAGTATTATTCTAGAAAGAGAAGTGGATATCTGATCAATAATAAAATATACCTTTATGTGATCATCCAAGATCAATGATGAATCATAACAGATCATAGGAGGGGAAACATGAGGGAGATGATGTGAAATTATGATGAGAAAAAGTGAAATTGAGAGGTGATTAGACATAAAAATACAACATTCATGATGGAAAATTTCCATTTATATGAAACAAACATGGGTCACTAGGTTATGCCATATCGTTAAAAAATATATAAACTTTCCATGCAGTCTTTAAAACCCATTTCACAATAAAAATTATATATTATCTTGTTATTGTCAAATCATTTGAAGAAAATGATAATTTCCTGTGATAGAAACCTAAATAATAAAAACACCTTGATGATTGTTCTATAGACAAAAGGAGTTAGAATAGATATTATAATTCTAATAAAATTGATACTATAACCAATAAATAAATTCTTCAAAGTAACCTTGTGATTATAGAAACAACACATATACCATGAACCATGCCTATTTCTCTAAAATGACAAACATTTATACTCTTAACATTTTAAATTTTCATCTACCTCATTATAGATAAAAACCAATAAAAAAGAAACATACATGTTACATATTGTGGTTCAAAAAATATAACAAAAGTGTCCACTCATAAATTCCATGTCCTTTTAGTCCATTACATTGAGATTTTTGGTCATTATAAGTCCTTAGAGGAGGCTTTGAGGAGTTTAGAGTATTTTAGTTTCTAATGATTTGTAAAAGGGGTATTCCATGTCATGTAACTGTATGAAAAAATGTAAAACATTGTTTCATTCTTTTTTTGGAGTTTTCATGATGTAAAGATATTTTACAGGGTTTGATGAAGATTTTCATGTAGTGTAGTATTTCAGGGATTTAAAAATAAAATAAAATTTTATGGTGAAATTTTTTAGTGGAAATCAGAGCATGGGTATTACACGACATGAAAAGGTATTACACATCATTTAATACCCCGATCATGTGTTGATTTAATAATTTTTTTAAACTGAACCATTATTTAGTCGACTATGGTTTTATTTTTCTATCATTACAGATGAACCCTAGGCACCACAAGGTTTCCTTCATTCACTGCTCCTTCCACATTGATATTTCAATCCCGAGGTTTGACCATTGGTGATCCATGATTGATGTGTGATTAGTTTTCTCCACATTTTCATCTTTTTTCCTTTTTTTCATTCACCGATATTCACAATCATGGTATTTATTTTCTTTATAAGGATTTTTGGGATGAGTTTTCATATTCTTATAGTACAAAATAAATTGATCTATGTTTCTAGTAGCATGGTTGTCATTTGTGTGAATTATTATTCATCTTGTAGTGCACAGACGAGTTTAAAAGCGTTGCCAAGATAGGGTTTCCCTTTGTTTCTCTTTGATTTTTATCATGTTGTAAGGATAAATGTTTGTTTTAATATGGATTATATTTTCTCCACACTAATGGTGGATAATAAACATGTAAATTGAATTGTAGGGGGTAGATGGATTGGATGCACATCTCTGTCTAGATTTTATGATATTTGGATATTGTTAATTATATGGTCTAAACGCACTACTGAAAATTGTCATCACTAGATATCCTTGGTATCTCACTAACGAAGATTCATATTGGTTGATTCTTGTGGAACTGAGGTATATAGAAATTTTAAAATCTTGTAAACTTGGGTAATAAAACAATTCCCCAGGATTACCCTATTTCTATGAAAACCCCTTAATTAACAAGTGGAAGTAAATAAGGGATGCCACATTAATTATATAAATGTGTTATGCTTTTGTATGTGGGTGATGTGTTTTATAGGATATCTATGTTTATGTGTCTATGATTGATGGAATGTAAAGTCTATCTATTTTGATATGTGGATACACACTAGTTTGTGTTGTTGTATATTTGTGAAGGACATGTTTGTGTTGTGGGACATTTTAGGTGGTGTGGAGGATTATCTTATACAAAATACATCAACATATATATGTAATGGAATATCTGGTTGAGATATTTATTGATTATGGAAATTATTAGAAGTGTCGTGTAGTGGGGAAATGATCGTCTTGTGTTGTGATGTGTTACATTGTTCCTTTTGGTCACTTGTACTTTTTAATTGCCATTATATTAGTGGAATAAATGAATAATAATTTTTTTTATAATTTTTGGTACAGGATTAGGTTGTTTTGGATAATGTAATGAATAAATGAGTTTCAAATAAATAATTCTAATATATTATTTAGGATGTTTTTAAATTGAATGGGGGTTATGGCTGGATGTGTGGTGTTGTGCATTTAGAGGCAGATGAAATGTTTTTAGTGTTGTGAGATAGATGATGTTATGAGATCCCACCTATTGGGAATGAGTTTATTCTATCATATATGTATATATATGAATTTTCTCTGTTTATTTCTATATGCACCATGTCCTAAATGAGCACTACCTGCTGAACACACCGGTCATCATGGGGGAGGGTGACTATCCCAAACCTTTGGGTGGGAGGATGGATGTCTAGCCACCGTCCCTTCCCTTCACTCCCATTAATGCAGTTATATCCCCTAATTCTTCAGGAATTTTTTGGTTTGTGGAGACCAATTGTGTGCGGGCGAGTAGTTCATTCCCAGGTTTCTTCAAGATGATATTTGTCTTTCATTCTCTGGTGTCTTTCAGATGATATGTGTTGTGCCTTCCAAGGTGTTTTCAGGATAAAATGTGTTTTTATTTCTCAATATTCTCTTGAATGGGATGTGGCTTTTGGCCCAGCATTCGGATAGTGGGATGTGATCTTGTTTTTTTCACTAGTGTCTATGGGTAGGATGTGATCTGGTTTGTGGAGGATGTTTCTGTAGTCTGAATGTGATGTGGTTTCTGCCTTATGTGACTTTAGGATGGATTTTATGTGGCTCGTGGACCATGTGGTGGGAAGAGGTGTTATTGTGTTGTCCATGTGGTTGTAGGAAGGTTGTGATGTGGTTCTATTAGAAAACATGGGAGTGAAAGGATGTTTTATATTAAGAAATACTTACATGACATGCATAACTTGTGGATAATGCCTTGATGAGGATGGATTTCTAGTATACCATCTAAAGTGTAGTTTGGTTCTAATATTTTCTCATAGGGGCATTAGTATACTCCCTTTCGCCAATGGATGAGAGACATTGTTTTTTCCAGCCATGTATACTTGTATGCTCGCCCTACGTATATATAACTATTATTTGGTTCCCAGAAGGTTTACTAATAATGTGAATGCTGCTACTAGCTCGGGATTTTATAGTGATGTTGAGTTTCTTTTTAAGTATTCTTTTGTTACATACTTTAGTGTTTTTCTTGCACTTGTTGGGTTTTTATTTTAAACATGCATATGGGATGGATTTTTGTTTTATTTTTTATATGTGTTCTGGATATATTTTTATGATGATCATTTGTATCTATATGTAATGTCTTAAACAAAATGTAATCCCTTCCATATTGTGTGAAATTAATACCCTAAGGGCTATATTCTGACCTGAAGCCTACTGGGGGTGTGACACAGGGGTCATTATATCCTTTTCATAATTTCCATCATTGGAGGGGTATCATTGGAGGGAGGGTCTCATAACTAAATGTTATCAAAGGTGATGGTTGAGAGATTTTATGGATTTCGGAGTTAGGAACAACGATAATTTAATGTTTTACTAGGGAAACAATGTCATAAGATCTTGGTGTGTGACATAGTCCATGGAAGACCAGATGGGACATGGTATTTTAGGCCCCCATGATCTGATGCAAGGACTCTGAGCCTACCAAATGACTATGTATGTCTACACAGGTTGCATGGAAGAGCCCCTAGAAAAGGGACATGAATTATAATGACTTCTATTTTTTTATGAATTGGGTGTTTGTTGAAATTTGTAATGATTGAAAAGAAATGAGTTAAAATAAATATATAACAAAATTATATACTATTCAGTCTTAGGAATTCCTTGATCTCCATTCAGCTATGGTACCAGGTTATCATCCTCATGTGGCTTGGCCATTTTCAGAATAGCAGGATGATCTGGATGAATGGTGGCGGGTAGATCTAGTGGAGGAGGATATCAAGTGGAAGAAAACGTTATGTGATTTCCAGTGGAAGGCTTTGGGAATGTACTATGGTAGTTTTTTAGACATGAAGATAGAGAGCTGGCTCAAGGTACTTAAGATCACCATCTACTTCATGTAAGACACTATGCAGTAATGGGATTCATTGGAACTTAGTCAGTTGTGAGGCATTATTCATTAGTGTTAGATGTTTTACCTAGAACAGAGTATGGAGGATGATGTTTAGTGGTTCAATTTTGACAAGGATCTCTGAGCAAAATTCATTTCATAATCCATGAATGATGGAAGGATTCAAGATATTCTCTCCCTCTAACAGGAGTGTATGTCAGTGAAAGATATTCATATCATGTTTAAGAATCTCCTCCATTTTCCCTAGATATCTTTCTAGATGAGGATTCTCATGCGAGATGTCTAGAGTATAGACTTTTTACTTCAATCCAATATGTCACTACTCCATATACATTTCCAACATATCTGTATGTCCATAAAAATACATAGGTGATTGAGAGGATGCACTCATGATGATATTTACTATGATAAGGGATCCTAAAGGGCTCTAAGAGTGGTAGTGTTACTAGAACTACGTATCAAGAACCAGGACCATTGAGGTTTTTATTGGTAGGGAGTTAACCTCAGTAACTTCCTTTTCAAACATATGGTCCTCATTCCATTCTTTTGAACATGGGAATAGAGTTTTTCTTTTATGAATATAATGAAACTCTTCAGTATCAATAACCAATAGATGCTAGATATCCGTATAGTGGAGCTTTATAGGTTCTGTTCCAGCTTGTAAATAGAGGACAATTTAGTCGTTCTAGAAATAGGAATTGGATGTTCATGCTCACAGAGGTGAGATGGATATGGTAAGAGATTAAATTTGAATGCCACTTAGGGACCTCAATTGGGGCATGGTCATGGATCGGGTCATTAGTATAGGGGAATATGAGCTGGGAATGGTTAGATACTTGCAGTAGAGGCAGGAGTTCTAGAAGAATCATATATTGTTAGAAATATGATTAGTTTTTATAGTACATTTTCTTGTGGTTTGTTTTACATTTGAGCTTTTCATGCCATTTTTTCACCCAATCAATCCCATTATCTAGATATTGACACAATGTCGATGCTCATACCCATGGTGTTGAGTACACTGGTTAGAGGTAAGAATAGGGTTTTAGATGTGTTTTAGGGATATAAACTAGTGATGTGATGAAATTATTCTATTTAGGGAATTTTCTATCCATAAATACAACCATATGATTTCCTTTTTTAATTTATTTTTTTTTATTCGGTGCATCCCATTATTGATAGAGTCTGTTTGAGAGTTGTTTTATAATATATCAATGGAAATTTTGTGGAATTCATTGATGAGAGGAGTTTCTAGGTCGAAAACTGTTGTATAAATGAACTTCAATCCATATAGGATGAAATGTCAGTGGAATCAGTAGATGTTGGGATGGTGGAGGTTCCAAAAGTTTCTCAGTAGTTCATTGATTCTTTTTCTATATAGGGTGTGATTCTACCCCATCAAAATGAAATTTCTTTTAGGATAGATCTGTAGGAATTTTCATATCTGATGTTGATGTCTCTTTATCACCTTTCAACATTGGAGTTGTGATAGTTAAGGACTCAAATTGATGATCAGATGAAGAAGAGCTTTATTTTGCCCAGTGTTTCATTGTGGGTTGCTCGAGTGATGTTTTCAATGACACTGGATGGTGGTATGAAGTTTTTAATAGACTATCAAAGGATGAATCAGTTGACGGTCAATAACTGTTACTCTCTTCCAATGATATTTGAACTTATAGACTACATGAGAGGGGAAAGTTAGTTTTCTATGATAGATCTATTGTTTGGATAATACCAGTTGACGTCGAAGGAGGGAGATATCTCGAACACCATGTTTATGTGTAGGTATTGGAAATTATAGTTCATATTCATGTTTTTAGGTGTTACAAATAAACAAAAAAAAATCATGGAGATTATGAACAATATATTCTAGGAGTTCTTTGATAAGTTCGTCTTTATGTTCATCGATTACATCATGATCTATTCAGAGAAAACTGAGGAACATGCTAAGAATTTGAGGAGTGTCTTACAAGTTATTTGACACCACTATCACTATAGAATGTTGTTCAAGTGTATGTTTTGGACATGAGAGGTGATATTAATTGAGAATACAGTATAAAAAAATAATGTTGAAGTAGACCCATTGAAGGTGAAAAAAATTTTTTCTTGGGAGACACCCAATAATATGGTGGATGTTCTTAGTTTTCATTTTCACTTATGATAATATTGGTGATTTATAACCAATTTCTCTTGATTTTCAGCACCATTGACAGTTATTACTATAATAGACCATGATTTTTTTGTGAGGATTCTTAAGTAGAATTCAGATATTTGAAAGGGATGTTGTATAGTGAATTAGTGCATCGATTTCTAGAGGAATTTTGGATGTTTGAGGTGTTTTACGATGATTACCATCTTGGTTTGGGATGAATCATGATGCAAAAAAGATAAATAATCTCTTATGGGTCTAGGAGGCTATTTCCCCATGAATGTAACTATGCCGCCCATGATCTGGAGTTGGTAGGAGTTGTTTTCGTGATGATGTTCTGGCAACATTACCTCTTCAGGGATCATTTTGTGGTCATTATGTATCACAAGTGCTAGAGGTATATCTTTTCCAAGTGAGATTTGATCTTGCGGTAGTGATATTGGATATATATAATTTAGGTCTATGATTTTGTGATCTTTTATACCTCAAGAAAGGGAAATGTTTCAGTGGATGATTTGAGGAAGAATTCATAGAAGGAGGTTGTTCAATAATATTAAGACGCATGGAGAGTGATAGATGAGTTTGGAGCCTTATACTTAAATTCAAAAATAGATGCTGGTAGATGCATCTTGTTTCAGTTGAATGTGATGTATTCTTTGATGCAATTGGTGGAGGGGTCTCGGTTGGGAGATGCAGAGGTTGAGGTTTTTCACAATCATGTTGGCCATGGGGATGCTTCAGATAGATGTCCAGAGGTTTGTCATAACCTGATGTTTTTCTATACTAAGTTTTTTATTGTAGTAGTTCATTATGGGGTGCATAGCGAATTTCATTGATCACCATTAGTGTTACACCAAGGGGTTTATATGACCCATCGTTGATTGACGAGGCTATTGTGGTGTCCTAAGATGAAATCCTAAGTGGTAGTGTTTTTGGGAAGGATCATTGTTTTATAGTAGGTGACGGATGGGCATCATGATCATGGGGGCATGTTTTAACTCTTTGATTTCATTGAGTTGCATTGGGGTGACATCTCAATAGATTTTGACATAAGGATACCCACAACTTAGGGAGGGTATAATATTTTATTGGTAATGGTGGATCATTTGAAGAAATCCACTCATATCGTTGAGATCAATGGTTCGTGCTTAGTGACTTCTTTGGATTTGCGGTACATGGATGTGGTAGTGCGGTTTCATGGATTTCGGAGGTCAATTATCTCAAATAGGGACTTGCATCTAACATCATGATTCTAGAGACTCATGAATAGTAATTTTTACACCTAGTTATGGCTCAACACTACATTCCCCATTAGATAGATGGGAGGATCTAATGGATTATCCATACACTGGAAGATATAATTCAAGCTTGCATCTTGGACTTTGTCACATCTTGAGTTTGTCACTTACACTTGGTAGAGTTTTCATACAATAATATCTATAACACATCCATTGGAATGTATCTAATTGAATATTTTTATGGAAGTCTATGTCGTTCATCCCATTTCTAGATATAGGTTTGTGGGATAGCTATTCTGGGCCCCATGGTAGTGAAACTCATGACAGAGAAGTTTTAGGTAGTTCGTGAGTGGATGAATGATGTACAGGACTACCAGTAGTCGTATTCCAATCACAGAAGGAGGCAAGTGAGGTTCATGTTTTGGGACCACTATTTCTTCATAGTTTCCCATTGACATGGGTAGTGGTGGTTTAGAATAGGGAGTAAACATTCTCCCACGTTCGTTGGACCCTTTCATGTGTTAGGGCTAGTTGGTGAGGGGCGTTCTAGTTGGAATTTCGACCAAATATGGTGAGGATCCCTTAATTATTCTATGTCTCTCAAAAAAATTAGTATCATCATTGTGAATATATTTTCCATGAATGAGTTGAGATTGATATCTAGGATGAAATGACATACGTGTAGTGGTCAGTAGATATGCAAGATCATTAGGAGAAGGTTATATGTTTATAGACCATTCCATTGGTTTTTCATGTTATGGAGCAATGGTGGCATGGACGAGATTTCTTAAAAGTGGTTAACATAGTGGTTATCCATTTACTAAGTGTTTTTTTCAATTTTGGATTGGTATATTTTTTTAAATACAATGTTTGGAACTTGTTTTAGGAAATGACTCGTTTTCTCTTGGTAGTGTTATGTAGGGTGCATTGTGTGATAATTACCTGACATTTAAAAGGGGGAAGACAATATTCCTAATCAAGATGCATTAATTTTAATGTGATTTTACATGTTTTTGAGATTTAGTTCCACCCAAATAAGATATTTTCTCCACATGGAAGTTGGAATTACCTGATTTGATTGGTCAAATAGTGTAGTTGTTGTTCTTGTTTACTGTTCCTTGTAGACATTGGTGTTAACATATATTAGAGGAGGTGTTCCTATATGAGGGGGTTTCCACTCGAGATTTTTAACAACACATGTTTGTTTATCATTGAACATTAATATGTTCGGATGGGATTGGGATTTTATGCATAGAAATATCCTAGAGATTTATTTCATATGGGGGTTGTTTAGACTCCTCTATTTTATGGGATTTGTTTTTGATTATCAAGGTGGAAAATATTTTTAGTGGTATCTAATGTAATGTTATGTGTCCTCCCAGTCATTTACATTTCTATTTTTGGTCATTAGATTTCTTTGAAGGAGGCTTAGTGGGATTTTGGAAGAATATTGTTGCTGAAGGATTGAAAAAGATTGATTTCAATTTGGGATACAATATTACACTGCATGAAACTTTGATTCAATGTTTATCATGTTGTTTTCATGAAAATAGGATATTTAACATGGCATAAAGAAGCGTTTCAGGGGTTTTAATATTTTAGGTAATGAAAAATAAAATCAATTCGAGTGGTGATTCATTTTTTCATGGAAACCAAACCCCAGGTGTTACATGATGTGAAAAGGAAATTTCACGTCCTGTAATACCCTAATTGTGTGAATTGTTAATAATTATTTTTTGTCAAACCATTATTCATTTGACCTGGGTTAACATTTCCTCTCATTCCATACACAACCTAGGCACCCTGAAGATTCAATTGAATCATACTTCTCCCTCCTTGTTCCTTCTATCTTAGTGGGTTTCCATTGGGGATCTGTGATAGATCAATGTAGAGTTTTCTCCTCTTTCTAAACCATTTTCACCTTTTCATTACCTAGGATTTCCTATCATGGTATAGTATGTCATTATTTGGATATTTGGGTATCCTTTTGATAATATTTATTTGATGAATATGATGATTTGTGTTTCTAGTGGTGCAGTTGTCGTTGGGGGCAGTCCTTTTCACCCGGCGAGGAATATATGAGTTGAAAAGATTCATCACGGTAGGGTATTAGTTCATTTCTGATTGATTATATATCATGTGGGAGGTATCTAATCTTGATTTATTATAGAAAATATTTTTGAAACCCTAATAAATGATTATATTATGGTATAATTAATTGAAATGAGATGGGGGATATGATGAGAATTTTTTTCCTAGAATGTATTGTTTGTGATGTTGTGAAGTATATTGAAAACATTCCCCACAAAAAATGTTCATTGGTGATACTTGAATGTGAGATAATCAAGTTTCATGTTTGTGGATTCCTCTTGAACACTTGTATGTTGGAATTTTTTATTCATTTAAACATGGTTAAAAAAAGATTCTCTTGGATTAACATGTTTCTGTGAAAATCCCTGAAATAGAAAGTTTTATTAAATTATGGATGCCTTATTAAATCGAGAAATTTGTTATTTTTTGTTATGTGTGGTGATTTGTTGTGTGGGATAGTTGTGGTTGTGTGTGTGGGACCACTGTAATGTAATTTGGCTATGTTGTGTAGTGTGGATATGCTTTGGTGTGTTCTGGGGTACTTTTTTGAGCATTGGTGCGTGACATGGGTTGGTTTGGGTGGTGTGGTGTATGAAGATGTAAATGATACATTCACAAAACTATGTAACGAATATTGGGTTGAGGGATTGATTGATTGTGTAATGTCTGATAACTGTTTCACAGTGCGGCTGCAATCAGGATGTGCGGTGATGACTTTCCATGATGGTTATTGTGTTCTATTCTATGTAGTTTCATACATATTATTTGAATTAATGAATAAAAAATTTGTTAATAAAGTTTGGATCTAAATTGTGGTTATTCTTTTATTAGAATGTATAAATGAGTTGTGAATAATGAATGGTATTGGGTTATTTATGTTGTTTATTAATTGAATGGAGGTTGCGGCATGATGTTTGGGGTTGTGCATTTATAGGTAATATAAATGTTATACGTGTTTTTATTTGGTAACAGGTTTGAAGGCCCACATTTTTTTCTTGATAATTTGGTATCATAGATGAATGTAATTTTATTTTCCCTTTTTATTTATAAATGAACCCCACCAGTGTTGAGCACTAGGTTCCTAACACCCCTATCATCACAGGGGAGAGTGCCTTTCCCAGACATCCTGATTAGTTGGATTGATGGTTGGACACCATATCTTCCCTAATCATTCTTCGATGAAATGATATACAAAAATTCATCCGGAAGGTAGAGGTTTTCCAGGCCCATGTGAGTGTTGGAAATATATGCTTTCCCTAATGTCATTGGGATGAGATGTAATGTGATTTCAAAGGTGTCTTCAGGTTACTAGCTATTTTTAATTCCTAGGAATCTTCATGATGATATGTTTTATACTGTACCACTTTTCTTTGGGATGTGATGTTGTTTGTGTCCCGGGTGTATGTTGGCACGATGTTTTTTGGTTTGTTTCCTAGGTGTCTATTTGTGGTAAGTGTTGTGGTTTTTGGACCAGGTGTATTAAGGTGGGATGTGTTGTGGTTTAAAGATCATGTGTTTATGGGTGGGATTTGTTGTGGCTCATGTCCTAGGGGATGGGATTAGGTGTGGTTGTGTGTCCCAGGTGTGTGTGGGAAGGTTGGGAGGTTTAAATTTTGGAAGAGGTGGGTGTATGGGGATGTTTTTTGTTTGCAAAGAGAGGATAAACCCTTTGGATGTGGTTCCGGGAACCCAAATCATTGATGTGCGTACTATATTTAACTATATGACATGCATTACATGGTTATCATGTCCTGGAGATGATAGGATGAATACTATACAATGTTATGTGTTGTTTGGTTATTCCATTTTCTCAATGGGGTATTAATATTCTCCATTTCACTTGTGCATGATAGGCATATGTTTCATTTAACTATGAATACTTGTATGCTCACCCAACAAAAATGAAACAATTTTCAGGTTTCCAAGGGGATTATATGGACCAATATGGGTGTTACTATCTCATGATTTTGTAGCTTCCATTATTCACCCCATTATATTTAATTTGGTACATACATTGGAGTTTTATATCATCTATAATAGTTTTATTTTAAACTTGAATGTGGGATGGATTTTCATTATTTTTTATATATTTTTCTTGGATATGAATTTTTTGAACCATCTTATCCACTGATAATGTTATAAAACGAAAATGCCTTCCATATTGTGTGACATGAATACCCTTGGTGCTATTATCCTACCTAGATCCTACTAGAGGCGGGACTCGAGGGTTGTTATTTACACTTATTCATTAATAGATTAAGAATGGTATCATTGTAGTGAGGGGTCATGACGACATCGCTATATATTCATTGGGCTATCTAGTTTAATGGTGTTATTCTAAGGGAAACTCAAACTCTGTTTTCTAACCACTAGTGTTCATGTTGTAAATTCGATCATGTGTATATTTTTAGAATATTGGACATTGTCCTCCAAATGGATATCCATATTCCTCCAAACACCTACATACATGAAAAATAAGAAAATATATCTAGTTTTATCAGATATATAAATAATTCATAAAATGTAATGGATAATGTGTTATTACCTCCTGGTCATAGAGAATATCATCCCAATGATGTATCACTTGAAATCACTATCATTTCACCCTAATGAAATCGAGTCTCTTCCAAATAATATTATATTATGAATCCCTTGAATCCTCCATGATATTCACATGTATGATCTCTATAAATATCTTCTAAATCATCATATGAAGATGATTATTCTCATTCCAACTAACGATCTGAAATTGTATGTACACGAATGAAATAACGGGATCCTTCTTAAAATGATAAATATAGATTAAATTATTTTGATAAGGTGGAATATTTTTATCAATGAAATATTAAACTCATAATAATTATCAGTCTACATTCTTGGTTGTTTAAACATATATTTCACATTACCAAACAAATCTATGATCTCAATGGACTCCACTAACTAGGGAGACAGTTTCATCTACCAACAAAATTAAATGGTGACTAAAATGTTGAAACTCAATCTTGAAAAATGGTATTGATACTTCAAATACCATAGGATGGTGGGAATAATAAATACCATATCTATAAAAATTCTATGAGGTCATTGGGCACTTCCAAATAACCAAAATATACTATGGCATCCCCAATAAATTACACAAATTAATAACTCCTAACATTCAATCCTCAAATAGAAAAAGGGTAATTCAACATTGAATACCATATAAAACATCAGGTGGATCCTTCTAAATAAATTTTTGATTACTAATTATATATTTTAACTAATATTCGTAAAAATATATCACTATTGAACTAATAAATTATTTGATAAATATTTATAAATATTTATTTTATAATAATGACAGTTCTCTCAAACTTCCAATTGTATTGAAGATGGTATTCTATGATAAAATTTTGAACAGTAATAAATAAACCCTACCAAATCAGCCATAGGTGAGACATAAATATCACATCCAGATAAGAATGAAAAATAATTGATAGAATATATAGACACGTTATACCGCATACATATATCATACCCATATAATTAATAGATTGTGTCTCTCTTATTTATGGGATGTTAGTATCTTGGGTTAATAAGTCTATAATCACCCTCATGTTATCACTACCATATAGTGACATTTCTATAACCACCAGGAAATCCATGGGCACAGATCCCCCTTCGACATAAAAATTTGACATTCTTAAAGAAGATCCCTAGGAAGACGGTGATCGTCCTTTAAAAATAGAAAAATAATTACTAGGGAATAAAACATGATATGAAATTCTATAAACCTATATACATAAAAAAACCATAAATTCTAATGGTGCATCTTCGTAATCCATGTGTAAATAACTTATCTCGTATTTTTTGAGTCACAAATCAACATGTTAGGAATTCTCATAGGGATTAACACTTTGAAAAAGATGTGGATTACATTACCTATATCGCAATACAAATCAATTGGTATCTCCAAAAATATATGTATTCTATCTCGTAACCATGTATTCTATATCATAAAATATACTCATGTTCCCTATTTCTTGGAATAAATATTCCATACTCAAAAATTACATTACATATCAACCCAATGTAACTAATCCATTCAGATGAATCATATCAATGAGCCTCATTATCTTCCACTCACTAGTATCCACCTTCCCTACCTACACCATATATTTATTTATTTTTGTGAATTATTGAAAAAATTACACACATTATTTGTATATTCTATCTCGACTTTAAAATACTAACTATATTAAAACCATCCCTTATACTGATGTTTCTTGTATCTCTATGAATATACATACCCAGTGTTGTTGTGGTATACATATACGATGACTTATCACGCATATGATATTCAGACCCACTACTCTAAGAATACAGTTTATTTGGTATCTATATATCTTATGTTATATAATTTTGGTCAGTCCTCTAAATTATCAAGTCACAAATTTAATGAAATGCTCATCCTAATGTGTAATGATTCCAAGAATAACTATAGAGGTGTAAAAATATTGGTTATTCAATATCCCAAATAATGTTATGTATAAACATGAGCATATTTCGGACATCCATTCTTCTCCAGAGAGTAAAAATACTAAGAATAACTCTCTGAAAAAACTAATTTCTTTTCTTCATCATTCATTATTATTTTTGGTCTAGATATGTCTTGAACGAATATTGTACAATTAAATTCATGGAATTGAATATTTTATTCATCAACAAGGTTTAAAGGTAACTCCAATGAATCTATAACCTAAATCATCTTATAATTAATATTTATTCTTATCTTAGATATCAAATTCCTCACGAATATGATATAATTTGAATGGATCCAAAACTTCAAAATCATACATAATGGGACATACTCTACCATGATACCCAAGAAAATACATTAATGGTGAGGGTGATCTTCCCATGACCAAGATTATAAAAAAATTATGGTCTTCAAGAATACCAATAAATAATTCATTTATATATTTCAGACCATATTCGTCTAAAGGAATGACATAGATGGAATGTTCATCAAAGAAGAAAACATCCCAAGGAGATAATATAAGTAATACCATTTCCAGAAAAAAAACATATGTTATTTCAAATGTACTCAATCGAATCTTGTTATAACATGATATCAAATATTTCTCATAGAACATCCAATCTCACCATTTTTTAAAAAACTGACTAATAATATATGGAATAAAATATTTGTTCGTGAATAACAACATGTTTATTATCACATGATAGAAAAATAATATCAGTGGGATATTAATCATCTCAGAAAATATAGTAGGAGCATGCCCTGGAACAATACATGGGTAAAGAAAACCTATTTCCATAAAATACTCTAGTAAATAATTTAGTTCAATGATATCTACATGATCAATCATATTATTAATAATTTATTTTCTATACATAACATGGTCAAGAATACTTATAAATTCATCATCTCTATCGGTATGCAATTGTGATAAATACTTGGGAAAAATCACCAAGAGCTAGAAAAAATTAATAGGAAAATATTTTAAACTCAAATTCAAATCAACTTATTGTAAATTTGAAATCTAGTACAAAATATTACTCAGATCTTGATGTTGAATCCTTGAATATACTTCCCTAATATCATAGTATGGAGAAAATGTATAAGACTCACCCACAGTATACTGATGGTGGCCCATAATTAAAAAAAACAATGTTCTTTCAATACATGTCGACTATTCCCTAAAGAAGATCTCTTTAATGCAAATAAACATTTAAAAAATTTGGTACCCTGAGTTTTATTTATAAAAATAATACATTATTTTTGATATGTATTAATTAAATTTAATACTAATGCAAATCATATAACTATACTGGTTTACATTCATTAATAACTAGGTAAATATTTATCTTATATCATGATGTATCATCAATATCCCCTAGATTATCTTATATCAATGTATCCCTATTTGACATATTCTAAATTTAACACTTCTTAATAACATGGATAAAATGATAAATTATAATGGGAGAACATAGATACATCATAATTTTAAATAAAGGTTATATAAATTGAATATCATATACTATAATTAGATATGTATAAGTCGATGATGTCATTAACATATGATATGATGTCTATACTTAATCATTCATTGATCATAAATCCATAGACATAGAATAATTATTTAGATGTTAAAAAAATATTTATAATTTCATCGAGTCATTATTAATATTTCATGAGTCATGAAACAATATCATAATTATAAGAACATTTATAGAATTGTTTTCACAAAAATACCATTAAAAATAATATCATTACTCAAGGAACATGTCAAACACAATCATAACATAGTGATGAATGTCCCCTAAAGGATTGGTGTCTCACTATAATCTTTTTTCATTCTTGGAATAGTTTCACTCTCTATCCCCATTTACATTATATAATGGGTTATAACCCATTAGCAAAGTCATTTATGGTATATATAATTTTAGTTCCACCTAAAAAATAATTGAATCCCAATATATGTGTATTATAATATCATAGTGACATTGATTATGGAATCATACCATATCCCATAATAAATTATTTTCAAAATCATTTAATAGTGATATTACCAATATTCATAACAAAAATAAATGTGTTGATTATCATTTGAGAAAATATCTCATGTATCCTACAAAGCATATTATTTTTTTAGCAAAGAAAAAGAATATGTCAAAATTAAATTTCATATCCTTATTTGATTACTTAATAAAAATATACTTATGTTATGATAGAATGTTAAATAAAATTTATAAAAAATTAAATAAAATTATTTCATTGAAAATTACTTTTGTAATTTATAAATGATTCTTTAAAAGAGATAAAAATTAAGAAGTTAAGAAAATGTGATCTTGATGTACATGTTAAAATTGATATTCATTTGTCATATTTTGTGAAAATAAAAAAATATCCATTTTTTGAATTCATTTTTAATTCATTTTTAAAACGATGAAAATAAATTAATATATTTAAAAAAATATTTGTATATAATCATGGAATCATAGGATTAAATATTATCAAAATAATTTTATAAAACACAGATATGGGTGAGTGATTTTATTAACAAAATAGTTTATAATGTGAAATTCTCCAAATAATATTCAAATTAATTAGAATTTGAAAATATTAAGAGATGTTTGGGAAACCTGAAAACAAAAGATATTTTATGAGGAGAATAAAATACTTTTTTAAGAGGAAACATCATATAATTCCACCAAAGCATGTTTTTGTATAATCAATTTGGATTAAAATGAGAATTTAATATAAACCCTAATATGTGGTCTAGCCAAACATTTTATTGTCACTTTACGCATGAAAAATAAATTATAAGAAATTATTATAATATAAATATATATATATATTAGTATATACAAATCTATTAATAAATATTATTTCTGGCCCATTATCAATTCATAATTAAAATAAAAATTCAGTGGAAAACTGGTATATTTTCGATTCATGTTTCTGTTAAAAGGATCCCATCCATATACATTGGTCATAATATCATCGCGAAAAAAATTTAAATCATGTATCAAGTATAGTAATATTTCACTATATACTTTTAAAACCATATATCTATAGTGGTGATAACAAATGAATCATGTCAAATGGGGTAGATGGTATTCCATATGTAGATGTGAGTAATGTATCCATTTCACAAACAAATGTGAAGAAATAAATGAAAAATATTATATTTAATCATAATAATATCATAACATTCATATATATTCATTAATTATTTTCGCATGACCAATCATGTATAGTAAATATCATAAAAAATCACATTACCTCATATAGATTATAGTGCACAAAATGCATATACTACGTATTCATGAGTTCCCACATTGCAAATGATGATTTCAATATAGAAATAATTGTATTGTATTTAATTTATAATTTTTTAATAGATTTATTTTACCATAAATAGGGTAAATAAAAAATATTATTTAATAAAATTATATTTTAAAAAGAAAAATAGATTTATTCACATTCAATTCATACTGACAAGCATTAAATAAATGATAAAATATATAAATTAATATATTATCTAAAATTTTATTTAATTTATTAAAAAATATTTATGACAAATATATTTAAATTGAAAAAAATTATTATATATATAAGGAATTGATGTAATAACACCCACACACACCCATGGGCCTGTAATGGTATGAAAAACCAAGCTCCAATGATTTTTCTACATCATAGAAATGCCATTAAATGTCATTACAATGTCATAGTTTCCTTATTTAAGTTACATAGGTCTTCACCACATACTTAATCACTCAATTTATATTATATTTGAGCCACATTATAATAATTTATCACATGATATAGGGTCACAATGATACAAACAATAGAGGATTCCTATTTCTAATAGAATTCATGAGTTCCCACATTGCTTTTTCAAATTCTTGATTCATCCAGAAAACCTTAATTGGGTGAGTAGTCCTATTCCTTAACATTTTATCTCTATTAAGAAACTATTTTTTCAGTTGTTTCTCATAATAAATATCATGATCCCTTTTTATATCGTTCTATTAACATGTTGTCACAGATTTAGGATATTGTTTCTAAAAATTGATATATAGAAATATTTATTAAATTAGGAGAGGATATGAGGAATATCTATAAAATAATATACCATACTATTGGGATTAAATTTCATCGGTTGAAATTTAATAGTTTCTTGACATTCCCTTCATTCTAAATATCACAAGCCTCTTTCAATGATGTATATAAAGGACAACCTTATAGCCAAAATTCATCTCCAATCCGTACTGATGGATATTAGTTCAATTCTATTTTAAACATTTATTTTCTCTAATATAATATTATATTGATCTATAACTCCAAACCATTTCTTTTTCTAAATTGGTTAAATTACGAATTCTTCACCAGAATTATCAGATCATGTTTGAATCTTTCATACTATTCTATAGATGGATTTGTAATGATCCATCAGAATCAATGAGTGTGTTCTAATGCTGTATGAAATTTAAATTATATTTTAATATTGACCCCAATTTCCTCTGAAATAAAAGTCGCAATAACATAATATATCATTGTTTTTTGAATGTTCCTATAAATTTAACTTCTATTTGTTGATGATAATCTATTATAATTCTCGTCTCATTAATCAAATATTACAAAAAAAACCTCTCAAGAAATTAAATGATGATGTCAATTATTTATGACATGTTATTTATTTTTGTACACCCTATAACACTGTAACATTATTAGTTTTTATACATGAATCCTATTCAAAACGAAATATTCTATGTTAGAAATTTAATGTGATGATTTTATGGGAGCATAGGAATGATCAAATTCTGATGGTGCAGTTTTAAATAATTTTTGGACTTTTTCAATTTTTATATGCATCATGCACTATTTACATGAATTATTATTTTTTATATCTTATGTTTATATTCTATTTTCATATATGAAAGTGGACGTGCATATATTAGTATATAAGATGATTTCATTATTATTATTTTTATTATATCTCGATTATTTTTTATGTGGTTAATTGTAATTCTTCTATTACATACTGTGATTACTCATTATTGTGCTAAAAATATATATAGTGGTCTAGACTATCCAAAAAATAATTATAGACCCCAATAATAGTCAAACTATTATAGCTTAAATGGAAGAGAACTCATTTCCATACAAAAAACATTAATTTTTTATATATTATTGAACATTTTTTTGGATTTTCTAGTGGTATAAATAATCGTGTTTCCATATATATTTCAATTTGATGTTTGTAGACAAGAGAAACAGGATAATTCGTAATTTTCTAATGAACCTTTACTTAGGTGTAACTATCCAACTTATAAAAAAATCAAAAATTTCTATGATTTGATGGATTGTTTTGGATAATTCGTACAAATGTAATACTAATTTCACCGATGGGTGATGTACCTAATTTATATTATTAATTTTTATTATTATTAGGTATTCACATTTCACCTTTTTTTTCAATATTGAAATGAATTTTTTATTCATTCATCATCATATGTAGATATGGATTTAACAATCATGCATTCAAAATTCCATGATTTCTTTATTATGTGAAATATCTGAAACAATTCATATGTTCCTTTATAAATATACATTGTACAAGATATCATTTCTAAAATATTAGTAAAATATAAAATTAGTTTTTTAAATGATGGTGCTGAAGCCACATTTTATTATTAAATCATACCAAATACTTCTTTTGATAGGGTAGAGGGTGACCATTACATGGCTTGATGGGCCAGGGGCATGAAATACCACTTTTTGGCCCAAAGGGTCCATAAGTATATAGTACTACTATAGTAAATGGTCTACCACAGTACCTGCTACAGTACCACCACCACTATAGTTCTCGTAATGTATCTTGGTAGGAATAGTGTCACTACCACTATAGTTTCTCTACTACTACATTGATGCTACAGTGACCTGGGAATTTCACCCCAGCCCAAATTTTATCTTGGGACTTTTGTTGATTTTTATTTCATGAATTCCAATTATAATTTATAGTGATTTGAATTCTGTAGATTTTTAATGGTGATTCAACTATCCATGTCAATGTAATTGTATTGGTTCATCATGGTTCAAGATATAGGGGACACGTAGTAGTTATATGAAATTATAATTCAAATGTATAAAGAATTTGAATTTATAACATTGGAGTGGTATAAGAATCGAAATGAACCTATAAATATATATACCTATTGAATTATAAACCATAAAATAAATAATTATTTTTAAATGGGAATTCCAATTTCAAAATAAAAATGTTTTTCCTCTAAATATTACAAATGGTTCTCCAAGGATTTCAAAATTTAGTCTGAAATAGAGAACATGACCCTGACGTGATTTTAGTAATTTGTAATTGGGAGGGTATCTTTTGTCCCATATGATTTTCAACATCACCATGTACTTGATTTATTATCATAGAAGAAAGGGATGTTGAATATTATATTTGAATACATTATGAGTATCCTTTTTTTTGTTGATGATATTCTCATTAGTCAAAATTGTCATTAAGGCATGTACATGGATTTTTTTGGATATTCTACCATAGTGAAATTAGACAATGCTCTAGGAAGGTGGTTTTGGGTATTCCCCATTGACAGTGGGAACCATCCCACCGATATTACCTATTGATGAGCCACATGTGACACCTCCTTCAATCCCTGATCAATGTTGTGAGAATATGTTTCATGGGGGTTTCATACACCTTTTGAAGACTATACAGGGGCCCCATGACATACCGTATATATATGGAACAATTGTCTATATTGTTCCATTAGTGACACCCTCCTAATATTTTTTTAGAATGTAGTCCTCGGGAAGATGTGTCATGGATGGAGTTCATGTCATTGATAATAGATAATCTTAGGAAACCTCATGGGAATATAGTGAATATCACTGTATAAATGCTTCATTGATTATCCAATAATTGATTTGCTGTCCTTAATCAAGCTGAAATGTATCTTCACATTGTTATGAGGGATTTATTGAATAAATTTTATGATTAAATCAATCCTAAATCACTAAAAACATATCATTCGTATATTCTTTTAAATATCATGAAGGGAACTATGTCTATTATTTACTATTCATCTAATTAAATGAAATTTATTTATTTACACCAATTATTCTAGGTGATGATTAATTCCTCTTTTGGATATTTGTGTATTGAATGAGGCATGAAATTTGATTGTTGGTGAACGAATTTTAGTTAACCACCACGCTATTAATAGTCAATCAATCCATCATGAACAAGTAAAATCTAAGAGATATTCTAGGTGAGGGCCAGAATTGAAAAATAGTCTTGATAATTCTTCACCTAGTGGTATAATGTTCCTCCTAGAGGCATATTGTAAAAAATGTTGAAACTATACTAGCCACACCATTATATAGTTTCTTTTCCATCAGTGTTGGAAGTCTTGACATACGAATCTCTAATGTCTTAGTATCCCCTATGAGGTTATTACATGTGGAAATTTGGGGGATAATCAATTGTATTATAGAAATTATCAAATAATACCTTGATAGAGTGGAGCATTATTGACATATTGATTGAAATTAGGGTTTGTAGCATCGATCAGGTGGGAAATCACATTAATGGTGGCCATTAGCGATTAGTTCATTGGCATGGGTAAGGAATCCAGACACCGAACATACAACACCAGTATAACAGACTAACATGTTGTAGTAATGTAAGATTTCATGGATATGAATCAAGCTAGATATATTAATTATAGATGACACGTCGGTAATAGATTGTTGATATTATAATGGTCAAGTTATGTTTTTAGAACCCTCTAATTTAGTGAATATTTTTTGGATATAGTATCTTCATATTATTTCATGTATGTGGATATTATTGAATGTATTGTACATGAAACATTGTATTTAAATTGTTTTAAAAGACAATGAACTCAATTTGGAGTGAGGTCAGATACTAAGTTCTAATTTATTGAATATTACCTTTGGAAATATAGCTATAAATTCATAAGGAACCTCTTATTCCTTTAGATTGTAGGATATGAAATAATTATCTGGATGGAATAACTATTACCATACCCTGATCATGTTTATTTTTTCATTGATTTGTCTCATTCATGTCTCCCAAGGGGAGAGATTATATTCAGATTGGATAATTGGATGTCAAGGAAGCTCATGATGGACCAGAGCAATGTCACCTGGGTGGATTATAAGCCTATATTTCTTTTATTTTATTAAATTATTTAGGAACACATCAGAAATTTTTCCTATCTATAGTAAAGTATTTAGGTATGACTTCCACACAAACATTTTTGTGCAATAATATGTGATGGAGGTAATGTGAACTATAGATTATGTCCTAGGAGTAGCAATGCTATTTTCACATCCATATATCATATCACTTTTAGATTATTAAAAACTCATGAGGTAGTGGGATGATTAGAAATACAAGTTGTTTATCTAGCCAAGTACCACGCAATGGGTTTCTCTAATCAATTTTATCAACAATGTGAATGGAAACATTGGGAATTTAATGGATTACCATAAATTAAAACAAATTATAGTTATGAATTGTAAAGACCCGTAGAATTCAAGGGAAATTGTTTTCTTAATTTTCTTTGGGATTTTACAAGAACGCAGTTTCTTGACGGCACCTGATTCCGAGGCCCAGTGTGCCCAGAATAATTTTCCAAAGTTTAGCACGAGTACGTTCAGTGAACGAACAAGCGAGTTTTTCTAACTTTTGAACCGGTGCTCGGAATCGAATTCCAAGGGCACCGATGGAATCGCAGCGCCGGTAATTACTTAGAAATCCCTTTTCTAGAGTTGTGTTTGCTCGGGTGTGGTTTTTAAATTTTTTGGTTAAGTAATGGATTAAAATAAAAATGATGCGACCAATTATTATTTTACTTGAAGTTGTTTAACCTAAGCTAAGTGATTGGAGTGGGACCCAAAATATCCTACCCACTAGGTAGGATATTTTTGAGGTGGGGCCCACAAGATCCCCACCGTTTCATTTCTTCACCCCCTCCTTAATTAAGGTAATGCACCCGCACCCCTATTAAGTTGAAGTCAACCCTTGCATTTTTTTGTTTATGAAATGCCTCTATAAATTTGGGCGGTTTAAACGTTGCAATTAATTCATTTAATTGATTGTTTCATTTTTGAATTTCAAAAAGAATGGATTGAGAAATAAAATAATAAAAACTCTTATTTTATTAGAGTGGTTGGGTTGTGTGAGGCTGGGGAGAATTTTCTCAAGTTCTTGAAGTTCTTCTTCCTCGACGAAGAATGCGAAGAACACGACGAACACTGACCTCCGACGAAGGTCGACAAGAACGCCAGATCTTCGGAGATCGATGACGCGACACCGACGAATCTTTTCTCTACGACCCGACGATCCTCCTTCCGGGACGTGCAATTCCGCGATGAGCCTTCGTTCAGCTACGCTCGAGGTATGGGTTTTTTAATTGTTTGTTCATGATTACTTCCATCACAATTATTCATTTCAATTTGAGCCGCCTGATATTGCAATAAAGGGAAGAGTTTGGACCGGACGAACACAGCCAAACCTCCTCCCCCTTGTTTGTTTGATTTTTTTTGCGGCACGTGTGAGGCGGCGCAGTGCCGTTGCACCGTGCAGAAGCGATGAGATTTGGGTGAAGAAGCGAGGTGTTGTCGCACCATGCTATTGAAGTAAAATAAAGGTACGGCGCCGTCGCGCCATTCAGGAGAACAAAAAAGGCACCGTAGCCAAAGCAGGGCTATGGTGGAGGGGCACGGCGCCGTCCCGCCACGCCTGATGGACCATGTTCGCGGCCGTAGGTCGTGGCGGAGCAGGGAACGGCAGCCGGAAACCGGCCGCCGGTGTCGGAGCAGGGGGGAAGGGACCGCCCCGGTCCCATGGCGGTAGCAGCCGGCCGGCCGGAGCAGGCCAGCCGGTCAGGGGGAAGACTGGGGGTTCGTAACCCCCAGCTGGCCAGCTGGAGCGGCACCCCCACATGGGGGCCGCAGTTTCAGAATGCGGGGGGCAGCGCGCCCCCCATTCATCACTCAACCGTTACGGCCGAGCCGCCTAGCCGAGCATGCCAGGACGAGCCCGCCAGGACAGGCCGCCAGGCCGGGCCATGCCCTAATGGGCCGGACCCGGACCCGGGTGGGGTCGACCCGGTTTGGGCCGACCCAGGGGGTACCGGGCTGGGTCGGATCGTGCCCGAACCCCCTAATTCTGGACCTCTCACGGTCTTTCTCCCATAACGTGGGTTGCGGACCTCCGATCGATGCACCGTCAGCTGCGATGAGATCATTGCATCAAGATGGTTGTTTCAGTATATTACACTAAAGGTTTCGGAGAACATTGGGTTCATCCGGGTTGGTTCGTACATTAAACCAACCGGGCCCTCGGAGTGGAAACACATATAACTTGAGCTCCAAACATCCGATTGACGTGCCGTCAACTTTGATGGTTTCCTCTTAGTGAGACAGACCTTTTTTCTTACTCCGCTCAAGGTTCAGACGTAGTTGGAGTATTGTCGGGTTGGTTATGACTTAAAAACCAACCGGGCCCCTAGGAAGAAAGGCCAATAACACTCAGACTGGATGTCCGATTTATGCGCTGTCTGTGACGTTGAGTTACTATTGACGATACAGAACTTTTGGATATATCAACTACGGACTGAATGTCAGTTGATGTATCAGCCCCTCGGCTTGTGGATCGGACCCTCCCGAACGACCTTACTATGTGCGGGAACCCTAGAGCTGCATGCGACTGTGACGATGATAGCGACTCTACAGAAATCTTCTATGGATTCGACGACAACGACTACATCACTCATCGATCATATGTGGATCAGTGCTACCGATCCTGTCTGGGTCAGATCCCGTGTGGGTCAGCGCTCAGTGGTCCTGTGTGGTCCAGCGCCTATAGATCCTGTGTGGGTCCGATCATGTGTGGGTCATTGTGGGGGTTAGTTATCTATCGATCCTTTGTGGGTTATTGCGGGGGTTAGTAACTATCGATCATGTATGGGTCTGACGACTTAGATGAATCACGGGTTACATCTGATCATCTCTATTGTCTTACAAAGAAGTATACCTATGTGAGCTGAATGTTGACTTTCAATCATTATCATCAATATGATTGACTTGATTTCCTGTGTGGATTGTGTTGTGCTATCCTGTGTGGACGTGATCGATCATTGGCTCGGATGTTGGAGCCTAACTGGAATTGATGACTTAGGTATATGTATGGGCATATACCTAAGTAGTGTCAGATGTAACTTCGTGATTTTATCTTTCATTTGTGGATTATCCTTCGTGGATTCTGGGAGACCTTCGGGCATCTCGGGGTCCCTACTGAGTAGCTTATACTCACCCCTACACGGGCTATACCCACACTACGTTGTGTTAGTTGTAGACGACAGACAACGCTGATCGTGGTTGAGGCTTGCGGAGCAGGTCAGTAACTGAAGGTGGACCACTGGGTGGGACGTACTCGGAGCGAATGGCTGGACCCGAGGAGATATGGAGGCTATCAGTACCCACCATTTAGGTGAGACTTTCAGTGGAAGGCTTGACGTTGCTGCTTTACTTTTTAGTTTTTGTGCTCCCATTTCAGTTGTACTTTACTTTCAGTTTGGGTTTTTCTTCTGGCCCACTTACTTTTCCGCACATACTATTGTACCTAGTTTTTACATAGTGTTTACATCTGATTGCTTTCTCTTTGGTGTTTGTTTACGTTACAAAGTCAACGCCTTCCCTTTTTCTCGGTAATTACTCCTTGTTGCTAGTCGCCAGCCCCTGGCCTATGGAAGGCGGGCTTGGGGTAGTCACGGCACGGGCCCCGAGGACGGGTTGGGACAAATTGTTATCATAGGAGTTCAATTCTACCGTAGAACACAGGACTCTGATCTTTTTCTATGTGAAGGAATAATGTTAAGAGTATTGAGTGTGGTTATTAGTCCAGGGAGTCCTGTGTTGGTGAGGCGACCGACGTATCCATACACCAGGACCCTGACTTCTGATTTCCGACTTAATGCACGAGAACATTGATTGCATGTGTGTTTAATGTTTTCTTTGTGATTACTTTATGTCAGCTCACCAGGTATACAGTTTGACCATGGTTCACCTGTTTATTTTTAGGATGACCCCACGACGGCAGCCAACTAGGGTTCCGAGCGTTGTACGTGACGACAGCCCACAGAGCGACGAGGCCACGGTACATGGCCCTTTGACAGCAGAGGCACTGGTGGTACCGCTAACCGACGAGCCACTAATGCTACCGACCCCAACCGCTGACGGTGCACATTGCCTTACTGCACTGCACGAGTTTCAGCATCAGCGAACGCCTAGGTTCTGTGGGGAGACGGACCCCCATGCATCCGAGGATTGGTTGGAGGCAGTTGTACGAGTTTTCCGTTTGGTAGGGACACCATAAAATCTCATGGTGATCCTTGCAGTGAGTCTCCTGCACGTGGCAGCAGGTAGATGGTGGACCTTGATGCTCCAGGTGCATGACGAGGCATCTCTCCTCTGGATAGACTGTGAGAGCCTCTTTCTCTCAGAGTTCGTTCCAGCCACCCTCCGTGCGGTGCGCATCCAGGAGCTTCTACAGCTGTGGTAGGGCGGCATGACAATCGCCCAGTACTCGGTGTGATTTACCGACCTCTCACGCTATTTGACGGACATGGTACGAGACCCAATCTTTTGGGCCCGGACCTTCGAGCAGGGATTGATGTATGAGATCAGGGAATCATTGTTCTCCATCAGCATTCCGGCATAGGCAGGGGTACTGGAGAAAGCCCTTCTCATCGAGAGCTTTCTTGCGGAGTCAGCACCAACGGCGAGACCTATCGCAGGGTGGCAGGTAGCAGAGTCTTCTGCAGCAGGTACTCGACGGATGAATCATGGGTCCAGGTAGACCAGACCCTCAAGTAGACGACCTCAGGACACTAGATCAGAGGTGCGGGGAACTCAGAACATAGGCAGTCTTTTGGGAGGCAGACAGTGCTACGCATGAGGCGGGCAGGGCCAAATGGATTGTGACTGCCTGACCTTCCGTGCCGAGGAGCAACAAACGGTTGAGGGACCACCCAGGCAGAGGCAGAGGGTCGACCGTGGAAGTCTTCAAGGAGGAGGAAGATGAGGCAGAGGAGATGGCCGAGCATCAGGTGGTGGGAGACGCTTTGAGGCTCTACCACCCCCACCCCCAGGAGGTCCACCCTATCCACAGGGAGCTGGCGGGAAGAGATAGGCACAACTCCAGGCAGTGGAGGAATATGACCACGACACACAAGAGATGATTCTAGTTACTATCTGTGTCTATTCCACCCTTGTTACAGCTCTTATAGACACAAGAGTGAGTCATTCTTTCATTACCGCTGCCCTTGTTCGGAGCTCGGAGATTCCGACAGAGCCGTTGGATCGATCATTACGGCTAGAGACTCCTACGGGAGCAGACTCGACGATTACGCACTGGTGCCGGCAGCGTGATCTTACTCTAGGAGGCGAGAGCTTTGGCTGGGATATTTTTATAGCGACGTTGAGGCCTTACGATGTCATCATTGGCATGGATTGGTTATCTACAGTCCATGATAAGATCGATTGTATTAGGCGCAAGGTGTGGTGTGTACGCACCGACGGGAGCAGGTTCACCTTCACCGGCGAGAAGGGAGCCTTTGCAGCATAGGATGGACTCTTTCAGAGGAGAGGACATCCCATCAATCATCAATTGGCTAGCCTCATCCCAGGAGCAGTTGACGTGTGGAGTCCTGGTTTTCCTGTAGTGGTGGATCAGTATGCCGACGTTTTCCCCAAAAACGATCCGGGACTACCTCCTCGCAGAGAGGTAGAATTTTATATTGATATGTACCCTAGAACAGCCCTGATATCCACCCCAAAGTATTGGATGGCTCCCACCAATCTTCGAGAGCTACAGGTACGGTTGGAGGACTTGTAGGGTAAGGGATTCATCCGACCCAGTGTTTCACCCTGGGCTTCCCCAATATTGTTCGCCCAGAAGGCGGACAGGATCTTGCGACTTTGTGTCGACTATCATCTTCTGAATCAGGTGACCATGAGGAACAAGTATCCACTACCGAAGATTGATGACCTCTTCTATCATCTCAAGGATGCACGGTGGTTCTCGAAGATAGACATTAGATCAGGCTATCATCAGCTCAGAGTTCGGGACGAGGACATGCAGAAGATGGCCTTCAGATGTTGGTATGGCCACTATGAGTTCTTGGTTATGCCATTCAGCATACCCAATACTCTAGCAGTGTTCATGGGCCTCATGAACAGGATCTTTCAGACATACCTCTATCGATTTGTCATGGTCTTCATCGACGACATTTTGATATACTCGACGACTGAGGAGGAGCACACCTACCACATTCGGGTTGTACTAGACACACTCCAAGAGCACCAGATTTATGGTAAGCTCTCGAAGTGTCATTTCTGGATACGCAAGGTCCACATCATGGGACACGTCATCTCTGAGGTGGGAGTTGCGGTGGACCCTGCGAAGGTCGAGGTAGTGCTAGCTTGGGAGCCACCCAGGAGCGTGACGGAGGTGTGGAGTTTCTTGGGTCTACCTAGGTACTACCAGAGATTTGTGATAGACTTATCCAGAGATGAAGCACCACTTGCAGCTTTGAAGAAGAGGGGAAAACAATTCGTGTGGTCCGACAGGTGTCAGCAGAGCTTCCAGGAGCTGAGACAGTGGCGATGGATCGAGTTCCTCCAGTACTATGACTTTGAGATAGTCTATACTCATGGAAAGGGTAACGTAGTAGCTGATTCTCTCATCAAGAGGACGGGCATTCAGATACTTGGGAAGGAGACAGAGCAGCTAGCCGCTTTGCAGATATCCTTCGTGGATAGAGATGGAGCAGCCTTACTTTAGTCACTCACAGTCACTCCTCCAATATTGCAGCTGGTCAGAGAGGCATAGTGTGGGGATGCCGACTGTGAGACGCGGCGTGCACAGATATCCTCAGGACATGCACCTGATGGTTTCTCTTTTGTAGGAGAGAATAGAGTCTTTTTCAGAGGACGTACCTTGGTACTAGTTGCTTTACGGGAGGAGGTGCTGAGAGAGTTTCACACTTCCCCTTTGGCGGTACATCCTGGAATGGCGAAGATGTACCAGGATCTCAGACGACAACACTGGTGGTCGGTCATGAAGAAGGTTGTGGCTGAATTCGTTTCTCGATGACCCACCTGCCAGTAGTTGAAAGCAGAGCACCAGGTACCAGCAGGCTTGGTACAGCCCTTGGAGGTCATGGAGTGGAAGTGGTACGACATATTTATGGACTTCGTGACTGGAATTCCATGCACTTCCAGAGGTCACGAATCTATTTGGGTGATTATCTACCGACTCACAAAGTCGGCTCACTTCTTACCCATCAGAGATAAGGGCTCAGTGGAGATATTGGGACACCTCTATGTTGAGGAGATTGTATGGCTTCATGGTGTGTCATCATCCATCGTCTTCGATCGAGATGCACACTTTACTTCCTGGCATTGGAAGGGGTTGCAGGAGGCATTCGGGACGCAGCTACGCCTGAGCACCACCTTTCACCCTCAGATAGATGGTCAGATGGAGAGGACCATTCAGACTCTCGAGGACATGCTCCGTGCATGTGTCCTCGACATTTTTCGTAGCTGGGAGGTCCACCTACCCTTGGTGGAGTTCACATACAACAACAACTACCACTCCACCATCGGTATGGAACCATACGAGGCGTTGTACGACCGACCTTGCAGATCTCCTCTGTGCTAGACAGACCATGTGCAGTCAGCACTTGTGGGACCGGAGATGGTCCAGGCCACGACAGAGAATGTCCAGGTCATCCAGGGGCAGAAGAGGACAGCTCAGAGCCGACAGAAGTCTTATGCTGACAAGAGGCGGAGGCCACTGGAGTTCGAGGATGGGGACCACATCTTCATGCAGGTCTCACCTCGACATGGAATACAGAGATTTGGCCGAGGTGGAGAGTTTTCTCCAAGCATCATCAGACCATTCCAAGTCCTCAGCAGGATTGGTGAGGTGGATTATCGCCTCTCTCTACCACCTCAGTTGCACCGGGTTCACGGCGTCTTTTACGTATCTCAGCTGAGGAGATAGGTGCACGACCCGACACATATCATTGACCATGGGGAGCTGGACATTGATGATGGGGCGACTTTTTCGGAGGTCCTAGTGGAGATTGAGGATTGACATGAGCGGGTCCTATGTGGATGGTCGATTCCTCTAATGTGCATTAGATGGCAGCACGTGAACCTCCAGGGGAGCACTTGCGTGCGGGAGGTTCAGATGCGTGCTCAGTACCCTCTTTTGTTTCCCTAGTTTATGATGTATCTTTACGGGGACGTAATTCCCTGAGGTGGGAGTAATTTAAAGAGCCATAAAATTAAAGGTAAGTTTTTTTCTTAATTTTCTTTTGGATTTTAGAAGAATTCAGTTTCTGACGGCACCAGATTCTGAGGCCTGGTGTGCCCGGAATCATTTTCTGAAATTTAGCTCGGGTACGTTCAGTGAACGAATGAGCGGGGTTTTCTAACATTTGGACCGGTGCTCGGAATCGAATTCTGAGGGCACTGATGGAATCGCAACACCATTAATTTCTTAGAAACTCCTTTTCCAGAGTTTCGTCGGGTGTGGTTTTTAAATTTTTGGGTTAAGTAAAGGATTAAAATAAAAATGGTGGGACGAGTTTTTATTTTACTTGAAGTTGTTTAACCTAAGCTAAGTGATTGAAGTGGGACCCAAAATATCCTACCCACTAGATAGGATATTTGTGAGGTGGGCCCACATGATCCCCACCGTTTCTTTTCTTCACCCCCTCCTTAATTAAGGTAATGCACTCGCACCCCTTTTAAGTGGATGTCAACCCTTTCGTTTTTTTTCTTTATGAAATGCCTCTATTTATTTGGGCAGTTTAAATGTTGTAATTAATTCATTTAACTGATTGTTTCATTTTTAAATTTAAAATGCATGACTTGAGAAATAAAATAAGACAAAATCTTATTTTATTAGAGTGGTTGGGTTGTGTGAGGCTGGGGAGAATTTTCTCAAGTACATGAAGTTCTTCTTCCTCGACGAAGAACGCGAAGAACGGGAATAATGCCGACCTCTGACGAAGGTCGACAAGAACGCCAGATCCTCAGAGATCGAAAACATGACACCGAAGAATCTTTTCTCCGTGATGCGACAATCCTCCTTCCGTGACATGAAATTCCACGACGAGCCTTCGTTCTGCTACGCTCGAGGTAGGGTTTTTTTTAATTATTTGTTCGTCACTACATTCATCGCCATTCTTCATTTCAATTTGAGCCGACTGATATTGCAATAACAGGAGGAGGTCGTAAAACACGAACAAGGCCGACCCTCCTCCCACTTGTTTGTTTGAATTTTGTTGTGGCACGTGTGAGGAGGCGTGGTGCTGTTTCACCGCGCGGAAGCTATGAGATTTGGGTAAAGAAGTGTGGCGCCATCGCGCCGCGCCGTTGAAGTCTAATAAAGGTGTGGCACCGTCACGCCGTGCCAGAGAACCAAAATGGCACCGCGTCCGGAGTGGGGCCGCGGCGGAGGGGCGCGGCACCGTCGCGCGGCGCCTGACGGACCAAGGCCACGACAGAGTAGGGAACGGCGGCTGGTTCCCAGTCGCCGGTGTCGGAGCAGGGGGACGTGACCGCCCCGGTCCCGGGGCGGCAGCAGCCGGCCGGATGGAGTGGGCAGGCCAGTTAGGGGGAAGAGTGGGGGTTCGTAACCACTGGCGGGCCAGCTGGAGCAGCCCCCCCACATGGGTGTCGCGGTTTCACAACGCGGGGGGCAACGCGCCCCCCCCCCCACCCTTCATCGCTCAACCGTTACAGCCGAGCTGCCTGGCCGAGCTGGCCAGGCCGATCCCGCCAGGCCGGGCGGCCAGGCCATGCCCAGGCAGGGCCGTGCCGCGCCCTAATGGGCCTGACCAACACCTGGGTGGGGTCGAACCGCTTCGGGCCAACCCAGGGGGTACAGGGCTTGGTCGGACCGGGCCAAAACCCCCTCATTCCGGACCACTCACGGTCTTTTCCCATAACATGGGCTGTAGACCTCCGATCAATGCACGATAAGTTGCGATGTGATCCTTGGATTGAGACAGTTTTTTCAGTATATTACACTCAAGGGTTCGGAGAACTTTGGGTTCTGCCGGGTTGGTTTGTACAAGGAACCAACCAGGCCCTTGGAGCGGAAATGCTTATAACATGAGCTCTGGACGTCCGATTGACATGCTGTCGACTTTTATGGTTTCCTCTTAGTGAGACAGACCTTTTTTCTTACTCCTCTCAAGGTTTGGACGCAGTTGGAGTATGGTCGGGTTGGTTATGACTTAAAAATCAACATGGCCTCTAGGACGAAAAAGCCAATAACTCTCAGACTGGGCATCTGATTGACGCGCCGTCTGTGACGTTGAGTTGATATTGACGATACGGAACTTTTGGATACATCAAATCCGAAATTCATTTCCGTTGATGTATCAGCCCCTCGGCTCGTGGATCAGACCATCTTGAACGGGCTTTCTGTGTGTAGGAACCCTAGAACTGGTTGAGACTGCGACGATGATGACGACTGTATAGAAATCTTTCGTGGATTCGATGACGACCACTAAAACACTCAACGATCCTACCTGGATCAGTGCTACCGATCTTGTGTGGGTCAGATCCCGTGTGGGCCAGCACTCAGTGGTCCTGTGTGGGCCAGCGCCTACATATCCTATGTGGGTCCGATCCTGTGTGGGTTATTGCGGGAGTTAGTTACCTATCGATCCTTTGTGGGTCATTACGGGGGTTAGAACCTATCGATCCTGTGTGGTTATGACGGCTTAGATGAATTAGTGGATACATCTGATCATCTCTATCGTCTTGCTAAGAAATATACCTATGTGAGATGAATGTGGAATTTCAATCATTATCTTCGATATGATTGACTTGATTTCCTGTGTGGATTATGTTGTGCTATCCTGTGTGGACGTGATCGAACATGGGATCCGATGTTGGAGCCGAACTGGAATTGATGACTTATGTATATGTATGGGCATATACCTAAGTAGTGTCGGATGTTACATAGTTATTGTATCTTTCCTTTTTGGATTATCCTTTGTGGATTCTGGGAGACCTTCGGGTGTATCGGGGTCCCTACTGAGTAGCTTATACTCACCCCTTCACGGGCTATGCCCGCACTACGTTGGGTTGTTTGCAGACGACGGACATCACGGATAATGGTTGAGGCTTGCGGAGCAGGTCGGTTCCTGGAGGTGGACCACTGGGCGAGACGTACTCGGAGCGGACGGATGGTCCCGAGGAGTTGTGGAGGCTATCTGTACCCACCCTTCAGGTGGGACATTCAGTGGATGGCTCGGCATTGCGGCTTTACTTTTCAGTTGTTGTACTCCATTTTTAGTTGTACTTTACGTTCAGTTTGGGTTTGTATTCTGGCCCACATACTTTTCTGCACTTACTATTGTACCCAGTTTTTACTTAGTGTTTACATCTGCTTGCTTGCTCTGTGATATTTTTTTACTTTACAAAGGCAGTGCCTTCCCTTTTTTCGGGAATTACGCCTTGGTGCTAGTCGCCATCCCCTGGCCTATGGAAGGTGGGCTTGGGGTAGTCACGGCACGGTCCCCGAGGACGGGTCGTGACATGAATCTACATCTATTACATTGAATAGTTGAACGTCTAATTCTTCTCTAATGAAATAGTGCTTTATGAAATATAGATTTTAGGTCAGGTTATCCTTATTTATGGGTTGGACCCTTATACATAACACACAAATAATTCCATAGTTGAAATTTCTTGTATGATTATTTTTTATCGACATGTGGTCTCATGAACAAACCATTTGTTTTCATGGACATAATAATTGTATTCCACCTATATATAGAATAATTTGTATTTGGTTTTATAATTGATATCATTGTCTATTCACATACTCAAGATGATCATTTGAAACACCTTATCATCATATTGATTAGACATATAATGAATTTTTTTTTGACAAAGATAATTAAATTACAACTATGGATCAACAAAGGGAACTTTGTAGGTCACATCATATCAAATCGAAGAGTATCTGTAAACATATGAAAGGTGAGATTCATTTTTTTCTTAAGAGAAGCTCAATAATTTCATTGACATAGAGTGTTTCATGGGGGAAATATCACAATTATATGCATTTATTTAGAATATTCCATTCATTGTATCACCTCATTTGATCATGTGATGTTTTTATGGACTAAATAATGTGATAAATACATCAAAGAGTAAATTTGGTTTATGATATCAATACAAATCCTAATTTTTCAAGAGTTAGGAAGATTCTATATATTATCTTGTGACACAACAGGAATGTGGATGCGGTTAGTTCTAAAAGTGGGCGGTTGATTCTTCGAATAAGTTTTTTAAAATTCCAGGCCTTTGGTGTTTAATTACCAATTAAAAAATTTCGATCAATCTATTGTCATACAAACCATGGGTTTTTGGAGCCATTATTTATGTAGAGATCAGTTTATGGTTTATGAAAACCCCAAAATCATTGAATTCATTTTCATGAATCCTGATTTATTGTTTAGATGGTAATCATGCATTGAATAAATACCAATGTTTTACATTTATATTGTTTATATTCCTTGTAAAAAAATTAGTAGAAATTTATTTTATCTTTAATACTTGATCAAAAGTAGTATAGGAAGTCAGTATTGAATGACAAATAATTTCCTTTTTGGGCCTAAATTTCTTGGCGTGAAACCATATTGGTTATACGATATTAAAATCATTACAAATATCCACATCACCACTAGATATAGTGAAGATGAGAATGTTTCATAACATTAGGGCTTGTCCCAAGGGAGAGTATATCAGGGTGGACCCACTACCACATTGGTTCATCGATGGGGATGTTATATTGATCATTTATAAACAAGTTTTTATTCATATGAAATTAGGAGAAGAGTTTATAAATGATTATAATTATTTTAAATGGAGAGTACATCCAGATCCCATGTGATGTAATGATGTTTAACTCGTTAATATTATTGGCCTACTAGGAAATGGGATACAGTTGGATTTTTTACCCAATATTCCACCTATCATTTGGTGAATGATGAAAAATATTGACTAATTGATCATATATATCCACTACCTGTTCATGTGTGAAAATTTAATTATTACACCATGGATTTTGTGATTGGTATACTGATATCACTTTGTGGAAGTGGTTCATTATGGGAGATCATTGATAGACTTATAAAATTTGACCACTTTTTTCGTATTCATTGTCATTTTTAGTGGAATACAATGGAAGGATATATTATTGGAATATAGTATTCCATTTTTTTGTTCCAAATACCTTTTCATCAAAAAGTTACATACATTTCTTGGTGATATTGGAATAATTTGTGAAGTCTATTGGTTCACAAGTGCTTCTATTAACATCCACTCACTGTCCTATTGATGATCAGTTCAATAATGTGATTCATTATTTTGTAGATATGAATCAATCATTAATCCGCAATTATAATTTCTCATGGGAGAAAAATATATCACTTTTCATGTTCTATATCAATGTTTACTTCTAATAGTTTATATAATTGGATCTTTATGATTCCTTACAAATTATGGCATGTCTTTCACCCATATGGTTCTTATAGGTAGGATAGTATGTTCTATGTGGAGCACATCATGTAGTGGATTTTGTCACGACCCGCCCTCGGGGTCCGTGCCGTGACTACCCCAAGCCCGCCTTCCATAGGCCAGGGGCTGGCGACTAGCACCAAGGCCTAAATCCCAGTAAAAAGGGAAGGCATTTCCTTTGATAAGTAAACACACACCACAGAGTAAACAAGCAAAAAGTAAACACTAAGCAAGAAGAGTACGACTGAAAGTGCGGAAAGGTAAATGGGCCAGAATACAAACCCAAACTGAAAGTAAAGTACAACTCGAAAAGGAAAAAACAGCAACTGTAAAGTAAAGGCCGCTACTCCGAGTTGTCCACCGGAAATCCCACCTGAAGGGTGGGTACAGATAGCTCCTCTGCTCCACGGGTCCCGCCGTCTGCTCCGTGCACGTCCCGCCCAGTGGTCCACCTCCGGGTACCGTCCCGCTGTGCAAGCCTCAGCTAAGGTCAACGCTGTCCGTCGTCTGCAACCAACACAACGTAGTGCGGGCGAAGCCCGTGCAGGGGTGAGTATAAGCTACTCAGTAGGGACCCCGAGACCCCTGAAGGTCTCTCAAATCCACAAAGGATAAACCACGAAGAAAAGTACAAACACGAAGTAACAACTGACACAGCTTAGGTATATGCCCATACATATACCTAAGTCATCAATTAAAATACACTCCAACCTCCGAGCCCAAGTACAACTCAGTCCACGCAGGAAAGTATACGTATTCCACATAGGAAAGCAAAATATAATCCACACAGGATTGCACAACACAATCCACACAGGAAAACAACAGGATTCAGCTCACACAGGTATACTTCTTCAAGGACGATAAAGATGATCACTGATCCATCTAAGTCGTCGGACCCACGAAGGATCGATAGGTAACTAACCCCCGCAGAAGACCCACACAGGATCGGGCTCACACAGAACCTGTAGCACTGATCCACGTAGGATCGCTGAGTGCTGTAGTCGTCGTCGTCGAATCCACACAGGATCACTGTACTGTCGTCGTCAAATCCACACAGGATCTCTGTACTGTCGTCGTCAAATCCACACAGGATCTCTGTACTGTCGTCGTCAAATCCACACAGGATCTCTGTACTGTCGTCGTCAAATCCACACAGGATCTCTGTACTGTCGTCGTCGCAGTCACAGTAGCAGTCGTAGCAGTAGAACAGTCGCAGCTAGTACTAGGGTTCCCGCACACAGCAAGCTCGTTCGGAGGGTCCGCTCCACGAGCCGAGAGGCTGATACATCAACGGTCACGAAGACCGAAGTTGATGTATCCAAAAGTTCTGTATCGTCAACAGGAACTCAACGCAACAGACGGCGCGTCGATCGGACGCCCGGTCTGAGAGTTATTGGCATTTTCGTCTCCGGGGCCCGGTTGGTTTTTAAGGCAAAACCAACCCGACCGTACTCCACCTGCATCCAAACCTCGGGCGGAGTATGCCAAAAGATCCTTCTCACTAAGAGGAACACTACGCGACTGACGGCACGTCAATCGGACGTCCGTAGCTCAAGATATGAGCGTTTCCGCTCCGAAGGCCCGGTTGGTTTCGTGAACGAACCAACCCGGCCGAACTCAAAGTAAACCGAAATCTTGAGTGCGATATACCGAAACGACCGTCTCGATCCAAGGATCGCGTTGCCGTAGACGGTTCGTCATTCGGAGGTCCGAGGCTCAAGTTATGAGCCAAAAACCGAAACTGGTCCGTAACGGGGGGTCCGGGTCCGGGGCCGACCCGGCCCGACCCCCCCCCCCCCCCCCCCCGGGGCGGCGCGGCGGCGGCGGCGGGCCGCGGTGGCGGCGGCGGCGGCGGCAGGCCGCGCTGGCGGCGGCGGCGGGCCGCGCTGGCGGCGGGGTGCCGCGAGGTGGGTGGCACGCGGGGCTAAGCCCCGCGTTATGCTGGAGGGGCGGCGCGGCACAAGGGCCGCGCCCCATTTTTTTCAAAGAGCCCCCCCCACGTGGGGGGCCTGCTGGTGGAACCGAGGGGGCAGCCGGCCCCCTCCCTTTTAAGAAACGCCCCCCCTCTTAAAGAGGGGGGTTTTCATGGTTGGCCGGGGAATTAAATTCCCCGGTTTTAAGTCATCCGGCCGGCCAGCTGGCCGGCCGGTTTTCTCAAACGGGACCGGAACTTCCGGTCCCCTTCTTCGGCTTCCGACGCCGGCGGCCCGGCCGCCGGTCTTTCCTTCCGCCGCGGCCCGGAACCGGCCGCGGTCTCCTCGTCCCGCCGCGGCCTGGAACCGGCCGCGGTCTTCTCGTCCCGCCGCGGCCCGGAACCGGCCGCGGCGTTCGTCATCCGGCGCGGTGCGTCGGCACCGCGCCCCTTCGCCGTGCTTCGATTCTTTTCAACGCGGCGCGACGACGTCGCGTTCTTGAAGATTCTCCTCGGCGTAGCGCGACGGCGTTGCGTAAATTAAACGCACCGTAAACCGCGTGGTGCAACGGCACCACGCCACTTTGCTTCCATCGCAAGAATTAAACAAGAACGTTGGAGGGGGGTTCGGCCGTGTTCGTGCGGTCTGGCCCCCCTCGCGTTAATAATAATAACACAACTTAAAGAAAATCATGTCACACGTTAATCTTGCTAAAAGCACGATCAAGAATAAAATGAGGAATCCAAAAGAAATTCGACAACCCCTACCTCGGGTTTAAGATTCAAAGGTTCGGCTACGCTCCGCGGAAGACGGCGTCGCGGAGGTCGGGTGTCGCGGAAGCCGTTCGTCAAATCCGATGAAGAAGGGATGCGTTCGAAGAGTCACGTCGTTGGCGAAACTTGTACGCCGACGAAGATGGTCCGAGGAGGAAGCGGCGTTCCCTCTCGTTGACACTGAGGACGAAGAAGAGAGGCGTCGTTCTTCGTTCTTCGTCAGAGTTTGAGCATTCTTCGTTCTTCGTTCTTCGTCAGAGTTGAAGATGAAGAGGAATGCTCTCAAAAGCTCTCAAGGGAACAAACAATCAACCAAAAAATAAAATAAGACTACATCTTATTTTATTCTCACTTTGCCAACCTTTCAAAATTCAAAAGTTGAATTCAATTCATTAATTAAGTCTAGAGTTGACAAAATTAAATGAAAAGATAAATTGGCAAGAGTTAAAGAAGGGGAGAGTTACATAAATAAGAGGAAGGGTTTTGAGAGGTTAAGGAATTTGAAAAGAAAAAGGGGTTCGTGTGGGCCCCACCACACTTAATCCTCCCAAGGGAGGTTAAGTGGGTGTGGGTCCCACTTCTAACCTCCTTTGGTAGGTTTTTAAAATAAGTTAAAATAAAATTTGTTTTGCACAAATTTTATTTAACTTAACTGAAAAACCCCAAAACGTAACTTTCAACCCGCAACAAACGCAACTCCCGAAAAGGTCTCAAAAAGCGAATATCGGCGTTGCGAGTTCATCGGTGCCCTCAGATTTCAATTCCGAGCACCGGATCAAAAGTTAGGAAATCCCGCTCGTTCGTTCACTGAACGTACCCGAGCCAAACTTCGAAAATTAATTCCGGGCACTCCGGGCCTCGGAATCAGGTGTCGTCTGAAACCGCGCTCTTGTAAAATTCTAAAGAAAATTAAGAAAAAATTTTCCTTGAATTTTACGGGTCTTTACAGATTTGTTGGAGATTTTACTACTTGTCAATAATAATACGTATGTAATTCATTATATGAATAATTATTTTATCAATTTTCTTATATTACCTATGGAGTTTTATGTCAGATATATAGTATTCATTGATGATTCGACTAGAATAGGGAATATATAGGTTACTTGAAAAGGTAATCTAGTATATTGGATCATTAAATCAATTGAGTTCAAATAAAGGGTGGGACCACTGGAATACAAGATAAGACATAATCATTGAAATAGGTCTATTCAAATTTTCCTCCATGTATCTAATTAATTCGGTTAATATTCTATGTTTTTTCCTTCTATTGGTCTTTAGTAAATTCAATTGGAGGATGATTCTTCATTTGAGGTGTATATTGTTTAAATAATAAATCTTGAAGGAGTTATCTACCCTAATGGAGAATTACTCTTATATTGGATATATCACATTAAAACCATGTATAGGCTGAGACCAGGGAGCAAGAGGCTGACATAAATACAAAATGTATAGAACTATTCTCAGATGTTATTACACTATCAAAAGAAGAGAAAATATGGGAAACTTTTCATTAAAGAGGGGAGGATATATGATCAAAACATTTCTAAGAGGAATGTTTCTATTTATTTATAGATTAAATATTTTTAAAACAATTGTCATAAATATAATTAAGGGTTATAGAAATTTTGGGGCTTGTTCAGATCCAAAAGCTCAGGATTTCAACAAAGCATAATGAGGTGCATGAATGATATATGGATAGTAGTAATAGTTTGGATCAACCATGAAAACCATACATAATAGGTTCGTAGTATAAAAAATGATAAGGAGGATAAAAGGACAATTTGAATTTATCATTCATATTGGAGTGGGGATTTTCATGGGTAGATAATGATTTTTTGAACTGTGTACCTAGTTTTATGATGTTGGGGGTGTCACCCATGATAATGAGTATGCATAATTGATGCATGGTTTAGATAATCATGTGACTAAAAGTTATAGAACGTAATATTTGGTGAAATTACATTATTACCCCTTATTAATTATATTTTTGTTCTTTTCTCATTCTCTTATGCATTTAGGGTATCCTCCTCCTGCAGTAATGCTCCCTTATCTAATAAAACTGGGCCCCCATCTTCCTTTTTCATTTAGCATCAGAATTAATTTTCATTTAGAATTTTCGATAGAAATAATTATTCTCTCTAACATTCATTTTTAAAATCATCATTTATTTCACGAGTTCAAATTGTAATGTTGTTCAAGCTAATATTTCCAATTTTAATTGTATATGTCTATTAATCCTATTTATCATGTAATATCATATGATAACTTAAAATAATTTATGAAGAGTTTAATACATATATATGGTTGGGTTTTTAATTATTTTTTACAATTATAAAGTTAGATATAAATTAAAAACCGTCCAATTTCATCCCTGAAAAAGTCACCTAACATGATCTGTGGCAAGGCCCGAATAGTGTTCCCAATCCCCCTGGATGGAAACTAGTTTCAGGAATCAAAAGGTTATCTAAAGGGAAACATTTCACACAATAGAAGATGATAAACTAGAAATGGAAAAAATATTGGATCCTTATTAAATGAGACAATATCAATCTGAACATTATTTCTACCAAATCTAAAAATTGAAAAAAAACACTGAATAACAAATCCCAATCTTATATTGATGAAGATGACTTCTCCAAGTGACCCTGAGGGTCACACATTGATACCAAAACCAACCATCACACAAAAAAAATTGAGACCATGATGAAATATTCACAACATGATAAAAACGATAATGCAATTTAGGCATGAGTATTATAACATACATTGTATTCCCAAAAAAGTCTATTTCCAAAGAAATTCCATTAAAATAAATGAAACTTAATATTCTTGTTTGAATTATAATCCCTATAAATTTTATTAATCCAAAAATTTCCACTTTAAACCAACAAAATGGTTATATTTTTATTTTTCCATATACAAGAACATTATTCTCCATGTAGGAATCAATATAATTTCAAAGATAAATGGAGATTTTTGTAATTTTAGAAATGAACATATAGTGTGAAAAATGATTTCAAATAGATTTTCATTAAATAGTTGATTAGAATCACATAACATGTTCACAAGGGGTACACCATGAATGTAAGGCATATCAATAATCACATAATAAGGGAATTGAAAATAATTAAACAAGGTTAACAAACTAACAATATATCTCAATCATCTATTTTATAAAACTAAGTTCCAATTGACATGGGAGAGCCTAGGAGGTCATAGAATAATCAAAATCATACTATTCATCATGAATCATCCTAGAAATCTTTCCTCGCATAGTGAAATATAATTTTTCACACATGCTTGATCACACACTAAATAAACTGACCAATTGGAACTATCCCATGGAGATAATAGAAAAAATATAAAATTCCATACTATGGGATACTATTTATGGGACAATAAAATCTAGTGTAGTAACCATTCATAGAAAGCATTCTAGCAATGCAAGGTCTCCATGTCAAAAGTGTAAAGGGGGTGATCCGACCGATGTCATCCTTGCCAAAAATCACATTTAAATTTATCATATATAATAATTCACATAATGTGAACCACATCAAGTCAACAGAATTATCAATCTCTTTCCCTAAATAAATTGATATCAAAGGAGTCCACACCAAGTGTCTCTAATTCTTCTTAATGTAAATGGATCATGAGGAATCCACAACAAAGAAGTACAACCGAATCACATAATGGATCATGAGTATTCCACAATATGGACATCCCATATATTAAATATAAACATGGAATTAAAATTATATAAATAGGATTCAATAGTAAACATTTTCACCAACATTACAAATTAATAAATGGCCCTTCACATCCTTCAATAAATCACCCTTTTCAATGAATCAAATTCTCCTTCCCCAAAGGAGAAATCACAAAAATTTTCGTATCATAATCATTTATAAGAAATATAAATTTATGTACTCTAACAACATGTGAAATCCTAACCCATTTTCATCAAAATAATAGTCCAGACACACATGATAATGACTTGAAATTTCATTTTTATAGAACTAATCCCATTTATAAATCCATTTAAGAATCCCAAAACCATCATTTTTATTTCTCTACAACAGTTAAAATCCCAAAAACTGATATACATTCTATAGTAACATAAAAAATAAATACATGAATTTTATATATAACATTGTGTGTAACATTTAACCGAACAACACAATTAACTTTATAACATGGTTAAAATCACCAATTGGAACCCCACAAAAATATTCCAAAGAACATCGATAAATATTTTACATATAAAAAATGATCATATAGCATGAAACCAATGATTCTTAAATTTAGAGGGATCTGTAAAGGGGAAACTACCTCAACTATAAGTAGATTAAAAAACACAATGTCGAAATAACCCCTCAAAGGATCCATCATCCAAGAACAACCAAGGGAATTAATGACCATGAAAAAATCCCAAAAAAATACATGGGAAACATGAACCCCATTTACACAAGACCAATGGAGAATAATATATCAAGTTACAATTTGACAAAGAGGAATAGGTTGAAGAAATGAGAAAATTAGCGTGGGAAATATAGCACCACACATGAAGAAACATTAGATCGACACCACGGGTTGGAGGAGGAGGCATGTAGAACAAGGGAGAAGCACATAATGGGGTAAAATATAAATGCAGATGAATAAAGGGGTAGATAACAGCTAAAATCCATTGAATTAAAAAGGTTATATTTCATTATTTTTATGATCTAAGAGGCTCACACAGTTGGAAGCTTGGTTTTATTAACTATGCAACAAATATGATTAACAGTTCTTCCTCAAGACAAAACCATCATGCATTCTTACTGCATGGTTTGAAAAACCATGCTTAAGCCATGAACCATCTACTAGATGAATCAAAATTCTTTTATGGTTTCCCAAGGCATGGCACATGATTTCCTATAACCATGTAGAAACTGTGGCCACCTATTGTAAGTCCCAAAAATTATATTTTTAATAAAATGTCCCAAAAGAAACTAGGTAATAACATCAGGGCCGAATAAAAAGAGAATATTTTCTCAAAATTCAAACCCCTAACACCTGGAACTAAAGAGAAAAAATGAGATACAAAAATGAACCGAAACAATTGGTGAAAAATAATTAGTTTGACAATTCACCACACTATAACACATTATGCCCTTGTAAAGACATAATAATTTATTATTGATTCATCAAGGATAAAGGATTATGAAAACCGTAAGACCCAACATCTCAATTAATGAACAAATTAGCCACCAACATGAAAAAATCAAACCAATTATCTAGAAGAATGCTTTTAACATAGACTATATCATGAGAAAAAAATAGGAAAATCAGTCTAAAACCTCCACAAAATTATTTAACAAAACCTTTGAAAATACTATTGAAGACCAGTATCCATCCGAATTTAAAATAAACATGATGTCAATCAATCATCAAAAGGAAGACACCTACTACAAGACTGACATCTGGAAACAAAAATGAATTACCACCATGAGTGGTCAGAATGGGCTCACCACTATAGGAATCCAATTAGCATCGATAAAAATTAAATGAAAGAACAATGATAACTACAGTGGATCTCTGAATAAGTTAGTAACTATTAAGATAATATTTTCATAGGTAACCCAACTTGGGCAAACCTAGAACACATTATATAGTCCAAAAACACCACCACAAGGGAAACATCATCGAGAGAAACATTAAACCCTGAAAAAACCCATAAAACATACTCGGGTTAACCATAGATGGAACACTATTTCATAGTTCCACATACAATAGTCACCACATTTTGAAAGTTAAGAAAACAAAACCACCACACCTCCATAAAAATGAGGATGAACTCTTCAATTTAAAATGATCACAGCAAGGAAATGAGGTATCTACACCCAATTCCCCAAAAGTAAACTTCAATATTAATAATCTACAATAGGAATCATAAAATATCCCCATTAAAACACTAGTGAAAAAAATGACTGTAGATCCTCAAAAAAAATAATACAAGAAAGCTTTAATACGAGGCCTCTAGGTGGAGCCCTAATGTTTGAAGCATCCACTACCTCATAATCAGGATATGATTATCCCTGACCATGATTACCACATTCCACTGAAATAGGGAATTAGAAAATACACAATCAACATCCTTTTTTACATTAAATAATAATCAATGGAAACAAAAAACATTTCATAATATTCAAAATGAAAAATTTGTTTGATTTTAATAGAACTTATTACTATATCCACAAAATCTACATCTATAATTTTAAAACGATTGAACACAACAAAAAATAACCAGGCACCACCATTACAACCAAAAAGGGATATTTAAAATGAGACTCTAATCCATGCCTTGAACACCACCATAATCATGAATTATTTATCCATGTCACTTACTAGTTACACCTACAAAACACTATTTTAAGTGTCTTATGGAAGAACAAGCATGAAATATATTTGGCGAACATTTAAAAATCTAATTTTTATGATATTTGTTTCTACACTAATTACACACAAATATCCTTATCATAGAAGATGTTGATGAAATATCATGAGTGTAATTCCCCGACCCCAGTTACTGAGAGTCAGGGCAATATTACATAACATTGGTATGATCACAAGAAAGATCAAATCTCGAAATACCGATTGGTATAGTAGCCTTGGAAACAGTAGATATATTCATAAGTCTTACATTACATAATAAAAATGAAAACTACTACAATGACATCTTGTCTTCATATCCCCTCATATTATCCATGCAGGTCATTCATAACCAACTTCTTCATATCCTGGAAAAAATAAAACATTGAATGGGGTGAGCTCAAATGCTCAGTAAGGGTATATAATACAGCGGAAAATTATATAAATATTATGCATGGTAAATAATTGAAACCACATGCCCTTACCAATAATATACATGAATAATTTTATGGAAAGAACATGAGATGAGTAAATAATGCCATAATAAAACATAATCATGGGTATTCTACTAGTAGAATGACCATATGAACCATCAATATTATTTCCGTAATGAGGGAATGTATAATTTCGGACATTCTGAACCATTTTTTCAAGGCCTCCGCCAAGGCGTCTAAAATGATTAAGGCCTCGGCCAAATACATAAAACCAATTGGGAAAGGGCCTCATCTAATTCCACGTATAGTTGTCTCATGATACCTACCGATGCATCGAGGAGATATAGCAGGCTCCATCTGTCACTTACTAAGTCCAATACATTCCTAATATGAAAAGGTTTAAACATATCATAAACATTCGTATTAAAACTATCATACGAAATGTCAATACATTAACCATAAGCAATGAATGGTATAAATATAGCACATCCATATTCAAACATATCACAAAAAATTCAATACAACATGTAAGTTGTGTATCACAATAAATCAAAATCAAATAAAAAAATCCATCAATGGATGTTGACATAGATGAAATAAAAACCTTTTTTAGAGGGACATATCTCTTTATATTTTGAAATCATTTAAGAGTCACATAAAGAAAATATTTATTTTTAAAATATTATTATAAGCTTTTAAGGGAAGCATTGACGTTCTTATAATGGTGGAAAATAGTTGTACCCGACGTATAAGTTAAAAAAACATTCATACCTTAATTTTGTCGAAAAGGTTAAAAAGGACCTTGTTTGGAAAACGACGGAAAGATTCCATTATAAACCTCTTATAAAAGTCAAACAAGGGTATAAATGACTTTAAAACATATTCTGTAAAATAGTAATAATGTTTGGAAATTCATTTTTAAGAAACATGGATGTGGATGATAAAGAGGGCCTAGTGGATCTTTACGTATAAACAACATCGAATAATGATGAGATTGTGAAATAACCCTTACCAATTTGGTAACATACGAAACATACACCCCATGAAAGAGGTATCATACAAGGAATATGTACATACACATAAATTAATGTTTATTATACAATTAATACAATTATGGGTAGTACATACACCACAAAAAAGGTAATAGTGGCAATATGGTATGAATCTCACGTGAATAAGGAGTGAGATGAAAACCCCTTTCCTTATACATTCCCATGGTTTAGGGTAGGTTAAACTCCTATGTAATGGTGAAATAATTGTTATTAAATTATACAAGAATCATATACATTAATATTATATCTTATATGATCTTTTAACATTGCTTTGTTAATAATATCTTAGTATTATCGTTGTTTCGGGTGTTAGCTTACTCATTTTCTTTTACATGTTCTGTTACATAAGTCATGTTTTTTATGTATATTTTGTATCTTATTCATATACAGAATTATATAAAGTCCTGAAACATTATTTTTAATCCTCAAATTATAATTATACTTGAATGGATACAATGGGTAATGAATCTCATCACGTTCGTGGAAACGGTAGTCCGTACGTACGCACGAGCGACAATATCATTCTTTTGGTATTAAAATAATATATTATTGGATGTTATATCATATATACATAATCAATATCATTTTATATGTATTATTTAAATTAATTAAACATAATTATTATACCCATCCAAATAATAATGTTTTTAATAACAATTACACCACGACGTGGAGACGGTAAGCCTTACATACGCACGTATGGTGACATGTCATTCATAGGATGGCTAGAATACTAAATATGGTTTTACCATATCTATAATAATATATTAGTATATAGAAGATACTGAATTTATTATTTTAGATTGTGAATAACAACGAAAGAAGAAGTTGAAGAAAAAATGAATTTGAAAAGGGGTGGTGAAAACATTACTTCTTCTTTGGGTTCTTCCTTATTACTTGATCAAAAGGGCTCCTTAGAATGGATTTCGGATCAAACTATGGCATCTATAATAAAGAGAGGGATGTTGAGAGAGTATTTGGGAAGGGTTTTTCTGATCCAAAAGGCTTTGATGATTTGGAGAATTGGTTTGAAGTGGTGTTCTTTTATAAGGACGAGGATGGGAACCTTAGGAATATCTAGAAATATTATTTTATAATAAATTCATATTCGGTTCCTAATGGCTCCGAAGTGAATTATTTAAGTCTAATGAGGGGATGGGTTGAAAACCACTCAACGAATAGAATTTAGACAGTTTGGGGTCATTATATTAACTTTATATTTTAGTTTTGTCTCTTAGTTAATTAGTTTGACACTTACCATGTCACTTTGTATTTTTATATTATATAGTTAATAAACATACTATATACCTCCATGCGACCCCAAGTGGTCCATTAATGATAAAAATATCATCATATAAGTCTCTTGACTGATCCTTCTATTTTTATGAATTGAATATCAATTAATAATATAATATTTGTTTTAAAAACTCTTTTATTTCAATTTTGACACTATTGGGTAGTTTTTTTTGATAAATTCATAACAGCATTATTACTTTGAAAAAAATTTATATAAATAATCCTAATATGTAATATTAACCTGGAAAATTATTTGAATTTCTAAAATGTCTCAAATTACATTTATTTCGGTATTTATAATATCAATTATCATAATCTTTCATTTATACTGTAATTACTGCATCATCAATGTGTCATAGGTAAATTTAATGTCTAAAAATTATAAGTAAAATACCATTATGTAGGAAATATTTTTATCATTCATAAGAATATTTATAGTCTAAATTTCATCATATATAACCCTATGTAACAATTGTTTTTCTAAAAGATATATGCTTATGTCGTTTTTGTATTTATTTTAACTTAATTAATATAAAGTGTCCTTATCTCCAACAAGTGGCTCCATGGGGTCCCCCAATCGACCCAAATATTCCCATGGTCGTACATGTATCCACCAATAAGGTTAGGACACGTTTTACTGTATTATTATTATAATATTATTTTTTAACCCTCATTTACCGGATTTACCCTTTAACCATGGTAAATAAAATATTTACCGAAGTAATTATTCAAAATGTCTAAAAATAAAAGTTACCTATTACACAATTTGGACATCCTGATTCCAAATATGGAATCCATTTTTCCAAATTCAAAACACAGAAGTGTCAGAAATTAATTTAAAATTAATTCTCGCTGTCAAAACAAAAAGCGTGTTTTTAATATATAATAACTATCAAAAGATTGATACTTGTTTATGTCCGGTTTAATTGTGAAATTATGTCCAATGACCAACATTGTATTAAAAGGTAAAAATATATTCTAAATATACTATAAAACCACTAAAATTCATAATTTATCACTATTAATTATTTTGATTAAAAAAGTTGTTTTTAATTAAAATTTAGTAATTTTTACTAATCATCAAAATATAATAGTTATTTGAAAAGTACCAAAATTTCATCCTAAAATAATTTAGTTATTATGAATCCAAAAATAAAGTCCATTTTGAATGATAAAATGTATAAAATTTCAAAAAGTGTGTATTACTATTCATAACCGCTACTTTGATTAGTTGCGGCGTGTTAGAATCTCGGAGTTTCATAAAACACACGCTACTGTATTACTCAAAAAGAATCATACCGTGGAAGATTGGGGTGTTACATTCTCCCCTCCTTCAAATAATTTCGTCCTCGAAATTTATATAATATTACTATATAAAAAGACTCTGTTGGTTCTTCATCATAAGTTCATTGGGTTCCCACGTTGCCTCTTCCATCATATGGTTTATCCGGAGAACATTTACCAGGCGATTCATCCGGTTTCTCAGCACTTGTTCTCTCTTATCAAGAATCCTGACAGGCTCTTCTCAATAAGAGAGATCAGGTTCTAGTTCTAATTCTTCATAGGTGAGTACATGCGTTGGGTCAGGGATGTATTTTCTCAACAGTGATACGTGGAACACATCATGAACTTTGGAGATATTTGGCGGCATTGCCAAACGGTAACCTACAGCCACAATTCGTTCTAGAATTTCGAAAGGTCCGATGTACCTGGGACTCAATTTACATTTCTTACTGAAAATAATGACTCACTTACATGGTGATACCTTCAAGAAAACATGATCTCCTACATGAAATTCCAAATCCTTCCTTCGATTATCGGCATAGCTCTTCTACCTACTTTGAGCTGCTTTGATGTGGTTTTGAATTACCATTACCTCTTCCACCATTTCCTCCACTAGTTCTAGGACAACAAGTTTTCTTTCACCAACATCATCGCAACAAGTTGGTGTGCGACATCTCTTTCCATACAACACTTGATATGGTGCCATCCGAATACTTGAATGGAAGCTATTATTATAGGAAAATTCCACGAGAGGTAAATATTGATCCCACATTACCTGAAAGTCATGTGAGCATGATCTCAACATGTCTTCTAAAGTTTGAATAGTCCATTCTGATTGTCCATATTTTTTAGGGAGGTAAGCAGTTCTCAAACGAAGATCAGTATCCAAGGCCTTCTAAAGAATTTTCCAAAATCTTGATGTAAAACGGGGATCACGATCCAAGAAAATAAATAGGGGTACTCCATGAAATCTCAAAACTTCATTAATATATATTCTCGCTAGACGTTCAATTGGAAAATCCTCCCTTATAGAATGTAAATGTGTTGACTTGGTAAGATAATCAACAATGACCCATATTGCATCATTCCTTCTAGGAGTCTTCGGTAGTCCAATGACAAAGTCCATCGTGATATTATCCCATTTCCACTCAGGTATGGGAAGAGGTTGCATGACACCTCCAGGCTGTTGCCTCTCAGCTTTCACTTTTTGAAAAACTATACATCTTGACACAAAATCAGCAATATCCCTCTTCATGTTGTCCCACCAAAAAATTTCCTTTAAATTCCTATACATTTTGGTGCTCCCATGGTGTATACAGAAATTGGATCTATGAGCATCTTCCAACAATTCCCTTTTATAATCAGGTATATTGGGAACAAAAATTCTCCTCCCAAATTTGAAAATTCCATCTTCATACAAAAATTCACTCAATCTCCCATCATTCATAGCTTTAATCTTCTTTTTAAACGCTTCATCATCTGCTTGATAACTCTTTATCCTTTCTAGTAAAGATGGTTTGGCAACCATTTTAAAAAGTGTCGATGTTTCACCTTCCATGTTTTTTCCCATATCCATCTTTACTAGATCCATGTATATAGGATCCTTTTATAATCTCATCTTGTTCAAAAATACATGATCCTTTCTGCTCAAAGCATCTAACACCTTATTTTCCTTCCCCGATTAGTAGTGTACCGTACAATCATAATCCTTGAGTAGTTCAATCCATCTCCATTTCCTCATGTTGAGTTCTTTCTGTGAGAAAATATACTTCAAACTCTTGTGATCAGTATAAATCTCACATTTTCCCCGTAGTGATAGTGTCTCCAAATATTCAGAGAAACTATTATAGTGGCTGACTCAAGATCATGAGTAGGATAGTTTCTCTAATGAATTTTCATCTGTTGTGATGTATAGGCAATAGCCCTATCATTCTGCATAAGGACACAACCAAGTAATTTTTTGATACATCACTATAAATAACAAACCCATCATTCCCCGATGGTAGATTCAATATAATAGCATTGAATAATCTTCTATTCAGTTCTTCAAAACATTCTTCACACTCTTTTTTTCATACAAATTTAACCCCTTTACGTGTGAGCTTTGTTAATGGGTTATCTAATCGGGAAAAATTCTCGACGAAACGTCGATAAAAACCTGGCAAACCAATAAAACTGGGTACCTCAATTATACGTGTCGGTTCTGCACATTCTTGGATTTCCTTGGTCATAGAAGGATCAACATAGATTCCATCTTTAGAGACAATATGGCCAAAAAAAGAAATTTCCAGAAATCGGAATTCACACGTGCGAAACTTCTCATATAATTCATCTCTTCTAAGAGTCATCAAGATAATGCGCAATTGATTTTCATGATCTTCATAGATTTTGGAGTATACCAAGATATCATCAATAAATACCACCACAAAATCATAGAGATATTCCTTGAAAACTTTATTCATCAGATCGATGAATACAGAGGGTGCATTAGTCAATCCAAAAGGCATTACTATAAACTCATAATGCCCGTACCTTGTTCGAAATGTTGTCTTCAGAATGTCTTCCTTCTTCACACACAATTGATGGTATCCCGATCGATGGTCAATCTTTGAAATGTAATGAGCATCATGCAGTTGGTCAAATAAATCATCAATTCAAGGTAGGGGATACTTGTTCTTTATTGTTATAGCCTTGATATCGCTGTAGTCAATGCACAACCCCATAGATCCATATTTCTTCTTAACAAAAAGGACATGGGCTCCCCATAGAGAAACAAAAGGTAGACTAAATCCCTTATTACTCAATTCCTCTAGTTGTTTCTTTAGTTAGTCAAATTCCATAGTGTCCATTCTATAAGGGGTCTTTGATATAGGTCTTGATCCACGAATTAAATCAATGGAAAAATCAAACTCTTGTTCTGGAGGATGTCCAAGTAAATCATTCAGAAACACATCTACATATTCTTTCAAAATAGGTACATCCTCTATTTGAACATTTCTTTCCTCACCCATAGTCATTTCATTCTCTTCATCCCCAATAATTTAATTTAGTTGAGCTACTGGTGGAGGATCTAGATAATAATTAGGTGGTGACGATTCTTCTATAAAGATAAGGTGTCCCTTATCATCATCATCAAAAATCATAACCTCCTTCTTCTTACAATAAATCTACGCATCATGGTCTGAAAACCAATCCATACCGAGGATTATATCAAATTCAGTAATGGTTCTGACAAAAAGATTAGCATATAATGAACATTTATATTCCCTAATGGGAAATGGATCCACATAACTTTGTAGCAATGATACTTCCCTTATGGGTTTTTACTGACAACTCTATTGTTAAATCAAATTGGAAATATCTAATTCTCTTAGAAAACTGGGATGATATGAAACAATGCGATGATCCAGAATCAAATAATGCATTTTCTAAACTTGAGGAAACCATAAAATTACCTGCCACCATGTCTTTCGGGGCTTCAACCTCAGCAGTAGAGATTGAATATGCTTTCCCTTAATCCCTTTTCCTTTTCTGAGGTATGTTTACGTGATTCTTAGGAAATTTATTTCCATAATTTCCCATCTCCCAGCAATTGTATCATTGAACATCGGTAGTGTCTTTCTATCCTTTACAATCACCAGCCAGATGGCCTTTCTGTCTACATTTGTATCATACTCCTTTTCCTTTTAGACAGGCACCAGGGTGTTTCCTTCCACAATTATAACATGGTGGAAATTCAATTCTACCCTTCTTCCATGTTTCCTTATTTCCTTTCCTAGAGTGTTCAGCAGGTCTCTTCTTCTCTTGCTTTGATTTAATATCATTAGACATAGAGAATTCCTTTTCTATCTTGATAGCACACGAGACAATATCTTCGTATGTGAGAAGGTTTGCGAGACTAATGATCAACAGAGAAATGGTTTTAACCCATCAATGAAACAATCAATCATACTCCTTGGGTTACGTATATAATCCGCAGGATGAATCGCTAACCTTGAAAAGTTAGCCTCATACTTTGCGAAATTCTCATCCTCTTTCTACCTCTGACTGAGAAATTGCCTTTCCACGTCTTCTCGATGGTCACGAAGAAATTATTTTTCTAAAAACAAAATCTTTGAACTTCCTCCATTCCATATTTGATACTTAATCATCTTCCTTCGTGTTTTGAATCAATGACCACCATTGATCGATATCTCCAGTGAGGTGGTAAACTGCCATGATAACTTTTTCCCTTTCACTAATCCCCAAAGCATGAAATATTTTATCTAGGGAACTTATCCATTGCTTAGATACCAATGGATTTGGACTCCCATTTATTGTTGGTGGTTGTTTCATCATGAAGCGATCTAACATTGATCGTCCACGCTATGGATCATGGGGCTCCATACGGATCAGGTTATTATTCATAACCTAAGTGAGTTTTCCTAGTATGGTGATAAGCTGATCAGCACCAGTTGTATCACCAGCTCCACAATAATTATCTTGACCATGCAGTAAATCCCTAGATAGAGTGCATGCATTTATACAGTTTCCATTCCTTCCACTAGGCTCCATTTCTAAACAATGGCATAAACTAGATCAGTTTATGAATCAAAATACACAATTCCAAACATATAAAACACTTAACATAAATTGAACAATTTATGGATATAATCCATAATCATAAAAATGTTTTCATTAAGAATGTATACACTCATAAACCATTCATAATGGTTTGTAATGAAATTGAGAGTTATCCTAAGCATATCCTCCAGGAGAGTTGTAACCAAGAGTGCAGCAAGGCCCGTTGTCGTGCACCAATTCCAGTTCGAGTCCAGCTAAAATCAGTGTTTTTTGGTTTTACCGCTAGGTACATTTGTGTCAGAGCCGCCTCTACCTGCTCGTATCCAAACAGGGATGTATTTCATGTAAAACTCACAAAATCTCTACAATACCAAAATTCTAGTAAGTTATTCTATACTAATCCTCAAAGTCTATCTTAGGGATATGTGCTCTAATTAGAGTTTATCTAAATATAGTTTCACAGGTTTGTACTAAACATCCTCTGATACCAACTGTAAGGCCCCGACCCCAGTTACCTAGAGTCGGTTCAACATTACATAACATTGGTATGATCACAAAAAAGATCAAATATCGAAAGACTGATTGGTTTAGTAGCCTTCGGAAACACTAGATATATTCATTAGTCTTACATTACATCATAAAAATGAAAAATACTACAACAACATCATGTCTTCATATCCCCTCATAATATCCCTACAGGTTATTCATAAATAACTTCTTCATATCTTGGGAATAAATAAAACATTGAAAGGGGTGAGCTCAAATGCTCAGTAAGGGTATGTAATATAGAAGAAATGACATAAATATTAAGGATGGTAAATAATTGAAACCACATTCCCTTACAAATAATATACATGAATACTTTTATGGAAAGAACATGAGATGAGTAAATAATGCCATAATAAAACATAATCATGGGTATTCTACTAGTAGAATGACCACATGCACCATCAATATTATTTCCATAATGAGGGAATGCATAATGCCGGACATTCTGAAACATTTTTTCAAGGCCTCAGCCAAGATGTCTAAAATGATTAAGGCCTCGGCCAAAACCATAAATTAAATTGGGAAAGGGCCTTGGCCAATTCCACATCTAGTAGTCTCATTAGACATACCGATGCATCGGAGAGCTATAGCGGGCTCCACCCGTATCTTACTAAGTCCAATACATTCCTCATATGAAAAGGTTTAAACATATCATAAACATTCGTATTAAAACTATCATACGAAATGTCAATACAATAACTATAAGTAATGAATGGTATAAAAATTGCACATCCACAGTCAAACATTTCCCAAAAACATCAATACAATATGGAAGTTTTGTATGATAAAAAATCAAATTCAGATAAAAATAAAATCCATCAAAGGATGTTGACATAAATGAAATCAAAACCTTTTTTAGAGAGACATATCTCTTTATATTTTGAAATAATTTGAGAGTCAAATAATGAAAATATTTATTTTGAAAATATTCTTATAAGCTTGTAAGGGAAGCTTTGATGATCTTATAAAGGCGGAAAATAGCCGCACCCACCGTATAAGTTAAAAAAACATTCTTACTTAACTTTTTACAAAAGGTTAAAAAGGACCTTATTTGGAAAATGACAGAATGATTCCTTTATAAACCTCTTATAAAAGTCAAAAAAGAGTATAAATGACTTTAACCCATATTCTTCAAAATAGTAAGAATGTTTTGAAATTCATTTTTAAGAAACATGGATGTGGATGATAAAGAGGTCCCACTGGATATTTACGTATAAACAACCTCGAATAATGATGAGATTGTGAAATTACCCTTACCAGTTTGGAAACATACGAAACATACACCCCATGAAAGAGGTGTCATACAATGAATATGTAAATAAAAATAAATTAAAGTGCATTACACAACGAATCCAATTATGGGTAGTACATACACCACACAAAAGGTAATAGTGGAAATATGGTATGAATCTCACACGCAAATGGAGTGAGATGAAAACCCCGTACCTTGTACTTTTCCTTGGTTGAGGGTAGGTTAACCACCTATATAATGGTAAAATAATTGTTATTAAAATATACATGAATAATATACATTAATATGATATCATATATGTTACATACCAGGAAAATAAAGAATAATAAATTTTAATATTTATTAGTATTTATGAATTAAATATTAATTTTACTTTAAAGGGGTTGCTATGTTCGATAGCGTACCCGATACGCAACAAAGAGTTTCATTGAAATCATACGTTGCACACTAGTAATAAAATAATGTTATTTTAAATGGTAGTGAACACATAGTCATTGTATTGGTGGGAATGGATAGAAATAACTAAAATATGATTAGATATGTTTTTAAAATTTTTTACAATAAAAGATAAAGGCTTAAAATACGGAAAGAAATCAATTTTAGGCATTTATACCCTAATTTTCACTAAAGGTTCACTTATCGCCTTTTGATGGAGAACCATCATTAAATATAGTTGTTTTCACTCTTATACATTATATTGGACCAAATAAAACTCTTCTTTAGAATCGGGGCATCAAAATTTACTTTGAGTAAATTTTTGGTATTTTTCCAATAAAGTTCATTTTTTTAATCAATAGTGTAAAATGTTGTATTTTAATTCAAAACCACTTTTTAATATAATTTATTTATATTATTAGATTATCTTTTGAATTGGTTTTAAAGTGAAATTATATTATATTTTTACCATTAAATCCAATAGTTGTCATTGGAATTAATTTCACTTTGAAATCGGACTTAAACTACTGTCAATCTTTTGATACTTATTGTTTCATAAAAACGCGCTATTTGCTCTAATAGGGGGAATTAATTATTAAATTAATTAATTCAACTTATATGTTTTGAATTTTTTAAAATGGAATTCATTTTTCAATTCGGAATATCAAATATATCTTAGGGTGATGTTTTGGTATTTTTCTAAAAAACATCAATTTTTGATGAATAGTGAAACCACTAAGTGGTACTTATAAAAACTGATTTTTTGTTTAAATGAAATTTTACCACCTATGTGTTTTGAATTTCAAAAATTCAACATACATGGTTGTCATTAAGAAGTAAAATGTGGTTCAATGGGATTAAAATAAGTTTTTGAGGAATAGTATCTTTTAAGTTTTTAATTGCGATTAGAGGTAGTTAGTGTAGTTTAAGGTAAAAATAATGTTTTAATAATATGGAATGAACTAGAAACATGTACTACCCTTCTTGGATATGTCATGGTCGACCATGAAAATCAATGGGTCAACTTGGGGACCCCATGGAGCCACTTTGGAAGGAAAATAACATTAATATCTTTTTATTTAGTGTTAAAGTAAAAATGTCACAAACATGAGTTGTTTTACAAAACAATTTTTAAATGGGGTTATACATGTCATATTTTTGACTCTAAATTTTCATTATAAAGATAAACATATTTCCTAAATCATTATATTTTGTTTATAATTTTTAGACATTAAATAAATTAAATTATTTAGGGCACCATGATGATGCTGCGATTACCTCATTATTTAACGATTTAAATAAAATGAAAAGATAATGTAAAATATAAAACCACACTTGTCAAAAACCTATTGGTTGGGTATATGTAGAACCCTTATCACCTTATCCTCTAATTATATCATTTTGGGACCTTTTAAATCCGAATATCATTTTAATATAAAGTTACATTTCTTAACATTCCAAGAGTGCCCCTCCTCTCATCTAATAAAAGGCCCCCACCTCTACCACCTTACCCACACTTCAAAAGCCTTTGTATCGGCCAAACCCTGACCATTTTGTCTCTCCACATACCTCTATAACTCGTAGAATCCTCACTTTGTGCAGAAGTCTTCCCAAGGAAGCCTTTGAGCTCAAATCTAAGAGAGTTACACGATTTTAAGGTAATGTCTTCACTTGTGTCCTTTTGTTTTATTTTGCTTCTCCAACCCCCTAAACTCATTTTATTCATTTATTTTGTAAAAACTACAGTATAATAAATATAATATGATTTTTTTATAAGAAGATTTAGAGCTACACTAACACACACCTATATCTAATGGTTAAAAAACATACTGTTTCCGTGGATGGTGAATTTCTGCCTCACGAAACGATGATTTTTCAATATTCTTCAAACACCTTTAAAGGAGGCCATTAAGATGTCACTATATTTATATATGATATATAATATGTTTATGTCTTCCTTATGCTTCTGTATTTTTCATTTATGGCACACATTTATGTCTTCCATTATGGGTATACGTGATATCTTCATTTTAGGAAGTGCGGACTACCGCCCCCTCAAAGTGATCTGATTCGTTAATGCCATATGTGGGACATATAAAGGATGGATTTAAAGTTATTATATATGATGTATTTTACATATAAATGGTTAATACAATTCTTTCATTAAAATATACATACCTCCCATCTAGTTTTAATTCCATTAATATGACAAAGAAATGAAAGTAGCGTTCATGTGTACGTACGACTTACCGTCTCCATGAACGGTGCATTTCATTTCTTACCTCTAAATGATTATGTAATATTATAAATACAAGTATATTCTGGATATATATTATATATATGATATCCAAATCATGAATATCATTCTGGATAAAATGAACCTTTGACCACACGAACAACATGTAATTGTAAGAAGTTCACTTTTGACTCAAGTACCAAATATCGACAAACGACCGTTTTCAACTTAAATGACTACATAATGTTCATAACTTGGTAATAAGTGATATTAAAGGAATAATGAACTTGAAAAAGGTTCTTAATCAAGTATAAATTAACTCAAGTTTATTATTCAGGACGTTAAAGAGCGATCGAGTCAAGTCGGACCCGAGGTAAGGGACTTCGTCTCAATATCCTTTCATTGAGGCATATTTCATTTTATACACAACTTTCATTTATAGGGTGTATAAAACCCTTTTACATTTACTTTTATACAAAAGGAATATTTTTCTGAAAAGCGTTTTACTAAACGACAAAAAGGAATGTTTCTTTTAAAGGACGCGGTGACAACGACCTTTTCCGCCGCCGTGAGTATTATTTGGTCTTTGACTTCCTCAACAGGCCGTAATGTTTTTAAAATGAAATAAATACCATATAATCTTTTATGTATTTTTGTAGATACCCGAAGCCTAACGTACATTGACATTACATTACTTTTGCGGAATACTTATTACATAACAAAAACACACACACAAGGATCATAATAGTTTAGTGTCTTTGGAAACTCGGAACGTAATCTTCTAATCGTGGTGAAAGATCTTCAATATCTCCCATAAAGATCTTCCCTTTTTTACCTAAAACCTTTCTTTATATCCTGGGGAAAAGAAAACATTAATGGGTGAGCTCAAATGCTTATTAAGGGTAAACAAAAGAGAAATCAATCACATCATATTCATAAGAACATAACTTTTGGAAATCTTAACCTGCAAAAGAGCATAATTTCATAACATGGGATAAATCATAGTAGTGAAATGAAATCCCAATAATCATAACTTAAAACATGAAACCTTTTGGCATACACACATAATAATAGATAATCATTTCTTGTTAGTAAAGACTCATTGCCAAGACTATCTTAGTGGACAATGTCCCTTTCTGAATCGAGTCACCCTCGTTTCAGTCCTGTTTCACTGAACCGGTATAACCTACCATTCCAGCCATGTCTATCTCATGAGATATGAAATCTTTACCCAATGCATTGGATGGAGATATAGGTCCCACCCATCTCATAATGATACCATTCTTATATGTGCCACAAAATCATAAATCATACATCATTTCATAACCCATGTAATAAAAATGGGATTCTTAAACAACATGACATCATAAAACAATTCATATAAGATAAAGGAATTCATAAACAAATACTTCCATCACAACACAATCAAATCAATGTAATAATAGGGATAAAAACAGAACCATATATTATCTTAGATGGAAAATAATTTTGATAAAACACTTGAAATGAATTCTTGTGGAAAATATCCTTTCTTCTTCAAAAACACTTTTCCTTTCTTAACATGTAGTAAAATTATAAACTAAAAGAAGTTGATTAAAAATAAACTTGAAAACTTGTAAAGGAAGCTTCTTGGAAATAATGGTTTAAAAATCCATTCATGCCGTATAAGTTAAAAAAAACATTCTTCGTACTTATGTCGGAAAAGTCAAAAAGTACCTCGTACGACAAAAGATTCCATTCATACATATTACTAAAAACTCACCGAAGGGTAAAAATGGATTTAAACAATTGTAGGTGGATGGAAATAATATTAAATTTTGATGAAACATGGATGTGGATGATAAAATACACCCCAGTAAATACTTACGAATAAACAATCTCGGATAAAAATGAGATTGTGATATTTTCCCTTACCTTAGGTCCGACATGCTTTGTAAGTGTCCGAACCTCCTGTATAATTATTTAAATAATGTTATTGACTTATTACAGAATCATATTCATTGTTATGATATCATATATGGTTCACTTATGACATTATATTACCCGTTATTTTGTAAATTCCATGTTAAAGAGCGTTTTGGGTAAAATTGTTTCATTTGTCGTCTGTGTTTTGACTTGTAATTATTCATATGATTACTTAGATCATGATTACTTAATTACAGAATATAAAACATGATTTATATATATATATATTCATAATATACATATATATAATAAATCAGTAAATGGAAAGAAATACACCGTTCATGGAGACGGTAGTCCGTACGTACGCATGAATGCTGTTTTCGTTTCCTTATTGAATTAAATGGAATTAAGTAGATGACATACATATAAATACAAATAAATCCAGTATCATTATTATGTCATATATTTCATTAGTACTTATTATATATACTTTATAATCATTCATGAATGGTTAATCATTGAGAATGAATCTCATCGCGTCGTGGAGACGGTAGTCCGTACGTACGCACGAGCGATGGTATCATTCCCATGGTCGTGGAATTGTGTTGAAGTGTTTGTATACTATTTCAGTATCAATATCACCTTATAATAATCATATATAGTTACTCATTACACCATTATACCCATCTAATTAAGGTGGTGGCGGAAAATAGATTACACCACGGCGTGGAGACGGTATTCCGTACGTACGCACGCGCGGTGATTTCCTTTCACTGTAGGATGGATAGAAGGTTAATTAGAGTTGTTTCATATTAATAATAACATATCAGTATATAAGAAATACTGATTTTATTACTTTATCATGAAACAACTAAAGAAGAAGAAGTTGAAGAAGAAAGAAGTAGAAAAGATCGGTAGTGGATATTACCTCTTCTTTGGAATGCCTCTTTGAATCCTCCACTTAGGGAACTAATATTGGTCTTTGAAGAAGGCCAGGACCTCTAGGATTATTCTAGGGAAGTGGAGAAGGGATTTTGGCAGGGGTTTGCCGAGATTGAGTGCTCAAAGTGGTGTGAAGAGGAGGGGGAGGAGGTCTCCTTTTATAAGGGAGGAGAGGGGAACCTAAGGAATATCTCAAAATATTATTTTATATTAAAGTCAAAATCGGTTTATAATGGTTCCAAAGGGTCTTATTTCGATTCTAAAGTGGGGATGGGTCGAAATCCTATCAACCAATAGGATTTAGACAAGTTTAGGTTATTATTTTAACCTTATCAATTAGATTTAACTCTATGTTAAATAATTTAACTTTTACCGTGTCTTTTTGTTTTCTTTCACTATATGGTTAATACACTTACTATAACATGGCAAACGAACCCCAAATTGTTTATTATTAATATATATATCCTTATATAAGTCATTTGGCCGAACCTTAGATTTTTAGGAATAAAATAACAATTAATAATATAATATTTGATTTAAAAACTATTTTGTGTCAATTTTGACACTATTTGATATATGATTTTTGTGAAAGTCATAACAGAATTATATGTTCGAACCAAGTTGATTAAATCAACAATAATATATCATAGTAACCTAGAAAATTAGTGTAATTCATAATAAGTCTTAAATTACATTTATTTTGGTATTTATAATATCAATTATGTCAATATTTCATTAATAATATAATTACTGCATCATCTTTGTGTAATACATAAATTACATTATTTGATGTCTAAAAATTACAAATAAACTACCATCATGTATGAAATCCTTTTATCTTTCTAATGAATATTTACAATAGAATTTATCTTATGTATAACTCTTTATTAAAAATGTTTTAGTAAATAAACGTTGATTTTAACTCTTTTAACTCTTCTTTGAATTAAATAATAATAAATGTACTAATCTAATCCAAGTGGGCCTAAATGATAATATTTTACACTTAAGGTTGTTTTTGGTCGAGATAAACTTTTCCAATAGAATTAGGACATGTGTTAGGGTAATATTAATATCATTTTTACCCTTAATTACCCTATTTACTTTTAACCGTGGTTAATAAAAGTAAAAAGTTACTATTCACCAAAAATTATTTTCATCTCATTGAACCACATTTTACTTATTGACATCAACCGTGTCTCTCGGATTTTTGAAATTCCATTCACAGAAGCGGTAAAATTAAGTTTTATGAAAAAATTAATTTTTTTAACTACCACATAGTAGTTTCACTATTCATCAAAAATTGAAGTTTTTTAGAAAAATTCCAAAATTTCACCATAAGCTATAATTAATATTCCAAATTCAAAAATGATTTCTATTTTACAAAATTCCCAACATATAAGTTTCATTAATTAATTTTATAATTAATTTCCGCTGTCACAACAAGTAGCGTGTTTTTAAGAGGTAATAACTATCAAAAGATTAACACTTGTTTATGTCTGGTGTAAATGTGAAATTACATCTAATGACCAACATTATATTGAATTGTAATAATATATTCTAAATATACTTTAAAACCACTCAAATTTATAATTTATCACTATTAATTATTTCGATTAAAAAAGTTGTTTTTAATTAAAATTTAGTAATTTTCACTATTCATCAGAAAATGAAAGTTATATGAAAAGTACAAAAATTTCACCTTAGGCTAAATTCGATACTCCGAATCCAAAAATGAAGTCCATTTTGAGAGCTAAAATTTCTAAAATTTAAAAGGTGGTTTTTACTATTCATAACGGCTAGTTTTAATAATATTTTAATAGCATATCGTTGTTTAGTGAAACTCGGTATTGCGTACTACACACGCTATCGAGGAAGGTCGCGATTGTGTGTAATGAAAGGCAAGTCAAAGATGCATGTTGTGAAAGCTCCTTTTGGTGTAGCGTACAACACAAGACATTAATAAAATTAAAAAGAATATTTTTCATAAAATCTTGGGCTGTTACATTCTACCCCCCTTAAAATGAATTTCGCCCTCGAAATTCGTCGGGGTTATAAATGGTTTACTATTCGAATGTTTCTTTAATAGAAACCCACATCGTAAAAAGGAATACCAAAACTTGGATTTAAAAACTAAAGTATGAAATGTAACGATTACCCAAATAAACTAATCATTGGGATTCCACATAGGTGAAAATATGGATATGGCTGAGAAATCTAACCATCATGTTCTGATGGAGAGTGGTAGAGAACATGGCTATGGAAAAGCCAGTAATCACAAATCCATAGATTTGTGATGATATAAGGTACCATCTGATTCATCATGTATAAGATCACTAGGATAACATTTTTGGTTTTCAAGATCATTTCCCTAAAGTAGAAAATTAGAATAAATACTTACTTTATTTTGGTACAATCTCACTGTTGTTCGTGCCTTATACAATTTCACCTTCATCTCTTAAATAAATGAAGTTGAATTTGTTATTCGTGAAGTGTTAGTAGATCATGTGATAGAATGACGGGTCATTCCATCTGTCTCAAACAAAAGGTTAGCAAAAATTATATACATAAGTCGATCTATAGTGAGATTAATCGTATATGGTTCCTAAAATGGACTTATACTTCATATATCATACTACATAATATAATAAAACTAGTTTCTACTAAACAGGGACTTCCTGTAGGCCAGTGGTAGGCGATAAAGGCCAGTCGCACTTCGGTTGTGGGTTCGATTCCCACAGCCTTGTCCGACGCGATGTGCTGTCACCCGTCCTACATGTTGTCCTTTTTCTAAAACTACATTACTATAACATCCCATCAATAATATTTAAAAAAACTTCAATCCTTAAACAATACTAATTTATGTCCAACATTATCCATTCTAGTCTTTAGGCTTATCCATAATACTGTAGTCCATTGTCATAATATAGTGAAAACGATTACCAGAGATTTAATGTTGTCGTTGATCCCCATATATCATATGATATGTCTTGTTGGTCACATTCCAAACATTCAAAGGCCTTAATCATGTATTCTCTTGAATACCCATTGAACCTTATTGAAAACAATAGTGCTGTTAAAAGTTATCTCTTTCCACATACCAAAATCCTCAAAATTCTACACACTCAAACCATGATATCACTTAGTCCTTATATCAATCATGAGCTCATGAATACTGTCAAACATTTCATTTTCTCCTTATCCATTCATTATGCGCATATCATCTACTTTCCAAAATATTTGAATCACTTTTCATGGTTACCGATACCTTAAAATTATTGAAAACCACAATAGACCAATACATAAATATTTCAATACACCATAAAATTACCTTAACAACATTATTCTTGAATAAACACTTCAGTCCATCCACTTCAATGATTGTCCTGGAATAATTCCTTCCTTGATTATAAGTAACTTTTTAGGTCAGGGCATTGAGTTGGGTAATTCCCATGTTCTCCGCAAATAAGACATTGAAATCAATAACACTCTGTCACTCTATGACCCTTTTCTCCACACAGATAACATCGGTCCCTCCATTTGAGGTATTCCTCAAGGTTCTTCTTCCCTTCTTTAGAAATCTCAATCTTCCTTTCTTTATGCTCCTCAACATGCGAACATGAATAATAGTTTATCTTCCTCTTCTTTGATGAATTAGGAATACCACTAAATATCACCTTGTTAATCATATACCGCGATGACTGATTCTTCATAATCACAATATCTTTCTCTCTAGGAATTACACAATTTTGTTGCTCGAAGTCACCAATTTGTCCATTGGATTCAGTGTTAATCGAATTCCTTCTGGTTCCCTCCATTAACTAAAACACAAAAAGAATCTTGTGAGAGGTAAAAATAATGCTTGGGAAAACAACATAGTAAAGGGGGAGTACCCTTAATATCTAACATCTTAGGTTAAATTCTAAGATCGTTACCATAGTTCTAGGAGTATATCCTATACGTATACTAATCCTTAGGGACATCCCTAGACATACCTTAGAAATATCTCTAGGGATCTCACTAACTCTTTCACATCCTAGTTTCCAAAGGTTGACTAAACCTTTCCTCTGATACCAACTTTAGAGACCCGAAGCCTGACGTATATTGACATTACATTACTTTTGCGGAATACTTATTACATAACAAACAAACACACACATGGATCGTAATAGTTTAGTGTCTTTGGAAACTCGGAACATAATCTTCTAATCGTGGTGAAAGATCTTCAATATCTCCCATAATGATCTTCCCTTTTTTTACCTAAAACCTTTTTTTATATCCTGGTGAAAAGAAAACATAAAAGGGTGGGCTCAAATGCTCAGTAAGGGTAAACAAAAGAGAAATCAATCACATCATATTCATAAGAACATAACTTTTGGAAATCTTAACCTACAAAAGAGCATAATTTCATATCATGGGATAAATCATAGTAGTGAAATGAAATCCGAATAATCATAACATAAAACGTGAAACCTTGTGGAATACACACATAAACATAGAGAATCATTTCTTGTTAGTCAAGACTCATTGCCAAGACTATCTTAGTGGAAAAAGTCCCTTTTTGAATCGAGTCACCCTCGTTTCAGTCTTGTTTCACTGAACCGGTATAACCTATCATTCCAGCCATGTCTATCTCATGAGATATGAAATCTTTACCCAATGCATTGGAGGGAGATATAGGTCCCACCCATCTCATAATGATACCATTCTTATGTGTGCCACAAAATCATAAATCATACATCATTTCATAACCCATGTAATAAAAATGGGATTCTTAAACAACATGACATCATAAAAAAATTCATATAAGATAAAAGAATTCATAAAAAAATACTTCCATCACAACACAATCAAATCAATGTAATAATAGGGATAAAAACAGAACCCTATTTTATCTTAGATGGAAAATAATTTTGATAAAACACTTGAAATGAATTCTTGAGGAAAATATCCTTTCTTCTTCAAAAACACTTTTCCTTTCTTAACATGTCGTAAAATTATAAACTAAAAGAAGTTGATTAAAAATAAACTTGAAAACTTGTAAAGGAATCTTCTTGGAAATAATGCTTTAAAAATCCATTCATGCCGTATAAGTTAAAAAAAACATTCTTCGTACTTTTGTCGGAAAAGTCAAAAAGTACCTCATACGACAAAAGATTCCTTTCATACATATTACTAAAAACTCACCGAAGGGTAAAAATGGATTTAAACAATTGTAGGTGGATGGAAATAATATTACATTTTGATGAAACATGGATTTGGATGATAAAATACACCCCGTTAAATACTTACGAATAAACAATCTCGGATAAAAATGAGATTGTGATATTTTCCCTTACCTTAGGTCTGACTTGATTTGTAAGTGTCCGAACCTCCTGTAAAATGATTTAAATCATGTTATTGACTTATTACAGAATCATATTCATTGTTATGATATCATATATGGTTCACTTATGACATTATATTACCCGTTATTTTGTAAATTCCATGTTAAAGAGCGTTTTGGGTAAAATTGTTTCATTTGTCGTCCGTGTTTTGACTTGTAATTATTCATATGATTACTTAGATCATGATTACTTAATTCCAGAATATAAAACATGATTTATATATATATAAATTCATAATATACATATATATAATAAATCAGTAAATGGAAAGAAATACACTGTTCATGGAGACGGTAGTCCGTACGTACGCATGAACGCTGTTTTCGTTTCCTTATTGAATTAAATGGAATTAAGTAGATGACATACATATAAATATAAATAAATCCAGTATCATTATTATGTCATATATTTCATTAGTACTTATTATATATACTTTATAATCATTCATGAATGGTTAATCATTGAGAATGAATCTCATCGCGTCGTGGAGACGGTAGTCCGTACGTACGCACGAGCGATGGTATCATTCCCATGGTCGTGGAATTGTGTTGAAGTGTTTTTATACTATTTCAGTATCAATATCACTTTATAATAATCATATATAGTTACTCATTACACCATTATACCCATCTAATTAAGGTGGTGGCGGAAAATAGATTACACCACGGCGTGGAGACGGTATTCCGTATTTACGCACGCGCGGTGATTTCCTTTCACTGTAGGATGGATAGAAGGTTAATTAGAGTTGTTTCATATTTATAATAACATATCAGTATATAATAAATACTTATGTTATTACTTTATCCTGAAACAACTAAAGAATAAGAAGTTGAAGAAGAAAGAAGTTGAAAAGATCGGTAGTGGATATTACCTCTTCTTTGGAACGCCTCTTTGAATCCTCCACTTAGGGAACTAATATTGGTCTTTGAAGAAGACCAGGACCTCTAGGATTATTCTATGGAAGTGGATAAGGTATTTAGTCAGGGGTTTGACGAGCTTGAGTGCTCAAATTGGTGTGAAGAGGAGGGGGAGGAGGTATCCTTTTATAAGGGAGGAGAGGGGCACCTTAGGAATATCTCAAAATATTATTTTATATTAAAGTCAAAATCGGTTTATAAAGGTTCAAAAGGGTCTTATTTCGAAGATAAAGTGGGGATGGGTCGAAATAATATAAACCAATAGGATTTAGACAAGTTTAAGTTATTATTTTAACCTTATCAATTAGATTTAACTCTAAGTTAAATAATTTAACTTTTACCGTGTCTTTTTGGTTTCTTTCACTATATGGTTAATACACTAACTATAACATGCCAAACGAACCCCAAATTGTTTATTATTAATATATATATCCATATCTAAGTCATTTGGCCGAACCTTAGATTTTTTGGAATAAAATAACAATTAATAATATTTTATTTTATTTAAAAACTATTTTGTGTCAATTTTGACACTATTTGATATATGATTTTTGTGAAAGTCATAACAGAATTATATGTTCGAACCAAGTTGATTAAATCAACAATAATATATCATAGTAACCTAGAAAATTAGTGTAATTCATAAAAAGTCTTAAATTTCATTTATTTTGGTATTTATAATATCAATTATGTCAATATTTCATTAATAATATAATTACTGCATCATCTTTGTGTAATAAATAAATTACATTATTTGATGTCTAAAAATTAAAAATAAAATACCATCATGTATGAAATCTTTTTATATTTCTAATGAATATTTACAATCGAATTTATCTTATGTATAACTCTATATTAAAAATGTTTTAGTAAATAAACTTTGATTTTAACTCTTTTAACTCTTCTTTGAATTAAATAATAATAAATGTCCTAATCTAATCCAAGTGGGACTAAATGATAATATTTTACACTTATGGTTGTTTTTGGTCGAGATACACTTTTCCAATAGAATTAGGACATGTGTTAGGGTAATATTAATATCATTTTTACCCTTAATTACCCTATTTACTTTTAACCGTGGTAAATAAAAGTAAAAAGTTACTATTCACCAAAAATTATTTTCATCTCATTGAACCACATTTTACTTAATGAAATCAAACGTGACTCTCGGATTTTTGTAATTCCATTCACAGAAGCGGTAAAATTAAGTTTTATGAAAAAATTAATTTTTTTAACTACCACTTAGTAGTTTCACTATTCATCAAAAATTGAAGTTTTTCAGAAAAATGCCAAAATTTCACCCTAAGCTATAATTAATATTCCAAATTCAAAAATGATTTCTATTTTACAAAATTCCCAACATATAAGTTGCATTAATTAATTTTATAATTAATTTCCGCTGTCACAACAACTAGCGTGTTTTTAAGAGGTAAAAATTATCAAAAGATTAACACTTGTTTATGTCTGGTGTAAATGTGAAATTACATCTAATGACCAATATTATATTGAATTGTAAAAATATATTCTAAATATACTTTAAAACAACTCAAATTAATAATTTATCACTATTAATTATTTTGATTAAAAAAGTTGTTTTTAATTAAAATTTAGTAATTTTCACTATTCATCAGAAAATGAAAGTTATATGAAAAGTACAAAAATTTCACCTTAGGCTAAATTCGATACTCCAAATCCAAAAATGAAGTCCATTTTGAGAGCTAAAATTTCTAAAATTTAAAAAGTGGTTATTACTATTCATAACGGCTAGTTTTAATAATATTTTAATAGCATATCGTTGTTTAGTGAAACTCGGTATTGCGTACTACACACGCTATCGAGGAAGGTCGCGATTGTGTGTAATGAAAGGAAAGTCAAAGATGCATGTTGTGCAAGCTCCTTTTGGTGTAGCGTACAACACAAGACATTAATAAAATTAAAAAGAATATTTTTCATAAAATCTTGGGCTGTTACAATTTTGGTATTGAAAATGGTTTTTATAATGTATTTTTTATGTCAATATATTTAAGTGATATATTGTGATCAAAGTGTGGAAATGTTTTCTTTCCATTATATTTTTTTATGTTTTAGGATTTTTTATTGGTACTAGGACATTTGACGGGTGGTTACATGATAAACCATATGAAGAGTGGTGCCGTGAATTCCAGGACGGGTGGTTACGTTATAACCTCCAATGCATTGGGTATGGAAGTCGGTCGTATGGCTATTTCCTTAAGTGTTATGTGTGGAAGTCGACCGTATGGTTATTCCATTTATGAATGTTTATGTCCCAAGTTACCTTTATATGTTATGTGATATTTATATGGGTTTTATGGTAATATTTTGGTTACAAAATGGTATGTAATGAACTTTTATTCAGTGAAGAGTTTTTACTACTTCATAATGGTGAAAATTATTACTTTGATAAAGTATACATGGTTTACATGTTGTTTTGAAAAACTAACAATTTTCATTCATTGTGTATCCCTTATTGAGATTTTTATGCTCACCCCATGGTTTGTTGAAATGTTTTTCACAGGAAATAATGTGGAGTAGGGTCAAGTATGGGATCAAGGGAAATTCATGCTGTATAAAACATGGAACTATACATGTTTCTTTTTAATAGTTTTTATTCTATGGAAACTTATTATAAGTTTCTACATTTTAATCTTTTGAGATGTAATAGTTATGTCCTAATTCTCTAAAACTCTAAACCTGAAAAGACCCTCAAGGTGTATTCTAATAATATCTCAAGATTAAGTAATGTTTAAGGCTGGGGCCTTATAGTTGGTATCAGAGGTCGGTTTAGACGACATTAGGAGTTAGAAAATTTTTAAATTATATGTTAATTTATGGTATGAATGAAATGATATAGCATTTAAAGATTACCATGTTTTTTTCGCCTAAGATATTTCTATGTTCAGAATGGTTTTCTGCAGAGGAAACAAAGCAGCTATGTTGGGACGACATCAGTAGGAAGGAAACCTTCCAAATCAGCAACCTGATATGGTAGGAATTAGAATTGAACAGTTTGTTTCAGTGATGGAATAGTTGACTCAGGCTATAAATGGTGGTGGTATCCATGCACGAGATCAGTCAGATCAACTACAGAGGAACATGTCAGTGGTAGAACATTTCATGAGGCACCATCCCCCATCATTCAAGGGATCATCTGACCATGTTCATGCTGAAGGGTGGACTAAAGCACTGGAGAAGATTTTTTATGTCATGGGGTGTTCAGAACATCAAAAGGTTAGTCTTGCTATTTACCGTTTTGAAGGTGAAGCTGATTAGTGGTGGTCGATGGTGAAAAATATCAGGGATAGTGATGAGATTGATGATCTTCACTGGGACGAATTCAAAGGTATGTTTCTTGAGAAATATTTTCCTAAGGTGGTTCATCTTAGGATGGAAAGACAGTTCCTAGAATTGAGGTAGGAGGATGACTCAGTGGCTACTTATGAAGAAAAGTTCACTCGATTGGCAGGGTATGCTCCCAACTTCATACGAGTTCTTGATAGTAAAATAAACTATTTTACTCGGGGTTAAAGCCAATGTATCGAAGGGATTTAGCTTCTTGTGAGTTCAAAAGTTATGAAAAGCTTGTTCGATGGGCGGAGAAGGTGGGAATGGAATTTTCTAATGATCAGGTGTTCTTTGAAAAATGATAGAATAAGAGGTCCAGTTGGCAGGAAAAGGGGAATAATTCATCAACGAAGCAAGGAGTAAGAAAACCAAATATCCATCCTGTGAGAAGTGTGGTAAAATGCATCCTGGAGAATGTTTATCCAAGTCTGGAAAGTGCTTTCGGTGTAGTAAGACAGGTCATATTGCTCTTAACTGTAAGGAAGATGATCATGCAGGTAATGAAAATTCAGCGGTAAGATGTTTTAAGTGTAATGAAATGGTTCATTATGCAAATGAGTATCTAATGAAGAACTCAAATGAGGGAAAGTAGCCAGACTACAAGCAGATAGGGGTGGTGAAATCCTTTGCAACCACTTCAGTAGATGTTGGGCCATCGAATGAAGTAGTATCAGGTACACTGTTTGTTTGTTCAGATTATGCCAATGTGTTGTTTAATTCAGGGTCTACACATTATTTCATTTCTGAGAAGATTTCTAGAAAATTGAAAATTCCATCTCAATATATGAATCCTGAACAAATGGTAAAAACACTCGGAGGGAATGTTGAGACAAAAAAGAATTATAAGAACCTTCCTATCCTTGTGTGTGAAAATAATCTCCCAGCAAACATTACTATCTTTCCTCTAGTAGAGTTTGATGTTATTTTGGGCATGGATTGGCTTTCTGTTTATCATGCTAAGATTGACTGCAGAGCTAAAATGGTTTCTTTTCAGAAAGATTTTCAGTTTTTGTACAAGAATGAACCCTTGATTTTGATAATATATTTGGAAGTTGAGAAACTAGTAAAAGATGGAAATGAATGTTACCTTGCACATATTGTTGAAAATAAAGGAACTGTTCAGATTAATTATGTGCCAGTGGTAAATGAGTATCTTGATGTTTTTCCACATGAGTTTCCTGGCATTATTCTTGATCGGGAAGTTGAATTTACTGTTGACTTAGTTCCTGATTCTAAGACAATTTCAAAAACCCCTTATCAAATGGCTCAAGTTGAACTTTTAAAGTTAATGAAGCAATTGCATTAGTTATTAGATAAAGGTTTAATTCAACCTATCACATCACCATGGGGTGCTCCTATCTTGTTTGTTAAAATGAAAGATGGCTCAATGAGACTTTTCATTGATTATAGAGCCCTAAATAACATTACTATTAAGAACAAGTATCCTTTGCCTCATATCGATGATTTGTTTGATCAGCTCCAGGGAGCTCAGTATTTTTCAAAGATTGACTTGAGGTCGGGGTACCATCAGTTGAAAGTAAAAGAAGAAGACATTCTGAAGACTGCATTCTGTACTAGATATGGCCATTAAGAATTTGTAGTTATGCCTTTTGAGTTAACCAATGCACCTGCTGTATTCATGGACCTTATTAATATAATTTTCCATGAGTTATTGGATAAGTTTGTGGTTGTTTTCATTGATGATATTTTGGTTTTTACTAAATCTAAAGAGGAGCATGAAAGTCATTTAAGGGTTATCATGCAAACCTTAAATGAAAAGAAACTGTATGGAAAATTCAGAAAGTGTGAGTTTTGGTTACAACAAATTTCTTTCCTGGGTGACATTGTTTCAAAAAAATGGAATAACTGTTGATCCGGCAAAAACAAAAGTTGTTAAAGAATGGCCAAGACCCACAAAGCTAACCAAGATCCATAGTTTCCATGGTTTGGTAGGTTACTACTGAAGGTTTGTTGAAATTTTTACACGGTTATCTAGTCCAATGACTAAGCTAACTCGGAAGGGTGTTATGTTTATCTAGACAAAAGAATGTGATGATAGTTTTCAAGAGTTGAAAAGAAGATTGGTGAATGCTCCAGTTTTGGGCACTTCCTTCCAGGAATGGTGAGTTTTTTATCTAAAGTGATGCTTCGTTGAAGGGACTTGGTTGTGTCCTTATGAATAATGATCAGGTAATTGCATATGCTTCACATCAGTTGAAAACTCATGAGGTAAATTACCCTACACATTACATGGAATTAGCTGCTGTTGTTTTTGCTCTAAAAATTTGGAGACATCATTTGTATGGAGTAAAGTGTGAAATATATACTGATCACAAAAGTTTAAAATATATATTCACTCACAAAGAATTGAACATGATACAGAGGAGATGGCTGGAATTAATCAAGGATTATGATTGTATAATTCATTACCTTCCGGGAAAAGCAAATAAAGTGGCCGATGATTTGAGTCAAAAAAGTAATGCTTTATTAACCATTCTATGTTTGGAACGAGATCCTTTGGTTTTGATTTGATGAACTTTGGCATAGAAGTTGTTGGTGTAGGAAGTTCTTCTATTTTGTTTCAGGTATCAGTGAGATCATCCCTATCAGACAGAATTAAGCAAGCACATAGGGAAGACAGTGAGTTTGCAGAAAAATGTAGAGATGGTTCAGAAGGGTAAGTTGCCAGAATTCAACATTGATAATGATTGCGTTTTGAGGTTTGGGAAGAGATTATGTTTCCCTGGTGATTCCCAGTTTAAGAATGAGTTGTTATGTGAGGCTCATAGTTCCCCGTTTTCAGTTCATCCTGGCGGTACTAAGATGTACAGGGATCTGCGGGAGTATTACTGGTGGGATGGAATGAAAAGAGATATTGTAGATTTTACTGTGAAGTGTTTTACATGTCAACAGGTTAAAGCAGAGCGGCAGTTACAGAAAGGGATGCTTTAGCCATTACCAGTGCCAGAGTGGAAATGGGAGAATATATCCATGGGCGTCGTTGTGGGATTACCGAAAACACCTCGAGGTAATAATTCAATCTGGGTTATCGTTGATCCCTTGACTAAATCTGCTCATTTCCTTCCTATTCGAGATACTTTCTCTCTAGATCAAAATTCTCGATTTTATCTTAATGAGATAGTCAGGTTACATGGAGTTCCCCTCTCCATTGTGTCCGATCATGATCCTAGGTTTAATTCTAACTTTTGGAAAGGCCTTCAGAAGTCATTGGGTACTGAATTAAATTTTAGTACAGCTTTTCATCCGCAATCAGATGGGAAGTCAGAATGAATGATCCGGACTTTGGAGGATATGCTATGAGCATGCTCTATGGAATATTAGGGAAGTTGGGACCAACATCTTTATTTGGTCGAGTTTTCATATAATAACAGTTTTCATTCCAGTATACAGATGGAACCATTTGAGGCATTATATGGGAAGCGGTGTCGAACTCCAGCTTTTTGGGATGAAGTGGGTGAAAGGAAGCTGATGGGACCAAAATTGGTGAAAGAGATGGCAGGAAAATTTCAGTTGATTCAGAAACATATGAGAACAGCTCAGTGCAGATAGAAATGTTATTCGGATAACCGGAGGAAGGATCTAACTTTCGAGGTAGGTGATCATGTTTTTCTCATGGTTTCTCCATGTAAAAGTGGGGAGCGATTTGGTAAGAAAGGAAAGATGAGTCCAAGGTTCATTGGACCATATGAAATTTTGAAAAAAGTTGGATCAGTTGCTTACCGAGTGGCTTTACCTCCGAGTTTATCTCAGGTACACAATGTTTTTCATGTTTCGATGTTGAGAAAGTATATTCCAGATTCATCTCATGTTTTGAGTCCAGAGGTAGTTCAGTTGGAAGAGAACCTATCTTATGAAGAACAGCCGGTCCAGATTCTTGACCATAAGGAGAAAGTGTTACAGAATAAGGTGATTCACCAGGTAAAGGTTTTGTGAAAAAACCATATGGTTGAAGAGGCAACGTGAGAATCTGAAAATGCTATGAGGGATAAACACCCCCACTTATTTTGATAAGTGAATAAAATTGTGAGGACGCAATTACCAAAAGGGGGGAAGGATGTAACATCTCGGGTAAATAAAGAATAATAAATTTTCATATTTATTAATATTTACAAATTAAATATTAATTTTACTTTAATGGGGTTTCTGTGTTCGATAGCGTACCCGATACGCAACAAAGAGTTTCATTGAAATCTTATGTTGCACACTAGTAATAAAATAATATTATTTTAAATGGTAGTTAACACATAGCCATTTTATTGGCGGGAATGGATAGGAATAACTAAAATATGATTATATATGTTTTTAAAATTTGTTACAATAAAAGATAATGGCTTAAAATACGGAACGAATTCAATTTTATGCGTTTATACCCTAATTTTCACTAAAGGTTCACTTATCACCTTTTGATGGCGAACGGTCATTAAATATAGTTTTTTTCACTCTTATAAAATCTATTGGACCAAATAAAACTCTTCATTAGAATCGGTACATCAATATTTACTTTGTGTAAATTTTTGGTATTTTTCCGATAAAGTTCATTTTTTTAATGAACAGTGTCAAATGTTGTATTTTAATTCAAAACCTATTTTTAATATAATTTATTTATAAAATTAGATTATCTTTTTAATTGGTTTTAAAGTTAAATTAGAATATATTTTTACCATTAAATCTAATAGTGGTCGTTGGAATTAATTTCACTTTGAAATCAGACTTAAACTAGTGTCAATCTTTTGATACTTATTGTTTCATAAAAACACGCTATTTACTATGACAGCGGAAATTAATTATTAAATTAATTAAATCAACTTATATGTTTTGAATTTTTAAAAATGGAATTCATTTCTGAATTCGGAATATCAAATATAGCTTAGGGTGAAGTTTTGGTATTTTTCTGAAAAACTTCAATTTTTGATGAATAGTGAAACCACTAAGTGGTACTTATAAAAACTGATTTTTCCATTAAATGAAATTTTACCACCTCTGTGATTTGAATTTAAAAAATCCTACATACATGGTTTTCATTATGAAGTAAAATGTGGTTCAATGGGATTAAAATAATTTTTTTGGTGAATAGTAACTTTTAAGTTTTTAATCTTGATTATAGGTAATTAGTGTAGTTTAAGGTAAAAATAATGTTTTAATAATGTGGAATGACCTAGACACATGTCCTACCCTTATTGGATATGTCAAGGGCAACCAAGACGATCCATGGGTCAACTTGGGGATTCCATGGATCCACTTTGGAAGGAAAATAACATTAATATCTTGTTATTTAATGTTAAACTAAAAATGTCACAAACATGAGTTGTTTTACTAAAACAATTTTTAAATGGGGTTATACAAGTCATAGTTTTGACTATAAATATTCATTATAAAGATAAAAATATTTCCTACATCATGATATTTTTTTATAATTTGTAGACATTTTATAAATTAAATTATTTATGGCACCATGATGGTGCAGTGATTACCTCATTATTTAACGATTTAAATAAAATGAAAAGATAATGTAAAATCTGAGACCCACACTTGTCAAAAACCTATTAGTTGGGTATATTTCGAACCCTTATCACCTTATCCTCGAATAATATAAATTTTGGACCTTTTAAATCCGAAACTCATTTTAAAATAAAGTAACATTTCTTTACTTTCCAAGAGTTCCCCTCCTCTCCTCTTTTAAAAGGCCCCCACCTCTACCACCTTACCCACACTTACAAAGTCTTTTGCTCGGCCAAACCATGCCCATTTTGTCTCTCCACATCCCTGTCTAACTCTTAGAAGCCTCACTTTGGGCATAAGTCTTCCCAGGGAATCCATTGAGCTCAAATCAAAGAGAGTTTCTCGATTTTAAGGTAATGTATATACTTGTATCTATTTGTTTTATTTTGCCTCTCCAACCCCGTAAACTCTTTTTATTCATTTCTTTTGTAAACAATACAGTATCTTCAATATACCAGGATGTTGTTATAATAAGCATTCGAGCTACACTTACACACACCTACATCTAATGGTTAAAGAACATACTGTTTCCGTGGATGGCGAATTTATGCCTCATGAAACGATGATTGTTCAATATTCATCCAACACCTTCAAAGGTGTCCATTAAGATGTCACTATATTTATATATGATATATGATATGTTTATGTCTTCCTTAATATTCTTTATTTTTCATTTAATGCACACTGTTATGGCTTCCATTATGGGTATACGCGATATCTTCATTTTAGGAAGTGCAGACTACCGCCCCCTCAAAGTGATTTGATTCATTAATGACATATGTCTGACGTATAAAGGATGGATTTAAAGTTATTATATATGATTTATGTTAAATATAAATGAATAATATAAATCAGGAATTAAAATATACATACCTCTCATTTAGTTTTAATTCCATTAATATGACAATGAAATGAAAGTAGCGTTCATGCATACGTACGGCTTACCGTCTCCATTAACAGTGCATTTCCGTTCTTATATCTAAGTAATTATGTAATATTATAAATACATGTATATGCTGGATATATATGATATATATGATATCCAAATCATGAATATCATTCTGGATATAATGAAACTTTGACCACACAAACAACATGTAATTGTAAGAAGTACACTTTTGACTCAAGTACCAAATATCGAAAAACGACCGTTATCAACTTAAATGACTACATAATGTTCATAACATGGTAATAAGTGATATAAAAGGAATAATTGAATTGAAAAATGTTCTTAATCAAGTAGAAATTAACTCAAGTTTATTATTCATGACGTTAAATAGCGATCGAGTCAAGTCGGACCTGATGTAAGATACTTCATCTCAATCTCCTTTCATTGAGGCATATTTCGTTTTATACACAACATTGTTTTATACGGTGTATAAACCCCTTTTACTTTTACTTTTAAACAAAATGAATCTTTTTCTACGAAGCGTTTTACTAAACAACAAAAATGAATCTTTCTTTTAACGTACACGGTGAAAACGACCTTTTCCGCCGCCGTGAGTATTATTTGGTCTTTGGCTTCCTCAACAAGCCGTATTGTATTTAAAATGAAATAAATACCATATACTCTTGTATGTGTTTTGGTATTGAAAATGGTTTTTATAATGGATTTGTTATTTCAATATATTTAAGTGATATATTGTGATCTAAGTGTGGAAATGTTTTCTTTCCATTATATTTGTTTTATGTTTTATGATTTTATATTGGTACTTGGACATTTGACGGGTGGTTACATGATAAAACATATGACGGGTGGTGTCGCGAATAATAGGATGGGTGGTTATGTTATAACCTCCAATGCATTGGGTATGGAAGTCGGCCATATGACTATTCCATTATGTTTTATGTGTGGAAGTCGACTGTATGGTTATTTCATTTAAGTATGTTTATGTCCCAAGTTACCATTATATGTTATGTGATCATTATATGGGTTCTATGGTAATCCTGTGGTTACGAAAGGGTATGTAATGAACTTTTATTCAGTTAATAGTTTTTACTACTTCGTAAAGTTGAAATGTATTACTATGATAAAGTATACATGGTTTACTTTTTGTTTTGAAAAACTAACAGTTTTAATTCATTGTGTATCCCTTACTGAGCTTTTTATGCTCACCCCAGGTTTTGTTGAAATGTTTTTTCACAGGAATTAATGTGGAGTAGGATCAAGGATGGGATGAAGGGAAAGTCATGCTATATAAAACATGGAACTAGACATGTTTTTTAAGAGTTTTTATTCTACGGAATCTTAGTAGAAGTGTCAACTTTGTAATCTTTTGAGATGTAATAGTTATGTCCTAATTCCCTAAAACTATAAACCTGAAAATATACTCAAGGTTTATTCTTGAAATATCACATGATTATGTAATGTTTAAGGCTGGTTCCTTATAATATATGAACTTTTAACATTTCTTTGTTAATAATATCTTAGTATTATCGTTGTTTCGAGTGTTAACTTACTCATTTTCTTTTAAATGTTTTGTTAAATAAGCCATGTTTGTTATGGATAGTTTGTATATTATTCATATCAAGAATTATATCAAGTCCTTAAACATTACTTCTAATCATAAAATGAGAATTATACTTGAATGGATGCGATATGGAATGAATCTCATCGTGTTCATGGAGACGGTAGTCCGTACGTACGCACGAGTGACAATATCATTCTTTTGATATTAAAATATTATATGATTGGATGTATATCATATATACATAATCATTATCATGTTATATTTATTATTTACATGAATTACACATCATTATTATACCCACCCATATGATAATGTGTTGAATAACAATTACACCACGACGTGGAGACAGTAAGTCGTATGTATGCACGTATGGTGACATGTCATTCATAGGGTGGATAGAATAATGAATATGGTTGTACTATATTTATAATAAAATCTCGGTATATAAAAGATACTGGAGTTATTATTTTAGAATGGGAATAACAAAGAAAGAAGAAGTTGAAGAAGAAATGAACATGAAAAGGGGTGCTGAAAACATTGTCTCTTCTTCGGGTTCTTTCTTTTTATTTTATCAAAAGGGCTCCGTAGGTTGGATTTCTGATCAAACAATGGCCTCTATGATGAATTGAGGGAAGTTGAGAGAGTATTTGGGTAGGGGTTTTCCGAATCAAAAGGCTTTTAAGGTGTGTTTAATTGGTTAGAAGTGGTGTCCTTTTATAAGGGGGAGGAGGGGCATCTTAGGAAAATCTAGAAATATTATTTTATAATAAATTTATATTCGGTTTATAATGGTTTAAAAGTGGATTTTTTAAAGGTTAAGGTGGGGATGGGTCGAAAACCACTCAAAAAATATAATTTAGATAGTTTTGGGCCATTATATTAACTTTATATTTTATTTTTGACTCTTAGTTAATTAGTATGACACTTACCATATAACATTTTATTTTTATATTATATAGTTGATAAACATATTATATATCTCCAAGCGACCCCCAAATGGTCCATTAATGATACACCTATCATGATATAAGTCTCTTGGCAGATCTTTAGATTTTTAGTAATTTAATATCAATTAATAATATAATATTTGTTTTAAAAACTATTTTATGTCAATTTTGACACTATTGGGTATTTTGTTTTTGAAAAATTCATAATATCATTATTAATTAGAAGAAAATTTATATAAATAATCATAATATGTAATATTAACCTATAAAATTATTTTAATTTATAAAAAGTCTCAAATTACATTTATTTGGGGTTTTATAATATCAATTATCTTAATCACTCATTAATACGGTAATTACTGCATCATCAATGTGTCATAAATAAAGTGTCCTTATCACCAACAAGTGGCTCCATGGGGTCCCAAAATCGACCCAAAGATTCCCATGGTCAGACATGTATCCACCAATAAGGTTGGGACACGTTTGAGGGTAATTTATTATTATTATAATATTATTTTTTAACCCTCATTTACCAGATTTACCCTTTATCCATGGTAAATAAAATATTTACCGAAGTAATTATTCAAAATGTCTAAAAATAAAATTTAACTATTTACACCATTTGGACATCCTGATTCCAAATATGGTTTCCATTTTTCCTAATTCAAAACACAGCAGTGGCAGAAATTAATTTCAAATTAATTCCCGCTGTCAAAACAGAAAACATGTTTTTAAGATATAATAACAATCAAAATATTGATACTTGTTTATGTCCGGTTTAATTGTGAAATTATGTCCAATGAAAAACATTGTATTAAATGGTAAAAAAATATTTTAAATATACTATAAAACCACTAAAATTCAAAATTTATCAATATTAATTATTTTGATTAAAAAAATTGTTTTTAATTAAAATTTAGTAATTTTTACTAATCATCAAAATATAAATGTTATCCGAAAAGATCCAAAATTTCATCTTAAGATAATATCGATTTTCATAATCCAAAAATGAAGTCCATTTTGAAGGATAAAATGTATAAAATTTCGAAATGTGGGTATTACTAATCATAACGGCTACATTGATTGGTTGCGGCATGTTAGAATCTCAGAGATGTGTAAAACACACGCTACTGTATTATTCAAAGAGAAGCATACCGTGGAATCTTGGGGTGTTACAATGAGTTTTGTTAATTCTATGACCATCACCAAAGGATTTATAATTCTTCCCCTAACCCTTACTGAAATTCCATTCACCCCTTTCTATTATCAATGGACGATTAAATTACTTAGGAACTCCTACTAGCTTAGCGTCCAAACGAATATCTTACCTCACTACATTTTTAAAGGTGGATTAGATGAAATTTGACACCTTCGAAAATGGATCCGGATAAAGATGATATTAAAATTGATGATCTATAATTGAATCATCTATATCCATCTCCAGAAGATATTGTTCATGATCCACAAAATGAATGATTAAATAGAACACTGAACCAAAACCTTACTACAAACAACACATATCCATTCTCATCCTTATTTTTACATTCTCATAAAAAATACAATATGAACAATGAAATTATGAATTCCCATGTAATTTATTCCCGTATCATGGTTCAAGAATCAGTCTTACCCTAGATCCCTGTCATATTTTCATGCCTAATGATAGTAAACAAACATTTTTTGACTCATGAAACTCATTGCGGGCTGATGCAACTTTCGGTTTTCTATATCCAATATTTCCCTTTGATTGTATACACTAGACCATAAAATAAATATGGATCCAATTCAATAAATCTAGAAGGAAATCCTTTGTATTATCAAACCAAATGTGTAAATACTGTACAACACATGTAGCCACACCACCATTATCCAAAAAATCATTGTGGGGGATGAAAATGTGCAACATGATAACCCAAATCTAAATCAGGGTCATAACACAAGAAAGAGTTTCAAGAAAAATTAAAGCATAATAAACATTCCAAAATAATAGGGAATAAAAACTACATAATAAATGGATATCATGGAATCAAATTTTTTATATTTAATACACTGTTGAAATATAAAAATCATTGTGTGTTTCTCACTCACTAATGATACTCCATAGAGCCTCACTCACAAGCACATATCAATGCCCACCTAGGTACCCATCCACTCATACCTATCAAAAAAATCATCCAATAATACCAACATCCATTAACATTCCCCACATATCTATATGTGTGAGAACCCATAGAGATAACAAATGTAAAATATAAAAATTCCCATTTCCCAAAAAAAAGACTCCACCGAAATTTTTATAATACATTATCCACTTTCCACTTCAACATTCACAAAACATTTCAAATGAATATTGACTATTCATTTAAAACCCCTTTTCAAAAACTACATTTAATTTTTTTCATTAAATAATACAATTCCAATGATTTCTATAAAAAAAATATTTTCATCTGGTCAAAAATTCTCTTTCCAAAAAAACAAATTTTATTAAAAACACATTTCGTCCAATTTTTGAAAAATTAAATACCTTATTAAGATTTAGTTTTTTTCCAAAATGGGATTTAATAAAACACCACCGTTTGATTATTAAAATCCATCCCCATTAATCCATTTCCATTTCACTGAAAATGGTAATTATATAAAAATACATTCACCTAAATCCATTTTTTCATAATAATTTGGAGAATCAATTTCCCATTTTGAAAAAACCGAACCATTAACGCTAAGAATTTCATTTATTCATAATTTAAAAATAAATTTTTTTGAAAAAATTTCAGAATCATGGATTACCCAAAAATAGGAAATGGGGGAACTAGTGTCGATGGGTCACTTGGTCATATAGTATGTGTCTATATTATAATTACACCATCACTATAGAGAGTTTTCTATGACCATGTCCCCAACTCCACAAGGCTTTCCATGCACTGGGAGCTCACTAAGACCCTTAACCCAACTCCATCTTGGGATCCCAAATTTAAAAAGACAAAATGAATCATGATAAAAAACAAAACAAGAATTCCAATGGAAACAAAAGGTTTTATCTAGAATGTGTTTCCCATAAACTCTCCCATACATGCACCCTAATTTTTGATTGTCCTACTCCATCAACATTGACATTCAAAAAAGGGTTTTATGATAGATCGGTCCTCTAAAGAACCTATCTACCTCAGATACCATTATCTCATAAACTAACTCAATTCAATCCCAAACTGGTCACATGATCGTATTCTTTTCAAGGACCAAAGGGCATTCCCGAACCACATGGTATGGATACTACATCCAAGAAGGAATATAGTATCCCAAGAGAATGATTTATCACAATCAAAATAAATATAAAATGAAAATAAGAAACATAACAGAGAATATTAATATAAATGATACAATATCAATGTAAACACCATTTCAACATAAAATTAAATAACCAACTTAATAATAAATCCCAATATAATCCAAATGACCACAATGTCACTATTTGACCCTGGGCATCTCTCACCCATACAAAGACCAACCATCACCCAGAAAAATTGATACTAAGATGAAAAATACACTGAAATATAAAAAAATATGGAACTATACGTGTTAGTAATAAAACACACTAAGTGTGACAGAAACATCTATTCTCAAATCGACTTCTGTTAATTTTATAGAAACGTCAACTTTAGGATTGAATCACAATATATTGAATTAATATTTTCCCCACATTTCCAATAATAATACCAACACGGTTCCATTTCCCTTTTTTCATTTAAAATCAAAATCTTCCCCATGTGGGAACCGATAACATTTCAAAGAGAAAAAGAAATTTTTTTTTTCATTTTAGAAATGAATAAAATGTGTGAAAAACTTTTTTAAAAACAATATCCATAAAACATCAAAATCCAACTCACAAAATTTACCCAAGGGGTATAAAATGCATGTAATTCATTGAAATAATAACATAATAAGGACAATAGAAATTAGTACTCCAGGATTTCAATCATACAATATATATCATTCATCATTTATAGATAGAAACGTTAAAATTGAACTGCGAAAACCTTGGAGCTAGTCAAATATTCTAGAACATACTATACATCATTACACATCCCGGAAATCAAGCCCCACAATATGACAGAAAATTTCACCCACATGTTCAATCTCACCATAAACAGACTTACATAGGGGAATTATCATTTAGAAATCATAATCAACAAATCATATCCTCTGTTATGGGTCAATAGTTAGAGCGTAATCCAAACTAGTGAGGAAGTCATTCTCAAAATATTCAATATATATGATTATTATCAATTTCATGATTATAAATAGGGTAAAGAAATAGATATTGACCGATAATCCAATCACAAGAACATATATCGCATATAATAATTCACACAACATGTAGCTCCTCGAGTCACCCATAGGATCAATCTCACTGAATAATTAAATATATATCAATGAATTCCACATTGAGGATCTGTAACTCCTCTCAAATTAAATGGATCATGAGGTTTCAAATGAAATAAAGTACCACACATTCAAATAATGGATCTAGGGGGTTTCAAATAAAACACAAAAAATCCATTAAATACTAAAAATTCAATAGGATTTTCCAATGTGGTTTTTCAAAATAAATATTTTCACTAACTTCTCAATGTTCCAAATGTACCAGAAGAATCAAATTATAGGTCAATATTTTTCAAAGAAAAAAATCCACCATTCCAAAATGTCAAAACAAATCATTTTCCATTCCACAATGAATTATAAAAATTTTATTTATGTTCTCACAACACATGTGAAAACCAATACACCTTTCACCAAATTGCTAATTGTTCCACACTTCATCATCAAATGAAATTTTGAAAGAATCAAACACATTTATAAATCATTTTGAGAAACCCAAAATTAACATTTTTATGCTATAAAAATATTTTCAAATCTATTCCTTGCCTTTAAATTCAATATCACATGAATAATCCAATCATACATTTGATCAAAAACATGGAATATTCATTTAATAAAACAATTCTATTCAGTTCATAATTAGGATTAAATCACAGTATTGAAGAAAAAAAATATTCTGAATTTAACACATCAATATTAAACATTTAATTATGTTTTCACAACAATGAAACCAATGAATCTTACATTTAATGCAAAGTGAAAAGGAAAATTGACCTTAATCATATGTTGATTCAACAACGCACGCCTAAAACAAACTCCCCAAGGGTCCATGATCCATGAACAAACATGAGAAACCCTTACATAGGAAAAAAACAAAAAATGTAAAAATGAACCCTATATCAATAATACTCCAGGAGAAGAAGATCTCAAGTGAAAATAGGATAAATTGGAAGGGGGAGAATAAAAAGTGCATTACATTGAGAAATCTATCCCCTTACTCGAAGAAACCATATATCCACACCATGGGAGGCATAATGAGGCATGTTGTACTATATAGTATCTACCCTATGGCTATAAGACCTATGATGTGAATGATATGGGTGTATTGGGGATAAAATACCTAGTGGGAAAATGATATATTTCACAAAAATTATGATCTAGACCACTGGCAGGGTTTTACCACATTGTTTTGTAAACAATTCACTAACTAGGAGAATTGGTTTTACATCGAGACCAAACCATCCCTCATTCTTTCCTCAATTTTTAACATACATTCTGTAGGTTGTGATCCCTAAATAAGAACCATCCCAAGGACCACATTGTTTCCAAGAGAATTTCTCCTTGATTCCTCTAAAAATGTCTAAATTGTGTGCCAAATGATGTAAATCCGAAAACTCATATATTTTAATGTACCTACTAGAAGAAACTATGGAATAACATTAGGACTAATGATAAATATATTTTTTCCTAAAAATTGAACCTGGTCATTGACAGAACTTGTTAGAAAAACCTATTTCCAAAAATTAACACAAACAAAGGGTGAAAACAAAAACCCAGGTGTGATAATATATTATGCACCATTGTGCCTCAATTCTATCCTTTAATGCTCCACCCATTTACTTTTTAACACATCTATATTTTTTTCCTTGATAAATATTTTCAATGTATGATTTTGTCTATGACATCCTATAAATCCACATAGGTTTTTTATTTTAATATACCTTGGAACATCTTTCTTAATATGAAATTAAACCACCCATGAGGTGTATTGAATTGGTTTATTAAATAAAATTAATGAATTAAATTAAATGGACTGTATGTAACCATGTTTTTCTAGTATATATATGAACATTTAACTAACTATCCTAATAAGGTTACTTATGTTTCATCTTATAAATTAAATTGAAAAAATGAACTTTATTAAAGTAGTGATACCCTTCAAGTCCCTTTAATAATATTCTATGAAATTAAAGAACCCAATAAGGTTCTTAAACCTTCCATTTCACATGAATATAATCAAGGTTTATAAATTTTTATACTAGAATGAATATAGAACATTCATATCACCCAACCCTTGTTTACTTATATCGCATTATCATTCCAATAAATGTGATTATGGTATATTTAAAATTATTAGAAGGAATGGATTTACAATATGTTTATTGGGAAAATGATGGACTTGACTCTCCACTCATTTACTTATCCTTGGATGAAAATATTGGAAATGGTAGCCATTATTCATAATGGTTTGTTAGACATGGATTTCCCCTCCATATTATTTATTATTAGGAATGATTTACTATCATCTCAAATAGGATATCGAACATTATGATATGAATCCTCTTATTGTATGAGAAAATTATGATATGTCCAACAATAGATATATAATACTATATATACTATTACAAATACAATTAAGGCACCGATAATTTATATTTAGGTATTAGTATAACACCTTAGGGTTATATTCATTGGGTACACCACTTTTTTCAATCGCTTGACTATTAAAGGCATTTATTTTATAGAACCTCATGTTTCATATTTTATTATTATTTTACATGTATTCCTAAACTAGATTCCATGGTTATTAAGAAGATATATAAATAATCACATGACCGTGTATTATTATGATGTTTTCTTTCAGATCCATTCTAGCATAGTCTGACGTAGGTAGAATCATAAAATTTCATATGATGAACTCATGTAAACATGGTTTATATATTCATTACCCATATTCATTATATGACATACTATTAATATTATACTCACTGGTAGGATAACGTTTGACCTCATTGGTGGTATCCTACTAACTTTATTCACAATATTATTCAAACCACTGATTGGTATCATGACAGACCTCATGGATATAGGTAAGAACAAAAGGATGGGTCCTTCTTTGTAAAAATGGTCTTTTACATTTTTATGATGTATGAGTGAAGGTGACCAAGATTATACTCTTGATGATATTATAGATAACGTTTTTTATTTTGAAGAATTTCTATTGAAATTTTTATAGGCATTCTTTTATATTTCATTGTATTCTCATTTTTTCTATCTCTTACAAACGTGGAATTATTTTTATAAGATAATTGATTTGGGATTGTTACTTTTTATGATATTTTTATACTTATTATAATTATAAACAAATGATTTATGTTTCTCTGGTTCATTATTTTATTTATGACACATATTATGATTAATCATTCTTGTGATCCACATTGATAAATGGTTTACATTCTCCAAACTATCCAATTAATTTCCCCTAGTACTAGTTGGAATCCTCTAGAATACAATGTAGCATTATTTAGGCGAGTTGAAAAACTATGTTCTATAGTATTACATGGATAGTCCTCCAAAGATGATGACATTGTTGGATCATCTTGTATTCCATCTCTAGTTATAATGATCACTATGAGTAAATCATTTTGTAACCAGAACTCAAATTTATTGAATTTAAAAAATGTCATTTGATTCATCAATGTTTTTAATATTTCCCATAGATGATACTTAGGATCTATGTGACATCTAGAATATATAAAAATCTTATCAATAAAAACCATAATAAATTTTTCAGAGAAACCATTCATGAATCTATTCAATAAATCCATAAATATTGTAGAATAATTTCCAAGATGATGGGAATAATAATTAACTCATAGTACCCATATATTTAATAGATATAGGACTTTGTTATATATTATTTTCTTACCAGTAACTAATGAGACCATGAATAAAGGTAAATAATGGATAAAAATTTTGCCTTTCTATGATGGTAAAATAAATAATCGTTATATGGAATATGATATTTTTCTTCTATGTGAATTTTTTATGTTCTCAATAATTAATTTATATCCCCCTTGATCGATCCTTATTATTTAAAAATTTAATAGGTGGCCCTAATAAAGACACACCTGGTGGACTAAAAACCTGTCGTAAAATATCTTGAATATTCCACAATATTTCTTTTAACTCCATATATTAATATATCAATAGTGTAATCTATATTGGATTAGATCCATGTATGATTTATATACATAACTCTACCTCTCTTTTTGGGGATTCCGAATTATTCTTCATGAAATACATCATTGTATTCATCAAAATTAAGGTTAATTTCTATCCTTTTTAATTTTCTTTATATTTTCCATCAGCAATAATTTATATAAATAATATCAAAGGAGGTTCTTCCTGATGTAGTTGAGGTGGGGATAAATATCATCAGAAAATGATTCATTATTTTTAGTTAAATTCTAATATGATTTCATTTAGTATATAATTGTTCTTAATTATTATAATTGTATGATTATTCCAGGGTAGGTAAAGTTTCAAATTCTACTATAGTAATGAATACTATATTTTTAATGTGTTTTTAATCACCAAATATGGTACTGCATGTTTTATAATCTTTTTATGCTTCAAAATATTTTATTACAATTCAATATTATAACTATAGAAATATATATTATAATATTGATTATAAATTAAATGAATACATTGTTGAAATAATGGAATTTCATATCCATTGTCAAAAAACTACATTTCGTCACTGCTAGGTTTATGAGTGTACAAGCTGGAACATATTTCAGATCCTCTAATATAGACATTGGTAATGTTAATGAACAACCTTGAAACAATGGACCTTGTTGAGTTTGATTGTGGTTTTCGACTACTATCTTCTGATTTGGATTATACTTTATATAGTTTCCAAGAATTCCCCACATGAATCAGAAAAAATATAGCAGTTATTGAACAATCTTCCATTAGTTTTTTGAATGTAGATGTTTTGACTTAAACTTGATAGAATATTTCAATTAATATACACAATTTATCCACACATTTATATCCTTAAAATAAAAATAAATTAGTTCATTGAATGTATCTCTTCTTATTTCTTTCATGATGGTTGTTAAGATTTATTTCCTATATTTATTTTTAAAAAATGCATCAACTAGTTTGGCTATTGTTCTCTATACATTTGATTCAGTTGAGGTGGACACAACATATCTTAATGCACCATTTCAACATTCATATAACGCTAAAATATTTCATTATATATTTCATAGAAAACATTTTCCATATTTTTTCTCTTGATAGGTTCTCATACTTAATAGATTGTATCTCATTTTCCTAATTATCCATAACAAAACATAATGTGTATCAAAGATGTCTTGTAATTATTATTTCATTGATTTTCTAAAATTAATTTTCCTTTTTATTCTGACCAAGGAATTAAATATAAAATTTTTTCATTAGATACAGAAAATATTTATTGATAAATACTATCTTGTAATAATTCTAATTTATAGAATCAATATCCCCCCTCGGCATCATGTGCTTCACTAGTGTCAATAATTGATCAGAATATCCTTATAAGTAGTATAATGTCAATGTGATATAATCTGTATATGATCAACATTGCTAAAAAATATATTTTCAATAAAGGAAATACATTATTTGAATATTAGTGGATCAACAAATCCACTAAAGTAAGGTATTCGATGATTTAGGATAGACTCATATCTATGTTATAACCCTTGAGAGGAATATGGATTGTCAGTCTGATTTAGGTTATTATTTTTAACCAATAGTTGACTATCCATCATCATAAAGACTTAAATTCCTATTTCAACCATATTAGGAAGGATACAAATACATCAATCAGATATGTCATCATTTATATAGTTCCCTCAATTTTTGTTGAGTTATATAAAAGAAAAGTAAAATATTGTGGAACATGATACTTTTACAAATCTCTTTTTTCTATGGTGGTTTTAGGTGATAATTATGTTTTAATGTTTTTATTATTTTATCCTACCTTAATAACAATTTAATTATATATATATAATTCATAATGGTTTCTAAAAATATTTTTATTAACCAAACATATTACTAATGGGTATTAAACTCGGTCTACAATAATTCCTTATTAAAATGAATATGGTGATGATCTATTAAAATCTCAATAATCCCATTTAATTTTAATAAACCCTATTAAAAAATATTCATGAAAAAATCCACATGTACTATACATTCAGATTTTTAATTTCTATGGAAATCACTCACATAATTCATCAATAAAATCCCAGGATGTTTTCTTATATTTATGCTTACCTATTTAGTTCATACAACAGTTTTCTATTGCAAATTTTTACAGATAGCTAAACCGACCTTTGTAAATTACAATTAATTACTCCATTTTTTAATAAATAAGAAATATTTTATGTGGTAAATACATAATAATGAATATGATATTTTAAGGTTCATTTTCAATGAAATTACAAACATATTATAATTTATATAAATGTCTTCATGAATGAGTCATCTTATGATAAATTTTCAATATATCAAATCCATGGGATATAAATCCAATCAAAGGGTTGAGAATAAATATGAGTATGATAATATATAAAATATACATGTGGTCATGTGACCATTATGTATAATATGTAATGACTAGAAAAACGTGTGATTATTATAATATAAGGATAATGAATAAGAACATAGAAATGAGTCTAAAATTAAAAATGTCTAATTCATATGCATACCAATATGTACTATATGTTTGGTTTGATAAATAATAATTACCATTGTTACTCAATAAGGTTTCATAAAATTTTCATATCTGGAGATTTATTCATTATCCAAGGAATTGGAAAACTATCAAGGAACACAATATATCTATCATTTATCATTTAATTCCCATATATCTTAATTAATCATTTATAAATATCCCATAGTGAATAAATAATGGGTTTCATATAAATACATCGAGCATAATGGTTCTTAAAAACATGAACATTGCATCATTTTTAACCGACATGAATGAAAATTTTGTTCAATACATGTAAATACAAAATCAGTAATTTTTTTTTACCCATTGTTGAATATACATGGAAAATGAGGAGGATTTCCAGTTAACAACATAAAAATTCACATGACAAATAGTGAACATCATGGAAGGATTTTAGAAGCATGCTGGTATGATAAAATTATTAAAGAGATGGAAAGTGAGATGGAATTATGGAATAAATTTTCTTAAGCACTAATTTTAAATAAATGGTTCAATTTATTGTATTAGAAAAAATAATTCATCAATTCAAAGAGATTCCCAAAATTTGGTAATTTATTGGAATAGAAGAAGTGGTTAATTCACTTACCTTGAATAGATTCTTTATAAATCATGAGGATGGAACATTGAGTACATATGGACACATTTGAGGGACCCTTTGGGAGGTATAATAACATGGATAACATTGATATTGGTTTTATAGTGGAGAGGAATGGATGATTGGAGGGTATTTATAGAAGTAAAGGATTAATTGTATAATAATTTCAAAATACAGGTCATTGAATTATAAGATATGGAAAATAAAATAATCATTTGATTGACTAAAGTATTTGATCAATATTAAATACATTAGAGTAGTTTTAACATGTATTTTAATAAACTAGAACACAAATAAATATTTTATAATTACATTGGACCTAAAAAATATATTTTCCCATAGAATAAAACTATTTAAATAATAATATCTCTTTTAGATTTGGAAATGCATTTATTGGTTTTCAATTTTATTTATATCAATTAAAATACCTAGATTTTAAAAAATAACATATTTTATCTTGGTTATTGTATTTATTTAATGATTATATCATTATTATATTTTTTTAGTCTTATAACATACCAAAAAATAGAAAACTATAATTTTACTCTTCATTGTAGTTATACATTATTTTAGAAAATTCTTTAAAATTACATAACCAAATTTAAACATGTCACTTTCAAATATATTGTTTATTATTTCCAAATAATTGTAAAAACATGATAATTTTATATTTTAGGTAAAAAAACTTATTTTGAAAAATATTTCAGGGATATAATCAAATTTCTATCACATATATAAATTTCATATGCCATTGTAAAATTATAATCTCATTTAAATTAAAATCAATATATTTAATTGTGTTATTTAATGAAAATAATATTCATTAAATATAATTGATTATATTATAAAAGATAATATCTTTCTAGAGGATATAATTACGATTGGTCTTTATTCAAAAATATTTTTATCAATTTCAAATTACATCCATGGGTATTCATTAAATTATATAATACTGTAAATGGGATTAGAGAAATAAAATTTTCAATAATAAAAATGAAAATATACATTTATGATAATATGGTATTGAAAAATAACCCATCCTTACCCCTAAATAGGAATTATTGGTATGGTTTGTGATAATTTTATTTTAATGGGGAGCATCCTCTAACTATGACATAATGGTGATCTCTAGTAATTTAAAATTTTCATGTTGTAAATTTCATAAAAGCCTTAACTGTTTAAAATCTAAATGGTTTTCGTTATGGGACCACATAGTGAAATGAAATCCCTATGAAATTCTGAAATATGGGATTTAAAAGACATTAATATGTAGTTTTAGTCCATTGTTTCTTCGTTCATTATAAATTTCATTTGAAATTAAAATATAAAAATAATAAAACTATTACTACCATTTTTAACAATGGTCATTGTTCCCAATGGTCATGTTGTCCAATAGTCATGTTGACTATTGGTCATATTGACCAATGGTCATATTTACCATTTCTAAGATTAATATTCTCAAATTTCTTGTTACATTTCCCAATTGTCAGGATACACTACCTACATTTTTGATACCTTCTATAAATAACACTTCATTTTTTATTAATTATTAAATTCAAATTCAATAATGGTTATATATAGTTCTCCTTTAAAATATGAATCTTTTTACATATATCATGTCTCTATAATATAGTGTATTTCATGGAGTGATTATTCAAGCAGATTGGAATGGTCCAGAAAAATACAATTCTATTTTCTTGTTATAAATTTTTTTCTCATAGTCTTCGTTGTAATATTAAAGGGTTTAGATTATGATTAATATACGGTTCTTCAACAATGAACTAAAATTTTGTTGAATTTAGTTTGTTTTGTATGCTATATAATATATAAAAAGATTACATAGAAAAAATGTCCCTGTTAAAGTATGGATCATTACTTATACCATATTTTGTAATTATTTGACACAATATTGATCATTTCTATAACTGAAATTCTAATTTTCTAAATTTTTTAAATATATTTTCCTTCCTCAAGGTCTGAAATGTATTAATCTATTAATATAACACTATTCCATCCTCATAGAATATATATGAATATATTCTATAATGAAGAATTGTAACTAAAAATGATAATCTATAAAGGCTATAAACATTATATTCGTGAAGATTACTTGGGAATTGTTATGTCCAAATGGAATCATTATAAATTTATTATCACTACACATCAAATCAAAGGATGTTTTCAATATGTAATCCTTTTTTATACTCATTTTATGATATCTATATCATAATTCCATCATTTAAAACTATTTTAATCCCCATAGTTGATTAATAAAATAATCAATACAAGTTAGTATATTATGATTCAGGAAATTAATATTGTCAAGATCTCAATATGATATTCAATAAAACATTATACAATATGTTTTTTAAAAAATATTGAACCCCAAGGTACCATTTTTTTAAAACATTATCTCATGCCCATATTCACCTCAATAAGACCTATAAATGACAAAATACCTGAATTTTAATAAAAAAATATAATTAATAAACAAATAATAATAGTTCAAGGTGTTATATGATTATTTTTTGTTTCTCCAATTACACACATGTTAATCATTTAATTTTCGAATCTATGAAATATTTTATCCACAATCTCATCCATTAACATTTTTAATCCTACTTATTCAAAACTATGAATTTAATTCATTGTTTCTACTATTTTTTACGACAACAATACATAACATTATTATTATCAAGATATGATATGATTTAATATAATTTTAAAAAAATAGAACATGTTTTTACATATAGAATGATTATAAGTATTTATAAAATTATATTTTAAAAAATAAATAGTACATATATTGATGATTAGGGTGTATAAATATGCCACAGTGAGTTTGTATGCTTTAAATTGGAATTACTAAGGTTCAATTAAAATGTTTCTAGAATAGGATCCATAAGGATATGTTAGTGTTAATAATCATTTATATTGATGTACACTGTCAATTGTATAACCCAAACATGATTTTTACCTTAATACACCATGAAAATAAATTGTTGAGTTAAAAATTAGACTATCATGGATGTTATAAAAAAAATTATTAAATAAAGGGAAATAACATTACATCACTTACATAATGAGACACTTAAAAACAAGAGGTTATGAATTGGGGTGTTGAAAATTTTAATATATTTAAAAATGTAATGGAAAAATTATAATAGAAGGATCTATATGATATTATATTATTTTTATAAAAAATAAACATCCAATCGCAACAATAACGAGACATCTAGAATGGTTTTAATCACATTTTACATCATAATATTTATAATAGACACACAACCAAATTAAAACCAACATTATCAATTAGATGCACATCAAATATTCATATTATTTTATAATATATTGGAATCTATTAAAACATATACCATTTAATATATGTATCAATATTTCCCAAGAAATCAAATTCTTATAGAGAATGATTTGAAATGTTTAAACAAATGAATAATTATACAATGAATTATAGAAAATTTATTAAATATTTAAAAAACTACATTAAATGTTGATTTTAGAAAAATAGTAATGATATTATCATAGGTCTATTATTATTATTGAATAAATAATAATGAAATATATTTATAGAATAAAAATTTATATTGTATTATTTTAAATATAAACCATCTAGTTATATTCATGTTTCTTTTAATAGAATGAAAATAAAACATTTATAAGCATTGATTACAATAAAAAAAATTATAATTGATTTTGAATTTTTTAATCTTTATTATATAAATTGAATTATATGTATTTTGGTGAATCGATTTATTTTTTCATCAAATATATAATATGGATATAATTTTTTAGTTCTAATTATTTTTAGTAAAATAAATAGACATTTAATTTGAAAAAATTCATGGGATCGTTATTTATTAAAGGAGTGTTACTGAGGTAACATTCTCTATGTACAATGTTGTTATTGAAATAACCTTTTGATGTAAGCCACGTTGAATATCATGGTATATTGGTTAATTAAATTTCAAATATATTTTTTAAAAAATTATATTATTAGAGGGATGAGGATTTCATTCATAATTACATTGAAATGTGTTTTTACATTGATATAAATATTATTTTATAGATGTAATAGTGGTAGCAAATAAAAAATCAAGGTTAAGTCACTATGAAATATTTTACCTCTTATTTTATATTTCAAAAAACAAATAAAAATATATGATATATGTGATCAATTAAATTTTCCATTTATAAGACCTTATATATTTTTTAATATAACGCTACAACCCAAACACGACTCTTCATCATCCCAAAAAATGCAGATTATTATAATATTTATTTAATAAATATTATATCATGAAATATAAAGAAACATAAATCATAGTTATAAAATGATATGAAAATTATTTTATAATAAATAACCATAAAAAATATCAAAAAATGGAACAAAACTTGTCCGGTTTACTTTTATAGTGTTCATGGTTTACCATTAGATAGAGTCTGAAGAAGACTCTATTCAGTATATCACCCTATAAATCTAAATAGTAATAGTAATTATATTAACAATGCATGGATTTTTTATAATTACTATCTTTCATTATGAAATATAAATATACTTATAGACTACTCAGTTTTTGAAATAAAAATAAAAATAATAAGGACACTGTGTGATATTATTAATATATTTAATTAAAACCAACATTATATCCATGATATTAAAAATAGTAATATGAATAGAAAGAAATAATTTTTTAATATAAATGAATTATATAAACAAAAAAATATTATAATTTAATCAACATTTTTTAATATAGTCTTTATTTATTTCAAAAAAACAATTTCCACATCAAAAATATTTTTCTGTCTATCTGTGAAGAATAATGAAATTGTTTTATTAACACATTTAGAAAAGAAATTTTATTAAATTTACAACATTTTAGAATTTATTATTTCAAATTTATTCTTTAGTGTATTTTTGTGACATTTTTGAATTGTTTCATTTATTTTATGATTAGGGAAAATATTGAATTTTAATGGAGAAATTCATTTTCATTTAATTTATATATTTCATATAATTAATTTATAATTTTATTAAAGTATATTTATTTCAATAATACATTTATTAATCTTATTTAAGTCCTTAAAATAAATTCCAAGTTTAAATTTATTATAAATAATACAAATGAATGAGAATTTTCACTTTAGAAATAAGATTTTTCTAACACGACTACGATATTAATTTTAAATTAATTTCTCCCAAATAAGAGACATGAACATTAAAATATTTACTGAATATTTGTAATTATTATAATTTTTAATGTATGAAAAATAAAACTTTATTTTTCTCCAATTTTATTATTGAATTAAATTAAAAATAATTATCGTGATTATGGTAAAAAAGATTACTTTAGGTTTAATCATCCAATATATAGTGTAAAAAGGACACAAAACATGTAGAAAATAGATTTTTTAGACATTTATTGAACTTATCCTTTATATGGTCGAACGTTTTCTATTATTGGAGCCACATTACATGTAAAAATCATCAGTGAATTCTAACTCTCTGATAATATTACACAGGTTCCTCTCACATACTTTATTAAAGTCCTCCCCTCTCCCCCTCGGTTCACACCATCAAAAAATGGGTTTAGAAAATTATAATAATAATAAATTATTAAATTCTTTGCTATAATCTTTTAATACTTACTATGGGCATAAATCCATCCAAGGAATTCCTTTGGTTCAACCCAACTGGTGATACCCAAAAAAGTTGTAACTTTTATCAACAATGATTTTTGTGTTACTTCTTAATCAAAGACCTTAATTTTTTTTATATCAAGATTATATAAAAAAATTAGTAGCCTATATATAATGAGATGTTGTCACATCAGGTGTACAACCTAAAATAACACCCAAATCCATTAAATTGTTTACTAAATCATATTTTTTCTGTACAGTGACCTTCGGCCTTGTGATCCAATGTCGTTCATTTTTCTAATACCACTTTTCATGGTTGGGAAAATGATTGAAGTAATATATATATATATATATATATGATATATTTATAATTTAATATTTTATAATTCATATCTAATAATTATATAACACATACCCTCATATATTCCTCTTTATGGGTATATGATAACGTCTTCCATGTGTGTGACAGACTACCACCATGTGAAGCGATTGATTTAGTAACACCCAAATATAACGTATTAAGGACGGGTTTGATATAAATATATGTTATAAAAATCATATAATAATTGTACTATAATATATTATATATATCATTTATTTTTCCCCCTATATATGATAAGACAATGGAAACAATGTTCAAGCATATGAATGTCCTACCGTCACCAGGATTGTTGTATTCACTTTCATGTTACAAAATTTCATTGAGTATTATAAATAAACCCAAACTAAATATATATTATATTTACATCATGTATATCATTTTTTGCATGATGAAATAATTATAATTTAGGATAATCACAAATATGAAAAATCAAAACATTTATTGAAAATGTACGATTTATTACCTAAAATGATTATTAGACAAGGAATTTTTAATAAATTTATAACAAAAGGTAATGATAAAATCACAAATTATATGATATATATGAATATTGGGTTGTGAAATATTTACTATAAATGTTGTTTTTTAGGGTATGATGAAATTCAAAACTTAAATTAAGAGAAATTTGACTCAATTTTCCATCTATTAGAAGTTCATTATATTATGCACCTATGTTCTTTCACGAGTTGTATATAGATCCCATTTACATAGAATATCACCAAATTAATCTTCCTTAAGAAATTTTATAATTAATTATTTGTTATTTATTAATGTGGATTAGGAAACATTGTTACCAATGTGTAACTGAAATTATGTCACAATCCCACCATTTACTGAGATCGTTTATGATCTTGTCTTAGATTTTGAAATATCACAATCATCCTCTCGGGGATTCCTTTAAATTTTTTTCTCTTATTGTTATTCATGATTTTATCAAGCAATGGTACCATTTTCTAATCTTTTGTGAATAATTAAATTAGTATTTTTTTATAAAATCAGACATTATATCATCATTTTTTTAGAAATAAATTTTTACTTTAATACCATGAATTCATTTATTGTTTTAAGAAATTTATTATTACTATCCAGTGATTTTAAAATATTTTTTTATTATTAAATATAAACAAAATTGAAATAAATCTAATTTTTTATAAAAATAAATGTCATTTGGATTTTATAACAACTGTTTAAGGAATATTCATTTTAACATGAACATCAGAAATGCAATTTTAGAACGTCAAGAAAGTTCATTTATGTTGTACCCCCAATTTCTGGTATGTATCCCTTTATCAATTATTTAATTTTTTTTAAAGCTAAGGGTGATGAATGGGAGTGTCGGGAAAACTTGAATGAACTTTTGAGGCAAAGGGGAAGTCACCCAGACAACGCACAGTTTGTATAAACTGTGCGGTAAAACCATGGGTATTTGGTCTTGGAGGTAGTAGCTTCCGCATAGCCAAAACATGGTTTTTCTAACCGTGTCGCCAAAATATGTGTGGATTGTCTTCTGAGGTAGTGGCTATCTCATGGTTAGCACACGATTTTTCAAACTATGTGGGAAAACTATGCGACCACATAAATTAGATCCTATAAATGTGGATCTCACGTGACATTGCCTCTAAGTTTATTATTTTTCCTCCTAAGCGGGCCTCACTAGGGTTTTTTCTTCTCCAGAGGTCAAAGAGAGTTCTCCCATTGTTCTGGGGGAGATCTTAAGGCTTTTCACGGGGAATTGAAGCTGGATTCTAGAGGTATGTGATCGTTCTTTTTCGTTCTTGATCGATTTCATAGATATACTAAGATCTACTTCTCCTCTTCTCACAGTTTCTTATATCTAAACCCATTATGGGTAGATCTATGTGTTTAAATGCCAAATATGATGAGATTTAGTCTTGGTCTTGCAAGGAGAAGAGATCTATGGCAGTTTTTCGAAGAAGTAATTCGGTTTTCTCTAGCGTTCTTCGACCGTTGTGGTTTTCGTCAAACCCTTAGAGGTAGGAGGATTCACTCTCGATTCCTCTTGTTAGAATTTATTGGCTTAGTTTCAAATTGGTTTATTTTAATTGTTTTTATTATAAAAAAGAATTGAAAAAATCTTCTTTAGTGATGATTTATGTTTTCGATGTAATTGTGAACTCTTGGTGAATTGTTGTGCAAAGTGATTTGGCTTCTTGAATTTATAATGTTGATTTTTAATTATGAATTATGAAATTGTAAATGGTTGGATGAAAATTGAGTTTTTAATAAAAATGGTGTTTTATTGAAATGTTTTGGAATTGAAATGGTTTGTTATTGAAATGACTTTGATGGATTTGGTTTTCAATAAAAAGGGAGTTTTATTGAAATGGGTTGGAATTGAAATGGTTTTGATGGAAAGGGTTTTCAATAAAAATTATTTTTCATGAAATGGTGTTTTGGCACGATCGTTGGGAATATGTGGTTTGTGTTCATGTTGTACGTACGAGGCTTGGTTGAAATATGACCTTGTGCTCCATGCCCACCATTTAATGGAACAATGGTGACTATATATACAAGGATTCTTTGAAATATGACCTTGTTCTAAGTTCCAAAGGTCTAATTGCACATGGGAAACAATTACCTTGTGATGACTTGGGAGATAGACAAGAGACAACTCATGAGTATGGAATTGTCATAACAAAGCATGAATGGTTGGTATCATGGGTTGGGAAATGGTTGGGTATGCCAAAAAGGAATGTTTTTGACATGATTCTTAAGCATGTTTGGTTATTTTTCTAGAAAAATAACTTGATGTAAAATTGGTTTCAATTTCTCTTGTAATGCCTTTGGTTATGAATGGTTTTGGAAACTTGGTTATATATAGTTATAAACTTATTTTGATAATCAGTTTTATATAAAAAGTTTTTATATAAATGCGTCTAACTCTTAAATCTTATTGGCGTTAGTAGGGAAGTCATTGGGGAAAACCTACTGAGTTTTAAACTCACCCCTTCTTTGGCATGTTGGTGCATTTGCAGGTGTCGTATTCCAAGACATCGTTAAAGGTAAAGCATCTTATTTATAGTGGCTTGTGGTAATGCTTGGGAGATGTTATGGTGCTTGGAGCTTGTGGAACACGAATTTGTAGTTTCTTTTGAGAGTATTTAGTTTTTCATCTACTGTGTACTTTGATTCTTAGTTTGGTCTTCCTCTGTTGTTTACTTTGATGTAGTTTTATATAAATGAAGTGTTCATCGGACTTTCATTTTTTCATTCATCATATAGTGAATGTTTGGTTATGGTTTTTTTATGGGTTTATTTCTTAAAGGGTAAATCTTCCCCCACATGTACTTGAAACCCTTTGACATTTATTACAAGCCTTTGGAACCATGGGGATGTCGCTAAAGGCCTAGTAATGACTCATGGTACTCTCAAGCTAATGAGAATTGGAGGTTCATTACAAATGGTATTAGCATGTTCAGTCCTTGCCTAACAAGTATTCATCGATGTTCTTGGTCTTGTAGTAGAAATTCATTCTTTTCTATTCGTTGGGACGAAATCTTAGATAGGAGTAGGATTTTCAGAAAATGAAATGTATAGAATAAAAGGACTTAGCTAACCTGTTTATGCTAAACTTCAAGTTACCAGGGTGTTGTGTATATAAGTGTTTCAAATACACTTCTAAAATGTTGGAAATCTCATTGTCAAGGGTTTAGCCAATGAGATGATAATGTCATGAATTGTAGAGGAATGACTACCCACTTGGATTAACTATCTCATTATGAGGAAAGAGTAAAGATTTTGTGCATGGTGTGAATTTTTGAAAAATGATGAAATTGTTTTCCAATAAAAGATTATGAAAATAGGGTATTTAGTGTATTTTGAAAATGGGTTGATTTTCAAATGACATGAGGAATGTTTTAAAAAATGTTTGAACATGGGAAGAAGGTCATTTTGAAAACAATGATGTGATATATGATGTTATAGAATTTGAAATGATATTCCATCAGTTTCGAGAGAGAGTGATTGACAGAGGTTTTTGTTGGCTTATAAAATGGCACCTGGTAGGCATCATCAGAACCAACCCGAAGAAGCTAGGAAGAATGTGGTTGCGCCTGAACCACGTTTGAACCAAGAGCTGGTTCAGATTATCTTCCAAGAATTTCATGTTGTGGATACAGGGAACAGAAGGAATGAACCAAAACATGTGGATCATGCCATTTCGTTCATGAAGCAGAATCCGCCAAACATTCGGGGTGATACTCAACCTGATAAGGTGGGGGTGTGGCTAAGTAGGATAAATCGTATCTTTGATTTCATCGACACACCAGTAGAGATGAAAGTAAAGTTGGAGACATATATGCTTGAGTATCTGGAATGTCAATGGTGTGATTTAGTGGTGAAGGATAAATTGGAAGAAGGCCTTACATGGGAGGATTTTGAAGAATTGTTCAACAAAAAATTATATCCTCACATGTTCAAGATCTAGAAAATGAAAAACTTATACATCTTAAAACAATAGAGTCTTTCTATCACAATGTATGTGAATAAATTCATTTATTTAGTCCATTTTTAACCAGAGGTTGTGGAAAGTGCGTCGTTGAAGGAACACATCATCGAATCATGGATAAGGCAACATATTCGATTAATGATTGTGTTGCATTGTATTACAGATTATACAAAGATGATGAACAGAGCGACTGTAGAGAACATGATATCTCGAGATCGATTGGAGGACTAATGATGATACCTACGGGAAATAGTGGGAACTCAACCACTAGGAATAAGAGGAAAAGGAATTCCTATTTCCACCATGCGTGTGAAAATCAGAACAAGAAGGCGGGATCAGTGAACCATCCTCCATGACCCCAGAGAAAAGCAGGTTACATTCAATGTGGTTTGTTTCACCACATAAATTTAGAGTGTATGAAACGACCTAGAGCATTTACCAATTGAAATTAGACGTGGAATCTATAGTGTTATTGTAGGAATGCTCCGAGGTCAGGGGCATGCGAAACTTCTCTAGCATCACAAGCATCGTATGTTTTGACAGGACGAGGACAACATAATCTTTTTTGTCAGCATAACCTAGATAGACTTGGTAATTCTCTAAATACCATGACTCCTCAACTAGGGCATTCATAGCAGGACAACAAAGAGAAAAATGTAGCGACGAAGAAATTGTATAGAGCTGAGCAAGTGATTGTTGATGATCTGTCAGGACCATCAACAGTGAGAGGTATGATTCTTTTTAATTCTACCATTGTGTAAGTGTTGTTAGATACTACAGCATCACATTCCTTCATTGCTTCTCGTTCTGTTGACTTTCTATGTTTAAAACTGGAAATGATTCCTTCTGTTTTGAAACTGAAAAATCCTCTTGGTGGATGTGAATGTAAATACTTTTTGTGTAGATCATGTGTTATAACTGTTGATAGAGATGAGTTAAAATGGGACATCTCTATGTTGGACATGAATTTCTATGATGTAATCATGGGTATGGATTGGTTTACAATGTTTAAGGCTCACATTGACTGTTATAGGAGAACGATTAGTTTCTAAATTGAGGAAGACATAAAATATCTCTTCAGAGGAGAGAGGATGGTAATGAAATGTGCAATGAGTTTGTTAGTACCAATGGTGAGAATGATATCTTACGAACTGGCAGCGTTGACTTTGGAATCAATGGAAGAGATGAAGGAAAATAGGTTTCCAGCTTTTTTGGATCAATTTCTAGATGTCGTTCCCAAAAACTTCTCATGGTTACCACCTCTATGAGAAGTGGGGTTTACGATTTATCTCCTTCTGGGGAACAGTCCTATTTACCTTCCGTCTTATAGGATGGAACCAACAGAGTTACGGGAATTGAAAGTGCAGTTAGAGGAGCTAGAAAGCAAGGATTTCATTCGACCAAGTACTTCTCCATGGGAAGCATCTGTGTTGTTTGTGATGAAGGTAGATGGGAATCTTCAGTTGTGTGTTGATTATCATAAACTTATCCAAGTTATGATATAGAATTTATAACCACTTCCATGCATTGATGATCTCTTCTATCAATTAACGGTTTCTTAGTGGTTCTCCAAGATCAATTTGCGATCAAGATATCACAAATTGCGAGTTCAGAAGGAGGATATTCCAAAGATAAATTTCAGAAGTATATATGGCCACTGTGAATATGTATTCATGCCTTTCAGTCTAACGAATGATGCAACATCCTTCATGGATTTGATGAATCGGATATTTCAACAATATCGGGATTATTTTGTTGTGTTGTTTTTCAACAATATCTTGGTTTATTCAAAGACAAGGGCTGATCATGAGGTGCCACTAGAAATAGTGTTTCAAATAATGAGATATCATAACTTGTATGCCAAATTATAAAAGTGTGATTTTTGGATACAAGAATTACGTTTCCTTGGCCATGTCATTTCAATGTATGGCGTTTCGGTTGATCTTAAAAATATAGAAGCTGTTATCTCTTGGCACCCAACAAAGAATGTGTTCGAGATACGCAGTTTTCTTTGTCTAGCTTCATACTACAGACGCTTTTTGCATGAGTTCTGACATCAATATTCACCAATGATAGCTATGACAAAGAATAATGCACAATTCCAATGGATAAAATAATGTCCGAATTATTTTTAGGATATGAACGTTCGGCTTACATCGGCTCCTATCATGATCTTTCCCTAATTAGAACATGGTTATGTCGTGTATTATGATTCTTTAAGATCAGGGTTGGGTTGTTTTCTCATGAAAATAGATCATGTGGTTTCTTATGGTTTAAGGAAGTTAAGGGTGCATGAGAAAAATTACCCAACCCATGATTTGGAGTTGGCTGCTGTCATCCATACTTTTAAAACAACGAGACATTATCTCTATGATGAGAACATTACTCTATTTACGGATCACAAAAGAATGAAACACATTTTCTCATAGCGCGATTTGAATCTGAGTCAAAGGAGATGGATGGAGTATCTCCAGATGTTTGACTTTGACTTGATGTACACACCAGGAAAATGGAATTCAGTGGCAGATGCATTGAGTAGAATGTCATATGCTCAGATAGTGAATGAATTTTTAGACGAAAGGCAGTTGATGTTGGTCTTAGCCGACATGAATGTGGAATGTAAAGATATAGGTGGTGTTGCTATTTTATTTTCATCTACACTTGTTCCTCAATTAGTAAATATGATCAAGGAAGCATAATCATCTGATGTAGAATGTCTGGTTGTAAGTTCAAAACTCAATGATGGGGAGACTATTGATGGCTGGAAATGAGATGGGGGTTCAGTTTTGTGTTTCAGAGATCGGATGACTGTACCTATAGTTTGTCAGGAATAAATCCTTCAGGATTACCACCATTCAAAATGGGATGAACATCCAGGTACGCAAAAGATTTATAAGGCCTTGAAGGCACAGTTTTGGTGGAGCAACAAGAAAAGAAAGGTGGCTGAGTTCGTCTCGCGGTGCTTAACTTGTCACCTGGTTAAGGTAGAGAATTAGAGACCAGATGGTATTTTACAATATTTACTTATCCTAGAGTGGAAATTGGGTCAGATAGCAATGGATTTTGTTACAGTTCTTCCATGAACTATCAGGAAACACTATTCCATTCGGGTGATAGTGGATCTTCTTCCCAAGTCGGCCAATTTCATCCATATTCATTAAAACCCATATGGTGGAAGATATTTCAAAAATAAATATTCTAGAAGTGGTAAAGAAGCATGGTGTACTAGGGTCTATAGACTCAGATTTAGATCCTAGGATCACATATCATTTCTGGAAATTATTACAGCATGCCCTTAGAACATTGTTGACTATGAGCACGACGTATCATCCCCAGACGGATGGGAAATCCGAGAGGATGATACAAATGATGGAAGACATGTTACGGGCTTGTGTAATGGATTTTGGTGGGTCATGGGAGGACCATATACCCTTGGTGGATTTCTCATATAGTAACAGCTATCAAGCCTCGATATGCATGGCTCTGTTTGAAGAATTATATGAGCGTCCTTGTGGTTCTCCACTATGCTTGGTGGAAACGGGTAAAACATCAATTGTCGGACAAAGAATTATCCAAGAGACAATAGGGAAGATCTAGTTGATAAGAAATAAGATGTTGATGGCTCAGAGTCATCAGAAATATTATGCAGATCATCGTTGAAGACTGTTGTCGTTCATTGTGGGTGATCTTGTCTTATGGAAGATCTCTCTAAGGCTTGGAAATCATCATTTCGGGAAGTAGGGAAAGTTATCTCCAAGATACATTGTCCCTTTTGAGTTACTGGAATGGTTTGGAGGTGTGGAATATTGGTTAGCATTACCACCATGTTTTATCTCGATGCATAATGAGTTCCATGTATCTCAATTGAAAAATTATCAGCCTGATCCTGACCATGTGATCATATGGGATCACGTTGACCTAGAGCCAGATGCTTCACTAATACATATCCTGGCATGGATTGTGGATAAGAAAGAGAAATTCATACGGGGAAAAATCATCAGTCTAGTGCGGGTTTTATGACAGCATTGTCAGATTCAAGAAGAGACTTGGTAATGTGGGAAGGAAATGAAAGAGAAGTGGCCAGAACACTTTCAGTTGGGTGAAGGTTTTCAACATTCCGAGGATAGAAAGACCAATGGCAGGGAGAATTTAGTACCCCCGGTTTCTGGTATGTAACCCTGTCTCGATATTTTTCATGGTTTTAATGCTAAGGGTGATGAATGAGAGAGTCGGGAGAACATGAATACTATTTTGAGGCAAAGGGGAAGTCGCACGGACGACGGACGGTTTTTCTAAACCGGGCAGTAAAACTGTGCGTAGTTGGTGCTAGAGGCAATAGCATCAGTACGAGTGCTGCATAGTTTTTCTAATGATGCGGCCAAACCGTGTGTGAAGTGTCTGACAAGGCAGTGGCTAAAACACTGTTAGCGCACGATTTGTCTAACCGGGCCGGCTAACCATGCAACCACATAGATGAGATCCTATAAAGGTAGATCTCACACATTTTTTCCTCTAAGTGGCTCTTTATTCTTCTTATGAGGCCCTATCTTGGGATTTGTCTTCTCCTATGTTTATAAGTGGTTCTCCAATCATTCTGGAGGCAATCTGATGGATTCTCATTGTGAAACGAAGCCAGATTCTTGAGTTATGTGATCGTTCTTCTTCATTTATTAACGATTTCTTATATCTACATATATACACTTTCCTATTCTCTCGGTTTTTTTGATCTATGCCTATAATGGGTAGATCTATGTGTGTGGATACCAAATATGATGAGATTTTATCATGGTGTTACAAGGATAAGTGATCAAAGGTGGGTTTTTTAAGAATCAACTTGGTTTTCTCGAGCGTTCATTGACTGTTGTGGTTTTCGTCAAAACCTCTGATGTAGGAGGCTTCACTCTCGATTCCTCTTGTCAGAATTGATTTGGATAGTTTCAAATTGGTTTATTTGAATGGTTCTTATTGAGAAAACTCATGGAATAAATTTTCTTTAGTGATGATTTATGGTATTGTTGTAATTGTGAACTCTAGTTGATTTGTTGTGCAATGTGAATTGGCTTCTAGAATTTAAAATGTTGAATTTTAATTATGGTTGCTTAAATTTTGAATGGTTTGATGAAAAATGGTTATTCTGTCAAAAGGGCGTTTTATTGAAATGGTTTGAGATTGAAATGACGTTGATGGATTGGGTTTACAATAAAAAGGGAGTTTTATTGAAATGGTTTGGAATTGAAATGGTTTGATATTGAAATGACTTTGATGGAATTGGTTTTCAAGAATAAGGGAGTTTTAGTGAAATAGTTTAGAATTTAAATGGTTTGGATGGAAATGGTTTTCCAAAAAAAAGGTGTTTTTATTGAAATGGTGTTTTGGCATGGCCGTTGGGAATATGAGGTGTGTGTTTTTCTTGCACGTACGATTCTTGGTTGAAATGTGGGATTGTGATCGGTGCCAAAAATTTAATGGCACAATGGTAAATATGTTTATGATTCTTGGTTGAAATGTTACCTTTTTCTCAGGGCCAAAGGTGTAATAGAACATGGGAAACAATTACATTGTGATGAATTGGTAGATCGATGAGAGACCACTCATGTGTATTGAAATGTGATAACGATGCATGAATGGATGGTGGAATGGGGTGGGAAATGGTAGGGGATGCCAAAAAAGAATGATTGAGACATGGTTCTTAAGCCAGTTTACTTATTTTTTTTTGGAAAATAAACTTTCTGGAAAATTGGTTTCAATTTATCTTGGAATGCCTATGGTTATGAATGGTTATGGAATCTTGGTTGTATTTAGTTATAAATTTCTTTTGAGAAAATGTTTTATATAAACTGATTTTATATAAATGTTGCTAACTCCTCTATCCTAGTGGCATGAGTAGGGAAGTCATTGGGGAAAACCAATTGAGTTTTATACTCACCCCTACATTGGCATGATGGTGCTTTTGCAGATGTCGTATTTCAGGACACAAGTAAAGGTAAAGAATGTTGTTTCTTGTGGCTTGTGGTGATGCTTGGGAGATGTCGTAGATCATGGAGGTTGTGGAGCATGGAGTTATAGAGCCTTTTGAGAGTCTTGAGTTGTTTATCCACTGTGTACTTTGATTCTTAGTTTGGTCTTCTACTTTTGTGTAAATTGATGTAGTTTGATATTAATGATGTGTTTATTGGACTTTCATTTCTTCATGCTTTATATAGTGAATGTTTGGTTATGGTTTTTCAATGGGTTTATTTCTTAAAAGGAAAATAGTCCCCCACTTGTACATGAAACCCTTAGGAATTTATTACCAGCCTTTGGCACCTTGGGGATTCCCCTTAAGGCCTATAAATGACTCATGGTACTCTCAAGCCAATTAGAATTGGCAGTCCATTATAATTTAATTTATTCATACATTATATTTTCTAGAATTTCTATTCAATGAAATTCTATTTTCGAATTTTATTGTGTTTTAAAAGGTGTTTTTAAGGATGAAATGATATTTTCTTCCTGAAATGTTCATAAATGGCCATTAAAAATTATTTTCAAAATAAAATGACTTTTTTTGGTGATTTCCACGAACTAGTGTGACTTATGTCCAACCATGCACCCGACCAAGTCTTTAAAAAGTTTGGAGAGAAATTATGGTTCCTCACTTAATGGAAACTATCACATAGCATCAATGATATAATTTGGGAATGATTTATCCCATGATAACTGGGATCAAATTTCCAAAATGGGAAGATGATAGAATAAGTAATAACTAAACATTAATAAATACAACTTCGTGTCAAATGAAAACTAGAAGAACCCAAATATGAACTAAAAAATGAAACTAAATAAAATATGAAACATAAATTTCCAAATGATACCTCATGGTCACCACAAATAGATATTCCCTTGCTACTCAAAAGAATACAAACTGAACAAATACGCAAACCTAAAAAATAGTTTATGCCTACTAATTACAAGTGGATTATGTGTGATGTGACCGTACAACATTCTTGTAGCTATGAACTGTAGAGTATATACAATTCCATTTATAGAATATTCCATAAATACTAGTGGGAAAAAAATTATATGTTTTTTCCATTTCAAAAAACCATTAATGTATTTAAAAAACATTTTTAAAATGCAGAAACATACTAATTTCTTTATAAAGATAGTTCTCCGTTATAAACACAAAACATTACAAAAATAGAAGGGAAAAAATGCTAATAATATATGACCTATACTGAAGATGAAAAAAATAAATAAATATTTCAAATATCATAAATGTGTTTTTAAGGATGAAATGATATTTTCATAATGAAATGTTCTCAAATGGCCATTAAAAATATTTTTTTAAATAAAATGACTTTTTTGGTGGTTTCCATGAACTAGTTTGGCTTCCGTCCAACCTATAACCTGACTAAGTCATCAAAACGGTTGGATAGAAATTATGGTTCATCCCATAATGGAAACTATCACATATCATCAATGATATAATTTGGGAATGATTTATCCCATGATAATTGGGATCAAATTTCCAAAATGGGAATAGGATAGAACAAGTAATAACTAAATATTAATAAATAAAACTTGATATCAAATGAAAACTAGAATAACCCAAATATGAACTAAAAAATAGAACTAAAGAAAACATGAAACATATATTTCTAAATGAGACCTCATGGTCACCACAAATCGGTATTCCCATGCTACTCAAAAGAAAAAAACTGAACTAATACCCAGACCTAAAAAATAGCTTAGGCCTACTAATTACAAGTGGATCATGTGTGATGTGACCATACAATATTCTCGTAGTTATAAACCATAGAGTCCATACCCTTCAATTTCTAGAATATTCTATAAAAACTAGTGGGAAAAAATGTATATGATATGTTTTTTTCATTTAAAAAAACCAATTATGTATTTTAAAAAATTACATTTTTAAAATGAAGACACATTCTAATTCCCGTTTTAAGATAGTTCTCCATTATAAACACATAACATAATAAAAAACCAAGGGAAAACAAACACTAAGAATATTTGACCTATTTTGAAAATGAAAAAAATAAAGAAAAATTTCAAATATATTATATTCCCATAAATGGAGTCACCTCATGAATGGATTAATATGGAATAAACATCTATTAGTATTGGGATCCTCATAGAATGGAAAGAGATAATAAATTGAAAACTAAAAGTTCTCCTAAAACCAACTCAGATAAGAACATGTCAACAAATCACTTCTCAAATCTAACATTCCCATATGAGTGTAATTTTTCTTGAACTCTACATGAAGATCCTAAATGAAAAGAGGAACTTTCAAAAGGTTATTTGATTAAACCTCTGATGAAAAATAAATCCAAATCACTGAAGTTTTCAATATAGGACTTCACTCTATGTAGAAGATGTAAAAAATTTATGGGATCTTCTACCTTCCTTGTCTTCACCCCAAAATGTACAAACCATAAGAGAATGTTCTCATAAAAACTACCCATGTCATTGCATGTTTTAATGAAATAATGCCAATAAACTTCCACCGATCAAAATATAAACATCAAACAAACCCAGGACAACTAGAAAACTCACATATTTGGTGGTTCCCAACAACATAATGGAACCTATGAAATTATCATTGGACAATGCTACCTATAATAAACATTGATCACCATGAAATCACCGAAAAAACTGAGATAAAATAAACTAAGCCACCCCACTCAGTGTTTGAACAAGATCAATGGCTGCAAGTAACTCTCTATAAACAAGTGTGAAAATTCATGGTGGAAAATTCTGAGTTGAAGGAAGAAAATAGAAATCCACATCAACCAAAACAAACATCCAATCAAACATCAACCAATAATATCACCTCAATACAACACCCCCGACACATAAGCTAAACACCACACAGGGTAATATAATCCATTTTTCAATTCTCCCCATTTCATATTATTTTAAAACCCAAAATGAATCCCAAGACATATTTCCAATATCTAAAACCTGTTTTTGGATACAATTTCAATCACAAAACCATAAATTTAAAATAAAACACATTACAAAATACAATTTTTTTAATCAATGTTTCCATAAAACCATTTTTCATTTCTATAGTGACCTACACTAATAAAATATAGAAAAAACACAACCCAAAGGAAAATACCTAAAATAGTAGTCTAGTGAGCATACAAGACTCGGAAAAATGGTTTAGTGGACTATTTCCCAAAAATAACCAATCACTAAGCGTATATTAAACTATGAACTCCCGATCCACATCAGTCAGAACGCCATGTATTACCACCATGAAAAAATGGTCCACCTTCATTAGTAATCCATTTCCACTCCCCCAAAAGCAAATTGAAGACTCGGAACACTAAATGACCTTGGAAACTCGATGATAACAACATGTAATTTTTCTTGACACTCTTCCCGAACCAACCCCCATTGTCATCACATTAATAATATATACTATACGTGATTCACAAATATGAAATGGCATCAAAGATATGTTATTATTCTTTAACCTGGCTGGTCATCAATATAACATGACACCTGACCCAATATGTGAAAATGCACGACATATGTTATAGATCCTCCTGGGATGAAAACTAGCACTGAGCATCAAATATATTATTTTCTGAATGATTTATCCCAATATAACGCAGATCAAATATCCCAAATGAGAACACCGTAGAACAAAATTAACAAAGAATAAATAAATACATCATGATCTCAAATGCAACAACTACTAAAAAAACTAGAAGTACAAAATAAAACAAAACTAAAATAGAAAAAACATGATATCAACATGACTGATAGGTTACCACCAATCCTTAATACAAAAATAAAACATGGAAACCATGAACATAAACAAGAACCTACAAAATAGATTTTTATATCAAAAACAAATGGAATAAGTATGTAGTGAGAATAAAATAACTCAGTAGGTGAGCCCCACAGAGTTAATACATTTCCATTCCCAAAAATATCAATAAACACTAGTTTTGAAATAAATTTATAAGATTAGATTTTCTCATTACAAATAACTATAAACAAATTTTCAAACATTACCTTTCTAAAATCATCCCACACATTACATTCATTTTTACAACAGTTCCCCATTCCAGAAATCATTTCAAAACAAAAATCTTGAGAAAAATTTACAATCATACAACATAAATGATTAAAATGAATAAATTATAAAAAACATGTGTAAAAAAATGAATAATAACTATAATTAAAAATATGGTAACCTTGAAAATAAAAATATATAATAATGGGAATTTCTCAAAAATCTCTAGAAGAAATCAATGAATGTACTTATTTCACACTCACTATTAATCATATTATGCCTCCCATAGTCCATACCAATCGGGTTGCTCTAAAATATCCAATTTAATGGAATTTACAACCTGTCCTCTTAGAAAATAAAAGTGGTACCACCCTGTCTAATCATGGATGAAAAGCAACAACCACTAGACCATCTCGATTATGGAAATGAATCCCATCATAATAGTACACAGTGAATAGGAAGGTACTCACATGGGTGGATCAAATTGAAACTAAAAACAACAGTGATTAGTTATCCATAAAACATTCACCACCTATGTGATGACACTATCTACATAGGTTCATCCATAGAGGTTATCTTCTCCCAATTAACCATTGATAATGTTCTAACTGGGCCTTCACGTCAAATGATTTTTCAATCCAATTTACAAAAAAACAATAAAATACCATATGTTCCTTCAAATTTCCCAAAACAAAATTCATTTCTAAAATTATTTTAAAAACAATGAGAAAAACATGTAACATTCTCGTAAGTACCAAATTGTTCATTATGTCATTTAGTTATCAACCCATATTCAAAGTATCCAACTGGGACATTATTGTGAGAAAAAGATCAAACACCATTTGATTCATTTGGAGTCCAAGGAATTATTTAGAAAATACAATGGGATTGAATCACCCATTTATGAATGTTTGGAGGTAAGAATAAAATTAAAGGGAAGAGAAGTATTTTGAAAATTTGGTTATAAAAGGACCAATTTTTATAAAAAATCCTACATAATTTATGATCCCATCTATATGTGATCCCATTTCACTAATGGTTGTGCTAAAAAATAGTGTTAAAACACTATTAAACCACTAATGAATCATCTAGAATTCAATTTAATGTATCACCACTTGAATCAACCTCATTCAATACAACCTAAATATTACTACTAGATCATGCACCAGCTTTACAACCATACCCAATGCACTACTCCCATTGAATACTCAAATACCAAAACATAAAAACTGCTAGACATAACCCAAGTTTCCCAGGTGCAGTTTTAAAAGAAAAATGGAAATTTTATCTAACATCATACATTCGTATATATTTTGGAATAAATATAGAAATTTTTTTCAAACCCATTTTAACACAAATTTACCACATGATAGAACCAAAATAATTCACACAACACATCAAATCCATATATAACACATTTATAAAGCAACTAAAATTGTATAATAATATCATGGAATTATATAGAATGGATATGGATGGAAAAACCTACCTCAAGTAGAATTATAATGTCATCATTGATTGTTTCCACCATGAAGAAACACCTACTACATCTCATAACACCAATAAATAAAAATATTCAACTTCATTACACTGTTGTCATGAAAATTGGACATTAATGTACATGTATGATATAGGAGGAGAGAAAAATTGATGTAAATGAAGGAGGAAGGAGAAGGAAGTCCAGAAATTTTGAACAGGGTGAACAATCACCTATAAAAACCATGAAAACACCTAAGAAGATATTTGGAGAAGAAAACCCCTCCAAGGAAGGAACCCATGTCATAGGAAACTGAGTAGCAATTCCTAGGGGAAACCCCACATAAAAAGGAATGTAATTATAGCATCCTTCCATTTTATAACATTACATTTCATTACACCTTATAAAACAGAGGATCATTAAGGTTTATTATCTTGGAAACCAGTAACTAAATACCTGAAAATAAAATGAAAATTATTCTTAAACACTTTAAAAGTGTCTTCATTTGTTCCTACTAAGTTCATTACAGCATCTCTTAACCTAAGAACATACATCAAAGTAACGGTTGAGCATAAGGCATAGTAAGGGAAACAGGGAAACATTTTATATTTGAACTTCAGATACATCAATAAAGTCATGATAAAGAGATTTAAGGCATGATAAAGAGATCATGAGGCATATCATGTTGAAAAGGACATGATTCATAACATGAATATATGGATAAAACATTTAAAAAAGAAAATCATGATCATATCACCAAGGTCCATCCCCAAGGTGTCATTTAAAAAAAATTACCAAGGTTATTTGCCAAGGTATCGTTAAAATTGTAATCCCTAGAGATCACATCTTTATCCAATGCATTGGAGAGATATCTGGGTGCACCCTTAATTTGTCTTTATTATCATGTTATCCACATATATCATCGTCAAAAATTTAATAAATAACACATATAGAATAAAATAAATGGGTTTCATTTCATAATCATAACGTTTTAAAAAACTGCTTTAAAGACATGATCTTTATGTCACTTTAAACCCACGGAAAAGGAAAGCGGGTTTCAAGTATCTAAATCCAGGAAATAAAATAAAAAATTTTGATATATATGTGAATACCCCTACAGAAGAATGATATTTTAGTATTAACTTAATAAAATATTATAATTTGACAAAAAGAGAGAGACATTTTGAGATGAAAATTCTTCAGCATAACGACTGTGTTACAAGGTTTTAGAAAATATTGAAAAGAGAGAGGACAAGGGTCGCCCACTCATAAATGATCCATAAAACAGTAGAGGGACATAATATAGAGGTTATTATAACATGGTAATGAAAATTTAAAGACATACCATATGAAATGAGAAACATGGAAGGAAGACAAAAATAAGATTTCTCTTATTAAAATTCAGCAGCCTAACAACGTCACATAAAAATTCAAAAAAAATGAATGGCTAAGATAAAATAAGGTTTCTCATCATATAAACATAAATGAAAAGTATGATGGATATATATACCATACCCCAACATAATAAAAATTATCTTGAATGACTTGACATGAAAATAGTACTTGAAAATGACAAGGGTGAAAGAATCCCTTACAAAATTTCGGCAGCCAAACAGTGCCACTTAAACATTTATAAATGAATATATGAGAGAAAGAGGGGGTATCTATTCATATGAAAATGAAAAAAATAGTATGATGAATATAAAAGAACATCCCCAACATAAGAACATGGTGCTTAAAATAAATGACATAGAGAAGCATACATGAAAAGAAAGAGAGAGGTAGGATCCCTTACTTTGAAGAGTAACATCTAAATCGTGATGTTTGGGACATTGGGAGTCTTGAGGGAAACATGGGAGGACTCAATGGGAGGACTCCTTGGGAGGTAAAGTGACCAGAACATTGTTGAGTAATATTTTGGAATGGAAACGATGAGATAATGGCTTGGTATTTATAGGGGAAGTGAGGGAACAAGGCATTAATGCGCAAGGGACGCCTCATTGGTGGTATTAGAAAAACCATGTGTTTTCCCATGTTATTTTCCAATGGTATTGGACACATGGGACACGTCATACCTTATCTTACTATTAATCAGTCGACTAGAATTATTACATAATTATCACATCCTTAATGATGTCATTAATCACCGGAAACTCTAAACTGAAAATCCACTATTCACTGAAAATTCACCTTTTAAAAAAATTCCAAAAATTTTACCTTAACCAAATATCGATACTCTGATTAAATATTTGAACTCCCTTTTATGAAAATAATTTTCTAAATATTTTTAATTTAATTTTTATATAAAAACACTATTCACTTAAAAGTCAACTGTTTCAAACAATTCCCAAAAACTCACCATAACATAATATTGATGGTATGAATTAAAAAATGAACTCCATTTTATAAAATAAATTTTCTAAATATTTTTAATTTAATTTTAAAATAAAATACACCATTCCCCCAAAAATACCAATACTCAACAAGTACTTTCTAGAATAGCTATTTACCTATTTTGTTGAATCACATTTCATAATCAAGGTGCCTAGATTATATTAACACTTTCTTAAGTGAGGTTACTTAATCAATTTGATCACATTACTAATCATAATTGTTAAATCACTGTTCAAAATTTACTATTCATCAAAAATTTTGTTCATCTTATTAGACTCTAAATTTCTTACTGAACATAACTGTAGAAGACATTTTTTTTAAAATCATTACACATTATTAATTATTTATGGTTTACATAAATATTTTGTAAAAATATCCTTCTAAAATTCAGCAATAATTTGCATACTATATTTATCCGGACATTTGAAAATTCACAATCTACACCATAAGAAGAAATGATAATTTTTCATTAAATGAAAGGATTACACAAGGGAGTTACAGTCTCGTTACATAACCCCTTATAACACCATCATAGGACCTAAGGGTAAGGTGTGATAGGGTGATAGAATCTTGGGGCGGCTCGACCATCATTTACTGAGTAGTGATTTCTATCAGCTTGAACTTATCACAAAGGAAATTTTTTTCCAAATTCAAATGATGAAGTTCGACTTGGGTATGGTCCAGAGCAAAGCCCAATGGTGCTACCTCCTTCCCGAGTTCCATCAAATGTGATTCGATTGGCCCGAGACTACTAGATGTGGCCATCAAATCTTCTTTCTATATTAATTAATCATGATAACATGTATTTATAGACAATAATTATAAAATTTAGATTCCAATGGTCTTATTGACCAATGGTCATATAATAGCTGAAACCCAACTGTCCCATTTTAAATATACTCATTTTATTAAAAGAAAAAAAATAACCCAGAGAAATTATGGGAAAAAATCTACTCAAAATTTTGGGTCGTTACAATCTTCCCCCCTTAAGAAATTTTGTCCTTGTAATTTTAAAATTGGGCTTGGAAATTTTCATGGAATATCCCAAATCAGAAAAAGAGTTAGTAAAACTATTACATTAAAAGAAATAAATGGATGTACAAAGGTCACCCATGTTTACCAAGACTAGGATGCCATGTAGGGAAACATGGATATGGAATAGAAAACAAAGGGTCATATTCTGATGGATAGTGATAGAAAACATGATTAGAAGAAAGATAACCACTAGAAAATCTTAGACTTATGATGTGTGTAAACGGTCAATGATTACCCAATAGGAAACATAAACCAAAAACGTTTTTGTTTTATGTTCCTTTTCATAATTTGGAGGAATTCAATTACTACAAAGAATAAAAACATAAGGAAATATACTTACCTTTAAATAGAGTTTCATCCTTTAATATGTTTCTACCAAAACTAATATTTTCTCTAAACGATGAGAAATCAAAAAGACTTGGTCACATCAAAAGCACAAGAATCATCTTCTATAGAATCACATAATCCCCAAAAGGAGAACTATATATTTCCCTTGTATTTAGTCATCTACTAAAACCAAAATGGTTAGTACGAGATCATATAATCCCCAGAAAGGATAATCCTTTATAAAAAACTACTATTAATCACCAAAATTCAACAAATAATACCCAATGTTCTAGAAAGACCATTCAATACCCAATCATCCTTAAAATTATTCAAATTAATAAAAACTATGATTGAAACCCAAAACATAGAAGGATTTAATCAAATAGTCTTCCACAATAAATTTTATCATTTCTCTCCAAATAACATCGACTACTCTTAAAGTATCATACTAATGTTTAATTTACATAATCACATATTTTCTATGCTATGTTAATAATTTTCTATAAATAATCCAAATCACCATATGTCCACAATAAATACATATATTCTTACAAAATTAAAAATTTCAACCATTCCTCTACAAATAAAATACTATAGTATTTTATTTTCCTTAGTAATATAGTACTCTAAAAGAGAACACATAATCAAAAATAAAATTTATCATTTAATCACCAAATCATTTTCATATACAAATTATATCAATTTGATAGAACAAAAGTGTCTAATATCAACTTATTATTGATCCATAAAAATAGCATGTGCATTAGTCGGTCTGAAGGGCATAACAACAAACTCATAATGACAATATCTTGATTGGAAGGAAGTTTTTGGAATATCATCATTCTTCACCCTCAATTGATGATAACCAAAACAAAGATCAATATTAGAGAAGAATTGAGTCCCACGATGATGGTAAAATAAGTCATCAATTCTTGGAAGGGAGTATTTTTTCTTTACTGTGATCCCATTCAGTTCTCTATAATAAATGTATAGCTTCATCGATCCATCCTTCTTCTTCACAAAGAGAACTGGTGCTCCCCAAGGAGACACACTTGGTTAGATAAACCTATTCTCCAAAAGATCTTAGAGTTGTATCTTTAATTACTCAAGCTCCACATTTTCTATCTTATAGGGGGTCTTTGACATCATATGAGATCCATGTATGAGTTTAATGGAGAACTCTGCCTCTCTTTCTATGGGAGGTCTGGGTAACTCCTTAGGAAATAGGTCAATGAATTCCTAGATGATGGGGGAATTTTCTATAAAAATAAATCCTTCATGAGAAAATTATTTCATTTACGAATATTTTAACTAAAAAGATATTATGTCTTAAAACATCATGCTTAGACAATTAAATTTTTCTATAATTCCTTCATGATGATTCGTAAAAAGCTTGCGATTAACCAATCATATCCCCCGGGAGTTTTATAACCAAGAGTGCAGCAAGGACCATTGTCGTGTACCAGTTCCCATTCGAGTCTAGCTCAAAGTAGTGTTTTCGGGTTTTACCCCTATATACATATGATCTAGAGCCACCTCTACTTGCTTATATACAAACAGGGATGTATTTTCTTGATAAACCAGTTACTCAATACTCACCAAAATACCAAGAAGATTTACTATACTTAATCTTTTCTATAGGGTTCTTCCTAAAGTTATCATATCCTAATTTCCATAAATAACTAAACCTACCATTGTTACCAACAATATCATCCCGCCTTTTTATATCATAAGTATTCATTACATCTTACAATATAGAGGATCTTTAAGGTTTAGTGTCTTGGAAACCTGGAACTTAATACATGACAACATAAAAAATATTCTTCTTAAACACTTGAAAGTATTCTTCATTTGGTCCTCCAAAGTTCATTACTGCATCTAATAACCTGGGAACATACATCAAAGGAAAGGGTGAGCAGAAGTCTAAGTAAGGAATACAATGGAAACATTTTACATGTGTACATGAGATACATCAATAATGTCATGATAAATAGCTTTAAAGAAGGAGAAAGAGATCATGAGGCATATCGTGATGAAAAGAACATGATTCATAACATGAGGATGTGGCAACAATATTTAACTTATTCAATAATGAACATATCACCAAGGGCCATCCCCAAGGTTCCATTTAATTAAAATTACCAAGGTCATTCACCAAGGTATTATTAAAATTGTAATCCCTAGAGATCACATCATTACCCAATGCATTGGAGCGCAATCCTGGGACACCCTTAATTTATATTTTTTATAATGTGATCCACATATATCATCATAAATAAATTTCATAAATAACCCATATAGCATAAAATATATGGGTTTCATTTCATAATCATAACGTTTTAAAAACTGCTTTAAAGACATGATCTTTATGTCACTTTAAACCCACGGAAATGGCGAGCGGTATTCATGTATTTAAATCCCAGAATTAAAATAAATTTTTTGATATAAATGTGAATAACCATATATAATAATGATATTTCAGTTTTATCTTAATAAAATAATAGAATTTGAGAATAAGAGAGAGACATTTTGAGATGAACATTCTGCAGCATAACGACTATGTTACAAGGTTTTAGAAAATATTGAAAAGGGAGGGGATGTGGGTCACCCACTCATAAATGATCCATAAAATAGTATAGGGACAGAAAATAGAGGATATAATAAAATGGTAATGAAATTTGAAATACATACCATATGAAATGAAAAACATGGAAGGAAGACAAAAATAAGATTTATCTTATGAAAATTTGGAAGCCTAACGACGTCACTTAAAAATTAAAAAAAAATGAACTGATGAGATAAAATATGGTATCTCATAATACGAACATAAAAAAACAGTATGATGGATATAGATATCATACCCCTTCATAATAAAAAAGCACTTGAAATACTTGACATGAAAATATAACTTCAAAATGAGAAGGGTGAAAGAATCCCTTAAAAAATTTCGGCAACCTAACAGAGCCACTTAAACATTCTTAAAATGAATTTATGAGAGAAAGAGGGGGTATCTCATTATATGAAAATTAAAATAATAGTATGATGAATATAAAAGAACATCCTGAACACATGAAAATGGAGTTTAAAATAAATGACATAAAGGAGAATTCATGAAAAGAAAGAGAGAGGTAGGATCCCTTACCTTGAAGACTATCTTCGAAATCATGATGTTTGGGACCTAGGGAGGATTGAGAGAACCTTGGGAGGACTCTTTGGGAGGTAAGGAGACCATAACATAATTTATGAGTATTTTGGAATGGAAAGGATGAGAGAATGACTTGGTATTTATAGGTGAAGTGAGGGGACAAGGCATTAATGGCCAAGGGACACCTCATTGGTGGTATTGGAAAAACCATGGGCTTGCCCATGCTATTTGCCCATTGTATTGGCCACTTGGGAAACCTCATACCTTATATTACTATTCATAAGTCGACCAGAATTATTACATAATTATTACATCCTTAATGATTTCATTGAACACCCGAAACTCTAATCTGAAAATTCTCTATTCACCAAAAATTCAACTTTTTCAGAAAAGTCCCAAAATTTATCCTTAACCAAATATCGATGCTCTGATTTCAAAAATGAAAACCATTTTATTAAAATAATTTTCTAAATATTTTTAATTTAATTTTTAAATAAAAACACTATTGAATGAAAATTTAACTGTTTCAAAAAATTCCCCAAAATTCACCTTAACCTAATATTGATGCTATGAATTCAAAAATGAACTCCATTTTAGAAAAATAATTTTCTAAATATTTTTAATTTAATTTTAAAATAAAAACACACTATACAACCAAAAAAACTAATACTTAACCAGTACTTTCTGGAACAGTTATTTACCTATTTTATTGAATCACATTACTTAATCAAGGTGCCAAGATTATATTAATACTTTATTAAGTGGGGATACTTACTCCATTTGATCACATTAAAAATCATAATCATAAAAGCACTATTCATAATTTACTATTCATCAAAAATTATATTGATCTTATTAGACTCTAAATTTCATACTAAACATAACTATAGAATACCATTTTTGGAAAATAATTACCCATTATTAAATATTTAATGTTTACATAAATATATATAGAAAACATCCTTCTAAAATTCATCAATAATATGCATAATATATTTATCTGAAAATTTTAAAATTCACAAACTACTCCATAAGACGAAATTATATTTTTTATTTAAATGAAAGGATTACACAAGGAAGTTACGTTCTCATTACATAACCCCTAATAACACTGGAATAGGACCTAAGGGTAATGTGTGCTAGGGTGATAAAATCTTGGGGAAGCTCGGCCAACATTTCCCTAGTAGTGATTTCTTTCCGCTTGAACTTCTCACAAAGGATATTTTGTTCCAACTTCACATGATGAAGTTCGTCTTGGGTTTGGCCCAGTGCAAAGCCCAAAGGTGCTACCTCCTTCTCATGTTTTTTACGATGGGCTTTGATCGGTCTGAGACAACTAGATGGGGCCATCAAATATTTTTTCTATATTAATTAATCAAGTTAACTGGTATTTATAGACAATAATTGTAACATTTAGTTTCCAACGGTCTTATTGAACAATGATCATATAACAGCCGAAACCCAATAGTCTCATTTTAATTATACCCATTTTATTAAATAAAAAAAATGACCCACAAAAATCAGGGAACAAAATCTACTCAAAATTTTGTGTCGTTACAGTAATGATAAAAAATACCCCTCTTCGAGTGGGTTACACAGTTAACTCTAGTGGTTAAACAAACCGTGTGAAAATTGTGATCTTCTAGATTTTATAGAGTTTCATGGGCTACACATGTTGGCTATATGGTTAGCTTAACTATGATACTTAACTATAAAACTGATGTAGAATTGTGATTCATGGATTAACTAACCATGTACCTTACAATGAGACCTATAAAAAGTCCTCAAACATCACAAAATTGACCCCAAAACTCCTCTAACTCAATGGGATAAACCATCCAACAAATGAACCTAACATAAAATTGACAATAGTGTTGTAAAAAACACTCCACCATGAAATTATCTTCCTGTTCAGTTCAAACTAATAATTAATAATGAGAAAAACCACTAAAAACTCCAATAATCAAATATATAAACCCCAAAACCTTGACAGAACCCTCAATTAAAAAAATCATGCATCTAAATGATTATAAATGTAAAATGAATGAATGAAAATAGAAGTCGGGGTTTGAATGTGTTACCCAAGTTATTTTGGAATTATTATAAAGGTTTCTATTCATATTCTTTTTCCCAAATGGTTTCAGTTAGGAATGAATTTTTTTCCTAAATCATGTTTCTCAACCATAGGTTATTCCATGATAAAATGATTATGAAACCTTATTCATCTCACATGTTATGCAATGATTAGATTATAATGAAACGTATATCATTTCGATATGATATGTTATGGTGGCATGATTATGATACCCATTCCTTTTAAATAGTTATTATTTGATTAATTTTTATGATCTTGTGGATGATATATGTATAATTTAATAATGTTATGGTTGGGACCTTTATCTATCTCCATTGTATTGGGTTACTATTTATGTATCATGAAATTGATAGTACTAGAAGAGGATATGAATCTCGTTCAACATTACATGGATGGAATTAGAAGTGAACCTAGTATAGTAATACATGGCTAGAAATGTTTTCAAATCCCATTTATAATAGACATTATCCACTATGATGGTATTGGATGTGATCCTTAACTAATATGGAAATATTGTAATGTCCTTATATATAGGCCAAAAATACCATGTCTCACAGCCTCATGGACCATGATCATTGATTCCATTATGATTCAATCATTATGAAATATAAATAATTATTCTATGACTCCTAATTATGATCATTGATATGAATTTTAGGGTTTTAAAATGTTATTCTCATGTTCTCATACCCTTTTTTCATTTTATTTTTATGTATCTCCCTTGATTTCCCAGTAAGATCAATAGATCACACACTTTATTATGATTATATTCCCCATGTTACAATGATATGTATTATTTATGATCTCTCATGGAAGGATTCTAGTTATGAATAACATAATATAGGATGATTCCCCAAACATATAGAATAGTGTTTCTGTATCCAATTTTCCAAAGGCACTAAAATATTATTAATCTTGGGCATGTATTAATGTAATGAAATAAATATTATTAAAAATTATGTAATTACTATTTATAAATATCATAGTATTTTATATCTAGAATCAATAGAATTGTTTATTTATCCTCTATAATCTATGATAAGATTACCATATTGAGACCCCGAAGGACATATCTATGGATAATTCGATTGATTATTCAATATAAATGACATTATTTGGAATTTTGGTCAAGGATTGAGAGTGTGGTTTCAATAAATATATTGATTTCTTAATACTACATGTGGATGTGGATTTGGAAGTGATTTTCATTGGAGAACTACAGCAAAAACATTATATTGATAATGAACTGATCGGGAACTGATTCCAGACAATAGTCCTTACTACACACCATGTTTGAAACCTGATGTAGATATGATTTTTAAATTAAAAAATACAATATGGATAATCTTGGTAGATTTAAATATAAGGTGGAAAATAATTATCGGAGATACACCTAAGGTGTCACAGATTAATGAAGGCTTTTTAATTTAGACATTCTATTAGTAACGTCCATATTAATGTGGATCGACACAATGATAATAAGTTAATAGACTATTGTTTCATATTATAGTCAATGACTAGATCATGAAGAAACCACATTTATATTGCATGTGGAAAAATTAAAACCTTTTCATTTTGATAATCCATATTTTAATGGACTAGTAATATAGAATCATATATTCATTCGCACACAATATTCTAACGCTATGAGTCCAGATAGACATTCCAATTAACAAACATTGAAAACCCAATTTTTGTGTCTTTTATGAGGCAACACCCAACTTCTTTAAATGCATCCTCTATTACAAAATTTTCAAGAAAATGAATCATTAGCAATGAAAGGATATTTTTTATTCTCGAATATTTTGAACCTGGAAATATCATTTTCGATATATATCATTTGGATGGGGAAGAATATCAATGGTGGAATCTTATAATGAATACAAGGTAACACAAAAAATGGACTCCATATATTGGGATTAGTTTGGGAACATATTTTCAAAAAATAATATTTCTCCAATTCTTTGAATGATGGGGTAGAAATATTTCCTTGTGAAAATTATAAAATTTGATGAATCCACTAATACATATGAAGATGATTTTACAATACATGTGAGTAATTATTCTTGTATTATTAGAAAACATGAATGAAATCTTGGTCGATTATCAGTATGATTAAAAAAATTTCTCGGAAGGGTGTTATCCATAATAGAAATCAGTAGCTATGATGAGATTTTTCAATGTCAAAATAATGTGGAAATTAATGGGAGTGTTAAGTATGAATTTCATTGCATTGAAAAGAAAATGAATATGGAGACCAATGTATAATAAAGTAATAATATAATTAAGAAAATTGGACTTGTATAATGCAATATCTCTGGGATGAATCATAGAATAAAATTCATTAGGGGAGTAGTAAATGTTTTAGGTGTGGAATGGTAGGTTGGGAAATTTATTTCATGATGATGGGAATAAGGTATCTAATGAGTCAAATAGAAAGAATGATAAAGAAATTGTTTTTCTATGAAATCATTTTTTATGGTCTAGGGGGAATGTGCATTATGTTATCCAATTCCCAAATATGATTTCTAATGATTAATATTGATGTTAGTAAAATATTATGGATATGGAGAAGGGGGAGTCCCAATCAATCAATATTTCTAATGAAATATGTTATTTTGACAGGGTGAATGGTACACATACCATTCACTCTTAAAGTTAAAATTTATAACTTAAATATCAGTCTACCAATTATTTAATATCAAATTAATTTTATCAGGGTAACATGATTCCATAGAATTAACCAGATAAGCTATGGAATTTCTAGAAAAACTATTAATGGAACCATGATCTCATCACAATACTATGATTCATATCATGTTTTCATTAAAGGGAATTTTATTCCCTCAATTCTTATAATTATTCATGTAGTCAAATTTTAATCCATCCAATGAATTCCATATCATTCAATACATATATCCCAAATAAATTTTTGAGCAATTTATGTTATGTTTGATATTACAAGATAATATATGATCATCTACCAATTTTATATTAACTGTGAAATTCAAATTGCGATTACATCTAGTGAATGGGAAATGTTTCACCTTCATAAGGAGTTTATATCTCAATTTGTTAGGGGGAAACACGAAATTGATGATATTCAGGTTGTTATAGAATTTTGTGATGTTTTTTTGAAGATATTCCAATCCTTCCATAAAAATGTGATGTTGAGTTATTCATAAAATTCATAATTGGCGCTACAACAATTTCAATGAATCCATACAGATTTTATACAATAAAATATGAGGAATTGAAGATGAAACTGTAGGAAATATAATATAATGGATTTAATAAAAAAACTATTTCATTTTGTGGTGAACCAGTTTTTTAGTAAAAATAATAATTTATCTATTTGATTGTACATTGATTATTGGGATCTGAACAATATCACTATCAAGAACATGTTTTTGATTCCCTGAGTTGATTAATATTTTTCTCAACTACATGGATTTTATTACTTCTCCCTGATTGAAATTTGTTCTATGTATCATCAATTGAGGGTCAAGAAGAACTAAATATCAAAAATGTAATTCTATACAATATAAGTGTTTTATTAAAACATAGGGAGTCCATTCGATATTACCAATTCCCCTTCAATCATCATGAATTTATTTAATAGGTTTTATATAGATAAACGTGAAATATTATTGGTAGTATTTATAGATCACATTTGTATCTACATTAAGTGAATGTAAGTCAAATAATACCCCATGATAATTTTACTACAGAGCCTATGTAATGAAAAATTATATGTAGAATTTAGAATGTTTTTATTTTTGTTGAAAATGATTCATAATTCCTTCACCTAATCTAATGGTGTGGTATATAAATAGATTAATCAATTAAGGATTCTATTTAATGTTATCCCATACCAAACATGGAGACTGAGATCCAACGTTATCTTGTTTTATTTGGATATAATCAAATTTGAAATTAGAATTTTTCATTAATATATAATCCTTAGACTGAATAATCATGTAATGGATCCATGTTCACCTAGACAAATTAAAGTGGGAAAAGATTCAAGGAACTGATGAGAATGTTTGTCAGTACACCTAAACTCATATGATACATTATTGTATAAATGTATTTAATCAATAGTGATGCATCCAATAAGGTATTGTGAAGTATTTTCATAGTGAATTAAATTGATATAGCCTATGCCTCCTGACACTACTATAAAACCCCACACATTTCATATTCAATACACCATCAATTTATACAATTACTTTCTTTCTAATGAACATTGTAATGTGTTTTATGTTTTTTTTTAAAATGTATATGAATACATTTCATGAGGTATAATTGATAAAGGAACATATTACGCTAAAACACAATGATAAAATGTCATTGATAATTATCATATATATATATATATATTCATTATATTAGACACAAATGACTTGGACTATCTTCCTTACATTAAAAAATAACGTATTTCTACATTCCAATTATAGTATATTATCATGTTTCATACTTCACATGCATGGGATTCTGTAATCCATTAGCTTCTAGGGCCGTCACCCCCATTATCTTTCATCTGAGAAAAAAATTAATACAATGGGAAGGAATATTTAATAGTCAATGTATCATAAAAAATATTTAATTTAACAAAAAAATACATTTATTTAATGATAACACCATACTACACTAACATATAAACATATATAATTTTAAAAATATTATATATAATTATGATTCATGGAGATAACGAATATGAATAATTTTTTTCATTAAATTGATTTATTTTACAAAATATATATTTATAATGAATTTATTTGAAAATTAAACATTAATATAACTATTAACAATAATACCATTAACCAAATAATCATCCCAATAAACATCAGTAAAATTCATCAACATGTTATTATATATAAATCCTCTCTCAAACATAGTGTGGAACATTTTTCTAGAGTCGATGGTAAGTGACTCTAATAGACTATTTTTATTAAAATGATAACTTTGTTCAGCTATATATGATTTGGTCAATATATGATCCAATAATATTTACCTAATATTCCATACATTTTTAAATGAATTTTATCCTTGAAAATATAGCATATGAGAATTGGATGAAAACATTTAACTCATATGTTTTCTCACAATCCACATTTCTCATTTTGCAGGATTAGGTCATCCTCTACCATCCCCTCATTATATATTTATGGTAACCACCACATCCCCTAATTCAAACATATTGAAATAATAGGATAATTAGACACATCATTCTTTAGAACACATTGTTTATATACTTCAATTTAATTTTAAACATGTATAAATTATTATAATGATCATACAATAACATTAATTATAACATATTTATAATAAAGATGATATGTATTAGAAAAAATCCATTGATAGTGGTATGATTAACAAAATTTTTTGATTCTATTCACATCAACTCATCCAATGTTATGATTTTCTATATATTGAAACAATATTCCATACTACACAATCGTGATTTTCCCTTTCAATTTTCTCAATCATTTATACATTTCCATCATCATGTTCTAGATCAATATCTATTTGAAATAGATCAACCACTATAGGCATTAATTTTGAAATAAAAATAAATCTAGGTAAAATATTCAATAATCCTATGACTATTCTATATTCTAAAAAAAAATAAACTAAATAGAATATCAAACATAAAATATAATATAATAATAGTTAGCATATATATTCCACACTTTTATGAGAAAACCCACAGATATCACAAGTTGTTATAACAATATAGGGTGCACCCTCTAATGTTAAAACAAGGAATATGAAAATGATATCCAATAACACTATTAATAAGTGTACCTGATAATGAACCTATGCCCCATATAAATGGAGACTGTTGAAATATAATAACAAAAGATAAATTCATTAATGAAAATAACCAAAACCTAAAAAATTTACATTGTTTATTAAATTCATTAGTCAAATAGAGAAAAAAATATTAAATAAGAAGTATTTATGAAAAAAATCATTAGTTATAATTTATTAAAAATAATGTCCCAAAATAATACTATATATTCATAGATAAAAAATATTTATAGTAAAATCTCGGGCCTTCTATAAAGTACATTTTTATTATATAGATTAAATATTCAATAAGTATTTATTCATTTCCAAAATCTATTATAACTTATTACACTAAATATCATGTGATATTATTGAAACTATAAGTCAAAAATCAATCTAATAACATTCATTGATATGATTTCCCACCACCTCCAAATAACTCACAACCATTGTGTATTTAGTATGAATATCTATCCCTCTATGCTTTCAGCACCAATTAATTTCCAAACTCATTTATACACATTACTATACTGCACATGTTAAACATTTTGATTCACTCCTCATCAAGAATACCATCACATCTATAAGAGTAAACTATTATCATGATTTGGACATTATCATGATAAAATACTAAAGGATATCAGGTCTATAGAAATTTTTTATAATTATTCATGATGGTTAGGGACACTATATAAAAATTATATATTGGGAATTACATACAAATAAATGATTCAAGGTGAATGATGATGTATTGTGTTTCAGAGGGTGATGATTTTTGTGAATCAGAGATGTAACAAATTGAATTAAGGAGAGTTTTTAGTTGTTCTAAATCAATATAGGTCTAATATAATTATATTCTACAACCATAGTTGTAACTGAAATATTAATATTCCCAGTTTATTCTATATTTTTTTCATATATAATGTAACATCCCAGGTAAATAAATAATAAAGAATTTTCATATTTATTAATATTTACGAATTAAATATTAATTTTATTTTAAAGGGGTTTCTATGTTCGATAGCGTACCCGATACGCAACGATGAGTTTCTTTGAAACTTACGTAGCACATTAGTAATAAAATAATATTATTTTAAATGTTAGTTAACAAGTAGCCGTTGTACTGGCGGGAATGGATAGAAATAACTAAAATATGATTAGATATGTTTTTAAATGTTTATACATTTTCCCAATAAAAGATAAAGGCTTAAAATACGGAAAGAGTTCAATTTTAGGGCATATATACTCTAATTTTCACTAAAGGTTCACTTATCACCTTTTAATGGTGAACCGTCATTAAATATAGTTTTGATCACTCTTATACTTTATTTTGGTCCAAATATAACTCTTCTTTAGAATCGGGACATCAAAATTTACTTTGTGTAAATTTTTGGTACCTTTCTGATAAAGTTCATTTTTTTTATGAATAGTGTAAAATGTTGTATTTTAATTCAAAACCTCTTTTTAATCTAAATTATTTATATGATCAGATTATTATTTTAATTGGTTTTAAAGTGAAATTAGAAAATATTTTTACCAATTAATCCAATGGTGGTCATTGGAATCAATTTCACTTTGAAATTGGACTTAAACTGGTATCAATCTTTTGATACTTATTGTTTCACAAAAACACGCTATTTGTCATGAAAGCGGGAATTAATTATTAAATTAATTAATTTGACTTATATGTTTTGAATTTTGTAAAATGGACTTCATTTTTGAATTCGGAATATCAAATATAGCTTAGGGTGAATTTTTGGTAATTTTCTGAAAAACTTCAATTTTTGATGAATAGTGAAACCACTAAGTGGTAATCAAGCAAACTGATTTTTCAGTTAAATGAAAGTTTACCACTAATGTGTATTGAATTTTGAAAATCTGACATACATGGTTGTCATTAAGAAGTAAAATGTGGTTCAATGAGATTAAAATAATTTTTTGGTGAATAGTAACTTTTTTTCATTAATCGCGATTAGAGGTAATAAGTGTAGTTTAAGGTAAAAATGGTATTATAAGAATGTGAAAACACCATGACACTTGTCCTAAACCTATTGGGTGAGTCATGGCCGACCAAGACAAGCCATGGGCCAACTGGGGGACCCCATGGAGCCACTTTAGTTGGAAAATGACATTAATATATTTTTATTTAATGTTAATGTGAAAATGACACTGACATAAATTGTTTTACTAAAATAATTTTTATATGGGGTTATACAAGTCCAAAGTTTGATTATAAATATTAATTGGAAAGCTAAAAAGATTTCATACATCATAGTATTTTGTTTATAATTTTTAGACATTAAATAAATTAAATTATATATGATATAATAATGATGCAGCGATGACATCATTATTTGACGATTTAAATAAAATGGAAATATAATGAAAAATCTAAAACCTACACATGTCCAAAACCAAATGGATGACTGGATTTCGAACCCTTATCAACTTATCCACGAATTATATCAATTTGGGACCTTTTAAAACCGAAACACATTTTCAAATAAAGTAATATTTCTTTACTTTCCAAAAGTGCCCCTCCTCTCCTCTTATAAAAGGCCCCCACCTCTACCTCATTTCACACACTTCTCAAGCCTTTGGCTCGGCCAACCCCTGCCCAATTACTCTCTCCACATCCCTGTCCTCATACTAGAGGATTACCTTTGGGCAGAATCCTTTCAATGGAAGCCTTTAGGCTCAAAACCAAAGGAGTTACACTTTTAAAGGTAATTCATTCTCTCATGTTCATTTGTTTTATTTTTCTTCTCCAACCCTCTAAACTCTTTTTATTTACTTCTTTTGTAACAACACCAGTATCTTCAATATACTATGATGTTGTTATAATATTTATTTGAGATACACTCTCACACAACTACATCAAATGGTTAAAGAACATTTGTTTTCCGTGGATGGCAAAATTCTGCCTCCCGAAACGATGATTTTTCAATACACATTTAAAACCTTCAAAGGTGGCCATTATGATGTCACTATTTTTATATATGATATATAATATGTTTATGTTTTCTTTAAGCTTCTGTATTTTTCATTTTTGGCATACCTTTATGGTTTCCATTATGGGTAAACACGATATCTTCATTTAAGGAAGTGCGGACTACCGCCCCCTCAAAGTGATGTGATTCGTTAATAACATATGTGGGACGTGTAAAGGATGGATTTAAAGTTATTATATATGATGTTATACTGGAATTATAATATACCTCTATATCATTATTATTTATTTCCATTAAAGTATGAGATAGAAATGAAAGTAGCGTTCATGCGTACGTACGGCTTACCGTCTCCATGAACGGTGCATTTCATTTCTTATCCTCAAATGTAATGTACTATTAAAAGTACATGTATATTATGGATATATATAATTAATGATATATCTAAGTGATGAATATAATTCTGGAATTAAAATATACATACCTCTCATTTAGTTTTAATTCCACTAATATGACAAAGAAATGAAAGTAACGTTCATACGTACGTACGGCTTACCGTCTCCATGAACGGTGCATTTCATTTCTTACCTCTAAATGATTATGTAATATTATAAATACATCTATATTCTGGATATATATGATACATATTATATCCAAATCGGGATTTTCATTCTGGATATAAAGAACTTTTGACCACATGAACAACATGTAATTGTAAGAAGTCAACTTTCGACATAAGAACCAAATATTGACAAAACAAACATTATTAACTTAAATGGTTACATAATGTTTATAACAAGGCAATAAGTGATATAAAAAGAATAATGAACTTTAAAAAGGTTCTTAATCAAGTATAAATTAACTCAATTTTATTATTCAGGATGTTAAAGAACGATCGAGTCAAGTCGGACCCAAGGTAAGGGACTTCGTCTCAATCTCCTTTCATTGAGGCATATTTCGTTTTATACACAACTTTCTTTTATACGGTGTATAAACCCCTTTGGCTTTACTTTTATACAAAAGGAATCTTTTTCTACGAAGCGTTTTTCTAAACGACAAAAAGGAATGTTTTTTTAACGTACGCGGTGACAATGACCTTTTCCGCCACCGCGAGTATTATTTGATCTTTGGCTTCCTCAACAAGCCGTAATGTTTTTAAAATAATTCAAATACCATATACTCTTTTATGTATTTTGGTATTGAAAATGGTTTTGATAAAGAATTCTATTATGATATATTTTGATTGAAATGTGGAAATGTTATCATTCCATTATATTGGTTTTATGTTTTATGATTTTATATTGGTACTTGGACATTTTAACAGGTGGTTACGTTATAAACCATATGACGGGTGGTGCCGTGAATACCAGGACGGGTGGTTACGTTATAACCTCCAATGCATTGGGTATGGAAGTCGGCCGTATGGCTATTCCATTAATTATGTATGGAAATTGGCCCTATGGCTATTCCATTAAGTGATATGTGTGGAAGTCAACCGTATGGTTATTCCACTTAAGTATGTTTATGTCCCAAGTTACCTTTATATATTCTATGTGTTCTTTATATGGGTTTTATGGTAATCCTTTGGTTACAAAAAGGTAAGTAATGATAATTTATTCAGTGAAGATTTTTTTTACTACTTCATGAAGGTGAAGGTATTACTTTGATATAGTATACATGGTTTACTTGATGTTTGAAAAACTAATGGTTTTCATTATTTTTGTATCCCTTACTGAGCTTTTTATGCTCGCCCCAAGTTTTTCGAAATGTTTTTCACAGGACTTAAAGTGGAATAAGGTCAAGGATGGGATCAAGGGAATTTCATGCTATCTAAAACATGGAATCTAGACATCTTTCTTTTTAAGAGTTTTTATTTTATGGAGACTTAGTTGAAGTGTCTACTTTGTAATCTTTTAAGATGTAACAGTTATGTTCTAATTCTCTAAAACTCTAAACCTGAAAAGATCCTCAATGTGAATTATTCATTTAATTCAATATTAAGTAAGGTTTAAGGCTGGGGCCTTATAGTTGGTATCAAAGGTCGGTTTAGACAACTTTAGGAGTTAGAAAAGTGTTAAATTATAATATGATTCAAATGATATAGCATTTACGGATTACCATGTTGCTTCGCCTAAGATATTTCTTTGTTCAGAATGGTTTTCCTCAGAGGAAACAAAGCAGCTATGCTGGGACGACATCAGGAGGATGATAACCTTCCAAATCAGCAACCTGAGATGGTCGGAATCGGAACTGAACTGTTTGTTGCAGTGATGGAACAGTTGGCTCAGGCTATAAATGGTGGTGGTATCCATGCATGAGATCAGCCAAATCAATGGCAGAGGAACATGTCAGTGGTGGAACATTTCATGAGGCAACATCCCCCATCATTCAGAGGATCATCTGACCCTGTGCAAGCTGAAGGGTGGATTAAAGCACTGGAGAAGATTTTTGATGTCATGGGGTGTTCAGAACATCAAAAGGTTAGTCTTGCTGTTTACCGTTTTGAAGGTGAAGCTGATCAGTGGTGGTCGATGGTGAAAAATATAAGAGATAGTGATGAGATTGAGGATCTTCACTGGGACAAATTCAATGGTATGTTTCTTGAGAAATATTTTCCTAAGGTGGTTCGTCTTAGGATGGAAAAACAGTTCCTAGAATTGAGGCAGGAGGATGATTCAGTGGCTTCTTATGAAGAAAAGTTCACTCGATTGGCAAGGTATGCTCCAAACTTCATACGAGATCTTGATAGTAAAATAAACCGTTTTTACTCAGGGTTAAATCCAAATTATAGAAGGTCTTTAGCTTCTCGTGAGTTCAAAAGTTATGAAAAACTTGTTTGATGTGCAGAGATGGTGGAAATGGAGTTTGCCGATGATCAGGTGTTCTATGACAAACAACAGAATAAGAGGTCTAGTTGGCAGGAAAAGGGGAAGAATTCATCAAAGAATCAAGGAGGTAAGAAAACCAAATATCCATCCTGTGAGAAGTGTGGTAAAATGCATCCTGGAGAATGTTTATCCAAGTCTGGTAAGTTCTTTCGGTGTGGTAAGTCTAGTCATATTGCTCGTAACTGTAAGGAAGATGATCAAGCAGGAAATGAAAAGCCAACGGTAAGATGTTTTAAGTGAAATGAAATGGGTCATTATGCAAATGAGTGTCCAACGAAGAACTAAACTGGGGGAATGCAGCTAGACTACAAGCAGAAAGGGGTGGTAAAATCATTTTCAACAACTTCAGCAGATGTTGGGCCATCGAATGAAGTGGTATCAGCTCCAAGGAGCTCAGTATTTTTCGAAGATTGACTTGAGGTCGGGGTACCATCAGTTGAAAGTAAAAGAAGCAGACGCTCCGAAGACTGCGTTCCGTACTAGATATGGCCATTATAAATTTGTAGTTATGCCTTTTTAACTAATGCACCTGCTGTATTCATGGACCTTATGAATAAAATTTTCCATGAATTCTTGGATAAGTTTGTGTTTGTGTTTTGAGGTTTTTGAAGAGGTTATGTGTGCCTTGTGATTCACAGTTGAAGAATGAGTTGTTTTTTCATCCTGGCAGTACTAAGATGTACAGAGGTCTTCGGGAGTATTACTGGTGGGATGGAATGAAAAGAGGCATTGCTGATTTTACTATGATGTTTTTGACATGTCAACAGGTTAAAGCAGAGCGGCAGGGATGCTTCAGCCTTTACCAGTGCCAGAGTGGAAATGGGAAAACATATCCATGGACTTTGTTGTGGGATTACTGAGTACATCTTGAGGTAATAATGAAATCTGGGTTATGGTTGATCGCTTGACCAAATCTGCTCATTTCTTTGCTATACGAGATACTTTCTCTCTTGATCAACTTTCCCGTTTGTATCTTAAAGAGATAGTCAGGTTACATGGAGTTCATCTCTCCATTGTATCGGATCGTGATCCCAAGTTTACTTCTAACTTTTGGAAAGGCCTTCAGAAGTCGTTGGGTACTGAATTAAATTTTAGTACAGCTTTTCATCCTCAATCAGATGGGCAGTCAGAACGAACAATTCAGACATTGGAGGATATGCTACGAGCTTGTTTGATGGATTATCAGGGAAGTTGGGACAAACATCTTTCTTTGGTTTAATTTTCTTATAATAACAGCTTTCATTCCAGTATACAGATGGCACTATTTTAGGCATTATATGGGAAGCGGTGTCGAACTCCAGCTTTCTGGGATGAAGTTGGTGAAAGGAAGCTGATGGGACCAGAATTAGTAGAAGATATGGTAGAAAAAGTTCAGTTGATTCAGAAAACACATGAGAACAGCTCAGAGCAGGAAGAAGAGTTATCTGGATAACCGGAGGAAGGATCTATCTTTTGAGGTAGGTGATCATGCTTTTCTCAAGGTTCTCCTTGGAAAAGTGTGATGAGATTTGGTAAGAAAGGAAAGTTGAGTCCATGGTTGGTTAGACCATATGAAACTCTGGAGAGAGTTTGATCAGTTGCATACCGAGTGGCTTTACCTCCAAGTTTATCTCAGGTACACAATGTTTTTCACGTTTCGATGTTGAGAAAGTATATGCTAGATCCATCTCATGTTTTGAGTCCAGAGGTAGTTCAGCTGGAAGAGAACCTATCTTATGAAGAACAACCAATCCAGATTCTTGACCACAGGGAGAAGGTGTTACGGAATAAAGTGATTCATCAGGTAAAGGTTTTGTGGAAAAACCATGTGATTGAAGAGGCAACATGGGAATCTGAAAATGCTATGAGGGATAAATACCCCCACTTATTTTGATAAGTGAATAAAATTGCGAGGACGCAATTCCCAAAAGGGGGGAAGGATGTAACATCCCAGGTAAATAAAGAATAAAGAATTTTCATATTTATTAATATTTAGGAATTAAATATTAATTTAATTTTAAAGGGGTTTCTATGTTCGATAGTGTACCCGATACGCAACGATGAGTTTCTTTGAAACTTACGTAGCACACTAGTAATAAAATAATATTATTTTAAATGTTAGTTAACAAGTAGTCGTTGTACTGGTGGGAATGGATAGAAATAACTAAAATATGATTAGATATGTTTTTAAATGTTTATAAATTTACCCAATAAAAGATAAAGGCTTAAAATATGGAAAGAGTTCAATTTTAGGACATATATACTCTAATTTTCACTAAAGGTTCACTTATCACCTTTTAATAGTGAACCGTCATTAAATATAGTTTTGATCACACTTATACTTTATTTTGGACCAAATATAACTCTTCTTTAGAATCGGGACATCAAAATTTACTTTGTGTAAATTTTTGGTACCTTTCTGATAAAGTTCATTTTTTTATGAATAGTGTAAAATGTTGTATTTTAATTCAAACCCTCTTTTTAATCTAAATTATTTATATGATTAGATTATTATTTTAATTGGTTTTAAAGTTAAATTAGAAGATATTTTTACCAGTTAATCCAATGGTGGTCATTGGAATCAATTTCACTTTGAAATTGGACTTAAACTGGTATCAATCTTTTGATACTTATTGTTTCACAAAAACACGCTATTTGTCATGACAGCGGGAATAAATTATTAAATTAATTAATTTGACTTATATGTTTTGAATTTTGTAAAATGGACTTCATTTTTGAATTCGGAATATCAAATATTGCTTAGGGTGAATTTTTGGTAATTTTCTGAAAAACTTCAATTTTTGATGAATAGTGAAACCACTAAGTGGTAATCAAGCAAACTGATTTTTCAGTTAAATGAAAGTTTACCACTAATGTGTATTGAATTTGGAAAATCTTCCATACATGGTTGTCATTAATAAGTAAAATGTTGTTCAATGAGATTAAAATAATTTTTTGATGAATAGTAACTTTTTTTCATTAATCGCGATTAGAGGTAATTAGTGTAGTTTAAGGTAAAAATGGTATTATAAGAATGTGAAAACACCATGACACTTGTCCTAAACCTATTGGGTGAGTCATGGCCGACCAGGAAAAGCCATGGGCCAACTTGGGGACCCCATGGAGCCACTTTAGTTGGAAAATGACATTAATATATTTTTATTTAATGTTAAAGTGAAAATGACACTAACATAAATTGTTTTACTAAAATAATTTTTAAGTGGGGTTATGAAAGTCCAAATTTTGATTATAAATAGTCATTGGAAATCTAAAAAAATTTCCAACATCATAGTATTTGTTTTATAATTTTTAGACATTAAATAAATTAAATTATATATGATATAATAATGATGCAGCGATGACATCATTATTTGACGATTTAAATAAAATGGAAAGATAATGAAAAATCTAAAACCTACACCTGTCCAAAACCAATTGGATGAGTGGATTTAGAACCATTATCACCTTATCCACGAATTATATCAATGTGGGACCTTTTAAAACCGAAACACATTTTCAAATAAAGTAATATTTCTTTACTTTCCAAAAGTGTCCCTCCTCTCCTCTTATAATAGGCCCCCACCTCTACCTCATTTCACACACTTCTCAAGCCTTTGTCTCGGCCAACCCCTGCCCAATTACTCTCTCCACATCCCTCTACTAATCCTAGAGGATTCCCTTTGGGCAGAATCCTTTCAAAGGAAGCCTTTAGGCTCAAATCCAAAGGAGTTACACTTTTAAAGGTAATTCATTCTCTCATGTTCATTTGTTTAATTTTTCTTCTCCAACCCTCTAAACTCTTTTTATTTACTTCTTTTGTAACAACACCAGTATCTTAAATATACTAGGATGTTGTTACAAGATTTATTTGAGCTACACTATCACACAACTACATCAAATGGTTAAAGAACATATGTTTTCCGTGGATGGAGAAATTCTGTCTCCCGAAACGATGATTGTTCAATACTCATTTAACACCTTCAAAGGTGGCCATTATGATGTCACTATTTTTATATATGATATATAATATGTTTATGTTTTCTTTAAGATTCTGTATTTTTCATTTTTGGCATACCTTTATGGTTTCCATTATGGGTAAACACGATATCTTCATTTAAGGAAGTACGGACTACCGCCCCCTCAAAGTGATGTGATTCGTTAATACCATATGTGGGACATGTAAAGGATGGATTTAAAGTTATTATATATGTTGTTATAATGGAATCATATAATACCTCTATATCATTATTATTTCTTTCCATTAAAGTATGAGATAGAAATGAAAGTAGCGTTCATGCGTACGTTCGGCTTACCGTCTCCATGAACGGTGCATTTCATTTCTTATCCTCAAATGTAATGTACTATTAAAAGTAAATGTATATAATGGATATATATAATTAATGATATATATAAGTGATGAATATAATTCTGGATTTAAAATATACATACCTCTCATTTAGTTTTAATTCCACTATTATGACAAAGAAATGAAAGTAACGTTCATGCGTACGTACGGCTTACCGTCTCCATGAACGGTGCATTTCATTTCTTACCTCTAAATGATTATGTAATATTATAAATACATTTATATGCTGGATATATATAATACATATTATATCCAAATCGGGATTTTCAATCTGGATATAAAGAACTATTGACCACATGAACAACATGTAATTGTAAGAAGTCAACTTTCGACTTAAGAACCAAATATTGACAAAACAAACATTATTAACTTAAATGGTTACATAATGTTTATAACAAGGCAATAAGTGATATAAAAAGAATAATGAACTTTAAAAAGGTTCTTAATCAAGTATAAATTAACTCAAGTTTATTATTCAGGACATTAAAGAACGATCGAGTCAAGTCGGACCCAAGGTAAGGGACTTCGTCTCAATCTCCTTTCATTGAGGCATATTTCGTTTTATACACAACTTTCTTTTATACGGTGTATAAACCCCTTTGACTTTACTTTTATACAAAAGGAATCTTTTTCTATGAAGCGTTTTACTAAACGAAAGAAATGAATGTTTTTTTAACGTATGCGGTGACAACGACCTTTTCCGCCGCCGCGAGTATTATTTGATCTTTGGCTTCCTCAACAAGCCGTAATGTTTTTAAAATAAAATAAATACCATATACTCTTTTATGTATTTTGGTATTGAAAATGGTTTTGATAAAGGATTCTATTATGATATATTTTGATTGAAATGTGGAAATGTTATCATTCCATTATATTGGTTTTATGTTTTATGATTTTATATTGGTACTTGGACATTTTAACGGGTGGTTACGTTATAAACCATATGACGGGTGGTGCCGTGAATACCAGGACGGGTGGTTACGTTATATCCTCCAATGCATTGGGTATGGAAGTCGGACGTATGGCTATTCCATTAAGTATGTATGGAAATTGGCCGTATGGCTATTCCATTAAGTGATATGTGTGGAAGTCAACCGTATGGTTATTCCACTTAAGTATGTTTATGTCCCAAGTTACCTTTATATATTCTATGTGTTCTTTATATGGGTTTTATGGTAATCCTTTGGTTACAAAAAGGTAAGTAATGATAATTTATTCAGTGAAGATTTTTTTTACTACTTCATGAAGGTGAAGGTATTACTTTGATATAGTATACATGGTTTACTTGATGTTTGAAAAACTAACAGTTTTCATTATTTGTGTATCCCTTACTGAGCTTTTTATGCTCACCCCAAGTTTTTCGAAATGTTTTTCACAGGAATTAAAGTGGAATAAGGTCAAGGATGGGATCAAGGGAATTTCATGCTATCTAAAACATGGAATCTAGACATCTTTCTTTTTAAGAGTTTTTATTTTATGGAGACTTAGTAGAAGTGTCTACTTTGTAATCTTTTAAGATGTAATAGTTATGTTCTAATTCTCTAAAACTCTAAACCTGAAAAGATCCTCAATGTGAATTATTCATTTAATTCAATATTAAGTAAGTTTTAAGGCTGGGACCTTATATATAACATTTATATTGAAATAATGATTTTTATTTTTACATAGGGATATTTATTAATTCTTTTTAATATTGTTATAGTTTAAATTTCTCTCCAATATGGCCATGGATTATTTTGTGGAATTTATTTAGAAGAGGGAATTTCAATTTATGAATAAACTCTGTGTAATTTGTATTTATTAGACAATGATTCTTAATAATAACCATATTTATGTGGTCAATATATTTTTTAATGGTCAATGTGAAAGGGTTCATTTAAATAGTTTTTATTTTATAATGATATAACAATTTTTATCCAATCCATTTTCAGCTATGTTCCCCTTTGAGTCATCTCCATTGTTACAAGGTTGGAAAGGTATTGATTTTCGATCAGAAGACATTGGAGGTGGTCCAATCTTTTCTGTATACTATTCTGGAGTGAAAAAAATCTTGTTGAATTTTTACCCTCCATGTAATACTGTTACATTTAATGTAATATTTTAATTGGGGTAAATAAACCAAGGATACTGGTTTTGCTATGTGAAACATTATAAATAATTACACATTGTGTAATGGAATTACTTGATGTGTGATGGAATTACATGTTTTGTAATGGAATTAAATGCTTTGTAATTCTCCATGAATAAAATTTAATGGTCTTGTGTGGCAATTTTTTTTCATTCCTTCATGCAGCCTTCCTTCTACAGACTATAGGGCAGACTATTAATGTGTTTTGACTGATTTACCTATACATAATCTACACAAATTTTTCTTTTATTCTATGCAAAAATTTTTAAATGGAATCATCCATTCCGCCTTTCTTATGATGATGTAGTGGGACTTTTATAAGATTTTTGGGTTTTATTATTAATCTTGAGCCTTGTTTTCTGTCATATATCCCTTCTCCAATTCGTTATTCGGCAATTCAAAAATAATTGATGGTTTTCGTTTTGTTATATTTCATAAACAATCAAGATTTATGTGGTATATATATAATTCCAATAGACTAGAATGAAATTATATGTATGTAATTATGATATTTCAATCACCACGTAGGAAAACTCATTCTAAATTTAATTTCTTAATTGAATTTTTTGTGCATATGAAATGGGTTGAACTTTTGGAAATATAAATTGGAATTATAAAATATTTTCACAATGGACACTAGTTATAATAACTATTGTGTAATTTCTGAATCAAGGGGACATGTAATTGATAATAATTATAATTATGTAGTTCTTTATTAATGTAGTTTTGAAATGAGTATCCACCAATGGGGTGTACTGATATCATTCATGTATTGAATTGGGAATTGTGCTTATTTGATAAATTGAATTTTTGAATGTTCTAGCCACTCATGGGGTGTGGTAATATGATTGAATAATTTATAGGACAAGTATATCTACTCCAAATTCCAATGGGGTTCCAAACATTCACTCTAGACCCTCAAAATATTTATGTATTTGTATGTTATCATAGAGTTCTGGGATTATGACTACTACTCCAAATTCATATAGGATTATAGATAGCCACTCAAGGGAACCGTTGCTTGAATGTGAAGATAAAATGAGATTATTTGTAATTTCTTGGACCTCTCTGGTCCATTCCATTACTGAAATCTGATTGTTGAGGTGTTCTGAGAGCTCAAGGTGACACATCCCCAAAACATTAAAAAATTTATAGTTCTGTGAACAATGTTTCTAGTTTTATGAAAAGTGTCACAGTGTCACAAAAATGGAAGATCAACATTGTTAAAAATGATCTATAGTGTCACGGTTTCACTGAAATGGTGAGTCTAGAGTTTCATGGTGTCATTGAAATGGTGAGTCTATAGTGTCATAGAAGATATACAGTGTCAGAGAAACAGTGAGTCTACAGTCTCACGGTGTCACAGAAACAGAAGCTCTACAGTGTCACGGTGTCACAAAAATGGTGATTCAACAGTGTCACGGTTTCATAGAAATGGCATGTCTATGGTGTTTCCAGGCCGGTGAGTCTACAGTGTTTCAAGAACTGTTTCATATTTCCTCTTCCAAATATCCATTTTTACGAGTTTCTCCAATTTAATATTTTCTTTCATGTAAAATTCATTCAAGGAAATGTTTTAAGGGATTTATGGCCGATTCAAATAACATAACTCATATATTATTTTTTATAAGGCATGGTATGCCTTTACATGGTTAAACCATGTGTTTTAATGCGATCTGCTTTGAATAGAAAATACTACATATCGTAAATTGATGTTTCGTTATATCTTCTAAGGGGAAGAGATATCCTCTTCCTTTATTCTTCCTCATAGTTTTCTGGTGTGATATGCTCTATCCATTACATCCTTCATATATGAGTCGTGCAATCAAAATTTACTAATTTAATTGTTTCCCTCGACATTCTTCTTTCTACAAGTGCACCCCCTGTTCTGGTGAAACAATGTAGTATCCACCAATATTTTATATAAGGTATTATTTTTCGTTGTTCTTTGAGGTTTATCTTCTCATATGTCTCCTTGATATATTATGGAATGTGATATCCATGATTGTAATGGTTATTCTTGGGTTTCAATAGGTTTGGTAGGGTCGCGAAATCCTCGAGTTGTTACAGTTGTCATGGGAGGAGGCAATCGAGATCTGTTGTGTGGATCATTCATGTATAAAGAATGTTAAGAACCTTTTGAGGTAGGGGATTCATTTCTTCTCTTCTATTTTACATGAAAATGTACAATAATAATGTTTTATCCACTAGATCACAATTTAATTGACATAGTAAATATTTGGACACAATAAATAAATTGATATCGATCATATGTTATTGCCTCATGTTTTTATAGATAGTGTGATATTTATGTTTTCATTGTTTAGATTTTTGTTCTTGAAAGAAAGTGTAAAATAATTTAACATTGGAATTAATTGATAATTTTAAGGATATAGATAAAGAGATATTTAAATGAGTTTGTTTCATCATTTTTTAATTTAATGTTAATCAAATTGATACAGTATGAATGTTTAATTAATTGTGATAGGATACTATTCAGGTTACCCATAGTTAGAATCTTCAAATAATAAATCTGTTATTTTAGGATGGATTAAATGACTTATAGTTTAATAATAGATAATGATCCATAGGTTTCTAAGTTACCACCATGATTGCTTAAGGCATTAGACCTCAGTTTATATAATGATTGATTTTTGTCTGCTTGTGTTGTGATTTCATCCAGGAATGCAGTTGTGATATGTGGGGGGTAGTAAGGCCTATTGATTGTCGCAGCATATGATACCTAGATTGGCGAGATGCATCATTTTATACATGTGGGTGTCGGGATGTAAACTGGGTATGAAAAAAACTATTTGGATGTTAATTTTTGGATGCTCTCTGATTATTATTGGTTGTTTATCCTCTTTACATTCCCCACTCCTAATGGAAACTAGTATTTGCTTACCCTCCATCCAAAAGTGGTGAAGAAGCATGGAGTATTCCACGTGATTTATGTGTTTAGCTTCTCGATTGAGGATGGGTATATGCCCTTTCTATAGGTGGAAAAGACTCGATGGGTAGTTCACCTACTCACGGTGTCGATCCCCATTTGGTTACTATCAAAAAAAGTTTTTTAATAACACCTTGGATTCTATGAAAATAATAATTTTGTCACGAAATTCATTATTAAATGATATTAACCCATGGGGTTGGAAATTTCTAGGATGAAATACTGAGATTTTAATTTAATGTAATAGTGAACATTGGGTGTGATGATAATGAAATATAATGTGAAACTTATTAAATGTTAATTACGGTTTAAAGAATTAATAAATGTAAAGTAAAACTAATAAAAAGGGAATGAAATAATGTATTAATTCACTTCAAATAACTGTGTGCTTATAAGATACCTAGTCTTAGAAGTGGAAGACGGGAGTCCGAGAGACGTTACCTTTTGTTGAGTCTCATACTAGGATATGCCCATAGTTTGGTTGTGAGATATAGAATATTCTATACTTTTTGGGTTTCTATAGGATACTCCTCCCCATCAGTTAGATAATCTGAAACCTCGAGGTTTCTGAGCTCTGGGGGTGGGGGTGTTTTCCCCAACATTCCGGTGGGAGGATGGTTTTATGAATTCCCCCTTCGGCCCCACTATCTTATCTTGGTAGTTAATTGGGATGGTAGGCCCAGTGGTTAGTTTTTCACAAATATGTGAGTGGAGGGCTGTTATGGCTTGTGGTTATTCACACACATATATTTTGGATATATTTTTCTATAGACTACTATAAGTGTAATGTTTATTGGCTATGATGGCTTGAGGATCCCTACTCGTTTTACGGTCTATAATGGCTTTAGGTATAATTTTCGATGTATGATACATGTTATGCTAGATATGGTGGCTCTCAGAAACTACCTAATTACTTTGATTTTGTTGACATGGTGGTTTTTTTGCATGAGGGGCATGATGTGGTGCTTCACCTAGGTGTCTATTGGAAAATCATTTTCTAAGAGAGATTCGTAGCACGTGCGACAATGGGGAAAAATGTAAAACCAGTGGTGAAATAGTAGCATGATACCCATGAAATTATTTATTATATTATATACTCTGGTATTGGATACATAGTGAGAGTATCCATGGAGATACTTTCAACTTAGTATACCTGATTAGGTGATGAGTCAGTTTCACTTGTTTCTCACTGTGCTTTAGCATTCTTTCTTTACCTTTGCATGAGAGGCTCTTGGGAGTATCCTACTGACTATACTTTTATACTCACCATATGAATTTATAAACTATTTTTCATGTCACATGGAGAATCATGGAGGTCATGCTGGTTTCTACTAGCTTGGGGTTACATGAGTTTTTATGGCTTGTGGGGGATGTTGTTTTCAGTTTCTTTTGGGTACTTGCATTTTTCCCCTTTCTGAAGTTTTATATTTTCATGTCATTACATATTTGAAGATTGGATTAATTTAATATTATTGTATGCATTGGAGTTGGTTGGTTATTGTCTTATCTCGTTTTTCTTCATGTGTTCATATAGAGGTTAATGCCTCCCATTTCGTTGTTTACTATACAGTCATTTCTAGTCTCCATCCCAGGGCCTAATGGTGGTGGGACTCAGGGGTCAATATATTCCTTCTCACATTTCTGGCCTAGGAGGGGTACACCTTGTAGGGAGGCGGTCCAGACATAGTGGTATCAAAGGTCAGTTTGAGGGATAGGATGGAGTTTGCTGTTGGGATAGGTGAGGTTGCATGGGTTGGTAGGGCAACACTGTCAGTCATGTTTAGAAAGTAATGTAAACACTAGAGACCGGATGAGAGATAAGTGTTTAGGGACCCCAGTGATCTATTTCACCGACCTTTATGTTTACAATGCCCCATAGACTAAGTGATACTAGTTGAAGGGTAGAGACCGGTGAAAAGATCACGCATAATTATTTTTTATGCCTGTGTTTGAATGTGATGTACTTAGGATAGGTTTACCAAAAATGAGTTAAAGAAAACAATTAATTAATTAATTTTTAGTCTTTCATATTCCAGGTTTATGAGCTCTAACTATTTTTCATTTGATAAGCATTGATCTAGGTCGACTTCCATGTCAGGATCACATAGAAGATGCCCCACAGGCTGTGCTAGTAGATCACTGTCAGGTATAGGATGATGATGAAATATGGATGAGGACACTTCATGAATTTCAGTTCCAGAGATAGAAGGAGTAAAATAGATTAGTTTTAGATGCATTCATAGTGTACTTGCTAGAGGAGGTCAAGATAGGCATCAGTTCGATCTATTCTTGGAAGGAGCATTGGGTGTCCTTGGTTGTGACGATGCTACGTGTAAAAGTGAGGTAGTGGTGGTTCTTGTTCCTTAGGGATTGTGAGGAGTTGACAATCTCATAAGAGGATTCCGAGACATGTTTAGAGTAATGTCTCATTCTTCTACCAAGAAGGCATTCAGTCTCCAGTAGATTATTACCCATTGACATGGGTTCTTCTGTGTGCGAGTGTTTGGAATCCATTTAAGGAACTTTTTATGATATGATTCATACCTATTTCAAGATGAGGAGGCCAGGGAAAATCATTTAGAGGAGGCTTTAATCAGGAGATATAGCACCATGTCACCACATTTATACTGTATACATATCACGAGGTACATCCGAGGGCAGAAATTGTCGAAAGGAGAATGGTTAGTTACGAGTCGTCATGGGAGGTGATTTGTAATGATTCCTCACAAAGTAGAGATGTGGTCTGAGGTTCCCTGTTTTCATGTTAGAAGTGTTCCTGTTCTACCATGGGTAGGTCCCATCCCTCAGCATCTCGTTTCCCCAGGGGCAGTGTCTCTCAGGCTTATACCAAGGGAACATGTGTTGGTTTTTCATGAGGTGGTCGAGCTCATAAAGAGAGAGAGTACCCGAACATTCATAGCAGTCATCATGAACCAGGTGTTCCTCTCTAGGTTCATCCATTGATGCAGTTCTAGCCGAGGTATCTACAGCAAGTTGCACCAGCATTAGATCAACAGAGGTTGTATGTGGCAGGTAGAGGGAAACCCTGTGATGCTCCCAGTCATTAGAGATAAGAGCACTACTATGGTGTTGGTTGTAATTAGGGTAAGAGAGGCCGTAAAGGAGGTCATGGTCAGCTTCATTCTATAGCGTTTCTAGCGCCATGTGAGTCAAACGTCATTCAAGGTACCATTTTATTGATTTCTACATGGGTGTATGCCTTGTATTATTCACGAGAAACACACTCCTTCATATCGCCATCCCTTTTCCATGATTTGGGACTTGAGGTATAGAGGTTTCCATTTCCCCTGACATTGACTATGCCAGTTGGAGCTGAGATGACTAGTTTTATGTATATATAGCCTATGAGCTAGTTCTGGGGAAACACTACTCTTTGGGAGATTTCCTATGATTATAGATAAACCCATATGACTTCATCCTTATAATGGATTAGTTGTATTCAGTTCCAGCTACTGTGTATGCTTCAGAAGTCATGTAGTGTTATTTGATGAATATGGAGATACAATGGTGTTTGTAGGTGAGCGAGAACCTCAGATGGGTCAAAGGCGTGTTCTATCATTATCATTCCTGATGGATGAGCTGATGCAGAGTTCTTCAGAGGATCAGAAAATGGCATTTCCGAGGGTCGTAGAAGAGTATGCAGATGCCTTTTCAGAAGAGGTTGTAGTATTACCCCTTTGACTAGATATCGAGTTTGGGATCAGGATACAACCATGAGTGTCTCCTATCTATTTTTATCTATATAAGATGTCCTCTTCTAAATTTCAAGAGTTACGTATATAGTTTCATGGTCTGTTACAGTGCAGTTTTTTTCGACTGAGTGTGTCACCATGGGGTGTGCTGGTTTTGTTTACAAAGAAGGATGATGATTTTTTACGATTGTGTATCGATTATCGTCGCTTAAACAAAGTGGCAGCGATGAATCTCTATCCTTTTCCATGAATTAATGATTTATTTGATCAACTAAATGGTTCCTGATGGTTCTGAAAGATTGATGTTCGATAAAGATTTCATCTGAAGCATGCGAAGGATGAGTATATCCCAAAGTCCCCTTTCCATTGTCGTCATGGGCATTACAAGTTTGTTTTAATTTCGTTCGGTGTGATGAATTCTCTAGAAGTGTTCTTATGATTGATGAACATGGTGTTTGGTGAGTTCCTAGATAATTTCGCGGTGGTTTTCAATGATTAAAATCATGTGTACTCCACATCCGAGGATGATCATGTCGAGAATCTATACACCGTTATGGGAGTTCTTCGTCAAAATCAGTTGTTTTGGAAGTTGTCAAAGTGTGATTTTTTGGCTCAAGAAGTCCATTTCTTGGGGAATGTCGTGTCCCAGTAGGGATTATTCATGGATCCATTGAATATAGAAGCAGGTGTGTCTTTTGAATCCTCCAAAACAGTGGCAGAGGTGAAAAGTTTCCTCTGTCTTGCAGGATAATATAGGTGGTTCATATCGGATTTCTCTCCGGATGTGACAACATTTTCGGCATTGACCAGTAATGATCAGGAAATCATGTGGGTAGATCAGTGTCAGTCAGGTTTTGAGTATCCGATGGAGATGTTGGTAAGTGCTCCAGTTCATTGTCTTCAAGCAGAGGGAGTTCAGTTTGATGTTTTCGGCGATGCATCACAACTGGGATTAGGATGTGTTTTGATATAGCATAGATCGTTTATTTCTTAGGATTCTCGATAGTTGCGTCCCCATGACTGTAACAATGCCACCCACTATATGGAGTTAGCTTCAGTGGTGTTTTCTATGATGTTTTGGGGACATTACCTCATTGGTGTGGCCTTTGTGGTATTCACCGATCAAAAGAGCATGAGGTATGTTTTCTCCCAGCGTGACATAAACTCGAGACAATGTCGGTGGATGGAGTTCATTCTAGAATATGACATTGAAATCTTGTATACACATGGGAAGGGGATTGTTGTAGATGATGCACTGATCCAAAAGTCTTGTATTGATGTAGTTCGTGAATCTTGTGATTAGTGGAGAGTAATGGAAGAAAATTCTGCATTACATCTTGACATGGGAATGTTGGGGGTAGAGGTTTCCTTTTTCAGATGACGGTGCAGTCATCTCAAGTGAAGTAGGTGGAAGATTCCTAGTTTGGGGATCTAGAGGTGGTCTACAGATACCATGTTGTTTGTGGTGAGGCCCTTGATGGTTGGTCTGAGGACGAACAACACTGGTTGTTCTATCATGGAAGGATTTTTGTTCCTTTGGTGATGCATGAGACAATTATGAGAGAGATCAATTATTCACCTTTAGAGTTGCATCCTGGTGTGACAAAGAAATATCAAGGCTTTATAAATCAGTATTGGTGGCCTGTGATGAAGCATGTAGATGCGGAGTTTGTGTCACAATTTTTGGTTTTCCAGAAGGTGAAGGCTAAGCGATGTGTCCCCAGTGGTTTGCTCCAGCCATTAGATATTCCTCAGTGGAAGTGGGAGGACATGTCAATGGTTATTGTTTCTGGTTTACCTTGAGATCAGGGAGGACATGATTCTATTTTGGTGGTAGTGGATCTTTGAACAAAATATACCCACTTCATAGTGATCAATGTATCAAACTCATTGGATGTTTTGTATGGGAAGTATCTGGAAGAGTTGGTGAGACTTCATGGAGTCCCATGGAAGATCATTTCTGATTGAGATCCTCGTTTTACCTCATGGGTGTAAAGAGGTCTCTATAATGATTTATGTTCTCAGTTATGCCATAACAATTCTTTTTATCCTCATATAGATGGTTAGACTGAGCGGACTATCCATACTCTGCAACACATGTCATGCTCATGTGCCCAATATTTTGGTGGGTTGTGGATGAGGCACTTACCCTCAATGGAGTCCATTTTCAACAATAATTTTCACTCCACCATCAGTTTGGTGCCATTTGACGCCTTGTATGGTTGACCATATCATTCTCCGTTATGCTGGACTAGAGTCAGAGAGTCAACAATCCTTGGGCTGAAACAATGGAATAATATGATAGAGATGGATCAGTTGATTCATGAGAGGATGAAGATAGTAGAGGGTCATCATATATCATATTTTGATCAAATGAGGACACCACTGGAATTTCATGTATGGTATCATGTGTTTTTGAAGGTGACTCCTCATCATGGTCAGTGAATGTTTGGTCATGGATGTAAGATTTCACCCAGGTTTGTTCGACCTTTCGAGGTTTTGGATCATGTTGGAGCTCTGTAATATTGAGTAGCACATCCCCCAATGATGATCCAAATACATGATGTTTTCTATGTATAAAAACTCCATCATTATCTTCATGATGACTCACACGTCATTGTTTGGGGAGAGATCGATGTTGATGATGATGCGACCTTCAAGGAGCGGGCTGTGGAGATCCCAGACTGTAATGAGAAGGTGTTGTGTGGGAATTCTATTCCCTTGGATTGTGTCTTGTGGCACCATTGTGGTGTGGAAGAGAGTACTTGGGAATGCGTGTTGCAGATATGTGCTCAGTACCTAGTGATTATTGATATTTAACTCTTTTTGTGTAACAATGTATGATTTCTGGTTATAATCATTTTGTGCTTAAAATATAGATATTTTGTTGATTCTTATGGCTTGCTCTCTTTTGAGAGGTATCACGAATAGTGGTTGTTCATACCCCTTTTCAGTTTCCTTTTGGGTTGATTTTTGATTATTGAGGATGGGGATGTTTTTAGAGGTATCTGATGTAATGGAACGAACCTATCTAGTTCATTACCTTGCTGAAATCTGGTGGTTGAGGTATTCTAGGAGGTCAAGAAGGCACATCCCCAACACATTAGCTAATTTCTAGTTCTCTGAACAATGTTTCTAGTTTTATGAATAGTTCCACGGTGTCTCCGAAATGGAAGATATACAATGTCATGGAAGATCTATAGTGTCACGATGACTTAGAAATGATGAGTCTATTGTGTCGCGGTGTTACAGAAATAGTGGATCTATAGTGTCCCGGAAGATCTGCATTGTCACTGTGTCACAAAAATGGGTAGTCTACAGTGTCACGGTGTCACAGAAACAATAGATCTACAATGTCACAGAAGATCCACAGTGTCACAATGTCATAGATATCGTGATTCTACAGTGTCATGGTGTCACAGAAATGGTTATTCTACAATGTTTCCAGACTGGTGACTCAACACTATTTCCAGAACTGTTTCATATTACATTTTTCTAATTTCCAGATTTATATAGTTTCACAAATTTAATATTTTCATTTATATAATATACATTCCCAGCTATGTTTTATGGAATTTTTGGCTGATTAAAAGCTCACAACTCCTATATTTATTTTTCAAAGGCATGGTATTCCTTTACTTTTTCAAACCACGTTGTTTTTTGTGAACCACTTTAAATGGAAAATCCAGCATATCGTAAACCACTACTTGGTAAAATCCTCTAATGGGATGAGATATCTTCCTACCTTATTCATCCTCCTTTTTCTCTAGTGCGAGACACTCGAACCTTTCCATCCTTCATGTAGGAGTCGTTCGTTCATCATTACTTCATTTATTGGTTTCTCTCAACATTATACATTCTGTAAGTGCACCCCCTATTTCTCCATAACAAAGAAGTATCCACCAATCTTCAATATTAGGTATGATTTTTCATCGTTATTTGTGGTTTATCATCTCTTATTTCTCCTTAAAATATTATGGCATGGGATATCCATGCTTGTAAGGGAGTTTCTTGGGTTTTGGTTGGTGTGGTCGTGCTACGACATCCTCAGGCGGATGCAGTTCTCATGGGAGGAGGCGATTGAGATTCGTTGGGTGGATCGTTCATGTATAAAGAACGTTAAAGAACTTTTGGGGTAGGGGATTTATATCTTTTCTTTTCTTTTTGAAATGAAAATGTACAGTTAGCATGTTTCAGCCACTGAATCACATTGAAATTCAAATAATAAATATTTGAACCAGATAAATAAATTGATATCGACCATATGTTATTTCCTATTGTTTTTCTAGATAGTGTGATTTCTATGTTTTCATTTTTTAGATATTTTTTCATGAAGGAAATTTTTAAAAAACGTAATGTTGACATCTATTGATTATTTTTTGGCTAAAGATAAAGAGTCATATAAAGGAGTCTGGTTCATCTTGTTGAAATTTGATGTTAATCAAATTGATATAGTAAGCATTTTTAATTAATAGTGATAGCATATGGTTTAGGATTCCCATTGTTGGAGCCTGCAAATAATACAGAAGTTATTTCGTGATGGATTAAATGACTGGTTGTTTAATAATATATAATTCCATATAGGGTTTTGTGTTTCCATCTTTCTTTCTTAAGGGCTAAGAGCTCACATGATATGTTTTTTGCTTTCCTATTGCATATGTTGTGAAGATAGCCTGGAATATAGTGGGGATGTGTGGGGGGTAAGAAGGCCTATTGATTGTGGCATCATTAGATACCTATATTAGAGAGACACATCAGTTTATGCGTGTTGGTGTTGGGAAGTACATCATGTATGATGAAGTGGGTTGGATTTTAATGTAAGGATTCTTGATAATTATTATTATTTTTTTCTTATTTACATTCCTCATAGATTAAGGAAAAAGATTTTTTCTTTTCATCCTTCTAAATGTGGAAAACTCGTGCTTGGTATGCGACATGCTTTTCGTGTTTAGCTTCTTGGGGAAGGATGGTTCAACAGTCTTACTATAGATGGAAAAGAGTTAACGGGTAGTTCACATACTCACTATGTTGAGCACCTTGTGTATAGTATCATAGATCTTTTTCTAGAATGCCTGGGAAAATGGGAATGTTAAAAATGTTGTTAATAAATGATTGAATAAATGATATTAACCCATGGGGTTGGAGATTGCTGGGATGCAATCCTTATGTTGCAGTTTAAAGGAACAATGAACATTAGGTGTGATGATAATGAAATATAATTTGGAAATTATTCAAAGATAACTAATGTTTAAATAATTAATTATCGTAATGTTCTACTGATAAAAATGGAATGATGTAATTTATTAAAGCTCTTTAATTGGTTGTGTGCTTATAGGATACCTAGTCATAGATATGGATGTCAGGAGTCTAAGAGATGTTAGTTGTAGTTGAGTCTAATACTAGTGTATGCCCATACTGTGGTTGTGATATAGAGTATATTTTTTACTCTTTGTGTATCTATATACTAATCTACACAATCCATTAGATAAACTGAAACCCTAGGGATTCTGATCCATGGGTGTGTTTTCCATAACATTCCGGTGGGGGATGGATGGCTGAATACCCTCTTTGGCCCGACTATCTTCTCTTGGTAGTTACTTGTGCTAGTAGGCATGGTGGTTAATTTTACTCATATATGTGTGTAGAGGGTTGTAATTTCTTCTGGTTATTCACTTACATATATTCTAGAAATATTTTCTTATGGACTACTATAGGTGTAATTTGTATAGGATGGGAAGGTTTATGGATTTGTACCCGGTGTGTGGGCTGTAGTGGATTGAGGTATAAAGACCGATGTATGACACACATTATGCGAGATGTTGTGGATCACTGGAATTAACTGGTTACATTGATTACATGGAATTGGTGGTCTTGTTTCCGAAGGTGGATATTGTGGTGCTTCTCCCAGGTGACTGCACGCATGCCTTTTTTGGCGAGAGATGATTTGGACGTGCGACGTTGAGGCAACACGGTATACCAGTGGGGATGTTTTAGTGGGGTACCCTTAATATTCGTAATTATATTATATAACCATGAATGTGATACATGTTTAGAGTATCCATGGAGTGGTTGTGAACTTAGTGTACCTACATTGATGACGAGATAGTTTCACTTGTGGTTCTTCATGTTTTATCACGCTTTCTTTACATTTTAATAAGAGGTTCCTGGTAGGATCCTACTGAGTATACTTTTATACTCACCCTATGTTTATATAATCTTTTTTTGAGGTCAGTTAGAGCATATTTAAGATCATGATTGTTTCTACTGACTTGAGGTTATAAGAGCTATTCTGGCTTGTGGATTCTTTTGTTTTAACTTTATATAGGGTACATGTAGTTTTCCCCGTTAAGTTGTTGTAGTTTTTCATGTCATTATATCTGTGTACTTGGTATTTATTTTATTTATTTTTATGTTTTGGAGTTGGTTGGTGTATATCTTATCCCTCCTTTCTGAATTTGTACTGTTAGAGGGTAATGCCCCTCATTTTTGGGATTACAATACCCTTGGTACTAGTCGCCTACTCGGGGCCAACTGTAGTCAGGACTCTAGGGTCACTATCTCCCTTCTCACATTGTCGGCCTACAAGGGGTACACCGTTTGGGGAGGGGTTCATGAAATTATAAATGAAAATGATGATATTTAAAATGGTTTACAACCTATCATTGTCCAAATAATGTATTAATTAGATGGTGTTCATTATCAACCCATGTTATTTATGTGGTTAATTAAAGAATTAATAACTTTGAGGAATGATTACATTTTAGAACATTATCCATTATAAAACCATATACACTTTAATATGCTTGAAATTTTTAATTTGTAATTATTGGTGGCCTACTCAATCTTAATCACGCCATACAATGGATCCCAAATTATTGTATGTATATAATTCTTGTTTACAGGGCATGATAAGAGATAGATCCCTATAATAGATGATTGAGTCATGATCATTCCAGGATAAGGGAACTAGACATGGTGTCAGTACCCTATTATGTGTTGTTGGTGTGTCATTCCTTTTGGGTATTCATATTGATATTTTACTAGTATATGGATTGACATATCTACTATTTTGTTTTGATATTGTATTTATATTATTGTCATGAGGTTATACAGAAATTATTTTGTTTATGGTTACTATTTTGTGTTATTATTTATTTTTTATGATAGTGTAATGCTTTAAAAAAAGTAATACTCTCTAAATGTTCTATATTAGTCCCTCGCTAGTCATTGGTAGACTCTAGCATACAAGAGGTTTACCTAAGGCCATGTAGTTAATCGACTCATTGAACAGACATGGGGCACCTGGGGTGAGATGCTATAATGTGGTATAAATAGATTATTCTTTTATTTTCCTTTGTCATAAAATTTAATAATGGTTTAAATTATTCTATGAAGACTTGGGACTTGGTTGTGGTCTCCTGAATTGGACAATCTTACCCATGTATGGGGGAAAACCCATTTACATGGGGTTTGATTTTTATTATTGAGTTATGCTATAAATTATAGATGTAATATCACCTATCATGAAGCACTTGTTTTTTGATGTTATTATTTACTGAGTTATTATCCATAGCCCAGTATGAAATGATGGATATGTATACTCAAATAATTATAAAAACTCAATAATTATTTTACATGAATAATCATTTGAAATGAAAAGAAAATCTAGTATTGGGTGAGATTTTTAAATGAAAATGTTTTTTACTTGTGCAATTTAAATGATATTTTTTCCCATTATGTAAGTGACTATTGTTAAATTATTCTATATAAATTAAATTAAATGGATAAATTTTTGTTACAACAAAACCATTAAATTTAAACCTTTTTATCCCATGTGAGAAATGAACCATGTGAGGGATAGTTGAGTGTGGTGATAGAACTTCATTTTTGTCAATTTGTAGGGAATGTGGGATAAATTATAATTGACTTATCTGTATTAATATGAAAAAAATTGATAATAATTTGTTTGAGTCCTATGATATGTATGTGGTATAATATAGAAATACCTCAATGACAATTATTGTTGATATGAGTTTTGGAGTAAATGGTGATAAATATAACCCCATTACTCATACTAGAGGCTCTGGTAGTTCTATATATGGAATCCATTGAGTAGTTCAAGGTGAACACCTATTTTATTATTAAGTTTATGAAATAAGTGTTCTGGTGGATTCTGATGAGTATTTATGACATTAAATGGGGGTTCTTGTTCCAACACCCAATGAAATTTATTGGAGTGGATGAACCTATGGTAGCGAAGTTCTAGATTGAGTTTATCAATATGATACATGACCACCTAGAGAGTAATACAATGATGAGAGTAAAATTTTATTCTTATATGTTATGTGTCCATGAAAATAATTTGTGGCACATCCATAAAAATGTTGTATTGCTGTATAATATGGTGTTGAATTCATTTTTGGTGAAGTTCATGGAGACCATTTAATATAAGACTATTAGGTAGTAGAGGGTAGAATAGTTCATAAGGATGACATAGTAGAGCATGTATGTGATGAACTATTCATGATTCTTTATGTATTTGATGTTCTTATTTGCATTATTGGTAGGGGATGTGTCTAAAATAGGGAAACATTGTTAGGATGGGATTAAAGGAAATATTATGTCTAAGGAAAATATCATTTGGCTGAAAAAATTTCCGATGTGGTTAATCAACGTCTCATATATAAGTGGATCATTAGTGTTGTTTCTTATAGATCATATATTTTACCTATTGGATAAATAGTTTGTATATATTAATTGAGTCCAAAAAAATTAATTAAAAATTTCAACAAGGGGGATAGAAAATAGTGTGGCTAGAGAGATGGATTAGTTACTATGAAAAGTAATTATATGAATGTGAACAACTATGGTAGTTCGGGAAATATTTGTTGCCAGTGTCCCCAACCACTAGTGTAATGATGAAATTGTCGTAGGATGTGTCAAACACAATTTCATTGTTTAATCCCTCGACCTATGGTTATGGACGGAGGATATAGGACCTCTCAGAGTGGTGGAAGGGGATCTTCGATCCCATATATGTCTATAAGATTGAGTTCTACTGACCATGGTGGTTGAATCAGTGGACTTATTACTTCTATGAATGATTTCTTATATTAGATGATTGGGATCGATCCAAGAACTCCACCTATAGTATAGGGTAGAGGGCTAGGAAAATTTCGTATAGTTTATCAGACGGTTGTGAATGATGTGGACGGATCCTCAGCTATCAAATTCTCATATCTTCTATGATTTCAAGCACATTATATGATAATAGGGACCTCATTCCTTTATATATTCATAAAATGTTAATGGTTAGAGTATTTTGGTTGAGTTTTTGAGTGGAATTATGTTTATCGATATGCTATTGGAGGTATGGTCGAGATCCATTTATTTGTGCAATTGGATTTATTTTTTGGATGGGGAGTATAATTTTCATTTGGAGCATAACCGTCATGATATTTCATGATTTTACGTGATTATGAGTATATATTTTTTAATGGAATAAAAATCCCACAATTATTTTTAACCTAGAAGATTGGTTGTTGGGTATCCCGATGGTGAATACAATTCACATCATGGAGAGTGGGATATCATGGCAGCCCATGTAGGGACAGTTCATTGGAAGCTAGGGGATCTAACAACCAAGGATAAAATTCCATCATTAGATGAAGGGGTGTAGAGAATGGTGTCTTTACACACAAAATGGACATATTCTAGGGTGTTTATTTTTGAGAACATATCATGTATACCACTAGGGAAGGATACTTAGTTTACGATTGAGACCATTCCAAAAGTTGTTCCAAATTACATTAAACATTATTTAATGGCACCAAAAGTTCATCATGTGAATATTATTCAACTATATGTGTTTATGGATATGAGATTTTTTCTCACAAGTATGCCACCATAAGGTAATTTAGTTTTATTGGAAAATAAGGATGAAGGATATTTGGGGTTATATTTAGACTACAATAATTTCAACTAGATAACAATGAAGAACTCATATCCTATTTTACATATTGAAGATATATATGAACAGTTGGTAGGATCTTCTATCTTCACACATATTTAATTCACATAAGGGTATGATTAGTTTAGATTTAAACATTGTGATATAACATGGACTTATTTAAGAAGAACTTATGGCCTTTATGTGGTCTCAATGATGATTTTATGGATAAATAATTCTATAATAGAATATATAACCTTGATTAAATAAATAATCCACCCATACTTTGATATGTTTTAAATTGTTCTTGTTGATGGACTATTCATGTAATCCAACACTCTCAACGATCATTCCCAACAAGTTGACATCACCCTGAGTACAATAAGAGAGAATTACTTATTCACCAATCCATCTATATTCTTATTGTACATTATTCAGGAACATTTTCTTTCACATCATCAAATAAGATGGTGTGTTAGAGGACCTAGAGAAGGTGCATGTAGTTGTCTCATGGGAGAAGTCTAATAATGTTTTTGATATATGCAGTTTTATGTGATTAGCTTGTTATTATCAAAGGATATTCCAGGTAGTTTTCCTCTCTGAAGAACAACATTTAGTATTGAGAAAGAAGTTATTAAAATTTAAAGAGTCTAGAGTATGTGATAATTTCCCCATGTAATTGAATAATTATTTGACCAAAGGGTAATTTTTTATCCTCCCTGAGCCAAGTGAAGAGTATACGACGTTTTTTGATGCATCTCGGATCTGGAATATAGTATTTTTGATGAATCATGATTGAGTTTTGATGTTTGGTATTGGAATTTTTTCCACATGGAAAAAATAAATAATTATTGACCTCGAGTTACCTATAAGGGAGTATTCATTGATGTGTTGGGGGAAATATGTATTGGGGATATTCTTACTATGTATACATATCAAAATTAAAAAAAAATCATTCCCTAATGATATTGGAATATTTATTAGAGGATATGTGTTGAGTATATGAGGTTATTTGATTAGGATCGTGGATATATTTCATGGAATGAAATTAGTATTTTACCTGCATTGAGTATGGAAACTCAGTCTTATCCAGTTCAAGAGTTAATTACTATGTGGAATATGATGAACTTGTTGGCAGAGATGCTTGATTATTACAAAAGTTCTTCGATAAAAATTTCCTTTTATTAGTTTTAGTTGAATCCACCCATTTGGGTTGGATCAGGGAGTGTCGGAATGAGGATTCAAAGTGTTTTTTCTAAAGGGAAATCTTTGAAGGTGGGATTCAAATTCTTATTAGATGTTATATAATGATAATATAATTGATGTATAGAGTCATGTTGTTGTTGTTATGTGTATACATGAGGAGATGACTTGTGAATTTCATGAATTATAGGTGGTGGTGCATCCAGGATTGTTAAAAAATGTATCATGACCTACATAAATGTATTTTTGTCCGAGAATGAAAAATGAGACTACAAGGCTCATGATAGGATGAAACACCTCTTAATGTGGGAAGGCCGATAATTAATTACCCGATGGTTTACTAAAAATTTTCATATTCTTGAATGGGAGTCGGATGAAAATACCAGGGGAATTGGGGTGGGTCTCTTGAGTATGCCAAAAATGAATGAAGCTATATGCGATATTTTGGATCTCTATGGGAATGTATCACATGAATGGTCAATTGCTGAGTCTTTCTCAGCAGATCATTGATTGATTTATACATTCGAAATATAATTAGTCTCCACAGGGATAAGATGAGTATATTTTCATAATGTGAATCATGTTTCACATCGATTTTTTGGAACTTCTTGTAGACATTTCTTGGTATATAGATATTTCTAATTAGAAATTTCCACCTACATACAGATGGGCAGTTGGAATATTCCAGTATGGTATTGCATGATATTTAAATAGAATGATTTCTATAATTTGGACTCTCTTGGGATAAGAACCTAGAACTCATTGAGTTTTCCTATAATGAATGTAATCGAGAAACTGTTTATATGGAACGATTTTAGGATCTTCATTGTAGGTTAAAAAGAAAACCTCTATGATGGATAATGGTCGAGAAGTGAGATATATTTGGAAAAATTCCTATAAATGAGGCATCATAGCTGGTACATCTGATTCAAAAACATGTTACTATGGCTCACTGTTGGAAGAAGTCAAATAATGATCATCATATTCAACCTCTATAGTTTACTATAGCAGATCATGGGTTCCTTTAGTTGTTACCTTGATTATGTCATCAAAGGATTCAGTGTTTGGGAATGTTGGAACACATTTTTGTTGGACCATTCATGATTGTGGAGGGAATTAGAATAGTGGCATTCCAATTTTCACTTCCCCATATATATAGTGACATGAATGGTGTTTTCTTGTGTTATATCATAATTGGTATCACCATGACCCTTCTCATGTAATAAATTTTGGTAATGTTGAGCTTGGGGCAGATGTATCCAATGGGTAGCATCTAATATGTGTTCTAGTTCCCAGTGATAATGTTTTGTGGGGAAATATTCTGATAATTGTTTGAGTATTGGGGAATCATGGTCGTGTTTAGGGAAAAAAATTTGATTGTGAATATAATATGAAGTTTAAGTGGTTCAACCTTTTTACCAAGGAAGATTATAGATTCTTGTTAGTATTACTCAAGGTTAAACAGATATAAGGTTGGGAGATTATATGATCCCATTCATTTCCCAAATATGTTACCTTTTTAATCTTTTATCTTTTTCTAGGGTTTTTGATGTTTTTATATTGGTTTTTAAATATTTAGAGGTGGTCAGATATTTTTTTATAATTTTTTCGTATGAATAAGAGTCTTTAGAAAATTAACATGTAGTGCAACACAATTACATGTTGTGAAATAATTTAATCCAGATAAATCTTCTGAGGTGATTAGCTTTTTGTAGAATGCCATATAAAAAATAAAATTATCTATAAGGCAATTTAACACCTTATAATTTTCCAATAAAAAAAATTTAAAATGGATCGGGTGGTTCATTTGGGTTTCATTCCATTATCCATCATTCCTTATCTCATTGTAAGGGAAAATATCGATGGTTTGGAACAATTTATTCAACTCTGATTAACACATATTGGAATTTAATTATTAATATGTATTTTTTTCTACTGTTTTCATTTTTTCCAACTTCATTCATTGAAGTGGTGGAACATTTGACCCATTGTGGGTTTGGGGGTTCATCTTGATCCGAGGATTCAATCCTATATCAAGTATTCTATTGATCGTATGACCATTATATATCAATTAAGGGTGGTTGTTGGAAAATTGGTCTTCATAAATATTTGGGTAGGTGTTGTATATAAAAAATCCAAAATCAAAAAATGAAAATATCATGTATATATTTGTGAGATTACAATCCCTACATTGGGAAATAGTGTCCAAAATTTTATGGATTAATTGAAATTACAGCTGGTTATGAAATTTGTTGAACTTGTGGAAATTGAAAATGGAATTTTTTAAATGTTGTGTTACATAATATTAGCTACAATTTTGATTATGGAATTGTTGAATAATGTGTATATACAATAATTAATAATTGTAATTGTGAAAATGGAGATTAATGGAATTTTGAAATGGGTTGACACACCTTGTATGTGATGATATATTTAATGTAATGAATTCTGATTTATTATTGATTGATATATGGAAATTGTAAATGATCTAGCCACCCCTGGGGTTTTATGAGATGATTAAATGAGTTGTGTTATAGGTAATGATGCTTCAAATACATGTGGGGTTATATACTACCATTTCGGCCCTCAATATATTAATGTATTTATATGTTATCACAAAATGGTGGGACATGGAATTCTGATCCAAATACGCATGGGATGCCATAATGTCACTCTAAGCCCCCTTTTCTTGAATGTGAAATGGAATTGAAATTAAATGTGAAAACATGAGATGTGATATGGTTCAAAATCCATCACATGGCGATGTAGATATTGATGGATTTGGTTTTCTCAAAAACTCATATGTTTTATGTGTCTAGTTAATGAATAATGATATGTCATAATTTATTAATTTATTGTAAATTATTGCTTTTACAACTTCATATAATATTACAGATTGGATTTTGTTTTACAATGTGTTGGTGTAGCCTTCCAAGTCATAATAACCCCTACATTGAATGACTGATCGATGCCTGATGAGACTTCATATTTCAATGATAAGATAATGGAATGAGTCCTATTTTATATGGATGAGTTGGGATGAATATTTGATGATGAAACCAAATTCAAAGTTGGGACCCACTTATGGGTGGTCATTGTGTTTTTATTTTGTGTTTTACATATTAAAACTTTAAAAATATATGGAATTACACATATAATTTTTTGGTTTGAGTATTGACTTCCATTTTCTTTTATCATGAGATACTCGTATTATGCTCGAAATGATTATTATGTTATTATTTATTCATTTCATCCATTTTTCTTCTTTAATAAATAATATATGGTCTACCCAATATGTATATTAGAACACAAATTCTAGTTGTCATCATATTTCATAAATAGAGCCACACATCAGACCTTGTAGTGAATTTACATGGGGAATCATCATATGGAACCCACTTTGGGATGTTACATAATACTATTTAATTTTTATGAAAGTGAAATTCATTTCTATGTTACCCTATTTCATTAATAATGGTGAAAATGCCAACGTATAAAAATATCAAGGTTATTATTTTTGGAATTGAAAAAAAATGGATGTTATAATGTGTGACCAAATATAATAGAGTTCAAAGTTTGTATATTAGATCATCTTTTATCAAAAAAATTATATATACCATGATTTTATGGGAAACAGTTTCAAACAGAATCTATAGCAGCTTATAAAATATATAATTCACATGACTATATTATTATTCATTTTGAATTTTTTTTATAGAGATTGACCATATTGATCTGAGAACAAACAGAACATTCCTTGGGTTCTTTGAGTGTAATTCATATCGCTCAATTTAATTATCATAAATACAATTACTAGTATAGTGGATTTAATGCTTCATGAACATTCTATAGTTAATATTAGTATCAGAACATGAATTTTCCTAGTAATTATGTCATGTTAGAATCATCCTATAGATAGAGGAGTAATTTATATTTTTAATGTGTAATAAAATTGTTGGATAACCATAATTTGATTGAATTTAGTACATGTTATAGGTTTCAAAAGGGACATAATATAATCAGAAGGGTACACCCAAGATCTAAAAATTGGAGTAACATTTTTCATACTCCATGTTTGAGGAGGATTACATGGACCATTTAAGACATCGTTATTCGAACCATAAAATCACTTTTACAATATGTTAGGATTTCCAAATGTGATTTTTTGATCAGGGAATAGAATGTTTTTGGTCATGTGATATATGAGATTGGAGCCTCAAGGGATACAATAATGGTACATGATATTATATTCTTGGAGGAGCCTTAAAATATGTTTGAGATCCGAGGTAACTTTGGTTTGGCTTGTGATTATAGAAGGGTTCTTCCAGGTTTATCCAACATCTCATATTCAATGAAATATTTACCCCATAAAATTTTAATGTTTAATTGGGATGAATATTAGCAAATATACATTGATGGGATAAATATTAGAGTTGTAACGCCCCGACCTCAGAATCCAGGAGCCCTTGTATTATTTTAATACATTGGCATGATTATAAGGAATCATTTCCCAAAGTACTAATCGATTTAGTATTCATGCAAACAAGATACATACATAAGTTCTACATTACAACTTGAAAATAAAAATAACACTACTGTATTCCATTAGAAACATCAAAGCTTCCAAGATTATGTTTTCAAGTCAGTCATAAATAACTTCTTCATATCCTGGGAAAGTAAAACATAAGAATTGGGTGAGCTCAATCTCTCATTAAAAGTAGTAAATACAGTGGAAGATAACATAATCATTAGGCATTATGAATTATTAAAAACACATTCCTTTACAAATAATAAACATGAACACATTAAGTTAGGAATATGAGTTGAGAAAATAATGCAATAATAAAACATAGTCATGGGTATTCTACTAGATGAAAAACCACATGAAATAAATATATAAAATCTCATAATGATGGAATGCATAATTCCAGACATCATAACAACATTGTCAAGGCCTCTTTCCAAGACTACAAATAAGATTTTTTCAAGGACTTGTGGAAAGACACTTGTTTGTCTTATGAGACCTACCGATGCATCGAAGAGCTATATCGGGCTCCACCCATAACTTACTATATTCATAGAATTCTCGATAAAAAAAGGTTGAAACATAATCTAAACATTCTTATTAAAACTATCATACAAAATGTCAATATTTTAACCACAAACCATGAATGGTATAAAAATTTCACATCCAAAGTCAAAAATAACTCTTTTAATACTATATGGATGATTTTATTGTAGTAGACTAACCTCAACAGAGAATAGTGAAGGATATTTACATATGTGAAAATAATCATAAAAAATATTTGCGATAAATATACCCCTTTTCGTGAAAACATAAAAAAGTATCACTATTTATCCGGAAGCCGTTTAAAATAGATTTTTGAATCAAAGTGTCCCATACCAATTTGAATATTTTAAATGGAATATTAGTATTAAATCATGAATTTCCATATAAATAAATTCTTAAAACCTATTTTAAAACATGGACATTAATGAGAATGATTTATAAGAATAAATATTTAAAATATTTAAAATGATATTTAGTTATAGTTCCTAACCAAAAGAGAGAACATGAATAAAAATAATTGAGGTAATTAAAATTTTATAATATCATGAGAATAAATGGATTTATGATATACTATTTCAAAGTTCATTATATACAACATATAAAATTGAATTGTCTTATAACAACAAAGAAGTCTCAATGGAATGTAAATTGAGATGAAATCCCTTATAAAGACTATATCCTTAGGATAAGGATAAATTAATTTCATAATTATGTGTGAAAAATATAAATAAACTCAATATGATGGGATATTCAGTGAAATAAATAAATGGACATTCACACATTTTCTTGTAAAAAAACACAAATGACTTTGATGTTTAACTAAATGAATGGAAATTGAGTTAAGATTACTCTTATCAAGTTCATATAAATGACTAGAGAAATTATCAATGGCATGATTATGTGTATCAAAAGTATATCCACACAAAGGGGATTGGAAATTACTACATAAATAATAAATATATATTCCACAAATAATCTTGGAGTAAACAATAATCAATGAAGTATATGTAAAGCCAAAAAAGTGGAAATTGAAACTCGAAATTCCCTTACCAATTAGTTAACTAATGAAACATACACCCAATGAAAGAAGGATCATACCATGAAGATGTAAATACCTTTAAATGAATGTATATTAAATAAAGAAGACAATCATGGCTGTACATACACCACAAAATAGGAAATAGTGGCTAATATATCATGAATCACACGGGAATAAAAAGTGAGATGAAAAACCCATATCACGTTGTAATCAATCGAGTCATATGAAAAAATGTTTATAACCTCCAAATAAATCATAGAATACCATGAATATAAACATATTCATGATAATATATATCCAATGAAATTAAACAATACACCACATGAAATAAATAAGTGGAAAACAACAGAAATCTCAAGGAATTAAAAGTCATATAAGAAACCCCTTACCTCAAGTCAGACTTGTCTTGTATGTTCCTTGTTCAGCATGAATAATAAACATAATTAAATTTCAACATGATTAAGAAACATTTTCTAGTTTATTATTTCTTTTATATCCCTTATTACCTTGTTATAACAATTAGTTAATTATTTTTGTTCATATTGGATATTTTATCGATGTTCGGAACTTGAGTCAAAAATACAATTTTCATAAATACAATTTTTCCACGTGGTCAAAAGTCCATTATCTCCATAATTATATGCAATATTTAAATATCATATATATATATATATCATGTATATAAATGTACTTATAATAGTAAATAACATTTTTAGATAAGAAATGAAATGCATTGTTCAAGGAGACGGTAGGTCGTACGTGCGCATGAACGCTACAGTTATTTCTATTTTGTATTTTAATGGAATTAAAACATAATGGTTCATAGTTATATTAAAATTCTATTATAAAATCATATATAATATAATTAACTCTATCCTTTATACATCCCATATAACGCATTAATGAGTCATATCACTTTGAGGGGGCGGTAGTCCGCACCTCCTCAAATGAAATTATCGCGTTAACCATAATGGAAACAATAAAGGTATGCTATAAATGGAAAATAAATAAAAAAAATGAAAAAATAAACATAATATATATAATATATAAATAAAATTCCATCTTAATGGCCACTATGAGAGGTGGTAAGAGATAATTGGACAATCATCGTTTCGTGAGGCGTTAGTTTTCCATCCACAGAAACAATATGTTATTTACCCATTAGATGGAGGTGTGTGTAAGTGTAGTTAGAATAATTCTCATAAAAACATCCTATAATATTGAGGATACTGTTTTTTTATAAAAGAAAGAAATAAAAAGAGTTCATTGGTTGTGGAATTAGATTTAAATAAAAGAAGTTAAGAGAATCCACTACCTCTAATTTGGGTAGCCCCCTTTGGTTTAAACCAAATGGACTTCTTGAAGGGACTTCGGCCTATGTTAAGGTTCCTAGGTGGAAGAGATGGATCATTAGAGCTAATTTCATCATGGTTTGGACGATCCAAGGGGCTTGAGAGAAGTGAGGAATGGGATAGAAGTGGTGTCCTTTTATAAGGGAGAGGACAAGCTCTTTAGGAAAGTTTGAAAATGTTATTTTATTATAAACGTATCATCAGTTTCAAAAGTTCCAAAATTAGTTAAATAAGATTAATATACCACCCATGTTCTAAATAAAATCATCCAATAATAATTGTATAGGTTTTGGATATGTTTTTAATATTAATAATCTTATTTATTTAATTCATTTATTAATTAGGTAAAAATTGAAACATTATTGTGTCTTAAATAATTTAATTTATTTGATGGGTAAAAATTATAAAAAAATTACCATAATATAGGAAATAAAATTATCATTCCAATGAATATTTATTGTTTAAATGATGAGTTATATTACTCAATGTAAAAATTGATATACTAAACGATATTTGTTAATGTCATGTTTGCCTTTACATTATGGTAATTAAAATAAAGTGTCATTATTAATCATAAGTGGCTCCATGGGGTCCCAAAATAGACCAAAGGATGTCCATGGTTGGTCATGACTCATCCAATAACTTTAGGACAAGTGTTAAGGTAAATTTTTATAATTATAATATTTTTTTACATTAAATTAAACTATTTATCTTTAAACGTAGTAAACAAATGACAAAATTTACTTTTCACCACAAATTATATTCATATTATTGAACCACATTTTACATAATAATAAAAATCATGTGTATCAATATTTTGAAATTCGATTCACAGAAATAGTAAAATTTTTTTTAAATTAAAAAGTCTATATTTTAACTACTACTAAGTGGTTTTACTATTCATCATAATTTAATGTTTTTAAGAAAAATACTAAAAATTCAGAATTAGCTATATCTGATATTCCAAATTCCAAAATTATGACTATTTTACCAAATTAAAACCATAGAATTTGTGTTAATTAATTTAAATTTAATTCCCATTGTCAAAACATATAGCTTGTTTTTTAGAAACAATAACTATCAAACGATGGACACTTGTTTATGTATAATTTCAATGTGAAATTAAATCCAATGACCAACATTGGATTAAATGGAAAAAACTATAATATAATTATTATTCCAAACCATTTAAATTTATAATTGAACAATATATATTATTTTGACTAAAAATGTTCTTTTCAATAAAAATATATTATTTTTCATTAATCACCCAAATATGATGGTAATAATAAAACAACAAAAATTTATTAAAACTAAATTTTTATGCCCCGATTCAGAAAAAGAATTTTAATTTGTCATATTGAATATTTAGAAGTGTCAAATATTGGATTTAACAAAGGGTTCCCCATTATTTGGCATTAATATTTCATTCGTTGAAAAATTATTCGTTCATCTGAAAAAAATGAATTTGTTCTTAAATTATTTTTAAGAAACACATAATATGGATGTCAAAATTATATGGAATATGTAAAATTCAAAATTTAGTTAATACTATTCATTAATTATTTTGAACAACTAGTTTTGTAAGTCATCGTGTGCTTGGAAAAGGTGTTGTGTGAGGTGCAAGCTATTGAATTACATTAAAGAAATAACGAACAATAAATCCTTAGGGTGTTATATTCTCCCCTCCTTCAATAAATTGTGTCCTAGTAATTTATTCTAGTGATTGAAATCTTGGGTTTTGAAATTTCAAAATATCCTAGTTGAAATCCCACATCAAAAATGGATTAAGGATACCTCTATTTTAAACTAAATAATTGTAAGTATGGAGGATACTGAATATAACACATACTAGGGTTCCATGTTGGAAAAAATTAATACGAAAGAGAAACAAATCATCATGTTCTGATGGAGAGTGATCGAGAATATTTTTAATAGAATGTTACCGATCGGAAATCCATATACTTGTGATGGGTTGAAAGGTCTTTGAATACCCAATAGGAAAATTAAAAAAACAACATTTCTATTTTAAGTTCCTTTTCATAACGTTGATTAATTTATTTAGGATATTGCTTAATTTTATAAGGAGATATACTTACTTTACATGTAGAGATTCATCCATTAATAAATTTCTACCACAGACACATATTTTCACCAAACTATGAGTATTCATGATGACATGGTTACACGTGAAGCTATAGAATCAACTTATATAAAATCACATAATCCACAAAGAATGAACTATATATTTCCCTTGTCATTAAACATTTGCCAATACCAAAATGGTTAGTACATGATCAGATGATCTCAAAAAAGACAAACTTTTATAGAAATAAGTACTGCACTTAATCACCAAAATTTAAACAATCTATACCCAAATTTCAACAAATACCCTTCAATGAACAATTGTCCTTAAAATAGTTCAATATAATCTTAACTAAGATTGAAAACCAAAACATAGAAGAATTAGATTACATAGTCTTCCACATTAAATTGTATCTCAAAATAACATCGACTACTCTTAAAGACATATACTTAAATGTAATTAACCTATTCACATATTCTCTATGATAGGTTAATCATTTCCATAAATAACCCAAATCGCTATAAATCAACAATAAAAAAATATACACATATCCACCCTTAATCCATATATGAAATCCCATATTATTCTATTTTCCTTAGGAATATAGTGTTCCCAACAGTGCGAACATCTTCGAAAATAACATTTATCACTTAATCACCAAATCATTTTCATATACTATAGATATCCATTAGACAATGCATAAGGTCCAAAATCAATGTAATAAAACCATTTAACTGAAAAATAATTAGCCACACCAACTAGGGACTTCACATTGTCCAGTGGTTGGCGTTAAAACCCAATCACACTCTGGTTGTGGGTTCGATTCCCACATCTTCATCCAACGCGATGGGTTGTCAAATGGTCTGCGTGTTTTCCTTATTCAAAAACTATATTTTATTACATTACCAAAATGAGATAAATTCCCCGAAATATCCATAATATAATTTAACAAAAAAATGATATCTCATACCTTGAATTTTCATCCCTATATTAAATAACTTGTAATTGCCTCAAATTGAATGATCATGTAAAACAAAATGGTTATTTATAACTATATAAATATGAAAAAAGACAATTATTCCTCAAATATAATTTTTACATGAAAAACTGTTGGTTTACAAATACATGAGAAAAGGCTTCCAAAGTAATCCCATCAACAAAGAGCACTAATACATTTAAACATTTCTCCATTCATTTATTTCCACATAGATTTTTCCTTGACCATGAGTATATCATATTGAATGGGCATGTCCCCTATATTTATAGAAAATGACTGTCAATAAATTATTGGGACCATTTTATTTTTCTTCCATTGTACACTTCATTTTTCCTCAGTAATCCATTACATTATGTCTTTTTCTTCGAACACATAAAGAATTTCTTGGATCCATTGAGACACATTTCTGGGTATCTACTTCCACCTTTCCTGGATGATGGAAATTGAGGTTTCTTTTCCCCAAGGTCTCCACTATTGGATCTCTAATCAATCTACACTATTCCCATCATTGTTGAGTCTGGGAGTTGGTTAATATATATGTTGTTGATCATATTTTTGAAAAACTGATTCTTCATGAACATGATATCTTTTATGCCTATCAACATTCCATTTTGTTTCTGATTTCCACCACTGTTCCCACCTTCTAAATCGTTCCCAATGTTAATATGAATTCCTTGGAATCAATACATTGACGAAAACTAGAAATCATTATTTCATTAACAATAGACAAAAAATCATTCAGATAATATCAGGACACCTTATTTTATATTTGAAACACCTTAGGGTTCACAATGGTCATTTATTCTAATTTTATATTTAAATCCTTAAAATCGATTTGTAATGAAAATGTATATTATCATAATCCTATAAATTGGGAGTGTCGTAACCAAGAGTGCATCAAGGCCCGTTGTCGTGTACTAGGATACCCCAGGTCAATCCCGAAACACTTTATTGGAGTTTTCACTCCTAGGTACATCTGTTCCAGAGATGCCTCTGCCTCCTCGTATCTATAAAGGTATTTATTGCCTGGAATATAAACAAAATCTATAAATTAACAATATTCTCGGATTTTATTCTATATGAATCCCCAATGTCTATCTTAGGATAATGATCTCTAATCAGAGTTTATCTAAATTTAGTTTCTGTGGGTTGTATTAAACATTCTCTAATACCAACTATAATGCCCCGACCCTAGAATCCATGACCTAGTGGATTATTTTAACAAATTGGAATGATTAAAAGGAATCATGTCCCGATGGAACGATTAGTTTAGTAGTATTTGAAATAAGATACACACATAAGTTCAACATTACAACTTGAAAATAAAATACAACACAAATTTATTCTATTAGAAACATCTATGTTTCCAATATTATGTATGCTTGTCACTCATAAATAACTTCTTAATATCCTTGGAAAAGGAATCATAAGAAAGGGGTGAGTTCAAACGCTTGATAAGAGTATGAAATTTAGCAGATGATAACATAAACATTAGGCATGGTGAATAATAGAAAACACATTCCTTTACAAATAATAAACATGAACACATTATGGTAGAAATATGAGCTGAGTAAATAATTCTGCAATAAAAAATAGTCTTTCGTATTCTACTAGTCGATCAACCACATTAAATATCAATAACTTATCTTATAATGATGGAATTCATAATGTCGGACATCATAACCACATAGTTAAGGCATCGTTCCAAGTCGACAAATATGATTTTTTCAAGGCCTTGTGCTAAGACACTAGTTTGTCTCATGAGACTTACCGATGAATATAAGATCTATAGCAGGCTCCACCCGTCACTTACTAAGTCCAATTTATTCCACATATGAAAAGGTTGAAACATAATCTAAACATTCGTATTAAAACTAGCATACGAAATATAATATTTTAACCAAAAACGATGAATGGTATAAAAATAGCACAACCACAGTCAAACATAACTCATTAAATACAATATGGAAGATTTTATTATAATATATTAACAGCAATCAATAATACAGAATGATATTTACATATATGAAAATAATCATCAAAACTATTTGAGAGAAATATCGCCCTTTTTCTTGAAAACATTTAAAAGTCTCACTATTTATCAGGAAGCCGTTTGAAATTGATTTTTGAATCAATGTTTCCCAAAACAAATTGATACATTTAAAAGGGATTTTAATTTTAAAACATTGTTGTTCGTATAAATAAATTCATAAAACCTTTTTTAAAACATGAACATTAATGAGAAATATTTAGAAGAATAAATATTTAAAACATTTAAAATGATATTTTAATTAGAGTTCCTAACCACAATAGATATAGTTTAATAAAAATAATTGAGGTAATCAAAAAATTATCCCATCATGAGAAAAAATGTATTCATGATACACAATGTTAATGTACATTATATACACCTTATAAAAGTGAATTGGATTATAACAACAAATAAGTCTCAATGGAATTCCAATTGAGATGAAATCCCTTAAAAATACTGTATCAATAAGTTAAGGATAAATCAACAATATAATTATTTGTTACAAATATAAATACACTCAATATGATTGGATATTCAGTGTAAATCCATCAGATAACATTCACACATATTCTTGTAAAAACAACACCAATGACTTGGATGTTTAACTAAATGGATGGAAATTGAGTTATGATTATTCTTATCAAGTTCATATCAATGAATTGAGAAATTATCAATTGGGTGATTATGTGTATCAAAATAATATCCACACAAAGGTGATTGGAAATTACAACATAAATAATACATAGTGATTCCACACATAATCTTCGAGGAAATATAATCAATTAAGTATGCGTATATCCCAATGAGTGGAAATTGAAATTTGAAATTCCCTTACCAATTTGGTAACTCACGAAATATACCCCCCATGAAATAAGTATCATACAATGAAGATGTATATACTGATAGTTAAATTATATTACAACATTAATACAATCATGGGTAGTACATACACCACATAATAGGAAATAGTGGCCAATATAGAATGAATCTCTCGTGAATAAAAAGAGAGATGAAAAACCCTTATCACATTTTACTGAATCGAGTCATATGAATAAATGTTAATAACAAAAAATTGAATCATTGAATAATTTGATTGTAAATAGGTTCAAGATAATATATATCAAATGTTAGTACAATGTACACCACATGAAATAAATAAGTGGCGATCAATGGAAATTTCACGGAATTAAAAGTGAGATAAGAAACCCCTTACATCAAGTCCGACATATCTTGTATGTTCCTTGTTCATCCTGAATAATAAAAAAAAGTTTATTTATACTTTATTAAGAAATGTTTTTAAGTTTATTATTCCTTTTATATCACCTATGACCTTTCTATAACAATTATTTATTTATTTGAGTTCATATAGGATATTTTATCAATCTTCGGAACAAGAGTCAAAAATGAACATTTTATAATTACAATTTTCCCATGTGGTCAAAAGTACACTATATATAGAATGATTTATATAATTCAGATATCATATATATATTTAATATCTTTTGTATACATGTATTTATAACCGTACATAACTTTTGGAGATAAGAAATCAAATGCACCGTTCATGGAGATAGTAAGTTGTACGTTCGCATTAACGCTACATTCATTTATAATTTTTAATTTAATGGAATTAATAAATAATGATACATAGGTATATTATAATTCCCATATAATATAATATATAATAACATTAACTCCATCCTTTAAATTTCCTACATAAGGCATTAATGAGTTGTATCACTTTGAGTGGGCGGTAGTCCGCTATTCCAAAAATGAAATTATCTTATTTACCCATAATGGGAACCATAAAAGAATGATATAAATGGAAAATAAAGAAACATAATAAAAACATAAGAATAATATATATAACATACAAATATTGTGTCATATTAATGTTCACTATGAAAGGTGGTAAAATATAATTGAGCAATCATCGTTTTGTGAGGCGTTAGTTTCCCATCCACAGAAACAGTATGTTCTTTACCCATTAGATGGAGGTGTGTAAGTGTAGTTAGAATACATCTCATAAAAACATCCTAGTATATTGAGGATACAGTTTCTGTTATTAATGAATGTAATAAAAAGAGTTTATTGGTTGGGGAAGTAAAATAAAAGAAAAGAAGTTAAGAGAAACCATTACAATTAGTTTGGATAGCTCTCGTTGGATTGATCCAAAATGACTTCTTGATGTGACATCATCATAGGTTTAGGGATCTAGGTGGAAGAGAGGGATCTTGAGAGAATTTTTGGGCTGGGAATGGATGATCCAAGAGGCTTCAGAGGTTTTAGGATTGGGTTATAATTGGTGTCATTTTATAAGGGAGAGGAGGGGATCTTTAGAAATGATTAAAAATGTTATTTTATTTTAAAAAAACATCGGTTTCAAAATGTCCAAAACTTATTAAATTATAAGATAAGATGAGTCGTGTTCTAAATAAAATCATTTTGTAAGAATTGGGTAGGTTTTGGATATTGTTTGGATATTAATGATCTTATTTATTTAAATCAATTATTAATGAGGTAAATAATTCATCATTATTGTCTCATAAATAATTTAAATTATTTATGTCCAAAAATTATAAAAAAACTACCATAATTTCAGAAATCATTTTTTTCCAATGAATATTTATAGTAGAAATGATGAATTATATAATCCCATATAAAAATTGATAAACTAAAACTTATTTGTTAATGAAATTTTTTTCTTTACTTTTTGTTAATTAAAATAAAGTGTCATTATCACTTTTAAGTGGCTCCATGGAGACCCAAAATCGACCCAAGGATGCCCATGGTCGGCCACGATACATAAAATAAGGTTTGGAAAATTGTTAGGGTAAATTTGTATTATTAAAATAATCTTTTTACATTAAATTACACTATTTATCTTTAAATGCGGTAAATAAATGTCAAAAGTTACTATTCACCAAAAAATATTTTCATCTTATTGAACAAACTTTTACATAATAATAAACACCATGTATGTATTATTTTCAAAATTAAATTAACAGAAGTGGTAAAATTTTATTTGAATGAAGAAAGTCAGTTTTTTAACTACTACTAAGTGGTTTTACAATTCATCCAAAATTGATGTTTTTTAGAAAAATACCATAAAAATCAACCTATGATATATTTGATATTCCAAATTAAAAAAATGATGTCTACTTAAACAAATTAAAAACATAGAATTTTCATTAATTAATTTAAAATTAATTCCCATTGTCGAAACAACTATCAAGTTTATAAGAAATAACAAATATCAAAATATTGACACTTGTTTATATATTATTTCAAAGTGAAATTAATTTCAATTACCGACATTGGATTAAATGGTAAAAATATAATCTAATTATACTTCCAAACAATTAAAATGAATAGTTGAACACTGAAAATTATTTTGAATAAAAAATTTGATTTGACTTAAATTTTGGTATTTTTCACTATTCACCCAAATATGAAAGTTATCAGAAAAACACCAAAAACTTATTGAAACTAAATTTTTCTATTCCGATTCTAAATAAAATGTTTATTTTATCTAATTGAATATATAAAAGGGTCTAATATTGGATTTAAAAAGTGTTATCCATTAAACGGCAGTAAAATAGCATTGTTATAAAAATACTTCCTTTATCTGAAAAAATGAATTTTTTCATATATTATGTATAATAAACACATAATATTGATGTTAAAATTATATTGAATATATAAAATTCAAAATTTAGTTAATATTATTCAAATATTATTTTGAATGTCTATTTTGGTAAGTTGTTGTGCGCTCGAACTCAGTGTTGTGTGAGGTGGAAGCTATTGAATTACTTTAAAGAGATAACATACAATGAAACGTTGGGGTGTTACCAGAGTGACATAATCAAAAGTTTTTATTCTTCTATAATCAATATTGGGTTATAATATATTATATGATACAATAGGCATGTGTATGGGATGTGTCATGATGAAAAGGAAACTTGTGGTGGTATATAGAACATACTCGTTATCTCCACATGAGAAGAAATACCATACTAATTATCAAAAGTGGTATTTGGTTATTAATTTACTCAAAATATAGAAACAATATATCTTTTGGGAGAGGTTTACTACGCATTAAGATCATAAGAGTATGAATTATATTATTACATAAAGGGATCCGATCATGTGACATAGACACTTGGTGGAATACCTTTAGACATTTCATTAGGATATTGAATACAACCATAGGAACAAAAATCTGGTTTCCAATGATTTTAGATGAAAATTACTAATTAAATCATTGGATTAATTGATTGAGAAGTTTCCTTTAATGAGTATTAGTATTAACATGAACATCATAGTACCAGATTTCGGTTGTATGGTGTTTCTAGAATTATTGAATGTCGACTCATATTCTGAAGAGAGATTACATCCTGATAACATGATAGAAATAGTGCTCCAATGCCTGGGTAAAATTTTTTGTGGTGGGTCAACCTTTTTTGAGTCATCAATGTCTTCTAGCAGTGTATTGTGCTTCCATGGTAGGTTGTCTGTTCCATTTTCCTTGAGCGTTGATTTGATGGACTGTGTTCACTAGTCTTCTTGGTTTGTTCATGTTTGGATTGGGAAATATATAATAATTTTATGAATTTATATTGGTGGTATGGTTTGAGGTGGTCATCTATAGATTTTTTATCTCGGTGTATTACAAGATAGGAAATTAATTTGGAACATCCATGATGTGGGGTTATGCTGCAGCCCTTGTCAGTTATAGTATTGAAGTGGGATTATATATCAATGGATTTATTCAATTTTTTTCAATGGAATCATAGGGTAATGGATGATATTTGGGATTTTATTAACTATATGATTAAATTGGCACAAATATTATATATCATAGAGAGAAAGAACATAAAAAACATGGGGACTTGTATGTATGAGATATTGTAATGAATCATGGAGTTACCTTTATGGTTGTATCTAGTAGGGAACTGTGGTTCACATAAACGATTGGGAATCATCTACTAGAAGTGATGGTTTTATAGATAATATTGATCATGTAATTTCCACTATAGATGGAAGGATATATAGAAAGTGTTATCTCTGTTTTTTAGGATGTGGTCTTGGATATTAATATCAAATTTGGACGATCATGGGAATACTATTTTCCTCTAGAGTTTTAATCCAATAATAATAGTGATTATCCTTCATTAATGTAGGTTCCCATTAATGATTTATATTGGAAACCATGTAGATAAATCTTGTAGTGTGAAGAGTTGGGGGGCCATACTTGGGGGATGAGTCCTATTTAGAAGATGAAATAGATGGTGTAGTTGATTTGTAGGATACTGCTAAAGACGGAATATATTTAGAAATCTAATATGGACCCCCATCATCAACCATGGAATATTATGGTCAGTGACCCGAGTGTTCACAAACAATCACATCTCTAGGGATATCATCAGTTGGGTATGTATGGTATGTTGGGACAATGGTATATGGACCTCCTTGAGAACATTTAGAAAAGGGGAATGGAATCCAATCGATTATAATTTCCATATGGTTTTCAACTAAACATTTTGTCTTTGTTTCCTCATAGTAGTCGAGGTATACAAAAGGGCCATCCCATGTGATTGGATGGTAGGATGTTAATCATGAGACTGAAACCACTATGGTTGACCATCAAGATCATATTATGGATCGTGGAGAGAAGGTATTGCGTGATAAAATTATTCCTACATTCTTGGAACTATGGTAGTGCAGTATGGATATCCCTTAGATGTGGGAGGGGGAATTATTGATCAGGCAGTAGTGGACATTACATTTAGGGATTCCAAAAATATGTTGAATTTCAGAGGGCTGGAATAATTTTTGGTGAAGATATTGTAACATCTCGTTATTATTATTAAGTAATCCCTTGTTCAATATTTTAATATCATCCATAATTAAGTAATATTATAGGATTCTTTGGGATGGAGAGAAATTAATGGTGAAAATTTCATAAATTTTTGTTATGTATTATTAATTTAATTAATGGTGACTAAGATTAAAAGTGGTAATGGAATTGTGGGGTTGTCCCAATTCCTAAAGAGTGCCTTGGCTGATTTGTTATTTTTTCAACTGAGAACATCAATGTTTTTTATCTTATGTGAAATTGAAAACCCTTTAAAGGGATTACGCATTGTGTAAGGGTCAGTATGAAGATTCCTTGAATCTAGCTTATGTATTGAATTTTACAGGATTTTTTTAGTTCTAATAATGAATGTCTACGATCATGTTTTTATAAAATGGATATTCATTTTTCATAGTTTTCATCAATCATGGCGTTCCCATTATTTAATGTGATTACACTGTATATAAATTTCATGTATTTGGTTATTAAGGAACATGATGTAAATTTATTCTTTCATTCTATCTACATCCTCCGTCAATTGACCCAAATCTCACCGTAGGAAATTTTAGATATATCTTATAATTCGGTATCATTCATTTTATGATTGATCATTTTGGTCGTTATGGTGTTCCTCTCAAGTTAAATGATTATTCTAGTTCATTGGAAGTGGTTAAATTTGTTGTTTTTATAGGGTTTTTTATATATTTGGGATCAGATATTGTTTTCAATCTATACAATTACATTTCTTGAAGTACCTTGTCTTTCAATGCTTGATATCATTGTTTATAGTCAAAATTATAGTAGGAAGATTGTTTTTTAACATTCTATCGTAATTTTTTATATTCAATGGATTAATTTCATTGGTTTCATATTCTTCATGATAAATTCAAATTTGTTTCTCAATGAATTTTAGTGATGTGTAGATTAAATATATGTAACATAATGACAAAATTTTATAAACAGGTTTTCTATAAAATTGATATTTTTATTCAAAAATATAATTATAAAACCCCAATGTAGTTTATCTATGCTTTTATTTTTTTTTTAAATTGTCTGAATGATTTTTTAATTTAATTTGTAATTCATAGAACCAATTAATCCTTGAGTTTATCACGAAATATGCACATTAATCCTTAGTGTGCATGGGACCACTATTGGTTTTATTATTGATATCGATAGAAATTAGATAGTCTCAATGTTGGTTGGATTCAACATTTGATCTACTATTGGTCTCTTTTTATTTCATGTGCATATTTATCAATATGCAAGACACAAAATGATATTGGTCATGGACATGTTAGGATTTTTGTGAAATGATGGTTTTTATCCTAACAAATTTCCAATAGATATTATTTGTGTCTGTATCACATGGATTTACATGATGGTATTTAATGAATAATTTATTACATTATTACATTATGATGAATTTATATTCCTTCCTATTTTATCAAATCTATTTTTTATATTTCTTTATTTTATAATGTGAAATAAATTTATGAAAACCAAAGGATCATGATATGAAAATGGGGTTGGATTCAAAAAAACTCATGGAAGACAATGTTAATTTTATAATTGATTCTATGTAGATATTACAAATTCTATATAAATGTTGGTGGTATTCAATTGGGATTTATGTCAAACCATATTTTTCTATAGGGTGGTTATATATTTTTCATGTTGGTTAAAGGAGAATTGAATGGAATCATGTAGAATTTCAGTATATATTTTTACATTTCCTTAATTGAGGGATGGTTTAGAGAAAAATTTTAGTCACATGGATATTTTTTAAACAAACTAGTCTCAGCTTTTTTGGATTGGATTTTATGGATATTTTGTATTTATTTTCCACCATATTGTATTATAGGATTTGGTATCCTTTTGGTTAAATTGATTACCTCTCTTCAATATTTTTATATCACCTCACCATGTGATAGCCTACATGGGTGTATGGTTTGATTAACTGTGGTTAGCATATTAATTATTTTGGGGGGTTATATTCTCAACCTAAATAGTGATAACACCAATTTTGATAGCTTTTGTGACACAGGTAGAGATGATTTAGGATCATTGAAATTCGGATAGTATGTGCAGAAAACGGGCTTGTCCTACCCACTATAATGACTGAGTCCAAGTTACCCTAGTTGGTTAGGGGAATTTACTAGGTATGAGAATTGGATTCTGGGTAAAATTGAATACATTATATGGGATGTTCATATAAATTTACCTATTAAATTTATTGAAATTTAATTGTTGGTATACTTAATTTTTTTTTTATTTTTTTAACTAAATTGGTTTAAATTCATAAAAGTGTGCTAGTTTTTGGGAATGTTCAGAATATCTAATTTGATACTGTCATGTGATTATTAGAATATTCATCCAGGAAAATATCATGTAACTATATGATATAATGATATGAGTAAGGTATAAAATAATATCCTCTAGGGGGACCATCTTCTGATGATGATGTAATGAAAACTATTTCAACACTGGGCCATGTTGGTGTATCGAAGATTGAAAAAGTGGTTGATCATTTTTCTGAACTAACTATGTTTCATCCTCTCATGTTCTATGCTAACATGTGAATGGTGGAATATTATGAGTTACATCAATGGATTGTGAGGATATTAAATTTATTAATGAATCTGTAAGACTCATTAGTGGTTTCTACACTAACAAGATCTATGTACTAAGAATGAGATGGTTCAAATCCATTTTGGAAGATATATTGCATAAGGATAATAGCCAAAACATCATAATAAATCATCATTAAATATTAAACATCATTAGAGAAATTTATTTTGTTATCTTTTTTCTTTCCGAGATAGATATTTTTCACCTACATGTACAGTTATTTTCTTATAATGGGGTCACTCATATTTTCTATGTAGAGTGGGACTCTAGATCATGATTCTTGGATAACATCATTGCTATTTTTATATATGTTTCTTGATTCATTTGACATTTTTCAATGATGTATATTTCCAATAGTTTTGGGTGTATTCCCTAAGGTATTTCTAGACAATTTTTCTGGTTTTTGACCATAGAGAGAGTTCAATATTAATATTGACTTTATCTCTAGTATTATGCCCATTTCTATTGCATGATATTGATTTAAACCAATTGTGTTAGTAGAATGTGTTGTCTATCATGAAGAGATAAAGGAAAAGTTTTTTATTTTTCATAATGTGTCACTAAGGGATTCATCTAAACTATTTTCTAACATGGTATATGGGAGCCTCAATATTTTCTAATGACTAGTGTAACTTATATTACGATACTATTAATAAGAAATATACTTTTCTAATGTCTGATTATCCTTTTACCATGTTTTTGTGGTATGATTGTTTCTAATGATTAATTGTTGGTCCTAGTACCAATAGTTGAGTGTCAGAGAATTGGATACATCAAAGTTCCAGAATAAAAGGTGATATGGTCATTTTGAGTTTCTAGTTATGACATTTGGATAGAATAAATATCATCAAAAATTTATTGAATTTATGAAATAGATATTACATTGATTCATGGACTCTTTTTTCAATGTGTTCATGGGTAATATTTTGGTGTACTAAAAATTAGTGGGGGGAACGTGGATAATTTTGATATCATTCTACAAATGGGGAAAGAATATTATCATTCTTGTAAGACTTCATAATTTTAGTTTTGGATCTAGTATGTGAAATTTCTAGGACATTTGATATATAATTTGGGTGAATTATTGGATGTAGCAAAGTTATAGGATGTTGTGTTCCCAGAGGATCCCTAAAACATATTTTAGATTGGGATATTATTTGGTTTTGAAGGTTAATATTGAGGGTTTGTTATGAATTTCCCCTTCATAAATGTGCAATGACATCATTATTTTGTACAAGGTTATACTGTGAGTGGAAAAATAATATTATGACATCTCTTGAGTGGTTGAATATGATTTTCACATCACAACTAGTTTTGATTAATCCATTATCAGGTTTGTGTTAAAATATTTTGTAGAATACTTATAGTACATGTTTGGGATGTGTCTTAATGAAATTTAAATAGGTGGTGGCCTATTTCCCATTTCAGTTACGCGCATATGAGAAGAAAAACCCAACCCCTGATCATGATTTTTTTGAGTTTTTGAAATCAATTAATATGTGGTGACACTACATCATTGTGGTGGTTTTTAATATAAATTATAAAAAAAATGAAGCTACAATATATTTTTACTAATAGTGATATGAACACGTGACAAAACATTCGGTGGAATGCATTCATTAATAGGATATCCACATTATGTGTACCCCCTATGAAGGGAAATTATAAGATGATATGTTGGGAAAAAAAATATGGATACAAGCCATAAGGGGATCAGTGTTAGAATGGTTTATAATGATTTTTTGCAGAGATGATCTTGTATGAAGTTGGTGGATAAGTGTTATGATATGGAATATAATTTGTCCCATATTTTCGGAGCAGTTTAACATTGAACCGGAGTTAGACACCGGGTGAAAACACTTAGGAAGAATATTTTATTGTAGAGATACCTTTACCGAGTAGTCATGGTTTTCTACTATTGATTTGTAATTATATAGTTGGTTTTTATAAATTCTCATGAGGTTGGAGATGATGTATTGTGGAAACAGATAATGATGGTTTATTCACCATAGGTATACCATGTTTTATGTAGAGACCTGAAGCTTGACGTACATGGAAATTACATTACATTTGCGGAATACTTAGTACATAACAAAAACACACACACAAGGATCGTAATAGTTTAGTGTCTTTGGAAACTCGGAACATAATCTTCTAATCGTGGTGAAAGATCTTCAATATCTCCCATAAAGATCTTCCCTTTTTTTACCTAAAACCTTTCTTTATATCTTGGGGAAAAGAAAACATAAAAGGGTGAGCTCAAATGCTCAGTAAGGGTATACAAAAGAAAAATCAATCACATCATATTCATAAGAACATAACTTTTGGAAATCTTAACCTGCAAAAGAGAGCATAATTTCATAACATGGGATAAATCATAGTAGTGAAATGAAATCCCAATAATCAGAACATAAAACATGAAACTTTTTTACATACACACATTATCATAGAGAATCATTTCTTGTTAGTCAAGACTCATTTCCAGGACTATCTTAGTGGACAAAGTCCCTTTCTGAATCGAGTAACCCTCGTTTCAGTCCTGTTTCACTGAACCGGTATAACCTACCATTTCAGCCATTTCTCTCTCATGAGATATAAAATCTTTACCCAATGCATTGGAGGGAGATATAGTTCCCACCTATCTCTTAATGAATCCTTTCTTATGTGTGCCACATAATCACAAACCATACATCATAGCGTAACCCATGTAATAAAAATGGAATTCTTAAACAACATGACATCATAAAACAATTCATATAAGATAAAGGAATTCATAAAAATATTTCCATCACAACATAATCAAATCCATGTAATAATAGGGATAAAAACAGAACCCTTTTATTAACTTAGATGGAAAATACTTTTGATAAAATACTTAAACTCTATTCTTGAGGAAAATATCCTTTCTACATCAAAAACATTTTTCCTTTCATAACATGTCATATGACTTTAAAATAAAAGAAGATGATTGAAAATAAACTTGAAAACTTGTAAATGAAGCTTCTTTGAAATAATGTTTTAAAAATCCATTCATGCCTTATAAGTTAAAAAAAACATTCTTCTCGTACTTTTGTCGGAAAAGTCAAAAAAGTACCTCATACGAAAAACGACAAAAGATTCCTTTCATACATTTTACTAAAAACTCAACAAAGGGTAAAAATGGATTTAAAAAATTGTAGGTGGATGGAAATAATATTACATATTGATGAAACATGGATGTGGATGTTAAAATACACCCCAGTAAATGCCAAAGTATAAACAATCTCGGATAAAAATGAGATTGTGATATTTCCCTTACCTTAGGTAAGATTTGCTTCGTAAGTGTCCGAACCTCCTGTATAATGATTTAAATAATGTCATTTAATTATTAAAGAATCATATTCATTGTTATGATATCATATATGGTTCACTTATGACTTTATATTACCCGTTCTTTTGTAAATTCCATGTTAAAGAGCGTTTTGGGTAAAATTGTTTCATTTGTCGTCTGTGTTTTGACTTGTAATTATTCATATGATTACCTGGATCATGATTACTTAATTCCAGAACATAAAACATGATTTATATATATATATATTCAGGATATACATATATATAATAAATCATTAAATGGAAAGAAATACACCGTTCATGGAGACGGTAGTCCGTACGTACGCATGAACGCTGTTTTCGTTTCCTTATTGAATTGAATGGAATTAAGTAGATGACATACATATAAATATATAAATAAATCATGTATCATTATTATTTCATATATTTCATTAGTACATATTATATATACTTTATAATCATTCATGAATGGTTAATCATTGAGAATGAATCTCATCGCGTCGTGGAGACGGTAGTCTGTACGTACGCACGAGCGATAATATCATTCCCATGGTCGTGGAATTGTTTTGAAGTGTATGTAGACTATTTCAGTATAAATATCACTTTAATCATATATAGTTACTCATTACACCATTATACCCATCCTATTAAGGTGGTGGTGGAAAATAGATTACACCACGGCGTGGAGACGGTATTCCGTACGTACGCACGCGCGGTGATTTCATTTTTCCATAGGATTGATTGAAGGTGAATTAGGGTTGTTTCATATTTATAATAACATATCAGTATGTAAGTAATACTGATTTTATTACTTTGTCATGAAACAACTAAATAAGAAGAAGATGAGGAAGAAAGAAATTGAAAAGATCGGTAATGGATATTACCTCTTTTTGACGCGCCTTTTCATAACCTCCACTTAAAGAACTAAGATTGGTCTTTGAAGAAGACCAGGACCTCTAGGATTATTCTAGGGAAGTGGAGAAGGGATTTTGGCAGGGGTTGGCCGAGCTTGAAGGCTCAAAGTTGTGTGAGGAAGAGAGGGAGGAGGTGCCCTTTTATAAGGGAGGAGAGGGGCACCTTAGGAATATCTCAAAATATTATTTTATATTAAAGTCAAAATCGGTTTATAATGGTTCCAAAGGGTCTTATTTCAAAGGTAAAGTGGGTATGGGTCGAAATACTATCAACAAATAGGATTTAGACAAGATTCGGTTATTATTTTAACCTTATCAATTAGATTTAACTCTAAGTTAAATAATTTAACTTTTACCGTGTCTTTTTGTTTTCTTACACTATATGGTTAATAAACTTACTATATCAAGCCAAAATAACCCAAAGTTGTTTATTATTAATATATATAATCTTATCTAAGTCATTTGGCCGAACCATAGATTTTTAGGAATAAAATAACAATTAATAATATAATATTTGTTTTAAAAACTATTTTATGTCAATTTTGACATTATTTGGTACATGATTTTTATGAAATTCATAACAGAATGATAAGTTCGAAACAAGTTACTTAAATCCACAATAACGTGTCATAGTAACCTATAAAATTAGTGTAAGTCATAAAAAGTCTCAAATAACATTTATTTGGGCATTTATAACATCAATTATGTCAATATTTCATTAATAAGACAATTACTGCATCATCTTTGTGTCATAATAAATGATAATTATTTAATCCCTAAAAATTCTAAATAAATTCCTATGATGTAGATAATTGTATTATCTTTCTGGAGACTATTCATGTTCGATGTTTCATGAAGTTTATCACTAGATTAAAATTATTATACTTATAAGATTTAAGAAAGTGACATGTTGTCACATTCTTTGGTTTTAATAATAATTAAATTATTTTCATTGACAAAATTTAATTAAATTAATCTAATATGACCCTTAGTTGATATGGGTCGTTTTTTTAGTCATCCAATAGGATTTTGACATTTTTTAGGGTAATTTTAAAATATTATATTTACCCTTAATTACCCGATTTACCTTTAACAATGGTAAATAAAATTTACCGTAGTTACTATTCATAATTCCCAAAAATAAAAAGTATCCTATTAACATAATTTGGACCCACTGATTCCAAATATGGAATCCATTTTTTAAAATTCAAAACACATAAATTTCAGAAATTAAATTAAAATTAATCTCGTTGTCGAATAAAAACGGGTTTTTCTTTAAAACATTGCAAAAGATTGAATTCATTTAACCTACGAATTCAAGGTAAAATCAATGTTAATGACATAAATTATATTAAATGGTAAAAATATATTCTATTTATACTTTAAAACCATTAAATATTATAATTTCACCACATAAGATATTACGATGAAAAAAGTTGTTTTTAATTAAAATATAGCGTGTTTTTACTATTCATTAAAATATGAAAGTTACCAGAATAATATGAAAAATTTGTCCAAAGTAAATTTTTATTTCTTGATTCCAAAGAAGAATTTTATTTTGTCAAATTGAACTTATAAACATGTCAAAAACTAGATTTAATGTCGGTGCTCCATCAAAAGGCGTCAAAACTGCATTTTTTTTAAAAATACTTATTTTACCCGAAAAATTTATTTTGTTCTTATATCATGTTCTAGAAAATGTGTAAGATGAATAATAATGTTATAAAATTCAAAATTTAGTTAATACTATTCATAACGGCTAGTTCATGACAATATTATAATAATATAACATTTTTTATTAAAACCCGGTATTGCGTACAACACACGCTATCGAGGAAGGTCGCGATTGCGTGTAATGCAAGCCAAGTCAGGGTTGCGTGTTGTGAATGAATCCTTCGTTTTTTCGTATAACAGAATCCAACCATATTTCATTTATACATTTAATATATATATATATACTCAATGTTGCGTAGAATAACTATTATCAAAATTATGTGTAACACGGTCCAAGAATAGTGTTGCGTATACAGCAAGCTAATACGGTGTTGTGTATAGCGCAAGGTAATCTTAGTGTAGAATACAACATAAGACATTAATGAAATTAAAATAATATTTTTCATAAAATCTAGGGGTGTTACATTGTATCAGGATTTGATATGATAGTATTAGTGGCCATGGATGAGGTGGATTATTTAATAATTTGTATCATATTGGACTATATGTAAAAAAGTTATGGGTGAATGCTAAAAACCAACATATTTTTTCCATTCATTATCCACTATTGTATACATGTGGGATGACATTTCCAGGTATTTCATCTTTGGGTGTCCACAAAATCCTATTAAGAAGGATTCTATTTGGGTTATTATTGATCGAATAAAAATCATCATCTATCTTACCCATGAAAGAAGAGATAAAAGTCTAAAAATATGATAATTTTATGTCCAATACATTTTTTTATTCATGTGGTTTCCTTAATTGTTTTATATGACATGAAGTCGAGATTGACATCTAGTTTTTTGAATGGTTTTTAGGAAGCGATATGTACCAATATTATATTGATCACCGCATATCATCCCTTGATGAATGTAAAAATAGGAAGGTCTATCATGGGTTTTGAGGATATTCCCTAATATAGTGTTTTTTGATTATTTAGGGTCACATGAAAACAATTTTCTAGTTTTTAGTTTTCCTATAACAATTTTTATCATGATTCGAAAAATATGTGACCCATTTTGGATTTCAATGGGAATCTATGTAGATCTCCCTTGTGATGGTAATTGTTGGGAATCTTGTGCAAGGTGGGGATGATTATTGTTCATGATAGGGTAGATATGTTTTAGTTGATTTAGAGGATATTGATCATGAAACAGAGTCACTGTATATCATATCCTAACTGCTGTTATTATCCTTTTATGGTTGTGGTTTAGGATCATGATTCTAAAAAAGACTCCCCTCTCTTTGGATATCATCGGTTGGGTAAGTTGGGTATTTTGTAACTATGTTTTATCGGCCTCTTTGATATCATTGAAAGACCAGGAATGGTGGCCCATTGGTTGGAATATCCATATAGTTTCACATATTTCAACAAAAGTTTGCATAGTTCCTATATAAAGAGGTATATATCGAATCCCTCCCATGTTATTGGACTGGAGAATATAGATCTTTAGACTAAAACCAAAATGTATAATTTTATATTTCATATTGTGGATCCCCATGAAAAGGTATTTCATGGTAAATTATTCCTCTAAACTGAACACTGAGCTAGTGTGGACCTGATAACAAAGACATGTGGGATAGGGAATTGTTGATGAGCTCGAAGTGTCTTTCAAAATTTTCAAGTCAAATAATTTGAAATTTTTCTAGTGGATTAATGTTTTTATGGTTGGGATATTGTAACATCCCATTATTCTTTCCGTATACTCCAGTATCTATGTGTTCTTATCATCGTTATTTTGGTGTCCTTTTCAAATTCTTGGGTTTGGGGAGCCTTTGCTGGGGAATATGACATAAATATTTGGGATAATGTTTTTTTGAATCATTGGAGCCATGATAAAGAATTATTAATGGCTTTGAAGGTGTATCCCCATGTTCAAGGAATGTCCTAAGTCCTTGGGTATTATTTTGAGAATATTATTGTTTTTAACCTTCTAGTTGATTACATACAATGTAAAGGAGTTACAGGTCATGTAACCATCAAAGGAAAAATTTTATGAATCTAGTTTGAGAAATTAACTACACATTCAATGTATTTTTAGATCTATTTATTAAATGGACAAAATCAGTTCTTTATGAACCCATATTATTTTTTTATTTTATCCCTTCATAGAAATCACATCGTATAATACAATTAAACACCTTGTAAATTTGTCAAAAATGGTTATTTGGGTATTGTATGAGTTGTTATTTTTTATCCCACATAAAACCACCAACACATGGACCAGAGATAACCCTATGTGATCTTAAAGATCTTCTATCATTAAGGATCATTATATAAGTGATGAATTATTATGGTTCTTGTAGTTTTCATCCAAGGTGAGATATCCTTATGCAATGTCTTTTTATTTTTTTGGATCTATTTTATTTATTGGTTTTGTGATTATATTGATGTTCAAATTGTTGTTTTAATCAGTCCTTTTTAATTTCATAAATTTCCTTCTCTTTAAATGTCTAGTCTCTTGGTTTCTAGTCATAGTTGTCGATGGCGGGTTGTATTTTTCAGTTTTTAGGTAGAATGTTTTTTTATAAAAATGGATATTCTGATAAATTTATTTTCATTCTCGATTAATTCCTTTCATTTGTTCATTGAATATAATTTTTTTGGAAAGATTAATTTTAAAGATAAATATTCTGAAGGGGAATTATTAAACAATTGATTTTATCTTATTCATAAATGTATATTTCAATCTCTAAAGAGATTTGACTAGGAATATAAGATTATTGATAAATTTAGATCATGTTTTTAAATGTAATTTTTCAAACAAGTATGTTTGGGATCCTTGGGGTTGTCTATAAATAGATATAGAAATCCTTAGTTTTGGGGGAAACACAAGTGGGTTTTTTATGATATCAACAGATGTGGAAAGATTCTATATCTGATAAATCAATTGTTTATCCTAGTATAGGTCACATTATTTCCATGGTATATATTATATAATTGAATATAACTTAAACAACAATGTTCTCATTTATAAAAATATTTTCGACATATGATGATTTTTTATGGATTGTTTCTCAATGGATTTTGTATGAGGTTTTATCACATGGATTCAAAAGATTATTTTTCATTTATATGTGTTTTCATTCTTACATTATGATGAATGGATTTGATTTCCTATTTTATCAATTGAAATTATAATATTTATGAATTTGGCAATGTGAAATTATTTTATAGAAATCTGAAGGGAAATAAATTATAAATGGATCATGATTTATGAAATTAAATTGGAATATTTTGTTTTTTTAAAAGATAAAACTAGTATTTTAATTATATTTGACCTTGTATAGACAGTATTGTGTTATAATATTGGGATTTTTCACACACCATCATTTTCCAAATACTCCATAATAGTTTTTTATTACAAGAAACATGAAATGTGATGGGAATCTTGTAGCATGTCAGGTTCTATTTTTTCATTTCCATTAATGCTCATTGGATTATAGGAGACTTTTAGTCACACAGTGATTTATCATAATTCATGGTTTATAATCATTATGATGCGATTGTATATTTTTTCCATATCAATTTTCGTCTACATTGTAATCTTTTATTATGGTTTGTTTTTGTTATATTCAATACTTGTTTTTTCTTTTTCTCCTCCATATGTAAAGGTTGGTTCATTTATATTATTTGATCAACCCATCTTGGTATGTTATAGATGGCGTCCCATACAATGTAATGAAAAATAGAAATCCTTTGTTACTTGATAGTGTATTATATACACATATAAGGTTGATGATACATGATTTATTAATGTAATTTTATCATTTCAAGAGTAAATTGGTTGATTGTATGTATGAATTGAGTAAGGATATTTTTAGTAATTTTTTTTCTTTTATTTCAAATATGGTAATACTATTTTTCATTATGTTTTTTATGTCATTTTTTTAGTTTTTGTAATTTGAATTTTTTATTATGAGATTTTTTTAATTTTTAAGTGGTGTTTTTTGGTAGTCAGTACATATTCCATCCATGTATCAATTGATGAAATTAAAGGGGAAATTACCAGAAACTAAAGAAAAATTAGAGAATGATTATTGTCGATAACCACACTATTTTTTGACCATGAGAATCATCATGTTTTCTCTTCCATTAAAGGATCCAATATAACTATAACTAGTAGTATAGGTCACTTCCATCAAACCTAAAATACCATCTGATTCATGCTATTTTATCTTACCAACATACATAACATTTTAATATGAATTATGATTTAAAATGAATACATTCCATCAAATATTTTATTTATGTCACATCTCAAACATTTATGAAATCGTATTATTGACTGAAAACACCTTTATTGATAACATTATTATTTACTTAAACAATTGTAAACTAGATTAAACATCTTTTCACCTTAATAATTATTGAGAAAGATTATAGATTTATCCAATGACATTGAATTTTGATGTAATTACTCTATGAAATGATTTCCAGAGTATTTCAACGAAAATTAATCATTCTTATTTACCAAAAATATAGAATCACACCCAATAAAACTAATCCTATGATTTTCAGATACATCACATTATTATTTAATAGAATATGGAATTCCCTTGAACTAAAAATTGTAATTAAATATTTCTTAAACAATCCTCAACCTCTTCAAGATCCTCATTAAGAAAATTGATTATTGTTACTGAGAAAATAACTCCAATGAATGATCACATATATAATTACTTCAGGGTCCCACCTATAATGATGGAATTGGAGTATGTGTGGATAATTTTCCCAAATAATGGATTATATGAACTACAACCTCTATGAGTTCCTAGTAAAATATAGAAATCACATGTTGTGGTTCATCAGTGCCTCCTTCCAGATGCTTGTTTTGAAATATTATTGGGGGGATTTTTTTATACAACACACACACACATATATATATATTCGAAGAACCATCCATGGGAAAAAATATCATCAACTCTATCAATAAGAATTATATTTTGGATTAGTAATTCCATTTTTATGTTTGGGGATATTCTACATTCACCTCATGATAATTCATCAATGGAATTATATTCCCAATAACTTGTGGAAGTAAAAGGTTTCCAATGATGTGTTCATGCAAGGTACACCCTAATATCCAACCTCTTAGGTAATAATAATCCTTCCTTCTATATAATATGAAATCAAAAATAGATTATGAACCACTATAGGGAAACAGAACCTCCCTTTGATACAAAATTCTCATGAACCAATTGAGATATCTCAGTAAACTAGAAGCTAATACATTACTAATATTTCATGAAGTGCATTACCAATCCCCATGATCTTTTGAATAGCACATTGGAATCATAAAAATCAAGAGATATTGATTTCTATATAAGTTTAACAATATAAATCAGAACATTGGATATGAAACACACACACAATATTGATATTCAAAAATATTCATAATGAGAAACATTATAACGTAGAAACATTTACAGTCATAGATGTGTCATAATTAATGATTGAGTTATCACTTGATCTCCATGTTAAATGAGGAACATGCACTCCGATTGTCACCATCAACTTCCAAGGTCCCTCTATCAAGAAGAAACAATGACTCTATTTGGAATATTACATTTTTATGGTCCTAGAATAGGAAATTCTAAAATGTTGAGCGAAAAAATTAGGTTGTGATTAAATAATATGACAAAAATATCACCAAGAAATTAATAAGAAATCAATATTAGGTGGAACAAATATGTATATTTTTATTTTAAAAATTTGATAGTAATCTTCAACAATTAATAAAAAGTTATGCTAAAAAATATATTACCAAAAATGTATAATAAATCATGGAAAATAATTTCTATCAAATTGGAATGAATAAATTGTTATATAAACACTGTTATTTATAAATAATTATCAATAACGTTCGATCATTTTATAATGCTAATTAGTTTATGAGTTATTTAGTTCTAGGATCTTGGTTTTACACAATATCTTTGAAATTCACCTCAATGTCTAATCACATACCATGATATCCAACATATGGGGGAGTAAGAATCAATCCCAATGAATGAATCACATTATCTCAAATTGTATAGTAATCATCTTCATCGTTTATCCATTACTATGTAGAGTTATCACATGATGATAATTCATATCCATGGATACCCACCAAAAAACATGATATTCTATTTTTTCTATGAAATAAATATAGGGAGAAATTATTCATCTCAAAGGAGTTTAAAAAACAATCATTCATTAAGTAGAAAATAATGTTTTCTAACATTTCATTTCATTTCAAAAATTGATATCATTGGTTTTAATCAGAACACATTCCATTAAAAACAAGTAAATTAAATTAAAATTCATAAAACATGTCAATACATCAATTTTCAAATGACATATAAAACTAAGTCCTATAAATCATTCATCTATTTCTAATATTTTTCTCTAAATAATGACATTATTTGAAATGTCGTAAAACATTGGTGTTTTTGGCCTTATCATTTAATTTGAAAACATTTATCACAAATGTCATATCATAAATTTGAGATCAACATGAAATTAATTTAAAATAAATAATTAAACAACTATTTTAATTTCATGTAATTTCTATATGAAACCACTGACCTCAATTGATGATATTGTCAAAACCAAATAGTTATTCCAAAAAAATATAGGAAAATGAAGATAACATATAATGGAATTATAAAGAATCATAAAAAAATTAAATCAATATCTCGATCTATTATGGGAATAAGGATCTACCCATCTCACCATATTACAATGATTTGGAAAATAAAATTAGTAGTGAAATTGATATTAAATTTAACATAATAGATTAAATTCATACAATGAATATTTAATCCATAATTAATCACGATTGAATTAAAAAAATAACATTGAAGTTGTCACCAAATATGTACAAGAAAAATTTTATCCTTGGTTGTGGGTTTGTCACATAGATAATGATTTGATGAAATTACATTATGATACATACCAGCATTTTTGGGCCTATAATAGTGTCAATAGATAGTTGGTGGTCCCAAAACGAATACGTACAACACCGTTCATCCCACGAGTTGTCCAATTGATACCACTATATAGTCAGTGGGATTCTTGAAGTTACCCCCACATTCATCCTAACACCAACTGGTAAGTGGATTTCCCCATCCCACTAGTAGAACTTATGTAAACATTATAGTTATAGTACCATGTACACCCATCATGTAAAATACACAGATACCACCTAACACATCACACTAGATTAAAAACATAATATTTACCCCTTGAGAGGATGAAAAAAATAAGAAACAAGTAGAGGCCATCTTGATAAAAGTATATAAAAAAATTAACTTTTCCTGATAGAATGGAAATGTTGGGATGCCAACATATGTTTGTGTGTGTGTGTGCATGAGAGAAACATAATAATAATCAAGATGACATGGTCATATAACACTACCCATGATGCCAAATCCTCTAATTAGATACACATTATGGCAACATACATTGATCAAGACACCCTAATTACTGATCATACCAACATTGGGGCATGATAGAATCGACATGTCACATTACACTATCATTATAGATTTTAAACCGATATCTGAATATTCAATGTATAGAGATATCGAAAACCATGACCCAAAACCCATGGAAACTATGAAAATCTTAGGCTGGTTATCCTCAACCCATCATTACTCCTTCAATAACGATTCATTTTCCTCGTCACATGTTGTTCCATGAACTTCCTCCAATGGTGGTTGTCAGATAAAACCCACACAAGGAATGTTCCAATTCAAGAACATTTACCACTATCACACTTGGAAAATTCCTAATACTAATACCTGAAGAAATAGGTAATGATCATCAAAATGTGACATCCTAAAAAAAATTTAGATGACACACTAATATCAATCCAATAAAAATATATAAATGTATTTGATAAAACATTTTCAAGGTACAGTCATCCCATATACCCATCATAATAGACACCTAGGATGTCAATAAATATTACACGTTCATATATACACTAAGGTGGTATATGAGGAACATGTAATAGATTCTAGGCTACTAACCATCAAATTTATCACCGACTGATTCAAGAATGTTGGTCACATAAATCTTATTCCCTCATTTAAACACCCACGACACTCACATTAAGGATCCCACTAAATCCATTTTAAATATCATGGTCTGTAATCATTGAATCTCTCTCTATTAATTCACATTTTGCTGACACCTCCCTTTGTATTGGAATCTCATAGAATGCATTTATTATATTAAGTTTCATTTATATTCTTTGAAGGGAATATGAAGTATTTATTATTATAATATATCATTTTCAGTTCTATGTTAATTCAAATAAATAATGTCCCTATTAATATGTGACATTTAAAATTTCATAGTAGATCCCATTTAATATTATAATCATGACATTCTTGGATTATATTATGAATATTTATTCTGTAATCAGATAACATTATATGATGGGATACATATAATGTCGATTTTTGAAGTGTGAGTACTCATATGAAGATAAAATTTGATATAATTATTTTCATAGAGGGTAATATCCATGATCTAAGATTAAAAGATAACACACCTATATTAAATAAATATATTTATGTGAAATTACAAATTCATATCTTCAAGTATGTTTAATTATCCATAGACATTAATATTATTAGTATTACATTTCCTCACTCTTGTACATTAATTTATTTTAGTAAACCATGAAAACATATGACTCTGGTGATGTTTTAGTATGGTGGGTACTTCATGAATTATATGTCAGTATAAATCAATTAAGGAAGTAAATGTTCATTCTATATTTAGGGAAGTTAATATCATATCACTTTTATTGAAATTTATCGTTCATATTAAATTTCATGTACATCGTATAATGTAGAGTTTATTATGTCTACTAAAAAATGTGATTCAATCTTGTAGGTTGATGAAATTGTTGTGAATCTGAATTAATGATAAGTCATGAGAAATGTGATTCTATTACATAGTGGGAATTTATATGTGGTTTTTTCATTACAATATAACTACATCCTTTATCGGTTACTTGTTATATTTTAAGAAAATTATTATGGATATTAGTAAATTCATTGTAATTATACTAAGTTGCGGTCCTAGAGGATCGCACGAAACATTCATCCATTGATGTCTGTGATATATTATTTATATCTATCAATTTAAATATATATTTTTACCTAGACAAGAAAATAATAACTATTCTAGATTTAATAAATGATCACAAATATTAAATATATATTTTTCTAGATAATTATTGATTAATTTGTTATATATTTAATATTTATTTTCCATTTTTGGTTTACACCATAAAAAATAATCTTCTTAATAATTTATTTTGATGTATTATTATTGAATAAATAAATATATCTATATATATATATATTCAAAAATATAAATAAAATAATTATTTTTCGACTGAATAATATTTTTTAAAATATTTATTCATGATTTCAGAAACTATTAAGGAGGTAAATTGAGTGATATTGTTTCTACTGATGAATATTGAATTTATATATTTTAAAATAAATAGTTATCACTGAATGGGTAATCAAACACTATATAATATAAATATTGTATTATTTTATTACAAGGGATAATGTTTCATTTGATTTAAATATATTCGTAATGTCCTTTTTGAACTAATTAAATGATGAACCAAACTAATAGGTCTATAAATATATTTCATGGTCAATCATTGAATGGTTCATTATTGTTAAAAATAATTTACCCTCATGGACACCCTCTAGTAATCCTCTTCAAAATATTAAAAAAATAATACCATATTCATTTATACACTACGAATTGTGAATTTATCAATGATATCATTGCAAGAAGGTCAATTTGACATTCTAGCAAACATCTGTTCAAGAATTTTATTTAGAGACCTATTGTGAATGTGTCAGTCACTACTAGATGGAATCTACATTCATACCTCATAGTAATATAGAAAACCACAGACTAAGGCTAGAAGGAATAAATAATCATTGAAGAAAGTTATCAAGTCTATTGGAAATTTTTTCTTATTTTTAAATATTATTTATAAAATAAAATAGAACATCACCTTTATGGGTTCAATAAATATAATTTTTTATTTTTATTAGAAAAAATTTCATAGTACGGGGTTTCCATGTCATATATATTTATATTTATCTTCTCAATCGGAATGATTTTGACTTGTCCATAGCCCAATATTCACATCATCTACGTATAAAACTATAAAATTTTAACAGTTGTTTTATATTAAAATTAATTATTATTTAATTATTAATTAAATCTATTTTTATTAAGTGTCTATTTTCCATTAAACATAGTTAATTTTTGAATCAATTCATTGAATTTTTTATTCCTCCACTATTGAATTCAATTTTAATCTATATTCCACTTAAATTTAAGTAAGATCATCCAAATAACCCAACTAGTGTTTTTAATAAGTATAATTTGATACCATGAAATTACAGGGCATAAAGATAGTGTACTTGTCATTAATCTAATTTTATTTCATAAGGATGTAGTGTAAATTGTTTTTTCCTAAAGATTAACTAAGAGCATGTTGTTCATTAAGTATTTTTTCTGATGACCAATCCAATTTGGAAAATTACATGTCGGACTATAAGTTGTGTAACTATTTATTATTCTACATTTCCCATGCTGTTTTAAAATAAACAAATTATTCAAATTCACATCATGTATTCATTATATAATATTCAAGTATTGTTATACATTAATAATAAAGGTACAATGTATGTATTAGTTTATCTCACTGTGTACACCACACAGGTTCATGATGTAATACATTCCAAGTAACTAGCTCGGTATCATATACATAAAAAGTGAATTTTACCTATCCTACAACAGAATATACACACCACATAATATCCCAATTATAGAAGAAATGTAAAATTTAATTTATTACTCTATTAACCTTCAACAACATGTCTTCAAATATAAATTTATTTTCACATAAATTTCATTGGAGAGATTATATATATAGTTTCTATGATTAATAAATTAACATTAAAAAATTTTAATTATATACATTATGTATTCATTATAAATCATCTACTATATGTACATTAATTGAATTAAAAAAATTAATTAATATGTGTTTTGTGGGTCACTTTTTTAACTCATACAGACTGTGTAATTTCACTATAAAAAATGCCTTCCATATGAAGTATGAGTTGTTTTAATGTGATCCCAATATATTACATGTAGATTTAATGGTACATTCTAAGTTAAATCTAGTAAAAAATTAATAATTTTAATAATTTTATATTAATCTTTTTTATTTAATAAATTTTTAATCACATTGACTGGATATCATAATGGTAGATTGGGTGGATATTAATATAAAATGAATTTATTTATTAATTATATATATTATTGAATATATTTAAATAAATTTATCTTAATAAATAAATGAATCAAAATTTATAGATATCCATTAATTTTATATTTGTATTCATTTCACTAGTGGATGATCATGAAATGAGAATAACGTTAATTTGAATATGGTTTCTTATAAAATATATATTTCATTGGTCATTGAAATTATTTTATTAAATTTAATTTTATTTCCTATGAGTTATCCCATCCCTGTTAGTTTGTACTATAATGTTTTTCCAATGATTCATTTATTAAAATTACCATTATAATTCAAAAAACTATTTATTGAAGTAAAACCATTAAACTAATGGTTTACTGTAAACATGATCCGATATAATCAGAGGTATTTTTCCCCTATCTACAATTTTTTGTTAATTATCCACTCCAAAAACGTATAACTAGTTAATCATCATGATATTTTCTTATTTTTTTATATTATTTATTCCATTTTAATGATATATTTTATGTTTTGAAGATTTCAATCACATAAAAGATATGTTAATATGAAAAATTTAATTAAATGAAAAGTATTAGGGATAAATATTTTAGAAGAACTTGGTTAATAACAAATGTTAAAACCACATTATATTATCATACATGTAACATATAATATAAAAAATTGAATAAAAAATAAAATCACCGAAGATAATGTTTTATCATTTTTCTTTTTATTTTCTAAATTTTGACATACCATAGTTAATGTGTTGGTTCAATACCATGTGAGGGGAAACTATTTATCATCGAATATTTATGAATATTATGGGTCAAAATTAATGAATATGGATTAAATTTAATGGAAATATAATTTGCAATGTAAATTTGGTGGTGAGTGTTGATGATGTATAAGAATATATTTCATGATTGGGGAACCCACACAATATAATATTGAACTATAGGCCTATGGAGAGCAATACATCCAACCTAATCATCATCTTATAGTTTATATTAAATTATTTTGGATCATAAATATAGAAATATAGATATTATAAACTATAATTTTTTTCTGATGGTACACTATATATTCAATATTGAGGTTCGTTGATAATTCATAAAATAGTTGGAGACATAATAAAATTAAAAAAATCTTAAAAATATATTACAAATTGAATTATTAAAGATAAAATATCTTGTTATTATATAATAAGGACATGATCAACAACCATAATATCCTTGAGGAAAATTATGTAGAAATACATTCAATTAACCGGTAATAATATATACGAATTGTTCAACTTCTAATTGGTTGTGATGCATTATGATTAGAAATATTACATGGTAGAATAATTAAACCTTGGTCCACTTTCAATGGATGATAGTGGTGTGGAGTTCAAAATATTTCAAAATCATTTGAATTATTCTCCTGATATTTAGTATTTATAATTTGTAATCTTTATAGAAAACTCTATAAGTCATTTGTGAATTTCAATTTCTATATAATGCATTAGTATCTCAATGATTATTAGTATGAGGGATATGGAAATGAATGTAATGATATATGCATGGTTCTTTTTAAGATAATATAGGGTGATTTTGTCCCAAATCATTATCACATTGAAAAATCATTGGCTATATTTACCACCAATATGATATACGATTTATTTGTATACAATAATTTCATAGAGATTACATTTAATCATTACTCCTCTATTTTCTGTGAATCTCAATATGTGGTAATTAGGTAAATACCTTACATATCTTATCAAAATTATTAACTATGATAACAATGATAATAATTCTTTACACTCTTCTATTTATATGCTGAATAAAATTGTAGTGCATTTCATAAGATCCAAGAATAAATCTATGTCTAATGATTACTCATAATTACAATCCAAGAAGATGATTATTAAAAAGAATAAAACAGAATGATATAATTTCTAATACTCATTTGGAATGAAGGAAAATTATATGGGAAAATAAACCACACCAAAAATGAAAGGGGAAGATACTTGTCAATTTTTCATCGAGTAAAATTTATAGGTTTCTACAAATATTGTAATATACAGCCTGTGGTGCTATATATGTATTCAAATATATGAACTAAATATATTCTGAATTTTTTTTCTACTTAGGTCGACAAAAAAATCTAATTCTTCCAAACATGTATTTGTTTCTCTTGGAGATTAAAACACCACATTACACACTAGAATGATATTGGTTTTGAGAGATTGAAATTTTTTCCATGACAACCAATATACAAATTTACCATTATTAATGATTCATTTTGTAATGTTTCACATTATAAAATACAAAAAATCACGATCCCTTATTCCTTTTTATAATTATGTACATTAAATAATAATGTTATCCTGGATGCAACAACATTTTCTAAAATATCTAAACTACCATAAAATTATTTTTCTATTCTAAAAATGAATTGGAAAACCTGTGGATGTACAAAAATTGTTTTTTTCATAAAAAAGATACGTATGTTGTTAAATAATTCAAATCATATGTTAATGTAGTACATGTGAGTCAAGAGTCCTATCAATACAACATAAATGTAATGGGAATCATAAGATTTAAAAAAATATGCTTGATATAAGATGATAATATAATGGAAAAATTGTAATGTGATATCAACTAAAGACATGGAATAAGAAAAAAATTCAAGGATAACCATCAAGAGATTAGTATATTGTTTTCCATAGATAAAATCACTGGGAAAAACATAGTTCAAAAATAATTAAAAACATTTCCCAATTCATTAGGGGTATAAAATTCTATGACCACTAGCCACATTTTAATCATGTACATTCATAAGTGTGCCACATAGATCATACCACATAAGGATTTAATTCAAAACCATTGGTCCAGTTTATTTGGACTATGGATTATATACATAGTTTACCCCAATAAATTAAATAATACTATATTAAACATTATACCGTTGATTTGAAATGCGGATGGGTATTCATTAGACAAATTCTTGTCACAGAAAATCAAATGATAATTTTGATAGAATAATGGGAGTATGTAGAGATTCATGAGGGTATTAATGCTAGTAAAAGGGGTCTATAATTACATTGAAAACATACATAGGGAAATATATATATGTAAAAACATCTCAATAATTAATAATTTTGAAATCAAAATGTGTATTACAAGGCATGTGGTTGAAATTACTGACAAAGGATAAGCTCAATTACCTAGATATAGTACTTAATAATTCAATAGAAGAGATTATTAAGTGAATATTTGTCATGAAATTTTATTCCATGTAACAATTTTGGATTTTAAAATAATATTATCAATGTCTTGTTTTGTATTATCTTGAGATTCTTCTGTAACAACCCAAATAGTTATAAATAAAATTCCTCTTTTGGTATAATAAATATGCCTTATAATATAATGTGGTTATAGAAAATAGATTCATTCCTTTGGTTATATTATATCTTATTTGACAGAATGTTTTGAATCATTACCATTGATAATATAGACTCTAAATTGAGGTCATGTGATTAGTATAAATTTATGATTTTATCAAATCCTATTGACACATACAAAGGAATTCATGGCCCCAACTATTAGGATTGTAACATATGAAGTCCAATTATTAGAGTTTAATTGATTGATAATATCATTAATATTTTTCCATGACCATGAATATGTTAAGATCCAAAAAATAAATCATGAGAAAAAATATTTTAGGAGAAGGTCAAATTCATCCAGATCATGGTCCAAACCCTGTACATGAATCCACTACATGAAAGTCGCATAGGAATAGACATTACTCTTAAGGTGGTTTCTGGTGTATTAAAGGGATGGGAATCAATACACTAAAAATACGTGTATGTACATTATTTTTTATAGAATAATTAATAGATTATCATCATATTATTTTTAATTTATAAATTATTTCTATTTTGATATAATAAAACACATATAATATTTTTTTATAGTATTACAATAAAATTAAGGAAATTATATTTATGTATTAATTGATTTTTTAAATTAATAACATTTAAATAAAAAAATTTATTAAATAAAATTTATCAAATATAAATGATCATATAATTTTTATTATGTCAAGTGTAGTTTTTATTATTGTTCAAAAATTATTTTTATTAAAAACAAAAAATTAATAAAAAATATCTATTATTAATTTAAAAATAAAAATTAACATATTTATAAAACTATTTTTAGTAAGTGAATATTATTTTTGGAATCATATTTTATAAATTATCTAATGGTTTATTTTTCAAAATTTTCACCAGAAGTGGAATTTTTTAGGAAAAATTAATAACAATATTAATATAGATGGTGAATTATGGCATATTAATGACCCAAAAGTGATTTAATAAATGTTATAAATGTTATCCACTAAAAATGATATGTTTTATATTTAAAATAATAATAATTTATATTTATTTTATAAATTTTATAAGCCCGTTAGGAATCCTTCAAAACCATTAATATATTTTATGGTTTTATAATCATTTCATTTATAGTAGTACTCACCTCCACATAAAAAAGCATTATTTTATTAACTTATACTTTTTCATTATAAAAAAAGTATAACCACTAACATTTTTATGAATACATGGGAAAACCCACATCTGAGATATATTAATTAAACCCCACTATTTCCATATATATATTGGCCCACAGTCCCATTACCTTCCCCAAAAATCTATTGGGCATGACATTACTCATCCCTCACCTCTCAATATTCCTCACAAGGATCACATTATCATGAAACCCCTCCTAATTATTTGAAGTCACACATTCTTGTAATGGTTCTTTTATTTCCTCGCTTTATTCATGTTTCTCCATTATCTAATGCCTTCTGTTTCAAATTCCATTTGATGGGATATTTTTTCCATGACCCTATTACAAAATATTTTATTTAAAAATTAATATGGACCCATTTTTTACCCATAAAAATATTTTAGAAATTTTCTAGTGACACTGTTATGCTCCCAAAATTTCACCACGATTTTCGATGCCAAATCAATTCTATAGTAAATACCATATTCATTTTCAATCATGAATATTCACCTTTATAAAACTTAACATCATTGAATTGGGATATATATATATATATATATATATATATATTCTAGAGTTCCTGATCGTGGAATAAAATACAATGATGAATGATTCCATGTTGTTGGATCTATGTGGAACTCCTCAATATGAGAATGAAATGAATCTGATAGATGTTCCCAGAATTATGTGGCACTCAATTTCATTGGGTAATGATTAGTCCCATTAGATTCCATTCTAGGAAAGGTATTTATCTTGATTCATTAACTATACATTTTCCATCAGTATTTATGTCCACTTAGCCTTAACCTAGATTTAAGATACATTATATTATGTTGTTTTAATATTTACCTTATTTATATGATGTTACCAAGCTATATCATTCTTTATTTTCCATATTTCATTCATTACCGAGTTAGATGCCAATTTTATGAATATTTATACATTCTAACATGGTTATTGCGTTAATAGTATTTATTTCTATCTTCATTGTTATGTATTTATGTTTGTTATCACGAGCAGTTTTAAAATCCATAGAATTTTTGATGTATGTAAATTTAGTTTTCAATATTTTTGTTGTGTCCCATGATCAATATTTTTTGCTATGTAACTAATTCCCAATTAAATTATACATATTGTTCATAAGTTTTCTGTTCTGTGTAATTTTATGTTGTAAATCATTTATTAATTTTAAATAAATATATGGTTTTCTATAGTTGGTATCAGAGGAAATGATTAATAGTAATTTAGTTTAGGATTAGAAAACACTATATAACTCTATATAGATAAGACTAATTATAAGAAAATGTCCCTAAATTTAAGTTAGTATATTTTATCAGTTTTATCATTAAAAAATTTCTCCCAATCATGATAGTATATGTGGTCTGGGTTCTTTCAAAGTTGCAATTTGGGGTAACTACACTGATATGGTGCATCAGGGTTAATATGGAGTGAACTAGTACACAGAAATAGGCCATATTAGATAGCAATTTTACAAATTCAATGGGATATGACTTTTTAAATTCAAATTCTTATTTTGAACCAATATTACCGGAAACAATTACCATAAGATTATATGTTTGGAAATATATAATATATAACCTCAATTAAATCCTATAAATTAATATATTTATTATGTACATATAATTTATATGTTACCTCCATAATTTCCATGGATTCCCTTTTATCTATTTAATTGCTTAAAATTACTCATCCATAATTTTAAATGTACTCTAACCAATGTCCAAAAATCGAAGGAATAAAATTTACAATTAATGGTATAGGAAATTTGAATACATCCCCAACGAGATACCAAACCCGATCGGAGAAAGAATTGTGAACTTTATGATGATAAATTCTCAATAGACAATAGTTATGAATATAAATCTATAATATAAGGATCACACAAATCTACCTATGAAATAATAAGTTGCAATTGAGTATTTTATATGATAAAGACCTCCAAAATTAAATAGATAATCTCATCTTTTAATCACTAAATAATGGATCAACTCCATTGAGATGATATTTCACATCCCTTAATGTTATGACTAGTAGAGAGTTTGGATTCTAGTTAATCATATAGAGGGATAAGGATACTCATGGTGTCCATTTATCAAGAATGTGAACCCTAAGGAGTAAATCTAAGAGATGGGGTGGAAGGAATTAAAAACCAGATTTTTATAAATCTGTGCCTCCTAATATTTGAGTTTAAATGTAAAGGTATATCTATTCCATCACATAGAAAGACGACGAATCTATCAGGATGTAGAAAGATAACTTCACTATACTTCCATGATATGCCTTTGAAATTTTTGTTACCCCTGGAAACATTGTGGAATGTTTCTTTGTTGGGAATAATTCTAATCTATGAAATTCCATATTGATCCATGAATTTGATAGATATGATGAAATTATCTAGTGTTCCCTAAAATACAAAATGGTGGTCAATAAATCTCAAGTGTATTATATATAAGAAGGAAATGTGTAGTTTATTTATAATGGTCTGATGGAGAAATATAATGGCTCCTTGATATTTTCACATGCCAATGGTAAATGTTACAGAATGAGGAACCATGATAATTGCCTTAGGGGGATGAGGAGATTCTCTTTATGGGGAAAGGAAGAAATCAAAGACAACCATTACCTATTGGAGATTCATACTAACACATTGGAGGACTAGTATACTACATTCAACTGAAAATTCAATTTTTATTTCTTTTTCTATAATGAACATGGGAACATTTAAAATTAGTGAACAAAGTGAAGGGTTTTCAGAGATAACAATCAGCCTACAATGTTGAAGGGGGCCAATTTTTCCATCACAACAACTATGTTGAATCCTGAATATGATGTGGTGACATGTATAGACGTTATTATTTCAATATTAGTGAATGTAATTTTTTATTTTGGTTTTATGAATTTCTTTATTTCATGAATGATTAGTAGAACCACTCAAACTCCACAACAAAGCATTGATGTAGAGTTATAGGTGAAAATGAAAAATGGGGAAATTATTTATTCCAAAGTATATAACTAATTCCCTATCATAAATTTTGTGATGAAATTCATAGTGATCCTATTTTGAATTCCCCTTTTGAGATTTTCACGATATCCGATGAATGGTTTGGAATTCCCTATATAGAGTCAACATTCATTACCATGAGAAGTAAATCACTCTTTGAATTACGACACAACCCCCAATTTAGAATAAGTTCTCGAAGAAGGATGATTCTTAGTTAGCATCAAAATCATAAGAACAAGTATTATTTCCTATTGAGAAAGTGTATCTATCTTAAATGACTCTATCTATGGAATGAATCATCCTCTAATACATTCATATGGTGTGGGATTACATATATGATTTTTTTCATATAATTGTCAGTTATTCCATCTAGACTATAGGTAAATGTTTCAATCGACTTTGTACACGGGTAATTATTACTATCAATGTAAGAACCCTGATCATCATTTCACGTATGGATCTTGATTTCTGGTTCATTGAAAAAAAGGTGAATTTAGAAATTTTCTATGGGCATGTTATGTACTTCTGAGTACACGCGTGTACCCAGTTACCGCATGCAACCGTGTAATTTTTCTATTATTTTTTAAATAGGACCAGGGTCGTGTCTAATCTTCATATTCATCTTCTTCTGGCCTTGGTTCATCCCGGAGTGACATAGAGTAATGAAACATCTCCAAGCCACCGTTTCTCCATCCAAGTATTGATTCGAACTCTTACAGCTGTGTTAGATTCCCACTGGTGAGACCATACATCATCAAGAGCCTCTCCTCCTGATTAATTTTATCTACCAAGTTATTCAAGGTGGAATTTTTTTACCCTTATGTAGATCTAAAACATTCTAGGACAATTCCTGGGTAGAAGTTTAGGAGTGTTCATCGTAAATAGTGATGGATGATGGTTTGTTTCCATTCCTTAGTTTCATTTGAGTTTTATATGCCAAAGTGTTGATTACCCATGTTTCAGGTATTTTGGGTTAAAGAAATTCAACCATGTTTTATCTTCCATATAATGATTGATGGCCTATAGATTTTTTATGTTCTGTTATGTTAAATTTCATTTTTAAGGGACACCCCATTGGTTATTTTCCTTGTTTGAATGATTAGGGTCATTCGGTCTAGGTTTTCTATGTGGCAGACCTTGTTTCCTAGTCTTTCATGATTGGATAGAACTGATTGCCTTTTGATAATTTTTAAATAATTGTGATATGAATTGGAATTGTATATCAATGTAGTAGTGGAGATTACTTCAGGTTTCTTGATTTTTTTTAAGCATGATTGATTTCCCCAGGTATGTGAGAAGCTGGTGTAGTTTGACCACCAGGGGAATTGATGTTATCTACTTCCTTAGAGAGTCAGTTATATTTCACGCATTGAGACCACAAGTAGTTTTCATAGTGAGTGTTCCTTCAAACTGTCAATAGTTTATGTTACCAGAACATAGGGGGAATTGATGTTGAGTGCTTCCTAGGAGAGTCTATATTTATTCACTAATGACCATAGGGGGAATTGACGGCGATTGCTTCCCCATAGTGTTTTCCTTTTTATTTCATTACATGAATAGAGGGGATAGACTATGTGAGATACCAAAATGGTTAATATAAATATTGAATGTCTGTGACTCATATACCAAGCCATAGAAGAAGCATGGATTTTGCCCTCTAAGGTCTTATTATGAGATACATGTTGTGATAATTGATTAAATGATGATCATTAAATAACAATGAATGTAAATCGAAACAATACGTTTGGGTTACGTTTTTGTACTCCTAGTTTATTTGATTCATTTCCTTTATTACCTACTATATATAGTCACAGATTGTTTGGAACAAATCTTATGGTTGTTGCCTACTGGGATTTGTCTCACACCCTACTCGGTTCATGCTTTTAGACCCAAACCTATTGTATAGTTATAGGTGTAGATAGGGGAATTAAACCTTCTTCCTCAGGTATTTGATTGTTGTGTTAATGTAGAGAATGGGACCATGTAGAGGATTGCATTGCTATTGGTTTTTATATGTTTCTTTTTTTACATGTGTTTAGTACTGTATTTCCAGTGTTGTGACATGCATCATTTATATTTGAGCTCAACTTATTTATTTACCTTCCGTCTTCCGTTATTTACTTTTTATGGAATTATATCTAATGATACTATTTATTTTTTGTTATTCTGTGGTGAATAATCTTCTAATGAGGGAATATTTTCCACACTATCACACCCAAGGCCCTTGTTGTTATTCTGTAGCCTCAGGTATTAGATGAAATGCACATGAGGCCATGTGACCTACCAGGTATGGGGCACCATTGATCATCAACTTGAATTGGGATGTTAGAAAGTGGTATCAAAGGTGACGTTTTCTTTTCTTCTTTGAAAAACTTTTTGGATCCTATAGAGAGTGATATTAAGTAATATGTATTAGGTAATATGTTGTTCCCATGAGTAGGTGACCGGTGTATAGGGAAAAGACATGTAACCTCGATGATTTCAATTTTTATGTTTTTTCAATTTTTACGTTTGATTTGATTTCACCATTGGGTGATTCACATGATTTTTTCCGTTATGATATATATCATTGAGGTTCTATTTCTGTTGCAACTCAACGAGATGAGGGTATGCATGCTCATCCATTATATAGACAATTGAAAGATATTTCTTGTCATGGTTTCTTTTATGCCATTTAGGATGCATTACTGATTTCATTTTGTTGTGATTAATGTTGTGCTAGATATGAATAATATTGTGATAGATGCCATTATTGAGTACCTTCTATTTTTATAGGCTATTGGAATGTTTAATGTGTCATTTGAATGGGTTCCAAACATTGGTCCCTGAGGTGTTATGGTACCTCTTGGATCGGAATTTGGTGGATCATATTAATCTTTAACTGAATTTAGTTATTATATGAAATGAATATGATACCATGCATTGATTCTCAAGGAGTATGCCCCCCCTACAGATCTAATTTTGACACTTTAATGCTCGTTTCTGTGGTTTTATGGGGTTCTGTAGTTGTTTATGACAATTAATATCTTTAAAAACCTATAATACAAGGTTTTTGATGATGAATACATGTCATATGTCTCTCTATTTAGGAGGAAAATGTTTTTCTCAAGTACACATCATGTACATGTTCTACACGCCGTGTAGTCTAGAATCATGTGAGAAATTGTATAAGTGCAGACACAGGGTTGGGAAATCATTAGTGGAACACGCTGAGTACCAAATTTAAATGACATGTTGTAAAGATAGTGCATCTGACCATGTGACTAACAACACGGTTGGATGATTTTCGGGCAGTACATGTCATGTCTAGTTTGAACACTCCATGTCGAATAAACCGTGAATTCGACCATGTGACTAACGACATGGGCGGTTGGAAGATAAGAGGTACACATCATTTTTAGGGTGAACACACCATGTAGTGTTACCCAAGAGAGTATCGTGTGTTTAGGCATGTAGAGAAACATAGAAATATGGAAAAAAAAATCAAGTGCATGTCATTCCCGAATGAACACGCCATGTGTAGGGGTGTAACATGACCAGTTTTGGAAGTACATGACCATGTTGAATCCTAAGGGAACATGCCAGGTGGTTCGTATATATACCATGTAACCTTGTTTTGTAAGACATGATTGTTTTTTTTCTCATGTTCCTTTCTTGCACTTCTATGCTTCCATCCTTGGTAATCTTGAAAGGATGTGTGAAATTGACATTGAATAGTCATTCCACGAAGATGTTCTTTGGTTTTATGCCAGGTTTGGGGTGATGATTACGCACCCAAAATAATATACCGAGGACTACAAGTAGATCATCTTATCATGACTTTCATGGTACCAACCGTCATTCTAGATACATGTTCTGATGCACAGTTTCGATAATGCTTCATGATGATGATGATGCAAACTTTCCGGGGAGCACTGCATCCCACCCCATCTTTGGAAGAATTGATGCCGGTTTCTCAGCCGCATCATCCTCCCACATTCTTAGGGGATGAAGCATCTTAGGCTAAATATTCATGGTAAGAATCCATTCCATCTATCATTGAGAATCTTAATATTCCTCTAGAGAGGAGGGTGATTCTCTCAAAATAAATTCTTCATGATTCCACCAAGAGATGTTGGGAAGTGATATCACAGGTTAGACGCCAGAGAGTTATGGCTTGGGATGAGTTCCAGTGGACCTTCTATGACTACATCTTGGTAGTGACCCTGAGGGCTGACTGAGCCTGAGAGTTCATGAGTTTGGAGTATGGTATTATCATAGTCATGTAGTATTCTTCTCACTTCATAGAGATACACCTCCTCCCACTCATTCTGGGGGGTGATGAGTTATTTCTAGCATGAAATTTTGAGGATGGTCGTAGAAATGACATCCTATCGCAGGTGAAAATCCTCATATTTATTTTGATATCTTCTATTGTCAACCAAATTATAATCACTGAGATAAATATGTGGGATTCAAGAGCTGTGGGCTTAGGCTGTTCAGTATCCAGGGTTGGTACCCTCATGATAGATAGCATGAAGCATTTTTTAGAGTCTACACATGAAGATATGAGTATGTTGGATTTTATTGGAGGTATCCAGGTGGTGTGATACTATTGCAGGATGGGTGGAATTAAGAATCCTCAGTTCCTGAGAGACCAAATTGAGTGTCGATTATTCCACAAGATGGGACATCATCATCATTTCTGCAATAAACTACCTCTAGAAGTTAGTGAGGGAGGATCCTTTTTGACTCCTAAAAATGGAACAGGACCACCGGTACCACATAATACTGGGGGATAGAGTTCTTCAGGGCGTTCAGTATGAGGTGGTGGTTAGGGACGTAGTGGTTAGACAATTGGATTTCGACAGTCAAAAGGTGGATCAACTCTGGGATCTCAGATACCTTCATAGGGCCACGATGAAGTTCAGGATTTTGCGCTGGAGTAGATCCTGTAATATTAGGATCCTAGTCCCTCTATAGTTAGAAGTATGATTTTGGTTTCCATAGTTTTAGCTTCTTCTCCTTTCACTACAGGGGATTCCCATTTCTTTATATATGTTTCTATTTAGGAGATCATTGGGCTCAATATCTTCACTTAGGTTGATATATTGATGATGGACCCCAATTTGGGGTCTAGAACAGCTTGTATATATTAGTTCAAGGAGTGACCTCTTGAGGTTGGTGGGTGTCACATATTATGGGACCTTAATGTCCTTGAGATGACGAGATACGACTTCATTCTCGGAATAGACTGGTTAGTTCCCTTTATTATTGTTGTCGATTTATATCATTGTAGGTTGAGTTTCATGTCACTAGAGGGTGGATTATTTATAGATAAGGACAGATGGAATGTCTAGTTGAGCAGAGCCGAACACGAGCATCACAGGTAGAGAGGTGTAACAACCCATATTTCTAGATTGTATCTTGATGAGTAGGGGACTTCAAAGATGGACTATCCTCTAGTGGTCAATCATTTTATGGAGTTTTTTTATATGAATTTTCTGGTTTTCCTCTAGAGTGATAGGATTACTTTTCTTTTTAACTTGTGCCAGGGGCAGCACTGGGGTCCATTCCACCTTATAGGATGGCTACACCAGAGTTGCAGGAGCTCAATAAGTAGTTAGAGGAGTTATAGGAAAATGGTTTCATCTGACCTAGTACTTCTCCTTCGCGTTCACCTTTCCTCTTTTCAAATAAATAAGACACTGCCCTCAGACATTACATGGATTATCAAAATTTGTACTCATTGAAGTTAAAGAACATATTTCCCTTACCAAGGGTAGAAGATCTCTTTGATCAGCTTCGAGGAACCATGGTGTTCTCAAAAAATGATGTAAAATCAATTTATCATCAGTTTCATGTTAGACCATCAGATATTTTATTTCAGAGTATGTACTGTCTATATGAGTATTTGGTTATGTGGTTTGGTCTCACGAACACGCCCGCAGTTTACATTGAACTGATGAACCAAATGTTCCATCCTTACATGGACTCCTTTGTGGTTGTTTTAATTTATGTTATCTTGGTGTACTCTCACACAATACCTTACCATTATATCACTAATGAGAATGTATTGATTATACTTAAAAAGAATATATTTATATGCTACTCTAAAAAAATTCCCTTTTTGGATGGACGAGAATCACTTTTTGGGTCATGTTATCACACAGAAAGGAGTATCAATAGACCCAAAGAAATTGAGAGTATTTGTTTTTTTGGAGAAGCTGATGAACAACTTTAAGGTACTGATTTTTATGGGGTTGGATGGTTACTACATTCATTTTTAATAGACTTTTCACGATTAGCATCTCCACTGACTGGCCTGAATGAAAGGTTCTGAAGTACTCGTGATCATATTCTTGGGATTCAGCATTTCAGGTGATGAATGGATGGTTGAAATCCTCACCAATACTGGTTTTTCCAGAGCTGGGAAATAGTTACACCATATACTGCAATGCAGTGGGTATCGGGCTCAGAGCAGTTCTTATATAGGGGGAAGGATTCGTAGTGTACATGTCTCTGCAGTTGAGGCCACATGAGAAGAATTACGCTAAGTAAGATCTTCAGTTAGCTACTGTTGGTCAGGTTTTACATTGTTGGAAAAAATATCTATTTGTGGAGAATTTTTTGTGTTTTAGCAAACATAAAAGTATTAATTATATCATTAATCATCAAGACCTGAATTTGAGACAGTGAAGGTCGGTTGAGTACCTACAGTATTTTGACATCGAGCTTGCCTATATTTAGGGGACAGGGAATGCAGTGGCTGATGCGTTGAGCAGGACTCTGATATAGGCTTTTCAGGAGGCCAACAGTTAGTGTAATCATATTTCTCTATTCTCATAGATGCATTTGGAGGTTCATAATAGATAGGGTCAGATGTTTCCTTCTTCTCTAGTTATTACCCTACTCCTCTGGATTGGGTGAGAATGAGGCAGCTAATAGATTCTGGAGGCCTAGTACTACGAGAGAGTGTATCATGAGAGTTCCATACTCCTAGATAGACCATATGTGTGGATGAGATCTTTCTATTTATGGATTTGTATGGAAGTCAATCAATATACATGTGGAGGTGATGTAGGATTTTAATTCCTCTGTTTGTTTAGTTCATCCTACTGTCACTATGATCTCTCGAGATCTACATCATCAGTATGTGTGGAAAAGTGTGAAAAGAGAAGTTGCATGTTTAGTTATTAGATGTTCCATCTATCAACTGTTGAAGACATAGCATCCACGAATGGTAGGGATGTTATAGTAGCTACCCCTTCCCCAGTGGATGCAGAATGATGTCGTGACAGATTCCGTGATGGGGTTACTAAGGTCACCTCAAGGGAAAGAAGAATTTGAGTTCATCATTGATACATTCTCAAATATTTCACACTTCTTACTGATCAATGACTCCTTCAGTGTTTATGATCAAGGATGGATATACATATGAGAGAGTTTTTGCTTCCAGGGGGTTCCGAACTCTATCGTCTCAGATAGGGACACATGTTTTACTTCTCAGGTTTAGCATGGACTACCTAGGGATTCAGGTATACAGGTACTTTTCAATACATCATTCCATCCCCAGATCGATGTCTAGTCTGAGCACACAATTCAGGTTCTAGAGGACATGCATCGAGCATGGATCCTAGATTTTGGACATTCTTCAGAGAAGCACAAATCTCTATTAAATTTTACATACAATATAAGTTTTTAGGAAACTATTCAGATGGCACCTTATGTGTATTTGTAAGGTAGACCACGCCAATCACCCCTATATTGGATTGAGGCATGAGAGGCAGCTATGTTGGGACATTGTATTGTCCAAGATACGATTGAGTTGGTGGAGTTGATTCAGAAGAGGATCGCTATTGCATAGTCTTGATAGAAGGCTTATGCAGATCATGGGAGACGACCTCTGAAGATTGAGGTAGGAGACCAGGTATCCCTATGTGTCCCACTGAGGTTGGGACACATAAGGATTATGAGATAAGGAATGATTTCACCAATATACATTTTTCCATTTGAGGTTTTGGAAGAGTTGGTCCGGTTGCCTATCTGTTGTAGTTACCTTAGAGGTACCTGGCTATGCATGATGTGTTCTTTGTTTCCAAACTATGGAAATACTTCTCTAACCTGTCACATGTTTTTCATCCTAAGGAGGTTGAGTTAGAGGTGGATACATCATTTGAGGAGTGTCCTATCCAGATTATTTATCACATTGCGATGGTTCTCCATGGTTGGTCAATTCTTCTGGTATATGTGTTGTGGCCGCACGACCGAGTGCAGGGCCAGACTTGGGAGAGGGAGACCGATGTGTGATTATAGTGGCCAAAGATGTTCAAGGATTCTTCTTCGCCACATTTTTATAGAAATTTGGTGATGAATTACATAAAGGGGAGAATATTGTAAGAACACATATCATCATTTTAGGTATGTATCTTGATTTTGGGAATCTCTGAGAAAAAAGGGAGAATTTGGAAATTTTCTTTGTACCTACTGTATACTTATGAGTACATGTTGTGTACCTAGTAACAGCATAGAGCCGTGTCTTGGTCATGTAACTGTTGTGACATGGTTGTTTAAGGTGACTTGGAGACCATGTAATGTTGTGGATGGTTATGACATATACATGACATGTATATTAAATGAACACACCATTTAATTTTTCTATTATTTGATAAATCAGACTGGGTTTGCTTCTAATCTCTAGATACATCTTCTTCTGGACAGGGTTTGTCCAAGAGAATCCAACAGTGATGAATATTCTATAATCCACCATTTACCTATCCAAGGTCTGATTTGAACTCTGTTGAGTGTGTTTGAATCCCATTGGTGATTACTTCTTTATTCTAAAGCCACTCCTCCAGATTTCTTCTCTCTCTCGAGTTATTCAAGGTTGATATTTTTTGAGATCGTTGTAGATCTAAGATGATATAGGTTTATTCAAGGTCCGAGTTTGGGGATATTTCCTCGTTCAACGTTATTAAAGGTGGTTTGCTTCCATTCATTTGCTGTCTATGTGTTTTATAAGACAACGTACCGATTACGCATGTTTCAAGTATCTTGGTTTAAGGAAGTTGAACCATATTTTATATTACATAGAATGAATTTTGGATTATGTATTTATTTTGTGATGTTATGTGAAATTTTATATTTAAGGAACAACCCATGGGATTGTTTCCTTGTTTGAATGTTTAGGGCCTTTTGGTTTTTGTTGCCAATAAGGCAGACATTGAATTCCATCTTTTCTTGATACGATACAACTGATTTTTCTTTACTGCTTGTTAAAGGCTTGTGATATGAATTGGAATTGTTTCTTCCTGTATTAGTTGATATTACTTTAGGATTCTTGATCTTAATTATGCAAGATTGAATTTCATAGGGCTATGAGAACCTTGTGTAGTTATACCACAGGGGGAATTCACATTTAGTGATTCCTCAAAGTGTAATTTATATTTAATGCTATGAGACCACGAGGGGGGGATTTATGGTGAGTGATCCCTTAGAGTGACTAAATTTTATGTTATGAGACCACATGGAGAATTGACGTTTAGTGATTCTATAGATAGTTTGTAAATATTAAGGAAATACCATAAGGGGAATTGATGATGAGTTCTTCCTCAGAGTGTCTTTGTAGTTTCATTCAATTACATAGCAAGAGGGGTTAGACTGTGTGAGCTACCTAGAGGGTTAATATAAATGTTGAATGACTGTGATTCTTCTGCCAAGAAAAATCACATTCTTTGATTCAGTCCTATTAGGTAGTATAATGAGATACCTTTTTGGGATACATGATTAAAAGATAAACATTAAATTATAATGAAGGAAAATAGAAATAGTAGGTTTTTGATACTTTTTGGTACTCCCAGTTTCATTTCTACAATTCCCTTATTACCTAATATATATACTCACTGATTGTTAGGGACAGATCTTATGGTGGATTCCTATTGGGATTCACCTCACACCCTATTTGGGTCATTCTTCTGGACCCAAACAGATTATATGGTTTCTAGTGTAGATAAGGGAAACCAATCTTCTTCCTCAGGTACTTGATTGTTGTCGAGTTGGGGATCTTGTGACCAAGAATAGACTTGAAATGATGTTAGAGTTTATTTGTTTCTATTAAAAACTGGTTTAATACTATATTTCTAGCATTGTGGCTTGTTTGGTATTTTTCCTAGACATATGTGACATGAATCATTTATATATGTGCTCCATTTATTTATTTAATTCTTCCATCCACTATTTAATTATTGTATTGTATTATTGCTTCTCATATTGCTTATTATATGTTATTGTGCTAAGAAAACTCTGCCAATGTGGGAATAGATTCCCCACTGTCACACCCATGGCCCTCTCTACTAGACTAAATCCTCCGACATTTGGGAAAATGTTCTTTAGTCATTGTGTTCATCTGGTTATGGGGAACCATTGGAACCCCCTTGGAAGTGGGATGTTACAATCCCAAACTCTATATAGAATGGATATTGTTGAACATGATTATCCAAATAATCAAATATAGTAGAATCAGGTTAATGGTTTCATACACCCAAGTGAATCATTATGGGGTATATCACTCCTTCTCATTATGAAGAAGTGTGGGCTAATTCACATTTTCTTCGATTATCGTGAGATCCAAAAAATATTATGATAATTAAAAACTATCTTATTAAAAATATTTACGACTTCATTGATCTGCAATATGTGGCATAATAATTCTCCAATTTGAAACTCTAGTTGTGATATTATCCTGTAAGGTTGAAGAATGCAGATATCCCCAAGAGTTCTTGTTGTACAACGTACGAGAACTATTTTTTCATAGAAATTTCATTCAGACTCACTAATGTTTCATCAATCTTAAGGTAATTAATTAATAAATTAATTATATATTACCTTAAAAATTTATGGTATCCGTTATATATGATATTATAATTTACCCAATGATAAAGGAGGAGCATGTAGTGCATCTTATAACTATTATACAGAAATTGTGAATATATAAGATCCACGAAAAGTACATAAAATGTGAGCATTGGTTGATGTATTTCTCATTCATGGGGAATATCATTCTAATATATGGGATATCTATAGACCCCTAAAATATAAATTCAATTGAAGGATGGCCATTTCCAACCATTGTGATAGATCCCAATAGTTTCCTTTGATTGTATGTGTATTTTCACAACTTGTGTAAAATTTCTCATCAAAATTCAAATATTGTAACACAGATAACTCATAAGGGAGTAATGTTTTCTTGAAATGGTGAATGAAATGAATGATTCAAGGATTTGAATAGGAAACTTTTCACTTTACTTGTTTCACACTAACCACAAGTGGAAATATTTTGGTATTATTTAGAAATGATTCAAATAATTTCATTTTTCATGAGTTAATGGAAAATGAAAAACCCAAAGTCTAGGATTCATGGATGTTGAAAGATCATGAATAGTACAACCTGATGCATGATCTAGAGTTGGATATTAGATTATTCACATTTTAAAAATGATGGAATTAACTCTAAATAGAGATGTCTGAAATATATATAGTTAAAAATCCTCAAGCATATATTCACATAGAAAGAGATCAATATGTTCCAGTGAATATTGTTAGACCTGATCAAGGACTTTGAATATTCTATACGCTAAAGTCCATGTAAATCGACTAAAGGGGAATGTGATCTCTGTATAAAGTATCAATCAATTTATCACTATTGCGAATAAGAAGGATTCAGTCTTATTATACTAGAAGATGATGGACCCGGTAATCATAAGGGAAGGAAAATCATAAGTTCTTTAACAAATGATTTCACGAATGTCCCTTTTGTAGAAGTTAAGGGATTTTTAGAGAAGGAATTTTTTTATGATGAACATGGATAAACCTTGTCCATCTATCTAGGGAGAAAATATATGTATCAAGGCCTCATAGAGCATGATTTTTTGTACAATATGATGACGTAGATCGCAGAATATCCGTCATTATGTCTTGTATGATAAAAAGTGAAACATTAAATGAAAAAATACAAAGGGATGCTTCAACCATTACCCATACCCAAATGGAAATGGAAGAAATTACCATGTACTTTTACACCCAAAAACAAAATACATCCTAGGGAAAAAATTCTATCTAGGATGCGGAGGATATTCTTTAAAAGATCACGCACCTTCTAAAGATTTGAGAGGATTCCTCACATGACCAAAATTATAGGACATACATCAAAGATGTTATAAGGATTCCTGGAGTACCACTATCAATTTTATCTGATCAAGAACCAAGACTCAATTGCATTTTCTAGAAAATTATTCCATATAATGTAAATACATAGTTGAACATCATTATGGCTTATGACCCTCAAACTGAAGGCCAATATAAGAATACTATGAAAAGACATGAGGACCTATTGAGGGCATAGTCAATTGACTAGAAAGGAAGATGAGGTCATCATCATACTATATTAAAATTCTCATACAATAATAGTTTCTAATGGAGCATCCAAATGGTCCCTAATTAGACCCTTATAAGAAAATGGGATGAAAATAGTAATTCCAGGATGACATTATGGAATGAAAAAATCATGTCCTTGAAATGATCAAAGTAATGGTAGAATATATTAATACCATTCAGCAACACAAGAAGGCTACTTAATATAGAAAAAAGAGCTATGCTCCCCATTATCGAAGAGGCATATAGATTAAAATTGGATAGTTGTATTTCATTAGATAACACAATGGAAGAATGTGTTGAGACTTGGGATGAATGGAATGCATAGACCATGAAAATTTATCAACTGTGATATCGTTGATCATGTCTGAGAAGTGGCCTACCAAAATTACCTCCCACCTAACCTATATGAAGTACATTATGTATTCCATGTATACATCCTAAGAGTATATATACCAGACCCCTCACATGGATGTAATACAGAGTTGGTACCATTAGAGAATAATTTTTTCTGTGAAAAGAAGAAGATGAAGTAATTATATTGTAGAGAAATTTTTCTATGAGTTATGAAAATGGACATGGTCAATGTATTGTGGAAAACCCAAAATTATGTAGAATATACATGGTAACTAGAGGAGGACATGTAATAGATTAAACCACATCTGTTTTATTGTTGTTAATGAAAATTTCGAGTGAATAAATTTCTTAAGGGGGGATGATCTGTAACAAATTGAACTATTATAAATAAAATTCCCATTTTGGATAAAATTAAATGTCATATTATGTATTACAGTTATTGAAAAAACATTAATTTTTTTGTAATTTTTATATGATAATTAAAATGACATCATTAACCCATACCATTGATAATATAGTAATCGAACATTGATCATATGATTACTATAAATATTGGGTATTACCAAATCCAACTAGCATAGATAAAGGAATTGATGGCCTAAACCAATATGACTGAACTTTTTGAGGCTCATTTGTCAGAGCTTATTATTGATATGGAATATATAGTATTTTCCTCGAACCAATCATAATTTTTTATCCATCAAAATAATCAAGAGAGAATCAATTTATTGGAGACGTTTAAGATTAGTGAGATCACCACACACACCATGTACCCCAAAATCCCCCACGAATGTATCAATCTCGTGCACCTTACTCTTATGGTGTTTGATGGGGTATTAAAGGTATTTATATCAAGACCCATAAAACATATGTATTTAAATTATTTATTAAATACTATTGAATATATTTACATTGTATTACTATTAATTTATAATTGATATTTAGTTTGATACAGTAAAACACATATAGTAGTTTCAGTTAATATTATAATTAAATTAAGAAATTAATTTTGTTTAATTAACCTAATAAAAAAATCATATTTTAATAAAATAATTTTTTTAATAATATTTATCAAATATAAAATATCATATAATTTTTTTGAATCCCAATTTAATTATTATAGGGAATCAAATATGTTTATTCTCAAAAAAAACATAGATATTTTTCAATAAATAACATTTTATTATATTATAAGTGAAAGTACACATATTTAGAAAATTAATTTGATGAAAGTAATATAATTTTTGGAGTTATATTTCTTAAATTATCCTTCATCTATTCACTTAATAGATTTTTTGGGATGATAAATTTTCGAGTACAAACTAAATAAAATATAAAAATAATTTGTGAATTATGACATCATAATGGCCCAAATTTGAATTAATAAATACAATAAAATGAATCCACAAAAAAATGTTGATTTTTACTTTATGATAATTAGATATTAAGTTTATATCATTGTTTTATATATCCATTATGAAACCTCCAAAACCATTAACATATTTTAACATTCTATAATCATTTCATTAAGATAGTTACTCACCTCAATATAAGAAAATTAATTATTGTATTATGTTTATCCATGTTCCTTATAATATAATGAGAAAATAAAAAATGGTATGTCTTGGGGAAGTGATTATATTATTTAATATGTTCCAAAACCTATGTTTGGGAAATAATATATAAATCCCCACACAATATCTATATACAACCACCTAGGATCCCTTTTATCATCAATCCAAATAACTAGATAGATTACTTACTCTACCCTCCCCTATCTACAATCCCCCATGGTGACCCCAATCTATCATGAATCCCCTCCCAATCATTTTGGGTGACACACTCAATTATGGGTTCTTTTAATTATACTCTTTAATGAAGATTCTTCATTATCTTTTGAATTCTATTTCCAATTCCTTATTATGGGTTATGTTTTTCTATTTCCCTATAACATCCCCTGATATTTCAAAATTCTGATATACCCCATTTTCACAAATCAACCCATTTTATTAATTTGTCGGTGACATTTTTATGCTTTCGATATTACACCATGATAATAAGTGACAAAATCGTTGATAGTGAATACCATTTCCATTTCATATCAAGGTGTTTCACTATTATAAATTTATAATTAGTTTAATTGAGACATAAATTTTTTTATGCTACACTACATGATCATGGAATAAAATATGAAGAAGAATGAACACATGGTGTGTGATCTATATGGCATAATTAAGCATGAGAATTAAATTAATGTGGCTGGTGCACCTAAAATTATATAGCTCTCCAATACATTGACGAATGTTTCCTATAATGAAACATCATGTTGGTATAGGGAGTCAACCTGATTCCATTATTGGAATATTTCTATGATGATTTCTTGGTAGTTACCCATGATCTTTTTTCCTTATATAGTGTTTTATGTTGTCACATTTCCCTTGTGTAAATTACTACCTCATGCTATATCCTGAATTCTTATTCATGTCTCTTTTCCCTCATTGATATACATATTTTCTAATTTGAATTTCTATATTCCATCGTTATTCCTTTATTGGGATGTAAAACTCACCCTATTCTAATGTATATCCCAATGTTATTCCATGATGTTTTATAAGACATTGAATTTTTTAATCATGCTAATGATTTTTTCATTAATGGTGTTTTATCCCATGTTAATAATGTAATAATATCTACATAATTCCTAGAGATACAATGCATATTAATCATACTAGTTGAATTGTGTGTACATTTATGTAACTAATCAAGGATTAATGTGAACTGAATAGCATGGTTTTTATATTTGCAGCTAGAGAAGGACTAGTAAATATGTAATGAAATATTAAATATATTATATCATGCTTGTTTTTTTATAACATAATTAAATAACTTATGAACATAGTCTAAGATGAGAAATATTATCCTACCATTAAATTTGTAATGTTGTGTTTACCCAGAGGGTAACATTACCTTTCTCAGGGTCATCTATTTCAATTTAGGTTCAGTTGTGGGTGAAACAAATGAAATAAATTAACTTATCTATTAATTAAATATTAAATGGATGTGACCTTGACCTCATATATTGAATCCAAATAATGAGAAATTCCGTCTATTAGATGCATGTGCCAATTAATGTTAGAGGAGATCTTGAAGGACTATTGGGTGTATAATGATGGGACTCAGGTTCGTATTGGTACCACTTGGATCATAAATATCAGAAGTGTTTTTTTATCTCCCCAACTTCATCAAGGTGAAACCACCATTTTTAAAAAATTGATAAAATCCCAAATTACTGCTTTTTTATAACCGTATTATTTTTTACACACATCAAATGTGATGTATTTCCTTTAAAAATTATTCAATGGGATGACTATTGATTAATAGATATTGGTTTAACTTCCTAAAAATATGAATTGACGATATCGGAATTTAACAATTCATTTGTATCTATTCATATTTCAATCTAATGGAAAAATGATTGGGGCTAACCTTATTAATGGATGAGGTTCACTCATTTGTTGTTTTTTCATGATTTTATCAACCATTGTTGATGCCTTCATCATCATCATTTCAATTTATTGATAGTTTGAAAACTACCTAGTAAAATATTGTTATGAAAATAGTTTTTCTACAATATATCAATAATGTGGGTTTGGGTATATGATCAGTGGTTAAATTTTTGTTTAATGACAGTGATGTATTATCCAGGGATAAAATTGATAATTTTGGTCAGGGATAATAAAATTTATCTTGTTAGGTGAGACAGGGATCATTTCCCAATATAAGATTATGTACAGATTATAACCAATAGTTATATCATATTTTAGAAAAATATTATCCATCATGATATATAGATTTTAGAGAGATTTATCATTCGTGTATTTAGAAGTTGTCATAGGTTCCATTAGATAACATATGGAGTTTCTGGATTTTTTTGGAAAATCCCTCATTAGACAACTTTTATACCAAATAACACACATTGGGATGACCCTAGAAGTGGTATATATGGTTTCCAAATGGTGAATAATATCATATTATTTATGGGATCGGAACATTTCATTTAAAATGTAATTAGTGTTGTGGTGTTTCTCTTAGTGATACATAGGAATAGACATGGTTAGACACCTAGGAATGGCCAGAATACAAAGTAATAGATAGATACTCAGACATGACCATAGAACCCAGATATAACAAGATACACAATAATTACTATAGTATAAGAGAATTCTGAGAAGTAAATGGGATTGGTATATGTTTATGGGTTAACTCCATGTAGAGAAAACACATTTTGTATTCCCAATTAATTTGGTATATGTGTTGTATGTCGAATCCCTTTATCTATTTAGTATAGGCCGATATCAGTTTGGGGTGTTCCCTTGTCCAATACCTTTGAATTTATTGTGATGTATTATTTACTATGTATCATATGTTGATCCACTTTATGGGTTTTTCCATTGATAGAGTATTATTATTCCAACAATATGATTGAGGTGATTATGATTCATTATTTTTCCCTAACTAGGATTTTAAGAATCATTAGGAGCATCATATATTGGAAAACAACCACCAGGATTCTATTTTATTCTATATAGGATTCGAAAAATCCCAATTTAACTTGGTTATATCACCAATATTTCTACTAATATCTTTAGAGTTCAATTTTGTACCTATAAATACAGAGGATAGATGAGAACAACCAGTTTTTTAAGATCCATCTATGATTGCATTGATCATGGAGTGAGTTCTACTGAAATAATGCTACCACGAAGCTTCGAATAGAATCCATTGGATGGACGTATAGTTTATACCTCTTTGAGACATGGTTTCTATCATATGTATTTATATTTTAGTAATCTTATTGTTATGTCTAATTTTACTGTTTAAATACATTTTCAATTATTACATTCTACTATCTTGAGGATTTATGTTTAGTGATTTCATGTTTTCCTACTATGTGAACATACTTCAAATGTCATGTATTATACAAATTAATGTCGTTTTGATTTTGTCCTAGAATGACTAGTAGTAGCTGGATCATAGTGAGCAATATAGACCATGGTTTATACCAGTTCTGGAAATTAATAATTGTCACATCACACATAGTATGTTGGAACCTTTTAATAGTTATGTTTTGAATGTATATAGAATTTATGATTTCATAATCTTTTTTCACGCTGTTATTATTGGATAAATATGCAACCATTTATTTTGTATCAGTCTTGTATCACCTTTCTACATTTAGTGGGTATTTGGAGATGTGTTCATCTCTATAGGTACCTTAGTCTAAGGCCTCTAATTTGTGTGACATTCTTACTCGACACTAGTAACCATATCATGGCCTATCAATGTTAGGATTGGGATATCACACTTAGCATACCATAGTCTAAGAAGTCCATAGGGGATTGGTTCATCATAGAGATATAGCATTATAGCATTCATCCTAAGACTATAGTTTATAGACTATCTCAATGTGAGGATTGTTTTTGGATATTGAAAAAATGTGATAATGTGTTTCGAGTTTGGATATCTATCTAGGGACTCCTGTGTTATTTTGGAGGCTAAAATATCCAATCACTATGACTGTGCTAAATTATTTCTAACATTTTATATATTGGAACATGTTACAAAAAAATTGGTATCTACATTGATAGGAATGGGATGTGGTTTCCATGCCGTTTTTTAGTTATATCCCACGAAATGCTCTCTATTCATGGAATGTATTGATTATTGTAGGATACCCCATTATTATTTATATAATAATTTCCTGGTAGGTTAACGAAAACTATCTTCAAAATGATGAAGGTTTAGAGTAGGGACCTACATTGTTGTTGGTACCTTTGAGTGGTTTTCCATGAGTAAAAACACCCATTGTGTAGTAGGTTATACTGAAATTACAGAGTGAGGATGTGTGAAGGATATGTCTAATTATTGAGTTTTAATGGATGGGACCTCCTAGGTTTCATTATGACCTGGACACTATATATGTGTGTGTATGTTGATTTTCTAATGTTATTTCCCAGAGTTTTCTTCTTTTTGAGAAATCCTCTAGATTTGATGGTGGACCTAGTGAAAATTATTTTTTATGAATTCAAGGGAACATTGCGGAGTTTGGTGAATTAGATAAAATAAGATATTCCTCTATCATTGAATGAATTTAATCATCACCTTAGGGAGTACTTTTTCCTTTCCCCATTGTTATTGGTGTGTATCCAATAGTTTCAATAATTTTAATAGTTAAGAATAGTTGTTGAACAATATTTATTATGGTCACCAACCTCTCATGGTACATTCAGGAAGTGGTTATTGATATGTTCTTTTGATCATTTACTATTGAGTGGGGAATATATCTACATTATTTTATGGGGGATTTTTCTATATGATTTCCTACTAGTGATTGTGTTCTTGATTATGAAATTTTTTATAGAGATAATTCTGGAAAATTAAATGTTGATATACAGATTCTGTATGGGGATCAATTGAGAAGAGAACACTGAAGGGAGTATCCAATGAAATGAATATGGATTTGGTAATGTGATCCACTTTAAAATGTGGTATTATTAAATAAGATCTATAGTAAATGACTCTCATGATGTAACTAGTTGTTTGATAGATATTTGATGTTTCTCATGTGGCCATATAGAATATCTCATGTAGGAATTTAGAACCCACCAAGTAGCTGATTGTGAGTTAGTATGTGGACCACCAAGGAATGATATTGACATGATTCATGAGTATATTAGGGTGGAGGATTTGTTATATTTGTAAGGAGAGTGGAATGACGTTGTATATGGTCTGAACTATTTATACCACCAGCCCCAGTTATTCAACGACATGATTTTAGTGCTGGTGGTCAATGATGATGATATCTATCAGAAGATGAGGCTTATATCATAGAAGTTCCTTGAAGTAAAAATGAAATGATCTGTTAATTCTATAATTTCTCTGCATTATAAATATAATTATGTGTGAAACATAATAGTTGTCACGACCCATCCTCGGGGCCCATGCCATGACTACCCCAAGCCCGCCTTCCATAGGCCAGGGGATGGCAACTAGAACCAAAGGCATAAATCCTGATAACTGGGAAGGCATTGCCTTTATAGAGGTAAACAAAACAACACAGTGTACAAGCTGAAGAAAACACTAAGTAAACTGAATACAAGTATGTGCGGAAAAGTAAGTGGGTCAGAGTACAAACCCAAACTGAAAGTAAAGTACAACTGGAAATGATGTACAACAACTGAAAAGTAATGCAGCAACGCCGAGCCGTCCACTGGAAATCCCAGCAAAAGGGTGGGTACAGATATCCTCCTCAGCTCCTCGGGTCCTGCCGTCCACCCTGTATGCATCTCATCCAGTGGTCCACCTACAGGTACCGTCTCATCATGATATCCACCTCTGGGAACCAACTCGTCGTGGGTTCCTCCTCTAGGAACCGTCCAGCTCTACAAGCCTCAACCTCGATCAGGGATGTCCCTCGTCTGCAACCAACAAAACGTATTGCAGGTGAAGCCCGTGCAGGGGTTAGTGTATGATACTCAGTAGGGACCCCGAGACCCCTAAAGGTCTCCCTGAATCCACAAAGGATAAACCATAAAGAAAAGATACAAACACGAAGTAACATCCAACATTACATAGGTATATTCCCAGACATATACCTAAGTCATCAATTCCAGTTTGGCTCCAACATCTAATCCCATGTTCGATCACGTCCAAAATGGATAACACAACTAATCCACCCAGGATAACACATCCCAATCCACATAAGAAAGTAAGTCAACCATATTGAAGATATGATTGAAGTCATGATTCAGCTCAAACCAAGATTTAATCATGATGTCGAAACCATAGCTGCTGGGGAACTCCTCCTCTATCGAGTACATTGGGTCTGCCACTACAACAAAGCGCTCCCCATTAACCTTGGACTACTGTAGTACTCCACCTGTCGAGTACTATGGGCCTGCTGCTACAACCAAGGGCTTCCGACCATGGCTCTACCGCTACAACCAAGCTCTCCCCCTCATAGCCTCCAGAGGTACTCCTTCTATTGAGTACCGCGGGTCTGCCGCTACAACCAAGCGCTCCTCCGTCGTCGGTCTGCCGCTACAACCAAGCGCTCCCCCTCATAGACTCTAGAGGTACTCCTTATGTTGAGTACTGCGGGTCTGCCGCTACATCCAAGTGCTCCTCCACCGTGGGTCTACCGGTACAACCAAGCGCTCCCCACTGGGCTATCCGAAACACACCGAGTTGATCGATCTACCGTCGTCAACTCTCATCCAGCTCTAGGGTTTCCGCACATAGCATGCTCATTCTAGAAGGGTCCACTCCACGAGCCAAGAGTTCAATACATCAACTGACACATAGTCTGGAGTTGATGTATCTCAATGTTCTGTCTCGTCAAAAGGAATACAATGTGATAGACGGCGCGTCAATCGGGCATCTGGTCTGAGAGTTATTGGGTTTTTCGTTCCTGGGGCCCGGTTTTTTTTTACATCAAAACCAACCCGACAGTACTCCAACAGTGTCCAAACCTCGAGCGGAGTAATCCAAAAGTTCCGTCTCACTTAGAGAAATCCAACAAAGTCGACGGCATGTCAATCGGACGTCCGGAGCTGATGATATAAGCATTTCCCCTCCGGGGGCCCGATTGGTTTCATGTTCGAACCAACCCGGGCTAACCCAAATTTCACCAAAACCTTGAGTGTAATATACCAAAACAACTGTCTCGATCCAAGTATAGCATCGCAATTTACGGTGCATCGATCGGAGGATCATAGCCCATGATACGGGAAAAACACCGGATGTTGTCTGGAAATGGGGGGTCATGGCCCAGTCCGACCCAGCCCCACCCCTCTTGGGTCGGCCCGAACCGGGTCTGGGTCTGGCCCATTAGGGCGTGGGCCGGACCAACAGGCACAGCCCGGTGCAGCCTGGGCGGCCCGACCTGGTGTGGCCGGTCCGGCACGGGGCGACTCGGTGCTGGCCGAGCGGGGTCGGCTCGGTGCCAGCCGAGCGGTCGTGCAAAGGGGGCGCTGCCCCCTTGATTGGAGCCGCGGCCCCCGCGTGGGAGCCTCTCTTTTATAGCGGATGTGGAAGGGTGCTGCATCGCCCACAGTCTAGTGTGGCCGTAGGACCAGCCGCCTGGCGCCGCAGCTTCTGCCACGACGGCACTTCCAGGCGGCGTGCCCGGCGCCGCCGCCTCTGGCCGTCGGCGGGGTCTTCCACGGACCACCGGACGCGTTCCGGTGGTCCGTTTTGTCTACCTTCTGGCCAGTGGTCCTCTTGAGACCGGATCTTCACTGAGAAGACCTCAAAACTCCTTTGCGTCCTTCTTCGTCGCCACCCGTCGATCCGCCGTAAATTATTCAAAATTCAGAGCCTTCGAAACGCCGCAACGGCGTGGTGCGACGCTTCTTCACCCGTTCTTCTTTGTTTCTGTGCGGTGCCGTTCCACCGTTCCTCCTTTTCTCATGCCACAAGAAGCACAAGCAACAAAATGGGGAGGAGGGTCGATTGGGTTTGTGCGGTCCGACCTCCTCCCGTTATTACGATAACAGACGGCTCAACAACTATAATAATTTTTATCAAAGGCCAAGGATATAATCCACATAAAATAAATTAAACCAAACCCCCTACCTGAAGATGTTGTCGGGCGAGGATCGTCGGCATCGCAGTACATGGCGTCGCGGAGAAGAGGATCGTCGGCGTCGCGGTACACGGTATCGCGGAGAAGAGGATCATCGACGTCGCCGTACACGGCGTCGGGGAGAAAAGTATCGTCGATCTCCGAGGAACTTGCCCTCTTCATCGTCTTTCGTCGAAGGCCGGAGTTCTTCTTCATTCATCGCGTTATTCAATTAGGAAGAACGTTTTTCAGAGCCCAAGAATCTCATCCCCTTTGATGCACCCAATTAATCCGCCAACAATAAAATAAGACCTTGTCTTATTTTATTCACACACACACACACATATCAACTTTAATTCGAAAATTTAATTGAATTCATGAATTAATTAATGTGTGTTTTCTCATTTAATGAGTCGTTTAATTGGCGTGAAATTAAAATAGGGGAGTTGAAAAATTAAATTCTAGTGGGGGGTTTCAAAGGGGGTGTTGAGGAAATTGAAGAAGGTGGGGGCTCGTGTGGGCCCCACCCCAACATCCTAGCATCTTCTTTTTCCACGCACATAACCCACCGTTAAAGAAATAAAAATAAATTACAATTTTATTTTTATTCCTCACTTTTTTTAACATCTCATACCGAGATAACGCAACTCTAGTAAAGGTCATCATAAGAAATACCAGCACTGCGATTCCATCGATGCCCTCAGATTTCGATTCCGAGCTCCGGTTCAAAAATTAGGAAAACCCGCACGTTCGTTCACTGAACGTACCCGAGCTAAACTTCGGAAATTGATTCTGGGAACATCGGGCCTCTGAATCAGGTGTCGTCAGAAACTGGGAACTCGTAAAATTCCAAATCAAATTAATAAAAAAAAATTCCTTGATATTTCCTGGTCTTTACAATATTCCTTCCTATATTCTGCTTCGAGGCATTCAGTTTCATTTTGAAGCCACAGCTGGAGACTTGCAATTAGATTGTTAGACAAGTTGGGATTTAGTGATTATATCCTTTTTCTAATATTGTGATCATAGTATTGTATTAAATATCATTATAGGTGTATATTTTAAGAAGTTTTGAGGCCTTATGATATCATTTTTGTTATGTAATAATTATCTACAATTCATTCATAGATTTACAATTTCATGATGAGGATGCATTGTTTCCAAGGTGATGTGATATATTTATAATTTTTTTGTGGATAAAAAACATGGATATGAAATATGATCTTATTAATAAGATCTTATAGATTATTACATATATTGTTTCTTGAATTTACCTTAGAGTAGTAGATTGTATGGGCAATCAATTTCGTTAAGTGGTGGTGGATTATGGGGATATCATTCTAGAGGATGTGTCAAGACTATCTTCATACAAATGGATTGATATATATATTAAAATTAACCAATTATTTCCATATTGTCTATGATAATATATCTAATGGAGTCTACATATCATTATGAGATGATGTTGTTGTGGTAGGATTTGTTGAGGAAGGGATTTATCAGACCCAGTGTTTCTCCCATTGTGTAACTAGTGTTGAAGGATAAGAATATGGATGTAATCATGAAGTTTTATGTCGATTATAATCACTTCAATCCTGTTACCAAGAAAAATAAATATCCACTACCACAGATCAATGAGATACTTTATCAATTCAGAGGGTGGAGATGGTTCTGGAAGATATTCGTTATGTCAGGTTATCATCATATCTGAGTATGAGATGTGGATATACTGAATTAATGATTGTGATGTTGATATATCATTATGATTATTTGGTTATTCCCTTTGGATTGATTAACTCCAAAACCATTTTTAATTTACTCATGATCCAAATCATTAGGAATTTTATAAACTTATTTTTTTGATGGTCTTCAATGGTGGAAACATAGTATACTCTATGTTCAAGGATGATTATGCATGGAACATGATGATATTTCACTACATAATATAATAGAACAACATTATAGAATGATATAAATGTATAATTCTTAATAAAATTGTTCCACAATTTGTGAAATTTTGTTGTTGAGATGTGGGGTATCATTAAACCTGGCCAATGTTGGGGTAGTGTTATCATGGGAGCCACCCTAGTGTGTGGAAGAGCTCTGTAGTTTCCATGTGTTTCCAATATAAAATAAGATATCTTGGCCCATTTTCTCCAACATCTCATCACCATTAATTTCATTAATCCAAAATGGGTACCCATTTTTTTGAATAAAGTTATTGATGTAGTATTTTATTATTTTGAAGTATATGATTAAGAGAACCCCTGTAATGTGACTTCCAAAGGAGTTTGTTGAGTAAATAGAATCATGTGATTCCCCAAGGACATGTATTATATATCATTTGATGTTGATTAACATGTATAACACTAACGGTTCCCAAAATAAAATAATTCAGTATTATAACTACCTGACCCATGATCTAGAGCTGGATGTGCTGATATTATCCCTAAAGTTATGGCAACAATAATTTATTTGTGAGAAAATTATCATGTATTTAGACCACAAAAGTGACATGAATATATTTTTATAGAAGGATCATAACCTTAAATAGAGTAATTAGATAGAAATAATCACTTATTATGATGTTGGGATATTCCAAACCCGCAATAAGAGAATTGTGGTTGAATTCACTCTTACAACTATATTAATTTGTAGTTGGTGAGTGAGCCAGAACAACAGTTTCGATCGTTGCAGTTATCCTCAATGGACTGAGATGGGGTAGAATACCCCCAAAAAATAGTTGTAATCCCTCCACTTATAAATCATGGTATGGTGTATCAACAAATTGATACTAATTTTGAGAAAATACATACACAGTTACCCCCTCTTTGTGATCCATCTAGATTTTGTAAATTTTTGGATAACATCAATCTCTACGTAGTGTAGACCATGGTTCCAATGATTTTGAAAGTGTAAGTGGTGTGGTTGTTTCATAAATATCCTGAGGATGAATATCCCTATATATAAAGGTTGTGACATTACCTTCAACGTCATTTATTATTTATTAAATTAAATAATAGTGTACTTAAGTGTGTCTCTTGATCCCTCCCTAATCAGCAAGAAATGGAAAGGAACCAGGTTCCAATAGGTTTTTCCATATCCATTGATGTAATGAAGATGAATTTGGATTTCATATAAAAAACATAATGATTGGGATTCTAAAATCACATATAGTAATGATTCCATCATGATGATCACACAGTGACTTGACAAGTTGACCCACATCCAAATTATCGTAAGGTATAGTTTACTAGATTACCTAGGATGAATTAACATTTATAAGATATTACTGCTTCATAGTTTTACCTCGATGATTTTTCTGGACAACTATTCTCAAATGAAATTATGATTCTCTATATTATTAACATTTTCCTTTGGGTATTAGTTTAATTTGATCATAATGTCTCAGTCTCAGAAAGATGGAATGACTAACTAGACTATTCTACTTCCAGAGGACATGAATTATGAATGCATGGTAGAAATAAGACATGGTTTCCAGATCACCTATAGTTGGTTGTGTTTTCATACAATAATATATATCATTCAACCATAAGTATATCCAAATTTGACTCCATGAATTTATTTATATATTATTCAACATTATGTAGGAAAAATCCATGAGATTCTACAATCGCAGGCCTATAGTCAACACAGTAGATGATAAAGATGGAGAAAATATTCTTGGAGGGGATGATTTAAACCTATATCCATTAGATAATTTATATAGGTAGACAAAGGGGGCCATTGGAGTTTATAGAAAGAAAAAATGTGTTCTTGAATGTGAATCCTCATCAAGGACTATAGATATTTTTTCCTAGAGGATTCTTTTATTATATATTCATTTTAAAATTTTATATAGTAAATGGATTCATTGAGGTGGAATACCAATTATCCCTAACACATTAGTTATATCAGGTATATGTTGTCCAAAAACTGTCTCATGTGATAATGTGTGTGCACAAACCAGTTTTTATTGACTGAGTAGAGCTGGAAATTGATGTTGGGGAATATTTTTTATATCTACTGGTGGATATCATGTAATGATAAGAGATTATTTCCTTTGGTATATAATTTCACTGATTTCTATTACAAAAAAATGTATGTTATTATTTATGGGGTGCATCTTGGAGTGGGTGAACAATAAGTGAGTATTGTAAACTAACGTATTGGAGTAGAAATATTTAATTTCGAGAAAAAAATCCCGAATATGGGAACAATGTATTTTCATTGTTTTTTATGTAAATTATAGTAATATTTAAAATCATAATTTCAAAGCTATGAAATATGCTAGTTGTAGATTTAAGTTCACCAGAAGTCATCATATTGATATCATGAAAATATTAATGATGTTATATCATCCACACATATGATTTATAATATATTGGACTAACTAAATAATATTGTCTTAGATAAAAAATCTATTACTTCCATAATATATAGAGTATATTTTTTACAATAGGTACGAACTAATATTTTACTGAATCAAGTGTGTCATTTTTTGTGCAGACAAGTATTAAAATATGAAATTTATTTTATTTTTCTCTATTTATTGTTATATTTTTTTAACCTCACCCTCCTATATTTCATCCTATTAATTTGTACGATTATGGGGATGCAGTTTTGATCTTTATTTTCATGATCATCTATGCCAATATATTTCCTATACCTCATAATATGACATAAATGTGAAATGTTTATATATTAGTGATTAATTAAAATGTGAGAGGGGTTGGATTAAAAGGGATTTAATCCCATTATTTTTTCCAAAAAATAATGTGATTTAATTACATTAAAAATAAATTCTTTGTTCGACCACTGATTTATATATTTCAGATTACCATACTAAAAATAGTTTTTTATCATATTTGATAATTGTTAAATTATTTCATTTCTCATCATTTATCATTATAGTAGAAATTTATTGAGGAAAAAATAACATTTCATTATATTTGATCATCTTATTGTCTTTCATAAATTTGAGGTATTATTTTTCTAGGATGGATCGTGTTCATTTCCTATGGAAAATTATTCAATAAATAACATGTAAGGGGGTCATTGTGAAACCATTTTCTATCACAATGGATGATGATAAGGGTTTCAAGTTTGAGATCGATGACGTAGTCGAGGTTCAACGACAATGGTGGAAAATCCAATGTCTGATCAGAGAAGATTTGACCATGGGAATGCTATTTTTATTGATGTGTATAAATGAGGATAATTTCTTTATAATATGATGTCACTTTAATATTTCATCCAGTGATGTTTAGGGTTCTGTTAACTATGATCTAGTCAAGATGAAATGTTTCATGGCATATTTATCGGTTTGGGAGATGTGAACTGAAGATGTGTGAATATATTATTTCTGGAACATCACGCATTACATATATCATAGTCAAAAAACACATGTCAGGTGGATCCTAGATATATATGAAAGGATTTGAACATGAATAATCTGGCCCATAATGTGTGGATTCTTCCACACACTGTGTGACATGATGACAGAGGCTCAGTTCAGACCATTAGAATAAAATAACATAGACAAGGGGAAGCACATGGGCCTAACTATAATAGATGAGCATGGATGGATACTCAGGACTGGAATGGTACACGTGAACATCCATAGTACACTAGAATTTCCCAAATAAAATGATAATTATCAATTTTACATGTTCATACATGAGTTATTCAGGACACAATGTGTACTCCATGTACATGTTATTAACATTATCAAAAAACGGATGAGGCCCTCAATTTCATCAGTGTAGACCATTATTAGTTGGGCATGTTCCCATAGTCCATAAATATGATTTCCTATCCTTTTATAAAACAATATTAATAGTACTTTGATACCCTTTTTATGTTTTTATTTATTGAGTTTTAGGAATACCTTTGATTGATTGAGATAAGATCATATATAATTTCTTCTTCTTTCTAGGTGGTGTTTGGGGAATTATTCGGACAAATTAACAGAGGTGATTTATTCAAAGAAATTATTTGTTTATTCTTCATAGAGACTAGTATGACACATATCCCCTGGGTGAGATCACATAAATTTGTATCAAGAAAATTAGAGGTTCAAAAAATATTTCATTTATGAGTAATTGATGAGCATCACCTCTTAGATGAGCCCCATTAGTGAGAACATGGATCAATGCGTGGGTTCTCCCGTATAAGAGTTACCTTAAGTCATTGAGTATAATTTTATGATTGGTTGTATAATAGATTCACATTTGATACATAGATTCAATCATTAATATATCTTGGCAATAATTTTTATTTTCATGTTTCATATTCTGCTAGACATACCTTATTGATGTTTATATGACTTCACTCTTGATACATTATGTTTTATTTTATTATGGACTGTAAAATTTTGAATTGATATAATCAACCCTACATGGGATCTTCTTAAACATGTTGCATTTTACATAGAAGATGGAACATTAAATGGGTTATTTCTTCTAGGAGGATATTGATGTGAATAGTGAGTTGGAGTGACCATTTTTTAGACCAAGAGATTCATTTAATTTTAATCCCCAACAACTTCTTGTGATGTATTTTTTTATACTTTTTTAGGACTGTATTTATCCTTTATACATTTCAGTAATTAATTTCACTCTGATTGTGGTATATTAATATATAAATGTATTTTATATTAATTACATTTTAAAATGTATCATTATGTGAGTATTTGTAAATGTTTTGTCATGTAAATGAAACATATCCTAATGTCTTCCATGTCTATGATCTACCTAATAAGAACTAGTCTCTAGCTCCTACCATCTTAGAGAGACCATTATTATTTTACATGGGGCATACCAAAGGCAACTCTACCCTAGTGGGTTAGGTAGGTTAATTGGGGAAACATTGGGAGGTTTAAATAGAGGTAAATAGAGTATAAATTTATTGGGAATGTGTTTTTAGGGTTAGGTAATGATGGTGTTGGTTAGAGATTATTGAATAAAATATGGAAATTCATTATTAAAATTTAAACATAGAATTTTGAAAAAATATAATAAAATATTCAACACCAAATTCCTTCCCATCTTTTCTACCCACAGATTATTCCAAACAGAAGTATATTTAAATATGTGAAAGTTGGTCATGTTCATTTAAGCATAATATTAAAAACATAAATATTAGATATTGAATTGGTGGATTCATATAATGTCTATAAAATTTATCAAATATCTAGTAAAATTATTTAAATTTAGAAAAGTTATATTTATTATGGATACCTTTTATAGTATTTGTTAGATTACTTTTGATAACTTATAATTTCAAATTACATTTTTTATATTTTTAACGTATCTATTTTGTACCAAAAAATTCAACTATAACCAAAAATTATGAAAAATTCTCCATTGTATAATTTTAAGCCATGATTTTAAATGGAATATTTATTTTATCAAAATAATTACCTAAAAACGACAATTGAATATTTTTATCGTAATTTCAATTTTATTCATAAATATTGGTTCTTGCAATGATGATATTTTTCTTACCCTAAAAAAATATTTATTTTCACTTCCAATATTCAGATATCTTCAATATATAAATTAATATTATTTTATAAGAATATTTTTGAATTTAATTTTTTAATAAGTATTTAATTCATCGTCATGTCTGTATTAATAGAAAATAATCATCTCTAAAAATTGAAAATTTCATCACATCGAAATATAATTTATATAAAACACTTTTTAATAAGTTATATTATAATAGTAAAAAAGGGAAAAATATAATCACAATATTATTAGAATAAAAATGTAGACATTCCTACTACTAGGGTCTAGATACATTACCCAATATTATACATGCGTATTACGGTTGATTATGGTGTTTAGGGATGACCATTTCATGTGGAGGTTCAGTGAACATGGTTTGGGTAGTGATATTGATATTATTGAAGATATACCAAATATTGGTTTTCTCATTCTGAATTGTTGAATATCATATATTTCATGGTCAAGGGAAATTTCTAGTGAATCCACATCCCCTAGAATCACTATAAAACATTCTTCGAAGGTTATGACCTTACTAGTCGAGGCCATCAATTCTTTTCTCTATGTTAATTTGATTTTATCATCACCCTTAACATAGATTAATCATAAAAATAATTTTATAATAGAAATTAATCAATAGATATGAATCATTGGGGTAATTTATTTATAATAAGAAATTACACATAATATTTCTATAAAAATCCATTCACGAACATGTTTCCTATAATTTCGTATCTTAATATGGAATTTATTCGTTTTAAAATGGAATTTCATTTATAAGACATCATTTCATTACATATTGTATATTTGAAGAAAAAATGTTCAACGTCTAGAATTTATATAGATCTATGTATTTTTCACATTTGAAATAATTGTTTCTTCTTTTATACTCAATGAATTTGTTATGATATGGAATATATAAATTAATTTCAATAAAAGTATGATTTCACAAAATAATTAATGGAAATACATATGTAAAATTGATCACAAAACTCATACCATATAATACTATGGAATAACCCCCTAGGTCACGTGAAAGTGAAGTGATTTACCAAATTACAAAAATATGAATTTTTAGATTCATTTTAACTATAACCACAAGGGGTATTTTATGCACGTTTATAGGGTAAATTACTATATCCTCATATATTTGAAAATGTAAAAGGACCACTAAGATACTAATGCTGGTTCATACCAATATGTGTGGACCATTTCCAATTAATTTTATAGGTTAGTACTCATAAATTATACCTTTTTTTAATTAATTTAATATACAAGGATATGTCAAAATAATAACGTATTGGTATGATTCCTTTAACACATATAAAAAATATAAGAAGGATTTTTATAATTAGATTCATATTAAGACATAAAAACTACTCTAATACTACGGTGGATAATATATTATTTAATAAATCATTTATTATTTGTGGGATGTTAGGATATTATCATAGCTCACCCCTCCATACACACTATAATATAGTGACATAAGAGGATATAGGAAATGCATACTATTATATAGGGTATGGTCAATAATGTAAATAGTTAGTCCTCTGTTATCCAAGAATAATCATTGATGAAAACATCAAAAGAAAACAGTTGATTCCTAACTAAAGAAACAAGTTATATTCTATATTATCTTACATATAGAAATAATCCCCTATTTTACTATGAATGAATGTGGAGTTTCATTGTCTTTGTTATGGATATTAATAGAAATATACATTCTCCCTTAAGATCTATGATGATGATATTTTCCATACTCTATTTTCATGAGAGGAAGAAGGTGAATGTTGAGATCCATATTTTTAGTGGATTCACGAATAATTTATTTCAATGAAAATGAGTACCACAATGAGGAATAAAATTCAATTGATGGAGTTTTAATATTTTATAAATATATTTTTTATCAAATAATTCATTAAGATATTAAAAAAATATGGAGATTCAATTCTGAGATCCAAATAAATATGAGGGTTAATCGAACATTTGTTATATGAAAAATATCTAATGGATTGAATGACAGACCTCGTATTTTGTTATCAATAATGAAAAAATAGATATATTCATTAGTTATTTAAAACCACAACTCTAAAAGTCCATAGATATGTATGTCATTGAGAGAAATGAATAATTTGATCGATGTGATCTCATTTTATAAAAGGAATTCAATGAAAGGTTCCATGTTTATGGAGATATGAACCAAAATATATATATTTATAGTAGTGGATAAAATCAAAAAAAAATAGAAATATGACAGAAACACACACCTCTAAAATATATTGGATAAAGAATATTGGGAATTTCCTCAATGGGAAGGGTAAATGATTCATGTCAGTGGATAAGGATTCCATGATCATCAATGTCTGAGAGGCATGAATATACTAACTAACCTGCTAGTGGAAAGAAATGAACCACCCATTGATCAACTATTAAAATTTAGGGAGCTAGATAACTATTCATTCCACTAAATTATTTGATTGTTTATTAATGGTAATCAAAATAAAAAAACAAATAAATATGAATTGTTATGGAAAATCTTTTTCAATCACCATAGGTGATATATAATATGACAATAAATCCTTACAAGTTACACATCATAGTAACACTATAATTGAAAATGATTTATTTTATCTTGTTTCTATGAATTCCTTTATCTCATACATGTTTTATATATCTATTGAATTTAATACCTAATAAATGTAAGTAGATGTATATATATTAGTAATTGCATGATCAATGAAATAGAGATAATGGACTCTTCTATTTTTTGAGTATATGGGAGGAATCATTGGAAAAATATTGTAATAAATCCCATAGTGAAATTTGATGATATACTGTTCACAAATTTCCTTTTTAATTAGTGGAAAACTATAATATATTGAAAATAAATCCACCATTAATTTTATAAACCATCCCATTATCCTGTAAAAATTTATTAAGTATCATGATTCACCTTTGGAGATTATTCTGATGTTTTTTTTGATACACACCAAACAAACATTAATCACCCCAATAGTTGAGTCATTGGAATGTATCCAAACTTATAAAATTCTCATTGTTAATGAATTGAATAATATATTTCCTAAATAATAACTTGGATATCCACTAAATTCAGAGGAAGATTTCTTAATAGAGATCCCATAATGTTACACATCTATAGTCAAATTCATTTTTAGAATGACCACGATTGAGAATGAGGAGTTGAAGAAGACCAATTAAGATTGTTTTTGGAAAAATTGATTTATACTACCTAATAGATCACCATGGGATTATTAGTACTCTTTGTACAGAAAAATAATGGATCAATGTAGTCGTTTATAGATTACATATTGGTCAATGAGATCTCCCTAAATAACGAGTATTCCATTCCTCGGATTAATGACTTTTTGGACCTATTAATAAGATATCATAAGATAAAAAAATTAGTCATCATTTATTTTATTAGTAGCTGAATGTATAGAAGGATTATATTAAGAAAATAATCTTTTATATAATTAATTGAGACTATTATTTGACATTGATTCCATCTGGTCATAATAATAACCCAGAAATCATCAGGGATTTGATGAATAATGTATTTATAGGATTCCATGAAAAAAATTGGGTCTCATTATAAATGAAAGAATCATTAACTCTAATAGTAATGAGGATAATTAACGAAATATAGGGATTGTACTAGAAACAATAAGGAAGGATAAAATGCAATCATTTTTTAGTAAGGGTGACTTTTGGATGCATAAAATCACATTATTAAGGGAGATGGTCACAAGTGAGAGAATTTGTGTTGTCCTTTTAAACAATAAGAAAACTGAGGAATGAATCATTCCACTACTGTCATATACATATACAGAATTTTCATAGAATAGAAGTTTCCTTTTGCTGTATTGTAAAAAAATTATCATGATATACCACTGTAGAAAATATTTCAACACATAAATAGGTAATGTATGTCGGGAAAAATGAATGTAAATAAATCATTATAGAGGTCAAGATGTGTCTAATAAATGTTACTATATACAAAATTTCAACAAGTGGAGAAGGATTTATAATATGAATGGTGGAATAAAATAAATTCCAAGGGTTTATAATCATGAACAATAGAAAACTAATAGCATACGACATGTGGTAACATATGATCCAGGAGAGTAACTAATCATACATTATTTACAAATAGCAGGTAGGATATTGTATTTGATTATATTAAAGGCGAACCTATATGGAGATATGTGTGAAAAATATAATAATACAATGTTACAAAAGTATAAAATATGATAGTAAGATATCATTATATTTTAGTAATGATAGTTAGAGCTGACCATGGACAATAAATTGTCTTTTCACTGGAACTTAGGAAAGGGGGAAAAGGTAGTTGATTCTATCGTAAGAAAATAATGTGATACTCTATAAATTATATTGATAGAGAAAGACCTAAACATAATGGAAGTGAAAGGAATATATATGGAAATCATAATGGTAGTGAAGGCATATCACCTTTCAGAAATTATTTTCCTACCACCTGTCCAATAAAAGATCAAGGTGGAAAAAATGAATTATTTTTAGATTCTTAAAATGGTAAATGGGGTAATGTAAGATAATATTTATTAATTTCATATTGATTATAATGGTGAGATTCAGTTTGGAACTATACTTTTTTTCCTTTTTCACTAGATGTTATGATCTAGTTATTGGATATTGAACGTAGATCATATTTTTTCTACATCATGAACATATCCAAAGGTACCCTAATATAAGAGATAACTTATCGATGGAAAATTGATGTAAGATATCATTGAGTACATATCCAAGATTTGGGTATGTTAGTATGTTAAATTAAATTAGAATAAATCCAAGGAGATGATGCGACCATTTGTTATGCTGACATTGAAATTAGAGGAAAAAATAAAATTTTTTAGTGGTCTCTATAAGACATAAAAAGGAAACAATATGACAAGGGTAGGGGTGGAAAGGTTCACCGTAAATTACAAATTCATATATATTTGGGAAGATTCATCACATGAATAAATTTTCTTGATTTATGTAACAGAAGTAGAGATGTTTAATGGGTTTCATATTTCAATTGTCATTTATCAATATTCATGGGTAAAATCAAAATTTTGTTGAATTTTTCAACATAGAATGAATAAAAATCTAAATATTAGTATTCCATATCACCCCCAAATACATTTCCAATCTATAATACTATATAGAAACTAGAGATGATGTTGAGATCCATACTAATTTTTATTAAAGGGGGATGTAATTTGCAATTACCTTTATATGAGTAGACAGAAAAAACATCCCTTAAAGTATTCAAATGAATCCATTAGAATCTATATATTGGAAGAGATATATAAATACAACTGTATTGGGTGGAGTTAGACAAAGAATGTCACATGGACCTGGTCTTATGTTATAGATGACATAGAATTTTAAATCCATCCCATATCACATAAAATCTTATTAGAGTCAATATAACATCAATGATAAAAACTATTGATGGGACTTGGAGATTTTATTTGGAGACAAAATTTTGTTTTTAATATCCCCATGAAATAGATTCATTCATATTGGAAATAAATTGAAACTTATACATTGGTACATTGGACCATTTTAGATCACTAATCTCATAGAAGAACCGTAATATTGGGAAGAACATCCAGCAATTATGGATTAATTAACACAATTAAAATAAATTCACATTTATAATAAATAATATATTAATTTATTTTGTAAAAATATTATGTATTATGTTAAAATTATATCTTATATATTATAGAAAATTACATTGAAACTACTCATGTAATTTATTATATAAAAAAATTGAAATTATTTATGGGTTATTTTTTGAGGGAATTTTTAATAATATATCAATTTTTACCTGCATAGTTAAAGTATACTTTCTAAATAACTAGTGTATTTTGAATTAAAACATTTGTGATAAATAATGAGGAAATCAATTCATAAAAAAATTATTCCCAATAAAATATTATATTTGATAAGTTAGATATTTAAATATAGTAACAAATTTCTCTAAACTAAAAAGTATTTTCCAAGCATACACACCCATGCTTTATATTAAAATAATTTTTTTCATTTTTTCTACATTGTTTTTTAATATGATTGTTAATTCGATAATTATATATACATATATAATGTACTATAACAATTTTTTTTAGATTTATATAATCGATATTGTAATAAAATCTTGATTAGAAATATCATAGGGGATATATAATTTTTAAACAATGATTTAATCTAAAAATACAAATCTCTTCAAATATAAGATTCCCCATTCCCTATACTTGGGAACCCATTCATACCTCACATGAGAAAGTAAAAAATATAAATAAATACTCTCCATCATGCTATATATTATTTTTAGGTATTTTTATGAGTAACCAACTCCATACATTTTACATACTCTTCATCAATCTACTTATAATTCTTAGGGATGATTATGAGTAACCCACTCCAAACATTAATGTATTTTAGTGTAATATATAAGAAAAAACATATAGAAAATTTTATGTTTTTGTCGACTCTTTTTTCTGATTTCCTATTTCCTCCCTCTTATTCGATATCCCATATAGTCTCAAATATTCAATGATTCATTATGTGTTATGAAAAAAATATATTAATTATTCAATCCAAAATAATAATAAATAATATTCAATTATATTTCATAAATCCCACACATTTTCCATGGAAAATGACCTCTTAATGGATGATTAACCACCAATAAAAATTATTCCAATTTTTTCATATCAACAAAATTATAGGTGATTATAATAAAGTATATATTTAATGAAAACATATAAATAAATATTAATTATGATTATCTAAATAATTATACTTATGTAAAATTATGTTGCAAAAAACTGTTAAATCAAAGAAATTGGTAAATTAATAATGTAATGTTATATTAAAACTATTAACCTTTAATGAGTACTGATACCCAACCATAGTTTCATGAATTTGTTGCCTTATTTATTAAATTTGTACTCCGAACAAGTTTTCTTTTAAGAAAATATCCAAATAATTTAATAGGATTGTAAAACCAGATATAAAAATTAATTTTATATTACAAACATGATGGGGAAAACACCATAAAAAATCCATTGGAAATATCCATAAACTCCATGATTATCCCTACAAGTTATTCATATCATAAATCATACCATCCTAGTGAAAAATAAAACATTAAAATGGATGAGATCATATGCTCACTGATTATAATAAATATAGTATAATCTACCATAATGATACATAAACAATAATGTTTGGTTACCAACTAAAAAAATTACCATTAAAACATAATCTTGAACATAATTTGGGAGTAATAAAAACAGATTAAAAAACCCCATAAATAATCTAATGAGAGTGAAACTTAACCTTCGATATTTGACTATGTGAATAATCATATTGATTATAAATTAATAATATATTAATGATTTATTTCAAAATTATAGTCATACTAACCATACATTATAAGGCTCAAACAATACATTTGAAAATAAAAAGATAACACCAGGTCCAAATCCTTGTCTTTTTTGTCTCATGAGACTTACTGATGCCTAGATTGAATATATAACATCCCACCAATCACATAATATGTCCATTTCATTCCTAAAATTAATGGGTGGAAACATAAGCGACATATACATATGAATTCTAAACCACATTCCCCAATCAGTAAACAAAAACAATTACCATTTTTAGGAATAGGGTGAATTATACTGATATAGAACTTGCACATTAAAACTCATCAAAAAAATTTAATAAAACATGGAATATCATATTAAAAATTTCAAAACCAATTATTCATAATATTTTACTGAGGTTTTTCAATTATATGAAAATAATTTAATAAAATCACCAAGGAATTTTTGAGAGAAATACCGTTTTTACATTACAAAGAAGTGGTATTTTGATTTTTTTGATAAAATAATATTGTAAAAATGAAAATAACTTATAATAAAATAGAAGGATAATGAAATTATTTATGAGTCATAAATGATGTTTAGTTGAGGTTATTTCATGTAAAAGGGTTTTTTAAAAATTTATAAATAGGCCATTTTAGGGTGGTTTAATAGATAATATAAAAGACAATGTAAAATGGGAAATGATATAATTTTTTAAGTGAAAATAAATTTGAAAAATGATATTTTTTCCTGAAAAAACTATTGGCATTGTAAAAATATTGGTGGTGTACTAATAACTATTATTGGTATTTGACATTTGGTAAGAAATTGGGGTGTACAGTTCAATATAGCTTACTTATCATAATGAATTGAAAATGGAACCTTATAAAAGTTTTATTCTCAAATTAAATAATGATGAACTGATATGGATACATGATTTTGGATCATATAAATATAATTTAATATAATTATTTATGAATAAAGATTAATTTCTTTAGGGGTAAATAGAGAGAATATGTAACTTGAATGAAAAATGGAGGTTCTGGAAGAAACCCTTACATTATGTTTGAAAGTGTTCTCCACTCGTGCTTAATATCATAGATATTGAAATTAGATTTATTAATAATTTTCTTCATATCCTATAAAAAATTTAAATAATTTGTTATACTTTTATTAAGTTTATTTTTCTCCTTTTTGAGGAGTTATTAGAATCAATTGTGTTGTTTGGGAGTCTCTGTTTCATTTGATTTCTAATTGGTTCACTTGTATGCATTCATGAAATATCATGTGAACTAGGATTAGTTATCCATAATAAAAATTACATTTTCTAATGACATTAATGGACATTTAGTGGTATTATACATAATTATTTGAGGTATTAGGTTGATTAATAAGATAATTTGTTAACGATAACCATTTATATTTAATGGAAATTTTTCGAACATTGGGAACTACTTTTATATTATATACTAATATTATGATTACATAATGATTAAATAACATTAACTAAGTTTTATAAAATTTATTAATATATGTTTTTTAAACAAAATACTATTTTTATGACCATCTATGTAAGTAGAATTGTAGACAAAAACTCTTTGTCCATGAAGGAAGTAAATTGGCACCTCCAGGATGATGTTTTCATTTTCTGAATAAAAATTAGTAGATAAGATATATTTTTGATATTAATTTAACATTACTAATTAAATAATATATATGATAAATTAGTTATCATGAAATTTGGGATATTAGAGGTAAGTAAATGATATAAAATGAAATGAAATTGAAAAAATATTTAAAGAACGAAAGAAGATTTAACCACTTGACTTAATATCTTTGAGTACCTCCTTAAAGGACATTGAAATGGTATTTTGGGTGAGAAAATTTTGAACATAATATGGGGGAGAGTTTTTGGGAGATATATTGGGTTTAAATTAGATTATCATAATGTATTTGGAGGTGTGAGGAGAATAGGTGGTCTGTGGTAGTATTTCAAATGGAGGAGAAAGGTGTTTTTAAATTATTTTATTCATTTTTAATTTTCCTCAATACTAGAAATAGTATTCATTATTGGGACTAAATACAGTTACTATTTATTGTGTGATTGATTTAATTGTTTCTGCATCAGTTATCCAACATCCATGACTTAATAATTAATGTATTTAGGTAATATTATAGATTACTATATTTCACAATTACTCAATAATTCTTTGGTATTCCAAAAAACAGAAAAAAATAATGCAATCATTTTTTTGATGTATAGAATTCAAATTTTTACACTATTATTTTGTATAAATTTATTTATATATAGTCAAGCAGGGAGCCTCAGTGGAAAAACGTCATTTATATAAAGAAAATGTGATTATTTGGTAATTTGATCCACAATTACCAATTTTCAATCATTATTTCATGTATTTGTTCGGTAATCCAATAATAAAATAAATATTAATGTCATACCATTTTCATGTAGGAAATGGAATAGTTTACATGAAGCCAATAGGATGTTTTCTTTTAGTTTTCAACTCTTGAAACATTAAATATCATGATACATACTAATGAATCTACCAATTCATATTATTACACCAGAAATATTCATTCAAATAACATTACATATTAGTGATACCAGGGTGTATAATGAAATTTGAGCTATGAGAATCATTTAATGACTCCATTTTTAGCTCAGGTATAGAGGGATCCGAAATCGTTTTCCCAAATTTTTTTAATTTCATCCTCATACCCAAAGCATGTTTACTTCTCATCATTTACACATTTAATTTTAAATTGATAAGTTTCAACATCATCGTATGAATGTTAATCCTTTCTAATTAATATGGTTGGTCACCAAATTGAAACCGTTTTTATTTTCACCTTTCTGGTAAATCACCATATCCATCATCACCGGATCCATAAACCCACGATCTCTTTTAATAAACATTTTATTAATAACTCCACAATCCATCATTATACATGAATCTTCTACCTTATTTTCTATCCATTAGAGAATGTCTGTTGAAAATTCATAATCCTTTTCTATAATAATCCATCTTCTTTTCCTCATGTTGAGTTCATTCTTTGTGAAGATACATTTACAACTCATGTGATCTGTAAATATCTCACATCTTTCACCATTGATATATTTTACCTATATCCTCACTGTATAAATTATATATTCTAACTCCATATCATGTGTTAGGAAGTTATTCTCATGAGATTATAACATACTTGGTGCATAGGAAATAACAATATCATTCTATAAAAGTGTATATCGATTTCCTTTATTTGTTGAATAACTATAATTCATAAATTCCCCATTCCTAAATGGAAATGAAAATATAATAGGATGCATCAAAACCCACTTCAATTCAAAAAATAATTCATCACGTAAAATGGTCAAAAACATAACCCATTTATGAGTAATCAATTTTAACGGGTTAGATATGTTGGATGAATATTTAACAAAATGATAATAGTATCCAACAAAATTTTTAGAATATTGTCTTTGAAATATCATCCATACACACATGAAATTGATAATATTAAAATCAACCGTCGATATTATTAAAATATTGTCCTCCATGATTTTATTCATATAATTCATTAATGGGATGTAGAGGATACTTAATCATTATTGTAATTTAAATAATTTCCCTATAGTCTTTGAAAATCCTTAAGGATCCATCTTATTGCATGATCAAGAGAACATGAGATCTATATGGAGAAACACTAGGTAAAATTAATCACTTAGTACTCAACACCACTAATTGTTTATTTTTCTCTAATAATTCCACATGGGCCATTATATATGGATTAATTGATATTTGAATTGAATAAGGTATTAAATAAATAGAAAACCCATCCTCTTAATCTAAAGGATTTCTAGGTAAATCCTTATTAAATAAATAAATATATTCATGTACAATTGGTACATCCCCAATTTGAATATTTTGTTCCTCATCCATGGATGATTTTTTCTTTTCTTCCGCATGAATTTAATTTCGAAGATATACTAGAGGTGGATCTAGATATGACACAAATTAAAATGTATTCCCTCTAAAGATGATAAATTCCATACATCCATCCTTGTTAAAAATATCGCTCTGTTTACGATAAATATTTCAATTATATATTGAATGATATGACATTATAAAGATTGTAACAAAACAAACTATTGCAATAATGATAAAATCATCAAATAGAGATCTTTTATGATATATAATAAGATTGGATGAACACATATTTCTTGAAATAAAGTATCCAGTGTGATTCTTTACTGACAACTCCTTTGTTATGGTGAATTGGAAATATCTATTCATTAAAGAAAACCATGAAGATATAATCGAATTAAATTATACATAGTAAGATAAATCATTAGTTATATTTGAGGAAATAATTAAAGAACTTATAAAAACAACATTATTAACCTCAAAATCATCTATTATGATCGTATTATATTTTCCTTGATCACACAGTCATTTTCGAGGAATCTACCTTAATGCTCAGAAATTCATTTGCATCACCTCCCATATCACTATAATTTTAGCATTGAACATTGGAAGGTTTTTATTTCACTTGAAATAATTATCATGATGGAATTTACCATAAAATATATATTAAATTCATTTTTGTTTTATTCAGGTACAAGGGTGATTCCATCCACAAGTATCATAGGTTTGAAAATTTACTTTTTTTATTCTACCCTTAATCCATTCATTTTTCTATATTAAAATTCTTCTCTTTTTCCCTGAAATCCTTATTTTTTAATGAATTATTTCTCTGTCTTGATATAATATGATCTTATATCATTGAATGATGACAAATATTGGGAGAACAATAACATTTGGATGAATGGTTTTAATGCGTAAAAAATCGATCAGCCATTCCATTTGGATTGATTATGTAATACAAAGCATGTATTGATAACATCCTAAATATGGATTCATATATTGAATGATTCACATCCACCATCTTCCACATATTTAATAATTTTTTGTCCATATCTATTAAATTTTTGTGAGGAAAAAAAATTTATAAATAATTTCATTAAAATCTTTACTTTACATATTTTCAATTTATTCCTCTTCCTTTGTGTTTAGAAGTAATCAGAATGATTCATCTGCATATCCAGATAGAAGGAAAACATCCATGACAACCTTATACCTTTCATTACATCCCAAAATGATGAATATATTTTCTAAGGAACTTATCCACTACTCAGCAACAAATGGCATTGTACTCCTATTTAATGATAGAGGTTGTTGTCTCATGTAGAGGTATAACATTGTACATCCATGGTGTGGATAAATATGCTCCATACTTGTATAGATATTATTCATAATCATAATCAACTGTCCCAGTATAGTTATAATTTTCTCACATATAGTTAAAGCACCAATACAAACATCATCATCTTTTAATTGAGGGAAATCCCTACATGTTATACTTATGTTGATGTGGTTTCTATTCCATTACATAATATCTATATCAAAACAATGGAATAATCTAAGTTATTTTACCAATATTAATTCCAAATACTCAATATGTTATATAAATTGAATATTTTATTTATAGAAAATCATAATCATCATTCCTATAGGGACATATTTACTTCTAAATCCGTTATAATATTTTATAAATAAAATCTAAATTAACCAAGGCGTATCCCCCATGATTGTGAAACAATGTGCATAGTAAATCTACTTTTCATATATCATGTTATGATGAGTCTATAATTATGTGCCTTGGTGGAGTTTTTAACCCTAAGTAGAATTATTCCCAAACCATTTCCACTTGTAATATCAAAAGAGATAGTGTATGACCATACCTATCACTTGAGAGATCATAATCATCCTACTATTTAATCATATAAATGACAGAGTAATCGACCTGAAAACATGTCAATGAGTGGATAGATAAATAATCCACATCCCTAGGGAGATATTAAGTAGCCATGAGTATCGTTACTAGAGATGAAATTAATGTAAATCATACTAATGTGATCAAAGACCTTGTTAATGGAATATGTTCTGAAAAGACTAATTATATATTAATAAATCAATTATTTTCAATAGATTGATCCCAAGTAGTTCCTATAGTTATTCCCTTAAATATAATAAATAACATGGAATAGAATATATATACTACTAAATACCTCTAGGAATCTGAAATGAATATGATGTTTCCTAGAATGAACTTGTGGGAATCCTAAAAATAAATAAATATGCACCATGTGAGGCTCATTATCCTATAACTAGGAAGTACCTATAGATCTCAATACCACATAAATAATAATAATGAGAAATATAAAATATTATATTGAGGTAGGTGAAATTAATATCCCACAACTATTTGTATATCCACTAAGGCTTACAATTTAAGTTTGTGCTCTATAGAATCATCCACTACCATCTCTAACAAAAATATATGCACTAGATCAAGGTCAGTCAGACATTTGAGCATCCATTGAGTTGCTCATGTCACGACACAAGAGATGGATCCTTCGCGAGATACTCAGCAGTGAGTCTAATGGTAGAAATAATACATTTGATCCCTGATTGTACGTTAATAACAGTGACTTACATTTCATCATGACAATAGTAAATAAGAAAATTCCTCCAACACCAGACCCACACAAAAAGTATGAAGGCATATTCATATTACATGGGATCATCAGAAAAATATATAGGTAACAACTTCTTAAAATTATTCCTTAAGTCACTATTATGAAATAGAATCCTTTAGTGGGACCCTTATTAACAGGATGATGATAGAGTCATACAACACTAGATCCTCTAGGTTGGATGATAAGTTGGGAAATCATATAGGGGTTCCTTGTTTGTAAATATCCTCATATAATCCTAGGACATAAGGGAACTTATCTAAAGGAACACACCCCTAATGTACATACTAAAAAATCATGAACAAAGAGAGATATATCATGGATCATCTCAGATAGATTTATGACTCCCAATATTCAACTATATTACATTATCAGAGAGAGAATATATCTATTTATGAATACCCCTGAATGGAAAAAATTTATTTTTAAAAATTCATCTAGGTTTTTACCATCATGGTATAAATATAAATCCACTTTATATAGACTATAAATGGGTCCAATTATGAGTCATGGGGAAGATGTTATGAATAATCCAAAAGGGTTTAAAATGTGTAGTACACTTCTTGTATACCAAATACACAATGTGTTCTCCCAAATCCAAACTTCTGTATGTACATCACTTAGAAATTGTGTGTCAAGGTCCATGTATAAGACATGTTCATCATGTATATGGTGTTTACACTACATGGTGTACTATACCATGTATATCACATCGTATGGCCATGTAATTTTCATTACCTAGTACCTTGACATGTCATGCATCCCACATACGATCTGGCTGTGTATTCTACATAGCCATGTGCTCATACATGTGTTGTCTAGTCCAAAAATACATGTCTTTAGATCATTATTTTTAACAGGAAACCCATAAAAATGCAAAAAATCGTGTTTTACCGCAAAAACCATTGATAGGACTTCATGGTGTCCAAAGAAATAATAGAATTTGTTTCAAATTTAAAAATGATGAATTTATTATTGTTTTTTGTGATTCCTAAAAATTGACAACCTTTGGGTCGAATACGATGACGCTTTTCCCATTTCAATGGTCTATGTCTACCACAAGATGATCTGGAACATCCCGAACATCAAAGGAGTAACTCCCTAACTACCTCAATATTAATCATTATTAATCACAATATCCGGTATCTTGGTTACAATAATGAAAATATAAAATGGTGTACATGGTAATCCATTGATGGTAATGAATAAAATCAAAATAAAAGAAGAGAAGGAAAAAGGAAAAGTAATAAAAATGGGGGACTGGAACTATCGTGGCAGAAAATGTGACTTTATACACCTCTATGGAAAAGTATCATATTATAGACATAGAAATATATAAAAATTCTTAATCGAACTCTATGTTCAAAATATATGGCCAATTGGAGCTATGAGAATAAATAAAAAATTTATTCACTAAATAAAAATTATTAATTATTCTGATAAAATTTTAACAACTAGTAATTTCGCATATCTCGAACCCTAGTGTAAACACCATTTTATAGGACTAAATATGTAATTGGTATAATTATCTGATATGATCAACTATGGGAAAATTGAAATTTAAACCCTAAAATAATTTGATTCTTAAAATTGAATATTTCACTCAATATTCCAGTACCAAAAAACATGGGACCATAAAATCTCCCCACCATAATCCTTCTCATCCCATTGAAGCATTGTGGAAAAACATAATGTCTTCCTATCAATCCATTCATCTTTAAAACAATTTCTCTTTATAGTAAATTGACATGAATCTAATGTCAAATAAATATCTTTTATATGTATGTGATTTAATGAAACTGATCTTATACACCCTACTATATGTATAACCTTATACTCGTTGCACATCAAAACACTGAGATCAATTACTCACATAAAATTTAAAATTTTAAATATAAATGAAGGTGGCCACCCCCAAATAGGAAATGATACAATCCCCACCATATGGATTATCCTATAATTCTCCTAGAGTGAAACCTAAAAAGGATTGTCTATCATCAAATGATAGACAATAAAGAAGAGAACAATATTGAAGTTGAAACAACTATATCATGGTGAACACAAGATGATATCTAAATAGAGCATGATCATATCTATCTTAGCGTAAATATAAATTCCCTCAGTCATCATGGATTGTTATATATCGAATACAAGCCCGCAACGAATGGACATCACTACCATTAACCAACACCTAACACCACATCTCCCAATGGTGACTATCCAGGTCCAACTGTTGTTCAACTATCTCTCTTAACTAGTTTCACTTCTTATGACAGTTATACTATGAAGGGACTTTATACATTTATCCACAAATCAATTGAATCCATTACCATAGTAACTCATGAAAAATTCGGTCTTCGGATCACAAAATGACACTGAATTGTTTACATTTTTTAATGGATCCTTAGGTTTCTATTATGTACAATTATCACTAGACTCACAATCATGTGAGTTACCAAAAACTAGGATAAGTTGGATGTCCTACACGAAACATACCTCTCAATAATCTAAAAAATACCATAAAAATAGACATAAAAAATGGGCACTTGAGTTATCCAATGATCTATTCCATGACCACATGTCACACATCACCATTCAAGTCATTTGTATCCACTTTCACTATGAGTACATTATAAATAGATGAATCACTATTCAACTTGTCGAGGAACCGAAAACAACAAATACAATTCAAAAAAAATTAGATACCAAATAACCCAAGTTTCTTGCCTAAAGCTAATGGAATCAACATTCCTATATCAAATCTTTTGAGTAGTAATCATGACTCTTTATATAACTGTGCAAATAATGAACACATAATCTAAATTAGCATTAGTGAACATAGGCCAACCTCTCACATGGGTTTACATCGTTAAAAAAATCATCAAAATATAGATGAGTTTTAGTCAAAACAGAGGGTCTTTTGGTATATCACATTACACTACTAATCATGTCTCACAAATGGTTCCAAAGGTGGACCCACCTTTAACAAATGACTAGACTAGCCATGGGAGGTTAAAAAGAAATTTTTTATACATGTGTATAGACTAATTTTCCTTCCTAAAAGGAATTTGATCCACACTGATCATCCTTATAAAGAGTTTCACCATTGAGGTCATGAAGTTATTGTAACACCCCAGGTAAATAAATAATATGATATTTTCATAATTATCCCTATTTTTGAATAAAATATTAATAATACTATAAATGGAATTCTATGCTCAAGGGAATACCCAATATGCAACAACGTGTTTCTTTGAAATCTTACGTTGCACTCTAATAATAAAATAATATTATTTTAAAATGTAGTTAAATCCTAGCCATTGTAATGGCGGAAATTAACGGAACTAACTATAAAATGATTATATATGGTTGTCAAATATTTTTACCTTTATCCAATAAATTTTGGAGGCTTTAAATGAAAATTAATCCAATATTAAGCATAAATATTCTAATATTCTTTAAAAGGTCGATTAACCTCCTTTTGATGGAGAACCCATTTTAAATATACTTTTTACAATTTTATATTTTTTATTTGACAATATAAAATCCTTCTCAATAATCTGGACATCAAAATTTACTTTGTGTAAAATTTTGTTATTTTTCCGATAAAGATAATTTTTATTGAAAATGTTTCATTTTAATTAAAATCCTCCTTTTAATCTGATTTATTTATATGGATATATTATATTTTTAATTTATATTAGAGTGTATTTATAATATATTTTTACCATTTAATCTAATGGTGGTCATTGGAATTAATTTCACTTTTAAATTGGGCTTAAACTAGTGTCAATATTTTAATAGATATTGTTTCTTAAAAACAAGCTATTTATTTTGATAACGTGAATTAATTACTAAATTAATTAATGCAATATATATGTTTTTAGTTTTGTAAAATAGAAATAATTTTTGAATTCATAATATCAAATATTTCTTAGGGTGAATTTTTGGTATTTTTCTGAAAAACTTCAATTTTTGATGAATAGTGAAACCACTAAGTTGTAGTTTTAAAACTGATTTTTCGTTTAAATGAAACATTACCACTTCTGTGATTTGAATTTCAAAAATCCAAAATACATGGTTTTCATTAGGATTTAAAATGTTGTTCAATTGGATTAAAATAATTTTTTGGTCAATAGTAACTTTTATGTTTTTAATCGCGATTAAAGGTAATTAGTGTAATTTACGATAAAAATAATGTTTTAATAATATGAAATGACCTAGAAACATGTCCTACTCTAATTGGATGTGTCATGGCCGACCAAAAAAATCCGTGGGTCAACTTGGGGACCCCATAGATCCACTTTTTTTGGAAAATGACATAAATTACTTTTTATTTTAAGTTAAAATAAAAATGTCACAAGCATGAGTTGTTTTACTAAAACAATTTTTAAATGGGGTTATACAAGTCATATCTTTGAATATAAATATTAATTATAAAGCTAAAAATATTTCCTTCATCATGATATTTATTTTATAATTTGTAGACATTATATAAATTAAATTATTTTGGACATCATGATGATGCAGCGATTACCTCATTAATAAAGGATTTAAATAAAATTAAATGATAATGTTAAAACTATAACATACCCTTGTAAAAGACCTATTGGATGAGTATATTTCAAACCCTTAGCGTAGTATCCTATAAATACATCAATGTGGGTCCTTTAAAATCCGAAACTCATTTGAAAATAAAGTAACATTTTGTAACTTTCCAACAGTGCCCATCCTCTCCTCTTATAAAAGGCCCCCACCTCTACCACCTTACCCACACCTCTCAAGCCTTTGGCTCGGCCAACCTCTGCTATTTTTGTCTCTCCATATCCCTCTATTAATCATTTAAGCTTCACTTTGGGGAGAAGTCTTCCCAAGGAAGCCTTTGATCTCAAATCAAAGAGAGATACCCGATTTTAAGGTAATGTCTTCACTTGTGTTCTTTTGTTTTATTTTTCTTCTCCAACCCCCTAAACTCTTTTTATTAATTTCTTTTCTAACAACTCCAGTATCTTAAATATACTAGGATGTTGTTATAATAACTATTCTAGCTACACTTACACACACCTACAACTTATGGTTAGTGAACATACTGTTTCTGTGGATGGTGAATTTCTGCATCATGAAACGATGATTGTTCAATATTCTTTTAACACCCTCAAAGGAGACCATTAAGATGTCAATATTTTTATATATGATACATAAGATTATGTATTTTTCATTTATGGCATACCTTAATGGTTTCCATTATGGTTAAACGCGATATCTTCATTTTAGGATGTGCTGACTATCGCCCCCTCAAAGTGATTTTATTCGTTAATACCATATGTGGTACATATAAATGATAGATTTAATGATATTATATATGATACCATACTGGAATTATAATACTATTGTGAATAATTATGTTTTAATTCCATTAAATAAAAAATATAAATGGAAGTAGCGTTCATGCGTACGTACTGCTTACCGTCTTCATGAACGGTGCATTTCATTTTTTACCTCTAAATGTTATTTAATATTATAAATGCAAGTATATAATGGATATATATGATATATATGATATATACATAATTAATATAATTCTGGATATAATATATATTTTACCCCATGAACAAATTGTAATTATAAAGAGTTTATTTTTTACTCAAGTAGAAATGATCTACAAAACAACCATTATTAACTTAAATAATTACATATAGTTAAAAGCATGGTAGTAACTGATATTAAAGGAATAATGAACTTTAAAATGGTTCTTAAGCATGTATAAATTAAATAATGTTTATTAATCAGGAGGTTAATGAACAATCGAGTCAAGTCGGACCCGAGGTTATGGATCCTACCTCTCTCTTTCTTTTTTAATACACTCTTTTATGTTATTCCTTTTAAGCTCATATTTATTATGATTGGGATGCTCTTTTATATTAATCATACTATACTTTTTATTTTAATTTGATGCGAGACCCTATTTTCTCTCATTAATCCATTTTGGATGTTTTAATTGGCACCGTTAGGATGCCGAAATTTCGTAAGGGGTTTTTATCTCACTTTTTGTTTCCATGAGATTCATGCTACATTTTCCAATATTTTCTTTTGAGTGGTGTATGTACTTTCCATTATTCTACTCTTTATGTAACATTATTTCGTTTATGAGTATTTACATCAATGTTGTATAGTCCTTCTTTCATGCGGTGTACATTTCGAAAGTTACCCAAATCGGTAAGGGAACCTTTCACCCACCTCTTTTTAAAAGACTTAATTTGTTATGTATTTTAATTTTCATCTTATTATGTGGGGATATGTTCTTATATATCCTTATTGCCGTAAATTGTATGTCGAAGAGATGAGATACCCTTTATCTCTCTCATCAACACTTTTTCTAAAATTTGATGGGACGCCGTTAGGCTGTCAAGGGAACTTCTTAACCCAATTTTGATTTCTTTGGGTTCAACATGTAGTTATTGAATATGTCATCATTTGAATATGTGTGAATTCCCTTTGATTATTTTACACATAATATCCACTTATATTGGGTGTATTTATATTTGTCTCACATAATAATGAGATTGATTTATCCTTAATTTAAGGATTCCATCTTTATAATGGATTTCATCTAAATTTACATTTCCATTGAGACTTCATTGTTGTTATGCACCAATTCACTCTTATATGGTGTATATACTGTCTTTTGGAATATTATATCATGAATCCCTTTATTCTCATGATATTATAATGTTTTGATTAAATGTTATTCCTCAATTATTGTATTCAAGTGTCTCTCATTTTGTTAAAAACCCTTTAAGTAAAATATCGTTTTAAATGTTTTAGTGATTTAATCTTATAAATACTTCTCATTAATATCCATGTTTTCAAAATAGTTTTAAGGATTTATTTATATGGATATTAATTTTTTAAAATGTTAAAAGCTTCAATGTGTTATGGGAAACTTTGATTTAGAGATCTCTTTATTAAATTTTTTACATGGTTTTGAAAATGGTTTTTAGAATGGATTCATTAGTTCAATATCTTAAAATTTTATATTGTTATTGCAATGTGGGAATGTTATCATTCCTTTATGCTTAAGTTATATGATATGATTATGTTATTGTTCTTGGGAATTGTTATAAAGACGGGTGGTTCTGTGATAAACTAAGGGCGGGTGAGCCTGATATAGCTCTCCAATGCATTGTGTAACACGAATGAGTTAAACGTTAAGGTTTCTCCAAATAGATTTAGGGAATATACTGTGATGGGTATTCCAAACGTAACCAAGAGGGTTACTCCATATGTAAGAATGTTATTAATTTCCAAGTTACCTTTATGTCTTATGATTTATATGATTTATTCACGATTTTATGAGGTGTGTTAAAGGGATTATGTTTTATGGGTAAAGTATGATTTCATTCTTATGTATATATGTACTCATGTTTCCATTCCATACTTTTTATAACCCTTACTAAGATTTTTATGCTCATCCTAAGTTTTTGAAATGTTTTTCATAGGTCAAGGGAATGGTACATGATATTATGATAGTTTCAATGAAGTGTCAATAATGAATCCATGTTTTATTTTAAATATGTTTCCGTTGATGGGAAAAATGAACACTATATTTTATGTAACCACATTGTTTAAATGTGGAATGTAATGCATGTTTTATGATCTAATTATCTAAAACTCTAATCCTGAAAAGATCCTCAATGTGTAATCTTGTAATAACTCAAGATTAATATGGTTTAAGGTTGGGGCCTTATAGTTGGTATCAAAGGACGGTTTAGGTAACTTTAGAGGTTAGTGTGTTGTTTAAGAAAAAGTGACATGTTTTGTATAACCACAATGGTTAGTATATTCGATGGATCATTGTTTTTTTTAAAAGTTATAATGAGTTTGAGATAACATGGATAAGTATATCTTGGTGTTTATCTTCCTCTTTTTTATTTAATGATTTCACTGATATACTCACACTGACCATTTTGGTTTTAGTAAATTGCTGGATCTAGCAGGCACCAAAGTAACAGTGGATTTGAAGAAAACTATGACGGTTTTATGAAAGAACAACTGAATGATATGGGAGTTGCAATGAGAACACTTGTGGTTATTCTCAACCAACTATCTGGAGTCATGATTGACCACCTGAACCATAGTGATTTTTATAAGGAATCGTATATGTGAGAAACAAATCCCTACAGAAGATCAGGTAATAATCATAAAGGTATGTATGTTCAAAAACCTACGTGTCAAAAATGTGGAAAGAAACACATAGGAAAATGTTTCAAAGGGACAGAAAGATGCTATAGATGTGGAAATGAAGGTCATAAAGCAAGAACCTACCATGTAAAAAGGAATCATCTAGTTGACTCTAGGGAAGGGAATGAAGTTCTTTCTGAAGGATCAGTTGAATGTTTTAAATGTGGTGTGCATGGTCATTATGCAAGCACATGACCTACGATGAAGTTTCGTGAATGTGGTCTCCAAGATCGTACAAATATTCATTTTCTAATACCTAATGCCATTCCGATTGAGGATGAAGAAATTGACAATGAAGAATGAAAGGTATTGAATATTTCTTAACATAGTTTTTCCTATTATTGGAATCATAGGATATGATTCATGATTTTGTGTGTAGGAAAGAAGTATTTCAGAATAAGATGAAAAGGAAGGGATAATGGATCATGAATAATGATGAATGAGTAAGAATTCATCATATAAGGTATTCAAGAGTTATGGTAGATTTTAGGATGGTGAAATTCTTAGATTTATTAAGTCTCTTTTGATGATGGGGTTACATTAGAAGACTTTTTATAGTAACCCTAATGTTTGATATACGAAAATTTTATTCAAGGAATAATTATCCTTTCTTTTGTGGATATAGTTATAAAGAACCATTTGGTTTTATATGATCCTTGAATTTGAGGCAAATAATCGTTAATACATTTTGGGTTGCAAAATGGAAGTTATCAGATATCCTTTGGAGTAAAAATATTTTATGGTTATTTTTTATGAATTTATCTCTTTTTGAGGAATGTTGTAAAATTATATTGTTTTTGAAAAGGGACAACATGAAGACCATGTGACAACCCATCACGTCGGACGAAGCTACGGAAATCGAACCCACAACCAAATTTCAACTGGTATTTATCACCTACCACTGGACTATGTGAGGTCCCTGGTTAGTATGAATGATTCTTTTTAGTTATATGATTTTATGAATTGAGAATAAGTTAATTTTTTTTTATTATCAATGGAAATGATTATCCTATCATGGAGGATATGTGATTAGGTTAATTAATTTTCATTTTGATACTGTAAGAGTAACTGATGTTATTTTGGAGAAAAATGTTAAAATTTATCTTAGGAGACTATGTGATTAAATCCTTCAGAGAATTGGGTTTCAATCTTATTTTGGATTACTTTGTAGAATTTTGTGGATAGATGTTTATTGAATGGTCTTTGTTGAACTTTGGGTTTTAGTTTTGATTAAGTTATAAATACATGGGATGTATATAGTTCTCTTTTTTGGATTAGGTGATCCTCTAGAAGTTGATTAGAACTCTTTTATTGTGAACAAGTCATCCTAAATACTCTTCTTTTAGAGAAAATATGAGTTCCTGTAAGAAATCTAGTTAAAGATGAAATTCAACATGACAATTATGTATGCTTCCTTATGTTATAGTTATGATCATAAATAAATTCATCAATGAAAAGTAACTTAAAACAAAAATGATTTCTGTTAATTTTTCCTAATGGGGAATCAAATACCGTTTAACCCATCACAAGTTTGTGATTTTCTTGTTGTTAACTTTCTCCTAGACATGTTTATGATCACTCTCCATCAGAACATGACCCTTTTCTTTTTCCTCCATATCCATATTTTCATACTTGGAATACTAGTATGGGTTAACATGGGTGACATTTGTACTTCTCTCCCATTATTTTAAAGTGATAGTTTTACTGACTCTTGTTCTGATGTGGGATTTTAAATGATGCTTCCAAGCACAATTTTAAAATTGCAAGGACGCAATTCCAAAAGGGGGGAAGGATTTAACACCCCAGGTAAATAAAGAATATGAAATTTTCATATTTATCAATATTTTTTAATAAAATATTAATAATTCTTTAAAGGGAATGCTATACTCGAGGGTGTACCCAATACGCAACAACGAGTTTATTTGAAATCTTACGTTGCACACTAATAATAAAATAATATTATTTTAAAAGGTAGTTAATTCCTAGCCATTGTAATGGTGGAAATGAATGGAACTAACAACAAAATTATTATATATTTTTGTCAAATAGTTTTACTTTTATCCAATAAATTTTGGAGGCTTAAAATACAAATGAATCCAATTTTAAGGATAAATATTCTAATATTATTTAAAAGGTCGATTAACCGCCTTGTGATGGAGAACACTTTCTAAATATACTTTTGACAATTTTATATGTTGTATTTGACAAAATAAAATCCTTCTTTAGAATCTGGAAATCAATATTTACTTTGTGTAAAATTTTGTTATTTTTTCGATAAAGATCATTTTTATTGAAAATGTTGCATTTTAATTCAAAACCTACTTTTAATCTGATTTATTTATATGGATATATTATATTTTGAATTTATATTAGAGGTTATTTATAATATATTTTTACAATTTAATCTAATTGTGGTCATTGGAATTAATTTCACTTTGAAATTGGACTTAAACTAGTGTCAATCTTTTAAAAGATATTGTTTCATAAAAACATGTTATTTGTTTTGACAGCGGGAATTAATTATTAAATTAATTAATGAAACATAAATGTTTTGAATTTTGTAAAATATGAATCATTTTTATATTCAGAATATCAAATATAGCTTAGGGTGATTTTTTGGTATTTTTATGAAAAACATCAATTCTTGATGGATAGTGAAACCACAAAGTGGTAGTTTAAAAACTGAATTTTCGTTTAAATGAAACATTACCACTTCTGTGATTTGAATTTCAAAAATCTGACATACATGGTTGTAATTAGGATGTAAAATGTGGTTCAATGGGATTAAAATAATTTTTTGGTGAATAGTAACTTTTAAGTTTTTAATCCCGATTAGAGGTAATTAGTGTAATTTAAGGTAAAAATAATGTTTTAATAATATGAAATGACCAAGACACATGTCCTACCCTCATTGTATGTCTCATGGGCGACCAAGACAATCCATGGGTAAACTTGGGGACCCCATGGAGCCACTTTTGTGGGGAAATGACATAAATAACTTTTTTATTTTAAGTTAAAATAAAAATGTCACAAGCATGAGTTGTTTTACTAAAACATTATTTTAATGGGGTTATAGAAGTCATATCTTTGACTATAATTATTCATTTGAAATATAAAAAGATTTCCTACATCATGATATATTTTTTAAAATTTTTAGACATTAAATAAATTAAATTATTTATGACATCATGATAATGCAGCAATTACCTCATTAATAAAGGATATAAATAAAATTAAAAGATAATGTTAAAACTATACATTAAACTTGTAAAAGACCTATTGTATGAGTATAATTCGAACCATTACCACCTTATCCAAGAAATACATCAATTTGGGACCTTTAAAATCCAAAACTCATTTGAAAATAAAGTAACATTTTGTAACTTTCCAAGAGTGCCCCTCCTCACCTCTTATAAAAGGACCCAACCTCTACCACCTTACCCACACACTCAAGCCTTTGGCTCATCCAACCCCTTCTTATTTTGTCTCTATGCATCCCTATATTACTCCTATAAGCCTCACATCGGGCATAAGGCTTCCCAAGGAATCCATTGAGCTCAAATCAAAGAGAGATATCTGATTTTAAGGTAATGTCCTCACTTGTGTTCTTTTGGTTTACATTGCCTCTCCAACCCACTAAACTCTTTTTATTAATTTCTTTTGTAAAAACTCAAGTATCTTCAATATACTAGGATGTTGTTATAAGAAGGATTCTAGCTACACTTACATACACCTACATGTAATGGTTAACGAACATACTGTTTCTGTGGATGGTGAATTTGTGCCTCACAAAACGAAGATTGTTCAATATACATTTAACACCATCAAAGGTGGCCATTAAGATGTCACTATATTTATATATGATATATAATATGTTTATGTTTTACATATTCTTCTGTATTTTTCATTTATGGAATTCCTTTATGGTTTCCATTATGGTTTAACGTGATATCTTCATTTTAGCAAGTGCGGACTACCGCCCCCTCAATGTGATTTGATTCATTAATACCATATGTGGTACGTATAAAGGATAGATTTGATGATATTATAGATGATAACATACTTGAATTATAATAATATTATGTATCATTATGTTTTAATTCCATTAAATAAGAAATAGAAGTGGAAGTAGCGTTCATGCGTACGTACGGCTTACCGTCTCCATGAACGGTGGATTTCATTTCTTACCTCTAAATGTTATGTAATATTATAAATGCATGTATATAATGGATATATATGATATATATGATATCTAAATAATTAATATAATTATTTATATAATATATATTTTACCCCATTAACAACTTGTAATTATAAAGAGTTTATTTTTGACTCAAGTAGCAATGATCTACAAAACGACCATTATTAACTTAAATAATTACATAGTATTCATAGCATGGTATTAAGTGATAAAAAATGAATAATGAACTTTAAAAATGTTATTAATAAAGTATAAATTAACTAATGTTTATTATTCAGGAGGTTAATGAACGATCGAGTCAAGTCAGACCCGAGGTAAGGGATCCTACCTCTCTCTTTCTTTTTAAGTAAAGTCTTTTATGTCATTCCTTTTGAGCTCATCTTTCTTATGATTGGGATGTTATTTTATATTACTCTTACTGTATATTTTATGATCATTTTATGACAGAGCCTATTTTCTCTCATCAATCCATTTTGGAAGTTTTAATTGGCGTCGTTAGGCTGCCAAAATTTCGTAAGGGGTTTTTATCTCACATTGTGTTTCCGTGAGATTCATGATACATTTGCCAATATTTACTTTTGAGTGGTGTATGAACAGTCCATTATTATAATCTTTGTGTAACAAACATTCGTTTATGAGTATTTACATCAATGTTGTATAGTCCTTCTTTAATGGGGTGTACGTTTCGAAAGTTACCCAAATCGGTAAGGGAACCTTTCACCCTACTCTTTTTAAAAGACTTCTTTTGTTATGTCTTTTAATTTTCAAATTATTATGTTGGGATATGTTCTTATATATCCTTATTTCCATAAATTTTAGGTCCAAGAGCTGAGATACCCATTATCTCTCTCATAAACTCTTTTTCTAAAATTTGATGTGACGCCGTTAGGCTGTCAAGGGAACTTCTTAAACCAATTTCGATTTCTTTGGGTTCAACATGTAGTTATTAAATATGTCGTCATTTGAATATGTGTGAATAAAATTTAATTATTTTACACTTAATATCCACTTATATTGTGTGTATTAATATTTGTCGCACTTAATTATGAGATTTATTTATCTATAATTTAAGGATACAATCTTTATAACGGATTTCATCTCAATTTACATTTCCATTGAGACTTCAGTGTTGTTATGCACCAATTCAATCTTATATGGTGTATATACTATCCTTCGGAATATTATATCATGAATCCATTTATTCTCATGGTATTATAAAGTTTTTATTAAATTTTATTTCTCAATTATTGTATTCAAGTGTCTCTCATTTTGTTAAAAACCCTTTAACTAAAATATCGTTTTAAATGTTTTAATGATTTAATATTATAAATATTTCTCATTAATATCCTTGTTTTCAATATGGTTTTAAGGATTTATTTATAAGTATATTAATGGTTTAAAATGTTAACTGCTTCAATGTGGTATGGTACACTTTGATTTAAATATCTCTTTATTAAATGTTATAAATTATTTTAAAAATGGTTTTTAGAATGGATTCATTATTTCAATATCTTAAAATGTTATATTGTTATTGAAATGTGGGAATGTTATATTTCCTTTATTCTTAAGTTATGTGCTATGATTATGTTATGGTTCTTGAGCATTGTTATGAAGATGGGTCGTTCCGTGATAAACTAAGGGTGGGTGAGCCCGATGTAGATCTCCAATGAATTGGGTAACACGAAGGAGTTAAACGTTAAGGTTTCTCTGAAAAGATTTAGGGAATATACTATGATGGGTATTCCAAACGTAACCAAGAGGGTTGCTCCCTACGTAATAATGTATTGAATGCCTCAAGTTACCTTTATGTCTTATTATTTCTATGATTTATTCATGATTTTATGAGGTATGTTAAAGTGCTTATGTTTTATGGGTAAAGTATGATTTCATTCATATGTATATATGTACTCATGTTTCCATTCCATACTTTTTATAACCCTTACTGAGCTTTTCATGACCATCCTTTGTTTTTGAAATGTTTTTCACAGGTCAAGGGAATGGTACATGATATGATGATTGTTTCAAGGAAGTGTCAAGATAGAATCCATATATTATTTTAAATATGTTTCTGTTGATGGGAAAAATTAATACTATCTTTTATGTAACCACTTTGTTTAAATGTGGAATTTAATGCAAGTTTTATGATCTAATTCTCTAAAACTCTAAACCTGAAAAGATCCTTAATGTGTAATCTTGTAATAACTCAAGATTAAGTATGGTTTAATGCTGGGGCCTTATAGTTAATGAATAAAATAATGACGAATGGACACTCATTGGGAATCTTTAAAGGGTTATACTCTTTGGAGGATCATTTTATGAGAAGCTACCTAGTATATATTGGCCTCGTACCCACAATATGACTTGATAAATACAACTGGAGGTTTTTAAATTAGAATCTCTATCTAATATATGCAAGAATACACAATATATATTATTACAGATTTTTCACATAATAGGAAAAAGAAACAACACCCTAAATGGGGTATAACACATGGGAATCATGTTCCCGATCAACTTTCATCATTTGCAGCACCACAGATCTATAAGGATGGATTCATCAGCCTCTGAACCAAATTCCTCATTGTAAGTACACTTAACCAACCATTAGAAGGAAATGTATGTGCATGTTTTTTCAATTGAGTCGAATGAACCCAAAATCCAATACTGGGAAAAAATTTAATTTTTTTCCACATTAAGAAATTGAAAATATTTATTAGAAAAATCATAAACAAGAATGCCAATAAAATATGAATCCTACTTTCCTAATATGATTCCTGAGACTCCTCTTACATTTTTATGCTATGTGTGAAAATCAATTAATAGTATTATACCAGTGACAAAGATGATGTTATCCATTTAATATCACAAAATCTAAACAACATTTTCATTTATCACACTAAAAAAATATAAAAATTTGACATTTCATATTATAATAGTAATCCCATAACAATTGAAACTAAGACCTATTACCAGAACAGTTTTTCTTGACACACAATTCCAATTTCAACCCTATATTCAGACACAATATTAATACTCAAAAATAACATGTCACAAATAGTAATATAACATTAAAAGAAACAAAAATGATATCACTTTTTAATATCTCATACTACGCTCCACTAAATTGGTTATCTGATCACATTCGTTATGTAGAATCGAGCATGACTGTCAATATGCCAGAGGCTACAAACTAGCAGCGGCAGGTATTGTAGAAGCATAGGTACTATAGTATTAATATTCATATAATGGTTCTTCAGCTGAAAATTAGGTCCTACGGGACATGTAATGGGCTACATGCCCATTGGGCCTTCAGGTTGTGTAATGGTTCTCCCTCTACCCAGTCAAAAGATGTATTTGATTTTCATTAATAATAAAATAAGGCTTCAGCCCCAACCATTGAAACAAAAGTAGAAATAACTATATATCATCCAATGCATTGAATTTTCATTGTTAATTTTGAGAAAATATTATGTAATAGAACATTCTATGATTACTAACTTAATGCAATAGAATCCCAAACAGATATGTCATACATACATCACTTTTCAACCACTGTGCTGACCATACATACTATATTACAATAAGGAAAATAAAAAAACTGTACAGTTCTCTACTACTACCTCAAATACCGACCATATACCTAGTATCCATGAAGTTTTTTATCTTATTCATCCTAACAATATAAATAAACATGATAAAATGTCATCAATCATGAAACAATAGTCCCCTTCCCTAACAACCATGCTCTTCATGATCAACCAGAAAGGTAGACCTAAGGGGACCATACACACCATGGTACAGGTAGAATGGTGAGAAATAATCTTTTTTGAACACACAAATGATTAGCGACCCTTAGAAAATGATAACGAAATATGTTTATCGCAGCTTGTACAAACCTAGAAAGATTAAGAAATCAAATAAATAACATGAAACCGAATAAGACCCATGGATCTGTCATTCAGGTCAACATATAAAGATCCATAATGAATATTTATATTAAAATTCATATATATGTATATTACAATACATAAATATGAATATACCTGATTTAGGTGAATGAGATAATATAAAACTATAACAGTCGATCATGGGTGCGTAATACTGATCGCTTGGACATTCTATTCAATGGAATTGAGAAGGATTTCATACAACTCATGTCATGTATCATTATCTCAATATCATGATATGTAATCCCTAATTTCAAATACATGATTTTTAAGCCCAAAAATATCTATGAGAGAACTAACATCACCATTTGGGGATACTCCTCCTTAACTTGGGTTGAAGGGTACTTGCCTCCAATCATTAAAAAAATGGATTCCAAGGATGTATGTCATGAAATCATACAGATGGCCTCTGATTTGGATATCAGGTTTCTCATTCCATTTATATCTTATCCAATATATAATCCCGAGGTTTTGGCTTATATGCATTCATGACAATGAATCACGGATGAACCCTAACCATCTGACCCTTAGGTAAGCTGTTAGGATAGATCACAAGGGAGATATCATGCTCAACCCTCAAGCATTCAAATGAGGGATACAATAATCATACCAATATATCAAGAGATCTTAATCATCCATGAGTATATAATGATGTGAAACCCAAGGTAAAAAACTACGGTATAGTAAAATTGATCAACTAGAGTTTAATAATCTCATTCAATTAGGATAGTGTAATCATCCATGAGATTCATTTCATTAAGGAGGGCATAGTCATCATCCAAGAATGTCAGATAGATATATATGAATCATCCCCTACACTTGGGAGTTCTTCATCTTCCATGAGTATCATTAATAGGGATGTTATGCATGTGTATCAAAATAATTGGCTCAAATATTGGATCAAAAGAAGCACCTTGGGAAATGAAAATTATAAAATAATCAATTAAAGAGTCTTAATAGATAGATCTGATTTAGTACATTGGGTGTCCATAAAAATAAAAAATTCCATGGATTGTATGGTGGTTCTCGTTAAATACAATTGGGCATCTATAAATAATAATAAGGATCTCATGAATAATGGTTGGACATCCCAAAGATAATTAAAGATGCATCACGCCAGGATCATTATCCACCATCATGGAAGTAACTCCGGCAATCATCGATACATAAATAAGAATTATTAAAATTTTAAATAATTGAATATTTTTTGTTGAACTTGTAACCCACTACTATAGATATATCCTATCAGGCTTACTATTTTGATGAGAGTTCTAAAGTGACAACCTCTACCACCTCTACTAAAAACAGATGTACTACCTCAGGGTATATCAAACATATAAGAACCAACTTGGTCCTTCTAGTCATAATACTATAGGAAAATCCTAATTTGGAGGCACGAAAGGAGGAGTAATGGGAGGAATCCAATATTGGAACATGAATAATATGTAAATACAAGAATCCTATATAGGATCTTTGGAATGGAATGTATTAAATGGTGTCCTGTAATGGAATTTCACAACATAAATGTTGGAAGTGGAATCCATCATGTGCTCCTTAGATTAGTATATTCTTTTGGGTTTCCTACATGTTATTCTCTAAATAATCATTAAGGTATGGAATACCTCGGGGGACCCAAATTAATTGGATTAACATAGAGGAATCATACATGAGATCCTATAGCTTGAAATGTGGGATGAGGAATACTTCATGGGATTAACATAAGGAACTATTCACATAGAGTCATGGTCCAGAAGGTCACATATGTCAATTGTTATGTCTTGAAGAGAAAAGAGTTATATGAATCAATCTATAGAGAATTAACATGGCTCATCTTAGATAAATGTATCAATTTAATGAGACAACTAGATTCGATTTCCAGGTAAACAATGTATTTGATTAATAATTCTCCAAAAACACCACAAACAAACCCAATAAAATAACACAAGGGTATTACCATCATTATCAATGTGAAGACATACTAAAAATGTACTACTCATGGGACCAATTCCGAATCATGAGTGAAAACATATGAACACCCAAAAAATTGTAGTAATAGGATTATTCATGAAAATTATGCCAACTACACAGATTTTTTCCCAAATACCCACATGGGCATGTACCTCAGATGTAAATGGGTTTTAAATGCTCATTTTCATGACATCATCATCATGTACATGGTATCTACACTATATAGTTTACCATATTGTGTTCAACACATGTCCATGCCCCGTAATTGTCCTAGTCTCGTATGATTACATATTGTACAACCTACATGGGTTCTAGTTGTGTAATATACATGGTAATGTTCCCCTACATGGGATACCTAGATTGGTTCTCAGCTATAAACACAGGTGAAAATAATTCTTTTTCATATCTGTTTTTATTACCTTTTATCATTGGTTAATATGCAGTGTTGTTGTGTAGTAAATTGTAAATTAGTTTATAATATCTTTTATAAATAATCGACATTATAAATATTCTTTTTCAATGTATTTCCTGTCAATTATTTAAAAATTGATGTAAAAAAAGTTCTCCCACATCGGTTCTAAGAAATAATAGATGTGAAAGAACGATTTACACATATGGTTTTTAATTATTGGCATGAAAGATAGAAATATTTAAACATTCGTGTAGTTTACAACTTAATAAATGTGAATAAGAGAGAGGAAATTGATATTTCACCACGGTTAAGTATATAACAGATGTGAAAGATCCATAAAAAATCATTATTACAGAACATTTTAATAAAATAACTAATTTCTTTGAAGGGTTTTCACATCAGTTACTAAATAACCGGTGTGAAAACCCATAATTTATATTCTTAACATAGATTAAAAAATAAATTTTATGAAAAATAAAAAATTTAAATATATCTTGTCCACCCTTCCCCCTTCCTCAAAAAAGAAGAAAAAAAATACAATAGTAGAAATAGAAGAGAACGAGTAGAAAATAACATCACACTTGAAATTTAAAATTTATAGTTTACACTACATAATATAAAAAATACAAAAATGAATTAAACATGTGAAATTATTTTCCGATATATTATTATAATTCCTCAAATCCATTTCACAATAATTCCTATAGTTACCAAAGAGATAAAAATTATAATGGAATTTTTTAACATGTATCTATGTGGAATAAAATGAATCAGATATCAAGGAAATTTTTATAAATAAATATAACCTTATCTAACTTTAAAAAACCCCATTTGATGTTATTTATACCATAAATCATTTAAAATCAAGTGAACATTATATTACAAAATGATTATTACATTGTCACCTAATATAATTTATTAAATATAAATAATATTTATATGTAATATATAAAACATTTAATAATGGAAAATGAAAATACATCGTTGCTTTTAAATATTTCATTTTGAAATTACTCTTTTATGTAGATTCTATATAAAAATCAGATTATCTATTTAGAAATAAAAAAAATAAAAAAAATATGTAATTAGAATATAAACAGGCATTAAAATACTCAAACATACATGTTCAATATTTTCATAAAATTTTCATTCACTACTCTATGGATTGATCATAGCCATTATAGTGTCTTATATCCTAAACAAGAACACCCAACATCCCATATACACTAATATATAAGAAAATATTATAATATTGGATTTTATGATAATGGATATAAATCATTTTATGAGAAATATTTTTCATACCCATGAAAATAGGAATCATTCATCACTAAATAATTCTATTATTATTAAATTATTCATCAATATAACCTCTTTTATCTACATTAGTAATCTTCCAAAATACAATTCAGATTAATTTTGTATCTATAAATCCTAATTGTTACGCCCCGACCCTAGTTACCCAGATTTGGTGCATTATTTTAATACATTGGCACGACATAGGGAAATCATGTCTTGAAAGAGTGATCAGTTTAGCAATCTTGGAAATTGATTGCATAAATCAACTTCACTTTACAATTTTAAGAATAAAATACAGCATAGATAGTTATTAGAGAATGACATTATTCCCTTTTAGCTTAACCATGCATATCAATCATAATACACTTCTTGGATATATTGGGAAAATAAAACATAAGAAAGGGGTGATCTTGGATCCTCAGTAAGGGTAAAAAATTCTGTAGAAGATAAGATAAATAATTGGCATGGTGAATAATTGAAAACACATTCCTTTAAAAAAAATAAACATGAAAACTTTATGGGAGAAATATGGTCAGAGTAAATAATGCCATAATAAAACATAGTCATAGGTATTCTACTAGTCGAATAACAATTTAAACCATCAATATTATTTTCCTAATGAGGGAATGTGTAATATCGGATATATTGAAACATCTTGTCAAGGCCTCATCCAAGACACCTAAAAATAAATTAGACCTTGGAGAATACTATATATCAAATTGAGAATGGCCTTGGCTAATTCAACATCTAATTGTCTAATGGGACAAACTGATGCACTGAGAAGCTATAGCGGGCTCCACCTGTTACTTATTAAGTCCAATACATTCCCCGTATGAAAAGGTTTATCCATGATTTATATGAGCATAAAAAATTTCAATAATTTAACCATAAAACATGAAGGGTATAGAAATATCTAATCAATAGTCAAATATATCCCATAGTCTTCAATACAATATTGATGATTTGTATCATAATAAATCAACATCAAATAAGTTTAAAATCCATCAAAGGATGTTGACATTGATGAAAATGATTTGTAAAACTCATTGATAAAAGTATACCTTTTTCATGAAAACATTTAAAAGTCAATCTAAATATATAGGAAGACATTGAAATACATTTTTGAATTAAATTTTCCCAAACCACATTGAATCTTTTGAAAAGAATTAACATTTTAAAAACATTCATGTCCATATAAATAAATCCTCAAAACCCATTTTGAAAACATGGTCATTAATGAGAATTATTTAGAAGAATAAATATTTATACCATTTCAATTAATGATCTAGTTAAAGAGTACCTTCTATAAAATCATAAAATATAATGTTGATTTTTTTTTATGAAAAATGGATGTGGATGATAAAGAGGTCCCAGTAGATACTCATGTAAAAACAACCTCGGATAATGAAGGTATTGTAGAATTAACCATTAACTTATACTTTTATTTAGTTGATGTTATGTTAACCTCTTGTATAATAGTCAAAACATTATTTTTAAATTATACAAGAACTATATATATAAATATATATATGATATCATATATGATCTTTTAATATTCCTTTCATAATAATATTTTAGTAGTATCATCATTTTTTGTGTTAACTGACTTGTTTTCCAATATATGCTTGGTTACATAAGGCATGTTTGTTATAGATATGATGTATTTGATTCATATCCAGAATGATATTATGTTCATAAACATTTGTTTCTAATCATCATATGAAAATTATTAAATAATGGTAATGATGGGGTAATTAATTTCATCGTGTTAGTGGAAATAATAATCCTTCCGTACGCACAAGCGGCAATATCGTTGGTGGGGAAATAATATGTAATTGGAAGTTATATCATATATAAAGATTCATTAAAAAATTTATTTAATATTTATATCAGTTATATTCATTATTATACCCATCCAAATAATTATGTGTTTGAATAACAAACTACACCACGATGTTGAGACGGTTAGCTGTACGTACACACATATGGTGACATTGTAATTAATATGATGGATAGAATAATGAATATGGTATTAATATTTTTATAATAACATCAAAGTATATATAAGATACTGGAGTAATTATTTTAGAATGGAAACAACAAAGAAAGAGGAAGTGGAAGAATAAAAGAACTTGAAATAGGTGATGAAATATTTACCACTTCTTCGGGTTCTTTCTTTTGATTTGATAAAAATGGATCGTTAAGTTGGATTTATGACCAAAGTAATGCCTCTAAGATGAATGAAGGATAATTGAGATTATATTGTTTCAGGGTTTTGCTGATAAAAATGGCTTTTGAGGTTTGAAATTAAGATAAGAGGAAGTGCCCTTTTATTAGAGAGCTGAGGGTCACTTTTTGAAATGGTTAAAAAATTATTTTATAATAAATTCATTTTTTGGTTTATAATGGATCCAAAATTATTTTTTATTGGATAAGGTGGTTATGGGTTGCAAAACTCTTATACAATAGGTTTTGTAAGGTTTATGTCACCCTATTAACCTTATCTTTTAGATTTAACTCTTTGTTAAATAATTTAACATTTACCTTGTCTCTTTGTATTTTCATCTTATATGGTTAATAAACATACTATAACAAGCCAATAGAACCCCATGTGGTTAATGATTAAAATATATAACACTATATAAGTCCATAGACTGATCCTTATATTTTCAAGAATATTATATCAATTAATAATAAGTATTTTTTTTAAAATCTCAATTATGTCCATTTTGACACTATTTAGTATTTGGTTTCTATGAAATTCGTCACAACATGATTACTTCGAACCAAATACATTGAATATATAATAATGTGTCATAGTCACTTATAAAATTATTTTATAACATCAAAACTATAAAATTATATTTATTTTAATATTTAGAAAACCATTTATGTGATTATTTCATTAATAAGTTAATTACTACACCATCATCGTGTCATTAATAAATTTAATTATTTATTGTCTAAAAATTATAAATAAAATATCAAAATGTAGAAAATATTTATAGAATTAAAATAAATATTGATAGTCAATGATATAAATTATATGACCCCTTATAAAAATGTTTTCTTAAATGATACATGCTTTGGTTATTTTTGTCCTGAATTAATTAATATAAAATTTCATTATCACTCACAACCGTCTCCCTGGGGTCCCAAAATCAAAAAAAGGATGCAAATTATTGGAAATGTGTCATTAAATAGGGTTAAGAGATATGTTAGGGTAATTTAATATTGTTATAATATTATTTTTGTTACCATAATTTATCAGATTTACCATTTAACCATGGTAATTAAAATAATTACTAAAGTAAATGATCATAATGTATAAAAATTAATGTTTACTAATTACAAAATTTTTACCTCATGATTCCCAATATGGAATCCATTTTTCCTAATTCAAAACACATATTTCGAAAAAATTAATTTAAAATTATTTCTCGTTGTTAAAACAGAATACGTGTTTTTTAGAAATAATAACTATCAAAATATTCACACTTGTTTATGTGCAATTTAAATGTGAAATTATTTAAAAACCCTAAATTATATTAAATGAAAAAAATATAATCTAATGTTACTCTAAAACCAGAAAAATTTATAATTCAACACTATAAATTATTTAGATTTAAAAAGTTGTTTTTAATTATAATTTAGTATTTTTTCACTATTCATCAAAATATGAATGTTATCAGATATGTACCAAATCTTTTTCAATAATAAATTTTTATTTCCCTCACCTAATAAAGAATTTAATTTCAATTAATTTAATGTAAAAAAGTTTCAAATAAAGGATTTAAAAGGGTTGTCCATTAAAAGGTGAAAAAACAGCATTTTCAGAAAAATTCCTCTTACATCTTAAAAATTCAATTATTCTTATATTATATCTATGAAACCCAAAAAATGTTTGTTAATGTTATATAGGATATATAAAATTATATATGTAGTTAATACTATTACTAACATCTTTTTTAAATGGCTAGTTTGGTTTTTCGTGGTGTACTCGAACTCGATTTTGTGTGTAGCGCATGTTATTAAAATACATTGAAAAGATAAGATACTATAAAATCTTGTAGTGTTACATTGTCCCCTCAATCAGTTAATTTCATCCTTGTAATTTGAAAATTGTTCTTCAAAAATAAAATTTTAGAATCTAGAAAAAATCCCTTTTTGGAAAACCCACATCGAAAATTGGGTTAATAAAATATAGTCTTAACAAGAGGGAAACAAAAATGAAAAAGTCACCACCAAATTATGATCTCGATTAGGAGAAAATCAGTGGAAATTAGAGAAATAGAATTTGTGGAAAATATTAAATATTTATAGGGAGTGATTTTGGCCATGTATCACAAACAAGTGTATAGTTGAAAGCCTCAAATCCATCGATCTATGATGATTTAAAATATCAACAGTTCAAAAAAACATAAGTTATTCGGATAACACATTTTTGGATTTATGATACCTTTCATAAAGGTTAAGAATAAATTTCTTCACATAATAAGTATAAAAAATAATACATGACAATAAGAGTTCCATCCTTTAACTAATTTCTACCAAAAACTCATCTTCCACAACAAATGATAATAGAACTCAAAAATATTCTATTTTTCCTAATCATACAGGGTTCCAAAAATAGTGAATTTATAATTCATTTGACATACCACTTTAATAAAAACTACATTATACAAACTAGTACATCACATATGCTAGTTTTAGGTGATATACCTTTGTCGCTCTTCGGTGGCACGTTCAAGTCTCACAGCCTTGCCAGATGCGACGTGTTGTCACCCGACCTCTATGTAGTCCTTTTTTTTAAAATCCAAAAAAATCATAAGAAATTATTTAACCTTTACAATATTATCAATTGTTAAACTAAATTGATTCCACCCTTTACACTTATCCAAAATAATTCTGTCCAAACTCTTCGTCCAAAATTTATAAGGAAGGTAAACACAATGAAGATCATTTTTGTCACATAATTACGTGGAAATAACTTCATCATGTATTCTATTAAAACACGATAACACAATGAATTACCATAAAACCATATGGATTACATTGATTCTCTCTTATTCTTTCTATAATACTTGATATACTCTTTCTATCAAAAAATTTTGTAAACTCCAACAATGTTGGTATATGAAAAATAAAAATCATTTTTATGGTAGTCAAGAATATACAATAAAATTTATCCAAATCAATCATATCTTATTCCAAAATCACTAACTCAGTATCAGAATAATATTATGGTTTATCCTTCTCTCAACACTATATTTTCCAAAAAAATTAACTTTCTATTGAGTCACTTTTTATTGTTCTACAAAATATCATGTCCTTAATTAAATAGTGTTGTAGTACAATACTTATATACTATATAATTATTATATCATTTACATCATTAATGAAATACTTGAATAAAACAATACATTAATAACAAAAAAATAAATATAATCGTTCCTCTTCATCTTTGGTATTATCATAACATTATTATTATCCAATAGATGCATTTTGGGTATACTATGATGACTTTGACATTGATTCGCGTAGTGTCCCAACTCCTTGGAGATGAAGAATTGTACATTTGAAACTTTTTTTATCCTTGCAATCACATACTTGGTGTCATTTTTCTCCACACTTATAACAAACCCACATTCCCTTCAAACATTAACCAAGGTGATTCTTTCCACAGTTATAACAAATGGGAAAAATCCTTCTTTCCCCTATTCCCTTTATCCATCATTCTATATACCATTATTTTCTTCTCTTTCTTCCCTTCAAATCCATAGGACTTAGATATTTTTTCACATATCTTATTAACACCTGATACTATTTCTTCATATGATGAGAATACATAGGGGGATCTCTTCATTCTAAATTATGGCTTAAGATAATGAATGATATGATCCTTCTTACCCATTAGATCATTCATATTTTTAGAGTTCTTATTCCTTCGACTAGGTGCCATTTCTAAATGACGACACACACTAGGTTAGATTATATCACATTGTATATTCCAAAAACTAGAACAATTTCAACATTGATGGAATATTTGAAAACATCTAGTCTCATAATAAAAAAATGGTTTTCTTGCTTGAATATTTACTCATATATCCTTCATAATGGTTTGTAAATAAATTTTGAATTATCTTAAGCATATCCCCTGAGAGTATCATAACCAAGAGTGCAGCAAGGCCCATTGTCCAATTCCATGATATCTCAGGTCAAGCCCTTTACTCCTTGTTGGATTTTTCACTCCTAGGTATATTTATGGAAGAGCCGCCTCTACTTGCTCGTATCCAGAAAAGGATGTATTTCTTGCAAAATACCCAAAATCATAGAATTATAAATATTAAAGGAAGTTATTCTATAATAATCTTCAATTTATATCTTAGGGTAATGTTCTATAATTAAATTTTATTAAAATCTATTTCTATGATTATTTCTAAACTTCATCTGATACCAACTGTAATGCCCCGACCCCAGTTACCCACAATGGGTGCATTATTTTAATACATTAGCACGATACAAGGTAATCTTGTCCCGAATGAGCGATTAGTTTTTCAGTATTGGAAATATATTACATACAAAAACTCCATATTTTAATTTCAAACATAAAATATAGAATAGATAGTTATTTGAGAAATCCATTATTCCCTTTTAGATTAACCCTACATATCAATCATTATACACTTCTTGGAAATAATGGGAAAGTAAATCATAAGAATGGGGTGAGCATAGATACACAGTAAGGGTAAACAATTTAGAATAATAACATAAACAATAGGTATGGTGAATAATTTAAAACACATCCCTTTAAAAATAAAAAAAATGAGAGGTTTATTGTAGAAATATGGGATAAGTAAATAATTCCATAATAAAACATAGTCATTGGAATTCTACTAGTTGAATAACCACTTGAACCCTCAATATTATTTTCATATTGATGAAATGTATAATGCATGACATTCTGGAACAACTTTTCATGTCCTCGACCAAGACGTCTAAAAATGATTTATCACATGGCCAAAACAATATATTAAACTGGGAAAATACTCAGCCAATTCCATGTCTAATTGTCTCATGAGACCTTCTGTTGCACAAAATAGCTATAGCAAGCTCCACCCGTCACATACAAAGTCAAATACATTCCTCAAATGAAAAGGTTGAAACATAACATAAACGTTCATATTAGCATATGAAATGTCAATACATTAACGATAAACCATTAATGGTATAAAATTAACACATCCATAGTCAAATATATCATAAATCCTTCAATAAAATAATGATGATTTGTATATTAATAAATTTACCTCAAACAAGTTTAAAATCCATCAAAAAATGTTAACATAGATGAAAATGATTTTTATACCTCTTTGAGAGAAATGTCACTTTTTTCAAGAACACATTTAGAAGTCACAAAATTTATAAAGACATTTAAATACATTTTAAATCAATTTTTCCCATAATACTTTGAATCTTTTGAAAATAATTAAATTTTTAAAAACATTCATGTCCATATAAATAAATCCTTAAAAACCATTTTGAAAGCATGGACATTAATGAGAATTATTTAGAACGATACATATCTAAACCATTTAAATTGGTGATCTATTTAATGAGACTCTTCCATAAAATCATAAAATATTCCTTTTGAAAATATTTTTATGGAACACTAATGTGGATGATAAATAGGTCTCAGTAGATACTTAGGTACAAACAACCACAGATAATGAAGAGATTTTAGAATTTACCCATAGCTGGAACATTTCCTTTGTAAATTTTATGTTAACTTCCTGTATAATTTTTAAATCCTTGTTATAGAATTATAAATGATCTATATATGTAAATATGATATCATATATGATCTTATAATATTTCTTTGTTAATAATATTTTAGTAGTATCATCGTTGTGTGTGTTAATGAACTCGTTTTATTTTATATGGATGGTTATGTATGCCATGTTTTTTATGTATATGATGTATTTGATTCATATAAAAAATTATATTAAGTTGTTAAAAATTATTTTTAATCGTCAAATGAAAATTATTCTGGAATGGTTTCGATGGGGAAATGAATCTCATCGCGTTCGTGGAGAAGTTAATCTGTACGTACGCATGAGCGACAATATCCTTGATGGTGAAATCATATGCAATTGGAAGTTATATCATATATAAAGAATCATTAAATTTTTATATTTATTATTTACATATATTATAATCATTATTTTACACATCCAAATAATTAAATGTTTTAATAACAAACTACACCAAGACGTGATGATGGTAAGTCGTATGTATGCACGTATGGTGACATTTTCAATCATATGATGGATAGAATTATGAATATGGTTGAAATTTTTTATAATAACATCAATATATATAGAAGATAATGGGTTCATTATTTTATAGTGGAAAAAATAAATAAAGAGGATGTGGAAGATGAAAATAACTTGAAAGAGTTGATGAAATATTTAACTCTTCTTCAGGTTCTTCCTTTTGATTTGATCAATAGGGATCCATAGGATGGATTTCTGACCAAATAATGGCCTATATGATGATGGCAGGATATTTGGTAATATATCTGGTCATGGGTTGGTTGATCCAATTGGCATAGGAAGTGTGAAATTAAGAGACGTGGAAGTACCCTTCTATAAGAGAGGTGAGGGTCACTTTAGGAAAAGCTTGCAATATTATTTTATAATAAAATAATTTTCGGTTTCTAATGTGTCCAAAATGATTTATTTAGAGTATATGGTGGGGATGGGTAGAAAAACTCTCAACCAATAGGTTTTTTATGGGTTTAGGTCACCCTATTAACATTATATTTTAGATTAAACTCTTAGTTAAATAGTTTGACATTTACCATGTCTCTTTGTAGTTTTATATAATATGGTTCATAAACATACTATAACCAGACAAGGGAACCCCATGTGGTTAATTATTAATATATACAACATTATCTATGTCTTTGGGATGATCCTTATATTTTTTATGAAAAATATATCAATTAATAGTATAGTATTTGTTTTAAAAACTCAATTATGTTAATTTTGACACTATTTATTATTGGGATTTGGTGAAAGTAATCACAACATGATAACGTCGAACCAAATACATTTAATCAATAATAATATGTCATATTAACCGATATAATAATTTTATGGTTTCAAAATGTTCAAATTATATTTATTTTAATATTTACAATACCATTTGTGTGATTCTTTCATTAATAAGATAATTACTGCATCATCATTGTGTCATAAAAACATTTAATTATTTAATTTCTAAAATTTTTAAATAAATTATAATCATGTAGGAAATATTTTTATTTCATTAATATTAATATTTAATGTCGAATAGATAAATTATATAACCCCATATTAAAATGTTTTACTAAAAGATACATGCTTTTGTTATTTTTGTCTTTACTTGAGATTAATTAATATAAAATGCCATTATCAATCCCTTGTGCCTCCATGGGGTCCCGAAATCAACCCCAGGATGCACAAGGTCAGAATTATATCATCCAATTGGGATAGGACACGTGTTAGGGTTATTTATTATTATTATAATATTATTTGTTTACCCTAATTTACAGGATTTACCCTTTAACCATGATAAATAAAATATTTCCTAAAGTAAATAATCATAATGTCTAAAAATAAAATATACCTATTTACAAAATTTGGACATCCTGATTTAAAATATGGAATCCATTTTTTCAAATTAAAAACATAGAAGTGGCAGAAATTAATTGAAAATTAATTGTTGTTGTTAAAGAAGAAAGAATGTTTTTAAGATATAATAACTATCAAAAGATTGACACTCGTTTATGTCCAATTTAAATGTTAATTTACATCCAATGACCTAAATTATATTAAATTATAATAATATAGTCTAATGATACATTAAAAAAACTCAAATTTATAATAAAAAATATAAATAATTTCGATAATTTTTTTTTAAATTAAAAATTAGTCTTTTTCACTATTCATCAAAATATTAATGTTATCAGAAAAGTACCAAAAATTTATCCAAACTGAATTTTTATGTCCCTATTCTAAAGAATAATTTAATTTCACTTAATTGAATATATAAAAGTGTCAAATATTGAAATTAAAAAGGGTTCACCATTAAAAGGCGAGAAACTACATTTTTTAAAAAATACCTCTTTTATATTAAAAATTGAATTTTTCTTATATTATGTATAATAAACACAAAATATGAATGTTAAAATTATATAGGATATATAAAATTTAACATGTGGTTAATACTATTCAAAACCTCATTTTTTGAATGGCTAGTTTGCTAAGTCGTGGTGCGCTAGAACTCGATGTTGTGTGTAGTGCAGGTTATTGAAATATTTTGAAGAGATAACATAATATAAAATATTGGGGTGTTACATTCTGCCCTCCTTCAAAAAATTTCATCCTTGAAATTTTGATATTGTCCATAAAAAATAAATGGTTTAAAATAGAAAAATACCTTCTTGGAAAACCCAGATCAGAAATTGGGTTAATAAAATTTAATCATAATAAGAGGGAAAGGGAAATGAAAAAGTCAACACAAAATTATGATCTTGATTAGGAGTAATTTTTTGGAAATTAAATACACCTTATTTTAGAAAATACGTAAATATTTATATTGAGTGATTGAGGTCATCTATCGCTAACAAGTGTACAATTGAGGGCATCAAAGCCATCGATATTTTATGATTTAAAATATCATCGGTTCAAAAAAACATATGGTATTAGGATAACACATTTTTGGTTATATGATACCTTACCCAAATTTTTAGAATTAATTTATTCATTGTATAATTAGAAAATATAATACATGCCAATTAAAGTTCCAATCATTAACTAATTTCTACCACAAACTCATCTTTCACTCCAAAGATAATAGAACTCAAAAATATTCTATTTACCCTAATCATATAGGGTTCCAAAAATAGCGAATTTTTAATTCATTTGTAAATGTATTATAAAAAAAATTACATTATACAAACTAGGTCATCAAGTAGGCCAATGGTAGGTGATTCACCCTTGTCGCGCTTCAGTTGCGGGATCATGTCTCGCGAACTTTCAAGATGCGACAAGTTATCGCCTAACCTCTGGGTTGTCCTTTTTATAACAATCCAAAAATAATCTTAAGAAATTCATTAACCTTAAAATTAGTATACAATGTCCCTTTTAATTGATTCCTCCTTTTACAGTTATCCAAAATACTTCTATCCAAACTCACAGTCCAAAATTTATAAGGAAGGTAAACACAATGAAAATGCTTTTTTCCACGTAATAACAAGTGAATACCTTCATCCTGTATTCTATAAAAACATAGTAACACACTGAATAACCATAAAACCTTATTGATTACATTAATTCTCTCTTATTCCATATATATTATTGGATATACTTCTTCTATAATTTTTTTTTGTAAACTCCAATAATGTTGGAATATACAAATAATTTATCATTTTCAAAGTATTCAAGAATATCCAATAAATTTTATCCAAATCAATGATATCTTATTCCAAAATCACTACCTCAGAATCTAAACTATGATATGGTTTACCTTTCACTCAACCATATATTTTCCCAAAAAAATTAACTTTCCATTGAGTCACTTTTCATGGTTCCAAACAATTTCATGTCTTTAACGAAATTGTACAGCAGTAAAATACTTATATACTGTATAATTATTATAAAATGTACATCATTAATACAATACTCAAATGACACAATACATTAATAACAACTTATGAAATATAATCATTCATCTCCATCTTCTGTATTTTCATAACATGATTATTATCCAATAGAATCATATTGAGTATAATCTGATGATTTGCACATTGATTCGTGTTGCGTCCCAACTCCTTGCGAAAGAACCATTGTACATTTGAAACTTTTCTTATCCTTGAAATCACGTTCTTGGTGTCCTTTTTCTACACACTTATAACAAACTCTCATTCAATTTATGGATTTACCAGGGTTCTTCTTTCCATAGTTATAACATATGGGAAAATCCTTCTTTCCCCTATTTCCTTTATCTATATTTATCTATACCATCATTTTCTTCATTTACTTCCCTTCAAACCCATAAGACATAGAGAATTTTTCACATATCTTATTAACACGTGATATTATTTCTTCATATAATGTAAATATGTGGGAAGAAATTTCCCTTCTAAATTATGGATCAAGACTATAAAATATATGATCTTACTTACTCATTGGATCATGCATATTTCTGGAGTTCTTATTCCTTCTACTAGGCGCAATTTTTAAATGAGACAAACAAGGTTAAATCATATCATAATATTTAATCCAAAAACTAGAAAATTTGTTAACATTGATTGAATATTTTCACACATATAGTCTCATAATCCTAAAAATGGTTTCATTTATAGAATATTTACTCATATATCCTTCATAGTGGTTTGTAAATAAATTGTGAATTATCTTAAGCATATCCCCTGGGAGTGTCATAACCAAGAGTGCAGCAAAGCCCATTGTCGTGTACTAGGATACCCTAGGTAAATCTCTAAACTCCTTGTCAGAGTTTTCACTCCTAGGTACATCTATGCGAGAGCCGCCTCTACCTACTCATATCCAGACTTGGATGTATTCCTTGGAATATACAAAAAATATCTATATTTTAAAAATTCTCGGAAATTGTTCTATACTAATCCTAAAAGTCTATCTTAAAGTAATTTTTTCTAATCAGAGTTTATCTAAATATATTTCAATGGTTATTGCTAAAATTCTTATGATTCCAACTGTAATGCCCCAACCCCAGTTACTGAGAGTCAGTGCATTATTTTAATACATTGGATTGATACAAGGAAATCATGTCCCAAAATACCGATCAGTTAAGAAGTCTGGGAAATAGATTACATATATCAACATCAGCATATAATGTCAAACATAAAATATATCATAGTTAGTTAAATAAGAATTACATCATTCCCTTTTAGCTTAATCATGCATATCAATCATAATACACTTCTTGTAAATCCACGGTAAATAAAAAATAAGAAAGGGGTGAGCTTAGATGATCACTAATGGTAATCAAATTAGCGAAAGATAACATAACCAATGTGCCTGGTGAATAATTGAAAACGCATGTCATTACAAATAATAAACATGAACACTTAATGTTAGAAATATTTTATGAGTACAAAATACAATAATAAAACATAGTCATGAGTATTCTACTAGTTGAATAACCACATGAACCATCAAATTTATTTTCATTATGAGGGATGGTATAATGTTGGACATTCTGCAACAACTTGTCAAGGACTTGACCAAGACATCTAAAAATTATTTAGGCCTCTTCCAAAACAATTTATCAAATTGGGAAAGGCCTCACACAATTCCATGTCTAATTGTCTCATGAGACCTACCAAATTTCCGAGGATCTATAGCGGGCTCCACCCGTCACATTATATGTTCAATAAATTCCTCATATGAAAAGGATAAAATATAACATAAATGTTCGTATTAGCATATGAAATGTCAATATAATAACCATAATCCATTAATGGTATAAAAATAACCCATCCATAGTCAAATATATCACAAAACTGTAGATACAATATGGATGATTTGTGTTGTAATAAATAAAATTTAAACAAATTTAAAATCCATCAAAGGCTATTGACATATATAAAAAATGATTTGTAAAACTCTTTGAGAGAAATATCCCTTTTTCATGAAAACATTTAAATGTCACACAATTTAGAAAGGTTGAAATTTATATACATTTTTGAATCAATGTTTCCCATACCACGTTGAACCTTTTTAAAAGTATTAGCATTTTAAAAACATTCATCTCCATATAAATATGTCCTTAAACACCATTATCGAAACATGGACATTAATGACAATGATTTAGAAGAATAAATATTTAAAACATTTAAAATGAGGATCTAGTTAAAGAGTCCCATCTATAAAATCTTAAAATAACCTTTTGAAAATATTTTATGAAACATGTATGTGGATGAAAAAGAGGTCATAGTTGATACTAAAGTAAAATCAACACAAGATAATTAAAAGATTGTTGAAATAACCCTTACCTAGTACTTTTCCTTAGTAGATGGTATGTTAACATGCTGTATTATATTTAATGAATTGTTATTGAACTATACTATAAATATATACATAAATATGATATCATATATGATCTTAAGATATTTCATTGTTAATAATATTTTTGTAGTATCATCATTTTGGGTATTAACTTACTCGTTTTAATTTATATTCTTGGTTAGGTAAGCCTTGTTTGATAGGGATATGATGTATTTGAATCATATATGGAATTATATAATGTTCTTAAACATTATTTTCAATCAATAAATTAAAATTATTCTTGAATTTTTAGGATAGGGAAATAAATCTCACCACGTTTGTGGAGACTGTACTCTATACGTTTCGACGACTGACAATATCATTGATAGTGAAATCGTACGTAATTGGATGGTATATCATATATAAATTATCATTAAGATGTTATATTTATTATTTTAATCAGTTATACTCATGATTATACCCATCCAAATAATGAAGTGTTTGAATAACAAACCACACCACGTCTTGGGTATGGTAAGTCGTACATATACACACATGGTGACTTTGTCATTAATATGATGGATAGAATAATGAATATGGTTGTAACATATTTATAATAACATCATAGTATATATAAGATACTATATTTTTTATTTTATAAGTGAAACAACAATGAAAGTGGAAGTGGAATAAGAAAAAAACATCAAAGAGGTGATGGAACATTTACCTCTTCTTCGGGTTCTTCCAATGGATTTGATCAAAAGGGATCCTTAGGTTGGATTTATAACCAAAGGAAGGTCTTTAGTATGAATGGAGTAATTTTTTGAGTATATCTGGGCTGGGTTTGGTCTTGTAAAATGTCTTTGGAGGTATACAATTATGATAAGGGAAGCACCCTTTTATTATAGAGGTGATGGTCAATTTAAAAAAAACATGAAATATTATTTTATAAGAAAATAATTTTCTATTTATAAGGTCTCAAAAATGATTTATATAGAGCCTAAGGTGGGTATGGGTCGAAAAACACTCAACCAATAGGTTTTTTACATATTTAGGTCACCCTATTAACCTTATCATTTAGATTTAACTCTTAGTTAAATAGATTGACATTTACCAGGTCGCTTTATATTTTTATATTATATGGATAATAAACACACTATAACAAACCAAGATAACCCCATATGGTTCATAATTAATATAGATAACCTGATCTACGTCCTTTTGTCCAATCCTTAAAATTTTAGGAATATTATATCAATTAATAATATATCTTTTCTTTTAAAAACTAAATTATGTCCAATTTTCCACTATTTAGTATTTGGTTTTTGTAAAAGTCATCGCAAATTTTATACTTGAAACAAAATACATTGAATCAATGCTAACATTTTATATTCACAAAGAGAATTTGTGTATGGAATTACAAAATAAATATTATATTTATTTTGATATTTACAATACCATTTATGGGATTGTTTCTTTAATAAGGTAATTACTGCATCATCATTATGTCATTAATAAATTTAATTATTTATTTTCTAAAAATTATAAATAAAATATCATCATATAGGAAGTTGTTTTATTTATCAAATTAATATTTATATATGAATATATACATTATATAACCCCATATGAAAATGTTTTACTAAAAGATACATGCTTTTGTTATTTTTGTCTTTACATTAGATTAATTAATATAAAAGGTCATTATCACTCCCTTGTGGCTCCATGGGGTCCAAAAATTGACTCAAGGATTAGCACAATCAGACATGTATCACCCAATAGGGTTAGGATATATGTTAGGGTAATTTAATATTATTATAATATTATTTTGATACCACAATTTACTGGATTTACCCGTTAACCATGGTAAATATAATATTTATTGAATTAAATAATCCTAATGTATAATAATTAAAGATTACTATTTAAACAATATGGAACTCTTGATTCAAAATATGGAATCTATTTTTCCAAATTCAAAACACAGAAGTTGCAGAAATTAATTTAAAATTATTTCCCATTTTTAAAACATTAAGCATGTTTTTATGAAATAAAAACTATCAAAAGATGGACACTTTTTTATGTTCAATTTAAATGTTAAATTACTTATAATGTCCTAAATTATATTAAAAGATAAAAAAATGACTAATTATACAATAAAACCACTCAAATGTATATTTAAACACTATAAATTATTTCGATTAAAAAAGTGGTTTTTAATTAAAATTTCATATTTCTCACTATTCATAAAAATATGAAAGTTATCAAAAAAGTACCAAAAATTTATCCTAAATAAATTTTTATATCTCTCTTCTAAAGAATAATTTAATTTCACAATATTTAATATATAAAAGTTTCAAATATTGGATTTAAAAAGGGTTCGCCATTAAAAAGAGGAAAACCTGCATTTTTTTAGAAATACCACTTTTATCATAACAATTGAATTCTTCTAATATTATTTCTAAGAAAAAAAAAGATTAATGGTAATATTATATAAGAAATATAAAATTTAAAATGTGGTTAATACTATTCATAACATCTTTTTTGAATGGATAGTTTGGTAAGTCAAGGTGTGCTCGAACTCAATGTTGCATGTTGCGCAAATTATTGAAATTAAATGAAGAGATAACATAATATAAAATATTAGGGTGTAAAACATATACATATATCTTTTCATGGTCAGTAAAAACCATAGAATGAATACTAGTAAAAAAATATTAATACTATTAAATTTTCAATAAATTAAAAAATAGGAAATATTGTTAACTTAATTTCTTCAAAAAAAATGTACATCATATTTAAACCCAAATGATCAATATCTAAAATATCCAAGATATAATTTTTACAAATCATAACAGTAATTTAATTTCCAGAAAGAGAATATTCAATTAAAATCTTATATACCTCCAATAATATCTTTGAATATTTCAAATGTCAATCTAAATTTCTAGAAATTTCATTTTAATTCAATACAATTTTTATAGGTTGTAGAATATATAGTATTCAATAACCTCTAAATTATTCCTATAAAAATAAATAAATATATATTCATTACAATTAAAATAAAATAAATATCAAAATGAAATAAAATATTAAATATACAGATACCTCTATGGTAATATGTCAAACAAGTCTCAATGCCCATGCTTGAAAATGTGTAGTACTTTGTCCAACTATATTTACCACATTTGTAGGAAATTTAATTATTAATCATCTATCTACAATATCATGTATAATGACCATATGATTATCTATATCTATCTATTGATTAAGAATGGTATTGTCCAAATAAAATATCATACCATATACAACAATATATATGGGATCATCAACAAAGAACTCGTAATAATTGGTAAGTTATAATAGAAGGGTTGTTGGGGTAAGATGAGAGGGGTTATGTTCTATAGGTAGAGATTTATGAGTAGGATTTGTATGATTGGGATCTGTAGGATGAGGTGGCAGAGGAGGAGGAATCAGATTAGAAGTCTAAAACTATTTTTTCATGTTGGAAATCATTTTCATTATGAGTTCTCTTATCCTATCATCCATAGTCATGTGGATAATGTGAACAACATCATCCAAACATTATATTCTTTATTCACATCCTCTCTTGATGAATATTTATAATGAGTAAACTCTTTTTATAAATACACCTGTTTGTTATCCACATACGCGACCTAGGTTTTCGACCATTCCCAATATTGTAGCTAATATATCCTACCTACCCAAAGCATTAAAGACCCCTTGTGTTCTTTCATCATCAAGATAATCATGTATATAATATTTGAAAAATATTTCAATGAATCAAATTATATAAAAATTGTTTTAACATAAATAAATAACTAATTTAAAAATACAACAATCTTCTCAAGTACAACACTCTACACTTCTGTCTGATATTTTCAAATTTTTTCATCTGATCCCTCATCCATTTTTCATTCCTTGTGTGGGGGAGGATGACAAACCTTTGTTAAGCCTGAATATTGATCCCTTTCTTGTTGAATTTTTCTAGACATTATTTCTTCTTCCAGTAACATATACCTTCCCTGAGATAATTTATACATGTATATATTTTGTCATGGATCCCATGATAATATATCTTTGAATAATGTAAATTAAAAATTAACAATTCATTAAAATAATCATTAATATGATTGTAAAATAAAATAAAATTCTAAAATTTAACAATTCACTTTAAAAAAATTCTTCTCTTTTTCATCTTTCAACAAATTATTTATAGGTTTATTCGTATATTAATGGATATATATGAAATGGTTTTTCTTATATTCTATTCTGAAAAATTATTTATAACGTATGGGTGGATTTAGTATCCCTCCATCTCTTAATGGCTAATGGAATTCATTTCATCTTAAATCCTCTAATATTGGGTATTTCATATGACACCTAGTTAGAATGGTGAAAACATATATAACAGTAATCACATCAATAAAAATAACATAACAACAAACTACCATACCAAAAAATTCTTCAAAGGGTGAGATATGGTAACATTTTCAACACTTCATCAACTATCAATCAAAATAAAAAAAATTACTTTTAACATGAATTTATAAAAATGCCTTGAAGGTTTTTCATGTGGACCACTTTGAAAAACTCGAATGGCCTGAATACCTTATTTTTAATTGTTTTTAAATAACCCCCCTTTCAAGGGATGATGGGGAACCCTTACAAGGCCCTTATGCTCAGAGATTACATGACCCGTAGGTCTTATGAAATATACAGACTATACATGGGACTCCACATCCCCAATTATTCATCGTGATATCATCGCTCCAAATTAGCATGGTTGTTTGGCTTGGCTTCCCATGTAAGCACATGTTGGTCCAGATAGCAATGCCATAACCTCTCTTTATGAATTATATTCTTATCTTCTTCTCTAGTGATTATGCCTTCTCTAAATCCCCATTTAAAGTCTTCTTTTTTTAGATTATATCTAATCCGTAAGAAAAATTTCAGCTGTCGCAAAGGCCTTTTGGTGGCGTAAAGGCCATGATGTGGCCCTATGGCATTGAGGTGGCTGGAGAGCCTTACTGCCCCGAAGGCCTTGGGTGGCCCGAAGGCATTAAGGGAACTGAGGACCAAACTAGTGGCCTCAAATGCCAAACGGATGAATTGTTTTGTCTGCAACAGTACCAAATTGTACCTAATACAGTACACTATACATAGCTGCTAAAGTACACGAAAATATATCTGCACCCGATTTTGAACTCGGGTCTCGTGGATGCACTAGTCAAGTCCTCACCAACTGGGTCGGGGCTAATGTGCACTTTTTTATAACATTATCATCAATGTATACTAATATTAATTGGTCGTGACTATAGGTAATCTATAATTTTAGTAAACATGTGATCTCTTGTTTACCCACACAAGAACACGTTTTCCCATTGAATTGTTTTGTCTCCTATAAAGAAGGATGAGGAGACTCATCAACAATATACTTCATGTGTTCCTCCCTAAAGGTATCATGGGAATGATCATCTCTAGAAGTATGTGTTGTATTAGTTGATTGATCTATCATTATCCAAAAAAAAGAAACAACCAATTAGTAAACAAAAGTACAAATACAACATTTACATTCAATTGAAAATTTAAAATGAAAATTTAAAATGGATAATAATCAAACAAAATGTTAACTAAACTAAAATTAACACATTATATTTATATTTTATATAGATAAATGAAATTATTAAAACATTAATGTGAGATAAATTGTCAAAAATGAATGTAAGAAAACAAAAAATGATGTTATAATATATTTTTTTGAAATTATATTCACATTAAAATAAATAAAATTTTTGTGTTATTATAAAAAGTTAAAAAAATAAAAAATATTTGAAACCAAAAAAATATGGAATTTAATAATGGTTTTTTTCCAAAATTCCATCATCATGATCATTCCAAATGTGACAAATAATAATTTTATGTGTTCATCAACATTAGTTATTAATATTTCTATGGAAGTAGTGATATCATAAAAATCATCTTCTCCAACAGTTTTATAATCCCCAAAATAATGTATTTCCATTGTAAAACAATTGATCTATGAGTGTCTGACTGATCAATAAAATAAAAAGTTTGATTTCCAGGTGTTTCGAATATAATTGGATTAGTTGTGTATTCAAATTTATTAATACTAACTATATTAATTACAAATTCACCATGTTTGGAACTATTTTTTCCAAAAAACCATTAGAATTATAAAACTATAAATTAGAATCTAATGTAATCAACCTTCCACATTTCAACAATGACTCCATAATATTAACATGATATATAGTTTTTGTTTTTTTCGTTAGTACTCAAAAAATTCATTTTTATATAAACACCACTACACCACTATTCTGATCCACACTTCTATTTTCCTCATAATTTGAATGAAATGTATGACCCTTAATATCATACATAGGCTGTGTTGTGATATTTAAACTAGGACCCCCCCCCTCGAAAAAACAACTCAATATTTAAGTAGAATGTGATCTACCATAAATAGTTTCACTAAACCATGTATTAAATTATTTTTATGATCATTCAAAATCCACAAATATTTATTTTTTGATAACATAGTTTTTTTACATTAATATGAAATTATATATATATTTGAGAATCATCTATACTATTCAATATGTATAAATGCACCAAATTTATCTCATCTCATGTCAATTATTTTACATTCCATCCATAGATCCCCTTTCCCCTATTATTTACTTTCTCATTGTGAGATATAGGCGATCCCATGTGTTCCACTGCAGGAATATAGCTTCTACAAAACTATGAAACCTCTTCATAAATATACCTCATACAAATGGGGGATTCAGGTTGATATTTATTCATAACATATCTCATTTATATCGTCATATAATTTTCAAAGGGATATATCTAACCTAGATATTAAATCCCAAAATGGTTCATTTATCACACCAAATGAACTATCAAATGAACCATTATATAAATGAAGTATTTAGGAAAATATATTTCCAATTAAAAACATATATAGAAACCTTTTTTTTCTATGTTTTTAAAAGACTTTAGATCAACCACATTATTACAAATTGAATTGAAATAGTAACACACCATCATGATAGTCATTCTATCAAGGATTGGAAATATTGAATTTAATAAAACTTATAGAAGTTATTGTATCATGATTTCACAATCATGGGATTTTATACAATTCAACACCTAATCCTTTAATGAAACACAATTTAGAACATCGGAAGAATAACCTTGGGACACTTTCATATCATAAAGACACTAAAAATATATATTTTTTCAATCATTGACAATATATTACATGTTAGGGGATGTAACGTTCACCTTCATTTAGGGTTGGATCCTACTCCAAACATATTCCCATTGATAGTAATTCAAACCATTCATTCAACCCATATTTATTTTTTTAATATCTAACAATGTTCCAATCTGGGTTCATTTATATTCCCTTCCAAAAGAATGAAAACGATTTTATGATTGACCTCATGGTATCTAAAATATGATAGATCCCAAAATATTTATTATTTCTCTAAAATATTATAATCAATACAAGATTTTTGTGTCGTTTTGAATGTCACATAAATTTTTTTCACCATCAAAAAATATTGGTTGATGGATATTGGTTTTTGAGCACAAAAAATTTCATGTAGCTATTCAATTCCTATTTTAAACATGGATAAGAGTAATCCATACGCAAAAACATTTGATGACCCATTTATATTGTTTTTCTACCATGATGTAGTTGATAATATGATGTCTATTCTTCCCAAATTTCGAAAGCGTTATTCACCTCAACATTGTATCTATAAAAAAGTACCTTATGATGTGATGTCATTTATATTGAACATAATCACTGTAGGAAGTTGAAATTCTTCTATTTTATAAGAATCATATAACTTACAACGTTCATAATATAAATGTTTCAAATTATCAACTAATGGTGACAAGAAAACATCAAAATAATTTCCCAGAAGTCTTGGTCCTGATATCATTATGCTCAACATGAAATATATTTTCATTATACAATATTTAGGTGAAAAGGCGTAAATTTCCAATAGAAAATCTATAAAAATGTCTGTTTATAAGTGTTCATTATGGATTCATTCCATCCATGAATTAATCTAGTATGATATTTATGTCTTCATTTTTTATTGTTAGAAATTGGTGATCAATTTTCATCCACTGTGCACATACAGTTGGATGCTATAATTTCACATCATATTTAAGATCATTTCAATGCCATCCGAATATTTTTTCATCATGGTAAATTGAAAATAATTGTTTTCCAAAAGTAATTAAAATAACATACCAAAATGACTTCATAAGGGTATCTATAAATGATAAACCAACCTGTGATTTTCCTTTCAACTCATTCCAAGATGTCCCTCATTTAGGACACTCTGAAAGAAGTTCACATTCTTTCCTATATAGAACATAGTAATTCAATTTGACATATATTTTTTTATAATCGAATATCATCAGGTGTAATATTATTCATCATTTAATGTGAGTTTGGAATATAATTGTCTTTATAAATAATTTCATCCCCCAATTCAAACATATCCTTAAATCCCTTATCTTGCCATACAAGATTTACCTATAGGTTAAACAATTTAAACACCATTCATAAAATTATATATATTCTGTGCAACCTCAATAAAATGGGTTTTCATCATCACAATATAAATTCTCAATTTTCTATTGTTTATTAATTGCATCTACTTCAATAACATGAATTATTTCATCATGTTGATAAGAGTTATCATCTTGAAAAAACATCATCATTTTGATCCAAAATAATTCCTAGTTTCTCCATGCCAAATCTGACGGTTCTAACTCAAATTAAAACAATGAAAAATTAAATAGTCTTTGACATATATTCATTCCAAATATGTTTAATTTAATCATCTCATTCATGGATTAAAAATGTCATTTTTTGGGAATTTTTATATAAAATTCCAAAAAGGCATCGACACTTTCCTCATAGTCATCCTCTATTTAGGGTGAATTAATCCATCTTCAATTCATTATTATATATTAAAAATATCATAAATAAAAATAAAAATCATGTAATTTATAAAATATTGTTATTGTACATGAAATCAAAAAATATATAAATCCATCAATGAAAAAATTATAATGAATACATATACTTTTGATGATAATATTCATTCAAGTAGATGGACTTATAGAATAGATTCAATTGAGAAATTTTTAATTTAACAATAAATAAATATAATCATATGAAATTATTAGAAAATGAATACAATGGTATATATAAACTAATATCTATAAAACAATATATATATTTAGAACAAGTAATTATTAGTTTTTTATTTATAAAAATGAAAAAATTATTCAATTTTTTAATAAAAATATATTCAAACATTGAATTGAGCCTTAGTTTATAAAAAATGTCACATTGAACCATGATTCATTCAATGTCATACTGTACATAGTATTCCCAAACTGGAAACTATGATGGTCTAAAAATTTAAAATTTGGACCCATCTCCCAATCAACCCTTTTTCATTGTCCCAGACTACAATTAGAATGTGTGACAGTGAAAAAAACACCACCTAAACATTCACATAGTATAAAAATTCTAATATATGTCCCATTAATCAAATAACCGTTACTTACATATAGGGAATTCAATCAAACAGTAAATTGAATAACCATTAATGAAACACTTCATAAAAAAATATCAAAACAATAGGTATTATAATTTATTAGAATCATATATAAATATACCCTTACACCAAATCATCCATTATAAATGGTTATAATTTCTAATTAAAAATTTCAAACTCTTTATAGCTCCATCAATCCCATAATTGGTCCATCACAAATTGTAATTTTAAAAAATATCATTCTATTATATACTACACACAAGGAATATCTTAAAAGAAAACTATTAGAATCCTTATCTCATCATATACAGTTATATTTAAAATAAATTATCACCTTTACTATTTTCCAACATTATTAGAATAGAAATGAACAGATGATGATATCAACACATATTATATTTCAAACATAACTCATTTACTTAAATGGAAATGTAGATGAAAAAAACATCCACCTATATTATTTCATGAAAAATACTTTATATTATGACATATTTTATTAAATATTTTTAATTTAAACAAAATAATAACAAATATATATATTGTGAACAACTAATTTATACAAGAAAAAAATCAGGAACAACTAGATGACATGTTTTAAAATATATTATAACCTTTAAGAGTTCTAGTTGTAGATGATATGATATTGAATCGAATGTAAAACAAAGAATCCTGAAAAACCTCAGAGTGCATGAATATGGTAGTGTGATAATTAATCCACCGTGATTAGAAATACATTGGTTCTTGATTGTTGATCATTCAATGACCAAAAAGAGAGACATGAAAATAAGTGAGGCTTACATCAAATCTATTTTTGATGTGTAACTTGAGTATGATGAATAGTAAGGTAGAATTAAGATCATAGTGAGAGATTTGACCACAGGTTTGATAAAACGATAAAATTAGGTGTTGGGTGAGGGAGAAAAAATACTTGAACCATGATAATGGAAGACCATTAATTGGACCCTTCATAAATTCATAATATTTTAATAGAATTTTTAAATATTTTATTATATAAGTGATGTGAAAAAATTAATTTTCAAGTAGGCTATTATTTAATTGATGTCGAAATTATCTCTTTAAAATTTTATAAATTGTAGAAACGACATGAACGAGTGGAGAGTATACATTTACACATTTGTTTTTATATTACTGATATGTGAAATGTTTTTTGCCTATTATTTAATGGAGAAAAAACATAGAAATTCAATATAAAAATATTTTCATGTCGGTTCTATGGAACATGATATGAAAAATATGACATTATATATAGTTTTTCTGCTATTGATGATCATGTATATGTAGATAATGCATATTCTCAATACATTGAGTGCGCCTCAAAAATATAATTATCCCAAACTAGAAGAAAAAATGCATGTTTATTCCAATTCAATAATATTTATCACACAATATGGTATTCCTGAAGAACACATGGTGTGTTTTCATGACATACTTTTTCATTGATTAGGTTTTTTGAGTAGGAAACCCCTCAAATAACATGAATCACTCATCCCCCACAAATAATAGATTGTCCCTCAAGGTGTCTAAATAATGAATATATTGTGTTTATAAAATAGAAATTACATATCGATAGCTATTTTCAGTTAAACATAAAATAGTTTACCTTGGGGGGGATTACTAAGTTTTTGCTCGATGTCATTGTCCATAGATATCACAAGATGTTCTGCTTCATCCCATTCTTGGTAGCGGTACCTTAATCTATACCACACTCTTACTATTTCTCCATATCCCACTCCTATATATTATATTCATGAAGTGGAACCCACAATAGAGTATGAGATATTCCAATGATAGAATGAATAATATGAATTGAATGGAAGAAAAAGAAAACAAAACTAAAATGATAAGGGGGACCTAAATCGGACCCGACACCGAACATGAGTTTATACCCCACCTATCCAAATTATGAACAAAATAGTGGGGGTATAATATCAATATGGTTCTCCTCTTAAAAGATATTCCCAAAATAACCTAAAAAAATAAATAAATATTTTTTAAAATATTAATATTATTTTTTTCAAAAATTTAATCTACTCAGAATTCTACCAAACACTATCCCTAGGGTATAAAACCTATTTTGAGTCTATAATAGTTGATATAATAATTAGATAAGTACCTATTATTATGTACAATTACCAATTTTCTCCTAAAATGAACATAATAAAATATATTCAAATTTTTTCTCAAAATTCCAATATGAAAAAATAGGTCCTAATAATAATGATTTTAGGAAAGGGCATTATTAGAACCAAAATATATCTTTCCAATATCCTATTTCATATTAATTTTAGTATGAGTCTTCATATAATATTATGAATTCCTTTTAAATAATAACTACTTTTCTATGTTAGTATAGACCTATTTCGAGCATTGAAAAATAATAATAAAATTACAATTATTTTTCAAAACTACTTCAATTAAAATAAAAATATATTTAATCCTACTTAGTTGTTTTCCATTAAAATAATAAAAATGATCTTTTATGAATTTTTTTATACCTTATTAATTTCGGATTCCTAATTTTCATTTTATTATTTATTATATTTGAAATCATTTATGAAACCCATTCCATTCCATGGTTTATATAATGAATATGATATTAATCCTTCCATGTGGCATGCATGATTATAGAAATTCTAGAATGGTATGGGTGGGAAATGAATTACAAATAATTCCAATTTATTGGTTAATGTGACTTATCTCATGATTTTATGTTTATTATGCATCCATATGATTCTGTATTTACTTAAATTTATGATTTTATGATTTGTCTAGAATAATTATAGATGATCATGATGTCACATTTTTTCACAACAATGTTTGGGTTATTAAAACTATTTTATGATTTTTAATATTTATGGATATTACACATTAAGTATTTATTTCAATTTAATCCCCAATCATTAGGAGGATGAATCAATTCATATTATATGATGATGCTGGTTATTCCCACCAAAGTGTTATTGAACCACTTCCATTATTCCATCCCTTACTATTCTTTTAGATCACCCCGCCTATAGATTTATATCATCATGTGACAACGAGATCCAAGTAGATAATGATAGATTTATAATGCTGAAGAATAATAATTTATCTAATTTATATGATCTATTATGTACTATAAGTTTATGAGCATAATTATACACGACATAAAAACATCCGATAATGGATTGTATCTTTTATTTTAAATATTTTGAAAATGATAAATTAGTCACATGAGGGAAATTTGGGTTGCTATCTTCAATATATGGTAGAAATTGTGTCAATATTGTATGTTATGGTATGTATAATCTTGGATAATGTGAATGCCACAATCATTATTGAAAACCATCTGGTTGAACAAATTTACCACCATGGAATGGAATTCAAAAAAACCATTAAGTATTTGAGCTATAGAACGTATATGCACTATATATTTTCATGATATAAGGACTTATAAATTATTGGACGAGGGGATGATAGATTCAAAATAGATCTTGAAAATAGAAATTAACAAACGGTATATATCTTCACACTCAATGGAGATGTTCTTTGATGGAAGTAGGTAAAAAATATATATTCGCATTGATTATACATTATGTTCTATGCATATTACAACTTCAAAGGAAACTAAATAAGTGGGTTCGATTCAAAACATCATCCAATATCTTGATTAGTTTCATATAAGTTAATTACTTATCACACACTGTTATAACAACATGGAAACAATGACTCTTATAAAGGAGACAATATCAAATAAGTGGATGATGAAGATCCATCTAAAATATTATATCTTAAATTTTGAAATAGAGGAAATGTAACTATGTTGAGGTTTTCAATTGAATAAAATGTGTTGCACCCATATATTTAATCCAAGTCTCAATAGAATGAATGTATTAATAAAAGAGCTGGAATATTGAATATCATTAATAGTTGGGTCCAATGAAAGTGCCAGTCAATTTTTCTATCATCGTGTTACTATTTTCATGTATTAATAAACACCACTATATAGCACAAGTTGGTTAGGTTTAGTTTTTGGTTGTTTTAGTAGAAATCATTGGATATTTTGAATTTTTTTGGGTTATGCATGTTTGGTACATGTTTAGTCCAAACCATTCTCCCTCCTAGAGAAAATTGTGCAATCCAAGGTAGAGAGGTCCAAACAGTTTTAACATTTTTGGGAAATACATGTGCCCATGTTGAATAAATCAAAAAACACATTTAAATGGTGTAAATGGAGTGGGTGAATTGTTTTGTCCACCTGTGAGGGTATACCCAGTTAACCATGTGTATGCTATTTTTTATTTCGAATATTATTTTTAAAATTTCCAAAACCTTCCTTCTAGATTCCTAACATGGTTATAAAACCCCATAACATCTTCATCATACATGGATGCTCTTAAAAGGATATTTATACCGCTCAAAATACTCTATTAAGTAAATTGAATCTTGGAGAACAATGTCATATATTATCTTTATTAGTTTACTCTTCTCATTCCATTTCTCCTACACTATATCATTGTCTCCAAAGGGTTTCTTAGATCAAATTTTTGTTAGATAATTTAATACCCGCTATTTTATATCTTGAACCTAGGGATTTATTCTTGGATGTGTTATTGGAAATTATTTCTCGTATTTCTATGCTAGGGTTTGGTGTTTTGAGATCCCATTTTTATGAGGTATGTGGTTATGTGTTGATGGGTCATTCAGAATAACCCAAATTAGCTTGATTTATATTCAATTGGTTTATTTAAATTCATTTTCTTATAATTTATTTATATTCATTTATTAAAAAATTCTTTTGAAAAGGGGATTTTGATATTTTATTTTGGATTGAATGTGGAAAACCCCCCAATTTCATTGATTTGGGGTGTATTTGTGGAATTGATGAAATTTTGTGATGTTATATTTAGTTAGTTTCAAATTTTGAATTGAATTTTTGGGAAATTATTTGAAACTGGTTTTTGGGAAAATTGATTGAAATTATTTTGATCGAAACCAAATGGTTTTATCGTGAAAAAATGCAAGATTTCATTTAAAAAACATTTGTTATTTTTAAATGGAAAATTTCCTTACATTAAATATAGAATATGGTGAATTATATTTTTAATTATAATAAAATAAATTTCCCATAAATTTGTTATGAGACCAAATGAAATCCTTAAGATGTATGTGAGTTATTCAGAAAAAACTCTAAAATTTAAAACACTATCAATACATCTATAGAAAGACACATCCCTAATGGGATGGTGATAAGTTCTCCTTGGATCGTATTTATGAGAACATGTTTACAAATTTTAAGGAAAAATATTTTAGTTTTGGGAGTACCATATCCTTAAACTGTAGATCCATTATGTATATGAAAATATTATTCCATTGACTATATCAAAAATATATATATGAAAATGTATTTTTAACCTATTTTACATCAATTCAGAATTTATAAAAAGGGGATTATATAAACAAAATGTAACCCATTTTTAATGAATACCCATTTATTAAAATGTAAAGGGTGATTTTTTTGAAATATTATTATGAAATTAAATAAATATCTATTTAAAATTTGATGTATTTTTTGTTAAACTAAATGCTGGAATAATATTATGGAATCCAGGGTGAGACCCTACGTGAATTTTTTCTCATGTCGTACCTATTTTTTGGGGTGTTTTTATATTATCTTATTCTATGATTTATTAGTGGTAATATGGACCATGTGGTGTTGGTAGTAGTTTATCATTTTCCATAGATGGTTTCATATATTTGGACATGGGTTTATTGCCCCGTATTCTAGAACTGTTTTTGTTTTATTTTAGATTGTTCAAAAATTTTAATATTGGTACACTGCTCCCTCTAGAGTTTTCTATGTATACATACCAACCTATTGATCATCTTCCAAAATTTATATTGAAAAATCATTTCCACTTTAATTATTTTTATGATTACATGTTTTACCAACCCATGGAGATCAATAAAACACATCGAGATATGAAGGGATCAACTTTGTTTTTTGGTTATTATGGTACCTATGCCAATTCAAGATGAATTTTTATGAGATCCACGTTTATGTTAATGTATTGATGTTAGTTTATATTTGTGTATTCATGTCTAGAAAAAGGTGGTAGTTTCAATAGAGTTAAAGACCATATTTTCCCATAATGAACCACTTGTCACCAGGGGTGGTTGTGGAAATATTTATTGACGGATAGTTATAGATATTTCGATACATTTTATTTGGTTTTTTTGAAATCCAAATCCAATTTTTCTAGATGTTGGGGATTAATTTCCCCATATTTTGTTTTTTAGTGTTAATATGATGTATTCTACATTGTTTTATGAATTTTTTAAAAATATTTCTTCTACCAAGATGATTTAATCTGGTCCATTTAGAACATACTGATGATCCTCAATGAGAGAACCCACTCATGGACCCGTGTCAGGTTGAGGCGATTGTGTGAACTATCCAATCTCTGGGATATTACCACCACATTCTCCAATTCAGGATCCATCTGTGGAACCTCATAGGGATACATTATAGAATCCTTTTTAGCAATACCTTTACTAGAAGACACCAGTTTACAAAGGATACAGTGATCCTCAAAATTATGAGGAATTGTTGAGTTGGATGGATCACTTGTTTATAATATTAGATACACCTAATTAAATCATGGTGAAGTGTTCCACCCTCATGATAGAGGGACCTAGTTGGAGGTATTGGGACCCGATGGTGATGAAAATTAAGGATGAGGTCATAGAATCGAGAGACATAAAGTCTATTTTCACCTAAAAGTTATATCTATATTATATATTTATGGAGAAGGTGATAAATATTTTCAAACTCAGAACGGATGAAAAGACCATGATAAGATATGCATACAATTTTTTTCAGATGGTATACTTTCTACATGAGATAGTATAGAATTAAAAGATGAAGACTCAATGGTTCATGTTGGTAAAATGACCTAATATTCATTCTAATGGTCTCTATTTGAAGCTTCCATTATTCCATTATGTGAAAAATAGAACCATTTTGGTTGAAATGGACATGGAAGGATGTTAGGGTAGAAAGTAGTTTCTTTTCATCCCATTGGATGATTGATTTAATCTATGTTATGGAGAAATACATATGATTCTCATGGTGGTTCTCAAAAGGGGTGTTTTTTATGCCTCCAATTGTTCCGTGAAGAGAGCCATTAATTTTCCACTAATGTGGATGGCCTAGGAATTATAAGTAGGTTTGAACAGAGGTACCAATGATCTATTGTTTAAATGGATATTCAAGTCACTTGAAATAGTTTTTAAAACTTATTTCCACTTCGCATACTTTCATGGAATTTTAAGAACATTACAAAACTACGAGATAACCATATTTTTCTTGAGAAATGGTGTAACATGAACAAGATTATGTAATGAATCTTCATAAATTAGTGAAAGAGTCTCCCATGGAAGCGATACGGGTCTAGAAAATGTGATATGTACCGTACTATATCATAATCGTTATTGAATTCTTCATTTGATACTCTTTCATCCCATTCATTCATTTATACCCGTATTTTTAATCTGATAAATCTTTTTATGTTTATTTAATCTTATATGATGAAAATTACTACAACACATGGAATAAAGAGAGAGAATGGTCTTTGTTGTGAGGCTTGTTTTTTCTCCCATTCAGATATCGAGAAGCTTGGAGTATCCCGATTATTTAGATAAATCTAATTCATTCCCTATCCATGATAGATTGGATTATTGGTAATAAATTCCCAATTGATTGTTATCTTTGATGGGTCTCCTTTATAACACCGAATACTTTGTAACATAATATAATTGGGAATAGGATCTAGGGCTGAGTATAGTAATATATTCTTATATAGATCATGGGAATGTAATATCCATGTTCACCTATGTCATTGAGTAAAAAAAATTTAGTGGTGATCTCCCATCAGTTGTTGCAATGTTTCCTGATGTTTTCTCTTCTGACCTCTATGGGATACCACTAGTAAGGTTATTAGTTTTTTCTATTCAATTGTGCCTAGTACTCAACATATGTGAATTCTTCATACATAATTGAAACTTATTAAATGAAATTTTTGAAGAATCATATGGATAATCTTATAGATAAATGATTTATATGCTTCAATGTTTCACCATAAGGGGAATTAGTTCTCTTAACTTTTTAATTTTGATAGTTTACTTCACCTTGGATGGATTACTAAAAACTCATGAAATTCATGGTAAAAAAATAATATCTATTTCCATGGATTGATGATGTTTTTTGGATAATTTGAAGGGGTGAAATTGTTCTCAAATATTTATCTTTGACTAAGACACCATTTGTTAATAATAAATGAATATAACATTTAGAAAACATCCATTCAATGATGGTAAGACCATTGTTATTATCTTTTCAAGATTTTCATTCCCTGCAATGCACATGCAATTTTCTAGGAGTTATGGAACATGATTTTCCAAGAGTATCTCGATATCATCATGGTAGTTTCTGTGGATAAAATCCTCATTTACTCTAAGTCAAAAGAGGAAAATGTGAGTCATTTGTGAGTTTTTCTAGAATTGATTATTGATAATCAACTTTATACAATGATTTTGAAAATCCATTTTTATATATGGGATGTTGTGTTCTTGGGACATGTGGTTTCGAAAAATGATATGTTTTTTGATCATGAAATGGAGAAATCTATTTTGATGTCGGAACAACCATGAAATTTTTTCGAGCATCAGAGATTTTTGGGACTAGCTAGGTGTTATTAAAAGTTCATTAAGGACTTATAAATATAGTATTCTTTAATGATCATTATGACTCAAAAGGGTGTCATGTATTCATGGGATATGATTATCTTTTTGAAATATAGCATCGTTTTACTACTATTTTACTATTGACACTCCCAGAGGCTGGACATGACTATGTGGTCTTTTGTGATTCATCATGTTAAGGTTTTGGTAGTGTTATTATGTTTGGTGAGGATATATTTTCTTATTTTTCTCATCATCATAGGTCACCTATGAATAATTATATTACCCATGACCTTTAACATGCATCAATATTGTATAACCATAAGACATTCTAGTGTTGTATTTTTTCATTAAAGATTTCAATTTTTTATAAAAAAATATTGTGTTAAGTATTCTATCAAAATAATTTGAATTATCTCTTGGGGTGTTCTATGTAATACCTAAATTTTTTTTATATTGACATCACATATACCCTGGGGAATTTCATTTTCATAACATATTATTTTTTGGGGAATCTTCTGACCTAATCGATTAAGTAATATTTAGAAGATTGGAATTTTAAGAATCATATTTCATAGTTTATTATCAATTTTTGGGAATCAGGGGAACATATTTCCTTGTCTAGAATGTAATTAACGTTTAGACTTCTGGAGTAAAATACTCATGAACACATTCTCAATGATGAGTTCTCTATATATATTTAATCTCTTTATGGTGAGGAGAACATGTCTGATTTCTCATTATGTATATAGTGAATTCAATGTTATCAAAAAATTTGTTTCATTAGTGGAATAGAAAGATATGTTTGGCGATTTCCAAAATTATTAGTGTGATGTGAATATATGAAACATGAATATGTAATATTACATGTTGAATAGATTCTAGTTATAGTAATGAGGGGGGAATTGATGATGTTTCTCTCATTATTATATGTTCCAATATGTCATGTATGAGCATTAGAAACCATCAAGTTTCCTTCAGCCACTTCCAGTTCCTACTTGGAAGAGGGATGAAAAATATATATATGTTTTTTGGGTTTCCGTGTACCAATATAATGAAGAATATGATATGGGTTGTTATTAATTGACTAACTAAATTGGATTAACTCAAACCAATTCAGGAAAAAATCAATTTTTATGACTTAATTTATCCTTATGTGAATGATATTGTTCATTTTTAGGGAGTCACATATATGATATTCTTTGATAGGGATCCATGGTTTATTTTTCAATTTTATAGAGGCCTTTCAGGGGTCCAATGATCTTATTTCTATTTCAGAATGTCATATCATCCACCATTATATGGAAAGACAAAAAGAGATATAAAAATTATAGAGGACATTATTCTCACATTTGTTTCACATTTTTGTAGTTCTTGTGATGGATGTATGGAATGGTTTAGTTCTGTTACCACAATAATTACCAATTTGTGATCATAATGGATCCTATTGAGGCCATATGTCTATGGATTTGTAGATATCCATTTTTTTGTCTTAAAATATTGAATGTTCCTTGTGTGGACCGAGCATGGTTCATGAGATGATATAAATGATTCTTTTGATTCATCTTAGAATGTTGGAGACATAGAGTATGTATAAATATTACTCTAATATTAATCATAAATTTTTGGTATTTCTAGGTGGTGAAAATGTGTTCTTGAGAGTCTCACCCTATTTGGGTCATCGACTACTTGGGAGGAAAGGGGAACTTGCATTCATTTTGTGGAATCTTTTGACCTTGATGGAGAGGGGGTGAAGGATTCTCAATATTTAGAATATCCATCACATATGATGTAGATAAATAATGTGTTCCATGTATCTCAAATATGAATGTGTCTATTTGAACCATATTATGTTCTGAGCAAGAGTGATATTGGGGTTGGGGCTGATTTATCTATGACATAAAAACTAGTCAGGATATTTTATTCTGAAAGAATAGCACTTTATTTGAGGAGGATACCTTTTGTTTGAGTTCTATTGAAGAAAGGTTTTGATTCTCATGATACGTGGGAGAGGGAGGCAATTTTGAGAGAGAAATAGCATCACCATTTAGTCTTGGATGCTTCTGAGTAGGCTTTCTTGGGATAGAATGTTTCTATAATGGGGAGGTTTTGAAATCCTATTACACTTTTTAGTTATTACTGAATCCCTCAATTTAGCATGATTTGGATAGGTTTTTTGGGGGGGTATTTTCTGTTAACACATTGGATATTGTGAATGTTTCTAGGATGTGCATTGTTACCAAACAGTATTATAGAACCAAGAACCCTACGAGAGAAAATCATGAAAACCCTAGCATAATTATTCATAATAGTTATCCCATAGTCGGAAAACTTGTGTGGCCCCCCTAGGATAAACCATGAGTTCCATTTAAAAGGGGTGCATAGATAGGGTATGTGGATTGTTCTAACAGTGCATCCCTACCCAGCTGACCGTGTATATGAAATTTTATATCCAAAAATTATTTATAAAATTCCTAACACCCTCTTTTTAGAGGCTTGATTGGATTTTTTTGGCCCATATCATTTTATTCATCATTGGAGGCTCCCTAATGAATATTCTGGCCACTCTAAAATCTCATAGAAGTAGATCGAAGCTAGGTGAATGACGAACGATCTTTTCATGGTCAGTTTAATCTTCCCATTCTATTTCTCACGCATTCTCCACTTTCCTCCCTAGTGTTTCAATGATCTGTATATTGTTGAAAAATATAATGCATTCTATTTTATAGATTAAATCATGGGATTGATTTTTTGATATTAATTTCCAACATTCCTCATATGATTTCGTATCTAGGGCACGGGGTTTCGATATCCTTTGATTCTAAATATTCTTGTTCTTCTTGGATTTTCCTTTTTAATTATCCATAGATTATTTGATATAAATTATTATTTTTATATAAACTCATTGAAATCATATTTATTAATTTTTATGTATTAAAAAACAAATAATATTGAATTGGTGGTTTTTAAATTTTAGTTCAGAATGATTTCATGATAAGCCACTAATTCTATTGAATTCTAATATACTTGTGCAGCGGATATAATTTAATAAAATTTGAATCATTGGATTTAAATTGTTAAATTAATTTTATATTTTTTATTTTAATTAGATTCTTTGGAAAAAAAATTCATGAAATGATTTGGATAGAAACCTATTGGTTATATCATAGAGATGTAACTATTTGATTTAAACCCCAATTTGGTTTTAAAATATAAATCAAGAATATTTAAAATAGTGAATGTTATGAATTATATTTTTGATGTATTAAAATAAATAACCCTTTACTTTTTGCTATTATATCACATTAAATACATATATAGTTAGTGATTTATTTGCATAAGAATCTAAAATTTACTACACTAATAATACCACTGTGTCATGTCACATACCAATTGGTAAGTTGATGAGTACTCCTTGGATAGTATTGAGGGGAACATGTGTATACATTTATAGGATAATATTTGAGCGTGTGGAGTCCCAAAACAAATAACTCTTAGACCATTTTTCAAATGACCATGTATCCGACTTTTTATACTCGATATATATATATGTTATAATGTGTGTTGTAATCCTTTTTTCCATTCCTTTTGAATTTATAAAAACTTTTTTATATAAAAAGATTTTTGAGGAATATTTTTAATGTACTTAAATAATTTGAAATGTAAATACTGTTCTATTTGAAACATGATTATGAAATTTCATACCTATTGATTTAAAATTTAAATCATTATTTTAGTAGTTAAATTTTGGCATCATATTATAGATTCTTTAGTAAGGTCCTATGGGATATTTAGATCACACCCTACTTGTGGCTTCAAGTGTATATAAATAATTTTCTTTTAGCTTCCATAAATGATAAGGTTCTACATAGAGGTGGTAGTATCTATTTATCCGTAGGTATGGAGAGTTGAGTTTGTTGGGAATTTGGATTATGTCCTTTTATTCTGGTATTTTGTTATTTTAAATTGGATTTTATTAACCTTTTGACTTCTAGTAATATGCTCCCAATGGATTTTTCATTGCATTAATAATAATGTTTTTGTCATCATCCACAATAGTTGTGGAAAAATATTTCCCACATTATTTTTTATGATGTCTGGTACAAGGCACGAACCTGTGGGGATTTTGAATTCCCTACAGTATATTTTTTGATCGGTGTGGTTATCAGGTTACTAGGGTAAAATGGTTGGATCCTGATAATTTGATTCAGTGTCATAGAACCAAAATATTTTTACATTATATTGAATATATATTCAATGAAGGGTGTATTAATGATAATAAATTATTATATTTCTATCATAATTCAACAAAACTTGAATATATGAATGTCCCACAACATATGTTGCATTGAGAAGGGAATAAAATATCATTAATATGATGTGAATCTTGAAATTAATTGATTTAATTTATAAACTATATTCTATGAGTGGTTAAGATTTTTGGATTGGTAATAATAAATAATTAAAATTAGCTTCATGTATCCAAAAAAAGATAAATTATGTCATTGATTTTCAACATGGTAATCTATATAATGGTAGATTAGGATAATTGACTTACGAAAACTATATCCCAATTTTTTTGAATAATTAATTATTTTTATATATGATCATGTTTAAGGATCACGAGGTTTTAACATAATTTCCATTATTATTATTACTCTAAAAAATTGATTTATTATATTAAAAATTAGTGAAATATGATCATGGTGAAGTTGGATGCTTTGGGCGTGTAACAAATGATATTTTACTAATAAATATTTTGGGGTTTGATTTTCCTCAACCATAATAATAGAAATTTATATATCATCCATTTAAAAAAACAATTACCAACATATTATATTTTACGTCCATTCTCTGATGAGGATTTTATTTCAAATTGTCAAATATTTGTGTATCTTCAATAAAGGATGAGGACATGGGTCTTAAAAAGATATATGAGATTTCATAAAAAATGGATTATATTATGTAGTGACAATTTTTATTTCGTTCGTCCATTGTCAGATTACATCTTCATCGATGAGTTCTTTTTACCATTTCTAGGATTTAGAATTCAACCACAGGCAGGCCCACCTAATTACCTTAATGAAATGTCATAGATGGTTACACACATTTTACATCCTTTAATATTAGTGAAATGTTATTTATATATAATTATTGGATTAAATTTAATTCTCTATACGACGAAGAAAATATTATTCTTGATTTATTATGTGAGTATAAGTATTAAGTAAATATACTATCTTAATGAATATTTTTTAAATTATCATAATGTATAATATTTTCTTCTCCCCTAAAATTATTAATGAAATAAATATTTATTAGTTTGTTAGATAAATAATATATGTATTTTCATGAATAATAAGTACTTATTTATTTTACAGAATTGTAATTGAAAATTTATTTATTTTTTTGAATGATTAATATCTATTAAAATATTTATTTGATATTTAATTCAATGTTGATGGTGTGAGAAATTTTTTATGTGATTTTTAATTATGTAACATATTGTAAAATTAATAATTATCATTTTTAGGTTATCATTCACAATAATATATAATATTGCTTTTATTTTACATCATGTCCTAGGGTTCTATTTTAGATAGAAATAATCTTATGAATTATTATATAATTTATTAAAGATTATTCACTACCCATAAGTCTCTAATTAGACTACTATTTAAATAAGAGGAAGGCTAATCACGTTGACAAAAATAAATCTATTGATCTCTATCCTCCTCTATTCCATGAATTAAAAAAATGTGAAAAATCCATCAAAACCAAAGGAATGATACGCGATCAAGTTGAACCAAACAATATGATCCATTTATTTTTCTAGAACCACTATGTTCATTGTGGTTTTCAGAGATCAATGGGTCTCATTTAGGTCACTGATAGAGGCGAATCACAAAGGCCATCTCAATGAAATGTGAAAAACATTATTGGGTTATAGCAAAATACCATTATAAATGAATATAGAAATCTTTAGTGACATAATCATTCATATGGTGTTTTAAATTAATTATGAATTTACATTAATGATACATTAATTGTTTTACAAAAATAAATTATTTATTAATATTCAACAAAAATTTTAAATTTTTCATTAAATTTATGCCATATACATGTGAAGGAACCATTGAAATAGATTACATATAAGTTATAAATAATCCCAAAAGGATCTTGTTCAGTCTCCGGAAGCATCAGCTACATCCTGATGGATCCTCCAATGCAAACTCCAATATCCAATTTGAACGCCCTAGTCCCCTCCCCACCCCTGAGTTTTATAAACAAGGATTTCACCATGCTGTAATCTTGTACATGATTTTTCCATCTATAGGCATGGTGAATATGTTCCCATAAACCCCATTCAGGATCCAATCTACACCTTGATCCCTGCCAAGGATTCATCCCATGTATTGCAAATGAGATCCCTCTTATATACACAAAAACGAAGTCCACCGTTTCACATAAGTCTAATAAAGGAGGAGTCTTTTTTTCCTGATGTTGTTATCAATTCTCTCCAATGACCATAGGAGGGTTTTCTTAAACACTCATAAGATGTAAGACTATATTTCTCTTATATCCACAACTCAAGCCTCTCATTCCTTCCCAACAACCCTAGGAATTCTACATAGTTAATTTTGAATCACAATCAAAATCTTACTACCATATAGTGTTATACCTATAACATAACCAAATTTTTCATCCCATGGTCACATATTCATTTTATTATCCTTGTTCTCCCAAGTTCCCAATATAACCTTATTCTGGAATATGATTCCTAGAACTATTATACAAAAATTAGAAAAGAAACATCAAAATTAAAAACAACTTTTAAATAAGAATTTTATATTTCACATTCAAAAATAATCATTTGAAATTTTATCATAAGGTCCACTTACCAAAATTTATAGACATAACCCAAGTGACAAGATATATAAAAAATAATCTAATCAAAAAACAACCCATCCACAATCTCAGCAACGAATCTCAAACAAAATATCATCCTTGAATTATAAAAAACAATTTATTATTGATAAATGATACTAATATAAATAGTATAAATTCCTAAAAATTATATGTGAATAATTTACTCAAGAAAAGTCAATTAATGGGGTCAGATCAAATCCCAACCCAATCATTAAATTACACAAAATATAACACCAAAATTAACTTCTATTTATAATAGTATATTTTATCAAGAATATGAAAATCACATAGATAAATTCTTCATGAAATAGTATATTTCCCAAATTAATCCAAATTTAATTCTGATAGTATAACAGGACATCCTATTTAGATGTCGAGAAAATTCCACATATATGTCGGATGATTGTACAATGAACTAGTGGAATCAATAATAAATACCATCATATGAATTTAAAAATTATTAGACTAGGAACCATGTAACAAATTGGAAATTTGGAGAGGAGAAACCCTCCTACAAACACTTTTCACTAACACCTCAAACTATCGAAAAATATAATAAGAAATGATGTTTTCATGGTCAACCAATGTGCTCTACTGAAGATAAATGGTCATTACAACCCACTTATATTTTTTTATTAATAATAACCCACAACCCATTTCACACTATGAAGCGAATGACCATGTCAGTATCCACCATTGTCAAGAGCCCTAACCTTGTAACTATTATTTTTTGGTTGTGAAGCCCTACATGATGTTTTTAGTTTCTCGTGGCATCCTCTTACTATATAATGGTAACTTTGGTCTTCCACTTGTTCTCCCTCAAAACCCATCAGACCTATGAGGTTTCAATTTCATATAAAAATACACCATTTGGGGACATTCAACTCTATGAACCTCAAATCAAGTCATGGTTCTCAAAATAAACCATACACCAAATGGAAAATACGTTTTACCTAAAAACATATGAATCTATGAATTTTAATGACATCATAATATGTAATCGAGTGCCAAAACATTATATTCAATGAAAAAATTCTATAGAAAGAAAGAAACTTTTATAAATAAAAAGTTACAGAAATGATGAATAAATATTAAATTCATGGTGATCAAGATAAATGATCCAAAATATCACATAATTGAATGATTCATGATATAATCTGATGTCATCCAAAAATCCAACCATGGGTATATTTTATAGAGTTCAAAAGATACATTGAAACCTAAAGAAATTACCAAGAAGTTAGATGATATAAAATTCATGATCCAGAAGATAGATCACCAGAATAATAAATTTCTATAGGAGTAGAATATCATATACATTATAGTGTTTTTTTAAAATTTTGTAATCTTGTCCAATTATATGAAGTTGGAATGAATTTCTATTATCTAATGGATGATAGAGTAACCTAATACAAAGGAAAATGTGATACCACATACTTTTTTAGTTCAAGAGTAGTTATCTATAAATTAAGTGTTGTAATCTTTAATTTTTTACTTATCTTGAAAATATGATTACCTAATAGAAGTTAAATGAAATATTAAGAAAATGGGTTTCCCCTTGTTGGAGGAAACTGATAGAAACATAATATATATGACTTTTTTGGTGCTGTATAGATTACAATAAAATGAAGTAATTCATTTCCTAGAGATATTTTTACTGGTTATTAATCATAGAACCATCAGGGTGGTTCTTTATTTGTTATATATTTATATACTAAATATTGACAGGATTGAATCAAAGAGTACCTTTTTTAGAATGGGATTTAGTAGAGGAGATCAACATGAATAATATAACGAGTTTTTTGATCTTTATAAAAAAGTCATTGATAGTATGTTCTAGTGAAGCCTCTATAGATTGAAAAAATATCATCAATATAGTATTTGGAATTTAAATATATTCAATTTTGAAAATTTTTCTAATCTATGTGACAATAGTCAATGTTATTATTATAAATAATGAAATAATGAAAAATATATAATATTTCAAATATATGTGAATGGCATGTTCTCAAAGGTTCTAGTGATTCAAAATTTTAAGAAGTTTACTTGTATATTTCCCATGAATATTTTAATTATTTATCATTTATAAGATATGAAATTTTTATTCATGAGGGTTTATATGGACTTGAATATTATAAATTTTATCTTATCATGGAGAGACTATATAATGAAGTGCATCAAAAATTATGAGGTGATTTTATATATACATGTCTGAAATCCCCCCTTAAAATTATTTTATATATATATATTTGTAATTGAAAATGGAAGAAGAGGAATAGAAAAATTTTAGGTTTCATTTTAATTGTCTTCAAAATTTTTTTGTTGATTTCAATTATATGTACTCATCTAGAAATTTCATTTTTAGTGTTAGTGGTATTTTATTTTATTTGAAACCCCAATATAGATCACATGGAATCCATGAAGTGGATGTAACACCCGAGACTTTTATGAGAAATATTTTTTTGATAAATCATAAAAGTAATATTTCACTACACAGAACACTAGCTTGGATTGCTTTACACGCAATCGCGACCTTCCTCGATAGCTTGCGTCGTACGCAATACCGAGTTTCACTAAACAATGATATGCTATTAAAATAATATTAAAAATAGCCGTTATGAATAGTAATAACCACTTGTTGGAATTTTATAAATTTTATTTTTCAAAATGGACTTCATTTTTGGATTCCGAATATCGAAATTAGCCTAGGGTGAAAGTTTGGTATTTTTCTGAAAACTTTCAATTTTTGAGGAATAGTGAAACCACTAAGTGGAAGTTAACAAAACTGAATTTTTCAGAAAACATAATTTTACCGCTTCTGTGAGTGAAATTTCAAAAATCTGAGAGACACAGTTGATGTCAGTAAGTAAAATGTGGTTCAATGAGATGAAAATAATTTTTGGTGAATAGTAACTTTTTACTTTTATTTACCACGGTTAAAAGTAAATAGGGTAATTAAGGGTAAAAATGATATTATTATTAACCTAACACATGTCCTAATTCTATTGGATAAGTGTAATTCGACCAAAAACAAACTTAGGACTAAAATATGACCATATTTGCCCACTTGTATTAGATTAGGACATTTATTATTAATTTATTTAAAGAAGGGTTAAAATAGTTAAAATCAAAGTTTAATAAGAAAATAATTTTTAATATAAGGTTATACATTAGATAAATTCGAATATAAATTTTCATTATAAAGATAAAACTATTTCCTACATAATGGTATTTTATTTGTAATTTTTAGACTTTATATAATTTAATTTATTTATGACACAAAGATGATGCAGTAATTATCTTATTAATGAAATATTGACATAATTGATGTTATAAATACCAAAATAAATGTAATTTGAGACTTTTTATGAATTCCACTAATTTTATAGGTTAATATGACATGTTAGTATTGATTTAATTAACTTTTTTAGAACTAATCATTCTGTTATGATTTTCAAAAAAATCAATTACTAAATAGTGTCAAAATTGACAAAAATTAGTTTTTTAAAAAAAATTATATTTTTAGATGTTATTTTATTCCTAAAAATCTATGATTCGGCCAACTGACATAGATACGGTTATATATATTAATAATAAACAACTTGGGGTTTGTTTGGCTGCTTATAGTAACTTTATTAACCTTATAGTAAAATAACACAAGAAGACACAGTAAAATTTCAATTATTTAACTTAATGTTAAATCTAAATGATAAGGTTACAATAGGAACCTAAACTTTTCTAAATTCTATTGGATGAGATGATTTTGACCCATCCCCAGCTTAGCTTCGAAATAAATCAATTTGGAGCTATTTAAAAGCAATCTTGACTTTATAATAAAATAATATTTTTAGTTTTTCCAAAGGAGCCCCTACCCTCTCTTATAAAAGGGCACATCTTCCCCCTCTTCCTCACACCACATTGAGCCTTCAAGCTCAGCCAACCCCTGCCACTTTCTCCTCTCCACTTCCCTAGAGACATCCTAGAGGTCCTGGTCTTCTTCAAAGACCAATTTTAGTGCCCTAAAAGGAGGTCTCAAAGAAGCACTTCAAAGAAGAGGTAATGTCTGTTACCGATTCTTTCATCTTTATTTATACTTCCACTTATTCTTATTTAGTTGTTTCATTATGAAGTAATAACATCAGTATCACTCATATAATGATATTTTATTATAAGTATGAAACAACCCTATTTCACCATCTATCCATCCTACGGAAAATGAAATCACCGCGCGTGCGTACGTACGGAATACCGTCTCCACGCCGTGGTGTAATCTATTTTCCACCACCACCTTACTTGGATGGGTATAATGGTGTAAATAATGACTATATATGATTATTTTAAAGTGATATTGATTCTAAAATAGTATACATACATTCCAATACAATTCCATGATCATGGGAACGATATCATCGCTCGTGCGTACGTACGGAATACCGTCTCCACGATGTGATGTGACTCGTTCTACATGATCTTCATTGCATAATGATTATATAAATGAATTGAATGAATGAATATGATATATATTACACTAATAACATTCTGTATATTAGGTATCTATAACCTAAAGAGAATAATAATAATTTATTCGACAAAACACGCATAAGAACAAAAAGTAATAAACACCCAAATAACAAGTTGTAATGAAATATTACTAATAAGAAGCTAAGAATATGACCATATGTGATATCATAACAATGATTATGATTCTTGAATAAGTAAATAACATTATTTAAATCATTATACAGGAGGTTCGGACACATACAAACCATATCGGACCTAAGGTAAGGGAAATATCACAATCTCATTTTTATCTGAGATTGTTTATACTTTGGAATTTTCTAGGGTGTATTTTATCATCCACATCCATGTTTCATCAATATGTAATACTATTTCCATCCACCTACAATTTTTTGAATCCAATTTTACCCTTCGGTGAGTTTTTAGTAAAATATATGAAAGGAATATTTTGTTGTTTTTCGTACGAGGTACGTTTTGACTTTTCCGACAAAAGTACGAGAAGAATGTTTTTTTAACTTCTACGTCATGAACGGATTTTTAAAACATTATTTCCAAGAAGCTTACTTTACAAGTTTTCAACTTTATTTTTAATCAACTTATTTTAGTTTAAAATTCTATGACATGTTAAGAAAGGAAAAATGTTTTTGAATTAGAAAGGATATTTTCCTCAAGAATGGAGTTCAAGTGTTTTATCAAAATTATTTTCCATCTCAGATAATAAAGGGTTCTGTTTCTATCCCAATTATTACATTGATTTGATTATGTTGTGATGGAATTAATTTTATTAATTCCTTTATCTTATATGAATTGTTTTATGATGTCACGATGTTTAAGATTCCCATTTTTATTACATGGGTTATGCTATGATATATGGTTTACGATTTTTTGGCACAAATATGAATGGTATCATTATGAGATAGGTGGGAACTATATCTCCCTCCAATGCATTGGGTAATGATTTTATATCTCATGAGATAGACATGGCTGGAACAGCAGGTTAAACCAGTTCAGTGAAACAGGACTGAAACGAGGAGTGAACTCAGTTCAGAAATGGACATTGTCCACTAAGATAGTCTTGGCAATGAGTCTTGACTAATAAGAAAAGATTATCTATGATTATGTATGTATCCCATAGAGTTTCATGTTTTATGTTATGATAATTGGGATTACATTTAACTACTATGATTTATCCCATGTTATGAAATTATGATTTCTTTTGCAGGTTAAGATTTCCAAAAGTTATGTTCTTATGTATATGATATCATTGATATTTCTTTTGTGTAGCCTTACTGAGAATTTGAGCTCACCCTTTTGTATGTTTTCTTTCCCCAGGTGATGAAGAAGGTTATTAAGTAAGATATGTCAAAAGGGACTATATATATGATGAAATAAATGGGAGACAATGTAGACGCTTTATGAACCAGTTGTTTATGTTTCCCAGTTTCTAAAGACACTATACCTATATGGTCCTTTCCTGGTTTTTTTATATGTTTTAATAAGTGTGCTTAAATTCTAAAGCAATAACAATGTATGTAAAGTATGGGTCACTACAGTTGGTATCAAAGGGAAAGGAGGTTGGAATGTATCTGATCCTTGGGGATTCTCAGATGTGAGCGTTGGACGAAGCGTGGCTCTCCACCCAAGGGCTTCATGACGAAATGGCGGCCACTGGGGATGGTGGTGTGTCCTGCCCAGGGGGTGTACCCGCCCATGGAGTGCCTTGATATGTATCAATTATTGTCCACTGGAAGTAATTCCAGACCGCTACAGTTTGTATCAGTGGAAAGGTATAGTCAACCTTTGGAAACTAGGATGTGAAAGCCTTAGTAAGAATCCTAAGGATAAGTCTAAGCATAGAAAACAATCATAGTGTTTTAGAAATGGCCATGAATAACCTAGGATAAGACCTTAAGTGTGAAATTTTATTCTTGATTATGTGGTTTTCCTATTATAATTAGTGTTTCTCACACTATTCTTCATGGTTTTAGTCAATGGATGGAACCCGAAGGAACCGTGTTAATGCAGAATGCGACGGGAAATGCAATGATTGTCCCCCTGAGCAACCAAACGTTATGGGAGCTGGAATGAAAAATATTGTAACCATGATCACACAACTTTCTCAACCTATGAATCATGCAGGACATCCAAATGAGCAAAGGAAGGAGCAACATTCTGTTGAATCCTTCATAAGACAGCGTCCACCTTCATTCAGCAGGTCTACTGATCCATTAGTTGCTGAACAATGGATTAGTACTACTGAAAAGATATTTTCAGTTCTTCAATGTTCTGAACATGATAAAGTCATCTTAGCATTGTATCATTTGGAAGGTGATGCTGATCAATGGTGGAATCTTATTAAGAATACGAGGAAAAGGGATGAAATTGAGTCCATGGAATGGGACGAGTACAAGAACTTATTTTTCAATAAGTACTTCCCTCGTATTCTCCGAACAAAGATGGAGAAAGAGTTTCTTGAACTGAAGAAAAAGGAGGATGAATCTGTTGGTACCTATGAAGAAAATTTTACAAGACTTGCAAGGTACGCTTCTGGTATTATTATCCAACCTGAGAGTAAGATCGATCGATTATTTATTGGCTTAAAACCAAGTCTACGAAGGGAGTTAGCCATAAGGGTCTTCAATAGATATGATGAAATCGTTCGATGTGATCTCAATGTCGAGATGGAGATTGGAGTAACCCATCAGTCATATGGGTTTGATAAGAAGAAGAAAATGGAATTCAAAGGAATATCTAAATAGCACACTGAAAAGAAGATGATCTTTCCCTTATGCTCAAAGTGTGGAAAGAAACATGGAGGGAGTTGTCTTAAAGGGACATGTAAATGTTTCAAATGTGGAATGGAAGGACATAGGGCATTTGAATGCCGCAATGATGGGAAGAAGATGTCTAATGATGCAAATAAAGGAAGGGATACCCAGAATGAACCTACTGCACTTCAATGATTCAAGTGCAAGGAGATGGGGCATTATGCCAACCAATGCCCAAATCCAAGGGTTAATGATGATGGTCGACGTCAAAAAACTCTTAAGGCTAAAGACAAAGGAAAGTCACATGAAATTTCTTTCAGTGATGTGGAGTACGATAACGATGTGGTGAAAGGTACACTTACTATATACTCTAAAGTAGAAAATGTTTTATTTGATTCTGGATTGACACACTCTTTTATTTCTGAAAAATTTTCTAAGGATATCACCGTATTACCTCAACAATTAGATGTTGAGTTATCTGTGACAACCAATAATGGCTCAACAGTCGCATCAAAAGTTTATAATTCTTCTCTGATCGAAGTTTGTGGGAAATTTCTTCCTGCAAATCTTGTGATCCTTCCTATAGTGGAATTTAATGTGATTCATGGCATGGATTGGCCTTCATTATATGGAGCTCATATCAATTTCCAAATAAGGGAAGTCACATTTCATATTCCAGATCAATCTATGATCGTCTATCAATGCAAGGATGAACATAACCTTCCAGTGGAAATTTCGTCCATCTTATGGGTCTTGATTCCACTAAATGAAGGTTATTTATGTCAAATGGTTGGTGAGAAACTCACGATTAAGAATATTCCCATTGTACGAGAGTTTGAAGATGTCTTTCCAGAGGAATTACCGGGTCTTCCACCAAATAGTGAAGTTGAGTTTTCAATATAACTCGTACCGGGTGATTTGACTATTTCAAAGACACCTTATAGAATGGACCCAATTGAGTTGCAGGAATTGAAGAAGCAACTCTAAGAGAATCTTGATAAGGGGTTCATACACCCTAGTGCGTCACCTTGGGGAGCACCTGTTCTGTTTGTTAAGAAGAAAGATGGATCAATGAGACTCTGCATTTATTATCGAGAACTTAACAAGATCACTATCAAGAACAAATATCCTCTCCCGCGCATTGATGACCTATTTGACCAACTATGCGGAGATCAATACTTTTCCAAGATTGATCTTCATTCAAGGTATCATCAATTCAGGGTCAAAAGGGAGGATATACCAAAGACGTCTTTCTGTACAAGGTATGGACACTATGAATTTATACTGATTCCATTTGGTCTTACAAAATCCCCTGCTATCTTTATGGATCTGATGAATATTGTCTTTAGAGACTATTTTGATCAGTTTGTGGTAGTCTTTATAGACTATTTTCTTGTCTATTCAAAGGGAAAGGAAGAACATGAAGATCACTTGAGAATTATATTGAAGACCCTGAGAAAGGATAATATTTATTCCAAATTTAGCAAGTGTGAATTTTGGCTTCAAAAAGATTCATTTTTGGGTCACATAATCTCAAAAGAGGGGATATCTGTGGATCCAGCAAATACAGAGGTTATCGAAAGATGGTCGAGACCAACAACAGTAACTGAGATCCGAAGTTTTCTTGGTTTGTCTGGATATTATCGACATTCTGTGAACGATTTTTCACGATTATCAAATCCAATCACCAAGTTGACTCGGAATGGAGTTAAGTTTGTTTGGACGGAGGAATGTGAAGAGAATTTCAAGGAGTTGAAAAGAAGGTTATCCAGTGCACCTGTGCTCACATTGCCTTGTAGTGGAGAGAGGTTTGTGATCTACAGTGATGCATCCATGAAGGGATTGGGGTGTGTTCTTATGCAAAATGATATGGTGATAGCTTATGCCTCACGACAATTGAAAATACATTAGAAAAATTACCCAACTCATGATTTGAAGTTTGCTGCGGTAATCGTTGCATTAAAGATTTGGAGGAATTATCTTTATGGAGAAAGGTGTGACATTTATACTGATCATAAAAGTTTAAAGTATATTTTCTCACAAAAGGAGCTTAATATGAACCAAATAAGATGGTTGGAGCTGATTAAGGATTATGACTGCTCAATCCATTACCACCCTGGGAAAGCAAAAAAGGTGCAGATGCATTAAGTCGACATGACCATGCCAGTTTATCCATGATGAGGATCACAAAAGATCCAATATTTATGGATTTACAAAGGATGGATCTTGGAATTATAATGAAAGGGTAAAAATTGTATATTTCTCAAATGAATGTTCAACCATCTATACATTTGAAGATTAAAGAGGCATAGAAAGAATATGTCGAGTTACAAAAGAAGGTGAGAAATGTTCCTGAATTCAACCTTGATTGTGATGGGATAATAATGCTCAAGAATCGGGTTTGTGTTCCTCCCATCCCCGAATTAAAGAAGGAGCTGTTGGATGAGGCTCATAGTTCTTCATTCTCCATTCATACTGGAAGCACGAAGATGTACAGGGACCTGAAAGAGTACTTATGGTGGGATGGCATGAAAAGAGATGTTGTTGAATATGTCTCTCGATGCTTGGTTTGTTAGAAAGTTAAATCTGAGAGACAGAAGTCTAAGGGGATGTTACAACCATTACCCATACCTAAATGGAAATGGGAAAACATCACTATGGACTTTGTCACCGGACTTCCTAAAACATCCAAAGGCAATAATACTATCTAGGTCATAGTTGATCGTCTTACAAGGTCTCCACACTTCATCGCTTTTAGAGAGGATTTATCTCTAGATCATATTGCTAGGATATATGTGAAGGAAGTGGTAAGATTGCATGGAGTACGACTTTCTATTATATCTGATCGGGATCTGAGGTTTACCTCAATGTTCTGGCGAAGTCTTCAGCATACTCTGCATACAGAGTTGAGATTCAGCACTGCTTATCATCCTCAGACAGACGGTCAGTCTGAGAGGATGATTCAAAATCTAGAAGGTATGTTGAGAGCTTTCTCTATGGATTTTAAAGGTGGTTGGGATAAACACCTACCTTTGGTTGAATTTTCTTATAATAATATCTTTCACTTCCGTATTCAGATGGCTCCTTATGAAGCTCTCTATGGAAAGAAATGCAGGACTCCAACTAGCAGGGATGAAGTTGGGGAAAGAACGCTATTTGGACCCGATCTCGTTGATGAAATGGCAGAAAAGGTCAGATCTATTCAACAACACATAAGAGAAGCTCAGAGTTGACAGAAAAGTTATGCCGACAACCGAAGAAAAGACCTAGAGTTTGAAGTGGGTGATAAAGTGTTCTTACGAATATCTCCCTGGAAGAGGGTCAAGAGATTTGTAAAGAAGGGGAAGTTGGGCCCTATATATATCAGTTCTTTTCGAAATACTGGATCGTGTTGGGATGGTAGATTACCGAATGGTGCTTCCACCGAATCTCTCTCAAGTTCACGATGTGTTCCATGTATCTCTCATGAGAAATTACATACCCGATCCTTCACATGTACTCAGCTAATAAGCTATACCACTAGAGCAAGATCTTTCTCATGAAGAACAGCCGGTAGAGATTCTGGATCGTAGCGAAAAAGTCCTACGAAACAAGACCACTCGATTGGTGAAAGTTTTATGGAAGAACCACCAATTAGAAGAAGCTACATGGGAGCTTGAGGATACGATGAGGGAGAGGTATCCTCGTCTATTTATTTCAATGTGACGGATTTCGAGGGCGAAATTCATTTTAAGGGGGGTAGAATGTAACACCTGAGACTTTTATGAGAAATATTTTTGTTTTTATAAATCATTAAATGAATATTTCATTACACACAACACTATCTTGGATAGCTTTACACGCAATCTCGACCTTCCTTGATAGCTTGCATCGTACGAAATACCGAGTTTCACTAAACAATGATATGCTATAAAAATATTATTAAAACTAGCCATTATGAATATTAATAACAACTTTTTGAAATTTTATAAATTTTATTTTTCAAAATGGACTTCATTTTTGGATTTAGAATATCGAAATTAGCCTAGGGTGAAATTTTGATATTTTTCTGAAAAATTTCAATTTTTGATGAATAGTGAAACCACTAAGTGGTAGTTAAAAAAACTGAATTTTTCATAAAACATAATTTTACCGCTTATATGAGTGGAATTTCAAAAATCCAAGAGACACGGTTGATTTTAGTAAGTAAAATGTGGTTCAATGAGATGGAAATAATGTTTGGTGAATATTAACTTTTTACTTTTATTTACCACGGTTAAAAGTAAATAGGGTAATTAAGGGTAAAAATGTTATTATTATTACTCTAACACATGTCCTAATTATATTGGATAAGTGTAATTCGACCAAAAACAAACTTAGGAATAAAATAGGACCATTTAGGCCCACTTGGAATAGATTAGGACATTTATTATTAATTTATTTAAAGAAGGGTTAAAATAGTTAAAATCAATGTTTAATAAGTAAATAATTTTTAATATAAGGTTATACATAAGATAAATTAGACTATAAATATTCATTAGAAAGATAAAACTATTTCCTACATAATGATATTTTATTTTCATTTTTTAGACATTAAATAATTTAATTTATTTATGACACAATGATGATGCAATAACTATCTTATTAATGAAATATTGACATAATTGATGTTATAAATACCAAAATAAATGTAATTTGACATTTTTTATGAATTAAACTAATTTAATTGGTTAATATGAAATTTTATTATTGATTTAATAATCTTTTTTAGAACTAATAATTCTTTTATAATTTTCACAAAAATCAATTACTAAATAGTGTCAAAATTCACATAAAATAGTTTTTAAAATAAATATTATATTATTAATTGTTATTTTATTCATACAAATATATGGTTCGGCCAAATGACTTATATAAGGTTATATATATTAATAATAAACAACTTGGGGTTCTTTTGGCTGCTTATAGTAATTTTATTAACCATATAGTATAAGAACACAAGAAGACACGGTAAAAGTAAAACTATTTAACTTAATGTTAATTTTAAATGACAATGTTAGAATAGGAACCTAAACATTTCTAAATTCTATTGGATGAGAGTATTGAGACCCATACCCACCTTATCTTAGAAATAAATAAATTTTAAGATATTTAAAACTGATCTTGACTTTATAATAAAATATCATTTTTAGTTTTTCCAAAGGACCCCCTCTCCTCCCTTATAAAAGGGAACCTCCTCCCCCTCTTATTAACACCACATTGAGCCTTCAAGATCGGCCAAACCCTGAAACATTCTCCTCTTCACTTCCCTAGAGACATCCTAGAGGTCCTGGTATTCTTCAAAGACAAATTTTAGTGCCCTAAAAGGAGGTCTCAAAGAAGCACTTCAATGAAGAGGTAATGTCTGTTACCGATTCTTTCATCTTTATTTCTTCTTCCACTTCTTCTTCATTAGTTGTTTCATTATGAAGTAATAACATCAGAATCACTTATATACTAATATTTTATTATAAGTATTAAACAACCCTATTTCACCATCTATCCATCCTACGGAAAATGAAATCACCGCACGTGCGTACGTACGGAATACCGTCTCCACGCTGTGGTGTAATCTATTTTCCACCACCACCTTACTTGGATGGGTATAATGGTGTAAATAATGAATATATATGATTATTGTAAAGTGATATTGATTCTGAAATATTATACATACACTCCAATACAATTCCATGATCATGGGAACGATATCATCGCTCGTGTGTACGTACGGAATACCGTCTCCACGATGTGATGCGACTCGTTCTACATGATCTTCATTGCATAATGATTATATAAATGAATTTAATGAATGAATATGATATATATTACACTAATAACATCCTGTAAATGAATTATCTATAAACTAAAGAGAATAATAAGAATTTATTTGACAAAACACGCATAAGAACATAAATTAATAAACACCCGAATAACAAGTTGTAATGAAATATTACTAATAAGAAGCTAAGAATATGACCATATGTGATATCATAACAATGAGTATGATTCTGGAATAAGTCAATAACATTATTTAAATCATTATACACGAGGTTCGGACACGTACAAAGCATATCGGACCAAAGGTAAGGGAAATATCACAATCTCATTTTTATCCGAGATTGTTTATACTTTGGAATTTACTAGGGTGTATTTTATCATCCACATCCATGTTACATCAATATGTAATATTATTTCCAACCACCTACAAGTGTTTGATTCCAATTTTACCCTTCGGTGAGTTTTTAGTAAAAGATATGAAATTAATCTTTTGTCATTTTTCGTACGACGTACTTTTTGACTTTTCCGACAAAAGTGCGAGAAGAATGTTTTTTTAACTTATACGGCATGAATGGGTTTTTAAAACATTATTTCCAAGCAGCTTCCGTTACAAGTTTTCAAGTTTATTTTTAATCAACTTCTTTTAGTTTAAAATTCTATGACATGTTATGAAAGGAAAAATGTTTTTGAAGTAGAAAGGATATTTTCCTCAAGAATGGAGTTCAAGTGTTTTATCAAAATTATATTCCATCTAAGATAATAAAGGGTTCTGTTTCTATCCATATTATTACATTGATTTGATTATGTTGTGATGGAATTATTTTTATGAATTCCTTTATCTTATATGAATTGTTTTATGATGTCACGATGATTAAGATTCCCATTTTTATTACATGGGTTATGCTATGATGTATGGTTTATGATTTTGTGGAACACATAATAATGGTATCATTATGAGATGGGTGGGACCTATATCTCCCTCCAATTCATTGGGTAAAGATTTTATATCTCATGAGATAGACATGGCTGGAACGGCAGGTTAAACCGGTTCAGTAAAACAGGACTGAAACGAGGAGTAAACTCGGTTTAGAAATGGACTTTGTCCACTAAGATAGTCATGACAATGAGTCTTGACTAATAAGAAGTGATTCTCTATGATTATGTGTGTATTCCACAAAGTTCCATGTTTTATGTTATGATTATTGGGATTAAATTTCACTACTATGATTTATCCCATGTTATGAAATTATGATTTCTTTTGCAGGTTAAGATTTCCAAAATTTATGTTCTTATGTATATGATGTCATTGATATTTCTTTTGTTTACCCATACTGAGCATTTGAGCTCACCCTATTGTATGTTTTCTTTCCCCAGGTCAGGAAGAAGGTTATTAAGTAAGATACGTCAAAAGGGACTATAGATATGATGAAATAAATGGGAGACAGTATAGACGCTTTATGAACCAGTTGTTTATGTTTCCCAGTTTCTAAAGACACTATACCTATACGGTCCTTGCCTGGTTTTGTTATATCTTGTAAAAAGTGTGCTTCAATTCTGAAGTAATAATAATGTATGTAATGTATGGGTCGCTATAGTGGATTACAAATAACATTAGAGAAATATAAGATATAAAACTATTTTTTGGGTGATGATGCATTGAATTGATTTATTAGCACAAATTATTTATGATACATGTTCACATAAAAGTGCTTTATCTGTTTTTTAAGATTTCAAAATTGTGTTATGTATCATATACCGATTAAAACCATTTATTACTTTTTTTAAAAAGTAATCACAACATATATCTAGTATAGAATAATTGAAGGAGCTTGTTTAGCTAGAAAACAAGATGAATGAAATTTTAAGGAGTCCAAATTGTGGGATTTTGAACATGGATAGTCATATTTTTTCACAATTAATGGAATATAGTGTAAAATGGAAGATCAAAACTCATTGTCCTAAAATTTATTTTCATTTAGAAAATTCTTGTGGATAAATTTTTAGTGGTTTTCTATATTGATGGGACAAAATATTTGGGAAAAAACATTACAAGAGTATTTTTCTAAAAAACATTAATTTAAAATCATTCCTCAATGTGACATGGGTGATCATAAAATAGTGGAGAACAATTCTGTATACTGAATAAGTTGAATCATTAAATGAATTTTTATAATTTTGGATTCATTCCATGATTACGAGGAAAACAAAATTCAAGGGAGGTATTTTTGTAAAAGAGGTGAATATAATCAACAACAACTGTAAATTCACTAAAATGGGGAGAAAATAAAATTTAGTTGGACCTACGATTTGAATAAATGGAATAAAAAACATCACACATCGGAAGGATGAATATATTATTGAATAATTTTGAAGGGTTGTGCAGAACATGATAGTTTTGAATTTATCATATGCCTATTATTCCAGATTCCACCAAAAAAGGAAGTTGGGATGTATTTCATCTTCATTTTACAAGTATTTTTAACTAGAAATATGATAAGGAATCATTAGTTTCGTATTGAATTGAATGGACTCCAATGATTATCATTTTTTGTTGAATCAAGTTAGTAAGTTGTATCCCACTATATATATTGATGGATATAAATTATTATATTCACTAATAGAAAGAATTTTTCTTTAAATTTTACTTATTTATATTCATTATGTAATAATGATTTTAATCCATGAACTTATATTAAAATAAATGATGTTAATGCTTTGTTCTGTCGATATATGATGAATATCTAAACCATGTAACCCTTATATGTTCTATTTTTTTCTCTTTTTCTACATTATTATGGAGTGTGGATTTTGTGGTGGTTATCTGGAAGATATGAACTTTGAGTGGAAATTTGTTTTAATATTCAAACTTTTTATATTGAATTTATATTTAGAGCTACTTATGGAGCATCACCATACTCATTGTGCAAACATCAAGCTAATATAATTCCTTATTTATTGGAGTTACATAATCTCATTAGTACACTAAGGGCTTCTATCTATTTTATAATTAAAAGATCCCCATGGTGGATTTGGTATAATCCCTATTTAATTAAATGATAATGGAAAACCCCATTACTAGATTCACTTCACTCAAAAGTCACATATATTTCAACATATAGGATGTATATCAATACCTATTTTATTGGAGGGTAGTAATGATACCAATAATAACATAATAAAATAGCATAAATATATGTGTGACAAGGACATTAAAAGATTTAAAAATACATCATGGAATATTTAACAAATGGGAAATAAATTTTCCTCTTTAAAACATACACATAATAATATTATAAACCATTATGAGATATAATTTCAATTATATCTTAAGAGTATATCCCTAAAGGATCATTGGAATCATTAAAGGATGCTGAAATATATTTTAAATACAAAAATATAATCCTTCGAATGATTCTTCAAAAAATAAGAAAAATCATCCATTAAATCAAATAATTTTTATTTAAAAAAGAAAAAACATAAAACAATGGTATTATTTATTACATTGGAATGACATGATAACACGATAAAAAATAAAATTTTGTAAAAAATGATATAAATAAAAGACAAAAAGTTCATTTCTATTGTATAAAAATGTGATTTTTTCACATTTATAAAAATATTTAAAAGGTACCCTTCTAAATTTTTTACAAATACTTATTTTAAAATTTTGTAAAAATATTTAAGTGAATTATAAAATTAAATTACTCAACCATTTATTTATATAAGTAAAATTCATTGTTAAATATAATGAATTTTAACATGGATGACAAAATTTCAGGACTATAATTAATAGAAAATGTATTTAAACATACAAAAATAATTTTAGTTTGATTATGAAAAATTGAAAATTGAAAATATTATAATCCATGTATAGCCTAGATAAATACAAATTAAAATAGAATACATTTTTTTACAACTTCACTACATTTTCATTCACATGTGATCTATTATTTAATTTTAACCCATGATTTTCATGATGATTCATTATTGATTTCTTTTTATTTCATGTTTTTATGGATAAAGAGAGATTATTTAGCTCTTTGTGGATTTTTCGTGTGGTGTTTTAAAAATTTCGCCCCACTGAATTCACATTTATTTACTTTGAAATGTTGTAGGAGTTCCACCACCTATCTAGTGATACACATTTTCCAACTTGTGTTAGGCTGATATTAGAGTTCTTATTAAAGAATCCTCTAGTCCAATGGGTGGTATGATTATGTCTATATGAAATATTAATGGAGTTATTATCCATCATGTGGATTTCTATTAAGCCAAGGGAATCAACTTAGTTAAATTGTCTTCTATATGGAATCCCACAACTAGTCCTTGAGGTGGATCTCGGTGAGAAAGTGAGTGTTCATGTTATAATTATTTCCATGAGATTGTTTTATTTTTATATCACCTACCCTCAAACCAAAATTTACAATAGAGACTCTCTAGATGTAATTATTATATTCAAATAATGTGGAATCCTGGGTCAAAGTGTTGATTGAATCATTGAATCTATTTTTTGATCTGTAACTTTGATCTATTAATTAATTCTCATTCATCTTTCTCATAATTTTTTGAATGTGGAATCTATTTTTTGTTGGATTTAGATATTCATTTTAAAAAAAGTTCATGGATTCCGTCTTAGTTGATTATATTACATTATCAATCTAATTCTGGAAAAATATTATTCGATTTGTTTTTAAATTATTGTGGTATGTGATTTTTTAATCTATTCCTTATCAATTAAAATATTTTTTACCTTATTGATTTAATATTTATTTTTAGTCAAATTTCACAGCATGATTTGTGATTAATTAAAAAGGGTTTTTAATAGGATTGTGTATCAAAAACACATTTCACAATATATTTTAAATTAAAATTTGTATTTTTATTAAATTGATATGAAATAGAAATAATGATTTCATGAATAGGTATTATGATTATTCCTGATATGAAATGTTTTATGGATATTGAATGAAACAAATTTAATTGATTGTAATGAGTTTTTATAAATAGACATTAGATATTAATTTTAAAATGAAATACATTTTTTTGAAACAAGATTTCGTTCTATAAGGACGATGATCATTCAAACTAATTTTAGTTAAATTCCATACCCCATGATTGATTGGTTTGTAAAAAATGGTAGTTTTTTTAGTTATGTTGGTACTTTTGGAAAATAATGTTATAAAAAAAATTAACAAAAAATAAACCAAGGGATGATGACAATAAAATATAACACTAATGTAGTAATAGAGTTAAATATTTGGGGGTAATATTTTTATTCATAGGCTGGAGATCTAGACATGTGTTAAAAACATGAGCCATATTTCGTTGAGATGAGTCTAGAATATGATTCATGGTCTAAATATCATTGGTAATTATAACTATAGTGATATTATTTAAAATTTATTATACAAGAAATTTATATGAAATTTTTTATTAATTATTTTATCAAAGAAATATTTATTCATTCATGTCTTCTTTTTTCAGTTGAAATTATTTTGGAAAAAGGTTCCATTTTGAATTTTGAAAGTGATTACCCTGAAATATTTAAATAATATTTTAAATATGAGATTTAATTTAAATGGATGAAATTTGTATTTAGTGGTGGGATCCTTATGGGATAAAATTTAACCCACACATCATTTTCTGTTGGGTGTTTTTAGTAATTATCTTTCAGTTTATATGAAAAGTGAAAGCACCACATGGAGAATTTGGGTGATTTGACTAGAAGGTCCTATAGATTTTATAGTGAAATAGATTATAGTTCCCTTGTTAGGAGTTGATATTATATTTATGTCATTAATTTTCATTTTTTTTATAGATAGATGTTATTATTTGGGTTTTATATTTGACTAAATTATGATACGTTTCCCATAATAACTATACCAGAATACTAACTTTTTATAGTTTCATTATGCTTTATCATTTAAATATGGTTATTATTGAAGATAAATCATTCTCTATGGCCAAATTGTGGAATAATTGATTTCATTATCTAGACCATGGGAAATTCAAGTCCATTCAATCCTTGTTAGGATTATCTTAGGTGGTAGTCTATCTAGTAATCTAGGGGTTTTTTTGGGAAAAATTTGTATTTGAGGTCGGTTTCGCCTCTCATAGAATTTTTTTGGGGAATCCCTAGTAGATAGAATATAAAATTTTATGCATATAAGGTTTGAGTTACTAGAATTATCATTCATAACATTCATTGAAGCAATCCTTAAAATAAAATGGGTGTTTGGGATGACTTTCATTAAAGAATATATTGATCATATTATTTAATTCTCCCAAAATATGTTCAGAATTTATCTTCCAATATGTTTTTGACTAAATATATATATTTCTTAATTTCATGAGAAGAATGATTATTTTTTGTTTTTTGGTGTTTTTAGTATCATTCCCCCAAGATTATTTTACAAAAACTATCTAGTGTGGGCTGATAAAAACCCTTAGCCGAGAAACCATCTAGATAAAGAAAACCATGACGAGGTTGTAATATGCCTAGTCGAAGATCTAGAATAATTTGTTGTACATTATCCCATTTAATATAGATTGTTATAACCTCGATAGTATGATATCATAGATAGGTTTACTAATACTCTTCATTGGAATCCTGCATACATCTAGGGATAAGAAAACCATTGTATGCAGAGGATTGGTTGGGAATGATTGAATGAATCATTGAGTGCATGGTTATTCTATGTTCCATTATGGTGTAGGGTTATTTCAAAAATACTAGTTTCCTAGTAGGATATAGTGTGATATTATAATCTTGGTTAATCTAATATATAGGCATGATTTGAATGAATTTAAGAAACTTTTTACAAATAATTTCTATCTATAATTTATGGTATTGAATATTATTGGAAAACTTGTTTTAATGATCCAAAAATATGGATAATTATGTTTCTAATTGGTTTTATTTTTTTACGGTAGCTTTTAATAATGTAAGGAAGTCATGTGGAAATATTCTATAAGTGTAAAATGAGTCACAACATTGAATGTATCACCACAAAAAATGGATATCTATTGATGTTCTGTCACTTCTAGAAATGAGGAACTATAGAAGTAGAGTCCCCAAAATAAAATACCAACCATTTGAGATGAGTCACTGCCATAAAATACTCACATTTTAGAATGATTAAATATAGAAAAATAGTCACCACCATGAGTGTCTCAATTCCATATCACCTACTTCTAGAATTTAGATATCATTATATGATTTATCATTGATAGTAGTCACTACTGATATGAGTCAAAAGAAGGATTAATCACTGTTGTGATGAGTCACTACTAAGACCAATCACTATTGAGATGATTCACCATTCTGAATTAACAACCACCAGATGACCTATAGGAAGCCCCATTCACCATTTACCAGACTGACCACCAGAAATGAGTCACTTTTATCTTAACTCACTACCAACTTAATGGGATATTTGAGTTAAATAATCCCAATGTCTATACTAATGATATGAATTTCGAGATTTATTTTAAATATATTTTCTAAACTATTTGCAGGGATCATTATAGTATATGATATTATTCATTATAAGGATGGATATAATTTTATGATTATTCTTAAAATGAATCTCCATCATCCGACTCCTCATAATAAATGATATTTATAGCATCCCGCATTTTTATCACATAAACTTTCATTACATTATACAAAACTGAGGATCTTTAAGGTTTAGTGTCTTGGAAACCAGGAACATAAAACATGAAAACATAAAACATTCTTCTAAAAGACTTGAAAGGCTTCTCCTCATGTTCATCCTAGGTTCATTACGGCAGCACATAACCTGGGATCATACATCAAAAGAAAGGGTGAGCAGAAGGCCCAGTAAGGGAAACAAGGGAAACATTTAACATGTGAACTTGAGATACATCAACTATGTCATGAACAAGAACTTTAAGGCATGATAAAAAAAATCATGTGGCATACCATAATAAAAATAACATTTTCATAACTTGAAGATGTGGCTACATCATTTAACATAGACAATCATGAACATATCACCAAGGTCCATCCCCAAGGTGTCATTTGAAAATTACCAAGGTTATTCACCAAGGTATCGTGAAAATTGTAATCTCTAGTGGTTACATCATTACCCAATGCATTGGAGCGCTATCAGGGCGCACCCTTAACTTTGCCTTTATTATCATGTGAGACACATATATCATCATCAAACATTTCATAAATAACTCATATAACATAAAATAAATGGGTTTCATTTCATAATCATAACGTTTTAAAAACTTCTTTAAAGACATGATCTTTACGTCACTTTAAACCCACGGAAGGGGAGAGCGGGTTTCATGTATGTAATTCCCAGAATTTGAAATAAAACATTTTGATATATATGTGAATACCCTTGTAGAAATAAGATCTTTGAGTATTCACTTTATAACATAAAATAATTTTGAGAAAAGAGAGGCATTTTGAGACGAAAATTCTGCAGCATAACGGCTATGTTACAAGGTTTTAAGAAACTTTGAAAAGAGAGGGAACATGGGTCGAGAAATCATAATTGACCCATAAAATAGTAGAGGGACAGAATAAGATGTATATATGGACATGGTGGTGCAATTTCAAGGACATACCATTTGAAATTAAAAACATGGAAGGAAGACAAATGTTTGATTTCTCTTATGAATGTTCGGCAGCCTAACGGCGTTACTTAAACATCAAAATACTGAATTGAAGAGATCAAATGGGGTCTCTCATCATATGAACATAAGATTCCAGTATGATAGATATAGAGATCATACCCTAACATAACAAAAAAGAACTTGAAAGAATTGACATGAAAGTAGAACTTCAAAACGAGAAGGGTGAAAACCACTTAAAAATTCGGCAGCCTAACGGCGCCACTTAAACTTCAAAAAAATTCTGAATTGAAGAGATCAAATGGGGTCTCTCATCATATGATCATAAAAGATCAGTATGATAAATTTAGATATCATACCCCAACATAATAAAAAAGGAACATGAAATACTTTACATGAAAATAGATCTTGAAAAATGAGAAGGGATAAAGAATCCGTTACAAAAATTTCGGCAGCTTAACGGCGCCACTTAAAACTTCATAAAACGAAATAATGAGAGTAAGAGTGGATCTCTCAATATATTGACATGAAAAGGGCAGTAAGAGGAGTATAAAAGAACATCCTCCAACATAAGAACATGGAGCATAAAAGGAATTACATAAAAGAGATTACTTGAAAAAAAAAAGAGAGGTCGGATCCCTTACCTTAAAATGTGACTCTTGATACTCAAAGGATTGGACCTTGAGGTCTTGGGGGAACCTTGGGAGGACTCTTTGGAAGGTAAGAACACCAGAACTTCGTTGGGGGAGAGTTGGGAGTGAGAAATAAAGGAGGAAAGGGTGGGTATTTATAGGGAAAGTGAGGGCACAAAGCATTAATGGCCAAGGGACACCTCACATGTGCTTTTCTCAAACCCATGTGCTCTACCTTGGAATTTATCATGGAGTTATGCCACATGGGGCCCCCAAAACAATAATTCATCACCCTTGGCCGACCAACCCTTAAAATAACTCAAGACATCATCATGACACAGCTATGATGTCATTAAACATACCGAAACCCTAAAACTGCATTTTTATTATTCACTGAAAATTCAACTTTCTCAGAAAGATCCCAAAATTTCACCGTAATCAAATATCAACGCTCTGATTACAAATATGAACTCCATTTTATAAAAATAATTTTCTAAATTTATTTAATTTAATTTTTAAATAAAAACACTATTCACCGAAAATTCGTTTTTTTCAGAAAAAACCCCAAAAATTACCATAGCATAATATCAGTGCTCTAAGTTCAAAACTGAAATATGTTTTATAAAAATAATTTTCTAAATAATTTTAATTAAATTTTTAATTAAAAAACACTATTCACCTGAAAAAACTAATACTTGAATAATAATTTATGAAACCATTATTTAACCATTTTATTGAATCACATTACTTAATCAAGGTGCCTAGATAATTTTAAAACTTTATTTAAGTTAGATTACTAATCCATTTGGTCATATTACTAATCCTAATCATAAAATCACTATTCATAATTTACTATTCATCAAAAATCAAGTTGATCTTATTAGAATCCAAATTTCGTACTGGATATAATTGTAGAAGACCATTTTTTGAAAATCATTACACATTTTTAATCATTTAAGGTTTACACAACCATTTTTAAAATATCCTTTTTCTAAAATTCATCAAAAATATGCATACTATATTTATCCGGTCATTTCAAAATTCATAAACATCATCATAAGAAGAAATCCCAATTTTTATTTAAAACAAGGATTACACAAGGTAGTTATGGTCTCGTTACATAGCCCCTTATAATACCAGCATAGGACCTAAGAGTAAGGTGTGATAGGGTGATAGAATCTTGGGGCGGCTTAGTAAACATTGCCCAAGTAGTAATTTCTATCAGTTTGAACTTCTCACGAAGGCGATTCCGTTCCAGCTTCACATGATGAAGTTCGGCTTGGATTTGATCCAGAGCAAAGCCCAATGGTGCTACCTCCTTCCCAAGCTCTGTTAGATGGGCTTCGATCGGTCCAAGACTACTAGGTGAGGCCATCGAATCTTCTTTCTATAATAATTAACCAACATTACTTATATTTAGAGAAAATAATGAAAACATTTTGTTCACAGCGGTCATATTGACCGATGGTTATATAATAGTCAAAACCCACTGATCTCATTTTAATTATAATCATGTTTATCAAATAAAACATTTTTGTTGAGTATAAAAATAAAATAAAATAACACATGAAATTAGGAAACAAGATTTATTCAAAATTTCGGGCCGTTACAATCTTCCCCCCTTAAGAAATTGCGTCCTCGCAATTTTTTAAAATTGGGTTTTGAAATTTCATTGAAAGTCCCACATCGGAAAAAGAGTCAGTAACACTATTACTTTAAATGAAATAAAAGGGAGTACAAAGGCCACCCGAGTTTACTCATACTAGGATTCCATGTAGGAAACATGGACATGGAGGAGAAAACAAAGGGTCACGTTCTGAGGGAGAGTGATAGAGAACATGACTAGGAGAAAGTTAACCATAAGAAAATCCCAAAATTATGATGTGTGTAAGCGGTCTTTGATTAAATTTTAGGAAACGTAAACCAACAACGTATTTGTTTTACGTTCCTTTTAATAACTTTGAGGAATTCATTTACAACATAGAACAAAAACATAAGGAAATATATCTACCTTCATGTAGAGTTTCATCCTTTAATAAGTTTCTACCAAAACTAATCTTTTCTCCAAACGATGAGCATTCAAAACTACTTGGTCTCATCAAAACACAAGATTCATCTTCTAGAGAATCACATAATCCACAAAAGATCAACTATCTATTTCTTCTATCTTTAAACATTATCCCAAAAACCTAAAGGGTAAGGTAAAACAACTCTTCAAAAAGAAAGAATCCCATTGGAATGGAAACTACTTTTAAATCTTCAAAGTTCCATGGTACTACCCAAAGTTCATCATAGTCCATTCCATAAATAATGGTCCTTAAAATTACTCAAAATAAATCAAACAAAGATTGAAACCCAAATACAAGAAAGATTTGATAACATAGTCTTCCAAAATAAACTTCATTGTTCATCTCCAAACAACATCAACCACTCCTAACATCTTATAACAAAAGTAGCTAACCTAAAAATATTTTACCCAAGATAGGTTAATCATTCCCGTAAGTAACCTAAATTACTATAAGTCCACCTTAAATTCGTCGACTCTTCAAAATATAAGTCAACCTTACTCCTCAATGAAAATACCGTTTTAATCTATTTACCTTGATCATATAGGGTCCCCTTAAATAGTGAATGTATTCCAAAATAAAAATCATATTTTAATCCCCTAATCATCTCTGTCATATTAATACGGCAATCGTAGCACTTCCTATCACATTGGTTGTTGAGACATGTTCTTCCATTTCCCGCCATTAACTAAGAAAAGAAACTATAATTAAGGGCTTAAATACTTAGCCAATAATCATGAAAAGAAACTTACAGCATATAAGGATAACTTGTAGTTGAAAAGTATACCATAACTTGTGATCCCCTAGGTTCCCATCTAGGTTATCCATGATCAAATATTCTTATGTGAATCTTCATTTTATTTTATCTTTGTTCCTTTAACAATGGTTCATACTAAGCTTATGATTTTACCAAAGCATATCCCCCGGGAGTGTCGTAACCAAGAGTGCAGCAAGGCCCGTTGTCATGTACCAGTTCCCGTTCGAGTCTAGCTCAAAGCGGTGTTTTCGGGTTTTACCCCTATGTACATCTGTTCCAGAGCCGCCTCTACCTGCTCGTATCCAGACAGGGATGTATTTGTTTGATAAACCACTTACTCAATAGTTACCAAAATACCAGGAAGTTTTCCTATATTTAAACTTTTCTATAGGGTTCTTCCTAAAGTTTTCATATCCTAATTTCCACAAATAACTAAACCATCCTTTGATACCAACTATAGCATCCCGCCTTTTTATCACATAAACTTTCATTACATTATACAAAACTGAGGATCTTTAAGGTTTAGTGTCTTGGAAACCAGGAACTTAAAACATGAAAACATAAAACATTCTTCTAAAATACTTGAAAGGATTATCCTCATGTTCATCCTAGGTTCATTACGGCATCACATAACCTGGGATCATACATCAAAAGAAAGGGTGAGCAGAAGGCCCAGTAAGGGAAACAAGGGAAACATTTAACATGTGAACTTGAGACACATCAACAATGTCATGAACAAGAACTTTAAGGCATGATAAAAAAAATAATGTGGCATATCATAATAAAAATAACATTTTCATAACATGAAGATGTGGCTACATCATTTAACATAGAAAATCATGAACATATCACCAAGGTCCATCCCCAAGGTGTCATTTGAAAATTACCAAGGTTATTCACCAAGGTATCGTGAAAATTGTAATCTCTAGTGGTTACATCATTACCCAATGCATTGGAGCGCTATCAGGACGCACCCTTAACTTTGCATTTATTATCATGTGATCCACATATATCATCATCAAACATTTCATAAATATCCCATATAACATAAAATAAATGGGTTTCATTTCATAATCATAACGTTTTAAAAACTGCTTTAAAGACATGATCTTTACGTCACTTTAAACCCACCGAAGGGGAGAGCGGGTTTCATGTATGTAATTCCCAGAATTTGAAATAAAACATTTTGATATATATGTGAATACCCTTGTAGAAATAATATCTTTGAGTATTAACTTTATAAAATAAAATAATTTTGAGAAAAGAGAGGCATTTTGAGACGAAAATTCTGCAGCATAACGGCTATGTTACAAGGTTTTAGAAAACTTTGAAAAGAGAAGGAACATGGGTCGAGCAATCATAATTAACCCATAAAATAGTAGAGGGACAGAATAAGATGTATATATGAACATGGTGGTGCAATTTCAAGGACATACCATTTGAAATGAAAAACATGGAAGGAAGACAAAAGTTTGATTTCTCTTATGAAAGTTCGGCAGCCTAACGGCGTTACTTAAACTTCAAAATACTGAATTGAAGAGATCAAATGGGATCTCTCATCATATGAACATAAGAGTCCAGTATGATAGATATAGATATCATACCCCAACATAACAAAAAGGAACTTGAAAGAATTTACATGAAAGTAGAACTTCAAAACGAGAAGGGTGAAGAACCACTTAAAAATTCGGCAGCCAAACGTCGCCACTTAAACTTCAACAAAATACTGAATTGAAGAGATCAAATGGGCTCTCTCATCATATGATCATAAATGATCAGTATGATAAATTTAGAGATCATACCCCAACATAATAAAAAAGGAACATGAAATACTTTACATGAAAATAGATCTTGAAAAATGAGAAGGGAGAAAGAATCCGTTACAAAAATTTCGGCAGCCTAACGGCGCCACTTAAAACATCATAAAACGAAATAATGAGAGTAAGAGGGGATCTCTCATTATATTAAAATGAAAAGGGCAGTAATAGGAGTATAAAATAACATCCTCCAACATAAGAACATGGAGCATAAAAGGAATGACATAAAAGAGATTACTTGAAAAGAAAGAGAGAGGTCGGATCCCTTACCTTAAAACGTGACTCTTGAAACTCAAAGGATTGGACCTTGAGGGATTGGGGCACCTTGGGAGGACTCTTTGTAAGGTAAGAAGACCAGAACTTCGTTGGGGGAGAGATGGGAGTGAAAACTAAAGGAGTAAAGGGTGGGTATTTATAGGGAAAGTGAGGGGACAAAGAATTAATGGCCAAGGGACACCTCGCATGTGCTTTTCTCAAACCCATGTGCTCTCCCTTGATATTTATCATGGAGTTAGGCCACATGGGGCCCCCAAAACAATAATTCATCACACTTGGCCGGCCAACCCTTAAAATAACTCATGACATCATCATGACACATCTATGATGTCATTAAACATACCGAAACCCTAAAACTGCATTTTTACTATTCACTGAAAATTCAACTTTCTCAGAAAGATCCCAAAATTTCACCATAATCAAATATCAACGCTATGATTACAAATATGAACTACATTTTATAAAAATAATTTTCTAAATATTTTTAATTTAATTTTTAAATAAAAACACTATTCACCGAAAATTCGTTTTTTTCAGAAAAAACCCCAAAAATTACCATAGCATAATATCGGTGCTCTGAGTACAAAAATGAAATCTGTTTTAAAAAAAAAATTCTAAATAATTTTAATTAAATTTTTAATTAAAAAACACTATTCACCCAAAAAAACTAATACTTGAATAATAATTTATGAAACCATTATTTAACCATTTTATTGAATCACATTACTTAATCAAGGTTCCTAGATTATTTTAAAACTTTCTTTAAGCTAGATTACTAATCCATTTGTTCATATTACTAATCCTAATCATAAAATCACTATTCATAATTTACTATTCATCAAAAATCAAGTTGATCTTATTAGACTCCAAATTTCGTACTGGACATAATTGTAGAAGACCATTTTTTGAAAATCATTACACATTTTTAATTATTTAAGGTTTACACAACCATTTTTAAAATATCCTTTTTCTAAAATTCATCAAAAATATGCATACTATATTTATCCGGTCATTTCAAAATTCATAAACTTCATCATAAGAAGAAATCCCAATTTTTATTTAAAATAAGGATTACACAAGGTAGTTACGGTCTCGTTACATAGCCCCTTATAATACCAGCATAGGACCTAAGAGTAAGGTGTGCTAGGGTGATAGAAGCTTGGGGCGGCTCAGTCAACATTGCCCAAGTAGTAATTTCTATCAGTTTGAACTTCTCACGAAGGCGATTCCATTCCAGCTTCACATGATGAAGTACTGCTTGGATTTGATCCAGAGCAAAGCCCAATGGTTCTACCTCCTTCCCAAGCTCTGTTAGATGGGCTTCGATCGGTCCAAGACTACTAGGTGAGGCCATCGAATCTTCTTTCTATAATAATTAACCAAGATTACTTATATTTAGAGACAATAATAAAAACATTTTGTTCACAGCGGTCATATTGACCGATGGTTATATAATAGTCAAAACCCACTGATCTCATTTTAATTATAATCATGTTTATCAAATAAAACATTTTCGTTGAGTATAAAAATAAAATAAAATAACACATGAAATTAGGAAACAAGATTTATTCAAAATTTCGGGCTGTTACAATATTCGTATCATTTGATGAAATATTGAGATTTAGTGTATACATGAAAAATCATTCATTCGTACAAACATGTGATCTGGCGTGTCCCTTAATAATTATCTTACATGGCCAATCGTACTTACTATCCAATCTTGAATATTAGAATATACATGGAATTCAGGTTTTTAACTATTGTCTAAATAATGGGAACTTATGAAACCCTATTTTATTTCTACATTAACAAAAGGATCATGCTCGTCTACAAACAACACCCATAGATATTCAAGATTTTTGGCCACATTAGTCTGATCAACATTATATTATCTAAAAATTTTAAACTGGTATTTCTAATTAATTAATTTATATTTTTAGTAGTGTGGTGTTTTAAATATTTATCAACACCCATTTTCTCACATGATATAATTGGATGTTACAATATATCCTTTTCATTAAAATTTCATCTATCTACCCATTGGTATTTAAGGAAGTGGTCATTTAGTATATTATTGGGTTCTCTTCACATTGTTATTATGGAAGAGGCATATGTGAGGCATTGACATCTAGTTCAATATAATCTATTTACCCAATCTAGGTTATGGTACATGATTATATTTACATTATCTTCCTAAAATTGGGTGATATTGATGTGTAGGGGATTATGTCTCATTATGATATAGGAAATCTTGTTTTATTCTGCTATTTTATTTTTTATTTCATTTAAATGTATTAAATTGAATTTTTTTAAACTAAAAACAGAACAAATAATATTATAATTAGTCATTAACTATATTTAAATATGTATTTGATTTAGTGTATTGATATCAAAAGTTAAAGGAATTATATTTTAATTTAATTGAGAAGTAATAAATGTTTGATAAATATTTTTATGGATCCGAAAATATAATGATATATTATTTTGATTGACATGGAATTTTTATTTTACTTGGGGTGTTTTTTTAAACCCTTTTTAATATAAATATTTATTTGGAACTCAATTCACCACCCATATGACCAACTCACTCTAGCCAATATTTGGTATCAAATGAATTTCAAAATATTTTGTAAAGTGATTATAGTTTAATTTTAACGATCCTTAATTTATATTATCTATAAATATATTTAGTTTAGTGAGTCATAGACAAGATGGTTCAGCTACCAAATGGACACCATTCATTAAAGGTAATAATAGTGATGAATGTATGTTCAATATGAAAAAAATTATTATTGTCATGTGATTTTAAATATGGATTGTTATGGAAGAATAATATTAATTAAAAAAATTATAGTTTTACGTGGGTTGATTATTATAAAAATACATAAAAAAATTTAAATCCTTCAATAATTATTACTATTATTTTGGATAAGAATTGTTTAATGTGATATCTACTTGTAAAACTGTATATGAATGTTGGGGCAGAGAATTTATTCCTCATGAAGGAACAACAAATGTGAGGAAAATTATTTTGAATTCTTATACAATTAAATAGGACACATTCCCAATGAAACTTGATGATCATATTTTTATATGTATCACTGGTTCAACTTGATAGTTAATATAATGACTTACATGCAAAATTTAGTTTGATACAAAGAGAAAATATAGTGACTCATTATGTGTCACCCAGAGAGATGGAGGGGAAAATCAGTCTCAATAAGGAAATCTTATGAAATCAATAAACAACATATCAAGGAATTTATTAGAATGTTAACAATTAACATATAAGAGACTATGGAAATCCATGAATATGAAGAGGAACCCATGATCTATTTGTAGCATTCATGGCTACTCCATCAAAAAATATGGAGAAATATTCTAGCAGAATGGTCCAATGATGAAGAATCACCTACTAATAGTGATGAGTAAATATCCCATCTGGGTATAATGTTTATGAAATTATACAATAAGAAGAAATTACATATAAAACAATGATATAAGGGAAATAATGATAATATAGGGAGTTGTAATAATTTATGTAGGAGGGATTATAATTAAAATTTGATTACCTATGATGAGTGTATGAAAAGGACTTTTCAATACTTACCATCCGAATTTTATGAAAAAAACTGATAGAAATGATATAAAATACCAGAATGAAATGAAATCCACCTAGATTTCCGTAGAAGAAATATTTAATTGCTCGGACATGATTCATGAAGAAAATCCTAATAGGGAAAATATGTGCATAATGAAAAAAATTATTTATGGTACCTACATTCTATCATATACACAATTCAAATTATTTTGGAGTCTAAGTTATTTATAAAATATATAACAAATTAATTTTTTTAATATAGAAATATTATTTTATATACCTTCAATTATATTAATGATAAATAAAATCATTTTAATAAATAGAATTATGTTATCTTCAACTGTTACATCTGACTTTTTCTATAAAGAATGAAAATACTACTTATTTATTAACGGAAAATACTTAACTAAAATATTATATTGAGAAGATAAATAATGACTTTGGTGATTGAATAATGGTATATAATCTATCATGAAGATACAAGGAAAATATATTGAACCAAAATATACCTCAGATATTCGATATGAACCTGGATAGTGGAAATTTATCAAGATTAATTTTATTCCTAAATACATTTCTAGAAATGATGCTGCTAGATTTTATTTAAACACGGCCTAATAATATCATTATTTCTAAGGGTTTATTATATATTTATGTGAAAATAATTAATAAAATATGGGTTATTAATTCTATAATTACTAACATTTCTATAAAAAAGTAAATATTACTAAAAAAATCATATTTGGTATCAACATGTTTTGTAGGTAACCTTTTGAAGAGAACTAGCATATGTGTGTGGAACCTGGAAAGTAGATCTTCAAGATAATTTATCGAATAATATTTTAGCTCTAAAGACATGAAAAACATTGATGGTGGACATGTCAACAGTAGTTATAATGATAATGTAAAAATAATTTGTCATATCCAAATAGGTAATTCAAATTTAGATTTAATTTATAATGTACATTATGTAGATTTTTTATAATTTTATATTTTTAGAATCTCATAGTTTGGTCCAAATGGTATTTATATTAAATTTCTAAACAATCCATTTAATTTTATTTACCCACAAAATGATTTTGCATAACTACTTTGAGAAATAAATTTTTTTATAAAATTAATCACAATAAATTAATTTAATAAATTTCTTCTTGCATACCATCCTTTCATAAGGAATCATGGATTCGGAATAATATATTAGGACACATCAATATTTAATGTCTTCTAAATATCATTTGAAATGGGGTTTCAAATTATCTACCTTCAATTGAATTCCTAATTGATAATGTTTGTAACCCATGAGTAAAATAGAAATATAAATAAATATCATTCAAATATACGAAATAATTATCAACTTCTCAACATCTTGTATTGGATCAGGTGGATTAATTTTTTCCATTTAATAGTCATGTTTAATTTGTAATCACTTTGACTATTTAATTATAGTTGAATTTTCTAGTTATAATATCAATATTAGTTTTATCACATACAATTAAATCGTACAAATAAATTAAAATGTATTCTAGATTGTAGAAAATCATAGTGGAAATAGGATTAAGAACATAAAGAGGGAACATGGCCATGAGTTTGAATATAAAATCATTTAACCAATTTTATCACAAACACATCCATACACATAACTTTTATTTTCCTAGACCAGCACTAGAAAAATGGACTTTTATAAAGATGAAGTAGAAAACATTAATTAATTTCAAGTAAAATTCTTAATAAATAGGAATTATATATCAAATATAGTAAATATTTTCTGAATTAAAACATCCTTATAATAAGGAATATTTTAATGAGAACCATTTTAACAAAAATCCCTTATGTACATTTGAATAATAGAATGAATAGGGTTAATTGCATTACTAATTTTTTTACTGTGTTTATTCATAACATAAGGGTTAATCATGACATATTTTCATGAAAGAGTGATGTAGGAATTTTCATTTGTTATTATATTAATAATAAATCCTATCTAATATTGAATAATGGAACATGGAATGTGGAAGTGTCTAATCATGTTTTGTTTGATGAGACATATCCACATGAAAAAAATAAAGGTTTAGAAATCATTGACAATGTTTTTTCAAATATATTTCTATGATTTAATTCTAGACAATTTGGTTGTTCTGTAAAACGTACCAAAAAGTTTTACTGTTCTAAGGAACTCAGAGAACCTAAACCTGAACAGGTAGGTTAGCATGATATAAGAGACCCAAATTTTCCAAGAGGTGTTTGGAATCTAATATACAACCCATTAGATTCATCATTAGGATACATATGTATAGGTACATACAGAAGAGATTTTATTTGGAATTAGGTTGAAAATATATATTTCTAATAACAAATTGAACCTAATAACATCACTGATTCAATTAATGATTAATTTTGGGCTTTGTCTATGCATCCAGAACAAAACCAATTTATATGAAATTAAACATGTAATTTTTTTGATAGAAATATAAACATGGCTAATATTGGAAGTAAATTGTTATTGAGAAAAAAGGTTGATGAATCTAGTATAATATTATGACATAGACTGGACTTGTTGCACAATGGTGTAGTCATGGAGAGGGTATAGTCATCAAAGAATCATTTGTAACTAAATCCATACTTGTATAAATATGAATATTTCATACCAATGTAGGCCATTTGGATGTAAAAGTATTTCAAATGGATATCGAATGTTCAATCCTGAAAAGTTATATAGTTGATAATTTTTTTATTGTACAACCTCCCAATTTTAAAAAACCTCATATTCCTAACCATTTTTATAAATTAAAAAATGTTCTATTTGGTTTAAATCAAGATCCAAGAGCTTGGTATGATTAGATCATCTAATTTTGTATTTCAAATGTTTTTTAAAAGCTATATCTAATCCTATTTTTCTATAAAAACAATTACAAATGATAATTTAGTTGTTAAAATCTTGGTGGATGATATCATAATTGTACTTTTTATAAATTAAATCTGTCACATATTTTCAATAACGAAGAAAATTTTATTTTAAATGATTTAAATGGGTGAAATGAAATTTTTTCATATTTTACTTATTTTTCAAACTGATTAATAATTTATTTTAAAACAAATTATGTACAAAAAATATTTTTTAAAACGTTTTGGGTTGGATAACACTCTTTGTACTGACATTTCTATTATTATAACATATATGTTGGATCTAGATGGGTCTAGAAATCATGTGGATCCAACTTGTTTTTGAGGTATGATTAGAAGTCCTCTCTAACTAAAATATTGCTAACTTTATCTTTTCATTATTATATGAATGTGTTCCCATTTTCATGAGAACCCAAAAGAGTCTCAGATATATTTTTATAAATGAATTTTAAGATACCTCAATTATATAACTAAATCAAATTATTCTTGCCTAGAGGAAAATCACATGACTTGGTTATTTGGATGCTTATTTTAGTGGTTACAAGGTTGCAAATTAATTCACCTCTAGAACATATCATCATTTGGGAATATATCTATTATATTATTGTATAATGACACATAATTTGGCTTCATTGTCAACTAATAAAACTGAATATATAGCAGTAAGTAGATTTTGCGCCCAAATCATGATGATGAAACCAATTCTATTGGATAATGGATATCAATTCAAAAATATCGATATAAATTATGAATATATAATATCCATAAAAATCAATAAATATCATGTGCCTGACTCTAGAATATTTTATATTTATGTAATATATAACTTCTAGCATTACAATTTTCAAAATGGTTATATCACTCTTCAAAACATTGGACAAGAAAATCATCTTCCTAATATTATGACTAAGACATTGAATATTGATACATTAAATTACATTAATTGTTAATTAAAAATGATGAAATTTATGTATAAATTAATTTTGGGGACCCATAATTGGAAATTACCCATCATTTGAAATTACCCACTATAGGAAATTACCCAACATTGAATAATTATATCAAAACTTCACATTATATCACATAAATACTTGATTTTTTAGAAGAAATCACTCTTAATGAAATTAATAATATCATTAATTATATTTTCTTTCTGAAAGAGGTAAAAATCATAACATCATGAACATATGATACAAAAACAATATTGAATCCTACCGTATTATGCTTCAAAAATTCCTTGGCTTCTAAAACTACCTTGGATAACCTTGGAACACATATAACAATGGGTTTATTAATAAATCCTCGTAATGGAATTAAAAATCAATTACTTGATGTTAATAACACATGTTAAATAATAGTAATATCAATGAGGAAGAAAAATAACATGAATAAAAAAGAATGATGTAACATGGTAATCATAAAAAGATAAATTTCGCATCAACATAATGGAATACATCATTTCCATAGGTCCGGGATAACTACCAATCAATTATGATAGAAAATTCCATAAAGGAATTAAGTTGACTCCCTATCCAAAAATGAAACCCCTGAGACTACCCATTACCCAGCGCATTAGATTGCTATTTAATTCCATCATCCCCCATCAAATTCATTTCATTCTCATGCTTATGGGTGCCACATAGATCACACATCAATGATTAATTCATTTAAATATTATATTATATGATAAATGAGTGTGGAATATGTATATGTATTTACCAATTCAATGAAGTATAAGTGTATTTAAATTAACACCCATTATAGTAAATAATTATGGTATTCACTAAACAATTTCTTTTTCTTGGAATATAACGGTGAAATTTAAGCAGCAAAACAACATGAATTACAAATTAATTACAATGGTTTCTGATAGAGAAATGGTTATCTCACCCTTTGGATATAGTATGTATAGTAGAAAGTAAACTGATAAAAAATATTCTACCAAAAGGAATTATAAATATAATGAATAGAGTAAAGTTGAAACATGAATAAATAGGAGAATGAATAGAACCCTATCATCAGCCTGTGACTCAAAATTCTTGGGACGCATTTAATAACTACTTAGGGACACCATGGAAGGACTCTGGAGAGGGGAGGATAGAGTAAGGATGTTCTCCAAGTATTTTTCATGATGATAAATTTGGTCTTGTGTGATTATACAAGGAATTATTTGGATTTTATTTATATTTTCACATACACAGTTTCAGACTATATATAATAAAATAACAAAAAACCACACACATTCCCAAGGTTTTATAATAACCCTTCTCTTTATTATGCATTAATTCCTGATTTATTACATAAAAATAAACTTTGTACAACCCAGATGAACGATATTTCTGGTTTATAATGGAATTATTTACCTTACATAATAATATAAAATAGGGAATAGAACTTCATAATTGGAAACTTCTTTTACATGCTCAATATATTCTTCCAAACCTAAAACTGCATGGGCTAACATGGGAAAATATATAATAAAGGAGTGACATATAAATCATATTATGGGAATAAACATGGAATATTTGAGTAATGTGATAAAATGGGCATATCAAGGAGGAATAAGAGTAATGTGAATAACAAGGCATGATATATCATGATAATCATAACATGGGAAATGTGAAAAAAAACATAAACCCTGGAATCAAAACACTGGTAAAGGCTGTTCTGGACAATAAATCATTGAGGAAAAGTTCCATAAATGAATTGGGTTCCCTAAAAATGAAAAATAGAAATACTATGATACTAAACATTACCCAAGACATTTTAGAGCTATATGGGTGCACCCGTCATATTCGGTTCATTCCCATGCTTATGTGTTGCAGATTGATCATACAGCATAGACTCATTCATCTTAAATATTTATTCCACAATAAAATAATGTGTAATAAATTTATATAATTAACTAGTAAATAATTTTATATTCATAGAGTTTAGTATATTTTATTGAAAAATGTGTATGGTTTTCAATGGAAAATTGTTTTCGCATTTGAAACGGCTCTGAAATTTGGAAGCATAATGGAATTACATAAAGTTTCTTAAAATGGATTGATGAGAGATACATGGGTATGTTATAATTTTTAAATAAATTGGAATGTAATGGGGAAATGTAATTAAATATCATTTTATAATGAAATGATGATAAACGATATAATATATAGAAGATATTTAAATAAAGAGGAGAAAGTAAAAGATCCCTTATGAAATTTATGCATAGTAACGAGTCTACATAAAGGATCATGGGAGGATAAATGAGGGTGAAAATTGGGTTATTGTCATTTATAAATTAAATTTATTGGATGTGGAATATATAATGACATATCATAAAAAATGACAATGGAATTTAATAGACCTATCATAAAATGGTTTCATGAATTTGAAAAATAAGAGAGAAAAATCAATGGGAATTGCCTCACACTGATGGTATAGGTCAAGTAAAAAATGAGGGAGAATAAATATTACCTAATTAAAATTAAATAATTTAAAAATTAGGATACATTTATGAAAAATTAAATCATAAAAAATTTCAATTATGAAGAAAAATTCTAATGGAGGTACTTGATTGAATTAGGTATACAAATTTCCCTTACTTGTGTGTGTGGCATAAAAATAATGGGAGGGGTTATTGAGATCATGGGATGAATTTTTAGGACTCTAGATAGTTTTTGAAGATTATTTTCATACTCCATGTAGTTTTAGTGAAGGGAAATGGGAGATTTGGTGGATTTATATAAGAAAGGTTGGGGATATCATTATTATTCATCTTCTGGAGACTAGGAAATAAAATATCCAAAACCAGAATCTATCTGATATTTATGACATAGTTTCTCAAAAAAGGGAGTGGTTCTCACTATTTTATTATTAAAAGGGATGAATGTTTTCAATTAATTTTGTTTCTTATATGACGGTGAGTCACATTAGGAATGAATGTATTATAAAAACCTAAAATACATTATATGTTTTAGGGGATTTAAAATGGAATTAAAATATAAAAAATAAATATAAAATCCCATTATATTAAATTTAATTCATATATTTGGTTGTGGATTCCATTTTTTGTAATTATTATATCTTTTTTGGGTCATCATGAGGTCATAAAGACAATATATATTTATATGCTATTTATTTTTTACCCGATGATTCGATTATCATAGAAAATTATGAAAAAATAACCATTGGATAATTAAAACAATATTATTACCAAAATAATATTAATTTTATCAAAAGTATTTTATAAATTTAAAATTTTGCATTTTTATTAAAGAATGTATAGTTATTAGGAAATATTTGTTTTTCTTCAAAAACGGCTTTCAAGCCCTTAAAAATTAAATTTGACTTCCCCAAAATTTAATTTGAATTGTTATATGTATAATATTTTTTGATAATATTAAAATATAATTTATTTCAAAAATTAATAAAATTATAAATTTATTAATTAAGTTTAAATATTATCTAAATATAAAAAAATTTCTTTATTGAATCAAAATGATAATTATTTACAAAGTAACAATAATATGACCTAAATATAGTACATATTGTATAAAAATGTTGTACCCTCATATTTCTAGGTTTATGATATATATCACTTTAATAAATTATAATATTCTTTAAGAGTAAGGTGCACAATGGTGGGAAAATCATGTGGTTATTCGGCGAACATGGTTTGGGTCATTTTATCGACGAGCTAGAACTTCTCCCATTAAGAGATTTGATCATTCTAATTGTAAAACCCAAATATTTCATAATATGTTGTTTTTTAAAATAATTCAATAACATTCACTACACGCAACATCGAGTTCGAGGGCACCACGACTTACCAAACTAGTTGTTCAAAAGAGGTTATGAATAATATTATCCGATTTTTGAATTTAATATATTCCATATATATTATAACATCCAAATTATGTGTTTCTTTGACATAATATAGGAATAAATTCATTTTTTCAGATAAAGGATGTATTTTTCAGAAAATGCAATTTTATAGCCATTTAATAGAGAACACTGTTTAAATATAGTGTTCGACACTTTAAAATATTTACTTTTAAAAAATAAACAAATTCATTAGAATCAGGACATAAAAAATTTAGTTTTGATAAATTTTTGGGGTTTTTCATATAACAGTCATATTTAGGTTATTAGTGAAAATACCAAATTTTAATTAAAAATAACTTATTTAATATAAATAATTTATAGTGTTAAGTTATATATTTGAATGGTTTGGAAGTATAATTATATTATATTTTTATCATTCAATACAATGTAGGTCATTATATGTAATTTCATCTTTAAATTTGACATAAACACATGTCAATATTTTGATAGTTTTTAATTTTAAAAAACCCATTTTTTGCTTTTGAAAACGGGAATTAATTATAAATTAATAATTGAAACTTATATGTTTTGAATTTTTTAAAATTGACTTCATTTTTAACTTACAAATTTCAAAATTAACATAGGGTGAATTTTTGGTAATTCTCGGAAAATATTCAATTTTTGATGAATAGTGAAAAACACTATGTTATTTTTTAAAACTTACTTTTTAGTTAAGTAATTATTTGTTCTATTTAAAATTATTCTATGTAAAAATAGATATATAATACCTATATATGTTCAATTTAATTTATTGGAGTCATTTAATAACAAAGTTAGATGAATAAAATGTTGTTGATCTCTTTAACGTTTTTACCCACCTTCTAAGAGCATTTGCAAATTTGCATCAAAAATAATTTTACAAACTTCTTTATGTTGTAATACTAATATCTAAGAGACACAGTTGATATCAGTACACAAAATTTGGTTCAATTAGATGAAAATAATTTTTTATGAGTTGTAACTTTTGACTTTTATTTACCACTTTTAAAAGTAAATAGGGTAATTAATGGTAAAAATGATATTATAATTACCCTAACATGTGTCCTAATTCTATTGGATAAGTGTAATTCGACCAAAAACTTCCTTATGAATAAAATATGATCCTTTTGGTACACTTGGAATAGAAAAGGACATTTATTATTATTTTATTTAAAGAAGAGTTTAAAGTGTAAAATTCCTAGTTTAATAACAAAACCATTATTAAAATAGGGTTATACAGAAGATAAATTCGACTATAAATATTCTTTAGAAAGATAAAGAAATTTCCTACATAATTTTATTTGATTTATATTTTTTAGACGTTATATAAAATAATTTATTTATGACACAATGATGATGTAGTAATTTCCTTATTAATGAAATATTAAAATATTTGATTTTATAAATTTCGAAATAAATATAATTCCAGACTTTTGATGAATTGAACTGATTTTATAGGTTAATATGACATGTTAGGGTTGATTAAATAATTTTGGATCAATGTAATCATACTGTTATAATTTTTTGAAAAACCTAATATTATATTGTTTCAAAATTGACATAATTGAGTTTTTAAAACAAATACTATATTATTAATTGATATAATATTCCTAAAAATATAAGGTTCGGCCAAAGGACTTATATATGGTTATTTATATTAATAATTAACCACATGGGGTTCTCTATGATTGTTATAGTATGTTTATTAACCATTTAATATAAAAATAAAAAGAGACATGGTATATGAAAAAATATTTAACTAAGAGTCAAATATAAACGATAAGGTTAATATGGAGACCTAAATATGTTGAAAACCAAATGGTTGAGAGTTTTTTGATACATCCCCACCTTATCATATAAATAAATAATTTTTGATGCATTAGAAACCGAAAATGATTTTATTATAAAATAATATTTCAAGCTTTTGCTAATGTGACCCCCACCTCTCTTATAAAAGAGTACATCCCCTTATATAAATGTCACACCTCCATATCCATTTGGCTATGCCATAAACTTCTAACATATCCTCCCAACATTACTCCCTTAACACTATAGGCCTTTCTTTGGTCTGGATGTGAACCTATGGTGCCGTTTTGATCAAATGAAAATGATGAACCCGAGTAAGAGATAAATATTTCATCACCTCTTTCAAGTTATTTTCTTCTTCCACTACCTCTTTCATTGTTGTTTTCATTCTAAAAAATTAACTGCAGTATCTTATATATATAGTGATGTTATTATATAAATTTTACAGCCATATTCATTATTCTATCCACCATATGAATGACAAAGTCACCATACGTGCGTAGGTACGGCCTACCGTCTCCACGCCGTGGTGTAGTTTGTTATTAAAAAACTTCATTATTTTGATGGGTATAATAATGATTATAACTGATGTAAATAATAAATATAACATGTTAATGATTCTATATATATGATATTCCATCCAAATACATCCAATTTCACCATCAATATAATGATATTGTCTCTCGTTCGTGCGTACAGATTACCGTCTCCACGAAAGCTATGATATTAATTCCCCATCATAATCATTCAAGAATAATTTTCATTTTATGATTAATAATTATTTTTATGAACATGATATCATTCTATATAAGAATCATATACATCCTATTCATAGCAATAATGGCACTCATAAACAACCATATAAAGGGAAACGAATTAGTTACCACCTGAAATGATTATACTACTATAATATTGTTAACAAATAAATATTATAAGATCATATATGATATCATTTTTATGAATATTATTCTTGTATAATTTAATAACAATGTTTTAACGATAATAATGTAGGATATCATACCATCGACTATGGAAAATTATAATTTAAGGGTCAATTCTACAATAACATTATTTTCCGAGCTTGTTTTACGTAAGTATCTACTAGGACATATATATTATCTATGTCCATGTTTCAAAAAAGAGTTTTAAAAGGGATTCTTTTCAAGGGACTCTTTAAATAAAAAATCTTTTTAAATTTTTTAATGATTTATTCTTTTAAAAATTTCTCATTAATGTCCATGTTTTTAAAATGGTTTATAGGATTTATTTATTTGTACTTGAATGTTTTAAAATGTTAATTCCATCCAAAAGGTTCAATGTGGTATGTGAAAATTTAATTCAAAAATATCTTATAAATTACTTCATTTATAAATTATGTTACTTTTAAATGATTTCATGAAAATGGATATTTCTCTTAATGGGTTTTAGTGATCATTTTCCACTATGTCAACATCCATTATGAGATATTATTTATGATCAAGATTGATTTATTATACAAATATTTCATATTTTATTTAATATTTAGTTATATGTTTGACTGTGGATGTGTTATTTTTATACAATTAATTGTTTATTTATAAAATATTGACATTTATTATGCTAGTTTTAATACAAATGTGTATGTTATGTTTAAACCTTTTCATATGAGAAATGAATTGGACATAATAAGTGACGGGTGGAGCCCACTATAGCTCCTTGATTCATCGGAAGGTCTAATGAGATTCAATAGGGTCTTGGCACAAGGCCTTGACAAAATCGTATGTGTAGTCTTGGCACAAGGCCTTGACTAGGTTGTTATTAAGTCTAGCATTATGCATTCCATCATTATGAAATTGGATATTGTTATTCCAGGTGATTATTTGACTAGTAGAATATCCATGTGAATAAGAAAATGTAATTATTTGATTTATATTGGCCATATTATGAATAATTTTATGTTTAAAAGGATTATGTTTTTGTCTTTTACATTTATTTAATTGATTATTCTTATTTATGAAATTTTACTTTATATTGTTATCTTTACTAAGCATATGAGCTCACCCCTTTCAATGTCTTATTTTTCCCAGGATATGAAAAAATATTTTATGGTTGACCTGTAGTGATTGGACAAGGATTTAAGTGTGGTCAATAATTAAAAACATTTGTTGATGTTTTTATTTCATGGTGAAATGTAAAACATAGAAATGTATCTAGTACTTCCAAGGATACTAAACTGATCGGTCTTTAGGGATTTGATCCCTTGTGATCAAACCAATGTTATGTAATAATGAAATGACTCAGGATAAATGGGTTTGGGCCATTACAGTTGATATCTGTGGATGATTAGTACAATCCTTGGAAGCTAGATTTAGAAAAACCCTGATTTGAGAACACTAACCTAAGATAGACTTTTAGGATTAGTATAAAATATCATCCTTGAATTTTTGTATTATAGAGATTTTATGAGATTTACAAGAAATACATTCTTATATGGATACAAGCAGATAGAGGTTTTTCTGGCACAGATGTACCTCGGGGTAATTCGAGAAGAAACCACATTGAGCTAGACTCGAATGGAAACTGATGTCGGACAACCGGCCTTACTGCACTCATGGTAACGACTCTCCCAAGAGATATACATAGTATAATTCACATCTTCATTACAAGCCATTATGAAGGATTTAAGAGTAAATACATCCTCAAATAAAACATTTTATGATTATAGATTATATGCATAATGATTTCAATTTACGTTTTGTATTTTACAAGTTTAGAATTATGCATTTTAATTCATAAACTAACCTAGTGTATGTCATTGTTTAGTAAGGGTACCTAGTAGAAGGAATGATAATTCCAACAATACGTATGTTTGAAAGACTAAGAAAGATCATATTTTTCATGGAATTATGCCAGTATTTAAAAAGGAAATAGTCGCCCACATATTCTCATTATATGAAGAAGTAGTATCATGTGTTAACAAGATATGTAAAGAATTCTCTATGTCCTAGGGCTTTGAATGGATGCAAGAGAAGAACAGGATGGAATAGAGAAGGATGGATAAAGGGATGAGGGGAATGAAGGATTTTCCCGTATGTGAAAAATATGGAATGAATAACCTTCGTAAATGCTTAAAGGGAATGGAAGGTTGATATAAGTGTGGAGAAAAAGGACTCCAAGTACGTGATTTTAAGGGTAAGAAAAAGGATTCAAAAGTAAAATGCTTTATCTTCAAGGAGTTGGTACATTACACGAATCAATGTCTAAATAATCTTAGTTTACCCCAAATGCTACTATTGGCTAATAATCATGTTATGATACTACTGAAGATTAATAAGAATGATTAGAGTTCTTAAGTTGTTAATGTATTTTTTCATTTGAGTATTGAATTAATGATGTACATGTTACAAGAACTATAATGTATATAAGGAAGGTACTGTAGTACTGTTTCATTAAGGACTTGAAATTGGTTGGAACCCAGAAAAGTGTCTCAATAGCAGGTTAATTTTTTTGGAAAATATACAGTTGAAAGAAATATAAATCAATTTATGGTTCTGATTGTGAGGTTGTTATTTTGGAATAATATATTATTTATTTGGATAAATTATATTGGATCTTCATGACTACATTAAAACTGATTAATGATTTGAAAAATCCATCATTGATGGAGTTTACTATATTTTTGGATAGAAGGAGTATATGTAGTACTATCTAAGGAATATGGGATCATGAATGTACTAAATAATGATTTATGGTAATTCAGGGTATTAAAGTGTTTTAAAATAATACATGAAGAAGGTATTTATATGTTATTACGTGGAAAAAATGATCTTCATTGTGTTTTCCTTCCTTATAAATTTTGTAATTTGAGTTAGGATAGAAGTATTTTGGGTATGTATAAAGGTTGTAATTGATTCTGTTTGAAATTGGATACTATTGTTAAGGTTATTCAATTTCATGAGATTATTTTTGGAATGTTATAAAAAAAGAAAACTTGGAGTTCAGGATACAACTCGTCGTGTCCAGCAAGGCCGCAAGACATGAACCTGCAACCGAAGGGCGACAAGGGTGGATCATGTACCACTAGCATACGTGATGTCCTGTTTTGTATAATGTAGTTTTTTATAGTCTAAAAAATGAATTAAAAATTTATTATTTTTTAACCCTATACGATTAGGATAAATAGAATATTTTTGAATTATATTATCTTTTCAGTGAGTGATGATTTTGTGGTAGGAATTGGTTGAAGAATGAAAAACTACATGTAAAGTATATTTTTTCCTCTTATTATATGAATAAATTAATTCTTAAGAATTAGGTAAAGGATTTTAATGCCAAAAATGTGTTATCCTAATACCTTATGTTTTGTTGAATCGACGATCTTCTAAATCATTATATATTGATGGATTTGGGACCCTCAATTTTAAACATGTTTGTGATTGATGACCTCAATCACTCCCAATAAATATTTTTGTTTTTCATCGAATTATGTTCCTCTAATTTTCACCAATTTTATCATAATCGAGATCATAATTTGGTGGTGACATTTTTATTTCATTTTCCCTCTTATTAAGACTAAATTTAATTAACCCAATTTCAAATGTGGGTTTTCCACAAAAGTATTTCTCTACTTTTAAACTTTAATTTTCAATGATCAATTTCAAATTGTGAGGACACAATTTATTGATGAAAGGTAGAACTTAACACCCCATGATTTCATAGTACGTTATTTCTTCAAAATAATTCAATAACTTGCACTGCACGCAACACTGAGTTCACCCACACCACGACTTACCAAAGAAGCTGTACAAAAGCAGTTATGAAAAATATTGTCTATATTTGGAATTTTATATATTATTTAAAAATTATAACATCCATAATATTTGTTTCATAAACTTAATATAAGAAGAAAATAATTTTTTCAAATAAAGGAACTATTTTTCAAAAAATGCAATTTTACAGCCTTTTAATGGAGAACCCTTTTTAAATCCAATATTTGAAAATTTTATATATTTAATTTAACAAAATAAACATATTATATAGATTTGAGACATAAAAATTTAGTTTCAATATATTATAGGTGTTTTTCTAATAACCTTAATATTTAGGTGATTAGTGAAAAATACCATATTTTAATTGAAAAACATTTTTAATCAAAATAATTTACAGTGTTCAATTATATATTTGAATGGTTTGGAAGAATAATTAGATTATATTTTTATCACTAAATACAATTCATCTAATTATATGTTATTTTGTATTTAAATTTGACATAAACACATGTCAATCTTTTGATAGTTTTTACTTTTTAAAAACCCCCTTTTTGGTTTTGACAACGATGATTACTTTTAAATTAATAAAAGAAACTTTAATGTTTTGATTTTGGTAAAATTGACTAAATTTATGAATTTAGAATATCAAAATTATCTTTGGGTGATGTTTTCACGTATTTCTAAAAGCTTTCAGTTATTGATTAAGAGTAAAAAAAATTGTGTTATTATTTAAAGCTGACTTTTTATTTAAATAATTATTTATTTTATTTAAATATATTTTAAGTCAAAATAGATATATAATACCTATTTATGTTCAATGTAATTAATTGGAGTCATTTTTTAATAAAATTAGTTGTAAAAATTTTATGGATCTTTTTAATGTTTTTTTACATAACTTCTAGGATCATTTGAAAATTTGCATTAATCTGAATATTACGGCTTCTATGAGTTGAATTTCTAAAAGCATAGAGACATGGTTTACATCAGTATGTAAAATTTGTTTCAATAATATGATATTTTTTGGGTGAATAGTAACTTTTGACATTTATTTAGCACGGTTAAAAGTAAATAGGCTAATTAAGGGTAAAAATTCAATTATAATTACCCTAACACATGTCCTAATTATATTGGATAAGATTAATTCAACCAAAAACTACCTTACTAATAAAATATGATCCTTTTGGTCCACTTCTATTAGATAAGAACATTTATTTTTATTTTATTTAAAGAAGAGTTAAAACTGTTAAATTCAAAGTTTAATAACTTAACCATTTTTAATATAGTGTTATACATAAGATAAATTCGACTATAAATATTTACAAGAAATATAAAAATATTTACTACATAATGGTATTTTATTTATCATTTTTATACATTAAAGAAAATAATTTATTTATGACATAATCAGGATGCTGTAATTATCATATTAATTAAATATTAAAATATTTGATATTATAAATTTCCAAAAAATAGATATTTGATACTTTTGATGAATTCCACTAATATTAATGGTTAAAATTAAATTATAGGGTTGATTTATAAAATTAGAAGTTATCATGTTGTTTTTATTTTTACAAAAACCAAATACTAAATAGTGTCAAAATTGACATAATTGAGTTTTTAAAAAAATTACTATATTATTAATTGATACAATATTCCCAAAAATCTAAGGATAAGACAAAGGACTTGGATAAGGTTATAGATATTAATAATTAACCACTTGGGGTTGTCTTGTCATGTTATAGTATGTTTATTAACCATATAATATAAAAATACAAAGAGACATGGAAAATGTCAAACTATTTAACTAAGAGTTAAATCTAAATGGCATGGTTAATATGGAGACCTAAACCTATCTAAAACCTATTCGTAGAGATGTTTTAGTCCCATCCCCACCTTATCCTTGAAATAAATCATTTTGGAGCCATTAGAAACCAAAAATGATTTTATAATAAAATAATATTTCAAGATTTTCCAAAAGTGACCCTCACCTATCTTATGAAAGGGTACTTTTACATCTCTTAATTTAACACCTCCAGTTCCATTTGGCTCAGCCAAACCCAACCCATATATCCTCCAAACATTACTCCCTTCATCCTAGAGGCCTTCCTTTGGTCAGAAATCCATCCTATGGATCTTTTTTTATCAAATCAAAATGAATAACCCGAAGAAGAGGAAAATATTTCACCACCTCTTTCAAGTTCATTTCTTCTTCCACTCCACATTATTTGTTGTTTCCATTCAAAAATAACAATTCAATTATATTATATATACTATGATGCTATTATAAAAATAGTACAACCATATTCATTATTCTATCCACCATTAGAATGACAAATCCCCCATACATGTGTACATACGGCTAACCGTATCCATGTCACTAAGTAGTATGTTATTCAAGCACTTTATTATTTGGATGTGTATAATAATGATTATAACTAATGTAAATAATAAATATAACATGAAAATCATTCATTATAAATGATATACCATCCAATTACGTATGATGTCACTATCAATATAATGATATTGTCGCTCGTGCGTACGTATGGATTATCGTCTCCACGAACGCGATGAGATTCATTCCTCATCATAATCATTCATGAATAATATTCATTTTATGATTAAAAATAATGTTTAAGAACTTAATATCATTCTGTATATTAATCAAATACATCCTATCCATAACAAACTTGGATTAGGTAACCAATCTTATAAAGGAAAATGAATCACTTAACACCTGAAATGATGATACTACTAAAATATTATTAACAATGAAATATTATAATATTATATATGATATCATATTTATTTATATGATTCTTGAATAATTTAATAACAATTTTAACTATTATTAAGGAGGTTAATATACCATTAAATAAAGAAAAAGTACAAGATAATGGTTAGTTATACAATCTCATTATTATCCAAGGTTGTTTTACGTAAGTATCTACTGGGAAATATTTATTATCCATGTCCATGTTTCATAAAATTGTCTTCAAAGAGAATATTTTTATGGGACTCTTTTAATAAAACATCATTTTAAATGATTTAATGATTTATTCCTCTTATACTTTCTCATTAATTTTGACATTTTTAAAATGGATTTAAGGATTCTTTTTATATGGTCATGAATGATTTAAAATGTCAATTCCTTTCAAAAGTATCAATGTGGAATGGGATACGTTGATTCAAAACTATATTTTAAATGTCTTCCTTTATAAATAATGTTACTTTTAAATGATTTCATGAAAAATGGATATTTATCTCAAGGATTATTACTGATCATTTTCTACTATGTAAACATCATTTATGGGATATTATTTTTGATAAAGGATGATTTATTATAAATATATTCTAAATTGTATTGAATGTTTTGTGATATGTCTGACTATGGATGTGGTATTTTTAAACCATTCATGTTTTTTGGGATAAAGTATTGACATTGTGTATGTTAGTTTTAAAATGAATGTTTATATTATGTTGAAATGTTTTCATATGAGGAATTAATTGAACTTATTAAAGAATGTGTGGAGTCCTCAGTAGCTCCTCGATGCATTAGTAGGTCTCATGATACAAACTACTGTCTTGGAACAAGGCCTTGACAAATCTTATTCGTAGTCTTGGCACAAGGCCGTGACCAGGTGGTTATGATGTCCGACATTATGCATTCTATCATTATGAGACTGGCTATTGATATTGCATGTGATTATTAGAAAATTATAATATCCATGGGAATAAGTAAATTGTATTATTTGCTTTATATTTGTGGAGTCAATAAGGTTTCCTTATGACTTTTCCATTTTATTATGTTTTAAAAATCACAAACACTCTTTCTCAAGGAAATTTTTATTTTCCCAATTTTTTTTTAAAAAAATTCTTCTTACCGAGGTTTTCCTTAATAAGGAAAAATTTCCTTCCCTAAGGAAAATTTATCATTAAATGTTTATTATTGTTCATATTTTAGTTTCTCTAAATATAAATCTTTTTGTTCCAAAGTGAAATTTTTTGTTTCGCATTTAAATCCTCAGAATTCTATAAATACAAAGATATAGATTATACTGTTTTCAGGATCCAAATTCAGGATCTGAAATCCTATGATTTCGAACATTGAATTCCATAGAAATATGACTCCGAATTATTTAGAATTCAGATTCCATATTCCTACAAATTTAGACTCTGATGTCTATAATATTCTGATTCCGAATTCCTTGGAAAAAAGAATCGGAATATCCATGTAATATAGAGTCTGAATTTTTTTCTTCTTAGACTACAATTATTATTTTTCCTTAGACTCCAAAAAATATATTTTATAGAGGAACCATATTTTAATTACCCTAGTTATAGTTTTGAAATGATGTTGTGTATTTTTTTTAACCAATCATTTATTGAGTGAAACATGTACATGTCTCTCTAAGATTCATGGAAATATATGACCATTGAAGGAGGGAGCCGACAGTTTGGAAAATTCCTATTAATAGGAGCTCATTTGAACGAGCTCAAAACTTTTGATGACTGTTCTAAAACTCTAGAGATTAAATACTATTAAATTGTTTTCTAGAGAGATATAATCTCCTACCTGGTACATACTGAACATCTTGTTCACCTTGCTTCATGTGACTATGATTATTGCGGTGTAAAATCTAGGGCTTCTGTAGATAGGAAGAAAGAGGTGTTGACTAAATTAATGTTTTAGTACATCCTTGATAAGTAAGACAGAGGTGTCGACTACCATTATTTTTGAGGGCTTGTGGGGATAACAAGACAGACCTTGATATTCTTATTGAGGGCTTTCCCTGGTGTGGGTAAGATAGATTTTCTTGAGAGTATTAATCAAGGAATCTTTATCAAAGGTTGTTGGATACCCTACACATTAGTTTATAATATTCTATACTTGTTACATGTATTTTTTGAAGTTTATTTTCACTACATTTTGATTATTAAGTAATTTATAACTATATTATACTTTCATATACTTGTATACTATGGTTTGTAAGATTTTATACACATTAAGGTAGAATCTTTGTTATTTTAAACATCACTTATGTTTCCTTTTAGGAACCGTATTGCCGAAATCTATTATGTTTATAGAACTAAGAGGTCCTATGAATTTACCTTGTTTGACATTATTAAACAATAGAATGTTTTATACCATCATAGAATGTTCCAATGGAATTTTTAATGTATACAATTCAACCCCACCACCTATTGTACATTAAGGATCTACATAATATTTCGATCCTACAATTGGTATCAGAGGAGGTCTCTAAAATACTTATATTCACATATAAGTTTTTTTTCTCATGTTTTCATTATTCATAATATTTTTCTTGCATATGAATTTTTATCCTTTCTTACAAAAATCAATTGTTAACATTGTTTTTGTTGAAATATATTTTCTTTTAAATGTTAGGAATGAATGACGGATCGACTGAAAATCTTAATCCAACTGGACCCCCAATATTTGATGGGAATGATTATGAATATTTGAGTGATATTTTGAAGAATTTTGTTATTAAAACAGGAGTAGATAATTTTTTCATGCTTACTATAGGTTATAAAATCCTTGATAAAGAAGATATTACGTTCACTAATCAAGAAAAGTTACAATATCATCAAAACTACAAGGTACATAATACTTTTTTATATTCAATGGCCAGGAATATATATAGCTTTAGTTTTCTTCTGAAGCTACAAATTGTATTTGGAAGAAGCTTGATGTAACTCAATTTGGAACATCAACACTCATTTAAGCTAGAAGATTATGATTAGAGAAGAATATCATGGATTTATATTTCCTTATGGAGAACCAGTGAGCATGGTATAATAGTGGTTTATGACTATTGTTAACAGTTTACAATCCATGGGTGAAAAAGGTTTATATGATGAGGTGCTTGTGGACAAAATTTTTGATATCTTGCTAAATGAGGGGGAATCAAAGAGAACTTCTATTGATGAAAATAGGAAAGACTCACAGATTACTTTTGATGAGCTTTATCGAACTCTTATTCAACATGAGACATGAATGAAAAGAGATGCATATCTAAATAAGAAGAATAATTGAAATATATGTGTTTCTTTTAAAACTACTTCAAAATATATGAAATCCAAAACTCCGGAAAGGGTAACTAGATCAGTGTCGAAGAAGGTCACTGTATTATCTGAATCTTGTGGAAGTGAAAATTCAGATATTGAACTAGCTAATCTTGCTCAAATGATGAACATGATCATTGGGAAGAAGGACTATCAGTATAAAAATAAGAAGAAATAACAAAAGAACAAGAAAGGTTAAGAAGCCACTTGTTTTGAGTGCAATAGAATAGGGCATATAAGGCCAGATTTTCCTATAACTAAGAGAAATGATAGAAAGGAAAGCTTTATGAGAGGAAAAAAAGTACTACCAGGAAAAATCTAAGTTTGTTTTGAATGACAATGGAACCTAGACTGCCAGTGGTAGAGACTCTTCTGACAAATCCACAGAGTATGATTCTTCTTGTCAGAAAAATCTTAGTTTACTAGCCATGCTAACTATTAGAAATCATTTTCTAATGGATAAGGTACACAATGATGAATCCATCACCATTTTATCCTTGAATGCTAATTATAGTGATAGTAAATATTATGAATCCTCAAATAAAGAATCTTCTTCTAATGAAGATAACACTTTACGTACTTATGAATATGTGTCTTGGTTTTCTATGATCCATGATAATGAAAATTATAAATTCAAGAAAAATCATGATAAGGAAAATTATATAATTACTATTCTTACTAAGGATATATTAGATCATTGATTATAACTTGATATGAAAAACCATGATTTTGATAGTATTTCAAAATATCTTGTGGATGTTAACTAAGAGAATGAGAATCTTTCTGAGGATCTAGAAAAGGTAAATTTTTAGAAAACTTTTTTGAGCCTACTATAGTGCTAAAACTAATGTTTTTGAGTATAGACAAATACTTATTAAACTGAAGTCAAAAATATTTTCCTTGAAGAAGTGATTGAAAAACATTACATTAGGAAAGGATAATTTTGATAATTTGTATTCCCAAATTCGACCTTTAAGGAATAATTCTAGTTTTGGTTATACTCATTCAAAAAAAATTCTTAGTTATAATTATTTTGTAACTCAATGTACTCCATTCTGAAATAAATGTCACTATGGTAGACATTGGGAAAAAAATTCCCTTTTACAAAGCTCAGTCATTAGGTTTTCATAATGATTATTTTCCAATGCAAATGAGTAAACCTAAAAAAAAATTTCTAGAAGTTTCCGGATCCTATAATGTTTGGGTTCCGAAAGTCTAACGCTCTTGTTTTCAGGAGAATAATGATAGTACCATTAACAATATAAAGTACATGGATATTCGATGTTCTCGGAATATGACTAGTAACAATAACAGCTTTTAAAATATTATCAAGACGAGAGGAGTAATAGTAAATTTTGGAGATAATTCTCAGGGGGAAATTATTGGTATAGGTAGCATTGTTCTTCATAGAAAAACATTAAAGTCAAATGATTTATTTGTTAAAGGAATCAAGAAAAACCACAATATCATATGTCATTTATGTAATGAAGGTTACCTTGTTAATTTTGGGAATGAATAGTGCATTGTACACAATTTCAAGGAAGAGTTTATTATTTTTGTCTATAGGAAAGAGAATATATACACACAAAACATAGAAGATTGTAGGAGTCTAAATCTACCTTGTCTCAGTATAATGGAAGATCAATCTTGGTTATGGCATAGAATGATCAGGAACTATAACTTTAATATCCTATGAAAAGCCTCATAGAAAAGACTTGTAAAGGATCTAACGGAGCTTATATTTGATTCTTCAAATATAACACCACTGCAAAAGTGAGACTTAAAAGGATAAATGTTAATGGCCATGTCAACAAGGTGCACTGTTCTTTTCGAGAGCCTTTCTGATTAGAACTCCACAGTTAATCCTGAATGGCCTGGAGTAGTAATCTGGATGGCTGACCTTCAGGGACGTTTCATAGGGTGTGTGTGAGTGAGAAAAAAACACACTGAAAGAACATGTGTTGGCCAGTGGGGACAATCATTAGTCAGATAAATGACCCTAGTCAGTAATAGTCTATGGTGTGCTGGGAAGGCATCCAAGGTATTATATGAGACCCATGGGGTCAGATGATAAGGTTCATTACCTGGTGATGTGGGTCGTGACAAATGGTATCAGATCCAATACCCATCTAGAAGTGCCTAGGCACTGCCAGGGTTTGAGGCTTGGGGTCTACAATTAGGGTGTTGTGCTTTAAAGGGGTGGATAATGTAAAACTCCTGAAAATGTGAGACATAAAAGGCTAAATGTAACTACCGATGTCAAGAAGGTGCACATTTCTTTTCAGGAGCCTATCTGATTAGAACCCCATAGTTAAGCATGATTGGCCTGGAGTAGTAATTAGGATGGGTAACCTTCTGGGATGTTTCCTAGGGTGTGTGTGACTGAGGAAAAAACACACTGAAAGAACATGTGTTGGCCTGTGGGGATAGTGATTAATCTGATAAATGACCCTAGTGAGTAATTGTTTATGGTGTGCTGGGAAGGCAACCAATGTATTATAGGATACCCATGGGGTAAGATTATAAGGTTCATGACCTGAAGAGGCGGGTCATGAAATCAAAAGTTGGTGATCCTTGTCAATATGGAAAGAAACAAAAATAATGTTTTAAATCTGTAGGTGAAGTTTCAACTACTGATGCATTACTGTTAGTGCATATGGATCTTTTTGGTCCAACACAAACTAGAAGCATTGGAGGCAAATGATATGTATTTGTCTTATTTGATGATTACACTTGATTTATGTGAGTCTATTTTCTAGCAATGAAATCTAAACCATTTTTTTATTTCAAATGTTTTATATCCCAAGTTAAAAGTGATAAAAACCTTCCATTGATAAGTATTCATATTGATCATGGAGGAGAATTTAAAAATTCTGATTTTGGAACTTATTGTCGTAAAAAATGTAATACACATTACTTCTCATCACTGAGAACTCCTGAAAAAAATGGTGTTGTTGAAAGAAGAAATATAATTATTCAAGAGATTACTAAAACCATTTTGTGTCAATATTTAATAGAAAAACATTTTTGGGCTAAATCTGTAAGTATTGATTGTTATACAATAAATCAAGGTGGGTCGTGACATCAAACATCGATGATCCTTGAAAATATGGAATGCAACACAAATAATGTTTTGAATCAGTCAGTGGAGTCTCAACTACTTATGCATTACAGTTAGTGCAGATGGATATTTTTGGTCTAATACAAATTATAAGCATTGGAGGAAAATATTATGTATTTGTTTTAGTTGATTATTTCAGTAGATTTACGTGGGTCTATTTTCTAGCAATGAAATATGAAACATTTTATTATTTCAAATGATTTATAGCCCAAGTTAAAAATGAGAAAAACCTTCCATTGATATGTATTCATAGTGATCACGGAGGAAAATTTCAAAATTCGGATTTTGGAAATTATTGTCATAAAAAAGGAATTACTCGTAACTTCTTAGAACCGAGAAATTCTCAACAAAATGGTGTAGTTGAAAAAAGAAATAAAATTATTCAAAAGATTTCTAAAACAATGTTGAGTGAAAATTTAATTTCCAAAAAAATTTAGGCTGAAGCTGTAAGTACTTCTTATTATACTATAAATCAAGTTTTTATTAGACCGTTTCTTAACCAAGCCTCATATAAGCTATGGAATGGCAGAAAACCTAGAATTTCCTAATTCAATGTATTTGGATGAAAAGTATTAATCTTGAATACTAAAGATAATTTACATAAATTCTCACCCAATTCTTATGAAAAAATTTTCTTAGGCTACTCCACAACCTCTAAGGCCTATAGAGTTTTCAATAATAACACTTGTACTGTTGAAGAAACAATAAATATCAAATTGGATGAAACAGATCATCTTATATTTACACAAACTCATCTTATATCATCAGATGTGTTTTCAAAAACTGATTATCAACACTTGATAGAAGATCCTTCTGATAAGGAAAATGTCCAAGAAAAATTTTAGAAGCATTTACCCGAGAATATTTCCTTGACTATGTTGATGAACAATTATTACAAAACCCAAATTAGTTGTTTCTAAATAATCATCCAAATGATAGTATAACTGGTGATGTAAATCAACAAATAAGGGCTAGAACCTCATTAAATAATGAAGTACCTCATCTATCATTTCATTCCCAATTAGAATCTAAAAGCACTGATGAGGCTTTTGGTGATGATGATTGGATTAAATCCATGCTAGATGAGCTAAATGTGTTCGAAAGAAATATAGTATAGACAATGGTTAAAATACCTAAGGAAACCTTGGTTATTAGATTAAAATGTGTTTTTAGAAACAAATGTGGTGAAAATGGAGTCATAGTATGAAATAAAGATAGATTAGTTTCTAAAGAAAATAATCAACAAAGAAGGAATAGACTATGAAGAAACATATGCTCCAGTAGGTAGACTTGAATCAATTAATATCTTACTTTCCTTTACATCATTCTTCAATTTCAAACATTATCAAATGGATGTTAAATGTGTTTTCCATAATGGTAATGTTCATGTTAATGTTTTTGTTGAACAACCACCTGGTTTTGAATATAAAAAACTTCATGAAAATATTTTCAAGCATACCAAAGCCTTGTATAGACTTAGTCGAGCTCTAGAGCCTGGTATGATAGTCTGAAATGATATTTGCTTCAAAATAATTATGTAAAAGGAAATGATAATCCAACCCTTTTTTTATAAAGAAAGATAAGAATTTTTTTTGATTGTTCAAATTTATGTTGATGACATTATATTTGTTTCAAATCAGTAATCATTAACTGATTCCTCTGCAGATATATTGAAATTTGAGTTCGAAATTAGTATGATGGGTGAGTTAACATTTTTCCTTAGTTTTCCAATTCTCAAAAATCAGAAGAAATCTATATATCCCAACATAATTATATTTATGATCTTCTTAAAAAGTATGGAGATGAAAACAACAAGAGTATAAGTATTCTCAGGTGTATCTGAAATCCACTTGATCAAGATGACGCTGGGAAACCAGTAGATCAAAAATCATTTTGTGGTATGATATAAAGTCTACATTACATGAAAGCTAGTCATCCAGACTTAATGTTCTCAGTATTCCTTAGTGCATGAAATCAATCCAATCCTAAAGAATCTTATTTAAAGGCATTGAAAATAATTTTTCACTACATATTGGGAACCATGGATTTAGGAAACTTTTATACGTCTGGAAAATATTTCTTTTTAAAAAAAATCCTTATACTAACTTTGGTAGATATAGATTGGATAGGAAAAGTTAATCTGGAACATGTCATTTCATAAGAGATTTATTAGTTTCTGGGTCATGAAAAAAGAAACACTCAGTAGAACTTTTCACTGCTGAAGCTGAATATGTAGCAGTTGTATGGTGTTGTGCTCAAGTATTGTGGACGCGACACACACTCACAGACTATGTTATGAGTTTTACCAAAACAAAAATTTTGTGTGATAATACTAGTTCCATTTCATTATACATAAACCCTACACATCACTCTCATTCAAAACACATAGATATTGGACATCACTTTCATAGAGATATCACACGAAAAGGTGATATTATTCCGCAAGTTATCAGAACCCAATATCAATGTGATGATATTTTCAAAAAATCCTTACCATAAGATATATTTGAATGCATTAAAGGGGAGATAAGAATGATAACTGTATGTTAATATTCCTTATTAACTTCATGTTAAAACCTATCTCCATAAAGTAACAAACTCCCTTTCCTAGAGGGAGTACATTTTCGTGTTAATTAAAATTTTCATAATCAAAATTCTCATAGTAAAAATTTCCATAGTCAAAATATTCTTAGAAAAAATTTTCATAGTTAAATTCTTCATAATTTAAATTTATTCATAATCAAAATTTTTTGTAATCTAAAATTTTTAGTAATCAAAATTTTTGGAATATAATGTTCTTCAAGAAGAATTATCCTTATTATGAATATTCTTCCTAGAAATAGGAAATGTATGTTTCTTTTCCTAAATTTTTTTAATCAACTTTTACTTGATGTAATTATCATTTTGTTTTCATCATTTTGGGATTCACTTTTCCTTAAATCTGAATATTTCTCATAAGAACCTCAAAAGATAAGAATCTATCAAAATCCTTATTCGGAAATCAATAGAACTGTCAGATCTTCAAAATAATTTTTTCAACTATTGGATCAATTAGGAAAGTTGAGTCATCCATTCAATTTCATATATAAAGGACCCCCAATGGTTTCCCATGTCGAATACCAATCACTTGCATGCTAAAGCTCTACCCTTCCTACATAAGACATTTCCTAATTTCTTAGGTATTTCATAGTTCTGAAGGCCCCAAGAATCCTCTCCTCCGAAAGAAATGTCAACTGTAAAGGAAATATCTGAATGAAAGATTTGTCGTGAAATGTTAGTTGACCCAGACTTCTTTAATAAGTATGATTCAATCATCTCAAAGAACATCAAGTTAAATAGCTGGGAGAGTATAACTGAAGCTAAAGCCTAGGCAGAAGATTCGGTGATTCCAGAATTTCTAGTAGAGTTCTATGAATCTGTATCTCTTTTCAATAAAAATGGAAAAGTGAAATTTTCTTTCAAAATTTATGGTAAGACATAATCTCTCTCTGATTCAAAGGCAGTTAGTATGATTGGAATACCTTATGAAGGAGAAGAGGAATTTTTCATGAATAAGTTACCTGATGTTGAAGGAAGCTATGATAAGGAGAAGGCCATATATTTCCTTGGTTTTGTTGGAGTCAATAATCTAAAGATTCTTCATCATTAATCAAATTTACAGATTCATGAACTTTGGGTTCAAGACTTTATCATTCCTAGGAATAGAGATAAATATACTCTGAAGAAATGTGATATAGATGTTCTGGATTTTTAGTGAACCTCTAGAAGATGAATATGGTTAAGTATATTTTGGTTACTATTCAGAATATTTCAATGGAAATATAAAGCCTCAGATAATCATGTATCTAGAAACTCAATCAATGATCATTTTTTCCTGCTTAGAATCAATGAAAATTCCATAAAAATCAAATTCCAGAAATTTCATAGTAATGGTGAATAGTGATGACACTATAAAGTGAATGAAAATTGTATTTTATAGTGAATCTAGTGAGTTTTATGACTAACCATATAAATAAGTTGAGGATTTATCAAATAAACTTGATGTAGATGAAACCTCCAAAGAAGGTGGATGGAAGAGAAAGGTGAAGGAAATTGATGATATTTCCAAAGTTCTTTTTCCCATAGAAATTCAATCTGCACCACCGAAGTCAATGAAGGAAAAATCATATCCTAATGAGGAAGTTTCAAAATGAAGAGAGTATAAGAAAAAAATAAGGGGATCCTATGTTTGGCATTGTCCTTTCTGAGTCTAAAGCGTTAAATGAAAAGGCTGCAAAAGATCTTTAGAAGAAAAAAAAAGAGAAGAAGATATATGAGGCTGAGATAGTTCAGTCTCTTCATAAGGATTTTGAGAAAGATTTTTCGAAAATTCTGGTACCAGAATCCTTTTTAATAGATTCAGTCGTAGAGTCTCTGAGAAAGACGTTGGTGATTCCAGAGCGAGATCAAGAGGAAGAAATTGTGCAATAATATAAAGAGGAAGAACATGAAGAATAGAGTGGTGATACCAAAGATATGATAAATCATGTAGAATATTATCATGAGAAAGAGAGTCCTTATGAGGAGTAATCAATCCAAAATTCTGAAGTGAAATCATCAAAACATGCTACCCCAAGAAAAGATGAGAAGGTGGAGGAAGAATTAAATAAATTTTCTGATGAAGAATGTAGTAATACTGATTTCATACCTCCATAGGGTGTTGCGGTAGGAGCTAGAATGAAGAATTTGATGAAGATAAAATTCATCATCTATTAGATAGGGAACGTGAATCACCTAAACAAGAAGAAATCATTTCAAGAACATATAATGGAATGCCAGTGAGTGTTGATACTCCTACCAAGTCTTTGGTCAATATGAAATATGTTGTTGCTTCATCAAAGAAGAAATATGATATTCTTGAAAAGGAATCCTCATCAACAATTCATTCGAATTCAAAATGATCTTCTCTTGGCCATGAATTTTTTGTTCAGTCATTGAAGAATCCGGTAGGTACTATTCATTTATTTCCATGAATAGATTCATGATGCCAAATGCTTCAGCATTCGTTAGAAAATAAAACAGATTCTGTATCCATGATGATTGATAAGTTTGTCAATCTTGAGGATGATTTCAAAACTGATATCATTAATTATTAATCACATAAAACATCACGCAGGAATATTACTAGTTGGTTAAGGAAAACTGGTGAAGAGATGAGAATTCACGATGTGTTTCAAGATAATGTCAAGGATGCTTTTGAAATTGAATTTGCTAAGATCAATGATCTCACCAAGTCATTTGATGAAAAGCTATCTCTTGATGAGACAACTCGGAAGTAAGAAGTGAAAGATATGAATTGGAAATTGTTTTTAGTTGCTCAGAGTTGGAAGAGGAAAATGGGTCTTAGAATCGTACTTGAGGAAGCACTTTCTAAACATGAAATAACCTTGAAGGCTAAGGATAATATGCTTAAGTCTCGGTATGAAATAATTAAGGCCGAGGAAATAAGAATTTAACTTCAAGATCATCTACTGAAGAACATAGACGATGTTCACAAGGTACTAAAGAAGCTCATGACTATTATAAAGAATATGATTCTGAAAGAGAAAGAAGGATAATTTCATCCAAATCTGATCATTTTTTGTATTTCTCTTTTGAAAAAATTCCTTCAATCTTAGTGAAATTTTCATTGCACTTCATATATTTGGTAGTTTAGAAATAATATATCAGGTACCATATTTTTTATTACTTTCCCTTCATTCTGTTTTAAAAATCACATAGTGGAAAATGGAATGATAAAAGAGAATACCAAGTAAAGAAGAAATCTCCCTTAAAAGGGGAAGTTACTATAATGGGGAGTTTTTATCATGATGATTTACGTATATAAGAAATTACAAAATATAATTCAATAAATCAAGAATATGATCATTGGTGATTTCAAATCCTAAGAGGGAGTTAGTCATATTCATTATGATCCGTAATTAAAGGGAGATATGTTTTATTTTCACGTTAATAAAAATTTCAATGTCCTTATATTCTTTTTAGAAAGGATGTTTGTGCTTTCCAAAAGGGGGGAGATTGTTGAGTCAATATGGTTTCCTTTGGAATTTTCCATTTATCTATGTTTTGAAAATCACAAACACTCTATCTCAAAGAAAATTTTATTTTTCATATGTTTTTAATGAAATTTTCATCTTACCCAGATTTTCCTTAATATGTAAAATTTTCCTTCCCTAATAAAAATTTATCCTTACTTATATTACATTGTTCATATTTTTGTTACTCTAAATCTAAATCATTTTATTACTATGTGAAAAAATAAGTTTCTCTTCTAAAACCTCATAATTCAATAAATACATAAATATAGAGTATTTTGTTTTCAGGATTTGAATGTAGGTTCCAAAGTCTTTGAAATTCAGAATTCGAATTCTCTAAAATTCTGACTACGAATTCTCTGAAATTCAGACTCTGAATTCTCCAATATTCAGAGTGTGAATTCTCTGAAATTCAGACACTAAATTCTCTAAATATTAGAATCTGAATTCCCTGATATTCAAACTCAGAATTCTCAGAATCCAAATTCTCTGAAAATCAGACTCTAAATTCCATATAATTCGGACTCTGAATTCTGTGTAATTCCAACTCCAAATTCCATAGCATTCCGACTCCTAATTCCTTTGAATTCAGACACTGAATTCCTTAGAATTTAGACTCCGATGTTTATAGAATTTTGATTCTAATTTCTTTGGAAAATAGAATCTGAATATCCATGTATTATAAACTCCAAAGAGTTTACTCATTGACTAAGAACTTTATTTTTCATTAGACTCCAAAAAATTGATTTGATAGAGAAACCATATTTTACATACCCTTGTTATAGTTATGAAATTATGTCGTGTATTCTATTTCTAACCATCCGTTGTTTGAGTGACACATGTACAGGTCCCTCTGAGATTCAAGGAAAAATATGGTCTTTGGAGTAGGGAGCGAACCATTGGGAAAATTCCTAAAAATAGGATCTCATTTGAACGAGCTTAGGCCTTTTGATGAATTTTCTACCAATCTGGAGATTACATGCTGCTAAAGTGATTTCTAGATAGAGATACTCTCATTCCATGTGCATACTGAACATCTTTTCATCTTGCTTCATGCGACTAGAATTGTTGATGTCTACAATCGAGGGCTTCATGGTATAGGAAGATAGTGGTGCTGGCTACCTTAATGTTCAAGGAATTACTTGATAAGGAAGACATAGGTGCCGAAAACCTTGAAGTTCTTGAGCTTGCGGGGATAGCAAGAAACACTCATATATTCTAACTGAGGGCTTACCCTGGTGTGGGTAAGATATAATTTTTTGAAGGTATAAATAAAGGGACATCTATCCAATATTGTTGGATACCCCAATCATTGGGGTAAAAGATTCTATACTTGTTACTTGTATTATCTCATGTTTATTTTTCGCTGTATTTTTATTATTAATAAAAGTATAACTATATTATACTTTCTTATATATGTATACTCTGGTTAGTAAGATTCTATTTGCTTTAAGATAGAATTTTTGTTCTTGTAAACACCACTTAATTTTCATTTCTGGAGCCATAATTCCAGAATCAAACAAGTATGTAGAACTAAGAGGTCTTGTGAATTTACCATGTCTAACATTGTTAAAAAATAAAATGTTTTATAACATCTTTGAATATTCCATAGAAATTTTTAAAGTATACAATTCACCCCCCCCCCACTTGTATATTTTGCATCTACATCATATTTTGATCCTATAATATTGGCAATATTATGAATATGTTTATGTTTAAAAGGATTATGTGTTAATCATATACATTTCCTTAATAGTTTACAATTATTTATGAATGTTTTAGCTATATTTTTATCCTTACTATGCATTTGAGCTCACCCATTTCTATTTTTTATTTCTCTAAGGATGTGAAGAAATATTTTATGGTTGACCAGCCAGGATAGGCTAAGGATATAAGTGTGGTCAATGGGGACAAAATTTTGTTGATATTTATATTTCATGATGTAATGTGAAACTTAGGAATGTATCTAGTACATTCATGGAAACTAACTTGATCGTTCTTTAGGGATTCAATCCCTTTTGATAATTCCAATGTTTTGTAATAATGCACTGACTCTGGGTAATTGGGGTCAGGGAATTAGAGTTTGTGTTAGAGGAAGTTTAGTAGAAACCATTGAAGAAATATTTAAAAAAACTCTGATTATAGAACATTACCGTAATATAGACTTTGAGGATTAATATGTAAGAACATCCTCAAACATTGGTACTGTTGAGATTTTGTGACTTCTACAAGAAATATATCACTGTCTAGATAAGAGCAGGTAGTGGTGGCTCTGGCACAGATGTACCTAGGGGTAAAACCCAAAAACAATGCTTTGAACTACACTTGAACAGGAACTGATGCACGACAATGGGAGTTCCTGCACTCTTGGTTATGAAACTCCAGGGTGATATGTTAAGGAAAATTCACATATTAATTGAAATCCATAATGAAGGATTTCAGAGTAAATACATCCCCAATGAAAACATTTTATTATTATAGATTATATCCATAATCATTCAAATTTACGTTAGGTATTTTACATGTTTGTAATTATGCATTGCGATTCATAAACTAACCGAGTGTATGCCATTATTTATAAATGGTGCCTAGTAGAATGAATGATAATTCAAACAATATGCATGATCAAAATATTATGAAGGGTAATATCATTCATTCTATTAAGACAACATTTAAAAGGGAAATAATCTACCATGTATTCTCATCATATGATGAAATAGTATCATGTGATAATAAGATATGTAAATAATTCTCTCAGCCCTATGGATTTGATGGGAAGAAAGAGAAGAAAAAGATGGAAGTGAGAATTATGGATAAAGGGAAGAGGGGAATAAAGGATTTCCCCATATGTGATAACTGTGGAAAGAATCTCCTTGGTAAATGCACGAAGGTAATGGGAGTTTATTATAACTATGGGGAAAAAGGACACCATGTATGTTAATGAAAGGGTAATAAAAGGGTTTCAAATGTATAATGCATCATCTACAAGGAGTTGGGACACTATGAGAATCAATGTCCAAATCATCTGAGTATACCCCAAATGCTTCTATTAGATAATAATATAGTTATGATACTACTGAAGATGAAGAAAAATCATTAGAGGTCTTATGTTGATAATGTATTGTGTCATTTGAGTTTTTTATTTATGATTTACATGTTATATGAATTATAAAGTATATAAGGATTGTTCTGCAGTATTGTTTCATTAAGGACATGAAATTGTGTGGAACCAAGAAAGGGATTCAATAGCAGGTTAATTTTTTAGGAAAATATATGGTTGAGAGAAAGATAAACCATAATATGGTGCTGATACTGAGGTAGTGATATGGGAATAATATATGACTACTTTGGTTAAATTGTATTGGATATTCTTGACAACCTTGAAACTAATTAATGATTTCTGTTTTACATCATTGTTGGATTTTACACAATTTTTGGATAGAAAGAGTATATCCAATACTCTAAATGTAATAAGGGTTCATGAATGTTATCAATAATGTTTTATGGTAATTCAGGGTGTTAATGTGTTTTAAATGAATACATGATGAAGGTATTCATTTGTTATTATGTGGCAAAAATGATCTTCATTGTGATTTACTTCCTTATAAATTTTGAACTGTGAGTTTGGAAAGAATAATTTTGGATAAGTCTAAAGGTTGGAATCAATTTTGTTTGACATTGGATACTATTTTCAAGGCTAAATAATTTCTTGAGATTATTTTTGGATTGACATAAAATGCACATCCCAGAGGTCGGGCGACAACTCATTGCATCCGGCAAGGCCGCGAGACTAGAATCTACAACTGAAGGGCGATAAGGGTGAACACCTACCACTCGCATACGTGATTTTCTTGTTTTTATAATGTAGTTTTTTTATAGTCTGAAAAATGAATTATAAATTCATTATTTTTGGAGCCCTATGAGATTATGATAAATAGAATATTTTTTGATTTGATTATCTTTTTGAGTGAAAGAGGAGATTGTATTAGGAATTAGTTTATGGATGAAACTCTATATGTCAAGTATATTTTCTCCCTCTTATTCTATGAATAAATTAATTCATAATCATTAGGGGAGGGATATTATAAACAAAAATGTGTTATCATAATACATTTTGTTTTTTTAATCGATGATATTTTAAATCCTCGTAGATTGATGGATTTGATAGCCTCAATTTTTCACTGGTTTGGGATTTATGACCTCAATCACTCCATATAAATATTTACATTTTTTACACCAATTTTTTGTCTCTAGTATCCACCAGTTTTCTCTTAATTTATATCATAATATGGTGGTGACTTTTTCATTTCCTTTTCCCTCTTATTTAGACTAAATTTTATTAACCCAATTTTCGAGTTGGGTTTTCCACCAAGTTATTTCTCAAATTTTAACCTTTTATTTTCGAAGAACAATTTCAAATTATGATTATGTAATTTATTGAAGAAGGGTAGAAAGTAACACCCCATGATTTCAAAGTACTTTATTTTTTTCAAAATAACTCAATAACATGCGCTACACGCAACACCGAGTTTGAGCGCACCACGACTTACAATACTAGCTATTCAAAACGGTTATGAATAGTATTATCTGTATTATGAATATTATATATTAAATATAAATTTTAACATCCATATTATGTGTTTCTTAAACATAATAAAATAAAAAATTCATTTTTTTAGATAATGGAAGTATTTTTCAGAAAATGCAATTTACCACCATTTAATGGAGATCCCTTTTCAAATAAATTATTAAACACTTTTATATATTCAATATGTAAAAATAAATATCTTCTTTAGAATCAGGATATAAAAATTTAGTTTCAATAGTTTATTGGAGTTATTCAGATAACTTTCATATTTGGGAGAATAGTGAAAAATACAAAATTTTAATTGAAAACCACATTATTAATGAAAATAATATATAGTGTTAATTTATATATTTAAATGGTTAGGATCTATTATTAGATGATATTTTTAACATTAAATACAATTTGGGTCATTATAAGTAATTTCACATTTCAATTTAACATAAACACATGTCAATCATTTGATAGTTTTTACTTTTTAAAAACAAATTTTTTGGTTTTTTCAATAGAAATTAATTTTAAATTAATAAATTATTCTTATATGTTTTGATTTTGGTAAAATAGTCTTAATTTTTTAATTCAGAATATCAAAAATATATTTGGTTTATTTTTTGGTATTTCTCTGAAAACATTCAATTTTTGATGAATAATTAAAAACACTTCGTTATTATTTAAAACCGACTTTTTATTTAAATAATTATTTATTTTATTTAAATTTAATTTAAGTGAAAATAGTGTTATAATACAAATATATATATTCAATGGAATTAATTGGAGTAATTTTATAATAAAATTATATGTAAAATTTTTAATTGAACTTTAATTCGTTTTTACCCACCGTCTAGGAGCAATTGCAAATTTTCATAAAACATAATTTTACCACATCTGTGAGTTGAATCTCAAAAATCATAGAGACACAGTTGGCATTAGTTTGTAAAATGTGGTTAAATAATATGAATATTTTTTTTTTGTAAACATTAACTTTTGATTTTATTTACCATGGTTAAATGTAAATAGGGTAATTAAGGGTAAAAATGATATTATAATTACCCTAACACATGTCCTAATTATGTTGGATAAATATAATTCTCCCAAAAACAACCTTAGAAATAAAATATGATCCCATTGGTCCACATTTATTAGATTAGGACATTTATTATTATTTTATTTATTGAATATTTAAAAGTGTTAAATTCAATTTTTAATAACTGAAACATTTTAAATATAGTGTTATAAAAAAGATAAATTCGACTATAATTATTAATTAGAAAGATAAAAATATTTCCTACAAAATGGTATTTTATTTATAATTTTTAGACATTAAATAATATAATTTATTTATGACACAATGATTATGCAGTAATTACCTTATTAATGAAATATTAAAATATTTGATATTATAAATATCCAAATAAATTTATTTTGATACATTTGAGGAATTAAACTAATTTTATAGAATAATATGTCACGTTAAGGTTGATAAATTAATTTTTATTCGATGTAATCATGCTATTATGATTTTTACAAAAACAAAACACTAAATAGTGTCTAAATTGACATAATTGGGTTTTTTTAAAAAAATATATTATTAATTGATATAATATTCCAAAAAATCTAAGGTTCGGCCAAAGGACAAAGATAAAGTTATATATTTTAATTATGAACCACTTGAGGTTCTCTTGACTTGTTATAGTAAGTTTATTAACCATATAATAGGAAATACAAAGAGACATGGTAAATGTCAAACTATTCAACTAAGAGTAAAAACTAAAGGATAAGATTAATATGGTGACCTAAACCTATCTAAAACCTACTCGTTGAGCTATTTTGGATTCATTTACACCTAATACTATAAATAAATTATTTTTTTCATTATAAATCTAAAATGATTTTATTATAAAATAATATTTCATGATTTTCCAAAAGTGACCATCACCGCTCTTTTAAAAAGGTACTTCCACTTCTCTAAATTTCACATCTCCAAAGCCATTTGGCTAGGGCAAACACTGCCCAAATATCCTCCCAAAATCTCTCCCTTAAATAAAAATGACATACATTGGTCAGAAATTCATCTTATGAATCCATTTTGGTCATATCAAAAGGAAGAACCCGAAGAAGAGGTAAATATTTTATCACCTCATTCATGTTCATTTTGTCTTCCACTTCCTCTTTCATTGTTGTTTCCATTCTAATATAATAACACTAGTATCTTATATATAATGTGATGTTATTATAGAAATGGTACAACAATATTCTTTATTCTATCTGTCATATGAATGAAAATGTAACATACGTGCGTACAGACAGCTTAATGTCTCCATGTCATGGTGTAGTTAGTTATTCAAACACATCATTATTTATATGGGTATAATAATTATAATATCTGATGTAAATAAAAAATATAACATGTTAATGATTATGTACATATGATATACCATCCAATTACATATGATTTTTCCATCAATATAATGATATTGTCACTCGTGCGTACGTATGGATTACCATCTCCACGAACATGTTGAGATTCATTCCCCGTCGTAATTATTGAAGAATAATTTTCATTTTATGATTAAAAATAATGTTTATGAACATAATATCATACTGTATATGAATCTAATAAATCCTATCCATAACTAACATGGCTTACATAACCCTGCATATAAAGGAAAACGAATCAGTTAAAACCCGAAATGAAGATACTTCAAAAAAATTATTAACAAAGAAAAATTATAAGCTCATATATGTTATAATATTTTTTAATATGATTTTTGTATAATTTTAAAAAAAATTAAACTATTATACTGGAAGATAACATGTCATCGACAAAGGAAAAGTACATGGTAATGTTTAATTCTATAATCTCATTATTATCCGAGTTTGTTTGACTTATGTATCTACTGGGACATATTTATTATCCATGACCATGATTCATAAAAGTGTTTTAAAAGGTATTATTTTTAAGGGACTCTTTTAATAAAACAACATTTTAAATGTTTTAATGATTTATTCTACTAATCATTTCTCATTAGTTTCCACGTTTTCAAAGTGATTTTAATGATATATTTATATGGACATGAATTTTTTAAAATTATAATTCCTTTAAAATGTTTCAATGTGGTATGGGACACTTTGATTCATAACTATCTTATAAATTTCGTCATTTATTAATTATTTATCTTTTAAATGATTTCATGAAAAAGGGATATTTATCTAAAATATTTTTACATATCATTTTCAACTATGTCAACGTTCTTTACGAGATATTATTCTTTGTAAAGGTTGATTTATTATACATATATTCAATATTGTATTTAATGTTTTGTGATATGTTTGACAGTGGATGTGTAATTTTTATACCATTCACGGTTTAGGGATAAAGTATTGACATTTCGAATAATATTTTTAATACTAATATTTAGGTTGTTTTTAATCCTTTTCATATGTGGAATGCATTGCACATAGTAAGTGATGGGTGGAGCCCTCTATAGCTCATCGATGAATTAGTAGGTCTCATGAGACAAACTAGTGTATTGGCATAAGGCCTTGAAGAAATCTTATTTGAATTATTGGCACAAAGCTTTGACTATGTGGTTATGAAGTCTGGCATTATGCATTCCATCATTATGAAATTGTCTATTGATACTACATGTGATTATTTTAATAGTAGAATATACATGTGAATAAGTAAATGGAATTATTTGATTTATATTGGCCATATTATGCATGTGTTTATGTTTAAAAGGATCATGTTTCAGTTTTATGCATTGCCTTATTTTTTATGATTATATATGAATGTTTCTGCTATATTTTTATCCATACTGAGCATCTTAGCTCACCCCTTTCTGTATTTTATATTTCCCATAATGTAAAAAATATTTTATGGTTGACCTGCAAAAATAGGCTAAGGATATAAGGGTGGTCAATGGGGAAAGTATTTTGTTGATGTTTTTATTTAATGATGTAATGTAAATTTTATGAATAGATCTTTTACTTCCAAGGCTACAAAATAGATATGTCATTCGGGATTTTATAACTCTTGATCATGCCAATGTTATGTAACAATTCACCAATATTGGGTAAATGGGGTATGGGCATTACAACTAGTATCAGTGAAAGTTGGTTACAAACATAGGAAGCTAGATTTAGAAAAAATCTGATTAGATAACATTACCATGAGATAGAATTTTAGGATTAGTATAGAATAACATCCTAGAATTTTGGTATAGTATATATTTTGTGAGTTTTACAATAAATATATCCTTGTCTAGATATGATCAAGATGAGTTGGCTCTGGCACAGATATACCTTGGGGTAAAACCCAAAAACACCGCTCCGATCTATATTCGAACGAGAACTGGTGCACGACAACGGGATTTGCTGCACTATTGGTTACAAACCTACAGGAGGATATGATTAGGGTAATTCTCATCTTTATTACAAGCCATTATTAAGGATTTAGGAGTAAATACTTCCTCAATGATTACATTTTATGATTATTGATTATATGCTTATTCTTATCAATTTACGTTAGGTATTTTACATGATTTGGATTATGCATAGCGATTCATAAACTATCTTAGTGTATTACATTGTTTAGAAATGGTTCCTAGTAGAAGGAATGAAAATTAAAACAATATCAATGATTAAAATATGAATAAGGGTCATATATTTCATGGTATTAAGCCAAAATTTAAAAGAAAAATAGTCTCCCACATATTCTCATCATAAGATGAAACAGTATGATGTGTTACTAAGATATGTAATGAATTATATGAGTCCTTTGGTTTTGAAGGGAAGAAAGAGATGAAAAGAATGGAAGATATAATGATTTATAAAGGGAAATATGGATTTGATGAATATATATATTTCATGAATGAATTGACAAATAATTTTTCTGAGTGAGATGTAATCATAAACAATCTGAATAATGATGAGATTTTTAAATAAACTCATTCAACTCTAGTGACCTATAAATCATAATACCATAAAATAAAATAATTCACATTAAACATTAAATACCATGAATATAAATATATTCTTGATTTGAAATATAATATGGGAAATGTATACACCACACAATGTAAATGAGTGGGGAATATGGTATATGTATCATGAAAGTAGAAGTGAGATGATAAATCCTTACCATGAGTCTTACTCATCATATACATTATATATATTCATCAATAATAAAAAAAATTGAATTAGTTTTTTCTTTAGATTCTATTTATTATAACTTTTATTACAAATATTACCACAATATATACATTTACATAGTCAATTAAGATTACATTAGGTGTTTCAATGATATTTCACTTTGGTGTCAAAAATGACTTTGAATGGATGACTATAGGTATAATAGTTTATTATTTCAACATATCCAAAATAAAAATAATGAAATAATTTTCATATTTATAAATAATTTACACTTAAATATTGGTTATATATTTTTTATGATAAATTATTTACATTATGATCATTGAGACAGTAGGCCATACATACGCATGGGTAATGTTTCAAATTTAAATAAGCATTATGGAAATGAGAGAGGTAATTAATAATATTTATCTAATGATAATAATATCTTAAATGAAATTTTTATTAATTACAGATATATATTATACATATCATTTCTTGATGAAAAGGGAGTCACATTGCTTCATTAAGGTGGTAGTCAAGATATACTCGAAGGAAGCTATCATTTTCAAAGAGTTGAAACGTAAGAAATGAAATGAATATTTTCATGTCTGAGTGAAATTTTTTTCAGTAATATAAACATTATTCAATTATATCTTACTTATTCCATTAAATTTTCGTAGCTCCTTCCTATTAAAGAATTATAAAAAAAATGAATCACATCTCGTCGGGATGTGTTAGTCCACTGTTGACCTGAGTGAAGTATTTATATCCCCATTATTATGGAAATTTAATAAGTTATATTTGATATAATGTCAAATGATATATAATTATGTCATTAATAAAAAATATCTTCTTTATATCTAACATTATAACCAACTGTAATATAAATTTATGGTAAACATGTTACAGTAGTTCGCGACATAGTAGTCTATCGGGCTCATGATTGAAAAATTATGCCTAACATATTATGTAATATAAATTTGTTTTATTATTAATATGAAACCAATTTATTCAAATTATATTCATCAAAATGGAAAAAATATAATTTTAAAATAATCGTGTCGATGGGATGGGAAAGAAGAATTTCAAAAAGAAAATACTCAAGCCCTTTAATATTTTTATATCCAGTGAATTTCCTAAAGACATTATTTTTACTAATTTTTGATAACTTCTCTTCCAAGGGATGAGGGGGAACCCTTACATGTCTAGTAGGATTAAGTATTACCATGCTCGTAGTCTTATGAGATTACATGAACTGAAGGTCATAGGGAATTGGACAAGACTATAACTACAAGGAACGACCCTTCCCAGGCATCTGTATAATGATGGTAGCTCTCCACCTTTGTCTAGTTGTCTATATAGGCTTCCCATTCAATCACATGCTGGTCATGATGGTGTATAAATACCCTATCAATCTTCTAAATCCATTTGGTTTTTCTATGGTGTGTTCAATTTCTCTGAATCCTCCTCTGGGGCTGCTCCTTTATTGTAGTGTCTACCTAGGGTAACTGCCTTGATCATGTGGCCCAAAGGACTTGAGGGGGGCCAAAGGCCATAAAGGTGTCATGAAAGCCATACTGTACCAATGTACTAGGAGTCCCAAAGGTCTTATGGTCTTCGATCACTAACTGTTGGCCTGAGGTTAATAGTTCTGGATGCTACAGTACTGAACAATACCTTTTACAATACTCATATAGTACTGTTACAGTGCCTGCTACAATAACCCAGAAATATGCCTCCTCCTGGTTTTGAACCTGGGTCTCATGGATGCACTAAAAGAGTCCTCACAAAATGGGTTGAGGCTCATGTGCTATTTAATTTAAAATATGAATTTATAAATAATATAAATGAAAAGGATGTTTTAAATTTAAATTCTGTTTTTAATATTCATCAAATAATAAATCTTTTCATAATGTAATTAAAAAATTCCCAAATAACATTTTGACATGTCGATTTCAAAAATTAATTTTTTTTCAAAATAAATTTCCTATATATGATAAATTTAATTTTATATTGGGTGTACCAAGCGTGACTAAAATTCCTTTTAGAAAAAAAAAATTTCCAAATTTTTTTAATTCATTTATATAATTCTATATTTATTTATAATTAATACATTTCCATTGAGTTTATTATGTATATAACTAATCCATTCATGTTTCAGAATATATAATTTTCATCCATGATGTCCAAATAAATGGATATTTTATAATTTTAATGATTAAATATCAATATTCTAATATAGTATCTAGTTTCATTCAATCCCGATGTTACATACATCATAAGCTATCAAAAATATTAAATTAATATTAAATTAAATATATTGTAAATTATAATTGTGTTACATTATATTATAATAATTTTTTCATTTCATATATTCTATCAAAGATTATGTTCCTCTTTTAATTTCTTAGTGTGTTAGATTATCTCTACTAAATAAATTTCATCCTCGTACTTTCTTCAAGATTTTGGTAATGAAGTGTTTAACATTTAAAAATACCCCTTCTCAAGTGGGAGAAATTGTGTCAACATTATTTGGTTTGAACAGGTTTCAGATGATCATTTAACCCTTCTCAAGATGGATTGATATAAATCTATCATATATAGACTCTTATAAGCTATATTTTTTTTATCAATAATGGATCTTTTATTTTCGTGTCAAGGTATCATCTAATTAAAAAAATCCATTTCAAAATCATTAATCTTTAGATGGGTTGGAAAAACAACCTATTAATATGATATAATGGATATTATGATTTTCATAGGGAATAATACATAATGAGGATTCATTATTGCAGAAAAATAGTGAAAAGTGAAGATAAGGTCTTATAATAAAAGCATAGAAATTTTTTGAGAGTTATAGTGTCCAATGATTATTAGAATTTTAATGAAAAATAGAGTATTACGTAACTAAGAACTAAAAATATATGATGAATTTAATAAACATCATTTCATCATTAATGAAGGTTATATATTGAAATTTGTATCCAGTATCATTTTCCTAGATTGACGAATTCATCTTCCACCTAGAGTGAGAATATATGATTATATATGTACATTGTATATTACTAATTAATAGGTATTATTTAATCATTTGTTGGGACTCAATCATTTTCAATATCATTTCGTATTACATGAAATGAATATCTAAGATAAATTTTCTAGGTTTGAATAATTAAATTAAGTTTTAACAAAATATATGACTGATAAAATAAGAAAAAGATATTCATTATATTTTTATGAAAACCAAAATGGTAAAAAAAATATCTAATAACACTCAATTTTCAATATAAATCATTCCATTAATATTATTCCATAAATCACGTTGAGAATATTTTTGGCCAATATATAATGTAGTTCACAAAATATAAATTATATTCCCAAGACAATATAAATTGACTCGTAATGTCACATTCCAAATTTGTAAATACCTTGACCACTATGAAACAATAATAAAAACATTCATTCTTCCCAACATAAAATCTCATGTCCTTAATTGTATTCCAAAAAATACTTGTTCTAAAAAACATCATTGATGACAAAAATCATCAAATCTATGACCAATTTCATGGCCAGAAACATTGTATCATAGACATCATAATAGTATCCCAGCATTAGGGACATATTATTGTATATCCTCTCTAAATCATGTGTTATCCAAGAGGTCCAACAATTCCCTGAATCACTTGAATTGGTAACATTCAGCACATGCTTTCATATCCTTAATTAAATACTCATGAAGTACAATTCCCTTTTATTCCATAATTTCTATAATCTAAATAACATTTAATATGAAACTCATATAATAATATTCTATATTCCCATAACAAGAAAGTTACTCATTCCACGTTATCTTTAGAAATAGAATATGTATTCCCTTGATCTGTTATCTTATTTTTAGGTATATTCTCTTGATTATTGGGAAATGGTCATGAGTAGTGCCACATATCCATAGATTAAATGTATTATACATAATCAATTTCGTCATTTACCTTACAATTATGATCTAGGGGGATTTATCTCTACACAGGTTGAGAATTACGTTTCCTTTTAATCATATACTACGGTATTTCCTTCCAAAAATTTCAAATGTTGTACAATCCATTTAACCCCTATTTCTTATATTCATATTATTATTTATCGAGATCTTCTTCTCTTATATCATATTAAATCCATTAAAAATAGATAATTATTTCACTATATTAAATTTATATGTTACTATATGGTTATATGATGATATTTTTTGGATGATATTTTATTCTAAGAATTTTTTTATCGCATCAATGATATGTCCATTCTTACTTAGGGGATTATGTGAATTGATATGGTTATCATACCATTATCTTTGTTCATTTATAACTGATTCCATATAATATATTAGATCATTAAATTTGGAAATATAATTTATAATCCCAATGTAATGAATAATTTAACATAAATTGAAACATTAACATATAAATAATCACATAATCATAAACATGGCCTATTTGGGGATAATTTTTTTAAAAAAAATACATCATAAATGGTTGTGATGAAAATGTGAATTATCCTAACAATAACATATTGGAGTGTCATACAAGGTGCACATTAAGGCCTATTTTCATACACCAGGTGATGATCACATTTTTCCCATATTCCTTTCATGATTGATTATCATTAGTTACATGTGTTCCATAACCACAACTACTTTTTGTATCCATATAGAGATTTATTTTAAAGAAAAAATCATATATCAATTTGATAGAAAATAATAAAATGTTCATATACAATAATCTGAAAAACATATCATTGTGTTCATATCCCTAATGGATATTTTCATATATCTTTTTGGCAAGGATTCTACTTACATTTCACAGATACCAACTATAGAAACCCAAAAATATTAGACCGATGTAGCAACCAATTTATTACATTGGAACTAGGTACAATGAATCTCAAACTAAAGGACCCAACAGTTTTGTAGTCATGTTAATAAACATGAAAACATTTAATTATAATTATAATTGAAAACATAAAATATATAGTGTATCTTATTTTATTACACTATTATTCCATATATAATATCACGGTATATCAGTCACAAAACACATTCATGTATCTTGGGGAAAATAAAAACATTAAATTGGGTGGGAATAAATTCTCTAAAAGTGTATGAGTATAATATAATCTATGAATAGAAAAAAAATAATCTATTTGAAAATTTATATAAATGAACCACATGTCATTTCACCATTGAAATGTGAATAATATAATAGGAATAAATAATGATCATATAATTCTGTATAAATATTAATATGATCTGAAAAACATTACAATAGATATAATAACATATCTAATAAAAAAATTATATCAATAAATGAATTCATAATGATGGTCAAGGGCTACAACCAAGACAACTAAATAAATGGGTAAATATTCACCAAAAACCCAATCTAGTTTGTCTCGCTAGACCTATCAATGCATTAAAGGGTTATAGAATTTCATACCATTAAATTAATAAGTAAAATGCATTCCTTGTTTGAAAGGGGTGAAACATAATCAATATAAAAATTCATATTTACAAACTTACAAGTGGATGGTTCATACATACCCAAATCAATATACATATTCATAAGACATCTAGATTAATATATATGGTATCAAAATAGTCTATCTAATGTAAAAATTATCCTAAAAATAATATTGTAAGAATAATTTTGATATTAATATAATATATTACTAATGAATATTATGTAATTTTATTGGTTCATTTTTTAGTGAATACAAATAAAATGAAAATATCAAAAAAAACATTTCTGACAAAAATAATCTTCCCTTTCTGAAAATCACCATTTAAAAAATATAAGGAATTAAAATAAATTTCAATTAAAATAATATTATAAATCATGTAAATTAATCATTAGATCATTTATTGTACATGGTAGTGTAAAATTATATTCCTTCAATATTCATCAAAAAAATATACCATTTTCATCATTAATAATAGCTACAAGGGAATTTCGTAAAAAATAACATGATTATTCCATTAAACATTTTTCCTATAATGTTAAATTGGTTAATATGGATTTAATGTATAATTTTTTAAAAAATTAAAATACTTTAAGAAATTTTATTTAGAAAACATGAGTTTTGCTTAAAAATTATTTCTTAATGAAGAAAGAAATAATTTCATATTTGACAAAAACAAATTATACTAAATTTTACATACCAATGATTAGAGAAATTGTATTGTTACATGAAAAAGTATATGAATAATAATATTTTATGAAAATATATTTATTTTAGTGTTTAAATATTGAATATTTCAACCAAGAGATATGTAAAAATTAATTGTTTAGAATAAATATGTTATTGTGGAATAAACGGTTACAGCTCCTATAACCTCTGAATAACAAGAACCATAAAAGTAATTCCATCAAATGAAACATTAAATAGTGTGAATATAATTATATTAATTATTTAAATTATAAAATGGGTAGTATATCACCACATAAAGGAAATAAGTGTGGGATATAAAATATGTCTCATGGAAGTAAAAGTGAGAAGAGAAATTCATGCATTGAGTCTCAAAAATAAGATTTCTTCCTTATCATAATGAATAAAAAATAAAATAATTATTAAGAATGTTAAAAACTAATTTATGGTTAATTACTAATTTTATTACAAATATTACCATGTAATATACAATTTCAAAATAATGTTTTTTATATCAGGTGTTTTCAGGAAATTTGACTTATGTGTCGAAGTTTACTTCAAAAGGATGAAAATTGGACTGAGAGCTAATTATTTCAAAATCTACCCAATAATAATTAAGAAACAATTATCATATTTTTATATAAATAATTATTATTTCTGATATATTATGGAATATGGGTTTGAGAAATTAATTATTTTATGATCATAGATATGGTATGTGGTACATAAAAATGAGTGACATTCTCATTTTCCAATATTCATTTTTCTAGGTTGGTAAATAATATTTTATCATTATAGAATTACAATAATATCATATATGTACCCTATTTTTACATTCAATATTCTTACTTATATCATCCATGTGGTGTGGTGATTGAAATAGTGTTACATAACATCAAGATAGTGGAATTCTACACGTACCCGAACAACATTATCATCCTTCAATGACAGAAAAGGAAAGACATAAAATGATTTATTATATTTACAAAATGATAAATATGTCATGAATATTATAATTATTCATTTTATATAACATAAATTCATTAAAATGATCTTTATTACCTTCTATGTAAATCATTCAAGAAAAATGAATCACGTCATTTTGAGAGGCGGTAGTCTGACATACAATCATGCGACATTATCCTATTCCTTATAGGACAACATTTAAAAAAGGTAAGTATGACATAATGAATCAATATATATATATAATTATATATTATAACATATTATATACATTTTATAAATCATCATACCCATCCATGGGATGTGTTGATGGAAAACATGGAACATCGATTCATATTGTAGTAGTCTGTCACACATGAGCCTCAACCAAGTTGGTGAGGTATCTATAAGTGCATCCACAAGACCCAGGTTCAAAACTAGGTAGAAGAATATTGCCGAGTATTATAGCAGTACTGTAGAAGGCATTGTAGCAGTACTATTGCAGTATTGTACATTGTGTGGTTACTGTAGCAGAACTATACACATTACAAGTACTTTAGCAGAACTGTACACTGTGTGGGTACTATGCAGGTATTGTTGCAATTATTGTAGCTGGTACTATTCTGTACTATAAAAGCTAGAACTATTCACCATGGGCCACTGGATTGGGCTTGGAGTCATTAAGGCTTTTGGGCCACCCATGCCTTCGGGTCAGTTGTGCTTTCAGGCCACCTTTAATGCCCTCGGGCCACCTCAAGGCCTTCGGGCCACATGGAGTTACCCCCGACACACTACAAAAAAGGAGCAGCCCTAGAAGAGGATTCAGATCATGTGAAAATACCAGAGAAAAGCCAAATGGATTTTTCAGAATGAGAGGGTATGTCTATTCCATCGTGACCAGCTTGTGCTTGCACATGAAGTTTACCCAGACTACCATGCAAAGGTGGAGAGCTACTATCATCACACAAATGCTGGGGAGGGGCAGTTCCTTGTAGATTGTCTGGTTAAATTCCCTAAGACCATCAGGCCAAGAAGTCTTTTAAGTCTACAGGCCTTTTAATCAATGAGCCTATGGCCATTATAAGGGTTCCCACTCATCCCTTGATAGGGGGGGGGGTTATCAAAAATCAATAAAAATGAAGGTCTTCGTGCCATTTGGGCAGGTGGTAGTCTGTCACAAATATGAGTGACATTACGATTTCTCATTTGAGGATAATGAGGTTCATATAGTAAATTACATTAAAAAAATAAAATCAGGCTATGTGGGTGATAATTTTTTATTATAAAATTATAAATAAATAATATTTTAAGGAGGTTGAATAATAAATAAAAATATTAATAATTATAAATTTTACTTCATCTTATTTTTCCACATTATGATTATTAATCAATATTTCAATGATTTCATTTCATACCAAATAAAGTCTGATTTTATGATATTATTGACTTTTATAAGTTATTTCACCACTTTTTGGATGATATTAATTGTTATAATGTTTACATAATAATTGAGAGGTGGTGACCATTCATAAGTGAGATGAGTGGCACAGTTGTAATTTTTGAAAAGAAAAACATGTACCCCTATTTTAATGATTCTTATATAGTCAAAAAACGGTTATTATCAAGCCACAAACATTATAAGGTCTATTTATAGACTTAAAATGGGTTTGGTTCAATTTTCTATTAATTTTTAGCACTTATATTCTCTGTTTAACCCCGGTAAATCAGTTTTCTCCATAACTACTATAAATTATTTCGGTTATTTTTACTACTCATTATTGTAAATCATTATGATTAAAATATTATATAAAATTTTTTATTCGAATTAAAAATATATAATAAATTTGTTTTAATTTCGACTCACTTACATGGAAAATTTTATAACTAAATTAATCCCACAAAGGTAATGAGAACGCTAGTTTTCAAAATTAAAATGTAAAATGTTATCAATTTTTCTAAATAAAAATTTAATATGATAATGATATGAATGAAATAAATGCAATTTATAGATTTATTACCATTATAATTACCCATTAAAATAAATTTATTATTTTATTTTAAATTATAAATAGTATAAATGACATTTTAGTTTTCAAATAAAATTGATTGATTTTGACAATAAAAAAAATTATATTTTCAAAAATATATAAAACAATTAGCTAATTATAGTTTGGAAATTTATAAATATAATTTTAATTTATTTTTTCATATATATGTTCTAAGTGGTAAAATATAATTATAAATTTCTTTTACAATGTGCGATAAAACTGTATTTTAACAAATTCCCTTTTTTCCAAAAAAATTATTCTTTTTTAAAATGATTATAATTTTTTTAATAAATAACAACCCATTAATTTATTTTAAACAAAAATAAACCAAATAATTTTCATATTTTATTTATAACTATTCATAGCCTCCAACTTAACTTCTATGTTATAATGTAAATATTTAAATAATTATATTTTAATTGGGTAATATGATACGTTAAAAACCAGTGCTCCATGTATTGAATGAAATAGATGATATTTAATTAATATAAAAATTAATATCCCATAACCACATTGGCTATAAAATTCTTTTCAATTATTATTTTTTCTATTCATATTTTTTATCGAACACCTTGTTTCTATTTTAATGTCTTGTTGTTTTAGATCCATTCTCAGGTATTTAAAATGAAGCTATGAACTTACTTTGATGTTTTAAAAAGTGAAATGATGGAGGAAATAGAACATGTTGGTAATTCAAGGTTGACTATAGTTTATCCTTTCCCTAATGTTACCTTTAATGATTCCATTAATGGTACATGAAAGTTGAATGATCAATATATTCAGATGAGTAGTGGTTGACTGGGATAGTAATATTCACAATGACATGTTATGGTGTCTTATATTATCCCCTTGAATTGTTTACAATGTTGCATTATAAAAAACTCAATAGATTCATTCATATAAAATTTTATTATTGAAAGCACATCTGGATGTCCAAAATATTTATTGATTTTTCCCCTATTTTCCCCACCACTTGTGGTGGTATTGGCTCATTTGTTCTAAAAGGTTCAATGGAAGAGTCTAATTCTTCATGAAAAATGGTTTTTAAGAAACATGGATCCTAAATAATGATATATCCCATTGCGTATGAGCCGTTAGTGGGAATTAACGGAGTTCCCCCAACAATGATAGGTACCATCTCAATTTCTTAATATTTATATATGAATTTTTTTGATATTGTCCTCTCTAATAAATTTTTGTCAACTAAAATTTTGGATATATTGAGTCTTACCATGGAGCTCATGAAATATGTTATGGGATATATAACACCTCAGAAGATAAATGTAAATTATGTTCTCTGATTTTCTTATTGTTTATATTATTTATTGAACATCAATATTATATCAGACTTTAGTGAACTTGATTTGAAACCCTTATATGTTACTCTCTTGATGGATTTGTTGGATTCCATTAATTTTTAGATTTATTATTACCATTAGATGTAGACCCTTATTTCCCCAAATGGGGAGATATATTATTTTTTGGTAGAATGGACATGTGGTCTTGTAGAGCCAAAAATAATCCACTAGATCTTTGTTGTGTGATGAAATTTTATATAATTGAAATGGGATAGGAATACCCATGTCATGAACTACCTCCATTAGATGTTTTATTTCTAAATTTAATTTTTTCATTGATTTCAGGTCATCCACTTGATAGGGAGGTGTAGTTCTCTATTTACATGGTACTAAGTACTCATCACATATCTATAATCTCAAATGGATTCTATAACCCTATCTAATGGAACTAAATAATTAATTGGATTACATTGTTTCCAAAGAATTAATTCAACCCATATTGTTACCTTGGGAATTGCAAATTCATTTAAAAATAATATAGATTTAACTCTATAATTATATGTTAATTACTGTTTTCTCCATAAATATATGATCATAAAAAGTATTTATTTCCTCACAATAGAAAATATTCTACTCCATTGAAATGGGAGAAGTATTTTTTTTGTATAATACGATTCCTTCTAACAGAGGCTTATGATAAATTTGGTTGATATCCCAAAAACTAAATTCATAAGAATTCATTACCACTATGAGTATTTGGTAATTCCACTCATAGTGAACAAGGAAATATTTTATAGAACTCAATAACATGATTTTACTCTTATATATATCAAAAAATTCATTTTCATATTCTTGGATTAAATCATGTTTTACTAAAAAATTGAGGATTATCATGTAGATAATTTGAAATTAGTATGGAGTTTCTTGAGGAATGATCATCATTAAATGATTATTTCAAATATAAAAATTTTTATTCATGTGGTGATGTTCGTGGGGAATGAGGTCCCAGAATATGGTATCCTAGATGATATATAAAAGGATAATGTTACTAAGTAGTGTTAGGAACCTCAAAATCACATTATTATTATATTAATATTTGTCAAAGAAGGATACTATTTTAATTCGGTGAATTATTCCAAAAAAATGGATTCTCTTATGACTATTATCCCTTGGAAGGGAGTATTTTTCATTTTAGAATACATATTGTTTTGTTCTAATGACATGTTTAAGAATATTATGAAATCAACTATTGAACTTATTGTTACAAAGGCCTAGTGGTGATATGTGGACTTCTGATAAGGGAAAATTTTGGGGTTAGGGATTCATTATTATCAAGGATGATCAAGTTGTGGATTATGATTTTTCTAGAATCTACATCGTGATAATAACTATCCCACATAAAATCATGAACTCATAATTATAATTGATGATGTTATGAGTTATAATCACTACATTTTGGGTAATTTCAACTATTTACACTAATCATAAGACCATGATTTTTATACATTCTTGTTGGTCAGAGTGGATAATCAAGAGGGGGGTGAATTGAGTTCCTATAAAAAATTTTGTTAAAATTTTTTCTCTTAAAATACTCCAATTTAAAAAACAAAGTTAAACTGTAGTCAATCTATACAGAGTGAAAATGTTCAATCAGTTTCTCAAAGATTAATTAGGTCTCAGTAGACTTAATCTGAGGATTAAATTAACTTTTGAATCTAACATACTGGATTACAATAAGTATAAACATTTGCTAATTTAACTATCAAAGTAGCTTTAAAATACTTTTGTATTTCAATTTAATAGAAGCGGAATATGAAATAAATATATAGTATACTTATAGACTTAAATTAAAATGCACAGCAAAGTTAACCATGAGGTTCAGTCTCAAGCCGAGACTTAGTCCTCTGAACAATTTATATAAATTTATCCACACCCTAGATCGGGGGTAAACAACAGTTCACTACTGTCCCGGTCTAACGAACTCTACCACAGTTCTTCATGGGAAAAAACAACAGCACATAGGTTTTTCAGGTCTTACTCGACATCTACCACTATCCACAGTGGGAAACAGAGGGTTATGAAGTTTGAGTGAGGATTTAAGAATCTTCTAGTTTAGATTTTGTGATAGTGTGTGTCCAAAATAAACAGGTTACACACACTTCTCCAAATGTAAAGATAGAATCACTAGAGAAAGTGAGAATGAGTTTAGAAAAGCTATAGTGATTGGCTGTGCAGCTCTGGACTCGTTTGGTTGGTCAGAAAAACATCTGAGTCCTTCTCTGGTTTCTACTTAGAAAACCAAATGTCATTTTCTTCTTTGATTCTTGGTCCAGTGTAGCATCCTGAGTGCATGAAGCATCTTGGAAAATATTAATTATATCTCTAGATGAATCTCTACTAGAGAGCACAACTCTGCTCAGCTCGGATGAGTCCACAGAGCCACTGGTTAAAGCTGAACCAAGCTCCTCCTTCACCACAGCTCGATACTGATTCAAATCCTTGGAATATTTAGCTGTAAGAGAACCAACAGAGAAAGATATAGTATCTTTGACGATTTCAGTCAATCCACTTATAAGATTTTGAACTTGGGAATCATGGATTTTAATATGATATTTTATAGAATTTTGAATCCTTCAAACACTGAAACCATATGGCTGACCACACTCTTGGCATTTGCTAAGTCCTTGTCTTCTTGGGATTTTTAGCTCATGTAAGATTACAAAGAGATAACCAATTTCTTTAAAGCTTCACGATCTACATCAATTTTAGAAACTTGAGCCTCACAGTCTTTAAGTTCTTCCACTATTTCTGCCATGATGGTTGACAGATTACAACCTAGAGAGAGTTCACATGATCTTTCCCACATCCTCATAACTTCAACAAAACAAATATTTGTCTCAGTAAATGAGGCATTAAAATATTCTTTCAGCTCATCCTTCATGGATTCCAGATCGGCCCTTAAGATCGTATCAGCAGGTGCAACTGCAGTGGGTACTCTTTCAGATGCTATAATGACCACTGAGTCAGTCATGATCGATTGAACTGAAGAGACCAAAGAATCTTCCATTATCTTTACCTCTTCCACAAAACTGTACATATGATTTTTCATTAATGTATCCAGGTCATGCATTCGGACTACATCTTCAGGAAACAACTCGGATTCAATATTATAAGCAATATTTGGTCTATTATGAGATGCCTCATTATCTGAATCTGGATAGTCTAAACCACAGACTACAAAACCTAGATCTTCTGCCCAATATTTAATTCCCGCACCCACATTAACACTTCCAACATTGGTTTGATGCTCCTCCTCAAAGGTTGCATCCTCAATTAGGATAGCAGCATTTTAAGCAACATTCTCAGCAGCATTCTCAGCAGGTCTTTCATCCTGAGGAGAATCTTCCACTATCAATTCTTCCACTACAACATCAGAAGGGTTTTATGGATTAGGTAAGGGTATCAAAACCTCACTTGCATCCTTATCAAGAACTAAGGATTGTCCAATCACTGCACTCAGGCTCAAATCAGCTGACAGAGATGCTTCACTTTCATGAACATCTTCTTCATTCTCTACATCATCCACATCAACATCCTCTAAAGTAGCTTCATCTTTATCTGATTTCTATTGATCTAGATCATCAAGATTTGGGCTATGAGTCAAGTTAGGATCTCCTCCTTCATCAGTAGAGGACTCTTCTTCTTCTGAATCATCACTATATTTTGGATCATCTTCATCAGGTCCCAGACCTGGATCCCTCGCATCCTTTGGTCTTGACGGATGATCCACAGGATTGAATTTGTCATATACCTTCTGGTCATCCTTGACCCATTCTCCTCTACAAGGGTTCCAATTGATCCTCATGTATTTGCACACAGTAGAGGTGATACAAAAGTTATGCTTCACTACTACTGTCTCATCTTGAGACTCAGCTAAACCTTTTAATTTAATCATCACAGAGATCAATATAACAAAGAATAGGGAATTTTCCTTTGATTTCAGCCTCATCGTATCTTCCATTTGGATCATCAGCAATCTGCACAAATTAACCTTTACACAATGACTTAAGTGGTGTAGGAGATAGATATCCTGATATCGAAAATTGGGAAAGTCTCCTCTCCTCGGTATCAAGACATGTTGAACGAATTTGAACAACAATCTGTTCTCTCCATCCATTTCTACAGCAACTACTTGTCTTTGAATTCCATCACCAGTCAGCTCATCCAAAGCAGTCTCATAGTAGAAAATGTCACTGGTAGGTGGCATGGCTCTCGAGACATATCCAGATAATCCTTCATGTGGAACTTTCAATCACTCATCCCATTCAAAAAATGAAAACAACATCTTCATTCCATTCACAAAATAGGTTACTCGATTTTCATTCTCCGATTTCTCAAAGGTTACAAAATCTTAAAATGGTTTCACTAATTTTGGAAAGTAGGGACCATTGTTGTTCAAAAAACACTGTACCCATTATTGATATTCAAGTACTTGGAGCACTATGTATTTTCTAGGTAGAAGACATTCTACACACAGCTTCTTTTCAATCACAATAACTCGATTTTGCAGATGAGAATTCACTGGTTGTCTCCTCTACCTAGTTCTAGCAACACAACCACTACCACTTGCTTCTTTCTCAGTCTTCAGCTTCTTTGTTTTCGGCTCAACAGAGTCATATCAAACCGTAGGAAGTTTGGTTTTTGACATCACTAGTTCTAAGGATATAGGGTTCACTAAGGACTTAGGAGCTAAGGTTTTGTGGGTAAAGGTTCAAGGCTCGGTTGAGTGAGAAGTATCTCTGACTTTAGTTTTATCATTTATGAATCATAAAAAAATAAACAAAATGAAATAAAGTTAAAACGATTCAGATTCTGGAGGCTGGCAGAAGTTTTAAAATAGTGCACTCATCGTTAGAGTCCATCAGTGAGAATTCCTATCATTGAGGGTTACATCAGTCAAAATTATACATCGGTGAGAATTTTACATTAGAGTGAATTTTACATCGGTGATAATCTTACATCTGTGAGAATATCATATCGGTGAGAATTTGACATTGTTGAGAATCTTAAATAAGTGATAATATCACATCGGTGAGAATTTTACATCGGTGAGAATATCACATCGGTGAGAATTTTACATCGGGGAGATTACCTACTGATCAAGGTTAAACAAACCTAACTTGTGTCTAATGTAACATATCCTATCTGAACTAAATGGTTTAGTGAAGATGTCAGCTAATTGATGTTCCATACTTAAAAACTCAAGAATTATATAACCCTTTTGGTAATGATCTCTCAAGAAATGGTTACTTTCATCAATGTGTTTGGTCCTAGAGTGAGACACATGGTTCTTCGAGATATTTATTGCACTAGTGTTGTAATAGTTGATTGAAATGTGCTTAAAGTCATATCCATAGTCCCAAAGAGTGTGTTTCTTCCACAAAATTTGTGCACAGAAACTACCAACAGCTATGTACTCTGCTTTAGAAGTGGATAATGATACAGAATTATGCTTTTTACTACACCAATATACTAAGGATTTTCCCAATAAGTGACATGTTCCTGAAGTGATTTTTCTATCCAACTTTCAACCAGCAAAATCAGCATTTGATTAACCCATTAAATCAAAGGTTTCCCCTTTTGGGTAAAACAATCTTAAGTTTACAGTTTGTTTAAGATACTTAAAAATTCGTTTAACAGCGTGTAAATGAGATTCTTTTGGATTAGCTTGAAATCTTGCACACATAAACACACTGAACATGATATCTGGACGGCTATAATTATGGTAAAGTAAGCTTCCAATCATACATCTGTAAATGGTTTGATCCATTGGTTTCCCAGTTTCTTCTACATCCAATTTACAAATAGTACTCATAGGAGTTTCACATTCCATAATACTATCCAAACCAAAACATTTTAAGAGATCCTTTGTATATTTACATTGATTCATAATAATACCATCATTATTTTGGAAAACTTGAAATCCATGAAAGTATTTAATTTCTCCAATTAAACTCATTTCAAAATAATTTTTCATACATTTTGAAAAATAATTACATAAAGAGTGTTTGGAAGATCCAAAAATAATATCATCAACATATATTTGTACTATTAAAACATCTTAAAAATTATTTTAATAAAAAGTGTTGGATCTGAAATCCCTTTAGTAAAACTTTTTGAAATAAGAAAATTACTAAGTCTATCATAACAAGCTCTTGGAGCTTGCTTTAGACCATATAATGATTTAGAAAGTTTAAACACATGATTTGGAAAATGAGGATTAATAAATCCAGGTAGTTGTTCAACAAAAACATATTCAATTATAAAACCATTTAGAAAAGATCTTTTGACATCCATTTGATATAACTTGAAATTCATATGAGCAGCATAGGAAAGTTAGATCCTAATGGATTCTAATCTAGCTATAGGTGAAAAGGTTTCCTCATAGTATATACCTTTCTCTTGAGTATATCCTTGTGAAACAATCCTGTATTTTTTTCTAACTATGTTTCCAGAATCATCAACTTTGTTTCTAAAAACCCATTTAGTGCCTATTGTTAAAGTTTTATTTGGTCTGTCAACTAATTCCTAGACATTGTTTATTTCAAATTGATTAAAATCTTCGTGCATAGACATTACCCAAAATTCATCACTGATAGCATCATTGTCATTTTTAGGTTCTATATGAGAAAGAAAGGATTGATGTTCAACCTGATTTCTTAGAGAAGCTCTAGTTTTTCCCGTCTATCATTATTACCTATAATAACATCCAAAGGATGATTATTTAGAATCCTTGTTGATCTAGTAATGGTAAGACTAGAAATTTCAGTTTAATCTCCATGTTCGGGTTCTATACCATCATTTTCTGGAATATGTCTAGAACTGGATGTTTTTATAGCAGGTACTTTAGATTTATCATTAAGGTCCAGAACACTAAAATATTCTTCAAGATTTTCAAAAGAGGTTTTAGGCTCCTATGGATCAATTTCATCAAACATGATGTGAACAGATTTATCCACACATTTGGATCTTTTATTAAAGACTCTATAGGCTTTCCTAGTTAAATAATGACCAAGAAAAATTCCTTCATCACTCTTAGAAGAAAACTTGTCCAGATTATACATTGTATTAAGAATAAAAACATTGCATCCAAAGACTCTAAAGTAACTAACATTAGGTTTTCTATTATTCCAAAACTAATAAGGGGTCTTCTTAAGAACTTTTCTAATTAAGACTCTATTAATAATATAACAAGTTGTATTCACAGCTTCATCCCAAAAGTAAATAGGAAGTTCATATTCATTAAGCTTGGTTCTAGATATTTATTGAAGGGTTCTATTCCTTCATTCTACCAAACCATTCTGATGAGGTGTCCTAGGAGCAGAAAAGTTTTGACTATAGACATTGTGTGAGAAATAAGATTCAAACTCTTGATTTTCATACTCAAGTCCATGATCACTTCTCAGGGTTTTAATCTTAAGTCCAATAAGATTTTCTACAAATTTGGAGTATTTAACAAAGTAAGAACAAGATTCACATTTGTGAGCTAAGAAGTATACCCAACTATATCTAGAAAAGTCATCTACTAGTACATAGACATAGTGCTTCCCATTTAAAATAGAAACTCTTGAAGGTCCAAACAAGTCCATGTGAACCAACTCGAGAGGTTGAGAAGTTGAAACTTATTTCATTGATTTAAATGAAACTTTATGTTTCTTTCCCTTTTGACAGGAATTTCAAACATTGTAATTTGGGAATTAATGTTTAGGTTGGTCTCTAAAAAAGTTCTTCCTAGTTAACATTATATGTGAATAGATGTTGCAGTGTCCTAATCTTCTGTTCCATAACCAGGTCTCTTTATTAAAGTCATTTAAACAGGTAACATTTTTCTTGGCTAAGGAATTTAAATCAACAACATAAACCTTTTCATTTCATAAAGAAGAAAATACTAAAAAAAATTATAGTTAGAAACATTAGAAGAATAATTTTAAAATTTCACATTAAATCCATTATCAAATAATTGAGAAATACTTAACAGATTATACTTAAGTCCATCAACAAATAAAACATTAGAAATTAAAACTGAATTAGAGTTACAAATCTGGCCTAGGCCGATGATTTTTCCTTTAGAATTATCACCAAAGGTGAAATGGACTCCATAACCCTTTATTAAACTTTTGAAACATGAATAATCTCCAGACATATGTCTTGAACACCCACTATCCAGGTACCATACCTTCTTGTGAGAAATCTTTAAGCATGCTTCCTAAAATACAGATTTAGATAGGAAATGATTTTGGTACCCAGATCTTCTTGGGTCTAGAAAGGTTAGCAACCAAAGCTTAAGGTACCCATATTTGTCTCATGGGTCTCATATAATTTACAGAATCAATATATTTTGAATGATAAACATTATTTGATCTATAACTATATGAATAACTGGTTGAAGCATATGGATTTCCGGAACTTGAACTAGCAGTATTCTGTCCAGATTTAGGATTAAATCTATTCTTAATATGCTGTCTTTGTCCCAGTTTGTAGCCTATTCCAGTAGTGTATTTTGGTGCCACTAGATATCCTAGAATTTGAGTTAGTGTATCCTTTCCATTTGTAAACTTCTCTAAGTCTTTTCTATGTTTCTCATTTGACATTTTCAGTTCTATATTTTCCTTTAACAGTTGGGAATTCTTCTCTTTTTCGATAGTAAGTTCGGTTTTTACAATAGTAGTGAGAGAATGATGTTTCTTCAAAGATTTGTATTTATTTGTAGGTTCATTGCATGTCTCTTCCAACATATTACAATATTCAGATAATTCATCTTTAGTCATGTTTTCAGAATCCGAATCAGTGTCTGCATGTTCTCCATAATAATAGGAATTTAAAATAGGAGTATCTAAAGTTCCCTCATATGTGTTTGTCATGAAACACATGTTGGCATGATTCTTCTCAGAATCAAAAACATAATATTCACTTGTGTTGTCCTCTAAATCACTCCATGTTTCTTTCATAGAATTCTTGTACATCTTGACCTTATAATCATATTTCTTTTTGACTTTTAATATTGCAAAATCATCCTTGTTGGGTCCTTTCATTTTACGCTCATAGTAGACTATTTCATCATTCTTGTCAGATTTCTTCTAATCCCTCTTCCACTATCCCTTGTAATCAAACATTCCTTTGTAGTTATATTTTCTGAATAATTTATTCTTCTTATAAAACATCTTGATTCTCCTGTCTATTTGAGCCATCTCAGCATCACTATCAGAGTCTGAATCTTCACTTGTTGAAATTTTAGTTTGTATTTTCATTTTCTCCTTGTCGTTACTCTTAGAGGCAGCATACATGAAATCTACGGATTTTATCTTAGGTTCATAATCTTACTCCTTATACACCATGATTTATTCCTCATTCTTCATTAATTTACCAATAATCTCTTTAACTGGAAGTGATCCAATGTCACACGACTCTCTAATTGAAACAGAAGTGACCCTCCATCATTCTGGAAGACATCTCAGTTTCCTCACAATTTGTTCCTTAGCTGGAATAGCTTTTCCAAGTGAACTCATTATATTGACTATCTCATTAAACCTGAGATACATATTTGAAATAGGTCCATCAGTTTTCATTTTAAATTTTTCATATTTAATAGTATAAGTATTCAATCGCATTTCTTTAACATTGGTTGTTCCTTCATGAGAAACACCCAAGGTATCCCATATTTCATAAGAAATTTTTCTAGAAGAAATTATATTAAACTCTTCATCTCCTAAAGCACAGTACAAGGCATTCATGGATTTACACTTATTATTGTAAGTAGTCTTTGTAAGTACATCCCAAGTTGTTCTTTCAGTTTTTGGAATTTTATATTGAGATTCTATATCAGTCCAAATATCAAAACCCATGTTTTCTAAATGAATTTTTATTTTCAGTTTCCAATGGGCATAGTTTTTTCCATTAATGAAAGGTGGTCAGTTAGTAGTAGCACCCTCTAGTCTATAATCCATATGTAGATTTTAGAAAATAGTTTTAATGAGGTAAAATTTAGAGCTAACAGAAATTTAAGATCTTTAAAGATGCATCTATAAGAACAGTAAAAAAGGGTTGGTTTGAAACCTTTGAAAAGAAACAACTCCTTTGATACCAAATATTGGTCAGTGTGGATACTCAAGAGGGGGGGGGGGCGAATTGAGTTCCTATAAAAATTTCTGTTAAAATAGTTTTTCTTAGAATACCCGAATTTAAAAAACAAAGTTAAAAAGTAGAGAATCTATACAAAGTGTAAATGTTAAATCAGTTTCTCAAAGATTGAATAGGTCTCATTTGACATAATATGAAGATTAAATTAAATTTTGAAACTAACTTACTGGTTTACAATAAGTATATACACTTGATAATTTAACTGTCATAGTAGCTTTAAAATAGTTTTTTATTTAAATGTAATAGCAACGGAATATGGAATAAATACATATTATACTTATAGACTTATATTAAAATTCACAGAAAAGTTAACCAAGAGGATCAGCCTCAAGCCGAGACTTAGTCCTTTCAACAATTTATATAAATTGATCCACACCCTGGATCGGGGTTAAAAATAGTACACTGTTGTCTAGGTCCAAAGACCTCTAACACAGTTCTTTGTGGGAAATACAAACAACAGCACACAGGCTATTCAGGTCTTACTCGACCTCAACCACTATCCACTGTGGGAAACGAAGAGTTATGATGTTTGAGTGAGGATTTAATAATCTTCCAGTTTAGATTATGAGATAGTGTGTGTGTAAAATAAATAGGGTACACACACTTCTCAAAATGTAAATATAGAATCACTAGAGGAAGTGAGAAAGCGTTTAGAAAATATATAGTGATTGGTAGCGCAGCTCTGGACTCATTTGGTTGGTCAGAAAAACTTATGATTCCTTCTATGTTTTCTGCTCAGAAAATAGAGTGTCGTTTTCTACTTTGATTCTTCGTCCATCTTAGCAGCCTGAGTGCCTGAAGTGTTTGTTGTAGTTCACTCAAGATGAAGCTTGCGTTCTCCTTGAAAATGACTAGCTTCGTTTATATCCATTGTTCTTGGAGTATATATTTTTCTTCCTTCACCACGTTTGAATGATATTCATCTCTTTTATTATTCCCTAGTGTGCCTTCTTAGTTCCTTGATGCTTGTTTTATGCACACTCAGTGTTCTCCACTTCTCGTTTTTTTTCAACTAGTTATTTATCTTCCCTTTTTGTAGCTTTCATCTCCAGCAAAAAGGAATGATTAGTTTTTGAATGGGTACTATGTACGGTTCCCTGAAATGACAACAGAATTCATTAAATATCATTGAATGAATTTAAGGCATCAAATGTAACCATTATCTTAACAATTAAATTGTAATGAGAGTATAGAGTTTGTCTGTTCGGTCAATTAGTAGCTCGTGTTGGTAAATGTGTATGGTAGACTTTGTGTAGATGGTCCTTCCATCGGTAGCTCTTTGATCGTGCATCAGTTTCTTTATATACCAGTGACTTAGTTCCATCAGTTACTCTAGTTCCATCAGTAGCTCGATGTATCGATGACTGTAATTGTATCGGTAAACTTACCCTATCGGTAACTATCTGTGAACTGGCTCTATCGGTATACTTCTGTCTATTGGTAGCTCAGTTTTTTTCAATAGCTCTGTACATATCATTAACCTTATCTTATCGGTGACTCTATCTACCAGTAGACTAAGTCTATCATTATAATGAGTACCGGTAGCCCTATATCAGTAGCTATACCCAGATTAGTGGCTCAACACTTGTCTGTCTTATGGAAAACATATCTGAATGGGTTAGAAGAACTTCATAAGACATATAAACATAGGTAGACATGGATTAACATATCTCATGGATTATTTTAATATTATTATCATCTTGATCACAGATTGAAAGAATTAATATATAAAAAAACATTAGATTGATATTATCAAAGTATATGAAAGCATAATTGGGATTATCAAAATAGGTGAGGTCAACAATTACCATAATGATTGGAATTTTAAATATAGGTGCGTGGTGGAGTACCTTAAATCATTTGAACATTAAATTGATAATACCTTTTTAAATGGTACTATTTTTTAATAATGATCTATGTAAGAAGCTACCTTCCCAAGACATAAAATAATCATTATAGGAGTGTTATCTCATGGTCATCATTTATCACATTAAATAGAGAGATTATGATGAAGGGAAAAGGTTTTCCCTAGAATATTTTAATTTGAGAATTTTCTCCCAGTGGTTATCCTCATGGAGTAACATATAATGATGAGTTCTGAGGCACCTAGATTTCTTTATATGGTGTGGGAACTGTCATTATATTGTCACTATATTATGGAATAATTTTTTTATTTGGGATATTTTATGTTATTTCATCAATCACATGTATATATGTGATATGGTATTGTCACCAATTTTAATGAATGTTTCTCCTGAGCATGATGAAATGATTTATTGATTCTATTTCCCTAGTATAATAAGATACATTGGTGATTTCTATTATTTTTTATATAACTATTAATAATTCATGTTTTAACATAAGAAGAATTCTATTGATCTCTAACCCAACATTCATTCATTTAGGAAATTGGATGAAATATGAATGGATTTGTTTTTCTGGTTGGCATGTACACATTAAAGAGAGAATTGTATTTGGGTGGTGATTGACCATTTGACAAAATAATATCATCTTATTACAATTTTTGATATCTCTAAATGAAATTATTTTTGGAATATATGTTAATAGAAGATATTGAGATTGCATAGAGTTTCGTCTGTGATTTTTTCTAATAGGGGACCCTTTTAAACATATTTATTTTTGGGAGGCCTCCATGAAGCCAATGTATCCCATGCCAGATTAATAACAACATACCATAATGAATATGATATACACATTTTTTATGATATTGTAACTTATTTAATCCTTGAATTTTGTGTAACATGGGATTTTCATTTGGGGTTGGTTGAGTTTTCCTATAATAATATGTATTATTTATCCATTCGTATGGCAGTCTTTGGGGACCTTTATGGAATTCTATATAATTATCCTTTTTTATTTTATATTGTTGATGAACCCTGGGTGGGTCTTATATTGGATCAGCAGAAGGTATCAAAGATCCATATGAATATTCAATGGTTGGTAATGGGTTCCAGAAGGTATATATATTATAGGTATTTTCATTGATCTCTTTATGAATTCCCAATATCTGACATTGTGTTATGGAGATTATCACATTTAATGTGACCTTGATGGATTAGAAAAAAATTGAACATATCTCTTAGATATGTGTGGAATGTTAATATTTTTGAGTGGACTAGAATATTGGCTTATGATTTTTCTTTACTAACATAGTTCAAATAAATCCTTAATGGGTACACATATCAGAGAAAAAATAATTATATATCTTACCCATGAAATGTTTTATACTAGGAAGACCAAGATATAGATAATATAATGACTATGATTAAGTGTATAATATTTAATATACTTTCTATGAAAAAGGATGACTATGAAAATTATATAATATTTATTTTTGGTTCTATGGAAGCACATGTATGATTCCCATGGGATGTGGAAGCATGGGTAAATTGTGTGAGAGTAGATCCCCAATCTCTTTGTATACTGGTAATATCAAATAGGATTTGCCAGAAAATATCATTTTGGTTGTGATAATAGTAAGATCATGACACATACTTTCAAATACAATATTTGTTTTATTTCTCTCCTCCTAATTTTAATTTCTTTTGTAGTTTATTTTTACTTGATATAATATTTTTATGGATTCAAGGATTTGTTTTAATAATTGATTGATAGATCATGTGGTGTTTCATAATATTTGATTGTGTGGATAGAAAAAACTATTGGGTATCAAACATCATTCTAGTGAGAATCATCATCTAGTTGGTTGAAGTCCTGAAATAGTGGTTTGTTATATGAATCCCTTGTCCATATTTTGGGGTTCCAAATACTTCATTCATTCTTCCTAGCCCCAATACCATGCCAGTCTGTTCCCACTAACAGGTATTTGATGCTCATAATTTCCCAAATATTCATCATGGAGATACTGGTTAGCCGATGAAATCCAAATGATTCATAGTGTGACTTCTGTAGGTGAGTATGTACATGGTAGATTCATAATTTTTTATATCTTATTTTTTAAAATTTAAAATCATCATCCATAGAAATTTATTTGAACCATTAACATTGGAGACTCTCTGGAGGTGATTATATTTCATTTAGTGTTACAATTTCATTAATTATAGTGTGGTGATTAATGTATTAAATATCATTCACTAAGTGTAACCGTGATCTCTTAGGAAATGCCCATTTCCCCCCACTATCTTTATATTATAGAGAAATGGACCCTTTTGTTTTAATATTATTCAGATCATTATATTGGGATTTTTTTTCTAGGGTATCCCATTAATAGCATCTATCCCAACTACCATTTGATTTTGGATCCCTTTTTGGGGGATTTTGGTTACATTATTGAGGTAGGTATTTTCCAATGTAAATAAATTTCAATTCAAACAATATGTTCTTGTTTTATATAAAATTTATTTCTAGTTGAAATCCAACGTATGATTTCATATTATAAATACATTCTTTTAAATAAAATTTTTTGTATTGTCCAATATTGGACATGACTTTTCAAATAATGTAATGATAAACTAAAAACATTAATTATAAAATGATGTAATGATTTAAAGAATCATTTTTATACAAATTATATTGAAATTTAAATATTAATTTTTTTGTGTATCATTTATGAAATAATTTTTTTAGTGTCATGAGAATGATGAAAAACATTTTATGTCGATTTTGAAAGGAAATAGTATATCAGAAACAAGATTTGGAAATTTTTGAATAATGGTTGTTGAATCTAAATCGAGATGAAGGATTTTACCCTCATCATTATATTTCAAACACATTGGATCTTAGGTAGTTACGAGGATAGTTCATGTCCATCCCGCTAGGGATGTGGTAGCTCAACCTATAAATTGATTGATGATAAAAATTATAAATGACCATTGATGAGGAAAAGTAGTTCATTCAGTTGGGTAGACTCCTATTCCCCTCGGACTATGATCTAGGGTAAAATTAATAGATAAATATATAATATATTGAGAAGTGTTAGTTCCATGAAACACTATACAACAAACCTAATTCATTATAACCATGTTTATTTTTATTAAAATGAGGCATACATGGAAATTTTTATGAAATGATTTATTTCATTAATATTTGATATATTTATTTCCCATGAGTATTGAATATATTATATTAAAATGATTATGTAATCATGTTTAAATCATTATTCTAAAAAAATTACCATGACCTATTTTATTTAAAATTTAGAATATTGGTTTAAATTTATTCTCACTACTTATGCAATGTTTGGTGTGATCTTGTTGGGATAATTTAACACACTTATTTCTTATACCTATGGGAATATGTGGAAATTCATTCTCCATATACATGAAAAGTAAAATAACATCTTATAAATCAAGTATATTCATGATTTTCAGGGCCATGTGAGTTAGTGTTGAAAGGTGGGGAATATTATACACCTATAACATGAAGATTTTATGATGGTAATGTTAATAGATTTTTTGATATACATCAGTGATATTAAATTTTTAGGGTTTTAATTTTTTTTACCATGTGACACTTTTCTCATGATGATTGAAATCAGAATACCAAATATTTTTGGATTCCTTTTGATGATATGTTTTCATCTAGTTATTATTGTGGTGAACTCATTCCCCATGATTGTTATTTTGATTCCAATGACTATTCATCAATGTGTGGGATTCGGGATCACCCTTAAGTCTAGGTAAGTATTATATCGTGTACTGGTTTACTGGTTTATCTTTTTTTGGGATATTTATAGAAGTAGTGAACATATATCATCCTCAAATAATAATTAATTCATAAATAATATTTATATTATCATGATATTGAAAAGGAAACACTTATAACATTAAAAATAATTGAATCAAAATCTCATAATATTTAATACCATATGTTGTTTTTTAAATACATTTTATTAAAAGGAAATTAGGTTGAACTTTATTCCCATTTAGTAATAAAAACTCAATAAATAGTACATTCTTTAAATATAAACCATATCTGAATGCATGAAAATAGTAACGAGAAACTATTACATCGAATAATTTTAGTGTATGACATTGTCTAAATTTATTTATAATAAAAAATGAATAAATAATAATCTATATTGAACATTATTCATATTCATTAGATACCGTATAAATATTTTATGCTCATCTATTATGTAGGATTATAATAATTTTTTCTTAATATCAATCCTTGGTTGTTAAGAGTTTCAACAATTCATTATCAATATCATTATAATAGTATCATTCGACATTCGGTTTTCACCACCTAACCCTCTCTATAATATTCATGGTACACAAATTGAAGTTTAATAAATACTTATGATAATCTAGGATCCTTCCATTAGAGTTTTGAGTGATGTTCTCTAAGATGATATATATAACACAATTGTTTTTGAAAATATTATAAAACAAAATAGTATACATTAATAATTACATAGACATTAATATCAAAATTCCAAAACCAAAAGATGCCATTATTTAAAAATTAATAAAATATATTAAAATTATTTATATTATAATGTTAATTAAATATGAATATTTATAGAATCATTCATGTGGTTTTTAAAATATAACCAAATAGGAACATGTAACTATTAGTGGATGAATGTGACTATTATGTTATTTTGTTATATACATAATTTATATGGAATAATAATGAACATATCACTTTTTAGTGGTTAATATTAGTATGAAATATTCTATGAAGGATGTTCAATGAAAAATAATTATAGTAATCTATTAATTACCAATAATATATCATATATTCACTTTGATTACATATGAGCATTTCATTTTTTGAGTACTTTATTATGGAAATGTAATCAAGAATGAACGGTAGGATGATTAGGGAAGTAAATATAGTATATTAATGGGGTTAATTTTAATTTTACGTGTTTCAAATAAAGGGATTCAGATTAGGTGGTTTATATGAAATGTTCAATGACATTTTCTCAAATAATAAATCGTTATTGGTAATGAATGAACTTTTAAAATGGGATCTCCTAAATGAATATTTTATAAGATGACATAAAATTCTATGTTATCTATTTATGTTATATAATTAGAAAAAAATTTCATATTTTTTAAATTATTTTAACATTAAACACCCATTAAATTCAATTTTGGGGTTATTTTCATCATTTGAATTTTTAAAATTAATGTTGACACTGAAATTATAATTTTTGGATTTGAATCATTTTAAAAATATCATGTTTATAAATAAATTCATTAAAATAAAAGAATTTATCATATTCATAAAATATAAGAAAATTAAACCATTTGTGTCGATATTATTTAAATGTTTTGTGTCATTTTCCAATTATTAAAACTTTATACATAATTATTTATATAGTTATATTTTTTCCTCCATTATAATTTCAATATCAAATCATTAATAATATCTATTTACTACCATACTTATCATGAATTAATATTTAGTATATTATTTTTTCTTCTCTCAACATGTTCATCAATTAGGTAAGCATTTGGATAATTAACTTGTTATTTAAATTGGAAATGTGTAAATATAAATGAAAATATTTTTCTAGAAATTAATCAGAACATAATTTCATTTAATTTTATAATCCCCTGTTAAATATTATCTTAAATACACCATTTCTAATTTTTTTTTCATATTTTAGAAGCCCCGTGCTAGTACGATTAATTATTTTTATGTTAACCATAATAATAAAATTATATTTTTTTAGAAAATTTTTTGATTTATTTTTTAGTGAATTATAATTTCATTTCTATCTAAATCCCATTAAAATAATTTTTTAAAATTTTATGTAATATTTATAGAATTATGATGTTACAAAATATATGTTAATCATTAAAGTCATACCACTAAACAAGAAATCAATATATATAGAAAAACCCCAAAAAATTGATATGATAAAATTGAGATGATTGGAATATTTTTCCAAATAATTCAAATTAATATTATGTAATTTATTATCTTAAATTTTGAATAAAACTACATAGTATACATGAATGAATTAAATAAAAAAATATTCATAGATGAAAGGAAATACCATATTTACCTTTCATGCCCTAATTAAATATTATAATTATTTTTCATATATTTAATAAAATTATCAAATTTTTTTTATCCTAAAATAAAATAATTTTATAAATAAACAAAAATAAGAATATTTTTAGTGAATTTTTTGAAATTTAAATATATAATATTTAATATCATCAAATAAGAATAATAATATAAATGTATAATTGGATTATAATTTAATTACATGATATATGTTTTGACCAAAAATAAATAATATTTAAATTTATTTGTATAAATTATATAAAAACTTTAATAATCATGAATATTAACTGTCAATTATAGTCTTTTATTTTTAAAAATACATTTATTTTCACATTCTCCTCAATGAAAATTTTCCATTATCACTTCTTTTTTCTCTCAAAGAAACTAGTGATTACTAAAATAATAATAATATTAGATGTAGATAACATTAAAAACCTAAATTTATTATTAATGAATTGGAAACATAATATTCCTAAAATAATATTTTTTATAGAAAAAATTATGTACCATTATAAGAAACATTATTGTTAATGAGTTCCCAACGAAATACCAGGATAGTGCAATTATGTTGTCAATATAATCCATGACAGATTCATCACACATTTTCCTAATATTGTGGAATTAGTATACCATATATATTTTTTAAATTAATTTAATTCCACAAGGCTAGTCAATATATTTATTTTAGAAAAACATTATTATTATTGATAGGATATGATTCATGAAACACTAGGTCTACAAAAAGACAATTTAGTCATGCACAATGAATTCAATTCAAAAATATTTCCTCACCCCTTTAAATTTATTTTAAAAAAAATTGATCTGAATTTTTTAAATGTTGAAATAAAAATATTCATACGGTTATTTTTTCAGATATTTCGGTGAAAACAATTATATTACAAATAATGTAAAATTTGAAAATATAAATGAACACTCTTTTCTTTTAATTATTTTATTGAGATAAAAAATATATTGAATTATATTTTTAAGTAAAATAAAATTTATTTTATTTTATTTAACCCAAATTAGGTAATTGTAATCATTTACATATTGAATTTTGATATAAATATATAATAAAATGTTAAAAAATTAATTTTTAAAACCCTATTACCTAATCATTAATCTGAGATTAATTATAAAACAATTTTCACATTAAAAGAGTAGAATTTTTTAAAATGGACATATATTTTTAATTATAATAATATATAAAGTCTAATCTAGTCAACTATATTTTTTATGAAAATTTATCATTAACTTTGTAAACATTAATTACCATAGTTATTGTTGAAATGGGTTTACAGAGAGGTTAAACTCAGAAGATATAGTTAATAGTGGCCAATACACTTCTCCAAAAACCATTTTTGAATCCCATTATCTACCACTAAACCCATATTGTTATAAAAGTTTCCATTTTTTGATACAAATAAAAAATGTGTGATCACTTAATTAGTTTCAAAAATAACATGTGTGTCCTCTTCCCCACATATAATAAGAAACCCTTCTATAATCTTGATCACACTATAAAAAGACATTATATCATCCAATATCAATACAAATCACTTCCCTAATTCCATAAAATCATTCTATAATACTTATTTTGTTGAAAAATCCTTACTATGGAGGATTAATACGACCCGAAATATGATACCCAACGATGATATAATTTTCTTGATTTAATGTCATTGTTTTATTTACTTCACCCCCACTTTCAATAATTATTAATCAATGATGATACAATAATATTAATATCAACCATATAAAGGGATATTTTTATGACAAGGTAATGACATTAAACCATCTACATATCCATAAAATGGGTTTTGAAATCAGTGATCTTTTGTACGACAAACTGCCTCCTCACTAACTGATGGCATAATTTTTTTCATTTTCAGATCTCATGGTCATGTCTTATGAGGGTGTATAAAATAAATATATATATATATATATATATATTAAAATAATAATAATAACTCTTGATTCAAATTATCATTCATATCTTATTAGCTTGTATTCTTTATGATATAAGATAATGTCGCTTGTTTTCATAACATACTACCGCCTAGTGAACTGATGTGATTCGACATTCACTAATTCTTCAAACATAAGGTGATAAAGTTGATGTTAATTATTCTATGTGATTTAAATGAAGTAATTATTATATTTATGAAATATTTATCATTTTATAAGGATAATATAAATATAAATTTCATTCTTTCTTATTCACTCAGTTATAGATGACAACATCGCTAATGTACCTATACACAACCACCTTCACTAAGTTAGGTGACTCAATTTTCATCACCATGCAACATTAATGATATATATTAGTATTTTATATTCTATTAATGATATTATAATAAAGTTTTTATGTTAAAATAATACCTAACTACATTGCATAATGATTAGAGAAAAACTACGACATTTCTCATGAACATGTATGACTTACCATCTCCATGATGATAATGTAAATCATTTTTTATAGCCATCATTGATGAAGGGTTATAAAAAAAATTGATAAAGAATATGAAAACTATTTCATGATTATTATTATTCCAAAATGGATATTAATAATTATTATTCACCTGAATTGGATCATTTATGATGATTCAAAAATTAGAAATCATGGAAATCAACACATAAAACATTGAAAATAATGAATGATTAGTAATGAAAGGGTGATGAGATGTTACAAAAGTATTATATATTATATGATATATAGTAATAATGTTCTGGTATGGGTCTATTAATTTTATTTAAAACACTTCATAACTGTACAATTTATTTTTACCAAAAAGGATACACGAGTTAATGGATTTCCTATCAATTTAATTTCATTGATTCATATTGTAATTTTAGGAACTTAATTTACATTAAATAGTGTTATTAATTTTCATTTGATATCTAATATTATTAATGCATAATTATTAATTGTATGTTATGATTCAATTTAAATGATTTCATCTAATGGCATTTGACATTAAAAATATTATGTGGTTAATTTTATAGTCAAATATCAATTTCATTGTTGATTTTTAATGTTCTATCCAATTATTCATTATCTGGTATTAATTATCACTAGGAATAAAATTGGTCTTAAATAATAATATTATTGTGTAATTGAAATGATTATTTCCAAAAAAATTATAAAATTTTAACAGTCAATTTTTATTTTCAATGTAATTTGATTAACATGGTAAATATTTGTAATGCCCCGACCCCAGTTACCCAGAGTCGGTGCAATATTACATAACAATGATATGATCACAATAAGGATCAAATCTTGAAAGACCGATTGGTTTAGTAGCTTTGGAAACACTAGATATATTCATAAGTCTTACATTACATCATAAAAATGCAAACTACTACAACAACATATTGTCTTTATATCCCCTCATATTATCCCTAGAGGTCATTCATAACTAAATTCTTCATATCCTGGGAAAAAATAAAACATTGATATGGGTGAGCTCAAACGCTTAGTTAGGGTATGTAATACAGTGGAAAATGACATAAATATTAATCATGGTAAATAATTGAAACCACATGCCCTTACCAATAATATACATAAATACTCTTATGGAAAGAACATGAGATTAGTAAATAATGACATAATAAAACATAATCATGGGTATTCTACTGGTCGAATGACCACATGAACCATCAATATTATTTCCATAATGAGGGAATGTATAATGCCGGACATTCTAAAACATTTTTTCAAGGCCTCGGCCAAGACGTCTAAAATGATTAGAGCCTCGACTAAAACCGTAATCCAAATTTGGAAAGGGCCTCATCCAATTCCACATCTAGTTGTCTCATGAGACCTACTGATGCATCGAGGAGCTATAGCGGGCTCCACCCGTCACTTACTAAGTCCAATACATTCCTTATGTAAAAAGGATTAAACATATCATAAACATTCATATTAAAAATAGCATACAAAATGTCAATTCTTTAACCATAAGTAATGAATGGTATAAAAATAGCACATACACAGTCAGACATATCACAAAAACTTCAATACAATATGGAAGTTTTGTATCATAATAAATCAACTTCAAATAAACTTAAAATCCATCAAAGGATGTTGACATAGATTAAATAAAAACATTTTTTAGAGAGACATATCTCATTATATTTTTAAATCATTTTAGAGTCAAATTAAGAAAATATTTTTTTTGAAAATATTCTTATAATCTTGTAAGGGACGCTTTGACAATCTTATAACAGCAGAAAATAGCAGCACCCGCTGTATAAGTTAAAAAAACATTCTTACCTTTATTTTTTTGAAAAGGTTAAAAGGACCTTATTTGGAAAACAACGGAAATATTCCTTTATGAACCACTTGTAAATTTCCAACAATGGTATAAATGACTTTAACCCATATTCTGTAAAATAGTAAGAATGTTTTGAAAATCATTTTTAAGAAAATGGATGTGGATGATAAAGAGGTCCGAGTGGATATTTACGTATAAACAACCTCGAATAATGAAGAGATTGTGAAATAACCTTTACCTTGTGATTTTATTTGGTTGATGGTAGGTTAACCTCCTATATAATGGTGAAATAATTGTTATTAAATTATACAATAATCATATACATTAATATGATATCATATATTATCTTTTAACATTACTTTGTTAATAATATCTTAGTATTATCGTCGCATCGGGTGTTAACTTACTCGTTTTCTTTTACATGTTTTGTACATAAGTCATGTTTTTTATGTATAGTTTGTATCTTATTCATATCCAGAATTATATCAAGTCCTTAAACATTATTTTTAATCATCAAATGAGAATTATACTTGAATGGATACAATGGGGGATGAATTTCATCGCGTTCATGGAGACGGTAGTTCGTACGTACGCACGAGCGACAATATCATTCTTTTGATATTACAATAATAAATGATTGGATGGTATATCATATATACTGAATCATTATCATGTTATATTTATTATTTACATGAATTACACATCATTATTATAACAATCGAAATAATAATGTTTTGAATAAAAATTACACCACAACGTGGAGACGGAAAGCCATACGTACGCACGTATGGTGACATGTCATTCATAGGATGCATAGAATAATGAATATGGTTGTACCATATTTATAATAACATCTCAGTATATAGAAGATACTGGAGTTATTATTTTATAATTGGAATAGCAATGAAAGAAGATGTTGAAGAATAAATGAAGTTGAAAAGGGGTGGTGAAAACATTACCTCTTCTTCCAGTTCTTTCTTTTGATTTGATCAAAATAGATACTTAGGTTGGCTTTATGATCAAACTATTGACTCTATGATGATGGGAGGGATGTTTAGAGAGTATTTGGGTTGGGTTCTCCTGAACCAAAAGGCTTTGAATGTGTGGATAATTTCTTAGAAGTGGTGTCCTCTTATAAGGGGGGGGGGAGGGGCACCTTAGGAGAATCTAGAAATATTATTTTATAATAAATTCATATTTGGTTTATAATGGCTACAAAGTGGATTATTTAAATGTTAAGATGGGTATTGGTCTCAAAATACTCAACCAATATAATTTTTATAGGTTTGGGTCATTATATAAACCTTATCTTTTATTTTTGACTCTTACTTATTTAGTTTGACACATAACATGTCACTTTGTATTTTTATATTATATAGTTAAAAAACATACTATATACCGCTAAGAGACACCCAAGTGGTCCATTAATGATACACCTATCATGATATAAGTCTCTTGGCCTAACCATTGATTTTTAGGAATTGAATATCAATTAATAATATAATATTTGTTTTAAAAACTCTTTTATGACAATTTTGACACTATTGGGTATTTTGTTTTCGATAAATTCATAACAGCATTATTACTTCGAAAATAATTTATATAAATAATCCTAATATGTCATATTAACCTAGAAAGTTATAGGAATTTATAAAAAGTATCAAATTACATTTATTTGGGTATTTATAATATCAATTATCTTGATCATTCATTAATACGTTAATTAATGCATCATCATCGTGTCATAAATAACTTTAATGTCTAAAAATTATAAGTAAAATACCATTATGTTGGAAATATTTTTATATTTCTAATGAATATTTATAGTCTAAATTTCAACATATATAACCCTATGCAAAAATTGTTTTTCTAAAAGTTATATGCTTATGTTTTTTTTGTATTTATTTTAACTTAATTAATATAAAGTGTCCTTATCACCAACAAGTGGCTCGATGGGGTCCCAAAATCGGCCCAAAGATGAACATGGTCGGAAGTGTATCAACCAATAAGGTTAGTACACATTTTAGAGTAATTTATTATTATTAGAATATTATTTTGTACCCTTATTTACCAAATTTACCCTTTAACCATGGTAAATAAAATATTTACTGAATTAATTATTCAAAATGTATAAAAATAAAATTTACCTATTTACAAAATTTGGACATCCTGATTTCAAATATGGAATCCATTTTTCCTAATTCAAAACACAAAACTGACAAAAATTAATTTAAATTTAATTCCCGTAGTTAAAATAAAAAGCGTTTTTTTAAGATATAAACACTATCAAAATATTGATACTTGTTTATGTTCGGTTTAATTTTGAAATTATGTCCATTGACCAACATTGTATTACATGGTAAAAATATATTCTAAATATATTTTAAAATCACTCAAATTCAAAATTTATCACTATTAATTATTTTGATTAAAAAAGTTTATTTTAATTAAAATTTAATAATTTTCACTATTCATCAAAATATAAAAGTTATACGAAAAGTACCAAATTTTCATCCTAGGATAATTTCAATATTCCGAATCCAAAAATGAATTCCATTTTGAATGTTAAAATGTATAAATTTTCAAAAAGTGGGTATTACTATTCATAACGACTACTTTGATTGGTTGTGGTGTGTTAGAATCTCGGAGTTGCGTACAACACACGATACTATAATATTCAAAGAGAAGCATATCATGGAAGCTTGGGGTGTAACATTCTCCCCTCCTTAAAATAATTTCTTCCTCAAAATTTCTAGAATATTACTACATAGAATGACTTGGGTGGTTCTTCATCATAAGTTTCTCGGTTTCCCATGTTGCCCCTTCCATCTTATGGTTTCTCCAGAGAACTTTTACCAGACGAGTCATCCGGTTTCTCAGTAATAGTTCTCTCGTATCAAGAATCCTGACGGGATCTTCGCAATAAGAGAGATCGGGTTCCAGTTCGAATTCCTCATAAGTGAGTACATGCATTGGGTCAGGCATGTATTTTCTCAACAGTGATACGTGGAACACATCATGAACTTTAGAGAGATTTGGAGGAATTTCCAAACGGTAAGCTACAGCCCCAATTCGTTCTAGAATTTCGATAGGTCTGATGTACTTGGGACTCAATTTACCTTTCTTTCCAAAATGTATAACTCCCTTCCATGGAGACACCTTCAAGAAAACATGATCTCCCACCTGAAATTCCAAATACTTTCTTAGATTATCGGCATAGCTCTTCTGCCTACATTGAGATGATTTGATGTGCTTTTGGAATACCTTTACCTTTTCTATCGTTTCCTCCACTAGTTCTAGGCCAACAGGTTTTCTTTCACCAACATCATCCCAACAGGTTGGTGTGCGACATATCTTTTCATATAATTCTTCATATGGTGCCATCTGAATGCTTGATTAGAAGCTATTGTTATAGGAAAATTCTACCAGAGGTAAATATTGATCCCACATACCCTGAAAGTCAAGTGACCATGATCTCAACATGTATTCTAAGGTTTTAATAGTTCGTTCTGATTGTCCATCTATTTGAGGGTGGTAATGCGAGCTCAAACAAAGTTCATTATCCAAGGCCTTCTGAGGACTTTTCCAGAATCTTGATGTAAAAGGGGGATCACGATCCGAGACAATCGATAAGGGTACTCCATGAAGTCTCAAAACTTCATTAATATATATTATCGCTAGACGTTCAAGTGGTAAATCCTCCCTTAAAGCATGGAAATGTGCTGATTTTGTAAGACGATCAACAATGTCCTATATTGCATCATTCCTTCTAGGAGTCATTGGTAGTCCCATGACAAAGTCTATCGGGATATTATCCCATTTCCACTTAGGTATGGGAAGTGGTTGCAATACTCCTCCAGGAATTTTCCTTCTAGCTTTCACTTGTTGACAAACCATACATCTTGACACAAAATCAGCAATATCCCTATTCATGTTGTCCTACCAAAAATGTTCCCTTAAATCTCTAGACATTTTGGTGCTCCTAGGGTGTATAGAGAAATTGTAACTATGAGAATCATCTAACAATTCAATTTTTAAATCAGGTAAATCGGAAACATAATGTCTCTTCCTTAATTTCAAAATTCTTTCTTCATACACAAAGTCTCTCAATCTCCCATCATTCACAGATTTAATCTTCTTTTGAAATTAATCATCATCGGTCTGAGAACTCTTTATCCTTTCTAGTAAATATGGTTTGGAAACTATTTTAAAAAGCACTAATTTTTCACCTTCCATGTTTATTCCCATGTCCATATTCACTAGATCTATAAAAATTGGATCCCTTTCAATTATCATATTGTTCAGAACTCCATGATCTTTTCTACTCAAAGCATCTTCCACCTTATTTTCCTTCCCCTGGTGGTAGTGTATCGTACAATCATAATCCTTGAGTAATTCAAGCCATATCCATTGTCTCATGTTGAGTTATTTCTGTGAGAAAATATACTTCAAACTCTTGTGATTAGTAAAAATCTCACATTTCTCACCATAGAGATAAAGTATCTGTATCATCAATGCAATGATTACAGCAGCTAACTCAAGATTGTGAGTAGGATAGTTCTGCTCATGAATTTTTAGCTGTCGTGATGCATAGGAAATAACCCTATCATTTTGCATAAGGACACAACCTAGTCCTTTCATTAATGCATCACTATTAATAACGAACCCATCATTCCCCGATGGTAGAGTCAACACAAGAGCATTGACTAATCTTCTCTTTATTTCTTCAAAACATTCTTCACACTCTTTTGTCAAGACAAATTTAACCCCTTTACATGTGAGCTTCGTTAATGGGTTAGCTAATCAGGAAAAATTCTGGATGAAATGTCGACAATAACCTGCCAAACCAATAAAACTGCGTACCTCAGTTATACTCCTTGGCGCTGGCCATTCATGGATTTCCATGGTCTTAGAAGGATCAACAGAAATTCTATCCTTAGAGACAATATGGCCAAGAAAAGAAATCTCTTGAAGAAATAATTCAGATTTGCTAAACTTTCCATATAATTCATGCCTTCTCAGAGTCTTCAAGATAATGCGCAAGTAATTTTCATGATATTCATAGCTTTTGGAGTATACCAAGATATCATGAATAAATACCACCACAAAATCATCGAGATATTCCTTGAGAACTATGTTCATTAGATCCATTAATACAGAGGGTGCATTAGTCAGCCCAAAAGGCATTACTGTAAACTCGTAATGCCTGTACCTTGTTCGAAATGATGTCTTCGGAATGTCTTCCTTCTTCACACACAACTGATGGTAACCTGATTGAAAGTCAATCTTTGAAAAGTATTGAGCTCCATGAAGTTGGTCAAATAAATATTCAATGTGAGTTAAGGGATACTTGTTCTTTATTTTTATAGAATTGATCTCTCTGTAGTCGTTACATAACCTCATAGATCCATCATTCTTTTTAACAAAAAGAATAGGGGCTCCCCATGGAGAAACACTAGGGTGAATAAATTTCTTATTACTCAATTCCTCTTGTTGTTTCTTTAGTTCAACTAATTCCACAGTGGCCATTCTATAAAGGGTCTTCAATATAGGCATTGATCCTGGAATTAAATCAATGGAAAATTCAACTTCTCATTCAGGAGGATGTCCAGGTAAATATTTCGGAAACAAATCTACAAACCCTTTCAAAATAGGTACATCCAACTTTTGAACATTCCATTCCTCGCCCATAGTCATTTCATTGTCTTCCTCACCAATAATTTAATTTAGTTGAGCTACTGGGGGTGGATTTAGATAAGAATTAGGGGGTGACAATTCTTCTCTAAAGATAAGGTGTTCCTTATCATCATCATCAAAAATCGTAACCTCATTCTTCATAAAATAAATCATCGCATCATGGTTCGAAATCCAATCCATATCGAGGATTATATAAAATTCAGTCATAGGAATGACGATAAGATCAGTAGATAAAGAACATTTATATGCCCTAATGGGAAAGGATCCACAGAACATTGTAGCAATGATACTTCCATTAGGGGTTTTTACTGACAACACTCCTGTTAAATCAAATTGGAATTATCTAATTTTCATAGCATACTCGGATGATATGAAACAATGCGATGATCTAGAATCAAATAAAGCATTTTCAAAACTTGAGGAAACCATTAAATTACCTGCCACCACGTCTTTCGGAGATTCTACCTCTGCAGTAGTGATAGCATAAGCTTGGCCTTGATCCATTGGCATTTTCTGAGGTATGTTCTCCTGAAGAATAGAAAATTAATTTGCATAATATCCCGTCTCTCTACAATTATAGCATTCCATGTTGACAGAAACCCTCTTTCTCATTCAATCATGATCTTGGTGGCCTTTTTCACCACACTTATAACAGACTCCCATTCCTTTTAAGCAAGTACCGGGGTGTTTCTTCTCACATTTACTGTAGGATGGATTTTCAACTTTTCCCTTCTTCCCCTTATTTCCATTTCCAGATTGATCAGCAGATCTCTTCTTCTCTTTCTTTGCTTTAAAGTCATAATAGTTAGAGAATTCATTTTCTGTCTTGATAGCACACGAGACAATATCTTCATACAACCAGAAGGTTTATGAGACTAATGCTCGACGGAGAAATGGGTTTAAACCATCAAAAGAAACGATCAATATTACTTATTTGGTTACATATATAATCTGCATCATACCTCACTAACCTTTAAAAGTTAGCCTCATAAATTGCGACATTCTCATCCTCTTTCTGCCTCAGACTCAGAAATTGCCTTTCTATATCTGCTTGATGGTCTCGAGGAAAGTATATTTCTATGAACAGCTCTTCAAACTCCCTTCATTCCATATCTGATACTTTATTATCTTCCTTCATTTTTTTATCAATGAAACCATTGATCAACATCTCCAGTGAGGCGGTAAAATTCCATGATAACTTATTCCATTTCACTACTCCCCAAGGCATGGAATATTTTCTCTAATGAATTTATCCATTCTTTCACTACGAAGGGATTTGTACTCCCATTTAATGTTGGTGGTTGTTTCCTCATGAATAAATCTAACATTTATCTTCCACGATGCGGATCAGGGTGCTCCATACAGGTAAAGTGATTATTCATAACCTGAGTGAGTTGTCCCAGTATGGTGATAAGTTGATAAGCACCAGTAACATCAACAGCTCCACTATAATTATCTTGAGCAGGAGGGAAATCCCTACATGGAGTGCAAACATTGATACAGTTTCCATTTCTTCCACTAGGCTCCATTTGTAAACAATGGCATAAACTTGATCAGTTTATGAATCAAAATACATAATTCCATACTTGTAAAACACTTAACAGAAATTGAACAGTTTATGGATATAATCTATAATCATAAAAATGTTTTCCTTGAGGAAGTATATACTCATAAACCCTTCATAATTGTTCATAATGAAAATGATAATTATCCTAAGCATATCTCCCAGGAGTGTCATAACCCAGAGTGCAGCAGGACCTGTTGTCGGGCACCAGTTCCTGTTCGAGTCTAGCTCAAAGTGGTGTTTTCGGATTTTACCCCTAGGTACAGCTGTGCTAAAGCTGCCTCTACCTACTCGTATCCAGATAGGGATTTATTGCTCGGAAAACTCACAGAGTCACTAAATTACCAAAATTCTAGGATGTTCTTCTATACTAATCTTCAAAGTCTATCTTAGGGCTATATGCTCTAATCAGAGTTTAACAAAATTTAGTTTCCAAGGTTTGTACTAAACTTCCTCTGAAACCAAATGTAGAGCCCTCACCCCAGTTACCTAGAGTCGGTGCAATATTACATAACATTGGTATGATCATAAGAAAGATCAAATATCTAAATACTGATTGGTTTAGTAGCCTTGGAAACACTATATTTATTCATAAGTCTTACATTAAAACATAAAAATGAAAACTACTACAACAACATCTTGTCTTCATATCCCCTCATATTATCCTTGCAGGTCATTCATAACTAACTTCTTCATATCCTGGTAAAAAATAAAACATTGAAAGGGGTGAGCTCGAACGCTCAGCAAGGGTAAGTAATACAATGGAAAATGACATATATATTAAGCATGGTAAATAATTGAAAACACATGCCCTTACCAATAATATACATGAATAATTTCATGGAATGAACATGAGATGAGTAAATAACGGCATAATAAAACATATTCATGGGTATTCTACTAGTCGAATGACCACATGAACCATAAATATTACTTCCATAATGAGGGAATGTATAATGTTGGACATTCAGAAACATTTTTTCAAGGCATCGGCCAAGACGTCTAATATGATTCAGGCCTCAGCCAAAATGATAAATCAAATTGCAAAAGGGCCTCAGTCAATTCAATGTATAGTATTCTCATGAGACCTACCGATGCATCTAAGAGATATAGCGGGCTCCATCAGTCACTTACTAAGTCCAATACATTCCTCATATGAAAAGGTTTAAACATATCATAAACATTCGTATTAAAACTAGCATATGAAATGTCAATACTTTAACCATAAGAAATGAATTGAATAAAAATAGCACATCCACAGTCAAACATATCACAAAAACATCAATACAATATTGAAGTTTTGTATCATAATAAATCAACTTCAAATAAACTGAAAATCCATCAAAGGATGTTGACATAGATGAAATCAAAACCTTTATTTGGAGAGACATATATCTTTATATGTTGAAATCATTTAAGAGTCACATAAAGAAAATATTTATTTTGAAAATATCCATATAAGCTTGTAAGGGAAGCTTTGACGATCTTATAACGGTGTAAAATAGCCGCACCCGCCATATAATTTATAAAAAACATTCTTACCTTAATTTTGTCGAAAAGGTTAAAAAGGACCTTGTTTGGAAAACGACAGAGATATTCCTTTATAAACCTATTATAAAATTCAAACAAGGGTATAAATGAGTTTAACCCATATTTTGTAAAATAGTAAGAATGTTTTGAAATTCATTTTTAGGAAACATGGATGTGGATGATAAAGAGGTTCCAGTGGATATTTATGTTTAAACAACCTCGAATAATGAAGAGATTGTGAAATAACCCTTAACTTGTAATTTTCCTTGGTTTATGGTAGGTTAACCTCATGTATAATTGTGAAATAATTGTTATTAAATTAAAATAATCATATAAATTAATAAGAAATCATATATGATCTTTTAACATTGCTTTGTTAATAATATCTTAGTATTATCGTCATTTTGGGTGTTAGATTACTGGTTTTCTTTTACATGTTTTGTTACATAAGCCATGTCTATTTTGGATAGATTTTATATTATTTATATCCAGAATTATACAAGTCCCTAAACAGTTTTTTTAATCATTAAATAAGAATTATACTTGAATGGATACGATGGAGAATGAATCTCATCGTGTTCATGGTGACGGTAGTCCGTACGTACGCACGAGTGACAATATCATTCTTTTGATATTAAAATAATATATGATTGGATGGTATATCATATATAAAGATTCATTATAATATAATATTTATTATTTAAATGAATTACACATCAGTATTATACCCATCCAAATAATAATGTTTTGAATAACAATTACACCACAACATGGAGACGGTAAGCCATACGTACGCACATATGGTGACATGTCATTCATAGGATGGATAGAATATTGAATATGGTTGTACCATATTTATAGTAACATCTCATTATATTGAAGATACTGGAGTTATTATTTTAGAATGGTAATAACAAAGAAAGAAGATGTTGAAGAAGAAATGAAATTGAAAAGGGGTGGTGAAAACATTACCTATTCTTCGGGTTCTTCCTTTTTATTTGACCAAAAGGTCTCCTTAGGCTGGCTTTCTGATCAAACTATGGCCTCTATTATGAAGTGATGGAAGTTGAGAGAGTATTTGGTTTGGGGTTGGCCGATCCAAAAGGCTTTGATGGTGTGGAGAATTGGATAGAATTGGTGTCCTTTTATAAGCGGGAGGAGGGGCTCCTTAGGATAATCTAGAAATATTATATTATAATAAATTCATATTCGTTTTCTAATGGCTCCAAAGTGGATTATTTATAGGTTAAGGTTGGGATGGATCGAAAACAACTCAACAAATAGAATTTAATCCTGTTTGGGTCATTATATTAACCTTATATTTTAGTTTTGACTCTTAGTTAATTAGTTTGACACTTACCATGTCACTTTTTATTTTTATATTATATAGTTAATAAACATACTATATACCTCCAAGAAACCCCCAAGTGGTCCATTAATGATACACCTATCATGATATAAGTCTCTTCGCCGAACCTTATATTTTTATGAAATTAATATCAATTAATAAATTATTATTTGTTTTAAAAACTCTTTTTTGTCAATTTTGACACTATTTGGTATTTTGTTTTTGATAAATTTATAACAGAATTATTACTTCGAACAAAATATATATAAATAATCCTAATATGTCATATTATCCTAGAAAATTATTTGAATTTATTAAATGTCTGAAATTACTTTTATTTGTGTATTTATAATATCAATTATCTTAATCATTCATTAATACGATAATTACTACATCATCATTGTGTCATAAATAAATTTAATGTATAAAAATTATAAGTAAAATACCATTATGTAGGAAATATTTTTAGATTTATAATTAATATTTATAGACAAAATTTCAACATATATAACCCTATGTAAAATTTGTTTTGCTAAAAGATACATGCTTATGTCTTTTTTGTTTTTATTTTAACTTAATTATTATAAAGTGTCCTTATCACCAACAAGTGGCACCATGGGGTCCCAAAATACACCCAAAGATGCCCATGGTCGGAAATGTATCAACCAATGAAGTTAGTACACGTTTTAGGGTAATTTATTGTTATTATAATATTATTTTTTACCCTTATTTACCGGATTTACCCTTTAACAATGGTAAATAAAATATTTACCGAAGTAATTAATCAAAATATCTAAAAATAAAAGTTACCTATTTACAGAATTTGGACATCCTGATTCCAAATATGGAATCCATTTTTCCTAATTCAAATCATAGAAGTGGAAGAAATTAATTTAAAATTAATTCCTGCTGTCAAAACAAAAAGCGTGTCTTTAAGATATAATAACTATCAAAAGATTGATACTTGTTTATGTCCGGTTTAATAGTGAAATTATTTCCAATGACCAACATTGTATTAACTGGTAAAAATATATTCTAAATATAATTTAAAAACACTAAAATATATAATTTATTAGTATTAATTATTTTGATTAAAAATGTTGTTATTAAATAAAATTTAGTAATTTTCACTATTCATCAAAATATAAATGTTATCCGAAAAGTACCAAAATTTCATCCTAGGATAATTTCGATATTACGATTCCAAAAATGAGGCCCATTTTGAAAGATAAAATGTATAAAATTTCAAAAAGTGGGTATTACTATTCATGATGGCTACTTTGATTGGTTGTGGCGTGTTAGAATCTCGGAGTTGCGTTTGACACACGATACTATACTATTCAAATAGAAGCGTACCGTGGAAGCTTGGGGTGTTACAATATTCATAAATTAATATCATTTAATAAATATGGATAATTTATTATAAGGAACATTTTTTATTAATTATATTTGTTTTCAATATTTGGGGAATTCTGTCAAGATGCATGATAGTGGTTGATGATCATTTATATAATTCCCCTAGATGAATTTGTAGTCTAACAATAGGAATCAATAATATAAATAAGATACTATTTAGGAAAGTATTTTTTAAACCATATTTTGAACAATCATGATAGTAAAGGTTTCATGTTCTTGGGAAACCTAGTTTTTGATAATTATAAATTTTATATTTCAAAATTTCATTATAATTAATCATGATATTTCCACTATTATATTATATATGTAATCATTTCATTCTTAGAATATGTATATGAAATAATGTGCTCTTGTTTATTTTTCATTGACATGTTGATTCTGAATTATCATATCATGACATTAAATTAAGTTAAATATGATGGGTTCTAGGTTATTGAAAATTCCATGTTGATTATTCTCATTGATTAAAAATATTTTCAACTTTAAATAACCCTTTATGAGCTTTTCAACTCACCCATACATTATTTCATTCCCCAAGTTATAATGATTTTTCCTTTGAATGATATTTCAATGAAATTGAGAATTTTAATTTTGTTATGTACTATGTATTTTTTTCTATTACCATTGTAAAAAGGGAGTCATGGGTGCATTCTATTTTCCAAAAGAAAAAAATCTATCTATAGAGATTTTATTTCAGGTATTTATACACTCAACATCATCATATATAACAAAAACATGTCCATCACCATTACCATCATCAAATATTTCAATTATCATCATCATTTCAAACATCTCCATTATCTCTATCATCATAACAATTTTTGTTTTCAGAACCATTTGAGACATCAAAAAATTCATTATATAACTATAAATAACACCTAATGTATTCTTCTCCATGTAATATGACCTCTTCATCATCTCTTTCACTCATAAAACACTATCTAGCAGGGATTGAAACAGGTGGACTAGAAGATCCAAATGATGTAACTAGTTCCTTAGGAGTATCCAGATCACTACATACTTTAGCAGAAGTGGACACATCCTCAACTTCAACCACATCATCAAAAAATTATCACCATAATATAAATAATAAATAATATCATCTAGATCCATACTAGGATAGACAATAACCTTCGAATGGGAAGGATTGCACATATGATTAAATTCATCATTAATATTATCATAATCATCAACGGACGTATTCATCCAGGGATTCCAATTCAATTTACTCATTATATAAGTAAATTTACTCAATAGTAAACCCCCGCACATGATCTCATATTCATATTCATTATAAAATAAGACCTTGGCTCCTTACAATGCTTAGACGGCTTTGGGTAAATCTATGAATTAGAGTTGGATGATGAAATGTACATCTCTATTTAGTTCACCATAAGATATGTACAGTGATTTAAATTGATTCAAATTTTCATAAGGAATAACTGAAATAAATCATGACATATAATTTTACTAAAGTCACATTTTATGGGACACAACATATGGTGAATTAACATAAAGAGAAGTCTATATTCAACATTTACTTTAGAAGAAGAGTCCATCCTCATAGTAGCATCTCCCATTATATCTATATGGGAATCACCAAATAAGAAATCCTCACTATCACATAATAGATCATTCATAATAATTAAAAAACCTCAATAAAGTACATTGATACATTTATCGGATTCTTATGAAGTAAATCCAATCTCATTTCAACCAATAAAACGCCAAATAAAATTATTCTTTTCTCTGAAATTGTACTCTACGTATTGATTGAACTAATGAACCAACCTAGGATAAAAATATCACTAATTATTAGGAAAAAAATATATCCATCATGTTTCCATGAACACATTCTGTACCAATAATTATCCTGAATGAAACCATTCTACATAAAATTCTTTTTAGGTGAAATCCACACAGTTCACAAGATGGGGGTTTCTCATCATGGAAAATGAATTGATTGATCATCCCTGAGATTTCATAATAGGGAATGGTCCTTTAAGGGATAAATAAAAAGAAATCTAGACTCTCACAATTGTATTGAAATGAAATTTAATTTAATGGAAAATGAAGGATGATTGTCTGGAGATAATGTGGATGAGGATTAATTCCTAGTATTAGGTGTGGGAAATATAGTGACATGAGATTGGATTTAAAGATTGATATATTACTTAGGGATTTGAGTTCGGAAAAATAAAATAATCTATAATAAAATAATCAAAATAAAAATTTCAAACACACAAAAGGACCGGTAGAAAACCATAGTCTAGTATATTTCAAAAAATGTCCCTTACCAAGGCAGGTTCTTTTTAATGCTTGGTCTTTCCAACAATGGATAATTAAAATATTTAATCTTTTATATATTGTATCTTTAAAATGATGGATAATTGCATAATTTGATCATTCCAATGGTGGATCACTACAATGGTGGACCATTCCAATGGTGTATTACCAATAGTGGATCAACAATGGTGGTTTTCCATTGGTTTGTTGTCAAAAAATAACTTTTTCAATGGTGCCTTGTATAATGGTTTCATTTCCATCTATATCGTGTCCAATTGTGGTTTGTCTAATAGTAAGAATTTATTAAAATGTATCATTCCTATTTCATGTTTTAAGTATATTAATATCTCAATATTAATGTTATTTGTAAACCATTATGAAAGATGTTGTTATGTTCTTATAAATTCATGAGTTACATAAAAATTTTAGTATCATCTCTCAAAATTTGAATTCATGAATAAATATAATTTTTCAGAATTATACACGAGATACATAGTTAATTTTTTTAAAAAATTTGATGTAATGATTTCTAAGGACACATAATAAATTTATATCAATAATCTTGTAATGCGTGTTTAATCTATTAATTATTTTCAATGAAACTAAATGAAACTATGGATTACGTCGTAGCATTTGATGGTGCAATACAATATTTCTTTCCAATACACAATGATATTAGTAACTCTTCAAAAATTTGTAATGATCAGAAGGTTATTTTTCAATATATCCTAAAACCCAAAAAAAATACTCATATGATGAACTCCATAAGATAAAATAATTTCCTCTTGGGTTGGCCAATCCTAATCAAATTGTTGATTTTATGTATTTTATTTTTTTAACAAAATGGTAATAAGATAGTTTGGTATAATCTTGAAAATAGGAACACATATTGACTCTAACAATAATATATAGTTTGATGTCGATTAAGTAAGAAAGTAATCCAACCATAACACTATAATAGGTTTTATCAAATAACTTTCATGATTTATCAAGATCTATTATACAAGTGGTGCTCTTGGGAGTATTTTTTGTTTTAGAGTATTCCCAACCAAAAACTTTGGTAACATCATTAGTGTACTTACATTTATTTTAAATAATTACATATATATTTTGAAAAAAAAAAGAAAAGGAAGAATTATGTTTCAATGCTTAAACTCATTTCAAATTCAGTATGAAACATCATAGAAAATTCAATGAACCAATAATTTTTAAAAGATCCAAAAATTATATCAACAAAAAAATTAACTACTATAACAACATTTTAAATTATTTTAATTAAATGTGTATGAAGATATATTTATTTTGAAAAATCATTAGAAATATGAAAATAGTTTTTCCTATTTTACAAAGATATATGATCTTGTTTGAAATTTTATATAGCATTAGATATTTTTAAAAAATAATTTTGAAATTCAGGATTTTGGTATCTAGAGGGTTTTCCAAAAAAAAACCTCAACTATTGACTATTTAAAATTTAACTATTGAAATACATTTGATATAGTCTAGAATCCAAATTTTTTCATCATGAAATAATAATCTTTTGGATTAACATTAAGACACTCGTGAAAAGGTTTAATCATATTTAATAAACTCTTCTTTAATATATCCACGCCCAACCATCATATGTCATTTTTAATATAGTTTCTAACACATCATCCTTTTTCTAATCAACCAGTTAGTTCCAATATGAATATTTTACTAAGGAATAAAGATATTTTTTTGAAATATATTCTTAACAAGTTGGTAATTTTATTCATTCATTTCATTTACCCATGATTCATCCTAAATAGAACTGTCGATGTTCATAGGTTCATGTTCTAACAAGAATGAATAATGTACATCAAGATTCCTAACAATAGAACTATATTGTGTTTATCTATCTAGTTCTCAAAATAAAACATCTAAATGATAGTAACTATGAGTCATAACAATACTATGAGATGAAGGTCTAGTCATATTTTGTTCATCCATGAGTTCTTGTTCATGAAATTCTTCTGAACGTGATGATTTTTCTTCTCGTATCACAAAAATCACAGAATTTTTGGGGGTGATTTTAAAATATTAAAAATAACCCAAAAGGTTTTCTAATGGGATATTTAAATCACACAGATCTATTAAATCATCATTAACATGAGTATATTATTCATTAATTTTTTTTAGTAAACACTTTATAAGATTTATTAGTATTTGAATAACCATAGAATATTCCTTCATTAGTCATGGAGAAAAATATGAACAAATTATCCATTTGATTGAAGAATAAAAACCATGAAACCAGAAACTAATCTAATTTACCGTTGTCTTTACACCATTACATAATTAATAGAGAGTTTTCATTTAGTGAGGAATAACTAAAAATATATATATTATATAAAAATAAGTATTTATTTCATCTTCTATAAAATAAATATGTATATAATACTCATTGATCATGGTCATGGAAATTTCACGAAGGGTCATATTTCCTCATTTTACACCACCATTCAATCAGGGGGTAGTTATAAAATAATGTTAATATTATAGAACTTTTTCAAGAATTTTTTTTCATTATCTTTTTTTTCAAACACATGGCCAAGATAACTTATTAATTTCATAATCCTATGTCCACATAGAGTTTCTAAATATTTTTTATATATGTAATATTATTTTTGGGAGAGACATTTTTGAGCTAGAATAAATAAACTATTATACATAGAAATGTTTTCTACAATAATATAAAAATTGCTCCTCACATTTAACAAAGATACTCTATAAGGTCAAAAAATGGCCATGTGACATAATTACAAGGGTTGAGAAGTTGAAAATCATTCATCGAATTGAAAAATATTTTCCCCCATTTTGTCATTGGTTATAGTTTTTTACATTTATATAACAGTATAGGTTGATCATTGAAAACAAATTCCAAGTCAGCTTTCTATGTGAGTGAATGTTGTAATCAACTAGCATCTTGTAACAAATTTAGGTTCTTTATCAGAGGAACAAGGGAATGATTTTTTATTTTTTTTGAAAATAATGAGTCTGAATTAACAACATAATCATTGACATTTATTATTGTGGTAAGAACTCAATAATTATTACAATCAAATATATTAAAAGCATTGTTATGAAAATTTACATGTATATAATCATCACATACCTGTGTGATTAAACATAGATTATACTTTAAAAATCACAAAACAAAACAATATATATGTAAACATTATCATAATTACCGATTAAGACATGAAAAATAAATTTATCATTGAAATTATCACTAAAAGTGACATTTACACTATCCTATTTGATCATACTCTTGAACCTGAATAATCACCGGTCATGTGTTTTTAATAGCTACTATCTTGGAATAATAATATCATACTAGATATTTTCAATAAGGGTTCCTATAAAATATATTTTACATCAAATATGACTTTGGTACCCAAATCCTCTTCACTCTATAAATATTCATTATAAAAAATATATGAAAATGAAATATCTCAATAAGTTATCTATAATAATTATTTAAAATTTTGAAATGAATAATATATAGGTCCATAATAGTATAAATTATTAAACTATTTTTTAGAATATGATCAATGAATAAAACTATTCTTAATAATCTTCCCCAGTCCTGATTTATATCAAATACAATTTATGTACATTAGATAACTCTTCATTCCAAGAATATGAGTAATTATATTTCTCACATTTGTGAATATTTCTAAATACCTCATTCATTATCTAATTATAATATTTTCATTCATTGTTATTTATTACTAATTTTTCATTCTATATTTTTATGTATAAATGTCAAACATAAATGAAGAAGATAAGGCATGATGTTACATTGAAATATTACATTTAATCTTAATCGTGTTAAATGTATCTTAATGAATATTAAATTATTCCAAAATATCTTCATTAGTCAAGTTTTCATTATCTTTTCATCTCCAGATTAATTAAAAATATTAATAGGATAAGGTAAAAAAACATACTAACTTATATGTGTTTACCATAAAACACATGTTTTCTCTATTATTCTAATCCCATTGATATCATTTTGACTCACCCCATTTTTCGTCAAAATAAATCATTGATTCTTTTTTTTGTATTTAAAATCTATATTAATTTTATCATCATATATATTCATGTATTTCAACTTTATAAATTCATCATTAATATTCCCTTTCCACTGACACTCATATAATATTATTTCATATGAAGCATTATATTTTTTCAAATCTGTTCCCCAAATTTCCTCTTTTTTCATATTTACCTTTATAATATGGTTTACTAAATGAATTCATCTTATTGTAAGACGTTTTTAATCTTATGGATAGGGTTTCCATCTCCTCATCACTGTCAGTAAGTGACTCTTTATCACTTGAACTATCATCTATGAATTTCTCCTATTGTTTTAATGAAATATATTTGATGTCTACATATTTTCATTTTGATCTGTCCTTATATTATCAATTAACTTCTATTTATTCACAAAACATCATTAAATTTACTATCAACTCCGTAATATATAAAATTCTACCATCACATTACTCTCTGATTGATAAGGAGGTTCTTATCCAACATTCTTATAGACACCCCAATGGGTACTTTAATTGGTGATTGTCAGATACAGGATTCACCAAAGATTATATTTTATTCCCAGGTTCATTGAACCAGGTATATATCAAAAATATTATCATTAAGTTTCAATATATAATTATCTAAGTTAATGGGATGCGTATTTAATAACAAGTAGTTAACATTATATATTCTATTACTAGAAATAGATAATGTATCCCAAATTTCAAAAAAAATTATATATGATGAATTTATGATAAATTATTCAACACCAAAAGAATAATAAAAATATTTCATTATTATAGAGATGTTATTACAAGCAGATTTAGACGTATCGTCTAATATTGCTCTTTTAGTTTTTTGTATATCAATGTTTTTGACAAAAAATCTATATTAAAGAACTCATTCTCTCCACATGTATTTTTTTAATTTTCCACTGAGCATAGTTAGTGCCATTAAAATAAGGAGGGATGTGGGTAGTGGGACCTACATGTTTGTTATCCTTAAATATAAAAATTTTGAAATAACGATAATTTATGATTTTTAAAAGAAATCGAAATCATAGTTGAATGATATTTTAACTTATTTGTTACCAAATATTGGTCATAATCGGTATATCAAGAGGTGGGGGTCAATTGAGTTCATATTAACATTTTTGTTAATAAAATTCAACATAAAATACTATAATTTAATTAGAAAATCCTAATTAATAAAAAAAGTTTAATATAACTTTTTACTCATACATTATTTCTATAGGTGTTATTGGGGATCAATGAAAATATTATTTGAAATTACATTAATATTTAAATATTTTTAATTAATAAAATAAATTATAAACATAGATCATGATTATCTATCAAAGAAGAAATCATGTTTATTGATTAAAAAAATTATTTTAAACTTCGATATATAAAGGCAACAGTGTAACACACCACGTGGTAAATAATTGGGTCAGTCTCATTTTAAGACTTAATCCCCTTGGATAGGTTGTCACCAACATCTAAAAATATTATTTCCAAAATAGAAATTATCCCAAACATGGACTATAATAAAATACAACAGCATGAGAAATCAATGTTCAAATACTATTCTTGAGTTATATGTTCGATGAGATACAACATAGGGAAAAGAGGGACCACTTCCATAGATTATATGGCTATATAAATTCTGTAGGTTTTATATATTATTTGGTATTATCCATTTATACCACATGATATTGTGTGTTTAGATATATATAACAATACATAATACTAGTAAAATGTAAATAAGTATAGAGAGAAAAAATAATTAATGACATAAAAAAATATTAGTGATTGTTCGGTGATTCCTCAGAAACATTAGGGTTTTCATATTTTACGTGGTAAAGATTTTGAACAAGTTCTATAAATGTTTCCCAAAAATTGAATGTTGAAGGGTTTAGTTTTTTTGTAAGAATTGGAAATAAAAAAATTCTCTTGTTTCAGTTTAATTATGGAACTTGATATTTTGGGAATTTCAGTCCCCCTAATTTTTACTTCTATATAATTTAAGAACTATGTCACAACTATTTTGGCACTAATAAACACAGGTGAATGAGAGATAAATTTTGGTATATATACATATAGATTCGGATTTTCCATTGAAAAATAATAATTATTATTTCTTAGAACCTTGAGAAGAAAAATTGGATTTTTAATGCATATGTGCAATGGTTTAAGAATAATCATTAAATAATATAAATACATTGAAACGAATAACATATCCATTAGAATCATTAAATTAAAATAATGTATAATTTAAACAACTGAATGATGGTGGTAGAGTGTTCTATTTGTAGCACAACACAATTATAGCATAATCTAATTATAGAAAACCTGGTGGTATAAATGCCTAGTAGTAGAAGAAAGTAGGAGATTTATGAAATTAAATAAGGATATAACTACTTTAGAAGTACTAGTGATCTGTTATTTTCATGGATAGCTGTGGAATAGACTGATTGTAACACACCACAAGCAATAGATAATTTCTAGTAGTATCATAAGCAAGCAGTATATTGAATCTTGGGGTTCCACACTTCTAGTGTTATAAAAATAGGAATGAATGCTGGTACTGTAATGGTGAAATGAAATAGAGATGGAATATTTGGATGTTCCAAACATGTCCACAGTATTTTTTGTAGGTGGCAGAATAGGTTGTGGCATATCTAATAGTGGAACAATTGTACCGACATTAGAACATTTCAATTTATATTAATTTTTCATCAATCTATTATTTACATAATAGTATAATAAATAAAAAATATATATCTCATTAGGGACATATAAATCATTATATTTGAGCATTTAAACAAGGAGATGCCAACAAATATACTATTCTCCCATAATAACAAATAAGAGTCATTTATGATGGAAATTTATTTTTTAAACATAATACCTATTTAGAAAAAATAGAATGTCTATTTCTTGAAAATTAATAAATAAATTTTTATTTATTATGGACATTATATATTTTATGATGGCTAATTCCTATTAAATTCCACTAATTCAATGTCTAGGTTGTGACATGAATATTTAAATAGTAATATTTCTCGGTTCATTATCAGAGGTGTTCCATGTCATATACAGTATCCAATATAGTTTTCTTTTTAAATTATAACTGAATTACAAGAATAACATTAACCTTTTTTACAATGGGAAGAACACAATTAATATGCAAAGTAATTGAATAAAAACACAATGCCAATGGTTGTTGATGATAACTAAAGGAAACATTCTCCCAGGCATAAAAAGTGTTGGTGAAAATATGTCATCACAACTACTGATATGGATCTTTATAAAGATATGATGATAGGTTTTGTATTTATTCATTCATAGATATTTAGTTTACTATTTTATTATATATAAATGATTTATTTCATATCATGATTTTTTAGAATAAAATTTCAAACACCACCTCAAGACCTGGATAATGATCTATCGGTGAAAATAAAAAATGTGGAAATTAATATGTCCCCATTATATAAATTCTTTGGTTCCCATATTTTTTGATAAACATCCCAGTGAACCTTAATATACTACCTTTTATATAATTCAATGGTGTTCTATATATGGATTGATTTTCCCTATATAGAGAAAAATACATGAGATAATAAAATCATCCAATGTATCGCAAATGAACCTATAATTATATATAATTGCGAGTAGTAAGATGAATATCAATTGAAATAATCATCTCATGAATTATTATTATTTATGTATGATCATGGGTATATAGAATATACAATTGGGACTAGGGAAAAGATCACAGATGATGTCCAGAATATTTTAATCGAATTAACTAACGTGTTTGCTGAAGAATTGCATAGTCTTCCTTATAGCTGAGATATTGAGTTCATAATCGTACATATACTGGGAAAATTTATAATATTCAAGACATCATATATATTTTTAATAGTTAATACAAACAATATGAATAAACGTAAAATATAAAATAATGATAATATGGTTATACACCTAATTTCATCACTATTTGGTTTACTAACCCTATTGTAAATAAATAAGGATGTTTAGATTTTCCCCTACATTAACTATCCTGAGAATAAAACACCATGATAAATATAAATTATCTAGTACAAAAAATTGATTAATTTTTGTTTCTTCCAAGAAAATCCCAATTCTTCACTGAGGTGGATCATTGTATGGAATAATATCAATAAAATTGAAAATGTGGATATCCCAAAGTCATATTTTTGTACATGATATTAGAACTTATATTTCATAGTGATTCAATTTGGACTCACAAATGTAACACGTAACTTGATGGAAGAAATGAATAGGGTCATTGTAGGTAAAAAAAATTAAATTTTTATTGTCCATATAGATGATATTATAACCTTCTCCATATTCAACGAGATGCATGAATAGCATTTTTAAATTATATAAATAAAATTTGAAGAGTAAAAGATATGTCTTTTGTATTATAAATGTGATTTTGTGATGGAAAATGTTACATTCCTAGGGAATGGTATTATATGTAAAGAGATAATTTTTGGATCCGTCAAAAACTATGAAAATGGAATGATGATTTATTGAAATATATAAGTTGGAGATATATTATTTTTCTTGTTTATATTTTTAATTCAATCGACATTTCATAAAATAATAAAAAGTAGTATGCTAATTAAAAAACCTAACATTGATGGGATTAAATTTTTTATGTTTAAATGAAGAGAATGAGTGATTTAATGAGATATGTGACATGCTAATCATTTTACCGTAGCTCACATTTCCCTTTTTTAGGGAAGGATTTTTTATTCATAGTGACTCATCCAAAAATGTATTGGGTTTTATAGTCATTAAATATGTCTTAATGATAACATTATCCTCTTTGAAATTAATGTTACATGAAAATAAACTTCCAAAAAAACTATTTAGATTAGATTAAAATAATTTTAACAATCAAAATTTTGTGAAATTATATTAATGTTGATATGATTGATAAATATACATATCATTAAATTCTATTGTTTATTTTTAAATAAAACAGGATTAATAGGAAAAATTAATAGAATTGAATGGTAATAAAGGATTCTGATTATTGAACCAATTACAATACGATGGTGAAAAATGTGTCAAATACTCTAATAAAAAAGGATTTTATAAATATATCCATTAATAGGATTGAAAGGGATATAATCCGCTCATACATGGAAATAATTGACTTGGGAATACTCCTATGATCTCAATCCAAGCATTTGAAATAAAATCTCAAACATAAATTCTTTAGAGTGTCATGAATGTCCAAAAAGAGAAACATGATATATTTAAAAAGATAACAAATGTTATGGAGTTCAACTTTTCTGAAGATGGAGTTAAGTGTTTTTGATCCTGGATATGTGTACCATAAAAACCATTGATATAGATGGAACATCTAGATGATTTGAAATTGGAATCCTTCTATATTATTCCATAAAGAAAAATGATTTTTAGAATTTGATGAAATAATTCCCATGGGATATGATGATGGTATAAATTTCATATTTTTTTTCTCAATACATGGTATACAAAAAAGTAACTATTACACTATATATCTATAAGGATATGATGAAACCATTTCTCATACCATTGTGCTACTGGGAAAAACATACCATGGATTTAATCATAGGAATTACCAAAAAAATCTAAAGGAAATAATGATATCTTAATGGTAGAATATTTTATTATAAGTTATGCACATTACATTTCTACCAAGGGTGATTTTCCAATTGAACGACATGCTATGATATACTAACGAGATGTGTTATCACTATACAGATTTCCACTCACTATTATATTTGATTGAGATATGAGATTTTACCCAGGTTTCTATATAATCCTTTTTCAATATTTGGATATAGAGATGAGATTATTTTCTACATATCACCCTCATATAGATGGTATGTCTTTTAGAACTGTTAAAATCCCAAATATATTATGGTATCATGATCAGTGGATTTCAATGGATGTTGGGATAAACACTATACCCGCGCAATGTTCTCATATAAAATTTTTTTCCATTATAAAATTAAAATGGTACTCTTTGAGGATCTATATGAGAAGAGTAGTACAAAATTTACATGTTTGAATGAATTTAGAGGGTGAATGATTATGGGATGGAATTGTACCATGATATTATATAAAAATTATAAACCATTCAACATAATATTAAATGTCCACAGAGTCAATATAAAATATACACATAATGTGGTTGGAATTACCTTTATTTGGAGGTTGGATACAATTTTGACATCAAATATCTCTGTGGAATAATGAAGTGAGTTTTGTGGAAAAGGGAAATCATGAGCCTTGATAAATCACCCCTTTGGAATTCTAGATCGCATTAGTGAATTGGTACATTTACTAGATATACCACATAACTTATCACATTGTTCCATGTATCCCACTTTGGTAATTATATATAATTCCCTTAACATGTAGTAGATGTTATGGTGGTACATCTAGGTAATGATTTGTCATATGGGGAATAGTAACTGAAAATCATAGATCAGAGAGACGATGTTCTACAAAACATACCAACATAATTGGGCAATGTTTTGTTTTTGATCCACATGTCTAGGTAGGAATCCAGGAAACAAATAGATGATATGAAATTGAATTAGCTACATATGTTCTAGTATTAAAAAAAATATTAATGATACAATTTCTAAAGGGAATAAAATTTTAACAACCTAAACACTAATAAAGGAAATACCCACTATTTAAATGAATAAAATTTCCATTATGTAATTTAATTATAGAATAGTCATGACCTAAAATGGTTATATTGGACCATTTTAAAATATAGACTATCATATTGAGATGAGTGTTATGAATCATAACCATTAATAACCTAGATATGGAACATTGAAAATTAATATGAGAACAATAGGGGGTATTATAAAGAACAATTTACATTGAAGGTTGAATAGATGTCCTCATATAGTAGGATCATAACATATGAATCATATTTGTATTTTCTCTAACGGGAGATGAATTCCATTGGATTTTACCATAACCAAACACAATCCAAGATTCAGTAACTGAATCCTAAACAACAATATTTTTCAAATTGGATACTAATTGTTCTGATCCTGGAAGAAAACATCGTTGTTTAACCACCCCATGAATGGGCCACCAACACACACCATTCTCATAGGGCGTACATTGGTGTAATATGGGTTTTGAATCAATACCATAAAAGAATGATTTATTTTTATTCTAATATTTATTGTAATAAGTATTTTATTTCTCACTTTTCTCAATAATTTATATATTAAAATATATGTGAGTCGATTATAATTATATTTAGATATTAATAAAATAGAAATATGTTTATGAAAAAAATTATTCCATTAATTAAAATAATTTAGCAAAAAAATTCGGATTTTTTAAATAAATAATATTGTCATATAATATATTTATAAAATAAAGTTTATTATTGTACATATAATATTATAATATAACAAAATCCTATTTAATATCCAAAAGTATAAAAAATAATTTTTTAGAAAAAATTTTTTTTTTAGTAAAATCAATATTTTGATATTAATTTTTAAATAGTAAAATTAAGATAATTATTGGGGTATAATAAATAATATTTTTCAAATCATAAATTTGATGTTATCCAATGGTAAATTTTTCTTAGTTTTCTATGATAGTCAATTATTTGGGTGAAAGAATACAATAAAAATATAGGAAATGTATTATGACATCACAATTGCCCAAATTTTCCTTAATAAATACTATAAATGGGATCCATTGAAAATGATTGTTTTTCCCTTAAAAATAATTCATTTTATAAGTTATATAACTAATCTTTCAAATCACTAATAAATCCTCTAAAACCAATATTATATTTTATGATTTTAAAAACAATTATTTATAAAAATGACTCCCATCAACAGCACCAGGGGTATTATTTTAATAATCTTTGAAAATATACTTATAAAATATATAAAACACTTCCAGTTATAAAAATACCTTTTTGAAACCCCTGGTTTGGTTATGGTTTTTTATTATTTTATCGTACAGTTTACATAAACAATTTTTATCCCTTTAGAAAGAATTATTCTCTCATTTAATGTAAATATCCTTCCATCCTCAAAATCCCTCTAAGTTCAAACTGATTGAGAAATAATTTAATGTCTTTATCCCTCTAAAAATCTATCACTTTGTGTTTGAATTAAAATTTCATCCTCCTTCCATTCATTTGGGAGAACCAACTCAATGTAAGTGATTCTCTCATCCTACTACTTATTCATGTATTCTATCTGAATTATTCCCATTTTATTTCCAATTTTCCATGTTCTAATGTGTTTTTACACATCCTATCATCCTCCTTTGGATGCACATGTAATAATAGAAAAAATTTCTCTCTCAATAATCATTTCATTAAATAATTATGAACACATATTATATTGTCTATATTATCATATGAATTTCTATTCTAAACATTTATGTAGTCTATACCCATATTCATTTAAATTCTTCAATTTTCTCATATATGTAAATATCACTATTTTATTGGGAACATAAATATATGTATCCCACATTCTAAAATAATTATGTTAAATGGGATGACATATTCTCTTATGTTTTATAATCTATGTGTCACACAAAGGCAAGTATATGATATGAGTGTTATGCAGGGACCCATACATAAACAACCTTTCAATGCACAAAGTGATATTTTAATATCCCAAGATGATATTTATTCATCATGGGAGGATATCATATGAACACAGTATTAATATGTCTTAGTGATACGACTTTTATTATTCTTATGATTTCATGTTTTCTATTATTTAAAAAATGATATATACCCTTTATTTTTTAATATGATATCATTATTTGGTGTTAATGTTTATGATTCTCATCATTTTTATGTCACAAGATATTCCCCATATGAAACATAAATTACTTTCATCGTGATTTTTTTATTTAATCCAAAAATTCTATTTTTATATGCCCCATTATTAGGTGAACCTCAATATTATCCAATATAGAATTAGAATATCATTGTATCATATCGTCGTGTCATTGTGTTATTAAATAATGATGTTATACCTATTATTCCTCTTACTACTCTATGCCCCTATAATTTTTAATTACACATGACGTCGACATCCCTGTTGATTTGTTTAAACGAATCATTATGTAACAAATCAAGAATTATTCTCTATTAGAATATGTGTTGTCGTACATATGGAATTCAAGACTCAAAAAAATCAATTCACATCCAATATAGAAAAAACTATTCTTTTTTAAATAGAAATGGGAATGAACTCTACATAAATGTGACCATTCACCATTTTTCAAATCTTATACACTAACCATGTTATATAGGAAACACTATGTAATGTTTATCCACATTATTTCTCTAACCATGTCATGAAATAATAGAAACCATGCACAAACATATACATTCAGAAAATTTTATTCTCAAAGATAAATTGAAAAAAAATACATTACGTGAATATTAATTAACATAAATATGTTTTACTATAAAGGGTTTTTTTCTAATATCACTATTTTGTAACCCTAAGGATAAAAATATAAAAAATTTAATATTATATCATAAAATTAGTTATTTTTACATAGACATCCTTGAGGGAAATTTATATCATCAATCATGTTGATGTTAAAACAAATCAAAACAATAAAATTCTATAATTGATAAATTATTAAAATTGGGAATTAATTTTTTGTAATATCATTTTTAACAAACAAAAATGATTTTTTAGTTTTTATGTTTTTTATGTGATAAATTATAGTTATTATGAGTTAGGGAAAGATGGTTAATAAAAAATATGGATAAGTATTTCATACATACAATAGAGAAATTATATCTTCTATTCAATGGATTTATAATTTTAATGGGTTTTAAATACTATTTGGAAATGGTGGTAATGATAATTGGGGTTTTAATTAAGTTATAAAATATTCAATATTATAGTGATCAATTAGAGTCATATTCAAATATTTAAAAATGTTGGTGGTGGGGTCCTTTTAATAAAATCTGTGAAATCCTTGGAAATTTTAAACCTCAAGAATGAAAAATAACTTTTAAAATAGAATTTCAAACATAAATGAAGAATGGATGAAATAATAAACAATTTCCTATTCAAAATTTAAGCAATGTAAATTTAAATTCATTCATTGGAATTTATAAAGAAAATTAAACCCCCTATAAATTCATAATATAAGTTATATTCATAATTTGACTTTTTAAATATCTCGGACAAAATAAAATTATAACATCAGCATTTAAATAATTTTTAGAAAAAAAATTTCCCTTGAAATCATGAAACACCTAAAATAATCAAAATAGTACAATTTTAAATATTTTTAAGACTGGTTATTTGACATTCATTCAACTCAAAAAATCATTTGGTTGATATTTTGTAAAAATATTGAGTAAATACACTATTTTTTAAAATATTATAACACCTAATATGATAAATATAATTTATTCGACCTTATTATTATAATCTAACATCAATCGTAATTTATATCTACTCTCATCCATAATGAGAAAACATTTTTATGAAACTATTTCCTCTTTTCTCAACTAATGAAAACAGTAGGTAAGGATTTTGATAATCACCTTTTTATATAAATGTAAAATTAAAAAATACAAAAAAAATTATGTTTTTATAATAATGTTTATTTTTTAATTTTATCATTAAATTATTCTATATTAAAAACATTCATAAATAAACCAATTCAAATTTTTCAATGGTGTCTAATAACTAGGTCAAAAAAAATGAATGTTTTGAGGTTACTATTGGAATAACATTTAATTTAAATTATTTCACCCAAACATTGATAATTTATTGAGTATATAATTATTAAATTTATCTTATAAAATTCTTAAAAAATACTCATAATGATTTGTATCTTATATAAATCATGATTATGTTAAAATGTTTTGTAATTCATAAAAACAAATTTATTAGAATTTTCTTATGTCAAAATCTATAAAATCCCACCAAAAAATAATTTAGATGGATAAAAAATGAATTCCATTTTTTAAAACTAAAATTCTATAATTTATATAATAATATTTTATTTAGAATAATATTATTAATAATAATTATTTTCAATAAACACTATTTGTTTATCAAATGGAAAACCAAAGTATGGTTTTTCTACCATAACTAAATAATGATTATATATATTGAAATATTTAAAATAAATATCAAGTTATAAATTTTTCTAAAATTAAATACATTTTATATTTATTAGAATAATAAAACATGTTAATGAAATATATTCCACCCCATAGAAACATTTTTGGGTGGGAATAAAATTAATATTATTAAATAAATAATGTGAAAAAATGAGACTATATTACCTTTTAAATGAAAATAAAAATGTATATATTTGTGTTTTTTTAGTTTAAAATAGATACTGAAATTGAAAATCAAGAACATTATTAAACCGTAAGTGTAATATATTATTTATAATACATGGGTTGTCACAAATCAACTTGATTATTTAGGACCATCACGCCTTTTCAGAATCTCTTCAAAAAAAAAGATATTGAAATAATTTTTTTTCTACGGTAATAATGTATTTGGGGTGATTTTTTTTTGAATGACATTTTCCTTGGGATGCACAGTCTTTTAATTAGTGGTGAATTATAATGTGCATCCTAAATTGGGTTTCTAATATTATCATAAATATCATTACGATTAAAGATACTATGTTTTGGGTACAAATGTTCCAATATTTTCTATATTGATTTAATTTATCCCTTTTTGGTGAGATATGGGTATGATGAATTTAGATTTATGGAACCACAACAACATTCATGAAGATAATATTGTCCTCATAGGCAGATAGAACCTAGAGTGGGTTGTTTGATCCCACTTGATTATTTGATGACCATGGTGTTTTCAATCATTATCTATGTTGTACGACATTCAATTGTGAGTTCAATAATTTTGTTAATGTAGTATATGTGGTTCACCAAGTGTAGTTGGTAATATATAAGCTAATGGCTGCGGTGAATTTTTTCTTGGATTATTCATTGGGATTGTGTTTAACATTAGATAAATAATGGATTATATTATTTCCATTTTCTTGTAGTGTTATTTGTTGTGATGGATGGATGGGGTTATATCCTTTGTTAAATGTTGGTGGGATAACATATGATGGAATGTGATCATTAATGTTGGGGACCATGAGGATTGGATTCTGTAAAATTAATATGCAAACTCCCCTATGTGATTAGAGTTGGATTGTATATTTTTTTGTGAACACCCTTTTTTTAGAGGGGTATATTTGGGTATGTTGTTTATCTCTAATATGCAGGATAATTTGGGTGAGATGTGATTGTTTTGGTACTTGAAATTTTTCCTCCCCATTGTGGGGGTTTGGATTAAGTGAACCTAAGGAGACTGATCTGTGAACATCCCTGTGTAATATTCGATAGATTTAGTACATGATTTTGGTCCCACACACAATGGGACATATTAGTTTTTTACATGATATAATATGTATATTTTGTTATCTGTGAGTGAGGATTGAGTGATTTTTTGTAAGATACATGATATCACCTTAGTGAACGAGGTTGGTTTGGGTTAATTCTTAAGAAAATTATTTATATCGACTAATTTATTAGATTTGATGGACTATTTAATTGATATTAAACATGTGTGTTTCCACACTTGAGTGAGAGGGGTGTTTACTAAACTCGATTGATCTCCTAATATGGGTCCATGCCTACAGATGTATAGAAGCTATGATTATTCATGAGGTATTGTGGTGTGAGGGGACTATCAACATTCAAAATTACCCAAAACAGATTCTCTCAAGTATCTCGGTGTCCAGGACAACACAGAATGACCTTAAACACATGATCATATGTCCATTTTCTATTATTCATCCAAGTCTGTGTGATTTGAGAGAAAAATTAATTTCTAATGTATTGATCTCATTCACTACTACTAGATGAAAAAAAACTGATCAATATTTATGGATTGGATACTCATAATGGGTTATTACACTAACATGCTAACTACTTAACATAGATAGATTTGACGTAAATGGGTAAACATTCCTGTTCTCATCCATTTAACTTGTTACTAATATATGTGGAACCAGGAATCAGACTATCAAGATAGGGAGGTTATGGATTCATAAGGATGAGTTATATGGGTAGGGATAAACACCCCATAGTTTATTTTCTTGTAAATTTTCATTTATAATCCATCTAGTTTTCTACTATTTAATTATATATGTCTTTGGTTATGAATTTTGACATTCTAATATGGATCAACTTTATTTTATAAAATATAATACCTAATTAAAAAAATTAATTTATACTAGATATTATCTCTTGGATTCATGTTATATCTACATGTTTGTTAGATTTTTATTATATTAATAGGGAATGATAAATTATCTATGGACCCCTAAAAGACACATGGAATTTATTTTAGTGGGAATCATATGTTGATTACTGTATTATCAACATGTTCATTGTCACTAACCAATAGAATAATTGATTGATATCTTGGGGCCATGTAGATTCCATATATATGTTCCTCTTAGGATATTTGGGATGAGATAATTAAATATTATATAATTGTTTGATTTTTTGAAGAGATTGTTTCAATTAGTTGTTTCATTAGGTTTTGGGGAGTCAGGGGTAAACTCATTTGATTCCAATAAATCTTGTATTTTAAATGAATAAAATATTCCTAGGGATGATCAGTGTTGAGATGTGTCCCTCTAGAAATATTGAGTTGCTATAATAAGAATCCCAATGTTGTATTGATAAGACTTGTGAGGGATCCAATGTCATGGATGTGGGAAATTGTGTTTTTCCTTCAACATTACAGTGGAGGGTATGATACACATTCTCCATGGTGGTATTTTATAATATTTTTACGTATTATAATCCATTATTAATTGAAATATTATATTATATATATTATATTACTCTAAAAAATATATGTTATTTCTATATTCTTTTAGTTTAGATGCATAGATTTATTATTATTGATTGTCATTTCTTGACATTAATATATAAATTATTTATATGATTTTATTTTCTGAGGGAAATAATATTTCAAAAAGTGAAATCATGTGTTGAATGATGATTGAATACAATTATTTAATAATTTATTTTCAAAGCATATGGATCCTTTAGATAGTGATTTTGAAATATATTTGGATTTTCTATTTCATTAAAAAATGTGGTTATTGATTTTGAAATTGGATTTTAGAATTAATTTTTGAAAATAATTCATATTTTAAAAAATAATGAGATAAAAGGTTGAGGAGTTATGATATTTCTATTCTGGTTTAATCCTATGAATACTAGTGGGAGTTTTTTAAATGCCTATTTTTCTGTCCGTTTAAATTTATTGTGAGTTGAGTTTTAAATATTCCACTTTTATCAACATAACCAATCATTATTAGATTTTATTGATAAATATTAGAGTGGATCGTATACTTTAGGTATATTCATTTCATGTGATCCATGGTCATATAGAATGATCTATGCTGGGTTAGATGGGTTTGACAATTTTTTTCTATGTATAGGAAAAATCAGCTGGAGCCTCGGTAGATTAGGATAAAAAATTTTAAATGGTAGATTAGGGATGACCCAAGTATACAACTTATGTTTTTTCATGTATTTTATAGTCCATTAAAATAATTATGCTTAAGATATTGATGTTTTTTCTTGGGATTGAGTTGAAGAATTAAAATTTTCTGCGTCTTAGCTTCACATAAATTGATTTGAGTTTTGTTATGAAATTCCTATATTGTAGTACACCATTTTTTGAATCCATCCATTGTGAGTGGAGTCTTACCTAAAGGAATACTAAGATTATAGAAATGAATATATTTTCAGAAATTGATCTATTATAATAGATGGGTGATGTTGGAACTGAATAAATTATTTTTTATTTCTGAATACGCTTTTGATGGAAAATGAGAACCTAGTAATATTACATGTATTACTATATATAAATACTCATAAAACATTACCAATCCTGTCCAAAAATCATTAAATGATTTGAATTAAACACCTTATGTATTCTCAATCCCAAAAAAGCTATATGTAAGTCTTGATCTGTTTTTATGAAATCCTCAATGATGTAGGACAATATTTCCTATGTCATAAAATATTATTCGAGATATACTATCCCCATTGATTATATGAGCTATTATCTTGTCTTTTTCATTATTCCAATCAACCATACCATTAGTAAAGTCCACATGAATTAATATCCCAATTATTCTTACAGAATCTACCTTTGAATCATTGATATAAAAAAATTCCTCTATAATATCTTCCATATAAGGAAAGACAATAGTCAGGTTAGCACCCCCATTGAAAATCCAATAATAGTGAAATGATTAAAAATTATGTTATTATTTTTGTGGATATATCTATGGCATGGATGAGGAGTTTTTAATTGCAATTTTATTGAATAGATTCTGTTATGGATTAGATTTTGGTAATGGAAGCATAATAAATGACATATATAGGACATGTTGTGATATCAGTTAATTTATTGTTAAGGTATATGAGGATTATTTTTGTAAGAACCATATATTTTCATGGTTTATAAGTATTATGGTGTGGAGTTTACAGTTAACCAAAAATATATGTATCGCCGTTTTTAGTGAAAATTTTAATTATCGGTACTATGTTAATGTATGATAGATTATATCACTTTAAAAATATTATATATAATTTATGATTAGGGATTATTTTTTGGAATAGAAATGGGTGTGAGTTTTTAGGTGTTATTGGATGTGATTTCGTAGTAGTTAAGTTCTCGCACAATGTTGAGTGGAATAATTATGTGGTGAGGTTGTATATAAATGATCACATTTCAGCCCACGAAACCATGATGTATATGATGAATGAGGGTTGGCGATCACAACATAATAGAGGAGTTCCACATAATGATTCCCTAGAGTGGTGAAACTAATAAGTATCACATATAATATTTTTTAGTTTTATACGGTCCTTACATATCAAAGGGTTCCACAGTGAGATATCACAGTTATGGGGATTCTCTATAGTGGTGGAGGAAAGGGTCAAAAAAAGATACTTCTATTGGATACTCCATCATGAAATGATAATCATATAAAATTATGACGATAATTAGTGAAGAAAGTTTCACTATTTTATTTAGGTGTTAATTTCATATAGTTCTTGGCATGGAGTTGGGTCATTTGTCTAAGATACAGTGGTGTTGTGACTATGAGTAAAAATTTCAAAATATGGTCTTCATGATGATGGATCACAACATGATCATCATGGTAATATTTTGATTGTACTCCTTGGTTTTTTATAGAAAGAGGGGTTATTTGGTTAATCATATGGGTTAATATTTGTAACCCCTTTGAGCACAATTCCTTAAGTCAATTTTAACTAAAGGGATATCTCTATTTGGATCCTCCATTACCCCCATAGCTTCCAATATATTTATTTGTGTCTTAAAGGTTTCATCATGTTGATCCAATGTTGGATCTATCACATTCTATGGGTTATTCATCCCAGTTTATTTTTATTGATTTTAGTTCCCCCGATTAAGGGATTGGGATGGTGATTACATTATAATTGCCATGAATAAATCCTCTTTATGGGATGTTAGAATAAATATTCTTGATGTGTTACCATGATTCAGTTCTGATGATGCTGTTTATTATTTTATTTGATGTATTTTTCCAAGATGATTTTAAAAAGGTTCTTTAAAATTGATTAAATTTTCCACTACATTGGTTCAATAAATTATGGATTTTTTTGAAAATATATTTGTTTTTAAAGCATGTGTCATTCCTCTTGGCCTCTATTTTTATCATTATTATTCCACATGATGAGTGTTTCATTATTTATTTCAAATTTTTAATAAAATTATAAATTATTATTTAAATAATTTTATGTTTTCCCGAGTTTATATAGTAAATCATGTACATATAATTAGTTAGTATGATATATAGATTGATTTATGGATCCTCGATTTGGTTTTGTGGCATTTAAATATTTGAGTATCCAGTTTATTTAGTGATTTTATGATCATCTATGGGAATTCGGAATTTTATTATATTTTATTAAACAATTTTTAGGAAATATCAACATATGTTATTATGGACTTCCCTCGACCTAATAGTCATAAAGGACCACACAGATCTCTATTGTTCTTTTGTAGACCCTTAGTCAAATGAGGGTTTATGTCCCTCTTTTATGATTGGGTTGTTTAATGAGTTTTATTCTCAAAGTTAATGGAATATATTTTATTAAAAAATGATATTAAATGATGTTTTGATAAAAATGTATTACAAAATGAAATGGTTTACAAATCATATTTTCACATTAATAAATATGATATATGGTAATTGTTTTTAACATGAATATGAAAATAAATATGGAGTTTCTATGGAATGTGTTATGGGGTTGTTAGTGAATGACCAAACATGTCAAAAATGACACATGATTCCTTTTCTATGTGATTTTTAATGTGGACTTTGAATTGGGATGTATTTTAAATTATAAATATCATTAGAATGATGATATTTGGTCTATTAACAAGATTTTGACAATGATTGAATTATTAAATCATGGTTATCCTGAAATTTCTTCTAAGATCAAACATCCTAGTGGATTCTTTATTCCAATATAATACATGATTTTTGTCATTAGACTATGGTTATTAATATTTTTGGTATTAAAGATCCCAAATGGTATATATTTCCATAATTGACATATTTTAGGGTAAATATTAGTAAGATAGTTTGGGTTATAAGGGACCATGAATAGATTCAGTATGTGATGTAGGGATTTTCCATTTAGTGAGTAGATCATAGATTGAGTGGTTTGGAAGTAACTGTGTATCAGATGACATATAGGTTTGTATATTTTTTTTAAATGGAAACCCATTAAGTTATGGAATTATTAAGTGGATGAACATATTTTATTTTATTCCCCAAGGGGTTTGATGAGGAGGAATCCTAGGGTTATCCATGTGGCATGTTTATTCGTAGACTATTCATTTGGGCTGATCTTCACCCTTGAGAAATGTGTGATTATTGGATGTACATACTTCTTGGGGAATGATATTTTAAAATGGAAGGTTGTTCCTATATATGTAGTTGGTGAATGACTATATGATACATGTTTTTTTTGTATTTTTAGATGTTAATGACGACCATAAATAAGAGTTTTGGTCTCTAAAAATAATTTGTGACCTCTCTTGAGTAAGAGAAGATAATAATGACACTTGATGATAATACTACCTAGAGTTATTGGGGTTTGTTTAAATATATGAGATAATAATGATTTGACACCCCCTAATGAGAGTGGAATTTTCATGTACTTGATTTCAGACCTAACCCTCTTGAGAGTGGTTGGATGGATATATGATATGAGATTAATGTGAGAACTCCCAAGAGTAAAAGAGATGGTTTGGGTAGTTAATGTGTGACCACCCTTTCGTGATAGGGTTTGGTTATGTCAAATGTCATGAGATTTATGTTTCACCTCCCCTTGGTGAGAAATATACATTTGGGTACTTGGTGGTCGATATTAATTAAGTGAGAGGTTTTTTTGGGTTATTGATATGAGATTGATGTGAATCATCACATATAGAAGAGGTATTCTCTTATGTACATGATATCAAACTAATGTAAAACCATTCTAATGTGAGTGGGGAGGGTTCAAGAACATAATGGAGTACTTGAAATGAAATCGTTACCTATGTACTAATGAAGAGTTAATTTTATACATTTTATTTTAGTATATAGTGAAATTATTATACTATAATTGAATAATAATTTTATTGTAAAGTTTCATAGAGGCGTGGTTAGTACCTAAAGACCTTACATGTATTATCTTTTATGTTTTTCTATTTTTTCTGCATTTTGTGTTTTACAATCATGGAATACTCTATAATATATATATATATATATATATTATACAAAACAAGATGATTATTGTAGTTATAATTATTTATAAGTTATTTGATACTCATACATGTTCATTATTGTCACCCCTACCAATATACATGATGTAGGATTTGATGTACAAAGCTAGACTATCATGTTTTCATAATGGTCACGAGTACTACGTTGATCTATATACATTGAATATTTTATTAGGCTGTTATGGAAATGGGTTTTTTCTATTGGATTTTGTTATTTGGATTAGAGGATGATAACCTAATTTTTTAGTTTTTTCCATCAGTACCTGTGAGTGTTCTACGATGTCTCTTATATGTTTTACCTATAAAAATATATATAATTTTTATTACCATTTTGAATTAATTGTGAAATAATGTAGATTATATTACAACTATTTATGGAATAACATTGGTGTTCTCATATATCTTAATTCATGTATATAGTTTTTCATAATTTTATTATCCCAAAACACCAATTTCACTATAGGGTTGTATTTTTGATGACACTATCAAACCCATGAATATTTGGTTGGGAATTCCTTAATTAATTTTAATATTTATAATTGTTGGATAGTTTTTTTTATAAGAATCCTAGATCATATTGTATGATAATTTTTTTTAACATATTGAGGAGATTTTTTTTGTGTGTAACTAGGATGATTGGGTGATTTTGCTACTCATGTCAACATTGTCGAATGGCCAGCAATGGAATAGTTCCCAAAGCTTGACCTTTTTCCATGAAAGGTAAATAATATATATAGTTAGTTGAAATGTTTTGAAAATCATAATCCTAAGGCCAAGATCCCATGGGTGTGAATGGATTTGGAAAAATTCCATATACTTTGAAACTAGAGTGCAATTTTTTTTTTTCCGGTGTGGCGGCCTAATGTTAAGACTGATTGCAAAGAAGTATGCCATGGTTTATACTCTCAAGGTATTTTTACTGGTTGGTTATATAGTGGAAAACATAGTGTATGGTGTGGGGAACAAATTTTTTTATTCAACATCATGTGGCAAAAGTGTATTTCTCAAATGTTGAGCCAAGAGAATCCTTAGACTATTGGTATAGGAATGTTGGGATTTAATGGGTTTCTGGGAGTCACCATGGCATAGATTATTCTAATTTTCATCCAATGGTATTATTTTTAAATTACCAAATTATCAATTCACACCATTACGTATTTAGATGATTCAGTATATTATTATTCTTTCTTAATCCTTATGAATCCATCATACTTAGTAATAGTTCCTCCAATGATTCCACATGTGTTTCATTGGATTTTTATTGGATTAAATTAGATAGTAAATGTTATTATTCTATTCACGAATCATCTAATTTCAATTTTTTCCTTTTCAGTTAATCAATTTTGTGTGAACAATATACTTTTTTCATATATTCAACAAGATCATGATAGAATATGGTGAAGATTATGGGTATTATTCCTAGTACTATAAGGGATGTCATAGTAAGGAAAAAACATTCTATCAAGTTCCATTGTGATGATGGTACATCACTGTATTAGTTTTATTATATATTGTGTTAGAAAATTTTGATGACATTTTATATGGTTCTGGTTTTGATTATTATGGTCATGGAATTGGATTAACCTAGGAGTGTAGTAGGTAAATTCCATGGGTGGTTTATCATAGATTTAATATGACTATAGTGAATGAAGGTTGTTTACAAAAGTAATTATATTGTGATTTTTATATAATATAAATTATAAATTATAATTGTTTAAAATTTTAATGAAATTAATAAAAATAAATATTATAGCTAGATTTACATACTCATGTGGATGGACGATGGACGCTTAGACTTAGATGATCAGAGGAATGAGCAGATATGTGGAGGTTAAATAGGGACAATAACCTGAAATAACTAGGCGGTCCATTGATAATTCAATTTATTTTTTTCTATCATATGTATTATATATGTTCGGTATTTAAACCATCATTGATCTAAATTTTGAAAATAATTTTTTTTAATTTAAATTCTTAAATAACATGACAATGTGCCACGTTCCATTAGGGACATCATTCACTATCGTGGATCCAAATCCACTAATGTTTGATTATTCATTAGTAATAACATCCTTGTGAAATATATAATTAAGCGGTTTAGAATCTAACTGAATTTATGTATTGAGATATAACCCCATTAGTGATATTTTCCCTTATTGATCTCTATGAAGAATTGAAAAACGAATTGATATTGGTGGATGTTATATTTTCCATGTGATATCCTTGAAATTCATAAAATCCTTTAAGATATTTTAGATTATCATGTGGAGAGTGTTCCTCTACCAATTAAATGTGATTAACTATGTTTAAAGATCAAGTGGATATTAATGTATTAGTTGGATTTGGGATCTATTCTATAATGAACATATGAAGGGAATGCACTTGGTGTTATTAAAACTGTGTGTGTTTTTTGGTGTGTGGGTTTGTATCTATATATTATTCCAATGATTCTCTGATCTAATGATGACTATACCGAGGGACAATGGTGTCTGTTTTTTATATTCCTATAATTGAAAGATTTGTTGAGATAATGGCACCCATGGTGGGTTTCTATTCTTGATGAGACAAAACGGGCCTATGTCGGTGGCATATGTATTGGATATCCCTAGAGAGATGGGCCATTATGATATTGGGTGTCAACATAGAACTGAATTTTATGATTTGATCATGTTATGGTTGTGATAAAGGATGTTGGAAATTTTGAGAGTCTATACTCTGATTTGGGGGATGGTTTTAGGAAGTTAGTAAGCCCTGTAGAGATATATTATAAATTATGCTTTAGGTGGGACACTCCTCCCAATAGGATGTATGGAGACCCATTGGATTCCTATGATGTTCTATGAGGATCTTTATTTGATTCCTTGTATATGTTAATAAGTCCTTATACAAAATTCATATATTCAAAAGTGATTATTTAATGGGGAGATACAAAGCCATTACTCAATGTAATGGAATCATGGAAATGAAACCCCCATAAATTTATAGATTTAATTTTATTGGTATATGGTTGCATAGTTGTAGATGGTGTAATGTCTTATAGCAGAGATACCCACCCCAAAACCCGTGTGATGGATTCCTATCAGCAAAACCCATAAAATTTATGAAGTACTTTTTTAGTAAGATAATTCACTGACTCCATTTGGGGTATTCCTTGCATGGGTGGGCCAAAACATTGGATATAGGTGATGTAATCATGATAGAGAAACCCAAAAAATTTCTAGATGTGGTATTTCTAGAAGGTCTCAGTTTCACCCTGACTCCATGTGGTGATTTTTGTAGGAATGGTTGTGTGGTGTTAATAGATACTCTTTCTCCCAAACAGATTCATTTTTTGGTCAATCATGTATACAATCATTGAACATGAGGATCAATATTTGTTATTAATTTATGATGGGAATATATATTAAATAATTTAATTATATTTTAAAGATACACTATATTTACTAATTATATATGGGACCATGTTTTGTGTTCCCAATTATTTTGTACTCACATCAAACTCAAGAGACTATAGTACAGGGGTACATGATAATCCATCACTGTTCATAGGCTCAATTATAGAAGAGGACGAAAATATAATCATCTAAATATATGGGATGTATTGACTCTAGATACTACTGATGTAATTATCATAGATATAAGTAGACCCTTAAACCAGTATTATTATTAGATTAATTATACATGTTTTTTGATAATTGTTGATCATTGATAGTTTTCTTTCATGATTTTGATTCTATATCAATACATATTTTTGTAAAACATGTATTGCTAATGATTTAGTTAATTTATTTTTCATACAATGATATTTTTTTTGGGTGCTGTTTTTTTATTATTTATCATATTACATACTATCACAACCTATCCAAATGGGCCGGTACCACAACTCCTCCGAACCACCTCCCATAATTCAAGGATGGAAACTAGTTTTGAGTAAGAATATCACTAATATGGGGTCCAATATCGTAAGTACATTTAAAGACATGAACACAAACCATCAGGCCAATTCAATTCAGAAATGAGAAAAACTTGAAAAATCATGGATATATACAAATAAATCCCACTACTAGAGTACGACAAGATGTAAATAAATATTTCCCATTACAAGACCACCATAAATTGTATAAAAACATTTCAAACTTGAATATACATGTTGGTATTTCTCTGATGATATCGAAGGAACACAAAAATGTCTAGTAAGTATCACTAAGAATCTTCAAGTCCTAGTCTACTAATGATTATATGGAATTTTTGATCATAAGTAGATAACACTATATATTTGAGAAATCTCAGTCATGTGTGATTACAACAATACCAATTATGACACCATGAAACCAAAAATCATACATCAAATCAATAATTGTAAAATCTACACTGTTATATATCAAGATTAAATATAACATGAATATGAAAACATACTTTAGAATGGCTCAAAGTATAAAGGTTTCTCACAACCATAAAGCTAGCCTATGGTTATATATCGGAAGATCCAAATAACACTAATCTAAGAGAATTCACTACATGAGTATGATATCAATGATGAAATCCATCTAAATGTAAATGCTTGTCGGGTCACACCATTAGAAGTAAACATCGGATGTCTGAATAGATACAATACAAATTATAAAATCACACCTAAGGCTTTGGGGGTATACCGACAACACAATCTAGAATACCCTACGATGTAGATGGCTATTTACCAAGTAGTTTTGGAAATGGATATACCACGTAAACCACTGAGGACATGAATATTAATAGATGATCTCACTTTGGGCCTCATGGATAGATTCTAACTACTATATCAAATAAGTCATGTTGAAGGCATTGTTGTCCAATGTGTAGGAGAGAATTTTTTACCCACTGTCATTAAATGGATATGGGGGAAAGTCATAAATAAAAAAATGTCCAACATAATGATGTAAAGGATTACAATCCAACATAAATGGTGTACATTATGTATAGTAGGGTAATCATTATTTCCCATCGACCCCAAGTCCTACCTGTGTAAAATGGCATATGAATGTGTTCATGTGAAATTACACGGTGTGCTGATACCCATGAATGTATGCTTGTGTACAAGGACAGGGTTCAACTGGTGTACATACTATCATGGATGTGTCCCTATAGCTCTATAGTGAATTACTCTATCAATCTACACATAGGTTGTTTTTGTGTTCATTAATAGGTACACACTACGGTATTTGGGATGTTATAACACCTTGTGTTCCTGAATCACACTCCGTGTGATCCATAACATCATCTTGTAACCCTATACTCTGCTAGGATGGCCCCACACACCATGTAATCATATATTACACATTGTGTGGTTTGGGTTTTTCTATAAACCACAGTTCTTCGATCAGTGTGGGATTTCTCCACTATTTCCATGAAATATGGGAACAAACTCACCTGAAATAGCAAATTTATTCTAGATAAGCCTCCCCATAGACATTTATTAGATCTTATCAACACCTTGGTTGGTTTTTTTCATTGCACTCTAAAGAACACATTAATTGGGAATCTACATATTCTATTCAATATTCAATCCCATCGTTTCACCCATATCATGTGTTGATGATTCTAGATCTACAATATCGAGTAACTGAGTAATGAAAAAGGTTCACAATGATCTATTTCATTGGGTATGTTGAACCACATGACAAATGAATTGTTCCCACAATGAACAATGAATTAGGGGAAAATCATAAGGATAATCTTAAGGAATGATCACCATCCAATGTTCCTGTAGACTTTGATAAGTTTACATGATAATGAAGAATGATGAGATTAAAATTAAACATAATGATATTGCACAAAAAAATATCCACATTAATCACTTCCCACATTACTCACTATCAATAGATCAATCTGTTGGTTGATTGTTCTGTTTTCATTGAAGAAATTTGAAATGGTGAAAGAATAAAAATAAAACAATGTCCTACATCTAGAAGGATTGATCAAGGAAGAATAAAAATCATGTTTCATTTTCTAAGGGGGGATACCTAAATCATGTTTCACCATAATAATTATACCAGGATTTTATTTTCATTCACATGATTTTGATGCTCCATTAATCTCTCCACTGTTTCTCCATGTGCTCTAGGGTTATGCGGCTTACCCTTTTATTCCAACACATTCGTATTCATAAAAAATATTATATGATTTGTTCTCAATGGTAATATAAAATAACATTATTTTTTTATTTTATATATTTTTAATCTGGAGATGACTATTCTGTAAAATCCATACACCAAAAATTATTATTTCATGTATAGGGTAAAACCCACATTATGATCTCAAATTTTCCATTATATTTCTGATCTGATTCACCATTTATATGAAAATCCACTTTTTTAAAAAAATATTTTGTTTGTGATATTTAATATATTTATTATATATCATTCATTTATTCTAATAAAACTATACCTTAGAATTACCTGCTGTATGAGTGACTTTCCTAGAAAATAATCCATTCAATATCAAAAAAAATACCTGGTAAAATATGTTTCACTACATTCTTCTCATCTTGGTGATTAACATCATAAAAATATAAAACAATTGGTGAAAGAAGTATTGTGCACAAATATGTGGTTCCTACCCCCATGTGATCTCCTAAAGGTTCTTGTGATTCCACCAGAAATGTGTTAAAATAATAACTCACCCCCAAAGGATCCTCTTATATGATCCTTAATATCTATTGGAAGATAATAAATGATAAATACATCCTTGATTTATAGATCGCCCCAGTCAATAACCCGTGATTTCTCATTCACATACCTCCACAACCGCAACACATGGAAGACGTCATGTGCACAGTAAAACATTGGTGGAAGATCTATTACATACACCACATCACCAACTCTATTAATTATCAAGAAATGTCCATTGAATCTCATTGATATCTTGATTCTCTAGAAAAATATCCATATTCCATGTCATGGTGGAAACTATTAGAATCAATGGTTCCCATCTCGTAACACCAATGGCCTCTTTCATTCGATAACATAAAACATGTAATGAAACTATGTAGTCCTCATACAATCCTAGATGATCTACACCTTATCTAAAGTAATGTGAGCCATCTACGGGACCATAAGTGTTGACTCTCCCAGGTCAGTCCAACAATGTGGAGACCTGCAATATAACCCATGAAATGCCTTTAATGGTTACATACAGATTGTGGGATGGTATCTACTATTTTAAACATACTATGCCAAAGGAAGTTGTTCCTCCTTACTACATCCAATGTCCAACATGCAATCTCAGATCGTTTCCCCAATGAATGGAATGGTCCACTCTATAGTCCTTTTTCTATGTGGGAAATACAATGTTCAATAGTAACCGAGTCCCAATTTCCTCCTATAGTCCCTTCCATAACATAGATATCAAGCTAGAATCACCACCAAAATGATCATAAATGTAACTCCAAGGAGTCTAACTATCTTAAACATACTGTGGTGTCATTTGGTCTCTTCAAAAACTGTTATCCTAAATAGTTACGTTGTGGTCCGACGTGGTGAGTCATTCTATAACAAATCATATGGGATCATTCCCCCGGAATGTAAAAGGTAAACCCATAAAAATAAATGGATATTCCATTCTACTACCACTCTAAAACCTCAAGGGGTTGACCTAAACTAACTTGAGCTAGGTGCTCTGTCTTCACTTACTGACAAGTAAGTCCTGAAGAGGCAAACATTAAAACTCCCTTATTCATCCCTAAACAAAATAAAATTGATGACCGAGGTCAAGGTAAATCATTTCCAAAACAGGATTTACTTCCAAAGGATATTTATTAAACTCTCTCAGAACCTCCTCAAGAAACATCACTCACACCCCCATGTGATTTCTAAAAATAATGGAATATACTTCACATTTATAAAAACCATCAGGAGAATGTCAATTTCATATCTATGTATATAGGGCCTCACATTAGACATATCCAAGTAAGGCTTTCTAGACTCGATGAAAAACCTTATGGTTAACAACCATTTACTGGAGAAAACATTTTCAGTAAACATCCAAAAAGGATAATTTCAATATGTCTAACTAATCATAAGCCTCATTAAATAACTAAAATTATGAACTTATTCATAGATAATAAACTACCACTTTCCCCTTCCCTAGAGTACAAGAAATATCATTGTCATTATCTTTGAGGAACTCTATCCTTCACATTTGTCTCATGTTTTGATCATTTAATATAATATGTAATTGGGAATAAAATGTTCATAATACATGACAAGTCACTCACCCATCATGTAGTATATCCATGTCATTATTGTGAAGAATTACACTACATACAAGATATCATATGTTATGTAATTTGACTCTTGGTCCTTCAACTGATGTGAACCACCTAAAATAACTACATGCCTCTTTATCAGAAAAAAAACCAAGCCTGGTTTTTGATGTATCTCAGAATACAACAAACTCAACACTAACCTATAGAAATATCAATATGGGATAACTTCTCAATCACTGTATTCACTCATAAAAGTCAATTTGGAACCTCTCATTCCACTCAATGTCTTCCCCTATCTAGTCAAAAATGACATGGGATAAGATATTTGATAGAACTTTGGTATGAATTTTTGGTAATTCCCCACCAACCATTGGAGTCTCCAAACCTCCATCATGCTCATGGATAGTTCCCATGATAACACGACATCAAACATAGCTAGTTCTACTCCCAAAGCATCTATTGATAAAATATTTCTTATGAATTTGAAATTTTTTTCCAAGAATATACACATTGAGAGTCTTCCATAAATTAGTTTCTCATAGAGTATATGTAGATCCATCATAATGTGTCTTGCATGATACTCCTCAGATTCCATGAAAAAATTGATATTTTCAATGAATACAACCATGAATAGTTCAATGGAATTATAAATTCTATTCTTCATGAGACCCGTGAACATTGTTTTGGAGTTTATTAAACCCATGGGAATCACTATTTACACAAAGTGATAGTAGCGACATCAGAATGTTGTGTACAGTATATCCACCTCTTGTACTCGCAATTTCTGATAACTAGACTAGAGGAAACCTTTGAGAACATCTTGACCCACTATACCAATCAATGATGTCATATATTATCGATAATGAAAACATATTTCTCAAAAAATCCTAGTTCGAGCCCCGATTGTCCACACATTACCTCAAGATCCATTCTAATGTCTTGGATATCAAAAATGGTTCATCCTAGGGAGAACCACATGGTCTAACAAATACCTTCCTCTATAATTTTTCCAGCTACAGGATTATCTCATGAAGCTCTTCTGGTGATGTTCAATATGCTGGAATAGTTATTTGCACATCCATTAGTGTAGATTAATGTAAATTTCTATCTCTCTAATGGGAGGTAAACTTGTAACATCCTCATGGAAGACATCCTCGTAACCACCACCAGTACATGGAAGAAAAAATACACAACATCTACAACACCAATGATCATTTTATCCAACTGATGAGATGTCAGATAAACCCTCATAGGTATGAGTCCATCCAGCACTATCTTTGTTTCCAATTCGCTGAAAAGGAAAACATGTTCCCATTAGTACATACACACTTAATACTCTTCCTGAAACAATAAATTAAGGAATGTAATTTGGATAACCATTCAATACCTAATATGGTTTCATAAGGTCTCATCACTACTAAAAATAGATCCCAATAAAAACTATCATCTCAATTTTTTACGAAACACTATCATCACATGTTTGTGATTAATGAGTCATCTCTAGTATGAGTCTCTATGAGTAACAGTTGTCAGAAGTCCTCAACCAGAATCAAAAATTCTCGAATAACATATTTGTAAATAAAATAATGACAGGAGAAACTTACTATCAATACTGTAGCTATGGTATAAAAATAAAAAATAGTATGTTGAATAATTTCTAAATCCTCTGGGTCATTAGCTTTCACCACCTACTAATACCCCCACTCTTATCCTCTTTCTCCATCTACCTAACATGGACCACCTGGGGGATGTGATATTAATAAGTAAAATCTTCTACCACCTCCTAGTACTCTCTTATTAGAAAAAGAAAATTTCCACCCTATAATCATTTCCCATCCGTCCTCTTTTTATGCCTCAATGAACCATCCACATTCTCCCTATCAGCTATACGATGTGTAAGATAATTTCTTGATAGATGTCTCCTATGATGTGAATATGTTGGACACCTCACCTAAGGTGGGATAGACACATCCTATAAGCCCTAAAATATATACCCTATGTCTTGGGACCTCCACCTAAAATTCCTCCCACATCTAGGTCAATGAGACTAATGTTGTATCTCAACTACCAAGGACTTTACTCCTAATTTACCCCAACCATAACCTAGTAGTTGTGTCATCTCATCCAAGAAACACACAAAAACAAAATATCTCCCAACCAAACCAATATTGGTATTAATTCTTATAGTTGTAACATAGGATGGGTTATATACGTGTAATCATCACTCAAAGTATTGATCCAAAAAATAGTTCCAGCATAATATCTTACATCAAGGGAGTACATGGTGTGTAGTAGGGGTACACAACATATCCCTTTGACTCTGGATCATGATCATGTAAAATGTCCCATAACCAATTCCATGTGGATGTACATGGTATTTTTCTTCCCATATAATTCTGTCTATATACCCATACATGTCCTAACTCATGTACATGCCATTTATGTACGACCATGTAATATTACCCAGTGTACCGTTGTCCCCATACACTAATGAAATGATTGAGTTCCCTTAAAGATACATTCTACACTATTTGGGATGCGATCACACACTGTGTGACTGAGTCACATGTAATTTGATCCTTTAATCCATCCAAATACCCTAGCTACTATTAGGTGGACCCCTCACATGGTGTAATCAATAATTACATGTTATGTCGTTTTACTTTCTCTAGAAAAAGTGGTTATTTTTTTGTGCATTCTCACGCCGTCATCACTGAGAAATTAAGAATAAAAATTTCCCAAAAATCAAGGATCAATTCTAGTCCAACCTAATTGTGGACATTCTATGGATTTCATCCCTTGCATATATTGGGGAAACATTGACAATGATGTTTCTCATTTCACACTAATAAACACATTAATTGGATATGTATATCATTCAATCTATTGTTGATACCAACATTATGCCACCTTCATGTTGTGGAGATCTAAAATCTACAATATCGATTCATTGGGCCATGAAATGGGTGCGAAAACAATAGATTTCTAGGTATATATAAATCAATAGGGCAAATAATGAACAATAATGATAAGAAAATTTTTTTGAGGGAAAACGAAAACAACAATCATGTTTAACGGACCGTAGAGGATGCAATAGTTTTATGAAATTAATTTATATTAGAATGACAAAGGAATATATAATAATTAATACCAATGAAATTATCCCCATAAGTCCCCATAATAATCATATCCCATAATATTCATGAATTTCTAAAAAATAAAATTGTTCATTTATCCATGTTCTTCGTAAAAACCAAAAATTGCGAAATAATCCCAAGAAAACAATATCCAGCCTCAATATTGATCGATCATAGATATAGAATGAGCTTGCATCATAGTTGATGGTGAGGTACCATAATCATGTTGCACAGTAATCATTGATCCATGATCAGGTTGATATTCACTACTGAGAGATCCTCAAATGCTCTCTCTAGGGTTTCCCCGACGAATTAAGGGTTATGAGCGTAAATAATGAATTCTATAATATTCGTATTCTTAAATAAAATTTTAAGATGTTGTGTCTATAGATAAATAAAATAATTTTATTTTATAATTTTATTTATATTTTGGTTCGCATTGACATTTCCACCGAAACCAAACTCCATGAATGTTTATGTCATACCAGTGGTAAAACCAAAATTCTAAACTCAATAGTTTACTCATATTTCTAATCTTGGCCGAGTTTCAATGTTATTCCGTTTTTTAGGAAAAATACATGTACTTCTATTTAATATATTTAATATATTTCATACCTTTATTCTTGAAACATCGTGCCTCAGAATCCTAGGTCATCTCAGTTCATGGTCTTGAATATAATCTATAAAGCCTCTAAAACGAATAAATGAAAAAATATGAGTCACTACACATATATATTTATTTTTCTATATTGTCCCCATAAAAATAATATATACACTCTCGGTTTGTCTGTAGCCTCTAGTATATGGGGAGGCATCCCATATTTTTACTATCAATATCAGAATGAAAACTAATAATTGTTAATAAGCTATGGATGTATCCAAGAGTAATTAGAGATTTTAGGTGAATGAAACAAAATATTATATTTGTGATTTTTCTAAATTACTATTTGTGCATGTGGTAGACCCATGACCTTTTAATATATATGATCATATTATGGATATTACAATAAATTCCCAAGAACAAAAATTATTATTTAAATTTTTGGTTACAATGAGAATCATATTTCTACCATGGTTCTCAATTATTTGTTTTGTATGATTTTCACTTTCCGTGATAGTCCAATATTTTTTATATTTAGGATTAATATATAATTTATCTCATAATGTATTTTGAATGAGGATTATTTTCAGGAATTATATTTTTCCTGTTGTGTTGACATGACATATTTGCACCAATTTATGATTGATGTCAAAAAATATAGAACATCTAGTTAATTCATATTTCACTAACAACTTATATAGAGTTTTCATATATAACATGGTTTTGTAATTTTAAATTGATAGACCAAAGTGTATTCATTTCCTATGATATATCAAGGGGATATATGATGAGATTATAATAGGAAAATGTTATAAAATACATCAATATAATAGATTCATGGGGACCCTGGTAGGATTGAATTTGTATTAGATTCCTTAGATAAAAAATTGTTGTGGGTTGATATGATTATTGTTGTGAATTAAATAGGTTAGGTTATTTAATATGTTTATAATATACTATACAATTTATTCCAATATAGATTCTTTGTTTCATAAAACATAACCCAAAAATATAGTTATGGGGTACTAAAATCAAATCATCATTGAATTTTTTACTTTATATATATATATATATTGGTAGATGAGAATGTGATACTCAGAGGGGGCCAATATGTAGTGGACAACGAGGATCAGTCCGAGATTACATATTTTAAATGGTAATTTATGTATATGGATATGCATTTAGAATTAGTTCCTTCGAATATTCACTTGAGTTTTGATAGGATTTTAGATATCAAAATTTATTGATATGGTTCGCTGAGTGGATTTCGTGAGAACAGATGTTTTTGGTTGATGATAGAGATGAGAAAGAATTTGTGTTTCTGATGAGAAATGGTTTATATGATATTGTGATTATGGGTTATTCTAGAGGTCCTAGTTCTTTTAAAATTTGGATCATTATACTTATAAGGTGGCTAATATATAAAAGGGTAACCTAATGTAGTGGTTATAAGGGTTTTTATTTTCCCAAAATGCCTGTTGAATGGGTAGATTATTTAGATTACTCAATATATTTACCTTATCAACTATCATGTATGTGGTTCTTGTATGGAGGATCCTTAACCATTTTTGATATTGAACAATGTGTACTGCTTTCTTTGAAATCAGGTTTTCATTGAATGTGAATGATCTGTGTGATTTATGTCCTAATGTATTAATGATGTGTTTCCCTGTGGCACAGTAGTATAATAGTAATGGATGATTATTGTTTTGGAATAATGAATAGTGATTTTTTTTATCCTGCGATCATCCATGGCCTAGGTGAGATACCCGATTTGGTTTTGGAGTGTTGAGGGATATTCAAAAAAGATTTTAGTGATGTTTAGAGGTTTAATGTTATATATTTACATACCTTAGGATAGCAAGGATGATATGTGACTCATATGATCATGAGTTGGGTTTTATGTTTGGTTGGTACTTGAATAAAATCCTTCTTTATTATGTTAATATCAAAATAACATGATCAAGTTATGATGGATTCATTTATGATACGAATTGATAGTCCAAATTGTATGGGATGAGGTATGGAGAGTTTGATTATATTTTTGGGGGAATCATTTCTTAGATCATCAAGGAGATCGAATAGTTTCCCCTCTATGATTTGATGACACGACTAATCATCAATAAAGTTATTTCTGATAGGATGGGTGAATGCGGTTTTGGAGGAGTGAAATGTGTGTCATAAAGTATCCTATTGAGGTTTTTGTAGAAAAATAGCATTAGTATATCAAAATGGTTGGGATTGAACTATTTGATGCCAAAGAGGGTGAACATGTTTTCTCAATAGAAAACTCATCATAAGCTAAAGATGAAATTCCATTGACCTAGAATCACGTAGTAATTTTTATTTCGTACTAGATCTAAAATATATGTTTTATGTACATGAAAATTCATTAGTTTTAGTAATTTGTGATGTTTCATCAACATAGGAATAACCCTAATACTAGTTGGGATCTTGGTGTGGTGATACAAGTCATTAGATTATCTTGGATGATTTTTGATTCTGGTAATTTAGAGAATCCGATATAGATGGATTTCTAGGTGATATTAGATTTTATGTAAGAATATTGTGTTAGATGTATTTTTATCATTTGAAATGGACTGTTGGATATTTTGTTGTGATTTTGTGGTGGGTCTTATTTATGGTTATTTGGTGCTCATGTGATGGTTTTATGTGAACCATGGAAAGTAATTCATCTAATTGTGTAATTACATAAGTGGTAGGGTAGTTTCAAAATGTGTTGATGATTGAAAAATCCCTGGACTCCTCTATGTTTTAATACACTAGGATCTTTTGGTGATATGTTAGTGCATTGATGAGTTTTGGTGAGAATTATTGATAAATTTAATATAGATGTGTTTTAAATGGTGTTTTCCATTTAAATACATGCTATGATATGGACACAACACCAAGAGGGTCATTTGAATACTAAAAAATTATTTTTGGATGGTGCTTTAGTGATGGAACCAAGTAACGTAATTATAAATTATGATATGTTTATTTTATTATTTGGATCCATTTTAAAGTGGAATAATTGATTAACAACCCAATAAATTCTCATTGTAGATGATCTTTTTAAGATCCATATTAATTTTTTGGTAAATGGGGGAGAGTTTTGTAAATGATTTTAGTGAATTTTGTTCATCATGATTAAATTTGTAGAGTATAAGAACACATAAAATTGGGGACTTGAACATGATCTTTCAGTTGTGAAATAATGACTAAGATAGGATGAGGCGTTGTTTTAAAGGCCACTTTGGATTCTTGAGGATGATATGTGATATGATGTAGATATTGAGAATCTTGTCAAATTTCATGTTTTCCATACTAAATTATTTTTGTTACTTTTTATTGGAAGTTTGTTTTAATAACATATGATTGAAATAATTATTTTGTGTTTGAACATATCAATGAAGTATTTTTATTGATGACCATGTACTAATGGGTTATTTGAGTTCTTGAGTGGGTGTTTGGGAATGAAAAAGTAACCACATAGAACTTGGGAGTAGTCACGGTCAAAAATAGGGAGCAACATGGAATAGATCTTTCTATGGTGGAGGGAGAAATTACGAATCCCATGTGGTGGATCCCATGGAGATGCAAGGTTCTTGGTAACCACCACCTCATTTTGGAGCATATTCACTAGTCATTTGGTAAGGCATTGTGTTTTTCAGAATCATAATGAAATATAGATTGACTATGTCATACTAAATACACATAGAAAACTTAGGATGAATGGTTACATGATGGAAGAAAAATTAGGGATGGGTTTATGACATAGTTCTGGTTATTTTGGGTGGCCAAGGATCCAATAAAAAATGGAGAGTAAGAAGGATTACATGGGTTTGGGGAAAATTCTTCTATATTTTAGTGGATTAAGGGAGGTTCAACATATAATATTTGAAGTCATAGTACATGTTTTCCTTCTACTCAACATGTTTCAGGAATAATAGAAAACTCATCCTTTTCCAATTAATAGTTTTTTTATTGATTATTTTTTCCACCTCATTCATTATTGTAATTGGAAACCACCACCTCCATAATCCTTCAATACCCCTTGGATTGAGGAGTATAATTTTGGGAACAATTTTAGTATGAAAGGTGATTCATTCATCTATATTTTATTATCATATATAGTTTTTGTTTTTTTATATCTCTGTTAGTTTCTACATCTTGGTTTTGGTTCAATTTATGATTCCACTAAAGAGTGTTGGAATTAGGTTAGGATGAATGAGTTAATGATAAATATGGCTTAATTTAATTTATATAAGAAAACCACATGACTTCTCCGCTCATTGTGAGAATGGTACATCGACATATATGTTCTTCTAGTGTTTTTAGATAAATTCCATGAAACTAGATATTGAACAGTTTCATATTTTTGGAGGTTTTTCATGGTTTGGTGTGGAGAATCTACCTCAATGCTTCCATGGGTGGTTTATCGTGTTTTTAATATAAATAGAGAACATATTGAGATTCTATGAATTTATTCAAATCGAAAATGTTTCATAAAAATCATTTTAATTTGAAAATAATTATAATTTGATTATAGTTTGTTAAATTAGATGTTATAGAAAGTGTTGGAGGCCTCCTACTAATGGAATATTGTTGGATAGAAATGTACATTCTTAGGTGAAAATTTTATAGAATTGATTCAAAGTTTATAACTCCATGGTTGAGGTAAGGACCCCTTAATAGTTGATAGAAGTTATTTATTTATTTATATGAATATGATATGTCTGTTATTTCCAACATTGGGAGATAATGAATTTTAATTTAAATTAATTTCATAAATAAAACGAAATTAATGGATGATTTTATCAATGATCCTATGAATACATGGTACCATTCATCACTATATTCATGTTTCAACAACCAGTAGACAAGGATTTTTGAGAAATTAATTACTTTAGATATATGTCTATTGGTATGTGAATTTCATGGAAATAAATTAACAAGTTTACTAACCCATGTGATAGGAGCACTTAACGAATTCTTGTTTGAGTTGAAAGAGGGATTAAAATGTGTTGACAATGGATTTTATTTATCGAAACCAATAGATCAATTATATGATTTAGTCTTTTTGATATTATTAGGCTGTTAGTGTTCCTCCCCAGCTTAGTTATGATTATATGGATGGGTATATCATATAGATATTTATGGGAATGTTTTGTGTGTGAACTGACTTATGGTGTATTGGAAGGAGATGGGTATTGAATCCATATCCATTATATGTATATTATTATATGGGTAATGATCTATTTTTATAATTATGACTTTGTTGAAGGGAATGATACCCTCATTTGAAGAGAAATGATTCAAGTGATGTGTTTTAGATATAGGAAACCATGAAGTGTTTTTATGCATGATGAGACATCTGGGACCATTGGATTCACCCCAATGATATGGTTTTCCGAGAGATAGGTTACAAAAATAAATGTAAAATGATTAATGTGATTGGGTAATAATAAAACATGAAAACATGATTTTATCTTTTTATGTGTTTGATAACATAATTTAATTGTTTTAAGTGTTCATAATTGGGTATGGGGATAGTTATTGGGAGACAGTCGAACTCGTCCATATATATTATATGAATCAATTTGGTTGGTATGTTTTTCTAACTCATATGTATTTGGTTATATGGTAATATTATAGTTTACTCCTAGTACCAAACCTTAATTTGATCAATTCTTTTTAGAATACTTCAGACAATCTCTTCATATTCATTCATCATTCTTGATATAGGTAAAATATTCATTCAATGTTCTCCTAGGATTAGAATATGACCCTTTGTTAACATACACTTGAATTTGGTTTTAAGATCACATTATTTGCATACATTTCTTGACACCAAATGGTGTGATATTATTTTATCAGTCTGAAATTACATTATCAATAACCAATATTATGTAATATACATATGAAATATATTTTTGGTATTTACATTCAAATAATTGATAAAAAAAATTAAATAAAAATTCCCATATTTTTCTCATAAAATGTAAACTTTTACCATTATGCAAATATATTATTACTTTTCCTAAATAATTTAAAATTTTCGACAAAAACATCTAAACATGATACCCATCAATCCATCTCATCTGTAATGCATTTCTTTATAACATGCGGTAATGGAAATGTAATAAGGCTGAAAAAAATTTCTCTATTAAGTAAAACATAGGCATTAGGATTAGAATATATTAAAAGAGAGTAATATGATCATGTGAGTATGAGAACATAATCACAATTTCAAGATGTAGAATATGATTTTTGTACCAAAAAAGCACATCAAATAAATATTTTTTAACATTTCTTACAAGAATATAACAGAATAATTATATAATAAATGATCAAAGATTAATCATGATGATTACTTGGGAATGAATTGTCATGACCCATCCCAATGGTGCTCATGTTGTGACTAAACCAAGACCACCTTCAATAGGCCATGGGATGGAAAGTTTCATCGAGTAGGAATATTTCTCAAATGTGAGGCATCTGCTTAGATACTAGTATGCGCGCACCCATCTCCAAACACAACAAAATGATATGTAAAAAAACTATGTAAACTATGCATTCTAACCACTAAAACTATAACAAAAACAGCATGCAAAGAGAATGTAATGTATATAATGGTAAACCCATCCAGAATACAATCCCACCAAAATAATGACAACTGCGAATATGACCCTCAAAAAAGGCTACTGAAGCTGCTATAGAAATATGTCAGAATGACCTCTACCGATCTAATCTCACAAGACACCATCTGACCCTTGTCCTTTTTTTGCTCCACGTAGAACTCCATTAAAGCATTGGTCATCTGAAAAATACCTGACATGTGCGGTAAATTCCATATTGGGGTGTGTAAAATGACACTTAATTGGACACCCTGAATTCACAATGAATAAAACACATACGACTTCATAGTCAGATCTATATAGGTATACACCAATACATGTACCATGAATATCTAGATATACTCATAACCAGCCACAAATTTATAGAGGATGAGTCACATAAAATCATTAGCCACAAGATTCTGCTCGAGGCATGCTCATTCTGGGGGAAATCACCCCTCGAGTCTTGATTTCACCATGGAATCATACATGTGGTCCTTTTAGTCTAAGTCCCTCTTAAAGAGAAAAGGCTGGTTAATAGATCATGATATAATGATAGGGTAATCTCCTCAGAGAATACAACAAACCCGATCTATATTAACCCACATCATAGAGGTTTCTTCTCAAAAAACAACAGGAGACCTACTGATGTGCCTCGTAACATATGGTATTATCCTCCAAGAGTACAATGAACCCTACCGATACAGACCACTAGATAGAGGATTAATTCCCTATGCTCAGAGGTCACATGAATAACAAAGATTCTCCATCAGTGGTGATATAGTATCACTCTAATTATATTTTGGATTCCATACCCCAATCTGGGCCCCTATCACCTCGAGGGGATTTCATCCTAGAAATGTGGATGTAATGCCATACCAAACCCTCATGGAAAGAACTAGGTTTAAGAATCACACCTAATATGTTCCTCACTAAAATCCATCAAACCAGTCTCAAAATGACCGCCTCTTCATGAGGGTCCCAACACTACAAGTATCGTATCAAATGTCCCGATGATTTGAATGTTATGGATCTTTTAGTGAAATGGGGCCTATAGGGTCAGGGTCTGGTCCGAACTGGTTGTGCTGACCCACTGGACTCAACCCAGAACACAACATGAAGGCCCACCCACCTGCAGAAGTCATGGACTGACTATTCGTGCCCCACCCTAATCATGTGGTCACATGACATCATGCCAGCCGGTTGCTCTGGTCATTGCGACAAGTCCATGATCCAAGTAGCCGGTCCATGTGACAAATTCCAATCTGCAGCTCTGTCATGGGTCCTCCATCTCACATGATTCTGGAAAGCTTTGTCCCTCCACCACTGACTTTCAATCTGGAGGGCTCCTTCTCCAACACCCTTGCACCAACCTGGTAAACATTCACATCTATATCTCTGCCAAAGAGGCCTCAGGCCGCGACTCTCACCCAACTCCATCATCCAGCCTGGACAGTTGTCCACCTCATCGGGATGCCTTGCTGACGTCCATTCTTTCCGTACTTCATTGATCATTTCTTCATTATGATTGATTATCTTATTTTGGGGAAAGGATACCTAATATAACAAATGCTAAATGTTTATGGATCTAGGCCTTGTTCGCGTCAGCCATAATCCGTCCACATTAGAACTGAAGAATATAGGGACAAAATCTAAATCAAATATTCTTTGATTCATTTCATGATAAACATCCTAAAATAAAAAACCCATCCCGCAAATATATCCTCAATCCATGATTCAATACATTCATCAATTATGACACATTTATTATAGGAATGTAAGAATATGTAAGGAATCAAAATCAAAACACATTCCATATCTAGGATTGGATCATTCACTATCAGGGATTTGTCTTCATTAATGATCCGTTGAAAAACTATCTCATTCCACATATCTATCGTCATTCTCCATTGATAGAAAAGACATTAGGCTTCTCTAAATACCTCTTAGGGTATTCTAGTGTTCTAAAGTGTATCCTTGGACTCAGGAATCTAGTTTTAATAAAAAGGAAACAAATATATGACACTTCGCAAGGTGAAATTAATATATTTTTATTTAATATATGAATCACATTAACATCAAAAATTTAACATTCACCCTAAACCCACACTGGTCAATGTTAGGACCTTCTTAAGGTAATGAGGTTGTTTTGGTTACAATGGTGCCCTCATATTTTCAATCAGGGTAAACATTTAGAATTTATTAATGTTTAAATTTAGCCATCGAGTATTTTTAATTTTAAAAAATGAACTGTATTCATTGATTAATTCTATTCACATCAAGCCTTATAATCTCATGTCATATCAATCCATTGTCTCTACATTTTCCCAATTAATTTTCTTAAATAAATTAGAGAAAAATCCTAATCATTACATTCTCACAACCATATGGAATTACATCCCAGAAAGCCTAAACAAGGGCTACTCTACAAAAATGTAAGGGTACTGAGCACACATCTCAGCCTTCCACTCCCAGGAGCTCTCCTAGTGATTCACGTGATTCCAAATAACTTGAACTAGAGGACTCAACTTTCCATAGGGGATCTAATACTTCTAATCCTCGATCCCCACTAGGTACTCCACAAACATCACCCCATCGTTAATGTTTAGCTCAGCCAGCCGATGTCGTGCGATGGGTCAGGCATGTACCTCCTCAACAGCAACACGTGAATGACATCATGCACCCAGTGTTATTGTGGGAGTAGAGCTAGGTGGTATGCCACCTCACCAACTCTTTTAAGAAACAGAAAAAATGATGAACATTAGTGATAACATGCCACCCCAGGAAAATCTATACAATCCATGTCCCGGTGAGACCTGAAGGTAAACTTCATATCCCCCCTCAAACTCTATGTGCCTTTGTCTACTATTAGAATACAACTTCTACCATCTCTATGTAGTCCTCATCTACTTTCGGAGGATATGAACCTTCTTGGTGGTATCCCGTACCAACTTTGGACCTATTTTTGATGAATCTCTTTGGATAGTCTAGACAAATGGTTTTCTTCAAGTTCACCAATACAATGCCTCAAATGGAGACCTACCAATGGTGGAGTGGTATCTTTTGTGGTATTCAAACTCCACAAGTGTTTGGTGGTATTCCAAATCACGAAGAATGTCCAATATGTGTTCATGTATCATGACCTCTAGAACCAGGATGGTCCCCTCAGTCTAACCATCCGTCTAAGGATGAAAAGATGTTCTCAATTGAATCTAAGTCCCTAAAGCCTTCTAAAAACCATGTCATAGACGATATGTGAATCTAGAATCACAAACTAAAATTAACATTAAGGGAAAATATTTAAGTAAAACTATCTCCTGAATATAGATTCATCCCATTAATTTCATATAATTCTTCTCACGGATGGGTTTCATGTGGGATGACAAGGTGAGTCGGTCAACGTTCACCAAGATGGTATTGTTTCCCCTAGATATGTGTGGTAAACCTTTCATAAAGTCCATATATATCTCATCCCACATCCACTCTGGCACCGTGAGTGGCTGATTCGAGAATGTCAAAAACTAATACTTTTCTTTCACTTGTTTACATGAGAGGAATATAGAAAAAAAATCGACCATTGCCTTCTTTATCTATGGCCACCAGAAAATATTTCGAAGGTATTGGTACATCTTCACCACATCTAGATGTACCACCAAGGTGGATGTGTGTAACACCCTCAAAACCTCTTCCCACAACACCACTGGAACAACTGTGTTCCCTTTGAAGAGAATTAACTACTCCCCACTTATCGAATATCCATTAGGGGATTAACTTGTGGAAAATTGAGAACATCGTGACTCGCAGTCAAAATCCCCATGTGGTGCCTCCATAACTCACCATAAGAGTGGAGGGATACCAACCATCATCTATAGATAAGCTGCAACACCATCATCCACAAAGGATATTTTTAGCATAACCAACTATTCCGACACCACAATCTACAACCACAAGATAGATATCATATTTGATGCCTCAGGCGCCACATTCCCCTTCTTAGGAGTATAGAAAATCTCAAATTCATAGTCTTATAATAACTATAGCCACAACATTTGTCGCATGTTCAAGTCCCTATGTGAAAATATATACATGAGGATCTTTTGGACTGATTATATGGTAAACAGCTCCCCCATTAATTAATTCCACCACATCTTCAATGAGACGACCAATGTTACCAGCTCAAGAACATGGGTCCTGTAGTTCTTCTCGTGCTCTCTCAACTTGGTGTGGCATAGGCAATCACAAATTTCCCCTATATCAGGATGCATCCTTGACTTATTCTTAATTCATCTAAGAACACTATATACCCAAAACCCTCCCCAGTTATCCTCAAGAAGGGAGTTCTTGTCAGCCACCATCTCATCTCTTGAAAACACTAATTTTTTACTTTTTCATCCCCACGAAGGATCATCCATTCTATTTACAACATTTCAAGAGATCTACTACCCTGAAAACATCGGGCACAAATCTCTTATTGTACCCAGAAGAACCCTGAAAACTCCTCACCTCGTTTAAAGTCCTAGGTGGATCCCAATCAAACACTTCCTCAATTTTATCCAGATCCACTCCTACATCAGCTTCTGAAATCAAATGTCCCAAAATGTGGTCCTCCCAAATCCAGTGCTAACACTTTGATCACTTCCCATAAAGCAGGTTCTCTTAATTCATGTTCAGAACCATCCTCAGGTGTATCGTAAGATCCCCCATAGATAATAAATACCCTAGGATGTCATCGATGAAGACTATGATGAACCAGTCAAGGTATGGCTGGAAGATCCTATTCATGATTCCCATGAACAATATTGGGGAATTTGTTGTGCCAAACAGCCTTAACATCTTCTTGTATTGGCCATACTGACCAATGAAAGTTTTCTTCCGTACATCCTAATCCGATAAACAAAGCGAATGATATCCAGATCTTAAGTTTATCTTCAAGAACCACCTTACACCTTTCATATGATTGATGAGGTTGTCAATTCTCACCAGTGGATACTTGTTCTTCAAGGTCACTTGTTTGTTGTGCTTGATGTCTGCACATAGCATCAAACTCTTGTCTTTATTCCTGGAAAACAATGTCGGTTCTATCTTGGGTGAAACACAGGGTATCATGAAGCCCTTCCTCTACAAGTATTAAGTCTGTACCCTCAACTGATGAAGATCTCCAGGAGCCATCCGATATTCAGGTGTGGATATTGGCCTCGTCCCGAGGAACATATCAATATAGATGTCAACCTCTCTACGAGGAGGTAATCCTAGAACATCCTTGGAGAAGAAATCTATGCATTAGTCCACAAAGTTTGGAAACTGGGGACTCCTATCCTCCACCACACCAAAGGTGAGTATAGCTAAATTGTGAGTGATAGGCAACACCCTCAAATTCATATGTCCATCTGGAAATTTCTTTGATTCTTTTCGCCGACATAGGAAAACCTGATGCTATCAATATAGACACGTTGAATTCTCTTCCTAAAACAATCAATCAAAGAATGAATTTTGGATAACCATTATATAATTAATATGGTTTCATAAGGCCTCATCACTAATAAAAATAGATCCCAAATATAACTCTCAAATAAAATAATTATGAAACACTATCAACACGTGTGTGTGATTACTAAGTCATCTCTAGTAGGTGTCACTAAGAGTAACGATTAACCCAAGGCCTTAACTGGAATAAAAAATCATGAATAACATATGTATCAACAAATTAAGGACAAGTGACTCTTCCAATAAATAATAAATCTATTTTAAAAAAGGAAAACATATCAGGTATAATAATTTCTATAGCCTCTAGGTCATTAGCCCTGACCACCTTCAAATACCCCAACTCTTATCCTCCTTCACCGTATTCTTCACATGGACCACCTGGGGGTGGTGCTGTTAATATGTAAAATCATCTGAAACCTCTTAATACTCTTATATTTCCGCTAATATGATTTCCTCCATACAAAAATTTCTTATCATTCCTCTTCCTATACCATTAATGACCCATTCCTGGTCTCCCAGTCATCCATATGATGGGTAATACAATATCGAGATACATGACTCTTATTTTTCAAAGATTTTGGCCACATCCCCCTAGGTGGGCTCAACACATCCTTTTACCCCTGATCTATATACCCTTTTTCCTCAGACCTCCTCCTTAAATTCCTCCAACCTCGAGGTCTATGAGACTAATTTTTTCTTCCGACTACTGAGGTCTCTACGCCTACATTACCAATATTGGAACCTAGAGGCTTTTTCCTCTCATCCAAGAAACACTCAACAACAATTTATATCCCTTCCACCCAAATATATGTAGGAATTCATAGAGTTATAACATTGGATTGGTTATCACTATGGAATCCTCACTTGAGGATTCATACCAGAGAAAACTAGTCATAGAAAATATAAATCATTTACATAGAGAGGTTGGCGAACCTCGGTGAATACTCTACTACATTCTTTATAGTGTGTTGGAGCTACAAAATAATGTGGATAAATACATCCATAAACATAGCTGGAGATAAAACCTCCCTAAAATGGAACTCAAACACCCACCATTCAAGATTCTCTTCATTGAACGATCGGGTCACCAAACCTCACCATTTCATAACAAAACCAAGAATAAGGCTCACTTCCTGAACTAGTATATAATCGGTTGGTTTCCATACCATATGGAACACTCATGTTAGTACATAAATATATTCCTCATATGCATGAGGTTAAATCTCACATTAGAACCTGATGGTTCTATATTTATAAAATTCCTGAAGTGTGCTAAGCCTACACAACTCGTCAACTAGTATAGTGGGCACCATCTGTTGCTCAAAGGTTGGTGGTATAACTAGCTCACCACTAAGAGGTAACATCTCTATATATTTTTCCCATATTGACACCTCATCGATGTGGGAATCACTGACATTATCCAGATGTTGAATCCAAAATAGAATATGTTGAAGATCCAACCTAAAAAAATAAATTAAAAGGAAAACGATCAAAAAGTATATATAGATATAAGACTCAAGAAGTATATATGAACCATTACATGTCCCCATATCTTTCATGTCGAATTGTTTTTGGTTTTGGACAATGACCCCATGTACTGATTTAGGAGGTATGTGAAAATATTCTTCGTGTATAGATACATCATATGCTTTAGAACACATCCATGAGTCAAATTGTACAAATGTTTTCTGTCTGATAGTTAATTTTCATTGTTTTTTCCATTATAATTATACATTATATGTCTAATAATATAAAATATATATTTGAGTCTCACAAACAAGGTCATGGGTTATACCAATAACCCAATCTATATTATACAACATAGTATATGATCAGTGCCCTTGTAGTGTTGGTCATGATGAATCCATGAACACCACCTAAAAAATAATGAAGAATATATGATCTCACTTTAGGCCTCACTAACATATTACATCAATTCTATCCCATTATTCCTACTAATGGGAATGTTAAGATATATATAGGAGTTGAATCTATTGTAACTGTAAGGGAATGGATATTGGGAATACACCCAAATGAAAATGTTCCAAGGTATAGTGAATAATGGGTTTCATCCCAACATCAAGGGAGTACAAGGTTTGTAGTAACGGTACACATCGTTTCCCTTTGACATTGGTTTATGCTCGTGTAAAATGGACCATGACCATTTCCTTGTGGATGTATATGGAAATTTCCTTCCCATATACCTCTAGTTGTGTACAAATACATGTCCTAGATCCTGCACATATCAACCAATCTATGAACATGTAATAGTAACCAATGTACCACTGGCCACATACTCTTAGGAAACATTTAGGTTCCCTTGGAGGTACATGAAAAATTATTTGGGATGTGGTCACACATCGTGTGACCAAGTCATAATTCATGTGATCCTTTACACTATCCTAAAAAAATATCTACAGTTAGGAGGTCCCGACACTCTGTGTAATCCGGAATTACCTATTGTGTTGTTTGGGATTCTCTAGAAACTTCGGTTCTTCTTTTCGTGTATGTGCATGCGTCAATACTATGAAATTTGGCCTAAAATTATCCAAAAATCAATGATCTATTCTAGTAAATCCTAGCTGTATCCATCCTCTAGATTTCAGCCACTGAATATTTTTGGGAAGCATCCTTAATGTCATTTTCCATTGCACACTGATGAACACATATATTGGGTATCTGTATCTTTCGATCTATTTTTTGATACCATCATTGCACCACCATCTTGTCGTAGGAATCCCAAATCAATAATATCGATTTTTTGGGCCCTAAAATGAGTTCACAATAATCTATTTCTACATATATGTAAAACTATTGTCCAAATATAGAACACCTATGATAAGAAAAGAAATGCGGTAGAATAATAAACAATTTTCATGTTTAACAGACCTTGGATGTTGTTACTATTGACCGAAATTTATTTTTATAGCATGATGAAGTTATAGAAAATAATTAATAACAATGAAATTATCCCAATAAATCCCCAAAATAATCATATCCAATAATATGCATGATTTTTAATAAATCCATTGGATTATTGATCCATTTTCTTTGTAAAACACAAAAATAGGGAAAAAATATTAATAAAACAATATCATACGTCAATATGGATCGATCACTGATGAAGAATGATTTTGAATCATAGTTTTAGGTGAGATATTAGAATCATGTTTCACACCAATAATTTAACCCTGATTTGGTTGACAATCATTAGTGTGAGATCCTCTAATTTTGTTTCTAGGTTTTCTCTAATGACTTTAGGGTTGTGTTTGAAACCCTTGAATACCTAATATTTGTATTCATAAATATAATTTTAGGAGGTTTTGTAAAAAATAAAATAAAATAATTTTATTTAATAATTTTATTTATTTTTATGATCGCAATGACTTATCCACAAACACTACTTTCCATGAATGTTTAGGTCAGACCACTGGTAAAACCCAAATTCTAAACTCCACATTTTCCTCATATTTCTAATCCAGTCCCTATTTTGATGTTATTCCATTTTTTCAGGAAAAAAACATACACAAATATTTAATATATTTAATTTTATTCAAACACAAATTATGGGCACACCAGGCCTCAGAATCTCATGACATCTTAGTTCTTTGTCTAAAAATAAATCTATAATTTCACTAAAAATAATTGGTGAAAAATTATGAGTCACTAAACATACATTGTTATTTGTCTATATAGTCCCTATAAAAATACCATATACACTATCTCCTTTCCTAAAACCTCTAGAATATTTAACGGCATGCCAGATTTTTTCTATCAAAATCAGACAAGACACTATAAAGTGTTAAAAATCTTGGTATGTTTCAAAGAGCCTTTAGAGGTTTATGTTGAATGATGTGAAATAATGTATTTTTGAAATTTTTTAATTACTATTAAAACACCCCAAGATTTTGAATATAAATTTAATATTGAATGCATGATACAATATATCTCTACAAAACATGACTTTGTTATGACCAAGACAGTAAACATAATTTTACCGCCTCTGTGATTTTAAATTTGAATAAATGACACACATGGTTGCGTTTGGGGTGATATTTTGATTCGGATAGAATTAACATAGTTTTCGATGAATATTAACCTACCCTTATGAATTGTAAAATGCCCTTTAGAATTTTAATGTTACTCTTATGAGTAGTAATGAATAATAAATAGTCCAAAAAAAAGAAAATTATCCCTTGAATATAAAAATACAATTTAGACATCATATAAGTGAAAAAATGATCATATAATAAATATTGGTATTTTTGTATTTCATAAATAATTTAATTAAATTTTTTTGGGTAATTTAATAATTTAAAATGGAAATGTATTTTAATAAACTATAATCATAAATTTTTATCCTATTTTGTTATTGTTATATGATAATTTTATGGGACAAAGATTAAAATTTTAAGGTATTAGAAAATGAGTTATAGTTTTAATGTTGTTTTTTTGATGAAATTATAATTATATTTGAAAACTAAATTTACTAGATTTTGAATTTCATTAAAAACATGGAATAAATTTTTGAATTCTACTTGTCAAAAAAATAATTGGGGTGAGTTTTTGGTATTTCTCTAAAATACAAGAAATTTAGTTGAATAATAAAATATGATAATTTATGATAAATAATATATACATGATTTATTGTTTAATATGTGATGTAATGCTAATTTAAGACAACTTGGTTCGAACTAACATGAAAATATTACTATTATGGGTCACAATAACCAATACAATTGGTTTTATTTGGAAAAATAAAAAATCATAAGTAAAATAATGGGAAAATCCTCTTTTCCTCCACTATGAGACCCCCCTCACTCCCTATTCTTTTCACTCCATTAAACCCATTATAATATCATAAATTATTCTCAAATATCCACCCAATATCCTCCTCCACATTTAGTATCCCATGGTCTAATAAAAAGTCAAAAAAATTTCCCCTATTGAGGATCTAAATGAATATTACTTCAAGAGTAAAATTCCTCTATTCATTTCTTTAATTTCATGTTCCTTTCTTTTTTATCATTCCCCACCTCCATTCATATAAATGTTATGATGAATCCAGTATAATACATGTATGGTTATGTTTTTATGGTAAATTAATAATTATTCATCATCTTATTTCCCATTCATTTATACTAGAAATGAAAACACCATCCGAAATGTGTTAATTTATCACATTCATAGATGACGAATTTTCAGTTTATATTACAATATTCAGTTCTAGCGATGAAGCCATTTTGATGGTTTAAATAGTATATATAATATGTATTATAACTTATTTAAGGTTCTATAATTCTTTTTTATTCATGATATTAATTTATAAGTAATAATGAGTTCATTGAGATCAAAAATCGCCAATTAACCCAATACAATAACCATTATCGTGTTATAAAATGACTCACCATCGCTACCAAAAACCAAATGATTTTGATAAACATTTTATATAATTTGTTTTATATAAAAACATTAAAATTTCATTCTATAAAACCATTCTCAATCTAAATTTTTATCCATATAATATTATATGTAAACTGATAATGAAAACCATGGAAGAAAACTCTCCGAAACAATGAAATTGAAACTATTAACCAATAAAAAGACCATGAATGAATCTAATAAAATTTTAATAAATAAAATTAATGTAAATTAGGTTCTATAAAAATTAATTTATGATCCTAAATTTCATTATTCAAGTCATTAAGATCATGTGAGGTACTCCTTCAGACTTAAGATCAGGGTTTTCAACCCAATGCTCCATTTTAATTCAGGTTACTTTTATTATCTATATACCTAAATTAAATCCTTATTCATTAATATGTACATCTCAGAAATATTTCTTATGTTATATATATGTGTAACCTCTAATAGAATACCTATATTTAAGTGGAATTATATATTTTACAAGAATATTTAAAAACATATTCCGGAATTACAAGCCCGACACAAGGGAATTTCTCAAATTCTTACCTATTTTCAAGGGAACTCTATAATATATTTTTAGAACCCATTATCTTCATAAAATCAGTAATTTTATTATTAAAATACTATAAAACTTAATTTATGGTTTTATACACACAAATTTCTAAAAAAACACTTCTTTTCAATGTAAAAGTGTATTAATCTCACGGATTATACAGTGATTTTGTTAGAGTATCTTCATATTTTTCAACACTCTTTTTGATAATCCTATATTATTGTGATAAATAGTTATTATATCATATATAATATTTAATTGATTGTTTTTCCATAATTTTTACAATGTATGTGATATCTTAAAACCATTCACCAATTCACTCTGAATGGTGAGTTTTTATGCATAATGTTCGGGAAAAGTAATTTACATTTCATATGTTAGTATCAATATTAATTTATAAGTTGTTTATGTTCATACCCATTAATATGATAAATTAAACGGACATATTATGAGATGGGTGTCCCATGATATATCCCCTCGATGTATCGTTAGGTCTCATGAGACAAATATATATGGACTTGGATAAGGCCATTCCACATTTTAGATATGGTTTTCGCTAAGTGATGAATTCTTTTTAGATGTCTTGGGTGAGGCCTTGAAGGTATGTTTCATAATGTCTGGAATATGAATTTACCTCATTATAAACCTTTAAATTCATAGTTCATGTAATTATTCGACAAGTATAATGTGAGTTATTATGTTTTATTATTGAAATGTTTACTCCGCTCGTATTCCTTGCATAATGTGTTCAAGATTATTAATTATAATGGAATGTGTTTTCAATTATTCACCATGAGAAATTATTATATTTATGATTTCTTCAATTTTTTTTACCCTTACTGAGAATCTTAGCTCACTCATTCTTATGTATCATTTATCATTGGAAAAGAAGATGATTATTATAATTGACTTGCATGGATAATATTAAAGTGGTTGATATTATCAATGTATATTTTATATAGTTTTTAATTTAAAGTTGTAATGTTGAACATTGGATTATATCTTTTTTCCAAATATATTGAACTACTAGGTCCTTCAGGATGCATATACCTTTATTAAATGATAATTTCATAATATAATGCTTTGACCAAGGTAACTGGGGTCGAGTATTTATAGTTGGTATCAATGAAAGTTTAATAGAAAAAATAGAAACAATATTTATAAAAAGTAGATATGGGAAAAACCCCTAAGATAGTCCTTGAGGGTGAACATACAAGAATATCATGGAAATTTGGTAAGGAATTGATTTTGTGGATCTTTCTAGCTAAAACATAACAATTTGTATATGAAAAATAGATGTGGATCTTCCAATTATGTACCTTTGAGTGAATAATCAAACATGGATTTTCAGGCATAACCCTAGGTATCCTAGTACATGTCAAAGGTCCTTACTATTCACCTAGTTTGTCACTCTTGGGGGAAATTATTAGGATAATTCATATTTTCTTTTAAATCCATTATGGAGGATTTAAATGTAAATTTTCCTCAAAGAAACAGTGTTTATGATTATTGGATTATCCATGCATATGATTTCAATTAATGTTAAGTATTATTATAATTTGAGATAGTACATTAGGATTCATATCCTAATCTAGTGTATTTCATTATTTAGAATTGGTGCCTTGTAGAAGGAATGTAATTTTCATAAATGATTATATATAGTTTAGTGATTTAGCTCCTATACAAGATAATGATGTTGGGTCTGGAGCAGTGACTTGTGCGGAGAAAAAAATAACTATACAGGGATAGCATTATTAGTTTATGAGTATTAACCTTACTCGAATAGATCATCTGAATAATTAATGTGGAGGGACTATGTTAGATCTCATTATGAGAAAATATCCTCTATTATTTAATGGGACAACAAGCCCATTCATAATATAGCACTGGATAAGTTCTTTTGAGAAGATAATTCTTCCTTTGGGATGTTACAAAAGGGAGATAGTTTTCATGGAATTTTATAATCAATAAGCAGATGTTGATCAAAGGTGGTCTCTAATTAAAAACACAAAGGAGGAGGAATAAATAAAAACACATGGAATGCAGATGATTTAATGATCTTTTCTTAGATAAAAACATTCCTTTTGAACAGTGAGCTGATATAGGAAGGCAGTTTTAGAATTTGAGGAAAATGGAAGATGAGAATGTTTTATTATATGAAGCTAACATCCCAAAGTTAACAAGTAATGTTATTGACTATGTACGTAATCCACATTTCAACATTTATCGATTCATTGATGGTTTAATATTATTCTCTTTGCGGTCACTGGTCTGCCAAACAAACTCCTTATACAAATATATAGAGTCATGTGCTGTGAAGTCAAAAAAGGGCTTCTCTAATTCTTATCACATTAAGGAAAGCAAGTTAATAATAGGGCTTCTGAAAACATGGGTAATGGAAATAAGGAAATGGTATGTAATGGAGGGGTTGAATTTCTACCCATTGATATTTGTGGATGGAAACACCCTTGTGCCTTCTTAGAAGGAAATAGAGAGTGCTAAAAGTATGGATAGAAAGTCCATCAAGCTGGTGTTTGTAATGGGAAGAATGAATCTATTAATATTAAATGCAATTTTTATAGGGATTTTGGAAACTATGATACTGATTTTCCAAAAAAAATCAAGGAAATGTGCCTCATAAAAGTATAATGGAGTAGTGACAAACTTATGTGATCACATCTGCTGATATTGATGTTCTTAATGATGTGGTTGATGGTACACTAATCATTTTTTAAAACATAGAAAATGATTTATTCGATTCTAAATCATCTCATTCTTTTTGATCATCCCAGTTTTCCATGAAAAATAGATATTTCTAATTTGAATTAATAAGGGTGTTTTCTGTCCAAACTCTTTAGGGATGTATCGTTGTAACAATGTTGTGAAAATCAGTCCACGTTATTGAATATTAACATCTTTATATGTTGATTTTTTTTCATAACCATGATTGACATTGATATAATCATCGGTTTGGATTTTCGTTCAAACCATGACGTGAAAATTTATTGTATTAATAAGGATGATACAATTTTTGTGGGTTATGTTGAATCCCTTATCTTTATAGCAGAAACATATCATTTTTATTCTCATCTAGAACACCCCCCAGTAGCTCTACTATGTTAAATTGTTGGGGGGGGGGAGGGGATGCAATTACCATGGGTGAGAAAAATAATGTCGAAATAGAGTACGTGCCTATTATGCATGAATAAGTTGATGTGTTTCCATAGGATTTACCTGGGCATCCTCGATAGCATGAAATTGAGTTTTCTATCAAATTAATTCCAAATTCAAGGCCCATATCAATGACCTCATATAGAGTTTACACTATGTTTTTAGTGGAACTGAAGAATTAACTAGAGTAATTGACTGAAAAAGGATTTATTCACCATAGTGTTTCTTTATTGGGATCCCCTATTCTTTGTTTAAGAAGAAATATGGATATGTGAGATTGTTAATTGATAACATGGACATCAATGTAATAATAATAATGAGAATGTATCACCTATATTACATTGAGGATTTATTTGATCAACTTCTAGGAGCCCAATATTTTCAAACATTAATCTTTGATAATGATATAATCATTTGTGTGTGAAGAAACGAGATATTTCGTAGAAGGTATTTCAAAAAAGGGATGGGCATTGTGAGTTTACAGTAATGAATTTTGGACAGACTAATGAACCCTCTATGTACATAGATCAAATTAATAGAGTTTTTAATGAATATCTTGATGACATTGTGGTGGTATTTATTTATGGTATCATGGTTTACTCTGTTTTCTCTGAAGAACATGAAAATAAAATAGGCTCTATTTCGAAGACAGTTAGACGAAATTAATTATATGGGATGTTTTAAAATGTGAATTTTGGCTTCCATCAGTTTCTTTTAATGGCCTCATTATATCAAAGCATGGAATATCTGTCGATCATGTAAAGTAAATGGTTGTTCAAGAATGGACTAATCCCATGAACATAACTGAGTAAATTGTTTTTATTGGTTTAACATGTTATTATCAGCATTTTGTTCAGAACATCAACCATTTAGCCAACAAAATGAACAAGTTTATACGTAAACGGGTTATGTTCATATGTACAAAAAAATTTAGGAATGTTTTGTTGAATTTAAGTGGATATTTTGGAATTCTTCGATCCTAACTCAACTATTTGGGAATTGTTATTTATTAATCTATAGTGATGCATCAAATAAAGGACTTTGTTGTGACATTTTTCATAATGATAGAGTGATTGCCTATTAATCAAGGTAGTTAAAAATTAATGAACAAAAATATCCAACTCATGTTCATGTGTTAGAAATTGTAATGTTTTCTCTAAAGATATGGACAAATTATCCCTATGGAAAAAAAATTAATATATATATGGATCATAAGAGTCTAAAATATTTTTTCTTGGAGAATTTACTCAACATGATGAAAAAGAAATTGCAAAAAATAATTAAGTATTATGATTGTTCCATACACTACAACATATGAAAGGCCAATAAGGTAGATGATGCATAGAGTAGGAAGGATCATGGAGTTATCATCAAAATGATTACTGATAAAGATCTTTTGAACAGGTATCTAATGAGGTTGGATATGGGAATTATCAAAGAAGTTGAAACATCACTACTTTTTCAAAATATTTTCCAACGATATATATTGGAAATAATTAAATCTTCAATTTCTAATGATGAGAATATTTAAATGAAAATTATCATTGTGAATGAGTGAATGTTGGTTAACTTCCTATGAAAATATGGAATTCTGAAATTTGGTAAGAGTCTATGTGGTCCCCCTATACCCAAGCTGAAAATAGAGTTATTGGATGATGCTCATAGCACAAATTTATATATACAACCTGGTTTCACTAAAATGTATTGATATTTATGAGAACAATTATGGTGGGATAACATGCAGTAGGGAATTGCGTATTATTTATCAAAATGTTTAGTCTATCAAAAATGAAGGTTGAATGATAAAATTATAGAGGATTCATGAAACCTCTACCTCTTCCTATATGGAAATGTGATAACCTCACCAAATATTTGGTCACTAGATTACCCAAAACTCCATGAAATAATTATGAAATATGTGTAATTGTTGACTTACTTACAAAATCACCACATTTTCCCACTATAAGGGAGTAGTTTCCATTAAATCTCATTGCACGACTTTATATCAATCCTATTGTGAGACATGGGGGAGAACCTCTCTCAATTGTGTCTGATCTTGATCCATGAATTACATCAAAATTATGAATAATTGATAACAAAATCTCTGGATACTGAGCTTTGATTTAGTACTGCTTATCACCCACAAACTAATGGGCAATCAAAAAGGACGATCCAACCCTTAGAGGACATTTTTAGATCATGTTCACTTGATATTAAAGGAATTTGGGATCCATATTTTCCATTAGGTGGGTTTTCATACAATAATAGTTTCCATTCCAGTATTCAGATGGCACCATCTTAATCATTGTATGAAAATAAATTCCATTCAGCAATATGCTTAGTTGAAGTTGGTGAAAAGATGATAGTGGGCCCAGAGCATGTGGAGGAAACTATAGTTTAGGTAAATACTATTCTTGGCCACATAAAAGATGCTCAATGGGGAGAGAAAATCTAGGCTAATAATCTAAGGATGGATTTGGAATTTCATGTTGGAGATCATGTTTTCTTAAAATTATCTCCATTGAAGGGTGTTTAATGATTTGGGAAGAAAGGAAAACTGGACCCCAGGTACAAAGGAACTTTTGATATTCTAGGGATAATCAGAATTATATCATATTGTACGGAAATTCCACACAGCCTATCTAAAATACACAATGTGTTCCATTTCTCATTGTTGATAATGTTCATGCCAGACCCAATGCATGTCGTCACTTTTGAAGGAATAGAATTTGAACCTGAACTATCATACTTTTAAGACCCTATCTCGAATTTGGGAAATAAAGAACAACTATTGAGGAATTAGATAACTCGTCTGGTGATGATACATTGGAAAATCATAATATCAAAGAGGCAACATTGGATCCTGAGGAGCTTATGATGAAGAACTACCCAAATCGTTTTGTGACGTATCATTCTGGTAATTTGGAGGAAGAAATTTTTGTAAGGAGGGGAGAATGTATCTCCCCATTATTTTGAAAATAAATTTAATATTGAATTCATTAAACATTACGTCTCTACACAACTCCAATTTGTTATATCCTAGTATGTAAAGATAATCTTACCACCTCTGTTATTAGAATATCAAAAAACTAACATAAACAGTTTCATTCATGGTTATATGTAGGGTCTGATGGATTCAAATTATTTTTTAATGAATAGTGACACACCCTTATGAATAGTAATGTTATAGTTATGAATAGTAATGAATAGTAAGTTGGACAAAAAATAGAAACATCACCCATTAATGTATAAATATAATTTACAAATATTTTTAGTGGAAAAATCATAGTATAAGTATAGAAATTTTTTTTCTGATAATTATTTTAATTATACTTTTATGATTAATTTTATATTTTATATTTGAAATGTATCTCCATAAAATTTAATCATAAATATTTATTTTATTCTCATATGGTTATAATATAATATTATGGGACCAAGATTAATTTTACAACGTGTTAAAAAATGACAGATAATTGTAATGTTGTTTTTTTGAAATAAATTATGATTTTATTTTAAAATTAAATTAAATATATATAGTAAATTATTTTTCAAAAATGGACTTATTCTTTTAATTCAACACGCTGATAATTTGTACGGGTGAATTCTTGGGACATTTCTAAAATAATTGAATTTTAGATGAAAATTAATATAAGATAATGTACGATAAATACTAAATACATAATTTATTGAGTCCTAGATAATGTAAGTATGGTTTTAGACCACTTGGTTAGAAATAACATGCACATATTACTATTCATTTTCCAAATAATCAATACAATCAGATGCTTTTGTCCAAATAATAAAATAATGACTACAATAATGGGGAAAACATCTCTCCTCCACTATAAAACCCCTCATCACTACCTCTTATCTTCACTCCTACGTAGCCTTGATACCTATTTAAATTCTACTAATATATCCTCCCAATCTCCTCCCCCACTTCCATAATCTCGGGGACTCATAAAAAGACTAAAATCTCTTCCCTAAAGAGGCTCTCAAGGATGATTACATCAAGAGGTAAATTCCACTTTTCATTTCTTTTATTTCATGTTCTATTATTTTCTTTTTCATTCCACACCTCCTTTCATACAAATGTTATGATGACTCCCTTACCATAAATGTACTGGAATGTTTTTTTGATAATAAATAATTCTTCGTCATCTTGCCTTCCCATTCTTTTATATTATAAATGAAAATACAATCCAAGATGTAATAATTTATCACAATCAAGGACGACGGTGTTTAAATTTCTATTACCATATTAAATTATGGTCATATAACTATTTTTAGGGATAAAAAATACTAAATTATATGAATTATATATAAATTAAGGTCCTATAATCCTTTTTCACACATGATATTAATTTATATATCAAAATGAGTTCATTGTGATCAAAATACAGACAATTAACAAAATCAATTGTCATTAAGGTTTTATATAACGATTCATCTTCACTCCAAATAAAAAATGAATTTTAAAACCACGTAATCATCTGGTTGTTCACTAATAACATTCAAATTGTATTCTGGACAACCATTCTCATTCTACATGTTTATCCATATATATATATAAATAAATCTATCATGAAAACAATGGACGTAAAAAATCCCAAGAAATGTAATTAAATCTCTTAAACCATCAAAAGGCCATAAATGAACCTAATATGGTTGTAATAAATCAATTTAATGTATATGTTGTTATGAAATAATTAATTTATGAACCATTCTTTTGTTATTAAGGTCTATAAGATCATGTGAGAAAAACCTTCAGACTTATGGTAAGGGTATTCTACCTGAACCTCCATTCTAATTCGGGTTGCATTTATTATCTACATACCATAGTTAAATTTCTATTAATTAATACTTACTCCTCATAAATTATTTTTTAATGTTATATATATGTGTATCCACCATATTTGAACCTTCATTTATGGGGAATTGTTTTTTTTAAAGCATCTTTTAAAATATCTTCAGGAAATAAACGCATGACTGAAGGGAATTTCTAAAATTCATACGTGTTTTCATGGGAATTTCTCAAATTCATACGTGATTTAAATGGAACTATATAATCTGTTTTTAGAAAACATTATCTTTATAAAATAAAAAAAAATAGGAAAAAAATATCTTACTTAATTTTCTGTTTTATATAAAAAAATTTCTTAAATAACTCATCTTTTTAATTTAAATGAGCTTTTATCTCCATAATTACTTGATGATTTTATAAGAGTATATTCATCTGTTTCATCACTTTCATTAATAGTCCTCAATTATTTGGATAAATATTTATGATATCATCTACAATTTTTAATTTATGGTTTTATGATTAGTTTTACTGTGGATGTTCTATCTTAAAACCATTCAATAATTTACTCTTAGTGGTTAGTTTTTATGAATAATGTCCAAGGAAAGAAATTTTTGTTTCATATGATAGTTTAAATATGAATGTATAGGTGGTTTAGATTTATACCCATTCATAAAAAGAATGAATTAGACTTATTATGTGATAGGTGAGGCTCTCTATTTCCCCTTAATACATCTATAGGTCTCATGAGACAAATAGATATGAACATGTACAATGCCTTTCTCATTTTTAGATATGGTTTTGTCAAAGGCCTTAATCATTTTAAGGTGGCTTAGCCGAGGCCTTGATGGTATGTTTTAGAATTTCCATAAAATGCATTTCTCTCATTATGAACCTATAAATTCATAGATCTTGTTGTTATTCGAATAGTTGAATAAAAATGATAATGTTTTATAATGGAATGGTTTACTCAACTCATATTCCTTCCATAATGTGTTCATGTTTATGATTTTTAAAGGCATGTGTTTTTAATTATACACCCTGCCTAATGTTTACATTTATGATTTCATCCACTATTTTTTCACCCGTACTGACTATCTGATCTCACCCCATCTTATGATTCTTTTTTTAGGAGAAGAATATATATATTAGGAATGACTTGTATGGATAATCATAGAGTAGTGGATATTTCCAATGGAAATTTTATATTGCTTTTCATTTATTGTTGTAATGTTGTACTCATGTATGTATCTTGTTTCTAATCCTCCTAAACTACTCAGACCATTAGGATTTGTATTCCTTGTTTATATTACAAAGTAATAAAAAAAGTCATCGGGTATAGGAAACTCAAGTTGGGTCATTACAATAATTTTTAGAGGCTGTAGTCCCATGACTTATGAATGTGTCTAATCATATGATGGATATTACACTAATTTCTCAGGAACACCAATTATGTTATAAATTATAGGTTACCATGAACATGATATTTCTATCATGGATTTCTATTTTCAATATTTTTATTATTGCTTTTAGCTAGTTACACCATTGTTTTTTATATTTATTATTAATAATGTATTTATTGAATAATCAGTTTAAATAAGGATTATTTTCATGATTTATATTTTTCTTGTATTTTTGACATGACATTCGTGCACCTATGTATGGTTTATCTAAAAAATGATAGATCATCTAGTTAATTAATATTTCACAATCAAATTATACAGTTTTTTCTAATATAACATGGTTTTGGAATTCAAATTTGATAGACCAAGGTATATTTATTTACAATTATAATTCATGAGAATCTATGATGTGATTCTTAGCAGAAACAGATATAAAGTAGCTTGTTATAATAGATGTATGGTGACCATGGTAATATTGAAAATGTAGTTGATTCCATAAATAAGAACCCTTTTAGGTTTATAAGATACTTTATATGAGTGAAATAGGATTGGTTATTTATTATGTTGACAACATAGTATATGTTTGTTTCCAATATAGATTCTTAGTTTCATAAAACCTAACCTAAAAATATTTTTATTGGGTAATAAAATCATATCAGCACTAAATGTTTCCATTATATATATATATTGATAAATGAGAATGATGTCCCCAAATGGGGGCCCAATTTGTAGAAGCTGGTGAGGATCAGTCCGAGATTACAGATTTTAAATAGTAATTTCAGTATATCGATATATATTGAGAATTAATTCCTATGAGTATTGAATGGAGTATTGATATACTTTTAGAAATAAAATTGTATAGAAATAGTCCCAATAGTGGATTTCACGGTCACATAATTTTTTCAGTGATGTTAGAGACGATGGAAAAGATGTTTTTCTTATGAGATATGGTTTTTATTATATCATGCTTATGGGTTAAGCTGTAGGGCCTTGTTCTTTTAAAATGTTTATTATTATGGTAGTTAGTTGATAAATACATATAACGGTATCCTAATATAGTGGTTATAATGGTTTTTTGATTCTTCAAAATGTCGGATGAATGGGTAGATTATGTAGTTTATTCAATAAATTTACCTAAACTACTATCAAGAATGTGGTCCTCTTATAGAGGTTCCATTTCCATTTGTTATTTCAAACAATGTGTACCAGTTCCATTGAAATCCTGTTTTCATTTTCTACTTCATGATCTGTGAGATGCATGTCCTTGTGTATTTATGATGTGATTCCTTGTGACTCTATAGTATAACACTAATGGATGATTATAGTTTTGGAATAGTTATAATACATTGTGTCATCATGTGATAGACTATGGAATAGGTGAGGTTCAAGATTTTGATATGTAGTTTTGAGCGTGATTCTCAAAAATATGTTATCTATGTATAGTGTTTCACTGTTACTGATTTTCAAGCATTAGGATAACTAGGATGAGATGTGACTTAGGGGATCATGAGTTAGGTTTTATGATTGGTTAGTACTGGAGTATAGACACATTTTATTACGTTGATATCAAAATTAAATGATCAAGGTATGATGGACCCATTTATGTTTTGAATGGATTGTCAAAAGTGGACGAGATGAGGGTTTTTTTATTTTGATGAAATATTTAGATGATTCGTTTCTTAGATCGTCCTGATGAGTGAAGATTTTATCCCCTATAATGTTATGACAACACTATAGATTGATAGGTCTATTAGTGATATGATTAGTGAGTGTGGTTTTGGTGGAGTGAAATATGTGTCATGATGGATCCCATTGAGGTTTTTGTAGTCAAATAGTATTAGAAAATTAAAATGGTTGTGAGTGAACTATTTGATGGCCGAGAGAGAATGTATTTTCTCAATGGAAAACTTATCAGATGCTAAAGTTTAAATTCCCTTGATCTAGAATCAAGTAGTAATTTTTAATTCTTACGGGATCTTAAATGCACATTTTTGGTCCATGATTATTCATTGTGTTTTGTAATTTGTGATGTGAGTTCATCTAAGGCATAACCATCATGCTGGTTGGGATCTCGGTGTGGTGATACTAGTCATTAGATGGTCATGGATGATTTTGGATTCAAGTGATTAGAAGAATATGATTTACATGGTTTCTTATGAGATATCTGATTTGAATTACTAATGATGCGTTGGATGTAGTTTTTTCATTAGAAATGGACTCTAGAGAGTTTCATGGGATTTTTTGGTGGTTCAGAGTGATGGTACTTTGGTGCTTAGGTAATGGTTTTATGGTAGCCATGGTAATTAATGAATGTTACTATGTAATTAAATTTGGGGTAGGGTATTTTATATATGTGTTGATGATCAAAAAATCCATGGATTCCTCTATAGTTAAACACCTCAGGCTCATTTGGTGATATGGTAGTGCATTGATTGGTTTTATTGATATTTATTGAGAAATTTAATATAGAGGAGTTTTAAATGGGGTTTTCCATTTAACTACATGATGTGATATGGAGACAACACCAATAGGGTAATTTGAACAATAAAATTTTCTTTCTGGTATTCTTTTTTATGATGTGGATAACCATTAATCACAATTATAAATTATGATATGATTATTTTATTGGTCGACACAATTAGAAAGAGGAATAATTGCATAATAACCCAAAAAATTCATCTTATATATGATCCTGTGTAAGATCCATAATAGTATTCTGGTAAGGGGGAGATATTTGGATTTGATTTTAGTAAATTTTGTTCCTTATTATTAGATTTCAATTGTATAAGAACACTAAAATATTTTTACGTGATCATGATATGTTGTTTGTGAAATGAGGACTATGATAGGCTGAGGATTTGGTTTGAAGGCCACTCTGGATTCTTGATGATTATAAATTCTATGTTGGGGAGATTTCAAATCATTTTCCATTATATTTTATAATTCTGAAATGAATATTAGTCCTTTTTATTGGAAGGTAGTTTTTTAACATAAGATCGGAATAATGATTCTACTGTTTGACCAAATCAGTGACATATTTTTTTTATGACTATGATCCAGTGGGTTATTTGAGTTCATGCGTGGATTTTTGGGAAAATTATTGTTTTCACATAGATCATGGGAGTATTCTTGTTTAAAATTGGGCGAAAATGGAATAGATCAGTCTATGGTGAGGTAGAAATTATGAATCCCATGTGGTGGATCCCATGGTGATGTAAGGTTTTTGGGAACCCCCACCACATTTTAGAGCTTCTGCAAATGTCATTTTGTATGACATGTTGGTTTTATGAATAATAATGAAATAGAAACTAACTATGTCATACTCCACACATATAGAGGGCTTAGGATTAATGGTTCCATGATGGAAGAAAAATCAGAGATGTTGTTACAACATAGTGATCGCTGTTTTGGGAGGTCAAGGTGCATATCCGAAATAGAGTGAAGGAAGTATAACATTGATATGGAGAAAAGTGTGTTATATTTTATTCTATGATGATTACTTAACCTTAGAATTTTTAAATCTACATTACTTGTTTCATTTCATCCAACATGTTTAACGAATAATAGAAAACTCATCCTTTTCCAATTAACAGTTCAGTTTATTATTCTTTATTTTTTCCATTCCAGTTCACTCATGAGATGGAAAACCACCTACTCTATCCTCGTTTAATTCCCCAAGGTTAGGGGTGTATAATTTTGGTAATTATTTTAAGATCAATTGTGATTCATTCATTCGAAATTTATAGTTATATTTTTCTTATATCTCTGTGATTTGTAATGTCTTGGTTAGGTATCTGTTGAAGATCCCCCTGAGGAATGGTGTAATTAGGAGATGTTGAATGAGTTAATGATAAATAAGGATTAATTTCATCATTATTGGGAAAACACGTGACTTATTCAATAATTGGTAGAATGATACAACCCTATGTAAGTTCATCTAGTGTTATTAGATATATTTCATGAAATTAGATATTCAGTTTTTTTAGATTGTTGGGGATTTATGTTGGGATGTTGTCTTATATTTACCCAATCCCTTCCATGGCTCTTTCATCATGTTTTTAATATGACTAGAGAACACATCGAGAGTCTATTAATTTATTCTTATCTAAATTTTTTCATCAAATTTATTTTTTAAAAAATAAATTATAAATTGATTATAATTAATTAAATATTATGTTATATTATGTGAAAAGGCCTCCTATTAATGGATTATGGATGGTTGGAAATGTAAAATCCTATGTGATATTTTTAGTGAAGTGATTCAAAATTTATAACATCACGGTTTAAGTTAGTGGACCCTTGAGTGTATCCATTAGTTATTTATTTATTTATTTGGATATGATATGTTTATTGTCCCAACCATTGGGAGATAATGAATTATAAATTAAATGAATTTAATACATAAAATTAAATAAATGGATAATTTGTTCAATCATCCAATGGATACATGGGACCCTTCAATAATTTCATGATATTTTGACCACCACTGACTAGGGATTGATTAGAAATGAATTCCATTATATACATTTACATTTGGATGTGAATTTAATGGAATTCAGTGATAAATATTTACTATCCGTAGAGATAGGAGCCCTTAGTGAATTCAAGATAGAGTTGATTGATGGATTGAAATGTGTGTACAAGGGATTTAAATTTTTAAAACCAATAGATTAAATATATGATTCAAGCTTTTGGAGATGATTTTGGGGTTACTGTTCCTCCCCTACTAAGATGTGATTATATAGATTGGCATACCCAATGTAAATTGATGGATATGGTTTTTTGTGAACTGAACTATGGTGTATTGGTAATGGAATGGGACTGAATGTATCTCAATTATATTTATATTCCTATATGGGTAAATATTCATTGATATAATTATTTTTTTGTTGAGGGTAATGCTTCCCTCATGGGAAGATCATAGATGGAAGTGATGTGTTGGAGATATTGGAACCCGTGAAGGGTTTCTGTGCTTGATGAGATATCTATGACCTTGGTATGTACCCCATTGATATTTTTTCCCTAGATATTGGTTACACACATCAATGGTAAATAATTAATGTGTTTGTGTAATAAGAAAACATCATATAATGATGTGAGATTTTTATGGGTGTAATTATAGAATTTCAAATATTTAAGTGTTCATAAATGGGTACGGGGGTCGATCTTGGGATATATTTGAACTCACCGATATAGGTTATATAATATGGTTTGGTTGGTATTTTTATCTTCCAAGGATGTATTGAGATATATGGGAATATTTTCGTCTACTCCTAGGACCCAAGAATAATTTTATCTGTTGTTTTAGAATACAAAAGACAATCTACACATAATCAGTAATCATGCTTGATATTAGAAAAATATTCATTGAAAATACTCATGTGATTAGGATATGACCCATTGGGTTCATACACCCAAATTTGGTTTTAAAAACCAAATATTTTCATACATTTCTAGACTCAAAATGGTGTGATATTGTTTTAACAATATAAAATTACATTATCAATAAACAATATTTAGAAATATTCATATGCACTAAATTTTTTCATTTAATAATTACTGATTTTTTTTAAAAAAATTATATAATAAAACAACACTCTATCTCATCAAAAGGAAACTTTTTTCCTTATGATAATAAATTATTACTTTTCATAAAGTCGTAAATATTAAAAAAAAAATATAGACATGATACCCATTAGGACATATCATTTATAATAATTTTCATCATAACACAATGAATAGTAAATGTAATAATGATGCAACAAATGAACAATTAATTAAAAAATAGGCAATAGAAATTGAATATTATAAGAAGGAATAATATGTTCATGTGATCATGGTAACATAATCATGGATTCAAGAAGTAACATATTACATTAATACACAAAAACACTTAACAAAATTATGTTTAATCTTTTTTCACAAGAATTTAATAGAATAATATTATAATAAATTAAAACGAATAATCATGATGATTAATTGTGAATGAATTCCCATGACCCGTCCATGAAGGGCCCATGTCGTGACTACCCCATGACCACCTCTAATAGGGAATGGGTTGGTGACTTTTGTCGAGTAGGCATATCTCAAAGGGGAGGCATTATCCTAGGTAAATGTATGTACACACACATTACCAAGCCCAAAAATGATGAAATGTAAAAAAAACTATGTGAATTGGGAATTATAACCACAATGAATAAGAAACAACTAGTTTTTAAATAGGAAACAAAAGTACAGAAATGTAAACTGATCCAGAATACAAGAACATCATAAGAAAGACAACTTCAAATTATGACGTGCAAAATAGGGTACTGAAGCGGTTGTAGAATGCTGCCAGAAACACCCGGGCCCATCTACCCTCATAATGCACTGACTGTTCCTAGTCATGGACCTACGTCACCTTGTAATCCATCAAATAATCAGTTGTCTACAGAAGACATGGCACGTGCAGGACAAGCCGGTGCTGGGGTGAGTAAAAGAACACTTAGTAGGACACACCAAAAACGAAATAAAAATAATAAAAGAATGAACAAACTTATATACACAAGTATACACCCATATATATACCAAGAACATCAATATATACTCATAATAAGAAACAAATAAAGAGTGCAATAGTCACATTTAACCATCATCCACAGGATTCTGAATGATTCACACTTGTTCCAGGAGAAATCACTCCTCGGTCCATAATGTCACCGTGGATGCATACAAGAGGTCCCACTAACATAGGGCCCACCCAAAGAGAATATGATGGTCAATAGATCATTATATAGAGATATGGTATTCTCCTTAGAGAATACCATGAACACAATCTATATTAACCCACAACATAAAAGATTCTTCTCAAAAATTACCACGAACCCTACAAATATCGATTGTAACGTTGCAGATTTGCTTCAAAGAATACTATGAAGTCTACCGTATGGCCCACTATAAGGAGGATTAGTTCCATATTCATAGAGGTCACATCAATACCCACAAAGCACCATCATTGGTGATTGATTATAATTCAAATCCCAAGGCAGTTTCCACAACTCTATCGGGGACTATCCTCTCGATGGGAATGCTTCCCGGGGATGTGGATGCATTGTCGTACCAAACCCTCTTGGAAATAACAAAGGGGAAACTTATCCATAATTATTTTCCTTACTAAAAACCCACAATGGAATATCAAAATAAACACCTATTCTAATGGGTTCCAATGCTGAAAAATAGCTCATCAAACGGTCTTATGGTTTTAAATTTATTGGTTTTTAGAGAAAAGGGGCCAGTTGTGTCTGTGTCTGGCCCAACCCGATTAGACCGGCCCGTCAACTACAGCCTGGACCACCCACCTACACATGTCATGGACCAACTAGTTGTGCCCCACCCTAGTCATGGGATCTCTTGACCTTGTGTAAGCCAATAGCCTAAGTCAACACAGTCAGTCTACGATCCAGACAGTATGTTCGCATGACAAGTTCCCACTTGCACCTCTTTCATGGGTCCTCTATATAATGCAGCTCTAGAATGCCATGTCCCTCCGTCGTCAACAGTCATACTAGGAACCTCCTCCACCTTCACCCGAGCACCAACGTGGTCTCCTGCCGCATCCTGATTTCCATCATAGTGGCCTCCTACTTGGACTCTCTCCCCCCACCATGGTCTGGCATAGACCGTTGGTCGTTTTCACTGCCGCCAGCCACCCTTCTATCGGCAATTCTGTCGGGGCCACATGGATCAGTGCAGCACAAAGAATGAGAATCATATTTTTGGGAAATGGTCTATAACACAAGAAAACACAACGTAGATGGATCATGTCCTTGTTCGTGTTTTCATTGATCTGTCCACATTAGAATTTAAGAATAGAGGGCCAAAATATTAATCAATTATAACATAGATTCAATTCCCAATATATTTTTTGAAATAAAAAACACATATTGCAGATATATGCACAATACATTAATAAATCCATTCATCGATTGATACACATTTGTCATTGTAATCAATGAATGGGGATGGAAATCAAATCAAATTACACACCATACCCAGCATTGGATTGGTTGCTGTTGTGGATTCATTATCGTTGAGTATCTGTTGAAGAATGATCTCGATCAACATCTCCATCATTATTCATTGTTGAGAGGAAAATCATCAAGCATCCCTCTAGAGCTCTCAGGGAATCACAATGTTGTAAATTTCATCCATATACCACTGCCTCTAGGGTTAATAAGAAATAATCAAATCTACACCGCTTCACAACTCAAAATAAAAATATATTGAATATTTTAATATCATTCACGTCCAAAAATTAACATTCACCCTTGACTTGTACCGGTCAAGGTTATGCCCCACAAAAGGTAAAGTTGATGTTTTGGGGTAAAAGGTGCCCTCATATTTTTGATTCAGGCACCAGTTTATTAGTTATTAAACATAAAAGTTAGCTACTGATCGTTATTAATTTAAAAAATGATCTTTATTGAAAGATTTATTCCGGTAAAAATAATCCTTGGAATCTAAGGTTGTATTAGTGATATAATTTATTGAATTAATTTAGTGAAATATCAGATTAATTACATTCTCCCCAACATTTCAATTTACTCCCCTAAAATCCAAACCAAGGGATAGTCCAAAAATAAGACAGTACTGAGCATGCATCTGATCCTCCCACTCCATGGTGCTCTTCTAGAGATTCATGTGCTTCCATAAAATTTACACTAGAAGAATTGACCAACCCTGAATGATCTACTCCTATTAATCCTCAATATCCACATGTTTCTCCGTAAGTTTCACCCCCTCATCAATTTCCAGCTCTCCCCTGTTGATAACGTGCTATGGATAATTCGTGTACCTCCACAAATGCGACACGTGAATGAAATCATGCATTCGGTGCAACTGTGGTGGTAGATATTTGCAGTATTCCACCTCAACCACTCTAATCAGAATCTAAAACGATTGGATGAACCATGGAGGTAACATGACACCATGGAATAATCTACGTAATCCCCATCAAGGTGATACCAGAAGGAAATCATGGTCTTCGTCCTTGAACTACAGGTTACACATCACCCATCAGAATATATCTTCTAGCTTCTCGGTGCAATACACATATTCTCCTAGAATATATACCACTTCTCAGTGGTAGCATGAACCATCAATGGGACCGTATGTGTTTATTCCCTTGGGTGAGTTAATCATAATAGTGATCGTCAAGGTCGCCCATACAAGGCCACAAATGGTGTTATTCCAATGTTGGATTGATAATTATTGTTGTATGAAAAATCCAAAAATGTTAGGTGGTCCCCCCAACCATAACCAATGTCCTTGATGCAGGCATGTAGCATTTCCTCTAGAAATTGGATGATCCTCATCATCTGACCATCCGTTTGGGGATGAAAAGTTGTTCTCAGCTGCAACTGAGTCCCTTAAGCCTCCTACAAAACCCTATATAGCTGGAAAGTAAATTGAGAATCATGGTCTGAATCAATATTTGAGGGAACAACATAAAGTAAAAGTGTCTCCTAAATGTAGAGGCATCCCCTGATATCTACAGAACTCTTCTCTCAGATGGGTTGGAAGTGGGATGACGTTGTGAGTAGGTCAACGGTCACCTAGAATGTATCATGTCCCCTGGACATGCATGGTAAACATTTCAAAAAGTCTGTTGATATCTCATACCAGTTCTACATAGGCACCTATTGTGGCTATTTAAGGAATGCTGGAACCTGGTTCCCGGCCATGACTTGTTGACCAGTGAGGAATCCAGAAAAAAATGTTGTCGCTGCCTTCAATATTCACAGACCTTAGAAATGATATCGGATGTCTTGGTACATCTTCACCAAGACTAGATGTAACACCAAAGGGGGATGTGTGGAAATCCCATAGAAACTCTTCTGGAAACCCCGCTGGCACAACTGTGTTCCCTTTTAAGAGAAATATGTTCTCCCCAACTATTGAATATCCATCAGGTGAGTTTCCTTTTGACAATTGATCACATCCGGACTTTCAGTTGGCATCCCTATGTTTTGAATCCCTAAATTACCATAAGAGTGGAGGGGTGAAAACCATAGACATGTGATAAGATAAACCACCATCATCCATGATGTATATTTGTAGTGCAGCCAAATGTTCTAACACATAACTCAGCAACCACATGTTGGATCTCTTGCAGAGTGAATCTTCCTCAATATTCCCCTACCTAAAAGTATAGACAATATGAAAGTCATAATCCTAGAGGAAATCTTGCCAAGGACTTATTATCATCTTCATGTCCCTCTATGAAAAGATATAATTGAGACTCCTATGGTGTATGTATATGGTAAACTAATCCCCCATTATGTAATTCAGCCACATCTTCAATGCGAAAATCAATGTTGTTAGCTCTAGATCATGGTCATGTAGTTCTGCTCATGTGGTCTCAAATGGAATGAGACATAGGTAATCAATACATTACATTGCATCAATACACATCCAATTACATTCCTTGATGCCTCAAAAAACACTATTTACCTGAAACCCACATCTTGCAGCCTTATGATGTGAGTTCTATTCATCCTTCTTCTCAGCTCCTGAAAACATTTTTGGCACTTTTTCATCCATACTAAGGATCTTACCATATTTTTAAAAGATGTCAATGGTGATTCTACCCTAGAAATGTTGGGAAAAGATCTCTAATAGTACCTATGAAATCTCAGAAAACTCTTAACCTCAGTCACACTCTTGCGGTGCTACCATGAAATCTCTACCTCAATCATCGCTCGATCCACTCCATCTCAAACCTCTGAAATGACATGTCCCAGAATTTGGACATATCGAATACAGAATTAACATTTATAGGGCCTCCCATATATCTATTCCTCTTAATGTGTGTCTTGGAACATCCTTATGTTTATCACATACTCCTCCTCGGATTCTAAATTCGCAAGGATGTCATCAATAAAGACTGCGACAAACCGGTCAATATATGGTTGGAGGATTTTGTTCCTAACTCCCAAGAACACTGTTGGGGAATATGTTACACTAAACGATATTAACATGTACTCAGAGTGGACATACCAACATTTCATGGTTTCCGTTAATTCATTCTTATCCCGTACACGAAGCTGATGATATATAAATCTGAGGTCTATCTATGAGAACCGCCATGCACCCTTCAGCTGGAAGATGAGGTTTTCAATTATTGGTAGCAGATATTTGTTATTCAATGTCACCTATTTGAGGATCCTGATGTCCACATATGTCATAATACTCATTCCATTACTCTATGAAAACAAATTTGGGGCTACCTAGGGTGAAGTGTAGGGTCTTAGGAATCCCTTACTCTATAAGTCCTCTAGTTGTACCCTCATATCATGAAGCTCTATGGGAGAGATCCAATATGAAGGTGTGGATATCTTTGTTATCCCAGTGTATAGATAAATGTAGATGTCAACCTCCAATTGAGAAGGTAATCCTAGAACATTCACAGGTAAGACTTCCTGATACTAGTCTACCACGACAGCAAACTGGAGACTCCTCTCCCCCACCACACCAACGGTGAGGCTATTCAACTTTTGAGTGATATGCTTCCCCATCCTATGAGAAATTCAATCCTAATCTACATGGATTTTCTATCACCAGTAATGGAAAAAACGAGTCCCATATCATCATACACACTACACTCTACACCTAAAATAATTGATCTGAGCATGAACTGGGGATAACCAATCAATACCTAGAATGATGTCTTTAGGAAAAAAATGTCACTATTTTTATATCCTAGATGAATGTCTCATCGATAATAGTTACATCACATAGCAATAAAGGATGTGTGATATTCTAATTACCTCTTAAAAAAGTCTCTAAATGTAAGGATTGTGCCAATGGATCCACTAGAATCATTGAGATCTGAACATGGTCTATAGCAAGGAATGAGTGACTAGAACTAGTGTCTATAAGAACTATATAAAGTTTATAAAAGACATATATTCTACCTCAAATTATCTCTAGTATACCATGGTTTTAATCCCCTGTCACTTGAATCTTGCACCACACCTATCCACCTGTGCCCAGAGCCCACGGTGGACCACCAGGGGTGGTGATAGTTGTACCATGATCCTTCATCCACCACATGCTTCTCTTCCTACACCCCTTTGATGCCTGACATCCTAAAAAACACCCTGATGGAACCAAATCCCTTTCCTCAGTGGTTTCTTGATAGTATTATAATAATCCATATGATATGTCAAGAAATCAAGAGTTGTGTGTCCTCGACCGCCGCATGTGAAACACAGTCTGCCCTTGGCTATCTTGGTCATCCTTGGGAGACTCATACCTCAAACCCCATATCATGTGGTTGTCTCATGAAGGACATGGACCACATAGGCCACTTCGTCTACTGTCAGCTAACCACCTTCAATGAATCAGAGTCTGATGCCTTCTTTAGCTTCTACTGCTGGCATCTGCTCCGCAATAATGATCTCCATTAATAGAGCTCACAATAGTACCCCATCCTGAGTTGGGATGCTAAGAAATACCATGGATGCCATATTCTTATGAAGTAATCCCCGTTCAAAATATCAAGCCCCGATGAATGTGTATCCGACCTTATAAATGGAATAGAATGATAAGTCTTGGAATCTCATCGAGTACTCTACTATAGTCGGATTTCCATGCTGCAGATGCAAGATATCGTGTATTAGAACTGATCGAAAAAAATATCGGAACATAACCACTCTAAAAAGTAACTCAATGTATACCCTTGAGAGGGTCTCCACCTCATGTGTCTATATCACTATGGTCCACCACCATCCCTCTAATCCCTAAGGAAGGATCTTGGTTGGGATTTCAACTTGATCAGCAGTCATCCTCACATGCCAGAAGGCATGTGTAACCACCTACATACAATACTCTACAACCTATGGGTCAGTCTCACCCCTAATTCAAGGAGGTAACTGCCTCTGGAATTCATTTAATTCCCTCAGTCTACATGAGTCCTCTACATGTAGTGCAGGGATGAACATATTCTTGACGGGTGGCACTACAATAGAAAAACCACCTTTATGTTCGTTTTCTAGCATATGCCATTTTATTGTAGCCTCCTCACTAGGTGGATCATCTAAATGATCATGCATCAAAGTCCTTGCTTTTTGTCTATGTGGAGGCATATTTAAATAGATCAAGATCAATCATGCTCAATAATGTATATCTATAGAGCTAAAATAATAAGGACATAGAAAGGAAAACAAATTCCTATATGATGCATGTACCTTATGTTTCCCTACCACTAGTGTTTTTATGTTACCGAGTTGGAAATTTGGTGTCCAGAGTCTTGGTGTATGGAGAAATCGGCCAGCACACAAACCCAGAATTTCCCAGGCCTGAAATCGGAACTCGAAACACATATCACTGTTTCCCCAAACAAAAATCACATACTCCTAGTACCAATGTGTAACTGACTTTATATGATACCATTTTATCATGACCCATCCCAGCAGAGCCCATTCGATGACCAACTTATGATTGCCTCCAATAGGCCAGGGTTTGGAGACTATCCCCAAGTAGGCATATTTCAGAAATGGGATGCATTTTACTAAGTAAATATATGTGAACACACATATCCATTCCCACAAATGGTGAAATGTAAAAACTCTAAGTAAAATTTGAATTCGAACACCTACTAATATAACACAACCAGAGTGAAACTGAAAAGTAATGTACCGAACGGTAAACCACACAAGAATAAAAAACCACCAATAGAAAGATAACTGCAAATTCCAACATTCAAAAAATATTACTAAAGTATCTATAGAATGTTAATAGAAACAACTCGGTCCATCTGATATCACAAGGCACTGTCTGGTCTTGGACCAAGTCTTACTCTTCCTAGGACTCCATTGAAGCTTAAGTCATTTTCCAAAGAAATAACTCGTGCGAGAAAATCCTGTGAAGGGGTGAGTAAAACTGTAATAAATAGGATATCATGAAAAAACAAAGGAAAAACAACAAAATAACATATAGTCAACTCTACAAAGATATATTCCCATACATATTCTAATAACATCCATATGTACTCAAAACAAGCCATAAAGAAAGAGAGGATAAGTCATATCCAATCATCAACCACGCGATTATTCTTGAGGAACACTTGTTCCGAGAGAACTCACCCCTCATGCCTTGATATAATTGGGGAAGCTTACAAGAGGTCTCACTAATCTGGGCCCCACCCAAAGAGAATACTTCAGTCAATAGATCTTGATATATAGATAGGGAATTATAATCTGAGAATACCATGAACCCTATTTGTATTTACCCACAACATAGGGGATTCATATCATAGAATACTATGAATCCTACCGATGTGTCTCATAATGTAGGGGATTCTCCATAGATGATACAATGAACACAACCGATAGGGACCACTATATGTTGGATTAACTCTCTGTTCTTGGAGGTCAAATCATTTTACATAAAACTCCATGAGGGGTGATAGAGTTATACTCTAATTCCAAGGATTTTTTCACAACTATATCTGGGACTCTATCTTTATAAGGTGATTTATACCAAGTTGATTCATGCTCAAATTTAACCATGATATAATGGTAGAACGGTCCTTGTAGTCCATCTTGGGTTGTCGAATCCAAGGACACCTAACAAGATACATAAGATACACAACCTATGAGATGGATTTTTGGATATGAAGTTTCCAACATTTGGTTGATTTTAGATGGGTTTAGAGTATCACTAACATATTCTTGTTAATTTAAATTAATACAATGATTTGATTCTCGGTTACCGCTCAGGGTGGTTTGGATGAATTCATTTTTTAATGATTTCATTTTCATTAACATGAGAAGGATTCAGTCAATGAATTCAAAATAACCACATAACATAATAGTTAAACACCTTATCATACATATTCTTATCACCTACATACTTGTAGGATCATTTTCATGCGCACTCAAAGGTAAAGGATATTATTAGAACATAAAAGTGGGGTGATTAAATTCAATCTGGATGAGAAAGAGAGAAAATCATTGAATAAAAGAAACTCAAATAAAAGATATTAATAAACATTTAGAGAGTTAGAAATAAAATTAAATCCATCCCCTTTATACTCCAATGGATTAACCCATAAAAGATTTATCCATCCACTTATGGCATGTCCTCATTGGGTGCAGTAAGTAGACCTACGATGGTGGAATTGAACAAGTAAAAACAACAAAATATTGATCACTCCACCATTCTGTGATAAATTTCACAATGTATGGTGTGAATAAATTCACACTTTTAGCCAATGGTATAAATGTTGAATTTAGAATAATGGTATAATAGTATGGGAAGAACTATTATTAAGAAACTAAGGTGAATTGAACAACTTACATTAGATAGAAAATTGATTACAAACACAAAGCGACAGTATAACACTACAATGAAACCAAGAACCAAATATGCCCAATTCATCCACCAATAATACCTTAGATAGACAATTTGTAAGACTTGGTTCAATTATTGAATATTTTAAGTCATCCCAATTTATTATGGTAGGCTATGGGAGGTGGGAAGCTTGTGGAACCTAGACTTTTCCACTCTTGACCTGAGGTGGCATCCAACTTGCATCCACTGAAAACTAGCACCTTGATGGCCTTTTAGATGGACGAATTTAAGTGGGAAATAGAGTAAAAAAGTGAATATCTAGATGTCTTCTAGATCTCTGTAAAATTTCATCCCAAATAAAATTTTGTTTTCTGAGATACGATTAAATTGGTGGGCAATTTTTCTGTGCCGCAGAGTCTGGCCCATAATTCTATCTCGAAATTGGTCTACCTAAATAACCCCAATGAAAGAGGAATTAACACTAGATCCTGAAGAATTATATGTTTCGATATATTTATTCTATCATATCATGATATTTGGGTTTTAGTGTGTCTGTATTGTGGGCCCAAATTCTCATTAATGGGTTGTTGTCCAATCTGCCATCTCTATATTTGTTTCCATTCATCGCCAAATATTCCCATCATCCTTTATGAATCCTACATTGATCCCTGAATAAAAAATTTTCATATTCAAGTGTAGATCCATTTACCAAAATATCAAATTAATATATGGATAATTAAATTCCATAAAATCAGCAGAATCATTGCCATAAATTGTGGTACATTAGGCATGAAGTGAAAAAATAAATGGAATAGATGTTCAAAATTAAAATGCACTACCTCGAGCCCATAAAGAAAAAATTTAACATTTAATAACATTAAAATTTAATAAAAATATTTGTTTTCATTTTCTAATCAGACTCCCCAACTTGTGATATTCTAGTCCCGAGAAAAATGTTTCTAAACATTATGAAATTTGAATTCCCTTTTCCTAAAACATTTTAATACACATTGATCACCAAGAACCCTTATTCCAAAAAATAAATAAACACATCAAAATATTTTAATAAAATACAGTTTCATAAGAATATCCCAATCCCAAGACCATTACATTGATCAAAATCATTTCCATATTTCATCCAATATCAATTAAGAGTGATGTTTTGTTGTACATCGCATTATACATGGGGGATCATCTTTATTCAAGGGGGAAATGATGAAAGCTCTAGGTGGAACGACATTTCAATATTAAGATGAGTATTCAAACAAAATTATTGTAATTGTTTTGTTTTTTTTTTGCAATTTTTCCTTGGTAATTGAAATTGCACTCCAAAGAGTAAACCCATGTAGCGAGACTTTGCCGGTGACTCCTATACTCAAAGACCATAGGGAACCAAGGGAGGCCCATGTATATGGGATTCATATCAACTTAACTCAGTCAAAAACAATGTAAAATTACCATAAATATAGATAAAATTACTAACTCGAGGCTAGCCAAATATGGAGTCACGATCCCAATCTGTTGAAAGCCACACATTCAGTCATTTAATGGGTCTACATGCAAATTTATTGTTTTCATTATTTTATTATTATTGAATAAGAATATTATAACTAAAATTTTTAGAAAACCTATGCTATTTATTTGGGGTACACCATGAATAGAAACTAATACCAACTATCCAAAGGACGTGCATTGTGATATATTTTTTATTTGTATTAAAATATAATTGATGAAATTTCACATTAGATAGCCACACATTCAAAAATTTATACTCATGAAATTATAAATGGATAAAAATATGAATCCAAGGAAGCTAAATTATTTGATATTCAGTTTTAAAGTGTACACTGTCTATTATCATGTTCAAGGTTAAAGAAAGTTTCCTTCCATTATGGCCCTCTTTTTTCTTCAAATAATTCATTTCTTGACTCAAAAGAAAAAAAAATATTTTAACTCCCCCTCAACATAATATAACATTGTCCCAAGTGTTTAAGGAAATGAAATTTTAGAAGAGGGTTGAGGTAGAGAATGGGAGATTAAACAGAATATTGAAAATGAGGATCCTGGAATGAAGTCACTTATTGGTGGAAGTTGAAGTTCGTGATACTAAATTTTAGTCTTTTGATATCTATGTCACTTGAATAGTTCCCTAGTACCAAAAAGAAAAACAAACAATCAAAAAAACAATATTTATATATATTAAAAATAAAATAAAATATAAGTATATATAAAAAAATTATATAACAAGGAAACACTAAAAGATGTAGGTTAGTGGTAAGCGTGTGCCCATGTCTCCCTTCGGTCCCAGGTTTGAGTCCCCGCGGCTTCGCCAGTTGTGACGGGGTTTTCCACAAGACCTACGAAGTGGACTTTTAATTTTTTTTAACGTAAAAAAACATAAAAATAAAATTAACTGCTGATAAATTGTCTTCCTTTTAAATTTCTGGGTAAGGTATTAGTCAAGGATCACACCACGTGAAATGGATGAATATGGCTCTCCCATTTCGTACCCATCCAAACTCATAATTGAAGAACATGTCAATAGTTTTTTATATTTTAAATATAAAAATTATTCATTCATCCTATTTGAAAAATAAATATGATTCCAAAATATAGGAAATATGGAAACCACGGGTTACCTCCAGTGCAGCGCTTTTGTTTAATGTCATTAGCTTGTCTTAAACCTTTAAATATTTAATTATTTTCCTCATCTATGGTTGGTTCAAACTAAATTTCATCAACATAATTTTTTTGGAATGGTTTATTTAATGGTTTGACTCTATAACAATTAACTTTAATGGTTTTACCATTGGTGGGATATTAATTTTCTACAGCCCCATTGGGGTACTCCTTATGCACTAGGTATGGACCTGACCATCTAGACCTCAACTATCTTAGGTGTAAACAAATTTTATAACTTTACAAAAGAATATGTTTTCCCGGAATAATGTGTTTGGTTTTAATATTTCCAGATTGGTAGGATTCTACTTTAGCATTATTGATCCTTGAATTTTTATAAGCCTCCATCCTATGATCCTCAAGTTCATTGAGATATAATTTCATTTTTTTTTCAGCCAATGAGAGGTCATATTTAATTTTCCTAATTTCACAAAAAGCCTTATGTTAAATCTAAAATTAAATATGAAATTATTTACCATAAACCCAACTATATGGGGACATTCCTAAAATGGTTTTATATGCAGATCGATGGGCCCAAAGAGCATCTAAGAATTTTCTCGACCCTTCCTTCCCAGATGGATTAAAAGTTTTCTCAAAGAATTTTTTGGAATTTTGGATTGGCTAATACAACATGACCATTGGTATGTGGGACGTAATCAGTGGACACTTTGTGAAAAATTCCATACTTTTCCCTGATTACTGATAATGGATGATTGAAAAAATGATTTCAACGATATTTAATGATAACCCTAGGAATTCCAAGTCTAGAGAGGATGTTTTCCATTATAAATCTAATCACAGTTTAATGATCATTGGATTTTTTTTGAATGGCCTCAAACAATTTGGAGACATAATCGACAACTGAAAGGATGTACAAATATCCCCTAGTGTTTGGGAGGGTACCCATGAAATCGATTCGCCAATAATAAACGATTTCAACCACTAAGATGGGAGTGAGAAGATTTTGATTCATTATTGTGAAGGACCCTACTTTTTGACACATAAGACAACTTTTAAAAAACATGTAGTAGTCCCTTGATATGGTGGGTGAGAAGAGACCACACTGAAGAACCTTAGTAGATGTTTTGTTTGAGGAAAAGTGACCTCCACATGCCTCACTATGATAGAATTAAATCATGGACTCTTGTTTATATTATGGGACACACCTCTTAATGACTTGGTCCTGGAGGATCATATAGAGGTATTTATCATCAAACACATAGTGCGTAGCTTCATAAAAGAATTTCCATCGAGCGTGAGTCCCTAAGAATTCTGGAATGACACTGGTAACTAAGAAGTTGGCAATGTCGGCATACCAAGGGCAGTCACTCATAGAGAATAGGTGTTAATTAGGGTAAGAATCAGACACAGAAAGGTGATTTGAGATATCGTTTAATTCCACCCTACAGTGCTGATCTACTAAAACACTTTCAACACCCTTTTCCTTGATTTTTATGTCAAATTATTCTAAGAGAAGGACCCACCAAATTAGTCTTGCCTTATTATCTTGTGTTTAGAAGAGGTATTTTAGTGCAGAATGGTTAGTGAACATAGTGATGGGGGATCCTAAGAGTTATGACCTGAAATTTACTAAGGAAAACACAACAACAAGTAACTCCTTCTCAGTGTTGGTGTAGTTTATTTGGGAATAATTTAAGGATTTTCATGCATAAGAAATGACCTAAGGAGTTTTATCACAACATTGTCCTAACACAACTCCTACAGAAAAATCACTAGAATAACACATAAGTTAGAAAGGAAGGTTCTAATTTGTAGATTTCAAATTGGGAGGAGAGGTCAGAGAGGATTTGATTGTTGCGAATGAACCCTCACTGGTTTATGTCAAAACAAATGGAGCATCATTTACTAAGAGAGAACAAAGGATACAATATATTGAACCAATGTCCTTGATGAATCATCTATAGAAACCAGTATGTCCTAAGAAATTCCTCACATCCTTAACAGTTCTGGGTGGTGGAAGGTCACGAATGATGTCAACCATTACTTTATCCACTTCAATCCCCCTACATGAGACTAGATGGCCAAGGACTAGTCCAGCATTAACCATGAAATGACATGTTTTCAACTTTAGGACTATATTTTTTTCTTCACATCTTGAAAACACTATCTCCACATTCCATATACATCCCTCTAATGTATCCCCAAACATAGAGAAATCATCCATGATGACCTCTAGAAAATCCCCTACCATGTTTGAGAATATTCCCATCATGCACCGCTGGAAGGTTCCAGGAGCAATGTATAACCCGAATGACATGAATTCGAAAGAAAATGTGATGAATGGACATTGGGATGTTGTCTTCCCTTGATCCTCTAGGGATACCATAATTTGATTATTCTAGGAGTACCCATATAAGAAATAGCATAAGGCGTGACATGTGACTCTATCAAAGACTCTGTCAATTAATTGTAAGGGGAAATGGTCCTTCTTGGTAAATGAGTTTATCTTTTTATAATCGATGTAGACTCTCCACCCACTACACACCCTTGTAGGAAGAATCTCTCCATCCTTATTGGTTATCACTGTGATTCCTACCTTTTTTGGAACCACTTGTATTGGGATCACTCAATCACTCTCAGTTCTGGGATAGATGATACCAGCTATTTACAATTTTTGAAGTTCGTTCCTTACTACCTCCACGGGATTAGGATCCCCTAGGTTCACTTGACTCCCCTATCCTAGATATTTCCAACTTATCTAGTCTATTTGAATTATCGTTCGTGTAGGAGGACATGCGCCAAAAGGAAAAAAAGTGAGGAAGGGGAATGATACGAGATCATATGTGAGAATAGAAAAATAAGGGTGTGTAAAGAAGGATTTTGTCTACGGTACTTCCTTGGTCCCTGGAAATGAATCCAAAATTTGATTCATGCTCAAATTCTCCCAGGAGAAGATGGTTGAACAGTCCTTGTAGTCTATCTTGGATTGTCTAATCCATTGAGACCTAAAAAGATTCCTAAGATACACAACCTATGAGATGGATTTTTGGATATGATGTTTCTGACACTGGGTTGATTTTCAATGGTTTTAGAGTATCACTAACATATTTCAATTAATTTATATTATTATAATGAGTTGATACTAGGTTATCACTCGGTGTTGATTAGATTAATTCATTTTTTAATGATTTCATTTTCATTAACTCGAGAAGGATCCTTTTAATTAATTCAAAATAACCTCATCAACTACAGGTTAAACACCTCCAAAAACACATTCGAATCACCTATAAACTTTTAGGATCATTTTCATGAGCACTCCAAGGTAAATGATCTTATTAGCTCAAAATATTGGGGTGATTAAATACAATATGGAAGAGGAGGAGACAAAATCATTAAATCAAAGAAACTTAAATACAAGAAATTAATAAACATTTAGAGAGTGACAAATAAAATTCAAGGTAGCCCCTTTATAGACCCTTGGATCAACCCATAATTGTGTCAGAACTCCACTGATGAAAATTCCTCAATGTAAGTGGGAAGTAGACATAGGAGGGTGGAATTGATGAAGTAAAAACAACAAAATAGCAATCTCTCCATCATTCTGTGATAAATTTGACAATGTATGGTGTGAATAAATTAACCCTTTTAGGAAATTGTATCAACCTGATATGTAGAAGAACCGAATAATAGTAATATAAGAAAATTTATTAAGAAACTAAGGTGAATTGAACAACATACGTGAGAATGAAATGCGATTACAAAAACCAAGTGTCAACATAACACTACAATGAAACCAATCACAAAAGATTCCCCACTACTCCACCACCACTGCCTTAAATAGACATTTTGGGAGAGGTGGAACGATCCTCCAATAGTGTAAGTCATCCCACTTGATTATGTTATGCTTAGGGTGGTGGAAATCTTGTTGAACTTGGACTTTTCCACTCTTAACCCGAGGGGGCATCCAGCTTGCATCCAGCAAACAGAAGTGCCTAGATGGCCTTTTCGATGGATGAATTGTAGCGGGACATAGAAGAAACAAGTTATTATCCTGATTTCCCCTATATATCTATAAAATTTCATCTTAAATGAATTTATTGTTTCTGAGATATTATTAAATTGGTGGGCTGTTTTTCTGGGCCGCTGAATCTGGCCTTTAATTTTATCTCTATCATGGGCCACCAGAATAACCACAATGGAGGCTGAATAATCATTGGATACTAAAAATTATATGTTCCTATATATGTTTTCTATCTTCCTGCGAAATTTGGGTCTTATTTAGTCGGTATTGTGGGACCCACATTTTCATCTGTGGGTGGGTGTCCAATCTAAATTCTCAAGAATTTTTTCCTTTCATCGCCAAATATCTCCATCATCTTTTATGAATCCTCTATTGAGACCTGAATGAAAATTTTTCTTATTTATGTTTATATAAATTTGAGAAAATGTCAAATAAAAATATAGATAATTACATTCCTTCATATCATATTAATCATTGGGAAAAAATAGGTGTACATTACTCATGAAGTGTACAAATGATGAGAATAGATGTTCAATATTAAAATCCACTAAATTAGGCCCATAAGATAAAAAAAGAACATTTAATACCATTAAAATGTAACTAACATATTTGTATCTATTGGATAATATCCAATGATGTCGATAAAATGTTGTATCGAACCCTCGATAAAAAAATCATGGTGAAGATTATGACCTAAACTGGTACTCACTAAAAACCCACACATCCATCTCTAAAAGACTAACTCATTGCAAGGGTCCCGACACCACAAATGGATCGTCAAAATGAAATTTGGTTTGAATTTTATGGGGATATTAGTGAAAAGGGGCCGGTCGTGTCTTGGTCTGGTTTGACGCAGGATAAACGACCTGACTCGTCGGGTCCAACCCGCTAAGCTGTGCCGGCAATCGACTCTGCCTGCACTCTCCAACCTATACTATCACTTGTGGGATGGACTACCTGCACTAGATGTGATCTGTCTAGCTGTGCCCCACCTGCACTAGAAGATACCCGTCTGGCTGCACCCCACCCTGGAAATTCATTTTCATGACCATATGCCATATGGTTTCCCCGATCAATGTGGTGGGTCTACAATCAATGCATATGGTCTACCTGACCATTGGACACTAGCGGCTCTACTATGATTTGTAGAGACCCAAAGCTTGATGTACATGGACATTACATTAAATTTGTGGAATACTTAATACATAACAAAAACAGACACCAAAGGACCGTAATAGTTTAGTGCCATTGGAAACATGGAACATAATCATCTAATCTTGGTGAAAGATCCTCAATGTCTCCCATAAATATATTCCCTTTTTTTCTTACCTAAAACATTTCCTTATATCCTGGGGAAAAGAAAACATAAAAATGGTAATCTCAAATGCTCAGTACGGGAAAACATAGTGAACATAAAACAATCAATAAACATTTAAAGCAAAACCTTGAACATGAAATTTAAACATGAAAATCTTGAGCAAAGATATAAATCGTGGAAGTAAGGAATATAGCATAATTGAACATCAATCATGATTAAATATAATGGGAATAAAACATGTAATTGTGGGAACCATTCCGCACATGTCATGATTTCCATAGTAGCCAAGGCATTGCAGCCAAGACCATCTTAGTGGACAAAGTCCCTTTCTGAATCGAGTTCACTCCTCATTTCAGTCCGGGAACACTGAACTGGATTAAATTACCATTCCAGCCATGTCTATCTCATGAGATATAAATCTTTACCCAATTCATTCGATGGAGATATAGGTTCCACCCATCACATAATGAAATCATTCTTACTTGTGCCACAACATAAACATAAATCCTTTATCATAACCCAAAAAATAAAATGGGTTTCATAAACATCATTCCGTCAGAACATAATCCATATATAACAAATGGATGTCATTTCATTATAAGAATAGTGAAACCGTGTAAATAATAGAGACATTATACTTGAAACATACACATATGGAATAATGTCATCTTATATGGAAAATGGTTTTAATAAAATAGTTTAAATGAATTCTTGAGGAAAATATCCTTTCTTCTTCAAAATCATTTTCTTTTCACAAAACGTCATGCAATTTTAAAATAAAAGTATTTTTTTGAAAATATTCATGAAATATATTGGAGGAAGATTAATGAAAATAAGGACTATAAAAATCATTTCATGTCGTATAAAATAAAAATAACTTTCTTCTCGTACTTTGGACGGAAAAGTCAAAAAGTACCTCGTACGAAAAATGACAAAAGATTTCTTTAATATCTTTTACTAAAAACTGAATGAAGGGTAAAATTGGATTTAAAAATTTGTAGGAGGATAGAAATAATATTACATATTGAAGAAACATGGATGTGTATGATAAAATACACCCCAGTAAATACAAAGTATAAACAATCTCAGATAAAAATGATATTGTGAGATTTTCCATTACCTTTGGTCTGATATGGATTGTACGTATCCGAACCTCCTGTATAATGATCTAAATAATGTCATTGACTTATTAAAGAATAATATTCATTGTTATGATATCATATATGGTTCACTTATGACTTTATATTACCCGTTCTTTTGTAAATTCCATGTTAATGAGCATTTTGGGTAAAATCGTTTCATTTGTCGTTTGTGTTTCAAATTGTAATTATTCGTATGATTACATAGATCATGATTAATTAATTACAGAATATAAAACATGATTTATATAATATATATTCAGAATATACATATATATAATAGATCGATAAATGGAAATAAATACACCGTTCTTGGAGACGGTAGGCCGTACGTACGCATGAACATTGTTTTTGTTTCCTCGTTGAATTGAATGGAATTAATTTGATGAAATATATATATATATATATATATATGTAAATACAGTATCATTATTATGTCATATATTTCATGATTACTTATTATGTATACTTTATAATCATTCATGAATGGTTAATCATTGAGAATGACTCTCATCGTGTTGTGAAGACAGTAGCCCATACGTACGCACGAGCGATGATATCATTCCGATAATTATTGAATTGAATTGGAGTGGATGATAAAATATATCAAAATCAGTATGATGATATAATAAATATGTATAGTTTTTATTTACACCATTATACTCATCCAAGTAAGGTGGTGTTGGAAAAACAGATTAAACCACGGCGTGAAGACGGTATTCCGTACAAACGCAGGCGCGGTGATTTCATTTTCCGTAGGATGGATAGAAAGTGAAATGGGATGTTTAGTATTTATAATACCATATCAGTATATTAGTGATACTTATGTTATTACTTTATTATGAAAAAACTAATGAAGAATAAGTTGAAGAAGAAATAAGCTTGAAATAATCGGTAGAAGAGAATACCTATTCTTCGACGCACCTCCTTTAAACTTCTTCTTGGGGCACTAGGGTTGGCCTTTTGAGAAGAAAAGTACATCTATATGGTTTATTTGGAAGTGTGGAAATGAAATTGTCAGAGGTTGGCTGAGCTTCAAGGCTCAAAATGGTGCGAGGAAAAGAGGGAGGAGGTGCCCTTTTATAAGGGAGGAGAGGTGCACCTTTGGAATCCTCAAAAATATTAGTTTAATATAAATTCAAACCCTGCATAAAAACCTCCAATGATGACTCAATTCTATGATTAGATGATATAAGATTTTAATATCATTAACCAATAAAAATTAGACATGTTTTGATCTTATTTTAAACCTTATCATTTTGATTTATCCTTATTTAATATATTTAAGTTTATTTGTGGTAATACAATTATAAATTTTAAATGGTTATAAATAATCACTTATGTGTTGTTAATTTTCCATAATTGGAAACTTTATGACATTTTAGACTATATTAATTTCAATTTTTTATTTCTAAATATTTTTGTGATTTTTAATCAATTTAATAATATGTTATTTTTATAAAATAACAATGGTGTCAATTTTGACACTATTTATTTATTTGAATTTACATAAAATCTACACAGAGGATATATTCGAAATAAAATATTTAACAGATTCATAACATGTCAAATTTGTCTACAAAACTCGTGGAGCACATCAAATAGTTCATATAATATTTATTTTAATATTTTTAAAACCATTTATTTGGTATATCTCTTAATAAAATAATTAGTACAACATTTTTGTATAATTATTTAATATACTTATTTGTTGCATAAAAATTAAAAATAAAATCCTTTGATTAATATAAATATTATAGATTTTATAATAATAATTTTACTCGAATATATCATCTTAAAATAACTACATTTAAATTTTTATGTTTATTAAATTCTGATGGTGACAACTTTGGAATCATTTAAAATAAAATATTATAATTGTCATAATCACCATATTAAGGATTCAAATGGTCAAAAATTCTGCCTGTGGATGATTAGGGTTTATATATACACTACTAATAAGTTTTGTGCAGATTCTTTGGCCTTTTGATATGTATTACTATTTCAATAAAAACTATATTATTGATTTTTCACTAAATAAATAATTTCTACATCATTAATGTATAAGATAATAAGGTAATTAAATAACTCTTAAAAATTACAAATAAATTTCCATGGTAAAGAAAAAAAAAATTATATTTCAAATTTGTATTTATAAACGAATTAATATTCTGTATAAACTTATATTAAAAATACATTAATTTTTAATGTTGAGTGAGACATATTTCACTTTCCTTTAAATAAAATAAACTAATGGTCTTAATCACCTCCAAGTGGGTAATAATGTATTCCATTTCGTCCAAAATATGACTTATGATGAAATATAATCATCCAATTGTATTATGACAAGTATTAAGATAATTTTATAATATTATATTTACCCTTAATTAACCAATTTACCTTTTACTATGGTAAATAAAATTTACCGTTGTTACTATTCATAAAGACCAAAAATAAAAGTAGTCTATTAATATAATTTGGACCCACTCATTCCAAATATGAAATCCATTTTTCCCAATTCAATAAATAGAAGTTGCCAAAATTAAATTAAAATTAATCCTGTTGTCGAAAGAAAATGAGTTTTTTTGTTTAAAACATTGCCAAAGATTGAATTTATTTAACCTACGAATTTAGTGAAAAATCAATGCTAATGAAATACATTAAAATAAATTGTAAAAATATATTCTATTTATATTTTAAAACCATTAAATATTATTATTTAATCACATAAGTTATTACGATGAAAAAAGTTATTTTTAATTAAAATATATTGTCTTTTTACTATTCATTAAAATATGAAAGTTATCAGAATAATATGAAAAATTTATCCAAGGTAAAATTTTATACCATGATTTCAAAGAATAATTTTATTTTGTAAAATTGAACTTATAAACTTGTCAAAAACTATATTTAATTTGGGTGCTCTATCAAAAGGTGGCAAAACTGCACTTTTTGAAAAATACTTATTTTACCCGCTATTTTTTTGTTCTTATACCATGTTCTATAAAATGTGTAAGATGAATAATTATTTTATAAAATTAAAAATTTAGTTAATAAAATTCATAATGGCTAGTTCATAATAATATTATAATAATATATCATTGTTTAGTAAAACCTGGTATAGCATACAACACATGCTATCGAGGAAGGTCGTGATTTCGTGTAATGCAAGCCAAGTCAGGGATGTGTGTAGTGAATGCTCCTTTTGTTGTAGCATTGAACACCAAACATCAATAAAATTAAAAATAAAATTTTTCATAAAATATCGGGGTGTTAAATTCTACCCCCCTTAAAATGTATTTCTCCCTCGAAATTCATCGGGGTTATAAATTGTTTACAACTTGAAAGAATATTTAATAGAAACATATATCGTAAAAAGGAATACCAAAACATTACTTTAAAAACTAAAGTATGAAACACAATGGTGACCCAAATTAACTAATCACTGGGTTTCTACATAGGAGAACATAGGTGAAAATATTGATATGGAAGAAAAATCTAACGATCAAGTTCTGGTGGAGAGTGGTAGAGAACATGGCTATGAAAAAGCCAACAATCACAAAGCCATAAATTTTTGATGATCTAAGGTACCATCTGATTCATCGGATATAAGGACACTAGGACAACATTTTTTCATATTCATGATCATTTACCTAATGTTGAAGAAATTGGAATTAGAAGAAATACGTTTTTGATTTTGGTACAATCTCACTGTTGGTCGTTCTTTGGACAATTTCGACTTCAACTCTTAAAGAAATGAAGTTGAATTTTTCATTCGTGATGTGTTAGTATATCATATGATAGAATGACAGGTCATTCCATCTGTCTCAAACAAAAAGTTTGCAAAAGTTATCAAATATACATAAGTCCATCTATAGTGAGATTAATCGTATATGATTCCAAAAATGGACTTATACTTCATCTATCATACCACTTAATAAAATAAAACTTGTTTCTACAAACCAGGGGATTCCTGTAGGCCAGTGGTAGGTGATAAAGGCCTGTCACACTTCGGTTGTGGGTTCGATTCCCACAGCCTTGTCCAACGCGATGGGATATCGCCCGTCCTGCAGGTTGTCCTTTTTTCCGAAAATTCATTATTATAACTTTCCATCAATAATATCGAAAAAGTTATAGCCTTAAAAAATTCTAACTTAGGTCCAACATAATCCATTCCAATATTTAGGATTATCCAAAATACTACTGTCCAATATCGTATTATAGTGAAAACGATTACCAAAGAGTTCATATAACAAGCATGTTAATACCATCGTTGATCCCCATATATCATAAGATATGTCTTGTTGGTCACATTCCAAACATTATAAAGACGTGATCATGTATTCTCTTCAAAAAATTAATACCAATTGAACCATTGTGAAAACATTAATGCAGTTAAAAGTTAACACTTTCCACATACCAAAATCCTCAAAATTCTATATATTCAAACCATGATATCACTTAGTGCTTATATCAATCATGATCTCATGAATACTATCAAACATTTTATTTTCTCCTTATCCCTTTATTATGCGCATATCATCAGCTTTCCAAAATATTTGAATCACATTTCATGGTTACTGGTACCATAAAATTATAGAAAACCACAATAGACTAATATAGAAATATTCTAATACAATATAAAAGTACCTCAAAAACATTATTCTTGAATACCAATAAATAAACACTTCAATCCATGCTCTTCAATGATTGTCCGGGAATAATTCCTTCCTTGATTTAGAAGTAACTTTTTAGGATAGGGAATTCAGTTGGGTAATGCCCATGTTCTCCACAAATAAGAAATTGAACTCCATAACAGTCTGTCACTCTATGACCCTTTTCTCCACACAGATAACATATGTCCCTCCATTTTATGTATTCCTCAAGGTTATTCTTCCCTTCTTTGGAAATCTCAATCTTCCTTTCTTTAGGCTCCTCGACATGCGAACATGCATAAAAGTCTATCTTCCTCTTATTTGATGAATTAGGAATTCCACTAAATTTCAACTTTTTAATCATATATCATGATAAATGATTCGGCATAATCATGATATCTTTCTATCTAGGCATCATGCAATTTTGTTGCTCATAGACACCAATTTGTCCATTGGATTCAATGTTAATTGAATTCCTTCTGGTTCCCTCCATTGACTAAAACACAAAAAGAATTCTGTGAGAGGCAAAAGTCATAAAGGAAAATAACATAATCAAGGGGGAGTAACATCAACATCTAACATCTTAAGTTTAATTCTAATATCGTTACCATAATTCTAGTACTATAACCTATAATTACACTTAACCCTAGGGACATCTCTAGACATACCTTAGAAATATCTCTAGGGATCTCACTATAGATTTCGCATCCTAGTTTCCAAAGGTTGACAAAAACTTTCCTCTGATACCAACTGTAGAGACCCAAAGATTGAAGTACATGGAAATTACATTACTTTTGCGGAATACATAATACATAACAAAAACAGACACCAAAGGACCGTAATAGTTTAGTGCCTTTGGAAACATGGAACATAATCTTCTAATCATTGTGAAACATCCTCCACATCTCCCATTAAGATCTTCACTTTTTTTTCTTACCTAAAACCATTCCTTATATCCTGGGGAAAAGAAAACATAAAAAGGGTGAGATAAAATGCTCAGTAAGGGAAAACATAGTGAACATAAAACAATCCATAAACATTTGAAAGAAAAAACTTGAACATGAAATTTAAACATCAAAATCTTGAGCAAAGACATAAATCATGGAGGTACGTAAGGAATATATCATAATGTAAGATCAATCATGATAAAATATAATGGGAATAAAACATGTAATTGTGGAAACCATTAAAAACATGACATGATTTCCATAGTTGCCAAGGCATTGCTTCCAAGACCATCTTAGTGGAGAAAGTCCCTTTCTGAATCGAGTTCACTCCTCGTTTTAGTCCTGTAGCACTGAACCAGATTAACTTACTGTTTCATCCACATCTATATCATGACATATAAATATTTACCCAATGTATTGGGGGGAGATATAGGTACCACCCATCTTATATTGAAAGCATTCTTACTTGTTCCACATGATAAACATAAATCATTCATCATAACCCAAAAAATAAAATGGGTTTCATAAATATCATTCCAACATAAAATAATCCAAATAAAAAAATGGATATCATTTCATCATAAGAAAATTGAAACCATGTAAATAATAGAGCCATTATACTTGAAACATACACATATGAAATAATGTTTTATTAGATGGAAAATGGTTTTAATAATAAAGTTTAAATGAATTCTTGCGAAAAATATCCTTTCTTCTTTAAAATCATTTTCTTTTCACAAAATGTCATGACATTTTAAAAGAAGTGGATTTTTTTGAAAATATTAATGAAATATTTTGGAGGAATATTCATAAAAATAAGGCTTTATAAAACCGTAATAATCCTTTCAAGGTTTATATGTTAAAAATAACATTCATCTCGTACTTTGGCCGATAAAGTCAAAAAGTACCACGTACGAAAAATGTCAAAACATTCCTTTCATATCTTTTACTAAAAACTAACCAATGGGTAAAATTGGATTTAAAAAAATGTAGGAGGATAGAAATTTTTTTACATATTTAAAAAAGATGGATGTGGATGATAAAATAAACCCCAGTAAATACCACAGTATAATCAATCTTGGATAAAATTGAGATTGTGAGATTTTCCCTTACCTTAGGTCTGATATGCTTCGTACATATCCTAAACTCCTGTATAATGATTTAAATAATGTCATTGACTTATTACAGAATCATATTCATTGTTATGATATCATATATGGTTTACTTATGACTTTATATTACCCATTCTTTTTTAAATTCCATGTTATAGAGCATTTTGGTTAAAATCATTTCATTTGTCGTCCGTGTTTTGACTTGTAATTATTAATCTGATTACATAGATCATGATTACTTAATTACAGAATATAAAACACGATTTATATAATATATATTCAGAATATAAATATATTTAATAGATCGATAAATGGAAAGAAATACATCGTTCATGGAGACGGTAGGTCGTACGTACGCATAGATGTTGTTTTCGTTTCCTCATTGAATTGAATGGAATTAATTGGATGACATACATATATATATACATAAATCCAGTATCATTATTATGTCATATATTTCATGATTAATTATTATATATACTTTACAATCATTCATGAATGGTTAATCATTGAGAATGAATCTCATCGCGTCGTGAAGACGGTAGTCCGTACGTACGCACGAGCGATGAGATCGTTCCTATAATTATTGAAATGAATTGGATTGGGTGATACAATATATCAAAATCATTATGATGTTATAATAACTATTTATAGTTATTATTTTCTCCATTATACCCATCCAAGTAAGGTGGTGTTGGAAAAACAGATTACACCACGGCGGGGAGACGGTATTCCGTACGTACGCACACGCGATGATTTTCTTTTCCGTGGGATCGAGAGAAGGTGAAATTGGGTTGTTTCATATTTATAATAACATATCAGTATATTATTGATAATGATGTTATTAATTTATAATGAAACAACTAATGAAGAAGAAGTTTAAGAAGAAATAAGCTTGAAATAATCGGTAGAAGAGATTACCTTTTCTTCGACGCACCTCTTTTAAACTTCTTCTTAGGGCACTAGGGTTGGTCTTCTGAGAATACCAATACCTCTATAAGGATTGTATGGAAGTGGGGAAGGGAAATGGGTAGAGGTTTGCTGAGCTTCATGGCTCAAAATGGTGTGAGTAAGGGAGGTAGGAGGTGCCCTTTTATAATGGAGGAGAGGGGCACCTTTGGAATCCTCAACAATATTAGTTTAATATAAAATAAAACCCCACATAAAAACCTCCAAAAATGCATCAATTCGAATATTAGATGATATAGGGTTGTAATATAATCAACCAATAAAATTTGGACATGTTTTGATCTTATTTTAAACCTTATCATTTTGATTTATCCTTATTTAATCTATTTAAGTTTATTTGTGGTAATAAAATTATAAATTTTAAATGGTTATAAATAATCACTCATGTGTGGTAAATTTTCCATAATTGGATGATTTATGACATTTTAGACTATATAAATTTCAATTTATAAATTTTAAATATTTTTTTGTTTTTAAAAAAAATTCATAATATTTTATTTTTATAAAATAACAATAGTGTCAATTTTGAAACTATTCATTTATTTGAATTGAAATAAAATCTACACAGATGATATATTCGAAATAAAATATTTAATAGATTAATAACATGTCAAATAAGTCTAAAAAGTTCATGGAGCACATTAAATAGTTCATATAATATTTATTTTAATATTTTTAAAACCATTCATTTGGTATATCTCTTAATAAAATAATTAGTACAACATTTTTTTATAATTATTTTATATACATATTTGTTGCATAAAAATTGAAAATAAAATCCTTTGATGAATATAAATATCAAAGATTTTATAATAACAATTTTACTCTAATTTATAATCTTAAAATAACAACATGTAAGTTGTTATCTTTATTAAATTACGAAGGTGACAACTTTGGAATCATTTAAAATAAAATATTATAAGTCTCATAATCGCCATAATAAGGATTAAAATGGTCAAAAATTCGTCTATTGGATGAATAGGGTTTATGTATACACTAATAATATTTTTTTTTGCAGATTTCTGGGACTTTTGATATGTCTTACTATTTCAATACAATCTATATTATTTATTTTTCACTAAATAAATAATTTCTGCATCATTCAAGTATAAGACAATAAGGTAATTAAATAACTCTTAAAAATTACAAATAAATTACCATGATAAAGAAAAAAAATTATATTTCAAATGGGTATTTATAACCGAATTTATATTCTATATAAACTTACATTAAAAATACTTTAATTATTAATGTTGAGTGAGACATATTTCACTTTCCTTTAAATAAACTAAACTAAAGGTCTTAATCACCTCCAAGTGGGTTCTAATGGATTTCATTTTGACCCAAATATTACTTAGGACAAAATATAATCATCCTATTGTATTACGACAAATATTAGTATAATTTTATAATATTATATTTACCCTTGATTACCCAATTTACCTTTTACTATGGTAAATAAAATTTACCGTTTTTACTATTCATAAAGCCCAAAAATAAAAAGTAGTATATTAATATAATTCGGACCCACTGATTCCCAATATGGAATCCATTTTTTCAAATTCAATACACATAAGTTGCAGAAATTAAATTAAAATTAATCTCGTTTTTGAAAGAAAACAGGTTTTTTGTAAAAATCATTGTAAAAATTGAATTTATTTATCCTACGAATTCTGTGTAAAATCAATTCTAATGACATAAATTATATTAAATTTTAAAAAGATATTCAATTTATACTTTAAAAACATTAAATATTATAATTTAACCCCATAAGTTATTACAATGAAAAAAGCTGTTTTTAATTAAAATATAGCGTGTTTTTACTATTCATTAAAATATGAAAGTTATCAGAATAATATGAGAAATTTATCCAAGGAAACATTTTATATCCTGATTCCAAAGAATAATTTTATTTTGTAAAATTGAATTTATAAAAATGTCAAAAACTAGATTTAATGTTCGTGCGCCATCAAAAGGCGGCAAAATTGCATTTTCGAAAAAATACTTATTTTACCCGAAAAATTGGTTTTGTTCTTATACCATGTTCTAGAATATATGTAAGATGAATAATAATGTTATAAAATTAAAAGTTTTGTTAATAATATTCATAACGGCTAGTTCATAATCATATTATAATAATATATCGTTGTTTAGTAAAACCCGGTATTGCGTACAACTCACGCTATCGAGGAAGGTCGCGATTGCGTGTAATGCAAGCCAAGTCAGGGATGCGTGTAGTGCAAGTTCCTTTTGGTGTAGCGTACAACACAAGACATCAATAAAATTAAAAAGAATATTTTTCATAAAATCTCAGGGTGTTACATGATTCCTCCATCCTACATCACTTTGTTGAGATGTTTCCCTTTTTCGCGATCTCATGCCTCAGTCAGTGGACTCCTACTCCTGTACCGAAGTAGCAACATCGCTCTCGCTCAGTACTTCGATACCGCAAGGAGTGTGGGTTGCTGATTCCTTTGCCAGCCACCCAACTGGAAACTATTCTGTAGGGACCGCATGGATCATTGTGCCCTGAAGAACAAGAATTGGATTTGGGGGAAAGGAGGTGTAACACAGTAATGAAAAAATTGGATGTATTTGGTCATTGTCCATGTCGGCCTTGTTCTATCCATGTAATAATTAAAGAATGCAGGGGCCAAAAAAATCAATTCTTACTTAGATTCAATTCCTCATAAACATCCCAAAATAATAAACTCATCCCAAAAATTTTAACATGATCCATGGATCAATACATTCATCTATGGAATCATTTTTTTTGTATAAATTGAAGAATGGGGAAGGAAATATAATCAAAACGCATGCCCTAATCGGGATTGGATCATTCTCATCATGGATTCGTTGTCATTTATGATCAGTTGATGACCGATCTTGATCCACATCTCTGTATTCATTATTCATTGAGACAAAAAACATTAGTCATCCCTCAGGTATATCAGGGTATTCCATGGTAGTGAATTGTGTCCTTAAAACCCTACTTCAAGGTTTAATAAAAAATGAAAAAAAGATAAACCATTGAGAAATGCCAAATTAAAATATTTTTAGTTAATATTTTATTGAAATTCACGTCCAAAGATTAACATTCAACCTCAACCTGTGCCTATTTAGTTTACTCCTTGAATAAGGTAAATATGATGTTCTGGATACGATGGTTCCCTCGTATTATTAATATGGGAAGTCCATAAAAAGTAAAAAAAGTTCAAATATATTTTACAAGTGTTTTTTATTTAAAAAATAATCATTATTATAATATTTATTTAATTCACACCGGGCCACAGAATCTCGATCCGTCTAGGTTCTTGGTCTCAGTATTTTCTTAACTAATTTATTAAAATAAATCAGAGAAAATTATGAGTCAATACAAGAATTTGAACTATGGAAGGATAAATCCAGTTATTGAAACAAATCTATTCACTTATAGAAGATCAAACCAATTATTTCAATCATGAACCCATTTCCATATCTCAAAATTTACATTATGTATGTTTTCATTTATATAAACCCTCTATAAATATTTTATATTATTCATTTAATCACCCATATAAAGGAATTACATCCATTATTACAACTAAATGCAACTTTTTTTTTGAAAATATCATTCTCCATTTAATATGGGAGATATATCAGACCAAATATACATCAGAAAAAATATTCAATAACCATTACATGAGTTTGAAACGAAGCACTATTAACATCAACCGTGAAACATGTACAAAAAATTATGATGCGTTCAAAGCATTAATATTCAGTGGAAAAAAATTAGTTTTCATAACAATTTCCAAAAAAGATCATAAATTTCATAAAACATAATAATGTGGATTTTCCATTACAATATATCAGATGTGAATCATAAAAATCATTAATAGGTGATGAAATATATGGATCCAACATCATAAAATCACTTCAAGTATTGGTTATAAAATAAGAATAAATATACAATTTTTTTTCATTTTAGAAAACAAAAAAAATCATAGAATATTGATAATATAGTTATCATTGAATAATCATAGAATCATAGATAATATTAATGAAATTTAATAATGTATAAGATGGATGAAAAATCGATGTATTTCATATACATTAAATTCATTTTATCAACACATTTGTAAATAGTGTAAAAAGGACAAAGATCGAAATTTTTAGAAGGATTTTATTTATAGAAATTAAAAAATGATAGAGATGGAAAAAAATATCAAATATCAGTATTATATTTATAAATAATATCATTCATGAAACATTTAAAGAAACATGGAAAACTAATAAAAAGGGTAATATATTTTAAAAAAGTTTTAATGATAAAACATTAATGGATTTTAACAAAAAATCCCATTTTAAAAAAATAACATTTAAAGGAGCATAAAATAAAAAAAAGTATAATTAAAGTCATGATAATATATATAAAATACTATGTATATTCATCATATACAAAAATATAGCTTCATAATTGGATACTTATAAAAATTAAGGATGTTTGAGATGAAAAAACCTAACAAATTTGGTAATGTTAAATCAAATAAATGAATGATGAAACTGAATCTTATTTATTATAACCTAATGCTTCCATGTGATATTAGGATAAAATAAATTCATGGATTATTAATTACTTCATATAAATTAAAACACTATTCAAAACATGAAACGTATGATAAGTAACAGAAATTTAAATCAAGACACCCTTCAATGTATTTTAACATTTAAAGTCCACAGAACAAAATAATACATTATGTGAAATAATTATATATTGATATTGATAAGTGTACATAAATATAAAACTATAATAGGTCATAACACACCTAATATTTCTATAATATAGTACATGAATTAATGATATAACCCAATTAAGTGAAATTGAATTAAAGATACCCTTATATTTGGAATTCAACTTAGTCAGACAAGATCTAACCTCATTTATTGTAAATATAGATGTTTTATATATCTATATATGAAAAATATTATTATTTTCTTTAATTTATGGTATTCACATAAAAATTATTATTATATAAATAATGTTTCAAGTAGTTCACACATATGCACATGCAACATTTAAGTGTTTTTAGTGGATCAAAATAGAAGACATATAATGATTTCAATTTATGGAATCATATTTACATATTTTATATTATTTTAAATCATTAAATAAATCATTATAATTATCCATTTTATGTGGTGATGAATAATGAAATATGTCATTCATGTTCTTGGTAATTATCATATATCCATGAGTGGTTTTTAAATTTTTCAATGGATAAAACAGAGGTAGATAATTATACTTCCCCCAACATAATAATATATCAATACAGTATTGATAATGATATTGTGATTTTCATATGGATAGAATAAATTTATAGGGGTTTTAATATGAAAGGAATGTTGAATAATAAGTTAAAGATGGTTACCTCTTCTTTTTATATACACATTTTGAAAAAACATAATGCCTTTAGTAAATGGGATTTTGGACCCCAAATCATCTTTTTAACATTTTTGAGATTTTTTTAGAGATATTGTTTGACGTAATTTATTGAAAACCCTCTTAATTTTTTTTAGATATGTTAGAATGTTAACCTCCTTATCGAAAAAAATCACAAGTGTTATCTCAATTTTCATTCCTTAATGGTCAAGAATGACTTTCATAAATTCCATATGTATCATAAAGGGGTCATGAAAGGAATTCACGACCCTTTCCAATAAAAATGAATATGTTAATTAACATGACAATAATAATTATTTTTATTTCAATTAATAAAATATTTTATAATATAAATACCCATAATATTTATTTTCATCACGGTTCACATAATTTGATGTTAAAAATACCACAAAAATATTATATTTATAACTATAATAAAATATCATCATTTATTTTTCATTTCTATTTATATAATTAGTGGAAAAAAATAAATGAACTAAATCATACAACATTGAATGCATTAAAACACATTTAATTTATTTTTTGACTACTAACTGAGACATTGCTTCATTCTTCAATAGAATTTATGATAAATCTCCTATTATTTAAAAATTAAAATAAATTTCAAAAATAATATAACAATATTCTTCATGAATATAATATTCCTGGACTATTAATTATGTATTCTTACCCATACTGTTATCTAATTTTTTTATGTGACAGAGACTGTCATTTATTAAAATACTAATCTTTATATAAGACAAAATGCTAAAAAATGAATATAGGACCAAATGGAATGTTATCAGAATATAGGACAATTTATTGTATCAATCCACACATAAAATCAATTTTTGGAGAGATTTAGTGGAATTTTTGGTAGTATCTCTTAGTTTATCCACCATTGTCCTTTACGTAGGGACTAATTTTTACCATGGTGACTATTCGTTATAGAAGAAATGAAATGTATATTAATATATATTAATTGTATGATTATTTCAAATATTTAATCACATTTTACATTTTATATTTATATTGGTGAACCAATTTTCTCTAAAATAATTTTCAAAAAACACAGTGAATTTTTTAAACACTCGATTTAAAAATATTTTAGTACTTTTAGTAAAATATTATAAAAATTTGATCCTAATAAATGGTATTTTTTTTAAATTATCGATGTATAGTTTTTTTAATTTTAATCTAACTGAATAGAAAATATTACACGGGAAATATTAATTTGAATTAAAAAAATTATTCTTTTATTAAAATCAAAAATCACTTCAATTATATAACATCAAAATAGTGTTTATATAGTGGAAATAATATTTCTAAACACACTGTTTTAATTATTTAATATATTTTTTTTAACATAATACATCTTCACAAACATTCAAGTCACATTTATTTCCTAATGATTACATTTTTGGAACATTTTTTACAAGCATCATTTTTAACTATTCACAAAAAAATTGACCCACTTAGAAAACTAAAAAAATTAAAGCAAGTAATTTATTGATATTATGAATTTATAAATTTTTCTAAATTTGAAAAATTAAATTTGAAAATTTGAAAAAATTGATTGGTAACTGAAAATAAAAAATATTAATAAAGACTTATTTTTAAGAAGAAAAACCCTTTTAAAAATTATGTTTTCATAAATATATTTTAAATCAATTACCAATTGGTGTAATTTTTTTCATATTTTACAATATTAATTTATTGATTTTTAAATAAAAATTCTTGTGAATCAATATTCATGATAGTACACTATCTCAAATATCAGATGTTATCCAATGGTATATTAATTTATAGTTAATGATACAAAATTATCAGAGTGTCACATTATCCCCCTTATAAAATAATTTCTACTTTATAATATAATTATTTATTCCGAAAATGATGATATCATAACATTGAAATTTAATAAGTTATATATTTTATTATTAACATCAATTTATTTGATACATAAATAATTCCAAAAAAAATTTGTTAAAGAGTTCCTTAATGCATGACATGATAGTTGGTTGAGATGAGTCAATAGATTTATCTTCCTTAAATTTCAATACATCATTCATAATTAATATTGATAATATTTTATTGGAGAATTATGTGATTTCTATTTATCATATAAGAATAATTTCATCATTTTCTTTTTTTGGATAATTTCCACCACTTTTTATTCTCATACACTATATAACTAATGACCATGATGAACCTTTCATTCCATAATAAATGAAAACAACTTGTACTGGTCATCAGAAAAAAATCAATAATTATTATTCATGTTTCTCCCTATAATGAAAACTAGAATTATTACATCATTTTAGATAAATCCAATTATTGAGTAAATTTAATTTGGTGAAATAAGGAATTCATCATCCAATAAAAAAACAGCCCATCTTTAAATTAAATCATTAAATTACGAACTAACCATATAAATATTAAAAATATTCGAAATCAATTTTTATTCAAAAAATTAAATCTATTTTGAATTATATTCTTTTAATAAGTATTGAAAATTTATTCCCAATGAACATTAATCAATCATAATGTCATATTGAAAAAATTTTAAATTGTCAAATTACATAGTCTATAGAAAATAATAATATCTTTTCGAAAATCATAAATCACCCTGACATAACACATCCACATAATCATATATTATTATAAATGATAACTCACAATTAAACTCTCAAATAATATAAACCAGTAGGCAATAAAATACCATAATAGATATAAATCTTCCATTTACATTAATTGTGAAAAAGATCTCTATAATATAATGACTTATTATTCAATACTATCTATAATTACATCAAAATGATTTATAACTTGTAAACAAAATATAATAATTTCATACATGCAATCCATGTTATAATGATAAAAACATGATATTTATATTTATATATTTGATAAATATTAATGTAACCCAATATTTGATAACTATATTTTATATTTAGAACTGCTAAAAATGGATTAAAAATTCATAAAGACCTTTTAGGATTATATTTTTAGATAAATAGTAAACTCTCTTATAAAAAAATACACATTTTATCAGGTGACCATTATTAATTTTATATCCATTTTTATTATTTCAAAATAAGTTATCAACACCTATCATAAAATTTTATGCACCTAAACCTTGTCAAGCTATAAATAATTCATTATTTCTTTTCACAACCTGGTGGAAAGTAAAAATAATAATGATTGTCTAAAATTCTCATAAAGGGAAAAGTATTAATAAATTTTATTATTTCAACAATATTCAGTAGATGATAATAAGTGAATAATATAACAATCAATATTCATGTGTCTAACATATGATAATTCAGACTTTTCAAAATAGGGATCCTAAATCCCGATTCATGGAATAATGGATGAACACTATTCATGAGCCATATACGTAAGTAATCATGTGCAATGTGGAAAAATCGATGAGAAAATGGATCCCATTGAACATGATCCAAGAATATAGAAAACATATTAGTAACATGGAACAAAAATTTTATAGTACTTCTATAATCACACATATAATTAAAAAAATGTACTTGTTAAATTCATATAATCTCATAGGAGAAACCTATAACCAGATAACTCAATCCACCTACCTGATGCATTAAAGAGATATATAAAGCAAACCCACGATATTGAGCTATATCAGGCTCACCATTCATCATAATAAATTTTTAATAAAAAAGTCATATTCATAACAAAAAAAATATTACATTTCTAGACATAAATAAGTCATTGTTCTTTCATTTCATGTTTTACTAATTGAATTGAAATGTGTTCCATGAAATATTCCTTGTATGGTTCATATTATATGATGTGATATAATAATGGTTTTATAATTACATAATATATTCATTTTGGAATAATTATAATATATGATTGTTTTCATTGATGAATATAAAAAAAATAAAACAATTACTACATACTATTGTAGTACAACTCACAGAATGGTCCTTGGGCCAAATAATTTGGGCCTACGGGCCATGTAATGGGCAATATTCCCACTTGGACTTTAGGTTTTGTAATAGGATTCCCTATACCCAGTTAAAGGAGGACATTCCTTTTCATTAATAATAAAATGATGCATCTTCCCCATTCATGTAAAAAAATATAACTAAAACAATTCATGAGGAAAATAACCTTTCCAATTTGAAAATAAAATTTTAAAACTAAAAATAAATTGAATATCATGAAAATATATTGTTTTAAAATATTCATTAACACATCAAAATTAATATTTAAATCATTTAGTAGACATAATGATGGGAAATTCAGTTTGTTTTGTATTAAATTATCTTTTGTTTTTGTTCATTCCATTAGTAAAAATTAACATATTTAGAAAATGAAGAAAAATATTTTCTACATTATCTAAAAAATTTATAAATTGATAAAAATAAATTCAAAAATAAATTTACAAATATTCAGAATTATTTTTTAATTATATTATAAAACATGATTATAGATGAAAACTGTTTTCCAATCATAAAAGGATTAATGAGGTCAAAATTTATAAAAACAAATATGAATAATTTTGAGTACCAAATGGGGGACAATAGTAGTATACATAAAAATATTGGTGAAGTGATATATTATAATGAAATGGAAATGGTTTTTTGGAATAGAATCACATAATTACCTTAATTTATATTCAATCACAAAAAAAATATCAAATTTTGAATGAAACAAAAACCCCCTTCAACATTGATAACTACCAAATCATAATCCCCAAGAAAATATAACATCAAATGAAAATTAAATTATCTTGAACATAATTATATTCTATATATGACACTTAAAAATGGAGTTATACACCCCTTTTAAATTTAAATAGTTTCATATAGTCAAACAATATTAAATGAGACAATATTGTGATGAAGAACCCTTACCTCTTAGGTAATATGTAAATTCAAACCTCATGAAAAAACTGTGCATTAGATTTATTTTTTAACCCCAAAAAAATTCATGAGAATAATTAAAATGGAATTTATCTCTATTATATACACCATAAAAATGAAACGAGGTTTTAATATTGAATATGCCCCAAAAATATAAGTGTGATATGGGAAACTCTTTCGAAGGGAATATCATTTAATTGAGAACTAATCAATGGATGCATTATGTAAAATGAATTATATACACCTACAACATGTCAAAATAAAATAAAATATATATAATATGACGTTTACACACAGTATTGTTAAAATATAATCAATGAAAAATTGATATAACCCAATGAAATAAAAATTTATTTTATAAACACATACATCATGTTGTGAATTATTATGTTTGTCATTTAGCATATCTAAAATAAAATAATATTCATTATTTATTTTTAATAAAATTTTATAATAATATTAATTCCCTACTAAACCATTTAATTTATTTATTTAAGTAACATATTTATTTAATTAATTTTTTAATTCCACGTCAAATAGTTGGGACATTGGGTTCATCATTTTGAAAAGAGTTTTGGTAATTGACCATGGTCAACATGGAAATTATTAGATAATATGACCAATAAAAATAGGGAAATAATTATAAATTTTATAAACTAATTATAATTTTAAAAGAATGAATGAAATGAGATCATAAAAATAGAATTATGATAAAAACATGGAAGTGGTAGGTTATATATACACATTAGTTTTATTCCCATTTATTAACAAACATGGGGGAAATAAGGTAAGTATTGTATTCTATATAAAGAATTAATATTATTTAATAAATATAAAATACATATGTATATAAATATTTATATATTGAATCCTTCATTATAAAAAGATGTGAAAGTTGGTGTTGGAAAAAATTATATTGGTTCATGAGATAGTAATCCTCACCAAACATGAACAATGGTTTCATTTACCATTGATGGGTGAATGTGAGTGATTAATATTAACAAATTAAGATAATAAAATATTTTTATCTCAGATATATTTATCTCATAAAATATTAATGGACTAAAGGTTATTGAATGAGGTATAAAAATAAATATAACAAAAACAATCGGTTAAATGTTAGACCACTTTTTTATAAAGACTCCTCAAATTTACACCTTAATCACTATGTGTATGGTATTCAAAAAAATATAATTCCACTACAAAATAGATAGATATTCAAAAAATATTATTTTGTAATGTATTGTAAGAACAAATGGAAAACAAAAATGGTTCATTAAACATGGGGATGATACTATAAGAGGTTCCCTTTTACAAGTGAGGGAGGGGAACATTATGAAATGATTACAACCTAAAAAAATAATATATGTCTAAATAGTGGAATTTGGTCCCAAAATTATATTAATTCATTTATAAAGAAAATATATTATTCATTTAATAATGAAATAAATTTTTTACAGATTTTGATATTATTTTAAAATGTAATTTTTTTATTAATCCCTTCCTTCTCTATTCTAATATTTACCTTTTGCGATAGTATTTTCAATCATAAAGGGTTATAAATTAAAAAATAAGGACAAAAATAGAAAAAAAATTGTATTACTATATTACACTTTGGACAACTCCAAATCCAAATTTTCTTCCTTCATAATTTTTATGAATTTTATAATTTGATAAAAAAATAATTATCATTTTTGAATTTTATATTTGGCAATATTTGAGAAATTTGATATTTAACTCTTGAATATATTAAATGAAAAAGAATATAAATATTTTATAAATCACCAATTTCCGCATGTATCAATAAATTTTTTACATGTAAATAATTATTAATATTATATTACTTTTTAAAATTTTAATATCATTTATATAATTTCTCTAATTCTTGCACAAGAACTTCATTTGTGTCTTATATGTTCTTAAAGAAGTTATTTTATCATTAAATATTAGAAATATATTACCATAATAAAAATAGATAATTATAATAAACTAAACCATTAGGGTTTAATGGCATGTATTTTACACCTCTGTGAACACATAATATTAATATTGTAGAATGTTGGTGACCTTTTTATTTTTTTCATTGTTACTTAAAAATATTATAAACGACAATGATCAGTGATAAATGGATGATGAGAAATTTAAAAATTTTGGAATATTATGGACTTAATTTCATAAATAAATGAAATAAATTCAAGTCATAGAATTATATAAAATCATTATCGTATTAGTTATAACCATAATTAACAATTTTTACCTTTATCGTGGAAACAAAAATTTTTTGTGGTAACTAGTAGTATTGATCGAAAATTAATTTTTCATTATTACCCAATTATAACAATTCTATTTATAAATATCTAATCAAATTTATCACAACCAATTCATAAATGTGGATGAATTTCATTAAACATTAATCCTACAAAACATGAAGGAATGTTTTTAAAAAAATGACTTAATAAGTATAAATGTGTTTCATATGGAACTCAACTATTAAATTTATTACAATTACCATTTTTGTATTATAAATTATATAATCTCACTTATTTTACATTAAAATAAATTTGTAAAAAATATTATATTTTTAAATTATTGAAACAAAAAGAGAGTATAAAAAAAACAATATCTATATTTTTTAATTAAAAAAAATAGAAAATTCATAAAAAATAACTCTCAATTAATATTTTAATTATTCTTTAAAATCCATTTTTATTTTATTCAGTTATATTTTCTGAATATGTGATAAATTAATTATAATATTTTCTCATAAAAATAAATAAAAACAATTTTTATTGAAAATATATTTTTTAATCATAAAATGATTATATTAAAAATTGTGTTATTATTTCATAATAATTAATCAGTAAATTTATATTGATTAAGAAATGTATACATATATTTCATAAATTTATTACTCTAATTAATTACATCTAATTAAATGAAAATCTTATAGTTGTCACATTGAAGTTCCCATGGGAATTAAATCTTTGATTTGTGAATATTTTATGCTCTAAAACATGATGTATATTTAAAATTATACGGAATTTAATTTTTGTCCGTCTATAAATAATTTTATCAAAAAAATTTATATTTATCACTGTTATCTATTTTTTAACATTGTGAAACCTTTTTATGAAGACAAACCTCATAAAATTTTTCAAAAAATTATTTTTTATGATTTAAAAGGTAAATAAGGATTTCATATCGAATAAAAAATAATTACGTTTTTAAATTGGGTAATATTATTTGGTTGTAAAAATATGGAAATAGAGAAAATGAGTAATGTGAATATAATAATTCATAGTTATATAGATCATTTATCGAAAGAAAGTAAATGATATAGATAAATTCATTGACCACCACACCATAAACCAATTATGTACAAAAAATACAGTAAACGCAGCTTAGATGAATGTAATAGGCTATATTTAAAGTTTTATGATCCTTTTCTGTTTTTTTTGTAATTACATTACCATAAATATTAGGAGAAAATTAAATTTACATACTTGACTTGTATTGTTTCACTAGTTAATTAATTTACATGAATACCTCTATTTTCTAACTAATGGTTACTCAAATTGATTCTTTCTAGCATGATGCATGAAAATAAAATTATAATAGATAAAATAATAAATAAATGGGTAAAATTTATTCCTCCAATTATTATTTATTAACCATAACATTAAATTTTAGAATAATTTTTTATAATATAAAAAAATTATAAAACATCTTATGAATAAATAATTCATTTAAATCAAAAATTTCTATAAGAAATCAATTGTTAATCATAGATCATTTTTGAAAAAAGTAACCCTAAATTGAAAATTACATTAATAACCTCAATAAAAAATTTTATTTATCTTTAATGTATATACCATACCCTAGAGAATACATTCCATAAAAATTAATAGAATTATTTAAAAATAATATATATTATCATAAAAATGATACACCATATGGACAATTATACCAAAGATAAATGAAATGTCTCCCAAATATAATTAATCACATAGAAATCAAATAACATAAAAAAATGGGTGATTATTCCAATGAATATTTGATTAACCATAAACTTATAATTACAATATGAAATCCTTGACATTTAAGTTAACCTCACATAGAAACAGACTAATCTCCAATGTAATCTGAACCCTTATCCAATATCAACTATAATATCCGCGAATCAAGACCCTCAAATTTATTACTAAAAATATAATCATTATATATTTTCCTTCAATAATTGTAAATGTGACCCAATTTTAGCCATCCAAAACTTATACCATCCAACTAAAATACTTGATCACATTCACACCGAAGTACATTATCTGTTTAGAATTTAATTGAATTTTTAAAAACTCTTACATGATAATTCCCATGTCATAAAGTGAATCATTTTTTCCTATTATACCATCTATTTTTGTATGATAACAAGACTTCATGGCTATAACATTCAACACAAATGAAACTAGTCTGGAAAAAAATAATTTAATATAATTTTTAAAAACCTGTGTAAACAAATCCTAACAAATGGGATATCAAATTCTCGGTAAGGGTAAACATATAAAATTCATAATTAAATTACATTTGTTATCATACACTGATAATACGTGTATTATGATATAGTAATTGGGAATCACTATATTATTAAATAATTCGTATCCCAAAAAACATGGATGAAAAATCTTGAATCATTTTACAAAAATTTAGAATTGTAAAAGAGAATCATAAGTGAACTGTCATAGTCCATTTGAAATAAATCCATGAACAAGTGATTTATTTAAATATGTGATGACCCAGACTCTCTTGGTCCTTCCCTTTTCCAAAATCCGGGTCCTAAAGGGGTGGCGTCTCGGTGAGACCGATCGGTGAGACCGATCGGGGAGACCGGTCGGCGTCACCCGACCTTGTCGAGTTGTTTCCAGTAGCGCTCCTTTTTGAAGAAATAGGGTTTTAAACCCTATTTTGAAATGTTTGAGCGTGTTTTAATCACCCGTAACGTGCATAAGAGTTTTAATTAAATACTTAATGAATTAATGAGTCTGTTTAAACCACCTGACCCCCTTTAATGACGAGTGGGGCCGCGTGGTCAACCCACTCCCCCACGCCTTATGCGGTTCAGAGTTTTTATCTCAATCGTCTGGGGATCTTATAAACTAAGGGTTAGCTGTGGTTTCTCCTTTCCTCGATCACGGCTTTTCACTATCATCTTCTGGTGCATCGGGCGTGCCGTATCGTTATCAGTGATGTTCCGCCATAGGCCTAAACTTCGATCATCTATCAACAAGTAGGGAATTTCTCCTTCATCTCCCTCCTCTGTGTATCATGTGGGGCGGGCGTGCTTTTGATTCTGTGGAATGGGATAAACCATACCAAATTAAATATAATGAATGAATCCTGTAAAGAAAGAAGGGGGTGATGATGGTTGATGCCGTTTTATGTTATGATCTTCTCGTTGAGTTGTTCTGGCTTAGGCCTTCTGAAAATTGAGGACGTTGGTGGTCATTGACTGTGCATTAACGAACCCTAGTGATGTTTTAAATGTCTTGTTTGTCATTGTAAACTCCTGCCGTGAAAAGTAAGTTGGTTAATCACATATACCCGGCTGAATGAATTGAAAGCACCTAGATCAATCCTTCTCTGATAACCCCCAGTTAAAACACCCAGAAATTGAAATCATGGAACGTGTAAAATATTTTAAATCTGAAAATACAGTCAAGGCCCTAATTAGTGTTGGTGACGGTGGTTTGGTTGTTTCTCTTCATGAGCCCATTGCTAGAGATGTTGGAGGGGATTGGATCCCCTGTTCTTTAATGCATTCGGTGGTTGTGAGTTTTAAGACCCGGTGGTTACTTGTTTATATCACGAATTGGGGTGGGATCCTATGTTGTTGAGAACCGGGTGTGGGCGTTATGGTTGATCCTTGAGTGTTTACTTTCACGGACTTCTGCCTATGCTTACCAGTTGCCCAGTAGTTCTTAAACTTAATTAAACATTATTACTGAACTTGAAACAATAATGGGACAAATGGGTTTTGTTGTCGAAATTCATGACTTGGGACTTGGACGCAGCGGTGTTGTGTTCTGTAGGCTGGTTAGAAAAACCTAGGCTTTGGGTGAGTGCTTGTTACCTATATCTATACTTTTAGTTTTGTGTTTCTTATTCGCGCCCCACCCAAGTTGAGAACTTAGTGCCGAACACCCCCATTTCATGGGAGAGGGTGTTTATTCCAACACTATTATTAGTGGCTGGTTATTAGCTCCTTTTCTTCTCCCTTTCCCGGATAGCCCAAGTATCTTCAGGAAGGCTGTGATGGCCTGAGGTCCATTATTATCCCAAGAACCTTTGGGCGGGGTAGTGTGGTGGTTGGCCAGGTGTGTCCGGCAGGTGGTTTCCCAAGTGTCTTCGGGATGAGGCCTAAGTGTCTTCGGGCATGGAAGTGGATCCTTTAGCCCAGGTGTCTTCGGGCGTGGTGGTGGCTGTTCTGGCCTAGGTGTTTGCAGGCATGGTTATGTGTGACATTTGTGGCCCAGGTGTGTGTGGGCGGGATTTCGGCAGTGGGACTGCGTGCGGTTGTGGCCTAGGTGTGTGCGGACGAGTGTGGTAGTGAGACTGCGGTGAGAATGGAGGGATTGGTCCGATGCGTAGGATGTCTCAATAACCAGTGGGAAAGTGGCGCGGGGTACCCAAACATCGATGTGCTATTATTATATATTACTTGACTTGCGTTATTTGGGGAGTGTGCCTTGGTGAGGATTGGGTGGATAGTTTACATTGTTAGGTTTCTGGATTACTTATTTTCTCATAGGACATTATCATGTTCCCCCACTTGTGCACGAGAGTCTTTGGTTTTCCCTACTAAGTGTACTCGTATTCTCACCCTACGTATATAAAACTGCATTCAGGTTTCCAGGAGGACTTCGGGGATCGCGCAGGACCTTTCTTGCTCGGATTTTTGGAGCAGTTGGAGTTGTCGATTTTCTTTCTTTGGTACTTACCTTTGTAGACACCTTTTTTATACTTTGTGGCTATTACTTTTGAAACATCCATGTGGGAATGGTTTACTTTTGGCATTACTTTTCTTTCTACCTTGGTGTTGTTGGGTTTTCTACTTCTTGTCTCTCGATCCTATAAAATACAAAGGGTAATGCCTTCCATTTATTTGAAATATCCATACCCTTGGTGCTAGTCTCCACTCTGGGACCTATTGAAGGCGGGTTTCGTGGGTCATTATCTCTCCTTCTACTTAAAGAAGGAAGGGTCTGGCAATCTGCTGACCCTTCCCTCCTTTTAGTGAAGGCGTGTCGTGATAGAATGGTATCTGAGGAGTGATTGTTGAGAGATAGGATGGAGTTTGGAGTTAGGAACAGTGAGGATTGCATGGGATGGTAAGGAAACAGTGTTGGGTGACCTCGGTGCGTGAATTAGGCCAGGGAAGAATCGCTATGGAACGAGATTTTAGGGCCCCCCGTGATCCGATGCAAGGACTCTTGACCTACCGAACGACCAAGTGAGGCCACACTGATTGCTGGGTAGAGACCCTAGGAAAGGTACATGCATCATAATGACTTGTGTTCTTGTGTTTCTGTGATTTCTTGGGAATTAAGAATAAATTCAAATTTTATGAAATTTTATGTACGATATTCGGCACTACTTGGGCTTAGGCATTCCTTGGTTACCTTTCAGCTATAGAACCTGGAAGGCGACCCCATGTGGTACAGGTGATCGAGGCCCCGGAGACTACTTTGGCTGATCGGCAGAGAGCTGATCGATAGGATGTGGACGACCAGTGGGAGAATACTCTTTAGGACTTCTAGCGACAGACCCTCGAGAAGTATGAGGGCAGCACCTCTGACATGAAAACAAGTGGCTGGATAGAGGAGCTAGTAATAGACTTCAGCCTGAATCGGGCCCCGACTGAGTACTGGGTCCCTCTAGCCGTCAGCTAGATGCGGGGAGTGGCACGTCAGTGGTGGACGCTTTACCTGGGGGAGATGAGAGAGGCTGAGGCGGTTTGGGCGGATTTCGAGAGGGAGTTCCGTGTGGAATTCCTCTCATCGACGATGAAGGCGGAAAAGAGACAGGACCTTCTCTCCCTCCAATAGGGGAGTATGTCCATTAGGGATCTAGGGATCAAGTTCAAGGACCTCCTACGTTTTTCTCCAGATCTCTTTCCCGACGAGGAGTCTCGGGCGAGATGTTTGGAGGTGGCACTCCGACCCTCCCTTGAGTACGCTGTTACTCCCTTAACCCTGCCGATGTACCTGGAGGTCCAGAAGAAGGCTGAAGCGGTGGAAAGGATGCACACTCTAGGAGGTGTATCCCGAGAGGGGATCCAGCTGGGACCATCGAAGGGGAAGACCATCAACACCAGGCCTCCAGCATCAGGACCCTCTAGGTTCCAACCTGGAGGGAGCAGGCCACAACAGTTTCATTTTCGATCCCCTGGTCCTCACCCCTTTTCATCGGGCCTAGGACAGCTGTGCTTCATCTATGGATTCCCTGGACATCTCCGGAGTCAGTGCCCGGACCGGGTGCAGTACAGCGGTGGCGGACAACCCCAGCACCCGCCCCAACAGTAGCTTCCATCCAGGCCTTTCCAGCAAAAGCAGCAGGGACAGCGAGCTACCGCTCCTCCGAGGGCAGATGTAGGAGGAGGAGTGTAACACCCCAAGAATTCATAATGTGTTATTTCTTCAAAATAATTCAATAACTTGCACTACACGCAACACCGAGTTCAATTGCACAATGAATTACCAAAAATCCATTCAAAATAGGTTATGAATAGTATTAAATAAATTTTAATCTTTATATAATCCTTATAATTTTTCCATATTATGAGTATCTTAGACATAATGGAAGAACAAATTCATTTTCAGTATTGCACTTTTATCAACTTTTAATAGTGAACCCTTTTTAAATATAATATTTTAAACTTTTTGACTAAATGGGGACATCAAAAATTTAAAATGAAACATCCCAAGCTTCCACGGTACGTTTTCTTTGAATAATACATTAGCGTGTGTTGTACGCAACCTTGAGTTTTAACACACACCACAACCAATCAAACTAGCCGTTATGAATAGTAATACCTAATTTTTGAAATTATATTTATTTTATATTTCAAAATGGACTTCATTTTTGGATTCGGAATATCGAATTTAGCCTAAGGTGAAATTTTGGTACATTTCGGATAACTTTCATATTTTGATGAATAGTGAAAATTACTAAATTTTAATTAAAAACAACTTTTTTAATCAAAATAATTAATAGTGATAAATTATGAATTTGAGTGGTTATAAAGTATATTTAGAATATATTTTTACCATTTAATATAATTTTGGTCATTGGACATAATTTTACAATTAAACCGAACATAAACAAGTGTCAATCTTTTGATAGTTATTATCTCTTAAAAACACGCTTTTTGTTTTGACAGCGGGAATTAATTTTAAATTATTTTCTGCCACTTCTGTGTTTTGAATTTAGAAAAATGGATTCCATATTTGGAATCAGGATGTTCAAATTGTGTAAATAGGTAACTTTTATTTTTAGACATTTTGAATAATTACTGCGGTAAATATTATATTTACCATGGTTAAGGGTAAATCCGGTAAATAAGGGTTAAAAAATAATATTATAATAATACTAAATTACCCTAAAACGTGTCTTAACCCTATTTGTTGATACATGGTCTACCATGGGAATCTTGGGGTCTATTTTGGGACCCCATGGATCCACTTGTAAGTGATAATGCCACTTTATTTTAATTAAGTTAAAATGAATACAAAAATGACACAAGAATATATCTTTTAGAAAAAAAATTGTTACATAGGGATATATATGTTGGATTTTAGATTATAAATATTCATTAGAAAGATAAAAAGATTTCCTACATAATGGTATTTTATTTATAATTTTTAGACATTAAATAATTTATTTTATTTATGACACAATGATGATGCAGTAATTACTATAATAGTGAAAAATTAAAATAATTGATATTATAAATACCCAAATAAATATAATATGAAACTTTTAATGAATTAAACTAATTTTCTATGATATTATGATATATTAGTATTGATTTAATTGACTTGTTTCGAAGTAATCAATCTTTTATGAGTTTCACAAAAATCAACTATTGAATAGTGTCAAAATTGACATAAAAGAGTTCTTAAAACAAATATTATATTATTAATTGATATTAAATTCCTAAATATCTAAGGTTCGGCCAAGATACTTATATCATGATAGGTTCATCATTAATGGACCACTTGGGGGTCTCTTGGATGTATATAGTAAGTTTATTAACCATATTATATAAAAATACAAAGAGACATTGTAAAAGTGAATCTAATTAACTTAGAGTTAATACTTAAAGATAAGGTTAATATAAGTACCCGAACCTGTCTAAATTCTATTGGTTGAGTGGTTTCGGCCTATCCCCACATTAACCTTTGAATAATCAACTTTGGAGCCATTAGAAACCGAATATGAATTTATTATAAATTAATATTTCTAGCTTTTCCAAAGGTTCCCCTCACCCCTCTTATAAAAGGGCACTCCTCCTTCTCATTTATTCACACCTTAAAAGCCTTTTGGTTCGGACAAACTCTGCCCATATACTCTCCCAACATCCCTCAATACAACCTAGAGGCATTAGTTTGATCAGAAATCCAACCTATGGAGCCCTTTTGATCAAATCAAAAGGAAGAACCCGAAGAAGAGGTAATGATTTCACCACCCTTTTCCAAGTTCATTTCTTCTTCCACTTCTTCTTCCTTTGTTGTTACCATTATAAAATAATAACTCTAGTATCATATATATACTGTTATGTTATTATAAATATGGTACAACCATATTCAGTATTATATCCACCCTTTGAATAACATGTCACCATACGTGCGTATGTACGGCTAAACGTCTCCACGTCGTGGTGTAATTGTTATTCAATATATTATTATTTGGATGGGTATAATAATGATATGTAACACATGTAAATAATAAATAAAACATGATAATGATTCTTTATATATGATATAACAACCATTTATATATTATTTTAATATCGAAAGAATGATATTGTCGCTCGTGCGTACGTACGGACTACCGTCTCCACGAACGCGATGAGATTCATTCTCCATCGTATCCATTAAAGTATAATTATCATTTGATGATTTAAAAATGATGTTTAAGGACTTGATATCATTCTGGATATGAATAATATACAACCTATCCTTTACAAAAATGTCTTACGTAACAAAACATATAAAAGAAAACAAGTAAGTTAACACCCGAAACAACGATAATTCTAAGATATTATTGTAAATAGATATTAAAAGATCATATATGATATCATATTAATGTATATGATTCTTGTATAATTTAGTAACAATTATTTCACCATTATACAGGAGGTTAACCTACCCCAACCAAGGAAAAGTACAAGGTAAGGATTATTTCACAATCTCTTCATTATCTGAGGTTGTTTATACGTAATAATCTACTGGGATTTCTTTATCATCCACATCCATGTTTCTTCGAAATGTATTTCAAAACATATTTATTATTTACAAGAATATGGGTTAAAGTCATTTATACCCTTGTTTGACTTTTTATAAGAGGTTTATAAAGGAATCTTTCCGTCGTTTTCAAAACAAGGTCCTTTTTAACCTTTTCGACAGAATTAAGGTAAGAATGTTTTTTTAACTTATACGGCGGGTGAGACTATTTTCCACCGTTATAAAATCATCAAAGTTTCCCTTACAATCTTATAAGAATATTTTCAAGGAAAATGTTTTATTTTATATGGATCTTAAATGATTTCAAAATAAAAGGAGATATTTCTTTAAAAAGAATTTTGATTTCATCTATGTCAACATCCTTTGATGGATTTTAAGATTATTTGAAGTTGATTTATTATGATACAAAACTTCTATATTGTATTGAAGGTTTTATGATATGTTTGACTGTGGATGTGCTATTTTTATACCATTCATAGTTTATGGTGAAAGTATTGACATTTCGTATGCTAGTTCTAATACGAATGTTTATGTTATGTTTAAACCTTTTCATATGGGAATTCATTGGACTTAATATGTGACGGGTGGAGCCCGCTATAGATCCTCGATGCATCGGTAGGTCTCATGAGACAAACTAGTGTCTTGGAACAAGGCCTTGACAAAATCTTATTTGTAGTCTTGGAACGAGGCCTTGACTATGTGGTTATGATAGTCTGGCATTATGCATTCCAACATTATGAAAGTGGTTATTGATTTTTTCATGTGATTATTCGATTAGTAGAATATCCATGTGAATAAGAAAATGGAATTATTTCATTTTATTTATGTCGTACCATGTTGAAAGTTCATGTTTGAAAGTCTTTTGTTTTAGTTATACATTGCTGTAAAAGTTTATTCTTATTTATGAAAGTTTCCGCTATATTGTTATCCTTACTGGGCATTTGATCTCACCCCTTTTCTATGTTTTATTTTTCCCAGGAAGTGAAGAAGTAAGTTATGAATGACCTGCAGGGATATTATGTGGGGATATGAGTGTGGATTATGGAGACAATATGTTGTCGTAGTAGTTTTTCGTTTAATGATGTAATGTAAAACTTATGAATATATCTAGTGTTTCCAAGGCTACTAAACCAATCGGTCTTTCGAGATTTGATCTTTCTTTTGATCATGCCAATGTTATGTAATAATGCACCGACTCTGGGTAACTAGGGTCAGGGTGTTACAGTTGTTATCAGAGGAAGTTTAGTACAAACCTTGGAAGCTAGATTTAGATAAACTCTGATTAGAGCACGTAGACCTAAGATGATATTTGAGGATTAATGTAGAAGAACTTCCTAGAATTTTGGTATTGTAGATATTTTGTATGTTTTCTGAGCAATACATCCCTGTCTGGATACGAGCAGGTAGAGGCGGCTCTGGCACAGATTTACCTAGGGGTAAAACCCGAAAACACCGCTTTGAGCTAGACTCGAACGGGAACTGGTGCACGACAACGGGCCTTGCTGCACTCTTGGTTACGACACTCCCGGGGGATATGCTTAGGATAATTCTCATTTTCTTTACAAACCATTATGAATGGTTTATGAGTATATACATATTCAAAGGAGACATTTTTATGATTATGGATTATATCCATAAATAGTTCAATTTATGTTAAGTGTTTTATAAGTATGAGATTATGTATTTTGATTCATAAACTGATCTAGTGTATGCCATTGTTTAGAAATGGCGCCCAGTAGAAGGAATGAGAACTCCAGAAATGCACATGATCCAAAGAGAACGAAGGATCATATCTTTCATGGTCTTAAGCTAGAATTTATAAGAGAAATAGTCTCCTATGTATTATCATCATATGAAGAAATAATATCATGTGTTGATAAGATAAGTAAAGAGTTTACTGAGTCTTATGGCTTTGAAGGGAAGCAAGAGAAGAAAAGGATGGAAGAGAGAAAGATGGATAAAGGGAAGAGGGAAACGAAGAATTTTCCCATATGTGGTAACTGTGGAAAGAAACACCCTGGAACTTCCCTGAAAGGAATGGGAGTTTGTTATAAGTGTGGAGGAAAAGGGCACAAAGTACGTGACTGCAAGGGTAAGAAAATGGTTTCAAATGTACAATGCTTTATTTTCAAGGAGTTTGGACACTACGTGAACCTAGGTCCCAGTCATCAGACTATGCCGCAAATGATGCTATTGGATAATAATCATGTTATGATACTACCACATATGAAGAGGAATGATTAGAGTTCTTATATTGATTATGTCAATTGAGTGTTGTATCAACAATTTACTTGTTATAATAATTATGGAGTATATAAGGATTGTACTAAATTACTATTTCATTAAGGACTTGAGATTGTGTGGAACAAAGAAAAGTGACTCAATAGTAGGATAAATTTTTAGAAAATGTATGGTTGAGAGAATGATAAACCATAATATATTTCTGATACCGAGGTAGTGATTTTGGAATAATACATGATTGTTTTGGATAAATTATATTGGAAATTCTTGACTACCATGGAACTGATTAATGATTTGTATATTCCATCATTGTTGGGGTTTAAAAATTTTTTGGATTGATGAAGTATATCCACTATTCTATATGGAATAAGGGAGCATGAATGTAATCAATAAGGAATATGGTAATTCAGGATGTTTCAGTGTATTAAAAGAATACATGATGAAGGTATTCATATGATATTACGGGGTAAAAAGGATCTACATTATGTTTAACTTACTTATAAATGTTGGACTGTGAGATTGGTTAGAAATATTTTGGATAAATTCTAGTTTGAGATTAATTTTGTATTGCCATAAAAGGACAACCCGGAGGTCGGGCGGCAACCCATCGCGTCCGGCAAGGCTGCGAGACTTGAACTCGCAACCGAAGGCTGAAAAGGGTGTATCACCTACCACTGGCCCATGAGATGTCCTGGATTAAATAATGTAGTTTTTTTAAAAGATCTGGTAGATGAATTATAAATTCGTCTATTTTGGATCCCTGTACGAATAGTATAAATATAATTTTTTTTACGAGTGAAAGATGAGTTTGTGGTAGAAATTTATTAATGGACAAAACTCTAATTATAAAGTAAGTATAACTCCTTATGATCTTATCCAATCTCATAAACAAATTCCTCAAAATTAAGAAAAGGAACTTAGAACAAAAATGTTGTCCTAGATGGTACCTTAAATCATCACTAATTTATGGCTTTGGGATTGTTGGCCTTTTCATAGCCATGTTCTCTACCACTCTCCATCAGATAATTGATGGTTAGATTTCTCTTCCGTATCCATATTTTCCTACATGGAACCCTAGTATGTGTTATTTTCGGTAATCTTCATACTTTCCACTCTTTATTTTAAATAGAGGCCTCGTTAATTCATTTTTCGATGTGGGATTTCAACTAAGATATTTTGAAACATCAAAAATGTGTTATCCTAATACCCTATGTTTTGTGGAACCGATGGTATTTCAAATCATCATAGATTGATGGATTTAAGGACCTCAATTTTACACTTGTTTTTGATTGATGACCTCAATCACTACCTATAAATATTTATGTTTTTCCTCCAATTATATGTCTCTAATTCCCACCAATTTTCTCCTAATCGAGATCATAATTTGGTGGTGACCCTTTGATTTCTATTTTCCTCATATTAAGACGAAATTTTAGTAACCCAATTTCCAATGTGGGTATTCCCACAAATATATTTTCTACTTTCAACCTTTTATTTTAGAAGAACAATTTCAAATTGCGAGAACACAATTTATTGAAGGAGGGGATAATGTAACACCCCAAGAATTCATAATGTGTTATTTCTTCAAAATAATTCAATAACTTGCACTACACGCAACACCGAGTTCAATTGCACAATCACTTACCAAAAAGCCATTCAAAAGAGGTTATGAATAGTATTAAATAAATTTTAAACTTTATATAATCCTTATAATTTTTCCATATTATGAGTATCTTAGACATAATGGTAGAACAAATTCATTTTCAGTATTGCACTTTTATCAACTTTTAATAGTGAACCCTTTTTAAATACAATATTTTAAACTTTTTGACTAAATTGGGACATCAAAAATTTAAAATGAAACATCCCAAGCTTCCACGGTACGTTTTCTTTGAATAATACAGTAGCGTGTGTTGTACGCAACCTTGAGTTTTAACACACACCACAACCAATCAAACTAGCCGTTATGAATAGTAATACCTAATTTTTGAAATTATATATATTTTATATTTCAAAATGGACTTCATTTTGGGATTTGGAATATCGAATTTAGCCTAAGGTGAAATTTTGGTACATTTCAGATAACTTTCATATTTTGATGAATAGTGAAAATTACTAAATTTTAATTAAAAACAACTTTTTTAATCAAAATAATTAATAGTGATAAATTATAAATTTGAGTGGTTTTAAAGTATATTTAGAATATATTTTTACCATTTAATATAATTTTGTTCATTGGACATAATTTTACAATTAAACCGAACATAAACAAGTGTCAATCTTTTGATAGTTATTATCTCTTAAAAACACGCTTTTTGTTTTGACAGCGGGAATTAATTTTAAATTAATTTCTACCACTTCTGTGTTTTGAATTTAGAAAAATGGATTCCATATTTGGAATCAGGATGTTCAAATTGTGTAAATAGGTAACTTTTATTTTTAGACATTTTGAATAATTACTGCGGTAAATATTTTATTTACCATGGTTAAGGATAAATCCGATAAATAAGGGTTAAAAAATAATATTATAATAATAATAAATTACCCTAAAATGTGTCTTAACCCTATTGGTTGATACATGGTCGACCATGGGCATCTTGGGGTCGATTTGGGGACCCCAGGGATCCACTTGTAAGTGATAATGACACTTTATTTTAATTAAGTTAAAATGAATACAAAAATGACACAAGCATATATCTTTTAGCAAAACAATTTTTACATAGGGTTATATATGTTGGATTTTAGATTATAAATATTCATTAGAAAGATAAATCGATTTCCTACATAATGATATTTTATTTATAATTTTTAGACATTAAATAATTTATTTTATTTATGACACAATGATGATGAAGTAATTACTATAATAGTGAAAAATTAAAATAATTGATATTAAAAATAACCAAATAAATATAATATGAAACTTTTAATGAATTAAACTAATTTTCTAGGATAATATGATATATTAGGATTGATTTAATTGACTTTGTTCGAAGTAATCAATCTGTTATGAGTTTCACAAAAATCAACTATTGAATAGTGTCAAAATTGACATAAAAGAGTTCTTAAAACAAATATTATATTATTAATTGATATTAAATTCCTAAAAGTCTAAGGTTCTTCCAAGAGACTTATATCAAGATAGGTTCATCATTAATGGACCACTTGGGGGTCTCTTGGATGTATATAGTAAGTTTATTAACCATATTATATAAAAATACAAAGAGACATTGTAAAAGTGAAACTAATTAACTTAGAGTTAATACTTAAAGATAAGGTTAATATAAGTACCCAAAACTGTATAAATTCTATTGGATGAGTGGTTTCGACATATCCCCACCTTAACCTTTGAATAATCAACTTTGGAGCCATTAAAACCGAATATGAATTTATTATAAATTAATATTTCTAGCTTTTCCAAAGGTGCCCCTCACCCCTCTTATAAAAGGGAACTCCTCCTTCTCATTTATTCACACCTTCAAAGCCTTTTGGATCGGCCATATTCTGCCCAAATACTCTCCCAACATCCCTCACTACAACCTAGAGGACCTAGTTTGATCATAAAGCCAACTTATGGAGCCCTTTTGATCCAATCAAACGGAAGAACCCGAAAAAGTGGTAATGATTTCACCACCCTTTTCCAAGTTCATTTCTTCTTCCACTTCTTCTTCCTTTGTTGTTACCATTCTAAAATAACAACTCCAGTATCATATATATAATTTGATGTTATTATAAATATGGTACAACCATATTCAGTATTCTATCCACCCTTTGAATAACATGTTACCATAGGTGCGTACGTACGGCTTACCGTCTCCACGTCGTGGTGTAATTGTTATTCAATATATTTTTATTTGGATTGGTATAATAATGATATGTAACTCATGTAAATAATAAATAAAACATGATAATGATTCTGTATATATGATATAACAACCATTTATATATTATTTTAATATCGAAAGAATGATATTGTTGCTCGTGCGTACGTACGGACTACCGTCTCCACGAACGCGATGAGATTCATTATCCATCGTATCCATTCAAGTATAATTATCATTTGATGATTTAAAAATGATGTTTATGGACTTGATATCATTTTGGATATGAATAATATACAACCTATCCTTTACAAAAATGTCTTACGTAAAAAAACATATAAAAGAAAACAAGTAAGTTAACACCCGAAACAACGATAATACTAAGATATTATTATAAATCGATATTAAAAGATCATATATGATATCATATTAATGTATATGATTCTTGTATAATTTAGTAACAATTAGTTCACCATTATACAAGAGGTTAACCTACCCCACCCAAGGAAAAGTACAAGGTAAGGTTTATTTCACAATCTCTTCATTATCTGAGGTTGTTTATACGTAATAATCTACTGGGATATCTTTATCATCCACATCCATGTTTCTTTGAAATGTATTTCAAATCATATTTATTATTTACAAGAATATGGGTTAAAGTCATTTATACCCTTGTTTGACTTTTTATAAGAGGTTTATAAAGGAATCTTTCCGTCGTTTTCAAAACAAGGTCCTTTTTAACCTTTTTGACAGAATTAAGGTAAGAATGTTTTTTTAACTTATACGGCGGGTGCGGCTATTTTCCGCCGTTATAAAATCTTCAAAGCTTCCCTTACAAGATTATAAGAATATTTTCAAAGAAAATGTTTTATTTTATATGGATCTTAAATGATTTCAAAATAAAAGGAGATATTTCTTTAAAAAGAATTTTGATTTCATCAATGTCAACATCCTTTGATGGATTTTAAGATTATTTGAAGTTGATTTATTATGATACAAAACTTCTATATTGTATTGAAGGTTTTGTGATATGTTTGACTGTGGATGTGCTATTTTTATACCATTCATAGTTTATGGGGAAAGTATTGACATTTCGTATGCTAGTTTTAATACGAATGTTTATGTTATGTTTAAACCTTTTCAAATGGGAATGCATTGGACTTAATATGTGACGGGTGGAGCCCGCTATAGCTCCTCGATGCATTGGTAGGTCTCATGAGACAAACTAGTGTCTTGGCACAAGGCTTTGACAAAATATTATTTGTAGTCTTGGCACGAGGCCTTGACTATGGGGTTATGATAGTCTGGCATTATGAATTCCAACATTATGAAAGTGGTTATTGATTTTTGCATGTGATTATTCGATTAGTAGAATATCCATGTGAATAAGTAAATGGAATTATTTCATTTTATTTATGCCATACCATGTTTAAAGTTCATGTTTGAAAGGCTTTTGTTTTAGTTATACATTGCCTTAAAAGTTTATTCTTATTTATGAAAGTTTCCGCTATATTGTTATCCTTACTGGGCATTTGAGCTCACCCCTTTTCTATGTTTTATTTTTCCCAGGAAGTGAAGAAGTAAGTTATGAATGACCTGCAGGGATATTATGTGGGGATATGAGTGTGGATTATGGAGACAATATGTTGTTGTAGTAGTTTTTCGTTTAATGATGTAATGTAAAACTTATGAATATATCTAGTGTTTCCAAGGCTACTAAACCAATCGGTCTTTCGAGATTTGATCTTTCTTGTGATCATGCCAATGTTATGTAATAATGCACCGACTCTGGGTAACTAGGGTCGGGGCGTTACAAGGAGGCCGACCTCAGGTCACTCCTCAGGGACCCCGACCAGGGCATTGTCGAGGAGGTGGCTGACAGCTGAGAGGCAGAGGAGTCGGGCGTGGACAGCTACACATCGTAGAGGCAGCAGTTCCGGCAGGGCCAGAGGTTGTTCGAGGTACGATCAATTTATTTAGCACTCTTGCATATGCCCTGTTCGATACTGGAGTTTTGCACTCCTTTGTTGCACCCAATCTAGCCCATGCCTTGGGTCTAGACGCTGAGAGACTTACAGTGCCCTTGGTGTTGAGCACACCAGTCGGAGGTCAGACCGACTTCTTGTTTGTTTGTTGAGGATTTAGACTGATGATAGGGCCACATCAGTCGGTTAGGTACCTTCTCCTGCTACAGATACAGCCATACGATGTCATCCTAGGCATCAACTGGCTATTCTCTGTCTGTGCCATCATCGACTATTTCCGAGGAAGGGTCATGTTCTCAGACATGGGTGGCCAGCGTGTTGTTTTCACCGGTGAGCGGGGCAGTCAGAAGGGAAACTGGCGAGAGGGACCCCTCCTCTCCTTGATAGCCGAGCTGTCAGCAGAGTCAGTAGATACTGAGATGGTATAAGTTCTAGAGTATGTTCTTGAGTTTATGGATATCTTTCCTAAGGAGGTGACGACTCTACCCCCTCAGAGTGATATCGAGTTCGGGATAGACCTACAGCTCGGTTCTCGTCCAATCTTGATGGCTCCTTTCCGGATGGCACCTTTAGAGCTACGGGAGTTGCGGATCCAGATTGACAATCTGATGAAGAGAGGATATGTTCGGCCAAGTGCGTCACCGTGTGTTGCTCCGGTCTTGTTCTCAAAGAATGCAGACGGTGGTCTCAGGTTGTGCACAGACTATATGAGGCTGAATAAGGTGACAATCATGAATCGCTACCCTCTTCCGAGGATAGATGATCTTTTTGACCAGCTGAATGGGGCAGGATGGTTCTCAAATATCGACCTGCGTTCTGGGTACCACCAGCAGAGGGTGAAGTAGGGAGACATCCTGAAGACGGAGTTCAGGTGTAGATATGGACACTTCGAGTTCGTAGTCATGACCTTCAGTGTTACGATTGCCCCAACTGTGTTCATGGGTCTTATGAACTCCATCTTCTGGGAATACCTGGATCAGTTCGTAGTTGTGCTCATCGACGACATCCTAGTCTACTCTAGATCAAAGGAGGACCATTCGGAACACATGAGGATGGTTTTCGAGGTCCTCCGACAGCACCAGCTCTGTGGGAAGTTGTCGAAATGCATGTTCTGGACATGAGAAGTGCCCTTCCTCAGGCACGTGGTGTCCGAGTAGGGAGTAGCGATGGACCCATCAAAAGATCAGGCAGTTGTTTCTTGGGCAGCACCCAAGAATGTGGCAGAGATCCGTAGTTTCCTAGGGAAGCAAGGTTACTATAGGAGGATCGTACCAAACTTCTCCCAAGTGGCAGCCCCTTTGACAGCCCTGACCAAGAAAGACCAGGTTTTTGTTTGGAGCGAGCAGTGCGAGTCAGCCTTCAGCTATCTGAAGGAGAAGTTGGTTAGTGCCCCAGTACTAAGATTTCCATAAGAAAGGGAGGCTTATGAGGTGTTCTGTGATGCCTCAGGACAGGGCCTCAGATGTGTGTTGATGCAGAAACAAGAGGTGGTCTCTTATGGGTCCAGGAAGCTACGCCCCCATGAGCGTAATTACCCCAACCAAAACCTGGATCTTGCAGCGGTCATTTTGGCACTAAAGTTATGGCGGCACTACCTCATCGGGGAACTCTTTTTGGTCTTCACGGATCACAAAATCTTAAGGTATATCTTCTCCCAGCGGGAATTAATCTTGCGACATCGGAGATGGGTGGAGTTCCTCCAAGATTACAACTTCGAGATCTCTTATAATGAGGGCAAGGGAAACGTAGTGGCCGATGCCTTGAGCAGGAGGACGTAGAAGGATGCGGTCCAGGAGTCGGCGGATTCCTGGAAGGCGTTGGAGGAGTTAGCTGCTTTACACCTGGACGCGAGGATGCATAGTGACAGAGGCTGCCTATATCAGATGATAGTGCAGTCGTCCCTGTTTCGAAAAGTGGAGGAGTCCCAATGGGGAGACTGAGAGTGAGAAGTGATGTTTGACTGGGTTGACCACGACAATGCTCCGGAAGTATGGGCAGAGGATGATCAGAACCAGATTCTTTTCTAGAAAATGTTGTTTGTTCCAGGAGTGATGTGTGACAAGGTTCTCAGTGAGTTCCACAACTCACCCCTAGCGGTACACCCAGGAGTTTCCAAGATGTACCAGGGACTGAAAGGACAGTTTTGGTGGCTCGGAGTGAAGAAAGAAGTGGTAGAGTTTGTGGCCAAGTGCTTAGTGTGTCAACAAGTGAAGTATGAACACCGGGTTCCAGGTGGCCTACTACAGTCTCTAGATGTCCCTGAGTGGTAGTGGGATGAAATCTCGATGGATTTCGTCACAAGACAACCCAATGTCCAAGGGGGATACGACACTATCTAGGTGGTAGTGGACAGGTTGAAAAAATCGGCTCACTTCCCGGAGATCAGGGAGTTGAGTGCAGTGGATACCTTGGCACGAAGGTATGTGGATGAGGTGGTGCGGTTTCATGGAGTTTTGAGGTCTATAGTATCGGGTAGGGATGCAGGGTTTACCTCACGAGTCTGGAGAGGATTGCAGCATGATTTTGGAACCCAGTTATGCCTTAGCACTGCTTTCTATCCCCAGATGGATGGACAAACAGAGCGCACCATCCAGACCTCGGATTATATGCTACGGGCATGTGTTCTGGACTCAGGAGGATCGTGGGTACAACAACTGCCCCTGGTAGAGTTCGCCTACAATAATAGCTACCACTCTACCATTGGCATGGCCTCATTTGAATGTTAGTATGGGAGGCTATGTCGTTCGCCTGGTTGTTGGACCGAAGTAGGAGAGGCAGGCATCCTTTGCCCAGAGGTGGTACAAAACACAACATAGAAGGTTCATCTCATATGGGAAAGGATGAAGGCAGCCCAGGACTGACAGAAGTCGTATGTGGATACCAGGAGGAGTCCCTTGGAGTTTGAGGTTGGAGACCACATGTTCTTAAAGGTCTCCCCTTGGTGTGGGCAGCGGAGGTTCGACAAGGGGAGTAAGATTTATCCTAGGTTCATCGGACCGTTAGAAGTGTTGCGACGGGTCGGTGACATAGCTTATTAGCTAGCGTTACCACCGCCACTACTGAGGACACATGATGTCTTCCATGTGTCCCAGCTCCGTCGGTATCTGCACGACGATTCACACGTCCTTGATTGGGGTGAGAAGGACATCGAGGACGACATGAATTTTGTGGAGAGAAAAGTGATGATCGAGGATCCTAAAGAAAAGGTGCTTCATGGGCGAACCATTCCATTGGTTCGTGTGTTGTGGAGACATGGTGGGCTTGAGGAGAGTACGTGGGAGAGGGAATCACAGATTCTTACCCAGTACCCAGAGTTGTTTTAAGTTTTGTTCCTTGTTGTGCATGTTATGGTAGAACGTTTTGTATTTTGGCTATAAATGTACTGGTTTTCTTCCTCTGATTGTGTGTGAAAAGACCTGTATATGGGGGAGGAGAGAACCCGACCCCTAATCAAGATGCATTAAGGTGGATGCGATTAAATCCATGCAGGTGAGTCAGTGCTTCCCAAAGCAGATAATATCTTGACATGGGGAAGGAAACTCCCCAACCATCACATGACTGGGCAGTTTGACATGATATGATGCTTGGTTCGTGACAAAAATGTGTTCTTAGTTAACAACGAGGTTCACTCTTGAGAGGTATCATTCGGGTTGGTTGTTCGGACCCACCATTTCCTTCTATGTTGTTTAAATTCTCGAGGACAAGAATAGTTTGAGAGGTATCTGATGTGATGACCCAGACTCTCTTGGTCCATCCCTTTTCCAAAACCAGGGTCCTAAAGGGGTGGTGTCTCTGTGAGACCGTTCGGTGAGAACGATCGGTGCGACCGATCTGTGAGACCGATCGGCGTCGCCCGACCCTGTCGAGTTGTTTTCAGTAGCGCTCCTTTTGGCGCAAAGAGGGTTTTAATCCCTATTTTGAACTGTTTGAGCGTGTTTTAAAGACCTGTAATGCACATAAGAGTTTTAATTAAATAATTAATGAATTAATGAGTCAGTTTAAACCACCCGACCCCCTTTAATGATGAGTGGGGTCGTGTCGTCAACCCACAACCCCCACGCCTTACGCGGTTCAGCGTTTTTATCTTAACCGTCCGCAACTCTTATAAACTAAGGGTTAGAAGTGGTTTCTCCTTTCCTCGATCGCAGCTTTTCACAAACAGCTTCTGGTGCATCGGGCGTGCCTCATCATTATCCGTGAAGTTCTGCCCCCGGCCTAAACGTCGATCATCTATCAACAAGTAGGGAATTTCTCCTTCGTCTCTCTCCTTTGTGTATCATGCGGGGCAGGCATGCTTTTGATTCTATGGAATTGGATAAACCAGACCTAATTAAATATAATGAATGAATCCTGTAAAGAAAGAAGGTGGGTTGTGATCATTGATGCCGTTTTATATTATGATCTTCTTGTTGAGTTGTTTTGGCTTATGCCTTCTGGAAATTGACGCCGTTGGTGGTCGTTGTCTGTGCATTAACGAACCCTGGTGATGTTTTAAATGGATTTTTTTTTGTTGTAAACTCTTGCTGTGAAAAGTATGTTGATTAATTGTGTGTACCCGGCAGAATGAATTGAAAGATCCAGGATCAATCCTTCTCTGATAACCCCCAATTAAAACACATGGAAATTGAAATCATGGAACATGTAAAATCTTTTAAATCCGAAAATACAAGCAAGGACCTGCTTAGTGTTGGTGATGGTGGTTTGGTTGTTTCTTTCACGGGCCCATTGCTGGAGATGTGGGAGGGGAGGGGATCCCATGTTCTTTAATGCTTTCGGTGGTTGTGAGTATTAAGACCCAGTGGTTACTTGTTTATATCACGAATTGAGGTGGGATCCTCTGTTGTTGAGAATCGGGTGTGGGCGTTATGGTTGATTCTTGAGTGTTTACTTTCCTGTACTTGTGCTTATGATTACTAGTTTCCCAGTAGTGCTTAAACATAACTAAACATTATTAATGAACATGAAACAAGAATGGGACAAACGGGTTTTGTTGGCGAATGCCGTGACTTGGGACTTGGATGTAGTGGTGTTGTGTTCTGTAGGCTGGTTAGAAAAACCTAGGATTTGGGTGAGTTCTTGTTACCTATATCTATACTTGTAGTTTTGTGTTTCTTATTCACGCCCCACCCAAGTTGAGAACTTAGTGCCGAACACCCCCATTTCATGGGGGAGGGTGTTTTTCCCAAATCTATTATTAGTGGATGGTTATTAGCTCCTTTTCTACTCCCTTTCCCGGATAGACCAAGTATCTTTAGGCAGGCTGTGATGGCCTGAGGACCATTATTATCCCAAGAACCTTCGGGTGGGGTAATGTGGTGGTTGTCCAGGTGTGTGCGGCAGGTGGTTTCCCAAGTGTCTTCAGGATGAGGCCCAAGTGTCTTCGGGCGTGGCAGTGGATCCTTTAGCACAGGTGTCTTCAGGCGTGGTGGTGGTTGTTCTGGCCTAGGTGTTTGCAGGTGTGGTTACGTGTGACAGTTGCAGCCCAGGTGTGTGCGGGCAGGATTTCGTCAGTGTGACTACGTGCGGTTGTGGCCCAGGTGTTTGCGGGCGGGTGTGGCAGTGGGACTGCGGTGAGAATGGCGGGATTGGTCCGATGCGTAGGAAGTCTCAATAACTAGTGGGAAAGTGGTGCGGGGTACCCAAACATCGATGTGCTATTATTATATATTACTTGACTTGAATTATTTGGGGAGTGTTCCTTGGTGAGGGTTGGGTGGATAGTTTACCTTTTTAGGTTTTTGGTTTACTTCTTTTCTCACAGGACTTTACCATGTTCCCCCACTTGTGCATGAGAGTCTTTGGTTTTCCCTACTGAGTGTACTCGTATACTCACCCTACGTATATAAAACTTCTTTCAGGTTTCCAGGAGGACTTCGGGGATCACGCAGGACCTTACTAGCTCGGATCTTTGGAGCAGTTGCAGTTGTCGTTTTTCTTTTTTGCTACTTACCATTGTTGACACCTTTTTACACTTTATGGCTTTTACTTTTGAAACATTCATGTGGGAATGGTTTAGTTTTGGATTTACTTTTCTTTCTACCTTGGTTTTTTTGGGTTTTCTTCTTCTTATCTCTCGATCCTATAAAATAAAAAGGGTAATGCCTTCCATTTGTGTGAAATTTCAATACCCTTGGTGCTAGTCGCCTCTCCGAGACCTATTGAAGGCGGGTTTCGGGGGTCATTATCTCTCTTTCAACTTAAAGAAGGAAGGGCATGCCAATCTGCTGACCCTTCCCTCCTTTTGGTGAAGGCAGGTCGTGATAAAATATATGATTGAATAAGAAAAAACGGTTGATAACATCGAAGATAATTTTCAAATAAATCTTACAAATAACTCTTATAAATTGAATAAACTACAAAGTAAAATAAAAAATATCATAGGAGAAACCTATAAGAACCTAAAATTTTCACTAAACCCAAGTCATTGGAGATATATGTTAGCATCACCCACTATAATGTGATATATAGAGCTCACATATCAACATAAACAATGCCCACAAACAATAACATAATCATAACAAAGTGATTCTTATATTATTATGAAAATAAAAAATATTCATTACTAAAATGATTTTCCTAAGGAATAAACAATGTTCCATGAAAATATATTTCAAACATTTATAATCCAACATGGTAACGAATAAGTTTATTATCATTACAATTTTTCCCTATTGTAGAATAGGTAAAATCTGTTTTTGTTTTGGTGGATTATTTAAATTCAATAAAAAGTTAAATAAAAAATTCTATAAAAAACACCCATTCCACAAATAAATTCATTTAAAGAAACAATAAATATCATGAATATTTATAGAAAAATTATTTAAAATGAAACATAGAAACAAGAAAATGGATACATGAATCATTTTATTCTTGATATAATAAAATGTCATTCATTTGGGTTTTTTATAAAACATCTATTCTTTACACAATTATAAAAATTTACCTTTTACTTGAAGCAAAATGAAGATTAAATTTAAATTATTTCATAAATATTAGAACATGGCTAAAAATTAATTCAAATATTCATTGTATAATAATTTATAAAAATTATTGTAATCCTTATATAAATCATGGATACTTAATAAAATTATAATCCAACTAACAAAGGATAAATAAGGTCTTCTTTTCTTGAAATAAATATATCTCTTTTAGTACGAAAGAGATGAAAATGGTATTGAAACTTGAATATTATTGAAATAATTATTTGAGATTAAAAATTAATTGGTCTTCTAGATCGGGATTATCAAATTTATCATATGAAAATTATATCATAAATAATATCAATTGATGTGGAAATGATAGATAAACCTGTTAATATATTGGTCACATTCAGAGAGTAGTCGCCATGAATGAATAACATCAAATAATAATTTACGTAACCATAAAAAAGGATAATAATGGTATAACATGTAAAATTGGTTGTATGCACACTTTATGAACTCAAATATTTGTCTGACATCGTACATCATTCAAAAAATTAATATTGATATAAATAACCCTAATCACTAAGTTATTCATTGAATCATAGCGTCAGGAAAGTATGATCTTTAGAAGGATTTTTATATACCAATAATTTTCATTATAAACATCCAAAATTCACTTCAAGGGAAGTATATATACATCACTTTGGAAAAATGTAGTAAATATCATAAATGTCTTATTTAAATTAAGGAAATATTTGAAACCATTAGAAAAACCATCTCGCTGAATTGAGAATTAATCAATGAATTTATTACATGTAAAAAATTAAAATCACTAAAAGAATGTGAAAAAAATAAATCAAAAAACTTATCTCAAAACGTTTTATTGTCCATATATAAACATTGGTGATTGTTTCAACCCAATGAAAGAAAATTAAGTATTGAAAACCCTTATCTAGAGTTTTGATATGTTATATTTTATCTTTATCTTTTGAATAATAGATTTATAAAAATGATTTAATTTTTCAATAATTATTCACATATTTTATAATTTATCATTAAAAGAATTATTTCATTTAGTTCAATGGAATATTTATTTATTGTAATGGTTGTTTCCACATAAGGTATTATGAGGACATTCTGTTCATAATTTCAAAATGACTTTGTTATGTTGACTATGGTAAAAGAGGCCAATATTACATAATATCCAAAATAATAATGATAAAATAATTAAATTATTCTAAATTAATTATACTTTTTAATCTAACCAAAAAATATGGTTGTGAATGATGTATTAATTTAAAATCATAGGGATGGTAGATCATACTTATAAATTACCGACATTTCCATTTCTTAACAATCATGGGAGAAATAAAGTGTGTACTATTTTATCTTGCATAATGATAATTATATTACAGAAAATATATATATATATATATATATGATCCATAATTACACCCATACATTATTTAGTATTTTGTAAAATGAATTAAATGGGTTCACGAAGCGGTGGCCCCCCAAACACAAAAATTATATTTTCATTTCTAGTTATATAGAATAAAGAGATGGAATAATTACATGGGTTCACGAAGCGGTGGCCCTCAGAAGACCTCCCAAAAAAATTCCCCTACCCCACCCAATAAAGTTATTCATTTTATATTCACTAAACAAAGAACATCCTATTGAATCTGAAGCTATGATAGATTCTGATGAAATCTACTTATGATCTCCTCACACACCATCGATGAAATTCTATTTCCCCATGCATTATATGACTATATTTTACCTTGTATTCTGTCTATTGTTACATCTATGAAATTTATAATATGTAAATACCACTTCTATGTTTCACACAAAGTCATAAATATATGGAATATTATTTTAATGGGTATCCATATTTCACAATTAATTTTTATTATATTGAATGTTCATTAGGATTTTTAGTTTAGATAATAAAATTTTTCTATTTTTAAAAATTTTTTGAAATGGAATTTACTATAGCATTTGTTATTATTCAATCATGGTAATTAGGGTATTAATTATATTTATTAATATCTATCAAAATATTTATACAATTATCAATACTAATAAACAAATATTTATATATATTTATATTTTTACTATGTTAAAATTATACTTGTATATATATTACACCGCATTTAAAGATTATATTTTTAATTGTGATTGATATTATTTTATACATATGCATTTAAAATGTTTTTTTAGTAAACAATTATATTTTTATGTTCTATAAATTTTTAAATATATATAGTTTTTTAAATATTATTTTATATCACGTTATTCTAATATAATTTATATATAATGTTATATTAATATTTTACTGTTTTACATTTTCTAAATCTATTAAATGTAATGTCTTTTATAAATTTGACAATATAATTTTATACTTGTATAGTTTTTATGTAACATATTACATATTAATCATTAATATATCAATTATTTTTTTATAAATTTATATACATTTTTACCATTCATATTATATCTTTTAATACATATTTGATTTAAATTAAAAATGTTAAAAATTGATTATGTGTTTATAGTAATATACATTTATAAATTAATATAAACATATTGTTTTATAAAATAAAATAGTATTTTACTTTTTTACTATAATATATTTTAATTTTTTATAATATGTTTTATACATTTATAATTTCAAATAACTATATATTTTTTAACTTATACATGGTTTTATAAAATCTATTCACACTTATAAATATATAAACATTTATAAATTCATATGAATTTAGAACATATGTATTTAATTATTAAAATATATAAATTATGACAATTATGTATACTTAAACAAGTTTTAAAATATAGTTATAGTTTTATACTTTTATACAGTGAAAATTTTTTATTTTGAAAAATATACTAGAATACATATATAATGTTTAAATAATATTATAACTTCATTTAAAATTAATTTGACTTAGTATGATTAATTTTATTGTATAAATTATTATATTTGTTAAATTATAATTAACAAATTTGGATTAATTATACTAATCAAGTGCTGATTAAGATTCCAAATCAAATTTAATTTTCTATAGATTTTAGAGTTTTTGAATGAATCATAAGGGTATAATAATTGATATCCATGTTATGATTAAGTGAAGTGAACATATTTTACATGTGATGAAGTATTCTATAATGTTTCAATTTTTTTATTTCAATTCAATAAATATTTAGGGACCCATAATGAATAACTATTTAATTAAATAGAAAATACTGTGATGTAAAATATAGGATAATTAATCAATAATCATTCCATTCCGAATCTATAAATGTATAAATGAACAAATAGTAAATAATGAATATAAATGTAATATCATGATCAGTTATAAATATCTCTAATGATGAGAATGATAACTTTTAACTACATGATGGAAGATTATATAAAACGGATGCATCTTAAGAAATCAAAATGAACCAATGTCGATTCATTATGTGCCTATTTGATTAAGAGACGATGAAAAGATACAGTAAATGTGGGATAGGCTAAATACAAATATTTTATGTGGTATTTCATCATAATGGTGAAAACATACCCAAAATGATTGTGAGGCATCAAGGATAGTTGATCAGTTGTCTCTTCTTTTAAAAACATATGCATTATCTAATGATTGTATGATAAATTGAAATTGAAATTTATTATTAAATTAAAATAACATTTTTGGTACATGTAGGTGGGGGACAAATAAATATTAGAGATTACCTAGAATTTCTTATAATATTTATTGTCACATTCACTGAAAAAGTATAATAAAATTAAAGACTATATCCCAAAAATAGAATAATATGTTATATGTTAAGATGAAGAAAGTAAAAAATCATCTTTCCATTCACCTAGAACATTTTTCACTCTTTATGGAATTTTTGATAATTATATTATTATGTGATACATAATAACCTACTAATTTTATCCTATGATAGGTTTAATCCTTTTTGAATGACTCAATAATTATACAACACTATACATAGATTCATTTATATATATAATCATGAACTATTTTTATGTCTGAAAATACATATGCATTAATTAATATATTAAATTAACGTTTTTATTATTGAATGAATGATATATAAGTGTATCGAAAACCAATGATTTTTGAGTAAAATCATTTATAGAAATATAGTGTGCCTATCCATGCTACTCCAAGAATGAAATTATTTAAAATGTGTTTTTCATTATATAATCCTTAAATTATTTTTTTTCATGTACACAAGGATGTTGGGTTTGTGAAAATAATGGAAAATATAATGTACAACATATTGAAAATATATTCATAAATAAATAATGACACTTTGAAACAGATTATCATTTGTGGAACATCATCAATTATATTCGATGATATGTTCAAGATGAAATAATTGATGCTAATTTGATGATATTGATCAGAAATAATACCCACTTTTATGAATTTTCGGTGGTAAATTAATGTAATATCATTATGGAATTAATTATTCTAGTAAATGGTTATATTATTCTTAGAATGTGACATAATACCTATATAAACATGAACTATAAATGAATATTTCATTATTTTATTATTTATATTACCTTATTAGTCATCAAATATATGTGAAATTATTTTTTTCTGGATCAAATTAATATTTATTAATTATTACTTTTATTAATAATATACAAAAAGAAGAAACCAATGATGAATTGATATCACAACAATACATGAAGAATTGTGGTTTTGTAAAAAACATCATCACATACTAATTTGTAAAAATAAAATGGTTTCCCTACATGCATATAATGTGATCATAATTATAGATGAAAAGTGTATTCCTAATGTGTTAAAGACTCTAAAATAATAAAATGATTATATAAATGCCAAATACAAAATAATGAAAACTAAATAGGTTATTTTAAAATCATGGAAATTGCCTAAATATCACAATATATTAAAGGTGTCCCTACCAATGATCATATGTAACTCACTAACATATGTGGTGAGTGTCATTGTTTTTCATTTTGGTTTCTTGTGTAGAGATGTATATACAATAGAATTTATATTAAAATTAGTTCTAAAAATCATGATTATTCATTAATGTTTGTTTGTAAATTTGAAACAATATATCTATTGTCTATTTTCACATGTATATTATATATTTTTATTTACCTGCTGATAGTATATATGCTCAAGCGTCCCATTGATTTTTATTATTGGTATCCCATTAATATAATGATATATTTTAATAATTATTATTCCTAAAATATAAAAATCAGGAAAATTCTCTATTAAAGGTTATTTTCTCCATGTATGTGTGATTTTTTTTCTATTTTTTGGAATAATGAAGTTAAATTTAATAATTTACAATTGAGAAATTATAATATGAATTATGATCTAATTGAACTAATATTTTGATCACTTCCATAAGCATTGGGGTTTTGAGTTACTATAGGATGACTAATTTGATCCCCAAGAAATAAGATATGGAAAATCATTTAGGGGTTTTATAGTTTTTATTTCATGGATACATAAAAAATTATTGAATGTTCTATAAATGATTCTAAATATTTAAATTTGTTGATAGTGTTATATTTCTAATTTAACATTGAAAATGTATTATAAATCATAAAAAATTATAAAATGAAGAAATAGTTTTTTAACCCATTTATAGGGGTGGATGTTGTATATCCTAAATTTTTCCACTATTTTCAGTACTCGTATATGTCCCTAAATTTATTTCAATTTTTATGTTAGTTAATTTGTAACCAATTTTATTTATACATTCATATATGGTAGACTATGATTTTATCATATATCATGAGACTATATCATTATAATTTTGAAATAATAAAATGGTAGGTAATTTTTAACCAATATCATTATTAACTGTCTATATGAAAACCTCAAAATTAAATAAAAATTATTTTATATTGACTATTTATACTGTATATTATGATATAAAAGATAATAAGAACGACCGTCAACATATGGATCATAATATGTATATTTAAAGGTAATTTTTATATTATATCTTTATTCTATGGGTCAAGTTATTATGGGGAAATTTAAGTGGATTGTGGGGTGAATAGGATGATAATATATCACTAAGATGTGGGATTAAAAAATCATACGCTTTTAAAATTTTCATTAAAATAAAATTACCTTATGTTACTCATTAAGTTCTCAATAATCTAATATTTTTTATCTTTAAATTACCATATTCTGTAAATATAATCATTTAACAATTAAAAACATTATTATTAAAAGGTTATACCTTATTGTGGTGACAACATAATTTTTGTGTTAGCGTATTGTCTGAGAAATAGATTTTTTTTCTAATATCAATAATGTCTAAAATTAATATTGGATCTTATCAAAATATTCCCAATAAAATTACCACCACATAGTTTTGATAAAAAATTATTACAACTACTCCCAACTATTTACAATTTTATAACCATGTGGAATGAGATAGATCACATTATTATTAATATGAGTTATAGAAAAATGTGATTATTATCCAATATTATAAAATAAATTGAATAAAATACTACGAAAAATATCATCAATGAATTCACATAATAAAACCTCATGGTCAATAATATATCAATTCAGTCCCTCAAGGGATAATTATTCGTTAATTTTGGGTCTTAATACACTAATATGATATTTTATTGAAAAACAAATAATCAACTTCGATCAATCAGAACATCAGAAATGTGATTATTGAAATATCATAAGATGTGCCATAAAAGTATCATCACAAAGGTATTAATGGAATCAAATATTATATAACATCAATTACTAGTAATAAAATAGGGAATATGGGCCCCAAATTAAAATATTTTACCTTTCTCTATTATCATTTAATGAGCTTTATTTCCATTAAAAATTTGTGTTTGTATTTGTAAATTTCTATGAAAAACTAATATATATACATCATTATTTATACCAAAAATATCAAAATGAATTATGAAATCAACATATTCATTATAATATCATTTAATTTTATAGTAACATTATTTAATTTACATTAAAATTATATAATATCTTTCTAAAATCACATAAATATTAGGCCTCTATTGGTTATTTAATTTCAAATAAATCAACAAAATAAGGATTTATAATTCATTATTCATCGACGTAAAATTATACCATTCCTTATATATTACCCAAATATAAAAATATTTATTTTACATCTTATACTACTTATTCGATATCATAAATCACCATATTTATTCTAATCATCTTTTGAATTAGATATAATCATTAAGATATTTCAATTTATTCTCAAATTCATCTTGAGTTTTAATTGTTCATTGTATTTTCCGTTAATACATAATTGAAACTATTGGTTATGGAATATTCTATCTCTTCATCCAAAATCAACATTATAGCTTCAGATATTCATAGATTCTGAACCACTAATCTTCATTATACTATTCTCTCCATAAAATCAAGATGTATTTAATTTATAATCATAAATCACATTTTAGACTTCACTCAACCACTAAAAAATTACATTTTAAATATTAATAATTATCCAAATATATTATAAATCCTTAGAAAAGATTTTACAGTACTATTGTTGAATAAAAAAATTAATTAAAATATTATAAATTCCAAAAATGTTGCAATTATCATTGTATAATATTTTTCTTTTCTAAATTACAAGTATTATTTTTAAAATATATTATTTGTAAACTCTGATATACCATATTTAACTAAAACATTATATATATAATTTTATATGTGTTATGAATCATATTATGAACTCTTATGGACTTTTCTTGTTCTTCATATCATCTAAAACCCTCAAGCGTTACATTCATAAAATGTTTTAACATTCAGAATATGAATGAATCACCAAATATTAAGAAGAAATTGTGATGTAAGTTAAATTGAAATATCATTATTGAGTTATATGACATATCTTACAATGAATTTTATTAGATAGGACTATGAAACACTCTCACCATCCTCATGTTATGGATGTACACTTTCTTATTATGTATCATCTATAAGGTCACTTCAAGGATTTGTTGGGTTGTATATAACTAAAAAAAATCTTATCGATAAGTTATAGAATATTATGAATCTTTTAAAATTTCATAGAAAGTAATATATTCTCTAGAAACGTTGAGCGGTACTCATATATATATATATATATCTTCTTTAAAAGTACAAGGACTTCTAGATTCATGGAGCATTTGACCACACATACAAATTCATTAGTTACTCAAAAAATATAAGCAATCTCTATGGATATTTTCCCTTTTCTATAATATGATGAACATACATATATTGAATTAAGACACCTCAAATCATATCTCAAAGACTCCACCCTTCCGAAATTACAACTAAATCATGAACTATTTCTTTAAAATGTTCACATGCACATGGGTGACAAAAAATTAAGAACATTTAAGATTTATATGGGTTCATCAATCTCCACTTATGGATATTTTGTTGACCCAAACATCTCTCAATACAAAAAACATTTAATCAATGAAAATACACTCTAAATGTGAAATAAACCAAAATCCTATCGCTAGATTAATCATTGTTTTTTGTTGAATTCGATCCATCGAAAATATAAAATTTATGACTAGTGAGTTTGATGTTTCCCTAATTGACCCCTAATTAGATATAAAATGGATTGGAATTAGAAAAAGGTAAACTAATATTAAATAGAATTCACTCATAGAGTTTTTTACTTCTCTACCCATTTGAAGGAGGAATCTAACATAGAGTGGGAAAATTGTTATCCTTATTATGCATGATAAAAACCCTAGACATGGTTTCCAAATTTACTCTTCAAATATATCCCATGAAATAGATTTTTTAATATACTAGAAATATGATAATTTTTAAAATATAATATAACATCACATACCCCTACCCCACTTTCACCCTTGTGATGTGATATTCGATATCAATGTGTTGTGATATAGGGTTTTTAATTGATTAAAATATTAACTACAAGACATAAGTTCTATACCAATGGTTTTGGGAAAACTGTTGGTATAGTTAACTTATATAGACCTATTCCAACGGTTTGGCCTAAATAATTGGTATAAGTCAGTAATTTTGACATATACAAATGGTTTGGGACAAACAGTTTGTATAGGGGGGACCTACTCCAACGTTTTGGGTAAAACTGTTGGTATAGTTCCCTTATATGGACCTATGGCAATGGTTTTGGCCAAACCGTTGGTATAGGTCCATAATATTGACCATATACCAACAGTTTTCCCCAAACAATTGGTATAAGTCCACACTATACCAACAGTTTGTCCAAAACTGTTGTTATAGGCCCCAAAATCAATGAATATACCACGTGTTCTCAAAACCGTTGGTATAGGTCTATAACAACCGTTTTGAGAACTGTTGGTATAGTTACAAGTGTTTTTTATGGAATCATCTCACAAAGAACATTTAAATAGATCAAATTTTAAAATATTTATGATAATAAATATATATATTTATGAAATTATGTTCACAAAAGTCATGATAGTTTAGTTTTTATGTCATTCAATTATAAACCGGAGGTATTGGGATCAAAACCCACATAATGCTTCTTTTTTGAAATACATATACCAATTGTTTTATGGAACCGTTTGTATAGAATTTTCATATTACTTATACAAACTTTTTTGAAACCTGTTGTTATAGACCTATCCCCATGGCTAACTATCCAAGGGTTCTCCAAATAATTAGTATTGGATCTAACAACGGTTTGGAGGCATATACCAATAGTTTCAAACTATTGGTATATGGAATTTTTCTTGTAGTGATTTATTAATAACATGATTACTATTAATATAAATTTTCAATGACTAGTAAAATTTTACCTCCAAATATTCCATTTTCTTATCAATCCACAACATTTATGTATAATCATGCGTATCTTCTACATAATCATAGTTATCTATAATCATTTTTAAATAAAACATTTCAAAATATTTCTCCTCACAAATCATTATCCCAAAAAATTTCCAATTAATGTTGTTTTTTTATTTTCAATGTGGAGCCCAATCAATATTACTGAATACATGAAAAATTACTTAATCACCTCATTTTTTCATTATACTATAACACAATTGTGTTTTTATATACATGAGAATGTGTTTGTAATCCAAAATTTAATATTCCTTTGGATCAAAGTCTTAGTACAAACCCAATGTTTCTATATAAATAATATATAGTCTTAATATTGTAAATAATTATTATTTCCAATAATATTCATAAAGTCGTTATAAATCATTCATTTTCCTTTTCAATATTCAATTTGTTGTAAGACAAATTCTATATGTGTGAATACATCTTTTGAATTATCCATGACCAATATCCTCAAAAATTACTTGGAATATAAATTTTGGGATAATACTAAGTATTTGATTCATCTTAATTGCATATAATACAATAAGTAATCTCATGTCTCGATAAATTTAAATTTCAAAATGTATCATTATATTCATTAACAATTAAATACTATTATACTTCATTTCTCATGTAAAAATTATTCCATAATCATGTGAAAATTAAAATTATTGAAAATGTGATCATATTGATCACATATAAGTTGTTAATATTTAATTAAGAAAAGTTATGAATCTATAATATTGGGATTAATATATTCTATGAAACTATTTGAACCCATAAAATAATCTAATCTATCCTGACCTGTCCCACAGTCCAGGACATGACTACCACAAGCCCGCCTTCCATAAGCTAAGGGTTAGTGACTAGCACCTGAAGGAATTTCCCGAATAGGGAAGGCATTGGATTAGGGATATGTACACACTGGAAAAGGGAAACTATTGTAAACAAACCAAAAATGAATGGTACAACCGCAAGTACACTGTAAACTAAAAATAGTTGTTCAGAATACAATCCCAAGAAACTGAAGGAAAGTAAACTGCTATCACATCTACCCAAGAGCTCTACATGGACCATAGTAGTTGTAAGTCTATATTCATAGAAGAGGATCTCGAATGGTCATGTCACACCAAGCTTCACAAAGTCCCTAACCTCCAATGTCTTCCTTAGACCATTAGTATTTTTCAACAGAAACACACATGCGGGTAGACCCCACGTAGTGGTGAGTATAAAAACCCATTAAGGGACCCTGAGACCCCTGAAGGTCACTCTATAATCAACAAATGAAAATGACCCAAGACATATCACAATGGTAATATCAAAAGAATGAACATAATCATGATGCCCAAAGCAAAAGAGACTCCTCACTCTAATGGGATAACTTCAAGGTTACTGGGATAGGGATGACTAGTCATAGAGCTATATCATCTTATCTTTAGGGAACTCCACTTCTAACCCATATAGGTCACTCTATACTAGCTCGTAATGGGTTCTAGATGCTAACCCATATTGGTCACTAGTGTTGACCCATATATATTGATAGATACAGACCCGTATTAGTCACTGGTGCTGACCTGTATTGGTCACGAGTGATGGCCCTTATTGGTCGTCAGTGCTGACCCGCCTAGGTCACTCATATATAGGTAGGGATTATAAGTCGTACAACTAGATCATCCTACTCTGGTGTTTCTGATGTGGGCCCGTATTGACCGTTATTCATCTTCACGTCACTACCAGCCACCGGATTCCCGCTCATAGCATGCTTGATTCGAGAAGATCCACTCCTCAAACCATCGGTCATATTTCAACTGTTACTATGTACCAAAAAATTCATACCCAAGGGACCATCCTATAATAGGGGTATAAATGTGATAGACAACGCGCCGATCAGACGCCCGATTTGTGAGATATGGGCACTTTTTTAAAAAGGGCCTCATTGGATTCATGTCTGATCCAACCCATGTTGTACGTAAAACTCCTTCAAAACACACATTGAGTATCTCCAAAGGACCACCTTGTCTCAAGGGTCATTATTCCATAGACGACGTGTCGATCAGACTCCTAGTCTATTAGTTCTGCCCCATTTTGTGAAATTGGGTGATCACACCTCGATTCGGCCCCACTTTTTCAGGCATGCCAGAATATACCAAAAGGATGGCTTCCCCAAAGGGGTCCCAATACCACTAAAGTAATGTCAAATAGACACTTTGTTCATCTTTTATGGGCGTTTCATTATTTGGGGGCCGGTTGGGTATGGGCACGGTCTAACTCGGTCAGGCAGGGCCGACGCATTATGTCTCAGGGTCTACCGGACCACGCTCGGGTCTGGCCCTTTACGGGTTGGCCCAATTTGGTTTGAGGGAATGATCCATGGTTGGGTCGGCCCACCGGGTTGGGCTTTTCCCACCCATGCAAGGCCGTTGGGCGACTCTGTCCTGTTTGGCCGACTCGCGACCCCCTACTGGGATGCCTCCCACAAGGAGCGATGTTCGGCTCCCTTCAATCAGAAGGCCACGTGGTACTGCCACATGGTCCACAGAACCTATGGGACGTGGGTCCCATCTTCCTCCACCGCGGCATTTAGTCGAGGCTTTCTTTAATCAATCGTGCACGATGGCGCACCACCTCCACATCTGCGGACGACTGAGGTGTGGTCCGCTTCCTGCAGTCGTCGCGACGTCATGTCGCGACATCCCTCCACAGCACACGATGGCACTCCTGTGGCCAGCCATTACAGGAATCCTCCGTCGCTTTCCGGCACCGGTGACCGGTGGATCGTTCATGGGGCTCTGCTGGTGTTCCATAGCTCAGTTTATAATCATGTCTAAGCCTTCGTGCCTCCCAGGATTCCACCGCCAAAGAATTAACCATTGTTTTGCATTTCCTTAAAATTCATTAATCTGTCCTTGAAGAACACAACATGTGTGAAGAAACATAGGGTACAGGCCTTGTGCGTTTGTCTAGCAGCCACCATGTTAATATGATAACAAGCGGGAGAAAAGAAATCACCATAGAAAAACTATTGTAATTAAAACCCCTACCATGATGATTGTTTTTCACCACTATAATGGTAGTACTTCCACATTCGAGGGTATGTGGTGGGTGGAGCATCCTCGTTGGATGAAGTCATCAGCTTTTGTTGTTCCCTGATCATTGTCGCTTGAGCTTCTATTGTAGAGACCTGAATCTTGACGTACATGGACATTACATTACTTTTTCGGAATACTTAGTACATAACAAAAACACACACACAAGGATCGTAATAGTTTACTGTCTTTGAAAACTCGGAATATAATCTTATAATCGTGGTGAAAGATCTTCAACATCTCCCATAAAGATCTTCCCCTTTTTTTACCTAAAACCTTTCTTTATATCCTGGGGAAAAGAAAACATAAAAGGGTGATCTCAAATGCTCAGTAAGGGTATACAAAAGAAATATCAATCACATCATATTCATAAGAACATAACATTTTGGAAATCTTAACCTGCAAAAGAGAGCATAATTTCATATCATGGGATAAATCATGGTAGTGAAATGTAATCAAAATAATCAAAACATAAAACATGAATCTTTGTGGCAAACACACATAATCATAGAGAATCATTTCTTGTTAGTCAAGACTCATTTCCAAGACTATCTTAGTGGACAAAGTCCCTTTCTGAACCGAGTCACCCTCGTTTCAGTCCTGTTTCACTGAACCGGTATAACTTACCATTCCAGCCATGTCTATCTCATGAGATAAAAAATAGTTACCCATTGAATTGGAGGGAGATATAGGTCCCACCCATCTCATAATTATACCATTCTTATGTGTGCCACAAAATCATAAATCATACATCATTGCATAACCCATGTAATACAAATGGGAATCTTAAACATCATGACATCATAAAACAATTCATATAAGATAAAGGAATTCATAAAAATAATTTCATCACAACATAATCAAATCAATGTAATAATAGGGATAAAAACAGAAACCTTTATTATATTAGATGGAAAATAATTTTGATAAAACACTTGAACTCCATTCTTGAGGAAAATATCCTTTATTCTTCAAAAAACATTTTTCATTTCTTAACATGTCGTACAATTATAAACTAAAAGAAGTTGATTAAAAATAAAGTGGAAAACTTTTAAAGGAAGCTTCTTGGAAATAATGTTTTAAAAATCCATTCATGCCGTATAAGTTAAAAAAACATTCTTCTCATACTTTTGTCGGAAAAGTCAAAAAAGTACCTCGTACGAAAAACGTCAAAAGATTCCTTTCCAATATTTTACTAAAAACTCACCGAAGGGTAAATAAGGATTTAAAAAATTGTAGGTGGATGGAAATAATATTAAATATTGAGGAAACATGGATATGGATGATAAAATACACCCCAGTAAATACTAAAGTATAAACAATCTCGGATAAAAATGAGATTGTGATATTTCCCTTACCTTAGGTCCGATTTGCTTCGTAAGTGTCCGAACCTCCTGTATAATGATTTAAATAATTTCATTAACTTATTACATAATCATATTCGTTGTTATGATATCATATATGGTTCACCTATGACTTTATATTACCCGTTCATTTGTAAATTCTATGTTAACGAGCGTTTTGGGTAAAATTGTTTCATTTGTCGTCCGTGTTTTGACTTGTAATTATTCATATGATTACTTAGATCATGATTACGTAATTCCAGAATATAAAACATGATTTATATAAATATATATATTCAGAATATACATATATATAATGGATCGATAAATGGAAAGAAATACACCGTTCATGGAGACGGTAGGCCGTGCGTATGCATAAACGCTGTTTTCTTTTCATTATTGAATTGAGTGGAATTAAGTAGATGACATACATATATATACACATAAATCCAGTAGCTTTATAATGTCATATATTTCATTATTATTTCTTATATATACTTTATAATCATTCTTAAATGGTTAACATGGAGAATGAATCTCATCGCGTCGTGGAGACGGTAGTCCGTACGTACGCACGAGCGATGATATCATTTCCATATTTATTGAATTGAATTGGAGTGGATTATACAATATATCAGAATTATTATGATTTTATAATAAATATGTATAGTTATTCTTTACACCATAATACCCATCCATGTAAGGTGGTGGTGGAAAATAGATTTCACCACGGCGTGGAGACGGTATTCCGTACGTACGCACGCGCGGAGATTTCGTTTTCCATAGGATGGATAGATGGTGAAATAGGATTTTTTTCATTCCTATAATAACATATCAGTATATGAGTGATACTGATGTTATTACTTCATAATTAAACAACCTAAGAAGAAGAAGTGGAAGAGGAAATAAAGGTGAAATAACGGTAACGGAAATTACCTCTTCTTTGAAGCTCCTCTTTGAGACCTCCTCTTAGGACACTAAAATTGGTCTTTGAGGAAGACCAGTATGGCAACCCAGCTTTTTATTACAACTTAAACATGCTTTATTACATAAAACTTCACTTGATACAACAAAGAAGATCGAGAGGTTTAGTGTCTTTGGGGCTTAGGATCATTACATAAAAACTTTAAACTTGAAATACAACATCCTTATTGAAAACTTCCTTTACATGACCACTACATTCCTTCGTACTTAGCATTGCATGGGATAACCTGAGGACATGCATAAGAAAAGGGTGAGCTATAAAGCCCAGTAAGGGAGTACATAATGAATAACATGAGGAGTACAATACATGTTAGGCAATAGGCATATCAATAGAGCATAAGAGAGACATGAACATAAAGGCATGATAAAGCATGATAATCATAACATGGAAATGTGGCAACAACACTTAACATTGAATTAGCATGAGCCAAGGCTCATTGCACATGGAGCATGAGTAAACCCTCATTGCACTTGAAGCACGATTAAACCCTCGTTGCACTTGAATTAGCATGAGTCAACACTCATTGCACATGACGTATCATGATACTATACTTTACCCAATGCATTGGAGCGCTATCAGGGCGCACCCTTCTTAAACATTTCATTTCATGCATAAGTGTGCCACATGGATCATAAAACATGGATTCATAAAACATAATCATTTCTTCCACGATAAAGGAATGTGGAATTCAAACATGAAACTTTACAATCAATACGTATATGTGCATAAAGGTGAATACCCTTGATGGAGAAATGGGCATGGTATTCACTACACAAAGACATTGGTTTAGAAAATTGGTGCGATTTCGGCAGCATAACGGCGTGACATAAGAATCCATAAAAAAGGTTGATGAGAGAGAAAGGGGTTCCTCATCATATTTACATGTAATGGACAGTAATGAGATCATATATATACATGTCCCAACAATAGAAATGGAATTTAGATTCATGATACAAAAGTATTGCTTGAATATAAAAGAGGAGAAAAAGGTTCCTTTCGGAATTTCGGCATAGTAACGGGTGTACATGGGAGGCATTTAATGAGAGAGAAAGGGGTCTCCCATCATTCAAACTATAAAAGGGCAGTATGGGAGAGGTGCGAAACCATACCCCAACATTCATAAATGAAATTAAAAGGGCAATACAACTTAAAGAAAATTGACAAAAATGAGAAAGGAAGAAAAACCCTTACTTGGAAGTGTGCTTCCAAAGGCTAGAGAGAGGCTTGTGAGAGGCTTCTTGGGAGCTTGGGGAACCTTGAGAGGATTATAGAGAGAGTAGGGCAGAGTTTGGAAGAACTTCAAGGGCTTTGGGTGAGGAGGATGTGGGAGCTTGGGTGGGTTTATATAGGAAAGGTGAGAGAATTCTTTAATATTTAGGTTTGGGACCCCTTATATTAAAATAATCCAAACCACAAACCATCCCATGGTATTTGCCCATGGTTTCTGGAAAAGAAGAGAGGAAAACAATATTTTACAAGGCCAAGGTCCGAACTTATTAAAAAATTAGGGTTGCTTATGTGGAGGTGAGTCACACTCCCATGGAAATTAATTTAAAAAGGAAAAGTGTTGAATAAGTCTTGAGGGCTCCATTAATGCTTTGAAAAGTGAGTCAAACAAACCCAAAACCTCATTATTTTATTGATAAAACACATATTGGCCGAACATAAGGATTATGGTATTTTATTACATCACCATTGGGTCATTATGATGTCATAAAACACATTATATATTTAAATGGTATTTAATTTTTACCCAAAAATTTGACTGTCTCTGAAAATTATGAAAAATTCACCGTTGGATAATTTCGACGTCCTGATTCCAAAAATAATATTTATTTTATCTAAATAATTTTCTAAATATGTGAATTTTCACTTTTAAAATAAAAACCGACATTTATAAAAATTCACGGGTTTTGACAGAAATGGCTTTCAAACCTTAATAAAAATTTTAATTGCATTCATAAAATTATAAGATCATTTATATTTAATAAAAATTAATTTAATATTAATAATAATATTTTATTAAAATATTATTTAATTCAAAAATCCTTTAATTTAATAAAATATAATTCTTAATTAAATAATAACTAAAAACATCATTTGTACTTTAAAAACTAATTACAATGCATCAAAAATGACTAGAAACTATATTCATTATTATATACAAAAATAATGTACATGAACATGGTGCTACTTATTTGTTACATAACCCCTTAAAATAGCCGCATAAGACCTAAGGGTAAGGTGTGCGATGGTGACAGACTCTTGGGGTTGCTCGGATAACATCGCTCGAGTGGTGATCTCTATCAACTTCCATTTTTCCCGTAGACGATCACGTTCGAGCTTGACTTGATGAAGCTCAGCTTGGGCTTGGTCAAGGGCAAAGCCCAAAGACGCCACCTCCTTTCCGAGCTCCGACAAATGGGCTTCGTAAGGGGCAATTCTACTGGATGAGGCCATCGCTTCCTTTGTCTGAGTAAAAATGGTTTCGTTAAAGCCTTATATTTAAACTACCCAGATGATCAATGTTCAACGGCTATAAAAGTAACGGTCACAAATCTTAACGTAAAACTAAAGAAGTTGACATCTTATAAAAACATAAAGAAACATTTAACTGGATCAAGAGGGATTTTCCATTAATGAAATTTTGGGTCGTTACATCATTCCCCCCTTAAGAAATTTCGCCCTCGAAATTTTCCTTTTCCCACACTAAAACAAATGTGGGTAACTTAGCTTCATCATATCCTCCGACTCCCAAGTTGCTTCTTCAAACTTGTGGTTTCTCCACAACACCTTGACGAGGGGCATTGTCTTATTTCGTAGAACTTTTTCTCTACGATCTAAGATCTTCACTGGTAGCTCCTCATAAGAAAGATCGTCTTCTAATTGTACCACCTCAGAAGAGAGTACATGTGAAGGGTCTGGTATGTACTTCCTTAAGAGGGATACATGGAAGACATCATGCACCTTGGCCATAGTAGGTGGAAGTGCTAGTCGATAGGCCACAGCCCCAACACGATCAAGAATCTCGAAGGGGCCAATGTACCTTGGACTTAACTTCCCTTTCTTTCCAAACCTCATGACCTTCTTCCACGGAGATATGCGTAAAAACACCATGTCTCCGACTTTAAACTCAAGGTCTCGTCGACGATTATCTGCATAACTCTTCTGTCGACTTTGGGCTGCCTTGATATGCTGCTGAATGGTTTTCACCTTCTCCACCATTTCTTCGACCATTTCTGGTCCAAGCAGCTTACGTTCACCGACCTCATCCCAACATGCCGGTGTTCTACACCTTTTCCCATACAGGGCTTCATATGGTGCCATTTGGATGCTTGAGTGGAAACTATTATTATAAGAGAACTCAACCAGAGGAAGATGTTGATCCCATCCTCCTTTAAAGTCCATTGAGCACGCTCTCAACATATCCTCAAGTGTTTGGATAGTCCGCTCGGATTGGCCATCAGTTTGAGGATGATAGGCCGTACTGAAGTTCAGTTCAGTATTCAGAGCATGTTGAAGACTCTTCCAAAACTTAGAGGTAAATCTTGGATCTCGGTCAGACACAATAGATAGTGGTACTCCATGCAACCGTACCACTTCCCTGATATATATCCGTGCCAGTTGATCCAAAGAGAAATCCTCTCGAATAGCAATGAAGTGTGCAGTCTTTGTAAGACGATCCACAATAACCCAGATTGCGTTTTTGCTTTTGGATGTCCTTGGAAGTCCAGTGACGAAGTCCATGGTGATGTTCTCCCATTTCCATTCTGGTATGGGCAATGGTTGCATCATCCCCTTAGACTTCTGCCTCTCTGCCTTCACTTGCTGACACACCAGGCACTTTGATGTATATTCGGCGATCTCCTTCTTCATATTATCCCACCAAAAGTTTTCTCGGAGATCTCGATACATCTTTGTGCTCCCTGGGTGAATAGAGAAATTTGAACTATGTGCATCATCCAAAAGTTCCTTCTTCAGCTCCGAACTTGATGGGACACATAGTCTTTTCCCAAACCGCACAATTCCTTCTTCATTAACATTAAACTCTGAGGATTTTCCCTTTTTGATAGCTTCCACTTTTTCTTGGATTCTCGCATCATCCTTTTGAGCATCCTTTAACCTTTCCAAAAGAGATGGTTGAGCAATCATTTGTGAAAGGATTGATGATGTTCCCTTCTTTATGATTCCCACGTCCATCTTCATCAAGTCTAAGAAGATTGGATCCTTCTCAATTCTCATCATTGATAGAATTGCTGGATCCTTTCTACTTAGGGCATCCGCCACCTTGTTCGCCTTCCCAGGGTGGTAATGTATTGAACAGTCATAATCCTTTATGATCTCTATCCATATTCTCTGGCGCATATTAAGCTCTTTCTGTGTGAATATATATTTAAGACTCTTGTGGTCCGTATATATCTCACATTTCTCTCCATAGAGATAATGCCGCCAGATTTTCAAGGCAAAGATCACCGCCGCCAACTCCAGATCATGCGTTGGATAGTTTCGCTCATGGATTTTCAACTGTCTTGAGGCATAGGATATCACTTTATCATTCTGCATCAGCACACATCCTAAGCCCTTCTTTGAAGCATCACTGAATACCACAAAAAGCTCCCCACTTGTGGGTAAAGTGAGCACAGGTGCAGTGATAAGCCTCCTTTTCAACACCTTGAAGCTTTCTTCGCATTCATCACTCCAAGAAAACTTTACTCCCTTTCGAGTTAGCTTCGTAAGAGGGTTGGACAATCGTGAGAAGTTTCTCACAAATCGTCGATAATATCCAGCTAACCCCAAGAAGCTACGGATATCAGTTACCGATGTTGGCATCGGCCATCCCTCAATTGCATCTGTTTTGGAGGGGTCCACAGATATCCCATTGCTTGTGATGATATGGCCCAAGAATGAGACCTCCTTCAACCAGAACTCACACTTGCTGTACTTGGCATAGAGCTTCTCCTTGCGCAAAGTCTCCAGTACAGTTCTTAAATGCTCCTCATGGTCCTCCTTGGTTTTGGAGTATATTAGAATATCATCTATAAAGACTACCACAAATTTATCTAGGTAATCTCTAAAGACTCTATTCATCAAGTCCATGAATATTGTTGGAGCATTGGTGAGTCCAAAAGGCATTACTATGAATTCATAGTGCCCGTACCTTGTACGAAAAGCAGTCTTGGGGATATCTTACTTCTTCACCCTTACTTGATAATATCCCGACCGCAAGTCGACCTTGGAGAAGTATTGAGCTCCACGCAGCTGATCAAACAAGTCATCGATTCTTGGGAGAGGATACTTGTTCTTTATCGTGATTTTGTTAAGTTCACGATAATCGATGCAAAGCCGCATTGACCCATCCTTCTTCTTGACGAAGAGGACTGGTGCACCCCATGGTGATGCACTTGGGCGTATAAACCCTTTATCCAGATTCTCCTGTAGTTGTTTCTTCAGTTCTTCAAGCTCAACCACAGCCATTCTATATGGAGTCTTGGATATTGGTAGCGCCCCAGGTATAAGTTCAATTGAGAACTCAACATCTCTTCTTGGAGGAAGACCAGGAAGTTCCTCGGGAAATACTTCAGTGAATTCCCTCACAATAGGCATTTCTCCAAGGGTGGTTTCTTCCTTGGACTCAATCATCTGAGCCAGATATGCGTGCTCATAAGGCAGTAATATCCATGCTTGAGATGATGGAGCTAAAGGAGATTCATCTTCCTCCTGACACTTGTAAAGAATCGGGGGTCGATTCTCCATATGGAGTGTGATTTCCCTCTCCCGACAATTTATGTTGGCTCTATATAAGGAAAGCCAATCCATGCCAAGAATTGCATCAAATTCCACCAAAGGGAGTATGACGAGGTTCGCCGGGAAATTCAATCCACAGATTATTACAGGGGAGGACTTATACTCATGGGATGCAATGATTGCCCCATTTGCCGTACTCACCGACATCTTTACTTCCATGATTTGTGGTGGTGCAGGGATTGTTCTACTAAACTTTTGAGATATAAAAGAATGCGTAGAACCTGAATCAAAAAGTACGTTCGCTATTCTTGAATGAATAACTAGCGTACCTGTCACCACTTCGTTGTCGGGGTTCACTTCGGCAGAAGTGATGGCAAAAGCTCTTCCTTGCTGTCTTGGAGGTTGTTGATTGCCTCCGATAACCCTTGGATTAGGGCACTGATTCGCAAAATGACCCGGTTCTTTGCATTTGAAGCATTGAACAACGCGTTGAGGTTCGAACGGAGCGTTCCTCCCCTCTGTCGCAGCCGCGGGTCCTTCTTGCTGACAGTTAACAGCTAGGTGCCCTTCTCTTCCACACTTGAAGCATTTTCTTGTCCCCCTAAGGCAATTTCCAGGGTGCTTCTTTCCACACTTTTGGCAAGTGGGGTGCTGGAATTTCTTAGCGCCGTTGGATTTATCCATCGGACCACCAGCATTGAAGTCCACCTTCCGCTTCCTGTCCCCATGATACCCCTGTGATTCTACGATCTCCATTTCAACCTTGAGGGCACATCGGACAATTTCCTCATAGCTGTCAAAGTCACGGATCGCTAATGCTTTCCGCAAGCTAGGCTTCAGCCCACCAAAGAAGCGGTCAACCTTGCATTCGGGGGTAACGACAAAGGCAGAAGCGTATCGTGCAAGCCTTGTGAAGTTTTCCTCGTACGCTCCCACAGATTCCTCATCTTTCTACTTGAGGGAAAGGAAGTCCCTTTCCATCTTAAGACGGAGGGTGCGTGGAAAATATTTATCGAAAAACATCTTCCGGAAAACCTTCCATTCCAAAGCCTCGATCTCCTCCTCAGGCTTCGTATTTTTGATCAACGTCCACCATTGATCAGCTTCACCCTCCATACGATAAGCCGCCAGGAGAACCTTCTCTTTTTCAGAGCATTGGAGGATGGAGAATATCTTTTCAATGGAGTTGATCCATTGTTCAGCAATCGTGGGATCGGATGATCCACTAAAAGTAGGAGGCCTTTGTCTCATGAAGCTTTCAATAGCGACTTGTTCTTTCTTAGGGGGGGTTGAACATTCCTCTTGACCAGTGTTTCTATTCAAAACTTGAGTTAACTGAGAGAGAAGCGTGACAAAGTTCGCGATTCCCGCTCCCATTGGATTGGGCATCTCATTGGTACAATCGTCACACTGATCTTCACAACGGTTGTTAGCCCGAGTTCTCCTATTACCGGCCATTGGCTGGAATAAAAGGAAAGTTAGGGGTAACACATAAAGGGTAATCCAAAGACAAAAGTTGATGACTTATAAATAAACTTTAATCTCTTTAACTCATGAGTCTATAGGATTCAACCTAGGCTTTTCATGATCTACCTTCTAACATATATTCTTAGGGGTATTTTTCCCTTAATAAGGGTTCATACTAAGATTGTGAATTTATCAAAACATATCCCCCGGGAGTGTCGTAACCAAGAGTGCAGCAAGGCCCGTTGTCGTGCACCAGTTCCCGTTCGAGTCTAGCTCAAAGCGGTGTTTTCGGGTTTTACCCCTAGGATACATCTGTGCCAGAGCCGCCTCTACCTGCTCGTATCCAGACAGGGATGTATTTGTTTGATAAAACACTTACTTAGTATTTACCAAAACTTAGGGATGTTTTTATTATGCTTAGTCTTGTATCTAAGGCTTTACTAGGGTTTCCTAATCCCAAAAATAACTAAACCTATCCCTCTGATACCAACTATGGCAACCCAGCTTTTTATTACAACTTAAACATGCTTTATTACATAAAACTTCACTTGATACAACAAAGAAGATCGAGAGGTTTAGTGTCTTTGGGGCTTAGGATCATTACATAAAAACTTTAAACTTGAAATACAACATCCTTATTGAAAACTTCCTTTACATGACCACTACATTCCTTCGTACTTAGCATTGCATGGGATAACCTGAGGACATGCATAAGAAAAGGGTGAGCTATAAAGCCCAGTAAGGGAGTACATAATGAATAACATGAGGAGTACAATACATGTTAGGCAATAGGCATATCAATAGAGCATAAGAGAGACATGAACATAAAGGCATGATAAAGCATGATAATCATAACATGGAAATGTGGCAACAACACTTAACATTGAATTAGCATGAGCCAAGGCTCATTGCACATGGAGCATGAGTAAACCCTCATTGCACTTGAAGCACGAGTAAACCCTCGTTTCACTTGAATTAGCATGAGTCAACACTCATTGCACATGACGTATCATGATACTATACTTTACCCAATGCATTGGAGCGCTATCAGGGCGCACCCTTCTTAAACATTTCATTTCATGCATAAGTGTGCCACATGGATCATAAAACATGGATTCATAAAACATAATCATTTCTTCCACGATAAAGGAATGTGGAATTCAAACATGAAACTTTACAATCAATACGTATATGTGCATAAAGGTGAATACCCTTGATGGAGAAATGGGCATGGTATTCACTACACAAAGACATTGGTTTAGAAAATTGGTGCGATTTCGGCAGCATAACGGCGTGACATAAGAATCCATAAAAAAGGTTGATGAGAGAGAAAGGGGTTCCTCATCATATTTACATGTAATGGACAGTAATGAGATCATATATATACATGTCCCAACAATAGAAATGGAATTTAGATTCATGATACAAAAGTATTGCTTGAATATAAAAGAGGAGAAAAAGGTTCCTTTCGGAATTTCGGCATAGTAACGGGTGTACATGGGAGGCATTTAATGAGAGAGAAAGGGGTCTCCCATCATTCAAACTATAAAAGGGCAGTATGGGAGAGGTGCGAAACCATACCCCAACATTCATAAATGAAATTAAAAGGGCAATACAACTTAAAGAAAATTGACAAAAATGAGAAAGGAAGAAAAACCCTTACTTGGAAGTGTGCTTCCAAAGGCTAGAGAGAGGCTTGTGAGAGGCTTCTTGGGAGCTTGGGGCACCTTGAGAGGATTATAGAGAGAGTAGGGCAGAGTTTGGACGAACTTCAAGGGCTTTGGGTGAGGAGGAAGTGGGAGCTTGGGTGGGTTTATATAGGAAAGGTGAGAGAATTCTTTAATATTTAGGTTTGGGACCCCTTATATTAAAATAATCCAAACCACAAACCATCCCATGGTATTTGCCCATGGTTTCTGGAAAAGGAGAGAGGAAAACAATATTTTACAAGGCCAAGGTCCGAACTTATTAAAAAATTAGGGTTGCTTATGTGGAGGTGAGTCACACTCCCATGGAAATTAATTTAAAAAGGAAAAGTGTTGAATAAGTCTTGAGGGCTCCATTAATGCTTTGAAAAGTGAGTCAAACAAACCCAAAACCTCATTATTTTATTGATAAAACACATATTGGCCGAACATAAGGATTATGGTATTTTATTACATCACCATTGGGTCATTATGATGTCATAAAACACATTATATATTTAAATGGTATTTAATTTTTACCCAAAAATTTGACTGTCTCAGAAAATTATGAAAAATTCACCGTTGGATAATTTCGACGTCCTGATTCCAAAAATAATATTTATTTTATCTAAATAATTTTCTAAATATGTGAATTTTCACTTTTAAAATAAAAACCTACATTTATAAAAATTCACGGGTTTTGACAGAAATGGCTTTCAAACCTTAATAAAAATTTTAATTGCATTCATAAAATTATAAGATCATTTATATTTAATAAAAATTAATTTAATATTAATAATAATATTTTATTAAAATATTATTTAATTCAAAAATCCTTTAATTTAATAAAATATAATTCTTAATTAAATAATAACTAAAAACATCATTTGTACTTTAAAAACTAATTACAATGCATCAAAAATGACTAGAAACTATATTCATTATTATATACAAAAATAATGTACATGAACATGGTGCTACTTATTTGTTACATAACCCCTTAAAATAGCCGCATAAGACCTAAGGGTAAGGTGTGCGATGGTGACAGACTCTTGGGGTTGCTCGGATAACATCGCTCGAGTGGTGATCTCTATCAACTTCCATTTTTCCCGTAGACGATCACGTTCGAGCTTGACTTGATGAAGCTCAGCTTGGGCTTGGTCAAGGGCAAAGCCCAAAGACGCCACCTCCTTTCCGAGCTCCGACAAATGGGCTTCGTAAGGGGAAATTCTACTGGATGAGGCCATCGCTTCCTTTGTCTGAGTAAAAATGGTTTCGTTAAAGCCTTATATTTAAACTACCCAGATGATCAATGTTCAACGGCTATAAAAGTAACGGTCACAAATCTTAACGTAAAACTAAAGAAGTTGACATCTTATAAAAACATAAAGAAACATTTAACTGGATCAAGAGGGATTTTCCATTAATGAAATTTTGGGTCGTTACAACCAGAACCTCTAGGATGTTTCTAGGGAATTGGAGAAGAAAATTTGGCAGGGGTTGGCCGATATTGAAGCCTCAAAGTTGTGTGAGGAAGAGAGGGATGAGATGCCCTTTTATAAGGGAGGAGAGGGGAACCTTTGGAATAACTAAAAATATTATTTTATTATAAAGTCAAATTAGATTTTAAATAGATCCAAATTGATTTATTTTTAAGCTAAACTTGGGATGGGTCGAAATCCTCTCATCCAATAGAATTTAGACAAGTTTAGGTTCCTATTTTAACCTTATCATTTAGATTTAACATTAAGTTAAATAATTTTTCTGTTGCCATGTCTTCTTGTGTTTTTACACTATAAGGTTAATAAACTTACTATAAGAAGACAAAAGGACCCCAAGTTGTTTATCATTAATATATATGACCTTATCTAAGTCATTTGGCCGATCCTTAGATTTTTAGGAATAAAATAACAATTAATAATATAATATTTGTTTTCAAAAACAATTTTATGTCAAGTTTGACACTATTTAGTAATTGATTTTTGTGAAAATCATAACAAAATGATAAGTTCTAAAAAATTTAATTAAATCAATACTAACATGTCATATTAACCTAAAAAATTAGTTAAATTCATAAAAAGTCTCATATTATATTTATTTTTGTATTTATAACATCAATTATGTCAATATTTCATTAATAAGATAATTACTACATCATCGTTGTGTCATAAATAAATTAAATTATATAATGTCTAAAAATTACAAATAAAATACAATTATGTAGGAATTATTTTTATATTTCTAATGAATATTTATAGTCGAATTTATCTTATGTATAACCCCATATTAAAAATGTTTTAGTAAATAAACATTGATTTTAACTCTTTTAACCCTTCTTTAAATAAATTAATAATAAATGTCCTAATCTAATCTAAGTGGGCCTAAATGGTCATATATTATTCCTAAGTTTGTTTTTGGTCAAATTACACTTGTCCAATAGAATTAAGACATGTGTTAGGTTAATAATAATGTCATTTCTACCCTTAATTACCCTATTTACTTTTAACCGTGGTAAAAAAAGTGAAAAGTTACTATTCACCAAAAAATTATTTTCATCTCATTGAACCAAATTTTACTTACTGAAATCAACCGTGTCTCTCAGATTTTTGAAATTCCACTCACAGAAGCGGTAAAATTAAGTTTTATGAACAATCCAGTTTTTTTAACTACCACTTAGTGGTTTCACTATTCATCAAAAATTGAATGTTTTCAGAGAAATACCAAAAATTAGGCCTAAGCTATATTTGATATTATGAACTCAAAAATGATTTCTATTTTACCAAATTAAAAACATATCAGTTGCATTAATTAATTTAAAAATTAATTCCTGTCGTCAAAACAAAAGGCGTGTTTTTAAGAGATAATAACTATCAAAAGATTGACACTTGTTTATAACTGGTTTAAATGTGAAACTATATCCAATGACCAACATTGTATTAAATTGTAAAAATATATTCTCAATATACTTTAAAACCAATCAAATTAATAATTTATCACTATTAATTATTTCGATTGAAAAAGTTATTTTTAATTAAAATTTAGTAATTTTCACTATTCATCAAAATATGAATGTTATCCGAAAATCACCAAAATTTCACCCTAAGATAATTTCGATATTCCGAATCCAAAAATGCAGTCCATTTTGAAAAATAAAATTTACAAAATTTCATAAAGTGGTTATTACTATTCATAACGGCTATTTTTAATAATATTTTAATAGTATATCATTGTTTAGTGAAACTCGGTATTGCGTACGACGCAAGCTATCGAGGAACTCGCGATTTTGTGTAATTCAAGCCAGGTCAGAGATGTGTGTTGTGAAAGCTCCTTTTGGTGTAGCGTATAATGAAATTAAAAAGAATATTTTTCATAAAATCTCGGGGTGTTACATTCTTCCCCCCTTAAAATGAATTTCTCCCTCGAAATTCGTCGGGGTTATAAATGGTTTACTACTCGAAAGTTTCTTTAATAGAAACCCACCTCGTAAAAAGGAATACCAAAACCAATATTTAAAAACAAAAGTATGAAACGTAACGGTTACCCAAATAAACTAATCACTGGGTTTCCACATAGGTGAAAATATGAATATGGAAGAAAAATCTAACCATCATGTTCTGATGGAGAGTGGTAGAGAACATGGCTATGAAAAAGCCAACAATTGCAAAGCCATAAATTTGTGATGATCTAGGGTACCATCTGATTCATCAGATATAAGATCACTAGGACAACATTATTGGTTTTCAATATCATTTCCCTAAAGTTGAAAACTTTGAATTAGAAGAAATACTTACTTGATTTTGGTACAATCTCACTGTTGTTCGTGCTTTGAACAATTTCCACATTATCTCTTAAAGAAATGATGTTGAATTTGTTATTCGTGAAGTGTTAACAGATCATGTGATAGAATGACGGGTCATTCCATATGTCTCAAACAAGAGGTTAGAAAAAGTTATTAAATATACATAAGTCATTCTATAGTGAGATTAATCATATATGGTTCCTAAAATGGACTTATACTTCATATATCATAGTGTGTAATATAATAAAACTAGTTTCTACTAAACAGGGCCTTCCTGTAGGTCAGTGGTAGGCGATAAAGGCCAGCCGCACTTCGGTTCTGGGTTCGATTTCCACAGCCTTTTCCGACGCGATGGGCTGTCACCCGTCCTGCAGGTTGTCCTTTTTCTAAAGCTATATTACTATAACATCCCATCAATAATATCGAAAAACGTTTTATCCTAACTTATGTCCAACATAATCCATTATAATCTTTAATCTTATTTAAAATACTTCGGTCCAAGCTCATAGTATAATGAAAATGATTACTTGAAATGTCACAGAACAATCACGTGAATGCCATCATTTATCCCCCATATATCATATGATATATCTTGTTGGTCAAATTACAAACATGTGAATACCTTAATCATGTATTCTCTTGAAGAATGAATACCCATTGAACCTTAGTGAAATCATGAATGCAGTTAAAATTTAACACCTTCCACATACCAAAATCCTCAAAATTCTATATACTCAAACCATGATATAACCATCTCCTTATATAAGTCATGAGCTCATGAATACTATCAAACATTTAATTTTCTCCTTATCCCTTCATTATGCGCATATCATCTACATTCCAAAAATATCTGAATAAACTTTCATGGATACCGGTATCATTAATCATACACTTTCAAAACCCAAGGAAAGACAACAGTGTAACAAACCTTAGATGTAACTTTATTCCATATTAACATGAGATTACTTATACAACATTACACATGATAAACATGTAGTCATTCCACTACATTCATAAACCATTGAACGAGCTTCAACAATTCTTTCATCTCACATATCATTTGTAGTCTCTTCATCATCATCCACATAAATACTACCCATACGACAATACCGATTCTCTTCATGAGACTTTCCCTTAGGGCATTGGTTTGCATAATTCCCATACATTCCACATTTAAAACATTTAACCATTGTGGATGTCGTAGAAATACCATTATCCTCATCCCTGGTGTAAACTGAACCTTTTCCTTTGCACTTACTGGCTTTGTGTCCTTCTTTTCCACACCCAAAGTATCTTCCAGTTCCTTTGAAACATTTTCCTTGATGCCTCTTCCCACATGATTTACATAGGGGAAATTGAACTTTCTTTCCTCTATGATCATCATGAAACTCCATCTTTCTCTTATTAGCCGAGTCAGGAAACTTACCAAATTTTACTTTATTGATCATATTATGAGATTGCTGATTCGGCATAATAATGATGTTTGGACTTCCAAATCCCATTTCATTTGGTTTCTCATGAATAATATCATTCCATTGTCCATCATATCCTCCATTATCGTGAATCATCTTGTTCCCACCCATTTTCTAAAACCCAAAAAGAATAGTGAGAGGCAAAAATTATGCTAGGGAAAACAACATAATAATGGGGGAGTACCTTCAATATCTAACATCTTAGGTTTAATTCTATTATCGTTAGCGTAATTCTAGTACTATAACCTATACGTATACTTAACCTTAGGGACATCCCTAGACATACCTTAGAAATATCTCTTGGGATCTCACTAACGTTTTCGCATCCTAGTTTCCAAAGGATGACTAAACCTTTCCTCTGATACCAACTGTAGAGACCTGAATCTTGAAGTGCATGGACATTACATTACTTTTGCAGAATACATAGTAAATAACAAAAACACACACACAAGGATCGTAATAGTTTAGTGTCTTTGGAAACTCGGAATATAATCTTCTAATCGTGGTGAAAGATCTTCAACATCTCCCATAAAGATCTTCCCTTTTTTTTCCTAAAACCTTTCTTTATATCCTGGGGAAAAGAAAACATAAAAGGGTGAGCTCAAATGCTCAGTAAGTGTAAAAAAAAGAAATATCAATCACATCATATTCATAAGACATAAATTTTTGGAAATCTTAACCTGCAAAAGAGAGAATAATTTAATATCTTGGGATAAATCATGGTAGTGAAATGTAATCACAATAATCAAAACATAAAACATGAATCTTTTTTGAAAACACACATTATAATAGAGAATCATTTCTTGTTAGTCAAGACTCATTTCCAAGACTATCTTAGTGGAAAAATCCCCTTTCTGAACCGAGTCACCCTCGTTTCAGTCTTGTTTCACTGAACCGGTATAACCTACCATTCCAGCCATGCCTATCTCATGAGATATAAAATCTTTACCCAATGCATTGGATTGAGATATAGGTCCCACCCATCTCATAATGATACCATTCTTATGTGTGCCACAAAATCATAAATCATACATCATTGCATAACCCATGTAATACAAATGGGAATCTTAAACATCATGACATCATAAAACAATTCATATAAGATAAAGTAATTCATAAAAATAATTCCATCACAACATAATCAAATCAATGTAATAATAGGTATGAAAACAGAAAACTTTATTATCTTAGATGGAAAATAAATTTGATAAAACACTTGAACTCCATTCAAGAGGAAAATATCCTTTCTTCTTCAAAAAACATTTTTTCTTTCTTAACATGTCGTACAATTATAAACTAAAAGAAGTTGATTAAAAATAATCTTGAAAACTTGGAAAGGAAGCTTCTTGGAAATAATGTTTTAAAAATCCATTCATACCGTATAAGTTAAAAAACATTCTTCTCATACTTTTGTCGGAAAATTCAAAAAAGTACCTCGTATGAAAAACATCAAAAGATTCCTTTCATATATTTTACTAAAAACTCACCGAAGGGTAAAATAGGATTTAAAAAATTGTAGGTGGATGGAAATAATATTAAATATTGAGGAAACATGGATGTGGATGATAAAATACACCCCAGTAAATACTAAAGTATCAACAATCTCGGATTAAAATGAGATTGTGATATTTACCTTACCTTAGGTCCGATTTGATTCGTAAGTGTCCGAACCTCCTGTATAATGATTTAAATATTGTCATTGACTTATTACAGAATCATATTCATTGTTATGATATCATATATGGTTCACTTATGACTTTATATTACCCGTTCTTTTGTAAATTCTATGTTAACGAGCGTTTTGGGTAAAATTGTTTCATTTGTCGTTCGTGTTTTGACTTGTAATTATTCATATGATTACTTAGATAATGATTACTTAATTACAGAATATAAAACATGATATATATATATATATATATATTCAGAATATACATATATATAATGGATCGATAAATGGAAAAAAATACACCGTTCATGGAGACGGTAGGTCGTGCGTACGCATGAACGCTGTTTTCATTTCGTCATTGAATTGAGTGGATTTAAATAGATGACATACATATATATACACATAAATCCAGTAGCTTTATAATGTCATATATTTCATTATTATTTCTTATATATACTTTATAATCATTCTTAAATGGTTAACATGGAGAATGAATCTCATTGCATCGTGGAGACGGTAGTCCGTACGTACGCACGAGCGATGATATCATTTCCATAATTATTGAATTGGAGTGGAGTGGATGATACAATATATCAGAATCATTATGATTTTATAATAACTATTTATAGTTATTCTTTACACCATAATACCCATCCATGTTAGGTGGTGGTGGAAAATAGATTTCACCACAGCGTGGAGGCGGTATTCCGTACGTACGCACGCGCGGTGATTTCGTTTTTCGTAGGATGGATAGATGGTGAAATAGGATTGTTTCATACCTATAATAACATATCAATATATGAGCTATACTGATGTTATTACTTCATAATGAAACAACCTAATAAGAAGAAGTGGAAGAAGAAATAAAGGTGAAAGAATCGGTAACGGAAATTACCTCTTCTTTGAAGAGCCTCTTTGAGACCTCCTCTTAGGGCACTAAAATTGGTCATTGAGGAATACCAGAACCTCTAGAATGTTTCTAGGGAAGTGGAGAAGAGAATTTGGCAGGGGTTGGCCGAGCTTTAAGCCTCAATGTTGTGTGAGGAAGAGAGGGAGGAGGTGCCCTTTTATAAGGGAGGAGAGGGGCACCTTTGGAATAACTAAAAATATTATTTTATTATAAAGTCAAATTCGGTTTTAAATAGATCCAAATTGATTTATTTCGAAGCTAAAGTGGGGATGGATCGAAATCCTCTCATCCAATAGAATTTAAACATGTTTAGGTTCCTATTTTAACCTTATCATTTAGATTTAACAATAAGTTTAATAATTTTACTTTTACCGTGTCTTATTGTGTTCTTACACTATAAGGTTAATAAACATACTATAAGAAGCCAAAATAACCCCAAGTTGTTTATTATTAATATATATAAACTTATCTAAGTCAGTTGGACGATCCTTATATTTTTAGGAATAAAATAACAATTAATAATATAATATTTGTTTTCAAAAACTATTTTATGTCAATTTTGACACTATTTAGTAATTGATTTTTGTGATAATCATAACAAAATGATAAGTTCGAAAAAAGTTAATTAAATAAATACTAACATGTCATATTAACCTAAAAAATTAGTGAAATTCATAAAAAGTCTCAAATTATATTTATTTGGCTATTATAACATCAATTATGTCAATATTTCATTAATAAGATAATTACTACATCATCGTTGTGTCATAAAGAAATTAAATTATATAATGTCTAAAAATTACAAATAAAATAAAATTATGTAGGAAAGCTTTTTAGAATTATAATGAATATTTATAGTCGAATTTACATTATGTATAACCCCATATTAAAAATGATTTAGTAAATAAACTTTGATTTTAACTCTTTTAACCCTTCTTTAAATAAATTAATAATAAATGTCCTAATCTAATCCAAGTGGGCCGAAATGGTCATATTTTATTCCTATGTTTGTTTTTGGTCGAATAACACTTGTCCAATAGAATTAAGACATTTGTTACGTTAATAATAATATCATTTCTACCCTTAATTACCCTATTTACTTTTAACAGTGGTAAAAAATGTAAAAATTTACTATTCACCAAAAAATTATTTTCATCTCATTGAACCACATTTTACTTACTGATATCAACCGTGTCTCTCGGATTTTTGAAATTCCACTCACAGAAGTGGTAAAATTACGTTTTATGAACAATCCAGTTTTTTTACCTACTACTTAGTGGTTTCACTATTCATCAAAAATTGAAAGTTTTCAGAAAAATACCAAAAATTAGGCCTAAGCTATATTTGATATTATGAACTCAAAAATGATTTCTATTTTACCAAATTAAAAACATATCAGTTGCATTAATTAATTTAAAAATTAATTCCCGTCATCAAAACAAAATGCGTGTTTTTAAGAGATAATGACTATCAAAAGATTGACACTTGTTTATAACTGGTTTAAATGTGAAATTTCATCCAATGACCAACATTGTATTAAATTGTAAAAATATATTCTAAATATACTTTAAAACCAATCAAATTAATAATTTATCACTATTAATTATTTCTATTGAAAAATTTTTTTTTAATTAAAATTTATTAATTTTCACTATTCATCAAAATATGAAAGTTATCCGAAAATCACCAAAATTTCACCCTAAGCTAATTTCGATATTCCGAATCCAAAAATGCAGTCCATTTTGAAAAAAAAATTTAAAAAATTTAAAAAATTGGTTATTACTATTCATAACGGCTATTTTTAATAATATTTTAATAGTATATCGTTGTTTAGTGAAACTCGGTATTGCGTACGACGCAAGCTATCGAGGAACTCACGATTTTGTGTAATTCATGCCAGGTCAGAGATTTGTGTTGGTAAAGCTCCTTTTGGTGTAGCGTATAATGAAATTAAAAATAATATTTTTCATAAAATCTTGGGGTGTTACATCTATCCTCCATCGGTGGATGGAATTGCGGTAAATTTTCAGAGTTTTATCGCTTGGTGAAGTCGTGTCAAAAAATATCCCCTAGTCGCACATATATATGGGGGGAATGGGTGTGTAATGCACTGTTGAATTTAATGTGGTTCATTAAATTAGTATTAAATGAACCTTATTTAATTCACAATGAGGACGTTACACAATTTATGATTCAAGCCACTTAATGGCTTGAAATTTCGCCAGTCCTGCCAATTTCGCTCACCCATTGGAGAAAAAAGAAAATAAAATTTCAATAAAATTATAATTTTATTATTCCATAAAATTTATAAAAAATATCTTTTTCTCCAGACCAATTGAGGTCGAAGTGAAGTTTCTCTTACGTAAATCATGGCATTGCGGATAAAATGGTCCCCTTGATTTTTTAATTCTTCCACTAGTTCAAAAAATAGAAAACTTCTGCCACACATTTACAGAACTTACCTTATAAAAAGTTCTAGAATTCATTCAGGGCACACCGGGCCTCCGAATCACGTGTCATCAAATATCGTAGACATTTAATAATCCAAAAAAAATTAAAAATTAAATTGAATTTTCGGGTTTTTACATACTCCACACTTTAGGGATTTAGGTCCCTGAATGCTAAACAAGGCTATCCTCTTGATCTCATTTGATCTCCTGGTTTGTCATGTGCTCCTAACATACTCGCACTAGAGGAATCGATCGCTCATGAATGACTAGCTCATGTCGATCCACTATCTCCACAGGGAACTCCGAAAATGTTGCACCATCATCAATATATATCTCACCATGGTTGATGATGTGATATGGGTCATGCACATATCTCTTCAGCTGAGATACGTGGAAGATGGCGTGAAACCTCTCCAAATACAGTGGCAGTGCCAAGTTATATGCTACCTCGCCCATCCTCCGAAGTATCATGTATGTTCTGATAAACCTCGGTGAGAGTTTTCTACTGTGACCAGTTCTCCATAGTCCGCATTGAGGGGAGACTCAAATGAATACATGGTCCCCCTCCTGGAACTCTAGTGGTCTCCATCTTCTATCAACACAGGACTTCTGTCGACTCTGTGAAGTCTTTATTCGCTCTCGGATGACGAGCACCTTCTCAATGGTATCCTGTACCATCTTCAGGCCCACGAGGGATGCCTCTGCAGGATCCATCCAACACAAAGGCAATCTGCATGGTCATCCATACAATACCTCAAAAGGGCCATATTTAAGGTGGAGTGATTGTTTTTATTGTATGCAAACTCCGTGAAGGGTAGTTCGTCCTCTGAACTATAACCAAAATCTAGAAAACATACATGAATCATGTCTTCTATGGTGTGGATGGTACACTCATTCTGTACATCGGTCTGTGGGTAAAAATCTAGGTTCAAGTGATTTTGAGTCTTGAAATCCTCTTATAATCCCTTCAAGAATCAATATGTGAAGTGTGTGTCATGGTCTAAGACTGTATTCGAAGGCACCCCATGGAGTCGCACGATCTACTAAACGTAGAGACATCCCACAATTTCTACTGAACCCTTCTCTCGAATTGAAAGTAAGTGGGACAACATGGTGAGTAATTCAACGATCACCGAGATGGTATTGTGCCCTCTGGATATACATGGTTACCCCATCACAAAGACCTTCGATTTCCCTTCCTACTTCCACTTTATTATCTCAAGGGGTTGGATCAATCCAGCTGGTACCTGATGCCCAACCAACATATGCCAGAAAGTGAGGCATCTAGAAACAAAATTTCAGCCACTTTTTGTATCTCTGGACACCAATACTGATGCCGAAGATCCGAATACATCTTCATAATGCTAGGATATACTTCCAAGGGGGATGTATGGAACTCCCTAAACAACTCCAATGAAATAAAAATTGGTAAAATTTTATGCCCTCTGAAAAAGATAGTGTGCTCCCCACCATCAAAATGTCAGTCAGGTGCAAGGCCTGAGGATATCTAAGCATGTGTAGTCTCTCAGATGCAGTCTCTTAGTTGCGCTTTACTAACTCAATGAAGGATTAGAGGGAAAAATACCATCGACTGGAGGAAGGCTGTCTTATCTCAATCCATGTAAAATATCTGCAATGGGGATAACTTCTCTGAAGCATCAATCAGTAGGTGTGAACTGGATCTTCAGCTAAGTGCATCTGCCACTACGTTCCCCTTCCTTGGAGTATAGACTATCTCAAAAAAAATTCCAGGATGAACTCTATCCAACGCCGATGATTCAGATTCAGATTATTCTATGTGGTGATATATCTGAGACACTTTTGGTCTGAGTAAACAATGAATTGTTCTCCCATAAAGTAGTGTCACTACATTATTAGTGAGAAGACTACTACTACCAACTCCAATTCGTGAGTCGCTAAATTCTATTCATGAGGCCACAACTGTCGTGGGCCATAAGCAATCAATACACCATCCTGCATCCGTAGGAATCCCAGTCTAGTTCCAAATGCATCATAGTAAACCATGTAGTCAGTGCCCTCCTCCAACAAACACAATATGGGAGAGCAGGTCATGCTCTGCCTCAACTATTGAAGGCTCTTCTAGCACATCTTTTTCCATAGAAAGGGTTTTCCCTTCTTCATCAACGCAGTCATAGGGGCTGCAACTCTGATGAAATTGTCTATAAACCTCCAATAGTAGCTCACTAATCCAAGGAAGATATGCACCTCAGTAACACTGCTAGGTGGATCCCAAGAAAGTACTACCTCAATCATCACTAGATCCATAACAACTCCAGCCTATGAGATGATGTTTCCCAAAAAGTAGTCCTTTTATATCTAGAAATAACACATCTAGAGTTTCCCATATAACTAGTGCTCCCTGAGTGTGTCCAAAACTATCCTCAAGTGTACAGTGTGATCTTCCTCGGATTATGAGTACACAAATAGGTCGTCGATGAAACCCGCCATGAAGCGATTGGGGTATGGCTGGAAAATCCTGTTCATGATACCCATGAACACTGTTGTAGTGTTGTTCATGCCCAAAGGCATCAGCAAGAACTCGTAATGTCCATACCAACATTTGAAGTCTTTCTTCTCTATGTACTCATCCCATACCCTTACCTGGGGATAGACTGATCTAAGGTATATCTTCAAGAACAAATTTTCAACATTCAACTGATAAAACAGATCATCATTCCTCATCAGAGGATACTTCTTATTCACAGCCACCTGGTTTAGGCACCAGAAGTACACACATAGCCTCAAAACCTCTATCTTCCTTATTGTAGTGTACCTGGTTTTTTCTATCAATTGATGTGTTCCGCTCCTTCAAAAAATTTCTACCAAAATTTATTATTTTTTTTATTGGGTCTGAGAAAATATCTTACTATAACGACACTTTGGGATATCATTACCTTTCTATTTTTTCTAGGGAATTCACATGAATTCTTGAACATTGGAGGCATCACTGTTGACCTGCAGACAACTCATTTTACATCATTCAAAGGGGTGATCTTATACGATCCTTTTTTGAGAAGGTGTAATGGGTTAGATAATTCACTTTTCTATATGGGTATTTTCTTCATAATGTTGTTTCTATATATTTTTGTTGGTGTAAGTTCATTACACCTCATGCTTTCAACTGTAAAACATTTGGATTTAATAAATTTCTTGGGGAATGAATTTAGTGAACAATACATGTCGTTGCATTCAAAATAACACTTGGGATGACCATGGAGAAACACTGGGCCTTACTAATCCCTTCCTCTATAAGTTCTCCAACTGTACCCTCAGCTCTCGGAGCTCCGCAGGGGCCATCTGATATCCTAGTGTACATATCGGAGTTGTTCCTGAGTACAAGTCAATGCGGAATTATACCTCTCTGTGAGGAGGTAGTCTGGGAACATCATAGGGAAAGACGTCCTCATACTCATCCACCACCGCTGGAAACTAAGGACTCACCTCATCCACCATGTTGAAGGTCATGTAATCCAGATCATATGTATTCGGATGCACCCTCCTGAGTGCAAGTGCATCTTCTGCTGCTCTATTTTTCTTCTCACCAATAAATGAAAACTAGCTTCCATCTCTACACGTACATTTCATAGTACGTCTCACGAAATAAATATGTGTGTGAAGTGATGATAGCCATTCCATTCCATTAATGGCATCGTAGGGCTTCAACGATGCTACTAGAAGATTCCATCTTGAACTCTCAGCTCTAAGAGTAAGATCACACTATCGGCACCAGTGTCTGACCGCTAAATCTCCTCCCATCGTAGTATCCAAATGCAACGGTCAAGCTAAAAGATCATTGGGAATCTCAGAGTCCAGAATAATTTCTATGACAAGGAAAAATTACTACCAACAGTTTTGATAAGAACTTCAGCTAATGTAAGGAAGATACAGATCGTACCTCATATAATCTCTAGGACATCGAGATCATGAGCCTATACTACCTGTAGTTAGGAATGTCCCCATACACCTGCTCCCTATGTTTATGGTGGAATACCTGGGGGTTTGGTGGTAGTTCCTGGTGACCCCAACCACCTCCCAGTACACATCATTCTCCAATGCCTCATCTGACACCTAGATGACGCTCATTCTCTGACAATAGTCACTGTCTCGGTGGCCCCTCCGCCATATGATGATTATCTGCTTAGGGGGTCGGATATCACAATCTCTATGAACGAGTCCCCCTTAAGAAAAATATATCATGCCATATTTGTGGCCCCCATAAACATCTGATCCTTCCACCTATGACCCTGCGTCTTGGGGTCACCCCTCCGGAAGGTCTAGCCCTCATGGGCTTCTTGCGACGTTTGACTACTACCAACTGCAACTGACGTTTCTACCTGTAATCTAGTAGAGGCTCTCACTGTCGGTGCCTTCTCAGAAAGGAAGATCTCCATTAATGATGCTCGCTCTAGAACCTCATCCTACATCAGGATGCTGAGAGAAATTTTCACCACTATAGTCTTTTATTAGAGCCACTTTTCAAAGATCTGGGAATTTATTTAATGGTTTGTTCCATAACGGTAGAGTATCGAGAGAGGTCAGAAAATCTTGTCGAATACTGAGCCATAGTCTGGCTGCCCTGTTGTTTATGCAATAGCCCGTGAATATGCACAGAGCATATTGTCGCTGGAAAGAACTCCACCATGAAAAGGCTCTCATTTTCTGGCCAAGTGAGGGTCCTCCCCTAATGTACCCAGAGCATCGAGCTCCACCATTGACATGTCGAGACTTGATGAAGGATCGAGGCCAATATCGCCATCTACTCAGTGAGAGTCTCTACTAAGAAAAAGATCCATGAAACCGCCTCAAGCCAGTCCTCTGCTGCATGGGGGTTTGTCTCACCTCGAAACATCTAAGGCATCTATCATTAGAACTCATGCAACCCACTCAGACATCATGCATGATCCACTGGTAGTATCTACTGCTCAATGGGTGGGGGTGCTGATGGTACACCACCCAAAGGTTTCATCACTGTGAGTGGTCCCTGTAGCGATGCCTCGTCATTCGGTGGGGCACTATCACAATATTTAACCATAATCCTAATTGGTTGTCTTCATGGAGGCATCCTATAAGAAATAGTTGTTCAATGGTCAAAAAGTTATAACAGGTGATCTTACTCAATAACAATCACGAATACTTTTCAAAACACAAGAAACCTGTGTTTTCATGTACAGAGTCTGAAAACAGAATTTCGGGTCCTAGTGTATGGATATGTCGGCTCCCAAACCAATACTGGACTCCCCAATCTGAAAACCGATCCAAAAAAATTTTACACCATCGCTTCATTAAAAGTTTATTATTATTTCTTCTGTTATAATTGACCGCACTCTAATACTACTTTATCAAAACCCATCCCACGGGGCCCAGACGTGACTACCCTAAATCCGCCTTCCATATGCCTGGGGTTGGTGACTAACACTAGAATGATTTTCCAAAAATGGGAAGACATTTCCATAGAGATCATAACACATTCAAAAATGGAATCTAAAGTAAACAACCCACATAAGTAATGTACAACAACAAGTAAAACTAAAACTCAATGCATTGGGCCGGAATACAGGCCCTAGAAACTGAACGAAAGTAAGTAGCTATCGCATCTACGATGGTGCTCTAATTGGAGGGTTATAGCTGTAAGTCTGATGTTAAATAATAGTATCCCACCTGAACCCATCACACCAAGCTGCACCAAGTCCCAATCCTCCAATGTCTACCATGGAGCATCAGTAGTCTGCACCAGACACACACATGTGGGAGGATCCCATGTAGGGGGTGAGTATAACAAGTCAAAAGGGGACCTCGAGACACCCGAAGGTCTCTCACTAATCCAAAAAGGAAAACATAACATGAAATAACACAAAGGTAATATCACAAACAAGATCCAAATCATGAAGAACAAAAAAAAAGAAGCTCACTCTAATGGTATAACTTCAAGGTTACTGGGATAGGGGCGACAAGTCGTAGATCCAAAGCATCGAATCCATTGGTAACTCCACTGCAGACCCATATAGGTCACTATATGTTGACCCGTATTGGTCATTAGATGCTAACCTGTATTGGATGATGGTGTTGACCCGTATTGGTCGCTAGATGATGACCCGTATTGGTTCATGATGCTGACCCCTATTGGTCACTGGTGCTGACCCGTATTGGTCACTAGTACAGACCCACCTTTTCACAGATACAGAGGTAGGGATTTTTAGTAATACAACTAGATCATCGAACTCTGGTGTTTTTGATGCTGACATGTATTGGTACCTCTTATTATTCATGTCACATCCATCCACTAGATTCCCATTCATAGAACACTTGATGAATCGCGTCTCAAGCAATCAGTCGTATTTCAACCGATATGACGTCCCACAAAAATCATTCCCAAGGTACCACCACATCATTGGGGTCCAAAAGTGAGAGACGGGATGCCTAGTATGTGAGATATGGGTACTTTTGTAAAAATAGTTCACCTATATTCTTGTCTGATCCATCCTAGGCCATACGTCAAAATCTGTCAAAACACATTTAGAGTATCTCCAAAGGACTACCATGTATGAAGGTAATTTATGTCGTACACATTCTATCGATCGGACACCCGGTTTGTTAAAAACACCCCATTCCATTATACGAGGGTGACTACACCTCGGTTCGACCTGGCTCGGTCGGGCTCGCAGGAATATTCCAAAGGGACTGCTTTCCAAAAGTATTCCCAATGCTACTGAATAGTTGTCAATCAAACACACAGTGTGTTAGTTACGAGCACTTCTTTATTCGGGGGTCGGCTGGGTCTGGGCCTGGTCCGACTCAGTCAGGCCGGCCATAAGAAATGAGTCTCGAGTTATACCTGACACCGGCCAGGTCCGCACCATTTAGGAATAGCCTAGTTTGGCACACGGGCACAGGCTGTAGTTGGCCCGTCCCACCATGTGGGGATCGACCCACCCTCGATGGCTCACTGGGCCGCATGTCCATTCCATTGTGCGGGCCCGACCCATTTGTTCGCCCCTAGTACTCATACTAGCACGCACCGTGTGGGGAACGCGGTCCATCTGCCGAACGGCTCTACGGAACCTTTTACCTCCATTCAGTTATCGGTTCCATGTTGGACCACCATGTGGTCCGCGGGACTAGTCGGATGTGGGTCCCATCCTCCTCCATCATTTCTTTATTCAATAAGAGGCACACGATGGCACGTCATCTCTACCTTTGTGGCCATATGAGGTGTTGGCCACCAGCTACAGCTGTCATAGCTTGATGTCACACCTCCTCTCTGCGACACGCAACGGCACACCACCTACTACTAACACGACCAGGCGTTGTAAGCCCCCTCTGTCACTCGTCACCTCCTGTTTCCGACGAATCTTCCGTGGGGATTTTGTAATGCTTTGGGGGACTATTTCTACTCTCGTCTACTCCTACGGGCTCACGAGATTACTTCGGCATTGCATGACCTATTGTTTCACATTTCCGTCATTTTTTGGAAACCGTCGCCAAAGAACGTAACATGAGCGCAGGGGCGGAGGGTTCGGGAATTGTTCATTTGGACCCTTCCCTATGCATTAATATGATAACATTAGGGAGAAATGAAATAGTCATTGGTAAAATATAAAAATTAATGCCACTACCTCGATGATTTTTTGTGATCGCTGTGGATGGTGATACATCCATGTTTGAGGGTATGCGGTGGGAGGAGCATCCTCGTTGGAAGGAGTCTTCGGTGTTCATCATTCATGGATCGTTGCCGCCCGAGCTTTTTTCCTCCATCGGTAGATGGCATCATGATACATTACTAGAGTTTCCTCTCTTGGTGGAGCCATGTCAAAACCCATTCTCGAGCCTCACATATATAGGAGGGGGAAAGGGTGAGGAACGTATGATGGAATTTAATGAAGTTCATTAAATATGTAATTAATGAGCCCTATTTAACTCAAAATTGGGCAGTTGCTCAATTTATGAGTCATTCTACTTAATGAATTGACATGTCATCTGTCCCACCAACTCCTCTCTTCCGTTGGATAAAAGAAATTAAAATAGCAATAAAATTGTTATTTTATTATTCCTTAAAAATTCAAAAACTATCTTTTTCTCCTGACTAACTACGGTCAATGTGAAGATTCTCTTAAGCGAATCCCGGTGTTGCAGATTCAATGATGCCCTTATATTTTTAATATGAACACCGATTGCAAAAATAAAAGACATTTCTGGTGCATTTACTGAATATACCTTAAAATTTTTCAAAAATTCATTCCAGGCACACCAATCCTCGGAGTCACACACCATCAAATTTCACAGAATCATAATATTCCAATATAATTAATGAAAATTAAATAGATTTTATTATCTCTACATAATCATTATACACAATTTTGTTTTATAAATATGAATAATGAAGTTTTCTGAATTATATATAAAATAGAATCCTTTAATATCAACATTCATTAAATACAACTTCACTTTTATTTGTTAATTTTTTTATTGTTTATGAGATATAACATCTTGATAATATTTTATATCTTCATATCTTGAATTTATTTTAAATTTTTCCTCAAATTCAACATATTCACCACGTGAAGAAAATTTGGGTACATATCGGGACATATTCCCTTATTTATCAAATTTTTTTACTACATTTCTTTCTAAATGCCCACATGGTTCTGGAAACAGTTATTCCTTCTGACACAGGAATAACCTCCTTGGAGCCATTATTATCAATATTGAACTAAATATTCATTCAATGAAATTTCCCATTCCCTATGATCAAAAAGAATATATATAATATTATGTTTCAAAATGTGGAATAACAGTAGTTTGATTTCCATGACCCTTATTATATTTTAGATTGAACTGTTGCATAACAGTTTCAAATGTTATTTCCAGTATCAATGTTCTGTTATTATGTTTGGAAATTTTATTATATTACATAAAATAATATTTTTACTATGACTATTATAATTACAGTATTCATTAACCTGACTAGGTTCATGATCATCACATTTTTCAATGAATTTTTCAAAATTATACATGTTAATTTCCATTAATTCTCAAAAATATCACAGACATATGTACTTTAAAAATCGATTATTTTCAATGAATATTGGAAAATTATAATCAATCATGTTATGTTGCATTTTTTGTTGTATATGTTGATTCCCATGTTAGAATAATTACTAAGGAATAGTCCATCAATTTTTATCCTAAAATATCAAATATAGATTCGTTATTATTATTAAGAGATGAAATCAAAAACATTGAAGTAAATAAAAATTGTATTCATCATGTTTCACATCTTCTTATTATTTATATTTGATAAAAATATCAATAAATATTAACTAAAAATGTCTATAACTATTATTAATGATTCATTATAGTAGAACATTGTGATTTTATATCCCATAAGCATGGATCATTCAATTTGAACTATTTTATTTCATTTTTTCGATGAATCCAATTTCTGATATGTATAATGATATCTATAATGATGCCTAATAATAGGGTTTTATCGATAGTATGAAAAATAATTTCACATTACTTATTTTAATTTATCTATTTTATTCATCATAATACATATTGTTTGTGCTTTATCATTTTCTATTATAAATATTTTGAACCAATCTAGTACATCAGAGTAATGATTTATAAAAATAACATTATTCATCCTAATGAATTCATAAATGAACATAATAGATCAAATATCATGATTAGTGGATTGATGTATCACTTGTGAATATAAATCAATTTGTATAAGTTCAGTTTGATTGGTGGTCTAATCCTATACCAATTTATAAGTTCCATGTATCATTTTCCACTTAAAAAATGTATTAAAATAGAACCCATTGATTTTTCAACTATAGTGGGTACCTCACCACATCATCTATTGCGAATTTACTCAAATATCATTGTCATCATGGAAAAGTCCTATATTCCATATTTTTTTCATTTTTAGCACTCAACTTGAATCAGTTACTCAGATAAAAAATCCAAAAATTTACTAGTTTTTTAACCCTTATTATTAGAGTATTTTAATATTTTTTATAATGTTATAATAAATGATGCATTATTAAAAATTAATTTTTTTCTCTCATTACTAGGTTTGTTTACACCAAATAAATTAATTTTTATAACATTAATTAGCCGAAAATCATTAGAAATTATTTTTTTCATATATATAAGTTACACCAATATATAAAAATAATTATTAGAAATAATTACAATAATTAAACTCCCACTGATATTGTTTTTCACATGTCATATGAGAGGAACAACAGCTACAAAATATTTAAGTATGTCTTTTCATGTATTTTTTAGTGAAACATAAATAATAAGTATCTATTCTTAATTATAACTTTTCTGATCATCCCTTCTTTTCCATCATTAGATACATTATTTCACGTTTAGAAAAACATTATCCTGCATAATGACTCATTTGGAATCATATTATATAAATTTCATTCAAGGAGAAAAAACAATTTTGAAAAGAACAGATTTATGTACTTTTACTCAGATATTTTTTAATCCATGTTATTTATCATCATCCTAGAGTCTCATCAATTCATTTTTGAGTTCCACCACCTCAATTCATTTATATTCAATGGAAGTGTCATGTCATTTCAAAAATCTAGGATTTTTTTTTCAAGTCAACACTTATTAAAAATTATAATCTCGGAATTTTGATTTCCAATATTTATATTCGTATCTTGTGTAAATTTTTTGTTAATGTATAATAATATTTTCAATATACTTTTAAATTTTTATTGGTGTAATTATTCTTTTTATTTTACAATCACCTTAAATTTTCATATAAGAATATTTGAAATTATTTTTCTTTTCCCAAACACACTTATTTTTATGTTTTGAATATACATTTTTAGTAAAAAAAATAATTACATTTTATCTAGTAGGAGAATATTTAACCAAAAAGCTTTGTATAAAATTCTCAATAGCATTAGATGATTTCACTAAAACCTCAAAAAAATATTTAAATCCTTACTCGTCGTTTTTTGATAATTTTTATTATTAATTAAACATTATTATGGTGTAATTATTGTTCTTTCTATAAAATAATTTTCGAATCAGACCTTTTAATAATTTTTAAAATTATGTAACCTTAAACATAATTTTCATAATTTTTATTTAACATAACATAATTCACCTTTCTGAATAGCCATTTTCCCTTTATACATTTATATCCTTGCCTTCTTTTTGATTTTACAATATTTGAAAAAAATGAAACATGTTTATCTTTTACTATATGAGAAATAGTGTCAACACATTCATCTTTTTCACTACTTGATGTTTCTTTGCGTACTTCTACATAATTCAAAAAATTCATAAAATATTTAAGAAACTCCAATGTTTACTGACTATATAAAGTGGATTACTCCTCTAATTTTCATAACAAACTTATTGTGAAAACCACCTATCATTATAATATAACAAAGAATGAATTTTGGGGTTGTTTTCATATTTTCAATAGTCATTAAAAGTAATGAGTACTTGGAGTATTTAATTTGTTTTGACATTTTGGATGTAGGTACTTATAGTATAATGTGGGTGGTTCATGTTACCCCAGAAGATTTTAGAATATAATTTTTCACTATAATATAAATTTATTTTATTACTTATTCCCCACAAAGCAATAAATAATAATGTTCGGAGATATATTTCATGGAAATTAATATATATATATATATATTGATATTAAAAAATCCAAAAAAATGTATTTATACAACATAAAAAACCATAATCATTGAAGATATAAAATTAATATGGTCTAATATTTAAAATTGATTTTTCATTATTAAATAATTATTTATAATATTAATATATTTAATCTAACAATATTTAATGAATATTATTATTATATATGATATTAAAATATATTAACTAATACATTATATATCCTTATATTACAAATTAATGTTATAAATGATTGAGAACACATAATGCATAAAAAATAATTTTTCAATAAAATCATTTTTTTATATTACAAATATTTATGTTAAGGAAAATTTAATTATTTTCATATATGATATTAAGAAAATGAACTATAAATCTGGATTAAAAATAAATATATTATAATAATATATATTTTATGTATTCTTGTAAAATATATAAATTTTAATTGAATTGTAAAAAATACAGTTATTACCGAGACTATATAATATATGACTACCACAAGTTATAAGTATAGCATTAAAATTTAAAATAAATTTTTAATGATATGTTTTTATGGAGTGAAATGATATATTTAGATATAAAATGATTAATTAAAAAATTACTTTTTTACATTTTAAAAATTATGAAATATGTTTCTAAAATAATATATTTTTATTATTTTTCATTTAATTTTATATTCATTAGGCGACAATCAATTTTTTTAATATCCAGAGTATTATAAATATACATTTATTAATTGAAATCCAATAAATATCAAATAAATAAAAAATATTTATATTTTTTGATAATCCTTATTTTTATGCATACCAATACTCTTTCCCTAAAAATAATTTTTTTAATACATGATTTCGAGATAAAATTAGAATTTCACACATTGAGTTTTTTTTAATATTTTTCCTTGAAATTTATTATTTATCATGACAATATTATTTAATTTGTTCCATTTTGTTTTTAGTCTTTAATATTAAATTTCTTTGGAAAAAATTCATTACCATGGTAAAAAAAATTTAAAAATTTAAAAATATAATATTTCAAGAAATAAAAAAATTTAAAACATGTGTGAAAATTAATTGTTTTGGTATTTTTAAACTCACTCATGTTCAACATAATTTCATTTTAATAAGTATCCAAATTCCATGTGAAACATGTGATAAATCTGTTATAAATAGTTACATTTACAATTATTCCTTCCCCTCTCCTATAAAATTAGATTACCCACACCCTAATAATATATATGTTATAAAGAACTATTTTGAAAAACAAAAATCAACCCCTTTCACTAATCCACTCTATCAATACATACAAGAATCCTTTTTCATTCAAAAATACTATGCTATCAGTCCTTATGATGTTACCCATATTATTATAACCAAAGGGAAAGGTAATGCTTCCAACAATGCACTGCTTTTCATTTCTTCTTGTACCCATTAAAATAATTCATTCATGGAAATTATGAAATAATTATTATTGATAATATTCATAAATTATATTATTATAATGGGAAATATATTTTCTATATTCCTCTAAAACAATTAAAAAATGAAGGCGTCATCATTTGTACATGTGGATTATTGCCTTCGCTAATGGGATACTGTGTTTTTTTACACTTCATTATATGAATAGTTCTAAAATTTTATCAAATATATTAATTTGATATTCAAAGTATTATCAATTATATAAATTATTATCCATTTTATACCTTTTACTTATTATATGTGAAGAAATGTTTTTCACTATCATATGTGATGACTATCGTGACGAAAGTGATGTGTTTTGAATTCAATATAATAAATTATTCTTGACAAAAATATCATGAATTCTGTTTCATCACCATAAAAATACCTATGTAGCATCATTTTGAATATATACAAATATACTATCAAAATATAATAACATTATTAACTGGAATAACTCATATATTATGGAATGTTCTTCCTTGGGTCTGTTTAACAACCAATTTGAACAATGATATAAATTTATATCATGAATAAATATAGAGACATAAAACTAATTTTATTATAAATTAATTATAATAAATATTTTCATTATGGTTCTACAATATATATACAAATATTTCTCTTATTATTAATGTAAAACCATTTTGTATACTAAATAATTCTATAACCAGATCATCCGCAATATTATCATCAAAAATTATTACTAGAAAACTTATTAAATGAATCTATAAGAATATAAATTATTATAAGACATCTATTTCAGTTAATATAATTATATTTTAATGATTAACATAAAATATTTAAATAAATAATTTACACTAAATTTGTAAAACATATTCTAATTATACAATAAAAACTAATAACATCAAATGATAAAACAATTGTCCAATATATTAATAATGAAATATTAAAACTAATATTTATAAAAGATTATAGGTATGAATATGATTAATAATTTTGTCATTATGATTGAAATTGTTTTATAAGAGTTTATATCATATTCTGTTAAGTGGGGGAAATATTAAGGGTTATAATTATCACAAATATTTTTCATTATGTTATGAAAATTATTCTGGTTAGATATTATTATACATTTTGTATTTGCATCCAATAGAAAAAAAAATATTTTGAAAATATTCATTATTTTTTGAGATTTAAATTTCAATCACATAATCCACATTTCAAATTATATATACATCATAAACTATGATCTTTGTTTTGGGGATTCTCAACTCATTTTTCATTCATTGATTATTTTTTTAAATTCCCCACCTATTTAATATTTTCTTGTTTAAATAATTCCCATATTATATTTTTACATATACATCATTAAATTTACTAAATAAAAAAATAATATAAGAGATAACTAGACAACAATTTTTATTTCAAATTTCAATAATGACATATGGGATCACCTAAACCACCCATATTACATTAGGGTTACTCATTCTCTAAATTTGTATCCATTTTCATCAATCATATTTCCATGTAATTATTTAATTTTATTTTTATATGTTTCATTCATTTATACCTTTTCATATGTCACTTTCCATTTCTATTTTATACATGGTTGATTTCACAATATATTTCACTCTTTAATGTATACCTTGTTTATGGAAACATTACTATTTATTATTTCATGTGACGTATCACCACCATAAAATCAATTTTAACCGTGATTACCTTTTGGAAAACATCATAATCATGTGGAAACCCCTTTTCAATCAATTCTGGTCAAAAAGAATTTAATAATATTTTTTCTTCATTAAAATATCCATTTATAATTTTATAAATTACCACCTATTTTGTTCATATTTTATTACCCTTAGTGTAATAATCTTTTTCCTTCTTTAAATTATCCCTTAATAATTTTAAAAATTACCCCTAAGTTGTTCATCTTTTTTAACCCTTAACATTAAAAAAACCAAAATGGAATTTTATAAATTGGAACTCCATGTTCATGACTATTTATATATTCAAATATGTATATCCAAAATAAAATCACTACTTCTCCACTTGGGATTCATTATTATAACACATTTTGGTATGTGTTGTGATAATATTTTGAAACCCACTTCCTTCTCATGGGTTTGATCATTCTTGTAGTTTATATATAGATTATTTTTATTATGTTGAACACTTAAAAAATATTATATTATTATGGGATGGGTGGTTCAATAATTATATTGTCTTATAGAGCATTGGACAAATTTTTAATCACATGATATAAAATTATGGTATACTGTAATCAATACTAGGATTCAATGTTATGTTTTTAGGTAATGACCCTTAAATTATGTATTTTATGTAAGGATGTATTATAAGGCCCTGGCCTTAAACCTTACATAATATTGAATTAAATGAATAATTCACATTGAGGATCTTTTCAGGTTTAGAGTTTTAGAGAATTAGGACATAACTATTACATCTCAAAATATTACAAAGTAGAAACTTTTACTATGTTTCCATAAAATAAAAACTCTTAAAAAGAAACATGTCCAGTTCCATGTTCTAGGTTGCATGACGTTCCCTTGATCCCATCCTTGACCCTATTCCACGTTAAGTCCTACGAAAAACATTTCAAATACATGGGATGAGCATAAAAAGCTCAGTAAGGGATTCACAAAGAATGAAAACTGTTAGTTTTTTTCAAAACAACAAGTAAACCATGTATACTTTATCAATGTAATACTTTTCACCATTTCAAAGTAGTAAAAAACTCTTCGCTAAATAAAAGTTCATTACTTACCCTTCTGTAACCAAAATATTACCATAAAACCCATATAAAGATCACATAACATATAAAGATAACTTGGGACATAAACATACTTAAGTGGAATAACCATAAGGTCGACTTCCACACATATCACTTATTGGAATAGCCATTCGGCCGACTTCCATACATACTTAATGGAATAGACATACGGCCGACTTCCATACCCAATGCATTGGAGGTTATAACGTAACCACATGTCCTGGTATTAACGGCACCACCCGTCATATGGTTTATCACGTAACCACCTGTAAAATGTTCAAGTACCATTATAAAATTATAACACATAAAACCAACAAAAGGGAATGATAACATTTCTACATTTCAATCACAATATATTGTTTAAATATATTGACATAATATAATCCTTTATCAAAACCATTTTCAATACCAAAAAAAAATGTATATGGTATTTATTTTATTTTAAAAACATTAAGGCTTGTTAAGGAAGCCAAATATCAAATAATACTCGCGGCGGCAGAAAAGGTCGTTGTCACCACGTACGTAAAAAAGAAACATTCCTTTTTGTCGTTTAATAAAACGCTTCGTAGAAAAAAGATTCCTTTTGAATAAATGTAAAAGTCAAAGGGTTTTATACACCGTATAAAAGAAGGTTATGTATAAATAAAATATGCCTCAATGAATGGAGATTGAGATGAGGACCCATACAAAGACGGTATCCTTGGTTTAAGGATAAATCAATTGCGTAATTATGTGTGAAAAACGAATACACCAAATATAAGTGGATATTAAGTGAAAAAAAATAAGAGGTTATTCACAAATATTCATAGAACTACATATTCAAGGAGTACAAGTTTATCCCAAAGAATCAAATTTGGGTTAAGAAGTTCCCTTGCAAAAATTTGACAGCCTAACAGCGTCACTTCAAAATTCAAAAAAATAGTTGATGAGAGATAAAAAAGGTATCTCATCACATAGAAATAAAATTTAAATCAATAAGGATATAGAAGAACATATCCCAACATAATAGTATGTGAATTAAAAGACATAACAAAAGAAGCCTTTTAAAAATAGGAGGGTGAAAGGTTCCCTTACAAACATGGGTATCTTTCGAAACATACACCCCGTGAAAGAAGAACAATACAACATTGATGTAAATACTAATAAATGAAATTATATTACATAATTTGTAAAATAATGGGCATTACATACACCATTCAATGGAAATTGTGGAAAATTTAGCATAAATCTCACGGGAATAAAAGTGAGATGAAAAATCCCTTACGAAAACTCGACAGCCTAACGGCGCCACTTAAAACTTCCAAAATGGATTGTTGAGAGAAAATAGGGTCTCTCATCATATTAACATAATGTTTACAGAAAGAGGAATATAAAATAACATCCCCCAACATGACAAAGAGGATCTTAAAAGAAGTTACAAAAAGGAGAGTACTTAAAAAGAAAGAGACAAGATAGATCTCTTACGAAAATTCGGCAGCCTAACTGCGCCACCCAAAACTTCCAAAACGGATTGATGAGAGAGAATAAAGTCTATCATCATATGAACAATAAAAATTACAGTAAGTGTAATATAAAATAACATCCCAATAACAAGAAAGATGATCTTTAAAAGGAATGACATAAAAGAGCGTACTTAAAAAGAAAGAGAGGAGTAGGATCCCTTACCACGGGTCCGACATGACTCGATCGTTCTTTAACGTCCTGAATAATAAAAATGAGTTGATTTATACTTTATTAAGAACCTTTTCAAGTTAGTTAATCCTTTGATATCAATTATTGAAATTTTATAAACATTATGTAATCATTTAAGTTAACAATGTTTGTTTTTTCGATATTTGGTTCTTAAGTCAAAAGTGGACTTCTTACAATTACATGGTGTTCGTGTGGTCAATGGGTCATTATATCCAGAATGATATTCATGATTTGGATATCATATATATCATATATATCCAGCATATACATGTATTTATAATATTACATAATCATTTAGAGGTAAGAAATGAAATGCACCGTTCATGGAGACGGTTAGTCGTACGTACGCATGAACGCTACTTTCATTTCATTGTCATATTAATGGAATAAAAACTAAATGAGAGGTATTTATATTTTAATTACATAATTATATTAATCATTTATATGTAACATACATTATATATATCCATTATAAATATATACTTATAATAGTACATTACATTTGGGGACAAGAAATGAAATGCACCGTTAATGGAGACGGTAAGCCGTACGTACGCATTAACGCTACTTTCATTTCTATCTCATACATTAATGGAAAGAAATAATAATTATATAGAGGAATATTATAATTCCAGTATAACATCATATATAATAACTTTAAATCCATCCTATATACGTCCCACATATGGCATTAACGAATGATATCACTTTTTAGGGGGCGGTAGTCCGCACTTCCTTAAATGAAGATATCGTGTTTACCCATAATGGAAACCATAAAGGTATGACATAAATGAAAAATACAGAAGCTTATGTAAAACATAAACATATTATATATCATATATAAATATAGTGACATATTAATGGCCACCATTGAAGGTGTTATATGAGTGTTGAACAATCATCGTTTTGTGAGGCAGAAATTCATCATCCACGGAAACAGTATGTTCTTTAACCATTAGATGTAGGTGTGTGTAAGTGTAGCTCGAATCATCCTTATAAAAACATCCTAGTATATTGATGATACTGGAGTTGTTATAAAAGAAATGAATAAAAAGAGTTTATGGGGTTGGAGAGGGAAAATAAAACAAAAGGACTGAAGTGAAGACATTACCTTAAAATCGGGTAACTCCCTTTGATTTGAGCTCAAAGGTTTCCATGGGAAGACTTCTGACCAAAGTGAGGCTTCAAGGAGTAATAGAGGTAAGTTTAGAGACAAAATTGGTAGAGTTGGGCTGAGCCAAAGGCTTTGGGAGTGTGGGTAAGGAGGTAGAAGTGGGGGCCTTTTATAAGAGGAGAGGAGGGGCACTCTTGTAAAGTTACAAAATGTTACTTTATTTTTAAAAGTATTTAGGATTTTAAAGGTCTCACATTGATGTATTTAGAGTATAAGGTGATAAGGGTTCGAAATACACTCACTCAATAGGTTTTGGACATTTGTGGGTCTTAGATGTTACATTATCTTTCCATTTTATTTAAATCGTTAATTAATGAGGTCATCGCTGCATCATTATGATGTCATAAATAATTTAATTTATCTAATGTATAAAAATTATAAAAAAATACTATGACGTAGGAAATATTTTTAGATTTCCAATTACTATTTATAGTAAAACATATGACTTGTATAACCCCATGTAAAGTTTTTTTAGTAAACCATCTCATGTTTGTGTCATTTTTACTTGAACATTAAATAAAAAGATATTTATGTCATTTTCCAACCAAAGTGGCTCCATTGGGTCCCCAAGTTGACCCATGGACTGTGTTGGTGGGCCATGACACATCCAATGTGGGTAGGACATGTTTCTAGGTCATTTCATTTTATTAAAACATTATTCTTACCTTAAACTACATTAATTACCTCTAATCGCGATTAAAAACATAATAACTTACTATTCCCCAAAAAATTATTTTAAACCCATTGAACCACATTTTACTTCTTAATGAAAACCATGTATGTAGGATTTTTTAAATTCAAAACACAATGATGGAAAATTTTCATTTAAACAGAAAATCAGTTTTTATAAGTACCACTTAGTGGTTTCACTATTCATCAAAAATTGATGTTTTTCAAAAAATTACCAAAAGTTCACCCTAAGCTATATTTGATATTCCGAATTCAAAAATGATGTCTATTTTACAAAATTCATAACATATAAGTTGAATTAATTAATTTAATAATTAATTCCCGCTGTCAAAATAAGTAGCGTGTTTTTATGAAACAAAATGTATCAAAAGATTGACACTAGTTTAAGTCTGATTTCAAAGTGAAATTAATTCCAACGACCACTATTGGATTAAATCTTAAAAATATATTCTAATTTCACTTTAAAACCAATTAAAAAGGTAATCTAATCATATAAATAAATTATATTAAAAGAGGTTTTGAAGTAAAATACAACATTTTTCACTATTCATTAAAAATTGAACTTTTTTGGAAAAATACCAAAAATTTACGCAAAGTAAACTTTGATGTCCCGATTCTAAAGAAGAATTTTATTTTGTCAAATATAACACATAAAATTGTCAAAAAGTGGATTTAAAAGAGGTTCACCATCAAAAGGTGGTTAATCGACCTTTTAAAGAATATTAGAATGTTTACGCTTAAAATTGGATTCATTTTCATTTTTTTAATCCTCTAACATTTATTTCAAAAAGTAAAAATATTTGACAAACATATATAATCATTTTGTAGTTATTTCTATTCATTCCTGCCATTACAACGGCTAGGCGTTAACTACTATTTAAAATAATATTATTTTATTATTAGAATGCAACGTAAGATTCCCAAGAAACTCGTTGTTGCATGTTGGGTATGCCATCGAGCATAGAATCCCCTTTAAAGTAATATTAATATTTTATTCACAAATATGGATAAATATAAAAATGTCATATTCTTTATTTACCTGGGGTGTTACATCCTTCCCCCCTTTTGGGAATTGCGTCCTTGCAATTTTAAAATTGAGCTTGGAAACATCCTTGAATGTCCCACATCAGAACAAGAGTCGGTAAAACAATCATTTTAAAATAAAGAAAGATAAGTACAGAGGTCACCCAAGTTAACCCATAATAGGATTCCGTGTAGGAAAACATGGACATGGAATAAAAAGCAAAGGGTCATGTTCTTGAGGGAGAGTGATAGTAAACAAGTCTAGGAGAAAGTTAACCATAAGAAAATCACAAACTTGTGATGGGTTAAACGGTATTTGATTCCCCAGTAGGAAAAGGTAATAGACAACATTTCTATTTTATGTTACTTTTTATAGAGGAATTTATTCATAAGGAAACATAATCACTTATCAGGTTGACTTTAAAATTTTATTAGATTCCTTACAAAAACTCATATGTTCTCCAAAAGACGAGTTTTTAGGAAGACTTGTTCGCATAAAAGTACTATAATCAACATCTTGAGAATCACCTAATCCAAAAAAGAGAACTATATACTTTCAATGTCTTTAGACTTTAACCAAAACCAAAACAAAAATGGTTAGTAAAATATCAGATAATCCAGAAAAGGATAACCCTTTAATAAGAAAATCTATACTTAATCTCCAAAATTTGTCCAACAAAACCCAATGTCCAATGAGGACTATTCGATAAACAAATTTTCCATAAAATACTTCAAAGTGAACCAAACTAATATTGAAACCCAAATATTTGAAAGATTTAGTCACATAGTCTTCCATGGTACAAATTAACTTTTATCTCCAAATAACATCAGTTGCTCTTAAATTCTCATATTGAAAAGTAATTAACCTAATCACATATCCTCGATGATAGGTTAATCATTTCTATAGATAACCCAAAATAAACTTAATCTTGATTCCAAAAATCATCTAACTAAAAAGAATTAGTCAAAATAACCAGGGACTTCACATAGTCTAGTGGTAGGCGATAAATACCAGTCGCACTTTGGTTGTGGGTTCGATTCCCACAGCTTTGTCCGACGCGACGGGTTGTCACACGGTCTGTGTGTTGTCCTTTTTCCAAAACTATATAGTTTTAAAACATTGCCCAAAACGAGATAAAATCATCAAAAATGATCATAACATATTTTAACCTCATGTTTATCTCAAGCCTTTCATTTTCCAGCATAACATATAATAACCCATAATTACCTCAAAAGTAAGGATCATATAAATGCAAATGGTTCTTTATAACTATGTCCACAAAATAACAGATTACTATTCCTTGAATAAAAATTTTCATATATCAAACATCAGTGTTACACATACTATAAAAAGTCTTCTAATGTATCCCTTCATCAAAAGACACTTAATACTCTTAAGAATTTCACCATAGCCCTTATATGTTGACTTCTTACTCATTCAACATTCTTCATGATCCATTAACCATTCCTTTCCAACTTATTCTGAAATACTTCTTTCCTACAAACAAAATCATGAATCATATCCTTAGATTCCAAAATAGAAAACAAAAGTTAAGAAATAATCCATACCGTTGATTGGTCATTGTCAGTTTCTTCATCCTCAATCGGAATGGAATTAGGTATTGGTAAATGAATATTTGTACGATCTTGGTGATCCCATTCTTGAAACATATTCATAGGACATGTGTTTTCATAATGACCATGCACACCACATTTAAAACATTCAATTGATCCCTCAGAAATAACTTCTTTCCGATTCCTCAAGTCAACTGGATGCTTCCTTTTTCCATGGCAGGTTCTTTCTTTATGACCTTCATTTCCAAATCTATAGCATATTTCTGTCCCTTTGAAACATTTTCCTAGGTGTTTCTTTACACATCTATGACACATAGGTTTTTGATCACACTTACCTTTATGATTATTACCTGTATTTCCGTCGGGATTTGTTTCTCGCATATATGATTCCTTATAGAAATCACCAAGGTTTAGGTGGTCAATCATGACTCCAGATATTTGGTTGAGGATAAACACAAGAGTTCTCATTGCAGCTCCCATATCATTCAGTTGCTCACTCAGAAAACTGTCACAGTTTCCTTCACATCCACTGTTACCTTGGTGCCTGCTAGATCCCTCCATTTACTAAAACCAAGAAGGTCAGTGTGAGTATATCAAAAAAACCATCATGTACTAAAGAGGAAGATAAACAGTAAGATATACTTAATCATTCACTTTATCTAAAAACTATGACTCTTTCTGAAATCCTAACCATTATGGTCATGTCACTTATACTTAAAGAATACCCTAACCTCTAAAGTTATCTAAACAGACCTGTGATACCAACTATAAGGACCCAGCCTTAAACCTTACTTAATATTGAATTAAATGAATAATTCACATTGAGGATATTTTCAGGTTTAGAGTTTTAGAGAATTAGGACATAACTATTACATCTCAAAAGATTACAAAGTAGAAACATTTACTAAGTTTCCATAAAATAAAAACTCTTAAAAAAACACATGTCCAGTTCCATGTTTTAGGTTGCATGACTTACCTTGATCCCATCCTTGACCCTATTCCACGTTAAGTCCCATGAAAAACATTTCAAAAACATGGGATGGGCATGAAAAGATCAGTAAGGGATTCACAAAGAATGAAAACTATTATTTTTTTTTCAAAACAACAAGTAAACCATGTATACTTTATCAAAGTTATACTTTTCACCTTTTCGAAGTAGTAAAAAACTATTCGCTGAATAAAAGTTCATTACTTACCCTTCTGTAACCAAACGATTACCATAAAACCCATATAAAGATCACATAACATATAAAGGTAACTTGGGACATAAACATACTTAAGTGGAATAACCATAAGGTCTACTTCCACACATATCACTTAATGGAATAACAATTCGGATGACTTCCATACATACTTAATGGAATAGCCATACGGCCGACTTCCATACCCAATGCATTGGAGGTTATAACGTAACCACCCATCCTGGTATTCACGGCACCACCCTTCATATGGTTTATCACGTAACCACCTGTAAAATGTCCAAGTACCATTATAAAATTATAACACATAAAACCAACATAAAGGAATGATAACATTTCTACATTTCAATCACAATATAACATTTAAATATATTGACATAATAGAATCCTTTATCAAAACCAATTGCAATACCAAAATAAAAAAAAAGTATATGGTATTTATTTTATTTTAAAAACATTATGACTTGTTGAGGAAGCCAAATATTAAATAATACTCACGACGGTGGAAAAGGTCGTTGTCACCGCATACGTAAAAAGAAACATTCATTTTTTTTGTTTAGTAAAACGCTTCGTAGAAAAAAATATTCCTTTTGAATAAACATAAATCTCAAATGGGTTTATACACCATATAAAAGAAGGTTGTGTATAAAACAAAATATTCCTCAATGAATGGAGATTGAGACTAATGCCCTTACAAAGATGGTATCCTTGGTTTAAGGATAAATCAATTGCATAATTATGTGTGAAAAATGAATACACCAAATATAAGTTGATATTAAGTGTAAAACAATCATAGGTTATTCACACATATTCATAGAACGACATATTCATGGAGTACAATTTTATCCCAAAGAATCAAATTTGGGTTAAGAAGTTCCCTGGCAAAAACATGACAGCCTAACAGCGTCACTTAAAAATTCAGAAAAAGAGTTGATCAGAGATAAAAAAGGTATCTCATCACATGGAAATAAAATTAAAATCAATAAGGATATATAAGAAGATATCCCAACATAATAGTATGTGAATTAAAATACATAACAAAAGAAGTCTTTTAAAAAGAGGAGGGTGAAAACTTCCCTTACCGACATGGGTATCTTTCAAAACATACACCCCATGAAAGAAGGACAATACAACATTGATATAAATGCTCATAAATGAAAGTATATTACACAATGAGTAAAATAATGGGCAGTACACACACCACTCAAAGGAAATTGTGGAAAATGTAGCATAAATCTCATGGGAATAAAAGTGAGATGAAAAATCCCTTACGAAAACTCGACTGCCTAACGGCGCCACTTAAAACTTCCAAAATGGATTGATGAGAGGAAATAGGGTCTATAATCATATTAACATAAAGTTTACAGAAACAGGAATATAAAATAACATCCCCCAACATAACAAAGAGGTCCTTAAAAGAAGTGACAAAAAGGAGAGTACTTAAAAAGAAAGAGAGAGGTTAGATCTCTTATGAAAATTCGGCTGCCTAACAGCGCCACCCAAAACTTACAAAATGGATTGATGAGAGAGAATAGAGTATCTCATCATATTAGCAATAAAAATTACATTAATATTAATATAAAATAACATCCCAATAACAATAATTATGATATTTAAAACGAACGACATAAAAGAGCGTACTTAAAAAGAAAGAGAGAAGTAGGATCCCTTACCTCGGGCCCGACTTGACTCGATTGTTCTTTAACGTCCTGAATAATAAACATGAGTTCATTTCTACTTGTATAAGAACCTTTTTCAAGTTCATTATTCCTTTTATATCAATTATTGACATGTTATAAACATTATGTAATCATTTAAGTTAACAATGTTTGTTTTGTTGATATTTGGTTCTTAAGTCAAAAGTGGACATCTTACAATTACATGTTGTTCGTGTGGTCAATGGTTCATTATATCCAGAATGATATTCATGATTTGGATATCATATATATCATATATATCCAGAATATATATGTATTTATAATATTACATAATCATTTAGAGGTAAGAAATGAAATGCACCGTTCATGGAGACGGTAAGCCGTACGTACGCATGAACGCTACTTTCATTTCTTTGTCATATTAATGGAAATAAAACTAAATGAGAGGTATGTATATTTTAATTCCATAATTATATTCATCATTTATATTTATCATACATTATATATATCCATTATAAATATGTACTTATAATTGTACATTACATTTGGGGATAAGAAATGAAATGCACCGTTCATGGAGACGGTAAGCCGTACGTACGCATGAACGCTACATCCATTTCTATCTCATACATTAATGGAAGGAAATAATAATGATATAGAGGTATATTATAATTCCAGTATAACATCATATATAATAACTTTAAATCCATCCTTTATACGTCCCACATATGGCATTAACGAATCACATCACTTTGAGGGGGCGGTAGTCCGCACTTCCTTAAATGAAGATATCGCGTTTACCCATAATGGAAACCATAAAGGTATGCCATAAATGAAAAATACAGAAGCTTAAGTAAAACAAAAACATATTATATATCATATATAAATATAGTGACATCTTAATGTCCACCTTTGAAGGTGATATATGTGTGTTGAACAATCATCATTTCGTGAGGCAGAAATTCGCCATCCACGGAAACAGTATGTTCCTTAACAATTAGATGTAGGTGTGTGTAAGTGTAGATCGAATCTTCCTTACAAAAAAATACTAGTATATTGAATATAATTGGGTTGTTACAAAAGGAATGAATAAAAAGAGTTTAGGGGTTGGAGAGGCAAAATAAAACAAAAGGACTCAAGTGAAGACATTACCTTTAAATCAGGTTACTCCCTTTGGTTTGAGCTCAAAGGCTTCCTTGGGAAGACTTCTGCCCAAAATGAAGCTTCAAGGAGTAATAGAGGGAAGTGGAGAGACAAAATGGGATGAGTTTGGCCGAGCCAAAGGCTTTGGGAGTGTGGGTAAGGAGGTAGAGGTGGGGGCCTTTTATAAGAGGAGAGGAGGGGCACTCTTGTAAAGTTAAAAAATGTTACTTTATTTTCAAAAGATTTTCGGATTTTAAAGGTCCCACATTGATGTATTTCGAGGATAAGGTGATAAGGGTTCGAAATCCACTCATACAATAGGTTTTTGACATGTTTGGGACTTATATATTACATTATCTTTCCATTTTATTTAAATCGTTAATTAATGAGGTCATCGCTCCATCATTACGATGTCATAAATAATTTAATTTATTTAATGTCTAAAAATTATAAAAAAATACTATGATGTAGGAAATAATTTTAGATTTCCAATGACTATTTATAGTAAAATATATGAATTGTATAACCCCATGTAAATTTTTTTTGAGTAAAACATCTCATGTTTGGGTCATTCTTATTTTAACATTAAATAAAAAGATATTTATGTCATTTTCCAACCAAAGTGGCTCCATGGGGTCCCCAAGTTGACCCATGGATTTTGTTGGTTGGCCATGACACATCCAATAAGGGTAGGACATGTGTCTAGGTCATTTCATTTTGTTAAAACATTATTCTTACCTTAAACTACACTAACTACCTCTAATCGCGATTAAAAACATAATAAGTTACTATTCACAAAAAAATAATTTTAATCCCATTGAACCACATTTTACTTCTCAATGAAATCCATGTATGTAGAATTTTTGAAATTAAAAACACAATGATGGAAAAATTTAATTTAAACGGAAAATCAGTTTTTATAAGTACCACTTAGTGGTTTCACTATTCATCAAAAATTGAAGTTTTTCAGAAAATTACCAAAAGTTCACCCTAAGCTATATTTGATATTCAGAACTGAAAAATGATGTCTATTTTACAAAATTCAGAACATATAAGTTTCATTAATTAATTTAATAATTAATTCCCGCTGTCAAAACAAATAGAGTGTTTTTATGAAACAAAATGTATCAAAAGATTGACACTAGTTTAAGTCCGATTTCAAAGTGAAATTAATTCCAACGACCACTATTGGATTAAATGGTAAAAATATTTTCTAATTTCACTTTAATACCAATTCAAAAGATAATATAATCATATAAATAAATTATATTAAAAGAGGATTTGAATTAAAATACAACATTTTTCACTATTCATTAAAAATTGAACTTTTTTGGAAAAATACCAAAAATTTACGCAAAGTAAACTTTGATGTCCCGATTCTAAAGAAGAATTTTATTTTGTCAAATATAACACATAAAATTGTCAAAAAGTGGATTTAAAAGTAGTTCTCCATCAAAATGTGGTTAATCGAACTTTTAAAGAATATTAGAATGTTTACGATTAAAATTGGATTCATTTGCATTTTTATAATCCTCTAACATTTATTGTAAAAAGTAAAAATATTTTACAAACATATATAATCATTTTGTAGTTAGTTATGTTCATTCCCGCCATTACAATGGCTAGGCGTTAACTACCATTAAAAATAATATTATTTTATTATTAAAGTGCAACGTAAGATTCCCCATAAACTCGTTGTTGCGTGTTGGGTACGCCATCGAGCATAGCATCCCCATTAAAGTAATATTAATATTTTATTCAAAAATATGGATAAATATAAAAATGTCATATTCTTTATTTACCTGGGGTGTTACATGTTTGTTGTTTCCATAAATTTATGAGTCTAAGAAAGTTTTATATTGATACCATATTCCGTGATTCCATTATTACCACACACTATTTTACATGGAACATTTTTTTCATTGATATTTTCGAAGCCAAAATTAAGAGATAATTAAAAATATTATTGTTTCATTTTATTTTAATGTGATATTTCTCCCCTTCTAATATATTTTAATAATTCTATGATCTACACCTTGATTACATGTTTATAAGTTCTTCAATTACTATTAATTTTAGATCACCCATTTTTTATGATTTTATTCAGAAAAATATTCGTTCAACTATAACATACGATAATCCATTTATAGGGTAGTAATTTGGTTTAATTATATAGAAATTTTATTTGGTATTGTAAAATATATTTTTTATATAGATATCCATTAAAGACACAACACCTTATATTCATGGTAGTATAGGATTATTGAGAGATGTCATTTTTTTTATGAAAATGATGTGAATTATATATATATATATATATATATATGTTTATTATAACACTATTATATTTTATCACATATTTCACTTTACAGAAAGTTAATTTCATTGAAATATTTCTAGACATGAACCACCAATCTTTATGAAAATTGTGATATACAATACAAAAATCATTATTTAAATGTGATTCTTATAACATATCCATTTAATTGATGAGGAGGAATATGAGTAATCTAAATACGAATTGCGTGTTTAATTTTAATACTCAATACAAATTTATTAATTTATTCATTCAAATAAATAATAAATTGTTGGTAAATTAATTTTATACTTCAAAAATACATTTTCTTAAAAAAGTGTTTTTATTTCATTCAATGAGAAAATCTATTAATTAATTTCAATATAATTTAAAAATATTAATGTTTATGTTTTTTAGTCATTTATGAATTAATAATGAAACAATTACTTAAATGTGAAATATCTGGATATTTCTTAAAATATTAATTTTTTATTAAATAGTGAAAAATACATATATTTGTAAAATTTTTATTTTTCATTATAATTATTATTTTAAAAGTATAAATTTGTTTTGAATTTAGTAATAATGTTTCATAATCCCCATTTATTTATATATAATCAATTTAATTTCATATGAACCACTATTATACTTCATTTTGTTATAGGTTTATTTTTATGCTAACAAATGCATTTTCATAAATAAAATTCTTATATTTCCTGAAAATTTATTAGAATTGATTTAAATAAATTATAAAAATTGAATAAAAACTTTATTTCATATTTGGAACTAGTTGTTTCAAGTTTATAAATAGAAACCTTTTTCTTTTTTCCATTATGAAAATTAATTGTGGGAAATATTTTTCACCTCAATATGGGTAAAACGATTATAAATAGATAAAAAATTGGATAAGGAATTGAAATATCCAAAAAGATATAATATATATTGTTTAATTTGTTTATTTAAGTCATTATCAACCATTTTTTAAAATATTTCAATTTTTTCAAATTTGAAATTGATTATAACTATTATAATATTTTATGTAAAAGAGGATTCCAAAATTTCTCTCTATTATTTTTAATTTAACATGTATTTTAATATAAAGACATTATGATGTAATTATTGAGTCTAAATATTTATTTTCAATACAATTAATTTATTTTTAATATGGTTATTTATATTAATTTTTTGTGATCACATTAATACCGTAATTATTATGAAATACTAAATTTTTTCATTTCTGAAGTAATAGAAAAATAAAAGAAATAACTAAATAAAACATTTAATGTAATAATATTTTGACAATTTATTATGTCAAATTATTTTACTAGGAAAATATAACTTAATAATCACGTTTTATATTATTTGAATCTAATTTAATTTACATATTGTCTTCACTAATTTCATAACATATTAAGACTTCACAAAATGAATTTAATAGAATACTTTGTTAAATAATATATTATTAAATAATTTAAAATAATAAATATATTGAAATTTTACATTGAGTAAGGGATACAGTCTAAATTATTATCCCATAACCATTTTTCATCAAAATATTTATCTTATATATCATTTTTAATCATTTAGTATCGATAATTTGGATACAAATTGTATGGATAAAATTGATTAATGATTGAGTTAAAATGAAATTTAACATTTAAAATTAATCATATACCTATCAAAATTTTATTTTTTGATGTATTTCAACCTTATCCAATATTATCATTGAAATTATGTATAGATGGTTTGACATTGAAATGTAATATAGTTTATTGTATTTAAATATATTTATTAATGACATGTGTGGCCTTTCATTCACCATAAATGGACACCAACTATCCTCTATACATCATACCAACATGAGCATAAATTGTTGACCAAACCCATAAAAAATAAATTATAAAAATTTCCCAAATTTAATTATATATTATAGGATACATAAAATACCATTCCAATGTACATGAAGATGGGATCTAGATTATGTCAATTGAAGAACTTATAATCATTCTAGCTAGTCTATTTAAATTTTTTATTCTTCTAAAACCACAAATAATATGGTATTATTTATAAATTAAAAACTTATTTACCCAAAATATAATAAATTTTTTTATTATTACTTTGGAACCCCCTTCATCAACCCTTTATTCCATCAAATTATATTTGAATCTCTCACATGTGTTTATGTATGGATGACCACCTCCATGTAGAATTATAATTAATTTTCTATCACCATAATTAATTATATATTTTATGATGTATTCATTTTTTTAAAATTATACTGATAAAATAAATAATTTTCTATAATGATAAAATATTAATTTTTTATTCTGCCTTCATATCTTTAAAAACGGATGCAACGTTAATTATTATATAAGACATACCATCACCACGAACAATGTAAGACAATTTATTATTTATATCTTTTATGGATGATTATATATATGTATGAAATGAATATATATGATATTAATATCATTATTAACGTTCATTTTATTATTTATCCTTGATCAATGTACAAAGGATGGAATATCCATATAGAGACATTTGTAAGAAATGATAAAGTTAACACCTTGAAAAAATGATGTTAATGCGTAATTATTAACTAAAGGGTGTTCATGTATTATATATACATATATCATATATTATATTATAATTAGGTAAATTATTATACTATATATATGTATAATAAATTTAAATGTCTTATACGTTATTTTATTGACATTTCCATGATATTTGAACATTATATAATGGATTTGTGTTTCAATTCCCTTTTAATCCAGATTATTTGTTATAGTATTTCAATTAGGGAATATTAAATGATAATTATTTGATATGAAAATTCATTTTATTAGCCTCTAGTTATTATTGTAATTTTCATGCAATAATGACATATTCCACTCTTTTGTAAAGATGTAAGCTTTTTTATGAAGACATACATAATTTCATTTATGGTAGGGAATCATTTGCTTCTATAACCAAGTTTTCATTAAAATGTTTTCATAAATGTATCTTATATTATTCAATGAATATTAAAATTAATTCATAACCATTTTCATCATTAAAAAAATAAATGGTATATTCGTATTAGTTTCTTGAATGAGGTGATTTTTACTTTTCATCAAAAATGTTAAAAGAATCGTTGCTGTGGAATAATAATCATGAACATAAATTCATACCATAATTACCAATCCATTATTTAATTTTTACATTAAAAGTATCTATGTTCATTTTTAATAATGTGATTTCTTTAATATTTTTTAAATACATGTATTTTCAATAAGTGATTTCAAATTAAAAAATTCATTTTCATCATGAAATATATTATCATTATTTTAAAGGATCTTTTATGAAATAATAACATCTTCTATTGTTACGTTTTATTTACCTTGAGTATGATCCAATGAAAGAATAATTATTCTCAATATATATGTTTTATAACAATTATCTTCTGATTTTTTGGAAACTATTTTACTTCTCACATGTTATGCTATGATGAAATGATGAAATTTTTCTAAAATGTGATTACTTTATGTGGGTTATGATATGATAATATAACTATTGATTTTGGATATTATGGAACATGTATATGTGGTTATATATATGTGATGTGTGGGCAAGGAATTAAATATTACTCCATTTATTTATGTAAATATAAATATTTATTTGGCTTTAATTTCATGTATTTTTCAACATCCAAACCCATCTCACATGACCATAAATGGTAACTAATGAAGATGATGAAAAGATTGAATTTTAATTATTGATGATTATATATGATTGAATCTGAGGATGAATAACGATTCAATTATATAATAGGATTCCACCATTTCTAAAGGAATATGTCATGCCACCTAAGCTTGTGAGATGAACAGTATCTCGAAATGTTTATATTCCTAAAACTTAATGATGGGGAATACAAAAATTTAGGCATAGGCAAATGTACAATTTCTCATGTAGAATGCACTATTAAATATCTTATGAAGACCCACAGTTTGATGATTAATTTATTTTTCTTATATGTTTTCAACACTCATTTCTAGTTTACGAGTTTTGTTCAATAATTAATCTTGATGATATTAGTTGTTTACTTTCTTGATGAATATTAGTTCTTTCTCAGGGGGTTTATATAGGTTGTGAAAAAGATCTAATGTTTTAGAATAAATTTTTTGCTGAATTGTATTGAATTTTTGGAGGCCTCAATTTTATATTCCGTGATTCCGTAATTTTTAATGGTCTAATGTTTTGATGGGGGTTATATGTATTATTCAATTATAATCAAGGGAATAGGGAGTTTCCACTAGACAGTCACATGGAAAAAAACTAAGAAGAATCAAAACATCTACCACATAGAAAAATAAATTTCTGTGAGGAAATCTAGATGAAAAACAGGGGGAAAGGATATAAATGTAAGAATTTGAACATGGGAGATACATTAAGAATTCAATTTAACATATATATAGAGAATAGGGTGATAAATATGTAGTATATAATCAATTATGAATCATAGAAGCTCGAGGATGAGGGAAAATCAATTTGAAAAAGGATATTTCTCACACAATATCTTTACACATATATTATCAAATTATTTTATCATTTTTTTGGATATTAATTGATTTTGATTCCTTGTACATGAGTGTAAAAATATTAATTAAGCAAATTATATTATAAGTTATTTAAATTGTTATTAATTTCTATTATACTCGTCAATTTTATGTTAGTGCAATGTTTTAACAATATTCTCATTTGTTCTTATTCTGTCTTGATTTAACAATATTCTACTTAACAATGGGTAATGATATTGAATATTTTACCATTTTACAAAAAAAATTATTAATAATTTTTAAATGTGTGGTCATAATATTCTATACCAAATAACAAAAAATATCCAAATTTTTTATCGAAACAATCAATCATTAAGAGAGTTTATTGAGAATTTCATTACATATGACCATATTATTGTGCTTATTACATCACCATTTCTTCATTTTAGTTAATATGGATTGATATTGTTAGCATATAAAATTACATTAATCAACGAAAATTTGTTAGATTCTGTAATTTCATCCTCTACTTTCCAATTTTAATGTTATTTTAACAATCTATATCATAATCACATTTTCACTATTTTAATTTTTTCTGCTTATTTATTCATATTTGGGGACCAAATTTTCATTTCACATTAATATTGAAATCAATACTCATACCTACTAAAATATTATTAATTATTTAAAATGCTTAATTTTAGAACATTATTAATAATGACATGATTGTATTTTGGTTCTATTTCTAGTGAAGGGGTCTATGGCCGACTAATTTAAAAACCAGTAAAAACAATCAAATATAATCAAAAAAATTATTTTATATTTTTCCTATTTTATACACTATTTTATTCTATTATAGTTTAAATTTTGTTTTAAATGATTTATTATACACGTAATGAAAAATTCAATTTTTGAACATATACACTTAATACCTGAAATAAACACACAATTATAATCCCTTAAAAAGAAGAATATAATAAAGAATCAAAATAAAAATCATAATCTATAAATTCAAAGTGTTCATTGGGAAAATAAAAAACATATTTTACAACAACCAATAAATGAGAATATTAGGAGGCCTAGACGTTGGGATTACCATTTTTCCACTATTTCAAATAATACATCAAGTATTTGGTCATCTAGTGGGCCTTAAAAGAAAGAGAAAATGAAATATTACCTCCCCATGTAACCCAATTTTAGTGTTAAACGCAATAAGGATTTTATTGATTTAATTAATGATTATTATTATGTTTTTCAGCATCTAAAATTTCATGGTCTTCATGAGGAGTATATTTGATTGAGGTTCTCCCTATTCTATTTGAAATGAAGTTCTAGAAGCTAGTTCTATAATTTATATGATGATATTATTTAATAATGGGAATATATCTTCAATTCATTTATGGAAAACTCTTTTCCCTAGAAAACAACCAATTCCGTGAATAATATAATCACTAGTTTTATTCAAGCTGAGGATGAACATTTACATGAGACAAGGGACATGTTTAGGGATATCCTAATAAAATTAATCAATGAATAAATATCTTGTCATCTCTATTTTTATATACTCTATAATTACCATAATACATACTGTCAAAATCATAAAAATCAATCATATAGTAGGTATTTCTTGGTAATGATTGTATATGAGATAAATTATTATTTAAAAAACATTCCCAAAAGTATCAACATAAATTCACAATTAAGAGAGTAATATACTAGGTTGAAACTAAATCCAATATTTCTTTAATTAATGAAAATTCACTTGTGATGAACTTTTCCCACTGTGGGATGTATCAACATTCTGAAAACTATTTTCCAAAACATGATCTCTCTATGTAGCCATAAGAGAGTTTATAATTGGAATATTATAGATCTAGCAACCAAGGGGTTTTTGATCCATTCATATATTACATTATTTCTAAACCCAAAAATTACACCAATCATTCTAGGAGAGAGTAGGGTGTTTTGAAACAACTTAATGATCATGTTTAACCATAGTAATCTATACCTTCATTTCAAATATAGTTCAGTGATGAAACGTCAAATTATGAATTTGATTTTAGGGGTATATTTCCTTATTTTAGATTAATATTTGATTTTAAAAAAGATGAATTTGATTCAAAAAATTATAGACATGATTTTGATACAACATAAACATATTATATATTTTCAATCATGTGTTATAAATTCGCTAACATTATAGAAAATTATAAGGTAGAGACAAAGGATAATAAACAAGTAAAAAAGTGATGAATCCCAAATATAATTTGTTGGTTCTAAAGAAATATATATATTAACTTGAAAAGAAATTAGTAGACAGCCTAGGAATCTTTAACATGATGTTTTGGAAGAATTGTAAAATGATAATTTGGAAAAAAATATCAATAAATATAGACAATTGTGTCAAATATTAAAAAATAGAATAATCAATTACAATATCAAATTAAAAAGTAAAATCATATAGTAACTCTCAAATATGGAATGAAAAGGTGAGGTTCAAGGATGAGGTGACTGATCAACTAATCATAAAGAATAATTACTCTCTCATCCCTTTTCCACAAATAATTTATTTTAATAATAAACCATATTACATATGATTCATTATATATTTTAGAATCCAGAATGTATATATTCAATTTTTGGAAGATTTGAATAATGTCCCCTCATTGATGAAATTATATAAATTATTTTTTGATAAAAAGGGGGATTTGTAGGTTTGTTCAATACTTATTCATAATGTGGAGTTTTGTAAAATTTTCAAAAAAATATTCTTCCAAAACATAAATATCTTGGTTCAATTGTATAATATTTTTAATATAGTTAGAGTGATGAGATTAGGATCCTTTCGGATTTAGGTGCAACAATAATCAAAATACATTACACCATACTAAAAATTACAGATCTTACAGAAATTAAACCAATATATATTTATTTCAAACTAGTTGACTTGTCATATTACAATCCACATATAATTCTGGATGAATAATTTTAATATTTATAAAAAGTTACATTTCCCATGAAAATATGTAATATTGAAATGTAATGTGATAACAATGTTCTAAAAATCATAGATCCAATATTTCAAGTAATATATATGTAATTGAATGACGTTTCATAGGGTAATGTTACCCTTCAGGACAGCGATGTAACATCCCCAAAATTTATCAATGGAATTCTCCCATTCTTTTAATTATAATTCATATAAATATCATATAGATCTTAATGAAAATATTATTTGAATTAATTAATAATTAAATAAGTTGAGTTCATTGAAATTAACGATCATATACCAATGTAATAGTAATATGACCATTGGAATAGTAATGTGACATTTTGGACTGGAAATTCATCAAATAGAATATTAACCTCACCTGTGAAAGTATAAATAAAATTTATCCATCATATGAATTACAATATAATATATTTATATCATATTATATGTAAATATATATTTTAAAAATAATAAATTAGGTGATGGTATTTTAATAAAACAAAAACCTTTATTTATAATTTTATAATTAATGTAATCATTTATAGTTAAATTTATTTACAAAAAATAGATTCATAAATTTAAATTTTTTATTATGATTAAATGATTATTTTCTTAGATCTTAACTATTATTTAAAATCTTCATAAAATAAGTTATAATTTTAAAATTGTTAGTTTTTTTAATAAAAGATGATTTTAATTGAAAATTAAATATATCATGTTTTTAAAATTAATTTCCTAACATGGGGATAATTTTTTAATTCTATACAATGAAAAAGTATTGGTGTTATGTTTTGGTAATTTTCTAAAATATATTAACTTTTGGGGATAATTATATAATATACTTTAAGTTATTTAACAAACACATGAATTATTGAGTATAGGTGATTTATGTATGATGTAATCCCATAATATTGTTTATGAATTCATTATTCAGTAAATTTTCTATTAATTTTCAAACTATTAATAATCATGAGAAAAATAATAAACTAATGAATAATATAACAAAAAAACCCATTTTATCCACTATAAATACCACCCATCTCCACCACTTCTCCTCACACCTCCAAATCCATTAAACATTACATATTATTCACAATACTCTCTTGAAGAATATCCCCAATGTAATGGAGCCTTTGGTGTAACATATTAGGTAAATAATGAATATTATATGTTTATATATATTAATATTTGTGAATAAAATATTAATATTACTTAAATGGTGATGCTATGTTTGATGTCGTACCCAATACACAACAACGAGTTTTTTTGAAATCTTAAGTTGCACACTAAAAATATAATAATATTATTTCAAATGGTAGTTAACGCCTAGCCATTGTAATGGACGGAATGAATAGAACTAACTAGAAAATGATTATACATGTTTTTCAAATATTTTTAATTTTATCCAATAAATGCAAGAGGCTTAAAATGCGAATGAATCCAATTTTAAGCATAAATATTCTAATATTCTTTAAAAGGTCGATTGACCCCCTTTTGATGGAGAACCCTTTTTAAATCCACTTTTTAACAATTTTATATGTTATATATGAAAAAATAATATTCTTATTTATAATCAAGACATCAAAATATAATTTGTGTAATTTTTTGTTATTTTTTTGATAAAGTTCATTTTTTTAATGAATAGTTAAAATGTTATATTTTAATTCATAACCTCCTTTTAGTCTAATTTTTTGATGTGGTCAGATTAACTTTTTAATTGGTTTTAAAGTTTAATTAAAATATATTTTTACCATTTAATCCAATTATGGTCATTTGAACTAATTTTACTGTGAAAATTGGACATAAACAAGTGTCATTCTTTTAATAGATATTGTTTCTTAAAAACACGCTATTTGTTTTGATAGCGGGAATTGAATATATAATTACTTAATGCAACTTCTATGTTTTGAATTTGGTAAAATTGATATCATTTTTGAATTTGGAATATCAAATATATCTTAGGGTGATTTGTTTTTATTTTTATGACAAATGGCCATTTTCAATGAATAGTGAAAAATACTGCATTTTAATTCAAAAAAGCATTTTCATACAATTTATTTATAGAGATATATTTCCATTTTAATTGGTTTTTAGGTGCAATTTAATTATGTTTTTATCATTTAATACAATTTTGGCCATTGGATGTAATTTCACTTTTAAATTGGATGTAAAAACCAATCAATATTTTGATAGAAAATACTTCTTAAAAACCCGTATTTAGTTTTGATAATGGGAATTATTTTAAATTAATTACTGAAATTTCTGTGTTTGGATTTTGATAAAATGGATTCCGTATTTGGAATCATATTGTATAAATTATTTAATTAATACTCTTTTGTTTTTGGACATTATGAATAGTAACGACTGTAATTATCATTAATTATCGTGTTTAATTAGTAATCAGGTAGTTATGTGTAATAAAATAAAATCATAAAAATATAAGATGACCCCAACATGTGTCCTAATTTGATTGGTGGTGTCATGGCTGACCATGGGATGCGTTTTTCCAAACATGGGACCCCATGGAATCACTTTAGTGAGATAGTGACCTTTTATCATATTTTTTTAAAGAAAGAAAAATGTAACCAATGTATGTAACACCTAAGTAAAAAAAATTATGTTTGTCTACGTAAATGATATATTTGACTATAAACATCCATTAGGAAGATAAGAAGATTTCCTAGATAGTGTAATTTTATTTATAATTTTTATACATTAAATAAATAAATTTATTTATGACACCGTGATGATGCAGTGATTACCTCATTAATGAATGATTTAAATAAAATGAAAAGGTAAGGAAGAATATAATCCGTAAACTTGTCTAAAACCTATTGGGTTGGTGGATTTAGAATTCTTATCACCGTATCCTATAAATATATCTTTTTGGGACCTTTAAAATCCGAAAAACATTTTATAATAACGTAACATTTTATAACATTCCAAGAGTGCCCCTCATCCCTCTTATAAAAGGCCCCCACCTCTACCCCCTTACCCACACCTCTCAAGCCATTTGCTCAACAAAACTATGCTCATTGTATCTCTCCACATCTCTATCTTCATCCTAGTTGCCTTACCTTAGGCATAAATCTCCTCAAGAAACCCTTTTGGGTCAAACCAAAGGGAGTTACCCGATTTAAAGGTAATGTCTTCTCTTATGTTATTTTGTTTTGTTTTGTTTCTTCAACCCCCTAAACTCTTTTTATTCTGTTATTTTGTAAAAAAAACAGTATTTTCATTATTCTAGAATGTTTTTATGAGAATTATTCAAGATAAAAATACACAAAACTCTATATAATAGTTAAGAACATACCAATTCTATGGGTGGAGAATTATTGCCTCACGAGACGATGATTATTCAATCTTCTTTTAACACCTCTCATGGAGGCCATTAAGATGTCACATTATTTTTATATGATATATATTATGTTTATTTTTTCCTTATACTTTTTTATTTTTATTTTATGCCGTACCTTTTCGGTTTCCATAATGGGTAAATGCGATAATTTAATTTTAGGAAGTGCAGACTATAGCCCCCTTAATGTGATTTGAATCGTTAATGACATATGTGGGATGTATAAAAGATTGATTTAATGATATAATATAAGATATTATACAATAATTATAATATATATATGTATAATATTGTTTTCATTCCATTAATATATGAAATAGAAATGAAAGTAGCGTTTATGCGTTCGTACGACATACTGTCTCCATTAACAGTGCATTTCATTTCTTATATCCAACTGTTATTTACTATTATAATTACATATATAAAATGGATATACGTGATATATATTAGATCTAAATTATGAATATAATTCTTCAATTAATATATATATATAGCTCTAATTTAGTTTTAATTCCATTAATATGACAAATAAATGAAAGTAGCGTTCATGCGTACGTACGACATATCGTCTCCAGGAACGATGCATTTAATTTTTATATCCAAATGTTATGGAATAGTATAAAATGAATATATAATGGATACATATGATATTTAAATAATTAATACTATTTTGTATATAATGTACTTATATCTACATGTACAATTCTTTTCAAAAATGTTCATTTTTGACTCATGTACCGAACATCAACAAAAATGTCTGATTTGAACTCACATAATTAACTAATTATTATAAAATAATGTTATATGAATTGAAAAATTGATTTTAAATTATTTAATAAATCAATTATTAATTTACCAAAGTTAATTATTCAAGAATATAAATAAATTAACAACACAGGTCGGATTTTAGTTAAGGGATGCAACCTCTCTCTTTCTTTTCAAGTACTATCTTTTATGTCACTTATTTTAAGATCCTCTTTGTTATGTTGGGGGATGTTATTATATATTACCCTTATTTTAATTTTTATGTTCATATTTTGATATAACTTAATGGATATCTTCAATCCATTTTTGGATGTTTTAATTGGTGCTGTTAGGCTGCCGAATTTTCATAAGGGGATATCTTATCTCACTTTTTATTCTGTCAGATTTTCATTGTTCGTCACTTATTTATTGCAAATGGTGCATTTTATTATTCCATTTGATATATATTATCATTATTATCTTTATATTCAGGGTATTCTGTGATTCATATTGTGTTTATTATCTTTTGGTCATACGACTCGATTGATTACAATAAAGTATGGGGATTTTATCTCACTTTTATTCCCGTGAGATTCATGCTTTATTTGTCACTATCTCCATTGAGTGGTGTATTTACTAACCATGATTCTACTCTTTGTGTAATAGAATATCATTTTTGGGTATTTACATTAGCATGGTTTGGTCCTTCTTTCATGGGGTGTACTTTTCGAAAGTTACCCAAATCGGTAAAGGATTCTTTCACCCTCCTCATTTTTAAAATACATATTTTTGTTATGTCTTTTAATTTACATCTTGTTATGTTGGGATATGTTATTATCTATTCTTATTTCTATAAATATTATTTCCAAGTGATGAGATACCATTTTCTTTCTCATCAACTCATTTTATGAATTTTAAAGTGACGTCGTTAGGCTATTGAATTTCTGTAAGGAAACTTCTTAACCCAATTTCAATTCTTTGGGTCAACCCTCTACTACTTGATTATGTCGTACTATGAATATGTGTGGAGGAACTCCAATTTTTTTACACTTAATAACATCTTATTTTAGATGTATTTATATTTTCCACACATAATCATTTAATTGATTTATCCTTAATTTAAGGATATTGACTTTGTAAAGGAAATAGTATCAATCCCTTTTCGTTGAGGCATATCTTTTTTATACACAGCTTTCTTTTATACTGTTTATAAACCCCCTTTACTTTTACTTTTATTCAAAAGGAATATTTTCTCTATGAATAATTTTACTAATCGACAATAACTATTTTATTAAAGTACGTGGTGACAACAACCATTCCACCGCCGTCAGTATTATTTCATCTTTGGCTTCCTTAACAATCCGTAATGTTTTTAAAAGGAAAATATATACCATATACTATTTTATTTATTTTGGTATTGAAAATGGTTTTGATAACGTTTTAATTATATCAATGTGAGGTATTTATATCCTGTGATTGAAATGTTGAAATGTTATGTTTCCTTTATGCATGTTTAATGTGATACGATTATGTAATGGTTCATGGGAATTTTTTTATGAAGACGGGTGGTTCCATGGTAAACTAAGGGAGGGTGAGCCCGAGCTAGCTCTCCAATGTATTGGGTAACACAATGGAGTTAAACTCTAATGTTTCTCCGAAGAGATTTAGGGAATATACTTTGATGGGTATTCCAAACGTAACCATGAGGGTTTCTCCCTACGTAAGATTGTTATGAATGCCTCAAGTTACATTTATGTCTTATGATTTCTATGAGTTATTCATAAATCTTATGATTTCATGAGGTAAGTTGAATTGCTTATGTTTTATGAGTAAACTATGAATTTATTTATTATTATGTATACATGGACTAATGGTTTCATTCTATATTTTTATATCCCTCACTGAGCTTTTTATGCTCATCCCAAGTTTTTGAAATATTTTCCACAGGACATAAAGATGAATTAGGTCAAGGATGGGATCGAGGAATGAAATGATATCTAAAACATAGAACTATACATGTTTCTTTTTAAGTGTTTTTATTTTGGGAAAAAAATGGAAACTGAGTAGGAGTGTCTACTTTGTAATATTTTGAGATGTAATAGTTATGTCCTAATTCTCTAAAACTCTAACCCTGAAAAGATCATCAATGTGAATTATTCATTTAATTCATTATTATGTAATATTTTAAGGCCTGGTCCTTATAGTTGGTATCAAAGGTCGGTTTAAATAACTTTGTAGGTTAGAGTGTTGTTTAAGAACAAGTGACAAGTCGTATATAACCACAATTGCCAGTATATTAGATGAAGTCGTTGTTATTTTTGAAAGTTATAATGAGATTGATATAGCATGGATAAGTATATATTGGTTTTTATCTTCCTCATTAGTACATGATGATTCTAGTGATACAATCACACTAACCTTTTTGGTTTTAGTAAATGGATGCATCTAGTAGGCACCAATGTAACAGTGGATGTGAAGAAAACTGTGACGGTTTTCTGAAAGAACAACTGAAAGAAAAGGGTGCTGTAATGAGAACTCTATTGATTTTTCTCAACCAAATATCAGGATTCATGATTTACCACTAGAACCTTGGATAGTTCTATAATGCTTCATGTACGAGATAACCAACTTGATGTGGAAGTTCAGGTAATAATTATAAGGGTAACCATTAGGGTTTATATAATCCTTACTATTGAGGTAATTATGGGTTACTATATGATGGAAAATGAAAGGCATGAGATAAACATGAGGTTAAATTATGTTATGGTTATTTTTGAATATTTTATCTCTTTTTGGGGGTTTTTTAAGAATTATATTGTTTTTGAAAAAGGACAACATGTAGACCATGTGACAACCCGTCGCGTCGGACAAAGCTACAGGAATCGAACCCAAAACCAAAGTGCGATTGGTCTTTATCGCCTACCACTAGACTACGTGATGTCCCTGGTTAATATAACTAATTGAGTTTAGTTATATGATCTTAGGAATCAGTAATAAGTTGATTTTGGGTTATATATGGAAATTATTATCCTATCATGGAGGATATATCATTAGGTTAATTACTTTTCAATATAAGACATTAAGAGTAACTGATTTTATTTGGAGATAAATATTAAGATTCATCCTCGAAAACTATGTGATTAAATCCTTAGGATATTTCGGATTAACTATTAGTTTGGGTTACTTTGAATAATTTTATGGACAACTGTTTATTGAATGGTCTTTGGTGAACTTTGGATAATGTTTGACAAATTTTGGAGATTAAGAGTAGTATTTATTTTTATAATGGATTATCCTTTTTTGGTATTATCTGATCTCGTACTAACAATTTTGGTTTTTGTTTTGGTCTAGAGACATGAGAAATATATAGTTCACTTTTACAGATTAGGTGATTCTCTAGAAGTTGATTATAGCACTCTTAATGTGAACAATTCATCCTAAATACTCGCCTTTTGTAGAAAATATGAGTTTGTGTAAGAAATCCAGTAAGAGATGAAAGCCTATATGACAAGTAAGTATGATTCCTTAGAATTTAGTTAAGCTCATAAATAAATTCCTCAATTAAAAGTAACTTAAAACAAAAATATTTTCTGTTAACTTTTCCTACTGGGGAATCAAATACCATTTAACCCATCATAAGTTTGTAATTTTCATGTGGTAAACTTTCTCCTAATCATGTTTTCTATCAATATCCATCAGAACATGACCCTTTGTTTTCTCTTCGATGTCCATGTTTTCCTACATGGAATCCTAGAATGGGTTATCCTAGGTGACCTTTGTACTTCCCTTTCTTTCTTTTAAAGTGACAGTTTAATTGACTCCTTTTCTGATGTGGGGCTCTCAATAATGTTTCCAAGTTCAATTTTAATAATGTGAGGACCCAATTCATAAAAGGTGGGAAGGATGTAACATCCCATGTAAATAATGAATATGAAATGTTCATATATATTAATATTTTCTAATATAATATTAATATTACTTAAAAAGGGATCCTATGTTTGATGGCGTACCCAATACGCAACAATGAGTTTCTTTGAAATCTTACGTTGCACACTAATTATATAATAATATTATTTCAAATGGTAGTTGACGTCAATCCATTGTAATGGTGGGAATGAATGGAACTAATTACAAAATGATTATATATTAATGACCAATATTTTTACTTTTTTCAAATAAATGTTAGAGGCTTCAAATGCGAATGAATCCAATTTTAAGCGTAAAAATTCTAATATTCTTTAAAAGTTCGATTAACAACCTTTTGATGGAAAACCCTCTTTAATTCCACATTTTTACAATTTTATATGTTATATTTGACAAAATAAAATACTTATTTAGAATCAAGACATCAAAATTTACTTTGTGTAAATTGTTTTTATTTTTCAGATAATGTTCTTTTTTAAATGAATAGTGGAAATGCTGTATTTTAATTCAAAACCTCAATTTTTTTAATTTATTTATATGGTCAGATTATCTTTTTAATTGGTTTTAAAGTGTAATTAATATATATTTTTACCATTTAATCCAATTTTGGTCATTTGAATTAATTTCACTTTGAAATTAGACATAAATAAGTGTCAATCTTTTAATAGATATTGTTTCTTAAAAACACACTATTTGTTTTTACAGCGGGAATTGATTATAAAATTGCTTAATTCGAATTATATGTTTTTAATTTGGTTAAATTGATATAATTTTTCAATTTGGAATATGAAGTATATCTTTGGGTGAATTATTTCTATTTTTCTGACAAATGTTCATTTTCAATGAATAGTGAAAAAATACTACATTTTAATTCAAAACTGCCTTTTCATCCAATTTATTTATATATTTAGATTTCTATTTCAATTTTTTTATGGTGTAATTTAATTTTTTTTATCATTTAATACAATTTTGGTCATTGGATGTAATTTCACTTTTAAATTGGATGTTGACACCAATCAATCTTTTGATAGATTTTACTTATTAAACACCCGTCTTTGGTTTTGACAACGTGAATTATTTTAAATTAATTACTAAAATTTATTTGTTTGGAATTTGATAAAATGTATTCCATATTTGAAATCAGAATTTCCAAATTAGATAACTATGACTCTTTTGTTTTTGGACATTATGAATAGTAACGACGGTAATTATCTTTAATTATCGTGTTAAATTAGTAATCGGGTAGTTAAGGGTAATAAAATATTATCATAAAAATATAATATGACCCCAACATGTGCCTTAATGATATTGGTGGTGTCATGTAAGACCATGGGATTCCTTGTTCCAACCTTGGGACCCCATGGAATAACTTTAGTGAGATAGTGACCTTTTATCATATTTTATAATGAAAGGAAAATGTAACCAAAGTATGTAACACCTAAGTAAAACAATTCTAATTTTGTCTACATAAATGATCTCTTTTACGGTTAACATTCATTGGAAATATACTAATATTTACTACATGTTGGAAATTTATTTATAATTTTTTGACATTAAATAAATAATTTTATTTATGACACCATGATGATGTAGTGATTACCTCATTAATGAATGATTTAAATAAAATGAAATGATAAGGTAGAATCTAAGACATAAACTAGTCCAAAACCTATTGTATGGGTGTCTTTCAAACCCTTATCACCTTATCCTAGAAATATACCTTTGTGGGTCCTTTAAAATCCAAAAATCATTTTACAATAAAGAAACATTTTATAACATTCCAAGAGTTCCCCTCCTCCCTCTTCTAGAAGGCCCCAACCTCTACCCCCTTACCCACACCTCTCAAATCATTTTATTGAAAAAAAGCTTCTAATTTTATCTCTCCACATCCCTATATTTATCCTAGAAGCCTTAACTTAGGCAAAAATCTCTTCCAGAAACCCTTTGGGTTCAAACCAAAGAGAGTTACATGATTTAAAGGTAATGTCTTCTCTTATGTTCACTTGTTTTATTTTGCTTCTCCAACCCCCTAAAATATTTTTATTTCATTATTTTGTTCCAAAACCATTATCTTCAATATACGAGTATGTTTTTATGATATGGATTCGAGTTACACATACACAGTCCTCCATCTAATGGTTAAGAACATACTGTTTCTCTAGGTGGTGAATTATTTCCCCACGAGACGATGATTGTTCAATCTTCTTTTAACACCTCTCATGGTGGCCATTAAGATTTCAATGTATTTATATATAATATATATTATTTTTATGTCTTCCTTATGCTTCTTTATTTTTATTTTATGCCATAACTTTATGGTGTCCATATTGGGTAAACGCGATAATTTCATTTTAGGAACTACGGACTACCGCCCTCTCAAAGTGATCTGAATAGTTAATGCCATATGTGGGATGTATAAAGGATGGATTCAATGATATTATATATGATATTATAATTTAATTATAATATAACTATGTATCATATTGAATTCAGTTAATTAATGTATGAAATAGAAATTAATGTAGTGTTCTTGCATACGTACGGCTTACCGTCTCCATGAACGGTGCATTTCCTTTATTATCTCAAAATGTTAAGTAATATTATAAGTACATATATAAAATGGATATAAATGATATATATTAAATTTAAATTATTAATATCATACTAGATTTATAATATATATATCTCTCATTTAGTTTTAATTCCCTTAATATGACAAATAAATGAAAGTATCATTCATGCGTATGTATGACCTACCGTCTCCATGAACGGTGCATTTCATTTTTATCTCCAAATATTATGGAATAGTATAAAATGAATATATAATGGATACATATGATATTTAAACCATTAATACTATTCTGGAGATGATTTACTTATAACTACATGGACAATTCTTTTCAAACAAGTTTATTTTTGACTCATGTACCAAACATCGACAAAAACGTCTGATATGAAATCATATAATTAACTAATTATTATATATTTCTGTGATATGAATTGAATAATAAGCTTAAATAGAGGTCCTTAAGAAATTATTATTTTACCAAAATTTATTATTCAGAAATATTAAGAAACGAACAAGACAATTCGGACTTGAGGTAAGGGATCCAACCTCTCTCCTTCTTTTTGAGTACTCTCTTTTATGTCACTTATTTTATGCTCCTCATTCTTTTGTTGGTGGATTTTCTTCTATATTTCTCTTAATGTAATTTTTATGTTCATATGATGATATACCCTAATTGATATCTTCAATCCATTTTTGGATGTTTTGAGTAGCATCGTTAGGCTGCCGAATTTTCGTAAGGGGATATCATATCCCACATTTAATTCCATGAGTTCTCATTCTTCTCCACTTATTTATTATATGTGGTGAATTTTGTTCTTCCATTTTATATATATTATAATGATTCTATTAATATACTTTGTATTCTGTGATTTATATTGTGTTTATTATCTTTTGGTCACACGACTCGATTGATTACAATGAAGTATGGGGTTTTTATCCCACTTTTAATTTTTGTGAGATTCATGCTATATTTGTCACTATCTCTGCAGTGTGGTGTATGTACTGACCATGATTCTACTCTTTGTGAAATATAATCTCATTTATGGGTATTTACAACAGCATTGTTTGGTCCTTCTTTCATGGGGTGTACGTTTCAAAAGTTACCCAAATCGGTAAGGGATTCATTCACCCTCATATTTTTTAAAAGACTTATTTTTGTTATGCCTTTTAATTTACATGTTTTAATGTTGGGATATGTTCTTCTCTATCCTTATTTCTATAAATATTAAGTCCAAGTTATGAGATACCCTTTTCTTTCTCATCAACTCATTTTTTTAATTTTAAAGTGACGTCGTTAGGCTGTCGAATATCTGTAAGGGAACTTCTTAACCCAATTTCATTTCGTTAGGTCAAATCTTTAGTTCTAGATTATGTCGTACTATAAATATGTGTTTATGAACTCCGATAGTTTTACACTTAATATCCTTTTATTTTGGGTGTATTTATATTTTCTACACATAATCATGTAATTGATATATCCTTAATATACGAATACTGATTTTGTAAGGGACATCGTCTCAATCTCTTTTTGTTGAGGAATATTTTGATTTATACAAAACATTCTTTGATATGATGTATAATCCCCTTTGACTTTTACTTTTATTCAAAAGGAATCTTTTCTCTATGAAGCGTTTTACTAACCGACAAAAATTATGTTTTTTTTAAAGTACTCGGTGACAACGAACTTTTCGCCACCACGAGTATTATTTGATATTTAGATTCCTTAACAAGTAGTAATGTTTTTAAAAGGAAAATAAATACCATTTAATCTTTTATGTATTTTGGTATTGAAAATGGTTTTGATAACGTTTTAATTATATCAATGTGTTTTATTTATTTCTTGTGATTGAAATGTGGAAATGTGATGTTTCCTTTATGCATGCTTTATGCGATAAAATTATGTAATGGTTGTTGGGAATTGTTTATGAAGACGGGTGGTTCCATGATAAACTTAGGGCGGATGAGCCGGAGATATCTCTCCAATTCATTGGGTAACGCGAAAGAGTTAAACTCTATGGTTTCTCCGAAGAGATTTAGGGAATATAATGTGATGGGTATTCAAAATGTAACCATGAGGGTTTCTCCCTACGGAAGAATGTTATGAATTCCTCAAGTTACATTTATGTCTTATTATTTCTATGAGTTATTCAGAAATATTATTATTTCTTGAGATATGTTGAAGTGCTTATGTTTTATGATTAAAGTATGATTTCATTGATTCTTATGTATGCATGGACTAGTGTTTTCATTCTGTATTTTAATATCCCTTACTGGTTTTTATGGTCATCCCAAGTTTTTGAAATTATTTCTACAGGGTTTAAAGATGAATTGGGTCAATTATGGGATCACGGAAATACATGCTATCTAAAACATGGAAGTATACATGTTTCTTTTTTTGAGTTTTTATTTTGTGAAAAAATGGAAGTTTAGTAGGAGTGACTACTTTGTAATATTTTTAGAGGTAATAGTTATATCCTAATTATCTAAAAATCTAACCCTGAAAAGATCCATAGTGCGAATTATTCATTTAATTCCTTATTATGTAATGTTTTAAGGCTGGGTCCTTATATTTGGTCTAAAATATATACAATTCCTTATTTCCCTAAGGATGTTATCATGGAGAATAATTCTAGAGGTAAAATCCCCCTGCATTTTCGTTTAATTTGTTTCAAATTTATTTTCTTTTATTATTATCTATTCACCTCTCCTTATCCCTAGGTATTTATAAATCAATTATCTTATATATGAAGTAATATTATGATGTTAAGAGAACAATCATTCATTAATTATCATCTCCTGTCAATTTTATTTTAAAAATGAATCAATTGTCAGTAAGGTTTTGATTTTGTAAAGACCCAGATATTTCAAGGAATTTTTTTTAATTTCATTGGAATTTTACAAGTCTGTGGCTTCTGACGGCAATTGCTTCCGAGGCCCGGTGTGCCCGTAATCAATTTTCAAAGATTAGCTCGGGTACGTTCAGTGAACGAACGAGCGGGTTTTTCTATCTTTTGATCCGATGCTCGGAATGGAAATCTGAGGGCACCGATGAACTAAGAGCGTTGAGATTATCTTAGGCGAAGCTTAACTTCGGTTGGCAAGAGTCAGAAAAAAAAGTAAAATTTTGGACTTTTTAATAAATTAACTATGTGAGTTATTTTATTCATTCATTGACCGTTGAGTGACAGTTGGAAGAACCACAGTGTAACGACGGTAATTAAATAAGGAATTTTTTGATCTATTCCTTTTTTTGTGAAACTGAAACACTTCCTTAATAAATGGTGCTTTTATTATGTCTCATTAATAAACCATATTAATGAGCTAAACGTGGAGATTGTTTCTTTTTTATTTAATAAATCTGTTAGCGAAAGAATGGGAAATGGTGGGGAATCTCAGGAAAACCACCAACAACGTCATCCTTCAACGAAGAATGGATAATGTGACAACCGTTGGAGGAAATGATCTAGATGTTGACGAGCGGCAACAAACGTCGAACGACAACGAACGCAGAATTCCTTCCATCATATGCATTGGATTCCACCGAATTCAGGTAGGGGAATTTATATATATTTTATTATGTGATTTTATACCCTCTCCATGATGTGAAAATTGTTTGGTGTTGTTTTTAACCACTAACGTGGTGGGTACGGACAAACAAACAAGTCTGAACCCACCGCTATTTTGTTCTGGATGTGTCGATTATTTGGAGACAACGAAGCGGGACAGAAATGATGATTGGAGGCCTTCGTAGTGATTTTAGGGTCCCGAGATGACCGCAGGCACAGACGGGAGTAAAATCGAACCACCAGAATGACTTTGACAGCCCACAGAAGACCCCGGCTGCGCGGGGCACCAGTACGGCTGCGCCGGCAGCCATAGGCACTGGTCGGCCCCGGCCGACACCCTAGACGCAGCTGTCGGCACAGGCCGGCCGCCTGGAGACGGCTGCGCCACGGCGCGCCGCCGGCAAAAGCCCGCTTCCGCTGAAGTCGTGGCAGTGAGGGCTGGATCTGGCGGATGCACGAGATCCAGGGGAGATGCAGCGCTATGCGCCACGTCCGCGGAACAGAAGGGGGCCATGCCCCCCACTCGGCTCGCTGGCCGAGCCAGCGCACCCCCCCCCCCCCGGTCAGGCCGTGCCGTCCGGGGCGCGTCCCGCGGACCGGGCCGCGCCGGCTGGGGCGAGTCCCGCGGACCGGCCCGGGCCGGATTCAGACCTGGGTCGGGTCGCCCCGGTTTGAGCCGACCCAGGAGGGTTGGGCCGGGACGGGCCGGGCCCAGACCCCCCACTTCGGTCCGTTTTCGGTCTTTTTCCCATAACATGAACTACGGACCTCCGATCGACGTACCGTCAGTTGCGTCAATATCCTTGCATCAAGACCGTCATTTTGGTATGTTACACTCAAGGTTTCGGCAATGTTTGTGTATGTCCGAGATGGTTCGAACCCGAATCCAACCGAGCCCTCGGAGTGGAAACTCTTATAACTTGAGCTCTGGATGTGAAATTGATGTGCCATCGACCTTTTTGGATTCCTCTTGATGAGACTGATCTTTTTGAATACTTCACCTGAGGTTTGGACGTAGTTGGGGTATGGTCGGGTTCGGTTTAACTTAAAACCCAACTAGGCCCCTGGAACGGAAATGCTAATAACTCGCAGACCGGGCGTCTGATTGACATGCCACCTGTTGCATTGAGACCCCTTTGACCAAGCGGTGCTTTTAGATACTTCCAGGTGAGATTATGTGACACTTGGAAGTATAGACCAGTATCTTGTGGAGCGGACCCTCCCAGAGATGAACATACGGAGTACGGAGACCTTATAGTTGGATGAGACTTGATGATTGTTTGACTAATTCAACTCAAGGTGATTTGATTAGCCCAGTGGATGGAGCGCCATGTATTTGGCGGCAGACCCACGCCAGACAGAGCACCTAGTAGTTGGTAGGAGACCCGTGGTACTGGACAGGAGGAGTACCTCTGTAGGCTATTAGGGAGAGCACCTGGTATTTGGCGGCAGACCCTTAGCAGACGTAGTGCCCAGTATTTGGGAGCAGACCCACGATACTCGATGGGAGGAGTACCTCATCAGTCTAAGGTTAGTGGGTAGCACCTCGGAGTCATAATAGGTCCACTTTACTCGACAGAGGAGGTGTTCTCCAATAGTTTTGGTTTAGATAATGGAAATCCAGGTTTGAGCTGAGTCAATGACCATCGTGTTTCCTCATGATTGAGATGGGTAACTTGGTAACATAGGTATATGTATGGGAATATACCTATGTAGGGGTTATCCATTGATTTCATAACCTTTGTGTTTCCTCTTTATTGAGACGGGTTACTTGATAACTTAGGTATAAGTATGGGATTATACCTAAGTAATGGTTATATATTGAGATCCTTATTTGTGGTTATCCTTGTTGGATTTAGTGAGACCATGAGGGTCTCGGGGTCCCTATTGAGTATCGTTATACTCACCCCTGCAAGGTCTATGACTGCACCACGTTTTGTTTGATGCAGACAATGGATAGTGCTAACAGAGACCGAGTGTACGAGGACTGGACGGTACCCAGAGGTGGACCTCACGACGAGTCAGTACCTGGAGGTGGACCTCACGATGAGTCAGTACCCGGAGCTGGACTTTACGATGAGACGGTACTCAGAGGGGGTTGGCGGCTGAGAGAATTGAGGAGGCTATCTATACCTACCCTTTAGGTAGGATCCGAGGTGGAAGACCCAGGAGCTGCTTCTATCTTCCAGCTGTTTGTCTTTTCTATTGTACATTCGTTCAGTTGTAGCTGTACTTTTCAGTTGGGTTTTCATTTTGGCCCATTCACTTTTCATAACTTTCTTTTGTACCTAGTTTATTACTTCTACTTGTACTCTGGTTTGATGTGTTTATGTTTTATAAATGCAATGCCTTCCCAGTTATCGGGATTTACACCATTGGTGCTAGTCACCAGCCCCTGGCTTATGGAAGTTGGGTTTGGGTAGTCACAGCATGGGCCCCGAGGATGGGTCGTGACAAATTGGTATTAGATGAGTTAGTTCTACCGCAGAACTCAGGACTCTGATAATTATTATCTGTGAATCAATAGTGTTAAGGGTACTGAATGTGGTATTTAGTTCAGGGAGTCCAGTGTTGGTGCGGCGGTCGACGTATACGTACACCATGACCCTGACTACTGATTTCCGACATAGTTCATGAAAACACTAATTGCGTGTGTGTTTCCAAAAGTTCTAAAATCAGCTCAAACCAGGTCAGCTCACGAGGTATGGTCTTCTGACCGTGTCGTATTTTTTTTCATGATGCCTCCCCACGGACGACCAGCTAGAGCCCCGAGAGTTGTACGTAAAGACAGACTGCCGAGCGACGAGGCCTCAGTACAGGGCCCTCTTTTAGTTGAGGAACCAGCGGAGGCACCATCGGTACTACCACCCATTGGGCCACCATTGCCACCAGCCCCAATAGCAGACGATTCACGCTGCTTGAGTGGGCTACACGAGTTCCAGCGTCAGAGGCCACCCAGGTTCCGGGGAGAGACAGACCCACAGGCGGCTGAGTATTGGATAGAGGTTGTGGTGAGAGTCTTTAGGCTAGTAGGTACACCAGCGGAAATCATGGTGATCCAAGATTCCAGTGTCCTTTAGGTAGTAGCAAGGAGATGGTGGATCCTGATGCCCCAGATGCATGATAAGGAATCTCTACTTTAGAAGGACATCGAGAGCCTCTTCGGCTTGGAGTTTGTTCCAGCCACCCTTCGTTTGGTGCACATCCAGGAGTACTGCAGCTGCGGCAGGGCAGCATGCCAGTAGCACAGTACTCCGCGAGGTTCAAAGACCTCTCGCGCTACTCCACGGTTATGGTTCAGGACCCATTCTTCCGGGCCCACACCTTTGACCAAAGACTGAGGAATGAGATCAGAGCTTCGACGATTCCCTTGAGAATCCTGACACAGGCGGGAGTGTTGGATAAATCCTTTCTAGTTGAAAGATTCCATGCTCAGTTGTCTCCAGTATCAGAACCCACCACTATTCGACTTGTAGCAGAGCCTTCTTCAGCTAGTAGGAGACAAATGACACTGGGTTCCAAGAGGACCAGACCCACCGGTGGCCGGCTACACAACTCAGGTTTAGTTGTGCGGGGAAACCAGAGTGGAGTTAGAGCCAGTCGTGCCAGGAGCGGGAAGTGTTACTCCTGTGGCGGGCTTGGTCACATGGCATGTGACTATCCGACCCAATGTACAGATGATCAGCAGATAGATGAATAACCTCCTAGGAAGAGGCATAGGTTCGATCACGGCTAATAGTAAGGAGAAGGAAATCGTGGCAAAAGAGTTGGCCATGCTTCTGGTGGTGGACGACACTTTGAGGTGTTTCCACCACAACCACTAGGAGGACCACCCCGACCATAGAGAACAGGTGGACATGGTAGAGAATTGCTTCAGGCAGCTGAAGCATACAACTACGAAACTCTGGAAGTATGTGGACAGGAGTGGGACTAGTTCCAAGCATAGAGGCCTTTGTTCTTGGTTCATTTAGATTCCATGTTGTCGTTGTTGTGTTTTCATTATGTCTTTGTACTACGAGATGTAGTAATAAAAGACACTTATATTTGTGAGGATTGCTTTCCAATCCTTTTTTTATAGTTGATACTAAGAGTTTATGGTTTAAAACTATTGAATTGAACCTCACTTGCGAAATTCCTACTAGAGGAGACCCAGTAACCACACATTGATGCCGACAGTGTGACCCGTCCCTTGGAGGCGAGAGTAATGGTTTGATCTCTTGGTAGTAGTTTCCGGGCCTTACGATGTCGTCAAGGGAACGAAATACTACCATTCATTTCAGGATTGATTATATTAGGTGAAGAACGTGGTTCATCCAGGGGATGAGACCATATTTCCCTTTTCGGCAGAGGATAAATCTCAGCAGCTCTTGTAGAACGTAGATGAAGAATGGTGGAGATGAGTTCTTACAATTGACAAGTGTCACCATTGTTCGTTGAGAAAACGGTTTAAGGTTCTCTCCAAATCAATATTCTCAGGTGTATCTTCTCTCAGAAGGAAATGATCCAGAGAAAGCTTTGACGGCTTGAATTCCCCCAAGACTACAACTTTGAGATTGTTTATACACCTGGGGAAGGGAATGTTGTAGCAGATGAACTTAGTAAGAGTTCGGTCTTTCAGCTTTTAGGAGTGGAAAGACAGCAGCTGGACGGATTTCAGATATCTTTGGTGGAAACTGGTGGAGTCCGCATGTGTAGAACCAGAGATGGTTCATGATATGACGAAGAAGGTGCATATCATCTAGGAGTGGATGAAGACTGTATAGAGTAGACATAAGACCTATGTTGATAGGAGACGAGACCCCTGGAGTTCGAGGGTGAAGACCACGTCTTCTTACAGGTCTCAACTCGACAATTTCTACAGAGATTCGGCCGGGGCGGCAAGTTATCTCCACGTTTCATCTGGCCTTTCCACCTCAGATGCACCGAGTTCACGACTTCATCCACATATCTTAGTTGAAGAGATGTTTGCATGACCTATCATTCATCATCGACCATGGGGAGATGGACATCGATGACGGGGAGACCTTCACGGGGTTCCACTAGAGGTTGAGGATCAACAGGAGCGGGTCCTACGAGGACGGTCGATTCCTCTTGTGCGCTTTCTTTGGTAGCACGAGAACCTCCAGGAGAGAACATGGGAGCGGGAGCCTCAGATGCATGCTCAGTACCTCCTTTAGTTTCCCTAGTTTGTGTTGTAGCTTTATGGGGACATAAATCCCTATGGTGGGAGTAATGTAAAGACCCATAAATTTCAAGGATATTTTTTTTAATGTCTTTGAATTTTACGAGTCTGTGGCTTCTGACGACACTTGATTCTGAGGCATGGTGTGCCCGGAATCAATTTCAGAAGTTTTTCTCGGGTACGTTCAGTGAACGAATGAGTGGGTTTTTCAATATTTTGATCTTGTGCTCGGAATTGAAGTCGGAGGGCACCGATGAACTCGCAGCGCTGAGATTCGCTTAGGTGAAGCATAACTTCGGTTTGCAAGTGTCTGACAAAAAAGTTAAATTTTGGACATTTTAATAAAATAACTATGTGATTTATTTTATTTTTTCTTCGACCGTTGAATGAAAGTTGGAAGAAAAGCAGTGTAACGACGTTCATTAAATAAGGAATTTGATGATCTGTTTCTTTTGTTGTCAAACCGCAACACTCTCCTAATTAATGGTTCTTTTATTATCGCTCATTAATAAACCATGTTAATGAGCTAAAAGTGGAAATTGTTTCTTTTTTATTTAATCAATATATTAATGAAATAATGGTCGATGGTGGGGAAATCTCCGGAAAAGCACCGAAAACATCATCTGTCAATGAAGAACGGAGAGCGCGACAACCATTGGGGGAAATGATCGAGAGGATGATGAGAAGCAATAAACATCAAACGAAAACGAACTCAGAATTCCATCCTTCGTCTGCATTGGATTCCACCAAATTCAAGTAGGGGAATTTGTATATGTTTCATTATGTGATTTTATACCCTCAGAATGGTGTGAAAATAGTTTGGTGATGTTTTGAACAACTAAAGCGGTGGGTACGGACTAACGAACAAGTCTGAACCCACTACTATTTTGTTCTTGATACACGGAATATTTGGCATTGAATAAGCGGGACCGAAATGGATATTGGAGGCCTTCACAGTGATGTATGGGTCCCGAGACGACTGCAGGCACATTCAAGAGTAAAATCGGACCACCAGAATGACTATGGTGGTCCGCGGAAGCCCTCGGCGGCGTGGGTCGCCGGTGCGGCAGCGCCGGCGGCGGAAACCTCGGTGCTAGGCATCGAGTCCGCGGAACATATGGGGGCCACGCCCCCTGCTCGGCTCGCTAGCCGAGCCTGCGCATCCCCCCCCCCCCGGCCAGTGGCGGGGCAAGTCACGCAGACCGAGCCGCGCTGGCCAGGTCGGGGCGCCCCCAACCGGTCCAGACCCGAACCCAGGTTGGGTCGACCCAGTTTGGGCCGCACAGGGGGGGTTGGGCCAGGATGGGCCGGGACCAGACCCCCCACTTCGGACCGTTTCCTGTCTTTTTCCCATAACATGACATACTGACCTCTGATCGACGCACCATTAGTTGCATAGGAATCCATGGATTGAGACGGCCATTTCGGTATATTACAATCAAGGTTTCGGCGAAGTTTGGGTATGTTCGGGTTGGTTCGAACCCGTAACCAACCGGGTCATCGTAATAGAAACGCTTATACAATGAACTTTGGACATCCGATTGACGTGCCGTCAACTTTTTTGGATTCTTCTTGATAAGACGGTTCTTTTGGAATACTTCACCTATGGTTTGGATGCAATTGGGGGATGGTCGGGTTGGTGCTAGCATAAAAACCAATTGGGCCCCTAGAACGGAGATGCTAATAACTCATAGACCAGGGGTCTGATTGACACACAGTCTGTTGCGTTGAGACCCCATTGATGAGGAGGTCCTTTGAGATACTTCCACGTGAGATTACGTGACACTTGAAAGTATTGACCAGTAGATCGTTGAGCGGACCCTCCCAGAGATGAGCGTACGGAATATGGAGATATTGTAGCAGGCTGAGACCTGATGACTGCTTGACCGATTCGACTCGGAGTGATTCGATTAGCCCAGTGGATGGAGTTCCCGGTATTTTGATATAGACCCACGGTGGACAGAGCACCTGGTAGTTGGAATCAGACATGCGGTACTCGACAGGAGGAGTACCTCTGTAGGCTATTAGGGAGAGCGCCTGGTATTCGGCGGTAGACCCTCAGCGGACGGAGCGCCTGGTACTTGGCAGGAGACCCACGGTATTCGATAGGAGGAGTACCTCAGCAGTCTAAGGTTAGTGAGTAGTGCCTTGTAGTCGTGACAGGGACACTGTACTCGACAGAGGAAGAGTTCTCCAGCAGTTTTTGTTTCGATAATGGAAATCCTGGTTTGAGCTGAGTAAATGACCACTGTGTTCTTCTCATGTTTGAGATGGGTCACTTGATAACGTAGGTATATGTATGGGCATATACATAAGTTGTTCTTATCCATTTATTTCATAACCTTTTTTTTGCTCTTGATTGATATGGGTTACATGATAACTTTGGTATAGGTATGGGCTTATACCTAAGTAAGGGTTATATGTTGATATCCTTCTTTGTGGTTATCTATGTAGGATTTAGTGAGTCCATGCGGGTCTCAGGGTCCCTACTAAGTATCGTTATACTCACCCCTGCACGGGATATGCCGGTACCTCGTTGTGTTGGATGTAGATGACAAGCATCGTTAATAAAGACCGAGTGTACGAGGACATGACAGTACCGGGAGGTGGACCTCATAATGAGTCTGTACCCGGAGGTGGACGTCACAATGAGTCAATACCCGAAGGTGGACTTCATGACGAGACAGTACTAGAATGATGTTGGCAGGTGAGAGCATTGATGATGCTGTCTATACCTACCCTTTAGGTAGGATCCAAGGTGGACGACCCAGGAGCTGCTTCTATCTTCCAACTATTTTTCTTTTTTGTTGTACTTTCGTTCAGTTGTAGCTGTACTTTTCATTTGGGTTTGTATTCTGGGCCATTTACATTTCAGTACATTCTTTTGTACTTAGTGTATTACTTCTGCTTGTACTGTAGTTGGATGTGTTTATGTTTTATAAAGGCAATTTCTTATCAGTTATTAGAATTTACGCCTTTGGTTCTTGTCGCCAGACCCTGACCTATGTAAGGCGGGCATGGGGTAGTCACGACACGACCCATAATGACGGGTCGTGATAGATTTATCACCTTTGAGGATGATATATTTTCATTTTCCTTTACCAAATTCATGGATAGACATAGAACCATTATAGTGATCCAAACGTTTAATATTTATTTCATAATATTTTTTTATTTTTTTAAAAAAAACATATATACACAATAATAAATAATAAAACAAAAATAGTTTATAATGACAAAAAATGTCTCAATTAATCGATACAATTTTCCGTAACATTTTATCCAATAAATGTTCATCGTATATGTGTGTGTATATATAATATCATTTAAACTTATGTAATTTCATTAATAACATATTATTATAAATTTCGATAATTTTTTTCCATTAACATGATATACCATATTTATACACAAGTGAACTCTTCCTGAAATCCATGAAAATGAACACTCCCAAATGATGAAATCGACATCTACAACTCACTAAAAATGTCTATAAATGAACTTAATAAAAATAAAATAAAAAACTTCTGTATAGATTTATTTGTTAATTACTCTAATTTTATTATCTTGGATAGTAATGTAAACAAACCATTCCCACATAAGGTAAGAGATTCGCAATGCCAATATATATTATTTAGGTTATCCTCTTTCATGATAAATTTCAATGTGGTTATTTTTTCAAAATTTATCAGATATATATTTTTTTAATACCTTTTATTTTTTAGGATAACATGCTTCCAATATGAATTTATTTCAAATAAAATGATTTTTCAAAAATAAATCTTCTTTCTAAAAACAAATCGTTTACCACCCTTGTGATTGTTTCTACTTCACATAAGATATATAATTCTTATACCGAGTTTCTTACTCCCTTTTAATTGGGTAACCATAATGTTTTTTCATAGATATAATATTTATAATATTCTAATGAAACCCATTACCTTTTCATGGGTTATTTTTTAGAAAATTTTATTACACGTTATATGTTTTATGCATGAATATATAATTGTTATGATGTGAATACTGTTCTATGAGTTATATAGTGCTATAATGATTTGCGTAATGTGATGTCTTTCATGATATATTTTGAAATAAGAATGACCATGATGATATATTTGTTAAAAATGATGATTCTATGATTATGATCATATATTTTTCCTGAATATGATGCTATTTTTATTCAAAACTATGTCTGTCATTTGACCACAAATATTGGATATTACATCTTTACGTATTTCCACAATCCATACCTTTATCTAATTCATCATCTCATGATTATTATTTTTATCCTATGAGTATGTTTTTATTGTTATTATCACCCATGTAACATTTATTCACATCCTAACTTATCCTCTAAAAAGGATTTTACCTCTCCCATTTCATTGAGGTACTTCCTGATGGGATTACCTGTACTATGTATAATGTGAAGACCACTAAGAATTAAGAGATGAAGGAATTAAATAATTTTTATTATTTATTATATAAAATTAATTTATAAGATTGATTTTCCCAAGACACTTAACAATTTCATATTGTACGTGTAAAACAATTGCATTGTATCAGGAAAGAATAATTAGGGTCACTATAGTTTGTATCAGAACATGGTTTAGTTTATTTTGGAATGAGAATTAGAAAACATTATTTAAAATCCATAGTATGAGATTGAGGATATTTCAAAACCAAAGAAGCGTATTTGTAGAAAAATGATAAACATAGGGATCCCACAAGATATTAATTCTGATTTAATTTCAAAAAAGAATAAATTATTTGTTCATTATTTATTGTAAAATTATTTTTTAATGCTGTTTTTATTTTAAAAAAATTTGGGAATGAGGAGAAAACATGACAACAACCCATGTGATGGACAATACAACATATGCACAGACGGCATCCCAAATTCCTTGGGAGGTGGATTTAAAAATATCATAATGATGCTTACCAAGATGTCTCTCGCTATGAATTATAACCTGAATAATGTAGAACACCCTCTTTTATGACCGGCCCCCCCGGGGCCCATGCCGTGACAACCCAAAGCCCACCTTCTATAGGCCAGGGGCTAGTGACTTGAACCAAAGGCATAAATCCCTAAACTGGGAAGGCATTTCTATTACAACTTGAAAACAGACCCAACAAGGTAAAAGCTGGAAACAAACCTCTAAATAAATCTGTATACAAAAAGAGCACTGAAATGTAAAATGGTGGACGGAAATAGAAGCCCAACTATAAAGTAAAAGGAAACTGAAAGTACAAGTACTAGAAAAAAGGGAAAACATCTCCTGGATCATCCACCGATAAATCCTACATAAAATGTAGGTACAGATAGACTCCACAACACTCCACATCCATCCATCTCCTTCGTTTACCATCACACCATGTGGTCCACTTATAAGTACCGTCCTATCCTGGTACACTCAGCCTTGGTCAGCACTGTCCGTCATCTGCATCAAACACAATGAGGTGCAGGTATAGCCCATGTAGGAGTGAATATAATAATACTCAGTAGGGACCCCGAGACCCAAATGGTCTCACAAATCCAAAAAGGATAAACCAAAATGTATGAAATAAATAGATAAGCCTACATAAGTATATGCCCATACATATACCTATGTTATCAAGTAATTCATCTCAATAATGAGGTAAACACAAAATTTAATGACTCACCTCAAACAATGATTTTATTCTAGGGGTAGTATCATGTAACATCCCTATTCACACTGTCCAAACCTAGGCTACTAAAGAACTTCTCCTCTATCAAGTACAGTGGGCTTCCGCGTCACCAAGGTAGTTCCCAGAAACCTTGGACTGTTGTTGTACTACTCCTATCAAGTACCGTGGGTCTGCTGCATCACCAAGGCGCTCCAAACCGTTGGTTTGCCGCATCACCAAGGTGCTCCCCCTCGTAGCCTGATGAGTTAATCCTCTTGTTAAATATCGTTGGTCTGTCCTGACACCATGGCTCTCCCCACTGTGGGTTTGACGTGAAACCAGGGCACTTCCCACAAGGCTAGTAGAATCCCTTCTAGTTGAATCGGTCATCAGTCTTCAAGTCTCAGCCAACTACTAGGTCTCCGCACTATTCCCACTCATCTCCGGAAGGACCCTATTAATGAGCTACAAGTTGATACTCTAACTATCACAAATCCCACATAGAAGTATCTCAAAGGTCCTCCATGTCATAGCTGTCTCAACGCAATAGACGACACGTCAATCGGATGCCTGGTCTGTGAGTTATTACCCTTTTAGTCCTGGGGGCCTGGTTGGATTCATGCACGATCCAACCTGAATGTATCTCAACTTTACGTCGAACTCCATTGGGGTATAATCAAAGGGACCGTCGTGCTCGAAAAATACCAGCGCTTCTGACGATTTTTCAAATGGTCGTCTGATTCCAAATATATGGCAAAAGAAAGTAAAGGGTCGGTAGTGGGCCCGGGTCCGGTCCGACCCAGTCTGGGCCGACCCGGTCTGGGTCGACCCGTTCAGACCTGTTGGGTCTGGCCCATCCCGTTGGGCGGGTCAGCCTATTAGGTGCGGCCCGACCCACTGGGCCCACCCCAGCTGGCCATGTTGGCTTTTCAGCTTGGGCTCGGGGCTGGTTCGACCCGGAGCGCCACGAGGGTGCGACCCATCACAGATCATCCCAGTGGGTGTGTAGAGACCAGAATCATGACGTACATGGACATTATATTACTTTTTCGGAGTACTTAGTACAGAACAAAAACACACACATAAGGACCATAATAGTTTATTGTCTTTGGAATCTCGGAACGTAATCTTCTAATGATGGTGAAAGATCTTCAATATATCCCATAAAGATCATCCCTTATTTTTCTTACCAAAAACCTTTATTTATATCCTGGGGAAAAGAAAACATAAAAGGGTGAGCTCAAATGCTCAGTAAGGGTAAAAAAAAGAAATATCAATCACATCATATTCATAAGAACATAACATTTTGGAAATGATAACCTGCAAATGAGATCATAATATCATAACATGGGATAAATCATAGTAGTGAAATGTAATCCCAATAATCATAAATTAAAACATGAAACTTTGTGTCATACACACATAATCATAGATAATCATTTCTTATTAGTCAAGACTCATTTCCAAGACTATCTTAGTGGACAAAGTCCCTTTCGGAACTGATTTCACTCCTCGTTTCAGTCCTGTTTCACTGAACCGGTATAACATACCGTTCCATCCATGTCTTTCTAATGAGATATAAAATCTTTACCCAATTCATTGGAGGGAGATACAGGTCCCACCCATCTCATAATGATACAATTCTTATGTGTTCCACAAAATCATAAATCATACATCATAGCATAACCCATGTAATAAAAATGGGATCCTTAAACATCGTGACATCATAAAACAATTCATATAAGATAAAGGAATTCATAAAAATAATTCCATCACAAAATATTCAAATCAATGTAATAATAGGGATAGAAACAGAACCCTATATTATCTTAGATGGAAAATAATTTTGATAAAACACTTGAACTCCATTCTTGAGGAAAATATCCTTTCTACTTCAAAAATATTTCCCTTTCTTAACATGTCATACAATTTTAAACTAAAAGAAGTTGATTAAAAGTAAACTTGAAAACATGTAAAGGAATATTCTTGGAAATAATTTTCTCTAAATATATTCATGCCGTATAAGTTAAAAAAACATTCTTCTCATAATTTTGTCAAAAAAGTCAAAAAGTACCTCGTACGAAAAACGACAAAAGATTCCTTTGATATCTTTTACTAAAAGATAACCGAAGGGTAAAATCGTATTTCAAAAAAATTGTAGGTTGATGGAAACAATATTACATATTGAGGAAACATGGATGTGGATGATAATATACACCCCATTAAATACCAAAGTATAAACAATCTCGGATAAAAATGAGACTGTGATATTTCCCTTACCTTAGATCCAATTTGCTTCGTAAGTGTCCGAACCTCCTGTATAATGATTTAACTAATGTAATTTACTTATTACAGAATCATATTCATTGTTATTATATCATATATAGTTCACTTATGGCATTATATTACCTGTTCTTTTATATATTCATGTTAAAGTAGTGTTTTGGGTAAAATCGTCTCATTTGTCGTTCGTGTTTTAACTTGTAATTATTCATATGATTACTTAGATCATGATTACATAAATCCATAATTTAAAACATTATTTATATATAATATATATTCAGAATATAAATATATATAATGGATCGATAAATGGAAAGAAATACACCGTTCATGGAGACGGTAGGTCGTACGTACACATGAACGATGTTTTCGTTTCTTTATTGAATTGAGTGGAATTAAGTAGATGCCATTAATATATTTATACATAAATACAGTAGTATTATTATGTCATATATTTCATGATTACTTATTATATATACTTCATAATCATTCATGAATGGTTAACTAGGAGAATGAATCTCATCACGTCGTGGAGACGGTACTCCGTACGTACGCACGAGTGATGATATCATTCTCATGATTGTGGAATTGTATTAAAGTGTATGTATATTATTAAAGAATCAATATAAATTTAAAATAATCATATATATTCATTACTTTCACCATTATACCCATCCATGTAATGTGGTGGTGGAAAATAGATTACACCACAACGTGGAGACGGTATTTCATACGTACGCACGCGCGGTGATTTCATTTTCCGTAGGATGGATAGATGGTGAAATAGGGTTATTTCAAACATATAATAACATATCAGTATATGAGTGATACTGCTGTCATTACGTCATTATTAAACAACTAACGAAGAATAAGTGGAAGAAGAAATAAAGATGAAAGAATCGGTAATGGGCATTACCTCTTCTTTGAAGCGCTTCTTTGATACCTCCTTTTAGGGCACTAAAATTGTTCTTTGAAGAAGACGAGGACCTCTAGGATGTATCCAGGGAAGTGGAGAGAAGAACCTGGCAGGGTTTGGCTGAGCTTGATGGCTCAAAGTGGTGTGAGGAAGAGAGGGAGGAGGTGCCCTTTTATAAGGGAGGAGAGGGGCTCCTTTGGAAAACTAAAACTATTATTTTATTATATAGACATATTCGGTTTTAAATAGCTCCAAATAGATTTATTTTGAATCTAAGATGGGTATGGGTTGAAATACTCTCATCCAATATAATTTATACAATTTTAGGTTCCTATTTTAACCTTATCATTTAGATTTAACATTAAGTTAAATAATTTTACTTTTACCGTGTGTTCTTGTGTTATTACACTATAATGTTAATAAACATACTTTAACAAGACAAACGAACCCAAAGTTGTTTATTATTAATATATATAACCTTATCTAAGTCATTTGGCCGAACCTTAGATTTTTAGTAATAAAATAACAATTAATAATATAATATTTGTTTTAAAAACTATTTTATGTCAATTTTGACACTATTTGGTAATTGATTTTTTTAAAAATCATAACAGAATTATAAGTTCAAAAAAAGTTAATAAAATCAATACTAACATGTCATATTAACCTAGACAATTAGTTGAATTCCTAAAAAGTCTCAAATTACATTTATTTCAGTATTTAGAACATCAATTATGTCAATATTTCATTAATAAGATAATTACCCCATCATCGTTGTGTCCCATATAAATTAAATTATTTAATGTCTAAAAATTACAAATAAAATATCATTATATAGGAAATCCCTTTATATTTATAATGAATATTTATAGTAGAATTTATCTTATGTATAACCCTATATTAAAAATGATTTACTTATTAAACTTTGATTTTAACTATTTTTACCCTTCTTTAAATAAATTAATAATAAATGTCCTAATCTAATACAAGTGGTCATAAAGGGTAAAATTTTATTCATAAGGTTGTTTTTGGTCGAATTACACTTATCCAATAGAATTAGGACATGTTTTAGGGTAATAATAATATAATTTTATCCTTAATTACCCTATTTACTTTTAACCGTGGTAAAAAAAAGTCAAAAGTTACTATTCACCAAAAATTATTTTCGTCTCATTGAACCACATTTTAGTCCTTGATATTAACTGTGTCTCTCGGATATTCGAAATTCCACTCACAGAAGCGGTAAAATTATGTTTTATGAAAAAATCAGTTTTTTAACTACCACATTGTGGTATCACTATTCATCAAAAAATGAACGTTTCCAGAAAAATACAATAAAATAGGCCTAAGCTATATTTGATATAATGAATTCAAAAATGATGTCTATTTTACCAAATTCAAAACATATCAGTTACATTAATTAATTTAAAAATTAACTCCCGTCGTCAAAACAAATAGTGTGTTTTTAAGAGATAATATCTATCAAAAGATTGACACTTGTTTATGTCTGGTTTAAATGTGAAATTACATCCAATGACCAACACTGTATTAAATTGTTAAAATATATTCTAAATATACATTAAAAACACTCAAATTAATAATTTATCACTATTAATTATTTTGATTAAAAAATTTGTTTTCAATTAAAATTTAGTAATTTTCACTATTCATCAGAAAATGAAAGTTATCCGAAAAGTACCAAAATTTCACCCTAATCTAATTTCGATATTCGGAATCCAAAAATGAAGCCCGTTTTGAAAAATAAAATTTACATAATTTCAAAAAGTGGTTATTACTATTCATAACGGCTAGTTTTTAAAAATATTTTAATAGCATATCGTTGTTTGGTGAAACTTGGTATTGCGTACTACACACGCTATCGAGGAAGGTCGCGATTGCGTGTAATACAAGGAATGTAAAGGATGTGTGTTGTCCAAGCCCCTTTTTGTGTAGCGTACAACACAAGACATGAAATTAAAAAGAATATTTTTCATAAAATCTTGGGGTGTTACATTCTACCCCCCTTAAAATGAATTTCTCCCTCAAAATTAGTCGGGGTTATAAATGGTTTACTACTCGAAAGTTTCGTTAATAGAAACCCACATCGTAAAAAGGTATACCAAAACCAATATTTAAAAACAAATGTATGAAACGTAACGGTTACCCAAATAAACTATTCACTAGGTTTCCACATAGGAGAACATAGGTGAAAATATGGATATGGAAGAGAAATCTAACCGTCATGTTCTGATGGATAGTGGTAGAGAACATGGCTATAAAAAATCCAACAATCACAAAGCCATAAATTTGTGATGATCTAGGGTTCCATCTGATTCATCTGATATAAGGGCACTAGGACAACATTTTTGGTTTTCAAGATCATTTCCCTAAAGTTGAAGAATTTGAATTCGAATAAATACTTACATATTTTGGTACAAGCATACTGTTGTTCGTGCTTTGAACAATTTCCACATCATCTCTTAAAGAAATGAAGTTGAATTTGTCATTCGTGATGTGTTAGAAAATCATGTGATAGAATGATGGGTCATTCCATCTGTCTCAAACAAAAGGTTAGAAAAGATATCAAAAAATACATAACTCTATCTATAGTGAGATTAATCATATATGGTTCCTAAAATGGACTTATACTTCTTATATCATAATGCGTAATAAAATAAAACTAGTTTCTACTAATCAGGGACTTCCTGTAGGCCAGTGGTAGGTGATAAAGGCCAGTCGCACTTTGGTTGTGGGTTCGATTCCCACAGCCTTGTCCGACGCGATGGGTTGTCGCCCGCCCAGTAGGTTGTCCTTTTTCTAAAGCTATATTACTATAACATCCCATCAATAATATCAAAAAATGTTTTATCCTAACTTTTGACCAACATAATCCATTCCAATATTTAGGCTTATCTAAAATACTTTGGTCCAAGCTCATAATATAAAGAAAACGATTACTTGAAATGTCGTCAACCAAGCATGTGAATACCATCATTTATCCCCCATATATCTTTTTGGTCACATTCCTATCATGTGAATACCTTAATCATGTATTCTCTTGAAAAATGAATACCCATTAAACCTTAGTGAAAACATGAATGCTGTCAAAAGATAACTATTTCCTCAAACCAAAATCAAAAAATTCTATATACTCAAACCATGATATATCCTTCTCCATATATCAGTCATGAGCTCATGAATACTATCAAAAATTTAATTTTCTCTTTATCCCTTCATTATTCACATATCATCTACATTCCAAAAATATCTGAATAACCTTTCATGAATACTGGTACCGTTAATCATACACTTTCAAAACTCAAGGAAAGACAACAGTGTAACAATTCTTAGATTTCACTTTATTCCATAGTACCATGAGATTACATATACAACATTACACATGATAAACATGTAATCATTCCACTACATTCTTAAACCATTGACCGAGCTTCAACAATTCTTTCATCTCACATATCATTTGTAGTCTCTTCATCATCATCAACATAAATACTACCCGTACGACCATACTGATTCTCTTCATGAGACATTCCCTTAGGGCATTGGTTGGCATAATGCCCATACATTCCACATTTAAGACATTTAACCATTGTTGATGTCGTAGAAATATCATTATCCTCATCCATGGTGTTAACTGAACCTTTTCCTTTGCACTTACTGGCTTTGTGTCCATCTTTTCCACACCCAAAGAATCTTCCAGTTCCCTTGAAACAATCTCCCTGATGCCTCTTCCCACATGATTTACATGATGGAAATTGAACATTCTTTCCTATATGATCATCATGAAACTCCATCTTTATCTTATTATCTGAGTCGAGAAACTTACCAAATATGAGATTATTGATCATATTATGAGATTTATGATTAGGAATATTACCAATGACTGGACTTCCAAATCCTGTTTCATTTTGTTTGTCGTAAAGAATATCATTTCATTGTCCGTCATATCCTCCATTATCATGAATCGTCCTGTTTCCATCCATTTTCTAAAACCCAAAAAAAATAGTGTGAGAGGTAAAAATCATGCTAGGGAAAACAACATAGTAAAGGGGGAGTTCCCTCAATATCTAACATCTTATGATTCATTCTAAGATAGTTAGCGCAATTCTAGGACTATAACCTATACTTATACTTAACCTTAGGGATATCGCTAGACATACCTTAGAAATATCTCTAGGGATCTCACTAAATTTCTCGTATCCTAGTTTCCAAAGGATGACTAAACCTTTCCTCTGATACCAACTGTAGAGACCCGAAGCTTGACGTACATGGACATTACATTACTTTTGCGGAATACATAGTACATAACAAAAACACACACACAAGGACTGTAATAGTTTAGTGTCTTTGGAAACTCGGAACGTAATCTTCTAATCATGGTGAAAGATCTTAAACATCTCCTATAAAGATCTTACCTTTTTTTTCTTAAATAAAACCTTTCTTTATATCCTGGGAAAAAGAAAACATAAAAGGGTGAGCTCAAATTCTCAGTAAGGGTAAACAAAAGAAATATCAATCGCATCATATTCATAAGAACATAACATTTTGGAAATCATAACCTGGAAAAGAGATCATAATATCATAACATGGGATAAATCATAGTAGTGAAATGTAATCCCAATAATCATAACATAAAACATGAAACTTTGTTTCATACACACATAATCATATAGAATCATTTCTTATTAGTCAAGACTCATTGCCAAGACTATCTTAGTGGACAAAGTCCCTTTCTGAACCGAGTTCACTCCTCGTTTCAGTCCTGTTTCACTGAACCGGTATAACCTACCGCTCCAGCCATGTCTATCTCATGAAATATAAAATCTTTAACCAATGCATTGTAGGGAGATATAGGTCCCACCCATCTCATAATGATACCATTCTTATGTGTGCCACAAAATCATAAATCATACATCATAGCATAACCCATGTAATAACAATGGGATCCTTAAACATCGTGACATCATAAAACAATTCATATAAGATAAAGGAATTCATAAAAATAATTCCATCACAAAAAAATAAAATCAATGTAATAATAGGGATATAAATAGAACCATATATTATCTTAGATGGAAAATAATTTTGATAAAACACTTGAACTCCATTCTTGAAGAAAATATCCTTTCTACTTCAAAAACATTTTCCTTTATTAACATGACATACAATTTTAAACTAAAATAAGTTGATTAAAAATAAACTTGAAAACATTTAAAGGAAGCTTCTTAGAAATAATGTTTTAAAAATCCATTCATGCCGTATAAGTTAAAGAAACATTATTCTCGTAATCTTGTCGGAAAAGTCAAAAAGTACCTCGTACGAAAAATGAAAAAATATTCCTTTCATATCTATTACTAAAAAATCACCGAAGGGTAAAATCGGATTTAAAAAAAATTAGGTTGATGGAAACAATATTACATATTGAGGAAACATTGATGTTGATGATAAAATACACCCCAGTAAATACCAAAGTATAAACAATTTCGGATAAAAATGAGATAGTGATATTTCCCTTACCTTAGGTCCAATTTGCTTCGTAAGTGTCCGAACCTCCTGTATAATTATTTAAATAATGACATATACTTATTACAGAATCATATTCATTATTATTATATCATATATGGTTCACTTATGGCTTTATATTACCCGTTCTTTTATAAATTCATGTTAAAGTAGCGTTTTGGGTAAAATCGTCTCATTTGTCGTTCGTGTTTTAACTTGTAATTATTCATATGATTACTTAGATCATGATTACTTAAATCCAGAATTTAAAAAATGATTTATATATAATATATATTCAGAATATACATATATATAATGGATCGATAAATGGAAGGAAATACACTGTGCATGGAGACGGTAGGTCGTACGTACGCATGAACGCTGTTTTCGTTTCTTTATTGAATTGAGTGGAATTAAGTAGATGAAATTAATATATATGTATAAATAAATACAGTATTATTATTATGTCATATATTTAAGGATTACTTATTATATATACTTTATAATCATTCATGAATGGTTAACGTGGAGAATGAATCTCATCGCGTCGTGGAAACGGTACTCCGTACGTACGCACGAGCGATTATATCGTTCTCGTGATCGTGGAACTTTAATAAACTGTATGTATAATATTACAGAATCAATATCACTTTAAAATAATCATATATATTCGTTACTTTCACCATTATACCCATCCATGTAAGGTGGTGGTGGAAAATAGATTACACCACAGCGTGGAGACGGTATTCCGTACGTACGCACGCACAGTGATTTCATTTTCCGTAGGATGGATAGATGGTGAAATAGGGTTGTTTCATAATTATAATAACATATCAGTATATGAGTGATACTGATGTTATTACTTCATTATGAAACAACTAATGAAGAAGAAGTGGGAGAAGAAATAATGATGAAAGAATCGGTAACGGGCATTACCTCTTCTTTGATGCGCTTCTTTGAGACCTCCTTTTAGGGTACTAAAATTGGTCTTTGAAGAAGACCAGGACCTCTAGGATGTCTCTATGGAAGTGTAGAGAATAAATTTTCAGGGTTTGGCCGAGCTTGAAGCCTCAATGTGGTGTGAGGAAGAGAGGGAGGAGGTGCCCTTTTATAAGGGAGGAGAGGGGCTCCTTTGGAAAACTAAAACTATTATTTTATTATATAGTCATATTCGGTTTTAAATAGCTAAAAATTGATTTATTTCGAAGCTAAGGTGGGGATGGGTCGAAATAATCTCATCAAATAGAATTTAGACATGTTTAGGTTCCTATTTTAACTTTATCATTTAGATTTAACATTAAGTTAAATAATTTTACTTTTACTGTGTCTTCTTGTGTTCTTACACTATAAGGATAATAAACATACTATAACAAGCCAAAAGAACCCCAAGTTATTTATTATTAATATATATAACCTTATATAAGTCATTTGGCTGATACTTAGATTTTTAGGAATAAAATAACAATTAATAATATAATATTTTTTTAAAAACTATTTTATATCAATTGTGACACTATTTGGTAATTGATTTTTGTAAAAATCATAACAGAATGATTAGTTCTAAAAAAGTTAATAAAATCAATACTAACATGTCATATTAACCTAGAAAATTAGTGTAATTCATAAAAAGTCTCAAATTACATTTATTTGGCTATTTATAACATCTATTATGTCAATATTTCATTAATAAGATAATTACTCCATCATCGTTGTGTCACATATAAATAAACTTATTTAATATATAAAAATTACAAATAAAATATCATTATATAGGAAAATTTTTTATATTTCTAATGAATATTTATAGTCGTTGATCTTATGTATAACCCTATATTAAAAATGATTTAATTATTTAATTTGATTTTAACTATTTTAACCCTTCTTTAAATAAATTAATAATAAATGTCCTAATCTAATCCAAGTGGGCTTAAATGGTCATATTTTATTCCTAAGTTTGTTTTTGGTCGAATTTAACTTATCCAATAGAATTAGGACATGTGTTAGGGTAATAATAATATCATTTTTACCCTTAATTACCCTATTTACTTTTAACCGTGGTAAAAAAAGGCAAAAGTTACTATTCAGAAAAAATTATATTCATCCAATTGAACCACATTTTAGTCATTGATATTAACCGTGTCTCTTGGATTTTCTAAATTCCACTCACAAAAGCGGTAAAATTATGTTTTATGAAAAATTCAGTTTTTTAACTACCACTTAGTGGTTTCACTATTTATAAAAAAATGAACGTTTACAGAAAAATAAAAAAAATTAGGCCTAAGCTATATTTGATATTAAAAATTCAAAAATGAAGTCTATTTTACCAAATTCAAAACATATCAGTTACATTAATTAATTTAAAAATTAATTCCCGTCATCAAAATAAATAGCGTGTTTTTAAGAGATAATAACTATCAAAAGATTGACACTTGTTTATGTCTGGTTTAAATGTGAAATTACATCCAATGACCAGCATTGTATTAAATTTTAAAAATATATTATAAATATACTTTAAAACCACTCAAATTAATAATTTATCACTATTAATTATTTTGATTAAAAAAGTTGTTTTTAATTAAAATTTAGTAATGTTCACTATTCATCAGAAAATGAAAGTTATCCGAAAAGTACCAAAATTTCACCCTAAGCTAATTTCGATATTCCAAATCCAAAAATGAAGTCCATTTTGAAAAAGAAAATTTTCAAAATTTTAAAAAGTGGTTATTACTATTGATAACGGATAGTTTTTAATAATATTTTAATAGCATATTGTTGTTTCATGAAACTCGGTATTGTGTACTACAAATGCTATCAAGGAAGGTCGTGATTCCGTGTAATGAAAGGCAAGTCCAGGATGCGTGTTTTGCAAGCACCTTTTTGTGTAGCGGACAACACAAGAAATGAAATTAAAAAGAATATTTTTCATAAAATCTTGGGGTGTTACAGGGTGCGGCCAGGCTAGTTTAGCTGGGGCGTCATTATGGGGTTCGCTCGCCGGCTCGGTAGGCCGGCTCGGTAGGCCGGCTCGGTCAGGGCAGCGGTTTGGTCGGGTGGCGGCATGGGAGGCCAGGCGGTCGGGAGCTGGGAGGCGGCTGGGCTGGTGGGCATGCAGGCCAGTAGGCAGCCAGGATGCGGCTGGGTAGGTCGGTAGGCAAGCTGGCGAGCTGCTGGGAGGTGGTCGAGAAGGAGCGGTTCGGCGCGGCTCAGGCCTGCACGGGCCGGTGGGGTTTGGCCGGGGCGCGCAGAAGGCCAGTGGATGCTAGGAGCCGGGTGGCGCAGGTTGTCCGGTGAGCAGCCGGGGAAGCCGGCGGCGTTGCGGGCCAGGGTGGCTCGATTTGTTTGGCCGACAGATGGCGCAACTACGGCGACTCGCCTGGAGGGTCACTGTTCAGCCTGAAGTGTAGTGTGGCCGGGGTGCGGCGCGGGTCGCGGAGGCCATGGGGAGCACGATTGTTTCCTTCATCATCTCATCACCTCATCGTCCTTCCAATGATCATCATAAATAAGAATGGTGGGGGGTTCGGGCCATGATGGTTTGGCCTGCACCCTCTGTGTTTAGGGTGGTAGCAAGCGGTTCAACTTTATTGAGTTTTCAAAGAATTACTCAAGAATAGAATAGGGGGGAAAGATCAAAAACATCACCCCACATCATCCCATAAATAAGGAAAACTCAAATAATTCCCCCAACCTTGACCGTTGGTCCTCTAGAGAGTCACAGGAATGTAGATGGAGGAGATCATCGTTCATCGCGTCTGCAACACACTTTCAATCCTGAGCTCATGCGTCAGTTCACTAACAACGATGAGGAGGGAAGTGGGTTGTCGAAGAGGTCCCACGTCAATTGGCTCTGAGGAAGTAGTCGAAGATCCTCCTTGCCAGCGTTGTTCTTTGGAGGAACACTTTCTTAATTCTTCGTTGGGATATAGGGTACTTCATGGGAGAATTCTAATTCTCCCAAGCAATCCTCTCCCCAATATTCCACCCAAATTCCAAAAGTGAATAGATATCCCCTCCAAATAAGTGATTATCTATTATTTTAGATTTTTGGTTTTAAAATTCAAATTATAGCGTTTAATTAAAAGAGATGGATCAATTAATTAAAATCTAGGATTTGGAAAAATAAATTATGTGTTGGCTCAAATAATTAAAAGGGGGTAGTGGCACCATAAATGGTAAAGGAGGTCAAGGGGATCCCCCTCATTAGTGAGGGTAGTTGAGAGATTTTCCTCTCCTCCCATTAATAGGGGTCGGGTGGTCTCCACCCATATTATTCAAATTGGGGGGTTATGTGGTCTCGGGTGGTCCCCACCACATTAACCCCCCATGGGAGGTTGAGGCATGGTGTTCCCCACCACCATAACCTCTCAAGGGAGGTTATGGCCTAGTGGTCCCCACTTCCAACCACCACAAGGAGGTTAATAAACTTGTGGGGCCCACCTCCAAACTCCCACATGGTGGATCAAATGAAAATAATGTTTAGTTCACTTGATTTTATTATTTTCCACGAAAACACAAAAAATAACTTTTATTCTCAACCTACTGCCATCAAAGTGAAAGTCTCCTTAAGAAAAATTTGGCGCAATGAGTTCAACGATGTCTTGTATTTCAATTACTAGAATCATTTCAAAGGTAATAAAAACCCGCTCGTATGTTTACAGAACGTACCCGAAAAAAATTCATAAACTAATTCTGGGATCACAGGGCCTTGTAATCATGCACAGTCAATTTTCATGGACTTGTAAAATTCCCATTTATTTATGAAAAAAAATTCATGGAATTTCTGAGTATTCACATTCGGGACCTTAGGGATTTACGTCCCCATAAGCTATAACTCGAACTAAGGGAACAAGTTTGGGTACTGATCAAGAAATCTGAGCCTCCCACTCCCATGTGCTCTCATGGAGGTTTCCGTGCTACCAGCGAATGTTCACCAGATGTATCGACCATCCAAATAAGACCCGCTCTTGTCGATCCTCATTCTCTATTGGAAACTCCGTGAAGGTCGCCCCATCATCAATGTCCAGCTCTCCATGGTCGATTATGTGGGAAGGTTCGTGCATGTATCACCTCAGTTGAGATACATGGAAGACATCGTCCACCTGGTGAAACTGAGGTGGAAGAGGTAAGTGGTAAGCCACCTTGCCAACTCTACTGAGGTCCTAAAAAGGACAAATAAATCTTGGAGATAACTTTCCACCTCGGACAAATCTTTGTAGTCCTCATCAAGGTGAGACCTGTAGAAAGATGTGGTCACCATCCTCAAATTCAAGAGGTCTCCATCTCCAGCCAGCATATAACTTCTTTCTGCTCTGCGCAGTCTTCATCTGCTCCTGGATGATATCCACCTTCTCTGTGGTAGCCCGTACCATTTATGGTCGCGCTAGTGATGACTCCACAGGGTCATTCTAGAACAAAGGTAATCTGCAAGGTCGTCCGTGTAATGCCCCAAAAGGTGAAATCCCCATGGTGGAGTGAAGTTGTTATTTTATGAAAACTCCACCAAAGGTAAGTGATCCTCCCAACTGCGATCGAAGTCGAGGAGAAATGAAATAATAATTTCCTCGACAGTCTGAATGGTCCGCTCAGTCTTTCCATAGGTCTCAGGATGGAAGGTAGTGCTCAGATGAAGCTGCATCCAGAAAGCCTCCAGCAACCACTTCTATAGTCGGGAAGTAATACGTTTGTCACGATCAGAGACAATAGATGAAGGTACTACATGTATACGCAAATTCCCTTTCACATAGAGGTTTCCCAAGCTCTCTACATAACCCTGCTCTCTGATCGGTAGGAAGTGGGATGAATTGACGAGTTGATCAACGCTCACTCAAATCGAGTCGTGACCCCTGGATGTATGTGTAAGTCCTGTCAAAATGTCAAGGGATATCACATCCAACATCTACACTAGGACCTCTAAAGGCTTAACCAAGACTGATGGTACCTAGTGCTCCGCCTTCACTTGCTAACAAGTGGGGAATTGAGAGACAAACTCTACTACTTCCTTATTTATACCTGGCCACCAGTGCAGTCTTCGAAGGTCCAGGTACATCTTCGCCACTCCTGGATGTACCGCTAAAGGGGATGTGTGAAACTCCCTCAACACTTCCTCCTGAAGTGACATTGGTACCATAGTACGTCCTTTAAAAATAATGACATTCTCCACACCTTTAGAATATCCATTATGTGCCTGCCCTATGGATATCTGAGCACGTCGTGTCTCACAATCAGCGTCCCCATGCGGTGCCTCCCGGAATCACAGAAGAAATGGGGGAGTGACAGTAAGGGACTGAAGGAAAGTTTCTCCATATCTATCAAAAATGGACATCTACAAAGCAGCCAGCTGCTCTGTTGCCTCACCAAGTAGCTATATACGATATCTCCTGCAGAGTGCATCTACTACAAATTTCCCCTTTCTAGGAGGATAGACTATCTACAAGTCATAGTCGTAGAGGCAAACAAGCCATCATCGTTGTCTCAGGTTCAGGTCATTTTGAGAGAAGATATACCTGAGACTATTTTAATAAGAGTACAAGGTAATACATTCTCCCATCAGAAAGTGTCGCCACATCTTCAATATGAAGACCACTGCTGCTAACTCCAGGTCATTGGTAACGCAGTTTTTCTCGTGTTGTCTCAGCTGCTGAGAACCATACGCGGTCAATGCTCACTCCTGCATCAAGACACACCTGAGTCTAGTCTCTGATGCATCGCAGTACACTATGTACCGTATGCCTTCCTCTGGAAGGCTCAAGATGGGGGCACTAGTCTGCCTCCCACACAACTTATGAAAGCGCTGATGGCATCTATCCGACCACATGAAGGGTTCCCCCTTCATCGTCAAGGCTAATAGTTGTGTTGCAACTCTGGAGAAGTCTGGAACGATCCTCTGGTAGTAACCAGACAAACCCAGGAAACTTCATACCTCTGTCACACTCCTGGGTGGCTCTGAAGAAAGTATCGCCTCAATCATTGATGGATCCACTACAACTCCCGCCTCTGATATAACGTGTCCCAAAAAGTGAACCTCTCATATCCAAAATTGGCACATCGAGAGCATACCATAAAGCTGGTACTCTCGGAGTGTGTCCAGTACTATCTGAAAATGGTAGGCATGCTCCCCATCAGTTTTTGAGTAGATCAGAATGTCGTCGATGAATACTACGACAAAGCGATCGTGGTAAGGCTTGAAAACCATGTTAATGAGTCCCATTAACACTTATGGAGCATTGGCTACGCCAAAAGGCATAACCAAAAACTCGTAGTGGCCGTACCGATATCTGAAGGATGTCTTCCTCACATCCTCATCTTGAACTCTGAGCTGGTGATAGCCTGATCTGGGGTCTATCTTCGAGAACCATTGTGCTCCCATAAACTATTCAAAGATGTCGTCAACCCTCAAGAGTGGGTACTTGTTCTTCACGGTCACCTGGTTTAGGTAACGGTAGTCAACACGAAGCCTCAAGCACCCATCAACCATCTTGGTGAACAAAATCGGGGATGCCCCAAGAGAAACACTAGGCCGGATGAATCCCTTCTCCTGCAAGTCATCTAGTTGTACCCACAACTCGCGATGCTCCATGAGAGTCATCCGAAAGTCTAGTGTAGATATCAATGTCGTCCAGTGGTACATGTCAATGTAGAAGTCCACCTCTCTACTAGGTGTTAGTCTTGGAACGTCATCAGGGAAAACATCCGCGTACTGGTCCACCACTACAGCATATCATACACTCTCCACATCAACTCCTCTGAGGGTAAGGTAGGACAACTAATGAGTGATATGCTGAACCCTCATCTGAGTAAGTCTGCCATGTGCTGCAAAGGCTCCCTTCTCGCCGGTGAAGGTAAACCTGGTCTCATCTATACCGACACACCACACTTTGGGCCTAATATAGTCGATCTGAGCATGGACGGTAGATAACCAGTCCATACCCAAGATGTTATTGTAAGCCCTCGACGCCACTACTAGGAGATTTTAGCTGAAGCTCTCACCTATTAACGTAATCTCAAACTACCAGCACCAGTCTGTAATCATCGAGTCTGCTCACATAGGAGTCTCTAGCCATAAAGATCAAGCCAACAGCTCCGTCGTAATCTCCGAGCTTCGAATGAGGGTAGTGGAAATCAAAGTGTGACTAGAACCTGCGACTATTAGAACTAAAACTTTGGTGGGGTAGACACAGATCATACCTTGAATAATCTATGGAGCTCCATGATCATAAGCCTCAGCTACCTAGAGTTGAGATCTCACCTATCCACCAACTCCCTATGTTCGGGATGGACCTCCTCGTGGTGGTGGTGGTAACACCTCGAAACGTCGTCCTCCACAAGTTGCACGACCATCGCCTCTTCCACGTCTGCCTGCTCCCTGCAGACCACCTCGATCGAATCTATGTCTCTTCCTGGTCGGTCCTTCGACCATCTACTGATCATCCAAATGGCAGGTCGGACAGTCACAAGCCATGTGACCCTACTCACCATAGGTGAAACAATGCCCACTTCTGGCAGGTATGTCTCTGCACCGGGTGCCCCGCACTACCGATCCTAATTCATGCGGCCATCCACCCCCGGGTCTGGTCCTCTTGGACCTATGAAACATCTGTCTACTACCAGCTATAGAAGACTCCACTTGATGTCGACTAGTGGTGGGTCTCGTTGCCATAGACTGCTCCACATTGAAACTCTCCACTAATAGGGCGTACTCCAACACCCATTCCTGCGTCGGGATGATGAGGTATATCATATATGCACCGATCTCTCTCATGATCCCCTAATCGATGGTCCGAGCCCTGAAGAATGGTTCTCGTACCATATCTGTGGAGTATCGCGAGAGGTCAGTGAACCTCGCCGACTTTTGTGCCACCATCATGCTACCATGCTGCAGGTGAATTAGTTCCTATATCTTCACTACACTTTGGATGACTGGAAAAAACTCAGCCCGAAACAAGCTCTCAGAGTTTAGCTAGAGTAGTGTCACCTTTTCATGCACGAGGAGCATTAGGATCCACCATCTGCATGTTGCTTCCCGAAGGAGACTCGCGGAAAGGATCCCCATAAGGACAGCTAGTGTCGCTACCAGTCTGAAGAATCTCACTATAGACTCCATCCAATCTCCAGATTCTGGCGGGTCCATCTCTCCGCTAAACCTGGGTGGCCTCTGGCGCTAGAACTCGTGCAACATGCCTAATCAGCATGCATATTTTGCTGCTGGGGCTGGTGGAATCGATGGCTCAATGGGTAGTGGTACTTCTGGTGCCTCTGCAGGAAGAGATCCCTGCACCGAGACCTCATCGCTCAGTGGGATATATACGCATACAACTCTCGAGGCTCTAGCTGGACTTCTATGGGGAGACATCCTAAAATAAAAAGATGCGATGTGCTAAAAGATTATACATGGTGATCTGACCAGGTTGAGCTAACTAAAAGAAAACATTGGAAAACACACATGCAGTCAGTGTTCTCGTGAACAGAGTTGGAAATCAGTAGTCTGGGTCCTAGTGTATTGATAAGTTGGCCGCCACACCAACACTGGACTCCCTGAACTTAAAAAAACACTTCGTAACCTTAATAGTATTGCTTCACAGAAAAGATCAGAGAACTATGTTCTGTGATAGAACTGTCTCCTCCTAAACCAATTTGACACGACCCGTCCCCCGGGACTCATGCCATGACTACCCCAAGCCCGCCTTCTATAGCCAGGGGATGGAGACTAGCATCAAAGGCATAAATCCCTAAAATGGGATGGAATTTCCTTTACAACTTGAAAACACACAGAATAGGGTAAGCGCTAGAAACAAAACTCTAAATAAACCTCTATGAAAATGAGTGCAGAAAAGAAAAAATGGGGTCAGAAATAGAAGCCCAACTGTGAAGTAAAAGGAAACCGAAAGTACATGTACTGGAAAAAAAGGGAAAATGGCTCCTAGATCGTCCACTAGAAAATCCTACCTGAAGGGTAGGTACATAGTGCCTCTACAGCACTCCACATCTGTCTGTCTCCTCCGTGCACCATGAAACTGTGTGGTCCACCTCCACGTACCGTCCAGTCCTGGTACACTCAACCTCGGTCAGTGATTTTTGTCTTCTACATCCATAATAATGAGATTCGGGCATATCCCATGTAGGGTTGAGTATAACAATACTCAGTAGGGACCCCAAGAGCCTCAAGGTCTCACAAATCCAACAAGGATAAACCATAAAGTATGAAATCAATAGATAACCCTACTAAGGTATTTGCCCATACATATACCTATGTCATCAAGGAGTCCATCTCAATCATGAGGTAAACACAAAAGTTACTGACTCAGCTAAAACCAGGATTTTATTCTAGGGGTAGTATCAAGTAACATCACCAGTCACACTGTCGAAACCTCGGCTATTGGAGAAATATGCCTCTATCGAGTACAATGTACATGCCACGTCAATAAGGTGATTCCCACTAACATTGGACTACTGACATACTCTTCCTTTCAAGTATTGTGGTTCTGTTGTGTCCCCAAGTTGCTCTCCACCGTTGGTCTACTGTGTGACCAAGGCGCTCCCCCTCATAGCCTACTTAGGCATTTCTCCTGTCGAGTACCTCGGGTCTGCCGCGACACCATGGCGCTCCCCACTCCAGGTCTTCCATGACACCAAGGTGATTCCCACTAGGCGTTCCCAATATCTTCGAGTTGAATCGGTCAGCAGTCGTCAGGTCTCAGCCATCGCCTTGGTCTCCGCACTATGCTCGCTCGTCTCTGGGAGGATCCGCTCCATCAGTTACAGGTCGATACTACAACTATCACGAAGTCCCACGTAGAAGTATCTCAATGGTCCGCCATGTCATAGGGGTCTCAATGCAATAGAAGACGCTTCAATCAGACACTCGGTCTGTGAGTTATTTTCATTTTAGTCTCGAGGCCCTGGTTTGATTCGTGCACAATCCAACATGACTGTATCTAAAATTTACCCTAAAATCCAGTGGGGGTATTCTAAAAGGAACCATAGCTCTTGAAGAATACCAGCGCTGCTGATGGTTTTTCAAACAATCTTTCGATGCCAAAGATATGTCCAAATAAATTAAAGGGTCGGTAGTGGGCCTATGTTTAGTCTGACCCCATCGGACCAACGCGGTCTGACCCAGTCTGGGCCGACCCGGTCTGGGTAAACCCCGTCAGACCTGTTGGGTCTGGGCCAGCCCATTAGATGGGCCAGCCTGTTAGGTTTGGCCCGGCCTGCTGTGTCTAGCCTAGCATGCTGCGTGGGTGGTTCGGCCTGGGCTCGGGGCTAGTTCGGCCAGGAGCGCCACGAGGGTGCGGCCCAGCACGGATCAGCCCAGAGGGGCAGCTGGGACGGTTCGTCCAGGCCACCATGAGTGGGGTCATGGGATAGCTCGGGAGGTCGGCGCGACCATGGGGCCCGTTCAGTCAAGTGGTGGATCGGAAGGTCGGGTGGGAAGGAGTCGGCATGCGGGCCAGTGGGTGGCCAGGTGGTGGCCAGGCAGGCTGGCAGGCGGTCCGGTGGGTGGCTGGTAGGCGGCCGGGTAGGTGCGGTTCGACACGAATCCGACCGATGCGGGCCGGAGGGGTTCAGCTGGGGTGAACAGAATGTAAGCGGCTACCGAGAGCCGGGTGTCGGTGGCATGACGACAGGCGGCCGGGGAAGCCGGCGGTGGTGTGGACCAAGGTGGCTCGGTCAGTTCTGCCGGCGGACGACGCGACCAGGGCGGCTCACCCAGAGGGTTGCAGTTCAGACCAGAGTATAGCGCGGTCGGGGCACGATGCGGCTAACGGAGGTTGCGTGTAGCGTGGTCGTTGCATTTTTGACCTTGTCGCCTCATCGCGATTCTGAAGATAATTACAAATAAGAATGGAAGATGGGTTGGGGCATGTTGGTTTGGCCCGCACCCTCCACGTTTAGGGTGGATGCAAGCAGTTCAAACTTTCTTGAGTTTTCAAATAATTACTCAAGAATATAATATGGGAGAAAGATCAAACAAATCACCCCACATTAACCCACAAATAAGAAAACTCAAATATTTCCCCCTACCTTGATCGTTGGTCATTGACGGAGTCGCGGGGAAGAAGACAGACGAAATAATCATTCGTCATGTCCACCACACAAATTCAATCCCGAGCTCGTGTGTAAGTTCTTTGACGATGATGGGGAGTGAAGTTGATCATTGAAGACTCGCCACATCGATTGCCTCAGAGGAAGAAGTCAAAAACGCTCCTTGGCGGCGTTCTTCATTGGAAGAACGCGTTCTTCACTCTTCGTTGGGAGATGGGGTACTTCAATGGAGAATCCTTATTCTCCCAAGCTCTCCTCTCCCCAATATTCCACCCAAATGCAAAAAGGGAATTGATAGCCCCTCTAAATAATATATTTCCTATTATTTTAGATTTTTGGGTTTAAAATTTAAATTTTAGAGTATTATTAAAAGTGATGGCACAATTAATTAATGGGTATGATTTGGAATAATAAATTATGTGTTGGCACAAATAATTAAAGGGGAGGTGGTGGCACCATAAATGATATTGGAGGTAAAGGGGCTCCACCTCATTAAGGATGGGAGTTAAGTGATTTTCCTCTCCTCCCATAAAATAGGGTTCGGGTGGTCCCCACCTCGATTATTCAAATTGGGGGGTTATGTGGTCTTGGGTGGACCCCACCACATTAACCCCACAAGGGAGGTTGAGGCGTGGTGGGCCCCACCAACATAACCTTTCAAGGGAGGTTATGGCCTGGTGGTCCCCACTTACAACCTCCAAAAAAAGGTTATAGATCATGTGGGACCCACCTACAAACACACACATGACGGCTCAAATAAAAATTAAGTGATGCTCTATTTATTTTATAATTTTCCATGAAAACCCCAAAGCTAACATTTATTCTCGACCAACTGCCATCGAAGTGAAAGTCTTTTTAAGTGAATACCGGCGTTGCGAGTTCAACTATGGACTTAGATTTCAATTCTGAGTACTGGTTCAATATTTATAAAAACCCACTCTTACGTTTACTGAATGTTCCCGAACAAAACTTAAGAAATGTTTTCTGGGCACACCAAGCCTCAAAATCATGTTCCTTCAATTTTCGCGGACTCATAAAATTCCGATGTATTTAAGAAAAACATTTTCCACAGAATTTCTAGGTCTTTTCACCCTCCTTTACCTAAGAGGGTGAAAAATTATATCAAATATTATATACATAAAATACCACTGACATTTAGTGAATCTTTCTATCCACATATTGTAGAATAGTGGGTGAACTCAATTGAGAATATATTTTCAATGATTCACTATTCTGATATAGAGAAACTGACTATAAAAACATATCATTTATATAGAGTGGATGACCAACTATGGGTGTTGATAATTAACACCAAGATAATGGAAACAATGGATGATATTGTGTGGGGAGACATTATGAAAGTATTTCAAAATATGTATTTCCCTCTTACTCTTCAATAAGATATGGAGAGAGAATGCATAAAGATGATGGAAAAAATAACGTATATATATCAAAAATAAAGAGGATAATTTAACACTATGTGAAGGCATGCCACGTGTTTTTTATCAATAATGATATAAAATAGCAAATTATTTGGTGGTTTAAAACCATACCATCAAAAGGCACTGGAAATATGAGCCATTGGAATTTATGAAGAAATTTAGTGACGTTTTTTCGAAGCGGAGATGGTGTTTCAAGAATAGTCCTATGGATATATATATAAGAAAAGAATTATGGTGTTTCAGGATGGTTTATCTAATGAAAATGGTTAAAATAAATGTCAACCAATCACATGTCAATAATGTGGGAAGATGTACCACGGGAATTTCCTTAAAGGGACAGGGAAATGAAAATATGTGGGAGAGAATATAACATAGATCACGAATGGTGAAGCATCATGAGGAATCTAGAAAATGTAGGGAATAAAAAGATACCACCACATATGGTCAATACATAAATTGTAGGAAGAAATGAAACTATGCATGCAAGTTCACTAAACTAGTTGTCTTTGAGGTTAATTAGAAATAGCATCCACTAAATCTAGTGGTGTAAGGGAATTTTTATTCAGCAACCACAACTGATATGGACTTGGAAATTGATTTTGTAATATATATACTAGATATTCAATCATGAATAGAAAAAATTATATTTTATTTGGGTTATACGCATTCATTCAAGTCATGAAAGTTTGGAAGAACAATACCAACACTACCATAAAATATGTCGGTAGATTTATATATGGGAACATAAAATGGTGGTGTTATTGTATCCAAATTATATGACTCATAAACATTTTATATTTTTTGATAGAACCTGCCATCATATCTAGTCTTACATCCTTTAGTTTATTTTGATGAAATAATATGCAAATATTGGATATCATTATACAAAGCCAATGTCAATTGTTTGGAATGGGAGAACACTCTAAACATTCCAACGTACTATCCAGTTCTATATAAGTGTAATGGGGGTAAATAAACATTACAAAAAATATCTCAATAATGGTAATTATTATCTTATGAGAAAGTATATCTAGATCAAAGATTGAGATAAATGAGATAATCCAAACTGATGACATGACCATAATGTGGAATTACATTGATCTGTTCCCCAAATAATTGCATTGTCCTCCACATGACCAAGAGGTTGATTTATCAGTTGAATTTATTCTTGGATATTGACCTATATGAAGTAGTCCACATAGAATTTACAACTTTTAGTTGGAAGAACTGAATAAGAAGTTATAAGAGAATCGGTACAGGGGTTTCATATGACTGAGACCATCACCATGGGGTGAGATAGTTCTCTTCATCAAAAATATTTATATATCAATGAAACACTTCATTTATTTTCTTTAGACCATCAAAATAATGATAATGAACAAATATACCAATCTATGTATAGTTGACTTTTTTGATCATCAATGTGGGGATAAATATTTCTATATGGTGTATCATCGATTAGGATAACCCAAATAAAAGGTGATGAAGAGAGATATTCCCAAGACAACCATTTGATTGAGGTATGAACACTATGAGTTCATAGTGTTTCCATTCAGACACACTTATGATCCAAAAATATTCGTGGACATAATGGGTAGAGTCTTTACATATTACATTGAAAAATTTATGGTAGTCTTTATTAATGATATTCAGATATAATATATGATCAGGGTGGAAAATGGGGAGAATTCGAATAATATTTTAAATACCATATTATGTGAGAATATATAATCCATGTATTGTAATTGTGAGTTCTATGTGGAATAATTATTTTTAATGGGGAATGATATCACCATAAAAGTAATATTCATGGATGCTTCCAAGATAATGGAAACTGAACAATGGCCCATGAAAAAATCATTAATGGATATCTATAGTTTTTTTTCTTCTGGAAAGGAATTTCTGATGATTCATAAAGAATTTATCATTATTATCAAACCCAAAAACCATGTTGAATCAGAAGGGAGTAATTTTTGTGTGGACAAGTGATTTTGAATAATAGTTGAAAGAGTTAAACAAGAGCCTTATCAATTCTCTAGTACTCACACTACCAACTTGTGGGGAACACTTTATGGTACACAGTATTACATCCAAAATAGAAATAAGATGTGTACTAAGGAAAAATTAATAATTATAATAGATTCCTCACAGGAGTTGAAAAATCATGAGAAAAACATTCCTGTGCAAGACCTGGAGGTGGAGGTTAAGATCTTTGCAATGAAAATATGATGTCTTAATCTCTATGGGGAGAAGTGTGACTTTTATAATGATCATAAGTTCAAAATATAGATACTAAATTGAAGGAGAATAATATAAACTAGTGAATATGGTTTGAGGCCCTGAAGGAATACGAATTCTCAGTCCAATACCATTTGGTACGGTAAATAATGTAGTGATTCTCAATGTGGAAAGGATCCCACAACATTATCAATTATGAAAATTTAGAAGGATCCCATATTCTGAGATTTACAAATGATAGAAATGGGAATCATTATTTACTGAATATCATAATTCCTTTCCAAAATTATAGTTCAAACATACATCCTGGAGAAAATAATGGATTCTCAATGCAATGTTTTGGACATTCAAAATAATATAGATGTTATCGGAAAGGAGGGATCCAATGATTTAAAAAATGATATGCAAGGAGTAATAATATTAGGTTCATGAATATTTGTTCCAATGAATACAAAATTAATAAATGTTCTTCTGAATGATGCACATAGCTCAAATGTTTATATTCACCCAGGAAAAATAATTGTATATCAAGATCCCTGAAAAAACTATTGGTGGGATAATATTAATTAGGAGATCGCTGAATATACAACAATGTTCCTGGTATGTCAGTAAGTGAAGGATGATATGAAAAGTTCTAAGGGGATGAAAAAATCATTACCCATACCAACATTGTGATGGGAAAACATCAACATGGGATTTGTCCCAAGAAAAGAGACCACATCCATAGGAAAAAATGCTATATATGTAGTTGTGGATTGTCCAATGAAAACAACCAACATTATAATAATTTGACTGGTCATATCACTTGATCAACATGGATTGATATAAGTTAGAGATGTTGTATATTTTCATGGAGTACCTCTATCGATTATATCCAATTGGGATCTGATATTTGCTGCTATGTTCTAGAAAATCCATCTACATGATCTAAACGATAACCTGAACATCAATACAACATACCATCCTCAAACAGATGGCCAACATGAGTGTATAAATTAGACTATAGAATAAATTTTGAGATAATGTTCTATGAACATCAATAGAGGACAAAATCAAAATATACCTATGTACGAGTTCATTTATGAAAACAGTTTCAATTCGAGCTTCCAAATGGCTCCAAATGATGCCCTTTATTAGAAAACATGCATAATAATAAAATGATGAGATAAATTCAAAGAACATAAGTTTCTAGTACCTATAATGGTCAATGAAATGTTAAGGATGGTTAAAACCATTTAGAAGCACATATATCAGAACAAATTCCATAAAGAGCTAGAAATACAATCCGAATTGAGACATAATGATTAAGGATGGAGAAACATCATTCCTCCACATATATCTAGGGAATATAATCATGTGATTTTAGAAGAAAATAAATCTATGTCGTAGGTACATTACGCCATTTAATATTCAATAAATTTTGGAAGATTTGGCCTTTCAACTTACCCTTCCACCAACCATGTCTAATGTACACGATGTATTCCATAAATTTCTCTTGCTAATGTATATACCAGATCCCTCACGTGTAATAAATTCCGAAGTCGTAAATGGTCTCCCTTATGAGGAGTAGCCAGTGATGATATTGGACAGTATATTCAATGTACTACACAAAAATAATACTCACTTTTTCCTAGTACTATGTCAGAACCAAATGTACAAGGAGGAAACATGGGAACCAGATGAAGCAATGAATGAGAGCTACCATCACATGTTCTCATCATAGTACGAAAATGAAATTTCAGGGGAGAAATATAAAAAGGGAGAAAAATGTAACAACATAGCCCCATATCAATGTAATTTTTCCAATATTAGAATTATGAAACACATATATATCATAGAGATCCCAATGAAAACATTATTGTCATGAATTAATAAAGAAAGAAGTGGAATTATTATAATTGGAGGGACCTGTACATGTGAAAGAGTAACTGGACCATTTAAATAATAATGCAAGTATTAGGAATACTAATCCATTTAATATAATAGTAACATCATCTATGAATGTATAAAAAAATTTATCTATGATATAAATGAATATTTGATATCATTATATCATAGTATATATAAATAAATATTTTACGCAATGTTAAATTATGTGATTGTATTTTTACGAAACAAAAATGGTTATTTAATATTTTATTATTAATATAACAATTTAAATGAAAAAATATTTTCATGAAATAGATTCATAAATTAATATTTTGAAATATTATGATTATTAAATAATTTTATGAGACCTTAACTAATTTGTAAAAGTGTCATAAAATCAATTATAATTTTATAATATATATTTTTTTTGAATAACGGCTTATTTTAATAAAAAATACAATTTCTAATAGGTTCTAAATAACATTCATAAAATGGATTTCTATTTTTAATTAAAAATTCTGAAAATAGGTAAGGGTAATTTTTATGATTTTTTTAAATAATTGATTTTTTGGGGAAAAGAACTCGGAATGGCCTGAAGGCATTCATTTTTTTTATTTTTTATAATCCACCTCTCAAGGGATGAGGTGGAAACCTTACAAGGCCCGGGAGCATAGAGAAAATTACATGACCTGTAGGTCTTAGAGGGAATCACTTTAATTCATGATATTTATCTAATTCGTGAATTATTGAGACATAGATGATATATATATATGAATAAATACCTAAATCTATAAATATAAATAATTATTTAATATATTTATTGATATGTTTTAAGATATTCATAGTCCTGAGCTAAAATAAAAATCAAATCAATAAAATAATCAAAAAAATCCATCTAATCCCCTATAAATACCACCCATCACCACCTCTTCTCCTCACATCTCCAAATCATTGAATTTTGTCCAATTTATAACCCATAATTTTCTCAAGATTCCCCCCCATGACAAGGTGACATTTTTCTAAACAAATTTACAAAAAAAAAAATTTAATGAGGTTCTCCTAGATAATAATTCAAGAGGTAAAATCCATTTCTATTTTCTATCAATTTCATTTAAATTTATATTACATTATTATTCTCTCATTAACTACTATAATACCAGTGGCATGCTAAATCTAGTGTCTTGTATATATTTTAATTATATTATATCAATGTAATAATCCATTATCAAACATATTATATTTTCCCTTTTATTCTAAAAATGAAAACATCATCTTTGAGGGGTTGATTTATCACCAATGTGGATGAAATGTTTTAGTTATCCATTAACAATATCAATGATGGTCATATAACCATTATATTTTCTGAAAAATAATTTAAATTTTATTTTTTAACATATTTTATGATTTTTGTGTATCAAATATACATTATAGTAAATAATAAAACAAAAAGACTTATATATGATTGAAAACCCTGTAAATTAATCTAAACGATTTCTATTAACATTTCATCTAATTAAACATTCTCATATATGAAAAAATAGTAATATGTAATACCGTTTAATCGTATTGAAGTAAATTTATAACATGTAGTTTCAATTTTGGATAATTATTATCACTTATAATATATACGATACATATATACATGGGTACTAGTCATGAAAACAATGAATATGAACTCTCCCGAACGATGAAATTGAACTCTATAACTCTTGTAAATGTCCATAATTGAACATAATAAATTATAATAAATAAAATGAATGTAAATAATATTATTTATCGAGAAATTAATGAATATAATTTTTTAGCAATGTTATATATGTGACTAAATAAATTTATAAATATAAGGGGATTCTAAAATACAATTTAAATTATTTTGGTTATTCTTCTATCATGAATAATTTCAGTGTGGATATTATTTTAATATTTATATTGTATAATTTAAGTGTTCTTACCTTTTATTTTCAGGGATTTACATGTTTCTAAACTAATTTTTTTTAAAATTGAATTATTTTTTTCAATGGACAATTCAATCTGAAAACATATATTATACATCCCTTGAGACTATTTCATCTTCACTCAAGATTGTTTATTCTTATTCAATGTATGTTAATGAGTTTTTATTTGGTAACACCATAGTTTACGCTAGAATTTATGCTTTATGAAATTTACATTAATAAAATTTCCTTTCAATTTTATATTTTATAGAAAAGATTTCAATATATTATATGTAGAATACAATATTATGAAAATGTTATGATTTGACAGGTGCACCTGGAATTATATAGTGCTCCAAAACATTGGACAATGTGATGAAGCCCATGAGATAATGTGAAAAAACCATGAAAATGATACTATATTTTTTCATAATGACCATGTTATGATTATGAAAATATTTTTATATGTGAAGATGATTCTAGATTTGTACCCAATTATGTGTCGTATTGGACCATTAATATATGATACCATATTTTTAAGAATTTTTAAATTCCATGCCATTATATAATGCATCATCTTGTGATTATGATTATGATCTAATTATTATATGATGATGGTGATGATTATTCTAACCCATTTTATATTGATTCATGTATTTATTTATAATTTTAGTGGGCTTCTTGATCACCACTTTCATTTATATATATAATCATGCGATTACTTGTAATATGGAGAATGTGAAGACCAATTGGAATCCAAATTAGAAGAAATTAAATATTTTTTATTTTTTATTATGTAAAAGTTATGTATAAGAAAAAAATTTCAAGACAATAAACTGTTTGATCCTAGATTTTTAACATTTTTATTGTTTTATCTTTAATATGATGTAATAGACTTATAAAAAATGTTGGGTCTCTATAGATTATAATCAAGGGAATCCCATGTTTTTTATATTCCCCTTTAATTATTAAATTAATGATTATTTTTTTGGTTGAGGTTTATTTTGGAAAAGTTATTATGAAGGATAGTCATTGTCCTTTTGATGAAATAATTGAAATATATGTCAATGTTCATTTTCATGAAAATGAAGAAGAATCTAAGTCCATCACTAAGATGGATAGGATTGGAAAAAATGATAGTATGATTAGGAATTTCATTTCACAGGACATTAAAGAGTTCCATCCAGATGACAACATCATAGGCCCCTCTTATTTGTAACCAGGAAACTACTTTTTGTTCAAAAAAATATTAAAACTTGTGAGTCAGTTTTTCATTCATATTTTGAAATTAGGTCTTTTTATGGTTGAGGATAATTATAATATTAGTGTGGATCCATTATTTATTGTAAATGAGTTTTTATAGCCAATTGAGAGTGTATTAAGTGAAAATATGGCATGTTTTTGAGATTATTATAGCTATATTCCCTTATGATGTTGTTTTTTTATTATTCTAGAGATTTGATAACTTTTAGGGATTATTTAGGATGTTTAACTTAAAACAAAAAAGGGGTCTGAATTAAATTATTATTATAGTGGTTGGAAGTATCTTGAAATTATTGAGGGAATGGGTGACCCTTCATCATTTATGAAAAATGATAAAATTTAATTCTATAATTTTGGAAACCTAATTGATGAGATTAGGGAATCGTTCACTTCTTCCACTAATAAATTTATTTCTATATGTCATTATAAGGATAATAGGTGGATGGTTGGAATACTTTTTCACCTATTTATGAATTTTTAAAACCCTCATATGTGGGATTGTATTTGGGAATCCATATTCTCTATTATAATAAAATGTATAGGATTCCTATTTCCACAATTTATTAAAAATTTGGAATATTAAATTCTGACGAAATTTTTGGCCCGAAGATAAATAATAGAAACTATTTTTATTTGAGAATGTTTTCTTGGAACAAGGGGTGAATAATGTACTAAGATAAAAAGGTAATGTTTCCAAAAAAATAAATTACATTAAAACCATTGATGAATCATTCCATTTGAATGATCATGGATATAATTAATTAAGATATATATTCTAAAAGAAGGTGTTAAATTTTTGACATCATCATAGGGGAATCATAATTTTATTATCTTTATCAATTACTATTTGATTCAATAAAATTCCACTACTCTGTTCTGTACCAATCAATATTCGTTAACTAATCTCCCATATGTTTCTGAGACACATTTTAAATGAATTTACATGAATCGACTTAATGATCTTATTTATGTTTTTCTTTGTACTAATATATACGAGGTTAGGTGTGTACTCATGCTACTAGAGGTAAATATTTAAGAAAATGTGGATTACATTCCCCTATATCTTTCTCTAGTTATGTTTTTTTTGTTAATATTAAATTCTTGAAATTAATGTTTATCATCCAAATTTTATTGGAGCTACATTTAGGAAATTGTACGTACAATATCAAATTGATTAAAGGGAACTTTTTTTATGATGAAATTGGAGCCATAATGATTTGTCCTACTGGGTTTCATTTAAAATATTTCAATTTAATTAATACAATAACATAAATTTTTGATTGTTGTGTTTGGTGTTTTATATTTTTATAAAGTATATATTTATGTCATTTTACATGTTTTATTCAAATTGAAAAACCATGTAGTCATTGATACTTATATAAAAATATTTGTGAGAAAAATCTATTCCATTCAAGTTGTTTTTAGTTATTCAATGAATACCTTTTCAAAATTTAATGTGTAATATGAATATTCTTTGATAATTTATGCAATTGTGATATATTTATAATTATTAAGCAGTACTTATTCACTAAAGATGTTTTGATAATTTAATTTCATGTGGAAAAAATAATTTTTGAACTCAACTATGGCCATATTCTTTCATTTTAACTTCTTAATTGATAATCTTGTTGAACATTAACCATTTATGAATGTCCTTGTGCTTTTACAATCAACATTATGAAAAATTTGGGTTTTAATTTTGGTGAGGGGAATTTAATTTATATTGAACTATATTTCAATTTAATCCCAAAAATAACCCTTATAATTTTTTTTAAATTTAAGAGTTTTTAGGAATCATATAGGAATTTTTACTGGATGAATTTTTCTCTAAAATTTTGTCATCATATTTCCACAATGTGGAACTTAATATTTATTACCTCTGGTATTTAAATTTTTTAATAATTTTTCATGTCAATGTTAAAAATGGATTTTAGAAAAATCATAGTATAGTTTCATATGAACATTATTCACTTATGATTTTTTAATTTGAATTTATATCATAACAAACGAATACAACTGGATTAAAAAATAAAAATAATAATCTATGATGAACTCATTCATTGCTTATTTTTTTTTATTATTCATAAACTTTTGTTTGAGGTATTTATTCAAATAATAATTTTCCATACCACCTAATCTAATGGAAATTATATTTATCATGGAATAATTAATTATTTGAGTAATTTCAAATGGAGGTAACTATAAATACAACATTTATTTTGACTCAAATTGAGGTTTATTAAATTGTTTTGAAATAATTTTAATTTAAAAATTTTTTTTAAAGTAAACATTTTTCATAAATGTTTTTTTATTCCAAAGGGTATACATTAGTTCTACAAGAGAGAATAAATGATTTAAAATCAATTTCAAAATAAATTATTCGTGTAATTTTATCATTTTCATGTAGATATTTTCTTTTAACAATTGAATGTTGCTAAATATTGATTGAGTAAAAATATTTCTTCAAGTGTGAGTGAATTTGATGTGGCCAAAATTTCATGTTTTCATAATATCGATATTTACAGATTATCTAAATAGTTGATGATGATTTGTGATTTTATTTTTTCAATTATGGTTTATTGATCATTTTTATTTCTAATTTATAAATTAATCAATTTTTGGATTAATTTATTTTTTTTCTATTTAAAATATTATAAGATACTATTTTTTGGTTAATATTTATTGATAATTTTTTATTATCAATATTAATTTAAATTGTCTTCATTTAATTTAAATAATTTACTATTTATTTAATTTTAGTTGGAGTATAATGTAATTTATAATCTAATAATTTAAATGATTTAATAAATAGTATTATTAATTTATATTTTGATACAATATTAATTGTTATTAGGTGTTATTAAATATTTATTTACATATTTAAATAATGAAAATTATTTAATCATATAAAATTTTATATTTTAAATCAATTTATTTTGTAATAATGAAATTATATATATATTTATTTATACATATATTTAAATCTTTTATATATATATTATTATTCAATTTAGTATATGATTTTTTTTCTATTCGATGTTCTAGTAGGACCACATAACTGATTATAGATTCCCACCATATACTTTTTTACATGGGGAACATTAATCTATATTGTTGGTTTCTCTTAGAAGAGCCCCACCCTTCTTGGACAGGATAATTAATGACAAGATTCCAAACCAAATTCTTATCGTCGCCGCCATTGATGAAGACCAAATTCTGGATCGAAAACATCACTAACCAAGTGAGAATTAATGAATCTACTGAAACCACCATCATTGACCCCAAACCATGCATTAGTGACCATCGATGGATTTCTATGATCCTGATGAAAATGAAAATATTAAAATAATATTAGATGTTTATTGATGGAATCGATGATCGAATACTTATTTAGTTAATGAACCTGATTCTTCCATTACTAATGGATATTTTCACGCCACTCAATCTCACCAGATGACTAATAGATTGGTCCATTATTGAGCCACTCCAAACTCAAGGTGTAGTTAGAGAATTTATACATTAACCCATTTCCCCTTTCGCATTAGAATTATACCATAGAAAATTTGATGAAGACATATAGTTTAATGATTTATTTATGTTTCTATTATGAATGTAACACTGATCTACTGTTTCTAGAATATGTATCAACAATTTAGAATGATGATCTATTTTTTATGTTCATCATAATGATTATTCAATATTCATTGAGTTAAATCACATTCAAACTAATTGTCATTTTTCTAGATTTTTTTGAAAATATTGATTTATTTTTTAGAGGCTTAAATGTTCAATTATAGTTTTTCCCAACAATAATTTAGATGTATGTTTTTTTGGTCATGTTATTTATTTATTTTTTTCAAGGGTAGGGGTTTGTAACCTGATGGTCTAAGGAAACATATTTGAAATGTAATTAATCTTTTTCAACTTAGAATAAAAAATTTCTATATGAATTTCAATATGACATAAATGGAAAACAATAAAATTAGAAGAATACATACATGTGGTAGACATTAAGAACATAATTGAATTCATAGGGGGAGTATAATAAGATTAATATAGTGAATAACTATAATAATGAATCATTAAAGATTGTGTAATTAGAAAAATCGACATTAAAAAAGAATAGTTCTTACACTATTTATTACAAATAAATTTATAGATATTTATTAATGCTCATCTCCAATAATGAGTAGCTGAAAATTAATTTGTAAAATTTGTTTATAATTCATTAAATTTATTATTTTGTTATATTATTCCCTAAATTTTTATTTATGCTCATTTTGTGGCTTAGTTTTCTTTTTTCTGTTTTTAATGGGTCTCATTTTTACACTGCTCTATATAAGGATGGGTGATGATAATAGATATTTTACCTATTTTAATCATCCAAGTTTTAAAAAATTTGAAATTTATCTTGATTGTCTTATTTATTAAATTAATAAAAAGATCCTTAGTTTTTATTGAAATAATCTTCCATAAGACTATTCACTGATGTTTCCATTAAACATATTGACAAATAAGGTCTTAGAATATATTATTTTCTATTCAATAGTAAATATGATGACATATTATTATAGAAGAAAAATAATATCATTAATAAAATTTATATTGATTCCCTAATTTCATCTTATTCTTTCCACTCATCCAGTTGTTTTGAAAATATCCATCCAAATCATCTTATGATTATTTCACTTGTTTTATCATATATGGTCACACACTTTTCTTCATCCATAATTTTGGAAATAGATTCTCTAAACAACTACTATAAAATAAGTTAGTATCAATAAATTTCCATTTATGATTACATGTTCTAAATGTTTCCATGATATGGTATCACATGTAGTAATGGGAACAAGAGTGGGGAGTGAACCCAATTCCTTAATGGAATATTCCCACTACTATTTTCTTAATATTGAACAAATTATATTGATATAATAGAGTAGATAGTGAACCCAATCCACTATGATAGTCTTGGTAGTTCACCTTGACTAATGATTTGACGTTCCATACATATTAATATACCAAAAACATATGTTTGAATATAATGTTATAATATCATGACTTGAGTTATTTGATTCCTTTATGATTATTGTATTAAAAATTTCCACCTTTTCTATCGTGAATATGGTTTTCTGATTTATGAATAGCTGAATATGGTTCAAAAGTTATAATAACATGATCATATACATTTATGGACAATTTTTTCTTATATTGTCATTAATATATCATATATATTCACTTAATAAGAGTCTAATATCACCATTTATTATGTTTCCTTTCCCATGGATATGTTGGAATTTATTATGTATGCATGGTGTTATTATTATTTTAGTAATTAATGATTGTGTGTGTGATGATATAGATATTTTATGTACTATTTTCTTTTGTTTCCATTCTTCCAAAGACACTAAAAATTTGTTGTTTTTAGAATGGATCATCATGATTTATAATGAGTATACATCAAATTTAGATATAAAATATAGGTATTTAATGGTTTGGTCTCTGTAGTTGGTATCTGAGTAAGTTTTAGTTAATTTTAGAATATAGAATGATAAATAATTTATAGAAACCCCATAGAATATAGATAAGTACATGATAATATCTTAAAATAATGATAGTGTTTTAACATTATCATCATTTGGAAATGATGATTAACCCTAATACTTCATAAATAAATATGAACTGTTGAGAGATATTTATGGGATAATTCATATTTTCTTTACGAATCATTATAGTACATTTTAATAGATATTGTTCATTGATGAATTATTTTGATCAAAACATGTCATATATTTTAAAAATGTTTTCAGTATTTAGATATCCTATAAAATATTTTCCTATTTACATGATACCCTAATATGGTAGTTGTTACTCAAAAACAAAATTCCAGCCAATTGTGGGATCTAATATTAACCCATTTAACACTAAATGTGGTGGACTATGTAATGATTTTCCTTTTGGGTTTCAAAATATTATGGTAGGTATAATAAAACATATTATTTATATGATCATGAAAAAATATCTAGTTATGAATCATGGTGGGCATCCAATTGAGAAAAGGAGGGAATAATATTTTGTTGATTCATTTTTTAGGTACCATCCACCTTATTTTACTGGCTCTAATGATCCATTGGATTTTGATAAATGCATCAGTACCAATGAAGTGATATTTTTCATTCTCCAATTCTTGGGCCATCATAATTTTATTTTATCAATCTATATTTCTGAAGGAGGCAATATCAATGGTGGAATATTATAAATTATGTGGTGAAATATGATAAAATTATAATTATATCACGATATGAAATTATTTGGTTTTTGTATAATTTTTCATCATATTCTTTAAAAAATGGAGATGTAAATAAATTATATTATTATGATTTTTTATGTATCAATTTTAACTTAAGATGACATTTTTTATGACATGTGAAATATGATTATGGAATAATCATTTAAACCAAAAGTATGAATAGTATATTCTCCATAATTATAAAAAATGAAACCAATGAACAGTATCCATATGGGACAGTAGGATGTATGATTAAATTATGCGGTGTGCTACCAAGGTAGAACTTCACATTATAGTTTCCCATAAATATAACTATTTTGAAAATTAAATAATGTTATAATTCATAGTAAATTATAATAATAAGTTATCATGATTTGTAGTAGATGAGATTACCATTGTTCTAATTTTTTTGAAGGAATCATGGAATAAATTCCTCAAAGAAAACTGAAAAATGCTTAAATTGTGCGTAATATGTTAACCATTAAATGAATGGTTGATATGATGTGAAGACCCCGATTAATGAAATGAACATTGAAAATTATACACAGAATTCCCCACAAACAATCCCATATACCAAATGCAAGGAGTATGGTCATTATTCTATCCCGTTCTTGAATCTTTAACATAATGGAAATTATCTTCCTTAAAAACCACTTTATACTTGATATTAGGGGAATACCCTTGAATCACTATTATTGATTTTGGATATGATGAAATAAGTTTTGAAAGATGTTTTTATCACCCACACTAAAAACATATAAGGTCATATCTGATTCTTGATATACCTACTCATTTATGTAAGAAGAACCGTATATGTGTTTCACATTACATAGTAATATATTATATTTTCAATAAAAATAGAAAATACTAATTACATGATGATTGAATCTAAATTAATTTATTCTTATCCTACTATAGTATATAGGAATTGATTACTAAAAATATCTCCATTAATTGGTTATTTTAATTGAAATTATTTTTTAGAAGGTTTGGACTTAGATATATATATATATCATAAATAAACAAACGATTAGTGGATGTCAAATTTTATATTATAAAACAAATCATGATCTGCTTTCTTTGTGAGGATAAAAAATAACATAAAATTGAAATTTCATCAATTTTGTGTTTCCTATTTCCTATTAAAAAGGGGTTCTTATATTAGTTGTTTAGAAATAATCTCAATATTAAATATAAAAAAACTGTAGAATATTTTTTTGATGTTTTCATAGATGATTTTCATAGTATTCCACTAAATATGATTATTTATATTTCAAAAGATCTTGTTTTTGATTCTACACTAATTTAAAAAATCAATATAGAATGGAACTGATTGTGTTCCTGGAAGTGATGACCTAGCTCTAATAGAATCTTGATAAGGTATTTATTCATCATTGTGCATCCCCAATGGTTGAACTAATTCTATTATTAATAAGAAAAATGGATTATTGTTATTATTTATTGACAGTTTTGAAAATAATGACATCACAATGAAGAAGGAATACCCTCTATATAATAATGATAATTTCTTCCATAATTAATGAGGATGTCATTATTTTTCCAAGATTGATCATTTATATGAATAAAGTCTATAGAGGGAAAATTGTAAATCCACACCAATGATATAATTTCATACATGGTTTGGAAACTATTAATATATAATGATTTCATTTACACTTACCATAAATCCTGGTATCATCATTGATTTAATGAAAAAAATTTACATATTAAATTAATAATTTTGTGGTTTTATATATATATATGATATTTGTTTATATTCCAAGATAAATTAATAACATGAAGATCATCTTAAAATTCTACTAAAGCCACTAAGGAGTGATCTTTTGAATTGAAAGTTTACTAAGAGTGAATTTTGGTTATTTAAACATTCTTTTATGGGTCATATAAAATCAAGTAGGAGTATATCAATGGATCCATCAATGATAGACGTTGTATCGTAATCCCATACAAACCACAATGATTGAGATTAATTCTTTTTGATTTTTAGGAATATTATTGACTCTTTGAAGTAAATTTATCGTGGATAAATAATCCACCACCAAATTTACCTATGTGGGAATGATTCTGCATTCTATTTATCAATGTTTGAAGATTTTCAAGAAATATAATAGAAGGTTAGTTGTTGAACCAGTTTTTATATTACCATAAATTGTATACAAGTTTTTCATCAATAGTGATACATCGAACATGGGAGGGAGATTTATCATTATTTAGAAAGATACGACGACAGATTATGCCTCAAGATAATGTATAGTTCCAAGGGAAAATTAAAAAACCATTGATTTAGAGGTAATTACGGAGATTATTTCATTAATGATATAGAGGTATTATATCCCTGAAACAATTTTTGACATATATGAAAATTGTAAGAGGTTATATTATATATTCACTATAAAAGAGTTGAGTACATTCCAAAGAATATTGTTGGGGATGATTATTGACAATTAATGCTCAATATATTACAACCATTTGTAGGAGATTAAGGTGTAAGAATATTTACATCGTAAAGATCAAACTATTTTATGTATTATTTGGATCCAAGATTATGTAATAATACATTATTAGAAATGGATGGACATTGATATCAGAATGAAAGGAGAGAAATAATATCATTCTCAAATTAATGTTCAATATTTAGTATATGTGGGTATTAAAGAGGTGGACAAGGATGTTTTAGAGATAAAAATAAGGTGATAATAGTTCCATGGGTCATCATTGATTTTTATAGGTTTATATGATTATGTAACCATGTATGTGTCCCATTAACACTAAACATAAGGAAAGAGTTTTGTATGATCTAGCTCACATCTCATAATTCTCTATTCATCCTATAATTGTGAAGATATATAGTGATATGATAGTGTTTTTTTTTGTAAAATAACATGAAGACTGATATTAAAGATCATGTGTACTATTTCATGGTATTTTTTAAATTTAATACATAAAGACATAATTATATGTGGTTATTTATATCCCTTACCCACACTATTATGTCAATGGTAAATCAACACCATTGATTACAACATTGGACACCCCAAAACATCTAATGATTAAAATTATATTTCAGTTATATTTTATATCCTTATGAAATCAACAGAATTAATTTATATTTAAGAACATCTATTACATTATCTGAATTCGAGTATATACATTATTATTTAAGTGATATTTCATGGATAACCATTCTCAATTTTATCAAATTCATATTCATGAATTTCCTCAATGATATATAAATGCCTTAAGTATTCCTAGGATATGGAGTTGTGTTACATAACTACATATCATCATAAAATTGATATGATATATGAGTGTCCCATTAAAACCCTAGAGGACATGATGATATTCTATTCCATATAGTTCATTGGTTTTTTGGATCAACAAATTCGACTTTTGGAAATTTTTTATAACAATATCTTTCAATTGAGCATTAAGACAGATCCTTATAAATCCATATACGTGGTTAATGTTCAATAATTCAACATTTATGGATGATACTTTATAAATAAAGATAATTTTCTATGTGATATATATGGTAATATAAGAGAAGGTTGAAGCCATTCATTAAAAAATCATGGAAGCTAAAAGTTGATGTAACTCCTTGACCCTTGTTACCCAGAGTAGGTGCATTATTACAAATCATTGGCATGATAACAAGGGATCACGTTTTGAAGGATTGATTAGTTTAGTATCCTTGGTAGTACTAGATACATACATAAGTTTTACATTACATCATTAAATAAATAAATAAAAATCATTCCCCCTTTAAACACACTCATATCCCATAGCTAATTCATGCATGTTAATCATGATATACTTCTCACATCTTGGGAATAATAAAACATAGAAAGGGGTGAGATCAGATGCTCAGTATGGATTAAAATATAATGGAAACATTCAGAAATAAGAAAAAATAATTAAGGCAATGTATAATACTTAAAGAAAATACTTTTAAACAAAAACTTCAGCATTATATGGAAAAAATATAAATTAAATAATTCCATTTACTTATTCACAATTATATTCTACTAGTCAAATAATTTCTTTTAATATCAATAGCTAATATCATAATGATTCAATTCATAATTCCAGACATCATAACCACATAGTCAAGGCCTCGTGAAAAGACAAAAAATATGATTTTTTATGGCCTAATTCCAAGACAATAGTTTGTCTAATGAGACAAACTGATGCATCGTGGAGCTATAGAAGGCTCCACCTGTCACTTACTAGGTCTATTTCAATCCTTATTTGACATGGTTGAAATATAACATAAATTGTTTTATTGAAACTAGCATATGAAATTTTAATATTTTAACCAAAAACAAAGAATGGTATAAAAATAACACATCCAGAGTCAAACATAACTCATCAGTAAAATATGGAATATTGTATTACAATATATCGACGTCAATCAAGAATAATGACTGATATTGACGAAGATGAAAATAACCAGTAAAACTTTTTCAGAGTAATATCACCCATTTCATGAAATCATTTAAAAGACTCACTAGTTATAAAGAAGATGTTAAAAAAGATATCATTGAATCAAAGTGTCTCATACCAAATTGAACCTTTTAAAAATAATTTTAATTTTAGACCATTCATTTCCATATAAAGAAATCCTTAAAACCATTTTTTAAAATATGGACTTTAATGATAAGGCTTAAAAGAATAAGTATTTAAAACATTTAAAATGATATTTTAGATATATTTAATAACCAAATGAGAGACACTTGAATAAAAATAATTGGGGTAATCAAAAAAATTATAATATCATGTGAATAAAAAGATTCATGATATAATATGTCAATGTACAGTATATACACCATATAAAAGTGAATTGGCGCATAACATCAAAGAAGCCTCAATGGATTGTAAGTTGATATGAAATACCTTATAAAGACACTATCATTAAGTTAAAGATAAATCAATGACCTAATTTTGTGTGAAAAATATAAATAAAATCAATATGATTGGATATTAAATGTAAATCAACCAGAGGACATTCACACATATTTTTGTAAAAACAACACCAATGACTTGGATGTTTAACTCAATGAATGCAAATTGAGTTAAGATTACTCTTATCAATTTCATATTGATGACAAGAGAATTAATAAAAGGAGTTACTATGTTTATAAAAAGTATATCCACAAAAGGGGAGTGGGAATTACTATATAAATAAAAAAATAGTGTTTTAATACATATTCATGGATTAAAATAATCAATGAATATTGCGTAAAACACAATGAGTTGAAATTGAAATTAGAAATTCCCTTACCTATTTGGTAACATACGAAACATATATCCCAAGAAAGAAGGATCATACATTATATCTGTAAATACCCATAAATTTAAGTATATTACACAAATAATACAACCATGGGAAGTAAATACAACACACAAAAGGAAACTGTGGAAAATATAGCATGAATCTCACGAGAATAAAAGTTAGATGAAATCACCTTACCACATTGTAATCGATAGAGTTGTATGACAAGAAGTTAATAACCACCAAATGAATCCCATAAAAACATGAATATAAAGATAATCATGATAATATATATCAAATGTAATTACACAATACACAACATGCAATAAATAAGTGGCAAACAATGGAAATCTTACAGAATTAAAAGTAAGATAAGAAACTCATTACCCTCTAAATTTTATTAGTTGAGGGTGACTTATCCTCTGGTATAATGGCGAGATAACTATTATTAAATTATACATGAACCATATACATCAATATCATATCATATATGATCTTCTAATATTTTTTGGGTTATTAATATTTTAGTAGTGTCATTTTCAGGTATTACCTAATTCGTTTTTCTTTATATGTTTGGTTACATAAGTCTTGCTTTTTATGGATAGGATGTATTTGATTCATATCCAAAATGATTTTATGTTCTTAAAAAATATTTTTTAAATCCAAAAATGATATTTATTTTTTAATTATTACGATGGTGAATGAATCTCATGTCGTTCATGGAGAGGTAATCCATACGTCTGCACGAGGGACAATATCAGTCTATTGATAGTGAAATCGTATGTAATTAGATGGTATATCATATTTAAATAATAATTAATATGTTATATTTATTATTTACATTATTTATAATCATTATTATACTCATCCAAATAATAAAGTGTTTGAATAAAAAACTACACCACGACGTGGAAATGATAAGTCGGGCTCAAGCACGTATGCTGACATTGTCATTCATAGGATGGATAGAATAATGAATATGGTTGTAAAGACCCAAAGTTTTTCAATGGAAAATTTCTTTCTTATACTAATGTCATAAAAACACAAAATAATGAACTACTACGAGATAAGTGACCTTTAAAAATAATTTTTTCACCCCTATGGTTAAAATATTAAAGATCCGACATACACAGTTGTGTTCAAGATGGTTTTTTGAGTCTAATGAAACAAAAATATTTTTTGTTGAATAGTAACTTACCCTTATGAATATTAATATGACCCTTATGAATAGTAAATAAGAGTAACATTACCTATGAATAATAAAATAAAATTTAGAAATCATAGAATGTGATAATTTGACCTTAGTAAACGTTTTTGGTATTTTATATGTCATAAATAATTAATTATAATTAATTAATTAATTTAAATGAATAATTATTTTCATGAAATATATTCTTAAATTATTAAATCATTGTCTAATAGTTTTTAGATAATTTTATAAGACCCTACGTAATTTATGAATGTATTATAAAATCAGTTTTAATCTTGAAACTGTTTTTTTATGTAAATTTGTATTTTAATTAAATATTAAATTAATAATATTTATAAAATCAATTTTGAAAAATGGACTTCATTTTTGGATTCTACATGTCGAAAAATGGTTGGGGTAAATTTTTGGGAATTTTCTGAGATACGTGAATTTTTGATGAATAGTGGTATCCGATAATTTACAATAAAAGCTAAATAATGTATTAATTGAGTCATCGATGATGTTCTGCTGATGTAATCCCACTTGGATCGGGATTACATTATAAAATTACTATTATCGGTCATCCAAGACTCACTATTCCTTGAATTTGGTGAAATTAATAAACTAATCAATTTTATATTAAGGAAACCCCTCTCCCCTCCACTATAAAAGCCACCCTTCACTCCCTCTTTTAATCACAACTCTCAAGCTTCAAGCATTGTCTAAGCTCTGCCCAATCTTCTCCCATAGCCCCTATCCCACGCCCAAAATCTCCTGGTCTCATGAAAATACAAAGCATAGGCTTTTAAGGAGGTTCTTAAGAGGAGGATTCTAAAGGTAATTTCTCTCCCTCTTTTCCTTTAATTTCCTTTCAAGTTCAAGATCCTTTATTGATCTCTCCCTACCTATCTTCATCCAAACTATTTTTTAACTCCATTATTATACCTATAATGTAATTTTATGATTCTAATGGTATATTATATCACCCCACACCCTTTCCCTCATCCTTTTATTTTATTAAAGAGAACGTTGTTCACGTGGTGATAATTTATCACCTTCAAAAAAAACATGCTCCCTTCTTCCATTTCTACATTCAATCTGTTCATGAAACCATTTTTATTGTTTAAACAGAATATTTTATATGTATTATGTTCTATTTTAAGTTCTGTAAATATCCTATGGCCATATTACTAAGTTAAAAGTTAAAACGAGTTCGTTGTGATCCAAAAACCGCTCAAATAAACCCAAATAATCTTCATTTAATTATTATCTAATGATTTGTCCACATGGATCTAATATAACTCATTATGAAATCATTCAAGATTCTGTAATGTCATTAATAACATGTAATATTAGTTCTGGATGTTTACCCATGATCTACCCAAACAACAAATTAAGAATACAAGTGGACCGTTCAAGAAAACCATGAAAACGAACATCCCCGATCAATGTTTTTAAACTCTATAAGTCATCCAAAGGTACATAATATAATTATAATGAACCCTATTAACGTATAAAAGGTTCTGGAATTTCAAATTAATGAATATAATGTCCTTATACAGGACATTAAAGAGAAGGAGGCATTCGAGTACAAGGTAAGGGGAAATCTCCAACCCAATTTTCTTCCTTCAGGTTCTCACTCTTTCACTCCATTTTTGATATGGTTACTCCTCAAAGATCATTTTTTCATCATTACCTTTACTTTTCTGGGATATACATGTTTGTCACTAGTTTCTATGTCCATCAAAATGTTTTCCAAAAGAACTCTTCTTTCAAGATCTCACATTTTACATCTCATTCAAGGTTGATGGTTCTTGTATCAAGTATGTTGGTCCCTCTTTATTTTGGAAACCCAAAGCTTATGAATGTGTTATTATGAGATGAAACCCATTCCATTCCATGGGTTATTTATGTACATTCTTGATATGTGTTCTATGTGGCAATCATGATAATGATAATGTTATGATCTGACGGGTGCGCCCGGAATTATATAGCGCAATATGAATGTTTAAATGTGACGGGTGCACCCGGAATGATATTGCGCTCCAATGCATTGGGTAAAGTGATGACTCTCATGAGTAAATTTGAAATTATTTGTGAACATGATGCTATATTTTTTCACAAGTATGTGTGGTAGTTAACCACTAAGACACGATGTTTCATTTTTATGCATTGCCACATTTCAAGTATTTTACTTATGCTCCTATCTTGATTATGATCTTTTGACTATTTTATGATTATGCTCAACCCATGATGTATTGTTCCTATATATCCTCTTACTGGGCTTCTAGATCACCCCTTTTGATGTATATCCTCATGTGGCTACATGTAAGGAGAGGACAAGTGCCACTAAGAAGCTAGTGAAGAAGAAGTTAAATAAATGTTTATGGTTGATGTTGTATTTGTCATGCATGATCCTAGTTTGCCCAAGAAAATAAACCTATGGATACTCTATGTGTAATACTATTATGTTGTTTATTTTTGAAATGATGTAATAGTAATATAAGAAAAGGCAGGGTCGCTATATTTGGTATTAGAGGAATTGTTTAGTTAATTTGGGAATTAGGATTAGTAAACCGTAGAAAAAACCTACAACATGAGACTAAGTACAAATATGCACACAAGGATATTTATCCAGGGATCCCATATGTTATGTTTATGGTATAATTGTTTAAATGGATAAGTTATTCATGAATTGTTACTTATGTTTTGTTCTAACCTTTTCTATTTTAGAAAATGGTGGGAACCAGGAGAAATCAGTCCAACAACTCTTGCGAGGACCAATGCATCGATTGCCCGAACAACATCCCCAATGATTTGGGAGGTGGAATTAAAAACATCATGGTGATTCTTACCCAAATATCTCGGGTTATGAATAATAACCATAATAATGGGGAACATCCTCCTTCACCAAAGAGGGAGAAACTAGCTATCGAATATTTTATGCGGCAATGACCAACGACGTTTTGTGGATATTCTGATCCACTAGTAGCAGAACAATGGGTCAACTCCATGGAGAATATATTTTATGTTCTTCACTATTACGAGACGGAGAAGGTGAATCTAGCCATTTATCGTCTAGATGGATAAGCTGATCAATGGTGGGCTTTGATTAAGAACACCATGCCAAGGGAGGAAATTGAAGAGATGGAATGGGAAGTCTTCAAGATAATGTTTCTTAATAAGTACATCCCAAGAACTCTTCGCATGAATATGGATAGAGAATTCATAGAGCTCAAGCAAAAAGAAGGAGAATCTATCACAACCTATGAAGCAAATTTCACAAGGATCGCAAGGTATGCTTCGGGTTTTGTTATCAACAATGATAGAAAAATTGATAGATTCTTTAGTGAATTAAAACCACATCATCGAAAGTCTCTTGCAATTCGAGACTTTGGGAGTTATGAAGAAGTTGATTGGTGTGCTCTCAAAGTGGAGATGGTGTTTGGAGAATGGTCCCATGGCTATGGTGATAAGAAAAGAAAGATGGAGTTTCATGCTGGTGGATCTAGTGACAAAGGTGGGAAGAAAAATCGACCCACATGCCAAAAATGTGGGAAGTTGCACCATGGGAACTGCGTCAAAGGTACAGTGAAATTCTTTAAGTGTGGGAAGGAAGGACACCAAGCTCATGAGTGTTGAAAATACATGAAAAGGAAGGATAATGTAGCCGATGAATGGAGAGAACCACTCGTGGTTCAATGCTCAACTGTAGGGATCTAGGGCACCATTCAAACCAGTGCACTAAACCTCAAGCTCTCGATGGTAATCAGCGCCAACAACCACTAAAGCCAAAGGATCATGGGATGGCTTATGCCATCACTACTGTGGAGGTGGAACATGATAATGAAGTCGTACAAGGTACACTTACTATTCACTCATGAATGGAAAAAGTCTTTTTTGATTCTGGTTCTATGTATTCCTTTATATCTTTCAAGTTTTCTAGAACTATAGAATCGAAGCCCCGAAATCTTGAAGTAGAGATATCTTTAAAAACACCAAGTGGTGCAATCATTGCAACCCAAGTGTTTGATTCTTCTCCTATTGACGTATGTGGGAAGATTCCTCCGGAAAATCTTGTAATACTTCCCTTGGTGGAATTCGACGCTATAATGGGAATGGATTGGCTCTCTTTATATAGAGCACATATCAACTATCGGGAAAAGGAAATATATTTTCATATTTCGAACCATCCCATGCTCCTCTACAAATGCAAGGAAGATCATGAATATCCTTTGAAAAATCCTTCAATGGTGTGGGTGTTGATTCCCTATGAAGATGCATACCTCGCCCAAATGGTTGAGTCAAAGGAAAGTTCCAACCTTGAGGAAATGCCCATCACGAGGGAATACAGTGATGTATTTCCTGAAGAGTTACCCGGAATTCCCCGGGATCGTGAGGTAGAGTTCTTAATTGAAATCATACCTGGAGATACTCCTATCTCGAAGTGCCCCTATAGGATGGCTCCTATCTAACTGGAAGAGTTAAAGAAGCAGCTGCAGGAGCATCTGGACAAAGGGTTCATACACCCTAGTGCATCACCTTGGGGTGCGCCAGTGCTCTTTGTAAGGAAGAAGGATGGAACCATGCGGCTTTGTATCGATTATCGGGAACTCAACAAGATCACCATAAAGAAAAAGTATCCTCTCCCAAGGATTGATGACTTGTTCGACAAGTTGAGAAGAGCTCAATACTTCTCAAAGGTGGATCTTCATTCTGGATTTCATCAAGTAAAGGTGAAGAAGGATGATATTCAGAAGACTGCCTTCCGTACAAGGTATGGGCACTGTGAGTTTTTTGTGATGCCCTTCGAACTTACTAATGCCCCTGCAATATTCATGGATTTGATGAATAGAGTCTTTAGACATTACCCCGACAAATTTCTGGTAGTGTTTATCAATGATATTCTCATCTACTCCAAGAGAAAGGAGGAATGTGAAGAACATATAAGACTTGTGTTGGCGACATTGATAATGGAGAAGTTGTATGCCAAGTTCAGCAAGTGTGACTTTAGGACGAATCAAGTCACTTTCTTGGGACATGTGATCACAAGCGAGGGAATTTAAGTAGACCCTTCAAAGACAAAGGCGATTGAGGGATGGCCCAGGCCCTCTAGTGTAACAGAAATCCGTAGTTTTCTTGGATTAGCTGGGTAATATCGACATTTTGTGAGAAACTTCTCACGATTGTCAAGCCCGCTAACTAAGTTAACAAGGAAAGGGGTAAAGTATGTCTAGACAGATGAATGTGAGGGACGCTTCAAGGAGCTAAAGAGAAGGCTGATCACTGCACCTGTACTCACACTACCGAAAAGTGGAGAAAGTTTTGTGATATACAGTGATGCATCAAAGAAAGGCTTGGGTTGTGTACTAATGAAAAATGATAATGTGATAGACTAATCCTCACGACATGTGAAGATCCATGAGCAGAACTACCCGACGCATGATCTAGAGATGGCATCCATGATTTTTTCCTTGAATATATGGAGGCACTACCTTTATGGCGAGAAGTGTGACATATACACCGACCACCATAGCCTAAAGTATATATTCACACAAAAGGAGCTCAACATGCGTCAAAGGGGATGGTTAGAGCTAATCAAGGATTACGATTTCTCTATTCACTATCATCTTGGAAAGGCGAACAAGGGAGCGGATTCTCTAAGTAGAAAAGAACCTACTACTCTATCCATGTTGAGGATTGAGAAAGACCCTATCTTCTTGGATATGCAAAGGATGGATTTGGGAATCGTAAGGGCAGAGGATACATCCTACCTTGCCCAAATAATTGAGCAACAATCCATCCAACAGATGATTAAGGAAGCACAAAGGGATGATGTGGAGATACATAAGAGGGTGAATGCAGTAATGGAAGGGAACCTGCAAGAGTTTCATCTCGACGATGATGGTGTGGTCCGGTTTGGAACACGGCATTGTGTGCCTTCATCACCTGGGATAAAGAAGGAGCTATTGGATAATGCACATAGCTCAAATTTCTCTATCCATCCTGGAAGTACCAAGATGTATCGTGATCTCCGAGAGCACTTCTGGTGGGATAACATGTAGAAGGAGATTGCGGAATATATATCAAGGTGCTTGGTATGTCAGCAAGTTAAAGCTGAGCGACAAAAGTCCAAAGGTATGATGCAACTGTTGCCTATACCCATGTGGAAATGGGAAAATGTTACTATGGACTTTGTCATGGGTCTCCCGAAGACGTCAAAGGGGAATAATGCGATATGGGTTGTGGTTGACCGAGTCACCAAGACTGCCCATTTTATCGCAATTCAGGAAGGCCTATCGCTTAAACAACATTCAAAGATATATGTGAAAGAAGTGTTGTGACTTCACGGTGTTCAACTCTCAATTATCTCTGACCATGATCCAAGGATCACATCTATGTTCTGGAGGATCATTCAACATGCTTTGAGTACTGAATTAAATTTCATCACGGCCTATCACCCCCAAACAGATGGCCAGTCTGAAAAGACTATTCAGACACTCGAAGATATTCTAAGATCATTCTCTCTAGAATTCAAAGGTTGATGGGATTAGCACCTCCCATTGGTTGAGTTCCCATACAACAATATTTTCCACTCGAGTATTCAGATGGCTCCTTATGAAGCTCTTTATGGGAAGCGATGTATAACTCCAACCTGTTGGGATGAAGTTGGAGAAAAAAAGCTACTTAAACCTGATCTTGTGCAGGAGATGACAGAAAAGGTTCAAGTCATCCAGAAACACATCAAATCTTCTCAAAGTCGGCAAAAGAGCTATGCTAACAACTGTCGAAGGGACTTGGAGTTCGACGTTGGAGATAAAGTCTTCCTTCAAATATCTCCATGGAAAAGATTCATGAGATTCGGGAAGAAAGGGATGCTAAGCCCAAGGTACATTGGCCCCTTTGAGATCCTTGACCGTATAGGAGCCGTGGACTATCGTCTGGCACTTCCACCAAATATGGATCAAGTTCATGATGTGTTTTATGTATCACTACTAAGGAAGTACATACCAGACCCTTCACGTGTACTAAACTCAGAGGTGGTACAGCTGGAGTATGATCACTCCTATGAGGAGCAGCCGGTAAAAATTCATGACTGAAATGATAATGTTCTACGAAACAAGACAACATGCCTTGTCAAAGTGCTGTGGAGGAACCATAAGTTTGAGGAAGCAACTTGGGAACCAGAAGAGGTAATGAAGGAGAAGTACCCTCACCTGTTTGTGCAAAGTGAAATTTCGGGGGCGAAATTTCTGAAGGGGGGAAGAATGTAATGACCCAAAGTTTTTCAATGGAAAATTGTTTCTTATACTAATGTCATAAAAACACAAAATAATGAACTACTAAGTGATAAGTGACCTTAAAACATAATTTTGTCACCCCTATGGTTGGAATTTTAAAGATCAGACATACACAGTTGTGTTCAAGATGGTTTTTAGAGTCTAATGAAACAAAAATAATTTTTGGTGAATAGTAACCTAACCTTATGAATAGTAATATGACCCTTATGAATAGTAAATAAGAGTAACATTACCTATGAATAATAAAATTAAATTTATACATCATAGAAAGTGATAATTTAACCTTAGTAAACATTTTTGGTATTTTATAAGTCATAAATAATTAATAATAATTAATTAATTAATTTAAATGAATATTCATTTTCCTGAAATATATTCATAAATTATTGAATCAATGTCTAATAGTTTTTATATAATTTTATAAGACCCTATGTAATTTTTGAAAGAATTATAAAATCAGTTTTAATCATAAAACTGTTTTTTTAATGTAAATTATAATTTTAATTAAATATTAAATTAATAATATTTAGAAAATTATTTTTGGAAAATTGAATTCATTTTTGGATTATACACATCGAAAAATGGTTGGGGTAAATTTTTGGGAATTTTCTGAGATACATGAATTTTTGATGAATAGTGGAATCCGATAATTCACAATAAAAGCTAAATAATGTATTAATTGAGTCATCGATGATGTTCTGCTGATGTAAGCCCACTTGGATCGGGATTACATTATAAAATTACTATTATTGGTCATCCAATACTCACTATTCCTTGTCTTTGGTGAAATTAATAAACTAATCAATTTTATATTAAGGAAACCCCTCTCCCCTCCACTATAAAAGTCACCCTTCACTCCCTCTTTTCCTCACACCTCTCAAGCTTCAAGAATTGTATAATCTCTGCCCAATCAAATCCCCTAGCCCCTCCCCCACGTCCAAAAGCTCCTGGTCTCATCAAAAGACCAAGCATAGGCCATTAAGGAGGTTCTTAAGAGGAGGATTTTAAAGGTAATTTCTCTCCCTCTTCTCCTTTAATTTCCTTTCAAGTTCAAGTTCCTTTATTGATCTCTCCCAACCTATCTTCATCCAAACTGTGTTGTAACTCCAGTATTATACATATACTTTAATCTTATGATTCTAATCGTATATTATATCACCCCACACCCTTTCCCTCTTCCTTTTATTTTATTAAAGAGAACGTTGTTCATGTGGTGATAATTTATCACCTTCAAAAACAACATGCTCTCTTCTTCCATTTCTACCTTCAATCTGGTCATGAAACCATTTTTATGGTTGAACCAGAATATTTTATATGTATTATGTTCTATTTTAAGTTCTGGAAATAACCTATGGCCATATTACTATGTGAAGAGTTAAAACGAGTTCGTTGTGATCCAAAAACCGCTCAAATAAACCCAAATAATCATCATTTAATTCTTATCTAATGATTCGTCCACATGGATCTAATATAACTCATTATAACATAATTCAAGATTCTGTAATATCATTAATAACATGTATTATCAGTTCTATATGTTTACCCATGATCTACCCAAACATCAAATTAAGAATACAAGTGGACCGCTCAAGAAAACCATGAAAACGAACATCCCCGATCAATGTTTTTAAACTCTATAAGTCATCCACAAGAAAATAATATAGTCAGAATGAACCCTATTAATTTATAAAAGGTTCTGGAATTTCTAATTAATGAATATAATGTCATTATAAATGAAATTAAAGAGAAGGAGGCAATCGAGTACAAGGTAAGGAGAAATCTCGAACCCAATTTTCGTCCTTTGGGTTCTCCCTCTTTCACTCCATTTTTGATATGGTTACTCCTAAAAGATCATTTGTTCCTAATTTCCTTTAATTTTATGGAATATAAATGTTTTTAATTGGTTTTTATGTCCATCAAAATGTTTTCGAAAAGAAATCTTCTTTCAAGATCTCACATTTTACCTCTAATTCAAGGTTGATGGTTCTTGTATCAAGTATGTTGTTCCCTCTTTATTTTGGGAACCCAAAGCATATGAATGTGTTATTATGAGATGAAACCCATTCCTTTCCATGGGTTATTTATTTACATGTTTGATATTTTTTCTATGTGGAAATCATGATAATGATAATGTTATGATGTGACGGGTGCGCCCGGAATTATATAGCCCAATATGAATGTTTAAATGTGACGGGTGCGTCCAGAATTATATAGCGCTCCAATGCATTGGGTAAAGTGATGAATCTCATGAGTAAATGTGAAATGATGTTTGAACATGATTCTAGCTTTGTTCACAAGTATGTGTGGTAGTTAACCACTAAGACATGATGTTTCATTTTTATGCATTGCCACATTTCAAGTCTTTTACTTATGCTCCTCTCACGATTATGATCATTTGCCTATTTTATGATTATGCTCAGCCCATTATGTATTGTTCTTACCTATCCTCTTACTGGGCATCTAGCTCACCCCTTTTGATTTATATCCTGAGGTGGCTACATGTACTAAGGAGAGGACAAGTGCCACTAAGAATCTAGTGAAGAAGAAGTTAAATAAATGTTTATGGTTGATGTTGTATTTGTCATGCATGATCCTAGTTTTCACAAGACACTAAACCTATGGATCCTCTATGTGTAATACTATTATGTTTTCTATCTATGAAATGATGTAATAGTAATGTAAGAAAAGGCAGGGTCGCTATAATAGTTGTACAATATTTATAATAACATCAAAATATGAATAATGTACTGGATTTATTATTTTGGTATGGGAACAACCATTAAATAGGATGTGGGAAAAGAAAAGAACATTGAAAGAGGTGGTGAAATTATTACATCTTCTTCGGGTGATTCCTATTGATTTGATCATAAGGGAACATTAGGTTGGCTTTCTGATCAATGTAAGGCCTATAGGTTTATGTGAGGGTATTTCAAAGGATATTTGAGCAGGGGTAGGCCGAGCCAAATGGATTTGGAGGTGTGATTTTTAGAGAAGAGTATGTACCCTTTTATAAGAGAGGTAAGGGTCACTTTAGGAAAATCTTGATATATTATTTTATATTACAATCATTGAGATAGCCCAAGATTTTATTGTATGTTAACTCTTCAAATTATTTCAATAACATCCGCTACACGAAACATCAAGTTAGAGTGCACAATGAATTACAAAAGTAGCCGTTCAAAAAAGAGGTTATGAATAGTATTAACCACAAATTAAATATTATATATCCGATATATAATTAAAATTCATCTTTTCTGTTTCTTAGACATAATATATGAAAAATTCAATTTTTATGATAAAGAGGTAGTTTTTAAAAAATGTTCTTTTTTCACCTTTTAATGGAGAACCCTTTTTAAATACAATATTTGACACTTTTATATATTAAATTTTTTGAAATTAAATTCTTCTATAGAATTGGGACATAAAAATTTTAGTTTGGATATATTTTCGGTACCTTTTTGATAACTTTCATATTTTGATGAATAGTTAAAAAAAGGTATATTTTAATTAAAAACTGCATTATTAATCGAAAACATTTATAGTTTCCAATTATACATTTTAGTGGTTTTAAAGTATCATTAGACAATATTTTTACCATTTAATATAATTTATGTCGTTTTATGTAATTTCACATTTAAAATGGACATAAAAAATTGTCAATCTTTTGAGAGTTATTATTTCTTAAAAAAATGCTTTCCGTTTTAACAACGGGAATTAATTTTAAATTAATTTTTTACACATTTATGTTTTGAATTTTGAAAATTAGATTCCATTTTTGGAATCATAAGGTCCTAATTTTTTAAATAGGTAACTTTTATTTTTGGACATTATAAATATTTAATTCTGTAAATATTTTATTTACCATGGTTAAAGGGTAAATCCTATAAATTAGGGTAAAAATAATATTATTATCATAATAAATTACGTTAACACATGTTCTATTCCTATTGGATGATTCATTTCCGAACATGGGCATCCGTGGGTCGATTTTGGGACCCCATGGATCCACATGGGAGTGATATTGACATTTTATATTAATTAATCTAACTTAAAGTCAAAAATAACAAAAGCATATATCTTTGAGTACAACATTTTTGTATATGGTTATATATTTAATCTCTTTGACTATAAATATTCATTTGAAAGATATAGATTTTTTTTACATGATGATATTTTATTTATAATTTTTAGACATTAAATAATAAACTTTTTTTATGAGATAATGATGATGCAGTAATTGCCTAATTAATGAATGAATCAAATAAATGGTATTGTAAATATTAAAATAAATAAACTTTTAAGGATTTGATTCCATCAACGAATTATATAGGTGAATATGACATGTTAGGATTAATTTGGTTTATTTTTTTTTCATGTCATAATGTTGTGATGAGTTTAAAAAATACCAAATACTAAATAGTGTCAAAATTGACATAATTGAGTTTTTAAAACAAAAACTATATTATTAGTTGAGATAATATTTTTAAAAATATAAGGTTCAGCCAAAATACTTATATAAGGTTATTTATTTTAATAATAAACCACATGGGGTTCGATTGGATTGTTATAGTATGGTTATTAACCATATAATATAAAAATACAAAGAGACATGGTAAATGTCAAACTATTTAACTAAGAGTTGAATCTAAAATATCTGGTTAATATGGTGACCTAAACCTATCCAAAAACTATTGTTTGAGAGGTTTTTGACACATCCCCACCATATCCTATAAATAAATCATTTTGGAGCCATTAAAATTGAAAATTATTTTATTATAAAATAATATTTCAAGATTTACCTAAAGTGACCCACACCTCTCTTATAAAAGGGTACATCCCCTTGTCTTAATTTCACACCTCCAGAGCCATTTGGCTCGACCAAACCCTTCCCAAATATACTCCAGCATTCCTACCTTCAACTTAGAGGGATTTAATTGGTCATCAAGCCAACCAATGTATCCCGATTGATCAAATCAAAATGAATAACTCTAATAAGAGATAAAATATTTCATTACCACTTTCAAGTTCATTTCTTCTTCCACTTCCTATTTCATTGTTGTTTCCATTATAAAATAATTACTCCCATCTCTTATATATACAGTGATGTTATTATAAAAATCGTACAACCATTTTCATTATTTTATCCATCATGTGAATGAAAAATTCAACACACATGCGTACCTACGGCTTACCCTCTCCACAACGTGGTGTGGTTTATAATTCAAACACATCATTATTTGTATGGGTATAATAATGAGTATAAATGATGTAAATAATAAATATAACATGTTATAGATTCTGTATATATGATATACCATCCAATTATATATGATTTCACAATCAATATAATGATATTGTCGCTCGTGCATACGTACGAAATACCGTCTCCACGACGCGATGAGATTCATTCCCACGTTGACCATTCAATGATGATTAAATATATATATATTATTAATAAGTATGTAATATATGAAAAATGATTCTATTGAAGATATATATATATATATTTATATGTTTTCATACATAAATATATCTTATTCACTTACTTTCATTCAATATGATATAAAAATGAAAACAACATTTTTGCGTACGTGTGGCCAACCGTCACCATAAACAGTTCCTTCCATTTCATATATCTATCAATTATAAATATTTATATTGATAATATAAATGAGATATAAATGAAGATTTATATTTTTGAAGTATTTAAATCATGATCTATATGATATGATCCAGAATAACATGTTAAAACACGTAAAAATGATTTATTATGATTCAAATCTTCGATATTGTATTGAATGATTTGTGATATATTTAACTGTGGATGTGTTATTTTTATATCATTCATGGTTTATGGTTAAAGTATTCACATTTCATATGTTACTTTCTATAAGAATTTTTATGTTATGTTTCATCATTTTCATATGAGAAATTTATTAGACATAGTAAGTGAAAGGTGGAGCACGCTATAGCTTCTCGTTGCATCGGTAGGTCTCGTGAGACAATGGGACGTGGAATTGGTCGAGGGTCATTATAGGAAAATCATAAACTGTGGTTTTATTATTAAATTTTTTTTAGTTTCTAAAGGCTCGAAAAAGAATTATTTCATGGAAAAGGTTGGGATGGGTTGAAAACCTCTAAAAAAGGTTTTATACAGGTTAGGTCACCATATTAATCTTATCTTTTAAATTTAACTGTTAGATAAATAGTTTAACTTTTACCATGTATTCATTTGTTATTATAATAACTGGTTAATAAACATACTATAAAAAGTCAAGAGAACCCCATGTGGTTCATTATTGACATGTCTAACATTATCTAGGTCCTTTGGACGATCCATAGATTTTTCGGAATATTATATCATTTAATAATATACTATTTGTTTTAAAAACTAATTTATGTCAATTTTGAAGCTATTTGGTATTTTGTTATTGTTAAAGACATTAAAACCTTATCACTTAAAAAAAATTATTTAATCAACCCTAAAATTTCATATTAACCAATGAAAATAGTGGAAAGCATCAAAAGTTTTAATTTACATTTATTTGGATATTTATAATATCAATTATTTTAATCATCCAGTAATAAGGTAATTACATCATCATCATTATGTCGTAAGTAAGTTTAAATATTTTATTTCTAAAAATTATAAATATAATAAAATTATTTTTAGGAAATCAATTTTTCATTCTATTGAATTTTTATAGTCCAATTTATCTTATGTCTAACCATATATTAAATATGTTTTAGTTAAGAAAATATGAAATTAACACTCATAACACATCTTTAAATAAAATAATAATAAATGTCATAATCTAATACAATTGGATCAAAGAAGATCATATTTTATTCCTAAGGTTGATTTTTGTTGAAATACACTTATTCAATAGAATTATGACATGTGTTAGGGTAAGTATAATATCATTTTCATAATTAATTACCCAATTTACTTTTAATAATGGTAAATATATGTCAAAAGTTACTATTCACCAAAAATTATTTTCATCTTATTGAACCACATTTTACATAATTATGTCAACCATGTCTCTCAGATTTGTTAAATTCTATTCATATAAATGGTAAAATGACGTTTTATGAAAATTTTCCAATGTGAATAGAAGGTGGGGAAAAGACGTTAAAAAGTACAATATAATTTAATATATAAAATTTTATTATAAAACAACTCCAATAAATTACATTAGACTAATATAGGTATTATTTATATATTTTTACATTAAAATAAATTTAAATAATAATAATAATTGTTTAAATAAAAGTTTTTATTTAACAATAACGTTGTGTTTTCACTGTTCATCAAAAATTGAATGTTTTCAGAAAAATACCAATAACTCAACCTATGATAATTTTGATATTACGAATCCAAAAATGAAGTCTATTTTATCAAATTCATAACACAGATGTTTCATTGATTAATTTAACATTATTTCTGGCTATCAAAACCAGAAAGCGAGTTTTGGAGAAGTAAAAAGTATCGAAAGATTTATATGTGTTAATGTCTAATTTAAATATTAAATTATTTCCAATGACCAAAATTTGAATAAATTATAAAAATATAATCTTATTGTACATCAAAAACATTCAATTTTATATTTTTACACATTACTTATTTTGATTAAAAAAATTTGGTTTCAATTAAAATGTAGTATTTTTCACTATTCATCAAAATATAAAAGCTATCAGAAAGAAAACAAAATTTTATCCAATTTAAAATTTTATGTCAACCCACTAAAGAAAAATTTAATTTAATGAATTTGAATATATAAAAGTGAAAAAGATTTGATTTAAAAATGGTTTCCCATTAGAAGGAGACAAATTTCATTTTTTAAAAAAATACATCTTTTATCTGCAAAATTGAATTTGTCATTATATTATGTCACAAACGATTAATGTTAAATTTATATGGGGCGTATATAAAATAAAAAATGTGGTTATTACTATTCATAACAGCTTTTTAAAGGGCTAGTTTGACTGGTCCTGGTGCTCTTGAACTCGGTGTTGCGTACTTCGCACGGTATCATATTATTTAAAGAAAAACACATTGTGGATGCTTGGGGTGTTAAAGTTATCCATAAATATGTTGTGAAGATAAAATATAATTGGATGGAGATCGTTACTCTATGATATTTACTCCATGATGATGGAAAAAACTAATATTAAAATTCCCAACTCGGAAAATATAGTTACGAAAATACATGACCTCAGTTACCATTATCCTTAAAAGGAATACAATGCCTCATTAGATGTTACAAAGGAGAACCACCGAAGGAAAGAGTAAATTCAGCCATTATAAGAAATAATAAAACAAATCATGAAAATTACATCATGAGGATTTATTATGAAACTAGAAAAATCAATGAAATTCTAATATCTTATAGAAATAAAACACTATAGGTACATTTATTTCCCAAAACCACTTCATTTCAAGGATCATAGTAATATCGATCACATAATAAAAAATATATATATGAAGGGGTAGAATGATTACAACATGATTTGAACTAAACATGTAATATTTTCCAATATCAAAAAAATTAGTCACTAATGATGAAGTTATAGTGATGGTACCTATCAGAGTCACCATACCCAAATTAACTTCCTATGGCGTCACTTATAATTTGAGAATAAGCTTTAAATCAGATTATTATGGCCTGAAACCCTTAGTCCATGAAACATATGATTGGTCTATAGTAATTTTTGGCTTCTCTATGTCCATTAAACATCATGAATAATAAGGTGTCCAAATAATCCATAATAACAGTAGATATTTTATTCCTTGGTATAAACCCAATTCAAATGCCTAACATTCCCACACTAAAATTAATTAAACGGTCCTATTAAAGGATATATAAGAGGTTTGAATGATTATTTCTACTTAGAAATCCCAGAAGACTCATCACACTTCCTCCTGTATTTAATGTCAAAAATTGAACATCCACTTGGGGAAAAAGGGACCTCCATCCACCATTACATACTAGCCGTTTCAGTCATAATGATAAAAAATCTATCCAAAACATCAACATTTTAAGTGTTATTAAAAAAGAAACCATGTGATAGGATATCATTTTAGAAATATTTCTTATACTATCAAGCCCTCAATATCCTATTGGATATAAACTTTAAAAAATATAGAACATGTTTTGCAATATAGTTCTTGTTTTGTGTGAATGTCCTTCCAGCATGATGATTGTTGATAAACTATGTAGTCTTTTTCAAAAAAATAGATTATAGATATAAATTATTATAGAAATGAACTATAATGTTTTTATACTCGAAAAGCACATTCTCTTTTTCCATTACCATCAAATCCCACCATCTTCTTCTTGGACTCACAATATTGTAGGTTTGGAATTTCACCTTTATAGATTCTTGAATATCTAAGAACTCAAAAATAGATCATTGTTGTCATCTATTATTAATCCTTTTGATGATCAGTAAATATTTTTAAATATACGGGTTTCTATAAATGAAACTCTTGAGTGTGATCATTACTTACAACCCTCTATGTTTTTAACGTCGAGGAATGAATGGAATTGTGTGTTGGTACCTATCCCATATCATGGACATCAAGAACTATTGTCTCAATATGAATTTGGTTAACTGGAGGATTCTTTTGTTGTGGTTCACTAGCACCTTCGTCCTTCACCGTATTGAAATGTCTCTTCTATGTATTAATGCCATAGAACAACAAAATATAATAAAAAATTCATAAAATGGATACAACCAAAAATAAATCAAATAAGTGATACAATATTATCAAATCCATTAAGAATAATTCATGAAATGGACTTCCTCATACATAGATTAAATGTAGTGAAATTTCTTTATATCAAGTCAAATTCTTCATAAAATTTGACTTTTCTGAAAACAAAATTGGTTACATAAGGATTGTTACAAGGAGGGATATCTAAAAACATTATAATAAATACCTACTATGCCACAAAAAATATACCTCCTATCTACCAAGAAAACCCAACTACATACCGAAATAAATAGAAGATATAAAAAATAACATCCTTTTATACCCAATTCTCACAAACCATCTTGGATACCATGGTACACATATGCCTGACCAGGCTCTGACATTGCCCGAATGGAACTCTCAATCCCCATTGGTTGGTAACTAGCACCAAGAATCTTACAATGAATTGATGTGAATTATTTTTCCACCAAAAAAATAATATAAAAGACAAAAGTCTGTAGGCCCCACATACCTCGTGGAGAAGGCACTAGAATTCAACAGATAAAAAACCAATAAAATTTTATTATCAAGTGACATAACATATGACATGCCAACCATTAAAATATAACCCATCTCTCAGGTGGATCTCATTTCTAGAATTCACCTCTACCACTCGAGGTCGCAAGGATCTAGGATGTCTACCACCTTCAATTGTCATCATCCCTCAACCCGATGTTTTATAATTATTATCTTTATATTCTCGAAGGTCATGGTATGGTGTGAGTTGTACAACCGAGCAGTATCTTACCAAGTGTTCATTAATAAATTCTAAAATAATTACACTAATCATGAATTAATCTTAAATAAAATAATAACATCTATGAAATTTATATATTATTTAAAAATATGTTATCATTATTAAAAATGATGAAATATATATTAATACCATATTAATTGAATATTTTACATAAACCATTATATAAATAAGATAACATAAATTGTAAAGTTCCCTTTCAATGGTACGTAATCAGCCAATGAATTATATCATAGCACTATTTAATAATACATGAGGTATGTTAGTTTCTATAAATAATATCATCAAACATATTAATCATCACCACTGATCAAGGAAGGTTTTCATGGTTGAATCAGCATCCCATTAGGGGAGTCTATTATGTGAAATCTTGTTGAACATTATCTAGTTAATGCATTAATCATAAATTCATTTCTATGGAGTCATATTCCAAATTAACATATCCATGTTAACCACTAATATCCAAGTAATACATGTTCTTAAATCATCGGATCAAGAAATAATGGGAAAATAAATCATCTAAAACAATTTCAGAATACAATATCCCTTTTTCAATTTTCAACATCACTTTCTCATTTAAAATAAGATAATAGGTTTTCTTAAGTTCAGAACCTTCTCAAATATTCATCCAATTTATTACATTTATCTAAAGGCTAAACATCAAATCATCTCATCAAATCAAATTTCCAAATAAAGACATCATTTTTTCTCAAATCCACATAACACTTCCAAACCCATTAAATATTTTGTTTTTCATAATTTCAATGATCTATTAAAAATAAATATAAATCCACCAAAATTTTGGTTTCCAAATCAAATAAAAATATATTTGAATTCAACATTGGAATTTAATGTTTCAATTTTAGGGAATTCATATAGAACAACATTCCTATAATCACTTACTAAATCAAACCCCACCACATTAAACAAAAATGAATAAAGATAGTGAAGGAGATTAAAATTAAATTACTAGATCAGAATTCATAATTATACAGATATTAATCAATCATAAATTAAAAGATTACACCATAGTAAACGATGGATTGTTCAAGGAAGGATAAACTCAAGAAAATGAAACTCATCAGAGATAAAACACCTAACTGAGAAACCTGGGAGGGTAGGAGTCGCTCAAATCAGGAATGATAATTCATACTGTAAAATAGAGAGGCACATTAAGAGTTCCAAGATAAATAAATCATTTAGAAAAAATAAACATGTTGGGTTTTGGGGGATTTACATCATAGTATAATGTTTTGTGGAATAAAGAACCCCTCAAAGCATATAAAATGAAAATTTTTTTGTGTCACGACATCCTCCCCACAATGAGTGCCCCTCCTAGGATGGAAATGTGAGAAGATATATAATGAACCTTCAGTCCCACCTCCACTAGGCCCTGGGTTTTTTACTAGCACCAAGGGTATAATAAACACACTGATGGGAGGAATTAGCCTCTAATAGAACACATGTGAAAGATAACATTATGAAAAGAATAAACCAAATCCTTCTCAGAAGACAATATAAAAGAATACCCATTTAATGATGTGTAATTTCTTGAATACTACTCCCACATAATGGATGAAACTGCAAGCTTAAAAAGAATGTTAAATGGTAGTGACCACAAAACACAAACAACTCTTGCAAAACCCTAAGAAAGTAGTTACCAGCTTGATTTCCAACATGCTCTATGTGATATAAAAAATAGTTTATATGCATGTAAGGTGGGTATGAAAGAATACTCATTAGGGTCCTCCTAGGATCCCCTCTTTAAATTGTAAATAAAGAATTATAATGTATAGTGAACAACAAGTGAAACTAAATAATCACCTACACAGGTATACTATGTTCCTAGCTTCACCATGGCTACTCTAATAAAGTATCACATACAAAATTATGTAATACAATAAATAATGTCAAGGGTAACCCACCACCAATTCCTAACTAGTTTTCCACCTTTCCCTAATATCACATTTCTTGAGCAACTCTCTCCAAAAAACAAGTCCATCAAACACCCAGGTGATGCACCAAAACATTCACCATGTGCGTCAGCATTCTCCTCGTTCATCACACCACAAAATAAACATAACCAATATAACTCGGTAGTTTCTGGGATCCACCAGAGCCCACATAGTATGTATCATTTATATGGCATTATTCCTTAATCCAATACAGCCCATACATCGTGTAAGTATCCTCAAGCCATATAGCCAATACACATTACACCAATAGTATTCCATCGAAAACTATATCTAGAATATATGTCTGTCAAACAACAGCAATCCATTAAATAACTCTACACACATATATAGGGAAAACTAACCACTGTGAAAACCATCACTATTAACTAGAAAAAGAACAGAGTGTGTCCAAAAGGGCTTTTCAGCCATCCATCCACCCACCTGGATGTTGGAGAAATCATCCATCATGGATTAGAAATCTCTGGGTGTGAATTTCCCAAACTGAGTGTTTTGAGTTGGGTATATAAAATCAAGAAGTATTCGAAATAATATTTATCACAACCAGAATATAGACACAACCTAGTCTTAGACTCATATACAGCTAATTTGTCCCAGACTCCCGATGTCCACTACTAAGACTTGATATCATATAAGCACACAACCATTTAAAGAGATTCATTATGTTACTTTATCCGTTTTTATCAATTTCAATTTATGTTAATTAATTATTTAATAATGTTTTCAACAAATATCAATTTCAAAATCTCACTCCATTAACTTACCAACCAAGTTCCATGTCCCCATGAAATAACCAAATTGGGTCCACAACTACTCGAAAACATAATCTTAGCATGACATCCCAGCAAGCTCCAACCCCATAGGTTAAACATTTATTTTTCATTCATTTAATAACATTCCCATTTTAAATATTCCTAGTAATTATAGAAGCTAATTCTATGCTATCAAACTCAAGGGGATCAACATGTTGATTTGATAAGCTACCTATTGTTTATGTTCCACCTATAGAATATGTGTAGAAAAATCCATACCTAAGAATATAAACAGGGAAGTCATGTGGCATACCCCACATGTCTTATCCTTTATTGGAAGAAGGGTATGAAAAACCATCTACCTTAATAATTAGGGATGTAAAGTAGATAAACAAAAAAATTCAAGAAAAACTACTTTAACATGAATAGCTATGTCCAGCTTTAACTTGTTCCAGCATACCTAGTATCCTCCCAGGCATCCACCTTCATAAACCAATGCATCTCACCACTCTATGAATTAACTGCTGCCACAACTACTGGGACTCCCTTTACCCACATACCACAACAGCCCTCCAGGATCAACCATTCTTGACTAACATCACATCTGAGCATCCTTGTCCCCACAAACCCATGTCTTGTATCCAAATCACATCTAAAGTAGTAGAAAAAACATAGAAAAGGTAAATCATCCCCATAAAAAGTCATTCAACCTTCAAAAAAGAGATCTCATGGATTCATAGCATATGCTGTCACGACCTGTCCTCAGTGCCCATGCCGTGACTACCCCAAGCCCACCTTCCATAGGCCAGGGGCCAGTGACTTGAACCAAGGCGTAAATCCCATTAAAAAGGGAATCCATTGCCTTTGTAAAGTAAACAAACAACACAGAGATAGCAAGCATTAGAAGTAAACACAATGTAAAAACTGGGTACAATATTAAGTACGGAAAAGTAAGTGGGCCAGAATACAAACCCAAACTGAAAGTAAAGTACAACTGGAAAGGGAAAACAAAAACTGAAAAGTAAAGCCGCAACCTCGAGCTCTCCACTAGAAGTCCCACCTAAAGGGTGGGTACAGATATCCTCCATAGCTCCTCAGGTCTAGCCATCCGCTCCGAGTACGTCCCGCCCAGCGGTCCACCTCAAGGTATCGTCCTACTCCACAAGCCTCAACCACGATCAGTGTTTTGCATCGTCTGCAACCAAAACAACGTAGTGCGGGCATAACCCGTGTAGGGGTGAGTATAAGCTACTCAGTAGGGCCCCCGAGACCCCCGAAGGTCTCCCAGAATCCACAATGGATAAACCAAAAAGGAAATATACAATCACGAAGTAACATCTGACACTGCTTAGGTATATGCCCATACATATACCTAAGTCATCAATTCCAGTTAGCTCCAACCTCCGAGCACAAGTACAACACAGTATACACAGGAAATCACAACCCAGTCCACACAGAAAAGCAAAACATAATCCACACAGGATAGCACAACACAATCCCAAAAGGAAAGCAAAATAGGATCCAGCTCACACAGGTATACATATTCGTATGATGATAGAGATGATCAGATATAGCCATTGATTCATCTAAGTCATCGGACCCACAAATGATCGATAGTTACTAACCCCCGCAATGACCCACAAAGGATCTGACCCACACAGGATCGATAGGTGACTAACCCCTGCAATGACCCACAAAGGATCTAACCCACACCGGATCGATAGGTAACTAACCCCTGCAATGACCCACACAGGCTCGGACCCACACAGGATCTGTAGGCGCTGGACCACATAGGACCGCTGAGCATTGACCCACACAGGATCAGACCCACACAGGATCGGTAGCACTGATCCACGTAGGATCGCTGAGTGCTGTAGTCGTCACCGTCGAATCCACTGAGGATCTCTGTACAGTCGTCATCATCGTCGCAGTCACAGCCAGCTCTAGGGTTCCCACACACAGCAAGCTCGTTCGAGAGGGTCCGCTCCATGAGGCGAGAGGCTGATACATCAACTGACACATATTCTAGAGTTTATATATCCAAAAGTTCCATATCTTTAACAGGAACTCAACGTCACAGACGACGCGTCAATCGGACGCCCGGTCTGAGAGTTATTGGCTTTTTCGTCCCAGGGGCCCAGTTGATTTTTAAGTCAAAACTACCTGACCGTACTCCAACTGTGTCCAAACCTCAAGAGGAGTAATCCAAAAGTTTCGTCTCACTTATAGGAATCAAACAAAGTTGACGGCACGTCAATCGGACGTCCAGAACTCAAGTTATGAGCATTTCCGCTCCGAGGGCCCGGATGGTTTCGGGTACGAACCAACCCTGCCGAACTCAAAGTTCTCCGAAACCCTGAGTGCGATATACCGAAATGACCGTCTCGATCAAAATATCACATCTCAACTGACGGTGCATCGATTGGATGTCCGTAGACCAAGATATGGGTAAAATACCAAAGAGACCCGAAAAAGGTGGGTCTGGCCCCAGACCGGCCCAGTCCAACCCCCCATGGGTCGGCCCGAACCGGGTCGACCCGACCCGGGTCTGGGTCGACCCAACTCGGGTCCGGGTCTGACTAGGTGGGGCGCGGCCCGGCCCGGGGCAGCACGGTGCTGGCCGAGCGGTTCGGCTCGGCGCTTTCCAAGCGGCCGCACAAAAAGGGGTGCAACCCCCTTCGACGAAGCCGCGACCCCCACGCGGGTGCCGCTCCCTGTCAACGGACGCGGCGCGATGCCGCGTCCCTCTAGTCCCGTGCGGCCACGGGACTAGTCCCCCGCCGCCGTGGCATCAGCTGCGGCGGCCCCTTCCCGGCGGCGCGCCGGGTGTCGCCGCCTCCTGGCGGGCGGCCGGTGCCGGCAGCCGCCGGTGCCGCCGCGCTGGCAGAAACTTCCGCGGACCACCGAACGAGCTACGGTGGTCGGATTTGCCTACCGTCTTCGCCAACGGCCCTCCTGGGATCTGTCCTTCCCTGCGAGGTCCTCACCATGCCCGTGCGGCCTGCTTTGTCATCTCCCTCCAATCCGCTCACCAAGAACGAAGGGATGGTGGGTTCGGACTTTTTCATTGCTCCTCACCCACCGCGTTAGCCATTTTTAAAAACAAACATCTGACATTTTTTAAAAACATTAGAGGATATAAAAATCACAAAATATAATTTCACTAGTTAAAACCATGCTGAGGATATAATTCACAACGATTTAAATGAACCGCAACCCCCTACCTCAATCGGTTGATGATCGAAGATTGTCGCAGGGGAAGGAACGTCGTGGAAGAAGTGTCGTGGAAGGAGGATCGTCGGCGTCGCGGTACAATGTGTCACGTCGTCGATCTCTGAGGGTTTGGCATTCTTCATTGCCCTTCGTTAGAGGCCGACGTTTTTCGTCGGCAACGATGCATTCTTCGCGTTCTTCGCATTCTTCACGTTCTTCAACGAACGAGTATGATGATTCGTCAAGCCTTAGAGCTTTCTCCAAATCCTATCAACAAGCAACCCCTCACTAAAATAATTTTTGGTCTTTTTTTAGTTCCCATGCCAACGTTTTGGAATTCACAAAATGAATCCATCAATTAATTAAATTAATTGCAACGCTTAAACCGCCCAATTAATAGGGGCATTTAATATTTAATTAAACGCACGGGTTGACTTTATTTAAAAGGGGGGTTTTGTGGTTGTGTTTATTAGAAAGGAAGAAACGATGGGGCTCGTGCGGGACCCACCTCAAAAATATCATACCAAGTGGGTAGGATATTTTGGGTTCCACGTTATCTGCTTAACATAGGTTAAGACACTTAAGTAAAATAAAATAAAAATGTCGCACCACTTTTATTTTATTCTTTAACTTAACCCCAAAAATTAAAAACCACACTCGAGAAAAAGCAACTCCGGAAAAAGTGTTTCTAAGCAATTACCAGCACTGAGATTCCATCGGTGCCCTCAGAATTCGATTCCGAGCAATGATTCAAAAGTTAGAAAAACCCGCTCGTTCGTTCAATGAACGTACTTGAGATAAACTTTGGAAAATGATTCCGGGCACACCGGGCTTCAGAATCAGGTGTCGTCAGAAACTTAGTTCTTGTAAAATTCACAAGAAAATTAAGAAAAAAATTTCCTTGAAATTTATGGGTCTTTACATCACTCCCACCTCAGGGATTTACGTCCCCATAAAGATACATCAAAAACTAGGGAAACAAATGTGGGTACTGAGCACACATCTGAGCCTCCCGCTCCCAAGTGCTCTCCCGATGGTTCTCGTGCTGCCATCTGATGAGCACTAGAGGGATCGATCGTCCACATTGGACCTGCTCCAGTCGATCCTTGATCTCCACTTGGACCTCTGAAAATGTTGCCCCATCATCAACATCCAGCTCCCCATGGTCAATGATATGCATCGGGTCATGCACTTATCTCCTCCGCTGAGATACGTGGAATATGTCCTGCACCCGGTGCAACTGAGGTGGTAGAGACAGGCGATAAGCCACCTCGCTAATCCTTCTGAGGACTTGGAATGGTCCTATGAAGCATGGAGAAAACATCCCGCCTCGGCCAAATCTCCATATTCCACGTCGGGGTGAGACCCGTAAGAAGACGTGGTCGCCATCCTCGAACTCCAGTGGCCTCCGCCTCCTGTCAGCATAGGGCTTCTTCCAGATCTGAGCTATCCTCATCTGCTCCTAGATGATCTGGACCTTCTCCGCCGTGGCCTGGACCATCTCCGGTCCCACAAGTGCTGACTCCCCAGGGTCTGTCCAGCACAAAGAAGATCTTCAAGGATGGTCGTACAATGCCTCGTATGGTGCCATCCTAATGGTGGAGTGGTAGTTGTTGTTGTACACGAACTCCAAAAAGGGTAGTTGGTCCTTCTAGCTACGACCAAAGTCAAGGAAACATGCACGGAGCATGTCCTAGAGAGTCTGAATGGTCCTCTCCGTCTGACCATCCGTCTGAGGGTGAAAGGCGGTGCTCAGACGTAGATGTGTCCCAAATGCCTCCTGCAACCCCTTCTAAAGCCGGGAAGTAAAGAGATCATCTAGATCAGAGATGATAGATTATGGAACACTGTGAAGTCGTACAATCTCCTCAACGTAGATATGTCCCAAGCTCTCCACTGATCCCTTCTCTCTAATGGTTAAGAAGTGAGCCGACTTGGTGAGTCGGTCGACAATCACCCAAATGGAGTCGTGACCTCTGGTAGTGTGTGGAATTCCAATCCCGAAGTCCATATATATCCCGTCCCACTTCCACTCCGGGACCTCCAAGGGCTATACCAGGCCTGCTGGTACCTGATGCTCTGCCTTCACCTGCTGGCAGGTGAGGCATCGAGAAACGAACTCTGCCACAACCTTCTTAATGCCCGGCCACCAGTGCTGCCGTCTGAGATCCTGGTACATCTTCGCCACTCCAGGATGTACCGCCAAAGGGGAAGTGTGAAACACTCTTAGCACCTCCTCTCGTAAAGAAACTGGTACCAAGGTACGTCCCCTGAAAAGGACGTCGTGCTCTTCTACAACGGAGAAACCATCAGGTGCATGTCCTGAGGATATCTGTGCACGCCGCGTCTCACAGTTAGTGTCCCCACGCTGTGCCTCTCTGACCCGCTACAGTAGTGTAGGAGTGACTGTAAGAGTCTGAAGGATGGTTGTTCCATCTCTATCCACAAAGGATATCTGTAAAGCGGCTAGCTACTCTGTCGCCTCCACATGTAGATGAATGCTCGTCCTTCTGCTGAAATCATCAGCTACCACGTTCCCCTTATCATGAGTATAGACTATCTCAAATTCATAGTCCTGGAGGAACTCGAGCCATTTCCGCTGTCTCATGTTCAGGTCCTTCTGAGAGAAGATTTACCTGAGACTCTAATGGTCAGAAAAGACTATAAAGCGCTCACCCATCAGATAGTGTCTCAACATCTCTAGAGCGAAGACCACTAATGCTAACTACATGTTATGAGTAGCATAGTTCTTCTCATGCGAACTCAACTGGCATGATCCATAGGCGATCACTACCCGCCCCTGCATCAGGACATATCCGAGTCCGGTCCCTGATGCATCGCAGAAAACTGCGTAACCTACTCCTTCCTTTGGCAACCTCATGATAGGTGCGCTGGTCAATCTCTGTCTCAGCTCCTGGAAGCTCTGCTGACATCTGTCAGACCACATGTAGAGTATCCCCTTCTTCGTCAAAGATGAGAGTGGTGCCAAAACTCTGGAAAAGTATGTCATAAATCTCTGATAGTATCTAGCTAGTCCCAAGAAACTCCGCACCTCCGTCGTGCTCTTGGGTGGCTCCCAACTAGCACTGCCTCGATCTTCGCAAGATCCACCACAACTCCAGCCCCATAGGTGATGTGTCCCAAGAAGTGGACCTCACGTATCCAGAACTGAAACTTCGAGATCTTTCTATAAAGCTGGTGCTCTCGGAGTGTGTCTAGTACAACCCGCAAGTGGTAGGCAACCTCCTCCTCAGTCGTCGAGTATATCAAAATGCCGTCGATGAAGACCACGACAAATCGATCGAGGTACGGCTGAAAGATCCTATTCATGAGGACCATGAACTCTGCGGGAGCATTGGTTACGCTGAAGGGGATAACTAAGAACTCATAGTGTGCTTACCGATATCTGAAGGCCGTATTCTGCACGTCCCTGTCCCGAACTCTGAGCTGATGATATCCTGACCTGAGGTCTATCTTTGAAAACCACCATTATCCCTTGAGCTGGTCGAAGAGGAATTCAATCCTCGGTAGCGGATACTTGTTCCTCACTATCACTTGGTTCGGGCAACGATAGTCGAAACAATGTCGCAAGCTCCCGTCAGCCTTCTTGGCCCACAATATCGGGGATTCCCAGGGTGAAACACTAGGTTGGATGAATCCCATTCCCTGCAAGTCCTCCAACTGTACCCGTAGCTCTAGAATATCGGCGGGATCCATCCGATATGTTGGGGTGGATATCGGGGCTATCCCGGGGTACAGATCGATATAAAATTCTACCTCTCTACGAGGAGGTAGTCCTGGAACGTCATTGGAGAAAACATCGGCATACTGATACACCACTACAGGAATACCAGGACTCTGCACGTCAACTGCTCCTAGGATGAGACTAGCCAACTGATGAGTGATGGGCCGCCATCTCCTCTGCGGGAGTCCATCTTGTGCTGTGAGGGCTCCCTTCTCGCTGGTGAAGGTGAACTTGCTCCCGTCGGTGCGTACACACTGCACCTTGTGCCTAATACAGTTGATCTGATCATGGACTTTAGATAACCAATCCATGCCCAAGATGACGTCGTAAGGCCTCGACGCCGCTACAAGAAGATCCCATCCAAAGCTCTCGCCTCCTAGAGTATGCTCACACTACTGGCACCAGTGCGTAATCATCGACTCTACTCCTGTAGGAGTCTCTATCTGTAAGGATCGAGCCAACAGCTTTGTTGGAATCTCCATGCTCCGAACAATGGCAGCAGCTATGAAATAATGACTTGCTCCTATGTATATAAGAACTGCAGTAAGGGTGGAATATACACAGATAGTACCTAGAATCATCTCGGGCGCGCCATGGTCGTAGGCCTCCGTTACCTGAAGCTGTGCCAGTCTCTGACTGCCGGCTCCCTGTGGTCGGGGTGGACCTCCTGGTGGTGGTGGTGGTAGAGCCTCAAAGCGTCTCCCACCACCTGCTGCTCTATCAGCTCCTCTGCCTCGTCCGCCTGCTCCCTGCGGACCAGAACGGTCGACCCTCTGCCTCTGCCTCGGTGGACCCTCAACCGTTTTCTACTCCTCGGCCCGGCGGGTCGGGCAGTCATGAGCCATGTGGCCCTGCCCACCGCATGCTTAGGACTGTCTGCCCCTCGAAAGACTAGCTCCACGTTGTGTCCCCCGCACTGCTGAGCCAGTGTCCTGTGGTCATCTACCTAAGGGTCTTGTCTGCCTGAAACCATGAGTCATCCGTCGACTGCCTGCTGAAGAATACTCTGCTACGTGCCGCCTCGCGGTAGGTCTCGTTGCTGATGAAGGCTCAACAAGGAAGATCTCAATCAAAAGGGCTCGCTCCAACACTCCTGCCTGCGTCGGAATGCTAAGAGAGATCAGAGATGCTCTGATCGCATGCCTCAATCGATGCTCAATGGTCCATGCCCGGAAGAATGGGTCCCGTAAAATTTCTGTCGAGAAGCGCGAGAGATCTGTAAATCTCGCATAGTACTGGGAGACCATCAAGCTGCCCTGCCGCAGCTGTAGAAGCTCCTAGATGCGCACTGCACAGAGGGTGGCTGGGATAAACTCTGAACGAAAGAGGCTCTCAATGTCCGTCCAGAGGAGAGATGTGTCATCGTGAACCGGGAGCATCATGATCCACCATCTGCCTGTTTCCGTGTGCAGTAGGCTCGCTGCGAGGATCACCATGAGGTCTGCTGGTGTCCTCACTAACCTGAAAACTCATACCACTGCCTCCAGCCAATCCTCGCCTGCCTGGGCGTACATCTCCCTGCGGAACCTGGGCGGTTGCTGGCACTGAAACTCGTGCAGTGCACTAAGGCGACGTGCATCGTCAGCAGCTGGGGCTGGAAGCATCGATGGCTCGGTGGGTAAAGGTATCGTCGGTGCCTCAGTTGTCAAAGGGCCCTGTACCGAGGCCTCGTCGCTCGGTGGGCTGTCGTCATGCTCAACTCTCGTAACCCTAGCTGACTGTCATCGTGGGGCCATCCAAAAAAGAAATAGGTGCACCATGGTCATACAGTATACCTGCGAGCTGAGATAAAGTAATCACAAAGAAAACATGAATCACACATGCAATCAATGTTTTAGTGGATTATGTCAGAAATCAGAAGTTAGGGTCCTCGTGTACAGATACGTCGGTCGCCGCACCAACACTGGAATGCCTGGACTGATAACCACACTCAACACTCTTAACACTGTTTCTTCACATAGAAAAAAAAGATCAGAGTCCTGAGTTCTGTGGTGGAACCAAACTCCTCTGATACAAATTTGTCACGACCCGTCCTCGGGGCTCGTGTCGTGACTACCCCAAGACTGCCTTCTATAGGCCAGGGGCTGGCGACTAGCACCAAGGTGTAATTCCTGGTAAAAACGGAAGGCATTGTCATTGTAAAGTAAAAAACACCACAGAGCAAGAAAGCAGTAGAAGTAAACACTAAGTAAAAACTGGGTACAACAGTAAGTACGGAAAAGTATGTGGGCCAGAATACAAAACCAAACTGAAAGTAAAGTACAAATGGAAAGGGAAAACAAAATCTGAAAAGTAAAGCCGCAGCCTCGAGCCATCAACTGGAAGTCCCACCTGAAGGGTGGATACAGATAGCCTCCACATCTCCTCGGGACCAGCTGTCCTCTCTGAGTACATCCCTCCCATTGGTCCATCTCTAGGTACTGTCCTACTCCGCAGGCCTCAAACGCGATCAGCGCTGCCCGTCGTTTGCAATCAACACAACTTAGTGCGGGAATAGCCCGTGCAGGGGTGAGTATAAGCTACATAGTATGGACCCCGAGACCCCCGAAGGTCTCCGAAAATCCACAAAGGATAAACCAAAATGGAAAGATACAATCAAGAAGTAACATACGACACTACTTAGGTATATTCCCATACATATACCTATGTCATAAATTCTAGTTCTCTCCAACCTCCGTGCCCACGTATAACCCATTCCACAGAGGAAATCACAACCCAGTCCACACAGAAAAGCAAAACATAATCAACACAGGATAGCACAACACAATCCACAATGGAAAGAAAAACAAGATCCAGCTCACACAGGTATACATCTTCGTATGACGATAGAGATGATCAGATATGGCCACCGATTCATCTAATTCGTCGAACCCACAAAGGATCGATAGGTACTAACCCCCGAAATGAACCAAAAAGTATCTGACCCACACAGTATTGATTGGTAACTAACCCCCTCAATGACCAACAAAGGATCTGACCCACACAGGATTGATAGGTAACTATCCTCCGCAATGACCCACACAGGATCAGACCCACATAGGATGTGTAGGTGCTGGCCCACACAGGATTGTTGAGCGCTGACCCACACGGGATCAGACCCACACATGATTAGTATCACTGATCCACATAGGATCGCTAAGTGCTATAGTCGCCGCCATCGAATCCATTGAGAATCTATATACAGTCGTCGTCGTCGTCGCAGTCGCAGCTAGCTCTAGGGTTCCCACACACATCAAGCTCGTTCGGGAGTGTCCGCTCCACGAGTCGGAGACTGATACATAAACTGACACATAGTCCGGAGTTGATATATCCAAAAGTTCCGTATCATCAATAGGAACTCAACGTCACAGACGGCGCGTCAATCGTATGCCCGGTCTGAGAGTTATTGGCTTTTTTGTCCCAGGGGACCGGTTGGTTTTTAAGTCAATCCAACCTGACCATACTCCAACTACGTCCAAACATCGGACGGTGTAAGCCAAAAGTTCTGTCTCACTTGGAGGTATCCAACAAAGTCGACGACACGTCAATCAGACGCCCGGAACTCAAGTTATTAGCATTTCCGCTCCGAGGGCCCGGATGGTTTCGTGTACAAACCTACCCGGCTGAACACAAAGTTCTCCGAAACCCTAAGTGCGATATACCGAAACGACCGTCTTGATCCATGTATCACATCGCAACCAACGATGCATCGATTGGAGATCTTTAGCCCATGATATGGGCAAAATACCGAAGAAGTCCGAAAACGGGGGGTCTGGACCCAGACCGGCCCGACCCAACCCCCCGGGTCGGCCCGAACCGGGTCGACTGGACCCGGGTTCGGGTCCGACCAAGCGGGGCGCGGCCCGGCCCGGCCCAGTGCGGTCGACCCGGACCGGGGCGGCTCGGCGCTGGCTGAGTGGCCGCTCAAAAAGGGGTGAAACGCCTTGAACGAAGCTGCGACCCCCGCGCAGGGGCTGCTTCCTATAAACGGACTCGGCGTGATGCCGCGTCCCTCTGGTCCTGCACGGCGTGCCGGGCGCCGCCCCCTCCTGGCGGGCGGCCGGCGCCGGCCACCGCCTCTAGCCGCCGGCGCCTCTGTGCTGGCGAGGCGCGCAGGTGGAAAACTATGCGGACCACCGGATGAGCTCCAGTGGTCGGATTTGCCTACCGTCTTTGCCAACGACCCTCCTGGGACCTGTCTTTCACTATGAGGTCCTCACAATGCCCGTGCGTCCTGCTTTGTCATTGCCCACCAATCCGCTCACCATGAACTATGGGACGGTGGGGTTGGACATGTTCGTTGGTCCGCACCCACCGCGTTAGCGGTTTTTAAAAACAAACATCCGACAGTTTTTAAAAACATCCGAGGATATAAAAATCACAAGATTTAATTGCACTAGTTAAACCCATGATGAGGATATAATTCACAAAGATTTAAATGAACTGCGACCCCCTACCTCAATCAGTTGATCATCAAAGATTGTCGTGGGGGAAGGAACGTCATGGAAGAAGCGTCACGGAAGGAGGATCGTCGGCATCGCGGTACACAATGTCGCGTTATCGATCTCCGAGGGTTCGGCGTTCTTCGTCTTCCTTCGTCGGAGGCCGGCATTCTTCGTCGGTGACGATGTGTTCTTCGCGTTCTTCGCGTTCTTCAACGAAGGAGGATGAAGATTCTTCAAACCATAGAGATTTATCCAAATCCTCTCAACAAGCAACCCCTCAATAAAATAAGTGTTGGTCTTATTCTATTTCCCATGTCAACGTTTTGGAATTCATAAAAAGAATCCAACTATTAATTGAATTAATTGCAATTCTTAAACTGCCCAATTAATAGGGGAATTTAATATTTAATTAAACGCACGGGTTGACTTTATTTAAAAGTTGGTTTTTGCGGGTGCATTTCTTAGAAAGGAAGAAACAACAGGGCTCATGCGGGCCCCATCTCATAAATATCCTTCCAAGTGGGTAGGATATTGTGGGTTCCACATTATCCTCTTAACTTAGGTTAATCCACTTACGTAAAATAAAATAAAAATGTCACACCCCTTTTATTTTATTCTTTAACTTAACCCCAAAAATTAAAAACCACACCTGAGCAAACACAACTCTGGAAAAAGTGTTTCTAAGCAATTACTGTCACTGTGATTCCATCGATGCCCTCAGAATTCGATCCCGAGCACCAGTTCAAAAGTTAGAAAAACCCGCTCATTCGTTCACTGAATGTACCCGAGCTAATCTTCGGAAAGTGATTCCGGGCACACCGGGCCTCTGAATCAGGTGCCGTCAGAAACTGCGTTCTTCTAAAATTCCCAAGAAAATTAAGAAAAAAAATTCCTTGAAATTTACGGGTCTTTACACATGCACTTGGCCTTTTCAAGAAATTGTGAAAAAACTGCCCTATAAGTAATTTTTATTATCACACAACTAGTTCTTATTCCATCACGAGTTAACCAATTTGTTATTCATAGGTTGAAACTATAGGTATCCTAAGAAAAAATCTATCACAATATATCACCAATTAAATTAAACTAATTATTTAACATGTCTTTGACTCTTTTATCAATAAGCATCAACTTGATTCAGGTTCACCAATCAATTCAATTAAACATGCTCAATTGAAACAATTTAATTATCATCTAATTACAATAGAAAACAGATTCATTAAACACACCACTATATCTTTTATACAATTATTTATTAATGAATTAATGCATTATGTTATTTACAAATTTAAATAATGAACAATATTCTAACCTATAATGTCATAGATATCACACTATCTAGCAAATCAAGAGGCATAGCGTTATCACAATATAAAACAACAACATCAACACTTGATCAATACAAATTGCTTTAATCTAGTTCATATAATTATTTTTTCATTTCATTGAAATCCAAAGGGACAAATCGTGATAGCTATACAATTTTATGTAATCAAATAGATAAGAAATTGATACACAACCTCAAAAGTTATTTGTCAATTTTCTTACTATAATAGGTCAAAACAACAGATCATGATCACCTTTCCCACAACAATTGAATCAACCCAAGGACGTCGCTACAAAACCACACCAACTAAGAACCTCGTAAAATCCATTAGAAACATGGAGATAATTAAACATCAACTGGAAATGAGAAGAGGAATGAAATTGATCAATGAGACCTCAAGAACAGAGCTAGATCATACCTTATATCAATTAAGGATCACTACGGATTGAAGGTGGGAGATGGGGATCATTCATTGATGAAGGATTACCCTAAACAATAAATAGAGGGTCATCTAGTTGCCAGGGGTAAAGGGAGATTCTCTATAGCCTTAGGTTTGAAAAAACACGAGAAACATTAAAACACATAAAAAATATAGCATCAGGGTATCATCTGACATGTAATCCACATTCACATAGTGGAATGCCTTGAGGTCGAGTACCACTAAAAAACATGTAACAGTAATGATTTATTTTATTTTTCAAACCCTGATATATTTCACGCCATGAACCCCTCTTTAAAACCATGAAACAAATAGGAAAAAAGGATTCCATGTCCGATAATTTTGTTATACGATGTGTAATCCCCATTTCTAGATTATATTAAAACGAACTTCTCGAAACATATTATGAGCCACCTCTAACCACTCACCCCTTAAAAAACCCAAACGGTTGATCCATGATGATCTGGGCCCTTATATCAGATAAATCTCTATAAATTATTTTCCTCGAGAATCTAGAACCAACCAAGAGAGGAAGAAAAAAAATTCATCCAAACAACCACCCCGTTGGATACCTCTCAAGGATCTCACCACAACAGGAGATCAACCACTAAAAAAGGAACAATTTTAAACCACTCTATAACCAAAACTAGCACCTAAATACTCTACCATGAGAGACACCTCTCCAAAGAGAAAATGGCAAAAAATCAACAAGATAAAGTACTATAATAACAGAAAGGGTTCTACAACCACTAAACGGACAATGTTACAAGAGAAGAGATAAACATCAAACAGATCAGGGTACCTATCCCGTATCTATGACTCATGTTCTTTGGTACTCTCCTCCACACCACTTTTCTACCATAAGACATTATCTAAGGGAATATAACTCTTATGTGAAACCTTCTCCTTGCGGTCCTGGATCTCAAAAGCTATTCCATGAAGGTCAAATCATCATCAACATCGATCTCACCCCAATCTAAGATACGAGAGTCTTTAAGAAGATCATGAAAGAGTTGTGACACCTGAATAACATCGTGTATCTGGTTCATCTACTAGGAGAGTACTACCCAATATGCCACAAATATAGCGTGATCCAACACCTCCAAAGGCCAAAACATTAGGGATAAAGCTTATCATAGGGGTAATTCATCAATTACCAAGATGAGAAGTCACCTATAGAATCATCTGATCCCCAAAACCAATCTCTAGAGTTCTCCCCCTTCAATCATAATAGGACTTGTAATGATCATTGGATTCCTTCATCTGCTTGTAAATCACCCAATACATCTTTATTATACTCTTTACGATTTCCCACCTTAGAATTCCTGACACTTTGACCATAGTCTAGCACAATAGGGCCTAGAAAGGTTTTACATACTATTCTTCAAATGGTTCCAAACCAATGGTTGAAGGGAAGCTATTGTTATGAGAGAACACAAACAAGGTTATGTGCCTCATCAAAGAACCTATTAAATCTAGGACATTAGAGCGCAACATGTCTTCAAGAGTTTTGATGGTTCGTTCAATTTGATAATTCGTCTGCTGATGAAAATCCATGATAGGAAATAACTAAGAACCAAAACAATTCTAGAGACCAATCCACACAATGGAGGTAAAAAATGATATCGACTCGAAATTATCATCCATTGAAATCTGTGGAGTCTCACCACCTCCTCCAGATAAGACCTCGAGAAAACCTACAGTGAGAATGACTATCTATCATAATAAAGTTGGTTAATTTGTTCAAATGATCCACTACTACCCATATAGAATTGTTGACTACCTGGTCTTTTGTTAAACCAGCAACAAAGACCATCAAGATGTCCTCCCACTTCCACTGAGGAATACCTAATTGTTGGATAAACAAAATGGAAACACAGCTCTTGACCATCATATTCTAGAATACCAATCATCGTAATACAAAATCTTCAACTGTACACATCAAACCAGGCCACCAAAAAACACTCTTAATGCACGGTACCTCATTGTCATGATAGGATGTATAGCTAATGGAGAATTATGGAAGTCCCTAAGAACCATCTCGAGCACCACCATTGGAATAAAAACTCATTCCAGAAACAACACTTTGTGTTCTTTTTCATCACAACAACCATTAAAGTCCCCACCACAAACTACTCGGTCCCTCTAGGCCTCCACCTCATAATCACCAAACATGGACTCCTTCACCTACTGCACCAGAGATTACAAAATTGTCATCTAAAAAAAGAGATATATTCTCCCAACATCTCCCATATCCAAATGTAATTCTTAATTTTATTCCATTACTCTCTTAGAATCGCCTGATCCACACACTGCATCACTACATGACTTCATGCTCAATGCATCAACCAAAACATTCCCATTTCTAGTCATATATGAAATTTCAATGTTTTATTATTTTAATAACTTGATAAACTAACACTATCACAAGTTCAAACCGAGTGGGGAGAAAAAATAACTTAGGATCTTATGATTGGTGATGATTACAAAGCACCCACTTATTAGCTAATTCCTCCAAAACATCAGAAAAAACACCATTGTCAATAACTCGAGATCATGGGTGGCATAGTATTGATCATGGGGACACAACTATTGAGACTCTTAAGAAACAAATGATCTATAATACATCAGAAAAAAGACTACCACACAACACGAAGCAGCACAGAAAATCTCGAACTAAACTCCTTTTGTTGGAAGAAAACTAACCAGAGCACTGACCAACTTCTCTTTTAGAAACATGAATGTTTTATATCACTGATTAGTCCACAATAACACCTGATATTTTCTATTCAACACTGTCATAGGGGTCATGATGTCTGAAAAATCAGGTATGAACCTTCTGTAATATCTTGCAGGACCAAGGAAACAACACACCACTTCCACTATCTTGGGGGCTACACAAGACACAACTGCTTCTATATTCAACTAATCCATAGGTACTCCCAACGGGGACACAACATGCCCCATGAAATGAACTTCCCAAGCCGATAACTCACACTTCAAAAACATCCCAAATGGTTTTTATTAATAAGGAACATCGAAAATTGCATGCAGATGATTTTCATGCTCCTCCTCAGATGCAGAGTACACAAGGATTTCATCAATTAAGACCACCTTGAACTTATCCCAGAACTCACATAACCTAATGTTATCTAACCCCTTGGAAAGAGCAGGAAATATTTTCACACTGAACTGAATCACAAGGAACATTTAATTATCATTATGACAATGGAAGGGAGTCTTCTATAAATCCTCATTCTTTACACTTATCTAATGATATCAAAAAAAAAATTGATCTTCGAGAACCAACATCCACCATTATGTTGATAAAATAAATCATCAATCCATGGAATGGGAGAGTGGTTCTTTAATATCACTTTTTTCAAGTGGAGATAGTCTATAAACAAACACAAACTGTCATTAATCTAATTCGAAATCAAAACTGGTACACCCCACAGTGACACGCTTGTCCAAAAAAACCCACACTACAACAAACCATCGAGCTGTATTTGTAGCTTCCACAAGTCAAAATTCACCATCCTATATGGATTCATCTGTGTAGGATACATGAATGGATATATCTTGATCCCACAATCAATCTCATGTATAGGGGAAAACACTAGAATCACATCTGGAAATACTTTACGGATCTCTTATATGACCTAAGGAATGCCGATAGTGAACATATGATGAAATAAAAAACATCTCATACATCAAGGATGAAAAAGAGAGAACATGAATCTTACCCATATGAGGATTTACCTCAGTAAAAAACACTTATAGATCTCCATTCATATCAAATAACACCACCTGTCTTGGGAAGTAATCCATGATAGCCTGAACAAAATAAAACTAATACTTTCCATGGAAGACATAATATTGGTTTATTCATAATCATAATAAATCGAACCAAGAGTGTTTCTTTCCCAGCACAAGATCATAGTCTCGACAAACCTAAAAAAATTCAAATAAACATCCAACTGGTGTAGTCAATGCCAAGGGAACTTGATTCCTTTGTACCTCATGTCCCAAATAATGAACAAGGTTAACTGATATGAAGGAGTGTTTCTCTCTTAAATCTAATAATGAATACGCCATGGTAGAAAACCATTAAATTGTACCATGAACGATGCCTTTCTCACCTGGTGCTGGAAACACTAACGCATGAAGGTGACCATGACATACTCCATAGCCTCCCTGACATTGACGATGATTATGTACATGACTACGCTCAACTATCTAAGGATGCGGATTGTCCCAAAGATATCATCTTCCCACCCCATCATCTCTCTAATGATCCAAAACTACTGGAACCTAATACAACTACCTCAGCTATTACTTCCCCAATGGAGGAACCTCAAGAGAAACACCCAACACTCACTAATTCATCAAAAAAGTCTTCCACTCTCAATATTGATGAACTCTTCCTCCATAATAAATACAATCCCCTAATATCTTAGCATAGTCCTGAGAGCCACTGCTCCTAGATAAACAAGATATATAGGGCTGAGTCCTACCCATGGATGGTCAGAAGCTCTTATACCCTATAATAAGGAAACCCCAAACCATAGATTGACTTCCTGATGAATCCTGAAGAATCCCATCTCATGAAAACTAATCTATGGATAAATTCCTCTCAATGAACTCTTTCCCCACCATCACCTTGAGATATGTAGTCAGAATAAATTGGGTGACCTGGCACTGGAACTATGAACGCAATTCCTCCTTGAAATGACTCTCCCTAGCATCCCTATCTCACTAAATGTTTGAATAATATCACATAAGATTCATGTGAAATATCATGAACTCTTTCACACTAGAGCAACCATGCCAAAGGGTAAGATGATCCTAGTGATTGACTTCATTCATGGTCAAACAATTATACTCTATTATAAACTAATCTGGGAACATGTTGGAAGAGTCTAGTGACTCCTCACGATCACCAAGAATCAAGAACCAACATTTCCCCTCATCCCTACGAAAAATCATCACAACTAACAAAACATGGTGCTCCTTTGGAGCATGGATTGAACTGAAGGTTATCTCAACCACCTACGACCAATATTTTTTGACAGCATCTAATATAGAATCCTTCTTCATATATAGACTCAGGTTCTGAAACTCTCTAGGTGTCCTCCTCTAATTATCTCCATTGAAAACAAATACACTTTAGAGGTCTTTTGGCACATCCTTCTGAACATCATCTATGAAAAAATTAAAAGAATGTTGTCCTGGTTCCATACCTATAAAAGAGCGAAACTTTAGGCCTCACAAACCAGTAATAAGGAATAATTTAACATTGATTAATTGTTTTATTTTATTAATTTTAGGTTAACCAATCCCAAGTTAATCCCATTAAAGTATAAACTCCAAGAAGAATGATGCATGATCCTTTCTATGGTATCTACCACAAAACATTATCACATCATTTTGTAGCCACTGTAAAATTAATATTTTGTGCATTTGTTCAAAATGGGCCCTAAATACCTATTTTTCAAATGGTCTCTAATGTTTACGATGATTTTTGAACTTGACTAACAATGTTTCCCTACTAACCCATGAAACCTCACATGTGATTAACTCAAAATTCCATCCTATCCCTCAATCAGACCACTAATACCACTCTATCAGGACCCCCTCCCCACAATGTTAACCCATACTAGGCTAGCTATGTGAGAAGATAGATAATGTCCCTTAATTCCCACCTCACATAGGCCCTTGGTCGGATACTAGCACCGAGTGTATATTAATCACACATATGGGAGGCATTACCTTCTAAGAGATCACATGAAAAAGAGAGAGATAAGATAGAAACCAACCAACTACTTCTCAGACTAAAATATAAATAAATTAACATGTACAGATAAGTAATTTCATGAAAACATAATACAACTAAAACTCAAAAACTACATGTACCAACAAAAGGTAAAACATCAGTGACCATTAATCCCATTTATTTTCCTCTGCAAATTCTCCACATTATATTTTAAATGTATTTTCCATATGAAATTTCATCTTTGAATGTTACATTGGTTTTTCTGGGAAATGATCCATTTATTACATACAAATTATTTTTATGGATGGCCTTTGATTATGATAATATGATCTTGATGAACATTGATCCTTTCCCAATTTTTATTGTATGATGAATTGACGAAATGATTATGAAACCCATCACTTTACCATGAGTTATTTAATAATTAATTTATTATTAATCTCATTAAATTATAAATTATAATATAATGAATAATTTATTATGTTTTGGAATACATCTATATGATCCCATTATGTTTTTTTTATAATTATATATCCTTCTATTGAATTGGGTAATGATTGATATCCCATGAGATTCATAAGAAACTAATGGAGAGTGAACATAGTTTGGTAAGAGAATCTATCCACTATGATGGTATTGAGTGTGAACGGTTACTACTATGATGATTTTGGGAGTGAACATATTCACATATCATTGTCTGGTAAATGATATTTTACTTATTGGAAGATGATTTTCAATACTTATGTTTATTCCAAAAAGAGAACTCATATTTCAATATTATAATATCATAGATTATGTTCAATGTTTACTTTATGACTAATATCATATGAACCTTCATTTTTTCTTTTGCAACTCATTCTTTTGAACTTTGATATTTAAGGTCGAGTTTTCAAATATTATTTTCTTGTTCTCATATTATTTTATTGAAATTATATTTAAGTGATCATTGAAATATATCTTTTAATACTAATTGATAATTTTAATCACACTTTCTATTGGTTACATTCCATGGGTTTGGAAGAGATTTTCATGTAAAGTGCGTCTAAGAAGGGTTCATATTATAAATGATATATAATTATATTTTACAGATACTATATAAATAATTCTTTTATATATCACTATTTCTAAAGGAACTACACCTATATGATTCTTTCTTTGACTGTAATTTTATTTTATGAATATTAATATATGAAGATATATTATACAATTATGAAATATATTGGTTGAAATACTTTGTATAACAGTAATGTTTAGATAAATTATTTAAAATAGGTTGAGAGGAAATTAGTATGATATCTGAATTTAACTATATAAGTGTGTGTGTGTGTGTGTGTGAATATCATATGTTATGATAAATAAAATAGTTTTTTATTCAATAAGAAACCATGTTTAGATACTACAATTGGGCATGATTCTGCATTAGATGCATCTAGGGGTAATAACATAGAAAATAGTTGTTGAGTATATCATGGACATCTTTATAGTTCACAATCACTATTCCATTATTGTGCACCTACTTTTACACTAATGAGTGATATTCAGATCACAATTCACATGTTTTGAATAATCATGGTGGAAATGAATAGAACATAATCATGAATTACCTAGGATACCCCTATTGTTACATAAATTTTGAAGAACGTGTCCTGATATAGACATTATATGAATGATTTTCCATGACTAAATAACTTATCACTATAACTAATAATCAGTAATGGGCATGATAAACATTTCAGTTTTATTGAGGGATTTAATATTCAATTATTATGTTTAGGAAGTGATAATAACATGAAAATATTGATGTATCTTATTCATGATTAGTCATATGTGTTACTTTATTTAATGAAAATACATTATTAATGTTCATTCATATCCTCAATGAGTACATATTGTGTTTGTAGTGAAAAATCATTAGGGTAAAATTGTCTAACTATAATTCTATATTACAACTCTGATTGGGGAATGTATGAATGTTTGTCCGGTATATTTTTTATTCTCTCGCTAGTTAAATTTGATGTTATATTATGAAAGAATATTATTCCTCTGTATAAATACCATATCAATTTCTGAGGAAGGGAAGTCATTTTTGATATTCCAAACCAAAATATGATCATCTATCCTTGAGACAGTAAAAATGAAATTATGGGGGATTAACATTAATTATATGGGTGTTTATTCCATTTTAGAAGTGGTTTTAAACTTATTGTTTTCTAAGAAATAGAAAATCGATGTTATGCCTAATATGAAAGTGTTTTTTGATGTTTTTTCTTCGAAAAAAAATACTCTTATTGCATTGAATTTCGATGTTTACTTCTCTATAGTACTCAAAGGTTGCGATAAATCAATTATAAATACTGCATATATAATTTCCTCAATTGATTTATAATAATTGAAAAAAACCCCAACCGAATTTGGTATGGGATTAATTCAACCAATTGTGCCACATTCATATACACCATTAATTTATGTTAAAATGAAATTTCGATGAATGTGACTGGAAATTAATTATTGTAAACTCAACAAGATCACTATCCTGAAAAACTTTCCCCTACTCTTTATTGATGACTAGTTTTATCAAAATCACAGATCTCATAATTTTTCGTATATATATATATATATATCTTCATTTTGGATATCATCAATTGATTGTCAAAAAGGAGTCTATATAGAAGATATTATCCAGTAAAAGGAATGAACAATGTGAAAATATATGGATGTCATTCATTATTAATAATCTCATTGTAATCAAAATGTATTTCATCATAATTGTTATTATAGATTTCCTTGATCTAGTTGTGGTGGTATTTTTATGAAATATTCATAAATATTTAAACTATAAAGAAGATCGTGATGATCACATGAGGATTTTATAGAAGACCCTATGGAAGGAGAAGCTGGTTAAAAAATTAAAAAGAGTGAATTTTGGTAATGAAACATTATTTTTTGGATCATATAATCTAAAATGATGGTATATCTCTGTAACTATCATGGGGAAAAGCTATTGAACCTTGACCCAGACCAATCAACATGACCTAGAGAAACATATTTTTTGTTGATATTGTTAGTTAATTATTCAAAAGAATCCATTGTTATCTAATCCACTCATAGTGCTAAATAGAAAGGGAGTCATAATCCTTTGGATAAAGGAAGATGATTAGAATATAAAAGAATTAAATAGATTTTTAGTCAGAGAAACTATTCTTAAATTATCCTGTTGTGGATAAGTGTATTTTAATATACATTAATTAATCTACGAGGGATTGTAATTTTATACCATGAATTATGATATGTTTAAATATTTTAATTCATGAAAATTTAATTATCAAGAAGAAAATCACACAACTAATTTTTTTAATGGTCGAGGCCAAAGCCTCTTTTATTATTAATTCAATGCAAATACCACTTTAACTGGTTAGATGGAGACTCATTACATATCCTAAATTCCCAGTGGGCATTTAGCCCATTAAATGGCCCGTAGGCCCAATGTTTTAGCCCAAGGCCCATTCTGTGAATAGTAATGCTCTAGTACTTGCACTGTTATAGTACCACACAGTACCCGCCTCCGCTATAGTGCTCTACCACCGCTATAGTGACATGCCACCGCTACAGTTCCCGTCATTTCTATAGTGTCACCGCTGCTATAATAACTTGCCTCCATAACTAATGATTTCAAAAAAGATATAGAAATGTTTTCATTGAAGACATAGAGGAATTATCGTTGTTGAGGTCTATGATTCATATATACTAATCCTAAATTTTAATATTATATTCTCACTCAAAAGATTTCAATATTTTCTAGAGATTATTTTTATAGAAGATTAAATATTATGTCGTTAGAATTCATTACCACCCTACGAAATGAAAAGGGTGGCCATTGATAAATTTTCCAAATTATAAACTTGATTACGATGGAACAAAATGTTTTAGATACCATTTATATGAAATCTACATACTAGATATCAATAAGGAGTTGTTATAGGATCCTCTTACATCAATATTATCCATACATAAAGTAAGTATTTGGATGAATTGAGATCTGAAATCATATTTTTTGGAGGGATAAAATGGAGAAAGATATTGGATAATTTGTATATGGGTGCTTCGTATGTCCAAAATTTAAGGCTCAAATAAAACATTATATGTGTTCATGAAAACCTTAACCCATACTAGAATGTAAATTGGAAAACATATCCATGCATTTTTATAATCCCCGGAATATCTAATAGATATAATGTTATTTGAGTTGTATTAAATCTCCATACAAAATTTAGAAAACATCATTTTTATCAGATACAATTTCCCAATAGATCGTCTTTCCATAATATACATTAAATAAATTGTATGAACATGTAAATTAAAAGATTATATTGTTTCTAATTTGGATATGAGGATTACATAAATTTTCAATCAATATATTTAGTAAGATATATATAAATAATTATGTTTTACAATTGTATTCTATACTCAAATAGATTTCCAGTTTGATAGAACCATTCAAACCCTAGATGAAAATTTGCAATATTTTATTAAGTATTTTGATGTTATTTAAAAATAAAAATATCATCTAGTTACTTTTTCATAAAATAATAAATTTTACTCAAGCACTCAAATTAATCCTTATGAATAAATATATGTAAATAAATTTATTACTACAAATTTCTAGGGTGAGTTAATTGAAAGGGAGTACTTAGAAACTGACATAGTTAAAAAAATGTCAATGGAAGTTATATCAATTCATCATCACAATAAGGAATCATAGAGAATATAGATAAATTGTAGTGATAATAATTGATGATATTGGGAGTTAAATTGTGGTTATAATGTTTTTTAGTTATTTTCACAAGGGAATATGGTTATTAGATTCTTGATGAGTGGAAATATTATCCCTAGTTATGTTAGACCCTTTGAGATTCTTAATCAAGTATGGACGGTAGCTTATCACTTAGTAATACCACAGAACCTCTCATAAAACCATGATGTGTTCCACGTATCAATACTAAAGAAACACATTCCTGATCCTTTACATTTATTGAGAATATATTTCTTACCACTAGATCATGATATTTCCAATGATTAACCTTCAGTATTAATCTTTTATTGGAGAGAGATAACGTGAAATGGAACAAGACTACTCAACGGTTTTGTTTCTCTAGTGGAGTAAGAAATTCAATGAAGCTAATAGGATCCTTATATGAGAATATATAGTGTTAAATTGATTTTCATAAATTGACGTGATGAATTTAGAGGGGTAAATTTCTTATAACAAGGGTAGAGTTAAACACTAATATATTTTATTAAATAATAATTTTTTTCAAAAAAAATATTTGATAGCTTCTGATACATGAAACCCCAAGTCTAAATGATCTATAATATAGTATAAAATTATAAAATAGATGATAAATTGTTGTTACATTTAAAATAAACACATGTAAAAAATATTTAAATTTATATTCGTTATAGATAAAGTAAATATTTTATAGTAATGTCTTCCTATGATTCAAACAGTTATTATTATCTTGAAATATAGTTTTTCTTTTATTAGAAATAATATAGTTTATTTGTTCCAATTTTTTATAAATTATTAAATTAAATTGTTTTTCAAAAAATAGAAATTGGAAAATTATCATATAAGTATTTTTTGGTAATTTTTTTAAAGATAATTTTTTTAATGAATATTGAACAATAATGATTTTCATTAAAAACGTTATGTTCATTTAAACCATATATAATGTTCATAAATATATAAATATGGATTTAAAATTAAAATAACCTGTATCATATTATTATATATAAAATTATTTTTACTGTAATCAATTTTATATTGATATTTCATATAAAAATCATTATACTTAGGAAAATGTTTCTTTGACAAAACCATTTTTTTGTGTTTGCATATATAATTTAAAACCTAATTATACTACTTTTATTAGTTTAATTTTATAATATGGATTATATATTTTAAATTATAATAAATAATATTATGTAATATTCTCAAAAACATTTTTCCGTAATGAATATAAATAACCTCAAAAGGCAATTACTACGATTAAGGCCAAATCACGTTTACTGGGGGGTTAATATAGATATATAAAGTCTTAATGGACATAAAAACATGTAAAAAATATATTTTATTGAATTATTTAAACTATATATAATATTCACTTTTTCAGTAGTCTATTTTTTATTTATTTGGTGTGCATAATACTTTAATATATATTAATCTTTCAAAAATACATTGATTGTACTCTCTCGCTCAAAAAAGGGCACCCCCACTCCTCTAATATACACAAATAAATATATTTTTTGATTAGAAAGTTTCAATTAAAATAATTTCTTTAAATCCCTCCTCACATTCTAGGTTCATTTTTTTGATATGAAACCTATCCTAGGAATCCATTAAGTATAAATCTACAGAGGTTGTCTTAATAAGTGTTATAATACATAAGCATTTGTTTTTCATTTTATTTCTTGTTCCATATCCATAAATATTCATAATATATAATTAAATAATGATTACAATATCAAAAATAATGTTTTATGATTTTTTTTTAATTTCATTACCTATATCTATCTCATATTTCATCAAATTGGAAATAAAACTATTCATTGTGTGTATGGGGGACTTCTGTCTCACAAACCAATGTAATACGTTTTGCATCACTGCCTATCATGACCAAATATAATGATGTATTTTTTATATATATTTTATTTTTATAATATACTTAATCTTATATAATTATAATTTCACATCTACTTTATTTCCTTCTAATTTGTATAAAAATATTAATGAAGTCCAAGCATACATTTGGACTACCACCTCTAAGAAGAGATTAGATTCTTTTTTCCATTTTATTTTGACATTGAAGTATTAAAGTTACCTTTTATTAATAAATATGGTATATATGATAAAATAATAATTATTTAATGGATAATTACTATTTAATTTTCGTTTTCCCTTTATCAAAAAATAAAAATAACGCCCATGCATACGTATGAACTACCATGTACATTAACGATGTAGTTAAATTTTATATCAATAACTTTTATGGATGACTCTAAATAGTTATATAAATAATATATAACCTATTTATATCATGATAAAAATATTGGTAATGGAACAATGATCAATTTATAGGGGGCTAGACCACTGTACAAAAAATGTACATGAACATAAGTAGTTGTCACACGAAATAGTTAATTCAATAATGAATATTTAATAAAGGGGTGATAAAAGGTTATAAATAAATCATAAATGGTTTGATATATATTTTTAATATAGTGAAATAGATTTATAATAATAATATATTTAATATATTGTTTGTTCAAACATGTATGAATGATGGCGGATCTTATGTGTGGGTTTTATGTTACATTCTCACTATTTATCAGGATAGTTAACAATTAATCATATTAATAATGAAATATTATTATATAAACCCCAATTAAATCATTAATTTTTTTTCTAATATGGCTATTTAATCAAAATACATGTTTAAATTTCAGCATTTTCACTTTAAGTACTCAGGAGGCTAGAAATATGTTACTATAATTAACTGATATTAAATCTATCTTCGGTGGAAATTATTTTTTCATAGGTATAAATTTTTATTATAAATGTTTTATATAATATTATATTATTATCATATTATTTTTAAAGTAAATTATATCAATTTTTTATTCTTAAAAAATTCATTTCAAATTAATATTTTATTTATTTTTAGAATGAGGTACATTTGAATTTTTTTTACCAAAAATGTGAGTGTGATATTTTTTTAAACATACATAGAAAAAACTAAATTTCCAATCATCATGGCCACTAAATGATTGGAATATAAATTTAAAATTTTTAATGAATTATTGACATATTTTATTTAATATTATTTAAATTTTCTTTAATTTAAAAAATTTATTTCAAATAAAAAATTATATTTTCCATATGAAATGTTCTAATTGATATTATTAAGAGATTTATAATCTATGGTGATATACTTTGATGTTAAATATTTTCTACTAGGAATGTTATCCAATAATTCATTATTATTCATTTTCTATATATTTCATGACAATGATAACAATATTTTGATGACAGGCATTCATGTTCCATTGGTTATGCTATGATTTAATTATGTAAGGATTATGAAACCCATTTATTTTTCATGGGTTATGCTATGATGAAAGGTTTGTAAAAATAGATTCTTTTTCATAAGTTATGATAAGATGAATTATTTATGACCTTGTGTAACATTTCATTATGACTATCATCTTGTGATGGTTGGGACCAGAATTAAATATCCATCCAATGTAAAGGGTAAATATTGATATCTCCTGAGACAATTAATACTTGAATTTTGAGTGTACCCAGTTCAGTAAGGGACACTATCCATTATGATACTCATCAGAGAGAAACATTACTACAATGATGGTTTGGGTAGTGGAACCATGAATCAATGATTGTATTTGAAATAAACCATGTGTACTAATCAATTGATTTTTAATTTTCATATGTATGCCACAAATCTATGTCTTAGGACAGTGTTATGCAATCAAGGATTGTGTTCTATGATTCCATTACGAATCATGACATATAATCTATAAAAAATTATACCCTAACTCATTATTTTTATCAAGGATAATAAGGCTATTGTATTAAAATTTAATGTTACTTTTCTCATATGGTAATGCTCAGATTATTATTATCTACACATTGATATCTCATTTTTTCACAAAATTAGCATCTCAGATCAGCCATTAAAATATTTGCTTTCCCATTCATTAAAGATAATTTTTATGTATGATATATCTATAATGGGTGATAGTAATGTATAAAATATTTTGATATTAGATATAACACATTTGAATATATATTTTTTGAATATGTTCTTCCAATGGAACTACAACTATATGATTTAGGCATAGGTTTTAATGTTATGTAATGAATATTCATCTAACAATATTTTTTTCTATGTTTGAAAATTATGGGTCTATATAGAGTGACTCATGTTATGTCATGATGAGTGTGTTAGGTTTCCTGAATTTTAGGACTATGGGTGGTCACACCATTGTAGGTCGTGCATTCCTTCATAATCCATTTTATTCAATGATTATGTTTAATAAATAATGGTGTTTCTCTATGATAATGGAGGTCAAGCTATTATGAAATCCATTAAGTACATTAATTTCATGAGGTGGGAACATCATGACATCTAGGGTGTGGTTGATTAACACACACTTAAGGCCTACTCATAAAAGGGGAAACCCCCATTTAATATTAGTTTGACTTCAATGAAATCCGAAGTATAATTACCCAATTTCTAATTTTTAGGGGGTCTGTAACATCCAATACCAACTTTCCACTAAACTGGTAGCTAGACTAGTCCCCACATTGTCTCAAGTGTGTCTCCCATATACCAGTGGCATTCGAATACTAGCGAGGATGTAAATGTAGTTCTGTGGGGAGACTATACCCTCATACTCTGAAAACATAGCCTTAAATAGATAGTAAACTAAGATATTTGTTGAAGTACTGTATATAAATAATCAAATAATTTTAACACAATTGTAAAAACAACTCAATAATGTATATGGACTAAAACAGTTTATAAAATTCATACATGCCATATGATTATTACATAAACTAATAGAGTAACATACTATAATCTTTACATTTCTGTACATAATACGAAAGAGAAAGTAAATCCCTACATGTGGTCTAGACAAACATCCTGATATCTAGTTCAATAATTTAATCCCAAATTCTAGATAGAATTGATACATAATTAGAATGGTCCATATCCCCTAAAACAAGTAGTTCTATACATGCACCAATGGAACCTGATTAGGATATGATATATAGATCTCAATAGACTGGAACCCTCAATGTGAATCAAATCCATTATGTGGAATGAAAATCATGCAGTGTAAGAAGTTATCTAACATGTATAGAATTAATCAAAGATATGCATCCAATAAGGTCCAAGATTCAACGTATCCTCAAATATGTTAATCAAATTCATTTAACTGTGAATTGTCTAATTTAAAAGTAAGAACAGTTTCATTTTACCAGGTTTAAATGAGGTTTCAAGTAATTAATTAAATATTTCCCCAAACACAATAAATATACCAACATCCCCTATAAGATACAATCAAGATTCCTAAATAGAAACTCTATAAATCATATAACAATACTGAATCTAAGCATGTACTTTGACTTGGAAGGCACATGACTTGATTCATTCCATTCATTATTCAATTTAGAACATGATTCTGTCTATGACATATCTACTTTGGAGTTCATGTATCACCTGAGGTATAGTATCAACCAACACCCTATAAGCCTTTCCTGAGTTAACCTCTTAGGACCCCAGTATCACTCTAGGTGAGGTATAAATTCCATGTCACTTGAGTCTATCCTTGGAGGTATTTTATAGAAACCCCATGTATCAACCACAACATATGTCATTACCCCTTAAGTTTGACCATGGTATCACTCATATAACTGGATCTAATTATCACTCAAATTATAAGTCAAGATTACCTAGGAGTATGTCCATTTAATTCTCATATGAATCCATGTATCACATGGATTATGTTTCAAACCTCAATTGCATATCCAAAGAATCCATCAATTAGATCCACATATCTCCCTTGGAATAAACATGGTTCAAGGAATTTGAGTCTGTTTGTGGCATTCAAATATGAATCTACAGATCACTAAAAAATCTTATCCATTTAACCAATTCATTTTTTTTAAAAAATCATTTAACATGACAAGGTCCAAAAAAAGATAATCTTTTAACAAACTCACCTCTAGATGGTGGTTCATGTATTGTCTATACTTATAAGGCTTTTCCATTCATTTAATAACATGGGATAAATTTATATAAGAATCATCACATAAATAAAAATAATATAGGGATTTAGCACCATTTAATTCATCTGGGAACATTATGAAAATGGGATTTCCATACTTAACTAATTAATTATATAGGGCTCAACTTAACTTAAAATGTTCAGTAATTCATGTGATATTTAGAGACTCACATTTTCATTTTCACTATAACAAGCCTAACAATCATATAAAGAAATCACATGGCCTTGGTTATCATTTAATTCACATCGGAAAATCATTTTTGACATTATTATTAAGCTTAATAACCTACTACATGGTGTGGAAGTGACTATATCACATGGGATGTCCCGCACAAAGTGAAATCATGTTTAATCATGCAATGAAATAATAAAGGCCAAGGGTCAGGGCCACTCATCCCTTCCCATTCAATCCATATGATTCATAAACTGATATGAATATCAATTACATGTTTAAATACCATGAAATAGGGTAGAATGGAATTTCTAAGGGTATCTGAGGCCAAATACATTCATGTTCTATTTTATAAGAAAACATAAGGGCAACATCAGGATTAACAAGCTATCTCATAGAATAGACATAATACACATGTGTGAAATAAACAATATTACGAGAAACAAATTGTTTACAAAAACAACATGGAAAATTCCTCTTTTAACTCACATGGGAAATATCATTTAACAACATCCAAAGGGATATTCATTAACATTTTGTATTTCATCACCTGTAGGAAGACATATTTAAAATTCAAACCATAACTAATCATTAAATAACATCTATCAATACTTCTTGGTTTCAAGAAATCACACCACTATTGGAGGGGTTTTATTATAAATACATGAATTTATGCATTAATAATTCATTTATCACAGTGAAGCATTTAATTTAATCCTTAATAATCCATCTATCATGGAAGATGATAATGTAATTTATTTGATGAATTAATTAAGGAATTCTATTAAAAGGTCAAGGACAGGGATCCAACCAACAATAGAAGACCAAGTCATCTATTGGAACATTACTGATTAGGAAGTGACCACTCAATACTACCCCACACTCACACACACATACATTTTATATATATGTATCCTTTAACCAAATCATCAATTCCACTCACCGTTAGTTAATACACAAGATGTATATATATATATATACCTTTTTATGAGTGTGGGAACCACCAATGATAATTAAAACTCCTTATATTAAATTTTAGAGACTCAAAAAATACATAATATTATCAAATTATTGGTGGAAAAATATAGTGTTTAGAAATATACCCAAAAAAATTGCGGTGAGGAAAAAAAATAACCCTTATACCTCTCCATCAGGAGCAGAATCCAAAACAAAAACCCAAGGATTACAATATTTCTATCTCATACCTTAAAATTATATGAACACAAATATATGGATTAAACCCTATCAAAGGGTACTCGGTTGATCCTCAACTGGTGATGAGTCGACCAAAAAATGGGCCAAAAAATGAAAGGTATTGGTGGAGGAGGCCTACATTGGTGGATCGAGTGATGAATCCGTAGAAAATGGTAATTGGGAGGGAGATAGTAGAGGGGGTCGTCACACATCGAAGGGGAACCCATTAGGGGTCCTGCATCGTGTATGGGGGAAGATGAGTGAGTGAGTTTTTTTATTATAATCTTATTTTAATATATATTAAAATAAGTAAATTATTTTAGGGTACTGCACACTGTTTGGGCCTGACTGTTTGGAAAATCATGAACCAACTGTGCGACCCTTTACAAGGCACTTCGGAACCCAGTAAGGGCTGGTCGCATTGTCACGACCCGTCCCCCAGGGCACGTGCCATGACTACCTCAATCCTGCCTTATATAGGACAGGGGAAGGCGACTAGGACCGAAAGTTGTATCCCCTATAATGGGAAGGAATTTCCTTTAAACACTACAAACACATGGTCTAATAAGACAACAAGAAGCCACTATGAAGTAAACTAATGTAGGTAATAGTGTAATAAAAGTAACGGGCCGAAATACAAGCCCAACTGGAAAAGTACAAGTATAACTAAAAATTATAAAATAGATTTAAGGTGAAAAGAATTCCATGGATCATCCACCGTGGATCCAACCTAAAGGGTAGGTATTAATCGCCTCGTCTCCTCCACGTCATGTCACACTAGATGTCCACCTCCGATCACCGTCGAGTCATGGCTCCCTCAGCCTAGATCAATGTTGCTCTTCATCAAATCAAGACACAATAAGGTGTTGGAAAAGAGCATTTAGGGGTGAGTATAATGATACTTAGTAGGGAACCCTAAATCCCAGTAGGTCTCCTAGAGTTCCACAAAGGAAAAAACCTCAAAGCCTGAAGCAAAAATAAACAAAACAAGTCATATCACACCATGTATCACTATAGTTCAACGATAGAAGGGTAATCACATCATAAAACACCTCAGATACTGGAGAACTCCACCTCTATCAAGTTCAGTGGGCCTTCCAGGTCAAAATGAGCTGCTTCCCACTAACCATGAACTAATGTGGTACTCACCCCTGATGGGTACCATCGGTATGACAAGTCACACAGAACCGCTTCCCACTGTGGGAAAGCTGGGTCACATAGAGACACTTCACACCATGGTCAAACTAAGTTACTCCTCTTGTAACTTATCCTGGGTCTGTCGGGTCACCCAGAGCTACTCCCCGCCGTGGGCCTACTGGGTCACACAGAGCCACTTCCCACTGGGACAATCATCATACTGTCTTTAGGTATCATCCAAAAATAGGGTTCCATACATATTCTGATTGGGAGAAAAACTCCTCAAGCCACTCTCCACAACTTGACATTCATGGAAGTCACAAAAAAGTATACTCTTGGGTAGTAAACATAACATATTCAGTCTCAAACCTCATACTCATCTACTATGGGAGAACTCCTCCTACATAGAGCACAGTGGGTCTACCGGGTCACACAGAGCCACTTCCCACTAACCATGAACTACTGTGGTACTCATCCATAATCAGTAACGTGGGAATTCTGGCTCACACAGAGGCACTTCCCAAAGTGGGAATGCTAGGTCACACAGAGCTGCTTTCCACTTTGTCCATCGTCAAGAAGTCTTCAGGTCTCAGCCAGCTCCAGGGTTTTATATGTAGCGTGCATGGGAGAACCGCTCCATAAGCCATCCATAATATTACAAATGAAAAAAAGTATCACAATTATTTAACCGTATGACCCTCTATGTCATATGGGTTCGAACACAATAGATAACTCTTCAATCAGATGCCCTATCTGTGCGTTATTAGAAATTCAGTATTGTGGGCCCGGTTGGATTCATGTGAGGTACAACCTGGATGCACTCTATGATTCTCCAAAAATATCATGTATTAGGTCAAAATGATTGTCTCACTCCAAGGATCCCAACTCCAGAGACGGTTATTCAAATGAACATTCTGTTCTCAAGATAAGGCCCTTTCTGTATTTTTTGGCCTGGGTCTAGTCCGACCAGTCGGACTGACCCAGACCAAACCGGTCTAGGCTGGGTCATGGCAGACTCATCCTACTGGGTCGAAGTTTGGATGGGCCAGCAAAAGGGGAGACCCACTTGGGTGGCCCGGGTCATATAGGGCGGGGCCCATAAACAGGCGGCTTGGCCCACATCGGGGTGTGGCGTGGCCCGTGGTGGGGCGTTTCGTGGCGCGCGTGGCCGCATCCCACTGGGCAGGCAACCTAGCCCTCTTGCGGTGGTCCGCTGGGCAGGTGGCCCGACCCATTGGCAGTAGCCTGCTAGACCGTGGTCTGGCCTCGAAGGGTGCGGCCCACGGTGCTTCTGCCAGGCGACTCAGGGGAGCTGCTCCCCCGAGATCCCGAAAGGCCAACGGTCATTCAGTCATTGAAGTGTCAACACCTCATTGGTGCCACCAGATCACCATGGAACCCTACCGTAGGTATGGGATATGCCTCCACCGACGCAGCTTCGGTCACTGTCTCTTTCTCTCCTGTGACGCTCGACGGTGCGTCGCCCTTCCCTTCCACTGCCGGTCGACGACTCGGACGACTTCTTCGACTATCGTGACAGATGGGTCATGGACTCTTTTCACTCTAGGGGTGCACAACGGTGCGTTTTACCTTCTATGTGGCCAGCCGGAGTCGGCCGCTCTGACGATCTATGTGTCTTTCAGGCTCGACCTCCTCCTGTGGCGTGTGTCGATGCTCTACCCACCACGTAGCTGGTCAATTTCGTCACGCTGTATGTCTTCTATATAGGAACAAGGATGTAGAAATGTGGCAAAGGGTTCGTGTTGTGTTCATTGTCATGTTCTCTCCATGTTATCTAGTAAACAGGAGAGGTAAATTTAAAGGGTTTGAATAAGAAATTGAATTAATCCTCAAGTTAAGCTCTACTAGACTCCTCACAACAACCTCCCGCAAAGACAAATGAATCACAGGTCAACCCTGTTAGTCGGTTTACCCACGTTCTTCGTATAATTTCATGATCGGGGAAGAGGGAATAAATAAATGCACAAAAGAAAATAACCCCTACCTCGAAACCCATTGGAGTGCATCCGCGATTTGAAGGCATATCATGTTCTTCGTACCCGCAACCAGTTCCCAACGACAGCACTCGCACATCATCCTTTGGTTTATTGTTTGGTGTCGTTCGTCACCTCCTGATGGGTTGGCTCTATCTTCTATGGGTTCGGCATCATGGATCTCCTTAAGCACTTAGTTTCTTGGCGAAGTTGTTCTGGTACCACCCCCCAAGGTCCATACATATTGGAGAGGGGGAAGGTAAGTAACGATGTTGGAATTTAATGGTGTCTCATTAATTACAATGCCTCTTAATATCCCCCAATGTTGTTGTTACATAGATTGGATTGTCAATCCATTTATTGGATTGACACGTCAGCAGTCCCACCTTACTTTTTTTCTATTAGAGGTATTGAATAAAAATAAAATAATAATTTTATTTTATTTGTCCTATTAAAAAGTTCCGAAATCTAACATTTTCTCCAGACCTACTACGATCGAAGTGAACCCCCCTTAAGCGAATCCTGACACTACAGATTCTATGGTGACCTCAAATTTTTATTCTGAGAAAAGTTTCTAATGATAGAAAATGTCATTCGTGTGATTACTGAATGTACCCAAAAAAATTAGTAAATTATTAACAGGCACCCTCAACCCGCACCGGCCGAGGTTAGGCACTGCCTATGTGAAACACACCCCAACAAACCCAACGGTAATATTAGATTTCCAATCAGAGTTAGTGTTTAATTATTATGGATTTTATAATAAAATAATGTTCACTTAATTATTTTTTGGCCAAAACTATCATTCACTGGGAGACCACACCAGCCAATGTTAGTATCTTCCTAAAGAGAGAATACCTCACGAGTTCAACAGTGGTCTCATATTTTTAATCCAAGTTACCATTCATGAGTTATAATCATTTGAAAAATAAAATTACTTTATTTAATTTTTTTATTTATGGTTATGCCATTTTCAGGTTTTCTCACAGGTTGCACGTGCGGACTAAACCTAAGTCACACCTTAGGTAAACCCGCCCTACTGAATGCAAAGGTGACTTGGATTTCTGATCATGGAAACCATTTAAGAGTTATTCCACTTTTTCCGGAAAACTACTAACACATTCTACATGAAGTTTAACAAAACGTTGACAGATCATTTCAGGCACTCTAGGACTCAGAATCACGTGATGTTAGATTTTTTGGTCTCAAAATAATCCCATATAAATAAAAAAATATAGTGAAATTCAAGAACATTACATTCTCCCCACCTTAGGGATTTATGTCCCCGAAAGCCAAAACATTGAAAAAGGAAAAAAATGGTGTTATTGTGAATGAATCGAAGCATCCCACTCCCATGGGATCTCTGGGAGGTTCTCGTGCTACCAGCGAATGCACACAAGAGGTATCGGTTTCCCACAATGGAATCGCTCCTATTGATCTTCAATCTCTTCTGTAACCTCCGTAAATGACTCCCCATCATGTAAGTCTAGCTCACCAAGGTCGATGACGTGAGATGGGTCCTGCACGTATCTCCCCAGCTAGGATACATGGATGACATCGTTCACCCTCTCCAACTGCAGTGGAAGTTCCAAGAGGTATGCCTCCTTTCCAATCCTCCGATGTATCAGAAATGGCCCGATAATTCTTGGTAATAACTTTTTACACCGGCCAAATCTCCCCAAACCTCATCGATGGGAGACCCGTATGAAGACAATGTCTCCCTCCTCATGTTGACATAAGACTTTTTTGGATCTAAGTAGTTTTAACATTCTATCAAGTGATACATGGTGATACAAACTATGCCACTGCTTCCTTTATCTCGAGCCATCAGTACTGACATAGGAGGTCCTAGTATATCTTCACCATTCCAGGATCTACTGTTAAAGGAGATGTATGGATATACCTCAACACCTCCTTCAAGTGCATCACTAGTACCATGGTGCATCCTCTGAAGAGGATGAAGTGCTCTCCACCATCAAGAAATCATTTAGGAGACCGCCCTGAGGATATCTGGGCACATCAGGCCTCTCAATCAATGTCTAAATCTGTGTCCCCCACGAATTTGTTGAAGAATTGGGGGAGTGACAGTCATAGACCGGAGGTAGCTGCTTCATCTTTATCCGCGAAAGATATTCACAGCCTGACTAGTTTCTAAATCACATTACTCATTAGCTATAGTCCAGACCTCCTGCAAAGAGCATCTGCTACTGGGTTCCCCTTCCTAGGAGTATAGACTATCTCAAGGTCATCGTCTTGGAGGAACTCTAACCATCGTTGTTGTCTCGGGTTCAGGTCCCTTAGTGATAGGATACACCAGAGACACTTGTGATGAAAGTAAATAGTAAAACACTGACCCATCAAGTAGTGACACCACATCTTCATCAAAAAGAATCCTACTGCTAACTCTAGGTCATGGGTAGCATAGTTCTACTTGTCAGTCTCTGTATCAGCTCTGGAAAACTATACTGACACTTCTCTTTCCACAGGAATGACTCCCCCTTTATCGTCAAAGCTGAAAAGGGTCTCGCTACCCTGGATAATTCAGGTAAAAATCTCTAGTATTAAATTTCCAAAGCAGACGCCCCTCTCCCATCGGGGAGGTAATCCTGGAAACATATTTTGAAAAGATTTCCTCATGCCCTGTCACTCTTATTTAGAACTGAGAACTAAAAATTCCTTCTACCACGAGGGTATGTCTGGCCAACTCAAGATTGATTGGATGCACCCTCTTATGCATGAGTTTATCCTATGCTACCTGGGTTTTCTTTTTCTTCGACCAAGGAAAACTCCATTCCCGCGTTGTAGACAAAACACCACCTTTTTTCCTAATACAGTCAATTTGAGTATGAATTATGGATTCCTAGTCCATACCCAAACAAACGTCATATATCCTCGATGCTACCACCAAGAGGTTCCAACCAATACTCTCACCTAAAGGGTCAGATCACACAGTTGGTGTAAGTGTAATTATTGAGTATCATCCCAAAGGTATCTCCAGATGTGAGGGTCATTTCAAAAGTTTACCCAGAAACTCTAGGTCTTGGACAAGATTCGTGTAATGAAGGAATGATTGGTACCTATGTCTGTTGATACGACATCAAGTAGTTCACACAGTCTATACCTCTAATCATTCATGGATTCCTTGGGTCACAATCCTTGACCTCATGTAGCTACTCCATTCCCATGCCCTCCCGCTCCTTGAGCCTTGTGGGGACCACATAGAGGTGGTGGTTATAACATGATGAAAAGTATACCACCTCATCCTGCTCTCATAGCTCCCCTACCATGTCTTCTACCCTGTAGATTCATCGGTCTCAATCAATTATTCATCCAAAAACATTTTACACACCCAAGTCTCTGGGACTAGCATTAGTTTCTTGCATACATAGTACTAACATTCACAGGCTGTATTCGCTCATCCAAAGAAGATTCAACCTCAGTGTTTCTATCTAGAACCCTAACATCAGTAGGAATTCATAGGGGATTAGTGCTATCTTGGATTTCCCTAAACACACTTCAATTGAAGGTCCAATCCCTGAAGCAATGATCATAATGTATTCATCGATTACCAAGGATGGTCGGTATGCGATGATGAATAGTAAGCTACCGACATGTCATCCTGCAAAAGATGTAGAAACTCTAAGGAACTCTCGTCTATTTTCTCAAGATAGTCCTTAGCCACATGTGTGTCGGGATCACCTTGGAAATTGAGGTGTATCTGATGCTGAAACATTTGTATGGCGCTAAGCCTACATCGGTCCTCTACCTGTACTACCAGTTGTAACTACAAACCAATGGGACGTGATATAGCTGACACTATAATAGAAGGTACTATCTATGGAAATGGTCCACGTACTGAAGCCTCATCACTGAGCAAACCATCATCATGGTCACACACTGGAAAAGAATTGAAGCTATGATCACCATCATTTTTATTGGTGTCACAACTACAAAAAAAATCTGGCCACAGCCTCCAGCCTATCCTCCTCCGCCTGCATGCCCATCTCACCTCGGAACCGCGGAGGCCTCTTCTGCTGGAACTCGTGAAACATGCTTAGTCAGCATGTACCCTCTGTAGTGTGGTAGTGGAAATGGTTTTCCAATGGGTTGTGGTGCTTCTGGTAGACAAACCAATGGTTCCAATGCTGTAAGGGGGCCCTAAACCGAGGCCTCATAGCTCGGTGGGCCATCATTGTATACTCTCTCAGGAAACCTGGGTGGCTATCTAATTGGTGGAATCCCAATAAAGAAGAGGTGCTCCACAGACATTATGTTATATATGGTGAGTTGACTCCAATGAATTAAAAATAAAAACATTTCAAAAACACATGAAATCAGTGTTTTCATGTGCTTAGTCAGAAATCGGAACTCAAGGTCTAGAAGTATGGATACATCAGCCACCACACCAACACTGGACACCACAAACTGAAAACCAAAATCATTACAATTAACAGTATTTCCACATAGAAATGATCAGAGTATTAATTATCTGGTGGAACAAAACTCCTCTGATACGACTTAGTCACGACCCGTCCCCCTGGGCACGTGCTGTGACTACCCCAAGAATGCCTTCTATAGGCCAGTGGCTGGAGACTAGCATCTAAAGTCATATACACTTAAATTTAAAGGCATTGACTATAAACTGTACAAACACACGATCCGAGAACACAAAAAGAAGAAATTGTGAAGTAAACTATTGTAGGTAAAAGTGTACTTATGGTAAGGTGCTGGAATACATGCCCAATTGTAAAAGTCCATGCACAAATAAAAAGTAAAAAATAGTTGAAAGGTGAAAAGTATCACCTAGATCATCCTCATAAAATCCTACCTGATGGGTTTCTATAGATCGCTTCCACAGTACTCCACATCCGCCCATCTCCTCTGTGTCACGTCATGCTGAATTTCCACCTCCGAGCACCATCCAGTCCTGGCTCCCTCGTCCTCGATTAATGTTGTACGTCATCTGCACAAGTCCCAACAAGGTGCTGGTGATGCTTCTGTAGGGTTGAGTATAAACATACCTAGTAGGGACCCAGAGACCCTCGTAGATATCCGAGAGTTCCACAACTGAAAAAACCACAAATCATGATTCAAAAGTACACAACACAAGTCAGATCTCACCTTGTACCACTTTCGGTCAAGGATAGATGGGTTATCACATCATCGAACTTCTCGAACGCTGGAGAACACCTTCTCTATCTAGCACAGTGGGACTTCTCGGTAACACAGGTCCACTTCCCACTAACTTTGAACAACTGTGGTACCCCTCCCTAATGGGTACCGTGGGTATGTCGGGTCACATAGAGTCGCTTCCCACCATGGCATGTCGGGTCATAGAGAGCCTCTTCCCACCTTGGTTGAACTGAGGTACTCCTACTGTGGAGTACTGGGGGTCTGCTGGGTCACATAGAGCTGCTCTCCACCATGGGCCTACTGGGTCACACATAGCCGCTTCACAATGGGCCAATCGTCCAATAGTGTTCAGGTCTCAGCCAACTGTAGGGTTCCATACATAGTATGCTTGGGAGAACCTCTCCTCAAGACACTCACTACATCTTGATATTCAGGGAAGTCAATACAAATTATATTATAGGTTAGTAACCATAACTTCGTCATTCAAAAACCCTAAACTCCACAGATTTTGGAGAACTCATCCTCTATCAAGTACAGTGGTCCTGCCGGGTCACAAAGGGCAACTTCCCACTAACCATGAAGTATTTTGGTACTCATCCTTGATGGGTACTGTGGGAATGTCGGGTCACACAGACCTACTTCCCACTATGGTCCTATTGGTCACACAGAGCTGCTTCCCACCTTGGCCATCATCGATCAGTCTTCAGGTCTCATCCAGCTACCAGGTTCCGTATGTAGTGCGCTTGGGAGAACCACTCCTCAAGCGATAGGTAATTTTAAAACTGGTAAAAAGTCTCACAAGGAATTAAATAGATGATCCACCATATAATAAGGGTTCCTATTCAATAGAACACATATCAATAGGACGCTAAGTTTGTGTGTTATTGGCATTGCAGTGTCGAGGGTCTGATTGGATTCATGTGCAATCCTACCCGGCGGTACTCCATGTTCCTCAAAAACTCTCATGGAGTAGGTCAAGAGGACCATCACACTCCATGGATCCCAACGCCGCAGAAGGTTCACCAAAAAACATCCAGTTCTCAAGATAAGGCCCTTTAAGTGTTTCTGGGACCAAGTCCGGTCTGACCCGATCGGACTGACCGGGTCTGGGATGGGCTGCGGTGGACTCGGCCTACTAAGTCGAGGACCGGCCTGAACCGCAAAATAGGGTGGCCTTAAAGGGTGTCCTGAGTTGTATAGGGAAGGGACCACAATAGGGTGGCCCGACCAGTGGGGTGGGGGGGGGGGGGGCTCCCTAGCCTGTTGGGCAGGCCGCCCGACTCACTAGTGGTGGCCTGCTGGAGGGCGTTCTGGCCATGAAGGTTGTGGCCTATGGTGCTTCCGCCAGGCGGCTCGGGGGAGCTTCCCCCCCCCCACCCCCTTGAGATCCCGAAAGGCCAAAGGTTGTTCAGTATTTGAAGAGGAGGCGCTTCATGGGCACTGCCCAGGCACCGCGAAACCCTACCGAAGGTGCATGTTCGGCCTCTTATACCATGGCTTTGGCCGTGATATCCTGCTCTCTGGCTGTGCGCGATGGCGTGCCGTCCGTTTCTTCCACAACTGGGTGATTATCCAACCGCCTTCTCTGATTCCTATGGCTATCGAGTAGTATCCTTTTTTAACAACAGAGGCGCACAACGTATGTCGTACCTCATTCTCAGCTGGACGGTGCCGACCACTCCGACGACTGTGCCCTCCGGTCGGATTCGTTGCGCTGTCAGTCTTCCGTGGAGGAAAAAGGATGACGAAAAGTGGCAAAGGGTTCGGGTAATGTTCGTTAGGCTCATGCCCTATGCATCAACTCGTAAACAAGGGGGTTAAATTTAAAGGGGATGAAAAAGCAATTTAATTAAAAAATGAGTTAAACCCCAAAAGACTCCTCGCAACAACTTCCCACAAATACGAATAAATCGTGGGTCAACCCATTAGTCGGTTGACCCAGGTTCATCATATAATTTCAAGAATGGGTAAGAGGGAATCAAAAAATTCACAAATGAAAATAACTGATACCTCGAAACCCATTGGAGAGAGTCCATAGCTTGAAGTAGGATAATGTTCTTCGTTCCCGCAACCGGTTCCCAACGACAGTACTCGCACGCCATCCTTCAGTTCCGGTTCGGTGTCTCCTGTCCCCTACCCCTAGGATGGCTCTGTCTTCTGAGGGTCCAGTGCCATGGAGCTTATTCATATCTTCTTTTCATGGTGAAGTTGTGCTGGTACCTCCCCCCATGGTCCATATATAGATATAAGAGGGGGAGGGTATGTTACGATGATGAAATTTAATGGTAGCTCATTAATTAGGAAGCTTCGTTATTTCCCCCAACATTTTTTGTGCATAGATTGGAGGGAAAATCCATTTATTGGCTTGATACGTCACATGTACCACCTTACCTCTTGTCCATAGGAGGAATAAAATAAAAAACATAATTATGTTATTTTAGTTATTCTTCTAAAAAGTTCCAAAAACTAACTTTTTTCAGGAACATCTGCTGTCGATATAAAGCCCCCTGAAGTAAATCCTGGTGCTGTGGATTCAACGGTGCACTCATATTTTTAATCCAAGCAATGGAAAAAATGTTATAAAACGCCACACAGGAAATTACTGAACATACAAAAATAAAATTCAGTAAATTATTAACAGTCTCCCTTGACCCACGCCAATCAAGGATTGGCTCTACCTAAGTGTAACACGCCCAAACGAACCCAATGATACTCTTGAATTTCCAATCATAGTTACCGTTTAAATGTTATGGATTTTACTATAAAATAACTTTCCCTTAATTATTTTATTTATAGACAAAAAATAAATTTCAAAAGAGGATCGCGCCGACCAATGTTAGTATCTTCCTAAAAAGAGTATACCCTCATATGTTTTGCGGTGGTCTCAGATTTTTAATTTGAGTTACCTTTGGTGAGTTATAATCATTTGAAAAATTAAATAACATTATTTAATTATTTTATTTATGGTTATTCCATTTATAGGTTTTCTCACATGAGGCATCCACCGACTAATCCTTAGTCGTGCCTAGGGTAAACCAGCCTTCCAAAATGAAACGGTACCCTTATATTTCTTATCAGGCAACCATTTAAGAGTTATTCTACTTATTCAGGAAAACTACTTATGCACGATATTTTAAGTATAATAAAACATTGATGGATCATTCTGGGCACTCTGGGCCTCGGAATCATGTGCTATCAGATTTTGTGTTCTTGAAATAATTCCATATAAATAAAAAAAGTTCAATGGAAATTCTGTCACATTACATGCATAGTTGGGAAACCAAGAACCAACCATGTGGTTAATAGAGTCTAGGTACAGACCAGAACCATAAATCAAGTGGGAAAGGTCCAAAATTTCATGAACATTGTGTAGCCCATGAAGCGGCCTATGTCAACTAGAATTAATCTGTACGATTTCATGCAATGTGCTATACAGAATCAGATAAACCATTGTGCCTAGTTCAAACCATTTAAAAAATTTAGTTTTGGGGTGTATCACTCCATAAACTAATTAAGACCACCAATAAACTCCTTGATCCTTCTCCTAATTAAAAAAATCACATTGAATAATTACACCTCTAATAATTAATTTCAAATGTTTTTTTAAATGAATTGTCCAATCGTCCCCAAAACTAAAATTCTCATTGAATTTCATATGGTTCCAAAACACGGGTTCTTACCCAGTGGAACATCATAACTGATTTGGTTGACATCCACACTAAGAGGCTATATCCACACAATGTTTCACACTTGAATAAAAATGTCATGTGGTTTTAAATCATATTACATGACCCCCTGGTTCATCATATGAGTCCTGTCATTTTTAAAAGGGTACATCGTGTCCCAATAATCATGCACCTTGATTTTTTTGAATCCTCTATTATAATCCTCATCAATTTTAATGTTTTTGTTCCCCATTCTTCTTATTTCTAATTTTTTTAATCACACATTAGCTTTGGTAATTTATTTCCTTTTCAAACGTTATATCATGGCCTCCATTTTAAATATTATACTAGTTTTTAAGGTGAAAATGTTTTATACATCATTATACTCCTCATATTTCTCCATTATTCCATTACCCTCAATCACATTTCCCTCCAAAAAATATTAATTCCCTTGGGGGATAAAATATGGGGTTTTTATGGGCCCAATAACGGGTCTCCCAATTACTATAGTTTATATATGTTGTATTCTTTCTTGGGATGGATCCCCCCATAGATACAATGTTATTTCAACTAGATTGAGGTATGTGTTTCTATTAATGTCTATTTATTAATAATTTCCAAAAATTAATTATTTTCGAAGAAATATTTCTTATCAATTATAACATTTTATAAGAAAATTACGTTGTATAATAATGTTATTTCAATGTTTTTAGTTATTTTCATAATTGAAAATTCTGTGGAATTTTATTAATAAATTTTGAAGAAAAAAATATATATTGAAAGAGTTTGTGAAAAATATGATGATGATTATTCTTTGTAAAATCAATGAGGGAATAAATTGTATACTAAAAAATTTTATTTATAAGGGGAACCACATTAAATAGTGTCTTGTTTTTAATTAAATAGGTTTCTACTTAATAAGATAATTTTTGAGGAAAGTGGTATTTTTTTCAAAAAAAAAAACAATCCCCTATTGGCTTTAAATTGATGATTTATACTTATATTTACATTTTTTATATAATGGATTTGTTAAAACTATATAAAATGAGTTTTCTGAGGATTTTAAAAGATTATTATTATCCCCTTGGTTTAACTTCCTTATATAATTCTTTATCTCTTTGAGGGATGTAAATTTATAGTTTTGAAACAAGATGCATCATTGTTGATGAAGGGGTTGTTTCTTAATGATTATGGGAGAAAATATTTGTAACCACCGAGATAATGATATAATATATAATTATAATGATTATTTATATTATTTCATTATATAGTTATATTTTTTATAAATATATTAGGTATTTCATAAAATCGAAAAGGAAATGGTTTTTTAACCTCTCATCATGTATGATTTTATTTAAAAGACAACTTTAAAAAATATGAAATTATATTTGAAAAAATTAATTTCCTTTTTAATTTCATCATTTTATTTTTATATTAGGATCAATTTTTGATAATTTTATGAAAATATTTATTTTTCAATATAGAGAAAAAATACTAATTTTTTATGAAATATGTATTTTAATTTAAATTATTCATAAAGAAAAATAATGTTTTCTATTAATTTGAAATTTTTATTAGTACATTTTTATTTAAGATAATCCAATTATGGTTATTTAGATTGATTTTAGAACATGAATTTAGTAAAAAATATATTTCATAATGGAATGTTTACAAAAAAATGATTTTTACTATATCTTTCCTGTATAATTTTAAATTCACATCTATATATTCATTGTATTTAATTTTGAAAATTTTATTCTATATTTAAAATAATTGGTGACAAATTTACTAATAATTTCCTCATGTATTTTCAATATGAATAGATAAGAATGTATTTTTTTATAGTAATAATAGGTTAATCGGGTAATGTATGTAAATTATAAACTAATAATTACTATTATTTTACCATAAAAATCAAAAATATTATTTAGTCATTAAATATTGATCAAAATCATCTAAAGGTAATATTTCTAAACATTTTTTGCACATGATTGACATTATGACCTTTATAATATAATATTTAATGAATTGCCAAACATGCTACACTATTGTTATTAAAAAGGGAAATATTGTTAATATAGAGTTTTCTATAGGATATGTTCAACTATAATTATTATTTCCAAATATTAAAGATCAATATTCATCACGGATGTTTATTTTTAATTTTTTAGGATTATAAAATTACATTAAACTCTTAAAAGATATTGATGTAATAATGATTAAAATAATGGATGAATAAAAAAATGATATTAAAAATATTAAAACAAATATAACATCATATAAACAATTTAATGAATTAATTTTTCATATGATCCTGAAAATATAATGATTCTCTAATATAATTGGTTATAAATATAATAGATATCATGATATTATTAAATGTAATGGAAGGGATAATATCAAAAAAAGGACATTATGAATATTTTATATTAAATAATACTTTAGTAAATAATGAACCATTTAAAAACATTATATTTCTACAAGTTATTAGTATAAGATCTCTAATATTACCCATTTTACAATTATACTTTTTAATCATTTTATGGTAACTATATCAACCCCCAATGTGTAAAAATCCATGTTTTCAAGGTAAGATTTAAAGAGGTTAAATATGGGTTTGACCCAAAAGATAAGGTTATAAATATTGAAAATTATTGTATAATTATTCATTAATGAAGTTATTTAAATAAATATTAATATTATATTCAATTTATAAATAATTTTTAAATTTTTTATTTAATATTAACTTATATAAATTTAATATTTTGATAAATGCGAAGAGTACCGCTCTCCACTATTGTAAAAGGGCGCCACTTATTTTCATTTATTCACACATAGAAATTCTTTTGGTTGAACAATACCTTCCCAAATACCATTATAGAATCCCTATATTCAATTTAGAGGCATTATATTAGGAATAACACACATATTAAAGGGAATGAGGAATTAATCAATGGAGGACTTCCAAAGAAGTGGTATAATTTAATCCGCTAATTTTACTTTTGTTTCCACTTACACCTCATCAAAATATTATTTAGGAATGATAATATAATAAAACCAGTATCATAAATATTCTAAGATGTTGTTGTCTTAATATCATAACCTATACCCATATCGTCTTCCATAAAATTGGAAATGAAACCTCATTCATGTGTGCGGTGCACAACTTCCTCTCTGACCGATATAATTATTTTTCAGAACCATATCTAATTCATAGATTATAATTAGTCAATTAATATTTTAATATGATAATATTTACTTATTTTTTTATTATTATAAGATAATATATATATTTTTTATATTTCCATGCACGAAAAAATGATAATGTTGTTCGTGTGTACCTATAGACTACCACCAAAACGATGTGATGCGATTCATTTTTCATCACCAAATTAATAAGACTACATAATTAAGAATATTTAAATAAATAATATGACATATATTGAATATTTTATTCTTATATAAATATTAAATAATAATTTCCTTCTTTCTATAGTATTTTTTGGAAAATGGAATTGTCACTCATGAGTACTTATATCTTAATTCCTCCATGATTGTAATGTTCTTCTTTTTTCAAAAACAAATTTAATTATTGGATTTAAAATTTTAATGTATTTATAAAAATTATAACTTATTCATGAATATTATTCTAGATTTATGAATCAAATAACATCAAAACATCCGACATGAACTAAAATAATTATGTTATTTTTATAAAATGGTTATAACTAAAATTATGAGATTAATCAAAGATTAATAAATTACCAAAAAATTAAATAATTAACATATTTTATTTTTTTTGGAAGCAAAAAAACATGTCTAATGTCTTAGACTCAATATAAGTGGATTTCTATTAAAAATTATCTTTTAACATAAACATTAAAACTAAATTTTTCATTTATGTGAATATTTTCTAAAACAAATTACAAAATGTTTTTACTACTATCCTATGATTGTTTAAATAAAATTTTTAACATATTAATTTTTTTAAAAAAAAGAAATAATTTATTTTTAACATTTTTTAATTGAGGTATTTTTTTATTTTTTTCAACAAAAATATGGCAGGAGTGTTTTTTGACCAAAACAACATTAGAAGATATTCTAACTATAAAGAAACCATAATGTGTGTATGTTTACTTTATATGTTCTGATATTTATTTAAAATAATGTATCTTTTTTATATGTGTTTAGTATATATATTTTATGCACGAATTTCAAAATGGAATGATTATTTTCTCTAAACATAGTTTTTGTGATGAATGATTCTATGTATGTTGGTTCATGGGAATTGTTTGTGATGACGTGTGGTTCAATGTTAACATAAAGGATAATGATCAAATTATAATCTCCAATAAATTTCCTGAACTGACATATCAAATTATATATATTTCACCTATGATATTTGGGAGTATACTGCAATATTTATTGTAAATATGTTATGGTGAAAACCATTTGGGTTTCCCATAAGTGATTATGTAATATACCATGGTTATTTATCAAAATGTGTGATGGAGTTGAGAATTTAGGTTTATCTTAAGGGGATACAGAAATATATCAAGATGGTTATTCCATGTATACCTCTAATTATTTTTTATGTGTAACCATGAAGGTTACACTATTGATACACCATGTTTCAGACATGCTTTTTATGTGGTTTCTTTTGGTTTTAAATGATTTATTTGGAAAAAAATTTGTTGTTCTTCATATGGAAATTAATTATTATATAAGCATTAAAATTATTTTTATTAATGTGTTAAAATACATGGTTTTTAGTTTTTTCACTAAACTAGTGGATTTATTTATTTTATTCCCCTTACTTTTCTTATTGTTTTCATACCATATTTTAAAATATTTTTCAAAAGGTTTTATGGAAAATTAGGGACGACAATGAGTTTTGGATGAAAATTGTTATTTTTATATATGAAAATAAATCATTTTTTATTTAAAATGACATTGTTTTGTGTAAAAATAGTTATTGTGTATAATTTTCAACATATATGGTATGGGTTGACTTTGTACTAGTTTCGTATAATTCTCTATAATTGTAGAAAAAAGGATAATTGGGAAAGTAATTATGTGAATTATTTTATAATGTCATTGGAATATGTAATGCATTAAAAAAGGTAATTATCTTTCTTACTTGAGTAGGGTTTAAAAAAAATTTAATATTTAGATTTTATCTTCAGTTAATTTTCTTTATTTAAGGATGTCATCATGTGTTTACAAGTTTAAGGATGTTAATAAGTTAGATGTATTAAAAACACCAATTGTGGTTTTAATTGGGGGATATTGAGGTGATTAATAATATTTTTGGAGATTTGATATATAAGGGTAGATGACTTAGGATTAAAGGATTTGAAGGATAAAGTATTATGTAATATCCAAGGTATTGTCTCTATATGGAAAATAATCATTTTAACATGAAATTAATAATTTAATGTATTAATGATTTATTTTATATTGATTAAATGTTCTAATCATGAGTAATGTAAAATTATCTTATTGAATCTTCATATCTGATCACTATTATTTGAATTTTTTAATCAAATAAATTATATATCTTCTTCAGTACTCAAATTACATTCTATAAATTTTTTGACTCCTCTACACATTTTATTTTCTTTAAAAAAATTATATGTTGTTGAATCCTATTCATTTTATTTTTATATATCAACTTTAAAAAAGCTCATACAAATAGATATTCCATAGTTTATATGTTAATTTTCTTTTTAGATATTAGGAATCATGTAAGAAGTTAAATGGGATATCAATTTTAAATTAATTTTTGGATCTATGGTAAGAAATATTTATATATGTTTATTTATTAATCATAGATGAATTTATTTTAAAAATAAATAAGGTATAATAAATAGTTTTTTATGATGATTTATAGACATAAGTTAGATGTAATCAATACCATTGAAAAGTGACATAAATATTTTTTAAATATTTTTGGAGGATTTAATTGTGTTTTTGCCAATGTTTGAGTTATATGTAACCCTTAAGTTTACATATAAAAGATATTATTTTAAAAATATTTCCTTTAAATTTAAAGGGCATGTGTTTAAAGGTATTGGTATCCTTTATTTTTATTCGATCTATTTGAAAAATAATGGAAAATATATTTTATTATATAAATTACTATGACATTAGAAATTTATTTAGTGATTATGTTATTAATGACATTTCAGAATAATTTCAATATTTTTGGGAGAAATATATGATTATAGTAAAATAATACTAGAAAATTTAATATGAATAATAAAGATTTATTTTATTGAATGATATATTCCTTTACATTGGTGTTATTGTGATTAATGGAAGTGATTATTATATCATGGAGATTATATGATTAGAGAACACACTTTTTTTGAGAAATTAAGAATTATTGATGTTATATTGTGAGATAAATATATAATTTATCTTTCAATAATATATGATCAAATCTTTCCAAATTTATGGTTTTCATCATAATCGGGATAATTATTTAATTAATTTAGGGATATTTATTTTTTCAATGATCAAATATGAACATTGAGTATTACCAATGGGTTTCTGAGTTTAATATTGTTTTCTTTCATGTAAGGTTTATTATTATTTTTTAATTATGTTACCTTATGCTCACTATTTTGGCATTAGTTGATATTATAAAACATTTGGAATATATTTAGTTATTATTTTTATGTTTGTTTTCATATTTCTAAGTTGATTTTATTTCCCGACGAATTAAATATTCATCAATGATAAACATATTTTTCTGGAAAATATTAGAATGCAGTTGAAATTGATTAAAGGATGAAATTGTTATTTTCATGTATTCATATTTCCCAATGTTTTTATTCAAGATAAAAATAGAATTACATTTCTATAGGAAAAATTTCTCCAAGAAAAGTTTTCCCTTTTTTTATACTAATAAATCATCTAAATTTTTTCTCAATATAGATTAATGATTTTTTAATGGTTGAAAATATCATGGAAATATTATAAATTACTCCCTATAAATCCATGGGAGTTACTTTTCTATTCCATATCCATTTTTCCAAATCCCATTAATGTTCTCATATTTAGAATCCTAGTAACTATTATATCATGTGGCCATTGGGTTTTCATTTCACTCATATCAATATAAACCTATCTTAGTACTTTATATTTTTTTTATTTTAATCAATGTTATTTTGAAAAGACAAACTGTGGTTGCAAAGCCTGAGGTCAAAAATATGAAGACAAAATTTCTAGGGGTAATGTTAGAAACTAAGAAATCATAGAATAAATAATTAAAATTTTTACTAGTATTCTAAAATTATGTTTTTGGATAGATTTTAAATATATTAAATATTGAATAAATTTATAAAGAAAATGGTTTTATTAAACTAAATTAATATTTAATTTTATTGAAAAGTATATTTTTTAATATATATAATTTTAATTTAATTTAAATTAGTTTAATTTTTATAATAATAATTTCCAAATTATTATAGGAATAATTTTTTGAATTTTTTTAAAATATTGATTTTTCAAGGTATTGTGAAAAATTTATATTTTTATTCAAAATTTTATTTTATTATAATATATTTAAAATATAAAATTATTTTCTTGGTAGTTTTAAATTTAATTTAGTTCATTAAGAATTAAAATAATCCACTTATGGTATTTGATATGTGTTTATACCTGAATTTATTTTTAAAACATTTTATATTTAGAAAATGTATTTTCCCTTAAAATAGTTTTCATTTCCTTTTACTGAATTTTGATTAAATAACATACTGGACTTCTGTGTTATAAATATTCAAAATAGTATTCTAAATTCGGAATCAGTTGATTCAAATTCAGTAAATAGGACCCTTTTATTATTGGTAAATATGAATATTAAACATAGTAATTTTAATACCATGATAAAGGGTATGTATGATAATTTAGGATAAAAATAAAATGATAAGAACAATTAAATGACCCAAAACAAGTATAAATATTATTTAATGATTATATATCATATATAATCCTAAAAGGATATAATTTATCACCTTTTTACCACATCGATGAAGTTATGAACTCAATAATATTTGATTTAAAGAAACAACATACATGTAACACTCTTGTTTTAAAAAAGTGAAATATTTTTAATATGTTATTATCCAATGAAAAAGATCTATAGTAAATGATATATTGGTGAAAAATACATTTATCATCATTTTGGTAGTTTTTTAAATTTATGTAGTAATATAATTTCTTAAAATTATTACACAATGTTGATGTAGAAATTATTCAACTAATTTGAAAACCTATAAAAGACATTAAAAATATTAAAAGCAAAAAAGTTATTATTATTAAAATAAAAATTAAAATTTTTAGATGACATTTAATTATTATAAATGTGTTAAAATATTTTTTGTAATTGTATGTTTTTTCTTGATATTAATAATTTCAATATATTCTATAGTATAAAGAGTTGACATTATAGCTATTTTATGGTAAATAATATTTTATTAACTAGAATAAAATTCGTGAAAATATTATATAAGTACATGGGGTTTTTATAGGGATGATACTGTGAAAACTGATCCATTTGTTTTTTGTTTTTTATTTTATTGTAATTATATCAACTCTCAAAGTGAAAAAATCCATGTTCCCACAATATGATTGAATGTTTCAAATATTGGTTAAAACCTAAATATAAGGGAATAAATATAGTAAATTCTAGTATAATTGTTATTATATGAAGTTATATCAACTTATTATAAACTTATATAACAAATAAGTCACTTCAATTCCATCTGAAATGGAAATTAAATTTTTATTAGATTTATATTTTTAGAACATCTATGAGTGATACTCTCCTCTCTTATAAATTGAAAATATAATTTTTATTTATTCAGACATAAATACATATTTTGGCCAATAAATTCAAATTTAACATCCTAGAATCTGTCATATCCTTATATAGGACTTACGGTATTCTTTACCCTAAATTTATTGGGCTTAAAGTGTTGATAAAAGGAGGTCTTCTGAAGGAGAGTAATAATTTTATAAACATATTTTAGTCATGTTTCCTCTTAAACCTAAAAATTATTCTTAAACAAAGATAGTACAAAAAAAAGTTTAATCAAACTAATAAAAGTTTATTATGAACATAACATAACCTATACCCATATTAATATTAAAAAAACTAGATTCTAAACCATAGTTTCTAAGTATGGTGGGATACCACCTCGAGAACCGATGCAATTTTATTTCCATCACCATCATTCATGGAAAAATAATAATGATGGAATTAATTTATATATATGATATTTATGACATAATAATAATTATTATATGAAAATATATCGCTTATATAATTACCTTTCATTGAACTAAAAAATTAAAACATTATTTTTGGGTACGTTTAGACTACCACCTCAGTGAATCAAGGGGATTCATTTTCCAGGTAGCACCCCTAGATTCGAGTAAGTAACCCTTTCAATATGATTTTTAATTTTGTAATGTGCTTGGATGATGATTTTGAGGTATTGTAATCCTTTTTAAATTTATTTTGAGAACATTATAATGGTAGAATTTAGTTCCCATTTTGTGGACACACTGATATTCATACTCAAACCTACGCACAATGAGAAAGTGGATAAGGGGAAGGCACATAGTTTGTTGCATAGTTTGGTCAAACCATGCTTCCACACAAGAGAAACTATGAATAGTGAAATATTGGTATTTTTCATTGTTGTTGCATGGTTTTTCTAACAATGTTGACCAACCATTTTAGGATCCCATTACGGAATAGGTTGGTGCATGGTAAGTTCATGGTTTCCCTAACCGTGTGATTAACCATGAACAATTTACATACCATATACTAAAAAAGTATATCTAGGTCCGCATAAAGTTTTAACTCCTTTTTTTCTCCATTTCAGACTTAACATTATATCTCTCTCTACCAAAGGCTGTAGAACCTTCCGTAATCAAATCTTAGGTTATCCAGAGGTGTTTCATAGTGAGTTGAATCCCAATTACCTTGCAAACTCTCCTTTCCTGTTGGATTTCTTAGTTTTTGTAGATCTACCTTCTTCCCAATCTCAATATCATATATATTGTCTATTATTGATAGACCATGGGTGGTTTATTCCAATCATGGTTATATTTTCCCTTTTTGATTTTACAAAAATAGATCAAAGGTGTGTTTCTGGAGATTCAATTTGATTTTGTGGGTGTTTTTGGGACATTCTTCATTTTCACCCTAATTATTGGTGTAGATGTATTTACACTCCAATATTATTCTATGAACATGAGGTCTTAGTTTCAAAAAATTTAAAATATATTTTAATTTTTTGTGAAATAGTTTAGCCATGCTTGGTAGAAACCCTCTTTAGTGATGGTTTGTGGTGTTTTTGTGAAATTTTGGAATTATTATTGGAATTGATTTCATAAATTATTTTGATATTTAGATTTTAATATTTATGTAGGGTTTTGATGCATGGAAAACTGTTTTCAATAAATTGATGGTTTTATTGAAGTAGTTTTTATGAATGGTTTTCAATAAAATAACTATTTTATTGAAATTTATTGAAATGGTTTATTGAAATGGTTTGGGAATATTTGGTTTGTTTGAGTTTTGAATTTTATGTGACAACGAATAAAGGGCATTTACCATTGGGATAAAAAGTGATGTGGAACTGCATAAGGGGTGTGTGTCGTTGGAATACAAAAACAATGGTTACGTTTTGATGACTTAGACAATATAAAATAAACCAATCATCAGTATGGAACTTTTAGAGAAGCATGCATATCGGGATTTTTTTTGAATCATGGGTTTGATATCCACAAAATTAAGGTGAAATGGTTAAATTAACTGTTTTCTTTGTTTTCATGTAAAATTATTTTGGTCTAAAAATACATTCCTACAAAAAGTTTTGGCTTCTTGATAAACTATTTTAAATAATTTTATATACAATTATTCATATAAAGGTGCTACCTTTTTCAATCATAGTGGAATGAGATATTATGTAATATGGTGAAATACTACTAGTTTTCAATACTCTACCTTTCTCTGGAACTTTTGTTCATTTGAATATTTTTTGATCAGGATATAAGAAAAGGTATTGTATCACACTAATTTGGTGGAGATTCGTGATACTTGAGTTTTATTATGGATTTGTAGGATAGAGAATGTTTGAAGTTTGACTTATGTTTTTTTCATTTATTTTTGTTGGTTTTGTCATTTGTTGTGTACTTTAACGTCTGTTTTCTTCCACTATGATACTCTATTATAGTTTGATTTTGATATCAGTGATATTAATTTGAGTAGTTTTATATTATTTCATGCATATTATAGTATTATTTGGTTATAGAATGATTGGATTTGTCATTTTATTTTCTCCAAAAAAATACCACCCACCTGTTTTCAATCCCATATAATTTATTTCCAACATTTAGAACCATGGGGATATTGGTTAAGTCCATGAAGAAATACCACCTTGACTCAAGAAAATGAGGTTGGGTCGGATGTTTCTAGTTGAATCATCTTGTTCATTCATTAACAATCAAGTGGTATTCATAATGGTTGGTATTTGACATGTCATAACATTCCCTATCTTGGAGTTGAAATACATTCTTGTATATTTCATTAGTTGGGATTGTTTAAAGGAGTTTGATTTTCGGTACATTAAATGTATAGCATAAAAAGGGGTATACATCCTTTATATGATGAACTTGAAGTATCAAATGAGGTAATTATGTGTTTTCGAGACACTTATAGGATTTTGAATCTCATTATCATTGGTTTATCTAACTATTTGAGCATGAAATTATTTTTAGAAATGAATTCTTGATAGGAGTTCATATTTCATTTTGAGTAATTATTTATTATTTGGTGTATAAGTGATTATTTTTTAGCATTATAACATTACATTCAAATGTGAGATTTTGAAACGGTATGAAATTTTTATTTTGAAAATAGTTTTTTTTTCTAAACATGGAAAAATTATCAAAAGTGGTTGAATGTGGAACTAGTTGAATTCTGGAATGAATTGTAGTGATAGATAATGTGGTAGAATTTGAATTTTTTTATCCAACAGATGCTATAGAGTGAGACTTATGGAAATCATTGTTTGTATAGAAAATGGAATATAGTATGTGTCGTATGTACCCATCAGATGCTTCTTATAAGAACATGGATGTAAATAAGACCCAGTTAAACCAACAGATATTTAAGAGTATAGATCATGATTGTAAGGTTCTTGAAATTGTGAATATGGGGATGAATGTAGGAATATGGATAATTCCATCCAGTTCCAAATGTAGAACCCACCCATCATTCAGGGTGATTCGAAATCAATGAAGGTGATAGTGTGGCTGAATAGAATGAATATAATATTCAATTTCATTAGCACACTAGGAGAACATAGATTCAAGATAGTGATGTATATGATTGAGGATATTTCACGCCAATGGTGTGATTTAGTGCTTACAGTTAAATTATACTAAGGCATCACATGAGACAATATTGAATAATTTTCCAATAAATAGTTATATCGTAACAGGTTGAGGATAGGATGAACAATATATTTCTTCAACTTGAAACAAGAGTGCCTCACAGTGATAGATAACATTGATGAATAAAATAATTTAGTGTGATTTTCCCCCAATTTTGATGTTAGTACTACCTTGAAGGCATGAATTTTATAATCGAGTTTGAGGTAGGTAATTTGTAGGATGTTTTCCTTGCATTGTACAATATACTATACATATATTGACAATAAAGAGATGGTGTAATAAATGGACATGTCCGGAGTTACTGGTGGTGGGAGAATTTTGATATATATCATAAATAGTGGAAATTATAATGCTATAAGAAATTGGATGATAGAAACCTATTTTTATGGCAGTGGAGTGGCTCATAATCAGATAGTGGGATTGGTGAACCTTCCTCCATGACACAAGAGAAATGATGGATGCTTCTAATGTGGTTTTCTTATAAAACACGAATCAATAGTGTAAAAACACATAGATCGTTCCACAATTGAAACTAAATGTGAAATCTTCAGTGCTATTTCATAGATCTCTGATGTATGGTGTTTTACACAATTATCATTGGTTGCAGACATCGTATGAAATAATTGTATAAGGGCAGTGTAAAACCTCTGATCAACATAAAATATCAAGACATGATGATAATAGGAATACCATGACTCCTTAAAGAAGTTAGTCACAATAGTGAAATTTCTAAAAATTTACTGCAATGAATTAATTATATGGAGAAGAAAAAGTTTTTGTGGATGATCAGTCTAGGCCATCGATGGTGAGCTGTGATATTGTTTTGAATTCTATCCTTATGAATGATTTGTGTGAGAGGTTGAATCTGATTACTTTATTGATTCTTGTTATATTGATTTGATGGGTTTGAATGTTGATATGATTCCAACTATGTTAAAACTAAAAACTCCACTTCGTGAAAGATAACATTAATCATTTATTTATAGATCATGTTCTATATATATTGATGGAGACAATCTAATATGAGACTTATTTGTAATAGATATTTATTTTTATGATATAACCCTTGGTCTAGGATGATTCGCAACATTCAAGGCCCACATGGATTGTGTACCATAATTATTATTTTCATTACTAATGATGTCATCAGACATCTCTTTATAAGAGATCAGAATGAAAAGGTAGCTGAATTAGTCTTGTTTTCACAAATAGATTGATTTATCTTAAACAATTAGGTAGATCTAACTTTTTAATAGATTGAATAGATTTAGAATAACAGTTTTCATGAAATTATTAATTAGTTTATCAATTACTTTTAGGATTATTTTTTAGGATTTCCTCCAAAAAAATTATTTGGGGATATGGTTGATGTCATTCCAGTGACGAATATGATTTCCATTCAGTTTTATTTGATTGGACCAACTAAATTATGGAAATTAACATTTATTTTGTATGACTTGGAAATAAAATGTTTTGTTCATCATAACACGTCTATGTGGGAAATACCAGTTTTGTTTGTCAAAAAGCAAAATGGAACTCTTTCACTATGTGTGGTTTATCATAAGGTTAAACAAGTTATGATAATGAAAGTCTATCAAGTTACATGAATTTATGATCTTTTTTTTCAATTGAGTGGAGAAAAATTGTTCACTAAAAATAAAATATGATCAGGACATCACTAATTTCGTGTTTTGAAGTATGATATTCTAAATAAAACATTTTGAAGTACATACATCAATTATAAAAATTTGTTAATTCCTTTAGAAATTATTAATTATCTAGTTGTCTTTATGGGATTAAGGAATTGGATAATTAATAGGGATCTGCAATTTATTTTGGTGGTTTTTGTAGATATCATATTGGTGTGTTCAATGATAAGGGCAGAGAATGAGCATCACTTCAGGACAGTGTGGGGAATCATGAAGGAACATCTTCTATATTAAAAACAAGAAATGATTTATTATTGGGTATATGAGGTACGTTTCCCTAGATATTTAAATTTAGAATGTCGTGTTTTAGTGGATCAAGAAAATATAGAGGTTTTCTCTCTTAGAAGACACCAAATAATGACTTCAAGATACAAATTTTCCACGGCTTAGCTAATTATTACGGATTATTTGATCATGATTTTTCAGTAATAACGTCAACATTGAATGATTTGAAAAGAAACAATGTACTATTATAATGGGTGGAGGAATTCTATATGACTTTTCAGGACCCTCAATTTAACATCACATGAGAACCCATATTGATTTTTCGAGAATTAGAACAAGGGTACATGGTGTGTATTGATGATTTGGTATCTCGGTTTGTATGTGTCATTATATAGTGAGATAATACTATTTTTTATGGCCCATTAATGTTATGGGTTCCTCAGAAGAATTACCCAACATATTATTTTGAGTTATTTGTCTTATTCCATGCTTTGAATACATTGTTTCATTAACTCTTTATTGAGATATTCAAATTTTTATAGATCATAAGAGCTGCAACCATATTTTCACACAATGAAATTTGAACCTAGGATAATGAAGATAGTTTGAGGTTCTCCATATATTTGACATTGACTTGATGTATAGACTCTCAAAGGGAAATATGGTGGTAGATGCATTAAGCATAAATTTGTATGATCAACTGGAAAAGGATTCTTCAAATGAATGTGAATTGATGTCGTCCCTATCTGACATGAGTATGGAATATAAAGAATGATTTGAAGTTTTATATTTATTTTCTATTTCAATCATACCTAAGTTTGTTGAGACAATTTTATAGGCACATATATCTTATTTAAAATGCGTAACTAGGAGGTAAAAACTCAATGGTGGGGAGACCATTGAGGGTTGGAATCTAAATGAGAGTTTAGTTGTCTAGTTTCGAGATCGGATTTTCATACATATGTATTCTCAGGAACAACATCATCATTCCTACCACCATCTGAAATGGGTTGTTCATCAGGGAATATGGATGATAAATAAGGAGTTGGAAGAATATTTGTGGTTGGTCATAATGAAAATGATGTTCTCTGTGTTCATTTCGAGAGGCTTAACTTGTCAGAATGTTAAGGAAGAGAATCAATAATAAGAATTTATGTTGAAATATTGGCACTTTTTATTGGAAATGGGAGTACATAGTCATGGATTTTGTTACAGGTCTTCGAAGAACGGTTCATAAACATAATTCCACAAGGGTGACTGTGGATAGGATAACAAAGTCAGTTTATTTCATATCTATTTTTTAATATCATATGATGGAGGATGTGTATAAAAATATATAACTAAATTGGAAAAGAGTCATGGAATACCAGTTTCGAATGTTTTAGATAGATACATGAGGTTTAAATCTCGTTTATAAAAATACTTACAATAAACCCTTGGGAATAAATTGACTGGCAGTGCTTTATGTCATCCTTAGATGTATGGGAAATCTAAATGGAAGATTCAAACATTTAATGTCATATTATGGTCTTATGTAATGGATTTTTGTGGGTCTATGGAGTATTACATACCGTTAGTGGAGTAATCATATAAAATAGATATCAATCCTTGATAGATATGGATCTTTTTGAAAAATTGTGTAGCTTCCATTTTCGTTCTCTATATTGTTGGGTGGAAACATGTGACACATTAATAGTAGAACTGATATTTTTCCAATAGAAAATAGAGAATGTTCATTTTATCCATAAAAAAATAGATATGGCATAGATTAATAATAAATCATATGATGATCATCATCAAATATTGTTATTGTTCAAGGATCGGGATCATTAGTTTTTGAAGATCTCTCTAGGGATTGGACATCATCATTTTGGGAATTAGTAAAAATTATCTTATTGATACATATTCCTATTTGGGATACATGGAAATGTAGGTGGGGAGGAATTTCAATTTTTATTTCCACCATGTTTTAGTGTAGCGCATAATGAATTTAATGTATATTTGTTGAAAATGCTTCAACCAGATCATATCCATGTGATTTGATGGGATCATATTGACGTATAACTAGATACTACATTGGTGAATATGAAATTTCATATATTGGATATGCGGGTGAACATATTTCATTGTGAAAGCGTTGGTCTAGTCTATGTTTTAAGGATACCTAGTCATATTCAGGAAGAGATGTGGGAATGAGAGATGGAAATGAAAGAGAAATTACCATAACCCTTTCAGAGTAATGCCAGTTTTATAATTTCTATGAAAGGAGTTACAAATTGTTGGGAGAATATTAAACCCATGGTTTTTTGTATATAACCCTTTACAAGGAATTTTTAATTATGTAAAGTGTTTGGGTGATGTTTGGGAGGGGTTGTATGTATTTTATAAATTTTCGTTGATTTTGTAAAGGTGCACGGTTGGTGCGTAATTTGTAGAAACTATAAAACTCATATAAATAATTTTTGAATAATGAAATAGTGGCTATGTATAAGGTACATGGTTTGGCACATAGTATGAAAAAATAATGAAACTACTTTGGAGAAATTGTGAAAAGTGGGATAGTCTTATTTTTTATGGTGGGTGGTCGGTTATTCTATCTGTGAGGACCATATGTGTGTGGTGCCCCTTTAAGGAGAGGATATGGCATGATTAGTTCAATGTTTACCTGACCATGTGACTAATCATGAATGGTTTAAAAAAAATATCCTAAAATGGATCTAGGTCTAGATTATGTTATAACCCATTTTTTGATCCATTTCATCTCTAACACAAAATATTTTCTTCCAAAAGGATATGATACCTTTCTACATCGAATTGAAATCAATCTGGATGAATTTATTGGTTTGTTGAAGCCCAATTCCCATGGTAAGTCTCCTTTTATGATATTTTTTCAAAAGATTATATTTTATCGACCATCATCCATCAATTAGTTTCTTGATCTAGTGTAATTTAGATAGATATATGGTTGTTAATTCTAATCGTTGATTTATTATTCATTGTTGATGTTAGGGAAATATATCTAGGAAATGATTTTTTAGATTAAATAGGGGTTTGTAGGTGTTTCCATGTTGTTCTTCATTTTCACCATAATTCCAGATGTAGGTGGATTCACTCATGACTCCGCTTCTAATAACATAATATCGTAGTTTCAGGTTGCTTATATTAGTAGAAACATATTGCGAAATATATATATAATGCATGGTAATAACCCTATTTATTGATGGTTTATGGAATTTTTGTGAAATGGAGGAATTTTTTTTCAAGGTGATCAAATAAATTATTATAAAATTTGGATTTTAACATGGCTGTTTGGTTTTCATGCATGGGAAAGTGTTTTCAAAAAAAATAATTTTATTGAATTTATTTTTTAAAATGGTTTTCTTTAAAATCATTCTTTTATGAAAATGAATTATAATTACTAATTTGAAATATTTTTGGAATACAAGGGTTATATGAGTTATTCTTTTTACGTCACCCTGAATAACGGGGATATACTAGTAAGATACAAATGGTTGTGACCATGAATAATGGTTGTGTGTCATTAGTATATAAGGGGAATTTCCACATTGTGATGACTTAGTGGATGGATTAGAACCCACTAATTTTTATAGAACATTAAGAGAATCGTGAATGTGTGGGTTTGTGTGTGTGAATCATTGATCTAGTATGAATAAAATGAATGTGAAATGGTTTAAAGAATTTTTTTCTTTCCATAGAAAATTGTTTTGGTTTGTAAAAATATTTTTGGTAGAAACATTTTTGGTTTTGTTATTTTTTTTCAAAATTTTATTATATAAATTAATTTATATTAATGTTAAAACATATTCTATCCTTAAGGTATGAGTAGGGAAATAATTTTGTGAAATCCTATTGTGTTTCATTACTCACCACTCCTTTGGCACATAAGTGATTTTTTAGATTTTGATTATCAAGACATAGGAAAAGTTACAGTATCAAACTTATTAACATGAACTTCATGATACTTGAGTTATATTGTAGAGTTAGTGTGTGGGTCATGTTGGGAGGTTGAAGTTATTTTTTCATTGAGTCCTATTGGATTTGTCTTCTGTTGTGTATATTGTTGTCAACTTTCTTCCATTTTTGTACTCAGTTGTAGTTTTATTATGATATCAATGGAATTAGATTGAGTTATTGTATATTGTTATCATCTATCATTTAGTAATATTTTTTCTGGAATGTTTGGTTGTGTTGTTTTATTTTAATTAGATGATACTATATTATGATATTTTTATTATTATTTAATAATGAAACAATTTTTACCTTTCTTCTCTAATGATCATTGAAAAATTGAAATGTGACTTCTGTGTATAGATGACCTACTATCTACACAATTATAACATTACAATTATTTGTTACCAAATTTAATGTTTAGATTTAATATTAAATTGTATATATAACTTTTATTATTATTATTTAATAAATATTATTATTTATATTCAATAACAATGTCATCTTTTACCATAGTAAAACGAAAGAAGTAATTTAGGGATTGTGAACAGAATATCTTCAAAACATCCAATAGAAACTTCATTAATTAATAAATTTTTAAATATGGTAATAAGTGGAAAAATGAATAATAAATTTCCAAAAGTTTTAAAATCTGGTAAATAATTAACATATGTCAATTATTCAGGATGATAAATAATTTTTATGATCTTACAAACTAAAGGTAAGAGAATTTCCTTTTAAAATTATCTTTCACTGTATCCATTAAATCATTAATTTTATTCCATAACAATATTTTAGGAAAAAAATTACAAAAGGTTTTTAATATTCTATTATTATCGTCTAAACTCATTTTATCGCATGTTTTATTTTTTCACAAATTTTTTTAAAGGAATATTTTTTTCCCAATTATGTACTTTTTGGATTTTATATAAAAAATTAAAAGGAATGTTTTTTAGACTTATATGTACTGAGAGTATTTTTACACCATCAGGGTGAATTGATTATTATAAGTTTAAATTTTACATTTTCAGTGTTATTTCTAAATAAAAAAATTCATTACTATAAGTGATGTTTATAGATTTAAAGAAGTAATTTTAAAATGGAAACGTTATTTTCTTAAAAGAATTGATTTATGGTTCATGATATTATGAATTATTCTTCTATGAAATTGTGTAAAATGTTGTTTGGTTCGATGATAATCTTAAGGTGATTGATCCCCTTGTAGATCTCAAATGAATTTAGTAAATTGAAGGAGTTAATGGTTTAGGGTTCTCCTCAAATATTATGTGATATTTAGAACCTTTTATTCTAAATATGGGACAAAGATAACTATTTTGGTATCTCCTAAGATATAATATAATATTCTATGATGGTTATTTCAAATATGGGATGGGGAAAACTGTTTGGGTTTATTCTAGGATATTATAGAAGTAAACAACGATGGTTATTCAATGTTTAATAGTGATGATTATTCTATTTGATACCATGATGTTTACTATAATGATTCCCCATGCTTCCAAAATCTATTATCGATGTTTTATATGGGATATAAATGTATTATTTGAGAAATATGTGTGTGTTTTTTATATTATAATTATTTGTTCCATTAACAAAAAGAATAATGTAATGAAGGTACGTATATTTTGTTTTTTTTTATTTTTTTCATCGGACTAACAGATTCATTTATTTTTTGTTTCAAACTAAGAATCTTTTTCTCATCTCATGTTTTAAAAAGTTTCTCATAGGGTTCTAAATAGTTATGGGGACAAGAATGAGGTCAAAATGGTAATTGCGATGATTTTTCCTGAAATAAAATAATTTATTATTTACATGGGTATTTTTTGGAAAATGTATACTGATTAAATGTTTCCACTTCTAATATAAGAATTTACTATGTAAGAGTTAGTCATAGTCATATATTATTCTAAAATAAATTTATATTTGTGAATATATGTATGATTAAACCAAATTAAATTCATTATAATATGCAATGATTATGGATGGGTCCTTAAAATTAGATAAATATTATTTATCCATAAAAATTTTTTATATTGATCATTTTGATTATTGTTTTTTCACCTTACTTTTTGGAATCTTCTACGAGCCATATTACTTAAGTGAGGTACTTTTTCTATGTATTATTGTCTTTTTGACCTATAGTATTGTTTTTTACCTCATAAGGGAAAGGGTACTGATAATATTGTTGAAGCTAATCAAATGGTGACCATTTAAAATGTTGATAGTTTAATGAAAGATTGTTTCTTATGGTCATTTAATGGATAATCACTCGTTAGGACCTAGGGTGTTTTCCATTTCACTATTTCATTTATTTATTGTATCATTTAAGAGATTTATGATAAACCATTTCATTGAATCCCCTTTATTTAATTTGGTTTTGGTGTCACCTATTCAATTTTTTTATTTGGTATTATCACTTTTTATATTATATTTCTAGTGGGTGAATTTAATTCGAATTGTATTATTTTGTTTATTTTTTATGATTTCATAAAAATATGATTTATAGAACAATTGAAAAAAATGATAATGGTATTTAATAATTAATACTAGATTCACTTATTGTTAAAAAATTTAATGGGCTTTCTTTTATACATAGATGATTATTTTATCTTGGTATGATGGTTATCAGAATGAAATCTATAATGGAAATCATGATATAATTTCCAGGGTTAATAGATTATGGTTTTTGAGAAATATATTTTTTGTCTTCAAACATATGTTTTACAATTGGATTAAAATAAATCCCTGAGGAATGATTTTTTTATTCTTACATATGGAAAACAATAATTTCAAAAGGGTGTTAAACGGTTAATTTATAAAATATTTAAGGAGAGGAAATGCATAAAATCATGGGTAAAATCATATTTTTTCTACTTTGATCATATCCTATATCCGTGCATGTGGGTGTACATAATCATTTGTTATTATATATGAGCTGATGTTTTCATTATAATTTAATTATTGTTTTTAATTAAATAGATAGATGTGTTGGGATATGATGAGTGACCATTAAACACATGTATATTATTGATTAATGGTCAAAAATTATTTATTTTTAGATAATATATTATTGACGAATTAAACCTTTTGTATTTAATTTTACATTATTGTAATATTTGATTATATCATGTGGTTGGGGATTTCAGGAAAAATATATTTTATAATGAGATTGATAATTATTATAGGTTTTATATGATTTTTAGGTTTTTATCATTAGGATTTGTTTGTCATTTTTTATAATTTTTTATTAGGCGGGGATGGATGTGTAATATATGAATAGTACATGCTAGATTCTCATTAGTTTTTTTAAAATTTATCATTATTATTTGTGGGTGGAATAATTCCCAAGGTTTCTGGGTTTTGATTGAAATCATGTTATTTCCACCCATTGGTGACATAAAAGATTCATCATTCAGTAGGTGGATTAGATTACATACATGTTCAATGGTATCCTGAGAAGGTTCCTTTCAAAATGGTATCATTTTGACCCTTTTTTATTTGGGTGTTCTGTAGTAGTACACAAACTATAATTACTGAAACTCAGGAGTTATTTCATAAGTTATTTGAATTACACAACCACTCTTAATGAGATGTTAGTGTCTATGGGTTGTCAGGATTCTAGGCATATATTAGGATTCTATATTTATTAGTTTGATTTTTTTATTTTCCATGTATAAATATATATATATATATATATAATATGATAGTGTTTTATTTGATCCTGGGATTATAGTAAAATGGATGAAAAGTGACTTAATCACATTAAATTTTCTATAAAACTATGTGGAGATTGTGTACATGGCTCTAGATGATTCTTATAGGAAAGCACCGAGTTGGCGCTTAGTTTGCCAAACTCTATACATATGACTTGTACAACTATGGAACCCTCATGGAATATATATGATCAAATTTTACATAAAAAGATCCTAAAGATGTCTAAATTCATTTATGATGGATCAAGGATGATATCATGTCTTCTTCAAGTTATTTAATATTGTGTATATATTCTTATATTATGTTCGAAAAGAATTTCAAAAAAATAGATGATTTTACAAAAAAATTAGGTGTTTTATTTTTAATGGATCTTGTGTATATTAGAATATTTTTTAAATAGGGAAGTTTTTTAAAATGAAATTTCGAAAATTTTTGGGAAATGAAAATTAATTTCATGAATATTTTCTATTTTATAACTAGTTTAATGATTTATTTGAAAATATAATATCTCTAATTTTTTTTGTTTTTAAAATTAATTGTTGTGGTTTATATATGTATGATTTTAGAGTTTCATGATATTTTTTAAATTTTTTGATTTAATTATTTAATTTAGAAAATATTTTTAAATTAAATTTTAGTATAAAAAAGGATTTTATGAAAACGATGTTATATGATTTATGAGGAATATTCTTTTTTAAATTTAGTGGTCAAAATTAATTTAATATGTTCTTATTTCATAGAAATGAATTTAATTATCCATATTTAATGAGTTAAATGGGATGAATCCCTAGGTTTTAAATGGGAATTTCTATTCCGGTAGGTATTCAACTGATGAGATCAATTCAATATTCAATTTTTAGAGCATGCCTATTAGAAATAGTATTGATGGAACATATGATGGTTATATTGATGGATGATCTAAAGTGTAACCTCCCAGGTAAATAAAGAATAAGACATATTCATATTTATTAATATTTTTTTAAAAATATTAATTTTATTTTGAAGGGGTTTCTATGTACGATAGCGTGCCCGATACGCAACAATGAGTTTCTTTGAAATCTTATGTTACACGCTAATAATATAATTTCAAATGGTAGTTAACATGTAGCCGTTGTACTAGTAGGAATGAATAGAAATAACTAAAATACAAATATATATGTTTGTACATTTATCCAATAAAAGATAAAGGCTTAAAATAAGAAAGGAATTCAATTTTATACATAAATACATTAACATTCACTAAAAGGTTCATTTATCGCCTTTTGATGGTGAACCATCTTTAAATATAGTTTTGGTCACTCTTATACATTTTTTTGGACCAAATAGAAATCCTTCTTTATAATTGGGACATCAAAATTTACTTTGTGTATGTTTTTGGTATTTTTATGATAATGTTCATTTTTTTATGAATAAGTGAAAAATGTTGTATTTTAATTCAAAAACTCTTTTAATATAATTTATTTATATTATTAGATTATCTTTTTAATTGGTTTTAAAGTGAAACCATAAAATATTTTTACCATTTGATTCAAAGGTGTACTTTGGAATTAATTTCACTTTGAAATTCGACATAAACAAATATCAATCTTTTGAAATATATTGTTTCTTAAAAACACGCTATTTGATTTGACAGCGGGAGTAAATTATTAAATTAATTAATTCTACTTATATTATTTGAATTAGGTAATATAAACATCATTTTTTAATTTGGAATATTGAATATAGCTTAGAGTGAATTTTTGGTAATTTTCTGAAAAACTCCAATTTTTGATGAATAGTGAAACCACTAACTGGTAATCAAGCAAACTGATTTTTCAGTTAAATGAAAGTTTACCACTAATGTGTATTGAATTTTTAAAATCCGACATACATGGTTGTCATTAGTATGTATACTGTGGTTCAATGGGAAGAAAATAATTTTTTGGTGAATAGTAACTTTTTTTCATTAATCGCGATTAGTGGTAATTAGTGTAGTTTAAGGTAAAAATAATTCTTTAATAAAATGAGATTATCTTGACACATGTCCTACCCTCATTGGTTGTGTCATGGCCGACCAAGACAAGCCATGGGTCAACTTGGGGACCCCATGGAGCCACATTGGTTGGGAAATGAAATAAATAACTTTTTATTTAATGTAAAAGTAAAAATGACACAAACATAATATGTTTTACAAAACAATTATTACATGGGGTTATAAAGATCATATTTTTGATTATAAATAGTCATTGGAAAGCTAAAAATATTTCCTACATCATAGTATTTCTTTTATAATTTTTAGACTTTAAATAAATTAAATTATTTATGACATCATGATGATGCAGCGATGACCTCATTATTTAACGATTTAAATAAAATGGAAAGTTAATGTAAAATCTAAAACCTCCAAATTGACAAAACCAATTAGATGAGTGGATTTTGAACCCTTATCACCTTATACTCGAATTATATCAATGTGGGACCTTTTGAATCCGAAAATCTTTTTAATATAAACTAACTTATCTTTACTTTCCAAGAGTGCCTCTCCTCTCCTCTTATAAAAGGCCCCCACCTCTACCTCATTACCCACACTCCTAAAGCCTTTGGCTTTGCCATCCCCAGCCCATTTACTCTTTCCACATCCCTCTCCTCATACTAGAGTATTCCCTTTGGGCAGAATCCTTTCAAAGGAAGCCTTTAGGCTCAAATCAAAAGGAGTTACACTTTTAAAGATAATTCATTCTCTCATGTTCATTCATTTTATTTTGCTTCTCCAACCCCCCTAAACTCTTTTTATTTACTTATTTTGTAACAAACACAATATCTTAAATATACTAGGATGTTGTTATAAGATTTATTCAAGCTATACTCTCACAAAACTACATCAAATGGTTAAAGAACATACGGTTTCCGTGGATGGCGAAATTCTGCCTCCCGAAACGACGATTGTTCAATACTCATTTAACACCTTCAAAGGTGGCCATTATGATGTCACTATTTTTATATATGATATATAATATGTTTATTCTTTCCTTAAGATTCTGTATTTTTCATTTATGTAATACCGTTATTGTTTCCATTATGGGTAAACACGATATCTTCATTTTAGGAAGTGCGGACTACCGCCCCCTGAAAGTTATTTGATTCGTTAATACCATATGTGGGATGTGTAACGGATAAAGTTAATGATATAATATATGTTATTATACTGGAATTATTATATACTCTTATATCATTATGATTCCATTCTAGAAAATATGAAATAGGAATGGAAGTAGCGTTCTTGCGTACGTACGACTTACCATCTCCATGAAAGGTGCATTTCATTTCTTACCTATAAATGTGATGCAATATTATAAATACATGTATATGATGAATATATATGATATATATGTTATCCAAATCATTCATATCATTCTGTATATAATGACCCTTTGACCAAATTAACAACATGTAAGTGTAAGAAGTCTATTTTTGACTTAAGATCCAAATACCGACAAAATGAACATTATTAACTTAGATGATTACATGATGTTTATAACATGGTATAAAAGGAATAATTAACTTGAAAAAGGTTCTTAATCAAGTAGATATTAACTCATGTTTATTATTCAGGATATTAAAGAATGGTCAGGTCAAGTCGGATATGAGGTATGGGACTTTGTCTCAATCTCCTTTCATTGAGGCATATTTTGTTTTATACACAAACTTCTTTTATACGGCGTATAAACCCCTTTGACTTTTACATTTATTCAAAAGGAATGTTTTTTATACGAATCATTTTCTTAACGGCAAAAGGGAATTTTTTTTCCTACGTATGCGGTGACAACGACTTTTCTGCCGTCGTGACCATTATTTGAGTTTCGGCTTCCTCTACAAGCCATACTTTTTAAAAAAAATTAAAAATTAATACCATTCTTTAATTTTATTTTATTTTGGTATTGAAAATGGTTTTCATAATTTTTTTATATCAATGTGTTGTATTTATATCTTGTGATTTAAAGGTGGAAATGTTATGTTTCCTTTATGCATGTTTTATGTGATACGATTATGTTGAGTTTCTTGGGAATTATTATGAAGACGGGTGGTTCCGGGAAAAACTAATGGTGGGTGAGCCCGATATAGCTCTCCAATGCACTGGGTAACGCGAAGGAGTGAAACGTTAAGGTTTCTCCGAAGAGATTTAGGGAATATACTGTGATGGGTATTCCAAATGTAACTAAGAGGGTTACTCCCTACGTGAGAATGTTATGAATGCCTCAAGTTACCTTTATGTCTTATGATTTCTATGATTTATTCATGATTTGATGAGGTATGTTAAAGTGCATATGTTTTATGGGTAAAGTATGATTGCATTCTTATGTATATATGTACCCATGATTCCTTTCCATATTTTTATATCCCTTACTGAGCTTTTTATGCTCATCCCAAGTTTTTTTGAAATGTTTTTCACAGGTCAAGGGAAAGGTACATGATATGATGATAGTGTCAATGAAGTGTCAAGAAATAATCCATGTTTTATTTTAAATGTGTTTCCATTGATGGAAATGAAGAATACTATCTTTATGTAACCACTTTGTATATATGTGTAATGTAATGCACGTTTTATGATCTAATTCTCTAAAACACTAAACCCAAAAAGATCATCAAGGTGTAATCTTGTAATAACTCAAGATTAAGTAAGGATTAAGGCTGGGGCCTTATAGGTGGTATCAAAGGTTGGTTTAGAAAACTTTAGGAGTTAGAATTCTATGAAATGATTATCCAAAAGTTTTTTTTGGTCAAATTGAAATAATATAGCATTTAATGATTACCATGTTGCTTCATCTAAGACATGTTTGTTAAGAATGGTTTTTCATAGAGGAAACAGAACAGATTTTCGGGGAAGGCATACAGAGGGAAATGACCTTTCAAGTCAGTATCTTGAGATGGTCAGAATCAGAACTAAATAGTTTGTTGCAGTGATGGCTCAGTTGACTCAGGTGAAAAATGTTGGTTGTTTTTATTGATGATATTTTGGTGTTTTATAATGGAAAAGAGGAGAATGAAAGTCATTTAACAGTTATCTTGCAAACCTTAAAAGAAAAGAAACTATATGGAAAATTCAGGAAGTGTGAGTTTTGGTTGCAAAAAATTTCTTTCCTTGGTCACATTGTTTCAAAAGATGGCATAACTGTTGATCCTGCAAAAACAAAAGTTGTTGATGAATGGCCAAGACCCACAAATGTAACTGAGATTCGTAGCTTCCTTGGTTTGGCGGGCTATTACCGAAGGTTTGTTAGAAATTTTTCACGGTTATCTAGTCCAATGACTAAGCTAACTCGGAAGGGTGTTATGTTTATCTGTACAAAAGAATGTGATGATTGTTTTCAGGAATTGAAAAGAAGATTGGTGAATGCTCCAGTTTTGGCACTACCTTCCAGGAATGGTGAGTTTGATATATACAGTGATGCTTCATTTAACGGACTTGGTTGTGTCCTAATGCAGAATGATCTGGAAATTGCTTATGCTTCATGAAATTTGAAGACTCATGAGGTAAATTACCCTACTCATGATCTGGAATTAGCTGCTGTTGTTTTCGCTTTAAAAATTTGGAGGCATCATTTGTATGGAGTAAAGTGTGAAATATATACCGATCATAAAAGTTTAAAGTATATATTCACTGATAAATAATTGAACATGAGACAAAGGAGATGGCTAGAATTAATCAAGGATTATGATTGTACAATTATTTACCATCCAGGCAATGAAAATAAAGTGGCTGATGTTTTGAGTCGAAAAAGGAATGCTTCATTAACAATGCTGTGTTTGGAACGTGATCCTTTGGTTAAGGATTTGATGAACTTTGGAATAGAAGTTGTTTGTGCAGGAAGTTCTTCTGTTTTGTTTTAGGGATCCATGAGATCATCTCTATCAGAAAGAATCAAGCAAGCACAGAACCAAGACAGTGAGTTGTAGAAAAAGGTAGAGCTGCTTTAGAAAGGTAAGTTGCCTGAATTCAACAATGATAATGATTGTGTTTTGAGATTTGGGAAGAGATTGTGTGTGCCTTGTGATTCACAGTTGAAGAGAGAGTTGTTATGTGAAGCTCATAGTTCTCTGTTTTCAGTTCATCCTAGCAGTACAAAGATGTACAGAGGATCTGCGGGAGTATTACTGGTGGGATGGAATGAAAAGAGATATTGCTGATTTTACTGTGAAGTGTTTGACTTGTCAGCAGGTTAAAGCAGAGCGGTAGTTACCGAAAGGGATGCTTCAGCCTTTACCAGTTCCAGAGTGGAAATGGGAGAATATATCAATGGACATTGTTGTGGGATTACCGAAGACATCTCGAGGTAATAATGCAATCTGGGTTATTGTTGATCGCTTGACCAAATCTGCTCATTTCCTTTCTATACGAGATACTTTTTCCTTAGATCAACTTTCCCGTTTGTATCATAAATAGGTAGTCAGGTTACATGGAGTTCCTCTATCCATTGTATCTGATCGTGATCCCAGGTTCCATTCTAACTTTTGGAAAGGCCTTCATAAGTCGTTGGGTACTGAATTAAATATTAGTACAACATTTCATCATCAATCAGATGGGCAGTCATAACGAACAATTCAGACCTTGGAGGATATGCTACGAGCTTGTTTGATGGATTATCAGGGATGTTGGGACCAAAATCTTTCTTTGGATGAGTTTTCTTATAATAACAGCTTTCATTCCAGTATACAGATGGCTCCATTTGAGGAATTATATGGAAGACAGTGTAGAACTCCATATTTTTGGGATGAAGTAGGGGAAAGGAAGATGATGGGACCAGAGATGGTAGAAGAGATGGCAGAAAAAGTTCAGTTGATTCAGAGACACATGAGAACAGATCAGAGCAGGAAGAAAAGTTATGCGGACAACAGGAGGAAGGATCTCTCTTTTGAGGTAGGTGATCATATTTTTTCTCAATGTTTCTCCATGGAAAAGTGTTATGAGATTTGGTAAGAAAGATAAGCTGAGTCCAAGGTTTATTGGACCATATGAAATTCTGGGGAGAGTTGGATCAGTTGCTTACCGAGTGGCTTTACCTCCGAGTTTATCTCAGGGACACAATGTTTTTCATGTTTGGATGTTGAGAAAGTATATGCCAGATCCATCTCATGTTTTGAGTCCAAAGGTAGTTCAGCTGGAAGAGAATCTATCTTACGAGGAACAACCGGTCCAGATTCTTGACCACAGGGAGCAGGTATTGTGAAATAAGGTGATTCATCAGGTAAAGGTTTTATGGAAAAACCATATGGTTGAAGAGGCAACATGGGAATCTGAAAATGCTATGAGGGATAAATACCCCCACTTATTCGATAAGTGAATAAAATTGCGAGGAAGAAATTCCCAAATGGGGGGAAGGATGTAACATCTCAGGTAAATAAAGAATAAGACATATTCATATTTATTAATATTTTTTATAAATATTAATTTTATTTTGAAGGGGTTTCTATGTACGATAGCGTGCCCGATACGCAACAATGAGTTTCTTTGAAATCTTATGTTACACGTTAATAATATAATTTCAAATGGTAGTTAACACGTAGCCATTTTACTAGCAAGAATGAATAGAAATAACTAAAATATTAATATATATGTTTGTACATTTATCCAATAAAAGATAAAGTCTTAAAATAAGAAAGTAATTCAATTTTATACATAAATACATTAACATTCACTAAAAGGTTCATTTATCGCCATTTGATGGAAAAACCTCTTTAAATATAGTTTTGGTCACTCTTATACATTTTTTTGGACCAAATAAAATCCTTCTTTATAATTGGGACATCAAAATTTACTTTGTGTATGTTTTTGGTATTTTTCTGATAAAGTTCATTTTTTTATGAATAAGTGAAAAATGTTGTATTTTAATTCAAAACCTCTTTTAATATAATTTATTTATATGATTATATTATCTTTTGAATTGGTTTTAAAGTGAAACCATAAAATATTTTTACCATTTGATTCAATGGTGGACTTTGGAATTAATTTCACTTTGAAATTCGACATAGACAAATATCAATCTTTTGATATATATTGTTTCTTAAAAACAGACTATTTGTTTTGACAGCGGGAGTTAATTATTAAATTAATTAATTATAATTATATTCTTTGAATAAGGAAATATAAAAATCATTTTTGAATTCGGAATATCGAATATAGCTTAGAGTGAATTTTTGGTAATTTTCTGAAAAACTCCAATTTTTTATGAATAGTGAAACCACTAAGTGGTAATCAAGCAAACTGATTTTTTAGATAAATGAAAGTTTACCACTAATGTGTATAGAATTTTGAAAATCCGACATACATGGTTGTCATTATTATGTAAAATGTGTTTCAATGGGACCCCATGGAGCCACTTTGGTTGGGAAATGACATAAATAACTTTTAATTTAATGTAAAAATAAAAATGACACAAACATAATATGTTTTACGAAAACAATTATTACACGTGGTTTTAAAGATCATATTTTTGATTATACATAGTCATGGGAAAGCTAAAAAGATTTCCTAAATCATAGTATTTCTTTTATAATTTTTAGACTTTAAATAAATTAAATTATTTATGACATCATGATGATGCAGCAATGACCTCATTATTTAACGATTTAAATAAAATGGAAAGTTAATGTAAAATATAAAACCTACACATGGAAAAAACCAATTAGATCAGTGGATTTATAACCCTTATCACCTTATCCTAGAATTATATCAATTTGGGACCTTTTGGATCTGATACACTTTTTAAAATAAAGTAACTTATCTTTACTTTCCAAGAGTGCCCCTCCTCTCCTCTTATAAATGGCCCCCACCTCTACCTCATTACCCACACTCCCAAAGCCTTTGGATCGGCCATCCCATGCCCATTTACTCTCTCCACATCCCTCTCCTCATACTAGTGGATTCCCTTTGGGAAGAATCCTTTAGGCTCAAATCAAAAGGAGTTACACTTTTAAAGGTAATTCATTCTCTCATGTTCATTAGTTTTATTTTTCTTCTCCACCCCCCCCCCTAAACTTTTTTTATTTACTTCTTTTGTAACAAAACCATTATATTCAATATACTAGGATGTTTTTATAAGATTTATTTGAGCTAAACTCTCACACAACTACATAAAATGGTTAAAGAACATACGGTTTCCGTGGATGGCGAAATTCTGCCTCCCGAAACGAGGATTGTTCAATACTCATTTAACACCTTAAAAGGTGACCATTATGTTGTCATTATTTTTATATATGATATATAATATGTTTATTCTTTCCTTAAGCTTCTGTATTTTTCATTTATGGCATACCGTTATTTTTTCCATTATGGGCAAACACGATATCTTCATTTTAGGAAGTGCGGACTACGCCCCCTGAAAGTGATTTGATTTGTTAATACCATATGTGGGATGTTTAAAGGATAAAGTTAATGATATTATATATGTTGTTATACTGGAATTATAATATACTCTTATATCATTATGATTCCATTCCAGAAAATACAAAATAGAAATGGAAGTAGCGTTCATGCGTACGTACGGCTTACCATCTCCATGAACTGTGCATTTCATTTCTTACCTCTCAATGTGATGTAATATTATAAATACATGTATATTCTGAATATATATGATATATATGTTATCCAAATCATTAATATAATTCTGGATATAAAGAACCTTTGACCAAATTAACAACATGTAAGTGTAAGAAGTCTATTTTTGACTTAAGAACCAAATACCGAAAAAATGAACATTATTAACTTAAATGATTACATGATGTTCATAACATGGTATAAAATGAATAATGAACTTGAAAAATGTTCTTAAGCAAGTAGAGATTAACTCAATTTTATTATTCAGGAGATTAAAGAACGGTCGGGTCATGTCGGATACGAGGTATGGGACATCGTCTCAATCTCCTTTCATTGAGGCATATTTTTTTTTATACACAACCTTCTTTTATACGGTGTATAAACCCCTTTGAATTTTACATTTATCCAAAAGGAATATTTTTTATACGAAGCGTTTACTAAACGACAAAAGGGAATGTTTTTGTCCTACGTATGCGGCAACAACGTCTTTTCCGCCGTCGTGACCATTATTTGAGTTTCGGCTTCCTCTACAAGCCATACTTTTAAAAAAAAGAAAAATAAATACCATGTTTTAATTTTCTTTTATTTTGGTATTGAAAATGGTTTTCATAATGTTTTTATATCAATGTGTTGTACTGATATCTTGTGATTGAAAGGTGGAAATGTTATGTTTCCTTTATGCATGTTTTATGTGATACGATTATGTTGAGGTTCTTGGGCATTATTATGAAGCAGGGTGGTTCCATGATAAAATAAGGGCGGGTGAGCCCGATATAGCTCTCCAATGCATTGGGTATCGTGAAGGAGTGAAACGTTAAGGATTCTCCGAAGAGATTTAGGGAATATACTGTGATGGGTATTCCAAATGTAACCAAGAGGGTTACTCCCTACGTAAGAATGTTATGAATGCCTCAAGTTACCTTTATGAATTATGATTTCTATGATTTATTCATGATTTGATGAGGTATGTTAAAGTGCATATGTTTTATGGGTAAAGTATGATTCTATTCTTATGTATATATGTACCCATGTTTCCTTTCCATATTTTTATATCCCTTACTGATCTTTTTATGCTCCTCCCAAGTTTGTTTGAAATGTTTTTCACAGGTCAAGGGAAAGGTACATGATATGATGATAGTGTCAAGGAAGTTTCAAGAAATAATCCATGTTTTATATTAATGTGTTTCCACTGATGGGAATGAAGAATACTGTCTTTATGTCACCACATTGTTCATATGTGGAATGTAATGCATGTTTTATGATCTAATTCTCTAAAACTCTAAACCTGAAAAGATCCTCATTGTGTAATCTTGTAATAACTCAAGATTAAGTAAGGTTTAAGGCTGGGGCCTTATATAAAGGATGGTTTTACATCTTGTTTGGGTCTATCTCTATTGGATATTGACTCTACCTAGACATTACATATAGTAATGGAGCAGAGTTATGAATTATTAATGAAATCATTTAATAACTTTCAATCATTAGTCCCCTTGATATGGAATATGACAAAATAAAATATTCCTAATCATCATTCTGATTTTTTTTGAAAAATACTGACCAAGATGATGAATACATATTATGTGATTAATCATGTTGGAGAAAGTACCACATTCTTATCATTTATAGATATTATCTAATGATATATATATCAAATATGATTATAATTGAATTTTTTAAATCTAATTCAATTAAGGAAAATATTTATTTAACTCATTAAACAACAAGAAAAATTATTTTCTAACAATTTTCAATCAGATGGCATGATCAAAACATACTCAACCACACATGTATTAGCTATATTCGTTTTTTGACTTCTATGGGATGGTAAAAAGAGTATAAAGGTACTCATTATAGGTATCTCTACATCCTCATGTAGGCGTGTTATTAATAAAAATACACCCATAAGTATGTTCTTGGATAGAAGACATTATATAAGATATACTTTGGAGTTGCGGTCTTAGTAATATGTCTCTACTGATTTCATTATGAATCCATTTTTCATATCTCAAAATATAACTATTCTTAATGAGTAATTAAATATAATAATTTTACTATACCATATCATCAAAACATGAAATTCTCTTTAATTTTCATCATTTTTTGAAAACACGTATTTTTACATTTAGGGAATGCTATAATTCGACCATTCTCCTTTAATAAATTAATGCACACATGAATGAATGATAAATGGATAATTCCATTAATATAGTAAAAATATATATTTAAATCCATTAAAACATATCATTCATTATTATAACATCTCATTATTTTAAATGACACTAATATTTTTTTATTAATGATATCATCAATATTTATTTTACATTCTATTATGTATCCCCAAACTGATCATTAAATCATGAATCTCAATGATCTCTCATATATGGTGGTGTTTAATATGATTTTTCAGTCCTTTAGTGAGACTCAAGATCCCTAAACTGTAAAAATATACCATTTTCAATATTATAGAGCTATTGATCATTTAATGATTAAAAACAAACAAAATTATTAATTAGATTTTTATCCAAATTAACTCCTTCATTATAAGTGAGGCAACAATATACTATGTCATTATTTTCAAGTATATTATTGCGACTTATTTTTAAATATTATAAATGATATCCTCAACATTTTACAGAAAAATGAATCAAAATTAATATTTCATATCATGTTTATTAGATTTATAAATTCACAACTATTTAATCTTATGCACTAGTTTCTTTTTCTCCTCAAAAGAAAAAGAATATATAATTTTTTATTTTCAATTATATAAAAATATTACTCAAATAAATATACTATATACCTTCATGACTCTATTTTTAAATACTTGTAATTCTCAATCCGAATTATACATTGGGCTAAGTGCAAAACAAGACATAAATGATAGAAACTATTTAAGACGAATAAAGACATATAACCTTAATTTATAACTCATTGGAAGGATCTGGAAACATCCCTTGAGTAAGTGTATAGAAATAACTATAATTTTAGTTCATTAGACTATACAGATTCCCCAAATTAGAAATTTTTGTTCAATAAACCCTTCTGAGATACCATTAAGATCTATTTATACAGATAATTATACTAAGTATGTAGAAAAATTCAGGAATCTATTTAATTGAAAAACATTTACCCATCTATATTTACATAGACATATGTCATTAGGATTACATTTAAAATCATACTTATGTCATATATATAAAATCTCAAAAACATTACTATAATCCCACTGTATAACTTATATAAACATGATTCATTAGTTTTATTATAAAGACAAAAATATTTTATTACATCATCAAACCAGATATTCAATCAATTATAAACTTTCTTCAATAAAAAGTGTGCTTTGGAACTAGAAATCCATTACATAATAATTTGGAAATTAAAAATTGTTGGCTTGTATGATATACACATCATCAGTTAAAATCCAATTATGTAAAGTGTATTGGATATGTATTTGATATATATCATATATTTAATAATATGATGACTAGAAAAATCCAAATAGACTTCATCATTATTAATATATAAAATGGTTCATCATAGCGAGTATCTTGAATTTTTTATAACCATTTTCCAATTAAAACTCGTCACAAGTTGAAACTCTACAATACATGTCATTTTTCTTATGTCAAACCCAAAATATCCGAAAAATTATTACCCCAAAATTTTCATCCACTATGTTTCAAACCCAATTTCTATATATGTAGTCCATTTATGATTCTATGTACACAAACCATTACTCACAATTAGATCAATAAATGGACAGTTATTGTGTCATATCTTCATATTATATGAACTTTAATTCATTATAATCCTTCATGATAAATCCATATATATTGGTTTTTGATATGACCTACAAAACCTACAAATTAATTGTGTACATGATTGAGTTTATTTCTAAAAATATGTGGAATTGGCTCAAATTATTTCTTAGGAACACTACCTCTACATTTTTCTTTAACTTATCCCTAGTTAAATTTACTTCCAATAACTCCTTTACTTTTATATTCCTTCTCAATATATATAATATTTATATTTCCAAACACTTTCTATATAGATGTTTTAAAGAAAATATATCCCACAGTTTCTTTCAGATAACGAGTTAATAATCACTTATCTGATTTGGGGAAATTCTTATCCAAATATAATAATCGTACGAGTGCTTCATAATCACATATACTAATAAGAGACCCATTTTTAGTTTCCTGGTACATTTTTTAAAATATTGTAGATTTTCTATTGATAAAAAACACTCTAATGTATTTATAAAATGTGTAATGTGTTTTTCAAGTATGTTTTTATTTCTCTTGTTGAGTTATATTGCATAAAAATCAACTGGACTTAAGATCTGTTTAATGTTGGATTGACGAATCCTTTTATAGACATATATAGTAGTTAAGCCCAAGGAAAACCAATGATGTGAATCATTTATATTTTAGATATAATATATTATCATTTACATATTATCAATCCATAATCTAACCATTTCAAGCACTCCAACAATAAAATTGGTGTTCCAACAGTATAGTACCACATCCATGAACACCAGCATACTGATGTAATTCGGAGGAAAGAAAGTATTTCCATTCCAAAAAAATATTAGGTTCTTTGAAGGATAGTAAAAATTACCACCGTAGAAATATAATTCTATAGCTTATTCCCACACTTCTCTAATACCACATACGGATATATATAGGCCTTGAGAGTCACTAATCATTGTATGAACAAATAATGAATAAAAAAACATTCTAATTAAAAATGATTGTGTGGTACTCTTATATGTTAAATGATATTCAATTTTAATTTTTTTTCTAACCATTTATCATTAAGATCATGTAAACATCGTTTCATGTAACTCATAATATCAATTGGCACCATTCAAAGTATTTATCTCTATCTAAAACAATTTTCTTCCTTTAAGCATCATTACACTTTTTTTATTATCATATCTTTATTCTACTATTATTAGTAATTTTTTCCATATATTTATAACCGCTTGTATATCAAAAACATATATTCTCTCTATCGAACCATCGCACATCTTCTAATCATTTGGGCAGAGTATAGAATCATATTTTCACTTTTTTATAAAAATGAAAACTGTTATAATTATTTCCTCTTCTTCTCTTCCAGTTTCTTGAATTTCTATTTCCCAACAAGGGGTTTTTATATTATATTGTGTCCCCTTCTGTACTCAACTGACTATTTTTGGACCGTTGTTTATATTAAAACAGTCAGATCTCTTTTGTTTTTGTACCTATATCTTTATTAAAATGGATGGTTTATATATAACATAATAAACACTTCATGAGGGGAGGAGGCATAAGAGCACTTAATTTTCTATTTTTCAAATCCTTTCTGATTATATATTTTTCCCTTTTGTGTTATTAACTGCGAATATGTTTAATGTTTTTATCATCTCCATAATTTTACGCTAATAATGTCAATTTTTATGATATCATTAAATAATATGTACCATTATTTAATATTTTCATCATTAAATTCAACACACTCCCCCTCCCCCCTAATATCATAACATACTACTATAACAAATATTTGACATTAGAGGATTTTTTTTTGAATTTCATACATTTGTTTTATTATTTTTTATAATAGGTCCTTATTTTTTAAATTGTATTTATTAAAAAAAATTGTTTTATAATATCAATAGATTTACAAGTATGATAATTTTTGGAGGGAATAAAATTCCCATTAATTTTATCCTATTATTAATGTAATTGATTATTAATATTGGGAATATTGATTAGAAAACAATTTTGGTATAATTCGACACCCCATTTATAGAATGGTTATACATGAATGTATTCCATCAAAATAACCTGAAGATAGTTAAACACCCAAAGGTACTAAAAATAGCGAGTTTAACAAAAAAAGATTTATTTACATTTTGGCCTAGATCAGAATAGATTTAATCTTGATTCAACATGTAAAAAATATCGTGAAATATAGAGATTTCAATAATTCATGCAAAAAGTAACGAATAATATTATAGATTCAAAATTAGAATTATATATAAATTATTTTAACATATTTTCTATGAATCATAATAAATAAATTAATATTATGTTTTCATTATTTATAGAAGTTTTCAATGACATAAAGTCTCTTAGTGCTGATTTTTTTATAATAATTACGGATTAGATGCATTGGATCATATATATAAATCGGGCACCCAAACTCGTTAAAATAAATAGATCAAAGGATTTGAATAAAATATATGTTAGAGAGCTTATTGATTCCATTGCAAAATATAAAATAATTATAAAATACAACTATAAAAATAATCAAAAAATGATAAAGTTTCAAAAGAATCTAAATGAAAATTTCCATTCAATGTCATTGATGATGAAGAGTACATAGATAATGAATCAAATATTTGACACTAAACTTGGTGATTAATCAAATAAAAAAATGATAACTGCCCAAATTTTCAAAAAACAATATCTGATAGAATTACTAGATGTGACGTGCTATGAATGCCACAATATATGTTATATATCCCCAAAATGTTTTATATAAAAAATGAAAATGGAAATAATAAATTTTTTTCAAGACCATAAGTTCCCAATAAGGAGTTTTAGTGACACTCTCTTGACTCAACCTACTCAAGAGATTCAAGTCCTTAATGACACATGGAAAATCTCTAACATTCTTTCTCATTATTCTTATATATCTCAGGCATAATATTCTTTTTTCTATTCAAATCCCGAAAATGAATAATTTTTTTTGTAAATAACAACTTTCAAAATATAATGATTCTATAAATAAATTTTAACATATAAATTTTTAAAAATATGAATTCTTTAGTGAAATGTATCTTCATTCTAAAGAAATGTTTTATTTTATTTTGAAATTATAATTTCAATCTCTTGTTGGGTATTTTCATTCAAAAAATAAATGATGTTAAAAATATTAATTTTCAAATAACTCATGTTTAACATAATCTTGATATGATTGTTTTCCAACATTATTGAAAAAGATATTCTGGAAATAGTTTTTCAAATAAAATAATATTTCATGAAAACCCTCATTTATAAAGGCACATTCCAAAAAAATAAATTAATGTCATAAATGTTTTCATATCATTTATTATTATGATTTTAGAAATGCATTATATTGAATACATAAATGAATTTATCCTTTGTCTAATATCATCAATAGAAAATATTATTCAAAATGATATTTCATTCATAAATCATTATTATCCTATATAATTGGGATCATGATTTTCCCCATCTAAATGATTATTATCTAGTACATCATGTCTAAAAAATTAGTCACCAAAGTGGGATTTCATTTTATAATTTGTAGGGCTATGCTATTGAGCAACATTATCATATCATATTGGTGGTATGAAATAATGGAATGGTTTATCCAACTGTAATAAAGATTTTTATTAAAAAATCCATAGATAAGGAAATGATATAAAATTGTGGATTTATATTGTTATTATCTGATTGAATTTTTATTTTAATTGGGTTTTTAATGATAATTATTTTTATCTATACACCTTTATATACAAAAAAATTTCGTGTTTTTTCTTTTTCAATGAATGAGATGTCATAGAAACGTTTATATATTAAATGAATGTTATAGATGACTATCTCATCAAATAATATCTTTAATTATTATTAATTTTATTATAGTTATTAAAATATATTATTGTTTTGATCTAGTAACTATATATGGGGGTTGAATTGAGTACCTTATAAAATTTATACTAAAAATAAGATTAAATAAAATCCCACAATTCAAACAAAATCGCCAGTCTAATCAAAATATAAGTTTGAAAAACAATTTATATGGAAGAAATTCAGAATGAATGGTTATTTCTCATGTAAAAAAATTAAAAATAAAAATATCATTTGAATTTAATATATTCAAACAATTCCAAATATGATCAATTTTAGAGACTATCTATCCAAGTTCCATATTTATTTTACTGCTAAAATAAAATACATTTTTATGCGTTGAAATATATAAAACAATAAAAAAACAAAAAGTGTAATAAAACAAATGTTTTGTATCAAGTGAATTCTTAATCCCAAAAACATGGAAATCACCCATTTCTAAGATGATAATATAACTATAATCAGATCCACATCCTATATCAAGTATAAAAAAGTAGATTGAAATGAGTCCATGAATAGAGGCATCTTCTACAGTTATACATGGGGTGAAAATTAATCATTTTCCACTCATGTAACACCCCCCACAATTATTGTGGTGAAACATATGAAAAGTGATATGTGAGAATATCTTTTATTCAACAGTTCTTGAGCAGGATTTAGTATGTGTTGGTAAAAAAATTACACAACACATTGCTCAAATGTAAATGTAAACTACATATGATTCAATAAAATGATATGGAAAAGAAAATTATACTCGGAAAGAAGTTATCTAAACACTTGATTTTTCTTATATGTGTCTTGATGAGGAGATCACGTTGATTCTTTGAAAGTAGCAGTAAAATATTGCATCGAAAATCTATGTTCATTATGACTATATGAAAGGAGCTGGATGTTTATTGCACACCATTCATACATAGTCAAATAAATGTAAGTATGATGAATTTAGAGTCATTAGTGTTGATCCTTATAGTATTTTGGAAGTGTACATCATGGTCAAACATTATCCATGCATGAGGGAGTCGTTTGAGAATATAAATCTCTGTATAAAGGCTTTTGTGTTTGAAGAATAATAAATCAGATCTTCTACATCCTCTTCATGATTTCTAACATTCCATTTTACGTGTCCCTATAATAATTAAGAATATAATCATAAAATAGCCATTTTCATTAATTTTATTATTATCTCAAATTTTTATATTTAATATAAAACTGAATTAATAGTGATGACTAATCAACTATTAGAATGGTGTTTATAGGGAAAGTCATCATGGTGGAAATTAATCATTGATGAAAGGCATCTCTATCATAATGTCAGTCTAAAAACATCAAATTGTTGAAGATTAATATTTTAGAATGATGACTTTAGGGAAAAAACATTCTTACCACAAGACATTCCTATGGTGTGTCAATTTATTGGTGACTCAATCAAACAAACGATGTCTAATTCTGGAAATCACTCATTTTAACTAGTGATAGCTCAGTCTAGAACTGATTCAAGTTGGAAATTATTGATTTGACCCAATGGTTATATATCCTAGTGGTGACTCAAGCCGGTGGTAGCTCAACTGGTGGTGAAAAAATCTGAATTATGGGTGACTAATCCCAACACAAAGCCAATTTTCCATTAGATTAATTAATATTATAATATTATATCATTAAATAGAAAATTAATTACCAACATATTAAACTTGTTTTTTTAGAATTAATGTATAGAAGTACAACAAATCTCCGCCTTTTTATGATCATAGTACATGTAACTTTTATAAACCATGTAAACAATAAATTTACATATATTGGGATGAATTTAATTAATAATATTCTAAAATACATTCAAATGACAAATGTGAAATTTAAAAAAATGTGTTATTAATGAATTTTTATATTAAATGATAAAATAAATATAAAAATTTATTATTAAAGTGTAACAACCAATTAAATTAGATATCAGAATATAAGTTTAGTGTAAATAATCAATGTAATTATAGTGGTCAATGTTAATGTAAATCACAACAAAATAATGGTATCCATGAAAAAATATGGATGGTACCAAAGGTTGAATCTAGATAAATAAATCATGAAGGAATAAATTTGAATATTTACATCCAAATGAGTAATTTACCAATGATAAAAATAGTATCAAATGTAACATAAAAAATGATAGTTAAATGAAGTGTCAAAGTTAACTTATCATTGATAAATAAATTAAAAAAATTAATGAATTTTTCACCATTCAACTATCTCCCCATTTTGGGATTATCAATGAAATGGTAAAATATGAAATAATAGACACTGATTGTATCAAATGAAAACTAATCAATATAAAGAATAGAAATTTCATTAATTATAATGAGTAATGATATCACAGCCCCAAAATGTGATACATGGAATATAAAATTGAAATCCTAATAAATTTCTAATGCATATCAGAGTAACACCCAGCACAAGATATTGGATCAGCAGTTCCCTTTCCCTTGACTTGTATAAGAGTGATAGAGGAAGATGATGAGGGTTTAGTAGTAATAGATCAAATTTCCAAATGTATATAAGGACATGGAAACTCTATTAAAATTACTACCATGAGATGATGGAAAGAATCACTTGGAGTCCTGATGAATGGATGGTACTGTAGATGTAATGGTTCTAAAGACAGAATATCTATGAAGGTTTTCATGGGTATCGACTCTCAAGCTACAACAAAAGTGATAGAAACATATAGAAATGGCTTTATAAGATTGAAAAAATACTTGAAAATATTCCCTCCTCTATCTACATAGTGAAAAATATTTAATTCTTTACATCCATAAGAAGCATATGAAGGCATAAAATACTATTAAATGGATACTTAGATCCTTGATTTATGTGGAAGCTAGTGCGATCAAGATATTATGATTAAAAAAAGTGAAATTATAATTTATCTAATGTACGGTATCCACCCTTGAAAGGTAATATTAAATGGACATAGTGATGAATTCTCTATACCATCTATCCTCATTTAAACATTCACATACATTTTTATATATATTATCACAGTGGTAACAAATCTATCGTATCATCTCTAAATCAGTTCCATGAATATCACCCATAAAATCTGGAAGCTCATCTTTAACTATAGACTAAACTAAATCATTATCGAAGGAAACATGGGGATGTGGGGAAAGGATGTGGAATCCACTGAAGGAATGATCTCCATACACACCATCATAGTGTCTTATATAGAAGAAAAGAAGTATCTCATCTAATAAATCACTAATAACAATGACTCGATCTCATTTTACATGATAATGTTTTAATGTTCAACCTCTAAGATTTTATGATTCATCTTAAAATGAATATGACATACAACAAGTATGAATAGGTGTCTCACATCAGCATCACTAAAACAAGTCATCAGAGGTTCCTAATAGCTTAAAATTATACCAAAATCAACAAGGAGTATATATATAAAAGTCTCCAAATCTATCCTTGTAATTGAATCAATAGGAACTGGTCAAGAAGTAATTTAAGGAGAAGTAGGTCTATAAGAATAACTAAACACAAAAATTTTATGGTCTAGTATGGAATGAGGTTAATATAACCCAAACAATTAGTGATCACCCAACAATTTCTGGGGATATATCCCATCTATAGTTGATATACTATTTCCACCATGGTTTTGTGGACTTCCCTCATTATCATCGACATCAAAAAATTATGAACCAAGAATCATGGAACCTGGGGAATGCTCCCTTTTATGAGATACCTCACCCAATACCTGAGAATCTCCATACTCTTTATAAGCATCATTGGAATCAGAATAGTATAAACCATGCTAAATATAACTATTAAATTTCTCCCATTTGGCTTGAGAAGTAGACACTCTAATAGAACAAGATGATCTCTCCCACTCTTAAGGTACTTGATACTCTCTTATTGTTGCACAAGAATCGTTAATTGGGATCTTTGGAACAAAACCATCAAAGGGAATAAATCAATCTAAACCTGGCCTCAAAGAAATTTGAAGGACTAGGTAAAGTAAATCCCTCCATAGACATAGCTTATGAAACAGAACGAACACGGGTTAGAAGATGTGACTATTCCCTAACTATATCAGCATGAAGATTAAGACCATCACTATCACTTTCCTCATCCACATCATGATTCTCACCGTTTCCATTTTCCCTATATCCATTATCATCATCATTACATTCACCATCAGGAACATTCACAACCTATTTATAAGATATAAATTAGGATCTTTAAATATTCCACCACCTAAATCTCGTGTCTTCACATCACCGCTATCCCTTTCTAATAACTAACTCTTTATGGAAGGGGGGATGTTGGTGGACTCAGTAGTCTAGATGTCCTAATGGGGATATTTGGGATGTGTGGGTCAATAACATCCTCTACAATATTAAAAAAATATTCTTCATCATCTGAATAATATTCTATCTCATCAAGCTCTGAGTAGTGATCCACAAAATAATTCGGAATGGTTTGACAATTTATGGGATTGAAATCCTCATTGATCATATAATTATCCTAAACCCATTTCGTCATCCAAGGGTATGAAATCTCCCTTATCCTTTTAAAAGTGAACATTGACAAATAAAAAATACCACATTTAATCGTAGATTCTTCTTCTTCATCAATCAAAAATATTGTTTCCAACATAGAGGAAGTTAATTTTGAATAATTAAGATATTGTGATCTCGAGGATCATAAATAAATGTATATCATGTGTACCATTAGAAATAATCAAATATTTATATCTTCCCATCATTTTATAAGGAATAGGAGGTTCACATATTTATATCAGAGGGTATTGAATTCCCCTTTCCTAAGGAATAAAAGCTGTTGAAAAATATCAAACAGAAGCATGAATTCACCATAAAACTCAGTATAATTAGGTCTCCTTAATGTTCTATATCCAATTAAATTAAGAAAATAATCCTCATTCATGAATGATTCACTTTCACTATGTATCATACCCTGATAGTCTCTATGAACTACCTAATGAATCATATTCAATCATATTTTTCATTAATCTAATGAAAAGGTTATCTTTTTTACCATTATTCTTATTATTAGATCATTATTATAAAAAAAACTAAACTCACAAATATAATTGATGGACTAGTCAAGGATAGAATAGTTGATCATTCTTCCAGAACATAACTTCCCATATTTTTTCCTAGATCACCTATAGATCTAATGATTTACTATAAATTAACCACTTGAAATACAATAATTTTTATGAAATTACTATAGGATTTCCTAGCCGAGTGTTCCTCAGCATGATTACATGTTGACTTAGTTCTTCCTTCGATATCATAGAAGGATTTGTTAACATAAAAGATGATACTCCATTACGCTTGACTCACACCATTTTAGTAGAGTGAATGAGAGTAAAGAATATTAAAAGGATGAAGGTTGGGATGTAAGGAAAGTGAAGTTGTTGGGAATAATGTATGTTAGAGAGAGTGACACTAATTCAACCTTAAATCGTGATATTTCATTTACGAATTTTAAATAAGAATATACAATAAACAGAAATGAATTTATTGAATAAAAATTAAAAAAATAATTCATGGAAGCAGTATTTGAAATAGAGACTCGTGACTTCTTCAATAGTAACTTAACCCCCCAGCAACCCATCCAACAGTAAAACCCCAATAATGAATTGCTAATGGATAAATTCCAATGGTGATATATCAATAGAAAAATACCAACAATTACTCCTCCAATGATCACTCATGAAGGAAAACACATTCAATGGTGACTATAAAAATAGTCAAAGTCTAACTAAAATTGACATATTTAATTAATTTTTGAAATAGTTTGTCCTCATAAAATGAAATTTCCCTGTAAAAAAATCTGCAAGATGATGTTTAGTTTCGAGGATTTAATGATTTATATTACCCTTTTAAAAAAGATCCCAGAAAAAGTGATGTATTACATCATTATTTGTTATTCTATAATCAAAAACAATATATTTTGATATATTTATAGAAGTTTGGTATAATTATTTATTGGTACATGTTTGAATTGATATCCATAGTCTAATAGAGTGTGATCCATCAACAAAAAATAAGCACATAAACAACATCAGGCATTACATTGAAAATTATAATTAGATAGTTAAACTTTTTTTTCAAAATACACCAAGATACTATATGTTTTTCCAAAAAAATACATGTTCCTTAGGTTATATTTCTATATAACTTACAACCACTAAAATCATTTTCAAGATAACTCACTAAGTCAAATGCTTTTCTCTTGGGTAGAACAATCCAAAATTTGTTATATATTTGCGGTATTCAAAAATACATTTATCATAATGTAAATGTCACTACATACAGTTTTCATGAAAACAAGAACACATACAAACACTAAACATAATATCATGTTAGCTAGTAATAAATTATAAAAAACATCCAATCATACCACTATAACTACTTTAATCCACCAACTTCTCTTATTCATCAATATCCATAATACATGTAATAATCTTGGGAGAGTCACTACTTTAATTCAATACAATTTTTTTTTAATTTTTTTTTATTATACTTACTTATATTTAATATAATTACAACATTATTTTCAAAATATTGAAACCTAAGAAGAATTTTTTATCCCCCAATAAATTCATTTCAAATTAATTTTTCATCACCATTGAAAAATCAGTATATAAATAATTTTTATATGATCCAAAAATAATATAATTAACATATATTTGAATAAATAATACTTCTTTTGAAGTAATTTCTATAAAATGGGTTGGATGAGATATAAATAAATAAATAAATATATAACTTATAAAAGATGTTATCTGATCATACAAAGCTCTAGGAGCTATTTTTAAAACATATAAATATTCTTTTGCTTTGAATAAATGATTTATAAAATGCGGGTTTTTAAAATTCATAAGATTTTCCAAAAAAACCCTCCTCAACCGTATATCTATTTAAAAATTATCTTACTTACATCCATTTTATTTATTTTAAAATAAAATTGTTTTTATTATATAAGAAGTATTCTAATTGATTCATGTTTATCCACATGTGCAACTGGATCCTTATAGTCAATACTCTTTTCAAGAATACACACCTATAAAACCAAGCTAGATTTATATCAAAATGTAGGTCTATATTCATCAATCATATTTATAAAACCCCTGTTTAGTTTCTATAGTGATAGATTATTTTGGTATATATATTTCTCCCCATACCTCATTTCATCTAAAATAATTATGTCTTCTTTCATATCAATTATCACGAATTCATCATTTAATACATTATATTTGTTATTAGGTTCAATATGTGACATTAATGATTAATGCTAAAATTAATTTCTAATACAATATACATGTTATTTACATCTATATAATTCTCTAACTATCAATCCTAGATGATGGTATAAAAGTGTCTTATCATCTCTTTGAATATAATGGCTACTTATCTCATTTACATATACAAGTTAGTGTTTGAGTTGAGAATGTTCATCAGAATTGGGTTATTTTTCTTCTTAAATCGCAAATGTTTTAGAAGTTTTAACATTTATGCTTGGAGAATAAAAATTATCCTCCTATTTTTCAGTAGGGGATTTAAGATCAAGTGGATATGTATTATCAATCATGGCATCGAAAAACACATCCATAGTCTCTATTCATTTATTACACAATGTATATTTCTAACTAAATGATAAATAACATTGAATAATTCCATCATAACTCTTGGAAGGATATTTTTCAATATTATCCAAGTGGTCAATATTATAGACATTGCATCTAAAAACTCTTATAAATTTAATCATTGGAATTCATCTATGCCAAAGTGAATAATAAGTTTTATTTATGACATGTATTATTAGAACCCTGTTAAATATGTATTAGGATTTATTCACATCCAATTACGAAATGAAAATATGATGGTAATATTTATTAAGCATGGTAAGGTAAATTTATTAAAGGGTCCTATTTATCCTTTCTATAACTCCATTCAACTGCGGGGCTCATATCAGAATAAATGATATGATTATAGCTATTTTGTGAGAAAAAGTGTAAAAAGTATTGATTTTCAAACTCACATCCATGATCACTTGTTAAGGTCTTAATCGTATATCCACAATATATTTATAAGTATCTATAACATTTGTTAATATAGGAACATTCTTTACATTCATGAGATAACAAATACAACCCAATTATACCAAGAAAAGTCATCTGCAATAACATTGGGATAGTTCTTCTCATTCTAACTACAAACTCTATATAGTCTAATAAAATCCATCTAAACTATCTTCGTGGGTTGATAAGATGAATTTTTTTTTATGATATCATGTTTTTTTCATATTTGATAAGGGGTAAAAAATTCATCATTTGTTAATTAATGATTAATAAGATCTTTGACAAATCCTTTCCCTATTAGATTTCTAGGAGGGTGAATATTTCAATGCCTGAGATGAAAATTTAAATTCCAATATTACATATAAAAGGCTCTTATACATGATTTTTTTATAATAATAAGGAATATTAATTAATTTCACAAAAGTTTCATTTCTCAAAACAATAAATAGTAAATCTTTTTTAGAATTAAAAACATTTAAATATTTATTTACAAATTTCCTCTAATAATAATCATCACATAATTGTGAATTGTTAGAAGATTGTACTTTGAACTATTTTCAAATAAAAATTTATAAATTAAAACATAGTAATAATTTCCAAATTGGACAAGGATAATGGATTACCCTTTAGAATATTAAACTAAATTGACATATCCACCTTAAACTATTAACAATATTTTAAACCCTGATTAATCTCCAATCATTTGTCTAGAGAATACATTTTCCATATACCATATGTTTTTAATGGATCCCTATAAGAAGATTCCCTACCAAACATGTTTAATATTTGGTACCCAAATATTCTTTGGTCCAAAAATCATAGTAATTATGTATTTAGTGGCCCATATTTTCATAAAGGGTTTCTTATAATATGATTTTAAACATTGGGAAATAAAAAATTTGTTAGGTAACTTTTTATAAAAACTAGTATAATATTTTCAGAAACAAAATTTATGAATATTTATGTTCGTAAAAATTCATTTCTAATATATTTGAAATTACAAACCAGTATTATATTATGGAGCAATCTATTATATATGTATTTGACTGAGATAATATATTTTATTTGTAAACCACTCTAAATCTATTTCATTTTCCCATTAGAAATTTTAAATTCATTATTTTCATACAAAAATTTACCATTTACCAATTTTTCCATAGTACGGTCATGATTGATATTAATAGTGGATGCATGTTATTTTTAAATAATTTTATAGTTATCATTAAGCTAATTAAAATTATATTAATGATTTTTAAAATATAAAAACATCTTTCCATTTGAAATATTTTTTTCATTATTTTCTTCTATATATTTATTAAAAATATTTTCATGAGAAATAGAAAATACATTCCATACCACATATGTGTTTTCCATCAATCAAATGTTTCCTCAACAATTTTATTCTTTTTGAGTATTCTCTGAATTACATGAGATTTCCTCAAAATAAATCTATTTTTTTATTTTCATTAAATTATTTATTATCCTTGTATCCATATTTTGTTTTATTTTTTTATTTAAGGGAGTCGTCATTGACATTACCTTTATTATTACCGTCATAATAGACAATTTCATTGGATATGAAATATTTATTCAAATTATTGTTCCAATATCATGAATTTTCTTTTTTCCAATTATAGCTTTGTTTCCTGAATAATTTATTCTTCTTATAATACATTTTTATCCTTCAAGTTATATGTCACAACCAATCAACACTTTAAATTAGTGGTTATTTATTTATTATGTTTTCATCTTGTACATTCTCCTTTTGTTTTGATAAAAAGGATTTGAATTCTACATACAACCTTTTAGGTGCATCTTCCTCTTCAACATTATCTATATGTTCTTCGTAATACATCATAAACATTCCAATCGTCACCATAGTAGACCCCTTACTAATATAAAATCATTCTATGATGGATACATAGGTTCCTCTCCATATTTCAGTTAATAATTACAATAGTTATATCACTTGGTCTTTGATAGAAACTGTATTCCCCATGTAGTTCATTATAGACACTATATAATTATATCTAAGATACATTTCAGAAATAATATTGTCATTTTCATCATAAATTTATCATATTTAATTGTATATGTGTTTAATCATATTCCATTAATAATATTTATTCCCTCTTGAGAAATTTCTAATGTTTCCTTGATTTCAAAATAATTTTTGTATGTAGATATTTTGTTAAATTTTTCATCACCCAAATATCAACATAATGAATTTAGGGTTTTGAAGTTATTTTTTATAACCATCCTTAGTAGAATCATTTGAGGAAACACTAGAAGTTTAAGGTAATTCATATTTGTCTTTTATGAGCATCTATATATCAATAAAGATGGTTTTAAGTTTCATTTAAACAATATATTATATTATGGATACTTTTTTCTTAAAAATATGTGTGTTTTTTTGTAGAAGAACATTATTTCATATTATCCCTTAAAGAACAAAATTTGTAACCAACATAAATTTTGTATCCCTATAACATAAATAAAATTATAAATGGATAACTATTTAAAATATTTGATTCAAAATTATTATTTTAGTGAGTACCTTAATAGCTAGGTGAATTGAGTACCCAACACAATTTATGTAAATGAGATGTTAAAATAAAATCCCACAATTAAAATATCAGTAATATAATAAAAATAGTTTTTATGATGTTTTTTCTATTAATTGGTTTATCAATGCAAGTTGAGTATTGAGTTAAAAAGATACCAAAAATCACATTATCCTTTTAAATCATTTTTCTCAAACAATTCCTAATATAAATACTAGTTAGTAGTAACTGTCAACATATGAATTTATTACAGCTAAAATTAAATGTATTTAAAAGCATTCAAATTAAAGAAACCAAAAAACACATAGTGGAATAAATAAATTTTTTCAGTCCAAAGTTGATACCTAATCCTCTCTACATGGAAATAACCTTCTAAAAGGTTAATTATATAACTATATTATGGTCCAGAAACGAGATCAGTTATTAAAAAATGTGTCAATTAATTCTAGGCTCAACGGACTCTTTGATAGTTATACATGGGAATAAAAAATTCATAGTGCACATAAGGACCACCAAAAAAACACCATTGGTAAAAAGATGAAAATATTGATATGGGAATATCATATATTCTTTACTTCACAAGAATGATTTAGTGTGTGTCAGTAAATACAGAAAACAACACACTTCTCGAATACAAAAGAAAAAAAGAGAAATAGCTAGAAAAAATAAAAAAGTTAAATTACTCATTTTGTAGTTCTACATATTCTTAAGTGTCCTCAATGTGTCTTGGTCAGGAGATTGAGATATTTCTATAAATATAGTAGAAAAATTGTGCATTACAAATGTCTCCTTATTTTATCTATTGAAAATGGATCCAGATGTTCAAGTTATTGCACTCCTCAACACATGAATATATTTCAGCATTCTGCATTTATTCTCTTCAGTGATGATCCTTTGAGTAATTAGTAAGTTTACTTATTAAAGACACATCATCTATTCCTGAAGAAGTCTTATGAGAATATATTTAACTACATAATGGATTATCAATTTAAAGGCTAATAATCCTCATATTTCGTATCCTTGAACTAATCTCAAAAACATTCTTTAATTAATCTAACAATAGTAAATAATATAATTATCAAAAAACATTATCATTTAATTACATTATCAATGTTATTGATTTTTTTTTAATTTAATAATGTACGGATTGTAATGATGAATCTTCTATCTGCATGATATCTTTTGTGGAAAGACAACATTTCCGTAAGATATCTTGGAGATAAGAAATCTAGAAGGCAAGAAAATATAGTGTTATAAAAATATGGAAGAAATACATTCTAGAAGAAATTCATTCTGGATGGATCATATTTTGGAGGCAACTCATTCTGGCAGCAAGACAATCTGGCTGCATGGTAATTTGGGGGTGAGTCGGTATGGTAGTTACCCATTTGATATAACAGTCGATCATTCTAGAAATTTCACATTTGAACTAATGGTCTCTCATTCTATCAATGACTGGATCATGTTGTGATCCATTTAAACAAATTGTGAGATATTATAATAGTTTCTCAAGATTGAGGCAATCTAACTAGTGGTGAGACATTCTGAACTAATTGAGACTCATCCTAACATATATCCAAAGTGTCATCAAATTAAATCATAATATAAAATGATTACATATAATAGTTATATAATTAGGAATATATTAAATATGGATTGTGTGCATTAAAATAAAGTGGTTACAATATATCTTTATATGTATTTCAAGGTTTCTAGTTTTTGGATTTCCATCATAATAGTGTTTTTTTCCCTGTCTTATCTAAATCATGTGAATAATTATTTAATATATTCATGTATTTTAGAGTTTAATTAGTATTTTCTCTTGATATATTGAATCACGATAGTTCCAAAATACCATCACATTTATATGTTTTCATTTTCATAGGGGGTTGTGCCTTATTCTATTCCTGTCTAAAATTTAGGTTGTCTTTTAAATAAAATGCATATCATTCCTTATTTATGTGTGAAGGAACTTTTAAAACAATCTAATTAAATATTATGGCATTATTTTAATCATACATCTCTAACCCTCTTGATTTTATAATTCTTTTTGATAATAACATGGGGTTTTTGAGATAGAAAAATAAGCTAAAATATCGGATTGATATTCCAATAGTGTCTAATGATGTGGGAAAACTTTTTGGGTGTTTTATACAAAAAAATATAGTTTAATATCATTTTATATCAAAGGGGCTGGATGGATTTACAAAAAAGGAGACATGGTTTCATGAGAACTTTGTAACTCCTTCATCTATACATTTTCTCTCTTATATATCTTGATATTCATATCAACTATTTATAATCATTAAGAAAGGTGTATATTGATGAATTTCATAGTTATTTTTAAGAGAAATAGTTCTATTTAATTTACCTGACTTTTTATGGGTCATTAATGGGTTTTTGTAGTGATTCTGTTTTTTTATAATGGTATGATAGAAACGAGACAAAATATGTGTTTAAAGTGGGACTAAAATGAAATCTTGTTGTCTCATTCATTATTGATGCCTTCTACATCCATTAAGGGGGAACCAATTACTATGTAAACCGAATAGAGTCACCATTATACTACATCACTCCACTAGTAATCCCTTGGAGGATTATTTTATAGTGAGGGATAGTTCTAAATGTGCAGTGCCAAAAACTTACAATCTTCCAAGCTGGAGGCATCGTATTTATAGACACTATATTCATTCCAAAATCATCTGAGTTTCATTTTATTAAATTCAAAATTTATTTAATCTCATATCTATTAGACCTACATAGTCCTAGATAGCCCCATAATTATAAAATTAAATAAATATATGTGTTCAGTGCCATAGATCAATCTTTGAACAATGTATGAATCGAAAAAAATTTAATTCCAAATATTCAAGGATTCAATTATGATCTTCCAAGACATTAAATGATCAAATAGATCTCATGATTATCAAATGAATATCAAGGGCATAATGTTAGTGGGAATTTGGAATATTTATTGGGACCATTTAGTGTCATGGAAATAATTTAGAGTCATCAAGTAACATCATGTATTGTTGTACATCCTTTATTGATTCCATATTTATTTTTCTTCCCTAAAATATGCGTACCTTATATTTATAACCCATGGGTTGTCACCATTGTATCTTCTATCTCACAACTTATTTCAGCTAATAATCATTTTTAGAGTACTAAATTGAGTTTTCATAGTTTATATGAATTATAAACAACATTTTTACTTCATATCTCTTCTATTTTTATAATTCATTTTTGGTCGTAACAAAGGATTCACTTGGTTTATTTATTGTCAATGTAAATTATAGGATATGTTTTTGGTTTTTAAGTTACATTAAGATGAAGACGAAATTTTCTTCTTAGTTTATGGATATTCATTAATACAGAGTAGTTAAATATTATAATCTCAAGACTTCATTAAGGTTGGGGACATATGGTCACTTTCAGTACTAATTAGACACTCATTTATAAAGGTTAAATAATAATTTTTAAATTTATGTGTCAAATTTTAATAATTTTTAATCCTTCATTATTATTTACTTAGATAAAATTTAGTGCAATCATGACATTGAAAAATATTTTATAATATTTCATATATTTTTATGGTAATTTACATCCCCCTTTTTGTATCATACTACAACTATAACATGTCTCATATTGTGTCTTCATGACTTCTTTATATTTAATATTGTTTCATATTATTTTTTAAAAATAAATATAACAACTTAATAATAAATTAAGATTCTTACACAGACTGAACATTGATGAATCCAATTTTAATATAGTATGATTCCTCATATTAAAAACACTATTAAATTACATTGTTATGGGGGAGGGAGTTCTATAAATATTATATAATATATAAGATATTTAGTACATTATTATTCCTATTATTTACCCCCCAGTTTGGCCATTAAATCATAATAATTTTTCCTAGTTGTTCTATTATTCAATTTTAAACTATTCAAATTTTTTAAATTTTTCAAAATATATATTCATCATAAAAACATACCAAAAAATTATAAAGTCAACAAACAATTGTATTGAAGTTTCTGAAACCATCAATTCAATGTGAATTCATTAGTCCATATTCATCATTATATATGAGCTCTAATAATAAACTATCACTTTTTACATATTTTTTGAAATATATATCTTTATTTTTTTACATGATAATATAAACACTTATTAAATGATTCATAATTGGGTGAGTCCAATAGTCCATCTCTATAGATTTTCGGAATGATTTTTCAATTTATATGTCATAGGACACAATGCCAATGTCAGTGGGGATAACAAATACTCTAACTATATTTTAATTATTATTTTCTAAAGGATTATTAAAATCATGAATTTATAAAAATATCATTATATTAAAAATTCCATAAATAATTTCATTCATTCACATATATATACACATTTACATTTAAAATCTTATACATAAAAAGGATTGAAAGTCCTTTTTTCTGAACAAAAAATTGAAACCAATGTTTTGGTTATTGTCGGATCATATTAAATATTATCAAATTATTAGATTATTCATCTTTTTAAATATACATAATATGTTTTGGACATTAATACTTCAAATGTTACTTAGATTCAAACTTCATGATCAATTTTGTTTCTTTTTTACAACCCTTATTGGTGTAACATTTTTTATCAAAAATATGGGACACAAACTTAGTATCTAATAAACATGGTTATGTTTTTATGTAATTAATCTCTAATATTTCACATTTACTTAATTATAATTCTTATCTATGATAACTCTACTTAACCATAGATACCAGTATATAACTGAATTATATTTCATACCAATAAATTAAATCAAAATGTTAATCACATAATTTAGTAAGTATCATGTGTCATGTAAATTAATTAAGGAATATAGATGTCAATTTCCTTAATAAATAATGATATCCCCAAACATCGTATCCATTTAGTTAGTGAAAATTTATTTTTCACTATGTTTTGTGTTACTATAGTGTTTCTCACATCAGATAGATATTTATGAAGGGATTCATACCATTCATAATAATTATATATCATTAATAATTGAGTAGATAAACCATTATAAAAATCCATTATATGGATTAAAATAAATCAATTCTTTAATTAACCATATACTATTTTGGTCTCCTAGATATTGTATCCAAAATTGAAATGAAAAAATTGGAAAATAAAAATCATCATGGACCCAGATTTAACATGACCATCCCTAAAGGGGAATCTAAAGTCTCATAATACATTCCTTACCTCCAAAATATAATTTAGGAGAATCTATCTTTTTCATAACCTATTCTATTGGAGGATTCATTTCATGTCATGTGTGGCTTTAGAGTAAATCACCCTTAATATTCTAGAGATTCTCATGTCTACCATATTTTATACATATTATACTCATATTAAATCCATATCTATTTAATATAAGGAAATAATTATATTATCATTATTTATTACTTTTCTTGTACACATTATTCTAATGATTTATTATTTAGATACTTTTTCAAACCATAAAATCAAGGTATTCAAAGAACATTAATAAGATAATATTCATCGTATCATCATGTGCTTGCTACTCACTGAAAAATAGGCACTAGTTACTTTCATATATATGTGAATGTATCATATTATAAGGGTACCTAAAATGTTCATATAAAAGAATAAATTTAATTGTATCTGAATAATTAATGATAAGTAATCCTAGAGAAATTAATAGACCTCCAAATTCATCTTTTTCAAAAAATTCACAAACCAATATTATTGTAGGTAGTCTAATCTTATTTCCCACTTCCTATGGTAAAATCACTAATGATTTAATTAAATTAATGATTTCAATTTCACCTAATATGAAAAAACCATACTCAACTACTAATTTTACCCTCATAACTCATAATATAATATAATATCAAAGTGGATGAAAACAACATTTATGGAGATGTACCAATCATGAAATGTATGGTTATATCTCCTTGATGAAATTTATCATATAAAATAAAAAAAAAATTATTCATATTTGATTAATAGATTAATAAACATGAACAAAACAGAAGTAAAATTTAAGTTAGTGATTTATTCAAATATTTTCACATGACATAACCATTTATCAACATATCAAAATTAAATATAAATTATTAATATTTTATAAATTAGATAAAAAAATAACCAATAATATTTATTAATAGACGCTTTTATTTCAAGATAAATGATATCCACATAGTTAAAAAGGGAAATTTAAATACTACTATTTAATATCTGTTAATATTATATATATATTTTTCATAATTTATTTAGTAAATTACAACACTTTTTAATTAGAAAATCAACTTTTCAGAAAACATCACATTATAAATAATAAATATTTTCTAATATGTATACAAAATTTATGGATTAATATTTTTTATAGAATCCATTGACCCCTAAAGAGAATACCCATTCATCATTGGATAAAATCCCAATAGTGTTTTGTGTATTGACTATGTGTGGGTGGTATATTATGAAACATGCATAGGGAATAATTTATTTGGATATAGTTCATTAACATTTTTTTATCCTCCATAAAAGATAAATTTTGTCATACATATATGTAATGTTACGTCACATATTTTCATTATGTAAATCATTCGTGTATTGGTTAGTCTCAGATAGCCTTTACATGAACCATTCATGGAAAGGTATGAAAATGTCCTACACAACATTATCTATTAAATAATCCACATACCATGGCCATTTTATGGATACAATTACTCAATCCCCATTGAGAGTGAAATTATTCTTAGTCGATCCCATATATGATCAACAATAAAAAGATCTACACAATTTGAGATGTTTTGATTATTTTATTACATGGATTAAAAAACATTCATTATAAAATATGAATTCTGTAAAACCACATTTGGGTTTAATTTAATCAACATATTATGATTGGTAGTTGAATAAAAACTAACAAACCTGCAAATCTATCTACAAGAAAAAAATGATAAGTATCAGAAAACTAGAGCACAAAACATTAAAACTATAATTGTGAAATATTAGTGGATTTAATTTTATTAAATATAGTACATTTATAAATAATCACAAAATTAATCAGACATGTTACCCTACCTCCGTGGTGGAATATCTTCCAATTATTTAATTAAATTTGTTACAAAATCTAAAATGACCGATATAGTTCTCAAGACTTTATAGAATATCGAAATGTAATTGTGAATGCTTTATTTTTTGACTAGATTTTATATTGTTTTACACTTGATAAATTAATGAATAAATCCCTAATAGGGTAAGGGCATCCTTATATAAGAACATTTATTTATATCCATAAAAAATCATCAACATGTAATGAATCACATGTGTTGCTGATTATTGGAAAATATACATTCAAAACATTAAACATTATTATAATATTTAATAATTAATTCGTAAATGGGTTTTATCTGATGAAAAATGATTCAAGATGGTTGTTTAAATTACAGACAACGTATTCATGCAAACAGCAAAAGGTATACCATGACATCATATTCAGTACCATGACATAGTGGTTCCCATTTTAGTGCACTTAAAAAATTAATTATTTTTATGGGTTGATGGAGTTGCTGAATCTAGAATTACCATTATTATAAAATTCTTTAATGGTTTTTAATAATTGAATTTAATCATAGTTAGGTTAAGGCCGATTTGGATATTCTATATAATAAGATTTATAGTTTTTTAGATTTATATTTTCCTATATTAATACATCTGGGGGTGAAATCTAGATGTGTATTTATTCTATGGTTTAATCCCATAGTGTTTTACGTTAATCGAGATTTGAAAATTGTAATTTAGTGGATATTCCTTTGGGTTATAACAATTTATTATTGTTTTTGTATTGATTATATTAGTCATGATCAATCCTTGTTTCATTTTTTTGCCTATTATTGTTCTAAATAGATGACATACATTTTATGAGACATTTTTATGATGTTTACATTGGAAACATTTTTTATGTTATTGGGTTACTAGAAAATGTCCTCTATAAGTCTATTATATCAGCCAAATGTGACTTAGTTTTAGATTTCCCCATCTGGGATGTTTTTAACTAATTCACTGTGGATATTTGTTCCATGAGATAGATCTCTTGTTATTTACTATTTTTCTTGTTGTACCAAATTTTAATCCCATTTTTTCTCTAATGAGGAATGTTGTTCATATTTTTTGTGTCTATCCCATTGGAATTTTATTCGATGTAAATGAATGGGTTAAATGATTAATATTTTCATCACTATGTTATTTTATAGAAATTTTGTTTCATTGGAGTTTTCTACATTATATGAGGGTTTATTTTTTATCTCTTTATTTTATTTGAATACTATGTTGCATAGAGGCCTAATTAGTTTCTCTGTGAGATTATTTTCTATGTCTCGTGATATGGGGGTTGAATTTGTATTAGATATTTGTGGAAATTAACTGTGAATAACATCAATGAAAATGGGATATTTTAATTTTCATTCAGTTTCCTTTTCCCAATTTTCATCTTAAGTTTTTCTTACCCCCCATATATTTAGGACATTGACATTACAGTAAATAATTTCGTCTTGTTTTTTTCATGGCATTATTAGGGTAAAAATGGAATGGTTGGAAGGATTAAAAAACCCATATTTCACAATGGTATAAAATAATATATATTATTCATTATATTGAAATTTTTTAAGAGTATCATAGAGTTAGGTAAATTTTATTATTTTACTTAGTCTATAGTTATACCTACAAGTAATTACATGGAGTCCTGGAATGAATACATATTGAAGAGTTTTTTATGTGACCTATAGTTCAAGAATTTATGTTGATTTAACTCAAAGACTGTATCCCTCCATGGCTAGAGGTTTCTTAATTTATGTTTCAGCCAGGAAGGGTTAAAAAAATGATGGGGAAGGATTCACAATTATAGGTCTCCAGATGTATGATCATTTCCCAGGGTGGGAACTTCAACCTAATTATGGGTTAAATTCAACAATCCAATTCAATAATAGAATAGATTAATGTGTTAACTATGTTATATAGTTATTAATATGATTAGATTTGGCCATTGGAGGAATTCCTTAATTTCACTAGTCTAAGGTGAGGCACCTTACATATAATCTGGGAGACTTCCACCACATGATGGTCTATTTTTTTGATTGTCATTATATAATTATCGAATTCCTTCCATGAAGTGTCAATTTTTATGGGACTAATGTTTTACCATGTATGAATGTCACTCCAGACAATATAGTTTATGCATCTATGTGCATGCACCTTTTTTTAATTTTTAAAAATATCTAATCATTTCCACTCAGATTGGAAGGGGATTGAAAACCTATTATATACTTTTGAATTCCTCCACTATGGTATTAATATCAAATAATATTCACACAACTTCTTACATATATCATTTCATTTAATTTGATTCAGTCAATTCAAGAATGTGGGTTACTCGTTACATCATCCCTCCCATACTCTTTCAAATATTTACTATAACCCACTATTTCATTTTTTATATATAGGAACCCGATTCCCCATGGGTGATGATTTTATATTTTTATTGGGTCGGATTTTATAGATTTTTTGGAGAGGGTTATGATATTTTTTAAAATTTAGTTTTTTATATATTTCTAAAGGTAAGACAATCATTTTTGTGTATTAAGGTAGGTGTTTCTAGGAATATAAATTTATTCATAATTTTTTTAATTTATCGAATTTATAAGATATTTTCAAATGAAATATATTTATCTATATGTCCCTTGAGTGTTTTATAAACATTTTTCCATTAATATCACACATTTCATAAGAAATAATATAATTATTTTTTAGTAATTAATTTTGATTCAAATGGTTTATATGTTAAAAAATTCATAAAATTCAATTAAGGTTTATTCAAATGTATTTTGATGAGAAAAGATTTATTTTACACTTTTATTTATTTCCAATGGCAATAAAATTGTAATAGAGATTTTTTTAAATAAAAGAGGTTCTTTTTTCAAAAAAACTCATTATGTTGGAAAGTGATTATACAAAAATTATCATTATTTTTATGGAAATAATATTTTTCATCTTTATTTCCATGTTAGTATATAAATGCCAAGTTGGAACCATAAAAAATTAGTTGTATAACTATTATACACCATAGTTGTGAGTATTTTTTCTAACGTCATGACACTAATTACACATATGTAGTGCATTATTTCAATACATTGGAATGATACAAGGAAATCATGTCTCGAATGACCGATCAGTTTAGGAGTCTAGGAAATATATTACATACATCATCTTCACATTACAATTTCAAACATAAAATACAGCATAAATAGTTCTTTGAGAACACCATTATTCCTTTTTTACTTTAACACTATATATCAATCATAATACACTTCATGGAAATCCTGGGAAAAAAAACATAAAAATGGGGTGAGATTAGATGCTCAGTAAGGGTAAACAATTTAGAAGAAGATAAAAAAACAATAGGCACAGTGAATAAATGAAAACAACGTGCATTTAAAAATAATAAACATGAACACTTTAAGGAAGAAATATGGGCATAGTAAATAATTCCATAATAAAACATAGACATGGGAATTCTACTAGTCGAATAACCACATGAACCATCAATATTATTTTCATAATGAGGGAATGTATAATTCCAGACATTCTGAAACATTTTTTCAAGGCCTTGACAAAGAAATCTAAAAATGATACGACCTCGTCAAAAACCATATATCAAATTGGGAAAGTCCTAGGCCAATTCCACATATATTTTTCTCATAAGACATACCGATACATCGTGGAGCTATAGCGGGCTCCACCCATCACTTTCTATGTCCGATACGTTCCTCATATGAAAATGTTGAAACAGAACAGAAACATTCATATTAGAACTAGAATATGAAATGTCAATACAATATTCATAAACTGTAAATTGTATAAAAATAACACATCCATAGGCAAACATATCACAAGACCTTTAATACAATATCGAAGATTTTTTATCATAGTAAAATAACATCAAACAATTTTAAAATCCATCAAAATATGTTGACATAGATGAAAATGAATTTTAAAACTCTCCGAGAGAAATATTCCTTTTTCATTAAGACATCTAAAAGTAACACAATTTAGAAAAAAATCAATCTAAAGACGTTTTTGAATAAAAGTGTCCCAAACCACTTTGAAACATTTTAATGGAATAAACATTTAAAGAATATTCATGTCCATATAAATAAATCCCAAAAAACATTTTTGAAAACATTGACATTAATGAGAATGATTTAGAAGAATAAATATTAAAAACATTCAAAATGATGTTTTAATGAAAGATTCCATTAAAAAGAATCCATTTGAAAAACCATTTATGACACATGTACATGGATAATAATTATGTCCTAGTAAAAACATACCCATAATCAATCAAGAATAATAATGAGATTGGGGAATTAACCCTTACCTTGCACTTTCCTTTGGTCGATGGTATGTTTAACCTCCTGTATAATGACTGTAATATGTTATTTAATTATACCACAACCATATTCATATTAGATCATACATGATTCATTTATGAAATTATACTACCCATTTAATAATGATTTCTATGATAAATTAACATTTTGGGTAATCGTTGATTTCTTTATCATACAACATTTAACTTGTTATACTTGATCATATAATTTAGATCAAGATTTAAATTCTTATAGAATATAAAAATTGATTTATATATAAAATATATTTAGAATATAAATTTCTATAATTGATATATATATGAAATGGAAGGCACTGTTTATAGAGACGGTAGGTCGTACGAACGCATAAACTCTGTTTCCACTTTCATATCGTATCGAACAGAAGTAAGTGAATAATATATATGTAAGTATATATATATATATATATCCAGTAGAATTATTATGACATATATTACATACTTATTAATTATATATATTTTAATAATGATCATTGAATGGTGAACGTGGGAATGAATTTAATCGGGTCGTGGAGACAGTAATCCATACGTACGCACGAGCGACAATATTATAATATTGATGGGGAAATTGTTCGTAACTTGATTGAATGTCATATATAAAGACTCATTAAAATGTTATATTTATTATTTACTTTAGTTATACTCATTATTATAACGATCCAAATAATGAAGTGTTTGAATAACAAACTACACCACGACATGATGTCGGTAAGCCGTACATACGCACGTATGGTGACTTTGTCATTTAGAGGATGCATAGAATAATGAATATGGTTGTACCATTTTCATAATAACATCACAGTATATAGAAGATACAAGAGTTATTTTTATAGAATGGAAACAACAAAGAATGATGAAGATGGAGAAGAAAAGAATGTGAAAGTGGTGGTGAAATATTTACCTCTTCTTCGGGTTCTTCCTTTTGATTTGATCAAAAGGGATATATAGGTTGGTGTTATGAACAAATGAAGGCCTCTAGGATTAATGAAGGAAATTTGAGAGGATATTTGTGCAGGGGTTGGCTGAGCCTAATGGCATTGGAGGTGTGCAATTAAGAGAAGGGGAAGTTCCCTTTTATAAGAGGGGCGAGGGTCACTTTAGGAAAAGATTAAAATATTAATTTATTATTCAATCATATTTGGTTAATAATAGATCCAAATTAATTAATTTATAGACTTACGTGATTATGGGTCGCAATCCTCCCATACATTTGGTTTTAGATAGGTTTTGGTTACCATTTTAACATTATCTTTTAGATTTAACTCTTAGTTAAATAGTTTAACTTTTATCGTGTGTTCTTGTATTCTTACACTATATGGTCAATAAATATATACTCTAAACATCCAAGTGAAACTAAAGAGGTTCATTAATGACATATATATTATTATTTAATCCATTTTTAGAACCTTATATTTTTTGGAATATTATATCAACCAATAATATAGTATTTGTTTTTAAAAAATAAATATCAATTTCGACACTATTTGGTATTTTGTTTTTGTGAAAGTCATAATAACCATATCACTTAAAAAAATTTATCCAACAAACCAAAACAAGTAATATTAACCTATATAATTAGTGTAATTAATCATAAGTGTCAATTTACATTTATTTGGATATTTATAATATCAATTACTTTAATATTTCATTAATAAGGTAATTACTATATAATCATTGTGTCACAAATAACATAAATTATTTAATGTATAAAAATTATAAATAAAATAGCATTATGTAAGAATTACATTTATATTTCTAATGAATATTTATATTTGAATATATATTGTGTGTAACCCTGTATAAAAAATTGTTTAGTTATTTAAGTTTGAATTTAACCCTTTTAACACTTCTTTAAATAAAATAACAATAAATGTCCTAATCCAATCCAAGTGGACAAAAGAGGATCATATATTATTCACGTAGTTGTTTTTAGTCGAATTGATATTATCTAATATAATTAAGACAGGTGTTAGGATAATTATTATATCATTTTTACCCTCAATTACCCTATTTACTTTTAACTACAGCAAATAAACGTCAAAAGATACTATTCACCAAAAATTATTTTTATCTTATTGAACCACAATTTACATACTGATTTCAATCATTTCTCTGAGTTTTTTGAAATTAAACTCACCAAAGTTGTAAATCTATGTTTTATGCAAATTTGAAAATGCTCCAAAAAGGTGGGTAAATATGTTAAAAAGTTTAATAAAATTTTATACGTCTACTTTTATTATAAAATGATGCCAATGAATAACATAAAATTTATATAGGTATTATATATATAAATTTTGACATTAAATAAATTTAAATAAATAAATAATTATTTAAATAAAAAAGTTGGTTTTAAATAATAACGCAATGTTTTTAACTATTCATCAAAAATTGAATGTTTTATGAAAAATACAGAAAATATAACCTAAGATAATTTTGTTTTTCTAAATTAAAAAATGAAGTCAATTTTACAAAATGAAAATCATAGATGTTTCATTTATTTATTTAAAATTAATTCCCGCTGTCAAAACCAAAAAGCGTGTTTTTAAAAAAAGCAATAACTATCCAAAGATTGACTTGTGTTTATGTTAAATTTATATGTGAAATTACTTATAATGACCTAAATTTTATTAAATGATAAAAATATTATCTAATTAAACTTCAAAACCATTCAAATGAATAATTTAACACAATAAATGTTTTCGATTAAAAAAGTATTATTCAATTAAAACATAGTATTTTTAACTATTCATATAATAATCAAAGTTATAAGAAAAGTACCAAAAAATTTCCAAAATAAATTTTTATCTCCTGCATCTAAATAAGAATTTTTTTTGTCAAAATTAATATAAAAGTTTCAGATATTGCATTTAAAAAAATTCACTATTAGTGGGTGGAAAAATTGTATTTTTTAACAATATTACATTTATCTGAAAAATTGAATTTGTTCCTATATAATGTCTTATCAACACATAATATGGGTATTAAAATTATATATAGTATATAAAATTAAAAATGCAGTTAATGGTATTTATAACTGCTTTTTGAACGGCTAGATTTTTATGTTGTGGTGCGTTCAAACTCAGTGTTGTGTGTAGCACATGTTATTCGTATACTTTGAAGAGATATCATACTACGAAATCTTATGGTGTTACCTTCTCCAATACTTTAATAAATTGCATCCTCGCAATTTGAAAAGGTAGTTTTTTAAAATAAAAGGTTGAAATAGAAAAATACCTTTGGGGAAAACCCACATCAAAAATTGGGTTAATAAAATTTAGTATTTATAAGAGGGAAAGGGAAATAAAAAAGTCACAACAAAATTATAAACTCGATTAGAGGAATGTGGGTGGAAATTAGAGAAACATAATTAGAAGAAAAACAAAAATATTTATAGGGAGTGATTGAGGGCATCAATCACAGACAAGTGCAAAATTGAGTTCCTCAAAGCCATCAATCTATGGTCATTTAAAATATCATCGGTTTAACAAAAAATAACATATTAGGAAAAAAAAATTGGATTTAAGACCCCCTACCTATATTTTAAGAATTAATTTCTTCATATAATAAGTATAAAAATGAATACTTGACAAGTAGAGTTCCTTCCATTAACTAATTTCTACCACAAACCCATCTTTCTCTCCAAAATATAATAGAACTCAAAAATATTTTATTTGTCCTAATCGTATAGGGTTATAAAAATGAATTAATAATTCATCTATCAGCCCAGAAAACTAAATTATACATACCAGGACATCAGAAGGGCCAATGGTAGGTGATTCACCCTCGTGGCCCTTCAGTTGTGAGTTCATGCCTGACAACCTTACTGGACGCGACGGGTTGTCGCCCGACCACTAGGTTTTCCATTTTAGGACAATCAAAAATAATATCAAGAAATTATTTAACCAAAAGAATAGTATCCAATGTCAAAATAATCAATTCCAACCATTATAATTATCCAAAATACTTCTATCCAAACTCATTGTCCAAAATTTTTAAAGAAGGTAAACACAATTAATATCATTTTTCCACGTAATAACATTTGAATACCGTCATCATGTATTATTTTAAAACATTGTTACACCCTGAATTATCATAAAACCATATTGATTACATTCTTGCTCCCATATTCCTTATATAATACTGAATATACTACTTCGTTCCAAAAATGTTGTGAACTACAATAATGATGGAATATACAAATCATTAATAAGTTTCAAGGTAGTCAATAATATCCAATATAATTAATCCAAATCAATCATGTGTTATTCCAAAATCACTACCTCAGTAATAGAACCACATTTTGTTTTATCTTTATATAAACCATATATTTTCCAAAACATTTATCTTGTTGTTCAGTCACTTTTCATTGTTCCACACAATCTCAAGTACATACAGAAATAGTATTAAAATACAATCCTTATATACTCTATAATTATTATAACATTTACATCTTTAATACAATACTGAAATGACACAATACATTAAAAAAAACATAAGAAATATATTCATTCCTCTTCATCTTTGGTATTATCATTACATGATTATTATCCAATAGAAACATTTGGGGTATACTCTGATGATTTGAACATTAATTCTCATAGTGTCCCAACTCCTTATAGAAGAGGCATTGCACATTTGAGACATTTTTTATCCTTGCAATCGCGTACTTGGTGTCCTTTTTCTCCACACATATAACATACTCGCATTCCATTAGAGCATTTACCATAGTGATTTCTTCCATAGGTATCACATATGAGAAAATATGTCTTTCCCCACTTCCCTTTATCTATCTTTCGCTATACCATCCATTTATTATCTTGCTTCCATTCAAAGACACATGACATAGATAATTCTTCACTTATCTTGTTAACACAAGATACTATTTCTTCATATGATCAGAATATGTGGGATACTATTTCCCTTCTAAATGATGGCTTAGTATAATGAAAGATATGATCCTTCTTACCCTTTGGATCATGCATATTGTTGGAGTAATCATTTCTTCTACTGGGTGCCATTTCTAAATGACAAACAAACTAGGTTATATCATATCATAATGTATAATCCAAGAACTAGAAAAATTCTCAAAATTAATTTAATATTTTCACACATCTAGTCTCATAATCATAAAAATGAAGTCCATTCTAGAATAGTTACACATATATACTTCATAATGGTTTGTAAAATAATTATGAATTATAAAAAGCATATCCCTGGGAGTGTCATAACCATGAGTGCAGCAAGGTCTGTTGTCATGTACCAGGATACCCCAGGTCTAGCCTAAAACTCACTGTTAGAGTTTTCACTCCTAGCTACATCTGTTCCACAGCCACCTCTACCTGCTCGTATCCATACACTGGATATATTTCTTAGAAAACCCACATAATATCTAAAATACCAAATTTTTGGGATGTTCTTCTATACTAATCCTCAATATTTATTTTTTGGTTATGTTTCCTACTCAGGGATTATCTAAAACTAGTTTCCAAGGTGATAGCTAAACTTCCAATGATACTAACCGTAACGCCCCAACCCCAATTACCCAGAGTCGGTGCATTATTTTAATACATTGGCAAGATATAATGAAATCATTTCCCCAAAGACCAATCATTTTATAAGTCTTTGAAATAGATTACAATCATCACCTTCACATTAAAATTTAAAACATAAAATAAAGCTTAGATAGTTCTTGGACAACACCATTATTCCCTTTTATCTTAACCTAGCATATCAATCATAATACAATTCATGGAAATCCTGGGAAAATAAAACATATAAAATGGTTTAGCTCAGATGCTCAGTAAGGTTAAACAATTTAATGGAAGATAACATAAACAGTTGGCAAGGTGAATAATTGAAAACACATGCCTTTAAAAATAATAAACCTAAACACTTTAAGGTAGAAACATGAGTTGAGTAAATAATTCCTAATAAAACATAGTCATGGGTATTCTACTTGTCAAATAACCACATTAACCATCAATATTATTTTCATAATGAGTGATCATATAATGTTAGATATTTTGAAACATTTGGTCAATGACTCTCCCAAGATGTCTAAAAATGATTAAGGCCTCCCCCAAAACTATATATCAAATTGGGAAAGGTCTCATATCATTCAACGTCAAATTATATCCTATGACCTACCGATTCATTGAAGAGCTATAGAGGGCTCCACCCATAAATTACAATGTACAATACATTCCTCATATTAAAAGGTTGAAACATAACATAAATATTTGTATTAGAATTAGCATATGAAATGTCATTAAATTATCCATAAACCATGAATGGAATAAAAATAAAACATCAAAAATAAATCATATCTCAAAACCTTATATACAATATGGAATATTTTTGTCATAATAAATCAACATCAAACTAGATTAAAATACAATCAAAGGATGCTGACATAGATTAAAATGATTTGTAATACACTTTGAGAGACATATCACTTTTTTATGAAAACATTTAAAAGTAACACAATTTAGAAAGTAAGACATTTAAAGAAATTTTTTAATCCAATTTTCCAATACCACTTAGAAACTTTTGAATGAAATTAACATTTTAAAAACATTTATGTCTATATAAATATTTCCTTAAAAATATTTTGAAAACATCGACATTAATGAGAATGATATAAAAGAATAAATATTTAAAACATTCAAAATAATGTTTTAATAAATGTGTTCCTTAAATGGAATTCCTTTGAAAACTATTTTATTAAAAATGGACATAAATAATAAATATTTCCCAGTAAAAACTTATCCATAAACAATCTCCAATAATAATGAGAGTGAGGAATTAACCCATTCCATGCGATTTCCTTTGGTCAAGTGTACGTTTAACCTCTATTATAATTACCATAGTATGTTATTAAATTATAGCAGAACCATATTCATATTATATCATACATGATTAATTTATGACTCTATACTTCCCATTTAATAATGATTTCTATGTTAAATTAACATTTTGAGTAATAATCGCATTCTTTATCGTACGTGTTTTAACTTGTTATTATTGATCATATCATTTTGATCATTATTTAAATACTCCCAGAACATAAAAAGTGATTTATATTTCAAATATATTTAGAAGATAAAAATTTATAATAGATAGATATATGAAATGGATGGCACCGTTTATGGAGGCGGTGGGTCGTACGTACGCATAAACGTTGTTTCCGTTTTAATATCGTATTGAATGGAAGTAAGTGAATAAGATATATGTAAGTAAATATATATATATATATATATATTCAGTTTCATTATTATGTCATATATTACATACTTATTAATTATATATATTTTTATTATCATCATTGAATGGTGAACGTCGGAATGAATCTCATGGCATCGTGGAGACGGTAATCTGTATGTATGCATGAGAGAAAATATCATTATACTGATGGATAAATTGAATGTAATTTGATGGTATATCATATATAAAGAATCATTAAAATGTTATATTTAATATTTACATCATTTAAACTCATTACTATACCCATCAAAAATAATGAAGTGTTTGAATAAAAAACTACACCATGACGTCGAGACAGTAAGCCGTACACATGCACATATGGTGACTTTGTCATTTATAGGATGGATGGAATAATGAATATAGTTGTGCCATTTTTATAAAAACATCATATTATATAGAAGATACTTGAGTTATTATTTTATAATGGAAAAAAATATGAATTGGGAGAATAAAAGAACATAAAAGAGGAGGTGAAATATTTACCTCTTCTTCGGGTTCTTTCTTTTCATTTGATCAAAAGGGATTCTTAGGTTGGTTTTATGACCAATTTAAGGACACTAAGATGAAGTGAGGAAACTTGGGAGGATATTTGGGTAGGTTTTGTTCGATCCAAATGCATTTAGAGGTTTGATATTAAGATAAGGGGAAGTGCCATTTTAGAAGAGGGGTGAGGGGCACTTTAGAAAACGATTAAAATATTATCTTATTATACAATCATATTCCGTTTATAATGGCTCCAAATGAATTTATTTAGAGACTTATGTGGTTATGGGTAGATTAAATATCATATAATAGGTTTTAGACATGTTTAGGTTACCATTTTAGCCTTATAGTTTATATTTACCTCTTAGTTAAGTACTTTAACATTTACCGGGTCTTCTTTTATTCTTACACTATATGGTTAATAAACATACTATAAACTTACAAGAGAACCTAAAGTGGTTCATTAATGACATTTATAATATTATTTAATCCCTTTGTCTGATCCATATAATTTTAGGAATATTATATCAACCAATAATATAGTATTTGTTTTAAAAACTAATTTATGTAAATTTTGGCACTATTTGGTATTTTGTTTTTCTGAAAGACATAACAAACTTATCACATCAAAAAAATCCTATAATAAACCCTAAAAATCATATTAACCTAGAAAATTATAGTAATTCACCATAAGTATCATTATACAATTTTTTTTGATATTTGTAATACCAATTATTTTAATATTTCATTAATAAGGTTAATACTGCATCATCATTGTCTCATAAATAAATTAAATTATTTAATGTCTAAAAATTATAAATAAAATACCATTATGTAGAAAATAATTTTTTCTTTATAATTAATATTTATAGTTGAATAAATATTTTGTGTAACCCTATATAAAAAATGGTTTAGTTATTAAACTTTAAATTTAACACTTTTTAATTTTCTTTAAATAAAATAATAATAAGTGTCCTAATCTAATCCATGTGGAACAAACAATATAATATTTTATTCCTGAGGTTTTTTAGTCAAATTACACTTATCTAATCGAATTAGGAAATGTGTTAGGGTAATTATAATATCATTTTCCCCCAATTACCCTATTTTCTTTTTAACCGCGGTAAATAAGAGTCATAAGTTACTATTCACCAATAATTATTTTCATCTTATTGAATAAAATTTTACTTTCTAATGACAATTGTGTCTCTCAGATTTTTGAAATTCAACTCATAGAAGCAGTAAAATTAGGTGCTATGCAAATTTGAAAAACCTATTAAAAGGTGGGTAAAAAACATTATAATGTTCAACAAAATTTTACACGTCTAATTATATTATAAAATGACACAAATGAATAACATTGAACATATATAGGAATTATATATCTATTTTGACATAAAATAAATTTAAATAAAAAAGTCGGTTAAAAATAATAACACTGGGTTTTTCACTATTCATCAAAATTTGAATGTTTTTAGAAAAATTCCTAAAAAATTACCCTATGATAATTTTGATATTCCAAACTAAAAAATGAAGACCATTTTACAAAATTAAAAACATAGAAGTTGCAATGATTAATTTAAAATTAATTTTTGTTGTCAAAACCAAAAAGAGGGAATTTAGAAAAGTAAAAAACATCAAAATTAATTTTAAATTAATAATTTCCACATGTATGTTTGGAATTTTGTAAAATGGTCTTCATTTTTTAATTTGGAATATCAAAATTATATTAGGGTAATTTTTTTGGAATTTTTCTGAAAACTTTCAAATTTTGATTAATTGTGAAAAACCCAACATTATTATTTTTAACCCACTTTTTTATTTAATTTTATTTTATGTCAATATAGATATATAATTACTATATATGTTCAATGTTATTCATTGGTGTCATTTTAAAATAAAATTTGATTTGTAAAATTTTATTGAACTGTATAAGGTTTTCTACCAACCTTTTTAGAGAATTTGCAAATTTGTATAAAACCTAATTTTACTGCTTCTATGAGTTAAATTTCAAAAATTTGAGAGACACAATTGAAATTAGTAAGTAAAATTTAATTCAATATGATGAAAATAATTTTTGGTGAATACTAACGTTTGACTTTTATTTACCGTGGTTAAATAGAAATAGGGTAATTAATGGGAAAATTGATTTTATAATTACCCTAACAAATGTCCTAATTCGATTGGATAAGTGTAATTCGACTAAACAAACCTCTTGAATAAAATAAGTCACTCTTTGGTCCACTTGGATTAGATTAGGACACTTGGGGAATATAAATATATATTTATTGAATTGTGATCCATGATTTTTTTAGAATTGGGTTTTTTCTTGGAAGGGTGGTAGAGATGAGTATATATAAATTTTTTTTATATTAATGTGAATAATGATTTTTTTTCAGTCAATTTTATTATATTTCATGGGAAACTGTGTTTCTAATTGAGAGATTCCATTTGGGATATATTATATTTCTGACACCTGGTTACAGTTTTCACTTCACTATGGATGATCTCAAAATTATGCTAGTGGTTACTCATATATAATATGATAACATATTTATAGACTTATTATCCAAAACATTTCCATGACCATATCATTTTACGTCGAAAAGATTTTCCTCTAAAAGAATACTATTATATGTAGGTATACATAAGTTATTTCTAAAACACCCATTGATTGTGTGCTTCCCCCAATTGGGATTTCTGTATCCTCTTCCATTAATGATGTATTTTAAAATAATTTATCTAGTTAATATGGTTTAATATGGTAATTTAATCCTCTCATTAATTTGGTGGTTCACTTTTATAACTTTTTTCAAAATGAGGATTTGTTAAAGATCTTGATAGAAAGAAAATGGTTTGGTTTTGAACATAAAATCATAGAAGTAAACATTATTAAATTTTATAATGTGGTTTCCTATTTAAATGGTTTATTTCACCATAAATTAATTAAAATAAATCATATTTTTAATTTATAAATTGACACAGAAAACTCTGTTTTATGATTATTTCTAAAATGAAAGATATTGTATATTTTTGAAAATGGTTGTTCCCATGGTTTTGGAAATTTTTTTGTAGAAATAAATTCTTTTACTATGAATAACTATTGAAAACCATATAATGTAAATGATATTCATACTAGAATTATTGAAATGACTTGAAAAATTAAATTCTTGAACTCATTTGTGAATTTTTGGTGGTATGATGTTTCTCACACCCCATAAACACACATTTCTGGGTCATTATATAGTTACTTTGTTTTATGATAGGTTCTAAATTTGTGATCTATTTTTTATTGTTATTTATTACATTTATATTTTTTTTGGGATGTGTTTACTGGAAAAAAGTTATATAGAGATCTGCATTCATTGGCTCTAATTACTTTATTTATTGGTGAGTATGAATCAACCAATTATTACATGTTCATTTCATTATCATCATTTCAAATATTAATTCACGTAAAATATTTTTAGATTTATCCCATTTTCAATTATAGAATGATATGATTAATTATTTTTATTACTATATCATTTTGATATTTAACATGTTATTTCTTTTTTGGTTTGGTTGTTTATTAAGAACAATATATTTGATGAAAATGGATTCCTAACATATGGACAGTCCATGAAAGATTCATGATTGTTTTCACGACATAATTATTGCTACACTAGAGTTAAATCCTTCCCAATGTTTTTTTGGGATGGTTACCATGAGCTAGTTTCCCAAATCTGGTAATTTAGTGTAATATGTAGGCCTTATATATGATATGTTTGTGTACCAATTCAATTTATCCAAAATTGTTTTTTTAAAATTAATAATTATCCTAAAAAACAAAGTTCCCCTTAGTTTTAATTTTTATTATCCTTTTCTAATTTACTCTTTTTAATTCCATGAGTTCTTTCTTCATGCTCAATATCCTCATACACACCATCTTTCTTACCAAGATAACATATTACAATGTCCCCAATTGTAACAGAACAATAATTTTTAGTTATATTTTACCTTCATACAAACAATTTAATGTTACAATGTTTTTTAGGAATGATCTATAATCCTTTGTTAACATTCAACGAATTACTCATCAAAATCTGATTCACTAGATTACTATTCTTCTGCAGTCATAATTTTATGATTTTCATACATTCAAATGTAATATTTTCCTAGTCAACTTCTTAAATTATGTATTATTATATATCAAAAATATATAATTATTCTATGTACATCATCATAAAATTAATAATTTATATCATTCAATGCATAACCTCTAACATCAATCCTCGCATGGAAGTTTCTCATCAATTTCATGATATCGTATAATCTTCAAAATTATATTTAATGCCATATTTTTTAATGAATATCACATTGAATATAATAATTTAGTCCAAAATTATATCTACATAACTATTATCACACACTCAATCATACATATCCATATTTCAATAATATATTCCTTAGTTTACACATTCCCTTCAAATTTAAATTCATGTTTTTCAAAGATCTACATAAAATTCATATTATCTTCATTAACATTTACAAACCATTTGGAATAAAATTTACCACTGTGAGATGAATGAATAATGACACATAAAACATTTTATCTCAACAATTAATATATGAAACAATAGTATAAAAAAATTGAATCAGAAAATGGGTTTTAACATGCATATCAACCCATGTAGGAAACGATGCACTTATTTGGTTTCGGTTTAGTCTAAGGCCTTATATAGACCATTTATATCAATAAATATTTCATGTGGTATTGTATGGTATAATTATAACCCAAATTTAGTTTCCCAGAACATTTTTATACTAATAATTTATTATTCTTGTAACCCTAATATATGAATTTACTAAAAAATAAATTGAGAAATTCTACATTTTCATAAAACAACCTTAGTGATAAAATTTATCATTCTCCATGAATTTAGATAAAATAAAAATATAATTTGATAACAACTAAAATATTATATATTAATTGTCTTGAAAAATAATATATTGAACATACTTTTTTAGTCTCTTAACTTTATAGTCTTTTAGAATATTGTATCTCTATCTACTAGTATGATATTCATTAGAATCATGACTAAATAAAAATCATGTAACATGAATGTCGATATTTCATTAAATATACAACCAAATTAACATTAATTAGTCCCAAATAGAGTTACCCACTATATATGAATCCTTACACCCTAAAATTTATGGAATAGAGGATTCAAATAGTGAATCATACAACATTTATAATTCATATTATACCACCTATTGTGCCTTAGAAAATATTTGTGATGGAAATCATTACTAATTCCATAAAACTCAACATCAAAAATATCAAAATATTTTATAAATCATAACTAGTATCATGATATAAACATCATTATTTTAGGATCATTGATGTAAATCTATTCATCATAAAAGTTACTTTTACCTTTAATTAGTTTTCGTTAAAATCACTTAAATATTTAGCCTATCTCATTTATTTAACGTAAATTGCATCCTGACAATTCTAATATAGTATATTTTTTCATCTACATTTACTAGTTCCTGTAATTCCATATAAAAAATCATCCAAATTATGAATCTCCTTCATCTACTCTAGCATATAGTAATTCAATCTTCTCCAGATTTCTTCCAAAAAATCATCATATCTTCCATAATCATTTTGATAATTAAACATAATTTTAAAAAATTATTGATTATCCAATGTTTCTATTCAATTTATCTATTAAATATTTTATCTATGGAATATGACATCTCATTATTTATTTACACAGTTATTCTTTTATCTATTGATATTTTTAGTTTGGGACTACATATCTCCCATGGATTATGAATATATTAACATTGTATCATTTAGATTTTAGAAATTTATCATATATAAATAAAGACACACATAACTCCAAAAAATTCATGTAATTATAATAATATTACAAATTCTTACAATCTATTACATGTCCTATTATGTTTTTTCTAATTTCAGTATATTCATTGAATATTTATCAAATATCATACACCTAGTTTTTACAACATTCATGTCTTAGTATAGTATTTAATTTTCCACTTTTCCGATGTGATTTGGATAATTTCTTCCATATTCACTAAGATATGTCATGACTGAAAATAATGACTTCGAAAACATATTAAACTGGTTAGAAATCATAAATTAGACTCATTGGGACATTTATAATTCATAAAATCTCATAACATACAGATACATTAACCTCTTCATATATTCTATCATGTAGAATTAGTAATAATCATGTAATATTCAAAATAATAAAAATGTTAGTTATATAATAAGATAAACATTGAATAATTTTACATATATTCCATTCCCTTTATTTAATATCAACATTTTATATCTCTTAGATACTTATTTATATAGATGAACTATATCCCAAGATCAAACATATTGATAGTACCTTCTATAATTACTTATGATTTATTTCAATATAGAATTACCATTACATACTCACATGTGACTATTATGCATGAATATAAAATTAAAAGAAACTTTCACATACTCAATGAAAGTTTAGAGTTACCCTTATATAAAGATTATTTTCCCAAAACATAACCTCTTTATAACTTCTTAATATGTTGGAAGGAGTTAAGATTCATTAAATTTCTAGAAACATGTATGACTTGATTAGAAACTCAACTACTAAAGTTTCATGATATTCCATTTATGTAGTTTCTAATTTTAAATCATTGGTAACATATAGATATGGAATCAGTCCTCATAAAATCTTATTGTAGGAATTCAATCCTCTATACTAACAATAACATTTTCAACAATTTCTCAAAATGTTCTCACACACAAGGATGAAAATAGATACAACACCTTCAAATAATTCATAGGGACTTCGAATTTATTCATTAACACAAAAATCAATAAATTTTTATAAATATTGTTTTATTGTTGGAATTAGATATTATATTCATTTTGGTGATACTTACATGCTGGAATCTCTTGAATGATTTTTTTATAAAAGAACAATTAAATCTGTATTATTATGTTGTTTTAAAAAAGTACCATGACATATTTATTATGACAGAACATATGATATAGACCAACATATTCATTATATAGGTATTTATTCTATTCTAGAATAAAATTATCAAAACATTATAATTTTTAAGGAATATTATGAACCTAATGTGTTTTTATAAAATTGAATCATTTTGGTTAATATTATATTTATTTCATTATTAATTTTATATTGATTAATTACATTTTCCATTATATGTTTTATTAATATATTAGATACTGACATATATACATACTTATAATTTTAATATATTTTCTGGGAGATATCAAGAATTTCGTAGTTTATTAATTATAAATATTTTTCGTGGAAAAGTTTTGTTATAATTACAATGACCATACATTTATATGAAAATGGATTTAAAAATGAAAATAATATATTGATTCATTTTTATGATGTCTCCATGTAATTATTGTGGTAGTCAATTTACTCATTAAAATCCCCATTTTTATATTTTAATAGAAAATATATCAGTATTTCAACAATATTAATTTATTATTTTCTGGATGGTTTTATTATATAATATATTTTTTTGTTTTTTATTATTATTATAGAATGTATATTTATGATTATAAATATAACGACTTTTATATAAGTGTTAATTGCAATTATCATATTATATTATTGAATTATTAATTTTCTTTAGATTTTTTTAATAGGTATGTATATGATGAATTATATCTACTAATAAAGTGGAATGAGTTATAGTATAGTAGTTAAATTACTAAATAATAATTTGATTATTGTTTTACACTTCATTAGTTTTTAAAAAATTATAATATTAATGATATATAATATATTAATACTAATGAAAATTAATGTAATAATATATACAACAAACACTCAACAAAAACACAGTGTCCTTATATAAAAACATTAACATACCCATCTCAAACATAATCTCCCATAATATTCATCCATTATTATGATGTGATGGCTATGAATGATCCAATTGGAATTTAGATAGTAGTCAAAATAATGGTTGAACATCAACATGTGTAATGAAAACCAAACATCAAACGTTCATGTGAAATTATATAAGAGAATGCATAAAAAAATCATGAAATAAAAGATAAAAATTCAAAAATAGTGAATTCCCACTTCAACCACAACTACCTAGATTCCAGAATAAATTTATTGTCCTTTTAAGATTTGTGGGGAAAGGTTTAGTACACCTAAAATTACAAGTAATATAACTTCCTGGGATACCTCTTAAAATAAATAATCCCCACATTTAATTATTTGTATTGTGATAAAGAAAAATCATTCAATATATTGAAAATTTCATCCATGGAGGGAATTTGAAGTACAAGTTATTTTTCATCGTTTTTAATAGTAGAATACACATCCTGAATCATAATGGGAACCCATTAAATAACCATAGGTTTGGGAAATATCTAAAAGTACTTCGGATAATTTTTAAACTATTAAGTAGATTAATAATCATCCATATCTTCCTAACCATAACATCGTATATTTTCATAGAAATATAATTGGTATAAGATTTCATTTTAGGTATAAATAATCATCCTTAACACCAGTTCATATTATCTATAATCTAGAAATTAAAAAACATATAATAACTTTTTTACATTGAAATACTTCATTACGTTAACTTTATACCCTAAAACCATAGTTTTCGAAAGATTGAAATCTATATTCTAGATAAAAAATTATAACATTTTATTTTTATGTTTTTTCAATTTTTTGATCTATAAGAATTTGGGTCAACCCATAATATACAACACAATGTTTTCTACTATTTAATTATAGATTCAATGCCACTAATAGTTGAATAGCTCTAGTTACATCTGCCATCGAATCCCAAAGGGGAAAATACATAACTAAACACAAGCTCTAGAACTATATTATGACATATTATCTACTAGGTAATTATTTATTTATATTTAGAATCCATATTGTAATATCAACCCATAGCCACATGAGACACAATTTTATATTCTCCTATAATAATATCAGTTACTTTGAAATTGGCCTTATTAATCCCTACACATAAAATATCTATAGGACACCCTCATTTTCTATATAAATTGAGTATAGTTCATTATTTCAATCACCCTAAGTAATTTTTCAAATTAAAATGTTGGTCCCTATAACATACAGGAACTATAAAAATTAAAAATGGACAATTATTTATTATGAAAAAATAAAGGAAAATTATTTATCATAGGACCACCATCATCACTCTATATAGATGATAACGAACAAAATCTTTTTAATATCTTTCAATAAGATGAAATATTATGACCTTAAAAAATCCTAAACATCTCATTCACTTCGTATATGATTCGATATAATATTCCACATTTATCTAAAACCCAATACCATATGGAGTCTAAGATGTGGATAGAATGATAATTCTCAATGTAAAAACTTAATTTAATGGGATATGTATATGAGATTTCATAAATATCTTACATTGGAAAATTAATAATATCATATTAAAAAAATAATATAATATAATAATTCTATAAATAAAAAGGTAGGTTTTGATTTTGCATCCAAATGGATGAATATGATGAATCCCTTTCTACATGATTACTTAGATACCAAAAAATAAAACTAAAGTGAATAGAGTTGGATGATCTCTTAGGGAATGAAAGTGTTGTTTAAAAATTCACCATACCAGAAAATATGGGGATGAAAAATTGAGGCCCAATTTGGTAATTGTAACCCTACTATTTATACCCCTATCCAAATAATTATTCATAACAATTTCGGACATTTACGAGTACAAAAACATTTCTCAATGAAAATGAATTGGTGGAGAGAAAGAACTTCTATATTTGTTATCTATGAAGTCTTGATGAAAGGGATGTAATCAAACAATATCTACACACAATGTCATAGAAAATTCATATATATATATATATATATATATGTTCATGTAAAATCACTAGGAGAATAGAGAAAAAATAAATTACATTTTATAATTGAAGTGAAAAATGATACTTTTATCAATGACACTCCACTCTTAATATAGAGGATGGGACACCACAATAGCTATTAATATTTGTGACTATGTGATGACCATGTTACCATTAACTTACTCAGACTGTTAGTATTCATAAAAAACAACAAAAAACATAAAACATTACAAAACCAAAGGAAATTAAATGCATAAATAGTGTAATTTGTATCAGTATTTTTTTGTATGTGATGAATGTGATGGATAATTTATAATGAATAAAGAAAATTTTCCCAAAGTAAATCCTAGTCAGTCTGTAAATTATTTACAATATGAAAAAGTATAATGAGCTTCTAACTATGTTTGGTTCAATATATCATTAGGTTTATTAAATTATTTGAAACCAAAATAGACTTTCGAATTTTTGATTAATACAAAAATTTAAAATGATTATAGTGAATGAATATAATATAATTATAATTATCAAATACATTGTGTAATAAAAAATTTTAATCATTTATATGATTATTTTGAATGATATATTACATGGTAATATATCTTTTTCCAATGGAAAAATTATATAATTTATTAAATTTATAAAAATTCAAACTTCTTTCAATAATATTTATAAAATTAGGTCAAATTAAATATATTTATGTTGATGTTTTTTTAGTTTAAATTAAAATAATTATGAAAATTTCTATATTATTATGAAATTTTATTATTATTATTATTTCCAACATTGGAATTAATGTTCTTATGAGGTCATTGTGGAGTGTTATATTTTTAATGAAATATTATATTCAATTCATTTGTAATCATGTTTAAAGTGTTGAAATTATGATTTATTAACCATTTCATATAGATTTACGAGTTTAAGGACATAATATGAACTTTTTTTAACATTTTAATGGTTTTTTATTGGGTTCAATTGATATTAAATATAAATTTCTTTTAATATGAATAGGTTGTAGGAGTTATTTATCATTTCTGTGATTCTGAATATTTATTAAACTATAGTCACGCATTCCAAAATAGTGATAATAGGAAATAAAGGTTCATGGTTCCCAATGAAAAATCAATATATATTATATTTACTCATACATTTCAATACTATGACTATATCATATATCAATGGAAATAATTTAATGGTTTTAAAAATTCAACAATTTATCTCCCATATATCCATGTTTTTAAACGCATATACATAGAAAATTTGTAACATAGTCTATTTAAATATTTATATATTCTAATGATATATTATATAGGGGAATATTTTTGGCCTAAAATCATGTTTTTAAACTATTAATATATTATCATTATGTTTTAGTGGCATATACTACTATGTTACATGTCAGGAGCATCCTCAGGGGTCGGATCTGTGTGTACATGTAAAGAAGAATCATGTCATTATTAAATAAAAAATATTTACAAATTCTAGAAATTGATTGTGAATATATAGGGGTGGTAAGTATATACATATATACAATATGATTCATTTTATTTCAACCAACATGATGTGTCATTGAGGTGAGCTAGCATGTCGGAATACAAAATGTATTGGGACTACACATGTAATGTAAATTTCATGTTGTGTATCAAATATGGTGTTTTCTTCCACCTACTACCCATGTGCTTCACAAGGGATTTCTAGCTGTGTAATTCATCATAACCTTTTTAATATACCCTTTTAATTGAAATGATTTTTAATATGGAGCTACACATAAATTGATATTCATCTATCCCCTGAAACACTATTCAATTGATATAATGAGAAATGATTTTTATCCATGTATATATTAAATATGATACCCTATGTTTTTATAAAAATTCTCACCATTATTTGAAACATTTTTTCAATATTTTTCCATTCAATTAACTCAAATCATCGTTTCTCCATAGCTATATACATGGTGGCCACCACTATGGGAACCTGGTGCCACCATTTTCATCGTTTATCCATCAAGATTCCTATGAAAAATCAAAATCCTACCACTAGTATAAACATTATCATATTCATAAGGTGTTCACCAAAACCATTTTTTCATCCTCTTAATCTGAAACCACAATCCCCACTGATCACAACAATTTTGACTCATTTTTGAATCCCATCCGTCATTTCCATCTCCCATTGTCAACCCCCAATCGGATCATCCAGAACTAAGAGGGTTGCAAATGGTATGAATTATTTAAATGTAAAAACAAAAAATATATTTGTGGAAGGTGGAAAAGAATATAATTTTTTCTAATGAATATTTTACCTCTCTTTTTTCAAATGAATTCGCTGATGAATATTCAAATAATTTACTCATGGGGGGGGGGTATTTGGAATATTCAATATGACATTTTCTAGGATTTCATTATCTAAACAAGAAAATTGAATTTTATAAAATTTTATAATTTATATTACAATAAGTATAATATATATTCCATCCTATATGTTGTATAATAATGGTGATTCTAAATTTTATCCTCGATTTTCATTCACTATCCATTCCCAATAAAGAATGAAAATATCCAAAAATAAATCTCTCTTAGTATTTATTCATTATTTATGGATCCACATAATCAATGAATTTATGAATGAGTTTTTAGTTATGGTTTTATATTAATAAATTTTTTATTTAATGTTAATGAATCTAGCTAAGTCGGTATACAATATCATAAACAATGATTACACCTCTCCAAGTTGAAACCACTAATCATAAACACATCAATGGTAATTGGTTTTCTAACTAGTTATACATTTAGGAGATAATAATATTTTCTAGTGGAGGATATTAATATATTTATATTAGTGGTGGTAAATATTCTCAATAACCCAATTATATCAAAATTTCTATAAATTCTAACCCAATGGTAATTAAAATTTCTAAAGACCAACAAAACCATAAAAAAATTCTGAGTTCATTTACTATTTTAATTTTTTAACATTTTTATAGAGAGAGAGACTCCAATACTAATGAATTAATTTTTTATCACTAAATTAACTTCCTAAATATTTGAATATATCAAAATATTATTAATAAGAAACACAAAAGATATCAAAATATATGAATTTAATCAGACTCTTTATGATATCTTCTCACTTATGATGGTCTAAATATCTATTTAAAATCAGAATGAAAACGATAATCTGGAAATATAAAATCTTTTTATAACCATTTTTTTAAAATCAATCTCTATGATTCTCATTTCTCAATGAAGAAACTATATCATAATCTGGTTCTTGATAATTCATCAATGCCTGTACAAACTCATACTTCATGTATCATGTGAATGTATTTTCACCCTTTTTATTTCCCTTTAATGGAATATCTATATATAGTTTTATGAAGAAAAAATGTGATCCATAAATTGAAACATATAGTGGCCTATTAACATGGGAATCACATATTTTTGTTTCACCCACCACAACATTTTAATTTGATAGAAGAATGATTGTCTCAGGAAGTGAATCTAATAATACAAACTCATCTCATAGTTTCATTAATTACTATACATTACTCTCAATAAAAGTAAACAAGGTGATATATTTCATGAGTTATATCATTATATCCATATCTCATTCATAATTAATAAAGATTAATGTCACTATCACATGTGATTTGGAATAACACCAGGACCAATTATTCCATTATTCCACTAACAACTATTGACATAAAAAATGATATATTGATAAATCTTGTTGGCTTATCACCCGCTATAAAATACGGCTAGTTGGTTTATTTTTACTTCTCCGTGAATTTTTTTAATGTAAACATCTTTGAAATTTCATTGATATTCTCAAATCCCCAAGGAACATGAAATGTACTAATGTATGATCTATCCAACTAGTATTAAGAGTATATGGTCTTGACCCACTAATATTACCGAAATATATATTCCAAAAACACAAGAATAGTTACTAAGATGAATAGTCTATCAATTTTAAAACTAATGAAACCACACACTTCTTTCACTTCCAAAAATATAATAAAAATCATCCTCATAAAATCCTCTCATGATAGAGCTAGAGATACCTTATTGAAATGATGAATGACTACTCAAGGATTCATACATAATAGAAATTAAATTCAAAAATGAGATGATCTCATTTAAAATCACTGATCATTGTATTGATACATGAACCCTAAAGGAAATATCATGTTCTATACATTTCTTATAACTGCTAGAAAAGTGTATAAAAACTCATGTATGCACATTACTACTCCTATAATTATAGTTACATCGTTTCTATATATCAAACATTAGTAAAGAAAATTAAGTATAATCTTCCATAATGAATGATTATGAAATTAGTGGAGTTAATTAATGCATTGAGTAGTTAGCATATAACAACTACTAAATGTTTATAAAAGTAAATAATTATCTTTAAATATGGAAGGATAAAAAAATATAAATCAAATACATCAGAAAATTAATTATGTACCAATAATATTTAGAAGATAAAACTAATAAATTAATCTCACTAGAATATAAAATTTATAACAACCATTATCTATAATCTACATATAAATCATGAAACAATCTAATTAAAAAATGAATTCCTCACACATAATCCGAAAACAAATCTAATTAATCCCATGTAGATATGAGTTCCCTACATTGAATCAATATTATCAAGACCATAAATCATCTAAAAATAAATTTTCATAAAATAATCCAATCCCATAAATGGAATTTCTCTGGTCCACACCCACAATCATGTTGTTGTAAACGACCATCATATTCATTAAAAATAAGGACTAACCACTCTATAGTGGTAAGGACAACTTTACTGAAATTGAAATTAAGTATTTTTCAATATCTTAACTAAAAACTAAATATAGGATCAATGTGTTGGTTTTCCCACGGTAATATATTTTCTAATAGAATACCCACCCTTCTATCATAGGTGGGTTACCAACTCTACTATTATGTGACCCATTCCTCATCAAGGGAGGTATGTAAATCGAGGGGTATCAATTCCATTTTCTTATAGATGACCCACTTCTTTTTGGGATAATGGGGTATCGACTCTACAGATATAATAACCTTACCCGAGAACCTATAAAACCCCATGATATTAAAATAGTGTAATTTTTTATAGTGTATACATCCCTCAAAAAATGAGCTCTATCAAACCATAAAATATACTTCTTATAATGTAACAATTATAATACAGGTATTAAATTGGTGGGTATGTATATGATTTACCATATTATGAAATTTATATATAAATATATAATATGGAAATAATGTATAAAATATTATTTATTATTTCATATTATATAAGAACTCAATTTTTATTATGGTCAATTTATTCTTTAAAAATATATTCTCATCAAAAATTATTCTTAATTATTTTTTTTGGTTAAATTTTATAATTATTTCTCAAAAACAATCACTAATGTAATTTAAAAAAACTTTATTTTTTAAATCAATTTATTCAAATTATATTATATTGAAATTAAAGAATATTTCTATAGAGACTTATTTTCTAGTGAATAGTTAAAATACAGTTTTTGTATTTTCTTTTTGTGAAATTAACATTTATTGTCATTTGAATGTTCCATTATTATTTTAACTTTTAATTAAGTCTAACTACTAGTCCATTATTGGTATATTATCTAATTATTTATATATTTATGAGAATATAAATTATTTTTTTGATGTTTAATTTTTTTATTAAAAATACGTTTTTATAAAAATTAGATTTTTGTTTAGTTATTCATACATAAGTTAAAAAATATACTCATGGGAGTTGAATTTTAGGAAATATAATAAAAAAATTTATTCAACAAGTAAACTTTACTTTGGGATGAATTTTTTATATATTTCTTGAGATTTTTATTTTTTGATGAATAGTTAATAAATGAAGTTTTTATGAAATATGACATCTTTTATGATATTTTCAATACATATAAAATACATAAATATTTATGAATCTTTTTAAAAGACACATATTTTATAATATAAAAAATATATCATAAAAATTAATAATAAAACAAATAATATCAACAAAATTTCATGATAATTATTACACTACTTTTCAACACTGATAAGGTGGGTGTGTCACACCATAAATGCCAAACAATTTTTCTAAAAATAATTTTTGGGAAGGAAGAATTAAAAATTTTAATTTTATATTAAAAATTTAGTCTGAATTATTATTTTTAGTTATAATTACGAATTTTTGTGTTATATATCATGTGACTTGTCTGAATTATTCTTCAATTCTAGTTCATGGATAAAAAAGTATAAATAAAATATTAAATAACATTCCATGATGTATATGTTATTAAATATAAATATTTAATGAATATAAAAGCCTATATTTAATTAATTTAATCCATGATTTTGATAGAAAAATATATATTTTTACTGTGGAAATAAATACCTCAAATTTGAATGCAATACTGACATAGTACAAGTTCAAGTAGTTGAAAAATTATTTTTATTTATTTAAAAATTGAAAAAAAATTATTTTTGTTCAGTTAATGTTTCCTTTTTTTTGAATATAAATATATCCTATTATGAATCTGTTAAATTAATAAATTTGAATTCATTAGTTTTATAAGTGTCTTCAAAGATAAATAAGATGAATATTGTCAAAATGTCTTCAATGACTTTTTTGAAACAAAAAATTATTATATTATTTAAAAACATGAAAAAACATAAATCTGTGAATTTGGGTGATATATGGTAAAACATTTCATCCCTTTTATATTTATTATAAAATGGTCACCATATTAGTATACTTTCATTCATTCATAATTGAAAAATATGTCATCAATGTTAATTTAAGAAATGATTAATGGAGAATTTAACAAAACAATATATGATATAAATTGAAATAAAAACAACATAATTTTCATTAGTTGATGATATTTTTACTATTTCATATTTTATTGGAGTAAATATTTATTTGGAAAAAATTTCTTGATAATTATTTTTTTAGTTAAATCTTCTCTTTTCCATGTATGTAATATCCCTCCCTTGTAAAAGGACACTCTATATCTATTTACATTTCAACACTTGGAGTGATCTATCTCAACCAATCAATGACCATTTATCTTATATTTATATTTATCCATGTTTAAGAGGTATTTTTGTTCCCAAAAGAAGAACCATATGCCCCATAATAAGAAATAAAAAATTTTCAACAAAATAAGAGGAGGGTAAAATGCTTTTGAATCATGGAGAACCTGAAGTAAGGGATTTATAGTATCATCATTATTTATGGGATACATATTTCATATTCAGTAATAATTTAATTTTTTTTATATAATACATCATTAACATGATATATAATTAATCTCCTTATATTATTGATATTTAAAGTATCATTTCATATTATTCTAACGAATGGATTACAATTCAATTGATACCAAAGATGTAATGTTTTTATGTTACTATATCATTATTTTTCAGGATGTTTTATGAATAATTTTCTAATTATTATATTTTATTATAAAAAAATTATAAAACTAATATATTTTCTTATCATATAGTTATTTCTGTAGAATATATGTTTTCCATAAATTTTTCTCTCTTTTAGAACTCAAGATATTGAATGAATGTTTATGAGGAAAAATTTCTTTATTTATCTCTTTCGATGAAAATAATTTCTATTTTATGTAAACATTCTCTATAAAACGTTTAAAAGAATGCATTTATTAATCTCTAATAATTTTTTGTTGTAATATTTTCCCTTTTTTAACATTTTACAATTTTTTATAAAAGAATATTTTTGTTAATTTCCTTGTATGGAACTTTTTTGAATTTTTACGAAAAGTGTGAGATAATCATTTATTAAATTATATTAAATAATTTTAATTCACCACAATCATAAAAAATCAATATTTTAATGATTCAATTAAATAATATGAAGTCCATTGGTATTTTAATTATTTTTTTCATCCATTATAACATCATTTATCATTAATTATAATTTCATATGGATATAATAAATTATACCATACCTACAATTTATTTGGGTTTTTTTATGATTATGATGATGTGATGTTTACAAAACCCATTTATTTTCCAGGGATTATGTTATGATGTTATGCTTAATGATTTATGATCAGATGGAATTTATATGAATGAATTGTGATTAGGTTATTATTGGGTATTCTAAATCCTTATAATGCATTCGGTAGTGGTGGGTAACTCAGGAGAAAAATATGTTATACTTTGACGTATTTCGTGTTTAGAATTGTATGTATTTACCTTTATCCATGTCCATAAGTTTATTTGTGGACTTCATTTTCATGTAAAAATTTATAAATGGATCTAGTTTTTATGTCCATGATTTTTTATTGGGACACAATTTTCATGTCAATAAGAATATGTGTGAATCTAGATTCATCTATATATGTTTATATGGGATATTTAGTTCAAATCCTTAATATAATGAGTGAACTTGTTTCAATTTATACATATTCATAGTGTTATAATATTATATATTTTCCACATTCTAATATGTATGTTTTTACCTCATGGATTATGATCCATGCATTCATTGTGATTCCTATCTTATATACATCCATTATTTAAGATATAAATCATTATTATGATCTATGATATTTATATTTTGGTAATCAAAATTTATTCTCATGTTATCATGCCCTTATTCTCATGTTATGATTAAGGAATCATTGAAATATCCCTTGTTTTCCCTTACTAAGAATCTAACCTCAGAATTTCTTATCATTTATTTACCTATGATAGAAATAATGGTTTTATGTAGGGTATTAATAGGAATAGTACAATATTTGAAGGTATTTCTATGATATGTTGATGAACTTTAAGGAAATGAGGGGATTGGTTATCAAGTCTCTAATGAAATTAATCCCTTATCGCCCATATGTGTGTACTTGTAAAATAAATTGTTTATTAATATACTAATATGTAATTGATATAAATGATATTCATGAGTAATTATTATTGTTATCAAATTAATGGTTTGGCCAATCATTTGATATTAGTATTAGAGAACTTTAGTGAAAACCCTAGGTATATGTAAAAGTATAAGATAACATCCAAATGTTTTGGTAAGAATGAAATTATATCGTTTTCGAAGAGATAAATCACTTCCTAAATAATAAATAAGGACATGGATTAAAAAATGATTCATCTTTGGGTAATAATATTGAATAAAAACATTCAAGGGTATCTCAATCCATTTGTTGGTGAATTGTGATTGTTCCCAAACTATGTACATGGTTTGACACACTCGAGTGATATTCCAAGGATAATAAGAATTTTTTATGTGAAAATTTATGAAGAATTAGAATAAATATGATCAGGGATGCCCTATGTTAAACCTAAGGCATCATATATTAAAATTGTTTTATCATGATGTAGAATTACTATATATGATATTTCATGATTTCTAAATAGGATATTTTTTTGCACACTATATATTTTTTATTCAATGGATGGAAATAAGAGTAATTCTATTGAAGATGATTCTGAAAGATAATTAAATGATTTTTATCATGAAAAACCATGTGATAGTAGATACTGAATTTAAAACCTCATCATTATGCCTAATATTATGTCTCACTATATTATTAAAAATATCAACATTTGCGAGTTTCTTGACACACCTCAGAAGAGAATATTTTATTTTTTTGATGACCAAGGGGTAAATAATATTAATCATCCTATATATCGAGTGTGTGCTAAATTCACTCTGATAAATATTTTAAAGGAATAGAAATATGTTTTGGCTGAGAAAAATGAATCAAATAGCGTAATTGTGGAAGAAAAATAACCTTTTAGAGATCACAATTAATTATAATAACGGTTTCCCTATGTTATCATGAACATTTGATTGCTTTAAATACTGAATATATGTTCATTATAAAAATCAATTTTCTAGGGGTAAATAATTAGTTCAATGTCATAATGGATGTATAATTTTTTTTTACTATTTATGATAAAAATATAAAAAAAGGAATATGAAAGTAATGGGGTTTTATGTAAGAAGATATTTATGATAAGTTAATTTCATAAAAAAGGAATTTTAATGATAAAAATATTTCTGTTTTTGGATTCGGTAATTGTAGTTAATAAATATTTGTAGTAATGTTAATCTTGTTATAAAAATCATGATGAAATTAAATATTTTCCTTCAATAGTTTTTCTTGAAGGACTTATATGAATATTTTTAACGGTACTGATGACATAGAAAATTCATTTAATGATAAGTTGAAATTTTATATAAAAACATCATTAAAGGAAATATAACCCTAAATATGTCCTTGATGTTGTGATAGAAATATTTATATGAGATAAATAAAAGTTTTGTATTGATATGGTAAAGGAGATGGTATTCATGACCCTATAAACATAATAGGTATCTGTTGAAAATTTTTTATTGTATATTTAATGGAGTTTACCATACTTTTTTAGTAATTTTATATATTCAATAGTTATTTATTATATTTAAGGAATATGTATTTTGTGATTTTTGAATCATATATGTTTTGTTTGAGGATTTGTGGTGATTCAGGTTATTGTCATTTTTACGTAAAAAAGGTATTTGTATATTTTCTATGTCTCATTAAGGGCTATTATAGGTTTTTTAGAGATTAATATTGTTACACCGCAAGATTCCACGGTACATTTCTCTTTGATTAATGAAATAGCTTGCAATGTACGTAATATTGAGTTCTAGCACCCCATGACAAATCAAACAATCCATTATGAATAGAAATACACCATTTTTAAATTTTTATACATTTTATTTTTCAAAATGGATTTTATTTTTGGATTCGGAATATCAAAATTAGCTTAGGGTGAATTTTTTAAATTTTTCTGAAAACTTTCAATTTTTTATGAATAGTAAAAAACACTAAGTTATTGTTTAAAACCAACTTTTTTTAAATAATTATTATTTCTATTTTAATTTTTTTAATGGAAAAATATATACATATTAACAAAATTAGTTTAATGTAATTCATTGGAGTCATTTTATAAAAAGATTATATGTATAAAATTTTATTGAAATTTTTAACATCTTTTACGCACCTTCTAGACACATTTGAAAATTTTCATAAAAAAATTTTATATCCTCTATGAATTGAATTTAAAAAAAATTATAGATGCGATTGACATTAGTAATTAAATTTTTTTTCAATAGGATGAAAATTAAATTTTTTGAATAGTAACTTTTGAATTTTATTTACCACGGTTAAATGTAAATAGGGAAATTAAAGATAAAAATAATTTTATATTTACCCTAACACATGACATAATTCTATTGGATAAGTTTATTTGGACCAAAATAATCCTTATAAATTGAATTTGGTACTTTTTAATCACTTGGATTTGATTAGGACTTTTATTAGTATTTTATTTAAAGAAGAGTTTAAAGTGTTTAATTCAATGATTAATAACTAAACCATTATTAATATAGGGTAATAAATAAAATAAATTAGACTATAAATATTCCTTATAAAGATCAAAATAATTCCTACATAATTAAAGTTTATTTATAATTTTTAGAAATTATATAATTAAATTTATTTATAACCCAATGATGAGGTAGTAATTGCATTATTATTGAAAGATTAAAATAATTAATATTAAAAATATTAATATAATTTTAAATTCATACTTTTGATGTATTCCACGAATATTATTGGTTAATAAGACATTTTATGTCTGATTAAATATTTTTTTTTTGAATTGATAATGTTGTTATGCCTTTTACAAAAACCAAATACAAAATACTGTCAAAATTTACATAAATGAGTTTTAAAAAGAATACTTATTTTTAAAGTATATAATATTCCTAAAAATATAATGTTCAGCCAAAGGGCCTTTATAAAGTTATATATGTCAATAATTACCCATTTTTGGTAGTCTTAAATTTTTATATTATGTTTATTAACCAAATATTATAATAATACAAGAATACATGGTAAAAGTTAAACAATTTAACTAAGAGTTAAAACTAAAAGATAAGGTCAATATGGTGACCTAAAATTGCCTAAAACCAATTTTTTGTGATTTTTACTACCCAAACCCATGATATACATGATTTAAAGCCTTTTGGATCCATTATAAATGTTAAATTATTTTATAATAAAATAATATTTCAATCATTTCCAAAATTGACCCTCACCTCTCTTATAAAAGTGTACTACCCCTTCTCTTAATTTCACACCTCCAAATGCATTTGTCTCTGCCATAACCGGCTCATATATCCAACCAACTATCCTCAGTTAAATCTAGATTCCTTACTTTTATTATAAATCTATCCTAAGGAGCCCTTTTAATCAAATCTAAAGGATGAACAAAAAAAAGAGGTAATTATTTCATCACCTCTTTCAAAGTTCTTTTATTATTCCACTTCCTTTTTCTTTGTGGTTCCCATAATATAATAATAACTCCAGTTCCATATACAAAAATTTATTTTATTATAAAAATTGTATAACCATATTCCTTATTCTATCCATCCTATGAATGAAAAAGTCACCATACGTGCATATGTACGACTTGTTGTCTCCACGTCGTGGTGTAGTTTGTTATTCAACACTTCATTATTTGGATGGATATAATAATGAGTATAATTTATGTAAATAATAAATATATCATTTTAATTATTCTTTATATATGATATACCATCTAATTACATATGATTTCACCATCAATATACTGATATTGTTGCTCATGTGTACAAACAGATTACTGTCACCATGAACATGATGAGATTCATTCCACATCATAACCATTCAATAATAATTTTCATTTTATGATTAAAAATGACTTTTAAGAAATTAATATCTTTATGGATATTAATAAAATAAATCCTATCCAAAAAAACATGAGTTACATCATAAAACATATAATTGAAAATGAATCCGTTTACACCCCAAACAATGATACTACTAAAATATTATTAACAAAACAATATTAGAATATCATATATGATATCGTATTTATGTATGTATATTATTGTTTAATTTAATACCAAATATTTAACCATTATAAATGACGTTAACTTACCCTTGACTAAGGAAAAATAGAAGGTATGTTTTAATTTTACAATCTTATTTTTTATCTGAGGTTGGTTTTACGTAAGTATCTATTTGGACTTCATTATCATCCATATCCATGTTTCATAAAAATGTATTTATTTTTTTTAATATTAAATATAATATGGGTTAAAATAAGTTATACCCTTGTTTTAATTTTTAAAAAAATTTAATGGAATCTTTCATCTGTTTTTAAAACATGGTACTTTATGACCTTTTCAACAAATTAAGGTAAGAATGTTTTTTAACCTATACGGCTTATGAAGCTATATTCCACCATTATAAAACCATTGATGCTACCCATACAACATTTTAAGAAAATTTCCAATATAAATGATTTATTTTATAATTTTGTGACATTTAAATTATTTCAAAATAGAAAGATATATTTCCCTCAAATAGTTTTGATTTAACCTATATCAACATCCTTTGATGGATTTTACACTTATTGATGTTGATTTATTACGATACAATATTACATATTGTATTGAAGGTTTGTCATTTTTTTGACTGTGGATATGTTATTTTTTATATCATTGATGGTTTATTCTTAAAGTATTAACATTTCTTATGCTTTTTTAATAGTAATGTTTATGTTATGTTTCATCTTTTTCATATGAGGAATGAATTGGACATATTAAGCAATGGGTGAAGCCCACTATAGATTATCGATGCATTGGTATATCTCATTAGACAAACTAGTGTCTTCACACATGTCCTTGATGAAATCCTATTATGGGGCTTGGAACAAGGCATGACTATGTGGTTGTGATGTCCATCATTAAGTATTCCATTATTATGAAATTATCTATTGATGTTACATGTGATTATTATACTAGTAGAATATCCATGTAAATAAGTAAGTGGCATTATTTGGTTTATCTTTTCCATATTATGATAATGTTAATTTTTAAAATTCTTGTGTTTTAGTCTTGTACATTTCCTAAAATGACTATTCTTATTTAGGAAAGTCTCTACTATATTGTTATCCCAACTGAGAATATGAGCACACCCCTTTCTTATGTTTTATTCTTCCCAGATTATGAGGATGTTTATTATGACTAAACTACAGGGATAGGCTAAGGGATATGAGTGTGTTATATGGAGAAACAATGTTGTTGTTTTTTCAATTCATAATGTAATGTATGACTTATGTATGTATCATGTACTTCCAAGTCTACTAAACTTATCAAACGTTTAGGATATGATTCCTTGTATCATTCCAATGTTATGTCATAATGCACCAACTCTGGGTAACTGGGGTCGGGGCATTACTGTTGGTATCAGAGAATGTTTAGTACAAAACATGGAATCTAGATTTAGTAAAACTCGGATTAGAAAACATTACACTAAGATATAACTTGAGGATTAGTATAGATGAACATCCTTGAATTTTGGGATATTTTGTGAATGTACCTATAAATACATCCCAATCTAGATATGAGCTGGTAGAGGAAGATCTAGCATAGATGTACCTAGGAGTGAAAACTCTGACCAAGAGTTTCCGGCTTGACCCGGGGTATCCTGGTACCTGAAAACAGGCCATGCTGCACTCTGGGTTACGAAACTCTTAGAGGATATGCTTAGGATAATTCACATTGTCCTTACAGAACATTACGACAAATATTTGACTAAATACCTCCTCAATGAAAATATTTTTTATTATTATTATGGATTATATACAAAAACTGTTCAATTAATGTTAGGTATTTTACAAGTTTAGAATTATGTATTCTGATTCATAAAAAAATAAAGTGGATTCCATTGTTTAGAAATGGTTCCTAGTGGAAGTAATGGAAAATCTATCAATGCACGTAATCCATGTAGGTATTTCCCTCCTAATCAAGATAATTATAGTGGAACTGGTGATGCAACTGGTTCTAAACAACATATAACCCTATTAGGACAACTCACTCAGGTTATGAATAATATCCTCACCCATATGGGGCACCTTTATCAAAATACTGGTGGATCAATGTAAAATTGGTTCAACTTTCAACAACCACCAACATTCAATGGGACTATAAATCCATTTGTAGCCGATAAATGGATAGGTTCCATTGAGAAAATATTTCATGCATTAGGGAGTAGAGAAAGGGAAAATGTTTTCAATGTAGCTTATCGCCTCACAAAAGATGCAAATCAATGGTGGTCATTAATTCAAAACCCATTGGACGAAAAGTAGTCTAAAATATTGAATGTATGGAGTTTAAAGAAATTTTCATAGAAAAATAATTTATTCGTGACCATTGAGAGGATCTGACAAAAAATCGTGAGTATGAGTCAAAAGGAGGATAAGAATGTTGTAAAGTATGAGGTTAACATACCAGGATAGCGAGGAATTTATCATATTATATACAAAACCCAATGAGTATGATTGATTGATTCTTTTATGGGTTAAAATCATTTCTCCGTCAGGAATTAGTCTCATAATCCTTCCCATCATACGAAGATATTGTCTCAAGTGAAATCAAGGAATTAATGGAATTCTATATGTCTTACGACTTTAAAGAAAAGCAAGAGAAGAAGATATTTTTTGAACTATATAGAAATGTAAATAATTGGAAGAATGGAAAAGTTGAATTTCCATCCTGTAGTAAATTTTTGAAGAAACACCCCAATACTTTTCTGAAGAGACTGTGAGTCTGTTTCAAGTGTGGTGAAAAAGACCACGAAGATCGTGATGGAAAGGGAAAGAATGAGGCTGTTAATGTTGAATTCTATAATTGTAGAGAAATTTGGCATTGTGAAAATGAATGTCCTAAGATTCATGTTAAATTAGCTTACAAAATGTTAAGGGAGAAAGGTGGAGCTTATGAGATTAATACTGCTGAGGTTGATGCTCTGAATGATGTGGGGGTAGGTAATTTAATGGTTTCCTAAAATTTATCCATTGCTTTATTTGATTATAGATCATTGAATTGTTTCATATCTTCCTAGTTTTCTAAATATTAGGTATTTCCAATTTTATTTAATAAGGGAGTTGTCAGTCAAAACTCTTGTGGGAAGTGTCATTTCAACAATGTTCTGTGAATCTGTTCCCATTAGGGTATATAAACTTTCGTTATATATTGTTCTCACCGTCATACCTGTGGTTGAATTTGACATAATCCCTAGTATGGATTACCTTTCGGACCATGATGAGAAAATTTATTATAAGAAGAAGGTGGTTATAAATATCGATGATGATTAATAGTACCTTATCTTTAGAGAAGAAATGTCTCCATATAATTATTACCTAGATCCACCCAAATTATCTCTACTAAATTCTATTATTGGGTAGGAATAGAATTAAATAACTATGGGTGAGGAAAGGAATGTTCAAATAGAGGATTTACCTATTGTTCAAGAATATGTTTATTTTCTTCCTAAGGATTTACCTGGACATCCTCTAGAACAAGAAATTGAATTTTCCATTGATTTAATTCCCAGTTCAAGGACAATATTGAAGACCCCTTATAGAATGTCCTCTATGGAATAAGGGTAAAAAAATAAAAAACAATAGGAATTCAGTAATAAAGGATTTATACGCCCTAATGTATCTCAATGGGGAGCCCCAATTCTTTTTTTTAGAATAAATATACATCTACGAGGTTGTGACTTTACTACAAGGAGATCAATTATATAACAATAAAGAAAACGTAACCCATACCTCTCATTGATTATTTATTTGATAATATTGATGGAGCTAAATATTTTTTTCAAATATTGACCTTCGATCTGGATATCATCAGGTGTGCATGAAGAAGGAAGACCTTCTGAAGATCACATTTATTACCAGGTATGGGCATTATGACTTTACCATAATACATTTAGGACAAATGAATTCACCCTCTATATTCATGGATCTAACGAATAGATTTCCCAAGGAATATCATTAAATTTTTAGTGGTATTTATTAATGATATCTTGGTATACTCCAAAATCTATGAAGATCATAAAAATCACTTATGCACAGTTCTAAAGACTCTTATAAGAAAAGAATTATATGGGATGTTTTGAAAGTTTGAATTTTGGTTTTATGATATTTATTTTCTAAGACTTATTGCCTCTAATGTTGGAATCTCAATTGATCCTTCTAAGACAAGAGAAATATAAGAATGGCCAGAACTGATTATTATAACTGAGGTACATAGTTTTACAGGTTTTGTAGGTTATTATCAGTATTTTTTCCATGATTTTTCCCAATAGAATAATGTATTAAACAAGCTCAAACATAAAGAGGTTAAATTTTTTTGGAAAAAATAGTGTGAATAATGTATTGATGAACTGAAGATAATATTAGTCAATTCTCCTACCTTGACTCTATCATCAGGAAATGATGGGTTTGTTATTTGTAGTGATTCTTCAATGAATGGACTTGGTTGTGTCCTTATGAATAATGATCGATTTATTACATATGAATCAAGAAAACAAAAATTCATGAACAATGTTATCCCACTCATGATCATGAGTTAGATACTGTATATTTTATTTGAATATATGGAGAAGTTATCTCCATGGTGAAAAATGTGAGATATATAATGAACACAAGAGTTTGAAATATATTTTCCCACATAAGGAACTCAACATGAGGTAATAAAGACGCCTTTAACTACTCATAGATTATGATTGCACTATACAATACCACCTGACGAAGGCAAATAAAGTGGAAGATGGTTTTTGGACAAAAGATCATGGAGTTTTGAAAAAGGTGAGAGGTGAAAGAGATCCTATGTTCAAGGTTCTTGTAAAAATAGATATGGGAATAATCATTGAACATGAAACATCAATACTTTTTCAAATGGTTTCCAAACCATCTTTACTAGAAGTGATAATAAGTTCTCATACTAACGATGAGGTGTTTAAAAATAATATTAAAGCAATGAAATATGGGATATTGATAGACTTTGTATATGAAGATGGAGTTTTTAAATTTGGGAGGAGGTTTTGTGTTCCCTATATACATGATTTAAAAAGGGAATTGTTGGATGATGCTCATAGCTCAATTTCACTATACAACCTGGTAGCACTGTTATGTATTGAGATTTGAAGGAAAATTTTTGGTGGGACAACAAGAAGTGGGAGATTGCTGATTATGTGTCAATATGTATGATTTTTCAATAGGTTAAGGCCAGAAGACAAATCCTAGAGCAGTCATGCAACCTCTTCCTATACCTGACTCGAAATGAGATGATGTTATGATGGACGTTGTCATGGGGCAACCAAAGACTCCTAGAAGCAATGATGAAATATGGTTCATTGGTGATCGTCTTACCATGTCATCACATTTTCTTTCAATAAGATAAGATTTACCACATGAACACTTAGAATGACTATATTCTAATTAATTTTTAATACATTCTGGAGTATCCCTGTTGATTGTTTCAGATCATATTCCCTATTTTCCATCAAGATTCTAGAAATGTATCCAGAAGGCCCTTGGTTATGAAAATTGTTTGAGCATTGCCTAGAACCCTCAAACATATGGAAAATCAAAATTTACTATTCCAACCATAGATCATATGTTGATATGTTGCTAAAATCACATTCATGGTATGTGGGATCAATATTAACCTCTGGTAGAATTTTACTATAAAAATATCATTCAATCAAATATTCAGATGGCACCATATGAAGCGTCATATGGAAAGTGATTTGGAAAACCAACTTGTTGGGTTGATGTTGGTGAAAGAAAACATGAAGGCCCAAAACATGTTGAGGAAACAATAGAAAATGTGAAGATTATCCAAACCCACATCAAATTATCTCAATGTAGGAAATAGATCACTACTAATAACTGAAGGAAGGATTTGGAATTTCATGTTGGGGATCAGGTTTTCATGAAGGTATCTATATGGAATGGTGTTTTTATGATTCGGTAAGAAGGGTAAATTAAGTCTCAGGTACATTGGACCTTTCAAAATTCTAAAACAAATTGGATTTGTAGCTTACCATTTGGAAATTCTGCCAAGTCTCTCTAGAGTTCATGTTGTGTTCTACGTATCACTATTGAGAAAATAAATTTCTGACCCAAAACATATACTCACCTATGAAAAAATAGAACTGGAACCCAATCTATCTTATTGTGAAGAGTATGTCAAAATTCATGATACCAAAGAACAAGTGTTGAGAAACTGGACGACTCGTCTGCAAAATTTTATATGAAGAAACTATAAGATGGAAGAGGAAAAATGGGAACCCGAAGAACTTATGATGAAGAACCACTCAAATATTTTTTTGCAGCAGTATTCTAGATATTTTGAGGATGAAATTATTTAATGGATGGAATAATGTTACACCCCAAGCTTTCATAGTACATTTCTCTTTGAATAATGCAGTAGCTTGTGATGTACGCAACTTTGAGTTCTAGCATAACTCGACAAATCAAGCTAGCTATTATGAATAGTAATACCCAATTTTTGAAATTTTAGGAATTTTATTTTTCAAAATGGACTTCATTTTTGGATTCGGATTATCAAAAATAGCTTAGGGTGAGTTTTTTGTATTTTTCTAAAAGCATTCAATTTTCGATGAATAGTGAAAAACATTACGTTATTGTATAAAAACAACTTTTATTTAAATAATTATTGTTTTTTTTAATTTATTTTAATGTAAAAATAGATACATAATAAACATATTAGTTCAATTTAATTCATTGGAGTCATTTAATAATAAGATTAGTTGTATAAAATATTATGAATTTTTTTAACTCCTTTTACCCACTTTCTAGACACTTTTGCAAATTTGCCAAAATCATAATTTTACCACTTCTATGAATTGAATTTCCAAAATTTGAGAGACATGGTTGACATCATTATGTAAAATGTTCTTCAATAGGATGAAAATAATTATTGGTGAATAGTAACTTTTGAATTTTATTTACCACGGTTAAAGTATATAGGCTAATAAAATATAAAAATGATATTATAATTATCCTAAAAAATGTAATAATTCTATTGAAAAAGTGTATTTCGACCGAAATAAGCCATAAGAATAAAATATGATCCTTTTGGTCCACTTGGATTAGATTTTGAATTCAATTATTATTTTATTTAAAGAATATTTAAAAGATTTAAATTCAAAGTATAATAACTAAACCATTTTTAATATAGGGTTATACATTAGATAAATTATAATATTAATATTAATTAAAAATATAAAGAAAATCCTAAATAATGGATTTTTATTTCTAATTTTTATACATTATATAATTAAATTCATTTTTGACACAATGAATATGTAGTAATTATGTTATTATTGAATGATTAATATAATTGATATTATAAATCTTAATATAATTGAAAATTGAGACTTTTGATGTATTAAAATAATTATCTTGGTTAATATGAAATTTTAGGGTTTATTAAATAAATTACTTCGAATTGATAAAGTGGTTATGACATTAAAAAAACAAACTACTAAATACTGCCAAAATTGACAAAAAATGAGTTTTTAAAACAAATAGTTATTATTAATTTATATAACATTCCTAAAAATTTAAGGATAGTCCAATGGACCCGGATAATGTTATATATTTCAATAATGAACCACTTGGGTGTTTTTGGGATTTTTATTGTACGCTTATTAACCATTTATTATAATAATACAAGAATACATGGTAAAAGTTAAACAATTTAACTAAGAGTTAAAACTAAAAGATATGGTTAATATGGTGACCAAAACCTGTCTAAAACCTATTAGTTGATAGTTTTTTCGACCCAGAACCATCATATCCTTGAAATAAATCATTTTAAAGCCATTAGAAACCAAAAATTATTTTATAATAAAATAATATTTCAAACTTTTCCTAATGTGACCCCCACATATATTATAAAAGGGTACTTCTACTTCTCTTAATTTCACACCTCCAAATACATTTGACATGGAAAAAACCAGCTAAAATGTCCTCTTAACTACCCTCACTCCAACCTAGAGTCCATACATTTATTATAAATCCAACTTAAGGATCCCTTTGGATCAAATCAAAAGGACTCACCCGAAGAAGAGACAATTATTTCATCACATCTTTCGAAGTTCTTTTCTTCTTCCACTTCCACTTTCTTTTTTGTTTCCATACCAGATTAAAAACATTAGTACATTGAAGATACTTTGAAGTTATTATAAATATGTTACCACCATAATCATTATTCTATCCGTCATATGAATGAAAAAGTCACCATACGGGTGTACGTACGGTTTACCGTCTCCTCGTCGTGGTGTAGTTTTTTATTCAACACTTCATTATTTAGATGTGTATAATAATGAGTATAATTGATTTAAATATTAAATATAACATGTTAATTATTATTTATATATAATATACCATCCAATTACATATTAATTCACCATCAATTGAATGATATTTTCGTTCGTGCGTACATAAGGATTACCATCTCCACGAACATGATGAGATTCATTCGCCATCATAACCATTCAAGAATAATTTACTTTTTATGATTAAAAATAATGTTTAAGAACATAATATTATTCTGGATATGAATAAAATAAATCATATCCATAAAAAACATTACTTATGTAACAATACATATAAAGGAAAACGAATCAGTTTACACACAAAACAATTATAGTACTGAAATATTATTAACAATTCAATAGTAGAAAATCATATATGATATCATATTTATGTATTTATATTATTCTATAATTTAATACCAATTATTTAACCATTATATAGGAGGTTAAATTAAACATGACTAAGTATGAATACAGTGTAAGGGTTAATTTTACAATCTCTTTATTTATCTGAGGTTTTTCAAACGTAATTATCTACAGAGACATCATTATCATCCACAGCCATTTTTCTCAAAAATGTATTTAAAAACCTTTCTAATATTTACTATAATATGGTTTAAACTCATTTATACCATTGTTTTACTTTTTATAAATTTTTTTAAAGGAATGTTTTCATTGTTTTCCAAAAAAGATAATTTATGACATTTTTGAAAAATTAAGGCAATAATGTTTTTTTACTTATTTGGCGGGAGCAGCTATTTTATACCATTATAACACCTTCTAAGCATCCATTACTAGATTTTAATAATATTTTAAAAGTAAAATTTTATTTTATAATTATGTGACCTTAAAATGATTTCAAAATTGAAAGAGATATTTCTCTCAAATAGTTTTTATTTTATCTATGTCAGAATCCATTGATGGATTTTACATTTGTTTGAATATGATTTATTATGATACAACCTTCCATATTTTATTGATGGTTTTGTGATATTCTTGACTGTGTATGTGTTATTTTTTATACCATTCCTAGTTTATTGTCAATGTATTAACATTTCATATGCTAGTTTTAATACAAATGTTTATGTTATGCTTCAACTTTTTCATATGAGGAATGCATTGGACAATGTATGTGATGGGTGGAGCCCGCTATAACTCCTCGATACATCGGTAGGTCTTATGAGTAAAAATATTGTATTTTCACAAGGCGTTAACAAAATATTATTTTTAGTCTTGGCATGATTCCTTGACTATGTGGTTATGATGACCGACATTTTGCATTCCATCATTATAAAATTAAATATTGATATTACAAGTGACTTTTCAAATAGTAGAATATTTATGTAAATAGGTAAATGGAATAATTTGATTTATCATTTCCATATTATGCGAATGTTTATGTTAAAAATGCTTATGTTTCAGTCATATACATTGCCATAACTTTTATTCTTATTTGTGAATGTTTCCGCAATACAGTTATCCTTACAGTGCATATGAGCTCAACCCTTTATTATGTTTTATTTTCATAGGTTGTGAAGAAGTATATAATGATTATCCTGTAGGGATTGAATAAAGGATATGAGTGTGTTCTATGTCGTCACAATGTTGTTTTTCTCAATTCAGAATATAATGTAAAACTAATATATGTACCTTATACTTCCAAGGCTACAAAACTGATCGTTGTTTCGGGACATGATTCTTTGTATCATTCCAATGTTATGTAATAATTCATTGACTCTAGGTAACTGGGGTTAGAGAATTAAAAATATTAAGTGTATTCTTAAAATTTAGGGACCTTATTTCAAAAATACAGATTTTGAATTTCTGTAGACATATTTTTTATGTTTTTTAATGCATATAATTTATGGAATAGTTTAAATATAATTTTTGGCGTTATTTTAAGGAATTAAATATTAATGAATTATATATATATATATTGGATAAAAATGGTAATCATTTAGGTTTTGATGAGAGTTTATTATATAAGAAATTAGTTATCATTATTTTATCCATCTTACAATCCATTATATATTTACTTCAGTTAAATAGAAATGAGAAAAAGAATCACAAATATTCATTTATTAGAGTAACAGATGTATTGGAAACTCATCAAAGAACAAAAAAATGATTAAATTTTAAATATGAAATGTAAATATGTAATGTAATAATATTTTATAATGTTTTATATTTTGATTTAAAATATTCGTTAAACATTTGGTTATGTATATTTAATTAAAATTGTTTCACATTTAGAATTATTTTCAATTAGTCGATAGTATATTCACAACTCATAAATTAATGGTTATTTGGTCATTAACATTATTATAGATATTATTTATATCACTATATATTGTTCCCTTGGCATTTCTTCTCTCCCATGTCAGTATTAAACATCCCACCAAAGATCTCTTTTTCTGGAAACTTGATTATGTGTTATTGTAGGTAACATTTATGCCACCAAAATTTAACTTTTCAGTGTTTTTTTATTAATATTTTTTATATTGAGGGAATCAACATAGGTAATTTAAAATATTTATCCTTTTATGATAATGGAAACGTTTTCTAGGTGATATTTATTAAATGCTGGATAATGTAACACATAATGACTTTTAAAGAATAATATATTCGATATCAAATACAACACTCAACTATGAAATATTAAAATTTTAATGACATAGATATAACCTCACAATTAAATTATCTGGTATGAATCATAAATAAAAATTATAATATATATATATATATATTTATAAATTTACTAATTCAAAATAATGTGTTTATTAATTCGTATGAAATAAGAACTCAATTTTCCGTAAAGTCAATCTATTTTTTAAAAAATAAAACTTCCTCAAAGATTTTGGTATATTTTTATTTGAAATATTATATCTATTTTCAATAATTTTTATAAAAATAATATGAAAAATTAATATTATATTTTAATGGGGAATTTTAAAAAAAATAAATTAAATTTTTTATTTTTTCGGAATATATTTATTTTTCAATGAGTAAAATAGTATTTCTTTTGTATGTTTTATGTAAAATAGAATTTACTATCATTTAAAGTTTTTATTATGATATAAATATGATCATGAATTTATTTATTTTCCCTATAAATATCAATAATCTAATTAATTACATTAGAATTATAAATATAATTATCCTTGGAGTAATCTCTTTTTGGGAATAAAAATTCATTCTTCTAAAAAAAATTTCATTATGTTTTACGTACTTATGTAAAATTAATCTTCTATAAAATATAATAATTTTTGGATTTACCAAGTTTTATTTATCAAAGTATGTTTTTTATTATTTTTAAAGTGCATAAATTTTTAGTAAATAGTAATGAAAATAATTTTTTTATGTCATACAATATATTTTGTATATTTAAAATATATAAAATGGATAAAAAATTAATTAATATTATGGAAGGACTCATGTTTTATAATATCATTCAAATATCATATAAAATAATTCAATCATATGAATTAAAATTTAATTCATGACAATTGAGAATTAATATTCAATGCCAATGCAGTGCTTCTAAAATACTATATTATTCAGATTTGGGGCCCTAAAAATAATATTTTATAAGGAAGAAGACCCTAATAAACATTGTTTACTTATTATATAATATTTATGACCTCCATGTATATATAATAATTCTATATTTATATAAAAATGTGACATTTCATATTCTTGTGCAATGCTTAAGTACTGATCAAAAAGTAAAAATATAATATTAAATAAAATTCAAAGATATTTATGTTAGTAAGTACAATTATTGAAAGAATATAAAATTTTAAACATAACATAATTAATTTATTTTTTGAATTATAATTTATTTCTAATTTTATGTGATGAAATAATTACATTAAATTATTCTGAAACGTTGACAGAGTGCTTGTCCCAAAACAAGAAAGAAACATGTAATTTATTTTAAAAACAAACACAATTATATTTTTTAGATGATTTATAGTTTACCGTTAATTTTTAAGATAATTATATAATATTATATATTTATTAAAAAATAATATGTTAATTTATTCATTATATTGGGGTCTTTAGAGTCAAATAAAATGAATCGTTTCAAAAATTAAACTAATTATATTTTATGAAAATTATATTTTATTTAACTATTTGACAACCATTAAAACATGAAAGAGGTAATGGTAGATGATATAATATAATTAATATAATCCCCTATTTATTTTTGCTCTAATTTCTATCTAATTTGTAAAATTATAGCCTTTAATGTGTGAAAACATTTTCACCCCTGTAATCGATAAAAATGATTAACGAATTGGTTATTGAAAAAATAATTTACTTTAAATTGAACCAAAACATATATAAATTAATTTCATTGATTATATTTCTATAATGGACACTTTATCATTTAATATATTTCTATGTGGAATAATTTTTATTGGAAATTGATTAATTTTATTTTAATCGTTTTTGTAATTCCATGATTGTCATCTCCCTTCCTTAGAAAAGGAAAGTCATTCTCTCTATTCATTAGACCATATTCATCCATATAGCTTGAAAAAACCCTAAAAATGTATCTTCTCAAAATAATTATATATTTATTTTAGGTTCTATTGTTCCAATAATAATAACCATTATCCCCTTATGAGGAAATCTAAAAATAGTATTCCAATGAAGAGGACGTTAATATGGTCTTGAAGAAATGTGAAATTGTGGTAAGGGATTTCCTCTATCACTTCTGTTTCTAGGATAAATATTCCATATGCACGAAAAATATTATTTTGGATTATATAATTCCCATTGACCATTTAATATCATGAATCACATTATATTCATTATATTGAGAATTTCATTAGATTTTATTCATTCATGGGGCTTATGATTATAGAGTCACCAAAATGGAAAGGGTTCATGTTACAATTTAGTTATTTATTGTGACTTGTTTCATATATTTTATATGATGTATAATATAATAATAGTATCTTGAAACTAACTTAATTTATCCTCATATGGTAATTTCTAGAGATAACATGTTTTCATACCCTTTTCATGTGTTTATAAACTCAATATACCCAAAGTGTTTTTTGAGGAAAACCAATATTATTTCTCTATTCAATAAAAAATAATTTTACTTCCCTATCAATGATTTATTTAATAAAATAGAAATTACTTTACCAATCCCCAATAATTTTTCAATTTCTTTTTTAATCATTTTTTTCATTTTACAACATTTTTTAAAATGAATAATCATATTGTTTTCCAAAAAATGCGTTTATTGGCATTCTTGACTAGTGAGGAAGGAATTTTTATTTTAACTTACACATAATTAATAAAATATACTACCATCATGACTACTCAAATACTTTAATCTTCCATTAATATTTTCTACATATCCTTTCATATAAAATTTTATCCTTAATATTTGGGAATTTTTTTATATTTTTAATAATTTCATACAAAGTGAAAAGGGTAGTCATGTCAACAAATATTATTCACTTATCTTAAAGATAATTATCTTCCATAATGATATCATTTTATGTTAATTATAAGAAACTAGGGATATGATCCAATGAATGAAACATTTTTATTTAATTGGGTGGTCTATTATTATGATTAATAGATATTTACAAAACCTATTTATTTTCCTTAGTTAAAGTTAAGATGTTTTGATGATTAATTTATAATTTTTTATCATTTACATGAATAGATTATGATTATGTGATGGTTGAGAACATTAAATCACCCTAATTCATTGGGTAATTATATAAAACCCATGATATAAATATTTTATTCATGATCCTCATTATATATTAATAAATTTATATATGTACGACATTATCAAGCTAACAAGTATATGCGTGGACCTAGATTTCATGTCCATAAGTATATACATAGACTAGGTTTTCGTATCCATAAGCATATGTGCATACCAAAATTTCAATTCCATTATAATATATGTGAACCAAGTTTACTGTCTTTTATATTATGTTTGGGACACATTTCATATCATTAAATTAATGATTGAACCTCTTCATTTTTATACATTTACACCACATTATAAGCATATGTTTTTTCTATATTATTTTTTATATGTCATAATATCATGTCTTATTTTCATTTATTCCATTTTGATTCATTTTTTATAGAGACAATAAATTTTCCATCAATCATGTTTATAATCCATGATACATAAGTTAGGATTTTTAAATTTTATGCTCATGTTCTCATGTCATTATTTTAATGCTATTAACTCCATGAAAACATAACACTCAAGGGATACTATTGATTAATGAAACAATAAATAACTACATATCCTTAAGAATTTAATAAAATAAAACATATAATATCATATCATATCAATTAACTAAAATGTAATAAATTTTATATTTGCAACGCCGCTGATCATATATAAATGATACATGAAAAATACTCCACATAGGAAAATATGGAACATATTAAGAACTAGGAAACAACAACCACATATAAAAATGAAATAACACATCCACATCACATGATCTCTAGTCATGAAAACCATAAACTTAAACCACCATATTCAATCACAAAACAACTTCTCTTTTAACACCACCTTCGCTACGATCACTCCAAAACTATATATCAACTATATAGGCAAATCGTATGGTGATTTCACATATAATTTAGGGTTATTAACAAACATTTATGAAACACTAATAAAATATAAATGATTAAAAAACCATGAATCCCTAACTAGATTTTTAATAAGGGAAATACAAAATTGATGACATGATCTTGGGACTTCACTATTAAATCACATCAATTACAAATCTCATTATGAATAGGGAAACCAAAAAAAATATATTCCTCATCCAGAAGAGTTCCACAGAACTATAAACCACACACTATGTGAACAATTTCACGTCTACAATCAAATATAATTACATGTAAATAAAACAGGTTATCCATTGGCACATATAGGATTCCAGAACTCTATATTTCTTCATCTATAACTAATTGAGAATACCCAATGAAAAAAATATCTACAATTTTAGGATAAAAAATTTCATATCATGATTAACACATTTCTAAAATGATTTTGAGTCAAACATTAATTAATATCATTTGACCTAAAATAAAATCTTGTTCATATTTAACCCATATAGAAACTTGAATAATAAACTCTCACACAAAATGGATGAATTTTTATGTGGAACACACCAAATCATGAGAAATTCCTTGGATGGAGGAGTACTAACCGTGTATATGGGAGACATATAACTACAATTATATATGGTTCCATATGTTCCACGTCACATCACTTTAATCCTAGTGGTGGACATGCCTTGGTGAAGAAGGTGTAACAGTCGATAGTGTACATACTCCAATAGATGGGGGACCCACACCACAACTCATTTGGGGTTATTGTATTTATGTATTTGTAAGTATGAATCTATATCACATCATGGAGGACATGAAAAATAGAGAACATAACTCTAAAGTTGAATCACACTCCATATTATTGGATTTGAACATGAGGGATCCAAAGAAGAAAACACTTGGAAGAAAACACGAATGATATTCACTCTCAAAATGTAAAATCCCAGGTAAATAAATAATATAAATTTTTCCTAATTATTAATTATGTAATTAAATATTAATTTTACATTAAAAGGATTCCAATGTTCGATAGCGTACCCGATACGCAACAACGGGTTTCTTTGAAATCTTACGTTGCACACTAATAATATATTATTATTTTAAACGGTAGTTAAATCTTAGTCGTTGTATTTGCGAGAATGAACAAAACTAACTAATATATAGAAATACATTTTTTTAAATGTATTTACATGTATCTAATAATTGTTAGAGGATTAAAATGTGAATGAATCTAATTGTAAGCATAATTTACTTTAAAAGGCTGATTTATCGCCTTTTAATGGAATACCCTTTTTAAATCTAGTTTTGGTCACATTAATACATTATATATGACAAAATAAAATCCTTATTTATAATGGGGACATCAAAATTTACTTTGTGTAAATTTTTGGAATTTTTCCGATAAAGTTCATTTTTTAATGAATATTGAAAAATATTGTATTTTAATTCAAAATTGCCTTTCAATCTAATTTATTTATATGTTTAGATTAAATTTTTAATTGGTTTTAAAGTAAAATTAAAATATATTTTTACCATTTAATCCAATTTTGGTCATTGGAATTAATTTCACTTTGAAATTGGACATAAACAAGTATCAATATTTTGATAGTTATTATTTCTTAAAAACACACTATTTATTTTGATAACGAGAATTAATTTTAAAATTAATTAACCCCAATTAGATGTTTTCTATTTGAAATAATAGAAATATTCTTTGAATTCATAATTTCAAATATATCTTATGCTGAATTGTTGGTATTTTTCTAAAAAACTTCAATTTTTGATGAATAGTGAAACCACGTAGTGGTAGCTAAAGAAACTGACTTTTTCGTTTAAATGAAATTGTACCACATATGTGAATTGAATTCCAAAAATACAACATACATGTTTGTTATCAAGAAGTAAAATTTGGTTCAATAAGATGAAATTAGTTTTTTTTGTATAGTAACATTTGACTTTTATTTACTGCGGTTAAAGGTAAATAAAGTAATTCAAGGTAAAAAGAATATTATAATAAATCAAAATTATCTTAACACCTGGCCAAAATTTATTTTTGGAGTCATTGAAGACCATGGTAATCTTTGGGTCTATTTTGGGACACCATTGAGCCACTTGGTAGTGATAATGACAATTTAGATTATTTAATTTAATGTGAAGACAAAATTGACATTAACAAAAATATTTTAGTAATTAATTTTTATATGGGGTCATATAATTCCTATTTTAAACTATAAATATTATTTGGAAAGATAAACTTATTTCCTACATGATAGTATTTGTTTTATAATTTTTAGATGTTGAATAAATTAAATTATTTATGACACAATAATGATGCGGTATTTACCTCGTTAATAAATGATTTAAATAAATAAGATTATAATAATTAAAATATTATACAAAACATGTCCAATTCTGATTGGATGATTTTATTTAGAATATTAGTTATCATATCATCGACCTTAATTATTTTTGGACCATTTGAATCCAAATATCATTATATAATAAAACAATGTGTTCACACTTTCATAAAGAGCCCCTCCTCTCCCTTATAAAAAGAGACCATTTATATCCAATTAATCACACCTCTCAAGACATTTGGCTCATCCAAACTATGCCCAATTAAGATCCAAACATCCCTCCCCTCCTCCTAGAAGCCTTACCTTAGGCAGAAGGAACTTCAAGAAGTCCTTTGGTTCAAATCAAAGGTAGTTACCCAAATTAAAGGTAACTGTTTCTCTTAAATTGTTTTATTTTATTTTACTTCTCCAACCCATAAACTCTTTTTATTCATTTCTTTTTTAACAACACCAGTATCCTCAATACACTAGTATGTTTTTATAATAAGTATTATAACTACACTTACACACACCTCCATCTAATGGATAAAGAACATAATGTTTCCGTGGATGGAAAACTAACGCCTCACGAAACGATGATTGTTCAAATACATCTTACTGCCTCTCATGGTGGACATTATGATGGCACTATATTTATATATGATTTATATTGTGTTGATTATTTCCTTATTCTTTTTTACTATCCAATTATATTAAGCCTTTATTGATTCCATAGTGGGTAAATACCATAATCTCATTTGAGGAAGTGTGGACTACTGCCCCCTCAAAGTGATGTGACTCATTAATGCCTTATGTGGGATGTATAACGGATAGAGTTAATGATATTATATATGATATAATACTTTAATTTTAATATACCTATGTATAATTATGTTTTAATTTCATTAAAATAATATTTATAAATGAAAGTAGCGATCATGCGTACGTATAGATTATTGTCTCCAAGAACAGTGCATTTCTTTTCTAAACTCATATTTTTAAGTAAATACATGTATATACTGGATATATATGATATATATGATATCTAAATCATTAATATCATTCTGTATATAATGAAACATTGAGGACATGAACAACATGTAATTATAAGAGGTCCATTTTTGACTCAAGTACCAAATATCGACAAAACGAACATTATTAACTTAAATGATTACATAATTTTCATAACATGGTAATATGTGATATAAAAGGAATAATAAAATTTAAAAATGTTCTTAAGAAAGTATAAATTAACTTTAGTTTTTTATTCAGGATATTAAATAATAATCATGTCATGTCGGACACGAGGTAAGGGATTTTCTTATCTCACTTTTAATTCCGTGAGATTTCCATTGTTCTCCACTTATTTATTAAATGTGGTGTAATGTGTACTGACAATGATATATATTATCATGAATATATTTATATTCATGGTATTCTGTGATTAATTTTTTGGTTGTTAACTTTTGGTCATACGATTCAATTTGAATACAATGAAGTAAGGTTTTTTCATCTCACTTTTCATTCCCGTGAGATTCATGCTATATTGGACACTATTCCTTATTGTGTGCCATATTTACTGTCCATTTTTGTACTCATTGTGTAATATAATTTAATTTATGATTATTTACATCTAAATTTAATGAATCTTCTTTCATGTGGCTTATGTTTCGTAAGTTACCAAATCGGTAAGGGAATCTTTCACCCTCCTCTTTTTTTTAAAAAGACTTCTTTTTTGTTATGTCTTTTAATTTACATCTTATTATGTTGGGATATGTTATTATATATACTTATTGATGTAAAATTTATGTCCAAGTGATGAGATACCCTTTTTGTCTCATAAACTCATTTTCTTAATTTTAATGTGAAGTTGTTAGGCTGTCAAATTTTTGCAAGGGAACTTCTTAACCGAATTTCAATTCTCTGGGTTCAACATGTACTTCTTGAATAAGTTATCATATGAATATGTGTGAATGAAATATGGTTGTTTTACACTTAATATCCACTTATATTGGGTATATTATTATTTGAAACACATTATAATTTAATTTATTCATCCTTAATCTAAGGATACTATTTTTATAAGGGATTTCATCTCAATTTACGTTCCATTGATACTTAATTGTTGTTCTACACCAATTCACTCTTATATGGTGTATATACTATCCTTTGGAATATTATATCATGAATCCATTTATTCTCATGATATTATAATGTTCTGATTAAATTTTATTCCTCAATTATTTGTATTCAAGCATCTCTCTCTTTTTTTAAAACTCTTTAACTAAAATATTTTTTAAATTTTTTTAAAGGATTATTCTTATAAATATTTCTCATTAATGTACATGTTTCCAAAATGGTTTTTAAAATTTATTTATATGGACATTAATGTTTTCAAATGATAATTCATTTAGATGCTTCAAAGTGGTATGTGACACTTTGATTCAAAAACATCTTTTTAAATTGTTTTGAAAATTATTTGATAAAACATTGTTTATTTCAATATCATGATTTGATATATTGGAATGTGTAAATGTTATCTTCCATTTATATATTTGTTATATGTTATTATTATGTTATGGTTATTGGGAATTGTTTACGTATACAGGTGGTTCCATGATAAACCTAGGTTGGGTGAGCCCGACATAGCTCTCTAATGCATTGGGTAATGTGACGGAGGTGAACGTGATGTTTCTCCTAAGAGATTTAGGTAATATTCTATTATGGGTATTCCATTTTTAACTCCATATGTATCTGTGATGTCTATAATTTATGTTTGATATGGATTCCATAAGTAACCTTTATGATTTATGATTTGTCTGTGTTATTCATAAATTTAATGATTTCCTAAGGTAAGTTATGATTGAAAAGTATGGTTTCATTGATTTGTATTAATTGATGAGATAATGTTTTTCTTCCTTATTTTATAACCCTTATTGAGATTTTTATGCTCATCCCATGTTTTTTAAAGGTTTTCCACAGAAATTAAAGATGGATAGGGTCAAGGATGGGATCAAGGAAAATTTATTCTATCTAAAACATGTAAGTAGACATGTTTCTTTTTAAGATTTATTATTTTATAAAAAAAATCAACACTTAGTAGTAGTGTCTACATGTAACATTCAAGTTGTAATGTAATATTTAGGGACTAATTCACTAAAACTCTAATCCTGAAACGATCCTCCATGTGAATTATTCATTTAATTCATGATTATCTAAGGTTTAAGGTCGGGTCCTTATAGTTGGTATCAGAGGTCGGTTTAGATAACTTTAGTGGTTAGGAAATTCTTTAAGCATAAGTGACATTACCATAATGGTTGGGATATCAGAAAGAGTCATAGTTTTTTTAGACAAATTGAATGAGATTAAGATAACATGAATAAGTATATCTTAGTGTTTACCCTCCTTATAAGATATTATATGATGATTTTACTGATATACCTACACTGACCATTTTGGTTTTAGTAAATGGATAGATCTAGCAGCCACCAAAGTAACAGTGGATGTGACGAAAACATAGAATATTTTCTAAACAAGCAATTGAATGATATGGGATCTTCAATTAGAACACTTGTGGTTATTCTCAAAAAATATCTGGAGTCATGATTAACTACCTGACCCTTAGTGATCTTTATAAGACATCATATATGCGAGAAAAAAATCCGTACGGAAGTTCAAAAAATAATCATAATGGTAACTATGCTCAAAAATATTTGTGTCAAGGATGTGGAAAGAAACGACTAGGAAAATTCTTCAAAAAGACCGGAAGATGCTATAGATGTGGAAATGAATGTCATAACGCAAGAACCTTCCATGGAAAAAGGAAGCATCTAGTTGACTCTAGGAAAGGGAAAGACATCCTTTCTGATGGATCGATTGATTATTTTAAATGTGGTGTTCATGGTCATTATGAAAACACATGTCCTACGAAGAAGTTTTGGGAATGGGATCACCGGAATCATACAAATATTAGTTTACCAATACCTAATGCCATTCCGATTGAGGATGAAGAAACTGAAAATGACTAATGAAAGGTATCGATTATTTCTTAACATATGTTTTCCTATTATTGATATCTTAAGAGATGATTCGTTATTTTGTTATTTGGAAAGAATTTTTTCAGAATAATTTGGAAGGGAATGGTTAATCGATAATAAAGAATGTTTAATGAGTAAGAAGTTAACAAGTAAGCGATTAAAGAGTTATGGTAGAATTAAGGTGGTGAAATGCTTAAAAGTATTAAGGCTCCTCTGATGATGGGATTACATTAGAAGAATTTTTTTAGTGTGTGTAACCTTGATGATTGATATATAAAAATATTATTCAAGGAATAGTTATCTTCTCTTTTGTGGATAAAGTTAAAAAGAACCATTTGGGTTTATATGATCCATCAATTTCAGGAAATTACCAGTTAATAAATTTTGGCATGCAAGACGAAAGATATTAGATAACCTTTGTGGTTAAAATATGTTATGGTTATTTTTGATGAATTTATCTCTTTTGGAAATTTTATAAAATTATGTAGTTTTTGAAAATGGACAACACGAATACTGTATGACAACCCGTCCCATCGGACGAAGCTGTGGGAGTCAAACCCACAACCAAAGTGTAACTGATATTTATCGCCTACCACTGGACTACGTGAAGTCCAAGGTTATTTTGAATAATTATTTTTAGTTAGATGATCATATGAATCTGGAATAAGTTTATTTTGGGTTATATATGTAAATCATTAACCTATCATGGAGAATATGTGATTAGGTTAATTACTTTTATGTATGAGACTTTAAGAGTAACTGATGTTATTTGGAGATAAATGTTATGATTTACCGTGGAAGACTAGGTTATTAAATCCTTCAAATATTTAGGTTTAAATCTTAGTTTGGATTACTTGGAATAATTTTATGTACATCTATTTATCTAATGGTCTATCTTGAACATTGGGTTCTTTTTGTGGAAAAATGGAGAATAAGAGTAATATTTCTATTTATAAAGGATTATCCTTTTGGTGATTATATGATCTCGTACTAATTTTTTTTTGATCTATAAATTCAAGGGAAATAGATATTTCTCCTTTTGAGGATTATGTGATTCTCTAGAAGATGATTCTTGTGCTTTTGATGTGACCAAGTCTTTTTGAATTCTCATCATTTAGAGAAATGGTTAGTTTCGGTAGAAACTTATTAAAAGATGAACCTCTACTTGAAGGTAACTATATTTCCTTATGTTTTTATTATATGTAGAATTTGAATTACTCAAAATTAAGAAAAGGAATGTAAAACAAAAAAGATGTTGGTTTATGTTTCCTACTGGGTAATCACTGACCGTTTACAACATCATAAGTTTCTGATTTTCTTGTGATTACCTTTCTCCTAATCATGTTTCCTATAACTCTCCATCAGAACCTAACCCTTTGTTTTCTCCTCTATATCCATCATTTCATGGAATATTAGTATGGGTTAACACGGGTGACCATTTTACTTCTCTTTCATTCTTTTAAAGTGATAGTTTTACTAACTCATTTTTCCGATGTGGGACTTTCAATAATGTTTTTTATCCCAAATTTTAAAATTGTGAGGACACAATTCCCAAAATGGGGGAAGGATGTAACATCTCAGGTAAATAAATAATACGACTTCTTCAAATTTTTTAATTTTCGAATTAATTATTTATTTTACATTAAAAGGGTTTCTATGTTCGATAGCGTACCCGATATACAACAACGGGTTTCTTTGAAATCTTACATTGCACACTAATAATATATTATTATTTTAAACGGTAGTTAACTCCTAGTCATTATATTGGCGGGAATGAATGAAACTAACTACAATATGATTATACATGTTTGTTAAATGTGTTAACATATATCCAATAATAGTTAGAGGCTTAAAATGTGAATGACTCTAATTTTAAGCATAATTTACATTAAAAGGCTGATTTATCGCCTTTTAATGGAGGACCCTTTTTAAATCTGGATTTTGTCACTTTAATACATTCTATATGACCAAATAAAATCCTTATTTTGAATGGAGACATAAAAATTTACTTTGGGTAAATTGTTTAAATTTTTCTGCTAAAGGTCATTTTTAATTAATAGTGAAAAATATTTTATATTAATTCCAAAGTGCCTTTTAATCTAATTATTTATATTTTTAGATTATATTTTTAATTAGTTTTAAAGTGAAATTAAAATATATTCTTTCCATTTAATCCAATGTTGTTCATTGAAATTAATTTCACTTTGAAATTGGACACAAACAAGTATCAATCTTTTGATAGTTATTGTTTCATAAAAACAGACTATTTGTTTTGATAACGGGAATTAATTTTTAAGTTACATAATGACACATCTATTTTTTGAATTTGTAAAAATAGACATCATTTTTGAATTCGGAATATCAAATATATCTTAGGCTGAATTTTTGGTATTTTTCTGAAAAACATCAATTTTTTATGAATAGTGAAACCACTTAGTGGTAGTTAAAAAAACTGACTTTTTCATTTAAATGGAATTTTACAACTTCTGTTTATTGAATTTTGAAAATCTGACATACATGGTTGTTATCAAGAAGTAAAATGAGGATCAATAAGATGAAAATAATTTTTGGTGAATAGTAGTTTTTGACTTTTATTTACAGCGGTTAAAGATAAATAAGGTAAATCAAGGTAAAAAGAATATTATAATAATTCAAAATTACCTTAAAACTATTCCAAACCTTATTGGTTGAGACAATAACGAGCATGGGAATTTTTGGGACGATTTTGGGACCCCATTGAGCCACATGGGAATGGTAATGACAATTTAGATTAATTATTTTAATGTGAAGACAAAATTGATAGTAAAAAAATCATTTAGTAATTAATTTTAATATGGTGTTATATAAGTCCTCTTTTCAACTATAAACATTATTTTGAAAGCTAAAAATATTTCCCACATGATATTATTTTTTTATAATTTTTAGACATTGAATAAATTAAATTATTTATGACATAATAATGATGTAGTATTTACCTCGTTAATAAATGATTTAAATAAATAAGATTATAATGATTAATATATTATAAAAAACATTTCCAGTTATGATTGGATGATTTTATTTAAAATATTAGTCATCTTATATTCGACCTTAATGATTTTTTGACCATTATAAACCTTATATCATTATATAATAAAATAATTTTTTCACACATTACTGAAGAGCCCCTTCTCTCCCCTATAAAAGGAGACCATTTATATCCAATTCCTGAAACCTCTCAAGCCATTTGGATAGTCCAAAATCTGACCAATTAAGATCAAAACATCTATATCCTCATCCTAGAATCCTTACCTTAGGCATATGGTCCTTCAAGATGTCCTTTGGTTCAAACCAAATGAAGCAACCCAAATTAAAGGTAACAGTATCTCTTAAATTTTTTTTATTATATTTTACTTGTCCAACCCTTAACTATTTTTCTTCATTTCTTTTGTAACAAAACCAATATCCTTAATATACTAGGCTGTTTTTATATGATGTATTCTAACAACACTTACACACCTCCATCTAATGGATAAAGAACATAATGTTTTAGTGGATAAAAAACTAACGCCTCACGAAACGATGATTGTTCAATTACATCTTACCACCTCTCATGGTGGCCATTATGATGGCACTGTATTTGTATATGATTTATATTATATTTATGATTTGTTTATTCTTCTGTACTACCCAATTATATCAAGCCTTTATGGTTTCCATAGTGGGTAAATACGATAATCTCATTTGAGGAAGTGCGGACTACATCCCCCTCAAAGTGATGTGACTCATTAATGTCTCATGTGGAATGTATAAAGGATAGAGTTAATTATATTATAATTTAATTTTAATATACCTACATATCATTATGTTTTAATTCTAATAAAATAATAAATAGAAATGAAAGTAGCGTTTATGCGTACGTACGACTTACCGTTTCCATGAACAGTGCATTTCATTTCATAACTCACAATTTAATGTAAATACATGTATATAATGGATATATGTTATATATATGATAAATAAATCATGAATATAATTCTGGATATAATGAACCTTTGACCACATGAACAACGTGTAATTATAAGAAGTCCATTTTTGACTCAAGTATCAAATATCGAAAAAATGAACATTATTAACTTCAATGATTACATAATTTTCATAACATGGTAATATGTGATATAAAAGTAATGATAAACTTGAAAAAGGTTCTTTATAATGTAGAAATAAACTTTAGTTTGTTATTTAGGAGAATAAATAACGATCAAGTCAAGTCGGACACGAGGTATGGGATTTTCTTATCTCACTTTTAATTCTGTGAGATTTCCATTGTTCGCCGCATATTTATTACTTGGGGTGTAATTTATACTGACATTGATAAATATTATCATGATTAGATTTATATTCATGGTATTCTGTGATTCATTTTGTGGTTATTAACTTTTGGTCATATGATTCAATTTGAATACAATGAAGTAAGGGTTTTTCATCTCTCTTTTTATTCCCGTGAGATTCATGCTATATTGGCCACTATTTCCTTTTTTGTGGAATATTTTCTCTCCATTTTTTACTATTTATGTAATATACCTTAATTTATGAGTATTTACATCTAAATTTATTGATTATTCTTTCATGTTGTGTATGTTTTGTATGTTACCAAATCTGTAAGGGAATCTTTCACCCTCCACTTTTTTTTAAAAAGACAACATTTTGTTATGTCTTCTAATTTACATCTTATTATGTTGGGATATGTTCTTCTATATAATTATTGATGTAAAATTTATGTCTATGTGATGAGATACCCTTTTTATCTCATCAACTCATTTTCTAAATTTTAGAGCGACGTCGTTAGGCTGTCGAATTTTTGCAAGGGAACTTCTTAAACCAATTTAAATTGTTTGGGTTCAAATTGTACTTCTTGAATATGTTATCCTATGAATATGTGTGAATGACATCTGATTTTTTTACACTTAATATCCACTTATATTGGGTTTATTATTATTTGTCACGCATTGTTATGTAATTTATTTATCCTTAATCTAAGGATACAGTTTTTATAAGGGATTTTTTCTCAAATCACGATCCATTGTGACTTCATTGTTGTTGTGCACCAATTCACTCTTATATGTTGTATATACTGTCCTTTGTATTATTATATCATGAATCCCTTTTTTCCCATGATATTATAATGTTTTGATTAAATGTTATTCCTTATTTATTTTTATTCAAGCATCTCTCTTTTTGTTAAAAAAACTCTTTAACTAAAATATCGTTTTAAATGTTTTAATGGTTTATTATTCTAAATATTTCTCATTAATGTCCATGTTTTCAAAATGGGTTTTAGAATTTATTTATATGGACATTAATTTTTTCAATTGTTAATTCATTTCAATGCTTCAATGTTGTATGGGACACTTTGATACCAAAATCTCTTTTTAAATGGTTTTGAAAATTATTTGATAAAACATTGTTTATTTAAATATCTTGATATGATATATTGGAATGTGGAAATGTTATCATTCCATTATACATGTTTTATATTTTATGATTATGTTATGGTTATTGGTAATTGATTACGTATATGGGTGGTTCCGTGATAAACCTAGGGAGGGTGAGCCCGACATAGCTCTCCAATGAATTGTGTAACGTGATGGAGGTAAACATGATGTTTATCCTAAGAGATTTAGGGAATATACTGCGATGGGTATTCCAAGTTTAACTCCCTATATAGATTTGATAGCTATAATGTATGTTTGATATGGATTCCATAAGTAACGTTTATGATTTATGATTTGTGTTTGTTATTCATAAATCTTATTATTTCATAAGTATGTTATGATTGAAAAGTATGGTTTCATTTATTTGTATTCATTGATGGGATAATGTTTTTCTTCCTTATTTTATAACCCTTACTGAACGTTTTATGATCATCCCAAGTTTTTGAAATGTTTCACATAGGAATTAATGATGGATAGGGTCATGTATGGGATCAAGGAATAGTCATGCTATCTAAAACATTGAACTATACATGTTTCTTTTTAAGAGTTTTTATTTTATGAAAAAATCGATATTGAGTAGTAGTGAGTACTTGTAACATTAAAGTTGTAATTTAATAGTTAGGGCCTAATTCTCTAAAACACTAACCTGAAAAGATCCTCAATGTGATTAATTAATTTAATTCCACATTATGTAAGGTTTAAGGCTGGTTCCTTGTAGTTGGTATTAGAGGTCGGTTAAGATAACTTTAGAGGTTAGGAAATTCTTTAAACATAAGTGACATTACCATAATGGTTAGGCTATCAGAAAGATTCATAGTTTTTTTAGATAAATTGAATGAGTTTTAGATAACATGAATAATTATATCTTAGTGTTTACCCTCCTTATAAGATAATTTATGATGATTTTACTGATATACTCACACTGAACTTTTTGGTTTTAGTAAATGGCTAGATCTAGTAGGCACCAAAGTAACAGTGGATGTGAAGAAAACTGTGACGATTTTCTGAACAAGCAACTAAATGAAATGGGAGCTGAAATTAGGACACTTGTGGTTATTCTCAACCAACTATATGGAGTCATGATTTACCACCTAAACCTTAGTGATCTTTATAAGACATCATATATGCGAGAAACAAATCCTTACAGAAGATCAGTTAATAATCATAAAAGTACGTATGTTCAAAAAACATTATGTCAAGGATATGGAAAGAAACACCTAGGAAAATTCTTCAATGGGGAGAGAAGATGCTATAGATGTGGAAATGAAGGTCATAAAGAAAGAACCTTCTATGGAAAAAAGGAAGCATCTTATTGACTCTAGGAAAGGGAAATAGGTCCTTTCTGAGGGATCGATTGAATGTTTTAAATGGGGTGTGCATGGTCATTATGAAAACAAGTGTCCTATGAAGAATTTTTGTGAATGGGATCACTAGGATCATACAAATATTTTTTTACCAATACCTAATTCTATTCTGATTGAGGATGAAGAAACTGACAATGACCAATGAAAGGTATGGATTATTTCTTAACATATGTTTTCCTATTATTAAAATCTTAGGATATGATTCATGATTTTTTTGTAGGAAATAAGTATTTCCGAATAAGTTGGAAGGGAATGGTTAGTGGATCATGAAGAATGTTTAATGAGTAAGAAGTCAACATATAAGGTATTCAAGAGTTATGGTAGAATTTAGGATGGTGAAATGCCTAAAATTATTAAGGCTCTTCTAATGATGGGATTACATTATAAGAATTTTTATAGTATGTGTAACCTGGATGATTGATATATGAAAATTTTATTAAAGTAATAACTATCTTCTCTTTTTTCATATAGTTATAAATAACCATTTGGGTTTATATGATCCTTGAATTTTAAGAAATTACTGGTTAATACATTTTGTCATGGAAAACGTATGTTATTAGATAACCTTTGTGGTTAAAATATGTTATGGTTATTTTGGGTGAATTTATCTCTTTTGGAAATGTTATAAAATTATGTAGTTTTTGAAAAGGGATAACACGCAAACCGTGTGACAACCCATCACGTCGAATGAAGCTGTGGAAATCGAACCCACAACCAAAGTGCAACTGGTATTTATCAACCACCACTGGACTACGTGAAGTCCCTGGTTAGTATGAATAATTCTTTTTAGGTATATTATCTTATGAATCAGGAATAAGTTGATTTTGGTTTATCTATGGAAATGATTAACCAATCATTGAGGATATGTGATTAGGTTAATTACTTTTAATTATGAGACTTTAAGAGTAACTGATGTTATTTGGAGATAAATGTTAAGATTTAACATGGTAGACTATGTGATTAAATTCATCAGAGATTTGGGTTTCAATCTTAGTTTAGATTACCTAGAAGAATTTTTATGATATATATTTAATTAATGGTCTTTCTTAATCCTTGGGTTCTTTTTGTGGAATTTTTTAGACTAAGAGTAGTATTTATTTTTAAAAAGGATTATCCTTTTAGTGATTATTTGATCTTTTACTGAAATTTTTTTTTGATGTCTAAATACAAGGGAAATAGATAGTTCTCCTTTTGTGGATTATGTGATTCTCTAGAATATTATTCTTGTGATTTTGATGTGACCAAGTCATTTTGAATTTCATCGTTTAGATAAATGATTAGTTTTGGTAGAAATATATTAAAAGATGAAACTTTACTTGAAGGTAAGTATATTTCCTCATGTTTTTATTCTATATAGAAGATGAATTAATCAAAATTATGAAAAGGAAAGTAAAAAAATGTTGTTGGTTCATGTTTCCTACTGGGTAACCAAAGACTGTTTCCAACATCATAAGTTTGTGATTTTCTTGTGGTTAAATTTCTCCTAATCATGTTTCCTATCACTCTCCATCAGAACCTGACCCTTTTTTTTCTCCTCCATATCCATGTTTTCATGGAATATTAGTATGTGTTAACTCGGGTGACCATTGTAATTCTCTTTCTTTCTTTTAAAGTGATAGTTTTACTGACTTTTTTTTCCGATATGAGACATTTAATAAAGTTTCCGAGCCCAAATTTTAAAATTGTGAGGACACAATTCCCATAATGGGGGAAGGATGTAACATCCCAGGTAAATAAATAATATTAATTTTTCATATTTATTAACTTTTAAATTAAATATTAATTTTACTTTAAAAGGATTGCTATGTTCGATAGCATATCTGAAACACAAAAACGTGTTTCATGGAAATCTTATGTTGCACAATAATAATATTTTATTATATTAAATGGTAGTTAACACTTAGTCATTGCATTGGAGAGAATGAATGAATCTGAATACAATATTATTATACATGTTTTCTAAATGTATTAACATTTATCCAGTAAAATTTAGAGGGTTAAAATGTGAATGAATCTAATTTTAAGCATAATTTACATTAAAAGGCCAATTTATAGCCTTTTAATGGAGAACCATTTTTAAATATAGTTTTGGTCACATTAATACATTCTATATGAACATATAAAATCCTTCGTTAGAATGGGGACATCAAAATTTACTTTGTGTTAATTTTTGGAATTTTTCCGATAAAGATCATTTTTTAATGAATATTGAAAAATATTGTATTTTAATTCCAATGTGCATTTTAATCTAATTTATTTATATGTTTAGATTATATTTTTAATTGGTTATAAATTGAAATTAAAATATATTTTTACCATTTAATCCAATTTTGGTCATTGAAATTAATTTCACTTTGAAATTGGACATAAACAAGTATCAATCTTTTGATAGTTGCTGTTTCTCAAAAACATGATATTTGTTTTGATAACATGACTTAATTATAAAATTAACTATTTCCACATCTATGTTTTGAATTTGAAAAAATAGACATCATTTTTGAATTAGGAGTATCAAATATAGCTTAGGATGAATTTTTGGTATTTTTCTGAAAAAACTTAAATTTTTGATGAATAGTGGATCCGCTTATTGGTAGTTAAAAAAACTGACGTTTTCATTTAAATGGAATTTTACCACTTTTGTGAATTGAATTTCGAAAATCCAATATACATGGTTGTTATAAAGAAGTAAAATTTGGTTCAATAAGATGAAAATAATTTTTGGTGAGTAGTAACTTTTGACGTTTATTTACCGCCGTTAAAGGTAAATAAGGTAATTGAAGGTAAACAAAATATTATAAAAATTCAAAATTACCTTAACACTTGTCCAAACCTTATGGTTTGAGTAATTTGAGACCATGAGTATCTTTGGGCGATTTTGGGACCCCATTGAGCCACTTGGGAGTGATAATGACAATTTTGATTAATTAATTTAATGTGAAGACAAAATTGACATTAACAAAAATATTTTAATAATTAATTTTTATATGGTGTTAAATAAGTCCTATTTTAAAATATAAATATTATTTGGAAATCCAAATAGATTTCCTACATGATAGTAATTTTTTATAATTTTTAGGCATTGAATAAATTAATTTATTTATGACACATTAATGATGCACTATTTACCTCGTTAATAGATGGTTTAAATAAATAAGATTATAATGAATAAAATATTATACAAAACATATCCAATTCTTATTGGATGATTTTTTTTCGAATATTAGTCATCCTATCTTTGACGTTAAGTATTTTTGGACCATTAGAAACTGAATATCATTATATAATATACTAATGTTTTCAAGCATTCCTAAAGAGCCCCTCCTCTCCCTTAAAAAAAGCGATCATTTATATCCAATTACCCACACCTCGCAAGCCATTTGGCTCGTCAAAACTCTTCCAAGTTATGCTCCAAAAATCCCTATCCTCCTCATATAATCCCTACATTAGGCAGATGGCACTTCTGGAATTCCTTTGGTTCAAACTAAAGGGAGTTTCCCAAATTAAAGGTAATTGTTTCTCTTAAATTGTTTTATTTTATTTTACATCTCCAACACCAAAACTCATTTTATTCCATTATTTGGTAACAACACCAGTATCCTCGATATACATGGATTTTGATATAACAAGGATTCTTACTACACTTACACACACCTCCATATAATGGATAAAAACATAATGTTTCCGTGGATGACAGACTAATGCCTCATGAAACGATGATTGTTCAATTACATCTTAACACCTCTCATGGTGGCCATTATGATGGAAATATTTTTATATATGATTTGTATTAAGTTTATTATTTCCTTATGCTTCTTTACTACCCAATTATATCAAGACTTTATGGTTTCCTTATTGGGTAAATACCATAATCTCATTTGAGTAAGTGCGGACTACCGCCGCCTCAAAGTGATGTGACTTGTTAATGCATTATGTGGGATGTATAAATGATATAGTTAATGATATTATATATGATATTATACTAGAATTTTAATATAACTATGTATCATTATATTTTAAATCCATTAAAATAATAAATAGAAATTAAAGTAGTGTTCATGTGTACGTACAGTTTACCATCTCCATGAACAGTGCATTTCATTTCTTACCTCACAATTTTATGTAAATACATGTATATACTTGTTATATATGATATATTTGAAATATAAATCATGAATATCAATCTGTATATAGTGAAACATTGTCCACATGAACATCATGTAATTATAAGAAGTCCATTTTTGTCTCAAGTACCAAATATCGACAAAACGAACATTATTAACTTAAATGATTACATAAATTTCATAACATTGTAATATGTGATATAAAAAGAATAATAAACATGAAAAAGGTTCTTAAGAAAGTATAAATTAACTTTTGTTTATTATTCAGGATATTAAATAACGATCAAGTCAAGTCGGACACGAGGTATGGGATTTTCTTATCTCACTTTTAATTCTGTGAGATTTCCATTGTTCGCCACTTAATTATTACATATGGTTTAATGTGTACGGCCATTGATATATATTATCATGATTAGAATTATATTAATGGTATTATGTGATTCATTTTTTGGTTATTAACTTTTGGTCATATGACTCAATTATAATATAATGAAGTAAGGTTTTTTCATCTCACTTTTTATTTCCGTGAGATTCATGCTATATTGGCCACTACTTCCTTTTGTGTGGCACTTGTGCTATCAATGTTTGTACTCTTTTTGTAATATATGTTTATTGATGAGTATTTAAATCTAAATTGAATGATTCTTCTTTCATGTGGCATATTTTTTGTATGTTACTAAATCGGTAAGGGAATCTTTCAACCTCCTCTCTTTTTTTAAAAAGACTTCTTTTTGTTATTTCTTTTAATTTACGTCTTATTATGTTGGGACATGTTCTTCAATATCATTATCGATGTAAAATTTATGTCCAAATGATGAGATACCCTTTTTATCTCATCAACACATTTTCTGAATTTTAAAGTGACGTCGTTAGGCTATAGAATTTTTTTCAAGGGAACTTCTTAACCCAATTTCAATTCTTTGGGTTCAACTTGTACTTCTTGAATATATTATCCTATGAATATGTGTGAATGACATCTGATTGTTTTACACTTAATATCTACTTATATTGAGTGTATTATTATTTGTCACCAATTATTATGTAATTGATTTATCCTTAATCTAAGGATACCATTTTTATAAGGGATTTCGTCTCAATTTGTGTTCCCTTGAGACTTCGTTGTTGTTGTGCACAAATTCACTCTTATATGGTGTATATACTATCCTTTGGAATATTATATCATGAATCCCTTTATTCTCAGAATATTATAATGTTCTAATTAAATGTTATTCCTCAGTTATTTATATTCATGCGTCTCTCTATTTTTAAAAAACTCTTTAACTAAAATATCGTTTTAAATGTTTTAAAGGTTTATTCTTGTTAATAATTCCCTTTAATGTCCATGTTTTCAAAATGGGTTTTAGAATTTATTTATATGGGCATTAATGTTTTCAACTGATAATTCATTTATATGCTTCAAATTGGTATGGGACACTTTGATTCAAAAATCACTTTTTAAATGGTTTTGAAAATTATTTTATAAAACATTCTTTATTTCAATATCTTGATTTGATATATTAGAATGTTTAAATGTTATCGTGCCTTTATACATGTGTTATATGTTATGATTATGTTATGTTTATTGGGAATTGTATAGGTATATGGGTGGTTCTGTGGTAAACCTAGGGTGGGTGAGCCCGATATAGATCTCCAATGCATTGGGTAACATGACAGAGGTAAATGTGATGTTTCTTTTAAGTGATTTAGGGAATATACTATAATGGGTATTCCATGTTTAACTCCATATATAGCAATGATAGATATAATGTAATTTTGATATGGATTCCACAAGTAAGCTTTATTATTTATGACTTGTGTATGTTATTAATAAATCTTATGATTTCCTAAGGTATGTTATGATTAAAAAGAATGGTTTCATAGATTTGTATTTATTGACGGGCTACTATTTTTCTTCCTTATTTTATAACCCTTACTGAGCTTTTTATGCTAATCCCTAGTTTTTTAAATGTTTTCCACAGGAATTAAAGATGTATAGGGTCAAGTATGGGATCAAAGAAAAGTCATGATATCTAAAACATGGAACTAGACATGTTTCTTTTTAAGAGATTTTATTTTATGAAAAAATGGATACTGAGTAGTAGTGTCTGCTTATAACATTCAAGTTGTAATGTAATAGTTATGGCCTAATTATCTAAAACTCTAAACCTGAAAAGATCCACAATGTGAACTATTCATTTAATTCATGATTATGTAAGGTTTAAGGACGGTTCGTTATACCAACTCTCAAAACTAACATACAGAAAAATAAATAAAAGTAACATATATATCTTTCAAAACCCTAGGTAATATGAAAGAAAAAATTAAAATGGGAGTTAACAAAAAATTCTCTTAAGATTCATTAAAAAGGGTTCTATGAAAAAACATCAACTATGTTGTGTATGGGAAAAATGAATCCATATCATAACTATATTTTTCATTGAGTTTTGTTTAATAGAAAGTCCACTATAAAGACACACCAAATAACATTTCTATTTTTTATATACATTATAAACTAGTATTCCTAATATTCTTATAATCACATCATTCATTAAATTCCTAGATTATATAAATCCATGATCTATAGAGAAATTGTAAACTCCATTATACCTATAGGGACATGTAACATAACACCATCATGTATAATAGATATATCAAATCTTATTACTTTTCTAAAAATTTCATCAAATCCCATTAATCATAACCGCATATATAATATACATGAACAAACTAATATTCATAAAAATGGGCCTCCAATAGTGATAGAGCTATGCTACTGTAAACTACTCAAAACAGACTCTGAATACAAATTTTCTCCATTTTTATCACTCATGTGGGAAAATATGTGATGCATAGTAAATGGAAAACTACGATATTGATACTACAACCTCACATGGTGTGTGTATTTTGGAGTCTGAAAGGTATTAATTTACACTATAGAGCCTTATTATTGAGATATATATGGTGTTTTATAATAATAAACAAGGTGTGTGAATCTCAATGGGTGGTAGAAATATACCTCACTACACTATTTGTTTTGTGATTTCAAATTGAGAATTATTCCCTTCCTGAGAAACTAAGTATGGGATGTGATAGATGTCTATGGTAGGTACTAAAAAATACTGTTTTATGTACTGATATAGAAATGTTTTTTCCTCTATATACACACCATTTGAGTTATATTGGTTATATGGGAATGTTCTCTCATACAGGTGAGCTCAAGTATCTATTTAGAAGACGTGGTGTGTGATTTGGATCTACAAACCATTTGAAATTTATATACTATTTAAAAAATCATAGTTTCCATGTGTAATGGGGAATATAATAATTTTCCCAGAAACACATAGTGGGATCATTATATATTTAACAAAAAATATATCCACAATTTGAAACTTATTTAAAAGTATTTCACTAATATCACAACTCATCCACAATCTCGGCTCATCCATATGTTTGGATAGATCCACCATAAATACGTGGTGTCTATACAAAAATAAAAAATTATTCTAAATTTATGAACTCATGTCATGAAAACAGTATAGATTCTCCCAATATAGAGACATGAGAGGTATTATCGGGGTAGAAATGTGTAAATAGTATATATAATAAGTCTCACCACCCAATTATTTATTGGAAAATGTGTTCTCCAACTAATAATAAAATCATGTATTCCAGAAGACAGTCACATTGATCAAAAAAAATATAATATATTAGATTATAAAATTATTATAGTTATTTAAATGAAAAATAAATTAATAATAAATGCATAATTTGAAAATAAAGTATTACCTCAATGGATGATTGATGAGGCTTTAAATATTAATTGATATCCAAATAACTCAATCTATTAATCCATAAAGAATGAAAAGTTACAAAATATAATATCCCATAGGGTGTTTTATATTTAGTATAATCCCCTAATAATATGGGGGAAAATGAATTTATAAAACGATTTTTTAATTAATCATTTATTTTTTTTAATATACAAAATTAGGTACAGTTCAGATCCCAAGACATGATTATTCATTATATTTATCCAATGTAAACCCCCCATCATTTTTGAAGTCATGGTGATATATTTTCTAAATGTTTGTCTATTAATAATATATTGAAATTCAAATTCATTTGATATCAATCTATTAATTTTATAAATATAAAAATTCCTTTAAAATTTTTATAATCACAAAATCCTAGAAAATTATAGAACAATGATAAAGAAATATGTCCCATGTTCAATGAAACCCTTAAAATAGATGTTATTTACAATGGTAAACATATCATTATATAACATTAAGTGTCCTATCACTTAAAATTTATATGGGAAATTAATATATCTCAATGAAATACCGGGTTTACTATTCAATGATCCCTGATTGAGTTCCTATTGTTGAAATTAACAAACAAAGACTAGATATTCACAACTTTTGATACTCAGTTGATGTTGGATGTGGTAGAGGATTCTTTATATTTCATCAAGACTCTATATTAACACTATCATATTTTTTGTGACATTTTTTCTAGGTTAATGTATCATTGACGTTCATTATTCTATGGAGACTATGATGTTTTGATAAGAATGAACACAATATTACGAGTAATTTATGAATTAATATTAGTATTATAAAATTATTGGTGGAAAAAATATGGTTTATTATTGATTCAATTGAGGATTTATATTTATCTGGTATTTTATGTTTTCAGTATTTATGTATTATTACATTACCCTAATTTTATGACTACAATGATGTTGGGATCTCATCAATCATTGAGGGCCCTGAAACCCTTTGATCCAGAGATAGTTGTATATATTCTTCTTGATTTCTCTTTTGGATGTATTAGGAAAGGCTATGATAATAAATATTTTTAATGAGGATTGGATATTACATTATTATTTCTCAATTAAGTCATAAGGTTGGTTTATCTAGATGTTACATTTCTTGATTTTTAGACTAAATAATTTTTTGAATATTCATGGAATATTCCTCTTAATGTAATCACATATCATTTTTATCATTAGTATACATAAATTATATAGACATTTAGGGGGTAAATGATTTTATTATTCTTTTATAATCTATATCAAGATTATAATCCCATATTTTTGGAGTGTCTAAATGTTAAATTAAAAGAGTATAACCATTCATGTAACACACAATTAGGTTTTTAATCCTTCATAAAAACAACTTTAAAATGTATTATAGGTGAAATTAAGACAAAAATCAAATTTATATTATTGGAGTGAAAATCATGGAGGTTATAAAAGTCCATATAGATAAATCTATAAATATAGAGGATTTATAGGTAATAAACTAGAATGATGTGGATGATTAGTTTACAAGGGAAAAATTTATATCATTTATGGCTAAGAGTTTGAGGGAATATATTAATTTCATGGAATATTTTTTATTTAATAACTATTTATTATATTTTGATTTAGATTTCCTATTCTGATTAAATATAAACCCCTTTCTTAATTATGTGCAATATCTTTTGTTAATAAGATTTGTAGATCAGTTGAATTGAGTACTCCTACGGGAGGCAACATGAGGATCTCTAGGGAGTGTGTCTGTGAGCTTGTTCTGGGTGAATATTATATTTCAAGGGACCCAGTCTCTATATAAATTAATAAAATGTATTTAAATATATATAATGTATTGGATATATGTTATGTAAATATTCATGGATTCTTATTAGTGGATGAAGATTTTCATTAACTTTTATGTCGACCCGAAATATTATTTTGGGGAAATATATTTTCATTTTGGGAAAATACAGATGAAGATTTATATTATTATATATCCATTGGGGAATTTTATTCCATATCAACGTGTGGGGATGGTATCGATGTTGTCAAATGTTTTAATAGATAAAACTATTTTTTTATATAGGATGTGACAAGTTTAAATTCTATGTAAAAGATTGTTTTAGGAATATAACCACACCTAATTTTATATTATATATATTTATATATATTAACTTATTGTATAACACATCAAAAAAATTCATAGTTAAGAATAAATATTGATGAGTTTTTAAAATAATAATTCATTCACTGTAGTATATCACCATTGATAAGTATAGTGTAGTTGGTAAAATTGATAATATATTTTTTGAATTATATATTGATTACTAGTAGCTAAACCATGTGATAGTAAATAAATTTCTAACACCTTTCTAAGGTAAAATATTTTTTTCTTATTTAATAGGAGAATGTTTTTCTCCTAAAATTGAATCATGATTTGGATATCACATGATGATAGATATTGATAAAAATTATAAAAATAAAATTAAAAAAATTTTAATTGAATTATCAATAGTTAATTAAGTTTATTGGTGATACATATTTACATTTTATATTAAAATAGATTCTCTTTTGGGTATCTCAACCCTCCTTTCATGAATATTTCATAGTCATATTCAATAATATTTCCTTTAAATCAATATTATAGGAAGAGCATGTTCAGGTTCTCTAAATGATACAGATGTTTCCGAGGGAAGATTATTTACATAAATACATGTGAAATTGTTGATTTTTGGTATATAAGGATAATTTTAATGGTCATGTATTTACATTTAATTTGGTATTTGTGGACCTATAAATGAAAAATATTCATATTTGTTTGAACCCATTGAGGATCAATTTTAATGATTTTTGTTTCATTTACATTGATAGTAATTTATATGGTAGATACCCATTTTATCAATTATTTAAAATCCATTATTACCTATTAATAAAAAGAAATTTTTTTCATAAACATATAAGTGTCAATATTAATTTTTGTGTTAGTAAGAAAATTTTAAGTCTTACCAAGTTCTTTGAGAATTTGAAGAGTTCATTCAATATGTGTAATATTATGGCTCATATCATCTGGGTTTTATAAATGATCTATTTGAGATAAAAGTTTATCTAATTGTGGGAATTTGTGGTTATATCCTTCTAGATGGAATTAATACACTATCAATTTAATGATTTCATTATTGGAGTTGAATTTATGTTTTGGAGGCATTATTTTATTAGTTATTTATTTATGGTTTATGTTGATCGTATGAGTTTGAGATATTTATTTTCGATAAATAATTTTTTTATTATATATATTGTTGTCGTAATATCTAATATATTGTTTTTATTTAATAAAATATACCACTACAAAGTGTAATGTGTTGGGAAATGATACTATGATGGTATATTATAGGTATATTTATCACCAAGTGAGAAATTAAAAATGATGGAGTTATAAGAATTTATGTATATTCTAATTGAAATAATTTATTATAGTACATATGTTTATAACATATATGTGACATCATTATTAGTTTTTTAGATGGAGTAATCCATGTCTGTAGACCCCGTGGTACAGGGGTTGGGAGGTTCAATATTTAATTTTGATCTTTATAACGCCTGGAATGAAGATAAGGATAATTTTGAGTTAATTCATAAGAAATTATTTATTCCCCAATATATGTTGTAAGAATTATTTCATGATTATCATAATTAATCATTCATATTATATCTAGTTAATATCTAATTCTTTAAAGTAATTGTTCTCAAGGATTGAAATGATTAGGTTTTAGAAAATATTTGTATCTTAGTGCATTTTGAACAAAAAAGTGAATGTGAGGCAACTGGTTGTGGATGGTTTTTTTCCATCCCATAGACATTAAATAGTATATTTAGTGGATAAACCCATATATTTTGTTACATGATTACCCTATGATCAAAGGGTTTTTTTGTTTTCAGGTTATTGTTGATATATTAAAAATCATGGATTATTTTTTTCATTTTAATGAATTAATTGCAATAGATATTTTTTCAATGCAATATATGGTAGAGAAATTAAGTCATATTGATGTCCAAAGGGTGACAGTATCTAATTTTTATGCTCAATTTAGGTCATGTTATTATAAGGTTTTTTCTGTCTTTTTGGAAACTATTTATGCCTTACTATAGTATTTAATACATAAATAGATAATGAAACTGAGTAGATGTTACATTACATAAAGAATATGATGAGGTTTTTTGTCATTTATTTTATAGGATTATTGTGTCATAATATGTTTTTGTTGGAATTATCTTATAATTATAGTAATTATTTAATTTTTTCTGTTGCAACTTTTAGATATTTATAAGGCTAAATGTGTTAATTTTTAATATGCCTAGTTCATATTATTGAGGTTATAAAAAATAAGTTGAAAATAGTAGATGATATAGATAATGAAGTTGAAATTGATTTGTATAACTTGAGGAACACTCCGGGTATTTTTAAATCCAATTTAAGCTAGTGAAATAGAATGATATTGTTTTTAATTTTTCATCATTCCTTCTTGAAATTTTATTTCCAACATGGTAAATGAAAGTTTGGAAAGTAATTTTGTTTTCAAATAGATTAATTGTCCTATTTTAAACATTATTGTGTATTATATTTGTATGGAATAATTTTTTCTACCACCATATATAGATTGGATTAATAATTCTTTCCTTGCCTAATAACATGTAAATATTTATCAAATCCGTCATTTTTAATTGAATTTATTTTTATTGACATTAAATAGGAAATACATTTTATAATGTACTAGTTTAAAATTATGGATTATAGAGATAATTTCCAACATGGACTTCTTATTGAATTAATATTTCTAATTTGGACATATTGATAAGTAAATCAATGCGCTTTGGAAGTGGAATCTCATATATTATTGTAATAAAACGAATTGCTTTAATATATTGATTTTGTTTTTATTGGAAGAATTATAATATAATTATGAATATTGAACTGATGAAAATGATTATGACATTTTTTCTTTTATATGATTGTGGTTTTATTTTATGAAATAATAAAAGGGCATAAAATTGGTCAATAATTTAGAATCCAATACATTTTATGATTTTTAGTTTTTAAAAATACATAATATTGTTTTAATGTCTAAAAATATCAATTATAAAATAGAAATTTTATTATTAGTAAATTCAAATTACGAGTATGATGCAAGATTTGAGATGTGATCTTCTCCAATAAGATATAATTTTTGAAATTATAATAGTCATATTAAGTATTTTAAATTTTTGGTGTTGGTGAAAAATATTTGTTTTTATATTTAATTATTTATGTAAATAATATTTAGTATATAAATACTCTAAAATAAATTTTAATAACTTCATTCATTTCGTAGATATTGGCTTAATGGAATATTATAAATGGGAATGTAAAATTACAAATTTTTTATTAGAATTAATTTTTTGAATAGGTACTTATAGTCTTAGTTATAATTATACCTTTTTTTCTAATAAGATATTTTATATCATTTCCTATATGTTCTCACATAGAATAAATCCTTGGAGTAAGGGTTGTGGGGAAAATGTATGATTGTAGGATAGAAAAACATAATGTATATTTAATGAATTATAACTAAGGGTTCATTATCAATATGGAATTGAGGTAATCGACTAAATATTATAAATCCACTAAATTACCCTATGTTAAATTTTCATTATTTTTATATTATGATATGTGTGAATGGTTCATTACAATGTGTAATATGAATTATGATGAAATATTGAAAAAAAATTATGATATATATGACATTGATGTAATTTATTTTAATTTTTAATTTTGAAATGATTATTTAGTCCACATTGGAGGGTAATTGGCATGAAATGGTCAATAATGGAAAGTAAACATTAAAACTATTAGAAAATATTTTTTTAGTGAAAAAATGTTGAATTATTTTTAATTATGGTAGATTAATTGTTAAATTTATTTTCTCATGGGGTATTATGAATACCCAAAAAAATGTTAAATAAATTGATATATAGTTTTGATCAATATGGTGGTAATTTATTTTCAAAATTTATATGGGAATTTTATTTTTAGTTATGATGAACATATTTATAATGAAATAATGAAAATTAAATAAAATTATTTATTATTTTTGGGGTTTATTTTTAAAAACATTGGAATATTTGATGTTAAGTCTGCACGGTGGTTATTCCACAATTTATAGAAATTTCATTGAGTGCAAGAAATGATATTTATTTAAGAGGTATCATAAAAATTGGAAGATTAATATATTCAATTCCGTTTTAAAATGAATATTTTTCCTATTATATAATTTATTTATAGATGAGACATTCAATATTTTGTTAATTTTGGGTGATCATAAGTTTTATTTTATCAAATTAAAAATATCACTAAGAATAAAAAAATTGATAATAAAAAATATTTAATTACCATTATGATTAGTATATAGTAATGGTTATAATAAATTCTTACTAACATAGAGAAAATAATTGATGGTATTGACCAATAGGATTATAGCATATGAACCCATTTATCAAAGCATCTGAGGGAGATTTCATCACTGATATTTCACCTGACTAATACTACTATAAGATTCAATATCAATATTAGGATAAAACCCTTTTAAAGGTGATTTTAAACCTTATCTAGATCACATATCATACCTCGTTTTCCAAACCGGCCCAAGAAAGTGTCAATATCATTTCCTTACCCTTAGGTAATACACTTATGTGAAAGCAGTAAATGTATTTAGAACCTAGTAGTATGAATTTTAATATTAACATTTTAAATAAAATAATTTTTATATTTATTAGTTTTTCATAATTAATTTTTATATATAATTATATAACAGTTGATGAAAATAGATTTTGAGACAAATTAACCAAAATTAAATTTCAACAAAATATATGTAATTATGAAAAACACTATTTTTGTAAATTTATAAATTATGAAATAAATTTTATATTTATATAATACCCCATTTTTATATTTATTACTTATTTATGGTTTAAAAAAATTTAATGATTCCCAATACAAATATTATAATTCTTAGAAAATTGATATTTTCCAAAAAAACCATTTTTTTTAATAAATGTCGATTTTAATTTTATTAGCTAAACTATCTCATTTAACCAATTATTTGGAAAAAAATATTCTTACTAAAATAATAATGATTTTAATAGAGAAGGATGAACTATTTGACACTTTCTATGATATTTGAATTTTTGGGAAATAATTAGATACGATATAATTATATGTTTTGTATTATGAAGTCATAAAATCCAATAATTTATTTAATAAAAAATATATGTTGTAAATATTTACAAAATTATGTTTCCCAATAAAAATATAGTGTTAAAATGTGGTTTGATTAATTTTATAAACCCTTAATAAATACCTTAAACCTTATGTTATATTATATAGTTTTAAAATTAATTCTTTATGAATATGACCCACTTCCACATCACAAATGGAATTATTTTATTGATGTTGATATGTTGACTTATTAAATATTAAAATCAACCCATATTTTGGATAAACCATTGGAATACATAAGAGGTGGTGTTTTTTTATTAATATTTTTTATTTTATCGAAAATCATGTTTAGAATTTCAAAAAATGCAACCTTATTTTTTCTACAAATACTCACGCAAAAAACCCACTACACTTCAATAAAAACCCATTGAGAATAACTTTACTATCCCTATACCTTTCTAAATCACCCATTTCGTATTCCCATAATCTTAATAATATCCTCCTAATCATATAGAAGTGTCCATACATTGTAAGGAATTCTCTCCTCTTCTTCTTCATTCAACCAACTTATTTATATTTTTACATTTTTATTTCTTAATATTTATATTAGAATATGTTTTAAACCATACCACATATTGTACTTATGATTTCAATGTGTTGAGTAACCACATTCAATCTCGTTATACATTTCCATGAATCATTATGTTCCCTAATTAATTTGATGTAATTATCTACTAATTATCCATGCCAAACATCTTTGTAGTGAATAACCATCCCCACTGCATCTCAAGGGTTTTAATCTAAATTTACATATCCATAATTGATTGGGTACATCTAGTTATGTAACCTACACTATAATATCATATAATGTTAAAGGCTTGAAATACCAAATGATAATACTCATATCAGCAATGTTTCCCCTTTCATTATGTCTACCTACCTGATTAGAGATCCATAGTTATGTGTGATTCTATGTAATAGATTCAGGATGGGTGTCCTATAAAGAAGATTCCCATGGTATATGTGAGTTATTAAAAAAATTGAATGAAAATGTGTATTAATTTGGGAGAATTAATTAGTTTAATGCACACTTAATACATGTAGGTCTGCCTTTGGGAAACTACAACACATATATATGGAAACTAGCCTGACTGTTGGCCCTCTTTTTTCATTGTAGTCAAATATGGAACCCATATAAATTTATGTTGGCACGACATAGGTTTTGATAAACAGTCTAAAATGAGGATTTTGTTCCCAAAATTTGTCTTTACAATAACAACCCAAAATGTTAAATGGTTAAAAGACTAAATTTTATAACACATGTCCACCTGATTCACCATTATTTTTATGTACCTATATTATAATAACAGAGTAAAGTGTTCTTGGCCTATGTTAGTGTCAGTATAAGATACATATATTAATGATTAAAATGAATTGTGATATTTAGTGCAAAACACATTAAATAATTAGTATTGGCCCATGGAATATTTCAATAGTATTATTGCCTATTCAAGCATAGGGGAAAGCCCTAGGGAGTGGAAAACATGAACATTCAGGGTAACTGGTGTCTATATGGGGCCCAGTTTCTAAAATAATCCATTATTCATGGACTAAAAGTGATGAGATACATAATTAAGTTGTATGAAAAATGTGTCATAAGAGAGCATGTACTTGATATGATTATGATGGGTTTGATAAGAGTTATATATATCTTCAATGCACTATTTAATGATTTTATCTCATGACTTACCATGTATAGTGACTGGTAGGTTATCATAAGGATATTATTTTCGGATTTCTCATTTGTAAGACTTATCATATTCTTATGATTTCATGTGTTATATTATTTCCACATTCCCAAATCTGATTGATGTTTTCATATTATCTCATTCCTTGATTTTCATGGATATTATTCTCACTTTATTATTTCATCATGTTATGTTTCGTGACTCACATATATTAATTGCATAATTTTATTAATTGTTTATTCAAATAATGTTCTATCGATATCATACCTTTATTATATATGTACCCATGTTATCCCATTTAGTATTATAGATTTTATAGATTTTAAGTGTAGGTTTTGGTGTTTTAAATAATTTCATTGTATATATGATTCAATTTATTATGTTATGTATCTAATTTCCTAGATACACTCTGCCCATCAATAATTCTAGATTTTATTATATGTGTGCTTATGAAATGAATCAGGGAATCATGTGTAAAAAAATTATTTATTGAAATATATAGTATCATGGGAAATTTTAGTTATTTTTTGTGATTTGGATTATAAAACCATATTTAAATCCTTAGGATTAGAAAAAAGAGAATAAAAAATACACAAATTCATGCAGAGTATAGAGTATGTGGTTTATACATGTTGAAACCATGGTCTGAATACTACAAGTGGATACGGATCTTAAATTGATATACATAAATATACGGACCTTGGATAGAGTGCATTGGGATTTTATAGAAAAAATCACATTGTTAAAGACTATATGACCTTGCGGGACACTTCTTTCGACAATCCATTGTGATATTCTTTAGTAGATTCATATTCCCTTTTTAAACAATTATAAAGGGGGAAAATCAAATAATTATTTTTTCCAAAAATCTATCATTGATAAAATATATAGAAACCAATCAATTAATATGTTAAATAATATTATTCATTTATGATTTATCTGATTAATGTACTCAGATTTCCATTTTTGTGATTGATTTTTTGTAATTCTCATCCATTAGTCTATTTTGTTAAAAGTAAATGATTAGAACAAGAATCCAATAGTTAATAGAATTCGTATCATCCATTAACAAAATTAAAATTTCTATTATGAGTTTTTTTCTAATCCATATTTCATATCATGAAATTTTATTAAAACTATCCAAACACCACCTCAAAATATGAATTTTTAGTTATTATTGAAGAAGGAAAATGACTAATTTTTTCCATATTATCTTTAAAACTCACCCCCTTTCATAATTTTTTGGTATATTTTCATAGAAAATATTATTATAGTTCTATTAGTGGCCATTTATTATTTTATGGTAATTTTTTGTATTACTTTTATCGATCAAACATAGATCACATGATGGAAGAAATCTGGCTTCGTATTAAAAAATGCCTTAGAAATATACACATGTTCAAGGAGGAGGATGAGTATACTTTGATATTATCATCTCAATAATGGAAGTATTTCCTTCTGATCAATTGTGTATTTCTCAAATTATTGATAATAAATAAAATTTTATAATTTATAAAAGTCTATTTATAATGGAATTCATTAATGTATTTCATAGTGATTTTTCAAGTCTCCCTCATAGCATTATGGTTGTCTTCTCAATCGAGATTTAATCGAAAATTTTCTAATATTATATAATTTTTTAAAATTTTCCGGAATTAAATATGAATATATATAAAATAATCTATAGTACAATTTGGATAACTAGTTTATACTACCATGTTCCTAAACCATGGTGTTCATGGATCCTTTTTTTTAACAAGAATGATGGGTCAATGCATCTCTGCATTTATTATCATATAATCGAGAATAAAACAATAAATAGCATGAATCCTCTACCATATATTTATGAATTATTCAGTCAACTATTTGGATTACAATACGTCTACATGGTGGATCATTAGTGGGGGTGTTACCATGTAATAGAGATGAAGGATTATATCCCTAAGACTACTTTTAATAAAATTTATACGCACAATGATCTCAAAGGAGTTCAATTTTGACTATTAAATGATCCATCAATATTCATGTTTTTTAAGAATATAATCACTTGGGATTACCTATAATTTTTTTAATTTTAATATAGATAATATTGTTACCTCTTCAAAAATCAAGGAGGAGTGTGAGTATCATTTGAATACAATACTAAAAACCTTATGAAAGAAAAAAATTGTAAGAAAATTAGAACAAATGGTGTTTATATATGGATAAAGAGAAATTCATGGGGAATTTTATCACTATAAAAGGGATATCCATGGATCCATAAAAAATAGATACAATGAAAGGATGTCGCATAAAAACATATGTGATAAAAATATGATGTTTCCATAAATTATCTCCATATTATTAATGATTTTTTTTGAGAAATAAACACAATGTATTCTAGATCATTAACAAGGATAAAATGTATTAGAGTAATGTTTTTAGGAATGCTGAATATGAGGATAGATATAAAGAATAAAAGAATAGTAAAATCAATACAACCTTTCTCACATTACCCACTATTGGGGAAGTATTTGTGATCTATATTAATTTATAAAAAAGGTCTTGGTAGTGTATGAAAATGTAATAGACTATACCTCCCATTATTAATGGTCCATTAGAATAACTACCCAATAAATGATGTCAATGTAACTATAGTTATCAAAGCATTGATGATTTTGTGACATTATGTCTATAGTGAGAACTGTGGCACACACACACACACAGATATATATATATATATGTCTTAAAATCCTTAAAATTATTTCCACAAAAATTGTTCTCAATATGTTCCATAAAATATGGTTAGGGTTGTTCAAGGATTTCTATTTTTCAATATATTACCATCCAGGGTAGTTGATCAAAGACAAAGGTGATCTATATTGAATGGATCTTATAAACCTATATATGATTTAAATTTATAGGGGTCCATTATTTATGGACATTAATTGTATATAAATGGGAATAATAAAAGGATATTCATTCATGAATTCTAAGATATAAGCTCATCCATTAATTCTTGTGTTGTTAATGGGTCTTAAAATTCTGATCAACGGATGCATACAAGGTTGGAGATTATTATAGAGGTTTTCTTTTTCAAAGATTAATATATAAGGTCTAGAATATGTATAGGTGTCACATTAATAGAGTGTTGAAGTGGGATATTCTATATTTTAAGAATAACAGATCCTTTAAATTCAACCCCAAATCATTGAGGTTAATAGTAATTTAATGAAAATCTTATTATGGGATAACATAAAGGGAGAGATTTTATAATGTTTTTAGATGGTTTATATACCAAAAAATCAAGGCAAATATATAAATCTTTATGTTTATGATGAAAATTTCCTCCATACTTGTATTGAAATGGGGATATATAACCTTGTATTTCCTCATAGGACTCCGCAATACATCTAAAGAAAATTACACCATCTAAGTTGTAGTTGATTACCATAAAAATTAATAACATTTCCATTTAATCATGTAATTTTTATCTCTTAATCAAATCATCGTGATATATTTATGGGATGTGGTAAGAATACATGGGGTTTAACTCTATGTTTAATCAAATAGAGATTATTGGTTTACCTAAAGAATCTAGAGAAAACATCAAAATGTATTTCATATGTAGATGAGTATTTGTACAGGTTATCAACATTATATTGATTTTTAGTATATGATAAAAATTGAAACACTAAATGTTTTGTTGATATCATGATTAATGGATTTCAATATATATTTGGATCAACACCATAACCTAGTTGATTTCTCACACAATAAGAAATCCCATTCAATCTTTCAAATGGATCATTATGAGGATCATTATGGGAAGTTTTGGTGGGACATGACATGTTGGGATTATATTGGAGGGAAGAATATGATGGGAAATAATAATATCTATGAGAATATAGAGAATGCACAATTCATTCTGGATTATATTAAATTTGTGAAAAGTTGATTGAAAATCTACATGTATAATTATCTATGAGTCCGGGAGATTGAAATACAACAGAATGTGTTAATTTGTATAAATATGTGAATAAAATTCATGATGTTTTTGATTTAGTTAGATCTTATTCCAAGATACATTGATCACTATTTAATACTTGATCGCATCGGAGCTTTGGACTATTGAATAGAAATCCCATTTAAGATAACACATGTACATGTTGTGTTACATGTATCCCTCTTAAGGAAATATATAGTAGGACTCTCACATGTGTTGAATATAGTGTTGGTACATTTGAGGAATGATATTTCATAAATGTATTATCTAGTTAATATCCTAGATCAAATATATACTATTTTATGAGGCAAGACAACTCACCTGGTAAAGTGAAGCGGAAGAACCACATGTTTGAAGAAGAAACATGGGAAATGGAAGAAGTGAAAAAATGAAGTATCCTCATCAATTTTTTGCGTATGAAATGAAAATTTTAGTGTTGAATTTTTTGTGTTTGTATAATGTATTGAACTTATGATTTATAAATTATATTCCCTTTAAAAAAATAAATTATTATTTTTGTAATGAAATTATAGAAAAAACAGACATTAAGTCGGTAACATTGGACCATTATATCTTATCTATATATAGATTTAAATGGATTTTAATCATAAAAACCATTGATAATATGTAGAATTTATAGGGGACATTATGATTCCTATATATTTGGGTTTATGCTAAAATTCCAGTCAAATAGATGAAACTAGAAATGACCTTGACTCGAATGATTGTACCCTATGATGCACATTAATAATATATTTCAAGAGAGATTGAGTCCATAGTATTTTCCCTTATCATATCCCATAATGGGATTCAATAACTAATTTATAACATGAATATTTTATGGGACAAGTTAAAACATATAGAGATTATGGCCCAAAACAAGTTCATTCAACTGCCCCAAGAATGTACGAGTATCATAAACCTTACCCTTACGAGATACACTATTGTAATAAAGGGTTATGCATATAGACCCTTATAGTATTAGTTTTTATATATTATTTTTTTAATATTTAATATATTTGTCCCTTTTTTATAATTACATTATATATAAAATTGTATTTTAGTTTACAAAAATTAAATTATGATAAAAATAAAATAATTGTATTTTTTAAAAAGTATAGATTTAATTAAAAAATTCATGTTAGTATGTTTAGGAATCATGGAATAAATATTATCATTATATAATATCATAATTACATAATATTTAATTATGTATTTCTTATAATATAATATAATGATGTCTCATTTATACATTATAAGGGTTAGAAAACTATTATTGTCATAAAAACATGTATTATCCAACAAATGTCTATTTTTATTTAAAATATTAAATTAAAATATTTTAAGAATAATATAATTAATTAAAAAAATTGAAATATAAACATAAAAAGTATCCAATGGTAAATTATTGGGAATTTTCAGAGACATTCAAGTATTTGTGCAATAATTAAATTCATTATAAATATATGTTATGATTGAAGAGATCCTACAATACCAAAAGATACGTAATAATACAATAAGTATTATACATTAAGAAAATTATGTTTCCCCCTTAATTTAATTTCATACATAATCATCAGGAATCTATATTATATTTTATGGTTTTAAAATCAATTCATTATTAACATAACCCACTTCCGCATCACCAATGGAATTTTTTTAATAAGATCATATCATAGAAATATAAAATATTAAAAAAAACAAATATTTTTTATAAACAATGGGAGAAATGTGGAATGGATTTGGTTTTTGATTAGTCTATTATATAGAGTCCCAAACCTATGTTCAAATATTAATTAAAAAAATCCCCTCTCTTTTACTATAAATACCCACCCTAAATACCACTCCTCTACACTAAAACCCCATTAGGAATTAATTTTTTACTCCTGGTACCTTCCTAAATACCTCAAATGGTGTTCTAAAGATCTTCATAATCATCTTCCAATATTTCATAATTTCCCACTCTATGTAGGATATTCTTTCCTCTTCATTATTATCTTAGTACCTTATTTATATTATGTCCTTAAATTAAAAATTATACATGTTAAAATTTGTTTTAAAAAATCCCAAACACTTTACTTGTGATTTATAGGTGATTTGAGACCCATTTCACTCTCATTAAACCCTCTCATGAATATTTATTTAATCATCTTATGATATTGAAAATATCATGTGCTTTTTCTTTCCAATCACATGGGTAATGAATAACCATACCCATTTAAACTCAAGGATATTAACCTATATTTACTTATTAATAATAAATATGGGACTTCTATTTATGTTACTTCCACCCCATGTTCGTGGTATTCATTGTTTTTATTATCATCCATATGTCACTTCATCTATGTGGAACACATATGAATGTTTATTATGTGGAATTGAATGGCGTGCATGGAATTATATATCCCTCCAATGAAATTGGTATTATTATTATCTCATGATATACATTGTGTGGTGCATATGAGTTTATCCTAAGAACAATATGATATTATATCTCAGTTTTTATCACTAACTTTTGTTTATGATGTCATGTAATATGTAGTGCCCACATTCTATTTTTTTCTTGATTATATCATCTTATACCATGTCCTGATGTTCATTATTATGATTATCAAATTTCTATTGAATCTTGTTATTCCTAAAAAATAACATTTACTTAGTTAACTAATTCTATATTCTCATTATTCCCATTTTGGATTTATATCTCACCGCCTTCTTATGATTATACCCAGTTTATCCCATCATGTGTTAAAAGATCGGTGGATTTTACGGGCATGTTATGGAATTTTTGAATAATTTATGTGTATCAATGTTTCTATATATTATGTAATGTATCAAATTTACAAAATACATTATTCCTATAGATCATTTTGGGTAATATTTTGTGTTCGTTTATGAAAGGAATAATGAATTAAATTGTATAAAATGAATGGGTTTTCATTAGTAGTTTGTTCCATCGGGGTCATGAAGCATAGTAAAAAAGACAATATAAATTTTGGAACATGAAATTTTATCGATTATTATAGATTATGGTGAAGGAGACTTTATATATACCAAGACACTTCACTATCATGATCATTTAAAAATTAAATGAGATATAGAAATTAGTAGGATTTTGAAGCTCTCTTAATTTTTGACGTATTGGTGCATGAAGATGGATGCAGGATATATAAATACCTTTTATGTGTGAGGATAGAATAAATTACAAGGATATTTATGTGGTAATTTTATTTAATATAGAATAATAAATATGGAATTTTATTGATACAGTGAGAAAATCATTATTTTCAAGTTTTGGTAAACATAGGATTGTAGTGGTATATCTAATTGATTTTATTATATCCATTAAGTAGTTTTTATGTATGGAAATATGAAGATGGAGATAATATTATTGTTGGGTGTATGGATCAGTTAGTTATAATAAAATATTATGACATTCTTGATATGGTTCATTATCTGCAACTTGTTTTTTACATTCTAAGGTGGTTCATGTTATTTTATGATTTTGAGGTAATGGTGATTCTAGTTGGGTTGTGGGAGATCTTATGAGGATAGAAACCATGAAATTGTTAGAGTCTATATGGGTTGAGTTATGTCCATATATTGATATTTAACAATGATAGGATATTATATATATATTCAAAGTGTATAGATAACAAAAATTAGGGAGGGTCATTATGGGAAGGACACTTCTTAACGAATATTTAATAAATGTTATATGATATTGGTGGTATAAAATTTAGGTGTGGAGTGTTTATAAGGATTGAAACATATAGAAATAAATATTACCTAAATTACTATCGTTAACAAAACAACAATACAGTATAAAGAGGTCCAAATAGGTGTATTCGTACAAGGATATAATATAGAGAAGTCCTGATAGGAAAATAACGTCTTAATTATAATTATAGATTTTAGGTATAATAGTTTTTTGTGATTATAAGTAGTTTGAGATTATATATAGAGATTGATGTGGTTGAGGGTTATATTAATATACTTTGTACATATATTTGGTGTGGCCTTTTTATGTTGTTTTATTTACTCCACTCACATATTTTCCAAATAACATTTTATTTGATTTTCAAAAAGACTTCTTTGAGGGTGAGCAGTAACCATAACATTATCCAAAACCATACAGAGGGATTCAATATTGGGGAACCAAATTCCAAATACAGACACACAAAAATACGGATATCTCTTCTGGGATATCCCTGCATCAGTTGAATTCATAGTCATCATCACCGTCCATCAACATCATCAACCATCATCATCGTTGTACTCATCATCATCGTCGTCGAATAATCACCATGTCGTCAATGTTGATGGTTCCTCACCACATTAGAAAGCCAGAGGAATCCTGTCCCTAGAACCAACATCTCTATAAAAAAAACTATTGGTTTTTCACAAACAAACCAAACATTTGAATAAGGGGCGCATTCCCTAGCGAACATATTACAACCCGACTGCCACCTCCCAAAACTCTAAAAATCCACCACTCCTGACCGAACTGGAGAGGAGAAATGGGACTTGTATCCATGGTAGGGTTAAAGAGGCATAAGGTTCTGGGAAAACAAGCCTTTACCCAAGGACAAAACTAGTAGACCAAAAAATCATAACCAAGAATAAACCACAAACTACGCCATCCGAGAAGAGGCTTAACAAACAAAAAAACAATTTAGGGAAACAAACACATACCTATAAGAAATGAGAAACAAAGGAGTTGACATCTGAACTGAAGACATAAAACTAACTAGGTTTGGAATCCAAAATAGAAACCCCAAATAGATCTAGATAAACTGAAGGAGAAAGCTAGAAAAATGAAGAGCCTCACATTTCCCCAAATCTCATGGCCTCAATCCCAATCCCATCTGAGGAAACAACACACCCATAAAAGAATGGGTTATGTGTTTTGGGTTAGATCAGGAGAGCATGTTTGGATGGGTAGAAAGCATGGTAACTCTATAGAACTAGAATGGAAACAACATGGAAATAAAAAAGGTGAAGAATCCATAAGAAGGACTCCTCACTACTGTGAAGACAACAATACATGAGGAAGGAGATATCGAAGCCAAAATGGAGGCATCATGGATGAAACCCTAGAATAATGAAAAACTATGTAGCCAGAGATGGAGGGGGAGAATAGCATCACCTCAAGGGAGAACTGTAATCCCTAAGATGTGGAAATCCAGAATGACGTCTGAACCCTAGAGCGGTATCTGAGAGAATGGGGCCCCAACCACTCACACATTCATTAATATGATTTGTTTAGTTAGAGAAATTAGAGGTCATTATATTATACTGTGATTTTATTTATATGATCAACCCTAAATTTAATACAATTTAAAAAATTTCAATAAATAAATTTGGTTACATTGATGTGAAACCAAATCTCAATATTTTGGTGACATAATGGAGGTTCTGTTATTCATTATACCTTGATAGTAATACAGAGGATCTAATGGGTCTTTTTTTATTTTCATGTTAGTATTTACTCTCTATTAGTTTACATGAATTTAGTATATATATATATATATAAATCATGTTTCTATGGTTGTGTAATTCATTTTCAACGTTATGCTGGTTTGGGGAATTATTTTTCAATCTATAATTCATTCCTTATTTAAATATTTTGCCATTGTTTTTTGTCCCAAACCAATATCAAACTGCTGCCAATATTGGGGGCCACTACTCAAATTATTTTTTATTACGAATGTAGTTATAGTTTGGTTGTGTCATGATACGTCACCCTTCATTCCCTCATCTGGGAATTCCTTACAATTTTTGGTTATTCCAAATATTCCACCTCTTTCAATATTTTCATTGTATAATTGATTACACAATAAATATATTGATAACAAAACCATCTTATGATTCTTTGCAATATTACTTCTTCTCATACTATCAATTAATGTTTTGTTTATATAATAAAGATATTTCTTTTCGGGAGTTCTGGAAATTCTTGTTCAATGAATTAATATTATTATTTAATTATAATGAAAACCTCCTGGGTGTTGATGTTATTGAATACAAGTAATAGGTTTACATTTCATTGTTTTTATTTTTATAATGGATTACTCACATAATGTATAATAAAAACCATGTATCTTACTTTCTGAAAATTTTTATGTTATTTTGATATATTCAATAGCGAGTAGTGAAGGATTCCATTTCTTATATGCTCATTAATGAATTTTATAATATCACTGAATGGAATAAGGATCATATGTCCTATTATTCTTATCAAACACCTTGATTAAATATTGTGAGTTATATTTTTAACATATTCCATGATGGTTTATTTAAGTATTTATAAATGAATAGTACCTAATTTAATTTACTCTAAAGGGTTAATTCTCTGTTTAAAATGAAATATTAATATTCAAAATTTATTAAAACTACTGATTTCATTTTTAATGTTATTTAAAATTATTTGGGTGAATGTATTTTCTAATTTTATTTAAATTTAATATGTTATCTGATGTCATAATGGATAGTGTGAGATTTTTTCAGAACTAATATTTGCTTTATTACTAAATTTTAAAATAAATGATTCCTAATGTATCCGTGATTTCATTTGAGAAATAGGGTTTTTTATAAGAACATGTTGGATTTGAAAATTTATTTTATATGGATTAATTCTATATGAGTAATAGGAATTTATGTTTCCAAATAAATACCAAACCCAGTCATTTATCCCATGTTTTAAGTTGGTCTAGATTCTGTTGTAGGCTTTGTGTTCCTTGTCGATGGGCTGAATTGAGTGTTTTTAGGTAACAATCAAGATTTTATTCAGTGTAATGAACCCTCATGAGGTTCCAGAATCTTTTAAATCCATTATGAATATCTTTATTCACTATATCCAATATCTATATGGTGTAATTTTACTAGATTTAATATCTATAGTATTTCATGTTTTTGCAGGATGTCATTGTCTATTAAATTTTTTCACTAAATATGATTCTTTTTAAAAAGATAGTTTTTTTTATAGATTAATTTCATTTATAGGTTTTTATGTAATCATTAAATTTTCAATACAATTATTTATAAATAATGTTGTGTTTAAATATAATACAAATGAGATATTGTGTTTTCTTTCCATGTGAATGGTCTTGGTAATCCTAGGATATCCTCTGGGAAATTATTCCAGCCCAAAACATTTGTACCTTAGTGAGCATGCATATGCATAATGTGTTTTTAGGTTTTAAATATAACATTACTGGGGTAATTTGTTCGAAAATAATCTTTTCAAAAATATATTGGATATATTAATAGTTTATGGTAATCACCAAATTTTATCTTATACAACTAGTTAATTATAATATTTAAATTATCTAGTAAATTTCTATTTCAAAAATTATTTTAATGTTCATATTATAATGTATTGAATTTAGACAAGTTATCTTACTGATTTATATAATACATGATAAATATATTTCCTATTTAATTAATATTTATATTTGTTTATTTGAGGTAATGTGTTTCATGGATAGTTCTCCTCCATAGAATGAATTCATTTCATGCCTATTTTTTATAAAATATAATGTTTTATGGTATTTAATGAGAGAAAATGATACTTAACATGGAATATCGGTAATTTAGTTTACTTCTATCATGTAATAAATCAAGGACTTATCAGATTTGATGTTTTATTTAAAATTTGTATTTAATAGTTTGAAATCAATAAAATGACTAAAGTGACTAGGGAAGATTGGCTAATATAATTTTTTAGTTAACCATTTGTATGATTCATTTTATTTCTATGTTTCTCCAATGATATGTATGTAACATGAAATAAAATATCAATATTTTAACATCATTCTCCACATTGTAAAATTGTATGAATCATTCCCCACATATATATAAATTCATGTGATTTTGAATATATAATTTTAATAGGGATATATACTCATATTAAGAAGTTTGATTCATACTAGTTTCTGGAATATGTGTGTGAATTTAAAAATGTATTAATTCATTAAAAATTATAAAATCCAGAAAACGGATAATTAAAATGAATATAGATATTTACGTGAAATTTGGTTTGGTTTTTATGAAATGTGGAATTGATGATACTATGAAATCACATTCAATTTTGAGGATATTTTTTGGTCTCGTGATATAAATATTTATATTGAAATTTCTAATGAAATTGGTTTTCAAATAATTATTTTGATCCAAATAATTTTATTTTAATGAAATACTCAAAAATAAAAAAAACTAATTATTGATGACATTATTTTAAGAATTTTAAATTATGTTATAAATAAATTTATGATAATTTGTTCTTTCATATTGGGTTAATAAAAAATTATGTAATTATATTTTAGTTATTAATGTAAAAAAAATTTAAAAAAATATTGATGATAAATTGATAAATTATTATTAGGTAATTTTTATATATTTATATTTATGATTTTATAATTTTTTTCTATATGAAATATTTTTTATTCTGTAAATAATTAGAGAAGTGGTATTATTAAATCTTGAAAATAGGTTTATTTTAAATGAAATATTTTTATTTTTAATTAATATTACATAAAAGGTTTTGGGATGAGTTTACATATTGAATCATGATGCTTCATTGGAACTAAACGATTTTTAATTGGGGGTTTAGACCCAAAATATCAAAATTATGAAATTATTATAAATTAATGATTTAACATTTTAATGTTAACCATATGTTATTAGGTTTTTATCAAATTACATTATTTTTTATGAAACCTATTTAAGATTATGTTGTGCTCAGATAAATGTTATTTAAAATGGGATGCACATTTATCATATTAAAAATTCTAAAACAATATATATCTATGGTTTAATTGATTACCCTATTGTTCAACTAATTGATGTTGTGTTTTATATATATTTTACATTTAGTTTGTTCATTTTATTTAGTCTATATGTATTTGGTTTCAGAAAGAGGATATGTTATGGAGATCATTATAAATTAAAATAATCCTTCCAAACATTATTTTTGAAAATAATTATTTGGTAAGATATTATGTTTATAGAATCATATTTTTGGTTTCACGCTAATTTTGGATTTTCAATTTAAAATTACTTATTTAAAATAATTTTTTTTATTAAAATAGTGTTTTGTAAGAATATATATGTTTATATGATTTAATAGTAAAAATGGTCTATATTTTTTTCATAAACATACCATTGAAATTAAATGTCAAAATTGATGGTTTTTTCTTCAAAATTTTGTTTAATATTTAAATGATTAAATTTCTCTATTAATATATATTTTGGTACAAATAGTTTGGAATATCTAAATTATTTAAAAAACATATTTGTATTGTCTTAAAAAATTTATTCTGCAATTTTGATTGAGTTTAAATGTTGAATAAAACTACGTGTATCATGGTTTTGCAAAATATGTTTTTAAAAAATTTACAGTTTACAAAATTTCAATTTCTTAAAAAAGTGTTTTAAAATATATGTTTTTAATAATTTAATATATATATTAAATTTTGTTTGAGGAAAAACTAAAAACTTGGAATAGGTTTTAATTTATTAATTAGGGGAACTTTTATATATTGATTATTTTTAATTTCAAATTTATATTTTAAAAATCTTTTTATTTTCAAAAAATTGTGAATCTTTGTTTCATGTAATCTGTTATTATGTGGGTTTTCAAAACAAATATTTTTAATTTTTTGTACAAGGATATAACATTATTGGCATTTATTATAAATTAAAAATACAAAAAATTTAAACTTATTTAATTTTATGGATTATAAGTTATTTTGTATATAATTTTGATATCATTTCAAAAGAATGAGGTGATATTAAATATGAAATCAATTCATGATACCCTTGTATTAAAGGATGTTTCAATTTATATATGGATTGAAGCTGGTAAAAGATTTCCCATAGGTATGTTTTCAAAATATTGGATTTATCATTTAGCTTCATGGTGCCATGATATTTATTTCGTTAGAATAGATCTTTTTTTGTAATTCCAAAACGATTGAAGATGTTGGGATCATTGATAGAAGATTCAATTTCATTGAATATTTTATAAAAAATTTAATGAATTATATCTTGATTAGAATTTCTGATAAATATGAGGAATTTGGATTTAAATGGGAACTATAATTTTTATCATTTAAAGGAAAATTATTTTTAAATAGAATTAATATTTTGTGATTGAATTTATAATCAAATAAATCTTATGTTTATATATGTGATTTAGTTTTTCTTGATAATTATAATAATGTAAATTTTTTGGTGAGTAATCACTTTATTTATATATAAGTGTTTCATTTAATTTTTTTAGATACCTTTTAATATAATTATTAATATAAAAGCCTAGGATTATTGTAAAACCCATATAAATGAAAATTTATTTATGGATTGATCATAATTTTTTGTGAATTTTTTAATTTTTCTTTTAGTTTAGTGAGTTAATATAATATTTTGTTCGTCGGTTGGTAAATTAGTTATAGAATCATGTGATTTAGTATTTAATTAAATTACAAATATAAATTTATAACATTAATTAGTAGTTTTATGTTTTTTAATGGTATAGGTTGAGGTCGGTGATTAATGTATTAAAATTAAGCATAAACTGATAATATGTGTTAGAAAAATTGGGAGGGTATCATTTTCATAATTTTGATTTTTTTTATAATAAGTATGAATGTTTTAAAATAATCCTCATGGACCATAAAATAACTTCAAAAAACATCATAATTCTATTGGAGAAGTATGTGGTGTTAAAATAAAATATTAAATATAATTTTATTGTTAATAAGTAATAAATATTTATTTAGGTGCCCTCTTATGCACCATGAGATATCGTATTTAATATAAGGGAATAGATACCACCTTGGATAATGTTTGAAACAATATATGGTGTATTCTATGGTCCAAATGGGTATTAGGGACATCTAAAAAGGTACTTGGGGTTTGGATAAGATAAATTTGGATCATTCACTATGATTTAGTTTTAATAAATTAGTTATTATAAAAACACAAATTTGAAACCTATTATTCTATTTTTTAAAAAAATTACCAAAATAAAGTGTTTTTTAATAGAAAAATACATTAAATAGATTCAATTATTCATTCATATTTTTAATTGATCATTTTATTATAAGGGAACCATTAAATAATTTACTATAGAATTTTTCTATAAAGGATACCTTATCTAATCAAATGAGTATCATTATTTTCATACAATTTGAGAGAGATGATTATATATAGATCTCCATTTTATATTATTCATAAGTGTTATCATCGAATAGATTTTCTGAGAATGTTTATTAAATATATATTTATATATATAAATATATATTGAATAGTGATGTTTTCTATTCAAAGTAACTTATATTAATGATATACTCCTTATTGTATTGATGGTGAATTGATATACCCATGTCAATATGAGGATCAGTGAGAGAGGTAAATGAATATTATCAATCTTTGGATATCATATTGGTTATTTAATTTTTTAAACATTTTGACTATTTTTAAACATTGGACATTTGGGGATAACATGGATATTTTATAGGTCTCATAATTAAGAAACTTTATCGATGTTTATCCAGTTATATTATGTTTTTTAGATAGCATGAATATTTTATGAATTTAATATTTCAAGGCTTGATAAATGATTCTTAGCAATATATTGGTTTTTTATGATTAAATTAGTTCCATAAAATTATTTCAAGAAATCTTTACTGATAACTAAATAATGATCCTAATATGGAATTTGTTCTGAATGTGAAAACAGTTTTTCCCATATGGAGTGATATTTGGAAATATGTAAGTGTAGTCATCATTGGGAGATTTTATATTTAAAAGCACTATATATTTGGTGGAATTGAAGAGGTGATGATAAAAAAGTGAAAAAAATATACCAAGTCTAAAGTATAAAATATTTAGAGTCAATGAGGTATAAGTATGGTTTCTTGTTATTGATTCATGTATTTTCAATAAATAATTATGTTATATCTAGGGGTGTTTCACAATGTAATATTAACCAATTGAATTATAAAAAATTAATCAATATTCTTCATTAATTTTTTTATGGAATAATAATTGGTAAAAGTCATGTATTATTTAATGGAATGATTGACTTATTTTAATAAGAAATTAAATGAGTATATTTATTTCGATATTTGATGATTGAATATGTATTATTTATAATATAAATTATATTGGTTAATATATTATTATTTTAATGACATATTGTTATATAATCTATATTGAAAGTATTTAATGGATATAAAACAAACTAGTATAAGATGATGTAAAGAGAGATTATTTCATAATAATGTTATTGAAGAATCTGGAAGGGAATAAGGATTTATAAATTTGAAATTCCCTAAGAATATAGAATTTTTAAAATACAGATCATTTTAGAGAATTTGATACAATATATTCTAAATCTCTAAACATAGTTCAAGAGGATGGTATGAGTGAGTGACTCTTTTAGTAGCTGTGATTAAGCCTATAATTATTAAGGTAATTCTATATGGTATAGAGTTACCCTATTGTACTTATACAATCAAAATATTATTGAGACGGTGATTAATTACGATATTGTGACATATTGTGTGTATAATCATTATATGTAGGTCATTTGGGTGAATCATGTGATGATGGTTTTCAATCATTGTTTCTAATTTTATTTTATTGTTGTATGTCTTTCTAGAGAGTTATTTGTAGTGAATTATTTATTCTGTGATCAGTATAACCTATAAATAATTTTTTTTAAATATATGTATTTGGGACAACCAATTTCACACCCATCCTTTCTAAGGGTATCATGTTGTGATTTTTCAAAAGACATTTGGCATTATATATAGAATGTATAATATTGGTAAGTAAGCCATTATTGATTAGTACTCATATAGGGAACTCCGATCATTCAAATATTGTTTCAATTTTAGAATGATTTTTTTATTAGATTTTTAAAATATGATGAAAACGCCTATATGATCTATTAGGGTATATTTTTGTTTTATTGTAATATATTTAATCTAAAAAAATGATATAATAAATATTAAATTGAATATTTTGATTCAAATTTATTGATGTAGATGAAAAAATATAAAAATATTTTTATTGAGCCCTCTCAAATGAAATAAATATATTATGTATGGGCCATAAATATTATAATGATATGTGGGATAAAATTTACACCCTTTATTAAGGTTATGTAAAATATAATGAGGCAAAGATGCATATCTTGATCAATAATGTCTTTAATTGGAAAATTATGATAAATAAATGTTTTAATGAATTCTTTAATATAATTACTGATGTAGTTAACACTCAGAGAGAAAATTATTAGAAATTTTAAGATGGGGATATCTTAAGGGATATTTTATGAAGAATTAAACCCTTCTAAAATGAAGTTATAATTAAATTGATAAAATATTTTTAAGTCATGTATCTCATGATTACATGTAATGATCAATATTAACATGTGAGATGAGTGTCAAATAATAAGTCCATTTCAATAAATAAACTATGGATATGGATTTTGAGGGTATATGTAATTTGAAATTGAGAAATTATAAAGGTGGAGATAATATCATTAATGCGAATATATAATTAATTTTTATCTGAACAAATATAATTTTTTTCCTTTCAGGGATAAATTAAATTTACATTTTTAAGGGATGAAGTGTTAAAAATATCTAATTATGATTTCCTAGAATATATAAATAAGATGATTTGGTGGATGTCTCCTTATAGATAAAGTCAAATTCTTTTTATCATAATAAGAAAAAATATTATTTAAAATATAAAATTGTATAAACAAATTATAATATGATTTAATAGAAAATAAGTAGAAGATATTGAATCATCTCAAGAAAAATAAGGGAATGAATTACAACATGATAAGCATAAAATTATTGTAGTAATAGTTTTTTATAACGTATTAACCCCAGAGAGTGCTGATGATTTTATTGTTGATAATGAATATGGACTTGAGAAACATGATTCAAAAAAGGAGAAGACAAAAAATATGTTATATAAAATAACCAAGAGATTATATGTTTTAATTTGAAGTTAAAATGACCCTGATTGAAAATATTTTTTAAGTAAAATATTCCATTCAATAAATTACAAAATTCATGATTGATTTTAAGATAATTAATAATGGAAACGAAAATATTCTTAATTATCATATTTCCTGTATAAAATAAAAGAAAACGAATATCGAGTCTCTTGGAGGATAAGTGGATGCATTTTAAATTAGGCTTTACATTGAAATAAATTTTAACAAAATTAAGAAAAATATATATTTAAAATTATATATAATAAATAGATAATGAAAATGTTAATTGAATATAATTAGAAATTATTTTTAGAATGAAAGGGTCTGCTTATTTAGAAATATTAAAATGTGGTTACACAGGAGGGTAAACAAATTTAATTTTTTTAATTTCTAAAATAATTTTGTACAAATAAAAAATTAAAAAATAATGATAATGAAATTTAAACAAAAACAATAAAATTATATAAAAAATATGGATAATATTAATAATATATATAAATAAAGGGTAAAAGAATATTTATACTAATGAAATATATGTGTATTTTTTATCTTCATGCCACCATGACATATTTTTAAGAATAAATATATGGGAAAGGTGATGTTATGGGGATCATTCCCAAGATAGTAAACTAAAATAGGTTATATGAACGAAAAAAATATTTACATAAGAATATCTCTCTAATTTAATCCATAACAATTTTCTTTTAATGATTGAAATAAAATAGTTATTGTATTCGGTTTTTTTCTCCAAGAATAGGTAACACAAAGAATATATAAAAAATATTCCATTAATGAATATTTTTTCACTTCAATAGGATAATAGTGGTTAATATAGAAATGTTATCATATAAGATAACATTGACCGAAAAACACAAAACTAGAGTGTTATTGTAATAAAAAAATATAATAAATAAGAGAAAGAAAAATAAAGATTACTTTGAAACAATGTGATAGTAATGAACTTCTAAAATTGGTAGTGGGTGTACATCCCATATGATGGTCATTATGGAGTTATTGGTGTATGTGAAGAACCATGTTAATGGATTTTTCATGTTTTGTAATGATAAATTGATAAAAAATTAAATTATGTTGAAGAAAAATTATCATCTAAATTAGGTTGAAGCATATTAAGGTTATTTATATTGCTGGTTTAAGATACGATCATATAAGAGTATGTAATTTTTGTGACTCTATCATTGTATTTGGGTTAAATATGATGTGATTATCAATTAAAATATAAAATGGAATGTATTTTATATAAATAATGAGGTATCATGGTAATATTTATTTCATTAAAATAAATGAAAAGAGTAATTATTAATATGTGAAAATGAAACCAAATTATAGAACTATTGTTAAAACAATTTATATAAGGAAAATATATATGAAACATCAAAATAAGAAATAATACATTGCTATAAATTTTTATATGTTAAAGGGAAAATAATTTTTATAAATTCAAAAAGGATAATATATTGATAAATATATAAAAAGACAATAATAAATGAGGTAAAAATATTCATTTACATGTACACACAAATGTGGGTTTCCATAAGACACAATAACATAGAAAAGGTAAAAGTATTACATTATATTTTATTAAATAATATTAAACTGAATTGTTTTTATAAATTTAAAATGATGTATAATTTTTTTAATTAGGAATTCATGTTTTATACAAAAATAATATCTTATAGACTATTAAATATCTACTATCACACAATACAATTTTATTTAAAATAGAGAAATTTGATAAAAATATTTAGTATCATGGAAAAATGAATAATTCTTCATCAATGTGAACACTAAAACAATATGGATTTGTGGATAGGGGAAGCTTATTTAAAATTAAATTAAATGAATTATAATTATGATATAATTATACAAAATCTTATGGAAGGAGTTTGTGAAAGCTAATTTTTTTATTCAATAGAATGTAATAGTTGTTACATGGAAAAAATTAATAACATATTACATAAGGAATAGATAAAAAATCAATATTAAATACATCATATTAATTTACAGTATGACCATTTTTTTATAGAAATTGGGAACTCAAAGAATATATAATGGTGATATTGATTAAATAATATTTTATGTTTAAGATCTTGGTATATGAGCGATTTTTTTTTCAATTAAATTTTTTGGTTAAATAACCTTTTAAAAGGTTCTGATAATACTTCCTCAAAATTGGGCTACCCATGGGTGCATCTTGTAGAATTCAGAACTAGGGAAAATTGGATTATGTGGATACTGTTTATTAAACATGGCTGATGCACAGTTTTTATTAATCCTGCACCAATCTTATGCACCTAGTAGAATGGGTAATCATTCTTTGTAAAACATGTAAAGGGTGATAAAAACTATGTTTTCATGGAATGATCCAACTTCATGGCCTCTGTATAGTTAGGAAAAATTTTATATCATTGACACCCATTAAATGTGGATTCTAGATGGTTAGAACATTCCTTGTCTTAATTTTATTATTAATAGTGTGGCTCTTTAAATATTTAAAATTGTTAATTTTCTCTTCCCATACATTTCATGATCTAACTAGATTTGTTACCACATTTGTTATCCCATGTCCTTATGTGCATACCAAATGCTCCCCTCTCTTATAAGGATGAATCTCCTTCGATTATATGGAATTTGATATTCCTTTTAGTGACACTCAAACCAGCATGTAAGTCTCTAACACCTTTTCTGACTAAATGATGGAATAATCGTGGTTGGTCGTTATATTTTATTCAAAAACGTATAAACTATATTCCCAGTGAATTTTTATTTATGGTGTTATTTTTAGTTTTTTTAATAAAGGTAAATTTTAGTTTTTTTCATGTATATGATCCTAAGGAAAGTGGTCTATAAGGTTATTCTCATATTATTGAGGATAGTTTTGTGTTTTAAGATTATTGCAATACAAAAACATTGTTTTTTTATTTCTAGCTATAAAAAGTAAATTCTGACTTAAATTGATGTGTGACACCCCTAACAATCCTCTTCATGTACATTGATGATTTTAAGGTTTGGCCCATGTCTACACATGGGGTTCCTCAGTCCCTTGAGAGTGATATAGAGAAATTTTTTTTGATGGAATCACAGAAATATTCTAATAAGCAATTTTTAATAGTTGTGTATCATGTTAGCATGACATAAATGGTTATTTATCATAATATAGAATGTAAATGTGTTATGATATATAGAGTTAATGGGTAATGGTTAGCAGGTTCATGTTTATATTATTAAATGGTTTTCTTGAACATTTTCTAGTTGAGTAAGATGAATAAATTTTTTACGTATAGAATTACACTCTTTTTGTTTAGTATATTGGACTATAGGAATAAATTAATTATTAAATTGGATCAAACATAATGAAAAGGTCATCCATGTTGGACTATATGAATTATGATATGATTAGATGGTTATAGATGATGAACATGATGGTTCGAGTCCATGTGTATGGTTGTTAGGCATGCCACTATTTATCCTTAACATAGGTAAGAGAGTCATTACATGACTCCCCATAATATTTTCTAGGATTTTGGAACAATGATCTGAGAACTAATATCATTTTATTTTTGGTAGTTCGTTCTATTTTATTTTCAATCTATGTGTGGAATAATTAATAAGTGGATTATTTTTAATTGAGGAATTTAACCCCTTTGAATGATAACTGATATTGAAATAAAAGTTTCATTGATTTCAATGTTTACATTTTTTATGTATAACTATTCACTATTATTAGAAAATATATTTTAATAGATATCATTGGAGGTCACCTACAGAGTTTTAATCACACACCGCATGGGATCTGAATGGAACCTGAGTAGTTTTCATCATTACGGGTTTAGATAAGGGTAGCGCCCTCTGATAAATATTTTTCTTATGATGGATCATAGATGAGGGTATTGGACATGGCATCCTTCCTAATTGGGTATTATCTATGTGTCTTTATTTTGATCATTACAATGGCATATGACACAATTATAAAATGAAATATTTATTATAATTGTTTGGTTATTAATTCCAAGGATCAGGATTATAGAAAGTGATGTATGGTTATTTTTTATTATTTCATGCTATTGTTAATTCTTATATATGATGACACCTTGATATGATACTGAGGCTATATACTCCCCATGGGATTAATTAAACCCTCACTTCTTGTGAATAACCTCTAAAATAAGACAGCACACACTTTAGGTCATGTGGTAAACTTATTTTCCTACTAATGTAATTTATTCTAGCTAGAGAATTACAATGTAGAACTATATGGCTTATTTTAGGAAATTTTAGTATTATTGTAATATAAATAGGATTCAAGGATGTGTTATATACACCTTTAATTGTCATAAATGTATATTACATCTCAATAGATGAGTATTGAATACAAAACAAGATGATCAATGCCAAAATAATATTAATATTATAACTATGGAATCGTAGATACATAAAACACAATTTCATAAATTAAATAAATCATCTTCCATTATGTTCATCATAACTACCGCCCTTTATATAGACATCATATATAAAACCATTCTTCAACCAATTATTTTGAGGTTTATATGACTTTATTCTCATCGATGGAATACTAAAAATCATACAGATGTGTTCCAAAAGATCATAAAATATTCATCATATTATAAACTCGGAAAAACGTGTTTCATTGGAATTTTATCACGGAATAATAAATGAAAATGATATGTTTTATCATAAATATTTCATCCTGGAAATTCACTTAGAATAAAATAATTTTCATATTCTTTAATTAAATTAATTATAGGTTTACCCATGTAGAAGGAATGTTTATTTATACTTTCATCAATTCATCATAAAAAAGCCTATGGAAAAGGAAATGGTTTCCTAAAAGTCATTTCATCATACTCATAAACCATCCATTAAATAATTAACAAGACATATTTTGATAATCTCTCAAATGACAATTTTGTAACATGAGAGGATGTTATCGGATATAGAAAATTATTTTGAAATATCGCATAGATCATTTCATGAGATAAATATCCTCTCCACTATGAAATAAGTTATTTAAAATAAAAAAACAAAATATTTAAAGAAAAATAATTTAAAATAATCATAAAAACTTGTAAAGGAATATTTAAATCATTGATACCACAGGGTAATGGGAAATACAATATATGTCGTAGATTTTAAAACAAATATTCCTTTCACTTCATTGATAAAAATTAAAAAGTTCCATGTATTCAATAAGAAAAAGTCGATTAAATTTAAACAATTTTCAAAAAATTAAAAATGGGTAACAATGAATCTATAAAATCATTTATTATTAGTAAAATATTCCTTCCATACATTTTTAAAAGAATATGGTCATTGAACATAATGGTCTTCTGACCAAAGAGGGAATTGGATTTTTGTTCTCATGGAAAATATTTTCAAAAACTATTGACAATATAAACATTGGAAAATTATAGGAAAATTGATAATATCAAGAAATAACTTGAGGATAATAAAATTGATGAGTTTATTGGTTGAGATATCATAAGACGTAATCATTAGAATCATAATAAAAAAATCCCATTAAGCAATGAGATTATATCATAAACCCTTGAAACATTTTTAAATTTAGAATTTTAGGACCAACAAAAGAAAAATATTATATATTGGAATGTTTAATAAACACATTTCAAGATAATAAAAATAAAATTAGTTCTTAGGATGTATATACACCACACAAAATAATGTAGCGTTGAATATTAATGTGTCCCATTGAAATAAAATAATGCTAAAAAACACTAACTCTGAATCATGAATTTCATCAAACAGGTTAAAAAATAGTTTTATTATTAATATATTATATAATCATAACCATGTTTAAAATTTCCAATATGATTTATATATAATATTTTGTATCCTATTTATTAACAATTATTTTTTAATATCATTGTTCAATATGATAACTACAATATTTGTCATGTATATTTTTGTTCATAAGTATTGGTCCTTGTACACTGATTATGGTCACATAATATCTAAAATTTTAATCATCATATAAATATCATATACATTATCTATATACATTTTTGTATTTACATTTGAAATATAGAGATCAAAAATGAATTACACTAGTCTTGTAGATGGTAGGTCATATGTATGCATGAATTTTGTGTTCATTTTTTTCAACGGATGGATTGAAAGAAAATAAATTTTATTTAAAATTTACTATGTCTTTATTTACTCATAGATAAAATATATATTCATTAAATATAACATTATTATCATCCATATAAAAAAAATGCATCACATAACCTAGTAGAGGCAGTAGTCCAACAGTTCACATAAACAACATTATCATAATCAAATGGATATGAATTTTTGAATTGATATTTGATATTATAATTATAGAAGTATTATTTTTTCGTAAATATCATATATATATATATATATATTAAATCCATTGGTATATCCATTCATGAGAGGTGGATATTGAAATAAAATTACATAGGTTTACAAGGTTTTAGTCCTCCAAACACACAATCGACAGCTTTGTTTCACATTTGATGGGAGGGGATACATATATTGGTCATTACATTTACATAATTACATATTTTCATATGTATGATACATATTTTTTTATAAAATCATATTTTTTGATGTTTTTTAATTATTTATCATTTGAAATAAAAATAAAATGCATGGTTCAAAAATATACATCTTCTTCACAAAAACATTTGGTTTACAAATACATACATCATAGAAGGTTTATTAATTAAAAGAAGAATACAACAAGGTTAGACAAGTATGGACTGGATTTAGGTTTGTCTTTTTCAATCCAAAAGGATTATAAATTGTGAAGATGATATGAGAGTGGATTCCCTTTTATTAGATGGGTATAGTGCACACATTAAATTCTTGATATGAAAAAGGTATACCCACATTTTACACATTCCAAATGCCTCAAAATGACTTATTGTTGGACCATAACTTTTATAATGTAGAAATGATTCCATAAAATATGAATTTTACAATCTTATAGTTCACATTAACCATTATCTTTTGAGTTTCACCCATGGTAAACCCATATAAACCTTAACGATGGTAATTATTTTTAACGTGTTTTACTATTCTATATATCCAAAAAATATTTTGACCTTATTATATAATATTAGTTATCATATTCAAAATATGGAATCCATTTTTATAAATTCAATTCACATAAGTTTCTGAATTAATTTAAAATCAAACACGTAGAGGTAATGAAATAATAGTTTTGCAACAAAAATGCTTCCAAAATATATAATAAGATTTCATAGAAAAATATAACATGAAAATGATTACACCTAACTAAAATGGATTGATAACAACAATATGATACCAATTTTTCTTTCAACACGTCTTAAAAAATATTAATTTTTAAATTAATTAATATAAAATTCAGTTTCTAGAAGAAATTAGTATTTCTCACTATTATTCAAATAAATAATAATTTCCGAATATTTGCGAAAAAACCTAAGCTAATTCTCACATATTAATTCAAAAAAATTGGTTTATTTTTTCTATTAAATTACATTAAACCTAAAAATTATATCATTTGTCAATAAAAAAAGATGAAAAATTATTTTTTGAGAAGAAATGAGTTTTCAATGTACATAATTTCTTATTAAAAAATAATTGGTTATTAATATATATATATATTATTTATCTAAACCCATTATAGAAAATTTAAATTTTTTTATTTCTATTCATACACCCATTTTTATTTTCTAAGTTATGAAATTCATTAATATAAAATAATTTTGATAGTATATTTCGATTACACTAAACACGGGTGTTGCATGTAACACAATCTACAAAATAATGAAAATTCATTTGAAAATAATATTTTAAAATATATCATTGTGAATCATCATACCAATATTAAAATTAATTAATCTCTCAAAATTATATTATATAGATATAAAAATATGATACTTATTCAACATATTATCATATGGTTCCCATATAAATTCTTTATGATGGTGGTTCTTCCACAAAACATTGACCACGTGAGTGGTCTTGTTTCGTAACACTTTATCTATGTGATATAGAATCTCTATAGGTATTTCTTCATAAGAACGATCATGAACTATATGTATGAATTCTTTGTTCATTATGTGTAATGTAACATGTATATAATTCATTATTAAAGATACACAGAGAACATCATGGACATTAGAGAGGTTTAGTGGATGCACAATGAGATAAGAAACTGCCCCTATTGATTCAAGAATCTCTGAGGGGATAATATATCATTGCAGTTAATTTAAATTTTCCCAAATTTTCACAACATAATTCAATAGATAAACTCATAAAAAACTTCCAATCAACTTCGAACTCAATATCATGCTTAAAATGAACAATATAACCTTTTTTCAACTCTGAGATTCCCTAATGAGCTATTGAATGGTTAGGATAATCCCTTCCATTTTCTAGGTCAGTTTATTTACTAATATCAATTATTGTCCAACTTCATCATATATAATTATATTTCTACTCTTATTAACATTTATTTAGTCATATGTGGGCATTTGAATGGTTGAGTTAATGTTGTCTTTATAAGAGAACTCGATTTGAGGAAGGTGTTAATCACAACCACCTTCAAATTCCCGGTAATAAGATATTATAATATAATCTATGGTTTTTTGGTTATCTCATATTGAAAATCTAACTATATATGAAATAATTTGTTGAATATAAATAAAGTATCAATATATTTCTGAGTACTTATCCATAACATTGTGGCAATCATTAGATTATAATAAAATACAATAGGATGTGTTATTTTGTATAGAATTTACACATCCATAATGTATATACATGAAATCTAATATATAGATAAACATTTTACAATAATAAAGAAGTTTGGAGACTTTTTAATGTGATAGACTTTAAAATATATAGAATGGTGCCTTTTAGATGTTTTTGGGAGCCCGGTGAAAAAAGCCAATGGAAATGTTTCCACATTTCCATTCTGGTATGAGTAGTGTTTAAAAGACACCTATTGTCATTTCTCTCCCAGAAATAACATTCCTATATACCACTAATTGAGATATGTACTTTAAAATATCTATCTCAATGTCATCTGACCATAAATTCTATTCTAAATCTCTATATATCATGAGATATAAAAGATGAATTTAGAATTAAGAAATAAAATATTCCATTTAAAGACCCATATTCAAGGATAGTATAGATAGAACATATAAAACATACATAAATCGTATAACTCTAATATATTAATCAATAATCTATAATTTTCTTCCTTCCTATACATCTTTACATTAAAATCTACAATACATTATTCTTCAGTTGGATGGATGGCAGAACACACACTTTAGGAATATATGATTACTCTCCTTCCATTCGGACATCAAGATCTATCCATTGTAAATATGTATATATTTAATATTTTTTGGTAATTGTCATAAAAAAATTATTTATCTTTTTTACTCAAAAAATTGGCCACATTGTTCATTTTCTGAGGGTGGTAATGTATCTAGAAGACATAATTTGTAATGAGATCAAGACATCTTCTCAATCTCATATTAAATTATTTCTGTGTGTTTATTTACATTAATATTTTATTTTCAATATATATATCAAATATTCCATTATAAATATAATTTCTCCATATCATTAATGAATGAATTTTCACACCTAACTCCAAATCATGAGTTGGAAGTTTGTTCTCAAGAACCGTAAATTATTATGATGTATATGCTATCACAATATCATTCAATAATATAATTTATCCTAGTCCCTTCTTCTATACATCACTATTGATTAAAAACCCTTTTACATCACACTATAATGTATAAATAGGTGTATTGTATATGGCCCCACCCATAAAAAATTACTTAATATTGAATTAAATTGAATAATTCACATTGAGGATATTTTCACGTTTAGAGTTTTAGAGAATTTGGACATAACTATTACATATCAAAGATTAAAAAATAGACACATCTACTCAGTTTCCATTTATTTTACAAAATAAATACTCTTGAACATAAGAGTCATGCCTAGTTCCTTGTTTTAGACAGCCTGTCATTTCCTTGATCTCATCCTTGACCCTATTCCACTTTATGTCATGTGTAAAACATTTCAAAAACATGGGATGGGCCTAAAATGATTAGTAAGGGTTATAAAAATATATAAAGAAAACATTAGACCATGCATACATAAGAATCAATGAAATCATACTTTAGTCATAAAACATAAGCACTTTAACATTCCCAATTAAATCATATGATTTAATAATTACTCATATAAATCATATGACATAAAGGTAACATGAGTCATTCATAACATTCATATGTAGGGAGTAACCCACATGGTTAATTTTTGAATACCCATCACAGTATATTCCCTAAATCTCTTTGGAGAAACCATATAAATTAACCCCTTCACGTTACCCAATGCATTGGAGAGCTATATCGGGCTCACCTGCCCTTTGTTTATCATGGAACCACCCGCCTTCATAAACAATTCCCAAGAACAATAACATAATCATAACACTTAAAACATGCATAAACAAACATAATAATTCCACATTTCAATCACAAGAGATGACATCATGATATTAACATAAATAAAAACATCTAATAAAATCATTAAAACTCTATGAGGGAAAAATCCATTTATAATTTGAAATTATTAAAATAAGACGTTTAAAAGAGATTTTCGAATCAAAGGTTCCCATAAAACATAGAAACTTTTGATAGGGTTTTAAAACATTCATGTCCATATAAATAAATCCTTAAAAACCATTTTTAAAACATGGACATGGATGATAAATTTTTAAAAGAATAAATCTTTAAAACCATTTAAAACAACGATTTAATAAAAGAGTCCTTTTCCATTTTAAAAATTTAATTTATAAGCCACATGAAAGTAAACCATTTTAAAAACATTAAAAGACTTTAGTATAGACATAATATGGATATGGAATGGGAATGGGGATGTATATACACTTTTAAAAGAATAAAATTGTATATCATCAAGAAGTGTCTCAAGGAAGAGAAATTGAGACGTAATCCCATTCTAAGATCATGTCATTAGTGAAAGGATAAATAAATGAAATAATTATGTTTGACAAGTATAAATACACCCAATATAAGTGTATATCAAGTTTAAAACAATCTATGTTCATTCAAACATACTCTTTGAAAAACAAAACAAATGACATAGATATTTAACTCAATGAAATGAGATTGAGTTATGATTTCCCATAAAAGTTCATATAAATGATGTAAGAATATATCGATGAGATGATTATGTGTAGAAATAGTATATCCAAAAAAGGTTTTGGGAAATTACGACATAGATATTCCACCCAAAATCTTGGCATAATAAAATCATGATGTAGAGGATTAACCTGGTGAATTGAAATTCGGTTAAGAAATTCCCTTACAGAAATTCGACAGCCTAACATCGTCACATTAAAATTCATAAAATGAGATAAGGAGAGAGAAATGGTATCTCATCACTTGAACATAAAATTTACATCAATAAGGATATAGAAGAATATATCCCAACATAATAATATGTGAATTAAAAGATATAACAAAATAAGTCTTTTAAAAAAAAGAGGGTGAAAGGTTCCCTTACCGACTTGGGTAACTTTCGAGACGTACACCCCATGAAAGAGGGACTATTCAAAATTTATGTAAATACCCATAAATGAATTTATATTATATAAATTTTAAAATAATGCGATGTACATACACATCTTAATGTAAATAGTGGAAAATGTAGCATAAATCTCACTGGAATAAAAGTGTGATGAAAAATCCCTTACGAAAACTCAGCTGCATAACGGCGCCACATAAAAATTACAAAAAAATATATTGATGAAATAAAATAGGGTCTCTCATAATATGAACATAAAATTTATACTAAGATTAATATAGGATTTCATCCCCTAATATAAGAAAGAGGAGCTTAGAAGAAGTGATATAAAAGAGAGTACTTAAAAAGAAAGAGAGAGGTAGGATCCCTTACCTCATGTCCGACTTGACTCGATCATTCTTTAATCTCATGAATAATATACTAGAGTTAATTTCTACCTGCTTAAGAACCTTTTTTAAGTTCATTATTTATTTTTTATCATTTATTACCATTTTATGAACATCATATAATTATTTAAGTTAATAATGGTCGTTTTGTCGATCATTGGTACTTGAGTCAAAAATGAACTTCTTATAATTATAAGTTGTTCATATGGTAAAATATCCATTATATAATGAAATATATTCATGATTTAGATATCATTTATATAATATATATCCAGTATATAAATGAATTTATAATATTACTTAACATATAGAGGTAATAAATGAAATGCACCGTTCATGGAGACGGTAAGTCATACGTACGTTTGAATACTACATTCATTTCTATTTCATATTTAATGGAATACAATCATAATGATATAAAGTAATATTATAATTCCAATATAATATCATATATATATTATCATTAACCCCATCCTTTATATGTCCCACATATGGCATTAACAAATCAAATCACTTTGAGGGGGCGGTAGTCCGTACATCCTAAAATGAAGATATCGCGTTGACCCGTAATGGAAACCATAAAGGTATTCCATAAATGAAAAATAAATAAGCATATTAGAAAAATAAACATAATATATATCATATGTAAAAATAGTGACATCTTAATGGCCACCATGAAAGTTGTTAGAAGAATATTGAACAATCATCATTTTGTGAGGCAGCAATTTTCCATCCACGGAAACAGTATGTTCTTTAACCATTAGATGGAGGTGTGTGTAAGTGTAGCTTGAATCCAATTCATAACAACATCCTAGTATATTGAAGATACTGTTGTTGTTACAATATAAAGGAATGAAAAGTGTTTAGGTGGTTGGAGAAGCAAAATAATACAAAAGAACATAAGAGAAGTCATTACCATTAAAATCTGGTAACTCCCTTTGGTTTTAACCAAAAGGTTTTCTTGATGAGCTGTCATCCTAAGGTAAGGCTTCTAGGATTAATAGATGGATGTGGAGAGACAAAATCAGTAGATTTTGGTCGAGCCAAAGGCTTGAGTGGTGTGGGTAAGGGGGTAGTGGCGGGGGCCTTTTATAAGAGGGAGGAGAGCACTCTTGGAATGTCATGAAAAGTTACTTTATTATAAAATGATTTTCAGATATTCAAGGTCTAAAAATTAAATATTTAGAGGATAAGGTGATAAGGTTACGAAATCCACCCATCCAATATGTTTCGGACAAGTGTAAGTCTTATATTTTACCTTATCTTTTCATTTTATTTAAATCATTCATTAATGAGGTAATCATTGCATCATCATGGTGTCATAAATAAATTTATTTATTTAATGTTAAAAAATTATAAAAAAAACTACTATGACGTACGAAATCTTTGTATCTTTCCAATTAATATTTATAGTCAAAAATATTACTTGTATAACCTCGTGTAAAAATTGTTTTAGTAAAACAATACATGTTTGTGATATTTTTATTTTAACATTAAATAAAAAGTTATTAATTTCATTTTCTTACCCATGTGGCTCCATGGGGTCCCCAAGATGACCCATGGATTTTATTGGTCAGACATGAATCATCCAACATGTTTAAGACATGTTTTATGGTCATTTCATATTATTATAACATTATCTTTACCTTAAATTACAATAACTGACTTTAATCACGATTAATAAAACCTAAAAGTTACTATTCACCAAAAAATGTTTTCATCCAATTGAACCACATTTTACATCCTAATGAAAACCATGTATGTCAGATTTTTGAAATTCAAATCACAGAGGTGATAAAATTTCATTTAAACGAAATATCAGTTTTTTAACAACCACTTAGTGGTTTCACTATTCATCAAAAATTGATGTTTTTCAGAAAAATACCAAAAAATTTGCCTTAACCTATATTTGATATTTTGAATTAAAAATTGATGTCTATTTTACAAAATTCAAAAATATAAGTTTCATTAATCAATTTAATAATTAAGTCTCGTTGTCAAAACAAATAGCGTGTTTTTAAGAATGAATATCTATTAAAAGATTGACACTCGTTTAAGTCCAATTTCAAAGTGAAATTAATTCCAATGACCCCCATTGGATTAAATGGTAAATATATATTCTAATTACAGTTTAAAACCAATTCAAAATATGATCTAATCATATAAATAATTTATATTAAAAAGAGGTTTTGAATTAAAATACAACATTTTTCACTTATTCATTAAAAATGTACTTTATCGAAAAAAATAACAAAAACATACAAAATGTAAATTTTCATGTATTGATACTAAATAAAGATTACAATTTGTAAAATATAACATATAAAAGTGACTAAAAGTAGGTTTAAAAAGGGTTCTCCATAAAAAAGTCGGTTAATCGGCCATCTAATGAATATTTGAATATTTATTATTAAAATTGGATTCAGTTGAATTTTAAGCCTCTAACATTTATTGGATAAAAGTAAAAATATTTGACAAACATATATAATCATTTTTAATTTAGTTCTATTCGTTCCCGCCATTAAAATGGCTATGCGTTAACTACCATTTAAAATAATATTATTATATTATTAGTGTGCAACGTAAGATTTCAATGAAACTCGTTGTTGTGTGTTGGGAACGCCATCAAACATAGAATCCCCATTAACGTAATATTGATATTTTATTCAAAAATATTAATAAATATAAAAATTTCGTATCCTTTATTTACCTAGGATGTTATATCCTTCCCCCCCATTTGGGAATTGCGTCCTCCCAATTTTAATATTGGTCTCAGAAACTTCATTGAATGTCCCAAATTGGAACAAGAGTCGGTAAAACTACCACTTTAAAATTAAGAGACAGAAGTAAAAAGGTCACTCGTGTTAACCCATACAAGGATTACATGTAGGGAAACATGGACCTGGAAAAGAAAAAAAAGGGTCATGTTATAATGGAGAGTGATAGAAAACATGTTTAGGATAACTTTAACCACTAGAAAATCACAAACTTGTGATGGGTTAAACAGTATTTGATTCCCCAGTAGGAAAATTTAACAGACAACATTTTTGTTTTATGTTATTTTTCATTGAGGAATTTATTTATGAGCATAACTAAATCACATGGAAACATAATTTCTTGTCATTTAGACTTTCATCTCTTACTATATGTCTTACACAAAACTCATTTTTTTCATCCAAATGACGATTATTTTGGATGACTCGTTAACATTAAGAGGGATATAATCAACATTTAAAGAATCACCTAATCCACAGAAGAGAAGTATATATTTCACATGTCTATATACTTTAACCAAAACCAAAAAGGTTAGTACAAGATCAGATAATCCCCAAAATGGAGAATCCTTTATAAAAAAATCTCTTCTTAATATCCAAAATTTGTCCAACAAAACCCAAATTCTAACAAAGACCATTCGATATACAATTTTCCAAAAAATTAATCAAAGTAAAACACACTAATATTGAAAACCAAATCTTTGAAGGATTTAATCACATAGTCTTCCAAGATTTTTATCTCCAAATAATATCAGTTTCTCTTAAAGTCTCATATTGGAAACTAATTAACCTAATCACATATCCTCTCTAATAGGTTAATAATTTCCATAGATAACCCAAAATCAACTTATTATTAATTCACAAAATCATATAACTAAAAATAATTAGTCAAACTAACTAGGGAATTCACGTAGTCCAGTGGTGGGCGACAAATACTATTTGCAATTTGGTTGTGGCTTCGATTCCCGCAGCTTCGTCTGACGTGACGGGTTGTCACACCGTCTTTGTGTTGTCGTTTTTCCAGAACTACATAATTATAATAACATTCCCTAATAATATATAAAATCATCCATAATAACCATAACATAATTAACCTCAAGTTTATCTCTTTCCTTTCCTTTTCCATCATATCATATAGTAACCCATAATTACCTCAAAAGTAAGGATAATATAAACCCTAATGGTTTCCATAATAATTATTACCTGAACATCCACATCGAGTTGGTTCTCCCGTACATGATGCATCATAGAAATCACAAAGGTTCAAATGGTTAATCATGTCTCCTTGATATTTGGTCTAGAATAACCACTAGATTTCTCATTGAATCTCCCATTTCATCTAGTCTCTTAATCAGCGAACCACCACAGTTTCCTTCAAACCCATTGTCACTATGGTTCCTACTAGATCCATCCAGTTACTAAAACCAAAAATGTCAGTGTGAGTACATCAAAAAAATCATCATGTACTAATGAGGAAGATAAACACTAAGATATACTTACTCATTCTCTTTATCTAATAACTATGAATCTTTCTGAAATCCTAGCCATTATTGTAATGTCACTTATGCTTAAAAAAATACCCTAACCTCTAAAGTTATCTAAACCGACCTTTGATACCAACTATAAGTCCCCAGCCTTAAAAATTACATTATATTGAATTAAATTGAATAATTCACATTGTGGATCTTTTCAGGTTTAGAGTTTTAGAGTATTTGGACATATGTATTACATCTCAAAGATTAAAAAGTAGACATATCTACTCATTTTCCATTTCTTTCACAAAATAAATACTTGTGAACAAAAGATTCATGTACAGTTCCCTGTTTTAGACATCCTGACATTCCCATGATCCCATCCTTGACCCTATTCCACTTTAATTCATGTGTAAAACATTTCAAACACATGGGATGAGCATAAAAATCTCAATAAGGGTTATAACAATACGAAAAGAAAACATTAGACAATGCATACATAAGAATCAATGAAATCATACTTTACTCATAAAATATAAGCACTTTAACATACCTCATTAAATCATATGATTTATGAATAAATCAATGAAATCATAAGACATAAAGGTAATCTGAGGCATTCATAACATTCTTACATAGGGAGTAACGCTCATGGTTACGTTTGGAATACCCATCACAGTATATTCCCTAAATCTATTTAGAGAAACCTTAGCGTTTATCCCCTTCGCGTTACCCAATGTATTGGAGAGCTATATCGGGCTCACCAGCCCTTATTTTATCACGAAACCACCCGTCTTCATAACCATTTCCCAAGAACTATAACATAATAATAACACTTTAAACATGCATAAAAGAAACATAAAATTTCCACATTTCAATCACAAGAGATCATATCATGATATTAACATTAAAAAAACTTCTAATAAAATCATTAAAACTCTATGAGAGAAATATCCCATTATACTTTGAACATATTAAAATAAAACATTTAAAATAGATTTTAGAATCAAAGTGTCCCATACCACGTCAAAACTTTTGAAAGGGTTTTAAAACATTCATCTACATATATATAAATCCATAAAAACAATTTTTAAAACATGGAAATAGATGATAAATTTTTAAAATAATAAATCATTAAAACCATTTAAAACATTGTTTTAATAAAAGAGTACTTTTCCATTTTGAACATTTAAATTATAAGCCACATAAAAGTAAACCATTTTCAAAACATTAAAAGACTTGAGTATAGACATAATATGGATATGGAATGTCAATGGGTCTGTTTATATACTTTAAAAAGAATAAAAGTGCATAACATCAAGAAGTGTCTCAAGGAAGAGAAATTGAGACGTAATCCCAATCTAAGAACATGTCATTAGTGCAAGGATAAATCAATGAAATAATTATGTGTGACAAGTATAAATAAACCCAATATAATTTGATATCAATTGTAAAACAATCATTTTTCATTCAGACATACTCTTGGAAAAACAAAACCAATGACATAGATATTTAACTCAATGAAATGATATTGAGTTACGATTTATCATACAAGTTCATATTAATGATATAAGAATATATCAATGAGATGATTATGTGTAGAAATATTATATCCAAAAAAAGGATTTTGGAAATTACAACATAGATATTCCACCCAAAATCATGGCATAACAAAATCATGAAGTGGAGGTTTAACCCAATGAATTGAAATTAAGAAGTTCCATTACAAAAATTCGACAGCCTAACAACGTCAATTTAAAATTCGGAAAATGAGTTGATGAGAGAGAAAATGGTATCTCATTACTTGGAAATAATATTTACATCAATAAGGATATATAAGAACATATCCCAACATAATAAGATGTGAATTAAAAGACATAACAAAAGAAGTCTTTTAAAAAGTGGAGGGTGAAAGCTTTCTATACCGACATGGGTAACTTTCGAGACGTACACCCCATGAAAGAGGGACTATTCATCATTGATGTAAATACCCATAAAAGAATGTATATTAAAAAAATAGTAGAATAATGGGAAGTACATACACCTCTCAATGTAAATAGTGGAAAATGTAGCATAAATCTCCCTGGAATAAAAGTGAGATGAAAAATCCCTTATGAAAACTCGGCTACCTAACGGTGCCACATAAATCTTCTAAAAAATGGATTGATGAAATAAAATAGGGTCTCTAATCATATGAACATAAAATTTACAGTAATAGTAATATAGAATAACATCCTCCAACATAAGAAAGAGGAGCGTAATATAAGTGACATAAAAGAGAGTACTTAAAAAGAAACAGAGAAGTAGGATCCCTTACCTCGTGTCCGACTTGACTCGATAATTCATTAATCTCATGAATAATAAACTGGAGATAATTTATACTTGATTAAGAACCATTTTTATATTCATTATTTATTTTATATTATTTATTACCATTTTATGAAAATCATGTAATTATTTAAGTTAATAATGGTCGTTTTGTCGATCATTGGTACTTGAGTCAAAAATAAACTTCTTATAATTACAAGTTTTTCATGTGGTAAAAAAAATATCCATTATATACAAAACTATATTAATGATTTAGATATAATATATTTAATATATATCCATTATATAAATTCATTTATAATATTACATAACACTTAGAGGTAATAAATGAAATGCATCGTTAATGGACACGGTAAGTCGTACGTACGCATGAATGCTACTTTCATTTCTATTTCATATTTAATGGAATGAAATAAAAATTATATTAAGATGTATTATAATTCCAGTATAATATCATATATATAGTATCATTAACACCATCCTTTATACGTCCCACATATGGAATTAACGAATCAAATCACTTTGAGGGGGCGGTAGTCTGTACTACCTAAAATGAAGATATCACGTTTAACCATAATGGAAACCATAAAGGTATTCCAGAAATGAAAAATAAAGAAGAATATTGGAAACATAAACATAATATATATCATATGTAAAAATATTTACATCTTAATGGCCACCATGAAAGGTGTTAGTAGAATATTGAAAAATCATCATTTCGTGAGGCACAAATTCGCCATCCACGAAAACAGTATGTTTTTAACCATTAGATGGAGGTGTGTGTAAGTGTATCTCGAATCCTTAACATAAAAACATCCTAGTATATTGAAGATACTATTGTTGTTACAAAATATAGTAATAGAATGTGTTTAGGGGGTTGGAGAAGAAAAATTAAACAACAGAACATAAGAGAATACATTACCTTTAAAATCGGGTAACTCCCGTTGGTTTGAACCAAAACAGTTTTTTGAGGAGCTTTCTACCTAAGCTAAGGCATCTAGAATGAAGATAGGGATGTGGAGAGATAAAATGGGTAGCTTTTGGTCAGCTCAATGGCTTGAGAGGTGTGGGTAAGGGGGTAGAGGTGGGGGCCTTTTATAAGAGGGAGGAGGGGCACTCTTGGAAAGTCTTGAAAAGTTACTTTATTATAAAATGATTTTTGAATATTAAAGGACCCAAAATTATATATTTCTAGGATAAGGTGATAAGGGTTTTAAATCCACCCATAAAATATGTTTTGGATAATTTTATGTCTTATATTTTACCTTATCTTTTCATTTTATTTAAATCATTCATTAATGAGGTAATCGTTGCATCATCATGGTCTCATAAATAAATTTATTTATTTAATGTCCAAAAAATAGAAAAAACAACTATGATGTATGAAATATTTTCATATTTCGAATGAAAATTTATAGTAAAAAATATTACTTTTATAACCCCATGTAAAAATTGTTTTAGTAAAACAATACATGTTTGTGGCATTTTTTTTAACTTTAAATAAAAAGTTGTTAATGTCATTTTCTTACCCAAGTGTCTCCATGGGGTCCCCAAGTTGACCCGTGGAATTTTTTGGTCGGGCATGACTAATCCAATAAGGGTAGGACATGTGTCATGGTCATTTCATTTTATTATAACATTATCATTACCTTAAATTACATTAATTACCTTTAATCCCGATTAATAAAACATTAAAGTTACTATTCACCAAAAAATATTTTCAACCCATTGAACAACATTTTACATCCTAATGACAACCATGTATGTCAGATTTTTGAAATTCAAATCATAGAGGAGGTAAAATTTCATTTAAACGAAAAATTAGTTTTTTAACTAGCACTTAGTTGTTTCACTATTCATCAAAAATTGATGTTTTTCAGAAAAATACCAAAAATTCACCCTAAGATATATTTGATATTCCGAATTCAAAAATGATGTGTATTTTAAAAAATTAAAAAAATATAAGTTTCATTAATAAATTTAATAATTAATTCCAGTTGTCAAAACAAATAGCATTTTTTTAAGAAATAATAACTATTAAAAGGTTGACACTACTTTATGTCCAATTTCAAAGTGAAATTAATTCCAATGAAAAAAATTGGATTAAATGGTCAAAATATATTCTCATTTAACTTTAAAACGAATTCAAAAGATGATTTAATCATATAAATAATTTATATTTAAAAGAGGTTTTGAATTAAAATACAACATTTTTCACTTATTCATTTAAATTGAACTTTATCGAAAAAATAACAAAAACATACACAATGTAAATTTTGATATCTTGATTATAAATAAAGATTTAATTTTGAAAAATATAACATATAAAAGTGAAAAAAAGTTTATTTAAATACGATTCTCCATCAAAAAGGCGGTTAATCGGCCTTCTAATGAATATTTGAATATATATTCTTAAAATTTGATTCATTTGAATTTTAAGCCTGTAACATTTATTGGAATAAAGTAAAAATATTTGAAAAACATATATAATAATTTTGTAGTTAATTTTGTTCATTCCCACCATTACAATGGCTAGGAATTAACTACCATTTAAAATAATATTATTATATTATTAGTGTGCAACGTAAGATTTCAAAGAAACTCGTTGTTGCGTGTTGGGTACGCCATCGAAAATAGCATCCCATTTAAAGTAATATTGATATTTTATTCAAAAATATTAATAAATATGAAAATTTCTTGTCCTTTATTTACCGGGGATGTTAAATATTAACTAAATTTTCTTTAGTTCCATGTAATTTTCCCAACATTAGTTTATCCAGAGGAACTTGGTTCCCTTGAAATTTAACCTAATGAGTAGAATATACATTCTTGAGACATTGGTCATAAACCATGGATAATATCTATTAAAAACAAAAAAATATATCTCAATTTTAGTGATTGGTATTGGATAATATTCAATAACTTTGACCCTTGTTGGATCAATAGTTATTCCCTCTTTTGGGATTATTTGACATAAAAAAGAAACATTTTGTAGCCAAAATCCACAGTTGGAATTTTTTTTAAAAAATTAACCTTAATTGTGGTCTTTTTAATAATTTTCAAGTGGTATTCATGATCCTCCACTCTCATTGAAGATATAATGATATCACCAATAACGATTATGAAAAATTGTTCAGGTTAAATACCTTATTCATTAAATTCATTAATATCACTAGGGCACTAGTAAGATAAAATGACATCACTACATATTCATAATGTCCATACCATATATGTAATGTCATATGGGGTATATCTATCTTCTTAACCCACAATTTGTAACGACCGGAGAAACCGTGTTTCGAGTAATGACATGTTTGTTTTACAATGCCACCCCATAAGTGAACCAACAATCATCTTATAAGATAATAATATTAATAAAATAGAAAAACACATCAAATGAATGAAAGACCCTTTTATTCAAATGATTAACATCTCGGTGGCTACAACTCACACTGATCAAACAAGAAGATAATCTAAAGAAAAATCCCAATTAAAAACTCAATTACAATAATAGGGAGACCGCTTAAATCTACCAGGACCCCAAGAAGGTGGTAAGGGTTTCTGGGATCCATCAAAATAAAGTTGAGGATGGCTGAAGCCACTGCAACCGTGATGATCACCAAGAGAATCACACTAACCATCTATTCCTTTCTCCTTCAGTCACCTTGAGTGAGGGATACCCCAAGACCATACTCATTATAAGAACACTAATTCGACCGTTGAACCCTAATGGCTATAAATATAACCGTTGGTTTAACACCCCGAGATTTTATGAAAAATATTATTTTAATTTCATTAATGTCTTATGTTGTATTCTACACCAAGATTACCTTTCACTATATGCAACACCGTGTTAGATTGCAGTATACGCAACACTATTCTTGGACCGTGTTACACACAATTTTGATAATAGTTATTCAACACAACATTGAGTATATATATATATATATTAAATGTATAAATGAAATATGGTTGGATTCTGTTATACGAAACAACGAAGGATTCTTTCACAACACGCAACCCTGACTTGGCTTGCATTACACGCAATCGCGACCTTCCTCGATAGCGTGTGTTGTACGCAATACCGGGTTTTAATAAACAATGTTATATTTTTATAATATTGTCATGAACTAGCCATTATGAATAGTATTAACTAAAATTTGAATTTTATAACATTATTATTCATCTTACACATTTCTATAACATGGTATAAGAACAAAATAAATTTTTCGGGTAAAATAAGTATTTTTCAAAAAATGCAGTTTTGCTGCCTTTTGATGGCGCACACACTTTAAATATGGTTTTTGACATGTTTATAAGTTCAATTTGAGAAAATAAAATTCTTCTTTGGAATCAAGAAATAAAAATTTACTTTGGATAAATTTTTCATATTATTCTGGTAACTTTCACATTTTAATGAATTGTAAAAACACGCTATATTTTAATTAAAAACAAATTTTTTCATAGTAATATCTTATGTTGATAAATTATAATATTTAATGGTTTTAAAGTATAAATATATTATATTTTTACCAGTTAATATATTGTATTCCATTAGCATTGATTTTACCTTGAATTCGTAGGTTAAATCAATTCAATCTTTTGTAATGTTTTAAACAAAAACCCGTTTTTTTCGACAATGGGATTAATTTTAATTTAATTTCTGAAACTTCTATGTTTTGAATTTTAAAAAATGGATTCCGTATTTGTAATCAGTGGGTCCAAATTATGTTAATACGATACTTTTTATTTTTGGGAATTATGAATAGTAACTACGGTAAATTTTATTTACCATAGTTAAAGGTAAATCGGGTAATTAAGGGTAAATATAATATTTTAAAATTACCCTAACAAATTTCAAAATCCTATTGGATGACTAAAAAACGACCCATGTCACCTAAGGGTCAGATTAGATTAATTTAATTAAATTTTTTCAATGAAAATAATTTAATTATTATTAAAACCAAAGAATGTGACAACATGTCACTTTCATAAATCTTATAAGTATAATAATTTTAATCTAGTGATAAACGTCATGAAACATCGAACATGAATAGTCTCCAGAAATCTAATAAATGTTTCTACATCATAGGAATTTATTTAGAATTTTTAGGGATTAAATCGTTATCATTTATTATGACACAAAGATGATGCAATAATTGTCTTATTAATGAAATATTGACATAATTGATGTTATAAATGGCCAAATAAATGTAATTTGAGACTTTTTATGACTTACACTAATTTTCTAGGTTAATATGACATGTTATTTTTGATTTAAGTAACTTGTTTCGAACTTATCATTCTGTTATGAATTTCATAAAAATCATGTACCAAATAGTGTCAAAATTGACATAAAATAGTTTTTAAAACAAATATTATATTATTAATTGTTATTTTATTCCTAAAAATCTAAGGTTCTGCAAAATGACTTAGATAAGATTATATATATTAATAATAAACAACTTGGGGTTCTTTTGGCTTGATATAGTAAGTTTATTAACCAAATAGTGTAAGAAAACAAAAAGACACGGTAAAAGTTAAATTATTTAACTTAGAGTTAAATATAATTGATAAGGTTAAAATAATAACCTAAACTTGTCTAAATCCTATTGGTTGATAGTATTTCGACCCATCCCCACTTTAGCTTCGAAATAAGACCCTTTGGAACCATTATAAACCGATTTTGACTTTAATATAAAGTAATATTTTGAGATATTCCTAAGGTGCCCCTCTCCTCCCTTATAAAAGGGCACCTCCTCCCCCTTCTCCTCACACCAATTGGAGCACTCAAGCTCGGCCAACCCCTGCCAAATCTCTTCTCCACTTCCCTAGAAAAATCCTAGAGGTTCTGGTATTCTTAAAAGACCCATCTTATTTCCCTAAGTGGAGGATTCAAAGAGGCGTTTCAAAGAAGAGGTAATATCCATTACCGATCTTTTCAATTTCTTTCTTCTTCAACTTCTTCTTATTTAGTTGTTTCATGATAATGTAATAACATAAGTGTTACTGACATACTGATATGTTGTTATAAATATTAAACAACTCTAATTAACCTTCTATCAATCCTACGGAAAAAAGAAATCACCGCACGTGCGTACGTACGGAATACCGTCTCCACGCCGTGGTGTAATCTATTTTCCACCATCACCTTACAAGGATGAGTATAATGGTGTAATGAGTAACTATATATGATTATTATAGAGTGATATTGATACTGAAATGGTATACATACACTTCAACACAATTCCACGACCATGGGAACGATATCATCGCTCGTGCGTATGTACGGACTACCGTCTCCACGACGCGATGAGATTCATTCTCAATGATTAACCATTCATGAATGATTATAAAGTATATATAATATGTACTAATGAAATATATGACATAATAATGATACTGGATTTATTTATATATTTATTTTAATGTCATCTACTTTATTCCATTCAATTCAATAAGGAAACGAAAACATCGTTCATGCGTACGTACGGACTACCGTCTCCATGAACGGTGTATTTCATTCCATTTAATGATTTATTATATATATGTATATCCTGAATATATATATAAATATAAATCATGTTTTATGTTCTGTAATTAAGTAATCATGATCTAAGTAATAATATGAATAATTACAAGTCAAAAAACGGACGACAAATGAAACAATTTTACCCAAAACGCTCTTTAACATGGAATTTAAAAAAGAACGGGTAATATAAAGTCATAAGTGAACCATATATGATATCAAAAAAATGAATATGATTCTGTAATAAGTAAATGACATTATTTAAATCATTATTATGGAGGTTCGGACACTTATGAAGCAAATCAGACCTAAGGTAAGGGAAATATCACAATCTCATTTTTATCCGAGATTGTTTATACTTTGAAATTTATTGGGGTGTATTTTATCATCCACATCCATGTTTCCTCGATATGTAATATTATTTCCATCCTCCTACAATTTTTTTAATCCAATTTTACCCTTCGGTGAGTTTTTAGTAAAAGATATGAATGGAATCATTTGTCGTTTTTCGTACGAGGTACATTTTGACTTTTTCGACAAAAGTACGAAGAATGTTTTTTTAACATACACGGCATGAATGGATTTTTAAAACATTATTTCCAAGAAGCTTCCTTTACAAGTTTTAAAGTTTATTTTTAATCAACTTCTTTTAGTTTAATGTTTTATGACATGTTAAGAAAGGAAAAATGTTTTTGATGAAGAAAGGATATTTTCCTCAATAATGGAGTTCAAGTGTTTTATCAAAATTATTTTCCATCTAAGATAATAAAGGGTTCTGTTTTTATCACTATTATTAAATTGATTTTATTATGTTGTGATGGAATTATTTTTATGAATTCCTTTATCTTATATGAATTGTTTTATGATGTCATGATGTTTAAGACTCCCATTTGTATTACATGGGTTGTGAAATGATGTATGATTTATGATTTTGTGGAACACATAAGAATGGTATCATTATGAGACGGGTGGGACCTATATCTCCCTCCAATGCATTGGGTAATGATTTTATATCTCATGAGATATACATGGCTGAAATGGTAGGTTATACTGGTTCAGTGAAACAGGACTGAAACGAGGATTACTCGATTCAGAAAGGGACTTTGTCCACTAAGATAGTCTTGGCAATGAGTCTTGACTAACAAGAAATGATTCTCTATGATTATGTGTGTATGACACAAAGCTTAATGTTTTAAGTTATGATTATTGTGAATACATTTCACTACCATGAGTTATCCCAGGTTATGAAATTATGATCTCTTTTGCAGGTTAAGATTTCCAAAAGTTATGTTCTTATGAATATGAAGTGATTGATTTTTCTTTTGTTTACTCTTACTGAGAATTTGAGCCCACCGTTTTATGTTTTCTTTTCCCTAGGATATAAATAAATGTTTTAGGTAAGAAAAAAAAGGGAAGATCTTTATGGGAGATATTGAAGATCTTTCACCAGGATTAGAAGATTACGTTCTGAGTTTCCAAAGACACTAAACTATTACGATCCTTGTGTGTGTGTTTTTGTTATGTACTAAGTATTCCGCAAAAGTAATGTAATGTCAATGTACATCAGGCTTCGGGTCTCTACAGTTGGTATCAAAGGAAAGGTTTAGTCATCCTTTGGAAACTAGGATGCAAAAACATTAGTGAGATCCCTAGAAATATTTCTAAGGTATGTCTAGGGATTCCCCTAAGGATAAATATACGTATAGGATATAGTCCTAGAACTATGGTAACGATATTAGATTAAACCAAAGATGTTAGATATTTAAGTTACTCACCCTTTATTATGATTTTTGCCTCTCACACTATTCTTTTTGGGTTTTAGAAAATGGCTTGAAACAAGGTGATTCACGATAATGGAGGATATTATGGACAATGGAATGATATTCTTCATGAGCAACCAAATGAAATGGGATTTGGAAGTCCAAACATCATTATTATGTCGAATCAGCAATCTCATAATATGATCAATAAAGTAAAATTTGGTAAGTTTCCTGACTCGGCTAATAAGAGAAAGATGGAGTTTCATGATGATCATAGAGGAAAGAAAGTTCAATTTCCCCTATGTAAATCATGTGGGAAGAGGCATCAAGGAGAATGTTTCAAAGGAACTGGAAGATGCTTTGGGTGTGGAAATAAAGGAAACAAAGCCAGTAAGTGCAAAGGAAAAGGTTCAGTTAACACCAGGGATGAGGATAATGGTATTGCTACGACATCAACAATGGTTAAATGTTTTAAATGTGGAATGTACGGGCATTATGAAAACCAATGCCCTAAGGGAAAGTCTCATGAAGAAAATCAGTATGGTTGTATGGGTAGTATTTATGTTGATGATGATGATAAGACTACAAATGATATGTGAGATGAAAGAATTGTTGAAGCTTGGTCAATGGTTTTAGAATGTAGTAGAATGATTACATGTTTATCAAGTGTAATGTTGTATAAGTAATCTCATGATAAAGAGACATCTAAGGATTGTTACATTGTTGTCTTTCCTTAAGTTTTGAACGTATGTGATGAATGGTACCAGTATTTTTGGAAAGTAGATGATATGCGCTTAATGAAGGGATAAGACGATAATGAGATGTTTGATTGTATGCATGAACTCATGATTGATATAAGGACTAAGTGATATCATGGTTTGAGTATATAGAATTTTGGGTATTTTGGTATGTGGAAAGTGTTAACTTTTAACTACATTCATGTTTTCACTAAGGATCAATGGGTATTCAAAATAATACATGATTAAGGACTTTGAATGTTTGGAATGTGACCAACAAAACATATCTTATGATATATGGGGATCAACGATGGTATTAAATCTCTTGTAATCGTTTTCACTATGTTATGAGAGTGGACTACAGTATTATGGATAAGCCTAAAGATTAGAATGGATTATGTTGGACATAAGTTAGGATAAAACGTTTTTCGATATTATTGATGGGATGTTATATTAATATAGCTTTAGAAAAAGGACAACCTGCAGGACGGGCGACAACCCATCGCTTCGGACGAGGCTGTGGAAATCGAACCCACAACCGAAGTGCGACTGGCCTTTATCGCCTACTACTGGCCTACAGGAAGCCCCTGTTTAGTAGAAACTAGTTTTATTATATTAAGCAGTATGATATATGAAGTATAAGTCCATTTTAGGAACCATATATGATTAATCTCACTATAAAATGACTTATGCTAACCTTTTGTTTGAGACAGATGGAATGACCCGTCATTCTCTCACAAGATCTGCTAACACTTCACGAATAACAAATTCAACATCATATATATAAGAGATGAAGTGGAAATTGTTCAAGGCATGAACAACAGTGAGATTGTACCAAAATAAAGTATGTATTTATTCTAATTCAAATTCTTCAACTTTAGCGAAATGATCTTGAAAACCAAAAATGTTGTCCAAATGCCCTTATATCCGATGAATCAGATGGTACCCTAGATCATCACAAATTTATGGCTTTGTGATTGCTGGCTTTTCCATAGCCATGTTCTCTACCACTCTCCATCAGAACATGATGGTTGGATTTCTCTTCCATATCCATATTTTCACCTATGTGGAAACCCAGTGATTAGTTTATTTGGGTAACCGTTACGTTTCATACTTTTGTTATTAAAGATAAGTTTTGGTATTCTTTTTTACGATGTGGGTTTCTATCAAAGAAACTTTCAAATAGTAAACCATTTATAACCCCGACAAATTTCGAGGGCGAAATTCATTTTAAGGGGGGTAGAATGTAACACCGCCATATTTTATGAAAAATATTATTTTAATTTCATTATTGTCTTATGTTGTATTCTACACCAAGATTACATTGTGCTATACGCAACACCGTATTAGCTTGCAGTATACGCAACACTATTCATGGACCGTGTTACACACAATTTTGATAATAGTTATTCTACGCAACATTGAGTATATATATATATATATATATTAAATGTATAAATGAAATATGGTTGGATTCTGTTATACGAAACAACGAAGGATTCTTTCACAACATGCAACAATGTCTTGGCTTGCATTACACGCAATCGCGACCTTCCTCGATAGCGTGTGTAGTACGCAATACCAGGTTTTAATAAAAAATGTTATATTATTATAATATTGTCATGAACTAGACGTTATGAATAGTATTAACTAAAATTTGAATTTTATAAAATTATTATTAATCTTACACATTTCTAGAACATGGTATAAGAAAAAAATAAATTTTTCGGGTAAAATAAGTATTTTTAAAAAAATGCAGTTTTGCTACCTTTTAATGGCGCACCCACATTAAATCTGGTTTTTGACATGTTTATAAGTTCAATTTGAAAAAATAAAATTCTTCTTTGGAATCGGGAAATAAAAATTTACTTTGGATAAATTTTTCATATTATTCTGGTAACTTTCACATTTTAATGAATAGTAAAAACACGCTATATTTTAATTAAAGACTACTTTTTTCATCGTAATATCTTATGTGGTTAAATTATAATATTGAATTGTTTTAAAGTATAAATAGAGTATATTTTTACCATTTAATATAAATTATGTCATTAGAATTGATTTTACATTGAATTCATAGGTTAAATCAATTCTATCTTTTGCAATGTTTTAAACAAAAACCCGTTTTTATTCGACAACGGGATTAATTTTAATTTAATTTCTGCAGCTTCTATGTTTTGAATTTTAAAAAATGGATTCCATATTTGGAATCAGTGGGTCCAAATTATGTTAATTCGATACTTTTTATTTTTGGGAATTATGAATAGTAACTACGGTAAATTTTATTTACCATAGTTAAAGGTAAATCGGGTAATTAAGGGTAAATATAATATTTTAAAATTACTCTAAAAATTGTCAAAATCCTATTGGATGACTAAAAAACGACCCATGTCACTTAAGGGTCAGATTAGATTAATTTAATTAAATTTTTTCAATGAAAATAATTTAATTATTATTAAAACCAAAGAATGTGACAACATGTCACTTTCATAAATCTTATAAGTATAATAATTTTAATCTAGTGATAAAAGTCATTAAACATCGAACATTAATAGTCTCCAGAAAGCTAATACAATTATCTACATCATAGGAATTTATTTAGAATTTTTAGGTATTAAATAAATATCATTTATTATGACACAAATATGATACAGTAATTGTCTTATTAATGAAATATTGAAATAATTGATGTTATAAATGCCCAAATAAATGTAATTTGAGACTTTTTATGACTTACACTAATTTTCTAGTTTAATATGACATGTTATTGTTGATTTAAGTAACTTGTTTCAATCTTATCATTCTGTTATGAATTTCATAAAAATAATGTACCAAATAGTTTCAAAATTGACATAAAATAGTTTTTAAAACAAATATTATATTATTAATTGTTATGTTATTCCTAAAAATATATGGTTCTGCCACATGACATAGATAAGATTATATATATTAATAATAAACAACTTGGGGTTCTTTTGGCTTGATATAGTAAGTTTATTAACCATATAGTGTAAGAAAACAAAAAGACACGGTAAAAGTTAAATTATTTATCTTAGAGTTAAATCTAATTGATAAGGTTAAAATAATAACCTAAACTTGTCTAAATCCTATTGGTTGACATGATTTCGACCCATCCCCACTTTAGCTTCAAAATAAGACCCTTTGGAACCATTATAAACCGATTTTGACTTTAATATAAAGTAATATTTTGAGATATTTCTAAGGTGCCCCTCTCCTCCCTTAAAAAAGGGCACCTCCTCCCCCTTCTCCTCACACCAATTGGAGCACTAAAGCTCGGCCAACCCCTGCCAAAATCTCTTATCCACTTCCCTAGAAACATCCTAGAGTTTCTGGTCTTCTTCGAAGACCAATCTTAGTTCCCTAAGTGGAGGATTTAAAGAGGCATTTCAAAGAAGAGGTAATATCCATTACCGATCTTTTCAATTTCTTTCTTCTTCAACATCTTCTTCTTTAGTTTTTTCATGATAAAGTAATAACATAAGTATTAATTACATACTGATATGTTATTATAAATATTAAACAACTCTAATTAACCTTCTATCCATCCTACGGAAAAAAGAAATCACTGCGCGTGCGTACGTACGGAATACCGTCTCCACGCCGTGGTGTAATCTATTTTCCACCATCACCTTACAAGGATGAGTATAATGGTGTAATGAGTAACTAAATATGATTATTATAGTGTGATATTGATACTGAAATAGTATACATAACTTCAACACAATTCCATGACCATGGGAACGATATCATCGCTCGTGCGTACGTACGGACTACCGTCTCCACGACGCGATGAGATTCATTCTCAATGATTAACCATTCATGAATGATTATAAAGTATATATAATATGTACTAATGAAATATACGACATAATAATGATAATGGATTTATTTATATATTTATATGTATGTCATCTACTTAATTCCATTCAATTCAATAAGGAAACGAAAACAGCGTTCATGCGTACGTACGGACTACCATCTCCATGAACGGTGTATTTCATTCCATTTAATGATATATTATATATATGTATATCCTGAATATATATATATATATTTAAATCATGTTTTATGTTCTGGATTTAAGTAATCATGATCTAAGTAATCATATGAATAATTACAAGTCAAAACACGGACGACAAATGAAACAATTTTATCCAAAACGCTCTTTAACATGGAATTTACAAAAGAACGGGTAATATAAAGTCATAAGTGAACCATATATGATATCATAACAATGAATATGATTCTCTAATAAGTAAATGACATTATTTAAATCATTATAAAGGAGGTTCGGACACTTACGAAGAAAATCGGACCTAAGGTAAGGGAAATATCACAATCTCATTTTTATCCGAGATTGTTTATACTTTGAAATTTATTGGGGCGTATTTTATCATCCACATTCATGTTTCCTCGATATGTAATATTATTTCCATCCTCCTACAATTTTTTAAATCCAATTTTACCCTTCGGTGAGTTTTTAGTAAAAGATATGAAAGGAATATTTTGTCGTTTTTCGTACGAGGTACATTTTGACTTTTCCGACAAAAGTACGAAGAATGTTTTTTTTAACTTATACGGCATGAATGGATTTTTAAAAAATTATTTCCAAGAAGCTTCCTTTACAAGTTTTCAAGTTTATTTTTAATCAACTTCTTTTAGTTTAAAGTTTTATGACATGTTAAGAAAGGAAAATCTTTTTGAAGAAGAAAGGATATTTTCCTCAAGAATGGAGTTCAAGTGTTTTATCAAAATTATTTTCCATCTAAGATAATAAAGGTTTCTATTTTTATCCCTATTATTACATTGATTTGATTATGTTGTGATGGAATTATTTTTATGAATTCCTTTATCTTATATGAATTGTTTTATGATGTCATGATGTTTAAGACTCCCATTTGTATTACATGGGTTATGAAATGATGTATGATTTATGATTTTGTGGAACACATAAGAATGGTATCATTATGAGACGGGTGGGACCTATATCTCCGTCCAATGCATTGGGTAAAGATTTTATATCTCATGAGATAGACATGGCAGAAATGGTAGGTTATACCGGTTCAGTGAAACAGGACTAAAACGAGGGTTACTCGATTCAGAAAGGGACTTTGTCCACTAAGATAGTCTTGGCAATGAGTCTTGTCTAACAAGAAATGATTCTCTATGATTATGTGTGTATGCCAAAAAGTTTAATGTTTTATGTTATGATTATTGTGAATACATTTCACTACCATGAGTTATCCCAGGTTATGAAATTATGATCTCTTTTGCAGGTTAAGATTTCCAAAAGTTATGTTCTTATGAATATGAAGTGATTGATTTTTCTATTGATTACTCTTACTGAGAATTTGAGCTCACACTTTTATGATTTCTTTTCCCCAGGATATAAAGAAAGGTTTTAGGAAAGAAAAAAAGGGAAGATCTTTATGGGAGATATTGAAGATCTTTCACCAGGATTAGAAGATTAGGTTCTGAGTTTCCAAAGACACTAAACTATTACGATCCTTGTGTGTGTGTTTTTGTTATGTACTAAGTATTCCGAAAAAGTAATGTAATGTCAATGTACGTCAGGCTTCGGGTCACTACAGTTGGCTCCCCCATGATTCTCCTATCCACTAATGTTTTATTTTGGACCATTGGAGAAAAGAATGGTTTACCCCTAAAGGTTCTAAAAGCTATTTGTGTTATTTTCTTTAATTTTTAATGAATGACATCAATAATAGTATAATTAATTTATTGCTTGTTTTCCCAAAATGTGATTTATATTTTATTTTTCAAAATGGGGAGAATTAATATTATTATTTTTCCACTACTTTCTACATGTTTTTAACATGAGAAATTAAACTTTTATCTAGTAATTATATTAAATCTGATGGGTTATCATTTTTCTTAATAAATTTGCACTCAAAATCTTGAGTTATATATGTTGCGTCAAACATTAAATTAAATGTATTATACTTATCTCTAAATTAAATATAAGTAATATTAATAATGAAAATATTTATAATTTGACCTTTTTATTAACAATTTTTAATCTATGTCAAATTATGGTTTTATTTACATTACAAGTTTTGGGTCTTTATGTTAATTCTTACACAAATACTCTTATTACTCTAACAAACAATGAAAAGAAAAGAATTATTGTAAAAAATTTAAAATAATTGGTAATTTTATATGAATTTGTGTTTTTGAAATTATGTTAAATATAGGATTGGGCAACCAAATTTTAATATCAAAGGTATTCAAATATTTACATGTAATTATAAATTAAGATATTTTTTTAAGGAAAACAATAATATATTTTATGACTAAAATAAGGGTTTAATAGTTTAATATATTGGTGTATTTATGACCCTTGTCTTAGGATAATAATAGTTTAATAATAAGGTTATATTAATAATAATAATTATTTTACAATAAGTTTAATGAAATAAAAAATAACAATTTTTTATATGAGAAAATCGTTGAAGAATCGATGGGCCGCATGTTTTTTTAAAACATCGCATACACTGCGGACCATCTGATCCTTACCCTTCCATCACAACCGTTCTTTTTTTAACGCCAAAACACTTAAGGGTCGTCTGATCAGATCTCGGGTGATCCTGCCTGATCCCTATTTTTTCCGGTTTCTCTTCTTCCCCGCGGTTTTTCCTCTTACTCGCGTCTCGCGGTTTTCTTCCTCCTCGCGCCGTTGTACCAGTAGGGTGAGGATCCATTTTTCTCTGCGTAAGCCGACAGTGGACCCGAATGTTTGTTGTTTTCCTTAGGTCGGCACCGCATCCTTTAATTCTCGGCCTCGGTTTCCCACTCCACGTCTCCACGAAGGTTTCTCTTGTTTTTTTAAAACCTCGGTTTGCACCGAGAAGACGAAACTTGCTTCGTGTCTCTGGGATCTCCTACCACCAGTCTGGCGCTTCGTCTTCCTTCTTCTTCTCTCCGAACCGGTAAGGGACAGGCCATGTTTTGTTTTTTTAGCTTCAGTATATATATTTATATAGATGATTATATATAAACTTATATGTATATACACCTTGTTCATACACATATGCATGACTTTGAGGAATGTTCTAGTACTCTTCAGTTTGGAGTCCCAAAACCGGGGTCTTTACAGTGAAGGGAAATCCCTTTGTTTAGTTTCCCTTCACATCGATGGTTATATATATGTATATACACTTTTTATATAAATATGTTAAGATATGTATGCAAGACCATATGGAACAATTCATACCCACTTTCCCCTTTCTAGAATCGAACCTGAGTATGGGGAATTTTTATTTTTCCTTGACGTTATGCTTGGTTCGGTTAGGGTTCATGTATACACATAGTTATATATATATATATATAAACATACACATAACTAGAACATGCATGCATACCGGGTCACTATTTTTCTTGTTGCTGGTTCCCTGGTATCTCATAACTAAACCATCAAAACAAGTAGAACTATTAACTGATGTTTTTACCTTGAGCTTGGTTCGGTCGATTATATAAATATATATATAATTCCATAAACCATTTTTTTCTAATCGTTTTTTTTTTCTTATAAGGAATATTCTGAAATTAGTAACTGGTTCCTTTTATATAAGTAAAGGGATTTTAGTGTTTTACATTGTTTTAGTCTCAAGTAGACTATATATATATATATATATATTTAGGTACGTATATTTGTACATAAGTATATAAATACCTATAAATTCTTACGCCTATTTAATTACGTACTAATAATTTCAGAATACATAATAGATGAGTATGATTATTAGGTTTTTTTAAATACATTTTGGTATAACATGATGAGTTATTAAAATTATATACACCCTTTAAAATTATTACTTCTAGAGTGATAGAAAAACTATTTATATACATGGTTATATATATGATGATGTTTAAGGATTTGTTTAATATCAAAATGACTCTTCTAATTGAAAATTTCCATTTATCAGTGTTTTGACAATTCATGCACTTTTTGTAAAAATGTGTAGCGTGCACCCCCATTAAGCATTTATATCTGTCCAGGTGAATGTGTTTTCATAAGTTCAATTTCTAAAACCCTTTTTCAGTTAATTATTATTCAGGACTTGGTTTACATCTTTGACACATGTAACTTTCTAATAATTTTATTGGATGCTAAGCCAATATGTATGTAGCACTAGTAGACCAGCTTAACATGCAATGTTTTGTACCCTCGATGAAATTTATACTTGTAAAGAATGAGTTTCTGCATGTTTTAAATATATGAACTATGAATTCAATGAACATGACATAATTTTACATGAAAATCCATTATGTTCAGTGTTCCATTTATTTTTTCATTTACACGAGTATATTGATTTAGTTTATTTACATCACTGCTTTATCTGAATCCAAAAGCCTATTTCTTTTTATATTTATGATATGATCCATCTCAAGTTATGAGTGTGTATGAAAAAAGGGGGTTTTGATTAAGAATGTATGAATGAAACCCTTTGAATGAAAGACTATATCACAATATGTGAGGGATGTTTGGAACTTAAATGTTTATGGATAGGTGTGCCCGGAATTATACAGTGCTCCAATGCATTGGGTAAAGTAAGAGTCTCATGAGACGTTATGTGCGACAGTCTTGGCCCTTATCCTTGGCTTTTGATTTTATGTGTGATGGTCTTGGCGGTTAGCCTTGTCTTGTGCTTTTATGTGCGACGGTCCTGGTGGTTAGCCTTTGCTTGTGCTTTCATGTGCGACGGTCTTGGCAGTTGTCCTTGGCTTATTCTACTATGGGAAATGGGATTGGCGATGTGCGTTGACCCATACTATGTTATGTTCTAAGATCATGACACCAGATCTGGACAAGTATAGGCATTGTACTTTCCCTCTACATGTAATGATAAATGGTCAACCAGGGGATAGTCCAACTAACAAGACATCCCCTAGTTGAAAATTCCCTTGACTATGAGAATGAAATCATGAGAGAAGAATTGTAATTTATGTGGTAGGTTGTCATAAGACCTTTATGTTCCCATGAATCATGTAATGAATATTTTCCCTTCTTACTAACAGATTTTTAGAACTGAAGTAAACTTGGTTGTAAATTATGTATCATTTATTCATCACATGCTTGCGATCTCTCATTTATGTCTTCTTTAAAGCTTCTTTTAAGTATTTATTTCTTCACCATGCATGTGGTTTTAAAAAATGTAGGATTTACATGTTTTAAGAAAAGATAATGATTTGTTTTAGTAAAGTTTTTTGTTTTATTTAAAATTTCTGCTTTGATAAAGAGTTTTCTAAAAAAAATTTAAAACCCCTTACTGGGAATATTTTCACACCCTACATTTTGTTTTAAATTTTTCAGGCATGGGTTGTACTAATGAAGTTTATTAGGAGCAGCTAGTTTCTAGAATCCTGATCCTCATGATCTTTTGTAGTAATGGGACATGATATATTATTTGAAAATGTTGTAATGTAGTGTTAGTATATCATGTCTCATGAGGCACCTAGGGATCGGGGTCTCTACAGTTGGTATTAGAGGATAGGTTTAGGCAACTCTGTAAAACTAGGTAGTATGAATATACCACTTTGTTTGACTAAGTAAAAATGATATAACATTCAGATAGCTGATGAAAATGTACCTACCAACCTACTGTCACTTCCCACTGAGGCTCTAAAGAACATTGTATCTCTAGCTAGCTGTGAGAACTTTCTAAATTATGCCCGAATTTACATGACATGTAAGCACCTGTATGACGTGTCAAACTCGCCTAGGGTTCTTAGTCTTCACCCGAGATTGGGGATGGATTATCTCCTAATGATGATGACCCAATTTCCCTCTTATTCACGTCGGGAAAATTATCATGAGGGACTCTTATGAGTGTTCACAACTAGTGAATAATTAGGAACAATGCTTGATAACCCCTTTCAAGAAGCTGCTGCTACCGAAGACCTCCGAGTGGCTTACCTATGCCCAATTTTTCACTACGGCTTCTGGGGCCATTTAATGGACCTAGGAGGGTTGGAAGATGAGTCCACCCAATTGTCTCTTAGGAAAGAGGTCTATACTGATGTTTCCCAACTCTATACCCCTCACACTACACTAAAGAGGTGTCACAGATGTTCCCATGAGTTTAGTCCTGTCTGTTCAGCCTGTGTGTGGTTTGAAGAGTTAGGGAGTTTTTCCACTCTTTGTGGTGTAATTTTAGTAAACTCGGGCTTTGTTATGTAAACTTTTTCATAAATGAACGTTTCATGTTTCTTTTCCTGCCTCTACCTTATCTGTGTTGTTATGAGTTTCCTTTCGAATGTTTTTTTCAGATGGATTTTCAAACGAACATATCATCACTACCTGATGAGTTAGTATAGGTTATCATGATCAAGGCATGCACGGTGGATTATCCATCCTTTCTTCACATGCGAGGGTCCTGCTAGCGTCTTCTCGATCTAGAAAACGGTCTTGAGATTCTACATTTGTGTCAAGAGGATGATCATGTTTTTCAACTCATCACCACTACTCAACTTCCCTGCTATAGTAGAAGGGGAAGATACTTTGACAGTCTCTTTTAGTGTTATACTCTGGTGCAAAACTTCTCTTCCAGAGCTTGCTTCCTCATAGCTGCCCAGGATGGCCAGCTTAGTGCAGCATATATGTTCCAGGTCTTAAATTTCAGTCTCCGAAATCGCATCATTCCCCTCAACTACCACGAGTGTGATATGGCCTGGAGACTTATCAGGGAGTTTATCTACTTGGACGTTTCCGAGCTTTTCACCGCACCAGCCTCCCTTTGGAAGCTCGTGTGTAGTACGCACGAGCAGGAGTTCAAGATCTACTGTTTGAAATGAATCTAGGCTAGGGAAATGGAAGAACTATGTGCCAACTTTGGTATTCCGTTAACCGAGCCGGATCCACTGTTTTAGTAATGTTGTACGTGTGATGTTTCAGTTTTTTTCCTTTTATGAATAGAATTATGAGGGCGTAATTCTTTGAAGGGGGATTAATGTAACGACCCTAGAAACAGTGTTTCGAGTAATGAAAAGTTTGTTTTACAATGCCACCCGATTAGTGAACAAACAATCATCTTATAAGATAATAGTAATAAAATAGAAAAACAAATCAAATGAATGAAAGACCCTTTTATTCAAATCATCAGCATCTTGGTGGCTACAACTCCCACTAATCGAACAAGAAGAGAAGCTAACCATAAATCACAATTAAAAACCTAATTACAATAATAGGGAGACCGCTTAAAACCACCAGGACCCCAAAATGGCGGTAAGGGTTTCTAGCATCCATCATAATAAACATGAGGATGGACAAAGCCACTGCAACCATGCAGAGCACCAAGTGAATCACACGAACCATCTCTTCATTTCTCCTTCAGTCACCTTGAGTGAGGGATACCCCGAGACCAGAATCTTTATAAGAACACTAATTCGACCGTTGAACCCTAACAGCTATAGATATAACTATTGGATCCCCCATGATTATCCTATCCACTAATGTTTTATTTTGGACCATTGGAGATAAGAATGGTTTACCCTGAAAGCTTCTAAAATATATTGTGTAATTTGCTTTAATATTTAAAGAATGACATCAATAATAGTATAATTAATTTATTGCTTGTTTTCCCAAAAGGTGATTTATATTTTATTTTTCAAAACGGTGAGAATTAATATTATTATTTTTCCACTACATACTACATGTTTTTAACTTGAGAAATTAAACTTTTGTCTTGTAATTATATTAAATCTAATAGATTTTTACTTTGTTTTAGAAAATATGCACTCAAACTATTGAGTTATATATGTTGCATAAAACTTTAAATTAAATGTATTGTGCTTATCTCTAAATTAAATATAAGTAATAATAATAATGCAAATATTTATAATTTGACTTTTTTATTAACAGTTTTGAAACTATGTAAAATTATGGTTTTATTTACATTACAAATTTTGCGTCTTTATGTTAATTCTTACAAAAATACTCTTACTAATTTAAAAACAATGAAGATAATAGAATTATTGTAAAAAATTTAAAATAATTGGTAATCTTATATGAATTTTTGGTTTTGAAATTATGTTAAATATATGATTAAGAAACCAAATTTTAATATCAAATGTATTCAAATCATTACATGTAATTATAAATTAAGATATTTTTTTAAGGAAAACAATAATATATTTTATGACTTAAATAAGGGTTTAATAGTTTAATATATTTGTGTATTTATAACCCTTGACATAGGATAATAATAGTTTAATAATAAGGTTATATTAATAATAATAATGATTTTATAATAAGTTTAATGAAATAACAAAATAACAAATTTTTATTTGATAAAAACGTTGATGAATCGGTGGGCCGCATGTTTTTTTAAAACATAGCATACACTGCGGACCGTCCGATCCTTACCCTTCAATCACAACCCTTCTTTTTTTTAACGCCGCATCACTTAAGGGTCGTCCGATCAGATCTCGGGTGAACCTGGCCGTACTCTTTTTTCTGGTTTCACTTCTTCACCGCGGTTCTTCCTCTTACCCATGTCCCGCGGTTTTCTTCTTCCTCATGCCACTTTACCAGTAGGGTGAGGCTCGGTTTTTCTCCGCCTAAGCCGACAGTGGACCCGACTGTTCACTGTTTTCCTCAGGTCTCCACGGACTCCTTTAATGCCCGGCCTCGGTTTCCCACTCCACGTCTCTACGAAGGTTTCTCCGGATGTTTTTAAAACCTCTTTTTTCACAGAGGAGAGGAAGCTTTATTCGAGTCTCTAGGATCTTCTACCACCTATCTGGCAATTTTTCTTCCTTCTTCTCCTCTCCGAACCAGTAAGGGACAATCCATGTTTTGTTTTTTTAGCTTCGGTATATATATTTATATAGATGTTTATATATAAACTTATACATATATACACCTTGTTAATACACATATGCATGACTTTGAGGAATGTTCTAGTCCACTTCAGTTTGGAGTCCTAAAACCGAGGACTTTACAGTGAAGGGAAATCCCTTTTTTTCGTTTCCCTTCACTTCGATGGTTATATATACGTATATAAAATTTTTATATAAATATGTAAAGATATGTATGCAGGACCATATGGAACAATTCATACCCACTTTCCCCTTTCTAGAATCGAACCTCAGTAGCGGGACTTTTTATTTTTCCTTGATGTTATGCTTGGTTCAGTTAGAGTTCATGTATACATATTGTTATATATATATATATATAAACTTACACATATGTGGAACTTCCATGCATACCGGGTCACTATTTTTCTTGTTGCTGGTTCCCGGGTATCTAATATCTAATCCTTCAAAACAAGTAAAACTATTAATTGAGGGTTTTACCTTGATCTTGGTTTGGTCGATTATATAAATATATATATAATTCCAAAAAACATTTTTTTTCTAATCCTTTTTTTTCTTATAAGGAATATTATGAAATCAGTAACTGGTTCCTTTTATATAAGTAACGGTATTTTAGCGTTTTACATTGTTTTAGTCTCAAGTAGACTATATATATATATAGGTATGTATATGAGTACATAAGTATATAAATACCTATAAATGCATACACCTATTTAATTACGTACAAATAATTTAAGAATACGTAATGGATGAGTATGATTATTATGTTTTTTTAAATACATTTTGGTATTACATGATGAGTTATTAAAATTATATATACCCTTTAAAATTATTACCTCAAGAGCGATACCAAAACTATTTATATACATGGTTATATATATGATATTGTTTATGGATTGGTTTAATATAAAAATGACTCTTCTAATTGAAAATTTCCATTTATCAACATTTTGACAATTCATGCACTTTTTTGTAAAAATGTGTGGCGTGAACCCCTCTTAAGCATTTATATGTGTCCAGGTGAATGTGTTTTCATAGGATCAGTTTCCAAAACCCATTTTCAATTAATTATTATTTAGGACTTGTTTTACGTCTTTGACACATGTAAGTTTCTAATAATTTTATTGGATGCTAATCCAACATGTATGTTGCACTAGTGGACAGGCTTAACCTGCAATGTTTTGTACCCTCGATGAAATTTATACTTGTAAAGAACGAGTTTCGGCATGTTTTAAAGAGATGAACTATGAATTCAATGAACATGACATAATTTTACATGAAAATCCGTTATGTTCATTGTTCCAGTTATTTATTCATGTACAAGAGTAAGTTGATTTAGTTTATTTACATCACTGCTTAATCTGAATCCAAAAGCCTAGTTCTTTTTACATTTACGATATGATCCATCTCAAGTTATGAGTATGTATTAAAAAAGGGGGTTTTGATTAAGAATGTATGAATGAAACCATCTGAATGAAAGACCATGTCATGATATGTAAGGGATGTTTGGAACTTAAATGTTTATGGATGGGTACGCCCAGAATTATACAGCGCTCCAATGCTTTGGGTAAAGTAAGAGTCTCATGAGATGTTATGTGCGGCGGTCTTGGTGGTTATCCTTGGCTTGTGCTTTTATGTGTGACGGTGTTGGCGGTTATCCTTGGCTTGTGATTTTATGTGCGACGGTCTTGGCGGTCAGCCTTGGCTTGTGCTTTCATGTGCGACGGTCTTGGTAGTTGGGCTTGGCTTGTGCTACTATGGGAAACAGGATTGGCAGTGTGCCTTGACCCGTACTATGTTATGTTTTAAGATCATGAAACATGGTCTTGACAATTCTAGGCATTATACTTTCCCTCTACATATAATGATAAATGGTCAACCAGGGGATAGTCCAACTAACAAGACATCCCCTAGTTGAAAATTCCCTTGACTATGAGAATGAAATCATGAGATAAGAATTTCAATTCATATGGTAAGTTATTATAAGACCGTTATGTTCCCATGAATCATGTTATGAATATTTTCCCTGCTTACTCACAGATTTTTAGAACTGAAGTAATCTTGGTTGTAAATTATGCATCATTTATTCTTCACATTCTTGTGCTCTCTAATTTATGTCTGCTTTAAAGCTTCTTTTAAGTTTGTACTTCTTCACCATGCATGTGGTTTTCAAAAATGTAGGATTTACATGTTTTAAGAAAAGATAATGCTCTGTTTTAGTAAAGTGTTTTGTTTTATTCAAAATTTATGCTTTGAGAAAGAGTTTTCATAAAATGTTTTTAAAACCCCTTACTGGGCATATTTTCTTACCCTACGTTTTGTTTTAAATTTTTCAGGTATGGGTTGTACTAATGATGTTTATCAAAAGCAGCTGGTTTCCCAGAATCCTAAGCCTCGCGATCTTCTGTAGTAATGGGACATGATATATTATTTGTAAATGTTTTAATGTAGTGTTAGTATATCATGTCTCATGAGGCACCCGGGGATCAGGGTCTCTACACAATTGATAATATTCAGAATGATTTTTAATATTGGAAAAGTATTGAGATCCAGAATGTTGATCAAACAATTAATCAATAAGACGTATATGATACATATTCTTGATTTTAATCTTGTTTTTTTATTATATTATCGATACAAAGTCACATTGTTCTTTATTTCTTCTTAACAAAACAACTAGGGAACCACCAAGATACACATGTGGATTAATGAATCATTTTCAATATTATCTTGGAGTTTCTTATTCAATTCATGTAACTCAATCGGGGCTATTATATAAGAAGGGCTGAAAATGGGCCTTGTAGTAGGTATTAGTTTTATTGATAACTCAACTATATGATTCAGTGTAAGACTATGAAAATATTCCAGAAATAAATAATCCAATTTTTTCACAATTGGAATATTATCAGCATTAAGTTTCTCCCCAACCATATAAGATAACCACCCTTTTATTGGGAATAAATACCAATACAATAGATATGCTTCCCATCGATGGTTCATATTTACCATCACACTCATATATGATCATAAGTTTTTTGGAATATGAAACATGACCTAACTTCCTCAATAATTTTTGTGTCCATTTTTTATGAAAAGATAATCTATTTATATGATAACAAAAAATTCCACCCAATGTAGAATAAAAATATTTTATGGAATCACATTACCGTGAACTTCAATAGGATAAGATCATAGGAATAAGATGTTATCATCATACAATTAAGAATATTAACTAATAATTAAACATCCAACTATTGAGGTGTAATTGTTATACCCCTGGAATATTCAATTAATATAATAGAGTTAGTAAATATGGTATCAAATATGTCATTATTAGTTATATAGTGGATGTTAAGTATACCGTTCAAACCTATCCTTTTTATAGACCCATTAGAAACGATGATCACATGAGATTACCCTTTTTCTCCCGGTGTATGAGCCATCTAATGTAGATCATAATAATTAACATTCATATTTCAGAACACTGTAGAATAATTCCCAAACTCCTTACATTTGAACAACAATAGTGTGGCTGGTTCATTCTATATAAAATTCTATTTATTCACAATATTAGTTGAAAAATTCCAATCACATCATCATTTTATTTCATAATGTCCTTCATTTCCAAAATTAAAAACAAATTATGAGATTCATTAAGATGACTACATCTACACTTCCTTTCACACTATAACCATGAAGGAAATCTCATATTATTCCCTCTATGTTTTTTCCGAGAGTACATTGTGTTCCATATTTCTTTTCACATAAATTCCTTGAGAATTATTTGTAACATTAATTTAAATTACAACTATATATATCATAAAAAATAATTCGTTGCAGCTATATAATCCCCTAGAGATAATTCCATTTATGGACTTTGTTTAATTTCACTAAACAATCGATTGAAATTACTTTACATTGGCTGATAATATAAGACACTTACCTCATAAGACTCATAAAATATCCCTCATATATACCAAAAAATTCAACATCCTTTATCTTTAAATAAATTAATTCTTTTTTCATTTTCATATAAACAATATTATGGTTGTAAATACTAGAAAATAATCTATTATAATCATGAAATAGAATGTATTCAATTTATTCATATTGAATGATATTCTTGAAAATATTCCATGATTTATTTTATTAACCTTCATAATTGTAGAAAACTATAATTAATATTTTATACACCAAAGACATGAGAATGGAAAATATCATGTAAATAATATTGATCCATTTATTTGAAACTAGAGGATATATGGAACCAATAAAATATGTATGATATTTCCTCCTTAAGAGATCAATAAAACATTGATCCCTCTTTTTCTAGTTGTTAATTTCATCATGATTCAAATATTGAAAATAATAACAAGGGACTTTTTCATTCTAACGCCCATAATATTTGGTTGCTCTGTAGGACAATAATTTCACTATACGTCACATTCAATGTTAACATTATTCCTTGAAGTTCCATCCAAAAACATGAACAAAAAAGAATAGTGTATGAAACAATAATCATAGTATGAAAGAATATAATCAGGAAAAATAAATTACATGATTTTTATATCATGAAACCTTTCAATATATGACACCTTGGATTTAACATATTCCATTCATGGTCATCCTCTATTTTAGACCTTCATGATGGTTCTCAATGATTTTACAGATTTTGAGAACATATCCTTACTATCAAATCCAAACGAATCATTTTTTGATTTATTTCCCATAGTTACAATTATACCATATACATATCAAATTATGGTACCTATAAAGGGATTTAATATATTGTAAACTACCCAAACTGTCCATTACTTCTTTTACATGATATTTTCCAATTCATTGACTTATCTCTTGGTTTCTCACCAAATATTTCTCAATATTTATTCCAAATGTTATCTATTAATTTCTTATAAACCATCTATAGAAACCCGGAAATTTCAGACATTGATATTACATTGTAATAGATGAATATACATTACATAAAAAATGTTCCATACTATTTTCATATTTTTCTAATATCATTTGAATCAGGCAAAGATAAAAAACTGGTTTATATGTAAACTACCTTATCTCTCTCTAATCTCTTTATAAAAAGAACCCATATTAGACATATCATACTGAAATTTTTTCATACCAACCAATGGAATGGTACCAAAAGAATTTTTTTACCTCAGATGATTAGTATGTGTAAATGAAGATATTAATTAACACATAACCCTAACATGAGATAAGGGTTCGAGTAAGTGCGGTTATTATTTTTAAACCATGACCAAGATATCAATGATAATAATACTGAGTCATTTGATAAAGGTCAGTAGATCGTAATACATGAATCATAAAAGAATCCAAGAATATATTCCATAAAAAATAACATTGTCCTAATACATATATTTTTCTCATGCACATATGCCAAGAAAATAACTTTCTTTATAGATAAGGAATACATCCATGGATACGATAGTGGAATGTGTTCACTCCTCAAACCATCATAGTATTCAAGGTTCCCTCATAATATAGTAATAGTGGATAGTGTTTCTAATGAAATGGGTTGACTCATAATTATATTCATGTTTATATCATGAGATACTGATATTTACCTAATGAATTAGAAAACATATTATTTTGTACCACCCCTTACAAAATTATAATCATACTAATTTGTGACAAAAGATTACAAAACATTAATCATATCATAACCAATAAAAGAAACATTATTCATTGACCTATCATTCAGTAATAACCTAAAAATATATATATTCTTCATAAACACTTCATCATATAATAGAAAGTGGATACGAAATGGTATTTTTAATCATTTTATAAATTCATCATAGCATTACCACTTGAATGTGAAAGAGTTTCATAATAATTTCAACAATTGATTATAGTAGAACCCGTGGAAAAGGAATGGGTTTCATAAATGTATTTTTATTATAATCAGAAACTATCCACAGAAATAAAAAAGGATGGTATCCTCTGATGATAACCCACTAATTCTCAAGTTAAATAAAATGATGTCATCATATATTGAAAATTATTTTGAAATATTTATAGGATCATTTCATGAGTAATATATCAATTCCACTTTCAAATCACTTATTTAAAATCTAATAATTTCCAAAATATCATAGAAAACATTTTCTTTTAAATTAAATTTGTAAATTTATAATGTAATATTTAAAAATTTTAGTTTTAATTATGATGGTAAAACCCATTTATTCTTAATATGGTATATCTAATATTAATCTATCATTTTTTATAAAAAGAAAAGTGTATGTTTTTTTTTGAAAATGAAATGAAATTTAATTTTATATAATTTATTTATAATTACAACATGTGTAAAAGTTAATTTAATAAACAGTTGGAGAATTATAATAAATATTGAAAAAATTTATATTTTTATCATGGATGAGAATGTATTCCTGACCAAAGTGAGGAATACAATTAGTTTTTATTAAATATATTCGATTGAAATATTGATAACATAAATATAGGAAAATGATATTGAAACATTTATTTCAATAAATTATGATATGAGAATAATATTACTGAATTTATATTCATATAGGTCTTATGATTTCATCAATGGAATATTATTCTCAAGTAGTCATGATAATTAATGATATTGTACCATAAAACACTTACAACTCTTTTAAATTATGAATTGTAATCACAATAGAAGAAATAGAAATTAATATAAATTTGAATCCCATAATATTCATGCGAAAAATCAAAAAATACTTTCAGGGGATGTTTATACAGCACATAATAGAAAGAAATGGTTAATATGGCATGTGTCCCACATTAAAAAAGGAAGATAAAAATCCCTTACCTCATGTCTCGACCACCTTCAAAGACATTTGAACCTCTTATATAAAAAATATATGGTCTTCGTCCATATATTATAGAACCATACTATTAGATATTTTGTCACTTATTTTTTACATTAAACATTTTACCACCCATTTAGTTACAATTATTTTTTCATAATCCCTATTTAGGGTGATACATGTTTCATTTTTTCATGTATTTTTGGGTTTTTTAGTTTTTATATATGTACATTGATTGTAGTCACATACTTTAATGAATTTTAATATTGAAATAAATTTCATATACATTAATTCAATAAATATTTATATTCATATATAAAATTTAGATATTTAAAATTGATTAAACCATTCATGGGGACTGTATACCAAACATACGGATGAACTATTTTTTCAATTTTTTTGAAATAAGGAATGAAAGAATGGTAAATATTAATTAAAATTTGTTGATTAATTATTATGTTACTGATAAAAGATGTAGTCATTAAATTTAATCATATTAAAATGCATGTAGAATAATGAAAAACACATCAAATCTTTTGGTGTAGGAGGTACTCCACATATACACTTGTTGGAGTTTATCATTTTTCAATGGATTGGAATGTAAGAGTAGAAATGTAAAAAAATAATTCCTAAATTTTAATTATTTTATAATTATCACATAAATATATATATATATATTAAATAGATAAATAAATCCATCCATGATATAGAAATCATTAAATACATGCATGAGAGGGAATTTTGGAAAAAAAATTATATTGGTTTGAGAAGTGGTTGTCAACCATACACATGATCGACTATTTCTTTTCCCAATTGATGGGAGATGAGATAGATATTGTTTATGACATTAATAAAATGACATATTAGAATATATAATATTATAATAGTATTATATCTTCATATCTAAGAAATATTTTTGTGAATTAAAATTATAAATAAAATCAAAACATAGTGTTAAGGACTATACCTCTTCTTCAGATAATAACTTTAGGTTAAAACCTAAATTCTTTATTGGGGGAATTACTAATAAAAACATGGAATCCAGGAAAAGGTGGTGAATGTATGTAATTGATTTGGGTATGTATTGGATGACTGAATATGATTTTTAAATTTCATTAGGAGAATGGATGAGAACCATTTGATAATTGGGGGAGAGTTCACACATAGAATCTTTAAAAAGAAAAAATTATACACTTATTTTACACATGGTACAATGTGTTAATATGGTATCATTATCATACCTAATATTATATATTTTTGAAATATGTCAATATAATATGAATTTTAATTTTTTTATGAAAATTTTATCCCTTATCTATTTACATTACCCCCCCCCCCTCTATAGTAAACATGTTTTAACCTTAATAGTAATAAATAATTTTTACAAATTTGATAATTCATTATGACCAAAAAATATATATCATATTTTATATATAATATCAATTATTATGATTAAAATTTTTGAATTCTTTTTTCCAAATTCAATTCACATATTAATAAAATAAAATATAAAATAAACTCAATGATCTCATAGAAAATAGGTTTTCAAAGAAAAAGATTTCAAAATTAAAAAAAATGTTATTATATAAAATTATTCATTAAAATGATTCCAATGAAATAAATTGGATTAATAATAATATTATTGAACTCAATATTTATTTTAAGTTATATAAAAAATTTAACGTTTAAATTTAATGAAACTAAAATCCAGTGTTGAATTTAAATCAATATTTTTAACTACTAATCGTAAAAATAATCTTTTCATAAAATTTTCAAAATTTTATCCTAATATCATTTCGATGTGTCGATTTAAACATGTAAAATTTTTTATAATAAATTTTTAAAAAATTGGTATAAAATTATTATATTATTTCTCCCCCAAAAGATATGAAAATTAATGTTCTACTAACAAATATTTTCCTATTTACATAAAGACATCACTTAAAAATTAAGTAATTATTTATAAATATATTTTGGTTTTGTAAAACCATTATAGATAATTTTATAAATACATTAATTCCTATTCATAACCCCATGTTTAAGGCCATGTTATAATATTCAAGTTTAAATAATAATATTATTAGTATATTACAAATCGTTAAAATATTCTGTTGAAGGTAACACCCGAAATTGAACAAATTAAATTTATTTAAGGAAAATAATTCAGAAAAACCACAATTTTTCATTTGTTGGGCCTTATTAATGAAGTCAATAATAGTATTAAATGACAAATGTTTAGGAGAAATGATAATTCCCTTGTGGGGATTTTTGTTCCTTACAATTTCTTATTAACATTCAATGTAATTTCACCATGGGTGAATCACTTGTGTTTTGATGTTACAAACATATAATGTTTCACTCATGATTCAGCATGGAATGAAATTTTAGATGCATTAATCATCTTATAATCATAGAAAAATCATTTTATATTCATCATATTTTTTAAAAAGAGAAAATATACTATTGTTGGGTATGGGGAATTAATTCATTTTGTGTTCCCTTTTTGTTTTTAAAGAAATGGTTCCAAATAAAAATCATTTAAGTATTGATACTAATTTTTTTATGATGATTTAAAATATAAATATGATAATTTTTAGTATTTAACTATAATAAATTGATTTATAAAGCGGGAATGGTTTAAAATCATTCAAATGGGATGTTTTAATTTGATGTTTAATTTACCATGATTTATCCATGGACCCTGATAAGGATAGTTTGCTTTAGTGGTTGTGTTCCACTTTTCACACATTGGGATGGTATATGTGGAGTAGTTTTTAAATTTATTGTTCACCACACATTATTCTAATTCTGGAAATGATGTTTTATGATCCCTAAATCAGGTGTTTGGTATTATAGAATGATGACAATAGGATGATAGTTATTTATATGGAGAAAGGAGGGAAATGTTGATAATGAACCTATGATAATGATACTATAACCACCATTAGTTTTACATGATAAGGTGGAATAGTAGTTCCAATTGATCTTCATCTACATCATGTTGTTTATGGAATGTTAATCTGGGAAGTATGTTCAAAATTTCATTGATTTGACTATAAAGTTATAATTGTATCACCCTACAATGTTCACGGGAGTGGGTGGTACTAAGATATTTCAGTTCTAGATTTATCATATATAGATGATTATGTATCACTTTTATCCACCTCTATAGATGATGGTTATGTTTGTAACATACATTTTGTTGGGACTAGTGTAGTACTGGTGCGATATTACTGTCATGGTTGTGTAGTCAGAGGGTAAGGCTGGAAATTTCTTCAATGAATGGTTCTTGGAGAATTTATACCTAGGTAATCTGAAGAAAGTGGGATATGTAGAGATTAAGTTTTCGACTCAGAGGGAATATTTCAATTACTTATTTTGTTTTAATGATGGCGGGATTCTCTTCTTTGTTGGCTCTGGAATCGGATAGCTCTTCCCAGTGAAGGTGGTTCCTCCTCTTCTTCTGACTCATCTTCTCCCCCTCTTCAGGTTTGGCTCGGTTCCTCTCCAGGCTTTCTGGCTCTCTTGCACAGGGATCTCCGGGTGCTGGTTGGATGCAAGGTTTGGGACGGAGGTGGTGTTTCAGGCAAGACCTGGCCTGCTTACCTCCGATGGTTCATTTTTTTCTTGAGGCCGGGAAAGAGTCCCTCACCCCTGGATTTCTTAGTTCACACAATATACTATTGTTTGATTACAATGGTGATAGTGCTTCTGGTACGTTTTCATAGAGTCAGTATCAACAAAAGGAGGCTACGGTAGGTGGCATGCATGAGGTCATGGTTCCTTCAGTGTTGACGTCCCGTTCATCAGCGCTCCTCCCCATGTGAGGTGAGAAAATTACCACGGCAGAGCCATTATCATTTGGTCTCTCCAAGAAATTCCATTTCCTCAGATTCTGGGGTATGTACAAGGGATAAAGCTAGATTTTTTCAGGAGTGGGGTTCTCTCCCTCGAAATGAGCTCTCCGAGCCTGGGGGAACTACCAGTATTTCTCTATATCAATGATTAAGTTCGTCATTTGGAATTCATGTGGCCTAGGAGCCTGGGAGATGTGGGAATTCTTAGCTACAGAGGTTAAGAAACTCAAGGCTTGTATTGTTGCTATCTTGGAACACAAAAAACAGCCAGAAAAGTTAGGTGAGTTTACATGGAATGTTTGTATGAAGAGGGGCCTACACGTGGATCTGACTAATCGCCATATATGGAATTTTTGGAAGAAAGAGGTGCCGGTTGATTTTGTCTAGGCCATCGACCAGTTCATTACTGTAAAAGTGTCCATAGGCACGAAATCTGTTTTCCTGTCTGTGGGGTACGAGAGCTGTGATGTGAAACGGAGAAAGGTGTTGTGGAAGGATCTCTATGCCTTTGACCTGGGGGATTTCCCTTGGGTTATGAGTGGAGATTTCAATGTCATCTCAGATCCCGAAGGGAAAAAAGGCAGAGGTGTATTTCCTCGTGTGGCCAACTTGAGCATTGTGCAATTTATGGCCAAAAAGAGTCTTCTAGACTTAGGATATTTAGGGGATAGATTCACCTGGTGTTATAGTGAGAATGGGGGCTGAAGATGTTGGTGTCGGTAGGATAGGTGTATGGTTAACTTAAATTCCGTTTCCAAATTCCCCAATTCAATGGTGTCCCATCTCATCCGGGGTATCTCGGACCACTCTCCCTTAGTGATATCAATGCTTCCCAATCATGATGGTGGTGAACGCTTTCGCTTCCAGGACCATTGGATTGGCTCCCTGGTTATCCCCACCCCGTTAATGAGGTTTGGAAGGCCACATCTCATGGCTTCTCCAAGGTGGCCCTGCACAACAAGTTGAGTCGACTCAAAAAAATCTTACAAGCTTGGGTGAAGGGCTTTCAATATTCTGAACAATACGTTGACATCCTTTAGAAGGAGGTTGAGTACCTGGACCGAAACATTGAGGATGCATGGGATGATATGGTATTTGAAGAGCTCTCGAGAATGAAGTCGAATCTGAAGGATTTGGTGTTGAGGAAGGAACACATGTCTCGGGAGTGTACGAGGGTGAAGGGGCTTTAGGAAGGGGACAAAAACTCAACTTACATTCACACCTACATGAAAGAGAGAAAGAGGCCGGTAAACCCCAATATTCGGCTTCATGATGGCTCATTTGTAGGTTACAGAGATACGGTTTCTGGTATTGCCTTATCCTTTTTCAATAACCGTCTTGCAGGTCCCAATCAAGAGATGCCCAATGGGTATCCAAGCAGTGATTCTGATCTTCTGGAAGGGATACCTAACCTGATGTTTGGGAAAGACAATGCAGTGCTGGAAGCGATCCTGGATGAGAAAGAGGTTTTCGATGCGGTTATGAGTCTCAACCTGGAGAGTGATCTAGGGCCTGTTGGTTTCCCAGGAATGCTCTATTGGGGGTCTGGAGATGTGATCAGAGTTGATATCATCACGGCCATACATGACTTCTTTCGAGGTGGATCTATCCCTTGGGTGGCTGGCACCACTACCCTGGTTCTCTTACCCAAGATCAAACACCCGTCGTCCATTCATGAATACATGCCTATTAGTAAGTGTAACTATTATTACAAGATTTTTTCTAGAATAGTGAACTCTAGGATATCCATTCATATTCCACAGTGGATATTCTTAGAGAAACATGGTTTTTTAAAGGGGCGGTTGATTCAGGGAGCGGTGTCTTTGGCTCATGAAATGATTTGTGACATCAACATCAAAACCTATGGCTCTTATATGGCCCTTAACCTGGATATGAATATGGAATATCACAGGAAAGAATGGGGATTCATTAATAGGGTGTTGGCAGGCATGGGCCTTTCTACCTGGGTGGTGGATATCATTTTCAAATGCTTCAGTTCTTCTTGGATGGTTGTGTCCTTTCTGGGGAAGACTCATGTTTTTTTCAAGCCGGCTCAGGGTCTCCGGATGATAGACCCCATTTACCCAACTATTTTTAACATGTTGTAAGACACTCTTATCCAGATTATCAATAGAAATATGTCCTTGGGGTACCGCCAGCCGTTTCACAGACGAAGGAGTCGGCCCCCGGTTTCCCAACTTATGTATGTGGATGACTCTCTCATCTTTATGAATGCCAACAAAAGGTCAGTGGGTAGGCTGTCCAAAATGATAGATGAATATTGTTCCTAGAGTGGACAGATCATTAACAAGGGAAAGAGTTGTCTTTATCTTCAGGAAGATGCAAAGACCATCAGGCCATGACCCTGTGCAGTATGTTGGGTATACAGAGGTGTCAGTTTCCTTTATCCTATCTTGGTTCTCCTATCTCTACAGGCCGGATCAGGGTTCGTGGCTATGATGGGATTGTGTGTAAGATCACCAGTTTAGTGCTTCAATGTATGAATCGATACCTATCCTTTGGAGGGCAGATAACTCTGCTCAATAGTGTGTTTTCAGCTATTTCTATTCTTTTCCTATCGACTGCCAATGTTCCAAAGGGAGTTATCTCTGCCATTGAAAATATTATGTCCAATTTTATTTGGGATGCTCAGGGACAGGATAAGCATCATTGGGTCACATGGAGGAGGCTGGCCAGGACAATTCATGAAGGTGGGGTCAACGTTTGAAGCATGGTTGATTCTGTCCATTGTTGGCATGAAATGCTTGCATGGGAGGTGGTGGAAGAGCGTACGATTTGGGGGGAAATTATGTCCTCCTATAGTAGAGGGTTGGAGTGGGATGATGGTCATGATTATCTGTTCTGGTCTATGACTGGAAGTATTATTCCATCTATTCGGCAGCATTCCCAGTGGATTTTGGAGAGGGGAGACCTCTCTTTCTGGAACCACAACTGGGTGGGTGTTATCATAGGCTTTCCCGGGTATCCTGCTCCAACGATCTCTTTTCGGGAGTCCATCTCGCACACTAGTTTTACCATCATAGTTCTGAATATGGAGCAGTAAGCGGTGCTTGATCTTATTTCACTAACCTAAAAAGATGATTTTTGTGTTTTCACTTCATCTTCTGTAGGGACTTTCTCATCGAAGTATTTTCGGAAGATTTCTCTCCCCCACGAGTAGTGTGATGAGTGGAATAGTGTGGTCTAGTGTGAGAGGAGCCTGACTAAGTGCAACATCCTTGCCTGGAGGATTAGAAATCATGTGGCTACTACAGATGATAATGTGAGTAGAATGGAAGTCAGCATGGCATCTAGGTTCCACAGCTACGAGGTTCATAAGGAGGAGTCTTCTGATAACATCTTTTTTGAAGGAGAATGGGCTATTACGGTCTAGAGGTTTTTTGGTTGTTTCACCTATATGCTCGATCCTATTCTTTTCTGGGTATTCGTTTCGAGAAAGATGGTATCGAGGTGTGGCTGGTCCGGGGCCAGAACGTAGGGCGCGATCATTGATGTTCAGTGCTGGTTGTGGGTGTATTTGGAAAGACCGAAATAAATCTAGGTTCTATGGAGTTGCTTCCTCTAAAAGAGTAATGATTTCCTTCTTGAGATCCCTACCGGTTGATCTGGATCGGGGAGGTAAGGAATGGTTTGATACTCCTTCATTGAGGGATATTCAGAGGTCTTCTCCATCGTTGTAGAAATCCTCCACTGGGTCGAGAGGAAAATGGGTGTCGTGGAAGCCGCCTGTCTCAAGCATGATGTTAAATTGTGATGGGTCATGTGCGGCTGGTATCATGCATGAGGGATGGGTGGTTAGGAACCATAGGGTAAGTTTCGTAACATCCTTCTCTGCATACTATGGGGTGGGGAGCTCCATCCAGGCAAAGGCCAAGGCGCTGTTCACAGGTGTGGAGTTATGCAGACAGATGGAAATCCCACTTCGGCAAGTGGAAACAGACTCCAAAATCATTCATGATTCCTTTCTTGGAACGTCTGTCACTCCATGGTCGATTGGTTATATCATCAGGAGATGAAAACCCATCCTCAGCAAAAAAATGATCATGTTCTTCACACATGGAGTGAGGGAAATAAAGTGGCGGATCATTTGGAATCTATGGTGGTGGCAGACCAGGGTTGTAGCGTCTTATGTGTTTCAACTGTTCATCAACTGGGTGTTGAGGGGGCTAACCTAGTAAGAGTGGATCAACTAAGTATTCCTTAATTTAGGCCTCCATAGCTCCGTGTTCTCATGACCTTGTCATTGGCCATTTATTGTGTGTTTTTTATTGCATAATATATATATATCCATTCATGTTCATAAGATTTATTAGGTAGTGAATCAAGATCACATTTTAGATCAGAACCCAATGGTTAATTCTAGTGGAAGGTTGGTAGAATCGGTTGGGAGGTCTATTGGTACATCTTTGGATATTACTAATTGTTTTTATGAGATATTTCCCCATGGAGATAGTGGAAGGAGAATCCATGGAAGAATATTTGTCTCACAGGGAAGTGGTGTGGTTTTTTTCTTTTAGTGTGGAATTCTTGGTAACAGACTTGGTTGCTAACTTTGATTGAAATTGGAGTGCTAAGCTTGTGGTGGGATGGTGCACCTAATGAAGTTCATTAGGAAATTCTTGGTTTTTGGTTTTCCTATGAGGTACAAATTTTATTCTATTTAACTCCTTGGTTTTGACCTAAAATGAGTTTATTTTAAATTAATGGGTGTTTTTGTGGTGTTTTGGTCTTTTTAAGATCTTGGGACTTCAATTTTTGGAAAGGAAACTAGGTCTCACGATTAGGAGAAATTGTGATAGTGATGGAAGGAGGGAGTCAAAAGGCTACATAGTATGAAGATTCCAAGTGGAGAGGGGTGTAAAGATGTTGGGTAACACCTAATGTTTTAAGAAGATGCACTGAGAATGGTTTCTACACTATTAGTCCTATAGTACACATAAAACCACATGGATTATCCCTTGAGATAGTGAACGGTGAATGGTTGACACCCAATTTATCCAACAATGGGGCCAAACCCTTCATCATTGTTAAAATATTGGGACTTACAATTTCTCCCATGAAATATATTAAAACCTATTTTACCTCCAATTCTATCAAGAGGATTTCCCTTACTATCGAAGCTCCATTGAAGCTCAATCCATTCCATTTGATCTGGCTTGCTAATCCCGAATCATATTCAAACACTATCAGTCTCATTAGATTCACTTTGATGAGTTATTCATTCATCTTAAATTATTATTCATTTTAATTCATATTGATAGAGTGATTTATTTACAATATATTATTCCCAAATTTTATTATTTTTATTTTTATTCATTTTTATACTAATATGGAATGAATTGGATATTGAAACTGGAAGAGTGCTCATATATAGATCTACAGTTGATGTTCTATACCTTATCCCATGGGGTTGGTGTTTTATATTACTATTTCAAATTGTCTCACTTTTCATTATATCTAACATTGCATGTTAATTTATTAAATTTTTCAATTAAATGAATTTAAACCTATTTTGGTTTCAGACAATTACAATTGATATATTTGAGTGTTTTTCTCCAACCCTATATGGACATGGGGTGTTCCTTTATTTTTACCCTTTTTTATACCACACGAGGGGTGTGCGTGAGATTTCCTAGTTTGAGGGATCCTTATAAAACTATTTATAATTCAATTAAATGATTATGATATATCTTATTACTCCCTCTCCATGTTTAGAAATGATTTAAATAGATTAAATCATTTAAATTTGATTTTTATATGAGTTGAATGAACTCATGGATATTTCTATGGAATTTGAAAGTATGAGATGATGTTTTGATTATAGTAGTGTATTACCCAGTTGGTCTAACTTGGATCCTAATTACATAGGATACCATGAATGTTTCTCCTATGGATCTTATTTATGTTAGTGGATTCGTTGGACATGTTCAGTCCAGGAATCCTAATTCCATATGATGACACACGCCCTGCTACCCAATGGGTTTGGAATTATTGGCATTGTAGTAGATATGGTCTGTTGAAATGTTACTTTGACCCCACCCAATTGTTTATCTAGTTTCCCTAGATATGAAATTGGTACTTGATGAGGATTCAATAGTCTTAAATAACTTTGATACAAACATTTGTGGTCAGAAACATTTTATTACATGGAACGACTGTTGTTGATGTGGTACACTCATGATTATATAGTGTGGTCATAATAGTATTATACCCTTCATTAAAAAGAGTGATCATGGAATATTTTTTACACTAAATTACATTATAAGGTTATTTTGAAATTTTTTGGGCTTACATATAGCCCTTGGATAGGTATTTGACTCTAGAAGGTAGATTGGATAATATACCCTGATTGTTTAGGTTTTTCAGTAGCCCTTATATATAGTTTCTTTATTTTCTTTAATGGGTTCTATGTTTGGTTTACATGATCACACATTACTTTTAGTAATTTTGTACCTATGATATACTAAAAACAGATTTTTTTTCATGTCACATAAATTGAATTTCTTATATACACCATTTTTTGTGGCCTATTAAGCGTTGCATGATATGATGTTTGAGATTTCAAAGGGTAACTGAATAGACACTTAGGTTATAAGTAGGGGCTCGGGCATAGACCTTATATATGATGCTTTACATGTTCATTGTTAGCACTATGGGAATATATAACTAATATAAGATAAAAATTCTCTCTATTGATAGTTCTATTTGTTATTTTTTTATTATTATATGTGCATTATACTACAATCATACATTTCAATTGTCCTGAATTTTAGATATATTAAGTGACTCCTAAGTTTGTATAAAAGAATACTTATAACATTTTTTATTTATTATTATCTTTCATACTGAACATAAATTTGATTCATTTATTCCTTCTGCTAATGATTGTTGATAATATATAGATTCATTACACTCTAACATGGGGGGAATTGTCTCTGTAATGCCCCGACCCTAGTTACCCAGAGTCGGTGCCTTATTTTAATACATTGGCATGATTACAAGGAATGATGTCCCGAAGGACCGATCGATTTAGCAGTCTTGCAAAATAGATTGCATTAATGAATGTTACATTACGCTTATAAAATACAAAACAACATAAATAATCCTTTATGAACGCCATTATTCCCTTTGCTTAACCCTGCATATCAATCACAATACATTTCATGGAATCCTTGGAAAATAAAACATAGAAAGTGGTGAGCTCAGATGCCCAGTAAGGATAACAATATAGTGGAAATATTCTTAAATAAGCATAAACATTTAAGGCAACGTATAACAAGAAAAAAAGCCTTTTAAACTTGAACGTCAACATAATAAGGCAGAAATAAAATGAAATAATTCCATTTTCTTATTCACATGGATATTCTACTAATCGAATAATCACATGAAATATCAATAACCAAATTTCATAATGATGGAATGCATAATTCCGAACATTAATTTCTGTGTCAATGCCTCGTGCCAAGACCTAAGGGAAAACTATAACCGGAACCCAACCCGGAGAGCCTCTATAACCGGACTCCATCCCGGAGAGCCTCTATAACCGAACTCCAACCCGGAGTTCCTCTAATTACCGGACACCAACTCGGAGTGCCTCTAATAACAGGACACCATCTTGGAGTGAATCTAATAACCGGACACCAACCTGGAGTGCCTCTAATAACCGATCACCAACCTGTAGTGCCTCTAATATCCGGACACCAACCCTGAGGTCTTACATTTACCGGACTCCATCCCAGAACATACTAGTCGAACACATTTATCTTAAGAAGAGTATGAAATATAACATAATCATTCGTACTAAAACTAGCGTATGGAATGTCGAAACATTAATCATAAACCATTAATGGCATAAAAATAACTCAACCCTATTCAAACATATCACATAACATTAAATACAATATTGATGATTTATATTGTAATAAATCAACTTCAAACAAGTGTAAAATTTATCAGAGAATGTTGATATATTTTAAATAAAAAACTATTTGAGAGAAATATCTCTGTTTTTTTAAATCATTTAAAAGGCACATAATTATAGAGAAAACCATTATTTTGATAACATTCTTATAAAATTTTAAGGGAAGCTTTGACGACATTATAATGGTGGAAAATAGTCGCACCCACCGTATAAGTTTAAAAAAAACATTATTTCCTTAATTATGTCGAAAAGGTAAAAAAAGACCTTGTTTGGAAAACGATAGAAAGATTCTTTTATAAACTTCTTATAAAAAGTCACTCAAGGGTATAAATGACTTTAACCCATATTCTGTATAAAAGTAAGAATGTTTTGAAAAACATTTTATGAAACATGGATGATGATGATAATGAGGTCCTAGTAGACAATTATGTATAAACAACCTCGGACAATGAAGAGATTTTGAAATAAACACTTACCAATTTGGTAAATTACGAAACATACACCCCATGAGAGAGGTATCATACAATTAAAATGTAAATACACATATATTAAAGTGTATTACACAAATAATACAAGTGTGGTCAGTACATACACCACACAAAAGGTAATAGTGGCAATATGGCATTAATCTCACGAGAATAAGGAGTGAGATGAAAAACCCCTTACCTCATGTCTGACTTGACCAGTTCGTTATTTAACATCATAAATTGTAAACTAAAGTTAATTTCTACTTTCTTAAGAAGATTTTTCAATTTTATTAATCCTTTTATATCAATTATTACCATTTTATAAACATAATGTAATCATTTATGTTAATAACGTTCATTTTGTCGATATTGGTCACTTGAGTCAAAAATGAACACCTTATAGTTACACATTGTTCACATTGTCAAATGATCATTATATCCGGAATGATATTCATGATGTAGATATCATATATATACATGTACTTATAATAGTACATATCATTTTGGGGTATTAATGAAATGTACCATTAATGGAGAAGGTAAGCCGTACGTGCGTATGAACACTGCATTCATTTCTATTTCTTATTTTAAAGGACTTAAAACATTATTATTCATATGTATATTATAATTCCAGTATAATATAATATATAATATCATTAAATCCATCCTGTATACGTCCCACATATGTTATTAACAAGTCATATCACATTTGAGGGGGCGGTAGCCCGCACTTCCTCAAATCAAATTATCGTGTTTACTCATAATGGAAACCATTAAGGTATGCTATAAAAGAAAAAAATACAGAAGCATGAAAAAAACACAAACATAATATATATCATATATAAATACAGTTCCATAATAATGGCCACCATGAGAGGCGGTGCGAGGTAATTGAACAATCGTCGTTTCTTGAGGCGTTAGTTTTATATGCACAAAATCATTATGTTATTCACACATTAGATGGAGGTGTTTGTAATTGTAATTCAAATAAATCTCATAGAAATATCCTAGTATATTTAGGATACAGTTTTTATTATAAAATAACGTAATAAATGAGTTAAGGGTTGGAGGAGTAAAATAAAAGAAAATAAATTAAGAGAAATGGTTACCTTTAATTTGGGTACCATCCTTTTGTTTGAACCGAAAGGACTCCTTGAAGTGCCTTATGCCTATGTTAAGGCTTCTAGGATGAGCAGAGGGATATAGGGAGATTAATTGGGCAGAGTTTGGATGAGCCTAAAGGCTTGAGATGTGTGAGGAATTGGTTAGAAGTGGTCTCCTTTTATAAGGGGGGGGGGGATGGACTCTTTAGGAAAAGTGTGAAAATATTATTTTATTTTATAATTATATTAGGTTTCTAAAGGTCCAAATATCATTAGAGTCTGATATAAGATGAATCATGGTCGAAATAAAATCATCCAATAATAATTGGACATGTCTAGGATATTATTTTAATTTTTATAAACTAATTTATTTAAATCAATTATTAATGAGGTAAATACTGCATCATTATATTGTCCTAAATAATTTACTTTATTAGATGTCTAAAAATTATAAAAAGAAACCATTAAGTAGGAAATCTTTTTATCTTTCCAATGATATTTTATATCCAAAAATATTACTTATATAACACCATATAATAATTAATTACTAAAAGGTTTTTGTTTATGTCAATTTTTCCATTACAATAAATTAATTAATCTAAAGGGTCATTATCATTCATAAGTGGCTCCATGGGGTCCCAAAATCGACCAAAATATGTTCATGTCCGGACATTACTCATCCAATAAGGTTAGGACATGTGTTAAGGTAATTTTTAATTTTTACAATATTCAGTTTACCTTGAGTTACCCCATTTACCTTTAATCGCGGTAAATAAAAGTAAAAAGTAACTATTAACCAAAAATTATTTTTATCTTATTGGACCATATTTTACTCCTTAATATTAACCATGTCTCGGGGATTTTCCAAATTCAACTCACAGAAGCGGTAAAATTATGTTTTATATGAATTTGAAAATTCTTCTAGGAGGTGCGTAAAAGACGGTGAAAAGATTGATAAAATTTTTATATATCTAAAATTTTTATAAAATGACTCCAATTAATTCAAATGAACTTATATAAATATTATGTATATATATTGACATACATTATTTTAAATAAAAATTCCGTTTTAAACTATAACCCAGTGTTTTCTACTATATATCATAAATTGATAGTTTTCAGAAAAATTCAGAAAATTCACCCTAAGCTAATTTTGATATTTTGAATTCCAAAATGAAGTATATTTTACCAAATTCAAAAAATTGAAGTTGCCTTTATTTATTTAAAATTAATTCTTGTTGTAAAAACCAAAAGGCGTATTTTTAAGAAATAATAACTATCAAAAGATTGACAGTTGTTTATGTCCAATTTCAATGTGAAGTTACTTACAATGACCAGTATGGGATTAAATGGTAAAAATATAATATATTTATATTTCAAAGCCATTAAAATGTATTATTTAACACTATATGTTTTTTCGATTAAAAAAGTTGTTTTTAATTAAAATATAGTATTTTTAACTATTCACCCAAATATGAAAGTTATCAGAAAAACACAAAAATTTTATTGAAACTAAATTATTATGTCCTGATTCTAAAGAAGAAGTTTATTTTGTCAAATTGAATATATAAATGTATAAAATATTGGATTTAAAAATGGTTCACCATTAAAAGATGGTAAAAATGCATTTTTTGAAAAATACTTCTTTTATCTGAAAAAAATGAATTTGTTCTTACATTATGTCTAAGAAATTAATAATATGGATTCTTAAATTAAAAGAAATATATAATGTTCAAAATTTAGTAAATACTATTCATAACCGCTTTTGAACGGCTAGTTTGGTAATCATGTGGTGTGTTTGAACTCGGTGTTGTGTGTAGTGCGAGTTATTGAATTACTTTGAAGAAATAATGTACTATAAGATATTGGGGTGTTACATTCTTCCCTCCTTCAATAAATTGTGTCCTCGCAATTTGAAATTGTTTTTCGGAAATAAATGGTTGAAAATAGAAAATACCATTATGGGGAAAGCCACATCGGAAATTGGGTTAATGAAATTTAGTTTTAATATGAGGAAAATGGGAATGAATAAGTAATCACCAAATTATGATCTCAATTAGGAGAAAATTGGTGGAAATTAGAGACACATAATTGGAGGGAAACCGTAAATATTTAGAGGGAGTGATTGAGGTCATCAATCACAAACAGTTTTAGAATTGAGGGCCTCAAAGCCATCAATCTATGATGATTTAAAATATCATCGGTTCCACAAAACATAAGGTATTCGGATAACACATTTTTAGTTTTAATATCCCTTTCCTAAAGTTTATGAATTAATTTATACATAGAATAAAAGAAAAAATTATATACTTGACAAGTAGAGTTCCATCCCTTAACTAATTCCTACCAAAAACTCATCTTTCACTCTAAAAGATAATAGAACTTAAAAAATATATTCTATTTATCTTATTCTAATAGGGTTAAAAAACTGATTTCATAATTCCTCTAACAGACCCTTCAAAAAACTACATTATTCAATCCAGGACATCACGTCGATCAGTTGTTAGTGATACAACCCTGTTTCCCTTCGGTTGCTAGTTCTTGTCTAGAGGCCTTGCCGGAAGCGACAGGTTGCTTCCTGACCTCCAGGTTGTCCTTTTTATGGAAATCCAAAAATAATCTCATACTAGACTTATCCAAAATACTTCTGTCCAAACTCACAGACCAAAATTTATAGGGAAGTTAAATACAATGAAGATCCTTTTTTCCACGTAATAACATGTGAACACCTTCATCATGTATTTCTTTAAAACATTGAAAAATCTTGAATTACCACAAAACCTTATTGATTAAATTGATGCTCCCTTATTCATTATTGAATACTGGATATACTCTTTCTATCAAAAAATGATTTAAAATAAAACAATGTTGGAATATATACAAATCATTAATCAGTTTCATGGTAGTGAAGAATATCCAATATAATTTATCCAAATTAATCATGTATTCTTCCAAAATCACAAACTCGATATCAAAACCATATAATGGTTTATCTTTCTCTCAACAATATATTTTCCAAAAATTTAACCTGCTATTGAGTCAATTTTCGTGGTTCCACACAATCTCAAGTCCTTAATGAAATAGTACTGCAGTACAATCCTTATATACTCCATAATTATTATTACCAGTACATCGTTGTTACAACACTCAAATGACAGAATTCTTTAATAACAACATAAGAACTCTAATCATTCCTCTTCATCTGATGTGAAATCACAACTTGATTATTATCCAATAACATCATTTGCGATATACTCTTATGAATGGGACATTGATTCCTGTAGTGTTCTAACGCCTCGTAGATGAAGCTTTGTACAATTGAAAAAAAAATACTACCCTTGCAATCACATACTTGGTTTCCTTTTTCTCCAAACTTATAACAAACTCACATTCCCTTAAATTATTTACCTAGTTGATTCATTCCATATTTATCACATATTGAAAAATCATTCTTTTGCTTTTTCCCATTATCCATCTTTCTTTCTACCATTCTTTTCTTCTCTTTCTTCTCTTCAAAGCCATAGGATTCAGAGATTTCTTTAATGATCTTATGATTCTATTTATTCATATGATGATAATACGTGGGAGACTATTTCCTTTATAAATTTTGGCTTAATACCACGAATGATATTTCCCTTCTTACTTTTTGGATCATATATATTGCTGGAGTTCTCATTCATTCTAATGGGAGCCATTTCTAAACAATGGCATACACTAGGTCAGTTTATGAATCACAATTCGTAATTATAAATATGTAAAATACCTAACATAAATTTAATAGTTTATGGATATAATACATAATCACAAAAATGTTTTCACTGAGGAGGTATATACTAATAAACCCTTCATAGGAGTTATTAATGAAAATGATAATTATCCTATGCATATCCCCCGAGAGTGTCGTAACCAAGAGTGCAGCTAGGCCATTTGTCGTGCACCAGTTCCCGTTCGAGTCTAGCTCAAAGTGGTGTTTTCGGGTTTTACCCCTAGGTACATCTGTGACAGAGCCTCCTCTACCTGCTCGTATCCAGACAGGGATGTGTTGCTCGGAAAACTCACAAAATATCTACAATACCAAAATTCTATGAAGTTCTACTATAATAATCCTCAATTTCTATCTTAGGGTAATGTTCTCTAATAAGAGTTTATCTATATCTAGTTTTCTAGGTTATTGCTAATATTTCTCTGATACAAACTGTAACGCCCTGACCCCAGTTACCCAGAGTCGGTGCATTATTTTAAAAAATTGGCATGAATACAAGGAATCATGTCCTGAAGGACCAATCAGTTTACTAGTCTTGGAAAATAGATTACATACATGAATGTTACATTACACTTATAACATACAAAACAACATAAATAATGCTTTTATTAATGCCATTATTCCCTTGGAATAACCCTGAATATCAATCACAATACACTTCTTGGAATCATGGGAAAATAAAACATAGAAATGGGTGAGGTCAGATGCCCAGTAAGGATAAAAATAATGCGGAAACTTTCTTAAATAAGCATAAACATTTAAGGCAACGTATAACAAAAATAAAATCCTTTTAAACTTGAACATAAACACAATATGGAAGAAATAAAATTAAATAATTCCATTTATATATTCACATGGATATTCTACTAATCGAATAATCACATGCAATATCAATAACCACTTTCATAATGATGGAATGCATAATGTCGAACTTTAATTTCTGTGTCAAGGCCTCGTGCCAAGACCTAAGGGATAACTGTAACCAGAACCCAACACGGGGAGCCTCTGTAACTGGACTCCATCCCGGAGATCCTCTGTTACTAGACTCCAACCCAGAGTGCCTCTAATAATAGGACTCCAACCCGAAGTGCTTCTAATAACCAGACACAAACCCGGAGTGCCTCTAATAACCGGACACCTACCCGGAGTGCCTCTAATAACTGGAAACCAACCCAGAGTGTCTCTAATAACCAGACTCCAACCCAGAGGGCTTAATTTTACCAGTCCCCAACCCGGAACATACTAGTACAACAGATTCATCTTAAGAAGAGGATAAAATATAACATAAACATTCGTTTTAAAACTATCATATGGAATGCCAAAACATTAATCATAAACCATTACTGGAATAAAAATAAATCATCTATAGTGAAACATATCACAATACCATAAATACAATATGGATGATTTGTATTATAATAAATCAACTTCAAAAATGTGTAAATTTTATCAATGGATGTTCACATAGAAGAAATCAAAACTCTTTGAGAGAAATATCTCTTTTTTTGAAATAATTTAAAAGTCACATAATTATAAAAAACCCTTTATTTCGAAAACATTCTTATAAGCATTTAAGGGATTCATCAGTGACTTTATAATGGCTGAAAATAGCCTCACCCTTTGTACAAGTTTAAAAAAACATTCTAACCTAAATTATGTCGAAAATGATAAAAAGGACCTTGTCTGGAAAATGACGGAAAGATTCCTTTATAAACTTCTTATAAAAAGTAAAACAAGGGTATAAATAAATATAACCCATATTCTGTAATATATTAAGAATGTTTTGAAATACATTTTAAGAAACATGGATGTGGGTGATAAATACGTCCCTGTATGTAATTATGTATAAACAACCTCGGATAATGAAGAGATTTTGAAATAAACCCTTACCAATTTTGTAAATTACGAAACATACACCCCATGAAAGAGGTATTATACAATTAATTTGTAAATAAACATAAATTAAAGTGTATTACACAAATAATACAATTGTGGGTAGTACATACACCACACAAAAGGTAATAGTGTCAATAGGGCTTGAATCTCACGGGAATAAGGAGTGAGATGAAAAACCCCTTACCCCAGGTCTGACATGACCCGTTCGTTTTTTAACATCCTGAATAATAAACTAATGTTAATTTATACTTTCCTAAGAACCTTTTTTAAATTTATTATTCCTTTTATATCACTTATTACAATGTTATAAAAAGTATGTAATCATTTAAATTAATAGCATTCGTTTTGTTGATATTTGGCACTTGAGTCAAAAATGAATACCTTATAGTTACAAGTTGTTCACATTGTCAAAAGATCATTATATACTAAATGATATTCATGATTTAGGAATGAAATGTACCGTTCATGGAGATGGTAAGCTGTACGTACAAATGAACGCTACATTCATTTCAATTTCTTATTTTAATGGACATAAATCATAATGATACATAGATATATTATAATTCCAATATAATATCATATATATTATCATTAACCCCATCCAGTATAAGTCCCACATATGGTATTAAAGTGTCATATAACTTTGAGGGGGAGTTAGTTCGCACTTCTTCCAATGAAATTATCGCGTTTACACATAATGGAAACCGTTACTGTATGATATAAAAAAATACAGAAGCCTGGTGAAAACACAAAAATAATATATATCATATATAAATACAGTTCCATTATAATGGCCACCAATAGAGGCAGTAGGAGGTAATTGAACAATCATCGTTTCATGAGGCGTTAGTTTTCCATCCACAGAAACATTATCTTCATCACCCATTAGATGGAGGTGTTGGTAAGTTTATTTCAAATAAATCTCTTAAAAACATCCTATTATATTTAATATACTGGTGTTGTTTTAAAATAAAGTAATAAAATAGTTAAGGTGTTGGAGGAGTAAAATAAATGAAAAGAAATTAAGAGAAATTGTTACCATTAATTTGGGTAACTCCCTTTGGTTTGAACCAAAAGTACACCTTGAAGTGCCTTATGCCTAAGTTAAGGCTTGTAGGATGAGGATAGGGAGTTAGGGAGCTTAATTGGGCAGAGTTTGTACGTGACTAACGGCTTGAGAGGTTTGAGTAATTGGTTAGAAGTGGTTTCATTTTATAAGGGGGAGGAGGGGCTCTTTAGAAAAGTGTGAAAATATTATTTTATTATATAATGATTTTAGATTTCTAAAGGTCCAAAAATCATTAGCATCGATGATAAGATGACTAATGGTCGAAATAAAATCATCCAATAACAATTGGACATGTCTTGGATATTATTTTAATATTTATAATCTAATTTATTTAATTCAATTATTAATGAGGTAAATACTCCATCTTGATATTGTCCAAAATAATATAATTTATTCTCTATCTAAAAATTATAAAAAAAATACCATGATGTAGGAAATATTTGTATCTTTCCAATTAATATTTATAGTCAAAATTATTACTTATATAACACCATATAAATATTAATTACTAAAAGGTTTTGGTTTAAGTCAATTTTGCCTTTACATTAAATTAATTAATCTAAAGTGTCATTATCATTCATAAGTGGATCCATGGGGTCCCAAAATAGACCCAAAGATGCCCATGGTAGGCCGTTACTTATCCAATAAGGTTAGTACATGTGTTAAGAGAATTTTGAATTTTTACAATATTCTTTTTACCTTGAGTTACCATATTTACCTTTTACCGCGGTAAATAAAAGAAAAAAGTTACTATTCACCAAATATTATTTTTATCTTATTGAACCACATTTTACTCCTTGATATTAATTGTTTCTTACAGATTTTTTAAATTTAACTCGCAGAAGCAGTAAAATTATGTTTTATGTGAATTTGCAAATTATCCTATGAGGTGGGTAAAAGACGGTGAAAAGTTCGATAAAATTTTTATATATTTAAAATTATTATAAAATTACTCCAATTAATTAAAATAAACTTATATAAGTATTCTGTATCTATTTTGAAATAAATTAATTTAAATAAAATAAATAATTATTTAAATAAAAATTCTGTTTTAAACTATAACTCAGTGTTTTCCACTATTCATCAAAAATTGAATATTTTCAGAAACATACCGAAAATTTACCCTAATATAATTTTGACATTCCAAATTCAATAATGAAGTCTATTTTAACAAACTAAAAAACATCGAAGTTTCCATTATTAATTTAAAATTAATTCCCGTTGTCAAAACCAGAAGGCATATTTTTAAGAAATAATAACTATCAAAAGATTGACACTTGTTTATGTCCAATTACAAAGTGAAATTACTTACAATGTCCAACATTGAATTAAATGGTAAAAATATAATCTATTTATACTTACAACACATTAAAATTTATAATTTAACACTGTAAATTTTTTCGATTAAAAAATTTGTTTTTAAATAAAATATAGTATTTTTCACTATTCACCCAAATATGAAAGTTACCAGAAAACACCAAAAAAATTTTAAAACTGAATTCTTATGTACTGATTCTAAAGAAGAAGTTTATTTGGTCAAATTAAATATATAAAATTTTCAAATGTTGGATTTAAAAAGGGTTCACCATTAAAAGATGGTAAAAGTGCATTTTTTAAAAAATACTTCTTTTATCTGAAAAAATGAATTAGTTCTTACATTATTTCTGAGAAAATCATAATATGTATTCTAAAATTATAATGAATATATAATGTTCAAAATTCATTTAATACTATTCATAACCTATTTTGAACGACTAGTTTGGTGATCTTGTGGTGCGCTTGAACTCGGTGTTGCGTGTAGTGTAAGTTATTGAATTACTTTGAAAAAATAATGTACTATAAAATATTGGGGTGTTAAAGTATCCCAATACAGACACCCTAATCCCTCAGTACTACTTTACAACATATAGTGTATAAGAAGGAATTCCTCAGGCCATGTAGCCCACCAGTTTGGGGAACCATTTAGTGGCTTCCATGTTGGGATATTAAAATTTTTTATCAAAGGATTTCACATTTCTATCAAACTGTATTTCATCAATAGTTTGAATAATATTAATGTATTGTAATTTCTGTAATTCACTGTGCCTATTAATAACTATCCCACATATAAAAACACACAAATTTCATAGAATTGATGATATATACCAGATGTTTCTAATTATTATTGATTCAATTACACTACTGGGTTATGCACATGAATTGTTATGTTATTTATATATGAATTAGGTATTAGGATTAATATTTCCTAATGATATGAGGGTATGCATCTCATGAATTTTTTATGAAAATTTTAGGATTCACATAAAATGTCATATATGATGCATTACATGACTACATTTCAATGTGATATGTTTCTTTGGTGACATATTTTTATAATATAAGTGTTATTAATGGAATTGATAATCATATTTGGTATCTAGAGTGTCTATCATGACCAAAAAAACATTTTCCTTCTTCTCAAACAAAAGACATCCAAAGCAGTAAATTATTGAAAGTTGGGTTATGGACCATTAGTATCAGAGACTAGAACTTTTTATTGTATTGATTAAGTTGATTCAATATTTCAGTTTATGAGTTTTATAAGCCGTTCTGGATCTGAAGTGGGGGTCCTTTTTGATAAAACATTAAAATAATATTTTGATAAAAATATGAACTCACAAATAAATTTAATTTATTGAAAATAAAGAATAAGAACTTTACCCACCTTTTTATTGGACATAATTATGTGTCATTGGTGATGTCTATGACTATTTATTTTATACTGAGTCCAAGAATTATGAGAAGGAATATGGGTATGATCAATTTATAGGAAGCCTTTGACCATTCATTATAACTTATCATTGAACCTTTCATTATGGATCGTTTCCGAGACATGTCTTCTTTATTGCAGAGACATACCACAATGGTTACCTCCATTTTTATTCCATGAGTGTGGAAATGACCGTACTTTGGAGCTGTGGTCCATGGGCTACCATTAGATTTCCAAATAGTGATATATGTGGTACAAGTTTTTGTTCCTAATATGATTTTTGAGTCCCAATTATATTAGGATTTTCTATGCTATATACAGGATTTCCGAGGAGCAACATAGCATGCCTTGTATGTGGAATTGCTAATGTGTGGGATCCAACAGCAGTGTCTTCCAACATCATTAGGGGATGGTGGTCGATAGGATGATGAGATATGTATTTAGACTAATTATTTGATCTTCAATCATATAGATACACTTACTGAGAATAGATTTAATAACACGACTTCTATTCTTTGAGGAGTGGGTATGTGCTGGTGGGATGTTTCGAACCATGCTGATATGTTGTGGTATATGATTCATAGGGATTTCGAATCTAATTTTTATGACTTCTTTTCCCCCATGACACTTACACCAAACTGTGCCAGTGAGTGTTTTCATATGTGGAAGGGAAAAATGATTATTATTACATATTCAACATGATTTAAAAATCTAAATCACATTGAACTGATATACCTTACTGATGAGATATAGAGGGAGATATGCTTTGATTAAGTTATCAAGGATGTGGTTTAATAATTGGTCAATGTGTTGAGGTTCAATAACATTACTAAAATAGTGAATCAGGTTTATAATATATATAAGAAAATAAGTGAAGATGGTGGGTACAGTGTAGAGTAATGTAGTCTCTCAACAAATTGGTTCAATTTAAGGTTGAAAAAAACAACTATTTTATGGATTCTCACATGGTGTGTACCAGCCAGGATGTGAGTTCTTATAGATTTATTTTCTATCATATCTATGGAATATAGTGAAATATGAGGAATCAGTATGAATGAGACCTATTAAAGTGTAGAGATTACGGTATGATGGGTGATGTATAGTGTTTTTGTAGGTCCAACCCTCCAACTATTATTGAAAGGGGTCAACTCAGACTCCATGTTATGGATAATGTTTTGCATCTCCACATCATGTACTGAACTAGAGTGTATTGGTCATTTAGGATATTCTTATGGTCATAGTTGAGGAATATATGCACAAGTTGCACCTAGACAGTAGTTTGATAATAAGTTGTGATTTGATTTTGTTTCATAGGACTTCATTTCATCCTAAATATATTTTTATTGTCCACACTAAGAGAGCTTAGAGTCTAGAAATCTATATTGAGAGGTACGATCTTAATATCCCCTATAATATTTTTGACCTGTTTGGTACAGGTGTGTCTCATAACATTTATTTTATACCAATTGTGGAGATCCTCAAGACCATTTTTAATTATTGAGTGAGTCGGAGCCCTTCATACTCTATTAGGGATCAGAATAGATAGTTTACCCAAGTGCAGGGGGTTCCCCCTTGATTTAGAATGGTGTCACATCATATGAGTTGTTTTTTCAATGATATTATATGGTAGAAATCATACTCGAGACAAAAATGATAGTTAATTATTGAGCCTATGTTATATTTTATCGTAAAAGTTTGACCTTCACATCACTAGAAGGAAAACCATTATTGAAAAGGGTGAAGGATACTTCTAGGAAATCTAAGATTTAAAATATCATCATGGTCTGGGTGGAATGACATCCTAGATAGAAAGTTTATATCATGATGATTAGGGACCACATAAAGAATATTTCCCTCCCTTGTTTGTTCATTTCAGTGAAATTTTACAAGAAAAAATTAATAGTTTACCTCCTAAAATAGAGGTGCAATTCTCCATCGATCTATTACCGGGGGTTTCACTGGTATCTATTACTCTTTATATGACGCATACTATGGGGTTACAATACCTAAATATGTGGCTAGAGGTATGGGATAAAAAGGGGTATATATGACTCAATACTTCAACATGGTATTTGTTTTTCCTTTCTATGAAAAAGGAGGATTGTACCATAAATCTATATATGGATTCATAGAAACTGATCTAGTTGACTCTTAAGAATCGGTATCCATTTCCACTAATATGTGATAATTGGGATCATCTATGAGGATATTGGGTGTTATAAAAAATATATTTACTGTCAGGATTACACTTGGTATGTGTTCGACCTATAGACATACCTTATACCGCATTTCATAGTATATATGGTCTATATGATTATTTAGTAATGTTATTTGATCTAAAAAATAGACGAATAGTTTTCACAGATCTGATGAAAAATTTTGTCCCTGATTATCTAGATTCATTTGTGGTTTTTTTCATTAAAGATTTATTTTTTTATCATCTCAATCGACATAACCTTTCCAATCATCTTGATATAATTTTGGATATGCTGAGAAAGCCTCAATTATATGTCATTCTGACAATGTTACAATTTTAGATTGATGAGATTCACTTCTTGTGTAATATTATCTCATATAATGGAGTATTAGTTGACCTAGAGAGGTTGAAAAATATATTTTCCAAAGAAAATACACAGAATTAATTTTATATAAAGAGTTTCTTGTGTATATTTGGATATTAAATCCATTTCATATAGGACTACACTTTCTTAGAAGTACCATTGGTGAGATTGACTATGAAGGGTGTAATGTTTTTATGGTCAGATACCTATGTTATAGGATTTTAAAAGCTCAAAGGGAGACTAACATTAGTGTTGGTTCTGATTCTACTTGATCCATCTAGATGATACAATAGGTGGTTTAGTTCCTCAGGTGATGGTATATGAGTAGTTTTGATGCATGTAGATTGAGTCGGGGCATGCGGGTCTTGTCCATTGATGCCACAAGAGAAGAATTACCTCACACTTGTCCTTTAATCAGCTATAGTTATTCTTCCATGGGACTATTGGATACATTATTCACTAGGAGAGTGGTTTTTGGTTTATATGGACCAAAAATCATCAAGTATACATTTACACAACGTGATAATAATTTGAGGAAATGAATGTGGGCTGATTACCTATAGTCATTTGACTTCAATTTTTCTTAGATTCCTATAATAGGAAATGATATGGCCAATGCTTTGAGATGGAGGACATGGAGATAGGTAGAATAAGGGATAGTATCGGGTGAAATCTTATGGACTTGTTTTCATAGATTCCATTCGAGTTATAGGATAGTCATGGATATAAATTTATTACATCCTTAGCAGTGACTTCTACCCTCCTAGATAGATTGAGGATGTGGAATAAATCAGATTCTATGTTCCTAGTACTATGGTTGATTATGGAAGGTGAGGACCCACTTCCTGATTAGAATGTGGGTGTGGATGAGATTATATATATTTATTTTCATTTTTGGGTTCTAGTGTACATTATTGAGGAGGTAATGCAATAGTTAGATTCCTTAGTTTTGTTAGAGAATCATGATATTAAAAACATGAATAACTATTCAAATCACTGATATTGGTGGTTGGGGATATAACCTGAGGTAGATAGTATTATTTGGAGGTGTTCTAACTATCATCAGGTGGTAGAACAACTTGAAGAACAAGCCTTTATTTTCCTTTAGTTAACCATTCCTATGTGGAAATGGGAAGACGTTGATATGGAATTTGTGAACTGTTTACCGAGGACACCAAGAAGTAGGGATGTCCCTTGGGTTGATTTTTATAGGCTTTAAAAGGTAACACAATTCATGGAAATTTGAGAAAAAATCTCATTAGATGAGCCAAGGAGGTTATTTTATGAGATTTTCCAGCATCACAAGGTTTCTCGCACCATTTTATCAAATAGGGACTCCTATTTTATATCAGTTTTTAGGTATATTTTTTATAGGGAGTTTCTCACACCTGTTGTTTCAGAATATCAAACCACCCATAGACCTATGACTAGTCAGAGAGAATGATTCAGGTACTTGAGGACATTCTTAGACCATGTTTCTAGGATTTTAGGGGGATCATCAGATTGGCATGTCCCACCAGTTGTGTTCCCCTACAATTCTATCTATCAATACACTATTCTTATTTCACAACATGATGATTTGTATAATAGTCCATGCCAATCTCTTTTATTATTGTTAGATATTGGAAATTCAACATTATAGGGACCTCATCATGATTTGGAGCCATCAGAATTGGTTTAATTGATTAAAAATGGGTGGTTATTACACAGTTGAGATAGAAATCATATGTCGTTCATCATCAATGACCGCTGGAGCTTGATTCTAGATATCTTGTATTTTTTTAATATCTCACTAATGCTGCCAAATTGATGGATTAATAGAAAGGTCATGCCTTCAATGCGAGATTTCAAGCAATTCAATATTAAAGTGTGAGATAGTTTGGTAGCCTAGAAGTTTCAGTTAGCATAGAATTACGGATCCAATCATGATTTCTTCCACATATATCAGATATATCATTATCACTCCGAAATATCTCATATTTTACACCATGATGTTGTTTTCCTACATGTAGACGTGTCCTTGGAGGAGTGTCTTGTACATGTTGCGGGCATAAGAACAAAGGTTCTCTAAGGCTGGTTTGTTCCTCTAGTATGGGTGCGATGGAACCATTTTCATTTATATGAGGATACATGGGAGCATGAGTTTGAGATAATTTCATAGTTGATGGAGTTATTCTCACACAATTCCTACCCCACCCATGGATAATCAATTGGTGGATTTATTACTTTAATGGGGGAATATTATAAGATCTCAATTTTTTCTATGTTGTAAAAATATTTTTTCCTTTTTATAAATCAATTTTAACATAATGTGAGCTTGTTTAGATATAATAGGAGATTCAAGGGTGTTCAGGGCTTGTTCGGAGCCCAGGAGCTCAGTTTTTGGAAATTTAAACTAGGATACACTATTAGGAGAAACTATGTCACTCAATCTTCATAGTTTGAGTAACCATGTGAAGGATGGACATAGGGCATTATAAGACCTCAAATTTTGTGGAATCCATGGGGTAAAATGCTAATTCCCATGTGGTAGGGCCTAATGTTTTTATCATTTGGATTGGGAACGGTATTTTCATGGTTAATAAAGATTTGATGGGTCACCTTGAGACAATGAAGGGGAATTGGTTGGCACCCAGTTATTACAACTTTTTCGTCGAACCATATGACCTAGTTAAAATTAGGGAAATTACCATTTCCCCATTAAAATATATTAAAACCCATTTCATTCGTCCCATTATTTCCGGCTGAGATCCTTTGGAATATGATATCTTTTTAAACACAATTCATATCTTTTAATGCAATTTTTTGACTGGGAATCAGATTCAAACACCATCAATCCTGTTGGTTTCATGCTGGTGGGTTCTTCATTCATCATCTTTTGATCTTCATTTTACATTTTTGAAATAGAGTTATTTATGTTCAAGCTAATTTTCCCTTTTTTTATAGAGCTGTTTTTCCTCCATTTTTTTCCAATAAGGACTAAATCTGTGATCAATACTATATCAGTTCTCTACAATAGACCAAGTGTAGGCGGTATATACCACTTCGTTGGGCGTTTCTGTTTTTTAATCATAATTTCAGTTGTTATACACTCTATAAATTTTAGTGGTTACCCATTAATTAACTAAATTATTAAACTAAATGAATGGGAATCTATTTATTATTCTCACTAGAACAATTTATGTTGTTGGAGGGTTTCTCCCAACATAGGCCACCCATGGGTGTGCCTTTTTGTCTCTAATTTTGTTATGTCACCCATGATTTTCATGTGAGATATCCTAGATAGAGGGAGATTTTTTAAACTGGAGATAGTTGAATTAAATTAATTTGATAGAATTAATGACTCATTTTCTATGTTCACACAAGATTTAAAATATTTAAAATATTTAAATATATTTATTATATTATTTTAATTATCTTTTGGAATTTTTATGGAATTTTAACGAATGAGATGATATTTTGACTATGGTGGTGTATTACTTGATTGGTTTATCATGGATCATGATTCCAGAGAATGCAATAGACATTTACCGTATGAGCCTTATTTATATTAGTGGATTCATTGGACCTGTATAATCCTTGTATACAAATTCCATGGGATTCCATTGGCCTTTCTACCCCTTGGATGCAGCTTTTTTATAATTGTAGTGGGCATGGAATATTGACCCACTCCATGGATTCAAACCATTTCCTTAATGAGTTTCCATAGAGATTCTCTTGGGACTCGATATGGATGAATTTTTCTACTATAACCTTCGATTTGACCCTTTTTGATCGGAAACATTTGGTTACATGAAACTACCATAACAGATGTGGTACACTCTTGATTATATGGTGTGGTCATTATTGTATCATACTTGTATTATAAGATCAGGATATGGAAGTTTTAGTTCACCTGATTTCATGGAAGGGTCATTGTGGATATTTTCTCTATTCTTAGAGATATCCCTTGTATTGGTATCTGACTACAGTGGGTACACTAGATAGTATCACTTGTTTGTTTATGTTTTCTAGTTTTCCTTATATACATATTTTTGTTTTCTTTATAGGTAGAAATATTTGAATGGATAAGATCACATATTAAATTCAGTCCCATTATACATGTGATATACTACACACTCATTTTTTATCACACAAACTGGTTGGTAAAATACAATGTTGGTGGTGTCTTACTAGTTGTCATCTAACACCCTATATGAGCCATCGTTGGGTACCTAGATAGAATTCATGGATGCAGGTTGGTACTACAGTAAGTTCCCACTATATAATGACTGAATTTTTAATTATTATGATCATGGGAGCACAACACTAGTCTAGGATTATGATGATATCTACAGGTAGTCTTTTTTGAACTTTATCAGATTTAGAAATATGTATTCAATTTTATGATTTTATGTGTTTTTCCATAATTTATTGGTACATGACATGACACATCAATTTGTATAAGATATTACTTCGGTCATTTTTTATTTATTTATGTTTTGAATGTTTACATTCATTATTACTGATTTATTATCTTTACTACTAACTTTTGATATTATACTACATTACACACGAACACGAGGGCATGGTGTCCCCAGAGACACACCCTAGGCCCTCGATCCGTGTGAGTGTATTTGGGGATATGGTGAGAAATTCTTGAGGCCATGTGACCCACCAACATGGTGCTCCTTTTAGTGGATCCTAGTTTTTGACATTATAGGAATACTCAACTTATCGCTCGTTTTGTGGGGTTCTAGGACAATTTGGTCCACATGTAAGGGACCTATGACCTTATGTCAATCTAAATGTTAAAATTTTACAAGAAAAAACGGTGGGGGTATTTGATGTGGTACTCCATGGAAAGACTGTCCATATCAGTATTGTATTGTATCACATGGGAATCAGAAAAGACCATTGGTCAATGGTATAGGTTTTCTAGATGTAGTTCATACAATACTCTGTTGTGGAGAGGCTGGACCATTAACTATTCTAGTTGTGATTTTTATAGATTCCACACAATCTATAATTTTATTTGATACACGAGTTATAAATTTTTTTATATATTGATAAATTTTGAATAGTTTGGGTTTAATAGAGGAGATTATCTAAGGGATTATGTCAATCGAGATTCCATTAGAGGGGTGATCGGAGGGTATCTCAATGTGCAAGGAGTATTCCCTTGAGATTTTTTAGTACATTCTACATTGGGGTTTTTCATTCATGAGATGTTATGATATTTAATGATATTAGTAATTCACTATTTGTTTTTGTATTCGGGTCACATTGTCTATTACTATCGAAGGCTACATTTCACATCTCTAGCTGGTGACACTTGTGTTCACCAAAGAGAATTAAAAATTCATCTAGGATATTTAGGTTTAGTTCAACAGTAGTTGGTTGATATTAAATATCATGTTATGATTATTTTGAAAGATAATGGGGATGTGGAACATGACTTATTCTCTATTATAATTTCATATTTTGAATATTTTTTCTTATGGATATCTCAAAATATCGTCATAGGAGGGAAATTTAATTTATGATTGAGTTGACCCCTAGAAATGATTGAGTTTTTATTCTGTTTAATAGAATATAACTATTAGATATTCCGAATCACAAACCAAATTTGTGTAGTTTTAGGATAATGGGATCATCCATTTTAGTATCTTTATTTAGGGTTATTCAATTACAATTTCTATGAAGTATAATTGAAAGATAGGTTTGTTCGTTGAATACTGGAAGCTGATCTAGATGATTTTTAAGGACCAATATCATTCTCCATGTGTCAATTCACATTTTCTCTAGAAAAAGGGTGATTTTGTGTTCTCTGTGATTGATTTCAAGTTAGGGAATCATCAAATGTGTGTGGGACCTAATGTTATACCATTTAAATCCATTAAAATTGGTTTTGGTTTTTATTAGTTCTTTAATAATTTGTTTGGTTTGATGAACATTCCATCTATGTTTATGGATTTTATGATCAATATATTTCTCCTATATCTAAATCAGTTTTTTTCCTCTTTTTTGTTGACTTCTTAGAGTAATCCCCAACCCAAGATGATCATCTCAAAGACTATGACATCATCCCGAGTACACAGAGGGGGTATGATCTATATTCCAAGTCAGAAAATATTCATTTCTAAATCAAAAAGGTACATTTAATGGGGCACATAATCTTTTAGGATATTTTTTTTGTTGACCCTAACAAGTTTCATGTTTTTGTTTCATTGGTATAGCCTATGAATGTTTTTGATATCCAGGTCATTTATTCCTAGTAGAATACTACCAAAGGTTCATAGATAACTTTTATAACATGGAATAATTGATCCAAATCCATATAAATAGTGGAATAAATTCATATTAATCTTACAAATAAGGGAAATCCATTTAGTTACTCAATATTTGTATGAACACTAAACTGATTATGAACATAACCAACATGGCTGGAGAGTATACATTATATTGTGATGCCTTCGGCATTAGGGTTTGGATAGTGTTCATGAAGGTTCAAATTTTCATGTTGTACGGATCATGTCCATTGAGGCCACAAGAATGTTAATACCACACACACACTCTGGAGTAAGTTGTATTGTTTTCTGACTTGATGTGTTTGTGGAATAATCATCTTGGTAAGAGGTTCATTATTTATACAAATCATAGTAGCCTCAATTATATCTTTTTTCCAACATTATATTAATATATGGAAACATAAATGGGTTAGGAATTTAGAATACACTTATTTTTATCTAGCTTATATGCAGAGAAAATAGATTTCTGTTCCGGATTCATTGAGATGAATAGCAAAGAATCCAAAAACCCATGAGCCTTTTCAGGAGTGGAAAATGTTGGACTTTATCAATAAGAATCATATTACTGTTATGGATAAGACAGTGTATATTAAATTCAAGAATTTATCAATTTAGAACTTTATTATAAGATTCATTAAGAAGAGATAGTAATAAGACTCTATTTTTCATGATTTGAGGGATATCATGGATGGTGGTGACATTCCCCCTAACTGGACCATTTATGATGATGATATAATTTATGTATATTTCCATGTTATTGTTCCTGCACATATGTAAAACATGGTTATGTGTCATTTTCATACTTCAAGGTTGGTGTTACATCCCTATTTAACAATAATTTTCTATTATTTCCCTTGACAATATTGGTTTTTGAAAATGAAAAATGAGATCACCAATCTTCTGATTTGATGTTACACCTTTCTATATGTGAATGATGAGAATAACTCATTGGTTAGACTATTATGTCCAATGTCCAATCTATAACAGTATTTGGAAGATATTTTTACGTATTTTATGATATTCATAACTTGGAATACTTAGATGAATTTGGTGATATGGGTGATTGTATATAGAGTATCAATGGAAGAAAATTTCTTACCGATTAGGGAGATGTTCAATATTTTTTGGGTGGATGACATGAATGTTCTGATTATAGTATGTTTTCATGATTTCCCTTATAAAAATGTTTAATATGAAAACCCCTATATAATTTAAATCAATCTAAAATACGTAAAACATATAGTAGGTTCCGATGTTTTTATTATATCATTTCTCCCACAGATAGACAGCCAATTAGAATGGATGATAACGATGTTAGAGGTCATACTGTGAACATGAATCCTATATTTTATGGTACATGGGAGAAAAACTATGTTCTAGATGAGTTATATTTTAAAAAAACTACTATGAGAATTTTCTAATGACACCATATTATAATCTATATAAATATCATTATGGACCACCATTGTGTTGGAAAGAAGTGGGACAATTGGACTTGTTGTGATCAAGTATCATACAGGTGCTGAAAGATCATTTATAGATTATTAAAATTTTTATGGATATGGAATATATTTGAAAAAATTCATACATCAATATATTTTGTTAACCTCTCATGTTTTTAGAGGATGAATGTGTATTTATTTTAGTGTCTCCAAGATTGGGTCAACATATATTTAATCAAAAAGGCTTGTTACCTCACAAATATGTGGTGTTATTTGAGATTATGGAGAGGATCGATTAGGTAGAATATCTATTGGATCTTAATAGTGCTACATTATAATACAAAAAATTTATCATGTTTCACTACTTTATAAGTAAATCCCCAAATAATCACATTATATGAATGATGATGGTGATGATGACCTAGATACTGATTCATAATTTAATGAATATCATATTTTATTTTTGGATAGCAGTGTGAATGTCTTTAATGTAATAGTATCCCCTTGTTTCTTGTATTATGGAAGCAAAAGTATGTTCTGTAGGAAACATGAGATAGGGGTGATGATATGAGGTCATAATATCCTGACTATTTTCCATTTTTGTCTTAGTGATTCAAGAATTTATTGGTTATTGATAAACTATAATAAGTTGGAGAGGTTGTAAGATATAAATTATTCGATGAGTTTCATTTCATTTTAAATATTGCTCAAAATTTATTTTTCATGGTTTTTTAAATGACTCATGGGTTATAGGGTCTCCTTGGGTGGATCATAGGGTATTATAGATGTGATCAGAATGGAAATTGTGCATACATACCATGGTGTCTGGTAAAAAATTGGTTATTAATATATGTGTACCACACATGTGTGAATTTAATGAGGGTAATATAGGGTTTTTAAAACATATATAGGGGCCTAGAAGCTATGAAGTCATGGAAGGATCAAACTGTTTGTCATACACCCGGTTTTCTATACCGTACAGGAACCCCACAAACCATGTGACCCGTGACACCCATAGATAGTGGATATCATATGGTTGGTGTACAGTTTTTCAAAAAATACAGCCTAACATTGTGACCCATCAAAATTGAAAAATTAACGATTTACCCGCCTGAATAATATTTTCATATAACCTAATTTTCACCATTTTTTATGTCTAGAACACTAGTGTGAAATCCAAAATATCCCATATCATATAATGGTCAATATAATTTCATTATGTAGTATTTGAAGGGTATTGAAGTTCGAATTGAATCATGGGGTAATTCTACAACAGTATTTCATTGTATTTTATGGATGTTCATTGTATATTGTGTTAACTTAATCCAAAATATATAATACCCATTTCTAGTGAATTATTTTCTAACTTTATATAGGTTATTTAATTAAAATGAAGTAAAAAATTTGTTTGAGAGTTCATATACCTTCAATAGGTCGGATTCCTATAATATGTTTCCCATATCCTTGAGGTTATCATTAAGAAAGTATTTTTAAAAAATTTATTCCATGATGTTCTATTATGTCGTTTTCTAGTAAAAAATAGTTTATGCTTTAAATACAAGTTTCATACGCTTGATGGATGCATCTAGGTTAATTGATGATAGTGAGAGTGGTACTATGGCTACCCAAGGGGTCTGCCAAACCCTTATGTGTGATTTAATAAAATTTTAAATGATGTAATTAAGGGATTATGATATTAAAATGGTTGTAAATATTGTATGGAAGGTTACTGTGACATAAAAGTTCATTTGTCTAAACATGGAAGCAAAATATTGTATTATAAAAATTGTTAATGCAAAATGGATAAAAGGTATACTTTCTTGTCATTAAAGGGTTTTTAAGAAAATTTTTATATTAATTTAAATTAATAAATGGATTATCTATTTAATTGGGAAAAATATCGTGAGTATAGTAGATTATTGGAATAAATGAACTTTTTAATGGTTTTACTCTTGATGAAAAGTTAAATTATATTAGGCCTTAATAATTGTGAGATGGCTAAACGTCCTTAGAAGATGCACATGAAAGTTCATAGACCATGGGTAAGTTAGACAGTAATTTTACTTTGTATCCTTGATATAGGATGGGTATACATGAGGCTCCCCATACATGACATGATATGATGGACATGATCCTCATTATTTTTTCTTAGGGTGTGGTCATGATAATCATGGAACAAAGATAATTTCATATAGTAAATTTATTTTTTTCATTGACCGTTGGAATATATTTTTGGAATAAAAATTTAATGGATTATTTTTAATCAATGTTCTTACACCCTACGATTTATAAATGTTATTTTGAAAACATGTTTCTTTTATTTCCTATTTAATTGATTATTTTTCTAATAAATACACTATTAATGTTATTAGAATTGATATTATGATAGACACTATTGGTAGAGGACAAATGAGGTATGGTCACATCCTTCTTTGTCCACTGATGGTACCTGAAAAGACATCATTGTTGTAAGGTACATGAGGGAAGGGGACCTATGATTTAGGATTGACATGGGATTGTTCATGGATGTGGGAAATGGATAGGATTTCTAAACCCACTATGGGTTTGTAATCATGACATAATTTTGACCTTTCCATTGATATATTAAACTATTCTTACATGTCATGTTTACTATAATTGGATTTCTACCAATTTTTTAATTTGTGAACGTGGAATGAGATGAATGGTTATTATTTAATAATTCTTTATATTTTAAATTATTAATTATAACATAATATTATTCAAAAAATGTGGTTATAGTCTCCTCATTTGTTTCATTAGATCCTCACTGGTAGTTGGTAGCCTTTGATATATATGGAGGCACACCAAATGTCCTATGGAGAATGGGTTTGGCTATTGGTCTGAGTGATCCAGTCTGAGGTGTTACATCATGGATTTTCTATGTAAATAATGGCATAAAATATTTTTAAAAAAGTATATTAACAATATTATTAAATATAGTGGTTTAAATATAATTAATCTAGAAATTTTAAATTTTTTAAATAAATATTAATTAAAATTAGATTATGAGTGTGATAATGATATGAATATTATTGAACAATAGTATATTATTCATGAATAAAATTTTAATATTAAGTAATAAAATGAATAAAATATGAATAAAAATATATTAAACAAAAATAATCATAGGAAATGTTATTAAACTCTTTATTATAATGTTTAGGAGGATAAAACCATACATATTCACACTTTAAAAATTAAAAATATTGAAATATTTCTATACTATTTATAAATAAGACTATGTCCATTATAATAGTTTGAAAAAAATTCATACATTTTGAATTCCATGAATTATTATGATTAACAAATTTATAATCATAATCAAATATAACAAAAAAGAACCATCAAAAATGAAATTTCATTAGTATCAAACAGTTCTTTATGAGAAATATTTATTAATTTGGAAAAGTGGGGAGAAATAAGTATAGAATTTTATTAAAAGAATAAATATTAGTTGATTCTGTTAATATATAGGATAATGTTTCTCATATATAATACAAGAATCTATTAAATAATTAATTCAAATTTTATTTCAAGTAATATATGAAATTTTTTATATTGATGAAAATAAATCATTGATTAATGGAATAATAAAAGAATAATTGTGAATTAGAAATTTAAATGTTTTTAATAGGTTATTAATTGAAACAATTTATATCACATTAATAAGGATTTAAATGTGTGGAAATATACACTAAATGTTTGGTAGAACAAACAAGACACATTTTTATGGAATATGGAGTTTAAATAGTACATATATATCATAATAATTATGAGAAGAGAAAATGTGAAGAAAAGTTAAGGATTTTTACATGTGTGATGATATCATATTGGATAAAAGAAAATTACTGTCATTTTTTGATTCTTAACATCTCAAGAAATCAACATTTTAAATTTATATGATTTTTAACTAATATATATTATTTTTTTCTATGTTAATTAACATGGTGGGTTTGATTCGTTCTCATAATTGATGTTTTTTACGATATATTAACGAAATTTGATAAAATATATAGACAATGAATCAAAAAATATTATATGGTGTGAAAAATAGAGAAGAAACTACATTGGAATAAATGTTTATACAACACTCTATTTGAGGATGATTATTGGTTTACTATACCATATAAAAACAAAGAAAGATATTGTTTATGAAACTTATTTGGTTTCTTAATTTCATTGTTATACTAAATAATTAAAGAGAATAATTGGATATTTTAATGATCTTCTAAATAAAATCTATGGTATCAAATGGGTTAAAAATAAAATTTTAAGTTATCTATTGACATTCATTATGTTAGGATATATTTTGGATAGAAATAAAACAATAATTATATCCTCTTATATAGGTGGAAAATATATATATTTTTGGTTAATTAATATAAATTTATACCACATTATAATATTTAGGTTTAGTATTTTTCATCTATTAATTATTGTACATATATTATAGAGATGTAAATAAAATGAGATGATCATGGATAAGATTGGGAACTAACACTTCAAATATTATGTTATTAAAAGTGTTCTATTTATCAAAATGAATTTCTATATCCAATGTTATGGAATAAACACCCTGAGATAATGTATCACCCAATCAATGAGATGGATGACAATGTAGTTATAATATTTGGAAAAAATGTAACAAGAAATCAATAGGATAGATTTTTCATAAAACTACTAGAAAAAATAGTATTCGAATAACATATGTTAATACCTATTATTTAACCATATCATTAATTTTAAGTATATTTTAATGGTAACCCTCTCACAATTTATATTTTATTTTCATAAATCTGGATAAAAATGTTTACAGTGAATAGTGGATATAAAATACAGGATATTGTTTAGTTTTTTAGGACTAAAATTTTTTTTAGGACTACTGGATTATTTTTTTGAGAATATTAAGAAAATAATATGATTTTATGATAAAAAATTAATCAATATATATTTATAATTTTTAAAATAAAATTGTTATTATTTATTTTAATCTTCCATGGATTCATTAAGAATAGATAAAATGCAAATATTCTTTATCCTTGTATTTTTTCACCATAATCAAACACATATTGTATACACATTATAATATTATAGAAAACTATGAGAATGGTGTTAGGGAATTTTTTTTACTAATTTAGTGAAGTATTTATATAAAAATATTTCAATGAAATGACATAATATTTTATAAATGTCCTTGAATAATTAAATATTATTTAAATATAGATCCTACATGATTTAGTAATATTTTGATTGTAGTTTTAAAAATAATTAGAGAATACACGGATGATGTAAAAAATATATCTTTATTTATATAGAATATATTTTTTATGAAACATATAATGTATGTTATAATTAGAACTGGTTAGTAAATGGTTTGTATATTAGTTTTATTTTTTGAAAAATTTGTTTATTTTAAATAATAAATTATATTTTCCTAATAATATGAATATTTGATAGATCATTTCATTCTAAAAATGTACTAAACTGATTGAATATGTTCTGATGATTCTAAATAGTTTATGTTTTCATGTGCCCAAGATTTAATGTTGGGATAAGTGACCACTCAAATACCAAATATATATATATGACTAATGTTTCACTGCATATGTGTTACAAAAAGTATTAAATTTTTATTATTGTGATATAAAAGTTTTGAACTATATTTTTATGTGATCCATTATGATTAAACTATACCCACAAGTGTTCATGGTTATTCAATAGTAAATTCATATTTTTGAATTTATTTTTTATGGGGGAATGTATTTTGTGTTCCTTTAGAGATGGGGATATATAAAATTAAATCACATTTACTAGAGATCCCATATAATTTTTTTAGAGTTACTGATTAAAAATAGATTTCATATTCGATAGCTAAATGTTTTCAAAATCTAATTTAAGTTTTATATAGCGGAGTTAAACTATATAAGAATAATACAGTTATGTCTCATGAATTAAATTAAATTCTACATGAATAGTATTATTAGAAAATAATTGTATAATGTTATAAAATATTTTAAGGAATTTTTTAAAAAGAATCAGACAAATTAAATTAATAGATTTGTTTCCAAATTTTAATAATCAAGAAATTATATATATTTAGGTAATTAAAAATGAAAATAATACATAACATTATCATGATTTAATTTAACATTTTTTATAGAAAATATTAAATGGGATATAAAATGTATTCAAAGAAGGTCAAAATATGATATCACATTAAATATATCTATAGGACAAGGAGTAGTAAAATAGGTTTGAAGTAGGGATTTTTTTCAATAGACATGATGTTTTTATATACTAAATAGAAGTGAATATATAGCTAATTATATTATTTTGTTAATAAAAAACCCTTGTTTTGTTCATGTCGAACATAAAATTTCACTGGGGAATTTTCTATCCCCTAAACAAATCTATTTAAAAACATTAATATTAATGAGTATATTAGTATTTATTATCTCTTCCTGATGTAATTTTTAAGGAAGAAAATAAAGAGGAATTGACCCCAGGATTATGATAAACATTCTTGATTATTAGAATCACAATACCCATGATATACTAATTTCTTATTACAGTAGCTCTATATTATTTCTATTCTACTTGGTTTTAACACATTTATATCAATGAGAAAAATATTTTGACTTACATTTCCATCCAAATTAATTAGTTGGTAGATGTTTCCCATGATAATTTTTATGATGTGTTATTTATAGTTAATTCTTAAAATAATGCAACAGTATAAACTTTAATGATGATTTTTTTATACACTAATTCACACCCCCATGTTATACACTATCTTATGTTTTCATTTTTTTTACATCCAATATTCTATGATAAAATAAGAAATTGAATGATGAAATGGTTTTTCCAATCATTTAATCAGATAAGAACTAGGATAAGAACATGGTGGTTTTAATATTTTACATCAAATTGGATTCACATTGGAAATTTTACTTCTTGATAAATATTTGTCTTCATATTAATTTATTGAATAATTATAGAGTTCATTTTAAATTAACTACCCTATACATATTTAACAAAATATTATTTTGGGTTTATGAAGTATCTTCTTAAAACCCACTATATTATTATTTTGACCTACTTTCATAGATATATTATTTTATCCAAATTTTATTTTAATATTATTTTTTATTAATATTATAAATTATCATTAATTCTTCACTATGCAATTAATTTATATTTAAAATATTAAAAATCATTTTGAATAAGATACATTGATTTCATTCTTCTAATATATAGAGTCTAATGTGACACTAACTTAGTCCTTATAAACTAAAATTTCATAAATTTAAATAGATTTTGAAAATTTTTATTAAATCCTTACTTCATCCCCCATCCACTGGAAGCATAAATGTATTGAAAATAATGGGAATAGTCCTAAACAAGTTATAATGAGTTCATTAGAAAATCATAGAATTATTTCTATATATCTCATAATATAAATTTTTAATAAACAAATAGAATTATAATTTATTTGGAATTAATTGTAAAAAAATAATTTCCATCCATTATAAGATAAATTGATCATTAGTTGAATCTTTTAGTCACATATGACTTAAAAATCATTCATATTAAATATTGAATTTTCTAACAAAATATTGGGTGTAAATACATCTTAATATTCAAGGAATTATAATTATTTAGATATTGAAAACAAAATTATAATGTGTTTACTAAACTCATTGAGCTTTATATAGTCATCTATAAATCTCGAAATTATGAACAATTTCATTTAATTCATCAACAAAATTAAAAAAAAGACAATTCACTAAAATATATATCGATATGGAAACCACTATTTAGTGTCTTTTAGAACCACAAATTGTTCGACAACTTTTATCAATAGAATGGTCCAATTTCATATTCTGTTTATCTCCTAATGTCATACATCAAAATTCACATATGATATTTAATATATTACCACTATATTTTTTCAGCAACAATGATTTTTTTATTCACTCATGATTTCCAATTGATACTCTAATTTCTTTTCCATGACACATATAAAACCCATAGAATTTAAATTTACATCATGTTGTTTTAATTTAATACATAAAGTGATTTTTATTAGATATATTCCATAGTAGTGCTACATCCAAATCATTAATCCCCAAATATAAAAAATGCTTCTAAAAATCAACCATAAAAATGATTTCAGTAATGCAATATTGGCTATATAAGGGGTTACCATATATTTTTCATTATTATTTTCATCTTTATATTTTGTATTATATGATGTAAATGGATTTGATCAGTTTAAAAAATATATTCCCTCAATATTTTCAATTAACCACATTATTAAGTCTCATTTATTCAAAAAAAATCATTCCACCTACAAAACAAAAATATAAAATACCAAATCTCATGTTCTTTATTGAAAAATATTTAGAATTAAATAATGTTGAGATATTATGAGACATTAACTCTTGAAACATGTCCATTTTATGTTTCTAAAATGACATTTATCTAAAGGCCATAATACACAATAGTGTAATGTGTCTAGGATAACTCTATGTCATTATGTAATAAACATTACCACATTAACTAGGTCATATTTCCTATCCAATTTATCTTTTTTACCTATTTAATTACAATATCATCCAAGGAATCATCAACATCCAATATTTTATTAATGGTAATGTGACAGACACCAATTTAAATTACCAAAATAAAATTATAATTCCCTAATGTATTATAATTTTTTTCAATATCATTTCCCCCCACATTGATCATTAATTTTCCATCATTATTTTTTAACTAAGATGTCCTAGATTAATAACTATAAGGATTTCACTGAACATTCTTTATAATTTTAAGAAAATTAATTCCGACCGAAATATATGAGAAACACTACAATTTATTTTTCTAATTTGAAAAAATAATCAACACATGTTTACAGTTATAATATCGTCATTATACAATATAGAGATATTTTGATAGAATTCACATCCAAAAAAATTGGGAAGTAATGAAATTTACCCCCCATTAAGTGGATCATTATGATATCCATGAATTTTTCCTTTTTTATAAACATACTCTATTTTAATTTCACTGCATTGAATATTATCTTTAATGAATTCTTATTTGCCATCAACATATTTAATATTGATTAATCTACAAAATTCATTGAAAAACCTATCATACAATGGTTTTCAAACTTAATAAAAAATATATATGTAATGTAAACTCTCATGTCTTATTTTGATTTAATCAAAATCAATTCAGTTATAGATGATGATGTCTCAACGTACATAACCTAAATGATGCATAAAAAGTCTATTTATTTGATTTCCATGAGACACATATTCCATTAAAAAATAACGATCCATAAGAAATTATATTTCCATTTCCAGAATTGTATTCCAAATATATATTAGTGAATCAATAATGATGTATTATTGGATAATTTTAGTGATTCACGTTAGATTCATGATTTATTTGAGATAATAGTAGATCCTATTTTACATTTATTGATCACACAAGAATTTTTTGTCTTATATTTTGGAAATAATGATCTATTGAATTAAGGGTCTAGTTTCATGATGTTAATATATGATTAATATAGATAGCTTGGATGTTAATTGGGTTACATAATAGTTTTTATAATGTATAATGGTGATCCCCAAAATAATATCATTTTGTGATGAGATGTAGATACATTGTGTTGAAGTGAATTAATGATGAAACTTTATTCATGGAAGTTTTTCAAGATATTATCATATTCAAATGATAATGGATGTGTTGAAACTATTAATTGTGTGAAAAATGAATTTAATGTGGGGTATTCTTCATTTGTTTATATGGAAAACAACATGTGAATAAAACTCATTCATTAGATAGTGTATAGTTTGTCCACATACTATGTTTGAAGGAATAGATATATTCATTATAACATTGATAAATTATTCTTTATATTTTTAATGGATGTTAACCATTATAAAAGATTGATAAATATTCTTGATATTCAAATAGAGGAGTTGTACAAAAAGATTGGAATATATAATGTTTGATTATTGTTACATAGAATGATGTCATGAAATATATATTATCTCAATGTTGAAATTGATAATAGAAGGTAGGAATTATTATTCTTATTAAATTATGTGTGAAAATTATTAGAATGTTTTTTAGTTAATTTGATGGTCCTAAGAAGTCATTGAGGCCATTTTAGTTCATGTGGATCTGATACGATGATGCAGTATTGATTTTCTAAGATACCAGGGTTCTTCATATGATATAAAGTGTGTTTTATGATTGGAACACATGATATATGATAAAAAAATATGGAGGGTACGTTTCTGTAAGATATAGACTTTTCGAAATATTAAACATCTAAAATGATTGAAAAATCATAAAATGAGTTGTTCCACATAAGGTATCCAAATAATAAGATACTGGGATGGTGTGATAGGATCTTTAATTCGAGTATATCCCATTGATTCACCCCTTCTCAAACCTAGGAGGAGATAATATAAAAACAAACTAAGTTACATGTAGGGTGTGATCATAAAATTCCATTAGGCTGTCCCCAAGGATTCCATTACAAGATGCCAATATCAAATTTACAAAATAAGTGCTTTCAATTTTCAACAGACAGGTTTTATATTTCATAAGCTCAATTAAAACAATTAATTATTTATATTTCAAAATTTGAATATATTTTATAAAAATTATTTTTTTCACAACCTATTGAACATTTCTATAGCAAAGGAACTTTTAAAAATGGATAAAATAACAACTTTTATATAAAACGATTTATATATATCATAAGGCATATTAAAAAATTAAAAAATGGAATATATTCATTTGAAATAAAAATAAGAAAGAAACATGGTCATATTCATATGAGGGTATGATAGTTCTAGGCTATAGGGACGACACACTCAAGGTGGCATAGATATAGGTGCATATATACCATTCAACTCCAGCCAATGTGGACTCATCGCCATCACTAAATATATGTGATGTGCTACATTTTATTAACCCAATTTCCAATGTGGGTTTTCCGGAAAGGTATTTTTCTATTTTTACCCATTTATTTTCTTAGAAAAATTTAAAATTGTGAGGAATTAATTTATTGAAGGAGGGTATAACGTAACACCCCAATATTTCATAGTACATTATCTCATTAAAGTAATTCAATAGCTTGCGCTACATGCAACACCGAGTTCGAAGCGCACCAGAACATACCAAACTAGACATTCAAAAAGTAGTTGGGAATAATATTAACTGAATTTTAAATCTTATATACTATATATAATTTTTACATCCAAATTATTTGTTTCTTATACATAATATAAGAACAAATTAGTTGTTTCATATAAAAGAAGTATTTTTTTCAAAAAATGAAATTTTACTACCTTTTAATCGTGAACCCATTTTAAAACCAATATTTGACACTATTATATATTCAATTTAATGAAATAAAATTATTCTTAATATTTGGGACATAAAAATATTGTTTGGATAAAATTTTAAGGATTTTCTGATAACTTTCATATTTATAAGAATAGTGAAAAATAGTTTCTTTAAATAAAAAACAACCTTTTTAATTGAAATAATATATAGTGTTAAATTATTCATTTGAATAGTTTATAAGTATATATATATTATATTTTTATCATTTAATAAAATTAAGGTCACTATAAGTAATTTCCCATTTAAATTGGAACAAAAACATGCCAATCTTTTGATAGTTTTTAATTTTTTGAAAACCATTTTTTTTGTTTGCACAACCATAATTAATGTTTAATTAATAAATTAACCTTATATGTTTTTAATATTTTATAATATAAATCATTTTTTAATTAGTAATATCAAAATAATCTTAGGATAAATCTTTGGTAGTTTTTGAAAAACTTTCAAATATTGATGAATAGTGAAAAACATTGTGTTATTATTTAAAACCATATTTTCATTTAAATAATTATTTATTTTATTTAAATTTATTTAAAGTCAAAAGAAATATATAACACCTATATAATTTCAATGTAATTAATTGGAGTTATTTTATAATAAAATTAGATGTATAAAATGTTATTGAACGTTTTAACATTTTTTAACCACCTTCTAAGAGCATTTGGAAATTTGCAAAAAACATAATTTTACCACTTCTATGAGTAGAATTTCAAAAATCCGAGAGACATGGTTGACATCAATAAGTAAAATTTGGTTTCATAATATGGAAATAATATTTTGTGAATAGTAAAATTTGACTTTTTTACCGTGGTCAAAAGTAAATTGGGTAATTAAGGGTAAAAATTATATAATAATTACCCTAACACGGATACTAATTCAATTGGATAAGTGTAATTCAACTAAAAAAATAATATGAATAATATATGAGCCTATTTGTGTAACACCCCAAGCTTCCACGATATGCTTTACATTGAATAATACAGTAGCGTGAGTTGTACGCAATTTCGAGTTCTAACACACACCACAACCAATCAAACTATCTGTTATGAATAGAAATACCCAATTTTTGAAATTTTATTAATTTTATCATTCAAAATGGAGTTATTTTTTGGATTTGGAATATCGAAATTATCTTATGGTGAAATTTTGGTTCTTTTCAGATAACTTTCATATTTTGATGAATAGTGAAAATTACTACATTTTAATTAAAAACAACTTTTTTAATCGAAATAATGAATAGTGATAAATTATAAATTTGAGTGGTTTTAAAGTATATTTAGAATATTTTTTTACCATTTTATAAAATTTTGGTCATTGGACATAATTTCACAATTAAACCGGACAGAAATAAGTTTCAATCTTTTGATAGTTATTATATCTTAAAAAACACTTTTTGTTTTGACAGGGGGAATTAATATTAAATTAATTTCTGCCACTTCTGTTTTTTGAATTTGGAAAAATGGATTCCATATTTGGAATCAAGATGTCCAAATTCTGTAAATAGTTAACTTTTATTTATTGAAATTTTGAATAATTATTTCGGTAAATATTTTATTTACCATGGTTAAAGGGTAAATCTAGTAAATAAGGGTTAACAAATAATATTATAACAATATTAAATTACCCTAAAACGTGTTCTAACCTTATTGGTGGATAAATTTCCGACCATGGGCAATTTTGGGTCGATTTTGGGACCCCATGGATCCACTTGTATGTGATATGGACACTTTATATTAGTTAAGTTAAAGTGAATACAAAAATGACATAAGCTAATATCTTTCAGAAAAACAATTTTTACATAAGGTTATATATGTTATATTTTCAATTATAAATATTTATTAGAAATATAAAAAGATTTTCTAAATAATGGTATTTTATTTTTAATTTTTAGAATTTTAAAAAGTAAAAATACATATGACACAATAATGATGCAGTATTTTCCTTATTAATGAATGAATCAAATAATTGCTATTATAAATGTTAAAATAAATATAATATGAATGTTTTGATGACATAAACGAATTTTTATTGGTTAATATGACGTGTTAGTATTTCTTAAATGATTTTTTTCGAATTAATAAAGTTTTTTAGACTTTAACAATAATTAATTATTGAATAGTGTCAAAATTGACATTAATGAGTTTTCAAAACAAATATTATATTATTAATTTATATTATATTCCTAAAAATATAAGGATAGGCCAAGAGAATTATATCATGATATTTGTATCATTAATAGACCACTTGGGGTGGCTTGGAGGTATATAGTATGTTTATTAACTATATAATATAAAAATACAAAGTGACATGGTAAGTGTCAAACTAATTAACTAAGAGTTAAAATAAAAATATAAGGTTAATATAATGAACCAAATCTGTCTAAATTCTATTGGTTGAGTGTTTATCAATCCATCACCACCTTAAAATTTAAATAATCCACTTTGGAGCCATTAGGAACCGAATATGAATTTATTATAAAATAATATTTCCATATTTTCTTAAAGAGCCCCTCATCCCCCTTATAAAAGGAGACAACTTCTAACCAGTTACTCACAGCTCTCTAGCCTATTGGCTAATCCAAACTCTGCCCAATTAAGCTTCGTACATCCCTATAATCCTCTTAGAATCCTTACCTTAGGAATAAGGCACTTCAAGTGTCCTTTTTGGGTCAAACCAAAGGGAGTTATCCAAATTAAAGGTAACGATTTATCTTAGCTTTTTTTCTTTTATTTTACATCTCCAGCCCCTAAAATATATTTATTATTTTATTTTGTAACAAAACTAGTATAATAAATATACTAGGATATTTTTATTAGAATTATTATAACTAAACTTACATACACATCCATCTAATGGGTGATGAACTAATGTTTCTATGGATGGAAACCAAATGCCTCACGAAGCGATGATTGTTCAATTATCTCCTACCACCTCTCATGGTGGCCATTATGATGGTACTATAATTAAATATGATATTTATGATATTTATTTTATATATAATCTTCTGTAATTCCATTTTATATCATACCATTATTTCGTTTCATTTTGTATATATATACGATAATTTCATTTGAGGAAGTGCGGACTACCGCCCCCTCAAAGTGATATCACTCGTTTATACCATACATGGAACGTATAATCTATGGTTTTAATGAACTTAAGTAAAATATATAAGATATTATATTATACTGGAATAATTATATACCTATGTATCAATTTTTTATTCCTATTAAAATGAATAATAAAATGGAAGTAGTGTTCGTGCGTACGTACGGATTACCGTCTCCACAAACGTGATGAGATTCACTCCCCATCATATCCATTCCAGAAAAATTCTCATTTGATGATTATAAATAATTTTTATGTACTTTATATCATTCTGGATATGAATAATATACAACCTATCCATAAAAAACATGACTTATGAAACAAAACATATAAACGAAAATGAGTAAGTTAACACCCGAAACAACGATAATACTAATGTATTAGTAACAAAGCATTATAAGAAGATCATATATGATATCATAATTATGTATATTTTTATTTTATAATTTATTAACAATGTTTTAACTATTATACATGAGGTTAACATACCATCGACTAAGGAAATGTTGAATGTAAGGGGTTTTCATCTCCCTCCTTATTCCCGTGAGATTCATGCCATATTTCCACTATTACCTTTTGTGTGGTGTATGTACTTCCCATAATTGTATTTATTGTGTAATACACTTTAATTCACGTGTTCATATTCATTGTATGCTACCTCTTTCATGGGGTGTATGTTTCATAAGTTACCAAATTGTTAAGGGTTTATTTCACAATCTCTTCATTATCCGAGGTTGTTTATACGTGATTATCTACTTAGACCTCTTTATCATCCACATCCATGTTTCTTAAAAATGTATTTCAAAAAATTCTTACTATTTTACAGAATATAGGCTAAAGTCATTAATACCCTTGTTTGACTTTTTATAAGATGTTTATAAAGGAATCTTTCTATCGTTTTCCATACAAGGTCCTTTTTAACCTTTTCGACAGAATTAATTTAAGAATGTATTTTATTATCATATACGGTGCATGATGCTATTTTACGCCATTATAAAATCTTCAAAGCTTCCCTTACAAGCTTATAAGAATATTTTCAAAGTAAATTTTTTATTTTATAATTATGTGACTTTTAAATGATTTAAAAATAAGAGATATTTCTCTCAAATATTTTTGATTTCATCTATCTCACCATCCTTTGATGGATTTTAAGCTTATTTGAAGTTGATTTATTAAAAAAACTTCCATTGAAGGTTTTGTGATATTTTTGACTGTAAATGTGTTATTTTTATTACATTCATGGTTTATGAATAAATTATTGACATTTCGTATGCTAGTTTTAATACGAATTTTTATGTTATGTTTTAAAATGTTCATATGAGGAATGCGTTGGACTTAAAAAGTGATGGGTGGAGCCCGCTATAGCTCCTCGATTCATCTATAGGTCTCATGAGACAAACTAGTGTTTTGTCACGAGGCCTTGAAAAAAATCTTATTTGTAGTCTTGGCACGAGGCCTTGGCTATGTGGTGATGATAGTCTGGCATTATGCATTCCATCATTATGAAAGTGGTTATTGATATTGCATGTAATTATTCGACTAGTAGAATATCCATGTGAATAATTAAATGGAATTATTTCATTTTATCTATGAAATATTATGCTGATGTTTATGTTTAAAAGGATTTTGTTTTAGTTATAAATTTCCCTAAATGTTTATGTTTTTTTATGAAAGTCTCCGCAATATTGTTATCGTTACTGAGGATCTGAGCTCACCCCTTTCAATGATTTATTTTTCCCAGGATGTGAAGAAGTAATTTATGAATGACCTATAGGGAATTTTTGTGGGGATATGAGTGTGGACTCTGGAGACTATTTTGTTGTTGTTTTAATTTTTATGATGTAATATAACTTTATAAATGTATCTAGTGTTTCTAAGATTGCTAAACAGATCGGTCCTTCGAGACGTGATTCCTTATAATCATTCTTATGTTATGTAATAATGCACCGACTCTGGGTAACTGGAGTCGGGGCGTTACAGATGGTATCAAAGGAAGTTTATAAATAACCTTGGATTCTAGATTTAGATAAACTATGATTAGAGCACATAACCCTAAGATAGGAATTGAGGATTACTAGAGAATAAATCCCTAGAATTTTGATTTTGTAGAGATTTTGTGAGTTTTCCGAGCAATACATCCCTGTCTGGATACGACTAGTAGAGGTGGCTCTGGAACAGATGTACCTAGGGGTAAAACTTGAAAACACCACATTGAGAAAGACTTGAATGGGAACTGGTGCACGATAACGATCATTTCTTCACTTTTTGTTACGACACCTCAGGGGGATATTCTTATGATAATTCTCATTTTCCTTATGAACCATTATGAAGGGTTTATGAGTATGTACTTTCTCAATGAAAAACTTTATATGATTATGGATTATATCCATAAACTGTTCAATATATGTTAAGTGTTTTACAAGTATGGAATTATGTTTTTTGATTCATAAACTGATCTAGTTTGTTCCATTGTTTAGAAATGGCGCCTAGTAGAAGGAATGAGAACTCCAACAATATGAATGATCCAAAGAGTAAGAAAGATCATATCATTCATGGTCTTATGCTAGAATTTAAAAGGTTAATAGTCTCCCACATATTATCATTATATGAAGAAATAGTATCATGTGTTGACATGATAAGTAAAGAATTATCGGAATCCTATGGCTTTGAAGGGAAGCCATAGAATGAAAGGATGGTAGAGAGAAGGAAAGATAAATGGAATAAGGTAAAGAAGGATTTTTCCATATGTGATAACTGTAGAAAGAATTACATTGGAAAATACTTTAATGGAATGGGAGTATGTTATAATTGTGGAGAAAAAGGACACGAAGTACGTGACTGCAAGGGAAAGAAAAAGGTTTCAAATGTACAATGCTTCATCTGTAAGGAGTTTGGACACTATGCAAACCGATGTCCAAATCATCAGACTATGCCGAAAATGATGCTATTGGATAATAATCATGTTATGATACTACCACAGATGAAGAGGAATGACTTATGTTTTTATGTATTTATTTTGTATTTATTTCATTGAAGTGTTGTATCAATGATGTACTGGAAATAAATATGGATTGTACTGCAGTACTATTTCATTGAGGATTTGAGATTTTATGGTACTAAGAAGAGTGGCAATACAACGAGTTAAACGTTTTTTAAATTAAATGGTTGAAGGAAATATAAACCTTAATATAGTCCTAATATTGAGGTATAGATTTTGGAATAAGATATGGTTGATTTTGGTAAATTATATTGGATATTCTTGACTGCCTTGAAACTGATTAAATGTTTATATATTCCATCATCGTTGGAGTTTACAAATTTTTTGGATGGATAAAGTATATCCAATATTCTATAAGGAATAGGGGAGCATGAATGTATTCAATAAGGTTAATGGTAATTTAGGATTTTTCAGTGTTTTAAAAGAATACCTGATTAAGGTATTCACATGCTATTACGGGGTAAAAGGGCTCTACCTTATGTTTACCTTTCATATAAATTTTGGAATGAGAGTATAAAGAAGTATTTTGGATAATTATAAAGGTTGGAAGGGATTTATTTTGAAAGGTTATTTTTGGATTTTTATAAAAGGAAAACCCAGAGGTTGGGCGGGAACCTGTCACGTCCGACAAGGCCTCAAGACATGAACCCACAAACGAAGGGCGACAAGGGTGTATCACCTACCACTAGCCCACATGATGTCCTGGATTGAATAATGTAGTTTTTAAAAGGTTCTAATATGTGAATTATAAATTCATTATTTTTTGAACCCAATACAATTAGGATAAATAGAATATATATATATATTAAATCTTTTAGAGTAACAGATGAGTTTTTAGTAGGAATTAGTTAAAGGATGAAACTCTACTTGTCAAGAATATAAAAATACACACACACACACATATATATATATATATTTCCTCTTATTTTAAGTATTAATTAATTATTAAACTTTAGGGAAGGGATCTTAAAAAAATTTGTTATCCCAATACCTTACATTTTGTTGAACCAATGGTATTTTAAATCATCATAAATCGGTTGCTTTGGGGTGTACACTTCTACAATTGTTTGTGATTGATGAACTCCATCACTCCCTATAAATATTTACGTTTTTCCTCCAGTTAAATGTTTATAATTTCCACCAATTTTCTCCAAATAGAGATCATAATTTCTTGGTGACCCTTTCATTTCTCTTTTCCTCTAATTAAGACTAAATTTTATAAACCCAATTTCCGATGTGGGTTTTCCCACAAAGATACTTTCTATTTTCAACCTTTTATTTTCGAAGAACAATTTTATATTGAGAGGACGAAATTTATTGAAGTAGGGGAGAATGTAACACCCCATGCTTCCATGGTATGCTTCACTTTGAATAATACAGTATCGTGTGTTGTATGCAACTTCGAGTTCTATCACACACCACAACCAATCAAACTAGTCGTTATGAATAGAAATACCCACTTTTTGAAATTTTATAAATTTTATCATTCAAAATGGACATAATTTTTGGATTCAGAATATATAAATTAGATTAGGGTGAAATTTTGGTGCTTTTCGGATAACTTTCATATTTTGATGAATATTGAAAATTACTAAATTTTAATTAAAAACAACTTTTTTAATCGAAATAATTAATGGTGATAAATTATGAATTTGAGTAGTTTTAAAGTATATCCAAAATATATTTCTACCATTTAATACAATTTTGGTCTTTGGAAATAATTTCACAATTAAACCGGACATAAACAAGTTTCAATCTTTTGAAAGTTATTATATCTTAAAAACACGCTTTTTGTTTTGACAGCGGGAATTAATTTTAATTTAATTTCTGCCACATCTGTGTTTTGAATTTGGAAAAGTTGAATCCATATTTGGAATCCAGATTTCAAAATTGTGTTAATAGGTAACATTTATTTATAGATATTTCGAATAATTACTTTGGTAAATATTTTATTTACCATGGTTAAAGGGTAAATCCGGTAAATAAGGGTCACAAAATAATATTATTATAATAATAAATTACCCTAAAACATGTCTTAACCTTATTGGTGGATGAACGTCCGATAATGGGCATATATGGGTCGATTTTGGGACCACATGGTGCCACTAGTAGGTGATAGGGACACTTTATATTAATTAAGTCAAAGTGAATACAAAAATGACATAAGCTTATATGTTTTAGCAAAACAACATTTACATAGAGTTATATATTGTATATTGTTTATTATAAATATTAATTAGAAATCTAAAAATATTTACTACATAATTATATTTTATTTATAATTTTTAGACATTGAAAAAGTAAAAATATATATGACAGAATAATGATGCAGTATTTTCCTTATTAATGAATTAATCAAATAATTTATATTATAAATTTTACAATAAATATAATTTGAAAGTTTTGATGCCATACAAGAATTTTATTGGTTAATATGACATGTTAGTATTGCTTAAATTAATTTTTTTAGAATTAATAAAGTCTTTAGGACCATAAAAAATCATTTATTGAGTAGTGTCAAAATTGACATAAATGAGTTTTAAAAAAAAATTATATTATTAATTTATATTCTATTCCTAAAAATATAAGGTTCGGCCAAGAGACTTATATCATGATAGGTGTATCATTAATGGACCACTTGGGGGTCTCCTGGAGGTATATAGTTTGTTTATTAACTGTATAATATAAAAATAAAAAGTGACATGGTTAGTGTCAAGCTAATTAACTAAGAGTTAAAACTAAAAGATAATGTTAATATAATGAACAAAATGTATCTAAATTCTATTGGTTGAGTGGTTTTAGACCCATCCCCACATTAACCTTTAAATAATCCACTTTGGATCCATTAGAAACCGAATATTAATTTATTATAACATAATATTTCTAGATTTCCCTAAAGAGCCCCTCCTCCCCCTTATAAAAGGACACCACTTATAACCAATTCTTCACACCTGTCAAGCCTTTTGGCTCATCAAACCTCTACCCAATTAAGCTCCCAACATCCCTATACTCCTCTTATAAGACTTACCTTAAGAATACGGCACTTCAAGAGATCTTTTTTGGTTCAAACCAAAGGGAGTTACCCAAATTAAAGGTAAGGATTTCTCTTTGCTTCTTTTATTTTATTTTACTTATTCAACACCTAAACACTTCTTATTATTTTCTTTTGTCACAAAAACAGTATCCCAAATATACTAGGAAATTTTTATTATATGATTTATAACTAACCTTACACACACATCCATCTAATGGGTGACGAACATAATGTTTCTGTGGATGGCAACCAAACTCCTCACAAAGTGATGATTGTTCAATTATCTCCTACCACCTGTCATGGTGGACATTTAGATGGCACTATAATGAAATATGATATTAATGATATTTATTTTATATATAAGCTTCTTTAATTCCATATTATATCATACCATTATTTTGTTTCATGTTGTATATATATACGATAATTTCATTTGAGGATGTGCGGACTACCTCCCCCTCAAAGTGATATGACTCGTTCATACCATACATGGAACATATAAAGTATGGTTTTAATGAACATAAGTAACACATATAAGATATTATATTATACTGGAATAATTATATACCTATGTATCATTTGGTTTTGATTACTTTAAAAATTAAAACTAAAATGGAAGTAGGGTTCATGCGTATGTACGGGTTACCGTCTCCACGAACGTGATGAGAATCATTCCCCATCGTATCCATTCAATGCTAATTCTAATTTGATGATTAAAATTAATGTTTAAGAAATTTATATCATTCTCGATATGAATAAGATAAACCCTACCCATAAAAAACAAGACTTATGTAACAAAACATATAAAAGAAAACGATTAAGTTAACACCCAAATCGACGATAAAACTAAATTATTATTAACAAAGAATTATTAGAAGATCATATATGATATCATAATTATGTATATGGTTAATAACAATGTTTTAACTATTATACAGGAGGTTAACATACCATCGACTAAGTAAAAGTTCAAGGTAAGGGGTTTTCATCTCACTCCTTATTCCCGTGAGATTAATGCCATATTGCCAGTATTACCTTTTGTGTGGTGTATGTACTGGCATAATTGTATTCTTTGTGTTATAAACATTAATTTATGTGTATATACATATTCATTGTATGCTTCCTCTTTCATGTGGTGTTTGTTTCATATGTTACCAAATTGTTAAGGTTTTATTTCACAATCTCTTCATTATCCGAGATTGTTTATACGTGATTATCTACTAGGACCTCTTTATCATCCACATCCATGTTTCTTAAAAATGTATTTCAAAACATTCTTACAATTTTACAGAATATGGGTTAATGTCATTTATACCCTTGTTTGACTTTTTATAAGATGTTTATAAAGGAATGTTTCGTTCATTTTCCAAACAAGGTCCTTTTTAACCTTTTTGACAGAATTAATGTAAGAATGTCTTTTTTTAACTTATATGGTGTAGGTGTCTATTTTATACCGTTATAAAATATTCAAAGTGACCCTTACAATCTTATAAGAATATTTTCAATCTAAATGTTTTATTTTATTATTATATGACTTTTAAATTATTTCAAAAAAGAGTTATTTCTCTCAAGTAGCTTTGATTTCATCTATGTCAACCTCATTTGATGGATTTTATGCTTATTTGAAGTTGATTTTTTATAAAAAACATCCATTTAATGTTTTGTGATATTTTTGACTATGGATGTGTTATTTTTATACCATTCATGATTTATGAAGAAATTATTGACATTTTTTATGCTAGTTTTAATACGAATGTTTATGTTATGTTTAAACCTGTACATATGAGGAATGCATTGGACTTAATAAGTGATGGGTGGAGCCCGTTATAGCTCCTTGATGAATCAGTAGGTCTCTTGAGACAAACTAGTGTCTTCGAACTAGGCCTTGACAAAAATATTATTTGTAGTCTTGGCATGAGGCCTTGGCTATGTGGTGATGATAGTTTGACATTATTCATTCTGTCATTATGAAATTGGTTATTGATGTTGTAAATGATTATTATACTAGTAGAATATCCATGTGAATAAGGAAATGGAATTATTTCATTTTATCTATGCTATATTATGCTGAAGTTGATGTTTAAAAGGCTTTTGTTTAGTTATACATTGCATTAAATTTTTATGTTTATTTATGAACGTCTCCGCTATATTGTTATCCTTACTGAGCATCTGAGCTCACCCCTTTCAATGTTTTATTTTTCCCAAGAAGTGAAAAGTAATTTATGAATGACCTACAGGGAAAGTATGTGGGGATATGAGTGTGGACTATGGAGACTATGTTGTTGTAGTTTTCATTTTTATGATGTAATGTTAACATTATGAATGTATCAAGTGTTTCCAAGACTACTAAACTGATCGGTCCTTCGGGACATGATTCCTTATGATCATGCCAATGTTAGGTAATAATGCAGTGACTCTGGGTAACTGGGGTCGGGGCATTACACTTTGGTTCACTTGGAACATATTATGACATTTATTATTATTTTATTTGAGAAATAGTTAAAAGTGTTAAATTTAAAGTTTAATAACTAAACCATTTTTATATAGTGTTACACAAAATATAAATTCTTATATAAATATTAATTAGAAAGATAAAAATATTTCCTACATAATATTATTTTCATTATAATTTGTATACATTAAATATTTTAATTTATTTATGACACAGTGATGATTCAATAATTACATTATTAATGAAATATTAAAATAATTGATATTATAAATATCCTAAGAAATGTAAATTGAGACTTCTGATTAATTCCACTAACTTTATAAGTTAATATTACAAGTTTTGGTTGATTAGATATTTTTTTTGAAGTGATAAGGTGGTTATGACTTTCAAAAAAACAAAATACCATATAGTGTCAAAATTGACATAAATTAGTTTTTAAAACAAATACTATTTTATTGGTTGATATAATATTCATTGATATATAAGGATTGGCCAAAGGGATTAAATTATATTTTTGAAAAGGTTGGGGCCGAAGCCTCATTTTATTAATAAGGCAAAGAAAATACCGCCTTTAACTGGGTAGATGGAGACCCATTAGATAGCTCGAAGGCCTATTGGGAATGTAGCCCATTACATAGCCCATGGTCCCCAATTTTTGGCCTAAGGCCCATTCTGTGAATAGTATCCCGACTACTATAGTATCGGTCGCTGCTATAGTTCCCTACCACCGCTGCAGTACCTGCCGATCAATAGTACCACTGCTGCTAGAGTACCGCTACAGTACCACTACAGTAACATGTTCCCCATGGGTTTTGAACCCCCATTTTTCATGTAGGATTACTTCTACAGTACCTTCTACAGTACCCGCTACTGTACCCGCCAATCAACAGTACCCCCGATACAATAGTGCTACAGTACCTTCTCCCCATGTCAATAATGAGCCACTTTTTTTTCTCTTGGATGTTTAGATTATTTTTATTAACAATATTGTGCAAGAATACCATTAGACATGATAAAACTTAAACTATTTAACTAAGAGTTAAATCTAAATATTGAGGACTAAATGGTAACCTTAACATCTAAAACCAATTGGTTGATAGAAATTTAACCCATAACCACCTAAGGCTCGAAAAAAATTCATTTGGAGACATTATAAATAGAATATGATGTATAATAAATTAATATTTTAATCTTTTACTAAAGTGACTCTCACCCAATTTTTATGTTTAATTTCCCCAGGATTTCCAATAAGTGTATTATGATTGATATGAAGGGTTAAGCTAAAAGGGAATAATGGAGTTCTCAAAAAACTATAGATGTTGTATTTTATGTTTGAAACTATAATGGGATGTTGATGTATGCAATCTATTTCCTAGACTGCTAAATTGATCTGTCTTTTGGGACATTATTTCTTTGTATCATGGCAATGTATTAAAATAATGCACCTACTCTTGGTTTTTGGGGTCGGGGCATTACAATTATAGAACATACATGTTGTGTAAAATTATATAATACTAAAGAACCAACGACATTTCTACTATGAATCCAATAAATCCCTTCCATCATCGTTCCACGTATCCTCCAAATTCTGTCATATCCCTCCCTAGATAATAAAAAAGGAAAACCACAAAAATAATTAAAATGTACCTATCAAAATATTAATTGGATTTTACAACCTACCAACCTTAAAAAAACATTTATCCCCATAATTCTTTTCAAGAGTCATCCATATCAAAAAAATGAGGTAATTTCTCTCTCATTGTTTCCTCGTGCTCACATGTCTCATGAGAATTAGGACTTTTCTACCATAGAACATGAACCAATGGTGTCAACCTCCAACTAACTACCTTTGTTTCGAAATCTACTTTACTAATTGTTCTATTAGTCAGGGATTAATCAGGCTCAACCTCAAGATCACACAAGATCCTAACATGGGATGGATCAGATATATACATTTGGAGCTAAGATACAAACAAAACATTATGAATGAACATCATCAAAAATAGATGTGCTAAATGTTAATAATCTTTTCCAACATGCTCAACAACTCCAAGAGGTCCCACAAAATGAAGAGAAATTTTCTATTTACTCTGAATCCGTCAATGACCCATCCATAGTGAAACATTTAAGAATACCAGGTCACTAATGAAGAATTCAAATGGTATGTGACGATGATTAGAGTAATACTTACACCCACTCTTTATTGTTAATATTCTATGGCCAATCAACTAAAACTTTTTTGTCATCTCTTGAACCAAGAATGGTCCAACAAAGGCACAATCCCTAATCTATGACCAACTCAATGGAGATTTGAATGCAAGGACATACAAGGATTCAATATGATCCATTCCAATCATGCAATTGTAACTATTGTTATATAAAAACTCGATCATCCCCAAGTGATCATATAGAAGCTCCACTGAAGTAGAAAACACCAGATAAAGAATATCCTCAATAATATTTATAGATCATTCTATCTGGAAATATGATGGTCGATCATATTCTATACTCCAATGGACATTAGATCCTAGTGACTCTTAATGTCATCTCAAAATGTGACAATTGAACTGAGGATCCCAATCAAAAAAATAGCATAAAGAGAACCATGACGAAAAAAATATCATTCACATAGAGATTTCAAAACACCTCAAATTTTCATTTATCACAAATCGGTATGAAGTGTGCAGATTTAGTCATCCTATAAATCACAATTGATGTCACATTATTCCTCCACTAGGTATGTGAAATCCCAACCACAAAGTCCATAGAGATATTTTCCGTTTTACATATAGTAATTATAAGTGGTTAAAGCAGGTCTGAATGATTCTGGAGCTCATCATTAACCTATCGATAAGTGTAATAAGGATAAACAAACTCATCAAAGAATTGTCTCAAACCTAGCCACATGAACTTCCACTACATGTCAGAAAACATCTTCAGGGATCCTTGGTGCACTTCCCACTTGTAACTATAGAAATTTCCCATTTTAGCTTTCCTTACTAATGATGGTACCACCAAACTATTTTGGAAGCATAGAATGAATTATCGCGAGAATGAACAATCCATCATGGTCTACCCATACTTTGTAGAGTCTATAATTATATGTAACCCATCATCAGGATGTTTCTCCTACAGAATTAATTTGGGAAGAGTGGACATCACCTGAACTCTTGCCAAGGAAACTTCATCCCCTGATTCCTGGACTACAATATGAAACTGAAAAAATGGTCCATCATGTTACCCTCTTACGATGATTCCTTCGTGGAATTTGTATGATGGTTCCAACTTAATGTATCTATAATGTAATTCTATTTCCCCACGGTATTGGTGATTTCAAAATAAAAATAATGTCGTTATTCCACCCAATTCCTCTAGCGGAGATTTAAATATTTTTGAGAGTAGATTGAACTCATTATATTATGTTCGGAATACATGGTAATCCTTTGTCTGAAAAGGTCATTCTACCAAATAATAATCATGTTAATCATAGATTCATATTAAATTTCATTGGTCAATTAATTCTTTTCCTATGTCCAAAGATGACATGATATACAAGCTACAAAAACTTTACCATAGGTAAGAATGTACGACATACCAGAACATGCTACATCACATAAGACCACATAGCCATATCAAGCCTCTAGAAGAATCAAAAATAGGGTAGTAGAACAAATTCATTTCAAATCAACCATAGAATTCTAACATTACTCATGCCAAGAAAACGTTATTCACTTCTAACTTAGTTCATTCATCATAGAATCCATCTTCATGAAGTCCTTCATGAATCAGCAATAATATATCTTTAATACCGAGAATCGCTGAATCTAGATGACATTTTATGGTGCTTCCAATTCAAAACAGCATTTACCTTCATAGGATAAATTGATATTCCTTATTCCAAAACCATGTATCCCAAGAACATCACATCCAAAATCTCGAAATCATAATAAGAAATCTTGGAATAAAGGTTATGATATATTAGAAAAATCAGAACTATTCTAAGATGATGCACATGATCATCCTTGGACATAGAGTAAATGTTGTTTTCATCGACAAATAATATGATTATGGTATCATGATACTCATAGAATTTCATATTCTTCTACATAATGAAACCTATAGGAACATTAGAAAGACCAAAGGGAATAAAAAAACTCATAACGACCATCACTCCTCTAAAATGTGGTTTTTTGAATGTCATATTCATATATCTTCAACTGATGTTAGAAAGAACAAAGATCAATATTCGAGAACCAATTCCACCATTTCATCTAATAAAATATATCAATTATATTTGACATCCAGTAATTGATTTTTACCATAACTCGATTTATTTTTTTGGTGGTCAACACATAGGAGACGTGAACCATCAACTGTCTTAGTAATAAGAACCAACACCACCCAAGGTTACATTCATGGGCATATAAAGTCTTTCAATAAATGATCATCCAACTGAATATTTATCTTTTTCAGTTCATCTCATTCCATGTTGTGTAATAGAATAGAAATTGTTTTAGTATTAAGATATAATTAATAGAAAACACAACCTCTTATATTGGTGGAAGACTTTAAAATTCAAAATGAAACACATCGAGATACACTATGACTAATGGAGGGAGATAATCGCTCAATTTTTAAAACTATTGGTCAATGGTAAACACATATAACAATTTCCCCAAATCTATATAATAAGGTTTCTCCCTACTCAACCTTGGGTCTAATTCTCCTTGAAGGATACAGAACATACCACTGAGTGTAGTAAATGATACCCATCAAAGATTATAATCAATATGGGATTTATTAGGGTTGATTTAATTCATCCTGAAGAAGACATCAAGTGGTTTCATGTGAAGAACCAAGAAAACTCCAACCAAGCTAGACATCTGATAGAGAGAAAACAGAAGTGGGACTATTGAGACCCTTATCTCTCTTCGTACTAAGCGGTGTAATAATATCGTTGAAATAAGATAAATGATCTATATGAATATTTAAAATATTAGTAATATTGGATGAAATTAATGAATTATATGTATTAGTATCAAATAGAGAAGTCACTAATGAAAATGTCGTAGTGATGGAACCTCTCACGGTCAGTGGGCTTATATTCTCTTATCCTAGAGACTCTTCCACCACGTGGAGAAGATTTGTTATAGATGCATGTGGCTAGAATCAATTTTTATGTGCATATAATAATTTCCCCATAGTTTTAGAAGGTGATGATGCTCTCATGACACTACATTGAGTATAATATAGTTGAAAAAACATCTATAAATGACTCGACTGTCTTCTAGAGCCACAATTCACAGGTACCCTCGTGCATAACCTCTTTGAATTCCCACAATTTATAAACTTATACAAAATAGTAGGCCAATTGTGAGACACTAAAGTATGATTTTAATGAACCTACTATCTAGAAACACTATTAGTATTATCAAGATTTTTCTTTACATTAATCGAAACCATTCAACTCTAGGATAGAATGAAACTCCCAATAACCCTAACTTGATAGACAGGTCTATTACAACCATTACTTCCTTTTCTAGTACATCATCATAAGAAGGTATCCTCATCAAAAAAAAACTATGAATGAATATCCTATTGATGTTTCAATTGGAACTGCTGATTATTCGTCTTCACATTTGATACTATCTCAGATGAAAACCATACTAGATTATATAATTGGTTTTAATACTCCATCAAAATCCTATCAGCCTCCTTTTTTTGAAAACCCCCTTAGAATTGGCTAAAACCATTAATTCTAGAATGAACTGGTCTGTGAAAATAACATTTATGTCCTTCCACTATGATCCCTCAGGTTTTCCCCACTAACATCCTATTCCTCTATCTCCTTCTCGGTCCTTCTAGTACAATGGTGAAACACTTCACCATGAGTTTGTCGAGTTTGTCCAAGAATCCAATCAAATTCTTCATTATGCACAACCACTCCTTATCCAGTCGAAGATATTTTGATCATTTGAATGGCGTTGTCTTATTGAAAAGGAACACTTGAAAAAAATCTGAATAATATCCCTCTAATGTTTCTCAACTAGATCTTGAATGGGAATTGTAGGGGGTGCATGTCCAGGGGCTCGGACAGTGCCAACAATAACCTCAACTAGATTCAGGTTGATGAGAGGATTCATTTGCTTAAGGTCAGCAGTAACTTCCTCATGGATCTGATTCACATGTTTTCTAGAAGGAATGATAAACACAACATTAGTAGACAACAAGTAAGGAAAAAAAATAAAACTCAAATGGAGAAACAAGGGAAATTTGATCCAAATAGATCTAAAAAATATTTTTATTTCAATAAATATAAATAAAAATGATGGAAAAGACTAGAACTAAACCCCATGGAGTCATTACCAACCCACCCATAGTGACATAAGGTTAAATGTGGTGAATGATTTACCTGAACTCAATCATAACTACCTATAAATTTCAAACAAGTATTCACAAATTCATATTGTCTTCCTGATAAGAAGCTCAAGATCCTCTACATCCACTTTCTTAGAAACCTACCTGAGTAACCTAGTAATCTAATTACTAATCTATTCCTGACATGGACCAAAGGGCATTCCTAGTCCACATGGGTTGGATTCTAGAACCTAGCATCATTCAAATAAAGAAATTTTTAGTGACTTTTCCACTACCAATGCAGAAAATAAACATAATAAATTGAACGGATACAATAGAAACTCCACTAGGAGTAAAGTACTAGAAGACAAATAGGTATAACAACCCAAAGTACTATATCCAAGTACTATAACAAACAATAAAACTACTAATTTCTTGATGAAAAAAACATTCTATGTCAACGGGTCAATAGAAATAACCACCTCCAAGTGGTGCTTTACCTCTACTCGAACCTGGAATGAGATAATCTACAAACACCTAAAGGCACTGGTAGGGTGTGAGATAAAAATATCATTATGGTATCAGCAAGGATTTTATAACAATATTCTAATAACAAATTAAACAAATAATTTTTTTCAATTTCCAAAAAATAGTATTGGCATCTCATAAGCATTATTTAAAAATTAATTCTTTACATTCAAAATATAGTAATAATTTAAGAAAAGTATTTAATTTTAAATTGATTTAACATTTCTAAAGAAATGTAACTTTTCACAAATGTATTAAAAAAACACTTATATAAAATGGTTTATATAAATCCCAAGGCAAGTAAAACTTTTTTCAATAATGGGATATATTCCATTCAAATAAAAAAAATCAAGCAACATTGTCATATACATAAGAAGGTATGTTTGTTCAAGAATATATGGATTCCACAATCATGGTGACATAGGAATATGTAGATACATCCCTTTGAACTCAGGCCTTTGTAGACACATGAAAATTTTCTAACTGATGTGATGTGCTGCATTTATGATTCATAATGTTTTAAATCATAATGTTTCATATAAAAAACTCACTAACTACCAATAGAGTTCATGTTTTCCATTAAAAAACAACTATGAATATTTTTTTTCAAGAAACTATAAAATACAATTCATTCCATTGTCCATTTCAAATATTAGAATTTTCTATTTAAACCCCCAAATGGTTTTTTAATTAAAACATTTCTTTTCAACTAGATAAAACCAAAAGGTTTATATGAGAACAATTTTTAATCCTTTTCCAAAAAAAAAATTGAAATCAATTCACAATTTAATTTAAAAAAACACTTTCACAAATTAAATTCGATGATTGAATTATTTACATGATTCCATCAGTTTAACAACAAACAACAAAGTCAATGGAATTTGGGTTCTTCACAATTTTCCATCAATACCATTTACAAAATTTAATTCAAAAAATTTAATTGATTAAATTTACATAAAATCCAAAAATTAAATTAAGAAATTTAAATTTTACAAATTTCCATAAACACACCCCAATTTAATGTAATCGGGGATTTTCCCAATATCATTCCCAAAACCAATTTTAAAAAATGAAATTAAATGGAATTGGGTTTTTACCCATAAACCAATTGAAATAAATTTTATAAAAATAAAGAAATTTAATTTAATTTAAACAATTAAAATTAAATAAAGGAATTTAGGGTTAACATAAATTGGGCCTCATGACGGATCCACCTACCGCCGGATTAATGGAAACACAATGATCGCAACATAAACCACCAACTAGAAATAAGGAACTGAACATCTAATCACTCAACCTATAAACATTATTCCACAACAAGAGGTAAAGATCATAAAATCCCAAGATAATCTATCAAGCTCGAATGATATAAAGGATAATAGGTGTCGAGATAGGGATAATTCTTACCAGGATTTCCACACCATAACTGCAACAATGATCACTTGTTGAAAAAAATACATAGAAGGGTTTAAAGAATTCAAAAACCACTACGGAAGGATCATGATTCATGGGAAAAGAAATATTTAATGTAGTAAATATATATTGTATCCTAGAAGCCTGATTAAAAACAAAATTTGAGAATTTACATGATTTGTAACCCTATTTCACATAATGTCGTTGACAATTACCATAATCACTAAAAAATTCATCACCTATTTTAAAAAAAAGGATTTATTATTATTTAATAACTTACACATCATGTAGCCACATTACATAGTGTGTAAATTTCTATTAGGCTTCATAACCAATAGGTTTTAAGCTTAGAATCCATCAAATCTATGACATCGTCAATATCATTATCCTCATAATCCCTTCTAAGACCTACCCAAAAGAATGAAAAAGGAAAGGAATGACAATGTTAAAAAAATACCAGTTATAAGAGTAATTGGATGTTACAATACTAGAACCAATACATACCCAGCATTGCATCGAATCCCACCATGGAATGTATCACGAGATTCAGTGGATGAATATCCAAACAAATGATAATAGATGAAGAGTAAAAAACATGGGATATAATGATCTCACCAGATGGTGTTTTTACAAATATGTATACATAAATTAATTTGGGATTTAATTCCATTGTTTTAGAAAACATTTAGGATATAAAGTAATGCACAGAAATATAATTAAATAAGAATTTTTTTCATTATTAAATATAAATTTTATAACAACATTTATATGATCCAGTTCATCAGTAGTGATAAAATAAGCTCGTTATTCCTCCTTTAGATTTAGTGGTCGCTAACACGGAATACCCTTGAGAATTTGAGGTTTATTTCACTAGTTTTCATATTTCCATTGATCCCTATATTAGAATCATCAAACCTTCGGTGGTTCATTAATATGTGCCCTTATTCCCTACACCACATTATCCATCATTTTCATATCTCTTTGAAATTCACAACCAAGGTGGCCTTTTCTTCCACACTTATAGAATTCCCCTATCCAACTAACAGAGTACCCATGATTCTTCTACAAACATATTTGACATGTATGTTTTTGATATTTCATTCTAAGTTTTTCATTAGATCCTCCAACTTGAAACTCCATCTTTTTTCCCTATTGGAAATGAACCATTATCTAAACTCCACCTCCAATTTGAGATCATATCAAACACATTTTTCCTAACTCTCAATGTTCCAAATATCTAGTGCCTTTTGATGGTGTGGTTTTAAAAAACTAAATAATTGATCAATGATTCTATCATTGTTGATAAAAAACAAGAGTGGTACTCTAAAAATAGTTGTGATGTCTCTATATTATTTTTGACAGATTCACCTTCCTTTTTATCATCTCTAGGAAATATCCCTTCATTTTGGTATGAATAGTATGTGAAATATACATGTATGAAACATTTTATTAAATTATTCCCACTCCATTGCTTCCATTTCATAATTCCTCTAAGTGTTCATAATCAATGAAAATCATTAAATAGAAACTCCATCAAAATGATAGATGTTGGGAATGTATTGTCTCAACAATAATCAATAAATGTTATTGGTTTTGATGTTCACAAATACCGTTATTTTTTACTATAAATATTATTTTAAATGTATTTCATGAAATTTATATTCTTTATCATTCTTATTTTGGAATAATATTCTATTATTTATTCATGAGAAATATTCCTTAATGTGTTTTTAATGCTATGAATCGTATTCTAAAAATATTGTTCACTGTTTTTTATTTTCTGGATTCACTATTCATTTCTTACACTGAAGAATGTACCATAAGGAATATACCCCACATTTGTATTAAAGGGAATGGAAAAGGATCGGTGTGTATGGTTTATCAACATTCAATTTGAGTGAATCCTTGCGTTTTTCAAAGAGAAAATGTATGGTTAAATAACCCTACAAATGTACGGAACCTTAAATTTGAGAAGAAAACATATGGTTCATCGACCTTACATTTGTAATCAACCTTACATTATCAACCTTACATTTGGGAAAATTGAACGTATGTATAATCAATGTTTCACTTAGAATATTTTGTTGGTAAGGATGAGCCTATGGATCATCAACCATATGTTATGTGGTTGACACCTATGTTTGTTGTTTTTCATTAAGTGAGATAAACTTACATTTGACTTTTCAACAATGGAAAATTGAATTTATGATGTTATTAGGGTTTTCTGTAACAATTTCTTTTTTATATAAATGTGATTTAAGGTTCATTTTTGAATGATTCAAAGATTGTCATAAATGATTTAAAAGTTTTTTAAAGCATATATTTTCTCAATTATTCTCAAGAGAAGTTAAGACTACACTGAGATGTTATTATTTTAAATACTCATGGAATTTCCGGTGATTTCCTTGAATCCGAGATTACGAAGAACACTCTCTACCTTATTCATTCTATTGAATATTTCGTTCAATATGAGACTCGAGAGTTGCATAAAAAATATATAGATTTAGATTTTAAAAACCTATATTCATTTGAAGATGATATACAGTTCTACTACATCATTTGATAGATTCAACAAAATACATTACATGTAGAATATATTCATATTTCGAATCTTGAATCTACTGCATGTCTATTTGCTGCTAAATCATTGTTTTTTTATTTAGAGAATATTTTTCAGCGAGATCACTTTCGAACTACTAATTGTTGCAGAAATTATTTTCTAAAAAGGAAGATCCATATAAATTCAATTACTGCTGAAACTATGAAGATCAATCTAAACTATCAACGGAATAAATATTTATTGTTTTAGTGGAGTGTCAGCTTCTCAAATTATGTAGTTGTTTTTTTCTCTGTTTGAAGAACCAGATGGCTCTGTTTTTTTCCTTTTTGGTAAGGGTGACAAATTTCTACACACTATTGTGGATCAGTATTATGTAATGAACACCTGACTAATGAAATTAAACAAGCCTATAGAGAGGGTGATTGGTGGAGTGGACTAGGGGATCTTTGTGCCCCGAATCACTATAAATTGATGTGTTCTATTTTTTTGCACTACAAAAACTCTTAAATTTAAATTCCACCAACTCTATATACTTTTTATGTGAAAATATGTAATTGTGAAAAAAAAATTAAAGGAAAAAATTCACCCCTATTTTGTCTTCATCATAGACATTCTGACCTAACATTTGGTATCAATGTTTGGGCTCAACATATTCTCTTTGGTTCTAACACACCATATTTGAAGATTCATATGAATATAAATGGATAATATCCAAGAAGGAATGACAATTGATGGTGTTCCATACTTCAATGGTGGGAAATATGGATGTTGGAAATCATGTATGATAATCTATTTGAAAAATTGTGGATTTAATGTACCCTTAAAGATCATTACACCCAATGAAATACTTGAAAACATGATGCGTGAACTGGTACTATTAAGTTTGAGTATGACATGAATTTTATAGCTAGGAAATCTATTGTTTGTGGTCATAGACCAGACAAATTCAACCAAATATCACAATTCACAATTGCTTATGAAATGTGGTAGACAATTGTAGTTACTTATGATGGTATGGAAAATTTAAGACAGATGAGGTATGCAACAACGAAATTGAAATTCAATATATTCAGAATGGTTGATCGAGAAAGAATTAGTCAAATGAATGAAAGGATCATAGAAATTATAAACAACAATACAACCTTAGGTGAACCTATTAAACAAGCTGATCAAGAATTAAAAGTACTAATAATACTGCCTAATAAGTTGAATTATTGGAATCTCATCTGAAATCCACAAATCCCAATATGTCAAGAATATGACAATGAGATAATTGATTAAAAACTTAATGATTTATGAAGCTAAAATAAAAGAATAAGTATAATATCTCAATGTCCTAGTGAAAAAGGATCACAATTCTTTAATGGTTACATCTCAAAAGTAGACCGAAAAATGAAACAGGAAGTTAGAGAATAAATAAATTCAGACTCATCTGATTCTGAAATTGAGCTGGCTCAATTAGCCAAAAATTTTATCATGTTTTATTGGAGTAGGAGAGGATTCTGAAAACCCTTCAAAAAACATCAGAAGGAGTCAATGGAAGATAGATGCTATGAATGAAAAAAGGTTGGGTCATATAAGACCTGATTGTCCTCAATTAAAAAGTGAGAATAGAATGAAAGAAATGAACATTAAAAAAATCTCCTTATGAATACAATGGAAAAAGATCTATGAAGGCTACTATTATTGTTTTTGAAAACTCCAGAGGTTCAAAAATCACTTATTCAGAGACGGAAGAACTGCATCTAAAATCTAATATGTGCTTTATGGCTGAAGAAGATAAGGTAAAACCCTATTATTCATATAAATATAATTCATGTTACTCAAATGATAAAATGGATGCCTCCTATAATTTGATATATGAAAGATATGACTCCCTACTAAAGAAACATAAATCCATAAACAATAATCACAATGAAATTTTATGAGAAGGTGATAATTTACTTAAATAGAATGAAGATTTTGTTGATTTTTTTTTCTCAACTACCACTAACTCTACTAATCATGAAATTAAGATTAAAATAGTACATGATGAAGTAGAATCATACAAAAATCCTGCTCTTGTTTTTAGAAAAGGTGAAAATATACTGAATGAAATTCTTGGTAATAATTTAAATAAAATGCAATGATTTCGTATTGGATGTATAGGTGAAAAATCCAAACTAAATAAGAATTATTTTGGTCCCAATACAAAATTTTCTCTTTGACTTTTTGTGGAACAGAAGGGAATATAAAAAAAGTATTATTTGAGAAATCCTCAAATAAGTGAGATAAAAGTTGATGTTATTAAAAATGGTTTATCTGACGTAAATGACATAAATCATATAAAAATAAAGTTGATTTGGATTCTTAAATCATTATTTGTTAACAGTATTCTACAAAAAAAGATATGGACAATGAAAAAAAATATTGTTTAAATTTTCTTCGAAGGTAACAGATCAAAAAATAGGAAAACCTATATTGTTTATAGAAATCTGTTACACTAGACGCATGAGTGTAAATCCTTCGAACTTCAATACATTGAAATAGATTGATGGACATCTAGTCACCTTTGGTAACTATGGCAGAAATAGTCTTTCATGACATGGTATTTGCGATGGGATTAATTCCCGTTGCAAATGGTCCATCCCAGGGGTTATTTGTGACATGGTGTTCACCCAGTGGAAAATAAAAAGTTATTTGCGATGGGATTTGGGGTCTCGTCGGAATAGGTAATACGCGCTTTGGCGCGGGATGTGTGCCAAAGCGAGGGAAGATTATTTGCGATAGGGGGTGTCCCCTGTGGAAAATATTGTCTCGGTCAGAGGGTATTTGCGAGAGGTCCCATCGCAAATACCAGTGACAGTAAATTATTTTTTATGACGGGAGGTTGTCTCATCGTAAAAGGTGTGTCGGCAAGTCACTTTTTGCGACGGGACCCGTTGCAAATAACCTTTTAACCACCCCCTGTAATTAATGTTGTCGATGGTATTTGGGATGAGCCTATCGCAAAAAGTACTATTAGAGACAGGAATCCTGTTGTTAATTGGAATGTCGCAACTAATCTATCCTATTTATACTCCCCCTCCATTTTTCATTCCCTTCCTCTCATTTATCACTTCCTCTCTCTCACAAAACTCAAATTTTAGAGTGAAAATTTCTCTCAGTTAATTTTTTTACGGAGAAGTTGTGAATGCACTTACATCAATAAGAGATCAAGTTTAAAGGAATTTATATTTTATTTAATTTAGTATTTATTAAAAAATGCTGTTAATTTTATGTATTATTGATTAGTTGTAATTAAATTAGATTTAAATTGTTTTGTTATCTGTATTTTAGTAATAAATAGTAATAAATAGTAAAAATTAGTAGTAATAGATGGTAATTAGTACTAATCAGTAGTAATTGGTAGTAATTAGAAATAAATAGAAATAATTTCGAATAAATATGAATAATTAGTAATAAATAGTAATAAATAGTAATAAATAGGAATAATTAGTAATAATAAGTACTAAATTATATTAATTAGTAATAAATAGTAATAATTAGGAATAATTACTAATAATTAGTAATAAATACGAATAAATATGAATAAATAGGAATATATAGGAATAAATAGGAATAAATTGGGATAAATTGGAATAAATAGTTATAATTACTAATAATTACTAATAATTAGTATTAATTAGTTATAATTAGTAATAATTAGTAATAAATAGTAATAAATAGTAATAATTATTAATAATTTGTAATAAATTGTAATAAATTGTAATAATTAGAAATAATTTGTAATATTTAGTAATAATTAGTAATAAACAGTAATAAATAGTAATAAATAGTAATAAGTAGTAATAATTACAAATAAGTAGTAATAACTAGTAACAACTAGTAATAACTAATAATAACTAGTAATAACAAGTAATAACTAGTAATAACTAGTAATAAATAGTAATAACATTTCATATCTAGTAATACAAAGCAATAAATAGTAATAAATAGAAAAAAATAGTAAAAATAGTAAAAAATAGGAAAAAATTAATAAATAGTAATAAATAGTAAAACAATAGTGAAAATGGTAAAAAATATTAAAACATAGTAACAATTATGAAAATTAATAACATGTAATAACTTGGAACAATTTCTAGAGGATTGACGACAATCCTTTTGCACGATGACTCTTCTCCTTTCAGCTTTCACCGACTCAAAAAATTATGAAAAATATAATTATAAATATGAACATGTTTGAATATGAATTCATAGGGCCACATTTTTCATAATGTGTTCAGGTGGTGACAGTTGCAAGAAGATGATTCATTGACGAAAAGGGGGCTCTTTTCTATAATGGCTTATTTACGTTTAAGTTTCTCACACAAAAATCACAATAAATAATCTACTCTGAGTTACGCTTATACATTCTCGTATGCATGAGAATGAATATGCCTACCTACATGTAGATTATTTATTTTGATTTCAATGAGACAAATTTGCAGGTTAAGGAGATATCAGACAAAAGAGAAGCGGTCATTCCACTAAATATTATTTCGCCCAAAATTTCTATTTGCGATGAGAACTTTTATGATGGAAGCCCATCACAAATAATCTAAATATAATTATATATATTTATATATAATGTATATAATCGAAGTCTTAGTAACGATGGTGCAGTTTCCTATCACAAATTGTATTTACGATGGGTCGTCACAAAATTTTTATTTATATATATAATGTATATAATCGGAGGGTTATTTACGGCAGGGACCTTTCTCGTCACAAATACTTTTTTTGCGATGGGCCTATCGCAAAAAATAATATTTGCGACACTTTTTTCTACAACAGGATATTTTCGACTGGGCCTCATCACTAAATCATGTTTATGATGGGATCCCTTCACAAATAGCTCATCGCAAATACCTCTAAATCTAGTAGTGGGTGACAATGGAAAAGTGAAGATAATTTTACTGGGATCAGTTGAAGATTCAATGTCTATCTTAATGAATAATGTATTGTATATACATGGATTGAATAAAAACCTGATAATTATCTCTCAAACTGTGATTATGGATACAATGTTGATATTTTGAACAATTCCTTTTCGGTATTTAAAGAAAATTTTCTTAAATTTAGATCACCCAAAACATATAATGCCTACACCTCGGACATAAATTCGTTGTGTAAACAATATGTGAGTTTTTTAATAGGAAAGCTAAATTAATCTTGTATTTGGAAGAAAATATATGATCATTGTAGTACTTATTATTTACATAAATTATATAGGAAAACATTAGTATCCAATTTAACTTGTCTCATGTTTTACAGTGATAAATTCTATGATGCATGCCAGATTGGGGAGCAACACAAATATTCCGTCAAATATGTTAACAAAATTGCTACATTAATGCCCCTAGAACTTATCCACATGGATCTATTGAGACCATATAGAGTAGAATATATTTTTTTATAAAATCATATGTAATTTTTTAGTTGATTATTATTCTTGATTTTCATGGGTCTATTTTCTAAATCTAATAAATGAAATTTTTACGGTTTTTTAATGTTATTGGAAAAGTGTAAATAATGAAAAAGGTTTAAAAATAATTTCATTAAGAAGTGATCTCAGTGGGGACTTTGATAACCAATAATTTAATTCATTTTTCTCAAACATGGGTATTAAACACACCTTATCTACATCAAGAACATCCCAAACAATGGGATTTTTGATAGAAGAAATAGAACTTTTCATGAAATGGCTTGCACTATGATAAATGAATACAATATTCCTCTATATCTATGAGAATAAGTTTGAAGAAAAATCTATTATATAATTAATATAGTTTTAATTCTTCCTATTTTGACAAAGAATCCTTATGAACTTTAGAATAACCGAAATCTTAAGGTACACTACATTAAATTCTTTGGATGTAAGCTGTATATCCTGAACACCACAGATAATCTTGTTATTTTTGATCCAAAATCTATTGAAGTAAAATTCTTTGGATATTTTGAAACTTATAAAGATAATAGATTATTTAATAAAATGTTTAGAATTGTTGAAGAATCAGTTCATATGATTTTTGATGAAACTAAACCTTTTAATAAATAGAAAGATCAAACTGATGAATCTACTGACTCTTCTAACAACATGAAACATGAAACCCAAAAAAATGATTTTGAAAATAAAATTTAGTCAAATTCAGGGGAACATGATACTAATGAACAAAAAAGTATTCTGCCTAGATAGTCTATAATCCTAACAAATCACCCTTAAGAAATATTTATAGCAGACCTAGACATCAGATTAAGGACTTTAAGAAATAAAGGAAACCTAGTTGAATACCCAACCTTAAAATCACAACTTGAACCTAAATATTTGGATGAAGCCATAGAAGATGGAATATGGATGATAGAAATGCAAGAAAAATTGAACCATTTTAAGAGAAATAATGTTTGGGAATTAGTGGAAAGACCATAAAATTATCCAGTTATAAGAAAAAATGGGTCTTTAGAAATAATCAAGACAATCAAGGGACTATAACTAGAAATAAAGCAAGATTCTTTGCTAATGGATATAATTAAGAAGAAGGTATATATAATGATGAATCCTTTTATCATGTAGCTAGATTTAAATCTACTAAAATCCTTTTATCTTATGAATCTAAAATAAATTTTAAATTTTATTACATTGTTGTCAAATCATCCTTTTTAAATGGTTAATTAATCGAGGAAGTTTTATGTTGAGAAACCTCATGGTTTTGAAAATTTTCAAAAACCCAGATTTTTCTTTTGAACATAATAATGCTCTCTATGGCCTTAAGAAATAACTCAAAGCATGGTTTGAACGATTGTGTTATTTTCTCATAAAAATGGTTTTAATATTTTTTCTAGATATAGCCCTTTTAATGAAAATAGTTTGTTCTAATTTAGTATTAGTTCAAATATATGTTGATGATGTTATTTTTGGATCAACAAATAAAATACTTTTTAATGATTTTTCTGAACTCATGCAAAATAAATTTTGGATGTTCATGATGGGATAATTAAATTTCTTTTTAGGACTTCAAATTTATCTAAAATATTATGGAAATGTATTAAACCAAATAAAATATAATACTGATTTATTAAAGAAATTTGGTCTTGAGAATAACTAGACATATTCAACTCTCATGTGTACTAATATAAAACTTTATTTGGATAAATCTGAAAAACCAATGGACAAAAGGTTGTATAGAGGTATGATTGGTAGATTATTATATCTTACTTCTAGTGGACCTGATATTATTTTTTCAGTATATTTATGTGCCAGATTTCAAACAAATCCAATAGAATAACAACTTGTTGTTGTCAAAAGGAATTTTTAGGTATTTAAAAGGAACTATTTTTCAATTTCATCATTATCCAAAAACATGTGATTTAGATTTAATATTATATTCATATACAGATGTTTGAGGCTATAGATTAGATTGAAAAATCCCCTATGGAACCTGTCAAGTCTTAGGAAAATCATTACTATCATGGTCAAGCAAGAAGCGACAATCTATTTCACTGTCAATAGCTGAAGCAGAATATGTGCCTACTGACAGTTGTTGTGCATAAGTGTTGTGGATGAAAAACACATTGATGGAATTTGGACATAATTTTAATAGTACACATATCTTATGTGATAAAAACAGTGTTAAAATATTTTAAAAAATCCAATAAGTAATTCTAGAACTAAGCATATTGATATTCGACATAAATTTTTATGAGATCATGTTTCTAAAAAGGATATATTATTATAATTTTTTAATACTAAATATCAATTAGTTAATATTTTCACTAAATCACGTACCACTACATGTTTTAATTTTATTAAGGCAGAGAAATGTTTATTTAATTTTTTAAATAAGTTATTTTATTTTATTTTATCATATCATATATTTATTATAGTAAACATAAATTATTTTTCATATTTTTATCCTATTATATTTTAGTTATTTTATTTAATGATAAATTTATTTACACCACATAATTATTAATAAAATTGTCATAATTACTCCGTGACATGTGAAATGATGATATGCTTCACCTGTTAGAAACCCTTCATCTACCATACCCTTATTTTACCGAGACTGTTTCATCTAACCTAAAACAATTGTTTTTTCTTCCAAACCTTAGAAGCTGAAAACCTCAGACTATCATATTTTTTAGAAATGATAAAAACCCAGAAATTTGAAGAAGGAGAAACAAGTGATTTGAAGTGACAGCATGTTACATGCCAAAAATACAACAACCAAAAGCAGTTGATTTTGATTGGTTATTTCAAATGGATCTACTCCTGAAATAGACTTTAGAATTTCCAGGGCCACATACTACATTCAATGAAATCAAAGCCGAATTTCTTTATGAGGTAGAACTGAACTGTTTTTATATGAGTGTACAATTTATATTTGGTGATTCTGAGGATATGATATTTTCAATTATTGAAGATAATGATTTTTCGATTTATTCAGCTCAAGTTTTTCAAATCTTAGATATCCCAAATCAAGGAGTTTTTCACATAGATCTTCGATAGATTGGATACAAGAATAACTCTTCCAAAGAAATTATTTCTTTTTTTTAACTATAATCACATTTGGGAAATTTTTTTTAATGATCTCAGGGACAATAAAAAATCATGGTTAAGTTCATTCAGATCGGTATTTAACCAAGGATGGTAGAGATGAAGAAAATTATGTACACAGAAATGTACATCATGTTTTTATTTCTAAGTGAAAATTAGCTTAATTTTCTATGGTATATGTTTTCATATTTTTCATTACTATTGTCAACCAGATGCTAGGATGAATTTCTATCCTTACGGATGGATAATCTCGTGAATTCTATTCAAGAGGAATATGATTATATTAGTATATTTGTTGATGAACTATCATCATATTAATGTTTTAAATGTTAGAACTCCAAAAAAATTTGGATTATTTTAGAGTACAATGAAAGGAAATATTTTACCAGTTAGTTCTGAAGAAGAACATAGCTCAGGATCTATTGCTTAGGGGGAGAAAGGAGCTGTAGGAAATGATGGTGTTGTTAAATCATGAATTGATGTAGTTTCTCAACCATATAAGAGAAGGATTATATATAATAGAAAATAAGAGAATGTTGAGGAAGAACTCATTTAGGAGGTACTTGTTATGATACTTGAAAACAAATATGTTCAATTGGTAGAAGATAATGTGTTGGCTTCTGGAGAAGAAACATGCTCAATTTATTTAGATGAACCAATTCTTGATGAAGAAATACAAGTGGATAGTCAAGCTAGAGAATGTGCAATTGTACCTCTAATAAGAGAACAGATACAGGAAAACATAAAATGAGAGACCATTATAGTAGAAAATATTCATGTCCAGTATATTCAAGAAGAAATTTATCAATATGGTAGAAATGTTGACAAAGAAGATGCATATGAAATTCAAACGGTGGTTATCAATCAAATTGTGGAATAGTCAGGACATATTTCTGGAGATCATACTGAAGTACTTGATAATCAATCCTTTTCAAGTGAAAAATCAATATAAATGTTCATGGAAATTATAATTCACTTTTTTTTGTATATTAGACATTGAATATTGATGAAGGTATATCTTATTAATGGTCACATTAACTAGAATAAATTGTTATTATGTTTTACAAGTCTCAAGAAGAGAATTCCACTCTATAGTAGGAACATGAAAATGCAAAGAAAAAAATCCAGGAACATAATGAGAATACATTTTCTAGAAATAATTTTTATGCCTTCAAGAGAGGATTGTTAAAATACATAGGTAGGATCAGATATGAAGCTCTCTCGAGGATATATTTTGAAGATTTGAAGTTGTATTTGGGATGTCAGTTTGAATCAGTTATAATTTTAGTAAATCAGACCAGTACTTCTACTCATGCTACCGGTCCAGATTTGATGAAATGATTTCAAGCCATTATATATGTTATAGAAAACATGAATTATCTTCTAGAGAACCTGTAATACAATAGTGCTCATCTTTTTGTTCTTTTAGAGAATCACAAATTTGTTGTTGATCAACTAACTCATGGAGAACCTAGTATCAGATTTCTCCTTAATAATTTTATAGAGAAGATTGAATTATTTTTGAAGTAAGAGGAATGTATTCATGACTTTTTGAATGTCAATATTATGGAGAATCTACATTTCAATCATGATTCCAGTCTTTGGATAAAGCGGTTTGGTGATAGTCTTATACAGAATTTGCAACTGCATATGGTCTAGTTGAAATAGTTGATTAAGCCTTTGTCATTTTCTAAATTGTAAGAAACTAAACCAATCCCTATCCATCCTTTTATCCACATTCCAATAGTAACTATTCTATTTCATAGTTTAATCATTATTGTGTTTATACATTTTCTAATCAACTAAATTGTCTTCATTTTTTTCTGTAATTTATTTTAATATTCTTTTATATTTTTTTCAAATAGCCAGACATCCGGTCTTCATTGCCTTTATCAGTTTATTATACCATTCACTTACTAATCTAGTCAATATTTAATTTTTTTACATTGTTTCCATATTTTATTTTTGATCTCACTAATAGGGAAATAAATTTGGATAAAGACCACATTTCCTATATATTTTGAAACTTTTGGGGAAAAATTTGGATAAACACAAGATTTTATTTTTATTGAAATACTTATGTTAAATAGAAAAAAATTAATGTTTCAAAAAATATAAATTATGTTAGTACATTAATAGTTCTAATTTATGGGTTTTTTATCATCAAAAAGGAAGATATTGTTGGGAATATATTGTCTCAACAATAGCCTATAAATATTATTGATTTGGATGCTCACAAATACCTTTGTTTTTTAACCAGTGATCTTATTTTATGTTTATTTAAAGAAATTTATATTCTTTATAATTCTTATATTGGAATAATATTATATTATTTATTTGTGATAAATATTAATTTTAGTTTTTGGAACTGTCTAAATCATATTCTAGAAATAATCTTCCCTTTTTTTCATTTTCAAGAATCACTCTTCATTTTCTACACAAAAGAACTTAACGTAAGGAAAATACCATACATTTTTAATATAGATTATTGTAATATATCATCACATATGGTTAATAAACATTACATTTGAATGAAAAACATAGTATTTCAAAGATAAAAATTATGGGTGAAGAACCCTACATATGTATGGAACCTTTGGATTCAGAAGAAAATGTATTGTTCATCAACCTTATGTTTGTAATAAAACTTATATTGTCAACCATTCATTTTGGAAAATTGAACGTATGTATAATCAACGTTACACTCATATCATTATACTGAGAAGGATGAAAATGTGTATTATCAACAATTTTTTATGTGGTTGAACCCTACATTTGATGTTTTTTCATTATGTGAACAAATCTTTCGTTTGACTTTTCGACACTGGATATTTAAATTTACAATTTTATCGATGTTTTTTGTAACAATATTTAGGGAATATGATGGTGATTTAATGCCCATTTTAAATTGATTCAAATATCATCATAAATGATTTAAAGAGTGGTTTATTGCAGAGATTTTATCTCATACTCTTATGGGAATTTATGACTACTTTGAGTTGTTATTATTTTGAATACTAGCGGCATTTTAGGGGATTTTCTTGGATTTGAGATTATGAAGAAGACTCTCTGCCGTATTTATTCTATCAAATAATTCATTCAATATGCAACTTGAGAGTTGCTAAAAAATATATAGATTTATATTTGAAAAATCATACTTCTTGAAAAGATATTTTATAGATCTACTATATCAATTGATCATGTTCAACAAAATAGATTACATTCTGGAGATATTCATATTTTGAATCTTGAATTTACTATAAGTCTGTTTGCTACTAAATCGTTGATGTTTTTATTCAAAGAATATATTGCAACTAGGTGGCTTTGGAACTTCTATTTATTGAAAAAATTATTTTCTGAAGCAGAAGATCCATCTACTATAAATTGCTGCTAAAACAATGAAGATCAATATAAACTATCAACAAAATCAATATTTATTGATTTGGTGGAGTGTCAGCTTCTCATATTGAGTTGTGGTTTTGTAGTTCTTTCTTTAAAGAACCATAAGGCTCTATTTATAGCCCTTCTTGTAAAGGTGACCACTTCCTACATTGAGTTATGTATCGGTTCTATGAGAAGTGGACAAGACTAGTGAAATTCACCAAGCCTACAGAGAGGGTGATTGGTGGAGTGGACTAGGGGATCTTTATGCCCTGAACCCTTATAACTTGTTGTGCTCTGTTTTTTGTTCTTCAACCTCACATACTCTCATACTGAAATTCCGCCAACTCTATCTATAGTTCATATGAAATGATAGATTTGTAAAAAAAAATTAAGGGCCACAATTCACCCCATCATGTGTCTTCGTCATAGACTGCCTGACCTAACAATAGATGGATAGTGGACCCTTCAATTTATCAAAATAGTGGAGCACGGAAAATTTCATCCCCATTTATTTAACCCACTATTCCAATGAAAAGTGGATTAGATGATCTAATAAATGTCAATGGTGATTGATACATGTGAGATATTATAGATTGTTTCTCCCTTTTAGGTGAAGTTAATCATTCTACATTTTTAAGATTATTGGTCATAGCCTGAGATAGTTGGGTAAGGATCACTATGAACATCTGAACACCGCCTACCAATTCATTACGGATTCCATTTAGGAAATCATCGCATTTTACCTCACAAGGTGTGTTGTCCGAGATTCTCCTACATCCCACCATAATATAAAATAAAAATGTTTTAAACAAAACATTGGTCGAAAATTCATGAATAAATAATTTATTCCTTTGTGAAACTAACTCCAATGGAATATTTTGTGGGATCCCTGTGTTTAAATTTTTTTTAAAAAAAATTTATTTGGTTCGTACATAATATAAATCTCATACTAAGGGTTTACAATAATTTTCTCTATTCCCAATTCCCAGATTATCTAAAATGTGATCTAATACCAACTGTTTGGATCCTAATTTTCATGCATGGCTATTTAATCATTTTTTAGATAATAAACTTAAAGGCCTTAAATAATCGGGTCAAAGGTTTAGTATCATTGTAAAATTAGGAATATATATCAATTGTGAATAATAAAACATAAATAGTTATTTTTAATCATATTCTCTACCTTCATATTGAAAAAAATATTTGTACTACATCTAGTGACGTGAGGATATACCTAAATGAAATTGGTGAGCTAAAAGACATGTAAAATTATAAATAAAGACATAAATTAGTGTAACATGGATGATAATAATAATAATTATCATAACGTAATCATAGATTAATCATCATAATCATGAGTTTAGGCATTATATAATCGAATGTAATGTGTAAATTCATAAAAATGAAACATCCTATCTTGATATTCAAATACCACACATAGTAATGAACAAAAATTGCATCATGTTCACAAATAAAATATGTTCATAAGACTATCAACATAATTTTGATCAAATATAAAATCATGTTTATTCAAATTACAAATCATCTCATGAGATGCATCACAGAACAAAATGCATTAGAGTGCTATATAATTCCAGTCATACCCATCAAATCATAACATTTACATAATCATGCTTACTATATAGAACGTATATCAATCATAGACATAATATAAACCATGGAAAGGAATGGGTTTCATAAATATTTCATCAATCATGTATAAACTTGGGGTTTCCAAATAAAAATGCGAAAATATTGTTTTTACAAGATTCATCATTCTTGAGCAAAGAAGAAACAACTCTAGGGGAATCAAAATCTGTTTTGTAAAGAAGTGGTATTTTGGGAAGTCATTTTATTTGTCATAAAACCATACTAGAAACATATATATCATTGAAAAAAAATTTAAGAGTAAGGAAATTATTTTTAGTACTTTTATAAGAGTACCCACATGGAAGTTTGGTACAAAAGATGAATAACCCCATGAATGTATGTTGCGATAAAAAATCCCCTTACCTTATGTCTAAATGATTTATTCTCATTAATATCATGCACACTAAAATATTATTGATTAATGACTCAATAAAAAAACGTTTATAAAATTATTTTATCTAATATAATATTGATATGTTTTTATGTCCATTATATTCAGTAATTGAGTTCAATTGCTTTATTCAGGGATTGTTCATTTTCATTGTATTCATGACTGGTTACCTTGTATACAAGTGTGTAATTTCATGTAAAATGGGAATAAATCTATATAATTAAAATTATATTTTATTAAGGATATTTTATAATCTTGATTGGCCTTATTTTTTACTTTTTATTTTATATGAGGATGATTCATGGGTTTAAATGTTAATCATAATTATTTATTTAATTTTCCCTTTTTATGACCATCGAAAACTAATATCATTTTATTTTATATTTTTTTATATATTGGTTATATAGAATTATAAAACATATAATATTTATAATAAAATCTTATTTAACCATAAAAATGTTTTTATTACAATCCTTGAAGGAGACAATGTAATATGAAAATGCATCATCTATGATAGCGGTAAATCAACACATCATGAAAGATGTATTAATTTTATGAATTAAAAAAGATTGAAGATATTTTTTGATCGATTATTCCATTAAAAAAATTAAATTTACAATATATAGAACATACTAGAGTTATCATGCCACTTTTTGATATGGTGGTTAGGAGAGGAAAATAAAATAAAACATATTGAAAAAAATAGAAGATAATACAACTTGATTTTACCTCTTAAACTAATTCTCCTTGTGAACCTCCTTATGGAAATTGGTAATGGTCATTTGTTGAGAAGAAGGCTCCTAGATAAAGGGTTGACACATGGAAAAATTATTTTCCTGAATTTTTAAATGCTTGACGTCTTAGAATTTTTGAGGAGAAGATGTGTTGGGGATGGTATTTATAGGGGGAGTGGGGGTATTTTTGTTATTATAATCATTATTTTATTATTTTGTATTGGGAATATCAATATATCTGATCATATGAATAAAAGTATTCAATAATGAAGGAGTATTTTAGATTGTAGGATTATATCATCCATACATCATACCTAACTCCGGAATTCATTTATTTATTAAATACCATAAATTATCGTGTTTCATTTTTCACAAAAAATTCAACTAATTTAGAAAAATAAAAAATTTATGCGAACTATTTTTTATTTTTATAATAAAAATATGGACTCCATTTATTAAAATCATTTTATAAATATGAAAAATTAATTTTTTAATTAAAATTTTCATTTATTTAAAAAAATTAAAATTTAATATTATAATTGATTCAATGATACATTGAAAATTTAATTAAGGCCTCATAAAAATATCTAATAATCATAAAACAAAAAATTATTATTTGATAAATATATATTTTTTAAATATATTTTCATTAAAATAAATATATTAATTATAAAATTGTACATAAACATTAATGATTTATAAGAATAACAAGAAATAATTTGAATATTTTAAAATATTTGTTTACATATAAAATAATATAATTATATCATATTTTCATTTATAATATTTTAAAATTTTATTTATACATTAATAGGTTAGTTTATTATTATATTGGCTAGATTACAATTCGAATTAGTCATCTTACTATTCCAAGGGTCATGTTACTATTCAACCAATTTAGGTTCCTTTATTACTATGAATTTCAATTATTTCAGTCTTCATTTATGAAAATAAATTTTTTATTGGTCTATTTATTCTATGAATTATTTTTTACTGTATAACATAATTGTATGTTGGGAATAATTTTATAGTTAAATGTTGGGTCCATTACATGGCCGTAAACTTTTTATAGCACAATGTCTACAATAATTCACAACATTATTTTCATAATAATATGGAATTTGTGTTTGCGTGTGATAATGGACACCATATACTGAGGATGTAGTCATCCAAAATAGAGGGGAACAACATTAAAAAAACTGGTGTGCATTTTATATTGATTCTCAACATATTATTTCTTTTATAAAAACCAACATATTATAAAATAAAGAGAGATATCAACTCATAAAACAATTGAATTGTTGAGAGGGTAAAAAATATAATTTGGTTTTAAATTTATACCAACATTGATTTATTCATCCTATAACTATTGTATATATCCTATTGAGATATTATAACATCTATTAGATGTGATTCCTTGTTTATATTTTTAATTCGGTAAAAACATTAAAACAAAATCATTTTTTGATATTAATTTCTATAATTATAAATAGAATTATTGATCATCTATTTTATATATTTTTTTTAAACAAAATTTCTATAACTTTCCTTTGAAAAATATTTCTAATCTAATATTGTTGTAGATACCATGTTTGATTCTTCCATTTAAATCAACATTTATACTTCATGAGTTTATTTTTATAATTATATGTGTATAAAATATACTTCAAGTTTCATGATCAAACCTAAGATAAAATTAAATAAATTTCTACTCAATATCTTAATGTGTTTCTTCCATCAGTTAGAAAAATATATCTCATGATTTTGTATCATTTATGGAAAAAAATTCATTAACATAAATTATAAATATGATTTTGTAAATTTTTTTTTCTTTTTTCTATTATGTTTCTAAAAATATCCAATAATGAATCATATTCTATTCAAATAGTTGTCTTTATTTGAATACTATGGTTGGGGATATTTTGGAAAAAAATTAACTGATTTCTTTAAAATTACAAAAATATAATTCCCATCCTAATCAACATTAAATATATCTACTTTTTTAATGCAGTCCTCATATCTTGGATCTGTATTAAAAAATTATTAATTCTAAAAAATTTGGAGGAATATTTAATTACTCTGAGAATATATTGATATATTTTTTATATAATTTCACAATTTTAGACCAGATAAACTTACCTTTCAATATCAATACACATAATTTTTATAATCTAATTTGTAAACTAAATAATCATTAATCAATGAAACTTTAACTTTTCATTGAGTTTATTTATTTACTACCTCATTATTCCAATAAAATTCATCTCATTGTGATATGAAATTAACTCACAATTATAAATATAATCAAAATCATTTTTTCTTTACTACTAAAATCAATTTATTCATCGTGTGGTCAAGATTATTCTGTAATTTTTAGTTTATTATTAGAATTTAATCCACTATGATAATCATATATTAAAATATTTTTATTAACGACACTATTGTGACTATTAAAAATGAAATTTATAAGATTAACATGTTTTCCCTTACATTAATAATTATGTACATTTTGGTTTATACACATTTCATCACAATAGTTCATAGAATTTTCTTTCTCCTCGTTGAAATAAGTAACACTAGATTGATATATATCTTTTTAATTTTTTTTCCACACTAACCCCTTCAATATCATCTGCATACTATGATATATCATATGGATACATTTGTCAACTGTTTATATAACAATATAGTTTAATATGATATTCTTTAGATTCTTTTTATAACACTGAAAACTCCCTCCTCATTGTCTATAACCAATAAAAATAAAATCTTCTTCACTATCATCAAAAATTTCATAATGTCTTCTTTTCATATTTAATATTTAATTAGTACAGAATAGTCACATGATATACAAGATTAAATTCATTTTATAATAAAACTCTATAGGTAAACTTATAAATACGTAGAAAATAAACCATTTATTGTTAATAATATAATGAGGTTACCACCATATATAATTAATTATTAATTAAATCAATAGTTAGAGGAATTCATATTTAAAAAATAATAATCTTATTGCTGAAGTTAAAAAAATGTAATAAAATTTTTAAATTGTGATTAATAACCCCTTTGTGTGCATTATTAGGGACATTAATTGCATGATAAATTAGAATATGTATGAAGATGATATATTTTATTAATTATCACAAATATAGAATTTTCACCCTTGGAAAAAACCTCAAAATGTAAATGGGAAAATATAACAAACATCAATTTCAAAAACTCTAGTCTAGATGATATAACTTATTTTATTTAACATAATTTTTATTCTTCCCTTATGTAATAATTTAACAAAATCCCTTTCTATACAATCTATATTTATTATATCCTCTCATTTACATGTGTAAAATATTTTAATCCAACATTCTTGGAATATTTTACTATATATTAAATAGTAACAAATATATATAGGGTTCATCCATTATTAGGAACAATAATAATTACCAAAATATTTTTGTAACTCATATATCACAAAACATGGAATCAAAATATTTCATCAACTATTTAGAGTTTGATACGGTTTTTCTCAGGGTTCATGGTTGGTGAGAAGTTATGTTAAATCCTAATGGGATAATGATATTTATATACACTGATAATATAATTAATAATTTATTGTCCACATTTTAAAGATATATTCCCTTTTTATTTCATATGATATAAACTACCCATTCATAATCTCATTCCCCCTAAATTATATGTTCAATAATAAAAATACTAGTGGATGTTAATAATTATTACATAATTTTCAACATTCAGTATAATTTTTATATATTTTGTATATAAATGATATATATACATACATATAGGTTTTTAAGGAACAATATAAACATATAAAATTATAATGAAATTTTTGTAAAAATATTTCTTACCCCAAAATAAAAGGCCAAAACTCATATATTCTCTAATACATATGTCATATTTCACAAGTAGATTCAGTGAAACATGCCCCCACCCACACAGTAAACTAAAATGTAATCATTAATAATTCATATTGAAGTGTTTCAAATGAAATAATTTCACATATTATGACTCACAATTTCAGCATCCACTGGTTTCTAAGGGATTAAAAGTAGTTAATGTACAACTACATATTATTGACCTACATGGGCTCAAACATTTTTCAATAATTTAAACAAAACTCTTTAAATATAAATATTTTGATATATAATCCTACATGATTATAAAATAAGATATTCACAAAAAAGAACACTCTTGAAAATCATGTAATTTTGAGAATATATGAAATACACATGGAAATAATAACATTTCTGTTAAATTATCTATTGTAAATTACTCATGAGAATTTATTTCCAAAATTATGAAACAATTTAGTAAACATATGAATTTAAAAATTAAAATTAGTGAAAATTGAAAAGAAAATGTATTTAATGTGAGTTATTAAAATCCATAATATTGTCTCAATTAACTTGGTGCTCTAAGTGGTGTGTATTATTATTTACAACATAGAGATTTAAAAATAGAAAAACAAAATTAATCACACAAGACTACCAAAAACCTAACAATAGATCTATCCATATCAATATATTTATTTGATCCGTTTTACCATATGTAAAAAATTAATATATTATATTATTTTCAAATAGATAAGGATCGGAAAATAATCTATCAAATTATAAATAATTATATAAACAAATATTTTCATCTTTAAAGAAAAAGATTAATATTTCTCTTTCCATTTGAATTTCCTATAAAAACTACGACATTGTTTATGATTTTAAACAATACATAAAATATTGTAAATAAATACGTAAATTAGAAAAATTTAAATGTTTATCTCTCTCAATATATGTATCATTTAATATCTATAACAAAAATGTATCTAGAAATTTTCCAAGAATATATGGTTGATGTGGTATCCTATGTATGAATCACAAAATCTTATTTACTCCATAAGTTCAAATATGCATCTAATTAAGTCCCCTATCACAAAAGGGTTGTGTATCATCCTTATATCCAATGGTATAATTAATGTTACCAAGGTGGTAAAATGAAATTGAAATCTACTTCCCACTATTCACCTTAATAATCAATTGACTCCACTGTTTTTTAGATTTAATATTACTAGAATTATATTTTATACATTTTCATGTGATGATTTAAAATCAAGTACATAATCCTTGGTGTCGGCTTTCTCTTATTACTTAATGATAAGTACAAAATTTTCCTTTATAATATATTAAAAATTATTATTTTTCACTTTCATAAACTTCATCATCTTTAGAATGAAAAAAAATAGAATCATCACTATCAAATTAAAATAATTTTTATTTAATTATTATTATTTAAAATATAACAAATATTTTTCCTATATTTTTTAACCTCCCTCAAATTTAATAGGTTGTGCGCTAAATTCTTATGAAATTAATAGTTTAAATATAGTTCTTTATAACCCGTAAATTTATTGTATTTTTCAAAATTGTCCTCAATATATATATTTTTTTAACCAATGTAAATTGGATTTTTCATTCCTCTGCTATTTGTTTGGGAGTTCTCTCATATTTTTGTAATTATATCATAGAGGGTAAAAGGAATTTTTGATTCATTTGGCTGTATATCATTTTTTTTATTCATGATTTCATAATAGTACTCCCTCAATATATTATCTAATATAGAATTTTCCGGTGTTTTTTGTTCTTTTTGGAATATAGATGGTATATATTAAGTTATATTAGAAAATTTTCATCATTATTTTCCAAATTCATAAATGAATATTTAGATACCTCTTAAAAAGTTATTATACACTAGAATATATGTTTATTTATAAGGATCCCATGGATAAATCATGATAAACATCTCATATTATTATGTACAAAAATATTGGTTAGTGTTGTGATTCATTAAAATTTGTATAAAAATTATAAGAAACTCTTCCAAATAGTATTTTTTTTCTAAAGAAATAGTTTACCCAGAAAATTAAGAATGATAAATCCGAGATGAGAAATAAATAATAGATCAATTCAAAGAAATATATACCAAAGACATAAATAATGAAAATTAAATTTAAGTGAATGTTACTAGATTTGGGAGAAGAAAATGCTACATGATGTCTTATATATTTGAAATTTTCTTTTATAAAACCTTTGAACACAGCATGAATACTTTATAAAAAAATAATAAAGAATTTATTTTAATTTTTTAAAATAAAATATATTAAAATATTATTTTTTATTGATTGTATATTTTATCATACAAAATATTGTTGTACAATTTTTTTGTAATGTTAATGTAGTATTGGTATCAATAAATACAAATTAGAATTACATTGGATATTTTTACATGTGTTACATAAATATCTATGTATTTTCATTAATATAAAATGTGTTTTCTTTAGAGACTCAAATGGTTTCTGTTGATCATTCTTTATCACATACAGAAATATCATATATATTCACTCTATCAACTTTAGAATTGCGGGAGTATTCTAATGAATTATATATCATGTTTAAGATAATAGAATTAGATGGAAGAATATTATTAGGTCATATAAATGAAAAATTTATTTTTTATATATTATTTAAAATGAAAATAATTATATTCAATTCCCGTTATTTTAATCGTACTTTATGAAACCCCTATAGGAATAATATAAAAATAATGACCACACGATTAATAATTTAGGTGAAATGTATCATTTTAATGATATTTCTTATTTAAGTTAACATTTATCGATTTAAGTGATATTATGAAATATTTAGTGGATGATGAAATCAATCTGAATCCTCTAATAAATATTATAAAACATTAAATAAAAAAAATCTTTCAAAGAATTATCTTCAGTAAACACGTGAATAAATATATATATTTATTCACATAAATTTTAAATAAATAAATGTTCATTATATTCACTCATATTTTTAATAAATAAAATTATGTTTATTTTATTAAAATAAGACATATTTTAAAGAATTATCATTCTTGAATAAAAAAATAGTTTTCTTATATTGTAGGTCAATGTAAATTGAATAACTATTATTCAAAAAATTATGTACAAATATATTCATAAAGATATATTTAGTGGAATCTAATGATCTTATGGATACAATTTAAATGTAACTCTCTAGGTATTGTATCTAATGGATGTAGGTTTAACACATACAAAAAAATGATTCTAGAAAAACATCATAAGCTAAATAATAAAACCTGATTTTCCCCAATGAGAAACACATATGAACTCTACAATATAACATAATACCTTTTTTAATTGATATCTCCTAAAATAGGATCCATACCATTGATATCATCTAATAGGATTGAATCTTTTTCGTTGATTTTTGTAAATAAGTTCAATGATATCACCATGGACCTGGATCTAATAAAAACCATACTTTTATCAATAGGGATAGAGATATATTATTCCATTTACTCGTAATAGTGAAATATTACCTTAACCTTTCAATTAATTATTATATTAATTATTACAAATAGAGTATATTCTACTTTACTGTGAGCATACATTCTCAATGTTTTCATATGTCAATGAGTGTATACAATTCATATTATACAATGATTATGATAAATTTTATAATTACCAATAAAAATAATTAAATATTGGAATTTCAATTAATTTTATAATACATAAAATTATTATTACTAGATTAGTATTTAGGAACTGCCAACTTAGGGAAAAAGATTTTCAAAATTCAGGATAAGATTCCTCAATACATATGTTCTCCCAACACTAAATTGTGTTATATTTTCTATGACCCATCTAGATGAGGTTTCTCAAGGATTGGATATAGTTTTAAGAGTATCATCATGATATTTATAGGTTGTAATTATATTAGGAAAACATTATAACCCATTAATGTGATACATATTCTTGAGGACATTATCATATGTATCATGTATAATTAATGTCTATATATAATTAAAACATAGTTTGGTAATTGAAAATACATTATAATGATGGTAATAGAGAATAAAATATGAAAACATCCAATATTAACTAAATCTAACAACTATCATTTCTCAATTAGTAAACACTAACATGATATTAATGACACTATGCAGGTAAGGGTTTAGCCACTAGAAATATCTTATATAATATAGTGGTAGTGTTACTAATTAAGAATTAATCACTTATACAAAATTTTCAAGATATTATTTTTCTATAATATATGCATAATAATATAGAATCATTAGAATATGTATTATAATGTATTTTATAAAATCAGAAACAATGTGTTATAATGACTTTATTTAACACATTTTACCCTTTTATCATAAATTTGATCTCATAACAAAATGATTATTATGTAAACTAGTTTTTATCCCATATTAAATGGTTTCATATATTCTATATATATTAGGGTCATATCCTCTATATAAATCACTTATAATAAGATATTTTTTACAAATTTCTAAAAATTTATCTTTTAGTTACTAGTGATTGAAATGTATTAAATAAAAGAATAATTAGTCAATGTGAAATTAAATCCGCTAATTAAGTATATCTTATAATGTAGGTAATAATATTATATAAATTTTTTATATTATATAAATCTATACATTATCAATGTATTTACATTTACATAGTTTAATCATCCTCTTTAATCTCAATTTGTTTTTCTTTATCAAAGGAAAATATGCTTCATTTACCATGTCTTTTAAGGTCATATTATTAAACCATGTATTATCTAACTATAATAAATGAATAATTTTTCTATTATTAATGTATCGATAACATTTATTACTAGTGAAAATATTTTGAATCCCACTAAATTTTTTTGTACTTACAGAACACTATCATTCCCTATGAAATTAAATTCTCTTATAACCTCAATAAAATTTTATTCCATCATATTGATGAATGTTTTTTTCTATAAATAGATTTTATATTATAAACATAATGATGCTATTTAATTTAATTTTTACCTCATCATATAGGATACCTCAAATAATAGCATGTCACATTCAATTATGATAAGAAAAACATATCCTTCGGTTTATTTAATATCCTTCACTGACTGGTATTGTATGATGTGTATCTAGAAGAGTTCCTAATATTGATTCTTATTTATGTATTACTCTTATTCCAACACTTTTGTATATTAAACGTCAAATAAATAGAATTGTGTCTTTGTTTCACTATCTATTATAGTGAAATGGGTCGTTAATATATATGTCTCTTTTCATACAATTATTAATCTTATAATATTATTTAAAGTTATAATTCATGACAATTGGGGCACATTTGTTTCTACGGTTATTTGTATTTATTACATTTAATAATAATACACACATATATGATATACTATTTTTTCATTCCATTCATATATGTCAAATGAAATAATATTCATATGAAATTGCTTTCACTTCCATAGTTGTTACACGTGGTTATGTTACTTTTTATATGGTAGTAAACACAATTAATAAATGATTTATGAATTTATTTCATGACTAAATATTGATAATTTTTTAGTGAGAAAATTCTTATCATCCTAATTAGTATTAGTTCATTATCCTCTTATGAATGTAATTATATACTTTTTTTATCTTCCTTAATTTCTAAAAGAAATAAAATTTTTACCTCAAGATGTAGATATATAAATATGCACAAATTTCATTTGAATAGTCCTAAATTATAATAATAATGTAATTCTACATTCATAATATAAATTCACCACATGGAAATATTTACACTAATTCAAGAAATATAGGGTTTTTATATATAGAATTTTATAAGATACTTTATTCTTTTGTTTTGTAAAGAAAATTAAAAATAAACTAGGGTTTGTACCAAAAATATTCTAAATATCCTTATTGTCTTAATTTATATAATTAATTGAGATTACTTAATTCATATTTATTGTATTATTTATTATTATATAATTCATATACATATATATTATATATATTTTTCATTAAATTTTAGTTCTTCTTCTAATGACTTTTCATTTCACATTCAATAAAACATCATCCTTCTAATTGCTTTATATCATAATCATTGGATTCCAGGTAAAATGTTTCTTATAATGAATTTTCATTAGCACATTCATAGTAAATATATCCATCCAATTATTTGTGTTCATAATTAGAATTGAATATATGTGATACAGATAAAATAATGAGATCAACAACTAAATATTCAAAAAACTAGAAATCTAACTATTATAATCACTAAATACATCCTATTATTTATAGGTATATGAGGTCCATCCTAGAATAATTAATTTATCATTAACATGAATGTAATATCATTGATATCATATCCATCACACATCACATTTACTTGATAAATATCATGGAGACGTAGAAACACTGTGAATCCAAAAATTTCAACATGGGTTTTTTATAATATAACAGTCATTGATCAATACATTTTGAGATAAATACCATATATATAATTCATGTTCCTATTATAGAGTTCCTTAAAATCCTTATATGACTCAAAAGATTGTTCAAAAGGTGATAATGATTCAATTATATAATATTTGTGTTCCTATCTGAGTACAAAGTACAATAATATATACAAATCCTATAATTTTTTAATGATAATGAAAGTATTTTTTTTCTAAAATTGATTATAGTTATATTGAGTTAATGATTTTTCATTTTACTCTCTATTATAATTAAAATAACACTTTATTACCATATCTTGAATAACAATTACAATATTATTGATTATTAAATCATATTTTTCTTACACTAATTTATCTTATACCAATAACATTCATAATGGAATTCAAAATATATAGCTTCGTTGATATTCTAAGTGTAAGGATCCAAATTTCACTTTTATTAATCTATACATGATCCTATAACCTTACTTAATGGTATATTAGTAGGCTTTAATATTTTTAATTCCACTAACTAATATATCCTCAATTTTATAATCAAACACTCTAGCCCAAAATTTTTATGTTGAAATGTCTTCAACACTTTCCATGAAATTACAACATTAATTATAGGGAAACATCTCTTGATATAATATATTCATTTTAAAGAAAAAAACAGAACCCCTAAATATGTGAAAGTAGTCTTACGAGATCCAAATAGTTATGTTGAACTGTTCTTTTATTTTTTTTCCTTTCAAATGGAAGGTATATAATGACTTGGTATTTTCACTGAGGCAATTTTTTGTTTTATAAATATAGAAGATATAAAATTTAACCCTTAAATAATTTTTAGTTTTATTATGAATGATCATTCCAAAATAATAAAATATATTAAACAAATTAAATCTATTCAATTTCAAATTAGTTTTATCATATAATTATTCTTATATTATTATATCTGACTGTATTAAACTTTCATATAAACCACGAATTACTTATATACATAATAAAACGAAAATTGATGAAATAAAAAAAATTGATATGTTCACTAAATTTCACACCTAGTTTGATTATTGAGATTTGATAGTAAAACAAATATCTGAGGAGAATAAATCCTCCACTCTGTCTTTTCTCGAGCTATAGCATCAAATATTCTCTTTTTTGTTTCATCATTTTAAATATAACCTTGGATTGTGACATGAACTCTATTTTTATATAATCTCCATATATATAATATTATACTCACACACAACAAAGGGAAACCAATGTGACTGTAATTTCCTTTAAAAGAGAAATGTAGATATGAATTGTCTTATGTAATTAATAAAACCTGACATAATATAAAAAACATCTAACCTAATTTGATAATAATTAATAAAAAAATTATCCCTGAAATATTAAAATATCACAAAATCAATCAATCAAAATAGGTAGTGGGTATTCCATATCTTTGTTATTAAAAATGTAATAAATTTCTAGAAAAGTAATATTTAAATTATATCTCAATAAGTTTTAATTTACATTTAGATACGTCTTATTTTATTTAAATAATTTTATAATTCTTCAGATGGTACTTTAGTCGCCTTAAAAACACATAGTGTTTTTTAATAATATATATATATATATATGAATGAACTGTAGACATTTCCTATGTGATGTCTCTTTCACGTTAATTTTTACACTGTATCATGTATATAAGAGATTAGAAATATATGGTGTGGGGATGTGGGTTTGTTTCTCTAAAATCATGAAATTTTAGGTAACATGGCTATAAACAAATTTTGGACCTACAAATTGTTAAAAAAACTATATTACACAATGAAATATTAAGATTATGGGACTCATTTTGTACTTAATCAACACCCACATTCTCTAGGATATCACATCTATGCCTAGGACACCTATTAAAATATACATTGAAACAAATCATGCGAGGTATGATCACTTTTAAAGGGTATTTTTGAAGAGTATTTGTGTGAACCTCTTATTGATATGGTCATTTTGGTTGTTGGTGATCATAATCCTGAACACTCTGTTGTGTTTAATAGGAAACATGTATTTTGTAAAAAATATTATTTCCTATGAAAATCTTGTGATCTATGTCATAGAAATTTTGTTTTTCACAATTTTAAGAAGGTTTCTCATCATGGGGATAACTATAAATTTATGTTTCATGTCACTGGTCAATAAGAAAGGGGAATTTGTAAAATAGAGAAAGTAGTTTTGGGGATCTCCTCCAGATTAGGGACATATCTATTATGATGATGTGGGCGGTGTAGACCAATTAAACCATGTCTTGGACTGAAGGTTTCAAGTAAGTTGTTACTTCATGATGATATCAAGTGCCAAGGTGACTAGTATTTATCTAAATGGGGTGATATTTTTAAAATTTTAAAAATAAGAACCTAAAATGTGGATTTTATGGTGATTATACAATCTAGTTAGGGGATTATTACTTCTCCATAGGTAGGATCAATGATGGTGTAGTACAGTTCAATGGTGATCAAATACCTAAAGAAATAAGGGATGTGCATCAGTATGGGGTGAAATCAGGGGACTCACAGCTTGATGAGTCTAATTTTTCTCTAGATCAGGTAATAAGGGGTGTTTTTGATGTTGTTTATAGTAGGGTATTTATGGAAAAGCTCTTATAATTGTTTTAATTAAATAATCTAATTTATGAAGGAGCTACTACTATAGTCACTGGATCCCATTTTATTCCAAAATCGACATCTATAAAGGTGGTTGAGATTATTCATATTAGTGAAGAGAATGATAGAAGACCCCCCACTCCCATCTAATATGGATTAAATGAATACGGTATAAATTTTTGTACTATTCATGACCAGAGAAATTATATAACTAGAATCTAATTCCACCTGCATGAAGTGGAAAATCCATAGAGATCTATAATAGAACCCAAGACCATAAAGGTTTCTCAATCAGAATTTCTAAGTAGTAGAGTGATGGGGTTATAAGACATCCCTAGGAAGATTCTAATACTAATCAATCTATCAATGGAAATGAAAAAAAAATCACCTGTGGTATTAATGTTGGAAGATGTTGGATCGGACGGTGATAAAGAGGATACACTAGACATTATTGAAACAAACACATTCTTGGAGGTGACTAAAAATTTAATAATTATAGTAATAGAGATGGTGGATCTATAAACATGGATCAATTGAATGTGTGAAATGGTTTAAACACCCCTGAGGAAATAGAGGACGAAAAAACAAGAAAATTATTTCTATTTTCCTTACAGAATTGGGGCAGGATTTTCTTTTTAACAGTCCATCTTTGATCTATTAACTACTCCATTTTCATAATGTTTGGGGACCACGGGTTTTATCACGGTTCAAACTATAATGATATTTATACTATATAAATTCTTTTATACTCAGTGAAAAAAAATAACAAAACTCACTTGAATAAAATTAATCTATGATTATTATATTATATTAATATCATATAAATATAAACAATTACATAAATGAATAAAAGAAATATGATATTGTGACATATATAAAAATTAATTTGAATCATACATGACTATAAGTACTCATATTCATAATCCTTTATAACCATTGAAGTCAATATTAGATTACTAAGATTAGTTTTTGTAAATAAACATGAGATAATATTTTATTATTATTATGTTCAATATGATCCCATTTAAAGGACCTGAGCATAGTAAAAATAGTAATAAGTTATGAATACTTAAAATTATACTATATCAACTTATTTTATTGGTTCTAAATAATTTATTAGATTCATCACACATAATATATAATTAATCAGTTTTATAAAAAATAAATTCTTATATAATTTTATTGTCTATCTGCTTTATTTACATTTTTTAAAGACTGAACTGATTAGTAATCATGTTGATGCTAATGTTGATAAATAAATTCAATTTAATATTCATCTAATGGTATAAAAAACGTTGCACAAAGCTCTGAATTCATTTTATAATGTCTCAAGTGCTAGAATGATAGAATATTGTTCTTTACATCCTTCATTTTTGATCATATATGGAAATATAATACCTTAATTCAATATACACATTAGATTTTTAAAAGGATTCCTAATAACGAACACTCTTGGTATTGAGAGAATAATTATATAAAATGATATGTGTAATTAAAATAGTAATATACTTATTTTTTATATTTTTCTTAATAATAAAACTATTTGCATAAGTGGTTATTTAAATTTAACTATAATAAAACACTCTAGTAAATTACCATAAAATTATTATAAAATATCAATTATTTTTGGTAAAATAAATAATTATATAACCATTTCTTATGTAAATAAATAATTATTTTTTTATGGATATTAAAATATATTTATTAGATCAATATCTTGATCCATATACTGTTAATAATATTATTAACCCTTTAATATACTTTAATACTGAATTAACATCTCAGGAAATATTTATTTTATTTAATGTAGATTTAAAATATTGAATAAATATTATATTTTTTCATTATATGACTAAATAAATATTAAATTTATCTTGTGTATAAATAATAGATAAAAATATATAATTTGTAACTAGAACATTCGTGTGATTAAATCCATGATTAATACAACTTGATATCTTTTATATAAATAATGAATTAATTAATTCCAAATCATTCATTTAATATAATTTAATATGATTCTATATACACATATTGTGTGGAAATGTAGGTTCATTTAATAATTTAAATAGGTCTAACGTCTAGGCTATGATTGGTATAAATAAACACATCATGGTCCTTATAAATAAAATATTATTAACAATAAAAAATCCTATGAATGTAATAATAAAATTTAATATCTTTTTCATCCAATATCTCATTAAATAGGAGGAATAATTATTTCTTTATCCTATATAGTTGGAAAATAATTCTTGAGCATATGGAAATGATTTGTGTGAGATCATCATAACTATTATTTTCATTAGAAACATTTTCTAAATCAATGTTCTTTAGATATATTCTTTCTTTAATTTATAAATTATATAAACTCTATCAAAAATTTGGTTAATGTTATATCAATTATTTAGTATAGAATGAATTAAATTTCTCAATTAGTGTATGTCATATAAATTTTCATCATTACATCAATTTAAGAGATTACTAATATTCATTAATAACAATCTCTATTATATGAAACAATAAAAATAGTCGTAGATATGAATTCTAACAACACATAAAATATATGAATTTATTATTAGTGGGACTATCCTCATGACTACCCTTTTTTGAATTCTATTTATGTGAACATCCTTAGAATATTTCTCAATAATTAAGGGACCCTAATAGTAGATAGTCTAACATCATCAAATTCTTTTTAGACATAGTTATATAAATCATAGAACAAATTTTTAATAATATAATTATAAAATTTCTTTCTTCTTATTAAAGTATATAATTTTTTTCAACTCAATTATGTAAAAAAATAAGTAAATAATCACATAACACATGAATAATTAATTTATGTTATATTAATATATCTGATAATTAAAAAACATGAAAATCTTTGTTTTTGGGAACCAAATACAATAAAAACATTGTCCCCCACCGAATTTTGTTAAATATTGGAAATGAAACATGTAATAGTGTCCTCCTATATTATTATTAAAAATAAAAATGTAATTTAATATATTGAAAACTCATGGTCATTATTTAATGTCACTTACAAACTCGCGATCTTTTTTTTGGTAACTAATTTTTAAATATATATATATTGAAATACATATAGATGGGATGGTTTGTATTTAATTTTTTGTCATATAAATAAAATAAAAGAAAATAGAAATGAATAAATTATTATTAAAATAATAGTATCTAATCATAAAGAGATTCCCCACACATAAAAAATATTCATATAGTATTATAAAACCTTAGGGATAAAAAATGAATATTTTTAATTCATCCACCTCTCACTATCACCATACTTTTGGTTTCGGTACTCTAAAATCCTAGATTTAATTAAATATAACATTCATAAAAATGAATTGATAATCAAGTGATTATGTAATTTTCATGACCACATTGCTCAAAACACCCTCGATCGAGTGATATATTAAATGAAAAATGAAGTTACCATTAGCATATCCCAAAAGACATGCTTTGAATTTCAAAACACTAATTAATTAATTTTTTCAACTTCATCTAATGAACCATAAACCATGAAAATGGATTCTATCATTGTACATGTAGTGAAATTCGAATTTTTTTTATGCAAAAAAATTAGTACATATATAATCTCTAACACCTCCACTAAAATCATAAATTGTAATCTTATAGTCAATAATAATAATAAATCACAAAAATGTTCCTAAAAACAATTATTTTTCTTTTTTAATTCCAATATAAATAATTTTCATTATGTATCTAGATATTGACATGTAAAATACATGGTAGGACACAAAATAGACACAAATAATACACAATTTATGAAAAAATTAAAACAATTTTATTTTGTTGGGGAATATCTCTCTCATTATGATATGTTCCTTTAAATAGAGAGAGATGAATGTATTACCCAAAAATATATATTTATCCACATTCATTATATTTTCATTATAACAACATAATATATTAATAATAATTTCTCATTAAATGTTTTTATTTCTTCAATACATTCAGTTGCACACAAATGTGTGTTCAAATGATCCAAAAGACACAATTAAATGACCATTATAACATAGCTGATAAATTTTTAGGAATAAATATTAAAAAATAATTTATGAAATAAAAATAATCTTCTAACTCAAAATGATTTTATTGTTAAGTGCTAATAAAAAAATCATATAATTTTTCGTAGAATAACATTTTTCTTCAAAAATATGTTCTCTAAAAATTTTATTTATTTTTATTATGATAAATTAGTTTCCAAATATTCAATAAAATTTATTTGGGTAAATTAAGTTGATCATTTAAAATTTTCCTTTAAATAATTTTTGAAAATGTTTGTTTTCTAATAGAACCATGAAAATACTATTTTCTATTGAAAACTGAATACTATTTTTAAGTATGCACTTGGTAGATTTATGTTTCGGATTTGTTTAAAATTTAGTTAGTTGATTTTGATTTGAAATATTACAAATATGGTTTTTGGAAAGGATTTTATACAAAAAGTAATTTATATTCTAAAAGGAAATTGAATATGACAAACTATTTTTCATGGAATTTCAATAATTTGAAATTAAATAAAATTCTCAAATTTATGTGTTTTGAATTTTGAAACATGAATTAAAAATTTCTATTTAGAAGGAAAAAATATAGTTAATATTTACCTTCTCTTTTTTTTCAATATGAAAAATAAACATGGTAAATTATGTTACCATGATGAAGGGTTAATTGGTAGATTTAGGATTAAAATAAAATTTTAAAGTCTACTAAATGACACTAACACATGACCAAATTTTATTAGATGATGATAATTAGACCTTAATATAAAATTATTTAAATTAATTAGTATAATTAAAACATGACCATGTAAATGAATAACATAACATTTAAATAATTGAATGTCACAAATGGTCACCATCATTTCCTTAAATATACCTTATGTGTCTATATAAGGAAAATGGTATTCCACGAATGAATATAATCTAAAACAATTATCATTTTAATAATAATTTAATTATTAAAATTACATTCTTATTTTTTTCCCAAATATATGAGATTATGATATTTATAATATTTTATTTAATAAAAATTCCAAAATTTCATATTTAGGTTTTCAATACAACATAATTTTAATATTCGGTTACCCAAATAATATATTTCTCTAAAAAAATTATTCTAAAATATATGTGATTTATCATCATAATTGTATTTTATTTATAATTTTCAATGACCAACTATTTATTTTAAATAATTGCACAATTTTGATTTAGTAATTATTTTACTAATGGGAATTTCCAATAAATGTTATTAAAAATAATAAAAAATATATACTTTGGAACAATTAATGTTATAATTTTTTTTATATATTACCTTTAAATATTAGAGATGTAATAAAATGATTTATTTTAATTTATATTTTTAACTGAATATTTCTAAAATTTCATATGATGAATAGTTTCAAAATTGAAACTAATGATATTTTATAAAAATAATATTATATTAAATTATTTTAAAATTAGAAAAAATGTTATAAAATAAAAACTAACAAAAATATTTTATCAATTTTTCATTTATGGTTTATTTTAAATCACATCTTGTATAAAATTTATTGGATTGTGAGATAACAAAATTTTCCAATATTTTTGTCAAATCCAAGGATGTTTGGTGGTATTTGGATTGAGATTGAGTTTATTATAAATTAATGTTTTCTGTAAGTCCAAAAGTTCCTCACACCTCAATTATAAAAGGGAAACTCATCGAACATTTCATAGAATCATAGTAAACCATCAACATAAACCATACCATAATATTTTCCCTTATAATTTTCCATAGTCACATTCTTTAGGTTAAGTTTCTCTCAAAATACTGACTCTAGTGTCCCTAGGAGGATATCTAAATGAATTTTTTCTAAGAATAAATAATATGCATTACCCACTCTTTCAAGATTATGTTTTCATCTAATTCCTCTTAATGTGTTGTTTCTATTAAATATTAACATCTACAAAATAATTTTTATTATTAGATTTTATTCTTATAATGGAATAACTATATTCCACATTTCATCCATCCTGTGAGAAATAAAAGCCTCATCTGTGCATACGTATGACATTCCATCTCCCCATTGTGGTGTGAACTATTTTTCATCACTGCTTTATTTGGATGGGTATGATTATAGTTCTAATATTCATATATATTATGATAATATATTATATTTATTCTATAAAAAATATATAACATCCCCTTCATTACCATTTAACCATTAATAGAATGATATCATCACTCGTGTGTGCATATGACCTACCATCACCATGACATGAAATGATTTATTATCCATGATAAATATTAAATAGAGATTATATAAATGAATATAATGAATAAATATGATATCTATTGACATAATATCATTCTGTATATGACATAAATATACCTTATGTACAAGAATTGGTAATTGTATGAAAAAACATTTATAGGAAAATAAAGTAGTTAACACCTGAAAGAATTGTAATAATGAAATATTATATACAAACGGGTGATAAGAAAATACTATAGGATCATTTATGATATAATAAATATTAAAATATTTTTTATAGATTAAAAAAATTATTTCAACCATTATAATTTTTTATTGATATATTTAAAAAAAATTAGACCTAAGTTATGGTTTAATTTAAGAATCTCAATTTCATTTGGGATAGTTTATACATAAGTATCTACTACATACTATTTTTCTTCCACTCTGATGATCCTTAAAAAAAATCAAATTATTTTGAAATTATTATAAATTCTTTAATGTCATTTATACCTATGTGGTATTTTTTAGTAAACAGTTTGATAAGAATATATTTATAGTTATCCAAAATAGGTACTTTGTGGCCTTTCCAGATAAAGTATGAGGGGAATGTTTTTTCACTTATATTGTAAGAACAAATTTTTATGCTTTCATAATTCCATAATTCCATGAATCTCCCCTTGTAAACTTACAATTTTATTCTAAAATAATTTTTTTCCTTTTAAAATTGAGCAACATTTCAATAAATTAAAACATTTTCAAATATGAAATGGTATTCATCATTAGAATTGATTTCCAGTTATCTCTAGAAATAATTTTCCATTTTTAATTACATTATATGATGTAACTAATGCTTTGTTTGGGATATTTTTCAATGATAATATCCCTATTATTTCAATGTTATGTTTATTTTTATTATGAAATGATATTTATAAAACCTATTTCATTTACATGTGTCATGTTATGATGAATGATTTTAATGAAACCTAGTTCTTACTATGGGTTCTGATATGATGAATGATTTATTTTCATGTTGCTTACATTTTTATGGTTTTCAAAATTTGAAGGGTGGGACGAATCTCAACCTCTAATTAATTGGGTAAATATTTATATACAGTGATATTTATAAGACTATAATGGGTAGTAAACTCAATTTAGTAAAATCGGGATTGAATAAAGGGTGACATCAGTTCAGTAAAGGACATTTTCCACTATGATGTTCATGGAAATGAGACTTGACTGATATTGAAAATATTTTCTATTATTAGGTGTGCTTCACAATTCCATATCTTATTGTATGCTATAATGGAATATGTTCTTTGTTACTTTATAAAATTATATGATTCATACCATAACACTATATGATGAATCCTTGATATACATGATATGATTTTAAGAAAAAATCTATGTTCTTATGTATTGTGTTAATGATATAACTGATATATCCCTTGTTTAGCATATATGAGAATCTAATTTCACCCTTAATTTTTCGCAAGGATAAGAAAAAAGATATTAAGTTATATGATTCAAAAAGTGTTCTTATAATGAGGGAATAAGAGAGAGATTATATAGATGTTTTATGAATATGTTGTTTATGTTTCCATGTTTACAAAAAAACTAAAACTAAATGGATTTTGAATAGAATTTTTTTATGTAATGAATAATATTCTATTTAGATATAATATCTATTTATGAAAATTATTGGATTTTATAGATGGTTTTAGAGAATTTTTTAGCTATACTTTGGAATCTAGAATGGGAAAATATTAGTTAGAACCCTACAGATTTGTCTATGTATATGACACATTCCTATATTTTTTATGATCATAAATAATCTAGGTAAAACCTAAGATATCCTGTATTGAAATTTTAAATCTAATTTCCCTTGATTATGGTTTTTTTGAAATATGATTAGTGTTTTCCACACTATTATTTTACTCTCAATAAATTCATATAACCTAAAAGAATCATGACAATATTTAATGAGAGGGGAAATGCAATAATTGTCCTCTTGACCAATCAAATGTTATTGGAGATGTAATGAAAACCCTTGTTTTTGTTCTCACACAACATACACAAGATATAAATCATGTGGTATTTACAAATGAGAAAAGGAGGTAACACTATTTGGTTAAATCCTTCATGAGGCTGTATCCACATTCATTGAGTGGGTGTTTTGTTCCATTAGTGGATGAAAAATGGATTAGTACAACTGAAAAGATATTTTCTATTATCTAGTGTTAGAAACATTAGAAAGTCATATAGGAACTCTATCATATGTAATGTTAAGAAGATCAATGATGAAATATTATAAATAATATGCGTAAACAAGATGAAATTGACTCTATGGAATGGGCCGAGTTCTGGAAAATATTTTTTTTAAAGTACATTACTCTTATTATTTGATCAAATATGGAGAATTATTTTCGTAAGATTAGGAAAAATGTTGATTAATATATTTTTACCTATGAATAAAATTTTATAATACTAGAAATATATGCTTCTATAATTATCATCAAACCTGAGAGTAAGGTTGATCAATTCTTCAGTGGCTTAAAGAAAAGTCTATGAATGGAATTATCCATAAGGGACATCAGTATCTATGAGGATATCATTTTCTATTCTCTTGAAGTTGGTATGGATATTGGAGTCACCCATCAATCTTATGGTTTTGATAAAATGGTTTAATATGATACAATGGAAAATATAAAATCAATATTGAAAAAATTATGATATTTCATTTATACTCAAAGTGTTGAAAGAAAGATAGAGGAAACTATATTAAGGGGACTAGTAAATGTTTTAATTGTGGGGAATACCTTCATCGATCAATTTACTATCGAAGCGATGAAAAAAATACATCCAATGATGTGAATAGAGAAAAGGCTATAGAGAATTTACATTTAACCCTTCAATGCTTCATGTTCAAGGGAAATATTAATTGTTAAAACTAATGCCTAAATATGTTGGATATTTATGTTGATCTACATTAGAAACAAATTTTGGGCTATGATAAAGGCAAATCACATGAAATCACTATTAGTGATGTGGAGTAATAACATGAAATGGTGAAAGGTATACATACCATCTACTATAAAATATCAAATATTTTATTTTCTTCTAGATAATCCAAAGATTTTATTTAAAATTAATATTCTATGGGTAATAGAATATTACTTCAACAATCAGATATTGAGTTACCTGGGAAAACTCTTAATCACACAACAATCACATCAATCATTTATAATTATTCTCTATTTTAAGTATGTCAGAATGTGTTTCTTGAAAATATTACAATCCTTCAATTAGTTGAAATTTATGTGATTCGTTTCATGGATTTCATTTCTCTACATGGATCTCACATCAATTTCCAAGTAAGGGAATACACATTTTATATTTTGAATGAATATATAACCATCTACTGATTCATGGATTAATAAAACATCCAATGAAAATCACTCCCATATAGTGTGTCATATTTTGTATAAATTAATGTTATATATCTTAGATGTTTTGGGATAACCTCTCCACTAAGGATACACCTAGTGTGTGGAAGTTTTCTGATTTCTTTTGGAATAATTTCCAAGTCTTCCACTAAATAATTGTATTTGGTATTCAATTTAACTCATAATAGGCGTTATAAATATTTGAAACACTCTATATAGAATAGACCCAATTGAATTTTTGAAATTTATGAAGAAACTCTAGGAGAATCTTGACAAGGGATTCATATGTCTTAGCGTGTTTCTTAGGGGTTAACCTATTCCTTATTAGTAAGAATATTGGATCAATGAGACTATTAAATAATTATAGATAACATAAAAAGATCACTATCAAGAAAAAATATCATCACCCCCATATTGATGCCTTTTTTGAACAAATACCTATAGCACATTACTTTTCTAATATTAATCTTCATTATAAATACCATCAATGAAGATTCATGAACGTGGGTACACCAAATAAGGAAATCCATACTAGGTATGGACACTGTGAATTTATAGTGATGCCTTTTGGTCTTACAAATTTCCCCTAGATCATCAGGGATTTAAATAGTAGTTTCCTTAGAGACTTTCTTAATTAGTTTGTGGTAGTCATTATAGAATATATTCATTTATATTCGAAGATAAAGGAATAATATGAAGATAACATTAGGATTTTACTAATGGCCTTGTTAATGGAGAAGCATTATGATAAATTGACCATGATTGAATTTTTTATTCCTAATGTATAATTTTTGCGTCACATAATCTCAAAAGAGGGGATATCAGTGGATTTAGCGAAGATGAATGTTATTAAATGATGGCATAGGCCAACAATGGTGAATGATATCTATTTTTTTATTGGTTTTTTGGATATTATCATTTTTTTCATCGATTTGTCATGATAATATAATCCACATTCCATGTTGACTCGAAATGGATTTAAGTTCATATGTACGGAGAAATGTGAATAGAATTTCATGGAGTTGAAAATAAGTTTATTAAGTGCAACTTTTCTAACACTAACCTTATAGAGGAGAGTGGTTTGTGATATATAATGATATATACAAGAATGGGATCTTATGAGTTCTCAAGAAAAATGATATGGTGATAGCTTATGCATCTCAATAATTTAAAATCAATGATCTAAATTACCCAACTCATGATATGGAGCTAAATATGGTAGTATTTTCATAAATGATAAGGTGGAATTTTATTTTTGGATAAATGTATGATATATATATATATATTGATCATTAAATTGTATAGTATATTTTCAGTAAAATAGAGATGAATATGTGCCAAAGCAGATTGTTAGAGTTTATTAAAGGTTGTGACTACTTAATACCTTTCCACCTTCAGAAAGTGAACATGGTGGAATACGATTTGAGTTGAAACAACTGTACAATTTTATCTATGCTGAGGATTGAAAAAATCTAATAGTTATGGATTTGAAATGGATTGATCTATAATTTTTAAAGGAATGTGATAAATACTATCTGGCTCATATGAATGTTCATCCATCTACAAAAGGGAATATTATAGAGGTTCATAAGGAAGATGTAGAGATAAAAAATTCCATTAAAAATTTTATAGATTTCAACATTGATTATGATGGAATAATAAAGTTTCGGAACCTTGTGTGTATCTCTCTGATTCTAAATTTAATAATGGATTTTTTGGATGAGTTTCATAGTTTATAATTCTCTATACATCCTAGAAGAATAATGATATATATTCACCTGAAAGAGTAGTTATGTTAGGAAAAAATGAAGATACATACTGAAGAATATGTTTCTTGGTGATTGGATTTTCATCACATTATGTCTGGAGACAAAATTCTAAGGTGATGTTACAATAATTCCCCATTCTAGAATAAAAATGAGAAAACAATGCTATTAATTTTTTTATTGGAATTCCCAAAACATCTAAACACCATAATGTTATATGGGTTTTATTTGATCTCCCAATGAAATTAAAACACTTCATTAATATAATAGAAGATTTATATATTTATCATGTTTCCAGATTATATATTAATGAAGTGGTGAAATTGTATGGGGAACATCTTTCTATTAAATCTAATCTGGATCTGAGGCTTACACCAATTTTTGGGAGAAGTCTTCAAGAAGGCTCAAGATACTGAGTTTAGTTTTAGAACATATTATTACCTTAGTCATATGGCCAATCTAATAGGAAAATTAAAACTATATAAGGAATGTTGAGTGATTTATCCAAAGATTTCAAAGGTGGTTGGGTTCAACACATAGATTTTGTTATATTTTCATACAATAATAGATTTCACTCTTGTATTCAGATGGATCCAAATGAATGCCTATATGGTAAGAAGTGATTAACTCTAACATGTTGGAATTAAGTTGTGTAATGAAATCTATTGGTACTTGATTTAGTTGAAGAAATGAAAAATAATTTTAGTTCTATTCAAGAGCAAATAAGTGTATCTCAGAGTTGACAAAAACATTATGGTGTCAATAGTTAAAAAGAACTAGATTTTGAAGTGGGTGAAAAGGTATTTCTATGGACATCTTCATAGAATATAGTTATGAGATTTGGGAAGAAGAAAATAAAAATCAATACATATATCATTCTTTTTGAAATTATAGATTGCGTTGTGATGGTAGCTTTTTGATTTTTAGTTACACCTAAACTTGATCACATTCATGATTCACTTCATGAATCTTTCTTGAGAATGTATATGCCTAATAATTAAAATGAACTAAACTCAATATCCATAAAACTGGATGAATTCACTAATTATTAATAACAAACAATAGAGATTTTGGATCTCAGAAAAAAAGTTCATTAAAAATAGACCACCTACTTGGTTAAAGTTTTATGGTGGAACCATAAATTTGAGGATATTATGTGGGCACTAGAGGATGTGATGAGAAAGATGCAACTTAATCTTTATTTAACCACGTTATAAATTATGAGGGTGAAATTTATTTTATTGGTGGTAGAGTGTAACACGTAAATATTTAAATAAATATTCCTCTTCAAATAATTTTAATTATTCAACAGATTGTGTTGCGTGAATCTTTGAGTTTAAACGAACAACGAGAACCCCTAAAATGACCATTGCAACTTAGAAGATAATTTTGTGGTAATAAATATGAATAAATAATTTCTAAAAAAAATAAATTTCTATCTCAATATTAATGTATTGGTTTGTTCATATAATATAATCTCATAATTTTTAGAAAAATTAATTTCTTCTTCAAATATATGTTTTCATTAAAAAAAATAGTTTATTTTCTTTTATCAAATCAAAATTTATAATTTCTAGAAAATCGTTTTTAAAAATTTAATAACATAATGAAAAAATTATCTTAGAATAATTAATGAAAATTTTTATATTTTTTAATGAATATTGAAAATTATGATTTTTATTGAAAACAATATTTTCATTTTGAGACATTATAAGATCAAATTTTGTTTTGGATTATTTTTAAATTTAATTAATTATTTTTATTTAACATAATCAAATTATGTGTTTTTAATAGTATTTTATACAAAAAAATATTATAAAAAATATTATATTTTAAATGGGGATTTTTATGAAAAATAGTTTTTCATGGAATTTTACCTATATTAATTTAAATAATATTTTATAACTTATAAGATTCCAAATTAAAAAAAAATGGATTCCATATTTGAATTCATAAGATACAATTTTATTTACTAGGACCCTTTTATTTATGGCCTATGTAAATTGTATCCTTGGTAAATTATGTTACCAGGGTAAAGGGTAAATTGTGTGATTTAGGTTAAAATAAAAAATATAAAGACTATAAAACGACCCTGCCACATGTGAAAATTTTATTAGATGAATGTAATTAAACCCTTAAAACATAATGATAAAAATTAAGATGTTTAATTGAAACTTATTAATAAAAATTACTTATATAATATTTAAATCAAGGAAAGTCACAAAATGTAACTTTATTTCTCTTAAATTCCCTTATGTGTCCACAAGATTAAAAAGATATGTTGTGAATGAATATAAAAGAATATTTTTAAATTAATAAAAATAATTTCATTAAATAAATTTATTTTTGGATTTTTCTGTGACATTGATGAGATTATTATATTTATAATATTTTGATTAAAAAAATTCAATGATTTCACATTCATGTTTAAAAAACTGTATCATTTTCAATATAGAGTTACCTAAAACATATATTAGAATATAAAACATATCTTGTAATATCAAATATTTATCTTCATTATAGTATATTATTTTTTATTTTTTTTGAATAAATAAATATATTAAATTATTATAAGACGTTGATGTAGTAATTATTTTATTTTTGGAAATGTCATATAAATTTTATTAAAAATATTAAAATAAATATACATTGAAATAATAAATTTGATCAAAAAATTGTATATATGTTCTTCACCTATTATGGATGTAATTAAATATTTTTTTCAATGTTAACATATTATAATGATATTTTTCAATGTCCATGTAATGACTAGTGTCAAAATTGATACTAATGATACTTTCTCAAAATAATATATTATAAAAAAATTAAAAAAACTTAAATATTAAAAATAAAATATATATTATATAATATTTTTCATAAATGGTGTAATTGACATCACATAAGTAAAATATTTAAACTTTTAATATGGAGAATGTTGTTACCTTAGTTAAAATTAAAATAGGTTTACTAAGGGTTAATTAATACAATAAGGTTTAAAATTATTCCAGAACATGACTAAAATGTATTTTTGAAGGATATTACAAGATTATATATTATTATATATTAATAAATTTCATTTTTGAGGTATTTTTATTGAAATTTAATTTTCTATTGATTAATTATTTTTGAAATTCGAAAAGTGCCCCTCAACTCAATTATAAAAGGGCACATCCTCCCCCACTTATTTACAACACATTAGTCATTAAATATCATCAATATACTAAAAAGTTCCCTTCTAAAATTCCCTAGTCACATTCTAAAGGTTTTATTTTTCTCAAAATACCATCTGCAGTGTCCCTAAGTCGATATCTAAAAACATTTTTTTGAAGAAGAGGCAATATTATTTACACACTCTTCCAAGATTATTTATTCTTCTACATCCTCTTCATGTGTTTTTTCAATTATACAGTTATAAATCTAGTATCATCTATATTATAATATTTTATTATGACTATTGGACAACCATGTTATAACTTATACCCATCCTATGAAAAAAAATCACAACATGTCTGTACGTACAGATTACTGTCTCCACGCCATGGTGTAATCTGTTTTTCATCACCTCTTTATTTGGATGGGTATAATTATGTAAATAATATATATATTTAAATGACAATAATAACATTATATTTATTTTGGAAAAAATAAAAAAATAAAATCCATTTATTTACCAATCCAGCATTAAGGGAATGATACCATCGCTCCTGTGTACGTACGACCTGCCATCTTAATGACGCGATGTGATTAACTCTCCATGATCATTATTAATGATGATTATATAAAAGTATTTAATGAATAAATAAGATATATATAGCCATAATATAATTTTTTATATGATATAACTATATCCTATGTACAATAACTAAGACCTATATAGACAAACATGTATAGAAAAATGAATTAGTTAACACAACAAAGAAGAGTAATAATGAAATATTATTAATGAAGGGATGTTAAAATGATATAAGAAGATAATATATGATATATCAAATTAAAATGGTTATGTTATAAATTAATAAAATTATTTAAACCATTATATAGTGGTCTTATATTTTTACGAATGATACCATACATATGTTAACGGTGAATTTCACAGAATCATCTTTATTTGGGATTGTTTATATATAAGTATCTACTAGGGAATAGTTATCTTCCATGTACATGTTTCATAATAAAATTTGTAAATTATTTTTTACTATTACTCTACAATTTTTAATGTCATTTGTACCCAAGTATGAATTTTTACTAAATGGTTTGAATAGAATCATTTTTTTCCAAACAAGGTACTTTGTGAATTTAAAAAATATATTTTTTTCACTTATGTGGAAAGAATCTATTTTATGGTTTTCAGACCCCATTATGACTTGAATCTTTCATTAAAATAATAAAAGGATATTTCCCAATAAAATGTATTATTATTAAATTTTTTGGAATTTCAATAAAAGAAATCATTTTCAAAATAGAAAGTATAGGTTCATGGAGATTCATTTTCAAGTGATCTATCCAGATTATTTCCCATTTACAAAATCATTAAATGATGTTAATTATGTTTTATAGAGAATATTTTTCAAAGATAACATCCCAATTATTTCATTGTTTTTTTATGTTTATGATTAAATGACATTTTTGAAAACCATATATTTTAAATTGGTTATATTATATTGGAATGATGTTTGTGAAATCCATTTATTTTTATGGGTTCAAATATGATTAATGATTTATGATCTAGTGAAAAAAAATTATGGTTTTAATTATGTGATGTTTGGGACTTATATCTCCCTTAAATTAATTTTATAAATATTTCTATCTTATTAGATTGATAGGACTGTAATGGTTCGTAATCTTTTTTCATTAATTCTACGATGGAAGGAGGGGTGAACTCATTTCAATAAAGAAACATTTCCACTATGATGGTCCAAGAAATGATCCATGACCACTATGGAAATGATTTTATCTAATTAACTGTATGTTATAATTTCATTTATTATAATATTATCTCATGGAATATGTTCTTTGATTATTTATGAACTTATATAATTTATCCCATGACATGACATTAGGCTTCTTGGATATGTACGATATAATTTTCAAATGTTTTGTTTTTGTTGTAATTTTTTATGATTGTGATAAGATTGATATATCCCTAGTTTACTCATACTAAGTTTATAATATCATGATCAATTATGTTTCAATTACATATGATATGAATAATGTTATTAATAAATATGTTTCAAAAAGAGTTCTAGTAAATAATGTATAAGTGGTAGACGATGTAGATGCTTTATAAAAGAGTTTTTTATGTTTCCATGTTTCAAATGAAACTAAACATATATGGTTCTAGAATGGTTCTATTTTTCGATGTAATAAATATGATTCTATTTATATGTAATATCTTTCAATTAATGGTATGGCTAGTTATAAGAAATTTATTTATCCATAATAATTGTTGTCATTCATGACTGTCACTTTAGAAACATAATATTTTAAAATCCAATTTTGATTCTTCTTTAAATATCCCACATTTAACATTCCCCTATCCTATATGATGGAGATTTTTCTATTTCAATGAGTAATAAGATTATATAATTAAATTTTCCACACAGAGTGTCATTTCTCCCCCTAATCATATCTGTGGAATCTTTTGGTGCTAACCAAATTGATTACATTTTAGATCTATAGATTTTGAAGAACCATAGATCAATCCATCCTTCATATTATAGAATATTCATGAATTAATTTGATAAAATAACATGTGTCCTTAATTTAAGAGTCTTGTGTCATGGTTCATATGACTCTTAATTTAAATTTGATTTTGATTCTAGAATACATCAAAATTGTCAATTTGATAAATTTGGCACATCAACTAGGTGGCGTCCTATAATATCAAAATTTCACAAATTAGAGGCATTATGTTCAGTATTATCTGTGTAAACAAATATCCATTTTCACTTCATGAGATTATATCATTACTAGGATATTACATTTCCTAATTTATTTTAGTCCATTATCACAAGAATTATGATATGATATGCACCATATAGCGGTTGTATCATTAATGATGATATGGTCCCTTGTATTTTTCTGTAATAATGGATCCTAAAATTTAATATATATGTATGAATATTAGAGGATTTTATTTATTATATCATAGTAAATGATTGATTCATGGTCTCTATACACTAAAAATAGAGTACATTATAGTTGGTTTGTGATATACTTATATAACCAATGATTACATAATCATATACATTAGTGTAAAGTATTCTTCACTATATGATATTTGATATCATATTTGATGATCATTTTGAAGATATAAAAATTATATTTTTTCTGGTGATGCCATATTATGATTGATTCAAATAAACTATATTTTAGGACATTTCTATTTTTATATATATTTTTACATATTTACTTGATTCCATAGTATATGATGTTTGATACCAAATTCAGTGATGTCATTGTTCCCATGTCCAATCCATGAGCATATTAATTATTCTCTACCATAAAAAAGTATTCAAAACATAGAGACACAATATCTTATAGTTTAATTGATTTATGAAATAAATATCTCACAATGAGAGAATGTTGATAACATATCAGTTTTCTCTTTGAAGATATCACATACTATTATTGAATAAAATTAATTACCATCCCTATATAATTATATTCTTTTTGATAAATTGGATGTAAATAATTATGATTTATTTAATTCATTTATAAAAGTTCTGCCATTTTATTTTTAAATTCTTACCAAATTTTTTTTCCAGATTATATATTGAATATTAACAATATCAATTATGTATTCCATTATCCTTAGTAGAAGATCCAATTCTGGCATAATAATATCATTTAGGATTCCAATATTGTTTCCTGAAATTAGAACATAATATATAAAATTTTAATATTCCAAATTTATTCTGTTTTTTCATGGATTTATCCACTTCTTCATTTCCACACATCATTATAATACTAATAAAGTCTTCCAACTTGACACATCTTCACAACACCACAACCTATATGATAACAATGCCATAATATAATATATTTCATAGATCACAATATAGAACCCATAAAATAGATCAAACATATCAGTACCCTAATTCCAAATACTAGATAATTTGGATTTCTATTTTTAACCCTATTATTCACCTCCTTAAAACAGTATCAATTTTGTGTGTGTCAAGATATGAATTCATCACGCCATCAAAAATAATTGAAAACAAAATTCATTAATGACTCTATCCCATTAAATATTATAGTATTCAATGATATTCGGTGTTAAAAAGGGAAGTGAAAATATATATATTCACATTATATACCTCAATTATTTATTCCTTTTACGTTATTTGATTAAATCACATACAAAAATTTGATTTCAATATGCACTTGTATTTTTTTTCAAATCAATAAAAAGTGATATCACACTATGTTACCATTTATAATAGTATGAAATAATCCTAAACATCACTTCCACATCAATAATATCTATAATATAGGAACCCACCAACATAATTGAGTTTCTACCTTCGAAATGATATGATTGTGGTATACATACGGTCTATATTAAGACTTTCCTTATAGTCATTCAAAACAATTTTAAAGGATATGTGGGAAAACTATTTAAGAATTCTTCTATAAAAGATAAAAAATATATTCTATTCATGCCCTTAATTCCTCTTCATAAAAATATTACAATACATTTTTGGGGTGAGTGTGGATTTTGATCAAAAGATAACTAATTGAAAAGAAACCACACAAATAAACTTGGAATGCATCCCCAAAAACCATTTGACCGTGAATAAGAAGAATCAATGAATAACATCAATAATAGATCCATGATATATTTCTCTATGGAGATATAATTTTATTATTAAATACACGTAATGATAAACGTATATGATATCTCTGTAATTATTTATATAAAACCAATTATAACATAATTTTATCAATGACTATTTCGGATTGTGTATTAAACAACGTCATGACTTCATCATAGAGGCCATATGTTATTGTTCCAAATTCAATATCTGAGTGTACCAATACTATCATAAAAACATCTATATTCATTATAGATGATCCAAATTTATTTTTTAATAAAACCAATAAATCATATATCATATGAACATACCACATGAAATACAAACACCTAAATGTAAACCAGAACTATGATGCTATGTACATGGAATAAAACTACACCACGCATCAAAATATCTTATTGAATAAAAGATGATTATAGAAAATAAAACAATATAAAGGAAAACATAATTAATAAAACAAAAAAAATAAAATTTGTATGACTAACATCCAAATCCAATGGATAATGTATATTTAATTTTATTCAAGAAAATATGGATGAATACATTATTCAAGGATTTATTTATGCATCATAATGTTTTTATCCCAACTATCTATAGTAAGATCCATTCATTCATCCATTGAATCATTCTATTTGATTTTTATGGGTAGGAGTATACCTAAATGTATCTTTGTAGGTGAACCCATAATTCAATCAATGAATTAAAATACATAAACCTCGACTATTGGTACACTATACAATCTAATGATGATCTCATGATGGAATAATAAAAACTATTAAAAAAATGGGTAATGATCCCTATCAATGGTATGTTTTTGTCACCCTACTATTAGATGATTTATCTTCCCTAAAATATCAAATTGTTTCATTTGATCACATCATTTGGTAGCATCATTTACCTCTCCAAGTCTATAGGGAATTTTGTTTCCCAATTAATATTCATTTGAGACCATGGTTTATCAAAAACTATCTTTCCTATCTATTTATTTGAAAATAGACCACTAGGAGTTTATTCATTCATTGGTAAAAAAATCACCACTAACGAGTTATTTTTACATGGTCAAACCTAAAAATTTCTACATGTGAATAATTTTACCAGAATTTCCACTGAGTCATTTTTAATCATACATAATCCTTCATCCACCCTTTGAATATATATTATAGATACAAGTTTTCCCCATCATTTCATTCAGTCAAACCAATCTTACATAGGTACAAAAAAAACACACACACACATATCTTAGGTCACAACCTTGGTTGATGGTTTTATTCGGATTCATTTTCCTTTAACTATTTATAAATATAACACTTTTTCCCCTAAAAAATTCAGGATGAAGTTTTTCTTTAGATAAATGTTCCCCATATGAGAATGAAACCACATATTTTTATATAAGTGTATTGAACTCTTTGAATCATTGAATACCACTCTAACTTCATTTATCCTTTTAATGTAATTTAGTAACCATTTCAACCAAACCAACTCCTTTTTTGGTTATGTCAAGGTTACATACATTATTAAATTTTAGAGAGTGAAACTACTAGTTAAAGAATTAAAATATTAAAAACTATCATTATAATGATTATAAACTGACATGTAGTTGTTGTCATCCATCTATATGATTCTCAACCAATGACTATGTCTTCTAAACCTTCCAAAGGATCATATGTTTGAATGAAAATATGAATTATTTTTTACCCATTTATATACATAACAATATAATTCATGACCATTAAATTATATCTTGAATAATATAAAATAGTAATAAAGATAACTGTCATCGCATGTAAAATTTTTTCAAATTTGAAATCTATGGAAGATGGAAAACTTATTACAGATGATTCAAAGTAAACCTTCACCATGTACTCAACATCAGAATATATTTTAGGTTTATTATCTTTTCTAACAAATAAGTTTACAAGTAGGGGTGTGTCCACTAGTTTAACCTCACTAATGTTGGGGAATTCCACCACCTCGTTGTGTAATTGGCTAAAGTAAAGAATAATGTATTGGAACTTTTCTCTCTTATAAGATTCATCTAAAAATAAATTTTCCCCAACTAAGATCTATCATCTTGAAACATCCAAAAAAAATTTATGTAATCAGTTATTTCCTTTAAAGGACGAATAATAAATATTTTAATAAAATAAATAAGAAATATGTTGAGACACCCATCATCTATCCCCTTTTATTATAAGAAATAATTAGAATTTCATTTAATGATCATTTACTAATCTATAAAGGCCTCAAACTATATGTCTTAATTTGATGTAAATTTTTTTAAACATTACTATGTATGTTTCTATTTGTAAATAAGTCCCCATTTGTAGTAATTCTTATAACCAGCAAAGAACACCAAATAATTTTTTTATATATCCCCTTTGATAAATGTTTTCTTCCCATCTAACTATTCATGATGATTTTTTCTCAATGAAACCAAACAAAACACCATATTAATGTATGTAAGTTTATTTAATGGTAAGTGTTATCTGATAAATACAAAACATTAGTTCATTGAAATTCCTTTATGACTTGCTCATAATTGTATTTTTTTCAACCATCAACATATTTTATTAATAGATAAACCCATTATTTCTATGAATTCCATTATAGTTGATCTAAATTTCATATAACATGTTTTTTTTAAAATTTGTGGAATATATTATTTACCTAATATAAATCTCCCACTATTACAACTGATTAAAAGTCAATACTAATCCTAAAATATTGGGCTCTCTGTCATTATTCCTAAACAATTTCAATATACTTCTAAACCATTTCATTGGGTACCTTTCCATGGATGAACTCTACCAATATCTTTGTGGATAAGATAATTTTCATACTGAAAAAGCTAGATATGTATTCAATAACTAATTTACCTAATAATTCATAGTCTTTGAGATCTATAATAAATCTAACATCCTAAAAAATTGGAACTTCCCCCTATTCTAGTAACTCCTCATGATGGTCTAGTGATTCCAAAATATTTATAGTTCAATAATTTTTCTGAACATATATATCTTTTAGATATCCTTTAAATATATTCTCAAATAAGAATTCTACCCTTATATAACCATATTTTTTCACTCGGTTTCAGTCCTTCAAAAAAATTTCTTAATTTAATATCACCTTTAAACTTTATAAAACATTCTATGAGTTTCATTTCATGATATCAAATAAAATTTCTTTTACACTATAGGAAACAAAGTATCATTACCATGAAATATTCTCTAGCTTAAATCATTACTTGTAATCATCATGGAAATATGTTAGTAAATAAATACTTTATAGTAGTTAAATTCATCCTTCCTCATAGACCAATAGATCTCCCAATGTTGATGATGGCTATAAATGAATGATATCAACTAATTAAGTATGTTTAATACCTCACAAACATTAGAAAAAAAAATTGGGTTATCCCCCATGAATATTCATGTTTCTTACCTTTCCCAAAAAAAATCAAATTCATACACATTTTAACTCAATTTTATTTTATAGTCTCGGAGATGATTATATAAAATAGATTCATCTTACAATCGAAGAACATCTAGAAAACATTTCTATCATACTATCCACCATTATCCAACAATAAAAATAAAAAATTGTATCCAAAATCATTCTCAACAATGGTTTTCAATCATATGAAATTTACAAACATCAAATACATGTCATAAATAAATGACAGAAACACATTACATCTGGAATATTTGGTGGATTTCATGGATAAAATCATATCCCAATGTGAAATCACCAAATGAAGGTGCCAAATTTCTATGTCAATCAACATTAAATTATGGTGATTTTTTTATTCCATTAAATTTTGAAGTGCACCTTCTCATTATTAATAAATATATAATATTTTCATGTTTCATAATTTGTGATATATATATTAATCATTCCTTTATAGGTGATAGTTTTAATCCAATTCTCAATGATATTATCAATAAATTTGTGATAAAAGTTATCATATGTTATCTAACAATCATTAATTTCACTTTATTATACACTCATAAGGGAAATATTCCCATCCTTTACTCCCTTTTCTATAATCATGGAGCTGTGTGAAATGTTTTACACAACATCTATAAAAATTATATCGAATCTTGTATAATTATATTGACCCAATGCAATTATTTTTTTCATAATTCATTGTATGTGTAAAACCCATAACACCAAATTTCTTTCAAATTCAATCTGAATTAATACATTAAATTTCTCTAAAATATCAATAGTTTATTCATCCATGTGATATGTCTTTGTATATTATATATATCTGTCACGTTTCAAACATCCAGTCACACCCAAAATTTTATTGGATTTATTATTTTAATTTAATTAATTATATTTAGTACCTACCATAATTTTCTAGTAATCCCATTTTAAAATTTGGAGTTTTTAATATTTCTTAATAGACACAAAGTTATAAAATAGTTTTTGGGTAACTATGTGCCCACCCTAAAAAAATTATTATTAGTGTGCAGATTAAAAATGAATGTTCAGAACATATTTTTTCTAACCATGTACCATTCCCTTGAGCTATTACCTAGTCCCTCCAGTATGGGTGTATGGTTAGTATAGAGTTTGTAAAACCATGTAGCGAATACATTTGTAAGGAATATGATGTAAAAAATGGTAATTAAAAAATTCCAAGTAGCACCCTGACCAGAACATGATATTTAAATTTATAATTCCACACTCACTCATGCACACCTACATGTATGCAATAAAATTCTAACTAATAGTGAGTTGTAATGGGATATCATGGTTACATTACTCCATCAGTACATTTTAATCATCATTGTATAATAATTATTATGATAGAAAATAAATAATAAAATAATAAATGATTAAATCAGTACTCATTTTCATTTAAGGGTACACATTAATTACCAACCTGTGCGGTTTCAGTATTGAATATTGGAAATATAAATAAAAATTTGAAAATGGGAACACCGAGAGAGGTGGTTTAAATTTCTAGAAAATGAAACTATGTTACATAATATTGATACCCCTAGAGTAAAAAATATATTTGAGGTAATCCATACAATATAAAAACTTTATAAACAATCCATGTTGGAGCTCATTTCCTTCATTAGATCCCAATTCATGAAATTTATAAGTTCATTGAATTCCTCAAATATCGTGTAAGTCAAAAACTCAGAAGAAAACCACCATCACCCCTTAACATAAGTGCATATGATATATTAGTGAATTCCTTTATAATAAAAAGAGATAATAAATGGAAAAACTATAGACTACAACAAAAACATACATTTTGGATCACTAGAGACCATATTTTCATAATTTGTCTTCATTATAAAAGGAATGTAATCCAATCATGTTTGAAACATCACCCATTTAATGGATATCCCAAAAACACATTGGATACATCCTTCTAGATAGGATATCCCATGTTCATCCCAACCTCTCAAACGGCTTATCCCTCTAAATGAGATAATCCAAATTTCTCATCATATACTCTTAGCAAAAAGAAAATGATGAAAATGACATAATATATATATATAAGAAGACATATAAGAAATCACATTACATCAAAAAATATTTATGTCTAGAAAAAATATACATGCAATAAAACATTAAAAATTGGTCCATGGGCTACATACTCTCCTAAAGTGATCAAACATAAATATAGGTCTCACAAACTACACAAATTCCAAAATATCATTCCAAGAAACCTAATAAAAATATTATAATGATATGGTACACCTTAATTAGGTACAACCACAATTGATGGAAATGTTCATCATACGAATATAATTTTATCACAAAAATATCATTAAAATGTTAGCTATTTGACATTACATAGATGTATATGATCAAGATATAAGAGAATCCATATCTAAGAAGTTTTGAATAGTTCAGACATACATGATAAAATCAACACTCAAAAACAGTCTTGGCATATATTTTCTGTAGATGAAAATATCCTAAATCCTATATTTAGTTATATGAATGATCAAAATACATTTTCTTACAATGTAATAACCCTTAAATCCAAACAAAATTTCAATAATCTAAATGTATTTGATCAAGGCATAGAGGATAATATTGATCAAGATCAAAATATAAATAACTATATTAGAATCATGTGAACAATTTTGTTGTCTTGGATTCAAATATTGTTGATGGAATGGTTGAAGAGAAATCCAAATTTTTGGAATAAGGATTATTGGGTGATAATTTTTAATGATAACCAAATTAATAAAATAAATTCTGAGAGGTTGGTTTTTAAAAAATCCTTAAAAGTCGGCATCCCTATAGGTATCCAAATGAAGCCACCCAAAATGAGATTCCCCTACTGGAATTCCATTTGTTTGTGGGATGAATTGGTTCTACCTATGAATCCTACTATTGGGTTAGCGGATTCTTACCAACTCATTGGTGGGATCTACAGTCAAACTATAGATCCAATGAACTCCAAAAAATTACGGGTGGATCTCATCGGATAGTCTATGAGATGTTATATATTCTTCATGCTACATCATTCCCACCATCCAATCCAATTTAAAAAATTGGCCTCCCAAACATCATTAACCCACATAATAAAATCTAAAAAACACAAAAATTTTATTTAAGTTGAAATGGGGCATTCTTTAAAATTGGGATTTCATAATTCTACCCCTCTTGTTACTTATCTTCCTTATGAAGTATCCCTATTGGTTTTCTTAATCAATTTGGTCCACTATACCTAAAACTATGTTTCAATATCTCATGCATCTCCCTAAAGTTAATATGTTGTTATTGAACATTAAATAGATGTGCAATCTTCTCTTACATCATATTATCACTTCAATCTATATTTATAATGTTTTGTTCTCCAAAAGATGCATCTAATTCCAACTCAATATCCTCAAATTTGACAATATGCATATGATCACACTCATACCTTCAAATATGATACATGTAGAATATATTATTTATATATTTATATAATGTAGCAATATTTAACCAATAGACCCCTATCATGATGTGTTCTTCAATATTGAATAGTCATAACGTACATCAGTACCAACTACTATTTCTTTCAAAAATTACCATTCCCTAACCAAGGCGACATCCCTAAGAAAACCTTATCACTCAACGTGAAATCCAAGGGGTTTCCTATTTGGCCAAAAAAATATTGCTACATTTTTGGAATGTAAATAGATATTTTTGGTATTAACTACAATAACTAAAAGACCACTACTAATAATATTGGACCAAAAACTGATAATATACATGTCTCATTCTAGCATAGTGGTGAATCGAATAATCTACCATACTGATTATTAATTTCATAAATATAAATCATGTAAAATAATGTATTATAATTTTTAAAATATAATAGATCACAATGATTATCCCAAGATTCTCTAAAATACATCACAGACCATTGAATCATGTACTATATTTTTTGGATCATTCTCTTTTGTTGGATGTTTGTCTATGAATGAAAATTTGGGCTCCGATTCATCTGAGTCCCCATATCCTTTTGAAATTATTTATAAAATTATGATCTAAACTGGGAATCTCTTTTAGATAAAACATTCAATTAAATGACATGAAGTAGAATGATCTATTTACCATATAGGTTTCTAAGTTCATCGACTGATTTGGAATCTCTAATTTATATGAACTGAACCACCCATGTCTACTAATCCAGTACACCAAAATAGTTCCTCGAACACTTGGGGTCTTGGAAATACCAATCATAAAGTCATACATTACCTCATCCCACATTGAAATAGGCACTTGATAAACCTAGATCATCAGTCTAGGTCTCTAATTCTCATACATGATCTTCTGACAAGTAAGACAATGGGAGAAAATACATGCAATATCTATTTTCTTTTCCAGCCAAAAGAAATATTTTCTGAAATTATGATATATTTTGTATGATCCTGGGTACACTAACCAATGTAATCCATTTTAAGGATTTTATCATCCCTAGTCTCATGTATAATGATCCATCACCTACCAATGAACTAAAATGATTCCATGTCTATCTATGATCCATCATGTAACTAGACTATTTACATTAGCATTTGGAATATCACAACACACACCTTATGAAGCACCTGATTTTGATTTAACAATTCTGCTAATTAATATATAATCATTAAGGATGAAAAAAACATCTCATTGATAAACCTAATCTTCTACCTATTAGTATGCTAGAAAATCCACGATCCTCGAACCTAAATCTTATTTTCCCTCTAAAAATATTATATATTTCAACTAATAATATATATATAAATATTTCTTTTCCCATTGGTACAATATATCTCAATGTAATATTTCGTCATATATTCTATACAGTACTCTTATAATGATTTAGGTCATGTTGGGATAGAATATACTAAAACCACTTTTGGTCTATATACACAAAAAATATCCAACCATACAGGTGCTGTCATAAAAATGTTAATACAAAAACTAATAATACCACATATATTTCATGAATAGGGTGGTTATTTTTATGGTTTTATTGTTGATGAGATACATAATAAACTAATTTATCACCCTAAAACAAAAAAACTCCAAATAAAAATCCATTTGTGTGCCAAAAAAATAGTATACCCCACTCCAGACATAAGAGGAATTATAAACAGAGTTTATTTATAGCAATTATTTAGCTCTAAGAAGGCCTACTCGAACTGTTTTTCCATTCATACATGATTACCTTTTAGTTATCACTTTATTGGGCACAAAAACTGAGAAAATTATTATATGATGCTCTTGTATACCCCTCCAATATGATATAACATTGACTATTTAGTACATTCATCAATCATTCCCATGATATAATCACATTTCAATTTATGAATCAACTGACATTCCATCGATAGAAACAAATTCCCTAGGAAAGTTCACTTCTTGTATACGAAACATAAACTTTGAGTACTTTGTGTAAATCTAATATTGTTGTGATCAACATGATCTCCAAGTTTCCAAAATCTAAATCTAACATATTGGAATATATTAATATATCATCAATGAACAAAATGAAAATGGTTTGTATGTTTAGGTGAAAGATCTTATTCGATAAATCTATGAAAATGTGTGTAGAATTATTCATTCTATAGGAAAAAATGAGATATTAAAACAACTTATACCTTATCCTAATCAGTTTCATCATTATATACTCCTCTATGAAATGAATATGATGGTACCCAAATTGCACATAAATATAGAAAACCCACTTTGATCAACTCAATGGATCCAAAAATATGTATTTTATTGGAAATGGTACTTATTATTCATAGTTATATAATTCAAAATATGATAGCCCACATAAATCCAATTTTTACAATCTAAAATCATGGTGAACAATAGATTATCACCACAATGGTAAGTTCACAGTCTGATGAATCCTCTCGCTTCATGATCATGATGTTATAAATTGAGCTCCTTCAAGTTATATGGTTTTATGAGATGCAATGGAATTTATATTGGTCTCACAACCATCATTAGCACAATTTCAATCTCAAATCCCCTCTAAGGAGGTAACCTTTAGGAATATTCTTTGAATAAATCTTAGTATAGGTCTACCGCATAAGGAAAAGATGAGGGAGACATTATCTCATCCAAAATATGGATCATCTTAGCTATCTACATTGAGAAGTTGTAACGCCTAGACCCAAGAAAAAAGGTGATGGCACAATATTTTATTAGATTTCCATGTTTTCAAGAATTAAAATCCTGATGGATTGATTATTTTAGTAGTTTTTGAATACCAGATTTCGTACATGATACTGAAGTACATTGGGAAATATAGAAAGTACAACATGATACATAATAGTACGAAAAAAACATCATCCTCGAAAGATCATTCATGTTTTTTTTCTTCATAACTTAGGGAAAGGAAACATAATAAGGGTGATCTAAAATGATCAGTAAGGGATACATTAGGGAATAAAAAATAATATTAATTTAATAATTTATAGACATTATAAAAAGGTAAATAAACTAAAAAAAATGCCTCTCAAAAACTTGGAATGAAAATGAATCCCTATATTTTTTCATAGTTAAAATCTCATGGAAAGTAATAAATGAGTGCTAAAGAAAGAAAATTCTAATTCGGTAGAAGTCATGTATCTGGAACATGAACCATTATACCAACAAGATGGTTTATTTCTGTGGGTAGAAACCCATATGATTCTATTGGAAAAAAAACACGAAGGGTTTGTTGCCAATAGTTTAGTATAATGAGACATGTTGTTGCATCGATGGGATATTGTGGACCCCACCCATCACTTCATGTAAATTTAATTATTCAAAAATATATTTAATTAATGAAAAAATTTCTATATAAATATATATATTGAGTAGAGGATACAGAGACATCAATATTTCCCTAGATAAAACAACATTCCAAATAAACACCGTATGTAAAATGGTATATAGATAAGATAATAATCATATCCAAGATACAAGAATATGAATATTTAATGTAAAATTAATTTATAATTAAAAATGATCTCAAATGGGTGGTATATACACCACATTATAATTACTAGGTTCACAATACGAAGTAAGTCTTGATGAAATGGAAATTGTGAAAAAGTCTGTTACCACATTGTAATCATTCGAATCATATGGTCAAAATTCAATAAACGTAAAATGAATCATTATATACCACAAATATAAATATAATAGTGATATTAGATATTAAATGGAAGTATTTAAACAACACATATAAAAAATTAGTGGCAAACAATGGAAATCTCATGGGAATAAAAGTGAGATAAGAAACCCCCTACCTTATGTCTCAACATATTATGTACGGGACCTTAACTCCTAGATAATGAAATTAAATCCATTAACTATTTAAATAATAAAATTATCTAAATTTAATAGATTTATTGTAATTTTATCAACTTCTTTTATAGCCTTTTTTTATGAGTTATAATATTCAAATTTTTCACTTGGGAGCATTCACCTCCTTTGTTTTCACGGTCGATGTACTTGTATATGAGTATGGAATTTCATGTGGAATGGATATAATTCTCCAGAATTGAATTTTAATATTATTAATGAATATAAATAAGTTTAAATGGTAAAATTTATCATTTATTTTCATGTTATGGGGATGAATTATTAGATAAAACATTAGTGATTATCGTTTAGATTGTTAGGGCGGTTTTTCGATCAGAATGAACATTTATATCAATATTTAGAATATAGTACAAATGATTCTTCCATAATCATTAAATAAGATATAATATATATTTTATAATTTTTTAAAACCATAAAAATGGTTTCATGACTATCCTTTAAGAATAAATTAAAGAATGAAAGTTCGTCATCCACAAAGGTTGTAAATCGCCACCTCCGCGATGGTGATTTTGTTCTAAAAATAAAAGAGATAGATTAAAGATATTGATGCTGGATCATTAATAAACATGATATAATTCAATTATATTGATTTAATTGGAGTTTTCAAGATCATTTTCACTAAGGAGTTGACGATAAGATAATAAAGGACGGGAACATGAACCGAATTTGAAATAAAAACGAAGTGGATTTAACCTCTTGAATACACTTCCTTGAGGGATGGAGTTTTTGAATTTTGGTAAGAAAAATATCTCTAGGACGAGGGTAGGGACTAGGTAAGTGTATTTTGGTAGAAAATGGACATGTATAAAGTCTTAGATAATTGGGTAGAAGGGGGTGATGGGTGGTTCATATAGTGGGGGAGAGTAGTGATTTTTGAATATCTTATTCTATATTTTTTTATTTTATCAAGAAAATAAACATTTTTTTATTCATTAGAACAAATATAATAATAATTGCATTTTAGATTGTAAGAAGTGTTCTTAAATCATCCACACATCACCTATAACTCAATAAATCATGTATTTAGAATTTATTGTAAATTATCATATTTTACAATTCATAAAAAATTCAAGTAGTTTAGAAAAAATCCCAAAAACTAACCCCAACCATTTTTTAAATGTATAATTCAAATATGAACTCCATTTTATGAAAATAATTTTTTATATATGATAAATATAATTTTTAATTAAAATCATCATTTACTCAAAAAAATAACAATTTTAATATTATAACAGATTTTATGATACTTTGAAAAATTATCTAGGGTACTATAAAATTATCTTATAATCATAATAAATTATATTATGATTATATTTTATGAAAATAAATTTCATTTTTTATAATTATATTTATTATAAAATTATAAATAAACACTTATGTTTTATAAGAATACTAATACGGAATAAGTATTAATTATATCATACTTTCATTTATAAGATGCCTATATTTTATTTATACTCTCATGGGTGAGATTATTATTAATTTGGATTATTTACTATTCATAAGGGACCAATTAATATTAATAAAGATAACATTACTATTCATAAGGGTATGTTACTATTCATCAAATATTAATTTGATCCTACTATACCGTAAATATTATATTGATCGCAAGCATGTATGTCAATTTTTTATAATTCAAATCACGGAAGTAGAAAAGAGAGGTTTAATGTCTCAGTTAATATTATTATAATAACAAAACTTCATTTTTATAGAGACTCAGTGTTGTGTGAATATTATTTATCTATTGAATTGAAATTTTTTAAGAAGAAACGTACAATAATGTTTTGGGGTGCTATATTCTTCCATCCCTCCAAAATTTCATCCTTGAAATTTTTCTTGTATAATGCCCTCTAAAAATATATGGGTGGTTATTTTTAATAATATTTGTAGGTTCCCATGTTTCTTACTATATTTTATGGTTTCTCTAAAGAAGTTTTACCAGTCAAGCTGTACATTTTCTCAATACTTGATCTCCAGTGTCAAGAATCTCAATAGGCTCTTCACAGTTATATATATCAACATCTAGTTCTATTTCACCATAGGTGATTACATGCATTCTGTTTGGCATGTACTTATTTCACAGTGACAGGAGGATGACATCATGAACATTTGATATACTTGGTGGAATTTGTAAACGCTAAGCTACATCCCCAATTCATTCTAGAATTTTGAATGGTATGATGTCCCTAGGGCTCAGTTTCACTTTCTTTTTGAACCTCACGACACCCTTCCTTGGATATAGATTTAGACATACAAGATCCACCACTTGGAATTAAAAATCATTTCTTTGGTTGTTAGAATAACACTTTTTACTACATTGGTGTGCTTTAATATGGGCCTAAATTATCTTTACCTTTGTCATTGTCTCTTGATTAATTTTTGTCCCTTTAAGTTTCCTCTCAGCAACTTCATCCCCACATGTTGGAGTTCGGAATCTATTCCCATTTCATTCTTCATATGGATAAATTTTAATACTAGAATGGAAAGTATTATTGTAGGAAAATTCCACCAACGGTATGTACTAATCCCAAATACCTTGAATGTCATGTGAGCGTGTTCTCAACATGTCTTCCAACATTTGAGTAGTCCTTTTAGAATGTCCATTAGCCTGAGGGTGATAAGCAGTACTCATATTAAGCACAGTATCAAAATAATAATGAAAAATCTTCAAGAATTTTGTTGTATGTTGGGGATCTTGATCATACACAACTGATATAGGTGCACCATGTTGTCTTACAAAATCGTTAATATATTGTCTTACTAGGTGCTCTAGAAAAAATCCCACCTTATTGTGAGGAAATTTTTAGATTTGGTAAGTTGCTAAACAATTACCAATAGGGCATCATTAATTCTTGGATTCCTTGGTAGTATTGTGAAAAATTACATCCTAATATCATCCCATTTCCCAATAGGTATAGGAAGAGGTTAGATGAATCCTTTATGGTGTTCTCTTTCTTCCTTCCACTATTGAAAAACTAAGAAACCTGCCACATAGTCATCAATTTATCTCTCGGTATTATCCCACAAGAAATGTTCCTTATGATCTCTATACATCATGGTGCTACCACGATTTATAGAGAAATTTTATGTATTGGAATCATCTAATAGTTCCCATTTTGGCCCAGGTATTAATAGAACACATAAGATCTTTCCAAATTTCTGGACAACATCCCCATGCATGAAGTCTTCCAATCAACCATCCTTAGTGGATTAAATATTCTTTTGAAGGTTCTCATCATCATATTGGAATATTTTAATATTATCTGGTAAATATTTTTTAGAAATCATTTTAAAAAAGGAATGATGTTTCCTCTTCCTTAATATCTCTCATATCCATATTTACTAGATCCAGGAATATATGATCTCTCTTAGTCCTCATTTGGGTCACAAGTCTAAGATATTTCCAGCAAAATGCACCTACTACCTTATTTTCCATTAAAAGGTGGTAGTGTATTGAAAAATCATAATTATTGAGTAACTCAACCTTCTACTTTTCTTCATGTTGAGTTCTTTCTATGTAAAAATATATTTCAAACCATTATTATTTGTATATGTCTCAAATATTTCTGCATAGATATGTTTTCTCCTTATTTTTAGGGAAATGATTATGATTGATAAGTCAATATCATGGGTTGGATAATTTTGTTCATATGTTTTCATATTACTTAACGCATAATAAATAACATTATCATATTTTATTAGGAAACAACACAATCCATTAATTAATGCATCGTTGTATATGAAAAACATTTCATTTATAAAGGGAAGTGTCAAAATTTGAGCATTAACCAATAATATCTAAAATTATTCCAAAAATTATGTACATTATTTTGTACATAAAAACATAACCCCTTTGTGTGTGAGTTTGGTAATAGGGTTAGTACATTGGAAAAAAGTATGAACGATACGCTGATAGTGACCTGCTTAGCCAGTAAATCTTTGTACCTCAGTTATGTTCATTGGCAGGGGCCATTATTGGATTTCCTTTGTCATCATATGATCAAATGAAATCCCATATTTACAGACCCTATGGCCAAGAAAAGAAAATGATTGAATCCAGAAACGATACATACTAAACTTCCCATATAATTATTTTCTTCTAATAATATCTGGAACAACATCCAAAAAGATCTCATGGTCCTCATAGATTTTGGAATATATAAAGATATTATCAATAAATACCACAAAAAATCATAGTGGTATTCCATGAAACCACTATTCATTAGATCCCTGAAAATAGATGGTGTATTGGTCAGTCCAAATGGCATTACTGAAAACATGTAATGTCCATACCTGGCTCGAAATGCTGTCTTTGGAATAACTTCATTCCTTATATAAAATTGACGATATCCATATTAATGGTCAATCTTTAAAAAATATTGAGATCCAAACTTTTGATTAAATACCTGAACGTTTAGTCAGAGGAAAACCTCTGACCATTTATTTAAAATAAAAGAAAAAGAAAAGTACATCAGACAGGCACAGCAAAGTGAGAACAACAATTACATATCAGAAAAGTCTGACCCATTTCCACATCCCTGATACACCATTTCCTCCACAGTAGCCGATTCCCACTCCGAACATTCATAATGTGTCAGAATCATGGCATACTTCCTTCTAAGATTGAGCTTCTCCGAAGAATGGAGCTCCTTAGAAGAGTTTTCAATCCGTACAACCATCCCACTAGAAGCTCTCGTAGTCATAGGCATTGGCAAGTGAGAATAGTCTTTCCGCGGCCTTCTTCATGGTGGGTCAGTCTTCACTTTCTCCACCACAGACACTCTATTTTTTCAACCTTGAACCATATCACTATAGGAGGGTTGAACCATACCACAATCATTTTCTTTCTCACTATCATAGCAGTCCCCCCATTTACTAGAAATGTGCACCACCCTATACCCGACCCTCTCCCCTTGATCCTATTGAGATTGACTGTTGGAATCCATCAAATTAAGGCAGGGTGGTTGTTGATAGAGTCACAGCCACCATGCATGCCTTTTTTCACATTACAATCTCCAACTAAGCTATCCAGTAGTGAACCATTGTCCATATTTTCTTCAGAGCCCTTCTCAACAATATATGTCCTCACAGTTCCCAGATCTTGATCACAAGTGCCAACACTAGCAACCCTTGACTCAACATCAGCACCTAAAGAAACAGAATTTTGATCCTCATGAGTCCTTTCAGCATCCTGCTCATGATGCAGGACCAAATCAACATCCACCAGGCATGCAAACCGATTGCCGAGCTCAATGTTGGCCGCCTGCCTCCCAGGTGTTTCCTACATCCCATCCACTATTATCACGGAACCAATGTCATTAGCAGTTTCCATGACAGGGGTTTCTTGATTCCCAGCCAACTTCACAATCCCAATATCCATGTGTTGATAGTGCCTCACAATCCCCTCTTGAGTTTGGGCATTAGGACCTGCAGCAACGACTTGCTCATCATGGATAGCAACAACTACTGCAGGTGCACTCACAGTTTCCAGGTAGAGAGAGTCCACACCACCATTTTTCCCACCCAGGTCCACATCTTTCTCCACAGAAGCACAACTTCGTTAAACATAAACATTCCTCTCAACACTAGCACCCACTTCCCTTCGGGGGCTTTCCATAAAGGATGGAACCTCAATCATTGGAGTCCCAGCAATGCCTCCTGCATCTTTAACAGCAGAAGAAGGCTCACCAATGCCTTTCAGGATATCAACCATACCCAAGTCCCGCTTCAACCTATTAAAAATATCACTGACCTTTACTCCAGGAGGCTCCGCACCTGGCTTCTGCAATTCATCCCCCATTTCCAGAGCCCCACTGTCCACTAAGTTCACCATCTCATGCCGAGGGAGTATGAGTTGTTCTACGTTCACCTCATCATCAACTGAATGCCCCTATGTCCTCAAACTCCCCACAGCATCAACTTCATGAGAAACCAAACCATTCCTCACCCTCCTGCACACCCTATCGTTCAGAGAGCCATTTCTCGAGGCAGACACACCATGTCCTAGCCGATGGCACACACTGTAATAATCAGCCCATGATTCAAACATAACATCCTGCTTCCATCAGAATTCTTTCCCATCAGTAATCCACACCCAGTCCACCAGCGTCTTGGAGACATCAATCTCCACACATATGCGAGGGAAGATGGGATGACACACAGTTTCAGTTTTTATGTCTGAGCACAGGTAGCGGCCGACCATGTTCCCAAGCATAGATAGAATGGAAGGGTTCTGGAATGGGAGAGGAAGGCCCGGGAAACGTACCCAAATCGTTGTACTCGGAATATCCCGCTGCATATGGAATTCAAAATTCCACCTATGAAGAAAGAAATGCATACCTCCACACCGTCGAGGAGCCTTAGACCACGCCGTGACGAGATCATCCATAGACCCAAAACGAATCATTATGTGTCGTCGATCGAGAAGACCAATCACCGCCCGATCTTGCATGTTCCAGGCTTCAAATACAAACCGATCAAAAGAATCAACTGAGGGACGACTTTGATGTAATAGAGCCACTAGATTCATCTTGAAAAGATCTGTGGAAGAGTTAAGTTATGAAGGCGCTAAACATAGTTGAGGCACTCCACGAAACAAATCTGGAACTTTAGGGAAAATTGAGATTCACGAGAACAGGGGAAAGAATTCGGAATTAGAAAATGGAATGAAAGCAGGCGGGGGCATCTGTGATGAAGAACGAGAATGAACTCCCCCCTCCGTTTGGGAGGGGGTAGGGAGGACCTCCATAGTCAATTCACAACCTCATGGATCCATCTTTCTTCAAACAAATAGAATAGGTGCTCCTCATGTAGAAACACTAGGGTAAATGAATCCATTATCACTCATTTTCTCTAGTTGTTTCTTCAACTCCACTAATTCCACATTGTTCATACAATAGGGATTATTGGATTTAGTTATTTCACCATGAATTAAATCAATAGATAACTCAAATTACCACTGTATAGGATGTCTAGGAAAATCTTCTATAAATATTTTAATGTATTCTTTCATAATAGGTACATAATCAATTTAAAGATCCATTGATGATGTTTTTTCTATCTCCCAAAGAATATAATTTATAAGACAAGTAATGGTGGATCTGGATAAGAACAAAATTTGGATTTTTCAGCTCCTAAGATAAGGTATTCTACATTATTTTCAAAAATTGTAACTTCCTTCTTCTAACAATATATTTTTGTATCATAATTTGAAATTCAATCCATACCAAGTAATATATAAAAATAAATCTTGTGTATGACAATAATGTCAACGACTAATGAATTTTTATTCATCATAAAGTGGAAAGATTGACACATATATTTTGTAATGATACTTCCCTTTGGAGTTTTAACTGTCAAATCCTTTGATAAATTAAAAGGGAAATGTCTAATTTTATTGGAAAAATGGTATGATATAAAAGCATGTGATGATCTAGAATCCAAAAAAATGCATTGGATTTGTTTGAGGAATTGATTAAAGTCTCTACTACCACATCCTTAGAAATTTTAACCTCAATAGGTTTGATCGCATAAGATTGGCCTTTCTCCTTTGGCCTTTTCTAAGTCATGTTTCCTTTATGCTTAGAAAACTCATTTTAATAGTGTCACATCTCTCTAAAATTTTATAATTCAACTTCATTAACTTGCTTCTTCCCCTTAAATTCATTATATCAACTACCCTTTTCCACCATAATAGAAAACTATCATTCTTTCAAGTGTTATACAGGATTATTATTTCGATAGTTCTCACATAATGGGTATTGATCCAGTACCTTATTCTTCTTTGGAACTTAACCTTTTCCATTATAATAAGAATACCTCTTCTTATATTTATTTCCATTAAACAAACTTGATCAAGAAAATTCCTACTCTGTTTTGATGGTACGTAATACATTTTCCTCATTTGATGAATTTTTTTGAGAAGCATGTCCCCTTAGAACACTTGGCATAAGGCCTTAAAAAATATTACCAATCATTCCTTTGATGTAATTTTTGTAATCTATGGCATACAAGTACAGTCTCATGAGGGTATCATCATACTCCGCAACACACTATTATTCCATTATTATTATGGTAAGGAATTTCCTCTTCATTTTAGTCCATTTCTCACAAGGGAAGTAATATTTGAAGAATTTTCCTTAATAGTTCTTCAATCCTTGTCTACTATTTCATCTTCTTCTTAAGTATATTGGATCAATGATCACCATTGATCAACATCTCCCTTGATGAAATATACTAATAGTACTACCTATTCATTTTTATTGCATCATAAGGCTAGAAGTATCATTTCAAGGGACTTGATCCACTACTCTGTTACAACTGGATTAGTTGTCTCACTAAAATATGGGTTCTTCTACCATATGAAACGATCCAACATAGGTGTAGATTGGTTATTCATCGAAAACTTGGTATGTAGTCCTAATATGGTCATTATCTTCTCAACTATAACACTAATTATGTTAACTTGATCCATGGGGAAATCCTTATATTTCCTATAGGTATTGATTACATTTCATCAATTAGGATTCAACACTAAACAATAGAATACACTAAATTAGGTTAAGAATTGTAATGAATAATATTTGAACAATCAAAACACTTAATATAAATTTAAAATTTATATATAGCTAATGTCATAACCATAAAGACGGTTTCATTGAGGACATATTTAATTTTAAACCCTTCATAAAATTTTGTAATGAAAATGTGAATTATCCTTAGAATATCCCCTCAGAGTGTTAAACCAGTTGTGCAGTAAGGCCCATTTTTATATATGAGGTTACATCGGGTCTATCCCAAAACACCTTGTCATAGTTCTTACTCCTAGGTACATTTGTATCAGAACCACGTCCACTTGTAGTATCCTGATAGGGATGTATTTCTAGGAAGAGCAACATAATCTCTACTTAACCCAAATTCTAGGATATTCTTTTAAAATTATCTTCAAAATCTATTTTATGGTTATTTCCTCTAAACTATGTTTTCTAAATCTAGTTTCCATGGTTTCTACTAAAATTCCCCTAATACTAACTTTAACGCCCTAACCCATGAAACTTGTAGTCGATGGATTATTTTATTATATTGGAATGATTAAATGAAATTAACTCTTATAGGGAAAATATTTTTAGCAGTTTTGGATGACTATATTATATACATGATACCCATAGAACATTGGGAAAGATATAAAATATAACATGATTCATAATAGTATGAAATAAACTGGATCCTTGAAAGCTCATTAAATGATTTCTTCTTGATAACCTAGGGATATGAAACATAATAATGTTGATATCAAATTCTCTATAAGGGATAAATGAAGAAATAATTGCCGAATTAAAATCCATAAATAATAGACATTATGTAAAGGTAAATAATTTGAAAAACACATGCCATTAATAAATTGGTAATGAAAATGTATCAAATGATATTTTTTTACAGTTAACAGATCATGGAAAGTAATAAATTAGTACTGAATGAAGAAAATGATTCTTTATCAAACATAATATATCTAAAACATGAACCATTATACCATCAAGGTAGTTTTTTTCTATGGGTAGAAACTCATCTGATTCTATTTGGAAACAAACACAATGGTCTTTTTGAGAACTATTTTGTCTCGTGAGAGCTGTCGATGCATCAAGGCGATATAGTGAGCCCTGGATGTCACTAAAAGTTAAAATAATTCTTCAGAAAAATATTTAATTAAATAAAAATATGCCTCGTTAATATTAGTTTTGAGTAGAGGATACAAACTACTCAATATTTCCCCAGTTAAAACAACAATCAAAATAAACACCACTTGTAAAATGGTATTTGGATTTGAAAATATTCATATACATGATAAAATAATATGTATATTTATATTTAAATTTAATTTCAAATGAAAGTTTATCTAAAATGTGATGTAGATACAGAACATAAGAATTATTAGGTTCACAATACCAAGTAAATCTCAATTAAATGGAAATTCAGATGAAGTCCCTTACCACATTGTAATCAATTAAATAATATGACCAAAAATTTATAATAATCAAATTAATAATTAAATACAATGAATATAAATATAATAATAATATTATATATAAAATGTATGTATACACAAGCCACATACAAATAATAATTGTTGAACAATGGAAATCTCACGAAAATAAAAGTGAGATGAGAAACCCCTTACCTTATGTATGAACGTGGTATGCACTAGACCATAACATCATGAATAATCAAATTAAATCCATTAATTATTTTTTCATAACCTTATCTACATGTATCTAATTTATTATAATTTTATTATGTTCATTTATGTCTTTTTGGATGAGATATAATATAAAAAGTTTTTACTCAGGAGCATTCATTTCATTGGTTTTCATGATCTGTATACTTTTATATGAGTATTGAAGTTCATGTGTAATGTATATAATATAATACAATTGAATTTATATATTATCAATGAACATAATGATGTTTAAATAGTTAAATATATCATCTGTTTTTGTGTTATGTGGAATCATTATTAGATAAATCATTAGTTATTATCATTTAGATTGTTACGGTGGTTTTTCAATCACAACGAACCAGTTTGGTTCTATTATTTTTCATATTTCAAAAATTATGGTTCAAGAATAATTATATAAGATAGATATAAATTTTATAATCCATTTCAACCATAAAAATGGGTTTATGACATTACTTGAAAATAAATTGAATAACGACCGTTCACAGTCCACGAAGGTTGTAAATTGGCACCTCCCAGACAATGATTTAATTTCTAAAATAAAAGAGAGAGAGAGAGAGAGAGAGAGAGATAAAAGATATTGTTGGTGTTTCTTCCATTAACATGATATAATTCAAGTATATATATATGATAATGGAGTTATAGTTGTAATTTTTATGGAGGATTTTAGGATATGATAACAAAATAAAGGAACTTGTAATGAAATTGAAAGAAAATAGAAGTGTATTTTACCTCTTGAATACACATCCTTGAGAATCTCCTTGTGGGATTGGTTTTTGGTATTTTGGAAATAGAATGATCTCCTAGACATGATAAGAGACTATTTATGATTATTTTTTCAGAAAAATCATAGTATTCAAGGAATATAGAACATGGATAAGAGGGATCGATGTGTGGTTTTTATAGTAGATGAGAGGGGAAATTTTTTATTATCGTAATAATTGTTTTATTAATTTTCTATAGAGAACAAATATAGTTTGATTATATTGACCAATAATAGTAATATTTTCATCTATGTTCTAACCATGAGTTCTTACATCAGGCACAAATCACCTAAGACTCAATAAATCTTGTATTTATTATTTATTGTAAATTAATGTAATTTACTATTACCCAAAAATTCAAGTATTTTAGAAAAATCCCAAAAATTAACCCTAACCATTTTTATACATTTATAATTCAAAAATGAACTAATGTTTTGGAAAATAATATTATAAATATGATAAATTTTTTTTTTTTTTAAATCATCATTTTTTTGAAAAATACATATTTTAATAATGTAACTAATTTTGTAAGACTTTGAAAAAATAACCAGGGTATCGTGAAATTATATTAAAATAATAATACATTAACTTATGATTATATTTTATGAAAATAAATTTTCATTTGAATAATTATATTAATTATAGAATCATAAATATACATTTATGTCTTATAAAAAATATTATTACATAATTAATAATATTTATATCATACATTCATTTATATAATGCCTAAATTTTATTTATACTCTCATGGGTGAGATTACTATTAATTTGACGATTTAATATTCATATGGGTTATATTACTACTCGTAAGGGTAACATTACTATTCATATGGGTAGGTTAATATTCACAAAAAATTAAGTTGATCCTTTCAGACTCAAATTATTACTCTCATCACAACCGTGAATGTCTATTTTTCGAAAGACAAATCATTGAAGTGGAAAACTTATGTATAATGGATAGATTATAAAATTTATATTGAAAATGTTTTTTTATAAGGAATTAGTGTTCTTTACATAAAATATATCAAATGAATTGAAATTATTTAAGAAGAAACATACCGTAATGTCTTGGGGTGTTATGGAAGGTTCCACTTTAGTAACGATCTAGCCCCACTCCACATACCTCGATGTCCCACTCACTAGTCAACATGAACATATACTGATAAGGTGATGTATAATTATCACTTCTATGATAATAATAATTGTTTCCATGATAAATGGTAAGCCATTAAATGAAAAATATCACATCATAAACTGACATCTCTAGAATTATGAAGTCTTATACACGATCAAAGCTAGTAACCACTATCTGAAATTTTGAAAATATATAGAGACAATAAACATTATTTCATAGGTGAATCTCAATTTATATAATTCCAAAGGATAATTTAACAAGTGATCCCAAACTTATAAACACTTTAGAATATATGAAAGAATTGGATGCACCCAAATCAATTAATGAAGAATTTATACTAAAAGAAACAAATACATCCCCATAAAATATTGTATTCCCCTCTACACCATCAAACTAATATAGAAAAAACACATAAATTTATCCAAAAAAATATTATATAATTCACTAGAGTGTCATGATTAAATAGATTCATCAACACATGTGGATATATAAATGTTGATGAAGTCCATATCCTACACCATAACCTGGATTTTTGTACACATCCATGAAGCCCTCTCCATAACTACATAAGATACCTCATATTTCCCTGCATATGGAATTCCATAAGTTAAAGTTTATAGTCCTTATTTTATTTCCCTTTTAACACATAATTGTACCACATAACATAGTCATATACCCCAGATGTTGTCGAAGAACACTTTCACTTCACAGAATATAAAAATCATCCATGTAGTCTACCCTATGACTTCCCATTCAATCATTCTAAATAAGAAAATGGTACTAAACTGGGTAAAACACCAGTTAGTCCACTAGAATGTTAAATAATACATAGAATTGTTTTTTCTTCACTTCCCTTTTATTTCATAATTACCTTATGAAGAAATATAGCAATATTAATCTGATAAATGTTCATAAGATATCATTTAATCTTGTCATGAAGACTAGTCCTAATCTGTCTTATATAATAAGCCTAATTCCCAATAGTAATAGAATAAAATTCAATCAATGTGGTAATTCATGATGAATTTATGGATGGTATCATCATCCCAAATAGATCTCTATAACATTCGGAGTATAATCTATTTTAACTGAATTTAGGTAGGACAATTTGAAGTAGAGGTCCTTCAAGGTCTCTCATGTTATCCCTTTAAATCTATTATCATTACGTATAGCTTACCACCAATTTTTAGTATTTCCCTAAAGTATAATGGTCTAAATATACACCATTAAATCCTTTAGGTTCTCTGCTATGTCAGATATCTTCTTGATGATTCACATCAATTCCACTATATCTAATAGGATTATTGTTCCCTCAAATATTGGGGTATAATGGAGCTGTAAGTCATAAAAAAATAAGCCATCATCAGCCAACCCCTATGAGCTCCTTCACTATAGAAATTTACCAGATGACAGAGTCCTTGGTGGATTTGTTTTACCTTGACTAGATATTGAACAAAGGGAGCAGGTTTATTTTCATCCATTTTCATAATATATGGTGAAATTGGATGTGAAAGTCTTCTACAAGACATAATTTCCTAAAATTCCACATAAAACATTATTTAAATACAATAGATAAACCAAAAAATGATACAATAGTTCATATTCACATATAAGGATTCACAAAAAAGGTAGATCCTTAGATGATATGTAGGATAATAAGGCATAAACCCCTAAAAACAACCCATTACCCAAGACAGGCCTCTGGTACCTTCATGTTTTGTTTGATCTATATATATACACTAAATCATTGAATTCCCCTGATCAAATAAATTAATTCATGAAATAAGTATCAAAAATAACTTATCATTATTTCAATAAGAACATAATATTTTAGTATATGTCTACAGTAATAAACTGGAATATAGAAATGATCCTACATTACAAAACATGATGCATGATTGAACAATAAATCTCATAACTCATTATAGAATTTTCCTATGCATCAGAAAAGTTAAATTCAATCAACAGTTACATAAAATAGGAAAAAGTAACACATTATGTTAACTTGGAGGTCCACTACACATAAATTTTTAGGCATTAACACAGTTCACATGCTCGACTCTCAACAATCCTACCAACTTTCTACCATATCCAAAATCATGGAAAAGAGAAGATACGAGTCAGTTCACCTAGTTCTATGATTCCATTTTTTACACCCAGACCAAAAACACTGGGTTTGAGATAGAACACAATATGACCTCATTTGTTTCCTCTATATACACAATTGGATTCAAAATATCGATGTGGAAAAAGGTGGCATCATTTGGGGAATATTTCCTCAATTCCAAGTAAAAAATAGTTCCCAACAATGGATGAGATTAAAAATAAAGAAAAAATTAACAAATGACAAAAATAAAAATCCCCATAGTATAACTATACAAAATAAGTACCAACCCATTTTGAATCAATATGGCATGTTAGACACATAATCCCATAATAGAATTGGGGATCTCAACAAGAGTTGGATCTATTTAAATGTAATAAAAATAATGAAATGATGAAAATAAAATCCAGCCTAATTTCAATAATGGAATTCCAACATCCCCTAGTAAATCATCTCAACCCCCCACCATAGGACCATTTCAATTCATCTGATCCCTATTAATGATATATGACAGCACACTGAAATTCCCATGTTGATTTTGAGTATAAAACTCTGTAGGACACCACAAATGTCTCATAAAAAAACATCATAAGATATATTTTTAGATTATATGAATAAAAATAATGAAAATATATGAAAAAAATGACATAAAACATTACGTAAATTTTGGGTCCTTAGAAATATTATCTACATACTTTTGCTCCATGCTGGAAGGAACATTGTTTATCCATGTCTAGAACATCCCCCTTAAAAGGGATAACCAAAAAATGATTTTCAAAAAATTTTGATGGATGGGGTATCCCTGACACATTCCTACCTCTTGTATAAGGAATCAATATTAGGGAGAAGTCCATATGGCTAAACCATCATGATTATCATTAGAAGAGAGAGGAAAAGTACAAAAAATAGATACAAATATATAAGATTATATATCAAACATCACATCATATCAAATAAGATTCGTAGAAAATATAAATTCATATGTAAGAAAACATCATACATTTTTCCTTGGGGTATCACAACAACCTCATGTGATCAAACATCGTGATAATTCATATGAGCGACAAAAAATTGTCAAAAAATCATGCCCTGAAATCATATAAACTTGTTTTAATAATAAGAATGTCCTACCTTAGGTGCAACCAATATTTATGGAAATAGTCATTGTCTAACTCCATTTGGACTATATAGAATCATATAATCTTTCCCATTTGATCCTAATTTATAATTCATGGTTAAATTCTTAATATAATACACACCTAATAAGAATGAAATTTTCAAACATAATAAAGGAGATCCACCAATGACAATGGTATTGGTCTAAATTTTATATATATTCCAATTATATGAAGCTGTTTGTTGATTCTACCAATGATCAATAATTATTTTATATATATTTTGAAAACACTTTTATATATTCATGAGTTCATGGATATAATTTTATTTGATGAAGGAGAACATGTGAGGATTTATTAAGATCAAAATATAACACACCAGATCGGAATCATAAGATCGAACCATGCTTGTATAGTAGAATATATTAAATAAAATGGACAGAGATGAGTATAAATTTTGATAATAGGACCCCTAGTGTAATGGGTTCAAATAGATCATGATATAATGAGATAAATTGATAGATGTTATGTTTATAAAAAATTGCATGAAATTATGCATCACAGTTGAGATCCAAATGATGCTAGTGGTGAGCTAGTGGAGCTGATGTTACTTCATCAAGCTAGTGGGCACTAGGAATAATATTTTATTCCTACTAATACCATCATCCAATCATTGGAGATAATGCAGATTATTCTTGATATTGTATTATCACTAGCCTAACCCCTATCCAAAACAAGTTTCCCAAGAACCTTTATCTAGCCTCAAAAATAGTCAAACAAATACAAAATCTCTGTAGTGATAACATGAGGTATACCATTAATAGATGATGTCAAATTTTCACTCTCTTTATTATCCTAAATCCCCCAACTCATTCCCTATAATACTTTTTTAGTATTAATGGGGAGTAGAGCCAAACCCGCCTACTTTTCTCTTCCCCTACATGTGGAACAACAAGGTGGTTTATTTTCAATCGCTCAACAAGATATTACTGGTAAAGACTTTTCATACTTCCCTAATCAGTATACTTTTATTTTTACTCTCTATATAGTTTTTTTGTGTACCATGGTTGAACTGTAAGCCAATTTTGTATGGTTATTCAGTTTATTCTTTCTGTACAGGGTTTTTGAGCCCTTATTAAGACTAGTTCCTACCCTGAAAATTGATAGAGATGGATTTATTATTTACCAAGCTATTATTTCCTCATTATTCGTCTCTAGATTAAATTCAATTTTGGATTTAGTTATTTTTTGTTATGTCTATGTACATTATTTTTTCTTGGACCTCTTTGAAGTTAAATAATGAATGTCCTCTAAATAGTATAGGGTTCTATGAAGGATTTCACATTCTTTAGGGACTAAAATTTTTTAATCATTATTTAATGTATTTTTAATATAAAATGTATAAATTTTTAAATGATATTTGATTTGAAAATCAAGTTTCACGTGATTTCCACTTCAATTCAATGTTTTCCCCCAAATTTAATGTTGGTGAAATTTTTTATTCGATAAATCCTACATTTCATGATATTTATCAAATTATTTATGGCCTTAATATGTGATTTATATTCTTTTATAAAATATTTTTTGGATCTTTAAAGTGATTTTTCAATAATATTTTACATCTTTTATTATCATTTCATGTAACACTAAAAGTTCAAATAGATGTCGATTTACATAAAATTGTTTCTTTTTATAAAATAATGTTATTTGTAATTACTGTTTCTTCAAAATGGTTATATTAATGTACTCGATTAAACATTTATATATAAATATATATTAATCTATATGTTTACTAATTCACATGATAGTGAGTAAATTTTTTCAATGAGAAATATATATATTTATATATATATATGAGTAAAAAGCTGGGAATTTTATGAATTCATAGGGTGATACTAAAATGAATTTTGATATAATTTTTTAATTAGTTTTCTTAATTTCAAATTATTAGGCTCATTTTGAACATTCAAGCAGGTGGTTTCGAAGAAAAAAATTACTTGATAAAGTATATATATTTTATTTGGTTTACAACTCAATCTACATTTTTATTAATATATTAAATAGTTTTTAGGGTCATTTGTAATAATATTGGATATTTTTTATGGGTTTCATGTTTATGGATGTGTTACATTGATTAATGGGAATAATCTAGCTCTTGGGATCACCATGTACATAGGTGGGCCATATAGTCATAGTAAACTAAGGGAAGGTATGCCCTCCAAATCATGTGGAATTTGCTATAATACCAAATAAACTACATGAACATGATATGGATTGTTTTCCATGAGAATACATTCCTTCTACCATCAAATTTATCATTAATTATAACGAAATTATATTGATCTATTGTAGAGATTATTAGGATTCATGTATGATTGAAAAACCTTAGAGACCTAGGGATGTGCATTAAGCTTGATCTTTTTATTTATCTTTTCTTATTTACTTCCAAAATAAATATGTTTTTTAATTTATTTTTATAGAAATATCTCTTTATAAAAATTCTTCCTTATATTTATTATTTTAAATGATATATTTCATTAAATTTCATATCCTTTATTGATTTGATAATATGTTTTATTTTAATATGAATTAAATCATTTAACTGGTTTCCAAATAAAAAAATAGGCAATCTTATTTTTCTAATTAATTTCTAACATCTATATAAGGATCATTAATTTAACAATGTAAACATGGGTTTTGGTTTACCATTATCATGACTAATGATGTTTATGTTCATTCCTATATTTTTCATTTTGATTTTATATTCTATTTCTATTCCTGTCCATTATTTGAGTGTTCATTACTTTGATGGTTACTAGTTTAGTCACATTTAGGTATGTTGGTTATTTTATTTTATTTTATGATATTTTATATCTTCAAAAATGGAATTTTATTTATTTTTAAGGATATAAGGTAGAAATATCTTATTTTGGACAAATAAAATGCATCTTGTGTCATATTTTTGTGCATCTTTTCATTATAGGGGAGGGAGACCAATGGTGGGTAAAGAGATTAGTGTAGATGATTATTTATTCTTATTTATTTATAATATACACTATATTTATTCTATAATTATTCTTTTTTCATGGATGTAAAATAAATGAATGGGTTATTCATACATTTTATTTTTTTACCTACTACATTCCTAATTATTTATTGGGATAAATTGTTCCTAATTAGTTTTACATTTATTCCTGACACTGGTTCCTACCTCGTGGTGATTTGTAATGTGAATCATCTATTTCATGGGACATTTCAAGAATCTAATTGGGGGAAATATAATATTGGGCTTTCATAAAGTAGTATCATACAAGCATAGTGTTATTTAGGAAGTATAGTTAGACAGTGATAGGAATGGAATTACATTGGTGAAAGGTACAAAAACATTATAGAAAACAATTTTAGTACTATACTTTAATTTACCAATTAAAAGTTGTTCATGAGCCTTTTATTTATTTTTAGTAATTTTTTAAAATTATTTATGTGTTTTGAGTGATCATAATTGGATTTTAACTATAGTCACATGGTGAAATCGTATGGACTAGGAAGCCATGTGGATCCCAACTTCACTATTCGGGTTTACCTCTAGGGGAAGATGCATCATATGAACTAGGTATTCTAAATAATGTGTCTGATCTAATCACTAATATTAGTAGCTCTTATGGTTATTTGATGTTTTTAAATTATATTTATTAGGATTTTACAGGACTTTTATATTTTTAAAAAATATATTTTTTTAATCATTTATCAAATGGTGTTTTATTTTCAGGATAAAATTTATTTTATAAAAAATTGTGTATATATTATAAAAATTAACATGATTTAATCAAATTATTAAGGTTTTTATTCAAAATATTGATACTTAATGAAAAATGATAAATGGGTTTCTAAAAATAATTCTTAATGAATTGGGTGTTTTATGGATAAATGAAACTTCATGTTGATACTTTTATTTTTATAAAATTGTTTTCATGTCGTGTTTTAAAATTTCAAATTGAATATGAGTTATTTGGATTTTGAATAGAGTGGAATATTCTAAATAATGACCTATAATATTTAAAACATCATTTTTTGAATAATATTGATGTTAGGGAGTTTTTGAAAAATAATTTTTAAAATTTCATTTAGATATATTGATCGGTTTTCAATTTTCAAATTTGTATTTGATTTTATGAATATAAATGGTTGTTTTTTATTTCATAGAGTTCTTCCTTTTTTATGGTTAACCCAATTTGGGGGAGTAAAATTTTTATGTACCTTAATTTAAATAGGATATTGATGTTGTGGATAGATTTTTATATAGAATGTTTTAGTATCCTATCTGGATTTAGTGTCATATTATATCTCTAGTTGGATTATATTTTAGTTATGGAGTGTGTTATTCGGGTAGAAAATCATTCATAGACTCAATCCTGAGTGGGGATGTTGAGTCCCCTCTTTGTGAGTTTAGTTCTTACGAATCCTTATTTTTTTCATTGAGGTATCTGAGTAAATATTTTACCATCATGGAGATGCAATCTATTTGGTGATTATTAGTGCCCACTATTTTTATATATATTCTAGTATTGTGGGAGTATTTGTTTTGAGGGGATGAAAAATGTAATTATTAGGTTCATTAAAGGGAATATGGATGGGTGATAACTCTATCATTAGTTATACCCTCACTGGTTATTTATTTATTTATTTCAGTTCCGCTAGATATTGTTTTTTCGGGTGTGATTCTTCATGTTTCTACCTCTACCACTTTTTTATAATGATATATTTAGCTACACCTGTTCGAGAGCATTTGGTATTATATAATTTTTGTTATAACCTGTTATCTCTCATTTATGTCCCATGGGATGACTTTTTTTAGGTGATATTACTCATAATATTTTTTATAAATATATGTTTGAATCAAATGAAAATTTAGATGTATCCTCAAATGACAGTAATGATTTTCTTCTTTTGATTTAGATATTATTCTAGGTGAATTAGCCACTCATACAATATCCTTTCATGTTAGTGTACTATTTATAGTTGGCATATTTCTTATTGATCTAAAGCATCATTAATTTTACATTAATGGATTTTCTATTTGGGTTTGGGTTCCAAGGGTGATTTGAGGCCTTTAGGTTTTCCTGATTCTGGAGATGTGTTAAATTCAAAACAGATATCAAGACATGGGTCCCATTGTGGATCAGTATTTTAGAGATGTAATTATGTTGTATGGAGACCCAAATGTTAGGTTTGATCTTGTTCCATTTTATTATTTATCATAAGGTCCCTTGTTGCTTATCATTCTATGGAGGGAGGGCTTGAATGTTGAGTTTTGAGGTTCTTTATGATATTAATTGAGTTTGAGAGGTAATTGTGTTTTGTTTCTTTTAGTTCCACAAGTCTAGTCATCGACATGATTAGGGTGTTCCATGGTATTATAGAATCATTTTTCACAAAATGAGTTATGATCTTGTATTTTTCTCTAGTAATCTAAATTAGTTGATGCTTTCTAGGTGTAAAAATAATTATGGTTGGGAGAATTAACACACACTAACCTTGGTTTAATTTATTATTTTATTATAATTATTTACATTCAATTATAATATCCTTTTCTATAATGACACATCTTAAATGTTTTTATTTTATATGTTTACAAACAAGAACACTATCAGAGCATGAATAGGGGAAAACATGTGTTGATCATGGAAAATAATATGTAATTAGAAACAAGATAAATGAATAGTCGATTAATTGATTTTTTATCTATATACACATCCATTGAAGTATTCTCCAGGTCCTCTAATATGTGGCACATGGTAAGAAAATAGTCTAGAAAACTATACTACTAACACATGTTCAATTCCCAATCATTTAAAATATGGAATATCAAATTCCACATCCCTTTTTCCTCTTAAATCAAGAAACACCCCCCCCCCACATTGTCGTCAATCTATAATACATAGAAATGATGGGTATAAACTTAACTTCCTCATCTTATTCACTCATGTCGGTGAGATTTCAATGTGGATTTTTCATGATTTCTCATACCAAGCATCACGGTATGGAATCTTCTCCCATCCCCCCCTTCCATTTGTGTTTCCTATCTCTCCTAAATCCTCATGATCCAATGGAAAAGTATAACCCAAATTATAGTTTTACATTGTTTTATTCTTGATGTTATAGTTCATGAGCCGTGATTGTTGCTGGTTCATGCAATGGACATTATGGGTGATGGTCATGTAATTGATTACATGTAGTGTTTTCCAGATTCTTCCTCTATGGATCCAATTTTGTTTTTGGTATGGTGATTTCTTATTCCCTCTTTGTACATTAGGTTGTCTTGGACCTCTCTTAGATTTAATAGATCCTTTATTATTAAACAAAACATGTTCCCAATCGGTTACACCATACATTATATCTTTAAATTCTAGAACCTGAGTTAGTTGTATTTTTAATCCCTAAAGTAGATATAAAATTATTATTATTATTATTATTATTATTGTGGATAAATAATATTTTATGTGAAAATCATTTATCACATAATTTTCAATTTAATTTAATGTTTTTTCCAAAATTGAATGTTCGTGAATATTTTAATTTTATTAATCTTTCACATGGTGATATTTAATTACAAAATTGTCCTTCATGGATAATTTATATGATTAATAAAATGGGTTTTGGATATTTAATGGGATTTTTTAGTTGGTTTTAATTTTTTACTTGGTATTTCATATAATGATTAAAAATCCAAGTGATTCTAATTTAATTCAATATTTTTATTTTTATAAAGTCATGTGGTTTGTAAATGCCATTTTATTTCAACAGTTATGTGAATATACCTATGTAAACCTATATATGTCTCTGTGTGTGTGTGTTTCAAAATTCACATGGGACTATAAAAATTGGCACAACATGAAAATATGTTTGTGTTTTTTTATGTGTAAATATACTTGAGCATAAAAATTGTGGAATTTTTATAATTTATTGGTTCATTATTAGAATAAAATTTAGATCATGTTATTTTAGAATTTCCAAAAGTCAAATTATGGGTCCCATTTAGAACCATCATGTTTATGGTTTCATAGTACAAAATTCTTTTGTAAATTAAATATTTTTTGATTCAGTTCTAAAGTATTTTAAATTTTAATTGACATATGAAATAGTGGTTTGATGGATTCATTCTTGTTCATAACTATTTAATAGTGATTAATTACTATAAAAGTGTTACATTGCTAAATATAAAAAAGTTAAAAAATGTTATTTCTAGGAAAAAAGGTAGGTATAGTGCATTATGAATGCTTGGAAAAGGTAATCAAAAACAATCTTGTGGACTATGAAATAAAAGTAAATAATCCAAGTGCTGATTATATAGATTGGTTACCATATAAATAATTTCCCCCCCCCCCCCAACTGCTCGATCATGTGGATGATATTTTCTGAATTAATCATTAAGTGTACAATGATACTAGGTTATGTATTATCCTTAAGGGACTTAGGCTTCCTATTGTGATTTATTTATTTATTTGTCTATTAATATTTATTAAAAAATATTCAAATAGATTAATTTTTGTTATGTTAATTGAATCTTGAAAAATAAAATTTCATACCATTTGTAATTTGGAATTAATGTTTTTCTAAAAATATATTTCCCAATATGAATTAAAAAAACATTTACATTTGAAATGAATAAAAATATATTATTTATTCTAAATAAATCTATAAAAAAAATTAACTATGTATTTAAAATAAAAATAAAATGATATATAGTTTAATGGATTTAACAAGGGGTGTGGATAACCATTTTCATGTCTACTAGAAGTTATTCTCACTCTTATATTTATCATTTTGGTTTCAGGATCTAGTTTTATTCTTAACCACTATTTTAGTGTTTATTAGTTAGATGGTCACATGAATATCCAAAGGGAGGAATGTTTGTAGTATTAATTTATTATAGTGTTATTTTACCACTATGTTTAAATTGGCTATTTCTTCTATCTGTAGAAAAATTCTAGAGATATAGATTGTTTTCCAAAGAAATGTATTTTGGTGGTGGATTAGTGTTCATCGTCATATTGTAGAGGTGGGATATTGGGGGGATCAGATAGACAGGTTTATATATTTTCCTATCATTTTTTATTTTATGAAATCATTATTTATTGATATATATTTTAATTAAAAAACAATTGATGTATATTTGGGTAAAAAAAATTCTTTTTTATTTCACTATGTATTTATTAATTATTTATTTGGATAAATTATTTCAATTGGTTTGACATTGATTTTCGGCACTAGTTTTCATCCTAGGGTGATCTAGAATGCACCACAGGTATACAATGGTCTGGATTGGGCATATGATGGTGGGATGGATCAGGTGGATTTGTTAAAGATACTCTCTTAGATGTTTAATGGAATGATCATCTGATGTTTATCAAACAACACCTAATTGAGGAATTAGAATGTAAGAGAAATAATTTCATATCTTCGTCTACATGGTTGGAATATCAACTTCTTATGGAGTATTTTCTATATATTTCTCTCCAATAACTAAATTTCATTCTCAGGTGACCTTTCCTTCAACATTACCAACATATGGAAGAAACATCCATCGAGCTACACCTTCTCATAGCATGTTCTCTAATTTCCATTATTTATGTGTTTTCATCAGATGAATGAAAATAATTCCTCTGAATAACCATGTTGGAGATTGGGTCCCTAACACATATGAACATCTACTTATCCATTCCCTATAAATTTATCACATTGATCACCATTGTGTCCTACATTTGTGTGTGTAAGGATTGTAAAAATTTCAACCAATCCAAATCAAATATGTTCCCCATTTAGATTCTAACTAGTATCTCATCATATTATATATTTTAATATTCTTGTATTTGCTATCCTATAACCAACTTATGTGCACTGTTTGATGACTTATATTCATTTTTATGAATGTTAATAAATTTATTATCATGTCGTTATTATTATTCTACATTCCATAGTATGTGATCACATCTTAAGAGTAGCATTCACACTAAAAGGTCATATAAATACTACACTATGATGAGGACTTAGAAGATCCATGACATTATTCATAAATATATGTTCTATAGCCAGATGATATCATTTGAGGTACACAAATAATATAAGTTATCATGGGTGGAGACTCATTAGACATTGATGAACCTTCCAATGTCATAATACCTTAGTAATATCAAAAGTAGGATATTAAGTGAATGAGGCACGCTAGTCACAAGTCCACATTTATATACATCATTAGATGTTCATATCTACAAGTGTTTGTATTGGTCCTTAGATTTTATTATTAACATTAATGAGTATCAAAAGATTCCTAATTAGATGTATTGATGAAAATAGTGATGAGATATGGTTGTGGAGAGCAAGGATAATTTGGGTGTTGCATGAGTAATATTAAATTAATGAAAATTTTGAGAAATTATTTTCCAATTTATTTTTATTATTAATATTGTTCTCTCAGGAACAATTATGGAAATGATACATTATAAATAAATCATTGGCCATGATGTTATATAGGCATGTTTTATTTGAGGAAATTCAATGAAAGAGACATCGTGAACATTGGTTTATGGAATAAATATTCAATGTGGTTGACTATACATATTGTGAGAATGTGATTAAATTACACAGTGAGCATTTTTATGATGAATTATCCCATTTAAAAATGTACTTAATTATCTATAGGATCCTTGGTCTGTTCTAAGATTCTAACATTGAATTATAGGTTAATACAAATGAGAAAGATTATTAAACAGTCACACACTATGTGTATCAAAATTCTCAGTTAAATAATATATTATTTATTATTTATTTAAAAAGATGACTAATATTATTCTAATATGTGGTGGAATAATTATTCATGTTTTCTTGGTTGCATATATTTCATCTCTAGTTAACATAGAGAATATAATGTAAGAAAAAAATTTAATAATTCATTATTTTTTATTTACTGAGTATAATATTTATTCATTCATTGGAGAATAAATTAGTGATATCTATTTATTAATGAAATAGTCATTATTCAAGACTCGATAAATGTTGTTGATGAATAAATGAAAAGGATTAATTATATATTGAGAAATAATATATATTTAATATTATTTGAATAAATAATATTTAAATTTAATTCTTGAGTTTAACACATATAAAAAATTATTATTATTATTAACATGGGGTTCTGTAGAGATTAAATAAATATTAAAGGAAACATTTTCAATTACTTGTTTATAATCCAAGAATTATACAAACCAAATCATATTAATTTCTAAGAGATCCAATTGATTTTTATTGAATAGTGAATCCAAAAAATAATATTAAATCCCTATAGAGGTACTTTCTCTATGAACACTCCCATGAATGGAGAATAATATTTCCCCACGTTCCACTATCGAGTGAGGGGAGATCAAAGATATTCCATTAGAAGTGATTCTTGGTGTGATCAGATGAGAATGATGGAATTGATAGGATCTTCCATGCCATCTTCTATAGATTCATATGACAACGTTCAGAGAAATATAGAAGATAACTGGATCACTACTACAAGTAATTTCCCCTAAATTCCTAAAATGAAAATATTTTACGATGTAGACCTATTTTCACATATGTAAACAAATAAAAAATCCTCATAAAATAATTATTTAAGGGATTAATTTATTAGAAATTATTTTCTGATGCTCTTACCCTCTAGTTCTGGGGTTTTATCCATTTTATTTATTATTTGATTAAATTTCATTGATCCATGTATTTATCATTATGCCAATCATATATTGATCATCAATCAAGAAAAAATAAAAGTTTGTTAAGAACTATCACACACTGCCGCTGAACATGGAATATTAAAGTGGTTCCATAATAGGGTCACATAATTATTTATAATTATTAAATGATAATTTATTTATTTAAAAATAAATAATTGGTTTTCAATATCTTTTTAACTGTTATTTAATCCTAATTTTGATACATGATTATTCCCATTTTTTCTTGTAAATCCAATTGAATCGATCAATTTTATTAAAAAAAATTAATCCTAATAACTCTTCTAAAGGTTATAGGGAATCTAGTTGGTTAAAAAAATGTAAACACCATGTAACCCAAAGGTACATGTCGTGTACTAGTTTTAATGCACTTGGAATTGATTAAAACTTATTTTAGGGAATGATCAATTATAATAAGAAATTCATTTAATTATACACTTGTTGTTGACTAGTATAGCTTGGAATATGGTATACCTGTGTAACATCGCCGAACTGAAATCCACTAAACTGGTGCTTTGAGCCGGGAGGTTATATAAACTTAAGCACGTCTCCCCGTACGCCAAAGGCTGCCAACTAGAAGCGGGGGTCGATGTAGTCAAGTGAGGATACTATACCCCCTTTTTATCAGAGTAAGCCACAACTGAATAAACAAATAGTGGAAACAAAACCAATTAAACATGGAACATGTATATCAAACATTCACAATAGTAAAAATTTCATTTCAAGCTACAAGTGAAAAAGTGAACAAAAATCCCAAAAGGAAAACAATGCCCAAATCCCCAAAAAAGTCCTAACTCCTAGTACGGATCCTCCACCAAGTGCTACCTGTTCCACTCACTAGCTAGCAAGGACATTTTCCCTTCTCCTGACCTACAAACATTAGGTCTGCTCAGGTATGCAACAGAGGCTCGAGCAGGGTGTGAGTACAACTCAGTAGGCCACCACCAACGGTGTCTACAAAATATCTAGTATAAATAGGTAGTGAATTCAAAGGGAAAATGAATGCTAAATGCCAAGTAATTATTTCAGGTTCCATTAACCAGTTTAGAGCCAATGCCAATACCACATACATTACCATTCATTTCACACCAACTACCATAATTATCCATTTCATCACATTTCCATGGGTTAAACACATTTATAATGTTACATGGGTCTAAGGATAAAAATCACATGCAAGAGGGTAAACACATAATTATCCTATCTCACTAGGACTAACCCCTCATAGCAACCATATCCTCACCTCGAGGCCTCAGTACAAGTGGATGTAACCGTTAGGAGAATAGACCCTCAATCCCCTTTCCTAACCTATGCATTTAGGGTGGTGTTTAGAGACTTAGTCTTTATTCGACCTGTGGGCGTAGATCCTCATGTCATACCCCACTCTACGAAGACATGTTCACATGGTTATATATAAGTAACCATCAACCTTCCATCCATTTCCCATCGGCAATCATCATTCATAACAACCCACATGGGAAACCACATCATGCCTTCTCCCATTAACACATTACCATTTAAAATCATTTAACCATTCACCCAATTACCATGTGTTATTCCTATCTCACTAAGAATTCCATCCTTGACCGATAATCTATCCCATTATGGTCTTTAATCAATTTACACATTAACCCATTTAACCCATTCATCATTTCCATGAATCAACCATTCATTCCATTTCAAATTTCCCTTTGATTATTACCACGTCTAGGTGTATCACCTAACTTCTATTCCGCATTAAACCAATCATTCCATCATATTCCTCAACGGCTCTACCGTTTAACCCAATAAGATTACTTGTTTAATAACAACCCCTAAACACGGAAAAAACATACATATCCCATGGATGGACCTAATTTAGTTCAATTCAATCCCATCACATCCCACGAGGATCGTGAGGGTTCCCATTTTCAATTTTAAACACCACCCTTCTTAAACATTCCAAGGTTATCCAAACATAACCAAGGAAAAGCGAGAACAGAATTTAACATGCACAAAAACCCTAAATAACCCTGGGATATAATGTGTAGACCACCTACCTTGAATCCACGGTTGAACGCACCGTCAATTTAGTCATTAGACCTCGATTCGACCAACCCTTGGAGCTTCAACCTATAACTGACCCAAAATATAGGGTTTTAGGGTTTCAGAACAAGAGGTAGAGAAGACACAAACCCAAAACAATGAAAAGAACCAAGGAGGAGATTAGCCTTACCTGAGGCTTTGATCTATAACCAATGCCACAAAGAATGCCTTAGAATCGAGGGAGATTGATCTCTTGGAGTCCATGGGAGTTTTGGTCCGCACCTATGGTGAAGATGAGAAGATGGGAGGAAAATCCAGAGTTGGGGTTATAAATCTCAGAGTGGCAATTTTATAAATTTTCCTACTATAAGTGGTCACACGGTTTATCCACACAGTTTCAAAAACCGTGCGCATGACACTGCTCAGAGGAGGGTGAGTCGCACGATTTAGCCACACAGTTTGGAAAACCATGCACTCTCTTCTGTCCAGAGGAGGGAGGGTCACATGGCTTAGTCTGGGCAGGCCGCACGGTTTGGCTGACCATGCGCAGGCCGTGCGCCTTGGTCTTCTTTTCCCAGACTTCCCTTCTTCCGTTCCCCGAGCCCCTAGAACACCCCCAAGGCCTCTCAAACGTTCAAGAAACCATTTAATGTCCCAAAAGAAAAGGGATCAACCCAAAACACAACAAAAACATACCTTTCCAAAAACCAGGATCTTACAACCTCCCCACCTTATAACGGCTCGTCCTCGAGCCGAGTTCTGAAGCCTCATTGATCCACCGAATAGAATAGTTCAGGACATTGGGGCCACATATCCGATTTCTGCTCCCATGTTTCTTCCTGATCATTCCCATGTTTCTATAGTACTCGCACTAATGGCACAACCTTTCCTCACAAGACCTCTTCACTACGATCCACCACACGAACCGGATTCTCCTCAATGGATGCAACAACTTTAAGCTCCACATCCTCAACATCAAAAACATGAGACGAGTCAAGGTGATACCGCCAAAGCAACGACACATGAAACACATCATGCATCCCACCCTTCTGCTGTGGAAGATCCAATCAGTAAGCCAGTAGTTCGATCCTCTATACAATCTCAAAAGGTCCCACTTACCTGGGTGCCAGCTTACCCTGCTTCTGAATCCGGCCGTGACCCAACCATGGTGACACCTGATGGAATACTTTATTACCCACCCCAAACTCGAGAGGTCTACACATTTGATCTGCATATGACTTCTACCTACACTGAGTCGTAGCCATCCGCTTCCTAATCAACTGAACTCTCTCTGAAGTTTCTAGCATGAGTCTGGGCCCCAAAAACTCAGATTCACTGGTCTCTTGCCAACACAACAGAGATCTACATGGTCTCTCATAAAGCGCCTCAAATTGTTCCATCTGAATTGTAGCCTGAAAACTGTTATTGTAGGAAAACTCAACCAACAATAGGTTCCTCTCCCAAGAACCACCAATGTCCAAGACCCAAGCTCTCAACATATCTTCCAACACTTGGAACGTACGCTCCGACTGCCCGTCCGTTTGCGGGTGGAAATCCCTACCCAAAAACACCTGTGTACCAAGCGCCTTCTGCAACCCTTGCCAGAAACGCGATGTGAAATGCGGATCTCATTCTGAAACTATATTCCGCGGCACCCCATTCAACCTCACTACATCCCAAACATAAATTTCACACAACTGGTCAACTATAAAGAACTTTTGAATCGGTAAGAAATGATCCACTTTCGTTAACCGATCCACGACCAACCAGATTTCATCATTCATCTGTGGTGTCCTCAGAAGACCCACAAAAATATCCATCGTTACATCATCCCACATCCATTTTGGAATGGGCAATGGATGCAAAAAACCACCTGGGCATTGATGCTCGGCCTTCACCCGCTGACCGGTAAGGCACCGTGCCACAAAGCCCGCAACTTCCTTCTTCATTCCAGGCCACCAAAACTGCCTTCGGAGATCACGGTACATCATGGTCAAACCAGGATGCACAACCCAATTTGATGCATGTAACTCACTCATCATCTTTTCTGACACACTCATTGGCTCAAATAAACGATCACAAACACAAACAACACCGTTCTCATTGACGAACCAGCCAGAAGTTAGCTCCCCACCTTTAAGCTTTTCCTTCATGGCCAAACACTCAGGATCACCAAGCTGACTTTCCATAACTCGACTCAAAAGCATCGACTCCACTGTCAAGGAAGCCAGAGTGACCTGACCACTCTCTTCCTGCACCTCCAGGTGCATCTCTACAAACAAATCCATCACCTTCCACTCAGTGCTGGACTCTTGAACCGCCTTATTATGAAACTTCCTTCTTAGAGCATCATCTAAACTATTTCCCTCTGCTGGTGTGTACACCAACTCGATGTCAAAATACTGGAGGTATTTAACCCATATTTGCTGCCAAAGATTCAAAACCTACTATGAGAAGATGTACTTTAAACTCTTATGGTCGGTAAACACGGTAAACCGATCCCCCAACAGAGAGTTCCTCCAGCACAACAAGGCGTACACTACTGCAGCCAACTCAAGATCATGAGTGGGATAGTTCCGCTCGTGGGGTCTCAATTTCCTCGACCCATAAGACACAACCTGCTCATCCTGCATCAACACAGTCCCAAGCCCGATTTCGGATGCATCACAAAACACGATGTACTTCTTACCCTACTCAGGTAAGATCAATATAGGTGCGGTTGTCAACCGCTTCTTCAAATCTTGAAAGGAATTATCACAAGCCTTAGACCACTCGAACCTGATTCCCTTCTTGGTCAAGCCCAAGAGTGGTGCTGCCAAGTGAGATAAATCCTGAATGAACCTTCGGTAATACTCGTCCAAACCCAAATAACCCTGAATATCAAAAACACTCATGGGCTTATCCCAAGATACAACTTCCTGGACCTTCTATGGATCCACTAACACAGCTACCTCCAAGATGATGTGACCATGAAAATGCACCTCACCTATCCATAATTGACAATTTGATAGCCTGGCGTATAGCTGGTGCTTTCTTAGAATACCCATGATGATATCAAGATGTTGGGCATGATCGTCGTGAGTTATAGAGTACACTATGATATCGTCAACAATGACCACCACAAATTGATCTAGATAGGGATGAATAATTCAGTTCATCAAATCCATACATTGTAGATACATTGGTCAAGATAAAAGGCATTACCACAATTCAAACAACCCGTAGAGACTCCAAAAAGATGTCTGTGATATGTCAGAAGACCTCACGCTCAACTGGTGATAACCTGACCTCAGGTCCATCTAAGAAAACACTGATGCACCCCTCAACTAGTCAAACATGTCATCAATTCAAGGAAGAGGGTACTGGTTATTCACTATCATCTGTTCAACCTTCTATAGTCAACACACAACCTCAATGACCCATCGCCCTTCTTTGAAAAAAGCACAGGAGATCCCCTTGGAGACGTACTAGGGCGGATAAACCCCTTACGCTCTAACTCCTCAAGCTGAACCTTTAGTTCCAGGAGTTGTTCCGGTTCCATTCGGTATGGCGGAATAGAAACTGGCTCCTCTCCTAGAAGCAACTCGATCCTGAACTCAACAATCCTCTCGGGTGGTAACCCCGAGAAATCATCAGGAAACACGTCCTGAAACCTATCCACCACAAGAGGGAAAACTGATTACTCCCTTATTTCATCATCAATCTTGAGACATGGCACTCGATCTGTGAGTTCACTCATCTATTGACCCAATGGTCTTGCACGACCTATACGAACATCCCACTCACCACGGTGGACATAAACATCACCCTCATGTGACGTGAATGATACACTGAAATGATAACAGTCGATGTGTGCCCGATGCAGCACAAACCAATCCATTCCCAAGATTAGATCAAATCCTAACATCTCAAGAACGAACAAGTCCCACAGAAAACGATACCCGCTAACTTCCAAGGAACATCCCTTGCACTACTTGATATCTTCAACCTGCACCCCCAACAGATTGTCAATTGACATCACCCCACACACCCCCTCCACAGGTAAACCTAGCACTGCCACAAGTTGAGTGTAGATAAAAGAGTGTGTGGAACCTATGTCAAACAATGCTCTAGAAAAAGTAGAGGCTACAAGGATCGTACCTCAAACAGTCAATAGTCATGCCGCGCCATCACCAGGCGCAAACTAAACTGCCTGAAGCTGGCATGCCCCTCTGCTATGGGATCCTTCTTGAATACATTGTGTCGCACTACCCTACTGGCATTAGCGATCTTTCCCTAGAGTACCACGTCCACAACCTCTTCCAGTACGGCCAGTGGAGCTCCAACTGCCTACCTGATATGGGGAAACTGATCCCTTTCCTGTATCTGGTACCTACTTCCCATCGTCACACTCTCCCACCTATCGTGGGTTCCTACAGAACCTCTGCACATGCCTCATCCTGTCGCATGAATGACACTGAACTGGAGGTCGAGGACACTGACCACGCACATGCCCTGGCCTACCGCACTGATAGCAGAACAGTTGATTCCAAATATGAGAGGCTGACCCTCTCTTCCAGCCACTTTTCATGCTACCACCATGCTGTGAGCCCTCGTGGCATTGCTTCCGACCTTCAGAAGATACACTGATCGTCTACCCCACCGACACCACAAGCCCACTACCCATAGCTCCCTTCTAGTTTCCTTCCGAGATCAGTGACTGATCCAATAACTCTATGAATCTCTTCAAATGTAAGATATTCACATGGGACTTGATCTCATGTCTCAACCCATCATGGAAGCATCTTTCCACCGCTACTTCATCCCCTTCTAACACTAGAACGAAGAGTCTCTAATCAGTGAAGCAACTTGCATAGTCCATCACTGACAGTGATCCCTGAGTAAGGCTCATAAATTCTGTAGCCCGCTCCTACCTCAAAGTCTCTGGATAGAAATTCTCCAAAAACATTTCCTGAAAAACCTTCCACATTATTCCTTCAGCCTGCTCGATTTGAGCCTAAATTCTCCACCAACGCCTAGCCTGGCCTCGCAACATATAGTTATCCAGCTTTACCCGCTTCTTGACAGGGGTCTCCAGATGATCCAGTATCGTCTGGAAAGATTCTAACCAGAAATCTGCTGCCTCTAGCCCACCCTCTACGGTGATGTCTGTAGGGTGCTACAGCTGGAATTCCCTGGTCAGTTCAAACATCCCTGGTGCACCATGTCATGGGCCCCAGTCCATCATTTTCATAAGGCGATCCATGTTCTCCAAGAACTGGTATTCTCCACCTTCATGCATCTCACATTTTCATTCACCTCAACTAGAGGAGTGTTCTCAGCAACATCCACCCATTGCCCAACTGGTACCCGATGTCATGGTGGAATCTATATAAATTTCCAAGCATGAGATTCAGCACACATACCACAAAACATTCACGACTTCATCAAAAGCTACTCACAAGCTACAACTGCCCCAACCATCCCTATCGCGGGCCATGGCCCACATGGGGTAAAAACCATGCACTACCACCAACTCAAACAACATTTTACAAGACATTTTCCACTTCATTTCAAACCCTTAGGTTTCATTAAACATCCTTTACCCACTTGTTTTATTCCATTTTTCTCATTATTTCTTGGTTTCATGAAATGCATAATGCAACCTACTTTCCGGCCTCACACACCGACCTCATGTTTGTGTCTCATACAATGAATGTCACCTATCTCCCTAGGTGCCTATAATGATGCATGAATGCCAATCGTCATGCCATTAAGTCCACGAGTCAAATATCATAAAACAATCAAATCAAACAACATGTGCATCACCCAACGGTGAAATATCATCAATTGTAACAACACACAACCAAGAACAACATTTCCCACCCAGGGTGACTTGGGTTTTCCCTCGTACATGGGTTAGATACTCACAAGCATGAGCTCATTACCAAGGCCCGACACATCTTAACCCTTGGTTACCATTCCAAAATAACAATACCTCAGAGAAGTGTTGGAAAGAACTCCTCTGATACGACTTTGTAATATCCCCGACCCGAAAGCCACTAAACCAGTGCTCCGAGCCTGGAGGTTACATAACCTTAAGCGCGCCTCCCCGTACTCCATAGGCTGCCGACTAGAAGTGGGGTTCGATGTAGTCAAGTGGGGTGACTGTACCACCTTTTTATCAGAGTAAGACACAACAGAATAGCCAAATAGCAGAAAAAAACCAATTAAACAAGGAACATGTATATCAAACATTCCCCACAGTAAAGATGTCATGTCATGCTACAAGTGCAAAAGTGAACAAAAAGCCCAAAATGAAGACAACGCCCAAATCCCCAAAAAGGTCCTGACTCCAAGTCTGGATCCTTCACCACGTTCTACTAGTGCCACTCACAAGATAGAAAGGACCTTTTTCCTTCTCTTGACCTACAAACATGAAGTCTGGTCGGGTACCCTACGGTGGCCCGAGCAGGGTGTGAGTACAACATAGTAGGCCACCACCAGCAGTTTCTACAAAATATCCAGTATAAACAGGTAGTGCATGAAAAAGGAAAATGAATGATAAATTCCATGAAATTATTTATGTCACGACCCTTCCTCGGGGCCCATGCTGTGACTACCCCTAGCCCACCATCTATAGGCCAGGGGATGGCGACTACCACCGAGGCGTAATTCTCGGTAAAAAGGGAAGGCATTTCCTTTGTAAAGTAAACAAACACCACAGAGAAAGCAAGAAGTAGAAGTATACTCTAAGTAAAAAATGGGTACAACAGTAAGTGAGGAAAAGTAAGTGGGCCAGTATACAAACCCAAATTGAAAGTAAAGTACAACTGGAAAAGGAAAAACAGCAACTAAAAAGTAAAGACGTAGCATTGAGCGGTCCACTGGAAGTCCCACTTGAAGGGTGAGTACAGATAGCCTCCACAGCCCCTCGGGTCCAGCCGTCCGCTCCGACTATGTCCCGCCCAGTGGTCCACCTCCGGGTACCGACCTGCTCCGCAAGCCTTAATCGCGATCAGCGTTGTCCGTTGTTTGCAACCAACACAACGTAGTATAGGAATAGACCGTGAAGGGGTGAGTATAATCTATTCAATAGGGACCCCAAGACCCCCGAAGGTCTCCCAAAATCCAGAAAGGATAAACCACAATGGAATGATACAATCACGAAGTAACATCCGACACTTCTTAGGTATATCCCATACATATACCTAATTAATCAATTCTCGTTTGGCTCCAACATCTGAGACCACGTACAACCCAGTCCACACAGGAAACCAAAACATAAATCCACACAGGATAGCACACCACAATCCATATAGGAATGTAAAACAGGATTTCAGCTCACACTGGTATACTTCTTCGTATGACGATAGAGATGATCAGATATATCCACTGACTCATCTAAGCCGTCGGACCCACAAAGGATCGACAGGTACTAACCCACGCATTGACCCACAAAGGATCTACCCCACACAGGATCCATAGGTAACTAACCCCATCAATGACCCAAAAAGGATCTAACCCACAAAGGATCGATAGGTAACTAACCCCCGCAAAGACCCACATAGGATTGGACCCACACAAGATCTGTAGGCGCTGGCCTACACATGACTGCTGAGTGCTGACCCACACAGGATCAAACCCACACAGGATCGGTAGCACTGATCCACGTAGGATTGCTGAGTGTTGTCGTCGTCATCGTCAAATCCACTGAGGATCACTGCAAAGTCGTCGTCGTCGCAGATTCAGCCGGCTCTAGGGTTCCCGCACACAGCAAGCTCATTCGGGAGGGTCCACTCCACGAGCCGAGAGGCTGATACATCAACTGACACATAGTCTAGATTTGATGTATCCAAAAGTTCCGTATCGTCAACATGAACTCAACGTCATAGATGTCGCGTCAATCGGACACCCGGTCAGGATGTTAATGGCTTTTTCGTCCAAGGGGCCCGGTTGGGTTTTAAGTCAAAACCAACCCGACCATACTCCAACTGTGTCCCAACCTTGGGTGGAGTAATCCAAAATATCCGTCTAACTAAGAGGAATCCAAAAAAGTCAATGGCACGTAAATCGGACGTCCGGAGCTCAATTTATGAGTGTTTCCGCTCCGAGGGCCCGGTTGGTTTCCTGTACGAACCAACTCTTCCGAACACAAAGTATTCCGAAACCTTGAGTGTGATATAACGAAAAGACCGTCTCGATCCAAGGATCGCATCGCAATTGATGGTGCGTCTATCGGAGTCCCGTAGCTCAAGATATGGGCGACCAACCGGAAGAGGTTCAGTATTGACGGGTTCAGGCCAGGTCCGACCCGACCCGATACCCCCAGGGTCAGCCCGAACCGAGTCGACCCAAACCGGGTCCGGGTCTAGCCCGGCCCGGCCTTGGCGCGGCCCGGCCTGGGTGCGCTGGCATAGAGCTCGGCCAAACAGCCGAGCCGTTTGATGGGGGGGCACCTGTCCCCCTGTCTTTCGTAACCGCGGCCCCCATTATGGGGGGCCGCTTGAGCTGGCCACCGGGGGTTTGTAACCCCCAGCTTCTCCACGGTCCGGCCGGCCAGCCCTGGCCGGCCGACTGTTTCCGCCACCGGACCGGCAAGGCCGGTCCCCCTTACTTCGACGCCGGCTACCCAGAACCGGCCGCCAGTCTCTCAGCTCCGCCGCGGCCCAGAACCGGCTGTGGCCTTGGTTCGTCCTGCGCAGCGCGATGGCGCTGCGGCTTGGTTCATCTTTCAAATGCGCGGCTCGACGGGGCCGCACATCTTTGTCTCTAGACCCCGCGCGGTGCAACGACACTGCGTCACTTCCCTTCGAACCGAAACCACAAATAATAAAAAGGGAGGAGGGTCGGCAGTGTTTTTGTGGTCCTACCCCCACCCGTTAAATGATATCAAGAGGTTCCAAAGAACGAAGATAGTTGACTAAGTAAACAATGGAAGAAATCACGAAATTAAAATGCATAAAACCCCAACCTCGTAGAACAAGTTGGGTGAGGATTCGTCGCGGAGATAACCTTCACGGAGGGAGACGTCGCGGAAGGAGACGTCGCGGAAGGAGACGTCGACCTCTGAGGAATATGGCGTTATTCACTTTATTCACGTTCTTTGACGAAGAAGATGAAGATATTCAAGCCTCCCTTAGCTTTTCTCCCAAAGCTCTCAAGCAACAAGCCTGCTACCCAAAATAAAATTAGTACCTCACTTATTTTATTAACACAACTTAATTTTGAAATTCAAAAGTTTAATTTAATCCACACAATTAATTAACTTAAGTTGTCAAATTAATTGAAATGTTATGGAAGGTTAGGGAAGGTGATGGGGTAGGGTTCATGTGGGCCCCACCACCCTCATAACCTCCAAATGGAAGTTGGGTGGTTTCCCCCAACTTCCACCCAAAGATTTAAACCACTTAGAGTAAACTAAAATTGATTCTTAAATTTTATTTTACCTTCCACAAAAATTTAACAACTTCTCTCATGTAAACACAACTCCTGAAAAGGTTTTCCTAAGAAAATATAGGCACATTTATTCCATCGGTGTCCTCGGAATTCGATTCCGAGCACCTGTTCAAGAGTTAGAAATTCCTGCCCGTTCGTTCACTGAACGTACCTGAGATAAACTTTGGATAGAATGTCCGGGCACACCGGGCCTCAGAATCAAGTGTCGTCAGAAACTGCGTTCTTGTAAAATCCAAAAGAAAATAAAGAAAAAGATTTCCTTGAATTTTAAAGGTCTTTACAGACTCCCAAGATAGCACTTACTCAATCTTTGTAGGATCCACTGTAAATCCCTCATTAGAGATGACGTGCCCCAAGAAGTGGACCTCACATATCCAGAACTGACACTTCTAGAGATTACCATAAAGCTGGTGCTCTTGGAGTTTGTCTAGTACAACCCACAAGAGGTAGGCATGCTCCTCCTCAGGATGACGACCATTCAGCTACATGGGGAGGCGACAGAGCAGCTAGCCGCTTTGCAGATATCCTTTGTGGATAGAGATGGAGCAGCCTTCCTTCAGTCTCTCACAGTAACCCCTCCACTACTGCAGCGGGTCAGAGAGGCACATCGTGGGGATGCCGACTGTGAGACGCGACATGCGTAGATATCCTCAGGGCAGGCACCTGATGGTTTCTCCTTTGGAGCACAGCACAACGTCCTTTTCAGAGGACGCACCTTGGTACCAGTTGCTTTTTGGGAGGATGTGCTGAGAGAGTTTCACACCTCTCCTTTGGCGGTACATCATGGAGTGGTAAAGATGTACCAGGATATCAGAAGACATCACTGGTGGCCGGGCATGAAGAAGGTTCTGGTAGAGTTCGTTTCTCGATGCCTCACCTGCCAGCAGGTGAAGGCAGAGAATTAGGTACCAGCAGGCATGGTACAACCCTTGGAGGTCCTGGAGTGGAAGTGGGACGACATATCTATGGACTTTGTGACTGGACTTCCATGCACTTCCAGAGGTCACGACTCCATTTGGGTGATTGTCGACCGACTCACCAAGTCGGCTCACTTCTTACCCATCAGAGAGCAGGGTTTAGTAGAGAGCGTGGGACATCTCTACATTCAGGAGATTGTATGGCTTCACAGTGTACCATCATCTATCGTCTCCGATCGAGATGCTCGTTTTACTTCCCGGATTTGAAAGGGGTTGCAGGAGGCGTTCGGGAAGCAACTACATCTGAACACCGCATTTCACCCTCAGACGGATGGTCAGACAGAGAGGACCATTCAGACTCTCGAGGACATGCTCTGTGCATGTGTCCTCGACTTTGGTCGCAGCTAGGAGGACCACCTACCCTTGGTGGAGTTTGGGTACAACAACAGCTTCCACTCCATCGTCGGGATGGCACCATACGAGGCATTGTATGTCCGACCTTGCAAATCACCATTGTGCTGGATAGACCCTGGGGAGTCAGCACTTGTGGGACCGGAGATGGTCCAGGCCACGACGGAGAAGGTCCAGGTCATCCAGGAGCAGATGAGGACAGCTCAGAGCCGGAAGAAGTCTTATGATGATAGGAGTCGGAGGCCACTGGAGTTCGAGGATGGCGACCACGTCTTCTTTCGTGTCTCACCTCGACGTGGACTACGAAGATTTGGCCGAGGCGGAAAGTTGTATCCACGCTTCATCGGACCATTCCAGGTCCTCAGCAGGATTGGAGAGGTGGCTTATCCCCTGGCTCTACCACCTCAGTTGAACCGGTGCATGACGTCTTCCACGTATCTCAGCTGAGGAGATACGTGCACGACCCAGCACATATCATTGACCATGGGGAGCTAGACATTGATGATGGGGTGAATTTTTTGGAGGTCTCAATGTAGATTGTGGATCAACAGGAGAGGGTCCTACGTGGATGGTCGACTCCTCTAGTGCGCATCATATGGAATCACGGGAATCTCCAGGAGAGCGCTTGGGAGCAGGAGGCCCAGATGCGTGCTCAGTACCCAATTTTGTTTCCCTAGTTTTCGATGTATCTTTACGGGGACGTAAAGACCTGAGGTGGGAGTAATGTAAAGACCCATAAAATTCAAGGAAAAGTTTTTCTTAATTTTATTTGGGATTTTAAAAGAACGCAGTTTCTGACGGCACTTGATTCCGAGGCCCGGTGTGCCCGGAATTTCTATCCGAAGTTTAGCTCGGGTACGTTCAGTGAACGAACGAGCGGGAATTTCTAACTCTTGAACCGGTGCTCGGAATCGAATTCGGAGGGCACTGATGGAATTTAAGCGCCGGTATTTTCTTAGGAACACCTTTTCTGGAGTTGCGTTTACATGAGAGAAGTTGTTAAATTTTTTTGGAAGGTAAAATAAAATTGAAGCATTAATTTTATTTTACTCTAAGAGGTTTAAAGCATTGGGTGGATGTTGGGGGAAACCACCCAACTTCCATTTGGAGGTTATGAAAGTGGTGGGTCCCACATGAACCCTACCCCTTCACCTTCCCTAACAATACATAACCATTCATTTCATTTGAAACCTTATGTTAATTAATTGTGGGGATTAAATTCAACTTTTTAATTTCAAACATAATTTGTGTTAATAAAATAAGTGAGGTACTTATTTTATTTTTGGTTGGAGGCTTGTTGCATGAGAGATTTGGGAGAAAAGATAAGGGAGGCTTGAATATCATTATCTTCTTCGTCGAAGAATGTGAAGAAAGCGAAGAACACCGGATTCCTCGGAGGTCGACGTCTCCTTCCGCGACGTCTCCTTCTGCGATGTATCCCTCCGTGATGGTTATCTCCGCGACGAATCCTCACCCATATTGTTCGACGAGGTAGGGGTTTTATGCATTTTTATTTCGCGATTACATCCATTGTTTACTTCGTCAACTATCTTCGTTCTTTGGAACCACTTGATATCATTTAACGGGTGGGGGCTGGACCGCACAAACACGGCCGACCCTCCTCCATTTTTATTATTTGTGGTTGTGGTTACAAGGGAAGTGACGCGGTGACGTCGCACCGCTCGGGGATGAGTGAAAAAGATGTGTGGCGCCATCGTGCTGCGCATTTGAAAGATAAACCCAGCCGCGACGCCGTCGCGCCGCGCTAGAAAAACCCGAAGACACCGTGGCTGGAGTGGGGCCGCGACAGAGGGGCATGGAGCCGTCGCGCTGCGCCGGATGAACCAAGGTAGCAGCCGGTTCCGGGCCGCGGCGAAGCTGAGAGACCAGCGTCCGGTTCTGGGCCGCCAGCGTCAGAGCAAGGGGGACCAGCCTTTCCGGTCCGATGGCGACAACAGCCGGCCGGCCAGGGGAGATTCCGGGGGTTACAAACCCCCGGCGGCCAGCTCAAGCGGCCCCCCACAATGGGGGTCGCGGTTACAAAAGACAGGGGGCAGCCCCCCCCCCCCCTCAAACGGCTTGACCGTTTGGCCGAGCTCCTGGCCAGCGCGCCACACCCAGGCCGGGCCACGCCACGCCCAAGTGGGCCGGACCCAGACCCGGTTCGGGTCGACCCAGTTCTGGCCGACCCTGGGGGTATCGGGCTGGGTCAGACCGGGCCCGAACCCCTCAATACTGAACCTCTTCCGGTCGGTAGCCCATATCATGAGATACGAGCCTCCGATCGACGCGCCATCAGTTGCGATGCAATCCTTGGATCGAGACTGAAATATAGGTATATCACACTCAAGGTTTCAGAATACTTTTTGTTCAGCCGAGTTGGTTCGTACATGAAACCAACCAGGCCCTCAGAGCGGAAACGCTCATAAATTGTGCTCCGGACGTATGATTGACGTGCTATTGACTTTGTTGGATTCCTCTTAGTGAGACAGATCTTTTGGATTACTCCGCCCGAGGTTTGGACGCAGGTGGTGTACGGTCGGGTTGGTTTTGACTTAAAAACCAACAGGGCCCCTGGGACGAAAAATCCATTAACTTCCATACCGGGTGTCTGATTGATGAGCCGTGTGTGACGTTGAGTTCCTGTTGACGATATGGAACTTTTGGATACATCAACTCTGGACTATGTGTCAGTTGATGTTTCAGCCTCTCGGCTCGTGGAGCGGACCCTCCTGAACGATCTTGCTGTGTGCGGGAACCCTAGATCTGGCTGCATCTGTGACGACGATGACGATTGTGCAGTGATCCTCTGTGGATTCGATGACGACGACTACAGCACTCAGCGATCCTACATGGATCCGTGGTACCGATCCTGCGTGGGTCCGATCCTATGTGGGTCAGCGCTCAGCGGTCCTGTGTGGGCCAGCGCCTACAGATCCTGTGTGGGTCCGATACTCTGTGGGTCTTTGCGGGGGTTAGTTACATATTGATCCTTTTTGGGTCAGATACTTTGTGGGTCATTTCGGGGTTTAGTTACCTATCGATCCTGTGTGGGTCAAATTCTTTGTGGGTCATTGCGGGGATTAGTACCTATCGGTCTTTTGTGGGTCTGACGGCTTAGATGAATTAGTGTATATATCTGATCATCTCTATCATCATACGAAGAAGTATACTAGTGTGAGATGAAATCCTGTTTTACATTCCTATTTGTATTGTGTTGTTCTATCCTGTGTGGATTTACGTTTTACATTCCAGTGTGGACTGGGTTGAACATGGGCTCGGATGTTGGAGCCAAATGTGAATTGATGACTTAAGTATATGTATGGGCATATACCTAAGAAGTGTCAAATGTTAATTCATGATTGTATCTTTCATTGTGGTTTATCCTTTGTGGATTCTGGGAGACCTTCGGGGGTATCGGGGTCCCTACTGAGTAGCTTATACTCACCCCTGCATGGGCTATGCCCGCACTACGCTGTGTTGGTTGCAGATGACGGATAGCAATGATTGTGGTTGAGGCTTACGGAGCAGGTCGGTACCCAGAGGTTGACCACTGGGCATGACATACTCGGAGTAGACGGCTGGACCCAAGGGGATGTGGAGGCTATCTGTACTCACCCTTCAGGTGGGACTTCCAGTGGATGGCTCGACGCTGCGGCTTTACTTTTCAGTTGCTTTTTTCCCTTTTCAGTTGTACTTTACTTTCAGTTTGGGTTTGTATACTGGCCCACTTACTTTTCCGCACTTACTGTTGTACCCAGTTTTTACTTAGAGTTTACTTCTACTTCTTGCTTGCTCTGTGATGTTTGTTTACTTTACAAAGGCAATGCCTTCCCTTTTTACTGGGAGTTACACCTTGGTGCTAGTCGCCAGCCCCTGGCCTATGGAAGGCGGGCTTGGGGTAGTCACAGCACGGGCCCCGAGGATGGGTCGTGACAATTTAAGGTTCCTTTAACCTGTTTAGAGCCAAATCCAATACCACTTCCATTACCATTAATTTCACACCAATTACCATCATTGAATATTTCATCACATTTCCATGGGTTAAACACATTCATCATGTTACATGGGTCTATGGCCAACAATCACATGAAAGAGGATAAACACATCATTATCCTATATCACTAGGCCTAGCCCTTCATAACAACCATATCCTCACCTCGAAGCCTCAGTACGAGTGGATGCAACCATTAGGAGAATAGACCCTCAGTTCCCTTTCCTAACCCATGCATTTAGGGTGGAGTTTAGACCCTCTGTCTTCACTCGACCCATGGGTGTAGATCCTCATGTCATACCCCAATCAACTAATCCATGTTCACATGCTTATATATATGTATCCATCAATCTTCCAACCATTTCCCATCGGCAACCATCATTCACAAAAACCCACATGGGAACCACATCATTCCTTAACCCATTAACACATTACCATTTCACATCATTTAACCATTCACCCAATTCCCATGTGTTATTCCTATCTCACTAATCATTCCATCCTAGACCCATAATCTATCCCATTATGTTCTTTAATCATTTTACACATTATCCCATTTAACCCGTTCATCATTTCCATGAATCAACCATTCATTCCATTTCAAATAGAACTTTGATTATTACCATGTCTAGGTGAATCACCTAACTTCTATTCCATGTTCAACTAATAATTCCATCATATTCATCAAGGGCTCTACCATTTAAACCAACAAGATTACTTGTTTAATAACAATCCCTAAACCCAAGAAAAACCAGCACATCCCATGGATGGCCCTAATTTAGGTCATGTCAATCCCGACACATCCCATGGGGAGCGTGAGGGTTCCCATTTACCATTTTAAACACCACTCTTCTCCAACATGCCAAGGCTATCCAGAAATAACCAAGGAAAAGCGAGAACACAATTTAACATCCACAAAAACCCTAAATAACCATGGGATATAACTTGTAGACCACCTACCTTGAATTTGTGGTTGAACGCACCCTCAATCGAGTCCTTAAACCTCGATTCGACCAAACCTTGGATCATAAACCTAGAACTCACCCAAAAGATATGGTTTTAGGGTTTTAGAACAAGATGGAGACAAGACACAAACCCTAAACCAAGAAAAGATCCAAGGAGTAGATTAGCCTTACCTGGTGCTTTGATCTGCAACCAATGGAACCAAAACACCTTTGAATCGAGGGAGATTGATCTCTTGGAGTCCTTGAGAGGTTTGTTCTACACCTAGGGTGAAGAGGAAAATAAGGGAGGAAATTCCAGTGTTGGGGTAATAAAGCCCAGAGTGGAATTTTTGTAAATTTTCTATCTTTAAGTGGCCGCACTGTTTATCCGCACAGTTTGGAAAACCGTGTGAAAACCATGAGCATGCCACTGCCCAGAAGAGGGAGAGTCGCGTGATTTAGCCACATGGTTTGGAAAACTGTGCAAAAACTGGGTGCTCGCTTCTATCCAGAGGAGGGAGGGTCGCATGGCTGAGTCTGGGTAGGCCACACGGTTTGGCTGACTGTGCGCAGGCTGTGCGCCTTGGTCTGCTTGGCCTAGACATCCCTTCATCCATGCCCCAAGCCCCTGAAACACCCCCATGGCTTCTCACACCTTCAAGAAACCTTTTAGTGCCCCAAAAGAAAAGGGTTCAACCCAAAACACACAAAAAAACATACCATTCCAAAAACCAGGATCTTACAACCTGAGTACAGACCATGTGACTGATGCATAGGGAATGTAGTCCTTTAGTCATAGATTGGTCACATATCTTCTTACATGTCCAACCTGACTTGTGACTGTGTTAATATGGTACCACGATGTAGCCTATTTATAGGTTGTATACTCCAATATTATCCATGGAACGGTTACACAATGAGTCCCAAGGAATTTTACTTAGATATATGGTGGGAATAATACATGATTTTTAGAAGGATTTTACTTGTCATCTACATATACCAAATTTGTTGAATTAAAATTAATCAATTTTATATTTTTTTAACCATATCAAAAAGTTATTTTGTGGGTTCATTAAGTTTATAGAACATGCATTGTGATCTATTTTAATATATATAAATGTTGAATTAATTAATGAAAAATGTTTCGATTTGTATATTGTGTATTATTCGTATTATAGTTATTGTTATACATTAATTGAATCATATCAAAAGATAGATAAATTATGTAAAATGTGTAATCATTAAGTTTATAGTACATGTAATGAAATTAGATGATAATTCGTGTATGACACATGACACAAGAGTATATATTATACGAGTATAACACATATTCGGTTGTTTAGATGGGTACTCACCGATTTTACCCCCAGATATATATATGTACTTAGTTAATTTTAAATAAATATATTTAATATGTTTAAAATTATGATTCATGTTAATCTCAAGGCAGTTATTTGGTGAATTATGAAAATGGAATTCAAAAATTAAGGAAGATAATTTATAGATTCAATCATAATTATTCTTAATTATGAACTATTATAATAGAATTATAATTTTATTAAATGTGTAATTCGTTTCATGTATATGGATGTCTATGATCATTGGTTATACCAATTTATTTTATAGTTTCATTTAATTTATTTTTCAATTAAATATTCATCTTTTGTACCGCCTCTCCCACTATTTTATAAGGGCATGCATGCCCAAGGTTTCCATTATGTAAACCCTTTCACATCACCTTCAAGTGAGTAAAAGAATAAATAATGGATAATGTTTTATTCTAGTGGATGAGTAACATGTTTGAAGCTAGGGTTAAACCAATCCAAAAGAGATACTTAGGTCTACTGGTGTAAAGTTGTTGTAAAATACTTAATTGTTTCACAGGGTTTTCCCCAAGGTAGATGTTTTGTTTCTCATTCTAATGGTAAACATAAAATTAGTATAATCTCACCATCATATTTCTTTATTATTTTATTTCTGTCTAGTTTCATATTTATTACATTATGAATGTTTTTTTGTGACCACATTAATTATTGAATTGAGAAGAATTCATGATAAAACTATAATAAATTGGATTATTTTTAAATATCATTTAAGACATGGTTAAACACTTATGTAAATCCACATTATATTAAAAATAATGTAATATATAAAATAATTGTATATTTATGAATAAAATAGAAAATATCTAAATAATATAAATTTATTCATTATAGCCTTCCACTATATTAGTTATTGGTGGACCATAGTTCAAAGATCATGAATATCCCAAGTTGGGGTGCTTCGAACATTCAATGAAATATAACATAATGTTATGGTTTTACGAAACATAATTCTCATCAAAGGGTTGAAAACCAATGTAGTATTTGGTATAACTAAGAGAGGAAATCCAATTTATTTCTTTTAGGATTGGGGATTTCACTCAACTAATCAATGAACTATGGATTAATGTTGTTGGAATTTTGAATTCCTGTCTAAAACTTCTCAAATATATTGACCAACCAATGTTGGGGTGATGAGATGGTTAATATCAATCCTTTTTAGGACAATTTCCATGAAGAAAGATTTTATAAATCCAATGGTGAGGGATATTGTGTTCCTATAAAATAGTGTGATGCTAATAAATATAGTATTTATTTATTTTTCTAAATTTATTTATTAATGTTACAAATATCTATTCATATTATTTTATAGAAATAGTAATAAAAATTACTTCCAAAATATCACTATGATCAAAACATGATAAGGATAACCTTATCACCATTCAAAATTTCCAAGAGAGAAAAAGGAACATGTGTGTTATCCTATACACTGAAAGGAAATTATATGTGCTGAAAAAACCTTTTCATGATTTTCCTGGTAAAGAGGCTAGTGAGGAAGAGTTGTCTCCCTTTGAGAAATATTTGAACCATACAACATATATTCAATGTTTCCTGATATCATCCATGGCCAATGAGCTTTTCATGCAATATCAGGTCATGGGTGTGAATAGCATGACATCTCACCTTTGGAAACTCTATCAATAGAAGGTGATTTAAGAGATATATGAGATCACCAATTCTATATTTAAAATAAATTTTTGAGATTTTTCACTTACTAGACCTCATGAAGTCATGCTTATTGACTATATTTAATGCATATATGTCTTACAGATTACATTACCGAATGTGTTGTGAAAAAATATCATACTTTCCTCACTACCCAAGATGTTCTCTATTTTTAGTGTTAATTATAACATGACAAATAGTGATTTGATTTTTTTGGAACTTATTACTCTGATTATCCAACTAGATAATTTCATGGGGTATGACAAACCCATGGTACTTATAGTTAATAATAAAATGAATAACAAGGAGAAGGGTCCTAATACTCTTAACAAGTATAGAGATCCCAAGATCAATCCTTCCAATTTATAGATATCCAAAGTAAATGCAAGGAAACTACGATAGTACATTTTTTATGTGGAATTAATGACCATTGAAAGAAGAACTACAAATGGAAGCATGGTGAAGGAGATGGTGTGTTCATTATCAAGTGTAATATTCTAATATCTAATTTTTTTATAAATATATATGTTTTGGTGATCATGTCTATATCAAAAATTTTGAACTAGGTATATTCTAAAAGATTTATAGACGAAATTTGGATATGTGAGTTGCCAATGGTGCAAGGATAGTTTCTCTACCCATTTGTGTCTACCAACATTCACTTCCAACAGGAATGAAAATGGTTTTAGTTAATTTTTATTATGAACCAATTGTTACCAAGTACCTAATTTATATATAAATCATTGGTACATATGGTTATATTTTCTTGTTTTTTTGTAAAAACATTTCATTTATAAAAAAAACATATTTTTTTCATAATGATCATTTAAATAATCGAATTTATGTATTAAATTATTATAAAAAGTATTAGAAATATATAATGACTCATTTCACATGACTTGTATAACACCAAAATATGGCTTCACAATATTGGTAATGTAAATGAGAAGTGTTTTAAAAACATTATTCAATATGGTTATCTACACACTTCTGAGCTAAAACCAATGGAATGGGGTCCTTCTTGTTCAAATGGAAAAAAATCATTCAGTGGATCAGGTGAAAGGGCCACAAAACATTAAGGATTGGTTCACAATTACGAGTTTGGACCATTTCCAATGGAAGTTATAGGTTGTTAATATTTCATAAAAACGTTTATTGATGACATGAGTTGATATGTATATTTCTACATGATGAGTTATAATCTCATGTCATTTGAAAAAAATTATGAATTCAAGAATTTAGTCAAGAATCAACATGGAATGAAGACAAATAAGCATCATTCAGATCGAGATGGTGAATATCTTATCGAAGTATTAATCAACTATTTATGGGATTTTGGGATTCTATCATAACTCACTCCACCATACACAGTATAGTGGAATGGTGTTTGTGAAATAAGGAAGTGTAACTTGTTAGAAATGGTAAGGTTGATGATCAGTCACGTGGATATTACATTATCCTATTGGGGATATGCATTACAAATTGTGGAACATACATTAAACCGAGTACCAACTAATGTGTAAAATGGAATTACCTTTGAGTTATGGAGTGGAATGGAACCATTTTTTCTTATACACTTATATTAGTATTTTATTCATTTATTAAGGAATTATCAAGTAAAAAAATATAATCTCAAGGAACAATGTATATCTTTATTGAGTATCCGATGGAAATAAAGTCATTATACCTATATGACCCTTAGAAAATAAATAGACAATTTATATACAAGACATAATTCTTAATAGGGAGAAAATCCTCAAAATATATTGGGATCAAGATTGACTTCAATGAATATGAATCTCAAGACACACATGAGTTGGTATGTGAATAGATTTCACAAGTCCCCATGGAAGAATGAGTTCAAAAAATTCATGTAATATGTAAGAGCACTAGAGAGAAAAGAGAACCCAAAATAAATGGTTTTATAGTCACCATATATATTGATTCATCATTTGTAGACCATTTTGAACTTATATCCTAGAAAGAGGCCGTATAGAGATCAGAAGCAGCCTGATTGAAGGAATCCTTGAATTCTGAAATGGATTTCATAATTCATAATCATGTTTATGTTTTTGTCGATGTTCTAGTTGATGTAAATCTCATAAGGTGAAAATGGATATTAAAGAAAAATTTGTCATGGAAGGTAAACTAAATGTCGATAAAATATTTTAGTGGCTTAATGTTTTAAATAGTTTTAAGGAATTGAAAATGATGAAACCTTTTTCACCATTTTCCATGTTTTAATCTAAAAAAATTCAACTTTTAATAGCATCTTACCATGAATATTAAATTTCATATATGTATATAAAAATTGATTTCATTTATGGGATCATTCATAAATATGTCTATATGACACATCGATATGGGTTTGTTAGTCAATGTGATGCCAAATTGATTTGAATGTTGTAGAGAAATATTAATGGATTTAATAATGCATCCATCAATAAAAACACCTCGTCTGATAACAATATAATATAATTTGGTTTCACAAAGAAATAATTTGGTCTATGTGTTTCTAACAATTCTAGTCTAAATTTAGTCATTATCATATTATTATATGTTGGAAAAATAATACTTATTGGAAATCACATATGAGACATACAATTTGAAAATCGGTAGTTAAACAATTTTTTAGCCATGAAGTACTAGGGTGAATTAACCTATATTCTTGGTATCAATATAATTTTTGATAGATCCAAGAGGCTTATTGAAATATGTAAATGTGCATACATTGACTGGATACTAAATAGATTCATTATGGAACATCCCAAGTGGGGATTTGTTCTTGTGTCCCATGGTATACATCATTCTATGAAACTGAGTCCTATGACATAGACAGGGAAATAAATAATGAGTAAGATCACATATGATTCAATGATATGGTCAATCATGTATGTTGTGTTATTTATTATAATTGATTTTTATTATGGATTGAGCATGGAAGGTATATTAGTAGAAGAACCAGGAGAATAACATTGGTCTGCTATTAAGGATATATTCTTGTATCTGAGTCTAACAAATGATATGTTCATGGTGGATAGAGGATATGAAGAACTCGTAATTAACGATTAGACTTATTTTAGTTTTCTAATAAATAATAATTATCTAAAGTTGTAGCGAGGATATCTTTTTTCTCTCTACAAATGATATTTAAGCAGAAAGATCACAAAGTATCCAATTGTTATTGATTCTATAGAGGATTTTAAGTATATTGCATCTTATAAATCATTCAAGGAATCTGTTGGGATATAGAACCTTTTCCATGATCTATATTTGGTACCTATAAGTAAATACTATATCACAATTAATTTTGGTAATATTATTGAAAAGGTTCTAGAAAAGGATCCATGGTCACACTAATAAAAAAAGAACATATTTTTGATGTATCATCTCTTGGTAAATTTTTCACATAGGGGTGAATTTGTAGTTAAAAGAGCTCCTATTGAAGAAAATTTTTGAATACCCCTTTGCTAAAAGAATATCACAGTAGAAGCATGAGTATCTTGTGAGTGCTAGTGGACTAATGGTAGTTAGAAATTGGATCTAGTTCAAGTGGGAATTGGAGTTGGTTCAATATAACCAACATATATATACATTAGGATAACATGTATTCATACTTTTGAATATTAACAAACATATTATGTTAGAATTATTGTTATTATGCATGAAATTGTATGTGATAATGTACTACAAGAAGATATCACACTGAAATGTCAGAGTGATGGGTCCACTTGGTGAATTAGTTGTATTTTTGGTCAACAGTTGTCAATAATGGTCAAAAAGAAGAAGAAACTCCAATGTTGATGGAGATTAGTTGAACTGATGATTCTTAGAGAATTTTTATGGATTCATAGCATTGGAATCAATACATGAGCAATTATCCATGTTGTTACAATTTAGATGATTAATTCAATGATCCTAAGTTCGAAGAACTTTTTTCAAATGTTAAACAGAGTTTGGAACAATAAAGTATCATACATTGAAAATGAATGAAGTGTTCTAAGTGTGTTCTTTATAATTAATGATCCAAAAAGATAAGATGAAAGATTGTTTAAGAATAGGGTTGGTATTTTTTTGTATACATGCATGAGGTTTATGATTTATGGTGGCCATGAAATTTTACACTGAGAAGTATTACCTTTTTGTGGAATATCTCAAAAAATTGGTCTAACCCTCTAGCTAGCCTACCAGCCTCAACTCGAGGAACATGTAGGACCATAGGGGCCAACTGCTCCCCAAGGGAGGATATCCAAGCCATCCTGTGAGTGGAAAGGCAATGTATAAGCCCATACAAGTGCATGGGGAAAGGGTCAGGCATATTTGTTCCAAAGACTGCTTTGAGGGTGGGCACAGAGTGCTCCCTCAGAGAACATGGTATGAGGAAGTACCGTGGATGGAGAGGGAGTAATCTGGGAAGTGGTTGGAGTACTTTGGTTGATATACCACACATCAGCCGCATTGAAGTTTCAATGTAGACAACGATATAGGTAATGTTCATCACATAAAAATACGAATGTAATACTCACCGTCCATCTCATCTATGTAGTGCGCATTTGAACCTAGATCATCTGATTCCCATGCACCATCATCCTCTTCCCGTAGCGCTCGACACTGATGATGATACACACTGAAGATGAAGACCAAACCTCCATCGAGCTTCCAGACTGCCATGTATTATCATTTGGACATCGTGATGGTCATATGAACATACTGGGATCATTCATGAAATCTTCATCTTGCATGCATGCATAAAACACAAAAAGGAATCTCAAACGAAGTAAAAAAAGCTTTTCAGGTCATGTGTATTCAAGAATGGATTTAAAATAAGATACCTGAAATCTTGAATACATTCTTGTGATCATAGAGGGGTCTTCATGCTCGAAAATAAAACACACCCATAATCATGACTTATCTCATACACGAGTTTAATGTTTTTAAATGTAGAATATCACACATATTAAAAGATTCAATAATCATGGATTATATTAATAAATTATAATGCATAAGTGGAATTTATCCCTACATATAATAGGAGAACCTTTGATCCGATAAATGATGTTTCCCTCTGAATATTTGAGTGTTCCTATTCAAAAATAGAGGACTCACTGGTTCGCTGTTCTTCGTGAAGGAGAAAGGACTCCCACATGCCTTTATAGATTTGTGAAGAGGATATCCCAAAATACTTTTAAAATATCCACATAATCTCTAATATCTTTGTGAATAATTTATATTCTTATCTTGAACTGGTTACCGCAATCACACGACCAATTTTCTCATACCCTCAATGAGCTTTGCGAAGGCCATGTCACCATGAGCTACATTTGGAGTCTTGAATACCCACTCTACTTTTCAAATACACTCAAACCATTCATCCATTTCAAGAATAGGAATACTCATTACCAAAATGGTTTCACGAAGATGAATCACTCATACAGTTTGTAGAAGATCTGTGGATCTCTCTACTTAAACGAAGGTGAACACCCTCCTATCCACACATTAAAAATGTTCACGTTGTTTTAAGGGGTTTATTTTTTACAAATAAAAATTCATGATGATGTTCATTTTGACCCAAAGTGATGAACAAGATTTCACATAGGTGGGATATACATATACACATTCAAACATAAACTAAATACACTTGAACCAAGTGAAAATCAAATAGAGGGAAGAGAGGAAAAGAAAGAGGTAGTTTGTATACAATGGAATTATCAACCATTGGAGGTCACACAAATAATAATGAATCACTCATGCACATGAATACATTCATAAAAACATTCTGGAATAAAAAAGTAATTTTGTGTGCTTGTGTGTAAATAATAAGAAGAGGAGATGTTTATTAAAATTTTATATGCATGATTTCATGCATACATGTGAAGAGTAAAGAAGAAGAATTGATTCTGATGATTCCCAGTAATCTTATCCACATTGAAAAATCACCTAAGTTATTGTGATTCTTTCTAAATGAAGAATATGTTTTAGTGAATTCATTTTTTTCGCTAAATAAGAAGAAACAATAAGAAGTGTGCATTTGGTTTTTCACCAAAAAAGAAGAGGGAAGAAGTAGAGTGTTTCTTGCATACTTCTTTACAAGTGACCATGCGAAATGAACCAAAAACGATCAACCAAATAAACTACCTTATTCAAGAAGGTAGAATACTATCTTCAGAGGTAATGTAAATAACCTACAAGGAGCTACAAGTTGGACTAGGTTATCACTAGTTCAGGGAATGGGATTGTTTCCCACCCACCTCCAAAGTGAAAGGACTCACACTAACCATATGATTGTTTCCCTAGAAATACTATTGTATCTATTACTACATTATATAGGAGAATCCATATATTATCCATCACCATGAAAAATAATGGAATTAGCTTCTCTTATTGAGTGGAGAACCTTGTAAAAATATCGTCTGCATATTTTTACAACTTTCTATTATTTCATGCAATAGTGAAAAGATAATAAGATAATTAAGATCCAAGAAGGTCTAGAGGTATAGGGATAAAAAGATTGAATTTTTTTAAAAGCTCACCTACACTGATTCACCCTCCCTAGTGTTAGTTATATCCCAAACATGTCCTCCCAATTGGTATTAAACCATGAACAACTCTTTTGGATTATCTAGAGTGAATCTATTCTCTCCTAAGTTAATAATGATGTGATGTTTTGGTTATGAGTCAGACATCTCTTAGCAGAAATTTTATTTCTACAAAGACAATGATGAACAAGATAAAGGTGGTGAAGAGAAATCTGAATAAGAAGTCCTTCTTATCTGAAGAAGATTATGTATCTGGTTCTCCATAATTTTTTGACAATGAAGGCATATAAAATATAGAAATTAATGACCAGGTGTCTCAAGTTTCGTCCAAGAAGATGGATAACCTTCCTACCTCATGTAATTAGGAGGTATGTGTTGGTACATTTGAAAATTATTCTCATGATGAATATGATAGAACATGTGGTGATGATTAGTCTATAAATTCTCAAGAGTTTTCAGTTGATAGATTATGAATGATTCTACATAGTATTCCGAAATAAAGTGTCTCCCTTTTTTAGAGTATATCAATGTATGAAACAAGATATCACCCAACTATAAGAATAAACTAGTGTTTTGGATAATGTCTTATAAGAAAAAAATGAATGTTTAAAGATCTCTAGACAAGTTGGAACCTTTGAAGAAACAAAAAGGGAATTTGAAATGATTTCCTCAAAATGGAACAAAGAAGTCGAATAAAATCTGGGAGTCTAAAAGACAGTAGAAGATAAGATCCATGCACATTAAGGAAAACTATATAAGAGCATTGATTTCAAGGATTTATATTTGAATGAAAATTCCATGAATGTCAAGGAACATTACTCTTTTTTACTCTACAGAGTTAAGATTCGTGAGGATGAAGTTGAAAGAATGAAGACGTCTCGTGAAGAGAAGACGATCATGATTGAAGATAAGAAGATCATCCTAAATATGGAATGTCTAAAATTTGAAGCTGGGTTTTCAAATCATTATAAGATGCATATTGAGCCCTCACAAAAGGAGGTGACAGTTGTGACTAGCACTGAATGTTCATTTGAAGTATCTACTATCGAAAGACCTCCTTTGTGTGATAAAATGATCATGACTTAATTCAATGATCTATCACAAGTAGCTAACAAAGTTAAGGTACCACCCATAACATATTGTACTGATTTTTCTAAAATAGTTTCTACTAAAATTGAAGGTTTGAAGGAAAATTCTAAACATGTAAGGATGAATTAAGGTGATTTGATAACTACCACTATGGATAGAGTGGATAGAAAAATTAATTTGGAAGATGATTCCCCACAAATAGCATAACACATCAAGAAGAATCCTCAGTAACCTTATATAGAAGATATTAGGAAGTCAAGATTTGTGGGTAAATTTTGGTGTAGTAATAGATTTGGGAATTGTTCATTGGATTGTTGGAAAAATACATTAAATAAAAAAGCACAATAAAATTCCATTTCAAGGGGGAGAAAGCTAGATAGGAAGAAGGAACATCTACATATCTAGAATCATTTTCATACTGCAAACATAATTGGAACTCTTGATAACACATGTGATGTATGAAATAAAATTGGTCAAATTTTTGGAACACATTCTTATCATCATGTATCCTAGGCTGATAAGAAAAAAAAAATCAAAAAATATGTCTAATAATGAAGAAGCTACCTTGGGAAGAAATTATAAAAATGTTTCTAAAAAAGATTCTGCCAAGATGAGTCAAATAAAGAAAGGTGAGAAATCCTTGGATTCTAAATCCAAGAAGGTGAAGGGTGGAGCATCCAAAATAATTTCTATAAAGGATTTGACTAAGAAGAAGTTGTGTGGAAAATCCAATATTGATGCCTCAATTATTAATGACCTATTTGTTATCTGGCCAAAAGTTTTCGAAATAATGAGGGAAATGTAATATCCATAATCTAATTCTAGTGAAAAATTGAAAAATAATATTTCACATAATGAAAAATAGAATCTTTGTGTGAGGTTAAACAAGTTTGGTCATACTGTTATAAATTAAACAACATTTATTCCAACTCTAGAATAATTTCTTATGAAGATGAAAGTTGCACCAGGATATTTTAGTGCATTGAATTCACTTGATGAAAGAACGCTCAAAGAAAAAAAATGGAAGAAGTGATAATATCCACACAACCAAAATCATAATTGAAGAAAAAATGTGAATGTGTGATGAATATAACATCTAGGTTGAGAAAATCATCTGAACCTTGATGTTTAGATTGATGAACCATGGAGGATCCACATTATTCTCATAAATCATTTGTGTATTTTATTTGTTCTTATAATATATGAAATTGAATAAAAATTAATATTTCATGGGGAAAACCTAAAAATCGATGGTGAGGTGTGTTTCTATTAAGATGTAGACATATGAAGAAGCTTCCAAAGATACTATTTAAATTAGTATCAACTTCAGTTGGTATCAAATTCAATTACTCTAAATATTTTTTGATGATCATTTCATTGGAAAAGGTATGTAATTTTTTAATCTATCAACATTGGTTAATCAAGCTAATGATCATTTAATAAATGGGTAGTACCTAAATTAATCAGTGACATTAGAAGAACAGTAGTTCCCCATGGTTAATTATCCTCCCCATTGTACTTGATTTTTTTTATCAATTTTTTGAAGTGATTGTAGGAATTTCAGGTTTATTATTTCATATCACATTCAATATATTCATCTTGAAATGAAAGTGAAAGACTCATCAAGACTAGTACATGAGTTCTCATCTCATGAAGCACCATGATCAGTGGGTAATGGATAGTTTTGTTGTCTAAATAAAATCCTCTTATTTTCGACATCAAAAATTTTTCAAGAAGGATTACATTGAAATGAGGGATGATACATTGCTCAAGTATGTAGTGATACCCTTTTCCAATGAACATTATTTTTCATGTCAATACAGGGGAGAGAAAGTGAAATGGAAGTAAAAAATTGAAGGGTGGGGAGAAATAATGTAAGGTGAAGAGAATGAAATGTAAAGGGGAGATATAAGAATCATATTTTGACATTGAAACATTTATTTGGAGATAAAATTGAAGTATTTACAATAAATACAATGGGGGGAGATTGTTAGGATCACATTATGTATAAATTTTATTTTTTTTCATTAGTTTTCAATAATGGTAAAAATGAAGAAGTAGCTCTTAAGATCATAGACATTGGTTGAAGATCAGATTCCTGGAGAATTGTAAGGGATTTATAGTATTGGATTCCAAACATGGAAAATTACCCATTTTGTTTCAATTCATAAAATTCATTCACTAATCCTATGTTCAAAGAACATGTATCTAAGGTGAAACAGTGTTTACAATAATGAAGTTTTATCAATTGAGGGTGATTGAAGTGTTGTAATTGTGTTATTTAGAATTAAATATCCAAAATGAAATGAATTATGATGGTTTAATATGTGGCTTGGTATTTTTGGTAGACATAAATGAGGTTTGTGATTTAAGGTTGGTGTGCAATTTTACACTTAGAAGTATTACATGTTTGTGGAATTACTTAACATATTGGTCCAATCCTCGAGCTAGCAAGCCAGCCTCAACCCGAGGAACATACGGTGAAACAAGGTTCAACTAAACCAAAAGGGGAGCTAGCTAAGCTATCCCATGAGTGTCAGGGCCGTGTATAGTCCCCTAGAGAAAACGGGGAAAGGCTCGTGCATAGTTGGGCCAAATCCCATGCAGAGGGTAGGTGCAGAGCACTCCTTTAGATAACATTGCAACACCCCAACCCTAGTTACCTAGAATCGGTGCATTATTACATAACATTGGTATGATACAAGGTATAATTTCCTAAACTTTCTATTAGTTTAGTATCCTTGTAAGTACTAGATACATACATATGTTTTACATTACATCATGAAATAAAGAAAAAAAAATTGTGTCTCCTTTGAACACTCCTATATACCTTAGCATATTCCTATAGGTAAATCATAATATACTTCTTTCCACCCAAGGAAAAGTAAATCATAAGAAATGGGTGAGATCAGATGCTTAGTAAGGATAACAATATAGCTAAAACTATCATAAATAATGAAAAACATTTAAGCCTATTTATAAGACTAGAACGCATGCCTTTTTAAACTTCAAATTCAGCATAATATGGGAGAGATAAATCAAATAATTACATTTACATATTCAAATGGATATTCTACTAATAAAATAATCACATCTAATATCAATATCCAATTTTCAAATGATGGAATGCATAATGCCAGACTTCATAACCACATAGTCAAGGCCTTGTGTTAAGACTACAAATAAAATTTTGTCAAGGCCTTGTGCCAAGACACTAGTTGGTCTCCTGAGACCTATTGATGCATCGAGGATCTATAGCGGGCCATACCCATCACTTAATAAGCCCAAATCATTTTTCATATGAAAATGTTTAAATATAACATTATCATTTGTGTTAAAATTGGCATATGAAATGTCAATACATTATCAATAAACCATGACTGGTAGAAAAATAACACATCCAAAGTCAAACATATCACAAAACTTTAAATAAAGTATGAAAGATATTTACCATAATAAATCAACCTTGATTAATAAAAATATTCAATAAAAGTAGTCGAAATAGTTGAAAATTATCAGTAAAAATCATTGAGAGAAATATCCCTTTTCATGAAAATATATAAAAGTATCACTATTAATCAAGAAGTGGTTTAAAATTTAGTTTTGAATCAAATTTTCGCATACCACATTGAAATTTTTTAACGGAATTTAATTTTTTAACTAATAATATCTATATAAATGAAACCTTAATACCATTTTTAAAACACGGACATTAATTAGTAATATTTAGAAGAGTAAAATTTCAAAACATTTAAAATGATTTTTTTCATTAGAGTTCCTAACCAAATGATAGATGCCTGAATACAAATAATTGAGGTAATAAAAACATTATAATATCATGATAATAAATGGATTCATGATATACTATGTCAACGTACAGTATATACCCCAAATAAAAGTGAATTGGTGCATAACAACAATGAAGTCTCAATGGAATGTAAGTTTAGATGAATTCCTTTATAAAGACTGTATCCTTAGGTTAAGGATAAATCATTGACATAATTATGTGTGAAAAATATAAATACATTCAATATGATTTGATATTCAATGTAAATTAATCAGAGGACATTCACACATATCCTTGTAAAAACAACACCAATGACTTGGATGTTAAACTCAATGAATTGAAATTGATATAAATTACACTTATCTTGTTTATATCGATGACTTGAGAATTTATCAATGGAGTGATTATGTGTATCAAATTTATATACACACAAAATGGAGTGGAAATTACTACATAAGTAAATAAATAGTCATTTCACACAAAATCTTGGAGTAAAGTAATCAATGATGTTTTCGTAAAACCGAATGAGTGGAAAATGAAATTTGAAATTCCCTTATCGATTTGGTAACTTATGAAACATACACCCCTGAAAGAAATATCATCCAATGATGATATAAATACCCATAAATTAAAGCATATTACACAAAAAATACAATCATGGGAAGTACATACACCACAAAATGGTAATAATGGAAAATATAGCCTGAATCTAACGAGAATAAAAGTGAGATGAAAACCCCTTACCTTGAACTTTTCCATAGTATAGGGTATTTTAACCTCCTGTATAATGGTTAAATCATTGTTATTAAATTATAAAATAACCAAATATATAAATATGATATCATATATGATCTTCTAATATTTCTTTGTTAATTTTATTTTAGTAGTATCATTGTTTTGGCTGTTAACTAATTAATTTTATTCCATATGTTTCATTATGTATGTCATGTTTGTCATGTATAGGCATTATTTGATTCATATCAAGAATGATATTAAGTTCTTAAACATTATTTTTAATCATAAAATGAAAATTATTCATTAATGATTACGATTGGAAATGAATCTAATTGTGTTCGTGGAGATTGTAGCTGTATGTATGCACGATCGAAAATATCATTATATTGATGGTGAAAACGTAAGTAATAAGATGGTATATCATATATAAAGTGTCAATAAAATTTTATATTTTTTTATTTACATCATTTATCCACATTATTATACCCATCCAAATAATGAAGTGTTTGAATAACAAACTACACCATGCCATGGAGACGGTAAGCCGTGCTTACGCACGTATGGTGACTTTGTCACTTATAGGATAAATATAATAATGAATATGGATGTACCATAAAAATATTCTTTAAGGTACTGGACTTATTATTTTGTTATGGAACCAAAAAATAAATAAGAACCGGAAGAAGAAAATAATTTGAAAGAGGGTGGTGAAAATATTTTCTCTTCCTCGGGTGTTTCCTATTGACTTGACCAAAAAGGCTTCTTAGGTTGGAATTCTGATCAAATTATGGCATCTAGGTTGAATTGAGAGATGTTGGGAAGATATATGGGCAGGGTTTGGCCAATACAAATGGAATTGGACATTTGAAATTAAGAGAAGGGGAAGTACCCTTTAATAAGAGAGGTGAGTGTCACTTTAGGAAAAGCATTAAATTTTATTTTATAATAAAGTCATTTTCGGTTGATAATGGATAAAAAATAATATATTAAGAAGATAAGGTTGTAGGGGTCTATATCCTCTCAAACAATAGGTTTTATAGAAGTTTAGTTTACCTTTTTAACATTATGATTTAGATTTTACTCTAAGTTATATAGTTTAACTTTTACTGTGTATTCTTTAATTATTACATTATATGGTTAATAAACATTCTCTAAACATAAAAGAGAACCTAAAGTGGTTCAGTGATGAAATATATAATATTATTTATGACCTTTTCTGAACATTATATTTTTCAGGAATATTATATAAACAAATGATATAGTAATTTTAAAAAAAAAATATTTATGTCAATTTTAACACTATTTGGTATTTTGTTTTGATGAAAGTTGTAACAACCTTATCACTTCAAAAAATAATTATCTAATAAACCATAATTTGTTATATTAACCAAGAAATTTCGTTTATGGAATCATAACTTTTAAATCCTATTTATCTTAATATTTATAATATAAACTATTTTAATATTTCATTAAGAAGGTAATTACTGCATCATCATTATGTCATAAATAAATTTAATTATTTGATGTCTAAAATTTCAAATATAATACCATTATATATTTTAAATTATGTTGTATTTATATTGAATATTTATATTTGAAAAGATAACATATATAAACCCTTGTAATAATAGTTTTACAAAAGATATATGTTTATGTCATTTTTGTCTTCACTGTAATTTAATTAATAAAAAGTGTCATTATCACTCTCAAGTGGCTCCATGGGGTCCCAAAATCGACCATAGAATTATCATGGTCGGAAAATTATAAACAAATAGTAATAAGACCCATGTTATTGTAATTTAATAATATTATAATATTATTTGTTACCCTTTTTTACCGGATTTACTCTTTAATCCTCATAAATAAAATAATTACCAAAGTAATTATTCATAATTTCTAAAAAAAAGTTACATATTTACACAATTTGTACTTAAAAATTCTAAATATGGAATCCAATTTTCCAAATTCAAAATACAGAAGTGGTAGAAATTAATTTAAAATTAATTCCCGTTATCCAAACAAAATGTTTGTTTTAAAAAAAATTAACTATCAAAAGATTGACACTTTTTTATGTCCAGTTTAATTGTTAAATTACATACAATGACATACATTGTATTAAATGATACAGATATTATCGAATTATACTTCGAAACCATTAAAATTTATAATATAATAGTGTAATTTATTTTGATTAAAAAAGTTGTTTTCAATTAAAATTTACAATTTTTCAGTATTCATCAAAATATGAAAGTTATCCGAAAAGTACCAAACATTTATCCAAAACAAATTTTTATGTCCTTATTCTAAATAATAATTTAATTTCATTAAATTTAAAATATAAAAGTGTCAAATATTGGTTTTAAAAAGGGTTTTCCATGAAATGGTGGTAAATTTTCATTTTTTTGAAAAATACGGCTTTTATTTGAAAATATGAATTTGTTCGTGTATTATGTATAAGAACAACATAATATGGATTCTAAAATTATATGTAGAATATAAAATTTAAAATCCAGTTAATACTATTTATAACTGCTTTTTGAATGGCTAGTTTGGTAGGTTGTGGTGTGCTCGAACTCAGTGTTGTGTGTAGCACAAGATATTGAATTACATTAAAGAAAATAACATACTACGAAATCTTGGGGTGTTAAATTCTTCCCCATTTTAAAAATTGAGTCCATGAAATTTTAAAATTGGCCTTCAGAACATCATTGAAAGTCCCACAACAAAAAAATAGTCAATAAAACTATCACCTTTAATGGAAGAAAGATAAGTTCAATGGTCACCTGAGATAAACCATACTAGGATTCCATGTATGAAAACATGGTTGTGGAAGATAAAATAAGTGTCATTTTATGGTGTATAGTGATAGAAAACATGATCATGAGAAAGTTAAAAACAAGAAAACCAGAAACTTGTGAAGGGATAAATGGTCATTAGTTTCATAATTGGAAAAGTAAATAGAAAATGTTTTTTTAGATGTTCCATTACATAAAGTTGAGGAATTTATTTATGATATTAACTAACAATATAAAGGGATATAGTTAGTTTTTAAGTAGAGATTTATCCTTTGATAAATTTCTACCACTAACTCATATTTTTTTCAAACTATGATTATTCAAGATGACATGGGAACACCTGAAGTGCTAGAATCAACTTTTAGTGAATCACATAATCCAAAAAGGATAAAATAAATATTTACTTTGTATTTAGAGATTAACTTAAACCAAAATTGTTAGTTAAGATCAAGTGATCCCCCAAAATGATAATCCTTTAAATAATGAAATTATAATATTAATTTTTAAAATTAAACCAACAATACACAAAGTTCAATATATACCATTCAGCAAAAAATTATCAGTAAAATCATTCAATATATTCCAAACTGGTATTGAAACCCAAAACCTAGAATAATTTTATTACGTAGTCTTCCATGTTAAATTTTATCTCCAAATAACATCGACTACTCTTAAAGTCACAAACATAAAAGTAATTAACCTAATAACATATTCTCTATGATAGGTTAATAATTTCCATAAATAACCCAAATCGGTATAAATTCATAATAAAGAAATAGATAAAAATCAACCATTACTCCTCAAATGAAATCACATAGTATTCTATTTTCCTTAGGCATATAGTGTTCACAAAAGAGAAAACATCTTCCAAAATAACATTTTTCACTTAATCACCAAATATTTTTCCTATACTAAGTATATCCATTACATAAGACATATTATCCCAAATCAACTTATTAATTATCTATAAAAACATTTAACTAAAAATAATTAGTCACACTATCCAGGTACTTCATCTAGTCTAGTGGTATGCGATAAATTGCATACACACTCTGGTGGTGGGATCGATTCCCCTGGCTTTGTCGGATGTGATGGGGTGTTGCACAGTCTACATGTTGTCCTTTTTCAAAAATTGTATTTTATAACATTCAAAAAATGAGATAAATTCCTCAAAATAACCATAACATAACTTCAGCACAAATTTTAACTCATTCCTCACATTTTCATCCAAAAATTTAATAACATGTAATTTCACCAAATTCAAGGATCATGTAAACCTAAATAGATATTTTTACTATATCAACAATAGAAAAGATAAATCTTCCTAAAATTGAATTTTCACATAAAAAACTACAGGGTTACACATACAAGAGAAAAGTCTTCCAAGGTAATCCCATCAAGAAAGAGAACTAATACTTTTAAACATTTCACCATCATTTTATTTCCACCTAGTTTCGTCATTAACCAAGATGTTATCCTATAGAATAGGTAAATCACATAGGTAATTACCAGGTCCCCTACATTTATAGAAAATTACTGTAAATGGATTCTTGGGATAATATTTATTTTCTTCCATATTACTATTATTTTTTCGCTGGAAATTATTTACTTTATTTCCTTCTTTCTCACACATAAAGCATGTATTTTTTCCATTGAGACACTTTCCTAGGTGTCTCCTTCCATATTTCCTGCATGATGGAAATTGAACTTTTTTTATCCATGGTCTCCACTACTGGGGCCCTTATCATTAACCACATTTCTCTTCTTTTTTGTTTCAATGAGTAGGATAATATATATGTTGTTGATCATATTTTTGGAAAATCGGTTCAGCATGAACACGATATCTTTTACACCTATCAACTTTCCATTTCATTGCTCTTTCTCTTCATCATGCCCACCTTTTACATCCTGTTCAATGTTACTATGACTTCCTTGGAATCAAACCATTGACTAACAGAAGAAGTAATAGTATGTGTCATAAAATCATTTATAGAATATCATAAAACCTTAAATTCAATCTAAAACACCTTAGGATTAACCAAGGTTGTTTATTCACTTCTTAAATTAAAATCCTTCAAATCGATTTGTAAAAAAATGTGAATTACCCAAAGAATATCCCCAGGGAGTGTCATAACCAAGTGTGCTGCAAGGCTCGTTGTCGTGTACCAGGATACACCGTGTCAAGCACGAAACTCCTTGTCGGAGTTTTTACTCCTAGGTACATATGTGCCCAAGCCCCCTCTACCTGCTCATATCCAGATAGGGATATATTTCTTGGAAAACCCACATAATATTAATATTACCAAATTTTTTTGATGTACATAAATACAAATCCTCAATTTCTATCATAAGGTATTGTTTCCTAATCAGTGTTTTTTATAATTCTAGCCTCCAAGTTTTGCCCAAAACATCCTATGTTACCAACTGTAACACCTCGACTCCAGTTACCCAGAATTAGTGCATTATTAAATAATATTGGCAAGATACAAGGAATAATTTCCTTAATGACCGATCAGTTTAGTAGCCTAGGAAGTATTAGATACATAAATAAGCTTTACATTACATCATGGAATAAATAAACAACTTTGTTTCCCATTTAAACACACTTATATACCTCGGCCTATTCTTGTAGGTTAATAGTAATATACTTCTTTGAATCCATGGAAAAATAAAACATAAGAAAGGGGTGAGCTCTGATGCTCAGTAAGGATAACAGTATAGAAAAAACAATCATAAATAATCACAAACATTTATGGAAATGTATAAGACTATAACACTAGCCTTTATAAAATTAAACTTCAGGATAATATGGCAAAGAAAAATCAAATAATTCCATTTACTTATTCACATGGATATTCTACTAGTCGAATAATAACATTAAATATCAATAGACAGTTTCATAATGATGGAATGCATAATGTCATACTTCATAACCACATAGTCAGGGCCTTTTACTAATACTACAAATAAGATTTTTTCAAGGCCTTGTGCCATGACACTATTTTGTCTCATGGGACCTACTGATTCATTGAGGATCTATAGTGGGATCCACCAGTCACTTACTATGTCCAATGCATTCCTCATATGAAAAGACTTAAACATTACATAAACATTCGTATTAAAACTAGCATACAAAATGTCAATAATTTATCCAAAAACCATGAATGGTATAAAAATAACACATCAATAGTCAAAAATATTACAAAACCTTCAATATAGTGTGAACGATTTGTATCATAATAAATAGACCTCATTATAGAAAAATATCCCGTAAAGGACGTTGACATAGTTGGAAATTATCAGTAACAATCATTGAGAGAAATATCCATTTTTCATGAAAAAATTTAAAAGTCTCATTATTTATCAAGAACCTGTTTAAAATAGATTTTGGAATCAATGTTTCCCATACCAATTTGAAACTTTTAAAAGGAATTTAAATATTGAAACAATAATTCCCATTAAAATTAATCTTTATAAACATTTTTAAAACATGGAAATTAATGGGAAATATTTTTAAAAGTATAATTTTAAAACATCTAAAATTATATTTTAGTTAGAGCTCCTAACCAATTGAGATACACATGAATAAAAATAATTGACATAATAAAAACATTATAATATCATAATAATATAGGGATTCATGATTTACTATGAAAAAGTATAGTATATACACCATGTAAAAGTGAATTGGCACATAACAACAAAGAAGTATCAATGGAATATAAGTTGAGATGAATTCCTTTATAAGGACCGTATCCTTAGGTTAAAAATAAATCAATGATATTGTTATGTGTGAAAATTTAAATACACTCAATCTCGATGAATTGAAAATTTATAAATGGATTGATGATGTGTATCAAAATTATATCCACACAGAGAGTAGTGGAAATTACTATATAAGTAAATAAATAGTGATTTTACACATAATCATTGAGTAAAGTAATCAATGATGTTTGCGTAAAACAGAATGAGTGGAAATTGAAATTTGAAATTCCCATACAATTTTGGAAACTAATGAAACATACACCCCATGTAAGAAGGATCAACCAATTGTGATTTAAATACCCATAAATTAAAATCTAGTATACAAACAATACAATCATGGGCAGTACATACACCACACAAAGGTAGTAGTGGAAAATATAGCATGAATCTCACATGAATCAAAGTGAGATGAAAACCCATTGCTTTGTTCTTTTCATTAGTATATGGTAGGTTAAAATCCTATATAATTGTGAAATAATTGTTATTAAATTATATAAGAACAAAATACATAAATATGATATCATATATGATCTTCTAATATTGCTTGGTTAATGATATTTCAGTAGTATCATTGTTTGGTAGTTCACTGATTTGTTTTCCTTTAAATGTTTTATTACATAAGTCATGTTTGTTATGTATATTAAGTATTTGATTCATATAAATAATTATATTAAGTTATTAAACATAATTTTTAATCATAAAATGATAATTATTCTTAAATGATTATGATGGGGAATGAATCTCATCGCATTCGTGGAGACGGTAAGCCGTACGTACACATAGGCGACAATATTATTATATTGATGGTGAAAATGTATGTAATTGGATGGTATATCATATATAAATAATCCTTAAAATGTTTTATTTTTTATTTACATTACTTATACTCATTATTACACCCATCCAAATAAGGAACTCATTGAATAAAAAACTACACCACGACGTGGTGACGAAAAGTCATACGTACACACGTATGGTGACTTTGTCATTTCTAGGATGGATAGAATAAATAATATAGTCATACTATTAAATTATGTAAAAGTTAATTGATTTATTATTTTTTAATGCAAACAAAAAATAAATTGGAAGTGGATGAAAAAAAAATAACATGAATGAGGGTGGTGAAATTATTACCCTTTCTTCGTGTGTTTCCTTTTGAGTTGATCAAAAGAGCTCCACAGGTTGGATTAATGGTCAAATTAAGGCCTATAGGATTAATTTAGGGAAGTTGGGAAGATATTTGGGCAGGTTTTGTCTGATCCAAATGGATTTTTTGGTGTGAAATTAAGATAAGGGTAAGTACCCTTTTATAAGAGGGGTGAGGGTCACTTGTGGAAAAACTTTAAATATTATTTTATAATAAAATTATTTTCGGTTTATAATTGCTCAAAAATGATTTATTTAGAAGCTAACATGGGTATGGGACGAAATAATCACAACCAATAGGTTTTAAACAATCTTAGTTTTCCATTTTAACCTTATATTTTAGATTTAACTCTTAGTTAAATAGTTTAACTTTTACCGTGTCTTTTTGTATTCTTACACTATATGGTTAATAAACGTACTCTAAACATTCAAAAGAACCACTTTTGGTTCATTAATGACATATATATGATTATTTATGCCTTTTTTCCGAACCATATATTTTTTCGGATTATTATATCATCTAATAATATCGTATTGTTTAAAAATCAGATTTATGTCCATTTTGACAGTATTTGGTATTTTGTTTTTTTTTGAATTTCCTAACTAACTTACCTCTTAGAAAAAAAATTATATAATCAACCCTAACATGTGATATTAACCTATAAAATTCTTTTATGGGATCAAATCTTTTAAATTCTATTTATTTTAATATTTATAATATAAACTATTTTTATATTTCATTAAGAAGGTAATTACTGCATCATCATTCTGTCATAAATAAATTTATATATTTAATGTCTAAAAATTATAAATAAAATACCATTATGTATTAGATCTAATTATCTTTCTAATTAATATTTATAGTCGAAAATATAACTTATATAAACCCCTATAAAAATTGTTTTACTGAAAGATATGTGTTTATATCATTTATGTCTTAACATTAAATTAATTAATTTTAAGTGTCATTATAACTCTGAAGTGGCTCCATGGGGTCCCAAAATCGACCCAAGGAATCCCATGGTTGGATATTTATCAACCTATTTTAATAGGACACATGTTAAGGTAATTTAATATTATTATAATACTTTTTACCCTTATTTACCGGATTTACCCTTTAACCATGGTAAATAAAATATTTACCTAATTAATTATTCAAAATGTATAAAAATAGAAGTTGACTATTTACAAAATTTGGACCTCAATATTCCAAATATGGAATTCATTTTTCCAAATTCGAAACACAGAAGTGTCAGAAAATAATTTAAAATTAATTCTTGTTGTCAAAACAAAAAGAGTGTTTTTAAGAAATAATCAATATCCAAAGATTGACACTTGTTTATGTCCAGTTTAAATGTGAAATTACATACAATGGCCTATATTTTATTAAAATAAAAAATTTAATTTAATTATACTTCCAAACCATTCATATTCATAATTTAACATGATTAATTATTTTGATTAAAAAAGTTGTTTTCAATTAAAATTTAGTAATTTTCAGAATTCATCAAAATATGAAAGTTATCAGATTAGATTCAAAATTTTATCGGAAATAAATTTTAAGTCTCGGTTGTATATAATAATTTAATTTCATTAAATTTAATATATAAATGTGTCAAATATTGTTTTTAAAAATGTTTTCTCATTAAATGGTGGAAAAATATATCTTTTACTTGAAAAAAATTAATTTGTTCTTATATTATGTATATGAAACACATAATATGGATTATAAAATTATATAGAGTACATAATATTCAAAATTCAGTTAATACTATTTATAACTGCTTCTTTAATGGCAGGTTTGGTAAGTCATCGTGCGCTCGGACTCATTGTTACATGTAGCACAAGCTATTGAATTACATTAAAGAAAATAACTTACTATGAAAACATGGGGTGTTACAAACATGGTATAGGACAATACCATGGAGGGAGAGGGAGAATTTTGGGCAGTGGTTGGAGTACATTGGATGATATATCTCATGACATCTGCATTAATATTTCGATGTGTGACAACGACATGGGTAATGTTTATCACTTCAAAAATACGGGTGTATTCCTTGAAGTCCAACTCATATGTACGGCGTGAAATTGAGCCATGGTCATCTGATGCCCCTGTGCCATTGTCTTATTCCTCCAGTGCCCAACGCTAATGTTGCTACTCACTGAAGATGAAGACATAAGATCAATAAATCATATGAACCACCATCCGTTATCATTTTGACATCATGAAGGTCATAAGAAAATTCTGAGATCATGAATGCAATCTTCAGCTTGAATTCATGCGTAATAATAAAAAAGAAATCTAAGAAAATGAAATACAATATGTGAGGCCACATGTATTTGAGAATGGATATAAAATAAGATACATGAAATCTTAAATAAATTCATGTGATCAGGGAGAAGTATGTGCTCTCAAAAATGAAACATAACGAGAGTCTTGGGGTATCTTTCAAACAGGTTGGATGTTTTTAAATGCCAAATATCTCGCATATTCAAAGCATAGATCCTCATAGAATATCATGATGAATTTTAATGCGTAAGGGTTATTGATATGTGTCTATAAAAAATAGAATCCTTGAGGGAAGAAGAGATGTTTCCCTCCACATATTCGAGGGCTCATGTTCAAAAATAGAGCACTTCCTGGTTCATTGTTCATTGTGAAGGAGAAAGAATATCCTTATGACTTTATGGATTTGAGAAGTGGAGATCCCACAAGCCTTCTACAACTTCCACACACTCTTGAAAAGTTTTGTGAAGATGTTATATGCTTTTCATGAACTGGTTACCGCAAACACGTGAACAATTTTCTCAAACTCTCATTGTGCTTTGTGAAGGGCATTTCACAATGAGCCAGTGTTTGAGTCTTGAACTCCCATTGTGATTTTAGAAGACACCCAAACCGTTCATCCCTTGAACTAAAAGGAAGACTCGTAACCACCTGGGTATCCTAAAGAATAATCACACATACAGTGTGTAGAAAATATATGGATCTCTCTTCTCATACTAATATGAACACTCTCCCATCCACACATAAAGAGTGTACATATTGTTTTTCGGGGCTTGTTTTTCAAAGAAAATAATTCATGCGGATGTTCGTGATTTCACCAAAGTGAAGAATAGGTTTTCACAGAGGTGGGAGGTACATATACCCATGAACTCATAAACTAAATACACTCAAACCAAGTTCAAAGTAAAAGGAGGGAAGAGAGGAAAGGAAAGAGGTAGTGTGTTTCCCAAGGAGTTATCATCCATCCAGTTGCACACAAATAATATTTAATAATGCATGAAAATTGATTATGTTTATTCCTAGTATGCTGATCCAAATTGTTTGAACAATAAAATAAGTGCTTCTGATTCTAGCCAACAAAATAACAAGTATTAGTGCATTTAATTATTCACTAAATAATAAGAAATAAGATGTGGTCATTTAGTTTTTTACCAAATAAGAAGAGAGAATAAGAAGAGAGTTTCTTGCCTACTTCATTGCAAGTAACCATGTGAAGTGCACTGAAAAATTTCAAAACAAGAACCTACCTTATTTGTGGAGGGAGAAGACGGTCTTCAGAGGTTGTATAAAGATCCCTCAAAGAGCTATAAGTTAGTGTAGGTTATCACTAGTTTTGGGAAGTTGGATATTTTCCCACCCCACTTCAAAGTGTAGGGACTCACAATGGCTAAAGGATTGTTTCCCAAGAAAAACCATTGACATTGTATCTACATTATAGTGAATAATCCATGTATTGTTTTTCACCATGAATGGAAATGATGTTGTTACTATTATTGAGTATTACACCTTGAAAACATATCATGTGTATATTATAACATCTTTATATTATTTCATGCAATTGGGAAAAGAGAATAAGCGAATAAATATCTTAACAGGTTAATAGGTATAGTGATAAAAAGTAGGATTTTGTTTAAAAAGTCCCCAACACTGATTAACCCCCCCCCCCCCCCCCCCGCTCAGTGTTAGGTATATCCCAAACTATCCCTCTCACATAGTAGTTCCCCACTATAATGATAACTCATAGTTTCTATGAAATTATTTTTAAATAAATGTTCTATAGCCGGATGATATCATTTATGGGAGACAAATGATATAGTCTATCAATTTTGGACAGTAATTGGACATTGAGGCACATTATTATGGTTCATTCCATTGGTAATATCCATTGTTGGATATTATGAGAATGAGACTCTATAGTAAGAAATAATCATGTATCTGTGTCATTGGATGTTCTATCTATGTATTTATTTATTAATCCTTAGAAATTAATATTTTTATTCATGAGTACCATAAGTTTTGTAGGTTGATGTATTGACGAAAACAATGATGATATGTGTTCTAATATGTTAGGATACAGTGGGTGCATTACGAGTAAAATTACATTAACGAATAATGTGAGTTAGGATTTATCCCATCCATTCTTCAATATACTTTGATATCTTATACCCTTTAATTTAAATTATATTGATTAAATAAAACCATTGCCATGATGTTCTATTAGAAAGTTTTATTTCTTTAAATTCCTAGAAAGATACATATAGAACATAGGTTGATATCCCTAGCATGAAACCCTCTTTATTATAGATATAATGATAACGAGATTATATTATAGAGTGAGAATCTGTGTGAGTTATTATTTCATTATAATAATAAATTCATTATCTATAGGTTCCTTAGTATGTTTCTCGATTATAACCATTGAATTTAGGTGGCTTCACCTATTTCCACTATGAGATAGTCCTAGAGGGTCACATACTATGTTTATCCAGAATGTGAGTTAAATAATAAATAAATTAATTATTATTTAACATGTGGAATAAATATTATCCCCAAACATGTTTTAAAAGGTAACCATGTTTTCTTGATCCCATTTATGATGTCACTAACTATTTGAAATAATATAATGTTAGTGGAGTATTTAATAAATATTTATTTTTTAATTAGTAATTATAAAATTTATTAATTTATTAGTGAATAATGTAGTCATATATTTTTCTTATATAGGAAGTCATTATTGAAGGATCGATAAATTTTTTGGAGGAATGATGGACTTAGTTTAATAGTCCCATTAGAGATTATATGTATTTAATATTATTTTATTAATTAATATTTATTCTTAATTCGTGAGTCTGCAATATGTTGATAAATAATAATATCTCTATAATTATAGACATGTTGCTCCTTGTGTAATAAATGAATATTAAAGGGAACTTGTGGAATTATTTATCTGTAACCCTAGTGGTACATATAACCAAATATGGTATTTCCCAAGAGAGTAAATTCATTTTGTGGTGCACAATGAATCTATAGAATCCTCTCGATGGCATATAGAGCTCCATTCTCTATGAACGCTCTCAAGAATGGAGAGTGATCTTCCTCCACCTTTCACTCTCATGTTTAGAGATATTTTAACATCCCATTACCGATTTGAAAGGTATGTATTTAAACATGTCTTGGTTTTTCTGTTCTATAAATTGGTTAGGGTTGTGAATGGATTGGGAGGATACCTACAATGGTAAATTTAGAGATTTGTTGGACTCTCATCATTAATCGGGTGTTTCTATAGGCTACAAGAGGGTTACACCATGTGTAACTAGGTTACACATCATGTAAAGGTTGATGGGGGAATTCTATTAGTAGGTTCATACCGTGAGAATATTCACAGCATCAAAGTATACACAACATGACGAGCCTTTACACACCATTATCTATTTAATGAATGGTTTTTCATTCAAAGTGATTCATTTTTATAGGTTATGAAACTCAACTATTTCATGACATGTAATGGGATTTCACATCGAGTAATACACCAAATTTTGTTACAAAATATGATAAATGGACGATCTCTCCCTTTTTTAACCTATCCAATTTCACATCTCTAGACCCAAATCTTTCCCCATTGGATCATGGATCTCTCCAACCCTTCTGGGTCCTTTCGTTATATGATTGATCTTCGTTGCACTTGTGGTGTGATTCTCGGGTAAGCAATCTCCCATGTTCTTCAAATTTCCCTCTTTTCACTCCTCTTTTATTACAATATATCATCGTGAATTTTATGTATATATACTCAATGTTGCTAGATCTTTTTTCTAGTTTCCATTTCCAAGTCTTCTATAACTTCTTTCTCATTGGCGGGTTTCGTTAGAGGCGTAGTGTCTTAGAGAATGGAAGGTCATTCCAACTCGGTTGGCCAAATTGATTAACCTAGAATGTAATGATCTATTTAAATTATTTATTTAAATTAAATTTATCAAAATTGATTTGAATTCATTTAATGAAACAAAATTCCTTTGAATTAGTAGATTTGAAATGGTTTCGGCATAAAAATTGGGAAAACCCCCAATTCCATTGAAGGTTGTGTAAATGGAAATTAGTAGATTTAAATTGTTTGATTTAAATTTTATATTTTCCCAAAACTATTTTCATTAAAACATATATTTAAAATTTTAAAATTAATTATGAAATTGTTGTAATTGGTGCTGAATTGATTTCAAAATTGTTAAAGTTTATTGAAATGTTTTTTATAAATCCAAAGGTCTTATCTTTTCCAAAAGATGTGTTTGTTATTATGATTATTTTGGATTTAAATATAAATTGGAATTTCAAATGGCGGAATGGAATTTAATTATATTTTAAGAAGTCTTAAAATAAATCTCCCTTAATTGACTGTGTAAGAGTACATGGAAGCCTTATATAGATTGTGAGTTATTTGGATTAACTCGATAATAATACTACATTCTATAACCTAATTGAATAAAGTCACATCTCTAATGGGATGGTGATGATTCTCCATCGGCCAGTGTCAAAGGGACGTTTCTATACACATATTTTCAAGATCAATTAGTGATTGTGGAGCCCTATATATTGAAATAATCATACATATTTGGTAGATTAATATGCTACTTTCATGATTTATATTTGAGATATAAATGTATGCCAATTTTAATAAATGGTATTACATTCCTTATGAATTTATATAAACTAGTTTATATAGAAGATTTATTTTAGGAATTTTTTAGAAATATTCCATCACTTGTATGCCTTTGACTAAACTATTTTCCCTCATTTTCATGCTATAGCATGATTTTTTTTAAATTTTCTTTAGAATTCCAACCCTATATATTTTAAAATTTGAAGAATTAATTTGGTTATTTTATTATTGGAATCAATTATGGAATCATTGATGAGACCCTACTGGGATTTTTAGCTCATAGCCTACTTGATCATTCAGGTGATCTGAGATTATATCTTTCCTGGTTCAAGAAAGGAGAAAGGGCTGCTTAGACGTGGAACCACCTATTGGTCCTTGGACTTCGTGAGTCTTGTCCATAGATACATGGGATGTTTTCCTCTATTTTGGTACATGGGATGTTTGCCTATGTTGTACTAAATTGGGATTTAATGCATGATTTACTTTTGGTACATTACTCCCAATGTAGTTTCATTTTTATATGCATATTATCTTGTTTATTTCTCCTCCAAATTGTTTGGGGATCAAATCATTTCCACTTTTCATCTGTATGTTGCAAGGTTCTAGTCATCATCAACTGGGGATCAGGAACACCATTCATGCTATGCCTGGGCTATCTTGGTTATCTGGTTACTAGGGTACTTGGGCTAGTTTTTGAAAAACTAGTATCAGATAAGGATAACCTTTTATCTTGAAGTTAGTATGAATTTGTGGAATATTGTCTAGACTTAGGAGGTAGTTTTGATTTATTATTGGTCCACATCTCACCACAATGAAACTTATGTCACCATGGGTGGTTAGGTAAAGGAATCATGTTAATTAGGTCTAGTCTTCTCCCTATTATGAATTGGACAGAATGAAATCCAAATAATATTTCTTTTATTAGACTGGATTTTGTATCCTTTTTTTCTCTATTAGTGCACTATTTAAATTCTTCCTTGTGGACTTCTAATGTTGTGTAGAATCATGCCTATGAGAATATCCATGAATGGATCTATGAGAATGATTATGTTGAAACATAGCGATCGAATCCTCTAGTGGACCCAAATCTAGTTGAGGTGATTGTGTTCACTATCGAAGCTCCGGGATAGGTACCACCTCCCGTTATTATTTAGGATCAAGCTGTGGAACCTCAAAGGGATGTTCTAAAATATATTTCTCAGGATTTCATTCACCAACATCCATTTATTTTCAAAGGATCCACTGATCCTCAACATGATGATGAATGTTTGGGGTGGACATAATGTTTTTTTGAGTTCTTAGAGACACTAGATATGATCAAGTTGAAGTGTGACACTATTGTGTTAGAGGTAACGCCATAGAGATGGTAGTATAGGATGGTGACAGAAAATAAACATGAATTGTTAGAGTGGAAATATATCATGGTTCTTCTCACTAAACTATTATATCTAGGACAACAGTGTTATCTATGGTTGTAGTTCTTTTCAATCATGATGAGGAAAATAGATCTATGACTGAGTATTCAAGTTACTTTGTCGAACTCAAGCAGTTTGTGCCTGAGATTGTGTCTAATGATAGGATGAAGGGTCAATGGATCTATTTAATACATTATTGAGATGTCCATTCTAATGATTTCTTGGTAAATCTTCAGACCTATGCTGATGTGTTGGGTTGGGTGATGATAGTTGAGAAGGACCATGTTAGAAAGTCATGGTTGAAGGGAGATCATTTTCTCCAAGTGGGAGCATGATTTATTTCAAGGGAAAGAGGAAGCCTAATGATTCTAAAACTATTTATTGATGGTAGGGTCATTCGAGACATCCTTTAGCGCTGGGAGGAAGTCCTTATATTTTCTATCACTGTGGAAAAGTAGGACATTCGAATAGTTTTTTTCATTGAGGTTCCCAAGTACTATAGCTCATGTGGAGAATTAAGGAAAAAGAAGAGATTTTTTTCATATAATTTATACTATGTGTTCTGGAAAAATTTCATTATCTCCTCCAAAAACTACTTGTTAATCATATGATTCACGTATAAATGTTTTCTAGCCATAGTAATATAGAAAAAACCTACTTCATGTAGTGGAAGAGTTTCCAGAGGAAGTGGATATGGGTCTAGTGACAATGAGTGATACCATTACTATACATTCATCATTAGTGACTTCTCTATTTGATACTTTTTCATCTAAATCATTTATTTCATCGTGTATTATTAATCTACTAAATAATCATATAGATATTTAATCTTATGCATTGAATATTACTACACCCTTTGAAAAAAAGAGAGTAGGGTATCTGTAGTACTTCTTGTGTCTTCTCTCTATCAAATGTCTAGAAGGCATAGAGATTTATAGTCCTTGACATCATACCTCTTGACATAATTTTCCAAATAAATTGGCATATCGTCAATAAATCGCAGATAGATTTTTTTCTTCAATAGGTAAACCTTACGACACCCAATGGTGTGTCTCTTGTCTTTAAAGGATAATGGGACCCATGGATCAGAAGTGTTGGATTATCTTATCCTAAGTTGGGGAATATAATATCAGTGTTTACTTTCGACTTATAGAGGTAAAATTTGAGCGGTGATCTCTCTCATGTTTTTTTAGTTTTCCAATGTGTTTCTTTCTGATTTATCTGATTTACTGCTGGTAACAGAAGTTTAGTTTTCTATTGACTTAATGCCTATCACTCTACCAGCTTCAATTCCCTTTTGTCACATGGAACTAGCTAAACTAAAATAGATGATGTCCCAGTTGGAATATCTTCTTGAGAAAGGTAATATACACCCATGTGTGTCTCCTTCGGCAGCGTATGTTCTCTTCTCCTGTAAATATGATTGTTATCTTCACTAAATTTTTTTATAGAAATCTCAATCATGTTATGGTAAATAACAATGATACATTACCATTAATTGATTATCTTTCTCATTAGCTGATGGGGGTGATGTTGTTTTCAAAATTGACATTCGATCTGGTTACCATCAGTTGGGGATAAAATAATATAACATTCATAAAACAACCAATAAGAGAATGTACGACCAAAATGAGTACCTTTTTATGACTTTGGTATATCATATTCTCTTATTTTTCCCATGGAATTGATGAACAGGATTTTACATGAATATCTGGATACCATTATGGTAGTCCTCATGGATGATATCCACTTTTACTACAAGTCCAAGGAGGATTATTTACATCACTATAGAATAGTTCTATGTCTGTTGACAAATCATAAAATTTATGTTAGGAATTCAATATGAGATTTATGGATTCGGGAAGTGAAATTATTTGGACACGTTGTGTCACAACAAGGAATATCAGTTTATCATAAGAAGATGAAGGATTTTTTGACTTGGGAACAACCACAAAATGTAATAAAGATTCACATATTCTTAGGCTTAGTCAGATATTATCACTGGTTCATCATGGACTTCTCAAAGATGGATTCTCTGATGGCTGATCTCAATCAGAAGGGGGTGATTTTTGCTTGAAATGAAAATTTTCACTATTCTTTTTATGACTGAATTTTTTTTTTGACATCTAAATCGGTGTTGACTGCTCTAGAGGTCGGGCAGGGAAATGTTCTCTTCAGTGATGCATCAGTATCAAGCTTGGGTATTGTTATTATGCAAGGTAATCATGTGCTTTCTTATGGATCTTGTCATATTAGGCCAAATGAGAATAATTATTCTACCAATGAACATGAACATGCAACTGTAATGCACCTGCTTAAGATTTGACAACATTACCTTTATGGAGAATATTTTACTATGTATTCAAACCACCATATCGTGAGTAATATCATCTCTCAAAAATATATGGATCTCCACCAAAGGTGTTGGATGGAGTACCTTTAATATTTCATCTTTAACATAATCTATTCCTTAGGGAAAGAAATTTTTATTGTAGATTCTTTTAGTAGGAAACAAATGACTTATGGAGTAAAATAATCATCAGAAGAGTGGAATTTGATGGCTCACCTGGTATAGTTTCATATTGGAGTCCAAGATTCAGGTGGTGAGGTTTCATTAGCCAGTACTCATTTATCACATGATCTTCTCAAGATGATTCTTCAGGATCAACTACTCGATGTTGAATTCTGTATTATTTGAGACACTCTTTATGGTGGGTAGATAGTTCCCCAATGGTTGTTCTCCAAAGAGGGTGTTTTATGTTATCATAATAGAATTGGTGTACTAGTAGTAGTAATAAAGGCTATGATGAGGGGTTGTCATAATTACCGATGTTTTGTGCACCGCGGAACCACATAGATGTTCTATGACATGATGTGGTAGTTTTGGTGTCTAGTTATTAGGTAGGGCATTGTTGATCCTTCTCCCACTATTATGTAAAAAATGTGGTTAAAGAAAAGAATCAGAAACCATTAGTTTTCCTTTAACCACATCCAGTCCCTACATAGAAGTGGGATGAGATCTCTATGGACATTTTGGTTGGGTTTCCACATACCCAGAGAAGGAAAATTTGATATGGGTTGTGATCGAACGACTAAAAATTTTGGATCACTTCATACCCATTCGTGATACAACCAATATTGTGGAGTTAGGAAATATCTATGTAAATGAGATTGTTTGTTTTTATGGAGATCCATATTCTATAATCATTAAAAGGGATCATAATTTCTCTTCTTGATTTTTTAGAGGCATTCAGTAGCACTTGGATTTCAGGTCTATTTGAGCATGACCAACCCTCTTTAGTCATACGGATAGATAGATAGACCTATTCAAATTCTTGAAAATATGATTCATTATTGTGTTATCAACTTTGGTAGAGCATGGTATGATCATTGGGGTCTACTCGAGTTTTCATATAATAATAGATCAAGTCCACGATCAGAATAGATCATTTTGAGGCCTTGTATAACTTTCCATGTAAATATCAATTTTGTAGGTTGGAGATGGGTGAATGCTCCTTTGTTACACCATGTTTTGTGGAAGAGACGATAGCCAAGATTTAGTTAATTCATCAGAAAATGTTTTTAGCACATAGTCGATATAAGCCTTGTGTTTATCGCAACTAAATACCATTAGAAATATTAGTTGGTGACCGAGTGTTCTTGAAATTTAAATCTTGTTAGGTCATCAATGAGTTGGGATGATAGGGAAGCTTGTTAATCAATTTTGTGGGATTGTTTGACGTTGTTGAGAAGGTGTGGAAATATACATATTGATTAGAACTTTCACCATAGTTGATGTTGATATATAACATATTATATATTTAATAGATGAGCAAGTACCTCTGAAATCCATCTCTTGTTTTGAGATGGAGTGATCTTGAGATTGAACCTGATCATTCTTTGTATGAGTGGCCAGTTATGATAGTAAATTATGAGACCAAGGTACTTTATGGGAAGAATATACCTTTGCTTCATGTGATTTGGATGCTTGGTTCAGATAATCATGAGATGTGATAATGTGTGGCACTGATGAGATAATATTGGCCTCATATTGTTTCATGTATAATTCATCATAGGCTTCCTAGTGACCAAATGTTTTATATGGTGGAAAGGTTGTAACAACTTGTTACCAATATAACAGGTATATCTTTAAACATGTCTTGGTTTTTCTTTTTTTAAACTATTTAGGGTTGATAATGAATTGGAAAGATACCTATAATTGTGAAGGTTGATATTTTTTTGAATCCCAATATTAACTGGGTGTTTCTGTAGGATGCAGGAGGGTTAAATGACATGTAAATAGGTTACACAACATGTAATGGTTTCTGGGTGAATCCTATGATAAGGTACACGTTATGAAAAGATTAAAATCATAAAATTTTACACTACATGAGGTGCCTTTATTCATTGTGACTTCTATAATTAATGTTTTTTAATTTAAAGTTATGTGTTTCGTAGATGTTATGAAACGTAACTAGTTGACGACATATAATGGGATTACACACCATGTAATTCCTCAGATGCTATTTTAAAATAGGAAGAATTGATGATCTCACACTTTTGGATCCACCCCAATTTCACATATCTAAACCCAAAGCCTTCTCCATGCAATCTTGGAGTTATCCAACCCTTCTATATCCTTTTGTTCAGCATTTGATCGATGTTTCACTTGTGGTGTGATTCACTGGTAAGCATCCTCCATTATTCTTCATCTTTGTATCTTTATACTCCTTTAGGATTTCTATAGATCATCCTAAAATTGATTAATATATACTCCATGTTTCTAGATCTATTTTACACGATGAGTTTCTAGGTCATCTGTGCCTTCATTCTCATGGGTTGGGTTTTTTGCAGGTGTTGTGTCTCCGAGAAAGGTATGTGATTCCCTCCCATTTGACCAAATTGATAAACCTTGAATTTATTTTTCTATTTCAATTATTGATTTAAAATTAATTGGTCAAAAATGTAATCAATTTATTTAGTAAAACTGAATTCTATTGAATTTCTATATTTGAAATAGTTTTGCATGAAAATTTGAAAAACACCCAATTCCTTTGTATTGGGGTTTTTTATATAATTATGAAAATTTAAATTGATTAATTTAAATTGTAGATTTTATGGAAACTATTTTTATTAAATTGTGGAATTTAATTCGGGAAATTAATTATTAAAATTATGGAATTGGTTTTTATTTTATTTCCAACTTATGAAAATAGACTAAATTTTTTTGATAGAAACCGATAGGTTTTTTCTTGTTTCGAAGGAATGTTTTTTTTATTAAAATCTATTTTTGGTTTTATTTGGAAATTGGAATTTAAAATTCGGAAATCGGATTTAATTTTATTTTAAGTAGTCATAAAATAAATATCCCATCATTGATTAGGTGTGATAACTTGTAGGCCTTTAGTATGTTGTGAGTTATTTGGATTCACTCTGCTACTGTAAAACATTAAAAAACATAAATGTGGTAGGTAATATCACTAATTGAATGGTGATGATTCGCCTTTGGCCTATGTGAAAGGGATGTGGATGTAAACATATTTTTATGATCACTTAGAGATTGTATATTTCCATATCTAGTATCTTTCATACCTATTTTGCTGATGAACATGTTTTTCACTTGTTTTGTATTTGATATATAAATGAATTCCAACGTTTTTAAACCTATTTACCTTCCTTATGAATTTATATAAACAATTTTATATAAAAAATTTATTTTAGAAATTGTTTTAGAAATATTCCATCACTTGTATGCCTCATATGAAAGTATTCTCTAACCTTTTAACTATATAACAAAATTTTTTTAATGTACATTAGAATTCTAAACATGTTTATTTTAAAATATTAAGCATTCGGTTGTTTAATCTTTTATTGGAATCTATTATGGAATCCTTTTTGAGCCATACTAGTAATTTTTTCTCAAATCATACTGGTTCGTTCAGGTGTTTATTGATTATATCCTTCCATGTTCGTGAAAGAGGGAATGACCTATTACATGTTGATATAGCTGTTGAACCATGGACTCTGTGAGTTGTGTCCTTAGGGACATTGGATGTATTCCACTATTATGGTACCTGATATGTTTTCCTCTATTCTAATACTTTTGTAGTTAATTCCTATATGACATGCAGTACATTAATCCTAGTGGAGTTTCTTTTTTATATTCATACTGTCTTATTTATTTTTCATCCACATTTTTAGTGGAATAAATTCTTTCAACATTCAGTTTATATGATTCTAGGTGCTAGTCGCAGAAACATGTGGATCGAGAATTCCCTTTGATCTCTAATAGGTATTGGGTTACTGGGGTACCTTGGATGGTTCATGATAGGGATTGAGGATAATACATTGGAAGTAATTCATGGGGTGAAAAATTGTGAACAATGGATGTGATAGGATCCATCATGCAAAAAACCCATATATTTCTATTGAGATATTCAGAAAATTTTGGAACACTTGTTGATCATCACTTTATAGAATCTTTCCTTGATTCATACACAGATATGACTTTATGGTACAGATCTATTGTCATATCCATTAACAAATAAATAAATTCTCAAAAGGTGAGTCTATAATTTCTTAAAATAATTCTAAATAATATTCTTTTTGGAAAAGGATGATTCCTTGAACAAAGTGGCCAAGGCACAAAATTTATTAAAAGAAAGTTTACAAGAGACAAAAATGTGGGATCATTTTACAATCTTTCACATGGAAATGAATCTGAGTAGTACTAAGGTCTTTGCACTATCTAATTTCTTAAATGACACCCAAATTAGCCAAGACATCAGCAACCTTGTTTGCTTCCTGATAGACATGAGTGATGATGTAGTTTAGATTGGTGAGGGAATGGTTTCATTCCATCCAATATGTTGTAATCGGCCATTCTAGATGAGTTACACGATTCTATATAGCTTGAACTATTGTCGTCGAGCCTCTTTGAATCCATAGGTTGTTCCAACCAACGCTCAAGGATAATTTTATCGCATGAATCAAACCCAACATCTCATCTTCAAGGGAGGTGGCATGCCACAATGACCCATGAAGCAGCCAAGAATATGGCCGAGATGGTTCCTGAAGACAGAACCAAATCCTGCAGGCCCCGGATTGCCTTCGAAGGCACCAAAAATGTTGATTTAGATCCATCTTGGGAGAGGGGCTCTCCAAAACACCAAAAGAGTGTGATGAGGCCGACATAAGTTGTTGCGGATCAAAAGATTTTTTAGGATTCCAAAGTCATGCATGGAATTGTGGAAATGGCCTTTTTGTAACAAAGCATCTACCATTATGGCATGGAATACTGGGTTCTGACCTGCATTAATTTTTAGTGAGTAGTTTTTATGAATAATATAATTTAGATCATACCAGATCACGTGGTGAAGTTTAGAAACTATAGCAAGTAAGAGGTTTCACATTTTTTTTTAGCCCTACATCTCTATACATTTCTTAACTTGACTTTTGACAGAGTCAAGAATCAACCATCTGCAATAAAATATGCAAAAATTATAGTTCCAAATAGCAGTAGTAGTTTCACAAGAAAGGAAGAGATGGTTAGAATCTTCTATGTGTTGGTTACAGATTTTACATTTAGAGAAAAGATGAATTCTAAATGATTAAAGACAAACCACAGTGGGAATTCTATTATGAGAAAGTCCCCATATGAGACTGAATCTTGAAGGCTTTATCCATGGTTTTTTGAATTGTTTAATATAGTTAAAGCCACTCTCATTGTTGTAGAAAGTATTTTTGTAGTAATTCTTTGAGGTAAGCATATCATTCTGAGAAGGCTCCCAAATTAAGAAATCATAGTTGTAAGCAAAAGGGTTGTTTTCAATGAGATTCAAAATACGAGCAGGAAGATGATAATGTTGTTAATTTGAAATGTCTTTGATAGAACTATTGGTTTTTTCAAGAGTTTATTAGGAGGAATCATAGAGATTAGAGGCCTTCCAGCTCAATTTTCTAGCCATAATTTCATAGAGGAATCTCTTGAGACCATCCATATGGAATTATTCATAATGTTAGCAAAGGTGAGCTTGAGGATAGGCCAAATGGAGGAATTAATGAAGGTCCAGTTTCCAGACTTATATATTTAGAGTAATATATTTTTGAGAATGGTGATAGATTTAGAAGTATTGTGAAAAAGTTTCAAAGTGAGCCGATCTTGGAGAGAATCATTAAGGGATTGTAAATTATTAATACCAATGCCAACATTTTCAATGGGTTTGAAACAATTAGACTAAGGGACCATCACAAGATTTCTTTCAAGAATACTACCAGTCTAGATGAGTTTTTTAATAGAAGTGTTCATTTTTTTATAAGACTAATAGGCCATTTGTAGTCCATAATGGAGTATACTATATGATTGGAAATGTCATCTTCTTTTCAAGAATCATATCTCTATCCTTTACAAAGGTGAGAGTTTTGTAGGCCATCCCAATTCTTTGTAGTGAGTTGTAGAACCTGGTATTTCTGTCCCTATTAGTTAACCATTTGACTTTATACGATTTCTTTCTCATATTGTACTTGATAGTGAGCAAGGAATTGAGTTGGATCGCAATGTCAATTTCATTCTTAGGATCAGTGTGGAGATTATAGTTGGTGGTTTTGTTTTTCACTTCATTGAGATTCTTCTCAAGAAGAGTAATTTCATTTTTGATTTGTTTGGATTTTGAATTGCTCCATTATTTGAGCGTCTTTTGAGGTGTCTTAGTTTGAGGTTTCAATCAAAGGCCCCATTGTTATGAGACATTGAGGAACAAAATTTTTGAATGACATGATTACATTCATCATCAGAGAGACACACATTATTGAAGCGAAAAGGGAGTTGAGGTTTCATATGCTTGGAGGATATGTTAATCAGGATAGGATTTTGATCAGATTTCAATATGTGGAGAGTAATGCAGGAGATAGTGTCCCATTGGTTTAAAGTAGGGACATTTGTAAAGGCTCTATCCAATTTGGAGGTGACCACCTTGCCGTTATGTCTTCTATACAAGCTATATTTCGCACTAGTGAGTTTAATTTCAATAAGGTTGTTGTCCTCAACTAATATTTTGAATTCTATCATGGAAATATAAGTGTGAGATGTGTTAATCTTTTCACTAGATCTAAGAATGGAATTAAATTATCCGATGTCAAACCAAGGGACATTGATGTTCGAACCTAAATATGAAAGTTCATTCCAAAGAGTTCTTCTTTCATGATATCTATTCATAGAATAAACAAAGAAGAAGACGGTGTTAGTACCATCAATAGTAATGGTGTATGTGATAATATGATAATAGATATTAAAAACACTAAAATATTGTAAAGAAACTTGAGAAAAAATCCATAAAGAATCAGCATTAAGTTTGTTATTGATTGCACCAGAAAAAACATAATTTTTTTACCTAAGTGAGAATATTTTGAGGAGAAATCAATTTTAGTTTCAGAAATAACAAAAGGGATAGGATGGTGCGTGCTAATCATTCTTTTCAAAACATTCAGTTTTTCATAATTGTGATACCCAATCAATTCCAAAAAATGATCTTCATTTAAATCTGATTTTGGTGTTACAACTCCCTTTCTTCTTTTTCCCCTATCCCTTATTTCTAGGAGACCTTTTTACCTCAGTGTTACTAGAACATTCCTAAGCACTGTGAGCGACGACATTGTTCTTATTTGTAGTGTATTTTAATTTTTAGTCACAGTTTCTTCTATAGAATCCATTGAACGTGGAGACTTTGTATCCATTGTGGATAGTAGCATGGTAGTATGCTTCTACTATAGGGATTCCTTCATCTCCTACCTATCAGTTGACAAAACAACAGGTGGACTATCAGGAGCAGTAGTCTCAATTTTCTTGTTAGCATGAGGGGTGTGATCAACATTTTTTAACTCAGATAGAATAACCCTATTATGAGGGAAATGTGAGTCGTGGGAGAGGGAGTTGGTTTATGGTCATGTGATTTGGTCTCATGCTTCATTTCAATTATGGTGTCACATGTAGTTTAAACCGGGATAATTTCCATAGAAGAGGCATTACTTTTTGCAGCAATATGGGATGGGTTAATAGTGGTTAGGATGCATGAGTTCCATGAAATATAATTCTTAAAGAAAAATAAGTGCAAGAATTATTTTGATCATAATGCAGTTATTCACACTGCATGGAATGGTCCTTAGAAACAAAAGAAATAAGAGAATAAGTTCCTAGGATAGGTGGATCTAATGTAGATTGTTTTTTGACAGAGTTCTGAGAGATACTCTACTTCTGCTCCAGGGGAACATTATAAACCTTCATATTCTTGGGTACTAGAACCTAAGTGTAATTATCATGTAAAAAAATGTTGGGATCTTTTTCAAGCCTGCTCGAGCTTCTCGGTCCATGGAGTCAGGTTTCTCCCTGGATCTAGAAGACTGGTGGGTTTCTTGATTATCATTTTGAGTACCTATGTTAGAAGTGGCAATTATCTAGGTTTTCTTGGGGTATAGGTCTGGAGTGTCCGCCACAACATTTTCTTTAGTGTAGACATCATTATTGTGTGTGGCGGTTCTGGTATTATAGACAAGTTTTTTCTGTTCATTAGAAGAAAAATACCCTCTATCTAGGATTTGATGCTGGAGATTATGTTTTTCTAGTTCAGGTTGACAAATATAGATATTTTCCTGCACATTTGATACTCTAATAGTGTCTAAGACATGGATTGTAATTTCAATTGAGTGGTTTTGATCATTAATAGAATTTTATTCTTCATCCACTTCATCTACCCATTTAGTTCCTTTACTATCTCCCATGTGTGTCCAACTGTATGTTTTTTCCCAAAAATATCATTTCTTTTTGGATATTTTAGGAATGTCTATCTTGGGGCTTTTTTCATTTTTATATCTCCTTGTTTCCTTACATTCATTCTCAGATGGTTGTATTACCTAGTTCATAATAACCCTATAGTTGAAGAGGGCATGGCCTTTGATTTTACATTAATCAAAAAACAAGGGTTTTCGATCATATTCCACTCTAATTTCAGATTTTTATTCATTGGAATTGAAGTTAATTGAGCTTCGAGGATTTGAGTCGAGGTTTATTTCATCCATTACTCTAGAAAATAGACCCAAGTCAGCAAGTAAGGTCCTATGATCAATTTTAAGAGGGGTTCCTATGTAGGAGACAATATCATTCAGTATTTTTGGTCGCCAAAAAACCAGTTATGTCCATGAAATTTTATCTAGACTTGTGCTAAAGTATTTCTATGTGTGTAAAGATTAAATGTGGAGTCCTAATCTAAAATCATATGCAGACCTGGCTAGAGGTTGAGATTTCCATTTTTCCAAACTCTTTAAAAATCATATAGTGATATTAACAGTATGTGAAAATATCATGTTCCTATGGGGATTAGTTTCCAATTTTCCATATTCCCGCAAAGGGAAATACATGAGTGAAGTTCAGTAAGGGGCCAAGGGTGGTTACCTTTGTGGTTGGAGATACGCCCCATCACCGGGAATTTTCAATGTTGTACGCGTTGTTGCAGGGCGTCCGGGTCCGCTTGGACCAGATAACCACCATCATCCAATCACTTTACTAGACGGTGATTCGTCATGAAATCATTTCCTTGGACATATTGATCATCGATCATGTCAAAAATAAAAAATCGGCAGGGCCCATCACTTGCTTCAACTGTTCCGAGAACCTTTAAATTTTATCTTCCACAGACATGAAATCTGACATATTCTATAGATATATTTTTTCAACTAGGATACCTTTTTTATGGTTATTATTTTCTAATAGATGTTTACATGGGTCTTCATACGTTTTAAATATTTTTTTATCTCACAGATGTTTTATGGTAAATTTTGTGAGGGTGAAATCTGTATTAATACCAAATATTTCATATTTATAATATCTAATTATTATAATTTCATTGTGTCCATCTTGGAACAAATCATTGGCTGATCATGGTCCCCATATAGTAGAAAATCCACTTTTCATATCTTTTTCACCCAAAAATATATCTCATTGAACTTTTTTATCTGGACCTAACCATATTCTGACATCTTTTCATATGAATATGTTAACACACACAAATTATGGTAAAATTTAGATAAATGTTTATGGTATTCTTAATAATATTATATCACAAGGGTATTGAAAGAATAATTTTATTGAACAGATATCTAAATAACCTTCACAATGATCTAACCATCTAGAACACTCCAACCTTGACTATGATACTATTTTATTTTTCAATGATGACTATCCAAAAAAAACTACAAGGTGATGTATCAGTAAAAGATTCAATGGAGAAATTAATTACAAGAATTTGAGCACAAAAATTAATTCCATGAAAATTTAAAAAAAATAGTAAAAAAAATATTCCCCAAAACACTATATAAATCTTTGAAATTTTATAAAAAATTATAAGAAACACTAATGAAATGAAACTCTAAAGTCAAATTAACAGTACCATTAAACACAATTTATATATTCACCCAAATAAATTCGGGTAATATTGATTTACTTTTATATAATAAGACAATTTGTGATAAAAAATTTTAGAGGGTTCTTTATATACCATATAATAATCCAACTTACTATTGGTAATATGATATTGTTTAGGAATGCATTGAAAAAAACCATATTCTTTTTGTTTGGATGATTCCACCACAACTAAACACTATGGGTAAACCCTATTTTTAAAAAATTACTTCCACTAAATTAACTCCCCCATATGATGAACTATGTTAAAAATAAATGTTTTTGATAAGATACATTATAATATGCTCCCCCCAAAACTGTTAATCTTAATTTTTATTGTAACATATAGTCTCCTTATTTGACATTAAATTATCTAGTTGGTACCATCCAATTGTACAATTTGTTTTTTTTCATTTGGTTTCATTTTTTATTTATCTCAATGTTCCAATATTATAGCTACAAATATTGATGATCATCTAGGACAATAAATTCTTCCATATCACTATCTCCATCAATAAATGAAAAACTTCATCACTGATACATTAATCTTCCATTTTTTTAATAACTTATAGAGTGATATTTTTTTAATGGCCAATCCTAACTCGTTACTTCTTTATATTATTTAAATGATCCATTTAAAAAACTACCCCCTGCCTGATTCAATTTTGGGGATATGTGTGGATAGTATTGGAAACAATGTTAGAAGTGTGGGAAATTATCATTTTCAAATAGACAATAAGTTTTTGTGTAATTTTTTAGTGCAACACCATTTCCCCCTAACCATGTTTCCAGTGACTTAGGGAGGAAATAATATTCCATATATCATATTGAATTAGTTTTAAAGTTTAATATAATATCCACATAGTCAATTAAAACATATATTTTTTTCAAACACAATACAAAAAACTAATATAATAGTAGATCTTATTAATTTCATAATTTTGGTTGGGTGTTTTCATAATCCTCCCTGTTAGCACTTAAAGATGGTCTTTATGCCTTTAGATAAATTTTCTTACATTCAATACAAATAGTTTTATTATAACTATCAATGGAATCAACACTACTTGTATAACCAAATGAGGTCTAATTTCATATAGTTGAATTCAATTTTAGGATACATCATTTTCATTGGAATGTTACACACCACAGGTAGAAAAATTATATGAGAATGATGCTTGTTTTTTCTAAAAATCCACCAAAATAATGTTTATTAATGATATATTATCTTGATCATATCAAAAACCAATTAAAACCAAATAATCATATATGTAGTAATGGTACATCACCATAAAACATCAACCATAGGTCTGTGGACCCCTATCGGTTCATCAGCAATATCATGAATCACTTAAAATCTATATGGTAACATCGATTTCTCCACCAGAAATCGAATTGTTATAATTAGAATAGATATTATTGTAAATTGTTTATTGCTTCCCATAAAAATATAACTATATAATTCGTTATTTTGATATATTGGTTCTCTTATAACAGAAAAACTATGTGAACTGACAAAAAGACTTTGGATGAATTAGAAAAATGAGTATCACTTCACATCATTCACTCTTCTAGGTGGGGCACTGTAGGTATTGATTTTAATAGCCTTATAAACATTATATAATTTTTCAATATGACATAATAATTGAAAATTATTTATCATGATTATCCTATAATATTTTCTAATGGAATATTTTACACACATTTTTGCAAAACAAAATCTAGGATGGGAGAGGGGAGATTGATTCTTTTTTATTTAGTCATACGACAAAATTGAATGACTTCAAATAAGAATATATAAATAAAAAATCAAAATCTACAAAAATAAATTTCTTGAAATTAATGGATCATAATATAATAAATTTATTATGGATGATATGGGATGTTTAAACAAGGGGAGTTTTTTCTCAGATCATCCTTTTCAGGTTTTTTTGAAAACTAATTCATGAGACAAAAATAATGAGAATTAATGGATCGATATGGCTTGGAACTAGTTGAAGGTAATTCATCCTCATCCACATAATTTTTTGGTCAGGAGGTGTTTTATCATCCATACCAAAACCCTATTACTCAATTCTCATTCTATACTAATGTATGGATTAAAATCAATGATATTGGTATGACAATTCCCAAATTTTTTAATTACTTAATGTATGTGTCCCAGGATTGTATTTAAAATTTTTACTTCACAATTAAATATTGATTGAAATAATTCATCCAATTATGAATGATGATGTAATTTAGTAATAAAAATGTTCTAGTAGGATAGTGGCTTTACTAAGATGATTAAAATGTACCCCCCACTTCCTATAGTGGACGATTACTGAGTGAAGACATATCACCATGGGATTAAATCCTAATATTTGAATATACAGTTATAAACTAATTCGATACATATAATGCATTATTTAGTGCCATTTTCTATATATTTTGAATTCCCAATGAGCCTATTTTTGAGATCGAGGTGTCCCTAGTGAAATCTAAAGGTCATCAATATTAATGGTTTCCTTATAATTGGTATGTCATAAAGTTGATATATATCTTTTCTATTATGAATTGTTCTTTAATGATGTAAATTTATTTAACTTTATCACTAGTGAATTAATCATGTTGATTTTACATGTCTTTGTATTTTAATATGTGAGGAAACTATTAATGTGTTTATCCTTCATGTAGTAGTATATGTGAAATATTGGTAACCTCACTAATAAGTAAATATGAATGTATGAAATGATAGAATATAAATTATTAGATATATTCATATCAAAAAAAAATAAAAATTCAAATTCAAATTCTTGTTTTTTTAATATGTAATTAAATAAAAATATGTCAATATTTACTTAAATTCCGAATTAATTACAAATTAAAAGCAATACTAAAAATTTCCCAAATTTAAAAAAATTAAAAAAATTGATAAATTTCTAATTTAGGTGAATTCAAAATGAGTGAAATACCAATAAAGGTGAGTCAAATTTAAAAAAATGGTTCTTTTGTACAATCAATCAGAAAAGTATGTCATATATTAAAAGTTTTTGTTTCTATATCAGACTCTTTGGGGACATGATCAACTGCAATAAAATTTACTTTGATCATTATAATGAGGATATCATTCTTCCTGTAAGGGACTTAAGAAATATCCCTAATTAAATATTACACATTTCAGCCATTTATATATCATTTTTTATATCCTTGCATTTGATTTCACGTAACTTGACTAACCACATGTAGAAATATCTCAAAAAATCATAATATTACCAATCCCTCAACACCAGAAGTATGTTCAGTGTGTAGTTTGGCATTGATATTTCCCATTCATAATCATGAAACATTAGAAAACCCCTAGTGTAATCCTTACCTATAGGACATTGGAAATGTTATCAACTTTTACTAAGTATTTTTTTCCATTTTTTATTACTGATAGAAATGTTTTGACATTTTAATCACTAGATAAATTAACATTATATTTGAGTCAACGCCATGTCATATATATTCATTTATACCATATATACTACAAACACCTGAGTGGATAACCCCAATAATATTATTTTTGAATGGATATTAGGTTTGAATCACATCTCCAACAATGAATATTTATTTTTCACATTTGTCATTAAAACTCTCAATAAAGGAACATTCTCAAAAAACAACCCCACATATTCCATAGCAGTCATGCTACCCAAAACTGATTCAGAGAGGTACCAACATTATATAAATCCAAATACTTATTAAATTACACTAACATTATACCACATAAAGAAGTTATTACTATTGTGATGCATGTGAAATGCTACTAGATTTGGGGATCTAGAAATTAATAACATCACACATTTTATTACTAGAATATTAATATTAATTAATAACATATCAAGTGATGAGTGTTAAATGTTTGGAAATAAATTTGATAATTTCCTTGGATTATCCCTCAAATCTAAGGGTTATAAATGTTACCCACAATATAGGGAACCATGATGTGCAATAATAATATTCATAAATATATATCTTATAGTCTACAAGACATTTATTTATCAAATAGAGATTATCATGGGACTATTAATTTCCATATGATCATATGTTGATGATTATTATTCTCATGAATTTTATCACATAGTAATTTCAAAGACATGTTTTTATGAGGATAGACAATCCAATATGTCTTCCCCTTTTTTATCTAAAATTGGGTATTTTAATCATCAAAGGTATTTATTTACCCTTAGACATGATAATATTATTAATTTAGTCCTAGATCATGTAATTTTATGTGTTTTCTATAATTGTGATGAAATATGTTTTCCACAAAGTAGGGTTCATTTATTAAGTCAAAATTTTAATGAAATTAAATTAATAATTAGTTAATTTTCTCTAATTTTGAGTTAGTGGAAGAAGATATAGCATGCCCATTGATATAAATGGAAATATGTGATTAAGCCTGTAGAAAAGTATGTTTTTCATTTAGTTTATTTCTTGTATTCAATGAAAGATATATTTATCATATATGTTTATTACACATGTATGTTGAAATTGTATTAGATATCATGGTTGATGGATTATATGAAATAATAAGTTTTTAGGTGATATTTTTCATTTATAGATTAACATCATTCTCTATGGATGATTAGATGTGTGACATCTTGATATGGGTTCCATTTAATCATTCCCAATGTAGGTGGGCCACATGGCCTCAAGAGAACTTCCCCATATACTAGAGGTTATTGGATATCATTGAGGAAGAGGGTTTGTTTATGGGGAGACATGTCCCTCATGTTAGGGTGGAGTATAGAAGGTATATATATAATAAATATATGGATAGTAATAATGTAGTCCCAATGAATAATAACATAACTACATGCATAAGATAATCCTAAAAACCCATCAATATTAATTAACATGAATGATAAATAGTATCATATACGAAATTATGATGATTTCATGTCTCTACAAAACTAGAAAATATGAATAAAGGGAATCATAAAATGCATTCTATAAAAAAGAATCAGAATGAAAAAAAACAATATATAATCACAAGAAATGGAATGATCATATGCTACCAAGATCCATCCAAACCAAGTAATCATGTCAGGTTTCCATACCAAGACACTTCCCCCTATCAACACCAACATACATATAATCTTCCGTAGCACCATTGGTGGTCGGGATAGGATGTGATATAAATATTATTAATCCACCCCCGACAGTTTCTCTAGAATATAGGCTGTGAATATATGGTGATAATGTAATTATATATAAATATATTCAAAGACCGTAACAAAATATAAATAGCCCACATCAGCTTCAGCCTAAGCTAGTGTCCGAACACTTATTATTTTTTTATTTATGTTACAATTTAAAATATGTTTCAATTTTACTGTATAAGATATAAATAATTTAATAGGATCTTATGTGTAACCATGGAATCCTATAATTTTAATTATAATGAATGCAGATCCTAGGTGAAACTAAGGAATCCTTGACCTCAAGGGTCAATCCATCTCAGTAATGACTTGAATTATGAAAATAAGGAGTCCGAGTGTAATCCAATGAGTGATTCCCAAGGCATTACACTATAAAATATTGTAAATGAGTCGAATGTTCTCATCTATGGTAAACGTTGTCTAAGGATGATATGGACTAAAGTGGTGAATCCATGGTGCCATATTTTTGAATATGTCAAGATAGAACCTAGGAGTGTATCTAAATCATCCTAAATTCCAAAAATATAGTGACGGATCTTGCAATATTATTTCAATAATCCACTATTACACAAGGACCATGTTCTATGGATGTTATCTTCAATGTCAACTAGATCTTTAAATTAGAATTTAATCCTATGAGTTCTCAGGAAAATCACTCAAGAATCCAATTCTAGATCAAGTTTCACCTCTCTAATAAAGATAAATAATTACATATCAAATAATAACCTTAAAATCAAAATATTCTATAATTTAGGCAATGTAATACTCACTCCATTTATTAAGTTATTTGTTTAATTTCATTTACTTTCATCTATGTGACTATGATAATCAAGAACAGGAAACCATTTATTAATTTAATTGCATATTTATTTATTAAGTTCATTATTTAACATTTATTGAGCTTAAAATTTTTGTATAAGGATACGAAACCATATAAAATTCTCGTAAAATCAATTCGGCCATGTGAAATCTGCAAATATTTGTTCATTTTCCAATTTAAATATTTATTCAATTAATTTTAACACTTTCGTTAGAAGGTTCTATTGAATAAGATAATTTTTTTCACCAATAAAAATTCATAATTCATTTAATTTTAGTGGTATTACCATTAATATGTTCAATCCACACACCTGAACAATTTCATTAATAAATCCACATGGGTTTCCAAGGCATAATTAAGGAAACACCCTACATGGGGTTGAAGGCGTTGAGGTCACAACTACTGATGGTGTAGTGAATATGTATAGGAAGGGATCTAGAATATGATATTAGTGATTGTAATCTTGAAATGTGAATTTAATAAGAAACTCATTGTGAAACTTTTGTGTTCACAGTGATGGAAATTCATAAATGATGAAACATTTTGGGTAAAGTCCTTGACCATCTAAATCAATCCTACAACTCTATCCTCATAAATTATCTATGGATATTATGTTATATATTGGGTCATATTTGAATGAAGTATCAATGCCCACAAAATTGATAATATGATTCTGAATCAATATATAGTCATCAAGAAGAATTTAAATGATGAACTAATCCAAATGATTGAATGGATTACATGGAAAAATCAAATAGCAAGAATTGATCGAATCAAATTTGGAATGGATGATTTTTGAAGAAACATATGAATAGGGGAGTAGGAGATCATCTATGAAGAAAAAACAAGATCACATGTCCAATGGAGAAGGGAAATAAGAAATATGGTAAAGTTATAAGAAATTAAGTATGTTTTGATAAAATCACTAAAAAATTATGAGGTCACATGGTTTGTCTATATGGTTATACAATATATTCATCCACTATACATACCTAACTACCTCAAAAGGGGACCTTCATGGATAGGCCACACGATTTTAGAAATAATTCTTTATTCATATTATATGTATCTTCTAAATTTTTTATACCACCCACACAAGCATGTAGATTTCAAAACACGGTTAAGGAAGAACGTGCACTATGATACTCCATATGAAATCACCCTATAAATTTAGGGGAAATTTTGTAGACTGGATTGAATGGTTTCAACTAAACATGTGGCCTATATATTTTCTTCACCGACCAGAGTTATGAACTCCAAAAAATTCTAGAAATCCCCCCCCCCCAAACATAAATGACCACATTAGACATCGATAATAAATCCAAAATAATTAATTTAACTAAAATTTATAGTATTTGTACCTCATTTAAAATATAGTTTCATACAGTCTTCCCCCATTAAAGAAACTCATCCAAGAGTTCTCTACCATTTATGGGAAAACACTGTATGAGAATAAATCCGGACACAGAACTTGTACATCAGCCTCCCACACCAAATTATCATTTTTTATAAGGTTTTCCTTCCATATCATCCATAATAAATAAATATTTCAGCCTCATAGATCATTTTTTTATCTGTTTAATGATATGTATTGGATTCTCCAAAAATAAAACATCAACATCTAACTGATCCTCATGACGATCAATCGTATGAGATGGGATGACATGATAATGGTGATGTTGGGTAATATGCAAGACATCATTCATGTAATAGTTCCACTAATGTATTTTCAACTGATTGGATACCAACCTGACTCTATACAATATCTCAAAAGGCTCTAAATAATAAGAAAACACAACTCCTTACTATTTTATCCTTCTATTTACATGTTTGGGTGATTCATATGAGAAAAAACAATCCCCAAACTCAAAATATAAAGTTCATCAGTGGTGATCGACATACTATTTCTCTCTAGACTATGTAGTACACAATAAAATTCCAATTAAATGATCCTACTTTGAATTCTCTTTCATGAGACGATGACCTCAATGTGTTACCTCTCCTACCTCTCTCCATCAATGATATGAATGGAAGATCCTACCATACAGGGCCTTATACAGATATGACTGTATCATTTTAGAAATTCTATTATTATAAGAGTACATTATGAGATGGAAATTCTTCTCACATGAACCTCTGAAATTAGAGATGCGTTATTAGAAAATTTCCTCTAACCAATGAATCATTTGTTTTGATTGGTCATCAGCCTAGGGCTGAAATGTTGTACTCTAAATCACTTGGGTTCCCATATCTCTATGTTACCCCTACTAGGAACTATATGTGAAATGGTAATCCCTTTATGAAATCATAGTAAGAGGGACACCTCATATCCATATGATCTCGTGGACATACAGTCTTCCCAGCTCATCAACTGAGAAAGTAACCCAAAGTGGAAGGAAGATGGATTATTTCATTAGTATATCCCTAATTACCAAAAGCATTTCAATACCTTTTGTAAACTCAATTATCTATGAGAAAATCCATAACAAGATCTTCCCAATTCTATTTTGTGACTATTGACAGCTATAGTTAACTAGCAGTTTACTACTACTCTTCCTTCACATTCTTATATGTGAAACACATAGTCATAACATCAACTATCAAACATCTCATCTCAATCAACCAATACCACCATCACATATCTTCATGCATCCTATATATTCCTATATGTACTACCCATTGAGAATCTTGGGACTCAAGAATTCCTTACCCTCACATAACTATAAGAACCTAAACTCATCCTTGTAAATACTGGATATCATCTCCATCAACAAACAAATTCATATGTGGATCCCCACAAAAAATATTTTCTAGGGGAACCATGCTTTAAGGATTCGAAAATAGCCTGGTATTCAGCCTATCAAGGAGAATAGAATTAACTGTCAAGTTTGTAATATAAGACTTCTTATGACTCACTAAAAACTCACAATGTATCATAGAAAATATATCTATCAAATTCAATTAATTTCTAGCTTCTAATATGAATTGATCCTATTTTTTATAGATCTATGTATCAGTAATTTCAATTCCATTTCAGAACATATAGGAATGATTAATGTTGAAGGATTAAAGATGTTCAGCACATGTTTCCAATATGAGATTCATGTCACATTTTATAAAGATATATTTGAAGCTTTTTTGGTCTGTATACAATAAAAGTTCCCAACCATGTCATAATGACTCCATAAAAATAAAGTGTGGACCTCCTCTACTAGAACATGGTCATGCAACGGGTAGGTATTCTCATGATGTCTCATATTTTGGACCCATATATAACAACTCTACTATCTTGTATCAAAACATTAGACATCCTGATGTCCAATGCATCACAAAATACAAAAAAACCACCACTAGACTCTATAAGAAAAAGAGTTCGTGTCAAGGTAATCCTTACATTCTTCTCCTGAAATTATATGTCAGCTGATTTAGACCATAATAACTTCACACCTTTCTTTGTAAGACCAGTAAGAAATAAATGACGGCTTGACGAGTCCTATATGAAATTCATTTAATATCCATATATCCCTTATAAACTCCATATATGAAATATGTTCATGGGATTCCCCTATAACATCACTACGCTGAACATCTCTGGGATAACTAATACTCCTAATTCTGAGATAATATAATCAATGAAGGGAATATTGTTGATCTAAAAGTGAAACATAGAAAGATGAGCATAAATATGATGATATCTCTATGTATTAAAAAATGATATCAATGTTCTTATAATGTACTCTATGAGTATAATAATACACCAAATATCATCTAAAAAAACAATAATAAAGGAATCCAAATACTGGTGGAAACACCTTTTCAGCAAGCTATGAAAATGGATGTCATTTTGGAAAGACCGAACAAGATAAAGAGATACTCATATAGATCATTATATCTATGGAAATCCACACATGGTGTATCTAATGTTCACAATTGAACATGATGAGAGCTAGATATTAGTTCTATCATTGAGAATACCATATATCCTCAGATATTGTAAATGATTTCACCTATTAAAGGTAGTGGATGACATTTTTTAAACATAAGATAGATCAAACATTGGAAATACACACATAAATTAGGAGTCTCATCCACATTCATGGTGAAAATTACTAGTGAACCCCATGAAGAAGTGCTTGGATAGATAAAACCTTTCTAATCAAGGTCTTCTATTAGTCTCTTGAGCTCCTGAAGCTTAGTAGGTCCCATCCTATAAAAGGGAATAGACACTAGTGAAAATATTTGAACAATATCAATCACAAACTCTACCTCTATCTCAAGAGGAATGATATAAAAATTATTAGAAATAAAATCCTTGAAATGATCTACTATGGTAGGAAAATCTATCTAATGCATTCCCCAACTCTCCATTGAAACACTTGAAATCTAGGAAGTCCCTCAACCAAGACCATGATACTCTGGTACAAGTCTACTAGTCTGGACACCCAAATCACCCTTGTGAAGATAAATACAACCCTTTGATGATATAAATGATACCCTGTAGTGATATCAGAGCACATATATGAGATAGAGAACCAAATATCTCAAACTAATAATTAATATGAGTGTTATCATTGTTAGGATAAAGAGGAACCATGGGAAGGGGTAAATTACTACCGAAATAGTATAGTATCTACATTCGAATAGTCCCTCTTACCACACTCCCAATGATTTTTCTTGGATCATCACCCCATAGAATTACTAAATTTCCCACCAATGAAATTGCATAGTCAAAAGGGAGAAATGGGAATGGGAATAACCAGTATTGAATAAATAAGGTACAATAGTAGATTCTAATAGAATAGTACCACATATTGTAGATAGTTCTCCATGGAAGTCTATGGGTATCAGTTGTAGGGAATGAAACTGTCTTTATCCATGGACTTGTACTACCACTAGACTACCCTATGTATGACCAATCTTCTTTAAATAATAATCATAATTCTAGATACATTGGCCATGGCCACCTCCTTGGTATGTGAACTTGTTCTTCTCCAAAACCCTTCCAAACATGGCACAAATGATCCTTCACCAATTTTTGGAGATGGTCAGAAACCTCATGAAATTAAAGAAGATGGAATAGTAGGATATAATCTTTGAAGATTCCCTATATGGCCTCAATCATGGAACTCAAACATTTCGCTATCAAACTAAGGATTTTGCTACACCTTTCATCCACAGTTATGTAATATAATGGAGATTTCAATGTAGATACTTTGGATAAAACTATCCTAAAGAGAAACCTCAGTGATACACTTCCAATATTCGATGAACTAATATGCTACATTATAACTAAACCACATTTCATTGTAATGTCATATCCTCTCGGGTTGTGCTCAGTAACGAGATCCTAATTGACGATCTAAGAAATGATAGGTATGAAAAAAGAAATTCAACTATGAAGGTCTTCCAAATATGATCCAATAGTTGAAGAATCACACTCACGATTGCTCATCACTTTCTATAAGCAGTACAAAGTGTCTCAAATTTGTAAATTTCTTTCAATATTACATAGAATACATAACACCATGCTCTATGTGAATGAACTATCTGAATTTTTTTATCTCTCAATATCTGAGGGATAATGTAATCATCGAAAATAGTCTGAAAGTCAACTAAGACCATTTCCTGATAACGGCCAGCCTAAGTAGTCACATACTAATAGACAATGAAATAATCGAGAATAATTTAGGTGGAAATATTGAACCTCCAATATATAGTCATATCCAAAATCTCAAATATATAAATAGTTTCTTATTTCCAAGAATCAGTTCCATGAGGACCGATATCCCCTAAAAAGATGGGAGGATTATACTATTGGAATAGATGATTCAGATATTCCATTGTTGGTTTAGGTCATGGATCACCCTATATAGAATAAAAGATGCATAGAAAACTCTCTAGAAGATGAGTTTCATTTCCTGGATCAAGAATAAAAAGTTGTGCTTTGGGTGGAACTACAGTAGGGAACATTATTGGTCCAGGTCCCACCACCCATGGAGAATGAGCATTTCCACATTACTAGTTCATGACTAGTGGATTTAATGGTTTGATTGATCTTAAAATACAAAGAACACACATTATAATAAATTTTAATAGATAAAAGAACAATTAAAAGGATATCATATAGAAAAGGAATCAATACCCATGTTAAACCACTCTCACTACCTATATAGAATTCCAGGTTATTGATTAGTCTTCACTTTTTATTTATAGAGGTTCAAGTAGGTGAAGGGTTAACTACACTATTTTTCTTCCTTTACTGGAAACCATTTTATTTTATATGACAAGATTTATATTTATATTTTTCAATTTAATAAATACATATATCAAAATTTTACTATATCGATTATTATTTCCATATAATAAAGTATCATTCACATAATAATTGAATGATACACCAATTTAATTTTTAATTATTTCACATATAATTAATCTCTGAATGTTGCATGTAATATACAACAGTTCTTCTTATTAAATCACCCCTTCCATTCCATGAGCACCCATATACCTCATGAATTGAAACCGGTAGTCACTCAATTGTATGAAAACACCTTATCACGTAAACAGTCGTACATAAATGAAAATTATATAAATCAGCTATTTAAGATGCCACCATCAAACTATATAAGAAGCCATTATTTTTATTTATTATGAAACATTAAATAAATAATTCCATCACCATATAGTGTATGATAGTTGCAAAATAATATATAATAATCATTGATCACTCCAATAGTCATAGGGAACACAAGAATTGGAAATAGTAAAATGATCATATATTACCCGAAACATACATAGAATATGAATTATTAGTGATTATAATGATTCATGTTAAAATTCTCCATGAAATACTAGGATAAGGTGAAATATCTGCAATTAATATCAAATACTAAAACTCATGCGAATCACCCAACAGTGATAGTATGTCAACTATAATAAGTGAAATACAAAACACCATTCATCATTTTAGGAATCACAATATTTACCCCAAATATGGGTTAGCTACTCAAATGAACGGCTTATAAAAAGTTTAAAATAATTCCTAATCACCTTTCTATTATCTTAAAATGATATGTTAAGGAAATAATTATCTAATTCCACTTTTTGACATCATTACCTGAGTTACACTTGAAGGTTCCCCAAGCTGGTGGTCCACATGGCCTCAAGCGTGTACCCCTTTACAGTAGAGGATGTTGACATTCAACAAGGACCTAGGGTGTGTCTGTGTGGATATTATTCCCTCAAGTTAGAGTAGTGAAAATATGATATAGATATAATATAGAAAATGGATAAAAATCATAGAGGAATAATTAAGAATAACAATTCTTGTAGTTGAAGATAAGACTAGACAACCATAAATAATAATCATTCCAAAATATTAACAGTATCATATAGAAAATAATTATGATGGAATGTCTCTACAAAACTAGAAAACATGTATACATGGTTGAATGAAATAACTGATATATAAAATACTTTGAAGGAGGAAAAAAATTATCTTCTATCATGATCATTGTCCCAATAATATACTACCATAATATATCATAAGGAATCAATCGATTTATGTGAACAGATCAAGAAACTTCACCTTATCAAATCATGCATACATATAATATTCTTAGGTATCATCGATGACCTAAAAAGGGTGACACATAAATCATAGTAGTCCACCACCACCAGCATCTATACAATAAAATATTTTAATATAAAAAATTTAAGTGAAGATATATATATATATATATATATGTTAATAATGTACAGAAATGCAAACAGCTGATACCTTCTTTATCCTCATATGGTGTCTGAAAATTTATCATTTAGTTAATTATGTTATAGTTTATAATAAGTGTCAACTTTACTATGTAAGATATATATATAATAATAACTGATGATTTACCGTGGAATCCAATAATGATGATAATAATGAATGAGGACCCAAGGTGGATCCACGACGTCCATGACATCAGGGGTCAATCTAACTTAGTAATTACTTGTTTCCAGGTAATTAGTTATCTTGGTGTCATCCAAGGGTATACATTCAATGAATTTCACTATAATATATTCTAACTAATTCCATGTATCTTATCCAAGTTGAACACAGGATAAACATGATTGGGCTCAATGGGGGGTTTCCCTGGAGCCAAACGTATGAAGACATCAAGATGGATCCAAGGAGTGTAATTGAAGAATCTAAAAATCTAGAAAGATTGCGAGGCATCCTACAGTTCCTTTTGTAGATTCCATAATTAGACATGGACCATGTTCCACAGAGGGTATCTCCCTGGGAAACCACCTCCTTGAATCTAAATGGTTTCATCTTATTAGTCAAGGCATTCCCTCGGGACTCTATGGATGACTCAATTCTGAACACTCCTATAAAGATTAAATAGTACATATACAACAATCACCTTATACATATATTGTTCTTTAATTTTGGTCATTTAATACTTATTCCATTTAATAAGTCATTTGATTTATTCTATTACCTTTCATCAATGTGACAATTCTAATCAAGGAGAAGCAACCATTTATTACATTAATTAAATATTCATTTATTAGGTTCATTTTTACCATTAATAATAATGAAATGGTGGTCTATGGGCATGAAACAACATAAATTAATTTACTAACGACAAGGACAGGTTATATCTAAATATATTCTTGTTATTTCACATTTAAAAGGATAATTTATTAATTTCAACACTTACTATAGAAGGTTCAAGTTAAAAAAATTACTTCTTATAACCATTAAAAATTCATAATAAATTTAATTTAATAGGTATTACCATTTTAATGGTCATGTAACACACTAGAATGTGCCTTATATAAACCCACATGTGCTACTAAATCATAATTAAGGAAACACCCTACTTGGTGTGGAAGGATTTAAGGTCTCAACCTCCAACAGTGCAGTTAACATCTATAGTAAGGGATATAGAATAGGAGAACAATATTATATGGAATCCATTTTAATTTTTTACGAAACTAATCGTGAAACTAGAGTGAAATTTTATAGTAATTTATAACTGATGAGTCATTTAAGGAATATTTATATACCACCAAAATTAAACCAATAGAAATATCCCCATCTAGCTTCAGCCCTTAGTTTGGCCTAGATAGGAAGAAAATGTATGAATTGATCAACACCCTGAAGATAAGTAGTATGAACCTACATCAAAATAGTGTCATTAAGAGAAATTAAAATGATGAACTAATCCAATGGATTTATGATCATAACTATAAAAATATAAGGAGATGAATTGTGATCAAATTAGAGTTTTCAAGATGAGATATCAAGAAACATATGAATAGTGGATGAGGAGTTGATCTAGGATAAAAAATAAATATATAGTCCACTACAAGAGGGAAATAATAATGAGGGGTTAGTTATAAGTATTTAAAATTATTTTGGAAAAATCACCCAATAATTATAAGGTTGCACACTTTGGCCACATGGTTAGCCAAAATTGTGCCCCAACTGTACACACCACACTGTATCAAGACTAGAACTTCATGGAAATGCCGCATGGTTTGAGAAACCATGATCGAATTATGCCATATGGCTCTTCTAAAAGTGTCAGAACACCCACATGGGTCTGCGACCCTAGAAATACAGTTAGTTCATACTGTTTTCCATACTCTTCCCTTTAAAAACTACCTATATGGTTAGGGAAAACCAAGAATATGGGCCCAGATGATTCCTTTTGACCAGGAATCCTAGTTATATTATTCACTAGCTAGGATTATAAGCTCTAAAAAGGCCCCATACACCCCCCAGCAACATGCATGACCTCATTAGGCATATGAAATCGGTCCAATTATTTATTGGATGGAAATATAAAGGATTTTTACCTCATAGAAAAATCAGGTTCCTACATGATGTGTTTATATAGGCCAATAATGTAGATCATTATAATTAGGATAAAACCACTATGAAAGAGTCCTATAGGTCCAAATAGTATGTTTATCTATATTCTTGGTAAAATTTTATTTAAAAAATATATAGAAAAAATATCATTTTTTGATTGTCGTTTATTTATTATTGTGTGTGTGTAAACCTCATAAATATAATAACTAGTTATTCAAATTTAGAAAATATTTATGTTAAATATCAATTTATATTTTATTAAATTGTTGGTAAATAAAAAATAAATTTAATTAATGGGAAAATTTTTAAAGGATATTTTTCTCCAAAAAAATATTTACTATTAATGGTTTGATAAATGTTAATGATGATTAATGAGTTTAGATAAGGTCTGGATATACATGATTTATTTTAATAAATTTTATTGAAGTAAATATTTATTTTTTTAATTTAGAAATTATATTTAAAAATAAAAGAAGTAGAACATTTAATAGAATTCAATGTTATTGTTGTTGTTATTATTATTACAATTAATTAGTTTATTTCAGATAAAAATTGTTAAGGAGATCTATATAATTAATAATTTTTATCCCTAAGTATATTGTTTGAATTATATATTTTTTGATAATGTATATTATATTTATCACACAACAAATTCCCCTAAACAATTCTCTCAAATCCCTATAGTGAAATTTATAATAATTCCTTTAGGTTTTTGATTAAATCCCCCTCCCCCACTCATTCTAATAAAATATGAGAGGAATTTTGGAATGTATAGAGAATTATTCTTTCAATAATAATTTAACAATGAATGAAATTTTGTACCTCACTCTAGATCTATGGATACCATTGGTAATGAAATTATATTCATGGAGAATGTATAGATACCAATATATGAATTATATTTTCAATTATTCATGATAATGATTGTTTGAAAAGGGAAACATTTGTATCAATCAACATCAATTAATGATTTTTCATTCCATGTAGATTATAGTTATAAATTAATTATTAATTATATGGGAGGCATTTCCTATTATAAATATTCTATCATTTCATTACAATGATCTATGTATTTATTCAATGTTATTAACATGGAAAAATATTGGCCAATGGTATCACCAACTATACATGACATCAAAAACATTCACATGGTATTAGATAATTCAAATATAAATTTATATGTATTTATTTTTTATTTATCTATATATAAATTTTGTTATTACTATTAAATCACTATATCTGTTCCTTTATCCAAAAAATTGAGACTACATCATCATTCAACATTCTATGTCCATGAATATGTGAGGAAGATATTATGAACACTAAATAATCCCATTCAATGTTCCAGGGATATAGGCTAGGTGACATGGTTACGTTGCATGTAGCTTCAAAGTACACACCATGTGACAATGTTTGACGCCAAAAGTGTAATCCATAATAATCACAATCTCATGTTTGTTTTTATTTATGTATACATTTAAATTTCACACGATGTATTTACTATCAACTGGAACATGGATTGATTGGGCTTTCCAATGTGTAGATGGTGTACATGATGAGTAACCCCATATGTTTTTGACACACATAAATCATGGAATTCAATTTGTAAATGTTAATAATTATTAATTAATACACACATAGTGTATTGAAATTTTATCCAAAAACATATACTGGATTTTTTTACATGATGTATAGTTAGTAAATATTTCTTTGATATAAAATATCCCATGAGGAATATATATTCAGTCCCTAGGAATGTTGTGTGGGTGAATAGAAATATAGAACAAAATGTATAGTAGGTTTTCCATATTTTGTATGTCATACCAACTCCTGAAATGCTACATTGAGGTAGAGGCATGTTTTATGAGTAAACACGTAGATAATTTGTTAAATAAAAAACAAACTATATAGCATGTGACAAGCATATACACACTCTATGACATGGATTTTGACAAAACATGCATGTGGATTGATTTTAGTGCATCTAGTGGAATTAAATTATTTAATTATTATTTTCTATGTAATTTTTAAATTCATGACATTTGTGGTAGCAGTAAAGGCTATTTACTTCATAGAATATCTCAATAGTACATTCCAGATATACTATGGCATGGGATGTGGTCATACATGTCATGAAGATTTCATGGACTGACCTATAAAACAACATGACATATAATATCATGGCACTCCATGTAGACATAGATTTCATTTTCGTACACAACACTTGATAATGCCCTTATCAATGTTAGACACAAACCGTGTTAGGTGAGAGTATATACCATGTAACTATATAGTCTAGAAATGGGTTTAATTAGATGTATGAATGAATATTCCTTGTTTCCTCTATTACATGATGTGTATATTAAATTCAAGTATTAATTTAAAATTTAATACAAGGGTACACACTATGGTCCATGTTAATACCATCATTATAAAGAAATTTTTAAAATATAATTTATTTATCAAATGTATATAATATTCTAGTTGAATTTAATCTCCCAGTCTTTTTGAAAAGATATTTTTTTTTAAAATAAGAAATCGATTTATAATATAATTAATTTATTATTCTAAAAATGATATTAATAATGAATAAATTGAAATTATTGGTATAAAGTTCAAATGAATTTTCATTTCTTTTTTTGATGATCATTAAATTGAATTCCTTATGTAAGTGTTGTGAATTAATTTAGTTTAATTACTTATAGCAGGAGTTATATTGGAAAAATTTTCATTATATTTAATTTAATGATATGGTAATCAACCCTCTCTCACTATTATGTTTGTCTCTGCATGTCCATTGAATATTTTATGTAACCCTAAACTACTTGTACTAGTCCCCTTCATGTGAGTAGGCATATGCAATGTAATGAAAACACCATGTAAGGGGAGAAAAGTTTATACTGAGCAGATGTGAATCCAACCAATTTGATACACATGTTATAGGTGTAATTTTATAAAATTTTTGATACATTTACACTAGGATATATTCCTATAAGATTAAGGTTTTTATCTTCCAATCAATTAAATAGAAAGTAGATAATTCTCATAAACGATTTATATATGTCTTTTTATTCTCTAGTGAAACATTTTTTATTTATTAACTTTATGCGTGTTTTGGGATTATTTATTACAATTATTGAATATAGATAAACTAACAGGCATGATAGGATGAAAAAAATTAATGGATTTTGAAACATAGTTAGTAAATTAATAAAAATTAAAATAATATTCTCAATAATCTCATAGAAAAAAATAACAGATATATATATAAATATAAAAAATCCCCTATGGAAATATTAACTCAATTAAAATATTCCATATTTAGAATTAATATATATTCATATTTAAAGTGTTTGTGAGGCTAATGTTCGGGAAACAAATAAATTATTTTAGATACTTAAGAAGAGTGATGGTTTTAGTTAACAAAATATTACATAAGGATAAAGGATATAGTGATATAAATTAAATTTATAAGAAATAGTTTAGGTAATATGTGTTTAGGATTTCATGAATGAGGAGTGAAATAAATTTATTTAGGAACTATAAGTTAAATTGGTTGAAAATTCTTCTTACATAAATAATATCATGTTATTTTCTGAGTCAAATTATAGCATATGATAAGGGGAATATTTATCCATTCCATTAGTATATCCCCATAAAATAATATTCCAAATCAAATGGTGTTGGATAATATGATTTAATAAAACGAAAAAAATCTAGAAAAGTAATATATATTCCATCAAACATGATACTCAAGATAATGTAGTAATTTCTTATTTTTAATTTTTATAGAAATTTTAACGTAAAATGAACATTTAATTTTTACTCTCATCGGTATTGGAGAAATAAAATATCATAACTAGATATAACTACAATTACTAATACATGCTCTTGTGAATTAGACTACACTAAGAGAATATGTTGTATATGATGGAATCTTAAGTTTCTAATGATCCTTCAATGGAGTGGTATATAGAGGTTAATTCAATATTTTTTAATTTGTGGTGGATGTATTCGATAACAAAAAGCTCAACTTTCATCACTAACAAGTAATGTCTAGAATCGTTAAAAAGAAATGGTTTTATATAACATGTTGTCACATCTCCATTATCCTAATTTGGACATTGTAAGATAAGAGTGGAATGAGATCTCCAAAGCACTCTTTTCATGAAATAAAGAAGAATGACTTATGGAAAATATCATATTGTTATGATTATTAGGAATATTGAGTGTTTATAAAATCTAGGTTTCTATATAATTAGGATTTTTTAAGAAACATTGTTATAGTGTCACTCAGTTAGAGATTCTGTAGTTTTATTTAAAATTTTAAATAAACAATATTTATAACTATATCTAAAATATATTATCTCTAATTTTTCAGGTGTATAAGGACATGATTCATTAAAAACTTCAGTACTTATAGTGAATAAAATGAATGGAATGTTGGAAGGGCCCAAGACTAATTCCATGTATAATGGACACTCACATTACTTTTCTAATAGAAGGAGGATCAAAGGTATTTATAAAGAGTTAGATATAGAATTTTTCACTAATAATATTTCTAGGTCATTAAGGATAAGTGTTGTGTGTCATGTACTCTGAACAATATCTACTTTTAAATTCTCTGGGTATTAAATTACCTCAAATTAAATAATTTTGTCCCTGTAATTTGATTTTAACCATGGTAATTAACGGTATTAATATTTGAAAAAAACATTATCAAAAACCCATATCCTAAAAACAGGAAATAAAACATTCAATTGAAAATAATGCCAGAGACATTTTATATTCATTTGGAATAACACATAACATAGTTTCCAAATAGGAGAACATTTGTTGAAATTCAAAAACTATATACTAAGTAAAAAAATTAAATCACAAATATTGATAAGGAGTGATATATAATATGGTCACAATACATTTATTTTCCATAAAATCAAAAATCAATATGGGATAATGAATACCAAAAATTCTTCATAAATTAAGGTAAATAGATAAAATTTTATTTATTCATAACCTTTTAATATATTTTTTGATTTATTTTAATAATAAGATATAAAACATGAAAATATATAAAAAAATTATTTTTATTCATTACATACGAACAATTTCATCCTTCGATTTTTTTTTGTTCAATTTCACTTTTTATAACTCGACATACTCTAAGAATTAAAAGTTTGAGATGAATTATTCATAACAAAATAACTAAATTTAAATTCTATTTAATTATAGTATACATTAACGGATATGAAGTTATTACTTATCTATCTATAAAAAAATGGTTATTAATGGTTGAGATAAAATACAATATGAATAATCCTTCATATGAATCAATAAAATATTAATATAAAATTCTAAATAATAATTTCCAATGTTTAACTTATATCATTCAATAAATTACTAACCTTATATCCCATCAAAATATTCTATAAAAAATGAAACTCAAAGATTATAGTGATTTCATAACATATTCATCTAGGATTAACATAATAGTAATATCCAATCAATATTAATCACCAATATATACCATGAAATTTATATGATCTAATCATATAATCTATAAAATGTGATAATTGCTTCAATAAATATCCAAAATCATGATATAATCAAAACAAATCACATATAATTCAAAAATAAAATATGCATGTTAGAAAACAATATTACCATTTACATTAATCATATAATGATCCCAGTATATTTCACTTCATTAAAAATAGAATTAATGGCTTAGTCACTATATAACTATTAAATTTCATCGTTATCTATACAATAAAACATATTGTCCCAAAATGTAATAAATTTTCTCTCTCAATTAACCATATTAATATGAAATAACATGTAAAACATAAATTTTATAAATACAATTCAAATTATCTTGATAAAATATAAAATCATAATCCTCAAATTACCATTAACCTAAAACACAATTTAAACCAAAGGTTTTTATTCCAATAAATGTCTCACATAACATACATAGTAATTGTAATATCACATAAAATTAATCATAAAAAATTGTATCTATTACCTTAAACTTATGGTCAATCATAGGGTAATATTCTCATGGTTATTTAGACTTATCATGTATCACTGTGGAGTATCATTGGTTTCCATACGTATTATCATCTAATTCATCATAATGGATAATAGATAGACTATTAATTATCCCAATAATGTCCCTAAGGTGTTTTCATAATGGTTTTTAGTCTTTGGAACATGCATCACACACAAGAGATGACCGAGTTAATACTAAATCTATGCCTTTTAGTTTTATTTCCCCTGGGTAAATTTTTTCCATAGCCACATCAACTTACCATTTACCAGATCAGGATGTATTTTCTTTTAAAACTAAACAATACCAAATTTATAAAATATTCATGATATTAATCTTTAATAATACTTATTCCTTGAATCTATCGTGGGTTTTCATTCTCTGGTCCATTTTTTCCTAAATCCTACTCACAAGGGTATTATTAAACATTATCTAATATAGAATGTAACAATCTCAGCCATTGTACAACAGTTTTTGTGGTTAAACAACTAAAATGGCACAAGAAGGAAGACATATTTTCCTAAAGGTTCAAACAGTTTATAATTCATGGGTGACAAGATACACACATGTCATTACAGAACATTTTAAAACATGAAATACAATATAAAATCTAGTGATAATTTTATTATTTCATCTAATATATCATTTAAATAATTTACAGATCCGTTCATGGTATCATGTGGAAAAGAATACATAATAAATGTTGATCTTAGAGGCTCAATAATGGAATTCATACAATTGAAACTCATATAAAATTTAATAAAAAAATATGGCATAATGAATAGTAATTAATGATTCCATATAACTAATACCATAAAAGGGGACTATATCCATGGATGACTTTTAAGAATAACAAATCATGGGGAAAAATCATAATTTCATAATAATGGAATACATAATTTCATATGTCATAAAATTACCATTGAGGCCTCGCGCTAAGACATCGTATATAAATGGGCGAGGCATGTGCCAAATACCAAACATGTTTTGTCTAATGAGACCTATATTTTCATTTAGGTATTATGTTTTTACATTCCCTACCCACCACTTCATAATTAAAATTAATATATCATATGATTAAATAATAAAACATAATCAAAATTACATAATAATCATTAACTATCCACAATAGAAGAATTTGTCTATATAATATTGATACTTTTCCTAGAAAAATTAATCTCATTATATCTAGGGAAATATGGTAGATTTTAAAAAAACCCATCATTTATTACATATTAATAAATGATTTATTTCAAAAGATTACACTTAATATAACCCAAAAATTCGATAAGTATGGTGTATTTTGGAATTTGGTATATTACATAACAAATTAAAACAAGGAATACATTGAAATTATTGAAAAGTTATTTAACATGATCATAATATTATTTTATAAATTAAAATCTATGGGGGTAATCTAGGGATATTAAAAATAAAAGGGTGAGTTCTATAGCCCAGTAATGGAATAAAGATGTCATAACATGAAAAGAATAACACATTTTTGACAATAAAAATATCATTGGGTCATAAAAAGAGTATAAATCATAAACATGAAAAATGATACATGATATAGTATGATAGTCATATAGGAAACATGGTAAATGTGGTAACAACTTAAAACATTACATCATAATCATAGTTTATGGGAAGCTACCATGAAATCCTGATGTAAAAATTCACATAAAGGAATCAGGTTCATTCATTGTCTCAACATGACATCTCTTGATACTAAAAATTGCCCAATTCATTAGAGTGGTATATTAATCAGGGTGCAACCATCACATTCCTTTCATTATCATGTTTAAGTTTTCCAAATAGATCATAAATCATAGATTCATTCATCATAAAATTTTATTCCATGACCAAGGAGTATTGAATAAAAACATGTAAATCCAAATTAAACGAAGTATAATTGTATAAATCTAAACACCCTTCATATGAAATGGGTTTTGTATTCACTACACAATTTTTTCAGCATGGAAAATCAAGGTTGAATTTATGCAGCATAACTACAGCATATAAAATTTCATATAATGGGTAGATGAGAGTGTAAGAACAATAGTTCTCGTATGAGATAGAGATCTTTTTCATCTCAGATTAAATACTTTTTTACGACCTTACATATGTACCACTTGTGATCACATATATTTTGTGGGTGTTAAGGGAATGTTCAGAGCCCAGCACCAGGTTTTTGGTTTGAAATGTCCTGGATAATGGTTTGTGCATATCTTTCACGTTGTTAGAATAACTTTGCGAGTGGAGGTAGTAGATTCCACATGGTTTCAGAAACCGTGTCAAACCGACCACATGGTCATGTGAGAAGTATAAAATATTGCAGGTTTTTACAAATAGTTTCTACATGTATACCACATGGTAAGTCAAATCGTGTGGGGTAACCATGTATTGTGCCCTCTTGGAGGCAGTGAGCTACTAACAGTTGTTTAATTGTTTGGGAAACTATGTGGGTAAATGGTGTGAGGATGCTATGTGAGTTTATTTTAATTTTAATTAAAGGTAAAATTTTCCTTTTAACCCATTTTTTTTGTTTCTCTTCAACGCATAAAAGCCCTCCTCCATAGGAACTCCCCTTTGTCACTTAGCTTCGGCTTTGAGCCTGTTCATTTCCCCGACCTCCATTTAGAGTGTGGATCATCTCATCGGATCTATATCAGTACCGGCTATGGTCCTTTTTAATGATATTCGATTCTTCTTCCAATTGATTGTGATATATTATTTTAGTCTCATATTCCTTAATATTCCCTTATTTATCTATTCTTCAGAGGTATCATAATCCATGACGACTTAGGACTCGATATTGGATGATATCTCTACAACTGAGACAAGGTAGGTGTTCTATACTTTCATTCGGATTTTCGGGTCCTTTTCGGGCGTTAGTCCTTTTTTCCTCCCATTGTACATTCAGGTGTGACCCCATTTTTTTCATACTACTATTGGTAGGCTTAGTCAGAACTATTGAGCATGCTTATAGGTTCTGTTTAGGTGCATTGACACTCATTTCTCATTTCAATGTCACCCATGGGGTGCGCCTTAGGGATTTTAACTACTTATGCCTGTTAAAGCTACCTAGGGGTGTGTGCTTGTTATTTCCTAGTTCGAGGAAGCATGTTGTTTCCTTGGGAGTTTGGAATAACTGTTTAGAATATGTACCACTTCCTTGATTAGTTATATCTTGATATTGCATGCTTATTGTAATTTATCTGGTTTTGTTAAATGAGTTATATGGGTGGGTACACCTATAGGAATTGATTAATGCAAGGTTAAATGATTAATATCAGAGGGTAAACCCATATGAATGTTGATTGAAAAATGGTTTTAATGAGTGGGTATACTCATCGAATGATCTTGGTCATGTGAATGGATATATTCTCAAGGAATTGAATCATTTAAGTTGAATTAATTAATTTAATGGTTTTATTGATGTCATGTACTTCTCTCTATGTCTATGATATGTGGTATTGGATGCCTTGGGTTGAATATTCCCGTTGGGTATTGATTCCATGTGATTCCACATGCCTTGCTACCCAGTTGATCCGCCTTTCTTGGACTCACATATGACATGTCGGTAAGCATGATCCAAAGACTCCAGCCACTTCCTATACTGAGTTTCCACTGGGATGCCCATGGGACTTTATGTGGATGCCTTAGACAAGATCATTTGTTTCAAACCTTCTTGATCAAGATTATTTACACATATTTCATAGTACATGACATCGTAGATCCATCCGTTATGGTCTACTCATCAGTATACGACATGGGTGTGGGAATTCCATGACTTCTTTATATGGAACAGTCGTGGGTTACCTGATATAGATAGATGTAAAACATGGATGTGATACTTTTTTACTTTGTTATAGCTCACATTTTAGGATCTGACTCTTCATGCATGTAACCTTGAGATTCTATTTTTTATGCATATCTTGGTAGAATTATTCCATGGGCATGCACTATTTCTTGACTTCAGACCTTACACATTCTAGCACTTATAGAATAGTTGTTAGAATTGTATAGGCCTATGAGGTTGTCTACTGGTATGTTTTTCTCACACCATGTTTGGGCCTCCTTGAGGACCGAAACAGATTATATGGTTTCAATTGATGATAGGGGAAAGTTCCCTGGTACAAGTTGTTGATTTTGCCTTTAGAGCAAGGGAGCATGGGACCAACATGAGGCTTGCGATGCTACTAACAATTTTTGGTCTTTTGTTCATTTTGGGATACTTTTACTATATTGTATTTCCATTTTTTCTGAATTCTTTCTAGATACTTTAATCATCTGAATCCTTTTTTATATGAGAAAATTATTGTTATTGATTTGTATTCATGTCTGGTCTTACATTCAATTGACTGTTATTTATTATCATTTTAATAATTATTGTGTTGGACTTCCACTATCAAACTATAGTAATGATGAATAGTCTCCCCAATGACTCATTTGGGCCCTCTTTACTAGTCAGTATCCTCTTGCATTTGGTGAGATGTGCTTGAGGCCATGTGGCCAACCATGTTTGGAGCACCGTTGGGTGGTATATGGGTCCAGGATGTTACAAAGTGGAATCATAGTAGTGTTTTATGGTTTTCATTATTATTTGGGAACAATAGGTAGTGATAGGAAGGAAATGTAGTTTGGTAATAAATTGTTCATGGGATTATAATCCCCACATATTGGGAAAATAAACAATTCCTCAAATCGAATTATCACCTTCTATATTTTGACTATTATAGTTGCTTTTATTTCACTGTTGGGTGATGCACATGATTTAAGTTGTTGCTATTGATGCAATTGTGGGTTATTTTTATTTTGAAACTCGATGATAAGAGGGTGTTCCATTTCTTGCATCAAATAATAACTTGTTAGAATTCACATTACATGCATTATTCCATTCCATTTAGGATGAATTAGTTATTACATTCTGTTGTGATAGTTGATGTGATAGTAATTTCTACTGTTGTGTTAGTTTGGGTGCATTATATATATAGGGTGATGTCATATTTCAATTCATAAAGAGTATGGCCCCTTATGAATTGATAAGTGACACATAGATTGTATGTAAATGCTAAATGAACATGATATATGTGTGGTTTGAATTAGAACCATGTTTGGTTTCATGATGTTTAATGGGAACTCGTTGATTCGGACGTGGTAACCCTTGGTGGACTTTCCATGAAAAGTAAATATGAACTGAAAATGGAACTTGAATTTATGTATATAAACTTGACATATACCTTGATTTTCAGTTGGAAAGGGGCATAATTTCAAATGTTTTGATGAATGTTCTTTATACAGTCCTTGACATAGTAGCAGGCTGTGGGTTTGACTTTTTATCTTGAAGGGTTTGACCTGTCCTACACTTTTAATCTATGTGCTTTGATTTTGTTATTTTTTTAGGAATTTGTTCAACTTTGTTGATGTATTCCACCTCGATGACCTCCATTAGAATGTCACAAGGGAGAGAGATGACCATAATTTAGATATGGTGGGGAATGAGCTACCGATTGGACTTTATTTACATCTATTTGATGCACTAGGGGTTGTTATAGACACAGGTGTTGAGGCATAATTCAGCAATGACATCTTTTAATATTTGTAGACATTACAGAGAGCACCTCATCTTGTCATGTCTATGTATGAGCTGACGTGGGTGTTCCAGTAGTTGCATCCTCCCATGTTTTTGAGGGATGGTGGTCTATAGGTTATAGAGTTATGACTGGAGACAACGTTAGCGATTTTGGATCATATAGAGACACCTCCGGATCAGAGGGTCAATCTCGTGACTTATATGCTATGTGGAGCAGTGAAGCGCTGGTGTGATATTTTGAACTTGGCTAATGGGCTACGAGATATGGGTTGGATGAATTTACACACCTGCTTCTACAAATAGTTTTACCATGCGACTCTATCAGTCTAGTGGTATAGTGAGTTCATCCAACTTGAGTAGGGCATGATTACCAATATGGAATACTCGGAACATTTTACAGAGCTACTAAATTTTTTGCTGATGTATCATACATATGATTTGATGAACAACAGATGCTTTGAGGAAGGTCTCAACATGATACCAAATCTATTTTCAAGGTGTTCGGATTAAAATCTATGACTGAGATTTTGAAGGATGAAATGACCACAGAATGGAACCTGAGGGATGCTTGGGGTACAGAATAGGGGAGTGATATTTCTCACCCTAGCAGATCTATGTCTTTAGGAAGGAAGCACTGTTTCAGGCCCTCCCGTGTGGTTAGTTCCTGTTAGTTTGTGGGATCAGGTAGCTTTTTGTATTTCCATCATTGTGGTAGGTGAGGCTAAATGAATAATCTGTGTGACCATGACCCCATTCGAGCGTCGATTTTGTGGTAATATGGGGAACATGTATGGGTTTTGTAGGACCATCCCTCCTGCTATGAGTGGTAGAGGTCAGCTCTAAAATTAGGTTCGGGAGAAGGTTATTTTTCTCCGCATCAAGCTGGGAGTTGTAGTAGTGGAGGTCATTCAGGCCAGGGTAGTGGTGGTCATCGTGGTGGTAGCCAGACACCATGTTCTCAGAGATAGTAGGGTAAATCAGCTCAGGTTTCCACGTAGTGTCACAGGGCCGTGGTATAAGCCAGACTCATGTATTACAACATACTCAATCAGATCAGGATCCAGGACCATCTAAACTGAGAGGTACAACCCTTGTAGCTTCTACTATTTCATCTACTCTTTTTGATATAGGTTCATCGCATAGTTTTATATCCACATTGATGGCTAAATGCCTTGGGTTCACAATTTTTCTTTCTTTTTCCATTTAGACTATAGAAACACCATTGGGAGTTATAACGAGTGATGTGTGGTGATTTATAGAGTTTCCCCTTGATTTTGGTGGGTGTAACTTTGTATGGGATATTTATGTCCTCAAGATTGCAGTGTTTGACATAATTCTCCGGATGGACTAGCTAGTAGCTTGTCAAGCATCGGTTGACTGCTATTTCCAAAGGGTGAATTTTACATCACCAGTGGGTGTAGTGTTAACTCACAATGGTGAATGAAATGTTCAAGCGATCTGAGATGGACCAAAGCATCATGGGCAGGGTGGTATTACATCCCAAATAACTAGTTTGTTTCTGGATGAATAGGGAGTGAGTCATGCAGACTTACATCCCGTGGTTGGGTACTTCAGGGAAGTCATTACAAATGAATTTTCTAGGTTACATCCGTAGATATATTTTGAGTTCTCCCTCTAGATAGTTCCAAGATCTCACCCGGTATATATTCCTCTTTATATAATGACAACAATGTAGTTGTAGGAGCTCAAGAGGCAGGAAGAAGATTTGGTGGCAAAGGGATTTATCAGAAATAGTACTTATCCATGGGGTTCTCCAGTCCTTTTTGTGAAAAAGGAGAATAGAACCCTTATTATAAGTGTGGACTATAAAAAACTAAACTAGCTTATGGTCAAAACTGGTATCCCTTTTAACAATTAGATGAATTTTTTGATCATCTTTGAGGAGCTGGAGTTTTCTAGAAGATTTATTTTAGGTCAGGATATCTCCAGGTGTGAGTTCTCCCTATATCCATAACTTGTGTAGCCCTTCACATTATTTATGTTCTATATGAGTACTAGGTTATTCTATTCAGTTTCTCTAATAGCCTATAATTTTCAGGGCGCTGAGGAACTGAGTGTTCCATGCTTGCCTGGATTCTTTTGTGGTGGTTTTCATGGAAGATATCTTTGTATATTATCTCAATCAACACGACCATGAAATCAATCTTGAGGTCTTCTGGAATACTATGATAGAGGAGCAATTATATGCTACGCTCCCAAACTGCCAATTTTGGATGGAATAGATTCACTTCCTCGGTCACATCATCCCAGAGACAGGAGTGTCCATTCACCTAGGGAAGGTGAGAGCGGTGGTTTCCTAGGAACATCCCATAAACTTTTTGACATACATAGTTTCTTTAGTCTTGTTTGATACTATATGTGTTTCATAATGGACTTCTCATGCTTAGAAGGACTATTGACAAGAATGAATAAGAATGGTGTGACGTTCGTGTGGTCAGATTATTGTTTGTTAAATCCGCCCCAATCCTAATACTAATAGAGTATGGAAAGAGTTAAATAGTATTATGTGATGCTTATGGTATTTGGATGGGATAAATGCTGATGTAGGGGAATCAAGTCATTGTGTATGGGTATCAGAAGATGATGCCACATGAGGGGAATTACCATACGCACGATCTGGAGTTACCTATAGTTTTTCATGTGTAATAATGTTGGAGACATTATATACTTGGAGATACTTTTTTTTGTATACACGTACCACAAATGCCTCTTGTATATCTTTATGCAACATGATATGAATCCGAGGAAGCGAAGGTGGGTGGAGTACCTATACTCTCTCAATCTTGATCTTTCCAAAATTCCAAGTAAATGAAATGTTGTGGATGATGCACTAATTAGGAGGACATAGATACAGGTAGTTTAGAAGGCTAGTAGCGAGTGGAAGCTTATGGCGCTTTTCCCTGAGATGAATTTGGAGGTTCATGATAGAGGGGTAGACTTATCTTAAATCCTTATCTAAAACTTATACCCTGCCAGATAGAGTTATGATGAGTTAGCTATTAAATTTAGATGTCCTAGTTATACAGGGTAGTGTGGCGGGTGAGGTCCCTCCTCCTGGTTGGACGGTTGGTGAGGATGAAATCAAATTTATCCATGCACGTGTTTGAGTTCTCGTGGATATAGGTTAGGAGATGATTCGGGAAATTCATGCTTCAACTTGGGCAGTGCATCCTAGTGTCACCAATCTGTACCATGACATACATATTTTGTATTTGTGACGAGTATGAAGAGAGAGGTAGCTGGTTCTGTTACAAGGTGTTCCACATGACATTTGGAGAATGTGGAACATTGAAAACCCACCAGGATTTTACAATAGTTACATATTCCAGAGTGGAAATAAGATGATGTCGCAATATATTTCATGACTAGTTTACCGTGGTATCCTTAAGGAAATGATTTTGTGTGGGTTATTTTTGATAGACATAAGAATCTCGTTCAATTATTTACAATAAAGGGTACCTTCGGTGAAGATGATCTTGGGAGGTTGTACATCCATGAGGTGGTAAAACTACATGGGGTCCCATGCACAATCATCTCAGATAGGGATTCCCACATTACATCTCATATCTAGTAGAGTACTGAGAGTGGACTCGGTACATAGGTGTTTTTGAGCACAAAATACCACCCTCAAATAGATGGCCAATCAGAGCGTAGGATATAGGTTCTAGAGGAAATGATTTGAGAAAGCATCCTCTATTTTGGGAGATCTTGGGAGCGGTATATTCCCCTAGTTGAATTCTCCTACAATAATTTTTATCATGTGATGAGGAAAATAGATCCCTATAAAGATTTATATGGTAGGCCATGACAATCACCCATGTGCTAGTTATAGACAAGAGAGGCAGATTTACTAGGACCGTGTCTCATTCAGGATACTTTTGAGCAGGTCCAGTTGATTCAGAAGTGGATGGCTTTAACACAGTGGCATCAGAAATCATATATCAATCATTGCAAGTGACCCCTAGAGTTTGAGTTATGGGATTGGGATTTCTTGCATGTTTCGTCGTGGTTGGGATAGAGGCATATTAGGAGATAGGGTAATATTTCCCCAATATATTTCGAGCCATTTGAGAATATGGTTAGAGTCTAGTCAATTTTCTATCGGTTATAGTTACCTTAGAGGAACCATGCCATGCATGATGTCTTCCATCTATCTCAGCAACTCTATTATCATTCAGACCCTTCAAACATTTTTCAGCCTGAGGAGGATGAGCTTCTTATTGATGCATCCATTTAGTAGAATTTGATTAGTATCATTGATAAGGGTGTGAAGGATCTCCTAGGATCTTCAGTTCCTCTAGTACAGAATATATGGAATCATGACTATTTACAGGATGATACATGGGAGCAGGAGACCGATGTACATGATCAGTGGCCAGAGTTGTTTTCAGATAAATCTTGACTACCCTTATGAGAGAAATTCATAGACGAATTTCTATAAGGGAGTATATTTTAGGAACCCAGGTTTTTATACAAGGTACAGATCCCTTTATTTTTTGTTTAAATTCTCAATTATGGCCTTTCATATGTATCCCATGTTAAAACGGGTGTTCTGGAGGTACCCTGGGCTTGTTGAGAGCCCAGACCAAGTTTCGGGTTTGTAATGGAATGAAGCATGGTATGTGCATGGTTTTTTCAGTGTTAGACTAACCATACAAATGGAGGTAGTAGCATTCACATAGTTTTATAAAATGTGTGGTAGTGGTTGCAAGACCATGTGAGAAGTATGAAATTTTGTAGGTTTTAACAGATAGGTTTCGTACTGTTACAATACTATTAGTAAAATGGTGTGGGATAACTATGAAATATGCCCATTTAGTGGCAATGAGTTGTTCATTTTTTCCATATAGTTTGGGAAGACATGTGAGCCAACTATGTGAGTTTTTTATTTTTAATTAAATTTAAAATTTTCCTTTTAACCCTATTTTTTGGGTTTCCCTTCATCGCACAACTTCCCTCCTTTATAGGAGCACCCCTTTGGTGCCTAGCTTAGGAATTGAGCCCCATCATTTTTTGGACCTCTATTTCAAGTGTGGATCATATCATCATATTTGTATTGTTATGGCCTACATTCCTTTTTTATCCATATTAAATTCATCTAGAAATTTACTGCACAATATGATTTTAGGCTCATATTCCCTAATTTTTTCTTCTTCATCAATTATTCAAATATCTCCTAAACAAAGATGAATTTGGAAATAATACGGTATGATATCTATACAACCAAGCAGAGGTAAGTGTTCTATACTTTCTTTCGTATTTTTTGGTGCCTTTTAGGCATTCAGCCTTTTCGGCGCCCATCATAATTTCTTGTGTGGCCTAGTTTTTGAGCAAGCTACTCTTGGTAGGCTTAGTCAGACCAAGTGAGTGTGCCCGTAGGGTTTTTCGGTGAGTTGACACTCGTTTCTCAATTAAAGGTCAACCATGGGGTGAACCTTATAGGACTTAACAATTTATTTCTTTTAAAACCACCCAAGGGGTGTGTGCTTGTTCATTCCTAGTTGGAGGAAGTCTGTTGATGCCTTTTTAGTTTTGAATTACTATTTAGGATATGAACTACCTCCTTTCATAGTGATATCATACTATGTCGTGCATATTGCTGTTTATCTGGTAGTGTTATGTGGGTTATATGGGTGGGTATACCTATAGGAATTGATTAATGGCATGCTAAATGGTGAATATGGGAGGGTAGGCCCATATGAATGGAGTATTAAAATTGGTTTTCATGAGTGGGTATACTCAAGGCTGGTGATTAGTTATGTGAATGTGTATAATGACATAGAATTGAATCATTTATGTTGAGTGAATTAATTTAATTTTTTGATATATTCCATGGACTGCTCTCCATAGATATGGAATGCAGTAGTGGATGCCTTGGGTTGACTCTGCCCCTAGGTTCTTGATTTCATCAGATGCCTCAAGACATGCTACCTCGTGGATGAGGATTTCATTGACTCACGTTGGAAATTTCATTACACATGATCTTAGTACTATAACTAGTTCCTAGACCATGTTTCCACTGGGACGCCCATGGGACTCGATGTGGATGCCTTGGATGAGATCCTTGGATCCTGAACATTGTGGTCAAGAATATTTCCATGGATTCCCTAACACCTGACACCTTGGATCTAGCCCTTGTGGGCTACACTTCACTATATGACATGGTTGTGTAAAATCCCTAACTTATTTATACAGCATGGTCATGGGTTACATGATCTGGATGAATGTACGGCATGGTCATGTGACTTGTTTACATTGTTATAGCTGGCTTATTTAGAGCTAACTTTTCATTCGGGTTTACTTGAGATACAGTTTAGTTTTACATACCATAGCATAATTATTGCATGGGTATATGCTATTTATTTTCATCATTCCATACACTTGCTTGAACTTATATAATTACTGTTAGAACAATATAGACCAGGTTGGTTTCCTACTTGGATGTTTATATCACACCCTGTTTGGGACTCCTCGAGGACCCAAACAGGATATATGGCTATAGGTGATGATATGTGAAAGCTCCCAAGTACATGTTGTGGATTATGTCATTGGAGTAGGGGAGAATAAGGCCAAGCTGAGGCTTGCAATGGTAGGAACACTTTTTTGTTCTTTTTTTCTTTATGGAATTTATTTTACTGTATTGTATTGCCATGTAATTTTTTGGATTAATTCTAGATAGTTGTATCATATACATCATTTTTTATATTAGAAAATTCTGGTTATTGATATGTATTCATGTTTGGGATTAATTTTAGTTAACTTCTATTTATTACTCTTATGCTATTTATTGAGTTTAACTTCCATTGTGATACTATGGTAATGAGGGAATAGTCTCCCCAATGACTCACTTCAGACCTCATTGCTAGTCAGTAGCCTCTTTTATTGGGGACGATGTGCCTAAGACTAGGTTTCCAACTATTTTTGGAGCACCATTAGGTGGCATCCGGGTCTGGTACATTACAAAGAGGTATCTGATCAGTTTTTTTCTAGTTTTTCGTACTTTTTTGAAAAAATAGGCTGGGATATGAATGAAATGGATTATGGTAACAAAATTTCCCAAAGAGTAGCTACGCCATGTACAATGAAAATACAAACTTCCTTGAATCAAATTTTCATCTTCATGATTTTGAATATTATAGTTTCTTTGATTTCACCATTGGGTGACACACATAATTTATTTTGTTACTATTGATGCAATTGTGGGTTCTATTTCAGTTTAAATGTGATGAGATGATGGTTTTCCATTTCATGAATCATGTAGGATCTTCTTAGAATTCACATTCCTTGCATTATGTTATTCCATTTTGGATGCATTAGTTATTACATTCAGTTGTGATAGTGGATGTGATAGTTTTTCCTACTGTTTTCTTAGTTCAGGTGTAGAATATATATAAGATGATGTCATATTTCAATTCATAAAGAATATGGTCCATTTGGAATTAGGAAGTGATGGATTGATGGAATATAAATGCTAAATGAACATCATATATGTATGGCTTGAATGGGAACCATGTTTAGGTTCATGAGGTGTTATGGTCCCTCATAGATTCAGACTTGGTATCCCTTGGTAGAACATCCATCAAAACTAATTGTGAAATGAAAATGGAACATAAAATGATGGATATAGATTTGAACTAGTCCAAACTTTTGAGAAGGTAAGAGTTAGAGTTTCTAGTGGTTTAATGATTGTACATTATACATTCTTGGCTTTAGGAGTAGGTTGTGGGTTTGACTTGGTTTCTAGTATGGTTTTGACCTATCCTATTTTTTTCAGAGGTATCCATTGATGTTCTTATTTTATGAGGTGTGTTTTCGTGATTTTATAGATATTCCACCATAATGACCTCTAGTGGTACGTTGTGGGGGAGGTGATTACCATACATCAATTATAGTGGGCCATGAGCTACCAATTGATCCTCTTTTAGTACCAGAAGAGGTATCCGGGGATTTTTATGACATAGGTGTTAAGGAACAATCATGTGATGGATTCTTTTGATACATAGAGACTTTCTAGGGAGCACATTAGGCATCCTTGTTTATGGATGAGCTAACATAGGTGTTCCAGTTGTATCATCCTCCCATGTTTTTGGGAGATGGAAGTCCACATGCTATAGAGAAGTTTCTTGAGACCACATAAGAAATTTTTGAGAATCTGGAGATACCACCTGAGTGGTGGGTAAAGTGACCAACTTATATGATATATGGAGCGGAGACGTACTGGTGTAACATTTTGAACCAGGCTGAAGAGTTGAGAGATATGGGTTGGACCGATTTCTAGACCCACATCTAATACACATTTTACCCTACTACTCTGTGAGTAGAGAGGGCGAGTGAGTTCATGCATCTGGAGCAGGTCGCGATGATAGTTATGGAATACTTGTCACGTTTTATAGATCTGTATAATTTTTCCCAGATGTATCTTACTGATGAGTTGTTGAGGGTGAGGCACATCCAGGAACATCTCATACATGCTATCAAATCTCATGTCAATTTGTTGATATTGATTTTTAACACGGAGATAGTGAATCAGGTGATGATCACATAGTGGAACCTAAGGGAAGCTGGGGGGTACATAATAGGGTATTTTTGTTTCTCACCCCCAAGATTCGATTTCTTCTGATAGGGAGAACTATTTTGAGGATTCCCACGCGGTCAGTGCTAGTCAATCTATGGGTGTAGGCAGCTTGGTATATTTCCATCAATGTGGTAGGAAAGTCCACGTGAGGAATTAGTGTTATCATGACTCTATCGAGTGTCAAGATTGTAGCCGGATGGGGCACATGTAGTAATTTTTCAGGACCTTCCCTCCAATTATGAGTGGTAGGTAGTCAGATCCATCAATAGTTTCAGGAGCAGAAACTTCAGCTCCGCATTAGCCTGGGAGCTGGAGCAGTTCCAGTTGGGCAGGTCAGGGCATTGGTTGTTGTGGTTATGGTATCCTGACACCATGTTTTTAGAGACAGTATGGTGGATCATATAAGGGTATCTAGGAAGTGTCACATGACCATGGTATAGGCTAGAAATATGTTGTGCAACAGAGCCATCAGGAGAAAGATCATGGACCACCTATGGTGAGAGGTACGATCTTATTAGCTTCTATTATTTCATATTCTATTATTTGATATAGGTCTATCACATAGTTTTATATCTGTATGGATGGTTAAAAGACATGGGCAAGTTATTTTTCTCTCTAAGGGTATTTTGACACTATAATAACCATTGAGAGTTATAATGGGTGATGTACGCTAGTGTATGGAGTGTCCCCTTCAGATTTTTGGGTTTCACGTCATTTAGAATCTTTATTTCCTCATGATTGTAGGGTTTGATGTCATTCTTGGTATGGACTAGCTAGTATCTTACCAAGAATATGTTGACTTATATAATTTAAGGGTTACTTTTACATCACGATAGGGTTCACTTTTTACTCATAAGAGTGAATAGAAAGTTCAGGAAATCTGAACTAGACCCAAGCATCCTGGGATGGGTGGGATGATAAACCAAATCACTAGTATGTTTTTGGATGAATAGGGAGTGAGTGAGGCGGACTTCCCTCCAGTGGATGAGCACGTTAGGGATGTCTTTCCTAATGATTTTTTTGGGTTACATTTTGAGAGAGTGTAATAAATATCCATCAATCAAGTTCCCGGAGCTACACTGGTATCCATTTCTCCTTATAGGATGGTTACGATGTAGTTGTAGGAGCTCAAGAAGAATCTAAAGATTTTGGAGGTAAATGGGTTTATCCAACCCAGTACTTTTCTATGGGGTTCTGCAGTCCTTTTGCGAAAAAGGTGGATTGTACCATTTGAATATCACTAAAAAAATGACTTCTTCCAACAAAAACTTATTTAAAGAAAATATATTTTTTGATAAAATGGGTAATTCCAATAGATATTTACTATATTGGTATTAATTTTAAGTACCAACACTTTTTTTACCAACAGATATATCTATTGGAATTTATCATTCAATATCAACATATCTTTTAAAAACAGATAAATCTATTGATTTATCATATGTATAGGAACAATTTTTTTACCAACACGTGAATTTGTTAGTGATAATAACATTTAGCAACATAACTTTTACCATTAATTAAAACTATTTCACAAAACCATTGAATAAATTTTTTAATCAATAACCAATCAAGAGAACCCAATTTTTTTATATATTTTTATTTTTGTGACAAAAATCAATATCCATTTTTTATGGCCTTATTAAAAATATCTCATTAATTGATTTTACTGTTAAATTTTCTATAAACATCAATAGTTTTTATATTATTTTTACATTGTTCTTTTAATTAACATATGATTTATTTTTATAAAAAAATTAAATAAATACTAAATTTTATATATTTACTAATATGTTTGATACATTCAAAATGCATGATAATTTAATTTTTATATTTAAATTTGATAAAGATAAATAAATCTAATCAATTTAAATACAAGAAAAAAATTATTTAAATAAAATTGATAAAAAACATAGAAATAATTTGAATAATAATATTTTATTAATAATTTACATTCACATAATAAAATATTAATTTATATTGTAAATTGTAGTATATATATAATTATAAAATTTTAGACCATTCATATTCATGCATATATATATGTAATATTATATTTTCAATTTACAAAATTGGATGATATTTGATATTTTATTTATTGGATTTTGTTTTCAGAAACCGTCAATCAACAACCCGAATTACCCTCCCAATCATGGAATGATCTATGCCACTGCCTCCACTAGGACCCTTGGCATCGATGCTATCTGCCACATCTGCCACCTCCTCTGTGACCCTCTTCCTCATCTGCAATGACCATTGTCCTTGAAGACCCCAACCAGGTCCTCCATCACTCTCGGTCGACACCACACACCTTATTTGCAACCCCTACCGCTACATCGATGACCGTACGTCTATAAAAAACCCCATTTCATTGTAGTCCTCCATGCCTTGCATAGTCTTTCATTGATTTTCTTTTCAACCTTGTCATCCCCACTGAATGACCCCCTCTATTCTAGACCTTCCCCGCTTGACCCTCTTTGTTCCCGACCTTCCCCACTGGACCCTCGTTGTCCTCATCCATCCATGCCGGACCCTCGCTATCACTGACCTTCCACACTTGACCATCCACTATCCACATACATTCCCATGTGACCACTCCATCATTGTGTTTGTCATCTTCCTCTGGTATAATTAATCTAAAATGAGGTATGCTCAACAATGGAAGGATTTTTGTTTGTTTTTAACATGAATGAGTTTTTATTTCTTATCACACTCCTAATAAAGTGTTATTTTTCTCAATAGCCACCCGATAACTTGAATCCCGTAATTAAAACCCCTTTTATAACATCATTCAGTTTTGGGAAATCCATAACCGTAGAAGAATTTTTAAAATGTGCACCTGCTGAAAAAATTTCAACTGAATCCTATTTTCCATCACCAGTAATTTCCTCAACATAATGTTTTTTTTTACACAAGAAATATGAGTAAAAGAGGTTTCACCTATTTCAGTCGAGTCCTTCTCTAATCTCTATAAATGTCTCTATAAGGTTTGGTGATCAAGTTCCCTTGTCCCAATCTAAATAGAGACTGAGCAGTTTATGTTGAACAAAACACATGTGTGTTGTTTTTTATCCCTTTTAATGTAAAGAAAAAATTCTCCCTGACTCTTATCCAATGTAGATAAGCCTAATTCCCTACTCTTTTCATCCAAATAATTTATGTTCTCATAGTTTCTCTTCTTCTTTTTCTTATTTTAACAAATGCTCCTCTAATTTTAAAGAAACATTATTCTCTTCATCCAATTATTTGGAAATAATAGAATTGGACACCTCTACAGACCTTCTACATTCCCATACATTAGTATTTTGTCCTTATATATGTTCTCTTAAATCAGTAAAAATGTTAGTAACTAGTAGCTCAGTGATGTGAAAACAATACATTTTCCTAATTTCCGCTTGTGAAAAACATCCATCCTCCTCCCCCATGCCCATCCTTTTCACGATTTAATGAATGACCATCTATTTTATTATGATACTCATCAAAAAAGGAACAAATCACACTAGTAGTAGATGGGTTGACCTTAGAGATAATTCTCGAATAAATATCTTCATTCTGCATAGTTTCCATTTCCTCTCCTATGATATTGAAACTGGATGGAATGACCGCATCTCCTATCCATGTTTTGTACAGGTTCATCCAAAGGCCAACAACCTTTTTTGTAGCCTCATCAGTAAGGGGGTAGAAAGAATTAGTAGCAGAATCAGAAAATTCACGAAGTCAATGTTGATTCATTTGATGACCCTAACTAAAAAAACATTCTAAAAACCAATTTCAGATTCAAACAAAATTGATTTCTTAAATCAATACTCACCAGAAACATCAATCCAAAAAAATTCTATAGGTGGCTTCAATAGATCAAGATCCCTGGAAATCCAAGCCAGCATAGGGTGTTTCAATGTTCAAGTGTGATAATCAAATTTGAGAATGCATCTGACAAAATTAACTAACAACCTAAAAATAAACCAATAATTTGAAGGTATCTTTATGCATATCAACATCATACAACCATCTAATGTGAAGAAATTTTAATGGCATAAAGAACTAAGTGGACAGAGACCAAAACATCAAAAAAATCTTCCCCATCATCCATTTTAATGAGCATATTCCCTGAATACACAAGGCAGATGACCATTGGAAGATACAAGACCCTCCCCCCATTGAAGTATGTTTTAAATTCATGCATTGAGGCACACATATGTTCCAAATGAGAAACCAAAATATAAATGAACCATTTCGAAGCCTTATCACACTCTTCAGAAGAGATTTCAACTACCTATTTTTCTTCAAGAACCTTATAATCATTCAATTGGATCATAACAGCTAATGAATTGGGAAGGGGTTCTGAAACCTCACATAGGAAATATGTAGGCAGATAAAATAAAAGAGGATTCCCCTCCACAAACTATGGGGGAGGGTCTCATGCCACATCTCTAACCTATAATTATTTATGTCCTTATTACCATATAATACATGGGTTTGAATGAAAACTCATGATTTGACATTGTATTTCCCTTGGTATCTAGTGATTTTTCAACAGTTATTGGATTCGTGGGTCTAAAAAAAATATAATGAAAGTGAAATGTTTCTTAGAATTAACTGATTTTTCATTAATTTTCATGTTGTGATATCGGAAGTTTATTATTATACTAATTAGTTTTTTTTGTATCCCAAGTCCCAGAATGAGAATGGGTAAAGTTAGAGACCTTTTCTAGGGTTTATAGGATTTTATCTTAGAGAATGGGATGGTGTTTTATGCCTTGTTGTTGAGTCTTGATTCAACCACATTTTATTTATTTTTAAGTTAATATTTTTTTGTGTATTCATTTCAATCCTTTTGTTTATTATTACATTTTGGTAAGACCTTCCATGAGTAATTATAAATTTTTCCTGCATATTTTCATTTAGAGTGAGTTGTTTTGATTCATAATGGGGTTATTAAAAGAACTATAATTTACAATAGTATTTTTTTTAAATGTGTTTTTATGAATTTTGATTAAATTGAGTAATTTTGTTCAATTTGGTTGCTAAAATTTTCTCATGGATAAAATACTAATTTTATTTGAAAAGTGAAATGTTGTATGGACTAATAAAGATATTGTATATTATGTTATATATTCTCTTTCCTACTTAGATGTTGTGGATATGCTTCCATCAGTAGTTGGACCTTCTACCCCAATCATTAAATAAAGGGGTTCATGATATGATAATGAAAATCGTATTATGAGAGATCGAGAATGGATTATAATCCCCTGCCACGAGGTAGGGGAAATTGCCTAGAAGATTGATGTGTTTTATTTTATAGGAATTTATCCTTCTGCTAATTTATTTTACACACTTCTTTTTGCGTCCAATGTGAGAATTTTGATGAACTGATTTCATACTCAACTGCAAGAGAGATGAACTACTTACATGATTGGGGATGAGAAGCTACTTCCTACCACTAGTGTGAGTGCCAACTGTGGCTACAATTCAGAATTATCAGCTTCTAGTCCCCTAGTCTGACTTTATTTTTTATTTTTTGTTTGATGCTTATGTTATATTTTTTTATGTAGGTTCTATTGAAGTTATTTCGGTTGTTGTTGACTCTACATAATCTTTGGACCATCCTTGTATCATTCAAAATGCAGACCACATTATTTTGTTGTGTTTCTTTTTGTCGGTTTGTATCCATTTATGGTTTATTGTGTTTTATTTTTCATTCTTGTTCATGCCATGACACGCTTACTTTTTTCACATTTTTATTTTATATCAGGATGAAAAATGATATAATTTAGGAATAGGAACTCATATTTCTCTCAAATGAGATGAGAAAGCTCTCTTTATTGTTACTAAAATCCCATGTAAATTTATTCTCGCATAAGTGATGTGTTGAAATGTTTTCAGAATGTATTTTCAAATTAAACCTTTGACAACTAAAAGTGTTAGGTTTTGCTTGTGGTTCCATGGTTATATACTTAATTTCAAATGGGGATTTCTATTTGGATTTCTACCACATTGGTGTTTTGATTGGGTCCCTTGGGAACTATGACACCTACTTTTCTAAAAGACATAGTGATTAGAGATTTGATATTATCTTTGTTATTTTGGTTTATTGGTCTTTCAACAACTATGCAGTAGTGGTTTCACTTGATAATTATTTTTTATTTAAGTATATGGTTTCAAATTCTAGTATGGTGCAACTATGGATCATGTGGGGGTACTCTCTCTTTCCTCTCATCCTAATCATTATAAGTACCCAAATTATAGAATAAGACTTTAGTTTCATACATTTTTTTGTGTGAATGGGGTTTTGTGATGATTGAATTTTATTTTTTATATCAAATGACCTTGAACCATAAATTAGGATTCCTCCAAAACTGTAGTGAATCTTTCATTGAGGCTTATTTTTGGTAGAAATGGAACATGAATCAGTTGAGCCTTCTTTATTGTGATATTTTCATCATTTTATTTTTTCCATATCTCTGATTTTATGTACTATTTCCTCGAATATGCTTCTTTTTAACATATTTCATCACACATTTTCTATTCATTCAAAATAAATTATTGAAATGAATTTCTTGTTTGTTTTTTCCTGTTTCTATTGAAAATGCTTCCTTATTCCAAACATAGACTAATAATTTCTGGGTCTTTTACATTAGAACAACCATGGATTATGCTTTTTCTTAAAAAGTATTACCATGGGAGAAGCGAAGGTAATAGAGTTCAAATGTTATGGGGTAACAACATCGTCACATATAATTGCTATTATGTTGTAGAAAACCATTAATTTATTCTTTTCTAGACTATTTTTTCCTTCCCCTTATTCAATGACTTACACTTATCTAAATTTAAAATATATAAGATCACACTATATTAAGAAAATAGAAAGAAAATGAATGATTAAGGTAATGAGTATACATCATTTGTCTATTTTTCTCTTCCCCTTGCGCTTTCATTTATTTCTATCTTGGTTTAAATTATGGGCAATTTTTTTCACTGATTTTTGGGGATTATCTTTTGTTGTGTGTAGTGTATATCACGAACCTAAAGGGTGTGAAATTGTAGTGAGTTTAGGTTACTCACTCGTACTAGATCCAACTAGGTTTTTTCTTCTAGTGGTCTACTTGTGGGGGAGAATATAAGTATTTTGTTGGGATAACTATTCTTCTACCATGGTGGGTACATGAGGATTGTATTCAAGAGACGACATATCCCTGGGTGTGGTTACAAAGAGGGATTCTAGGTTTTTGTGTTTTATCGATTGCAATATTATCTGTTGGAGATGCCTTGCTGGAGATGTTGTGCTAGAGCTTCTAGTGCTAGAGCTGACTCATTGGAGCTGGTTGTCAGAGTTGGGGCTTGGGCTGGGTCGCCGGGGGGTGTATCGATTATTTTTTATTGATTCATTTTGTAGTGAATTTAATTTTAACATAATTAATTTTTTTCTATGTTTTATCATGTGTCAAAAATCATCTTCGGTTTAATAATTAAAATATTTGTATTATATATGATAAACTACCAAATATAATATAAAATATTAATTACAATAATAATTTATACTTTTATTTAAATTTAATTTATAAATAAATATTACATGTTCTTAATATTATTAAAAATAGAAAAAAAATCACTAGAGCTTATTGATAAACACATTAACAAAAATATATGTTATCTATTGGTACTATTATAATTGCATCAGAACTATTTAATATATCACTAAAACATTTTTTGATAGAGTTTTTACATATAGTTTATTGATAAGGACATATATGTAGGTAAATGTTTTTACCAATGTCAAATTTAAGTTTACCAACAGATATGAACCCATTAGAAAAAGTGAAATATTTTTTATTGTATGCATTGAAAACTGAAAACTGAACCAGCTAATGGTTAATAATTGGTATCCCTTTCCAAAGGTAGATGACTTGTTTGATCCGCTTCGAGGAGCTCGAGTGTTCTTGAATATTGATTTGAGTTCAAGATATCATCAGGAACATGTTCACCATGTAGACATACATCGTATAGCCTTTAGTAGAAGTTATGGTCTATATGAGTACCTGGTTATGTCGTTTGGTCTCATGAACATGCCTACGGTTTTCATGGAACTGATGAACCAAGTCTTCCATCTATACCAGGATCTTTTATGGTGGTTTTCATGGATGGTATCTTAGTGTATTCTCATAATCGACATGATATTGACAACCATATTGAGATCTTTTTGAATACAGTGAAATAGAATTAGTTATATGATATTCACACACAGTTCCACATTTGGATGGATTTGATTCACTTCATGGGTCACAAAATCTCGGAGATAGGAGTGTTCGTTGACCTAGAAAAGGTGAGAGTGGTAGTTTCCAAGAAACAACTAAGGAATTTTTTTCACACGTATTGTTTCTTGGGGCTAGCTTGTTACTATATCCATTTCATACAAGACTTCTCACACTTAACAATGCCATTCATGGGCTTGGCTAAGAAAGGTGTAAAGTTTGTGTGGTCAGATTCTTTCCAAATATCCTTTCAGGAGATGATAGGGAGGTTAAATCAACACTTGTCTTTATACTTATTTAGAAGTGGAAGAGTTTTATAGTGTTCTATGATGCATCAAGTATTGTTCTGTGGGAGGTGATCTTGTAGGGGGATTGAGTCGTGGCGTATGGGTCTCGGCTGTTGAGGCCACAGGAGGGGAATTACACTACGCATGATCTGGAGTTATCTGAAGTTTATCATGCATTGCATCATTGGAGACACTATTTACTGGGGGAGAGTTTTTGGTATACACGGACCACAAATGAATCAAGTGTATCTTTACACTTTGTGATCATAAACTAGGGTAGAAACGATGGGTGAAGTACCTACAATCCTTCAACTTCAAGCTTTCCTACTATCCTGATAAAGGAAATATAGTGGCCAATGCACTAAGTGAGAGGACTCGAATATAGGTATTGAAAGTGGCTAGTAGTGAGAGGCATATTATGGAGAATTTCTCAAAGATTCATCTAAAGGTCCATGGAAGACAGAGGTAGACTTATACCTCATCATTAGCTGCGACCTCTACCCTTTTGGATAGAATTTTGATGAGTCAGCTATTGGATTTAGATTGCTAGTTTCTATGGGAGAGTGTGGTAAGTGAGGACTCACTTCTTTGTTGGACAGTAGGCAAGGATGAAATTTTACTTATCCATGGATGTGTTTGGATTCCAATGGATATACGCAATGAGATGGTGAAGGAGTTTCATGCTTCAACTTGGGTAGTTCATCATAGTGTCACTATGATTTATCGTGACTTATATTATTAGTATTGGAGGATGAGTATGGGGAGAGAGGTAGCTGGTTTGGTTATGAGGTGTTCCACATGTCAGTAGGTGAAGTAGGAACATCAGTTGTAACACCACAATATTTTTCAAATAAATTTAATATTGAATGCATGAAACACTGCATCTCTACAAAAGACAAATTTTTTATATCCTATCCTGTAAACATTGTTTTCCCACTTATTTGATTTGAATTTTAAAAGACAAACATACACTGTTGTGTTTAGTAAGATATTTAGAGTATCAAAAGAATAACATAATTTTTTGGTAAAAAGTAACATACCCTTAAGAATAATAATATGAATAGTAATATGACCCTTATGAATAGAAAATCATATTATTAATTTATTGTATTAAGGATATAAGATAATGAGATGTTGATTAATTTGTCAAGGTGAAATTAAATGAATTGTATTTTTAAAATTGTTATTTTTAGAATAATTTATTATTTTATTTAAAAATTAAATTAATAATATTCATAAAATTATTTTCCAAAAAATGGAGTTTATTTTTGAACTCTTCACATAAAAAAAATGTCCTGGTGAATTTTTGGGATTTTTCTAAAACACATGAATTTTTATGAACAGTAAAATACGGTAATTTACGGTATATATACATTATCCTTTAAATTAACTATTCATTTAATCATCAATGATGTAAGAAAAATTGATTAGAATAACTTTCACATAATACTATTCTTGGTCACAATAATCAATAATAATGGTTGTCATTGGAAAAATAATAAAATAATGAGTAAAAAATTGGGAAAACTCTCATATCCTCCACTATAAAAACCCCACTCACTCCCAACTCTATTAACTCTTATAATTAATTTTTCATCATATAAATTAATCTAAAATACCCTCCTAATAATCTCTCCCATGATTATCATCACTTGGTCTCATAAAACACCGAAACCACTCCCCTAAAGAGGCTCTCAAGGAAGATAACATCAAGGGATAAATTCCTCTTTTCATTTCCTTTATTCCACGTTCCTTTTTTATTTTTCATTCCTCAACTCCTATCATTCAATTTTTTTATCAATATAGTACCAAAAATGTACAAAAAACTTGTTATGATAATGGAATAATTCTTCATCATCTCTTCTTTCTATTTCATTTATACTATAAATGAAAACACCATTCAAGATGTGTAGATTTATCACATTCAAGGATGACAGGTTTTCAATTTCTATTACCTTATTCAATTCTGGCCATAAAAATATTTTGATGGATGAACCGCACTATATTATATGTATTATATCTTATTTATGGTTATATAATTTTTTTACCAATGGTTTTGGTATATAAATAAAAATGAGTTTGTTGTGTTAAAAAACCGCAAAATGACCCAAATGGTTATCATTAAATAATTTATATAATGAGTCATCTTCCCTCCAAGTAACCAGATGAAATTTATAACCATGTATCCTTATGGATGTTAAATAATATCATATAACATCAATTCTAGGAAACCATCCTCATTTTACACGATTCTCCATTCATGTGTATAAGTATACTGATCATGGTACAAACGGACCCAAACAATGAAATTGGGCCTCTTAACACATCAAAAAGGCCATGAATGAACTTAATAATGATATAATAAATAAATAACATGTGTATAATGTTATTTAATTAATACTTAATAAACCTAAATTTGTTTATTATGGTTAGTAAGATCAATTTAGGAACACCTTCGGACTTAAGGTAAGGGTTTTCTACCCGAACCTCCATTTTCATTCGGGTTACACTTATTTTCTACATACCTCAATTAAATTATTATTTATTCATATTTACTCATCTTATATTTAGTGATAATTTTATAAATATTTTTTCCAACAAGAATCCTACTTTAATTTATGGGTATTTATATGTTTTTAAAGGATCTCTCAAAAATTCATCCTGAAATACCAGCCCGTTTCAAAAGAATTTCTCAAATTCTTACTTATTTTCAAGGGAACACTATAATATATTTTTGAAAACCATTATCCTTATAAAATATATGAATTTATTATGAAAATACTACCTTACTTTACATCTTGTTTTATAAAAATGTTTTTCAATAATAACACTTCTTTTAAAATTAAAAGAGTATTTATCTCAAGAATTACTCGATAATTTTATAGAGAATCTTCATCTATTACAACAATATTGTTGATTGTTGTATGTTATGGGGATTAATATTTTTTGATACAATAAAATATATTTAATTTATTGTTTTTTGATTATTTTGACTATAGATGTGCTATCTAAAAACCATTCACCTATCTACTCTAAATGGTTGCAGTTTATGCTTAATGTTTAGGGAAAGTTAATTACATTTCATATATTAGTTTCAACATGAATGCATGTGTTCTTTATTTTTATCCCTGTTCATATGTGGAATCAATTGGATATAGTAAGTGTCATATGGGGCCCTATATTTCCCCTTAGTGCATCGGTAGGTCTCATGAGACAAACTCTGGTCTTGTCATTAGGCCAAGACAAAATGGATATTTATAGACTTGGTACAAGGCCTCGGAGGTTTGGTTATTATGGTACGCTTCACATCGGATGAGGATTTGGTTGTCTCCTAGTCCAATATTCCTCTGGTGTTCAATGGGTGTGTTTTTTCCTCCTATGATGGTTGTTTGATTTCAACATGAATCGTGATATGCCCTTAGCCACAGTTTTGGTTAGTTTTCCTGATTTTCCTCTTCCTTTCCAGAATCCTTCTATTGTTTGTATGCTCAAGAATTTAGTTGGATGCTACCCATGTTATGATAATCAAACCGTTTTGGTTTTTCACCCAATCCGGCCCCACGCTTGTATTGTGGTTGATGTTTCAAAGCCTCCAACCGAGTGGCTGTGGATTTCAGTTGGATAAGAGTTGAGGAGGAAGAAGCGGGTGGTGTTTGACACATGACCCGTGTTTTGTTCAAGATGTAGCAATCTCAGCCACGTGGCCTCAGGATGTCGCCGCATGAACTGGGATAGGTCATTGGAGGAGATGGTGGTTTCAGTGGTGGAACATCAGTCACGTGATAGTGAATCATTGTGTGAACAAGAGGTGGAACATGGGGAGGTTCCAGGGGAGATGGATCTGGTGATCCAGAATTCTCATTTATCATAGGTCAGTTCCCGGGAGGTTCAGAAGAGGTGGCCTCCCAGATGTTCTTTGACCCTTGGACCGACGGTGGCTCCCCAGACATCCTCATAGGATACTCCTTTAAACCATAATTTTTTAGAGGTTTTTAGTCACCTGAAAAAGGATTTGGGTGTTCCCTGTTATTTAGTTGTTATTTCTGAAGAGGGTATCATTACAAGTAAGAATGCAGGTATAGTCACGGAAGAGGTTAAACAAGTGGAGAGAGAGGTGCACCTGGACTTTGGCAAGGATGTTAATAAGGACATGCAGTTGGTTTCACTCAATGCAGCGAGGGTGAATGAGCAAGTAAGCATGGAGATAGACATGGGTGATCATCCCTTTAGTCTGATCTCAAGAGATTAGCATTTCCAATACCTGGGGCGTGGCTTCGAACAACCAAGTGGATCTGATTTTCCTATGTAGGCCTTGCATATCAAACCTTCCTATGTTGAGAAGTTTAAATCTGGAGGGAGTTTTAACAATTCTCTTAATAGGTTTGCAGTTCTGGGTGAATTTGAGGTCCATGATATTGGGGATGACAATGTGATGGAGGCTGTCCATGGTGGTGATACTGGTACGGGGGAGGAGGCCAGCCAAGTAGTTTTGGAGTTAGCTTCAGACTCCCCTTCTGAATCAAAGGAAGTATTCATTGAAGAGGATTTTTTCAGAGCCTCTTTAAGGAAGGGCAATAATTCCACTGAGGATTCAGGAGGCTTTATCAAACATACTAGGAGGTCGTGGAAATGGAAGGACTACTCTAACTTACCAAGCCCTCATGTGACCATCTACTCTAGTAAAGTCAATCTTCTCTCGAAGGTGTCCAAAGGCGCTGACAAGAAGGTGGGGGTTGTCACCTCTAAGGAGGCTGGATCTTAGGTCAGTGGAGATTCGAAGATGCCTACCTTTGGGGGTGCTAACCCCCCACTTTCAGAAGAGGAAATGTCTCCTAAAGGGGATGCAGAAGAGAAGACTAAGGACTAGAAAGGGGAGGGGATTCTTAAATTTGAGGAAGTGCATTGGGTGGAGAATGAACTTCCTATGGGGCAGCAGCATGAGGTGGGCTTCCATGCTGACCCACAACGTCAGTTAACATTGCTGCTACATCACATGGACCTTCTTTTGCACTCAGATGAAGAAATGGTGGAGCAAGTTCTTGATATCAACGCACTGAAGGATGTGATCAAACAAAAGCTTGGAAGATCGCTTCGTGTGGAATCATCAATGGGGAAGGTAAATGGATTGATAAGAAGAACCTTATTTTGAAGAGAGGATTCAACATGGGAAAGATAAACATGGATGAATGCATGAAATTATAAGAAATCTTGGTTAAACATTATGAATACATCCTGAATGATAATCCATAGTCCCAGGTTAATTATATTCCCTGGATACTTTTTAGGGAAATTGATTCTAATCGTCTAAAGATTTTATTCAACAAAAATGCAGTTAATTTTGGTGGTTAAATTGTTTTTATGTTAGGGTTCTCACTTTCCCCCTTAAAAAGTGTTTTGATAAATAAAAATTTCATTTTGGAGGAGAAAATGTAGATTAGGGAACAAAACCCTAAATAGTCTTTCAGGATTAACATACAAGAACATCCTAAATTTTTTTTAGGAATAGAATATGTGGATATTTCTAGCAAATACATCCCTATATAGATACTAAAAAAGGATGTTGTTCTATAACAGATGTACCTAGGAGTGAAAACTCCGACAATGAGTCTTCGGCTTGTCCCGGGTTATCCTAGTACATGAAAATGGGACTTACGACACACTTTGTTTGATGCTCCTAGGGGATATTTTTTGGATTAATCACGATTTTTACAAGACATTATAAAGGATTTAAATAGAAAATTTTCGTTAAAGAATCCATGTATATGATTATGAGATTATCTATGTATATAATTTCCATTTATGCTAATTATTTTTCTACGTTGATATTTTATATTATGATCAATAACATAATCTAGTGTATGCCATTATTTAGAAATATTCCGTAGTGGAATGAATCGAAACCACATGAATGTGTGTGCCCCATGTAGGGAATACCTCCAATGTAAGATAATGATGTTGGCTCTGGGGATGTGACTGTTGTTGAGCAACTTTTAACAATACTAGGATAGCTGAATCAGATTATGAATAATAACATTACCCGTATGGAGAATTTGGATCAACAATATGGGGGGCTATGTTAAATCTCTTTATGAGACAACATCCCCTATAATTTAATGGAGAAACAATCCCATTAATGTTGGATGAGTGGATAATATCATTATATATTATGTTTCTCTATTTGAGATGTTAGAAAATATAGAAGGTTTTCAAAGAAGTTTATCGACTATCCGGAGATTCAGATCAGTGGTGGTCCTTAATCCAAAACAAAAAATTGGAAGAAAAATAGAAAAAATGGAATGGAAATATTTTAAGGAAATATTCTTAGAAAAATACATCCCTCATGAACAATGAGTAGATATGGAAAGTCAACTTCTAAATCTATCAAAAAAGAGGTTCAGAATGTTGCAATGTATGAATATAACTTCACAAGTGTAGAAAGAGATGTTGTGAACTACATACGTAATCAAATGAGCATGATTGGTTAATTATTTTATGATTTAAAAACAATCCTCCAAATGTCTCTAGTCTCCCAATGTTTCTCATTATATGAATATATAGTCTCAAGTGTTATCAAGATGGAAAAAGAATTTTCTATGTAGTATGACTTCAAAGGAAATAAATAGAAGAAGTGGGATGCCAAAAACTCTGTAAAATTAAATGGGTAAATGGGGAAGAAGGGAAGAGTTGACCTTCCATCCTATAGTAATTATAGGAAGAAACACTCTGTCACTTTCATGAAGGGAATGGGAGTTTCATACAAGTGCATTGAAAAATTCCACCTATCTCAGGGTTGTAAGGGGAAGAAATAAGATACTAATGTTCACTGCTAAAATTTCACATAGATGGTCCATTATTCACATGAATATCCTATGCTCTTGGTAAATATTCCGAAAAGAGGTGCTAGGGAGAAAGGCCAATCTTATGCAGTCACAACTTTAGAGTTTGAAGTTAATACCGATGTGCGGGTATGTACTTTAATTAATTACTCATACTTATCAAATTATTTATTTGATTATGAATCATTGAATTATTTCCCCTCATCCAAGTTTTCCAAGAAAATTAAATATTTCCAATTTGATTTAATAAGGGATTTTACATTCAAAACTCCTATGAAAACTATAATTGCAACAAAGTTGTGTTAGGAAGTCCCCATTATGTCATATAAACGTGCATTATCTACTATTTTTATTTTCATGACCATTATTGACTTTGATATAATCATTTATATAGATTTAATTTCAAAACATCATGTGAAGATTTATTGCAAGAAGAAGGAGGTTAAAAAAATTTAGGATGAGGTGGAATCCCTTATCTTTCGGGCAGAAACATCACAATCAGATTGCTATCTTGATCCACCCCAAGTAGTACTACTGAATTCAATTATTTGGAAGGAAGAGAACTTAATAAATTTGGGTGGGGAAAGGAATGTTCAAATAGAGAATGTACATATTGTGCATGAATATGTTGATGTGTTTCTAGAGTATTTACCTGGATATCCTCCATAGTGGGAAGTTGATTTCCCTATTGAATTAATTCCAAGTTCAAGGCCTATATCAAAGACTCATTGTAAAATGGAAACTATGGAATTTGTATAACTGAAGAAACAATTAAAATAGTTGAGTGATAAATGATTTATTTTACCAGGTGTTTCCCCGTGTCGATCCCTTGTTCTTTTCGTCAATTAGAAAGATGGATCTGTGAGGTTTTGAATTGAATATAGGGAGATCAATTATATAACAATAAAGAGAAAGTATACCCTACCTCAAATTGATGATTTATTTGATCATCATCATGAAGACCAATATTTTTCAAATATTTTTCTTTGATCTGGATATCATCTATTTCTAGTAAGGAAAGAATACATTTCAAAGATAGTTTTTCGAACTAGGTAAGAGCATTACGAGTTTACATTAATTCATTTTAGAATAACTAATGCACCCTTAGTTTTCATGGATCTATTGAATTGAATTTTCAAGAATATTTTAAGGAATTTGTGGTGGTATTTATGGATGATATATTTTTATACTCCAAAATATAAGAAGATCATGAAAATCACTTGTGCACTATTCTGAAGACTCTTAAAAGAAATGAATTTTATGGGAAGTTTAGCAGGTGTGAATTTTGGCTTTAGTCAGTTTTTATTCATTGCCACATTGTCTTTATGGATGGAATATCTATTGATCCTACGAAGAAAACATTTCTACAAGAATGGCCAACTCCAACGAACATAACTGAGGTACGTAGTTTTATTTGTTTAGTAGATTATTATCGGTGTTTCGGTCAGAACTTCGCCCATTTAGTCAACCCAATGAACAAGGTTACACATAAAGGGGTTATGTTCATATGGAGAAAAAAATGTAAGTAAAGTTAATGAGGAATTTAATAAGAGATTATTGAATTCTCTGATCCTAACTCTACCATTGAGTAATGATGGGTTTGTGATCTATAGTGATGCATCAAAGAAAACACTTGGTTGTTTCCTTACGTAGAATGATATATTTATTGCCTATGCATCAAGGCAGTTAAAAATTCATGATCAAAAAAATCTTACTCATGATCTTGAGTTATTAGCTGTAATATTTTCTATAATGATATAGATACATTATCTATATGGATAAAAATGTGAGATATATATGGATCATAAGAGTTTGAAATATATCATCTCACAGAAATTACTCAACAAAAGGCAAATGTGATGGATTGAACAACTCAACGATTATGATTGTTCCATAAAATACCTCAGAGAAAGGGAAAAAATGTTAGTTGATGCATTGAGCAGGAAGAATCATAGTTTTTTCAACAAAATTAGGATTGAGAATGATCATTTGTACATGGATCTAGTGAGGATGGATATGGGAATTATCAAAGAAGGTGAAACATCACTAATTTTTCAAATGGTTTCCCTACCATAATTATTGGAAAAAATTAAATCATCATTGTCTGATGATGAGAATATTCAAAATATAATTAATGTTTTGAATGATGGGATGTTGGCTAACTTTATGTGTGAATATGGAATTCTAAAATTTGGGAAGAGGCTATGTCTTTCTTATCTACCTAAGCTAAAAAGGGAGTTATTTTACAATTCTCATTGAAAAAATTTCTCTAAACATCCAGGTATCACAAAGATATATAGATATTTGAAAGAACATTTCTGATGGGAAAACATAAAGAGGGAAATTGCTGAATATTTATCAAGATGGTTAGTCTGTCCTCAAAAAAAGGTCGATCAACAACATCCATGAGGATTCATGCAACCTCTACCTATTATTATATGTAAATGGGATTACATCACCAAGGATTTTATCACTGGGATACCCATGACTCTGATAAAGAATGATGAAATATTGGTAATTATTGATCTAATTATGAAATATGCACATTTCCTTACTATAAGCGAGGATTTTCTACTGGAGAACCTAGAAAGACTCTATATAAATGATGTTATGAGACTTTATGGAGCACCAATCACAATTGTTTCCTTCATGATCCAAAATTTACATTATAATTATGGAAATTCTTCAAAAATCCTTGGATACTGATGTCACGACCTATCCCACGGTGCCTGGACGTGACTACCCCAATCCCACCTTCCATAGGCCAGGGGTTGGTGACAATGACCTGAAGGATTTTCCCAAATATGTAAGCCATTGACTTAGATATTTCTACACACTCAAAAATGGAAACTAAAGTAAACAACCAACAAAATTAAGGTATATCCATGAGAGTAATGTACAATCACAAGTACAAATATAAACTGAAAACTATGGGTTGTAATACAAGCCCTAGAAACTAAAAACAAAAGTAAACAGTTGACGCATCTACACTGGAGCTCTACCTAGATGGTAGTATCTATAAGATTGAAGTTGAAAAAGTGGATATCGATTGCTATCGTCACACCAAGCTCCACGAAGTCCCAAACCTGCAAAGCCATCATCAGAGAGTCATTAGTTTGCACCAGACACTCACGTGTGGGAGGAGCCTGTGCATGGGTGAGTATAACAACTCAATAAGGGACCATAATACCCCCGAAGGTCTCTTAGTAATCCATATAGAAAAAAATCATAATAAATACCCAAATTTTATATCACAAGAATGATCTAAATCATAAATAACCATGAAAAAGTGATAGCTCACTCTAATGGTATAACTTCAAGGTTACTAGGATAGGGATGACTAGTCGTAATGCCAAATCATCCAATCTATAGTAACTCTGCTGCTGACCCATATAGGTCCCTATATGTTGACCCTTATTGGTCTCTTGATGTTGAACCCTATTGGTCACTAGTGCTGACTAGTATTGGTAGCTCACATATTGGTCGCTGGTGCTGACCCATATTGGTCGTTGGTGCTGACCCGTATTGGTCACTGGATGCTGACCTGTATTGGTCGCTGGTACTGATCCGTATTGGTAACTAGATGCTGACCCTTATTGGTCACTGGTACAAAGGACTAAATGATTATTAGTACATCTAGATCATCCCACTCTATCGTTTCTGATGCAGACCCATATTGGTCTCTCTTATTCTTCTTCATGTCACAGCCTGCCACTGGATTCAGTCATGTAGAATGCCTTATATCCATAATATTCATCTCCTCGATCCATCCTTCATATTTTAACTAGTACAATGTCCCACAAAAATCGTACCCAAGGTACCACCCTATTATAGGGGTCCCAAAGTGATTGACAACGCATCGATCGGGCTTCCGGACTATGAGATATTGGAACTTTTGTAAAAAGGGCCCGGTTGGATTCATGTCTGATTCATCCCGGGTCACATGTCAAAATCTATCAAAATTCACCTAGAGTATCTCCAATGGACTTCCCTATTACAGAGGTCCTTATTCCACATACAACATGTTGATCGAATGCCTAGTTTGTTAGTTACGACCCTTTTAGTGAAATAGGGGTGATCACACCTTGGTCCGACCTCACTAATTCTGGCCCGCCAGAATATGCTAAAGGGAATGCTTCCCAAAAGGGGTCACAACGCCACAGACGACATGCCAAATGAACACCCATGTTGTCAGTTGTGGGTGTTTCTTTATGCGGGGGCTGGTTAGGTCTGGGCCCGGTCTGACTCGGTCAGGTCAGCCCGACCCAATGGGTCATGGGGTCCAACTAACCCTTTCCAAGTTCATCCCATTAAGGTTCCGCCCGGTTCAATAGGTCCGGCACATCGGAGTTAGCTCGGCAGGTTCGCAGGCTCGGGCAGTGGTTGGCTCGGCCCGCTGTGTGGGGCTCTACCCACCCACGTTGGCCCGTTGGGGTATGGGTCCGACCCATTCGACCGGCCCGCTTCCGGCCCAATCCGCCTGAAGGCGGACCGCTCCTCTAGATGCCCTTGTAGATGTGGGTCTGTTGCATCCTGCAAGTGGGGCGCTGCCCCACCATGTGTAGCGGTCATCCAGGTGGGCCACCGGTCTCCTGCCAATGCGTCGCGGCATGGGGCCACACCCACCCTCCTACCACGGCCTGGAGGTCACGTCTGCTATCACCAGCGGCGCCTGTGGGCACCGCCATTCTCCCTCGGAACTGTCTTGGGCCGGACACCTCTGGCCACCGCGGCACGCGACTGCATTCCACCTTCCCACCAACCACAACAAGTTTTCGCGGGCCTCCTCCAACCACTGTCAGCCACCGCAGGCATGCCGCACCAGCGATTATTTCTACGGACCATCGGACATGCTCTGATGGTCCGTTCTTACTGTCATCTATGCCTACAAGCCTCTTCGGTCATCACCGCCACTGTGTGATCCCTATCTCTATCATGTTGTCACATTTCCCGAAAACACATGGAAAACACAAGAACAACAATATCGGTGGAGGTTCCAGGCCTTGTTTGGATTGGCCTGCACTCTCCACGTTATCATTTTAACAAGAAATGTTAACAATAAATAGAGAATTTGGAATTACCTCCCAACTTGTAACCCCGCATCAACCTCCCATGTTTAAGGAACATTCCACAGATCAACCCATTGGTCAGTTGATTTACATTCATCGTATAAAACAAGGACAGGATGGATGAATTTTATAATATCAAAAACAAAAAACCCTACCCGGATGAGATGTCTGGTGACGACAATCGATGAAACCTCCTTCGTCTTTGACTATGGTTTGTGATTCAGTGGCTCTTGTCACCACCCACTAAATCTGGTCTTGTCCTCCAGGTGGATGTTGCTACAGGACTTCGCCAATGTTTCCTCGCTTGAAGAAGTCATGCCAAAACCCCACCCAGAGATCCATTTAAATAGGAAGTGTGAATGGTGAGTAGCACATTAAGGTATTAATGAAGTTCATTAAATTAATTAATAAACCTCTTTTAATTCAAAATGGTGGAGTTACGTAGTTTATGAGTCAAGACATTAAATGGCTTAACAGGTCACCAGTATCACCACCGCCTCTCATCATTTGTAGAAAAAAAATACAATTACATGTAATTTTAATTTTCTTTAAAAAGACCATAAAATAACTTTTTCTCCCAACCTACTGTGGTTGAAGTGAGGCCTCCCTTAAGAAAATACTAGTGATGTGGATTCAATGATGTCCTCAGATTTTTTTCCAAGAACCGGTTCAAAAGATAGAAAATTTCACCCACGCACTTACAGAACATACCTTAAAAAAATTCATAAAAAACATTCCACGCACACCGGGCCTCAGAATCATGCGCATTTAATTTTTTCAGACTCTAAATAATCAAAAATAATAATAATAATTGCATAGTATTTACCTTGTATTTACAACTGAGATTCATTTGTGTACACCTTATCATCCTCAAACTGAAAGGAAATAATAATGGATGATATAAACCATATAGGACATGTTGAGATCATGTTAACTTGACTTTCAAGGTATGTGGGTTCAATATTTACCTTTAGTGGAGCTTTAAAACAATAATATTTTCCATCCACGTATTCAAATGGCTTCATATGAAGAATTTTATGGGAACAAATATCGTACACAAACTTGTTGGGATGAAATTGGAGAAAGGATTCTTGTGGGCCCATTGCCTGTAGAAGAAACAACAGTGAAGCTAAACACTATTCAAGGCCATATCAAAGAATTTCAAAGAATATGAAAAATCTATATTGACAATTGATTGATGGATTTGGAATTTCAAGTGGGAGATCATGTTTTCTTGAAAGTATCTCCATGGAAGGGCGTTATAAGATTTGGGAATAAAGGGAAAGTGATCCCTAAGTACATTGGACATTTTGGAATATTGTAGAGAATTGGAGCTGTTGTATATCATTTGGTTATTCCACCTTGCCTATAGAAAGTACACATTGTGTTCTATGTCTCATTGTTGAGAAAGTACATGCCAGACCCAATGCATGTCCTCACTTCAGATGGTATAGAATTGGAGCCTAACTTATCTTACTGTGAAGAGCTTATCCAGATTTTGGAAACTAAACAACAGTTTTTGATGAATTTTAAAACTCGACATGTAAAGATACTTTGGAAAAATCATAAAATCGAAGAGGCAATATGGGAGCTACATGAGCTTATGATGAAGAACAACCCAAATCTTTTTATCAGGTATTCTAGAAATTTCGAGGATGAAATTTTTCTATAGAGGGGATAATGTAACACCCTAAAATTTTTAAATAAATTTAATTTTCAATTCATCAAACACTGAGTCCTTAAAAAACACCACTTTGTTATGACCTATCCAGTATACATTGTTTTGTCAACATATTTGATTTTCATTTCAAGAAACTAACATACACAATTTCATTCAGTAAAATGTTTATAGTATGAAAAGACAAACATAGTTTTTGTCGAATAGTAATATACCCTTATGAATAGTAATATATCCCTTATGAATATTAAATCATGTTATTATTTTATTTTCCTAAGATTATAAGATACCGAGATAGTGATTAACTTTTCAAGGTGACATAAAATGAATTATAGTTTTAAAATTGTTATATTTTCGAATAAATTATGATTTTATTTAAAAAGTAAATTAATAATATTTTAAAAAAAATTCATAAAAATGGTGTTCATTTTTTAATTTTACATATCAAAAAATGGTAATTGTGATTTTTTGTGATTTTTCTAAAACACTGGAATTTTTTATGAATAGTAAAATTTATTAATTTACCATATATATACATTATCAGTTAAATTTACTATTCCTAGCATCATGGATTATGTAAGAACACTTGGTTAGAACTCACATTCACATATTACTATTCTTGGTCATAAGAATAAATACTATTTGTTTTATTTGGACAAATAATAAAATAATGAGTAAAATAGTGTGAAATCCCTCCTCTCCTCCATTATAAAACCCCTCTCACTCACTCATCTCTTAACTCCTCTCAAGACATGTGCCTTATGTAAATTATTCTAAAATATCCTCCTATTCTCCTCCCCCATTTCAATCAGCCCTTGGCCTCATAGAATACCAAAACCTCTCCCCTATAGAGGCTCGTAAGGAAGATAACTTCAATAGATAAATTCCTCTTTTCATTTTTTTATTCCACGTTCCTTATTTTCTTTTTCATTCCTCACCTAATTTCAGAAAAATATTGTGATTAATCTAGTACCATAAAGTTATTTAAATTTTTTTGTGATAAAGGAATTATTCTTCATCATCTATCTTTTACCCTTCTTTTATACATAAATGAAAACATCATCCAAGATGTGTTAATTTATCACATTCAAGGATGACAGGTTTTCAATTTCTATTATCATATTCAATTATAGTCATGACACTATATTTATGGTTATAATAGACTATAATATAGGTATTATAACTTATTTACGGTTTTGCAATCTTTTTGTACCCTTGGTTTGATATATAAAAAAAAGGAGTTCGTTGTGTTCAAAAACCACCAATTGACCTAAATAGTTATCATTAAATAATTTATATAATGATTCATCTTCAATAAAAGTAACTAAATGAAAATTTTAATCATGTAACCTTATGGATGTTCACTAATTACATGTGACTTCAATTTTGTTCCACCATCCTCATTTTATATGACTGTCCATTTTTGTATTTAAGTAGATTGATCATGAAAGAAATGGGCCCAAACAATGAAATTGGACCTCTTAACTCATTAAAATGGACATGAATGAACTTAATAAGGTTATAATAAAACAATTACCTATAGATAATGTTATTAAATAATTAATTAATGAACCTAAATTTTATTATTCCAGTTATTAAGATCAAGTGAGGAACACCTTCAGACTTAAGGTATGATTTTTCTACCATAACCTCCATTTTCATTCGGGTTACTATTACTATTTACATACCGCAATTAAATTATTATTTATTCAAATTTACTCCTCATATATTATGTTATAATGTTCTATATATGTGTTCCAATGAGAATAATGCTTTCAGTTATCGGTATTTATATGTTTTAAAGGGATCTCTCAAAAGTTCTTCCCGAAATACAAGCTTGATTCAAGGGAATTTCTAAAATTATTACCTATTTTCATGGTAACTCTATAATATATTTTTGTAAATAATTATCTTTATAAAATCTCTAATTTTTTATTAAAAGACTATCTTACTTCACTTCTGGTTTTATAAAAATATTTTTCCAAAATAACTCATCTTTTTGAAGTAAAAGAGTATTTATCTCAAGACTTACTCAATGGTTTTATAAGACAAGCTTCATCTATTTCAGAACTCTTGATAATTATTATTTATTATTGGGATTAATATATATGGTATAATATAACATATTTAATTAAATTATTTATGATTGTTTTGACTGTGGATGTGCACTCTTAAAACCATTCACAAATTTACTCGGAATGGTTAGTGTTTATGCTTAATGTTCGGGGAAAGTTATTTACATTTCATATATTAATTTCAAAATGAATATATATGTTTTTTATGTTTATCCCCATTCATATGATAAATTAATTAGATATAGTAAGTGTTGGGTGGGGCCCTATATATCCCCTCGGTGCATCTGTAGGACTCATGATACAAACCATGGTCTTGGCAGGAGGCCGTGACAAAATGGATATTTATTGTCTTGGCATGAGGCCTTGAAGGTATAGTTATAATGTCCCTAATTATTCATTCCCTCATTAGGAAGAACGTAATTGATATTTCATGTAGTTATTATACTAGTATAATACTCATGATTATTTTTTATTGTGGCATTTTTTATTCAGCACTTATTCCTTCGATAATGTGTTCATGTTCATTTTTAAAGGCGTGTGTTTTTAAGTTATTCACCATTCCTAATGTTTAATTTTATGATATCTTCCACTATATTTCTTACCCTTACTAAGTGTTTTAACTCACCCCTTTCTTATGTTTCATTTTCCAAGGACACAAAGAGGTATATTAGGAATGAGATAAAGAAATAACCTTGGATTTATGGATGTTGTCAAAGTATTTTCTATGTTGTATTTTCATTTCATGTTGTGATGTAGATCTTATGTATGTATCTTGTTACAATGTCCATTAAACTACTCGGCCTTCGAGATGAATTTTCCTTATTTATATTTCTATTTAATAATATAAGGAACAGTCTCTAGGGAACTGGTGTCAGGTCTTTACATTAGTGACCAGTGAGGCTTTTATAGTAGTTACCTATTATTGAGTGGAAATGGAATGATGTCATGATAGATTTCATGAAAGGATTACTGAGGATTACTCTAGTAAATTATGTTATGTGGGTTTTTGTCGAAAAACTTACTATGGTTTCTAATTTCTTTATAATCAAGGAGACCTTCAATTTGGATGAGCTTGGGAGGTTGTACATCCATGAGGTGGTACAACAACATGGGTTTCGACGCACTATTATCTCAGATAGGGAATCCCGCCTTTAATATAATTTTTTGTATGAGTTTATAGAGGGTATTGGGTATAGAGGTCCTTTTGATCATAGCATACAACCCTCACATGGATTTCCAATCAGAGCATACAATACAGGTGCAAGAGGACATGCTTCGTGCATGTGTCCTTGATTTTGGGGGCTCTTGGGAGAGTTATATTCCCCTAGTGTAATTCACCTACAATAACAGTTATTAGGAGATGATAAAAATGTAACCTCATGAGTATTTATATGGTAGGTCATGCTGAAAACCATTGTTCTGGTTAGGGGAACGAGAGGTAGATTTGCTGGGACCAAGTCTCGTGTAGGACACTTTTGAGTAGGTCCAATTGATTCAGAAGCCGGTGGAATCTGCACAGTCTCATCAGAAATCATATATCAATCACCACAGATGATCCATAGATATTACGTTCGGGGAATGGTTCTTCTTGAGTGTTTCACTGATGTTCGGACACATGAGGATCAGAATACCATGTAATCTTTCACCAAGATATGTTCGGTCGTTCGAGATTCTAGAGAGATCTGGGTCGGTTTCCTATCAGTTTTAGTTACCTCAAAGGTACAAAGCCATGCATGACATCTTCCATATATCTCATATATATCATTCTCATTTAGACATGTCTCCAAATTTTCATCCCTAGGGGGTGGAGCTTCAGGTTGATACATCCTTTGAGGAGCATATGATTCAGATCCTCGATAAGTTCCTGAAGGCTTTCTAAGGTTGGTAAGTTTCTCTAGTATGGGTCCTATGTAAACATGGTCGTTTACAAGACAATAAATGGGATCCGGAGGTTGGCGTACATGATTAGTTGCCATAATTTTTCTTATATGATTCTTGACTACACTTTAGAGAACAATTTGGGGATTAATTTCAATATGGGGGAAGATTGTAAGAACATGGGGTGTTGTACAAGGTACAAATCCTTTTCTATTCGGTTTAAATTCCCTATTATGGCATTACATATTAACCCATTGTGATAAAAGGTGTTCTAGAGGTGTCTAGGGATTGTTCAGAGCATGTAACCATGTTTTGGGTTAGAAATGGGATGGAGCATAGTTTGTGAATGGCTTGCAAATGATTCGACTAACCATGTGAGGGGAGGCATTAGCTTCTACACAGTTTTAGAAACCATGCAGAAGAGTCTACACGGTTTTTTGAGAAGTATAAATGGTTGCAGGTTTTTACAGACGGTTTCTATATGTTTACTACACTATTAGACAAACTATGTGGGGTAACCATGCGATATTCCCTCTTAGATGAAGTGATTTGTTCATGGTTTCCACATGGTTTGGGAAACCTTCAGGGTAAACCATGTAAGCCAACTATGTGACTTTTTTAAAAAAATAATTAAAGTTAAAATTTTCATTTTAACCCTTTTTTTCTATTCAATGAATAGTATCACACCTCTCTAGGTGCTCCCCTTTGGCCCCTAGATTAGTAATTGAGCTTGGTCATCCATCCAACCTCCATATTGAGTGTGGATTGTCCCATCATATCTGTATCAATAATTCCAACATTCCTTTTTATCCTTATTTGATACCTCTAGAAATCAATTTTAATATTTGTTTTTGTCTCATATTTCCGAATATTTCGTTCTTCTTATATTATTCATATTTATCCTAATCTAGGATAAATCAGGAATCAAGGCCGAATGAAATATATACAACAAAGCTGAGGTTGGTAGTTTATTAGTTCTTTTTTCTTATCAGGTGTTTTTCAGGCGTTCGACCTTTTTGTTTCCAGTTGAACATTCCTGTGCGACCCCATTTTTGACTGATCTACTCTTGTTAAGATTATTCGGACCAAGTGAGCATGCACGTAGCTTCTGTTTATGTACGATGACACTCGTTGCTCATTTCAAGGTCACCCATGTGGGGAACCTTATGGAATTTATCTATTTATGCCTATTAAAACCATAAAAGGGGTGTGTTTTTGAGCTTTCATAGGAAAGGGAAGCTAATTAATTCCTTATTAGTTTTAAATATTTTTTTGGAGATGTACTTCCTACATTCTCAGTGATATATTGTTGTTTTGTGCTTATTTTTATGTAGCTGGTATTGTTAAATGGTTTATATGGGTGTGTATTCCATTAGGAATTGATAAATGGCATGTTAAATGGTTATTATGGGAGGGTAGGCCCATATTAATGGTGAATGAAAATTGGTTTTCATGATTGGGTATACTTATGGCTAGTGCATGGTTATGTGAATGGGTATATTTACATTGAAATGAATTGTTTATGTTGAATGAATTAATTTAATGTTTTGATAGATTACATTGACTTCCCTCCATGGAGCTGAATTACAGTAGTGGATGCCTTGGGTTGAATCCATCCATTGGGTATTGATTAAGTGTGATGCCTTGGGCATTTCTAACCTCTGGATCAAGCTTTCTTGGACTCATGTAGGACCTGATAGTACACATGCTCATATGACTCCAACTAGTGCCTAGACCAAGTTTCCACTGGGATGCCCATGGGACCAGATGTGGATTCCTTGGTTGAGTTCCATTGATTTTTCCCTTCATGGTCAATATTATCTACATTTATTACCTGGTACATGGAACCTTATGTCTATCCCTTGTGGTATAATCTTCACTATATGACATGGTCGTGGGAATTACCGAATTTCTTTCTACAGCATGGTCATGGGTTACATGATATGGAGGAATTTACTGCATGTTTGTCTGACTTGTTAAATTTTTTATATCATCCTTATTAGGATATGAATATTCTTGTAGGTAACCTTGAGAAGCAGTTTAATTTTTACTTACCATAGTAGAATTATGCCATGGGTATACACAATTTCTTCAGTAAATTCCTTACACTTTTTAGAAATTATAAAATTACTGTTAAAACATTGTAGGCTGAGGTGCTTTCCATATGGTATGTTTATCTCACAACATATTTGGGCCACCATGGGAACCCAAATAGATTTTTTCGTCTCATGTAATCATAGAGGAAAGTGACCTGGTACAAGTTGCTGATTGTGGCTTTAGAGTAGGGGAGTATAGGACCATGTTGAGGCTTACGATGCTGTGTACACTTTTTGGCATTTTTTTGGGATACTTGTGTTGTCTTGTATTTCCATGTACTATTTTGGATAATTTCTAGATACTTGTATCATATACATCATTTGGTATATGCGACACTTATGTTTATTAATATGTACTGTTGTCTTATCTTACTTTCAGTTGACTGCTATTTATTACACCTCCACTATTTATTATGTTTAACTTCTGCTGTGATACATTGGAAATGAGGGAATTGACACCCCAATGACTCACTTTGGCCCTCACTGCTTGTTAGTAGCCTCTAGAATTTGGGGAGATTCCCCTGAGAACATGTGGCCAATTGGGTTCGGAGCACCGTTGGGTGGCATCTTGGTCCAGGATGTTACAGAGAGTGAGGGAAGTATCTCATTATTTTGAAATAAAATATTCTATAATAGGGACATGTAGATACATATCCCCATATTATGAATTGTAAATTTAAGGAAAATATAATAAAGAAACATGAATAATGAAGAGACAGTGTAGATCCCTTACATGTGTTTGTGTCTCCAAATGCTTGAGAGGGGATTTTTGAGAGCTTGGTGTCACCTTGGGAGGACTATGAAGAGGGGAGGTATAATTAAGAACATACTCAAAGGATTTTTAGAGAATATAAATGGGGTTTTGGGTGGGTTTATATAGGAATATAGTAGATTTTCCTTTAATATTTCTCATGCATAGGTTTTGGAATCTATATAATAGAATAACAAAAACCAAAAACATTCATATGTATTTTTCCCATGGGTTCTTCCAAATGGGATTGGATTTAATTATTTTATATGTCCATGGGAATAAATTAATATAATAATTCCATTTATTATGTTGAACAGAGTTATACTCTTCAATAAAGGATTTGAAGACCATACAAAATATTTATGGTTTTAGAGGATTCATAATGGATTTAATAATTAACCAAATAAACATAAAATAATAACATTTTTATAGAGAAAATATATTTGGTCATTTATAAATTTTAGAATATTTATTACATCACTTTGGGTTCACTATGAAATCATAATACACACTATATATTTTACTAGTATTTAATTTTTAACCGAAATTTTGACTGTCTCAGAAAATTATAAAAACATCATTATTGGAGAATTTTGATTATTTGATTACAAAAAAAATCATTTTATCTAAAAATTTATTTATATTTTTATCTTTAATTTTAAATGAAAAATTGATATTTATTAAGAAATGTTGGGTTTTTTAAAATAAACATTTTTGAACCATTATAATAAGTACATTTGAATTCATAAAAATTATATATACATTAATATTTAGTAAAATTTATATAATAATATTTTTTTATTAAACTATAATCCATTTTAAAAATACATTAATTCATGAAAATAAGTTCCTTAATTGAATTTGAATGTTACCCGAATGTAATTTTTTTTATTTAATGAAAATCAAAATCATTTATAATATAATTATAACAGGAATGTATCAAAATTATACTATTGAAAAAAATATATAAATGATTATATAATTATGGAATTGATAAATATACCATTAATACACAAGTAAACTCCATATGAGTAATGTGGGTGATGGTGAGACTTTCATGGGGTTGTTCGGCATACATGGTTTGGTTCGTGATCTCGATGAGCTTGAAGTTCCCTATAAATGGTTTCTATCATACTTATGTTATATTATATCATCTTGTGATTGGTCAAGTTTAAATCCTAGTGATGTTATCTCCCACAAATGCTCTGATAAATGGGCTTCATAGGGTATGATCCTACTGGTTGAGGCTGTCATTTCTTTTGTCTGTGTCTATTGGATTTTTTAATAATCCTATGTTTATACTAGTCAAGTGATCACTATTAATGGACTATTTTATTAATGGTAAATATTAATAATGGTCATTCAAATATGATATAATAATATAAAATATGTTCGTGTTTTTTCCATAACCATAATACATATTTATAAATATATATAAATATTTATATATATATATATTTTTTAAAAATTGTAATTTTATTTATAACAATTCGGGTTGTTACAATATTCTACCCATAAGATATTTCTCCTTACAAATATTATTTTCCCAGACAAAAAAAGACAAGGGTAACTATGATTCATAACCACTTCAACTTCAAACATCTCTTCTTCAAACTTTTGGTTTCAAAACAGCACGTTGATAAGCTACATTGTATTATTTCTAAAACGTTGTCTCTATGATCTATGATTTTCGCTAACTTTTCTTCATGGAAAATATCATTCTATAATGGAACCACTATTTGATTTATTACATATGAGGGATATTATATTTACATCCTATATAGGGATACATAGAATACATCATGTAATAAAGATAGGTTAGGTCAGATCCCTAGTTGATAGGCGACCACTCTAATATAATCAAGTATCTCAATGGGGCTTATGTATCTTGGACTAACCTCTCCCTTCTTCTTAAATCACTTCATTTTCTTCCATATAGATATGTGGAGAAGGACCATGTCTCCAACATGAAAATATATCTCTCTTTGATTATTATAAACATATATCTTCTATCGACTCGGAGTAGCCTTAATGTGTTGCTGAATAGTCTTAACCCTTTCCACAATTTCATCAACCTTTTCAGGAAATAGCAGATTTAGTTCCCCAAATTCTTCTGAACCTATAGGTGTTCTGAACCTATTTTCATATATAGATTCTTATAGAGCCATATAGACGCTTGAGTAGAAACTGTTATTGGTATAGAACACGACCAGAGACAGATGTTGGTCCCATCCTCCTTTGATGTCCATATTACATTCTCTCAACATGTCTTCGAGTGTCTGAATAGTCATGTCAAACATGTCATAAATGTGAGGATGATTGGTCATTCTTATGATTAGCTCAATATTTAGATCATATTGGATAATTTTCCATAACATGGAGTTTAATCTCAAATCACAATCAGATAAAAATGATAGTGGTACTACATGATCCTTCGCCACCTATTAGATGTATATTCCTGAAAATTGATCCAGTGAGATGTACTCTTGAATGAAAATGAATGGTAATGTCTTTGTAGAACGATCCACTAAAACACATATATAATTATTCCCTCTTACTGTCTCAAAATACCTTTGAAAAATCCATGATGATGTTTTCACATATCCACGAATGTATCGTTAATGGTTTCATCATCCCCATTGGTGTTTTCCTTTTTTTATTTCACCTGCTGACATGCAATACTTCTGGATGAATATTCTATGATCTCATTCTTCATATTGTCCCACCAATAATGTTCTTGCAGATCTCGATAAATCTTTTTGCTTCCTGGGTTGATAAAGAAGGTTGATCTATTTGAATCCTCTAACAGATCATTCTTTAACTCGGGGATTGATAGTACAAAGAGTGTTGACCCAAATCTTATAACACCTTCTTCATTGAAATTGAACTCTAGGTATTCTACATTTATTATATTTTCCACATTCTGAAAAATTCCTACATCATTTCTCTATGAATCTATTATCATTTCAAAAAATGGACGGTTGATCAATAATTTTTGAAAGAATTGATGTTATCCATTACTTTAGGATTCACATTCCCATAATTCACAAATTCAAGAAGATTAGATCCCATTATATTTTCATCAATGATTGAATTTTTGAATTCTTTTTACATAGATCATCTTCCACATTATTTCCATTACTAGGCTTGTAGTGGATTGACCATTCATAGTCCTTGATTAGATCTAACCACATTCATTGGTTTATATTCATCTCTTTCTTTGTGATTATATTCCAAAGGATTTTTTATCTGTATATGTAATGCCATAAACCCAGTTACCCAGAGTTAGTGCATATTTTAATACACTGGCATGATACAAGGAAATCATGTCCTGAAATACCGAGTAATTTAGCCGTCATGGAAATATATTTCAAACATCAACTTCACATTATAATTTCAAACATAAAATACAGCATAGATAGTTCATTGAGAATGCCATTATTCCCTTTTATCTTAACCCTGCATATCTACCAATATACACTACTTGGAAATCCAAGGGAAATAAAAAAAGAAAGGGGTGATCTCAGATTCTCAATAACGGTAAACAATTTAGTGGAAGATAACATAATGAATAGGCATGGTGAATAATTGAAAACACATTCATTTTCAAATAATAATCATTAACACTTTATGGAAGAAATATGAGCTGAGTAAATAATTCCATAATAAAACATAGTCATGGGTATTTTACTAGTCGAATAACCTCATAAACCATCAATATTAGTTTCCTAATGAGGGAATTTATAATGATAGACATTATGAAACATTATATCAAGTCCACGGCCAATACTTCTGAAAATAATTAAGGCCTCAACCAATTCCACGTCTAATGGTCTCATTAGACCTACCAATGCATCGGGGATCTATAGAGTGCTCCACCCGCCACTTACTATGTCCAATGCATTCCACATATGAAAAGGTTGAAACATAACATAAAAATTCGTATTATAACTAGCATACTAAATGTCAATAATTTAACTATAAACCATGAATGGTATAAAAATAACACATCCACAATAATATATATCACAAAAAATTCAACAAAATATTGATTATTTCTATCATAATAAATCAATTTCAAAAAGATGAAAATCCATCAAAGGATGTTGGAATAGATGAAAATGATTTGTAAAACTCTGAGAGAAATATCCATTTTTCCTGAAAACATTTAAAAGACACTCATTTATAAAGAAAGTAATTTAAAAGAGATTTTTGAGTCAAAGTGTCCCATACCACTTTGAATCTTTTGAGAAGAAATATCATTTCAAAACATTCATGTCCATATAAATAAATCCTTAAATTCATATTGAAATCATGGACATTAATTTAAAGGATTTAGAATGATAAATCATTAAAACATTTAAAATAATGTTCTAGTTAAATAGACCCTCCCATAAAACATTAAATGATTCCTTTTGAAAACATTTTTATGAAATATGGTTAACGATAATAAATATTTCCTAGTAAAAACATAGACATAAACAATCTCAGATTTTAATGAGATTGACGAAATAACCATTTCCTTGCACTTTCCTTTGGTCGAAGGTACGTTTAACCTCCAGTATAATTACCGTAGTATGTTATTAAATTATACAAGAACCATATTAATATTTATTATATCATACGTTATTTATTTATGAGATTATACTACCCATTTAATTATTATTTCTATGATAAATTAACATTTTGGGTAATAATCACATTCTTTAACGTACGTGTTTTAACATGTTATTCTTGATCGTACCATATAAATCATGATTTAAATACATCCAGAATATAATCCTTCATTTATATACCATATTTATTTAGAATACAAATATTTATAATTGATTGATAAATGAAATGGAAGGCACTATTTGTGGAGACAGTAGGTCGTACATACGCATAAACGTTGTTTCCATTTTCATATCAAATTGAACGGAAGTAAGTTAATAATATATATGTAAGTACACAAACACACACATATATATATCTCCTGTATAATTATTATGTCATATATTACGTACTTATTAATAATATATATTATTATAATCATCAGTTAATGGTGAATGTGGGAATGAATCTCATCATGTCATGGAGACGGTAATCTGTGCGTACTCACGAGAAACAATATCATTACATTGATGGTTTAATTGAATGTAATTGGATTTCTTATCATATATAAATAATATTTAACATGTTATATTCATTATTTACTTCAGTAATACTCATTATTATACCCATCCAAAAAATGATGTGTTTGAATAACAGACTACACCATGATGTGGAGACGGTAAGTCGTATGTACGCATGTATGGTGACTATGTCATTAATATGATGGATATAATAATGAATATGTTTGTAAAATTTTTATAATAACATATAACTATATAGAATATACAAGAGTTATTAATTTAGAATGGAAATAACAATGAAAGAGTATTTGGAAGAAGAAAATAACTTGAAAGAGGTGATAAAATATTTACCGGTTCTTCGGGTTCATCCTTTTGATTTGATAAAAAGAGATCCTTAGGTTGATTTATGTCCAAATAATGTCCTCGAGGATGAAGGGAGAAAAACTGGGAGAATATTTGGGAAGGTTTATTCTAATACAAATGGCTTTGGAGGTGTGAAATTAAGTGAAGGGGAAGTACCCTTTAATAAGATAGGTGAGGGTCACTTTACGAAAAGCTTGAAATATTATTTTATAATTAAATAATATTCGGTTTCTAATGGCACCAAAATAATTTATTTACAGTATATGGTGGGGATGGGTCGAAAACCTCTCAACCCATAGTTTTTGTATAGGTTTGGGTCACCATATTAACCTTATCTTTTAGATTTCACTCTTAGTTAAATTTTTTGACGTTTACCATGTCTCTTTTTATGTTTTTATATTATATGGTTAATAAACATTATATAAAAAACCAATAGAACCCCATGCAATTCATTATTTATATATATAACCTTATCTAAGTATTTTATGTAATCCATAGATTTTTAGTAATATTATATCAATTAATAATATAGTATTTCATTTAAAAACTCAATTATGTCAATTTTGACAGTATTTTGTATTGGGTTTTTGTGAAAGTCATCAAAACATGATTACTTTGAACAAAACACATTGAATCAATCCTAACATGTAATATTCACCTAGTACATTGGTGGACAGAATCAAAACATTCAAATTATATTTATTTTAATATTTACAATACCATTTATGTGACTCCTTTATTAATAATGTAATTATTTCATCATCATTGTCTCATAAATAAATTTAATTATTTAATGTATAAAATTTATAAATAAAATATCATCATATAGTAAATATATTTTATATTTCAAATGAATATTTATTTTCTATGATATAAATTATATTACCCCATTTAAAAATGTTTTACTAAAAGATACATTCTTTTGTTATTTTTGTCTTTACATTAGATTAATTAATATAAAATGTCATTATCACTCCCATGTGGCTCCAGGGGGTCCCTAAATAGACCCATGGAATCCCATGGTCATAAATGTATCATCTAATATGGTTAGGACATGTTTTAGGGTAATTTAATAATATTAAAATATTATTTTTTACCCTAATTTACCGGAATAACCCTTTAACCATGGTTAATAAAATATTTACTGAAGTAAATATTGATAATGTCTAAAAATAAAAGTTACCTATTTACACAATTTGGACCTCCTTATTCTAAATATGGAATCCATTTTTCAAAATTCAAAAAAATGATGTGTCAGAAAATAATTTAAAATTTATTTCTATTGTTAATACAAAAAGCATGTTTTTAAGAAATAATAACTATCAAATGATTGACACTTGTTTCTGTCCAATTTAAATGTGAAATTACAAAAAATGAACTAAATTATATTAAATGATAAAAATATAGTCTAATGATACTTTTAAAACCACTCTAATTTATAATTTAACACTATAAATTATTTTGATAAAAAAGTATTTTTTAATTAAAATTTTGTTTTTTTCACTATTCATTAAAATAAATGTGTTATCAGATAAGTACAAAAAATTTATCCTACCTAAATTTTTATGTCCCCAATATAATGAATAATTTAATTTCACTAAATTTAATATATAAAAGTTTCAAATATTGGATTTAAAAATGGTTCACAATTAAAAGGCAGAAAAACTGCATTTTTTGAACAATACCTCTTTTATCTTAGAAATTGAATTTTTCTTATATTATGTCTAAGAAACACAGAAGTTGAATGTTAATATTATATAGGTCAAATAAAATTTAAAATGTTGTTAAAATTATTCATAACCTCTTTTTGAATTCCTAGTTTGGTAAATCGTGGTGCACTCGAACACGATGTTTCGTGTAGCGCAAGTTATTGAAATACTTTGAAGAGATAACATACTATAAAATCTTGGGGGGTTATAGTATATATTTCACACTTCTCCCAAAAGAGATAATTCCACAATATTTTCAATTTGATGATCACTGTAGTGAACGCCAGATCATGTGTTGGGGAGTTATGTTATTGAATTTGAATTGCATTGAAGAATAGGATATGAATTTGTTTTTTTGAATTAATACATTTCACAATCTCTTTTTTAAATCATCAAAAAATACAAAAAAATATTTTCCACTTTTGGGTAGTGTGAGTCTAGGGGCAGTTATAATCCTAATTTTTAGTTCCATGAAGTTCCCTTCACACACCTAATTCCATGAATACTTAACTCCATTTAGATTTATCTTTGATAGAGGCTTTGACAATATTGAGTAATTTATCCCAAATCGAGGATATAACCAAGCTAATCGAAGGAAAATAATAATATCTATCATTTATTTTGTCCATGTTTATCCAAAAATTTCTATATATTTGAAGGGTATATTTGTCACGACCCGTCCTCGGGGCCCATGCCGTGACTTCCCCAAGCCCGCAATCCATTGGCAAGGGGCTGGCGACTAGCACCAAAGACATAAATACCGATATCTAGGAAGGCATTGCCTTTATAAAACAAAACAAAACACTAGAGAGTACAAGCGGAAGTAATACACTATGTACAAAAGGAATTACTGAAATGTAAATGGGCCAGAATACAAACCCAACCAGAAGTACATCTACAACTGAACGAAAGTACAATAGAAAGACAAGCAGCTAGAAGAATAGAAGCAGCTCCTAGGTCGTCCACCTCGGATCCTACATGAAGGGTAGGTACAAGTAGCGCAGCTCCTGGATTGTCCACAACGGATCCTACATGAAAGGTAGGTATAGATAGCCTCCACAACACTCTCACCCTTCAACCTCTTCTGAGTATCCTCTCGTCGTGAAGTCCACCTCCGGATACTGACTCGTCGTGAGGTCCACCTCCGGGTACCGTCCACTCCTCGACCACTCGACCTTTGACAGTGCAGCCCGTCGTCTACAAACAATGCAACGAGGTGCGGGCATAGCCCGTGCCGGGGTGAGTATAACGATACTCCATAGGGACCATGAGACCCTCAAGGTCTCACTAAATCCAAAAAGGATAAACACAAAGAAGGATCTCAATAGAGAACCCTTTCTTAGGTATAATCCCACACTTATACCTATGTTATAAGTTAACCCATATCAATCATGAGGAAACACAAAGGTTATGAAATCAATGGATAACCACTACCCATTTATATGCCCATACATATACCTAAGCTATCAAGTGACCCATCTCAATCATGAGATAAAAAAAGGTCATAGACTCATCTCAAAAAAGGATTTTCATTATCAAAATCGTAACTGCTGAAGAGCCCCGTCTCTGACGAGTACAGTGATCCTGTCACGACTCCAAGGTAATTCTCACTAACCTAAGACTACTGATGTACTCCTCCTATCGAGTACCATGGGTCAGCAACCCAAACACAGTAGTGCTTCCCGTTGGGGTCTGCCCCCCAAAAACAGTAGCGCACCCCCCCTAATAGCCTGCAGAGGTACAACTTCTGTTGATTACCGGCGGTCTGCGTCCTGCTACCAGGAGCTCCGTCCGTCGTGGGTCTGCACCCAAACATAGTAGTGCTCCGTCCACTGGGCTAGTCGACTCACTCCAAGTCGAGTCGGTCATGCAGTCGTCAGGTCCCAGCCAGCTACACGGTCTCCGTACTCCGTACGCTCGTCTCCGGGAGGGTCTGCTCCACGAGCTACATGTCGATACTATAAGTATCACAATGTACCAAGAAGAAGTATCTCAAAGGACCTCTTCGTCATAGGGGTCTCAACGCAACCGACAGTGCATCAATCGGACGCCCGGTCTATGAGTTATTAGCCTTTTCGTCCTAGGGGCCCAGTTGATTTCCTGTGCGAACCAACCTGGACGTATCTCAACTATACCCTGAACTCTCATAGGGTATAATCATAGGGTCCGTTTCTCAACATGATCACCAATGCCACTGACGGTTCATCAAACGAACGTCTGGTCTAAAAGTTATCAGATTTTCCGTTCTAGGGCCCCGGTTGGAATTCGGGTTCAATCCAACCCGGCCACTATCCAACTGCGTCCAAAACACAGGAAAAGTATGCCAAAAGTTCCGTCTCGACATGAGAAACTCAACATGATAGACGACGTGTCAATCGGACGCCCGGTCTGAGAGTTATTGGCTCATTCATTCCGGGGGCCCGGTTGGATTTTAAGTCAAAACCAACCCGACCGCACTACGACTGCGTCCAAACCTTTAGCGGAGTAAGCCAAAAATTATGTCCCACTAAGATAAATCCAACAAAGTTGACAACACGTCAATCAGACGTCCGAAGCTAAATTTATAAGTGTTTCTGCTCCGAGGGCCCGGTTGGTTTCGTGTTCGAACCAACACGTCCGAACCCATTGTTCTCTGAAACCTTGAGTGTAATATACCGAAATGACCGTCTCGATCCAAGGATCACATTTCAACTAACGGTGCGTCGATCGGTGGATCGTAGCCCATGATACAGGTGTTTGAACGGAACTGTCCGGAAAATAGGGGGGTTTTTGCCCGGAATGACCCGGCCCAAGACCCCCTGGGTTGGCCCAAACTGGGTCGAACCAAACCCGGTCCGGGTCCGGCCCATTAGGGCGCATCCCAACCCGGTGAGCGCGGCCCGACCCAGCCCGTCCTGGCGCGCTGTGCGCAGCCCGCGTGGCCAGCTCGGCCACATCGAGCTGAGCGGAAGGGGGGGTGCGTTGCCCCCCGTTTTGAGTAACCACGACCCCCATGTGGGGGGGGGCTCCTTTGGCCGGTCGGGGTTTACGACCCCCGGTTCCTTGTAGCTGGACGACCCGGTCCGGCAGGTCGGTGCTGCTGCCGCGGGACCACCGGGGTCCCGCCTTTCCGAGGTGCCAGCTGCAGGCTGTTCTGGTCGCCCGGCCTTGCACCTCCGCGGCTTCGATCCGCGACCTTGTCCGACCAGTGGGGCGCGTCGGCACCCCGCCCCTCCTCCGCGACCTCGCTTCGGCCACGGTGTCTTTGTGGTTCTCCAGCGCGGTGAAACGGCGCCACGCCCCTTTTCTGTGGTCCGACTCTGGCCGCTGGTTCATTCGGCCTCAATGGCGCGGTGCGATGGCACTGCACATCTTCGTCGCATTTATCCAGGATTCTGCATGGTGTCGTTGCACCACGCCCCCTTCTTTCGGACCGCAACAACACAATAAAAAAAAGTGGGAGGAGAGTTGGCCGTGTTCGTGCAGTCCGACGACCTCCCGGTAAGTTGATATCAAGCGGCCCAAAGATAAAGACGAAGAACGGAATAGGATAAATTCACGACAAAAACAAATAATTAACCCCTACGTTGATAACGAGATGATGTTCACAGTGCATCGCAGAAAGTTACGTCGCGAGGGAATATGATGACGTCACTCACCACGTGCTTCCACTACAGAGTTCGTGCGTCGGTGCATTGACAACAAGGAGGGAGGAAGGAGGGTCGTCAGAGAAGCACCATGTCAGAAAAGGGGGGCTTTAGGGAAGAAGGCTGAAGAAGGTTGGGGAAGAACCGTCGTCTGCGTTCTTTGCATTCCTTGCTGGAGAAAGTAGTTCTCTCAAGCTCTCCAACAAAAGGCGCAAGAACGTGCCCAAAATAATATAATATAATCTATTATTCTTGGTGGTGGAAATTAATTAAGTGGGCCCTACTTAATGAAGTTCACGATGGTTGGCACAATTCAAAATTCAAAAAGTGGAGAGGCTCCGCCAAATTAATTTCCCATGTGGATGACATAATTAATTTGGGGAGTTTCGAGGGGGTTTAGGGGCCCGGGTGGTCCCCACCTAATTAACAAGGAGAGTGTCAAGGATTTTCCTCCCATTAAATTGGGGGGGGGGGGGTTGAGGAGGTTTTATTCTACTCCATTAAGAGGGGATTTATAGTCAAAGAGGCTCTCCCCAATTAATGGGGTAGTATTGAGAGATTTCCTGCCATCCCATTTATTGGGGGGTTAAGCCCCGTGTGAACCCCATGTCATAACCTGTCGTGGGAGGTTATGCTGCTCGGGTGGTCCCCAACCTAATTATCCTCCCATGGGAGGTTAGGGTGTGGTGGTCCCACCACCAACTCCCAAGTGGAGCTTTTAACCAACACTATCTACATGGTTTGGGTTTAACAAAGATAAAATACGTTGTCACTTATTTTATTTTATTATTCCACGTGAACCCAAAAACCAACTCTCAAACCCGATCATCTGTCATCGAGGTGAAAGTCCTCTTAAAGGAAAACCGGCGCTGCGATTCCATCAGTGGCCTTGGATTTATATTTCGAGCACCGGTTCGAACGTTACAAAAACACGCTCGTTCGTTCGCTGAACGTACCTGAGTTAAACTTCAGAAATTGATTCTGGGCACACCAGACTTCAGAATCAGGCGCCGTAAGAAACTGCGTTATTGTAAAATCCCTAAGAAATTAAGAAAAAAATTTCCTTGAAATTATCGGGTCTTTACAATATTGATATCCCATTACTTGTGATTATATTCCCCAATAATGATACATCCTTTAACCAAAACTCACATTTGATGTACATGACATAAAACCATGTCCTTTCATATGTTCATTAACATATTGATAAGATTCTCCTCATGCTACTCATTAGTTTTAGATAATATTAGAATATCATAAAAAATACTATAAATTTTTCGAGATAATATCAAAAGACACTATTTATAAGTTCCTTGAATATTGTTGGAGGATTAGTGAGTGAAAATTGTATTATATGAACAGTTAGTGCCCATACCTTGTACCAAAATCAGTCTTGGGGATGTCGTCTTTGTTTACCCTAACATTGAAATATCCAAACCCTAGATTATCCTTGGAGAAGTATTGTGCTCCACATAGATTATCATACATGTCATCAATCCATGGTATATTATATTTTTTGTTTTTCATGAACATTTTCAGCTCATAATAATTGATTCAATTGATTATTTACCCATCCTTCTTCTTGATTAAGAGAATGATTTCACCCTATGGAGAAGAAATTGGGAATATTAAACCATTATCCATATTTTCATGTAGTTGTTTCTTCATCTCTTCAAGTTACACAACAGAAATTCTATATGGATTCTTGGAAAATGGTAACTCCATACGTATAATATTGATTGAAAATAAAACCTATAATAGAGATTAAAGACAAAAAAACTCTTCAGTAACACATAAACATATTCCCGCACAATATTCATGTCTTCTAGAATGATTATTTACATAGAATCAATCATTTTTAATAGATATTAAATCTTGTAGGTAAATAATATCAATGCTTAAGATTTTTGTTCTAAAGAATATTTATCCTCCTCCTTGCACTTATATGGGAATCAGGGGTCCATTAGTGATATGGAGAGATACTTCCTTCTCACAGCAATTTATGTTGGCTCTATATAGGTAAATCCAATTCATTCCCATAATTGCGTCAAATCCCACCAAAAGGAGTCAGACAAGGTTATTTGGGATGTTCATCCCACAAATTGTAAAGTGGGAGGTGTTATATACTCAGGATGTAATAATTTAACCATTCATCATTTTCAATTAGAGATCTACTTCTAGGATTTTATGTCATGTTTGATGAGTTCTACTAAACATTTGTGATACAACGGAATATGTAGAACTAGAATTAGAAAGTATGTTCTACATTATTGATTGATTATATAGTGTACCTATCACCACTTTGATTTCAGGATCAACTAAGGCTATTGTGATGGTAAAATATATACATTTCAACCTTGGATTTTGTTTTTGTCTCTGAAAATCCCTCGCATAGTGCATTGGCTTTCAACCAAGGCTATTGTCATGTTTTTAACTTGGTTTTCTCCCATCATATACCTAAATAATTTCTCATTGCCCTTATAAATTTTTTAAAGTTCTTATTTCCACACCTTTGAAAAGTTTGATGATGAGATTTCAAATAACTATTATATTTCTATATCGCACGTCACAAAATAAACTCTACTTTCCATTTATTGTCCTTATGATACCACTGAGACTCACTAATATCCATTCCAATTTTGATGGAAAATCAATAAATTTCCACATAAATATCAATTTCATGGATCACTAGATCATTTCATAGAATAGGTTTTATCCCACCAAAGAAGTGTTCAACCATACATTGGGGGGGTAATGAAAAATTCGAAGGTGTATCTTGCAAGTCTTGTGAGGATTTCTTCAAATGTACCAATAGATTCATCATATTTTTTCTTAAAGGATAAGAAATATCATTCCACTTTAAGATGAAGAGTGTGAGGAAAATATTTATTGAAAATAATTTTAATACAATTCCTTTCACCCCATCACTTCGATCTATTCCTCAGAATGGGTATTTTTGATCAGTTCCCCAACTAATATGATTCTCCCTCCATAAGATAAATCTCTAGTAGAACCATCTCTTACCTTGTACATTTATGGATTGAGAAGATCTTCTCAATGGAGTTTATCCATTGTTCCATGATTAAGGGATCAGTTGATCCCTAGAAATTTGGAGGCCTTTGTCATATAATGGTATAAATCTCATATTTTTCACTCTTGGTGGGATTTGGATGCACCTCATGCTCCATTTTTATATTCAGAATGAGGTTCTGTTGGTAGAGTTTCATCATAAATTTCAAGATTACTACTCCCATCTGGTTCATCATGTCATTTGGTATGTCATCCCATTATCTGTCCCATTGATTTTTTACTGGATTCCTCCTATTTATGGCCATTTTCACAAATAAATGGAAATTGGGGTTGATTATTTTATACTATTAAACATATAAAGGGTAGTTCAATGCCCTTAAATTTATTGCTTTAAAATTAAATTTATTTATTAACATATTAATTTATAGGCTTAAATCCATGTTATCCATGATATATTTCCTAATTTAAATTCTTATAGGTATTTTTTCCATAATAATGGTCTTTAAGGTACTGAGGAGTTTTCAAAAGAAAGTCACTTGGGATATTCAAACTAGTTAAATAGTAAGGTCCATCGTTATGTACCATGTTATGCCAAGTCATTCCTGATACACCATGTTAGAGTTGTTACCCATAGGCTCATCTCTGCCAGAACCAAATCAACTTGTAGTATCCAGATAGTGATATATTCTCTTAATAAAAAAATTATTCAATAACTACCAAAATTTTAGGATGTTATATTATACATATTCTAATTCATAAGGCTTTATCTAGATATTTATAATTCTAATCCCAAAAATAACTATAAATTTCCTTTGATACCAACCATAAAAAACCTATTGTATATTACATAATAAAAAATGATTTATTACATAATATATCACATTATACAACCCATAAGATTTAGAATTCTAGTTTAATTGGTAATTAGGTCCATTACATAAAAACATAAAATAAGAAATACATCACTATTACATAAAACATCCTTAATATTATCATAATATTCCTTTATACTTAAAACTAAATGGGATAACCTAGGGACATACATAAGAAAGGGGTGTGCTTTAAATCCTATTAAGGTAATAAAAATGGCATAAAATGAAGTTAATAACATATCTCAGACAATAGGAATATCATTGGGGCATAAAATTGTAAAAAACATAAATATAAAAAATGGGACACGATATAGCATGATAATCGTAAAAGTAAAATAGGAAATGTGGAAACAACTTAAAACATTGCATCATAAATATAGGTCTGGGATAAATTATAAAATATCATGATGTAAAATATTCTATAAAGGAATATGGTTCAATCACTTTAACTACATGAAATCTCATGAGAATCATCATTACCATTTTCATTGAAGCATATAATTCTGAGAGCACCATCCACATTCATTTCATTCATAGTCTTAATTGTGTCACATAGATCATAAAACATGGATTCATTCATCATAATATTAATATCAATGATAATGTAGTATGGATAAACACATCTAATTACCAATTAATAGATGTATAATTGTATAAAGGTGAACACCCTTGACAGGAAATTGGTATGGTATTCACTACACAATTGTTTTGGCAAGGAAAATTGTGGTGAAATTTCGACAACATAACAGTGTCATATAAAAAATCATAAAATTGGTTGTTGAGATATAAATGCATATATCATAAATTTAAAATCAAATGGGAATTATATTGGCATGAATTAAATATTCCAACACTAGGAAATAGAAATAAGAGGCAAAATATAATTAAAAACATGAATAAAGAAGAGACGGTGACGCCCCCTTACTAGAGTGAGTGAGTCCAAATGCTTTAGAGGGGGTTATTTAAAGCATTGGGGCACCTTGGAATGACTTTACATATGGTTAAAAATATTAAGGATGGTATCCAAGGATTTTTAGTGATTATAAATGGGTGTTTATGTGGGTGTATATAGTAAAGAGTTTGTATTTATTTAATATATCAATAACATTAGTTTTTAACTCTATATAACAAAATAACTAAAACCCCAAACCTTCTCATGGTTTTTAAAAAGCGTTTCATCCAAATGGGAATGAATTTAATTATTATACATGTAAAATTGAGAAAACAAATAAAATAATACCCTTTTCCATATGTAAGTGAGTCCTAATTTTAATAAAAAGATTATAAAACATTAAAAAATATTAAGGATTTTGGAGGATTCATAATGGATTTTTAAAATTAATAAAATAAACACAAAATCAAAATATTTTATCGGAAAAAATGTATATTTAGTCTTAGATTCAATTTTTAGAATATATTATATAATTTTTTCATTATGATGTCCTAACACACACTGAATATTTATATGGTATTTAGTTTTTACTCAAGAAAGTGATTATCTCATCATATTATGAAAAATTCTCCATTATATAATTTTAAAATTATTATTCCAAAAATAATATTAATTTTATCTAAAAAATATAAATATTTTTATTTTCACTTTTAAAGTAAACATTGACATTTATTAAGAAATGTTTGGTTTTTTAACAATAACATGTTTCGAACACTTATAAAATTTATATTTTTATTCACAAAAAGTATATAATAATTTATATTTAATAAAAATTATTTAATAAAACAATTTTATTAAAATATTATTTATTTATAAAATCCATTATTTCATGAATAGAAGTTCTTTAATTGAATTTTAGTATTACCCAAAAATATAATTTCTGTTTTATTTAATAAAAATAAAAATCACATATAGAGTAATAATGAGAAGAAATTATGAACATTATTTTAATGAAAATAATGTTCATATCATTTTGGTATTGATACATGTCCCTTTAATACCGAATCAAACACCCTATGATTAAGGTGTGGAAATTGAGACTTTCTTATTGTTGTTCGGTATACATGGTTTCAGACAGGCTCTCGATGAGCTTGATCTTTTATCATAAATAGTTTCTCTAATTATTATGTTGATGAGTCTTATCTTGGGGGTTGTCAATGGAAATTACCAGTGATGTTATCTCCCTTAGAAGATCTAATAAATGAGCTTCATGTGGTATAATACAGCTGGTTAAGGCCATAATTTCTTCTCTCTATGTAAATTGGATATGATAAAAACCTATATTTATACTAATAATGTTATCATTGTTCAATGGATATTTATTAAATTTTAAGGATTCTTAATGTTCATTTTAATAGGATATAATAAGACCAAATTTTTTCACGTATTATTTATAACCATGAAACATAATTAGGCATTTATATATAAATTAAAAAGGGAAATTTTATTTATAAAAATTTTGGTTATTTTAGATTATATAATTTTAGTATATTCCCAATAAATTATAATATTCATTAAATGATTTTTACTTATATTAATATACATTTAAAAGGTCACTAGAATATTTCCTGATGAAAATAACCATTTCATTATTAAATCACTCAATTAAAAAGTATAAATTTACAAAATTTTATTAAAAACATTTTATTTGGATATAACCAGGGAAACGTCGAATGTATTCATCAATGAAAATATTAATCTTGACGGTTGGAAAAAAAATTGTGTGGTGTATGTTTAAATAATGATTTTGTTAACACTGTCAGAGGAAAGTCTCCCATTCTGGAACTAATAGGAATATTCCTTTTAAATAATATATTAGAAAGTAAAATACAGTGAAAAATAATTTAGTCAATCGTAGGTGAATATACAAAACATAAAAAAATACATTTTAAATAAAATATGGACATTAAAGAAGCATATTATTGACTAAATAAAAAATAAAAGTCAGGTTTCTTTGACAATATTATTTTAATATTTTTAGTACATAGATAGTGGAAAATGAATTTAAAACTTGTAATTTCTATATATATCTTGATGATATGAAAAAATATAAATGTTAAGATAGAAATATAATATAATTCCCTCAATGTTAACATAAATATAAATAATCCTGAATAAGGATGATATTGTTAAAAAACCCCATACCGCTTTGGATAAATTTGAATCATAACCCCTAGAAAAGAAATTAAATCAAATATGACTTTAAATTTCACAAACATATTTGTAGTAATTATATAAAATATTAATGGGAAATTTTATACACCACTTGAAATAATCAAATTGTTAATATGGTATATGTCTGATGGAATCAAAATTGAGATGAGAAACCCTTATCTCAAGACAAACATGCCACATAGGTTCCATTTATTTCTTGTATAATAATATTAAATTTATTATAAATATAAACCAAAACCATATTAAAATTTATAAATCAAAATATTTTCTAGGTATAATATTTTATCACTCATTAAATAATAATTGATTGTTAAATTACAATTTTGGAAGAAATTGGTTCTTTTTCGTGCATCTTTTAGTTTGGTAGTTTTGATATTTGAACCATAGTCGTAGTTTAATCATTACTATAATCATAAAAAATTTATAATTATCAATATAATACATTCAATATGTTTTTACATCCATCCATTTAAATGATCATGAATATGGAATACATTATTTTGAAGAGATGCTAGTCTATCAGAACGAATGTGCTCTAATTTATCATTTTAGTAGATGGAGTGAAAGAGAAATATAAACAAGTTCACATTTCTATAAGTATAATAACATAATATATATCATGCATGCTAATTATTTTTTTCCTTGAAACCATCCATGTAATATGGAAATGAAAAATGAATCACATATCTTTGTGGAGGCGGTATCCCCAATGTACGCATGGGAAAAGTTATCATTTTCCAATAGATTGGAAGGTAATAAAGCAAATAGTAATATATCATTCAAGAAATATTATTATATAATTAATATAATATATAAAAATTAAATTCATCATAATAATCATATATAGAATTTTGTGTTGATAAACTAAATACATAAGTTTGCGAGGAGGTAATCTGTATGTAAGCACGAACGATGGTTTTGTTTTCCATTTAATAGATACAAAGATGAAAAAAGTAAGAGAGTTAATATAATAAAATATAACTATAATATATATAAATATTATACTATATTTCAATAGTTATGTCAAAATTTAGTGAACTAGAATAATAAGTAAAATGAAAACAATATGTTAAGATGATTACCTCCCCATTATAATAATTCCATTGTTTTGTATTATACGACTTTTGAGAAGGTATTTTGATGATTATAATACCTCTAGGATGTGGAGTGGAATTTTAGGGTATTTTTGTATATAATGGTAAATCTAAATTGCTCAGGATGTGTGAGGAATAGAGGAGGTGTCTTTCTATTATGTAAGAGATGAGAGGGGTTCCCATGGAATTACATAACAACATAATTTACTGTAAACTAATATTCATTGAAAATTAGTCCCAAAATGTAAATTTTAGTATATACCGTGAATATAATTCAAAATAAACTCACAAAATAAAAATTTAGACATTTATAAGTTATTTTTTTACAAATATAAATTAGTTTTAACCTCATATTAACTATTTTAGTTATTACAGTGATAACATTGCATTTTTATTATTTATGCATTAGGAATGTTACTATAAAATGAAATGTTACCCATAAATAGAAAATTGTTGAATTTATAATCCATATTCAATTAACATGTTCAAATATAGGATATATATAATGTTTAAATCTTTTAATAAAATATTTTTTTATAAAATACCATCAAATACATATTTAAGAATATTCACCTAAATTGAATTTAAAACGTATTTTTATTCTAATATTAAATTATAATTCATTAAAAATAAATTATATTTAACATTAAATATTTATTATTCCATAAATCACCAAAACAATGTTACTTTTTATGTTTTTAAAACCATTTAAAAAATTTTACTACTATATTTAAAGGCATTGTGTTTTCTCTCTATAATCATCTTAGGTAATTATTCCATATATAAAAATTTAAAAAAACCATATTATGAAAAATAATATGAAAATAAAAAATCTATAATGATACATAAATTTTTTATCATTATGAAAAAATATAAGAGATATTAAAATCATGAAACTGGAATTTTAGAATGATTCTCTACTTTAAGAAAATATAAAGGCATTTATCAATGATAAATGTCCCCAAAATAACATAATTTCAGATATTGGATGGATGTTGTTGAATTTAACACATAAAATTGATTAAATTCAAGTTTATGGATGGTATTTAAGCCTTAATGAAAAGGCTTGTCCTTGGTTTACCCATTTTACCCCTACCATAGTGACACCATATCGTCAAATATAACAATTCATTATGACCAAAATAAATTTCAAATATTTAGGACATTTTGTCCTAGGGATTTTAAATACGGAATCCAATATAAAAAAAAATTAAATTTCTATATTTTTTGGATATTTGATTTAAATTAAACCCATAAAAGTTTATCAAAAATGATTATCTAGAAAAACACAACTTATGTAAAAAATTGATATTGTACAAAAATTAAGAATAATATTGACTTAAATATCATTAATTTGATTCTTATTAAACAAAATAATTTGACGAAATTTTAAACCCAATTCATAAAAGGGAATTTTTCAATATTTTAAATGAAAAAACATTTTTCTATAAAATTTGTACTTTTCACTATTAAATGAAATATCCATATTTTAGGAAAATTCCAAAAAAATCACCCTAATATAATTTTGATATTATTATTTCAAAAATAATGTTGTTATTTTAAAAAAAATTATTATATTAGATAAAATTAATTATAATGCTCAATCAAAAAATGTAACAAAACACATTTTTGAAGAAAACATATAAAACAAATTTACTAAACATATACTACTTATTCCAAAAGAATTATTCATTAAATTTTTATTGAGTAAGTCTATTACATATATATATATATATATTAATTATAATATTCTTATTAATATTTTCCAATTAAATGGCTATTTAAAACATTTATTATTTAAATAACGCTATTTATTTGTCCTTAAAGCTCAATTTTTCAGGTCATGTATGATATCAATGATATATTAATTTTAAATTCATAGGGAATTATATGACAAAAAATTATTTAAATAATATGGGTACATTGAAAATTAAATTTCTCATGACATATTAAAGGTAATCACATCCACAAAAACATGATACATATATATATATATATATTCAAATTTAATAGTGGAACTCTACCATTTTCTTCCTCGTAGAAGATTATATAAATTTTATTACCCTCTGGACTCAATTAAGTATCCTAAATACTATATTTCCTAGTATATTTTCAATATAATTCCAAATCTCTCAATGTGATTATTTCCTACACAATAATAATTCATATATATTCTTCCTCATCCAAATATTTTATATAGAACATAATATACTGGTATTAGCATTATTCATATAACATACTAATATTTTTTAAAAAAACATAGATTTAAGATATGCTCAATAGAGTATACTCCACGAGCCATATACATGGGCCCATTCACTTGTTTTCCTCCAAGAATGTACTTCTATGGGACTTTTACACTGGCCTTCACCTCCCATCATGCTTCCTCCATTCCTAGGCCACACCATGGGGGTTAACCCATAGGTCATCCAAAGGGTGGTTTAGGGATGTCCCTTAGGGTTAGTGTGGTTGGATAACTTTTTGTTTTATGTCTATTCAAAATATATATAAATAATCTATGTATAGTAATTCCTATAATTCCTTATTCCCTAATAAATATTCCATGTGGACTCCCTTCATCTTTTTCGTGAATCATTATAATAAATTATATTTTTCGTTGTCATTATTAATTAATTCTTATAATGACATCTATTTTGAATGGAATGATTCAAATAATCCTTTTGTAATATAAAAATTCATATTCATATACAACTCTTCTTCATGAAATCATTTTTTGGATGGAATTTATAAATACACCACTTTATTATATTTTTTAATGAAATTATAAATTCAAAGTCCCTTGAAGATTAAATACACACAAATTTCTTATTAAAAATTTAAAATCTCATTTATCCAATTTCACCATCTTACAGGATGTAATTTTTCCTGATTTTCAAATTCCTCATGAAAATATTTATTTATTTTATCATATTCATTCTCTTAAATTATGTATACAATGTTTACTCTCCTGGTTCAATTGGAACATTACATTGAAATTTAGTTCAGCACAAACAATATTTATGATTATAAGAAATATTTTCTAGGAGTGACATCCAATGACTTAGTTTGGATCCATACCAATTCTACAAAAATAATCACTATTCATTGGGAATTATCCTACAAAATAGTTGAAAATGGGACAATAAAACTCTCCAATCATCATAAAACAAATCATATAGAATTTTATAATTAAATGAGATATGAGAATCCTTTAAATTTCTACAATAATCTACACTAACATTCTTTAACAGGTCTAAAAGACCTTATATATTTCTGTCTCCATGATTAATCGTTAATAGTTAAGGGATTCATCATAATATTTTATTATTATTGTTATATATTTAAAATATTTAAAACTATACTTATCCACTCTCTACATGGGATTATAAGTATCATATACTAAAAATGATTTTATAAAGGAAGGTGTATTTTGATGGGTGTCCTCATATTCATATTATGGATATCATCATAACCATTATAATATTACTATTTGGATGAAACAAGATAAAAAATGATGTACAGAAAGGTATGTATCTAGAAACATTTATTTACTATTATTATGTACGGGAGAAAACCTAAATGGTTGAGAAATTGATTATATGCTTGTCATGGTATAATTTTTTGGGTTTCATTATCTAAACTAAGTTAGAAATGTTTATACATGAATAGAAATTAAATCTCTAGTGGCTGCATGTTTTCATACATAAATATTACATCTTTTTTTAATATTAAATATAATGTTGAAACACACATATTAGGATTGTAATAGTTTGGCGTCATTAGAGACATGGTACACAATCATCTAATTTTGTGATAGATCATCAAAATCTATAATTAATGATCTCATCTACCATTACCCCACACAAACACACCATACATAAAACCTTTATTCATAACCTATGGAAAGAAAACATTATAAAGTGTGAGATAAAATGTTATGTGTAAACAAGGATGATACATAAAAATAAAATGAAAAAAAGTGAATGAGAATGTGATCATAATGTGTTAAAACCATACGGTTCATATCAAAGATTACGATCTTCATTTATGGACCAATGAATGGAAACTACTAATACAAGAATCATAAAGAAAATCAAAATAATTTATCCTTAAGAGAGTAAAATTGCCATAATACATGAATTTTTGGCCTAAAAATAACCATAGAAAATCATTTCAATTGATTTCAATTCCCACTTCTGATGCTATCAAAGTGGAATGGGTTCACTCCCAAACCATAAAAGTAGTCAAGGATCACTACTAAGACCACCATTGTTGATAATCAACCAAACTGAAATATGTTCACTCCCCATTCTAGTATTGTACATATAATGAGATATGAATCATTATCCAATGCATTGAATGGATATATATTCCTCACTCATCTTCAGTTATAATGTAACAATTATCATTGGTTATAAAATAACCACCTTAATTGGTTAAAACATATCCCTAATCACATTATAAAAATCCAACATATGTGCTCCATGATATCATAAAAAACTCATTATTTCATAACACATGAAATGAAATGGTTTTCATAATAATTTCATCAAATCATAACCTTTGGAAAAGATATAGGTTTTATACTCATTTTATCATTTTATCATAGCACAACTAAAGAAAAGAAGTGGGTTTCATAAGATTTCTATCATGGTATTACCCATATAAGGGAAATAGTTTTTAGAAAATTCATTTCATCCAAATAATAAAAAAATAAAATAAACAATAATATTGGTATATTAGGATTATAACCCCAGTAAAGAATAAGTAACCTCAATGGATGTGATTTTAGATGTATAATTATTTTAAAAGAAAAATGTATTGGAATTTTTCGTGCTGAAGATATGGTTTTATTAAAAAAAAACTTTTTTAAAACTAAACTTTATTATATATATTGAAAATATAATTATTTTAAAATAAACCTCAAGACTTGTAAAGTAAGCATTAAAAATCATCTAAAAAATATGTCTAGGAAGATATCCTTTCTTCTTTGAAAAATTATTTTCAAAACAAAAAAAATATTTATAATCCATTTCATTGAAAATAAGCATATAAAATTATAAAGTATTCTTTATAAATAAATTAAAAAATTTCCTGAGGAAAATATCCTTTTCACATTCAAAATAAACTTTTTAAATCAAAAATATATTCTAAAATAATTCCCTTTAATAATAACTTTGAAAAAATATAAAGGAAGATTTAAAAATAATTTATATAATTTTTTGAAAAAGATAACCTTAACTCTTTGTATTTTTTTGGAAAATTGAATGTCATTTTTGATGAAAATATCCTTGAAAACTTATATAGAAAGAACTAAAAATATTTTAATGCATTTAATGAGGAATTTATCATTTCTTATATGACTTTTTTTTAAACATTTTGAAAATAATTTTCTTATAAAATGTACTTGATAAAATATTATGTATTCTTAAAATAAAATAATATTCAACACTACTATAATTTATTTTCATGAGGAGCAAGTTAAAACAAATATTTCTTTCACATCTTTGGTTAAAAAATGTGCATTATTTGGTAAATTACTCAAAGATTCATTCCAAAATATTTATTAAAAACTAAAATGTAGGTAAAAATGACATTCATAAATAATTTGACAAATTTTGAAAAGAAATGATTTTTTTTTGAAAAAAATGGTTTTGGAAGGAAGATGGGTTTTTATCCTAAGAGATAGATAATGTTAATTTATTTCTTTAAAAAAATATTTTCTGTTCTAAATAGCATAAATAAAAGTAAATGAAAAGAAAAATATACTATTATGAAATAATCATAGGAAAATAAAATTAATGATTTTCTGAAGAAATTTATCATAATATTTCATCATCAGAAACATAATCATAAACAATCCAGAAAAATGATATTATTGTAACCTAAAATATTTATCAGTTTGGTAACATTGAAATATAAGCTCCGATAATGTATAATATTAAATGAACTTTAAAATATCGGGTTAAAAATATAATCATGATTTTACATTCCAATGGTTCTGCAAATAAACCTTGTAATATAAGATTGGTTCATAACATAACACATGTCTCTGATAATGTTAATTGGGACAAAAATTCCTTACATCTTTAGTAATAGTTTCAATAATAAACTGAAATAAAGTATAAAATAAATTGAAATTATAAAATACATGAAAATAATGGTATTAATTATATAAAAATTCAAATTGTTGGTATATACACTACACAAAAATAAATGTGTGGAAAATTTTCATATGTCTTTGAGAAATAAAAGAGATACTATAAATCCCTTACCTTAACTCCCAAATTCCTTTTTACACATTTAAAGCTACGTTATAAAAAATATTATTTTATTTTAAATATATTATATAAAAATATTTATATTTATTATAAAATATATTATTTACTTATGACCATTCATTACACATTATTACCAATTTCTTGTTAAAATCACGTTTCAAATAATAACTTCTTTCTTTTCTATATATGTTTTGATTTGTTATTTTCAATATTCATACTTTTACCATTGATAAATTACCTCTATAATAATAATATTATTGATATAATTATCTCATTTTTACATCATTTATAGTTTTAACTGCAATTATTAAATATGTTTTTGATAAATGAACTATGTTATGACCATTGAGATAGTAGGTTGTACATATGCAAGGGAAATGTTTTCATTTTTAAATTTTCATAATGGAATGGAGGTAAGTAATATTAAATATCTTTTTGAATTTTCAAAATATCATAAATATCATATTATACAATTAAATATTCTTATACATATAATCTATGTGGTGTGGTGATGAAAATATTGAGTCACATCACTTCTTGAAGGTGGTAGTCCACACATACACAAACAACATTATAGTCTTTCAATGAGTGAAAATAGAAAAAAAATAAAAAGATAAATTATATGATAATAACAATAAATATGTAATTAATAACTTAATTATTTAATTTATATCACATATATTCATTGAATTTATCTTTTTTTATCTTCCATCTAAATCATTAGTGAAAAAAATCAGATTTCTTCACGAGGCAATAGTCAATCATACACATGATCAATTTTATCATATCCCTTACAGGATGGAGGGTAATGGATTTATATATTATATATTTAATCCATCAGTACAATTATGTTTTAAATATAATATATATATAATTTACATCCAACATCTTACTTGAACAAGAGGGGATGTAATGGAAATATGAATGAAATCTCTTCGTGAGGCGGTTGACATCCGTACACATGAATGATGATTTCATAACGCATTTAATAAAAGTAGATATTTTATTATGTCATGAGAATAATATAGAAACATATGTAATATACTGAGATTATAATTTCATCATAGTTTAATAATAATTTAGGGAGGTGGATGATGAATTTAAACAAAAATGCTTTTTGAAGAATGTTACTTCTTCTTTAGGTATTCACCTTAGGTTTGCAATAAAACCCTTCAAAATATGAATTTATAAAACAACTATGGTTTATATAATGAGAGAATGAAAATTTTGAATTTATATTTATAGTTATATTCTGAATATAAATGGTTTTATGGTGTGAAGAAGAGAGTAGGGTGGTTTCCTTTTATAAGTGAGGTGAGCGGCACACTTGTATCCTTTTCAATGGAAAACATTATGCCCACATTATTATCATGAAAACCGGATGAAAAATGGATTAAACTATGTAATTATAATTTATATTGTCAAAATATATCCATAAAATTGTTCTCATACAATTTTTTAGGACATTTTAACCATTATGATTTTAGTTTTACCCCCAATAAACCCATTTTTACCTTAACCACGCTAATGAATTTTTTATGATTTCATTGATCATTTTTGTAAAAATTAATTTCACCTTATTATATATCATATTTTTTTTGGTTTCAAAATTTTTAATTAATTTTTCCAAATTTTATTCCCATGAGGGGAAATTGTTAGTTTAAAATTAATCCCACAGACACAACGAAAAAGCATTTTTCAAAGAAAAAATGTCCAAATGTATATAAAGTATTTATATAAAAATTCAATATGAAAATGACTAAAATTACATAAATTGGATTAAAATATATATAATTGGTCAAATTATAATTTAATTCCAATTTTAAAAAAATAAATTTATAAATAATTTATATAAAAATGCAGTCCTCAAATAAATTTCAGTATTTTTCACTATTTATAAAAAAATCAATATTTTCTAAAACTTCTCAACAAATCACCCTATGGTAGTTTTTACCTGATTATTTTAAATATTAACATTATTTATTTATTTAATTTTATAAAAATTTCAAAATTAAGGTTTAACATAAGTTTTTAAATAGTAAATAGAACTATATTTTTGAGAAATAATATTTTAAGAGAAAAAAATGGATTCATTCTTATATGATATATAGATAACACATAATATGAATTTTAAAGAGTTTCTTGAATATATAGTATATATATTAAAAGAAAATAATTCACTTAAAGTTTATTTTTAATTAATTTAGTTTAAATGTGTTTGTTTTCATTAAAATAGATTTTCAGAGATAGATTTTCTTTATAGTCCAATAGTTTTTATTATTTTTTTAATTAATTGGTCCCCACAGAATTAATTTTTTATAAAAGTTTAGACCATACATATTCTTATTTTAGATAATCTTATTCACACCAATCATTCCAACATATTGGTGATAACTATTAAATAATAAAATTTTATTATTATGACACGTTTGGTTTGAACTCATGGTCGTGTCTATCACAAGACAAACCCAGTGTTACATGTAATGAAAAATACCAGAAATATTAAATTAATTTTAAAATTTATATTTTAAAAAATCTATGGGTGTAACATTTTACCCCCTTAAAGTGTATTTCACCCACGAAATGTGTCTCAATCATCAAAGGTTTATCATTTGAAAGTTCATTCACAAAAACCCACATTATAAAAAAATTTAACAAAACATTGTATTGAAAAAGGGAAAAGGATACATGGATGTCATATTGAATAAAACATACCAGTTATATATATATGATAATATAGTTTTGAAGTGAAAACATAAACATAAAAGAGAAAACATATTTCCAAATACTAATGGATATTGAATGATAACATGGTCAACTAAAAATTAACAGACAAAAATAAAAAAACAACCAAAGAGATATAAAAATGTCATTTATATCAATAAAATGATAATAATATAACAAAATATTATTTAAAATTATTTTTCCTAATGTTGGTAAATTAATTTTTCATATATACTGAGTACATTTAAAAAATTACTTACATGATATATTTTTATTCTATTAACACAATTTTATCCTTCGGTTACACCTTAATCCATTTCTATTCATCATTAAATCTTGTATATGAATTTATTCATTTCTAAAGTATTAAATAATATATATTATAGAATTATTATCCATTCCTTATATCTCTCGAAAAAATGGTTATCAATGGTCATCTGATATGTATAAATATTAATATGGTTTAATAATTATTTAATCTATAAAACTCCATCAAAAGTTCAGCATAAACCACTGTGTAAGTGGTTATATTTAGTTCATTGTCTCATAGTAAACAAGAAATTAATCCTCATATAACATAAATAATATCTTTTTTTCTTATAATAATCATGTGAATACCTTCATCATGTTTTACCTAAAAACATTGTAACAACCTAAACTTCCCTAAAACCATATAAAAAAATAAATGCTTCCTCAATCCTTATAGAAAACATAGATTGTTGGATATATTCCTTAAATAAAAAATGTTTTAAACTCAACTACTGATTGCATAAACTGCTTTATCAAAAAACATATTTCAGTTCCCGGGTAATCAATACTACAACATTCACTAATTCATGTCCAATATCTCTTTATATGAACATATTTATATCATAATTTGGAATATATTAATGGTCATCATCAATTAATCATATTATCACCTCTCAATTAAATCACATTCCCTATCCATCAGTACCATTTTCCATTTTTAAAAAAATCCTTAATGAAAAACATATATTGATCAATTATTTTATATTTCATGACTCGTATAACATAATTCTTCTATTCAAACACATTAATGCTTTAACCTTCCCATTTCCTTCTAAAAACATTAACTAGGGCTTATCATCTTAATCATTAATACCAACATCCTATCATATATCATTCATACTCTCTTGATCATTAACAACAATAACATTACTCAAACACACTTTTTTTTCTCTTCATGATTTTCCATGTGGGTTATCATTTTTTCCCAATCAATCAGGGGTCGACCTTGAACCAGTTACTCAATTTGATTTTTGATAAGTCAGGAGTAGCGTTCTTGATCCCCCAAGGCTGGAAACTCATATCATTCATCATGCATAAATAATCGGTAATGATTTATCGCTTTTATTAGAAATAAATGAAAAATAAATGAAAAAATCAATAGTGGAAAATAAATAAAAGTGGAACATACTTCTATGTGACCTCACAGGTCACCTCCAACTAAAGAACTACATAAACCCCATGAGTGATATAGTTCTGATAGAATTAGATGCTTAAAAAATTATAATGAATGTAGGCATGACCACTAAGATGGTCAATATGGATGATAAGGACAAACAACTCCCCATACTATAAAATTAAATGAAAATTAATTTCATGCTAGTTTGAAATAATATATATAAAAATATTGATTTCCATTCTCTTGAAAATTAGTCAAAAAATCCTTTTTTCAAAAAAAACCGTCTTCCATTACATTTCCAAAATAGTTTCAAAATAAAAAAATTAAAAAAAATCATTTAAATATAATAAATTCTTTAATAGGTATTTTGATATAGAATTAAATGAGTGTGTTTCACATTATAAGGGTACTGAAAAATATAGGACTGTTGGGTAAATGTAAAAGAAGAGCCATGGGATCTCAGGTATTAGTTGAGATATCCTAGGAAAATGCTATAATATTGTCACATAATCAATATCGTCTGACACTACATAACCAAAATCGCATCAAAAACACTCAGGGAAACCCTCACTGGCTATAATGGGGATCACATCCCAAAATTAGTCATGTTATCTACTTAGGAAAACTATCTTATTCATAATCATAAGTAGTTTATCTTTTGTACCCAAGTCTCTTATATAACTACCCATGCCCACCCATGAAAAATATAATGGAGGTGAGTTTTATCAACGTATACTATATATATATACAAAATTCTTAATAGAAAATCTAATATTCCTTCTCACCTCTGAACTCCAACTATAAAATATCCCCTTATTATGTAATGAAAAATCCACAAACAAGACTCTTCAATATATACATAATAAAAAAATACATTTATCAGACACAAAAAATTCATGAATAAAGGGAACATGAATTTAGAGGGGTTTTATATTTTTATAAAATAAGCAAAAGTTCTATCCAGGACACATTGATTAATCAGGTCGAAATAGAAAAAAATATTTGATAAATCAATTTTAATTCATATAAATCCTTTTAGAAACCAATTAAAACATTAAAATACCTTACATTTTGAAATAGGGTTTAAACCATAATTTAAAATGAACATTCAAAGTTAGGTTCATTGGAAAATTATGTAAAATAAATGAAAATAACTTTTCAAGAGACACATACCATATTCATAATGTATAAATAATACATAATAATTAAAACGTACATCTAAAAAACTTTTAAAATAAAGGGATCCAAATTAAAGGTTCTAACTAGGAGAACCTATCAAAAACACACTTCTTTTGAGGATGAAAACACAAAACTTCTTCAAACTTACACACACATACACCATCACAAAGATATATATATAATTTGACCCAATGTACATATTCTCCTCGCATTGAGGTAATATATCAAAGGAGTATATATAAACATATATGTGCCTACCCATGAATACATGTGCAATTCGACTTCAATAATGGTGGTATAAAGAAAACATAATTTAGTCCAGGGAATATAGTAAAAAATACATAAAAATTAATAATTAAAAAAACTAATTAAAATTTGGAACGTGTTTTGAATGAAATAAATTTTACCAAAAACTGATATAAGAATTTCATCAATCAATGCGTGATGCCCAATCTCATCAAAAATTTGTCTAAGGAGTACCACAACAAAGAAGAAACCCTAGGCACATGAAAACCCAAAAACTTTTGATCATTGGAATACCATATCATTTGGAAAACCTCGCACCAAAGTGAAGGAAATGAGAAGAATGTTTAATTTGGTGATGGAGTGGAGAAATAAATACCCAATGTGATCTCACTAAGAATCAAGTATGAAGTCATCCATCAATGGGAATTGGGGAGCTAGTCACCTATGAGGGACCCCCTCCAGGGAGTGGTGTGTCAGGAGATAGATAGAGGAAGGGGTGATTTTTCTAATTAGGTAGGGGAAGTGTTAGAATATAATAATAATAATCATCATCATCATCATCATCATCATCATCATCATCATCAGCGTTGTCATCATATTATTATCATTATTATTATTTATAAAAAAATCATGTATTTTATTTCTTATTTAATGGGTTGGACAATATAAACAGTTTGGCCACATGTTTTAACAAAATATATAGAAAATTCTCACCCCTTATTGGGACCCTAGAGCATTATGCAAGGGAATAACCCGTGGTTAGAAAAACTATCCGCCGAATGTGTTACTTGGATATTTCAAAATATAATGAAATATCACATGGGTTTCACATGATTTATATAAACCACTCTCAAAACATCTTCCTATAGTTAAAAAATAAAATTTTAAAATTTAAACCTAGACCTACCCAATCAACAAAATAGGGGCTACAAAATTTTTAAAAAAATAAAAAATATTCTAGGGGATTGGTGTGACAAATTTTCTTCATTCCCATAATATACAAATTTTAAACATTGAACATTTGATGATATATTAGAGATACCATTATTATCATCCATTTAATATATTAAACATTTCATTTTCCTTTGAATTTAATTTATATGTTTCCTTCTTTTCCACACAAAAATCATATTCTGATCCCTCTAAGACATTCATTTGAGTGCTTTCCATATTCTCAACATAAAGGAAATTGAATATTATTTCATCGACACTATCTACTACCTAAACACTTAGAAAGATCTATCTTTATCTTCATTAGTGAGTCCAAGAGTTTCTTGAGGTTAATAATGTGATGCATGATTCATGATAGATGATTAGGAATAATTATAACATCTATCACTACAGTCATTATTCCATGTGGTCGCTCATAAAAAAACATGTTGTCACATTCAATGTTGACCCAGTTCCATCTGGTTCCTTCCATTGATTACAACTAAGAATCATAGTGTGAGAAACATGAATCATATTCTTAAACCACATAATCATGAAAAAGTCACTTATTGGTTTTACAAATCATGAAAACATTTTTTTACCTATGACACCATATTTTTGCCCCTATTCATTAACAATATTCATTTATTTAAATCACTCTTGATAATTAGTATAACGTTTTTGAATTTACAATGAATATACCCCAGGAGTATCGAACTAGGTTGAATGAAGGACCATTTTCATGAACTAGGAGATGGTCATATTTATATCAGTGCTCCCTTTTTAGATTTTTACGCTGATGTACATCTTTGATAGATCTAAATCCACTTATTGTATCGGGGCATGGATTTAATTTCTTTGAAATGAATTTCCCTATCATTTACTAAAATAACATGACATTTTCCTACATGTTGAATCATCCATAGTCTTGTCCTTCGAGACATCCATAGACATATTCTTAGAAATATCTCTTGGAATCTCACTAAAGTATTCTCATTCTAGTATCCAAATGTTAACTAAATATTTCATTTAATACAAACTATAATGACCTTGGCTCATCATTATGGTTATTACATATTTTTAGTAAAATATTCAATACATTACACAATAACATTCTTTAGGACTGTAATATTTTAGTGTGTTTAGAGACTAGGTACACAATATTATAATTTGGAGAAAGATCTTCAACATCACCCATGGAGACATTATCCATTACCACTATTCACAAACAAACCCTAGCTAAAACCTTTCTTCATAACATTAAAAAAAAACCACAAGAAAGGGTGAACTCAGATTCTCAATTAGAGTAAAAAAATGGAGATACATAATCATAATATGAAAATAAGGTCATGATAACATTATTATAACATATTAAAACCATACCATCCATATCAAATATCGGAATCTAGAGTTAAATCATAGTGATTGGCAGTTCATAATACATGAATCATAAGGGAATCAAATTACGTGATCCATGATAGAATAACATTATCATAAAAAATGCAATTTTGGCATACACATAATCCTAAAAATCATTTTCATTGTAATAAAGTATCACTACCAAAAAATCATAGTTTAATGGATTAACTCTCCAAACCATCACTGTAGTCAAGGTTCATTCCCACGACTATCATAGAGGAAACATTCTATTACTAAACCATGTTCGGTCCCCATTATATAGTTGTGTATATCACAAGATAAATATATTTACCTAATGAATTGGAAGGAGTTATAGGTCCCACCCCTCATTGGTTATAACATGACCATTTTCACTAATTATAAAAAATCCACCATCCTTATTTATAAAATAATCATTAAAATATAATGAAAATCATACATATATGTTCCCCAATATAATAATAAATTCATTATATCATGAATAATTAAATGAAATCAGTTTAATAAACATTTTTTCATTTCATAACCTATGGAAAAGAGATGTTTCATAACCATTTTATAATTTCATTAGAGAATACCCCATGAAAATAATTATGTTTCATAAGTGATGTATCATGGTATATCTTTTTAGAAGAGATATTTGGTTTGTGAACAAAATATCATCATAAACATAAAAAATTATATGAATGAATAAGAAAGGTATTATCAAACCATATCCCAAGTGATGTATAAATAACTTCAAATGATATCATCTTAGATACTGAAATATTTTTGTAATAAAAATCACTTCAAAATTTCATGAGGAAAATAAAATTTCTTTTAAAATAAAATTTATAAATTATTTTTGAAATCCATTTATTCGAAAATAATATTGAAAATTTACAAATGATTATTTAAAAATAATTTAACACATTTCATGAGTAAAATATCCTTTCTTATTTGGAAAAACCTTTTTAAGTCATAAAACATTTATGAAATCTTGTTGTTTGAAAAAATACTTGAAAACTTTTAAATTAAACATAAACGATAATTTACATCATTTCATAAGAAAAATATCATATCCACTCTGAATTTTTTTTAAAACCTAAATAATTTGAAAAAATATGTTTCATTGAAAATTACCTTGAAACAATAATGGAAAATTTTAATATAATTTCAATCATTTTCTACTGAAAATATCCTTTCATAATTGAAAATAGTTTTTCAAACATTTTTTAAATCCTTTTCTTCGTAAATAACCTTGAAAAAATACAATGGAATCTTTAAAAATCATTTAAAAAATTCTTTGAGTGAAATATCTTTTCAATTTTAAAAAAAAAATTAAATCAAATTAAAACAAAATCATTTAAAATAATAATGAAAACATATAATTAAATTATGAAATCATGTTATGGTCAAAATATATGGATTTTCATTCATGTTTTACCAACTAAAATAATGATTCCTTTAACAATTTCAATAAAATAAAAACATGATTTTTTTGGAACAATACATGAATATACTTTTAAAAAAATTTGGTAAAAATTAAAATGTGGGTCATTATTTATTTTAAAAATAATTTTAAAAATGTTTTAAAAAATTATAAAACATGATTTAAGATGAAAAGTATGTCTTCCACCAAAGAGATAAATAATGATTATTTTTTTATTAAACAAAATTATATTGAAATATTAAGTAAAAAAAGATAGAAAATTAAAGGAAACATGTATTGTCATGAAATATGTTTAGAAAATAAATGTCATGAGTTTTTTAAGAAATAGATAATAATATTTTATGATCGAAACAAAATCATAAAAAATACCGATAAATAATGAGATTAAAACATACAATATTTAGCACTTTGGTAATGTTGAACTATAATCCCCATGAAGGAATAAAATTAATTGAAACTTAAATATGATAATAGTAAATAAATTCATGATATTACATGTAAATGATGTTATATATACAACTCATTAAAAAATATGGGTGTATAAAATAACATATATCTCATGGAAATAAAATTCAGACAAAAAGACCTTACCTCTTTACTAATATATTCTATCATAATCCCTAATAAATAATAATATAAAATTAAAATTTTAATATCATAAAAATAATGGGTTTCATGATGTAACACTTCAAGGGGTCAGTATATTCACTATATAAAATAAATGAGAGATGAATTTTCATCTCTCTCAGAAATAAAAGAGATACTTGAAATCACTTACCTTAGGTCACAACTTCATTTATATATGTTTAAACACCATGTATAATAAATATATATTTTTTATAAATATATTTTTAAAAATAATTATATTTACTGTACTATATATTATTTACCTATTACAATTCATCACCAGATTATTTCCAATTTCACAGTAAAATCATGTTTTGGGTAATAACCAATTTTTCATTCGTATATTTTTTATTTTTTTATTTTTATTCCTCTTACATTGGTTATATTTCTATCATCTATATAATAATAATAATGAAATAATTATAATATTTAAAAATAAATTACACTTTTAATTCCAATTATGTAATATTTTTTCCAAAAAAAAATTTATGTTACGAACATGGAGATGGTAGACCATACATACGCATGGGTAACATTCTAATTTTAAAAAATCATTATAGAATGGAGGTAAGTAATATTTTATTATTTAATAACTATAAAAATATCATAAATAGAACAGTATTAAATTAAACATACTTATACATATCATCAATGTTATTTGGTTATGAAAAGAGAGAGTCACATCACTTTATGATAATGATAGTCCACACATACACAAAGGACATTGTCATATTTCAGTGAGTAAAAAGGTAAGAATGAATAATTTATATTATATTTTTAGAATGATAAATATGTTATTAATATCATAAATATTTCTTGTATATCATATATTTTTATTAACTTTACCCTTATTATCTTCCATGTAAAGTGTTAATGAAAAATGAACCACATCGCTTCATAAGGAAGTGGTCTATCGTACACACTACCAAAATTATCATATCCCTTATAGAATGAAAAGTAAAAAAGTATTCATGATATATATAATAAAAAGGTATAATTATTTAATAAATATAATATATATATCCTTTATATATATCATTATAACCAACCATGATAGGTGGTAATGGAAAAACGAATGGCCTCGGTTTGTGAGGCGGTAGTCCATCATACACACAAGTGATGATTTCATTACCCATTTTATAGAATCATACGTTACTTTAGGTTATTCCATTAACATAAAAACAAAACAGAATATTGAAAATAATGAGGTTATTATGTCATCATGTTTTAATAAGAATTGAAGGATTTTTAGAAATAAATAAAATGAAAACACTAGTTAATGAATGATACCTCTTCGTCAGGTATTCTCATTAGGTTTTCACTAAAAGACATCCATGGTTGGATTTATGTCCAAAATATAGATTCTAATATTATATTATAGATATTGGGAAGGTATTGGTATAATTATTGGTTGTACCATAAGAGATTTAATACGTGAAAAAGAATGAAAAGGGTGATGCCATTTATAATTAAGGTGATTGGAAAACATGTAGATATGGTCCCCCTCGAATAATTATATTTTGAATAAGCTCTAACATGGTCGAACTCTGATGACCTAGTGGTGATGGGATTCACGCAACCCCCCCCCCCCCAGTGGGGGATAGAACCTCGTTTCCATGTAAATGCTCTCATCCTCTGATATTCTCCCCTTTCTTAAACCCTGAGTTCATTTAATTTTTCTCTATGATCTCTCTCGGAACTAATGTTAATGTCCTATTTGATGTATCGTCAGAGCTACCAATTTCGAACCTAGAATTCAACAAATAATATTCCCTTATGAAACTGATGCTGATTTCAATATTCAACCTTCATCGTCCATCGATGGACACCTTTGACCACATCATTTTTTGGTCATGAGGTCTACAACAATGGGTAATAGTCGACCTCCTCAATGCTAGACACATCATCGTTAGGTTTGCCTCTGAGGAAGATTTGTTCTTTTCCAAGACCAACACACCCCAAAAATGCAATGGATCTCAATTATTCATTATAAAAAGGACATATGATTTTCATATAAGGTGTGATTCTTTATCCATTGTGATTTGGATAAGGCTTCCGCAACGTCCAATTCCTTTTCAAAATCATTCTATTCTTCTCTTGTTATAAAACCTTGTAGGATAATACCTTTTTCTGGATATCCATACTAGGTCAGTCTATCACCCCATATCTCCAACGATATATGTTTAGATATATATATATATATATATATATCGAATCCACCAACTAATTTCTTTTGGGTAGATGTTAGTGAAGAGTTCCAACATAAGAAAGCTATTATCCTCGAATCATGGTATGATTTCTATCATCAGGGAAAAAATTTAGGCCATCTGATAGTGGTTTGAAGGTGTGGAAAGGCATTTCAAAAGAAGTCAGTATTGATCAGGAATAATTTGGAATAGGTCCCTATAAGTATGTTTGTGCATAATGGGAGAGCACTGAATACTTACTGCAATAGACTCTAGCTATGTCAGGTTGTCGATAATCCCATCCTAGACGTTGTAAATTTGAAATCTTCTGATGCAATCCATGAGTTGATGATGAAAACTATGCATCTAATTTCTGATAAGATATCTAGGGGCTCCTTGGGGTAGATCAAGTTGACTAACTATTTTCCTATAAAATCCAAGGATGTGCAACATGAGCTATAGGGGGTAACCAATTGGTAGCTGATGTCTTTGGGCAGCTGAACAATGATATGGGTGATCCCAGACTATCAATATTTTCACCTATGGGTATATTGATCATGGAATGGGGCCTTGTGGCTGATGATGGAGATAAAATGACTCCCAAGGATGAATCCTATGTTGATACAGTACTCTTAAGTAGTGGTATTATATACAGAAAGGGATCGTAGTTGCCTAAGAGGATTGTAATGGAACCGGTTGCAAAAAGGGGGCCATGTTTGAGAAGGGATTATCCTATTTTAAAGTTATCTAGCCATTTTGAGAGATTATATTTTAGGCTGGACCATGAGGCTGATGATGCACAACTTGATCACCAAAATGAGGGGCGGGGAGACCTCAATGATGTATCTAGTGATAACCAATCTGGCCAATTTTAAAGAGAAAGTAAAGACAATATTCAAGGTGAAAATATCCTTAATCAAAGGATTTGGAAGTATTATAAAGTAATTAGGAAGGTTTAGAAGGATTTTTCCTATTTTCCCCTTCCTATGGAGACAAGATTTGTCAAATTAATGAAAGGCATGGAGATAACCGGTAACTAGAGAGCCTCTAGTTATCCTGTCTTGGTGGAGTCTGAGGTATACAAGGTAGTTCCTACCAGATAAACCAATGATTATTCCAAATGATATAATTTGGAATTGCTTATGAATTTGGGTTATGAAATTTTGGAGGATTCTCTAAATATTACTGACCCAGATGAAGGTGCTGAAGAAATAATGGGAAGACTACTATGTGTGGACACTATTACTGAGAAACTTTTTAGGACTAGAAAGTAGGATCACATTCTAATAAGATTTTTAAATGTGAGAAATATAAAAAAAGAAGAATATATGAAATCATGGGACTATTTGGAAAATCTTTTTGAATACCTCCTAATAGATGATCTAGGTAAAAAAGAAACCTCTATTTCATAAATATTGTTTAAGGAGAATGATTCTGATTAGCTGAAACTATACTTTAATAATTCAATTTTTTCTTTTATTAGATGATCTAATTTGACTATGAGATTACTCAATATCCTTTAAAAGTGTCCTTTTATAACAAATAAGTAAATTTTGAGTGAGTGTAAAACTTGTAATTTTTTGAAAATAAATATGGTGTACTGATGTTTTTCACATTACACTAAGTTAAAAATTGGATTATAATCAAGAAATAGACATTATAGGGTCGTAATATTTCCATTATATACATATTAGACAATTATTTTTGGTTATATTAGCCCTTATATTTTACTTTACCACCTAGTAAACCTTTTTTACTATAACTGTGGTAATTAATGGTTTAAAATTTTCATTATTCATTTTGATAAAAAACATTTTACCATATTAGACTATATTAATTTTTCTTATTCCTAATAAAGAATCCATTTTACCAAATTCTATTCATATAAGTGGAAAAATTAATTTAAAATTATTCCTATAAACATGATGAGAAGGTGGGTTCTTCAAAAATAGAATGTTAAAAAATTTTCAGTGTTTTGATATCAATATTTGAAATGAAAATGATCCCAATGGCCCAAATTGGATTAATAGATAAGAAATTAATGTGATTTAAATCTAAAACCAATTTAAAATTTAACGTGACTATAAAAATAACTTCAACAAAAGTTGATTTTTCAAATAAAAGTCAATATTTTTCACTATTAATCAAAAAAATTAATCTCTTGAGAAAACAAATAATAATTCACCATACGATAATTTTAAATTCATGATTTAAAAAATAAACATAATTTTTTTGGATTAGTTTGCAAATTTTTTGAAAAATTAGTTCTAAAATAATAATTTTTTTTTTAAAATAGTTTTTTTAAAAAATCCTTGTTTTAAGTTTAAAATTAGAATTATTATTATCTCTATTATAGAAATAATATAAGATGAATGTTAAATAGATGAATTAATCTATACTATATACATTTCAAAAATATCCTTCAAAACTATACTATTTAATTTAATTAGGTAAAAGGTGTTTGTTTACATAAAAATAGTTTTCTATAAAAAATACCTTTATTTTCAGATAGTTTTTTATTTTTTATTTTTAATTAATTAGTCACCACATAATTTATTTTATATATAAGTTTAAACCTTATATTTTTTTAAATTTATTAATTATATTCATACATTCCATTCAAATGGATAGGTGATAAAAATCATATAATAACATTTTAATAATATGACATTTTTAATTTAATCTCAGGGTTACCAATAACACAAGCTATAATCAATGTTATTTATAATGAAAAATATAAAAAATATTAAATTCTATTAAAAAGTATATATATTTTTTAAAAAAGTTTCTTACAAAAATATTATATTCATGTCTATTTTCAAAGGTGATCAATATTTATCAATGATATTTTGATATATTCAAAATGTTATATGGATTATATGAAATATATTGGAATTATTTTTTAGTAGTTCGGCATAAAACATTTAGAAGCATATATTAAATAGTTTCAATAACCATGAAAAGTGATTTTATGAAAAATTTATATTTTTTATTATAACTATTACTGAACACATGATTGATAGATAGATAACTCCTATGTTTAAAATATTCATGATGTTCAGGTAATAAAGGGTTGATATATTTTTGGAAAATTACGATAAAGAGTATTTATTTCCTTGGGATTGATTATTGATATAATTATCCATTATATATTTTGTGGGATTTATCTTATTTTTAGGATTATTATATATATCCACTCTTGTGTGACCTTATGCACATGTGGCTTGTATCATTTTCTTGTTTCATATTGTTTCAATTTTTTGATAAATATATCATTTCATATGGTTTAGTGTCATAGAGATTCATATGGTTTGGGAATGGAATTTTTTTATTTTTTTATTAATAGGTTATATATATAATTGAGTATATGATTGTACTAAGAATAAATGTTATTTGTGGAAATATAAAAAAATCTATCCTAATAGAGTAAGTTAGATGTCATATTAGAAGATATATCCAAATGAAAAATTTCGTAAGAATACCATCTCCTAATTTTATTATAAATTGAAAATAAAATTTTTAAGGACACAATATATTTATGGGGGAGAATTTAACACCAATATATTTTAATATATCATCACCTTTAATTTATTCAATGTGGCCAGTAAATTTCCTTAAAGTAATGAAAAACGTAAATGAAATCTTAATATATTTAAATAAAATATATACATATAAATGATCATTAAAATTTATTCATTTAAATTTTAGAAATGATTAGGATTATATTCTTGATTAACTACTAATAGAAGATAATGGATACTTTTAATATGAATGAAAATTAACCTGTATAGCTGAAATGACTAATATGATTATTTTACGGTTGGTATAGAGTTTTTCTAAATATTTATTTTTTACACATTGTGAATTTATATTTAAAGAAATTATTTATTAATCATGATAAAATATATTTGATATGAATAATTGGTTAATACTAATTTATTTATAAAATGAAAAGAAATAGGAATGGGTATTGTTACTATTCTAAAAGTGATATTTTTCATTAAAAAATACTATTTATTATATCTCGTCATTTTATATAGAATTTAAAATTCTAACATAAAAATTTTCAATTTTTAAGATGAAATATTATTTTTTGTTCCATCATAGATATATTTTCTTATGGTGATGTTTTGGGATTATTCTAAAAATATTTAGTTTTAGGTGAAATGTGAAAAATAAATGTTTACAAATAACCTGAAATTTACCATAATATTAATATATAGCAATGAAAATTAAATTTATTAAACATTTTTATAATTATAAATATGTATTCTATTTGTTAAATTAAAATTTCTAATATTTGATTTTCTAAATTTCAATTCCATGTTTTGACATTTTAGATCATAAGGCATATTTTCAAAAAAATAATTAATACATTATATATTTAGTATTTTTAAATTAGTTTTTATCTTGATAGATAATTATTATAATGAAAATATATTTAAAATTTTTATTTAGTGCCACAATAATATTTAATAATGTCGTATTTCTGGGCAATAAAAATAAAGTTACCTTTTAGTATAAACTAGTTACTATGGTTAAAGATAAAATGGTGAAACCAATGAATATACGAGTAAATGTATTCAAATATATTATCTATACTAAGGAATATTAATTTATTGTACATGTCCCAACACCATATGAATTTTACTAACATGTTACTATCTCCGTGATTTATGACTGCATCAGCCTCCCCTACCCCCGATACCATATCAGTCTCCCCTTCATGATTCATTCTCCTCCAAACACATATCATTGTGCGTTGGGCTCCACCACTACATCATTCTCTAACTCTACTCTGTCTCTATCTCTACCAATTTATCTTCATTAGCCTTGGTCTCTACATACTCCTCCACCTCTCCTTCTTTAATACAGTCTTGATTCCACCATCCACCAGGTTTCATCATTCATGACTCCCCCACACATGTTCTCTATCAAAATTCTAACATTCAATCCATTTCTAATTTCTCTGATCATTATCAACATCCACCACCTCAACCCTCGACTCTATCCTTACATCTACATGATCACCTCTGTCTCCTAACTTCTAGCTGATCTTCATTATTTCCCTTAATAATTTTTTTCTATTTTTCATTTTCTCTATTAGAAGATATAAATTCACTTCATTTCATTGATATTATCATAGATCATATTGTATAATAATATTTTTGCAATGTTTTAGGTTATTTTATTTGTTCTTGTCCAATATTATTTTTATTCATTTCTTTAGAATCCAGGTTTCTAAAATCTATATTGATATTATGCTAGTGTCTTATGAAAAATGGTCATCATCTATAAGTTGATTAACAGATATTTTTAAAAAATAATTTAATATTTTCTTCTATGGTTTTAATTTTTGATTTAAATATGTTCTTATATTCTATATTATGAATTATTGTTTGTTTAACTTTTTTCACATTTGAGTCTTTTATTGTTTTTCTAATTCTGTTACCCAACATGAAATGCTTTATTATGATATATATATTTTTCACACACATGAACAGATATATCTACATAATATGATATAGTGTCTTAAGATATTAATATAATTATATTTAGTTTTAGGTATAAAAAACCAACAACCCATGATATTTTTTTTTATTTTCACTACTTCAATTTGAAAGTTTAAATTCATTTCATTATTTTATTTAGTGATCTCACACCATGTTATAACCACTCTAATGATCAGGGTATTGAACATGTTGAGGATCTTAGGGATTGGTGAATTTTTTTCTTTCCCTGTATGCCTCTCAATGTCTGATATTTTTACCCATTTTAATATTTTTATATTCGAAAGCTACGATTTTCGGTCTCAAGAAGATAATATAATTCTATATCATTTCGGGTATAAAAAAACATTGTCACTTGAATGACACTAGGATGATTGTATTGAATGGTTTCTTAATATCTAATTGATCTTTTCATTCTAGGATCTATGAGTTCTTTATAAAAAATCTATTTTAATATTCCATGTATAACTATTTTTGTATTAGGCCTTACATGAAAATCATTATGGGGATCTTATCATTCTTTATTGTAGTGAATGGGTCCCTAATATCTTCTTGATCCTTTCCTCCCAAGAGCTATAAGTTCATTGTAATATTTCTTTTCTATTATTCTTTATATCATTGTTTACACAGCAGGAATTACATTATCACATTTATTGGGATATTATAATTCTTCATCCTCATTTTTATGTGCTTCTAATTAATTTTTTTCATTATAATATGATTTTTTCATTGCTTATTTATTTCCATTCACTCTCAATGCGTTGTGAGCTTTTAGTATTTTCAATACACTATACACTATTTCAAGTTAGTATGTAATGTTCACTATTTTTTCAGGGTTGGCTTGTTGTGTCATTTTTTAGTATGTTGTGTTCACTATTAATATTCTTTTTCATTGGAAATTGAATCCACTATATTTGTGTTGCTATTATCTCTAAATATATTGTATTCATTATTAGTTTGTACATTCTTAATATGTTGTATTTCTACTGCATGTATGTTTGCATCTATATGTGTGTTTTAACTATATATATGTTTCTTTTCACTATTGGTAATTTGTATTCAAAATAAGTATATTAAATCCTCTATATTTTCTTTTATTAGTTGAAACATATTAATATGATTCATATGAAAGAGTACACACAAACCATTATTTCAGGATAGGTGTATGCATCTTCCAGTTATGCATTACTTTATGAACATGAAGGTAACATTCATTGGAAGCTAATGTGGAATTTATTAGGCATATAATGAAGAGTTAAGGATGGATAAAAATTGACTATAGGTATCTGTTATTTATGTTCTTTATTCATATTATTTTAGATTCTGTAAAGGATAGGTCGAGCATGTAAATGGGGTTGATTTCATTACCTTTACCATAAATGTCCTCCTTATTGAATCTATGTATTTATTTCTCTATTAAATGAAGAAAGTATTTTATGAATCCTAATGTTCCTCCCCCTCTCAAAATTTTGTTATACAATCACATAATGTTGAGATAACCACTCTATTTTACGTTAAGCAATTGATGTGATGTGGAGTGGATGGTTTGTATTATGTTATGCAGTTAAAGTAATCTGTGTCACTACTGAGAGTAAATAGAGTATTGTTTTCATATAAAAATTCATACATTATTGAATATATTTTATATATAGACTCATTAAATTGTTACATATTCATATTGAATTTATTATATTCCTATATCTTCTACATGTTATACATTTTTTGTTCAATAAAATGGAACTCAAGTTTAAAAAAAAACCCTAGTTGTCATTATGTATAGTGAGTAATGCATATATGGTGGAATTTATTCCATATTTTTTTCAATAGTATGTGAATTTTAAATATCTAATTTAATATTTCTTCAAATAATTTTTTAGTAACCCATTTTAATATTCCTTTCCATGAGGTAAAATATGTACATCATAAAATGTTCATAACTTTTTTTCATACAATTTCAATTAGTATCAAATTGTACTATAATAAAAATGTTATCCTTTTATACTCCCTATAAAATATTATTTATATTATACTGATTAGATTATATTTTTATTATATTGTTTTCTATTTTTATATTCATCTACCATTGAATTGATTGTATAATTCAGTTTTGACCTGATGAGTTTTTGATCACTTTTTCCACAATTTTTTGCTTCTATTTTGGATTGAAATGATGCTCATGTTTATATCCATATATCTCATACTATAAATTTTCATTTTAGTATAAGGTCATGAATCCCACACAAATGTGTCATACATGTGATGCTCATAGGATTTATTATATGATTCCACTCTAAACCATTATGAATTAAAATCTAACCTAATACTAATGTGGAGTGATCCAATCATTAAATCATATCTCATTTACAAGATATTTTTACCGAAAACATTTTTCAAATGAAATTTTTGGACCAAAAAAATCCTCACATTATATAAAAAATCAGAGACAGATATCAAGTCTTGTTTTAAAATAAGTGATTCAATGATCATTGTGTTTGATTAATTATAATAAGCTGACCTAAAATATAACCTTGGTAAGAGAAGAAATAAATATGAAGACACACCACTGCCACAAACATACTCAAATATACCTATAAAAAATGTTAATGTAACCTAACCTTGTAAAATCATGTGTAACTTGACCCATGGATTTTTTATTCCATGATTTCTATGATTCTGTTAATTTACATAAATCTCATTCTATAGTTTGACACACCTTAATATAGATTTTATAATTCCTTACCAAATTTTAAATTTGTAGGATAATGTTTTCATTCCAGAGTTGGAAATAATTTAAATTTGTTGGAAATTAAAACCATTCACTATTGTTATAAGAAAATTATTCATTTCTTAGTGAATTTCTAGTTTTTAGTGCTATGATTTAAATAGTTATATTTACTTGGATGACATATAATTTACCTAAGTTATTATAATTCACCTTGATACTAATAAGTATTTCTTTATATAAGGACATGTATACAACATTAAAAATTTGTTTTATGTTTTCATGCGACATTAGCAGGATGTTGGATTTGATGGGGTTTTTCTCAAATATGAAGTTGAATTGAGTCATTAAATCAGTTGTAAATTCTTTTTGGAAAACATAATGTTTTGTGAATAGTGAATCCAAGATTCTTCTTGTGTCACAAGAATAATTGACTCTGAATGTTTTCGTAATAGGTTGGGGAATCATATAAATATATTTTTGCCTCAAAAAAACACATTTCATTGTTTATAGAATGAACAGGTTGGAACTTCAAATAAAAAATTCTAAAATGATACAAAATCATTATTTTTTTCTTTGAAAATAAATTCTCTTCATATACTTTAACCCATTAAATTACTATCATTTGATTCATTATAGGTAATAGATGAGTTCAATAGATCTGAATTCAATTAGTGATGTTCCATTCCTTTCTTGAAGGAGAAATGTAAATAATGAATGAAATGGATTAATTCCTCAGATATGGATCCACTATTTCTACTTTCACTATTTTTTTATAGTTAATGGAATCAATATTTTGGTGAGGAATCCTAAAATTTTACTTCTGAACTCGTCCTTATCATTATCCATTTGATGTCGTGGATATTGATTCTGTTGGAACAATTACAATGTTCCATGAATATTTGAAGTATCATAATAAAGGGGTAGAAGGAAGAGACTCTATGAATTAGATTCATGTATTAATATTATTTTTTTATTTCAATAATTTTTTGGGATGATAAAATTGGGATCATATTAATCATTTGATCAATACCCAATCATCATTAGTACAAACATTTAAAAAAGTTTAATAAGAGGAAAATATTATGATTCATATTATATAATATTTTCAAATAAATAATATATTATTCTATTTCCTTAAAATTATGAGATATCATAATATTAAATAGTAAATAATATTTTTATCCTTCTTTTATAATTATATTACATCTACACCACTACGTAATCATTAATTAATCATGGTATGTTCATGTTTGGGTTTGTTTAACAACCTACTTGAACAATTTTATTAAATTATATCATGGATGACTACAAAAACCTAGTTATTGATATAATAATATTTTTTTATTGTTTTTGGAATTATAAAATTATTATTAAAATCATTAACATATAAAATACCTTTTGTTCATTAAGAATCAGTAAAACATGATCATCGTAGATTTCATCTTTATAAATTATTATAAAATATACCATAGAATGAAATTATGCCCTTTCTAATACCATATAAAACCAATTATAGTACCTGGAATGTTCATTGAATTATAATAATCATATAAATAATTAATTATAATACATTTTTAATGAAACTAGTTCAAAAGAATCAAGATTACGTACACATGATATTGAAAATAGGGAATAACTAGCTAGAATTCATATATAGAATGACTATATATCAATAGTTTATATCAAAATAGTTATAATCAAGGTTTGGAAATATGTGGTTAGGAATTAGTTTTTTGTGATATAAGAGGTTAAATTATGTTTTTATAGTCTAGAATATAGGCAATGGATTATTTCCTTAAATTTAAACTCATTGATTCATGTTTATGTTATACACCGCGTATTCTTTGTCCTACTCAAAATACATTTCCATTTATAAATTTTTATCACGATTCCATTATATTTATTTTTGTTTAATATTCTATTGTATGTGTACTCCCTCATTTTGTTTTTTCTCAAAAATGAAAATTATGTAAGGGTTTTCTTGTTCTCTATTCGGATTCTTTGACACAAAATACATTTTGTGCACCATGTTTTCTTTTATGGTGTATTTAAAACCATTACAAGAATTTTTATCCTAAATTTCTTATTCATTATGATATAATAATACAAATAAAATTCCATTATAAAAATTCCTATGGATCTAATTGTTTGCCTATAATTAATGTATTTTGGGAACTCGACATTTTTTTTATGAGTTATGATCATTCTCTTGACCTTATTTCATATAAGTCAGGTACCTTATATCCTTGACCATATTTTTTATTATTATGACACTATTTTATATGAATTTAAATTCCTATCACGTAAATATTTTTTAAATATTAATTACCTTATAGAGTATGTTTCCTTTAAGGGATAATGATAGATCAAATATCCTTTTTGAGTAATAATGTCTTATTTATAACATATTTCCTTTAATTCATTTCATTCTAAATTCCATGTTCTTGTTTCCTTTGATTGAATATTTTTAACATATATTTCATACATTTGTTGATGATGTAGATTATTTAATTAATCATATAAAAATACTTCTTAGAGGTTTACCATGAGGGATTCTTACATAGAAAGTCATTCCATTTATTGACTGGATAATTTTTAAAAATCCATATATTTTTTACATCGATGATGATATTTATTTATTACATAGAATGTTGAAAATTTATTATTTTACAGTACACATTATTTATTTATATGGGTTATGATTATGTTATCCCTTTTATTAATATTACGAAATGAATTGGTGTTCCATATATTATTATTCCAATATGGATGACTATTGGAATGTTCAATATGTATTTGTTGACTATAAAACATCTTTATTAGGAAGAGTTTTGATCATGTGATCCCATTTATTAAATAGTAAGATCATGATGTCTAATATCATTATTTCTTAGCTTATGATATGGAATTAGTTATGCATTTCAACACTAATGGGCTAGTTATTATTATCTACTTGATATATTTAGTTACATATCTATCCATGCATATATTATGATCATAGTTTTCATTGATTATGGTATTATGATGATTAATTATTCTTGACATATTATTATTCCTTTTTATTCCATAATTTCATCAGTTATATTTTTTCCCTTACTGACCATCTGAACTCAACCCTACTTATATTTACATTTTAAAAGGTCTGGAAAAAAATTATTACACGTGATATACATATATATATATATATGACAATCAGAGTCAAATCTTCTTGTGACACAAGAAGAATCTAGGATTCACTATTCACAAAACATTATGTTTTCCAAAAAGAATTTACAACTGATATAATGACTCAATTCAACTTCATATTTGAGAACAACCCCATCAAATCCAACATCCAGCTAATGTCGCATGAAAACATAAAACAAATGTTTAATGTTGTATACAAGTCCTTATATAAATAAATACTTATTAGTATCAAGGTGAATTATAATAGCTTAGGTAAATTATCTGTCATCCAAGTAAAGATAAATATTTAAATCATAGCACTAATAACTATGAATTCACTAAGAAATGAATAATTTTCTTATAAAAATAGTGAATGGTTTTCATTTCCCAACAATTTATATTATTTTCAACTCTGGAATGAAAACATTATCCTAAAAATTTATAATTTGGTAAGGAATTATAAAAACTATATTAAGGTGTGTCAAACTATAAAATGAGATTCATGTAAATTAACAGAATCATAGAAATCATGGAATAAAAAATCCATGGGTCAAGGTACACATGATTTTACAAGGTTAGGTTACATTAACATTTTTTATAGGTTTATTCTAAGAAATATAGTGAAATAGATCCTGTAATAATTATAAATTTATTCTTGTCATAATTTTATTATTTAATTAATTTATTATTGTCACAAGAAGGTTTCACTCTGAATGTTTTCGTAATAAGTTGGGGAATCATATAAATATAATTTTTCCCCAAAAAACACATTTCATTGTTTATAGAATGAACAGGTTGGAAATTCAAATAAAAAATTCTAAAATGATACAAAATCATTAGTTTTTTTCTTTGAAAATAAATTCTTTTCTTATACTTTAACCCATTAAATTACTATCATTTGATTAATTATAGGTAATAGATGAGTTAAATAGATCTGAATTCAATTAGTGTTGTTCCATTTATTTCTTGAAGGAGAAATGTAAATAATGAATGAAATGGATTAATACCTCAGATATGGATCCACTATTTGTACTTGCACTATTTTGTTATAGTTAATGGAACCATTATTTTGGTGAGGAATCCTAAAATTTTACTTTTGAACTTGTCATTATCTTTATCCATTTGATATCATGGATGTTGATTCTGTTGGAACAATTACAATGTTCCATGAATCTTTGAAGTATCTTAAGAAAGGGGTAGAAGGAAGAGACTCTATGAATTATATTCATGTATTAATATTTTTTTTATTTCAATAATGTTTTGGGATGATAAAATTGAGAGCATATTAATCATTTGTTCAATACACAATCATCATTAGTTCAAAGATTTAATAAAGTTTAGTAAGAAGAAAATCTTAATATTCATATTATATAATATTTTCAAATAAATTATATATTATTCTATTTCATTAAAATTATGAGATATCATAATATTAAATATTAAATAATATTTTTATCCTTCTTTTAAAATTATATTACATCTACACCACTGCGTAATCATTAATTAATCATGGCATGTTCATGTTTGTGTTTGTTTAACAACCTACTTGAACAATTATATTAAATTATATCATGGATGACTACAAAAACCTAATTATTAATATAATAATAATTTTTTATTTTTTTTGTAATTATAAAATAATTATTAAAATAATTAACAATTAAAATACCTTTTGTTCATTAAGAATCAGTAAAACATGATCGTCATAGATTTCATCTTCATAAATTATTATAAAAGATACCATAGAATGAAATTATGCCCTTTTTGATACCATATAAAACAAATTATAGTAACTCTAATTTTCATTGAATTATAATATTCATATAAATAAAGAATTATAAAACATTTTTAATGAAACTAGTTGAAAATAATCAAGATTACGTATATGTGATATTGAAAATAGGGAATAACTAGCTAGAATTCATATATAGAATGACTATATATCAATAGTGTATATCAAAATAGTTATTATTAAGGTTTGGAAATATGTGGTTAGGAATTAGTTTTTTGTGATATAGGAGGTTAAATTATGTTTTTATAGTCTAGACAATAGGAGAGGGATTATTTCCTTAAATTTAAACTCATTGATCCCTATTTATGTTATAAACCATGTATTCATTGTCCTGCTGAAAATACATTTCCATTTATAAATTTTTATCATGATTGCATTATATTTATTTAGGTTTAATTTTCTATTGTATGTTGACTCCCTCATTGTGTTTTGTCTCAAAAATTATGATCTTGTAAGGGTTTTCTTGTTCTCTATTCGGATTCTTTGACACAAAATACATTTTTTGCACCTTGTTTTCATTTATGGTGTATTTACAACCATTACAAGTATTTTTATCCTAAATTTATTATTCATTATGATAAAATAATACAAATAAAATTCCATTCTAAAAATTCTTATGGATCTAATTGTTATCCTATAATTAATGTATTTTGGGAACTCGACATTTGTTTAATGAGTTATGATCATTCTCTTGACCTTATTTCATATAAGTCAGGTACTTTGTATCCTTGATCATATTTTTTAGTATTATGACACTATTTTATATGAATTTAAATTCTCTATCCCGTAAATATTTTTTAAATACTAATTACCTTATAGAGTATGTTTTCATTTAAGGGATGTTGATAGCTCAAATATCCTTTTTGAGTAATAATGTCTTATCTATAACATATTTCCTTTAATTCATTTCATTCTAAATTCCATGTTCTTCTTTCCTTTTATTGAATATTTTTTACATAGATTTCATACATTTGTTGAGGATGTAGATTATTTAATTAATCATATAAAAGTACCTCTTAGAGGTTTACCTTGAGGGATTCTTAAATAGAAAGTCATTCCATTTATTGACTAGATAATTTTTGAAAATCCATATATTTTTTACATTGATGATGATATTTATTTATTACATAGAATGTTGAAAATTTAATATTTTACAGTACACATAATTTATTTATATGGGTTATGATTATTTTATCCCTTTTATTAATATTTAGAAATGAATTGGTGTTCCATATATTATTATTCCAATATGGATGACTATTGGAAAGTTCACTATGTATTGGTTGACTATAAAACAACTTGATTAGGAAGAGATTTGATCATGTGATCCAATTTATTAAATAGTATGATTATGATGTCTAATGTCATTATTTCTTAGCTTATGATATGGAATTAGTTATGTATTTCAACACTAATGGGCTAGTTATTATTATCTACATGATATATTTAGTTACATATCTATCCATGTATATATTGTGATCATTTTTTTCATTTATTATGGTATTATGATGATTAATTATTCTTGACATAATATTATTCCATTTTATTACAAAATTTCATCAGTTATATTGTTTCCCTTGCTGGCCATCTGAACTCAACCCTACTTATATTTACATTTTAAAAGGTTTGGAATAAATTTATTAAACATGATTTATATAAAAGGATACATATTTGGAGAATTTGGGGTGATTATAAAGACTCATTATTAAATTTGTTTAATTTATTATCTATTGAAAAAAATATACATTAGTTGGTAAAGACATGGGTTCTCATAGTTTATGTATTGTCCTAATTCTCTAATCCTTTAAAACTAAAAAGGTATAAGAATGTATGTAATGAAATATGTATTTTATGTCCATATACTAGTTCATTCAATGTTAACCAAACCAGATTTTTCCACATACCCTCAATCGCACCTCTTTGAACTCTAGGGATTGTCGACTAGCAGCAAGGGTATATAGTGGAATAGTATAGAGACTATACCATGATGATAATAGTGTCATAGTGGTATAATTACAACAATCAATTATGAAATCATTAGATAATAGAAAAGATAAATAATAAATATCTAACATATAAAAACAAAGTAATCAGATAAATCAATTTCATAAACAAAATGATGATTAGAGAATTCAACAGAAAAGTAAATTCAGGTAGAAATGGAAGTAGGTTCACATTCATATATGTATATTAAAAAGACTTAAAATGACCCAAATGAATTTGTCTATACAACATCACAAGGAAGAGATCAGTATTATGGTCCCTCTCTCCCATGCTATAATAAATCATGTAACGATAACAGATCACTTTCCCCTGTCGCTACCTACATCCATAAATTCTATCCATGTAAGATAAAGTCATCCTGATCGAGGTGTGAGATAACATCTATCGGCCACCAAAAATGTTTTATAATTACATATAATATATAAATATATAATCAACATTGTGTAGGTAATAATAAACCATGAAATATAGTATAGTTTATAGATACAACACATAGGTCCAGGCTCCTATGGAAGACCCATCCTCTACCACCTTCTCCAGTCTAATCCAAATAGTCTCTATGTAATCATTAAAATAATGTTTTAGTTTATAATAGACTCTCAAGACCAGGAATGTATCCCAATAATACCATGTGAATCATATTCAGGAAGAATGTGTATATAAATATCAATAAAACATAAGGATTTGACCACATACAAGATTTTTCTTGGCTTAGAAGATGTTTCATATAATCATTTAATTAACATTAAATTCTAATGTAATATGATTTCATACATCGAATTACTTAATTCTAACCCATGTATCTCTCCATGTATAACATGAACCAGAAACCATGCAATGTTTTCCTAGGAATCTGTTATAGGAATCCATGTATCACACTAGGTGTGGTATAAAGTTACTTTACTATGATTCTGTACTTTATGGTCCATAAAGGGTGTCGAAGTTCCACTCGTTGTGTACAAGATTAGCTACCCTCTAATTTCTTCCTTGAATGTCTATAAATTCTATCTAAGTATCACTCATGGAATAATAAAAATATTCCATTTGAGTTCATTCTTGTTGCTCTATAAAGAGGTCCATTTATCATTCAACCATATAAGATCTAGCTATTAAATGAATGTGTCTAAAACATTCTATAAAAACCCATTATTCACCCATGGTTCATAATAACCATTCAATATAATCATTTTCTTAGTCAATCCAAAGGAGGTTTTTTATGGAAACCTAAAATATGAACCCACCTCTTACTCTTGGATTGTTAATAATAATTTCCACGGGAACATAGTGCAACCATACCATATACATCCAAACATTTATCCAATTGGTAATGACAAGTATAATCAATTAACTCACCAAATATGGTGATTAAAATAAATACATCATCTTATAATACCTATGTTCACAAGAATTCTTCCATTAATTTTAATTTTCCTTTTCATTTATGAAATATGTATCAAGTATAAATGGGTATGAAAAACTACCATGGACCTGGGGACATGCTCTTCCATTCCCACTTTATTCATTTTAATAAGTTCTTAATCATTTGATTTAACATACCAAGGAAATGGGTAATCAAAACACATCTACATTGAACCAAATTTATAGACCAACCATGAAGGTTTAATCCCATTTAATAACATACCGATGGGGTTATACTAATTCAAGGTCATTAACCATTAATCATACATAAACGATTCTTGTAATTTATATAGGCTGTACCTATCCATTAAATTCATGAATAATTACCTTTACAATGTTTTTCATATAATTTTTATGGCATGGAACAATATAAAATATATAAACACCTTGACTTTATTTGGAAGGCACAAGACCACCTGCCTCATCTTGGTAGTCAATCCCTCATTCGTTATTCTCCTCTAATCTAGGATATAAAGAAATAAAATGATAAATGAGAAAAATTAACTGAAAATAGGGAATATAATCTAAAAAAACTAACTCAATCGATAACTTGAAAAATGATGGAAGGATCAAGAGGAATATATAACTCACCAACCCATATCTAGTGATAGTAATAATGATTAGTTAAGAGTCAAAATAGGGTGGATATGGAAATGCCTATGTTAGGCATCCATGGGAGGGATCCAATAAGATGATGGGGTTCCCACTAATGGTGAAATAAGGAAATAAGAGGATTGTATAAATTTTTAAAACCCAAGTAAAATGGAAATTGCACACCATTAAAATGGGTTGCATAGTTTTGACACAGAGTTTTTGGAACCCATGGTTCACATAATTAACCCTTTAATTGTGTATTTTAATTATGAGATTTTTTTTTTGAAATTTAGGATGTTTTAATGGACTTTTAGAATATATTTGGGGGATTTTGTTGAGGTTCAAATTTTGATCATTGTTTAATTGAGACCGCGAAACACCTCCAAGAAAACATGCAAATTGAGGAGGTGGGATCTAGGTGGGTTCATAGGTAGGCACGAAGTTTTTCCAAACTGGGAACCCACATAGAAGAAATGGGGTGAAGTGGGATATAGAGAATATATGTGGTTGGTGCATGGTTTTTATAACTGCGTGATCCAAACATTCGAGGGTCTTCATGAGGTAGATGCTTTCTCATGGTTAGCAGATGGGTTTCCTAACTATATTATCTAACTATGAATGGCTAAAAGTGTGTTCCAAATGTTCTTAATCTCACATGGTTTATTTCCATAACCCCTTATTTTACCCACTCATGACCCTAACTCAGTTTTCATTCCTTGGAAATAGATTTGGTTTAGAAAAATTTTGTTGTATGGAAACTATTTTATTGCGAACTTCTTTGGACATGATACAATCTATTGATATTTTTTTTATTAAATAGTTTTTTATAAATTATGATAACTTGATCTATAATACTGGAATGAGTAGGTAAGTCATTTTAGGAAAAATAATTAGTTTCATTACTCAGCCCCTACTAGGGAACTATATTGTGTTTGTAGATATTATATTTAGAGACTTATATAATGCAAAGGTATCTCATTTCATTAGTGTTGTTCCATGATACCTTAGGAATTGATTGGGGAGTTAGAACATAGATCATTTTGGGATCAATGCAGTTGGTGTATTGCAGCCTTTGAGATTTTTTGGTTTTTTATTCCACTTTTTAATCTAATAAATTTTGGTATATTTGGTATTTTTTTTTCATATTACTTTTATTTATGTTAATTTGGTTACATGCATCATTCAGAGGCTATTTCATTATGGTATATTGGTTGTTGTTGTTTTATTTTCATAGGGAAATTATCCTCCAATTGTATTGAAGACCATGAAATTTATTACCAGCCTTTGGTGTCTTGGTTATGTAACCTAAATCCAAGTAGAAATTCCACCTCAACTCAAGGAAATAAGGATGTGTGGGATGTCATAAGTGGTAACAATTTTTTTCTTCTTGTGTATCAGTTCTTTCTATCGTGGAATTGAAAATTAATTTTGATTTAGTCCTTGAGTTGGGATGTTATAAATGAGTTTTACTATCAAAATCTGAAATATAGAGCATAAGAAGGCATAGGTAACCTATTTATGTAGAACCTTTATTTATTAGGGAGTTGGAACATGAGGGTTTTTAGACAGTTATAGGAGTTGTTACTTCATTTTGATCAGTTTAGAAAATGATAAGATCATGAAAAGAATTTTCTGAATGACTTCCCACTAGATGTTCATATTTCATTTTCAGTAATGATTTATGATTTTGATAAAATGAGTGGAATTTTGAAAAAATTTGTAATTTTTTTTTCAAATGTACGATTTTGAAAAGGGCCTAGATAATGTATTTTAATAATTGTTTTATTTTCCAAATCATGGATGAATTTTCAAAAAAAATTTAAAAATGGATAGTGATTATTTTTTTGAAAGAATTTTTGTGATATTATTGATATGGTAAATTTGAAATAATTAACCCTTCATTTTCTAGAGAGTGAGAATTATTGTGTTTTTTCTATTATAGAAAATTGAATTAGATCGATTTAAAAGAATCTAAATAGAGGAAACTATTAATAATGTGGTGTCAACTAAGCCATAGGTGAACCAATAACTGGTTTAGTGTATTTTAAGATATTTTCAATATGTGTATATGAGAAACAGATGGTATTAACCAAGGTAAGCAGATCATTCCATTAAATTCTATAAAAAAATAAACCCATCTTTTAGTATGATTTGGAACCATAAAAGGCATAGGTGTGGCTGGATAAGATGAATCAATTCTTCAATTTCCATATCACACAATTGAGGATAAAATTCTAGTTAGAAATGTATATGCTAGAGTATCTTTAACACTAGTGGTGGTATTTAGCAGTTTGGGATAATTTTGACCAAGGCACTACATGGGAATATTTTGATGAATTATTCAACAATAAATTGTATCCACACACATTTAGAATTGTGAGACTGAAAAAACTATTCATCTTGAAACAGGAGAGACTCTCATTTAAAGAGTGGATGGATATTTTTTTGAATATAGTATTATTTTCACCCAAATTTTCAGCTACTGATTGCTTGAAGGAATTCATTTTTCCATTGTTAATTAGGAAATAAATTATCTCAAATATTATCATGCTTTGTTTAACAAATTATTTATAGATTTTCAATAGAGAAATGATGGTAGAACGGTAAATATCATGAGCTATGTGCGGAAGGATTATGTTGATATCTATGGGAAATTATGGGAACTCTAATGTTGGTAATAATCAGAAGACGAACACCGATTTCCAAGGTAGGGGGATTACATAGAACAAAATGGTTAGATTAGAGAATCTTCCTCTTAAACAAATCAGTAAACCTAGATATTTACAATTTGGTTTGTTTGACCACATGAATTGTTATTATATATTACCAACTCAATCATTCCACAATTACAATCAGATGAGGAATATTTAGAGTTTTTATTGTTGTGCTCCACGACTAAGATTTAAGACACATCAAACAGTTTTCATATGATGTGTTCTTTAATAGGACAAGTAATGTTGAATAACTCTCTTCATTAGAATATGTAAAACCTTGTTGATTCTAGGAATACCACTAATCTTTAGGTTGGGTAATCCCAATAGGGAAATAATGAAAAATGTGATGTGAGTATAATATTTTATTGAGCTAACATGTAAAATTTGGATGATCAATATGGGCCATAAATGTTGATAGGTATGATTCATTTAAAATCTACCCTTATTCAAGATTTTTTTTATCAGTGAATACCTTTAATTTATTTCTTATCGTGTTGTTGAAATTAAATGATTAAATGTAGACATTGTCGTCTGTTAGGAAACATAAAACTCCTATTTTCCAAAGAGAATTTCAAGATTTTGTAAATTATAATTTTATATAACTATTTACAGAGGTGGATTAATATGGTATTTCACTATGCCCTATATTCATGTTTATAAAATAATACTAGGTATAGGGTGTTGGACTATGTTCGAATATCAAAATTATTCTTAAACCATAATGGTTATTTTTTTAATAATAATAGTGTTGAGGGTCTCTTTTGAGGAGATCAGAAAGTAAATCCTGTTGTAACATGCTTTTTGGAACCATGGGTTGGATATATCTCATTCTAGTGATCAGTTTTCACTTTGACATCAGAGGATGAGAATATGAAAAACTATTTTATAATAGTTTTATCACTTTAAAGATGTGTTTCACCAATACATACAAGGGTTTCCACCCACAAGAGAAGTATAGCGTACCATTTATCTCCTCCCAAGTACTAATCCAATTTCCATTCCATATTTTTAGATGGATCCACAAAATTATTGGAATTGAAATTCCATCTAAAAGAGTTGGAAATATAATGGATCATGTGACCCAGCACATCTCTATAGTCATCACTAGTCCTAGTTGTCTAAATGGATGACAGAACTCTTTGTTTTTGTGTCAATTATTGTAAGCCTAATAAATTTTTGATAAAGAATCAGTATCTAATTTTAGGCATTAGGTATCAATTAGATTAATTCATAGTAGACTAGTGGATCTCTAGGATTGAACTACAATAGATATATCCCCAGTCATGGTTTCATAAGGATTATATTCTAAAAAATATGTTTCAGGAGTAGATATGATCACTATGAGTATGTGGTTACTCATTTCAGTCTTATAAATGCACCAGGAATCTTTATATAATTGAAGTATTGGTTATTTAGGATGTATGTAGATTCTATTTTGGTGGTTTTTATGGATGACATAACCGATTATTCAAGGACTATGGTTGATCATGAGAAACACTTAGTGACATTGTTTGTAATTTTGTGGGATCTACTTTGTTTGCCAAAATTTAGAATTTTTATTTTTGGATAAATGAGTTATGATTTTGTGGCCATGTAATATATGAATGTGGATTTAATATGGATCCAAAAAATATAGAGGTTTATATCTCAGGGAAACCACCATGTAATGTCTTTGATATAGGAAATTTCCATGGCTTAGCATGTTATTACGGACATTTTGTACGTGATTTTTCAAAAAAAAGGTCCACCTAGGATATCATTGACAATGAATAATGCTAAATTACAATGGAATTAAGAATTTAATAAGTCTTTTCATGAGATTAATTTTCCCCTTACATCAAAACCAATCATGATATTTTCATAATTATAAAAATTATTTATGGTGTACTAGGATGATTCTTGGTCGGTTTCAGGATGTGGTCTCACATAGGGAGATGATTCTATTTATTAAGGCTCATAATAGTGAATATTTCCTGAGAAGAACTACCAGACATACAAATTTGAGTTATCTTCTTTAGTCCATTAATTAATTAATTTGTTTTATTAAATCTTTGTTGAGAAATTCAAAATTCATATAGATCATATGATCTATAAGATTATTTTCTCAAAAATGGATTTGAATCTGAGACAAAGAAGATGGGTGGTGTATTTCTAAATTTAAAACATTGACTTGATATATACATTAATTAAAAGAAATTCAGTTTAAGATGAATTAAATATGAATTCATATGCTCATTTGGCGAATGAGGTTTTAGATTAGTGTAAGTTGATGTTAGTGATAGTTGACACACACTTGGATTGTAATGACCATGGTAGTGTTGTAGTTTTCATTCCAATTTAATTGGTTCCCAATCTTCTGGATATTATTAATGATAAAAAAACACCACTTTCATAATTTGTTTCTATGAGTTTATAAATAAATGGTGGAGAGTCTTTTAATGGATGGAAGCTGGATGGAAGTTCAATTTTTTTTGGTTTTAAAATCTTGTGGTCATACCTATGGCTCATTAGGAAAACCATCTTAATTAATAACAGTATTCAAGATGGGATATTCATCCATGAATACAGAATATTTATCAGTCTCTAAAAGAATGGTTTTGTTCGGTTGGTATGAAACAAAATGTGTATAAGTTTTTTTAAAGATGTTAATATGTCAGCAGGTTAAGGAAGAGCACCAATCACCAGTGGGTATGTTATAGTTTTTACCTATTCATATTTTTAAATTTGTGTAAATTACCAAAGATTTTGTTGTTATTATTCGAATCATAGTTCATAAATGTGATTCTATATGTGTGAGAGAGGATCGACCAATGAAATTATATTATTTTCTTTTAGAGAAACCCTAATCCCCTTATCATATTCCAATATATCAAACCTAAAAAAATTGGGTATCCAAGGTAAAATAAAACAGCAAAAGGGGTGATCTTAGAAGCATTTTATGGTTATGTGTACAGTGGAATATATCATGAACAAATAAGGCCCAATTAATATGGAAAAGTAAATAACTGAAAACGGTTTTTTTAATCAATTAAATGAACATAATATAGAAGGAACAAAAGATGATAAAATAATTCCATATAAATAATTCCATATAAATTATCAAATGTGAATTAAAAATATACATCTATATTATAACAAATTTAATAATCCCATGGAATTTAAATAACTAAATTTATAATGATGGAATACATAATTATGTGTATCTTAATCATATTGTCAACACATACTTCCAATATATCTAAGTAAATAGATAATGCCTCATCCAAAACCCAATCAAACATGTCTCATGAGACCTTCCAATAATCGAGGGGATATAGTGGGACCTGGGCATCTATTACTAAATATAATTCATTACTCATATGAAATGGGTAAAATATAATCAACCTAAAAAATTAATAATAAAAAACTAACATATGAAATATTAATACTTATACCAATCAATAAACATAATCTTAAACCATTAATTATAAAATGGTGAATGGTAATTAAATGTTATATCCCATGCCGAACTGATAATGATCCATATAGAAAAATAATAAGGATGATATTAATAAAAAATATCATCATTGGATCATATTTCAAATTGATTTTTGATGACATTGACGAATAGTAATCCGAAGAAAATATCCTTGAAAACATTTATAAGAAAAATTACCTTTTCATTTTGAAAATCATATTTTAAAATGAATAGTACACCATTTTTATTAAATATAATTTTATTTCAAACTAAAATATTAATAAAATCTAAAATAATATTTAAAAAATTCAGTAATCAGGATGGTGTAAAATTCCAATCATTCCATATACGTTCAAATAATGATTCTTGTAACATTTTCTGTAAAATCCAAATGGGAATTATTTTTAAAATGACAAGGATATTTCTTATATTTTTTTTAAAAAATACAAATGATTATAAATTAATTTAATAAATCATTTTTAAGGGATTAAAATTAGTTTTGAAAATAGTTTTTCAAAACATTGATTTTGATGAGAAAGGATTTCTGACCGAAGGGTGAAATAAATTCTGATTTTCTGAATATCATTTTCTCAATCATTTTATGTAACAAAGAGTATAAAAATGGTAATAATATTAAAAATATTTCATGAATAAATATATTAAAAGGAAATATATTTATTCTATGATATAAATATCATTTAATTTCCCCTGGGGAAACTAAACCGAAAACAATCCCAAATAATGATGAGATTGGAAAATGAACTCTTAACACTTTGGTAACTTCTGAATCATAATCAACATAAAATAAATAGAATATAATGAAACTTTCAATACCATAAATATATTATGATTCATGATATATCATATAAAAGGAGTATTATATACATCATTAAAAGGAAATATGTGGTAAATATAGAATATATCTCATGGAGGTAAAAGTGAGTTGAGAAACACATGCATTAGGTATGAATTCTTTTTTATGTGTCCAAAACTCCTTTATAAAAAATATAGTTTTATTATTAATAGATGAAATAAGTGTAATAATATATATAATTCCAAATATGATCCTTTTATTACATTTTACCACCCATTTGTTAATAATATTTCATTATTTTCATATTTTGGGTGTAAATTGCCTTGTTTTCTCATTCATGTTTTGTTATGAATGTTACATTTATTGTATATATCATATTTTTCCATCATATCAAAAATAATAATATTTCTATAAATATAATATTTAATTATTAGATAAAATTTATAACCATCTATGAAATTTTGACAAGAAAAAATGAATTGCATCACTTCATAGAGATAGTATGTAGAATGTAGGCATGAGCGACGATATCATTACCCTAATGGATGAAAGGGTAAGTAATTAGGTGATATATTAATTTTAAAAAATCAATATCATCTAATACTTTTAAAATATATTAATTAATTTTATATTTATTACTTTTTAGGGGATGTGTAAGTTAAAAAAATCACATCACTTCGTGATGCGGTAGTCCACTGTACACACGAGCCATGTTATCATATTTGAAATGTAATGAAATGTAAAAAGGAATATGATATATTAAAATTAAATAAATATAAATTTTTCATAACTTTTATATATGTTTTTTAAATAAACCATTATATATATCTTTTATTGCTGGTTATAGAAAACAAACTATATCGGTTAATGAGGCGGTTGATTGTCGTACACATGATCGATGATTATCTTTCCCATTCGATAGATGTGGAGAGAGAGAAATTTTTTTAAATATACATAATACCATATAATTATATAAGATATACTGGTTTTATTATTTTTATAGTGTTAATAGAAAATTTAAAGGGGGAAATATGAAATAAAATGGCCGAGACTTGTTCAGATAATTCCCCTCTCTAAGAGAAACCTTCATTAGAACTCATCTTAATGACCCTAGGGTTCGTATTTTGGGAGTACAATAATAACTAGATTGTGTATAAGGATTTTGTGTAGAAAATTTTCAAGGGTTTGGTCAATACGAAGGGATTTATATTTATGAATAATTGAGGCTAAGGAGTTCCCTTTTATAGTGGGGAAAGGGGTACTTCTTGGAAATTTCCCAAAAGAATCCAAAATTATAAAGTAACTCACATTAAAAAAATCTTCCAAATTTCCCTAGATAATATATTGGTAATTATATTATGGATATTTGGAATTATAATATGATTTATACATGTTTTGGGTCATTTTAAAATCTTATATTCTTATTTTAACCCATAATATACCCATTTTAACCATCAGCACAGTAAATAATTTTTACTGTTTTTACTATTCATTTTGGTCCCAAATTAATTTGACCTTATTATATAATATAAATTTCATTGATTCCAAATATGGAACCCATTTTTTTTTAAATTCCATTCAAATATGTGGGAAAATATAACATAAAATTAATCTCTTAGACACGATGAATTAACATGTTATGAAATAGAGACTAATAAAAAATTTACAATGTTTTTATATAAAAATTCAATATAAAAATAATAAAAATGACATAAATTATTTAAATTGTTATATAAATAAACTAATTTAACTTTAAAACCAATTTAAAATTCAGTATCACTTTTTAATTAATTTAAACAAAAAAAGGAAATATTCAATTAAAATTCTTTCTTTTTCATTATTAATAAAAATTGAAGGCTTTAAAAAAAATCAATAAAATTCACCAAATTTTAATTTTTTTTATGATGATTTAAGAAACTATGATTATCAAGGCCAATATAAATTGCTAAAATGGTACAAATTTATTAGATATTATGTGTGCAATGTGTGACTAAACCTCATTTTAGAAAAAATATACTTTATAAAAATCATTTCTTTTACTAGAAATTGTTTCTCAATTTATTTATAATGAATAGATAACCATGGAATTTATTTCCTAAATTTTTAAACAATATAATTTTCATAATTTATTTATTACTATTCATACACTCTACCTTAAGAGTAAATTTATAAAGGTAATGTTAAAATAATAATACTTTAATAGAGTGTTATGTTTTATTAAAACCTGATATTTTGTTTATTGGAAGCTGAATAAATGATTGAATTTTTATAAAAAAAATTATTCATAAATTCCTAGTGTGATATAATCTCTTCTAATATTTGTTTTTTTATACATTGTCGAACATTATGTTCCTATTTTAAAATCCTCTGGTGTTACAACCCCCCCCCCCCCCTTTAAAAACATTACACCCTCACAATTTAATATTAATATCAATAATCAAGTTTTTCACATTTGTAAATAGATTTATCAAAATCCCACATCTCCAGTAGGATTGATAAAATACCCTCTTGATAAGTGTGAATGGTATGTATGAAGGTCATATGAAATAACACATAACTATGTTTCTAGTTAAGAGAACAATGGTGGAATGTTAAGCTAAAGAAATGGAAGAAAATATTAAATAATTATAGAGAGTGATATAGGTCATTGATCCAAATAAATTGATTGATCGTTGTAAGGTTAAAGAACTCAAAACAAAAAAATATATGATTGTTTAAAATACCATCAGTTCAATATATGTGAGGGTATTAGGATAACATTTTATTTTAACTAGTACCCAATCCCTGGATTTTCATGAAATAATCATTTTAATTACAAATTCACACACACCAGCTCTTAATTTAAAGTTATTGGAATATTTATAAAAATTAAATATATCAATAGAATGATAGTGAAAATGGACACGTATGTAGTAGGTTAATGAGGATACACATGTCATTGAATTAATGCGCTATAAAATAGATAATCGGTTTCTTAAAAGTGAAAAAATAAAGATAATAATATATTCTATATATTGTGATTAGTGTATCCATGACTAGATTAATAATCTGCATTTGTTTCATGGAGTGTATAACGACAATGTGTCATAGAAAAAATGGGAAACGAACCCAATGGTAGTTGATAAATGAAAATCCATTTAAAAAATACAGTGTAATATGAGTTTAATGGTGTGTAACATTATGGTGGAAGAAATGAATATAAGGTCTAAAAAAGGGGTATTAATGAACTAAAACCACATTATAATAAATGATAGAGAGTGTTATGTATATCAAATCAGTAGAAGCCTAAAAGATTCCACTTTAGTTCATAAGAACGACAATGTATGATGTATTTCCACAAGCATTGGCCTAAAAATAAATTTTTGGGGGGATAGGGTATAATATACATCATAAAATGGTTTTGTTTGAGAAGACATATTAAAAAATCAACACAACACTAGTCACATAAGATAAGATACTGTTTACATGTGCTTCACACTGATTACTGAAATATTTTCTTTCTTTATCCAATTAAATACACCAATAATATGATATTTAAAAATGAAAACAATATAATAATATTATGGGAGACTATTTCTCGAGTTATGGGTGAATCAATTAAATATTAATACAAATTTAAATGGGACAGAAAAGAAAATTATGAATTTCATGTGCATTTAATTAAATAATTTGATCTGAATTCAATATAGTGGTAAATAAATTTCATTAAATACACTATATTCATATACATTTTAGTGAGATAAAACACTCTATAGGATAAAATGTATAATGTAATATATTCTAACACATTTCAGAGAGATGGAATGCATGTTGTGAGATACATCTATGTAGAGCTACAGACTGATTTAAAATACATGATGAAAAACTATACAATTCAATGAATACTATACAAATAATATATATCAACAATATAGTGAAATTGTTCATCCCTTACCATGTTAAATCCTCCAATAAATTTTCCCCAATCTCATTTTAGTGGGTTATCCTGGATCCCTGGTTTCCTCTATATTTCACTCAGGTTTTCCATTGTCCATATTTTTTCATATTCTTGGACTTTCACAATTGGATATCAAACTACCAATAGAATGTTCTTCACACTAGTTCCTTCACAAGTGTGAAAATACTAATGATTAGGAAATATCATGGGGTGTCTTTCTGGGTGATCTATGTGTTAAAATAGTGGAATGAGTAGAATAATGCGCTAAAACTATCACATGAAGCAGCATGTGGTGTATAGTTTCAAAATGATGGTTCCATCATCCGGTGATCCTAACAAACAAACTATGAATTTCATCATACCTGAACTCTAATTTATGATACCCTAATATCCATCCATGATCTCTAAAGATATAATTGGGAAGTTTATAAATATCAATCGATCTTGATACTTGATCATAGAAACTATGAAAAGATATATTCGTTTATAAAATAATACAAGATAATCATCGGTCGATTTTCTATTAATATTAAAGAATTGTTAATTAAAATTAGAATTAAAATAATGTTGTATAAAACCAATATATCAATAATCAGTATTAAATTAATTATACATTTTTTGTATCAATGAAATGTATCGATCCTAGAGAGATCACCAAACTGGGTTTTGTCTCACCCCACAATTATTTTTTCCAAAAAGAAGATCAGGATTCAAACCATACGTAGGTTACTTATTTTACTTACTATCCCTAAACTGAGTTTTCTTTTCAGTCATATAATATTGTCATTTTCACAGAATTTAATTCAAGATAATAATGATACAAATAATGTAATGATATTTTTAGTGTTACCAAAAAAAATGTCACTCTATGCTTTTCCCTTGTATCTTTAGGTTTCTATATCATCATTACCTTGTGGTGATTTTCATTTGCGAAATGTAAAATGTAGGTAGTTTACTAATCTTTTGAAAAATAAGGGACAGAAAGAAAAATTCATCTAGGGTGGGAACCTAGTTAGTGAAATGTTTTTTCACATTTTGTAATTAACATGATAGTGGTTCCACGATAAGGATTTTCTCTCATGTTTAAGTACACCATTTATATTTTTTTAAATTTTACCACCATTAACACTTCTTATAGTGTGCATGATAATATTTAAATTTTAAATTTATTTTTATGATGTCAAAATAAATAAATAAAAGTTAGGTCCTTGTCATACTTCACCATCATTTTTGAAAATTCCAATTAATAAAAGATGTTTTTGTCCTAATAAACTATTTTCATGTGTATAATTTATTGAATTTTAAAAAATATATATTATGATTTTATTATCTTACATGTTTTGAGTATCCCAAACTTGTGGTAAAATTCAACTGAAGCCTACATCATTAGTTATTTTACCTTCATTACTTTTTCCTCACTAAATGATAAAACAAACCTCAACCCCATAAGGATGCGTTTAACAAATGGTAATAACAAATTTATATTAACCTTTAGATGTTTTAATACATCAAAATAATTGGCCTTTTGGATCAATTAGTAGATAATTTCCTTCAATTTTTCTCTACATAATTACTTCTTGGATCGTTCACAATTCTCCTTCAACTCTCATCAACACATCAATAATTGAATCCAACTGTGAACCCCATATACAAATTCATTAAAAAATAGAGATGTGATACATTACAACATGAGTTAATATTTTTTCAATTACTTCACAATAAGAATTTTCCATTAAATATTCTTGATCAAAGAATTGAGAAGTGGGAATTTTTGTATTTTCTCTTATAAGCAATAGAACCACTGTTTTCTCTACTTTGATCCTAAAATAAATAAATGCATCTATTTTCTTCCTTAAATCATTAGATGTTACACCCCGAACCATGTTACCCAGAGACGGTGCATTATTACATAACATTGTCATGATCAGAAGAGGTCAAGTCCCGAAAGAACAATCAGTTTAGTAGCCTTGGAAGTAATAGATACATATTTAACATTTTCATTACATTTTGAAAAAAAACAACATTAGGTATCCTTTGAATACACTCATATCCCTTAGTATATCCCTACAAGTCTATCACAATATAATTATTCACATCCTGGGAAAAATTAAACATAAGAAAGGGGTGATATCAGATTCTTAGTAAGAATAAAAATATAGCATAAACTATCATAAATTAGTATACATATTTAATCCAATGTATAAGACTATATCATAAAACATTTAAACATAAACATCAACATAATATGGAAAAGATAAATCAAATAATTCCATTTACTTATTCACATGGATATTCTACAAGATTAATAATCACATGTAATATCAATAGCTAAACTCATAATGATGAAATGCATAATTCTATACATCATAACCACAAGTTCAGGCCTTGTGCAAAAACAATAATTATAAATTTTTTCAAGGCCTGTACAAAGATATTAGTTTGTCTCATGAGACCTACCAATGCATCGAGGGACAATAGCATGCCCTACCCATCACTTACTACATCCAATGCATTCTCATATGAAATTGTTGAAACATAACATAAAAATTCGTATTAAAACTAACATACGAAATGTAAATACATTAAACATAAACCATGAATGGTATAAAAATATAACATCCATAGTCAAATATTTCACAAAATCTTCAATTTAATATAGAAATATTGTGTCATAAAAATCAACTTCAAACAAGCGAAAAATCTAAAAAGGATGTTGACATAGATGAAATAAATCCAAAAACTATTTGAGTGAAATATCTCTTGGTAATTTGAAAAAATTCAAAAGTAAAAAACTTCTATTTTTAAAATATTCTTATAAGAATGTAAGGTATTTTTTGAAGGTGTTAAAATGGTGGAAAATAGTTGCACCTATAGTAGAAGTTAAAAAAACATTCTTTCCTTCATTTTGTCAAAAAGGTCATAAAAGAATTTGTTTGGAAAAGAATAGAAAGATTCCATTCAAATATTTTTATAAAAAATCAAAAAATGGAATAAAATACTTTAAACCATAGTCTATGTAATAATAAAAATGTTTTGAAATACATTTTTGTGAAACAAATATGTGGATGATAATTTAGACCCAGTAGATACTTACGTATAAACTACCTCAGATAATAGAGTGATTGTAAAATTAACCATTACCTTGTACTTTTCCTTAGTCTAGGGTACATTGAAATCATATAAAATAGTTAAATCATTGTTATTAAATTATAAAACAACCACATACATAAATATGATATCATATATGGTCCTCTATTATTGCATTGTTAAAAATATTTCAGTAATATCATTATTTCAGGTGTTATCTGATTCAATTTCCTTTATATGGTTTGTTACGTATGTCATGTTTGTTATGGATTAGATGTATTTGATTCATATACAGAATTATATTATGTTTTTATACATTATTTTTAATCATCAAATGAATATTATTCTTAAATGGATATGATGGGGAATGAAATCACATCACGTCGTGGAGACGGTAAGTCGTATGTATGCAAGAGCAACAATATCATTCAATTGATGGTGAAATATTATTTTAATGGATGGTATATTATATATAAAAAATAAATAACATGTTATATTTATTATTTAAATCAATTATATATCATTTTTATACCCATAAAAAATGAAGTGTTTAATAAAAAACTCCACCACGATGTGGAAACGGTAAGCCGTATGTACGCACCTATGGTGACTTTGTCATTCATAGGATGGATAGAGTAATTAATATGGTTTTAAATTATTTATAATAACGTCAAAATATTTTTAAGGTACTGGATTTATTATTTTTTTATGGAAAAAACAAAGAAAAAGGAAGTGGAAGAAGAAAATAACACTGAAAGAGGTGATGAAATAATTACCTCTTCTTCGAGTTCTTCCTTTTGATTTGAACAAATGGGATCCTTAGGATGGATTTATAATCAGATTTGAAATCTAGGTATAATTGAGGGTATTTGGGAGGATATTTTATCAGGGTTTGACCTAGATGAATGGCTTTAGAGGTGTGAATTTGAGAGAAGGGGAAGTACCCTTTTATAAGAGAGGTGAGGTGCACTTTAGGAAAAGCTTGAAATAGTAATTTGTTATAAAATAATTTTGAGTTTCTAATAGCTCTAAATTGATTTATTTAGATTATAATATGGGTATGGGTAACAAAACTATAATCCAATAGGTTTTATACAAGTTTAGGTAACCATATAAACCTTGTCTTTTAGATTTAACTCTTTGTTGAATAGTTTAACATTCAACATATCTTATTGTATTTTTAAATTACATGGTTAATAAACATAAAATTAAACGTCAAGAGAAACTAAGGTGGTTCATTAAAAACATATCTAACCTTATATAATTCCATTTTATGAACCTTGTATTTTTAGAACTATTATATAATTCTATAAATTAGTATTTATTTTAAAAACTAATTTAAAAAAAATTTGATGTTATTTAGTATTTAGTTTTTGTGAAAGTCATAATAATCTGATTTCTTATAAAAAATATATTGAATAGACTATAACATGTCATATTAACTTGTAAAACTATTTTAATTCATTAAAAGTCTCAATTTATATTTATTTTAATATTTATAATGTCAATTATTTTAATCATTCATTAATAAGATAATTATTACATCATCATTGTTTCATAAATAAATTTAATTATTTAATGTCTAAAAATTATAAATAAAATATGATTATGTATAAAATCTTTTTATATTTCTATTTAATATTTATTGAAGAATTTATCTTTTGGGTAACCCTATATTAAAAATGTTTTATTTATTAAACTTTTAATTTATCACTTTTAACTCTTCATTAGATAAAATATAATAAATGTTATAATTTAATCTAAGTGGATAAAAAAGGATCATGTTTTTTTCCAAAGGTTTATTATTGTCTAAATACACTTATCTAATAGAATTACGACATGTTTTAGGGTAATTATAAAATCATTATTACCTTTAATCACCATATTTACTTTTAACCATGGGAAATAAAATTCAAAATTTACTATTCATGAAAAAATAGATTCATCCTTTTGAACCAAATTTTACATAATGTTTTCAACCATGTCTCTTGGACTTTGGAAATTAAATTCATAAAAGTACTAAAACGATGTTTTATGAATATTGTAATATGTGTCTAGAAGGTAGGTAAAAGACATTAAAAAGTTCCATAAAATTTTATATGTTGAATCTTTTTATAAAAGGACACCAATTAATTACATTGGACTAATATAGGTATAATATATCTATTTTGACTTTAAAAAAATTTAATTAAAAATATTTATTTAAAAAAATTATGTTTTAAACAATAACAGAGTGTTTTCACTATTTATAAAAAAGTGAAAGTTTTTAGAAAAATACCAAAAACTCACTCAAAGATAATTTTGATATTCCAAATAAAAAATGAAGTCCACATTGGAAACTAAAATTTATCAAATTCCAAAAAAGTGGGTATTACTATTCACAACATCTTTTTAAATGGCTAGTTTGATGGGTCGTGGTCTGCTAGAAATCGAAGTTACATACAACTCAAGCTATTGAATTATTCAAAGAGAAGTGTACAATGGAAGCTTGGGTTGTTACATTCTTCCCTACATCAAATAATATCGTCCTAAAAATTTATAAAATATTATTTCATAAAATAATTTGTGGGGTTCTTCCTGAAAAGTTCCTCAGGTTCCCATGTTGCCTCTTCCATTTTATGGTTTCTCCAAGGAACTTTTACCAGTCGTGTTGTTCGGTTTCTCAAAACTTGTTCTCTAGTTTCAAGAATCCTCATAGGCTCTTCACCATAAGATAGACTGGGTTCTAGTTCAATTTTTTCATAGGTGACTACATGCATTGGTTTAGTCATGTATTTCTTCGACAGTGATACATGGAACACATCATGAACTTTGGAGGGACTTGGCAGAATTTCCAAATGATAAGCTATAACTCCAATTCATTCTACACTTTAGAAATGTCTGATGTTCTCGAGACTTAATTTTCCTTTCATACTAAATCTTATAACACCCTTCCATGATGTTGACTTCAAGAAAACTTGATCTCATACTTGAAATTCCAAATCCTTCCTTTGGTTATCGGTATAATTTTTTTTCCAACTTTTAGCTGCATTGATGTGGGGTTGGATAATCTTCACCTTTTCCATTATTTCCTCAATAAGTTCTTGGCCTATGAGTTTTCTTTCACAAACAACATCCCAACAAGTTGGTGTGAAAAATCTATTTCTATATAATGCTTCATATGGGGCCATCCAAATACTTGAATGGAAGCTATTATGATAGGAAAATTCTACCATAGGTAAATATTGATCCCACATAACTTTAATGTCATGTGAGAAAAATATCAACAAGTATTATAAGGTTGGAATAGTCCATTCTGATTTTCCATTAGTTTGAGGGTGGTTGGAAGTTCTCAAAAAAAGTTCATTATGGAGGGATTTCATAATACATTTCTAGAATCTTGAAGTAAAGTGGGGATCAGGATCAGAAACAATCAATAGGGGAACATCATGAAGTCATACAACATTATTAATATATAGTCTTGATAAACATCAAAGTGGTAAATCTTATCTTATAGAATGAAAATGTACTTACATGGTAAGACGATAAACAATGACCCATATTGTATCATTCATTTTTGGAGTCTTTGGTATACCCGTGATAAATTAAATTTTAATAACATCCAATTTCCACTCAGTTATGGGAAGAGGTTTCACAACTCCTCCAGGATATTGTATTCTAGCCTTAACCTATTGAAAAAACATACATATTGACACATAATAAATGATCTCTTTCTTAATGTTGTCCCAACCAAAATGTTCCTTCAAATCTCTATACTTCTTAGTGCTACTAGGGTGTATAGTGAAATTGGAGATATGAGGATAAAACAAAAATTCCCTTTTTAGATTATGTATATCAGGAACACAATGTCTCTTCTCAAATTTCAAAATTACATCTTTATATAAAAAGTCGATCAATCTCACAAAATTCACAACCTTAATTTTCGTTTGAAACTACTCATCATCAGTCTGAGAACTTTTTATGTTTTCTAGTAAAGATAAATTTTCAACCATTTGAAAAAGTATCGATGTTTCACCTTCCATGATTATTCCCATAACCATCTTTACTAGAACCATGAATGTTGGATCCCTTCTAACTCAAATATTGTTCTGAACTCCATGATCCTTTCTGTTCAAAGCATCTTCCTCCATATTTTTCTTCCCTGGTGGTAGTTTATTGTAAAATAGTAATCCTTGTGTAGTTCAAGCTATCACCTATGCCTCATGTTGAGTTTTTTCTATAATAAAATATACTTCAAACTCTTGTGATCAGTATATATCTTTCATTTTCACCATTGAGATAGTTTCTCCATTTACTCAAAGAAATGATTGTAGCTACTAACTCAATATCACAAGTAGGATATTTTTGTTCATGAATTTTTAGCTGTCGTGATGCATAGGCAATAATTCTATCATTCTCCATAAGTACCCAAACTAATCTTTTCATTCAAGCCCAACTATAAATAAAAAACCCATCATTCCCTGATGGTAGAGTCAATATAGGATCATTGACTAATCTTATATTCAATTCATAAAAACATTTTTTGCACTATTTTTCCAAAAAAATTTAACCCCATTATGTGTGATCTTGGTTAATGGGTTATCCAATCCGGCAAAATTTTGGACGAAACGCCGATAATAACCTACAAAACCAATAAAACTGCATACCTTAGTTATAATCGTCGGTGCTGGCCATTCATGGATTACCCTTGACATTGAAGGATAAAAATATCTTCTATCCTTAGAGGTAATATGGCCACGAAAAGAAATCTCTTAAATCTAGAATTCACACTTGCTAAAATTCCCATATAGTGTTTTTCTTATAAGAGTCTTTAGAATAGTGCGCAAGTGATTTTCACGATCTTCGTATATTTTCATGTATACCAAAATATCATCAATAAAGACCACTAAAAACTCATCGATATATTACACGTAAACTCTATTTCATTAGATCCATGAAAAAAGAGGGTGAATTTTTTAGTCCAAACGGCGTTACTATAAACTCGTAATGCCCATACCTGGTATGAAATGATATCATTGGATTGTCTTCCATCATCACGTACAATTGATTATATCCAGATCCATGGGCAATATTTGGAAATATTGAGCTCCATGAAGTTGATCGAATAAATAGTAAATGTGATGTAGGGGATATTTGTTCTTTATTGTTATAGAATTGATCTCCATATAGTCAATGCACAACCTCATAGATCCTTATTTCTTCTTCACAAAAAGAAAATGGGATCCACATGGAGAAACACAAGTGAGATTAAATCCTTTATTACTCAACTCCCCAAGATGTTTCTTTAGTTAAACTAATTCCATAGTGTTCATTCTATAAGGGGTCTTAGATATGGGACTTGAACCAGAAATTAAGTTAATGGAAAACTCAATTTCTCGTTTTGGATGATATCTAGGAAAATCCTTAAGAAATACATGAACATATTCTTTCATAATATCTTCATACCCTATTTGAACATTAATTTCCTCACCCATAGTTATTTCACTCTCTACATCCATAATAATTAAATTTAGTAGAGCTACTGGGGGTGGATCTATATGAGAATCAGATGGTGTTGTTTCGACTCTAAATATGTGGGATTCTTTATCATCATCAGAAATTGTATCCTATTTATTCTTAAAATAAATTTTCACATCATGGTCTGGAAGAAAATCCAACCCAAGGATTATATCAAATTCAATCAGGGGTTTGAAAATAATATCTACAGAGAAAGCATGTTTATATGCCCTAATGGTAACTGATTGGAAAAACATTGTTGCATTGATACATCCATTACGATTTTTGACTAACACCTCACTTGTTAAGTCAAATTGGAAATATATAATTTTAATGGAAAATTGGGAAGATATTAAAAAAATTGATGATCCATAATCAAATAGAATATCTGCCAATTTTGATGAAATGATTATAGTACCCCCACCATGTCATTCGGAGCTTCAACGTCTGCAGTTGTGATCGCAAAAGCTTGGTCATTCACCCAATTCCTTTTCTGCGGTAAGATTCATTAATTCTAAGTACATTAATTTATATATTTCCCCATTTCATTAAAATTGTATCATTGAACATTGACAACCTCTTTCTTCCCCTTGAAATCATGATCTTGGTTTCCTTTTCCCCCACCCTTGTAACAAAATTCCATCCCATTTAGGAATGTAGCAGCATGTTTCTTCCCACATTTACTACAGGATAGAAATTTAACTTTCCCCATCTTCCCCTTATTGCCTTTTCCAGAGTGTTCAACAAGTCTCTTCTTATCTTACATCACTTCAAAGTCAAAAGACATATAGAATTACTTTACTATCGTGATAGCACAAAAGACTATATATTCGTACAAAGAGAAAGATTAAGAGACTAATGATTGAAGTATAAATGGTTATAATCCATCAAATAATCTATCAATCTTAATTATTTAGTCACGTATATAATCTACAGGATTCCTTGCTACCATTGTATAGTTATCCTCATACTTTGCGACATTCTTATCCTCTGTTTTCCTCAGACTCAAGAAATTGCCCTTCCATATCCGCTCAATGTTCATGAGGGAATTTTTTTTCTATGAAAGGCTCCTTAAACTCCCTCCATTCCATATTGGATACTACTTCATCCTCCTTTGTGTTTGGAACTAATGACCACCATTGATATGAATCTTGTGTGAGGCAATAAACTACCATGACAAATTTTCCCCTTTTTCTACTCACCAAAGCATGAAATATTTTCTCTTACAAACATATCCATTTCTCAACTACAAATGGATTTGTAGTCCCATTGAATGTTGGTGGTTCTTCCCTCATGAATAAGTCTAACATTTATCCTTCGCATTGAGGATCATGCTACTCTATATTGGTAACATTATATTCATAACCTGAGTGAGTTGTCCCAGTATGGTTATATGTTGTTCTGCACTAGTTGAATCACCAGATCCCCTATAATTATCTTGAGTAGGAGGGAATTGCCTACATGGATTAAATTTATTTTCATGGTTACCATTCCTTCCACTAGGATTCATTTCTAAAAAATGGTATACACTAAGTTATTTTATGAATCGCAATGCATAATTCCAAAATTGTAAAATACCTAACATTATTTGAATAGTTTATACATATAATCCATAAAAATGTGTTTTCTTTGGGGAATTATTTACTCATAAATCTTTCATAATGGTTTTTAATGAAAATTTGTGTTATCTTAAGCATATCTTCTCATAGTGTAAAACCAGGTGCGTAGTGAGGTGTTTTTTGTGTACCAGGATACCCCGGGTCAAGCCCTAAAATCATTGTCAGAGTTTTCACTACTAGGTACATCTGTTCCAGAACCACTTCGACTTGTAGTATCTAGATATGTATATATTTCTTGTAAAATCCACATAATATTTACATTACCAAAATTTTTAGATGTTATTCTATACTAATCCTCAATGACTATCTTTGGGTAATGTTATCTAATCAGTTTTTTTCTACATCTATTTTCCAAGGATTATACTAAACTCACTTTAATACCAACTATAACACCTTGAACATCGTTAACTAGAGTCAGTTCATTATCACATAACTTTGTCATGATCACAAGAGATCATGTCCCGAAAGACAGATCAGTTTAGTAGCCTTGGAATTACTAGATAAATACATATGTTTTACATTATATTATGAAATAAAAAAACAACATTGTTTCTCCTTTTAACACACTAATATCCCTTAGCCTATCCCTATAGGTATATCATAATATACTTATTCTCATACTTAGAAAAATAATACATAAGAAAGGGGGAGCTCAGAATCTTAGTAAGGATAACAATATAGTGGAAATTATCATAAATAAGCATAAACATTTAAGACAACATATAAGACTATAACAAAATAATTTTAAACATACAATTATTCCTAATATGGAAAAGATAAATCAAATAATTCCATATACTTATTCACAGGGATATTCTATTAAATTAATAATCACATGTAATATCAATATATAAACTCATAATGATGCAATGCATAATGTCAGACATCTTAGCCACAAAGTCAAGGAATTGTTCCAAGAACCTAAATATAAACATTTTCAAGGCCTTGTTTCAAGACACTATTTTGTCCCATTAAACCTACCAATTCATCGAGGGGCTATAGCGGGCCCTGACCATCACATACTACATCCAATGAATTCCTCATATGAAAAGGTTGAGATATAACATAAACATTCATTTTAAAACTATCATACAAAATGTTAATAATTTAACCACATACCATGAATTATAAAAATATAGCACAACTTCAATAAAAAAATATCACAAAACCCTCAATACAATATGTAAATATTCTATCATAATAAATCAACTTCAAACAAGTGTAAAATACAAAAAAATTGTTGTTGACATAGATGAAATCAATCAAAAAAAAATTTGAGTGAATTATCCCTTTCTACATTGAAATCATTTTAAATTAAAGAAAAAATTTATTTTAAAAATATTCTTATAAGCTTATAATGGAATCTTCGAAGGTGTTATAAGGGCGGAAAATAGCTGCACCAGCTGTATAATTTTAAAAAACATTCTTTCCTAAATTTTGTTGAAAAGGTCATAAAAGACCTTATTTAAAAAATAACGTGAAGATTCTTTTGAAAACATTTTATTAATATTAAAACATGGTTATAAATGATTTTAACCCATAGTATAGGAAATATTAAAAAAAATTGAAATACATTTTTGAGTAACATGGATGTGGATGATAAAGAAGTCTCATTATATACTTATTTATAAACATCCTCGGATAATAATGATATTGTAAAATTAACCCTTAGCTTGAAATTTTACATAGTAAAGTGTACATTATCCTATTGTATAATTGTTAAATCATTGTTATGATATTATAAAAGAACAACATACATAAATATGATATCATATATGATCCTATAATATTTCGTAGTTAAAAATATTTCAGTAGTATCATTCATTCATGTGTTATTTAATTTTTTTTCATTATTTGTTTTGTTACAAAAGTCATTTCTGTTATGGATAGGATGTATTTGATTCATATATTTAATGATATTAAAATCTTAAACGTTATTTTAAATTATAAAATTAAAATTATTATTGAATGGTAATGACGGGGAATGAAATCTCATCGCGTTGTGCAGACGGTAAGTCGTACGTACACCCGAGCGACAATATAAATCTATTGATAGTGAAATCTTATTTTATTGGATGTTATATTATATATAAAGTATCATTAACATGTTATATTTATTATTTTAATTAATTATATATCATTATTATAACCATAAAAAAATTAAGTGTTGAATAACAAACTACACCACAACGTGGAGACGGTAAGTTGTACGTACGTATGTATGGTGACTTTTTCATTCATAGGATGGATAGAATAATGAATGTTGTTGTTCCATATTTATAATAAAATAATAGTATGTAGAAGGTACTAGATTTATTATTTTGGTATGGAAACAACAACAAAAGTGGAAGTGCATGAAGAAATGAACACTAAAAGAAGTGATGAAGTAATTACCTCTTCTTCGGGTGCTTCCTTTTGATATGAACAAAAGAGCACCGTAGAATGGATTTCTAATCAATGTAAGGCCTCTAGGTTGAAGTTAGGGTTGTTGGGAAGATATTTGAGTAGGGTTTGGCTGATACAAATGGCTTTGTAGGTGTCATTTTGAGAGAAGGGGGAGTACCCTTTTATAAGAGAGCTGACGGGCACTTTAGGAAAAGATTGAAATATTAAATTATTAAAAATAAATTTCAATTTATAACAGACCCAAATGGAATTATTTCTAGGATAAGGTTGGTATGGGTATAAAAAATCTCAAAAAATAGGTTTTAGACAAGTTTAGGTCACTATATTAACCTTATCTTTTATATTTAACTCTTAGTTAAATAATTTAACATTTAACATTTCTTCTGGTATATTTATATTACATGGTTAATAAACTTACTATAAAATTCCCTAAGAACATCAAGTGGTTAATTAATGACATATCTAACCTTATCTAGGTCCTTTGGATAAAGATTATATTTTTAGGACTGTTATATAATTTAATAAAATAGTATTCACTTTAGAAACACATTTATGTCAATTTTGATACTATTTATTATTTGGTTTTTTTGAAAGTCATAAAAATATGATTTATTAGAAAAGAAGTAAATTTAATCAACCCTAACATGTCATATTAAACTATAAAATTCATATAATTATTTATAAGTCTCAATTTTTTTTATTTTAATATTTATAATATCAATTATTTAAATCATTCATTAATAAGATAATTAATGTATCATTATTGTGACATCAACAAAATTAATTATTTAATGTATAAAAATTATAAATAAAATACCATGATATAGGATATATTTTTATATTTATAATAAATATTTATAGTAAAATATATCTAATGTGAATCCCTATATTAAATATGTGTTTTTTATTATATTTTGAATTTTACACGTTAAACTCTTCTTTAAATAAAATATAATAAATGTCCTAATCTAATCAAAATGGATCAAGTAGAATCATATTTTTGTCCTCAAGTTGATTTTTGTCGAAATAAACTTATCTTATAGAATTTGGACGTTTGTTAGGATAATTTTAATATTATTGTTACCTTTAAATACCGTATTTACTTCTAACCGTGGTAAATAAAATTCAAATGTAACCATTCACCAAAAACTATTTTAATATTATTTAACGACATTATACTTACGGATTTCAACAATGTCTCTCAGATTCTTTAAATTCAATTCACAGAAGCGGTAAAATTACATTTTATGAAAATTTAGAAATGTTCCTAGAAGGTAGATAAAGATGTTAAAAAGTCCAATAAAATTTTAAATGTCTAATATTATTATACAATGACTCTAATGAATTAAATTAGACTAATATAGGTATTATTTATCTATTTGACCTTAAAATAAATTTTAATTAAAAATATTAATTTAAATAAAATATCGGTTTCAAACAGTAATACAATGTTTTTCACTATTTATTAACAAATTGAAAGTGTTTAGAAAAATACCAAAAATTTTCCCTAAGATAATTTTGATTTTATGAATCCAAAAAATAAGTCCATTATAAAAAAAATTAAAAATTTATAAAATTGTGTATTACTATCCATAACTGCTTTTTAAATGGCTAGTTTGATTGGCCATTGTGTGCTAGAACACAATGTTGCCTACAACACAAGCTATTGTATTATTTAAAGAGAAGCATACCATGGAATCTTGGGGGTTACATTAGATTCGATCCAAAAATAATATACTTTATTACCTTAAAACAAAACAACATTGTTAATTTCATAGTCAATATTCATAATAAAATAAATTTGTTCTCTATCTGATTCAAATGGAGGTAAAATGTTTAACTATCTCATTCACTTCTACATTCCAATAATTCATTGAAGTGACTCAAAATGTAACAATTCTAATGATCAGTCATGTTTGAATGGAAGTTGGAAATAGAAACATGTTATTATGAGGTGAAGATTGAGAAATACCTTATCAGTCCAAAAACCATACTAGGAGAACAATATAAATCTTCTCATTTATTCACTTTCCCCACCAGTCACATTAAGTTACAACATTTAGGGAGAGGAAAGAATGTTTGAAATAAGTAAAATTATTTTAAACACATACCTATATAAAAGAAGAATTATTTATTAACTCTAGTAACTCTATACATACTCATCAAATAGGGAAATAATATAGTAATCCTAAACAATATCCACATACCTATATAGAATAAAATATGGAACTTTTTGAAAAAGATTATGAACAAATGTGAAAAAAAAAATATGATCCTATGAAAAAAATATGAACCTATAAAAGGCTAAATACACCATTCCAGCATCACTAAAACACCATAACACAAATAGAAATCTTAGACATATATATTTCCTCCCATCGATTCCCTTTTCCATTCATACACATTAATGTTCTACAATCAAGGATTCTAAAGAAAGTGTCAAAGAGGAAAACTGATGTGAAAAACATACCTATAGAAAAGAATAAATATTAATTGGTTCTAGTAACTTTATATATACTCATCAAAGTGGGAAATATGACATTAATCATGAAAAAAATCCATTTACTTGAATGGAAAAAATATGAACCTATCTAAAAAAATATGACAATATTTTAAAAAATATGAACCTATTGAAAAATATGAACCACTAAAAATATCTAAACTCAACATTCCAATAGCACTAAAACACCAGAACATCATGAATGTAAATCTTAGACGTACCTGGCACCTCTCAGACATACATGGAACCTCTCATAGATTTTCTTTTCTATCCTGAATCATAAATGTTCTACATTTAAGGATTGTGATGTATTTTTCAAAGAGGGAAAATGATCTGAAAAACATACCTATAGAAATAATAAATCTTCATTAACTCAAGTAACAATGTATATACACATCAATGTAGGATATAAGATAGTAATCTTGAATAGAATATGTGTACCTGTATGGAATGAAATATGGACCTATTTAAAAAAATTATGAAAAAATTAAAAAAATTATCTTCTTAAAAAATATGAACCTATAAAAAAACAACTCCACATTTCAACAGCTCTAAAACACCTCCATCATGGGATACATTGAGGGGGTTTTAATGTCCAAATACGCACTAATTTTTTCTATAACTATGCTCCCCAATGAATCATCCAACCCCTCCCCATAACATTATAGAAAATTCCAAACCAACTTTTAATAAATATAATACATAATAAAATAGTGAAATAACCTATACTAGGGGTGTTACATCACCCCTCACCTATTATTGATATGTTTAATAACACCTCCGTAGGTTCATATTTGAACATCAATTATAAAAAATCTATAGTGTTAAAACAATATAAAATTCACTTGAATGTAAATATAATATGAATGCATATCATTGAATGAAAAAATCATATCATATATGAATATAAATAATTTAATATGTTTTAATATATCAAATAATTAATAAGAAATTGGTAAACAAACGTAAAAATTCTTTTTCATTGTGAACAAACTTAATTAAAAATTACGTTTTTTTTTTGTTTTTTTCCATTTCATGTGTTTATATGCTTGTGAAAATCAATAAAAAATCATGTATCAAAGCTTTAGATATATACACTAATAAGGTTATTTTTACAAAAATGATAAGGACAACCATCGGTTGATTACTGAAAAAGAGTAATTGAGGAAACTAAATATATTTTAATATTTTATAGTTCACCTAATAGAATGATAAATTACATATAAATAACACATATAGAGTTATTACATAATAGAGATCATATAGTTATCAATTTAAAAAAATTGATACATTGAATATACAAGTGAAAAAAAATATTAAAAATGTTTTGAAATCCACCACAGTTAAAATAATGGAGTTAATTCATCTAGCAAGATGGAAAATAAAAACCCTGCCTTAATACCATTCATTATAACCCAATTATATCGATGGAATTATAATTATGTAGGATATACTCATCATGGAGAGAGAATAATAGTTTCTATAAAATAATCTCAGGGAAACATTTATGTCTAGAAAAAATAATAATACATATGAATATACTTAAATATAAGTTTGAATTTTTAATTGAAATGAAGGAATTGTTTACTTTTCATAGTCAAAATAAAACTATCAAAAATGGTTGCATGAATAAAAAAAATTCTTTTTGGAGAAACCACTATTTTTGAAAAACAATCCAATATAGTAAGAATGTTATATGTATTAATCTATCCATTGATCCCACTACCTAGTCATTCTTCTCCTCACCTTTATTTGATTATAATCTTATATCTTCCCCATAGGTACCAAAAAATAAACTCCATCAGCATCACTAAATTTGAATTGAACGTGCAGTATTAAAATCTAGGATATGTGTCACACATTTATGTATAAATTCAAAAATAATATCATATAGATCATAAATTATATAGATGGGTAAAAATATCAGACATTGTGAGAGCAATAGGGAAATAAAAAATGCACCAATCTAGAAGAACCATGAAATGTACTACACCTCGATCTATAGAGTGGTGATTACATGGTGATACATCATTAAATAAATGAAAACATGTTTAGAGAAAATTATTTTAGGATAATTTAAAATAAAACACCTCTACTAGATGTTTAAAATAAATAAATGGTAAACAAATTAGAATTTCAAAAACATAAACAATTTTAGTAATTATAACTTTAAACTCATTTTTCAATTCTTACTACTTGATGAAAATTCTAGTATTCTAAGGGAATTAGAATTATAAGAAGTTTTTTTTGGAAAATTTTAAGAATGAAAATGACGAAATAATTAATTTCAAGGTTATGGTTATGGTAAATAATCTTATTGATATATTAGGTTCGATTGAATGTGTATGTAATTGTAATATATCTACATATGAAGTTTCCTTCAGAGTAAAAGATGGAGATAAACAAGACAGATCAATGATGGAACTTAGCTTGATCGATTTTTATTAATGATATACAGGTATGAAATTTTATGTAATTAAAAATGTGTCACCAATTCCATATAATATAAATGGATGTTTCAAGATCATAATGAAACTACAATAAGATGGTAATAGATTACCTGCATATTTTAAGACCTTTTCATCTAATCTGGAAACATCCACAGAATATTCCTGACAAACTCCATCCAAAAACAATGAGTGGAACACAAATCATTGACAAAACATAAAAAATACTTCAAATAAATCATTAATCATTATTAATTATAAATTTGTTATTAGTAGAATGTGAGAAATGTATTATGGGGTAATTAAGATTTAAAAAAATCATTCAAATTTATTCAAAAATAATGAGTATGTGTTTCTATTCTAACCAATTGTAGTTATGTGTGAAATTTAAAGGGAAAAATAAAATGAAATAAATAGTATTGAAATAAAAGTGGTGTTGTATGAATATAACAATACATTATTTGAATTTTCATTGATGAAGATAAGATAAAGATTCCACAACAGAGTCCTAGTTTTTTATGAACAAAAGAGGATTTGACCAAATGAGTTCCATGGAGGAATGCAAGTATATCTACAATTCCAAAAGTGATTATGAGAAATGACAAAAGATATACCCTCCAGTGTGTTGGTGAAAACACATAGGATGTCTGCGACATGATCAAAGTGTGAAAGAGATGGATCCAATATATCATAAATTTTTTGGGGTTTCATTCTAAATACTCATCATCCTTGATTTATTTGTATGAAGAGTAAATGTGTCGATCAGATAACATTAAAATCCGCATCATCATTATTGACTACATATCATTAGAATGGTACAATAATTGATAGAACTATGAAACAATACCATATTCTAGAAAAAACCACCAAAATATAAAAACCATTTTCTAAACTATGAAAAATTATTTTCAATAGCAAAAATTAGTATCCAAGAGGCGGGTTTGATGAGAACCATATAATCGACATGCCACTACAGTTTTAGTCGCCTCCATAATCTCCATCTCTAAAAGAAACAAATTAATACTAGGAAAATGTGGGAAAAAATATTGTCTGAGAACTCATCAAGGGAAAGGAGACCATCCTCTTCACCATCCTTTGTGCCCTCACCCCAACTTATTCCTAGATGAACATCTCTAAATTCATCAAAAATATGGAGGAGATCAAAGGGAAATCGATCAACACTATCACTTTAATCTCTATCAATGAGGCCTTCATGATGATGCAATGTAAGTCAGATCTGAAAATAGGTTACGAGGTTGAGATCAGATAGCTTTGAATAGAGAAATATTTATACCTTTCATCATAGAGGTAAATTTAACTAAGGAAGTTAGTGAAAGGGAATCAACTAGGATTGTGATATTATAAAGAGATGAGTATAAAATTAATGTGACATTAGTGAGATTATGCCAATTAAATATATGTCATTAGAAGGGTATCAGGGATATGTAATGGAGGAGATGAAATATAATAACTACATATCATCATGATAGAATGATTTAATTGATGGAGGTATTGAAGGGTGGATTCCCAAATGGTGGTGGAGTGGAACTAGAATGTAGAGTAGAAGGTTAAATTAGTGTTTGATCGGGAAGCCATAATGGGGTGAATGAGGAATAAATGGGGTTAGTATCGTGGTTCGAGAACACGAAGGAGGCTCAGTCGCTGATTTGGAAGAGATGAATTTGGAGGAGACTAAATTGTTTAAAGGATAATAAATCAACTATAGTTGGTATATAAATCTACATCTTGGACGAGACGGGAATAAGGAATCAAAATTCTAATTATGGAGTTGGAAATTGTGGAGAGAAAAGAACGTCAATAAAATTAATTTGGTGTCGACACATGTAATGAAAATGTATATCCTTTAGTATATATAATAGAAGATATATATATATATATATCATGAAATTATGGGTAAATTTAGAGAATTAAAATCTTATTAATTTCCATAATCATTTCACTTTAAATGATCATACTTATTAGATGATTAAAAACTTATAATTGGTGATAAATCAATTTTTCCTTATTTATCCATGCACAATTCTCTCAATTTTTATTACCACAGGTATCTAACCTATTCATTTTCATGAAATGAGAACTTAATTACAATTTTTCATATGCAAGATCAAAAACAATTTGTGATGATCTATGGAATATTTCACTTATTTGGAGAGTGGGACGAAATTGGAAGAAGGAATGATGTGAGTGGGCTTCTTATGACACATTGAAAGGGACTAAAGTCTTGTGGTGACATATGTATCTAGAATCCTTATATTTAACTACAAATGTCCATTTATGTGGATACGTTTATTTAAATTAAATCAATTTATGAATAACGTATTCATCTTGGTGAATTCGATTTCAAACAGTGTATACATACTATATTCAATGTACAATATGGAATTTGTTAATGTAGTAGAGGTGTGAGAGGAATACTAAATTGAATGTAGAAGGACTTCATACTAAAATTTCATGCAGTATATAATGTATCAATATATTTTTGAAAATGTGGTGAATATTGGATTGAAATAATATAAAATATTCTATATTGAAATATTATGATTTTATAAAATAGAAAAGATGTATACATTTTTCAGATATGTTTTATTATTATTAATCAATTTTACAAATTTTAACTGTGCATATGGATCTAAAACGTTATAATTAATGAAATTTATTTATACAAGTTATCTAGTTATTGAATAATTTTATGAAAATCCCATAATAATTATTGAAATATATTGAGGAATAACCACATAAGCCATTATAAGAATAGTCATAATTGATACAATCTTTAGCGATCTATCTTCCAATACACCAAAAACCCCAGTGTGTAACCACCTATAGTGAGACTATAACTACTATAGGCAACCACCCAAACATCCAATCTCTGGTATTTTTTCAATGAATTGTATGGTTGAAACCATCTTCACACCTATTTGGGTGAAAATTAACTAATGATTTCTATATAGTCATCTCAATGTTCTATAGAGTTTGAATTACAAAAAAGATATAATTTCAATACTTAGCACAATAATATAGATAACATAAACAGATTACAAATAAAAATAGGTGTAATAGAACCCAAAAAAGATTATCATAAAAAGAGTAATAGGTAATTGTGAAACAGTAAACTACTATGATAACCGATGATTGGACAATGAAATATTTCTAGAAGGATGAGTATGTGGAGTCATTTATTGTGGGTAACCTAAAGAACATTGTTGAGATTAATGGAGGATGAAGACATGTAAACAAATGGGCATTCCATTGTTTTTTTATATTGAACAAATAGGACAAGATATTGTAATGGAATTGAGAATTTATAACAAAAAGACAATTTCTCGAAGGACATCCATAAAACACCATTAGAATGAAATTCATGTGAATCAACCAAATAATAGAAATCATGGAATACCATATTGATTGAACTAGTTTTCTTGCATGATAAACACTACATATTCTATGAAATCCATGATATAAATGGATTCCATGAATTAGATTACATCAACATCATCATTAGATGAATAATTCGAAGGATTTTAGAAAAAAAAAGTTATTATAATCTGTGTAATATAAATATCAAAATAGTGTTTTCGAATTAAAAAAATAAATAAGAGTTAATTAATCTCAAATAGTATACTAATGATAGAGATTAAAGTTCTAAATAGTATAATAGCTCAATTAAATTTTTAGATATGACACCTAAACAATTATTTATTATGCTGAAATAAATTTCTGATCATATTTTAATATTTACTAAGGAGAATTTAATGGGTTTTTACAAAAAAACCTCATAATATTATAATGTGATGGTTGATATCATAATATTTAAATTAAAAAAATTTGAAACACATGAATATTACATACTATAATTCAACTAAGTGAAGACTTATGCATAAAGTAATTAATTTGGAATATTATTTTGAGAGAAATTAAATTGTAGTCTCTAATAGTGTCATGTTAAGTGTAAATTTATACTATAAAAAATAAATATAATTTCATTCGTAGTTAGAAAGTTGTATTCATGTAACTATAAAATTATCTATATAACTGAAATATATTCATTTAACTATATAACTGAAAATGTATAAAAATTCCCACAACTGTAGATGAAATAACTAATGAATTATCTACACTATAGTTTTATGATTTTATATAATTAATGCCTAATATATATATATATACTATTAGCAGAATACTGTATAATATTTATGCATGCCTTATTTATTTTTATACAGTTCACACTGTTTGATCAAAATGATTTTCAAGATTTTGACAGAAAAATAACTCACAATCCAATCCCCATATCAACAATGCACCACTGATGTTAGAGAATGGAGTGATATGACTTCCTTTATGGCTTGCACATACTCCTTTAGTGGGATCTCCATAAAGAGGATTCTTCTTAGATATAGCCATTGGTAGATAGTGTCATTTATCTTATATACCATTTTTACCATAAAAATAAATAATTATTCCACATTAGTTTCACAAATAAAATTTATCAAATATATATTTTTAAGAATGGTCATATTTGAAGGATTTAAATGTTTAAAATCTGTGAAAGTGAATTCTTATTCTAAAATTTACTAAAACACTCAAATCAAATGTATTTATGCTTAAAAACAGTAAAACTAAATATAATATATTAAAATTATTAATGAAAAATAATGTAAAAATATAAAAAATAATATTCCCCAATCCTTGATAATGATTTATCCTCGATTAATTCATGTCAATAAAGGATCTCATTATGAATACATATCCTCTTAATATGAGCCTTAATCATTGAATTTTAATTTCTATGGAATTATTTGAAACCAAATGTTGACATGAAATATATTTTTAATTTTGTTTCACTAAAGATCATAATATCACTTCACAATCTCACTTAATCCCAGACTCATCACTATGCGACAACCAGTTACATTTTCCCCTTATAAAAATTAATTCAAGATTAAAATTTTCCATTATCCCTCTCAAAATCTTAGCACATTACCCTTTTTTATACATGAGATATGAAATCTATGTATTTATGAATGAAGTAGTAAAAATTAGAAATGAATAAGTTCCAATAAAAGGGAATCCCTCATAAATAATTAGAATAGTTATGGCATGGAAGTAGGAAAAAACAGTCCACTCTCAGGTTGTACCTTACTCTTATAGATGACATTGAATTTTCACACACAAACAATTTCACAACCCACTCCCCACAAGGTATAACCATCCTAGGCCGAAAATGTCATAAAGGAGATAGTGACCCCTGAGTCCCACCTCCATTAGGCCCCGGGTTGGCGACTAACACAGAGGACATAGTAATCACACAAATTGGAGTCATTACCCTCTAAGAGAACACATGAAAAAGAGATAGATAAGATAGAAACCAACCAAATGAAACTGAAAATACAATATAAAGTAAATACCAAGTACATATAAGTAAATTCATGTACGAACTAATACATTTTAATGGGGAAACTACAAGTACCAAAAGAAGGTAAAACCAGCAACAACCATGAAGCCCAAACAACTCCTGTAACCCCAATCTAGTAATAACCAGCCTGATATCCAACCAGCTCCAAGTGACCTGAATAACAGTTTAGATATACATAGGGGGAGTATACTAGAATACTAAGTAGGATCCTCTCTATAGCCTCTCATTAAAAGTAGATAAATCATGTTAAAGAATAGTGAACAACAAGAGAATCTAACTCATCACCTCAACATGAATACTATGTTCCTAGCCTCACCATGGAAACTATCACAAAGTTTCTCATACATGAGTATGTAATATAACAATTAATATCATGGGTACCCCACTACCACTCCCCCACTGGTTTTCTGTTTTTCCCCAATGTCGCACATCCTAATCCATCTCTCTCCAAAAAGGATTTCTCACAGACACCTATGCAGAACACAACAAAATGCACCTCATGCAACAAAACCACCACATCCATGTAACCAAAGTATCCAGGTATTTTCTGGGAGCCACCACGGCTTTCATAACATGTATCATATGTCAATAATTATAACTCAAGCCATTACATCCCAAACACTGAGTATGGATCCTAAATCCATCACAACCTATACCTATTACACCTATAATAGTCCATAGGAAACTATATTCATAATATATTTGTGTGAATAACCACAATCCATTACATCCCCCTAAACACATATATGGGGAAAACTAACCACTGTGCCTACCATCACATGTAACTACCAAGAGAAGATTGTGAGTCCAAATGGGGTTGTCATCCATCAATCCATTCACCCAAATGTTGGGGAAAACACCCCCAGGATCTGACTCCCCAAGGTGTCAGATGCCCTAACTGATGAGGTGGAGTAGTGTGTTGAAACTAAAAAAATACATGATACATTATTACTCATAACCACACTTTTGGAATTGCCTAGTCATAGACTCAACTACAGCTAAGGTCTCTTGATTCTTGGCTTCCACTGCTAAGACTAGGTATCCTACAAGAAAAAAACCATTTAAAGAGCTATATTATATTACTTTATCCCTTATCATCAATTTCACATTACATTAATTAATTCATTAAACAATAATTAACAATTATTACATCCACTTTACATTTCATTATCATCCCACCAAAGTTTAATTCCCTCTAGGCGTAAATAAACCAAGTCCATAGCTTCTTCGATATATTACCTCCGCATTGCATCCCAGCAAGCTCAAACCCCAAGGGTTAACAAAATTTATTCAATAATTTATTAACAACATTATTTCTTTTCCATATTCCCAAGAACTAGGAAAATATTATAAGCTATTAAACATTAGGGGGCTCAAAATGGTGAGTAGTTGAACTACCCATCAAGTCTTTGACACCTATAGGAATAGCGTATACCCATCTTCCCTCGAGAAGCTAGACATGGAAAGTGCATGGAATACCCGCATCATCACCTATTTTAGAAGGAGGGTAAGAAAGAGAAGTTTCCTTGAGTAGCGGACAAAGTAAATTAGATAAAAAACCAATATGATTCAACAAAAATTCAATCATTCACATCCATCCTATTTCATAATCGTCGTTGTCCTCCCCCAACACCCACATGCATAAATTGATGCATCTCGCCACTCTAGGCGTCCACTACAACCACAACCATTAGGCCTCCCTGCCCCCACATCTGACAACATCTATCTAGGCTCATAACACATCACAATCAACAGGAAAATAAACATAATATCAACTTGGATCATGGACCTTAAACAAGGCATCCAACCATCATAAAAAATGAGCTCTCACAGATCTTAGAAAGAGTGTAAATCAGAACCCTACGCGGAATAATTATTTATCAAAAAAAAAATTCTTTAATTTTTCTTGAATTTACCATTTCATTATTAGTGGGTTCAAACAATGAGAAACCTAAACAAGAAGCTATAATAACTCTCACAGATAAGTAAACATGCTTACTGCATCTATTTGATTAGCATAAAATTACAATAACTACAAGAAGATTCATTTAAATTCATATTTATCATTAGAAAATACTTATAATTAATCATAGTTTACATTATTCACCAATTTATATTAAGAATGACTTGTTAATCAAAGAAAGAATTTATAACACACTATCTATAAAAACTAGAGGCAATAACATACGATCGATAACAATTTATTTATTCAGTTTAAATAATTATTACGTAAATTCTATTGTGATCTAATGTGATGAATCATGATAAATAAAACATTGAACATTAAAGAATAGGTAAGCAATGAATCCCCTACCTCAAAGGTTCTTAACATTCTTTACATGATAATGATCCACGCAACCGATCATGATCTCCTCCCTCACAACAACTGCATCCACCTATGAACGTCGTGACACGAACACACCAATAGACACCCAAGAAAACTCAATTAGAAACATGGAGACCACATTCCATAAAATGACAAGGATAAATAAAAGAAAAAGTATCTAAGAAACATATTAAGGGATGCAGATCATACCTTCTATCGATGACAGATCGACACTTTCTGCTTGCACCAAAACAGGGGGTGCACATGAAGCAGGAAGAAACTTCAAGGGGAAACGATCCAAGGATAAAGGATCGATCACACAACTCTTATGGGAAGAAATAATGGTTTGAGAATCATGCACTAGGGAATAATAAGGTATAACAAGGTGGTAAGATATCTTGTCCCTTTTGAAGATTTATCATAGCAGTGATTTAAGATACACTAGATTTTCCATTAAAAGTGGATTACATTAAACCATGTGGTTTGACCATGTAAAGGAATCTTGAGCCTTAAGAAAATTTAAGATAGGAGCTATGGGCATTTAATCAGCCTTAAATCCCTTAAAAAGGCATTAAATGGATTTTTCATCAGATAAAATGATTAATTGGAGAAACTATAGGAAGCTAGAAATACTGTACACGTACCAACATATGGAAACACTATACGCCTACTGATGTCTGGAAACAATATACAGTTACCGACTTCTGGAAACATTGTACACCTACCAATATCTAGAAACATTGTACACCTACCGAAGTGTAGAAACACTGTACACCTACCGATGCATGGAAATATTGTACACATATTGATGTCTAGAAACACTATACACCTACCGATTCATGGAATCAATATACACCTATTAACTCTTGGAAACATAGTACACCTACCGACATCTGGAAACATTATACACCTACTGACACTTGGAAACACTATTCACATTTTGAAGGCTAAAAATATTCAAAACCCACTGCTGTTGGGAAATAATGTACCCCTACCAACACTTAGAAACACTGTAAAATTACCGAAATTAGGAAACACTCTACACTTACCAACGGTTGTAAATACTATACAAAAAAATTGGAAACATTGTTCATAGAACTAGAAATTTTACAATGTGCTGGGGTTAAGCCACCTTGACCTCCCAAAAAACCTCAATCACCAAATTTTATTAATGGAATGAACTATAGAGGACAGGGCCATTACATCATATACCACTAAAAAATTATCATCCTCTAGAATTAAAAACTAACCTAAACGGTAATAGAAAATGGGTCCGAACAACCGCCCATCAAGATACCTCTCAAAAGAGATCACGAAAAAACCACAATAGAAATCGATCTCATTAACATGAATTGTCTAAACCCTCAAAGTGAACATTGTTACATTAAAAGAGTTAAACATCAAAGGGCTTGGTCTCTCCAGAAATCCCACAAAAGATCCCCCAATTGGGAATATTCTACATACTGCACAATTATCTGAAAAAGAAAACCTCTACCCCTAACTTCTCCAATTTCAAGATGTAATGCATAATGTTCTTCCATCACTCTCCAGAAATCACAAAATTCATGACCTGCATCGCTATGTGACTTCTTTCTCAGTTCATCCGCTACATCATTCCACTTTTCAGGGGTATATGAGGTTTTAATGTCATTTTTTTGTATGAACTCCATCCACCAACGTTGTCGCAAGTTCATGTCACGTTGGGAAAAAACATAACTCAGGATATTTTGATCGATGAAAACCATATATCACTCACCAATGAGGTAATGTCTCCACAAAAATAGAGAAAACATCATGGCTGCCAACTCATGAACATGGATTGCGTAGTTACATTCATTGGGACCCAACTACCAAGACTCGTAAGAAACAACTTATATCTACTGCATCAAAACATAACCTAACCCCATATGTGAAACATCATATAAAACGTAAAACTGAACTCCCTTTGCTCCTAGTCAATGAACTGGGGAACTCACTAACTTCTCCTTCAGATACTCACAAGTTTCCTGACACTGATCATTCCACACGAATGCCCGATCCTTTATGGTAAATATTGTCAAAGGAGTCACAACCTGATAGAAATCAGTTACTAACCTCTTTTAATATCTTGAAAGACCAAGAAAACATCACACCTATGTCACTGTCTTAGGGGATCCCCAAGACAAAATCGCTTCTATCATTGATGGATCCATAGCTACTCCCAACTGGGATACTTTATGCCCCATGAAAAAAAATTCTCGAGCATAAAACCCACACATCGACAACTTCCCAAATAGTTTTTGTTGATGAAGAACTTGCAAAATGGCATGCAGATGTGTTGTATGATCCTCCATAGACAGGGAGTACACAAGTATGTTATTGATGAAAACCACCACAAACTTATCCACAAACTCACAGAACACGGTGTTCATCAATACCATGAACACAGATGGAGCATTCGCCACACCGAATGACATTACAATGTACTCGAAATGTCCATGAAGACAACAAAAATAAGTCTTTGAGATATATTCATACGTCACAAGAATATGATTATATCCTGATCAAAATTAGATATTAGTGAAAAAAAATTCACCATTCAGTTGATCATATAAATCACCAATCCACTGAATACGATAGCGATTCTTCAATATCACTTCATTTATACGATGATAATCGATACTCAACTGCAAACTACTGCCAGTATTCTTCACGAACAAAAATGGTGCGCCCCATGCTGACAAACTCGGCTGAACAAAATAGCACTTCAACATACTATTGAGTTGTATAAAGAGCTCCTGTAACTCAGAAGGGGCCATCATATATGGAGACATAGAAATAGGAAACACTCTTGGATATAGCTCGATCCCAAACTTGATCTCTCATCAATGGGGTAATGCCACAACCACTACTGGATAAAAATTATGGTACTCTTCTAGGACCCTGGGAAATTCCAAATACTAAACCTATAAATAACTCAACATAAGCTCATCCATCATGGATGATATGGACAAAACACGCCTCTAACCCATTCGAGTATCTCGATCCCCAAAAAACACCTCAGTCTCTCCATCAACATCGAAGAACACCACCTACCTCATAAATCAATCTACGATAGCTTACACCAAATGCAACCAATAAATGATGATGATGAAATCATATTATTGTATCCATTAACATAGGAAATCTCCCCAAGAGCTGTGCTTCCCCAGCTCTAGATCATAGTCTCCACATACTACAAAAAAGCTAACTCAACCTCCAACTGCCATAGTCAACGCCAAGGTAAATGAAAGCCTCTCTACCTCAACTCCAAAATAATGGAAAAGTGAAGGTGATATGAAGGAGTGTGTCACTCCAGAATCAAACAGGGCATACACCCATGTAGAAAACAAGAAAATGGAACCTCAAATGATGTTTGGGTCACATGTAACTAGAAATGCTAAATCATAAAGCTAACCATGACCTTTTCCATGGCCTCTATGACCATAATGACGACCACCACCATGGAATCACTCTAATATATAAGGAGGGGGAGTGTATCGGGGCTACCCTTTTCCGGCCACATCTACTCTATGCTGATCCAATGTTGGTTCAACCTATTTTCGTTGCCTCGACTATAACTTCCACAATGGAGTAACCTGGATCGAAACAACTGGTTTACAATGACTGCTCTAAAAGTTTGGGAACTCTTGTTGTTTATGACCTTATCCTACACAATATAATCAAGTTCATGATCCCTTCACACAGGCATGAGAGCCAACGCCCCCCGGAGAAACAATATGTTGAGTGATGAGACCTACCCCTAGCCGAATAGAAACTGTTATTCCCCAAAAACCGGGAACCCCAGACCATATCTCTACTTCATGATGAATCATGAAGACTACCCTTTCATGACGATACGGTTCTGGCCAATGTTTTCTCGATGACCTCTACCCTCTTCATCACCTTCAGATATATCATCAGAATAAATGGGGTGACCTGGTGCTGTATATATGGACACAAATCCTCCTATAAATTCTTCACCTCTACCTCCTCATATGGAAAGTGTTCCAAAGTATATCGTAAGAAGTTATTGAAGTTGATTCCAAACTCTCACACACTAGATATCCCCTTTGGAAGTGTAATTAGCTCCTGGATACTTGAACACTTCGCGGTTGAAGAAAGAAACTGTAACGACCCGAAATTTTTTAAATAAATTTTGTTTCCCAATTTTATGTGTTATTGTTATACTCAACAAAAACGTTTTATTTGATAAACATGATTATAATTAAAATGAGATCAGTGGGTTTTGACTATTATATAACCATCGGTCAATATGACCGCTGTGAACAAAATGTTTTGATATAAGTAATCTTGGTTAATTATTATACAAAGAAGATTCGATGGCCTCACCTAGTCGTCTTGGACCGATCGAAGCCCATCTAACAGAGCTTGGGAAGGAGGTAGCACCACTAGGCTTTGCTCTGGATCAAATCCAAGCCGAACTTCATCATGTGAAGCTGGAACGGAATCCCCTTCGTGAGAAGTTCAAACTGATAGAAATTACTACTCAGGCAATGTTGACTGAGCCGCCCCAAGCTTCTATCACCCTAGCACACCTTACTCTTAGGTCCTATGCTGGTATTATAAGGGGTTATGTAACGAGGCCGTAACTACCTTGTGTAATCCGTGTTTTAAATAAAAATTGGGATTTCTTCTTATGATAAAGTTTATGAATTTTGAAATGACCGGATAAATATAGTATGCATATTTTTGATGAATTTTAGAAAAAGGATATTTTAAATATGTTTATGTAAACCCTAAATAATTAAAAATTTGTAATGATTTTCAAAAAATGGTCTTCTGCAATTATGTTCAGTACTAAATTTAAAGTCTAATAATATCAACATGATTTTTGATGAATAGTAAATTATGAATAGTGATTTTATGATTAGGATTAGTAATATGACCAAATGGATTAGTAATCTCACTTAAAGAAAGTTTTAAAATAATCTAGGCACCTTGATTAAGTAATGTGATTCAATAAAATAGTTAAATAACGGTTTCATTAATTATTATTCAAGTATTAGTTTTTTCGGTTGAATAGTGTTTTTTAATTAAAAATTTAATTAAAAATAATTAGAAAATTATTTTTATAAAAATGACTTTATTTTTGAACTCAGAGCATCGATATTATGTTATGGTAATTTTTGGGGTTTTTTTTGAAAAAATGAATTTTCGAGAAATAGTGTTTTTATATAAAAATTAAATTAAAAATATTTAGAAAATTATTTTTATAAAATGGATTTCATTTTTGAAATCTGAGCATTGATATTTGGTTAATGTGAAATTTTGGGATTTTTCTGAGAAAGTTGAATTTTCAGTGAATAGTAAAAATACAGTTTTAGGGTTTCGGTATGATTAATGACATCATAACGGTGTCATGATGATGTCATGAGATCTTTTGAGGGTTGGCCGGCCAAGGGTGATGAATTATTGTTTTGGGGGCCCCATGTGGCCTAACTCCATGATAAATGACAAGGGAGAGCACATGGGTTTGAGAAAAGCACATGTGAGGTGTCCCATGGCCATTAATGCCTTGTCCCCTCAATTTCCCTATAAATACCAAGCCCTCCTCTCATCCATTCGAATCCCCACTCATTCCCAACGAATTTCTGGTCTCATTACCTCCCAAGGAGTCCTCCCACGGTGCCCCCAAGCCCTCAAGGTCCCAACCTTTGAGGTTTAAGAGTTACATTTTAAGGTAAGGGATCCGACCCCTCTCTTTCTTTTCAAGTAATCTATTTTATGTCATTTCTTTTATACTCCATGTTCTTATGTTGGAGGATGTTCTTTTATATTCATCCTACTGCCTATTTCATGTTCATATGATGAGAGACCCCCCCCCCTTGCTCTCATCAATTCGTTTTAAGAATGTTTAAGTGGCGCCGTTAGGCTGCCGAATTTTTAAGGGATTCTTTCACCTTCCTCATTTTCAAGTTCTATTTTCATTCAAGTATTTCATGTTCCTTTTTATTATGTTGGGGTATGATCTCTAAATTATCATACTGATATTTTATGATCATATGATGAGAAACCCCATTTGATCGCTTCAATTCAGTATTTTGAAGTTTTAAGTGGCGCCGTTAGGCTGCCGAATTTTTAAGTGGTTCTTCACCCTTCTTGTTTTGAAGTTCTTCTTTCATGTCAATTATTTAAAGTTCCTTTTTGTTATATTGGGGTATGATCTCTATATATATCATACTGGAATCTTATGTTCACATGATGATAGAACCCATTTTATCTCTTCAATTCAGTATTTTAATGTTTTAAGTGGCGTCGTTAGGCTGCCGAATTTTTATGTGGTTCTTCACCCTTCTCGTTTTGAAGTTCTACTTTCATGTCAATTATTTCAAGTTCCTTTTTTTATATTGGGGTATGATCTCTATATATATCATACTGGACTCTTATTTTCATATGATGAGATACCCCATTTGATCTCTTCAATTCAATATTTTGATGTTTTAAGTGGCGCCGTTAGGCTGCCGAATATTTAAGTGGTTCTTCACCCTTCTCGTTTTGAAGTTCTACTTTCATGTCAATTATTTCAAGTTCCTTTTTGTTATATTGGGGTATGATCTATATATATATCATACTGTACTCTTATGTTCATATGATGAGAGACCCCATTTGATCTCTTCAATTCAGTATTTTGATGTTTTAAGTGGCGCCGTTAGGCTGCCGAATTTTTATGTAGTTCTTCACCCTTCTCGTTTTGAAGTTCTACTTTCATGTCAATTCTTTCAAGTTACTTTTTGTTATGTTGGGTAATTATCTCTATATATATCATACTGATCTCTTATAATCATATTATGAGGGACCCTATTTTATCTTGTCAAATCATTTTCTTTTGAAGTTATGTGACGCCGTAAGGCTGCCGAATTTTCATAAGAGAAATCTAATTTTTTTTCCTTCCATGTTTTTCATTTCAAATGGTATGTCCCTAAAATTTCATTACCATGTCCATATGTCCTTATTATTCTTTCACCCTACTGTTTTATGGATCATTTATGAGAGGGTGACCCATGTCCCCTCTCATTTCAATGTTTTCTAAAACCCCGAAACTTAGCCGTTATGCTGCAGAATTTTCCCCTCAAAATGCCTCTCCCTTTTCTCAAAAATTATTTTATGTTATAAAGTGAATACTCAAAGCTCTTATTTCTACAAGGGTATTCACATATATATCAAATTTTTCCATTTTAAATTCTGGGATTTACATACATGAGACCCGCTTTCCCTTTCCGTGGGTTTAAAGTGACGTAAAGATCATGTCCTTAAAGCAGTTTTTAAAACGTTATGATTATGAAATGAAACCCATTTATTTTATGCTATGTGGGTTATTTATGAAATGGTTGATGATGATATATGTGGCTCTCATGATAATAAAGGCAAATTTAAGGGTGTGCCCTGATAGCGCTCCAATGCATTGGGTAATGATGTAACCACTAGAGATTACAATTTTCACGATACCTTGGTGAATAACATTGGTAATTTTAAAATGACACCTTGGGGATGGACCTTGGTGATATGTTCATGATTGTCTATCTTAAATGATGTAGCCACATCTTCAAGTTATGAAAAAAATTTATTTTAATTATGATATGCCTCATGATTTCATTTTCATGCCTTAAAGTTCTTTTCATGACATTATTGATGTATCTCAAGTTCATATGTAAAATGTTTCACTTGTTTCCCTTGTTGGGCCTTCTGCTCACCCTTCCTTTTGATGTATGTACCCAGGTTATGGGATGCAGTAATGAGCCTAGGGTGAACATGAGGAGAAGCCTTTCAAGTGTTTAAGAAGAATGTTTGTTTTTTTTCATGTTTTATGTTCCTTGTTTCCAAGACACTAAACCTTAAAGATCCTCAGTTCCGTGTAATGGAATGAAAAGTTATGTTATAAAAAGACGGGATTCTATAGATTGTATCAAAGGATGGTTTAGTTATTTGTGGAAATTAGGATATGAAAACTCTAGGAGGAACCCTATAGAAAAGTTTAATATAGGAAATCTTCCTGGTATTTTGGTGAGTATTGAGTAAGGGGTTGCCAAGCAAATACGTCCCTGTCTGGATACGAGCAGGTAGAGGTGGCTCTGGCACAGATGTACATAGGGGTAAAACCCGAAAACACCGCTTTGAGCTAGACTCGAACGAGAACTGGTACACGACAACGGGCCTTACTGCACTCTTGGTTACGACACTCCCGGGGGATATGCTTTGGTTAATTAATAATCTTGGTATGAACCATTGTTAAAGGAACAAAGATAAAATAAAATAAAGGTTCACATAACAATATATGATCATTCATAACCTAGATGGGAACCTAGGCGATCACAAGTTAGGGTATACCTTTCATATACAAGTTATCCTTATATGCTTTCAGTTCCTTTTCATGATTATTAGCTAAGTACTTAAGCCCCTAATTATTCTTTCTCTTCTTAGTTAATGGTGGGAAATGGAAGAACATGTTCCGACAACCAATGTGATAGGAAATGCGACGATTTTCGTATTAATATGACAGGGATGATTAGGGGATTAAAATATGATTATTATTTTGGAAGACGTTCATTATTTTGGGAACCATATTTGATCGAGGTAAATAGATTACTACGGTATTTTCATTGAGGAGTAAGGTTGACTTACATTTTGAAGAATCGATGAATTTAAGGTGAACTTTTAGTAATTTAGGTTACTAATGGGAATGACTAACCTATCTTGGGTAAAATATGTTTAGGTTAGCTACTTTTTTTATAAGATGTTAGGAGTGGTTGATGTTGTCTGGAGATGAACAATGAAGTTGTTTTGGAAGACTATGTTATCAAATCCTTATTGTATTTGGGTTTCAATCTTAGTTTGGTTTGTTTTGAGGAATTTTAAGTACCGTTATTTAGGGAATGGTCTATGATGAAATTTGGGTAGTACCATGGAACTTTGATGATTTAAAAGCAGTTTCCATTCCTATGGGATTCTTTCTTTTTGAAGAGTTGTTTTACCTTAACCTTTCTATTTTTGGGATAATGATTAAAGATAGAAGAAATAGATAGTTAATTTTTTGTAGATTATTTGATTCTATAGAAAATGATTCTTGTGCTTTTATGAGACCAAGTGTTTTTGAATTCTCATCATTTGGAGAAAATATTAGTGTTGGTAGGGACTTGTTAAAGGATGAAACTATACTTGAAGGTAGGTATATTTTCTTATGTTTTTGTTCTATGTAGTAAATGAAATCCTCAAAATTATGAAAAGAAACGTAAAAAAAAATGTTGTTGGTTTACGTTTCCTACTAGGTAATCAAAGACCGTTTACACACATCATAAGTTTCGGATTTTTTTCATGGTTAACTTTCTCCTAATCATGTTCTCTATCACTCTCCCTCAGAACTTGACCCTTTGTTTTCTCCTCCATGTCCATGATTTGCTACATAGAACCCTAGTGTGGGTTAACTCGGGTGACCTTTGTACTTCCCTTTCTTTATTTTAAAGTAATAGTTTTACTGACTCCTTTTCTGATGTGGGACTTTCAATGAAATTTCAAAACCCAATTTTAAAATTGGAAGGACGCAATTTCTTAAGGGGGGAAGATTGTAACGACCCGAAATTTTTTAAATAAATTTTGTTTCCCAATTTTATGTGTTATTGTTATACTCAACAAAAACGTTTTATTTGATAAACATGATTATAATTAAAATGAGATCAATGGGTTTTGACTATTATATAACCATCGGTCAATATGACCATTGTGAACAAAATGTTTTGATATAAGTAATCTTGGTTAATTATTATAGAAAGAAGATTCGATGGCCTCACCTAGTAGTCTTAGACCGATCGAAGCCCATCTAACAGAGCTTGGGAAGGAGGTAGCACCACTGGGCTTTGCTCTGGATCAAATCCAAGCCGAACTTCATCATGTGAAGCTGGAACGGAATCGCCTTCGTGAGAAGTTCAAACTGATAGAAATTACTACTCGGGAAATGTTGACTGAGCCGCCCCAAGCTTCTATCACCCTAGCACACCTTAATCTTAGGTCCTATGCTGGTATTATAAGGGGTTATGTAACGAGACCGTAACTACCTTGTGTAATCCTTGTTTTAAATAAAAATTGGGATTTCTTCTTATGATGAAGTTTATGAATTTTGAAATGACTGGATAAATATAGTATGCATATTTTTGATGAATTTTAGAAAAAGGATATTTTAAATATGTTTATGTAAACCCTAAATAATTAGAAATGTGTATTGATTTTCAAAAATTGGTCTTCTGCAATTATGTTCAGTACTAAATTTAGAGTCTAATAATATCAACTTGATTTTTGATGAATAGTAAATTATGAATAGTGATTTTATGATTAGGATTAGTAATATGACCAAATGGATTAGTAATCTCACTTAAAGAAAGTTTTAAAATAATCTAGGCACCTTGATTAAGTAATGTGATTCAATAAAATAGTTAAATAACGGTTTCATTAATTATTATTCAAGTATTAGTTTTTTCGGGTGAATAGTGTTTTTTAATAAAAAATTTAATTAAAAATAATTAGAAAATTATTTTCATAAAAATGACTTTATTTTTGAACTCAGAGCATCGATATTACGTTATGGTAATTTTTGGGGTTTTTTCTGAAAAAATGAATTTTCGATGAATAGTGTTTTTATTTAAAAATTAAATTAAAAATATTTAGAAAATTATATTTATAAAATGGATTTCATTTTTTAAATCAGGGAATTGATATTTGGTTAATGTAAAATTTTGGGATTTTTCTGAGAAAGTTGAATTTTCAGTGAATAGTAAACATACAGTTTTAGGGTTTCGGTATGTTTAATGACATCATAACGGTGTCATGATGATGTCATGAGATCTTTTGAGGGTTGTCCGGCCAAGGGTGATGAATTATTGTTTTGGGGGCCCCATGTGGCCTAACTCCATGATAAATGACAAGGAAGAGCACATGGGTTGGAGAAAAGCACATGTGAGGTGTCCCTTGGCCATTAATGCCTTGTCCCCTCACTTTCCCTACAAATACCAAGCCCTCCTCTCATCCATTCGACTCCCCACTCATTACCAACGAATTTCTGGTCTCATTACCTCCCAAGGAGTCCTCCCAAGGTGCCCCTAAGCCCTCAAGGTCCCAACCTTTGAGGTTTAAGAGTTACATTTTAAGGTAAGGGATCCGACCCCTCTCTTTCTTTTCAAGTAATCTCTTTTATGTCATTTCTTTTATACTCCATGTTCTTATGTTGGAGGATGTTCTTTTATATTCATACTACTGCCTATTTCATGTTCATATGATGAGAGACCCCCCTTGCTCTCATCAATTCGTTTTAAGAATGTTTAAGTGGCGCCGTTAGGCTGCCGAATTTTTAAGGGATTCTTTCACCTTCCTCGTTTTCAAGTTCTATTTTCATTCAAGTCTTCCATGTTCCTTTTTATTATGTTAGGGTTTGATCTCTAAATTATCATACTGATCTTTTATGATCATATGATGAGAGACACCATTTTATCGCTTCAATTTAGTATTTTGAAGTTTTAAGTGGCGCCGTTAGGCTGCCGAATTTTTAAGTGCTTCTTCACCCTTCTCGTTTTGAAGTTCTTCTTTCATGTCAATTATTTCAAGTTCCTTTTTGTTATATTGGGGTATGATATCTATATATATCATACTGGACTCTTATGTTCATATGATGAGAGAACCCATTTTATCTCTTCAATTCAGTATTTTAATGTTTTAAGTGGCGCCGTTAGGCAGCCGAATTTTTAAGTGGTTCTTCACCCTTCTCATTTTGAAGTTCTACTTTCATGTCAATTATTTCAAGTTCCTTTTTGTTATATTGGGGTATGATATCTATACATATCATACTGGACTCTTATTTTCATATGATGAGAGACCCCATTTGATCTCTTCAATTCAATATTTTGATGTTTTAAGTGGCGCCGTTAGGCTGCCGAATATTTAAGTGGTTCTTCACCCTTCTCGTTTTGAAGTTCTACTTTCATGTCAATTATTTCAAGTTCCTTTTTGTTATATTGGGGTATGATATCTATATATATCATACTGTACTCTTATGTTCATATGATGAGAGACCCAATTTTATCTCTTCAATTCAGTATTTTGATGTTTTAAGTGGCGCCGTTAGGCTGCCGAATGATTAAGTAGTTCTTCACCCTTCTCGTTTTGAAGTTCTACTTTCATGTCAATTCTTTCAAGTTACTTTTTGTTATGTTGGGTAATTATCTCTATATCTATCATACTTATCTCTTATAATCATATGATTAGGGACCCTATTTGATCTTGTCAAATCATTTTCTTTTGAAGTTATGTGACGCCGTAAGGCTGCCGAATTTTCATAAGAGAAATATAATTTTTTTTCCTTCCATGTTTTTCATTTCAAATGGTATGTCCCTAAAATTTCATTACCATGTCCATATGTCCTTATTATTACTTCACCCTACTGTTTTATGGATAATTTATGAGAGGGTGACCCATGTCCCCTCTCATTTTAATGTTTTCTAAAACCCCGAAACTTAGCCGTTATGCTGCAGAATTTTCCCCTCAAAATGCCTCTCTCTTTTCTCAAAAATTATTTTATGTTATAAAGTGAATACTCAAATCTCTTATTTCTACAAGGGTATTCACATATATATCAAAATGATCCATTTTAAATTCTGGGATTTACATACATGAGACCCTCTTTCCCTTTCCGTGGGTTTAAAGTGACGTAAAGATCATGTCTTTAAAGCAGTTTTTAAAACGTTATGATTATGAAATGAAACCCATTTATTTTATGCTATGTGGGTTATTTATGAAATGTTTGATGATGATATATGTGGCTCACATGATAATAAAGGCAAATTTAAGGGTGCGCCCTGATAGCGCTCCAATGCATTGGGTAATGATGTAACCACTAGAGATTACAATTTTCAGGATACCTTGGTGAATAACCTTGGTAATTTTAAAATGACACCTTGGGGATGGACCTTGGTGATATTCATGATTGTCTATGTTAAATGATGTAGCCACATATTCATGTTATGAAAAAAATTTATTTTTATTATGATATGCCTCATGATTTCATTTTCATGCCTTAAAGTTCTTTTCATGACTTTATTGATGTATCTCAAGTTCATATGTAAAATGTTTCACTTGTTTCCCTTGCTGGGCCTTCTGCTCACCCTTCCTTTTGATGTATGTCCCCAGGTTATGGGATGCAGTAATGAGCCTAGGGTGAACATGAGGAGAATCCTTTCAAGTGTTTAAGAAGAATGTTTGTTTTTTTTTCGTGTTTTATGTTCCTTGTTTCCAAGACACTAAACCTTAAAGATCCTCATTTCCGTGTAATGGAATGAAAAGTTATGTTATAAAAAGACGGGATGCTATAGAAACTAGACCATAAACTAGACTTAGAACTCCTTCAATGAGATCGCTGACTCATTGAGATCCCCGATGAATAAGAACCACCATTTCCTCACTACCCCACACAACATCTTCATAATTAAAGACACTCTATGCTCCTTCAAAGAATGGATTGAACTAAAGGATATATCAACCTCTTATAACCAATATTCTATGACTACATATAAATAGGATCCCTCGTACTTTGTAGACTATAGTGATGAAACTGTCAAAGTTTCCTCCTCCATGTGTTATCATCATCAACTTCTTCCCTACATTGATTTGTCGGCACATCATGTTGGACATCTTCTGCGCAAACATGATGAGGACGTCACCCTGGAGCCATAACTGCAGAATAAGAAATAGTTAGAGCTCTTAAAATTGGAACCTAGAAGATTCAAAATTAATTAATTAATTTTTTTTTCATTTTGGGTTAACCTATCGCAAGGTCTACCCATTCAAACATAAGAAAAAGGAGAATGATGTAATATCCATTCCTAAGACTCTACCCTACAACATGTATCACCTTATTTAGTATCCAATCTAAACTTAATGGTCTACACATCAAATCACAGTGGGTCCTAAACGCCAATGTATGAGCCAGTATACAATGATTACATCATTTTCAAAACTAGACTGAAACTGTTTCCCTACCAACCCATGCAACCTCCCCTATGCCTAACACCATACTCCATTATATCCCTCAAACTCCCACTGATAACCCTCTATCACCACCCCTCCCCACTAGATGTACCCCTCCTGAGATATAAATGTGAGAAGAGAGATAGTGAACCCCATGCACCGCCTCCAGTGGGCCCAAGGTTGGTGACTAGCACTAAGGGAATTGTAAACAAACAAATGGGAGGCATTACCCTATAAGAGAAAACATGTGAAAGAGAGAGATAAGATAGACACCAACCAACTACAACTCAAACTAAAATATAAAATGAATCCCAAGTACACATATGTAATTTCATTTAATAACTATTAAAAATAAATTCAGAAAATACAAGTACCAAAATAAAGTAAAAGTAGCAATGACCACAAAGCCCAAACATCTCTTGTAACCCCAAGCTAGTAGTAACCGGCCAAATCTCCAACCTACTACATGTGACCTGAAAAAAAATTTATATATACTTAGGGTGAGTATAACATTATACTTAGTAGAATATCCCCCAGAACCTCTTGTGCAATTTAAAGAAAGCATGCTAAAGCATAGTGAACAACAAGTTAAAGTAACTTTTTCAAATAAACATGTATACTTGTTCCCAGCATCACCATGGATACTCTCAACAAGTATCACATATAGGATTTTATAATATAAAAAATAATATATATGGTACCCCTCTACCAATTCCCCACTAGATTTCAGATTTTCCCCAACATCGAACTTCTTAAGCCATCTCTCTCTTAAATGGATTTCCTGCTGACACCTGTGTGTATCACCACAACATGAACCACATGCAACAAAAACACTATGTTCACATAAAAAAAGTAACCAGGAAGTTTCCAAGAGCCACAATAGCTCCCATAATGTGTGTCATAAATTGAGAATTATACCTCACACCATTACAACCCATACACCGAGTAAGGATCCTTAGGACATCACATCATATACACGTTACACCAATAATATTCTATAGGAACCAATATCCAGAATATATGTGATTGAATAACCACAAGCCATTACAGCCCTCGATAATCATGTATAGGGAATACTAACAACTATTCCTACCATTACATGTTACTACCAAGAGAATAGAGTGGGGAAAATGGGGTAGTCATCCATCCTTCCTCCCAACAGAATATTGGGGAAAACACCCCCAAGGCTCAGAATCCCCGGGGTGTCAGATGCCCTAATTGATGGGGTGGAGAAGCGTATAGAAACACACAAATTACATGATACAATATAGCTCAAAACCACACTATGGGCATAACCTAGTCTTAGACTCAACTGTAGCTAACCTCTCTCGGCTCTCGGCTTCCACTACTAAGACTAGGTTTCTTATAAGCACACAACCATTTAAAGAGCTACATTATATTACTTTATCCCTTTTCATCAGTTTCACATTAACTTAATTAATTATTTAAAAATTTATTACCTGTTATTATTTCCACATTACATTTCATTATCATCCCTCCAAATTTTCATTCCCTATATGCATAACCAAACCAAGTCCATATCTTCATAGATATATTACCTTAGCATTTCATCCTAGCATGATTAAACCCCATGGGTTAACATCATTTATTCAATTATTTATTAACAAAATTATTACTTTACCATATTCCCAAGAATTATATAAAAACATTATAAGATACTAAATACAATGGGGATCAAAATGGTGATTAGTTTAACTACCTATCAAGTCTTTTCCACCTATAGCAATAGGGTATACCCATCCTGCCTCGAGAAGCTTAACACTGAAATCACATGGCATACCCAATGCATCTTCACCTCTTTTGGAAGGAGGGAGTGAAATACCACCTTCCTTGCGTAGTGGGGAAGGTAAAATAGAAAAACAACCTAAAAGATTCAGAAAACATCCAATCATTCACATCCAACATATTTCATCATCTCTGGTGTCCTCCCCAACACCCAATTTCATAAACTGAGGCATCTCACCACTCTAGACATCAACTACTACCAAAACCATTGGTCCTCCCCACCCCCACATCTCAAAAAATCCATCTAGGCTCATAACACATCCCAATAAGTAGGAAAAAAACATCATATCAACTGGGCTCTTGGCTCTTAAACAAGGCATACAACCTTCACACGCAATGAGCTCTCACAACGTCAAGCATACGAATCATGGCCTTTACAAGCAAGAGGGTAACTCAAAAACCTATAAGGAATTATCTTTTATCGAACAAAAAATTATTTAACCCATCTTGAATTAAATGATTCTTTATTAGTAGGTTCAAACTATGGGAAACCTAAACATAAAGCAATCATAGCACTCACAAATAAGTAAACATGCTTATTGCATCAATTTGATTAACATCAAATTACAAAGACAACAACCAGATTCATTTACATGAATCTTTATCATTGAAAAATAATTAAAATTAATCCCATTTTAAATTATTTATCAATTTCTGTCAAGAGAAACATGATAAAAAAAAAGAAATCCTAGATATCACACAATCCATCAAAATAAGAGGAAATAACATATAGTCAATACCATTTTATTTTTTAAGATTAAATATTTATTACGTTGATTATATTATGACCCAGTGGGATAAATCATGCTAACTCTATGATTACATGTAAAATTTTAGATAATCAATAAATACTCTTCCTTAAAGATTCTTGACATTCTTTATATGAGAACGATCCACAAAACCCACCATGATCACCTCCCTCACAACAACTATATCCACCCAAGGATGTCACCGAACAACCGCACCAATCGACACCCAACAAAACTCCCTCAGAAACATGGAGTCCACATTCCATAACATGAATAGGAGAAATGAGTGAATAAGTATCAATGAAAAACAAGAACAGAGGTAAATCATACCTTCTTTCGATAACAGATCGACACTTCCATCTTGCACCAAAACAGGGGGTGCACATGCAAAATGATGAAAATTCAAGGCGAAACGATACAAGGATTAATTTTTGATCACACCACTCCTATGGTAAGAAGGAATGGTTCGATAATATCATACCATGTAATAAGTAGGTAGAATAAGGGAGGATGGTATCTCATCCCTTTAGAAGATTTAATAGAGAAGTGATTTAAGATATGATGGATTATCCATTAAAAGTGGATCAAATTAAACCATGTGGTTTAACTAAGTAAAGGAATACTGAGCCTTAAGAAAAATTAACATGGGAGTTATGGGATTTGAATCGGCCTTAAATCCCACTAAATAATGCCAAGAATGCATTTTTCATCAAAGGAAATGCTAAATGGGTGAAACTGTAGGAAGCTGGTAACACTGTACACCTACTAATGTCTATAAAAATTGTACACCTACTGAATCCTTGAAACACGATACACCTACCAATGCCTAGAAACATTGTACAACTACCGATGTTTGGAATCACTTTACACTTACCGAATTCTGGAAATATTGTACACCTACTGACACCTGGAAACGTTGTACACCTACTGATGTTTGGAAACCCTGTACACCTACTGACGCCTAGAAACATTGTACAAATACCGACACCTTGAAACATTGTACACCTAATATAGTCTAGAAACATTGTACACCTAATGAAACCTAGACACACTATACACCTACCGACATCTGGAAACACCGTACACCTACCGACGTCTAGAAACACTGTACACAAAACTAGAAACACTTTTCACAGAACTAGAAATTTTGAAAAGTGTTGGGGATAAGCCATGTTGAACTCCCAGAAAACCTCAAACACCAAATTTCAGAAAAGGAACGGACCTGAGACGTATGGTCTATTACAAAAAAACACATTCCACAATGTTATTTCAACATAATTCGGTTTAGAGCCCAATTTATCTCACTAATCCAATTCAAACAATATTTCTAGTTATTTACAAATACCCATTTATGTGTTTCTAAAGTTTAAAAAAAATAACTCAGATTTATTATTATTAATGAAATATAGACATCGTTAATTTCGATTCAACCAAGTAAAATCATTCTAAACATTAGTGATAAATTGTTAAAAATAAGATTTTTCAGGTTCTCAATGTGAATTTTCCACATTGAATTTTAATGGAAGAATATTACTCAATGTGTTCATTCATAATTACACAAGGAACTAAAAATTTTCTATCCTCCTCTACAGTTGATTTTGGTTTCCTGATCAATCCATGAATAAGTGTAGAGATGCAATTTATAACTATTATAATGAATTTAGCATTATATAAATGTAATTAATGGAATGTAAAAAACTCTCCTTACCAACGTTTCTCTTTTCCTTAATAGTGTTTATTAGTATTCATTTCAAAATTCTTATGACCTACTTTTCCAATGATGTTCCTAAAAAATTTGAAGTTATAACTCAGTGAGGTGCTTATACATTTATATAAAGACTAGGACTATTATAATCACAAAGTTAGTTTATTCTATTTTGGTTTTAAAAAAAATCCTAGTGCTTGATATATTATTATTTCATATTATTATTATAAATTTATGTTTGTGTTTTTATAGCATTGTAAAAATATAATGAAATATGTGAATTAATTATGGTAATTCAATGAATGATAAACATGAAATAGTAGATTAATTAAATCATACTGCATAATAATACTATAAATCTTCACCAATAAGATGAATATGTTGAAGAGTGAAATTTTCTAGAGTAAAGGATGTAAATGTTTTGAGTATCAGTTTGGTAAAAAACATGTTCATGTATACTACTAAATAATAGATTGAAACAATTAAGTTGATAGTAAAACAATTACCAGTTTTATATAATTAAATGAAGAAAATGATTAAAATGTAATTAGGTGAGGTAAATAGTTACATAACATATGGAAAATTACCTATTATGTCTTCTTCATGAACATTCTTCTAAATAATGCTTACCAAAGGATATAAATTATGTGTAGTAGTTGGTTAAATGCTTCAGCTGTCAAAAGGGACAGCTGTATGGGATTGGGGAAAGAGTAAATGAATGAAATAATGAAACCCAATGAAAATAAGTTACTAATAAAATAAACTACACAATATGAAATAAGTCACAAAAACAAAAACTTAACCAAGTAAAATATGACAACAAAGAAAAACATATTTTGAAACCAATAAATCATACCTGATGCAAATTATAGGAGCCTAAGGATCTATAATCAATGAAACCCCACCCAATGGTAGAAATGAGATGGCATGTGATGAATTTGAACCATCTAGGTTTATTTGTTGTCAGCTTCGAGATGAATATGGGTCTTTGAATTGAAGGAAATCATAAAAACTCAAAATAGTGTTTCTATTGAATATGAAAAGATATCTTAATTGGGGAAAAAATATTATAATACAATTTAAATTAGTTTAGAAAAACATATTTTGATTAAATGTGATGAATATCATTTTTAGGTACATGGGTACAATAACTTCTAGCTGTAGTTGTAACCAAAATTGGGAATATTTTAATGTAATTTTTATTCTGTAAAACCATTGAAAAAAATTAGATTAATAAAACCTAAGATGTAATGAAATAAAAGTCTAAAATAAATTATTATGTAAATTAAGAGTTAAACGATTAATGTAAATTGGCTGGCGGGGGAAAAGGTCTCTCCAATTCTCCAATAGATGACTGAGCTAAAGCATCTAGAAGAATTTGATACCGCATTCACGTACAAAACTAAAAAAACATTTCAATAGAAACAATATTCATTCATCTCTACTCTAAAAAATCACAAACAAAATGAACAAGTATAATATATTTCTTGATAATCTCTTTGTGAATTCCAAAAAAAAATTACCCAACAACACATTTGTGCCCGCGGGGCACGGGTGAGTTGGTTAAAGTCGGTGGCGTCTTGACCCTAAGGTTTTGGGTTTGAGTCCTCGCAAGGAAACGCGCACTATATGTTAACAAACCTCTCATGGGCCCCTCTACACCATTGAGAAGTGGACTAAACCCAAGGGTTGGATACCTTGGGCCTCGCTGGGGACGTGCGGCATGTAGGTGGGGAGGCCACCCCAATACCTTTTTACCCAACAACACGTTTGTATGGGTGAGTTGGTTAAAGGTGATGGCATCCTAACCCTGAGGTTCTGGGTTCAAGTCCTTGCAAGGAAACATGACCTATATACTAACAAACCTCTCATGGGCCCCTCTACCACATTGTGAACTGGCCTAAGCCCAAGGTTTGGCCACCTTGGGCCTCGCTGGGGACATGCGGCACGTAGGTGGGGAGGCCAGACCAATACCTCATTACCCAACAACACGTTTGTTCCCACGGGGCATGGGTGAGTTGGTTAAAGGTAGTGGCATATTTACCCCGAGGTTCCGGGTTTGAGTCCTCACAAGGAAACATGCGTTATATGTTAACAAACCTCTCCTGGCCCCTTCTACCCCAATGGGAACTACCCCGAGAACAAGGGCTGGCCACCTTAGGCCTCGCTAGGGACGTGCAGCGTGCAGGTGTGGAGGCCACCCCAATACCTCATTACCCAACAACACGTTTGATCCAGATTAGTTTTTATAGAATAGTAGTTATCACTTGATTGATAGTTTGTTCGGATGGGGAATGAGGGGAGGATCGGGAGCTTCTGTGAATGGTAATGGAACCCTAGCATGCCCGCTGAGGCTTTCCCCCCTTATTTGAGGTGGGAGGGGGGAGGAAGTTCAGAATCTACTTCCACAAAAGCCATGAATCCCATTCGTACACTTCACTATCCGTAATTATCTTCCAGAGTTCCCAGTGATTACTTTAAGCCCGAATGTGCTTGATCTTCATCTTGGTAATCCTCAGCACCCGATGTCGGTGTTAGAGTTATATGAAGAGATGAGTCTCCTAGACCTGACTCTGGTGGCTCAATTTAATGTTCGATGACCATCAGTTGATGAGTTCTATAGGTTTGTTTTTGGAAAATGGGATCTTCAAGAGCATGCGGTCATCGACATTCTGGATAGTCACCACATTAAGATTCGATTCTCCTTGGAAGAATATCTATTCTTTTCGTGGTCCAGTGCCCCAAGGTGTTGCTGTGGTTCCATGTTTTTTCTTCTCTGGTGGACTTTTAGTCTCTGCATGAATCGTGATCCAACCTTCATCCTGATTTGGGTAAATTTTCCTCACCTTCTATCACCATTCAAAAATCCAGCGGTTAATTTGTGCTAGGGAACCTGTTAGGTCATTTCTTGTGTTCCGATGCTCGTATAACCATTTTGATTCCTCCGATTAACCCTCATATGTGTGTTGAGGTTGATGTTTCTAAACCTCCAGTGGAATGGGTATGGATTTCGATGGGTGCAGAGTTTAGATAGAAGCAGGCAGTGTTCTATGAATCATGGACCGACTATTTTTCAACCTGCAACAGATTGGTGGACATAGATTATAGGTGTCATAGTGGAGCGATGATCAAGAGACCATCAGGTTTTGAGAGGATTCTAGGTAAATATGATTATAGGAGGAGGATTCGATATGCACCTAATGTGCTTGGAAACACAAATTGTTTGGGAGTTTGGGTTGTTGCGGTTCTGAAACAACCAGAAGAATTTCTAAAATATCCTTTGGTTTCTACAGTGCTCAATAGGCTTATATAGGACCTAAATATGGGGGATGGTGTTGAGGGAATTGCTGCAATGAGTGTTGTCGAGACTAGTGGTGAGGGTGTTTCTATGATGAGTTCTACTGAGGCTGGTGGTATGGAATCAAATGGTTTTTTGGTTGGAGGGGAAAGGCAACAGGAGACAGGGGCCCCTCATGATGGATTTTCTCCTCTTCATGTCATATGGAAGGAGGGTGGTCATGTCGAAGGATATTCTACAGTGGATAGTCAGTGGAAGGGATGCAGCAGTGCCGGTGTGTTTGAAGGGAAGCATGGGTCTACCTTTGAGGATAGTGGGTTTCCTGCTACAGTGAATAACTTTATTGCTAGTCCTTGTATAGGAGATCCTAAGTTATGTGTGAATTGAGGCTGTGGAATGGATAGTGAGGATGGAGGTGTTCTAGTCACAGTCTCCACAGGGAACCAATTTCAAGGGCTCGAGCAGGATGGAGTGGAATCCAACATGCAGATTGAGCATTAGGAAGAGGTTGCAGTAAATGAAGAAATGGGATATGGGATATGTGCAGGTCAGGGGATGGTGGAACACCCAAACTGTCTTTCTATGATTGATGTGAATGGTAAGATTAAGCAGAATTGGATTGTGCAGTATCAAGAGATGTAGGTCCATGTAAAATGGGGGGATCTTGTTTACAGTGGTAAAGAAAATGAGGATGACATGAAAAAATGATAGATTAGTGACATTTTTCAGAGAGGGAGGATGATTCTGCCTAAGAATCATGAGGATATGACTGCTTCACTACGAAGAAGATCGAGGAAGGATTACATTTATCTGCTGAAGCCAATGTCCACTAGATCTAATGTTATGCAAATTAATAATGAATTTCTTTCCTTGGAGCGGGTGAACCTTTGAAGGAGGTATTCCAAATCCCTGATGCATTATGAAAGCTCAGAATAGGAATCAATGAGTGTGGAGGAAGCCTTCTATCATGGTGATGGTGATGGGTTTGATTTTGGAGGGATGTTGTTGTTATGTTTAATCTGTGATTCTTGTTTTCTGAACATTTATTTTATTAATAAATGGTCAGAGGTGTTTCCTCTGGCTATGCTTTCTGGCTAATAAACTTTTAATCCCTAGTTCAAGTGGAATAGAAACTAAAACACTATATCAATAATCCCAAATAAGTTTAATTGACCAACATTATGTTTTTTAATAGTAAAATTATTATCTAATATAATTCACTATTTAGTAATAAAATTTTCTCCCAAAAACCCATTTAATAAAAACCAAGAGTATGAAGTAGAAAAATAAAATCAATAGATAAGTATTTTAGTTATTTTATATATTTCAATGTTCATCATTGCAAAAAATGACAATAGATGAATAAAATATGAAAAGATAAAAATTTTATAACAAAATACAATTCATATACAAAAAATAAATAACTAAACTTGTTTTAAAAGGGCAATGACATGAAATATAAACCAAAGATATGGAAAATAAAAGAGAGTTTATACTAGTTTCGAAAATAAATGTGAAATAATAATTTTTTCATGATTACTATTTGTAATAAAATAGGGTTTAATTTTTTTAAAAATTTATGTTTTTGGAAGTGGATTAGGTTTTCTCTAATGAGAATAGTGACTGTAAAAGGAAATTTGATGGAAATCTGTCTTGACTCTATGATATAAATAGCTTAGTTCCAAATATGTTCTTGTAATAGGTGGTATTTGTAAATAATTCATATAAGGGAAAAACAACTAAAATCCATGGTTTAAATAGCCAACCACTATATGAGACTCCCAAAAATATTAAATATGATGGTTAATGGATGGCATGAGAAATATGAGGATCCAAAATATTCCTTTTTAAAACATTGAATATCATTTAGAGAATGGGTTTTAATATTTCATCATAATTGTACGAAATATTAGACCATGAAACATATGTATCCTTTATTTTATATTTAAAATTACTTGAAAATCACGGTATTTGATGAAAAAGTTGCAACTCAATGGGATAATGATGATTGCATAATCAGTTGGCCAGTATGTACATAACAAACATTAATATGTAAGAATATATGTAGTAGTGTATACCTCATTATTTTACATATTATTGAATACTTAATCACTAATATGATTAGATCATGTACATATCATGTAGTGTATATATATAAACTATAACTGTAACTTGTTCATATTATTGTAACATGTAGCATCTATGAATCTATTTTCATATCATTATAACAAGATCATATTATAATCATTCATTATGACATGTTCATATCAATGAATCTATATTCTCATTCATATTACTTCACAGATTTCAATTTCAAATATACTTGTTTATTTGACGAACTTTTCTCCGATGAAAAGACTAATTATTTTTTTCGCAAAATGCACTTTGGTAATGAACTCCAAATACATATGTGAATAATGAATGTTTCTACAAATACATTCTACTACAAATTCATGATGCTACCAATTTATTATTTCACTTTAAAAACTTCGGAAAATTCACAATGAATGATGGAAAATAAATACACTACCTTAATATGTTTCTATCCACACTAATTATATCAATGAAATTATAAAGAATTAATTAGGATATACTCATCATGAAGATAACACATATGTTATAGGGAAAGAATCTCATAGAAAAATTTCACTCTCCCAAAAAAAATACACAAGAAAAAAATAGATGGTGAACCAAATGATATAATATTTATTTAAAAAAGAAAATGTAAAATATTAAAAAATAAAGACCATACCTAAATTGGTTAACTGTCTTTCGGTCCATTCAGTCTTGAAATTTTTGTATCCAAAATGATAGTTTTTTACTAATGGAATTGATTTCTCAGTAAGAGAGGGAACATGTATAGTGTGAAGCTACACAAGACCACAGAGAATAAGGTCAATAAAATGATGTAGTTTTATTCTCAACCAGGTTCCACTGAACCAAAAAAGTATGCAATGCAAGCTTTAATGTAGTGTTTTGGTTATCTATTCAACTTTCTCTATATTGGGAAAAAAATTGGTATCCAATATGAAGAAATAATATTTAGATTATAGAATTGTAACATCCCGGGTAAATAATGAATATAAAATTTTCATATATTCGTGAATTAAATATAAATATTTCTTTTACAGATATTCTATGTTCGATGGCGTACCCAATACGCAACAACGAGTTTCTTTGAAATCTTACGTTGCACACTGATAATATAATAATGTTATTTTATATGGAAGCTAACGTATAGTTGTTTTAATGTAAAAAATGAACAGAACAGACTAAAAAATGATTATATATGTTTGTTAAATATTTATACACATATCCAATAAATGTTTGAGGCTTAAAATGCGAATGAATACAATTTTAAGCATTAATATTCTAATATTCCTAAAAAGGTCGTTTAACAGTCTTTTGATGGAGAACCCTTTTTTAAAACTACTTTTTTCAATTTTATATGATATATTTGACAAAATAAAATCTTTATTTATAATTGAGACATCAAAATTTACTTTGTGTAAATTTTTGTTATTTTTCTGATAAAGCACAATTTTAATGAATACTGAAAATAATGTATTTTAATTCAAAACCTCCTTTTAATATAATTTATTTATATGGTTAGATTATCTTTTTAATTGGGTTTAACGTGTATTTAAAATATATTTTTACTATTTTATCCAATGGTGGTCATTATAATTAATTTCACTTTGAAATTGCACATAAACAAGTGTCAATCTTTTGATAGATATTATTTCATAAAAACATGCTATTTGTCTTGACAGTGGGAATTAATTATAATATTAATTAAGGAAACTTCTATGTTTTTAATTTTTTAAAATTGACATCATTTTTTAATTTTGAATATCAAATTTTCTTTGGATAAATTTTTTTGTATTTTTCTAACAAATGTTCATTTTTAATGAATAGTGAAAAATACTCCATTTTACTTCAAAACTGATTTTTCATCTAATTTAATTATATAGTTATATTGTCCTATTAATTGGTTTTAAAGTGTAATTTAATTATATTTTAATCACTTAATACAATTTTGCTCATTTAAAGTAATTTCACCTTTCAATTGGATGTAAAAACTAGTCAATCTTTTGATAAATTTTAATTCTTAAAAACCCATCTTTGGTTGTGACAAAGAGAATTATTTTCAAATTAATTTCTTCAATTTATGTGTTTGGAATTTCATAAAATAGATTCCATATATGGAATCATATGATCAAAATTATGTAAATAAGACTCTTTTGTTTTTGGAAATTATGAATAGTAATGATGGAAATTATCTTTAATTATCGTGATTAATCAGTAATCAGGTAGTTAAGGGTTATAAAACAATATCATAATAAAATAAAATGACCCCAAAATGTGTCCACATATTCGTTTTTGAGTCATTTCCTATCATGGAAGGCTTTTTACCGAAATTTAGGGCCCATGGAGTCACGTGGGTGTGATAGTGACTTTTATGACATTATTTTTAAAAAGAAGAGAAATATTACAACAGTTTGTATATCCTAAGTAAAACAATTTTTATTTTCTTTACATAAATGATCTCTTAGACTATAAATAGTCATTGGAAATCTATGAAGATTTCATACATCCTGATATTTTTTTCTTAATTTTTAGACATTAAATAAATAAATTTATTTATGACACCATGATGATGCAGTGATTACCTCATTAATGAACTATTTAAATAAAATGAAAAGATTAGGTAAAATATAATACATAAACTGGTCAAAACCCTATTGGATGGGTTTATTTCCAACCCTTATCACCTTATACTCGAATTATATAGTTTTGGGACCTTTAAAATCCGAAAATCATTTTATAATAATGTAACATTTCTTGACTTTCCAAAAGTGACCTGCCTCCCTCTTATAAAAGGCCCCCACATCTACACCCTTACCCACACCTCTCAAGCCCATGGATCGTCTTCCCTATGCACATATTATCTCTAAACATTCCTCTATCAATACTAGAAGCCTAATTTTGGTTATAAGTCTTTCCATGTAAGCCTTTGGCTCAAATCAAATAGAGTTACCCGATTTAGAGGTAATGTCTTATCTCGAGTTTCGTTCTTTTATTTTCATTCCTTGCTCACAAATATCTTCTTATTATTTTATCCCATAATAAAAACAGTGTCCGAAATATACTTTGATGTTTTTATGATAATGATTCTACCTACACTTACACACACCTCTGTCTAATGGTTAAAGAACACAATGTTTCTGTAGGTCGCGAATTACTGCCTCACGAAATGATGATTGTTCAATCATATTTTAACACTTTACACAGTGGCGATTATGATGGAACTATATTTATATATGATATATATTATAGTTATTTCCCTTAAATTCTTCTATATTTTATATTTAAAACATACCTTTATTCTTTGTATGTTGTGCTAATGCGATAATTTCGTATGAGGATGTGTGGAATACCGCCCCCTCAAGTGATGTGACTCGTTCATGCCAAACATGGAATTTATAAAGAATGTAATTAATGAACATATTTTACCTATATAACATATATATTATACTATAATTATAATATATCTATGTCTCATTTAGTTTTAAATTCCATTAATATGAAAAAAAATGAAAGTAGCGTTCATGTGTACGTACGACCTACCGTCTCTATGAATGGTACATTTCATTTTTTATATCCAAACATTTTTTAATATTATTTAATACATATATAATGGATATATATGATATTTAAATCTTTAACAACATTCCGGAGATTATTTACTTATAACTACATGGACAATTCTCTTCAAACAAGTTCATTTTTGACTCATGTACCGAACATCGACAAAACGTATGATATAAACTCAAATAATTAACTAATTATTATAAAATGATAATATGTGATATGAATTTAATAATAATCATTAAAGGAAGTACTTAATCAATTTTAAATTGACCAAAGTTTATTATTCAGGAATATAGAGAAATGAACAAGACAAGTCGGACTTGCGGTAAGGGGATTTCTAATCTCACTTATAATTCCGTGAGATTTCCATTGTTCGCCAATTATTTATTGCATGTGGTGTATTTTGTAATGCCATTTGATATATATTATCATGATTCTATTCATTTTATTATGTGATTCATTTGGTTCTTATTACCTTTTGGTCATATGACTTGATTAATTACAACGTGGTGAGAGGTTTTTATCTCACTACTTATTCCCGTGAGATTCATGCTATATTAGTCACTATCTCTTTTGAGTGGTGTATTTACTGAATATTATTATACTCTTTTTGTAATATACGTTCGGTCATGTGTATTTACATCAACATTGTATATTCTATCTTTCATGGGGTGTATGATTCGAATGTTACCTAAATCGGTAAGGGAACCTTTCACCCTCCTCTTTATAAAAGACTTCTTTTTGTTATGTATTTTAATTCAAATATTATTTTGTTGGGAAATTTTCCTCTATATCCTTATTGATGTATATTTTATGTCTAAATGATTAGATACCATTTTCTCTCCCATCAACTCATTTTCTGAATCACACTTCATTCATATTATTTTTTTTCTTTATCTCTTATACTCAATAATTTTTATTTAATTTTCACACATTTATCATGAGGAAAATAGTTTTCCAATGACAGTAACTTGAAAAAAATATAATCCATGCTTTATATTTCCTCCTCATCATTAGTGTTTTAAAATAATGACCATCATTTATCTTCATTTCTAGAGACGATAAAATCCCATGAAAATTGTCTCACTTTTATTACTTCTGTGAGAAAGAAATATCATCTCTAATGAACATATCCATTATTTAACAAAATATATATTAATAGTCCCTTTTAAATATATATATTGAAATGAATGTAGACATATAACATCATTACACTTCAAATTGGATCGGTAGGATGATCTATTTATCAATATTTTTTACTCATAACCTGAGTTATCTACCCCAATATGATTATATTTTTCTCAGTTTCTGCTCTCGATCCAGATCTTGATCTAGATTTATTATCTTTAATATGGATGTGATCCCTATAAAGGTTACATCAATTGATATAGTTCTCATTGCTTCTATTAGGATCTTTTCTATAAAATATAATACCCTAGAATAGATTATAAAATTATGAAGAATAATTTTACATCCCATCACTTCTGAAATACATAACATAAGAATAATTTTTGTCATATATTATCTCATAATAAAAAACATTGATTATTTGGGTATATTTTTATTTTTAACTCATTCATAGTGATTGGTAAAGATAATATGATTTATCATAAGAATATACACTCAATGTATCAAACGAGATCCGTTGTAAGGTCCATTTTCATTAACAAGGTGATGATTGGATTAAGCCGAAGGCACCACATTCAAGGTAATTACTCAAAGTTATATATTTTTCCTAGAACCACATTCACATTTAGTAACCAAACATGGATGTATTTCCAATAATAAAAACATAATATATTCTTTAGTAAAACATTACGATGTGCTTATATATATATCCTCAATTTCTATCATAAGGTTATGATATATAATCTACGTTTTACTAAATCTATTTCTTAGGTTTCTACTAAAATTCCAATGATACCAACTATAGAAACCCTGACTCAAGTAACCTAGATATAATTTCTACTTTCTTATATTCGAGTAATATAAAAGGAATCACATCCCAATAAATCAAATTGATTATTATTATTTTTACACTATATTCATAATTTAATTCACAATGTATTTTAAAATATATAATTCAAAATTTATTTTCTTTTACAACACCATTATTCACCTTAGAAAATTCCTACGTATCAATCATTAATTTTTTGGTTATCATAGAGAAAATAAAACGTAAAAAGGCATGGGATGAAATTCACATTATGGTTAATCATACAATGGAAGATATCATGAATAAATAATTCATAATCCATATGTTATGGTAAATTATAGAAACACATTCAATTTAATCAATAACATGAGTATAATATCATATAAATAAGACATGATCAAATAATGCCTTATAATTAATCACCTGATCTTGAAACCTAACTGTGTATATTCTAAAAAATAAAATTACCCCTTGGGATATCAGTAAAAGAATTCAAATTGATGGAATTCATAAATTAGTACATCTATGACATACTCCCAAGGCCTTCTGAAAAGACATATAAATAAATGGCTAAGGCCTCATCCAAAACACAATCTAATTTTTCTCATGACACATGACGATACATCGAGGGGATAAAACTATCCATGCATATCACTTACTATTTCTATTAAATTACACATTTTAAAGGGGAATAATATAATTAAAATAAACATTCATACTTAAAAACTAACCTACAAATTTTGAATACAACCCCCAGTTAATTAACATAATCATAAACCATCCATAGTAAAACCATGAATATTAATAAAATTGAACATTTCCAATAAAAATAATAATTAAGTATCGGAATAAATAATAATTATGGTATCAATAAAACGTATCCTCTATGTTTCATAGTTAAAATAGAGGTTTCATGTCATTTATTAATATGATTCCTATGAAAATATCCCTAAAAACATTCTTGGGGAAAATAACAATATCATATTGAAAATAAACTTTTAAAATGAAAAGTTGAGAATAATGTTTTAAAATTATTTTATTTAAAGTTTTTTTTTGAAAGAAAATAAAATAATGAATAATTAATTTTGGGGTCCTCGTGGGAGAAAATTATGTTCATTCAGTATATAGTAAAACAAATATTCCATCCACAATATCTGTAAATTCCAAATAGTCTTTGTTTTGAAAATAACATGATGATTCCATTAAATGTTTTTCTAAAAAGTAGAAATGGGTACAAATTTCTATAATAAATCATTTCTAAAATCACAAAACAATTTTTAATTTTTTTAAAAATAATTGGTTTCAAAGAAAAAGTTTTTTTGACAAAATAGAGAAATAAATTTGGATTTTCTTTAAAACGTGTTCTCAATCATTTTAAGTACAAAATACATGAAAATGTTATTATTAATTGAAAAATTTAATTAATTACAAAATTTTAATAAAATATATTTATTTTCATATATAAATATTACCTAATCCATATCCCTAAGGGAGACTTAAGAAAAACAATCTCGAATAATGATGAGATTGTCAAACAAACTCCTACCACTTTGGTAACTTCTGAATCATATGGACCACAAATAAAATAAAATAAAAGAATCCTAAAATAATATGAATATAAATAGATTCATTAAATAACATATAAAATGGGTATTATATATTCCACGTAAATGAAATAAGTGGTGAATATGGTATATGTCTCACAAACATAGATATGAGAGGAACAACCGTTTCCTTGAGTTTGACTTCCTATGTAGGTGTATAAAACATATTAATAATAAATATATATTTATTATAAATATTCTAAATAACCATAATCACATATATAATACCATAAAGTATCCTCTTATAAAATTTAGCACCGATTTTTTAATAATATATCATTATTTTGGATGTTAATTGCATTATTTTCTCATGTGTATTATGTCATCAAATATTTAGTTATTATATATATGATATTGTTTTATAATACCCAGGATGATATTAATGTTATAAATATCATATTTACTCACTATATTCATTTTTATGATGATTTATCAATTTTTGAAATTCAAAATGAATCACATTGCTTCATGAAGAGGATCGGTCGTGCATATGCATGAGCAATAATATAATTCCCTGAACGAGTGAATGGGTAAGGATTTGGGTGATATATTAATATTCCATAATCAGTTTAATATTCTATATATCACATATATTACCTAAATTTATCCTAACTATGTTTTATTGAAGTCACAAGTGAAAAATGAATCACATCGCTTGGCGAGGTGGGGGTCCGCCATTCAAACGAGCATCGTTATCATATTTGAAACAAAATAAAAAGTAAAGAAAGGAATGTAAGATATAAAAATTCAAATATTATAATAATATCATAAATACAATATAAATGTTGAAAATTTATCAATATATCAATCCATGAATGGGGGTGATAGAAAAAGAACATAATCAGTTCATGAGCTGGTAGTCAATCATACACACGGTCAATGATTTTGTTTCCAATTTTAACGAGGTAGATAAAGATAAATGTTATGAAATAAACATAATAACATATCATTATATTTAAAATAATGGATTTATTATTTTGTAGATGTTATGAAATAATTTATGGAGGAAGCATAATAAAAATATAAAATAACTTTTTTAAGATAGTTACATAATCTTATGTAATAATCCTTTTAATCTCCCATTAAGGACCCTAGGGTTGGGATTCATGGAGGAAAAATAGATCTAGAATGTTTATAAGGATATAGGGGATATACATTTCAATTTTTTGGTCAAGATAATTGTCTTTAGATGTTTTAGTAAGTGAGTGGATGGTGTAGCCTTTTATAAGTGGGGAATGTGGACCTTCTTTGAAATTACTTGTAAATTTCCAAAAAAGAATAAAAAATTATAGTAATTCAAATGAATATGGATTCCAAATTACACTATATTACAACACGGGAAGTATAAAATGTAATTATGGCTATAAAACAGGATTTATACATGTTTTTGATAATTTTTAACCCTTATATTCTTAGTTTAACCCCCCAAGTATACCAATTTTTAACATAACTGTGGAAAACATTTTTATTGGTTTTAATATTCCTTATGGTAAAAATTATAATTGACCTTATTTTATAAGATAAATTATTATAAATAAAAATATGGAATAAATTTTAACTAATTCCATTTGCAAAATAAAAAATAATATTTAAAATTAATATCATAGGTGCAACGAGAAAGTGGGTTTTAAATGATAAAATGTTCAAAGGATTAAACAAAAATTATATCAAAACTCACAATGAAATTCATTAAAATGACCTAAATTTGGTAATATATAAGATATTTAAAGTAATTTTAATTCACAAAAAAAATGAAAATAAATAACATTACAAATAATTTATAAAAAATGAACTTTTCAATTAAAATTAAGTATTTTCACTATTTATCAAAAATATAATTTATCAAAAAAATCATAAAATATTAGCCCTGAGCTAATTTAGATATTCTTATTTCAAAAATTAAATTTATTTTCTAAAATAAATTTAAATAATTCTTAAAATAAATTGATGCAATGTGTTCAGATTGAAACAAAACCACATTTTTATATATGTTTAAACAATTTAATTTTCATTATTTATTTTTTACTATTCATAATCTCATTCTTAATAGATAAGTTATAATTTAATTTTTAAATAATAATATTTAAATAGAGTATCATGTTTCATTGAAACCCAGTGCTGCATGAATTCCATGTTATCAAAGAGATTCAATTTATTTTAAAATAATTATATCATAAATACATAGAATCTTGAATTATTTTTATAACATTTTTGTTTCATGACATATACTATATCGAACATGATTATCCTCTTTTAAAATTATGTGGTGTTATAAATACTGATTTTTTTCATTTAATTAATGATATTTAATTAATTATGGGTTAGAAGATGTCATTAAATAGGAGAAAAATATTATTATTTTTATTTTACATATGATTTATTTTGGATAAAGAATTATTTAGGGTCCTATGAGTAATTACTAATTGCTAAGAATAATTATATTAGTAGAATTATAGCATTTTGGTGGAGGCAAATAATTTTTTGAAAAATGAATTGTCCTAAGGAATTATCTCAAATCCCTATCAAGAAATTTTCAAAAATTCCCATATAATAGAGAGATGATCCTCCCACTCCCATTTAATGTTGAGATAATAATCTATAACTTCTTCATGCACGAGTTAACTCTTTCTATAGTTAATGATGAATGTATAACAGAATTTGGTACCCCATGATCACCCCCCATGAAAAAAATAATGATGTTATGTTCATTGTTGACCATGTGTGTATACAACTAGAAGAATTAAGATTTAGATTATTCACATAAATAGTTTGATGATAAGAGAATATGTTTTATTGGTTAAATTTTTTCAAGGAATCCACCATACAAGCTAATTGTTATTGTAAACTATTTATTAATTATATATTAAAAGATCATCTCTATTAGTATTCTATGGTACCCTTCATCAAATTCTAAGGATCTATCTTATGAGAGAAAAATGACATTATTTATCAGGGACCAGTTTGCATATGATTTACCCCAACATCACCATGTGGTATCAAATAATTCACATCATAATTTATAAATATTTATTATTTATTATTCTTTTTTAGTATTTTTTTCATTGTTTCATTCTATAACATGAACTTTTTTCTAACATTATCGTTTAGTTTCATATGATCATGATCATGTAAGGAACAAATAATGAACATTTAAATATATAACATGGATGTGATTAGGGTTTTGTATGAGTAACATGGTGATATTGAATGTAAAAAAAGTACAAATTTTGCATCATTTGTCAACAATACTAGGGAAAGACATGATAATCATAGTGTGTTCTATGAATTTAATTAAATAGCATATTGAAATATACGTCATGTATTTTTCTCCGACATGTATAAAAACAAAAAATATAACCTTTCACGTAAACGGTTTGTGCACCACATAAGAACAGACATTTTTTCCAATGTAAATCATGATAATATTGTTGCCAAATTATGCAATGTGTAATTAAAACACACACACCACATATTTAAATCCAGTCAAGAAAAATGATCTATAAGTGATTAAATGAAATTTATATGGAATATACATCAGGAAAAATATAATAACTCATATGGAATATACATAGTTTCACGAGACACGATTTTTGGGAGGCCATAAATGTAGTACATTGCATATAATAGGCTCTAAGAAATATATAACTCATACAAACTCATGGGAAGGTGCATTCCAATTTAAGGGTTTCATGTGAGTTAGAAAATAATGAATTAATTTATTAAAAAAATGAAAACCATGGTTTGAATATTTGATTTACACATTATGTGATAAGGTTTTTACCATGTATTTTGCAACGAGTGATTTTTTGGTAGTGATGTGAAATTAAGTAATCAAATAATTATTTTCCATGTAATTTTTTAATTCATTATGTGTAATGGTAGTCATTAATGTTTTTTACTTCACGAGATTCACTAGAAGTTACATTCTATATATTCACGACATGTTTTGTTTTCATACATGTCATACAGACTACATGAATTAACCCATATAAAAAATTTCATGGAATATACTAAAACTACATGTACAAATACAATCCCATTATATAAAAAGTACAGGAATATGAAAATATTTTGGGTTAGTCACATTCCATACTAAGTGGTGATACATATTATGTAACTATAAGCTCCATAAATTGGTAGAATTAAATAATAATATGAACACAACATGTTTCCTCTAGTATAGACCATGTAAAATGAATTCCAAACTGAATTTTAAATCGCACCAAGAGGGTCCACAACAAGTGTCATGTTATTACATGTTTTTTAGTAAAACAATTAAAATGGAATTTAGTTATATGACTTATTTAAAATAATAGAAAATAGGAATCCTAGGGAATATTTCAATCGATATTTAAGATAACACAATTAAATAAAATAACAAGACAATTAATTTAGTAGTTTGAGATATTTATCTTAAAAATAATGAATTGAACTGAATGATAGAATGATTAAATATATTTAGTTGTATGATGTGGATAATCATGAGATTAACCTAATTATTTATATGATGGGTTTCTATTTAATATAATTATTTATAGAATTTGTTTTTTGTGATAAATTTATCTGTAAATTAAATTTTATCATATATGAATAAACCTTTCCCAAATGTTATGTATGCTAATGTTTTTCCATGAATTATTTTATGAATCTGTACACCATTATTTCCCATAAATTTATTATGTGAATGAATATGTATATAAAAGGAGTTCACATGAAATTGGATAATTTTCAAGACTGATCTTAGGTGAATCAAACTATGAAAGTACATAGTTTAAAGGATGAATATTATAACTTTGTCTATATATCAGCTTAAGGAGTTAGTCCCCTAGGATCAATGGTTGGTTTATATTCCACTCGATAAACCAACCTATAATGAATTATGAGGATCATATCACGTGTTTTATTTATTTTATCATGTTCATGGTTATTTATCTATGTATGTAATTCAATGGAATTTTTTATTATTAAACACATTGTAATAATTTATGAAACCAAAGAATATGTAATAAAATATATATTATCATACACATTAAATTAATTATATAAAATGCACATAATATTAACATGTATGTAATGTAAAAAAATAATGAATATTTATATATAGAGAAAAAAATCACTCCCAGAAATATTAATTAAAAATAATCATTCCATCTAACAAATTATGATTGACCTGAAGTTAGTGTCATTTAGGCCAAATCCAAGTTTAGATTTAAATTATTAAGGATTACATACAAGGATACATGGATTACATAACCGAATTGTATCTAAGGGTAATGAGAATTTGTCATATTAAAGTAATATGGAATCAGGTTTTGTGTAATTATGAGTATGATTTCAGGATTGGGGAGTCCAAAAATATATTAAGGAATTGTTTATTAATATTTTTGGTAGGATCACTTATATAAATACATTTGAGAAATTTTTATAATAAAATTATACATTGTGAGAAGGAGAATATGGATACTTCATAGAAGATTATCCATTCAATAGAATTTTCTAAATTCAGTTGTGTTGGTTAATAAGAATTGATAAAATAGTAAAATACTGATAGAATATGATTTTTTATAAAACATATGTTAATAAATGTAAATTACTAAAAAAATTATGTTTGGTATTTAATATTTAATATCATATTACCTCGACAATATCCATATAATCGAAATTAAATAAAAAGAAAATATCTTAACTACAGTTAATTTATAGGAGTTATAAAGGATTTTCCATATTTTACTACACCAATAATGGAGTTTTTATGTTATAATTTCCATAGTTTTTTATGAGAAATCTATGAAGGAAATTGTAGAGGTTCATTGTTGTCACGACCTATCCTTAGGGCCTGTGTCGTGACTACCCCAAGCCCGCCTTCCATAGGCCAGGGTCTGGCGACTAGCAACAAAGGCTTAAATCCTGATAAAAAGGGAAGGCATTTCCCTTATATAGTAAACAAATACAACAGAGTATGCAACAGAAGTTAGCACAAAGTAAAACTGTATACAGAAGTAAGTGATGAAAAGAAAGGGGCCGGAAATACAAGCCCAACAGTAAGTACCGTAAAACTGAAAGTCTAGTACAACAGTAGTAATGTAATGTAGAAGCCACTATGTCGTCCTTCGAGAATCCCACCTAAAGGGTTGGTACAGATGGTTTTCACAGAACCTTGGGTATGTCTGCCCGCTCCATGTACGTCACAGCAAGTGGTCCACCTCTAGGTACAATCTAGCTCTATAAGTCTCTACCACGATCAGCGATGTCCGTCATCTGCATGCAACACAACGTAGTGAGGGCATTGCCCATGCAGGGGTGAGTATAACGATACTCAGTAGGGACACAAGGACCCCCAAAGGTCTCCTAGAATCCAAGAAGGATAAACCACAAAGAAAAGATTCAATCACGAAGTATTAACCAACTATACTTAGGTATATGCCCATACATATACCTTATTCATCAATCCAAGTTCAGCTCCAACTCTCGAGCCCAAGCACAACCCAGTCCACACAGGAAAGAAGTCGATCACATCAATGATAATGATTTAAAGACAAGACTTAGCTCACATAGGTAGACATCTTTCGTATAGAGATAGAGATGATTAGATGTAGTAACTGATTCATCATTGCTACCGAACCCACGGATGATTCCAGAACAATTGATGTCACTGCCGAACCCCTGAAGGATTGCAGTACAGTGGTGTCGCTGCCAAACCCATAGAGGATTCCAGTATAGTTGTCATTGCTTCCAAACCCACAGAGGATTCTAGTATAGTTGTCGTCTCTGCCAAACCCATGGAGGATTCAATTATAGTTGTCGTCGTTGCCGAACACACGGAGGATTCTAGTACAGTTGACGTAGCATTCGCAGCCAGCTATAGGGTTCCCGCACACAACACAGTCGATTTTGGGAGGGTCCACTCCTCGAGCCAAGGTATCAATACATAAACTATCACAATGTCTAGAGATGATGTATCCCGAAGTTCTGTCTCGTCAAAAGGAACCCGACGCGACATACGACACATCAATCGAACACCTGGTCTGAGAGATATTGGCTTTTCCGTTCTAGGGGCCTGGTTGGAAATACGTTCGTTCCAAACCCATCCGTTTTCTAATGTCATCCCAAAATCACTTAGAGTATCGCAAAAGAACCGTCTCGTCACGAGAGTCCTAGTGCCATAGACGGCGCACGATCGAACGCACGGTCTAGAAGTTATTCACGTCTAAGTGAAAACAGTCATGTCCCGTTAAGCCCAGTGGGCTGGGGGGTTGGCCAAAATTGGTTTTCGTGTCTAACTCGGTAGAGGTTCGGACCAGCCTAGTGACGTGCGTGACCCGGCCCAGCTCGAGACGGCCCAGCCCTGCAGGGCATGGCCCGGACCGGCAGGGCGCGGCCCGGCCCGGCAGGACGCTACCCGGCCCGGCAAGATGCGGCCTGGCCCGGCGGGGCCTGGAAAGGCGAGGCCCTTCCTGGCACGGCGTGACCCGTCCTGGCCCGGCTCAGCCCGATGGCCGAGCGTTGTGGGGGGGGTCTGTCTCCCGAACCGACAACGCAAAGCGGCGCCGCCCTCTTGTACGGCCGGCCAAAGCCGGTCGGTCTTCCTGGCGTGAGCGGCCCACACGGGTGGGATGCAGTTCCTCCAGCACGGCGCCCTCCTAGCACCGTGGGTCTTCCAAGCTCGGCCGGCCGGTTTTCCGGCCCACCGGCCCACGTAACGCAGGCTGCGATACTCTGCAGCGTGGTGCCCTTTGGGAGTTGCTGTCTCTTCAGTCCAGTCGGCTTCGTCGGGTGGGCCGCACGCGGTTACAGGCCACAGATCCTCCGCATGCGGCTGGCGCGCATCCACTGCCATCGCTCGTCGCTTCCTTTTCCAACATGCCTCTTTCGCAAATAAATTCAGGAAAACATGGGAGGGTCTTCGGGCCGTGTTCATTCGGCCCGCGCCCTCTACATTAGGTGGTAACAATTGGCCGGAGTTATTCCAAATAAAACAACACAAACGGGATAATTTATTCACTTATAAATTTTACGAAACCCCTACCTCGAAATAATTTTCGCAGTAATCGAGCATCGCGGAAATCGAAATCGCGGGGAGACGGATTAAACTTTTTGATGTTAGGGAAGATTGAGCCAAGGATGGCACGTTGTCGGTGTTCCTTGCGGGTGTCTCCTTTTCCATTGGCTGGGATGACAATCAAAAGAGACAATCGTCAATCTTCGGTGGTTCTTCGTTGAAGAGAGAAACTCCTTCTTCAAATTCTCAAAAGATCTCCCAAAATCCTCTCAACACAACAAATTCCCCAAAATAAAATAATAGCTAAGGCTATTATTTTATTCAAACATGTAACTCAAAATTAAAACTCTTTAACTAATTAATTGAAGAGTTTGAATTCATTAATTAAAATTTGTTGGCAAATATTAAATAGAGAGGTAGGGAGGTGAAGAGATCCTATTCAATAAGGGGGAGTTGTCGAATTAATTAAAGGGGGTGTTAATGGGGAGTTGAGGGGAGGTGATAAGTTAGGGCTCGAGTGGGCCCCACCTCACAAATATCATCTCATGAGAGGTTATGTGGGTGTGGGACCCACCAATAACTTCCCCATGTAGGATTTAACTACCTAAGATAAATAAAATTGTTCATAATAATTTGATTTAACATTTTTATTAAACTCCAAAAATTAACTTTCAACCCGCATAAAACAAAACTGCGGTAAAGGTCCCCTTAAGTGAATACTGGAACTGCGACTTCATCGGTGCCCTCAGATTTCAATTCCACGCACTTGTTCAATAGATAGAAAAACCCGCACGTTGGTTTACTGAACGTACCTAAACAAAACTTCAGAAATTGATTCTAGGTACACTGGGTCTCAAAATCAAGTTCTTTCTGAAACTGCAGACACGTAAAATTAAAAAGTATTTAAGAAAAAAAATTCCATGAAATTTACGGGTCTTTACATTACTCCCACCTCAGGGATTTATGTCCCCGTAAAGCTACAACACACACTAGGGGGGAAAATGGGGGTATTGTACACCCACTTGAGCCTCCCGCTCCCAAGTGCTCTCCTGGAGGTTCCTGTGCTGCCAGCGAATTCACACCAGACGAATCGACTGTCCATGTAGGAATCGCTCATATCGATCCTCAATCTCCACCGGGACCTCCATGAATATCACCCCGTCATCGATATCCAACTCCATGTGGTCCATGATGTGGGTCATGTCATGCATTTATCTCCTCAGCTGAGATACACGGAAGACATCGTACACCCGGTGCAACTAATGTGGCTTGGCCAGGAGGTAAGCCACCTCGCCTACTCTGGTGAAGACCTAGAAAGGTCCGATGAAACGCAGAGATAACTTTTCGCCCCAGCCAAATCACCGTAGACCTCATCGAGCTGGGACCCATAGGAAAACGTGGTCACTATCCTCGAACTCCAGTGGTCTCCATCTCCTATCATAATGTGACTTCTGTATAATCTGTGTAGTCTTCATCTACTCCTGAATGATCTACATCTTCTCTATCGTAGCCTACACCATATATGGTCCTACAAGGGCTGACTCCACTAGGTCAGTCCAGCATAGAGGTGATCTGCATGGTCAGTCGTACAGTGCAACGTTAGGTTGCATCCCGATGGTGGGGTGGTAGCTGTTGTTGTACGCAAACACCAACAAGGGTAAGTGATCCTCCAAACTACGACCAAAGTCAATGACACATGCACAGAGTATTTCCTAGAGATTATGAATGGTCCTCTCTATCTGGTGATCCGTCTGAGGATAAAAGGTGGTGCTCAGACGTAGCTGTGTCCCCAAAGCCTCCTGTAACCCCTTCCATAGCTGGGAAGTGAGTCGAGCATCTCGATCAGAAATGATAGATTCTATAACACCCTGAATCCATATGATCTCTTGAATGTTGATGCATCCCAAACTCTCTACTGAGACTTTCTCTCTGATCAGAAGGAAGTGGTCCGACTTGGTGAATCAGTCAACGATCACCTAGATAGAGTCGTTTCCTCGGGATGTATGTGGAATCCCTATCATGAAATCCATGGATATCCCGTCCAACTTCCACTCCGGGAAATGAACTCTGCTATAGCCTTCTTCATACTCGGCCACTAATGCTATCATCTGAGGTCCTAATACATCTTCTTCACTCCTAGATGTACCTCTAGAGGGGAAGTGTGGAACTACCTCAACACCTCCTCTTGTAATGCAACCGGTACCACAGTATGTCCCCTGAAAAGGATTACATTCTCCCCTCCTTCATAAAACCCATAAGGTGTCTTCCCTAAGGATATCTATGCACGTCTCATCTCACAGCAAATGTCCCCCTGATGTGCCTCTCTGACTCGGTGAAGGAGTGGAGGAGTGACTATGAGAGACTGTAGAAAAGCAGCTCCATCTCTATCCACAAAGGATATCTACAACACAGCTAGCTTCTATGTCACCTCTCCTAGCATCTAAATTCCCGATCTCCTCCTGAGAGCATCAGCTTCAACGTTCCCCTTCGTAGGAGTATAGACTATCTCAAACTCGTAGTCCTGGAGGAACTCTAGCCATCGCCGTTGTCTCGGGATCATGTCCTTCTGCGAGAAGATGTACCTGAGACTCTGGTGGTCAGAATAGACTATAAAGCGCTTGCCCATTAGATAGTGCCGCCACATCTTCAAGGTGAATACCACTACTTCTAACTCCAGGTCATGGGTAGCATATTTCTTCTCATGTAGCCTCAACTTTCGTGAACTTTATGTGATCAATGCTCACACTTGCATCATAACACACCCGAGTTCGGTCCCTATTACATCGCAGTAAACTACGTACCCAACGCCCTCCTCCAGTAATGTTAATATAGATGCACTGGTCAACCTCTACCTCAGCTCTGGAAAGCTCTGCTGACATCTCTCTGACCACACGAAGGGTTTCCCCTTCTATGTCAAATATAAAAGCGGTGATGAAACTCTGAAGAAGTCCGGCACACATCTCTGATAGTATCCAGCCAGACGAAGGAAACACTGAACCTCTATCACACTCTCGGGTGGCTCCCAAGAATGTACTACCTCGATCTTCACTGGGTCCACTGCAACTCTAACCTTCGAGATGACGTGTCCCATGAAGTGATCCTCTCGAATCTAGAACTGAAACATTGAGAGCTTACCATAAATCTCGTGCTCCCGAATTGTATCCAGTACAACCTGCATGTGATAGGCGTGCTCCTCCTCAGTAGTTGAGTAAATACGTATGTTGTAGATGAAGACTATGACAAATTATCGATGTAAGGCTGGAAGATAATGTTCCTGAGACTCATGAACACTACTGTAGTGTTGGTTACACTGAAGGTCACAACCAAAAACTTGTAGTGGTCCTACCGACACCTGAAGGTAATCTTCTGCACATCCTCATATTGAATTCTGAGCTGCTGATAGCCTAACCTGAGGTCTATCTTCGAGAACCAATGTGCTCCCTTGAGCTGTTCAAAGTGGTCATTAATCCTTTGGAGTGGGTACTTGTTATTCACGGTCACATGATTCAGTTGACAGTAATCGACACATAGTTGCAAGATCCCATCCGCCTTCTAGGAGAACAAAATTGGAGAAGCCCATGGTGAAACACTGGGTCGGATGAATCCCTTTCCCTATAAGTCCTCCAGTTGTACCCGCATCACATGATGGTTAGCAGGAGCCATACGATATGCTGGAGAAGATATTGGGTTTGTCCCGGGGTACAGTTCAATGTATAAGTCTACCTCTCTGTGAGGAGGTAGTCGTGGAACATCATCAAGAAAAACATCCCCATACTGGTCCACCAAAACAGGAAATCTCAGACTCTACACATCAACTGCTCCAAGTATGAGACTAGCCAACTGAGGTGTGATCGGATGCCCTCTCCCCTATGAAAGTCTATCCTGTGCTGCAAAGTCTCCCTTCTCGCCGGTGAAGGTAAACCTACTCCCATCTGTGGGGATACACCGCACCTTTCACCTAATACAGTTGATCTGAGCATGGACTGTAGACAACTAGTCCATACCCAAGATGAATATTTAAGGCCTCTAGGCAGCTACATGAAGATCCTCGCTGAAGATATTTCCTTCTATAGTAATCTCAAACTATCCTCACCAGTGCGTAATCATCAAGTCTTCTCCCGTAAGAGTCTCTAGCCATAAGGGTTGAGCCAATGGCTCCGTCGGAATCTCCGAGCTCCGAACAAGGGCAGCGGCAATAAATGAATGACTCGAACCTATGTAAATAAGCACTTCAGTAAGGGTGGAGTAGAAACATATAGTACCTCGAATCAGCGCAGGTGCATCATGGTCGTAGGCCTCAACTGCCTTGAGCTGAGCCTGCCTCTTTCTGACAGCTTTCTATGGTCCGGGTGGACCTCAAGTTGGTGGTGGTAGAGCCTCGAAACTTTGTCCACCACCTGCTGCTCAGCCAGAACCTCTGCCCCATCTTCCTACACCCAGCGGACCACCACAGTCGAACCTCTACCTCTTCTTGGGAGGTCCCTCTACAGTCTACTGCTCTTCCTCATGGTGGGTTGGGTTGTCCCGAGCTATGTGACCCGGCCCGCCGCATGCATAGCACTATATGCTCCCCATATAGTTGGCTCTGTTCTATGTGCCCTGCACAATAGAACCAGTATCCTGAGGTCGCCCACCTGATGGCCTAGTCTACTTGTACCTCTGTTTCAACTCTCCACTACCGGCTGCAGAAGACTCTTCAATGTGTCACCCTGTGGAGGGTCTCGCCACTAGTGACTGCTCAGCGAGAATACTCTCCACCAGTCGACCTCGCTCCAGCACCCCCGCCTATGCCGAGATGTTGAGGGGAACTGTCGAAGCTCTAATCTCATTCCTCAGTCCCTGATCAAAGGTCTGGGACTAGAATAATGGGTCCCATACCATATCCATTGACTAGTGTGAAAGGTCAGTAAACCTCACTAAGTACTGAGCTATTTTCATGTTGCCCTACTGTAGATGAAGTAACTCCTGGATATGCACCACATGAAGTGTGGAAGGAACAAACTCCGAGTGGAAGAGACTCTCGAAGTCTGTCCAATGTAGAGATGCTTCATCGTGCACCTAGAGCATCAAGCTCCACCATCTACATGTTGCTGCATGCAAGAGACACGCAACCATGATCACTATAAGATCAGCCGTTGTCCTTACAAATCTAAAAACCTTGACGCCAACCTCTAGCCAATCCTCGGCAGCCTGTGGGTCCGTCTCTCCATAGTACCTGTGCGGCCTCTGTTGTTGAAACTCATGAAATTCACTAAGGTGGTGTGCACTCTCTGCTGTTGGGGCTGGTGGTATCAGTGGCCCAACGAGTAGTGGTATCGTTGGTGCCTCAGATGTGATGGGGACCTTCACCGAGGCCTCGTTGCTCGGTGGGCTACCATCTCGCACGTGACTCGTAACCCTAGATGGCAGCCTTCGTGGGGCCATCCTAAAAAGAAACAGGTGTGCCATGGTAAAAAAGTATACTTCGTGAGCTAACACAATGTAATAACAAAGAAAGCCTTTGAAACACACATGCAATCTCTGTTTTCATGCACCGAGTAGAAATTCAGAGGTCAGGGTCCTGGTGTATGGATACGTCGGCCGCCGCACCAACACTGGACTCCCTGGACTGATAACCACACTCAATACTCTTAACAGTATTTCTACACCTAGAAGAATAATCAGAGTCCCGAGTTCTATAGTACAACCAACTCCTCTGATACAAATTTTTCACGACCTGTACATGTGGCCCGTGTCCTGACTACCCCAAGCCCGCATTCCATAGGCCAGGGGCTGGCGACTAGCACCAAAGGCATAAATTCTGATAAAAAGGGAAGGCATTTCCCTTATATAGAAAACAAACCCAACAGAGTTCGCAATAGAGGTAAGAACAAAGTAAAACTATATATAGAAGTAAGTTCTAAAAAGAAAGGGGCTGGAAATAAAATCCCAAAAGTATGTACAGTACAACTGAAAGTCTAGTACAACAGCAGAAAAGTAAACCAGCAACCACTGAGTCATCCTCCGAGAATCCCACCTAAAGGGTGGGTACAGATGGTCTCCTCGACACCTCGGGTCCATCCATCCACTCCATGTACGTCCCACCAAGTGGTCCACCTCCAGGTACCGTCTAGCTCTACAAGTCTCTACCACGATCAGTGTTGTCCATAGTCTGTATCCAAAAAAACATAGTGCGGGCATTGACCATGAAAGGGTGACTATAACGATACTCAGTAGGGATTTCGATACCTCTGAAGGTCTCCCAGAATCCATGAAGGATAAAAAACAAAATAAAAGATACAATCATGAAGTATTAACCAACTCTACTTAGGTGTATACCCATACATATACGTAAGTCATCAATCCCAGTTCGGCACCAACTCTCAAGCCCAAACACAACCCAGTCCACACAGGAAATAAGTCAATCACATCGATGATAATGATTGAAAGTGAAGACTCAACTCACACTGGTAGACATCATTCTTATAGAGATAGAGATGATCGGATGTAGTCACTGATTCATCGTTGCTGCCAAACCCACAGAGGATTCTAGTAGAGTTGTCGTTGCTGTCGAACCCACGGAGGACTCAAGTACAGTTGTTGCTGCTGCTGAACCCATAGAGGATTCTAGTACAGTTGTCATCCATGTCGATCCCAAGGAGGATTCCAGTATAGTTTTCATCGTTGCCGAACCAATGGAGGATTCTAGTATAGTTGTCATCCCTGTCGAACCCACAGAGGATTCTAGTACAGTTGTCGGAGCCTTCGCAGCCAGCTCTTGGGTTCCCGCACACAGCACGCTCGATTCTAGGATGGTCCGCTCCTCGGGACAAGGGTTCGATACGTAAACTATAATGAATTATAGATTTTATTTATCCGAATGTTTCTTCTCGTCAAATGGAACCTGACATGACATGCGACGCGTCAATCGGACGCCCGGTCTGAGATTTATTGGATTTTCCGTTCCAGGGGCCCGGTTCGAAATACGATCATTCCAAACCCAGCCGTTTTTGAAAGTCATCCAAAAATCACATAGATTATCTCAAAAGGACCATCTGATCACGAGAGTCCTAGTGCCACAAACGGAGTATCAATCAGACGCGCGGTCTAGAAGTTATTCATGTTAAATAAAAACAGGCTAGGCCCGTTAAGCCCAGTGGGCTGGCGGGTTGGCCCTACCCAGTTTGGCGGGTCCGACCCTGTAGAGGGTCAGACTGGCCTACTGAAACACATGACCTAGACAAGTGGGGCATGGCCCGGCCTAATAGGGTGTGGCCCGGCCCGAGAGTGTACGGCCCGGCGGGGCGCGGCCCAGCCCAGCGCAGCGTGGAGCGGCCTAGTAGGGCGTGTCCAGGCCCACCGCGGTGCGGCGCGACACGGTGGCTGGGCACTACGGGGGGGGGGGGGTCTCTCGAACTGGCGTTGCTACCCTCCTATCCAGCCGGCCGAAGCTGCCCAGTCTTCCTGGCTTGGGCGGGCAGCAAGGGCGGGCCGCGGTTCTTCCTGCGCGGCGCCCTCCTAGCATCGCGGGTCTTCCCTGCCCGTTCGGCCGGTTTTCCCACTGAACGGCCCACGGAACGCTGTTCGCAGTCCTCCCTATCATGAAAACCTCATGGCGTCGTGGGGTCTTCAGTCTGTCCAGCTTATCTGGTCGTTTATTCGTCATCCGGGCAACCCACGGTTGCGAGCCGCGGTTCATCCGCACGTGGCTGGCGCACGGCTGCCGCCTTCGCTCGTCGCCTCCTCTTCCAACAAGCCTCTATTGCGAATAAATTCAGGAAAACATCATAGGTTCATCGGTCCGTGTTCGTTCGGCCCGCGCCCTCCGCGTTCGGTGGTAACAATTGGCCGAAGATATTCTAATGAAAACAACACAAATGAGATAATTTATTCACTTATAAATTATACGAAACCCCTACCTTGAAATAAGGTTCGCAGTAATCGGGCATCGTGGAAAACAACATCGTGAGGAGACAATGTCAACTTGTGGACGTCGGGGTAGAAGGTGACGAGGATAGCACGTCATCAGCGTTCCTTGCAGGTGGCTCTTTCTCTATTGGCTTGTCCGAAGATCGAAAGAGACGACTGTCGTTCTTTGGTGGTTCTTCGTTGGAAGGATTGTGTTCTTCGTTGAAGAGAGAAACTCCTTCTTCAAATTCTCAAGAGCTCTCCCAAAATCCTCTCAACACCACGAATTCCCCAAAATACAATAATATCTAAGGCTATTATTTTATTCACACATGTAATTCAATATTCAAACTCTTTAATTAATTAATTGTGGAGTTTGAGTTCATTAATTAAAATGTGTTGGAAAATATTAAAGAGATAGAGAGGGAGGTGAAGAGATCTCATCAATAAGGGGGAGTTGTCGAATTAATTAAAGGGGGTGTTAATGGGGAGTTGAGGGGAGGTGATAATTTAGGGCTCGTGTGGGCCCCACCTTACAAATATCCTCTCATGAGAGGTTATGTGGGTGTGGGCCCCACCAATAACATCCCCATGTAATATTTTACTACCCATGAAAAACAAAATTGTTCACAACAATTTTATTTAACTTTTTTATTAAACCCCAAAAATTATCTTTCACCCTGCATAAAAAGAAACTGCGGTAAGTGTCCCCTTAACAGAATATCGGCGTTGCGAGTTCATCATTGCCCTCAGATTTCAATTCCGAGCAGCGGTTCAAAAGATAGAAAAACCCACACGTATGTTTCTAGAATGTACCTGAACAAAACATCAGAAATTGATTCCGGGCACACCGGGCCTCGGAATCAAGTGCCGTTAGAAACCGCAGACTTGTAAAATACCAATGTATTTAAGAAGTAATTTTCCTAGAAATTTCCAGGTTTTTACAATTATATTTTCTACAAACACCTGAATGGCATATGGGATATCCAATTACTCAAATTAACCTTAATTAATAGTGATATATTAAAGCTTCATGAATACGTTGAACCATCTAACATGTTGTCTCATCCCCTCACTGACTATTTGTAACATCCTAGGTAAATAAATAATATGAAATTTTAAATTTTTTTTAATATTTGTGAATAAAATATTAATTGTACTTTAAAGGTAATTCTATGTTCAATGGCGTACCCAATATGCAACAATGATTTCCTTTGAAATCTTACATTGCACTCTAATAATATAATAATATTATTTTAAATGGTAGTTAACGCATATTCATTGTAATGGAAGGAATGAAAAAATATAACTACCAAATTATTAAATATGCTTGTCCAATATTTTTTCATTTATCCAATATATGTGAGAGGCTTAAAATGCAAATAAATCGAATTTTAATCACAAATCTTCTAATATTCATTAAAAGGTCGATTAACCGCCTTTTGATGGTGAACCCTTTTTAAATCCACATTTTGACAATTTTATATTTTATATTTGAAAAAATAAAATCCTTCTTTAGAATAATGACATAAAAATTTAATTTTTGTGATTTTTTTTTATTTTTTTGATAAATTTCATTTTTTAATGAATAGTTAAAATGCTGTATTTTAATTCCAAACCTCCTTTTAGTATAATTTATTTATACGGTCATATTATCTTTTTAATTGGTTTTAATGTGTAATTAAAAAAATATTTTTACCATTTAATCCAATGGTGGTCATTTGAATTAATTTCACTTTGAAATTGGACATAAACAAGTCTCAATCTTTTAATAGATATCGTTTCTTAAAAAAATGTTATTTTCTTTGAAAGAGGGAATAGATTATAAAATTAATTAATGAAACATATATGTTTTTAATTTGGTTAAATTGATATAATTTTTGGATTTGGAATATCAAATATATCTTAGGGTTAATTTTTTGTATTTTTCTGACAAATGTTCATTTTCAATGAATAGTGAAAAATACTACATTTTAATTCAAAACTATCTTTTCATCCAATTTATTAATATAGTTATATTGTCATTTTAATTTTTTTAAGCTTTAATTTAATTATTTTTTTATCATTTAATATAATTTTTCTCATTTTATGTAATCTCACCTTTAAATTGGATGAAAAAACAAATCAATCTTTTGATAGATTTTACATCCTAAAAACCCATCTTTGGTATTAACAATGGGAACTATTTTAAATTAATTACTGAAGTTTCGATTCTTTTAATTTGATGAAATGTATTCCATATTTGGAATCATAAGGTCCAAATTATGTAATTAAGACTCTTTGGTTTTTGGACATTATGAATAGTAACAACGGTAATTATCTTTAATTATCATGATTAATTAGTAATCAGGTTGTTAAGGGTAATAAAATAATATCATAATAATAAAAAATGTCCCCAAAATGTGTCCTAATGCAACTATTTGTGTCATGGACGACCATGGGATTCCTTGTGCCAGACTTTGGGACCCCATGGAATAACTTTTGGGGAGATAGTGACACAATTTAATTTAATGTTTTTAAAAGGAAAGTATAACCAAGGTATGTATCACCCAAGTAAAACAATTTTGTTTTTGTCTGTGTAAATGATATTTTGGAATGTTAATAGTCATTTGAAATCTAAATATATTTCATACATCATAGTAATTTTTTATAATTTTTATACCTTAAATAAATTAATTTATTTATGACACCATGATGATGCAATGATTATCTCATTAATGAACGATTAAAATAAAATGAAAAGATAATGTAAAATCTAAGACTTACACTTGTTTTAAAAAAATTGGATGAGTATATTTATAACCCTTACCACCTTATCCTTGAAATATATCAATGTGGGACCTTTATAATCCGAAACTCATTTTAATATAAAGTAACATTTCTTTACATTCAAAGAGTTCCCCTCCTCCCTCTTATAAATGGACCCTCCACTACCTCCTTACCCACACCTCTAAAGACATTGGCTCTGCCAAACCTAGATCTTTTTGTCTCTCCACGTACCTCTCTTTATCCTAGAATCCTTCCCTTAGGTATAATTCTCTTCAAGAAACCCTTTTGGTTCAAACCAAGGGGAGTTACCAATTTAAAGGTAAAGTCTTCCCCAATGTTCTTTTGTTTTATTTTGCTTCTCCAACCCCATAAAATCTTTTTATTCCTTTATTTTGTAACAAAAAAAGTATCTTCAACATACTAGGATGTTTTTATGAGAAATATTCGAGCTAAAATTAAGGATACCTCCATCTAATGGTAAATGAACATACTATTTCTGTGGATGGTGAATTACTACCTCACGAAACGATGATTGTTCTATCTTCTCCTACCACCTCTCATGGTGGAAATTATGACGGAACTATTTTTATATATGATATATATTATATTTATTTCCTCTCTATTATTCTGTATTTTATATTTAAAACTTACCTTTATGCTTTGCATTTTGTGAAAATACGATAATTTCATTTGAGGTAGGGTGGACTACCGCCCCCTCATGTAATGTGACTCGTTCATGCAATACATGGAACGTATAAAAAATGAAATTAATGAACTTTTGGGAGCCATATAACATATATATTATACTGGAATTATAATATATATCTCTCTCTTCGAGTTTTAATCCCATTAATGTGACAAAGCAATGAAAGTAGCGTTCATGCGTACATACAGGCTACCGTCTCCATGAATGGTGTATTTAATTTCTTTTTATCTCCAAATATTATGGAATAAGTATAAAACGAATATATATGGGATATATATGATATTTTAATCATTAATACTATTCTGGAAATGATGTACTTACGACTACATTGACAATGATTTTCAAACAAGATCATTTTTGACTCATGTACCGAACATCGACAAAACGTATGATCTGAACTCACATAATTAACTAATTATCATAAAATGATAATATATGATATTAATTGAATAATAAACATTAATTTATGTCCTTAAGAAAATATAAGTTGACTAATGTTTATTATTCATAAATATAAAGAAATGAACAAGACAAGTCGGACTTGAGGTAAGGGATTCTACCTCTCTCTTTCTTTTTAAGTACTCTTTTTTATTTCATTTCTTTTAACCTCGTCTTTCATATATTTGGGGATGTTATATTATATTCCTAATTTTTTACTATTTATGTTAATATTATGATAGACCCTATTTTTTCTCATAAATACATTTTTGGAAGTTTTATGTGGCGCAGTTAAGCTGCCGAGTTTTCATAAGGGATTTCTCATCTCACTTTTATTCCCATGAGATTTATGATACATTTGGCACTATTTCCTTTGATTGGTGTATGTACTGCCCATTATTCTACTCTTTGTGTAATGTAATTTCTTTTATGGGTATTTACATCAATGTTATATATTCCTTCTTTCATGGGGTGTAGGTTTCGAATGTTACCCAAGTCGGTAGAGGAACCTTTCACCCTCCTATTTTTAAAAGGCTTCTTTTTTGTTTTTTCATTTAAATTACATCTTCTTATGTAGGGATATGTTCTTATATATCCTTAATGCAGTAAATTTTATGTCCAAGTGATGAGATACCCTTTACCTCTCTCATAAACTCTTTTATTAAAATTCGATGTGACGTCGTTAGGCTATCAAATTTTTACAAGGGAACTTCTTAACCCAATTCCAATTCATTGGGTTAAACCTCTACATCTTGATAATGTCATGCTATGAAAATGTGTGGATGACATATGAATTTTTTACACTGAATATCCACATATATTTAGTTTATTTATATTTTTCACACACAATTATGTCATTTCATTTATCCTTTCTCTAATGGCATGATCCTTGATTGGGATTACATCTCAATTTCTTCTCATTGAGACATTTCATAATGTTATGAACATTTATTCTTTTATAAACTGTATATACAACCCCTTCGATTTTCCATATCCATATTATGTCTATACTAATTTCATTTAAATGTTTTGAAAATGGTCTACATTTATGTGGCTTATAATTTAAATGTTCAAAATGGAAAAGGACACTTTTATTAAAACATTATTTTAATTGGATTAAAAGATTTATTCTTTTAAACATTTATCACCCATGTCTATGTATTAAAAAAATTGTTTTAAGGATTTATTTATATGGACATGAATGTTTTAAAACCCTTTCAAAAGTTCTGAAGTGGTATGGGACACATTGATTGAAAAATCTTTTGTAAATGTCTTCTTTTAATATTTTCAAATTATAAAAGTATTTTTCTCTCATAAAGTTTTAATGATTTTAGTAGATGTTTTTATGTTAATATCTTGATGTGATCTATTGTGATTGAAATATTCAAATTTTATGTTTCTATTATGCATGTTTTAAGTGTTATGATTATTTTATGGTTCTTGTTCGTTGTTTATAAAGACGGGTGGTTCTGTGATAAATTATGGGTGGGTGAGCCTGATATAGCTCTCCAATTCATTGGGTAACACGAAGGGGTTAAATGCTATGATTTCTTGGGAAATATTTAGGGTATATACAGTGATGGGTATTCCAAATTTTACCATGCGGGTTACTACCTACGTAAGAATGTGATTAATGCCTCAAGTTACCATTACGTCTTATGATTTTTATGCGTTATTCATAAATATTATGATTTCATGAGGTATGTTATAGTGATTATGTTTTAAGAGTAAAGTATGATTTCATTGATTCTTATGTATACATGGAATAGTGTTTTCTTTTAGTATAGTTATAACCCTTACTGGCCTTTTATGCTCATCCCAAGTATTTGAAATGTTTTCCACAGGACTTGATGTTGAATACGGTCAAGGATGGGATCAAGGAAATTTCATGATGTATAAAACATGGAACTTGACATGAATCTTTTGTTCAAGAGTTTATATTTTGTGAAAAAAATTGAAACTGATGCAATGTGTCTACCTTGTAATCTTTGAGATGTAATTGTTATGTCCTAATTCTCTAAAACTCTAAAACTGAAAAGATCCTCAATGTGAAGTATTCATTTAATTCAATATAATGTAATGTATTAATAATGGGTCCTTATAGTTGGTATCAAAGGTCGGTTTAGATATCTTTAGAAGTTAGAGTGTTGTTTAAGCATAAGTGACATGTTCTTTATAACCACACTGGTTATTATATTAGATAGAGTCATTGATATTTATGAAAGTTGGAATGAGTTTGAGATAACATGGATAAGTATATCTTAATTTTTATCTTCCTCTTTAGTACATGATGATTTTTGATGATATACTCACACTAACTTTTTTGGTTTTAGTAAATGGATGGATCTAGCAGGAATGAAAGTGACCATGGGTTTGATGGAAACTGTGGTTGTTCTCTGATTAGGAGATTGTATGAAATAGGGGGATTCAATGAGAAATCTCGTGGTTATTCTAAACCAACTCACAGGAGTCATGATCAACCAATTGAACCTCGGTGAGTTCTCTAATGCATCATGTACGAGATAACCAACTCCATGTGGAAGTTTTGGTAATAATTATAATGGTAACCATTAGGGTTTATATTATCCTTACATTTGAGGTAATTAAGGGTTACTACATGATATAATGGAATATTAAATGCATGAGATAAACTTGTGGTTAAATTATGTTATGATTATTTTTGAAGATTATATCGCTTTTCGGAAATGTTATAAGAATTATGTAGTTTTGGAAAAAGGAAAACATGTAGACCTTGTGACAACCTATCACATTGGATGAAGCTACGAGAATCAAACCCACAACCAAAGTGTGACTAGTATTTATCACCTACCACTAGACTACGTGAAGTCCCTGGTTAGTTTGACTAAATCTTTTTAGTTAAATGATCTTATTAATCTAGAATAAGTTAATTTTGGGGTATATATGGAAATTATTAACCTATCATGAAGGATATGTGATTAGGTCAATTACTTTTTAGTATGATACATTAAGAGTAACTGATGTTATTTGGAGATAAATGTTAAGATTTACCTTGGAAGACTATGCGATTAAATCCTTTGGAGATTTGGGTTTCAATAATAGTTTGGTTTATCCTTGAATAATTTTATGGGAAGCTGTTTATTGAAAGGTCTTTGTAGAACATTTTATAATTTTTGACAAATTTTGTAGATTAAGGGTAGTATTTATTTTTATAAAGGATTATCCTTTTGGATATTATCTTATTTCGTACTAAAAATTTTGGTTTTGGTTTTGTACTAAAGACGTGGGAAGTATATAGTTCTCTTTTTTGGATTAGGTGATTCTATAGAAGTTGATTATAAAGCACTTAATGTGAACAAGTCATCCTAAATACTTGTCTTTTGGAGAAAATATGAGTCTGTGTAAGAAATTTTGTAAGAGATGAAAGTCTACATGATAAGTAAGTATATTTCCTTATGATTTAGTTAAGCTCATAAATAAATTCATCAATGAAAAGTAACTTAAAAAAATGTTGTCTATTAACTTTTCCTACTGGGGAATCAAATATTGTTTAACCCATCAGAAATTTGTGATGTTCTGGTGGGTAACATTCTCCTCAACATGATTTCTATCACTCTCCATCAAAACATGAACCTTTGTTTTCTCTTCCATGTCCATGTTTTTCTACATGGAATCCTAATATGGGTTAACTCGAGTGACCTTTGTACTTCCCTTTATTTCTTTTAAAGTGACAGTTTAATTGACTCCTTTTCCGATGTGGGGCTTTCAATGAAAGTTCCAAGCCCAATTTTAAAATTGTCAGGATGCAATTCCCAAAAGGAGGGAAGAATGTAACATCCCAGGTAAATAAATAATATGAAATTTTCATATTTATTAATATTTGTGAATAAAATATTAATATTAATTTAAAGGGAATGATATGTTCAATGGCATTACCAATACGCAACAATGAGTTCCATTTAAATCTTACATCGCACACTAATAATAAAATAATATTATTTTAAATGGTAGTTAAAGCCAAGTCATTGTAATGGAAGTAATGAACAAAACTAACTACCAAATTATTATATCAGATTGTCAAATATTTTTTCATTTATCCAATAAATGTGAGAGGCTTAAAAGGCAAATAAATCCAATTTTAAGCATAAATCTTCTAATATACATTAAATGGTCGATTAACCGCCTTTTGATGGAGAACCCTTTTTTAAATCCACTTTTTGAAAATTTTATATGTAATATTTGACAAAATAAAATCCTTATTTGGAATCAAGACTTCAATATTTACTTTGTGTAAATTTTTGTTTTTTTTCGATAAATTTCATTTTTTAATGAATAGTGAAAATGCTGTATTTTAATTCAAAACCTCCTATTAGTATAATTTATTTATATCGTCATATTATCTTTTTAATTGGTTTTAATTTGTAATTAAAAAATATTTTTACCATTTAATCCAATGTTTGTGGTCATTTTAATTAATTTTACTTTTAAATTATACATAAAAAAAGTCTCAATCTTTTTATATATATCGTTTCTTAAAAACATGCTATTTGTTTTGACACCGGAAATAGATTATAAAATAAATTAATGAAACTTATATGTTTTTAATTTGGTAATGTTGATATCATTTTTGAATTTGGAATATCATATATATCTTAGGGTGAATTTTTTGTATTTTTCTTACAAATGTTCATTTTCAATGAATAGTGAAAAATATTGCATTCTAATTAAAAACTGCCATTTCACCCAATTTATTTATATAGTTAAATTGTAATTTTCATTTGTTTTATGATTTAATTTAATTATGTTTTTTTTCATTTAATATAATTTTGTTTGTTTTATTTAATCTCACTTTTAAATTGGATGTAAAAACAAATCAATTTGTTGATAGATTTTACTTCTTAAAAACTCTCCTTTGGTATTAACAACGGGAACTATTTTTTATTAATTACTGTTGTTTCTGTGTTTGTAATTTGATAAAATTTATTCCATAATTGGAATCAAGAAGATCCAAATTATGTAATTAAGACTCTTTTTTTGGACATTATGAATAGTAATGACGATAATTATCTTTAATTATCGTGATTAATTAATAATCGGGTAGTTAAGGGTAATGGAATAATATCATAATAATAAAAAATGACCCCAACATATGTCCTAATTCTACTTTTTATGTCATGGACGACCATGGGATTTCTTGCACCAAACATTGGGATCCCATGGAATCACTTTTGGGGTGATAGTGACACATTTTAATTTTATGTTTTTAAAAGGAATGTATAACCAATGTATGTATCACCCAAGTAAAATAATTTTATTTTTGTCTGTGTAAATGATCTCTTGGATTATAAATATTCATTGGAAATACAAAAATATTTCCTACATCATAGTATTTTTTTTATAATTTTTATATATTAAATAAATAAATTTATTTATGACACCATGATGATGTAGAGATTATCTCATTAATGAACGATTTAAATAAAATGAAAAGATAATGTAAAATCTAAGACTTACACTTGTCTAAAACCTATTTTATGAGTATATTTTCAAACCATTACCACCTTATCCTATAAATATATCAATTTGGGACCTTTAAAATCCTAAAATCAATTTAATATAAAGTAACCTTTCTTTACTTTAAAAGAGTGCCCCTCCTCCCTCTTATAAAAGGCCCCCTCCTCTACCTCCTTACCCACACCTCTCAAGACATTAGCTTGGGAAAAATATGATCCTTTTATCTCTCCAAATCCTTCTCTTCATACTAGAATCCATCCCTTAGGCAGATATCTCTTCAAGAAACCCTTTTGGTTCAAACCAATGGGAGTTACCCGATTTAGAGGTAAAGCCTTCCCTAATGTTCTTTTGTTTTATTTTTCTTCTCCAATCCCATAAAACCTTTTTATTCATTTATTTTATAACAACACCTATATCTTAAACATACTAGGATGTTTTTTTGAGAATAATTCAAGCTACACTTACACACACCTCCATCTAATGGTTAAAGAACATACTGTTTCCGTGGATGGCGAATTACTGCCTCACAAAAGGATAATTGTTCTATCTTCTCCTACCACCTCTCATGGTGGCCATTATAACCAATCTTTTTTTATATATGATATATATTATATTTATGTTCTATATATTATTATGTATTTTATATTTAAAAATACCATTATTCTTTGCATGTTGTGAAAATACGATAATTTCAATTGAGGAAGTGTGGACTACTGCCCCCTCATGTAATGTGACACATTCATTCAATAAATGGAATGTATAAATAAGGAAATTAATGAAATTATGTGACCCAAATAACATATATATTATAATTTAATTATAATATATATATATATATCTCTCTCTCATCTAGTTTTAATTCCATTAATGTGCCAAAACAATGAAAGTAGCGTTCATGCGTACGTACGACCTACCATCTCCATGAACGGTGCATTTCATTTCATTTTATCTGAAAATATTAGGAATAAGTATAAAACGAATATATACTGGATATATATGATATTTTATTCATTAATACTATTCTGGATATTATGTACTTACAACTACATTGACAATGCTTTTCAAACAAGATCATTTTTGACTCATGTACAGAACGTCGACAAAACGTATGATATGAACACACATAATTAACTAATTATTATGACATGATAACATATGATATTAATTGAATAATAAAAATTAAAGTATGTCCTTAAGAAAAGATAAATTGACCCAAGTTTATTATTCAGGAATATAATGAAATGAACAAGACAAGTCAGACTTGAGGTAAGAGATCCTACCTCTCTCTTTCTTTTTAAGTACTCTCTTTTATGTCATTTCTTTTAAGCTCATATTTCTTATATTTTGGGATGTTATTTTATATTCCTCATTGTGTACTGTTTATGTTCATATTATGAGATACCCTATTTGATCTCATAAATCCATTTTTGGATGTTTTATGTGGCGTCGTTAAGCTGGCGAGTTTTCATAAGGGATTTTTCATCTCACTTTTATTCTCGTGAGATTTATGCTACATTTGACACCATTTCCATTGAGTGGTGTATGTACTTCCCATTATTCTACTCTTTGTGAAATATACTTTATTTTTTGGGTATTTACATCAATGTGTTATATTACTTCTTTCATGGGGTGTATGTTTCCAAAGTTACCCAAGTCGGTAAGGGAACCATTCACCCTCTTATTGTTAAAAGGCTTCATTTTGTTTTTTCTTTTAAATTACATATTCATATGTTGGGATATGTTATTATATATCCATACTATTGTAAATTTTATTTCCAAGTGATGACATACCCTTTACCTCCCTTATAAACTATTTTATTAAAATTTGATGTGACATCGTTAGGCTATCGAATTTTTAAAATGTAACTTCTTAACCCAATTCCAATTCTTTGGGTTAAACATCTACTTCTTTATCATGTCGTGCTATGAATATGTGTGGATGACATATGATTTTTTTACATTGAATATCAAATTATAATTAGTTTATTTATATTTTTCACACATAATTATATCATTTCATTTATCCTTGCTCTAATGGCATGATACTTGATTGGGATTACATCTCAATTTATTCACATTGAGACATTTGTTAATGATATGAACTTTTATTCTTTTATAAATTATATATATAGCCACTTTGACTTTACATATCCATATTATGTCTATACTAAAGTCATTTAAATGTTTTTAAAATGGTTTACATTCATGTGGCTTATAATTTAAATGTTCAAAACGGAAAAGGAAACTTTATTAAAACATTATTTTAATAGGTTTAAAAGATTTATTCATTTAAACAACTATCATCCATGTCCATGTATTAAAAAATTGTATTAAGGATTTATTTATATGGAAATAATTCTTTTAAAACCCTTTCAATATTTTCAAAGTGGTATGGGAGACTTTGATTCAAAAATCTATTTTAAATGCCATTTTTTAATATTTTCAAAGTATAAAGGGATTTTTATCTCAAAGAGTTATAATGATTTTAGTAGATGTTTTTGTGTTTATATCTTGATGTGATCTATTTTGATTGAAATATGGAAATTTTATGTTTCTTTTATGCATGTTTTACGTGTGATGATTATTTTATTGTTCTTGGGCATTGTTTATGAAAACGGGTGGATCCGGGATAAACTAAGGGCGGGTGAGCCAGATATAGCTCTCCAATGTATTGGGTAACGTGAAGGGGTTAAATGAAAAGTTTTATCCGAAGATATTTAGGGGATATACTGTGATGGGTATTCCAAACATAACCGTGAGGGTTACTCCCTATGTAATAATGTGATGAATTCCTCAAGTTACCTTTACGTCTTATAATTTCTATGAGTTATTCATAAATCTTATGATTTCATGAGGTATGATAATGTGATTATGTTTTAAGAGTAAAGTATGATTTCATTGATTCTTATGTATACATGGACTAGTTTTTTCTTTCCGTTTTGTTATGACCCTTATTGAGCTTTTATGCTCATCCCATGATTTTGAAATGTTTTCCACAAGACATAAAGTGGAATACATTCAATGATGGGATCAAGGAAATGACATTATGTCTAAAACATGGAACTTGACATGAATCTTTTGTTCAAGAGTTTATATTTTGTGAAAAAATGGAAACTGAGGAGATGTGTCTACCTTGTAATCTTTGAGATGTAATAGTTTTCCTAATTCTATAAATCTCTAAACCTGAAAAGATCCTCAATGTGAATTATTCATTTTATTCAATATTATGTAATGTATTAAGGATGGGTCCTTATACTATTATCAGAATAAAATAAAAGAGATGTATGATATCATCAATGCCCTTTTTCAATGTATTAGTGTAGAAAGTGTTCTAGTTGGACTTCATGCATAAAATATTATTGGTTATATTGATCAATTAGAAATTTTAGGTCACAAGATTCCTATGTTATTGTTCACAAGCCTTCTTCATTTCATAATTTATCAAAGATTCTAATTTTTATTAGAATTTTAATATAATTACTATATATATTTTTCACCCATAGGTGATATCTCAAGGCTAAAAGAAAAATAAGTACATGAAACATGACAAACATTCTTTATTTTTGGTGAACATGAGGAAAATAAATTAAAGATGGTTGAAAAATAATTCCTAGTCTAAGGAACCTTCACAACACCCTACCAAGAAAATAAGGATTAAGAGGTTATGTGAGGATAAATATATAGTATGATTTAGATTTCAAAAAATGGAAATTGAAATATGAAATCTACCTTAGTGATCAAGAATGTGGATTTTTTAGGAGAGGTCATTTTAAATTATAAATTCACCATTTATATAAATTGGTTATTTTTTATATATTTTATTACGCAAAAATTGAATCCCAAAATTGAAACCATATAGATTTTTGAAGACAACATGAGTTGAGGTGGAACTATTAGTTGCTAATAGAGGTCCTTTAATTTCCCTGTATATTAGAGAATTCCATCTCTCTCTGTTGATGGGATTGATTATAATTTAATGAATTATTATTATTCACACAGTGTGACTAGAGACATTATATTCTTTCCCAATTTAGATATGGTTGGTTTTATCTTCACATTCAAAAATAAGATATAGTACATTTATAAAAAAAATATGTTATAGATGAATCATTTAAATAATGAAATTTATATACTATAATATTAAAATCAATTATTAGAAATAAATAAATATTCTACTTTAGATTACATATATCACACACTTTTATAGAATCACCCACTCATTCTGGAAAATGAAAATCATTTAAAAAATTTATATTAATGAATATTTTTAGATAACATTGAGTTAAAGTATTTAGATATATGTACTTATTTTTTTCATGGAAAAATAAACAATCCTATATTTAAGGGAAAATTTGAAAGGTATATACATAATTATGAATTATTTTTATACAAGAATGTGTGGAAAGTTTCCATTTGAATTGATATGTGGATACTCATGTTGGAACTGTGGTTGTTCTTTGATGAAAATTTAGTATGGTTTGGGTTTTTTTGTGAATAATCACATGGAGGATTAGTGGTTTTCCAAGGAAAGGGGTCTTAGAGTTCATGTTGATAACAATATTGAAGGTCAAATCCTTTCTCAGTGGTTTCAAAATTTTTGGCTTAAAAAATGGATAATGGTGAAAGGTGTTTTTGGAAAAGTACGTCAGATTCATGATTTAAGGAGGATTGGAAAGTATTACACAAGGCTCATTTCAAGATCACCACCTTATAATGTGGAAAATGAAAAAAGTGCATGAAAGATTTAAATTTACGTAAAAGAAATGGTTGTGTGGCAGACACTCATCTTCCCAATGGGACATCAAAAGGAGTTTTGCACACTTTGAGGGAATCTTACGTGTTGGGTCATCAAGGCCTATAAATACACAGCTACCCCCACTCAAGACCTAGACATTTTTGAACAATGATCGAGTTCCTCTACCATGTTAAAGTGTTACACATGGATGATTTTTGAAAGAAAATACAACATGAAAAGTGTTCCTTTTATCTTAAAATACAAATTGAAACATGTGTTGTAGATGCATGAAATATTTGGGTTGCATGGAAAGTATGTTTTGTGAGAATGTCATCATATACATAAAAAAATCTTACATGTAAGAGAAGGTGTTGTGCGCATGTTCTAGTGGGTTCTTTTAGAATGTTTTGAATATCCAGTTTGTTTGTGTAGCAGTTTCTTGTGCATAAATTCTAGACTTCGATGTAAGAAGATTCTCATGCTAGACAAAGACAATGTTTTAAATGAAAATATATTCAGGTGACCTTGAGGCCAATAAACTGAGTTAGGATTCTCTCAATGAAGTGAGCTATGAGGATTCAAATGAAGAGTTTTGAGGGACTCTGTGTGCTATCCATAAAATTTTGTAATGGTAGTGTTCCTAGCATAGAGTGGCCATGTTTGTATATTTCTATTCCACATCCATTGAAGAATATTGGATTTAGCTAAGACTAAAATACAATCAGTATATGATCCATGGGCTATCCCTTATTGGTTAACCATGTAAAATTGTTATGTTGTCTTGTTTCTTTTGAATGTTTTAATTACTACACATTACCATCAGACAATTTTAATAGGTTCCTACATATGTGGGATAAAAATCCATTATTTTAAAAGAAAAAGTTGACACCCTGATTAAACCCACTCATCTATGGTTGTTACATCATCCTTTAACTTTCACATCATAATTTTTATTTACATAAATTGTTGACCTGGAGTATAATGACCCAATCATTTTGGTAATTTTAAGAACATATTATGTCTTCTAACATTTGTCACATGATACACCAAACATAAAAACCACTAAATTATATTAATAAAATACTATGAAATCTATAATAAACACTAATATGGTAAAATGTTAATTTTGATTAACATTAAATAGTAAACCTAACCATACCCTTCACTCATATTTTACCATTTGATCCATTAGACTTTGAATAGTGTTATAAAATTATTGTGAAATGAAGAGTGTTTCCAAAATCCCCCTTTTCTTGTCATATAAATGGATATCACTTACAACATTTCAATCTTAAAATTATCCTCTAAATTTCAACTTTATTTATTAAAATTTTCACCCTTGGAACCATCCCACATTTAAAAATTACCATGTTCACTATTATTTCGTATAAGGACTTCAATTCCAATGAGTATTCAAAGGAAAGATCGTGTCTCTAATGTAAGTATTATCTCATTCTTAGGTTTTCCATCATAATATTACTCTTCTTAAATTCATAATACCATAATAATATGATGAATTTAGTATCATTATAATAAAATGTTTTTATTAAATTAATTTTATAACACTTATTTATTCACTTATTTATATCCACATAGAAAAACATTGTAACATTAACCATTCATCTCCATGGACTACCGCCACCATAAAGATCAATTTTGTTCATATAGTTATTATTTCATTATAAAAACTTCAAAAAATATATTTAATCATCATAAAATCATAAATATAATGTCATTATGCTTCTATTATAGTGATATTTTGTCAAACAATACACCAACTTAACCATACTGACCAATCAAGTTAATATGTTTTCATGTTTAGATCAGTTAATCCACTAACATGAAAAAGTATATAAAACCCTATCATGGATGAATAAGGAGACATAAATAATTATATTATCATAATGAAACAATAAAATTAATATTGTATTATGGTTATATAAATATTATATTATGTATTTAATATATTATTAAACTATCATATTCATTCACTAAATTCACTGAAATATTCTTACACAGATTCCATTTTCATATACCATAACTAATGTACATATGGAATGATATAACAGAAGAAAAATTTAATATAATTTAAATATTAATGTTTTAGAAATGATATATTAATGTTAAATATTGTTTCAAATAATGGGTAACAATATCAACAAAATAAAACAAGTGAAAAAAATTAATGTTATCAACACCAAATAGTTGTTTTAAGCTATAACCCAACAATATAATCAAAATCAGTAATTATAAATACAGGATATAAAAATTAACATATATAGTTTTGGTTATGTTGTAGATTAATAATGTATCTATGTTTATTAAGGGAATTGAAGTGTCATCATTTAAGTAAGGAAATAGGGTAATGGTTTTCATCTTAAACTCTAATATTTGAAAAAAGATTTTTTTACACTTCATATTTTAATTTACATGGTGTAAATACTTCCAATTTTGAGAAAAAATAAATTAATGTATTATTTTTCATGATATTAAATGTTCCATTTAATGTTCAACCTATCATGTGGTTTTTCATTCAAATGTTACAAGGGTTGGATGTGGTTTTTGAGAATTTAATCTTTTCATTGGGTCATAGTCATTCTTTATTGATAATTATTTCATCAAAAAAAATTTTGTTGAGAATTTTTATCATTTATTTTAATTGATTTTTCTACCATATCCATATTTTTACATCCCATCAATGTTAACCTTCACTTCAAGGAAATTAAAATTCTTATTATCTCATATGATTCATTTTGTCTCCATTATTCGTAATAAAACAATGTTTTGGTCATCTTTTTTATTATATGGGTTTTAACTAAGCATAATTATAAATGGTAAAATTGTTTTCCCATTATCTAAATATATAAATTCATATAATATATAATTAATATTATTTTAATAAACTTTGTCTTTTTCAAGGTTTCATTATTAAATATAATTTTTAAATGATTTTTTAAATTATATTCACATCCACACTATAAAAACATTATTTATTATTAGGTATCTATTATTTAAATTAATTTAAGTGTAAAATTTTTCATTGTATTTTTACTACTCCTTTGGTAAAAAATCATGTATTTTTCAGGTCTATATTATTAATGATTGTTTTTAGAGTACAATAATTCAATGTATTATGACTTATCCGTTTTGAAACTTTTATAACTTTTCAAATAAATTTTTGGAATTATTTATAATAATGTTTTGAAAAGTATTTTATTTTCCATGACTGATTGTTTAAAAAATCATTAAAGTACATGTTAACTCAAACTCTATTCGTTGAATTATAGACTTTCATATTCATCTACATTTTCAATGAATTTTCATATTAAATAAATATTACATTTTATTTCTAGGAAAAATTATTTATAAAAAAATATTATTTTAATGAATGGTTTCCTGTTGATTTTTCTAAAAATAATGGAGTATTTTTTAAATGAAATTTGTAACTATGAATTTTATAAATTATTAATATTTTTTTTCAAAATCTCATTTCTATATTTAATTTCCATTATCAACAAATTAACTATCCTCAATAAAGTAATGATCCATTTTTCACCCTATATGATTATTTTATTATGTGATTATTTTAGGTGATTATGTATTTGGTATTAAATCATTTAACTCATGATAAAATGTTATCCCATTTTGTTGTTTTATGGAACCCATTTTATTTTCATGGGTTCTTTCCGAAAGGTAAATTATTTCCATTTCTATGTTTTATTAATCACATTTTATTTCCACAGGTAATCTATGTTTTAAAAATTGAATTAATTTTCATGGAAAACATAATTATGGGTGAAGGATGGGTGGATAACTTAAAAACCAAGGATGTTTTGTTATATTATAAACTAAGAAGGGTGGTTTATATTATAAACCAAGGATAGATTGGTCCATTATAAAATAATTATGGGTTATTAAATTATAAAAATAATATGGGTTGGTCCGTTATATCCCTTTAATTTCATAGGAAATTAATTTTTTCTCTTAATAAATAATTATAATATGAAGAAGTTAGTGAGTAGAAAAGTTCAAAAATGGTGACTGTGATTTATTTTTTCTCTACTCACAATTTGAGGAGGGAATTGGTTGGTGGATAGTATGGTTAAAAAAATAATTAATATATTTATAATTATTTTACTTTATTCACTATGTTTCATGGATCATGTTATATGGTTCTAGTTTTATTTTCTAATACCATGGTAAAAGTAATATTGTTTGAGATTTCATCACTAACATTCAAGATAATATTCAAAACATAATGATTTATGTCATTTTAAATCGGATTTTTTATCATTCATGTTTTTCTATATTTTTATGATCTAACCATTATAGCCTTTATTGTGAAATCCCCAACTAAAAATTTGATGTAACCACTTTCTTATGTTTTTATTCACTAGTTTATGAGGATAGACATTACTATTTAGATGTTTAGAAAATGATTTTTTATGGTTCCTTTAAGGATAAGTGATTCCAAGTATTAATAAATATGAAATTTATATAGATAGTGACTAAAGACCATAAACCTATCAGTACATGGGATATTATTTCTTATGAAATGTAATGTATATAAAATGTGTTATATGAAAAAAATGTCATGTTTTTTATGGTTCAATATATATTCTATCAATGATACATTTTAGTTTTATTAGGATATTAGAGAAACAATTTTCGAGAATTGATGTTTGATAACTTTAATGAAAACCCCATAGATGAGGCTAAGTTTTGGATTTTATCCCAAAATATAGGTAAATTAATGAGTTTAAGTTCTTCACTATAAAATAGACACTTTTTAGAAAACTAAATGTGAATCATGCCTCAAAGAATATTTTACATATTGTTAATAACCCCGAAAATGGTGTATTCGGTTTTTTTAGAAGCACCCTATACAAAACAAAGAGGCCTAACCATATAACTTGTTTGGAACACCCAGGGGATACACTTTGGTTGATATCATACTATGTATGAACTAATTTTAATGATTTATTTACTTGTTAACTTGAGGGATTGTTTTAAAAGTATGAGAAAAACCAACAAAATATTTTAGCAATAATGTTATAGGTTAATCAAATATGATTATATACTAACATGATAGTGTCGATGACTAAAACATTTTTAAGGATGACTTCAGATTATGATGATGAATATATCTCAATATTATTTATTATTCACCACTCTCTCAAACCCTTTGGATTTTAAAAATGTATATAACTAGAACATGTCATGGTTGTAATGGGAAATGTGGAGATTAAGCCAATGAAAAACCCAACATAATTGGAAATGGGAAAATAAACCTTGTTATTATTCCAAACCATATTTCAAAAAAATATATTAATAATTTGAATATAGTTTATATCCAAAAAAAATGAAAAAATGTGAAATATAGGGGCTCATAAACAATATAGTGATTAAGATAATGAAGGACAAATACAATTTCCTACCTATAAGAAATTATTAAAGAAAACCCATGGTAATTTTCTCAATATGGCTAGAGGATATATTTTTTTTTTGTAAACTAGACCATCTAGTATCACATTTTTTATATAAATTGAAGTGATTAGTAAACATAAGGAAAGAAGTTAGAACGCCTCCAAGGGAATAACGGACTATTCAATTCATTTTGTGTGGGGAACTTAGAATTATCCATACCAATGAACGAATACAATGATTGTTAGTTGTAGTAGGAATCCTCAACCTTATAAACCCTTAGAGTAAGAAATAACCTATGCAATGAAAATCAGTGAAGATGATAATGTTATTTTTGTTTCAGAAGCTCTCCACTATGAATTTTTGGATGCAGTCCAGTTCTATCAACCCTACTGTATCTAATATGTTTTCTAATGACATCATGTATACCCCCTAAATGATTTATATTCTAATGGAAACTTTTATTGGGATGATTGTTATGTTTTTGGAAATAAAATTTCCACATATCATAATATCCTCATCTAAAAAATTGAATTTATTTTCAAAATAGAACCTGATATCTAAAATTATAAAACATATGTGTCATTTTATTATTGAAATGATAAAAATGAAATATCTATGAAAAAAATGAATATTTCACATGGGACTTAATATAATGTTACACTACTAGAATGTGTGTTTTTTCCAACACTTCTATACCAACGGTTTCATAAAACTGTTGGAAAAGAAGGGTTTTACCAACAGTTTATAAAGAACCTTTTGTAAAAGGATGGATTAGGGGACCTCTTAACAATGGTTCTAAGGAACCAATGGTATAAGTGTGGCCCTAAAATTTTTAAAAATAGTTTTTAAAAACTCTTGGTTAAATTTTCCCCCAAAATTTACTACATCCCCTCCTCTCTCCAATTCGGAAGACAGAACCCTAAACCAGAGCACTTCCCCCAAATTTGATGTATCCCCCTCTCTCTAAGTGATCTAGGAGCTCCTTTGTCTTCCTCTTCCTCCATCCCATCCAAGATGCTGAATCTCTTGTTGAATCTCCATCCGACCCATCCCAAATTAGGTATTTTATTAAGTGGTACCTTATTTTCATTGAAATTTAACTAATATTTCAGTTTTTAGTTTTCATTTTTATGTGTCTATGTTATTGTTTTTCTTTTTACTTGACCTATAATTTCACCATTTGAATCCATTTAATTAATTAAATCTTTAACCATCTATCGATGATGGAGGTATTTTTTCACCAGAACCATAGAAAACCCGTTTAGATTTTTTAGTTGTTGCATTAATTTATCAAATCATTATATTAAAAAGTTATATAAATAGACCGGATAACTATAGACCTCTTGGTGGTCATCTACATGAATTTTATCTCATAAATGGTTCGAGATGCCATTGGGTACCTAGATAAACTACATGATTATATGTTTAGATAAGAGGAATCACCATCTTATATATGCATGACTACTCACATGACATAGGATGGAGAATTTAGCAGATTATTGGGTTTTAGCTCAAGAAGCTAGGTCAAATTTTAGTATTTATTGAGCCTATTGTATAGTACTACTTCCTAGTAGTTGTAACTATGTTTTTCTTCTTGATACATGATATACATTACCATCATTTGGTTTATGATATTTTTTTGAGTTGGTATTACTGATTTGGTTATTTTCACCCATTTCCAATATTTTCCCATTATTTTATTTCTTCCACTTTTTAACTGATAATATTAAAATTGTGAAACTTAGGTAATGAGGGAATTTTCTTCCCCTAGACACACCAAAGTATCTCACTATTAGTCAATAACATTTGGACTTTTGGTAGATGTGCTTCAGGCCATGTGGATATCTGGGTTCGGGTCACTAATGAGTGGAATCTTTGTTTGGGACATCACAATTGCTGGATATCCTTTTAATTGATGTTTTACTGAATGAACCATCTAACCATATTGGAAAAATTGAAACTGAATCATGTTTCTTGGTTCTACACAAGACATAAGTGCCTCCTCATTCTTAGAACCACACCTACCATCTATGCCATAATTTACCCAATCATGGCTAGGCATGGATATGCTCTGCATACCTCTAGGTTTCAATCCCAATTAATAATGAACTCTAGGTTATTAGGGGTGGTAAAATAAATACACTTATTATAAAAATCAATGTGATATTTTTAATATATAAACTATCTCATACCAAAAATAACATAAACATTCTTAATATATTGGATCATGATATACCATTGATGTCTATATCATACAACCTCTATAGGAAACATTGGTCATTCCTAATAATGATCCATCCTCTTATAAAAGATTGTATTAAGGCCCTAAAAATATGTAGAAAATATATCAAGAACCACAAAAAAATGAGATTTGAAATAAATTAATATGAGGACCGAGTAGTACATTTGGGAACTAATAGCATTAATATAATCAAATACATGCCTATAAATATTTAAGGTCCCTATATAAAATCTAATGTAGCATTAGTTATTTGTTTCTAATTACATTAATATTTGATTTCATTGTAGGAAATGATACCCATTGAAGAGATGCAATGGAAAAAGATGACAGAAAATAATAGTTGCATGACAGAGATGGGCATTCCTCCACTCATCCCTCTTGTGAGTATTTTATTTCAAATGTATATATTTCAATAGCATATAATATCATGTGTTTAATTTTGTGTTAAACTTTTTTTCACGATCCACCCCCTTTATGAGAGATATCCGAAGAGGAACCTGATATTGGTAACAATACAGAGGCTGGTGGTAAGAATGGGGGGGGCGTGTGAGAGTTAGACAATCATCTGGTGGTCCCAATACTGAGGTCGGTGGTATGAGGGCTCGTGGTGTGAGAGTTATACGATCCACTGGTCATACCCAATTGGACTATTACCCTACCACAGATGCATCTTCTACACCCCATTTTGACCTCGGTGCGTCTTTGGGACACATGGGATATTTAGGCCTCCGATGTTTACACTAATAGTTGGCCCGACGTATGTGCCATCATCTTTTTCTTCTGTTTCATTATCCCTGAGCTATTATATTCCACCTTCATCAACTCCTGCTCCAACACAGTATGTGTCTGAGGATCATACACAGAGGGACACTCCACCTGTATAGAATATTCCATCAGCTTCTACAAATCTAGTGATTCCCTATTGATCCGACTACCACATGTATATTTATATAACTCTATAAAATTTTGATACAAAAAATTATTTTTATTACAAATTTTTCGGATATTTTTTTAATAACAGATTCATCTACCTATAGGATGTAGGGGAGGGGGCATACTTTCTTGCGTGTGGTATGGAACCTCAAGGCACAGATTATGGTAGAATACAATGATGATGGACAAATGATTGATAAACCTGGGTAGGAATGCTGATGTTTTTTTGTGACACTAGCCAAATACTCTGACATCATTCAAGTCATCCATCTCTCTTGGAGACATCTTCCACATGAAGTCAAGGATAATGCATGGGTACAAATATGGGTAAAATATATATTGGATTTAACGTAGAATTTTATTGTATTTATATGAATTAATCTATTGGGTGTCATCTTTAGTTTAACTTCCCTGATGGAGAGGGTGCATGACCAGCACGTTTAAAAGAGATTGGAGATCTTTGGAGAGCTTAAAATCATTATTTTTATGTTGGATGGTGTGATAGAGTGGGAACGGAGTTGGAGACAGTACCTATCGTGGATTACTCCTCGATAGAGCAATATCGCAAAATTATTACCCTTTGGGAGATTGCCAAATTTAAGGTATTAATCCCATTTGAGGTATTTAAATGATAGTTTTCATATTTTGAATTAATATTATCTAATTTATTATTAAACATTATTTAGGAATGTTCTGAAAAAAAAATAATTGATTTAATGAAATACCTCTACACTTTGGGGTGCACTACTATGTAAGATCATGAGAGGCAGCCGGTACAATATAGTTGTTTATAATTTTTCATTATTACATGACCTTTTAATTGATTCCTACATAAATTATGTGAATTATTAAATATTTAATATATGATTATACTTTCACTTTATATTTTTTCAATGTAATTAAATTAGAACAAATTGAATATTGAAGGACGTCTCCCTCGAGCAAAATTGTTTTGCTCGAGTAGAAGGAAAAAATATGGATCTGCGGTTAATGAACCGAAACCGGAAAATATTGTTAGTTTTAAATTGTTTATTTAAAACATTAATATATATTTTGAAATTTAATAATCTATTAATATTTTTAACAGGCTAAATTATAGGACCTTGATGTCGAGGAGTGTAGAAATTTAGGGCCACATGATCATTTATATCAGGTTTTGGGAGATGAGCACTCTGGTCGAGTACGCTGCCGACCTGGTTAGAATATAGTCCCGAGGTGGTATTGGTACTCTCCAGGTATCCATTCTAGTACCACCGAGTTGGAACGGGTTAAGAATCATGCAAGAGAGTCTAATAAAAGGGTCACAGAGTTGGTAGAATAGGTTCAAACGATGGAGAATGAATTTATGAAACTTATCAAAGCATTATCTTCATCACTTCTACTAGAGCCCAGTGCAGCTTGTCAGACATATATATTGTAGATAGGTATATTATCCAATGCACCAGGTGTCCGTTCTAGTGGTGTTTGAGATGATGACATTCTTGGTTATGATGAGGATGTTGAAGTGGAAGATGTTGGGAATGATGATGATGCTGAGATCGAGGGCGAGGATAAAGGTGAGGGTGAGGGAGAGGATGAGGATTAGGCTGACGGCAAGGATGGGGCCGAGGATGAGCATGGGGACGATGACGAGGATTATGATGAGGATAGAGATGGTGGTGAGGATGAGGCTGATGATGAAATTAGTGATGGTGATGGTGATCAGGGGCATATTGATCCATTACATTTTTAACTGATATATAAGACATTTGATTTTTGATTTAATATGGATGTGTCGTTCTACTTAAAAAACTAGAACACCTTGAACACACCCATAACACCCCCCCACCCCACAACCTCCTCCCAGGACCCTGAATAGCCCCCCAGACAGCCGTCCGGACAATCCCTCGGAGAGCTCCCCGGACAACACCCCCACCCTCTGCCCTGGGCCCCGGATAACCCCCCTGACAGCCCCCGGATAGCCCCCACTCTCTTCCCTGGACACTAGATAGCCCCCCTGGACAGCCCCTCAGATAGCCCCCCCCACCCTCCTCCCTGTACCCCAGACGGCCCCCCCAAACAGCCCCCCATACAGCTCTCCCAACATCCCCCCAAGACCCCAGACAACCCCCCAGACAGAATTGCTCACAAATAAATTTTTACCACCCATTGAAGGTGAACTTCAGGTTGACTTCCTTTAAATGGGAATACTATAAGAACCTAGTTTTTCAATTTGGTATGGATATTTTTTAATTCAGTATAACTCTTTATTTTTGACCAAATATGGAAGCCTAATCAAGTTATAATGGTTTGTGGGGCTTCTGGGGCTTGTTCGGAGCCCGGAACCCCGGTCGGTGTAGAAAAACACTATCCCTCACGGTTAGTAAAAAAATTTATGTCCATCCCAAAAGGTATCTACCAACCATATAGGGCTATATATTAGATGAAATGTGCATGATTTTAAAAAACCATGCACTAGGGGATTCATATCATGCACAATGTCCACAGTTTTAGTATATGATATTATCACTGTTGTTGCACGATTTTCCTAACTGGCATACGAAAAACTGAACAAACGCATTCGGATTGAGTTTATACTTTATAAAAATGATCCATGAGTCATATGTGACATGTACGAGTCAATAATACCTCAATATGAGGCACGGTGTGGCTGGTATCACTCAATGTGTCTCTCTTTTGTATAAAATGGAAACCCTTTTAAGTAAAAATTACTAGCATATGGTAAACTGTCCAAACATATTTGTATTGTGTTGTTAATTTAGGAAAAAGATCCATGGGTCATATGTGATGTGTATGACTCAACCCCACCTCAATAAAAGGCACAATGTGGCCGCTACCACTCAAAGTGTCTCACTTTTATTTGAAATGGACAACATTTTAATTGTTAACTACAATTGACATACAGAAAATGGACCAAACGTATTCGGATTCTGTTTATACTTTAACACAACAATCCATGGGACATTTTTGACGTGTTGGTTTCAATCATGCTTCAATTCGAGGCACATTGTGGCTGGAACCACCCAAAGTTTCTCACCATTATTTGAAATGATCAACATTTTAAGTGAAAAAAACAACTGGCATATGGAAAGCCAACCAAACGCATTTATATTGTGTTGATACATTGGGAAAACAAACCATGGGACATTTTTGACATGTAAGTGTCAACCATGCATCTATACGAGGAACAGTGTGGTCGATACCACTCTAAGTGTCTCTCTTTTGTTTAAAATGGACAATGATTTAAGTAAAAACTATTGGCATACAGAAAACTGATCAAACATATTTGGATTGTGTTGATACTTTAGAAAGACGATCCGTGGGTCATTTTTGATGGGTAGGTGTATCCTCCACATCAATCCGAGGTGTGGTGTGGCTAATACCACTCTAAATGTCTCTCTTTTGTTTAAAATGGACATCATTTTAAGTGAAAACAACAACTGGCATACAAGAAAACTAACCAAACGCATTCGTATTGTGTTGATATTTTAGGAAAACGATACATGGGACATTTTGGATGTGTATGAGTCAACACCACATCAATCTGAGGCACGGTGTGGCCAATACCACTCTAAATGTGTCTCTTTTGTTTAAAATGGACATCATTTTTGTAACAGCCCGAGATTTTATGAAAAATATTCTTTTTAATTTTATTAATGTATTGTCTTATACGCTACACCAAAAGGAGCTTTCACAATACACATCTTTGACCTGGCTTGATTATACGCAATTGCAACCTTCCACGATAGCGTGTGTTGTATGCAACCCCGAGTTTCGCTAAACAACGATATGCTATTAAGATATTATTAAAACTAGCCGTTATGAATAGTAATAACCACTTTTTGAAATTTTGTAAATTTTATATTTCAAAATGGAATTCATTTTTGGATTCGTAATATTGAAATTAGCTTAGGGTGAAATTTTGGTACTTTTCGAATAACTTTCATATTTTGATGAATAGTTAAAATTACTAAATTATAATTAAAAAAACAACTTTTTTAATCGAAATAATTAATAGTGATAAATTATTAATTTGAGTGGTTTTAAAGTATATTTAGAATATATTTTTACAATTTAATACAATGTTGGTCATTGGATGTAATTTCACATTTAAACCAGACATAATCAAGTGTCAATCTTTTGATAGATATTGTTTCTTAAAAAAAACACGGTATTTGTTTTAAAAGCGGGATTTAATTATAAAATTAATTAATGCAACTTCTATGTTATGAATTTGGTAAAATAGACTTCATTTTTGAATTCGAAATATGAAATATAGCTTAGGATGAAATTTTGGCATTGTTCTGAAAAACATCAATTTTTTATGAATAGTGAAACTACTAAGTGGTAGTTAAAAAAAACTGAATTTTTCATAAAACTTAATTTTACCTCTTCTGTGAATGGAATTTCAAAAATCCGAGAGACACGGTTGATGTCAGTAAGTAAAATGTGGTTCAATGAGATGAAAATAATTTTTGGTGAATAGTAACTTTTTACTTTTATTTACCACGGTTAAAAGTAAATAGGGTAATTAAGGGTAAAAATGATATTATTATTACCCTAACACATGTCCTAATTCTATTGGATAAGTGTAATTCGACCAAAAACAACCTTATGAATATATTATGACCATTTAGGTCCACTTGGATTAGATTAAGACATTTAATATTATTTTATTTAATGAATAGATAAAATAGTTAAAATCAAAGTTTAATAACTAAAACATTTTTAATATGGGGTTATACATAAGATAAATACGACTATAAATATTCATTAAAAAGATAAAAAGATTTCCTACATAATGATATTTTATTTATAATTTTTATACTTTAAATAAATTAATTCATTTATGACACAACGATGATGCAGTAATTACCCTTTTAAGGAAATATTAACATAATTGATGTTATAAATGCTCAAATGAATGTAATTTGAGACTTTTTATGAATCTCACTAATTTTATAGGTTACTATGATATATTAGTGTTGATTTAATCAACTTGGTTCGAACATATAACTCTTTAATGACTTTCAAAAAAATAATATATCAAATAATATCAAAATTGACACAAAATAGTTTTTAAATAAAATATTATATTATTAATTGTTATTTTATTCCTAAAAATCTAAGGTTCGGCAAAATGACTTAGATAAGGATATATATATTATTAATAAACAATTTGGGGTTTGTTTGTCCTGTTATAGTAAGTGTATTAACCATATAGTGTAAGAAAACAAAAAGACATGGTAAAAGTTAAATTATTTAACTTAAAGTTAAATCTAATTGATAAGGATAAAATAATAACCTAAACTTTTCTAAATCCTATTGGTTGATAGGATTTCGACCCATCCACACTTTATCCTCGAAATAAGACCCTTTGGAACCATTATAAACTTATTTTGACTTTAATATAAAATAATATTTTGAGATATTCCTATGGTGTCCCTCTCCTCCCTTATAAAAGGGCACCTCCTCCCTCTCTTCCTCACACAACTTTGAGCCTTCATGCTCGGCCAACCCCGGCCTAAATACCTTCTCCACTTCCCTAGTATCATCCTAGAGGTTCTGTCCTTCTTCAAAGACCATCCTTAGTTCTTTAAGTGGAGACTAAGAAAAGGCGCGTCAAAAAGAGGTAATATCCATTACCGATCTTTTTCAATTTCTTTCTTCTTCAACTTCTTCTTATTTAGTTGTTTCATGATAAAGTAATAACATCAGTATTTATTATATACTGATATTTTATTATAAATATGAAACAACTCTAATTAACCTTCTATCCATCCTAGGGAAAAAGGAAATCACCGCGCGTGCGTACGTACGGAATATCGTCTCCACGCCGTAGTGTAATCTATTTTCCGCCACCACCTTAATTGGATGGGTATAAAGGTGTAATGAGTATCTATATATGATTATTATAAATTTATATTGATACTGAAAGAGTATACATACACTTCAACACAATTCCACGACCATGGGAACGATATCATCGCTCGTGGGTACGTACGGACTACCGTCTCCACGACGCGATGAGATTCATTCTTAATGATTAACCATTCATGAATGATTATAAAGTATATATAATAATTAATAATGAAATATATGACATAATAATGATACTGGATTTATGTATATATATATATGTATGTCATCTACTTACTTCCATTCAAGACAATAAGGAAAGAAAAACAGCGTTCATGCGTACGTACGGACTACCGTCTCCATGAACGGTGTTTTTAATTTCATTTATCTATCTATTATATATATATATATATACTGAATATATATGATATATAAATCATATTTTATATTCTGGAAGTAATTAAATCATGATATAAGTAATAATAATGTCAAGAACAACAAGTCAAAACACCTACGATAAATGAAACGATTTTACCCAAAACGCTTCTTTAACATGGAATTTACAAAAGAACGGGTAATATAATGTCATAAGTGAACCATATATGATATCATAACAACAAATATGATTCTGTAATAAGTCAATGACATTATTTAAATCATTATACAGGAGGTTCGGACACATACGAAGCAAATCGGACCTACGGTAAGGGAAATATCACAATCTCATTTTTATCCGAGATTGTTTATACTTTGGTATTTACTGGGGTGTATTTTATCATCCACATCCATGTTTCTTCAATATTTAATATTATTTCCATCCACCTACAATTGTTTAAATCCAATTTTACCCTTCGGTGAGTTTTTAGTAAAAGATATGAAAGGAATCTTTTGTCGTTTTTCATTCGAGGTACTTTTTGACTTTTCCGACAAAAGTACGAAGAATGTTTTTTTAACTTATACGGCATGAATGGATTTCTAAAAAAAGTACTTCCAAGAAGCTTCCTTTACAAGTATTCAAGTTTATTTTTAATCAACTTCTTTTAGTTTAAAATTGTATGACATGTTAAGAAAGGAAAAGTGTTTTTGAAGTAGAAAGGATATTTTCCTCAAGAATGAAGTTCAAGTATTTTATAAAAATTATTTTCCATCTAAGATAATAAAAGGGTTCTGTTTTTATCCCTATTATTACATGGATTTGATTATGTTGTGATGGAATAATTTTTATGAATTCCTTTATCTTATATTAATTGTTTTATGATGTCATGTTGTTTAAGAATCCCATTTTTATTACATGGGTTATGCGATGATGTATGATTTATAATTATGTGGCACACATATGAAAGGATTAATTATAAGATGGGTGGGACCTATATCTCCCTCAAATGAATTGGGTAAAGATTTTATATCTCATGCGATAGACAGGGCTGGAACGGTAGGTTATACCGGTTCAGTGAAACAGGACTGAAACGAGGGTTACTCGATTCAGAAAGGGACTTTGTCCACTAAGATAGTCTTGGCAATGAGTCTTGACTAAAAAGAAATGATTCTCTATGATTATGTGTGAATTCCACAAAGTTTCATGTTTTAAGTTATGATTATTGTGATTACATTTCACTGCCATGATTTATCCCATGTTATGAAATTATGATCTCTTTTGCAGGTTAAGATTTCCAAAAGTTATGTGCTTGTGTATACGATGAGATTTATATTTCCTTTGTTTACCCTTACTGAGAATTTGAGCTCACCCTTTTATGTTTTGTTTTCCCCAAGATATAAAGAATGGTTTTAGGTAAAAAAGGGGAAGATCTTAATGGGAGATATTGGAAATCTTTCACCACGATTAGAAGATTACGTTCCGAGTTTCCAAAGACGCTAAACTATTGTGATCCTTGTGTGTGTGTTTTTTGTTATATACTAAGTATTCCGCAAATGTAATGTAATGTCCATGTACGTCAAGCTTCGGGTCTCTACAGTTGGTATCAGAGGAAAGGTTTAGTCAACCTTTGGAAACTATGATGCGAAAACGTTAGTGAGATCCCTAGAGATATTTCTAAGGTATGTCTAGGGATGTCCCTAAGGATAAGTATACGTATAAGATACAGTCCTAGAACTACGGTAACGATCATAGAATTTAACCTAAGAAGTTATATATTGAGGATAATTCCCATTTACTATGTTGTTTTCTCTAGCATGATTTTTCCCTCTAACAAAATTATTTTTGTGTTTTAGTTAATGGAGGGAACCAGAAGGAATTCGGTTAACATTGAATCCAATGGACAAATTGGTGACTATGAGCAACAAAATTGTGTAATTCCTAGAGATAAAGATATTGTGATTATGCCGAATCAGTCATCGCGATATATGATTAACAAGGTGAAATTTAGTGGTATGACTAATTCATCAAAGAAGAGGAAGATAAACTATTATGCATGTTCGCATGTTGAGGAGCATAAAGAAAGGAAGATTGAGATTTCTAAAGAAGGGAAGAAGAACCTTGAGGAATACCTCAAATGGAGGGACCGATGTTATCTGTGTGGAGAAAAGGGTCATAGAGTGACAGATTGTTATGGAGTTCAATGTCTTATTTGTGGAGAACATGGGATTACCCAACTCAATGCCCTGACCTAAAAAGATACTTCTAAATCAAGGAAGGACTTATTCCAGGACAGTCATTGAAGTGGATGGACTGAAGTGTTTATGTATTGGTATTCAAGAATAATGTTATTGAGGTACTTTTATGGTGTATTGGAATATTTATGTATTTGTCTAATGTGGTATTTGAAGTGATTGAGGTATTTTTGGAAAAAATATGATATGCGCATAATGAAGGGAAAATGAGAAAATGAAATATTTGACAGTATTCATGAGCTCATGATTGATATAAGGACTAAGTGATATCATGGTTTGAGTATATAGAATTTTGAGGATTTTGGTATGTGGAAAGTGTTAACATTTAACTGCATTCATGTTTTCACTAAGGTTCAATGGGTATTCAAGAGAATACATCATTAAGGGCTTTGAATGTTTGGAATGTGACCAACAAAACATATCATATGATATATGGGGATCAATGATGGTATTAAATCTCTGGTAATCATTTTCACTATGTTATGAGAGTGGACAGCAGTATTATGGATAAGCCTAAAGATTGGAATGGATTATGTTGGACATAAGATAGTATTGTTTAAGGATAGAAGTTTTCTCGATATTTTTTATGGGATGTTATAGTAATATAGTTTTGGAAAAAGGACAACCTGCAGGACGGGCGAAAACCCATCGCTTCGGACAAGGCTGTGGGAATCGATCCCACAACCGAAGTGCGACTGGCCTTTATCGCCTACCACTGGCCTACAGAAAGTCCCTGTTTAGTAGAAACTAGTTTTATTATATTAATCAGTATGATATATAAAGTATAAGTCCATTTTAGGAACCATATGTGATTAATCTCACTATAGATCGACTTATGTATATAATATTTGCTAACCTTTTGTTAGAGACAGATGGAATGACCCGTCATTCTATCACATGATCTGCTAACACTTCACGAATAACAAATTCAACTTCATTTATTTAAGAGATGAAGTGGAAATTGTTCAAGGCATGAACAACAGTGAGATTGTACCAAAATAAAGAAAGTATTTATTCTAATTCAAATTCTTTAACATTAGGGAAACGATCTTGAAAACCAAAAATGTTGTCCTAATGATCTTATATCTGATGAATCAGATGGTACCTTAGATCGTCACAAATTTATGGCTTTGTGATTGCTGGATTTTCCATAGCCATGTTCTCTACCACTCTCCATCAGAACATGATGCTTAGATTTCTCCTCCATATCCATATTTTCACCTATGTGGAAACCCAGTGACTAGTTTATTTGGGTAATCGTTACATTTCATACTTTAGTTTTTAAAGCCAAGTTTTGGTATTCCTTTTTACGATGTGGGTTTCTATTAAATAAACATTCGAATAGTAAACCATTTATAACCCCGACGAATTTTGAGGGCGAAATTCATTTTAAGGGGGGTAGAATGTAACAGCCCGAGATTTTATGAAAAATATTCTTTTTAATTTTATTAATGTATTGTCTTATACGCTACACCAAAAGGAGCTTTCACAATACACATCTCTGACCTGGCTTGAATTATACGCAATCGTGACCTTCCACGATAGCGTGTGTTGTACGCAACACCGACTTTCGCTAAACAACGATATGCTATTAAGATATTATTAAAACTAGCCCGTATGAATAGTAATAACCACTTTTTGAAATTTTGTAAATTTTATTTTTCAAAATGGAATTCATTTTTGGATTCGTAATATCGAAATTAGCTTAGGGTGAAATTTTGGTACTTTTCGGATAAATTTCATATTTTGATGAATAGTGAAAATTACTAAATTATAATTAAAAAAACAACTTTTTTAATCGAAATAATTAATAGTGATAAATTATTAATTTGAGTGGTTTTAAAGTATATTTAGAATATATTTTTACAATTTAATACAATGTTGGTCATTGGATGTAATTTCACATTTAAACCAGACATAATCAAGTGTCAATCTTTTGATAGATATTGTTTCTTAAAAAAACACACTATTTGTTTTAAAAGCGGGATTTAATTATAAAATTAATTAATGCAACTTCTATGTTATGAATTTGGTAAAATAGACTTCATTTTTTAATTCGGAATATGAAATATAGCTTAGGATGAAATTTTGGCATTGTTCTGAAAAACATCAATTTTTTATGAATAGTGAAACTACTAAGTGGTAGTTAAAAAAAAAATTTCATAAAACTTAATTTTACCGCTTCTGTGAATGGAATTTCAAAAATCCGAGAGACACGGTTGATGTCAGTAAGTAAAATGTGGTTCAATGAGATGAAAATAATTTTTGGTGAATAGTAACTTTTTACTTTTATTTACCACGGTTAAAAGTAAATAGGGTAATTAAGGGTAAAAATGATATTATTATTACCCTAACACATGTCCTAATTCTATTGGATAAGTGTAATTCGACCAAAAACAACCTTATGAATATAATATGACCATTTAGGTCCACTTGGATTAGATTATGACATTTAATATTATTTTATTTAATGAATAGTTAAAATAGTTAAAATCAAAGTTTAATAACTAAAACATTTTTAATATGGGGTTACACATAAGATAAATTCGACTATAAATATTCATTAGAAAGCTCAAAATATTTCCTACATAATGATATTTTATTTAAAATTTTTAGACTTTAAATAAATTAATTTATTTATGACACAACGATAATGCAGTAATTACCCTTTTAGGGAAATATTAACATAATTGATGTTATAAATGCTCAAATGAATGTAATTTGAGACTTTTTATGCATCCCACTAATTTTATAGGTTACTATGATATATTATTGTTGATTTAATCAACTTGGTTCGAACATATAACTCTTTTATGACTTTCAAAAAAATAATATATCAAATAATATCAAAATTGACACAAAATAGTTTTTAAATAAAATATTATATTATTAATTGTTATTTTATTCCTAAAAATCTAAGGTTAGGAAAAATGACTTAGATAAGGATATATATATTAATAATAAACAATTTGGGGTTCGTTTGGCATGTTATAGTAAGTGTATTAACCATATAGTGTAAGAAAACAAAAAGACACGGTAAAAGTTAAATTATTTAACTTAATGTTAAATCTAATTGATAAGGTTAAAATAATAACCTAAACTTGTCTAAATCCTATTGGTTGATAGGATTTCGACCCATCCACACTTTAGCTTCGAAATAAGTCCCTTTGGAACCATTATAAATTGATTTTGACTTTAATATAAAATAATATTTTGAGATATTCCTAAGGTGCCCCTCTCCTCCCTTATAAAAGGGCACCTCCTCCCTCTCTTCCTCACACAACTTTGAGCCTTCAAGCTCGGCCAAAACCTGACAAAATACCTTCTTCACTTCCCTAGTATCATCCTAGAGGTTCTGGCCTTCTTCAAAGACCATCCTTAGTTCTTTAAGTGGAGACTAAGAAAAGGCGCGTCAAAAAGAGGTAATATCCATTACCGATCTTTTTCAATTTCTTTCTTCTTCAACTTCTTCTTCTTTAGTTGTTTCATTATAAAGTAATAACATCAGTATTTATTATATAATTATATGTTATTATAAATATGAAACAACTCTAATTAACCTTCTATCCATCCTACAGAAAAAGGAAATCACTGCGTGTGCGTACGTACGGAATACCGTCTCCACGCCGTAGTGTAATCTATTTTCCGCTACCACCTTAATTGGATGGGTATAAAGGTGTAATGAGTAACTATATATGATTATTATAATTTGATATTGATACTGAAATAGTATACATACACTTCAACACAATTCCGCAACCATGGGAACGATATCATCGCTCGTGCGTACGGACGGACTACCGTCTCCACGACGCGATGAGATTCATTCTTAATGATTAACCATTCATGAATGATTATAAAGTACATATAATAAGTAATAATGAAATATATGACATAATAATGATACTGGATTTATTTATATATATATATATGTATGACATCTACTTACTTCCATTCAAGACAATAAGAAAAGAAAAACAGCGTTCATGCGTACGTACGGACAACCGTCTCCATGAACGGTGTTATTCATTTCATTTATCTATCTATTATATATATATATACTGAATATATATGATATATAAATCATATTTTATATTCTGGAAGTAAGTAAATCATGATAAAGTAATAATAATGTCAAGAACAACAAGTCAAAACACCTACGATAAATGAAACGATTTTACCAAAAACGCTTCTTTAACATGGAATTTACAAAAGAACGGGTAATATAATGTCATAAGTGAACCATATATGATATCATAACAATGAATATGATTCTGTAATAAGTCAATGACATTATTTAAATCATTATACAGGAGGTTCGGACACATACGAAGCAAATCGGACCTACGGTAAGGGAAATATCACAATCTCATTTTTATCCGAGATTGTTTATACTTTGGTATTTACTGGGGTGTATTTTATCATCCACATCCATGTTTCTTCAAAATGTAATATTATTTCCATCCACCTACAATTGTTTAAATCCAATTTTACCCTTCAGTGAGTTTTTAGTAAAAGATATGAAAGGAATCTTTTGTCGTTTTTCATACGAGGTACTTTTTGACTTTTCCGACAAAAGTACGAAGAATGTTTTTTTTAACTTATACGGCATGAATGGATTTCTAAAAAAAGTACTTCCAAGAAGCTTCCTTTACAAGTATTAAAGTTTATTTTTAATCAACTTCTTTTAGTTTAAAATTGTATGACATGTTAAGAAAGGAAAAGTGTTTTTGAAGTAGAAAGGATATTTTCCTCAAGAATGAAGTTCAAGTATTTTATAAAAATTATTTTCCATCTAAGATAATAAAAGGGTTCTGTTTTTATCCCTATTATTACATGGATTTGATTATGTTGTGATGGAATCATTTTTATGAATTCCTTTATATTATATGAATTGTTTTATGATGTCATGTTGTTTAAGAATCCCATTTTTATTACATGGGTTATGCGATGATGTATGATTTATAATTATCTGGCACACATAAGAAAGGATTCATTATAAGTTGGGTGGGACCTATATCTCCCTCCAATGCATTGGGTAAAGATTTTATATCTCATGAGATAGACAGGGCTGGAACGCTAGGTTATACCGGTTCAGTGAAACAGGACTGAAACGAGGGTTACTCGATTCAGAAAAGGACTTTGTCCACTAAGATAGTCTTGGCAATGAGTCTTGACTAACAAGAAATGATTCTCTATGATTATGTGTTAATGCCACAAAGTTTCATGTTTTAAGTTATGATTATTGTGATTACATTTCACTGCCATGATTTATCCCATGTTATGAAATTATGATCTCTTTTGCAGGTTAAGATTTCCAAAAGTTATGTGCTTGTGTATACGATGAGATTTATATTTCTTTTGTTTACCCTTACTGAGCATTTGAGCTCACCCTTTTATGTTTTCTTTTCCCCAAGATATAAAGAATGGTTTTAGGTAAAAGAAGGGGAAGATCTTAATGGGAGATATTGGAAATCTTTCACCACGATTAGAAGATTACGTTCCGAGTTTCCAAAGACGCTAAACTATTATGATCCTTGTGGGTGTGTTTTTTGTTATATACTAAGTATTCCGCAAATGTAATGTAATGTCCATGTACGTCAAGCTTCAGGTCTCTACAGTTGGTATCAGAGGAAAGGTTTAGTCAACCTTTGGAAACTATGATGCGAAAACATTAGTGAGATCCCTAGAGATATTTCTAAGGTATGTCTAGGGATGTCCCTAAGGATAAGTATACGTATAAGATACAGTCCTAGAACTACGGTAACGATCATAGAATTTAACCTAAGAAGTTATATATTGAGGATACTTCCCATTTACTATGTTGTTTTCTCTAGCATGATTTTTCCCTCTAACAAAATTATTTTTGTGTTTTAGTTAATGGAGGGAACCAGAAGGAATTCGGTTAACATTGAATCCAATGGACAAATTGGTGACTATGAGCAACAAAATTGTGTAATTCCTAGAGATAAAGATATTGTGATTATGCCGAATCAGTCATCGCGATATATGATTAACAAGGTGAAATTTAGTGGTATGACTAATTCATCAAAGAAGAGGAAGATAAACTATTATGCATGTTCGCATGTTGAGGAGCATAAAGAAAGGAAGATTGAGATTTCTAAAGAAGGGAAGAAGAACCTTGAGGAATACCTCAAATGGAGGGACCGATGTTATCTGTGTGGAGAAAAGGGTCATAGAGTGACAGATTGTTATGGAGTTCAATGTATTATTTGTGGAGAACATGGGATTACCCAACTCAATGCCCTGACCTAAAAAGATACTTCTAAATCAAGGAAGGACTTATTCCAGGACAGTCATTGAAGTGGATGGACTGAAGTGTTTATGTATTGGTATTCAAGAATAATGTTATTGAGGTACTTTTATGGTGTATTGGAATATTTATGTATTTGTCTAATGTGGTATTCGAAGTGATTGAGGTATTTTTGGAAAAAATATGATATGCGCATAATGAAGGGAAAATGAGAAAATGAAATATTTGACAGTATTCATGAGCTCATGATTGATATAAGGACTAAGTGATATCATGGTTTGAGTATATAGAATTTTGAGGATTTTGGTATGTGGAAAGTGTTAACATTTAACTGCATTCATGTTTTCACTAAGGTTCAATGGGTATTCAAGAGAATACATCATTAAGGGCTTTGAATGTTTGGAATGTGACCAACAAAACATATCATATGATATATGGGGATCAATGATGGTATTAAATCTCTGGTAATCATTTTCACTATGTTATGAGAGTGGACAGCAGTATTATGGATAAGCCTAAAGATTGGAATGGATTATGTTGGACATAAGATAGTATTGTTTAAGGATAGAAGTTTTCTCGATATTTTTTATGGGATGTTATAGTAATATAGTTTTGGAAAAAGGACAACCTGCAGGACGGGCGAAAACCCATCGCTTCGGACAAGGCTGTGGGAATCGATCCCACAACCGAAGTGCGACTGGCCTTTATCGCCTACCACTGGCCTACAGAAAGTCCCTGTTTAGTAGAAACTAGTTTTATTATATTAATCAGTATGATATATAAAGTATAAGTCCATTTTAGGAACCATATGTGATTAATCTCACTATAGATCGACTTATGTATATAATATTTGCTAACCTTTTGTTAGAGACAGATGGAATGACCCGTCATTCTATCACATGATCTGCTAACACTTCACGAATAACAAATTCAACTTCATTTATTTTAGAGATGAAGTGGAAATTGTTCAAGGCATGAACAACAGTGAGATTGTACCAAAATAAAGAAAGTATTTATTCTAATTCAAATTCTTTAACATTAGGGAAACGATCTTGAAAACCAAAAATGTTGTACTAATGATCTTATATCTGATGAATCAGATGGTACCTTAGATCGTCACAAATTTATGGCTTTGTGATTGCTGACTTTTCCATAGCCATGTTCTCTACCACTCTCCATCAGAACATGATGCTTAGATTTCTCCTCCATATCCATATTTTCACCTATGTGGAAACCCAGTGACTAGTTTATTTGGGTAATCGTTACATTTCATACTTTAGTTTTTAAAGCCAAGTTTTGGTATTCCTTTTTACGATGTGGGTTTCTATTAAATAAACATTCGAATAGTAAACCATTTATAACCCCGACGAATTTTGAGGGCGAAATTCATTTTAAGGGGGGTAGAATGTAACAGCCCGAGATTTTATGAAAAATATTCTTTTTAATTTTATTAATGTATTGTCTTATACGCTACACCAAAAGGAGCTTTCACAATACACATCTCTGGCCTGGCTTGAATTATACGCAATCGCGACCTTCCACGATAGCGTGTGTTGTACGCAACACCGAGTTTCGCTAAACAACGATATGCTATTAAGATATTATTAAAACTAGCCGTTATGAATAGTAATAACCACTTTTTGAAATTTTTTAATTTTTATTTTTCAAAATGGAATTCATTTTTGGATTCGTAATATCGAAATTATCTTAGGGTGAAATTTTGGTACTTTTCGGATAAATTTCATATTTTGATGAATAGTGAAAACTACTAAATTATAATTAAAAAAACAACCTTTTTAATCGAAATAATTAATAGTGATAAATTATTAATTTGAGTGGTTTTAAAGTATATTTAGAATATATTTTTACAATTTAATACAATGTTGGTCATTGGATGTAATTTCACATTTAAACTAGACATAATTAATTGTCAATCTTTTGATAGATATTGTTTCTTAAAAAAAACACGCTATTTGTTTTAAAAGCGGGATTTAATTATAAAATTAATTAATGCAACTTCTATGTTATGAATTTGGTAAAATAGACTTCATTTTTTAATTCGGAATATGAAATATAGCTTAGGATGAAATTTTGGCATTGTTCTGAAAAACATCAATTTTTTATGAATAGTGAAACTACTAAGTGGTAGTTAAAAAAACTAAATTTTTCATAAAACTTAATTTTACCGCTTCTGTGAATGGAATTTCAAAAATCCAAGAGACACGGTTGATGTCAGTAAGTAAAATGTGGTTCAATGAGATGAAAATAATTTTTTGTGAATAGTAACTTTTTAATTTTATTTACCACGGTTAAAAGTAAATAGGGTAATTAAGGGTAAAAATGATATTATTATTACCCTAACACATGTCCTAATTCTATTGTATAAGTGTAATTAGACCGAAAACAACCTTATGAATATAATATGACCATTTAGTTCCACTTGGATTAGATTATGACATTTAATATTATTTTATTTAATGAATAGTTAAAATAGTTAAAATCAAAGTTTAATAACTAAAACATTTTTAATATGGGGTTATACAAAAGATAAATTCGACTATAAATATTCATTAGAAAGCTCAAAATACTTCCTACATAATGATATTTTATTTATAATTTTTAGACTTTAAATAAGTTAATTTATTTATGACACAACGATGATGCAGTAATTACCCTTTTAAGGAAATATTAACATAATTGATGTTATAAATGCTCAAATAAATGTAATTTGAGACTTTTTATGCATCCCACTAATTTTCTAGATTACAATGATATATTAGTGTTGATTTAATCAACTTGGTTCGAACATATAACTGTTTTATGACTTTCAAAAAAATAATATATCAAATAATGTCAAAATTGACACAAAATAGTTTTTAAATAAAATATTATATTATTAATTGTTATTTTATTCCTAAAAATCTAAGGTTAGGCAAAATGACTTAGATAAGGATATATATATTAATAATAAACAATTTGGGGTTCGTTTGGCATGTTATAGTAAGTGTATTAACCATATAGTGTAAGAAAACAAAAAGACACGGTAAAAGTTAAATTATTTAACTTAAAGTTAAATCTAATTGATAAGGTTAAAATAATTACCTAAACTTGTCTAAATCCTATGGTTGACAGGATTTCGACCCATCCACACTTTATCTTCTAAATAAGACCCTTTGAAACCATTATAAACTGATTTTGACTTTAATATAAAATAATATTTTGAGATATTCCTAAGGTGCCCCTCTCCTCCCTTATAAAAGGGCACCTCCTCCCTCTCTTCCTCACACAACATTGAGCCTTAATGCTCGGCCAACCCCTGCCAAAATACCTTCTCCACTTCCCTAGTATCATCCTAGAGGTTTTGGCCTTCTTCAAAGACCATCCTTAGTTCTTTAAGTGGAGACTAAGAAAAGGCGCGTCAAAAAGAGGTAATATCCATTACCGATCTTTTTCAATTTCTTTCTTCTTCAACTTCTTCTTCTTTAGTTGTTTCATTATAAAGTAATAACATCAGTATTTCTTATATAATTATATGTTATTATAAATATGAAACAACTCTAATTAACCTTCTATCCATCCTACGGAAAAAGGAAATCACCGCGCGTGCGTACGTACGGAATACCATCTCCACGCCGTAGTGTAATCTATTTTCCGCCACCACCTTAATTGGATGGGTATAAAGGTGTAATGAGTAACTATATATGATTATTATAATGTGATATTGATACTGAAATAGTATACATAAACTTCAACACAATTCCACGACCATGGGAATGATATCATCGCTCGTGCGTACGTACGGACTACCGTCTCCACGACGCGATGAGATTCATTCTTAATGATTAACCATTCATGAATGATTATAAAGTATATATAATAAGTAATAATGAAATATATGACATAATAATGATACTGGATTTATGTATATATATATATATGTATGTCATCTACTTACTTCCATTCAAGACAATAAGGAAAGAAAAACAGCGTTCATGCGTACGTACGGACTACCGTCTCCATGAACGGTGTTTTTCATTTCATTTATCTATCTATTATATATATATATATATATACTGAATATATATGATATATAAATCATATTTTATATTCTGGAAGTAAGTAAATCATGATATAAGTAATAATAATGTCAAGAACAACAATTCAAAACACCTACGATAAATGAAACGATTTTACCCAAAACGCTTCTTTAACATGGAATTTACAAAAGAACGGGTAATATAATATCATAAGTGAACCATATATGATATCATAACAATGAATATGATTCTGTAATAAGTCAATGACATTATTTAAATCATTATACAGGAGGTTCGGACACATACGAAGCAAATCAGACCTAAGGTAAGGGAAATATCACAATCTCATTTTTATCCGAGATTGTTTATACTTTGGTATTTACTGGGGTGTATTTTATCATCCACATCCATGTTTCTTCAATATGTAATATTATTTCCATCCAACTACAATTTTTAATCCAATTTTACCCGTCGGTGAGTTTTTAGTAAAAGATATGAAAGGAATCTTTTGTCGTTTTTCATATGAGGTACTTTTTGACTTTTCCGACAAAAGTACGAAGAATGTTTTTTTTAACTTATAAGGAATGAATGGATTTCTAAAAAAAGTATTTCCAAGAATATTACTTTACAAGTATTCAAGTTTATTTTTAATCAACTTCTTTTAGTTTAAAATTGTATGACATGTTAAGAAAGGAAAAGTGTTTTTGAAGTAGAAAGGATATTTTCCTCAAGAATGAAGTTCAAGTATTTTATAAAAATTATTTTCCATTTAAGATAATAAAAGGGTTCTGTTTTTATCCCTATTATTACATGGATTTTATTATGTTGTGATGGAAACATTTTTATGAATTCCTTTATCTTATATGAATTGTTTTATGATGTCATGTTGTTTAAGAATCCCATTTTTATTACATGGGTTATGCGATGATGTATGATTTATGATTATGTGGCACACATAAGAAAGGATTCATTATAAGATGGGTGGGACCTATATCTCCCTCCAATGTATTGGGTAAAGATTTTATATCTCATTAGATAGACAGGGCTGGAATGGTAGGTTATACAGGTTCAGTGAAACAGGACTGAAACGAGGGTTACTCGATTCAGAAAGGGACTTTGTCCACTAGGATAGTCTTGGCAATGAGTCTTGACTAACAAGAAATGATTCTCTATGATTATGTGTGAATGCCACAATGTTTCATGTTTTATGTCATGATTATTGTGATTACATTTCACTGCCATGATTTATCCCATGTTATGAAATTATGATCTCTTTTGCAGGTTAAGATTTCCAAAAGTTATGTTCTTGTGTATACGATGAGATTTATATTTCTTTTGTTTACCCTTACTTAGAATTTGAGCTCACCCTTTTATGTTTTCTTTTCCCCAGGATATAAATAATGGTTTTAGGTAAAAAAGGGGGAAGATCTTTATGGGAGATATTGTAAATCTTTCACCACGATTAGAAGATTACGTTCCGAGTTTCCAAAGACACTAAACTATTACGATCCTTGTGTGTGTGTTTTTTGTTATGTACTAAGTATTCCGCAAATGTAATGTAATGTCCATGTACGTCAAGCTTCGGGTCTCTACAATTTTAAGTGAAAACAACAACTGGCATATGGAAAACTGACCAAAAACATTATAGTTGTGTTTATCCTTTAGTAAAATGATCCACGGGACATATGTGATGTATATGAGTTAACCTCACATCAATCTGAGCCACGGTGTGGCCTGTATTACTCAAAGTGTCTCTCTTTTGTTTAAAATGGGCATTTTTTCAAGTAAAAACAACATGAATATGGAAACCAAACGTATTCATGTTGTGTTGATACATTAGTAAAATAATCCATTGGTCATATGTGACATGTAAGACTTAACCCCGAATCAATCCGAGGTGCAGTGTGGCCAATACCACTAAAAGTGTCTCACTTTTATTTGAAATGGACAACAATTTAAGTGAAAATAACAACTGGCATATGAAAGACCAACCAAACACATTAAGATTGTGTTGATACATTAGGAAAACTATAGATGGAACATTTTTTATGTGTATGAGTCAACCATGCATCAATCCGAGGCACGGTGTGGTTGGTACCACTCTAAATGTCTCTCTTTTGTTTAAAATGGACATCATTTTAAGTGAAAACAACAACTGGAAAATGGAAAACAGAGAAAATGTATTCGGATTCTATTGATACATTAGGAAAATTATACATGAGTCATTTGTGATGTGTAAGAGTCCACCATGCATAAATCCGTGGTGTGGTGTGGCCGGTAGCACTCAAAGTGACTCACCTTTATTTGAAATGATCAACATTTTCAATGAAAACATAAACTGGCATACAGAAAACCAACCAAAAACATTCTGATTGTGTTTATACATTAGAAAAATGATCCATTGGTCATTTTTTATGTCTACGAGTCAACCCTGCCACAATCCGAGGCACGGTGTGTCCGGTAGCACTCTAAGTGTCTCTATTTTGGTTAAAATGGACACTGTTTTAAGTAAAAACAAATGACATTCGGAAAACCGACCAAACGCATTAGGATTGTGTTGATACGTTATAACAACAAAACATGGGTCATTTATGATGTGTACGAGTCAACCATGCCTCAATTCAAGGCCCAGTGTGTCCAGTACCACTCAAAGTGTCTCTCTTTTATTTGAAATGGACATCATTTTAAGTGAAAACAACAACTACAATATGGAAACAAATCTTATTCAGAATGTGTTCATACTCTTTGAAAACGATCCATTGTCCATATGTGACATGTAAAACTCATCCCTGCATCAATTCAAGGCATGGTGTGTCCGGTACCACACAAAGTGTCTCACTTTTATTTGAAATTAAAAACATTTTAAGTGAAAACAACAACTTGCATATGGAAAATCAACCAAACGCATTTGGATTGTGTTGATACTCTTGGACAGCAATCCAAGGGACATTTTGGAATTGTAAGAGTCAATCCCACATCAATCTGAGGCATAATGTGTCTGGTAACACTCTCAATTTTTCTCTTTTGTTTAAAAAGGACATCATTTTATGTGAAAACAACAACTGGCATACGGAAAATGGACCAAACGTATTTGGATTCTATTGATACTTTAAGACAATGATCCATGAGTAATTTTTGATTTAAACGAGTGAAACCAACCTCAATATAAGGTGCGGTGTGGCTGGTACCACTCAATGTGTCTCAACTTTATTTGATATGATCATCATTTTATATGAAAACAACAAATGGCATACGAAAATCTGACCAAACTCTTTCAGATTGTGTTGATACATTTGGAAAACAATCCATTGGTCATTTGTGATGTGTACGAGTCAACAACACCTCAATCTGAGGCATGGTGTGGCTGGTAGCACTCTTAGTGTCTCTGTTTTGATTAAAATGGACACTATTTTATGTAAAAACAACTGACATATGAAAAACCGACCAAATGTTTTTAGATTCTGTTGATACATTAGCACAACAATTCATGGGTCATTTATGACGTGTACGAGTCAACCAAGCCTCAATCCGATGCCCGGTGTGGCCGTACCACTCAATATGTCTCACTTTTATTTGAAATGGACAACATTTTAAGTGATAACAATAACTGGAATATAGAAAACCAACCAAATGCATTCAGATTTTATTGATACTTTAGGAAAATGATCCATGGGTCATATGTGACATATAAAAGACAACCCCACCTCAATCCAAGGCACGTTGTGGAAAGTATCAATATAACTCTCTCTCTCTTTTGTTTAAAATGAGCATCATTTTAAGTAAAAACAACTAGAATACGGAAAACCAACCAAAAGAATTTGGATTTTGTTCATACATTAGCAAAATGATCTATATTCTAGCGTCACACAATCCACCTCTCATGTGAGGAACTCCAACCTCTATTCTAAAACACATGACATTTAATAGGACAAAGAAAAACTATATTCCCTAAGTCACACTAGATCATTGATACACCCCCATTATCATCATCACCAAGTTCAAAGACACCCACCCCAAACCATGATATTATATTTCTGTTTGGTTGAATTCATTTTTTCATTATTTTGGGTTATTAGGTTCTAATTTCTGAATTCAATCATGTATGTGTTATAAAAAATGAAATTTTGTATGTATTAATAATTATATATCACATATAAGTACATATTATTTTTTAATGTATTGTATTCATAATTTATTATTAAATTATGTATCCATCTAATTATAATTTTTTAATTATGTATCCTTATTATGTATTGTATTGTATGTATTCTGTACAATTCACAGAGCAGCACACAGAGCAGGATTCTGTGTGAATTCTAAAACAAAGCCTATTCCAACGGTTTTAAACAGTTGATATATGTTTTGTATGTATTTTTTTACCAACGGTTATGATCCATTGGTAGAAAAACTTTACCAACAGTTGAAACTGTTGGTATAGGGATGAATGGAAGACTAAAAAAGATAGGAAAACTATTTTGAAACTGTTGGCACATGTGTTGTATAAGAACTCTATGCCAACGGTTTTATAAAACCTTTGGTATAGAGTAGATTTCTTCACATACACCATCGGTTTATCTCAAACCATTGGTATATGTCTATTATCATGGATTACTGGGTTATAGTTTCTAAAACCATTGGTATAATTTATACCAACAGTTCTCCACCCTATACCAACAGTTTTAAATTTTTGGTATACCTTAAATTTTCAGTAGTGTTATAAGATACATCTCAATAAAATGGTTAAGGAAAATAAGAATTATCTAGTATCCACTATGATATTGAAGATCATATGTCATTAGTGACAAAATCATTATACATGTTAACCTTTTCTATTCTTTTTTTACTACCTTTAAGTAAATGAAAATTAAAATTTGTAGGATACAACTAATTTAAGGGGTGAGAATATAATAATCCATGATTTTGGATCCATAAAATACATATTATGTTATATTCCTTTTGAGGGTAAATGATTAATATGAGCCAATATTGAAAATATTTTTTACAATACAATATATTTTATTTTATAAAGTTAAATTAGTTAACAAATTAATTTAAATTTGATAATTTAAAATTAATTTTCAAATTTCTCTTTAACAAATGACCATAGGATGTGTTTTTGATATTTTTCTAATATATTTGATTTTTATTTAAATAGTAAAGAATATTGATTAATCTAATATTTTCACTTTTATATGACTTATACTTTTTTAAAACCATTTTCTATAAAAAAAATAATTATAAATAAAATAAAATAATCAATATGTATTTTTCTCAATTTTTAAATCCCATGAATATCATTTTAGAAAATTAAGATTTTTTTTAGAAAAGTGTGTTTTAACTCTTTATATAATAATATTATTCTTGGGGAAGTTATGTTTTGGATATATATTAATCTCGTATAGCTCTTATTTAAAAATTTATTATCTTTTAAAAATATTTAGAATCAATATATTTGATAATTATTTTCCAATATATATACTTTATTCTTTAAAATTTTCGTTTCATAAAAATGTGGTTTTACACATTACTTTTACATAGGTTATGAATAATTTCCCTACACATAGAATGTAAATTTGGTAAAATGATTATTGTATTTGAGAGAATAATATTTATATTTATATTTATATTTTCAATTTTATTTATAATATACAAATTACTTGGATTAATTCTAATTACCATGTTAAGTGTGAAACAATTATTTTAATATTATAATTTTGTAAATATAAAGAATTTATATAGAATAAATAAAATTTAAAAAAAAATAAATAATCAATATAATTTTCATTATAAACACATAAATAAATATATTATCACTCATTTTATTGTTCATCTATACTAAATATTGTTAATAATTAATAATGGTCCAAATTGTGTTTTTCTAGAATATAATTTTTCAACACATTATTTGTTTTATTTTAATAGTTAGTTATATAATATTTAGAAATTTAATTAGATTAAATATAATATAGATTTTAGTTAAATTAATCATAATTTCATATATTGGTTATTCTATATTATTAATGAAACATAAAATTTGTTTGTTTAAAACAAGTTACATAGTTTAAAAATAAATTGGTAAAGTGTTAACAATTTAAAGTAAAAAACCCTATAACATGTGTTGAAACACTTGGTTGAGACATTTTTTACCAAAATGTTACAAAAAATAAAATCTATTTCATTTTCTTGTTCTATTTATCCTTAAATATTTTCATTATATTATTGAAAAATGTTTTTTTTCAAAAGATTCTGTTTCTTCAATTTAAAAATGATACCACTTATACCCTTTAAATTATACACTACAACATATAAGCTATCATTTAAAATAAAAAACTATTTACCCTTATTACCCTATTCCACATAAAAAATTCTCTTGTCTCTATTAGTTAGCATACATCCATCAATTCCAAGGAGTATTCCAATAAAATATCAAGTCTCCAATGTATGTATTATCTCCTGATGTTTTCAATCATAATATTACTATTCCAAGCATCTTACCACCATAATAATATGATGACTAGAGAATAATTAATATAATTTTATTATTTTTAAAATATTGATAAAAACCAAATTTATTCATTTTAATTAACTTATTAAAATATATGAACATTGGTTGTGGGTGTGTGTGTGGACAACTACCTCTGCAAAGAATCGTTTATCATTTTTTCTTATAGTTTTTCAATTTTTATCCATAAATATTAATGTATAGTACGAAATCATAAAATCTAAAATATAATATCATTAGGATTATTTTTTAATTTTATTATGTTATAAAAACACCACCTTAACCATAGTCACTCATCAAGTTAAAGTGTGTTCATGTTTGGGTTAGTTTATCCACCTACATGAAATATTCTATAAAACATGCTCATTGATGAATATGGGAACATAAATAAAAATAATTTTTTAATATAATAATAAAATCTTTATTTTAATATTATTTTTTAATTATTATTTTAATTTCTTATCTTATTATTAATGAATTGTCTATGTTCTCCACATTGACTGAAATAAGCCAACACAAATTCCATTTTCATGCAGCTTGAATAAAATGCATATGGAATAATATTAGAGATTTATAAATTAATATATATTAAATATTAATATATATTAAACAATATATTAATTATGAACATTTTTTTAAAATAATGGGTATTTTTATATACATATTAAAACATTTGTAAATTGTAAAAGTTATCAACATCTAATGGATGAAATAAGCTATAACTAACCAATATACCCATAATTAATAATTATAAATGAGATATATAAATGGTAACATAAATAAATAAGGCTATTCAACTTATTATTAAGGTATATATAATTTGAAGGTTGTTAGGGTGTTATAAGCTAATCAAGGAAACAATGAAACTTTTTTCATCTCAAACTCCTATAATTGTGACATGATTTTGTTAAAAACTGTATATAAAATTAAATGGTCTAAATAATACTAATTTTTCATATTTTTATCATTTTTATCCTACTTATAATGAAATTAAATTTTATATTTAATGTTATTCCTCTTATAGGTGTTTGACGGAAAATTAACAAATTTTGTAAAGGGTTTTTGAGATTCAAATTGTGTCCATGGATAAAAGTCACTCTTCCTTGACTATTATACTTCAAGGTTTTAATATTATAACATATGTGGTTTTTATGATGAATTTACATTATATTTTATACGGAAACAATGTTTCACAACAAAGTGTTCTCCCTTTATGAATTTATTTATTTTGTTATAATTATTATAGAACAATTATATTCTCTTGTCATGGATTTTTCTTCCTTATCAATTTCTTTACTTCCCTAAAATTCACCCCTTTCCCTAGTGGAAATTGAGATTATTTAAATATAAAATTATTTTTTTCTCCCCATTATTAATTGTAAAATAACTTTTTGGTACTCTTTTTAACTATGTTTGTTTTAAACAAGGTTATTTTAATATTTTCAAATGGTTTTTAATTCCATTAAATAAATAATTTATCATTCACTCCACAATTTCATTTAATAAAATTTATGTAATTTTCGTGGTTCTATTTTTAATGATTATTTTTAAAAGTAAAATTATTAAATGAATTTTCAATTCCCTTTTTTGAAAACTATATTCCCTTTTTTGGGATCTATTTTTAAAGATTCATTTAAGTGTAATGGTTTTCAAAGTATATTAACTTCCCCTTTAGGAAAGAATTATGCCATTTTTAGGTTTCCATTATTGAATATTATTTTATGAGAAAATATTTTCAGTTTAATTTCACTTGTAATTTTAAAACCCTTTTATCTTTTTGAAGGATCCATTATTTTTGACTCTATATAATGAGATCTTACCAGGTCTTTTCATTCCCTTAATCCATGAATTTTGACATTTGTAAGGACTTAGTAACTCAATATCATTTATTTGTGATATAAAATTTATTATTGATCAAACGTTTATAATATAATCCATTTTAAATGATGTCTAATTTTTAATTATAATGAAAAAAGGATTTAGTACAAATTCTATTTTCAATAGAGGTTTTATGTTCACTTTTCTCAAATCAAAGGAAATTTTTGTAAGGAGACTCATAACAATTACATTTACAAAATATAAATACAACATGCTTTAGAACTCAATTATCATTACTCAGTTTTTATTAAGAAAAAATTATCAGTCCTTAATGAAGTTATGTTTCAGGTTTCACTCTATATTATTAATCTATTATGTGATTGTTTTTGTAATTATGTTTTAGGTATAATATTGCTTAATACATTAGATTATTTTTAAAAAAAATTGATTTTTTATGAAACCCATTTTCTTACAATGGGTACATAATAGAAATAGAATTATTTACATTTAGATTTTTTAGGAAACTCATTTTATTTCTAAGATTTCTCTATGCTTTTTAAAACTAAATGGTTTATCATAGATCATTTAAGTATGGATGAAGGATGTGTAGTTCTATTTTAAACAATTGATGATTGGTTACTTTATAAAAAAAGATAGGTGGTTTTGTTATAAAATAAGGATAGTTGATCTGTTATAATCTAAGTATTGGTGGTTATGTTTTAAACTTGAGATGGTTTGGTCCTTTATATCCATCAAAAAAAATTTGAGTGGATTATATCTCATTATTTAGAAATGTTTTTGATCAGTTTAAAATTTTTATAGCTTGAAACAAGGTGAGTTTTATAGAATTTATCTCTTCTCTCAATTTTATGTGTCAACCGGTTGGTGGAAAGCCAGCTTCAAAAAGATAATAAATCCCATTTTTAGGATTGTTATACATTCTTCCATTTGTTTAATGGATCATGTTATATGGTTTATGTTTTATTTTCTTATTCCATGGTAACAATGCTATACTTTGAGATTATATAACTATCTTGCATTATTATAGTAAAAACATAATGGTTTATTTTGATATAAATTAGGAATTTTTTGTTGTTCATTATTTCCAACAATTTTATTATCTAAATATTATGGAATTTTTTATATTATACATTCCTAGGTTTTTATCGTTGCTTCTTTCTAATTTTTTTCCTTCCAAAAATATTTATGATGAGGCTAGCTAATAAGTTGTCCAAAATATTATCTTGTATAGTTATTTCAATTAGAAGTGATCCCAAGTATTATAAAATAAGTTGATTATGTTTCTAGTCTCAAAATACACTAAACCTATCATTTCATGGGATTTTATTATTAGTTAAATTTAATGTCTATATCATGTATATGATACAAAATAAATTCATTTTTATCTTGGGTTTCTATATGGATACCTCGACATAAAGTGTTAGAATTCCAATTCCTTTAACAAATTTATGTAAAAGATGAATGAAGTGGGGTACCATATTGGTAAGAAAATAAAAAATATTTACTCATATTATGCTTGATAATATCTCAACCATGATTTCATCAACTATTCATAGGTATTAGTGATTCTATCTTAACTCATTCCACTTTATACACCACAAAATAATAATATCTAGGAAAAGAGGAATCATAGACGTATTTAACACCACATGATTTTAGTATGTATTATCCATTAAATAAATACTATAATGACTATATTTTTTCAATGAAAACAACAAACTAAAATGAATGGTGATAAAATGTATTGAGATAAAATAATAAAGTGGTATATACTCAATAATATATTATTATAAGACAATAATAATCATCATTCAAAATATCACAAGTGGAATAAATCTATATGAAAATTATATAGGTTTTGAAAAAAAATACTAATCATCATGGATTTACATGAAAATCATTACACCAATTAAAAAATTTTAATGAAGTAAAAAAATAATAAATATAAAAAATGATGTGAAGTAAATTGATGAATGGTTTTTTGAATGCATATTGCAATATGATAAAATTAAATCTTACCAATATATATGCATCCATTGGAAATATGGTTGTTGGAAATATAGTCATTGTATATGTGGTCATTTTTAAAACATATATGCAACAATTATATTAAAAATTTTCTAATTTTTACTATCAAATACTAAATAATATAATTAATAAATATAGAATGAAATAAAAATTCAATTTTTTTTAAAAAAATATATTATAAATATATATTTTGTTTTATTGAAATACATATTATTATTTTTAAAATAAATTATTTTCAGTATTTTTAAAATTCAATAAAAAATAAAAATATATAATGATTTGTAAAATTATAGTTTTATAGGATAAATATTAAATTCCAAAAGTACTCGCTAAATTTTTTTACTTCAAGAATTATATATTTTTTGTAGATCTACATTCATGGTATTGTTTATTTTTATATTAATAAATTATACGGATTTCATTAAATTGATTAAAATAAATTGATCAATATTATTTAATATTCAATATATAGAAAATTGATTAATTGTAATATAAATTAGTAATTTATATGAAATAAAATTCGGAATATATATTTTGTAAAATTTATTTTTTAAAAATAAATATTTTATTCTAAATATATTATGATATTTATTAAATATTAAAATTATCATAATTTTAAACTGAATAAGATTAAAATGATTTCAAATTTTTCATCAAACCATCTAAATTTGGAAAATAGTAAAATTCAAATATTCTATAAAAAATGATGTCATTAAAGTAAAAATTTAGTCACTATTGTAAATGTAAACTTTGGAACAAAGGGATAAACTATGTGGTAAATATATAATATATTTTTCTTCGTAGTCTCTAAATTATATGGATGAAATGATTAATGAAAAATATCAATTATTATAAACTTATTGTCCACATTCCTTTAAAAATTAAAAACTTATACATTATGGAATTAATATTTGTTGAAATTCCACTCAATCACATATACATGAACCCCTTCTATAACCCACCCATAGAAAAATTCTAAAAATATTTATTTTTACCATTAATATCTTAACTGTTTTCCTTTAAAACTCATTCTTATTCATTTTCAAGAATTGGTTCTAGGATAGAAGCCTAAATACTTCATTTGGAAGGATCTTATATCAAGAAGGGGCTAATTTTTCAATGTTAATACGTAGTTATTAAAAAAAATTCTAATTACCTTCTCATTTAAAGAAATTATAAATTTTAATATCCATGTAAGTGATATTATATTATCTACATTAAACATTTTAAAATAGTTTTTACAATTATATAACTCTAAACACTTACTCATTTGTTATTATGATATGTTCTTATTTTATTTTGTTAAACCACCTACATGAATAATGAAATACTATCATCACTATTTCAAAAATGAATTATTATAATTAATTTAACACTGGTGATATATGATATTAAAGGATTATTTTTTAGGAATACATTTCAGGAAGTGTGAAACACACAAATAATAGTCATTACAAAATAAGTTTTTGTTATCAGTAATGTACTTGAAACATGCTTTCCGTAGATTCCATTCTTGTGATCCATACCCCCAGCTTCCATAAAATTAACAAAGGACTAAATAAATATTTAGCGAATAATTATTCTTATACCTTTACTGATTTGAATATGATGTAATTTGAATCAATAAATTAGGATCAACATATCTATTAAAAACATGTATGAAATAATCAGAAAACACTAATATATAAAAGTAAAAAGAAATAATAAAAAAGTAATTGATATGAAAAACATGATTATAATTTAACATTATAAAAGGTAATAAGTAATAATATGTTATTAAAATGAGTTGTTTTGAGGTTTAGTTATATTATAGTAGATGTTAAATTACTTCCATGGAATATGGGAGTAAAGGAGAGAGTCTCATTCCCATTCTCATTTTCAAATCATGATAACATCAGATTAAATTTTTATCCAAGGTAATTGTATATTCATTCAATATAAAAAACACTACATTTTATTTCCCAATAACAAATTGTTGTGTTTTCTTTTATTATTATCATTTCAAAACCATTGGGATCATAATTCACCCAAATTAATGCTTGTATGTAAATATAAACACTTCTACTGATTTTATAAAGGAATATGTCTCCTCTATGCACATATTATCTATATTACATAATCTAGATAAATTTTTAAAATTAAATGGTTTTATAAGTACATTTTATTTTTCTTTTTAGAATACTAATAAAATTTTCAATGGAATCTAATTGCTTATTTCCACGGGGTTTTTTCACATTATTTTAAAAAGATTGAGAATGGTTTCATTTTTAATATATTCAACATGAAAAAATTATACCACTATAATTTTATTATTATTTATGATTAATATTTTCTATGTTTTAATGGTTATTCAGATTAGTTTATATTACTATTATTTTAATATTTTTTTTAATGTTATCAAAATAAATGTTTTTTTCATATTTTTTCAATGAAAATTTGTAATGTTCATGTAATGTTGTTTGTCATCCATATTAAAATACACTAATGTTTCTTATTATTAATTAATGATAATATCAAATGATACAATCCACCTAATTGCATTTTATAGATATTAATAATATCTTAAGGATGTTTTCACAAAACACATTACTAAAATGGGTTAACTGAGCTATGATGGAATTATGAACATTTTGTTCTTATTGTGGAATTGATATATATATATATATATATATATATATATATATTTATTTATTTGGCTGGTGGTACTGAAATTATGTATATCTAAAGTACATTGGTTAATTCATTACATATCATGATATGAAATTTATGGGAAAAGATGGTGTAACCAATCCACACTTAGATGCTATGTTAATGGGAATTTTGAGTGAACCAAATCTGCTATGGGACTTTGTCCACAAAGAAATGATGGTATAAGTACGAAGACTTGAATAGGAATTGGATTCAAAAACACTTGTATCTTCTTATATCATGTAATTATTCTGTATTTTCTTGGATCATGATTAATGACTCATGTTTCCACATTAATATATGAATTTTTTTTAGTTATACCAAAATATTTATTCATTAAATAAGGATTTGTAAACTATATTTTTTTGGGTATGATGACATTATGATATAACCATGTACATTTATTATTCTCCCATTTCCACATACTCTTCCTATTCTCGCATGTGATCTTCAATTGATATCTCTTATGTTTTCACGTAATAAGGAACTGTTCTAACTATTTTTTTTATTGAAATTCCTAGGTTATGATGATTTGTATAAGGAAAAATCTTCCTACAATAGTATTATATGAGTTAAATATTTTTGGGAGGTGTTGATTTTTATTAAATAAGTAGTTTTGGTACATAATCTATATAGATACTAATGATTTATGTTCTAAGTTATGGATAGTTTTAAGATTTCATGTGACCCTCCAAACCAAGTTACCCCTCTCGGGCAAGTAATTAAGGAAGTGAGATAATGGAACCTGAAACAACCCTATGATTGGGCATATGTTGGTTACTATAAAATAGGGTATATCAAACACAAAAATGGGATGGATTACCCTCTCATAAAAATACGAGGAATGCAGGATAAGATAAGACTATAAAAAAATATTACTCATAACACATAAAAAATATCAACACATGTTTGTAACATTATAAATAAAGAATAAAAAACAAAAATAAAGTACCCCCAATGAAATCATCACTAGAGACCTCAAAAACCAAAAATATACTAGAAAAATTAATAAGATAGTAATCTCCAACCTGATTGAGAAAAATTTCATGCAGACCTGAAAATAGTTTATAAACATAAGTTTGAGCATAAAATTGTTTCTCAATAGTATATTACATGAACCCTATCATAAAAAAGGGGAAGAAAGCATACTAGATCCTAGTAAAGAAATAATTCAACTATATTTTTACCTAATTAGGTATGATAAATTCTGTACCACGACATAGAACACTCACGATGTATTACATAAAAGAAATAATATAATATTAAATATAAATAAAAAAGTATAGGTAATCCAATACCACTTCCACAATGGTTTTTATATCTCTCCCAAATATCATACATCCTGAGCCATCTCTCTCAAATAAACAACATGGGTTAAATAAAGCTGTAAAAAATAATATTCACCACATGCATCAAATAATATCATCATCAGCATCATCATATTTTTATATTAATCGAGAATTTTTTCTGAAATCCACCACACCATATACATCTTATACTATACCTCAAGCCATCAGAAAAAATAAAAGTATACCTATAATAATCCTTCAGATACAATATTTGGTGATACATGTGTATGAAAAAACATTAAGAAATCCCATCCTACTAGCAAAAGATATTGGAATGTAAACCTCGTGATTTATATCACAAAATAGTATCCATATAGAAGTGATAAAGTTAGAGGTTGTAATCAATCATCCATCCTTTAGAACCTATATATTGGGTAAAACATACATAGAGTCCACTATGTATCAGTTTCCCTACTGACTTTGGTGGGGTAGTGTATGAAATCACATAAAAAATAAATATAAATATATATAAATATATATATTTACCTCAAAAAGAAAACTAAGGGTAATTACCTACCCTTAATCTCTATAATCATCTGGCTACCACTTGTAAGGAATTTCATATGCACTAAAACATTAAAAATAGATATTTCAGCTACAAATTTCATATTTCACAAGTTGGTACCAATTTTCCCAACTCAAAAATTCAACCCCAAACAACACAAGATAAGAAATATAATATTCATTATCATTCCATAATTACAGGTACTCTAAAAAACATTTTAATATACTATAAATGATACATAGACATATTATATCATTTTTTATAAAGTAATTGGGAAAGGAAAGCCTAAATCAAGAAACCTAACCACCATATTGTTAGTGTAATAAATTTATTGAGTAGAAAATAATGAATCATTAAATTAATAAAATGACAGAATATCCCAGCTTCAACCCACTTCATCAATGACATTTCCATATCCATAACCATAATTCATGTCATCATTCATTTGGATGTCATCTCCGTCAACAATTTCAACATCCCCAGTCACCCCCACCGATTTCTCTCTAATCCAGCAGCCATCCTTGGCGAATGTCATTTCTTCATAATATGGTTCTATATCCAAATAAAATCAACAAGGAAACAAGAAAACATAAAACAGTGAACATGATAACTTCGATATAGAATAATTCAACTATACATCATAAGAAAATGAGATATATCATACCTGAATAATTAACTTTAACTAGTATCCAATTCATTATCATCATGAATTAATTGATTCATTTAACACTTTTCAAATACTAGAAACCTATAGAATCAAAGATAAATGATATAATATTTTAATTAATATGGTTTAATATTTTAATATTCAATAATTACTATGATTATGGTCCTTATAAAATTTCCCATTAAAAAAATTGGTAGAACATCAAATCGAAAAAATATAGCATGCTAGATAGAAAAAAGAGAGCCCAACCATCAATAAGGAGAAAAAATTTTGATCATAATATCCAAAGACAATTTTTTATTATTCTTGTTCAATATTTGTAAATGTAAATTATACCATTACCCAATGATATATATCATGATAAATTAAAAATTTTCATTTAAATAAGATAATCAGTGATCAACCAACCACATAATTTTCAAAATTATTCATACAAGAATGGAATAAAAGGTATAAATAATTGATCACGAATCTGGAAAAGAATAAGTGTTCCCCATTGATTCTGCACCATCAACACACTAATAATCATAAACTTTACTCAAGGAAAATTGAAGGAGATAAACAAAAATATCTTGAAAAGGTATTTATAAAGGAAAAAATAGAATATATATATTTTTATGAAACATAGGGAGGAAGAGAAAATACTCACCTCAGATCCCTGTTGATCAATATTAGAACCCCATGAGTCAATAATAATAATAAATGATTCATTACGTACTTAAAGATAACCTCTAGCTATAAGGTGTTTTGGAAAATTCATATGATTTTGAGAAACTTCAGGGATGAAAGATAATTTATATCAATTCTGGAAGAGAAGAATTTATTTTGTGAAAGGGTGACTCATGTTGTGAATGGTTTGAGTTTAAGACCCACAGAAAAGGATTGTACCAGGATCCTATAATCCTAGGATCAATTTAGATCCTTAAAATCATGTTAATGTCATGAATTGTTTATGTAAATATTCACCATACCCAAACCATCATTCATCGTTATCACGAACATATGGTTTAGTCCACAAATCAAACCTTGTGATCTACCCTTACCATGACTAGAAATTAAAATTCCAGTTGTGAACTACTCTCTCAATCCAATACTATTAATTCACATCATTATTAGATCATGCATCCAGAATTAGCTCACAAATTCTATAATCCCTACACTAAGCATACTCTAAGAACCATAGACTTTGGAATTAGACAATGGAATGTGGTAGATGGGTATGGAACCATACATTATATACGTCTCAGAAAAATCTCATCCTTCAAAATTATAATGAAATCCAAAATAATGGAATAAATGGTTATATAAATAACCTCACCATAATATTCCTGCCAAGGACCCTACTACTCCAAGAACCATCAACTAGACCGCAAAAAACTACCCACTAACTTGAAAAAACTCCAAAGGGTGATACCTGAAAAAAAAATCCATCATCAATAAACACATCAATGGAAAAAAAGTCATAAACGATAAAAAGGTCTTCATAAATAAACATCCTTACAATATAGAATCATTAATCAATAAACCCAGGATATTGATCATGAATTTTCAACTAACATTCCCATGTTCTCTCCTTTATTCCACCATTTCATTATAATACATGAACTAATGGAATAAAAATCTCATGCAACACCTTCTCCTAGAGGACCTGGGTCTCTAAGGGTTACTTCATGAAGATATAATTATCATAAATATAAGTACATTACCAATAAATGATGTGATAATAATAATTAATATAGATAAAAAATTTATGATACATAAAATACATCTTGAATTCAGATCATCTACATGGGATGTTCTATTTGATATGCGATGGATCCAAGACATGTCAAAACCTAAAAAGGGTAAAAAAATGTGGAAAAATATTCCTCCCATGAGTAAATATTTTCTTCACAAGGTTAGGATTCACCTTCCAGAACACATGATCAATAAAATAAAAAACTATAGGAATCCTCCTACAATCAACATATGACATCAGATGATCCTGTTCCACCTTCATCAGCTCATAATTAACCTGCACAATCTCTATTGTTATTTGGATATGTTCGAGTGAAATAGTAACTAACTCTATAAGTCTAGTATAATATAATTAATAATTTAATGGTATGTCATACAATGTTTCATATTATGTCATATTAATGCTAGTGTGTAGGAAAACCCATTTTTTTATATACTTTAATGCATGATTTATTGCACAGAAACACACTAAATATAATCCAAGAAGGTTATGTGACCTAATGTATTTCTGGAAATTTGGAAAATATAATAATAAATTTAATGGTGATATATTGAAATTATTTAATGTGATTTAACAAGATTTTAAATTTCCACAGTTCTTCTAAAACTACATAAGATTACCTGGGGACATATATAAGAAATGAGTGAGCTATAAAGCCCCCTAAGGGAATAATCAAAGTATATTATAAGGTAAAATTGTACATGTGAGTATGGTGTCCAATTATTTCCACATTGAAATATGAGAATAAAAATCATGAACATCAAATCATGGTATATAATGATAATATCAAGGTAATATATGGAATATGGAAACAACATAAAACATGACATTATAAGAGTAATTAAAGGATAAGTACCGAATTATCATCACATAGTTTGATTAGAATATCTTTTCATGAACCATATATTGTATCTAATTATAAGAAAAAAACATTACCCAATTCATTGTAGGTATATATTATTTTGGGCCCATCCATCACATTCATAAAATGTACATGCATCTGTGTGCCACATAGATAATAAAACATAAGTACATATTTGATCACATTTAACCCAATGATTAATTAGTGTGGGTTATTTAACTATAAATCCACAATCGTTGAAGGATTTGTACATCTAGGTGAATTCACTTGAGTGAAAATTGGTATGGATATTAATTACAAAAATATTTCGCATAGAAAATCATAGGATAATTTGGAATGTATAATCGGTGTACATAATGATTCGTCGAAAGGTTTAATGAGTGTGAAAGAGTGTTATCATTACTTTTGAAACACATGTATAGTAATATTGATGTGTAAAAAATTATTCCAACATGAAATATTGGAAATCCCATGGCATAACACAAAGAATCTTCATAAATAAATAGGAGGGTAGAAGATCATGTACCTTGAGAGGGTGCTTCTAAAATATTAGGTGGATCTTATTAAAATATTGGGAACACCTTGGTACGAATTTTAAGAGGGATAAGAAAATTAATTTATTTCTCAATTTTTTTAAATGAAGAAGAGTGGGAGGATCATTGGGTATTTCTAGAAAAAGGGAAGATAATTAATTTTAAATTTTAATCATATGATTAAGACTCTATATAATAATTTTTCAAAACCATAAATAATCCCATGGTTTCTATCAAGGAGGATAGGTTTGAAATATTTTATATGTCTCTGAACCGAACATATTAAAATAATATATAGGATGGTGTGGAAGTGAGTCATCATTCTAAAGAAATAATTTTAAAACCATAAATTATAATATATGTTTTAGATTACATGGAAAAAAGATAAAAACAGTCTTAAAATAAATTTAAAAATACATTATTCTGAAGGGGAAAATAATTTTGTTCATGTATATGCTTTTTATTATTTATAAACTCACTTTTAGGATTGAATGTTGTTATATTACATAATGTATATTTATATTTTAGTTAATTTTTAACAAAAAAATTATATATATAATAAAATTATGAGAAATTAAATATTAGGTCATTTCAATGTGATGATTTCAAAAGTAATAATTTTTTCTATAGATAATTTTATAAAAATGATAATTTACTCCATTAATTATAAATACTTATTTAGTTTAAAATAGTTTTTTTTCAACACAAAACACTTTTTATCCTTTAAGAAAATAATATAATAATTAATTTAATTATATTATCATTTATATTAAAATAAAAATTATCAAATTAGTCTGTTTAATTAAAATAAAATTATTTAATAATTTCTTAATTTATTGAAAAGATTGTATTAATTTAATATATTTCCAAAAAAATATAAATTTGTTTTCCTTATATAAAAATATAATTTTTTTTCAAACTCATTTATTTAATTAAAAAGTATTAATAAAAAGGATTAAATATTTATTTTATTTTTTAAAAAAAGAAAATACAAAACATCATACTACCAGGGTCTAAATACATTACACTATATTACACTAGTATATTCTTGATGGTTTAGGTGAGGGATAATGACACATTATTACGGTTGTTGGGAGAACATGGATTGGGTTGTGATCTTGATATGTTTGAACTTCCCCCATAAATGGATTCACTCAATATTTAGTTAATTCATATTATCTTGGTATTAAGAATGGAAAAATACAAATGATTCCATCTACTTTAGCTTCTCTTTTAAATGTTCTTCATAGTTTATGACCTTAAAAGTCAAGGAACTCGCTTCTTCTATGGGTGTCAATTAAGCTTTATCATAACCCTTAAAATATACTAAACCTAAATATCATAGTAAAATGGATATATTGTTAATTTTTGTGATGAATAGTTTTATTTTATGTTTAAAATATTATATCTAGGAAACAAAATGTAGTTATTGCGTTATCTATAATTACAATACGTAATTTAATATTTAATAATTTAAAAAGTGAGATTCATTTATAAAATTATTGGTTGTTTCATTATTCACTCAATCAGAAATTTCACCCTAAAAATTTCATTTCATATACTAAAATAGAAGAAAGTAATTTAGTTTCATCACCACTTATATTACATATATTTTCTCCCTCAAAATTGTGGTTCCAATGTAGAACATTGACTAAGTTAGTTGTTTTGATTCATAGAGTATTGTCTCTATGATATTTACTAGATATTACTCATTTGAAAGATAATTATGTCAGGGAACCACCTCTTTATTTGGTGTATGATAAGGATATTGAATTTAGTTCCCCAAGTCGGATACATGGAACACATCTTGTATTTGAGATAGGTTCACTATGAGTGCTAGTTGATAGGTCGTAACTCCATTTCAATCAAAGAACTCAAAGGGCCGATGAATCATTGACTATGTTTTCACTTATTACCAAACCTCATGAGATTATTCAATGATGATATATGATGGAAAACAAAATCTACACCATATTATCTTACTCACATCAATAATTTTATACATTAATTTTCTACCAAATTTTGTTTTATGTCATACGACATTGAATGGTTTTAACAATCTCAATTATCTCATGGAAAATAAAATGTCCCATTATCTTCTAATCTCTAAATTCATCATAGAAAGTTAGAGTTTTCCACTGATCCCCATAAAGAGCCTCATATTGTTCCATTTGAATGCTAAAATGGAAACATTTGTTATTTGAAAACTCCACTATAATATGGTGATTACCCAAACATAAATGAAAATACATTGAATATGTCCTCAATATTTCCTAAAATGTGTTAATGGTTCTTCTAGAATTGCCATCAATTTTAGGATGATAATAAGTACTAAAATAAAACATTGTATTCAAAGATTTTTGGATGCATCTCTAGAACCTCAAGATAAAAATAAAATCCTGATTAGATACAATGGAGAGTGAAACTCAATGAGTTCTTACCACATATCTTTGGTAGATAATCAATAGTTTATAAATAGAAAAATATTCTTGGATATTAATTAAATGCGATTACATTGTAATGTTATCAAATTACTCCTAGATCATTTTATTATTATTATAAGATATTCTATGGAGTCTAGTGAAGAAATCCATGGATTTTTCACATTTCTATACTAGTATGAGAAATTTTCACATCATAAAATAATACATATATACATAATCCTTGAATTTTTTAAAAACAAAGGATTAAGATAAAAAAATATAAATCTCCCACTTCATGTTGTCCCACCAGATGTTTTTCTTCAGATAGCTAACCATCTTAGTGATTCTTGAATGAATAGAGAAGGAAGAGATATATGCATTATCCATATGTACCCTGTTCAGTTTATATTTTTATGGGACATGCATATGATTTCCAAACCTTCTTACCAAATCAAAAGAAATTTTAACTATAGAATATTCACTACCTTTTTGAAGCACCTCATCATCATTTTTGGCCACCATTATCCTCTCATGAATGGAAATTTGAGATGTTATCTAATTATGGTAGGATAAATATCCTTTTATTATTCCCATGTCTATCATTTACATGTCCAATAATATTATATCCCTTTCAATCCACATCATGTATATTTTTTCAAGATCCTTTTTACTCAATGTGTATTATACATTATTCACACTACCAAGATAGTAATAAATTGAATAATAAAAATCCATTATTAGCTCAAACACCCTTTGTTAATGGATATTTATATCTCTTTGTGTGAATATATATTTTAGGATATGATGAACTTTATATATGTCACAATTCCCCTTATATAGATAATGTTAGCAAATCTTTAATTTGAATATTACTTTATCTAATCTCAGATCATGCATTGTGTAGTTATATGCATGTATATTTAATTTGAAGGGGGAATAAGCTATCAATTTATCATAATTCATTAGTGGGAAACACATTAACTTTTTATAATAATCATTTTATGTCATAATTCCTTTCGCAGTGGTGGATAATAATATTAAAATTTCATTGATAAGACTCTTCTTTATTTTTATAAATCCTTACCCACATTCACCACTATATGAAAAGATCACTCTCTTATAATTTATCATGGTTTGTCGTCTTGAACATCATGATATTTTTCTCACAAATCTATAATATTGCCCATAAAATATAAGTAAACTATGAATATCTTTCATAGATGTCAGTCTGGTCCATCCCTATATTGCATCTATTTTTGAATAATCCATATATATCCTTTTTTGTGATAACATTCCATATGAATGTTACTTTAACAATAAAAAAATAATTTCTAATTTAATTTTCATATAATTTTTCCTTCCAATCAGTATTTAATACAGTATTTAAATAATCCCCACGTTCATCCTTACATTTGGAATAGATAATAATATTTTTGAAAAAGACTAGAGATTTATTTTTCAAGGTAGTCACTAAAGACAATATTAATTATGTGTATACACATATCTATAGAATTAGTTACTCTATGTGGAATTACATTCAAATTGTAATGTCATTACCTTTTATGAAAATCATTCTTGGGCATATCACGCTTATTTACATTCATTTAATAATATCTCAACCAATGATCCACCATGGAGAAGTACTGGGATCCACATATATGATTGAAAAAGTCACAAATAAATGTAAAATGATACTATTTATTTATCGTGATATTGTTGAGATCATGATAATAAATTCATAGTCCCATTCAATCATCCTTATTCATGGAAATAATGATTGGTGCACCAACTAGAGAAGCACATGGTTGTATAAACCCTTATCCATATTCTCATATTATTTCTTCTTTATCTCTTCAATTTGAAAAGTGATATTTCCATATGTATTCTTGGATATTTCAAATAAAATGGGTATGGTATTTATTAAGAACTCAACTGCTCAAGTACAAGGAAGACTTTGAAATTAATCAGGAAGAACAACAATGAATTGTCTCAAAATGAACATGTCACAAAGGATGACCATTTCCATTCTCTTATTCACTTTATCTAGATAAACATGATCATAAATTAATAATATCCAAGCATAACATAATGATTCCAATTTATATTCACCCACCTCATTGCACACTAATAGAATGATATGGAAATTTTTGATATGGAATGATATTTTCGTCTCTCTATAATTTATTTATCATTGTATACAGTACTACCATAAATACCTATAATTGTATTGAAATCCACTAAATAGAGTATCATAATAATTGATGATAAATTCAGCCCAGAACTGTTGATTGGGATGAGTTATATTCTTAGGATGAAAGAATTGACATGTTTTATATCTTCAAAAATAACTCTACCTTTTTGTTTTGAGATGGTTATTGAATAGTTATACTAATCTTATATAATATGAAATAATTCATCGAAAAATAATAAAAAACACTATTCACTAACCTTGAATGAATAACTAGAATACCTTCACCTCTTCTTTGGAAAGATCCACCTCATCAGTTGTGAACCAACAGCTCCCCCTTTCTCTCTAGGACATGGATGATGTTATAATTTTTTATCATCAACTATTATTTTATTTTATTGGTTCATATAGTGTCCTTGTTCATTGGAGTGGATACATTATAACATAGGTTATGAGTTGACTGGATCATTTTTTCCTTCATCACATTGGTGGGTTTCTCCTTGCAGTATTCAATATCTTGGTTCCCTAACTTCCCACACTGAATGAAATATCTTTTCACCATTATGAAATAGTAAGTATTATTCTTCCTTCACTTTTTATATTTGGGATGTTGGACTTTCATTCCCCCATGATATTTCTCCATTGAAACTCCAAAATTAAAATCTATTCTCTACATTATATCTTCACATATATATAGCCCATGAGATTCCAAGATCTGCATTTAAACATTGAGGACACATCTTAAACATCTCTCATTGAAATCAATGAATCAAATCACCAAATGTTTTTGTAGACTTATCTTTATCCAACTAAAGAAACATACATCTTTACTTTCAGTGTCTATGACAAAGAGAGAGGCATATCACACAACTCTTGTGATGCTCACCTCATACAACCTGATAGATTATTCACCATTTTCATTGATTCCAATTATATCCCACTACATTTTATGTCGTAGGGTTCATAAGAAAATATTTACAAAAAAAATCCAATAATTATTTAAACTCCATAGAATATATCTCATCCTATGGCATTATATTTTTGATCAATATATACCATTTATTAAATTCTTAAAAAATAATATAAAAAACTATAATTCCATCATCATTTCATGTGAATTGAATATGGATAATTATATTTTCAGTGGAGTGTATAGATTATTCCATGATTATGGGATTGAAATATCCACTAAAAATTTGAGCCTTCTGTCACATAAAAGTCTCCATTCCAACTTGCACTTCTTAGGGGGGGGGGGTTACTCTTTATTCATGTTTTAGAAAAAAATAGAGTGAATTAATAAATTATTATCATAAATTTTTCAACTACTTATCTCATCATGTTGAATAACTGATTTGGGAAGTCATCACATTTCCAATCACAATGTTCATTGACTTTGTTCTTCTTGTTTCAACCAATTGAAAAAAATAAATGGGAAATTATGGATGATAATTTTAAAACTGTTAAATTCGTAAAATGAAAACTATGTACATTGATGGGATAACTAATAAACGACATATATTCTTTAACCAATGAATTTATATGTTTCAACATCAATAATGCATGGTATATTTCAAAACATATACTTTTTTTGGGAATTTTACCCTTCAAAATGGTTCATAAAGACCCTGAGTATTTACCAAAGTATATCCCTCCAGAATTTCAAAAATGTTTTCTAGTAAGTGATATTTATTTTATACCTAGTGATATTTTATTCAATTCTTAATGAACCCTTCCTAGGATTATTACCCCTATTTACAACTGTTCTAGATCCACATCCACCTGTATTATCAAGATAGTGATGTATTTTCTTAGAAACAATTTAAAAAACCATCTAACAAAATTGATGGATATTTTCCCATGTTTAGTCTTTTCCCTAGGGATTATACTTTGTATTTATAATCTAAATCACCATGAATATCTAGATATTCCTCAAATACTGATTATGACAACCCATTCCATTTATAAACTTTAATTCACTATTTATTACATAAAAACACTTTTAATTGAATCTTATATAATTGGGTGGCCAGGTGCCTTTAGTAAATTAGGTACCTAGAGAAATAACATGAACATGGATAAAACAAATTTTTTTAAAACTCCATAACATGCTCCAAAAATTTTATCATTCTTCTAAAACATCATGGGATAACATGGGGATATACATAAGAAATTAATGACATATAAATCCCAATAAGGGAATAATTAATTTATAACATATGATATTGAATTTCTTGTCATTAATGTGTTATAACATGGAGAAAAATAAATGATGGAATAATAATCATGATCATTGAATCATGGTATAAAATGAGAGCATCTTGGAAATATATGGATTATGGAATCAACATAATACATGACACCATACTCATAAGGTAAGGATAATCAATGAGACATAATAACATAGTGTTCTTAGGATAACCACTAATTCCCCATACATTGAATCTAATGTGGTGAAAACAATGAAAATTTCATTTTAGGACTATAAAAGTTTGGTCCCACACATCACATTCATATCATGTATATGAATTTTTTGGCCACGTAGATCATAAAACATAAAAAAAATCATTAATTTTAACACAATTATTATTTATATTTTGATACATACATGTAATTACTCATTCAATGAATAATCGGTACATCTATGTGATTACAATTGAGTGTAATTTGGGATGGGAGTTCACAAAAAAAATATTAGGCATGGAAAATGGATAGATAATTTTAGTAATATATTGGTTTTATATAATGATTCAGGGAAGGTATTTACAAGAGTTAAAGTGGTAATATCATTACATGTAAATAATATGGGTAGTAAAATGTATTTGTAAAAAAATATTCCAACATGAAGAATTTTAAATCAAAATTCATAGTGAAAGGAAAGTGCTTGAATAACAAATAGGATGAGTGGATACATTAACTTGAGAGGGAACTTCTAAAAGGTTTTCATGAGCTTCATATGAGAATGGAATCACCAAGAGAAGGATTTAGATAGGATTTTGGAGAAATGTTTTTCTAAATGGTTTTATTTGGAACATGAGTGGGAATAAGGGTTTGTATTTATGGAAAAAGAGAAGACAAATATTTATTAATCCCAAAATATAGGCTTCAATATCTATATAATAAATTTATCCAAATCATAAACCATCCCAACATTTTTCCCATGGATTCTAACAATATAGTTTGTTTTTAGTATTTTAAATGGCCAAGAAAAGAACATATTAAAATGATACCATATTTTCTATCTAAGGGAGTCATGTTCCTTAAGAATTGATTTTAAATAATAAAAATAGAATATAGGATTTTGAGGATTCATTAAAGGGTTATGAAAATTATAAAATAAAATAAAAATAAATTATTTTTGTAGGGAAGCTTGATTTTGGTTAGATATAACCTTTATATTATTTATTATATCACTTATGGGAATTTATGATGTTATAATAAAAAATGTATATTTATAACATATTTAAATGTTGGCCAAATATTTGACTCTCTCTGAATGTTATGAAAAATTAACCATTTTATAATTTCAATATATTATTTTCATAAATAACACTAATTTTATAAAAATAATTATCTAAATATGGAAATTTAATCTTTTAAATAAAAATCATTATTTAGTGGAAAATAATAGTTTTGATGGAACTAACCACATTCTGACCATTATAAAAAAATTGTTGGAGTTAATTAAATTATTAAAATATTTATATTCAGATAAATACTATTAAAGAATATTATTTCAATAAAATAACCTTTATTTCGAAATTCTATAATTTATCAAAAACAACGTCTTAATTGAATATATTTACCAAAAAATACACTTTGGAATTCATTGAATGAAAATTTATTTTTTATCAAACTCATTGGTGAATTTTAAATAATTAATAAAAATGAATAAACCTAAAAATTATTTTTTTCAAAAATAAAATTTATATTTTGTAGTTTGGGGATTACCTGAGTTATAAAGACTCTTTGTGATCCGGTATCAACCTTGGTTTCAAATCCGGGTGGGAGAAACTTTTCGTAAATATTGTTGTAGTACTGTAGAATCCACTATAGCACTATAGAAGTATGGGTATTTTACTAGGTACTATAGTGGGGTACTATAGCAATAATACTATTCATACTGAATGGGATTTCAAGACACTATGTCTTTAGGCCATCAAGGGGGCGGTGATGTAGGCATGCCATGCCGGTGGTGATGTAGGAATGATGCTAGATGGGCATTCGGGCCATCCAATTGTGGTCCTATGGGCCATGTAATATGTTGTATTGACACTAGGACTTCTATCAAAAAATATATAATGTAATGAAGCTACTAAATGGGTGGGTTATTCCTTGGGGGACTATGAAGTTCCTTTCAAGATTGTGTGAGTGCAGTGTGTGTGTGTGTGTGTTTGAATATAATTGTATCCCCAAGAATATAATAAAATAAAAACTGTCAATTTCACACTACTGGGGTCTAGATAAATAAACCCTTATTACACAATCATACAACCAAAGGGTATGGTGTGTGATGGTGAAACATTATTACGTTGGATATGAAAATATGGATTGGAATGTGATCTCGATATTCTTGAATATATCGCGTAAATAGTTTCAATCATGTTTTGTTTATGGAATCATAACTTGGTCTTGGTCAAGGGAAAATCTTATTGATATTATAACCATTTATATATTTGATAAATGGGATTCATATGGATTGATTATATTGGTCAAGGCCATTAATTCTTCCTTCATTATCAATTACACTTTATCATAATCCTTAATATATAATAATAATAATATTAACCATACAATGGATATATTATCAATGGTTTGGATTATTATTGGTCTGTTAAATCTGTAGGCTGTATCGTTCACAAATCAAATTTAGTGGATTTTTTTTCAATATGTACATTACATAAAAATGGATTTATTCATTTAAAAATGTCATCTAATTCAAAAAAAATTACATTACATAGAAGAAATTATTATTGTATGAAAACTCCTCCAATGTTACACTATTTACCTAAAAACCTAGAATATAAATGGAAAAAAATATTAGAGAAATTATCCAATTTTTTGGATAGTCCACTCAGTATGATCATCTATATATTGATGAAAATTAGTGGGGAGGAACAAATATAATACAAAACCGTACTAATGTTCTCTCTATACACGTGAGATGATTTATTCCAATGGTCCCTAAATACCCATATGTATTCATATCCACTTGAATTTTTAGGTTAAATAAGGATGAAATCCATCAAAATTTTCTCCCACTTACACTAAGGAATATATAATAGCTCTAAAAACCCACTAACAACACGATGTTCATCTGTCACCTTCTCATAAAATAAACATTGGGTAAAGATCACTGTAACTGAATTCTTCAAAATAGGACACCAAAATTGATATCTCAAACCATGGTACATCATTTTAACACTACGATGAACTTATAAGGGTGATATATGGAACTTGTAAAGAACCTATACATGAATCAAGAAATTAACAAAGATATTCTCCTAAAACAACACACAATGTTGATATTCTTTATATCATCATTATGGGGAATCGTCAAAAAAAATTCAACCTCACCAGACCTCATCATCAGAACCCCATAGTTGGGACTTTTCTATATACACCACTAACATTGATTACTCCATCCTCGAACAAAGTAATACCCTACCACCAACCTCTTCCATATCAATATACACCATGAAGAGCTCTTACATCACTCTATGTGAATCTAAAAAACTTGAAAAACACAATTGTATGACTTTATACTTAGTGAATTGACTAAATAATTGAGATTTCGAACCGTATAAAAAATATCCAAGTTATATAGTTTCATAGATTCTATTCACTATAATTTTTGTGTGTTTGGGTCAATCTAGTTGAAAACATACATCTAGATTTTATGATCTATGAAAACCCTAATATAATCTCCAATGAGTTAGTTCTGACAAAAACTCAAGGGAAAAGTACTATTTCTAACTCGAGATCATGGTGGTTTAGTTAAATTCTTTTGGTCTAAGAATTTTTACACACATTAGAGACAAATACACCCTACTTCATCTAGACACAGACCAATCTATGAAGTCAATCTCTACATTAGACCACAAATTAAACTCCTTCTTATAAATGAATAACTAGGTTACTACCCATATTATACTTTAGATGCTCCAAAGAGATCCATAAATGGTTCATCCATATAAATTCATGGTCCCTTCAACTAATGGTTGTTAGAGGAGTCACAATACAAGATAATCCGAGTAAAAACATCCAATAATAACTTGAATGATCAAGGAGACCTTGCACCTCTACAAAATTCTTGGGGACTACCCATGAAATAACTACTTCAATCTTCAATGGTTCCCTAAGTAATCCATGCTGGTACAAGACATATCCCAATAAATGGACTTCGTGATCCTAAAACTCATATTTTTATACTTCTTTAATAGCTGTAACAATGAAGAACCTCCAAAAATATCATGTCAATATTGTGTTTTCTCCTTCATAAATGTGGAGCACGCAAGAATTTCGTCAATAAAAACAAAAATGCACTATATCAGCAACTCTCATAACACTACATTCAACAATCCCATCAATATTACTAGGGTGTTCACCACACAGAAAGACATAATAATGAAATCATAATTCCCACAATGAAATTTAAAAGTAGTATTTCTTGTATCCTCTTCTTTTTCTATTATATTGTGATATAGTAATAATAGATCTATATTTAGGAACCAAATAGATCTCTAATTTTGTTGGAAAAAATAATCATGAAATTAAATATGATAATGGTTCTTCACTGTTACTATATTAATGAAAATAATGATACTTATACTCAAACTACCGTCGAAATTATTTTTGAATAAAACCATATCACCCCAAGGTGATACATTTTTCTTAGTAAAACCTCAATATAAGAGATCTTTAATCATTTTTTACATATCTAAAAACGTGTAAGGCCTTATCCAATATAGATACATCGAAATTAGATGTGTACCCAACTATAATTCTATCCCAATATTGATCTACCATCGATGGATTATTTAAAAAATATCTTTAGGAAATACATGAGTGTACTCTTCTATAACCCTTGGAATATTTGATAGATGAACCTCTGATGATCCAATCATCCACTCACCGAACACGGAAGATAATGGATAAACATTCCTCAAACATATTTGATTGTCTCGATAACCCAAAATCACAATAGACCCTCGATAGACATCATAGAACATATTTTATCTTCTGAAGCAATCCACATGTAATGGCTCGGACCCTCCTGGCCCATTACTTTGCCAAAAGTGTGGCTCCACTAAAGCAGTGGCACCGATAGGGTGACACTGTGTCCCATCGCTGAGCCTTTCGTTCTTCTTCCAGTACCTGACTTTTCCGCTCCCGCAACGTAAGTTTCTATGTAAATTAATTATTCTACTCCTTTTTAAACCATTTAAAGCCCATAATTAATTCCTAAAAATCCTGAGAGACCTCCGTCTATAACTTCCCAGCTGCGTGGTAAACCCACGACCCCCGCACCTTACGCGGTTTCACGTTCTCACCTCAACCATCCACGGCTCTTATAAACTAAGGGTTAGCCGTGGTTTCTTCTTTCCTCGATCGCGGTTTTCACGAACATCTTCTGGTGCATCGGGCACGCCGCATCGTTATCCGTAAAGTTCTGCACCCGGCTTAAGCGTAGATCATCTATCAACAAGTAGGGAATTTCTCCTTCGTCTCTCTCTTTTGTGTATCATGCGGGGTGGGCGTACTTTTTATTCTATAGAATTGGATAAACCAGACCTAAATAAATTTAATAAATTGTTTCTATAAATAATTAGGGGGGGGGGTTGTGATCGTTGATGTTGTTTAAATTATGATCATCTTTCTGATTTGTGTCGGCTTGCGCCTTCGGAAAATTGAGGTCATTGGTGGTCGTTGTCTGTGCACTAATGAACCCATCGTGGTGTTTTAAATGGCTTGTTCCTAATTGTAAACTACTGCTATGAAAAGTAAATTGGTTAATCACGTATACCCAGCTGAATAAATTGAAAGCACCAGGATCAATCCCTACTATGTTAACCCCGGTCAAAAAACAGAATTGAAATCATGGAGTGTGTTAAATCTTTTAAATCTGAAAATATAGGCATGACTCTGCTTAGTGTTGGTGACAGTGGTTTGATTGTTTTCTTTCATAGGCCGATTGCTGGAGACATGGGAGGCGATGAGATCCCATATTTTTATACTCTCGATGGTTGTGGAATCGGGGATGGGATCCCCTGTTGTTATGGATTCAGTGTTTGTGAGTTTTAAGACCTGGTGGTTACTTGTTTATATCAAGAATTGGGGTGGGATCCTCTGTTGTTGAGAACTGGGTGTGGGCGTTCTGGTTGATGCTTGACTGTTTACCTTCCTAGACTTGTTCCTATGCTTACTAGTTTCCCATTAGTGCTTAAACCTAATTAAACATTATCCTTGAACTTGAAACAAGAATGGGACAAATGGGTTTTGTTGGCGAGAGTCGTGACTTGTGACTTGGACGCAGTGGTGTTGTGTTATGTAGGCCGGTTAGAAAAACGTAAGCTTTGGGTGAGTGCTTGTTACCTATATCTATACTTTTAGTTTTGTGTTTCATATTCGCATCCCACCCAAGTTGAGCACTTAGTTCCGGACACCCCATTTCATGGGGCTGGGTGTTGTTCCCAACACTATTCTTAGTGGCTAGTTATTAGCTCATTTTATTCTCCCTTTCCCGGATTGCCCAAGTATCTTCGGGCAGGCTGTGATGGCCGGAGGTCCATTATTATCCCAAGAAACTTTGGGCAGGGTAGTGTGGTGGTTGGCCAGGTGTGTGCGGCAGGTGGTTTCCCAAGTGTCTTCGGGATGAGGCCCAGGTGTCTTCGGGTGTGGTAGTGGATTTTCTAGCCCAGGTGTCTTTGGGCGTGGTGGTGGTTGATCTGGCCTAGGTGTTTGCGGGCGGGATTCGGCAGTGGGACTGCGTGTGGTGGTTGTGGCCCTGGTGTGTGCGGGTGGGTGTGGTAGTGGGATTGCGGAGAGAATGGTGGGATTGGTTTGATGCGTAGGATGTCTCAATAACCAGTGGGAAAGTGGCGCGGGGTACCCAAACATCGATGTGCTCTGATTATATATATTACTTGACTTGCGTTATTTGTGGGAGTATGCCATGGTGAGGCCTGGGGTGGATAGTTTACCTTGATAGGTGTTTGGTTTACTCTTTTTTCTCATTGGACATTAGTATGTTCCCCCACTTGTGCATGAGAGTCTTTGGATTTCCCTACTGAGTGTACTTGTATGCTCACCCTACGTATATAAAACTGCTTTTAGGTTTCTAGGAGGACGTCGGGGATCACGCATGACCATACTAGATCGGACCTTTGGGGCAGTTGCAGTTGTTTCTTTTCTTCTTTGGTACTTACCTTTGTAATCACATTTTGTACTTTGTGGCTTTACTTTTGGAACATTCATGTGGGAATGGTTTACTTTTGGCTTTACTTTTCTTTTACCTTGGTGTTGATGAGCTTCATCATCTTATCTCTCGATCTTATAAAACAAAAACGGGTAATTCCTTCCATTTTTGAGAAATTTCTATACCCTTGGTGCTAGTCGCCACTCCCGGATCTATTGAAGGCGGGTCTCGGGGGTCATTATCTCTCCTTCAACTTAATGAAGGAAGCGCCTGGAAATCTGTTAACCCTTCCCTCCTTTTGGTGAAGGTGGGTCATGACAGAATGATATCAGAGGTAGGTTGAGAGATAGGATGGAGTCTGGAGTTAGGCACAGTGAGGATTACATGGGATGGTAAGGCAACAGTGTTGGGTGACCTTGGCGCGTAAATTAGGCCAGGGAAGACCGGCTAGGACACGGGATTTTTAGGGCCCCCCGTGATCCGATGCAATGACTCTGGACCTACCGAACGACCAAGTGATGCCACGCTGATTGCAGGGTAGAGACCCTAGGAAATTTTCATGCATCATAATGACTTGTGTTCTTATGTTTCTGGGGTGTCTTGATAATTAAGAATAAATTAAAGTTTTATGAAATTTGGAAGACGATATTCTGCAATACTTGGGCTTAGGAATTCCATGTTTACCATGTATCTATGGCACCTTGAAGGCGACCACGTGTGGTACAGGCGATCGAGGCCCCGAAGACTACCTTGGCTGATCGGCAGAGAGCTGATCGAGAGGAAGAGGACGACCAGTGGAAGAAGACCCTTCATGCCTTCCAGTGATAGGCCCTCGAGAAGTATGAGGGAAGTACCTCCAACATGAAGACGGAAGGCTGGCTAGAGGAGCTAGTTAGAGATTTTGGCCTGATTCAGGACCCGACTGAGTACTGGGTTCCTCTAGACGTCATCCAGATGCAAGGAGCGGCGCGTCGGTGGTGGACGCTTTACCTGGGGGAGAGGAGAGAGGCTGAGGTGGCTTGGGCGGATTTCGAGAGGGAGTTCCCGGTGGAATTCCTGTCTTCGACAATGAGGGAAGAAAAGAGACAGGAGCTACTCTCCCTCCAACAGGGGAGTATGTCCATGAGGGAGCTAGGGATAAAGTTCAAGGACATTCTACATTTTTCTCCGGACCTCTTTCCCGACGAGGAGTCTCGGGCGAGACATTTGGAGGAGGCTCTCCGACCCTCCCTCCAGTACGCTGTTACCCCCTTTACCCTGCCAACATACTTGGAGGTCCATAATAAGGCCGAAGTGGTGGAGAGAATGCATGATCTAGGAGGTGTGTCACGAGAGAGGATCCAGCTAGGACCATCAAAGGGGAAGGCCGTCAGCAGCAGGCCTCCAGCGTCCGGACCCTCTAGGTTCCGGCTCGCAGGGAACAGGCCGCAGCAGTTTCAGTTTCGATCCCCTGGTCCTCGCCCCTTTTCTTCGAGCCCAGGACCGCGGTGCTTCATCTTTGGGAGCCCTGGACATCTCCGGAGTCAGTGCCTGGACCGGGTGCAGTACGACGGTGGTAGAAAGCCCCACCACCCGCCCCAGCAGCAGCTTCCAGCCAGACCTTTCCAGCAGCAACAGTAAGGACAGCGAGCTCCTGCTCCTCCAAGGGCAGACGTAGGAGGAGGAGGCCGACCTCATGGCGCACCTTAGGGACCTCGATGGGGGCATGGCCGGGGAGGTGTCCGAAATCCGAGGGGTAGAGGAGGTGGGCGTGGATAGTTGCACGTCGCAGAGGCAATAGTTCTAGCAGGGCCCGAGGTTGTTCGAGGTACGATCAGTCTGTTTAGAACTCTTGCTTCTACCTAGTTCGATACCAGAGCTTTGCACTCCTTTATTGCACCCAGTCTAGCCCGTTCATTGGGTTTAGATGTAGAGAGAATTCTAGTTACCCTGGTGTTTTGCACACTAGTCAGAGGTCAGACTAACTTGTTGATTGTTTTTCAGGAATTTAGAGTGATGATAGGGCCACATCAGTCGGTTAGAGATATTCTTCTGCTATATATTCATCCATACGATGTCATCCTAGGCATCGACTGGCTATTTTCTGTGTGTACCTTCATCGACTGTTTTCGAAGAAGGGTGGTGTTCTCAGACATAGACGGTCGACGAGTTACCTTCATTGTTGAGCGGAGCAGTCAAAGGGGAAACAGGCAAGAGGAACCCCTACTCTCCTTGTTGACCGAGCTGATAGTGGAATCAGTAGATGCTGAAATAGTGGAAGTGCCAGAGATCGTCCGTGAGTTTATGGATGTCTTCCCTGAGGAGGTGATGGCTCTACCCCCTCGGCGTGATATCAAGTTTGGGATAGACTTGCAGCCCGATGCTCGACTGATATAGAAGGCTCCTTACTGGATGGCACCTTCAGAGCTACGAGAGTTTCGGATCCAGATTGAAAATATGAAGAAGAGGGTTTATGTTCGCCCGAGTACGTCACCATGGGGTGCTCCAGTATTTTTTGCAAAGAAGGAAGATGGTAGTCTCAGTTTGTGCATAGACTACAGGAGGCTGAATCAGGTGATGATCAAGAATCTTTACCCTCTTCCGAGGATAGACAATCTTTTCGACCAGCTGAAAGGGGCAGGATGGTTCTCAAAGATCGACCTGCGGTCTGGGTACCACCAGCTGAGAGTGAAGGAGGGCGACATCCTGAAGATGGCGTTCAGATGCAGATAAGGAAACTTTGAGTTCGTAATCATGCCCTTCGGTGTTACGAACTCCCCGACTGTGTTCATGGGGATTATGAACTCCATCTTCCGGGAGTACTTGGATCAGTTCGTGGTTGTGTTCATCGACGATATCCTGATCTATTCGAGGTCAGAAAAGGACCATGCAGAGCACCTGAGGACAGTTTTGGAGGTCCTCCGACATCATCAGTGCTATGGGATATTGTCGAAATGCATGTTATGCACATGAGATGTGCACTTCCTCGGGCACATGGTGTCCGAGTAGGAGGTAGCGGTGGACCCATCAAAAGTTGAGGCGGTTGTTTCTTGGGCAGCACCCAAAAATGTGGCAGAGGTCCGTAGTTTCCTTAGGTTGGCAGGTTACTATCGGAGGTTCGTACCCAACTTCTCCCGAGTATCTGCCCCTTTGACAACCCTTACCAAGAAGGAACAGGTTTTTGGGTGGAGTGAGCAGTGCGAGTCAGCCATCAGCTATCTGAAAGAGAAGTTGGTTTGTACCCCAGTGCTGAGATTATCAGAAGAAGGGGTGGCCTATGAGGTGTTCTGTGATGCTTCAGGATAGGGTCTGGGATGTGTGTTGATGCAGCGACAAGGGTTGATCTCTTATGGGTCCAGGTAGCTACGCCCCCATGAGCGTAATTATGCCACCCACGACCTGGAGCTTGCATCGGCTGTTTTTGCGCTAAAGTTATGGCGGCACTACCTCATCGGGGAACACTTTTTGGTCTTCACGGATCACAAAAGCTTGAGGTATATCTTCTCGCAGCGGGACATAAACATGCGACAGTGGAGATGGGTGGAGTTCCTCCAGGATTACGACTTCGAGATCTCTTATACTGAGGGCAAGGGCAATGTGGTGGCCAATGCCTTGAGTAGGAGGACGCAGAAGGATGCAGTCCAAGAGTCGGCAGACGCCTGGAAGGCAATGGAGGAGTTGGATGCCTTACACCAGGATGCGAAGATGGATAGCGGTATAGGTTGTCTATATTATATGATAGTGCAGTCATCTCTGTTTCAACAAGTGGAGGAGTCTCAGTGGGGAGACCCGGAGTGCGAAGTGATGCGTGACTGGGTTGACCATGGCAATGCTCCGAAAGGATGGGCATAGGATGATCAGAACCAGATGCTTTTCCAGAAAAGGTTGTTTTTTCTAGGAGTGATGCGCAGAAAGGTTCTCAGTGAGTTCCAAAACTCACCCCTAGCGGTACACCTAGGAGTTTACAAGATGTACCAGGGACTGAAAGGACAGTTTTGGTGGCCCTGAGTGAAGCGAGCAGTGGTAGAGTTTGTGTCCAAGTGCTTAGTGTGTCAGCAAGTGAAGGCTGAACACCAAGTTCCAGGCGGCCTACTGTAGTCTCTAGATGTCCCCGAGTGGAATTGGGATGACACCTCCATGGATTTCGTCACGGAACTACCCAAGGTCCGAAGGGGATACGACGCCATCTGGGTAGTAGTGGACAGGTTGAGGAAATCGGCTCACTTTCTGGAATTCAGGGAGTCGAGTGCGGTGGATACCTTGGCACGAAGGTATGTGGATGAGGTGGTGTGATTGCATGGAGTTCCGAGGTCTATAGTCTCTGATAGGGATGCACAGTTTACCTCACATATCTGGAGAGGATTACAGCATGCTTTTGGCACCCAATTACGCCTTAGCACAGCTTTCCATCCCCAGACAGATGGAAAAACAGATCAGACCATCCAGACCTTGGAGGATATGTTGCGGGCATGTGTTCTGGACTCAGGAGGATCATGGGTGCGACACTTGCCCCTGGTAGAGTTCGCCTACAATAATAGCTACCACTATACCACTAGTATGGCCCCGTTTGAAGCCTTGTATGAGAGTCCATTCCGTTCACCTATGTGTTGCGCCGAAGTAGGAGAGGCAGGCATCCTTGGACCAGAGGTGGTGCAGAACACGACAGAGAAGTTTCAGCTCATACGGGAAAGGATGAAGGCAACCCAGGACCGATATAAGTCGTATACTGATACCAGGAGGAGGCCCTTAGAGTTTGAGGTTGGAGACCACGTGTTCTTGAAGATCTCCCCTCGGCGTGGGCAGCAGAGGTTCGGCAAGGGGAGTAAGCTTTCTCCCAGGTTCATCGGACCCTTCAAAGTGTTGCGGCGGGTCGGCGAAGTGGCTTATCAGCTAGCATTACCACCTCCTCTACTGAGGATACATGATGTCTTTCATGTGTCCCAGCTCCGTTGGTATCTGCACGACGATTCACACGTCTTTGACTGGGGTGATTTGGACATCGAGGACAACGTGAACTTTGTGGAGAGACCAGTGATGATCGAGAATCACAAGGAGAAGGTGATTCGTGGGCGAACCATTCCCTTGGTTCGCGTGTTGTGGAGACATGGTGGGCTTGAGGAGAGTACGTGGGAGAGGGAAGCTTAGATGCGTACCAAGTACCCCGAGTTTTTTTTGAGTTTTGTTCCTTGTTGTACCTGTTGCGGTAGAACATTTTGTCTTTTTGCTATGAAATGTTCTGGTTTCCTTTCCTCTGATTGTGTGTGAAAAGCCCTGGCTATGGGGGAGGAGAGAACCCGACCCCAAATCAAGACGCATTAAGGTGGATGCGATTAAACCCGTGCGGGCGAGTCAGTGTTGCCCAATGTAGATAATATCTTGACATGGGGGGAGGAGATTCCCCAAACCACATTCCTGGGTAGTTTGGCATGGTATGTTTCTTGGTTCTTGACAGAGAAGTGTTTTTGGTTAGCATGGGTTCTCTTCTAAGAGGTATCTTTCAAGGTGGTTGTTCGAACCCTCTCTGTCCTTCTTGTTTTGTTTTGATTGTCGAGGACGAGAATCGTTTTAGAGGTATCTAATGTAATGGCCCGGACCCTCCTGGCATATTACTTTGTCAAAAGTGAGGCTCCACCAAAACAGTGGCACTGTGAGGGTGACACCGTGTCCCCTCGCCGAGCCTTTCATTATTCTTCCAGTACCTGACTTTTCCGGTCCCGCAACGTATGTTTCGACGTAAATTAATTCTTTTACTCATTTTTAAACCATTTAAATCCCATAATTAATTACTAAAAATCCCGAGTGTCCTCCCTGTGTAACTTCCCAGCCACGTGGTCAACCCACGACCCCCGCGCCTTAAGCGGTTTTGCATTCTCACCTCAACTGTCTGCGGCTCTTATAAACTAAGGGTTAGGCATGGTTTCTTCTATCCCCGATCGCGGCTTTTCACGAACAGCTTTTGGTGCATCAGGCGCACCGCATCGTTATCCGTAATGTTCTGCGCCCGACCTAAGCGTCGGTAATCTATCAACAAGTACGGAATTTATCCTTCATCTCTCTCTTTTGTGTATCATGCGGGGTGGGCGTGCTTTTTATTCTGTAGAATTGGATAAACCAGACCTAAATAAAGATAATAAAATGTTTTCTATAAATAATTAAGGGGGGCTGTGATCGTTGATGTTGTTTAAATTATGATCATCTTTTTGATTTGTACCGGCTTGATCCTTCTAAAAATTGAGGTCGTTGGTGGTCGTTGTCTGTGCACTAATGAACCCATCGTGCTGTTTTAAATGGATTGTTCCTAATTGTAAACTCCAGCTCTGAAAAGTAACTTGGTTAATCACGTATACCTGACTGAATAAATTGAAAGCACGAGGATCAATCCCTTCTGTGCTAACCCCGATCAAAACATAGAATTGAAATCATGGAGTGTGTTAAATATTTTAAATCTGGAAATGCAGGCACGACCCTGCTTAGTGTTGGTGACAGTGGTTTTGTTTTTTTTACGGGCTGATTGCTGTAGACGTGGGAGGGGATGAGATCCCCTATTTTTATACTCTCTATTGTTGTAGAATCGGGAATGGGATCCCATGTTGTTATGGATTTGGTGGTTGTGAGTTTTAAGACCCGGTGGTTACATGTTTATATCACGAATTGTGGTAGGATCCTCTGTTGTTGAGAACCAGGTGTGGTCGTTATTGTTGATGCTTGACTTTTTACCTTCCTGGACCTATGCCTATGCTTACTAGTTTCCCATTAGTGCATAAACCTAATTAAACATTATCACCGAACATGAAACAAGAATGGGACAAATGGGTTTTGTTGGCGAGAGTCGTGACTTGTCACTTGGACGCAGTGGTGTTGTGTTCTATAGGCTGGTTAGAAAAACCTAAGCTTTGGGTGAGTGCTTGTTACCTATATCTATACTTGTAGTTTTGTGTTTCATATTCGTGCCCCACCTAAGTTGAGCACTTAGTGCCGAACACCCCATTTCATGGGGGAGGGTGTTTATCCCAACACTATTCTTAGTGGCTGGTTATTAGCTCCTGTTCTTCTCCATTTCCCGGATAACCCAAGTATCTTCGGGTAGGCTGTGATGGCCTGAGGTCGATTATTAGCCCAAGAACCTTCGGGCGGGGTAGTGTGGTGGTTGGCCAGGTGTGTATGGAAGGTGGTTTCCCAAGTGTCTTCGGGATGAGGCCCAGGTGTCTTCGGGCGTGGTAGTGGATTTTCTAGCCCAGGTGTCTTCGGGCGTGGTGGTGGTTGTTCTGGCCTAGGTGTTTGTGGGTGGGATTCGGCAGTGGGACTGCGTGTGGTGGTTGTGGACCAGGTGTGTGCGGGTGGGTGTGGCAGTGGGACTGCGGTGAGAATGGCGGGATTGGTTCGATGCATATGATGTCTCAATAACCAGTGGGAAAGTGGCGCGGGGTACCCAAACATCGATGTCCTCTAATTATATATATTACTTGACTTGCGTTATTTGTGGGGGTGTGCCTTGGTGAGTCATGGGGTGTATAGTTTACCTCGATAGGTGTTTGGTTTACTCCCTTTTTCTCCCGGGTCTTTAGTATGTTCCCCAACTTGTTCACGAGAGTCTTTTGTTTTCCCTACTTAGTGTACTTGTATTCTCACCCTATGTATATAAAACGGCTTTCAGGTTTCCAGGAGGACTTCGGGGATCATGCAGGACCATAATAGCTCGGACCTTTGGGGCAGTTTCAGTTGTTGCTTTTCTTCTTTGGTACTTAACTTTTTAGTCACATTTTTTTACTTTGTGGCTTTACATTAGGAACATGCATGTGGGAATGGTTTACTTTCGTATTTACTTTTCTTTTACCTTGTTTTTGATGAGTTTCATCATCTTATATATCGATCTTATAAAACAAAAAGGGGTAATTCCTTCAATTTGTGAGAAATTGCTATACCCTTGGTGCTAGTCGCCACTCCGGGATCTATTGAAGGCGGGTCTTGGGGGTCATTATCTCTCCTTCAACTTAAAGGAGGAAGGGCCTGGCAATCTGCTAACCCTTCCCTCCTTTTGGTGAAGGCGGGTTGTGACACCACAATATCCTTCACTAAATAAAACTAGTCCATGATAATGATGTCACCAAACAGATGTATATAAAAACAAAGGAACTATACCTTAGAATGTTTATTCCGTAGAAATATCTCATGACCTCAACACACCTAAAAAAACTAGACTATAGTCTCTACACAAATTAAAAACACAAGACCGTCCTTCAATAATCATATTTAATTCTATAGGAACTGGAATTATCTCTACCTCTATCCATATAGAATATACAAATGTATATGAAATAAATGAGTTTATAGATATTGAATAAAATAATTAATAATTAATGAAACATACCAACCCTAATAAAATAATAATTTTAACTAAATTGTACAACCATAAGGCTCAAAGGGAATTCCCGATAATCATTGGTTGATGATAAGAACATGGGTATCATACAAGTGTTAATGGGAATTATTTATCCCTTAATAAAAATATAATCAGAAAGAAAGGATCATAGTGAAAAATAAGATAAACAGAATATATCATATTTGATAACCACAACCATAATGGTAACATCCAATATCTGTATAATGACTTCCTAATGAATAAAATAAGAATCTAACACAACCTGGAACCTAAAAAACCTTTGGGTCCATCACCATGTGTTGGAAAAATCCCTTAAGGTTTCCTATTAGTGTTTTTGGGTGGGATTTGGTCTGTTGAAATTCCAGATGAATGCAAATGTGTTTGGTTGATGTTGTGGAATAGGGATTTAAGGGGCTGTAGTTTCCTAGTGTTTGACAAATTTTTTAGCCTCAGATTCAAGGGTTTATTATGTTTCAATGTAAGATTTTATATAGTGGAGTTCGATAAACAAGGTTTTTAGACCACAAAACATAGTTTTGGACTAAATAGGATATATTGAGAATGTATAATAAATCCAATAAAGGTAAATTTCTACATAGTGGTGTTATCCAGACCGTGAAGGATACTACGTTGAGTGCAAACAGAAAAAATATCATAGAAATATTAGAGCCCGCATAAGGTGTTCAGTTTGAAGGATTTATATTCATTTATAAAAAAGAGGTAGTGATTTGAGGGGCCTCAAAGGGGTTTCATTTGTGGAAGATATCGGCCGCCGTGAAGGAAGCAATGCTCTATACGGACCACATAGCCTAGTCGGTGGTGAAGGTTGTACTGCATAGAATCATTGGGAAAATCATATTAAAGATATTTGGAAATATGTTTACCTATATAAGGAACACTAATTCAATCGTTAATAAGATAAATTTTCATTATAAAACAATATTTCTAAGGGAATAATTTTGGAATAGTCCAAAGTTGTTTGTGAAGGAGGATTCCACAATGTGACGTAGTTCATGGGAGATTATTTCTACGAAGGAGGGAGTTCATAAAAATTGTTCACAAAAAGGCTTTGGGGATCACTATAGCCCTCAAAGTAAGAAGGTACCATGGAGGAGATACATTCCTTGGTAGATATTCTATAAACAAAAGATAAGTGGACTGGGGATGAATAATCTATCTACGAAGAAGGGATGATCCTCAGAAGACAAAGGTGTTCCATGAAGCACTCAAGCCACACAGTGCAAGGTAATTAGAGGGGGACTTGATGAAGTATATTAAGGAACTAAAATAGTTCAAAAATGTAATTTATGAAAACTATTAGTACATGTAAATGTTTATTTCATCTACAGTTGGAAACCAGACTTCAACAGAGCATCTACCAATAGTTGAGGATGTGTGCTTTCATGAATATGAAGGGACCTATATGTCCATTAACTGTGATTGGATTCCTTCCAAGTGTAGTGAAGTATTGAATAAAAATATAGACATCCTTTTCACATTCAATGAGCTAGAGAATGAGAAATAGGGTGTGACCCTTGGGAAAAGTGATCTAACCTAAACCATGTAATGGTAGTGAACCTAGAAATATAATTGATCTATCCTGAACATTGTATTTTGGATGGAGACTTAGTGAATTTGGTACATCTTCACATCAACGTTGTATGCTGCTTCGACATAAGCCAGTGAAGGTGATCAAAGTATAATTTTTATTTCTTGCGCATGATTTAAATTATAGTCATAAATTGCACCAGGAATGAGAGATAATTTTTTTAGAATAAAACAAGATCCAAACAGGATGTTGTTTTAATATACTATACCATAATTCACCACCTCATAGGTTATTTAATCCAGTAGGGCTAACACCATGTGACCACAAGTCTCCTCCTTTGAAACCCATTAGAAGTAAACACAATCAAGGAGGTTCATATTCTATATGATTCTATACCCTTTGCATATATATTATAAAACCAGTAACAAAAATTCCCAATGGTAGAATTTGGGCGTGTGATCAAAAGAATAATAGGATACCCCAAAGGATTATTATCAATGTATTACCATGGGAATCCATTTTTTCATGTGGAAAATAGATTTCTTGAAAAAATACAAAGAAAACATACTCCATTTATTGATTATCCTTTGAATTTACTTTTTAAAACATGTCATTCCTTTCGAAATAATGTCATTTTCAATAAAATAGATCAATATGACGTATTAAATTTATATAGGCGTAAAAAATAAATAATTGATTTTGAAATAATACACATATTAAGAACATTTGTTGAATAAAGAATATCAAAATACCATATATGTGATATAATCTCAAAAAGTCGAAAATTTGATATCCTAGGAACAATGGTGTACGTAGAAATACTTCTATATAATAAAAAATAAAAAATACCATATATATATGTGACTCATAAAGTTCCCGAACCTTCTTCCCTCAAAAATGATATTCCCACGTCACCATTACATCAATATAACATCCAGAAATGATAGTCAAAACTAATAGAAATCATCATTTTTTAGTTTTACCAAAAATATAATGTTATCCCAAATTTATAATTACATCATCTTTATGATAATGCCAATAAAGACTGTGTTTTCTATACATTATACAAGAAATAATAAAAAACCACGTTTCATAAACATTATCAAACAAAAAATACAATATGAATACAATCCCAACATTATTTTTAAAATAATTCTCTATAGAGATACTAAACCATTCCCATGAATGAAAAATAATTTCCCTTTCAAACCCATCATTCAGTATTTTTCTCACACACATAATGTGAAAAAATTTGGTTTCTATGGAATGTTTTTGAAAACTTCTCCAATAGCCCCTAATGATTGAAAAAAATTCATTAATAATCTTCATAATAAAAACTGATGTAAAATATCATAAAGACATAAGGTATTCCATGTTTTAGACTATAAGATAAAGACACCTACCCCAAGAATGATGAAAATGACATTTCATTCTAACCAGGTGGTGGTTAATGAATATTTTGGACAAAAAATTCCAAGATCAAAAATAAACCACCATAAATTGATTAAAACTATAGATTAGTTCACTTTACTCCACATAAATTTTCAGAACATGGAGATAATGAGGGATCAGATGTAGATCAATAAAAAATGCGAAACTAAGAAAAATAATGAATATACCATAAATATAACAATCAATAATGATCTAGGATCACTAAGGAATTAAAAGGGAGATCATATAAATTATAAAGGAGGTCCTCCTCTAAGAAAATGAGTAATTAAGATATGATAAGAGGATTAAATGACAATATGTGTTACGGTAATTTTAAAATAATAAAATTTTAGATTAGACCACATGATCGGGACACATTGTTTGAAAAAAATGCATCAACCAAGAGATAACTACTTTAATTTGAAAAAAATTTCAAGGTTTCATAGAGAAGGCATCATGGATAAAAAAATAAGATCAAGATATGTGATAGAATCTATAAAAAATCCTAAACATCAATATAATTTCCTAGATAATGTCCCACGGTAAGAGGAACCACGATAAAACTGGGAAAAAATCAACTAGAAATCATATATTTTTAATGCACTATCCCCACATGGTTTGAAATAACCATTACCCAAAAAAATACACTTGGCCTCTTTTTACAAGTATTCAAAATTTCAACCATAATCTCTTAAAAGAATATACAACCTAAAAAGTGATAGACTAATCTATAAATTATCTATATTTGTGACCCGTGGAGTATCCCAATTCTTCCAACCATATGTACTATATGTCCCCATAAATGATCAATATCATAACCAGAAGAAAACATATGGTCATTGATGCATCAAGTAGGTCTCATGATCCCATGTTTCCGGGTCTTTCCTACCACATCTTCATCTCACCCAATCTAATGGGATCATTTATTCCATGAGGCAACATATCTTTTTAGTCCACTATCTAAATAGTTCATTCAACCACTGAGGTTTTGGGTTCTATCTAAGTATCCTCCCACTCAGTAACATGGGATTTATTAAAATAATATTTCTTCAACAGGGAAACATGGAACACATAAGGGTTATAAAGTAAAAGTTAATGTTAGTCCAATGATAATAAATCTTACCATGTCATACCACAAAGACTAATATGTTGATATGACGACTTGTAAACATATATTTCCTCCAAAAGAACCAATTTACAAACATAGGTGGAACTATAAGAAATAATTGATCAAGTACCTCAATTTACAATAGAAAATGACACTGAATGACATACAATTTCTAGTGGCTTTGAGTATTTAGTAACTTCTTCTAGATCATCTACACAATATTCATCTTATAATCAATGAAGATTGGTCCAACCTATGTCCATTCTCTATCTTCTCACCAAAAAATAGGTGACCATAATATCCCCCCATAAAATTTGGTAAATGGTTATATCTAGATAGAAGGTCGATATCTATTGTTTTTGGGAAACACTAAAATGGGATGATATTTTTCCCATGATCCACTAATGTCAACCATACATTTATAGAACATGTTAGCAAGAATCTGGATGACTCTATTAGTTTTCCATCAATATTTAGATAATGAGTAATGCTCAACGTCAACTGAGAACCCATCAATATCTTTAATCTACTCCATAACAAAGATTTAAAGCATGGGTCACTATCATAAATTACTATAAATGGAACAACATTAAGTCTAAAAACCTTCTATATATAAAATTAAACAAGATAATCTATATTTTTTACTCATTTAATGGGATTAAAATTGTAATTAGCTTGACCCTAGTTTTTTAGGGTTGAGGGTTACTTTTAGTAAATTAGTAATAGATATATATGTTTGCATGCGAAAGGATCATGTAGTTTAGTAGTCTTGAAAAAATAGACACATAATAGATTCTCAAATTCCATATGAATGAAAAAAATACAACATACTATTTTCATTTACAACAACATATTACCATTATAATAAATTTTCATATCAATCATAATATACATACTGGTATCCCGGAGAAAGGAAACATAATAAATGGGTGAGATCACATGCCTAGTAAGGGTATGAATAGAGTGAAAACTAAGACAAAGTAAATAAAACATGAATAATATGGATAAGATAAATAGTAATAAAACATTATATATAATTAATACAATAAAATAATGGACTTAATACATATATTAAATAACAACCTAAATAATCACTTGGGTAATAACAACTAGTTTCATAATGAATGGATTCATAATTTAGAACATCATAAACATACAATCAAATCTTCTTGAAAAAACATATTACATAAATGGGTTAGTCCTCAAACAAATAACCAATATATTTTATCTAAGGATATATTTTTATGTATCGAGGGGCTAAGGTGGGCCTCAAACATCACATAATATGTCCAATACACTCATCATAATAAAGGGGTGACCAAAATCAATGTAAAAATTTGAAATAAAAAACTAGCACATTAAATGTTAATAATTTCCCCATTAAATAATCCTAAAAAAACATTTATAATAATATGGAAATCAATATAAAAATACTTCATCCTTAGTAAAGCATAAAATTCATCAAATAATCTTGACATAGATGGATTTACATTAATAATATCACAACAAGATTTCTTTAGGAAAACATCCTTTTGATTTTGAAATAAAAACTTCCAAAATATTATAAAATAAATTTTAATTTAACTAAACTTGTGAAAATTTAAAGTGACCTTCAAACAATTAATTATTAATGATGGTGGGAGACTCAATTTTTTCCGTAAAATTTAAAAAAACATTTCCATTCACACTTTTGTAAGAAAATTTAAAAATTTACTCATTCAAAAAATTAAAAGAATATTCCTTTTAACGAGTTCTTAATATTAAAAAATTATTAAATATATATTTAATATAAAATTATACAATAGTAAAACTATTCTTTATATTTTTATGGAAAATATGGATATGGACGAAAATGATTCCCAATTGAGTAGAAAAAAGGTCAGTTATCCTTATAAAAATATGGTTTCAGTGTCATGAATAATTAAGTAGTAGAAAATAAATTGAAATTTATTTAATTGTCAATAATAAATAGAGAATAAAACGATATATTAGGTTTATTATAGAATTTTCTAATTATTCCCCTAGTTAATACTTACACAATCGTAAAAAATGAAGATATTGTGAAATAAACCCATAACATAGGATCGACCTCTATGACATGCATCCAAAACTCCATTATAATAAATATAAATTTATTATACATTTAAAATAATAATATATATCAGAAAAAATATTTACTTATAAAATTTAATCTCAAGTTTATTAAATATTTCTTGTTAAAATCATTATTTTGGGTAATAACTACTTCATTTTTCATTTATGTCTCAGTTTGGTAGTTTTAGTCCGTGTACACTGATCATGGGGTCATATTATACATAATTTTAGTCATGATATAAGTATAATATATATTCATTACATATATATTTCTAATTTTCAATAATTTTAATAGATATAAAAATGAATTACACTGTTAATTGATAAAGTAGGTTGTATGCACACATGAACGTTGTTTTCATTTTTTTACAGATCGAATACAAAAAGGAAAATAATAATTCACCTTTAAAGAATCATTATTATATCATATATATATATATGTATATTATTAATTAAATATTCTCTTATTGACATCCATGAAAATATAAAATGAAAAATGAATCATATCACATCATAGAGGTGGTAGTCCCCAGGTACGTACGAACTACATTATTGTTTTCCAACACATTTTAAGGTAAGAGATAGAGATTTTGTTATGAAATTATAAATATAATTATATGATATATATAATATATAATCCTTAAACCCATCATAATAACCATCCATTAAATATTGTGGTGTAAAATGAATTTTATCATTCTGTGGAGACAATAAGTCATAAGTACGCTTGAGTGCTACATTCACATATAATTTGGTGGGAAAGAGGGGGGATAATTATGATTTAATAACCATAAAAACATTTCATAATATTTAGGATACATAATTTAATATTTTATTATAAATAACCTAAATTTTTATGAAGTAAATATGATGTAAAACTAAATAGACCGATTATGGAGATTAACTCTTATTTGAAAGAACTCATTTATATCTCCTCTTAAGGGTTCTAGGGTTGGTATTTTCAGAATTATAGAACCTATATAATTAATATAATCTTTTTTATGGTTTTTTGGAAGTTTATTTTCAATATAGATGGATCAAGGTGTTGTAAAGAAGAAGAATGAGGGGCTCCCTTTTATTAAGGATGAATAGGACATACCTGGGATTTCAAAAAAGATTAAAATATTATATTGTTATTCTACAAAACAATGATCCTAGATTGAAAATAATTCAAAATAAAACTCTTTAGTGTTGAAATAAAACCAACCCATTAAATTTATATAGTTTTTTGTTTCATTTTACACCTTATATTTTATATTAATCAATTTATCAATTATTTTTGACCTTAACCGCATTAAGAACTATTTTAAACATAAATGGTCAATAATGTTTTCATAAATAGAAAAGTGAATCATAAAATAAACCATGTTTTCTATAATCAACCACATTTCTTTATAATATAAAAATATAATATTTTTATTAATTTTAAATCATTTAATATAATTTTATTTATTATAAAATATCATTAATGTAAATTTTGGAACTATTCATTTAATTTGGATTTAAAGACAACATAAACATAGATACAATTTTAATATAATATATTTATAGGTCACTAATATTTAATATACATTGGAAAAAATGGTCAAATACTATATATCACTAATATTATACATAATTAATGATTTTTATAATCGTTTTCTTACATTGTTTATTTATTGAATAAATATTGTATTAGCATTGCACATGAATTTAAGGTAGTTATTTAATCATAAATTTTTTTAAATAAATTAAAATTATTTAGTTAATTTGATAATTAATATCCAATAATATTCATTCCCATCTTTTTCTCCTTATGTGAACACATAAGAGATATTTAAAAAAAGAGTGAAATTATGTAACTTTCTCAAGATTAAATATTTTAAAGGACATTTTAATTGAAATATTTCTCATAAAAAATTAAATTTATATTATATTATGATATAGTAAAATTATATTCAACTAATAGGATCATGGATTAATAATTGTTACATTAACACTTATTTTAAATCATGATTTTTCTGAATTACCCTTTACCATGACGATATTTAGTACCATAGTTACCATTCATATTGCATAAAAATTAAAGGGAAGAGATTAAATAATTTTAAACTCTTGATTCAAAATATGTTAAAACTTTTACCAAATTAAATTAAAATATATGATATAACTAAATTTTAAAATAATTTCACAAAACGAGACAGAACCCACTTCTTAGTAAATACTGTATTAAGCAAAAAAGGGATTTAATCTTATCCCATATTTTTTAAAATAATAGATTAATGTTAAAACATTTAATTGATTATATATAATATAAATTTCACTAAAATCATGAAAAAAGTGGTTAATTTAATTTATTGTCATAAAAATACATTGTAGGAATAAAAATAGGTTCTCTAAATTAACACTTCTTTATCTTTCAAATGATTTTTATTTTTATATCTAATCAATAGATAACAAACGAATTAATTTCATTAGTGTGTAAATGATATAATATTCCAAATTTATTTCATTATATTCATTTTAACCAATTTTATATCTCGTTTATAATATTATAAAATATTATTATTCATTTAGATATAGGGTTGTGAGTATCAAAAGCCATCCAAGAGATTAAATTTATTTAAAAAAAGTTATATATCAAAAAATCAGGTTGTTATATTATTCCCTCAATAAAAAATTAACATAAAATTTTTTAGAATGTCATCACATGAAAAAAATTGGGTTGTTCTTCATCATAATTTGTTTTGGTTCCCACATCGCCTCTTCTATCATAGTATTTCTCCAAAATACATTAACTAGTTGATTTTTCTGATTCCTAAAAACTTGTTCTATATTATCCAATATATATATATATAGGATCCTAAATGTAATATAAATAACATTCATCATCTATTTATTTATAGGTGATAACATTCATTTTTTCTTGTATATAATCCTTAAACAATGATATGAGGAACACATCATGTACTTTAGAGATAATTTATGGCACTTGAAAATGGTATTCCACAACACCAATCTAATTATTGATTATAAAGTTCTTATATACCTTTGATTCAATTTCCCTTTCATAAAAATCCTTATAAAAATAATTGAGGAGATACTTATAAAAAACAAGATCTATCACTTGAAGTTTCAAAACGGGACAGAGATTATCATCATAACCAATTTCCTACATTGAGCTTCTATAACGTGTATCTAAATACTCTTCACCTTTGTCATTACCTCTTCTAAATTTGTGAGTCCTAAAATATTACATTCTCTAACTTCATCCCAACAAATTGTAGTATGATATCTCCTGACATATAATGCTTCATATGTCTCCATCTGAATACATGATTTGAAGTTATTGTTATAAGAAAACTCTACCCAATGGTAAATACTGATCCAAAAAACCTAGAAAGTCAAGAGAGAATAACCTTAACATTTATTCTATCATTTGGATAGTCTTTTCAATATACCAATAAGTTTGAGTATGATATTTGGTGCACAAATGAAGCTCAGTATCAAGATCCTTCTGAATGATTTTCTATAATTTCAATGTTAATTTTGCAACATGATCATAAAAAATTGAAGGAGAGGGTCCATTATGTCTTAAAAATTCATTAATATAATTTTTAGTATGGTTCACCAAGAAAAAACTTCTATTATATCATGAAAATATATATATTTTATAGGATTATAAAAAATAATCCTTATTGAGTAATTATTTATGCAAGCGTTTGTTAATCTAGTGAAAAGTACATAGTAAGGTCATCCTATTTTTACATAGGAATAAGTATATGTCATATGCCTACTCAATGATACTTTCACTCAACCCTAACATGTTAATATATAAAACTTCTAGAAAAATAATTATAAACTTTCCAGTTCATATTATTCCACCAAAAATGTACCTAAAAATATCTTTACTTCTTTCTTATACTAGGGTTTGTAAGTAATTTTGTTCTATCAGAATCATTAATTAATTCCCCTTTTATAATAGGTAGAGACGAATCACTTATCCTTTTTCCAAGTCATATAATTTCATCTTCATATATACAATATACTATTGTACCATCATTTACGGCTTCAATTTTCTTTTTAATATTCTCATCACCAAGTTGATAAAATCTTAGATTTTCCAATGAATATGGTTTGGAAATAATTTAAAAATGGTGTTATGTCTCCCCTTCCTTAATAAGACTCGTATTAATATTTATTAAATACATGAATATAGGATACCTATAAATCCAAAAAAATCATGAATCCAGGATGTTTATGTCTCAAAGAATTATCTACCATATTATCCTTCTTAGGGTGGTAGTGTATTGATAAATCATAATCCTTATGTAGATTTTTCTAAAAATGTTTCCTTAAGTTGAGATCTAAATATCAAAAGTCGTATTTAAAACTTTCATGATCTTTTTATATTTCAAAAATTTCACGGTAGAGATAATGTTCATATATATTTAAAGAATATATTATGTATTACAATATAATATTATTTTGGGATTATTTTTTCATTTTTATTTTACATCATGACGGATATGAAACAACTTTCGCATTCATTATAAGAACACAACCAAGTCCATTTTTTGATGAGTCACTATATATCAGAAATCCATCATTTCCAGATGGTAGAATATTTATTAGAGGACTCAACAATATCTTATTAAATTCCTCAAAATATCCATCTCATTCCTTGTCCCTAAGAACTTAACCCCTTTAGAAATAATCACAATTAAATTATTAGACATTTAGGAAAACATTTTAACAAACTTTTGATAATAACATGCTAATCCAATGAGACCGCATACCCTAGTTATGTTCACTATAATAATCCATTATTGTAAAACCTTTTTCTTCATATGGTCAACTGATATTCCATCCATGGTCATAATATTTCAATAAAAATAAACATTTACAAGAAAAAATTCAGACTTTCTAAATTTCCCATATAACGCATTTATTCTAAGAGTCTCAATAATGATAGAAATATTATTTTAATGGTCACCATAAATTCTAAAATTCCCCAAAATATGACTAGTAAATGGAAAATAAATTCATCAAGATATTCCTTGAATACTCTATTTAATAGCTACATAAAAATTAATGTTTAATTATTTATTCAAATAAAATTAATATAAACTCTTTTTGTAAAAACCTCATTCAAACTATTTATTTTTTCAGAATAGATTTCTTCTTTACTAATAATTGATGAAATTATAATGATGGTAAATTATTGGACAATATTTATCTCCATCAAATTTATTTAATAATTAATCAATTTGAGGTGTTGAATACCTGTTCTTTATCATAATAGTATTGATTTACCTATAACCAATTCTTAGCCTCATAGAACCACATTTCTTATTAAGAAAAAGAAAAACGAATCTAAAAGGATAGGGACTATGGCATATAAATCCATTATTATACAGATAATATCATTTTTTCTTCATTTCCATTAATTAAACAGTGCCCAATCTATAGGGAACCTTTAATATAGGAATTGCATTGGTGATTATATTAGTGGAAAACTCTAGCTCATGATCTAGTGGATATTCATAGAATTCCTCATAAAATACATAAATTAATTCATGTAATACATGTACATTCCTAATGATTTTTTTTCTACCATCTATTGGTTTTTTATACTCTTCTTCTCTAATAATTTCACTGTGAAGAGATATTTGGTGTATATAAAAACATGAATCAGATGAAAAGTACACCCTTATAATGATAATGAATTCAAAATCTTCATCAGAAATTAGAATTTCCATCAATTTTTAATAATTGTTTCTTCTATTTATTATGAAATCCAATCAATACCAATGATTAAATCAAGATCCACCATATGTTAAATCGTAAATTCAAAAAATTAGATCTTTTTTATCAAAATGGGAACATGATGTGGAATCCTTATTTCATTAAGACATCCACTAGGAGTCTTGAATGATAACTCCCTTCCTAAGGTGAAAAAGAAATATATATATAATTTCATTAGAAATCATGGATTGTATAAAATAGTGCGAATATCTATAATAAAATAAATAAATATCTAAATTTTAGTATATTATTAATGTATTGTCCCAAAAATCGTTAGGAACATCAGCCTCCTCTATAGTGATCGCATAAGCATGGCCTAAGTGTATTGTCCTTTTATAGTTAAAATTCAATTTATGCCAAGGAAAATCAATTGAATAGTGCCTCATCTTCTTACTGTTGAAGTATTAAAAATTTATAGACTCTTAATTTCCATTTCAATTATAATAATGATGGTATTTATATATCCACATAATTTAAAATATCATTCCCCTCAAGTAATTTACCTAGTATTTCTTTCCACGTTAATTTCATGTTCGAGATTCCACACTTACCTTCATCCCTTTTTCCTTATTTCAATTTCCATAGTGTCCATCAGACCCATTTTTTTATTTCCTTACTTAAAATAAATAATAATTTGATAATTTTTTATCTATCATGATAACAAATGATATCATGTCCATGTATGCTGAGAAATTTTAGGAAAGTAGTCCCCCTCAAAGGACTTTATTTATCCAATCAAAAAATAGAAAATATTATTATTTGAATTATGGACGGATTCCACATTATTATTTTCTAAACTAATAATATTTTATTCATACTTAGAAACATTTTTCTCTTCATTTTCTCTAACTGAGATGAATTTTCTATCCATATTCCCTCATTTTGTAGGAGGAAATTATTTTTCCCAGAAAATTTCCTTAAAATCCTTCAATTCCAGGATCATTGTTTCCTACACATCCTTAGTGTTTTAAATCAATAACCACCACTATTATAAATCCACTGAGAGATGATAAACACCCATCATGACCTTCCCCCATTTATTACAATACAATTTTATAAATATATTCTTGAAGGAACATATCAATTTCATATATATAAATGGATTCATAGCTCTATTAAATTATAGATGTTGTTGATGCATTAAGTAGTCTATCATTGTTACACCATGTCATATATCAATAGGATAATCTATATGATCCAAGTTATTGGTCATAATTATATTCATCTTTACATAAAGAGTTGTAATTTTTTTTATCTCCACAACAACTCTATCTCCAACTACTTTATCATTCCTAGGTGGGAAATCCCTACATGGATTACATACATCAATACGATTCTCTTCCTTTTGGTAGGTTCCATTTCTAAAAAATGTTATACAAATTATTATAACATAATATTATGAATCATAATGTATAATTTCAGGAATTGCTAAACACTTAATACAGATTTTAAATTCATGTATAACTGATACCAATATCCTATTCTCAATGTCTGCCATAGGGTTACATTTCCTAGACTATGTTATCATAAATCCTATTATAATATTTTCTACTAAAATACCTCTAATACCAACTATAAATACCTTAACAATAGTATCTTTTGGTATGTTGTTACTTTATTACATTGGAACTAGATTTAAGTGTTCACATTCCTTACGATAAAAAAAATTTAGTGGTCTTGAAAAAAATAGATACATACTTGAATCTCACATTAAATTTGAGAAAATAATATAAAAAATTTTATTTTATTTTGTCACACCATATTACTTTCATCATATCCATAAATATCTATAATAACACACTTATTAACATCATGGTAAAGGTAACATAATAATGGGTTTTACTCATAATCCTAGTGTTGGTATTCATATAGTAGAAAGTAACACAATGGAAATAATAGATAAATAATATGGATGAGATAAAAAATAAATAAATATTCAATAAAACTAATACCATGAGATCTGGGACTAAATCCATGGATAAAATAATAAAATAAATGAATATATGGGTAAAAATAAAAAATCTCATAATGATTTGATGCATAATATCAGACATCATAAACAGAACATCATGGCCTCGTGCCAATATATCTAATAAAAATACGAAACCCTTGGGAAAAAATTGTAAACTAGTAAGTTTTATGTGATCTGATGATTCATTAAGGTCCTATATTATAAATGACCATCACTTATTAATTCTAATTCATTCATTATAAGAAAAAGGTGAAACATAATCATTATGAAGAATGCATACTGAAAAACTACCATGTAAAATGTTAATAATTCACCAATTAAATAAACATAAAGATAATACATCTGGTGTAATATGTTGAATTGTATCAAGATATTTAATCCCTATATAATCATAATATTAAACACAGAATTCTGACATAGATGAATGTACATTAAAAATATCATGGAATTATTTATTAATAAAGTCAACATTTTCATTATGGAATAAAAATTTCTCTAATAATATGGAAAAAATATTTATCTTAAATAAAATTGTAAATATAAAATTGAATCTTGAAAAACATAATGATTTCATGACATTAGGAAAGTTCGTTCATGTGCTATGTGTGAAAAATAATGTTTCATTCATATATTATAAATTAAATTCCAAAAGTACCACCTTGAGAAAAATATAGGAAGATTACTTTTAACCCATTTTTTAAAAGTCATGAATGTGTAAAAATATATTAAATAAATCATTATTTGATAATAAAATATTTTATAAAACATTTTAAAGAAAAATATGGATATGGAATAAAATTATTCTTGGTCAAGCTAAAATACAAATTCAATTTTAATTTGAAAAATATGTTTTGGTATATTGAGTACATAAAGACTTTAAAATGAAAGGAAAAATTTTAATTTCCATTAATAATTATATTATAAAATAATATATTATATTTAATATATAAATATCAAATAATTTCACCAATGGAGTCTTAAATAATCCAAAATAGTTATGAGATTGTGAAATAAAGCCTTTCCCGAAGTTTGACTTCTATCGTAGGAATATAAAATTTTTGTATAATAAATCTATATTTTTTATAATTTTAATCATGAACCGTACACATATATATAATATAATAAATGATTTAATTATAATATTTTATCACCCATTTATTAATTATTCATTGTTAAAACCACTGTTCTATTTAATTACTGCTTCATTTTTAATATATATTTTTTGGTTATTTCGGTCCTTGAACATTGATCATGGTTTAATAATGAAATGAATTTAAAAAAATAATATAAATAGCAAGTATATTCATTATATATATATATTCATATTTATCCGTAATATTTATTGATATAAAATTTAATTATATTTTTCATGGAGACAATAGGTCATACGTACACATGAACACTTTCATTTTTCAATGGGTAGAACTAAAGAAAGGTAAAAAATACTTCATATTTACAATTTCATTAGTATTTAATATATATATATATAAATATATATATTAATTATATCTATCCATATTACAATATATTTAAATCAGATATGAAAACTAAATGACACCACTTTATGGGGAGGTAGTCCACATGTACCCACAAGTAATGTTTCCATTTTACAATGGAAGGATAAAAAGTTAATGTTACTTTATAATTACAGGAGTATAATTATGTTAAAATTATTATATATACATTAAAATAATAATAATAAAAATCCATTAAATATACTGGGGAAAATAAATGGTATCGCTGCATGGAGACGGTAAGATGTGCGCACATACGATTGATGCAAGAACATCACATTTGATGAGAAATAGCATGGATAGTGGGGATTTAATAATCATAATAATATTTTATTACATTTATGATAATGAAGTTATTAATTTCTGATAAATTACATTTATTTATAGGATTTAAAAAATATGTAAAAAATAATATGGTCGGTTAAGGTGATTACCTCTTCTTGGAATGATATTCACTTAAGGGTTTTATGGTTGGTATTTTGGGAAGATATTCACCTATATTATTTTCATAAGGAATTTTAGAATGTATATTTTTATGGTATTATCAAAATATATGACTAGTTTTTTTATGGAATAGGAAGGAGGGATGTCCTTTTATAAGGGAGGAAGAAAACACCCTTGAAATTTCATAAAATATTCGAATATAATAAATTCATTCTAAAAAAAAGATTCAAAATGGACATAAATTAATAAAAGAATTTTTTAGGGATGAAATAAGAACATCAAATGATATTTATATTGGTTATTGTGTCAATTTGAATATTATCATTTGTTTAATCACTTTTTTATATATATTTTACCTTAACTGTAGTAACTAAAATTTTTATAATAATTGGTTATATATATATCCATAAATGAAAAAGTGACTTATAAATGTACCATGACTATTTGATAAACCATATTAAATTAAAATTTATGAGGATAATGTTTTTATGAATTTTTAACAATTTAATAAAATATTATTTATTATAAAATATCATTAATTTCAATTTTGGAAGTATTAATTTAATTTTTATAGACACAAATACAAAGATTTAATTTGAATTGAATCATTATATAAGTCACTTATATTCTATAATAATCTAAAAAATCCTAGAAAACTATAACTAGATCATATCATATTACTTTTAATAATTTTAATATCATTTTTTGAATAAATATCATTTTAGCATTACACAAGAATTTAAGTAAATTATTTTATCCAAAAAAATTATAAATAAATTAAAATTATTAATATGAATTATTTATTCCAAAAAATTCCATTAATATTTTTATGTAACATTATTTTTCATTATGTGAACACATAATTGATATTTAAAACAATGTGATTGACATTTTGAATCATTCATTACTTTAAATATTAAATAGGTAATTTACATGGGAATGTGTCTCCTAAAAATGATATTATGAGCCTAATGTGATAATTATAAAATTTTATTAATCTAAGAGAAATATAGATGTAAATACTAACCTTAGATTATATTTATTCTTCTAGATTAACCTAATTTATCCTTTACCACAGTGATGATTTTTTTTACACTTACTATTTAAAATGTATAAAAAATAAAAGGGGCCTATTTACTAAATATTAATCTTCTAATTCCAAATAATGATTAAATTTTATCTAATTATATACCTACAAGTCTTATAAATTAATTTTAAAATAAATTCAAAAAATATGATGAAAAGTTATTTTCTGAAAAACATTTTTTTCATGCATAAAATTGGATTTATTTTTATCTCATTCATAGTAAAAAACTACTAGATAAATGTTTAAAAAATTATATGGACATATAATATATAAATATAATTTTAATAATTCAAATATTTTAATTAATTTAATTTGTTATTATAAAATAGCATTGTGTGCATAAAAATATTTTTCCAAAAAAAATTCATTTACTTTCAAATAATTTTTATTTTATTTTTCAATCAATTTATAACCAATGTATTTAATTTCAATGTGCGTAAAACTTATATGTTTCAAAATTTAGTTTTTTAAATTCATGCAAAAAAATTTAATATCATGGTTATAATGGTATACATTATTGAGATTATTTATGGATGAGGTTTTATTTATAACATGCTATCAAATAGGTTATGTTTATTAAAAAATTTAAATATGTCATAAAATATTGGGGTTTTACCAAATGTTCCAATCTCATTAGTAAATTTTTGATCACCCATATGTCATCCTTACCATTGGAATTTTGATTTAGTCCAATCACAAATTCCACGGGTATATCATCCAATGTTTTCATTGGAATGGGTAAATGTTCCAATAAATCATCAGGTCTGTGATGTTTTTCCTTGATTTATTGACATTTGAGCCACTAAGATATAAAAAAATACATTCTATAATCACATTCATATATGCCAATAAATTTATCTCTTGTTAATGTACATCTTGTAGTACCATGGTGAATGATCCAAATTTATTAGGTCTCATTATCTGTCAACTCTAACTGAAATTATTATAGAATAATAATCCAACAACTAATGAAAAAACTCTACTTGAAGACTAATACAACTCACCTGATGTATCCCCATGATTTTGAGTCATGAAAAATGTTAAAACGAAAAATCTTCATCTATTTAAGTAAAAAATTCTCACCCCAAAATGATCCATCCTATGTACAAGCTATGAATACCTTTTTGATCTCACTTTATTCAAGTGCATCTCAATAAACAATCCCATCAGGCAAGACTCCTCCATTAATTATCTTACCACCCGAGTGAGTTATTTACTACTCAAACCATATATGTTCACTTTCTCTTTAACAAGGGTGTAATAAATAAATGAATTGAAGGTCTAAATGTAATTCACCCATGATCTATGAATCATGTATAGATTCCTCAAAGGGAAAATATACATATGAATTTTATGGTTTCAGTGCACCGGAAACCACTCCTTGAAGAGGTAGTGGTACCAAATATTAAAGTCACATGTCACTATCTCCAACTCCAGATCATCGGTTGGATAAAACTTCTCATGAGGTAATAATAGTCAGGGTCCATAAGATACTTCATATATAACCTATATTATAAAAAATAAAAACCCATACTTAATGTTTTATGGTTGGAATCATCACTAACACATGACTCAAATAAAATAAAAACTTTAGTTGAATTAAATATCACATTAAACTCCCCAAATTATCTCTAGCTCATCGATCCAAAAAATTAAACCCTTATGAGTCAAATCATCAGTAGTTGAGGCAAGCCATAGAATTCATAAAAAAGTTACTATCATAACAAGCTAACTACCTGATACAATATATATCAAGCACATTTATAGGTTAATTCATGGATATAACCACTTGCATCTATTCAAGATCCAACGTGACACTTATCCCAAAATTCACTTTTCCATGAAATTTCACTTATTGAATCTAGAACATAAATTTGGATAGATTTCAATACATATGATGTTCTATCAAGATTGAAATGATTATATTTCAATTTGAAACATGATCATTCCCAGAAATAGAACAAATTGGAACATCAACCACAATGACCACAATAATGTAATCCAATATTTGATGGAAAATTTGGTACATCAAAGAAATATGCGCTACATGAATGTTATGATGGCCAATGGGATACCAAAATACTGATAATGTCTATACCTTCTCCAAAAATTCACCTTAAGAATATATTTCTCCTAGACATTCAGTTATTGGTACCGTAATATCATATTGATTTTCAAAAAACACTGATCCCCCTTTAGTAGATCCAAATTTTCATCAATCCTAGGAATGTAATATTTGATCTGGACAATAACCTAGTTTATTTTTACGTAATCAATGTAATTTTTGAGTCTTCCATCCATCATCATTCAAACTAGCATTTTGGATTCCTAATGAATGACTATATGATTAATAAATCACTTAGCCACAAGATCATGAAGATGAACATTTAATTCATTAAATTCAATGGGTTTTATATGGTACAGATGTATGGAAATGGGTCTTATTCCAAGAAGTAAGTATAAAGAGACTAAACATCTCTGTGGGGTGGTAAAAAATGAAATCATATTTAAAAACAACAAGATAATCCCTAACCACTAAAGGAAGAGAACCACTAAGATGTGGATCAATATCATTAAGAAATAACTCTAACAAATATAAGGGTATCATCTCAGCACTATGAACAACAAGACCTCATATTCCCTACTATGGAACCCCCTCACACTATAAGATTTGTGTCACTGAATAAGAAGAAGGAAACTATACTTGATGATGATAGTAATAAATCTGAGCTTTATAGATAATAATAAAATCCACACCAATGATAAAATTAAATATTTCAAACCCAAGGACTAAAAAATATTGTATGGTTACATATTCATATATCACCACCTAATACATGGGAAATTTTAATTACTCCTCAAACGTCCACTGTAACAAAAATATTATTTAATAATGTTGGATTTTAAACATTAACATTATTTTCTATCCAAATTCATCTTATTTGACATAGTAAGTGTTTCTTAACATATTTTAAATATTCTGATGTTAAAAAATTTATTTTCATATGATTTGAAAACAATTATTTTATTATCCAATTTCAAAAGTGAAACATTCTTCTTTTGATATCAGTTATTTTAATAACCAACATGGAAAGTGTAATATTATAAAAAAAATTATCTATGATGAGAACATTCAAGGAAGAAAAAATGTGAAATATGCACTAAATACAATAGAAATTAAAAGATAAAAAGAAAAATATACTTAGTTTCATTCATATGATAGTATGTTTTTAATCTATATGTTTTCTTTTCAAATTGATCTCCTTTTTAAGAATGATCTTTCCTAAAAACCCCATTTATATTTGATAAGGAATTTCAAACTCTGGCTGGTAAATCTCATAAAAACCATGTTTATTCTTAACTCGATCGGAATAAATATCTTCATCATAAAAATTGTTCAAATTTTTGTCAATGAAGAAAACCAATAAAAATGAAACTAAATTATGAGAATAAATACCAAGTTGAAATTATTGAATGATGAAGTTATGGAAACTTTATGTTGTTTGAAGAGGACTAGATTAAAGATATTGAAATAGAGAGTAAGAGAAGTTAGATAATGTATTTGAAAATTTATTTTTCAATGATGTAGTAAAATCTAGAAATTATTTCAAAAATTTAAACCACATTCTAAAAAAGATGAAATGTATATTCCACACATTTTATGTTTTAATTTTAACGTCAATTATTAATATAAATGAAATTAAAACCCTTCTCACATGAGGGTTTTGATATCTTATTTATTACTAAGAATGTAATAGAATATTTTTTCAATTAATTTTTATAAAAAAACTTGGAATACAATTTTTGGGTGGTACCAATATCATTTTGTTTCTAACCCAATGTGGAAACCCTTGCCCCAATGAGTTTAAATTAGTTTTTTAAAAAATGGTGTCAAAAAAATCAATTTTATTTTTATTAAAACTACGGTTAAAACCCCAATTAGAATTTTAATTTATCTACTAATGTTATCTTCAATGTTTATGAATGAGTTATGAATAATTTCATGAGATCTAAATGGAATTCCAATATATCCATAGTCTTGCAAAAATAAAAAATAATGTGTTATTCTTGTATCAGACAAATACATTACTATAACTAATGTAATAAAGACCATTACTCTCAAGGTATTTGATCATGCATCAATATCCTCTAGTAAATAATCTACTTCGTACATATTTCCAGCCTCATCCTATACATTCATTACCACCTGAGCATATTCCATATCACAAGGTTGAGATCCCACCCCCTATTCTTCTTCTAGTCTATCCTGAGATCCCTTTATAATGGTGGATCCATCTATACTTACCTAGATCAATCTATCATAGAAAAATTGAAAATAATAATTTATATCACAACTGTGACACACTATGGGTTAAACCTTACAATCAAGCTTGAGGTGTCCCTTTTTACCACATAGGTATTAAACCACCAGAATCTTCCATGGTCTCCATTGAACACACTTGGTAACACCTCATTGTTGTCCATACTAAATCATTTTTTTCAATAAAGAGATATATTACTACCTGTCCTTATTAATAATGGCCTAAATATCAAACTATTTCTATATATATCTACCTTATCCATAGTTACATTGGAAAAAATAATCATATTTGTTAGTAGGCACATTAAAATCCTCACACATAGAATATATATTATTAAACCAATTTTAAACAACCATTCCTTGAGAAAATCATTGGAAGAAATATTTGGAAAAAAGTTAACCACCTCTACAAACTGAGTAGCATATATTTGAAAAAATGATATCTCTACTACAAGGTAATGATAATTTTTTTACTTCTCCTCTCTCAACATCACAATATATAAATTTTGATTAATGTATTTTGTGAATGTATTCCAAGTGATATATTCATGATAATTGGATTTTGTAATATAATCCCACCATTTCCTCCCATAACTTCAAGTATATATGTTGTAATGATAACTGTGGAGTCCATATGGGTTTTAAGAAAGTAGAAAATACTCTCAATCCTTTCAATCAATTCCTTAAAATCATGTGGAACCTTGTCACAATGAAAGATCAATCGATAATAATTAATAAATTTTAAAATCATAGCCCACCTTTAATATTGTTCAACATTTTTGAAATTCCAAATTATTTTAATCATTTAAATGACACTTTCCAATAAAAATAGATCAAGTAGAGGATACACATATAAGTTTTTCTCTGCAAACTCCTCTCTATAATTCTAAATTATTCTTCTTAAAAGATACATAATCTATAAACTAATATGCTTAATCCCATTCATTTTTTGATCATATTATTCAATATAAACTGATGTTTTATGAATTGGAGAAATGTGTCGTAAATCCAAAAAATATAACACTAAACAACATCAGACTACGCATTGTATGTCTAATATTTTCATGAAACTAAACTAGCCAGGAACACTCTCACACTTCCCCTCAAGTTATGGTAGTCCAAAATCTAGTCAATTGACAACCACAAATCCAGGTATGGTGATCAAAATCTATAGAAAATGATTTAATACAACCTGATGATCAGATACTAATTTGAATCTGATCAAATTAGGTAAACCAATAACTTCACCCTAATTTTCCTTCCATAAGGCCCAAGGTTGTTCTAGATCGATACAGGATACTCACAAGCACCATGGTATCAGGCAAGAATTGATGGTAGTGATTTCACCCTCAATATACATTAATAAGAATTAAATGATCCAATTCATACAGAAAATAAATAGAATATAACAAATAACACATCAATGATAATAAATTTCATATCCCACATCTGGATAATAAGACATCAATGATTAAAAAATATACCCCCACAACATGGAACTTAAAAAAACCTTTGGTCTACCATTGTGTGACTTCACAACACTTTAATCCTAACCAACTGGTTGGTAACATGAGAAAGGAGAGTCTTTATCTACATGATGATGATTAATTGAACTATATACTATAAAACCATTGCTAAAACAACTAAAATTTAGGGGTTTTTTCAAAATTATCATAGGAAGACACCGAATAATACATAAAATGTTAAACCCTATGAATCCATTAGTGATTTACAAAATATATTACTAAATCAATTTTAATGAATTATTTTTCCATTTATTTTTCATCCTTTGGATTTCCTTTCAAAATTAGAAAATTCCTATCAAAATAATCACATATAAATTAAAATAATGAAATAATACATATTACATTTTCTATGGAATAATCAAATTAACAAAAAAACCAAGAATCAATATATATAATTTGATTGAGAGGGTAATTTATCATATGAAATATCAAAATAATAATTCACTCTCAAAAAAACTAAAATGGGAACTCCATGACAAAAGGGTGTAAAAAACCAAACCCAAAAGATACCAATGAGGAACACTAGTCTACATATGTGACATTTATTGTTTGAACATTGGTACCTAATAAAAACTACTCACTATTCCACATGACATAAAGAATACCTCCCTTAGCAATAGCTAACCCCACATGGGATTTTTGTTGATTGGTTTTCCCCTTATCCTCAAGGTAACACAATTGTGCAATTACATCATTATGATGTTAAAGTCAAAAAAAATGATTCATAAAAATTTTCCATGAAAATTTTTAAAACTTTGTATAATATATATTTTCCAAGGGCTAATATATTTAAAATCAAATACTCATTTCATAAAAACTTTTTCATTAGAAATTCCATTCCGATATGATGTTCAGAAACCCATTTCCCTTTCAAAACCATCATTGAGGAATGTTGCAAAACATTGAAAGTGAATAAATCCATTTAAAAAACTATTTTTAGAAATTTATTTCATGTCCCCCAATGTTTGCAAACCAATTTCAACAATCATTTACATAACTAGAAATAAATTAAAACATCACATTTAAATTATACTTTTTAAGGGTTAGATTGTATTCTACATACACCTACTTCAAGAATGATGGAAATAGTGTTACCATATAAACTAGGGATATAAAACATATATAATTATTCCTCAAAGTCCTAGATCTAAGTAAAAAAACAACCATTTATCTATCAAAATCATTGGTCAGGTCCCCAAACACTATATATGCTTTAATGTCATAGAGAAAATGAGATATCATATATAGATCTAGAAAACAATTAAAACAAAAAGAAAAATCAAATATACCTAGAAGATATTTAGAAATAATGATCAAGGTCCAACAAATAATTTAAGGGAGATCCTATAAAACATCATGGAGGTTTCATAATTTTCTAATAAAGAAATATTTGGTCATTAAATGTCAACATTTCCATTGGAATTGAGGTTATTTCCCATTTTAAAAATTAAAAATTTGGATGTAATTTTAGGTTGAATGATTTTTAATATTGTGTGTCGGGAATTCACTGGTAGATTTCCTTTAAAAAAACATGCTCACTTAGATAAGGTTTCACAATTAGAAAAACAAAGATCAGGATTTGTAAAAATCATGAGAGAAATAAAAAACATCAATAGGGTCTCTTGGAGAAGGTATCATGATTAGAAAAATGTGCTAAAACTGTGAAACCCCCCTATAAATCATAGATCCACATCAAAAGGTTACCATACAAATATTTTAGTGTCCACCAAAATTATGTGTTTGGTTTGTTTTTCTAAACAAATATATGTTTAACCCCCAAATATTTAAATCCTCCAAAACCTAAAAATTGATAGACCAAGAACTAAATTATTCATGATTGTAACTTGTATGGTGTCAAATACTACGTAGAAAATAAGTAAATGGTCCCTGTAAAGCCATCTTGAACATCAATAATTAACAACTCTAGAGAAAAAATCTTATCATGACATACTATATGGTCCCTTCATCCCTAATAGAAGGCCCCCTAGTCACACTTTACTCTATGATGATAAGGAGCATCATGGGGATTTCTTTTTCCTTCCCCACCTCTTTTATGTTTATCATATACTAGATCTAACTATTTTTTTAAATCTTCCATTATCTCAGTTGATAATTGTTTGAGGGAGGAACATAATGATATTCACCAACCAAAAATTTTCTAGTCAGAAATTTTGGAAACTAGCATCATAACTGATAATGATATTTATAATAAAAATAAATATTTGATTCCTTGAAAGGTTATTTAAGGTCGTTAAACCTTGTTAAATGATATGGGGAGGGATATGACCTACCACGATCTGACCAAAAACAATTATTCCCCTGAATCTTCTAACCATGTACTACAGATATACTATGTAGAGAGTATTCATAGCTCCCCTCTCATGATGATCATATTTTGATACGTATTACCTAAATATCATTTTCACTCCAATACCTCAATTCATATCAGTAGATTAAATTTGGTGTATTGGCAATATATTTTCTATTTAGAGACCTCATCGAAATGCCTCTCCCTAGCCTCCTCATATAGAAGAATATATAAAAATATCGAAGATGGTTCTTAAATTGATCCTGAAACCCAAAATTCTATATATTATCAATAGAATCATTAGAATCAATTAATGACACTTCAGGATCCCTAATGAACTATAAGCACTATTTCATGGCTTCCCCAACATGCACCATCACTGCTTGTGAAACCCAATTCACCTTCTACATAAGGATTCAACTACAGGAAATCTCCACCTCCTCAAAACTATCGTCTATCAATATATTTAAAACATATCCCACATATCATTACTAGATATAATGATAAAATTAATTTAGTATAATCTTCAAAGTATCATCATAATTAAAGTCAACTCTACGATTATTTGTCGGAACATCCTGTTGAACAACATTATCATGATCCTGATGAGGAAATCACTGACCTATTCTATCGATAGGGAGCCAGAGAAAGGCTTGTACATAATATCTTCCTCTCCTATCAACATGTGAGCTAACTTACTTCTATTATTTGTTGATCAGGTCATAAATCTGGAATAATAAATATAATCAGTGATATTTTCAAGAGAACATCTATATATAATCAATCAAGTAGCTTTTTCCTACTGATAAGACAGAATAAAATGAGTAGCTTTTCCCTCTACTCAATAGAATCATCATTACAGTCTATCAACATTGTCAAGATATAATAGGGTTAGTGGTTTTTTTGAAATGAAATTAGAAAGTTTTTTTATTACTTGTAATGATATTAAAATAAACCCCCTTAGTCCTCAAGGAAGAACTGCATTAAGGAGAGTAAATAGATGAATCTATATTCTCTTACCTAAAAAAGAAGTTGATGTATCATTTTGAAATAATAATAGATTAGTTGGGATATTAACTATTTTATAAACCTATTCATGAGTAGTAGAGTCTCAAAATTACCTATTTAGGGAGGAATAATATGTCAGATAAACTACCATATAAGTATTGAAATGATCAATGACATCAAATTAAATTTTCATTTAAAGTGGTAATTCATATAGAATCATCACTTCATAAGTTTATAAAAAATGGAGAATAAGAACATGTTATATTCAATACCTCAGAATTTATGGGCTTCGTATCAATTATGGTAAGGTAGATCTTTCTTTTTTATGCTTTAGGACATGTTTTCTTTTCTTATTAGTGATTAGTGTTTGAAATTAGGATCATGGTCAGTCTTTCATTCTCGGTCCTGAATCTTATTTTACCTATAAGTGTGTCTCAGCATGTCTAATTATTATTTTATATAATTTATATAATTGTACTTTTCTTTAATATACGAGGTATTCTTTGTTTTCTCAATCAATCATATCATAATTTTCTATATAATTTGAAACAAAACCTCACTATAGAGAGGGAAATAAAGTGATAGACTATAAAAGCCATCAAACGAATGATTACATTGATATACCTAATACGAGGAATGATAAACCATGATGATGGGGTATATTTGGTTCATATAGGACACATATTCATTCAAAACACCACTAGTTAGTACTAGACTAATTGTATAATAGATTTAAAACATAATTGATACATGGGAAATCTAATACTTGCGAGATTTTTCATGAGAAATATTTTACTAACGAATCATATGATTTAGACCTTGTATCCATTACTAAAAAAATATAAAATAGCTACATCCTTAAGAACATATAATATGATATATTTAAAATTAATTGTTTATGGTTCAACCCAATCTCTAGGCCTTCTACATAAAAACATATAAAGAAAATAAAAATAATTCATGATAAATTTATTGATCTCTACCAAGTAGTCAATATCAATTTTCTTTGTAGGGTTTGTAAACATGAATTTCATTACATCGTGTCATAGGGGGCCTTGAATACTAGCGTCCCAACCAGTCTCCCTTTATTAAATCTCATAATAAGTTGACATGACATCACCTCCCTTCCAATCCATAAAGACATCACCAGTTCCTATCTCCAAAAATCATTATATCCATCAATCTACACCTTTTATACCACTATGTAGTGAACCCACCCCCTATATTTACCCCTCTTGGTCTTTAAATGATGGAATATATTAACAACACCAAGAGTTTAAAAATTCAATTCTCTATAGAAATAATTCCACTATATATATTTTTATTGACTCACAATGAAATATATCATATTTATAAATTGAATATATTTAATGGATTTGAGATATTTAATCTACATTTCTATGTTAGGAACATAATCAAAAAAAAATTTTGGTTATACATGAAGTTAATAATCTAAAAACGAAGTTTCCATTTTAAATAAAATATAGTTAAAAGGGTAATAAAATTGTTAAATAATAAAATATCCTGAATCATTTTATATAAATTATTTTTTTAGGATATAATAGAACCATATACATATTATTTCTTTATCAAATATATTTTTAAAAATAAAACCATTTAAATTTCAAATAAAATATTTTTGGAAATGCGACCCAAAAAACAGCTTTAACAGAACCCCTTCTCTTCCCCTCCCATTACACTCAAATTATATGATAATTTCATGAATATATACTCATTATACCACATATAATGTCTTATTAGACATATTTAAGATTTGGATTTGATAAAGGAATCTAAAATGATTCATTCCAAAGGAATGAGTATCGAGAAGGATAAATTTATCCATTTAAGTAGCTAGGGTATCACCGAGTTTTCCAACTACCTTCTCATCTCCACTGATTATAAATATCAATAGAAAAAATAATTATTTTATAATAGCATTATTATACATCATTTAAATGGATATTATTATTATATATTATTATACTCTTAGTCATTTGTTAGTATTACAAGATGTTTTTCAGTTGGATTAATGACCAACATTGATAAAGTCAAACCATCTTAATGTTTTCAAACATCAATGAGTTTCACGATAGTAATATATATAATACATGACATTAAAGGGTGGTTTTTTGTTAGAATGGTTCTATAAGTATATAAAAATATTAATGTTTAGTATAAAGTAACTTGTTGTTGTCAATAAATTACCTAAATCATCCACTTCATGGATTCTATTTTCAGACAATACACATACAATAAATTAAATGAAAATGGGTCTGGATAAATCATTTTAAATTAATAATTTTATTAAATTTACATATAAATTAATAATTAAATTGGAATCCTTGAATGTGTATTGAAATTATTATTATGTACTGTGTTTGAAATACTCAAAATCACTAACATTCAATGAGTAAAAATAATAATAACTAAAAGATATATGTTGTCACGACCCATCCTCGGGGCCCTTGCCGTGACTACCCCAAGCCCGCCTTCCATAGGCCAGGGGCTGGCGACTAGCACCAAGGCGTAAATCCTGGTAAAAGGGAAGGCATTGACATTGTAAAGTAAAAAATCACCTCAGAGTAAGCAAGAGGAAAAAGTAAACACTAAGTAAAAATAGATTACATATGCAAGTGCGGAAAGTAGGTGGGCCAGAATACAAACCCAAACTGAATGTAAAGTACAACTCGAAAGGGAAAACAACAACTGAAAAGTAAAAGCCGCTACGCCGAGCTGTCCACTGGAAATCCCACCTGAAGGGTGGGTACAGATAGCTCCACTGCTCCTCGGGTCCCGCCGTCCACTCTGAGTACATCCCGCCCAGTGGTCCTCCTCCAAGTAACATCCTGCTCTACAAGCCTCAACCACGATCAATGTTGTCCGTCTTCTGCAACCAACACAACGTAGTTCGGGCATAGCCCGTGCTGGGTTGAGTATAAGCTACTCAGTAGGGACCCCGAGACCCCTGAAGGTCTCCCAAAATCCACAAAGGATAAACCACAAAGGAAAGATACAATCACGAAGTAACAACCGACAGTGCTTATGTATATGCCCATACATATACCTAAGTCAACAATTCCCAAACGCTCCAACCTCCGAGCCCAAGTACAACTCAGTCCACACAGGAAAGTATACATATTCCACACAGGAAAGAAAAACGTAATCCACACAGGATAGAACAACACAATCCACATAGGAAAGCAAACAGGATTCAGCTCACACAGGTATGCATCATCGAAAAGGTGAAAGAGATGATCATACATAGATACTGAATCATGTAGCTGAGACCCACATAGGATACAAGACTAGTTGTCTTCATTGTTTCATCTATGATGGGACCCACATAGGATTCAAGACCAGCACTGAATCATCAATGTTGGGACCCACATAGGATACAAGACCAGCACAGCTAGGACCCACATAGGATACAAGACCAATTGTCTTCATTGATTCATCTATACTGGGACCCACATAGGATACAAGACCAGTATTGAATCATCTAAGGTGGTACCCACATAGGATACAAAACCAGCACAGCTAGGACCCACATAGGATACAAGACCAGCTGTCTTCATTGATTCATCTATACTGGGACCCACATAGGATACCCAACCATTATTGAATCATCTAAGCTGGGTCCCACATAGGATACAGGACTAGCACAGCTAGGACCCACATAGGATACAGGACCAGCTGTCTTCATTGATTCATCTCTACTGGGACCCACATAGGATACAAGACCAGTATTGAATCATCTAAGATGGGACCCACATAGGATACAAGACCAGCATAGCCAGGACCCACATAGAATACAAGACCAGCTGTAAGATCCACAAAGGATCGATAGGTACTAGTCCCCGCAAAGGCCCACACAGGATCGGACCCACACATGATCTATAGCACCGATCCCCGTAGGATCGCTGAGTGCTGTAGTCGTCGTCGAATCCACTGAGGATCTCTGCACAGTCGTCATCGAAGTCGCAGTCGCAGCCAGCACCAGGGTTCTCGCACACAACAAGCTCGTTCGGGAGGGTCCGCTCCATGAGCCGAGAGGCTGATACATCAACTATCACGTAGTCCGAAGTTGATGTATCCAAGAGTTCTGTATCGTCAACAGGAACTCAATGCAATAGACGGTGCGTCAATCGGACGCCCAGTCTGAGAGTTATTGGCTTTTTCGTTCCAGGGGTCCGGTTGGTTTTTAAGGAAAAACCAACCCGACCATACTCCGCCTGCATCCAAACCTCGGGCGGAGTATGCCAAAAGATCCGTCTCACTAAGAGGAACTCAACCAAGTCGACGGCACGTCAATCGGACGTCCAGAGTTCACGATATGGGCGTTTCCACTCTGAGGGCCCGGTTGGTTTCGTGTACGAACCAACCCGGATGAACTCAAAGCATTCCTAAACCATGAGTGCGATATACCGAAATGAATATCTTGTTCCGAGGATCTCTACGCAACCGACGGTGCATCGATCGGAGGTTCGTAGCCCATGATATGGGCATTTGACCGAATTGGTCAGAAATCGGGGGGTCTGGGCCCAGGCCGACCCAGGCCGACCCCCCCTGGGTCGGCCCCAACCGGTTCGACCCGACCCGGGTCCGACCCGGCTGGGCCCGGCTCGGCCCGACCGGCCGGCCGCGTCCCAGCCAGCGTGGCTGAGCCGAATCGCGGAGCGGGGTGCACGACTCCCCTGCCCGCCGCAAATTGAGGCTGGCGGCGGATCCGCCGGCCGCCAACCCTCCGGCGGCAGATCCGCCGGCCACCAACACTCCGGCGGTGTGCTGCCGCGCCGACGTGGCGCACCGCCGCCACCTTCCGCAGACCATAGGATCCGCTCCGGTGGTCCGTTTCTCCTGCCATCTTCGCCTATGGTCCCCCCGGGACCTGACCTTCACTGCGAAGGAATTCAAACGCCAAAGAGGCCTGCTTCGTCATCTCCCTTCAATCCGAACGTCAAAACGAATAGCGTCGTCTTTGTAGTTTTCCAGCATGACCTGATGGCGCCGCGCCCCTTCGCCGCGGCCCGACTCCGACCGCGGTTCTTTTGCGGTTTTTCTGCGCGACGCGACGACACCATGGAATTGATTCAAAAATTAATTGATTGCGTGGCGTGACGACGTCGCACATTCTTGCCACACAATTCCTCACGGTGCGTCGGCACCGCGTCACTTCCATTCCATTCGCATCAACAAGAAATAAATAATAAGGGAGGGGGGCGGCCATGTTTGTGCGGTCCGGCCTCCTCTCGTTAATCGATATCAAGTGGTCCGAAAATATGCGGATAAAAGACGGAAGAGAAATCACGTAAAGAAACACATTAACCCCCAACAACCTCATAAATAAAAATAATCATAACAATAATCCCAACCCGCAAATTAATCTTCGCGGATCAACATAATATTTAGTTGATCCACGTTCTTAGATTTAGAAGGGAGTAAACGAGGGTTCACCAACAATCACAATTTAAATTCCCTACCTCGATTCAGGAACGGTGCACGTCAACGAGCCGCAGAAGACGAGCATCGCGGAAGTCGGGCGTCGCAGAAAATGAATGTCGTTTCCGTTTACATCGAGGTGCGTTCGAAGGGGAAACGTCGTTGTAAGATGACATCGTGTTCTTTGGCGGAGATGTTCTTCGTTGAAGAACGGTGTTCTTCGCGTTCTTCGTCGAGGGTGAAGAAGAAGAAGACTTCACACTTCCCAAACCTCTCAAGCTAGGAAAAACTCTAACCATAATAAAATAAGACCATGTCTTAATTTTATTAACACAACTTAACCATTTGAATTTCAAGAGTTTAGAATTAAGTAACTCACTTTATTAATTATAGCAAGTTGTCAAAAATTAATGAATGTGATTTAATGGGGAGTTAGGAAAGTGAGGGGTTAAGAGGAGTTAAGGGATTTGAAAAGGTGGGAGGATTCGTGTGGGCCCCACCCTTTAAATTATCCACACATGGGAAGTTGGGTGGATGTGGGCTCCACCACCAACTTCCCATGGGAGAAATTAACCACCTTGATATGAAATAAAATTGATCAAACTATTTATTTACTTTTTAATTAAACACCATTAATTAACTTCTTCTCTCACACAAATGCAACTACAGTAAAGGTTCTCTTAAGTGTTTACTGGCGTTGCGAGTTCATCGGTGCCATCAGATTTCAATTCTGAGCACTGGTTCAAAAGATAGGAAATCCCGCTCGTTCGTTCACTGAACATACCCGAGCCAAATTTCGGAAATTGATTCCGGGCACTTCGGGCCTCGGAATCAGGCGCCATCAGAAACTGCTTTCTTTTAAAATTCCAAAGAAAATAAAGAAAAAAATTTCCTTGAAATTTCCGGGTCTTTAAATTACTCCCAACACAAGGCTTTACATCCCCGTAAAGCTTCAACACAAACTAGGGATACAAAGGCGCTAGAGCTAGGCGGTAAGCCACCTTGCCAATCCTGCTGAGGACCTGGAAGGGTCCGATGAAGCATGGAGACAACTTTCCACCATGGCCAAATCTCCGTAATCCACATCGAGGTGAGACCCGCATGAAGACGTGGTCGCCATCCTCAAACTCTAGTGGCCTCTGCCACCTGTCAGCGAAAGACTTCTATCGGCTCTGAGTTGTCTTCATCCGCTCCTATATGACCTGGACCTTCTCTATCGTGGCCTGGACCACCTCTGGTCCCACAAGAGCTGCTCTGATTTCTTCTTTGCCGATAAGAGAAATCTGCTCTCATCACTTGGATGAACCACATTCTTTGCCTAATATAGTCAATCCCGACATGGATAATACCAATACATACCAAGGATGATGTCGTAAGGGCTCAACTCTACTACCAAGAGATCCAACCGTTACTCTCGCCTCCAAGGGTTGAGTCACACTGTCGGCATCAGTGTGTGGTAACTAGGTCTCGTCAAGTAGATGTCTCACAAGTGAGGGTCAAGTCAACAGTCAAAACCGGAACCTCTTAGTAACAACACAAAAGAGGACAGGAATGAAAACACCACAAAGGTATGCGTCTGTTATTATTATAGCTCATAATACAAAGACGCTACACAATAGAAACAAGGAACTAGAAGTACAAAAGACGTATCCACTAATTCTGCTCCTGTCCATTTGCTCCTAGAGCTCCATGATCGAAGGCATCAGCTATCTGAAGCTGAGCTCTCCCATGTCCACCAACTTCCTGCGGTCGGGGCGGACCTCCTGGTGGTGGTGGTGGCAACACCTAGAAGCGTCGTCCACCACCTGCTACTCGGCCAGCTCTTCTACCTCGCCCGCTTGCAACCTGCGGACCTCTATGGCCGAACCTCTATCTGGGAGGTCCCTCTACCACCTGCTGCTCATCTGTAAGACGAGTTGGGCTGTCTCGAGCCATGTGACCTTGCCCAACGAATGTGTAGAAATGCATGCCCCTCGTGTAGCTGGCTCTCCATCGTGTGCCCTGCACAACCGAATCTTCATCCAGTGACTGCCCATCTAATGGTTTGTCCCATTTGGACCTCTGCATCACCTGTCTACTTCCAACTGCAGAAGACCCTGCTACGGGTCATCCTGCGGAGGGCCCTGTCACTGGAGCCTGCTCGGCGAGAAAACTCTCCACTAGAAGGCCTCTCTCCAACACCTCTTCCTGCGTCGGAATGTTGAGGGAGATCATCAAAGACCTAATCTCGTGCCTCAGCCCTTGCTCGAAGGTTCGAGCCCGGAAGAACGGTTCTTGTACCATATCTGTGGTGTAGCGCAAGAGATTAGTAAATCTCGCCGAGTACTGGGCCACTGTCAAGCTTCCCTGCCGCAGCTGAAGAAGCTCCTGAATACGCACCGCACGGAGGGTGGCTGGGACGAACTCGGAGCGGAAGATGCTCTCAAAGTCCGTCCAGAGAAGAGATGTCTCGTCATGCACCTGGATCATCAAGCTCCACAATCGGCCCGCTGCTGCGTGTAGTAGGCTCGCTGCGAGGATCACCATTAGGTCTGCTGGTGTCCTCACTAGCCTGAAAACGCGTACGACTGCCTCCAGCCAGTCCTCGGCTGCCTGGGGGTCCGTCTCCCCACGGAACCTGGGTGTTCGCTGGCACTAGAACTTGTGCACCATGATAAGGTGATGTGCATCGTCAGCGGTTGGGGCTGGTAGCATCGGTGGCTCGGTGGGTAAAGGTACCATTGGTGCCTCTGCTGACAAGGATCCCGGCACCGAGGCCTCATCACTCGGTGGGTTGTCATCACGCTCGACTCTCGGAACCCTAGCTGACTGCCGTCGTGGGTCCATCCTAAAAAGGAAACAGGTGCACCATGGTCAAACAGTATACCTGGTGAGCTGACACAAGTAATCACAAAGAAAACATAAAACACACATGCAATCAATGTTTTCGTGCATTAAGTCGGAAATCAGAAGTCAGGGTCCTGGTGTACGGATACGTCGTCCACCGCACCAACACTGGTCTCCCTGGACTGATAACCGCACCCAATACGCTAAACATTATTTCTTCTCATGGAAGAATGATCTGAGACTGCGGTAGAACTGAACTCCTTTGTTACCAATTTGTCACGACCCGTCCTCGGGGCCCGTGCCGTGACTACCCCAAGCCCGCCTTCAATAGGCCAGGGGCTGGCGACTAGCACCAAGGTTTAAATCCTGGTAAAAGGGAAGTAATTTCCTTTGTAAAGTAAACAAGCATCTCAGAGTAAGCAAGCAGAAAAATTAAACACTAAGTAAAAACAGAGTACATCTGCAAGTGCAGAAAGTAGGTGGTCCAGAATACAAACCCAAACTGAAAGTAAAGTACAACTCGAAAGGAAAAAAAACAACTGAAAAGTAAAGGCCACAACGCCGAGCAGTCCACTGGAAATCCCACCTGAAGGGTGGGTACAGATAGCTCCACTGCTCCTCGGGTCCCGCCGTCCGCTCTGAGTATGTCCCGCCCAGTGGTCCTCCTCCAAGTACCGTCCTGCTCTGTAACCCTCAACCACGATCAATGTTGTCCGTCGTCTGCAACCAACACAACATAGTGCGGGCATAGCCCGTGCAGGGGTGAGTATAAGCTACTCAGTAGGTACCCCGAGACCCCTGAAGGTCTCCCAAAATCCACAAAGGATAAAACACAAAGGAAAGATACAATCACGACATAACAACCGACACAGCTTAGGTATATTCCCATACATATACCTAAGTCAACAATTCCAAAACGCTCCAACCTCCGAGCCCAAGTACAACTCAGTCCACACATGGAAAGTATATGTATTCCACACAGGAAAGAAAAACGTAATCCCCATAGGATAGCACAATACAATCCACACGAGAAAGCAAACAGGATTCACCTCACACAGGTATACATCATCGAAAAGGTGAAAGAGATGATCAGACATAGATATTGAATCATCTAGCTAGGACCCACATAGGATACAAGACCAGCTGTCTTCATTGTTTCATCTATGCTGGGACCCACATAGGATACAAGACCAACACTGAATCATCAAAGCTGGGACCCACATAGGATTCAAGACCAGTACAGCTAGAAACCACATAGGATACAAGACCAGCTGTCTTCATTAATGCATCTATACTGGGACGCATATAGGATACAAGACCAGTATTGAATCATCTAAGTTGGGACCCACATAGGATACAAGACCAGCACAGCTAGGACCCACATAGGATACAAGACCAGCTGTCTTCATTGATTCATCTATACTGGGACCCATATAGGATACAAGACCTGTATTGAAACATCTAAGATGGGACCCACATAGGATACAAGACCAGCACAGCTCAGACCGACATAGGATACAAGACCAGCTGTCTTCATTGATTCATCTATACTGGGACCCACATAGGATAAAATACCAGTATTGAATCATCTAAGCTGGTACCCACATAGGATACAAGACCAACACAGCTAGGACCCACATAGGATACAAGACCAGCTGTCAGATCCACAAAGGATCGATAGGTACTAATCCCCGCAAAAGCCCACCCAGGATCTGACCCACACAGGTTCTGTAGCACTGATCCCTGTAGGATCACTGAGTGCTGTAGTCGTCGCCGTCGAATCCACTGAGGATCTCTGCAAAGTCGTCGTCGAAGTAACAGTCGCTGCCAGAACTAGGGTTCCCGCACACAGCAAGCTCGTTCGGGAGGGTCCGCTCCACGAGCCGAGAGGCTGATACATCAACTGTCACATAGTCCGAAGGTGATGTATCCAAAAGTTCCATATCTTCAACAGGAACTCAACGCAACAGACGGCGCGTCAATCGGACGCCCTGTCTGAGAGTTATTTGCTTTTTCGTTCCAGGGGTCCGATTGGTTTTTAAGGAAAAACCAACCCGACCATACTCCACCTGCGTCCAAACCTCGGGCGGAGTATTCCAAAAGATCTATCTCACTAAGAGGAACTCAACCAAGTCGACGGCACGTCAATCGGACGTCCGGAGTTCAAGATATGAGTGTTTCCACTCCGAGGGCCTGGTTGGTTTCGTGTACAAACCAACCCGGACGAACTCAAAGTATTCAGAAACCCTCAGTGCAATATACCGAAACGACCGTCTGGTTCGGAGGATCGCTACGCAACTGACGGTGCATCGATCGGATGTCTGTAGCCCATGATATGGGAATTTGACCGAATTGGTCCGAAATCGGGGGGTCTGGGCCCTGGCCGACCCGGCCGGCCATGACCTGGCCAGTGTGGTCGAGCAGAATCGCGGAGCGGGGTGCGCGAATCCCCCGCCCACCACTAATTGAGGCCGGTGGGGGATCCGCCAGCCACCAACCCTCCGGCGGCGCGCTGCCGTCGTCTTCCGCGGACCACCGGACGCGCTCCGGTGGTCCGTTTCTCCTGCCGTCTTCGCCTATGGTCCCTCGGGGACCCGAACTTCACTGCGAAGGAATTCAAATGCCAAAGCGGCCTGCTTCGTCGTTGCTCGTCAATCCGGACGTCAAAACTAATACCATCGTCTTTGTAGTTTTCCAGCGTGACCCGATGGTGCGGCGCCCCTTCACCGCAGCCCGACTCCAACCGCGGTTCTTTTGCGGTTTTTCAGCGCGATGCGGCGACATCGCAGAATTGATTCAAAAATTAATTGATTGCGTGGCATGAAGACATCGCTCATTCTTGCCACACGATTCTAAGCGGTGCGTCGGCACCGCGTCACTTCCATTCCATCCGCAACAACAAGAAATAAATAATAAGGGAGGGGGGGTGGCCGTGATTGTGCGGTCCGGCCTCCTCCCGTTAATCGATATCAAGTGGTCCGAAAATACGCGGATAAAAGACGGAAGAGAAATCACGTAAAGAAACACATAAACCCCCTACAACCTCATAAATAAAAAGAATCATAACAATAATCCCAACCCGCAAATTAGTCTTCTCGGATCAACATAATGTTTAGTTGATCCACGTTCTTAGATTTAGAAGGGAGTAAACGTGGGTTCACCAGCAGTCACAATTTAAATTCCCTACCTCGGTTCAGGAACGGTGCACATCAACGAGCGACGGAAGACGAGCGTTGTGGAAGTCGAGCGTCACGGAAAACGAACGTTGTTTCCGTTTACCTCGAGGTGCGTTCGAAGAGGAAACGTCGTTGGAAGAAGACTTCGCATTCTTCAGCGGAGATGTTCTTCATTGAAGAACGTTGTTCTTCTCGTTCTTGGTCGAGGTTGAAGAAGAAGAAGACTTCACGCTTCCCAAACCTCTCAAGCTGGCAAAAACTCTATCCATAATAAAATAAGACCACGTATTAATTTTATTAACACATCATAACCATTTGAATTTCAAGAGTATGAAATTAAGTAACTCAATTTATTAATTATAGAAATTTGTAAAAAATTAATGAAATTGAGTTTATGGGGAGTTAGGAAAGTGAGGGGTTAAGAGGAGTTAAGGGGTTTGAAATGGTGGGGGGGTTCGTGTGGGCCCCACCCTTTCAATTATCCACACATGGGAAGTTGGGTGGATGTGGGACACACCACCAACTTCCCATGGGAGAAATTAACCACCTTGATATGAAATAAAATTGATCCAACAATTTTATTTACTTTTTAATTAAACCCCATTAATTAACTTCTTCTCCTGCACAAACGCAACTACGGTAAAGGTTCTCTTAAGAATTTACCGGTGTTGCGAGTTCATCAGTGCCATCGGATTTCAATTCCGAGCACTGGTTCAAAAGATAGGACATCCCGCTCGTTCGTTCACTGAACGTACGCGAGCCAAACTTCAGAAATTGATTCCGGGAACTCCGGGCCTCGGAATCAGGCGCCGTCAGAAACTGCGTTCTTGTAAAATTCCATAGAAAATTAAGAAAAAAATTTCCTTGAAATTTCCAGGTCTTTACATATGTGAAACTATTGATCATAATTAAAGAGTTTAAAATCTAATAGATATGAATAATGACCTTAATTAAGAGACTAATATATTTATAATTATTATAGAATAGGTGAAATATCTTTTGTAAATGTATAAAGTAAAGGTACGGGTTTATTTTAAAATCTTATTTTCAGAATTATATTGTTTATTAATGAATTTCCATCAATAGAAATTATATGTTTGGTGACTCTAGAAACCCAAAAAAAATCCTCCTTTGTTCATTTCTTTGAATCAAATGTATTCTTACTATTTCTCTATCCTTTTGTTCAAAATTCACCGAAAGAGATTCTTTTAATTAAAAATTAACATGTCAATATTTTTGTTGTATACAATCTACCACATGTGAACATTCATTAAAATAATTTATGGATATCCTTTTATAAAATTAAATTATTAATGAGGTTCATTTTATGTTCAATTTGAGATTATATATAATATAATGAAATGATTTTTCTAAAAAAAATTCACGTGGTTAATTTTTTACATTAATTAGAAAAATGTGAACATAAAGTAATTTTATAATGTGTTCACATGAACAAATTTTCCCACTATTATGTTAATTATTCCTTAACATTAGTCCTTTAAATGTCATCATCTCTCTTAAAATTAATTTCTATTCCCTTGGAATTTTTAAATTTTTTTAAACAATTATCCAAATAAATTATTTTGCCTTCTTTTTTTCAAATTATTTTCAAATATTTTTATAAATTATTCTTTAATATATGTAAACAACCATTAATTTTTATTTCTCCTCACTAGGAGAATCCACTATTGATTTCATCCATGTTTTCTTGTAATACCAATTAGTATTTTCATATGGATGTTTTCTTAAAACATGTTTTCCTTCCTGGGTTAATTAACTTATGATAGAATTATAAATGTACATCAGTTCATGTGGAACAAAATTTAATGGGTTTTCATTATTTCATGTGTCGGTCAAGAATTATGCATCCCTCTAGTACATTTGATAAAGAATTATATCTAATGAGAGGACTTGTATATGATTAGATAGAAAACATAATACACTATGGGATTCATCCACAATGTCTATTGGAATATTGAGGAACCGAAAAAATTAAAAATATTTTTCCACTATGTGATGATGTTATTGGATGTGATACTTGATATAGGAAATCATTTTCTATGCTTATATGTATTCCAAATTCTTATGCATATATTATATTTTCAGGAATCATGATTATTAAATCATGTTTCTAGTTTAATACATATTTATTTTGATATTATTGTAAAAGAATTATTCCATAAATAATTATAACACCATGGGTTTTTATGAATTATTGTTTTTAAATAAATTAAATTTCATTCCAACCTTGTGTTACAAACAACACCATTTTTGGGAAATCTAAAATACATTGTTGACATTATTATTTAAATGTGACCATTATAACCTTGTTGTTAAACTTATAAATATGAATCATAGTAATTATTTTTAAATATTATGTATAATTTTTCATATGAATAAAATATATTGAATGAAATATTATATTGTTTTTTATAAAAGACTTTATGTGTTTTTAAAATACTATTTTCTCAATAAAAGATGATTATTATTTCTTATTATGAACAATAATGAAATTAATTTCTAAAACTTATAAAAAAAATTTCAAAAAAAATATTTAATTTTTTAAATCTTCATTTATAAATTATATAAGGGTAATTCATTGGATATTTTTGAAAATAATATTTTTTAGTAAATAGTTAAAAATTCTAGTTTTCGTTGAAAACCCACTTTTTTTTTAAATAATTTTTGTGGTTCATTTTTTATATTAGTGGGTTTAAAATTAAAATTACTTCAATTACATATCGTTTATTATAATTTATTTCATTTGAATCATATTCATATTATATTTTAAAAGAGAATATTTTTATGCTTTTGAACATTTTCTCTTTGAAAAACTGTTTTCTCATTGAGTATATAGGTTTAGCATTAAATTAGAATTTCCAATTATATAATTGGATTCCATATTTGGAATCATAATAATATATATTATTCAGTATGGAATCTTTTTACCATAATTAATAGTAAAACAAGAAAAATAATATTTACTGTAGTTAAGTTAATAATTGATTTATTTGGGGTTAAACTAAATATATTATAGTTAAAATGAAAAAAAATTCCTGACCCCATTTTCTATTCATCTTTAGACCATATATATTCTATAATTGTTAATGGTCTATTTTATAAATTTTTTATATGATAAAAATGCCTTTACACATTTTTTTATTAGAAATTATACATGTGCCACTCACCCCACATATAAAAGGCCATCGACTCTCCTCTCATTTTAATACATCTAGAAAAGTATATATTAGCCAATAAATTCCCAAATAACTTCCTTAATTCCATCCTCAAATTCTATAATCCTTATTTTGGTCATAGATTTAACCTCGGAAGGATTACGATGCACGCCTAAGGAAGTTACTCAAAGAAGAGGTAATGTTCTTCAACGAACGTCTTTATTTTATGTCATCCTCCACCTAATTAAATTATTAACAAACCAAGATAAAATAATAAGTTCATTATGTTACATGTATTAAAAAATTTATATATTAATTGGTTTTCCTACAACAATCTCCGCTTCCATCAAATTGGATACAATATCATTATTTGTGAGTTCGGTGGTCTACTGCCTCGCGAACTGATGTTATTTATTTTTCATCACCACATCTCAAGGTTGATTATAATGTTGTATTAATTATTTTTGTACTATATGTATGATATTATTATAATTATAAAATTATTATATAACATATACATTCATAATATCCATTGTGTGGGAATATGATAATGTCGCTTGTGTGTACAGCGAACTACCACCTCGCGAAGTGATGTGATATGTACAAAGTTTAATTTTCATGGAATAAGGATGTTTTTAAATAAAATATGTTTTATATATAACATAAAAATGATTCTTTAATTTTAATATATCACGTAAATTTATTTCATTCAATCTTTTAGGAAAATAGAAACAATGTTCATGCGTATAAATGACCTACCATCTCAATGAACAATGTATTTAATTTTCCATACCTAAATATAATGGATTACTCTAAACAATTATATACATAATATATATTATATTTTTCTATTTAATAAAATTATTAATCTGATGTATCCATGATAAATGTAGGAGGAAAAAAATAAAAAATAACAACCTAAACGAAAAAAACAGTTATTTCCTGAAATGTGACTCTCATAAGGAATAGTTAATAAGCGGGTAATAAAAGTAAATAAGAAAATAATATATTTTATGATATATAAAAATTTGGTTTTTAAATATTTTTATAAAAATATATTTTTATTATATTGGAGTTTTGGACTTATATAAGGGAATTTATGACTTAATGTAAGGGATCATTATCTCAATTTCCATTCATTAAGACATACATCATGTTATGAACATATCTTCGTTTATTTTTTGTATATAAATACCATTTGACATGTTTTATCATAAATTTATTTATTCTAAATATATAATAATATTTAATTGATTATATTCTTTCATGTGACTTATGATTTAATTTTACCAAAGTGGTAATGATTATATGTTATAATCCCATCATTTATCACGATTTCCCCTGATTTTTCATTCAAAGATGAAATATTATTATCTAAATCTCAAGAAAGGAATGTATTTTATTATCTTGTGGTTATTTAGGTGGAATATATTTTCCCTTACTTTTCCTATCTTTATATACTCTATATTTCAAGATAATTTTTTAAGAAATATAATCTTTTATTACCCTCTTCAGTTGAAAAACCGTTCTCTTTGAAAACCATTTTTTATAAAATTGTTTTCAAAAAATGATTTCACCTTATTAAAAAAAATTATTATAGAATTTTTTACGCTTGTACGTATTTTTACAATTTTTTTTGAATGGAATATTACTTTTGTTTCCCAAACAATGACCATTTTTCTTTTAATGAATATGTGAAAGGGCAATTAGGTTTTGTTTGAACGGCCTCAATATAATTCCACACTATCATGAACAATCATTAATTTGAAGCTCCCTTTATAATATTCTAATGTTATTTTCAATGAAATTAATTTTGAATATTTTGTATGTTTGAAAAAATGAAAGTGGATAAGATATTTTTCTTCATGAAATGTAATAAAATATTTTTAAAAATTCCCTTATAATTTTTCTAGGTTATTTTCAATGAAAATGATTTCAAAAATATTTTATGAATTTTTAGTTTTAAAAATATATTTTAAAATAAAATTTATTTTCATCAATAAATGTCCCATTATATCTTTATAATTCATGTTCCTCCTGATATTAAATCCCTTAATGTTACAAATGATTTATTAGAAATATAATCCTTTTGTACCATTAATATTCATTCACTAAATGGTTTATTTTTATGATGAAAAGATGTTTATAAAACCCATTTCTCTCTCAGTGGTTATAAAATCATTAAATTCTTATAAAACTTGTTTATTTTCTAGGTTTATACTCTATTGAAATGATAAAATGATTGGGAAAATTATACCTTTTCTACATGTTATGATATGAATAAATTCTTATGAAGTCAGTTTCATTTCTGGGTTATGATATTATGAATGTATTATGATATTGTGGAATAAATATGTATTATTTTAAATATTTGGATGGTTGGAACATATATCTTTCTCACATAAATTTGGAAAATATTTATTACTTTTAAGATATGAAGGACTGGAACAGGGAGTGAAAGTAGCTCGTTAAGAGACATTTCTTTCTATGATGCCATTGGGAGTGAACCTTGACCACTATGAAGTTTGGTGGGTGAAACCATCACACTATTATGGACATGTAAGAAAACATTTAATAATATTGAGATTATTTCATATTCTATAGAATTTCACAATTCTACGACTTATTCGTATATTATTCTCATGTGGATCAAGTTATTTGATTTGCTTATGATTCATGTCTTGTTAACTACCAATATTGTTTCCATGACTCAAGATTAGGATCATTTATATAAGGGGCATGGTTTTCAAATATGATTATCATGTTCACATAACCTTATGTTCTTGTTATTCTTACATATCTCCCTTGTTGACCCATACTGAGCATATAGTCATACTGTTTCTTATGTTTCCATTCCCAAGTTTATAATTAAATTTATTATGTATGACTTGTCTAATAAGCTTTATATTTTTCAATAACTTAGTGGAATATGATTTAGTTCTCAAATGAACTAGTTTTTTGTGTTTCCATGTTTCCAAAGGCACTATACCATTACAATCCTTAGCCCTGAATACGTATAATGTAATGAATTTTCATCTAAAGAAATATAACATCTATGTATGATAATCCTGGTTCATTACAGTTGGTATCATATGATAGATCTAGTTAAATTTTGGAAAATATAAAGGAAAAACATTACTTATATCCCTAAGGACTTGTCGATGCACAATTATATAGATGATTCAATGTATATAAAAAGGTATTGGAATTTTAGTTGACTATATAGAGAGGTTTTTCAAAGAAATTAGAACCATATTTGTTTACTATTAGTGGATGTAAATTGGGCTTATTGGTACCTAGGGGTAACAAATTTAATTAAGGAACACTGATTTGGACTCGATCATTAGCTACTGCATGATAGTGGGCCTCACTACATACCCAATTTGACACTCATAGGGGATATTATTTGGACATTCACATACTCTTTTTAAAACATCATGAAGGATATAAATAGATGGTGCTATGAATAACTGAGGATAAACATAATGTGTTAAAGATGTAAAATAATGTGTCATGTTTTAGATAATCTATTAGTCATTTTTAATTATTATGTGGTTTCACACTAATATTATTTTCTCTTACACAATATATTTTTTTGTTTTAGTAAATGATTGGACCACAAAGGTGTTATGTCAATGCGGGTTTTAATGGAAAAGGATATTATTTTCCTCCAAGGAAAAAAACTCTATTGGGGGGGTAGAATGTAAAATCTAATTTTTATGCACATACAACTTTATCAAGAAACAAATCATAATGATATTACAAATAAGAAATTGTGAGAAAAAATTATTTTTACATCTCTATGAGGAAATATCTGCCATCATTCAGAGGATTATTTAGTCCACTAGTTACTAAAGAAATTAATTAGTGCCACAGAAATGATATTTTTCAATCACCAGTGTTAGGAACATATAAAATCCATTTTGACATCTTTCATTTGGAATGAGTAGTTCATAAATTTTGAGTTTTCATCAAGACTACAAGGGAACGTGATGAATCTTAGTCCATAGATTTGGATGAGATAAAGAACATAATATTTAGTATATACAAATTTGATATTTGTTTTACGAAGATGGATAAGGAGTTCCTTAAGATAAATCAAAATGGTATTGAATCCATTGGTACCTATGAGGAATATATTACATGAATTTCAAGGAAAACTTCTAATATTACCATCTGACCTTATGTTAAGGTTGACCAATTATTTAGTGGAATAAAACAAAGAATCTAAATGTTGTTAATCATAATAGACATCAGTATATATGTAGAGATTTTTGGATACACTGTCAAGGGGGAAATAGAGGATGGAGTTACGTATCAATCTCATGTTTTTGGTAACTAGAGAAAAATTGAATTTAATGAAAAAATTAAAATCAATGGAAAGAAGAATATGATCTTTCTTTTATGATCAATTATTGTTTAGAAACATGGAGGGAATTTTTTTAAGGGGACTAGTAAATATTTTAAGAGTGGAAGGGAAGGTCTGTCTGGGCCAAGCCGAGAAGAATGATGATCATATTCATGTATTATATTTCATTATTAAGGAATATTATGATGAAAATAAAATAAACTTAAATTGAATTTGGATAAGAATAAGACTGGACATAATATTTAATAATTCATACTCACAATTATTTAAAAGGCCTATCGTATTCTGGTAAAGTTGGCTGAAAGAAAAGGTTCATTGGATTTACATTGAATCTGAAATGAAAGGTGTGATCATATTAAGGAAGCATATTTATGAATGTAAAGGGTTAGCGGACTCACTCAGAGTTTTACATGGATGGTGAGATCATAATGGTGGATAATTTGAGTCTACATGTCTAAAAAATAAATCTACCAATTCCTTTTTAATTTGAATTTGACACAGATCATAATAAAGTTGTTAAAATTGTGATGCATAATTGATGATATAAAGGGGGAGAAGAATTGTTTCCAATAATACTTAGATTAATCATATATGGGTGGAAAAATAGATAAGTAGCATTCAATTGTATCTAGTCTAATTTGAATTAAGACAATCATATTTAGGAGGTTCTTGAAAGAATATTGGTTCCTTGAGGAATGGTATGTTACAATACATTCCATTATAAGTCAGATGATGCTAAATATGATCTTTAATGTATTAAAAGTCATGAAGGAATCCATGATAAAAGATGACATTTGTGAAATGATGAATGTTTGTAATGCTAAATATTTCTGGTTCCAAAATCATTATAATGAGTTCATTGGATTTATATTCATTTAAAGAAAGAGAATATTTGAGGCAAATGTGACAAACTGAAGGTATTGGTTTTCAATCAGTCCAAAATCAAAAAGTTATAAATATTTAGAGAATGTATTTCATTAGTATCGTATTCATAAGATAATGTAAAACACTATTTTTCAAATTATTTTAACAATTGGGTCAAGTGGATCAAGAGAGAATATGAAGTAGAAGTTGTTGAATGTGTTGTCAAAGGGGGAGAGTAATATTGAAAAAATATGTTTGTTTCATCATCTAGTATAGAGTAATGTAATTAAGTAATCATATAGTGTAATAAGAATGAATTATCAAAATAGAGATTTTCGAAGAAGATGAATGCAGTTTGTTTCTTCATAATTTCAACCTACTATGAAGAAACAAAATAAATAAATATGATTGAAAAATTAGAATTTTAAATTAGAATTTCACTATGGATTATAATGAAATAGTGAAGAAAAGCCATAGTTTTCAGAAGAATAATGAAGGATCAAGAATAATTATAAAATGTTTAAAATTCAAGACACACCCGAAATTAATGGAAACATTAAAATTCATGTGATTTGGTTGAGCAGGAAACAATTTCAAATTCCTTCGAAAACAATATTTGGGTCACCTATAAAAGGTGATAAGTACATTGTACTTTTTTAAATGGATGTACTATTCATATAGGAAGAGATAGAATCTCATATTTCAAATGAGATAATATGTTTTACATATAGAGCTATGTTGAATAAGTTTTTTATATATAAATAATAGGAGAGGAGACAAGATTGCAACACATTTAATGGATCATCATATTCAGATGATTATTTTACCCATCTAGTTATCAAATTGATTAGAATTATCATATTGGGATTTATATAATAAAGAATTATGTTAATATAATTGTCTAAACCATATTATGATAGAGTTACATTTTTTCGTATTAACCAATCAAATTTGGTAAATCAGAATGGGAGAATCAGACTAGAAATTGTACTATGTTTCATATCAAAGTCCTCAAAGTTCGTATCGGTTTCTAGGTTGTAAAGTGGAGATTTTTTAAAAAATAATAAATTTAGGGATGTTGATTACGAAATATAGGAAACATGTTTTGTTATAAAATCTTTTTATTAAATCATATATGCTAGAGAGAGGGCACACACTATTGGATTGTTTACATAGTACTACATGGCCGAAATGGAATATCCTAGTCGTTATATTCCTCAAAAAAGGATTTTTTTTCTAGTGTATTGTGGGGTATTGGATAATTCCTAAACCATAAAAAGGTCTTAACTAATATTATTGAATAGTGAACCTCATAAATTATTATCTTCCTAATGTTGTGGGTTTGAATTGATTTTCAGAAGTTAATTTAATATTTAACAAGAAGGAAATTTTATCTCATTTGTAAAGACACATAAAAAATAAATGATATCATTGATTCACTCCTCCCATATTAATGATACAATTACCCTAATATTCCACATTCAATTGGTATCATAGTGAATTTTCCCTTCATTTTTTCATAGCTGATGTTTTGAAGAAAACTTTTCATAGAGAATCATAACTTTATGAACAATAAATGCATTTTGATCTTTTATGGTATGAATTTTTACATCTTGGAAGATATAATGATTCCTTATCTTATATATCTTTAATATGATGTTCATGAAGCTGAAAAAGTTGGATTTCACCTATTTATGATAAAGTGTATCTTATATCTGTTTATAAAAAGGATCATGAGATTTATGGAAGGGAGAATAATGATTTACTATGATAATGTTTTAAATGATAATTCCTAAAGGTGAAAGGTGTTTCCATATACCTAGGTAAATGGGACACATTGAAAAACATATGTGGAGGAAATACAAAAGGGAAGAAGAGAAAATTGAAAATCTATAGATTATGGTATGAATATTTGAATATTGGAGAGTTCGAATCTATTGGGGACTTCTTTACTAGAGTGAATGAAATGGTTAGCACTAAAATAAGCAATTTTGAATTGTAAAACAATTATACAGTTGTTGAAAATATCTTGAGAGTCCATCCTAATAATTTTGATGATAAAATAACATTATTAGAATATAGTGATCCTAAAACATAATCTCTATTTCATTTTCATAGTACTCACATCACTTATAAAATGAGAAGGGTGAAAACTATGAAAACATTCCCAAAGTTTATAGAGAAACGTCTTTCAAGGATGTAGAGAAATAAATTTCAAATATGATTCTTATTGAAGATTAATATGGTGATTTTGATTCCAAAAATGAGGTAAGTAAAAATATTTATCATTTTTTATCCCTTTCTTCTAAAAATTGGAAAAGAGGTACATGGAAATATAATTGAAAACTTCTGTTGAAATGTTTTCAATGTACAGCTCCAGGGAAGTTGGCATAAAATTTCCTATAAAGAAAGAACAAATATGACATTAACGAAGACTAAAAGAGGCCAAGAATGTCATGGAATAAATTTGGATTAAAATTAAAATAATTTTCCAAAGGTAAAGATAAATTTTTTTTTAAAAGTAGAAGTTTCTTATATAAAGATGAATATGAAGAAGAGTATGATACTGAATTAGAAAAAATAGATGATTATGGTGTTGAGAGTACTTTAATTTCCATAATTTCTGATGAATAATTCTTAAGAAGTAGGTCTGAATAAGAAGAAATTGAACTAGAATTTCATTTTAAATAGGATTTAACTATATGTTAGGGAAATATTAGAAGTCTTGAAAAGAAAAACAAGAAGATAGAATAGAAATATTATTAAAAATTTCTATAAATATTCTTTGGAGAAAAGAATATGATGTTGGTGGAGGATAAAAATTTAAAGAAATATCTTAAGGAACAAAAGAATCGTAAGGAACATATGGATGTGAAGCTGAAGGAAAAAAGAAGAAGAATTGGAACTTGCCCAAAAAAACAATCTAAAGTTGAACATAAAGGTACAAGATTAAAAAATTCAATCCCTAAGTTTTGTAAAATTTTTCATAATGGGAAACCTTATAATTATTATCAAAAGTAAACTACAAAAAAATATGGAAATAAAATTATTTTTTAAAATAAGAAAGCTAGGGAAGTTATATATGGGGCTAAGATTATCAATGTGGATAATTTAGAAGTTTCAATATACCTTGAGTCTGAAAATGTTCCAATTTTTTTTGAATACAGATATTTTTATTCTAGTTGTTATAAGGATGATACGAAAAATATGTCTCTTATTTATAATAGAATTTTTGGTGGTTCAGATATGAAATACAAGAAGGTTTCTAAGATACATATTTACACCACCAATCATAATATAAGTTTTAGTGTCAAGTACCATTTCTATTTCTACTTCAGGTATTGTGGTGGATCGTTACCTGTATTATATATGTAATGGTTCGACAAAAAATATTAGCATTATTCCATAGGTTATGAAAATAGATGTTTGAAGGGGACTTAATTCTCTCAAGGAATGATGTTTGAGAAGGTTTTTTTTGATGAATCTTGAGATAGATGGATTAAAAATTAAAAATAAGTTCGGACACCTAGAAACTATTTTTGAATGATAATAAAAACAAAGGAATCTTTTGAAGGGTTGTCTTGTTTTTATACCTAATAAAAAATGTCTCTTAACAATTCTCGTAATACGGAGGTAAATAAATAAAAGGGAAACAGATATCTTATTGTTGAAACTACTTTGAATGATTTAAAAGTAAAATGACATTGAATTCTTGATAGTGGGTGTTCATCACATATGGAAAAAGATTTTAAATTTTTAAATAATGTAAAATATATTTAAGAAGGAACATTGGAATTTGGAGATGATTAATACCTATGAATAAAAATTTCAGATCAGTTTTCCTTGGGAAAAAAATTGAAATCCAAGAAAACATTATACATTGATGGGATGATATAAAACATGATGTGTGTTTCACAATTATGTGGCAAAGGTAAAAAGGTTATTTTTAGGAAATATGGATTTATTTTGAAAAGTGAGAATTATGGAAAGATAGTTTTGAGATGCCAACATACAAAAAGAAACTTATTTCATGTTGGTAAGGCACAAAAATCATGTTACTTGAGTATGATTCAATATAATTAATTGTGGAATAAAAGTCTAAGAACGTGTGTAAGAGAAATATGGGACAATTATTGAAGTGAGATAATTTCTGTGAAATACCTATTTTTCCAAGAATAAGAGATCGATTTTGTACTATTTTTCGAAAGAGAAATATTTTAAATTCAGTGCATAAATTTTTTTACATTTGTTCAAAAAAAACCCATGGAACTTATCCATTCTGATATCTATGGGTTGATATGAAAAACAAAATCAAATAATGTAGATAAGTATTTAAGAAGATTAATTTTTTAATTTACTCACAATACATGTGTTACATATATGAATCATAATTATGATGATTTGAAAATATTTAAAATTACCAGAAGGAAAGATGAGAAGGAATGTGAGTATTAAATGAAAAAGTTAAGTAACAATAATGTTGGTGAGTATAATAATGATTAATTTGGATGTTATCTTGAGAAATATGGAATTCGGCATGATCATAGTTCCTCATACACTCCTCAATAAAATGGAATTTCTCAAAAAATGAATAGAATTTAGTGGAAATGGGAAGAATTATGTTACATGATCATGGTATTTCTCATTATTATTGAAGAAAATCCATGAGTACATATATTTATAGTTAAAACTAGTGTTTATATAGGAAAAATTCATATATTAATCCTTATAAAATGTTTTATTGAAACAAAGCTCCATTTTAAACACTTACGAGTTTGGGAGTCCATGTTTTACAATGAAGAAATGTGCAAACTATGGAATGTTTTGAGAAGAAAGTAAAATATGGAATATTTATTTTCTATTCTCTAGATAGAAGAGGATACAAATACTTCAACAATGAAACAGGATAATTTTGGATTCTATTGATATGAATGTTATTGAATGATCTAAGGAAGATAAACATGCTCTAGCTAATAAGGAAGTTGGCCAGGATATAGAATGATGTGTTAACAATGATATGGATATTGAAAATTGTAATCCTACTCAAGAAGATGAATTAGATTCTGTTATTTCTAGTTATTAGGAATATATTCAAAAATATCATCATATTATGAAGAATCAAGTAGACTATTATAATATCATTTGTGATCAACATTTGAAGGTTCAAACAATAAGAATATAAATTTTTATTACGCATACTTCATTGTAATCCAATGTTAAGACAAATGATGTAAAATAATCTTTTTGTATCTATAATTTGTTCAAAACATGATAGATAAGGTGGATTACAATAAAAATAATGATGAATGGGAACTTTTACTAAATCCATATACATAAATTTAATTTGTACGAAGTGGATTTTCAAAATTAAGCTAAATATAATCATGATGTGAAATGGATCAAGGAATAACTTATGTATAAAGAATACTAAAAAATTGAGGGTATTAATTTTGAAATGACCTTTGCTCCATTGGAATTATTATAAACAATCAGAACATTTCATATAATTACCACATAGTGAAGTTACAAATTCATTTAAATGGATGTTAAATCTGTATTCTTGAATGGTGATCTTGATGAAGAAGTTTATATTGAACAACATTATGCATTTGTTTTTGGGAAATATGAATGTTATGTATGGTGATTGAATAATGCTTTATATGTGATAAAACTATATTCGAGGGCATGGTATAACAAATTGCATACTTTCTTAAGGAAGATTAATTTCATGAAAGAATGAGTTTATTGAAATATTTACTTAAAATAATTTCAAGATTATTCTCCCATTGTAATTATGTATATTTATGACACTATAATTGCTGAAAATAATGAAAGAACATGTAAAATATTTGTTCATGAAATGAAAAAGGTCTTATATATGACAATTCTAGGGGAAATGAAATACTTTCTTGGGTAACAAGTTTTACAAAATAAGAAGCATGTTTTTCAATCGCAAGAAAATTACTCTATGGAACGTCATAAAAGGTTCAACATGGAAGACTCAAATCATGTTTCCACGCCGATTTTATATGGAAAAATGTTTTTTGAATATGGTTAAGGAAAAGAAGTTGATCAAAAATAATTTTAAAAGCTAATTGGATATTTTTGTATTTGACTTCCCCAAGACCCTAAATTTTTTATAATGTCACCTTATGTAAAATATTTCAGATTTATACTAAATAAATTTATTTACATGCTGGGAATTGAATTCATAGATACATCCAAGGAAAAAAATAGAAGTCAGATATGATTTCTTAGGGAGGATTGATTTTTTTGGTATTCAGATGCTAATTGGGTAGGAAATGTTAAAGATATAAGATCCACCTATGGAGAAGTATTCTTTCTTTGAAGGAATTTCATTAGTTGGTATACGAAGAAACAATATTTAGTAACTCCAAGTATGAATGAAGTTATATATGTTACTGCTACTCTAGAATCTACTCAAATTATGTGGATACAGACTCCAATATTATAATTACTTATGATGTAAAGTAACCCTTTCTCTTCAGTTTTGATAATAAAAGTAAAATCAATATCACTTTAATTCTAGTTCAACATTCTAATTCAAAACATATAGATATAAAATAACATTTCATCAAAGAACATGTGGAAAACAATGAATTGAATCTGTAGTATATATGAACTTCATAACAAGTTGAAGACATTTTCATAAAACCATTACTAAATGACTCCATTTCTAAATTGCGGTTTAACATGGGTGTCCAACATCTTTCTCATCATGGTTTAGGTATTTGATTTTCCAAAATCTATTTCCATTTATTTAGATAGTTTTTTCATAGGTGTATAAGTTTTTCATAAATATATTCTTATGGAATCATGTAATAAGGGGGAGTTTTGGGAAGGCTGTGAATTCAGAATTGTAAGTGTGTGAACTATTATAACAATTTTTTGGGGTGGTTTTTTGATATATATCATTGTATTATAGGGAAGTTGATGATGAGGATGTTGAAGATGAAAAAGAAAATTCGAAAAGTATTTCATTATCACTACTCCTAGAAATAATTGTATTGTTACCAATAATTCTTGTTTCCAACAATGAGTTATCTCACATAGGCATATTATGTTTTACGTGTAATACATAGTTTATGGATACAATGTTTTATGATTTGTGAAACATGGTTAAAAACAAAATCAAAAGAGGGATATTATTAGGGTAAATGTGAGAATAATGATGATCATTTTCAGGTATTGTCTTCTATCATTTAGGATGTTTAATAATAAATGAAAATTACCACACTTTGTATTTGGATGAAAATTTTATTGACCATAAAATTCAGGAAATAGAAATCACAATTATTTAGATGGTCCATCATATTCCGGTGATGTTAGCTGGAAGAAAAAGGTACATTAAATTCACAATGAATCTGGGATGAATGTTTTGATCATATTTAGGAAGAATATTTCTTAATGTAAATTATCTTTAGAATAGATATGTTTTTTGTATGGAATGTATAATAGTAATGGTGGAGAATCAGAGTCTCCATTACTATGACAATAAATTTTACGATGCTTTTCTATTTTTTTATTTCTCATAAATCATAAGAACATTTTGAAACTTATGATGAAATATTGATGAAAGAAGGGGGAAGTGTTTACAATCATACTCAGATTAATCATACCTAGGTGGAAATATGAATAAGGGGTTTTCAATCACATTCATCCTAATCATAATAGTTCCAATCGTATTCAGGTTTAGATGGAAATAATTATAGTTTCTAAAGGAATGAGAAGTTACAGTACATTCCATTGTAATTCTGAAAATTCTAGAGTAGTTCATTAATGTATTTGAAGTCATGAAGAATTCATGATACACGATGACATTTTTTTAATGAAGAAATTTGGTAAATATAATTTTTTGTCTTAAAATCACTATAATGTGTTCATTGGATTCATATTTGTTTAATGGAAAAAAAATATTTGAGGCCAATGTGATAAATCAAAGGTACTGGTTTTCAGTCAAACCAAAGGAAAAAAGTTTTAAATCATCAGAGAATGAAGTTGATGGGTAATTTATTTGTAAGAGAAAGAAAATAACAGATTTTTTTGAAATAAATTTATCAATTGGGTGAAATGGATCATGATAAGGTGTAATGTATAAGTGGTTTCATGTATTGTTAAAGGGGAAGCATGATATTCAATGAAGATGTTTTTTTTCTTCATCTTGTGAAGAAAACAGTAATGAAGATATCATAGCAAAAATATGAATGAATAATATAAATATATTTTTTCAGATGAGATGAAATTTTTATATTTCGTCATAATTTCAAATCGGTATCGAGCATTATAATGAAGAAATCGGGGTAAAAATTAGAATGGGAAATAAAAATAATATTGGGGTTTAAAAAGAAATTTTGAAGAAGAAAATAAGTGGATACAATATTCAATAAATATCAATAAGAATTAAATAGTGCTGATGAATTCAAGATGCACCCAAAATTCAGGGAAACGTTAAAATTTTTGTAATTTGGTTGAGCGGGAAACAATTTTAGTTTCCTTCCAAACCCATCTTTTAGTCACCAATAACATGAGATAAGTAAATTATACTTTTTCTGATGAGAGTACTATTCATATAGGATGAGAGAGAAGCACTACATTTCTATTGAGAGATGAAGTTTTCATTATTGAGCTATTTTGTAGAATATTTTTCAGACATATGTGAAAGGAGAAGATATAGGATCGCAATGTATTCATTAGATCATCATATTCATCTAATCTAGATAGTTATCATACTGAGAAAAATTATCATATTATGATTTTTGGACTAAATAAGGGGGAGTTCATAATTGTCTCAACCATATTCTAACAAAGAAATATTTTTTCATATTGATAATTTGGATTGGGTGAATGGGATTTGGAGAATCAGACTAGAAATCTGGCAGAGTTTCATATCAAATTTTTCGAAGTTCTAACAATCTTCTAGGTAATAATGTGAATAATTTTTAAAAGAATACATTTTTAGAAGTTGAAAAGAAGAACACATAACATGTTTTTTTACACAAACTTTTTATTACATCGTTTGTGATAGAGGGAGAACACACACTATTGGATTGTTAACATAGTTCTATACAAGTGAAAGGGTATATCATACTAATCAAATTCCACACAAAATGATTATTTTCTATTGGATTATTTCCAAAATAATTACCAAGGGAATTTCTATTCTTAATGGATAACAATCATTTTAAATTCTTGGGTTCCTATCGATGTTTGTTTGAATTGTTTTTATACAAGGAGTGTAATATTTAAACAGAGGTGAAGGATGAATCATTTTCATGGAATCATAAAAATAAAAAATACATTTATTCACCACATCCACCTCTTTGGGATAAATTTATCTAGACTGGGCACTTTCAAGTTCATCATGAAATTTAATGTCGAAGTGATGGGAGTCAGTTAACTAATGATGAAAATAAAGATAAAGGTCCATAAAATGGATCACCAACACTCTAGTGTTTCAAATGGAAGGATTATGGTAAATATGCTACAAAATTACAAAATCATAAGATTAATAATGATGATCAATGTCAGGAAACTTTTATGCTATGTTACAATGGAAAATATCTTGTGATCACTATTTCTCATGAGGGGAATGATATTGATTTGGTGAAAGGTACATTTACCATCCAGTCTAGAACTGATAATGTCTTATTTGATTTTAGATCTACCCATTATTTCATATATATAAATAATTTTCTTTGGGTATCAAGATTCCACCCAAATAATTATATTTTGAATTAATAGTGAGTAACCCTAATGGTATAGTGGTCTCATCTCATGTATATAATTCCTATTTAGTTTCCATTCATGGGAATGTCCTTGAAAATTTTGGAATTCTTCCTATGGCTGAACTTGATGTTGTCTTTAGAATGGAATGGTTTTCTCAACATATAAATTCCATATTAATCGTCGAGGAAGGGAATTCATGTTTTATAGTCCAAAACAACCTATGACCCTTTATCGTTGTGATGATAAATGTAGTCTTCCAATATAAATCAAATCCATTGTATGGGTTTCAATCCTATATAAAAGGGAAACTTATCTTAGATGGTTGGGGAGGAACTAAATATCAATGATACACCTATTTTGTGGGATTTTTTTTATGTATTTCACAAATAAATTTATAAACATTCACCAAAACATGATGTTGAGTTCCAAATATAACTCATACTTTGTTCCACACCAATTTCAAAGACTCTCTATAGAACAACCCCATTGAGTTGAAGGAATTGAAAATTCCACTCTAGGAGAACCTCCAAAAAGGGATTCATTCAACCATGTTTGTAACCATGGTATGAACCTTCTCTTTTTTGTTAGAAGGAAATATGGTTCAATGTGACCTTATATTGATTATTTATATCTAAATAAGATCAATATCATGAAAAATTATCATCTACATAGTATTGATGGTATATTTGATCAACTATATAGAGAACAATATATTTGCAACATTTAACATCATTCAAGATATCATCTATTGATAGTTAATATAGAGGATATACCCAATAATATATTCCATTCAATGTATGGATGCTATTAATATGAATTTATTACAATTGATGATACTAATTCCCCATTCATCTTCTAATATTTAATGAATATATTCTTTGGAGGTTACATTGATCAGTTTGTGGTAGTATTTATCGATGTCATTATTATTTATTCAATGATAAAGGAATATCATCATGAACACATTAGAATTTTAATAAATATCACAAGGAAGGAGAAACTATGTGAAAATTTTGAAATGATTCATTTTTAGCTGAAAAAGATTTCATTTTTGTTTTAATAATCTCAAATGTGGGTATATCGGTAGATTCATCAAAGGCGATGTCTATTAAGTATTGTCCCAAACCAACCATGGTTATAGAGATATGTTATTTTATTCTTCTAGTTGTATATTATCAATATTTTGTGGATAGTTTATCATGACTATCTTATCCACTCACCATGTTATCTCGGAAGGGATCCAAGTTCCAATGGATTGATGAATGCAATGAAATTTTCAATGAACTGAAAAAAAGATTAATTTTCACAATAGTTCATACAATAACCTATAGTGGGGAAGGTTATTTACTCTATAATGATTCATCTATGAATGTATATGGACTTATTCTTAGGAAAAATTACATGGGTGTAGCATATATCTCACAAAAATTGATGAATCATGGGAATTACCCAACTCAATATTTGGAATTAGAAATAGTAATGTTTTTCATTAATTATATGGAAGAATTATGTTTTTTGAGAATTTTTTCATATAAATATATATATATACAACTTTCATTAAATTATAAAGTATATTTTATCATATAAGGGGTTTCATATAATCCATATTAGATGGTTAGATTAGATTAAGGATTATGAATAATCAATAAATTAACACCCTAGGAAAGTAAACAAGGTGGCTGATGCCTTGAGCTGAAAGGATCATGCTACATTATCTATGATGAGGTTCACAAAAGATCCATTTTTTCTAGATATTCAGCAGACGGATCTAAATATATTTAATGATGGGGGTATTTCTTGTCTTTTCCAATTTAATTCTCAACCATATATCTAATTATGGAATAAATATTCATATAAGGAATATATATAGTTGGGAAATAAGGTCACAAATATTCCTGGGTATAACTATGATCATGATGGGGTGATAAGGTTTTGTAACATTGTCTGTGTTCCTTCTATTCAACACTTATAGAAGGATTTTTTATAAGAAAATCATAGTTCATCATTCTCTATTCATCCGAGAAGTATGAAGATGTATAAAGAATTGAATGAGTTTTTATGGTGGGACGAAAATAAAGGGAGATATCACAATGTTTATATTTTGGTACTTGATCTATTAGAAATATAAGGATGAGGAAAAAATTTATATAGAGATGTTACATCCCTTGACTATAGAATAATGAATGTGTGAGAATGTCATCATGTATTTTTCTTCAGACTCCCTAAAAAATCTAAAGGTAATAATGATATATGGTTTATAGTCGATTTCCACAAAAATACATCTCCCTTTATCAAAATTATATAACTCTTTTATCTTGATAATATTTCCATTATATAAATTAATCAAGTGGTATGGTTTCATTGAGTACCACCTTAAAATTTATCTGATCAGTATATGATGGTAACATTGAATTTTTTATTTACGTATTCAATTAGATCCAAATACATAGTTATGATTACGAAATTCATATCATCCTCATACATATGGTTTTCCTGAGAGAAAAAATAAAACCCTATAGGATATAGAGTGATATTTTTTTTGGATTTCAATGCTGGTTACAATCAATACGTTCCTATAGTTGGGTTTTTGGGCAATAATAAATTTCACTTAAGAATTAATATGCCTCTTTATAAATCCCTCAATGGAAAGAAGTGTAATGATCCAATGAACTAGAATAATGTTGGATAAAGGATGTTATTGGATCCTATGATAGTATAATAAATTGTTGATAAGGTTTGATCTATTCGGAAACACATCAATGTTGCTCAAAGATGATATTTGTTTTATGAAAATCATAGAGAAGATCTATAATTTGGAGTTGGTGAAAAGGTGTTACCAATAATATCTCTATGGAATAAGATAATAATATTAATATATAAGGAAAAATAAGAATTGTGTATATCATTACCAGTAAAAGTATTTATGTTATTTGGATAGTCTCCTAGGTTGGAACTTCCACCAATACTCCATCAAGTTCATGATGTGTTCTACGTATCTATCATAAGAAACTACATAACTGATCCTAAAATTGTACCAAACTCAGCGATAATTCAACTAGAGATGGATCATTCTAATGGGGAATACATAGTTATTATTTTTCATTAGAAAGTTAAATTTATATTAAACATGAACACTCACCTAGTCAAGATTTTGTGGAAACACAACCAGTCTGATGAAGCTATGTGGGAATTGGAGGAAATGATGAGGCAAAAGTGTCATCATTTTTTTATATCAGAGTGATGAATTTGGATCTATAACTTTTGTTTATGGGGGGTAGAATATAACACCCGAAGTTTTTATGAATTATAATATTTTAAAGAAACTAAATTTCATTGATATCTTCTGTTATACGCAACTCCAAGTTTTATCAATCCGTGTTATATTGTTAATATTGTTATCTAAAACAAATTATTTTAACCTATACAATAAACATTTGGAAATTAATAATGATTAGTAATTTTTAAATATTATGTATAATTTTTTAATATAATCAAATCATATTGATAAAAAAGAATCTTATTTTTTAGAAAATTCATATATCGTTCAAAAATACTATTTACTCAAAAAACCATAATATTTTGTTATTCTTGTGAAAAATAATAAATTTAGTTTTTCAAAATATTATAAAATTTGTTTAAATAAATAAACATTATTTTTAAACTAATCTTTAAAAAATTATTTTAGGGATTATTTTTTGTGCATTTCTAAAAAGATTGTTTTTTCATTGAATACTTAAGAATACTAGTTTTTATTGAAAAATGATTTTTCCTATAAATAAATTTTAAGGTTCATTTTTCTAGAAAATTAATTAACCTAAATTTAATTAAATAATATATCATTTAATTCATTTTAGGTCATAATATTCAATTTCATAATGAATTTTTATATCAAAACTATTTAAACTTTTGAACATTTTTTCTATAGAAAACTTTTTTCTCATTGCATATGTGAGTTTAATTTCAAATAACATTTCCACAAATTTTAATGACATTTAAAAAATTGGAATCCATATTTGGAATCATTATAAATTATATTATAAAATATGTTAAAATTAATTTTCTACCATAATTATTATTAAAAACACAATAAAAACTATTTATCGTGGTAAAGGTATAAATGGGTTCACCGAGTGTTAAACTAAAATGAAAGAGATTTAAAATGACTCAAAACATGTATAATCCCCATATTATATCTATATTAATATTATATACCTTTTATAATAAATAATTTCCTATTATAGAGCATTTTTTTAATTATCAACACCTAGATACACCATTTTATTTTCAAAAAATACTTGGGTGACACTGACCTCTCCTATAAAAGGCCACCCACTATCCTCTCTTATTCTCAATTACAAACCAATTATTAGTCAATGAAATACCCAAATAACTTCCTTACATTCTTCTTACCATCCTATAAATTTTATTTTATCATTAATCCAACCTAAGAAGGATTTTGGTGTATTCTTAAGGAGGTTTCGATTAGAAGAGATAATGTACATCAATGAGCTTATTTAATTTATTTCCTCCACCATATAATTAAACTATTATTTCACCATTATTATATAAAAATATATATATCTTATATATATATATATATGATTTTATTTAAAGTTAATTACCCCCAACAATCTTCAGATCCAACAATTGGTATCTGAAATCGTCATTCGTGTGTACGGAGAACTACTACCTCACAAACCAATGTTATTTTTCCCCCACCATAGACCATGGATGGATATAATGATAGATTTATTCTTTATATAAGTTATTTATGATACTTTTTTAGTTTTTTAATTCTTATATCCCATATAACTTTATACATTCTATTCTTTGTGAATATGATAACATCGCTTGTGTCTATGGGGGACTCCCTCCTTATGAAGAGATGTTATTTATTCATGATTTAAATTGAAGGTAATAAATATGGTCTTAAATAAAATTATTGATATATTTGAAATAATTTTTTTATTTAATGGTAATATTTTATTTACATTTCTTTATTCAATCTGTCGATAAAATTTAAATGGTGTTAATGCGTTCTTACAGCCTACCATCTCCATGAACGGTGTATTTCATTTTATCTATCTAAATATTATGAATTTCCCAAAAAACATATATACAAAATATATATGATATATATATATATCATTGGTAAAATTTTATATATGACTTAACCATGATAAATTAAGAGGAACCAAAATAACAATAAAAACATATATGAAACGAAATTATTTCCCAAAATGCGACTATAATATAGAATATTTAAAAAATGGGTAATAAAATCACATAAGATAATAATATATTTTTATATATATATAATTGTGCTTCCTTATTATATGTATAATAAAATTATATTTTTTATACATAATGTTTGAATGTGTATGAAGTAAGTGGAGAATTAAGGTAACAGATCATTTCATTTATTTCTCTTCTTTGAGATGAATAATATATTATACACATATCATATTTTATGAGATGTATTTGCAGCACCATATCAATTTAATATTATGTATTTATTTATTCTCATGATATTCTATGTTTCATTTATTGTTATTTTTAGGGCTTACATTTCAAAGTTATCAATGTGGTAAGTATTTTATACTAAAATCTCATCATTTATCAAGATTTCTCATGATTAAGCTTCAAATGATGGAATTTTATGATATAAATATAAATAAAATCATGAGTTTTATTATAAATTGTTTATTTCTATAAAATAAATGTTTCCTTTCATTTTCCTCTCTTTATGTACCCAATATATCAAAATAAATTTTTAAGAAAAAAATCATATTTTTTTATTTATCCAGGAGAAAACACTTTTTCATCTAAAAACATGTTTTCTTGACATTATTTCAAATATTTTTTTGAAATTATCCAAATCATTTATAATGAAACTTTTAAACTTTAATTAATTTTTTCACTATACTTTGAAAGGAATATTTATATCATTTTCCAAACAGATCTTGTTTGGCTGTTGTAGAAAATATGAATGTAATATTCGTGTTAATTTATACAGAAAGAACTGAATTCCCCGCCAACATGAATAATAATTCAATTTAAAATTTCATTATAATATTACAAATTTATTTTCATATAAAATTATTTCTTAAAAAAATTATGTCTTAAAATTTATTTTTTAATTGTTAAGGATATTTTCATCAAGAATTGTTTATGTGATTTTTAAAAAATCGTTTATATGTTTTCAAGGTTGTATTCAAATGAATTGGTTTACAATATATTTTATTATATTTTAGTTTGAGAAATTATTTTTTAACAAATATTTATTTTCCATAGGAAGTTTACTAATTTATTTTCAAAAATCATTTTCCATGTAAGATGACATCTATTGATGTTACTTATGATTTTCTAGGTATATAATCCAAGGATGTCATTCTTATTCTTTACCTGAATGGTTAATGTTTTTATGACAATTTTTTAAAAAATATTTTACTCTTAAATGATTCATAACATGATAAAATACCTATGATATGTATTTTTTCATGGGTTATGTTGGAATTAAATGATTAATTGATTATGAAATATGTCTCTTTTCCACAGGTTATATTATAAATAAATATTTAAGAATACCATTTCATTTCCAAAATTATTATTTGATTAATTTTTAATGATCTATGGAAGTCATACGTCGTTTATTATTTATGTGAAAGGTTGTACCTATATCTCACTCTAATCCAATGGGTAATGATTTATATCCCATTAGATTGATAGGACTAGAATGATGAATGAACACTGTAAAATATGGGAATTTTTCCTCTATGATGGTCATGGGGTGAACCATCACTACTATGATCGTATGGTGAGTGAACCATTTTACAATTATGTCTATCGAAGAAATCCTTTACCACTATAGAAAGGGTTCAATATTCTTATGTGTATTCAATAATTATATATCTTATTCCAATATTATTCTCTCATTTCGCATGTTCTTTGTTTTCTTTATTATTCATGCCTTACGAACCAAAAATACATATACCATGAATCAATAATATGATCTTTCATATGAATGGTATTGCTTTCAAATATTATTCTCATGTCCCCATTCTTTGTGTTTTTTATGCATACATATCTCCCTTTTTTACACTTATTGAGCATTTGAGATCACTCTTCCTTATATTTCCTTCACCTAGGTTATGAAGAAATGTAACATATATGATTTTTATCATAAGGGTTATAGTTTTGGAGAATATAGTTGGAGATGATGTAGTTCATCTATGAACAAGTTTTTTATGCTTTCATGTTTCCAAATAATTTATATCTTTTTGATCCATAGGTGTGTGTTTGAATAATTTAATGAATATTTCATCTAAAGAGATGTAAAATCTACGTATGAGAATACCAAGTCATTATATTTATTATTTATGATATTTTTTTCTTGAGAAGATTTCTTTTATGTTAAGGACATGATCCATGATTTATTACTCATAACCATATGATTTTATTTTTTCAACTATGATATTCAATTAATATCTCTTATGTTGATCATTATTGGGCTTCTAAGATGACCCTATAATATTTTTTCATTCCCTATGTTTTGAATAAGATTATTTTTATGATATTTGAAAAGTTGAATCATATAATTATACCATTTCTATTATATGTATAAAATATTGAAAAATATGATTTTTGTGTCTCTTAAATGAAATGACACAACAAATTTAGTTTTACAGCTATGGTTTTTAATGACTTCAATTGAGTAATCATTTAAAATGATGTAATATATTTGTATATTGTGAATGGGTTACCTCATTACTATAAATAGTGAGGTCAATGATGAGTCATAGGATTATTCCATTATATTTTTGGAGTAATTAATTACATTTTTTAGAAAACATACTAATCTATGTACCAGCTAATCTGAAACCCATAATTTAATTGGACTTTTTTATTTGAAAAATAACCATTAGGAACATATTGATGTATGGGTATGTGAATCATTTGTTTTTGATATCTCTTGAAATAAACTATAATCTTAAGAGATGAAGTGTATCTTAATTAGTTATAATAAGGAAACTAATGGATATTTTCTATACAACCCCTTGATAAAAATACTATGGTTGATAGACATATGTCCTTTCTTGAGTTGGAGAATATATCTAAGATATTTAGTTGAAGAATGATCTATTTTGATAAATCCATTTCCCAAGATAAAAAATAGTGGTAATGAGAATAAATTATCCAAATTTCCGTCTAAGATCATGTTCGGAGACACAAGTAATATGTACGAACATGAGAGAGGTTATAAAACAAAATACTAATAGTTTTATAGTCACTCATGATGGTGAAAAAATATAAGTTGGTAATGATGAACCTATATCCTATAAGTAACTAGTAATTATGTCAAATGTTAATAAGTGATAGAAATCCATCAATTATGAAATGTAATTCAATAAACATAACCAATTCTTGTTTTTCAAACATACTCTAGTTAATTTAAATCATGTTGGGTGAAATGGGTATTTTAAAAGAATATAAATATAGTTGGATATGTTAGTACTAATCAATCACAAAAGGATGATATAGGGTTTATGCAATGTCAAAGAATACACTATGATGAAACATTAGAAATAGTTTCTATAATATTATCCATAAAAATTATTCTTACAATAATATCACACAATGATAATGAGACATGGAAAATGGATTCTCTAATAACCTCCCATATTTGTAACTTTGTGGAAATTTATTATGTTACACACCTAAAAGGGTTTGTGACCATGAAAGATGGAAATAAGGTATGGATGGTATAGAGAAACATTTATGATTTGAATTATAGATTATGATCATGGAATATTAATTTTTTAAAATCAATAATGAAATATGGTTAAATAAAAATTAATTTAATCCCTATTTCTACAAGAGATATTGTTGGGGTGGAATAATTTTCAAATTTATATTTGTTGATTATTTATTAATTATTGGAAAAAGTTACCAGTATTACAGTTAGTTCATACATGATTAAATAGATTCATCTATATGTATTAATTATGTGTATCATCTTACATTTAAGTGACCAAAATCATTCATGGTGGATCTAATAGGCTACATAAATTTTTTCGGTAATATTGATTGATAATGTATTGAATATATTTCGTATTGAATAGTATATGAGTGGATTATTTCCAATGTCACATGGTATAAATAATTCCATAAAAATGTTTCCTCATATACAATAGAAAGTAAAGGAAAAGTGTATAATACCCTATTCTTCGGTGATATATTCTATATTTAATGTTGTATTATTTACCAGGTATGATATTCCATATGCCTTGATAATGGTTAGAAAATGTAAATGATATCTATGGGTGAAATAGTGGAATGTTTTATAGAATATATTAATATACCTAAAGTGTGTGTGGGATAATTCTATTATTTAATGAGGATATGAAATACTTTTCCATATGTGGTATGAAAATTGTAGTTTCTAATCAAATCATATGGATTTTAAATCATAGTCAAGATATGTTCATTACCTAAGTAGAGGAGTTGTGATATTAATTATTCCGAAGAGGAAAATGGTCATAAATTATATATTAGGGTTAGAGTATATTAGGGATATTTATATAGATAAATAATTAGTTTAGATACGAATAATTTTCATAGATATTGGTATTTTTAGAAGTATTAATGATTTAGTCACAATGTGTTTTAATAATACTACTGTGGAAGTATTATCTTGGGATCTAGGGTCAAGTCATTAGCTGAAGAATATAAATTCAATTCATCACCTCGTGTGGGATTTTTTAGAGGGGTGATGACATAGTATATTGATTTTATATGGGTGAGAACAAATCAAAACCCTTTACTAAATTTTTTTCTCAAAATAAGCATTAATATCATGTGATAGGAAGACTAATAAAAATGGTTAGCAATTGGATCTTGTGAATGTATGATTATATTGGAGGTATTTTCCTAGAACTAACAATATATTTACCTTTGATTACCATATTATTAATATTAATTAAAATATAATTGCATTCTGATTGTTCTTATATATAACAATAATGGTACAACGTCCATAGAGTATTTTTCCTCATTGAAGGTTTAGAATAATTTCCCACAATAATAACAACATTGAAGATCGATCAAACTATTGTAAAACATATGACCTATGGTATTGATGAAATACTTTTATGAGGAATATTTTATTATTTTTTATTTCAATGAAACATCATTATTTTAGTTTATATAATTCTAAAATAATACTATGTTCAATTTATTAGACAATATACACTACTGAGCATAAAACAAATTATGATATAATTTTAAAATGAAATTTAAATATGGTTGTAATAACCAAGTAATTTATTTAAAATGTAGGAATATTATAAATTTCTTTATGAAATATATATAGTAATTTTTTCCTAAATAAATTAAATAATCATGCATACAATGATTATAAATTGGTTTTAAAAGATGATAAAATCATTTTGAAGGTAAAAAGGATTTTTCATCTACACAGTATATTTTTACCATTATATATAAAATCAATCCCTCAATATGAATTATTTTAATGAAATGTTAATATTATATATCAAATAAGATGAATTAAAATTAATTTCATTGTTATTTCTAGTCATTGAATTATAATAAAGTCAGTTGATACCTCAAAAAATGCATTTTAATCAAAAACTATTTTTATTGCACTGTGTGAGAGAATTTTATAATTAATTTCTACCAACACTAGGTATTTTAGTAGGTAAAATAGACATAATTTTTTATATCATGATATGACATATATCATTAGATGAATTGTTTTCACTTTTCTAAAATGATTGATTTCTTAGTGAATAGTGAAAAATATGGATTTTTATAAAATATGTCAGTTATTTTCAAGTATTAAAAAAGTTCTATTCTATTTTGGATTTTTTTTAATGTACATTTTTTACAAATTTAATAAAAATATTCCAAATAATTTCATATGAATTAACATTATACATGATTTTGGTATAAATTCATTTTTAAGCTTAAAAATGAATGGTTTTGAAAAAAACATTATTCCAATACATTTTTCATGCCTATATTAAAATTAATTTCATTCTAATATTGATATTTATTCTTGAAAAAGATATATTATATTTTATATTAGAAGGATTACATTTCATAACAAGGATAATTTAATTTTTTGGTAATGAATCGTAATTGTGGAAAAAAAATTCCAATATAGTATAGGGTACAAAATATTAATTAAGATTGAAGCATTTAGATAACATAAAAAACATTTATATTTATTATTATTGAGTTATATTAATTCAAAAAAATCATTATATATTATAAAATTTTTATTTTTGAACCACATTCCTTTGATTGCTACTTTTATATTTTTTTTAGTTAAGAGTTATTTCAAAATGTCACCCTATCTCACATATTATGTTGTCAAGATTTGGATTTATAAAAAATAATATATGAATAATAATTAATTTTAAAATTGATGAAGAATACACTATATTAATTATAGAATTTTTTTTATAATTTTTAGTTATGTAATATTTTTCTTGAATTTCTTCACAACGGTGACACAACATCTATGTTAGTGCTAGAAAAAAATTTAAAATATTTATAGAACATTAAAATTAATATGTTTTGTATAAATTCTCTATTTCCATAAATTTATTGAATAATTATATTGTATAATGTGTTCATATTGGAATTTAATTTTTATGTTTATTCCTCTAAAGTCAAAATATGTGAATAGTAAAGAAAATAACATTAAATTCTATTTAATGATTAAAATGTATTATAAAATAATTAGATAATTATAAAAACCGTTCCCTAAATTAATTGGATTTTATGTTAAATATAGTTTAAAAAAATTTAAATTTATGTTCCTCTTGTAATTTTTATAATTACTTTTTAGAACCTTAAATAGTAGAAATTTAGATACAACAATTAAGGGTAAATTGGTTTAATGAGGGGTTTAAACCAATCAATAATTTTTAAAATGGAAAAATAACTTTTATAAATATTTTTATTGATTTTATTTGAATAATAATCTCATTATAATATAATATATAAATTATTCAATACATTTAACATGGGTCAGAGACATTATATAAAAATATTTCATCTATATGGTAAGTTCTGATCCACCACACTTAATGAACGGAACCTCCGCTCTTCAATTATTCACACTTATATAGTAATTAAAAGTGTTAAATATATACCCAAATATATTCTTAACCTTCATATAATTTTTATATAGGATTTATTCTCACCAGAAGGCCATCGAACGAGGTTTAAAATGTAATCCAAATGTGGTTTCTCTGAGAAGATGCACTGCTCTTAACCAAGTATTTTCATGTATATTTATTCTACTACCTCCTTGATATATCCTAAAAAAATTATAATATGATTACATATGTATATCCTATATATATATATTATATTATTTTTATGGTTCAACCCTTATTCATAGTCATTTATATCCAATTTGAAATTAAAACATCAGTTAACTGTACCTATGGACTACCACCTCCATGGACTAATATGTTTCTTTATTTTCAACACCGTATCATATAAATGGTTAAAAGGATAGATAAAATTAATTTATATATTATTTATCAAATAAATATAATTATTTAAAAATAATATGTTACTTACATATTTAATTTTCTATTAATTGGGAAATGATAACATCACTCATGTATATGTGTGGACTACCACCTCCCTGAAGCGACATGGATTGTTTTTCTTATTATTCATTCATGAGTTGTTCTAAAATTTAATTTATTCTATAAATAAAAAAAATATTAAGATTATATTGATGATAAAACTATAATCCATGTGACCATATTCAACCTACAGAAGTAATTTTGGACTTATAATCCAAACATCCACAAAACGTGCAATGTGAACTTAAGTAATTTAGTAAACAAATAAAACCTAGTAGTAAAATAAATATTGATTATATAATTAATTTAAAAATATATATTCATAAATTATAAAAATAATATTTTTTTTATTAATTATATTGAAAACATAAGAATACATAAAAGACATATGGTAATGTATTTTTCATAAATTCCATTTTTATGTAATCCTTTCTAAAAATATTAATTAATGTTGAAGATATTTTAAATATTTTAAGACTATAAGTTTTTATACATTAACCAATGTTAAATGAAATTTTCAATTACATGTGTCTTTCTTAAAATTTTATGAATATAGTATCTCTTTAACATTATATGTAAATGTCACTTTTTAATATTTTAAAAAAATGAAAAGCTATTTTTTCCAATAAAAAAAACTAAAAATAATTTTCTATTTTATAAAAATTATTCTATAAAAATATTTAACTATACGTTTTCATGATTTTTTAAAGAATATACTCTTTCTCATTATTTTATGAATTTTATATTTTAATAGTTTTCATTAGAAAATGATTTTATTTTTATGTAAATATGATGGTAAAATGTTTTCTTTCAAATTTGTTAAATGAAATATTTTATGAGATTTTATGATTTAAATTAAATATTGTATGTATTTTATTTATATTATGGTCCTTGAACATTGTGTACAGTTATGGATGAACCTATTATAGCTCGCGATGATGGATAATATTGATATTGTTCTACAATTTGATAGATAATTTTATGGACTTAATTATATTTAAGTTACTATAAAGGGATATAATGGAATTAACCTGGATTTTTATTACATTTTAATGTATATTTTAATGACAATTTCCCAAGGCGCCTACATAAATGTCTCGTGCCTATATTTTAATTTTCACAAAATCCGCTAATTTTAGAAGTTTAAATAATGATATTATGTTTAAGGTGATGTTTATTCCCCTTTTAACAGTGAAAAATATATTTTTTAAGAAACAATATTCACGAGTGAACATGTTATTTAAGAAAATCTCAATTTTTTTAATTTTACTTTTTTATTTATGGTGTTATATTCAATTAATCCTTGGGAAAAATTTATTTCCAAGGTAAAGAAAATTATAATTTGATCTCAATTTTTTTATCAATGAGGAAAACATTAAAAACTTTTTTCATGAATTTAGAAATGGGCATATTGATTTTCTTTCCTTTTTATATCCCTTACATTGTTATGACTTTTTCATCTCTTATTTTGAAATTATTTTGACATGTGTAAGGGATGATTATGAATTATTTAAAGAAATAAAATTCAAGTATGGAGATTCAAATTAAAATAACATAAAATGTTTTTAATGAAATGAAATATTAATGTTATGAATCCAAATTTCTAAATATAATTAGTCATTGAGTGGAAGTTTCAACTTTTTATTTTAGAATTTGTATGTATGCTCTTTTCCTATTTCTCAAAAAGTGTAATGAAAATATCTAATAGGAATGCAATAAAATTAGATCATTTTTTATTAAACACGTAATTATTTGTTGAATAAGGTATATGTCATTATAATTATTTTATTGATTCTCATAAATGGATGTGTTTTTTTATCATAAAGACTCTCTATTAAAAATATCCAAAATGGCAGGCTTTGAGGATATAAATATGTATAGAAACTCAATATATTATATTTTCTAATGAATATTTTGTCTATGGACATGCATATTTTCCTCATACATTATATTATTATTAATTTATATCTTTAATTTCATACTATTATATATTTTTTAAAACCTGGAATACCTATTATTAATGCCATGTAACAAAAATTGGATGTGTCACATATGATATGATATTAATTAAATAATCTCTGAAAGAATTTTTTTCCTTTACAGTTAATAAAAATTCATATATCAGACCCATTTATTGAAATGGAATACTTTGTTTAAGTCAACGTACATTTAATTCCATTAACGAGTTAATTTTAGGTAGTCAAAGAAACATAGATCAAGAATATAGTTTGATGTGAAAAATATGAATCTTGGTTTCTATAATATTGAGAAAAAATAATTATAATACATAGTAACCATTCATAAATGTTTTTTCCATTTTAATTTTAAATAATTTCAATATGGGTGCCTCAAATTTTTCTAGACACCAATATTGGACATTATACTTGTACACCTAATTCTATAGAGATATAATCCTGCGGGTTTAAAAGCTATATTTTTCAACAATATCAGTTTATTATATTATAATTTAATATTATGAATGAATATTATTCCTCACCTGTGGTTATATAATTTTTCTTGTCAGGTTGATCAAAAAAGTTCAATCTTTAGTTATTTATGTTTATAATATATGTCTGTTGAATATTAATGAAATATTTATTCTTCATCCAATGAATAGAATATTAATTTTTTTAGTAAAAAATAATAAGTTAATATTTTTTATCTAAACAAATATTTATTATTTAATAATTGGTAAATTATAAGGCGGATTAATGGGCTAAGTTAAGAGCCCCTCAAAATGATATAATTTTTTAATATCATTTAAATAAATAAATATTTATTTTTCTTAAAATTATATTTACATATCTTTGATCTAGTATATGTCATGGAATATTTTAAAAATATTGGAAATGTGTTTTATTTTGGTTACACAATTAATTAATGTAATCTATTAAATAATTAATTATTAATTCTAAATATAACATCCAAATTATATCATTTTAGAGGATGTAAAGAATTATGGGCAAAATAGATTCTCACAATGAATTCTCTTAAATGCCTAGTGATAATTTCTACATGAAATTTTTTAGAAATGAGAGAAAATACTCCTCCTCTGACTCTAAACTATCCAAACTAGATAATAATTCTTTAGGGTCTACAAGAATTTTATTGCAATCGATAATGAATCTCACATGGAATTTGGTACCTTCATTCAAGGACATTGGATAATTATGAGGTTGTTTTTATATTCATACATCATTTGTCAATAACTCATAAGTTATTATACATTGGGTTCTTTAACACACCAATAATATGATAAGAGTAGCATTCAGATTGATCAACACCAAATAACAAATTTTCATGTTGATGTAATTCATGTTATAAATTAATTATAAATTATATATGAAAATATAATCTCTATTAATATACTTTGGCTGAATTCATCCATTAAAAATTATTTATTTGAATAGATTGAAGGAAAACAATTTTTTACATGTGTATGGTTTCCTCTGTTGTACTCTAGAAACATCAAGCCCAACTTTGAGGGCACCAGTTAGGGATATCTCGAACACTAAGAGGGGGGTGAATCATTGTTGGGGACTTTTTAAACCAATTAAAAATTATATCCATTTACCTCTTGACATGATAGGATCTTGATTCTATTTTCCTCTTTTCCCTATCACATGAAATGATAAATATCACTAAAAATATGTACATGATATTTTAATAAGTTATACTACTCATTGTGAGTAGCTATTCCTTTCTATGTATGGTGATGACCAGTACATGGATTCTATACTATAATGTGATATTCTTTTATAGTGGTTGACTAGGAAAATAATCCTCTAGTTAATTTGGATCCCTGCACATGGAGAAGGGAAGGAGAGAATCACTTCCCAGTGTGAGTCCCTACACTCAGAGGGAAATGTGAGATAATTATCTTCCCTAATGTGTTTCCCTACACCTTGGAGGGGTTAGGGAAATAATCCTCTTCTAACTTGCAGCCTCTAGTTGGTTCATTATACTTTTTGTAGAGTTTTTCTTCTTTCTTCTTCAAAATTTAGGTTCTGATCTTGATCTATTTCTATGCACTTCACATGATTACATGCAATGCAACCAACAAAAAATTCTTTTATTTATTTCTATTCTTCTCTTATGAAAAACTAACTACATTAATTCTTCTTATTTCTTATTCTTAGTGAAATAACTGACTACACTAATCATATTATTTCTTTATCTAGAATCACATACACCAATGTGATTATTCAAAAACTAAGGATCAGTTCACTGAGCCTCATCAGAGTTAATTCGTCTCGCTCCGGTTCATGAATGTGTGTGATCATACATATGGAATTTGGGTTGAACCTTTCTTCCATTTATTTCATCATGTAGTTAATATGAACTTAACCTCACTACACCATCTTTATGAATGTATGAAAGCATGAATATATTACTCACTTATTCCACTTTTTCTTCTTCATTCTCAAATGGTTTGGGTGTTTTTAATGTATTCACATGAGTGCATGCATGATGAGTTCTCAACCAAACTGAATGTCTTCTTCTCACTTTCATGTGTGATAGCCCAAAAGGGTATAATTAATTATGCACACAAACACAAAACCTCCTCTCTTATCATTCTCTTATTTATCTTTCACTTAGTTAGGGTGTTTATTTATGTTTATATATGTGTTTCTTTAAACTCGAATGGGTGAAACCCCTTCCTTGTGTGAAATAATTCTCCACACATCCGTATAAATCATCATACATATTCCAGCAATTCACATGTGTGAATTCATGTATGTGATGACCTTCATCGTGTCAGATCATCCTTAAATCATAAACCCCAAAAAAACAGAATGAGTGTGTTAAGTGTACTTGAGGGAGTTTTTACTTCTCTTCATGAACTCAAGAGGTTCACTATTCATATACTTATTAAGGATTCATGGTTATATCTATTCACAATGTTTAGTGAGATATTGAGGCTCAATCAATGGCTCACGATGTTGAGACCTTCTCAAAGCTCAGTGAGGGTTTTTAGGAAACCAATTGTGTGTTCACAGGAACCAGTTCATCGCACATGGTGCGTTTCTTCTTCACAAGACTATTCAAGAGTTCTTAACACTGGTTGAAGATATTCAAGTTTTCATCTTCTCAGAGTATAAAGCTCATGGGTCTCCTTACTTTCTCTTCACAATGTGATGCACAGAGAGATGACCTATTTTTCCAAAACATGAGATCTCGAGAATGTGGGAGCATCAACATATTCTCATCTTGGTCCTCTCCTTTTATAGTTAAGAGAAACATCCTATTCTAGTTTCAAAATAAATGTAAAATTCCTTAGAGATTGCAGTTTGAAAGCTCAGAATTTCCGGTATTCAGAAAAATATAAAACCTGCAGATGATATATTTCATGATCCTTAGTTTGTTTCATTTTTTGAACATGTGATCTTCATTTATCTTGAGAAATTCTCAATCATTTGATAAATATCACTTGCATTTTAATTTTTAATCATCGCATGAATCCATGTGGCCTTCTGAAACATAGATTGACTCAACCTTCTTCAAATTTCACCATACTTTTTCATGCATGAAAATAAAATTGAATTCATGATCTCAGTTCAATTCAATGACCTACATGATCCTCATATGGTATCCAGTAATCGTCCATGGTGATCAGGTCAACTTCTCCAGCGAGTAGTAGTGGTGGACTCTTCCGATCATTAGATGAGGAGGACGAACACACTGTTATGGGAGGATCAGATGATTCAAATTGAATCTCGTGTGGTGTGTGATGAGATGAGTAGCGGATATTGGATGATCATATTCCATGACTGATTAAACAATCTAACAAGATGCTAGATGTGTTGGACGAGTGAGATTTGTTCCTGGAATTAAAATTATCGTCCCACATCCAAATGGAAACATGAGTTAAGCATGGTTAAATTATCAAGACACTCCACTACAATGCCAGATTACTCCCTATCCCTCTATTATAACGAATAATATCATGTTCGGAGAGCACTCTCTATGCCCATCCAATGCACTTTGGGGGCGCTCTTTGTTCCCACTCTTTGCAGCTTGCGAGCTGGCTCTAGCTAGATTCACCTTGGGTGTGGTTGACTTTGTTCCCTCAAGATTCATGGGTAGATTCCAGCAATCTATCTCATGGGCTAGCCAATTGTTTAATTAAAGAAAATAAAAATAATTAGTAGAAATCTGACTACTCAATAAAATGCATGGCCATCTTTAAAAAAAACAACCCATGCATAGACACCGTTCTCTTCCACTTATAATTTTCTTCAACCACTATTATTCTTCTTTCCTTTTTGGATTATCAATTACAAAGAACAATCATCATCCTTAATTGTTATTTTAGGCAATTTATCAACACTGATACCAGAGCTTTGAACTTAGTATTATTGCATCAATCATATGATTGGATCATCAGGGAGAATTTCCCATGCATGGAAGCCAATGCTATGAATCCATAACAATTCTCCTGGAATATTCACTTCAATCAAAATCCATTTACTTTGGAGTTCCTTCATCATTTTGGCTATTATTGAAAACAATTTACAACCAATACAACTTATACACAATGTGGTCCCAAAAATCTCCCCTTTGTATTTCATTGTCAATTCCTTCTGTTCTCTCAAGTGAATGTGTCAGTGTGAGTCATCTCTCTCCACTTAAATTATTTGTCCTCAAACATTCATTTCAATTCACTCCCCCTTATTGACAGGAAATAAAAAGTTCATGGGAAAATGGAATTATTCTATCCTCACGAAATGTGAGATAAATCATTTCACTCCACGTATACTTGGTTATTTCTCACTATAGAAAACAAATTGACTTGATTTAGGCAAAAAAAGTATCTATTATATACTAATCAAGATACCTTATGAGATTAGAACTTATATAATTTTTCTTCAGTGAATTTTCAATTTCATTTCAGGATTAGGATAATAAGTGTGATATAAAGTAATAAACCTTAAAATTCTACAATAACTTAAATAAATGGATCAAAATATTCATGTGGAATAGGCAGGATAAGTGACATTGGCGAAATTTCATTCATCTTATGTCACTAATTGATTTAGTTACTCCCCCTTTGTAATATTATTTTTACTTTGAGTAACCAAGGTTGAGATATTGAGAGATGACATACCTTTTCAATGACATGATGTTCTGAAAATCTATAGAGTAATAGAATTTTTTACCCACTTCAGTTGATATAAATTGAGGAACTAACTCTGGTAAATTCTTTATGTGTCTCCTCCTCAAGAGAACAATTATATCTATTGTATCTAAGGTACCCCTGAGATCTTTCACCACAAAAAATTCCATGTATGTTATGAAAAAATAAAATACACAAATATTTAAGGGAATAAGGTAGAACCTCCTTTATTCATCGATGTGAACAATAAGGTTGAGATGATCTTCTCAACCCAGATGCTCTATTATTCATAATATCAAAACTAATAGTCAATGGTTACTATGATTTTGTGGACCTAGACATTTCTTCCATATCTTTTTGTGGGAACCTTATTTCTTTAAGATATTTAAAATACATAGAATATATTGGTTCAACATTCATCTTCTTGAGTAATTATTGTTGTGCAGGAATAAATTAAAGCACTTTCTAACAGTTTGACCTGCCTTGTTTCACATCAAACACAAAAATTCTTTTTCATTATGTAGAACCTTATTTTTTCTTTTTTCACTAGACTTATCTCGTGCATCATCCATTTTCCTCATTCTTTCCAAATATTCTGGTAATATAACTAATATATCATTATGAACTATGGGTTCATGATTGGATATTTAACATGTCTTATTTTTAGTGACATCCTTCAAAGATTTTATGATGCACTACAATTCAACTTCTTGGATTTAGAATCCAGCGTCTTCTCATCTTTTCTCTTTGAAGTCTTCAAGGTAGAATTTTCATTTGAAATATTATTCTAATTTCTTCCCTAGGTAGCTTCTTCATTTTTATCTAACTCATGTGATCTTCTTTTCTTAACCGACTTGGGTACCAGTTGAGATTAACTTGAACCATTCATGTGAGCAATCCTATTGCATAAATCACAGATATTATCAAATATTTGAAATATTTTTATGGTATAAAGATGCTTCTGGATATTTGGATGTTTCTTATTCTTCTCTGGATTTTACCCCCTTGAGATGAGAGTTCTCTGTACTTTTACGTTAATGTGATTTTACAAACAATCTAGTACACAATGTGCTAATCTATTATAGCACCAACATTGACCAAAAATCCTTGACTTCTTGATATCTTATGTATAAAGTTGTTCAACCTTTTCCATGATTTATTGTTCTCTCTGAGGGGAGCTATCTTCCAAACTCTTTCCCATATCCACTATAGGCATGGTTCTAGGTTTCTTATCACTCTTCTTCATCCATACTTGATTAGAATTTCTCTCCTAACATTGAATTTTTTAAGAAATAATTTTAGAAGCTTTAGTAAATGTTGGTATGGATTATACCTTTTTTATATTCTTGTAATAGATAAATGAGTTAATAATTGATCTTCTTATCACATGTTGGAGGTATTTTGATTGTAGAATCCTACAGTGAGCATTGAGTACCACCAGCTACAGTTTTCTTCTTTTGTGGAGACTCAATATGTGTCATCTCAAGATTGGTCAACTGAGCATCCAATTATAGAAATTTCATTTTGAGGATGAATTTATGAATTCAATAATAGTCATATTCCATTCATAAAACTTATTTAATCTGTCAACTTCCCCATAATGCATCATCAAATTGTTTTTTAAAAAATAGTCATGCTCCTTAATCTTCTTGGAATTTTCTTCCAAATAAAACTCCTTGAATTAATTTCTTATTTTCAAATCATCTTCATGTGCATGGATATTCATATCTAGAGTATTTCTGACACCGTCCTTTTCTTAAACTTGTTCGAGCCACTTTGAAGAACTTAATTCAAATCCACACATTGTTACTTTATAGGAAAAAAATGTTTGGAGTGGTTTAAACATTAAATAATATTTTCTTGTAAGACTTTCAAAAAAACATCAGTTTCATCTTCTAGCTGAGTGATATTTTTTCTACATACATTGAAATACTCCACAGACCAAGGATGCACTTCCTTCAGGAATACCATAGAGAATCATTCATAATCTCTCAACTAATATTTCTGGAGATATTGTAGATTGATCACCACCACCCGTGCTAGAATTTTCACCATGTGAATAGTTTCCAATTGTACTAACACTTACCTATGAATCACTTGAGTTAGGGTGGTTATCTAAATTTTTAAATGAAATATTATCCACCTTTTTTTACATCCAAGCCTGATATGTCTTCATTGTCAAAAAGTCATGGAAACACAAATACTTCCTATTCTTTAGACAAGAGGGACTTCTTCTTTATCATTCTTTTATCCTTATTTTTCTTGTTCACCATTTTTTTGGTAGATATGGTCTTCTTCTCAGAGACAAATAAATATTCACCATAAAATAACATCATTATTGACTGAGGAAAGAAACTGAAGTCTTTAAAAGAGAATAGATTAGATGAAGACAATCCAACATAGGTGAACCTTTTCTATGATTCCAACTGAGAGGACCAGTTTGGGATATTCCAAACACTGAGGGGGGGGGGGTGTGAATCAGTGTTGGGGGCTTTTGTAAAAAATTCCAACTTTTTATCCGTGTACCTATTGACCCGTTAGTATCTATATTCTCTTATTATCATTTCTTTATCACTTGAAATAATAGAAAGTAGTAAAAATATACAAACGATATGTTTACAAGGTTCACTACCAAATGTAAGTATCTAGTCCTTTCCATGTATGGTTATGACAAGTACATGGATTATCCACTATAATGTGATATGATTTTACACTGGTTGACTAGAAATACAATACACTGGTTAGTGTGGATCCCTATACAACAAGGAGGGAAGGTGATAATCGCATCCCAGTGTGAATCCCTATACTCAGAGGGGGAAGGGAGATAATCCCCTTTCCTGATGTGTTTCCTTAGACCCTATAAGAGGAAGGGAAATAACCATCTTCATACTTGTAACCTCTAGTCGGTTCTTCATACTACCTATACAGACATTCTTCTTCCTTCTTCAAAAGTTTGGTCCTGGTCCTGATCTATTTCAGTGCTATTCACTTGATTACTTGAAAAGAATTAGGCAAGAAATTATCTTATTTCTTTATCTTCTTCTCTAGTGAAAACCCAAATAAATTAATTATTCTTCTTTCTTCCTCATAGTTCAACAACCGAATGCACTAATATTATTCTTTATTTAGCTAAAATCACATACATCAATGTGATTATTTGAACACTCAGTCCACTTGGAATCAACAGAGATAATTATTCTATCTCTTGTTCATGAATTAATGTGATCAACCATATGAGATTGGGTTTGAACCTTTCATCCCAATATTTCTTATGTTTCTTTCTTCCCATTTCTCTTATTCCTTACCAAATGGTTTGGGTGTTCTAAATGAATGAACAAGAGTGAATTCATGATTTGTTTTCAACCAAACCAAATGTCTTTTTCTCTCTTGTGTGTGTGATATCCTTAAAGTGTATAATTCTGTAAGCACACACACAAAGTGACTCTTATCTTGTCTTTCTCTTCATTATCATTCAATTATTTAAGGTGTTTCATTATGTTTATATATGTGTTTATTAAACCCCAAATGGGGGAAACCTCTTCCTCGTGTGAACTAATTCTTCCAAAAACAACACAATTCCTTTAACTACGTCTTGCAATGCACATGCATGCATGCATGTATGCACTGAATTTCTTTGTGCAAGATTACACTTCAAAAATAAACCCCTACACGACCGAATGTGTGGGTTATGCATACCTAAGAGAGTTTCTCAAATCCTAGTGAACCTAAGAGGTTCAATGATCAACTTATATCAAGGGAGGCATGGTTCTGGCTCTTCCTAATGTTCAATTAGAGACTAGGGCACAATCACTAGTTCACGATGGTTCAGACATTGCAAATAACAATGAGGGTTTTAAGATAACTGATCATGTGTTCATGGAAACTAGTTATTTCAATGTGGTGTGTTTATTATTTGGGAGATGATTCAATAGTTCTTATCACTGGTTGAAGATCATCGGGTATCCTTCTTCACAGAGAAGAAATCTCACAAGTCTCCATTTATTACACTTTTCAACATGATGCACAAGGAGATGATCTGTTTATAGAAAACATGAGCTCTTGGGAATCCAGGGGAACCATCCACTTCTTGGATCAATCCTCTCCTATTATAGGAGATGGAAAGATCCTCTTTCACATTCAATATCCATCTGAAATTCTATTGAGATAACATTTTGAATTATCAAAATATCCGACATTTTGAAAATCATCAAACCCATAGATGAGATATGACCTGATCCTCAGTTTGATTCTTTTTTGAAGGTCACCTCCTCAGTTATAATGATAAAATATCATGCATTCAATCAAGATCTTATGTATCTTCATTTATAACCCTCACTCAAATCCATGTGGCCTTTAGCAACTTCATTTCCCTCGACCTTCTTCGAATTTGACCATATCATTTCATGCATGAATACACAATTTCATGCACGATCTCATTTCGATCCATATACCAAAATGATCCTCATACGGTATCCAGTGATCATCCATGTTTATTGGGTCATCTTCTTTGGATAGTAGCATTGGTGGAGTCACGAGAGCATCATCGAAGGAGGACAGTGACACTACAATGGGAGCATCAGAGAGCTCTGACTGAAACATGTGGGGGCATGAGATCAGATCAACGATGGAGATTAGATGATCAGATACCATGGCCGATTAGACAGCTAGCCAAGACGTGGGATTTTATGGACTTCTGATATTTATTCATGGCATTAAAACTCTCATACCACATCGAAACAACAATCTGGGTTGAGCACAGTTTAAGTATCAAGCTGATCCACTCTATTTCTAGATCACTCACTCCCCATCTATAGTAAAACCGCATACCATGTTATGTGGGTGTGATCTATTCCCAACCTATTCCATCTATTGGAATGCTTTGAGCCCACTCTTTGTGGCTTCCAGGTTGTCTTTGGCTAGCTTCCCCATGGGCGTAGTCTAATTTTTCCCATGAGAGCCTTGGGTGGAGGCAGGCTAGCTAGATAGCTTATGGTATTGATAACGTTTTTTAATTAAATCCAATAAAAATATTCAGTTGAAAACTATGAATGAACTAAAATTCATGGCCATCTTTAAACACAAACCATACCATGCATGGAAAAATTTCTCTTCCTCTTCCAATCATCTTCATCCACCATTATTCTTCTTTTATTTCTGGATTATCAATTCCAAAAAACACTATTCATCCTTAATTGTTATTGTAGGTTATGTATCAACTATGATATAAGATAATTAAACTTAATATTAGTGCAACAATCGTTGGATTTGATTAACATAGTGAATTTACCATGTGTGGGATCCAATGCTATGAATCCATTAAAATTACCCCAGTTTCTTATCTTCAATCAATATCCATTCACTTTGGAGTTCCTTCTTCATTTTGACCATTATTCACAACTATTGACAACGAATACAACCTATACAAAAATTTTCCCCACAAAAATCAGTAATTATCAACCACAACTCCATAATAAAACATTCCAATAGATTGGTTGTAAACAAAACATTAGAATCCATTTTTGTTTTAAACCTTATAATATATTTTTTAACCTATTGATTATATTTTTAGAATATTTTCATCATTAAATATCACTAAATAAGGGAGGATTAAAACTCTAAACCACTAAGTCTTCATTATTAACTTAATCCATTAATATATTTGAATTCAAAATAGTTTTCCAGATTGCATGCATGATGATAAATACAAGGTGGGTATCCGCAAGGACATTTTCCAATGCTCTACTTCTATATCCCGTATGATTCAATATAGTAGTCATATTAATTCTATTTTTGAAAAATATTTCTTATTAGAAAAAAATGATTTTTATACATGACCTCCTACAAGAAAATATAAATCATAAAAAATATTTCCATGAGGATAACAACTAGGTTCTTCTCTGTCAATTTACATATAAATCACATTTTCAATTAATTCCGTCACGTATAATATCAAATAAATTATTTTAAAAGTATATTTTCGGCACACGTTGAAAAAAATAAATGGGTTGTAAAATTAAAAATTCATAATTATATGGGGAACCCATTAACACAATGTTCATGATTGTGTAAAAACACATTCAAATTTACTTAATATAGTATATTTCCCCAATATACCTAAGATGATGTTTGAACATTTTACCATCTCCATCCATTATTGGTTAGACACATACCTAAAAAATTAATATCTGACAAACCTTTCATCAACGTCATATTCTATGATGATTTTATATTAAATTGAGTTTTTCTATATTGAAAATGACAATAAATTTTTTATTAGTACATTTCATATCCCCCTCATAATATTCTATATTGTTACTATGAACATCCCATAAAATAGCATAAAATTTATATCACACATACTGAAAACCCCTTACCTAGATTCCATAATTCTGAGACATGTTTCGTGATCACCATATGACCTCAAGATAATTCCCTGATTGACAGAGAAGGAAAACTTGTGTTTAAATACAAAACAAACTTGTAAAGGATGATTTTCCTTTAAAATAAAAAAACTAATAATTTCTTGAATTAAGGATAAAAACTTTTTCTGTTTTTTTAATATAAACTATGTAATGTAACAATATTTTAAAAAATTCTTTATGTCAATAATAGAAAACTAATCAAATTAAGAAAAACCAAAAAAAGTAAAAGACCATTTGTCTTGAAACAAACTCAAACCTCTATACCCTCACCTTACCTCCCCCAAAATATATGTTACTCAAAATTATAAATAAATGATGTATTCTCTATACTCACATAAAAATGTGAAAGATCATATGTATACTTGTGGTTATATGTAAGGAGTGAGTAAAAAACACAGCAGGTTCTCCCCAATTATTTAAATACAATTCAAATTATAAATAAATATAAAATGCAATATCGATGTTATGAAAAAAAATCACATAAAATTTTAAAAACCATTGAAATCAAACGTTTCAAATTATTTATTTTACCAAATATTAAATAACAATACTTTCTTTTTAGATGTCGTTTTTTGATTACAAAACCATATTAACATTTTAACATATTATAAAAACCTATTTTTTATATCCTTATTTACTTTTATGAATACATTCCTTCCAACCTAGAAAATCTATCTCATAAAACCCCTATTTTATAAAATTTCATATCACATAATTAAATAAATCATCAAGAAGTAACATTTTTCTAGCAATACTTTTAAAAAACCATGATTTTTTATTATATTTTCCTTTAAAATGTAATTTTTTGATATAATTCTTCTAACACAACACTAATCCAAAAACAACGACGACACATTATACAACCATTAAAATGTTTATATTTAATTGGTTGGTTGAAATAGTGGTACATGTAGTTATAAAAAAATTCATCTTTAATACTAATTCAATTTTGACATTAATTTTATTGGTTAATTAATGATATGATCATTTTATAATGAATATATATTTTAACTACAATTATATTTTTATATAATTTATTTTAATAAATTGAATATATCATAAATAAAATAGAGTATTGATATTAATAAAAAACTAGACTAAAATGAAATTAGTAATTTATACAAAATAACAATAAGTAGAATTAAATTTTCTAAAAGATATGTTCTGATGAAGATCGATTTCATTATATTTCCTATATTCAATTTAATATTAATTTTTTTAATTTTTTATGTTTGAATATTACAAAAAATTAGTAATTTATTCATCGTAATAATATTATCTTAAGATTATTTTTCGGTATTTTTATTAAATAGATGACTTTTAAGTTAATATTGAAAAATATATTTTACACCCACACAATAGTTATTATGACATTAAAATAAAATAATAATTTAATTATAAATTATATATAAATTTCCTGTCAAAATATTGATTTAGAGATTAAAATTACCCAACTAAAAATTCTATATTGAATTTAGAAAATCCATGTTCAAAAATTTCAAAAACATGTAATATTCATTTTCATGAACACTATTTTTGGTTTATTCCATTAATTTTTGTATCGATGAGGTGGTATAAAAAATTTTATTTCATTGAAATCCAAATATACATAAAATGATTTAAATGGGACTAATTAATATCATGGAAATAGTAAGATCTAGAAAATATTTGGAGATTTGTCGACTAGTTTATAGGTACACATTAACCTTGAGTTTAGTACTATTCATTTTGGTTTTACAAGCCGTATTTTTTGTAGAAAATGTTAGATAAATGGAAGAAAGAGGGTAATGTATGGTTAGTGCAACATTTTCCCTAACAGTGCACCCCAAACCAGCAAACTATACCACCCTAGATAGATAGTTTTCTCATGGATGTCACATGGTTTTTCAAATTGTTTTCCCTAAAAGGAGAAAGTTAGCACTACTTAGAAGAGGTTCATGGTTTAGGCACATGTTTTGGGAAATTATTCACCCCATGGAGTAAACCAAGCATACGGTATTTTAATCTCACAAAAATGTGTTTTAATTTTCCCTATGCCACCATTTTAACCCATGTTTAGCCCTATATCAACCCCTAATTCCATTTCAAGATTTTTAATCCTCTCAAATAGATTCCAAGCTATTCTGACCATTATTTTTCATGATCTAAATCCCAAATTAAATATCTCCATCCCTCTCGATAATTGGATCTCATCCCATGTGGTTTACTTTCCCATTATTGTTCCTCATCCGTCCATTGTAGGATTTCTCTTCCATGTTTTTTTGTTTGTGGATCTTGGATTTAATATCTATATCTAGAATTGTGGGATCTTGATATATCTTTATTTTTTGATATTTTTTTACATTTTATGTTCAATATCTCATTCTACATCATTATTCTGTTCAAATTGTGGTATTCTTTTCAGTGATCGCTTGTCAAAAAATTGAGGTAAGTGGCCTATTATCCAAATATCCATTTGGTATTAGGCATAATGTTCTAGGATAAAAGTAATTCAAGCTAATTTTAGGGGTCAAGGACTGATGGTCCAAATACCCATGGGTTTTGGGACACGAATTGATTCTCCCTATACCCACAGGGTCCAAGCCTTAATTTTCATGGACCAAACTAACTCATTCAAATGAAATGGTTTAGGGACTAATTCTCCAAATACACATGGGGTGTGGGTCATATACTAATCATCCAAATACCCATGGGGTAATAGATACAATGTTCAATGGCCATGCGATTGGAAATGGAATACGGTTCCAATTATCCATGACAATGAATTGAACTAAATGAATAATGAAACATCATTGAATTATAATGAATTTTGAATTAAATTTGTGAACTATGTCAGACTCTATCATGGGCTGAAGCAGGTATTGAGGTTTGGGTGTCCTCAAAATCCTAATGGATTATGTGGTAAAATAAAACATAAATGAAAATGTGATAACTGTTTACTTATGAATTTCTATAATTTATACCTATAACTCCACACAATTTTAATAACTAGATTTTATTTTAGACACTATTGGAGGGGCCCTAAGAAGTTATTATCACGCCCTACTCGGGTCGCCTGGTCTGTACAAACATATATTTTATGACTGGATAACTGGATATGGGTATAGACCCTATGTTAGATCGCTAGTTGGGATTGAGCTTGGATGAGGGAACCAAATATGGTTCAGGACCCAATTGGAAATTTTTTGTGTCATTGATTTGTAGTTTCAATTTGAAACATGATGCATAATTTAGCATAGAATATATAATATTTATTTTTGATATTATATTTCAAATTTGGGTGATTGTGTGATACTAGATTGTCCAGGTTATGTTATATCATTGCATGGTTAACGTTTATTTATATTTGTTGGTGTATTAGTCTGGTAAAGAGGGTATAATATCCACATGACTAATATTAGACCCTCATTGCTAGTTGGCTGCCTCTATCATATGACGAAGAGCGCTTGAGCTTATGTGATTGATCGGATTTGTGTATCAGTGTGTGGCCCTCCGGTCAGGGCATTACAAATTGGAATGAGATAAAATTTTCTTTTATTTTCTATTCTATCTTTTTGGGAAAGATGTACAAGATACATGGAAGAGTCAGGGCTTGGTTATGAGCTCGTGCATGTGTGTAGATGCCCCATATATAGGGGAGAACCCAATTACACTGGGTGGGATTGTTATTATTGTTTTTTTATGTTAAAATTGAATTGTTTTTTACCTTGGGTGATGCAATTGTTGTTTGATTTGATCCTTATCTCAATGATTTGTTCATATTCGAGTCAAGGCCTTTTGTGGAATGATATTTTACTTTTAATGCATCATTTTTGCCACTCAGTATTATTGTTACACTAACCATTTAAGGAACACATGGGAAAATAGGTTTTGTGTATGTTTTTAAACATTAGCCTTATTTCATCGCATGTGAAATTGAACTGAAAATGGTTCACAAATTTAAATTGGAAGGGGTAAAATGATGAAATATGAGAATAAATGGGTGTATAATGAGCCTTGAAAATTGTTAATGAGTTTACCATTTATTAAAATAGAACTAGGTTTATAAAGGTTGAGGTTATAGATAGTGCCTCAGTTTTATTATTGTTGTTGTGTTTGGGGAAATGCCTTTTTGTGGCATATTTTTTTTCCTATAAATGTTTTGATTTTTTGTTATTCATCCTAAGGTGTGTTTTTGGAATTTTAGAGTTATGGATCCATGAATAAACTTGTTTAAAGGATTACTAGAGGATTTTTCTATAGATTCTCCCTAAGTTGTGGAACCTGAGGTACTGAGAGTGTCATGTGAGGAAGATGGAGATCAAATCCTCTACAACATCACTCGATTCATGATGTTTATGGAAATATACCCATAGATTCATGTGAGGAGTATTTATTACTTGACATGTGAGATCCAATTATAATACCCTCTTTCTTTTATAGGATAAGATGTACAAGAGGTAGTAGAGTTCTAGATTGAGTACATTCATCCTATATGTGACCATTTGGAGACCCCTACTAAGAATAGATTCATGGTGGCTTATTATATATTACATGATAAAGCAATGAGTTGGTGGGACAGTTAGACTCAGGATTGATAGCTAGAAATTTTGGAGTTAAATGAATTTAAGGATGTGTTCTTGGAGAACATCAACCACAAGACACTTGGAAAGGAGATAGTAGCTGAGTTTATGAGGTTGAATCAGGGGAGTATATATGTGATGGACTTTGTTGGATGCTTTACAAATTTTTTATTCTTTGACACGTCATTGTAACTAGATGATTCTACTTTTTAAAAACTATTTTAATATGGGCTTGAGTGTGGAATTAATTCCCACGTGAATATCTTCAGGCTAAAGAATTTTTCAGATGTAGTGAATTAGGATCTTATATCTGAGGGGAACCTGTAAGAAGATTCTAGTGGAGGAAATGTGGTTTCTTCTTATGGATCAAGAGGTACATATTAAATGGGTTGTAAGTATCATTACAGTAGTGTCATCTTGAGTAGTGGAAATATTAGTGGCCATGGGAATGATCTATTACTCATGACCTTACCGATGTTCTTTTCCACCAGTGTGATAGGTCGTGGTACATGCATAAACATGTTCCCTAACCACCAATAGAGTATCACTATTTCAGTAAGGTGGCCGATCTATAGAGGTTCTTTATGAACCCATGATAAAATGGTATTGATGGAGGAGATAGACAGAACCAAAGTGTGGAAAGTGGATCTTTTTCACTGTATTAGCCTGGTAGTTGTAGTTATAATGGTCATGGAGGTAAAGGTAGTGCGAGAGGTACTTTAGGGAAAAATCTCACATACTAGTAATGTAGTAAAGATCCAGGAACTGAAACTGCATCACATAGAAGATGGGATGGACATATACCTACCATTCAACCTACTCTCTTGGATAGCATAGTGGGACCAATAATAGTGAAATGTACAATTTTGGTAGCATCTTCATTATCTAATGATTTCTTTGATATGGGTGCCTCTCATTCCTTTATTTCTACAGAACTTATGAATGTTTAAATCCTATAGGTGGAGTTCATGAGTGGGATATTGATGATAGATACACCATTTTCATTAATATCAAGAGACTTCTATTTATGCAAGGGTTCTTCTCTCAAGGTTGGGTAGTATCACATTCTATAGGATCTTTACAACCTAGAAATGTAGATCTTTGACAAAGTTATGGGTATGGTATGATTAGTAGAATATCTAGGAAATATTTATTGATACCATCTGAGAGTGACTATTCCATATCATAAGGGTGACACCTATATTCAACATGGAGAGTGGGATATCCAAGAAGTCTGTGTCGGGCTAATTACTCAGCAATTGGGAGATCTCACTGTCTATATTTGTAGTATATTCCTAGATGAAGGAGGTGTAAAAAGAGATGTATTTACACCCATATTGGACAATATTAAATATTCTTTTACCTAAATACATCTTAGGGTTTCAAAATATGATAGACATGGAGTATACAATTGATCTCATGTCAGAGGTAGATCTAGTTTCAATCCCACCTTACATAATGGAACTGAAAGAGATTCAAGATCCCAAGACTCTACTAGAGGAGTTAGAGGATAAGGGGTTTATCCATCTAAGAACATCCTCTTGGGGTTCTCCAGTTTTACATTCAAATAAGGCTTATGGTACTTTACACTAATCTCTCAATTACTATAATTTGAACCATATAGAAGTGAAGAACTGGTATCCTCTTCTGCATATCAATGATCTATATGAAATGTTGAGAGGATCTTGTTTTTTCTCAAGGATCGACTTGATATCAAGGTATCATCAGTTAAATGTTAGAACTTCTGATATACCTCTGAATTCTTTTAGAAGTATGTATGGATCATATGAGATCTACATAATGATGTATGACTGATGAATGAAGAAATTGTTTTTAAATACTTGATGAAAAAAATATTTAATCATTACCTAGATCAATTTGTGTCAGTGTTTGTGGATGAAATCATGGTGTAATCCACGACAAGTGGGGATCATTACCAACAACATGACATCATCTTGAGTACACTAAAAGAGCATCATCAATACACCATGTTATCAAAGATTCATTTTTGGATTGATCAGGTACAATTTTTGGACCACATCATCTTGGAGGAAGGTGTGTCTGTGGACCCAGATATGGTACAGATAGGGGTTTTGTGGAGAATCCCAAGAATTTTTTAGAAATATTTGACATTCTATAGTTATTTGGATATTATTTGATATTAATCTAGGACTTTTCCCTATTGAAATCACTACACTTAGTATTGACCAAAAAGAGGATAAATTTTAAATTGTTGGAATAATGTGAGAAGGCCTTCCATGGTCTTAGGAAGTAGTTGAAATCGGCACCAATCATGATCCTACCTGAACCAATTGAGGAGTACATATTGTTATTTTTATGATTCTGGAACAGGACATGGAGATGTGTTGATTCTAGATGATCAAGTTGTGTCATATGGGGTTTTTCAATTTAGGCCACCTGAAAATAAATACCATACTCAATACCTCAAGATGGAAGCATATGTATATTATTTGACGATTTTTCCAAATCATCAATTGGGTGTATAGTTTAATATGTATACGGACCATAAGATATTAAATTATATATTTTCATAGAGAAATTTGAATATTTATAGTTGTAGTTGGGTTTATTATATGAAGTAATTTTATTTTCTTCCAGCATATATGCTCAGAAAGGGATGCAATGTGACTGACACTTTGAGTAGGAAAACATAGAGGCATGTTGTTTAGTAGTCTTGTGCTATGTGGCAAATGATGACTTTACTGGATGAGACGCATGTTGTGGTTTATGTGAGAGAGGAGTTAATGACCCTCCTATCAGTTTTAGTAGAAACTACTCTTTTGTGATAGATAAGAGACAGACAATATGAAGATCAAGAGTTTTTAGCCTTGATCGAAGGCCTTAAAGGTGTAGAGACACCATATGATTGGTCCATAGATGGGGATGACATCATCTACATGGGATATTGGGTTTTTGTGCCTATTAGAATATGTGAAGAGATAATGTGATATTTTAATGCCTCAAAGTGGGTTCTATATAAAGCTATTACCCAAATGTACGATGACCAATGATGAAAATTTTGGTGTACATGCATTAAATAGGAGATATCAGGGTTCGTGCCATGATGTTGTCCAGATAGTAGGTAAAGGTAGACCATCAATTACCTCGTGGTTTACAATGACCATTTCCCATACTGAAATCAAAGAGGGATGGAATTACCATGGATTTTGTGGTGGGTCTCCCATGGAATCCTTGAAAAAATGACACTTTTTATTTGATTTTAGAACTTTTGAAAAGGATATCACATTTTAGGCAAATAAGAGAGACTTTCTCAGTGGGGAGGTTTGGATATTTATATGTTCATGAAATTTTCCATCTGCATGGGAGATTGGGTTGTTCTGCCTATTAGAATATGTGAAGAGATAATGTGATATTTTAATGCCTCAATGTGGGTGGTATATAAAGCTATTACCTAAATGTACGATGACCAATGATGAAAATTTTGGTGTCCAGGCATTATATAGGAGATAGCAGGGTTCGTGACGTGACGTTGTCCCAGTCAGTAGGTAAAGGTAGACCAACAATTACCTTGTGGTTTACAATGACCATTTCCCATACTGAAATCAAAGAGGGATGGAATTACCATGGATTTTGTGGTGGGTCTCCCAGGGAATCCTTGAAAAAATGACATTTTCTATTTGATTTTAGAACTTTTGAAAAGGATATCACATTTTAGGAAAATAAGAGAGACTTTCTCAATGGGGAGGTTTGGATATTTATATGTTCATGAAATTTTTCATATGCATGGGGTTCCATGGACTATATATTCTAACCATGATTCAAATTTTACATCACACTTCTAGAAGGGATTATAGAATGTGCTTGGTATACAAATTTTATTGAGTATGGATTTCCACCCATTGACAGATGTGTAGTCCGGTCATACTATACATGTTGTTATGTGTTTTAGTATTTTTTGGGTCTTAGGAAACATGCTTATCTTTAGTGGATTTCACTAATATCAATTGTTATCATGAAACTATATAGATCACACAGTATCAGGCTCATTATGGTAGGCCATGCATATCACCTCTGTGATAGATAGAGGTAGGTGAGTCATAGTTATTGGGGATGAATCTCATGCAAGGGATGTTAGAGTAGGTACAATGGATTAAGAACGTATAGATATGGCTAATGGTAGACAAATTTTCTATGTTGATAGATATCAATGACTGATAGAGTTTACAGAATTTGATCGTGTATTCTTTTAAGTGTCACCTAGGATATGTCAAAGCAGGTTACAGATCTTTGATTGTGCATCTAGATCTGGAATTGTGGTATCTTTATGAATTGTGATTGATTGATATTTATTTAGGTTTTATGATCTAGATCTCATTCTATGTCATTTTTCTATTCAAATTTGGGACTTCTATTGGTCAATATCTCATAATAAAATTGGGGTCGGTGGTCAATTGTCCAAATAATCACTGGGTATTATCCATGACATTGTAGAAACAATGGAATGCATGAAAATTTTATGGAATTTGTACTGATTCTCCACATACACATGAGGCGTGGAACATGGACTGATACTTGAAATACCCGTGGGATTCATGCCATGAAATTCTTGGACCATAGGAATGCATGAAAATTTTATAAGATATGGACATATTCACCAAATACACTCGTGGTGTGGGACATGAAATGATGCTTCAAATACCCATGGGGTGAAAGACACGACATTCTACACCCACGAGATTTCCAATGGATTATATTTACAAATATTCATGATAATGAATTGAAATGAATCGATAATGTAATCTCCTTGATTTATAATGAATTTGAATTAAATGTGAACCGGTTCAGACTCCTACAAGGGCCGAAGTAGGTATTGAGGTTCAGGTGTCCTCAGGAGCCTGATGGTTTGTGAGGGTAAATAATGAATAAATAATAATGTGAAAATTATTTACATATGAATAGTTATAATTTATTTATAACACTGCATACATTTTTATTCATTGGGTTTAGTTTTAGATGATGTTTTTGGTGTCCTAATAAGTCATACTCACACCCTACTCAGGCTTCATGATTGATACCCAAATTGATTTCATGATTGAAAGATTGGATATGGGAAAATGCCTTGTGTTAGATAGATGGTTGGGATAGATCATGGATGAGGGAACTAGATGTTTTTGGGACCTGTATGGGGATTTATTAGGGTATTTACTTTTTATTTTATTTTTTTAACATGGGTTATACTTTACCATGGTGTATCTACTATTTAATTTTGAAATTATATTCCAAATTTTGTTCATTTTTTAATATTGGGTTTTTTTTGTTATTCTTCATCATTACATGGTGATTTTTTTATTTATGATGGTGTATTACTCTGATAAATAGGGTATAGTCTCCCCATGACTAATATTAGGACCTCAAAGCTAGTTGGAAGCCTCTAGAATAAGGGTTGGTGCACATGAGTTCATGTGACTAACCAGATCGGGGCACCGATGTGTGGCCCCTTGTTTGGGACATTATATATATCAATGAAATTGTTAATTATATCTTAATGATAATTTTTATGATTAAAAATGCACTTTTTCAAAAAAAAAATAACATGCAGTGTACACTGAAATTAAAATTCATTTTTCTCATCCTTTAAAATAATATTTGATAAAATTCTAACCAAATTTGAAATCATAATGTCTAAATTTGATAATAATGGTATTTTCATGATTTTCTTAGATTATTTATCAAGGATAAGAATATTTTTAACAATGTAATGGTAAATTAAAGTGGAAAGAGTTTAACCATGTGAAAAGGATAAAAAACATGTTTTAAAAATAGTGATTACATGAGTATATTAGGTGTGTATTGACCAAAAACATCTCTTATCCATTAATTTTTACTTCTCAATATACTTTTCATGAGTATTTGTTTTCCTTTTACATTAAGAGGTTATGATTTTAATATATAAATTCCCTTCATCTATAAAAGGGGCCTTCCACCACCCCTTAATGTATCCTATAAAAATTAAAATTAATTATTAATACCATAAAATTATCATTCCCATTGAATAATCCTCAACTTTCTTAAGACATTAGTCAAAATAAGTTATCATGGGTCCTTTATTTCAATTAAATACTTCAAGAAAAATTTTATTGCATAATATACGTTCTAATCAATCTCCAATTGTTTTACTTTTATTTATTTCTCCACCTAAAATATATTGTAAATTACAACATTATCAAATCAGTATTATTTATATATTTTTTATGGCATAAACATTATCCCCCATTACCCTTTCCCTTTATTAATGGAAATATCATTTTTGCATACATATAGACTACCACCTCTACAATGTGATGTTTTATTGTTTTACTTCTCCAAAAAACATGCTGTAATGACCAACCCATAATACCATCTAAAAAATATACTAGCTAATTTTCCCCAAACCTGAAGTCCATTCCCAAACTCTATAGGACAAAGGACAACACTTGGTCATCAATAAATAATCATTGGAAACTATTTCACCTACAAATATATTACAATAATCAAAGCATACTTCCAAAACAATATTACATAAATAAATTTATATATCATATCATGTGATAGGAGATGATAAAAAAATATAAATAAAATAATGTTTCCCAAAACCCTTCTCATGGTGTTCCATGACCACCCATCATGTCTGTTTTCACCCATCCTTAGTCAACCTAGATCAATCCCACAGCGGAAGTCGAAATAACAAGGACCTTCTCTAAGATCATAAAGGGATAGAAATAGAAAATGGTACCAGTAGGTTGTGAGATATAGATCCTAGTAGGATTCCTCCAATTATTCTATGCAATTCATTCACATGGAATTTCAAATATTATAAAATAGGATTAAAATTAAAATATTATAAGGCATTGTTTAAAATATAGTGTTTTTAATGTTTGAAAAACCATGTATGAAATCATACATGTACAAAATTCAATTTCAGCATTTAAAAACCTTAAATTTTCAAGAAAATGAATTAATATAATTTCACATGAAATAGTAATTTCTTAAAATCAATGTAAGAACATTCACCAGATATCAATATCTATAAAAATTATATACTATATATTCAAGGTACACCAATCAATAAACAAATTGATCAATCTATATAACTCTGATTCAAAGTAGAGATAATAAATTTTTTTCATGTATTGAGTATCATGTATATGGATTTCATAGGAATAACATAGGTATGATTGTGATTCCACTATAGAATAGCTAATCAAAAATCATCTTAAATAATTTTCAAGCTTACATCTAGTATCTTGGGCCTCAAGAAACCAGTTCCATACACACCCACCTTTTTGGATGCATATCCAAAGCTTAAAAGTTTCATTTTCTCAATGGATATAATAGACGGGTTGTGAGTCTACTAGTGAAGGATATATATATTTAATCCCATCTAATTTTTCAGGTTCCCATTTCTAGTCAAAATTGGTGAGTGGGATAAAAAGGTTATGTGGATCATAGTAGCAAACCATATAAACATCAATAATGGCATCATGCCCTCAAGAAACATCTCACTCCCACCCCCAAGCTCATTCAAAGTAAATAATCCATTTTTAACACTAATAAATGTGAATTACCTAAATATATCTTTTTATATTAAAGTATTTTCACAACAGGGGGTCATCATAATGTTCCATTCAGACCATAAAACATCATCAAATAAATTCAATTATTTTTTTCAATTCGGCATTCAAATTTGTAATCATAGCCACATCCTTTTTCAAATCATTATAAAATTGGAAAACATGCCTTTAAAATAATTATTTCTTTCATAGAAACCCTAAATCATTGAAAGGATTTATTAAAATTATAAAAGGATAGAATACATTTCAAAACATGGGATTACACACTCATCCCATGTGGATAAAAAAATACTTAAAATAACCCAAGGGAATCCATTTCAAAAAAAGATAAATTAATTCTAAGTGATAACATTGTCACCTTTAAAATTCATGAATTTGAAACAATTTAGAAAACATCAAATATTTCAAATCCTTTCATTAAAATCATGTAATTTTATTTTAGGACCATAACATGGGCCAAACCCCTCAATTACACAAAAAATCATTTACGTGTTCTTTCAAAATTAATCCAATCAACAAGGGAAATAAACAATTCACAAAATATCGACATATATCAAAGATCATATACATTAAAATCATACCATTTTCAATTCAAATTAAATAGATTCAAAGAAAATTTCAGAAGTAATTTTGTGAAAAATATTCTTAGAAAATGCAATAAAAATTAAGCAAAATTTATCTATGAATTATCTTGAAATAATTAATTACATGTTAAATGATGGTATAGAAATATATACATGGATTATATAGATTATAACTATAATGAGTCCAAAATGGGTCAAATATGATGGATATCACCGAATTTATGATGAATCTAACATCCCTCCAATCACAATTGAACTGGTATGGTGGTGGGACATTACATGCCTTAGGTGAGATCCCCAAGACACCAAAGGCTAGAAATACATACCAAGGACACCATAAAAATCAGAGGATTATTTTACATTTAAAAATAAATCAACCATTTAAGATAACCATAACCAAACAACCACATAATGATGTATGAAGATAATGTAATACAACTCAAAGAAAGAAACAAAATATAATATATCATCATACAAAGAGGTTACCAAAAATCAACAAAACCCAAAGTCTTTAAAGACAAGAACATAAAATCTCTCAACATGCTCTACGATCCTTCAACATAAACAATGAACATAGAATGAAGATGCATCTCTAAAAAAATTTGATACATTTCTTTAGCCTATGTCTCAATATTAAATATCTGTAAACACACCAATTTTAACAATAAAGGGATTAGAAAACCCATTTTTATTTCCACAATGAATTCCATAGTCATTCCACTAGGATAGAACAAGTTAGAACATTTAAATAAAATTGTTCATAACAATTAAAAGTAGTTTACATCAAATCTATACCATTTTCTAAACCAGCAAATTTTTTCAAATAAAAAAACAACACAATCCTTTCCAAAAAATTTATAAATCCATTTGGAATAACCCATTACATTCCACAATACCACACATGCATGAATAGGTGAGATTTCTACACTCATGAGATGTCTTTCATTAATCTACCATGTCTTGATAAGGTAACCATATACCATGTTCCCTAATGGAACACGCCCCTTCCAAAGGGTCCTGTCAATAAAAATGAACACATGCAAACTGTTTATGCCAAATCCCATGCCATACCATGAATTCCATGAAATTTTAAAATAATAATTATTTTATTCAAAAACAGTTCTACCAAAAAATTTCCATGAATCCAAAAATTCAACATATTAAAATAAAAATTTTGAAATAATGAAACAATGCACTTTTCACAACAAAAAATTTAATCAATTTCACAAACCATCACTAAATAGAGATAAAACCTTTTATAAAAATCCTATAATTCATTTAAATAAATCAAATAAATTTTAAATAAGGCCCTTAATTTATAACTAGAGAAGTCAATAATGAAACCACTTACCACTCAAACATAAGTGAAAATGCATAACACCATGAACTCTTCAAAAAACCTACTCGAAACTCTATATGAGATCTTCAGACATTGTTACCCTTAAATAAAACAACCAAATAACTTAATTATTGGTAAAAAAACATTAATCTAATCCCAAAGCACTATATTCACGATTACAAGAGAGGAAAGATGAAGAGAACTAAGAAAAACAGAAATGAACTAGCACTTACCCAGGAATTAGACCTCCGACACACTGTGATTGACCAATGGATGACTTCAGGATCAAGAGGGAGGGTTTCTAAAGGCTTGGGAGGGAGATAAATTCATGTTCGGGTCAGGTTATCAGAAAATGATTCCATTATGATGTAATCCAAATTAGATCCACAAATTTACGATACTGTTTATAATATTGTATAGTATTTAAGCATGGTTAGGGAAAATGTGCACTAACCATGTGTTTCAACTGCCTCCAAAAAACCCTCAAATGGTTGGCCCACATTGTTAGAAAAAATACGCACCAACCATGTATCCCCACTATGTCCAACATCAAAAAAATTCACATGGTTTTCTGTAAACATTATCAAAACCATGCACTTACCTAGTTCCCACTTTTATAGGTTCATGGTTTCTAAGGAGTTGCTTCATGGTATCTACTAACCAGGATAAAATTGTGCACCACCATAAAAATCCCAAAAACGTTCCAAAACTCCTCTATTCCACTTGAAACATTGTCCAATTAAATTATATACATAAAATATAACAATATAGGGTTAATTACATGGTACTCGAGTTTCAAAATTCTACCCAAAATTGGTATTTCTATCCTTATAAAGTTGAAAACCAACATTCTTATCAAATACCTTATTCCATTACTTAACCATTTCCTTATCACACTCCAACATTTCAATATAGGTCATAACATGTGTCTAAAAAACCTGCACTAGAATGATGTTTTTACCACATAATAGTTTATATTTCCTCTCCACAATCTACACCGGCACATGGACCAACATAGAATATATATCTAATTAAATTTGTTTCAATTGAATCACATTTTCAAGATTAAGTTGGTGACTTTTAAATTAAGATACATGAAACACATTATTTACTGAACTGAGCCTTGGTGGAAAATCCAATTGATTTCTAGCACACCAACCTGATCACGTATCTCAAATGGGATATGTTTTTGGGAGATAAATTTCCATGATTCCCAGAAGGAAGATTCCTCATCCTTGTAGTGATTCTCTAGAACACATGATCACTAACCAAAAATGGAAATGACCATCATCAATGATTATCATATTATTTTTGACATATCTGATATGTCTCCATTATCTTATTAATCAATTGAATATTATAAGTTATCACTTGTATAAGGCTTGGTCTGACCAGTGAATTATTACTCATCTTTATCTAATAATGTGCATAACATTAAGGATTCTCATAGAATTATCCCATAGGATCCATATGTATCCTTTAATTATTTCTTTATTTATAAAATAACTCCAAATATGGTATTTTCTCCTCCCATGAGCCACTGAAATCCATTAGACAATCCTGAATCATGTATTTCAACATTTGTATGATCCTATTAGATTATTTATCCATCAATGGATGATATGTCCCAATAATAGTTAATAGATTCCCAAGGGATTTTTTATTTTATTTCCAAAAACAAAACATAAACCTCATATCTCACTATGATAGTATCAAAACTGATATGTCATGCCTCTTTACCACTTCTCAAATATAGATTTTTCACAATTCCTCTAACGTGTGAGATTCAAAAATATATATGAAATGGGATAAAAATTACAGTTGATCCTTTATAACCCATATGGATATTTTTTCAAAACCATCCTAGGGATACCCAAAGAAATATCAATGGTTATCTTCTCCTTTTTCCATATAAGAATAGGTAATTATTGATACATGATAGATTGCCACTAGTTCTCTAACTTAAACAACTGATATGTGAGGTCTCTCATAAAAACCCGACCACATTTTTTTATTAGAACCGATCAAAAGTTTTTATTAAGTGGATTATATGTCTCTTTTATTCCTAGATGAACATAAAATATTTAATGGTGGTAATAATGAATAATTTGTTCCTAAAAATCCATTTATAGGGCCATCTGATATTGAAACCCAACAATGACCCCCTTTTAAGTTACCATCCCTCAATGGTCTCCATGCCATTGAGTTTTTACCTCATAAAAACACATTCTAAATATGAAATCTATGCCTCATTAACAATATCAACCAAATAAAGATAAAAAATGGAATGAAAACTATAAAACTACCTCCATCTTCGCAATCAAAGTGAATTTCATCTATCACTGACATCAGTTTCTAATAATATAGAGCCTTTTTCTCCCACTAGATATACCACATTCTACTATGTTCATATTCAATCGATTTTCCTTTACATAGTGTATACATCTAGTCAATTTCTAAAAATTGGAGATACTTCATCCATTTTCATTATCTCAAAATCAAACCCCTCTATGGAAAAATGTGTGTCAAACTCATGATTTTGAAACAACATAAATTACCCACAAAATAGGTAATGGCCTCAATACAAAAAATATGTCACTATAGTACATAATTATAATGTTTTTGGTATCTGTGATCATGAAACTATAACTGACATAATACATAAGTAGAAACATGATATCCCAACACTAGAACAAATCCAAACCCTGATCTTCAAGCGTCAAAATACACCACATAGCCTTATCCAAATTACAGTAATATCAATATTTATGCTGATGTAAGGTGAAACTCAATCTCATGAAAAGACTTATAACATTCATCATTCCATTAGAATAAAACAATTTTCCTTGTCAAAGATTTCATTGGTGAATCTGTTCATGAAAATTCAAGAATAAAAAATTGATAACAACCAAATATGCCTAGAAAATTTGTATCTCAAAGACATTGTTTTAAAATTTCCACAAGATCAGATCCTCTATCTTTTATGGATCCATAGAAACATATTTTTATAGATAACATGTCCAAGGAAATATATCATTTTATACAATAATCACATTTTGAAATGTTGGATTACAACTGATGATCCCATACGATACCCAACACTATCACTAAGTATTGTTCATGCTCATCCCTTATCCATGAATACACCAATATTCCATCCCCAGAAAATACCAATTTTTTTATACATTTAAAATTTTGATTCTTCAATTCCATAATAACAATTTGTGCATTTGTAAGACCAAATGGATTAACCACATAATAATAAAGGCCATATCTACTCTTCAAAGTTATTTTCCGAATATCCTCCTTATAAAACTACTTGTAGCCCCCCGTTTGATTGAAAAAATCATCAATACATGTAAGTGGATACCGATTATTTGTCAGGAATTATATATATATATAATAATCCACACACATTTGAATATTTCCATCCACATTTTTAAAAAAAATTGTTCTTCCCAAGAAAACATTCTATCCCAAATGAAACATTTTCTTTCAAGATCTTATAAAAAGATTTACAATACCATTAATTCTATTAGTTACATCTAATAAGATAAATGTGAGATAGTACTAGTCCCTATTAAGATATCAATTTTAAACTCCATATCTCCATTTAGTGGAATCCCATAGATGTTTTTAGGAAAAACATCTAGAAACTGATCAAAAATTGCTGGAAAACCATTATCCCAAATATCATATACTGATGCCAATTTAAAATCCTCCAATTGTTATGATATATTTGAAAATATTTCTCCCAAAAATACCATTTCACTATACATTATATTCTTTTATCCTCTTAATATATTCTCTTTCCCATCCATGATTGTAAAACTAACCTTTCAGGTATAACAATCAATGTGATCTTTAAACATTTCCATCAAATAAACCCCCAGGATTATGACATATAAATCCATATCAATCACATATAAATCCCATATTAATTCATCCCCTTTAATATTTATAGAACATTATTTTCACTTAAAGAATCAATATTCCCTTAGACCAAGAAGAGTTTCATGTTTCAAACCCGAAGTCATCATGTCAACATAAAAAACCAGAAGATCAATAACATGATATGAAATAAATAATTTTTATGCATATATATAAAAAAATCATAAGGTTATACCAATCACATTCGATGGTCCATATTGATCTTCCACAATCATTTACACATCACAATACAATTGCTTACTCGCTGCACTTTTATCTTTACATCCGTATTGAGATTATACTAGTTGAGGAGTCATGGTATTTCTGGAATCAATATAGATATCTTGGTTCTACTGTTGATAATTTTTTTTCTCAATCCCACAATGGATAAGATTCATACGAAACATCAGATGTGTCCCAAACACCAGAACATGGATCACTAGGATAATATCTCAATATATTCCTCTTATAGTTTCAATTGTTACAAGCTCTATGTGGTGTTGTACAATATAACTTCATGTGATCAAAAGAACCACACTAAAAAAATCTCATATTTCTCTTGGTCTTATGAAGAAGATTCACTAATCGAGCTATCTAATTCCTAGTTATACAACAAGTTTATAAATAGGTTTCCCTCTTCTGCTTATTCCCAATGTTAGATATCCCACAAATTTCCATATTTATCATCATATTTCCTCCAATATAGTTCCTTATAAATAATTATATGACACATTAAATATACTAAACATCTCTATATAATCTATTACAAAAATCATGGAAATATTCAATAAAATTTACGACCTCAACCCCAATTAAATAATGTTTTCCTTCAAAGAAGTACATGAATAATCATTTGGTGAAAAGTGGACTAAATTCATAAATTCAGTCACAAAATCTTTCATTGAGAGATTATTCTGGCTCAAGATGAAAACTTCTATTATTCTAGCACTCCAGAACATCTGAGGATAGAATTTTTTGTTGAAAAATTCATCAAAATCCATCCATGAATGTCATTGATAAAATTTATCCTGAAATTATAAATCCTACCACTAGAAGTCAAATCCTCTATCATGTACATTTTTGTCTTGATTTTTATCTTAGTTAGTGTGCCTAAAAAATTGGGGATTTGATTCATCTGATTCATCCACATGTGTTCTATTTCTGGTTATTAATAACCCAAAATATGGGTGGATTCTGCTAATTAAACTAAACAGAGTGATCCACTTTACTTGATTCATCCCTTATGTTCCCTCTATCCATAACCTGAAAATCATGTACAATACATTTAACATGATTTTGGTTCACCTATGGCTTAGGTGAAAGCACATTATTTAGATCCACTACCAGTTGTTTTCTTCAATGCCTAACTGGTGCCATATTTTATTACCAATAGAAAACACCACTTAGTCTCACTCTCTAGTAACCAAAGGATTTGGAATTTTGAATTTACCATGTAACATATATCAGAAAAACTCCTTCCAATGTTCAAGATTTTATTCCACTACAAAATATTTTTTTTGAAAATTACACCATGATATTTGAAAATTGACCCATTTTCATCCATTTTAAAAAATAAAAAACATTTTAAACAATTAAAAAATCATTACTCAAAATTAAATATTCACTCATAGTGGGAAGTCAGTGTTTTCAATGCATTTAATTGATTTCACATCAGGTAAACCCATGTTGATGAGGTTACAAATCCTAGAAGAGTCTTAGAACACTAATGTTCCAAAATCACTCATAGCTTGAGGTTCAACATAAATAGGTTAGTTATGCCTCATTTTATTCCACATTTCATGTTCTGATGATCTTATATCCTTGATACCTTTCTAACAAAAGGACTAAACTAGATTGAATTTTAATGCTAGTACCGAAAAAATTGATACCATTAATCCCAAAAATTTATATTGAAAAATGAATAATGATACCATTTGTAACATCCCTCCCCTCACAATTTTCTTAGGATGGATGTGAGACATTACATGGACATTGGTTACATCCCCATGACACAAAAATATAGTAGTAAATTCTGAGGAATTTATAAAAATAAGTTAATAATTTTCCATTTGAAAATAAAACAACCATGCCAAGATATCCATAACTAAACAACCAAAAAATGATTCATGAGGAAAATTTAAATAAACTAAAATAGAAACATATCACTCTAAACTATATCAGGGTATAAAGTGGAATCCAAAAACTAAAAAACCGCAATAGAAAAATATATATATAATCCATATCTCTCAACATTCTCCAAACTCTAAAACCACAAATAATTCCCATAGTATCATGACACAACACTGTAGAACAATAATACATTTCATTTACCAATGTTTTTATGTACAATATCTAAAAATTCACCAAAGAATCCCATTTGGGTATGAGTATAAAACTCAGTAGGGATCCCCCAATGACTTCCCTACGCATTCCACTAGATTAGAACATGTTAGAACATTTATATGAAACATTTTACATTAGTTTAAATTATTTTATATCAAGTCCAAAACATTTTCCAAACTAACCATTTATTCAAAGAAATAGTCTGGACATGTTTTTCTACCCATTTTATAAATCCATTTAGAATAACCCACTTTATTCCACACAACAAACCATGCATGCGTAGGTGATAGCTTCATACACAGGAGTAATCTCTCTTTGATCTACCAAGTCATCATAAGGTAACCGCCTACCAAGTCCTCCAATGTATCACACCCCTTACCCGGGGTCTCATTAATGTAAATGAACATAAGACAACTGTTTTTGAAAAATTCAATTCCAAACCAACCATTCCAAGAAATTTCAATAAGAAAATTATTTTTTTGGAAACTTTTATACCAAACCATTTCCAAGAATAAAAACAATGAAACATTTTAGAATCATCATTTTTAAATAATGAAACAATTAAATTTTCACTACAACTAATTTCCAAAATTTCACAAACCATCACAAAAGATAGATTATTTAAATATTTTCACACAAATTTTTAAAATTAATTCTTGATGTAATATCAATTTGAATTAAATAATTCATGTTATAATAGGAATATTCAAGAGTGAAACCCCCAACCACTCAATTGTAAGAAGAAAATGAACAAATCAAACTCTTCAAAAAAAATAGATTTAAACTCTTTAAGACATCCTTGGATATTTTTCCCCATAAAAAATAACTATATCACATCATGATTGGAATCAAAAAATATGAATCTATACAAAATATAATATTTCATGAATCTAATATAGGTAAGAATAATAAAACTAAGGAAAGAAACTATGATCGGTAACTCGCTATGGAATCCATTATCCAACATACCAAGATTCATTAACGGATTTCGCATGGATCAAGAGTAATGGTCTCCACATATTTGGGAGGGTGATTAATCTTATATAGGGTTATATTAAGGTAAAATATGTCCTTTATGATGTAATTTTAATTTCATCCTCAAATTAATGATCTTATTTTTAACGTTGAGTGGTTAGGTTTCATGGTAAGGCAAGTCATGCTCTAATAGTGCATTATGAACTACCTCTAAGAACCCCTCTCATGGTTGTCATGAATTATTATACAATACATATGTTAACCATGATAAACCCCTCTATATTACATCACATTCTTTCTCCAAGGCATCCTCATAGTTTCTCCAAACTATACGTCTATCTGTGTTTATACCCAGTGCCCACTCTTTTAGTGGAAAAGTTTTCCTAGGTGGTGTTTCATGGTTTCTTATAACTATTATCAAATTGTGCACCTCCAAACAATTACCCAAAACATTCCAAATCAAATAAAAAACTCCTAATACATAAAACAATTACTTTTAATACATAAATTTGAAAAATAAGGGGTTAACTACCAAAATTCTTGGGCACAACAAAGGTGGATATTAAGAGAAGAGAGAAAAATACTAGATCTAAAACCCCAAATCAGTCATAAAATATCCAATGAAACACAAGGCCATAATAACCTCTCATAATAAGAATATAAAATAATAATATATATTGAATACTAAGGAGAAAGGAATCCATTAAAAGAGGATCGCTGGTTCAATCCACACATCGATCTACTAAGAAACTAGGTTGGGAGAGCCAAAACTCCCCTAGAAGTCTCCCAAAAGAAAATAGATCGAATTAGGTTTGATTGGAAGATTCTTTAGATTAATTAGAGTGTTTTTTATTTTAATTAAAATATTAGGAGCATTAAAATCCCATTGCATAGTTTCCTGGTTTAGGTCACCTGGTTAGAACTAATTGTGCACCTAACTAGGTTCCACTAAAAGAGCCCCTATAAGAGGGGCCTGGTTTCGCTGCGTGGATAGTTTAATCATTCATAATCCATGATACTACCTTCTATCTACGTTTCATGGTTTTGATAACCATACAAAAATCATGTTAAAATCATGTGGCCCTACTTTAGCTACTGGAAAGGTTTTAAGGTTTGGATGAATGATTTTACAAATTGTGCACCAAACCTGAATGGGCCTAGAAACCTTCAAAAAAAGACTGAAAATACACATAAATAACCGATGAATAAATCCAATCATTGGATACTAAAATTAATTTTCCAAAACACATAATTAATAGTAACTATATGTTATATAATCCCCACCATGTGAATATATATCCCCATAATTCATGTTGTTTGAAGATAAAACACACCGACACTAAAAAAAGTCCCTCACTCAACTTGTGATTTGGTTGGTTCACAGTCCTGTAGAGAGACACTCCTAAAGGTTAACAACACAAAAAATATCCCATATCAATACACCAACATCATCACATGTCTCCAACCCATATAACGATCATTGACTTAACATTTTCCACGCCACCATTTAAAAATTCATCATAATCGTGTAAAATATGAAATGAAAATCCATTTTCCCAATGAAGAGACTTTAACCACTCACCATGTATAATCATATATTATAAAAAATCCCTACAAATTTAAAATAACATGAAATGATTTATACATTGGGAATGTACTCTATGATGACATATTATTTCCAAAACTGAGTCCCACCCCTTGGTGAGATCATCAAATCAAATGTCAGTACCTTTGGGCATCTGGTTAATCAAGGAATCACATCATCCTAGTTTCCCAATAACATTCCCAAGTAAAATCCAAGTCCAACCTAAGGGAGATAAAACATATTAGTCTATGTAAAATAGAGAACATCAATGTCACTAGGAATACCATTCAACATTTCAAAATTGGAATTTGAACAACATGGTGAAAACAAGGGAAAGCCAAGGAACAATAATAAAGCCAATAAAATAATGTTTTCCTGGTATAAAATTCTACTCCATCACCAAGAGAATAATAAAAACTAGGGAACTAAATTAATTCCAAAAACGAAGGTTAATAATTCATGTATGTACATCCACAAGTTATAAACATGTAGATATAATGAAAAGGAAACTATTATCAGATCACCAGTCCCTGAATGATCCAAACTATGGTCCACAACATATTATTCCCATATATTCAAAAACAAAATGAACCAAAAAATAGATAATACATAAGAAGGAAAAACTGAATCAATTCCCACTCTGACATCATAAACAACAAGATAGATCAATATCAACCACTTTAAAAAACTTATTTCTAACAACTGGTAACTCCTACACAACACAAAAATATTCACTCATATGCCTATGGATGGAGCTCTATCATCATGAAGCATCCACTACCCTATATTCAGAATAGTATTACACCTACCTATGATTCCAATTTCTAGTCTCTAATATTATAAATCCTTTTAAGGAATCCTAAATGGGAAAACTATTTACAAAATCTCATATCTTTCAAAAATACTCTTAGAATGATTTTTTCTCTTCACATGATACACAGGTCATGCCTCTAATTTTATCAAGAATGATTTCCTTTATAATCCATGAAAGAATAATTGTTTCCTTCATGTTTTTTTACTAGCTCTAGTTCAGCTAAATAAACATTATAGAGCATCTCAGAATATGAGATGAAGCTCGGTGCATGTATGGTGGTTAAAAGTTATAGATGAAGTCCATTACTAAAATAAATATCCTTAATGAATTCATCACCAAAAATATCCTATAAGGAATATTCCATCAATGAGAATTTTTTGGAATACTTACTATTGATTTCTCATAGTAAGCAAAAGGAAAAAACTTAGAAACATTGTCCTTCACAGATTACATAGGATATTACCACTAAATTAATATTGAACTTCATAATTCCAAAGAAATTATTTCATATAGAAATTAGGGAATAAAAAATTCCCACCAATCCAGGTTAGGTCCCCCAAATAAGGATTCCTTAGACTTGACCTTCCGATCATCTAGAGTCTTGATATAAAATAACATCCCATAAACTTATTCCATCCAATTTACTATCTCAATAGAACCTTGATAACTTTTATAAGAATATGTAGGAAAATATATGTATTCATAGATTTGGTTCAATGAATGGAGGGTTTCTAACTTGACCAATTAATATGGAGTTTGGGTTAATTCATCAATAAGAGATTCCACATCTAGAAAATGTATATGACCAGTCTGAAAACAGGATTAATGGATGAATATTCAATATTTAATGTAAAATAGCATGGGGTATATTTCTCTACATCATGAAACAAAGGCTCATCAATATAGTCATAAATATTAATGAAAATCAGAGTACACGAAAGCTAGAATATGTCAAACAAGCCAAAAACCACTTTATCAATGATTCATTTATTTCAAAAAACACATGATTTCACCATTTATGAAACATTACTCTTTCCTTTTAAAATGCTAAATATTGTTATAAATCGAAAAAAAAATTTAAAAAAAATTACTAGATCATGGAAATTCACTAATGGTTTCAAAAATATTAATCTCATTTTTTATTTATAAAAAAAACACTCTTATTTTTAATCGATTAAAACAATAATTTATTCTTAAAAAATTCATTAACACATAATCAAATATTCCTTGAAAATCAATTTTTGCAACCAAAAAATTTATAAGAACACACATTTTTTGAAATCAAATAACTTCTCAATGAACTCAATGAAAACTTATTTTAATCCAAAACTTTGTATTAGATTGGGATTTAAAATTACATATAAGGGACTAAAGATTAAATGAATAAATAAGAGCACCAAAAGCTACATCCAGAACCCTCTTAGATAACCTTATAAAAGTGAGGCCACCTATATGAAAATGGATAAGGATTCATGTTTTGAATTATGTTAGAACTACACATGGATTGTTCTTATGTGATAGAAAACCACACAAATATTGTTGGATGGACTTTCGGATCAGTCACAATGATTCTTCATAGTTTTCCAAACCCTAGAAACATAGTGAGATTATGGTTACCCTTCCATTCTCGTTCACAAAATCAATGATAGCCTCAATATGAATCTAAATCTCATTTAACAATTTCAAACCAATAACTCAATAGAAATACTCCTGTCCCCATTTCTGTGGAAACTCATATCTCATCGTGAGTCAGTAGTGATCAAACACCCACTCGCTAACTACCACAAGGGTCATGAAACATTCTTAATCTCATTTATACCATGAATCAATCTAAATAACATAAGGGATTTTAGGGATAACATATTTCTTTCATGGAAATTACTCATTTTAATCAAATTTAAAAAACCATGAATACCATTTAAACTGATAACAAATCTGACTCACCACTAACCTGAAGAGTGTTCCCCATCTATAAGGGTTGTTAACAAGCACATTGGAATTAATCAAAAACCATTGGTAATGCTTTCACCCACAAAAGATTAAAATAATCATATTACATTGTGGAAACAATATCAAATACATAAAATTGTATAATCATATCATATAAAAAGAAATGATATAAAAATAGAACTAAAAAAAATGCTACCAAAAACCCATCTCCTTTTCGTCCATGACCACTCATCAAGTCCCCATCCACCCTCACTTAGTCACCCAATCTCAATCCCACAATATTAGAAGAAGACAAGAGAACATCGTATAAGATATTAAAGGATTGAAAACAACAAATGGTACAAGAAGGGTCAGGTCTATATTTCCCAATAGGACTACACAAATGATTCTATGTTGTTACATCATATAGAAATTTAAATAGTCTAAAAGAGGAGTGAAATAAAGTGTATTTTTTTTGTTTGAAAATAGAGTTTTAAAGGTTTTTAAAAATTTCAACAAACTTGTAATACTTTCCATTTCCCCATTTTAATTTCTTAAAAATCATTAATCAACATTTCCCATGCATGGGTCATGTAAACCAAGAAATGTAAGACTCTGAACCCAATATAAATATATATAAAATATTCCACAAAATAGAGTCATGGTACAACCAAAAAATAAATAATTCTTTCATGAAAGGAGTCTTGGGTGCCAAGTGGAGACAATGAATACCCTAATGTATCGAGTATCAAGTATATGGATTTCATGTGTTCAACCCTTGTTTGATAGAGAGTCCACCATAGAATTGCTTATTCAATGTAGGCTTGACTAATAACTAGTCTTACATCAAGTCTCAAGGGTCTCAAGAAAACCATCTCTGCGCACTCCAAATTTTATGGCTTCATTTCCAATGCTAGAAACATTCTTGTTCTATACGGATCCACTTGATAGGGTGTGAGTCTTCCTATGAATCTTATATCTTTTTAATCACATCTAACTATCTAGGCTTCCATGACTAGTCAATAGAGTTGACTGAGATAATGAACTTACAATATTCGCAATGGGGATCCTAATCGATATCAATATTGGTCTGACCCCCTTAGGTCTCACATCTCACTCTCACACATAAGATCCATTAATGTAAATAATACCTTTTTCAACACCAATCTATGAGAATTTCAAAAATTTAGAATGTAACATTAAGGGATTATCACAATAGTTGATAACCATAAAGTGCCAATTGGCCCATGAAACATCATCTATTTAATTCAAAACCATTAATAAAATTAAACATTCAAAAGGGTAATCATACCCTCTTCCTTTCAAAAATCATCCTTAAAATAATAAAAGGGCCTTTAAAAAATTATTTCTATCAATGAAACCCTAAAGCATTCAAAGTTGGTATAACATTTTTAAAAGGATTTATTACATTTTAAAACATGGGATTACACACTTTTTCCACGTAGATATATCATTTATTTCATATATCCCAATAGAATCTATTCCATAACAGAGGTAAAATCATTCAAAGGGGGTCTTATTGTGTTTACAAATTCAATAATTTGATACTATTTATAAAACATCAAATATTTCAACTCATATCATTCAAATCAAGTCATTTTCATTATGTAATAAAAACCTATTACAAATACCTCAATTCCACCAAAAAATACTTCAAAATTTCACTAAGAATAAATCCAAAACCGAAATGGAATTTAAAAATTATCAAAATTTTGATACATTTTAATATCATAATAATTTAAATAAACACATGTTTAATTCAAAGAGAAGGGGGTAAATAAAGGTTACAAATATAATTTCAAGAACATTATTCAAAGAACATATGTTAAAATTTAATGAAATATTTATCTATGAATTCTTAATAAATAATGATTTACAAGATGAAGGAAATTCATAGAACCTACCCCTTGGAATGTTCCTAATACAACCATAATGAATCTTAAATGTATTTCCCATGATGGGAATCACCAAATTTAGGAAAAAAAATCTTGAGAGAAGATATAAAGACCCAAGATCCACAATTCCGTATAAATAATTCAAGATCTAAGGAATCATAAAGACATCATAACCTCTAGGAATATGAAATAAAATGAAAAAGAGATATAAAATGAAATTTATAAAGGAACTCATTGAAAGAGGATCATTGATTCAATCGATAGTTTCATCCACCATTTAATGAGGTTTGGAGGTCCAAAATCCCTCTAGATGGATCCTAAAGGACAATGGGTCGAATTTGGTTTGAGATAGATAATTTTTTAGTTAAATAGATGGTTTGAGGATTTTAATGAATAATTTTTTACCATTAAAATCCCATCATACAGCTTCTTAGTTTAGGTTTCATGGTTATTACAAACTATGTGACTAACTGTGAACCAAAAATAGAGCCCTCGAAGAGTTACATGGTTAGACTTCACAGTTTGTTTAACTGTGCACAAACTGTTGGAACCCATTATATCTAGGTTGTATGATTTTAATAACCATTTACGTACAATGCACTAATTCTTCACCCATACCTAGGTTACAAGAAATGTTTCGCAGATCGGCGGCATGGTTTTTCAAACTATGTTCCATCTGTGCACATGCCCAAAAACCTTAACAATAAGGTCAAAAAAACCCCGGATACCACCCACAATGATATCCAATAATTTTATACTCAAATATGTGGGTCAAAACACCTAAATATAGGAAATATTATGATACCCATGGATGGCTTAAAATGGGTATTTAATGAAATAGTATTTTATTTGTAATAGTATTAATAATCAGATGTGATAAACCATTTATTACCTTCCTTCTGTTCTATAGTAAATGAATTTGTCAACTGTCAGTATTTGAAGACTACATCCTCCATGTAGTGATTTATTTTTTTCAATGTCATCGAACATATATGGTTCTAATTAGATATGTAATGAATAAAAACTATATCGATAAAATTATTTATTTTTTGGAAGTGTTTTACTAATACATTACTTTTTATTAATATAAGACTCTACAATTCCTTATGTTACTAAAATAAACTCCTCATTGATTCTAGATACATGAATGATAAAAAAATTCATATAATTAAATTAGAATATATTAGATAATTTTAAAACAAATATTTGAATATATATAAGGATCTTAAAATGATGAATATAGTATCATAAATAAGCGATAAAAATTAATTTAAATAAATGATAAAAAATAATGGATGTATAAAAAATTATTATATCCAAATAATAAAAAGAGTTATATATATGAATATGTCTCTAAAATAATTTATTACTTGATTTATTTTTACTTTACTAGATGTTATATTAATGTCATGGAAGTTGAGAATTTCTTTAAGGGTATTTATCTCATTTTCCTTTCATTGATGCAATTTTTCAATCTAGGAGTATATTGTATTTTTATATAGTGTACATAATACCCCATTTTATTATATTATAATGATTTATGCATACATAATTTTATTTATAATTATTATTATTAGTACATCCATCCAATTCTATTGATTTCACTACTAGAAAATTTTTAAAGTATTTCATAACTAAATTTTTATTCTCGGAATCTTATTCCTTGTCTAGCACTAATTTTATTTTACATGGTGTATTTAATTCAATATTATTGTTTTAATAACACTTTTATGGAACACAAGGTATATAAAATTCCATATTTTGTTTTGTTTTTATGGTATTTCAATTCATGTTTTATTAAAGTGGTAATGATTTTTCATAACTCAATTTTAATGCACTGAGTTATAATGTTTATTATTAAACATAATTCTTATATGTGGATTTATATTATCTTAGTATTTAAAAAAAATTATTTACATGTTTTTATCGATTTATAATTCATTATCATGTACCCCATTAAGAGGGATTATTACTTCAATGAGTATGATATTCATAAGGGATATTTTTAACTCAAACATTGTTTTTTTGGGTTATAATGTTAATTCTTAAACATCATTATTCTAAGTCACATATATATTAACATTTACTGTTTTATATGATATTAATAATTCTATCTATAGGGAATGTGGAATTTTTAATTCAAATTCTACGACATGGTATATTCCATTCCAAAAAAAGTACATCATTATTAAAAATAATATTCATTATTTTTAATGGTTTATTTTCTACCATGCCTATATTTTATTTTTCCAACATTATTCTTCATTATAGTAGCAGAAAATATAATTTGTAATCTCATTGGACCTTAACTTATCCCTTCTCTCCTCTTTCCAATGGATGTTATATAATTTTTTATATTATCTCGGTATCAGCTGTGGTATTTAAAATTTTTTATAATGTTTTGAGTTCATGATCTTACATTTTTCCGTCATTCCACATTATTACTAGATAAAATTTTGGCCTTTTTTCATTGATAAACTATTGAAAATTATTTTTAAATTTAAAATTTAAAACAATGATATAAATTCATCTTTTTGAAATCATTATTTCTATTTAAATATTTCATTATGGATATTTTTATCAAAGAAATGATTTTAAAAATGACGTATTTTTAACTTCTATAAAGTGATATTTTCATAAGTGAATAATAAAATATTATTTTTAGATGACATTACGAAATTATTTTGATATTATCTTCTTTGTTTTGTTTAAATTGTACTCCACATATATAAAAGATTTATCTCTAATAAAGATGTAGTTAATGATTCACTTTATGAATTCCCAATAATTTCATTTAATATGAAACACTATTAAGGAGATTTCATGAATTTTAAAAAGTTATATTTCATCTTGTTATTCTATGTAATTTACCCCAAAATATTAGAAGGGTTTTTTTAATCTATATCAACATCTGTTTACATTATTTCTGTAAAACATAGTATATTTTTTTATGATACCATATACCCTCATCTAGATGGATTATGAGGGCGATGTTTATGTTTTCATGAAACATGTTTCTTTCCCATGTGGGATATTATTTCAAAATACCATCCCCATTATTTCTCTGAGTCAATTTTTATTATTTTGTCTAGATTTTTTATTTCAGTAGTTACATTCATCCCACATATTTTTATTTCAATATGAATGTTTATTGAATACTATGAAAATAAGATTATATATTGTATTGTTATTTATTTATTCCATACAATTAATTAATTGGATATATAAAGTTACAAGAAGGTCTCATTAAAGAAAAAACTCTATGAAAATATATATATATTTAAAAAAACTAGTTTATTTATTTGGTTCCTTATATGAAATTTTTTATTTTTAAACATGTCCTAAGGCCTTGAAGGTAAGATTAATATGTCAAAAATTATACATTCAATCAGTACAAAACCAAATATTTTTATCCATGTGATTGTTTATGTTATCATTTCATCAATGGATATTTACCTATTTAATTATATTAATCACATGTAACATATTATTATTATTTTTATCTCTTCCATATTATTAATTCCTTGGATATTATATGATATCTTACACAGTATTTTTTCTCTTTCTGAGCATCTGGCCAGAACCATTTATGTTTTACTTATCTGTAGGGTACCTAGAAGTGAACCAATAATGATTTTAATTATATACTATAAAAATTAATAAAATCATTGCAATGATATGTTGTTTTTAAAATTTCGAAATTTTATGTGATAATTGTGCATGTATCTAGTCACCCAAGATTATTGAGCGTTAATACACTTTATGATGTGATCCCTTATATCTTTTACAAATGAATCATAATGACTAATGGTTCTATTTTTCTAAACTCAAGGATTCAACCATTTGTATCAAAAAATGTTTAGATGAAGTTATGGGAACTAGATTTAGAAAATTATTGATTTGAGAACAGAACCCCATGAATGACCCTCGTGATAATTCTATGTGTAGGATAATATCCTAAAATTATGGTAATGTATAGGGTGTGTGATTTCCAAGTAATAAAATATCATATTAAAAATAAAAAACTAGATTTATGTTGTGTCTCATATGTACCATGTGGTAAAAACTATGAAAAATGTTGGTTGGTGAATAATTATATCATAACATAGTTCACAAATAGTGGGCCCAACTACACACGAGGTTTGTAACTCCAAGGGTACATTATTTTGATTATTAATATACACATTAAAACCCATTATGATGGGTATGACTATATTATTATTATAGATATTAATTGTAAATGGCCATATATAATAGAGATTAAAACATAGATATTATTAAGTAAGGTAATTCAAGACATTTCTGAATTAATTCTTATATATTTATAGTATAATTTTTATAATTATTAATTTTATCATACATCGAATTGAACTTATTTAACTAATATTTGGGGAAATTATGTGACATACCAAGTAAATAAAGAATAATCTATTTTCATATTTAATAATATTTTTGAATTAGATATTAATTTTTCATTAATGGTGTTTCTATGTTCGATAGCATACCATATACGCAATAATATGTTTCTTTGAAATCTTACGTTGCACACTAATAATAAAATATTATTATTTTAATTGGTAGGGAACACAAATTCGTTGTATTGGAAAAAATGAATATAACTAACTACAATATTATTATACTTATTTATTAAATGTTTTTACATTTATCCCATAAATTTTAGGGGCTTAAAATATGAATAAATCTAATTTTAAGCATAAATACTCTAATGTTCCGTAAAAAGTTGATTTAACACCTTTTGATGGAGAATCCTATTTAAATATAGTTTTTCTCATTTTTAAATCTTTTATTTGACATAGAAAAATTCTTCTTTTGATTCGGGACAACAAAAGTTTCATTGGGTAATTTTTTGGTATTTTTCTGATAAAGTTCATTTTTTAATGAATAGTGAAAAATACTGTATTTTAATTCAAAAGTGCCTCTTAATCTAATTTATTTATATGGTTATATTATAATTTAAATTTATTTTAAGTGTAATTAGAAATAAAATTACCATTTTATCTAATTTTGTTTATTGTAATTAATTTTACTTTGAAATTGGACGTAAACAAGTGTCAATCTTTTAATAGTTATTATTTCTTTAAAAACACGCAATTTGTATTAAAAACGAGAGTTAATTTTATATTAATTAATGAAACATATATGATTTGAATTTGGTAAAATAGAAATTATTTTTGAATTCATAATATCAAATATATCTTTGGGTGAATTGTTGGTATTTTTCTGAAAAACTTAAATTTTTGATGAATAGGGAAACCATATAGTAGTAGTTAAAAACCGACTTTTCATTTAAATTAAAATCTACCACTTCTGTGAATTGAATTTTGAAAATCTGAAAAACATTTTTGTTATTAGTAAGTAAAATTTTGTTCAATAATATGAAAATAAATTTCGGTGAATCGTAACTTTTGACTTTTATTTACCGCGGTTAAAGGTAAATAGGGTATTTCCAGGTAAAAGAATATTATAATAATTAAAAATTACCTTAAAACTTGTCCTAACTTAATTGGATTAGTAATGGCTGACCATGGGAATATTTGGGATTATTTAGGGACCCCATGGAGCCTCTTATGAATGGTAATGACACTTTATTTTAATTAACTTAAAGTAAATGCAAAAATGACATAAACAAATATCTCTTTGTAAATTAATTTTTACATGGTGTTATATAAGTTATCTTTTTGACTATAAATATTCATTAGAAATATAAAAATATTTATTACATCATACTATATTCTTTATAATTTTTTTACATCCAATAAATAAAATTATTTATGACACAATAATGATGCAGTGCTTACCTCGTTAATAAATGATTTAAATAAAGTAGATTATAAATATTAAAATAATATCCAAAAACTATCCAATTATTATTAAATGATTTTATTTCGACCACGAGTCATCTTATATTAGACTTTATTTATTTTTGGACCTCTATAAAATGAATATCATTATATAATAAAATAATATTATCACACTTTCCTAAAGAGCCCCTCCTCCCCCTTATAAAAATCCCTCACATATAACCAATTCCTCACACCTCTCAAGAATTTTGGATCATCAAACCTCTACCCAATTAATCTCCCTAAATCCCTCGATTTCTCATTGAATCATTACCTTAAGTATAAGGCACTTCAAGAAACCCTTTTGGTTCATACAAAAGGGAGTTACCCAAATTAAAGTAACAGTTTCTCTTAACTTCTTTTCTTTTATTTTACTTCTCCAACCCCTAATCTCTTTTTATTCCTTTATTTTATAACCACAACAGTATCCTTAATATAATATCATTTTTTAGAAGGATTCTAACTAATATTACACACACCTCCATCTAATGGGTGAAGAACATACTGTTTCTATGGATGGAAAACTAACGCCTCCTGAAACGATGATTGTTCGATTGTCTCATACCACCTATCACGGTGGCCATTAAGATGAAACTATATTTATATATTATATATATTATTTTTATGTTTTCTTTATGCTTCTGTATTTCCCATTTAAACCATACCTTTATGGTTTCCATTATGGGTAAACGCGATAATTTCTTTTGAGGAAGTGCGGACTACTGCCCCCTCAAAGTGATATGACTTGTTCATACCATACGTGGTATGTATAAACTAAGGATTTAATGATATTATATATGATATTATACTGGAATTATAATATAATTAAGTATCATTATGTTTTAATTCCATTAAAATACGAAATTGAAATGAAAGTAGCGTTCATGCGTACGTACAACTTACCATCTCCATGAACGGTGCATTTCATTTAATATATCCAAATGATATGTACTATTAAAAATTCATATATATACTGGATATATATGATATATATTATATCTAAATAATTAATATGATTTTGGATATAATGGAATATTGACCACAAGGATAACTTGTAAATATAAGGTGTTCATTTTTTACTCAAGTACCTAATATAGACAAAAGGAATGATATTAACTTAAATGATTACTTAATTTTTATAACATGGTAATAAGTGATATAAAAGGGAGAATAAACTTTAAAAAGGATCTTGAGAAGGTATAAATTAACATTAGTTTATTATTAAGGAGATTAAAGAACGATCGATTCAAGTTGGACACGAGGTAAGGGACTTCGTCTCAATCTACTTTCATTGAGGCATATTTTGTCCAAATAAACAACTTTCTTTTATACACTGTATAAACACCTTTTAATTTTCATTTCATTCCAAGGAAATCTATTTCTACAAAGAGTTTTACGAAACAAAAAAATGAATGTTTTTTTAACGTAAGCGGTGAAAACCACCTTTCCTCTACTGTGAGTTTTATTTGATCTTTGGCTTCCTTAACAAGACATAATGTTTTTAAAAGGAAAATAAGTACCATATACTATTTTTTGTATTTTTGGTAATGAAAATGATTTTCATAATTGTTTTGATACATTAATACGTTGAAATGTTATACTGTTATTGCAATGTGGAAATGTTACCTTCCATTGTGCTTATGTTATATGTTATGATCATGTTATGGTTCTTGGCCATTATTTACATATATGGGTGGTTCTATGATAAACCTAGGGTGGGTGAGCCTGAGATAACTCTCTAATGAACTGGGAAATGTGATAGAGGTAAACTTGAATGTTTCTCCTAAGAGATTTAGAGAATATACTGTGATGGGTATTCCAAAGTAATTCCCTATTTAGCTGTGATAGCTACAATGTAAGTATGTTATAGATTGCACATGTTACCTTTATGATTTATGATTTCTATGTGTTATTCCTAAATCTTATGATTTCCTGATGTTATAAAAGAGTTCATGTTTTGTATGAATTTATTAACTAATTTTTTCTTTCTTTGTTTTATTAACCTTACTGATCATTTTATGCTCATCCCATGTTTTGAAATTTTTTCACAGGAATTAAAGATGAATAGTGTCAGGGATGGGATCAAGGAAAATTCATATTTTCTAAAACATGGAACTGGACATGAATCTTTTTTTCAAGAGTTTTTATTTTATAAAAAAAATGGAAACTGAGTAGATGTGTCTACATGGTAATATTTTGAGATGTAATAGTTATTTCCTAATTCTCTAAAACTCTAAACCTAAAAAGATCCTCAATGTGAATTAATTGGTTTAATTCAATATAATGTAATGTTTTTAGGCTGGGTCCTTATAGGTGGTATTAGAGGACAGTTTAGATAACTTTAGGAGTTACGGTATTGTAAAATTAATATCTATTGATTAATTTATGTTAATATTGAAATTATATAGCATTTACAGATTACCATGTTTCTTTGCCTTAGATATTTCTGTGTTTATAACATTTTTCTTTAGATGAAACAGGGCAGCTATGCTGGGACAACATCTAGAGGAATACAACCTTCCAAATGAGCAACATGAGATAGTCAGAATCGAAACTGAATATTTTGTTACAGTGATGGCACAGTTGACTCAGGATATAAATGGTGGTGTTATCCATTCATGAGATCAACCAGATCAACCACAGAGGAACATGTCAGTAGTTAAGCATTTAATGAGGCAACATCCCCCATCATTCAGAGGATCATCTGACCCTGTACTAGAAGAAGGGTGGATTAAATCACTGTAGAAATTTATTGATGCCATGGGGTGTTGAGAAAATCAAAAGATTGGTCTTTTTGTTTACCGTTTTGAAGAGGAAGATGAAATGTGGTGGTATATGGTGATAAATATCAGGGATAGTGAGGAGATTGATGCTCTTGATTGGGAAAAATTCAAAGGTATGTTTCTTGAGAAATATTTTCCTAAGGTGGTTCTTCTTAGGATAGAAAAACAATTCCTTGAATTGAGGCAGGAGGATGAATCATTGGATGCTTATGAAGAAAAATTCACATCACTGGAAAGGTATGCTCCATATTTCATACAAAATCATGACTCTAAAATCAACCATTTTTACTCAGGATTAAAGGTAAAGTATCGAAGCACTTTAGCTTCTCGTGATTTAAAAAATTATGAAAAAATTTTCATTGTGTGGATAAGGTGTAAATGGAGTTTTCCAATGATCATTTATTCTTTGAAAAACAACAGAATAAGAGGTCGAGGTGGTAGACAAAAGGAAATAACTCTTCTAAAAAGTCTGATGGTAAGAAACTTAAGTTTAGAGTTTGTGAAAATCGTGGTAAAAAGCATGTTGGGGAATGTATTTTGAATTATGTTAAGTGATACTGACGTGGTAAAATGGGACATAAGGCTCATAATTGCACTGAGAAATATCAGGGTAATGGTACGAAAAAATATGATTTACAGTCATTAAAATGTTTTAGTGCAATGAAATCGTTCATTATGAAAATGAGTGTCCAACAAAGAACTCAACTGATGGAAATTAGCTAGACTATAAGTAGAAAGGGGTGGTGAAATCCTTCGCAACTACTTCAACAGATGTTGGGCCGTCAAATGAAGTAGTATCAGGTACACTATTTGTTTGTTTAGATTATGCCAATGTGTTGTTTGATTCAGGGTCTTGACACTCTTTAATTTCTGAGAAGTTTTCTAGTAAATTTGGAATTCCATCTCAAGGTATGATGAAAGAACATATAGTAAAAAACCTGGATAAAATGTTGAGGCAAAAAAGAAAACATAAGAACCTTCATTTCCTTGTGTGTAGAAATAATCTACCTAAAATCCTTATTGTTTTCCCTCTAGTATAGTTTGATGTTATTTTGGGCTTGGTTTGGCTTTCTGTTTATCATGCTAAGATTAACTTCAGAGCTAAAGAAGATTATTTTTAGAATGATTTTCAATTTTTTTACAAGAATAAAACCTTTACTTTTATAACATATAAGTATTCTAACAAACTATAAAAAGATTGAATGAAAATTACCTTGCACTTATTGTTGAAAACAAAATAACTGTTCAGATTAATGATGTTCCAGTGGTAATTGAGTACCGTGATGTTTTTTCTAATGAGTTGTCTGGTATTATACCTGATCGAGAAGTTGAATTTACTGTTGACTTAGTTCATGAATCAATGATAATTTCAAAACCCCCTTATTGAATGGCTCAAATTGAACTTTTAGAGTTAAAGAAGTAATTTCAGGAGTTACTAGATAAAGGATTCAATCAACCTAGAACATCACCATGGGGTGATCCTATCATTTTTGTTAAAAATAAAGATGGTTCAATGAGAATTTGCATTTATTATTGAGCGTTGAATAACATCATTATTAAGAACAAAGTATTATTTTCCTCATATCGATGATTTGTTTTATCATCTCCAGGGAGCTCAGTATCTTTCGAAGATTGACATTAGATCGGGGTACCATCAGTTGAACGTGAAGGAATAAGAAATTCCAAAGACCCTATTTTGTACTAGATATGGCCACTATGAATTTGTAGTTATGACTTTTGGTTTAACCAGTGAACCAACTGTATTCATGGTTCTTATGAATAAATTTTTTTGTGAGTTCTTGGATAAGTTTTTGGTTGTGTTCATTTCTGATATTTTTTTTATTCCAAAAGTAAAGAGGAACAAGAAAGTCATTTAAGGGTTGTCTTTTAAACCTGAAATGAAAAGAAACTATTTGGGAAATGCGGAAAGTGTGATTTTTGGTTGCAAATTTTTTTTCCTAGGTCACATTATTTGAAAAAATTGCATAACTATTGATCATTCTAAAACAAAAGTTGTTGAAGAATGGCCAAGACCCACAAATATAATTGAGATCCATAGTTTTCATGGTTCGGTCGGTTATTATCGGAGGATTGTTGAAACTTTTGCTTGGTAATCTAGTCAAATGACTAAGTTAACATGGAAAGGTGTTATGTTCATCTAGACAAAAGAATGTGATGATTGTTTTTAGGAATTAAAAAGAAGACTGGTGAGTGCTCCAATTTTGGTACTACCCTCCAGAAATGGTTAGTTTTTTATCTATCGTGTTGCTTCATTAAAGGGACTTGGTTTTGTCCTAATGAAGAATGATTACGTAATTGCTTATTCTTCACATCAGTTGAAACCACATGAGTTATATCACCCTACACATGATTTGGAATTAGCTGGTGTTGTTTTTTCATTAAAAATTTGGGGGCGTCATTTGTATGGAGTAAAATGTGAAATATATACTGACCACAAAAGTTTAAAGTATATATTCACTCCAAAATAATTAAACATGAGACAGAGGATATGGAATAAATTTATCAAGGATTATGATTTCATGATCCATTACCATCCGGGAAAAGAAAATAATGTGGCTGATTCTTTGAGTCGAAAAAAGTAATGCTTCATTAACCATGTTACATTTGGAATAAGATACATTGGTTTTTGATTTGATAAACATTGGCATAGAAGTTGTTATTCCAGAAAATTCTTCTGTTTTGTATCAGTTTTCAGTGAGATCATGTCTTTCAGATATAATTATGTAAGAACAGAAGAAATATAGTGAGTTATAAAAAAAGGTATAGTTGGTTCAGAAGGGTATGTTTCCTAAATTTAACATTGATAATGATTGTGTTTTTGAGGTTTGGAAAGAGATTATGTGTGCCTTTTGTTTCACAGTTTATGAATGAGTTGTTATGTGAAGCTCATAGTTTCCTGTTTTCAGTTCATCCTGGTAGTACTAAGATGTACTGAGATCTTCGAGAGTATTACTGGTGGGATGGAATGAAAAGAGATATTAATTATTTTACTATGAATTGTTTAACTTGTTAGCAGGTTAAAGCGGGGCGGAAGTTACTGAAAGGGATGCTTTTGCATTTACCGGTGCCAATGTGTAAATGGGACAATATATCCGTGGACTTTTTTGTGGTATTACCGAAGACATCTCGAGATAATAATGCAATTTGGGTTATTATTGATTGATTGACTAAATCATCTCATTTCCATCCTATTAGAGATACATTTTCTCTAGATCAACTTTCTCGGTTGTATGTTAAATTGATAGTCATGATGCATGGAGTTCCCCTCTCCATTTTATCTGATCATGATCTCAGGTTTACTTCTAACTTTTGGAAAGGCTTTCAGAAGTCGTTGGATAATGAATTAAATTTTAGTACAACTTTTCATCCTCAATCAGATGGGCAATCAGAACAAATAATTAAGACCCTGGAGGATATGCGACATGCATGTTCACTAGATTACCAAGAATTTGTGGCCAACATCTTTCTTTAGTTGAATTTTCATATAATAACAATTTGCATTCCAGTATAAAGATGGATCCATTTGAGGCATTATATGGAATGAGTTGTTGAACGCCAACTTTTTGGGATGAAGTAGGTGAAATGAAGCTGATGGGACCAGAATTCATAGAATAGATGGAAGAAAATGTTCATTTTATTTAGAAGCACATGAGAACAGCTCAGAGAAAGTAGAAAAGTAATTCAGATAACATGAGTAGGGATCATTCTTTTGAGGTAGGTGATCCTATATTTTTCAAAATTTCTCTATGGAAATGTGTGATGAGTTTTGGTAAGAAGGGAATGTTGAGTCTGAGGATCATTGGACCTTATGAAAATCCTAGAGAAAGTTTTATCAGTTGCGTACAGAGTGGCTTTAACTCCATGTTTATCCCAGGCACACAATGATTTTCAAGTTTTGATGTTGAGAAAGTATATGCCAGATCCATCCCATGTTTTTAGCCCAGAAGTAGTTCAGTTGGCATAGAATCTCTCTTATGAGGATCAACCAGTCTATATTCTAGATCATAGAGAACAAGTGTTGTGGAATAAGTTAATTCACCAGGTAAAGGTTTTATGGAAAAACCATATGGTTGAAGCGGCAATGTGGGAATCTGAAAATGTTATGAGGGATAAATACCCCAATTTATTTGATAAGTGAAAAAAATGTGAGGTCGCAATTCCCAAAATGGGGGAGGGATGTTACAACCCATTTAATTATATAATAATCTATTTTAATATTTACTAATATTTGAGAATTAAATATTAATTTTACTTTAAAGGGGTGTCTATGTTTGATAGCGTACCCGATACGCAACAACATGTTACTTTGAAATCATACATTGCACAATAATACTATGATATTGTTATTTTAAATGGTATTTAACTCCTAGACTTTTTATTGGAGGGAATGAGTAGAACTAACTACAATATTATTATACATGTTTTCTAAATGTTTTTACATTTATCCAATAAAAGTTAGGGGCTTAAAATATGAATTAATTTAATTTTAAGCATAAATACTCTAATATTCTGTAAAAGGTTGATTTACCACCTTTTGATGAAGAAAACAATTTAAATATATATTTGGTCATTTTTTATGTGACATATTTGAAAAAATAATTTTTTTAGATTCAGGACATCAAAGTTTACTTTGTGTGATTTTTTTTATTTTTCTGATAAAGTTCATTTTTTAATGAATTGTGAAAAATATTGTATTTTAATTCAAAAGTGCCTTTTAATCTAATTTATTTATATGGTTATATTATCCTTTTAATTATTTTTAAAGTGTAATTAGAATATATTTTTACCATTTAATACAATTGTGTTTATTGGAATTGATTTTACTTTAAAATTGGACATTAACAAGGGACAATCTTTTTATAGTTATTGTTTCATAAAAACATGTTATTTGTATCAACAATGGGAATTAATTTTTAATTAATTAATGGAAATTCTATGTTTTTAATTTGTTAAAATAGACATTATTTTTGAATTCATAATATCAAATATTTCATAGGCTGAATTTTAAGTATTTTTCTAAAAAACTTCAATTTTTAATGAATAGTGAAACTACTTAGTTGTAGTTAAAAAACTATTTAAATGAAATTTTACCACTTATGTGAATTTAATTTTGAAAATCTGACATACATGGTTGTTATTAGTAAGTAAAATTTTGTTCAATAAGATGAAAATATTTTTTTGGTGAATAGTAACTTCAGACTTTTATTTACCGCGGTTAAAGGTAAATATGGGAATTCAAGGTAAAAAGAATATTATTATAATTTAAAATTACATTAACACTTGTACTAACCTTATTGTATGAGTAATGACTGACCATGGGAATACTTGGGTCGTTTTTGTGACCCAATGGAGCCACTTATAAATGATAATGACACTTAAATTTAATTAACATAAAGTAAAGGCAAAAATGACATAAAAAAATATATATTTATAATTTAATTTGTACCTAGTGTTATATAAGTTATATTTTCAACTATAAATATTCATTGGAAAGATAAATATATTTCTTAAATAATCGTATTTTTTTATAAGTTTTAGACTTCAAATAAATAAAATTATTTATGACACAATAATGATGCAGTGTTTACCTCATTAATAAATGAAGTCAATAAATATGATTGTAAATATTAAAATAATATCCAAAACCAGTCCAATTCTTATTCGATAATTTTATTTCGACCATGGGTTATATTATCTTCTAATTTAATGATTTTTTGACCTATATAAACTGAATATCATTATATAATAAAATAATATTTTCAGACTTTCCTAAAGAGCCCCCCCCCCCTTATAAAAATCCCTCACTTCTAGACAATTCCTCACACCTCTAAAGCCTTTTGTCTCGTCAACCTTCTACCCAATTAATCTCCTTACATCTCTATTCTCCTCCTAGAAGCCTTACCTTATGCAGAAGTCACTTCAAGAAACCCTTTTGGTTCATACTAAAGGGAGTTACCCGAATTAAAGGTAATAGTTTCTCTTAACTTTTTTTCTTTTATTTTACATCTCCATCCCCTGAACACTATTTATTCATTTATTTTATAACAACACTAGTATCCTATATATACTAGGATGTTTTTAGGAGATGGATTATAACTAATATTACACAAACCTCCATTTAATGGTTGAAGAACATATTGTTTCTATGGATGGAAAACTAATGCCTCCTGAAACGATGATTGTTTGATTATCTCCTACCGCCTATCATGGTCGCCATTAAGATGACACTATATTTATATATGACATATATTATGTTTATGTTTTCTTTTTTTCTTATGTATTTCCCATTTATATCATACCTTTATGGATTCCATAATGGGTAAATGTGATAATTTCATTTGAGGAAGTGTGGACTACCGCCCCCTCAATGTGATATGACTCGTTCATACCATATGTGGTACATATAAAGGATAGGGTTAATGATATTATATATGATATTATAGAGGAATTATAATATACCTTTGTATCATTATGTCTCAATTCCATTAAAATAATAAATAGAAATGAAAGTAGTGTTCATGCGTACGTATGGCTTACTGTCTCCATGAACGATGCATTTAATTTTTAATCTCCAAATGATATGTACTATTATAAATTAATATATATACTGGATATATATGATTTATATGATATATAAATAATGAATATAATTCTGGATATAATGGAATATTTACCACATGGACAACTTGTAAATATAAGGTGTACATTTTTAACTCAACTACCAAATATCGACAAAACAAACGTTATTAACATAAATGATTACATAATGTTTATAACATGGTAATAAGTGATATAAAAGGAATAATAAACTTGAAAAAGGTTCTAAAGAAATTATAAATTTACTTTAGTTTATTATTCCAGATATTAAAGAACGATCGAGTCAACTCAAACACGAGGTAAGGGACTTCATCTCAATCTCCTTTCATTGATGTATTTTTTGTTCTAATCCACTACTTTATATTATACGCTGTATAAACACCTTTGACTATTAATTTCATTCAAAGGGAATATTTTTCTATGTATCATTTTACTAAAAGACAAAAAATATCATTTCTTTTTAACGTAAGCGGTGACAACGACCAGTTAGCTGTCGTGAGTATTATTTGATCTTTCTCTTCCTAAACAAGCCGTAATGTTTTTAAAAGGAAAATAAATACCATATACTATTTTATGTATTTTTGGTATTGAAAATGTTTTTGATAATGGTTTTGATACGTTAATATATGGAAATGTTATATTTTTATTGCAATGTAGAATGTTATCTTCCCTTTAGGCTTATGTTATGTGTTATGATCATGTTATGGTTCTAGGAAATTATTTACATATACGAGTGGTTCAGTGATAAAACATGGGTGGGTAAGCCTAAAATAGCTCTCCAATGCTTTGGGTAACATGAAGGAGGTAAACATGAAAGTTTCTCCTAAGAGATTTAGGGAATATATTGTGATGGGTATTCCAAAGTAACTCCCTATTTAGTGGTGATAGCTACAATGTAAGTATGTTATGGATGCCCCAGGTTTCCTTTGTGATTTATGATTTCTATTTTTTATTCATAAATCTTATGATTTCATGAGGTATGTAAAAGAGTTCATGTTTTGTATGTATTTATGAACTAATGTTTTCTACCTTAGTTTTATAAACCTTAAAGTGATTTTTATTCTCATTCCATGTTTTGAAATTTTTTCACATGACTTAAAGATGAATAGGTTCAAGGATGGGATCAAGGAAAATTAATTCTCTCTAAAACATGGAACTAGACATGGCTATTTTTTCAAGAGTTTTTATATAATGAAAAAATTGGAAACTGACTAGAAGTGTCTACTTTGTAATCTTTTGAGATGTAATAGTTATGTCCTAATTCTCTAAAACTATAAACCTGAAAAGATCCTAGATGTGAATTAATTCGTTTAATTCAATATTATGTAATGTTTTAATTCTGGGTCCTTATAAATTATAACCCACATTAACAATTTATTTTATGGGAATTTCATTGATTATCCTAGTGAGAAACCAAAATATATTATACCTCAAGTGAGAAATTTTTTTAGTATACCAAACTATATATAATAGAATATGATTAACCAATTTAACATAGTTCAGTTAAAAAACATAAAATTGAATATAAGGATTGACTCTGATAGATTTTTGGGTGAAAATATGATTATAGAATGAATATTGAATTTTATTTCTTTTAATAATTTTGGAAGAAGAACTCATGGAAATGCCTTCAGGGAATTTGAATATGTTTTACGTATTTGAAAAGAGATCCTAGATAAACTAACTGTGGTGAAAAAATGAAGAGTATGGTTTAAATTATGGATAAAAATATATTTATACATATGTTACCACTAATAAAAAAATTCATATATGTTTGGATCATGGTAATTATCTATTTCAATTATCTTAACAAACTGCTGATAAAAATTATTTGAATCCGCGTCCTCTAATATTCAGGGAACAAGGAAGTGCCTATGATATGAAAACAAAATAATGGGATCATGAAAATTAAAGGATCTTTATCTAAAAATCAAGATTGGTAGATGACAAATTGGAGTTTAATTATTGGTATTATAGTATATCTAGGATGTTTCTTCATAGCATTATTACACTGCCCAAATGAGATAGTATTAAATTTTCTGATAACTCTTCTAGTTCATAGATTATTAGATCAAAAATTAATGTATGTATCAATGTTCCTATCTCAAACCGTAATATCATTCCTTTGTATTAATATAATATTATTTTTTAAATGGATTGGTTCTCTTCATATGGAGGAAAGTTACTTTCTAGAATAAGTGAATCACATTTCATATAAACCTATGATAGTATATGGATGAAATGAGGATTATGAACTCCCTTTTGTAGAGAATTATATAATGTGGGTGGTGATACTAAATAAAACGGGACTCTGGGATGAAATATTTTTAAATAAATTTAATATTAGGGATATTACTATAATTAAGAAATATATGAGTTTTTTTCATGCCATAGTTATTAAAGATGATATCTCGTTAAATATTATATCCTGAGTATTATTTATCTTTTGTATACTAGTTGATATTTTAATTAGTAATAAATAATTGAAATTATGAGGGAATTTTTATTAAAGGTTAAATGTAAACCCTGATATTTTAAGTTTTATTTTACATTAAAACCTAATATGTTTGATATCTTGCTACACATGAAACACCAAACCAAAATGAACTAAAAAAATTATGTAACTCTTAAAATGTAGAAATTGAATGTTAGTAAGAAATAAATATTACCAAATGATAAATATATTTCGAAATAAAATAATGTCCATTTATAATATTATTGCATTTATGAAATTGAATTAGTTTAGCAACGTAAATAAAAAGATCATTCAATGTTAAAATTTAGTGTATAAAAAAAATACCTTTTAGTTTCATTATATTACGAGAATAACTATATTACAGATAGAATATATTATTCCTTTGAATAATATTTTTACCACAATGAAATTATTAATTTATGGGAAGTAAGAATAAGATGAGTTAATTCTTAAAAAAGTTATTTTCCTATGAAAATAGTTTTAATAATATTTTTATGTTTTTAATTAAAAGTAAATTTTTTAAATTTTTAAATTTAAATTTTAAAAAATTATCTTTTATTTTTGTATTTGTATACAAATTTTGTATTCAGATGAATGTTTATGTTTTTATGAAATGGTTGATTTTCAAGTGAAAATTGAAAAAAATAGATTATATTTTTAATATATCTTTTATGACCATATCATAAAAAATTATGAATTTAAATCATATAAAAAAATTGATATCCAAAAATTTAATTATGTAGAAAAATTATTCATTTAAAAATACAATTTTTAATTAAGATCACCCATGTTTAACATTGGGATACTTATATAACATTTATTTTAATAAAAAATTGAGGTCTATTCCATTAAATTATCCAGAAGTGGGAATTATGTTTTTTTGTTCTTTAATAGTCATATAACACTTTCTCAGTTTATTAAAAATTAATAAATTTCATGGAAATAAATAACATTGAAAATTTCATCTTAAGTGTTATTTTTTCATCAAAATACTCTTTTTATAAAATTTATTTTGACGTGTAATGTCTGATAATATTAAAAATAATTATCTCACTATTTAAAAATTTATTTAATAAAATGGTTTCAATATTTTAAATAATAATTTAAAAATTAGATTATGTTATGAAATTGATCGAACGCCGATTGAAACCGCGAAGCATTTCGAAACCGGAAATGTAAGATCGATCGTAGGCGAAGTGCATCGTTGAGAAAGAAGATGTCGTATTTGTGTATTACGATGACGATGACAAATGGAAATACAAATACAAGATAAATACAAGAATTAGAGAACACAAATGTAGAGCCAACAATCCATCATAATTTCATTAATCATATCCATGTATTTATAGTGTACAAAGTATACCAAAGTTGGCATATGAAAGGTTGGGCACATGAAGGGGCTCATTGGGAATGGGAGTTAACACAATTATGACATTCATATTTAATATTTCATAACACTCCCCCTTGAATGTCATAATTTCATGGAATCTTATATAATCTTCACTTAAAAAAATCCTGTGGGAAAAATACGTGAAGCCAAAGTAATTGATTTTCATGTCATGTCACCTCATTAAAAACCTTACCAGGAAAACCTTGTGGGAAAAACCTGATGAAGGGAAAAAGTGTGCAGCAATCCCAACTCCCCCTGACTATGTCATTTAATTATGTCTTTAGGATATGAATTAATATTATTATTAAATTACGTCTTCAGGACATGGGAGGAAGACCAAAAATAATGAATGGTATCATTGAAGATTATAACTCTTGGGGAAGGCCAACAATTTCCATTAATAATAGATATCCATAATAATTTATAACATTCATTTGGATATATTTTATGATGTATGATTGCCTCATTAAAAACCTCAACAAGTAAAAACCCTTCAGGGGAAAACACTTGATTAGGTAAAAGAGTACAATAACATCAAGTCCCCTGAGTGTTGCCTCATTAAAAACCATATCAAGAAACCCAGTGGGAAAAACTTGACTAAGGGAAAAATAGTACATCAGTTACATCTCCCACTCATAATGATCATCATTTCACTCATAGAATTTCCATGATCAATTCAGAACTAAAACATTCAGTTTTGAATTTTGGAATAATAATAATCTATACTCTTTTGATTCCAATGAATAGGGAAGAACATTACCTTGCATCATAATATGATTCATTTCCATTTTCAAGGTACATACGCACATATACATGTATATCCTTCAAGGATTAATAAAATGTGCATTTATATTTAATCCTTCTGGGATAAGTATGTTCTTTATCAACCCCTTATGTATAAAATCTTTCACTTTAATTATTCATTAAGGGTAAAACCATTCCAAATATTTAATATTTCATCTTTAGGATGATTAAATCCAGATACAAGGACATTCCATGTAATTTCATGATCAAATAATTCATTGATTTCAGAAAACTCTTCAAGAGTGTAGAGGTTTTTCAAAACACCTTAATAATTCAATTATCATACAAACCATGGGATGATAAATTCAACTCATATTCTTCCTTAACATAATATGGATAAATCTTATTCAATTCACCGCATTATTTATCAAATTGGGTGAAACTTCCATAATTTTGAATACGCTTCAGGCATTTCAAATCCTTTGGGGATTCATATAAATATCCAAATAAGGAAGAATATAAGATCATTGATATTCAATAGTCTTTATAGATTGGATAATCAATCCAGAACTTTATATGTTGAACATTTCATAAGTTCCTTCAATAATTTTGGCCAATTATTATGATGTCGACATTTATAAAAATCCATAGTCAATGAGTTTTAAAAATATATCATCAACATCATTTGATTGAGATCTCATAATTTTTTCGGGTACCAGTGTCACTTCAGGGAAAATATCTATAAAGATATAATGTTGTCGATATATTCATTTTCCTCTTCAAGGGAAATATATTTATTGATTTCTACTCATGATGACCACTGATATTATATAATCAGTTCAACCACACTTCAGGTGTGTATAATCAGACTATTGATTTCCAACACTTTACATTCATGTAAGTGTTATGAGCATCTTGTCTGCAAGACCATATATTATATGATACTCAATATTTATTATAATCAATATGCATAACATTCATTGTATACTCACCAGCAGCAGATAACACATGCGATAATTTATTGGATGCATCTTTCATATAGATGGATCACATGGTGGGCGTGCCCCATATATACTTCTTCATATGTATATGGGAAATTTATTTCCATAATAATGGCTGATGATATAAATAATTTACCTCAAAAATGGGTACGTCAGTGTAAATTATTATACAAGGAGAATTCATAATGACTTAATGATAATAAATTCATTGATAATTTTGTAGACATGCATCCATTAAATAAATTCATCATTCTCACCCTGATGGATGTCTACTATGTTATCAATAAATCGATGCTTGTGTATACTTGAATCAATATCTTTCATTATATTTGATCCCAGGTGGCCTGAATCATCATGTCATATATTTGAAGTGTCAGGATCTGCAAACTTCTGGTTTACCATTATTGATTCGATTGTACATAACAAATTCTTTATAATAACTTTTATAAATGATTTTTACATATTAATGTAAATATTTTGTCTCCATATGATATTCATTTTCAAAAATACCATTCATATATCTCATTGAGACTTAACAAAGCATTAAGAATTTGTACTACCAGGTAGAAATATATTCGCTCTTCTGGAGTCGTTTATTAATTTTCACTGCCGTTAAATATACTTATATGAGCATATACTAATGCATATATGAGTTCTTTTGAAGAATTTAATAAAAATAATATTTTGCTTCAAGATCGACACATATAAGATCTTCAGGATCTTTCATTGTGAAAACTCATATTTGTCGTTAGAATTTCCACTTATGGTGGTTGATGAATTCATAATATAATCATAATGGATTAGGCCCATCACCAAGCGGATTATTTCATAATTTAGAACTTCTGGCCAAAATATTTGGGAACTTCAGGTCCAAATATTATTTTAAAATACATCTACCTGGGATAGGAGCCCCCACGTCTTTTAATGATGGTGAATGTGGTAGCGAGAACCAATGTGGAAGAATCTTCTGGATTCATGAAACAATTTATCACCATCCAAAATTATAATTCATAAACAACATTCACTTTATCAAATGAAAGATAAATTATTTGATCAAACCTCATCAACTCTCAAATATTCATGATATCATAAATCATAATAAAAAAATCATGAATAATTTCATTCACTTGATGGAATGAGATATAGTAGTTAAAACTACATTCACATCCGGGAGTGAATTCATTCATTGGATTTCATGATCTATGAATGATAATTTATTATTTATCAACAATGATCATCTTTCATAAAATATAAATTTAATTTATTATGATGATCACTGTTTTAACCACTTCAGGTGGTAAAATCATTTTCATAATATATATCTGATTATCAAAACTATGTAATTCCATCATTTCATTAATGAATTATAGGAACAACAACATCCACTACAGGGGATAGAATAATTACATGAGATGATATTGATAAACCATAAGAATATGATAAATAATAATGTTTCTCTTGATATTGTTGCTATAGGAACAATAAATGATAAATGAATATTTTCTTCAATATAATGTCAAAGGAAATTATTTTAATATCATCCTTTAGGGATGCAATATTTTATAAATATCAATAAAATTCAATGTGCTCTGTAAATATTTACTATCATCAAACCACTTCTGGTGGTTATATTTTTATTATTTGTTATAAACAAATATAACACAATGATCACTCGCAAAACATCATATTCACCTCAAACATGATTTACAATAAAACCAAGTATATTTTCATTCACTTTGGGGAATGAAATAAATCATTTTCAATAAATATTCTCATCCACTCCACGGAATAGAATAAAATTATTTTTTTGAGTTTTATAGTGTCTTCAAGAAAATTTCATGAATATTCAATTAAATAATTTCATCAATTTCATCCACTTCGGGGGATTAATATATATAAAATATATTTATCCTTATTTATCAAGAATATTTAATTTCTCTGAAACATTTTATAATAAATTAAAGGGAAAAGAAATAAAAATAATATTTACAAATATTCAAAGTAAATATCATCTCCATCATGAACCTTTATATAGAATAATCAAACATGACACATTCAGGGTGAAAAATAAATAAGAGATATGAAATTTCATGGGTCATGGAATGATTAACGAATTTCAGATCGACATATGACAGGTACGCGATGATCATCAAACTTTGGCTCAACGTATGACAGGTACGTGATGTTCATCAAACATTATCTCGACGTACGAACGTAATATTCATCGAACTTCGTCTCAACATACTACGGGCACGCGATGTTCATCGAACTTCCTCTCGACGTACAATAGGTACGTGATGTCCATCATTCAATGTCTCGACGTACAACGAGTACGTGATGTTCATCGTTCAACCGCTCGACGTATGACGGGTACGCGATGTTTATCCTTCAACGCCTCGACGTACGATGGGTACGCGATGTTCATCATTCAACAACTTCTGGTGGTGTAGTTTTTTATTCATTTGATGAATGATGTTTTTCTCGACATTGACCACATCGGTTATTAATCAAATACATTCTCTCTAGGGAATGAAGTGAAATTTTTCAACCGTGAGTCGTTACAGCTCTTTAGGAGCTCATTATTTGTCCCGCAGCAAAAGATTAAGGAAATCATATATTATTTTCAGATTTATCAAGAGGGGAAAAATAAATGTAACAATATCTTAAATATAAAATAATACACACCCTTTTTATGTATCACTTCGAATGAGTGGAGCCGATGCGCATGCAAATGATTATGTCAACAGAATAATGTTCATAAAGATATGTGACATACCTTTTTCCCATAAATTTTTTCTTATGCCGATGATGAGGATGAAGGCAACGATGTCACGATGCGCAATGCGAAGAAGATGATCATGCTAATAACGTGTTATGAAATTGATCGAACGTCGATTGAAACCGCGAAGCATTTCGAAACTGGAAATGTAAGATCGATCGTAGGCGAAGCGCATCGTCGATAAAGAGGATGTCGTATTTGCGTATGATGATGATGAAGACAAATGGAAATACAAATACAAGATAAATACAAGAAGTAGAGAACACAAATGTAGAGCCAAAAATCCATCATACTTTCATTAATCATATCCATGTATTTATAGTGTACAAAGTATACCAATGTTGGCATATGAAAGGTGGGCACATGAAGTGGCTCATTGGGAATGGGAGTTAACATAATTATGACATTCATATTTAATGTTTCATAACAGTTTACGTGTTTATTTTCATTTTAAAGCATAATAATTAGTTATCGAAATGAAAAATATACCTTCCATTATAAAGGTCAACTAATGTAAAAAAATGTTTAACAAATTTTTTTAGTGGTGAAATAAAGTGAAAAAAGTGTCACCAAATTGGTTTTTGGGGTCTCGATCGACCAAAAATTTTCTCATATCCAATATTTTGAACATTTTAATCCACTTTGTAACACCCCAGGATTTCAGAGTGTGTTATTTCTTAAAAATAATTCAATAACTTGCACTACATGCAACACCGAGTTCAATCACACCATTAAAAGAGGTCATGAATAGTATTAACTACATTTTGAACTTTATATAATCTTTATAATTTTAGAATCCCTATTATGAGTTTCTTAGTCATAATGCAAGAACAGATTCATTTTCAGTATTTCACTTTTATCAACTTCTAATAGTGAAACCTTTTTAAATACAATATTTTAAACTTTTTGACAAAATGGGGACATCAAAAATTTAAAATGAAACACTCCAAGCTTCCACGGTACGTTTCCCTTTGAATAATGTGATAGCGTGTGTTGTACGTAACACCGAGTTCTAACACACCATAACCAATCAAACTAGCCGTTATATATAGTAATACCTACTTTTTGAAAATATATATATTTTATATTTCAAAATGGACTTCATTTTTGGATTCGGAATATCGAATTTAGCCTAAGGTGAAATTTTGGTACTTTTCGGATAACTTTCATATTTTGATGAATAGTGAAAATTACTAAATTTTAATTAAAAACAACTTTTTTAATCAAAATAATTAATAGTGATAAATTATGAATTTGAGTGGTTTTACAGTATATTTAGAATATATTTTTACAATTTAATATAATTTTGGTCATTATAAATAATTTTACAATTAAACCGAACATAAACAAGTGTCAATCTTTTGATAGTTATTATCTCTTAAAAACACGCTTTTTGTTTTGACAGCGGGAATTAATTTTAAATTAATTTCTGCCACTTATGTGTTTTGAATTTATAAAAATGGATTCCATATTTGGAATCAGGATGTTCAAATTGTGTAAATAGGTAACTTTTATTTTTAGACATTTTGAATAATTACTGCGGTAAATATTTTATTTACCATGGTTAAGGGTAAATCCGGTAAATAAGGGTTAAAAAATAATATTATAATAATACTAAATTACCCTAAAACGTGTCTTAACCCTATTGGTTGATACATGGTCGACCATGGGCATATTTGTGTCAATTTTGGGACCCCATGGATCCACTTGTAAGTGATAATGACACTTTATTTTAATTAAGTCAAAATGAATACAAAAATGACACAAGCATATATCTTTTAGCAAAACAATTGTTACATAGGGTTATATAGATTGGATTTTAGATTATAAATATTCATTAGAAAGATAAAAATATTTCCTACATAATTATATTTTGTTTATAATTTTTAGACATTAAATAATTTATTTTATTTATGACACAATGATGATGCAGTAATTACTATAATAGTGAAAAATTAAAATAATTGATATTATAAATAACCAAATAAATATAATATGAAACTTTTAATGAATTAAACTAATTTTATAGGATAATATGATATATTAGGATTGATTTAATTGACTTTGTTCTAAGTAATCAATCTGTTATGAGTTTAACAAAAATCAACTATTGAATAGTGTCAAAATTGACATAAAAGAGTTCTTAAAACAAATATTATATTATTAATTGATATTAAATTCCTAAAAATCTAAGGTTCGGACAAGAGACTTATATCATGATAGGTTCATCATTAATGTACCACTTGGGGGTCTCTTGGATGTATATAGTAAGTTTATTAACCATATTATATAAAAATACAAAGAGACATTGTAAAAGTGAAACTAATTAACTTAGAGTTAATACTTAAAGATAAGGTTAATATAAGTACCCAAACCTGTCTAAATTCTATTGGTTGAGTGGTTTTAGACCTATCCCCACCTTAACCTTTGAATAATAAACTTTGGATCCATTAGAAACCGAATATAAATTTATTATAAATTAATATTTCTAGCTTTTCCAAAGGTGCCCCTCACCCCTCTTATAAAAGGGCACTCCTCCTTCTCATTTCTTCACACCTTCAAAGCCTTTTGGCTCGGCCAAACTCTGCCCAAATACTCTCCCAACATCCCTCACTTCAACCTAGATGCCTTAGTTTGATCAGAAAGCCACCCTAAGGAGCCCTTTTGATCAAATCAAAAGGAAGAACCCGAAGAAGAGGTAATGATTTCACCACCCTTCTCCAAGTTCATTTCTTCTTCCACTTCTTCTTCCTTTGTTCTTACCATTCTAAAATAATAACTCCAGTATCTCACATATACTGTGATGTTATTATAAATATTGTACAATCATATTCAGTATTCTATCCATCCTTTGAATAACATGTCACCATACGTGCGTACGTACGGCTTACCGTCTCCACGTCGTGGTGTAATTGTTATTCAATATATTATTATTTGGATGGGTATAATAATGATGTGTAACTCATGTAAATAATAAATATAAAATGTTAATGATTCTTTATACATGATATACCATCCATTTATATATTATTTTAATATCAAAATAATGATATTGTCGCTCGTGCGTACGTACGGACTACCGTCTCCACGAACGTGATGAGATTCATTCTCCATCGTATCCATTCAAGTATAATTATCATTTTATGATTTAAAAATGATGTTTAAGGACTTGATATCATTTTGGATATGAATAATATACAACCTATCCTTTACAAACATGTCTTACGTAACAAAACATATAAAAGAAAACAAGTAAGTTAACACCCGAAACGACGATAATTCTAAGATATTATTAACAAATCAATGTTAAAAGATCATATATGATATCATATTAATATATATGATTCTTGTATAATTTAATAACAATTATTTCACCATTATACAGGAGGTTAACCTACCCCAACCAAGGAAAAGTACAAGGTAAGGGTTATTTCACAATCTCTTCATTATCCGAGGTTGTTTATACGTAATAATCTACTGGGATTTCTTTATCATCCACATCCATGTTTCTTCGAAATGTATTTCAAAACATATTTATTATTTACAAGAATATGGGTTAAATTCATTTATACCCTTGTTTGACTTTTTGTAAGAGGTTTATAAAGGAATCTTTCCGTCGTTTTCAAAACAAGGTCCTTTTTAACCTTTTCGACAGAATTAAGATAAGAATGTTTTTTTTACTTATACGGCGGGTGCGGTTATTTTCCGCCGTTATAAAATCGTCAAAGCTTTCCTTACAAGCTTAAAAGAATATTTTCAAAAAAAAAATTTATATGGCTCTTAAATGATTTCAAAAATAGAAAGAGATATTTCTCTAAAAAGTGTTTTGATTTCATCTATGTCAACATCCTTTAATGGATTTTACGCTTATTTGAAGTTGATTTATTATAATACAAAACTTCTATATTGTATTGAAGGTTTTGTGATATGTTTGACTGTGGATGTGCAATTTTATACCATTCATAGTTTATGGTGAAACTATTGACATTTCGTATGCTAGTTTTAATCCGAATGTTTATGTTATATTTCAAACTTTTCTTCAGATGAATGTGCTAAACAGGTATGTTCCGGGTTGGGGACCGGTAAAAGTAAGCCCTCCAGGTTGGGGACTGGTTAAAGTAAGCCCTCCAGGTTAGGGACTGGTAAAAGTATGCCCTCCGAGTTGGTGTCCGGTTATTAGAGGCACTCCGGGTTGGTGTCCGGTTATTAGAGGCACTCCGGGTTGGTGTCCGGTTATTAGAGGCACTCCGGGTTGGGTTCCGGTTAGAAGTAACCCCTAGGTCTTGGGATGAGGCCTAGACAAAGAAATTAACGTTTAGCATTATGCATTCCAACATTATGAAAGTGGTTATTGATTTTTTCATGTGATTATTCGATTAGTAGAATATCCATGTGAATAATTAAATGGCATTATTTCATTCTATTTATGCCATACCATGTTGAAAGTTCATGTTTAAAAGGATTTTGTTTTAGTTATACATTGCCTTAAATGTTTATTCTTATTGATGAAAGTTTCCGCTATATTGTTATCCTTACTGGGCATTTGAGCTCACCCCTTTTCTATGTTTTATTTTTCCCAGGAAGTGAAGATGTAAGTTATGAATGACCTGCAGGGATATTATGAGGGGATTATAGTGTGGACTGTGGAAACATTATGTTGTTGTAGTAGTTTTTCATTTTATGATGTAATGTAAAACTTATGAATATATCTAGTGTTTCCAAGGCTACTAAACCAATCGATCTTTCGAGATTTGATCTTTCTTTTGATCATGCCAATGTTATGTAATAATGCACCGACTCTGGGTAACTAGGGTCGGGGCGTTACAGTTGGTATCAGAGGAAGTTTAGTACAAACCTTGGAAGCTAGATTTAGATAAACTCTGATTAGAGCACGTAGACCTAAGATGAGCTTTGAGGATTAGTGTAGAAGAACTTCCTAGAATTTTGGTATTGTAAAGATTTTGTGAGTTTTCCGAGCAATACATCCCTGTCTGGATACGAGCAGGTAGAGGCGGCTCTGGCACAGATGTACCTAGGGGTAAAACCCGAAAACACCGCTTTGAGCTAGACTCGAACGGGAACTGGTGCACGACAACGGGCCTTGCTGCACTCTTGGTTACGACACTCCCGGGGGATATGCTTAGGATAACTCTCATTTTCTTTACAAATCATTTTGAAGGGATTATGAGTATATACTTCTTCAAAGAAAACATTCTTATGATTATGGATTATATCCATAAATAGTTCAATTTATGTTAAGTGTTTTATAAGTATGGGATTATGTATTTTGATTCATAAACTGATCTACTGTATGCCATTGTTTAGAAATGGCGCCCAGTAGAAGGAATGAGAACTCCAGAAATGCACATGATCCAAAGAGAAGGAAGGATCATATCTATCATGGTCTTAAGCTAGAATTTATAAGAGAAATAGTCTCCCATGTATTATCATCATATGAAGAAATAATATCATGTGTTGATAAGATAAGTAAAGAGTTTACTGAGTCCTATGGCTTTGAAGGGAAGCAAGAGAAGAAAAGGATGGAAGAGAGAAAGATGGATAAAGGGAAGAGGGGAAAGAAGAATTTTCCCATATGTGGTAACTGTGGAAAGAAACACCCTGGAACTTGCCTGAAAGGAATGGGAGTTTGTTATAAGTGTGGAGGAAAAGGGCACAAAGTACGTGACTGCAAGGGTAAGAAAATGGTTTCAAATGTACACTGCTTCATTTGCAAAGAGTTTGAACACTACGCAAACCTATGTCCCAGTCATCAGACTATGCCGCAAATGATGTTATTGGATAATAATCATGTTATGATACTACCACAGATGAAGAGGGATGATTAGAGTTCTTATGTTGATTATGTCAATTGAGTGTTGTATCAACAATGTACTTGTTACAATAATCATGGAGTATATAAGGATTGTACTGCAGTACTATTTCATTAAGGACTTGAGATTGTGTGGAACAAAGAAAAGTGACTCAATAGCAGGATAAATTTTTGGAAAATATATGGTTGAGAGAATGATAAATCATAATACAGTTCTGATACTGAGGTAGTGATTTTGGAATAATATGTGATTGTTTTGGATAAATTATATTGGATATTCTTGACTACCTTGGAATTGATTAATGATTTGTATATTCCATCATTGTTGGGGTTTAAAACTTTTTTGGATTAATGAAGTATATCCAGCATTCTATATGGAATAAGGGAGCATGAATGTAATCAATAAGGAATATGGTAATACATGATGAAGGTATTCATATTCTATTACAGGGTAAAAAGGATCTATATTATGTTTACCTTCCTTATAAATGTTGGACTGTGAGTTTAGACAAAAGTATTTTGGATAGTTCTAGTTTGGATTATTTTGGATTGCCATAAAAGGACAACCCGGAGGTCGGGCGACAACCCGTCGCGTCCGGCAAGGCTGCGAGACTTGAACCCGCAACCGAAGGGCGACAAGGGTGTATCACCTACCACTATCCCACGAGATGTCCTGGATTAAATAAAGTAGTTTTTTAAAAGATCTGGTAGATGAATTATAAATTTGTTTATTTTGGAACCCTCTATGAATAGTATAAATAGAATTTTTTTACGAGTGAATGATGAGTTTTGGTAGAAATTTATTAATGGATAAAACTCTAATTATAAACTAAGTATATCTCCTTATTATCTTATCCAATCTCATAAATAAATTCCTCAACATTAATAATATAAACTTAGAACAAAAATGTTGTCCTAGATGGTACCTTAAATCATCACAAATTTATGGCTTTGGGATTGTTGGCCTTTTCATAGCCATGTTCTCTACCACTCTCCATCAGATAATTGATGGTTAGATTTCTCTTCCATATCCATATTTTCCTACATGGAACCCTAGTATGTGTTATTTTCGGTAATCTTCATACTTTCCACTCTTTATTTTAAATAGAGGCCTCATTAATTCATTTTTCGATGTGGGATTTCAACTAAGATATTTTGAAATGTCAAAAATGTGTTGTCCCAATACCATATATTTTGTTGAACCGATGGTACTTCAAATCATCATGGATTGATGAGTTTAAGGACCTCAATTTTATACTTGTTTGTGATTGATGACCTCAATCACTACCTATAAATATTTACGTTTTTCCTCCAATTATATGTCTCTAATTGCCACCAATGTTCTCCTAATCGAGATCATAATTTGGTGGTGACCCTTTAATTTCTCTTTTCCTCATATTAAGACTAAATTTTAGTAACCCAATTTCCAATGTGGGTTTTCCCACAAATATATTTTCTACTTTCAACCTTTTATTTTCGAAGAACAATTTCAAATTGCGAGGACGCAATTTATTGAAGGAGGGGAGAATGTAACACCCCAGGATTTCAGAGTGTGTTATTTCTTAAAAATAATTCAATAACTTGCACTACATGCAACACCGAGTTCAATCACACCATTAAAAGAGGTCATGAATAGTATTAACTAAATTTTGAACTTTATATAATCCTTATAATTTTAGAATCCCTATTATGAGTTTCTTAGTCATAATGCAAGAACAGATTCATTTTCAGTATTTCACTTTTATCAACTTCTAATAGTGAAACCTTTTTAAATAAAATATTTTAAACTTTTTGACTAAATGGGGACATCAAAAATTTAAAATGAAACACCCCAATCTTCCACGGTACGTTTCCCTTTGAATAATGTGATAGCGTGTGTTGTACGTAACACCGAGTTCTAACACACCATAACCAATCAAACTAGCCGTTATAAATAGTAATACCTACTTTTTGAAAATATATATATTTTATATTTCAAAATGGACTTCATTTTTGGATTCGGAATATCGAATTTAGCCTAAGGTGAAATTTTGGTACTTTTCGGATAACTTTCATATTTTGATGAATAGTGAAAATTACTAAATTTTAATTAAAAACAACTTTTTTAATCAAAATAATTAATAGTGATAAATTATGAATTTGAGTGGTTTTAAAGTATATTTAGAATATATTTTTACAATTTAATATAATTTTGGTCATTAGACATAATTTTACAATTAAACCGAACATAAACAAGTGTCAATCTTTTGATAGTTATTATCTCTTAAAAACATGCTTTTTGTTTTGACAGCGGGAATTAATTTTAAATTAATTTCTGCAACTTCTGTGTTTTGAATTTAGAAAAATGGATTCCATATTTGGAATCAGGATGTTCAAATTGTGTAAATAGGTAACTTTTATTTTTAGACATTTTGAATAATTACTGCGGTAAATATTTTATTTACCATGGTTAAGGGTAAATCCGGTAAATAAGGGTTAAAAAATAATATTATAATAATACTAAATTACCCTAAAACGTGTCTTAACCCTATTGGTTGATACATGGTCGACCATGGGCATATTTGTGTCAATTTTGGGACCCCATGGATCCACTTGTAAGTGATAATGACACTTTATTTTAATTAAGTCAAAATGAATTCAAAAATGACACAAGCATATATCTTTTAGAAAAACAATTGTTACATAGGGTTATATAGATTGGATTTTAGATTATAAATATTCATTAGAAAGCTAAAAATATTTCCTACATAATGATATTTTATTTATAATTTTTAGACATTAAATAATTTATTTTATTTATGACACAATGATGATGCAGTAATTACTATAATAGTGAAAAATTAAAATAATTGATATTATAAATACCCAAATAAATATAATATGAAACTTTTAATGAATTAAACTAATTTTATAGGATAATATGATATATTAGTATTGATTTAATTGACTTTTTTCGAAGTAATCAATCTGTTATGAGTTTCACAAAAATCAACTATTGAATAGTGTCAAAATTGACATAAAAGAGTTCTTAAAACAAATATTATATTATTAATTGATATTAAATTCCTAAAAATCTAAGGTTCGGCCAAGAAACTTATATCATGATAGGTTCATCATTAATGTACCACTTGGGGGTCTCTTGGATGTATATAGTATGTTTATTAACCATATTATATAAAAATACAAAGAGACATTGTAAAAGTGAAACTAATTAACTTAGAGTTAATACTTAAAGATAAGGTTAATATAAGTACCCAAACCTGTCTAACTTCTATTGGTTGAGTGGTTTTCGACCTATCCCCACCTTAACCTTTGAATAATCAACTTTTGATCCATTAGAAACCGAATATAAATTTATTATAAATTAATATTTCTAGCTTTTCCAAAGGTGCCCCTCACCCCTCTTATAAAAGGGCACTCCTCCTTCTCATTTCTTCACACCTTCAAAGCCTTTTGGATCGGCCAAACTCTGCCCAAATACTCTCCCAACATCCCTCACTACAACCTAGATGCCTTAGTTTGATCAGAAAGCCACCCTAAGGATCCCTTTTGATCAAATCAAAAGGAATAACCCGAAGAAGAGGTAATGATTTCACCACCCTTCTCCAAGTTCATTTCTTCTTCCACTTCTTCTTCCTTTGTTCTTACCATTCTAAAATAATAACTCTAGTATCTCACCTATACTGTGATGTTATTATAAATATGGTACAATCATATTCAGTATTCTATCCACCCTTTGAATAACATGTCACCATACGTGCGTACGTACGGCTTACCGTCTCCACGTCGTGGTGTAATTGTTATTCAATATATTATTATTTGGATGGGTATAATAATGATTTGTAACTCATGTAAATAATAAATATAAAATGTTAATGATTCTGTATATATGATATACCATCCATTTATATATTATTTTAATATCAAAATAATGATATTGTCGCTCGTGCGTACGTACGGACTACCGTCTCCACGAACGCGATGAGATTCATTCTCCATCGTATCCATTCAAGTATAATTATCATTTTATGATTTAAAAATGATGTTTAAGGACTTGATATCATTTTGGATATGAATAATATACAACCTATCCTTTACAAACATGTCTTACGTAACAAAACATATAAAAGAAAACAAGTAAGTTAACACCCGAAACGACGATAATTCTAAGTTATTATTAACAAATCAATGTTAAAAGATCATATATGATATCATATTAATATATATGATTCTTGTATAATTTAATAACAATTATTTCACCATTATACAGGAGGTTAACCTACCCCAACCAAGGAAAAGTACAAGGTAAGGGTTATTTCACAATCTCTTCATTATCCGAGGTTGTTTATACGTAATAATCTACTGGGATTTCTTTATCATCCACATCCATGTTTCTTCGAAATGTATTTCAAAACATATTTATTATTTACAAGAATATGGGTTAAATTCATTTATACCCTTGTTTGACTTTTTGTAAGAGGTTTATAAAGGAATCTTTCCGTCGTTTTCAAAACAAGGTCCTTTTTAACCTTTTCGACAGAATTAAGATAAGAATGTTTTTTTTACTTATACGGCGGGTGCGGTTATTTTCCGCCGTTATAAAATCGTCAAAGCTTTCCTTACAAGCTTAAAAGAATATTTTCAAAAAAAAAATTATATGGCTCTTAAATGATTTCAAAAATAGAAAGAGATATTTCTCTAAAAAGTGTTTTGATTTCATCTATGTCAACATCCTTTAATGGATTTTACGCTTATTTGAAGTTGATTTATTATAATACAAAACTTCTATATTGTATTGAAGGTTTTGTGATATGTTTGACTGTGGATGTGCTATTTTATACCATTCATAGTTTATGGTGAAACTATTGACATTTCGTATGCTAGTTTTAATCCGAATGTTTATGTTATATTTCAAACTTTTCTTCAGATGAATGTGCTAAACAAGTATGTTCCGGGTTGGGGACCGGTAAAAGTAAGCCCTCCAGGTTGGGGACTGGTTAAAGTAAGCCCTCCAGGTTAGGGACTGGTAAAAGTATGCCCTCCGGGTTGGTGTCCGGTTATTAGAGGCACTCCGGGTTGGTGTCCGGTTATTAGAGGCACTCCGGGTTGGTGTCCGGTTATTAGAGGCACTCCGGGTTGGGTTCCGGTTAGAAGTAACCCCTAGGTCTTGGGATGAGGCCTAGACAAAGAAATTAACGTTTAGCATTATGCATTCCAACATTATGAAAGTGGTTATTGATTTTTTCATGTGATTATTCGATTAGTAGAATATCCATGTGAATAATTAAATGGCATTATTTCATTCTATTTATGCCATACCATGTTGAAAGTTCATGTTTAAAAGGCTTTTGTTTTAGTTATACATTGCCTTAAATGTTTATTCTTATTGATGAAAGTTTCCGCTATATTGTTATCCTTACTGGGCATTTGAGCTCACCCCTTTTCTATGTTTTATTTTTCCCAGGAAGTGAAGATGTAAGTTATGAATGACCTGCAGGGATATTATGAGGGGATTATAGTGTGGACTGTGGAAACATTATGTTGTTGTAGTAGTTTTTCATTTTATGATGTAATGTAAAACTTATGAATATATCTAGTGTTTCCAAGGCTACTAAACCAATCGGTCTTTCGAGATTTGATCTTTCTTTTGATCATGCCAATGTTATGTAATAATGCACCGACTCTGGGTAACTAGGGTCGGGGCGTTACACACTTTCCATTTGATAAATGTTCTCAATTTTTATTAGGAGGTTATATTTACAGAATTTTAATTCCCTTCACTTATAAAAGAAGCCTTCCACCACACCTTCATGGCCATTATAGAAAATAAAATTACATTATAATATCTACCATTTGTATATCCTATATAAAACTATTTTATTTCCATTATACATTGGTCACATGAAGATATCATACATCTTTCATTTTCAACAAGTTCATTATGAGAATGTTAAAATTATCAATGTAAGTACTAACAAGACTATAATATTTTTCATCACATATATTTATCCTATAAACCAATCACATATATTTTAAAATGAATAAATTAATGTCTTTTTTAATGTTTATAGAATAAAAATTATTTATCCCGTCTCTTTTCCTTTAGAAAAATGAAAAGTTCATTCATGTGTACTTTGGAATTACCCCATCCGTCAAGTGGCCTATAACAAACCAGCTCTTTATTTCATATTTACAAATGATTTATCACATAAATATTCACTTAATACAGCCCATAAGATCGATAGTTTTAGTGTATTTTTGGATTTGAAATATTAAATGGGAACATAAAACATAAAATACCACATATTTATTGAAAACATATTTTACATGACCACAACATTCCTTCATACTTAGCATTACATTGGATAACCTCAGGACATACATAAAAAAGGGTGAGCTATAGATCCCAGTAAGGGAGTAAATAATGCATAACATGAATAATAAAATACATGTTAGGCAATTGACATATCAATGGAGAATAATAAAAACATGAACATAAAGGCATGATATTGCATGATCATCATAACATGTAAATGTAGAAAAAACATTAAAAACTACAACATAAACATAAATAAATCATGTAAAACTCTATCCCAACAGGATTTATTATGATACTAAACATTACCAATGCATTGGAACGCTATGAGGGAACACCCTTCATGAACATTTTAATCTCATGCTTAAGTGTGCCACATAGATCATATAACATGGATTCCTTCAACAACATCATTTATTATATGAAAAATAAATTTGGAATACATATATGAAATTATATAATCAATATGTATATGTTAATAAAGGTGAATACCCTTGATATGGAAATGGGAATGGTATTCACTACTCGATGATTTTGGCTTTGAAAATCGCAGTGTAATTTCAGCAACACAACTGCATCACATAGGGATGCATAAAATAGGTTTATGAGAGAGAAAAGGGTATCTCATAATTTAGAAATAAAATTAGAAGTAAGGGGATCATGTAGCATAATATGTGAAAATTTGAAATAGAATTTGAGATGTATAATATAAGGTAAATTCTAGAATGGAAATAAGGAGAGAGGAATCCATTACGGAATTTCATCCTGGTAACGGGTGTACATGAGTGGGATTAATGAGAGTAAAAGGGGAGTATAATCAATTAAAAATTATAAGGGTAGTATGGGGGAGGTAAAAAACATAAAACATCATTTTTAATTGAAAATAAAAGGATGTAATAATATAAGGAAACTTGGACAAAAATTGAGAATGAAGGAATGTTAGGATCCTTTACTGGGATGTGTGATCCCAAAGGCTAGGGAGAGGATTATTGGGAGCTTTGGGATCCTTGTGGGGACTTTAGGGAGTGTAGCGACGGGTTAGGACGAGATTCAAGGAGTTTGAGTGAAGAAGAATGGGTTCTGGGTGAGTTTATATAAGAATGGACGGGAAATTTTTTTTATTTAGGTTTTGGACACTACATGATAAAATATTCAAAACCACAAACCCACCCCCTGTTTTTTCTAGGGTTTATGGTAACAGGTATTGGAAAACGTTATTTCATAAGGACCAGTGCCTAATAAATTAAAAAATTAGCCTTTTATAGGTGGAGGTGAGTCACACCCTCAAGGAAATGAATTTAAAATCATAAAAATATCATACATTTTGGACGATTAACTGTGGAATTATAAAATAAATCAATTAAAGAAAAAATTAAATAATTTTGAAGGAAAACATATATTTGGTCGAATTTACCATTTATGATATTTATTACATCATTATTGGGTGATTATGATGTCATAAAAGACATTATATATTTATATATTATTTAATTTTTCCCAAACATTCAACTGTCTCAGAAAACAAGGAAAAATTTACCATTGGATAATTTAAAATTCTAGATTCCAAAAATAATGTTGATTTTATCTAAATAACTTTTTTAAATATGTGAATTTTATCTTTTAAAAATGAGAACCAACATTTATTGATGGGTTTTTAGGAAAAAGGTTTTTAAATATTAATAGAAATTACATTTGACTTCATAAAAATTATATACATATGTATTTTTAATAAAATTATTTTTATAATAATTTTTTTAAAAATATTAACTATTTCAAAAAATTCTTTAATTTCATAAAATAAAATCTTTAAAATTACACTTTCTATTTTATCGTATGAAAATATAACTCTAATAAAACTTATTACCCAATAATTTAATGATAAGAAATAATATAATAAAAATTTATTTTTTAATATTATTAATAAAAATCATAGTTTAATATAATAATGTATATATTTCTCATAATAACCATTTTCACCCCAAAAATCAATTTATCAAATTCATAATTTTAAAAAAAAAGACTATTCCCATAAAATAATTGATGGAATAATACTTTAATATATGAAAATGGATTACAAAATAAGTAACTAATACCTTTTTATATAATGCCTTATGACACACACATAAGACCTAAGGGTAAGGTGTGTGATGGTGTCATGCTCTTGGGGTGGTTCAGATAACATCACATGGGTGGTAATATTTGTTTACATGCACTTATTCCTTATGTGATTCCATTATAGCTTAATGATTTGAATCCCATCTTGGGATTGGGTAGGGTAGAAGCCCAGTGAATCTACCCACTTTCCATGCTCCAAAAAATGAGCTTCATAAAGCCCGAGTTTACTAGGTGAGACCATCCCCTCAATAGTCACTGATGAAAGGATTTGTTAAAACCTTATATTAATATCAATATATTTGATCACTATTTAATGAATATACTACCAATGGTAATGATACTTATCGATAATTTAAACCCAATATTAATAAATAAATAAAAAGTGAATGTGTTTTCTATATCTATAAGACATTAAAAGAAAGGTAATTTAATTTATAAATATTTGGGTCATTTCAACCTTCCCCACTTATGATATTTAACCCTCAAAATTTCATTTTCCCACACTAAAAAAGATTAGGGAAACTCTACCTCATCATTTAATCTGCTTCCCATAGTGCTTACTCCATCTTGTGGTTACTCCAAAACACATTGAAAAGGGGGTATTGTTTTATTTCATTGATATTTTTCCCAACAATCTAAGATCTTCACCGTATTCTCTTCATTAGAGAGGTCATTATCTAATGGTACCTACTCCAGATTGGTTACATGTGATGGGTCTAGTGTGTAATTCCTTAAGATTGATACATTGAACAAATCATGTACTCGAGGCAGGTTTGGTGGGAGTGTTAGTCGATAGGCAACTACTTTGATGTGATCATATATATCAAAAGTCCTGATGTACCATAGAATAATCTTTCCCTTCTTCCCAAATTTCATAACTATCTTCTATGGTGATATGCAGAAGAATACTTTGTCTCCAACATCAAACTATAGGTTCCATTGATAATTGTTCGCATAGCTCTTTTGTCAACTCGGAGAATATTTCATGTGATGTTTTATGGTGTTAACCTTATCCATAATTTCATCGACCATTTATGGACATAGAAGTTTTCTCTACACCAATTCATCCCAACATATTTTTGTTCTGAACCTCTTCGCTTAAAGGAATTCATAAGGATCCATTTGGAAGCTTGAGTGGAAATTGGTGTTGTACAAAATCTCAACAAGGGGAAGATATTGATCCCATCCTCCTTTGACGCCAATTGATCATGATTTCAACATGTCCTCTAGTGTTTGGATAGTCTGATTAGATTGGCCATTATATTGAGGATGATAAACAATAAGGAAGGTCATATCAGTATTCAGAGTGGCTTGGAGACTCTTCCATAACATTGAGGTGAATCTTGGATCTTGATCGGATACAATCGATAGTAGTAAAACATGCAACCTTACCACTTCTCTGATGTATATCCGTCATAGTTTATCCAATGAGAAATACATTCAAATAGAAATGATGTGTGCAATATTTGTAAGACAATCCACAACAACCACAATAGCATTGTTTCCTTTGGATTTTTTTAGAAGAACAGTGACAAAATCCAGGATGTGGTTTTCCCATTTCCATATTGATATGGGTAATGGTTGAATAATACCTGTTGAATTATGCATCCCATCCTTCACTTGTTGACATACCAGGAACATTGAGGTAAATTTGGAGATATCTTTATTCATTTTATCCCGCTAATAATTCACTAAGTGATTAGGATACATCATTGTGTTTCCTAGGTGAATAGATAAATTTGAATTATGAGCATCATCCAAAAGTTATTTCATTAACTATGGACTTTAGAAAACACAAATTCTTGACCCAAATCTCACAATTCCTTCATCATGAACATTTACCTATGAGGATTTCCCTTTTCTGGTAGTTTCCACTTTATTATGAATTCCAACATCATCTTTTTTCACCCAATAACCTTTCTAGAATAGTCGACTGATAAATCATTTGTGAATGGATTTATGATATTCCCTTATTTTTAATTCCTATGTGCATCATCATTAAATCTAAGAAGATTGGATCATTTTCAATTATCATCAATTATAGAATCACTAGGTCCTTTCTACATAGATCATCTTCCACATTTTTCGCCTTCCCAGGTAGGTAATGGATTGAGCCGTCATAATCCTTGATGATATCTAACTATCTTCATTGGTGCATGTTCAACTCTTTCTGTGTGAATATATATTTCAGACATTTTTCGATGCATATATATTTTACAATTTTTTCACAAAGAGATAATTTTTTCATATTTTCAATGCAAAAATCATTTTTTCCCACTCCATATCAGATGTGGTATAGTTTTTCTTATGAATTTTTATCTTCCTTGAGGCAGGGGCAATGGAATTTTCATTCTTCATCAAAACACAAACCATAACCTTCTTCGAAGCATCGCTGAAGATTACGAAAATATACCCACACAGGGGTATTGTGATCACATGGTTGGTGATAAGACTTTCCTTCAACTCCGTGTAGCTTTCTTTACATTTATAATTCCCTAAAAACTTGACTCCCTTCTGAGTTAGCTTGGTAAGAGGGTTTGACAATCATGAGAAATTTCTCACAATTCAGCGATAGTATACATCCAACCCCATTAGTATATGGATATCCATCAAAGATGTCAGCCTTGACAATATTTCAATATTTTTATGGAAGGATCCACAGATATCCTATTTCTTGTGATGATATACCCATTGAATGAGACTTCATTCCACCCGAACTCACACTTTCAGTACATTGCATAAATCTTATCCTTTAGAAAGGTATGTATTATAGTACATAGATGATCCTCATTAGTTTTGGAGTATATTAGAATGTAACCTATAAAGACTACCAAAAAAATTTCAACTTAATATCTAAAGACTCTATTCATAAATTCCATGAATATTATTGGATCATTAGTGAGCCTGAAAGGAATTACTATGAATTCATGGTTCTTGTACCATGTACGAAAATTAGTCTTGGAAATATCCTCATTATTCACCCTTACATGGTAAAATCCAAATCCCATACCCACCTTGGAGGCGTATTGTGCTTCACATAGCTGATCAAACAAGTCATCAATTCATGGAAATAGATACTCATTTTTTCACATGATTTTTTTGAGCTCACTATACTCAATGAAAATACACATTGATCGATCCTTATTCTTGATTAAGAGGATTGGTTCACCACACGGTGTAGCACTTGGGCATATAAAACCTTTATCTAGATTATCCTATAGTATTTTATTTAGCTCCCCAAGATCCAAAACAACCATTTCATATGGATTCTTAGATATTGGAAATTCCCTAGGTATAAGATCAATCGAGAATTCAAAATTTCATCAAGGAGTAACAAACAATCCCTCCGGAAACACATCAACAGATTCCCATAAATTGGCATGTCTTGGAGGATGGTTCCTCCCTTAGACCCAATCATCTGAGAAGGATACACATTCTCATAGGGAATTAATATCCATTCTGGAGATGATGGTTCTAAATAAGATTCAATCTCCTCTTTGCACTTCTATAGAACCGGAGGTCGATTCACCATATGGAATGTGAATTCCCTATCATGATATTTTTTTTGGATCTATAAATGAAATAAAATTCATTGCATTAATTACATAAAATTCCACCAAGGGAAGTATGATGTGGTTCACTGGGAAGTTCAATCAAAAAATTTTGAAAGGGGAGGAGTTATATTCATGGGATGCATTAATTTTCCAATTGTCTATTCTCACCGACATCTCTACTTCCATGATTTGTGGTGGTGTTTGGATTGTTCGAAAAAACATTATTGATATAAAATAATGTGTAGAAAAAGAATCAAAATTTAATTTCTCTATTATTGAATGAATAACTATCATACCTATCACCACTTTTTGTTGGGATTCACTTAGGTGTTATTAATGGAAAAATATCAGCCTTGATGCCTTGGAGGTTGATGGTTGCCTCCCAAAACCATTGGCTTAAGGATATGGTTCACCAAGTGCACTGGTTATTTGTAGTTGTTGAAATGAAAAATTCATTGAGGATCAAATAAAGTGTTCCTTTCCTCTTTCGCTGTAACGAGTTTCTCATTTCGACAATAACTGGCATGGTTCTCTTCCTTCCTGCACCTGAAGCATTTCCTCATCCCTTCAAAAAAATCCTAGGGTGCTTATTTTTATGCCTTTGGAAAGTGTGATTCTGGAATTTCTTCACTCCATTTGATTTATCCATTGGAGTACTATAATTAAATTCTATTTTAAACTTCTTATCCCCATGATACCCCGGAGATTTTCCAATCTCCATCTCAAAATTGAGGGCTCATCGGACAATCTTCTCATAGCTGTGAAAGTCGTGGATCGCCAGGGCCATATGTAGGCTGGGATTAATCCCACCAAAGAAGAATACAACATTTCATTTAAGGGTAACGACAATAACATCGGTGTATCATGCATGTCTGGTGAATTTTTCCCCATACTCCCCAGAAGATTTGTCATCCTTTTGCTAGAGTGCAAGGAAATATCATTCCATCTTAATACAAAGGGTGTAGGGAATATATTTATCAAAAAATATTTTCTAGAAATAATTCCATTCAATCTATTAAATCTCTTCCTCAAGCTTCATATTTTTGATCAATTTCCACCATTGATCGGCATCACCCTCCATATAATAATTAGCCAGAAGAAACCTGTCCTATTCAGAACATTGATGGATATAGAAGATATTCTCAATGGAGTTGATCCATTGTTCGACGATTGAGGGATCAGAAGATCCATTGAATGTAGGAGGCCTTGGTCTCATGAAGATTTCATGTGTGACTTGTTCTTTCTTAGGGGGGTTGGATGTTCCTCGTGACCCATGTTTCAATAAAAAACATGAGTTAAATAAGAGATTATCATACAATGTTTATTATTCCCACTTTCCTCGGATTAGGAATCTCATTAAAGCAGTCATCACATTGATATTCACATCAGTTTCTAGCCTGATTCCTCGTATTAAACACCATTGGTTGGAATAAAAGGAAAATTGAGGGTGTGAATTTTAAACTATTAATGACAGAAAGGGGAATTCAAGGAAAAAATGAGATAATATAAAAAAATATTTATTTCATTAAGTTAGTACGTTCTAGGCATCAATATAAGTTATCCATGATCTATTTTCTATCATATATTATTATAGGATTTTTTCCCTTAATAATGGATCATACAATGCCTATAAATTTACCAAATCATATCCCTTGGGAGTGTCAAACCAAGAGTGCAGCAAGGCCTCTTGTAGTTGTAACATCCCGGTTCCGGGTGCCACACAATGGGTGCCCCGAACCCGGTTCTCCACAAGACCTCAAGCGCATTTCCCCAAATGCCAGAGGCTTCCGACTTGCAGTGAGGGCCCAGGTCTAATAATGGGGAAACTATGCCCTCATTTTTCAAAGTGTAGCGCAGCGGATTATTAAATTAAACATACTACAATAGCGGAATAAATAACCATTAATATATAACTGAAAAGGATAACTGATAAAAAGGGAACCACCCGTAATATATATATGAGAAGATGCAGCATGTCACTATTCGAAAAAATAGACAGAACATGTTACACAACAGTACAGTACAATACAAGTACAGGGAAAAAACAGAACAAATTAGCTGGTAGCATCGCGAGCTAGAGCTCGGTCCCATGCTCCCCTACTCCTTAGAAACAATCATGTACTTGTATAAGGACCCTTGCCCTAATCAACACCTGCAGAAACATAATCTGTTTTGGCCGAAAAGAAAGACCCAAATAGGGTGTGAGAAATGATTCCAAGTATGCACCCACCAAAGGCACGTGCCAAACTATGTGAATGTATGAAAAAATAGTGTGCAGCAGTAAAATGAAGTAAACTAACCAGTAATCAAATGTAAGCAACTAACCAGTTATATTGCCATTTAATTATTCATTTAATCCATTTAATATAAGAAAAACACCATAGTGAATTTCTATGTAAATAGTCGGCATCCTCAGACAAACAAAATCTTACCCTCAGGTAACCAGAATCCAATGCACAGGTATTTCCCTTAGGCGTAACATAAATTTCCCTCAGGTGTACGAAGTTTCACCCTCAGGCACAGAAGTCTAGCCCGCAGGCACTAAAGGTTTCCCTCATGCGAAATAGTATGTTTCCCTCTGGCTAATATAGTCCCTCCATCAGGCCATAGTAAAACACCAACCTCAGGTGCAAGTAACTGGGCCATGCCCAACATGTAAATAAACATTCACTTTCAATTCCTCTCTAGGAAAAAGTAATGCATAACGCACACATGGTATACCCTTCGGTATCCTAGACAAATGGCTAAACAGAGGAACGCACCCCCAGGGTGGTCTTGGATCCAAGAACTGATCCCAAAAAGCATTTTAATATCACATTTAATTACATATACAATTCTAGGTATTAAAATAGCCACGACCAAAGCCACACGACACCCCAAATATGGGTCAGTATCTCAAAAACACACACATATGCACAACAGTTGGAAAATAAACACCAAGACACCAACCTTAATCACCAACGAACGTTATACGTGAACGATACCTTCGGAAACATCCAAGAATGATGTTTATATGAGGAAAAATAATTTTCGTTTAAATGAAAATAACTCCCGTTAGTTGTTGAATTTGAAAGAACGATTACAGAAGAGGGAAGGGCTTACATGTGCTGTTCCAACATGATCATCTGAGGCGGAAACGGAATCCCGACGTGCTCTTGCTGGATCTCGGAAGGTTCGGTCGTCCTCTCCCGAGCTCCCGTCCAGTTTTAAGCCTTCTTTATGAACAGGGGAGGCTATAACCCATTTTATGAAAAAAAAAGTACACGACCTGTAGTTCCATGTACATGGTGTGTATTTCCAAGTACACAGTGTGTACATACCATTTTTATACTATTCCTCTAGTGGCTTCCCGCCAGCGTGGCACTGTTCACCTGCCGACATGACTACACGGCATGTCATCAGGAGTACATGGTGTGTGCTTCCCCACAGCTGGCCACCATCGTACTTTTTTCATGACGACTGACTACACGGCGTGAAAAGTACCACTATACGGTGTGTAGTCGATTCCAACACCCTTCATCGTCGCCATGCCCACACACCATGTGTACTCATTCCACACATCCAGAAGTACACGGCGTGTGGAAAAGTACATGGCCTGTACTTCCAAAATTTGGGATTTTCCCCCATTTTCCATATTTTCTCAAAAACACTTAAGGAAAAGGGAAAAGAAGAAGCACGTGACTCAAAACTAAGAACCGGGTTCTTACAAACTTCCCCCTTAAAGTAATTCGTCCCTGAATTTCCCTTCCAAGGGAGGCGAAGATATATCTCAGAACAGCTCTGGCCATTGAGCACGTACATCGGTCTCTTGCTCCCAGGTTTCATCCTGCACTCGACCATGCTTCCATAACACCCGTACGAGAGGAACTGACCTGCCTCAAAGAACCATCATGCTCCTATCAATGATATGATTCAGATGGTCCTCAAAGGACACATCCATTTAAAGCTCAACCTCCTCGGGCTGAAAGACATGAGACGGGTCTGAATGATAGCGACGCAACTGAGACACTTGGAAGACGTCGTGCATGGCTCAGTACTACTGTGGTAACTGCAAATGATAGGAAACCAGCCCGACTCTCTCCGGAATCTCAAATGGCCCCACATACCTCAGTGAAAGTTTACCCTTTCTCCTAATCCACCTATGTCCCAGCCTCGGTGAGACACGCAAGAAAACCTGATCCCCGACCACGAACTCCAAAGGTCATCTACGGAGATCAGCATAAGATTTCTGATGAGACTGCATAGTAGTCATCCACTTTTGGATCAACTGGACCTGATCAGAAGTCCTCTTCATGAGATGTGGTCCCAGTAAAGCTGCCTCACCTGCCTCTATCCAGCACAAAGGTGATCGGTATGGCCTACCAAATAATGACTTGTAAGGTTCCATCTCGATGGTCGCCTGAAAACTATTGTTATAGGAAAACTCGACTAGGGGTATATGATTCTACCAAGAGACCCCAATGTCTAGGACGCATGCATACAGCATGTCCTATAACACCTAAATTGTATGCTCTGACTATCCATCTGTCTGAGGGTGGTATGTTGTGCTCAGAAGTACCTGTGTACCCAGTTCCCTCTGAAAACTCTGCCAGAAACGAGATGTAAAACGGGCGTCCCTATCTGAAATGATATAATGAGGGACCCCATGAATATGGACGATCTCTCAGATATACAGCCTTCCAATTTTTTCAACACCAAAGGTCTCCTTGATCAGCAAAAAAGTGATCTTCCTTGGTGAGTATGTCCACAACGACCCATACGACATTATTGGCTCGAGGTGACCTCGACAAACCAGTCATGAAATCCATCGCGGTATCATCCCATTTCCACTCCGGAATGGGTAACTACTGTAACAGTCCAGTTGGTCTCTGGTGCTCCGCCTTCATCTGCTTATAGGTGCAACATCTCATAACAAAACCAGCTACATCTTTCTTCATACCCAGCCACCATTACTGACGTCCCATATAACGGTACATCTTCGTAACCCTGGGATGAACTGCCCATGATGATGCATAGAAATTGCGAATCATCTCCTCTTGTATATCCCCTAGAAACCATACTCGTCCTTGGAAACGCAGAACCTCATCATCGCCTATCCTCCAATTAGGAGGAGGGCCCTCACTTCCACCGACTCCCGTAGAACTAGGCCTTCCGAAACAGATAGTTGTCTCATCCTCAGTCTGTCCAGGAGGGTAGAAGTCACAGCTAAAGATGAAAGATAGGTCTTCCCTTGACTGCTGTGCACCTCCAGATGCATCTCAAAGAACAAGGCCATAAGCTTCCACTCACCACTGGCCTCCTGTATAGCCTGCGTCTGAGTCTCTCTGCTCAATGCATTAGCTACTGCATTACCTTTACCAGGTGTATAGGCAAGCTCAAAATCTAAGGATTGTAGGTATTCGACCCACCTTCGCTTCCTCAGTTTCAATTCACGCTGAGTAAAGATATACTTGAGGATTTTGTGGTTGGTGAAAACCACAAAATGCTCTCCCAACAGATAATGTATATAACTGTGCAACGCATGCACAACCGCAGCCAACTTGAGATCATGCGTTGGGTAATTCCTCTCATTTGGCCTCAACTGCCGAGACCCGTAAGCAACGACTCGATCGCCCTGCATCAACACTACTCCAAGACCAATACCAGATGCATCACAGTTAACTGTGTAGCTCTTCCCCTACTCTGGGAGTATCAGGATCGGTGCTGATGTCAACATTCCTTTCAGGTCCTGAAAGGATGTCTCACAAGGTTCCAAACAAACGAACTTCACACCCTTCTTATTCAGACCCATCAACGGCACTGCTAAGCATGAGAAGTCCTGTATGAAGCGTCTGTAGTAACCAGCCGTCCCTAAGAAACTTCGTATCTCAAACACCTTCTTAGGCTTCTCCCAAGAAACTACTGCTCTTACCTTATCTGGGTCTACTGCAACTCCTCCCTTTGAGATGATATGACCCAGGAAGTGAATTTGGTTCATCCAAAAGTGGCACTTTGAGAGCATATCATATAGTTGATGCTCTCTTAGTGTACTCAATATGATCTCATGATGGGTGGCATGGTCATGTTGAGTGTGAGAATACACCAAGATGTCATCCACGAATACAACCACAAAATAATCCAGATAAGGATGGAATACATGATTCGTCAGATCCATGAATATTCCTGGCGTGTTCGGGAGTCCGAACGGCATAACCAAGTACTCGTAAAGACCATATCTGCTCCGAAAAGCTGTAAGCCGTATATCCGATGGTCTCACGCGCATCTGATGATATCCGGATCTCAAGTCAATCTTCAAGAACACTCGTGCTCCACAAATTTGATCAAAAGGATTATAAATCATCGGTAAGGGATATCGTTTCTTAACCATAAACTGGTTCAGCTTTCGATAATCCACACAGAGTCTGAGGGAACCGTCTGCCTTTTTCGCAAAAAGGATCGGCGAACCCCATGGAGAAGTACTGGGATCGATAAAGCCCTTTTCCTGTAACTCCTCTAAATCCATCTTGATCTCCTGCAACTCTAGTGTAGCCATCCTATAAGGAGGAATGGACACCGGTGCTTCCCCTGGGACAAGATAAATAGAGAAATCCACCTCACGCTCCGGAGGTAGACATGAAAAATTCATCCGGGGAGACATCCATGAAATGATCAACCATTGGGGGAAAATACGTTTGACAAGTCCCATGATCATCCAGATATAAACTCGCAATCTGGTTTCTGACTCCACCTCGCCCCCGTTGCACTGGTCCAGCTCGACTTGCCTGAACATCCAATTCTCCCTTGTATAGAAACTCTCCGCCCTCCGGTGACGTGAAACTCACCCAGTGACGATTGCAGTCTACAATGGCTCGAAAGGGAACGAACCAGTCCATCCCAAGAATGACATCATAGCTCATAATCTCTATGACATAGAGGTCCCAAAGGAAGTGACACACACCAACCACTAGGGGGCACTCCTTCCACTGATGCATGCCGGCCATTCTATTACCCAATGGATGTCTAGCGTCATAAAATCAGAAAAGGAAGAAACACCGAGCCCAAGGCTCTCCACAACGGGCATAGATATGAAACTATGTATAGCACCTATATCAAAAAGTACTTAAGATAAGACAGAAGCTACGAGAATAGTACCTATGGCTGTAGATGGTTCGGGATCCTGCTCATGCTGGGTCTGTTGAACTGCATATGCATACCCAGTGTCGTGGCCCTACGACACAGCCTGGCTACCTTGAGCTCTCCCGCCCTGCTGCCTCTGAGATCCTAGTGTCTGGCTACCATAGCCCTGATCACCATCTCTACCTTCACGCCCTAACGTTTTCCAGTTCCCTGATAGGTAAGAAGCCATTGGTCCTGATCCCGCACGCGGAGTCTGCACATAACCCCTCTCACTAGCCATCGGTGGAAACGCCCAGCAAAAGTGCTGCAGATGACCCATCTTGCTGCAAGCTCGGCACTCCACTGGATCATGTTGACACTGTTATCTCTTGTGCCCCTCTTTAACACACTGGTAGCACCTGACCGGGCCACCTAAAGAAGCTGTTTGGCTGGTACTACCTCCCTAAGATCAATCCATATGTCTCTTCCTCTTGCCATTAGAAATAGTACCAATAACTGGTGTTGAACCACCCTGGACCACACCACAAGATTACCGAAGGTTCCACTCTGTGATCAGCGCCTGGTTCACAATATCATGTACTTAAGGAAACCTGAAAACAATCACCAGCTCTCAAATGTCATAACGAAGACCATCCTCAAAACTTTCATCTCTCAATGTCTCATCACCCACCAGTACGGGTGAATAGTGATGAAGCTCGGTAAAACGAGAAGAATAGTCCGTCACTGACCTAGATCCCTACTGCAGATTCATGAACTCTCGAGCTCTATCTGCCCTCAGCATCTCTGGGAATAATAATTCATAGAAGACTTCCTGAAAATCTTCCCACGCCATGTCCCTATGATTCTCTAACTGGGTGGTAACATCCCAACACCACTTGGTGGAATCACGCAGCATATATGTCGTGAGCTTGACCCTCCGTCCTGGAGGTGTCTCAAGATGCTTGAAAATAGTCTGCATCGACCCCAGCCAAGACTCTGCAGCCTGTGGTCCGCCATCACCTGAAAACGTAGGCGGATGCTGCTACAGGAAGATATGCGTCAGCTCGGCCATAGATGTAGTGGCATGCTGTGCTCCCTGAAAGGTCTGCATGAACCACATGAAGCCTTCACGGAACTGCGCCTCCATGCTTGTTTCTGGTATAACAGTTGCTGCTGCATCTGGCTCTACTAGAGGATCCACTAGTAGACCATGGCCCACCATCTTTGGAGTATACTCGTTGTCGCTATCTTTGTGAACAATGTGCGGTCGTCTAGGCGTCATGACACTACAAGGTCAAAACACGCATTAGATTCAAGATTATCAAGACTGAGAGTGAAGGAACCCCAAAGGGAACAAGAGGAAGAAGGCATTTCAAAATTTGCAAAACAAGACTTCACGGAGTGTACAAGGACTACACGGCGTGTACTTGATTTCCCTTCCCCTGCCCGGGTCCTTCTACACGGCTATTCCACACAGCTCCCACTGAAGAAAAACTACACGGCGTGTATAATATCTACACGGTGTGCATGGTGTTATTTTCCAACTGCCCATGTAATTTTTGACACTGCCGACTACTCAACTTGACACTACACAGTGTGTTACACCCGCACATGGCGTGTACACCACCCTGTTTCCCAACCACACGGCTAAACCACACGGTTTGTCCTCAGACAATACTAAACGGCATGTACCAGAGGTACACGACGTGTTCAAGGAGAGGTGACACCAACCTGTGTTGTTAGTTACACAGCCGAGTCCCCAGGTTACACTACACGGCATGTTCATCATTGACACGGTGTGTTCTGTATAGAAGTTCACGGACTCGTGTTGTTAGTTACACAACCGGACTCCGGGTCAACACTACCCGACGAGTACATTCGGTACATGGAGTGTTTTTCCCAAACATTCCCTACCCCATGTCGCCGCCACACGGATTGTGACACGAGAAGAGACTACACGGTGTGTACTCTGGGTACGCGACGTGTACTTAAAAAGTTTATTTTTCTTTCCGAACTGAATGCCATACACGTTGTGTTTAAGGATACTACATGGTGTGTATACTGGGTTTCCGGACAGTATGCCTCAGAAACATCCCCGGAACCCAGAAAATACTGTGAAACAACACCTAAATGTAAAATTCCAACCTGTGAGGGACCATAATCCCCACAAATCAATGTTTGACATCTTATCTGTGTTATAAAAAAATAACCACCTAATGATCCACTAAATTCTGGCCAGTGAGGGCCCATACTCCCCAAAGACCAAAGTTTGGCGGTCATTCTATAAACAGGCTCAAATAAAATTACCCTATCACATAACTAGTATTTTATCAAAGCAGCTATCACAATGGCATGCTTTACAAGCACAACAACTATCACAACAACATGCAAAATTCTAATGCACCGATATGGAATGGAACTATGCATGGCATGTGATTTCTTGAATGTGCCTATATAATGCATGAGATGGAATACCCTCATCTCGTCGGGTTGCAACTAAATAGAACCCATAGATAAAATATAAGCCCCACAATATCAAGTGCATCAACCAATGGTGAAATCAAATCAACTGTAAATTGCAAAAGCAGTATAATTGCAATCATGAGGTAAATTGGATTTTCCCTATACACGGTTTAGCTACACCCCTGCACATCTTATTACCAACTACAGTTCGTCCTATCCCTAACTACGGCTCAAAATAGTACGTCAAAGAAAGGAACGCCTCTGATACCACTTTGTAACGTCCCGGTTCCGTGTTCCACGCAATGAGTGCCCCGAACCCTGTTCACCACAAGACCTCAGGCGCATTACCCTAAATGCTAGAGGATGTCGACCAGTAGCGAGGACTGAGGTCTGATAGTGGGGAAACTATGCCCTTATTTGTCAAAGTGTAGCGCAGTGGAATATGAAATTAAATATACAAAAATAGCGGAAGCAATATCCATTCATATATAACTGAAAAGGATAACTGGTAAAAAGGAAACCAGCAGTCATATATATACGAGAAGATGCATCATGTCACTATTCTGTAAAACATCCAAATCATGTTACACAACAGAACAATACAGTACAAGTACTGGAAAGAAAACCAGAACAAATAAGCCAGTAGCATCGCGAGCTAGAGCTCGATCCCATGCTCCCCTACTCCCCAGCAACAATCATGTACCTGTATAAGGACCCTTTCCCTTATCTACACCTGCAGAAATGTAATCTGTTTGGGCCGAAAATCATAACCCAAACAGGGTGTGAGAAATGAATCCCAGTAGGCACCCACAAACGGCCCGTTCCCAATTATGTGAAAGTATGAAACAAAAGTGTGTAGTAGTAAAATGCAGTAAACTAATAAGTACTCAAAAGTAACCAACTTACCAGTTATATTATCATTTAATTATTCATTTAATCCATTTAATATAAGAAAAACACCACATTGAATTTATAAGTAAACAACAGACGTCCTCAAAAAAACAAAATTTTACCCTCAGGTAACCAGAATCCAACCCGCAGGTATTGCCCTCAGGCGTAACAGAAATTTCCCTCAGGCGTACGAAGTGTCGCCCTCAGGCATTGAAGTCAAGCCCGTTGGCACGAAAGGTTTACCTCCGGCGAAATAGTATGTTTCTCTCATGCTAATACAGTCACGCCCTCAGGCCATAGTAAAACACCGCCCTCAGGCGCATGTAACCGGGCCATGCCCAATATGTAAATAAACATTCAAATTCAATTAGTCTCCAGGAAAAAGTAATTCATAACATAAACATGGAGTACCCTCGGGTATCCTGCCCAAACAGCTAAACATAGGAATGCACCCCTGTGGTGGTCCTGGATCCAAGCACTGATCCCAAAAAACATTTTAATATCACATTTAATTACCTATACAATTCTAGGTATTAAAATATCCACGGCCTCAGCCACAGGACACCCCAAATATGGGTTCGTATCTCAAAAACACACAAAAATGCATGACAGTTGGAAAACAAACACCAAGCCACCTACCTTAATCACCAACGAACGTTATACGCGAACGCCGCCTTCTGAAACATCCAAGAATGTCGTAGATCTGAGGTAAATGAATTCTCGCTTAACGCAAATAACTCTCGTTAGGGGAAGAATTGGAAAGAAGGATTAAATAAGACAGAAGGGCATACTCGCGCAGTTCCAACGAGATCGTCCGAGGCGGAAATGGATTCCCGATGTGTGCTTGGCGGATCTCTGAATGTTCGGCCATCCACTCCCAAGCTCTCATCTGCATCTAAGACTTCCATATGAACATGGGAGGCTACTGCCCATTTTATGAGAAAAAAAAGTACACGACGTGTACTTCCAAGTACACAGCTCGTACTTCCCATTATGAAACTGTTCCTCGGGCGGCTTCCAGCCAGCGTGGCACTGTTCACCTACTGACATGACTACACGTCGTGTCTTCATGAGTACATGGTGTGTCCTACCCCACAGCTAGCCATCGCTTTACTTTTTTCATGTTTACTGACTACACGGCGTGTAGTCAATTCCTACACCATTCATCGCCGCCATGGCCACACGCCCTGTGTACTCATTCCACACGGCCAGAAGTACACGACGTGTAGAGAAGTACACGGCGTGTACTTCCAAAATTTTGGATTTTTCCCCATTTTCCATATTTTCTCAAAAACACTTAAGGAAATGGGAAAAGAAGAAGCCCGTACCTCAAAACTATGAACCGGGTTCTTATAGTGGTGCACCAGTTCCAGCTCGAGTCGAGATCAAAATGGTGTTTTCGGCTTTTACCCCTTGATATGTCTGTTCCAAAGCAACCTCTACTGGTTCATATCCAGACATGGATTTATTTTCTTAATAAACCAATTACTATATACTATGAAAAATGGGGGGATATTTTTCTAATACTTGGTCTTATACCTCAGTATTTTACTATGTTTTTCTAATCAAAATAACAAAAAATAAGTAAACCTATCCATTAATACCAACTACGACAACCCTACTCTTAATTTCATATTTAGACATAATTTATTACATAAATGTGCATTTAATACAACTCAGAATATTGATAGTTCTAGTGTCTATAGGGATTAGTAACATTACATGAAAACAAAAGATATAAAATACAACATTTTAATTGAAAAATTCTTTTACATGACCACTACATTCCTTCGTGCTTGTCATTACATGGGATAGCCTAAGAACATACATAAGAAAGGGGTGAACTATAAATCCTATTAAGGGAGTAAAAAATTCATAACATGAAGAATACAATACATGTTCGGAAATATACATATAAATGTAGAATAAAAAACACGAACATAGAGGCATGATATAGTATGACCATCTTAACTTTAAAATGTGGAAGCAACATAAAAACAATGTATCATAAACATAAAATAATCAGGTAAACCCCTTTCCTAAAATGGTGAAAAATTTTCCTATATGGAATCAGCTAAACCCCTATTCGAACATAATGAATCATGATACTAATCATTACCCAATGAATTGGAGCACTATTAGGGCGCACCCTTCATAAACATTTTAATCGCATGCTTAAGTGTTCCACATAGATCATATAACATGGATTCATTCATCATAGTCATTTATTACATGATAAAGGAAGGAGCAATAAATATATTGATGTCAATAATCAATAAGTATATGTGCATAAAGGTGAATAACCTTGATAGTGAAATGGGGTATATCATCATTTAGACATGGAATGGGTAGTAAGGGGATTATGGAGCACAATATCCCAACATATGAAAAGGAATTTTTGATTCATAATATAACGGAAATTATTGAATGGAAATGAGGAGAGAGAAATCAATTACGAAATTCCAACATGGTAATGGGTGTACACGGGTGGGATTAAAGAGAGAGAAAGTGGACTCTCATCATTCAAATATAATAAGGGAATATTTGGGAGGTTATAAAACACACCTCATCATTTTTAATTGAAAATAAATGTATGTAACAATATAAGACAACTTGTAAAAAAATTGACAATGAAAGAAAGTGAGGATCCCTTACTTGGATGTGAGATTCCAAAGGTCTGGGAGAGGCTTCTTAGGGGCTTGGTAGAGCCTTGGGGGGACTCTAAATAGTGGAAAAAAGACTTTGGAAGATTTTAAAGGAGTTTTAGTGTAGAGTAATGGGTTCTTGGGTGGGTTTAGATATTAATGCTGGAGAATTCGTTATTATTAAGGTTTTAGACACTACGCACTAAAATATTCAAAACCACACACGAACCTATGGTTTTCACCCATATTTTTTTTGGAAAAGGGGACTGTAAAAAATTATTTTATAAGTCCAAGGGAATAGAAATTAAAATATTGTCCTTTCTTATGTGGATGTGAGTCACACCTTCAAGAAAATAAATTTAAAATCATAAAATATATTATGCATTTTGGAGGATTCACTATGGAATTATAAAATAAATCAAATAAACCAAAATTTATATTATTTTCAAAGAAAAAATATATTTGGTAACATATCCCTTTTATGGTATTTATTATATAACTATTGGTTCTTTATTATTTCATAAAATACATTATATAATTATATATTATTTAATTTTTACACAAAAAATTGATTGTCTCAGAAAATTATGAAAAAATATCTATTGTATAATTTCAATGTCATGATTCCAAAAAATAATATTAATTTTATCTAAATAATTTTCAAAATATGTGAATTTTCATTTTAAAAATTGAGAACTGACATTCATTGATAGGTTTTGACAATAACGGTTTTTAAACCATAATAAAAATTACATTTGACTTCAAAAAAATTATATACTCATTTATTATTAATAAAATTAATTCGATAATTATATTTTGTAGAATTATTTATTATTTCATAAAATTCATTTATTGTTTAAAATAAATAATTTAAAATTAAAATTCATTTTTTAATGTATAAAAATATAACTCTTATCAAACTGATTACCTAATCATTTATTGATAATAAAGTAATATAATCACCATTTATGATAATTGTTTTTATAATATTACTAATTAAAACCATAGTTTAATATAATAATGTATATATTTCTCAAAAGTACAATTTTTAACCGAAAAATCAATTTTTCAAAATCATCATTTTTTTAGGAAAGACTATTCTCACAATGGAATTGATGGAATAAGAAATTTATTTATAAAATGATATTAAATCATATGTAATTAATACCTTATTGCTTAACCCCTTATAAAACATCCATAAGACCTTTGAGTAAGGTGTGCGATGTTTATAGACTCTTGGTGCGGCTCGGGTAACATCATTAAGGTGGTAATCTCTATTAACATGATTTTCTTCTATATGTAATTATATTCAAGATTAATGTATTGAAGCTCATCATGGGCTTGGTAAAGAGAAAATCCTAGTGATGCTACCTCCATTAAGAAAACTAACAAATGAGCATTGTATGGCCTGAGTCTACTAGATGAAGTTATCCTCTCCATTGTCTATGTTGACAGGATTTGTTAAAACATTATATTTATAACAGTTTTGTGATAACTATTCAACAACTATGTTATCAATAGTAATGATACATAATGGAATTTCAAACACAATAATATTGAATGATAAACAAATTCAAGATTTTTCTATATCCCTAAGGCATTAAAATAAATGGAATTTTATTCATAAATTATTGAGTCATTACATGACGTGTTTAATTTTTCACCACCACCTTACATGATAGATTCAAAACGATTATAAAATTAATTTATATGGTAATTTTTACTTTTATAATTATATTAAATGATAAATCATTACATAAAATCTTATTTTTATAAGGAAAATTAATACGACATACATGTAAATGTACATACTACCACCTCCATGAAGAAATGTAATTTTTTTCCATTATCACCCCACGTGAAGGATTATATTAATTAAATTAATGTATAAAAAAGATTAACATGACATTAATATGGTTATATATGTTCTTTATTAATATTATTTACTGTTATTAATAGAATATATTTCAATCATTAAAAATTACATCAATAAACACTTCACTATTTCTATCATCAAAAAATTTAAAAAAAACATTCATGGAATGAAATTATTAATTTATAAATTACTATAAAATGTAAATTTTTTAATATTTATATATTTTTATGGATTAATTTCTTAAAAATAATGGTTCTAGAATCTCTGTTACAAAACAAGTGTGAAACTATGGGAATTACAAAATATAATAATGAAAATTATTTAAAACAAACTAAAAAATGTTTAAAAAATGATTATTAAAAAATAGAAATGGCTATATATATGAACATAGTTCTAAAAAATTGATTTATATAGTTGTGTTAGTTATATATATGGAATCAAATATTTTTTAATAAATTAATAATTCATTACATGGAACGACACTTAATAATACAATGAATATTTTGTGTTTTAGTTTATTATAGATTAATAAAACAATATATGAATAACAAAAAATTTATTCTAATCCACATGGAATGATTCTTTATAGGTTTATCATATATTAAATTTATGGAATCTCATATTCTGGGGGCATGCATCAAAATAACAGGATGATCATAAATCCAATCAAGAGAATAAAAAAAGATATATTTAGCATGTTAGCATGAGGAATAAAAAGGAATCGTCATAAGAATATGATGAATATCATAATATAAAGATAATTATTCAGAAAATATAAATTTTGATATAATATAAAAATGATACATTTATAATCATATCAATAATTTTATCACCTAGGTGACATAAATTATGATTTACAAGGCTATTCACCATGGTATCATAAAAAATTTTATATGTAGATATTATTTCTTTATCCAATTTATTGAAAAGGTATGAGGGATAACACTTAATATGTATTAATTCATCTGATCCACATCAGTCATAATAAATAATTTTATCATTAACCCACGGATACTAAATTATTGGTTTCATATAAAATCATTGAGTTTATAAGAGACTAAAAACAAGAACATAACATCATTTTTTCCCTTCATAAGGGAAATTTTGTTGACCATACGTAATTCCATAATAAATAAATAGTTGTTGTATCCAGTTCTATACACACAGAAAAAATTGGTTTCTATATTAACAACATACCAATTTCTCATGTATAATAGTTAAATTTAATAAATGAATTCAGCAGCATAGAGAAATATAATAAAGATTAATGAGATTAAGTATTGAGGGGTAATGGAGGAATCACATTGATAAAACACTTAATAGTAAATGTGGTAATCACATGAGTTGGAAAATAAAGTAATTGAAAATATATTATACATAACACAAATTAAGAACATGAATGGAATAGAAAAAGAGGATAATTCTCTTACCCTGGAGAGTTGGATAATAAAATATGAGGATATAACCCTGAATAATTACAGACACCTTGGAGGGGCTCTTTGGGAGGTTAAATGTCATGAAATTAATGCATATTATATTTAAAGTATATATGAATGGTGGATAAGTGGTTATTTATTGTAAAAGAGGATGAATTGTTGTTATATTCCAAAATATATGTTCTTGAGTTCTAAGTTGTGGGAAATCTAAACCCATTATCTTTCCCATGGTACTTGCTCATGGTTTTAATCATTTGAATCATGTTTTATAGTTTTTTAATCTACTAGAACATAAATCCCTATTTTAATATTACTTGGTACATTAAGAATATATTTTCCCACAAAATATATTTTTTAAAATCTTAAATACTATTTTATACTTTGGAAAGCCATTTATATGTTAGGTAATTGATTTAAATCCATTAAAATGTATAATATTTATATAAAAATTGTGTTACCTAATCCAATTTAATTAATTTCTAAATCATTATTACATATTTTTTATGTCATAAAACATACTAAAAAAAACAAAAAAAATATTTTTACTATTCACTATAAAACATATTTCAGAAAATAATAAAAAAATTAACACTATCCTAATTTCAATGTGATCATTTAAAATATAATGATTATTTAATCAAAATAATTCTATTAATATGTGATTTTTCAATATAAATGTAAGTCCATATTCTTTTAAAAATAAAATTCTATAATATATAGTTAAAATTATGACACATAAAATTTCCCTAGGACAATCTAAAATTATATTATCAATTATATTTAAATAAATTGTGTTTTAAAATGATGATTCATGAAAATAACAATTTTATAGAATTTCTGAGTTTATTATAAAAATGAATATATTATTTAGGATATAATTATGTTTTATCTTAATCCAATAATATTTTTATCAAATTAATATTATATTCATGATTATTTATTAAATAAAATAATACAGAAAATGGGATGGGTGAAATAAGTAATTCATTTATAAAAAGGAAATTGAACTTTTTTGATACTAAGGTCTAGACACATAAACCCTTATTACCCTGAAATTATCCCTTACTGTAATTTTTGTGTTTGGGTTATTTTAAAAGGGTGTATTAGTTAACATTAACTTAGTGGTTATCTCCACTAAAATAAAATTATATCAAAGTTTATTTTTATCAAGACTCACATATTTATCATCATTTAGGATTAGTCAAGGGTGTACCCCAATAATTTTACCACCCTCCCATTTTCTATAAAATGTTCTTCAAAATTTATTACTCTCTTAGTTTAGTTCATCATTTCTCCTTTTTCACCGATTATCATTTTCAATTACCATTTATAAATAATAAATCTAATGGTAACATTTTTACCAATGGTTTTAGTTCTCAATGTTCATATTGATCAAAGGTAATTTTGACCATCAGTCAGATTAATATTTCCAATTGCAATGTCACTGTTTACAATGGTTATGTTACTATCCCAATGGTCATATTACTACCTTTAAAAACCTCTTCATATCTTTATGCATTTTTCAGTAAAATTCCTCTCATGGTTATATAATTTTTCTTATTATAAAATATCGATTGATTTACTAATATTCTATTTATTTTATATATTTTTTTGTGGGGGTGGTCTTTCTATAAGATTGTAATTATTCAAAACATACCATTATAATTTTGTTACTTTATTTTTGTGTCCCAATGTAATTTTTTTAATTTTAATGGGTCAATTTATGGACTAATGTAACATTCTTCATCAGTGAACTAAAGTGTTGTTCATTTTTTACGTGTTGTATGATATGTAATATAAGAAAAATTTTCTCAGGGAAAATATTAATTAATAAAGTATATGTTATTACATTCCACCCCCATTAAGAAATTTCATCCTTAAAATATCAACTCATTTTCTCAATTGAGAATATATTTGGGTACTTTTCACTCACTATTTCAGGTGGTTCCCAAATTTCATCTTCATATTTATGGTTCCACCACATCACTTTGAAATGTTGAGTTGTTTTGTTGCATTGACCATTATCTCTTCATTAGATTCTCATCATTTGAGAGTCCATTCTCTAGTTGTACGACCTCAAGATTCATTACATGGGGGATCAATAATGTACTTCCTTGGGAGTGATATGTGGAACAAATCATGACCTTGGGCCTTGTTTAGGTGAATTTATAGCTGATAGACCAATTCCCCTATGAGATAAAATATATCAAAAGGGCCAATGTGCTTATTTTTAGGTTTCCTTTATTTAAAAAACACACGACTCTCTTCTATGGTGATATTTTAAGGAAGACATTATCCCCAACATCAAACACAAAGTCCCTTAAATAGTTGTTTGTGTAGATCCTCTTATAAATCAAAGAATATTTTATATGTTGTTGCATGTATTGAGACTTATCATTCATATCTTGTACATGATAGAATCAAAGTATATTTCATTCAATAATTTCATCCCAACACGTTTGATTTCTAAATCACTTCCCATAGAGTTGTTTATGTGGATCCATTTGAATACTCAATCAGAAGCTGTTATGGTACGGGTAAAAACTAATAGAAGATGATGATCCCATACACATTTAGATTCCATTGAGAAATCTCTTATAATGATTTCGAGTGTCTGAATTTTCATTTCAATCTAGAAATAATTTTTTGGTTGATATGCCAAACTAAAACTCAATTCAATATTTAGAGAATTTTGAAGACTTATATGTAATTCATATGTGATACTTGGACCACAATTGAAAACAATTTAATGTGGCTCTTGATGAAGACTGACTACCTCCTTTATGTATATCTTGTCAAGTATACATAGAGATAAATCTTCCCAAATAATGATGATGTGGTAATTTGTGATGATTTGATCCATTATAACAGATATAACATAATTTCATTTGGATGTATTCTGGAGATCAATCACATTGTCCACAGTGATGCTTTACCAATTCCATGTCAGTATGGGAAATGTTTTCATCATATCCTGGGACATATTTCACTCATCATTAACTTGATGAAAAACCGAGAACATTTAGTTATAATTAGATATCTCTTTCTTCATGTTATCCCACTAGAAGTACTGATGAAGATCACAATACTTATTTGTAATTCTTGGAAGGATGGAGAAGTTTTAGTAATGTGCATTATCCAATAGCTCATTATTTATCTCTGGTGATAAAGGCCCAAAAATCCTATCTCCAAACTGAAATTCATCATCTTCATTGAGGTGTAATTGAAGAGTATTCCCATCCTTTACTGATTTCACCTTCTTTTGAGGCTCCAGATCGTTACATTTCCCCTCCATGATCCTCTCATGGAAATGAATTTGGGAAATCATTTTGTTAAGGTCATATGTACTTCCTACCATTATTATTTCCAAATCCATTATTTTCATAGAAAATAATATTGGGATCTTATCAATCTATACCATGGATATAGTAGTGGGTTATTTTCATCTATGAGAATCAGCTACATTATTATCTTTTCTAGGATGGTTATAAAAAGTGAAATCATAGTCCTTTATTGTATATAACCATACATTATTATTAATTTTTATATCCATATATTTGAATATATAATTGAAACATTACGTTTCAATGTATAGATAAAATTATTCCCTATGAAGATAGTATTTTCATGTATTTTGATAAAATATGAATGTATCTAACTTAATTTTATGTGTAGTATTGTTCTATTCTTAAGTCTTTAAATATTGAAATCTAAAATGAAGAACATTTCATTTTTCATCACTAAAAAAAATTAATTTTATAGGGAATTAACTATAATTGAAAAATGATTTCCCATTGGAGGGTAATCATACCACTTGTGTACAAACCAATATATTCATTTTTTTATAGAAAATTTATTCACACTCTATTTAAAAAAAAGTAATCTCCATTAAAGTTAACATGGTTATTACATTATATGACCATGAAAATATTTTAAAAAACCTTATATAGTATTCTTATAGACTATGAAAACTATGAATATCAGTTATAGTATTTGGATATGGACACTCCACCATTACCATTGTCTTTTATGAATCTACTGAGATTTCATCACTGGTAATGATGTTCCAAAAGAATTCAACTTATTGTATCCAAAAATAACATTTAATTAATTTAACAAATATATTTTACTTCCTTATAGTTCATAATATGACACATAGATAATCATAAAGATCCTCCGTGATTTTATAATATATCATAATATCATCAATAAATACCACCACAAATTTGTAATTATGGACACTAAAGACTCTATTCTTCAATTCCATATATATTTAAGGATCATTATTTATGTCAAAATGGAATAAATATAATCTTATAATTACCATATCTTTTTCGGACGGTAGTATTTGGGATTTATTTTTCCACACCTTTAACTGATGATACCCTGATTGTAGGGAAATGTTGGTGAAAAATTGTTCCCCACTAAGCAAGTTGAACAATTCACCAATCCTTGAAAGTGGATATTTTATTTTTACAGGGGCATCATTAAGTAATCTATAATCATTTCATATTCATATTTATTTTTCCTCTCTCTTTAAAAAGGGACCATTTTCTCGCTAAGGGGACACACTTGGTTGGGCAGGATCCTTAAGAAAAAGATCTTGATATTTCCTCTTTAATTCTTATAAATCCCCAATTTTTATTCTATATGGGTTCTTCAATATTATACTAGATCTAGGTATGAGTTAAATTGATAACTCCCACACTATTTATACAAGATGTATCAGTCAATATTAAATAAATATATCAATTTATTCATTACAATGGGTACTTCTCTTATCAATATAATATCTATTTCTTCTTTTTCTTCACAAATAATTTCCCCAAATAAGGCTATATAATGTGGTTCATTTTAATAATCAGCTTGGGATAACTCTCTATTGAATATAACATTTCATTTTCCCTATAAGATAATTGAAATTTCCATAATTATATATATTTTTGGAATTATACTTTCACGACCAATCCATACCATGTATTGTGTCAAACTATACTATTGGAATGACCACCTGGTTTATGGAGAGATTTCTCTCACACAAGTTAATAGGGGATTCCCTATATATATTTTATTCATGAAGAGTTAATATGGGGTTTTTTAACTGAAAACATTATGACTAGAAGTTCAAGGATTGACAATATGTTATTATAAAAATTTAATGAAATAAAACATAGTTTATAACCTAAATAAAAATAATAATTTCTATATTAGAGTGTTTGATGATTGTAGCACCCAAAAAATCATTTGGGACATCATTATCAATATCCATAATTGAAAAATATTTATCTTGATCCCTTGGACTCTATTGGTGTTGATGGAGGTTTCCTTATTTATCATCTAATTTTTTTCATTTATTAGTGATTATCCCATGCTCCCCACACTGGAAGAATCACACGGAATATTTTTATTACACCATGTTCCCTTTTCCATTATCATTCAAATAATGAGTCTCTTAATCTCTATGATGGTTTCTTACTATATTTCCATCACTCCCACACTTTTAGCACCATCCGCTTCCTTGTAGATAATTCCCAAAATGTTTCTTCCCACATTGGTTGCACATTAGATTTTTTACTTTCTTCATTTCCAGATTCATTCCAAAATTGTCTTTCATCTTTCACATCTTATCATTTTTTCTAAGAGCCCACTAGGTGTCCTGGAACTCCATTTAAACATTTATATCACACCGTACTGTCTCTTCATAACTCTCAAAGTATTAGACTACAATGTTTTTCAGAGGTGGGGTCTCAGACTGTTAGAGATTATATTCACCATATCCTCCGAATCGATTGAAAATATTGAATCATATCATAAAATCCTTGTAATTTTCATTTCATAATCCCATAGTGATGCATTTTATAATTTCATTAATCTAGGGAGTTACATACTCATATTATTTTAGAGGGTATGTTGAAAATACATGTTTAAAAATAATTTTTTTAATGAATTACTAATCTATGGATTCCACCTAACCCCTTTTATTACTTTTCTCAATCATTGTATATCACTAATCAACTTCTCACTCTATGTGATAGTATTTCAATGAAAATTTATCGTTATCTTAATAAGAAAATAAATAAAATATCATTTAAATTGTAATGGCCAATTGTTCTAAAATAAATAGATTAGAGGTGTCACAACCCGCCCCCTGGGGCCCATTCGGTGACTACCCAAAGCCCACATTGCATTGGCTAGGGGTTGTCAATTAGTATTGAGCATTCATTTACCACAAAGAGGTGGAATTTTCTTATAAACCTTCACACGTGCACTTATCCCCAAGAAAAAGTACTGAAACTAAAAAAACTAGGTAAACATGGATGAAAACCACTATTCAAACCCACTCAGTGTATGGTACAAAACTGAAAGGAAAAAAGGGGTGGAATACAATCTCAGTTGAAATAGAAAAGTACAAGCTACCTGATCTCATATGAATAAAACCCTACCTAATGGGTAGGTATAGTTTGTTTTTTGAATGTCGCCGAAGCATACAACATCTGTTGAGTCACTATCCAAGCACAACCTGGCCCAAGCCCACTAAGGACTCCATCAAAGATGTTGGTTTTCTACACACGACACGACTTGTGGGGGATATAACGATGCATGGGTGAGTGAAACAATAATCGGTAGGCACCCCAAACCAAAAAAAGAATTATAAAATGTAAAACAAAATGAATCAAATGATTTATACCAAAAAGAAGATCACTAAGAAATACAACAAGTAGAAGACCAAAATGGTATACGAAGTGTAGACTCTAAGATGTATAATCAAAAGAGTCACTAGGGTCAGCTCACACCAAGTATAGGTCTATAGTTTATAAAATTGATTCTCATAAGAATCCATTGTACCCTCAAGTAGTAACACAAAAGGTGATGGTAACACATGGAGTGTAGGTAACACACAGAGTCTCTATAATACATGGAGTGTAGGTAATACACGGAGTGTAGATAACACATAGAGTGTTAGAAACACATGGTGTGTTGGTAAGACATAGAGTGTCTTCAAAGACTAGAGGACCCACATTGTAGTGGGAAATTGGAGTACTGACTCAGTCATGGTAAGAAAAAATTCTTGACAAGAAAAATAGTCTAGGTTAGACACACAGTCTAGGTAATCACAATGATTCTAGGTTGCAGCTAGCCACCTGAATTCATCCTTTGCACACTCGTTCCAGGAGTACCTCCTCCATGATCCAATAGTACATATTCCAACTTCCACATAAACATAATTACATTATCTCAAAAGGACTTCCTTTTCGTGAGGGTCCCAATTACATAAATGGCTTGTCAGATAGTCACATGGTTTGAGAGTTATGGGTATTTAAGTAAAAAGGGGTCGGTTTGTTTCGGGTTCGGACCGACCCAACAAGAAAGAACCCAGGTCCTGCCAAACCTGACTCGCCATGTCCGACTCAACCCATTGGATCTAACTCAACCTAATGGGTCGATCCTGCCTAGAATGTCAGTTCCAACCCAGCCCGCTTGAGCGGGCTGGTTCGTCCGCTCAGATGTAGGGGATGTGCGTCCACTCCCCGTCAATATGGGGAGGCCACCGTGTGACCATCCTATGGTTTTTTCCATAGGGTCCCACCACTATGGTCCATCTGTACCATGACCCATCTGTCTCTTTACATGCCTTCATAATGTTTTTTCTAAGGCCCCTGGGTGACCCCTATCGGTCGCCTTCGGTATTTGTCGTAGGTCCATCCTGCCTGGTGGCCATGTCGCCGACTCCCCTTCTGTGGGATGCCATTTTCACTACGGTGGCCTATATTTAAAACTGTAGAAACCATCTCAATCCTTGGAAATCCTTCACTTTTGTGGTTTTAATATCGTCTTACCATCACTCTAGTGGTCCAGTCGGGTTCGGATCCTCCCTAAAAATCCATACGCGACCATGAGGGTACGTAAGTGAAGAATGAAAGAACGAGGATATAAAAGGAACCATGAACACACTTTGTAATTTAAAATGGCCATTTTCATTATCCTTAGTCTATTCAGGTTATTAGGATCACAAAATAACCTCAGAAGAATAATCACCAAGATCTATTACCATTAATTCCGCAGTTTTAACAATCCCACCAGAATGATCGAACCATAGATTATCTTGTTCTTGGGTTGGTCCATATTCATTGTTAAAAATATGAATGGGGAAAGAAATAAATAAGAAAATAAACCCCCTACCGAGATTTTTAATCAATCAAATAATAGTATTCATTGTTTATGGAAGTACATCCATGAGTGATCTTTATCCTTTATTTTTCACCGTTCACTAACAGAGGGGTTTCTCCTCCTTGACTCAGGAAAAATCTAGGGTAATGATGATAAGCCTGTATTTTCTGAAATGGATTAATTAAAATAAAAAAAATGTTGTGTTACCATGTTTTTTCAATTAAAATATTTTAATGATTTTCACGGCTATAAATTAACTTTCACCATCGACCCACGTCGGATGAGGTTTGGATGCTTCAGATGAAAATACACTATTAAGAACTCAACAGTGGTTCCCGATTTCAAATATGAGTTACCATTTATGATTTATTAGTATTTTAAAATGAAATAATTGTATTTAATAAATTTAATTATGGTTACTTCCTTTTCAGGTTTTCTCACTGGAGACCCACACCGAATAAAGTTAAGTCACACCTTGGGTAAACCCACCATCCTGAATGCAATGTTGCCCCCATATTTTCAATTCAGAATACAGTTTAGACGTTACTAAAACCACACATGTGAGATATTTTTAAAATACTTTAAAATATTTTGAACATTTTTTCTGGGCACCTGGGCCTCGAAATCACGTTCTGTATCAGTGCCTGATCTGGAAATAACCCATATATTTAAAAAAAAACATACATGGAAAATCTTTGACATTAAATTCTATCCACCATAGGGATTTATGTCCCTAAAATCTAAAGCATGGTCTATATAAACAAATGGGGATACTGAGCACAAATCTAAGCCTCTAACTCCCACATTCTCAAATAGAAATTCTCGTTCTACCATTGACTCTGTACTAGAGGAATTGATCCCCAACGAACGTTCCTCTTTGGTCGATCCTCGATCTCCACCAAGAACTCTGCAAAATTTTCCCCATCATCAACATCCAGATCTCCCTAGACAATGGCATGTGAAGGGTAATGTATGTATCTACTTTTTTGGGATACTTGAAAGAGGTTGTGAACCTACTCTAACTACACAGGTAGAGCTAAGAGGTATTCCACCTCACCAACTCTATGTAGTAAAAGAAATGTTCTGATGAACCTTGAAGATAAATTTTTTCCTCCACCAAATCTCTATTTCCAACATTGAGGAGACTCCCAAAGGAACACTTGGTCTCCCTCCAAAAACACAAATTTTATTCATCTCCTATCACCATAGGTCTTCTAACGGCTCTATGAAGTATTCATCCACTCCTGGATGACCTGCACCTTCATCGTAGTAGGTTGCACCAACTCCAAGCCCATGAGTGCTGACTCTCTAGGGTCAGTCCATCAATGTGGCAACCTGCCGGGTCTCCTGTACAAGGCCTTGAATTATACCATATTGTTGGTGGGGTGGTAGATATTATTGCACACAAACACCACTAGCGGTAGGTGATCTTCTCCACTATACGAAAAATCTAGGATGCAAGCATGTAGCAAGTCCTCTATGTCCTAAATGGTCCGCTCTATATGGTTGTATATCTATGGGTGGAAAGATGTGATCAAGCCATACTATGTCCCAAACACCTCCTACAATCCCTTAAACAAATGGGATATAAAACAAGCATCACAATCTCAGATATTTTCAATGGGAACCCCATGGAGTTGAACTATCTACTATATGTAGAGGCATCCCAAGTTTTATACTGAACCCTATTCCCGAATCGCTGGGAACTGGGCCGACTTGGTGAGCCGTTCAATGATCACCCAAATGGAATCATGACCTCTGGATGTAAGTCATATAATCATACCGAATTCTATTTATATTCCATTCCACTTCCACTCTAGAACATCAAGGGGTTGATTCAAACGAGCTAGAACTAGGTTCTCGACCTTAACTTGCTGACACGTGAGGAATCTAGTGACAATCTTTTCCACCATCATCTTCATCCCTAGCCAATAAAACAGATGTCAAAGGTCATGGTACATCTTTTCCACATCTCGATGTATCACAAATGGTGATGTATGAACTCCTTCAACACCTCCTTCCATAACATCACTGGTATAACTATGCATCCTTTGAAAAGGATGATTCGCTACCCACCTTCTAAATATCCATCAGGGGCATACCCTGTGGACATCTGAGCACATGTAGTCTCATAGCTTGTATCTCCAGGATATTCCTCCAACATATTTTGTAAGTGTGGAATGTTAACCACCATTTATTGGAGATAATATTCTTTATCTCCATCCATGAAGGATATCTGAAGTGAGGCCAACTATTATGGGGTCTTGTTCAATAGATTTGAACTCAGTTTCCTACTGAGCGCATCCACCACCACATTCCCCTTCCCAAGAGTATAGACTATTTCAAAGTCATATTCCTAAAGTAACTCTATCCATCATCTCTATATCATGCTAAAATACATCTGAGAGATGATAAACTTGAGACTCTTATGGTCAGAGTAGATGATAAACTATTTTCCATTAAGGTTTTGTTACCACATCTTCAATATAATGACTATTTATGTCAACTCAAGGATGTGGGTTTCATAGTTATGCTTTTGTGGTCTTAACTACTTTGAACTGTATGTAATCACCACTTACCCCAGCATTAGGACACATCCATGTCATGTTCCTAAGACATCAAATAACACCATGTACTCAGAACCCTCATCTAGAATCATTATGATATGTGAGATTATCAAGATGTGCCTCAGCTGCTAAAAACAATGTTGGAACCCTTCTGTCAACATGAAAGGTTTCCCATTATTCATTAAAGCGGTCATGGTTACTGATACTCTAGGGAATTTATGTAAAAATATATGATAGTAGGTAGCAAATCCTAGGAAAATAATCACCTTATTACTAGTTTTGTGTGATACCCAAGAAAGAACTGACTCAATCTTCACTTAATCCACTGCAACTCTAGACTCCGAGATGGCATGTACCAGAAAGATGACATCTAGAATCCAAAAATTACACTTAGATAGATTCCCATAAATATGATGCTCTCAGAGTATGTCAATGCCTACCTTTAAGTGTATCACGTGCTCGTCCTCGGATGAAAAATATACTAGAATGTGATCAATAAAAACCACTAAAAACCATACCAAGTATGGATGGAAGATCCAGTTCATGAGTCCCATGAACACCATTAAGGAATTCATCATTCGAAATGGAATCACTAAGTACTCATAGTGACCATACTGATATCTGAAATCCATCTTTTAGATGTCCTTATCCCGTACATGAAGCTAGTGATAGCCTAATCCAAGGTCAATTGTTGAGAACCATCTCTCTCCCTTAAACTGAATGAAGAGATCATTGATCCTCTTTAGATGATACTTGTTCTTCCCGATCACCAGTTTTAGGTGCCAGAATTCCACACATAACCTCAAACACACATTTTCCTTCATATAAAAAAATAGGGGCTACCTATGGTGAAACACTATGCCTCACAAAGCCCTTTATTTTCACATCCTCCAATGTCTCCCTCAGCTCTCGGAGCTCCATGGGATCCATCCGATAAGAAATTCTAGATATCAATGTCATCCTGTGGTACAAATCAATGAAAAATATCTACCTCTCTACATCGAGGTAATCCTAGGACATCAACAGAGAATACATCCTCATAATCATCAACCCATCATAGGAAACTAAGGAATCATCTCCTCCACTCCACTGAGGGTCATTCCAACCAACTAGTGTGTGATCAGATGAACCATCTTATGTGTGATTCCATCATGTGCTTCATGAGTTTCCCTTTCACCTGTAAAGGTAAACCCGATCCCATCTCTATGGAAACACAACACTCTATGGATAAAATAGTTAATCTTAGAATGAAATGTGGATAAACAGTCCATACCCCGAATGGAATCATAAGGCCTCAATGTCTCTACTAAGAGATCCTAGTCAAATCACTCACCCACAAGAGTAATCTCACACTATCAACATCATTGTGTGATCGTCAAATCAACTCATATAAAAGTCTATAAACAAATTTTTCTAGCCAATGGCTCCACTAGAATCTATGAGCTCAAAACAAGGTCCATGTCAAAGAAAGGGTGAACAGAACCAATGACCATAAGAACATTAGATAGGGTTGAGAATACATAGATTGTAACTCTAATCATATCTAAGGAATCTACAAGGTAATCCTTTATCACCTAAATCTAGGACCTCCATTTTTTTCACTAGCTTCTAGAGCCCATGGTGGACCACTTGAGGGTGGTGGTGGTGGTAGTATCTCAAACCTCCACCCACTACACGCAACTCGATCTTTTCCCCTACCATATCTGCTATAACATCTCAGATCTGGATGTCACTAAACAGTGGCCCGCACCTAGTGGGTCACATTTCCTCAAGAATTTTTCACAAAATTTCAGAGTTTGTCAACTAGAAGTAAGAACCAAGGGTGTGATAGTGGTGAAACTATTCCATCATTGGTAGAGTGTAACACTGCAGAATAAATAGTAACAAATAACGGAAGCAACAAACAACATGAAACTGAAGTAAAAAACTTAATACAATAGTAATAAGTTAACTATAAGGCATATGATATCAAAATGATGCAGCATGTCACATGTTCTATGAAAAAAATGAAAATAGGATAAACTGCAGTCATGTACAATACAGTACAAAAGTATGGTAAAAAAAATAAATATAGCAACATCACAAGACTTGGCTTGGTCCCATGCCCTATTACTCCTAAAAATAAATCAAGTACATAAATGGGGAGACTTTCCCCTATCAACACATAAGAAAATATAGTCTTTTTGGGCCCAAAAGCATGGACCAAACAGGGTGTGATAAATGAATCCCAGTAGGCCACCACCAAAGGTCTGCCCCAATTTATCAGTGAATATATGCAATCATAGAAAAAGGAAATTATAATTTGGAAGTACTCATCCATAAGCTATACATCTAGATTTAATATCCATTTATTTTATTCATGTTCATTAGTAGTTCAATTTCATTTACATACAACTGTCTCAAGATTCAGTCTTAGACTACTAATCCCCCATATAGAAGTAAAAAAAATAGATGTCTCATATGGCCATCTAGAAATGTAGAAGTGAAGACCGAATCCAAGCTAGTGATTTGGCTTGGTAGACGCATCATAAGTCTTTAATTATCATTTCAACATCTCACCCACATGCACAAATAAATAGTCTATGTCAAATCCGATATATCATCATTTCAAAATTTTCCAATAGTGACTGTCTTGGTTATCCCTCAATGGATTCAAGGTTCGCTCAGCCTTTATAAAGAGGATTACATGAGCCTAACCACCATGACTATGGCTCGCTAATGGCCATTAAGTAATTAACCTCTTGAGACAATCCATTGTCTTTTAACCTAGACAATGGTTCATCCAAGGTAAACAAGGTGCAATTAGTCACGTGAGCCCGAACATGTCTTCTAACCAAGACTATGGTTTGCCCATGGATATTTACCTCTTTTAATAATTTAATATTCCATTTCAATGTAAACACATGTGAATTAATCTATCACATGTAATTTACATAATCATCTCACATGGGTAATCCATCTAACCGTAAACGAATTTTTATCAACCCCAAATGGGGAAAAAACATGCTACAACAGTGTTCTTGTCCAAAAGGTGATCCAAGTTAAACACACCCATGAGTTTCCCTAGATCAATTAATTAGAAATAACATGATTCAATTTAAAGTAATATATTACCAAAAAATCATTAGGTTTCAACATTTTTTAATTCAAAAACTAGGCAACACTCTTAAATTATGTCATGGAATATTGGAACATATATTCATCCCAACATTTAGTGAATGGCATGAGACCAGCTAGCTTGATGTCCAAAAATCGATATACTCTAATGTTGATCCTTAAATCGATCAAGAACCTATAAAAATGGAAAAACCAATCAACCCCAAATAACATCCTCGGGGAATAGAAATTAGGAAGAATGACTCCCAAAGAATAAATCTCTTATCGAGAGGATCCCAATGAGATCAAACACATTTATATTGGGTTCCAAATGACGAAACGGGGGGAGAAGGAACTCTCAGTGCTTATTATTCCTCACCCAGTGACTCCTCAGTCCAGAAGAGGAAAGAATGAGGCCACTACCCCTTTTATGCCGAAAATTAGTAGTACATGGAGTCTATGTCTATATACATGTTGTGAAAATCATTTTACTATTCATACTTTCGCCAAATTACTTTACACGTCTGGAACTGACATGCCGACATGCCTACATGGCGTGTATCAGGATTTACATGGTGTGCCATGGATTTTTCTTCTCTCACATGCCAACTTGATCACATGCCATGTATCCCTATCCAACACAGCAGTACTAAATGGTGTGTATATAGGATTACATAGTTTGTTCTCCTATAAAAACCATTTTCATAGTTACCCTTGTTTTCTCAAAAAAAACTCAAGGAAAAAAAATAAGAGAAAATTATACCTCAAAAGAAAAACCTAGTTCTTAAAATCTTCCCCCCTTAAAGCAATTTGTCCCAAAATTTCCCTTCCGACAGTGGAGATTGAATATGTGGGAATAAATCCGACTGCTGAGCATGTATGCCGGCCTCCCTCTCCCAAGTCTCGCCCTCCATTCAGTCATGCTTTCATCGCACCCATATGAGATGAACTGACTGGTGTCAGAGAACCTTCATGCTCTCTTAAAATATATGAATAAGATGCTCCTAAAAGGATGAATCAACCTGATGATCAACCTCCTCTGACTAAAAAACATGAGATGTGTATGAGTGATAGCGGCGCAGCTGAGATACATAGAAAATGTCGTGCATGGATCGGTAACTCTGAGGTAACTATAACTGATAGGAAACCAACCTGACTCGTTCCAGAATCTCAAATTGTTTAACATATCGAGGTGAAATCTTACCATGTCTCCTCATTCTCTAGTGCCCCAATCTCGGTGAAACACATAGGAAAACTTGATTCCTGACCTCAAACACCAAAGTCATCTACGATGATCGACATAAGATTTCTAAAAATAGTGTGCAATATCCATCCATCTTCGAATCAAGTGAACCTGTTTAGTTTTCTCATGGACAAGACTAGCTCCCAACACAGCTGCCTCTCCTGCCTCCAGCCTACATAGTGGTGATCGGCCTGGCCTCCCGTACAGAGCCTCATATGACACCATCTGAATAGTATCCAGAAATCTATTATTACAGGTGAACTCAACCAGGGGTATATAATTATCCCATGATCCCATGAAGTCTTGGACACATGCACACAAAAGGTCCTTTAGAACTAGTATCATACGCTCTTATTGGTCATCAGTATGACGGTGGTATGCAGTTCTCAGAAGCACCTATGTACCAAGAACCCTCTAATAACTCTGCCAGAAAAGAGACGTAATGTGGGTGTCACTATATGAAGTGATAAACAAACGGAACCCATGAAGTCATACCACCTCTTGGATATATTTCTTCCCAAGATCATCAACACCAAAGTTCTACTTGATCAGGTAGAAATGAAAAACCTTCGTAATCCTGTCAACTATGACCCACACAACATTGTTGCCTCGATGAGATCCTGGTAACCACATCAAGAAATAAATAACCACGTCATCCCACATCCACATAGGAATGTGTAGCCTCTATAAATGTTGACATGTCTGCTGATGCTCCGTCGTCACATGTTGAAATGTGGAACACCTCGTGAAAAAAACAACTACTTATCACTTCATATCCATTCACCAGTACCAGCTGCGCAAGTCACGATACATCTTGGTGACTCCAGGATGCACTACCCATGTGGAAGCATAAAACTACTGCATCATCTCCTCACGTCTATCCCCTAGAACCCACACACGTACATGGATTTTTAGAACATAATCATCATCTATAATCCATCCAGGAGGAGGGTCCTCACCTGCCAAACTCTCTCGAAGCACTGGGAATTCATAATCTGATAGGTGCCTCATCCTCACTCTATCCATTAGGGTAGAGGTAACAACCAAAGATAGAAGATAATACTATCCATGAATCTCAAAAACCTCAAAATAAAAATCAAAGAAGAAGCCCATAAGCTTCCAATCCCCACTAGCCCCATGCACTACCTTTGTCTGAGTCCTACTGCTCAGTGTGTCAGCCAAAACATTTCCTTTTCTAGGCGTATAGAAAAACTCAAAATCAAATGACTAAGTGTATTCCACACACCTTCTATATCTCAGAATCAACTCACATTGATTAAAGATATATTTGATAATTTTTTGGTATTTGTACACCACAAAATGAACTGCCAGTAAATAATGTCACCAACATCACAAATCATGGATAACTGTAACCAACTCGAAATTAGGTATCAGTTAATTCCTCTCATGTGGCCTCCATTACAGAGACCCATATGTGACAACTCTGTCTCTTTTCATATGCATTTCCCCCATCCCAATACCAGATGCATCACAGTACATAGTGTAACTCTTGCTCAGCCCAGTCAATATTAGTATTAGTGCTGAAGTCAAATGACCCTTCAAATCCTGAAAGGCTGAGTCACAAGAGTGTGACTACTCAAACATCACACCTTTCTTGATCAAGCCATTATTCAGCAATGCTATGCATGATAAGTATGGTATAAAATCTATGTAGTAATCATCTTGTCCCAAGATACTTTTCACCTCAAAAAGGTACTTGGGATTCTCCTAAGTAATTACTACTCTTACCTTCTCTGGGTCCACTGAAACTCCAGTCTCTAAGATGATGTGACCCGTGAAATGAATCTGATCCATCTAGAAGTGGAATTTTGAGAGCTTGGCATATAAATAGTGCTCTCTCAGTGTATTTAAAACAATAGAAAGGTGTTTGGAATGGTTGTTTCGATTAGTAGAATAAACCAAGATATATTCCATGAAAATAATCAAAAAAGAATCCATATAAGGATGGGAAACATGGTTCATCAGTGCCATGAAAACTGCTAGAGAATTCTTGAGACCTAATGGCATAACCAAGTAATTATAAAACCGTACCAGCTACGAAAAGTGGTACGAGTTATGTCTGCAGATCGAACACCTACCTGGTGACATCCTGACCTCAAGTCAATCTTCAAGAATAGCTGGCCTCCTCAATGTTGACCAAAAAAGTCATCTATCTATGGAATGGGATATCTATTTTTAACCATCAACTGGTTTAGCTTCCGATATTCCACGAATAACCTACGGGTACCATCTTCCTTTTTCACAAAAATGACCGGTGAACCCCAAAGAGAAGTACTGGGTCCGATAAAACCCTTATCTACTAAATCTTCCTATTTCCTCTTGAGATCTTGTAAATCTATATTTTCCATCCTGATCATGTTAGGTATATTGTACTCAATATGTCTGACCTATACCATGGCCCTGACACACTACTTGGCTACCCTGAGCTGACTCGCCCTTCTGTCATTGAGATCCTGGGGAATGGCTACCACAACCACTCCTACCACCTTTCCCTGGATGCCCTCATGTATTCTAGTTTCAAGATTGGTGAGAATCTAATAACCCTACTCATGTACACGGTGTCTGTACAACCCCCCCCCCCCCCACCACTATAGCTGCTGGGGGAATCGTCCCACAGAAGCATTTTAGAGGGACCATCTTTCCACAAGATCAGCACTTAACTAGGTACATCGGGCACTAAGGTTTAGTATTCCCAATCCTTCCGCACTAGAAGCACCTCACCTGACCACCGAAAGATAGGTTCTGAATACTTGTATCCCCATGAGAAAACTCCATAAGACACTTCATTCTTCCGTTCGAGATAGTAATAGATCTCGGTGTCGAACAGCCCTGGCTTGCACCCCTAGATTCCCATAGGTTGTGCTCGGTAAATGGTGCATGATTCACAACTTTAGAGAGAGAATGAAACATTAAGACATTAACCTATGATCAAATTTCATCCCTGAGACCATCCTAGAATCATCTAGCGTTTGATACATCATCACCCATCAGAATAGGTTCGTATCGCTAAAGCATAGTTAATCGGGTAGAATTGTCTATAACTCACAGTGTGAACTACTCCAGGCACATGAACTCTCGAGCTTGGTCGTCCCTCAGCAACTCAGGAAAATATAAATCATAGATGGATTCTTGAATGCATTCCCATGTCATATCCTGATGATTCCCTACCTGAGTGATAATAACCCACCATATATTGGCAGAATCCTGGAGTATATAAGTTGCAATCTTGACCCTCCTTCCAAAAGGTGCCTCTAGATGCTCAATGATAGTTAACAATGATTCTATCCATTATTCCATAGTAGGTGGTGTACCAACCCCTAAAATAGTAGGTAGATATTGCTGCTGGAATATATGTTACATCTCTTCCATAGACGGGGCAGCCTACGGTGCACCCTAGAAGGTCTGCATTAACTGCTCAAAACCTTCTCGGAACTGTGCTTCTACACTCACGTCCAGTATAATGACTGGTACTAGAGCTATCACAACTAGAAGGTCCATCGGTAGACCACGACCCACCATTTCAGAGAATGCTCATCACCGCTCTCCTAGCATACAACTTGTGTTCATCTTGGCGGAATGACTCCAAAAGGTCCGGCACACACGCCTCAATACCAACTTAACAAAAAAGGAAATTGTTAATCAGAAGTTCAAGAATGGAATAGGTAAAGGAAATCATTCATGTTTTCCAAAATAGGGGTACACGGTGTGTATAACACCGTACACAGCGTGTTCTCCTAGGGCTTTACATGGGCATGTATTTATTCCCAACATGCTGGTGTAACACACCTCATACACAGCATATTCCTCCTAGTACATGACGTGCACTTGAATTTTTATCCCTTATATACGGTTTGAACTACATGGTTCTGCCTATGTAAGAATACATGGTGTGTTAAATCGTGACCCATCGTTTACAAATAAGTTTTCATCCACTTGTTTCATTATTCACATGGTTGGATACATAGTTGACCTAAACACAGTGTGTACTCCTATTACACGGCATGTCCTTCTCAAAGCTCGACAACCCATGTTCCCTTCCCACATATTAGGTTACATGGTCAAAGGATACACGGTATGTATACATGATACACAATGTGTTATTATTAACCATAACACACCTTATTCCCCGAATAGAAAAACACACGTCATTTTAGGCCCCAGTGTATACTGGGTTTTTTAGGACAAAAACTCTAGATTTCCCAGAAAACCAATTTTCTGCAGAAAAACAAACCAGCGGGCTGCCAATTTGTTATCCGTGAGGGCCCATACTTCCCATAAATAAAAATTTAGCACCGAATCCAAACATAACATAGTATAATTATAGAATAAATGTTGAATCATGATCAACCAAATTCTGGTCCAAGAGGGCCAATACACCTCAGGAACCTTTGTTTAGCATCCATTCTATCCAAACCATAGCACGTACCAATAAAACTATCAGAACGACATGCTTAGATAATACATCATCTATCACAACCGCATGTGATAAATAATTCATCCTAGATGTCATGGCATAATGCATGGAATGTGATTATATAAGTGCCTATATGATTCATGAAATGGAAGACCCTCATCTCTTTAGTTTGAAACTAAAATAGAACCTATAATTTCATTAATATTAATAGTAGAAATTCAGAGCGTCACACAAAGTTGAAATTAGATCAAATATAATAGCTCAAAATACAAAAGCACAATTTAATTCGAGGTAATTTGGATTTTCCATGTACATGAGGTAGCTACTCCCAGCCACATCTAATTACAAAATTCCATATAATTTATATCATCGTAAAACAATAATACAAAGAATAAAATAAAAAATATGATACCACTTTGTAACATCCTGGATCTGAATACCAATAAATGGCGCCCCATACCTGGTTGTCCCCATGGCCTCAAGTGTGTTTCCCTAAACTATATAGGCTCTTGACAAGTAGTGAGGGCCTAGGGTGTGATAGTTGGGAAACTATGCCCTCATTGGAAGAGTGTAACACAACTGAATGACCATTAAAAATAGCAGAAATATTAAATGGAATGAAACTGAAGTAAACAACATAAGACTAAAGGAATAAGTTAACTAGAAGGAATATGGTATCAAAATGATGAATCATGCCACATGTTCTTAGAAAACAGTGAAAATATGATACTCTTCAATCAAGTACAATACAATACCAAAGTATGGTAAAACAAAAAGAAACTCAGCTGCATCACCAACCATGGCTTGGTCCCATCCTCTCCTACTTCTATGCAGCAATAAAGTACATGTATAGGGAGCCCTGCTCCTATATTCAAAAATAGTAATATAGTCAGTTTGAGCCAAAAATAATGGTCTAAATAGGGTGTGAGAAATGAATCCTAGTAGGAAACCACCAAGGGTCTGTGCTAATCTTTCAGTGAATATATGAAACAATAGAAAAAATAGTAACTAGGAAGTACATGAAAATAATCTATTCATCTATCCTTAGTATCCATTTATTCTATTCATTTTCATTAGAAGTTCAATTTCATTTACGTTTAACCATCTTGAGATCCGGTCTTAGCCTAAAAATCCCCTGTATAGAATTAAACACAACATATGTCTCAGAAGGCCATCTAGAAAAGTAGAAGGGAATATTGAATCCAAGACTATTATTTGTATTGGAAGACATGTCATAAGACCTTAATTATCACTTCAACATCTCTGCCGCATGCTCAAATAAACAGTTTGGGTCAAACCCGATATATTAAAATTTCATCATTTTCCAATAGATCCCGTACTAGTTATCCCTAAATAGATTAAATGATCACTTGGCATTTATAGAGAGGATTCATTGATCTCTACCACCATGAATATGGATCGCTCATGACCATTAAGTAATTAGCCTCTTGAGTTCGTCCATTGTCATTTGACAGAGATAGTGGTTCACTAATGGTATACAAGGTGCAATTAGTCATATGATCTTGACTTTGTATTTTAACCGAGACTATGGCTCTCCCATTGCTAATTACCTCTTAAAATCATTTAATATTCCATTTCAAAAGAAACACATGTGAATTAAACTATCACATGGTATTAACATAATCATCTCATGTGGGAAATCCATATAACCAACAACCCATTTTTATCAACCCCAACTAGGAAAAACAATACAAGCCTAAAAGGTGTACTTGACCAAAATTCTAACCTAGGTAAACACACCCATGGGTGTCCCTAGATTAATTAATCAGTAATAACATGATGCAATTTAAATAAATATATTACCTAAACATCATTAGGTATCAACATGGTCCAATTAAACAACCAAGAAGCACTCTTAAATGAACTCATGTTCTTTTGTCACATATATTCAACTCAACATTTAGAAAAAGGCATGAGACCACCTACCTTGATGTCGTACAATTGATATTCTCTAACGCCGACCCTTGAATCGACCTAGAATGGCATAGGTTTATTAAAAGGGAAAAACCACTCAACCCTAAATACCTTTCTCATGAATATAAATTAGGATTAATGGTTCAATGATAAGAAATCTCTTAATAAGGTAATCCTAATGATATCAAGGACGTTCTAATTGGGTTTTGGATGATGAAATGGGAGGAGAAAGAACTCTCGGTGCTCCTTGTTCCTCACACGAAAGCACATCTATCCAGAATAGGAAAGAACGAGGCTACTGCCCATTTTAATATGAAATTATAATTACATGGAATTTAATTATATATACATGGTGTGTATATCATTTTACTATTCATAATATTACCGACTTAGTTTCCACATCCCGCATCAACAAGCTGACATTCCTACACAGCGGCTATCAGGAATTACACAGCGTGTAGGGGATTTTTATTCTCTCCCAGGACAACATGATCACACGCCATGTATTCCTATCCTACATGGCCATACTACATGGTTTTTATATAGTATTACATGGCATGTTCTCCTAAAACAACCATTTTCCCAGTTTCCTTTGTTTTCTCAAAAATAACTCAAGTAAAAAAGAAGAGATGAAAATTTTACATCCAAATAAAAACCGGGTTCTTAAATTCACCACCCTATGGACCACCCTACTCAATCATCTATAACTACCATGGTTGTCCCTCAACCATATCACACTCTGTCGTATCATAGGTCTGGAAATATCTATCCAGATACCCCTGACTACCTCATGAGTAGCACATTGTGTCCTTTAACTAACTCACTCTTCCCTTGTAAACTTGCATCACGGAACCCTTATCATATGGTTGTCCTCTATATTGATTGACCTACTTGGGTCACTTTATCAATTTTTGGCTACCCACTATCGAAGAATCAACTACATGTCTCTTGGATGTAGCTCCCACTGTCGGTTAATACTCTTCAAGAAAGGTCTCTGCCAGTAGAGCTCACTCCAACACCCCATCTTGCATATGATTACTAAGGGATATCATTGAAGCCCAAATCTATTGGAATAGTCCCTCCTCTGATGTAAGGAACATGAAGAACAGGTCATACACCATGTTAGTGGAGTATTGAGAAATATCCATGAATCTCACTGAGTACTATGTAATTTACTAGATTCCCTGCTGTAGGTGTAGTAGCTCCAACATACAAGTGTAACATCACCAGAAGGAACTCCTCCATGAAGAGGTGGTCGAATTCTATCTCGGATAGAATCTCCTACCCATGTTTCTGAGTAATTAGGCTACACCATATGCCTACCGAGCTCATATGAAAGCTCGCGGCTAGGAATACCTTCTTATCAGAAGGAAGCCTTACTAATCAAAAGACTCGTGTCACCACCTCTAACCTGTCCCCAACTAACTTAGGATCTATATCACCTCAGAACCTGGGAGGTCACTCTCTCTAGAACTCATACAACGCAACAAGCCTAAATGAATCCTCTACCAGTAACATCGGTAGGGATATCAGCTCTTTGGGTGGTGGTATCACCGGTACACCATCGAGAGGTTCTATCTATGGAAATGGTCCCTACACTGATGCCTCATCACTCTAATGACCATCCATGTGGTCATGCCCCAGAATCCTGACAGGCTGCCTTTGTGGAAGAATATTGACATAAAACCAGATGTACCACAAAAGACTTAGTATTCCTCGTGATATGACGTTGTCTTAAGAATCACATGAGAAGACACTTAATTCCTATATGATGCATGGACCATTAATTTCCCACGCAACTAGTGTTTTCATGTACCGAGTATGAAAGTAGAATTCATGGTCCTAGTGAATTGATATGTCGACTACCACACCAATACTGGGTTCCTTGGACTGAATTCCAATCTCAAAACACTTAACATTGAATCCTCAACACAAGATTATAACTGAAAATCATTCATCACCCATACCCTAGGGCTTGTTCCATGACTACCCCAAGCCTTACTCCCATATTCCAGGGGTTAGAGACTAGTGCTGACTAGACTTTTTCCACAAAGGGGAGGCATTTCCCTATAAACATTAAATATTGATCTTGTCCATAAGAAATGTACCTAAACTAAAAAAATGAGTAAAAAGGGATTCAACCAAAGAAGAAAACCCAATTATAGTAAGGTTCAAAACTAAAAGGAAAAGGGGTCGCAATACTATCCCCACTGAGATAGAAATGTAAATGTTCCTGGATCACATCTATTGAAAACCATAGATGAATGGTAGGTATAATAAGTTTTATGAATTTCAGTAAAGCATACCAAATCCATTGGGTCACCATCAAATCACCACCTCGTCCCATCCCATAGAGGACTCCATCAAATCTGTTAGTCATATGCGCAAGACACGGCTTGTGCGGGTGAAGCCCGTGTATGGATGAGTAAAAAAATACTCATTTGGGACCACAAACCACAAAGTAATTACTAAAATTAAACCACAATGTATCATAGGATGTATACCAAAAACAATATCATGATGAAATACAAAAACTATAATACCAAATAGGTACATGCAGTGTATCGTCTAAGAAGTATAATCAAGATACTGGTTAGAGTGAGATCTTACAAAGTATAGGTCTCAAGAATATAAACTAGATTTTCATAAGAATCCACAATACCCTCAAGTAGTAACATTCAAACTGTCGATAAAACACTATATTTAGGTTACTCAGGGAGAGTCAGGATCATACAGAGTGTAGGTAACACACAGAGTGTAGAAAACACATAGAGTGTTGGTAATATAGAGAGTGTAGGTCACACACTGAGTGTCGTAAAAAACTAGGAGACCCAACCCCTAGTGAGATATGGGTGTACTGAATCAGTCTATATAATATGATAATTCTAGATAAGACACATAATAAGGTAGTAATAGAAGTCTAGGTAATCAAATAGCTTCTAGGTTACTGCCATCCACAAGATTCCATCCTTAGCACGCTCATTCCGAGCGCACCTCCTCCTTGACCCAATAGGCCATACGCCAACATCCATGGAAACTAACATAGAGTATTTCAAATGGAACACCTATCCATGAGGGTACCAATGATGAAAATGTCTCATCAAATGGACACATGGTTTGAGAGTTGTGGATATTTAAGTAAAAAGGGGTTGGTTGGTTCTTGGCCCAGTTTGACCTGGTGGGACCGACCCGACCCGAGTCAAGCCCGACCCAACCAGTTGGGTCTGACCCGACCCTCCAGGTTGACTCAGCCTAATGGATCATTCCCAACCCATTTATTTGGGCTGGTTCGTTCACCCGAATGTGGATGTTGTCATGTCATCTCCCCATCAAAAAAGGGAGGCCACCGAATTACCACCCCACAGCCATTGTCGTGGGGTGCCACCACTATGGTCTAGCTGGACCATTGCCCCTTGTCCACAGGACATGGATCAGGAAACATAATTTGAGGCACACTAGTGGCCCATGCCCCCTACCCATTAGTGGACCCTTTTCCCATCCCGCGGTGGTTGATTTGGGTTCCTCCTTCCAGGTGGTCGCATCGGCGCATGCCACCGGCGACTCCCCTTCTACTGGCCTCCACACTCGTTGTATTGGCTTGTTTTTTAAACAGGGAAAACCTTTGAGATCCTTGGAATGTTTTCTTCACTAATGAGAGCTCAATATCCTCTTTTAATTTCTCTTTGGTTTTGGTGACATTTGGATCCTCCTGAAAAATCCAAATGCGACCACAGGGGCCCGTCAACAAAGAATGAAAGAATATTGATAGGAGGGTAACCAAGAACACCATTTAGAACGAACCTTAGTCTTGTTTATTGGATTGGGTCCATTAATCTTTGTATGATCATAGAGGAACAAATGAAGAATGATCGCAAAGATTAATTTCATTTAATCCAACAATTTTAACCATCCCTTAAGAATAATCAAATCTTGAATCAACATGCTCAAGGGTTGGCCCACGTTCATCATTAAACATTATAACAGGGAATGAAATCAAGATGAAAATAAACCACATACCAGTATTTTAGACCATTCAAATATGATTATTCATCATTAATGGTGATCTATTCTTGAGAGATCTCAATCAGTCATTTCTCTTAGTTCTCCAACGGGAGGGTTTCTCCTCCTTTCCTGAGGAAAACATCAGGGTTTTGACTATAACACTAGATTTATTGAATATAATCAATTAAAAGGAAATCAATGTTGTGTTACCAAATTATGACAATTAAAAGAAATTATTAAATATTTTAAAATGTTCACATCCATAAATTAACTTTCACCCTCGACCCGTGCCGGTCGAGGTTAGGAACATTCTAAGGAAAACAACCCAATACAAACTCAATGGTGGTCTCAGATTTCGAATCCAATTTACTTTTTATGATTTATTAGAATAATAAAATAAAATAGTTTTATTTAGTTATTTTACTTATGGTTACGTCTTTTTTAGGTTTTCTCACAGGAGACCCATGCCGACTAATTTTATGTCATGCCAAGGGTAATCCCACCACCAAGAATGCAACAATTCCCTTGAATATCAAATCCTAGAACCCATTTAAAAGTTACTAAAACCACACAAGCATGCTATTTTTAATAACCTTAAATATAGTTTGAACATTTATTCCGGGCACCTCAGACCTCAGAATCACGTGTCTTTTCTTTGTATGATCTCGAAATAATCCCATATAATTTTTTAAAGAAAACAGAAAAATCCATTAAATTATAAGAGGTTCAAATAAAAAACATGAATCAGTTATTCCTAAAGGATTAAAAATTTATTTTTGTAGATAATATATTTTTTCATTTAATATATAGGAATATTCCTAAGAATATTTTCTGATCCATGCTCTAAAATGAAACATGATTAGGAGTCCTTGTGAACCCAAAATTAATTTAATAAAAATATTAAATATATTTTATATCACATGAATGTTGTTTTTCTAGGAAAGATTAATATATCATAAGCAAAGTCTTAGATCGCAAAAATTTAGGACATTTTTGAATTCAGAAAATGGGGTTTACCCTAAGTGCAACATAAAGTTGGTCGGTGAAAGACTTTCATATTAGGTGGATGTTCATGGGTACATTTAATTTAAATAATTAACTATTTTTTTAAATGACCTAATTAATATCATCTATAAATACCCTCTTATAATTATCTCACAATGGTTTTCCACATATCCCTTTCTAAATCTGAGAGAAGGGGAAGTGTGTTCTTCATTGGCAGTTTGATATCGAATGATGAATGATAATTCGATCAAGGATAATCACGAAAGGAATGATGTATATAGATGGATCATCAAATTCATTGAAATAGAATACATTATTAATAAATTATAGATTAATAATCACGGTAGGGCTCATCAATTATGGTTTCTACTCTTTTAGATTACATTGTTGAAGCACGACTTATAATCATATTTTGATTTTGTGATTGTATATTCTTCCGATGAGCCCCATATTTTAATTGATTAAATTGATCCAATGTAATGATTTCCTTGTTTCACATGTCATCACCCTATTTATTTATTCATAGTAAAATAACACTTGGAACATGATGGTTCATTTTGTTCTTATTATTTTCCCCTCTCTGTTTGACACGTTCTTTACTGTTGGTATGTGGGGCCATGTTTGACTTTTCTAGGGTGGGTATGAGCATGGTCAAATCACTATATTCATTGATGTAGAAAAATTGATACATAGATATATGGTTTATAAATGGATTTATGAATTATGGGGAGAGAGTTTTATGAATGGATTGGATTGGTAATGTGAGTATGTGTATGTGACCAATGGTGCAATGGGGGAGACAGTTGATTAGAGGTGGTACAGTTTTAGACCAAGGATCCCTATTTTCGTTGTTTACATGAAGTGATGATGTGTAATGTCATGAGATTTGTTCCAAGAAAATACCATGGATGAGGTTTCATGGTGGAGACTTCTCGATGTGGATGTGACGGTGGCTCAAAGAAGTGACGGTCGCTACCCTATGTTGAGTGAGATCAAAGATAGTTCTGATTTAAATAAAGGAGGCATGAATGACTATAATTATTTAATAATTAAAATATTTATATTAATAAAAATATTATTAATAATTTTAAAGAAAAAATTATTAAATAAGTTTGATAAATGATTGAAGGGGAGGTGCAAAGAAGAAATATTAATGAGAAAAGGGGGAGTGTAATATTGAAGTAATATTATTAATAATATCAATAATTATTTAATTAAAGTAAAATTGAGAATGGGGATCCCACGTATTGAAATTTGGATGAGGGGTTCAATGTGGCTCCCTCGTAATTCTTAATAATGATAAAAAAATAAAAAATTATTATTATTTATTTTGGTTGTTAAAATACTAATATGGTCATAGCTACTTCATATGGTGTCAAAATTATGAACCACTGGTGGACACATCTTCCTGATGATGGGGTGGTCATTTAATGAATAATTTGGTAAATTGAATTCGATCTCATGGATTGGGTCCGTAGAGCACCCAATAATAATTATATAAAGATTATTAATATTGAAGTTGTGTAAAATTTTATCAAACATATCTTAGTATTATGATTCTAGATTAATGAACCATTTATCCCATTGTGACAAAAAAATTCAATGGAAGTTTCAAGAGCCAAAAAAATATTTAATTTAGATTTTTGGATCAGGGCCAAGAAACTTCATCTAAGCATGTTTTAATGAAATGATTTTTTTCATTGGTTGTCCTATTTAGGAAAGTGATTGGATTTTTTGATTGTTTTTCTATAAGGATTGAAATGGTGTGATCTATTTGGATATTATAGGCTATTTGAGATAGCATTTCTATGGTTTGCAAATTTTTCACACCAGATTGATGAAGTGCCAGATGTGTTTGTAATGATTCGGGATGATAGACATCGTGCAGTACCCTTACATGCCATGTAGTACTACACGGTAAGCAATCATTATGATGGTAAGGAAACATCAAAGAAGATTAGTAGGACCCTATTCTATGAAAACCACTTACATACTAGGTACTCCATTATAATTTTCTACCTCTCGTATCATCTTCTTCATGCCTCGGATCTTTCCCTACAAGTAGCCTATCCCGAGTGTTTTTTGAACATTGAAAATGATGGTGTATTTTTTACTAGATTTTGAGGTAGGATGAGAGATTTTTGGAGATAAATGGTTATTTAGGTGATGCATGATGACTTCATTGATCAAACTAGATCATTAGAGAGTGGTTACCGTTGATGTATAGAATCATATGTCCTTTACCAATAGAGTGGAACCCTCCTAACAAGTGAGAGAAAGGGTCCTCTATCCCCAGAGTAGAACCCTCTGACCATGTTAGGGAATAAGTACTCTATCACAAGAGTGGAAGCATCCTGCCTTTTCAGTTCATGGTACCACTATCCACTGAGTGGAACCCTCTTACCATGTGAAGGCATGGCTCCTCTATCAGTAGACGTGAACCATCCTGACGGGAAGGGAATGGGTCCTATATCGACATAGTGGAACTCTCCTTCAATTTCAGGGAATGGTTCCTCTATCCACAAAGTGGAACCCTCCTATTGTGTTAGGGAATGATACTTCTATCCACATAGTAGAACCCTCCTATCAGGCATGGCATGAATCCCTTATTTTCTATGAATGTGGAATCCTCCTAGGGAGTCAAGGAATGGGTCCTCTACTATTGGAGTGGCACAATCCAGTGGATTCAGGGAATGATTCCTCTACCATCAGTGTGGAACATTCCAACAGAGTCAGTTCATGGGTCATATACCATTAGAGTGGAATCCTCCCATAGTGTCAGGGCATGGTTCCTCTCCCATCAGAGTGAAAAAGTCATGTAATATCAGGGAATGAGTCCTCTACCAATATATTTTTTTCCTCTCAACTATGCTACCCAATGGTGAGGTGTGGGTTATACACATAGTTACATTCATGAATAGACATGTGAGATGCTCGGAATCATTGATTTGTGCATTTTTAGAATAGTAGGTAGACTCATTATTCTTATCTAGGCTATAGATATGGAGATACCCTCTATCTCTCATTTGGGTTTCTACTGAGAATATCTGGGTAATTATTTTCATTATGATTGTTTCCTATTATAATAATTTATATGCCTTCATAGTGATTTTTTGAATACTTATATTATATCTACTATCACACCCTCTTTAGATTTTGTGGTGTCCAAATGGGTATGTATATAATCACCCACTCCTGGTCTATGACCACATGTTTCATGTCTTATAAATATGATGTGTAGGTAGGAGGAGATATTAGATTTAGCATAGAGATACTCAGTTTCATAGACCACATATAGTGGATAGGCTTGGAGGATTGGATCATGGCGCTCTTATCATTTACTTTTCCATTCATTTTCATTTTGGGGCATCTTTTCTGTTGGGCATGTATTTTTCCCTTTACTTTTCACATTACACTAGCATACTCATTTTTATTTCATAGAGGTTATTACATGGATGCATTTTACACTAAATGTAATTGTATTTTACTATTATTCCCCTCTACTTCTATATGGAGATGGTTGGGAATGTTCATATAGGTATGTTAAAAAAATACCACCCATTTTAGTTATTCCTTTCTATGATTTTCTCCATCCCTTGGCTTATTGGTGGCATTCTTGGGGTAGTTGTGACTTAGCTGTATACCAGCCATGAGGGACCTAGTTGGTTGTGTCATGAAGTATTGGTAAATGATGGAATACCCAGTTTGAAGTGTTAAGATACCACAAGGTTTTGAGGTTTATGTTTTTCCTTGGATTGGTTTTTGGAGGTAGACCCATCATGGGGAATTGGTTGGGACTTTGGGAAATAATATTAATGTTTATTGAATGCGGATATCAGGACAGGGAGTACACATTTTGTGTAGTGGATTACATATCTATGCACTAGGACTCTGACTACTTACTTATTAACATGAAATATTGATACATTAGTTTTACGGATCAGTGGTACATGCATAATATAGAAATGAGTCCTTTCATGGTAATTATTTAGTCATCTGTCTTGATATTTTTTTAAACATGGTATGCATTGAAAACTTTCTTGATGATTCAATGATGACAACTAACTAGGATTTCAAGACAATGCAATGAAGATGACTAATCTAACAATGATGCCCCAGTTCAATGACCACCAATAAGGTGTTATCTACAGGGGCACCAAGATGTGCAACCACTTATTGAGTAGCATATGGATCCTTCTATTGATAATGAAGATGGTTTCTCATGTGTTGAGTTGTTAATGTCTCTACTAGGGTATTATGATGGTATTCATAGGCTTAGGGCATTATATGAGTTTTATCGATGGAGATTTTATGACCTAAATTTTTATAAATGGAATTTCCTTATTATAGTAATTTAATACAGTATAAATAACATTAAATTAGTTATAGAACATAATAAAATCTTTAAAAAAGATTAATTAATGTGAATTAAAGTATTTCTAGTGGTTAAGGAACTGATACTGAAGAAATATGAAATGGACCATCGAAATAGTAATATAACCCTTATGAATAGTAAAATAGAAAATTTAATAGTAGCCTCACCCATGAAAGTGTAAATAAAATTCAAGAATATAATAAATAAAAGTGTGGGATAATTATATTATAGTCTAAGTAAATATGTTTTTTTTAAATCATTAATAATGTGTTGGTATTTTTATAAGTCTTAAATACTTCATCAAAATCTTATGAATAATTTAATAATTTAAAAGATGTTTCATTTTAATAAAATGTATTTAAATTTAACATTTTTATATGATATGATTTTATGATAAAATAATGTGACCATAAATAATTTTTTAATGTGTTGTAAAATCAATTATAATTTTAAAATTAATATTTTTTAGGTAAATGATTATTTTAATTGGAAATTAAATTACTCATATTTATAAAATTAATTCCAAAAAATGGGGTTAATTTTTTAATTATAAACATTGAAAATGGTTAGGGTGAATTTTTGGTACTTTTCCGAATTACATGATGTTTTTGGGAATAGTGAAATATGGTAGTTTACAGTATATAAAAATTATATTCTAAATAAACAATTCAATGTGTCATTGTCAATGTAAGTCCAATCAGTTAGAACTAACATGTTATAATTACTATATTAGGTTTTAATATAAATCACTATTGCTTTTCTTGATAAAAATAATAAACTAATGAATTAAATAAATAGAAAACACCCCTCTCCACCACTATAAATATAGCCCCTCACACCCTCTTCTCCTCAAACCTCTCAAGATTTTATCATTGTAAATTTTATACCCAAACCTATACCAATTAACTTCTCCCATTTCCAAAAGCTCTTGGGATAATATAAATTCATAAACCATTTCCATAAGGAGGTTATCAAGGAGGATAGATTTAAAAGTTTAAATCCTCTTCCTTTTTAAACTAATTTCTTTTTAATTTCTTTTTTTTCATTTCTTCTCCACAACTTATCTTATCAAAATGACATGATAACTCTATTATAAATGATATAATTTAATGATATAATGTTAATGGAATATCAATCATCAAACTTCATTCCCTCTCTCTTATATTATAAAAAAGAAATTGTCACTCATGATGTGTCAATTTACCAACACCATGGATGATGCACATTCATTTTACATCAAGTTCATAAATTATGATAAAACCCCATTATAATTTTTGTGGAATACTTTAAATTTTATTTTATATACCTTCATATTTTTTGGAAGTAACTTTTACACATAATACTAAATAACAAAACTAAACGATTTCTTTGAGATCAAAAATCCACAAAAATTAACCTAAAACAATCATCAATAACTTTTATATAATGATTAATCCAATTACCATATAAAAAATCATTATAATATCAGTTGAAATTATAAAATATAATTAATCATATTAAATAATTATTATGTATATTTATCCACATTTTACAAGAACTTCTATTCATGAATATAAGCAAACCAATCATGAAAAACCTAAAGAAAAATGCAACCCATCAGAGAAATTAAACAATATAACTCATCAAAAGGGACAGATATGAAATTAATAAATCAATAATCAATGAAATTAATTTATAAAATGTTATTTATATTTAATTAATTAATCTAATTTTATTATATTGGACATAAATGTAAAGTAAGTTTTCCGACAGAAGGTAAGGGGAATTCTTGTACCCAACTCTCTTTTATTGGGATTAACCTATCTAACACCATTTGAAATATGTATATTCTTTAAATTTAATTTCATTATTATTATATTAACTATTTTTTATATAAATGTTTCCTACTAGAGTTAATGACAAAAACAATTTTTTCAAAAAACAATTCTTTCAAAAAAAATGAACCCTTTACATCCTAAGAATGTTTTTCTTCACTCAAGGATGATGATTATTATATCAAGTATGTTATTTCCACATTCATTTGGGTACCCAAAATTTATGATTTTATGATTATGAAATTAAACCCATTCCTTTACATGAGTTATTTAATGTTCAATATTGATATATTTTCATTCTTTCATTCATGATAATGTAAATGTTATGATGTTATAGGTTCTCCCAGAAATATATATCACTCCAATGAATTGTGTAATATGATTTATCTCATAATGATGAAAGATTTTTTCACAACTATGTGTGGTAGTTGTCCCCTAATACAAGATGTTTCATTTTTATGAATTTCCACATTCTAGGAATTTTCATATTTCTTCCTCTCGTGATTATGACCATATGTCTATGTTAGGATGATAATGATTATACTCTCCCCCATGTTATATTAGTTCGTGATATCATCTATCCATTTTATTAGATTTTATCTCACCCCATTTTGATATATATTCTCAGGTGATTACTTAAACTAAATGGAACATGGGGGACCATAAGATGCTAGAGAAGAAGAAATTAAATAAGTGTTTTATGTTTTATTTTATAAATGTTATGTATGGAGATAATTTTATTGAGAAGCTAAACCATTGGATCATGTTCATGTAATTATTTCAGGTTGTTTATCCTTAAAATGATGTAAAAATAATGTAAGAAAATAAAGGTTTCTATAGTTGGAATCAATGCCTATTTTAGTTAATTTGGAAATTATGATTAGATAAAATTTGTGAAAACCCATAGTATGAAGCTATGTATGAGTAAGAACCCAAGAATATTTACTTTTGAAAATGATAAACATAGGGATCCAATAAGATATTCCATTATATTTAATTTTACAGCGGGATAAATTATAGATGGAAGGTTGACTTATGTTTTGTTCTAACCTTTTATATTTTATAAAATGGTGGGAACTAGGGGAAACCACGACACCAACCTATGTGAAGGACAATGCAGATATTTAATGAATGACATCCCCAATTCTTTGGGAGGTGGAGTTCTAAATTTCCTTGGGATTCTTACCCAATTTTCTCTTGCTACAAACAATAACCAGAATAACGTGGAACGTCGCCTTTACATAAGTGAAAGAAGCTGCATATCAAGTGTATCATGCAGTAATGGCCACCGACGTTAATAGATCTTATGATCAACTAGTCGTAGAATAGTGGGTCAACATAATGCTGAAGATCTTTTTCGTGCTTCATTATTCTAAGATAGATAAAATGAATCTGGGAATTTATCTTTTAGATGGGGAATCCATCCAATACTAAGCTTTGATTAAGAACACCTAGGAGACTAAACAATTGAATAGATATAGTAGGAAGACATTAATATAATGTTTCTTAACAAATATTTATCTCTAAGTCTTCATACCAAGATGGAGATAGTATTCATAGAGATAAAGAAAAAGGATATAGAATTTTTCATGACCTATGAAGTAAATGTCATAAGGCTTTCAAGGTATGCTTCGGGTTTTTCTATCAATGATAGTAGGAAAAATTTTAGATTCTGTAGTGGTTTAAAACAACACCTTATAAAGGATAAAGAAATTTTAGAATTTGAGAGTTATTAAGAAGTTGTTCGATGTGGTATAAAATTGTAGATGGAGTTGGGAGAATGGCCTCATCGGTATGGGGATAATAAATGAAAGATGTAGATTCAAGCCAGAGGATCTAATGGGAAATGTGGAAAAACCTCAACAAACCACATGTAAAAATTATGGGAATAAGAATCTTGAGAACTATCTCAACGGGTTGGTGAAATTCTTAAAGTGTGGGTGAGAGGTCCTCCAAGCTTAAGAATGTCAAAAAGAAATGTCGAAGAAGAAAAATGTAGAGGAGGAAATGAGAGAACCACCCATGGTCAAATGCTATAACTATAGGGAGCAAGGAAACTATGTAAGTGATTGAACTAAATTTTCAGTTCTCAAGGGTAATCTAAGTCATCATACATAAAAGGAAAAGGGGAAAGGGGAGGATTATTCAATCACTACCATGGAGGTAAGTAATGAATATGATGTCATACATGGTACACATCCTATTTACTCTAGAATGTAAAAGCTTTTATTTTATTTCGTAATCTATGCATTCCTTAATATCATTAGTGCTTTCTAGAACTATTTAATCGAATAATCAAAACCTAGAAGTTTATAAATCCATAAAAACACATTGCTTTGAAATCATTACAACCCAAGTGTTGGATTGTCCTCCTATTGGAATATGTGGGAATATTCTTCTTGTGGATCTCAGAATACTTACCAAAGTGGAATTTGATTCTATAATATGGATGGATTGGATCTCATTATATAGAGACCATATAAAGTTTTGGGAAAAGGAAATATCTTTTCATATTCTGAACCATCCCATGCTCCTCTACATATTAATGTAAGATCATGAATGTCTTTTGGAAAATAAATCAAAAGTGTGGGTTTTGATTCCCTATGAAGAGGCATACCTAGATGAAATGGTTGAGTCAAAGGAAGTTATCATCCAAGGGGATGTTTCCATCCTGGGGGAATACAATGATGTACTTCCTGAAGATTTACCAATACTTTTCCAGATTGTGAGGTAGATTTCCAAATTAAACTCATACTCGGAGAGACTTCTATCTCAACATGTCCATGTAGGATGGCTCCTATCGAATTGGAGGGTTAAATAATCAGATTCAAAAGAATTTGGAAAAAGGGTTCACATTCCCTTATAAATCACCTTGGGGTGTTCTATTTCTCATTGTCTAGAATAATGATGGATTATTGGGGCTTTGTATATATTATCTTCAACTCAACAAGATCAGAGTAAATATAAAGTATCCCCTTACAAGTATATATGATTTGATAGATAATTTGTAAGGATCTCAGTATTTCTCAAAGGTGTATCGTTGTTCCAAATATCATCAGCTAAAGGAGAAGAAGGAATATATTCATAAGACAACCTTATGTAAAAGTTTTGGGCACTATGAGATTTTGGTGACTTGCTTCAGACTTACTAATTTCCATTAAATCATCATGGATTTTATGAATATAGTCTTTATACATTACCCAAAAAAAATTTGATAGTGTTTGTTAATGACATTATTATCTACTCCAAGGGAATGGAGGAACATGAAGAACATCTATGATTTTTTCTTCAATGATAAGGAAAGATAATTTTCACACCATGTTTAGAAAGAGTAACTTTTGGATGCAGCAAGTCACATTCTTTAGTACATGTGATCACAAGTGATGGAATTTTTGTAGATCCTTCGAAAACAGAAGCAATGGAGGAATGGTCCAGAACTTCTAGTGTCATTGAAATCCTTAGTTTTCATTTACTATCAAGGTATTATAGATTTTTTGTAAGAAATTTCCAATTAATTTGAAGACCACTAACTATATTAACAAGGAATTAGGTAATGTATTTCTGGATGGAAGAATGTGAGGAAGTCTTCAAGGAGCTAATGAAGAGCATCATCACTACACCTGTACTCACAATACAAAAAAGTGGAGAAACTATTGTGATATACAGTGATGCTTCCATGAAATTCTTGGGTTGTATACTCAAGAAAAATAATAATGTGATAGCCTATGCCTCATGGTATTTGAAAAACCATGAGAAGAACTACCAAACACATGATCTAGAGTTATCATCCTTGATTTTTGACTTAAAAATCTAATGCCACTACCTCTATGGTGAGAAGTTTGACATATATACCGATCAAAAGTGCCTAAGTTATATATTAACACAAAAGGATCTCAAAATAAGTAAAAGTATACTTTTAGATCTAATCAAAGACTATGATTTCCCAATTCACTATCATCCGGTCATGGAAAACAAGGTAGTTGAGGATCTTAGTAGAAAATGACATCTAACCCTATTCATGATGTTAATTGAGAAAGAAGATATCCTCATGGACATTCAAATGATGGATTTTGAAATCATATTGGAAGGGAACATATCCTAACAATGCCAAATGATTTCCCAATATTCTATCCAAGATATGATTAATCATGCACAAAAGAATGATCCAGAGTTACAAAAGATTGAGATTATAGTAAAGGAAGGTAAACTGTAAGAGATCCACTTTGATGATGACAGTGTGATTAAATCTGGAACGAGACTATAAGTTCCTTCTTCATTTGGGATAAAGAACGAGATATTGGAAGATGCACATAGCTCATCTTTCTTTATCCTTCCTGGGAGTACCAAGATGTACCCTGATCTTGGAGAACACTTCCGGTGGGACAACATGAAGAAGGATATTTTTTAGTATATCTCAAGGTTCATGATTTGTTAGCAAGTTAAATTTGAGTGAAAAAAGTCCAAAGGGATGATGCAACCTTTTCTTATATCCCTTGTTGAAATTAGAGAATGTCACATTAGAATTTATCATAGGTCTCATGAATAAATCCAAAGGAAATGATGCGATATGGGTTATGATGGACCGAATAAAAAGACATCCCACTTTTTCACTATTCGGGAATATTTATTTCTTGATAAACATGAAACCATATATGTGAAAGAGGTGGTGTGACTGCATCGAGTTAAACTCTCAATTGTATTTTATCATGATCATAGGTTCACATTTAAATTCTACAGGAGTTATCGACATGCATTGAGTAATGAATGAAAGTTTAGCACATCTTATCACCCCCAAACTAATGGCCATTCTGAAATTACTATTCAAGCATATGAATATATGCAAAGAGACTTAGATTTAGAATTTAAAGGTGGATGAGAACAAAATCTCCAATTTATTGAGTTTTAATTGAAAGAACAGATTCAACTAGAGTATTCATTTGGAAGTATATGAATATCTATATGGAAAATGATATAAAACTCAATCTTTTTGGGATGAAGTTAGAAAATGGAATCCACTTGGTGATTATCCTATGAAATAGATGATAGGGAAGGTTCAACCCATCTAGAAATATATCAATGCTACATGGTGTTAGCGAAAGCACTATGCTAACAGCCATCAAAGGGACTTCAGGTTTGACATTGTAGATAAAGTCTTCCTTCAAATATCACTATGGAAGAGATTCATCCAGTTTTAGAATAAAGGGAAGATAATACCAAGTTTCATTGGCCCATTTTAGATCCTTCATCACATAGGATATGTGACCTATCAGCTTGAATATCCACCAAATATGGATCGTGTTCATGATTTTTTCCACATATTACTCCATAAGAAGTAGATACAAGATCCCTCACATATAATGAACTCTGAGGTGGTATAACTAGAAGATGATCTCTGTTATGAGGAAAAACTAGTAAATATTTTGGACTGGAGATATAAGGTTTTATACAACATGATAGTCCACTGTGTCTATGTTTTTTTAGGAACCATAAGTTTGAAGATGAAACCGGGGAACCGGAGGTGGAGATGATTGAGAGGCACCCTCTCCAGTTTATATAAAATGAAATTTTGATGGATAAATTTCAAAATGGGGGAATAATGTAACGACCCAAAAATTTATCAATGGAGTTTTTCTCTTCTTATAGTACATTAAAATAGTTTAAATATCATAAAATCACTTAGATATCATAATAAAAGCTTAAAAAATGAATAAATAATGAACAAATAAGTATTTATAGAAGTTAAGGAACCAATAATGATGAAGTAGTAACACGGCCTTCAGAATAGTAATATGACTTCTCTGAATAGTAAAACATAGAAATGAGTAGTAGCCTCACCTATGAGAGTATAAATATAATTTAGGAATCTTTAAAATAAAATTATTGTATAGTTATATCACAGTATAGGTAAAAAAATATTTTAAAAATTATTAATTAAGTGTTGGTATTTTCATGAGTCATAAATATTTAATTAAAATTTTATGATTAATTATATAATTTAAAATAAAATTAATTTTCATAAAAGATGTTTATAAATTAATATTTTTATGTCTTATGATTTTATGATAATTTTATTATACCTTAAGTAATTTTTCAATGTGTTATAAAATCATTTACAATTTTAAAGTTTGTATTTTCCAAGTAAATGATGATTTTCATTAAAAATTAAATTACTGAAATGTTGAAAATTAATTTCCTAAAATGGATTTAATTTTTTAAATCTACTTTTCAATAAATGGTTAGGTTTTTTTGGGATTTTTATTAATTACTAGAATTTTTTGGTCAATAGTGATATACAGTAATTTACTGTATATATGCATTATAGGATAAATATATTATTAATTGAGTCATCATTGATTTAAGCACCATTTTATTGAGATCACATGATATAATTACGTTATTCATTCCCAATAATCCACACTATTTCTTGTCTTGAGCATAATATTAAACTAATTGTTTAAATAATGAGAAAACACCTCTATCCTCCACTATAAATATCACCCCCACACCCTCTTCTCCTCAAACCTCTAAAACATTGAGAGTTGATAAAATTATTACCAAACCACTTACTAATCCCTTCCCCCACTTCCATGAGCTCCTATTCTCATAAAAATAATTATACCATTTCCCAACGGAGGTTCTCAAGGGGCATATATTTTAGAGGTAAAATCCTCTTCCTTTAACAACTAATTTCTTTTTAATTCCATTTTTTTCTCATATCATCAGAATGTCTTATAAAAAGGAATTATATCTCAGTTATGATTGATATACCAGAATTATATAATTTTAATGTATGTACAATCACCAAACTCATTTATCTCTCTCTTTTATTCAAAAAATTACACTGTCGTCCATGATGTATCAATTTACTAACATCGTTGGCAATGCACATTCATTTTAATTTGAAACATTAATGTTTTTTAATAAAAACATAATAATGGTTGAAATATATTTTAATGTCTAATTTATATCCCATATTATGTTCGGGATGTAACTTTTAAAAATAATACTAAATTATAAAACAAAATAACTTGTTTTGGTCGAAAAACAACCAAAATTAACCTAAAATGACCATTATTGACTTTTATTTATTGATTCATCCTCATACATTATAACCATATTATTTATAAGATAATTTTAAATTATGGATCATCACTGATAATATATAATAACAATATTGGATATTTATCCACCTTTTACATGAACTTCCATTTAGGCATAGAAACAAACCAGTCACGAAAACCATGAAAACGAATGCTCTAGAATGATGAAATTAAAAAATATAACTCATAGAGAGGCCCAAAAATGATCTTAGTAAAATTATAGTGCTTCAAATTCATGTATAAAAGTTTCTATAATTTTAATTAGTGCACCAAATATGATTATATAGTACATTTACCTGAAGGAATATTTTAGACGCATGGTTAGGGGAATTATCAAACCCAAGTCTCTTTCTTAGGGGTTTCCGTTAATCACCACATTTTCAGAATTGATATTCCATAAATGTCATTTTTTCTTCATCATCGTAATTATTCTCACATATAAATGTTTTCTACTTGATTTTATGAAAAATACAATGTCTTCCAAAATAACTATTCTTTCAAAAAAAACACACCTTTTCCTTCTCTATATTGTTTCTTCTTCACTCATGGTTAATGATTCTTATATCAAGAATATTATTCCCTCTTTAGTTTGGGTATAAAATGTTTATTAATGTATGGTTATTAAATGAAACCCATTCCATTACATGGTTTTCTTATTCTTACTATTGATATATTTTCTATGTGGCATTAAAGATTATATAAATGTTATGATGTGGCAGATGTGCCCTGAATTATATAACATAAAGTAAGTGTTATGATGTGACAAGTGAACTCAAAATCAAATAGTTGTCCTAATCATTGAGTAATTTGAATTATCTCATGATAAATGGGAAATATTCATGAACATGATTCAATCTTTTTTTATAATAATGTGTGGTAGTTGAACACTTAGAGATGATGTATCTTTTTTATGAATTTCCACAATCCAATACATTTTTCAATGCATCCTCCCATGAAAATGATCCTACAGTTATGTTAAGATGATAATGATTATTCTCACAACATGTTGCATTGCTTCATGTTTTTATTTATCCTATTAGTGGGATTTTATATCACCCCTTAATGATGTATATCCTCAACTGATTACTCTTATAGATGAGAAAATGTGGAACAATATTAAGCAAGAGAATAAAGAATTTAATATATGTTTTATTTTTTATTTTTTAAATGTTTTTAATGGTATTTACTTCCCCAGTACAAAAAAACATTGTATTCAGTTCATGTAACTATGTAATTTTTTATCCTTATAATTATGAAATAATAATGTAATAAAAGTAGGGTCTCTATAGGAGACCTCTATAGTTTTATAAAGAGATAGACTGTCAGGTAGTAGAGGCTTGACATAAGGAATTGGTATGTGTTTTCCAGCTTCGATGGACTCTGAAAAATCCGATGTTTGTGTAAGAGGGCAGTGTTCTCCATGGAGAATATTTTAGCACTAGAGGTACCTTCAAATGATGCACCTGTGTGGAGTTCACTTCTCATGTTTCAGATATAGATATTTCGATTGCGTAATTTTGAGACATACCCCCTTCTCTAGTTGTATAGGACTATCTCGGTCATGTGGTGAAAAGTTCTTTCTTTGATAGGACCCCTCCTAATGGTGTTCCTAGATGTGAGACTTTCTAGGGTAACACAGGGTATTGATATAGCCCTATGTTGATAATATTTGAGATGGATTCAAATAATTAAAGGAAGAGGTGTACTTCTACCACCAAGAACCATTCTTTTAACTCCATCTAATACCATGTGAGCGAGTCAGTGATTTCCCAAAGAGGATAGTATCATGGTTTGGGGGATGGTTTTATTTGTCTTGTGTGTTTTTTTTGTTTTTTTGTGCTAAAGTGTCAGAGAAATCAATTTCTTTGGTGAGAAAGTGGGAAAGGGAATGAATAGATTCATGCAGTTGGATCTTATAGATAAGTAGCATCAGGTTTGATTTAGGGTACATTGTGTTTCTCTACTTCTATAACTATAGTTAAATCAAAGATTCATTATCTATACATCCCTAGATGTATTCACTATTAGATACCTATTTATATTAGTGGTGGGCCATTTAGCTTGACCTTTATGATAGATTCTCTAGTAAATATGATTGGCGATCACCTATTTCTTCTAGTTGTGTAGCTTGAATCTGTAAAGAAAGAGTGGCTCATATGAAATCATTCCATTGTGGTAGTGGGACCCTAGGATGTTTTCCTTAGTATGGACTGGTTATTTACTATCCATGCTCAGAAGACTTCTACCAGTGAATGTAGAAGTGAATCTAGTTTTTAAGGATGGAGTTTTTTCTATTGAAAATGATTGATCCCTAGGAATATTAGGATGAGCTCATTTATAGGAGGATACATCTTGTTCCATGTCATTTATCTATAATTACCCTTGAATAAGAAAATGATACATGCTTCAAATTTTCTATGATGGTGGAGGAGTATGAGTGCGTACTTTCGGGAAATGTTTTTGGTTTACCTCCCCATAAAAAATTATTTTTGGAATAGACATTGACCTTGGATGACCAATTATCAGTGCTATAAAATCATATGACCTGATGTAATTGTGAGATCCAGAGGTGTAGTATGGGGAGTCTATATAGAAATGGATTTGTAAGACCTAGTTTGTTTCCTTGAGTAGACATGTGTCATTATTCTAAGGGGAAAATGAGAGTTTGAGGTAAGGTGTAGATTGGTGTTACCCCAGCTAGGTGACTATCAGGGAGGAGTATCCACCCCCAATAATAAATGAAATATTTTCCTAGTGGATAGAGGTGAAGTGGATATCGATATTCAGCCTCATTATAGGACATCACCAGGTCCATTTTTCAAGAGTTGGATGCACCAATCATGGATTCCTAGAGTCGTTGTTCATTATTTGAGAACTTTTTGATACCCATTGGCATATAGATCTCTTCATTAATGTTCTGAATACATATTATTCATATCCATAACATTTTTTGGATCAGTTTTTGGTATTTTCTATGATGATTCCATCATTTCCTCGGTTTCAATGTTGGACCACATGATACATAGGACGATGGTTCAAGACATACTCTTGGAGTTCATGCCGTATGACATCACTTCTGGAGTCAATTCTATACTAAATTCTCTACATCTCAGGATATATCATCAAAACTATTGGAGTGATAGTGTACACTATAGCGGTTGAGGAGGCTAGAGCTAGAGGCCCCCCTAGGGTGTGAACCTGGAAGTAGATACTCATAGTGAGGTTTTTCATACCCAATTTTTGAGGAAGTTGATATATCTTTTAAATTATTTGTAGTTAGATCGAATGTTTGGTGTTCTCCACATTCCGCAGATGGGGGGGTATATCCCCTACTCATTGTTCGATACTGACCTGGGTAATCTTGGTTGTGATAGTGGATTTTTCTTTTCTCAAATAGTTGATGACGTTGAGAACCGATAGAGAAATGCCCTTCTTGAAAAATTATTTCCTTGTGTGAATGTTTGGTGGCATCATAGGAAACCATCAGGGGAGCTCATGGGAGAGGGAGAGCCAAATTCGGGCTTTGTATCCCCCTTTTTCCCTTTTTTTACATTTCAAGGATAAAAAACATGGGATAAGGGTATAATTTATAGTATTTGGGTTTTTCCATGTATGAATTTGGAATAATCCATGGAATATTGTTCGATCCATGTGCTAAGATGGTGTTGGATTCTGATGCCCAGTGATCCCAGAATTAATTTTATACAAATATTAAACACATTTTATATAACAATTGTTCAGTTTTGATGAAAATGTATAGTATTTCATAAATAGATTCCTAGATATTAAATCTAAGGCCAGAGTTTAATTCAAATAGTGTATCTTACCCTAGGTACGATCTGTAGTTGGTCGGTGTGGGATGTTTGTATGAGGTAGTCGTTGGAGGGTATGTTTGATTAAAAAATAATTTTTTTAATTATTTAATAAAATGATCTAATTAATTTCCCCTATAAATAACCACCTACAAAAATTTTCCAAGGGTTGACCACATAATCCCAGATGGTCCTGAGAGGAGGAAAGTGTTCATCATTGGCGTCTCAACTTCTATTTAATGATGGTAATCAGATCGAGGATAGTCATGACATGAATTATGTATGTAGTGGTATAATCACACTAGAGAATTATTTATTCACCAATTTTCAATATGTAATTAAGGTAGGACTCATTGGTATGGGTTTCCATCACTTTTGATTAATTTTTGGAAGTATGAATTCTTATTTTTTATTCAACAATTGTATGTCCTTTTATTGAGCCCCCCAATTTAATTGATTTAGTTGATACAATATAATTCTTTTTTTTGTTTCTCATGTTATCACCCTTTTAATTTAATTATTGGACAAGAATGCTTGGCCAATGATGATTGTCATTATTCATATGCATTTCCCCTCGCTGTTTGATGTGTTCTTCACCATTAGAAAGAGGGGAAATGGTCTGATTTTTCTGGGGTGCATTAGAGAGATGTTAAACCAATATATTCATTATATTATAATGAACAATAAATTTATCAATAGTTTTTGGACAGATAAATGAATTTGAAGGGTGGTGTTTTGTGAATGGATCTGATCGGTACTATGACTGCGATTACATGGTCAAGGTTCGCCGGGAATGGTGGTTGATCAAACATGGTTTAGGTTCGGATTAGGGATCCCAATTTTCCTGATTGAAAAATGGTGATGACATGTGGTGAGATTGGACTGGTTCCATGTAGAGATCGTTCATGAGGTTTTAGGGATTGGGCTACTCGACATGGACATGATGGTGGCTCTAATATGGGAGGACCACTACATGATGTGGAGCAGAGTCAAATATATATCTAAGAGAATTTACTGGTGGTTTCATTTTTATTATTATTTTTAATAATGATAATATTTTAATTATTATTAATGATAATAATAATAATTTTAATAAAAAATTATTAAATAAGTGGGATAAAAATGGAAGGGGAGGTGAAAAGGTGGGATGTGCAAGGGAATCAAAGCGGGAGTGTGATATTGAATATCATTATTAATAATACTACCAAAAATGATTTGATTAAACTAAAAGAGAGATTGGGGTGCTCATAAATAGTATTCTAGATAAGGGGTTGAGTATGGTGCCCTCATCATTTTGAACAAGGATAAAAATAAAAATAAAAATTTATTATTTATTTTTTGTTGTTAAAACATTAATCCTACCATGGCTTATTCACATGGTGTTAGATTGATGAACCATCAGTGGAAACACGATTTGGAGATGAATCTATCATATCAGGATCAATTTTGGGTTAATTCATGCTCATGGATCAGGTCCATAGAGCACCCAATAGTAATAACAATAATAATAATAATAATAATAATGATGATGATGATGATATTATTATTGTGTAATCCTGTATCTCATGCATATTTTTCATATAGTTTCAGATCGACGAACCATATGTGGTATTCCAAACCTAAAATTGAACCTTAAGATTCAAGACCAATATTGTAACGACCCAAAATTTTAAATAAATATTGTTTCCTAATTTTATGTGTTATTTTATTTTATTTTTATACTCAACAAAAATGTTTCATTTGATAACATGAGTATAATTAAAATGAGATGGTTGGGTTTTGACTGTTATTTGACCATTGGTCAATATGACTGCTGGAAACTAAACGTTTTTACTATTGTCTCTAAATACAAACAATTTTGGTTAATTAATATAGAAAGAAGATTCGATGGCCTCACCCAGTAGTCTTGGACCAATCGAATCCCATCTAACAGAACTTGGGAAGGAGGTAGCACCATTGGGCTTTGCTCTGGACCAAACCCAAGCTGAACTTCATCGTATAAAGCTAAAAAGAGATCGCCTTCATGAGAAGTTCAAACTGATAGAAATTACTACTCGTGCGATGTTGGCCGAGCCTCCCTCGGATTCTCTCACCCTAGCACACCATACACTTAGGTCCTATGCTGGTGTGATAAGGGGTATGTAAGGAAACCGTAACTGTCTTGTGTAATCCTTTGTTTTAAATAAAAATTTCGATTTATTTTATGAATTTTCAAATGACCGGATAAATATAGTATGCATATTTTTGATGAATTTTAGAAAAAAGGATATTTTAAAAATGTTTATGTAAACTTTAAATAATTAAAAATGTGTAATGATTTTCAAAAAATGGTCTTCTACAATTATATTCAGTATGAAATTTAGAGTCTAATAAGATCAACTTGATTTTTGATGAATAGTAAATTATGAATAGTGATTTTATGATTAGGATTAATAATGTGTCCAAATGGATTAGTAATATCACTTAAAGAAAGTACTAAAATAAGTTAGGCACTTTGATTAAGTAATGTGATTCAATAAAAAGGTTAAATAACGGTTTCATAAATTATTATTCAAGTATTAGTTTTTTAAGATGAATAGTGTTTTTTAATTAAAATATTATTTAAAAATATTTAGAAAATTATTTTTATAAAATGGACTTCATTTTTGAACTCAGAGCATCGATATTATGTTAAGGTAATTTTTGGGGATTTTTCTGGAAAAAATAAATTTTCGATGAATAGTGTTTTTAATTAAAAATTTAATTAAAATTATTTAGAAAATTATTTTTATAAAATGGATTTCATTTTTGAAATCAGAGCATTGATATTTGGTTAAGGTGAAATTTTGGGATTATTATGAGAAAGTTGAATTTTCGATGAATAGTGAAAATACAGTTTTTAAGTTACAGGTGTTTAATGACATAATTAAATGATGTATTAAGTATGTAATCAATATGGTCGACTTATGAATAGTATGATAAGGTATGAGGTGACCCAAGTGGCCAATACCATGGGCAAATACCATGGTCAAACCCATGGTTTTGCGAAAACCACTTATGAGGGGTCCCTTGGCCATTAATGCCTTGTCCCCTCACTTTCCCTATAAATATCAAGCCATCCTCTCATCCATTCGACTCCCCACTCTCCCCCAACGAATTTCCGGTCTCCTTACCTCCCAAGGAGTCCTCCCAAGGTTCCCCAAGCCCTCAAGGTCCAAACCTTTGAGTTTTAAGAGTTACGTTTTAAGGTAACGGATCTGATCTCTCTCTTTCTTTTCAAGAAATCTCTTTTATGTAATTTCTTTTATGCTCCATGTTCTTATGTTAAAGGGTGTTCTTTTATACTCCTATTACTTCCCTTTTCATGTTCACATAATGAGAGATCCCCTATTACTCTCATTATTTCGTTTTATGAAGTTTTAAGTGGCGCTGTTAGGCTGCCGAAATTTTTGTAACGAATTATTTCTCCCTTCTCATTTTTCAAGATCTATTATCATGTAAAGTATTTCAAGTTCCTTTTTATTATGTTGGGTTATGATCTATAAATTTATCATACTGGTCTTTTATGATAATATGATGAGAGAACCCATTTGATCTCTTCAATTCAGTATTTTGATGTTTTAAGTGGCGCTGTTAGGCTGCCGAATTTTTAAGTGGTTCTTCTCCATTCTCGTTTTGATGTTCTACTTTCATGTCAATTCTTTCAAGATCCTTTTTGTTATGTTGGGGTATGATATCTATATCTATCATACTGGACTCTTATGTTCATATGATGAGATACCCCATTTGATCTCTTCAATTCAGTATTTTTAAGTTTAAGTGGCATCGTTAGGCTGCTGAATTTTTAAGTAGTCCTTGCACCTTTCTCCCTTTTCAAAGTTCTAATTCCATGTCAAGTATTGAAACTTCCTTTTTATTATGTTGGGGTACGATCTCTATATCTATCATACTGGTCTTTTATGTTCATATGATTAGAGACCCTATTTGATCTCATCAATTCATTTTTGGTTGAAGTTTATGTAATGCCGTTAGGCTGCCAAATTTTCATAAGAGAAATCTTATTTTTGTCTTCCTTTAATGTTCTTCATTTCATATGGTATATTTTTAAATTTCATTACCATGTTCTTAAATCCCTTATATTCTGTCCCTCTACTGTTTTATGGGTCATTTATGAATGTTTTACCGATGTCCCCACTCTTTTCAATGTTTTCTAAAAACCTTGTAACATAGCTGTTATGCTGCATAATTTTCATCTCAAAATGACTCTCTCTTTTCTCAAAATTATTTTATGTTATAAAGTGAATACTCAAAGCTATTATTTCTACAGGGGTATTAACATATATACCAAAATGTTCTATTTTAAATTCTGTTATTTTCATACATGAAACCCACTCTCCCCTTCCGTGGGTTTAAAGTGACGTAAAGATCATGTCTTTAAAGCGGTTTTTGAAACGTTGTGATTATGAAATAAAACCCATTTATTTTATGCTATATGGGTTATTTATGAAATGTTTGATGATGATATATGGGGCTCACATGATAATAAAGGCAAATTTAAGGGTGTGCACTGATAGCGCTCCAATGCATTGGGTATAGACTTAATCTCTAGAGATGACAAATTTTAACGACGCCTTGGTGAATAACCTTGGTAATTTTTAACGACGCCTTGGTGAATAACCTTGGTAATTTTTAACGACGCCTTGGTGAATAACCTTGGTAATTTTTAACGACACCTTGGGGATGGACCTTGGTGAAATGAAACGATTGTCAATATTAAATGTTGCAGCCACATCTTCAAGTTATGAAAAAGTTTTATTTTTATTATGATATGCCTCTTGATTTCATTTTCATGCCTTAAAGTTCTTTTCATGACTTTATGGATGTATCTCAAGTTCATATGTAAAATGTTTCACTTGTTTTTCTTGTTGGTCCTTCTGCTCACCCTTTCTTTTGATGTATGTCCCCAGGTTATGAGATGTAGTAATGAGCCTAGGGTGAACATGAGGAGAAGCCTTTCAAGTGTTTAAGAAGAATGTTTTTTTTCATGTTTTATGTTCCTTGTTTCCAAGACACTAAACCTTAAAGATCCTCAGTTCCATTTAATGGAATGAAAGTTATGTTATAAAAATACGGGATGCTATAGTTGTTATGAAAGGATTGTTTAGTTATTTGTGGAAATTAGGATATTAAAACTCTAGGAAGAACCCTATAGAAAAGTTTAAATATAGGAAATCTTCCTGGTATTTTTGTGAGTATTGAGTAAGGGGTTGCCAAGAAAATACATCCCTGTCTGGATACGAGCAGGTAGAGGTTTCTCTGGCACAGATGTACATAGGGGTAAAACCCGAAAATACCGCTTTGAGCTAGATTCGAACGGGAACTGGTACACGACAACGGGCCTCGTTGCACTCTTGGTTACGACACTCCCGAGGGATATGCTTTGGTAAATTCATAAGCTTGGTATGAACCATTTTTAAAGGAACAAAGATAAAATAAAATAAAGATTCACATAAGAATATATGATCATGGATAACCTAGATGAGAACCTAGGGGATCACAAGTTAGGGTATACTTTTCTTCTACAAGCTATCCGTATATGCTTTAAGTTCCTTTTCATGATTATTGGTTAATTATTTAAGCCTCTAATTATAATGTCTCTTCTTAGTTAATGGTGGGAAATGGAATAACGTGTCCCAACAACCAATGTGATAGTAAATGCGATGATTTCCGTATTAATATTACAGAGATGATTAGGGGATTAAAATATGATTATTATTTTGGAAGACGTTCACTATTTTGGGGACCCTATATGATCGAGGTAAATAGATTACTACAGTATTTTCATTGAGGTGTATGGTTGACTTATATTTTGAAGAATTGATGAATTTAAGGTGGACTTATAGTAATTTAGGTTACTTATGGGAATGATTAACCTATCTTGGGTAAAATATGTTTAGGTTATCTACTTTTGTTATAAGATCTTATGAGTGGTTGATGTTGTCTGGAGATGAACAATGAAGTTGTTTTGGAAGACTATGTTATAAAATCCTTCTTGTATTTGGGTTTCAATCTTAGTTTGGTTTATTTTGAGGAATTTTAAGGACCGTTATTTATGGAATGGTCTATGATGAACTTTGGGTAGTACCATGGAACATTGAAGATTTAGAAGTAGTTTCCATTCCTATGGGATTCTTTCTTTTTGGAGAGTTGTTTTACCTTAAGCTTTCTGTTTTTTGGGATAATTTTTAAAGATAGAATAAATAGATAGTTAATCTTTTGTACATTATGTGATTCTCTAGAAGATGATTCTTGTGCTTTTATGAGACCAAGTGTTTTTGAATTCTCATCATTTGGAGAAAAGATTAGTGTTGGTAGGGACTTATTAAAGGATGAAACTCTACTTGAAGGTAGGTATATTTTTTTATGTTTTTGTTCTATGTAGTAAATTAATTACTCAAAATTATGAAAAGAAACTTAAAAAAAATGTTGTCAGTTTACATTTCCTACTAGGTAATCGAAGACCGTTTACACACATCATAAGTTTGGGATTTTCTTATGGTTAAATTTCTCCTAATCATGTTCTCTATCACTCTCCCCCATAACTTGACCCATTGTTTTCTCCTCTATGTCCATGTTTTCCTACATGGAATCCTAGTGTGTGTTAACTTGGGTGACCTTTTTACTTCCCTTTCTTTCTTTTAAAGTAATAGTTTTACTGACTCCTTTTCCGATGTGGGACTTTCAAGTAAATTTCAAAACCCAATTTTAAAAATTGCGAGGTCGCAATTTCTTAAGGGGGGAAGATTGTAACGACCCGAAATTTTAAATAAATATTGTTTCCAAATTTTATGTGTTATTTTATTTTATTTTTATACTCAACAAAAATGTTTCATTTGATAACATGAGTATAATTAAAATGAGACGGTTGGGTTTTGACTGTTATTTGACCATTGGTCAATATGACCGCTGGAAACTAAACGTTTTGACTATTGTCTCTAAATACAATCAATTTTGGTTAATTAATATAGAAAGAAGATTCGATGGCCTCACCCAGTAGTCTTGGACAGATCGAAGCTCATCTAACAGAACTTGGGAAGGAGGTAGCACCACTGGGCTTTTCTCTGGACCAAACCCAAGCTGAACTTCATTGTATAAATCTATAACGGGATCGCCTTCGTGAGAAGTTCACACTGATAGAAATTACTACTCGTGCGATGTTGGCCGAGCCTCCCTCGGATTCTCTCACTTTAGCACACCTTACACATAGGTCCTATGCTGGTGTGATAAGGGGCTAAGTAAGGAAACCGTAACTGTCTTGTGTAATCCTTTGTTTTAAATAAAAATTTCGATTTCTTTTATGAATTTTCAAATGACCGGATAAATATAGTATGCATATTTTTGATGAAATTTAGAAAAAAGGATATTTTAAAAATGTTTATGTAAACCTTAAATAATTAAAAATGTGTAATGATTTTCAAAAAATGGTCTTCTACAATTATGTTCAGTACGAAATTTAGAGTCTAATAAGATCAACTTGATTTTTTATGAATAGTAAATTATAAATTGTGATTTTATGATTAGGATTAATAATGTGTCCAAATGGATTAGTAATCTCACTTAAAGAAAGTATTAAAATAAGCTAGGCACTTTGATTAAGTAATATGATTCAATAAAATGGTTAAATAACAGTTTCATAAATTATTATTCAAGTATTAGTTTTTTCAGATGAATATTGTTTTTTAATTAAAATATTAATTAAAAATATTTAGAAAATTATTTTTATAAAATGGACTTCATTTTTGAACTCAGAGCATCGATATTATGTTAAGGTAATTTTTGGGGATTTTTCTAAAAAAAATAAATTTTCGATGAATACTTTTTTTAATTAAAAATTTAATTAAAAATATTTAGAAATTTAATTTTATATATTGGATTTCATTTTTGAAATCAGAGCATTGATATTTGGTTAAGGTGAAATTTTGGGATTATTCTGAGAAAGTTGAATTTTCGATGAATAGGGAAAATACAGTTTTTAAGTTACAGGTGTTTAATGACATCATTAAATGATGTATTAAGTATGTAATCAATATGGTCGACTTATGAATAGTAAGATAAGGTATGAGGTGTCCCAAATTGCCAATACCATGGGAAAATACCATGGTCAAGCCCATGTTTTTTCCAAAACCACTAATGAGGTGTCCCTTGGCCATTAGTGCCTTGTCCCCTCACTTTCCCTATAAATACCAAGCCATCCTCTCATAAATTAGACTCCCCACTCTCCCCCAACGAAGTTCGGGTCTCCTTACCTCCCAAGGAGTCCTCCCAAGGTTCCCCCAAGCCCTCAAGGTCCAAACCTTGGAGTTTTAAGAGTTACGTTTTAAGGTAAGGGATCTGATCTCTCTCTTTCTTTTCAAGAAATCTCTTTTATGTAATATCTTTTATGCTCCACGTTCATATGTTAAAAGGTGTTATTTTGTACTCCTCTTACTTCCCTTTTCATTTTCACATAATGAGAGATCCCATCTTACTCTCATTATTTCGTTTTATAAAGTTTTAAGTGGCGCCGTTAGGCTGCCGAAATTTTTGTAACGAATTCTTTCTCCCTTATCATTTTTCAAGATCTATTATCATGTAAAGTATTTCAAGTTCCTTTTTATTATTATGGGGTATGATGTCTAAATTTATCATACAGATATTTTATGATCATATGATGAGAGACCCCATTTGATCTCTTCAATTCCGTATTTTGATGTTTTAAGTGGCGTTGTTAGGCTGCCGAATTTTTAAGTGGTTCTTCTCCCTTCTAGTTTTGAAGTTCTACTTTCATGTCAATTCTTTCAAATTCTTTTTTGTTATGTTGGGGTATGATCTCTATATCTATCATACTGGACTATTATGTTCATATGATGAGAGACCCCATTTGATCACTTCAATTCATTATTTTGAAGTTTAAGTGGCGTCGTTAGGCAGCTAAATTTTTAAGTAGTCCATGCACCTTTCTCCTTTTTCAAAGTTCTAATTCCATGTCAAGCCTTGAAAGTTCCTTTTTATTATGTTGGGGTACGATCTCTATATATATAATTCTGGTATTTTATGTTCATATGATGAGAGACCCTATTTGATCTCATCAATTCATTTTTGTTGAAGTTTATGTATCGCCGTTAGGTTGTGGAATTTTCATAAGAGAAATCTTATTTTTTGTCTTCCTTTCATGTTCTTCATTTCATATGGTATATATTCAAATTTCATTACCATGTTTTTAATCCCTTATATTCTGTCCCTCTACTATTTTATGGGTCATTTATGAATGTTTGACCCATGTCCCCTCTCTTTTCAATGTTTTCTAAAAACCTTGTAACATAGCTGTTATGCTGCAGAATTTTCGTCTCAAAATGCCTCTCTCTTTTCTCAAAATTATTTTATGTTATAAAGTGAATACTCAAAGCTCTTATTTCTACATGGGTATTCACATATATACCAAAATTTTATATTTTAAATTCTGGGATTTGCATACATGAAACCCACTCTCCCCTTCCGTGGGTTTAAAGTGACGTAAAGATCATGTCTTTAAAGCAGTTTTTAAAACGTTATGATTATGAAATGAAACCCATTTATTTTATGCTATATGGGTTATTTATGAAATGTCTGATGATGATATATGTGGCTCACATGATAATAAAGGCAAATTTAAGGGTGCGCCCTGATAGCGCTCCAATGCATTGGGTAAAGACTTAATCTCGAGAGATGACCATTTTTAACGACGCCTTGGTGAATAACCTTGGTAATTTTTAACGACGCCTTGGTGAATAACCTTGGTAATTTTTAACGACACCTTGGGGATGGACCTTGGTGAAACGAAACGATTGTCAATATTAAATGTTGCAGCCACATCTTCAAGTTATGAAAAAGTTTTATTTTTATTATGATATGCCTCATGATTTCATTTTCATGCCTTAAAGTTATTTTCATGACTTTATTGATGTATCTCAAGTTCATATGTAAAATTTTTCACTTGTTTCCCTTGTTGAGCCTTCTGCTCACCCTTTCTTTTGATGTATGTCCCCAGGTTATGAGATACAGTAATGAGCCTAGGGTGAACATGAGGAGAAGCCTTTCAAGTGATTAAGAAGAATGTTTTTTTTGTTTCATGTTTTATGTTCCTTGTTTCCAAGACACTAAACCTTAATGATCCTCAGTTCCGTGTAATGGAATGAAAGTTATGTTATAAAAAGACCGGATGCTATAAATATATTTTATTTATTTTGGTTTCATGGTGTGGTACTATGAAACACATTTCAAGTGTGATGTGGTGAAATGAAATTTTTTCACTATGTCCCTGATTTGGGCTTGTGAATAGCATATTCCATGTTCTTCTCCTTGAAGATAGTAATAGTGTGATCCATTTGTCCATTCATGTCCATTTGTAATGAAATATCACTGGTTTGATGTCTTTTCCCACAAAAAAGATGATGAGCCTCATGTGTTTATCAGGATTTTGGCCAACACATGTTGTGTAATACACATACACACCATGTAACACTACATGGTTAGATATTTGTGTGTGGGTGAGGACACATCTAGGAGGAGGAGTGGGGCAACACATTGTGAATACCCCTTACATGCCATGTACTTCTTGATAATCTTATACCTATCATATCTTCTTCATCCTGACTCATATTTTGACCCATGAATAGCCTATCCTAAGTGTTTTCCAACATAGAACACGATGGTGGATATATAGTGACTTTTGAGATATAATGCGATATGTTCCCATTGTGATGCTTCTTTAGGTTGTTCTTGTCAATGGAAGTGGTCTGATATGATCAACAGAGAGTGGTACCCCATGATAGATTGGGTTTCATGTCCTCTATTTTTAGAGTATAACCGAACAACCGTGTCACGTCATGGCTCCTCTATCCATAGAGTGGAACCCTCTTTCTATGTTAGGGCATGGGTCCTCTATACACAGAGTGGAACCCTCCTTCCATTTCAGGGCATGGGTCCTCTATCCATAAAGTGGGACCCTTGTTCCATGTTAGTGAATGGGTCTTATATCCACATTGTGGAACCCTCCTATTGTGTCATGGAATGGGTCCTCTATCCATAGAGTGGAACCCTTCTATCATTTCATCGCATGGGTTTTCTATCCATAGAGTGGAACCCTCTTAATAGGAAACCATGTCTCCCTAATCCATATAGTGGAATCATCTTTTCATATAAAGGCATGGGTTATCTATCTATAGAGTGGAACTATCCTAGAATTTTATGACATTGGTTCTCTATGCATAGAGTGGAACCCTCTTGCTAGGCATGGCATGAGTCCTCTATCTACTATCAGAGTGGCACCCTCCAATAAAGTTAGGGTATGGGTCCTCTACCATCAGAGTGGCACAATTTAGTGGGGTTATTTAATGGGTCATCTACCATCTGAGTCACACCCTCCCACATAGTTAAATAATGGGTCCTCTACCATCAAAGTGGAACACAACTATCATATCATGGAATATTTTATCTAACAAGAGATTGTTCCCCCTGGAATGGGTGATAGAGTGGTGAAGTTTGTATCCTCCTCATTATTACATATTCAAAAATACCTACGAGAGGATAGTCATCATAGATGGACCCTTTTATAATTATAGGTAGACTCATTTCTCTTAGTTTGGGTTTTGGGTTGAAGAACCCCTTTCTCTATCATTTGGGTTTCTATTGAGAATATATGGGTATTACATTTCATTATTGTTGTCATCTCATATACTAAGACACACTTTCCTTGGGATGAGCTCACTTCTTCTTTTATGACTTCTATCACTCCATATTCAGTTATCAGGGAATCCAACTGGGTATGTGTTTACTCAACCCTACATGGGCTATTCTCACACAAGTTGTGTCTTATGAAGATGATGTACATTTTAGAGGTGATTTAAAATGAGCATAGGGATACTCAGGTGCATAGATCATGTATGGTGGTCGGGCATGGACATTTGGAGCTAGGATCTTCTAACATTTAATTTTCTATTAATTGTAATGATATGACATTTTTTTTGGTTGGCATATATTTTTCACCATTACTTTTCTGATTACACTATCTTACTCTTTTGTATTCCCTAGAGGTTATTACATGCATGGAATTTACTATATATTTTACTGAATTTTATTTTTCTTTCTTTGTACATAAAATGGGGATGGTTGGGTGTGTGCCTATGGGTAAATTAGTCAAACTTATACCATTTTAGTTATGTATTTCTGCACTTTTCACCAGCACCTAGCCTATGGAGTCAGGCTTGTGGTAGTTATGGCTCGGCCTTCCACCATCTAGTCTAACCCTAGTGGGTTAGGTCATGATAAATTATTCCATCATTGGTCAAGTCAGATGCTCCACATTTTTTTGGAATTTATTCAGTATTTGAGTTAATATATTCATCATCATGATTATGTTTTATCTCAATCTGCCCCCATATTGGGATAGTCTTCATCACATTTTATATTTAAACCATTTTTTCGGATTCATTATATTTCCTGAAATTTTTCTATAATTGTAAAACCTAATTGTGAATTTTTTTACTATTGGGAATCTTATAATAAATATTCTAATGTTAATCTAGATACAAAAATTTTATTAAATCATTATTCTATGAGGATATAATTTATCAAAAAGAGAAACTAAAATACTGATATATATACTTAAAAATGAATTGTAACAAAATTATAAATAACCAAACATATCTCCTGGGTGTTTTAAAATTGGTGTTCAAAAAAGAAACATTAACTTGAATCGGGTGATGATCAAGTTAATAATCAATGTTCCCTTTTGAGGGTAATTACCTTTAGCTACAATAATTCTAGAGCCATATCCACTTGTAGTATCCAGATAGTAATTTCATTACATAGAAACCAATCTCTTAATACTATACCAAAATTAAGCATGTTTTCATATATTTAGAGTTATCCATACTGTTTTTAATAAGGTTTTCAAAGAATAATTTCCAAAAAAAAAGATAAAACTACCTTTGATACCAACTATATAATACCACCATTTTAAAACATAAAACATTAATTACATGGTACATCAATTAATAATATAAAGGATCCTTTCAATTTTAGTTTCTTGAAAATTAGGATACAAAATATATTAATAAAATAAATATTCTTATAATCCATTTGAATGGATTATGCATAGGTTCACCTTTAATTACTTTTTCTGAATCTCATATATTGGGAACAAACATCAAAAGAAAATGGTGATCATAAAGCCCATTAAGGGAATAAATAAAGGATGTATTTAGTATATGAACATAAGGAATCATGGATCATGATAATAAGAAAATGAGGTAGGTCGTAATATAAATATCAAGAATCATAACATGTAAATGTTTCTTACACATAAAAATGATACATTTGTAAGCACATAACCATGGTTTATCCCTGAGGTGTCATATATCCTAATTACCCAAGCTATTCACCAAGGCATAGGAAAAATATCATATCTACAAATAAATTATTTACCCAATAAATTCGATCATTATAAAGGTAAACCCTTAATATGTATTAATTCAGGTGATCCAAATCGATCATCATAAATAATTTTATCAAAAACCTAGGGATAATAAAGGATGATCTTCATATAAATTCACTGAGTATATAAGTTGATAAAAAAATGATCATTACTTAATTGTTAACCCATGAGAAGGGAATTTGGGTTTAATAACTGTAAATACTCAATGAATAAGTTGTGCATACATATAGGTATATATACAAGGAAAATGATATGGTTTGGGTATTCACAACACAATAATTTCTCATGTAAAAGAGAAAAAAATCAATAAATGAATTAGGCTACAAGGTAGTGTAAAATATGGATTAATAAAAGGGAATAATGATGAGAAAAGAAGGCCTCTAATGGGCGATGGACTATTTTAGAATTTAATTGGATATTCAAAATTGTTGTAAACTAAATTAATTCAATATTTTGAAGTCATATACCAAACAAGGTACTGGAATGGAAAATAAGAAGAGGAGAATTCTCCTACATGGAAGGGATCCTTTCTAAAACATAATGATGGATCCTTATGAACATAAGTATTCCTTTTAGGGACTCTATATAAGGTAAAATGGCAATAATGTTAAGGCAAACGAATTTTTGGTGTAGTGAAATGTGGGAATGATGGGTATTTATTGTAAAAGAGGTGGAATTGGTTAATAATTTGAAAATATAGGGCTTAGAATTCTTGTTTATGTAAAATGGATGTCAATTGTATTGGCTAAGGTTTTTTATCATGGATTTAGAAATTGGGGTAATTTTTTTAATATTTTAATCCAATATAAATTAAATATTTATTTTAATATTACATTGGATAATGAAATTTTTTTTCTCACAAACTATATTTTTTAAATTCATAATTTCAATTTTAGACTTTAGAAATCATTAAAGAATTCATAAATTGTTTTAGATATGCTAAAATAATAAAATAATTAATAAATTGATATATTTTAGGTATTGGATTATATTTAATTAATTACTAAATAATTATTATATATAATTGATGTTATAAAACATTCCAAAAACCCATTACTATATTTTTACTATTCCGTAAAAAAAATAAATCATTTTACAAAATTCTCAAAAAAAATCATAACATAATTTCAACCAGGATATTTAAAATTTAATGTTTATTTTATCAATTTAAATATATAAATATGTGAATTTTATATTTTAAATTAAAAATCCATATTTATTGAAGAATAACATTTTTTACAATAATGTCAAATGTAAAACACATATAAAAATTCCCTAGGGCATTGTAAATTTATATTATCATTAATATTAAAATAAATAATATTTTAAGGGGATATTTAATGAAAATAAACATTATATACATTACTAGAGTTTATTAATATATATATATATATATATTCTGAGGATATAATTATATTTTATATGTATCCCAGATTTTTTATCAATTTCATATTATATTAATGTTTATTTACTAAATCAATAATACTAAAAATGTGATGAGTGAAATAAGTATTTAATTTTTACAATGCAAATTAAAATTTCATGATACTGAGTTCTAGAAACATATCCCCTTATTTACTATGCATATGCCCTATGGATAATGTGTTTGATTGTGGTAGTTTCTTAGGGTGGCTTAGCTAACATAGACCATGCAGTTTTCTCCACTAACTTGAATTTCTCCAATAATTGATTTTATTCATTCCTCGCAGGTTGAATATATTCTGAGGCTTGGTCATTGGTGAACCCCAGTCATACTATCTTCCTCCAAAGTTCTAAAAATTGGGCATCAAATGTCCTATCTCCACTATTTGATGTCATTGTTTCTCCTTTCATAATCAATTATATTTTCTATTACCTTTTTAAAGACTAAAGAGATTTTTGACATTATTTATAGTGGGCATAGTTCCCAGTAGTCATATTGAAAAAAGGACATCTTCACAAACTATCATATTGAACAACATAAATATTGGCCAATGGTAATATAATTGTTCCAAATATTCATGTTTTTATTCCCAAAATTTTTTTATTATTTCAATGGTCATATTAACTCTTACAAATACATCTTTATTTCTTCATATATTATTCCCTATAATTCCTACCGAGGTACAATATTTTTTCATTTTCTAATATTTTGATAGGTTTACTAATATTAAATTTATTTTATACAGTTTTTTTTCAATAGGGTGACAATTATATAAGATTTGAAATATCCCAATATTCCCATTCTACTTTTCTTATTTTATATTTTTATCCCCTTGTAATGTTTGTTTTTCCTTCAATTTATTATCTAACTTATATAACATTCATTATACCTGAATTAAGTATGTATTAATTTTTCTATGTATTTTATTCTATGTTATATAAGACACATTTGTTTTGGAAAAAAATTTCACTAATAATGTTTGTTTCATTATGGAAAATGATGTTACTGCTCCCTCAAGGAAGCTGAGAACTAAATTAAGGGTTTATGTCTAAATTTACATTCATTGATGCATGTTTTCAAGCTATTAAAATACTATTATATTTTCCGGTCTACATATGATCCCATTGTATTATATTATTATTTTTAATGATTCATTCATGGTATTTAAAATTATTTTTGTGAATCCATCTTTGTAATTATTTTTAATCGAATCATACTAAATTTTTGAGTATTTATCATCTCAATTTTTTTCGTTGATACATTTTTCCTATCCACCACTAGTTTTATTTTGTGTGGGTGTATATACATCCCTATGGGTTTTTTAGTATACATTCATAAAATTTATAGTACATTAAGTTCCATATTATTTTAACATTAATATGGATTTCGATTAGAGAGTTACTAAATCCATGAGCATTCTTCATAACAGAATTTCCATTCTTTGCGTTACAATGATTATCATTAAACCGCATTCTACTAAGTGGATTTATTTTATCCAATGATTTCAAAAAAAATTATTCCAAAATTTTTGTATGGATTTTAATTTCATTTTTAATTACTCTTATCTTGAGATTTTTTACTTCAATTATTATATTATTATTAAGGTATATTGCTAACTCATACTTCATTTATTTAGGTAATAAGGGTACTACTTGAACGTGATTATTCTAAGTCACATAGTTTCAATAATTTTGTATTTTTATGATTTTCAAAATTCTCTATCTATGGATTTTTAGATTTCTAATTCTAATCCTCCTCTGTAATTATTTTATTTCATATAATAGTATAACATTAATATGAATAAATCCTAATTTTTTGAAGGTATTTTTTCTCCAATGACCATATTATATCCTCCCAACAATTTTATATTTTATATTTATAAAAATAATTACGTGTTACCTTATGTGAACTTTAAATTTATATTTTACATTATAAACAAAAATTTTTAATTGTAGTTTTTTATAATTCTGGTTTCAAAAATCTATTTTCAAATATTAAAAAGTAATTCCTTTCATGGTTGAATTTTTAATCACCGACTCAAAATTTCTTCAAGATAAATTTTATGTATTTTTAATGAATACCTTATTAATGAGTCCTTTTGAATGTAAAATTTCTCAAAATATTTTTGTTGACCCCACCTGTTTTGATAATCTAAATTCTGTTTTAATATGTTTTGATAATCGTCTCTATATGTTTAATTATGTAGAAAAAAATATCAAAATAATCATTAGAATATGTTAATCAATGTTTATCTATGTATATATATGTTTTGAAATAATACTAACTCAATCTGGATATGTTTTTCATAGAATAGATAAGTATTATGTTTTTGACTCATTGATATAGACCTACCAATACATAGTCTCTAATACAGACATAGTCTACTGATAAGAAAAGATCACTGATAGGCAGAGTCTACTGTTATATCAAGAGCTACTGATAGAGACAGACAGACCTACCGATACAAGTCTACCGATACAAACAGACAGATACTGATATGAAGTCTACTGATATAAACAGACAGCTACTGATATGAAGTCTACCGATACAGAAAGAGCCACAGATACAAGCAGCAACCAATATAGGAGAATTTCTGATGGAGAGAGCCACTGATACCAGAATGCTACCTATACAGAAGAGCTACCGATAAGTGGAGCTACCAATATTGAGTCACTGTCACTGATACATAGTCTACCATTATAAAGAGTAACAACTACCATTACAGACCTACTGACTCAAGTCCACCTATACAAGCTCACTGATACTAGGAGAAACCGATGGAAACCAGTCACTATATATCTAAACCCTACATATATTTTTTATTAACAACTATCATATTTGGTTCTTTTAATGAAACAACTATTAATTAATTAAGGTCTGTTGAATGTCATGAAACCATACCTTGTACCTGTAAAAATGTAATTATTCCCATTTCCAGAGAAAAAGATATATATAAAAGAGAAACTGGAACTACTAAGGAGAGATCGATCACTCTTTCCTGTAATATAAGAAACAACCTTTGAGAGATACACAAGGACTTATATGCCTAGAAGAAGAAGGAAGAATACATTCTAAATCTGTAAAACCTGATCATTCAAGGAGTAAAGAGCTCTAAGGATTTCACATATGCTCAAGTTGATCAGACTGATCAACATAGACCTAGATGTCAAATACAAAAACGACCCTCTGTTTTTCTTGACTAAAAACCAGAGGACTCAAATCTTCATCTACATCAATTCAAGGAGTAGATATCTTCACTCAAAACACATAGTGAATTATAAACTCATCTCTATTTGTTAACTCTATTGTGTTTTCATTTATTTACATTTTGAGCAGTGTGTGTTCTGTACATTAAGCACACCCTGTCTCCTATGCAGAACTAGAGGATTTTTAAATCCTCACACAATCTTCCCCTTATACCGTTGTATCCCACTATGGATAGTGGAAGAGGTCAAGTGTGACCTGGACTGCCTGTGAGCTGTTGTTATTTTTGATTTCCCACGTAGAACTGTGGTGGAGGTATGAGGACCTGGGCAGTCTGAGTACTATTTTTAACTCCTGATCTAGGGTGTGGATCAAATTTTGATATAAACTGTTTGAGAGTACTAAGTCTTGGAATGATACTGAACCTCTTGGTTAAAACTGTTGTGCATGTTTATTTTAGTTAGAATTATTTTGAATATTCCACTTCTAAGTACTTTAAATATAAATCTATTTCAAAGTTACTCTAATAGTTAAACTAGTAAGTGTTTTTATTTATTTTAAACTAGTAGAATTATTTCAAAAGCTAATCTAATGTTCAGATTAGATTAACTGAGAACTAATCAATCTCTTGATAACCTAACAGAAACATTACTATATTGAAAATTCACTACAGTTTAGGTTGTTATTTAAATTGGGGGATTTCAATATAAATCTTTTATACATAAATTTTTAATTGTAACTCAATTCACCCCCTCTTGAGTATCCATTCTAAACAATATTTTGTATCAGAAGATTTTTATTAATAAAGAACTTCCAAACACTCTGTTTTCCAGTATTGATTTTTGGTGTATCTTAAAGATCATAAATTTCTTATAGTTATAAATTTTATATCTTTAAATATATTTTCTAAAATTTAATTATGGATTATAGACTAGAAGGTGAAGCTACCAACATTCCACCTTTATTTAATGATGTTAATTATTCCCAATGGAAACTAAACATGAAAATTCATTTAGAAAGTATGGGAATTGATATCTGCACTGCTATAGAGACTCAATATAAGATACTAGAAATTGAAATAACTACTTGGGATGAACCTACAAAAGTTTCTTACAATAATAATTATAAAGCAATGAATACTTTGTATTGTGCTTTAGGAGATGAAGAATTTAATCGAATATCTTCTTGTAAGACTGCTCATGAAATCAGGGATACTTTGGATATTTCCCATGAGGGAACAACCAATGTTAAGAAAATGAGATTGAATACCTACAATATTAAGTATGATAATTTTAAAATTAATCTTGATGAACCTATTTATGACATATATCTTAGGATCAACGAAATTGTAAATACAATGAGCTCACTTGGAAAAGTTGTTCCTGCAAAAGAGAAAATCATGAGGATACTAAGATGTCTTCCAGACAGATGGAGAGGCACATCAGTTTCAATTGGAGAATCTTGTGATATTGGTGCTTTTCCTGTCAAGGAACTCATTGGTAAATTAAAGATCTATGAAGAAGAACTGAAAGTAAATAAGGAAGAAGACGATGAACCAAGAAATAATTCTGTAACATTCAAGACTTATGCTTCAAAAAATAAGGACAAAGGGAAAATTCAATGTGAAAGTGATAGTTCAATCAGTGAATAGAGTGCATCTGATAGTGATGCTGAAATGGATATGATAGTTAGACTATTCAAGACGTTTTATATAAATAAGATGTTTTTCAGAAAAACCAATTACAAGGGAAAGAATGACAATAAAGGTCATTGGAAGAAGTATTGGAAAAGAACTGGCAAAAGTGATTACATATTCTGTTATGAATGCAAGAGGAAAGAACATGTGAAAGCTGACTGTCAAAAGTTAAAATACATTAAGAAATATGATTACAAGGACAAAAAATATAAGAAAGCTATGAAAGGAACCTGGAGTTATTCAGAAGATAGTTCAAGTGATTCTGATTCCACTCAATATGAAAAATCTCTAAAATCTAATATGTTTTTCATGAAAAACACATCTGAGGTAGCATTGGATACTCCTACTTTAAATACTTATTATTCTAGAGATGATTCTGATTCTGAAAACATGTATAGTGAAGAGTTATTTAAATACTTTAACATGCTAGAGGATACCTTCAATGAGGTGAAATATAAGTATAAAACCTTAAAGAAACATAATTCTTTAACTAGCACTCTCAATTCTGCATTTGAGGTAGAAAAGGAAAAGAATGCTCAACTGCTCCAAGAGACTACTGAACTGAAATTTCCTAATGAGAAACTCATGAATGATTTAGAAAAATTTACTAATGGAAAGATTACTCTTACACAAATTCTAGGAAAAAAAGTTTCACTACAATATATTACTGGTTTAGGATATTATCATGGACAGAGACAGATTTCAAAGAATAGATTTATTCCTAAATCTGGACAGTGTGCTACTAGTTCCAATTTTGGAAATTCCTTTGTCTTAACCAGCTATTGACATAGTTATAGATCAGAAAATTTTTATCTTTCAAAATCATTTGAATATATTGATTATATGAAACCAGTTATACAAATCTAGGTACCAAAAGTTTTTCTTGCTAACCTGTTTAGACCCAATAAAATCTCGGTACCAAAATCATTTTCTGTTTAAACCTGTTTTGTAAGAGACTTACATGAAGAGTTCCAATAATATGTTATGGTACTTGGACAGTTGATGTTCAAGGCATATGATAGGAGATTACTCATGTTTCAAAAGATTAATCAAATTTGATGGAGGACATGTCACCTTTGGTGATAATTCAAAAGGAAAAATCATCACCTTAGGAAAAATTGGTAACACTGATTCAATTTTAATTTCTAAAGTATTATTTGTTGATGGATTAAAATACAACTTGTTAAGCATTTCATAGTTGTGTGATGATGGTATCAATATTAAATTTGAAAATGATTCTTGTAATGTATTTGATTATAAAAATTCTTTGGTATTTACTACATTGTGAAATGAAAATGTATATGATGTGAACATAAATTATTTAGCCAAACAAATGGTTACTTTTTTAAATGCATTTAGTAAAGGGTCTTGGTTATGGAATAGAAGATCTGGACACTGCAATGATCATTCACTTAAGAAACTGACTAATAAAAATTTAGTTAGAGACCAACCTCAACTAAAATTCCCATCAGACAAAGTTTTTACTCCCTGTTAAAAGGGAAATAAATACAAAGTTTCTTTTAAATCAAAGAAAGAAGTTTCAACTTCTCAACTTCTTGATTTGGTTCACATGGATTTATTTGGACCATCCAAATTTTTTAGTTTAATTGGTAATCTCTATGTCTATGTTCTTGTATATGACTTTTCTAGATATACTTGGGTATATTTTCTATCTCACAAAGGTGAATATTGTTCTTAATTTATGAAATACTCCAAGTCTATATAAAACCTTAGTAGACTTAAGATTAAAACCTTGAGAAGTGATCATGTTTGGGAGTTTGAAAATCATGAATTTGAATCATACTACTCAAAAAATGGCTAAAATCATAATTTATCTACCCCTAGAACACCTCAACAGAATGGTGTAGTAGAAAGAAGAAATAGAACACTTCAAGAAATTGCAAGATCTATGATAAATTAATACGACTTACCTATTTATTTTTGGGCTGAAGCTGTCAATACAACTTGTTATATTATAAATAGAGTCTTTATTACACTTGATCTTAAAAATACCCCTTATGAATTATGGAATAATAGAAAACATAAAGTTAGTTATTTCATAATTTTTGGTTGCAAAGTATTTATTCTAAATACTAAAAATAATCTTGATAAATTTTCATCTAAGAGTGATGAAGGAATTTTTCATGGATATTCTTTATCTAGAAAATCCAATAGAGTTTATAATAAATCAACAAAATGTGTGGAAGAATCTGTTAACATTAAATTTGAAGAAATTGATCTGCATGAACCTAAACCTTCTCTTGAAAATATTGAAGAATATTTTTCTGTTCTGAACCTTAGTTATTTCATTGAACCTGTTGTAAAGACAACTAGTTCAAGAAATATTCCAGAAACTGCTTCTGATGAACCCAAACCTAGAGAAGAACCTGATATTTCTAGTCCTACCTTTACCACATCAACTATGATTCTAAAGAATCATCCTTTATATGTTGTTGTAGGTATTCTTGATAGAGGTACATAGACTAGAGATTATCTAAGAAACTAGGTTGAACATCAAGCCTTTCCTTCACAATTTGAGCCTAAAAATTTCAATGATGCAATCAATGATGAGTTTTGGGTAATGGATATGCAAGAAGAATTAAATAAATTTGAAAGAAACAAACTCTAGGAATTAGTTGACATACATGAGGACACATTGACCATAGGCACTAATGGGTTTTTTATAAATAATGTTGATGAATCAGGAAGTATCATTAGATACAAGGAAAGACTAGTTGCACAAGGATATAGTCAAGAGGAAGAAATAGACTATAAGGAAACCTTTGCACCTGTAGCTAGATTAGAAGCTATTTGGATTCTACATTCCTATGTTGCTCATCTAAATTTCATGTTATATCAAATGGATGTTAAAAGTTCTTTTCTAAATTGTTTTATAATTGAAGATGTTTTTGTTAAACAACCACCTGGATTTACTAATCCTTATTTTCCAAATTGTGTTTTTAATATTTCTAAAGAATTATATGATTTAAAACAAGCCCCACAAGCTTTGTATGATAAAATTATTAGTTTTCTTATTTCAAAAGTTTTTTCTAAAGGAATTTTTGATCCAACTCTCTTTGTTAAAAGAATTTCCAAATATGTTTTGATTGTACAAATTGATGTTGATGATATTATTTTTTGATCTTCTAAAAATGATTTGTGTATTGATTTTTCAATGAGTATGAAAAATGAATTTGAAATGATTTTAATGGGATAAATCAAATATTTTCTTGGATTTCAAGTTTTTCAAATTGAAAATGGTATTATATTAAATCAAGGTAAATATACAAAGTGTATTTTAAAATGTTTTGGTTTGGATAGTTTTAAGGGTAATGACACAACCATGAGTATCAATTTTAAGGTGGATGCTTATGAAACTAGAAAACTAGTGTATCAAACCAACTACATAGGTATGATAGGTAGTATGCTCTATCTGACTACTAGTCGACCAGATATTATGTTTAGTGTGTCTATGTGTGCAAGATTTCAAGCTAATCCAAAAGAGTCACAATTTCTTGTTGTTAATATAATTTTCATATAACTTAAACATACTACTAACATTGGTTTATTTTATCCAAAAGGAAAATAATTTGATTTAATAAGTTATTCAGATGCTGACTTTGTAGGTTTCAAGTTAGACAGAAAGAGCACTTCTGGAACATGTCATATTCTAGGTAAGTCCCTGATATCTTGGTGTAGTAAAAAGCAGAATTCTGTTGCATTGTCTACTGCTGAAGGAGAATATATTACTGCTGGTAGTTGTTGTGAACAAATTTTGTGGATGAAACATAAATTATTGGACTACATATATCAATTTAGACATGTATCTATAAACTGTGATAACACTAGTGCGATCAATATCTCTCACAATCCCAAATCTCACTCTAGGACCAAACACTTTGATGTAAGGCACCACTTTTAGAGAGATCATTAACAAAAGGGTGATATTACTCTTGAATTTATAGGTACTTAAAATCAATTAGCTGACATATTCACCAAGCCTTTATGTACATATAGGTTAAGTTACATTAGACATGGGTTAAGAAAGATTGACTTTATAGAAAAAAATCCTAACCGTTAGCCAAATCCTCACTATTAAAAAAATCCTCACCATTGGCCAAAACCTCACCACTAGAAAACCCCACCACTAGAAATCCTCACTGGTAGAAAACATCACCACCAGAAATCCTCACTGTTAGAAATGCTCACCACTAGAAATCCTCACCACTAGAAAACCTCACCACTAGAAAACCTCACTTCTAGAAAACCTCACCGCTAGAAATCATCACCGCTAGAAAACCTCACTGCTAGAAAACCTCACCGCTAGAAAACCTTACCACTAGAGACACCTCACCGCTAGAGACACCTCACCGCTAGAGACCTCACCGATAGATAAACCTCATCCTCAGGGTTCTCATCTGTAATTGTCACTTATATGTCATGCGCTGTCTGATTTTCATTTACATTAGCCGAAAATCTTATTGTTTTCAGTACATTTCTTTTTATTACATTTTGATTCCTAAATGATAAAAACTAAGCCTTATTCCCATTTCAATCCACCAAAAACTCTCCTCTCTTCAATCCTCAATCCTCAAACCCCTGCAATACACGTGACCCTAAGTTCATGGATTGGAGATGGCATAAACAAAACTCCTGATAGTCAGGGATGATAGTGATGCACCAAGTTCGAAGAAGCAGAATACCAGACCTGAAGGCAGTAGCAGTGAAAAAAGAACAATGTCGGGGAATCATGCAATGATACTGCATTTGATGTATATAGAAATAGTAATCGAAAAGGAACTCTGTGAGGAATGGCTCTTTCCTAGAAAGTCGTTGGTTCTAAGAGTATCGGAGGAACAAGGATGGCTCGAATGTTTCGCAAACAACAATGGACCTAATTATCAGAAGTTGGTTAATTATTTTTATGATTTTATTCATTGTGAGAAGTCTGAAGAAAAAAATAGAATAGTTTCATTAGTGAATGGAAAAGAAATTTCTTTTTTTCTTCTGTTGAATGGGCTGACTGTCTGAAAGTCCTACCTGAGGGTGTATTTGGGTATACCTCGAAGACAATACCTCCTAACAGTGAAATTTTTGACTATGAGGTTTCTTGGGAAGAGCACACCGATAGTGGAAAACAAATAAAGGTATTGGCTGCTGAGATGGATGGAGACAACTTGCTGTTATTCGATTTTATCCAACATGTGCTAAGTCCAAGAAGTGGGTACTTTTCAAATCTAAGATACCAGGATATTTATTTGTTGCATTTGTTGAGGCATGGTGTCAAGGTAAATATGTATAGGCTGTTGATGATGCAAATTGAGGATATGACCAGGGATAAGTCAAAATCCAATGATTTATTATTTTAAAAGTTGATTTCAATAATGATAAAGGTGAAAGTAGTAGCTGAGTCTCAGGATGAGACAGTAGCTCTCTGGAACAATTTTTGCATCACAAGCACAATCTGTAAGTATATAATGATTGGATGGAACCCATGGAGAAGGAAATTGGTTATTGATGATGAGAAGGTGTATGATACGTGCAACCCTGTTGACCATCCCAATAGTCCAAGAGACAGAAGAGATCCAGGTCTAGGAACTTATGAATAGTAACCTCAGTATAGTGATGATAACGATGAGGAGGATACCTCTGTAGCTAATAGAGGGGATCCGAACTTACCTCCAATTCCATTTTCTGAAGTTGTATCATCTGGAAAGGAAACTTTGTTGGGAGTAAGAAATGAAAAAAGCCCCTATTGATGAGGAAGACCAGCCAGCTCCAAAAAATGAGGAAGAACACGAATCTGAAAATGAAGCACATGTTTTTTCCTACCTGAGTCTCAGTCCTCTAATTTGGTACTCCTCAATTCCTTATGAGGAAATTTTTGAAGTAGACAGACCTACATCTATTCCTCATTCACCCCAGGTTGGGACACCTGGTGTGGATAGAGTTGTGGAAAACTATTCTGAGGAAGACCTTCCTGCTCAAGCAGCTATTGATGTACATGTACAGGAAAATGCACAGATTGAGGGGGAGTATCCCACCAGAAATGGTACTATTTCCGTAGCTCATGAGATTGAATACTGGGTCAGAGACCTAGGTTTTGTAGTTTTTGGGTTGTACTATCCTGATTTAGATGTTGAGACACCCATAATTAGTCCTCATGTCTCTTATAATATACTTTTTGAAACATTACCTGAGAATATAGAATGAAAATCCGATCTAGACAAGTTGAAATATGATCTTAAGACCTATTTTTTATAAGAAATGAGAATAATGGAAACCTAGCTAATATCATCTATTAAATCTGTGATGACTGAATCGGTATCTGGTGTTCTGTATGAAGTCAAGACCTGCCAAAATCAAGGTTCAAGCTTGGAAGAGGTAGTTGAATCTCTAAAGATATAAGTTGTCTCTCTAGAATCTTATATGAGCTCTAAATATCATGAAATCAAGGATTTGGAATTTTTAAAATGTGTGGATAGCCAGATGGTATCAGTTTTTGAGGAATTTATGATTTCTATGGAGCAGCATGTCATCACCCAGGACTCTGTTGTGAAAAATTTCATTAGCGGTCTGACTAAATCTTTTAAGGAAATAGTAGTATTTACTGTTGCACCTATAAGTACTACCGGGACTTCTTTGGATATTGCTCAGATTTGAGCTGTGATGAGAGAAGATATTGGACAGTCTTTCACCAATGGCTCTTTAGACTCTACTACCTTGACCCATGTGGTGACTTGCACTAGGGATATAGGGAAAATTGGTCATAAGTTTATAAGAGAGCCCATTGCTTCTCTGAAAGAGGAAAAATACAAAGTGGATTACTATTTTCAAAGGTTCTACACTAAACATTAGTTGAACAATCATTTCAAGATTCTATTAGAGAACATGAAACTACCTCCAGTCTCTATAGATTTCAGAGAACAAGTAAGCAAGATCAGGGAGTTGACTCCTGCTCTAGACATGTTTATGGAGAACAAAGATGACTTTATCTGTGCTATGGAAAGAGGAGGAGGAATCATTATAAACTTTACGAATCTTATGATGCCATTTTTGCATGTAGACAGTACTCCTATCATTGTACCTCCAGCTCTGCCTACCTCTGCTCAGCCTGCCTCTATTCCTCAGATGACACCAGCTCATGAAATCCTAAGTCTCTCTCCTATGATCATCAAGAGAGATCCACATTATAGGCCAGGCACTGTATCAGTAGCTCAACCTCCTTTGATTATCACTGGTGTTCCCAATCCTCCACCGGCATCTACCCATCCCGAATCCTCTTCTGATTCCAAGGGAAAATCCAAATCACATGCTAAGGAGGTGGATTGAATAGTGGATAGGATATTTGATACGAATCACTTGAACTCTTTTTGCCTCAATTTTGTATTTCTCTATATTTTTTACCCCAACAAATATATATGATCTTATTCACTTTTACCTTCTATTAATTATCTCATCCATTATATAAAACTTTTTTTAATCACAATGTGGAAGAAATATGAGTATAATATATTCTACCTCTGGTACATTTGTTTTATAGTTTTACCTCTGGTACATTTGTTTTATAATTCTACCTCGGATACAGTTGTTTCATACCTCTGATACATTTGAATGTAATACTCTATTCTCTGATACATTTGAAAATTTCTTTACTCACACTGATAAGTGAGACCCAATATATTTTATACTATTATATTAATGGTTATTTTGGATTATAATACCATAATTTGTGATTATCAGAAAGGAGGAGATTGTTGGCCTCACCAGTTTTGATAATCTAAATTATGTTTTAATATGTTTTGATAATACTATCTATATGTTAAATTATATTGAAAAAAATATCAAAATAATCATTGGAATATGATAATCAATGTTTACCTATGTTTATATATGTTTTAATATAATACTAAATCAATCTGGATATGATTTGCATAGAACAGAGAAGTATTAAGGTTTTGAGTAACTGATACAGACCCACCGATACATAGTCACCGATACACACATAGTCTACCAATAAGTAATGATCGTTGATTGACAGAGTCTACTGTTATATCAATAGATACGGATACATACCGACAGATAGACATACCGATACAAGTCTACCGATACAAATAGGAAGCTACTAATATGAAGTCTACCGATACAAACAGACCTCTACTGATATAAAGTCTACCGATACAAACAGACCTCTACTGATATAAAGTCTACCGATACAGACAGATCCACCAATACAAGCAGCTACTAATATAGGCAAATTACCGATGGAGAGAGCCACCCATACAATAATGATACCTATACAGAAGATCTACCGATAAGAGGAGCTACCAATATAGAATCACTGTCATTGATACACAGTCTCCCATTATAAAGAGTATCAGCTACCCTTATAGACCTATTGACTCAAGTCCACCGATACAAGCTCACTGATACTTGGAGCTAGCGATGGAAACCAGTCACAATATCTCTAAACCCTACTTATGTTTTTTTATTAACAATGGTCATATTTGGTGATTTTAATGCAGCTCCTATTAATTAATTTATGTCTATTGAATGTTAGGAAACCGTACCTCGTACCTTTAAAATGTTAATCATTCCCATTTCTGTATAAAAAGATATATATAAAAGGGAACCTGGACCTACTAAAGAGAGAACGATCAGTATTTCCATGCATATACAAAACAACATTATGGAGATACACAAGGAATTACATGCATATATGAAGAATGAAGAATACTTTCAGAATCTGTAAAACCAGATCATTCAAGGAGTAAAGAGCTCCAACAATTTCACATATGCTCATGTTGATCAGATTGATCAACCAGGACTTGGAAGTAAAATACAAAAATGGAACTCTGTTTTTATTGACTAAAAATCATAGAAGGACTCAAAGCTGCATCTGGATCAATTCAAGGAGTCCAGAGCATCACTCAAAACACATAGAGCATTTTAAACTAATCTCTCTTTGTTATCTATATTGTGTTTTCATTTATTTACATTTTTAGTAGTGTGTGTTCTGTAATTTAAACACACCATGTCTCATGTGCTGAATTGGAGGATTTATAAATCCTCATTCAATCATCCCCTTACACTATTGTATCCCACTGTGGATATTGGTAGAGGTCAAGCGTGACCTTGAAAGCCTGTGAGATGTTGTTATTTTTGATTTCCCACATAGAACTATGGTAGAGTTCTAGAGAACTGGACAGTCTGAGTACTATTGTAAACCATGATCCAGGGTGTGGATCGAAGTTTTTTATAAACTGTTTTAGAGGATTAAGTCTCGGCATGAGACTGAACCTCTTGGTTAAAACTGCTGTGCAGGTTTATTTTAGATAAAAATATTTTGAATATTCTGCTGCTAAGTAATTTAAATATAAATCTATTTCAAATTTACTGTGATAATTAAACTAGAATGTTTATTTATTGTAAACTAGTAGGTTAGTTTCAAAAGAAAATCTAATCTTCAGATTAGATTAACTAAGAACTAATAAATCTCTTGAGAACCTAACTGAACCTTTAATATATTGAAAATTCACTACAGTTTAACTTATTATATAAATTGGGGGATTTCAATATAAATATTTTAAACATAAATTTCTAATTGGAACTCAATTAACCCCCCTCTAGAGTATCCACTCCAAAAAACAAATTTTAATTCAACTTTTTAAAAATTATATAAATTATTCAGTGCTTCATTATGGAGATTCATTTCTAAATAATTATTTTGATAATTACTTATTTTCGATTTCCCAATATTGGACTTTTCAAAAGTGATTCCAAACTACACCATATTAATAAAATATTCATAAATGTTTTATAATGAATCTTATATATTCCATTCCATTTTCATAATTAACAATAAAATATTTATCACATATGGAGTTATGTTTTGTGAATCAACTTAACAATTCACTAGTATTTCCATTAATATTGATCAATTTTCAATGATATCTCAAATTATAAAAATATTATAAATTTATTATTATTCATAAAATATATTATACAAGTATCCTAGAAGTTTGATTTTATCTATTTAAACTTATTTTGGCATTACATATGTTATACTTGGTATAGGTTCTTAGAAAACCATTCATACTCATTATTAAAATGAATTGTGATGGGGATGTCTTATATAAGTAATTATTAAACTTATCAATTTTCCAAGATAGATATTGTTTAATAATACCACAATAAATATTTCCCTAGATGTCTTGAGATCATGTTATATAGATTATTACATTTGAATTATTGAAAACATCTATAATTTTATTTCGAAATAGATTTTTAATGATTACTAATGGATTTTGATTATGAATTGAATGGTTTTATGTATCTTTCAAATGGTGAATGCATTGGAATTAGTAATTAATTGATGGGGCTTGATTTTAGATATCCCCTTGATTAATCTATAAGACTTATGAGACAAACTAATTTGGGTATTTTGTTAATTCCCTACCTATTTATGTAATGTCTAGTCATGAGGTCTAGATTATATGATTATGATGGCCAAAATTTTGGATTTTATCACTATGTAGAAATTTCATTCTATTTGGGTAATTTTTATTTTATTATATCATCTAGGGATATATTTCTCTTTTATTATATTCATTGTATATAATATTTTATTCTTGTTTATCAAATCAATTTTATTAGATCCGTGGTTATTCTATAATTATTTCCACCACATGTTTTCCCTTACTATGCTTCTAGTCTCATGCATTTATTTTTATCCCCAAGGTACCTAGAAGTGATACATGATTGATTTGGGGGATATTATAGATTATATAGTAATGTTTGCATGGGAATTTTAAGTTTTATTTCATATTTTCAAATGTAATGTGAGAAACATTTAATTATCTAGTCTCCCAAGACTACTAAACTATGTGATCCTTTGTAGTTTTGTTCATTGTATGTTGTATATATATATATGGTAGTGACCACTAGTTATAATTTTATAAATTTTAGGTTTCTATAGTACTTGATCATTCAACCCTATAAGGGATCCTGCGGGCTATTGTCTGAAACCCAACTATAATGTGTGATTCTTCACCTATCCCAAAGTTCCAATCAACACATAACTCATATAATAATTTATAATTTGAATTTCCAACATCAATATCCTAATGAAAAAAATGAATCAAAGTTTTCTCTATATCTATAATCATCATACTAATTCATAGACCATTTCACACATTTACCAACATGCCACTTCAAATGACTCATGACATTTTGTGTTGGATGGTTAAAATAAAATTTTCTCCCTTCTTATTAAAATTAATAAAACCATGTTCACAGAAACATTAGAAAGCAAATTTTTTTAAAAAAAATTTCGAAATCAAAATGTTGATGAAACATTAATAAGCCATAATGGGTTGGTAAATTTATTTTCATCTAAATAAATTTTAATTTGTACCATAATTAATATCATAAAAATTAATTAGAAACAATATAATCTCACTTCCAATAAATATGAATAAAAAAATTAGTAATATTGTTTTAAAATCACATTGGGATCTTAAAACACTTAATTTCCTATAAAAACTATTTTTCCTAATACAATTTTATATAATATTAAATATACATAATTTATCAAATATTATATATTATAATCCATCAAAAAAGTTCAATAACATTTTTCATCACAACCATATATAATTAAAATTATAAAAACAAATCAAACCCAAATATCAAGATGAGTGATCTAAGAAACCCTTAGATTAACAAATTATGACCTCACCACGAAAATATAGACCTTTATCCTTAATAAAATGAATCCTAAATATATAAATAGAACCATGATCCTCTAGATTTATCATCTCTAAAAACGGATCAAAATAGGTAAAATAAAAAGAAAAAAAATCCATTGATATTCTCATACCTATAATCGAGACCCATATCCATTAAATTCACATGATTGATTTGTTAAATTGATGGGTGAAGGTTTCAAAACTGTTTCAAAGTAACTGATAAATTACCAAATAAAATTTATGGTGAATATTACAGTTAAACGGGACATCTAATTATCTTAACAATGAAAAACTAAACCTACAAGTCCTGAGTAATATTTATTTACTGTGATTTAAAAAATGCATTATAAACTATTCCAAAGCCCATATCTAGTTTTTATATTCAAGGCTCAATTTTATCTTGGTTTATATACCATGATGTAAACCAGTATTTATCTATTATCTATTTTTTCAGTCCTAGTATATTTTTTGATATGATTTACAAAATGTGAAAAAAAAACTATGCTCATGCCCAATAACTCATTGTAACATTTAGTTCAATTGAGAAACACCCAAAACTCAAAAAATGAATTAAAAAAAATTAAGGATATTAAGATCAACATATTATTTTACTTATATATATATATTAGAAATATATTTTATATTAAATATACAAAATATTTCATAATATTTTATTTTTTTTATTTTTTTAACAAAAAAAAATTACTATATTTTAGTTTATAATATTATATAAAAATATTTATTTAATTATATTTATGGTGATATTTTTTCTTAAGACTAATATATATAAACAATATACATATAAATATATATATATATATATATGTTATTATGAAAATATTTATTTTATTTATTTTAATTATTTTAGCTATACTGTCCTGTTTTTTATATTTTTTAACTTTTTTTAATTATACATCTTGTTTTGGTTTTCATTATATGTTATTTTGAATATAAATATTATAACTCATAATATTATATTCCTAATAATATTTATTTTTCATTTTATTAATAATATATAAATATTAATATATATATATATAATAAATTAATTATAATAAACAAAACAAAAAAATGTGATATTTGATTTATTTTTTACAAATATTAGAAAAAATATATATATAATATAAAATAAATTTTAATAATATGTGATGGAGAGAATAAGAAATGATATTCATGGAAGTGAATTTTGAACTAAATGTGATGATGATGATAGGGGAATCCATAAAAATAACATATAAATATTAAATATTGGTTACATATTTTTATGATGGTTAATTATATCCATCATAGACAAAATGGGTAGCACCAAAGATTATTTAAACCTCATATTATAATAAAATAATATATTTTTGGGTTTTATATAATATAGGAGTTTAATGAGTTTCATTATATAGAATTATTCTATTTATTCCATATCAATGTTCTCGATATATGATTACAAAACCATAAAATAATGTTCTCCTCATGAAAATATCTTGTATCCTTTTATTTATTTACTTATTTATTATTCACTTAAAACACTTAATTATATTTATAATTAAAAATATATTTTTAATTTACTTATTAAAACATGAAATATCAAATGATGAGATAGGTGTGATCTAAAAGATTATCCAATAATATTGAAATTTTTTATAATCAAATGACATAACTCAGTACAATGTAAATAAATAATTACATATAAATTAAGAGATTTATTGAGAACCTGATTTAGAATATATATATACTTCATGAAATAAAAATGATAAATAAAATTATAATATAAATGTTTTAACTCTTATATCAACCTCTATGAAAATCAAACATTGGGAAATGAACTTATATTTTAAATCATTATACAGTTGTAATTTTTAAATAATTTAATAATAAATTTCCTAATTTCTCCAAGGTTAAAAAATTTATTTCATTTCTAAAATAAAAAAATTCATACAACCTTAGGCTCTTATTCATGAATTAAGACTAGTGTATATATCATTATTTTTATGTATTTGTTATTTTAAAAATTACTAAATTTGGGGAATAAAAGCTCTTACATTATATACTACAACTACAAGTGTGGTGATTTTTTTTTCAAAAATATTTTCCCCATCAAATTCAAAAACTCAAAATTTATGGTCGTAAAATATAAATAATATATAAATTTACTCAAAAATAACCCTTGAATATATGTTGTAATAAATTTTAATTCTTTTTCAAGGAATTTTAATATAAATTTTTAATTAACTTAAACAAGTTATAAAGGGTAACTAATGGTTTATTATGATTAAACCTTATTATCATTGTGTCTAAATTGATGCAAAAAATCACTATGATTAGTCAAATTTTTTTCGTATTTATGACTATTCACATAAAATAATATAAGGTTGATCATTTGTTTGAAAGTACTGACTTTTTGTTTTAAATCATACAATTTTTTTGTATTATTCATATAAAGTAATAAAAATGTATCTCTTATATATGTAATTACATAATCGTTATATGTTTAGAGATTATAAATGATAATTTTATAATATACTATAAAAAATTATTTTTCAATAATTTTAATGAAGTTATATCGAGAAAAATCAATTGTTAGACAACGGTGTTTTAATTTTCGGTGTTAGTCTAAAAAAACTAAACAAATATTTTTGTAATAGATTGTCTTAAAATGAAAAAATTTGGGTAAACAAAAAATATATGGGTGTTATATATTTGGAAATATATATATATAATAATAAATTAAATTTCTTCAAATAGTCTATGAATCATAATTTAAAAATTCCAAAAAGATATAGAAAGTGAAAATATTTTAATTTTTATATATTATTTCATAATACATTATGATAAAGAAAATAATAGAAAATAAAATGAAAAAAATTAAAATCCAAAATATATATTCACATCAATAGAATGAGATGAAAATAAAAAATAAATCCATAGAAGGGACAATATTTTCATATTTATTAAATGATCTCAAAATACTACCTTTAGTGGAAAGGTGATACATAATAAAATATTGAGGTGGTGATGACACATTTTCCATACTCCCAAAATTAATAAATGAAAAGTTGGTAAATGTATTGAAGAAATATTTTCCATATATTGAGGATGGAAACCCCAATTAACCCACTCCTTTAGGGTATTTGGATAGAAATTCTTAGAGTATTTAGAAAAAAAAAATGAATATAATAGGATAATGATGAATAAAAAATTATTTCTATGATGATTTTTTATATATAATCATTAAAATATTTTTAGAGATATATTATAAATATATATCTTAAAATAATTGTTTAACAATATTTTTTTATAGTATCCGGGTGTAACATAAATTTTATGAAATAGAATTTTTAAAATTATTTGTGCATTTTTGTATAGTGTCATATTTTTTACTCTACTAAAACATTGATTGAACCATAGAAATAATACCCAAGTTATAATATTAAATATAATTATTAAATGATACATTAAACATTTTAGAAATTCATGATATTGTTTCACTCATCACGAGTACCACACAGATCAATGGATCGAACCAAAAATCACTCTTGATGTTCCAACATGTCATCAACAAGATCCTGGTTATTGAAGTTAGAAACATGTGTTCTAGCATGAAATATGAGTTCTTCTCAACATCAATAAAATCACTAGAACACCATGAATGTAACACCCCGAGTGTTTATGAAAAATATTCTTTTAATTTCATTAATTTCTTGTGTTGTATTCTACACCAAGATTACCTTGCGCTATACGCAACACCGTATTAGCTTGCAGTATACGCAACACTATTCTTGGATCGTGTTACACACAATTTTGATAATAGTTATTCTATGCAACATTGAGTATATATATATATATATATATTCAATTTATAAATGAAATATGGTTGGATTCTGTTATAAGAAACAATGAAGGATTCTTTCACAACACGCAACCCTGACTTGGCTTCCAATACACGCAATCGCGACCTTCCTCGATAGCGTGTGTTGTACGCAATACTGGGTTTCAATATACAACGATATATTATTATAATATTGTCATGAACTCGCCATTATGAATAGTGTTAACTAAATTTTGAATTTTATAACATTATTATTCATCTTACACATTTTCTAGAACATGGTATAAGAACAAAATAATTTTTTCGGGTAAAATAAGTATTTTTCAAAAAATGCAGTTTTGCCTCCTTTTGATGGCGCACCCACATTAAATCTAGTTTTTGACATGTTTATAAGTTCAATTTGACAAAATAAAATTCTTCTTTTGAATCATGATATAAAAATTTACATTAGATAAAGTTTTGATATTTTTCCGATAACTTTCATATTTTAATGAATAGTAAAAACACGCTATATTTTAATTAAAAACAACTTTTTTCATCATAATATCTTATGTGGTTAAATTATAATATTGAATGTTTTTAAAGTATAAATAGAATATATTTTTACCATTTAATATAATTTATGTCATTAGCATTGATTTTACCTTGAATTCGTAGCTTAAATCAATTCAATCTTTTGCAATGTTTTAAAGAAAAACCCATTTTCGTTCGACAACGGGATGAATTTTAATTTAATTTCTGCATCTTTTGTTTATTGAATTTGGAAAAATGGATTCCATATTTGGAATCAGTGGGTCAAAATTATGTTAATAATCTACTTTTTATTTTTGGGCATTGTGAATAGTAACTACGGTAAATTTTATTTACTATAAAGGTAAATCGGGTAATTAAGGGTAAATTTAAGATTATAAAATTAACCTAAAACTTGGAAAAATCCTTTTGGATGGCTAAAAGTAGACCCATATAACCTAAGGGTCGGATTAGATTCATTTTATGGACTTTTTTCCATGAAAATAATTTAATTATTATTAAAACCAATGAATGTGACAACATGTCACTTTCTTAAATCTTATAAGTATAATAATTTTAATCTACTGATAAATTTCATGAAAATTAGAACATGAATAGTCTCCAGAAATATAATAAAATTATCTACATCATAGGAATTTATTTAGAATTTTTAGAGATTAAATAATGTTCATTTATTATGACACAACGATGATGCAGTAATTGTCTTATTAATGAAATATTGACATAATTGATGTTATAAATGCCCAAATAAATGTAATTTAAGACTTTTTATGACTTAAACTAATTTTCTAGGTTAATATGACATTTTATTGTTGATTTAAGTAACGTTTTTCGAACTTATCATTCTTTTATGAATTTCATAAAAATCATGTACCTAATAGTGTCAAAATTGTCATAAAATAGTTTTTTAAAAAAATATTATATTATTAATTGTTATTTTATTCCTAAAAATATAAGGTTCCGCCAAATGACTTAGATAAGATTATATATATTAATAATAAACAACTTGGAGTTCTTTTGGCTTGATATAGTAAGTTTATTAACCGTATAGTGTAAGAAAACAAAAAGACACGGTAAAAGTGAAATTATTTAACTTAGAGTTAAATCTAATTGATAAGGTTAAAATAATAAACTAAACTTGTCTAAATCCAATTGTATGAGATTATTTCGACCCATACCCGCCTTATCATCTAAATAAATCAATTTTGAGCTATTTAAAACCGAACTTGACTTTATAATAAAATAATATTTTTAGTTATTCCAAAGGTGCCCCTCTCCTCCCTTATAAAAGGGAACCTCCTCCCTCTCTTCCTCACACAACATTGAGCCTTCAAGCTCGGCCAACCCCTACCAAATTATCTTCTCCACTTCCCTAGAAACATCCTAGAGGTTCTTTTCTTCCTCAAAGACCAATTTTAGTTCCCTAAGAGGAGGTCTCAAAGAGGCGCTTCAAAGAAGAGGTAATTTCCGTTACCGATTCTTTCACCTTTATTTCTTCTTCCACTTCTTCTTCATAGGTTGTTTCATTATGAAGTAATAACATCAGTATCACTCATATACTGATATGTTATTATAAGTATGAAACAATCCTATTTCACCATCTATCCATCCTACGGAAAACGAAATCACCGCGCGTGCGTATGTACAGAATACCGTCTCCACGCCGTGGTGAAATCTATTTTCCACCACCACCTTACTTGGATGGGTATAATGGTGTAAATAATAACTATATATTATTATTTTAAAGTGATATTGATTCTGAAATATTATAAATACACTCCAATACAGTCCCACGATCATGAGAACGATATCATCGCTCATGCGTACGTACGGACTACCGTCTCCACGACGCGATGAGATTCATTCTCCACTTTAACCATTCATGAATGATATATAATAAGTAATAATGAAATATATGAAATAATAATGATACTAGATTTATGTGTATATATATGTATGTCATCTACTTAATTCCATTCAACTCAATAAGGAAACGAAAACAGCGTTCATGCGTACGTACGGCCTACAGTCTCCATGAATGGTGTATTTATTTCCATTTACTGATTTATTATATATATTTATATTCTGAATATATTTATATAAATCATTCTTTATATTCTGTAATTAAGTAATCATGATCTATTTAATCATATGAATAATTACAAGTCAAAAAACGGATGACAAATGAAACAATTTTACCCAAAACGCTCTTTAACATGGAATTTACAAAAGAACGGGTAATATAAAGTCATAAGTGAACCATATATGATATCATAACAATAAATATGATTCTGTAATAATTCAATGACATTATTTAAATCATTATACAGGAGTTTCGGACACTTACAAAGCAAATCGGACCTATGGTAAGGGAAAATATCACAATCTCATTTTTATCTGAGATTGTTTATACTTTGGTATTTACTGGGGTGTATTTTATCATCCACATCCATGTTTCCTCAATATGTAATATTATTTCCATCCACCTACAATTTTTTAAATCCAATTTTACACTTTGGTGAGTTTTTAGTAAAATATATGAAAGGAATCTTTTGTCGTTTTTTTTGTACGAGGTACATTTTGACTTTTCCGAAAAAAGTGCGAAGAATGTTTTTTTTAACTTATACGGCATGAATGAATTTTTAAAACCTTATTTCCAAGAAGCTTCCTTTACATGTTTTCAAGATTATTTTTAATCAACTTCTTTTAGTTTAAAATTGTATGACATGTTATGAAATGATAAATGTTTTTGAAGAAGAAAGGATATTTTCCTCAAGAATGGAGTTCAAGTGTTTTATCAAAATTATTTTCCATCTAAGATAATAAAGGGTTCTGTTTTTATCCCTATTATTACATTGATTTGATTATGATGTGATGGAATTATTTTTATGAATTCCTTTATCTTATATGAATTTTATTATGATGTCATGATGTTTAAGATTCCCATTTGTATTACATGGGTTATGTAATGATGTATGATTTATGATTTTGTGGAACACATAAGAATGGTATCATTATGAGATGGGTGGGACCTATATCTCCCTACAATGCATTGGGTAAAGATTTTATATCTCATGAGATAGACATGGCTGGAACGGTAGGTTATATCGGTTCAGTGAAACTGGACTGAAACGAGGGTGACTCGGTTCAGAAAGGGACTTTGTCCACTAAGATAGTCTTGGCAATGAGTCTTGACTAACAAGAAATGATTCTCTATGATTATGTGTGTATGCCACAATGTTTCAGGTTTTAATTTATGATTATTGTGATTACATTTCACTGCCATAATTTATCCCATGTTATGAAATTATGCTCTCTTTTGCAAGTTAAGATTTTCAAAATGTTATGTTCTTATGATGTGATTGATATTTCTTTTTTTTACCCTTACTGAGCATTTGAGCTCACCCTTTTATGTTTTCTTTTCCCCAGGATATAAAGAAATGTTTTAGGTATAAAAAAAGGAAGATCTTTATGGGATATTTTGAAGATCTTTCACCAGGATTAGAAGATTATATTCCGAGTTTCCAAAGACACTAAACTATTACGATCCTTGTGTGTGTGTTTTTGTTATCTACTACGTATTCCGCAAATGTAATGTAATGTCAATGTACGTCAAGCTTCGGGTCTCTACAATGAACACAATTCATAAAGTAGAAATCAAATCATTTAATTTAATTTCCATATTTTTTCCGAAAATTTAACTATAGATAACTCTTTGAATGAAACTAAATTCATCAAATAATGTGTAAAATAGAATTTAGGGCAAATAAATATTAATATATTAGGTAATAATTTAATTAAATTATATTTATATACATTAATAATAATTTTTCCTAAAAGTTTCACAAAAATATTATTAATGCTTATTAAATTTCCATATGTCTAATTAACATTCCATCACACATTTATAATATCCCAATGCATCACATGAATAAATATAATCAATTTACATGGCTTGTGTCCTCATGTTATATTTTAATCAACTTTAAATGTAGAAATTTCATTGAAAAAAATTATTATATTCATCACTTTAAACCAAATTATATTTTAAATGTATTAAAATTTGATATTATTTGATATTATTATATTCTTCAAAAACATATAATTGTATACATTAATTTATATTATATATTATCATTTAAACTCATGAAAACATTGATCCTCGATCACAGGACCTATTTTATTTGAAACTTTGAGAAGTATAATTTAGTAAAACTAAAAAAAAATATATGTGATCATCTAGGATCTTTTTCAATAAATATTAGTTTAGAATATCAACTAAAATAGGTATCTAAAAAGACCACACAAAATAAATATAAAAGAATAAGCAATTAAAATTTTAAAATTCATATTAACATATGTTATGTAGTAAAATAATGTTTTTAATCAATATCTCATCAAGTATGATAAATTTTTTGTTATCATAATTTCATGTTTAAAATATATTTCTATGAATATATTGGATTTCCATTCCTTGGAAACCATGAAAATGTTTTTAAATAAGATATTTAAATCCTTGTCAAAGATCCAAATATATATTCATCAAACACTTAGAAGGTATAAATATTTTATTCATCATTCAACCAGTGTCAAAACACAAAGGATACACCTGATACAAGAAACTATATTAAGAAAATATATTACAATAATTTTGATTATGCAGGAAATTTCAGGACTATTGTCACATTTTAGTAATGATCTATAATAGAGAGTCTAATACACAGATTTATAAACTGTAATAACCAATGGAAAATAAAATAGGTTATGTTAATATTACCAGGCCAGTCATCACAATCTTCTATAAATAGAGATTTTTTGTTGGGGTGGACACTAAAGAGGGGGTGAATTGAGTTCCAATTAATATTTCTGTTAAAAAAATTATTTCTATTAAAATCCCTCAAATTGAAAAACAAGTTAAACTGAAGTAAATTTATACAGATTTTAAATGTTCAATTACTTTCTCTAAGATTGATTATTTATCAGTTAATTTAATCAGGGGATTGAATTAACTTTCGAAACAAACTTACTGGTTCACAATGAGTATAAACACTTGCTAGTTTATCTATAAAAGTTACTTTAAAACAAATAGTATTTCAAAGTAATTAGCAGAAGAATATTCAATATAGTTATGACCAAAATAGATAAGCACAAAAGTTTTTGAATCAAGAGGTTTAGTCTCAAGCTGATTCATAGTCCTCTCAAAAAATTTATATAAATTCGATCCACACCCTGGATCAGGGTAAACAACAGTGAAAACACTCTCTGGGTGAAAATACCTCTACCACAGTTCTATGTGGGATAACAAACAATAGAAACAGCACACAATCTGTCCAGGTCCTACTTGACCTATACCTCTATCCTTAGTGTGATACAATAAATTGTGGAAAGATTGGCATGAGGATTTAGTATCCTCCAGTTCAGCACAGGAGTCAGTGTGTGTGTAAATTATACAGAGTACACACACTGATGGAAAAATTAAATAATGATTCATTGAGAGAGAGTATATGATAGTTTAGAATGCTCTAGTGATAAGCAGTGCAGCTCTGGACTCCATCTATTTAGTAGAAATGCTTTTGAGTCCTTATTTGGTTTTTGTGTAAAAACAAAGAGTGTTGTGGTTCTCCTTCTGTCACTTCCAGTGTATGTGTTCAGCTCGAGTATGGGTAAACGTTATAGCCCTTGCACTTCTTCATTGAATTTCTGTTCTTGATGAGTATGAGAGTTCTTCATGTGTTCTTCTTTTCATACATGTGCGTGCATGGAAGAATTCCCATTTTGCCTCTCTTTTTTGTTGTCTCTTTTTACAACAGCTCGATCTTCCTTATATACCACGAGCTCCGGTAATAGGAATGATTACCTTTTCATAGGTACAAGGTAAGATTACCTAACATGCCAAAAAATAACATTAAATTTCATTAATTTTATTAAAACATGAAATATTACTATTGGAATTAAATATGAGTTAATAGAAATTCAAACAATTATTATGACTATCGGTGAGTCATGGGATCAGTGATTCATTTTGAATCTGCATCTGTTTCGGTAGGTCATGATCATCGGTATCGGTAGCTCCTTCGATCATCAGTATCAGTAGGTCCTTTGATCATCGGTATTGTTAGGTCCTTAGATCATCGGTATCGGTAGGTCCTTAGATCATTGGTGAGACTGTTCATCATCGGTGTGACCGTTCATCATCAGTGCAACTGTTCATCCTTGGTGCGACCATTCATCATTGGTGCGACCGTTCATCATCAGTGAGACCGTTCATCATCGGTGCCACTGTTCATCATCGGTGTGACTGTACATCATCGGTGCGACTGTTCATCATCGGAGTGACCATTCATCATCGGTGACTCAGGAAAATAACTAACGATGAGTCAAAATATGGAATTTTCAAAAAGTGTTTGTTCAATACAGAATGCTTCCAGGTCAACACTAAAACATAAATAATCATAGATAAACATATGTAGACATGATTTTAACATATATAAACACATTTAGAACAATTTCAACAAAAGAATAAATTTTCATAAATAAAACAATGATTTGGGATTATTAAAATAACTATCTCACATAGAGTTCAATAATCTCCCCCTTTTGATAATCACAAATCAATGGCATAAATGAAGAGATGAGATAGTATGTCATTCAGTATGCTCCCACTAAGTCCTTATCCCCATCTAATATAAATCAGATAAAACAATTCATTCTCCCCCTTTCATTATTTCTCCCACTAAGATATATAGTCAGCATTTCTCCCCCTGTGTATATGCATGAATGTAGTAAACAGTGAAGAAATGGATCATATTCATATTCAGTTTACCCCATATGCATATTCATGATATCTCTCCCTCATTCATAGTCATGATTTCTCCCCCTTTGGGATTATCAAAAAGAAAAGAGAAGGAAGAGTAGCAAGAATAAGTGGCTACTGAAATAATATTTGAAAAATAGTACAATAAGTAGATAAAAAGTTGTAAAGGTCATGAAACAGACACCCTATCAAAAATGGACAGACACAATTATTTCCGTGGGTGCAATAGAGCATTGCCTTCGGCATTGGGAGGAATAGATGGTCCAGAAGGATTCTTTATAGAAGTTTGATCAGGTCAGATGGAGAGAGCAGGGAGGACAACTCTGGCTGGACGAAGAGTGGGTTCCAAAGTCACATGCTGAGGAGAAGCAGATCTTTCTAAAGGTTGTTATTGAATGATTGGTCGGATATTTGATAGATAATGAGAGATAGATAATTGACCAAGAGAAAATTTTGATGGATTAAGAGGCTCAGCAGTACGAAAAAAATGGCCTTCGCTTGTACATGAAGGTATGGTTTGAGCAGATTGATAAAATCATGAATTACTTCTCCACTGTACTTCATAGCCTTTTCAAATTCATCCTTGTTCAGCATGAAACTTTCCAAAGTAGGAGTAAAATCTTTTAGCTACTGAACTTGAGCCTTGAAATACTGACTAACCGAAGGAAGCCTCAAATTTTCAGCCAAAACCTGAACTGATGGTTCAACTCATGCTTGGTATAAATCTTAAATAATTAATGATCCAGATTCTCTTTAATCTCTTTCTGAGCCTTGGTAGCATCGGCTGAATACAACAGCACCATTTTATGAATATGATCATTGTTCTCTTTCATCTTTTTCAAAGAATCTAAAAAAAATTATCCAAGATCTGCCAGCTCTTCCTTAATAACAACTTTTATATCATTGATCTCATGACTAGTAATCTTGGTCACCTTTGATTAACTAACCTGAGGAACGACTTGGGTGATCTCAGCTTTCATCCCTTATTCATATGTTCTATCAGATTTCTTAGCACTTCCATAATACCAGAGATGGTTTCTCTAAACTCATTTGACAAAGAAACCATATTACTGCCTCAATCTGTGAGTGTTTGATTCAAAGAGGTAATGTGCCTACCAATCAATTCAGTGGTATTTCACAAGTTTGGATTGATAAGGTTTACCATCCTTTGAGCCAAATCATCCATAGAAGATTCAGATAAAGACATAGGAGCAAGATTAGGAACATGAGAAAACTCATCTTTCATAGTCTCTCTATCTTCTTGAACCAATTCAGCCTTAAATCTTTCAAAATTAGATTGAGAAACTGTAGCACCAGGTCTAGCTTGAGGTACTGAAGGATCAGGTCTGGATTCTGCTCTTTGAATAAACTCAGCCACTAATTGTGCCTTAACTGAATCACTTACTCCTATAAGATCCACTTCTACTTCTTCTTCCTCTAGATAATATAAACCCAAAACCGGAAGACTTGAGTGTTCTTCCCATGCATCTTGGCATGAAGGATACAGAGGTTTCACAAACTGAGCTATTCCAGAATTTTCAAGAGAGACTTCTTCATTCACAACAGTCTCTAACTGTTCTGTCCTCTCAGCCTCAGGGAAATTTTCTTTCTCATTTGGTTGGGGTTTAGGATCATCTTGGATCACATTCTGACCTTCTACAGGTCGAGCATCAGCATCATCAGCTTCACCACTATCATTATCACTTCTACTGCCATGACTATCACAATCAGCGTCAGCATCATCCTCATCACCATCATTTCCTTCATCATCATCATTATTAACTGATTTCACACTTGAACTATCTGTACAATTGGATTCATACTTCTTAGTGTTTGATTCTTTAGTCTCAGCTTCTTCTTCATCCTCACCTAAAGGAGGTTCAATCTCTAGTAAGTTAAGAGGTGGAATAACTGGTCCAAATTCCATCGTTCTCTTCTTCGGGCTAAATGTGTCAGGATCACTCCTCTCGTCAGAAGATGATTCAGCCTCCTTTTCAGTATTAGCCTCAGCTTCAGCTTCAGCTCTTGCTTCTTCTTCCTCTTTTCCCTTCTTAATGGACTCAGCAGTTTCCTTAGGAACTTCTTCTTCCTCTTCATAATCAGAATAAACAACTTCCTTGCAAGGTTTTAAACTGGGATCTCTCATCCCCTTTGGTCTCTTAGGATGATCAGTAGGATTTATGGAGTCATAAAACTTCTCATCATTAGCTACACAAGCTTTATTTCATGGGTTCCAGTTGATTTTCATCCTATAATAGATATCCTTGTTAATAAAGAAGCTACTAGATGAGATGCACTCATCTCCATCATCAACACAGCCCATGAATTTCAGCATAGCATAGATTTTCATAGAATAAAACAATGATGTAGCTTTCTTTGATGGATTTATCATCTCAGAAATATGATCAGAAAAATATCTACACAGGTTGATCATTTCACCATTCAACAACCGGAATAACAGAAAATAATCCTGATACTTTACTGAAGCCAAGCCACATTTTCTTGGACAGACTTGGTGCAGAATAAATTTAAACAATATTCTACTCTCACCATCCAATTCTGTAGCAGATATACATCTTGATTCAGACTTACTAGTCAAAATTTCAAAACCTATCTCATAAGAAAAATAATCATTTTTAATATGGATATTACCAGTGTAATTCACATATCTTCCATTGTGCGGAACTCCCAAACATTCAGCCCACTGCTTCGATGAAAAGTAATCTTTTTTCCCTTTAACTATTGAAGACAGTCTTGCAGCTTATACTCCATCAAACACTATACTTAAGTTTAAATATAAATCATGCACTAAAATTGGGTAATATACTTGGTCATTATCACAAAACAATTTTTTCCAACCTTGCATTTCCAACACTTTAAATAGAGCATACTTTCTGGATAAAACCCATTCATAACAAACATCATTTTCTGCATTAACTACCCGTTGTTCCAGCTCCGGGTTTACTGAACTTAGCGTTGTGATGCTAGATTCTCTGCAAGCACATTTTATATGAGAGTAACCTTCAGATTCCTTTATTTGTCGCTTTTTCTTGTCCATTTGGAGGTTCGATAGGATTGAGCATTTGGAAAGGTTCGGAAGGTTCGGAAGGTTTGGGATTTGAAAAAGAAGAGAGAGTTCGGTGGGAGATGGAAGGTCAAAATAAATTTAGAAATATATTTGGGTCATTATTTTTATAATTTAGGGTTATGATAATAATAAACAATAATAAATATTTAGTAAAACAATGTCGTTTTGACTAAAACTAACGGTTTCACTAACTGTACAACTCAATCGGTAGCACCGATCGGTTTCACAGATCGGTTTCACTGATCAGTTTCACTGACCGGTTTCATAGATCAGTTTCACATATCGGTTTCACAGATCAGTTTCACTGATCAATCATACCTAACTCTTATTTAATAAAGTCTAATATTTCAGAACATAAAGGGTTAGTGAAAATATCATCTAACTGATGTTCAAAGTAAATAAATTCTAGAGAAATATCACCCTTTTGATAATGATCTCTCAAGAATTGATGTCTGACATCAATGTGCATAGTCCTAGAGTGAGACACAGGATTCATAGAAATACTAATTGCACTAGTGTTATCACAATTAATTGAAACATGCCTAAAATCATGTCCATAGTCCAAAAGAGTTTGTTTCATCCAAATAATTTGTGCACAACAACTACTAGCAGGAATGTATTCTACTTTGGCAGTGGGAAATGCTACAAAATTATGCTTCTTACTACACCAAGATACTAAGGACTTACACAAAAAATGACATGTTCCAGATGTGCTCTTTATATCCAACTTTTAACCAGCAATGTTAGCATCTGAATAACTCACTAATTCAAACGATTTTTCTTTTGGGTAAAAAACCTAAATTTACAGTGTGTTTAAGATACTTAAAAATTATTTTAGCATCAAGTAAATGAGATTATATTGGATTATCTTGAAATATTACACACATAAATACACTGAACATAATATATGTTCGACTAGTAGTAAGGTAATGTAATATTCCAATGATACCTCTATAATTGGTTTGATCAACTGGTTTCCCAGTTTCATTATCATCTAGATTACGAGTGGTACTCATAGGTGTGTCACTTACCTTATTACTATCCAAATCAAAACGTTTTAAAAGATCCTTGGTATATTTACTTTGATTTATAATAATACCATCCTTCTTTTGAAAAATTGGAAATCCAAGATAATACATGAGTTCTCCCATTAAACTAATTTCAAATTAGATTTGCATAATCTCTAAAAATTCTGTACATAAAGAATGTTTGGAAGATCCAAAATTAATATCATCAGCATAGATTTGGACAATCAAAATGTCTTTCGAAATTCGTTTAATAAAAAGAGTGGGACCAACAATTACATTAGTAAAACCTTTAGAAATAAGAAAATTTGTAAATCTATCATACCAAGCTCTTGGATCCTTTTTTAAACCATAAAAAGATTTAGAAAGTTTAAAAAATGATTTTGAAAATGGGGGTTTGTAAATCCAGGTGGTAGTTAAACAAAAACATTTTCAACTATAAAACCATTTATAAATGCACTTTTGACATCCATTTGATATAACATGAAATTCAAATGAGCAGCATAGGAAAGTAAGATCCTAATGGCTTCTAATCTAGAAAAAGGTGAAAAGGTTTCTTCATAGTCTATATCTTATTCCTGAATATACCCTTGTTCAATTAACCTAGATTTACTTATAACTATATTTCTTTATTCATCAACCTTATTTCTAAAAACCCATTTAGTGCCTATGGTCAAGGTGTCTATAGGTCATTCTACTAACTCCCAGACTTTGTTTCATTCAAATTGATTTAACTCTTCTTTCATAGCCATTACCCAAAATTTATCATTGATTCCATCATTGATATTTTTTGGTTCTAACTGTGAAATAAAGTCTTGATGTTCAACCTAATTTATGAGAGAATCTCCATTTTGTGTTCCTCTATCAAGATTACCAACAACAACATCTAAAGGATGATTCATTAGAATCCTAGTCGATCTAGAAAAGATAGGAATAGACATTTCAGGTTCTTCTTGAGGTTTGGGTTCATAAGGAGAAGATTCTGAAATACTTCCAGAACTGGTTGTCTTTAAAACTGGTTCATTTATTATATCATTAAGGTTCAGAACAGATAGGTCTTATTCAAGATTTTCAAGAGAAGTTTTAGGTTCATGTGGATCAGTTTCATCAAATTTGATGTGGACAGATTCTTCCACACACTTGGTTCTCTTATTGAAAACTCTATAGGCTTTTCTAGTAACTGAATATCCTAAAAATATTCCTTCATCACTCTTAGAAGAAAACTTGTCAAGATTATCCATGGTATTGAGAGTAAAAACTTTTCATCCAAAGACTCTAAAGTAGATAACTTTGGGTTTTCTATTGTTCCACAGTTCATAAGGGATATTATTATGAACTGGTTTAATCAAGACTCTATTGATAATATAAAAAGTTGTATTCAAAACACCATCCCAAAAATAAATAGGTAGGTCATACTCATTAAGAATGGTTCTACAATTTCTTGAATGGTTCTATTTCTTCTTTCTACTACGCCATTCTGCTGAGGTGTTCTAGGGGCAGAAAAGTTCTGACTATAGCCATTTTGTGAGAAATAAGACTCAAACTCATGATTTTCAAACTCACGGCCATGATCACTTCTTAGGGTTTTAATCTTAAGACCACTAAGGTTCACTACAGACATGGAGTATTTGAAAAAATAAGAACAAGCTTCACTTTTGTGAGCTAAGAAGTATAGAAAAGTAAATCTAAAAAAGTCATCTACTGGGACATAGACATAGTGCTTCCCATTTATACTAGAAACTCTAGAAGGTCCAAACAAGTCCATGTGAACCAACTCGAGAGGTTGAGAAGTTGAAACTTCTTTCTTTGACTTGAAAGAATCTTTATGTTTCTTTCCCTTTTGGTAGGGATTACAAACTTTGTCTGATGGGAACTCATGTTTGGGTACGTCTCTAACTAAGTTCTTCCTAGTCAATTTTCTATGTGAATAAATGTTGCAATGTCCTAATATTTTGTTCCGAAGCCTTGATTCCTTATGAAAATCATTTAAACAAGAAACATTTTTTTTAGCTAATGAATTCAAATCAAGAGCATAAACATTTTCATTTCTCAAGGCAGAAAATACTAAAACATTTTTAGAATTAAAAACATTACAATAATAAATTTAACATTTAACATTAAAACCATCATAACATAACTGAGAAATACTTAAAAGATTATATTTAAGTCCATCAACAAATAAAACTTTAGAAATTAAAATTGAATCAGTGTTACCAGTCTGGCCTAGTCTGATGATCTTTCCTTTAGTGTTATCACTAATGGTAACATGGCCTCCATCAACTTTGATTAAACTCTTAAAGAATGAGTAGTCCCCAGTCATATGCCTTGAACATCCACTATCAAAGTACCACATCTTCTTATGAGAACTCTTTAAGCAAGTTTTCTACAAAACAAATTTAGATGGAAAATGATTTTGGTACCCAGATCTTCTTGGATTCAGATAGGCTAGCAAGAAAAGATTTAGGTACCCAAATTAGTCTTATGGTTTTCATATAATTTAAAGAATCAATAGATTTTGAGGATAAACATTATTTGATCTGTAACTATGTGAGTAACTAGTAGAGACATATTAATTTCCAGAACATGAACTAACCCAATCCTGTTTAGAATTAGAAATAAATCTAGTTTTAGTAAATTGCCTCTATCCATACTGATAGCCTAAACCAGTAGTATACTTTGGTGCCACTTGTTTTCCTAGAATTTGAGTAAGAGTTTCTTTTCAATTTGTGAATTTTTCTAAGTTCTTCCTTAATTTCTCATTAGACAATTTTAGTTTAGTATTTTCCTTCAGCAATTGAGCATTCTTTTCCTTTTCAATCTCAATTAAAGATTTAACAGTTCTAGATAAAGCAAGATGTTTCTTCAATGACTTAATGTTAACTTTTCTTTTACATTCATAGAAAACAACCTCATCATTCTTATCAATTTTCTTCCAATTATTTTTCTAACGAGTTTTGTTGTCATATTTACCTTTGTAGTTTGATTTTCTGAAGAATTTCTTCTTCCAAAATAATTTCTTAAACCTCCTAGCTATTTGAATCATCTCAGCATCACTATCGGATTCCAAACCTTCACTTGTTGAACATTCAGTAAGTGTGTGAACTTTCTCCTTATCCTTTCTCTTTATAGTATTAGATTTAAAAGCCACTGGCGTCCTCTTTGGTTCATCATCTTCTTCCTTGTTTAACTTAAGCTCTTCCTCGTACATCATTAACAGACCAATTAGCTCTTTAACAAGTAAAGAACCAATATCACATGATTCTCTAATTGAAACAGATGGGCCTCTCCATCGGTCAGGTAGACATCTTTGTATCCTCATGATTTTCTCCTTTTCTAGAACAACTTTTCCAAGTGAACTCATAGTATTGAAAATATTATTGAACCTGAGATACATGTCATAAATGGATTCATCAGGCTTCATTTTAAAATTATCATATTTAATAGTATAGGTGTTCAGTCTCATTTCTTTGACATTGGTTGTACCCTCATGGGAAATAGCCAACATGTCCAAAATTTCATAAGCAGTTTTAAAAGAAGATATTCGATTGAATTCTTCATCTCCTAAAGCAGAGTACAAATCATTCATTGCTATACAGTTATTATTGTATGCAGTCTTAGTGGCTTCATCCCAGGAGGTTCTATTAGTTTCTGGAATCTTATATTGAGTTCCTATAGCAGTGCGGATATCAAACCCCATATTTTCCAAATGAATTTTTATTTTAAGATTCCACTAAGAATAATTTGTACCATTAATGAAAGGAGTCATGTTGGTAGAATAACCTTCTAGTCTATTATCCATAACTAAATTTTTGAAAATATTTTTAAAGAGAAATAATTTAGAACTAACAAATATTTATTATCTTTAAATACGCAACTAAAATCACAGTTGAAAATCAGTTTTTTTTGAAAAATTTGATAATAAGCTGACCTCTTATAACAAATGTTGGTCGGAGTGGACACTCAATGAGGGGGGTGAATTGAGTTCTAATTAAAATTTCTGTTAAACAAAATATTTCAATTAAAATCCCCCAAATTGAAAAACAAGTTAAACTATAGTGAATTTATACAGATTGTAAATGTTCAATTAGTTTCTCTAAGATTGATTAGGTCTCAGTTAATTTAATCTGGGGATTAAATTAACTTTTTAAACAAACATACTAGTTCAAAATAAGTATAAACACTTTCTATATTAGATATCAAAGTAAATTTAAAACAAATCTTATTTCAAAGTAATAGAAACGGAATATTCAATATATTATATAACCAAAATAGATAAGCACAATAGTTTTTTAAACAAGAGGTTCAGACTCATGTCGAGACTTAGTCCTCTCAAACAATTTATATAAATTTGATCCACACCCTGGATCGAGGTAAACAACAGTGAAAACATTGTCCAGGTACAAAGACTTCTACCACAGTTCTATGTGGGAAAACAAACAATAGCAACATCACACAGGCTATCTAGGTCCTACTTGACCTCTACCACTATCCTTAGTGGGATACAAGAAAGTGTGGAAAGATTGGTGTGAGGATTTAGTATCTTCCTGTTCAGCACAAGAGTTAGTGTGTGTTTAAATTATACAGAGAACACACACTTCTTGAAAAAGTAAATAACGAATCACTTAGAGAGAGTATATGAGAGTTTAGAATGCTCTAGTGATAAGAACTGCAGCTTCGGACTCCATCGATTTAGTAGAAATGCTTCTGAGTCCTTTTCTGGTTTTTGTGTAGAAACAAAGAGTGTCATGGTTCTCCTTCTATCACTTCTAGTGTAAGTGTTCAGCTCGAATATAGGTAAATGTTATATCCCTTGCACTTCTTCTTTGAATTTCTGTTCTTGATGAGTATGAGAGTTCTTCGTGAGTTCTTGTTTTCATGCATGTGTGTGCATGGAAGAATTCCCGTTTTTCCTCTCTTTTTGTTGCCTCTTTTTACTATAGCTCGATCTTCCTTATATTCCATGAGCTCTGGTAATATGAATGATTACCTTTTAATAGGTACGAGGTACGGTTCCCTGAAATGACAAAAACTAACATTAAATATCATTAATTACCTTAAAAACATCAAATATTACCATTGGAATTAAATATGAGTTAATATAAATTCAATTAGTTTTTATGACTAACGGTGAGTCATGGGATCAGTGAGTCATTTTGAATCTGCATCGGTTTCGGTAGGTTATGATCATCGGTATCGGTAGCTGCTTCGATCATCGATATCGGTAGGTCCTTAGATCAGTGGTATCGATAGGTCCTTTGATCATCAGAATCAGTAGGTCCTTTGATCATCGGTATCTGTAGGTCCTTAGATCATTGGTGAGACTGTTCATCATCGGTGCGACCGTTCATCATCGGTGCGACCGTTTATCATAGGTGTGACCGTTCATCATCAGTGCAACAGTTCATCATCGGTGCCACTGTTTATCATCGGTGGGACTGTTCATCATCGGTGCGACTGTTCATCATCGGTGCGACCGTTCATCATCGGTGTGACCGTTCATCATCGGTGTGACTGTTCATCATCGGTGACTCAGGAAAATATCTAACGGTGAGTTAGAACATGGAATTTACACAAAGTGTCTGTTCAGTCCATAATGCTTCCAGGTCAACAGTAAAACATAAATTAACATAGATAAACATATGTAAACATGATATAAACATATATAAACACATGTAGAAAAATTTGAACAAAATACTAAATTTTCATAAATAAAACAATGATTTGGGATTATTAAAATAACCATCTCACAGAGAGTTCAACATAGATTAATGTATAATATTTTTGAGAATAACACTCAATGTGTTTGAGCACTCAGATACCAAATAATATTATATATTCAATATTTTATCATATTTATTATGATAGAGCATAAAAACATGTTTAAGATTACTATAATGGAATATATTATTATCATTATATAAGAGACAACTAAAACAACTTAAAATGATAAATAATCCATGAACTTTTAAACATACAACATGTATGACTAATCATAGTATTGTGGTGTGTATAAAAATGTATATATAAAACTACATTTATGAAATGGTAATCAAAATGAACATTATTGATTTTAGACTGGGGAACTATAACACTATTATTGGCCTTAAGAATGAATATCATTAGATTATTTCAATAAATTAATTCAATTTAAATTTAAATTTTGAATATATTTGGTTGTGTATTTCAAATATCATGTCAATTTATTACAACTCTCAACCTTCTAACACGAATGAGATTTCAAAATAATTCTAAAAGTAAAATGTGAAAAATTAAATAATTTATTGAATTAATCTATAATATTAATTATTTTATCTATAAACCAAAATTCAATTTACTTTTTGATATATTGTTCAATATTTTCTATGATAATACATTTTAAATATTTTGATTGTTTTCTAGTGGAAGAATGCTGATACATTTTATAATGAAAAAATAAATTTATCATCCAAATGTTTCATTTCATTTCATCACTAGAATAACACATTAAAAAAACATATATTATTATCTATAAATTCAAATACATCATTTATAACATAATAATAAGACCCTCACAGTCTACTTGATTTCAATTATCTTAAAGTTCAGAAGATATAGATATTAATTCAAATCATTCCACTTATTTTACTCTTAAATTATTTCTCAATAGGTTTTAAATAATTAAATCTGTATATTATAATATGACCATGATGCTCTAAATTCATAAAAATCCTCATGTAATAAAGAAGCTAAGGAAAATTGATTCTGATACACATATTGTATTTTGTTAATAAATATTAGTAACTTAGGACTTTAGATTCTGAAATATCATTTTCATATACCCTTTAATATTAAATGGATCTTGAAAATTAAAATATTAAGATATACCAAAATAGTAATACAAAAACATTTAGGATTAATTTTTAGTATGATAAAATGTCACAAAATCGTTTCATATAAGCTTATCATTTGATCCTGTAAAGTATTTCTCGTAAAATATATTTTTGTTTCATTCCATATATTGAAATCCACATCTTAATTATTGAAATTTCACAAATGAAATGAGGTTCTACGTGTTCTTATCCTTAATAAACAATTTAATTGTCCTATTTTTTTATCTTATTGATTCAAAAAAAATTATTAATATTATTTTATGAAGGAATATTGTTCAAATGTATAAAAGGTTCCCAAATAAATAGTTATTTGATCACAACTAGAATTTTGATGAATATAGAATATATAACAAATATATTTTTAATGAAGTGATATTGGGTCCCAAATAGTTGTATTATTTTATGTTATATTGAATAGATATTATTATAGACACATACTTATATATTTAATAACATTAATTTTTAATTATAAATTTCAAGTGTATTTGATACCATTTGTGATCACCAAACAAAAATCCTTTTCTCTATTTTTCCAAACGATTACTCTATAGTAAAAAATATTATTTTATTAATAAATACATATATTGATTCTCTATATTTTTAACAAATATATTTTGTTGAACATGTAATTTTATTATTTATATCAAAATACTCAATAATTTTATTTTGAGTTAAGAACTGCATTTCAACTTATAAAACATGATATTTAAAATTTAATCATTTTATGGTTATATTTTTATTTAATAAAATCTAGTATCATGTTATTCCATTTCCATTAGTAGAAAATTTTTATAAATATTAATTATTTTCAATATAATTTACAAAAATGTTATTCTTAAAATGATGAATATTTTAATGAAGTTTCCATTATTTAGGATGCATCATTATATAATGAAACATGGATAGTTGTAACATGTATATAAATATAATTGCTATATACTTTTAGTGTATTACATTTAGGGGAATATTATTTGTTTAATTCATAAGAATTTTATTATACTGTAAGTATAATATATTAGTTTTTAAATGGATCAAAGGAACATATCTTATATTATGTAGATTATTTATCTAAAATTATATTTATATGATAAAACATGATATCAAGAATCCTTTTGGTTTACATAGAGATTTAGATCATGGTTAATGTATGATATATATTTTCAAAATTGTTTATGTTGATTCCAAGTATTATCTATACTATATTTTTAATATCATAATTATTTTATTTGATGAAAAATGTTTAAATATTTACCTAGTCATACTGGAAAATAGGATGTAGTAGGTTTTAGTAATTGAAACCAATTATATGTTTCCTCCAGAATTAATCAATTGAATACGTACATCATTATGTTGTCATTATTAAAAAATATATGCTAGTTGAAAAAATAAAATGAAGTTATAATGATTTTAATACATTCTTTCTAAAGGAAAAAATAACAACCATCAAAAAATGGAGGGATATCAATTAAAAATTAATATAGATGTTGTCATGGATCATTACTCTCAACTGGTTAAATTTTTTTTAAACTAATAAATTTTACTATAATAATACATAATTGGAATTATATGGTGTGGAAAATTTAATTATAATATAAAATTTTCAAGAGGACAGTTAATTCAAAAATTAAAAAAACATAAAAACCCCACATTCAACTATTTATCATAAAATAATAAAATAATCCCATAAAAATTACTTAACAGAACTATATTTGTGAATGTATAGTTAAAATAACAACTTATATATGTAAAAAGAATATATATAATTTCTAATGTTAATTTAAAAGATTAAATTTAAAAATTCTGTTAAAAACTACATAAAATATAATAATATAAATTTTTAAAGCATAAAATAACTATATAGACAATTATAATAAATGTATGTATTAGAAAATTTTAGAATTTGAAAAATCTATAAGGTTGGACACAATTAATAATTATATTAAAATATCTAAAAGATCTGTAAAAATAAATATATTGTGTGAGTAAAGAATGAAACATTATTTAAAAAATAATCAATGTAAATTAAAAAATAAATTGAAATAAGGAATGTGTGGTATGATAGTGAAGATTTAAGTTATTTTTAATAATATTCCAGTGGTTACGAAAATAATACACTAATTCATGTTTTTCCACAGGATCGAACAACCCATTTGATTTAATAAAAAAATGAGGAAGATACCACTTATTTAATGAGACATGGCTCCCTTAAAGTGTAGATACCCAAAGCTTGATGTACATGGAAATTACATTACTTTTTCAAAATACTTAATAAATAACAAAAACAGACACACAAGGACCATAATAGTTTAGTGTCTTTGGAAACTCGGAATCTAAATGTCTAATCATGTTGAAATATCTTCAACAACTCCCATAACGATCTTCCCATTTTTGTTTCCTTACCTAAAACCTTTCTTTATTTCCTGGGGAAAATAAAACATAAAAAGGGTGAGCTCAAATTCTTAGTAATGTAAATCATAGATAACATAAAACAATCCATAAAAATTTGGAAGCAAAAACTTGAACATGAAATTTAAACATCAAAATATTGAGAAAAGACATAAATCGTGGAAGTACGTAAGGAATATATCATAATAGAACATCAAACATGATAAAATATAATGGGAATAAAACATGTAATTGTGGAAACCATTCAGCACATGTTATGATTTCCATAGTATCCAAGGAATTGCTTCCAAGACCATCATAGTGGACAAAGTCCCTTTCTGAATCGAGATCACTCCTCGTTTCAGTCCTGTAACACTGAACCAGATTAACTTACCGTTCCAGCCATGTCTATCTCATGAAATATAAATCTTTACCCAATGCATTGGAGAGAGATATAGGTCCCACCCATCTCATAATGAAATAATTCTTACTTGTGCCACAACATAAACATAAATCATTCATCATAACCCAAAGAATAAAATGGGTATCATAAACATCATCCCATCATAACATAATCCATATAAAAATGGATATCATTTCATCATAAGAATAGTGAAACCATGTAAATCATAGAGACATTATACATGAAACATACACATATGAAATAACATCATCTTAGATGGAAAATGATTTTGATAAAACAATTGAAATGAATTCTTGAGGAAAATATCCTTTCTTCTTCAAAATCAATTTCTTTTCACAAAACATCATGCAATTTTAAAAGAAAAATATATTTATATTTTTTGAAAATAGTTATGAAATATTTTGGAGAATTCTTCATGAAAAAAAGTCTTTATAAAACCGTAAAAATCCATTCGTTCCGTATAAGTTAAAAAACATTCTTCTCGTACTTTTTCCGGAAAAGACAAAAAGTACCTCGTACGAAAATGAAAAAAGATTCTTTTCATATCTTTTACTAAAAACTCACCGAAGGGTAAAACTGGATTTAAAAAATTGTAGGTGGAGTGAAATAATATTATATATTGAGGAAACATGGATGTGGATGATAAAATACACCCCAGTAAATACCAAAGTATAAACAATCTCGGAGAAAAATGAGATTGTGATATTTTCCCTTACCTTAGGTCTGATATGCTTCGTACGTTTCCGAACCTCCTGTATAATGATTTAAATAATGTCATTGAGTTATTACGTAATCATATTCGTTGTTATGATATCATATATGGTTAAATTATGACTTTATATTACCCGTTCTTTTGTAAGTTCCATGTTAAAGAAACATTTTGGTTTAAATCGTTTTATTTATCGTACGTGTTTGGACATTTTGTTCTTGATATTATTAATTATATCCATATTTACATAATTTCATAATGTAAAACATGATTTACTTATAATATATATTTCAGTATATACATATATATATGATAGATCGATTAAATGAAATGAAATACACTGTTCATGGCGACGGTAGGCCGTACGTACGCATGAATGTTGTTTTCCTTTCTTTATTGACTTGAACGGAAGTAAGTAGATGAAATATATATATATATATACATAAATCCAGTAGATTAATTTTTCCATATATTTCATTATTATCATTATATATACTTTATAATCATAATGGCTCGTTCACAAAAATGAAGTCCATTTTGAAAGATGAAATTTACAAAATTTCAAAAGTGGGTATTACTATTCATAACGGCTCGTTCATAATATTATTATAATAATATCTCGTTTAATGAAACATGGTATTGCGTACTACACACGCTATCGAGGAAGGTCACGATTACGTGTAAGGCAGGGTAGGTTAGGGATGTGTGTTGTGCAAGCTCCTTTTGGTGTATTGTACAACACAAGAAATTAATGAAATTAAAAAGAATATTTTTCATAAAATCTCGGGGTGTTACATTCTACCCCCCTTAAAATTAATTTTTCCCTCGAAATTCATCGGGGTTATAAATGGTTTACTACTTGAAAGATTCATTAATAGAAACCCACATCGTAAAAAGGAATACCAAAACCTGGCATTAAAAACGAAAGTATGAAACATAACAGTTACCCAAATTAACTCATCAATGGGTTTCCACGTAGGAGAACATAGGTGAAAATATGGATATGGGAGAAAAATAAAACCATCATGTTCTGATGGAAACTGGTAGAGAACATGGCTATGAAAAAGCCAACAATCACAAAGCCATATATTTTTGATGATCTAAGGTACCATCTGATTCATCAGATATAAGGGAACTAGGACAACATTTTTGGTTTTCAAGATCATTTCCCTAAAGTTGATGAATTAAAAGAAATTCTTACATGATTTTGGTACAATTTCACTGTTGTTAGTGAATTGAACAATTTCCACTTCATCCCTTAAATAAATGAAGTTGAATTTGTTATTCGTGATCTGTTAGCAGATCATGTGAATGATGGGTCATTCAATCTGTTTCAAACAAAAGGTTAGAAATTGTTATAAGTCCATCTTATGGTTAGATTAGTCGTATATGGTTCCAAAAATGAACTTATACTTCATATATCATACCACTTAATAATATAAAACAAGTTTCTACAAAATAGGGACTTACTGTAGGCCAGTGGTAGGCGATAAAGTCCAGTCGCATTTCGGTTGTGGGTTCAATTCCCACAGCCTTGTCGGATGTGATGGGCTGTTGTCCGTCCTGCAGGTTCTCCTTTTTCTAAAACTGCATTACTATAACATCCCATTAATAATATCGAAAAAACTTTTATCCTTAAACAATACTAACTTATGTCCAACATAATCCATTCTAATCTTTAGGCTTATCCATAATACTGCAGTCCACTCTCATAATATAGTGAAAATGATTACCAGGTATTTCATATAACAAGTATGTTAATACAACCATTGATCCCCATATATCATATGATATGTCTTGTTGGTCACATTCCAAACATTCGAAGGCCTTAATCATGTATTCTCTTATAAAAAGAATACCCATTGAATCTTAGTGAAAACATGAGTGTTGTCAAAAGTTAACTCTTTCCAAATACCAAAACCCCAAAATTCTATATACTCAAACCATGATATAACTATTACCTTATATCAGTCATGAGCCCATTAATACTGTCAAACATTTCATTTTCTCCTTATCCCTTTCAAAAAATATCTCAATGACATTCCATGGTTACCGGTACCATAAAATTATTGAAAACCACAATAGACCAATACATAAATATTCCAATATTCCATGATACTATATAAAACATTATTTTGGAATCCCATTACATAAACACTTAATCATTCCAGCACATCATTGTCATATTAAACATCGCCAATAGTGATTTCATGTGACTTCCCTTTTTCCTTTGCCTTAAGTGGTAGCTCATGTCGATCATCATTAACCCTTGGATTAGGGCATTGATTAGCATAATGACCTATTTCATTGCACTTGAAGCATTGAAGTGTTGGTGGTGCGTTTTCTGTAGTCTTTTCTTTATTCACATCATTAGAAACCCTTTTTCCATTACATCGAGACTCAGCTGCTCGATGACCTTCTTTTCCACATATAAAACATTTTCTAGTCCCTTTAAGACAGTCTCCACCATTCTTCTTTCCACACATTGAGCATAAGGAAACAATCGTCTTCTTCTCACCATTATTCTGAGATTTCTTCTTGAACTCCATCTTTCGTTTCTTGTCAAAACCATGAAATGGATATGTAACACCAACTTCCATTTCAACCTCGATAGCACAACGCAAAATTTATTCATAGCTACTGAAGTCTCTTATAGCTAATGCCCTTCGAAGATTTGTTTTTAAGCCACTGAATAATCGATCAATTTTACTTTCAGGTTGGGTTATAAAGCCAGATGCATACCTTGAAAGACTTGTAAAATTCGCGTCGTATATTCCAACAGATTCATCATCCTTTTGCTTTAGTTCAAGAAACTCCTTCTCCATCATTTTTCTAAGAATACAAGGGAGGTACTTGTTGAAAAATAAGTTCTTGAACTCATCCCATTCCATGGACTCCATTTCATCTCATGGCCACGTATTCCTGATAAGATTACACCATTGATCAGCTTCACCTTCCAAACAATATACTGATAAGATGACTTTATCATGTTCAGAACATTGAATAACTGAAAATATCATTTCAATGGTACTGATCCATTGTTCTACAATAAGTGGATCAGAAGACCCACTGAAAGAAGTTGGACGTTGCCTCATGAATGACTCAAAAGAATATTGTTCCCTTCTCTGCTCATTTGGAAGTCCAGAATGATTCATAGCTTATGTAAGTATAGCAATAAGATTTTTCACTCCATCTCCCATAACATTTGTTTGTTCAAGAGAACAATCATCGCATTGTCCATTACATTGATCAACACGGTTCCTTCGGGTTCCAGTCATCGTCTAAAACCCAAAAAGAATAGTGTGACAGGAAAAAATCATGTGAAGGAAAACAACATAATAAATGGGGATTACCATAAATATCTAACATCTTAGGTTAAATTCTATGATTATTACCATAGTTCTAGGACTATATCCTATACGTATACTTATCCTTAGGGACATCTCTAGACATACCTTAGAAATATATCTTGGGATCTCACTAATGTTTTCAGATCCTAGTTTCCAAAGGTTGACTAAACCTTTCCTCTGATACCAACTGTAGAGACCCCAATATTGACGTACATGGACATTACATTACTTTTGTGGAATACTTAATACATAAAAAAAACAGACACACAAGGACCGTAATAGTTTAGTGTCTTTGGAAACTCGGAATATAAACATCTAATCATGTTGAAATATCTTCAACAACTCCCATAACGATCTTCCCCTTTTTGTTTCCTTACCTAAAACCTTTATTTATTTCCCAGGGCAAATAAAACATAAAAAGGGTGAGCTAAAATGCTCAGTAAGGGAAAACATAGATAACATAAAACAATCCAGAAACATTTGGAAGAATAAACTTGAACATGAAATTTAAACATCAAAATCTTGAGCAACGACATAAATCGTGGAAGTACATAAGGCATATATCATAATAGAACATCAACCATGATAAAATATAATGGGAATAAATCATGTAATTGTGGAAACCATTCAGCACATGTTATGATTTCCATAGTAGCCAAGACATTGCTTCCATGACCATCTTATTGGACAAACTCCCTTTCTTAATTGAGTTCACTCCTCGTTTCAGTCCTGTAACACTAAACCGGATTAACTTACCATTCCAGACATGTCTATCTCATGAAATATAAATCTTTACCCAATTTCTTGGAGGGAGATATAGGTCCCAACCATCTCATAATGAAATCATTCTTACATGTTCCACAACATAAACATAAACCATTCATCATAACCCAAAGAATAAAATGGGTATCATAAACATCATCCCGTCATAACATAATCCATATAAAAAATGTATATAATTTCATCATAAGAACAGTGAAACCAAGTAAATCATAGAGACATTATACTTGAAACATACACATATAAAATAATTTCATCTTACATGGAAAATTATTTTGATAAAACACTTGAAATGAATTCTTGAGGAAAATATCTTTTCTTCTTCAAAATCAATTTCTTTTCAAAAAACATCATGCAATTTTAAAAGAAAAATATATAATTTTTTTTTGAAAATAGTCATGAAATATTTTGGAGAAAGATTCATTAAAATAAGTCTGTATAATACTGTAAAAATCCGTTCGTTCCGTATATGTTAAAAAAACATTTTTCTCGTACTTTTTCCAGAAAAGTCAAAAAGTACCTCGTACGAAAAACGACAAAAGATTCCTTTCATATCTTTTACTAAAAATTCACCGAAGGGTAAAATTGGATTTAAAAAATTTTAGGTGGATGGAAATAATATTATATATTTTGGAAACATCGATTTGGAGGATAAAATACACCCCAGTAAATTCCAAAGTATAAACAATCTCGGATAAAAACGAGATTTATATATTTTCTGTTACCTTAGTTCCGATATTCTTCGTATGTTTCTGAACTGCCTGTATAATGATTTAAATAATGTCATTTACTTATTATAGAATCATATTCATTGTTATGATATAATATATGGTTCACTTATTACTTTATATTACCCGTTATTTTGTAAGTTCCATGTTAAAGCAGCGTTTTGGGTTAAATCGTTTTATTTATCGTACGTGTTTGGACATGTTGTTCTTGATATTATTACTTATATTCGGATTTACTTAATCCCAGAATTTAAAAAATGATTTACTTATAATATATCTTTCAGTATATACATATATATATGATAGATCGATTAAATGAAATGAAATACACCGTTCTTGGAGAGGGTAGGTCGTACGTACGCATGAACGTTGTTTTTGTTTCATTATTGAATTGATTGAAATTAAGTAGATGACATACATATATATATACACATAAATCCAGTATCATTATTATTTCATATATTTCATGATTACTTATAATATATACTTTATAATCATTAATGAATGGTTAACATGGAGAATGAATCTCATCGCATCGTGGAGACGGTAGTCCGTACGTATGCACGAGCGATGATATCATTCCCATGATCGTGGAATTGTATTGGAGTGTATGTATACTATTTCCGAATCAATATCACTTTAAAATAATCATATATAGTTATTATTTACACCATTATACCCATCCAAGTAAGGTGGTGGTGGAAAATAGATTACACCACGGCGTGGAGACGGTATTCAGTACGTACGCACGCGCGGTGATTTCATTTTCCGTAGGATGGATAGATGGTGAAATAGGGTTGTTTCATACTTATAATAACATATCAGTATATCAGTGATACTGACGTTATTAATTCATAATGTAACAACTAAAGAATAAGATGTGGAAGAGGAAATAAAGTTGAAAGAATCGTTAATGGACATTACCTATTCTTTGAGGCGCCTCTTTGAGACCTCCTCTTAGGGCACCAAAATTGGTCTTTGAAGAAGAAAAATACCTATACAATGTTTCTAGGGAAGTGGATAAGAGAATTTGGCAGGGTTTGGCCGAGCATGAAGGCTCAAAGTGGTGTGAGGAAGAGAGGGAGGAGGTGTCCATTTATAAGGGAGGAGAGGGGCACCTTTGGAATTACAAAAAATATTATTTTATTATAAATTCATATTCGGTTTTTAATAGCTCCAAATTGAGTTATTTCTAAGCTAAGGTGGGGATGGGTCGAAATACTCTCATCCAATATAATTTATAAAAGTTTAGTTTTCTATTTTAACCTTATCATTTAGATTTAACTTTAAGTTAAATAATTTTTCTTTTACCATGTCTTCTTGTTTTCATACACTATAAGGTTAATAAACTTACTATAACAAGCCAAAATAACCCCAAGTTGTTTATTATTAATATATATAACCTTATATAACTCATTTGGCCGAACCTTATATTTTTACATAATAAAATAACAATTAATAATATAATATTTGTTTTAAATACTATTTTATGTCAATTTTGACACTATTTGGTAATTGACTGAAACTCATAAAAGAAATATTAATTCTAAAAAAGTAACTTAAATCAATACTAACATGTCCTATTAACATATAAAATTATTTTAATTCATAAAAAGGCAAAAATTACATTTATTTTGGTATTTATAACATCAATTATGTCAATATTTCATTAATAATATAATTACTGCATCATCATTGTGTCATAAATAAATTAAATTATATAAAGTATAAAAATTAAAAATAAAATACCATTATGTAGGAAATCGTTTTATCTTTCTAATGAATATTTATAGTAGAATTTATCTTATGTATAACCCTATATTAAAAATGATTTACTTATTAAACTTTTATTTTTACTATTTTAACCCTTCTTTAAATAAATTAATAATAAATGTCCTAATCTAATCCAAGTGGGCCTAAATGGTCATATTTTATTCCTAAGGTTGTTTTTGGTCGAATTACACTTATCCAATAGAATTATGACATGTTTTAGGGTAATAATAATATAATTTTTACCCTTAATTACCCTATTTACTTTTAACCGTGGTAAATAAAAGTAAAAAGTTACTATTCACAAAAATTATTTTCATCTCATTGAACTACATTTTACTTACTGACATCAACCGTGTCTCTCAGATTTTTGAAATTCCATTCAAAAAAGTGGTAAAATTATGTTTTATGTAAATTTGCAAATTCTCCTAGGAGATGGATAAAAGACAATCAAAAGTTCAATAAAATTTTTATATATCTAAAATTATTATAAAATGACTCCAATGAATTACATTGAACATATATAGGTATTATGTGTCAATTTTGACCTAAAATAAATTTAAATAAAATAAAAAATTATTTAAATAAAAAGTTGGTTTTTAAATAGTAACCTAGTGTTTCCACTATTCATCAAAAATTGAATGTTTCCAGAAAAATACCAAAATTTTACCCTAGGCTAATTTCGATATTCCGAATCCAAAAATGACGTCCATTTTAAAAGTTGAAATGTAAAAAATTTCAAAAAGTGGGTATTACTATTCATAACGGCTAGTTCATAATAATATTATAATAATATCTCGTTTAGTGAAACTTGGTATTGCGTACTACACACGCTATCGAGGAAGGTCGTGATTACATGTAATGAAAGGCAGGTTAGGGATGTGTGTTGTGCAAGATCCTTTTGGTGTAGTGTACAACACAAGACATTAATGAAATTAAAAATAATATTTTTCATAAAATCTTGGGTTGTTAAATAAAGTCTGTACCATGGTCAATAAATATAGATAAAGTGTAACTGAATGAGTGATTTTATCTTAGGTATCCAATCATTTTTGTTAATATCACATTTCTCCAATAGTTTTCATAAACCATACTTAAGAGGAATGAGAAAATGAGATACTAGGTTTAGGATGTTCAGTGTTTTATCATTCCCTTTGTTTCATAAATTTTATAACTATAAAACATCATAAAAAACCTTTGTAACATTCATTCAAAAAATTGAACATCTAAATCCTTATATATTTTAGAAAATTCTCTAAAAACTACTTAAATCATAATATAATTATGTTCTAACCAATCTTCATAACTAATGGTATATGAAAAACATAATTGGAATCCACTTTATGGAAAATCGTGCACTTCTAAGACCAATACAATGATGTGGTGGCCATTAATGTATCATGGAATACTCTAGTACAAACCCAAAATTTGTATATATCACTACATAGTTATTTTTTTGTATAGTTAATATTCATATTTTAAAAAACTAGATGTTTTAAAATTATTTAAGATAAGGAATATGTGATTCTAAATTTTTTATTTTAAATACAAGGTATAATAAATAAAATTATTCATTATAAGCCCTAAATGACATGGTTATTTTCTACCTAAATTTGATTAGTATAACACTTTGTAAAAAATGGTTTCAGTTAATTTTTAAAATAGATGATCATGTACTTATTACCAGCCCTGATTTATTATTAAAGAATAAGATATGTTTTATCCCAAAAAATAATCAAGAGGGGTGATATTGATACTTCATACTTTTAAAATAAGTACTAGAACATTATAACAAATTTAAATTTACCTTAGTTAAAAGAATTTCTTACCAAAATTGTATAAAATTGGAGTTTTAAGTTTTCTAAAAACCTTATAGAGATCTAATCAAACTCAATAACATAATTTATAGAAAATATAATTATTTTTATACTCTTTTAATAATAGTAAAATTTCAAGCAACACATGAAGAGAAATTATCAAGACTAAAATAGTATTTATAAATTAAATACAATTTATTAAATAATTTTTCTAATAAAATTATATCTTTAAACTAATAATAAGTGATGATACATTATATTATAAAAATAAATATTAATTTTATCAATATTAAATTGATAATCAATTTATTTAATAAATAAAATCAATATTTATTTAATATCTAATTTAAATTCCAATCCATTCCACATGATTTAAAACACAACAGTGAAAAATATTATTTGAAATGACACTTAACTTTCATGAGTGTGTGTAATAATTATATATTGGACTAGAGGTTATTGTAACGGAAGGATTAAATATGAAAAAATAAAAATCTGTGGTTTAGATTTAAATACTGGAGTGACACTTTATATTTACATAAGAACAAAAGTTATATAGAATGAAAGCTCATTTCAAAAGGTGGTAACCATAGGTTCCACCTTTACTGTGTTTGATATAAGTAGTGCACAATGTGAAAAATAATTTTTTTTAATGTATAGGAATCATATGATTCCTTATTAAGGATTATCCTAGAAGTGTTTAAACAAATATAAAAATTAAAGGTTTACTTGATTGTGTTTTAAGATTAAACTCATGTGAGTTTTAGAAACATTCACATTGTAATGGAATAAGTTAGAGACTTCATTATTAACTATGAAAGTTCTGAAATATATTTATTAGAATTCCCCAATGATGAATATGATGTTATTATTGTTGAGGTTATCTATAATGATGATGTTGGAAGGTAAACTAGTGGTAGGTCATATCAATGAATTCAATATGATATGAATTCAGTTTGAATCAGTTATGGTGATCCTAAGAGATCTTTAGTGTATATCTTTTTACACTCATACCTCTATTAGTCATGGGATATGATGGTTATCACAGTCGGTTAACCAGATTGGTTTTATTTTTTCTTGTACATACAAGGGAAATTATGTTTAAAAATGAAGTTATTTGGAATCATATAATGTTAACGATAATATATTCTTATGGTGTTTATAAAATAAGTAGTTCAATAACATAAAAAGGTCACAAAAATTTTATTAGACGAAGAATTCAGAGTTAGAGCTACTTTTTCGATGGTGTTCCCATGAATTGGTAATGTGGGAATAAAGTTCACCTGATTAAGGATTTCAATGAGAGGAAACTGATTTCTGGATGATACACCTCTTGATTTGGATATGTAAATCTTGTATGTGATGGTTTTGATAGATCTGCCTCTAAGTGATGAAATATCCCATGAGGCTTTCATTGTATAATTTGAATCATTATTTCACTAAACATCCATGAGGTGGAGTATGAGGAGAAATAATTATAGATGATTTTCAAGGTTCATATTTTAGATAGTAGATATATTAAGACTATTGAAAATGATATGTTTCCTTCCAGATAAGGAATTTATGTTTTTTGGAGATGCAATGTGTCTCACGCATACCATGATTAAGGGAAAACATAATTTCTATTGGATGGTAAAAAATTTTGGTTTTTATAAAACATTTAATTATATAGTGTGGAAGTTGTCATTTACTTACATAGATATATCATGGTAAGTTAAATAAGGGAATTTGTGCCACAAAAGATAATTTTAATGAATGATGTATTCTTGAGATGTAATTTCTGAAATTTTATGGCATGGTTGTAGGGGTCCCTTGAGTGAAAAAGAGATGATTGTACTAGTTTCTAAGGGTATTTTGATGATAAGAAACATATTATAAAATATGTTATGACTGTAGTTTTTAAATGTAGTCATAGCTGTCCTTCAAAATATAATGTTATGATCCAATTTAATGTATGTTAGTATTGTTCCATGAAAATGTTTGAGAAATATCTTCAGTTGTTTTAAATAGAGGGTCATTTTTTACATTACATTCATCAATGATGAATCTTGAAAGGTGTGTGCCTTATTTCTCCAGAACGTGAAAGAGGTATTTGAAACATTAATTTGATGGATACATGGGATGGAAATGCATTCCATGAATAAAATTAATTGTTTGATGTCTGAAATGATGGAGAACACGATAGAAAATATATTCATATATTATTCTAGTGAAATGGAATATTGATTAATAATAACATTCCCGGTAATCTATATCATAACAGATTCATAGTGAGTATGAATCGGATGTTAGTTAAAAATGAAAGGTGTGTGATAAAACATGTAGGATTTATCAAGATTTTTTTAGAGAAATCATTTATTTTTGTGGAATACATGATCAATAAGAGTCCCTATCCACCATTGGGGATTGAAAAAATGAAGTATATTAGTATAACCAGATGGAATAATTAACCCATATCAATGTTAATAGTTCTCTTCCTACATTGGCATCACTTCCAAGGAGATGAACAAAGTTGAAGATAAGTTGTAATCATGTTACTTCATTGTGTATGTTAATGAATTGTTTGGTGAACATGAGCCTCAACCCAACTGTAGAGGACTCTTAACATGAATCCATGAGACCCAGGATCAAATTTTGGTGGATGAATATTTTATGGATCCTCTAGTAGTCAATGTAGCTAGTATTGTAGAGGGTACTGTTCGGTATTTTAGTACATGGAACTATTCATTTGATAAGGTTTTCAGGCCACTAGTTTATTCCTGTGAGACCTTAAGGAATTAATTCTACCTAATTCTTATGGGGATGTATGGATTTCAGGCCACCTCAAGGCCTTCAAGACACCCCCACGACATTCGGTCCATGTGAAGTGTAGATGTTGGCCCTATAAGGAACGTGATCCAGATGAGGATTCAGAGAAGGAACATTCACCGGAGATGGGATAACCATATTTGGAAGAATGAGAGGGTATGAAAATTTACATTAGTACTAGGAATGTGTACCTCTTCACTAGATAGATATCTGACTAGTCATGTTAATTTGAAGAGATTCATAAAGATATAGATGTTGGGGAGAGTTCGTTCCAATATGTGTTTGGGATGATTCTGGCCTTATGACTCAATAACATTCTTGTCATATAATGTGTCTCTAAGCCTAATGGAATTTTATGGTTTCCCATTAAAACCATAAATGGTGGATAATAAAAAAACAAATAAAAATCTAAGGCCTTTCGGCTATTAATCTGGTTAATTAAGTGTTTGGTTTTTGACACGAGGACATCAAACATCTGAATGTTATTAAAAGGAAAAACTTCAACTTCTATGAAGATATCTAGTGGAAGGATCAAAATTTAGTGGAGACAATGGAAATTAGAAATCATTCATCATAGGCAGCAGCTAAAAATAATATATGTGAATAAATTAATGATATCCCTGTGAATTTAAAAATTAGGTTTACAGTACAAAAAACTGGTCATCTAATAAATGTTCTTGATGGTATTCACATTTTTTTAATTTTTCTAAATATAAAAGTAGAAAAATGATCTTAGAATATAGAGTCTTGAGGTATTGTTTCAAAATAAATAACATCAAAATATATAACTCCTATAAGATATAGTACTATAAGAATATAATCCCCAAATGGAATTATAGATATTTTCTAGAGTCAGGTCCTAAGTGTAGAGGTTCAAGAGAGATATACAATGCCACCTTCTCACAAATTATAGAGTCCATGAGTTTCTAAATGATGAGAGGATTATAAATTAATATAATCAATGTGATCTTTCCCTGAGATATATGATTGAAAACATTAATTTATTCAAAATTAGGGAGATATTATGAATTATTTCTATGAAGAATATTCATTAGAAAAATGTGTGTACCATCTGAAGGATGAAGTGGATATTAGATGGTCATACAAGTCATGAATATTCATGAAAGTGTGTTAATATATGTACATTTTATATTTTCTAAATTTCTTTTAAATATTATCTAAGCATAAGGATATTAATAAAGTACACACTACGGTTTATGAGGAGAATTGGCATTTGAAAAAGCTATAAATAGAGGAAAAATTCATTAATGGGAACATAGTTGATGAAATCTATATAGAGATTCCAATTAAATTCATGGTTCATAAGAACTAAGACCTTTTATGTATTTTAATGATATGATGGGTCTTTATGATTTGATAAAGGATCCAAGTTAATGGAATTGATTTTTCATTTTATTTATGGTAGAGAGTGGTTTTTTAAAGAAATTAAAACCATTTATTTTGTGGTATGGTTTACAAGGAAAATATATTTTACATTTTACTATAGATCTTGAATACATTGTTATTGTATATCTAGTTAATGAATGGATTTATGATTATTACGGTTTAATTATCACTAATATTTGAGATAAATTATCTCTTCTAGGAGAAATGGTTTTTAAGGACATGTATCATAAGGGACAAATATTTTAGGTACATTTCCCTCACTCAGTTTGACAACATATAAGAGGTATACAAGTGATTTTTTATGATCAATGTGAAATAAGTGACCAATACCCTAGAAATGTTTTTATATTAATCAAGTAGGAGTCTCCATGAACATAATTTGATTAAATTACATTGAGAAGATTCACTATGAATAATAAATTTGAAACCTGATATATGTCGTTGTTTTTACTTAACCCAACACTATGAACAAAGTGGGGGTTATTATAATGTCCATGTTGAATATAAAAATAGAGAACCAGGAGAATGTGAATTAGGTTATTCTATATATAAATTATATCAAAAACATTTCACTTTTCATAAAAATAGTTGATTCTTGGCAAGGGTTTGTTTTGTCAATCACTATTGAATCCTTATACACTTAGATTAGACTCACTATATATGAATTATGTTTTAGATTAATGGTTGTGACATTGAGTTATAATATTTAACATATATTTTCACGATCAACAATAGAAGTGGGGTACGTTTCGTTAATGGAATATGGGAATGAGATGATATGTTTGAGGGGTTAATTAAAATATATATGAATAGTTAATGATTCTATGATGATATTTTATGACTCACAATGTGAAATTCACTTGGAAAAATAATCCAAATTTTCATTATAAAAAATTGAAATTATGATAAATTAAAATTTAATCTTGAACTCTTTAGTTCACAGATTTAGGGATCTAGGGATCATAAATGGGACTTAGAATTTGGATGATATTTGGATATAGGTAATTGACAAAGATATGTGTAGGTAGTATTTAAAATTAGTTGGGATAGATTTTCTAGAAGCATAGTGTGGTAAGCTTGTTTCTATAAAGGATGAATGGGGAATTGAATAGATTTTCTAGTGTGGAAAAATGAAATAATGGAAATAGTTTATAAACTATTATAAATTTGTATATTTTTGTATTTAAAAAAAATTCAAAAAAATTATCATAAGGGTTATTCCAACATAATAATGAACCCTAGAAGACTAGAATCTGATGGAGCAGAAGAAAATTTTGGAGGAGTAGTTGAGAAATATAGAAAAATGAAATTTATATTAATATGGTGGTTTAGTTGAAATTTGGTTTCCATAAGATACGCATTTACATGGTTTAGTGGATGTAGTATATAAAGAAAAAAGGGCTTGTGTGAAATTAACTCTGCAAAATGTCATATTCATTCCAAAGGAATCCCCCATAATTTTTTCAATTAATTTTAAAACTAAGGGTAACTTGAATGGATCATAAGAGTAAACTCATGAGAGTTTCAGAAATGAACCTAATGTATCAATTGAAATAGTTGATTCAATGGTATCCTTTTTCCAAATAGAGTGGAATTCATGAAGGTAATATCTAAATCAATGTAGTTCCCATAGAAATTGAAAAATATTAAAAACAAATTCACCAGATTAACTCTACTATATTTATTAGGATGGATAATTTTTTATTTTAACTATTATTATGTTGTAATAATCATACAATTAACTGAATTAAAGTAATGATAGAATTTCACTATGGAGTTGGACTGAAATCAGAATGATGTAAAATTATGTTATTTGTTTTTTATTCTCTTATTAAACTTCTTCTAAAAATATTTTTTTTGTTTTTTGATAGATTGTGTGTTGTGGTAAGTGATTTAGGTGTGTTTTTCTACTATTATCCAGACACTATAATGTGGGATTTCACTAACACTATGTCGTTTATAGTAATTTATAGTTTATACCATCCATGGGATTTGTGAAAGAAATCCCTGATCCTAGAAAATATTATTATGACATCCAAGAGATGAGACCACAATATGGACTGGGTTATTTAGATTAAACAAACACCACTACCTAGTTTATTAATAATAGTGACTCTCTTATAGTAATTCAAGGTAATTAAAAATTAAATAATGAAATTTTTTAAAATATTATAGAATCCTTTTTCATAGTATAGAAACAATCATAAAATGAAAATTTTATAATGTATAAATTGGAACAATTTACTAAAAAAAATTGAGAATTGAAAAAGATGGAAAGCAAATTAATCTTTTTCTCTCCATGAAGATGATGATTAATTTAATTATATATTTTCTTTCACTACAATCACAAGTACTTGACATGTAATTAAGAATGATTTTTTAACATCAATCCCAACGGAGTATACACCATTGAAATATATGTGTTGTTTTTATTGAATAATATTAATCTAATGAATGTATTTTTATTTAATATATTAATAGTGAAATAAATTTAATATTTTTAATCGAACAATAGTATATGAACATTCATTTTATATTTATATCATCATTCTATCCCAAATTTTCACTTAAAACTCGCCATTTAAATTCAGTGATCAAATATATAGAATAATGTTGTGGAATCTATAATATCATCTATTAGGACTATGACTTATACATTACATAATATATAATTAAGTTAATAATTCACATTGAGGATCTTTTCAGGTTTAGAGTTTTAGAGAATTAGGCCCTAACTATTACATTACATATTAAATATTACAAACTAGACACTTGTACTTAGTATACATTTTTCGAAAAAATAAGAACTCTTAAAAGAGAACAATAATTCTATTCTTGATATAAATCTTCTTGAATTATTCCAATATCATACCCTTATTTATACCCTTTAAAAACATTTCAAAAACTTGGGTTGAGCATAAAAATATCATTACGGGTTATAAAATAATGATTGAAAACATTAGTTCTTCAATACATAAAAAATATAATATTTTTAACATACCTCTTGAAATCATAAGATTTATGAATAAAACATAAAAATCATAAATCATAATGGAAACATGTGGCATCCATAACATACTTTCATTGTAGGTTTCACAGCTAGATAGGGAGTTACACATGGAACCCCCATAATAGTATATTCCCTAACACTTTTAGTAGAGACATTCATGTTTGCCTATATCATGTCACCCAATGTATTGGAGAACTATCACCAGCTCTCCTGCCCTCATTTTGTCATGTAACCACTTTTATACATAAACAATTCCCAAGAACCATAACATAATCATAAAGCAAGCATAAAGGAAAGATAACATTTCCATATTCCAATCATAATATAACATTTAAAGATATTGACATAATTAATCCTTTCTCAAACACATTTTCAGTACCAAAATACATTAAAATGGTATATGTTATTTATTTTCCTTTTAAAAACATTATAACTTGTCAAGGAAACCATATATCAAATAATTTATGTGGTGGTAGAAAATTCTTTGTCATCGCATACATTAAAAATAAAAATTATTTTTTGTCTTTTATTAAAATGCTTCATTGAAAAATATTCCCTTTGAATTAAAATAAAATTAAAATGAGTCTATCAACCTTATAAAATAAAGTCGTGTATAAATAAAAATGTGCCTCAAGGAAAGGAGATTGAGACTAAGTCCCTTATAAAGATCATATTGTAAATAAAATAGATAGAATATGTGTATTCACTATAAGTACCCAAAAAAGGTATAAATAAAATATAGGATATCCAAATTTATTTCTCATATATTCATAGAACAACATTATCAAGAAGTAGAAAATTAACCCAAAGAAAGGAGATTGGGGTAAAGAGTTCCATTACCTTGTGTCTGACATGTCTCGTATGTTCCTTATAATTCATGAATAATAAACATAAGTTAATTTCTACTTTCTTAAGAACCCTTTTCAATTTTATAATTCATTTAATATCACTTATTAACATTCTATAACAATTATTAATTATTTGAGTTCATATCATACATTTTGTCGTTGATGGTAACTTGAGTAAAAACAAATTGGTTATAATTAAAAAATTTCCATGTGGTCAAAGGTGAATTATCTCCATAATTATAATCATTATTTAAATATCATATAAATCCATTATTTATATGTATTTATAATACTACATAACACTTGAATATATGAAATTAAATCCACCATTCATGGAGAAGGTAAGTTGTATGTACGCATAGGTCGACTCTCGTGGCTCGATTCTGGGGAATTCGACCATCATTGGATGCTTTTGATAGATTTTTTTTTGATTCATGGGGGCTTCAAGATTGTGCGGTGGTGGGTCTGCTTGATCGGAGCCATTTTATGATCTGTTTCACCTCATAGGATGACTTGATTGTCGCCTGGTACAGTGCCCCTCGTGCTTTCAACAGCTATGGATTTCACCTCCTTCAATGGTCCTTTGAGTTCATCATGAATCGGGAAGTGGCCTCGATAGTTGTTTGGGTACGTTTGCCTGACCTACTTCTCCCTTTTCATAACCCTTTGATTATTGGTATGCTGGGTAATATGGTCCGAAGGTATTTCTGTGCAGATGTCTGCACCGCTGCGTTTTGTCATCCAATCTCCCCTCAAGTGTGTGTCGAGGTGGATGTCTCGAAGGCCCCAACAGATTGGTTAGGGATCTCGGTTGGAGAAGGATTCAGATGGAAGCAAAGGATGCTCATTAAGTTATGGCATGTGTTTTTCTTGGGGTGCCATAGATTAGGAAATTTGGTCTCCATTTGTCACCGCAGTTAGCATATCCCAACTCTAGTGGCAAGTCCATATGAGGGGAATGAAGAGAAAGTGGAACACGTATCCCTATAGGACCGAGATAATACTGGAATGGGAGATCATGAGGAGGTAATCGGGGCTATTTCAAAGATAGTGGAATCAATTTTTCATTAAGACTGTACAGGAGTAGATCCTAGGTCCCGGGTGGATCAGCTTACTTTGGTTCCCTCAGAGGCAGAGAAATGTGTGAAGTTGAAAATGGTAGAACCAAGGGTAGCATATGTTTTTTCCTTCCTCAAAACAGATTTAAGAATTACTCCAACAAAGGAGGGCGGAAATGAGGTTGTTCAGGGAGGTGGGATACATGCAAAGGCAATGGATATAACATATTCAATCAAAGTGAGTGAATGGGCTATAGGGGATGATCAGGTTACCGGTGGAACTGGTGGTCAGGGATTGCAAGACACTAGCAAGAATCTAGAGTTCATGGGCTGAGGATATGAACTGAACTCTGGCTTGGACATGGTGCAGGGGAGCGATTTTCTGGTTGAAACATGAACTCAAAGCGGACAAAAGAGTCCGAATGGAGTGACTACATTGGGGACCTTAGACCCTAACACTCTCGGTGATACCCCTACTCCTCAGTTAAAGGTAGGGAATGGGGGGAAGAAGAATGGATGGGATAAAAAATAGTAAAGGGGGAGTCTCTAGGAAAGTAGAGGGGCATCAATGTTGGGTCGGGGATCATGATAGGGAACGGATTTGAGGGCATGGAGGTTCATGAACCCCCCTTTTCTGAAGAGGAAGTATCTTCAGGATATGAACAATGCAGTCAAATCCAGGTGGATAGCATGGAATTAGTTCAAGGGAAGGGGTGGTTGCGCCCAAATTTACCATACAGGTATGTTGTTGTTGTCGTACAGGTAGGGGTCAAATCCATAGGGACCGAAGAAGAAACCTAGAGATACTCTGATTTTGGAAGGATTTGGCTATGCAGTGGCCAAATAATTGGATTGGTTTGATTTGAATAAAGACTTATTTAATTTAAATAAAATAAATTAAAACATAGAATTACGTAGTCTAAAACAATTAATGGATATGAGTTGATCCTAATTTTTTACTAGGGTTATATTTAATGTATTTATGTTCTTATAACGTTCATTTCACTAATTCAAGATGTATCCACAAAATGATATAATTCCTCAACATTATTCACCAATTTAATCCCTACACAATTCCAAGGCTAATCACCAATGCACTTAGAGGATCAATTTAATGATCACTACGAGGAATTAGATCATTCTAGCACTCAAAACGTGTCATTGTTAATGTTTGCGAACATGAAGAAGAAAATAATCATCAAATGGAAATCATAAATTAATGAAATGATTATAGGATTTTAGATCATAAAATAACATCCAATATTCCCCATGAAACTCCCTAGGATCAACCCATAAGGGTGTATCCCTCCATTGATTATATGATCTTAAAGTAAGTAGAAAGCAGACTCATAGGGGCGGAATTGAAGAAGAAAAATAAAACAACAACGAAAACGCGATCACTCCACCGTTGTGTGAAAAAAATCACAAGGATTGGTGAGAATAAATTCACACCTTGAGGAAGTGGTTTCATGGTGATAATAGGAAGAATAAACTAAAACAAGAATAAGAACATTTATTGAAAATTAAGGTGATTGAAACAACATACATGAGAAGGAAAAACGATACAAGGATAATTTGGCATAATAACATTACAATGAAAACAAAGCCCCAAGATGATAAGAAAAATATGAGGTCTTTTACATTCACCCCCAGCCCTTTATATAAGAATATTAGGATCCTTAGGACCACCCCCAAATAATTAATTCACCCCACAACAATTAAGAGAGTCAAAATAAGGGTGATGAATCAAAAGGAAATTGACATTACAAAGTTGACCACAAAACCATCTAGATTTGTCCACTATTTTGATGTTTGAATTCATAATTAAAGAAGGCCGAATATGGAGGGGTCGAATAAGAGAAATATATTATCCCATCTTTCTTATATGAGCTGTTAAAATTTTAGGAAATTTGGCACCGCTGTTTGGATGTTATGGTCGAAATGGTGGGACGAATTTATGTGCATTAATGATGGGTCCACCATTTAAATCTCAACTTCAGATCCCTTTATCATCATGAAAACATTAGAATTAGCTCCTTCCACAGTTGAATAAAATGATACTCATATTTTGATCTTTATACTGTAGCAATTTGATCTTCATTGGTCTTGGTTTGTGGGCCCCACATTTTTTTGATGGACCTTAGACCCATTATGCTTTTTCCAGCAAGATTATGTATTCAGGTGCGAAAATCTACATCTTCCCTTATGATTAATCCATCAGACCTAAAAGAAAAAATGCTCCAAATAAAATGATGAATCTTATAACAAAATATAAAATTAAAATAATGAATATTTTAATTTCCACATGCTAATTATTGAGTGGTCCCAAATTGACACTTTAAGCATGAATTGCCTAATGTTGGAAAATGAAGTTAAATTTCTGAATTAGACTAAAATTGATGTTAATGAACTTTTAAACACATTAATATTAATATAATAAAAATGGATATTAGCCACTTTCAGTGACTAATCACACCCCCCAACTTGACTTTTTATATTCCCAAGAAAAATATATTACATATATGAAATTCAAATCCCCTTTTCCAAAAACATTTTAATACACATTGCTCACCCAAAGACCTCATACAAAAAAAATTATGAAACCCATCAAAATAATTTTAAAAATGCTAGGTCCATAAGCATATCCCAATCCCAAGCCTATTCTATTGTTCCAATTCATCCCCACATTTCATCCAGTTTTAATTAAGCATTATAAAGTATAGTGCATCACAAAAGATATGGGGCCCATTTTAGTGTTCAAAGGGGAAAAATGGAAGCGCTAGGTGGGAATCACATTAAACCTTAAGATGACTATCCTTTTTTTGATTTTTTTTGTTTGTTTTTTTATTAACCACAATAGATATGAAAAGACTAACTCTGGGCAAGACAACTATGGATTGGTGATCCCCAAGTGCAAGACGCCACACATGTTGTCAATTCCATGCTCTACAATAGAGATATAAAGCCTAACTCTGGGCAAGACTACTCTGGAGTCACGTTCCCCAAGTGCCGGACGCCACACATTTGGACAAAACATTGCTCTATGTGTTCATTATTATTATTATTATTCAATTTTTTTGATACTCTAATTAAACTAAAAGTGACCCCAGAACCCTACGCTATAATGAAAGGGACCCAAGAACTCAAATTTACACCCATGATCCAGTAGACGTGCATTGTTTCATTTTTATTAAGAGGATGAAAATGTAAATTTTGAAAAATCACATCGAACAACTGCACATTCCAAAAACTATGCTCATGAACTTAAACTTGCATTAAAATCAGAATAAAGGCATGCAGAATTTTTTGATATCCAATTTCAGAGTTTGCAATGTGTGTTATCATGTTCAAGTTTAATGGAATTTTTCATTTCATGCATGTTTTTATTCACAAAATAAAAAAAAATCATTTTTATCTCCCCCCAACATAGAATAACATTGTACCCAGTGTTTAAAGAAAAGGAAAGTTAGAAGGGGGTAGGAGAGGAGTTCAAAGAAGAAATTGAAAATGATAAACATAGAACAAATTCACCTGGTTTTTGAAGTTGAAGTTCATGATTCTCCAAATTACTCCTTCGATCTCTTGGGGGATGTAGTAATCTCTTTGATTCAACATGTATCACCCAAAATAGTTCATGAACCATACAAAGAAGAACAAAGAAGACAAAAAAACAACACAGTGATTTATTTATTTCCAAGTATCATCATTTTTATAGTTTTCCCTATTTTTTTAAATCAAACTAATGATACATTGTCTTCTATTAGATTTATGGGTAAGGTATTAATCAGGGATCATGCCATGCGACACGGATGAATATGGTGCTCCCCTTTCATACCCATCCACACTCATAAAAGAAGAATAGGTCAACAGTCTAAATTTTTTTAACCTACAAAAACCTAAATAAAATAAAATAAACTGATCATACATTGTATTCTATTAAATTTTTTGGGTCAGGTATTACTCAAAGATCACGCCACGTGACACTGATGAATATGGCGCTCCCTTTTCATACCCATCCTTACTCATAAAATAATAACAGTTCAACAGTATATGGTAATTTATTATATGAAAAAAAATATGATTCATAATGTTTAGAAACATGAAAACCATGGGTTGCCTCCCATGCAATGCTTTTTTTAACGTTGTTAGTTCGTCTTGTACCCCCCAACTTATCCAATTCCAACTTTCAAAATTTTAATGAACCCATCTTTCTACACTTCAACTTGATTGAGATTCACTGTTTTTTTAGAATTATTTCCTTGTATAAATCCATGTTCTGAAATGAATCTAAAGATACAAAGAATGTCAGAAAAGGTTGATCTAGTTGCATTTTTTGTGTTTCCAAATACATCAAGGTTCAATCTATCATTATTTTTTTTATGATAAGAGTGAATGACTAATGTATAGTCGCGCATATCACCTATGATGTAATTCTTGTGTGGGTAAGGATGGATAATGATTTTGACTTCTGATAGATTGCAATTTCCTAATAAATATTGGCAATTTGAATGAAAATCAGTTTCTTCTCCAAAAAAATTAGAATGAATTGGTTCCTTATAAAAATATGATTCATCTCTAAAAGTGTTCATTGGAATTATAAGAGTAGGTATGGGCTCAAGGTTTGGGATTTCTCCCAATTGTTCAGTGATTGGTGGTCTTAAAAATTCACTAATGGAGCCATGTTCAGGAAACTCAATCCATGATGTCAAATTATTATCTTTTGGATTCAAAAAATCAATTTCCTCCCGATTTAAACACTCTTCAACTTGAATTTAAAAATTAATTGACCAATTCACTTCATTATCTAACTATGATTTCCCAAACTCTAAAGTGGGTTCTTCACATGTTTTAATGTTTTTTAGTTCTAACCTCAAAGATAAAACCTCAAAATTCATTATCTCCATTTGATTACACAATCGTTCAAGAATTTTTTCACGATTAGGGTTGATAGATGTTTTTACATCATGGAATTCCTCATTAATAATATTTTCAATCATTCTTGATAGGTATGGAAATTGATCTTTTAAACATCCATCATTACAAATATTGTTCATGTTATCGGGTGTTGGGTATTCATTCAATGGTTGATCAAAGTAATTAAAAAAGCATGGTGATTCCCAATGTGGATTTTCTAATTGATTCCATCCTGAGTTTGTGAAGGGATATTTTTTTTTATAATCCATTGGATTCATTTAGAAATTTGGAATTGTGATTTTTGGGACTCAAAAAAAAGAATGGGGGAAATAGAAGAGAAATGGGATGAGAAAAGGGAAATGGGGGAGAATATAAAGATATTCTAAGGTAACTTACTTGGTCCCCAGAAATGGCGCCAAAATTTGTTTGCGCCAAAATTTACCTTACAGGTATGCGGTTGTTGTAGTACAGGTAGTGGTGGAATCCACATGAACCAAAGAAGAAATCTAGAGACACTCTGATTTTGGAATGATTTGGCTATGCAGTGGCCAACTATTTGGATTGGATTAATTTGAATAACTACTGATTGAATTTAAATAAAATAAATTAAAACATATAATTACTTTGTCTAAAACAATTAATGGAGATGAGTTGATCCTAATTTTTTACTAGGGATAGATTGAATGTATTTATTTTCTTATAAAGTTCGTTTCACTAATTCAAGATGTATCCACAAAATGATATAATTCCTCAACATCATTCACCAATTTAATCCCTACACAATTACAAGGCCAATCACCAACTCACTTAGAGGATCAATTTAATGGTCACTTCGAGGAATTGGATCGTTCTAGCACTTGATACGTGTCATTGTTAAAGTTGGCGAAGATGAAGAAGAAAATAATCATCAAATAGAAATCATAAATTAATGAAATTATTATAGAATTTTAGATCATAAAATAACATCCAATATTCCCCATGCAACTCCATAGGGACAAAACATAAGTTTTTATCCCTCCATTGATTCTATGATCTTAAAGTAAGAGGAATGCAGACTCATTGGGGCGGAATTGAAGAAGAAAAATAAAACAAAAACAACAAAATGCGATCACTCAACCATTGTGTGAACAAAATCACAAGGTTTGGTGTGAATAAATTCATACCATGATGAAACGGTTTGACGATGATAAGAGGATGAATATAATAAGAGAAGTACAAGATCTTTTATTGAAAATTAAGGTGATTGAAACAACTTACATGAGAAGGAAAAAACGCTACAAGGACAATTAGGCAAAATAACATTACAATGAAAACAAAGCTCCAAGATGATAAGAAAAATATGAGGTCCTATTCTATTCACCACCAAATACTTATATAGGAATATTAAGAGCCTTAGGTCCACCCCCTAACAATTAATTCACCCACCAACAATTAAAGAGTCAAAATAAGGGTGAAGAATCAAAAGGAAATTGACGTTACATAGTTGACCACAAAACTAGCCAGATTCGTCTACCGTTTTGACATGTGAATCAGTAATTGAAGAAGGCTGAATACGGAGGTATTATAGAAGTGAAATATCACCTTCAATCTGTCCTCGATGAGCTGTAAAAATTTCAGGAAATTTGGTTTAGCCGTTTGGAAGGTATGGTCGAAATGGTGGGATGACTTTATGTGCATTAATATCGGGTCCACCATTTAAATCTCAACTTCAGATCCCTTTATCATCATGAAAACTTTAGAATTATCTCTGTCCATAGTTGAATAAAATGATAATAATATTTTTATATTTCTACTGTATAAATTTGAGCTCCATCGGGCTTGGTTTGTGGTCCCCACATTTTTTTTGATGGACCTTAGGCCCATTATACTTTTTCCAGCAATTTTCTGCATTCAGGTGAAAAAATCTCCATCTTCCCTTGTGATTCATCCATCAGACCTAAAAGAAAAAAAGTTCCAAATAAATTGATAAATCATATAGAAAAATATAAAATTAAAATGATGAATATTGTAATTTCCACAATAAAATTATTGAGTGGGCCCAAATTGACACTTTAAGCATGAATTACACAATGATGGGAAATGAAGTTCAATTTCTGAATTGGACTAAAATTGATGTTAATTCACTTTTAAACACATTAATATTAAGTTGTTAACAATGAATATTAGCCACTTTCAGTGACTAATCAAGGGGCCTCATAGCCCCTGAAGGAAGAAGGGGAAAAATGAGCTCGAGATTCTGAAAATGTATAGTGGTCCAAGGGAAAAAAACCAAGGGATTCTAGGATTACTCACATTTTCCTATGCCGATGGAGACAAGGTTGGCCAAGAAGGATAAGAAAAATGGAAGCAAAGCACTTTCTAAGGGGGAAAGTGAAGATCCCATGGTGTGTTTGAATTTGATTCTGCACTCCATGGAAGAAATGTTAGACAAAGATGTCTGTCCCAATGTCTCAGAATAGGAGATCAAAATAATTTATGAAATAAGGTTACAAGCTGACACCAATGAGGAGCAAGAGATGTGGCTAGACAAAAAAGACCAAATTCTATCCTGGGGCTTAAATCAGGGAAAAATAAACTCAGAGGAATTCATCCAGAGAATGGAGAGGATTCTTACCCACTTTGATGAACTTATTAGAGAGGACCCAGAAACACAGGTTATTCCTTTGAAATGGTATCTTTATAGGGAAGCTAACTCGGGAAATCTAAGTCTCTTGTTTAATACTTTTGTGGGCTCTTTTAGCACATAGTGGTCTTGTATGTGTATTTGGTTTCCCATTTTTCCTCTAAATGGATTAATAAAAATTTAAATTTGGAGTGGAGTAAATTAGAATTACTGAATAATAGATATAAAAAAATATCATAAATATCATATACAGTTATATTTCTATCATAATGGCCACCTTGACAGGTGGTAGGGGAAAATTGATCAATCATTGTCTCGTGAGGTAGTAGTTCGCTATCCACAGAAACAGTATATTCTATTCGCATTAGACAAAGGTGTGTGTAAGTGTTGTTAGAATACATCTCATAGAAACAAACTAGTATCTTTATTATACTTTTTTTGTTATGTAAACATGTAATTAGAAGATCATAGGGAGTGGATAATGAAAATAATGGAAAAGAACATGAGAGAAGATGTTAACTTTTAATCGGGTACCTCCCTTTGGTTGGAACCAAAATGAATTATTGAATTGCCTTATACCTAGGGGAATTTATTTAGGAGGAATATATGGATGTTTGGAGATTATTGGATCAGATTTTGGACGATCCAAGAGGTATAGGAGTTGGGGGTAATGGGATAGAGATGATGACCTTTTATAAGAGGGGGGGTGGGGCTCTTTAGGAAAGTTTGAAAATATTATTTCATTATAAACTGAATTTATGTTCCAAAAGGTACCCAACTAATTTAGTTAAAATATAAGGTGATTATTATTATAAATACTCTCATCCAATTGGTATTAGACAAGTTTAGGTCATAAAATTAACCTTATCTTTTAGCTTTAACCCTTAGATAACTATTCTAACTTTTATCGTGTCCTCTTGTATATTAATACTATATTGTTAATATATTTAAAATAAAAATTAAAGAGACCCAAAATGTATAATTAATGAATTTTTCAACATCATATATGTCATTTGGGAGAATAATAGATTTTTATGATTGTATTTAAATTTAATAAAATTTTAATTGGTTGAAAAACTCATTTATGTCAATTTATAAACATTTCATATGGAGGGTTTTAAAAAATATATAACAACTTGATTCCTCAGAAAAAACATCATCAATTCAAAGATAAAAAATCATTATTATCCCTAAAATTAGTTTATGGCATAAAAAGTTTCAAAATAAATTTAATTTAATATTTATAATCTCATTTGTTTAAAACATTCATTAAAAAGGTAATCCTTACATCATTATTGTGTAATAAATAAATTTAATTATTTTATGTCTAAAAATTATAAATAATATTCCATTATGTATGAAATATTTTTAGCGTTATAATAACTATTTAATGTCTAAAATATCACTTATAAAACCCCATATAAATTTTTTGGTACTAAATGATATCTGTTTATGTTACATTTTCCTTAAATTTAAATTCATTTTTATAAATTCATTTTCATTTACAAGTGGCCCCATGGGTCCCCAAATCAACCCAAGGATGTTCATGGACTGAAATGTATCATAAAAATAGGGTTAGGACAAGTGTTACGGTAATTTAATATTATTATAATATTAATTTTTACCCTTATTTACCATATTTACCCTTTAACTATGACAAATAAAATATTTACAGAAGTTACTATTCATAATTTCTAAAAATAAATGTTTCCTATTTACACAATTTGGACCACATGATTCCAAATATAGAATCAATTTTTCCAAATTCAAAACAGAGAAGAAGAAAAAATTAATTTAAAATTAATTCTCATTGTCAGAACCAATTTTTTTTTTTAAAAAAGTTTAAACCTCCAAAAGATTAACATATGTTTGTGTCCAATTTCAATGTGAAATTTATTCTAATGACCAGAACTGGATTTAAATGTAAAATTATAATCCAATTACACATTAAAACCGATTAAAATAACAATATAACTATATAAATAAAATTGATGAAAATGCATTTTTCAATTAAAATGTGGTATTTTTCTCTATTCATTAAAATGAACATTATAAGAAAAATACCAAAATTTCATTCAAAGTAAATTTTTATATTACTCTTCTAAATTAGAATTTTATTTTTTTCAAATAGAATATAAATAAGTGGAAAAACTATATTTAAAAAGTGTTATCTATCAAAAGGCTATAAAACAACACTTTAATGAATATAGAGTATTTCAGGGAAAAATAGGATTAAATCTTGTTTTAAAAATATATAATTTGTTAGATAAATGTAAAGAAATTTAACAAACTTGTGTAATAAAAATGTAGTTAGTTATGTTCATTCATGGAAATAAAATGACTATATGTTAAATACCATTTAAAATAATATGATTATTATTTTATTTTTTGGTATAACTAAATGTTGTGTGCAACATAAGATTGCAAGGAAACCCGTTGTTGTGTGTTGAGTATGCTATCAGAAAAAGAGTCCCCTTTAACATAAAATTATTATCTTATTCATATGTATTAATTGAAATAAAAAAAGTGCCATTCTATAAATACTTGGGTCATTACATCCTTCCCCCAATTTTGAAATTGCATCCTCGTAATTTTAAAATTGGGCTTGAATACATCATTAGAAGTCCCACATTGGAAAAGCTGTAAATAAAACTAAAACGTTAAAATAAATAAAGAGAATTAAAAATGTCACCTAATATAACCCACACTAGGATTCCATGTAGGAAAAAATGGATATGGAAGAGAAACTAAGTGTCAAGTTCTGATGGAGATCGATAGAAAACATGATTAAGAGAAAGTTAACTATCTGAGGACCACAAACTTGTGATGGGTTAAATAGTCTTTGATTTCCCAGTAGGAAAAGTAAAAAAACAATGTTTTTTGTTTTATGTTCCATTTTATAAGGTTGTAGAATTTATTTATGATATTGAATAAGAACATAAGGAAATATACTTACTTTTCTATTATAGTTTTATCCTTTAATAAGTTTCAACCAAAAACTCATATTTTCTCCTAATAATGAGTATTCAAGATGACATGGTCGCATCCAAAGTACTATAATCAACTTATTGAAAATCCCATAATACTAAAAAGATGAACTATATATTTCCCTTGTCTTTAGACATTAACCAAAACCAAAATGGTTACTAAGATATTAGATAATACCAAAAATGATAAATAAATACAACTCTTATTCTCCAAAATTCAAATGAAAGTGCCTAAAATTTAAGAAATACCATTCAATAAATAATTTTCCATAATATAAATCAGTATAATCCAAACTAATATAGAAACCTAAAACTCAGAAGAATTTAATCACATAGTCTTCCATAGTGAATCATAACATTTATCTCCAAATAACATCAGATACTCTTAAAGTACCATACAGAAAAGTAATTAACCTAATCACATATTCTATTTGATAGGTCAATAATTTCTATAAATAAACCAAATTTCCATATGTCCACAATAAAAACATAGATTCCTCCAAAATAAAATTTCAACCCTTATTCCACAAATGAAATCCCATATTATTTTATTTTCCTTAGGAAAATAGTTTTCCCAAAAGAGAGAACATCTTCCAAAATAACCTTTATCACTTAATCAATAAATAATTTTTCTATACTAGGTATATCCATTTGATAAAACATATGTTTCAATAATCAACTTATTCTTGATCCATAAAATCATTTAACTAAAATAAACCAGTCATACTAACTAGTGACTTCACTTAGGCCAGTGGTAGGCGATGCACCCCTATCTCCCTTCGGTTGTGGGATTTATCCCTATGGCCTTATCGGATGTGATGAGTTTTCACCAATACTATGGGTTTTCCTTTTACAAAAATTATATATTTTTATAACATTACTAAAAATGAGATAAATTCTTCAAAAATAACCATAACATATTTTAACCACAAATGTTATCTTGTAACTCACATTTTCATCCCAAAATGTAATAACATGTATTTACCTCAAATTCAAGGATACTATAAACCCAAATGCTAAATTATAACTATATGTACCAAAAAAAAGATAATTCAACCTTGAATATCATTTTCACATATCAATATTCCAGGTTACACATACAATAAAAAGTCTTGCAATATAATCCAATCCTCAAAAGATCCTTAATACTTTTAAGCATTTCATCATCCTAAAATGTACCATAAATCATGATTCCTTTATAGGTAGACTTTTTACTCATTAAACATTCTTCAATATCCATTAACCATTCTTTTCCAACTTATTTTGCAATACTTATTTCATACAAAAAATCATGAAACATATCCTAATATTAAATAGTGTGTAAACATCATCTAAGAATTAATCCATACCTTTGATAGGTCATGTACAGTTTCATCATCCTCAACTAGAATGTAATTATGAATTGGTAAACAAATATTTTTATGATTATATTGATCCCATTCCCAGACCTTCTGTATAGGACATCTATTTTTTGAATGACCGTGCACAGCAAATTTAAAACATTCAATTGATCTTTCAGAAAGAACTTCATTCCCTTTCCTGGAGTCAATTGGATGATTCCTTTTTCCATGGTAGGTTATTGTTTTATGAAATTCATTACCACATATATAGCATCTTTCCATCCCTTTGAAGGATTTTCTTATGTGTTTCTTTCCACATCCATGACACATAAGTTTTTGAATATAATTGCCTTTATGATTATTACCTGAACATCCATAGGGATATTATTTATTTCATATGTGACACCTTATAAAAATCACCAAGGATCAGTTGGTCAATAATGACTCCAGATAGTTGGTTGAGAATAACCAAAAGAGATATCATTGCAACTCCCATTTCATTCGATTTATTAATTAGAAAACCATATTATATTTCTTCAAATACTTTTTCACTTGGGTGCCAACTAGATCGAGGCATTTACTAAAACCAAAATGGTTGGTGTGAGTATATCAATAAAATCATTATATAATATCTTATGAGGGTGATAAACACTAATATATACATATTGAAGTTATCTTAATCAAATTCAATTTATCTAAAATAAATCTGACTCTATATAATATTCCAACCATTATGGTTATGTCACTTATGTTGAATTAACATCGTAACCGATAAAGTTATCTAAACCGATCATTGATATGAACTGTAAGGACCCGACCGTAAACAATACATAATTTGGAATTTAATTAATAATTCACATTGAGGACCTTTTTAGGATTAGATTTTTTTGATAATTAAGCCATAACTATTGTATTACATCTCAAATATTGTAAATTAGAAACTTCTAATCAATATCCAATTTTTCCTAAAATAAAATTGCTTAAAATAAAACAAGATTTCTTTTCTTGATATAAATCTTCTCGAATTATTCCTTTCTCTTACCCTTTCTTTTACCATATGAAAAACATTTAAAAAACATGGGATTTTCATAAAATGATCAGTAAGGGTTATAAAATAAAGAAATAAAACATTAGTCTATCAATACAAACAAAACATAAGCTCTTTAACATACCTCATGAAATCATAAGATTTATGAATAACACATAGAAATCATAAATCATGAAGGAAACTTGTGGCATCCATAACATACTTACATTGTAGATTACATAGCAACATAGGGAGACACATTTGGAATACCTATCAAAATATATTTCATAAATCACTTAGGAGAAACATTAATTTTTACCTCTATCACATTACCCAGTGTGTTGGAGAGATATCCCAAGCTCACCCACCCTCGGTTTATCGTGGAGTCACTCGTATACATAAGCAATGCCCATGAACCGTAACATAATAATAAAACATGCATAATGGAAAGATAGAATTTCCACATTCCAATAAAAAATTAACATTTCATGATATTGACATAATCAATGCATTCTCAAAAACATTTTCAATACCAAAATAAATGAAAAGGTTATATGGTATTTATTTTCCTTTTAAAATAGTTACATCTTGTTAAGGAAATCAAATATTAAATAATGCTCATGGCGGTGGAAAGGTGTTTTTCATCATGTATGTTAAAAAGAAACATTATTTTTGTCATTTAGAAAAATTATTTGAAGACAAATATTCCCTTTTAATGGAAATACAAGTCAAATGGGTTATATACTGTATAAAATAAAATCGTGTATAAATAAAAATATGCCTCAATGAAAGGAGATTGAGGTGAAGTCCCTTATAAGGATCATTTTGTAAATAAAATAGTTTAATTATGTTTATTCACAATATTTACAAATAAATAATGTGTAAATGAAATATATTATATCAAAATTAATTTCTCACATAGTCATAGAACGACATAATCAATAAGTAGAAAATTAACCCAAATAATGGAAATTGGTTTTAGAAGTTCCCTTACCTTTGGTCCGAATTGTCTAGTATGTTCCTTGTTCTTTTGAAATAATAAACTTAAGTTAATATATAATTTCAAAAGAATATTTTTCAATTTAATTATTCCTTTTATATCTCCTATTAACTTTCTATAACAATTAGTTAATTTTTCTTAATTAATATCAGACATTTTGTCGTTGTTTTGAACTTGAGTCAAAAATGAACTTTTTATAATTAAAAACATTCTATGTAGTCAAAAGTACATTATCAAAAAATTTATATTAATGATTTAAATTTCATATAAATCCCGGGTTTATATTTATTTATTTATAATAGTACATAACAATTGGAGATAAGAAATGAAATGCAATGTTCATGGAGACGGTAAGCCGCACGTAAGCATGAACGCTACTTTCATTTCTTCTTCATATTTAAAAGAATGAAAACATAAGGATACATAGGTATATTATAATTTCATTATAATATCATATTTATTTATGTTAATGAAGTTAATTAAATACATCCTTTATACGTTCCATGAATGTCATGAATGAGTCATATCACTTGGAGGGGGTGGTAGTCCGCACTTCCTCAAATGAAATTATCATATTTATAAAACATTAAAGGCATAATGGTATGTTATAAATGATAATTAAATTATTGTATAGATAAAATAAATATCATAAAAATACTATATAATTACAGTTCCATCATAATGTCCACCATGAGAGGTGGTAGGGGAAATCAAACAATCATCGTTTCGTGAGGAAGTAGTCCGCCCTCCACAGAAATAATATGCTCTATACCCATTAGACGGAGGTGTGAGTAAGTGTAGTTATAATACATATCATAAAAAACATGTTATATTTAGGATAACTTTTTTTATGTAAAAAAATAATTATAAGAGCATAGGGAGTGGAGAAGGAAAATAAATGAAAAGAACTTGAGAGAAGATATACCCTTTAAATACGATAACTACCATTGGTTTGAACTAAAAGGATTTCTTGAATAGAATTATACGAAGCGGAAGGCTTCTAGGATAAAGATAGATATTTTGGTAGCTTATTTTATCCATGTTTAGATGATCCGTGATGCTTCAGAGTTGTGTGTAATGGGTTAGAGGTGATGGACTTTTATAAGGAGTGAGTGGCTCTTTAGGAATGTTTGAAAATATTATTTTATTATAACCAGAATTTTGATTTCAAAATGTACCCAAATCATTTAATTCTATGATAAGGTGCATATTGGTCGAAAGTTTCTCAGAAAATGGGTTTTATTCAAGTTTAGGGTCTAAAATGAACCTTATCCTTTAGCTTTACCCCATAATTTACTAATTTAACTTTTACCATGTCCTCTTATATATTCATACAATATTGTTTATATATTTAATATAAAATTAAAAGGAACATAAAATGGATACTTAATTACAATTTTAACATGATATATTTCAGTTGGCCGAATCATAGATTTTTATGATTATTTTGTCATTTATTAAAATATTAATTATTTTAGAAACTCATTTATGTCAATTTATAAACTATTCATATCAAGAAATTTAAAAATCTATAACAACTTGATTATTTATAAAAAAACATCATTAATTAAATGATAATAAGTCATTATTATCCCTAGGATTTGTGTATGGAATAGAATGTTCCAAAATAAATTTATTTTAATATTTATAATCTCATTTATTTAAAAAATTCCCTAAAAAGGTAATAACTACATCATCATTATGTCATATATAAAATTATTTATTTTATGTTTAAAAATTATAAATAAAATACCGTGATGTAGGAAATATTTTCATCTTTCCAATGAATATTTATAGTAAAAAATAAATCTTATATAACCTTATATAACATTTTTTTACTAAAAGATACATGTTTATGTTACATTTTCCTCAACTTTAAATTAATTTTTATAAACTGTCATTTTCACTTACAAGTGGCTCCATGGGGTCAAAAAATCAACCCAAGGATCCCCATGGTCGGAAATGTAACAGCTAATATGGTTATAACACATGTTAGAGTAATTTAATAATATTATTATAATATTTTTTACCCTTATTTTCCAGATTTACCCTTCTACCTAGGTAAATAAAATTATTACTGAAGTTTCTATTCATAATATCTAAAAATAAAAGTTTCCTATTTATACAATTTTGACCTCCTTATTCCAAATAAGGAATCTATTTTTACAAATTAAAAACACTTAATTTTCAAAAATTAAATATAAAATTAATTCATGTTGCCCCAACCAAAAAACGTTTTTTTAATTAAACCCCACAAAAAGATTAACATGTGTTTATGTCCAATTTCAAAGTGAAATTTATTATAATGAACAAAATTGGATTAATAGGTAAAAATATAATCCAATTACACTTTAAAACTAATTAAAAGAAAAATATAACTATATAAATAAATTATATGAAAAGGTAGTTTTGAATTAAAATGTTGTATTTTTCACTATTCGTTAAAAATGGACTTTATCATGAAAATACCAAAATTTCATCCAATGTAAATTTTAATGTTGCTCTTATAAATAATAATTTTAATTTTTCAAATATAGCATAAATAAAGTGACATAAACTATATTTAAAAATGGTTCTCCATCAAAAGGTGGTAAAACGACCTTTTAAATAATATTAGAGTATTTCATGATTAAAATAAGATTCATTCTTATTTTAAGAATATAAAATTTGGATAAATGTAAAGACATATAATAAACATGCGTAATAATAATTTATTTAGTTATGTTCATTCCCTTAAATACAATGACTACATGTTAACTACCATTTTAAATAATAATATTATTATTTTATATTTCATTATAACTCAATGTTGTGTGCAACGTAAGATTTCAAGGAAAACCATTGTTGTGTGTTGAGTATGTTATCTGAGAAAGAGTCCTCATTATATTAGAATTAATATCTTATTCATAAGTATTAATTGAAATCAAAAATTATTATTCTATAAATACTTATGTCATTACATCATCTTTATTTGATCACAGAAGTTATTGAAATTTAATATGATGTTTCTAATTGTGGGGGGTAATGAATTTGAAATCATTAGAAAGGAAGTTATGGTCACATAAATGTAGTTTTTGGTTTAGGTGGATTCTAAATAATTATCATTTTTATTATTTTTAATAAAAATATATCTCTATATATTCATGGAATGGAAATATGAATTTCTTTTCTACTTCACATTTACTACAGTGTCAACATGATAACTTCTTCATTAACTCGGCCATTTAAAATTTTTCTTTGACTAACTAACATGTTCTACATGATATATTCTATTTAACTACACTAAAAAATCAATATTCATTTATAGTCAACCCTACTACATTTCATGGGAATAAACTGCATGTTTCAGTCCATTTTTCTACGAGGATGACTAATAATATCAAAAAATTCTGAACATTTATTCATAGTAACATTGATTTTTATGTATGAAAGATAATGGAAAAGTATAACTAAAAATAGGTTTAGTGTGGAAAAATTCACAACAGATTCAATAAATTCCAAAAAAAATACTTTACAAAAAATAATAAAATAATAGAAACAATATACATAATTTGTGATGATTAAAAAGTAGAAATATTTTTCCCTAATAAACTCTTAATTTTTACATTTGAATATTATGATAGATTAATATAAATTTTCATATAGCATATAAGGTATAAAACTATTTTAATAGATAATTATACAAACATTTATACTTATATCTCTCTAAATTGTTTTACTTCTTTATTAAAGTTAAAATGCACAATTATGAGATAATAAGAGTAAAAAATGCGAATTTTCAAAGTATATCATGTTTAAAAAAATAACGTTTATAATTGATCTAACTATATATTAAAGTAATATTGACATTATTTAAAATATTTTTGAAATTTAAAAATATAAAAAATAACATTAAATATATAAAAATAATGATAAATAACAAGGGAAATATAATATCATTAATAACTATCCAATTGGATACATACATTTATAAAGAGAAAATAACAATCAAAAGGTAAATAAAAATTATAATTAAAAAATCCATCATTTATCCTTTGAATAAAATCTTTAATGAAGATACGAATTATACAATAGATGGTATCTGATTAGTTTTAGAGGGTGTATAAGAAACATGGGTGGATGTATAGTTGATGTTGTTATGGGTGAAATACGAAAAATAGCACGATTATGTGGAAAAACATTGGAACTTCATAGTCTCTCCAAGATTTAGGGTTAAATAATTCTAGTGGACAATGGTAGAGTGCCTCATAAAGACTTTATTCCTTATACTGTGTCAGATATTATAATATTGTATTATGAATTATCTCAAGACCAATAAGGATGACTTCTTGAAAAATATCAATTTGAAAATTAATTTAATTAATGTTTATGAATAATTATACTTTATCTCTAAATTCTATTTTAATATATTTTTTCCTTAGGAATCGTTATATTTTGAGTCAATATATTTATTTGATTCTCTATATCCACAATTGTATTGAAATATCATTCCATATTATTATCCTCTTTGTTTATAAATACTCTTATTAATAATATGGTTTACCACCATTATTTAAAATATAGTATTTATTTCCTTTTTTTATTAGGATGTTTATTTTACTCATTGACGAAGGTTATTATCCTTGGGAAAATTTGGTATTAATTCCCTTTTCATTGAAATGTCATATTCACTAGTAGTAAATTGGAATTGTATTAGGTTAAATAAATGATATTATAGTGGCCTTGAATGGTGTTAGTTGATCTATCACCTCATTAATATAATATAACTTTATTGGATTAGAAAAAAAATGGTTAGAGGAAACAGATTACTTGAAAATGACTGAACATTCACTTTAACTATTATAATGATATGATTAAAATTGAATGAAACATATTCATTGGAAGATTCTAATACATGAAATTTTTATAATGTATATGATACTCTGGTAGAAACCCCAATAGTAAAATTGTATTAAAAATTTCTAACTCATCAAATCATATAATATTAATGTTATAAATTGAGAATAATTTACATTTCATCTCTAAAATAATGGTATTTGTTTTTAATTTCATTACCTAATTCATTTCCTTATCAAATACCCTTTAAAATATTTAATGCATAATTTTTATATAATAAATATTAAAATTATTGATTTCTTCTATAACTATACTAGTCATGAAAGGAGTAATAATGGATTTCAAATTCTTATTTCATGAGAAACATCTGTACATTACATTGCTCTATTTAATATTGGAATTTATATACATTGAAAATAAAATACTCAAATAATTCATAATAACTCTTCCATTTGGTAGAATATGAGATAAAAATATGGCAGTTTAGTCCAATTAAAATCACTTTTAATATCCTCTTCACAAATCAGGATCATTTTCAATAATAATAGAAGGTTTCATAGCAGCACTTATCTCAGATGGATAATGTATTTTTTTCTTCAATTTTATTAATAAAATACAACGGTATAATATAAAGGTGTTTAATCACCAAAGTATTGTCCTAAAAATAGGTATAATATTCTCAATAGGACTATCCTACTTAGTAATATATTGAAGATAAATTTATAATTAATTGGACATATTTCCCCATAATTAGAAAAAAGAGAGATGTGAAGAGCCTTAATGAGATTCTCCTAATCAATCATAACAACCATGGAACACTCTTTATATTTTTCAATATTTTATTCAATATTATGGGTTTCTAGAAAAATAGTTTTATTTTCGAACACTTCGATCTCAACTTCAATTGTATTTCTTATTTTGGATGTTTTCTATTTTTTATTGAACTACTTCAATTCTTCGAGCCAACTCAGTGAGTATCCCATATACTCTGAGATTCTTATATGATGAAATATCTTTACATCATAGGGAGAGTATAAGTTAACTCATTACCTTTATGGTTATGGGTTAATTTACTTTTATTAGTTCTCAATTACTAAAATATGATATTAGATTATTAAAAACAGCCACATTTTAATCTCCAATATCTCTAACATCCTTGTCAAACATGAGTATAACTATAAGATAATCCCCATTTCTAATAAGTTCATCATGATATTTTCTTGGATCGATGAATCATTTAAGTTAATATAGATCTAAGATATATTACTAATATTTATATAAAATATCTCTATCACAGATGCAATACTGATTTCAAGGGTTCCAACAATCCCCCATCTACATGCATATTCAATTTATAAACCAAATACATTGAGATTCATCCAATATTTTATTACCTTTTATTGATAATTTTTTTTCTAAATATATTTAGAATAATATTTCATATGTTATTGTTAATATATTAGTATAATTTGTGAATTCATCCAAGTTTATCATAAAAAATAATTGTATGTTAATCTTTTAACCATTCCTTAACAGATACAATAGAAAATACTTACTAGTTTTTATTTGATAAAAAATTTACATTATATAGTGTATTAATATTATAATATATTTTATATAAATATTTCTTCCAAAATTTAGTTCCACTTTATTAGGCCACTTTCCTTCACTATTATAAATTAAAAACACAATTCATCTTAAAATATAAAATTTTAACTATTCTAAGGAACTGGGTTGGTAGTGTAGAAACTCTCCCTTGTGAGGGATGTATAATGAAATAGACCACTCCTTTTAACCCATTTAAACCTAATCCCAATTAATAATTTAAATTTTAATTTATTTATTATCATCTTAAACTAAATTTTATTCAAATAAATGAACACTACCATCCAAGAGTAGAACATATTTTTTGAATATAACTTTTATTATTCTAATTATTTAAAAGAATCAATTTACATTAGACTACAAAATTTAAACACATTATCTTCAGATTTTTCATAAATAACATGGCTTGACCTCATATACGTGGATTGAATATACTCAATTATTTTGACATGCTACCATGTAAGTTTTTTTTGGGTCCTTCATTACCCATGGAGAAAAAGTGACCTTTAATGCTTAATATAATTGATCTGAATGATTAAATGGAGGTTTAATGATAGGATGATTGATTTTAAGACATAAGGAAATAACATAGGTGTTTTTTCATGTCAATAGTAATGTTAATTAGGCTAATATAGGTTGGTTAAAGGGGTTATAGTATGGTATATTCAAATAATTTGAAACTATGGGGAATAAATAAAAAAATGATTTAAATACAATAAAAAACTAGAATAATTAAAATTAACTAAATAATTATTTTAAATAAAATATCAGAGTTAAAAATAATAAATTATATAAAATATATAACTAACAATATTTATAATATATTAATAAATAAATGTATCCCTTTAGCATAAAAAAAGAGTAAGATAACACAATAACAAGGTAATAAGAAAATAATTTGATGATATAATCAAATAATTAAATCAACATAAATAAATAAATAACACATCACAAAAAGTCATGTAGCTTGTTATTCTACCAAATTTTATTTGGGATATAATTAATACTTAATGATTTAATTCTTTTTTGAAAATAATGATATACTAAATTCTAGTATCAATGATTTCTATGGGAATATCAAACTTTTTAGAATAACAAGTAAGGTAGATATATTGTATCACCCCTATAAAATTGACACATAAAATACTGGATGTTACTACCCATGTAAACATGGTGACAATTTATTTTCTAGAGACCACCTGATTTGAACTCTATACTAAATTGTGATTAGTTGGGAGTATTGATTTGGATTGGTGACCCCCCGAGAAGTTTCTCATGGTTTGTTTGAGTGAATAAAAACCACACTAAAAGAACATATGTTCTTCAATGGGGGTAGTCATTAGGAAAATAAGTGAACCATGTTGGTAATATAACATTGGGTCATAAAACTGGTGTTTTGGGAAGGCAAAAAATGTATCAAAGGGGGGCCCATGGGGTTAGATAACTACGTTCATTGCCAGTGGAAGGTCAGGTCATGAAAAATGATATCACTAGAGGTTGGGTATCTTTCCTTGATGTATATACGTTGTTGGGGGTGTTCTCAGTATAATTGAGGTATGATTTACTTTCGCTTCATAGGTAGATATTTTCATGTTTCTAACCATCTCTCAATGTAAGTAACCATAAGTTTCCATGGTTTCTTAGTAAAATATCCATTTATGAATGATTTGAACTAATCTATTCATTTCATAATAGATCTGAGTGCTTTGATATTCCTATAAATCTTTATTGAGTTGTCAATTTTTGTATCCTTGATAATTGTTTTGGTGTTGTCTATTTATGTTGTATATAATCATCCCTATGGGAAGACATTTAAATAGGATGATGGAGGAAGATGTTGTTGAACCATAGTAAAAAAATTCTCCTGTTGAGCATACTCTGGTTAAGATTGTTTTTTATCTATGCTCTAGGGTAGATAACCAAACCAAATCTCATTCAAGCTCCCTTAGTCAAACCATTAATGAATTAATTGAGAAATAATTATAGATAGGTCCTTCTCCATAATCCACGGGTATTCCGAGCACCAAATCGTCAACAAGAGTCTAAGGATTGGATGAAGATGTTCGAGTAACTTTTTGAGTTCTTGAAAATTCCCAAGTCAATTAAAGTGAAATGTACTACCTTCAAGATTGAGGGATCTAGTAGGATATATTGGGTTTAGATGGATGTGGTGATGAAAAAAAAGGTATTGGAATGTAAATTCATTAGACATTATTTAATTGAGTATATATATCAAGAATAAATTATCTTTGAAAATTCCATGGAGTTTCTCAATCTCTATCAGAGTGATTAGATTGTAATAGAGTATGCCAATAGTTTTGATGATCTTGTTCAATTTCTTCCTAAGGTTATGAAAAATGAGAAACTAAAGTCATGTATGATTGAGTTGGTTCTTTGAGATTATATTGAATCTCATTATTTGATGATAAATATAAATTTTTTTGAATATTTATTGGATAGAGAGTTGATGGATGAGTTTGACATGGCTGGTAAGTAAGGGTTGAAGGGAGATACTTTTTCACTTAATGGAAGTTTTTTTCATTAATATAAATTAAATAAAAAGTGTGATGTGTCTCATAGATGATCTCAACAGTAGGAATTATCCATCCCTCCTAAAATTCTTGTAAGAGGCCCTATGATTTTCTTTTAGTGTGTAAATATTAGTCATTTAGAATGAGTTCGTACTGAGGCATCCGGGGTCTTTAGTTCTTATAGATGCTATGGTAACTTGTGTAGATTTTTTAATGTCATATCTTTTGCATATAGTGTACTGGGATAACCATCAACTAATGGAAGTAGTATTAAATTTTTTCTTCAAGAACTATGTTTTTCCTTCCACAAGAGTCTGGAAAAAAGATTCTTCAGGCTCTGGAAGAGTCTAAAGAGGAAGCTAATGCAGGTCCAGTAACAATGATAGGGTCCATCACTATAGCTTCATCTATAGTGAATACTTAATTTGATACAATTTCTTATATTTAATTCATATCACTTTGTGTTTTTGATTTTATAAATGTTCTTAATGATATTTTTTCTTATGTTATGGATATTAATACACCCCTCAAAATAAAGAGAGAGTAGGGCCTTTGATGTATCTAATTTCTTATCTATTAGAAATTGATCTTACCTAGTATTTTATTTTTCTCAAAATGAAATATATTTACATAACTATTGATATGGTTTGGCTTTATACACATAAGTCATGGATTGACTATTATCATTGGCATGTCTCTTTAACTATGATTTATATGGTTTGTGTTGTTTTTTATAGAGAGTTAGACCCAAGATTGGGTAGATATGGAATATATATTTTGGTTTTAGGTAGGTTAATATATGAATATTCTTTGGAAATATAGATATATTAATTGATTCCTGATCTCCAACCTGTTCTCATCATGTTTCTTAAAAAAATCCATTATATTACTATGGTTTTCTACCAGTAATGGGGTTGCTGTTCTCCATTGACATATTTTTTTATACTCACCAATTATTGATTCACTATTACCATATGTCACCATCTGAATTAAAATATTGGATGATATAGTTGGATGATATTCTGGATAGAGGATACATATTCTCAAGTGATTCGCTATGGGAGGTATAATTTATTTTTTATGAGAAAACTAATGAATCACTTTTCCTATGTGTTGATTATCGGAATATAAATAGGATTATGGTAAACTATATATAATTCTTCTCATTTAATGATGGTTATTTTGAGGCAATAATTTGGGATAAGTGTTTCTCAAATGTTGATCATAGATCCAGTTATCACCTGTTGAGAATTAACGGATCATTAATGTTGAAAATTACATTTGGGAGTATCTTTTTCTATTATGAGTACCTTATTATTCCATTTAGTCAAACCAATACGTATATATTTTTTTGGATATGATGAATAAGATATTCCATGAGTACCTTGATGCATTCATGGTATTATTTGTGGATGATATTTCTATTTACTCCAAAAATAAGGAATACTATGTGCATTATATTAGATTTGTTTGAGATATTTTGAGAGATCAAAAACATTTTGTGAATATTTTGAAATATAATTTTTGGATATGGGAATTTATTTACATGGTGCATGTCATTTAGAAACATGGAATCATAGTCTATCATGAGAAGGTGAAGGATTTTATGACATTGGATAAAGTGGATAAAATTTTACAGATATAAAAATACTTTGTCATGGTGTGATATTATAGTCGGTTGGTCAAATATTTCTCAATGTTTGATTCTCAAATGACCTCTCTCACTCTAAAAGGAGTGAATTTATTTTGGGAAGTGAAATTACAAAACTATATTGATGAGTTCAATTATATTATGAATTATTAAATAGTTTAGATTCTTTTAGAGGTTGGGTTTCGTTATTTAGTCTTTTCGGATTTGTTCTGTTCCAATTTGGTCCATATTCTTATGGATGGTGATTGTGTAGTAACATATTATTCCTAAAAGATTAGGCTACATTAGAATTAATTATCAAATCCATGATCTCTAATCTGTTGCTATAAGGTATTATCAAAAGTGCTATATGCATTACGATTTTGGAGAAAAATTTACTATTTATTTAGACCCCAAAATCTCGAGTAATATATTTTTATCAAAATGATCTAACCCATTGATAGAGTCATTGGTTGGAGTACCAGAAGTTTTTTGATTTTTTTCATTGCCTACACCCCTGTAATGTGGAATTTCATTTATGATAATTTGAGTATAAAACTACCAACACATGGCATGAAATAATAATTATAAGAGTGTAATATTATGGAACTCTATGATTAGTTTCATTTGGAATTCTAAGAGGTAGTGACATAGTTTTTATAGCATGTTTTCAGTGGACTTCATCTCATCTTAAGATGATTCTACCATAGCAGCAGCTTGATGATGATTTTTATATAATTAGGGACCCTATCAATATAGTAGAGATACCATTTGTGGGTGGATTGTTTATTCGTTGGGTATCCTATGTTTCTGTTACTGAGACATTCTTCCTTTCCCTCTAAGATAGGCCATGTTGGGTGATATTCATAATTCCTAGTGGGAGGTGAACCAGAGTTCCAAAAAGATGTTTTTTGATATGTGGTGGCTATTATAGTGTGTAGGTGTGAGTTGAGACATAATTTACTTTGTTTCTCAAATTCATACCATTCAATAAGTCAAGTAAAAGAACCAAAAACCTTCTAGTTTTCTTCATATCCTAGTAGTTCTAAACTGTAAATGTGATAATATTTTTATGGACATTCTGGTTGGGTTTCTACATACCCCTAGGGGAAGAATACAATATGGGTAGTGATCAATCTGTTAAAAAAGTCATTTCACATTATAACCACTTGAGATACAATAAATATTGAGGATTTTAATATCTCTATATGAAATAGATTTTCCATTTTCACGGAGTTCATTATACTATAGTATCTAATAGGGATACCCATTTTACAAAGAATTTATTTAGAGGCATGTAGGTGAAAACATGATCCAAGGTATATTTGAGCATAGAATATCATCACAAGATGCATGTCATGACATAATGATAAATATATATTCTTTAAAACATACTTAAATTCTTAAATTTGGTGAAGCTTAGGATAAACATTTGGGATTGGTTGAGTTTTTTTATAATAATTTTTATTAGTATATTATCAGAATAAATCATTTTATGGACATTTATGTTTATCATTGTAGATATTTGTTGTGATAGTATGATATCAGTAAAGCTTCTATTGTAGGATAGTTCTTTTCCCAAGAGATGATAAAAAAGATTCAGTTATTTCATTAGATTATCATGATATAATAGTTAAATAAAAATTCTTATGTTGATAATAATGAACATCCTTTAGTGTTTTCAATATGTGGGTGGGTGATTTTGAGTGTTTTCACCTCAGTTTTTTCATTGATCTCTTAGGAAATAGGGAAATCTTCCACAATGATTTGTGGGACCTTTTGTGGTTTTATAGTCTGTTGTGGAAGTGTCTTACCATTTGTAACTTCCAACATAGTTGACTTTCCGAAACAAAAATTTTCATGTACCACAACCCAATATGTGTCATTATGACCCTTATCATGTCCTTATTTGGGAAAATAATGATCTTGTACTTGATTTTTCGGTGACTCAACATCCAGTTGGGATTGTTGGTTCTAATCCAAAGTTACTTTATAGGAATATTGTACCACTGGTTCAAGTGCACTGGTAGCATGGTTCTAATTTTCACGATACATGGAATCATGAGGTACATGTGAGTGAGTAGTGTCCTCATCTAATTGATATGGAATATACATGATTGGATTTCTCAGGAAATAATGTTTTTATAGTGGGGAGGTGGTAACATCATATTCTCTCATTTCATGCACTTCATGAATCTTGTTTTTATTGTACTTTGTTTTTTGGATTTTATCATTATTTTTTTTGTGAATTTTGAAAAAAATTCAGAATCCCATGGGGTTTGGAATAGTTTGTGCATGCTTATCAAAAACCTGGATGTTTGGCTTAGAAAACCATGTTCTTTTTGATAATCTATCGAATGAGTGTGCCAAATTTTTTCAAACTATACAGACACCCCACCAAACCATGCACCCATTGATAGTGAGGGTTTACACAATTGTAATATTGTTAGTTTAACTATACATCCAAACTGTGCACCTCATCTAGAAATCCAGTAGGGGGACATGGTTATGGTTCATGGTTACTATTAATAGTATAGACCAACCAATAAATCATCGAAATGGGTTTTTAGATACCTAAAATTTAATTAAAATTTTTAGGGCACCTATTTAAGATTCTTAAACACCCCAATAAATAGAAATCAGTTTCTTTTATTTTTAGGGTCTCTCTAAATGATTCCACGGATTTCAAATCCTTTTCCACTGTGAATTAATGTATGGATGAAAGATCTAATCAATTTCTATTATGTGTTTTATCTTTTGATTTTAGTTTTATCTCTTACATCTTTCTCTACATTTGGATTGTTGTGAATCCTCATGTTATTGATGTATTAAATCATTGAGTTGATGGATATTTATTTGAGGTTTGATTCCTCGATCTCCGACGCCTTCATTCTATGTTCACAGATCTTGTAGGGAGTGTTTTTTTGGATCATGTGAATAATGATTAGTGGTTTAATAAAGCTTTACCAAGATTGATTTATTTTAAATTAATTTTAATTTGATTAAAAACATATATTTGAGATGATTCTATGTTCAATTTTAAAAGTTCATGGCATTTTGTAAAAATCCAAATTCTAATATAATTGAATTTTCCTAGTGGATTTTGAGAAAAAATTATAGCTCAAATTTAATCCCTATTTGATGAAATGATTTTATATTTAGGATTGGGAATATTTTATTAAAATTATATATGATTTGAAAAGGTATGGATTTGATGAAAACTTATTTTTTTTGACTGAAAAATTTGTGTTGACCTAAAATTGGGAAATTGAATTGTGAATGATTAAATGATTTAAAATAATTGAGGTTCTCAGGATTGATTTATCATTTGTTTAATTAATAATTTAGTTTGGATAGTTACTGGGTGATTAATAAAAGTATGCTAGGACTCTCACTAGATATAAATGGATTGGTATTGACAACACTCACTAATCCATATTTGAAATAACTCCATGATGGTTCCCCTAATGGGGTGAGGATTTATTTCCCATTATGGATCCCCAATTAGGGTTTTTATTCAAGTGTGAACAGATATCATGAGACATATCGATAAATGAGAAGTGTGAGGATATTATAGCCAAAAACTAACATACCACAAGGCTTTTGAGCATGGTTCATTTTTTTGTTCGACGTGATAATAAATTCTACAGATTAAAGATCTTTTTTACACATTCCAATTTTTTATATAAATATTTCATTTAAAACATTTATTTAATACTTTTTGATAAATATAAGATCATATTTAGATAAAAGTATGTTTTTATTAAAATATTTAAATTCCTTAACTTGAATTATTTAATTTAAATTAAAGTAATAGATGGTTTATTATTATGGAATTGATTAAGGAATATTTGGTGGTATCATATTGGGATATTTTTCTCACACCCAACAATTTTCTTCGAGTGTTTTTATATCATCTTATTCCATGTCAAAGAAAAGGTATAGTTCCACATTGAGGTGGAGTGTCTATTTGATTCATGGGGCCTAGAGTGATGGAGGTGGATGTTAGAGATTTGATCGAACTATTGTAAGGGTGCTTTATCCTTTCTTTGGAAGTTGTTGTTTTTGTGAATAATGTACTATTTGGGTATTGTTTTATTAGTTTAATTCTAGAACCTTGTCCATAGAGTGTGTGGAAATAAAAACATATATCATTTACATTCCATTTTTTGTGGAAAAGTCATTTCCTCTTGATCTGGATATAATGTCAGGTGCTATTCGCCATCCCATGGTGATCAGGAATGCCCTTCCGGACATGTCATGGCCGAATTAGGTATCACTGAACCAGTGTATCCTAGGTCATTTGTGACATATATCTTACATGAATATGTTATTCCTACAATAAGATAAAAGATTCAAATAAATATTCATGTACATTTTGTTGTAATCTTTTATAATAACTTATATAAATTAAAATATGTAATCCAGTAAAGTGTGTTTCATATAAAACATTTATTAATGGAAAAAACATTTTCTAATTATCTAGTTCCAAAAAATGATAAATTTTTTTTATTTTTTCATTGTAGACTATAAATTTTTAATTTCATAAAAAGAATCGAATTCAATAGGATCTCTTTACATTTACTATAAAACCATAGTATTCATTTTTTAAATAAAAATCTAAGTAAAATCAATGGTCTTTATAATATAATAACCTAAAATTAAATGCACACATAGGGAATTTGAAAATAATTTTGGAAATACACAAGTGATACAATAATATATTTTCTTAAAATCTAAGAAATATAAAAAATTAGAAAAAATACAATATCTAGGAATCTAAAATAAATTAAAATTAAATTTTAAATAATTAATTTTAAAGAGATGGTTTTCCATGTTTCTATGTTTAATAAAATTAATGTTTATAGTTGGTATTCATGTGTGTATCCGAACTCCTAACTCAAACCATGCCAAAATATGTTAAAATCACTCTAGTATATTTAATCTAGTTAAAAACAATCCAGTTCCAATTTTGATAATCATAAAATCTAAGAATTTATTTTAGAACTCGCATTACAGAAATATTCAATTTCTCTTCAATAAGCTATGAAAAAAATTTACATAAGGAGATATTTATAATACCCAAAATGATCTCATCCACATAGTTTTTAGTTATTTAAATATCTTATGAGATAATTTATATAAGTAATGTACGATCATTATTTCATTCTGTTAAAAAAAATTATAAGTGAAATTAAGTAATCCTCTCATATAATTCTCTTGGATATTTCTTCGAATATTTTATATTTATATATATATATATATATTATAATATAATTCAAATAAAAATGAAAATATTAAATATAGGTTATTAGTCCAACACAAAAATCCCAAAGAATGAAAAAAATCAAAAAGTGACTCTTTACATCCATCTGATATAACATAAATCAAAATTTCTTATTTATGGTAATATAATTCAAATGAATTAAAGTCCAAAAAGTGCTAAAAAAATTCGTCATACTCAATAATTTTTTTTTAACTATACCCTTGGGAAACAAATCGTTCTATCTTTTTTACAATTATACAGGAGCCATCAACCATATTTCTCAACACTACCTTAGTTAATGTAATAAGATAGAATTTAGGGTTTTCAACTAATTACCAAACATTGTTTTATTCAAAATAATTTAACTCATATTTCATAGTAAACAAATATTTTTAATCACTAATTCTTTCAAAAAAAAATTTCACAATATGATAAATAATATTGATTGATAATATTTTATTTAAAAAAGTCTAGGGTTTTACTCCCATTATCAACATTAATTACTAATTCACCCAAAGGATAGACCATGGATCTCCAAGAATTTTTGGGTATTGAATTACTGTATTTTCCCAGGTTAACTTCATGTTACAGGAATTCTTGAAGGTAATTTTTAGATGATGTTTAAAATAAATGAGTATTTTGGTCCTAATTGTTTGATGTTTTATTTATTGAAAAATCTTATATATCATTATATATGTTTTCGAAAAGATTTTTTTATCATGTGTATCTATATCATAAAATTTTTAAATCACATATTACTATATAAAGTTGGATCATTTATAGAGAACCCTATATTCATTAAATTCAATTGACTATCTGAGGAATTCCCCTTCATAAAACATAGGTAAAATATTACTATGATTTAATTATTATTGAGAATATTGACTATTAATACAAATATTATGAAGTATAAAAATAATTTTTTTATCCATTATATAATTTATATTGATTATTTACTAAATATGTTATAATTTAAACTCCATTAATTAAATAACATGTTAACTATATCAACACATCTAAAATTATTTACAATTAATTCTCTCTAGAAATGGATTAGGATATCACTTAGTGGTATAGGTTTCTCATTTTAATGAAGATATTTATTTTTATTGTTATGATGAAGGGAAGTTGTGATTATACTCGTAAAATTATAAAAATTAGTCAAACTATTGAATTTATAATTCATATTCATGTCACCTTTCTGAGTCATGATAGTATGTTTACTATGGTTTTCAATTTTATTTGAAATTTTTCTGTAATATGTGTAAGCTTTTCTCCTGTGAAAAACATAATAAACACAAACAAGTACTGAATACTTATTAATTATGAAATAATCATAGTGAAATGCACATTGGAAAGATACTTATGAAGATTTAAATAAATCCATATAAACAAACTCTACTGTATAATGGGAAAAAACCACATTCATTGGTTTAAAAAATATATTATACTGCCTTCCATTTTGATAAGGATTTATAATTTTGTAGGTTAGAAAACCTAGATTTATAGGGCCTATAATTAAACCATTCATAGAATGATTTATAAGATAATAAACATTACAATATCCAAGAATCTTGTTTCAAATGGAAGACCATGTATGACAAGAAATATGATTTGAAATATGTTGAGAAAGTAAAAAATTAATATCAAATGTGTAAATATTTTAATTTATCTTTGAAATAAAATCTGAATCATTTTATCCTATATAATTCTTGTACACATCTCTTTCACATTTTCCATGATAATTATCCTCACAAAATTTACTAATACGAAGAGGATTTTAGTTTAATCTATCAAAAATTAATACTTTTAAAATTATTATAGAATCTAAAATATTTTTTTTTCATGACCAATGCTTTTTCATATTATATTTTCCCCATGATTGACATTCCCTCCTTAAATTTTGACTATGGGTTTATACCAATTTTTTTAAATCATAATCCTTAAAAATACATTATCATTGTATTGGATTTTAATATCAATTCACATTAAATGTATAACCTATGATAAATACATTTTAATTAATTTTTTGTCCATAAAATTATATGGGGAACTAATAGTTAGTAATTAGTACCATAAGATCTTATTTTTAACTGTTCTATCATAACGGGATAGAAAACTGATGGAAAATAATTTTCTTATAGGTCTATAACAATGAAATATAATTTGAATAAAATTTATTAAAACATTATCTATAGACCGATAAACATTATAGAATTGTGAATGATTTATAAATATATAATTAAATGAAAGAATAAAATAATTAATATAAAATTTCAATCGATTACCTTATTAGTAACCTATTCTATTTTTGGAAAATTGGGGTTCCATAATTAATTTTGTTTTAAGGATATATATATATACCTTTTTTAAACCAGTAAATGCCCATTATAATCATATAATTATCATACATTGGAGTTTCAATCTCTTTTTACAAAGTTCAATTATTTGAAATTGTATATTTTTGAGGACCCAAATAATTGAATAGTAGTACATGTGTCTTTTTATGTCTTCGAACCCTATTATTTATTTCATTTATAGTCTCCTCTTGATATTTTTTGGATTCTCATCTTATGTTCAACGAAGTGTAATAAACACAATTATTGTTCCTTGTCTATCTTCAAAAATATAAATTTAATATAATAAACATTAAATAAACAAGTTTAATATCATTACTCATACTAGACTATCCTTTGATTACATCTTTTTAACAACATAATAATTACATTAGATTAAATTATCACAATACCCAAGAACCAAATGGTTTTGTTTCATGGGATCATAGATATGTAAACACCTAATTTGCACCATTTTAAAATTTTTCCCATAATATAGACCTAAAAAAACACTTATAGATATCTCATAATCTATAAAAATATTCATAACCACGGTAAGGGGAAACATAACATGGGTGAGATCAAATGCTCATTTAGGGGATAATTATATTATATCATGATGGAGAAAGAATAGATATAATTTAGGAGGAATAACATGCTATTATAAACATAATCATCTTAAGAAAGGAATAATTACATAAGTAATTTATATCATTCGATCATATATATATGTAACCATGTGTACATGATATAAATAATGAGATAATACTAATATTTCTAGGATAACATCCAAGAAAACATAACTTCCACTAATCTTCATCGTAAACACAATATTCTCCATCTACCCTCCAGAATAACAAAGTGTTATATGGATAACCACCCATACACTATTCCTTAGTATACTTGGGTTAATCAAAACATTACCCATTCATTGTATCTCAGGATCCATTAACATTACCCAATTCATTGGGGGGAAAAAACAGACCCCCCCCCCATAACAACTTAGGCTAACTACCATCATAACAAATACATTATTATATGTCTCACATCAATCATTATATCATTAAATACCCAAATAAATAAAATGGGTTTAAAATCCTAATTAAATGAAATACATTTATGAATTTTACTAGACAAAGATAAAATCATGAAGAATTTTTTTTATTCAATAAAATTTACTATCATTCAAGTTAAAAACTATTCAATCAATATGATGAAACTTATGGTATATACATCATATAGATAATGGGTATACTATTTGGTTAGTAATTTACCTAATAAATAGACGTATTGAATCTAGGTGATCACAATTATAATTTTATGGAGGTATTGGGTGTTTACTATGGAATTGAATTTGACGAAAAATCTTGTCTTTATGCTTGGGATTATTCAGAAGGAAAAAATAGTAATTGAGGAACATTAGTGAGGTCACTATGGAAAAATTAAATATCCTCAGTATTTAGTAATAATTAGATTATAATATTTTGTACATCTAGTTTGTATATAATTTCATTTATAAAAAATGAAAATACAGAGAATAAGTTTAATTTAAAATGACAAAGGTGATAGAAAAATAAGTTTACATAGTAATATCTAATGTAATTCTTCCTATAAAAATTTCCGCTTTGTGAAACATTAAATTAACTTTCATTAAAATAATTTTAATATAAGTTAACATATTTTCAAGATTTTTTTATTAAATTTCTAGATAAAATATTGTTTTAATCCACAAAATGTAAAGCAGTATGTAGAAATATGAGCATGTAATAAATCCCCTTCTGTGCATTTGAGAACACATTTATTGAAAACCCCACATCATTTGATTTTTTATGAAATATATATTTAAAATTATAGTTAAGAGAAATATAAATTATCGATTTATAACCAAAATAAAATAAAATGATGGTGGTTTATGAAAATTCCATATATGGGTTATCAACATTGAGAAAAATAATTTTTTTCTTAAAATAACATTGTAAATCAAACTCTTTGGGATTTTGTGACCATCAATTCAGAAAGGGAAATGGGTAGATCATGAAATTAATTCTAATATATACATAAAAAATTTTAGAACAATTTTCAAATACCTTAATTTTTTATATTATATGCCACTCAAAATTTAAAAATTGGTGATTAGGCCATGTGTCTCAGAGGAATAAATTTGAAATGATAAAACCCCACAACATGAGTAAAAGATTAATTGAAGGATTTTAAAGGAGATATGGTGAAATGAAATTGTAAATAACTTTATTGTGTGTTATTTATGATAGAAAAATACAATTTTATGTATTAGTATAATAACAATAACATTAGGTGAAAAACTAATCATCATGCCTCAATTAAAGGAAATTGAGACAACAAAAACCCTCTTGGATTTGGAAACATTTGAATTGATAGGTCATCAATACGGTATCCTAAAACAGAAATTTAAATCCCTATAAAAAAATCATTTATCATATAATAATTATATATGGTATCAATCACACAATATAAAATAAAATTTGGTTCATTATGTGAAAAATGTCCATATGAGTAAAAATTGAAACCATAAACCCTTTACCTCATTTCATTTATTAGATGGTAACACCCCAAACTCATTTAAAAGAAAAATAACTAACATAATAAAATATTTTATAAACTTAATCATAAATATTACCTGTTTACAATTCTTGGTCCAAATTATTATTCATGAGTACATTAATTATTTATATTGTATATTGACTATCGTGTGTAAATACCTTTAACTAATTTATACATATTCATTATTATTGATATTGTTACCCATAATTTTATTCCAAGTTAATAATTAATATACAATATTTCATTATCTATTATATATAATTAATTTATTTCAAATAATATTATTTAAATCCATATGTGTCTGGGATTTGTAGTGTGAAAACCAAATTATTAACGGCTCATTTATATATATTTTTAACGACCGAAGTTGATATTTTAAACATGAGTAATGTACCCTATTTAACATTAAAATAACCATATTATATTTATTATTATATTATTAAAATATCCTAATATAATTATTTTTCCCCAAATTCATCCATGATTTTATTTTAAGTCCTCATTTATGTAGGTGGTTAAAAAAAATCTAAATCATGAACATGAATTATCAGAATGGTGAGTATGGTCATGTTCTTTTTTTGACACAATTTGGTTATATTAAAAGTATAATGAAATTTTATATATTTATTTATCATGGTGAAAAACATTTTAATATTTTTAGATAATTTAGTAAAATCTATATGAAAAAAGAAAATCATTTTACCACAGAGGTAAAGGTCTGTACATACACATGATTAGAATTTCTTTTTCTCGACGCATGACAGGGATGAAATTGGATAATTAATTTAAATTTAAAAATATTAATAATATTAGATATATTATATATATTCATCACTAAAACCATTAATTTCATCCCTTAAATTCGTTAATGTAAAACTAGCGACATATCTTTGTAGAGGAAGTTGTCCTCGCATATGCACTAACAATGTTATTTAATTTTTCTTAGTTGGTGGAACTGAATAAATTATTTTTTTACCATTAATATAATAACATATATGTATAATAATTATAATAACTACATTATATAAAAAAATCATATGGTAGGTTTTATGATAATTATTTATGAAAAGAGTATAAGTATTTAGTGATACTCATATTGGGACCTTAACTGTTCTCCTGAAAGTCTCTTTAGTAATGAACATGCCCGTTTAAATAATGATAGAAAGTGTCTTAAGAAAGTGCCATGGAATAATATTTTAAAATATTTGAGAATAATTTCAAGGAAATTTAAAATTTTTGTTTCTTTTTATTTGTTTTATGTAATCCCCATTTATAAGAGTTAAAACAAGCCCTTTTGTAAACACTCTTTATATTTTAATAATTCCATGAACATATTCCAAGGTCAATATATATAAAGATTATAAATAATTGAGTTTCGGGTTTATTTGGGTATATATGTCCACAAAAAAGACATTCCAATTTTTTTAAACATGTTATAAGGGTTTTAACATTTAGGTTTTACATTTTACCCTTTTTCTTTTAAACTAGGTAACTAGTTTTTTCTAAGTGATTTTATGCATAATTAAATAGTTTTAAAGAAATCATATAAAAAATTAGGAATAATTAAAATTAATTTTAATTCTATTTAATAAAATTAAATATATAAATATTGTTAAACTATCTTTATAATAAAATCATATAGTTTTTAGAAAAACACTTAGAGTAGAGAAATTAAAATTTTACCATTATGGATTCTAAATATTATTTAGAATATATTACCAATTAAATGGGTGTTAATATATTTATATTTGTGTTTATACATAATATTATATCCATTATCTAATTTATTTTGTTTTTATTTATTATAGTGAAATTTCAAGATATTAATAAAAATAAAATTTTAAAATAATTGGTTCACCATTGTCATGGTAATTATAATTAATCATATTAAAATTAATTTAATACCTTAAAATATAATATTTAGATAAATAATATGAACATTATTATCTCAAATTTAAGAATAATTTTTCCAAAATAACATTCTATGTGAATGGAAATTAATCACAATGTTAGTGCATGTAACATGTAAAAACCTTCTTTTAAGAAAAGTGTGTTTTTCTTCATAAAGATTATGTATAGGATAAAATTTTAAGTATTATTGGTTAATATGATATTAATGGTTTTATTAGTGATCTAAAATTATATATTTTATATAGAAATAAATTTCTAACCTAGTTTTCCCATGTTCAAACCTGATAAAGAAACATAAAACAAATTGTTTTTATAAAACGTTGTGAAATTTGCTAAAATTTTATAAATTGATTTTAAAAGATAAATATAATATTTTAAAATTATTCATTTAAAAATATAATATATATTTTTTATATTAAACGTTTCCAAAAACATAAAAATCATAATTCCTTAAACTGGAGTTATTAGCAAAAATTGATATGTTTCACTATTTTCCCACAAATCAATGATTTTATAGAAATTCTCAAATATTTATACTAAGATAAATATGATGATCTACATTAAAAAATTATTTATATTTTGTCATATTTATATTATAAAATTTATATATTTTTTGAAGAGGAAATACAACATATATATATGGATTGATTGAACTGAAAAAAATGAAATTTTAAAATATTGAGTGTTTTTATATTATTTCTTATTATTTCATATTTTTTAAAGTGTTAATATTTTAATTCATATATTTATTTACTATATGTAAACTTGATAATTATTTAATTATAATTAATTTAATTTACTAAATTGTTATTATTTTGTTCGGTGTTGTGAGCTATGACAATTATACAGTATAATATTTATCTAAAGGAAATTATATGGTAAAATATTATTCCATTACATATCCAATTATCACAATAATATTTATATATTTCAAACACTATGGATTTTTCTTGATAAAGATGAAAAATATATATTTTTTATAATCTTTCCTCTTTAGGGAGGAAATTTCCCACCAAGATCATCATTTACAATGAGAGTGCACTTAAACACTAATGGTGTTATAAAAAATTATGGGAAAAGTTAAGTATTAAACATTAGGGAAGAGAGATATTTATATTTGGGTTATCGGTGATTATTTTTCATAACAGGTGGATTCAATCCCATTATATAGGCTCATTCTTCCCATAAAGAATTCCAACAAATAGTTTTCATCAGAAGGTTTATATGTTTTGTCATAGTAGTGCATACATATTTAAAATATTGTCATTTGAATAAATCTAATCATTTATCATTACATAAATGAATCAATCCATTATTTCTTAAAAATATGAAACTATATAAAATATATGGGACTTATTATTCCCCCATATCATAATCTTATCATACTATATTATAAATGAACCTCAAGCTTTATATCATCACTAGATATTTTAGTCTGTAATATGCATCTCAAATATAACAAAAGATATAACTTGGGGAGTATCCTGTAATTTGGAATAACTATTTTAGTTTATTTACAATAATCTCTCTCTAATGGTAAAATCACATAATAAAATTATAAAATACTTCACAACTAATTATTAATCTATCCAAAATCATTTGGATATGATATATCAAACTCTCTTAATTTTAGAACAAACACATTATCCCCAATTTAATCTTTATCATAAATCATAAATTTTTGACTCTATAAGTCATTTTATAATTTATAGAAAATTAAAAATCCAAATTTCATATATGTAAGAAAGTAGAACAAACTTAAAAAATATCATATATATTCAAGCTACAAATGCATCGTGTTCGATCTGATGAACCTACATTGTTTTATTGTTGTATTTGTATGAAGTATAATGAAATAGAAGATAATTTTAAGTGATGATGATTGAAGGGGAAAATAATGATTCTATAAATAATGGTGTCAAATTTTTTGAGTGTGTGAGGATTGGAAATATACCTTTATTCATGGATGTTTTTTAAGATACTATCACTGAATATATGTCAAGGAAATGAATATGAATAATGTAGTGCCATAATATTAAAGGAAACCCACCCCCATTATGCAAATGATTATTTTAGTTGTGATATGATCCTACCATTTGATATGATTTATGATAAATTATCTTGAAAATGATAATTTTTAGTTTGATAATGATTCTATTTATTATACTTTATTTAGATCTGATTGAATGAGATTTGAATTTTTGGGAGGTAGTAGTTCCATAGAGAACTCATACTGATGAATCCTATAACTTTTTGAAAATTATAATTATAACTATAGTATTTTTTGATCATCAATATAAACCATTACGTGTTATGATTAATTGGTTAAAATGATAGAAAATTAGTTTATAAATTCATTTGTTAATGTGATAGTATTGGAAAGGAAAGCTAAGAATGTTAAAAAATCTAAAAGTTGATTGAAGTTGTTCTTCAATCATTTGAGAAATGTTTTATCACATTTTATTACAATGATCATGTGATTGATTTAATTTCTCAGCCATGGTGTATTGGAAGACATTATCACTTCAAATGATCAATCATCAAGGTTAATAGTTTTACATGTGTTCTACCCAAAAGGTTGCTCCACATAGTCACATCAATGTTTTGGTCCTCAATGTCAAAAGTTTTTACATGTGGATGATCCTTTTATTACAATATCTTTTCCCCCTCATATAATATCCATTGGTTCAAGATAATTTTATGTGTGAATAATATATCTTATATGTAAATGTATTGGTATCGGTGTAAACCATATCAGTCCTAAAGAAATATAGGAATGGAGTGTCATTATAGGCGTGTTTCTACCTATCATAGGTTTCACTATGCCTCAAAGTAGGTGTATTATAAAATAGGATATGTATGAATGAAAGACGGATTATGTGTTCCTAATAATCATATTCTTCACTGGGGAGGAATATATATGTAATCGTGTAGAGAATATATGTAATAAGACACATAGATAATTCTATGATAAATATGTTGACAAACAATTGTAAAAGAACTGTGAGGAAAACAAGCGATAAATATTCATTGTAATTATAAGAGTTGATTTCCTTGATTCTTTTATAGATATCAACATGGATCTAACATAATGATCACTTATATATCCTAATCCAATGAGGGATAAAGAAATACCTATATGAGGTAGAATAATTTGATGTGGAGTTAGATCCATGCTACAGAATGATGTTCCATGGAATAGTTTCATGAATCCAAAATTATAGAGGAAAATCATAAAGACTGAAAGTTGGGGATTTTTTAAATGACTTTAATAAATAGGAATACGATAATAATTCAAATATCAAATGAGGGAAGTAATCTGAATATTCATCTTAACCTACATGAAGTATTTAAAAAACCATTAACTAAAATGAATTTTATTTTAAAAGGTTCTATTTTATAGAAATATATGAATAATGAGCTTTAAAAACTATAATAATAAAAATTATAATAATACCTAGTCTTATGGGAATTTGAATATTTAATATTATAGAGAATAATATCAACATAATATTTGAATAAATATTCATTGACAAAGTTGGTTAAAGGGTTAGAAAAATTGTGCTTGACTGTAACTATTGTACATTAAACAATTCAATAGAAATAGGAGAAGTATGTTTCTCGAATATGAGCTACTGAATATTATATATGTTTTATAGATATATAAATATATGAAAATATATATGAACATATTGAAAATAATTTGTATTAAATGTACTAATAATGTTTCATTGTGTTATTAATATTCACTAAAAAAAGAAGAGATTAGAAAAAAAAATTAAATTGCATAAATCAATTGATCTTACATGGGTAAAGTATCTAAAAGTTCTAGTCTTTAGCATCCTTCTATATAAGTTTTAGGAACATGAAGGTGGTCATCATTATTATTTTATTCGACTAAGTTGATCTCCTATACAATCTAGTTGGGAAATTTTGTTCTATTTTTGTACACGTCACATGGAGTAGGCTAGTATCATGAAATATGTTGGAGGATAGCTCGATTTTGTCTAGATCATGATTAATAAATTAGTTATTGATTTGTACTTGGTTAGTACAAGGATAAATATTTCAGGTTCATTCTAATTTTGTTTCTTAATTTGATAATATTGATGATTGTATGAATGTGGGATAATAAAAATGACAAACATGGGGTGTATTCATCATTATAGAGTTTAACATATCTAAAATGACCATGTGTTCTCATGTTCTACATTATGTTTCTATATATGCATACTGATAAGAAGAGATTAAGAGAAAAAGAGATCCTCTCACTAAATAAGTGAGTATGTGATAAAAGGAAAAATGTAAAATTGAAATAAGATTATATCCAAATTGATTCTCCCAAACTCTTATTATTGGACATATAACTTTGTTATTATAAAAATTATTATGGAATCATGGTCACACATCTTTCAAATTTTCAATGTTTATATTATCTAATGAATTTAATTTCTCTCAGAAAATGTAATAATGAGAGCATATTTTCTGAATCATGTGAGTCTCCAATTGAAGAAAAAATGGAACATATATTCTCTATGACAATGAATAATGATATGAAAAGGGAACGAAAGAAGTATAGGGAAGCCTCATCAATAAATTCATAGAATAATGACTATATACTAGTTTAAAGCACTGAAAGTACAATCCAATAAAATATATTTATTAATAATTTTTCTCTTTAAGAAATAAGTGATTATATGATATACCTCTAAGGTAAAAATATATAAATATTTTTCCCATGAAATAAATTTCATTAATGAAAATTATACATGGAATAAAAACCAAGAATATATTGGCAACGTTACATTTCTATATAATCGTGTGATAAATTATAAAATGATTTAGGTGTATATTTGATGAAGACCTTCATAAATTTTATAGTAACCCACACTTTTAAAACATAAATATCATAACATAATAGATGAATATTCTTTATATAACATTATGATCCCTTCCTAAATTGTTATGGTTTAGTGTCTTTAGAAACTTATATACATAAAAAACTCATACATGAAATATCTACATTATTTTCCATTAATTTCTTTAAAACAATAATGTAAGATCATGTCTTTTTCTACAGATGCATTGAGAAAAATTATAGGCACACTATTTCTATGATTTAGTCATACTTTGTTTAAGTCTTTTCATGGGTTTATTCAGGTGAATTTAAGAAGATTTAGAGGGTGTTTGTGTAGTTCTAGGTTGGTGCATAGTTTTCCCAAATAGTATAGCTAGCCATGAAAACCATGAAAACCCAAACATAGGGGGCTCATGTAGATGGCGCAAAAATTGGAAAACTATGTTCCCTCATAAGATAAAATATGTTCCCCTACAGAGAGGTTCATGGTTTTAGAAAACAATGAACCCCGTATAGAAAACCTTTTATGTGGGATTTTAATCCTCATAAAATTTATTAAAATTTTTCATAACCCCATATTTAACCCCCCCCCCCCTATTTGATAAAAAAATAACCCTAAACATTTTCTTCTGAATTTTGATGCTTCAAGATGGGTTCTAAGTCTCCTATAACTTTGTTCTTGATGAAATAATATTCTGATTGAAGGATATTCACCTTTTCTGGTATTTAATTTTATCCCAAAATGATTCTCTATATATCATCTATCTTTTCAGATAAAGAGGAATGTTTTATTTCACCATTGGAATTATTTTAGATCTATGTTTTCATGGATATTATGAAATTTTATCTTGGACCTATTTTTGGTTATAAATTTATTTCATTGTTGTTAATTTTATTGTTATACATCAATTTTGGGGAATTTTATTTTGTGAACTCCATCAATAATCTTGAGGTATGTGGTATATTTATCAATTACCAAAGTCTTTTTTTCAATTATTTATTTGTAATTGTGAAGTTTCTATTTCACTTTGAGAAAATTAGAATCGAATTTAATTAATCAATTCGTTAATTAATTATTTAATGGATTATGAAATTGATTGGTCAATAGGGTGATGAAATTAGTCGATTGATAGTATTTTGGAATAAGTTGATTAATGGGGTGTTTAATTGATTTATTATTGGGAATTAAGTTATGGTTGGATTAAACATTAAGGGTAAATGTTTTATATGATTAAATGTCGATAAATTGTTTAATAGTGAATTGTTAATATTATTCCATGTAAATTAAAGTGATGGCCCTTTATTATTGACAAATTGAATTGGTTTACCGTGATGTGAATTTAAAATAAGATGTTTATTAATGATTAACCTTAATTAATGTGATAAATCTGATATACATGATATTTTGATAGTTGAGATACTGTGAGATATGTGATATATGTGTGTGGGGCATAGATTGATGCTTCAAAATCACATATGTGTTTAATTGATATACTTTTGTGGGACATGGAATGATTCTTCAAAATACCATATGTAAATGACTGATATGTGTTTGTGTGACATGGATTTATGATTGAATATCCTAAATTGGATAAAATTGAGTTGTGGGACATGTAATGATGCATCAAAAATCCACGAGGTTCTAGACATTGTTTTCTAGGTTTAAAATGTTGGCATTGGAATATGGTTACAAGTAATAATGTTTTAAATTGAATTTAAATGGATAATGGAATATCATTTCGTATTGAATTGTGATTCCCTATGTGTTATGGTTCTGACTCTTGAATAGGCTTAAGTAGGTATTGATGGTTCTGGTGTCATTGGTAATCAGGTAATTTATTAGGTTAATTAATGAATAATGGAATATGGTAAATATTTACTTTATTGTTGTTTATTTGTTATATAAATTCATACACTATTATAGACTCAATTTTGATTTAGATGTTTTTGGTGGTGGCCTGCTGAGTTGTAATTACACAATTCTCAGGCTGCCTGATTGGTACCTGAATAGGCATCATGTTTGTAGGAAAGGATAGATGAAAGAGCCCTATGTTAGATGGTTAGGTTGGGATGGAGCATGGATGATGGAAATGTACATGATGTCGAGACCGGATTGGGAGTTTCATTGTATCATTATTTTGGTTTTTCATTTGAATCTTGACATTTATATGGAATACTATATCTACTACATTAGTTATAGGTATTTTTTCCTTCTTTGGTTCATCACGGGATACTGTTCTATATTTAGTTGTGGTGTAATTTTGGATATTAGTTAGATCATTTGGTTATTTTTTTTGTTGTGCTATTATGATGCTTTTATAATGTGGGTTTAGTCTCCCCATATTATATAAATTAGTCCCTTGCTACAAGTCAGTAGCCTCTAGCATATAGGGAGTCACACCTGAGGTCAAGTAACCAACTAGATCAATGAACTGGTATGTAGAACTCAGGTCAAGATGTGGTAAAGTGGTACCAGAAAAATATTTTATTTTATTTTATTTTATTTTATTTTATTTTATTTATTTCTACTATTTTTTCTTGTTATATGGGAATGGTAGAAAGGATATTAGGATTGTTTGGGTCTTGTTCATGATCTTGTTCATGGGAATAGCTAACCCATGAATGTAGGAAAAACTAAGCACCATGGGTGGGATTGATGTTATTTATTCGAGGATACAATTGAATGTTATTTCACCTCGATGGATGAACTTATTGGGTGATGTTACTAATTTTCTGATATTTATACATCATGGACTACACTTGAATAATTTTTTTATAATAATTCATCATTTTAGTAAATCAAGACTTATTATTCCATTAATTATTTTAGCAATGCATCGAAAAGAATGTTTCTGTGGAAAATTTTTTAATGAGAATTATTTTCTTGTTTATTTAATTTAATGAAAATGGTGTCTAATAAGAACTTTAGAAATAGTAAATGATGGAAAATTCTATAATTTTAAATTTATAAATTTGCGTATGGTGAGAAAATTGAATTTTGAAAGTGTTTTTTTTTCTATGTTATCCATGACCTAGATGAGGGGTGGTTGAGGGTGGTGATAGTTCCTCATTTTTGACCGTGTGTTGGGATATGTGGGTGATATGTTTTGGATTTATGTGAAACTAGCTTGTAAGATTTGTTCATATTGTACTATGTGTCCTAAGACTTGTGTTTGGAATTATAGAGACATGCCTCCCTGATGACTCTTGTTGATAGGATGGTAAGAGGAAATGGCTATAAATGATCCTCCAGCAGTGGAATGCGAGGATCCAATTTTTTCGGGCAAGGAAACTGAAGAGTAGTTCTATGATAACTTTTCTCAGTTTATGTATTTTATGGAAATAGATATTGTGTGGGTTATGAAAAGTATGTTTGACTTGACACGAGAGTCATAGTTGAAGTGCCCTCCAACTTTCAATGGAGCAAGTTGACCATAGGTAGTCGTTATTTAGATTGAGTCCATTGAGATGATTCTTAACCACGTAGAGACTCCCATTGGGAACAGAATAAAATTAGATGCTTATATGTTACGTGTTCAAGAAAATAATTTGTGGTACATCCAGACTAGGTACGGAAGGATGGAGAACATGTTTTTGAAAGAAAATCAGGAGAAGTTCTTGGAGAACATATATCCTGATATTCTCAGCAGTTAGTGGTCAGTTGAGTTTTTGAAGTTGCCTTAGGGGAGAATGTCTATGATGGACTATGCATGATGCTTTATTAATTTGCAGTGCTTTATTATAGCATTGGTAGGGGACGAGGATACTGCATTGATTCATTTTCAGAATGGTAATAAATGTTAAATTAAGTCCCATGTTAATATCTTCTGGCTAAAATGGTTTTCAGATGTGGTGAATTAGGATCACATTTCTAAAACGATCTTGAAAGAATCTTCCAGTGAAAATCATGTTGTTCTTACTAGACAAAAAAGTGGTACATATTTAAAGAGTAGGAAGTTACTTTATAAGAATTTTTACTAGATAAGTGGAAAGCATTGTGTTTGGGGGGAGGGTAAGTTACTCAATACATTTCTTGTCTGATCATCAAAATGTGTGGTAGGTCGGGTCACATTTTTAGACATTGTTCTCGACCACCGTTAGAGTGTTGAGCATTCAGTGGGATGGGGAATGTACAATAGTTCTTCTAAAACTGATGAAATATGGATAATGATGGAGTAATATAGAATCATAGTGAAGAAAAGGGTTATTCTATGCCATTTCAGTCTTGAAATTATAGTTCTACTGGCTATGATGGTCGATGTAGTGTACATGGTACATATGGTTAGGAGCACCTATATAAACAATGTGGTACAAGTTAGGGGACTGAGACTACATTATAGGGAAGTGTGGAAGCATGATTACATGTTTTTCACCCTGAACATAGGGATAGTGAGGCTAAACCATCGATGGTTAGAGGTACTTTTATTATATATTTTATGCATTTTTGTGCCTTATTTGATATTGGTGTCTCTCATTCTTTTATATCTTCACAAACTGTGAACAAGTCGAGTTTGGGAGTGTATTTTTTTAGGTTATGATGATTGATACATGTTAGGGTATTAATTCGAAAGAAATATATTTGTGAAAGGGTTGTTCTCTTAGGTTTTGGGAGTATCATTTTCTTTAGGATCTCTAAATTCATGATATGTCAAGATTTGAATTTATTTTTTGGTATTGACTTCTTAGTAGAATACCTACCCCGCATTGATTGTTACCATAGGAGAGAGACATTTAAATCTCCTTAGGGTGAATGTTACATACATCATAGAGAGTGGTATATCTTGGAAGTCTGTTTAGGTATTGTTCCTCAACAATTAATGGATCTCACTGCCTAGGTTTGATGATTGTTATTAGATGATGGGGGTGTGGAGAAAGATGCCTATCTACCCTTAGTAAACAAGTTCCAAGATGTGTTTCCGAAATAATTATTTGGGTTTCCACCTAAGAGATATGTGTAATTTATGATTGATATCAATCATCAATCTAAGCTAGTTTCTATACCATAATATATATAATGGAACTAACATAGCATCAAGATATTATGACTCCACTAGAAAATTTTATGGATAAGAGTTTTATCCATATATGTACATCAAAATGAGTTTATCTGGTTTTTTTCAATGATGGATTAAGAGAATTTTCCTTTATGTGTTAACTAACATAATTTGAACAAAATGATAGTGAATATCCACTATCCTCTTCTATGTATTAACAATATCATTGACCAGTTGAGAGGATCTTATGGGTTATCCAAGGATTACATGAAATTAAGGTATCTTTAGTTGAGAGTTAGAGCTTATGATATATCATGGTCTAAATTCAAAATTAGTTATAGCCTATATGAGTTATTCCTAATGTTTTATGGGACAAATAATACTCCTACAGTGTTTATGGCCTTGATGAACTGAATATTCCACCCATGCCTAGATCCGTTTGTGGTTGTCTATATGGATGAAATTTTGGTGTACTACAAGAGTCATGATGATCATGACCAACATCTTAAAATCATCCAAAGTTCACTAAGAGAGAATTGACTATAAACCAGTCTATCTAAGTGTCAATTACAGATTGATCAAGTACATTTCTTTGGTCACACTATCTTAGATAAAGGTGCGTTAATGGACCTACAGAAGTTGGAGAATGTTGTTTCTTCGGAGAAAACCAAGAATATCATTGATATCCATAGTTTTTGGAGTTTCGGGTTATTATCATAGGTTTGTATTGTACTTTTCCCACTTGGAATCTCCACTTTTAGTCTTGATTAGGAAGTGAGTAAATCTTGAATGGTTTGGATCAAGAGAGAATTCTTACTAGGACTTGAAGGAGTTTTTTAAGATGGCAGCAACATTTTTCCTACCAAAGCCATGTGAGGAGTATACATTGTATTTTGACACATTTGGGATAGAACCAAGAGATGTATTGATATAGGGATATCCATGAGTGGCATTTGGTTCATTGTAGTTGAGTCCACATGAATGGAATTACTATACACTTTAACTCGAGTTAGTGGAAATTTTTTATGCTTTCATGTGTTGGTGGAATTATCTATTGGGTTAAATATTGACTCATTTTACTAATCAAAAAATGTTGAAGATCATCTTTATATAATGAGACTTGAATATACAGTTGTTGAGAAGGGTTGAGTATATGAAGTCTTTGAATTTTTAGCTAGAATAAATTCCTATGGAGGGAAACGATGTTACTGACACTTTGAGAAAGAAAACATAGACTCAAGCCATTCAAGAGACTAATTTTTTGTGGAAGATCATGCCTTTACTAGATTAGATTCATTTTGTAGTTCATGGGTCTAGGAGAAGATAAACCACATATTAATTTCAGTAGAGTCTACACTTTTGAGTGGGTTCAAAGAGAGCTGGTATGGGGATCCATAGTGTTTATCCTTAAAGGAATGCCTTGAAGGTGGATAGTCACCTTTCAATTGGTCTATAGATGATGATGACATCATCTATGTCCATGGACATGTTTTTGTTCCTATGTTTATGTGATAAGAGATGATTCGTGAATTTCATGTCTCTAAGTGGGAGGTTCATCTATGTTTGATCAAATGTACTGTGACCTACAACGATTGTATTAGTGGTCAGGCATGAAAAAGTAGGTTATATTTTTTGAAACATTATGCTACACTAGTCAACAAGTGAAGGACGAGAATTAACAATCTAGTGTGATACTACAATCATTTCATATTTTTTAATGGAATTGGTAGGAAGTTACCATGGATTTTATGGTGGGTATAGTAAGAAAAACATGGAAGAATTATTATATTTGGGTGGTGGTAAATATACTAATGAAAGTAGTGAATTAATTTCTTATATGGGACACCTTATCAATAGATCTGTTGTAGGACTATAATGTTTTTGATATAGTCCATCTAAATTGTGTTCCATAGAGTATAGTTTCTGGCCATGAATCAGGATGCCTGTCATGCTTCTAGTAGGTCTTACATGAAAATCTTTTTACAATGGTATTACTGAGTAAATCTTTCCACCCAGAAATGGATTGGCTTTCAGAGTGTACTATAAAGGTTTTAGAGGATATTTTATGAGCATGTGTTCATTACTTTTCTGGGTTTTGGGATAAAAAATTTGAACTTATTGAGTTCACCTATAACAATAGTTATCGTGTAAATATTCAAATGGAAACATATGAATCACCTTATGTTAGGCCATGTAGATCTCCTCTATGTTGGATGGAGGTGGGTGATTCATTGTTGTTGGGATAAAGTCTCAAATGGAAGATGTTAGATTAGGTTCATATGATTGAGAAGCATATGGCTATGACTGAGTCAAGAAAAAGGTTATATTCATATAAACATAGACACCCACTTGATTTTATATTGGGTGATCATGTTTTCCCTCATCCATCACCAATATTGGGTCACTAGAGGATTCAGAGAAAGGAAAGTGGGTTCGCATGATTTTTGGAGATTTTGAGGTTGTGGAGAGAATCAGGTCTGTTGAAAACTAATTGGCTATTCCATATAGTTATAGTGTTAGGAATTGTTTTTACCAAATATCAAAACTATTGTGGTATCACGCTGAAACATATCATGTGATATATGTGGATTATATTGAGCATGAGATCGATGCATCCTCTGAGGAGTATCTGATACATGTTTGGTATCACAATGATAAAGTGTTTCAGGGAAGTACTAATCCGGTAGTTTCAGTATTGTGGAAATATGTCCATGATTATGAGGAAAATGGGAGAGATATGTAGATCTGTAGGATTAGTGGATTGATCTTTTCACCTTATAATCATAGAGATTCTTTAGAGTACAAATCGAGGATGATATGTTATATGGTGGGGAGATTCTAATATCCCCACATTTTTTAGATTTGTCCCGAACTCTTTTTTCAGTATGAATTTTCATTTTCTTTGTCAAAAATTCGTTGATATTTTTCTTGGGTGTTTTAGGTGAATTTTGGATGTTTTTCAATGTTTTCCTTTGGTATGTAATGATTTACGTACAGTTTTCCCAAACTGGGCACCTAGCCCAAAAAATCGTGAAAACCAAACAGAGGTGGTTTCAATGGTTAGGGCATGGTTTGGAAAAACATACACCATCAATAGAGATACAATTCTTCATTAATTAGAGGAACATGATTAAGAGACTCTATTTGGGAAACCTGTGTGCCCCATAAATGAAATCGTGCATGTGGGATTATAATCCACTAAACATTTATTGAAAATTTCCCAAACCCATGGTTTTAATATCTATTTGTCTTGACTTGACCGTAATCCTTTTCCTCTGAATTTAGAATCACCTGGAAAAGTTCATTTTCTCATAAAACCTGATTATTGATCAATCAAAGATCTACTAGATGGTTTTTCACCTCTTTTGGTATGTAATTTATTCCTGGATCAATTCTCTCTCTCAAGTCACTCTTTCTGAGTGAAGATTAATTTTTTATCTCCCAATTGGAATTGAATCAGATCTAGGTTTTTTTTATCTTAATCTATTTCATCTTGTAATTCGGATTTCATTCTAAATATCTTCCTCTTTTGTGAAATTGATCATTCTACAGCAGTTTTGTGGATTTTTGGTGGGAAAAAATCATCAATAATATTGTGGTAGGTGTTCTATTTACCAATTCACAATGTCTGGATTTCAATTAAATATACATAATTTTGGGATTTTTATTGAACGTTTATCAATTTCATCTTGAATTTGATTAATTAATATGTTAATTAATTAACAGACTGTAGAATAGATTAATTAATGGGGTTATAAAGTCGGTCAACTGATGGGATTATAGAATTGGATGATTAATGGGATGTTGTATTGATTAATAAATGTGAATAAATGGATGTTTGGATTTACCATTAATGGTTAATGGTTTATATGATTAAATATTGGGAAATGTTTCATAGTTATTTGTTCATATTATTCCATGTAATTTAAAGTGATGAAACTTGATTGTTGATAAATTAAAATTGAATCACATGATGTGAATATTTTATAAGAATGATAATGATGATTGGAATTAATGAATGTGATATATATGATATTGTGATATATGTTATATACCTATGTAGGACGTGGACCGACACATCAAAATTTGATAGGTTATTGTTGGATATATATGTTTGGGACATGGAATGAAGCTTCAAAATACCATATGTTATTGTCTAATAAATGTTTTTGAGATATGGATTGATGATTAAAAAGACAATATATGAAGACAATGAGTTTTGGGACATGAAATGATGCTTCATATACACATGGGGTTCTACACATGGTGTTCTAGGCCCAAAATGTTGGAATTGGACTATGGTTTCAAGTAGATGTGTCTAAAATTGGAATTAAAGGGATAATTGAAGCTCGTTTTATATTAAATTTTGATTATCTATGTGTTATTGTTATAAATAGGGAATGGGTTGAAGCAGGTATTGATGGTTTTTTTGTCATTGTGAACCGTGTAATTTATAAGTTTAATTATAGAATAATGAAATGTGATAACTATTTAATTTATTGAAAATTATCCTTCATAGAATTACATACACTATTAAAGACTGGTTTTTTAATTAGAAATTGTTAGTGGAGGCTTACTGAGTTGTAATCACACCAAACATGGGTTTCCTGATCGGTACCTGAATTGACCTCATGTTTTCAGGATTGGACAATAGAAAGAGTCATATGTTAGATAGTTCAGTCGGGATGGATCATAGATGAGGGAACTAGACCTGGTGTCAACACCTTCATGGGAGTGACAAAGTGTCTTTATTTTAGTATCCATTCCACACATGGAATGTATATGGAAGGATATATCTACTGCTTTAGTTTTGGATATTGTTTTCATACTTCAATTCATCATGTGATATTTCCCAATATTTGGTTGTGGTATTATTCAGGTTGTTGGTTATATCATTTGGTTGTTTTTTATTTATTTCCACTATTGTGCTGCATTGATAAATAGGGTATAGTTTCCCCATGTTATATATTTTAGACCCTCACAACTAGTTGTAATCCACTTGAATATGGGGAGGCACGATTGAGGTCGCATAACTTACCAACTTGGGGCTTCGGTATGTGGAACTCGGGCGAGGACATTACATTGCAAACTTATTAGAAATGTCACACTTAGAAGGATTATTTATAACTTGGGGAAAATATGAGAAATGTTTAGATTATTAGTAATAGTATACATAAGAGATTTGAATCAATGATTATAATTGTGCATAAGATAAACATAATTTTATGAGAAAATGATAAAATATTAAATACTCCTACCAAATGAATCAAAAATATTTAATCATGAATCATGGAATAAGGTTTTTTCATTAAAATACATAATAAATAAGGGTGATGAATCATCAATAATTAATAATCATCCATGATAATACAACATAAGAATAGATAATTAGTTTATGTAATTTTCATTAGCATAGGAATTTATATATTTAGTCATGGTTTTCTCCTAAGAATATCATAGTGGACAATGTCCCATAGTGTAAGTGCCTACCAAATCATTTTCTACATTCCCTTACGTGTAACATACATCTAGCTAACTCTATAATATATTATGAGTTTATTAAATTTTTCATCTCTTATGAGTTTCTCAGCTCCATTATTAATACCCAATGCATTGGAGGGGTATAAAAAACCCACCACTCCTTTGTTTAAAACGTAACCACGTATTTTTGGTTCATAATAGAACCAACCATCATATAACCCTAATTTATTCATATATATGACACAATATCATGAAAACATCTATAATTATATAACTTAAACCATGGAATATAAAGGGGGTTTTATTAATATTTCAACATCCTAATAAAAAATTCATCTAAAATTGAGTTAATATGGTAAAATAGGATCATATACCTAGTAAATCATTAGAATGATTAAATAATTATAATATATATAAAATTACCATAGATATCACTATAAAATTTCTTGAGGAAAATACCCTCTATTTTAAAAAATTATTTAGAATCAAATAAATTGGAATATACTACCGAAACAAAAATTCTATGAAATTAACCATATAAACTACTAAAATTATTCATAAAAACATTTTTAAGGAAAATATGTACATGGAATAAAATATTATTGATCATATAAGAAACATAAGCTCGGTTTTCCTTAAAAATATTTGTAATAAATTTCGAGTATTTAGAGAGAAAAAAATAATAACAAAAAATGAAATCACTAGAAATAAATATAGGATAAACATATAGATAAAATTTAGGATAAAGAGATAATATAATTTCAGCCTCATAAATTTATCATAAACAATCCTAATGAAAAATGATATTTTAACATAACACCCTTATGTCAAGTTTATATTACATATTTATGGCTCTAAAATTCTATATAATAGATTAACATTTATTATACTTATATACCATAACAATTTAAATAAACATAATTCCATAAATAGTTTTCTTATAAAATATTATCACACTTTTATTAACAATCATTCATTAACTTCATCATTTCAGGTGTTAATTTTATCATTTTTCGACAATGTTTTAGTTCGATAGTTATGGTCCATACACGTTATCAGGTATTATTCATATCCATAATTTATATAATTAAATAAATATCATATATATTCATTATATATATATATATTTATTTATTTATTTATTTACAACAATTTATAATTAAGTTAAATACTAATGGGGGAGGTTTCCACAAACAAAGGAATTGATGAAAATAAAGTTAAATACTAATTATAAGTTAAATAATAATTATTTAATCCTAAATAGGAGGTATTTATATATGAAATCTTTCCTTATTACTAACTATGTTAATCATGAATGAAAAAATAATCACATCACTTCTAGGAGGTTGTATTCTACACAATCACACAAGTGAAATTTTTTTTTTGAATAGACAGTAAGGTAAGATGTCATATATGATATAATAATTATAAAATAATATTTATTTTATAAATATAATTTATAAAAAATTTAACTGATCATAATAACCATAACTGAAATATGTTGATGGAAAATAAATTGTATCGTAGCTAGGAGGTGATAGTCCACACCTACACAAAATTAATACTTTTGTCTCGAATTTGATTGAGAAGAGGTGCTAAATTTCTATTGAAAAATCACAATAAAATATTATAATATATATTATATTCAATTTATCATTTTTTAATGTTAAAAATATATTTATAGGTTCTTGATTTACAAATAAATTTGAAACATATTGGTTATGATTTTTTCAAATTCTTTGAGAGTCCAACATTGTCTAACACCTTGAACCTTGATTCAATGGTAGTAGGAGAATACTATATGATCTATAATAAAAAAACGATTTTATGAATTTTTTAGAGAATTTATTTTATGTTATATAAGGCTCAAAATTTTTGAATAAGGGAGGAGTATCGGTTCCCTTTAATAATTGAGGGGTGGGGAACATATGGGATTACTAAAAATATTTCAATTATATAAGGTTACTTTCAAGGGAAAAGGGTTCCAAAAGGACAAGGATTATATGTTTGGATAATATAAGATTAAATATGCTCATAAAATAATAATTAGGTATCTATGGGTATAAATACCAAATTTATCACTTGTTTAACCCCGCAGTAATCTCATTTTAACCTCAACTGGGGGGGAAAATTAAATAATCTTTTATGTTGATTTTGGAAAAAACTAGGCAAAAATTTAATTTTTTTTAATTATTTATATTCAAAATATGGATCCTATTTTTCCATATTCACTTTTTATATGTGTAATATCTTAATTTTAAATTACATTGAAATCCACAAGAACAACTCATATTAGAAAAATGAATACTTAAGAATAAAAAATACATTACTTAAATAAATTTCAGTATGAATTCCATAAAATGAATATTACAATATATAATATAATATATAATACATTAATTTCCTTCAATCCATTAACTAAAAGAGACTAATTTAATTTATTAAGATAAGGACACTAAGGGATCATACAAATGGTTTTGAGAGAAAAATATTTTTAAAACCAAAAAACTTATACCAAAATAAATAATTATTATGATTAATATGTAAATAATTATATTATTTCTAATTAAATCATTTTTATATTAAATTGATATCACATTCAAAACATAAGTGTTCAATTACTTTAAAATAAATTACAAATTTTAGAAAATTCGGTATTTTTTCATTGTTCACTAAAACATAAACTAACATAAATAATATACCAAATATAATACTAAAATTATAATTTCAAAGATGAAATTAATTTCATCATATATAATTTGAAGAAAAAAATTAAAAATGAGTTATAATATTTTCTTGAAGAAATTTTGAGAAAACAATTTTTGATGAAATCCTACTAATGAATTATAAAATGAGATTAATAAAACAAAAGTAATTATTTATTATGTATTAATAAATAAATTTAAAATATTAAAAAACATTTATAAATAGTTTTTATATTTTGTTTATTACAATTAATACCTAAAAAAGTAATTTGATGGTTATAATAGTTTACTATATCACAGTTTATATTGGCTTAGGGTTACATATAAGGAAAGATATCAAATACATCAAGTTTAATTCAATGTAAATACAGATAAAGTCATTTGGAATTGAATTATACCCCTATAAAAGATATTTTCACTCATAATTTCATCTATTTGATAAAATTAAATGGTGGTGCCTCAATATCAACATATCCTCAGGTTCCCATATATATTCCTCATATTTATAATTCTTCCAAGGAATATTAACTAGTTGATTGGTCTTTATCTATATAACATTAAATCTAAGATACAATATTTATAATGGATATTATTAATAAGAGATATCATGATATAGTAGTAAAACCTATGAGTTTAGTACATGAGAAAGATCAAGAATTCACTTCCACAGGATAGATACATTGAACACATTGTGAACCTAGGAATGGTCTTATGGGAGTGATAAGATATAATAAATCATCCTATTCTAGTCAAAAATCATGAAAGAAACAATATACCTAGTTGTACGAATTCCCTTATTTTCAAATATAATAACTTTTTTCCTAGGAGAAATTCACAGTAATATATTCTCACCAATATCAAATTCTAGATCTCACTGATGATTTTCAGCATAACTCTTATATCAACTCTAAACTTCCTTGATGTGTTTTTAAATATATATAACCTTCTTTACCATTTCCTCAAATAACATAGGTCATAATCCTTATATTTCTATAACATCATATCAACATATCAGTATTTTTCACAACAATCCAAATAGGTCTTCAAGAGGATCCATTTGAATAATCGAGTAAAATCTATTGTTCTAGGAAAACCTGAATAGGGGAAGATGTTGATCCCACACACCATTAAAATATAGAGAATAGGATATCAACATATCTTCTAGGGTGTTAATGGTACTCTCTTATAGAACATGTATCTGAGGATGAGCTAAAGCACAACTCTATATCCGGATATTTTAGAAAACTTTTCTAGAACATTGAAGTAAATATCATATATTGATCAAATATAACAGAGCATGGTTCTCCATGAAAACATACCACTTCTTTAATAGATATCCTTACACGATGTTTTATATTGAAGCCTTATCTAATTTTAATTCAATATGATGACATCGTAAGGTGATTGAAATAACCCTAATAACAATATGAACCATAGACTTTTTGGGGAGTCCGGTAATGAAATCCAAGCTGATGATTTAGTATTTATATTATTTTATTATAAATATTTTAATAAAACCTTTAGAATTATATCTCCTAGTTTAAACATGCTGGAATACCAAGCACTGAGATACATACTCCGTGATACCTCTCTCCATTTTGTCCCACTATAAATACTCTTTCGGATCTCTATACATCATCAGAATTATAGGATGAATTGAGAAAGATATGATATACGGTTCAACAAAAACCACTTTCTTCAAGAATGATATTGATTGGAAATATACAAATTTATTGAACTTTATCTTTAAATAATAATAAATTTTCAACTTTTTAACATTTATGATATTCTTTTATAGCTCAACATTCTCCTTTTTTCTTCTTTATTCTTCACAAGGTTAAATAGTTGAACACATATTTGAGAAATTTATGATCCCTCCCCTTCAATATTTTGTGTCCTATTCATTTTTAATCCACAAATATTAGATCTTCTATAATCATAATCAATTTTAATTAGGAATTATCCTTTTGACTCAATGAATTAGACAACTTGTTCTCTTTCCCGAGGAGGTAATTTATTGATCATTGATGATCTTAAATATACTCTAACCGTATTCTCTATAGAATATTTAACTCTTTTTTGAGAAATATATACATTAATATTTTATGTTTAGTTTATATATAAAGTTTATCTCTTTAAATATTATTCCCCCATCGATTTATTGAAAATATTACCATTTCTAACTCCAAATCCTTAGTGAGGGAAATTTTTCTCATGAATCTTCTATTTGAATAAGGTATAATACTTCATTATATTATTCTTCATGATAACTCATCCCAACACTTTCATTAATTCATCATTATAAATCACAGACCCATCACTGCAATAGGGAAGGGTATGTGTAGGTTAATGTACCAACCTTCTCTTTAGTTCCCTGAATTTTTTCCACATTCGTCTTTTTAATTGATCATAACTCCATTACAAGTTATATTATTTTTTGATTTCATAGTCAAGAATAATATTTCCAAAAAAAATCAATAATATTAATCAAATCTATGAAAACAATGTATCTTAGTCATAGTAGTTGTTCAGGGCTATTGAAAGAAAACTTCCATCTTTTATGGATCTACTGATATACCCTTACTTGAGATTATGTGACCGAAAAATGATACTTTTTGTAACCAAAATTTCGAAATGGTAAACCATACATACATATTCTCCTCAAATAGTTACTTATTAACTACCCTCAAGTGATCTTAACGCTATTATTTAATCTTGTAAAATATAATAATTTCACATATAAAGACTATAAGAAACTGACCAAGGTGATATATAAAGTCTATATTAATTGAATCCATGAAGATATCAGGGAAATTAATATGAAAAAATAGCATTACTATAAATTCAGAGGGTCTATATTCTAATAAGATTGCATTATTTAGTATGTCATCACTTTGCACCATCAATTAATCATATTCAGATCAATTCTAAATCTTTTAAAAATATTGATCACCTCTTAATTGATCTAATACATCATTAATATGGAATAGAGGATACTTATTCTTGGTATTGATATTTAAAGGTTCTTGATAATAAATTCAGTGATGCATTGATCCATCATTCCTATTTAAAAAACATTCCCCGCCAAGGTTTCACACATGGATGAATGAATCCTTTATCAAAATTCTTCTTGGGTTTTTCCTTCAATTCTTACAACTCAATTGGATCCATCCTATATGGATTATTTGAAATGGTTTTAGCACCTGTTATGAGTTATATTGAAAACTCAACATCAAAATTTGGAGGAATACTATTTTAATCTTTATATAACACATCAAAAAATTCTTTTAGAATAGGTAAATGTTTTATTTTTAGTTTCTCCAGAATCATCTGTGATAATTACCCCTTTTCATAGGAATCAATACCAACGAAACAAATGTAATATTAATATTTATCATCATATTGATAAGTGATCATAGGTTGGTTATAAATATAAAATGTTACATATATTACTTATGAATTTATATTGGATTTATATAAATAAATCCATCCAATTAAAAAGTCACATTGAATTCAAATTAAGGAAGAACAACTTCATTTATAGGAAACAATTCACAAAATTTTCAATTGGGGACGAATAAAAACCATGATATGGGATCACCATAACATTAATAATTTTTATTGAAATTTCAAGATCTAATCATTATGTAGGTAACGTGAAACATTTTTAAAATTATTAAGATATAATAGAGTGGGTAAAACCAGAATCAAATAAGTTATTTTATCTTCTAGATTTGATGGTAAGTATTCATTTTTCCACTATGATTTCTTATCATCATTGTTCTTATTATAATAATTTCCTTCAAATTATATATATATTTTAGTATCAAACCAATGATCTTGATGGGTGAATTAAATATCAATCACTACCTTAATATAACATCGAATTATTTTTTCTTAAATACCAAAATCTCTTATGGATAAATCATGTTGGATAATTGTATTTAAACTACTAAAGAGTTGATCAACATTAATTTTTGGCTCAATTATAACACTAGAATCATATCATACACGTATTATGAAATTTACCACATAAGTAATAATAGATTACTCATTTTTATCATTTTTATCAATGAATTAATTCCCTATTTTAGTATGAATAATATGGGGGAAGTAATTACTAAGAAATAATCACCAAAACTCATCCTACTACATGAAACATATTTCATCACATTGCCTCATATTCTTGATAATATTACACCATTTATCTACTACACATTCAAAATGATAAACAACTAGATAACCTTTTCGGGTTCAAAATAAAGGATAATGTGAAATATATATAATGTGGCACTGATCCACTTCCCAGTAATTACTAGATCAACTGAGCCACTAAAAGAAGTTGGAATTTGCATCATGAAAAACTTAATAGTATTTTGTTATTTTCATTTCACATTATGAACAAAAATATGTTTCATGGATTTATAAATTTGTTTAGTCATGGAAGATATTGTTTTTCATTCCCTCTCCCATAACATTTGGTTTAATTGTAGAACAATTAATTAATTATCTATCATATTCCGTATTATCATATTTATTTATGGTAATATCCACTAACTCAAAAAAACAATACTAAAAACAAAAATAATCTTAGTGGGAAATTATATAATCATGGAAGAATCATTCATATGATGTTTCAATCATGAAACATTCTTTTGAATCAATAACACCATAGTATTAACCTACGTCATCCATGGTCATTATTTTTTAGTATATTTTAAAATGGTTAAAAAAAGAAATTATGTTTACTTAAGAATATCTTTTTGTATTGACAAACAAGGTGTGCCATAAGGGTACATCAGAATATAGCACAATGATGTTTTTGATATATTTGACCAACTATTTTTTGGTTTGTTACACTGAGATGCATATATTCCAAAACCACTACCACTTTTACTAACTAGATATGCTTTTATTTTTATAAGAAGACCAAACTCCTTTGTTTTCCATAACATAGGTTATTAACCTATAGATAGCATTATCACTATATTATTTTCACTATAGTTCATATTATATACAAACCTTTCTCTGATACCAATAATAGTGACCCAAAATTTTCAAACATAAATATGACATATTAATAAATGAATATTCATTTCATAAAATTATGATCCATGCTATAACTGTAAATGTGTAGTGTATTTTGAAACATGGGTACATAAAAAATAGTACATAAAAATTAAAAATCATTCCCCATTAATCTCTCCACAACAAGAACCATTATTTGACATATCATACTTAAAACCTTTCTTGATAACATGGAGATAGGATATATAATAAATCTTTAGATTAGATACTCAATGAGGGTAAACATAAAAGATATCAATAAATGATTATAAGTGAGAATAGGATATTCATTATGGTGTGAGGATATGATATAAAAATTTACAATACACATACCCAATTTGTAGAATATCATTAATCATGTTTCATGGAAAAAGGCTCCCTCAATCAAAATAAATTACACATATCATTATAAATTCATCAATAATCAATCACGATACATGTCAATAAAACATAATAATAAGGGATATGTTTATGGAATTCAAAAAATATTATAAATTAAAATCTTTATTAAATTTTCCCACTGAAAAATATCTTAGAGGAAAAAGTCCCATAGTGGATGTTTTAACCGAAAAATTTCCAACATTATTTTAAGAGTAACTTCCATCCAACAGACTTTGTTGTATCTTATAATTTTATTAACAGTTTCATATACTATTAGTTTCCCAATTATATCATCATTACTTAATTAACATTAGGTGTATAATGAACCCACCCTTCCTGGGTTTATAAATTAACCACCCATACACTATTTATAACAGAACCACCAGTAACATAATCATGATCTATTCATGTGTATCCCTCAAGATCATGAAAAAAAATTATCATTATATAAAATATAATCCCATGGAAAATAAAACTAGTTTTATGAATATTTCATCATTATAATAAGAAAACTGTCTATATCATTAATAAAAATGGAACAATAGATCACATTTCTAGCAAATAATAATAAATATTAGAGGTTATTTTTACCAATGAAAGTAACAAAAAAGTCACTATAACATTTCTTAAAGAAAATTAATTTTTTAGTTTTAATATAAATCTTTTAAAAACTAAAATTTTCCAAAATATTATGGAAAACAATTTTTTGGAATAAAACCATAGATAATATTAAAACCCTCATTTAAACTATTTTATGAAAAATATAAAAAATGAAGAAAAATGTCTCGCCTATTGAAGATAAACATGGAAATTTTTTTTAAAAAACAATCTTTTAGAAATCTTTCTATATTAAGAGAGTACAATGATAGAAAAATATGTAATATATGTAAATATCGTGTGGATAATAAGTGGAATAATATTTTGGAGAGATATATCAAATAATTTCATCACCATAAATTAATCATAAATAATCCTGTGTAAAAATGTGATTATAACATAAGACTCTTACCTCAAACCAATTTTGCATCATTTTATATTTAACTAAATATATAGTAACTTTATATTTATATTTATTTTATACCAAAAACATATTTAAATATAATATTCCAAAAAATGTTTAATTATTTTTTCTTATAACCCATTTATTAACAATATTTCATTATCCTCATAATTTCAGGTGCTAACTGCTTCATTTTTCATTTTGGTTTTAGTTTAGTGGTTATGGTCCATGAAATTTTATCGTGGTTTATTGATATAAAAAGTTTAATTATTAGATAATTATAATAAATATTAACCATATATATATTTTCAACCATTCATATAAATTGGTGATGGAAAATATATTACATCACTTTGTAGAGATGGTAATTTGTAAATAGTCATTAGTGAAGTTTTTATATTTCAATGGATGGAATAAAAGGAATTTAAATATTAATTAACCTCTAAAAAAATTTAACTCCATAAAAATAATTCATATATACATTAAATATATCATTATTTAAATCTATGTTAATGGTAAACTAAATATGAATTGCATAACATGACAGAGGTGGTAGTTCACATGCATGCATGGGCGATGTTATCATTTTCTAACATATGGGAAGGTAAGAAGGTAGAAATGAAATTAAAATTATAGAATAATAATATGTCAATAATATCATATATAAACATTAAACTCATCCTAATAACAAATCATGAATGTTGATGATGGAAAATTAATTACATATCTATGTGGAGGCGATAGTCCACAGGTATGCACAACTAATACTTTCATTTCCCATTTGATTGACAAGAGGTCTTAAATTGTTGTTATATTACCAAAATAACATATAATTATATATATGATACATTATTCATAATTTATTTATTTATAAAACATGGACATTGTTCTATGAATAAGAAATAAAATTGAAAGAGCTTTGTTAATATTTTTACCTATTTTGTGAGAGACCTCCTTTGGCTTACAAGTTAAGCCTAGATAGAATAGTCTTTGATGAATAAAAAAAGATTTATAATGAATTAATATATTATAGTAAGGTTTTTAGTGTCTATTTTTCAATATATAATGCCTAAATGGTGTAAATAATGGAGAAGAATAGCTTCCCATTTATGTTAGTGGAGGGGCACACATAGAATTTCCTAAAACATTTCAATTATATGTGGTAAATATCTTTTTAATGTCACTAAAAATGGATATATATTACATTTTTAGAAAATTTATTTTTTAAATATCTTTAACAAATAATAATTATAAATGTTTTCAGGGTAATACTACCCATATCTTTTATTTTACCCCTCGTAAAATCTTATAAACCATAAATGTGCTAAATAATTTACATTTTTATTAATCACTATGAATAAAAATTTATTTTTTTCTATTAAATAATATTTATAATTATTATTAATAATATGAAGTAAAATTTTCAACTTCAAATTTCAATATTTTGATGATTTTAATTTTAAAAAAACACACAACTGGCAATGAAATCCCGTTTTATACAAAAGAATATTTATGCATAAAACATAATTTACTTCAATTAATTTTCTTTTAAAAACAATAAAATTATTCTAAAAATATATTATTGATAATTTGATACATAAATTTTATTAAAAACATTAATCAAAAGTGATTAAATTAATTGATTAAGATAAAATCACATTATAAGTATAAAAACTATTCACAGACACATGTGTTTTTAACCCCAAAAATAATCTTATTCCAAAATAAATTATAATGATTATTATTTTATAATAAATTAAATAATTTATATTTATAGGATTTTTATGTTAATTTAATACCAAATCTAAAACATAATGGTAATTTTACATGAAAATAAACTACAAGTTTTACAAAAAATAGTATCTTCACTATTCACATAAAAATAAATCTTTTAGAAAAAATCCTAAAAATTCACCCTAAGATGATATTAAAATCAAGTTTTAAAAATTGATATTAATCTCCTCAGATAAAATTTATAAAAATTTTATCATTTAATTATAATTTTTATTTGAAAAATGATTCTATGAAATACATTTTTGATTAAAATGTATATTTAAAGCATAAAATGGTTTTACATAAAATTGTGTCCTTATTTATAATGATTTGTTCTAGAAATTTTCAAAATTAAAAACCGTTATAAATATTTTTTAATTTAGTTATTACTATTCATACATACTAATTTAACTACTAGGTTATAATAGTTTACTAAGTGAAGGATCATATAGACTTGGTGTTGTGTGTATGGAGTGATATCAAATGCCTCAAGTTTATTTAAAAGGAATCTCATATAAAATATTAGAGTGTTCAAAATTTAATTTTTAATTAGTCACTTTTAGTTACGGATCTATAAAAAATCTGAAAAATGAGAATACATAGCTTCAAGTTAAGAAAAAGTGTTTAGATAGTTATTTGGAAGAAAGGGTATTGATGTCAATAAAGATCTTCCAATAGGTAAGATCCTTAAAAAATATGAATTGGGATATTAATAAATAATTATTTCGTTTTGATAATGAATGGATCGCTATAATTTAAGAGAGATAATATTCCAAGAATATATATTAAATAATGAATCCATGCATCTAAAGAAGTAATTAATGTTAAAAATGATCAACTTGAGGTTAAAGAAAAGAGGATTAAAAGCTTTCCAATCTACTGTAATAAAATATTAAAATCAATAATGATTTATTTTAAGATATATTACAGGATTAAAAATTAAAAATAAAGTTATTAATGTATGGGATAAGTATCCTCAATATGATATACATGGAACTTTTTATTTAAATGAAGAATATCGAATCAGTTGGTTGTAGTTGGGGTTTGGCTTAATGGTAAGCACCCCATAATCCTACATGAAAAATGGGGGTTCAAAACCCATTGGGAGAAGGTACTGTAACATTACTATAGCGGTACTGTAGCAGTGGAGACACTGTAGATCGGCGGGTACTGTAGCAGCGACAGGGCACTATAGCAGCGGCTGTACCGTGCGGGTACTGTAGCAGGCGGATTAATATACATAGAATGGATATTTTGCCAAATATTTGGGCGTAAGGGCTATGTAATGGGCTACAAGCCCACTAGGCCTATGGGATCTGTAATGGGTTTCCCTCTACCCAGTTAAAAGAGGTATTTTATTTGGTTTAACAATAAAATGAGGCTTCAGTCCAAACCTTTAAAAAAATATAAACAAAAAAGAATACGGAATCAGTTCAAGTGATGTATTCCCAACAAGTGGATTGCAATACTATATCTAGAAAAACTATTAAAGGGGATTTATATGTTGAATATCCTATGTATGATATAATGAATATCCATGAATCATATAATAATCAATATATAGAATCCTCAAAAGAAAAGGTACCATCAAATTATAAAAACATTATTTCTATATGTGATTTCATGTGAAGTAGAGGTTTCAAATATAAATTTTTAAAAACATGGTTGGTTAAAATTGATATGAATCCCCCCATAATATTCAATATGGTTACAAGAATGTGTATGAGGACCTATTTTGAAAAATAATACCATTTATAGATTAATAGATCTTAAAACCAGCATGTATGAAATTCTAGTCGGATTTTATGTTAGAAAAAAAGATCATTGTTTTTAATAAATTTTTCCTTCTATTTGTTTTTAAATATTTCAATAAAATGTAATTATATTTTTTGAACCACTAAAAAAAGAGGAAGGCCTATAGTTATGGAAAGTAAGTCCTATAAGCTCAAACATCCATAGAATATAAACAATAATATGTATACTATAAAATAAATTTAAATACTTTGAAATATCTAGGATTATTGAATTGGAGTTTTTTAAAGATAAGTGGCTTGAATGTTTATATATTTTAATAATGAAACTAAAAAATTAAAAGAGTTTATGGTAGAGGACAAAGCATGAATATAATCTATCCATGGGAAATAATTAAGAGAATTATATTGAAAATAACATTCCAAATAAAATAATGAATAAATATTTTAGATATCCATGGGTGATAAGTAGACAAAAAATATATATATTCATTAAAAAATAGAAATATAAATAATGTTATCAATCAAAAAGGGGGAATCTATATCTTTATTGAAAAAGGAGTGTGCATCATGGATACCAGAGAATAAGATATGAGTTTGATTGTTTTATGGAACAAGTGGGAGGAAAATAAAATAAATATCTTGGGTGGACCAATTTAGGATATTACTAACACTGAGAGGGGGTGAATTATTGTTTTGGAATTTTTAATAAAATTCTAACTGATTATCCAATGCCTTTGAGACCTGTTAGGTTCTGACTTTCTATCCATATACCTCTTAGAACTATTAGGATATTGATTCTATTATTCTCCTTTCATTATCGTATGCAAGTATATGAAAGTAGTAAAGATAGTAAATGATATTTTAAAAGGTTCACTACTAAATAAGAGTACTTAGTCCTTGGAAAGGTATGGAAATATTCCTAACCACACAACCCCTGAAAAAAAACCAATTGTACTTGGTTACAATGAGTTGGATATTCCCTTACACTCATATGTAAATACAAAAACAATCCAATAGTGCATGTTTTATCATACTATGATGGATATTTATAGTTCCTCCAAATAAATTATTCTCCTCTTTGATGATTTGTAACACTAATAAATTCTTCGATATATTGAGACTTATTGGATGTCACAAAACTTCTTTGATCTTAAACTCTTCACTTGTTACTTTATTAGCATTATGTATGTGACTCCTCGTATCCTTTCCCAGGAGACAACACGATAGATAAAAAATCTTCCTCTTCTTTCAGTAACAATATTAGGAATGTATTTTATACTTATGAACACTTTATTTTATGTGACCCAAATTATAATTAACTGATATTAATTTATTCACCAGAACGCCTTCTCTTCTTTTCTCTTTTCTCTTCAGTACAAGACAAAAATCATTGAGATCTCCTTTTTTACTATAATTAAAAAAGTAATTTGTGATTATTAAATCAATGAATATCACCTCATATTAGAGTAATCACAATTCATATTCCCTGAATAATAATAAATATTTAAGTGGGAGCACTCTATTCTTCATGGACACAGAATAATATGAAATTGTATAGCAGGGGTCTTATTCTCTTCTTCCTTGTGAAAATATGTACTTAGGTACACATTTTGTACTTCTCACACAAAAAAACTATGTGTATTTACTCTTCCCTACACATTTTGAATCAACTAGGTACAGACACAATTTTACTTTGTGAAACACAATAGGGGTATTATCCCCAAACACTAGTTTGTGAACTATCTGGTCTCCTTCTAAAAATTCCTCACATCGCATGACATATTTCTTTGTAGACACATTTTTCATTCACAGTCCACCTATACCTCATGTAAGTCTAATTCCCCGTGAACTATGGGTGCCTCATGGCTAAACTCATTGCTCTGTATACTACCTTCATTATGCGAACTTCCTTCACTCCGTAGACACCCATTAATTTTGAATCTAACTCTTATCCATGAACCATTTTCTTTTACGAGCTATAGAACCCCTCAAACCATCTTATGTAGACATCTTCCACCTTTATTGAATCTTTTTTCCATGAACTACTATCCTTCGTAGAATTATCCCTTGAAAAATCTTCTCCTTTTTAGAATTCATCATCATAAACTATTCCGGGTTTAGTAAAATTTCTAAACCAGTGATGATATTAACTAATAAAATTACCTCACTAAAAATTATGGGATTACGGTCCATTATATTGGGAAATAAATATTCAAATCCTTCTAATCTGATTTTACAAAAAAAATTATGTGGGATAGCCTTTACCTCGAACTATGTTCCTCCCATGAATCATTATTTCCTATGTGGTCTGAGCAGTGTGTTTATTTACTCTATGGTAGTCAATCTCATCTTTAAAAAAATAACCATCTATCAACCAAAAAATTAATCATTCCTAATAACATCATTACTCATGAAAACTAGGATTATCTCGCAAAATGTTTTTTCCAATGTAGTCTGTATACCACGCTTCACAATCCGCATGGCACTACTATGAAGAAATATCCCTTTTCTAATTTTCCTTCTTCATTCCATGTACCTCCTATGTGTTCAAGTAACTATGATTCCTGGTTCATGAACTTCTTTGATAACTCATTTTCTTGATAATGACCTTTTCCAAAAAAAACAAACTCCCAATTTTAAGGCCCAAAAATCTGGCAATCACTACGAAATAACATCAGATTAAAAATATGATTCGAAAACACAAACCATATTGATTCATATTCATATGTATTTTTCATAAATCAATTTCTTTCATCAAAAAACTAATCATCAATGATATATAATCTATGATCATTTACCCTTAGCATCATCATATTTTTAAAGGAAAGTATCGTAACTTTTCGGTCCTCTATCAACATCTTTCATTCCAATCAAACATGAATATGATTTGAAACACCTTTTCTATCCCTTTCCATCATAAATATTTCATCATAAGTTATCCAAACAACTTATGATATTTCTAGTAAAAAATTAGAAAATCATCATCATATGTTATTAGGAGAATTATTTACCAATGATATCTAGTGTCATCAAATGAATCCATAAAAATTCTCTATAAATCACCTTGGAACGAAAAGTCTTAAAAAGATATTTATTGAACTAACAATACATGATTAAATTGTTAAAGCTCTTTTAAAATTTTAACCACTTCATCATTTTGATCATAATGAGATATTCTTATCCCATTTATCACTATCAACAGCCAATGACAATAAGTTGACAACAAATAGAATTTGTACACAATGTGGACTCAACATATCTAAGAGATAAATGAAAATAATATATTGGTGATGAGAACTAATGAAAATCCATATTAAAAAAAATTATGAACATTTCCCTATAGTATTTTTACAAATTTGGACACCTAAATTAAAGAAATAAATATAATTAAAAGTTCATGAAAAATAAATATCTATGTGGAAGTATAATATTCCACATAAAGTATAAGGTAAATTTCATTAGAGGATGTTAGTATGGGATAACCTTAGTTCTCATGAGAAGGTATGTGGGTGGTGAAAATAATCTAAGGAAAATTCAAATGATTCTGTAAAAATAATTCTAGATCAAGAATAAATTATGAAAAATATGGATGTTATAAAAATATATGAATGTGTCTAAATAGAGAATGTTAGAAATAAGATCCCACAAAATGAGAGAAGAAAACAATACAGTCTCTTCAATGAAAACTCATATTTGAAGAACATATGAACAATATTGTCATGTCCTCTAGACCTAGTTCTAAAATTTAAGGAGTAAACTAGTTATGAAAAAATTGTTGATGTAACCAATCACAATGATGAATAATAAGGTCCAACTTATTACCTAGTATATATGTTGTAATTGTGTTGTAAATATGTAATTAAATTAAGTTGATGACGAATAAAAAATTGAAAACCAATGGAATGATGTAAGATAGAATAAATATTTTGAAACTGAAAATTAAATCATCATTGATATGTTTTTATCAAATGGAACTCTAAAAAATCTAGATAAGGGAAAAAACATGATGAGGGTGAACATTCTTCCCAAACTGGTTTTTAGAGTGATAAAATATCCAATATGGTAGGAATTTAATATAATATATCATGAAGAGTATTTAAACAACTGGATCTACCCTGATAAAAAATTAATTTATGTTTTAATTAGGATGTTTACTCAAAAACTATAACCATAATTAATATTTGCTAAAAATATCACTATTTATTATGTGAAGATGGAGTGTATCCATTTAGGTGGTTTCCGGAGAGGCTTCCATGGTCATTTAAATCATTAAAATATATAATTTATGGAATGATATTAAAAAATAGTCATTGAGAAAATATAAATTCCAATTCTCTTATCCCTGTTTCTCAAAGAATGTTTTTTAATATTAAGGGGGTGAAATATTTCCTAATCAATGAAAAATAATTTAAGGAAACGAAATTTTCCCCAATACTATTTCAAATCAAAAAAATATTGAATGAAATTTTATTTTTTTAATATTTATGTTATATTGGGGATGGTAGTTCATGTTAAAAAATGTTTGAGAGTATTTACAACAACTGATATCAATGAGTTATATAAGCCTTAGTATAAATGAATATAACATGATGATGATAATTGATAAAGTTAATGTTTGATATCATTTTCAATTGATTTTTGATAGGATTGATTTCTAAATCAAACCCTCTTGTTTTATTTATCGAGTATGGCCCATGTGTACTTATAGTGGAATTATTGATGTAACATTTCTTAAGGAAGATTTCATACCACCCTCTATTTTATTAATTATAATTTTTCTAATAATAGGTAGAAAATAGAAAATAAGGATAGATATTTGTTTCTGAGGCTTTCGTCAGGGTGCGCACGCATCAGTCACGTAGGGGAGGACGTGCAGCTAGTGGCCCCGCATTCCCGCTTTCCAAAGGCGGGCGATATCCATTCCTTGTTCAGGGATGTCTGCTCCTTTATCAAAATCGGGATGATGGGATGTTGGTTCTTCCTTCCATGGATTCTTCCTCGGAGCTCAACACCTAGTCCGGGTATCCCTTATATATTTAAGACATATTCGTGAATCTCGTTATTGGTTCTATATCTTCATGGACACCAGTTAATTACACTGCTTCCGTCGAGATGCTTGAAGGGTTCTGGTCGGGGAAGCAACCTTTGGTTAGGAGAATGGTCACGTTGAGGCGTCGTTAGCATGTCTTAATGCTGGGGGATTGGCATGTCTGTCTTCTGTCCCTTATTATAGGGCATCTCGAGGGCGCGGAGGCCCGAGGCATCCCACATAAAACACAATAAATTGTATGCCATCGGCATGTATGTGAGATTTTCATCATCTTCCCATGTTTAACAGGGGGTATGCTGCGAGCTTAACGTTCAGCGGAGACAGATCAGACTGATCAGAACACTGAGAGTGGATCAGATTGAAGAACCCCCTGGGGGGAAATACCGATGTTGGGGCCAGCACGTGGGCGGCTTCCTGGATACTGTGGAGTGGAATGAGGTGGCATGATCCCACCGGGATGTGGCAGCCCGGGTAAGGATCAAGATGGGTGATGAAGTGAAGACGGGATTGAACCTCATGGAGGCCTCCTACGTATCCTCGTGGGAGGTAATCAAAGTCCACGTAGTTCAGGAATACAATTTAACATCATGCAGGATGACATACAGTTTAACATCATTCCGGATGAAGGAATGCAGTTTAACGTCATGCTGGACGGAGGCATGCAGTTTAAAATCGTGTTGGACGGGGCATTAGGGGCTTACACTCTGAGGCGGCTCACAATGATGGATATGGGACTTATTCTATGATGTGGCCCACAATGATGGACATGGGGCTTATGCTCTTAGGAGGCCCACAATGACTGGTGAACCGACGCGATGGGGTCGGAATGACTGAGGGATGGGCTTGAACCTCATGGAGGCTTCCTACGTACCATGCCTTAGCACGGATCAAAGTCCTCGTTGTTCGAGTATACAGTTTAACGTCATGTGGGACGACATACAGTTTAACATCATGCAGGACGAAGGCATGCCGTTTAATGTTATGCTAGACGGAGTCATACAGTTTAATGTCGTGATGGATGAGATACAGTTTAACGTTTTGTTGGACGGGGCATTTGGGGCTTACACTCTAAGGCGGCCCATAATGATGGATATGGGACATACGCTCTGAGGTGTCCTAAAACGATGGACATGGGGCTTACGCTCTGAGGCGGCCCACAATGATGGACATGGGGCTTACGATCGGTGGTGGCCCACAATGATTGGTGAACCGACGCGATGGGGTCGGAACGACCGGGTGATGGTCCTGAACCTCGTGGAGGCTTCCTACGTACTGTGCCTTAGCACAGATCAAAGTATCCGTAGTTCGGGTAAATAGTTTAACGTCATGTGGGACAACATACAGTTTAACATCATGCCGGATGAAGGCATGCAGTTTAACGTCGTGCTAGACTAAGGCATGCCGTTTAACATCGTGCTGGACGGCATCCAGTTTAACATCGTGCTGGATGGCATACAGTTTAACGTCATGCTAGACGGGGCATTTGGGGCTTACACTCTGAGGCAAACCAAGGTGTTGGTGAACTGACGTGAAGTGGTCGGAACGACCGGTTGGTGGGATTGATCCTCATGAAGGCTTCCTAGGTACCATGCCTTGACATGGATCAAAGTCCTCATAGTTCGCTAGAGGTGGGGTCAGGGTCGGCGCTCACTCTAAGCTCACTTGACTCATGCTCGGTGTGAGAAACAAGAGGTTGCAGGGACATGACGATGACATCGCAAAAGGTGTATCCGTGAGAAATGAAGAGGGTATTACATGTTTTTCGGCCCATGGTGTTGGGACATACTCCAGGATGGAGGCTTGATGTGCGAAAAATCACAGTGGGAGAGGGATTTGGGACCGAACCAAGGAGATGCCTCGTTCCCTATCACGCCCTCCACTGGCCTTGGCAGTGGGGAAGTAGAGAGGTGCATGGGTTCTACATTCCGTAAGATAGGATAGGGGCTTACACAAAGGTGGCTGCCCTTCCCTCGTGGATAGACGCCACTCCGAGAGGGAGGATATCATCCCATGTGAGGGTGATACCATTATCTTGGAGACGAGTGGCGTAAATAATGTCCGAGCCGGGGGGACCATGTGTGTGAGGCACAGGGACGGATCACAGTTTAACATCATGTGTTGAGGATGAGGTGCTTGGCAGTTTAACGTCCTGCAGCTCGGACGGGGAGGGTTCTCTCTACACCCCTAGAACATACATAACGGGCACCCTCTACCCCTTGTGGGAGGGAAGGCATCGACAAGGTCGTAGCGAAGGGGGGTCACAGAGCGAACCATCGAGGGGTCCACGTTAGTGTGGCTATGAGAATAAGAAATATCCTTTAGTTTCCCTATGAGAAGAAGCATGAGGCAGAGAAACGCAATGGGAAACACCACCCAAGTGACCTTGAGTTTACTTAGTACGATCCTGGAAGGTTGTACGGGAAAACAGCGCATGGCATGCATTATCGGTATGGAGGACATCGGGTGCCTACGCAAGGAGGCACCTGGGGGCATCAAGGTGAGGGGTCCTGGGGATTGCGTGCGAAGAAATTGTTTGCACAAAAAACCACTAGGATGGCACATAATTGGGTCAGAGGAATTGCGCGCGGCTGAAGGTATAGCGCACAAGGGATGTGAATTGCGCGCGAGTGTCAAAGGATGAACCCTAAGGCAAGGCCACACCCAACGAATGGATTGCACACAATTGGGCCTTTTTATATGTGACGAAAGGAATTTCACGCAAGGGAGGAATTCTGAGGGGTTTGGAATTTTATTTATGCCAGTGGGATTGTGCGCAAAGGCAGATCCTGGGGCGACGTTCTGATAAAAGGGTCAGTAACTGAGGGCCATCTTGCGCGTGCGGATGTCCTATTTCGCACACAAGAGCTGGTTTAAATTCTGTAACCCCGAAATTGATGGGGTCATTTTTTATTTATAGGCCTCTGGCGTCGCGAAATCCTGTCAGCGCGCGAAATTTGGCCCGCCAAAGACGGCGGCGTGAAAAGTTAATCACGTGGGCGCAGGCGCCCAAATATTGTGCGCCGGTGCTGGGGACCTTTCGCGAATCTCGGACTCCCTTCGTGTGGCCCATTTGTTTTGCGTACATCCTCCTTTATTTCACGCAACACCTCCGAGCCCTCCGGGCTGGGTCTTCGGGTCCAAATTTGACTTCGCTTCGTCATTTTGAAACTTCCTTTACGTACTTTTTCGGCGTCTACAAATTCCCCCCCACGGTATTGGATCGGCGAGAGGTCGCAACGATTGGATTCCGAGGGAAACACTGAAACGCTGAAGGGTTGGCTTTAAGGTTGTTGTGCATGAAAAAAATGATGTGGTTCGCAAAACTCTGGTTTGCCACGGAATTCGCTTTCCGTGGGGTGCGGAACACCGACCACTCCAATAAAAGGGGCCCTGGGTCCCATGAGTCGTACCCCAGCTTTCTCACGTGATAGGCTCAGAGCTCTCATGCGTGAAATTTCCTTTGCGACTGCACATAAAACACACTTTGGTAGCGCACAATTCCTCCAAGTTTCGGCTGTGTTTTCGTGCAAACCCAGGATATTCTGTGCCGACTACTCCGATTTCGTGCCAAATTCTGAATTTCGCGCAACCCTTCCAGATTTCGCGCAACTCATCCAAATTATGCGGATCTCATCCGGATTTCACGCAACACTCTCAAAGCACTTGAGATGGCTACAAACCAAGTTGATGAGGGGGAATCCGCCGCTCGTAGAGCTGAAATGGTGGTGAATGAGGAAGTTTGTGGCCCTAGGGTGGTTGTTCTCAACAACCATACCTTGTTTAACCTGCTAAACCCCACCCAGAAGGATTATCCTCTTTCCAAAAACCTCCCAATATGGAACTTCAGCATCTTGGAGGTGGTTCCACTGCCGGGATTTGAGGTTAACACCCTTCGATCATGGGTGACCCGGGAGGATGACCTTCCCCAATACAATATCACCAACAACGGACATCCTGCCAGAGAGACCAGACACATAGATGTGTATGTCCTGAACCCAAGGACTAGGACCATCGCTGGGGTTGATCCTATTGTGGAGAGTTCTCCATCCCTCTATGCATGCACGTTCCGTCAAAGTATCATGGACGACACTAAGGGCTGGCTGCAAGATTGGGACCTGCGGACTAGAGGCATATTCACCAGTGAGTGGGCCTGGGCGTACTGGGTTTGCGATACGTGAAACCAATTCATGGCCGAGTTGCGGCACATTGGTTTATTCGAGGCGGTGTGGATTTCCCAGTTCCACTTTTACTGCCATCCTGAACTCAGGCCAGAGTTGTTCACCCGATGATCCCCAGACACCAACACATTCCACCTTCACTAGTGGGATGTTGGTATCAGTCTCTGGGATGTTCACTACATCAGAGGTATCCCACTGGCGGGCTACCAATATGACGAGTTCCTTCCCCCAATGAACACCTGGGAGGATAGATCACAGACCCCCATGCTGACATGGCACCTACTGGATCTGGCCAAAGAGAGGCTGAAGGTCAAGGACTTCTTAAAGGAAATCGCCTACAAGGACTATTTCAGTCTGTTTCTGTAGAAGGACCCGGTGGTCAAGATGTCGGGACGGGGAAAATAGTGCTCAACCGCGGCTCAGATGAGCAAGAATGGATCATACTGGAGGACCCTGGAGGCGGGGAAATACCAATCGTGCAGCTATCGTGTTATCGAGGCCTGGGACCCAAACGTCCGATATGCTGGGTTCCTCGGCACCTTCCTGAGTGGGTGGCTCCTGCTGGTGCGGGGTGCAATGATGGGCGTCCGTCCAGCAACCCTGTTGATGGTAGGCACCATGGCAACCAACAAAAGGTGCAATCTGGGGGTCCCCGTTCTGGCTAGGCTGTATGCCATTATGGGATGCATCTCAAGAGGGGGGTCACCTCAGAGGGTGTGTGGCCATTTCTATATCCTCTATAGCTGGGTGGCTTCTCATCTTGGTGGGTACACTTTCTCTAATGTCGTCCATCCTCTGAGAAACGGCATCCGGCCATCTCTGCTAAAAATTGTCGGGGTTACGCTGATGACGCTTAACGAGGAGGGGGTAAGTATCAGAATCGGTAACTATGCCAACTTTAACTTCAGCCCATTCCTTACCCCAATCGGCCAAATGATAGAAAATGGGTAAGGCTCGCTGGAGAAGGAAGATTACTTCTAGGGAATCCGAGGCGGGGTGCTTATGGATCGGATTGAAGGGAAGATCATCAGTGAGCCTTATGTTCCGTCCCGATTCTCCAGGCAGTTCAAGTGCTTCCAGCGAATGCCGAAGAAGGTGTTCACAGATGTCTGGCAGTAGAGTAAACCATGTTTCCTTTTCCAGATGTGGTTAATGTTCACCACTTATGGCTCTGGTGACGCCATTACCCTTCCTCCCATTGGGGTTGACGTTGGGCTATCAACCGAGTATGTCGAACAATGGGTTATAGTGTACCCTGAGGGGCTTTTATGCAAGCGAGTTCGGAAACTCGAGACCACCCGTGTGGATCCCAGGCGAGAAGAGAGAAGTCAAGGTGCTACTAGATGGGGGGACCAGGGGCATGCCAGTTAGTGACGCATGCGCAGGCCGGGACCTCAGAAGCAGGGACATCGCATGGTGTCCTTGCGACCTCATTGCCCGGAGGGGGGTCACACGAGGCGGCCAGAGAGCTTCCATGGAAGCAGATAAGATAAATTCTCAATCTTTCCCAGGATTCAATCTTCCCGTCATTATGGTCGGTCCTTATGACCCTGCGGAAATCAATGAGAGTTGAAGCCCTCTGGTAGAAGATAATGCAGGATGGGATCCAGCTGCCTCAAGTCGGGCTCGTTCGGGTTACTGACCAGGTAAAATTCCATCGGCGTCATGCATATCTAACAACCATGGACACACACACAGGCCAGTGGGGTCGGCGTGTAGAGCCACCTTTCCTGGTGAAAGTGATGCTCAACAAAGAGCATGATCCGGAAATGATGCCGCCGGGAGAGGGCAATAGTGATGATGAGTCAGAGGGAGAGGAGGAAACAGGAGAAGAAGAAGGTGAAAGAGATGATGACGGAGAAGGTGAAGCAGAACCCGAAGGTGAGGGGTCGCAGGGGGAGGCCTATCAAGGGAGTCTCCGGTAGATCGGCAAGATTTTTAGCTCTAATCTGGACATAACCAAGAAACTCGAGTTCTGTCTCTATCCTTATTCATCCTCCTTTATCCATTCTTTTCTGCAATTTCTAATCCATGACTCTATCTCACTCCGGAGAATATAGGCACTGACCAAGTGTCCCCAACAGCAGAAGGAGAAGAGGCGCTAGTGGGACAGGGCAGGGCTCCGACGCCCATCATCGAACTGACAAGCACTGAGGGGTCTCCAGCCATGATAGCTCCTATAGCGTCCAAAACACCAGAGGCTGACGCTCTGGGTTCTTGTAAGTCCCATGCTTCGCTATTGGTGATTACTATCAGAGAACCCAACTAATCAAGATGCTCCTTGTACAGTGATCTCAGCATTGGAGTCTCGTCGGGTTGCTGATCCCGGGCCATCTGTGAGTGGACTAGTGGTGGACATACCACCTCCTCCAGAACATACTTCCCAAACTGAGTCGGCCCTGGAAATTGGTGATCATGGGTCAGCGGACATCAGTGGTGTTGTCATTGGAGCGATGCCGGAAGCTGACGAAAGCACTACCGCTGACGGGGCAAGAGAGGAAGGTCGCCCAGACATCGAGGATCCTACTACTCGTGAAGGCATCCTTGAGGCAGATCCTACTGCTGACCTGTTGGCTGCCTTTCCTGCATATCGGCCCACTGACCCCGAGGAGAATAGATGATTTAGACTCGGAAGCGGCCGAGGATAGTCGGATGACACGACGCAAAGGGTGGAAGTGCATCCAGCACTTTCTCAAGTAGCCTCAGACGGATTGGCTACAGTGGATGGGATCGTTCTAGACCTGGCTGCGTTTTTTATCTGCCAGAGGGGCTGATCCTCAATGCCATCATCTAACGGTCCGTGAATACAAGGCCGATAAGATAAGTGAGAGAAGCTGGCGAACCGATGTTGCCCAGTGTCGGGAAAGATCGGTGAGCACCCGAGCGTTCCTTAGGGAGGAGTAGGAAGACTGACGCCTCAAAGAGTAGGAAACAGAGAAGGAGGCCTTCATCACAACATACTCTGAGCTCATGGAGCAACTGACGGCACAGTTGGCTGACGCCCAAGAACAACTGATGGATGCTAGTCATCAGATTACTGAACTTCGAACTGAATGGGCGCAGGCACAAGCTAGGATTGATGAACTGCGCTCTGCAGCTGCTAATGAAGAGAGACTCTTCAGGGAGTTAGAACCATTCATGAAGTCCACCGGCCAAATGGTAGCGGCATTGGAAAGATCAATCCAAAATGTTGATCCTTAAGGGCCCTATTTTGGCCATCTCTTGAAATTTTTTCTTTCACTGGCCATCATCTTGATCCAATGTATGGACCAATATATTTATCTGTTCCTTTGGTTTAATACGCTCAACCATAGTCCCGAAATAGATAAAAAATCACCCCTAATCTCAGGTGGGTCGTACACAATGTGAGAAACAAAGGATACTCGTATTATCATTTCGTTTGACTGTGGGGTGTCAACCATGCTTCAAGCATCCGAAATCGGGCTCGAATTTCTGAGGAGGAGAGAGAGGTCCAGCCGAAGGGAGGGGACCTCAGACTGATCGATGTGTCATCTCCTCAATGTGCTCTAACACACGAGCGGGGAAATACCATGGGAATTGGAATCAATCTGAACATGGGGAGATGGAAAAGGTGAATCATGTTACCCAAATTCGGAACACTATGGGGGAGTAACGATGGAGGATAGCTGTTGAATGTGGAGAAAACACAGCATCCATATCGCATTGGCCTGAAATGGGGAAAAAAATTGAGGGCTGACTGCTGACCATGTTCACAACATGGGGCCTAACTCAAACATCGTCGATCAGTCTTCCGTGATGTTGCCCCAGGACAGCAGGTGGACCGTAGGTCAATCATCCATAATGTTCCAACAAGCATACCAAAGTTCTATCATCAATATTGTTACAGCAAGAGGACCACAGGTCGAGCATCCATACTGTTAGGGGGTCCCATAAAACATGACCAGTCTTTCATAACATTGGCCCAGGATAGCAGGCGGATTGTAGGTCAATCATCCATACTATTCCAACAAGCTGACCAAAGGTCTATCATCCACATTCTTATAGCAAGAAGTCCACAAGTTGAGAATCCATATTATTAGGGGGTCCCATCAAACATGAATGACGATGAAGATCCAAATAAAGGGGTACGCAGAGCGTGGAAAGTGTAGTGGTGGATTGTTCAAACAGAATCCAAAACTCCCAAAATTATTCCATCATGGTGGAGGCACATTAGGCAGACGTATTAATCTGGTCCCGGATCATCCCTACTTTTAGACAGGACCTCTCTGGCGAGGTAACTGTCTCTTCCCAACATCACTATGGGGCATCTCAAACTCATTCGGGGAAGATGCTGCAGTTGCACCACTCCCCAAGAAGTAAGCCCAAGGGGCCGATAGTGAGGAGGGATGGGATTTGGTTATCCCTGGGGCTGGACCCAAGGAAAAAATGTGCGGGTGTTCTTACGTATCTCAAAAACGATGAGTATCAAGCCACACGTAGTTCTAGAAAGGGTCTTAGTTTAAATTCTTAGAACTCGGACCAAGGATTAGTAAGGAAGATGGGAGACGCATGGTAAGGTGATCAAAAAACCCGGTGTGAATGAGGAAGAGGTCTTGCCTACCATGACTTCCTTGGAAAAGTGTTTCGGTTAAGGGACCGAACACGAGAGTTTGGTTGGGCCTGTGGGGAAGGGACTGGGCGCTCCAACGTATCCCATAAGTATGGGAATAAAGCCATACATAGTTCTTGGGGGCACCTTCTAACGTCGTGTAGGACAGGAAAAAGAGGGGATAATTATTATATCGGGGTGCAGGCAGGGTGGACATTGCAAACCCGACGTGATTGAGGACGAGGTCCTGCTCACCACGCTATGCGGTCCCATGGTCAAGGTCCCAAAGTTGGGATGAACATGATGAATTATCAGACCTCAAGCTGGACCCAACGACAAGAGGTCTAGGCGTTCCTACGTACCCCATAAGAATGGGGATCAAGCCATATGTAGTTCTTGTAAGGGGTGACACGGCACGACATGGTACCTGTGCAAAGGATGAAAGGGGCGTGTGGGTCTATCCCTCGCACCAAAAGAAGCGGGATTTGATATATCTTGTTTGTCATTGAAGGTGAATGGTTTTTCATTGTGGAGCGACTTTCCTATGGTAGAAATTCATGGAATCACCACTATAATCAAGCTATATACAGGCATTGACAAATGGTATGGTAATTGACCAATACCCAACGTGATGTACCCTATGGATAGGTCATCACAATGCAGTGCCGTTTTTCATCGTGCAGCTGGGACGATATCATCATAGTTTATGGTCATGTGGTAGGACCAACCAGCACAGTTTAAGGTCATATGGCATGGAGATGGGGGGGAATGCGCACTATGTGATAAGGCATAACCGATGCAGGTGAGGACATAATCCCATACCATCACCACGCGTGATACCGGGAGAGGAGCCTCAGGCCAAGAGGCCATCGAGGGTTTAAAGATCAAGGGGCAGGAGACACTAGCTTCCAGCTGAGATCGGCCCAAAACGCAATGTCTAGGAGACCCCTCGTATCCCGTGGGGATAAGGGTCAAGCTTTTCACAGCTCTTAGAGAATACCCAATCCTTTAATCTTAGCGCTAGGATCGCGGAAGCCCCAAGAGACGCCATAACGCAGCTTCATCTGCCTGACGTGTGGAATTGAACTGGGGGTTAGTGCAAGAAGTTTCGAGATTCCACCTTGACATGATGGGGTGGAACATAATGTTAATCATGCAACCAACATTCAGGGCCTGAAGAGGTCAGTGTGATGATGGAGGATTACTGTTGACCACGTTCTCAACACAGCATCCTGTCGTGTTAGCCTAAAATGGGGACAAACAAATGAGCATCGACCGCTGACCACATTCACAACGCATGATTTGTATCAATTTGTTATCTGAATCCTTTGGGTGGGTTGTCCTGTGACGGTAGGATATCCCTTATGTGTTGTATCTAAGCCGTTCTTGGGGGTCCCTCTGGGTGTGAAGGATAATGGGGGCCCGAATGAAGGGGAGAACGAAGCTTGACATGTGGACATAACTTGCCTAAGTTGAATCTGACACTCCAGGTCCTATTCCAGAGTACCATGAACACATTAGCGGACAACTGGAAAGGGTCGAAGGGCTCAGGTTGAGAGAGTCCAAAAGATGGCGGATTCCCGGGAGAAGGGGGAATGGTGCCAAAACCCTGTACCACACCTACATATCCCCCTCGTGGAGAGGGACAGGCCAAAAGGCCGAGGTCACCGGGAGATCATGGGATCTCTCAATAGACAAGGTTGGACATGAAATCTAGGTGTTCAGGAGATCCTACATATCCCATATGGATGGAAATCAAGCCATACATAGGTCTCAAAGAACAGTTTAACGTCATATAGGATGACCAGAGGGATTTCATCCAGGAATGTGTACAGCGCGGCGAGTAACCCAACATGAATGAAGACATAATTCCACACTGAACTGCACGCTCAAGGTAAGGTCTTGGGATAAAGGGCCCGATGTAACACCCCGAGATTTTATGAAAAATATTATTTTAATTTCATTAAATTCTTGTTTTGTATTCTACACCAAGATTACCTTGCTCTATACGCAACACCGTATTAGCTTGCAGTATACGCAACACTATTCTCGGACCGTGTTACACACAATTTTGATAATAGTTATTCTACGCAACATTGAGTATATATATATATTCAATGTATAAATGAAATATGGTTGGATTCTGTTATACGAAACAATGAAGGATTCTTTCACAACACGCAACCCTGACTTGGCTTGCATTACACGTAATCGCGACCTTCCTCGATAACGTGTGTTGTACGCAATACCGGGATCTAATAAACAATGATATATTATTATAATATTCTCATGAACTAGCCGTTATGAATATTATTAACTAAATTTTGAATTTTATAACTTTATTATTCATCTTACACATTTTCTAGAACATGGTATAAGAACAAAATTAATTTTTCGGGTAAAATAAGTATTTTTCAAAAAATGCAGTTTTGCTGCCTTTTGATGGCGCACCCACATTAAATCTAGTTTTTGACATGTTTATATGTTCAATTTGACAAAATAAAATTCTTATTTTGAATCAGGATATAATAATTTACATTATATAAATTTTTGATATTTTTCCGATAACTTTCATATTTTAATGAATAGTAAAAAAACGCTATATTTTAATTAAAAACAACTTTTTTCATCGTAATATCTTATGTGGTTAAATTATAATATTGAATGGTTTTAAAGTATAAATAGAATATATTTTTAACATTTAATATAATTTATGTCATTATCATTGATTTTACCTTGAATTCGTAGGTTAAATCAATTCAATCTTTTGCAATGTTTTAAAGAAAACCCGTTTTCTTTCGACAACGGGATTAATTTTAATTTAATTTCTGCAACTTTTGTGTATTGAATTTGGAAAAATGGATTCCATATTTGTAATCAGTGGATCCAAATTATTTTAATAAGCTACTTTTTATTTTTGGGAATTATGAATAGTAACTACGGAAAATTTTATTTACCATAGTTAAAGGTAAATCGGGTAATTAAGGGTAAATATAATATTTTAAAATAACCCTAAAAAATTTCAAAATCCAATTGGATGACTAAAAGTTGACCCATATCACCTAAGGGTAGGATTATATTCATTTAATTAAATTTTTTCAATGAAAATAATTTAATTATTATTAAAACCAAAGAATGTGACAACATGTCACTTTCTTAAATCCTATAAGTATAATAATTTTAATCTAGTGATAAACATCATGAAACTTAAAACATGAATAGTCTCCAGAAATATAATACAATTATCTACATCATAGGAATTTATTTAAAATTTTTAGGGATTAAATAATTATCATTTATTATGACACAAAGATGATGCAGTAATTGTCCTATTAATGAAATATTGACATAATTGATGTTATAAATGCCCAAATAAATGTAATTTGAGACTTTTTATGACTTACACTAATTTTCTAGGTTAATATGACATGTTATTGTTGATTTAAGTAACTTGTTTCTAACATATCATTCTGTTATAAATTTCATAAAAATCATGTACCAAATAGTGTCAAAATTGACATAAATTAGTTTTTAAAACAAATATTATATTCTTTATTTTTATTTTATTCCTAAAAATCAAGGTTCGGAATAATGTCTTAGATAAGATTATATATATTATTAATAAACAACTTGGGGTTCTTTGGTCTTGGTATAGTAAGTTTATTAACCATATAGTGTAAAAAAACAAAAAGAGACGGTAAAAGTTAAATTATTTAACTTAGAGTTAAATCTAATTGATAAGGTTAAAATAATAACCTAAACTTGTCTAAATCCTATTGGATGAGAGGATTTCGACCCACCCCCACCTTATCCTTGAAATAAATCAATTTGGAGCTATTTAAAACCGAACTTGACTTTATAATAAAATAATATTTTTAGTTATTCCAAAGGTGCCCCTCTCCTCCCTTATAAAAGGGGACCCCCTCCCTCTCTTCCTCACACAACTTTGAGCCTTCAAGCTCGGTAAAACCCTGACAAATTCTCTTCTCCACTTCCCTAGAAACATCCTAGAGGTTCTGGTCTTCCTAAAAGACCCATTTTAGTGCCCTAAGAGGAGGTCTCAAAGAGGCGCTTCAAAGAAGAGGTAATTTCCATTACCGATTCTTTTACCTTTATTTCTTCTTCCACTTCTTCTTCTTAGGTTGTTTCATTATGAAGTAATAACATCAGTATCACTCATATACTGATATGTTATTATAAGTATGAAACAACCCTATTTCACCATCTATCCATCCTACGGAAAATGAAATCACCGCGCGTGCGTACGTACGAAATACCGTCTCTACGCCGTGGTGAAATCTATTTTCCATCACCACATTACTTGGATGGGTATAATGGTGTAAATAATAACTATATATTATTATTTTAAAGTTATATTGATTCTGAAATAGTATAAATACACTCCAATTCAGTCCCACGATCATGAGAACAATATCATCGCTCGTGCGTACGTACGGACTACCGTCTCCACGACGCGATGAGATTCATTCTCCACTTTAACCATTAATGAATGATTGTAAAGTATATATAATAAGTAATCATGAAATATATGACATGATAATGATACTGGATTTATGTGTATATATATGTATGTCATCTACTTAATTCCGTTCAACTCAATAAGGAAATGAAAACAGCGTTCATGCATACGTACGGCCTACCGTCTCCATGAACGGTGTATTTCTTTCCATTTAGTGATTTATTATATATATGTATATTCTGAATATATATTATATATAAATCATGTTTTATATTCTGGAATTAGGTAATCATGATCTACGTAATCATATGAATAATTACAAGTCAAAACACGGACGACAAATGAAACGATTTTACCCAAAACGCTCTTTAACATGGAATTTACAAAAGAACGGGTAAAATAAAGTCATAAGTGAACCATATATGATATCATAACAATTAGTATGATTCTGGAATAAGTCAATAACATTATTTAAATCATTATATAGGAGTTTCGGACACTTACGAAGAAAATCGGACCTAAGGTAAGGGAAATATCACAATCTCATTTTTATCCGAGATTGTTTATACTTTAGTATTTACTGGGGTGTATTTTATCATCCACATCCATGTTTCCTCAATATGTAACATTATTTCCATACACCTACAATTCTTAAAATCCAATTTTACCCTTCGGTGAGTTTTTAGTAAAAGGTATGAAAGGAATCTTTTGTCATTTTTCGTACGACGTACTTTTTGACTTTTCCGACAAAAGTACGAGAAGAATGTTTTTTTAACTTATACGGCATGAATGGATTTTTAAAACATTATTTACAAGAATCTTCCTTTACAAGTTTTCAAGTTTATTTTCAATCAACTTCTTTTAGTTTAAAATTGTATAACATGTTAAGAAAGGGAAAATGTTTTTGAAGTAGAAAGGATATTTTCCTCAAGAATGGAGTTCAAGTGTTTTATCAAAATTATTTTCCATCTAAGATAATAAAGGGTTCTGTTTTTATCCCTATTATTACATTGATTTGATTATGTTGTGATGGAATTATATTTTTATGAATTCATTTATCTTATATGAATTGTTTTATGATGTTTAAGATTCCCATTTTTATTACATGGGTTATGAAATGATGTATGATTTATGATTTTGTGGCACACATAAGAATGGTATAATTATGAGATGGGTGGGACCTATATCTCCCTCCAATGCATTGGGTAAAGATTTTATATCTCATGAGATAGACATGGCTGGAATGGTAGGTTATACCGGTTCAGTGAAACAGGACTGAAACGAGGGTGACTCGGTTCAGAAAGCGACTTTTTCCACTAAGATAGTCTTGGAAATGAGTCTTGACTAATAAGAAATGATTCTCTATGATTATGTGTGTATGCCACAAAGTTTCATGTTTTAAGTTATGATAATTGGGATTTAATTTCACTACTATGATTTATCCCATGTTATGAAATTATTCTCTCTTTTGCAGGTTATGATTTCCAAAATGTTATGTTCTTATGAATATGATGTGATTGATTTTTATTTTGTTTACACTTACTGAGCATTTCAGCTCACCCTTTTATGTTTTCTTTTCCCCATGACATAAAGAAAGGTTTTAGGTAAGAAAAAAAAGGGAAGATCTTTATGGGAGATTTTGAAGATCTTTCACCACGATTAGAAGATTACGTTCCGAGTTTCCAAAGACACTAAACTATTACGGTCCTTGTGTGTGTGTTTTTGTCATGTAATAAGTATTCTGCAAAAGTAATGTAATGTCCTTGTACGTAAAGCTTTGGGTCTCTACAATTGGTATCAGAGGAATGGTTTAGTCAACCTTTGGAAGCTAGGATGCGAAAACATTAGTGAGATCACTAGAGATATTTCTAAGGTATGTCTAGGGATGTACCTAAGGATAAGAATACGTATAGGTTATAGTTATAGAAATACAGTAACGATCTTAGAATTTAACGTAAGATGTTAGATATTGAGGGTTCTCCCCCTTTACTATGTTGCTTTCCCTAGCATGATTTTTTCCTCTCACGCTATTCTTTTTGGGTTTTAGAAAATGGCTGGAAAGAGGAAGATTCGTGATAATGGAGGATATGACGGACAATGGAATGATTTTCTTCATGTGAAACCAAATGAAACGAGATCTGGAAGTCCAAACATCATTATTATGCCTAATCATAAATCTCATAATATGATCAATAATCTCAACTTTGGTATGTTTCCCTACTCAGATAATAAGAGAAAGATGGATTTTCATGATGATCATAGAGGAAAGAAAGTTCAATTTCCCCTATGTCAATCATGTGGGAAGAGGCATCAAGGAGAATCTTTCAAAGGAACTGTAAGATGCTTTGGGTGTGGAAAAGAAGGACACAAAGCCAGTAAGTGCAAAGGAAAAGGTTCAGTTAACACCAAGGATGAGGATAATGGTATTGCTACGACATCAGCAATGGTTAAATGTTTTAAATGTGGAATGTACGGGCATTATGCAAACTAATTCCCTAAGGGAAAGTCTCATGAAGAGAATCAGTATGGTCGTATGGGTAGTATTTATGTGGATGATGATGAAGAGACTACAAATGATATGTGAGATGAAAGAATTGTTGAAGCTCGGTCAATGGTTTAAGAATGTAGTGGAATGATTACATGTTTATCATGTGTAATGTTGTATAAGTAATCTCATGCTACTATGGAATAAAGAGACATCTATGGATTGTTACACTATTATCTTTCCTTGAGTTTTGAAAGTGTATGATTAATGTTACCAGTATCCATGAAAGGTTATTCAGATATTTTTGGAATGTAGATGATATGCACATAATGAAGGGATAAGGAGAAAATTAAATGTTTGATAGTATTCATGAGCTCAGGACTGATATAAGGAGAAGGTTATATCATGGTTTGAGTATATAGAATTTTTGGATTTTTGTATGTGGAAAGAGTTAACTTTTGACAGCATTCATGTTTTCACTAAGGTTTAATGGGTATTCATTTTTCAAGAGAATACATCATTAAGGTATTCACATGATTGGAATGAGACCAACAAGATATATGGGGGATAAATGATGGTATTCACATGCTTGGTTGACGACATTTCAAGTTATCGTTTTCTTTATACTATGAGCTTGGACCGAAGTATTTTAGATAAGCCTAAAGATTGGAATGGATTATGTTAACCATAAGTTAGTATTGTTTAAGGATAGAATTTTTTTTGATATTATTTATGTGATGTTATTGTAATGTAGTTTTAGAAAAAGTACAACCTACAGGACGGGCGACAGCCCATCGCATCGGACAAGGCTGTAGGAATCGAACCCACAACCGAAGTGAGACTGCCCTTTATCGCCTACCACTGGCCTACAGGAAGTCCCTGTTTAGTAGAAACTAGTTTTATTATATTAAGCAGTATGATATATGAAGTATAAGTCCATTTTTGGAACTATATATGATTAATCTCACTATAGATGGACTTATGTATTTTTTGATAACTTTTCTAACCTTTTGTTTGAGAAAAATGGAATGACCCATCATTCTATCACATGATCTTCTAACACTTCACGAATAACAAATTCAACTTCATTTATTTAAGAGATGAAGTGGAAATTATTCAAGGCACGAACAACAGTGAGATTGTACCAAAATAAAGTAAGTATTTCTTCTAATTCAAATTTTTCAACTTTAGGGAAATGATTTTGAAAACCAAAAATGTTGTCCTAGTGCTCTTATATCTGATTAATCAGATGGTACCTTAGATCGTCACAAATTTATAGATTTGTGATTGTTGGCTATTCTATAGCCATGTTCTCTACCACTATCCATCAGAACATGATGGTTAGATTTTTCTTCCATATCCATATTTTCACCTATGTGGAAACCCAATGATTAGTTTATTTGGGTAACCATTACGTTTCATACTTTTGTTTTTAAATATTGGTTTTGGTATTCCCTTTTTATGATGTGGGTTTCTATTAAAGAAACTTTCAAGTAGTAAACCATTTATAACCCCGACGAATTTCGAGGGCGAAATTCATTTTAAGGGGGGTAGAATGTAACACCCCGAGATTTTATAAAAAATATTATTTTAATTTCATTAATGTCTTGTGTTGTATTCTACACCAAGATTATCTTGCGCTATACGCAACACCGTATTAGCTTGCAGTATACGCAACACTGTTCTTGGACCGTGTTACACACAATTATGATAATAGTTATTCTACGCAAAATTGAATATATATATATATTTAATGTATAAATGAAATATGGTTGGATTCTGTTATACGAAACAATGAAGGATTCTTTCACAACACGCAACCCTGACTTGGCTTGCATTACACGTAATCGCGACCTTCATCGATAACGTGTGTTGTACGCAATACCGGGTTCTAATAAACAATGATATATTATTATAATATTCTCATGAACTAGCCGTTATGAAAAGTATTAACTAAATTTTGAATTTTATAACTTTATTATTCATCTTACACATTTTCTATAACATGGTATAAGAACAAAATTAATTTTTCGGATAAAATAAGTATTTTTCAAAAAATGCAGTTTTTCCGCCTTTTGATGGCGCACGCACATTAAATCTAGTTTTTGAAATGTTTATATGTTCAATTTGACAAAATAAAATTCTTCTTTTTAATCAGGATATAAAAATTTACATTAGATAAAGTTTTGATATTTTTCCGAGAACTTTCATATTTTAATGAATAGTAAAAACACGCTATATTTTAATTAAAAACAACTTTCTTCATCATAATATCTTATGTGGTTAAATTATAATATTTAATGGTTTTAAAGTATAAATAGAATATATTTTTACCATTTAATATAATTTATGTCATTAGCATTGATTTTACCTTTAATTCGTAGGTTAAATCAATTCAATCTTTTGCTATGTTTTAAAGAAAACCCGTTTTCTTTCGACAACAGGATTAATTTTAATTTAATTTCTGAAACTTTTGTGTATTGAATTTAGAAAAATGGATTCCATATTTGGAATCAGTGGATCCAAATTATGTTAATAAGCTAATGTTTATTTTTGGGAATTATGAATAGGAACTACGGTAACTTTTATTTACCATAGTTAAAGGTAAATCGTGTAATTAAGGGTAAATATAATATTTTAAAATTACCCTAACAAATGTAAAATTCCTATTTGATGAATAAAAGTCTACCCATATCACATAAGGGTAGGATTATATTCATTTAATTAAATTTTTTCAATGAAAATAATTTAATTATTATTAAAACCAAAAAATGTGACAACATGTCACTTTCTTAAATATTATAAATATAATAATTTTAATGTAGTGATAAACTACATGAAACTTCGAACATGAATAGTATCCAGAAAGCTAATACAATTATCTACATCATAGGAATTTATTTAGAATTTTTAGGGATTAAATAATTATCATTTATTATGACACAAAGATGATGCAGTAATTGTCTAATTAATGAAATATTGACATAATTGATGTTATAAATGCCCAAATATATGTAATTTGAGACTTTTTATGACTTACACTAATTTTCAAGGTTAATATTACATGTTATTGTTGATTTAAGTAACTTGTTTAGAACCTATCATTCTGTTATGAATTTCATACAAATCATGTACCAAATAGTGTCAAAATTGACATAAATTAGTTTTTAAAACAAATATTATATTATTTATTGTTATTTTATTCCAAAAAATCAAGTATCGGCCAAATGTATTAGATAAGATTATATATATTAATAATAAACAACTTGGGGTTCTTTTGGCTTGATATAGTAAGTTTATTAACCATATAGTGTAAGAAAAAAAAAGACACGGTAAAAGTTAAATTATTTAACTTAGAGTTAAATCTAATTGATAAGGTTAAAATAATAACCTAAACTTGTCTAAATCATATTGGATGAGAGGATTTCGACCCAACCCCACCTTAGCCTCGAAATAAATCAATTTGGAGCTATTTAAAACCGAACATGACTTTATAATAAAATATAATTGTTTTGTTATTCCAAAGGTGCCCCTCTCCTCCCTTATAAAAGGGGACCTCCTCCCTCTCTTCCTCACACAACATTTAGCCTTCATTCTCGGCCAACCCCTGCCAAATTCTCTTCTCCACTTCCCTATCAACATCCTAGAGGTTCCTTTCTTCCTCAAAAACCAATTTTAGTGCCCTAAGAGGAGGTCTCAAAGAGGCGCTTCAAAGAAGAGGTAATTTCTGTTACCGATTCTTTTACCTTTATTTCTTCTTCCACTTCTTCTTCTTAGGTTGTTTCATTATGAAGTAATAACATCAGTATCACTAATATACTGAAATGTTATTATATGTATGAAACAACCCTATTTCACCATCTATCCATCCTACGGAAAACGAAATCACCGCGCGTGTGTACGTACGGAATACCGTCTCCACGCCGTGGTGAAATCTATTTTCCACCACCACCTTACTTGGATGGGTATAATGGTGTAAATAATAACTATATATTATTATTTTAAAGTGATATTTATTCTGAAATAGTATACATACACTCCAATTCATTCCCACGATCATGAGAACAATATCATCGCTCGTGCGTACGTACGGACTACCGTCTCCACGACGCGATGAGATTCATTCTCCACTTTAACCATTAATGAATGATTGTAAAGTATATATAATAAGTAATCATGAAATATATGAAATAATAATGATAATGTATTTATGTGTATATATATGTATGTCATCTACTTAATTCCATTCAACTCAATAAGGAAACGAAAACAGCGTTCATGCGTACGTACGGCCTACCGTCTCCATGAACGGTGTATTTCTTTCCACTTACTGATTTATTATATATATGTATATTCTGAATATATATTATATATAAATCATGTTTTATATTCTGGAATTAAGTAATCATGATCTACGTAATCATATGAATAATTACAAGTCAAAACACGGACGACAAATGAAACGATTTTACCCAAAACGCTCTTTAACATGGAATTTACAAAATAACTGGTAAAATAAAGTCATAAGTGAACCATATATGATATCATAACAATTAGTATTATTCTGGAATAAGTCAATAACATTATTTAAATCATTATACATGAGGTTTGGACACTTACGAAGCAAATCAGACCTAAGGTAATGGAAATATCACAATCTCATTTTTATCCGAGATTGTTTATACTTTAGTATTTACTGGGGTGTATTTTATCATCCACATACATGTTTCCTCAATATGTAATATTATTTCCATACACCTACAATTGTTTAAATCCAATTTTACCCTTTGGTGAGTTTTTAGTAAAAGGTATGAAAGGAATCTTTTGTCATTTTTCGTACGACATACTTTTTGACTTTTCCGACAAAAGTACGAGAAGAATGTTTTTTCTAAATTATACGGAATGAATTGATTTTTAAAACATTATTTACAAGAATCTTCCTTTAAAAGTTTTCAAGTTTATTTTTAATCAACTTCTTTTAGTTTAAAATTGTATGACATGTTAAGAAAGGAAAAATGTTTTTGAAGTAGAAAGGATATTTTCCTCAAGAATGGAGTTCAAGTGTTTTATCAAAATTATTTTCCATATAAGATAATAAAGGGTTCTGTTTTTATCCCTATTATTACATTGATTTGATTATGTTGTTATTGAATTATATTTTTATGAATTCCTTTATCTTATATGAATTGTTTTATGATGTTTAAGATTCCCATTTTTATTACATGGGTTATGAAATGATGTATGATTTATGACTTTGTGGCACACATAAGAATGGTATCATTATGAGATGGGTGGGACCTATATCTCCCTCCAATGCATTGGGTAAAGATTTTATATCTCATGAGATAGACATGGATGGAATGGTAGGTTATACCGGTTCAGTGAAACAGGATTGAAACGAGGGTGACTCGGTTCAGAAAGGGAATTTGTCCACTAAGATAGTCTTGGCAATGAGTCTTGACTAATAAGAAATGATTCTCTATGATTATGTGTGTATGCCACAAAGTTTCATGTTTTAAGTTATGATTATTGGGATTTCATTTCACTACTATGATTTATTCCATGTTATGAAATTATGCTCTCTTTTGCAGGTTAAGATTTCCAAAATGTTATGTTCTTATGAATATGATGTGATTGATTTTTATTTTGTTTACCCTTACTGAGCATTTGAGCTCACCCTTTTATGTTTTCTTTTCCCCAGGATATAAAGAAAGGTTTTAGGTAAGAAAAAAAAGGGAAGATCTTTATGGGAGATGTTGAAGATCTTTCACCACGATTAGAAGATTACGTTCCGAGTTTCCAAAGACACTAAACTATTACGGTCCTTGTGTGTGTGTTTTTGTTATGTAATAAGTATTCCGCAAAAGTAATGTAATGTCCTTGTACGTCAAGATTTGGGTCTCTACACCCGAGGAGGCCAAGGGGCCTGAGGCTAGGCCTCGGTCAGGAAGGCCTGAAAAGCATGTAGTTTAGCATCTTCCAGTGAGGATGAGCATGTAGTTTAAGGTCATGCGAGACCATAGGCCATTTTAAGGTCATGGGGGACCTTAGGGGCCCAAATATAGGACAAAATACAGTTTAAGGTCATGCTAGACCAAGAAAGGATCTTAGTTTAAAGTCTTAGAACTCAGACCAAGGGGGCCCAGATGTAGGGGAAAATGTAGTTTAAGGTCATGCTGAACCAAATGCATTTTAGGGTCTTGCAGGACCACAATCCAGTTTAAGATCATGGGGGACCCCGTAGGGTCAGGAAAAATACTGCTTAAGGAACTTGGTATTGGTGGTAGGAATTATACGCTCACCATCCATCGTCACCAGGGAATAGGCACCACTAGGATAGATGTTATGGATAATGAAAGGTCCCTCCCATTTAGGCTCCAACATGGGTGGTTTCCTGCCAGGAATCATTGGCGCCCTGAGGGCTAGTACCAGGTCACCTTGCAGGAAAAAGAGGAGGTGAACCTTCTTGTTGAATGATCGAGCCATCCTGATATGATCCCTTTCTAGTTTGTGCAAAGCACGAAGCCTATTCTCATCCAGCGCTTCCAATTCAGCTAGACGGATTTCGGCAACTCTATTTGGCGCATTCTGGTCATAGACTGTCGTGTGCAATGAGGGAAACTAAATCTCAATGGGTAGGAAGACCACAGCTCCATACACTAGGGAATACGGGGTCGCCAGGGTGGAATTTCGAGTCGTCATCCGATAATCCCAGAGGGTGTTGGGGAGTTTATCCGGACAACACTTCTTTTTCTGACCAACCATCTTTTGCAGAATGGTAGGGAGGGTTTTTTTAAACGCCACGATCTTTCCATTCGCCTATGCATGATAGTGGGAGGTATGGTTAGAGCGAATGTTGTACTTGGCATACATTTTATTCAACTCCATCGCACGGAATTTGGTGTCTTTATCAGTGAGGATAGCGTGAGGTACCCCAAATCGATAGATGATATTGGAACTCACGAAGTCGGAGAAAGAATGGTATTAGACTTCCTAGAGTGGAATTGCCTCTGCCCACTTGGAAAAGAAATCCATAGCGGTCAGAATGAACCGGCATTGGCAAGCCGTCGCCGGTGGGTAAGGTCCTACGTCATCCAACCCCTAGACTGCAAAGGGCCAAGAATACTTGGTAGTGTGGAGAGGCTCTGGTGTCTGATGCACTAAGTTATCATGAACTTGGCACGCATGGCACCTCTTGGCAAACTTGATGCAGTCATGGATCATAGAGGGCAATAAGTACCCCAGCATCCGAATCTAGTGAGAAAACTTTGACTTGGCCTGATGGGCGCCACAAGAACCAGCATGAACATCTTGCATGACCCATGGAATCTCAACTCCTGGAAGTAAATAGAGGAGAAAACCATCAAATTCGTTCTTATAAAGGTTCTTCTCAAGGCTGGGGCCGCTCTGAAGGGTAAACTGTAGTGCGCGGCGTCGGACTCGCTCTGGCTCGGCGTGGTCTGCCAGGAGATTACTATTTTGGAGGTATTAAACCATGGGTGTCATCCAATCAGGGAATATTTCAATCACCGCATCTGAAGTACCCGAGTCTCCTGACGTAGGGGAACCAGTAGTGAGATGGTTTACCCGTGAGTCGCGATCATCCTCCGGGGTAACAGGGGCGATGAATCTCTGGTGCACCATGTGGATAATCAGGGCATCCTGTTCGGGCTCCGCAAGCGACGCGGCCAAGAGGGCCAAAGCATCTGCTTGACCATTCTGTGACCGGGGAATATGAATGACCTCCACCCGAGAATGGAATTGGGCCATTAGATGGAGGGTTCACTCCAACAATTCCACAAGCTATGGTTTTCTGACAACATAGTCACCATTGACCTTCTTGATGACTAGCTTGGAGTCCCCGTTCACATGCAGATGGGGAACGTCGATCTTGAGGGCCATCTCAATACCAATGATGTGGGCATGATACTCTGCATCATTGTTGGTGTAGCCCTCCAACAACAGAAATGATTACTACAGAACGACCTACTCCGGGGTGATGAAGACGATACCCAAGCCCACTTTGTTAAGACTAGGATCGTTGAGTCTCCTACCAGCGGGGCTCTGGGAGAACCGTCAATGTACATTAGCCAACATCGAATGACATGATCAACTGAGAGGATTTACTCATGAGGAAAACCCAGGTCTAGCGGCTGATCTGCGGAGGTTGGGTGGGTAGCTAGAAATTCCTCCAATGCATATCCTTTGATAGCCTTCTGAGGCACAAACCTAATGTCAAAATGCTGGAGGATCACCACCCACCGCGCTAGTCAGCTAGTCAACATAGGTCGGTTTTGGATGAACTTCAATGGGCCTACCCGAGAGACCAGTTGTACCTTGTGGTGCTGCAAGTTGTGCCACAATTTCAATACGGAAAATACAAGCGCAAGGAAGCTCTTGTTGATGGGAGAATATCTAATTTCCATATCGAGGAGCATGCGGTTGAGGTAGTAGAGGATGTTCTTTGTTCCCTCTTAGTTCTTCTAGGCGAGAAGTGTGCCAAGGGACCGTTCCAGGGTGGTCATGTAAAGGACCAGCGGCTTCCCGGAGATGGGTGTCATCAAGACCGGATGTTGGAGTAAATATCGCTTGATTTCCTCGAAGGCGGTCTCACACTCTTCATCCCATTAACAGGTGGTGCCTTTCTTCATGATCCGAGAAAAGGGATTACACTTTCCAGCCATATTTACAATGAATCGATGTATGTAGGCTAAGTGGCCTTAGAGACCTCGAAGCTCCTGAATATTTCCTGGGGGAAGCGTCTGGATGATGGCCTTGATCTTCTCTGGGTCGATCTCGATGCCTCGGTGCCTAACAACAATGCCAAGGAACATACCAGAGGTGACCTCGAAGGCTCACTTCAATGGGTTCATCTTCAGGTGGCGGGAACGGAGGAAACCAAACACTTTATCAATATCCTTGAGATGGTCCTAGAACTGGTGAGATTTGACCACAAAATCATCCACGTAGCATTCCACCAACATTCTCATAATTTGCTAGAATATGCGATGCATGGCCCACTGATAGGTGGCACCCACATTATTCAGGCCGAAGGGCATGACCCAGTAACAAAAAGTACCTTGGGGTACCCTAAAGGCAGTGGACTCCTCTTCCTCGGGGGCCATCTGGATCTAGTTGTACCGAGAATATCCATCCATGAAGGAGAGATCTTGGAACCCGGCCGTGGCATCAATCAACAATTCTATCACTGGAAGGGAAAAATCATCCTTCGGACAGTGGTGATTGAGATCGTGGAAGTCGATACAGACTCTGATCTGTTCGTTTTTTTCCTGACCGGCATAATATTGGCTAGCCACTGGGGGTACTGAACTTCCTTGATGAGGTTGGCCTTGATAAGCTTGTCATCTTCAGCCTGAACCATGTCATAATGAGAAGGGTGCATCTTTCTGGGAGGCTTCTTGAACCCGTGATGGTTTGCTGGGAGACAAAGTCGGTGGACGGCTACCTGAGGATCTAGTCTTGGAATCTCATTGTAACTCCAAGAGAACACATCATGGTGCTGTCTGAGGAATTCCACATATCGTTTCTCCTCCTCGGGGGGCATGGCGGCACTGATCAATGTGGGTCTCAGTCTGCCTCGCTACTGAGGTTCACCTGTACCAATTCGTCGACCGTGGTGGAGATTCCCTCCTCAAGGGCAGGGGGAGCATCTTCTATATCCCCTTCTCCACTTGTGGAGGTATCAACCGCAGGGGGAGTCGCTTCCAACCCACCTAGATCTGATGGGAAGCTGGTGCCGTCTTGGGCGGCAGCGACCATCATATCAGAAGATTTGTGCGCCACTAAGACCATAGAGATGAAGGTTGTCGATCCGATCACATCTGGATTTCGGTCCAAGGGGCCATGCTTGATAACATCAAAGCAGTAATGGAATGCCAGCTTGATCCGGTTAATTCCAGCCCGACATAAGAGACATGTATGACGTACCGTCGTTGTCATGAGCATGAAATCTAGATACTATATGGGGGTAGGATCCTCCGGGATCACCCGAGCCTAGTTGGTGTAGGAGTACGAGGTGATTTTCCTCCCTCACTTGGACCTGGGAATATGCATTCCCCTTGTACCTGAAAGAACAAATCATGTCCCATGTCGGGGGTCATGGCCTCCAATCGATGGATCGGGAAGACATAAGCATCATTCAGACCTTCCCAAGGATCACTTGTGACCGTGGTGGGCTCAATCTAACCTGCCAGAATCTATTTATCCTTGCTCTTGAAATATTTGGCGTCCAGATAACAGGATTCACAAGAGGCAAAAAGAGACGCATCTCCTTAGATCACTCTTACTCTACCATTAAGGGAGTATTTGATGCATTGGTGATATGATGAGGGGACTGCCACGTGAAGGTGTAGCCACGGCCTGCCCATCAATGCATTGTAGGCAGTGTCCTAGGAGACAACCATGAATTCGGTGCTGGAAATTAGGCCACTGAACTGGGTCTTTAGGAGAATCATGCCGACTGGAGTTTTCTCAGTCCTGTCATACCCCTGGATTATGAGGTCGGAGGGAGTTAAATCATCCTCAGATAGACCCAGCATCCGCAGTGTACGAGTTGGGATTAGGTTAATCCCAGAACCCGTGTCAACAAGACAGCGGAGGACCTCTATGCCATTGAACTGGCCAGCGATGTACAAGGGGATAATGTGCCCTGGTATGGTAGGGTCTTAGTCTTCACTAGAGAATGAGATAACTTCCTGGAATTTGGCATTATCAATTGCCTCAGCGTGGAAGGCTTCTGCAGATTCTACCTCAGTCTCAAACTAGAGGGGGCTCTTTAGGGCCTCGGCAAGTGCCTCGTGCATTTCAAATAACAGGAGAAGAGACTCATGGATAGAAAGCCTCGCTGGAATACCGACAAGGTGATTTAGAACATCATACTTTCATTCCAAATGCGTGCTTTTCTTGCTGGAGGCCGCTCTGCGATTGGAGGTATGACGGGTCCTATCGGCTGGGCCATAGGCCGACTTGTACTAGGCATATCTCGATTTTCACTAGTCGAAGCCTGGGGAGTGGCTACCGGATTAGGACTGGAAGGCTGGGGTTAGCTGGTGGCAGGGCGGAACTTGTCGCGGTGCAGCTGAGGTGGTTCCGCCTGATCCAGTTACACAAACGGTGGTGGAGGCGGACCTGTCGACACCGGATGAAGGGGTCGCATGTGCTGAGCTCTACATTGGGCATGTTGTCTGGTCTTAGTGGCGTGCATGGCCTGTATGGAGGTGCCAACTGTCATTCCTCAGCTATTCATGTAACCATGGCCCCGATGGCATTGGCGACGACTGGGGATGTTGGGAAGGTCTACCTAGCATTCCACATTGTCGAGAGTCAAAAAGGGATTTACCAACACTACGGTGCCAACCGAAGCGTACTCCTGACTTTCACTTGAGGATTCATCCACTACCGGGTGATGTCTTGGAGGGATCGCCATTCCTTGGGGCATAAAATTACCAAGATTGCAAGACGACGATGGCATTGGCAGGGCATGTTCTTTTTTCTTGCGCTGTCGCCACTTACTCTTCTAGGAAGAGGTTGGCTGAGACGATGATGTCGAAGTAGTAACCGTAACTTCTGAAGGATCTGTCTCATTCAGGCATGCATAGATGATTCCATGGTCTTGGGCGACTATCTTGCGGGCCATCCATTCATTATACTTCTGGGAGCCATGGTCGGGAACCTACTATGATCCACCTTCACTGCCACTACTGTCATCCGATCTCACAAAGACACCTGCCCCTTGTCCCAGGGCTGGGCCCAACCTGACTATATGGTTGTCAATCTTGTCTTGGAGCCAGTCCTTGAACACGTAGAAATGCTGGATGGTGTACCCCAGGGTCTGATGATAAGGGCAGTAGTTTGGGTGATCAATGATATGCGCCTCTTCTGGTTTCCTGCACTCAGGTAACCGTACAATTATCTACTCCAAGGCACTGCAGAAGTAACTGGGTACCTAAGTCTCATAAAATGAGTATGTCTAATTCCTTTTATCCAGAAAGGGGGATCTAAGAGGCCGACCTTGACGGGGGGCCGGAGGACCATGACGAGGAGTCAGAACCTGATTATCTCGCCTAGGCGGTGGCGGTGAGTTACGCGGATGTGCTTGCTGATTTTGAGGAAGTTACTGCTGGGCTGGAAGCTGTACGCATGGGGGCGGACCCCTATGAGGCCGCGGAGCTGGCCTCACTAGTAGCAATTCTAGCTGCCTGGGGGCCTCTATCTGGGCCACAGCAGCGGGCTCGGCTCTGGAAGCTCTCCTTGCATGGATTACAGGAGGTAGCAGGTGTGCCTCACTGGCCTATTACAGGGCTTCCTTGAGGCGCTGAGCCTTGTTTAAGAAGTCCTGGAACCTCTGGGGTAATTCTGATTGATCAGATAAGGAACCAGCTCTGCCCTAATGTTCCTTACACACATTATCAGTAATTTATCCTGACTTAATGGCAAGTCAAGGGAGTATGTGAGCGCCTTCCACCGGGCGATGAAGTCCACGACTCGCTCATCGGGACTTTCATGCACCTGAAGAGGTCTACGATGTTCATATTTCGGGTTGTGGAACTGAACTGGTAGAGGAATTTCCTACGAAGGTCCTCCCCGCTAGTCAGAGATCTGACAGGGAGCTGGCTGTACCAGATGAATGTTGGCCCATCTAGTGTCTAAACAAAGCAACGGAGCTTTGTGGCCTCCTACTGCGCTGGAGTCCCTAACATAGGCCCACACCTCGAGTTGAAGTGGCCCAGGTGCTGTGGCGGGTCTCCTGTCCCGTTAAAGGGGGCGAAAGTGGTATTCCCAAATCCTGGAGGTGCTGGTATATCATCCACCCATGCTGGGTATGACTTGCTGTCTGGTGGGATTTCCACCTGGTGAGTTTCCAAAGCCTCTAAGCAGATGATGAGTGCTTCCATCGGATCGTCTAGATGTGGATTCTTGTCCTGATGGGGATCCCTAACAACAAGCGCATTGTTGGGCTCTTCAATCCGGTAGACAAGCTCAGCAGCTCAAGGATCAGCTGGTGTAGCGACCCTTGGTGCGGCGGGAGGAACCCGGGCGGGGTCTCTTGGGTGATCATGCCGCTCAAGAGGGTTTGGAGAAACGCATCGCGCCCTCTTTCTGTGAGCTCTGACCTCTCCTCTGTCAGCGAACATGGCATGATCGAGGTTGCCCGGGAGAATCTCGCTGAGGGTTAGTTGTTCATGCCCCTACTGTCCCGGCCTAGGATCATCGTAGTTGGGCCGCCGCTCTGCAATGTTTTCATCCAGAAGCTCCTCGACTAACCTCTTCTGCTCAGTAAGCAGTTGGCACAGCGTGGCTTTCTCGGGATCTTCCTCTGCCTTCCGCACTAAGGCAGATGGGTTGGAGAGTTTTATAGCCCCAATGTGCTATTTACCCTTGCCGATATTCCAGCTCAGTGTCAACGCCTCAGTGGGTGCGGGGAGACCTAGGAGGTTCCTCTGTTGATGATAAATCTTCCCTGATGGGTCCAGTAGTGGCATATCCTCAGGGGGTGAGTCCCCATATAGAAGTTCCAGACCGTTCCCCTCTCCCAACAGATTGACCATGTTGACCGCCACTACCCTTAGGGGCATGTCCTTAGAGTCGCTCGGTGAGTCGGGCTGCCGGCAAATCACACTGAATATAAGGGCAATGCACTGACCCCATCCACGGACATGCATGTGGGGGTGGCCTCCTCAATATCTTTTTGGAATACTTGAAATATTTGAACACATTGTTGTTGGAGGGGCCTGTGGTGGCCAGGTGATTTGGTGTGGCGAACCACAGCGAGCGTGGCCAGGTCGACCTGACGAAATTGCTCGCTGATATCCTTGAGTTGTGCTTGGCTCCCGAGATAGGGCACTTGTTGGTGGTGCAGATGAGAGTGAGTTTCCCGGAGGGTCTGGCGGAAACATTGAAACTCTCCCGGTTTGAGCGATTCTGGTGTATCAAAATCTGACCCTATGACTGGACAAAAATTCTTAGGGATGTGGCCTGCTGCGAGGATGGTCTAGAATCTCCATGGCTCAGATTTATGATCCAGCCCTTGATATCCCTGCTCATCAACTGGGAGTGATTGGGGAACTGGCAGCGGTGTCGAGGTAGGTCGTTGGGCGGGTGGGCTGGCCGGCAGAGAATATGGCGAGCAAGCCGATTGGCTGCCGATCCTATGTTTTCCTCTAAGGGTTGTTGTGTCTTGGCTTCCATGTCACGATAGGATGGGCCGGAGAATGGGCCTCATGTCACAGTGTCGGTGCTTGCCGAGGGTGTGCTACGTCGCGACTCTTCCGCCATCGAACCCCAAAAAATGTCTATGTCATCTCTAACCGAGGTGGAAGGTGCTTCCAGAGAGGCCGATGGTGATTGCAAGTTCGATCTCTGGGTGAACGCCAAGTCCTCATCCTCCTGTATATACCTTTGGAGGGAGGCGGGGATTGTATGGATCTCACATTCAGGGAGTACAAGGCTGACGCGTCGCATCCTTATCCAAGCCCTTGACTCAAATCACTGAGGAGAGGGCTCCGTTGCCGAGTCGTACTCTGCCTCAGATTCGGAGAAAGAGAGTGGTCTGATTTCTACCCGGCCTTCCATGTAATTTCCCTTACGGTGACGATGTTCCGCCTTCCTTCCCCTGGGTGGCTTCTTGGGGCAGGGCTGATTTCCGTCGTGGAGTCCTCTGGCCGCACTTGTGCAGGTTCAGAGAGGATTGATGGCCGAGGTGCGAGGAGAACTGTGGCAGATGTGAAAAGGGACATGGGGAGGACCTCCATGTGAGTGAGTGTCTGGATATACAATGGCTCCATACTTGTGGTCTGTGGTAGAGGAAGTGATCCCGTACACAATGTAGTGAGCGCTGGAAAGAGCCCCACCCGGAGCGTAGCTGCAACGGGGAAGCCCCTTACTTGGGGCGAGGGTGGCGCCAGGAAGGCCTCTAGGCCGAGGTTGGAAGAAGGGAGGACCCATACCTTCTAGAACTGTTGCATAGAGTAGGCCTTCATGCTGGATGGAACTACCATGAATTGGTCCGCAGTGGACATTGCATGTGCCGGCAACCGGGAGAGTCGACCCAACCTACCCGTAGGGCGGTCGGGGCCTCGATCTGGGTCAGTCATGTAACTGCCCCTGCTCAACTTGTGCGGGGGTTTTATTATAGGAGTCAGCAGTGGCTCAGGCCACAGTGGTTGCTGACGTTGACGCCCCGGGGCGGGCATCCTCTTCCGCTCGTGCCCGACGCTGGCGTCAGGTCAGGTGGGTTGGAGCCGGTGGTGCGGGCACATGGATGGCCTGCTCCTCGGCTGGGGAGTCAGGCGGTGGCATCGACGTGGCTGGGCGGGGTCCCTTACCCTGAACCCTTGAAGCGGGTCTCTGGTCGGGCCAACACGGACATCCCCTACCTCATCAGCATAGGGAAGGAAGGTGTCGAGGTGTTTTGGGGATAAGCTCCTGAAACGGTTGAACGTCGGGGTGGGAAGCAGCGTCTCCCTGAGCGGCCCTCGGGGGCGGCAGCGGTGGTGAGGCGTAGCTTCCTCGAGATCCAAACGGGACATGTCCTTTGTGGGGATGACCCCCTCCTCCTCGTACCTACACACAAGGTCGTTGATCACACTTCTTTGGATAATCTCTGATGGGGAGAGGTGACGTGAGCGCCTGACAGTCGTGGCTGTCAGAGCAGCTGTGGAAAGGAAAGAATCGTGCGGGGTGGCCGTGTCGGTACGGACCCTACCCCTGCACCGGTGGGCAAGTGGCAATCGTGCTCCAGATGCAGCGATCTGATTCCTAAAATCAGGGAGATGAACCCATTAATACCAATAGGAAATGAAATCGACAACCAGTAGCCTAGAGCCATTCCATCTTCCGTGGTCGGTAATGGGGATCCATGCTGAAAACGTCACAGAACGGAGTGCTCAACATCCTCAATGCCCCTACCCAGGGTGGGTTTCACTTCCTAGTGTTGGGTACTTGGACCTTGTGACATTCTAACCTTCTAAAGCCCCAAACGCTACCGGCCTCCATATTGAGGAGAAGATATTCACGTCGGGTTCACCATTTTGTGTTTCCGACAGTTTCACCGGGGCGTGGGCACATCAGTCACGTAGGGGAGGACGCACGGCTTGTGGCCCCACATTCCCGCTTTCCAAAGGGGGGCAGCATCCGTTCCTTGTTCAGGGACATCTTCTCCATGATCGAAACTGGGATGATGGGATGTTGGTTCTTCCTCTCGTGGATTCATCCTCAGAGCTCGTCACCTAGTCTGGGTCTCCCTCATAGATTTAAGATGTATTCTTGGATCTCGTTCCTAGTGCCATATCTTCATGGACACCAGTTAATTATGCTTCTTTCGTCGAGATGCTCCAAGGGGTCTGTTTGGGGAAGAAACCTTCAGTTAGTAAAATGGTCATGTTGAGGCGTCGTTGGCATGTCTTGACGCTGGGGGATTGGCATGTCTATCTTCTGTCAATTATTATAGGGATTCTCGAGGGTGCAAGGGCCCGAGGCATCCCACATCAAAGGCATGGAATTATATTCCACAGGCATGTATCTGAGGTTTTCCTCAGCTTCCCATGTTTAACACGGGGTATGCTGTGAGTTTAACATCCATCAGCGACAGATCGGACTGATCGGAACACTAAGAGTGGATCAGATTGAAGAACCCCTTGGGTAGAAATACAGATGTTGAGGTCAGCATGTGGGCAGCTTCCCGGATATATTGGAGTGGAATGAGGTGGCATGATCCCACGGGGATGTGGTTTCCCGAGTAAGGATCAAGATGGGTGATGAAGTGAAGAGGGGATTGAACCTTTTGAAAGCCTCCTACATATCCCCATTGCATGGAATCAAAGTCTGCGTAGTTCGGGTATACAGTTTAACATCATGAGGGATGACATACAGTTTAATGTCATGAGGGATGAAGGAATATAGTTTAATGTCATGCTGGATGGAGGCATGCAGTTTAACGTCGTGCTGGACAGGGCATTTGGGGCTTACCCTCTGAGGCGGTCCACAATGACGGATATGGGACTTATTCTCTAAGGCGGCCCACAATGATGGAAATGGGTCTTACGCTCTGATGTGGGACACAATGATTGGTGAACTGACACGATGGGGTCATAATGACCAGGTTATGGGCTTGAACCTCATGGAGGCTTCCTAAGTATCATGCCTTAGCAAAGAACAAAGTCCCCGTAGTTCGGGTATACAGTTTAACGTCATGCGGGACAGCATACAGTTTAACGTCATGCGGGATGAAGGCATGCAGTTTAACGTCGTTCTGGACGGATGCATATAGTTTAATGTCATGCTGGACGACATACAGTTTAACGTCGTGCTGGACGAGGCATTTGGGGCTTACGCTATGAGGCGGCCCAAAATGATGGATATGGGACTTACACTCTGAGGCGGCCCACAATGATGGACATGGGGCTTATGCTTTGAGGTGGCCCACAATGATGGAAATGGGGCTTACACTCTGAGGCGGCCCACATTGATTGGTGAACCGATACAATGGGGTCAGAACAACCGGGGGATGGGCTTGAAACTCGTGGAGGCTTCCTACGTACCATTCCTTAGTACAGATCAAAGTCCTCGTAGTTCGGGTATACATTTTAACGTCATTCGGGATGGCATACAGTTTAATGTCATGCGGGACAAAGGCATGCAGTTTAATGTTGTGCTGGATGGAGGCATGTAGTTTAACGTCATGCTGAATGGGATACAGTTTAACATCATGTTGGACGGCATATAGTTTAACGTCGTGTTGGATGGGGCATTTGGGTCTTAGGCTCTGAGACGAACCAATGCGTTGGCAAACTGATGTGAAGAGGTTGGAACGACTGGGTGGTGGGCTTGAACCTCCTAGAGGCTTCCTACATACCATGTCTTGACATGGATCAAAGTCCTCATAGTTCTCTAGAGGTGGGTTCAGGGTCGGTGCTCACTCTAAACTCACGTGAGTCATGCTCGATGTGAGAAACAAGAGGTTGCAGGGACCGGACGATCACGTTGCAAAAGGTGCGTCCGTGAGAAGCGAAGAGGGTATTACACATTGAGCGCCCATGGTGTCGGGACTTACTCCATGATGGAGGCCCGATGTGTGACAAAGAGCAACAGGGGAGGGATTTGGGACCGAAAAAAGGAGATTCATCATTCCTTATCACGCCCTCCACCGGCCTTGGCAGTGGGGAAGTACGGAGGTGCATGGGTGCTACCTTCTGCAAGAGAGGCTAGGGGCTTACACCAAGGTGGCTTCCCTTACCCTGTAGACAGACGCCACTCTGAGAGGGAGGATATAATCCCATATGAGGGTGATCCCATTCCCATGGAGATGAGCGGTGCAAAGAATGTCTGAGCTGGGGGGACTCTACGTGCGTGGCATGGGCCGAATCACAGTTTAACGTCATGTGTTTAGGACGAGGTTCTTGACAGTTTAATATCCTGCAGCTCGAACGGGGTGGGTTCACTCCACCCCCATAGGACTTACATAATCGGCACCCTCTACCCCTTTTGGAAGGTAAGAAATCGGCAAGGCCGTAGTGAAGGGGGGTCGCAGGGCGAACCATCGAAGGGTCCATGTTAGTGTGGGTATGAAAAAAAAGAAATAGTCGTTAGCGTGCCTATGTGAAGAAGCATGAGGAAAAGCAACACAATGGGAAACACCTCCCAAAGGACCTTGAGGTTACATCGTATGAGGCTGGAAGGCCGTACAGGAAAACAGTGCATGGCGTGCGTGCCTGGTTTGGAGGACATCGGGCGCCTATGCAGGGAGGCACTTGGGGGAATCAAGGTGAGGGGTCCCGAGGATTGCGTGCAATGAAATGGTTTTCACGCAAAACACCGGGATGGCGTGTAATTGGGGCAGAGGAATTGCGCGCGGCTGAAGGGACAGCATGCAAGGGATGTGAATTGCGTGTGAGTGGAAAAGACGGAACCCTAAGACAAGGCCACACCCAACGAAGGGATTGCACGCAATTGGGACTTTTGGTGCACAACAGAAGTAATTGCGCGCAAGGGAGGAATCCTGAGGGGTTTGGAATTTTATTTAAGCTAGTGGGATTGTGCGCAAAGGCGGATCTCGGGGTGAGGTTGCGTGAAAAGAGTCAGTACCTGTGGGCCATCTTGCGCACACGGAAGTCCTATTTCGCACATGAGATCCAGTTCAAATTCCGAAACCCCGAAATGGAAGGGTTCCCCATCTATTTATAGGCCTCTGGTGCCGTGGAATCCCATCAGCACCCAAAATTTGGCACCCCAGAGACGGCCGCGTGAAATGTTAATCATGTGGGTGCGGGCGCGCAAATATTGCGCACTGGCGCTGCAGACCTTTCGCGAATCCCAGACTCCATTCACACGGCCCATGTTTTTTGCGCACATCCTCCTTTATTTCACGCAGCACCTCCGAGCCCTCTGGGCTGGGTCTTTGGGTCCGAATATGACTTCACTTCATCATTTTGAAACATTTTTATGGACTTTTTTGGTATCTACAATATTCAAAACAAATAGAATGGGGTAGATTGATAGACTCACATTGTGTGGGTTTTGTTGGATTGGGTTATACCAAATTCACACAAGAGGGGGGTGAATTGTGCCTTTTATAATTTCTCCACAAATTGAGATGATTTCTGAGTCTATCCTTTAAAATTATCAGAATGTTTATGCATAAGAAATAAACAGCTATAAAAATGCAATGGTTTATAGTGGTTTGGGGAACAGAAGCTCCCTAGTCCACTATACCAATGCTCCACTCCATGAGCTTGGTGATTTTCACTATCTGGTCCTCTTATCAATATATTATTCACAACATAGTGCATGTACTTAACACCTTTACAAGTTAAGTCTAAAAACCAAGCCTTCTTGTTCATATATAGAACCGAAGAAACATCTTAGTATGAGAAGCCGGTTACTCAAAATGAAAATATTATTTGTTTAAAAATAATTTCTAGATGTTATTCACAGTTACAGCAGTACACAACTGACAGTAGATGGATCATTGTCTTCAGAAAATATGTTCTTCAGGTAAGGTCGGTTCTGAGTTGATCTAGTTGAAATAGATATAGAAATAAATTCAGCAACTCTAACAAAAATGTATTCCAAAAAGATTTTCGATGTAGAAATGGTTAATCGTCAACATGTTTCTTCTTCTTTAGAAAATAGAGTTTTATCGTACTTCCTAACAACAGATCTGTATATCTCAAATATCTCTATAAACTGAAGTCAAGAAACTTTAGAGTTTCATCTTATTATCTTTTTCAAGATAAACCATCTCACTAATTTTGTAATTTAAAAGGACACAGATATATTAAGAATAAAGACAAGCATTTTCCTTTCAAATTTAGATCCACAAAAGTCACCTTAAGAACCGTGATATTCAAATGTTTGAATAACAGAGCAGTCATAACATCCCTTAATAATAGGCAAGAAATCCTCATCTTAAATAGATCCTTTGAATCATAAATAAATGGATTAGAATAAGTAAAATACGTGCTTTAGAAATGGGCTTTGAATCTGGATTGAAATCAGCATGATAATCTGCATAAAGAACATTTCTTGATATAGTCAAAATTTAAATTTATGACACCAAATGTAGGGTTTAACTATATAGTATTCTTTCTCGGAATGTACCGTTGAAAAAATAAGGTTGATCTCAAAGGTATGCTTGATCATCCGTAATTTTTCTCTTCTAATTTCAAATGTATGGTATATTATCCCTACTTTCCTTTTTAGAAAAACATAACATATATGATCCAATCTTTTTTTATAGAACTTGAGGTTCATTATAAAAGTAAGGTTCATGAACCATACTTTTAATAATCAAATGTAATGTTCCATACTTATGTAGGGTTCTTCTTCCATACTTTTATGATATTACAAAAGTAAGGTTCCTTCCAACCATAGTGTTCCCCTTCCATACTTTGCAGATAATTTATGGTTTCTTAACCAAACCTTTTTTGATCTCTCATAAAGTAAATGATGGATTATATCTTTACACTTATTCTCTTCAATGTATGGTATGAAAAGTGTTTCCAGGAAATGCTCAAAATATTTCTGAATACTTTTTCAAATATTCCATGCGTTTTAAACACTTTAATATTATTCAAAATAAGAATATAAAGAATATTAATTTCCTGAAATATACTCAAGGTATAATAATTAGAATAAGAAACAAGAGTATTTTTTAGCATCAAAATTATCATAAAAAGATGGATTATTGTTTTCAAAAATCCCCCTATAATAACAAAAAAATGAGTATTATTGAAAAAAACAATGGCTCAAAAATCACCCCCTTTTTGATGATCAAACAACCCATTAAATTCACCATAAAATAAATTACATATAATTTAGAATTTTTCATGAATAGAAACAATATTTGATTTTAAAAAAATTACTTCAACAAGAACTAAAATGTTTTGTGATACAAGTTTTTATATTTAAAAAATAAACATAAAATATTTAATATTTATCTCCCTTTATGATGAAAAAAATATATTTTATGTTTATCTAAATTTCATAACTTTAAGAAAATAAAGAAAATCTTTTCTCCCACTGAATAAAGGATTTATAAATAATAAAATGTTGTTGCTTGTCCATATTTATCCACCTTTTGTGATATCAAAACGATTAATAGAAGAAGCAATATAACACATATTATGTAGCTGTGAACTTATGTATATGCTTTGATATACTATTTATCAATATTTGAATCTGAATTACTGACATTTTAATATAGATAGTATAGTACCAAAATAAAAACATTTTAAAATGAGATTAAAATATATTTTATTGAGAAAATATATATATATATATATATATATATTCAGAAAACAAAACATGAATCAATGTTGGGATAAAAAAGGTTTTGGAAACAGGTTTCAACACCTCTGAATGACTTCCTTGAGCTCTATCATCTGCATTCTCAACCTTTTCATTAGTCTATATTTTAACTGGATTATGAGATCCTTTCCTTCCTTTGTCAGATGAATGTCTTTAGTAAAATTGACTCTGAAAAACTCATGTAACTACTCTTCCTTCTCTGTAAACTGATTAGGTTTTTAGTGAACATGTTTATTAATTATCTTACCCATGCTTCACCTGATGTAAACTTGTCAACATGATGCTTTTTATTGTCTAAAAAAATAGATAATGGAGCACTGTTACACTAAATATCCTGCAATATATCATTCATATTGTTCATTACAATTGTAATGGCATGAAATCTCTTTATAAAATCAAGTGAAGTACCAGATGTACTTTCTTGATTGCTCCTAACAGTTGTGAATTGTTACTCCATGAAAATATTAAAATCTTCCAAATCTGAGTTCATCACCATTTAGTATTTTAAATTTACTAATACTGTATACATCGCTTTCTTAAAAATATCAACCTCTTTCTTTGAAACTAAACTAGATTTAAATCATTGAAATCTCATATTCTCTTTTTCCAAAACCCTTATTAAAGCTGCATTTTCAGATTCAACTCTTGTTAACTTTCTATACAACTCCTCTACTTATTCATTTATAGATTTAGAGGAATTTTGTGTGTGATTCTTTTTCTAAGATTCATCCTGATTTGAAAAAACTATAGGAAGTGAGTGTGCACCTGATTTATCATATTCTTCCCTTTCTACTGGTTTTCCAACTAATTTTCCCTCCTAGTCCTTCCCTGACTCATCCAAATAAAAATTATCATTAAGAACATCAATGTGAATTTCATAATTATTCTCTGCTACAATCACATCCGTAGGATGTTTCTCCATAAGAGAATATTCTTCATTAATTCTATTTAAAATAGGATCCTATTGAATAAATTCATTTTGTTGTGCAGATTTTTCATGAAAAAATACATTTTGAGCCACTTCAGTCGCTTCAGGCTCGGCCTCTACCTGGGAAACAATCTTATTTTCAACATGAATAGTCACCTCAATCTAAGAAATTTTTTTCTATGGAACTTCCTATAAAGAAAACTCTCTAACATATATACAGACCAGAAGATATCCCATTGTAAGAGTTGTAGTAGGAGTAGATTCACGACCATCTTGAGTTGTTCTTTGTCTTTTCCTCTAAATTCCACCTATACTTCCCTCATTAGAAAGTGCATCAACTTCGTCAAATATCAGTCTTCTTGATGTTTTTAAAACATCACTTACTCTTGATTCTGCCATGCCTTCTTTAGACATTCCAGGTTGCTCCCCTGAGTCGATTCCTGGTCTTCCTCATCTCCAAAAGGAATAAGCTATCCTTTCACAATACTCCAGAATAATCCAATCTTCCTTAGAGTTCCATCATATAAAACATTATTGTGGTGTCATCATACTCTGGCATCCACTAATCTCACCATATCAAACTTAAACAAAAATTTAGATATGTACCATCCAAATGTGTAGAAGTACATTCTTACTTCTAGTTGACAACAATAATTAATATATCTTACCATAAATCTAGGGAAGTTCTTCTTGATTTTCCTCAAAAGTAAAACATCAAATAAATATCTAGAAATAAAATCATCTCCATTTCTGACATTCTTGGTACAATTGTTGTTTTCACAGATTTCATGAGTATTTTTTGATAAGGTTATAAATATTTCAAAAAAGGCTTTCTTACATTAGTAGACCCTAAATGAAATGAAATAATTTCCTTGGTATTATATAAATTATCACCCATATTCTTTAATTCAAGATTATAAACTCCCTGATGAGGGAAATTTAATATCTTAGTGATTTCCACAGTAGAGATAGAAAATTATTGATCTTAGATTTTAACAAATACTGTATCTTCTTCTTCTCCCAGGATAAATTGAATAGTTTTGAAGAAATTACATAGTTCTACCTCATATAAAAATTCTTTTTTTCACCACTAAACATCAATTCTAGATTCTGAAAGGTGAGATATTTCCGTAGTATCAGATCAGTTTGGTACAACCCTTCCAAGTCAATCACTTTACCTTGTAGGATTTTCCTTCCTACTGAGCGTTAACACTTGGCATTGTAGGATTCTAGTTCTTCAGTTCTCTTGGTATTAGTGATTTCTGTTGAATATTTTTGAAGGTTCAAAAAGATAGGGTTTGAAAGGATCAAGATTTGATAGACAAGAGTGGTATGGATTTTTTAGTTTCGAAAGGTTGTGAGATAAATGAATAGGTTTAGAATTTGAAACAGCTCTTACAGCCTTGATTCCCTTATCATTTACATACATAATAATCATTACATTATTTAAATAAAATAAAATGTACATGGAAAAAATTTAAAGCAGTGCTGAAGAAAAATTTAAATTATTTTTAAAACTAATAATTAAATTATTTAAAACAGTGAAGATTAAATAAAATAAAATATGATTTAATATAATCACGTAAATAAAATTAAAATTAGAATTTCATTTAGAATTAAATAAACCTAGCTCCACCTTAATAAAATCAAACCTTGCAGTGGGAATTGGTTTTGTAAAAATATCAGCTAATTGATTTTCAATACTTACAAATTCTATGTATATATCTTTTTTAAGAACATGATCTCCTAGAAAGTGATGTATGATATCAATATCCATAGTCCTAGAATAATTAATAGGATTTTTGAAATATGTATAGCACTTGTATTATCACATAAAATAAGTGTATTATTAAAATTTATTCTAATGTCCATTAGAGTGTTTTTTATCCATAACACTTCTGCACAACAACTGCCTGTAGAGACATATTCTGCCCCAGCTATGGACAAAGCAACTGAGTGTTGTTTCTTACTAGACCATGAAAATAATTATTTTACAAAAAAGTGATAGGATTCTGAGGTTCTTTTTCTATCTAATATATAGCTTTGAATGTATCTGAATATGAAATTAAATTAAAATCAAATGTTTTTTGGAAAGAGAAGGGATTGAAAAATAGTTCCTTTTAAAAATATAAAAATTCTTTTAACATCACTTAGATGAGATTATTTGGGATTTGATTGATGTTTAGCACAAAGATAAATGAATATATTATATCTAGACTGGTAGTAGTAGGATATGATAAACTTCGAATCATACCTCTATATAACATGTTTTCAACTAATTTTCCAGTTTCATCCAAATCTTGGATTATATTACCACACATAGGAGTTGTATATGTCTTGTTGTTTTCATGTCCAAATTTTCTTCAGTAAATAAATAATGTATTTTCTTTTATTCAAAACATTTCCAAAATCTTATTGATAAATTTGTAGTCCTATAAAGAAATTTAATTATCCGATCGTACTCGTTTAAAATTATTTTTTTAATTAAATTTGAAAACTCTTCAAAAAAAATTTTGTTTGATGATCCAAAAATTACATCATCAAAATAAATTTTATCCAATAAAATATAAGATTTTACTGTTATCTTAAAAAATGTTGGATCTTCCATTCTAATAGTAAAATCATTTTTAGAAGAAAAGAACTTAATATTTCATACCAAACTCTAGGTGCTTGTTTAAGTCCATAAATAGATTTAGTAAGATTAAAAATAGAATCTGGTTTTTGAAAATTTTCAAAACCATGAGGTTTCACAACATAAAATTCCTATATTAAATTTCCATTTAAAAAGAATGATTTAATATCCATCTGAAATAATTTAAATTTCATAGGAGATGCATAGGCTAAAATATTCCTATTGGCTTCTAATCTAGCTACAGGTGCAAAGGTCTCATCATAATCTATTCCTTCTTCCTGATTATATCATTTTTCTTCTAGTATGGCTTTATTTTTAGTTATTTTTCTTTGATCATCTTGTTTATTTCTAAATACACACTTCGTTCCAATAACTGTATAGTTATGTGGCCTTTCATCTAAATTCCAAACTTCATTTCTCTTAAACTGGTTTAGTTCTTCTTTCCTAGCTATCATCCAACTTTCATCAACAAAGGCTTCTTCTATTAACATAGGTTCTATTTTGAATACAAAGGCAGAAAACTCAACAAGATTTCCTATGTTCCGTCTAGTTTTTTTCCTGTGTCTTGGTCTCCTATTACAGTTTCTAAAGGGTGATTTTTAAGGGTTCTAGACAGTCTAGGTAAAACACTATTAAGTTCATTAGTGACATGTTCTTTTGAACTGAACTGAATTTTATTTATATCTTTTTTCAAAATCATCTCTCAAGTTCTCATGTGTCTTGTTATCATTAGAGTAAAATTCATCAATTTGATTTTTTCTTTTCTCGAAGGGATCACATTCATCAAGTCTCACATGAACTGATTCTTAAACAGTCCTTGAAATTTTATTAAAAACTCTATAGGCTTTGAAATTATTAGAACATCCTAAGAAAATGCCTTCATCAGATTTTTTATCAAACTTAAAAAGAGTTTACATGGTGTTTAAGGTGTAAGCCTTTCATCTGAAAACATAAAAGTAATTTACTTTAGGTTTTTTGTTATTCCAGAGTTCATAGTGATTCTTTTTAACAATTGGTCTCATTAAAACTCTATTCATTATATAACGGGTTCTGCTTATAGATTCTTCCTAGAAATTGGTATGAAGTCTGTTTTCATTTAGTATAGTTCTTTCCATTTAATGAATATTCCTATTTCTTTTTTCAACAATTCTATTTTTTTGAGGTGTTCTTATTGAAAATAATGTGTTTTTAATACCCATATTTGAGAAAAATGAATTAATTTATAGATTCTCAAAGTCTCCAACAAGATCACTTCTTAATTAAATTATTTTAAAACCGTTTTCATTTTGAACAGATTTGAAAAAATCTTCAAATATTTTAAAAGCTTCATTTATAGATTTTAGTAAGAAAATCAAGGTAAATTTAGAATGTTCATCAACTAATAAATATAGATATAATTTACCAAGAAAACATGCTCTTATTGAAAGTCCAAAAAAATCCATATGGACATGTTCTTGAGGTTTAAATGTAGTAATTTTGTTAATTGATTTGAAGGTTGATTTTTGTATCTTTCCAAGTTGACGTGAAACAAAGAATCTGTCACTTTTAAATTTGAGACTAGTAAAATCAAAAACTAGTTGTTTCATAGATAAATTATGTAAAGAATATATATTGCAGTGTCCAAGTCTTATATGCCAGATCCAAACTTCATTTATCTTAGTAGTTGTTTAGCTTACTTTTTGTTCACACAAGGAATTTATGTCCATGGTATAAAAATTATCAGTTCTGGGGGCTATAAATTTAAGAAATTTATCATTAAAAAAAGAACAACAGTAGTTAGAAAAAACAACAAAATAACCATCATCATGGAATTGAGAGATACATATCAGTTTTTGTGTCAATATGTGTATATAGAACACTTTATTGATAGAGATAACTTATAGATCTCCAACAGTTCCAATGATAATAATTTTACATTTGGCATTGTCACCAAATGTGACTAATCCACCATTGTTTTGTGTTAGTGTTCTAAATTTTGATGAGTTCCCACTCATATTCCTGGAGCATCCACTGTCCATATACCATATTTTAGTTCGTATTTTGTGACATTCTTCCTAACAATGTATTCAAACAAAAGTTTTTTTGGTACCCCTACTGTATTGAGTCCAACAGTCTTAGCTAGCAATGATCTAGGTATCTAGACATTCACTGTTTCTCTATAATTTAGAGAATCATATACACTATTTAAAAAAATAATTTCTTAATTCCACATATTTTGAGGCTGTCTTAAATAATAGTTTTTAGATATGTGACCTTTTGTTCAACATTAGTTGCAAATTATACCTTTTATATTTTGAAAAAATTAGTTTTTACACTGTTTGGGTTTCTCACCTTTACTGCATATTCCCTATATTTCCTTTTTAGGCACGTTATTTCCAATAATTTATTTTAGTGAATTTTCACTTTTGCAAAAACAAGAGTTTTATATTTGTATGTCTTTACTTCGGTTTTTAGTGATTTTTTTTCATTATCTGAACATTTTTTGTTTGATGAGTTATATTTTTAAATAAAATCTTGATATTGTTTTAGCAGAGTTTCTCTTTATCCTAAAACAACAGTATGAATATTTTTCAGAGATTTATGTTTCTTAAATAAATAATCATATTTATCTTCTAGCATATTGAAGTAGGCTGCAAGTTTATCATTTGAAAAACTAGAACAAGAATTTGAATCATATGTGTAGTAGGATTGTACCTCATTAGCTTCTTGTATAAAGAACATATTTTCTTTTAGATTCAATTCTTCTTTTTATGAGACAGTCTTTGATGAGCTGCTGTAGTATTTAAAAACACTCCAAGTACCTTTCCTTTCTCTTTTTTCTTTCTAATCATAATCATTGTTTTCTAATGAAAAAAAACTTATTTTCTTCTTTAAATTATGGACATTCATATCTTATGGGAGACATCTTTTTCAATTCATAACATCTGACATCCTTTGGTTCTTTTTCATATTTCTAGAAGGACTTTTTGGATCCATTATTCCTTTTGTAGAATGTACTAAACTTTTTGGCGTGCTGAGCCAGTACAATATCTGAATTAGATGAATCAGAACTCTTTTATTTCACTTTGGTTCCATTCTTTATCTTTTTGCTCTTCTTTTGGGATGTTTCTTTTAAAGCTGTATTTTCTCATTTGATGAAGACATTATTCTCATTTTCTTCATCTTACATATCAACTTCATATATCATCAGGGTTCCAATTAATTCTCTCATAGTTTAATCTTTGAATTGTGATTATTTCATAATATCCACTAATATCATATTCCATTGGGTTGGATGTACACTCATTACTTTCAGGGCTTTATCTTCTTGTTTGATAAGCTCACCCAAGGCATTTATATTGTTAACAATTTCGTAATGCCTTCCATTCCTCTAGGTGATTATTTCTCCTTAAAACATTATTAATGTGTTGAATTTCAATTTAGCTTTAGAATACCTCATTTGTATGAGATCTTCAGTTCCTTCACAAGAAACTACAATTGTCTCCCACATTTCATAAGCAGTCGGGCACTGAGATACTCTGTTGTATTCAATTGTTCCTAGACCACAGATGATATCATTCATATTTTTTGACTTTATGTCATATTCTACTTCAGTATCTACATTCCATGTTTCATGTTTCTCAATAATTTCATAAGGATTAATAATTTTTTAGTAGACTCTGTATCCCTAATTTTTCAAATAGATGATCATCCACGTCTTCCAACATCCATAGTTTTCACTATTAAAGTATAGAACTTGAACCACTGACATTCCCTCTCATGTATCAACCATTGAGATACTCTTAGTATAATTCTTTGAAGCTTTCATCTTGTTATAGATTTATCCAATTAAAGTCCAACCATTTGATACTAATTGTTGGATCAGGTTATACCAAATATACACAAGAGGGGGGTGAATTGTGCCTTTTATAATTTCATTACCAATCGTGATGATTGTTGATTCTATCCTTTATCTTTTTTAGAATTTTTATGCCGAGGAAATAAATAGTTATTTGTATGCAGATATTTATAGTCGTTCGAGGAACAGAAGGCCCCTAGTCTACTCCCCCAATCCTCTACTCCACAAGATTTTTATTTTTCACTATCTAGTCCTCTTATCAATAGGCTGTCCACAACTAAGTGTAGGCAGCTGACACCTTTATATGTAAAGTCTAAAAACAAAGACTTATGGTTCATACACAGAACCTAATAGACATCATAGTATGAGAAGCTGGTTACTCAAAATGAAAATATTATTTATTTAAAAATACTTTCTATATGGTCTTCATAGTTGTAGTAATACGCAAATGACAATCGATGGATTGTCATCATTAGACTAGATGTTCATCAGGTAAGGGAAGTTCTTAGTCTATTTGGTTGCAATAGATAGAGAAATAAATTCAACAACTCCAACAACAATGGATTAAAAAAAGTTCTTCGATGTTGAAATGATTAATCCTCAACCTGTATCTTCTTCCTTATAAAATATATTTTTATTTTATTATGTAACAGAATATTCTTATATCTCGAAAATCTATGTAAACATAAGTTAAGAAACATGAGAGTTTTTTCTTCTGATATCTTTTGCAATAAACTGTCTAACTAATTTTTTAATTCAAAATAACACAGATATATAAAGAATAGAAATGTCCATTTCCCATTCAAATTTAGATCCACAAAAGTCACCTTAAAAATCGTGATATTCAAATGTTCAAATAACAGAGCAGTCATAACTTCCCTTAATAATCAGCATGAAATCCTCCACTTAAATCAACCTTATTAATAATAAATAAATGGATTTGAATCAATCAAATATGTGCTCTAAAAGCATGCTTTGAATCTTTCTTGAAATCATCCTATTAATCCACATAAAGAATATTCCTCGATAAAGTCAAAATTTAAATTTCTGGCGCCAAACGTAGGGTTGAACTGCATAACATTATTTTCTCAAAATGTAAGTTTGACAACCTAAGGTTGATCTCAAATGTAAGGTTGATCATCCATACTTTTTCTCTTCAACTTTAAAATGTATGTTATACTATCCATACTTTTCTATTTACCAAAATTTATGATACATGGTCCATAATTTTTTATAAAACATAAGGTTCATTATAAAAGTATGGCTGATGAACCATACTTTTCAGAAACAATCATAACATTTCATACTTATGTAGGGTTCTTCTTCCATACTTTTTGGATATTAAAAAAGTATGGTTCCTTGCAAACGTAGGGTTCCTCTTCCATACATTTCTGAAAACATATGGTTGTTTAACCATACTTTTTTTTGAACTCCAGTAAAGTAAATAATGGATTTTGTCCTGAAACTTACATTCTACAACATTGGGTATGAACAGTGTTTCCAAAACATGCTCCAATGGTTTTTTAATACTTTTTCAAATATTACATTTGGTTTAAATGCTTTAATTTTACTAAAAAATAAGAATATAAAGAATATCAATTTCTGGAAATATACTGATGGTTAAATCATTATAATAACAAACAATGGTATTTGTGAGAATCAAAATCATCAAAAAAAAGATACAGTATTGTTCTCCAAAATCTCCCTATAATAATAATAATAATTCAATAGAGTATTTTTTGAAAACGATACATTCTCAACAGGGTTGTATTTATTGTCCCAAAATTTCAATATGTGATGAAGAAGAAGAAGAGTGATGTAGGGTAGATAAACTACTGAAAATTTATAGTGAAAAATGGTTCTCCAAACAAAGGTTTCACATTGTGTTGAGTGAGAGAGGATTGGAAATATTAATTGAAGATTGGATGTGATGTAATAATCATCCACCAATTATATGGTATGTAAGTAAATATGAATTAATTGCCACCATACCATTCAAGGAAACCTACTCAAATAATGAATGTGATGATTTTAGGTGTGAGATGATGCTACCGTTGGAGATGTTTGATTGTCCATCCACTTGTAAAATATAATTAAATATAACAAGATGACATATGATAGTATTCCTTATACATGTATGATTTATAAAGAGTATATTTATAAATAAAGATGCATTTTGGGGAGTATTCATACTTATGAATATTATCTCTATATGAAAATTATAATTTAGACTATCAAATGTGATGATCATCATGAGGAATAGTGACATGTGCTGATGAGCTGGTTCTAGTGATACCTATAATAGTATGTATATATTTATTTAAGTAAATAGAACTATTATTATAGTTTGAGAGGCTCTATAATCCTTGATATGGATTGATGGACTTTTGGGATTATATTTGGTGGGCCACCACATATATGATTAGAATGAATATGTAGTGAATTATATCAATAGATGTTGGTTTATTCGAAGACATAGTTGCTTCATAGAATCAATCTTATGGGTTATTAGTTTCTACATGTGTTCGATCTTGAATGTGTCTTAATATTGTTGATCTACAAAGTCAATAGAATATACATGTGGAAGTTCCTTTCTACACAATTACTTTTATACCTCACAGTCAATCCATTGAGTTGAGATAATCATATATTTGACTAACTTATCATATTATTCAATGTATAGTTATATGTGTGAACCAAAACATATTGGATAAAATCCATAAAATGCATGTCTGCTTAGGTGTATTTTTACAGAGAGTAACAATAAATGTGCCTCTTCATTGGTGTCTTTGCACTAGTGTATGTGTGAATGAAGGCTTGGATATGTGTTATTTATATGAAATTTTTTTATTGATGCTAAATTTATGTATCATAAAGATGGTCTTATGAGTCCTGAAAAACATATATAATTTTAAGTGAAATCATTGCACATTATATTTTAGATGAAATATAAGGAAAACATAGGAAAAATATTTTGAGTAAATGGAAGATTTTAATTATTATATTATTTAATTGTGGTCTTTATGGATCAAATATCATGATCATATACAGATCATGATTTAAAAATAGTTCAATGATGATCCATATGAATAATAATAAGCTTATGCAATGTGAGTTCCCCAGAGTGGAAGGATGTTCCATAACAGAGTTTCTTTAAGCCATGCTTACATGGAATTATCATGAGAATTAAATTATATAATTTTTTGGGAGGAATTTTATGTTTAATAATGCCGAAATGAATAAAAAATTTCTTGAATTAAATATTCTGAGTATTCATATAAACTAATATAAAGATTTGAATGATTCTTTTTGATGAAAATTCTATGTTTAAAAGGATGAGATATCAGGAAATATTTGAATGCTGTTCTTAGAAAACTATAAGAATAGAGGAGTTGAAGATTCAAATTATTATTTTAATTTAATGATTACATATTATTTATAATTGTATTCATATTATTTTGAATATATATTCATTAAAAAATATTAAGTAATCACGGGAGAAAGTGCTTGATTTGAAAAATTTCACATGCAGAATGTCAAATGAAAAATATGAAGTTTGTTTCCCAAATATTTGTTATTGAATAACATATAAGTTTAAGAGAGAGATAAATAGAATAAAATATAAAAGAAAGTATTACAAATATTCTATACAGAATTAATGAAAAAATTTTCCCAGTGTTATTCTTATGCACTAGTGAAGAAGAATTGGGAATAACATATTATGAGTGGCATCTGTCAGCATATCATACATGGGAAATTTTTTGATAGAACCATCCAACAACATCCTACTATATACGTATCAATAACATTAAGGAATCCCAATTGGTTTTAGTTGTTGAGGAAGGTGATTAGCTACACCTTCCAGTTGGTACACAAAGATCTACTATTGATCTGTATAAAAATGTGTCGGCCAACATCAAGTAATATCTAGAAGGATAACTAGGTTGATAGTAAGTAATAAATAGAAATTTATTTCTTTTTTTATACTCGTTTTGTTCTTGGATAACAATTTTATGGTCAAACCATGACTCATGATTTATTTTATAATAATAAAGAATTTGTTCCTTTCAGATAATAACCACGTTGTTCTAAGGACTTAATCATCCTTATAGAAGAAAACCTAGTTAATAAAACCTGGTGTTCTCTAATTCTTATTTATGTTTTCGTATTAGTATACAGACCACATGATAGTAATAAATAACAATATATTAACACTGATTATGTGAAAATTCTATTAAGGGGTAAATATTTTATAGGAATTAAAGTATTCCAACACTGACCCCCCCCCCCCCTTATTGTACACATCCCAATGTGATCCTAACTTGATCTTGATCAAAGAAACTCATTTCCCCATATGGGCTGGTCCAAAAACAATTATCATATGAATCATATGTATAACTATATAATCCCTTTTTTCAGGAAATAGAGGGATTAATAGACATAAAACATATCAATATAGTGTTTTCCCTCTCATATATTCATGATTATTAGATATAAACTTCCATGATTGAATTAATATATTACATTTAATTATTCTAAATACTCAAGAACACCACATTTCACTAAACTATTCATGGCCATGAGTTCCAATAGTCTAATTTTGTAAGGGATCATATGTATTTAACTCATCATATAAGTGGAAAATCCCATATTTTTAAATCTCTAACTGAAAACATGATCAGTAATATACTAAACCACCCTTAAATTTATAAGACTCATGGATTGTGTTAAAAAGGAATCTATTTATAAAGTCTTACAATAATGATATCTCACTAACTATAGTTAAAATGGAATATTAATAATCATATACCCCAATGTATATCAATTTATTTTTGACATTCCGTGCCATATACATTAATTTCTCTATCCAAATAATAAGCCTCAACTAATTACCACATGAGTTTATTCTTTGTATTTTCTATATATATCATTGTATTGAGTGAAATATTTTACCCATCAAATATTAAAATATCATCACAAAAAATACTCTTTTATTATCTTAGATTAAATAAAAATAAATGATATACTATGAGGGGGTATTATTATTCTATTATTCCAATAATATAATTTTAGTACACATGATTGAATCATAATTAGAAATTTCCATTATTATAAAATAATGATACATTTTAAAATCATTAAATGGAATACCTCGTATATGTTATACTAAGTGATTCAATATGAACCGCATACATTTGTTGTTCTAATGGGTTTTTAAATGGATAGGTTGCATTGTACTCTAAAGACACCCATAATATTATTACATATCCCCTATCAATGATTACTCAAATGAGATGGTACTTATGAAATAATTGTTTCTTCCTTTACAGAGGAAAAGGTATCCATTCATGATAATTACACCTATTATTGTAATAGTAAGGATCAATTTCTCCATTGATGCTAAGAACCACCCCATTTCCGATGAATAACTTCTTGTCCCAAATCGATTTCTCTACAATATCTAATAATGTTATTTAGTCAACCCCTATTTTTGATTTCTATATTGTGTCTATTTTGGAACCTATCAAACTAATAACTGCACCATTTGGGAAATAGAGAAACCCAAATTAAGATCTCATATCATCATTGTTACATTATAATATCACTATTGTTAAACCCATTAAAATGTACTCATCCTATTTTGTAAATACCAAGAATATATCACTTTTTCTTCTTATATACCTAAGGATGTTCTTAACAATAATCACGTCACTCTCACAAGGAATTTATTGGTATCTACTATAAATTATGAATGAAAAACTAATGTCGTGTAATGTGGACAACATAGAAAAACATGATGGATACCATGGAGGACTCATAAGGAATCTTATCAATCCTTTATAACCCATTAAATGGATTCTGAATTATACTATGATTCCTTCCACATAGTACTAGCATAAAAACTTTCTAGAATATCTATATATTAAAATTTATAGATCTTCCCCAATATATGATAATTTCTCAATTCTAAAATACACATATATCTATCTATAGAAATCATTGTACAAAAAATGTAGGCTAATTCACTCAGGTCTTTCATCAAGATTAATATTCCAAGCCACATCATTATGGATTCCAATTTCAGCACATCATTTAAAAAAATGTATGTCATCTATATAAAATATCTTAAATGAAATCGTAATCCCACTAATAAAAATGTATTAAAAATAAATATCTATCATTTTGATAATCCATGATCACTGGTTACAATACAAAAATTGATATTTAAACATAAAGATGTTCTCATCAATCCATAAATGGGTCCTTTAATCATGAATACCATGGTACAATATTTTTGAAATTCATATCCTTCGGGATATATCAAATAGACATCTTCAACTAAATTTACATTAACTGTATAGATAATGAAATATATTTTATATCACTCATAATAATAATGATTTTATATAGAAGGTGTTATCTGAATGAATTTAACATTGAAACTGCTAAAAATGATTCTCTATATTCAATGCAATGAATTTATTTGTAACACTTTTCTACCAAGAGATCATTATTGTTGAAGAATATACCAACCATAACAATTTTCTTATGGAATCTGAGGTACTCTATATGGGTCTATCTCTTTCAATTTCATCTATAATTTTCCAAACATGGTTAGATTATGTAGAAATAATTTCATATTCCCCACATTTTAACCATCTTATAGAATCATAACTCTCGATGGCCTCTCAATTGGAAATAGGTTCATCAATAATGAACATTAATTATTTATCATTTTCCAAAGTAAATTTATATCTCTCACAATCCAAATGAATCCTACCAGAACATGGAGGTTCTCATGTAACCTATATCAATTCTTCTTCAATAACTCTCTATAGAACAGACTCAGCTGCCATAATAAGAACACTTCCTATTTTTTGGTCATAAAAATCTCTATATTTGATGTTCCTGCCACTATCTTCTAGACATTTATATTATTTCTCATGGAATATACCAACTTTTTATGACAAAACATTTTGTTTATAAGGATTTATGAAATAATATAAAATATTTTCTTCAAGAAAGAAAAATCAAAAAATAATTATTAATTTGGATTTAACATTATCCAAATATAAGTGTTAAACAATTTCTTTACAAACCTAAATATGCAAAAGAATATTTTTATCTGTTTCCTTTTCCATATATCATATAGTGTCATTTTGAATGCTTTATATGGAACATGTTTAAGTAGAAATAAAACCATTTCTATAGTATTTCCCTATAATGAAATACGATGGTCACATTGACTCATCATCGATCAAACCATGTCTAACCAATTATAATTCCTCCACTAAGAGAAAAAAAATACATTATGGTGTTCTAGTATTAGAATGATTTTTAGATTTTACCCAATTTTGTAGATGGTTAGTGAATTACTAGATCAACTATTCACCACCCCGATCAAATTAGAGAATATTTAAAAAAATCCATGTTGATTATAAATTTCATTTTGAATCTATTTAGTCTTTTAATTAATTCCATACTCTTGTCTCATCAAAAACACATAACCAAAATGAATAAATCCATAAATAAATTTTATGATGTACCTAAGCTAACCACTATCTTGTAAAATAATTAGTGCACATACATCACTATATAAGGGATCCAAAATTACACTAACCCTTTCACATCTCCATAAAAAATCCTTCTACCATTTTTTCCAATAAACAATATTCTTAATTATGAAATGATTCATAAGGGAATTATTCAATCAATCCATATCTATGAAGTCATTGAATTCATTTCTCATTTATAATCCCAAGTAGATAATTATAATGGTATGTAGGATTAGAGTCAACACTAACCATATTATTATAAATTATATAGATAGTAGTAATTATATCCATAATGTATAAACCATTTAATGTTTTCTAGATTCCATAAAATATTTCATTCATTTATAAGGAATAACTCTTGGTTATAAATAGTGAATGAATATCCTATCTTTTCAAAATAATATATAAAAATTAAATTCAATTTTATGCAAGGAAGTGAATAATATTTTTCTATGTCCCAAATTAATCCATTTGGTAGGAATATATTATACATGAAAACCTACAATGAAATAACTTTTTCCCCATTTCCAAAATATAGATCAACTTCTCCTTTATTTAATTCTCCTATATCTCTCAGTCTGTATTTATCTTCAAAAAAAATTGATGATTAACCATTACATTATACCAATGAGTTATAGTTACATAAAATAGTTTTTACAAGATTCAATTTCATATTCTTAGTACGCTTTTTCATTAAGGAAACATCATATCCTTAAATGAAAATCTTAAATAGTTTTATAGGTAATACCATCAAGATATCACAAAATAATAAACTTGATACAACTCATAATATATACAAAAAACATATCTATGGGTGATTATTTTTTAATATCATTTAAAAATTTAATTTTAATGAATGTACTCCCACTAAAATTGCTAACCCCACATATAATATATATTTAGTGGTCAGAATACTATATTTAAAGAAAATTTTTGTCATCTTAGAATTTCTCATATCACTTAAATATTTTTAAAGTAAATCATTCGAATCATATCTCATATGATTCTTCAATAGTTAAAAGTAAAACTATATTCCACATTTATATTATGGATAAACAAAACTATCTCCATAAAATAAGTTTATCATATTATGGCCTCCCTTATAAGTAAAACCCAATGAAAATTTGAATAATTGAAACTTAATCCAATATTTTTCCCCTATTACATGAATTCCATATTCAAGATTATCTAGGAAAAATTAGATTTAGTACGACCTACCTAGTTGTATGATCAAGGCCTTGACTTATTCCTCTTTCAATGGAATCTCACACATAGTATTCAAGGATTTTTTTCATCAAAATTCCACCAATTTAATTTACGTCACATGTATATTGAATCCATCATTGATGAATCCCATAAACTTAATATCATTTCTTGTTTTATTCCCTTATATATTCATGATTATAAAAATTTTGTTTTTTAATCCCTCATTCATGCAACAAATTAAAATGTTCAAATGGTAAAAATGTCTAATAATTTACACCATCCTTGTTTTGGATTATTCACCAAATAATAGAGGTGAGTCATATATATACATATCAAAATGAAATAGATGTATTTTTATAAGATATTTCCATGTAATGGGAAAAGTTAAATGAAACTAATATTCCCAAAATGGGTAATCCTAAAACCATAGTTATATGGCCCATATTTTTTATAATAGGGAATCAATGTCCAAGCTATTTGGTTGTCAAGCCCAAATTCCCTATTCCATGGGATAGTTTAATAAAGAGATATTTGAATTCATTATAGCCCTAATACCTATTATGTATGAACAATATGAAATTAATAAATTCAATATAATTACATAAATTACAAACTATGCCCATGAAAAAAAGTTAAATAGTATATTTTTATACCAAACATTTATTTCATTAAATCAAAATTTGATAACAATTAATTTATCAAAAAAAGAATATTTAATATTTTTTCAAGATAAAATTATAAAAATATATACTTTAAATTATTAAATATAAATATTTATTTATATGTTTCATATATTTTAATAACTTTATAATTTAATATGATCATTTATAATTTTATTTAGGCATGAAAATAACCTTTTCTAAAATCATAACAAAAAACATTCATAAATTACTTACAAACCATAATAAGTTTATCCAAATATTAAACATATTAATATTTTATTAAATATTGTTTTATAATTAATAAATAGATTATAAATTACAATCCATGAATCAATTAGGTATTTCCATTATATATCACTTCCACAATAAAGGAAGTGACCCATAAATTTCTTATAACCCCTTTGCAAGATAGATTTAGTTATGAGGCGTTGTCACTGACCCTTTGGTATAGAGTTATCCCAGTATAAGTGAGTGACCCATATATAAGTGAATAGATCATATAATTGTTGAAATATTATTTATTGGGTGGGATATACATTATATTATAAATCAAAGAAATTCTATAAGATTTATGTATCAAGTAACCCACACGTAAGTGTTTTTTTTACATCCACAATAAAGTTAAATATCATATAAATGTGGAATGTAAACTTTAATATAAGGTAGAATCATAAAAATTGATATCACGTATATCAAAATTATGATTCAATGAACTAATGTTGTATAAATTTGTCTTATATCATAGGCTATAATATCACCTATATTATACATTATGAAATATATGAAAAAATAGGTTCTCGGTGTATTGTAACGTATGAGGAAAAGAAGTCACATGCTACAACTAAGAAGAAATATAATTTTGATATCATATATCACAAATCTGAACAATCTAGAAATGTATATTTAAACATGTCTTATTTTACACAATCATATATATCCCCAAGTATATTATAATAAATATGTTATTCATCAAATCAGTAAAATAACATGTTGATTCATTGATGATGTAAGATCCTGACACTTTATGGAGGTTTCTTGAGATTGTCTCCATGGGATCGTCTTCCTTGAATTTGGAATATATTTTTTGGGCTTAGATTGGGTATGTTTGGGTGAAATTTGGATATTTTTTAGGGGTTTTGGGTAGTGCATGGTTGTGACATGGTTGGCCCAAACCATGCACCCTACGGTAGGAAACTATGTAGCCCTATGCACAGATGGATTACATAGTTGGGGTGTGGTTTGTCAAAATTATCACCCTCGTAGTAATAACTATGTGTCCCCCTATGGAAAGGTGAATGGTTTGGTGCACAGTTACGGAAAAGCATGCCCTAGAGTACAAAACAATGTGCAAATAATTTTAAACCCCCAAAAATTAGATTAAAAATTTCCAAATAGCTAGAAATCGTCCTAAGATGACCAAACTCAACCCTAAACCTATTTATATCAATTTTTGAGGGTTCTAGATGAATTAAAAAGCATTCCAACCTCTATTCCTAAGGAATTAAATCTTGTATTGAATATATCTATCTCTTTTGGTAAGAAATTATCATCCCAATTAGTTTCCCCTCTCTCTCCCATATTTCTCTCAACTATTGAGTGGATTTTTTCCTCCGTTGGTATTGGATATAGATATATTTTTGATATATGTTTTTGTTTTGAAATGAGATCTATGTTTTATGTCTTTGTCTTATTCTTTATCTTGTTCTTGATCATTTCTCTTCGATTGGGTATTTCCATTATCATGCATTCATCATCAATATTGAGGTAGGTTTTGTAAATTCAATTACCATAGTTTTAAACTAAAATTTACTCTATGTGTTGTGGAATTTTTAAATTCAATTCCAATAGTTTTAAATTAAAACATCATATCTGTGTTGTGTAATTTCAATTTCAACATTGGAAAATTAAATCTTGAATAGAATAAATTAATTGATAAATTAATTTATTGAATCATGGAATTGATTAATTGATATTACTTGTTAATATGATATGTGTTTATCTTGGGAAATTGATTTTGGTAATTATGATTATGAAAATGGTGGAATTAGATTAATTAATTGGTTAATTAATTAATGTAATGTTGTGATTATGGAATTTATGTGAAATTTGGATCGGGTAATTGGTCAACTAATGTTGTATGAAGTAATTGATAATGCAGATTATGTGATGGTTGAATTGACCTTAATTGATTAATGGGTTTTATGAATTGAATATTGTGACCTGGTTTAATGGGGATTTTCTCATATTATTCCATGTTATTAAAGTATTGAGGGACGAATTGTTGTGATAATTGTAATGGTATAGAATGATGTGAAATGTTGATTTCAGGGTGAATTATGATTAATCGAGATAAATGTGATATATGTGACATATATGTTTAATTTATATGTGAGTGTGGGACATAGACCACTGCTTCAAAATTCCACTCGTTTGATTGATTGATATATGAGTGTAGGACACGGGCTACTGCTTCAAAATCCCACTTGTTTGATTAATTAACAAACATGTGTGGGATATTGACTTCTTATTAAAATTCCCAATTTTTATTGATTTACATAAATGTGTGGGATATGAAATATTTCTTCAAAATACCATAATGATAAATGAGTTATGGTACATGGGATGATCCTTCCAATACCCACAGGTTACTAGACATGGAATTCTTGGCTCAAAATGTTTTCATTGGACTATGATTCCTATTCTTCATGATATTAATTTTAATTGAATGGATAATGAATGACTATGATTATAATGAATTATGATATTCCTTATGTAATATGGTTCAAACTCTTCTGTGGTCCTAAAAAGGTATTGATGTATTGGGTGTCGTCAGGAACATGGGGGTTTATTTGGTTAAATAATAAATAACTGAATTCATGTAAACTATTTAATTTATTTTTTGTGTTTTATTATTTATACAATTGCATAAACTATTAATGATTTTATATTTTGTAGACATTATGGGTGGTGGCCTACAGATTTGTACTCACACTCTCCTCGAGATTCCAGATCAGTACCCGAATAGACTTCATGTTTGCAGGACGAGATAAGTTCAAGAGCCCCATGTTAGATGGATGAGTTGGAATGCATCATGTATGAGGCAACCAGAAAAGTTTTTGGGAACCACTTGGGAGTTTTAGTGTGTATTTCCATTGGTTTTCATTTAACACTTGAACATGTATTTAGTATAAACTATATACTATTTATTTTTTGATATTGTAATCTTGTTTTGTTCATCATGTGATGCTAGTTTGGTTTGGTTATTGGTTATATTAGTTGGTTATTATTCTTTATTTCCATGGTTTTTATACTTTAATAAAGTGGGTATAGTCTCCACATGATCGTTATTAGACCCTACCTACTATTCGATAGCCTCTTGTGTATAGGGAGGTGTGCCTATAGTGATGTGACAGATAGGCTCGAGGCATCGGTATGTAGAACATGGGTCAAGAAATAACAAAGTATTATCAGATTAGTTTTTTTCATTTCATTTTAGATACTATTTGGGAAAGGTAGACATGAGAATAGAATTATTCAGTCCTTGGTTAAGAACTAATGCATAAGCGTATCTAACCCATATGTGGTGGTAAAATCCATGTACCCTAGGTGGGATTATTATTATTGATGGGTGTTGTTACAGTTGGATTATATTTCACCTCAAGTGATTTACTTTTATTATGAAGAAATTATTATTTCTGATTTTTTATGATATTTGAATCATGTTCTGAAATGGAATGAGTTCTTAATATGAATGAATCATTTTAATTCCTCTAGATAATTTATTGACATGTATCATTTTCGACATTCATTAGAGAACATGTTTTGGTTAAGTTGTCAAAATTGAAATGTTTTCCATTATTATGAAATTGAAATGAAAATGGAGCTTGATATGAAAATAAAATTTTCATAATGTTGCATGATGTTGAAAAATGGGTTCCTAAGGAAAACATGAATAATTGGAAGGATTTTACCCTTGTTAACTATGACCTAGATGTAGGATGGTTAAGGGTAGTTTAAATGCCTTGGTTTTGACTATGTGGTAGAAAAGGGGGGATGAATTGTTATGGCTTTATGTGAATCCCCATAAATTGTGTTAACATTATGAATGTGTCCTAAGATATATTTTTGTAATTATAGAGATATCCCCCCATGACAATGCTTGTTTATAGTATGAGAGGATGTTATGGAAAGATATGATCCCTCGGTAGTGGAACTCTAGATGTCGGTAGTGTTGGGTGAAAATATCAGAGGGAATTTTAAAGAAAACATTTCTCGATTTATGTAGTTTTTGGAAAGAGACACAAGGTAGGATGTGAAAATTATGTATGATATGACATGGGAGTTCCAGTTGTAGAACCCTCCAAATTTCACTAGAGATGGGGGAACTGAGGTAGCTATGTTTTGGTTTGAGCCTATCGAGATGATAAATTTCCACTTAGAGACTCCTGTTGAGAATAGATTCAAGTTGGCTTCTTATATGTTACATGGTTAGGTGATGTTTTTTGTATTAAATCTAGAATCCAGATGCATAGATGGAGAATATGAAGTGGAAGGACTTTTAGGATATGTTCTTGGAGAACTTTTACCTTGATATTATTAGAAACGAGAGAGCGACTGAGTTCATGAGGTTGAATCATGGTCGTATGTCAATTATGGACTCTTTTGGAGACATTAATGATTTAAAATGCTTTTCCTAGCTTTGAAAGGTGATTATGTCACAATGGAAATGTGGTTTCTGGATGGGATTAAATGTAAAATTAATTCCCAGGTGAATGTCATCAAGATTAAAAAGTATTCAGAAGTGGTAAATCAAGCTCTCATTTCTAAATGGAACCTGAAGGTGGAATCCTGTATAGGATATGTAACGTCCCAGACCCGGATTCCACCTGAAGCGGTGCCCTGAACCTGGTGGGTTATAATTCCTCAAGTGCATCTCCCCAAAATCTAGAGGCTGCTAACTAGAAGCCAGGTCCTGGGTGAGTTAGTGGGGAGACTACGGCCTCATCACCAGAGTATCACAGTGGAAGTCAAATATATATATACAATAGACGAAGAAAAATAAATAAGTAGTCAACTAAATATAGGGCAAGACAGGTATACGTATCAATAACCAAAAGTGTATCATATACAAAATGATGTGGATGGTACAAATGTCTAAAAAGCAGCCAGGAAATTACACAGAAATACAATACAATACAAGTATCCCAAAAAATCAAAATACCAAAAAGGTATCCCAGCATAAAAAGCCTCAGCTTTGTCCTATTCTCCTCTTCTCTAAATCCACAATCAACAACCTACACTAGGGTGCTTCTCCCTATCATCACCTGCAACCATATAATCTGTTAGGGTCCCCCAAGAGGCCCATATAAGGTGTGAGATAAAGATCCCAGTAAGAAACCCCCCATGTCTATACAGTTCTAAAAGAAATTATAAAATTTCTAAAAAGTGTAAACAACCAGTAAGTATGTGTGTATGAACATGGATAAGTTTATTGTATCAAGTAAAACTGAACAGCCCTCAAGGCTACCTACAATAAAGAGTCATCTCCTAATAAGTCATCTATAACCAACTAAATAGGCCAATCACATGACCACACTGTACATCCATCTGTATCCGGTAACCCCTAGCCATGTTGTATAAAGCAATCAAGTATCATACATCCATGCAATATAGTGAAGTAGCAGGCCACAAGGGGACAGATCCAAGGTTTTAGCAGACCCAGGAATCCAAGTAATTATATCTCTAAACCATGGAGGGTCGGATCCACAGAGAATGTCCAAGGCATCCCATCGAGTCCCATGGGAATATCTGGTGGAAACTCGGTTTTCCACTGGTTGGGGTCCAAGGAGAATGTCAATGGAAAGTCCTATGCGAGCCCAAACTAGATGGATCATGCAGGGTAGAAAGGCCCAAGTCATCCAATAGAATCAAGACCCCAGGGGAAGGGTCAACCCAAGGCATCCACTACTGCATTCCAGATCTAAGGAGAGAAGTCCAAGTCATCTATCAAACCATTCAATTATGCATTCAAGCATTCAAGTTAAACATTTATATACAAGTGAGTATACCCACTCGCATCAAAATCAGAATCCATGAGGATAACCATTCATGAAAACCATTTATTATAAGCATATGGGACTACCCTCCCATATAAACCATTTAACATGTCATTAGTCATTTAAATATAGGTATACTCCCCCATATAAACACATTCCACTAAATCCATGCTATCAAAATAGACGAGGCATAACATGAAATTCAAAAATCAAGCAGGAAATACATCTCCTAAACTAGATAATCTATCCATCAAGTCATTTAAGGGCTTCCTCTAATAATGAAAGCACAAACATATGCCCTTAGGTGGTTTAAGAAGTAATAAACATATCATTATCTTAAGGTGCACCCCTTCGGTGACCTTGAAAAGTGTAATGGGTTCCAACACACCTAAAAGGAACCCACCGTCTACCTCACTAGATCGAACTACAACTACTAAAAGATAATCTCTCAAAAAAGAGACTTCTCTGGAAATATTGATGAATGGAATATCATCCGAACGCTCTAAAAACACCCTAAAAATATAAAAGAATGTATAGACTACCTATGTCACCTCGTTAGTAGACATCTCGTTTAGTATCATGTCCTAATTCATCCTAGTATGGAATAAATCTAATGAACGGATGAATAATGAAATATTGGGGCATAAGCCAAATAGCATGGTCGTTTTATTGAATAATCAATAATAGCTAAAAAGGAAATTAGGCCTTACCGATGTGGATCTGTAGAGATGATCGACGATCAAAATGGAATTTGGACGGTGACTTAGTTTCAAAGCCTAACTAAGGCACCAAAGGGGATCTCCATGGTGAGATACTGTCAATGGGAGAAGAAAACCCATTTTGGGTTTAATAATAAAATTTATTTTAATTTAAATTTAAACAAACACAACAGGGGTCGCACAGTTTACCCACACGGTTTCCCAAACCGTGCGAAAACTGTGTGCACCTCTTTGCCTAAGAGGGCCACCCCACATAGTAACCCTAGAATGGTTTAAATAACCATGTAGTAACCATGTGGAAACACTCTATCCAAAAACATGAAATTTCAGACCCCCGCATAGTTTTTCCTAACCATGCCCAAGTCATGCGCAAACCATGCACCAGGTCAATTTTAGACTGAAACATGGTCATGGCCTCCGAACAAGCCTCACAAACCTCTAAAACACCCATGATCATTTTAATCATACCCATAAGGACATAACAGGGTATTTAAAATGGAATGAAAAAGATCCGTACATTGTACAAGAACCTGAGTTCTTACAATCTTCCCCCCTTATAGAGATTTGTCCCAGGATTTCTCTCTAAAGAGTGTTCAAGATTCTTATGAGAACAAATCCGGCCACTAAGAACATACGTCAGGCTCCCTTTCCCAAGTCTCTTATTATAAACAGTTGTGCTTCCATAACACCTATACTTGAGGAACTGACCATCCTCAAAGAATCTTTGTGCTCCTGTCTATGATACTAATCAGATTCTATTTAGAGGATGCATGAACCTTCAACTCTACATCGTCGGGCTAAAAAACATGAGATGGGTCTGAGTGATAGCGGTGTAGATGTGATACATTGAATATTTTTTGTAGTTCTTGGTACCTCTGAGGTAACTACAACTGATAGGAAATTGACCCGGCTCTCTCTAGGATCTTGGACATCCCAACATATCTCGGTGAAATTTCACCCTGTCTCATGATCCTCCTGTGTCCCAACCTCAGTGAAACACATAGAAAAACAAAATCCTTGACCATGAACTCTAGAGGTCATCTACAGTGATTAGAATATGATTTCTAATGATACTGTGCAGTATCCATCTGCTTCAGAATCAACCGGACCTGCTCAGAAGTCTCCCGCACGAGACCTGGTCTTAGTAAAGCTACCTCTCCTACCTCAAACCAGCACCAGGGAAAATGGAATGGAATACCGTATAATGCCTCTTAAGGTTCCATCTGTATCATCTCATGATTTTTTTTTTAGGAGAACTCAAACAGGGGAATGGGACTCTCCCAAGAGCCCCCAAAATCTTGGACACATGCTCGAAGAATGTCCTCTATCACATGTATCGTACACTCAGACTAGCCATCTATATAAGGGGGGTATGTTGTTCTCATAACCACCAATGTTCCCATATACCTATGAAAACTCTTCCAAAAATGAGAAGAAAAATGTGCATCCCTATCTGAAATGATATTTTCTAGGACCCCATGATGTTGTACCACCTATCAGATGTAAAAATTTCTAATATCATCATCACTGATGGTCTCCTTGATCGACAAGAAATGGGACACTTTCATAAGCCTATCAACTAAAACCCACATAGCATCATTTCCTCTAGGTGATCTCATAAAACAAGTCACAAAATCCATCGTGACATCATCCCATTTCTACTCTAGGATGGGTAACTGCTGTAAAATCTCATCTAGTTGTTGATGTTCTGCCTTTACCTAATGATAGGTGGAACACCTCATAACCAAACCAGCTACCTCTCTCTTTATTCCCAGTCACCAGTACTGATGTCTCACGTCACGGTACATCTTTGTAACCCATGGATGCACTTCCCAAACTGAAGCATTAAACTCATCCATAAACTCCTCATGTATATCCACTATAACCCAAACACATCCATTGATACACAGGATCGCATCGTTGCCAACCTTCCAACATAGAGGATGGTCCTCACCTGATACACCTTCCAGTATGACTAGGCCTTCGGAATCTGATAGCTGACTCATCCTAACTCTATCCCGCATGGGTAGAGGTAATAACTATGGATTTAATAAAACTCTACCCAAGTATATCGTGAAACTCCGATTGCATCTCAGTGAACGAAACCATAAGCTGCCACTTGTTATTGGCCTGTTGTACTGTATGAATCTGATTCCTCCTTCATAGTGCATCGACTACTGCATTTCCCTTACCATGCAAGTTTACAAGTTCAATGTCAAAGTATGGTAGGTACTCCACCCACCTTCGCTACCTAAAATTCAGATCACATTGCATAATGAATGACTTGAGTCATTTTTTGGTCCTTATACGCCACAAAACACTCTCCCAGTAAATAGTGCCTCCAGCTGTGCAACGCATGACCTACCACATCTAACTTGAGATTGTTCGTAGGGTAATTAGTCTCCTGAGGCATCAACTACTGAGACCCATATGCCACTACTCGATCTCCCTGCATCATCACTTCCCTTATCCCAATACCTAGAGAATCATAGTACACCATATATCTCTTGACCCACCTTGGTAGTATCCGGACTAGTAAAAACTATCTGCCTCCCTTTCAGCTCCTAAAAGGCTATCTCACAATATTCCAACCACACAAACTTCACTCCCTTCATCATCAAGCCCATCAGTGGTGCTGCTAAGTGTGAGAAGTCTGGTATAAAACTCATATAGTAACTAGCTTTCCCCAAGAAGCTCCAAATGTCAAAAAAAATCTTGAGATGTTCCTAGGAAACTTTATCTCTCACTTTCTCTGGGTCCACTAACACTCTTGTCTCTAAGATAATGTGACCTAGAAAGTGAATCTGATCTATCCAAAAGTGGTACTTTGGAAGCTTAGCATATAAGTGATTCTCTCTCTATATATTCATAATGATGTCAAATAGTTGTCATGGAAATTTTGATTGTGAGAATACACCAAGATATCATCCACAAAAACCACCACAAAATAATACATGTAAGGATGGAACACTTGGTTAATAAAATCTTGGAAAACAGCCGGAACATTCATGAGACCGCACGACATAACCAGATACTCATATAACCCATACCTACTATAAAAGGAAGTAAGAGGTATGTATGCAGGTCTAACAAGCACCCAGTGATATCCTGACCACAAATTGATCTTCCAGAACACTAAGATCCTCGAAGATGATCAAACAAGTCATCTATCCATGGAAAGGGATTTCGTTTTTTAACTATCAACTGGTTTAGTTTCTGATAATCCATGTATAGACAAAGTGTTTGGTACAAATTTTTTGAATAAAATACCGAGGAACCCCATGGAGAAGTATTGGGTATGATAATCCCCTTCACCACTAAGTCCTCTAGATACCTCTTGTGCTCCAGCAACTCCATCATAGTCATCCTGTAAGGACGAATAGATACTGGTGCAGCTTCTAGAACTAGCTCAATGGAGAAATCCAAATCTCTCTTAAGAGGTAAAACATAAAATTCATCAGGAAAGACATCCCCGAAGCACTCAACCACTGGAGGAAAGTCCTCCTGAATCACTCCCTAATCATCTAGAAACAAACATGCAATCTGTTATTCCATCGTGCCAATCCCACGATGCTCATTTCTAGATCTTCTCTCATGGACATCCAATTTACCCTTTTCAATAAACACTAAAACCTATAGTGATGTGAAATTCACCCTCTGGTGATAGCAGTCAACGTACGCTTGATAAGCAACGAGCTAGTCAATTCCATGAATGGAATCAAACCCTGTCATATCAAGGACATATAAAATCTAGATGAAGTGGCAACCACCATCCTCAAGGGGACATTCCATAAACTAGAATACATCACCCATTATAACTCCCAAAAGTGTGTCTAGTGTCAAAATTCACTAAAAATGAAAAACAACTAGCCCAAGGATATTTACTACTTGTGAAGAGATAATGTTGTGAGAGGCACCTGTATCGAAAAGATGAGATGAAATAGTAGAATCTACTAAAAACATACATCTCACTATATATGGTCCTAGATCCTTCTCATGTTGAGTCTTTTTCACTGCATATGTCTGGCTGGTACCATGGCTCTGTGACCCTGCCTGGCTACCCTGAACTGATCTGCCATGCTACCTCTGAGAACTCGGTGTCTGGCTACCCAGTCCATGACCACCACTACCCTGGCCTAACCGGCTGGCCCATCTCTCAATTCCAGCCTAACATGGAGCTAAAGAACCTGCTCCTGAACCCAACATCATAGATAACCCCCTCCCACTCGTGGATAGAGGGAAGGTCCTACAAAATCGATGTATGTGCCCCATCCTGCCTCAGACTCGACTCTTCACACGGTCTGAGTTTCACTAATTTTTCATTTTTCCTCATCTATGACACCGATGGAAAAACACCAAGTTGCATGTACACACATCCTTAATATCACTCACATCATGGGATGCCTTGAAAGTATGCTTCCTACTTGATGTTTTACATCCACTGGGGAAAGAAATAACACTCCCCTATTTTGTACCCCCAGTTTCCCTCAGGTTCCACTTTGTAAAGCACCTGATTCACAATCCCAGTGATAGAAGGAAACCTGAACATGTTGACTTCAGTTCTGATAGCATGTTTGTGACCTTCCTTGAAGTGCCTTGACCTCAACATCTCGTCAATAAGATACATCGGCACAAAACACTACAGCTCAATAAACCGCGTTGATTATTCCTTAACTGTCATCGCGCCCTGCTCTAGACGGATTAACTCGCTCTCCCTCTCTTCTCTCAAAGTCATAGGGAAAAATTAGTCATATAAGAAGTTTTGGAACTCATTATAACCCATATCACAGAACCCATTAGCGTGGATCAAAACGTCGCACATGCGCTTTGCCGCTCCATGTAGGTTGTAATTCGCGAGCCTGATTCTCCACTTGAGAGGCGTCCCCAAATGCTCCAAAATTTCTAATGTGGCTCTATCCATAGATTTGAAGCCTATGGTCTACCATCCCATGAAAACGTAGGAGTATTCTGCTATTGGAACACCTATGTCAGCTATTCCACAGTCAAGGCTGACTGCGATTCTACTAGGAAAGTGTACATATAGAGAAATAAACCCTCTCAAGACTATGCCTCTACACCGGTGTCTGGAATAGCCTATGGTGATATAGATTGAACTATTAGGATCAAGCGGTAGCCCATGACCCATCGTCCTCGATGTATGGTAATCGTCTCCATCATGACGTACTACTGGAGGTCGACCTGGTGAAATGTCTCTGCAATGTCAGGCACGCGCTTTTGAAAAGTAAAACATCATGGAACAATGCACAAAAGTGCAGGACAGGTCGAAACCCTCCCAGAAACCAAGTCAAACCCACATACAACTTCTAAAGATAGGACTCTATATAGAACAGCCATCGAACCACCAGAAACTATACCTCTCACCCACTAATATGTCATGTAACGCCCAGACCCCAGCTACCCGGAGTCGGTACATTACTTCGTAACATTGGCATGATCACAAAAGATCAAGTATCAAAAGACCGATTAGTTTATTATCCTTGGAAACATTAGATACATTCATAAATGTTACATTACATCATAAAGTGAAAATCTACAATAACAAAGTCTCCATTTTCCACACTCATATCCCCTTCAGACTATCCCTGTGCGTCATTCCTAAAATACTTCTTCACATCCTGGAAAATATTAAAACATTGAAACGGGTGAGCTCAGATGCTTAGTAAGGATAACAATATTGCGGAAGCTTTCATAAATAAACATTAACATTTAAGGCAATGTATAACTAAAACAAAATCCTTTTAAACATGAACTTCAACATAATATGGCCAAAGTAAAATGAGATAATTCCATTTACTTATTCACATGGATATTCTACTGGTCGAATAATCACATGAAATATCAATAACCACTTTCATAATGATGGAATGCATAATTCCATACTATCATAACCACTTAGCCAAGGCCTCATGCCAAGACCACAAATAATATTTTCTCAAGTCCTTGTCCCAAGACACTAGTTTGTCTCATGAGACCAGCCGATGCATCGAGGAGCTATAGCGGGCTCCACCCGTCACTTATTATGTCCAATGCATTCCTCATATGAATAGGTTTAAACATATCATAAATCATAACATAATCGTATCACATAAAACATGCATAAAGGAAACATAACATTTCCACATTTCAATCACAAGATATCAAAAAAACACATTGATATAATAAAAATGCTTTCAAAACCATTTTCAATACCAAAATAAAGGAAAGTTAAAACTTTGTATTTATTTTTCATTAAAAAAAAGTGATGGTTTTAGAGGAAGCCGAAACACAAATAATGGTCATGGCGGCGGAGAATTCGTTGTTGCCGCATAAGTACGGAAAGAAAAACATTCCCTTTTTGTCGTTGAGTAAAACTCTTCATATAAAAAATATTCCTTTTGAATAAACGTAAAAGTCAAAGGGGTTTATACACCGTATAAAAAAAAGTTGTGTATAAAACCAAATATGCCTCAATGAAAGGAGATTGAGACGAAGTCCTTAAAAAGATAATTTTTAAAATAAAATATATCTATTATGTGTATTCACTATAGGTACACATAAAGAAAGTAAAAATACAAAATAGGACATAATAATATCATGACATAATTTGAAAGTAGGAGATTAACCCAAAGAATGGAAGTTGGGTTATGAAATTCCCTTACCTCGTTTCCGACTTGACTCAACCATTATTTAACCTCCTGAATAATAAACTAGAGTTAATATATACCTTATTAAGAACCATTTTCAATTTCATTATCCTTTTTATATCACTTATTACAATGTTATGAACATTATGTAATTATTTAAGTTAATAACGGTCGTTTTGTCGATCTTTGGTACTTGAGTCAACAATAAACTTCTTATAATTAAAACTTGTTCATGTGGTGAAATATCCATTATATACAGAATTATATTCATGATGTAGATATCATATATATAATATATATCCAGTATATACATTCATTCATAATATTACGTAACATTTAGAGATAAGAAATGAAAAGCACCGTTCATGGAGATGGTAAGCTGTACGTACGCATGAACGCTACTTTCATTTCTATTTCGTATTTAATGGAATGAAATCATAATTATATAAATGTATAATATAATTCCAGTATAATATAGCATATAATACCATTTACTCCATCCTTTATACATCCCACATATGGTATTAACGATTCAAATCACTTTGAGGGGGCGATAGTCTGCACTTCCTAAAATGAAAATATCGCGTTTACCCATAACGGAAACCATAAAGGTATTCCATAAATGAAAAATAAGAAATCATAAGGAAAACAAAAACATAATATATATAATATATAAAAATAGTTTCATCATAATGGCCATCATTAGATGTGTTATATGAGTGTTGAACAATCATCATTTCGTGAGGCAAAAATTCGCCATCCACAGAAACAGTATGTTCTTTAACCATTAGATGTACGTGCGTGTAAGTGTAGCTCGAATCCTTGTTATAACAACATCCTAGTATATTTAGGATACTGGTTTTGTTACAAAAGAAATGAATAAAAAGTGTTTAGGGGGTTGGAGAAGAAAAATAAAACAAAACAACATTAGAGAAGACATTACCTTAAAATTGGGTAACTCTTTTTGATTTGAGCCAAAGGCTTTCTTGGGAAGAGTTATGCCCAAAGTGAGGCTTCTAGGAGTAATAGGGGGAATTTGGGAGAGTATTTGGGCAGAGTTTGGCCGATCCAAATGGCTTGAAAGTGTGAATGAGGTCGTAGAGGTGGGGGCCTTTTATAAGTGGAGAGGATGGGCACTCTTGGAAAGTAAAGAAAAGTCACATTATTATAAAATGAGTTTCGGATTTTAGAGTTCCCAAACTTATATAATTCGAGGATAAGGTGATAAGGGTTCGAAATCGCATCATCCAATAGGTTTTTGACAAGTTTAAGCCTTATATTTTACATTATCCTTTCATTTTATTTAAATCGTTAAATAATGAGGTCATCGCTGCATCATCATGATGTCATAAATAATTTAATTTATTTAATGTCTAAAAATTATAAAAAAAATACTATGATTTAGGAATTATTTTTATCTTTCCAATGACTATTTATAGTAAAAAATATGACTTGTATAACCCCATGTAAAAAATGTTTTAGTAAAACATTTCATGTTTGTGTCATTTTTTACTTTAACATTAAATAAAAGGTATTTATGTCATTTTCCAACTAAAGTGGCTCCATGGGGTCCCCAAGTTGAACCATGGATTCTCTTGGTCGCCCATGGCACATAAAATGAGGGTAGGACATGTGTCAAGCTCATCTCATCTTATTAAAACATTATTTTTACCTTAAACTACACTAATTACCTCTAATCGCGATTAAGAACTTAAAAGTTACAATTCACCAAAAAATTATTTTAATCTCATTGAACCACATTTTATTTCTTAATGACAACCATGTATGTTGGATTTTTTAAATTCAAAACACATAAGTGGTAAATTTTCATTTAAACAAAAAATCAGTTTTTATAAATACCACTTAGTGGTTTCACTATTCATCAAAAATTGAAGTTTTTCAAAAAAATCCCAAAAATTCACCCTAAGATATTTTTGATATTCCGATTCCAAAAATGATGTCTATTTTACAAAATTAAAAATATATAAGTTGTATTAATTAATTTTATAATTAATTTCCGTTGTCACAACAAATAGCGTGTTTTTAAGAAACAATTTATATCAAAAGATTGACAATTGTTCATGCCCAATTTCAATGTTAAATTAATTCTAATGACCACCTTTGGATAAAATGGTAAAAATATATTCTAATTATACTTTAAAACCACTAAATAGTATAATTTATCACAATAAATTATTTTGATTAAAAAAGTTGTTTTAAGTATTTTTCACTATTCATAAAAAATTTGAAGTTCTCAGAAAGTTACAAAAAATTCAAATTAGGATAATTTCGATATTACAAATACAAAAATGAAGTCCATTTTGAAATATAAAATTTCTATAAATTTAAAAAGTGGTTATTACTATTCATAACGGCTACTTTGATTAGTTGCGGTGTGTTAGAACTCGAAGTTGCGTACAATGCAAGCTATTGCATTATTGAATGAGAAGCGTATCATGGAAGCTCGGGGTGTTACATTCTCCTCTCCTTCAATAAATTGCATCCTCAAAATTTGAAATTTTTCTTTGAAAACAAAAGGTTGAAAACAGAAAATACCTTTGTGGAAAACCGACATCGGAAATAAGGTTAATAAATATATAACATTAAAAGAAAGCAAGATAAGTACAAAGGTCACCCGAGATAGCCCATTCTAGGATTATATGAAAATATGGATATGGAGGAGAAACAAAACATCAAGGTCTGATGGAGAGTTATTGAAAACAGGATTAGGAGAAAGTTTAACTACAAGAAAATCACAAACTTGTGATTGGTTAAACGATCATTGATTCCCCAGTAGGAAAAGTTAACCGACAACATTTTTGTTTTTAGTTAACTTTTATAAAGTTGAGGAATTTATTTAGGAGATTTACTAAGAACATAAGGGAATATACATATTTGTCATGTAGTCTTTCATTCTTTAATAAATCTTTACCACAAACCCATCTTTCACTCTAAAAGGTAATACAACTCAAAAATATTCTATTTATCCTAATTGTATAAGGTTACAAATATTAACGCATACCATTTAGATTAGTAAAACTATTTTGAAATAACCAGGGACTTCTTGTAGGCTAGTGGTAGGTAATAAAGGCATGTCGCACTATGGTTGTGGGTTCGATTCCTACAACTTTGTCCGACGAGACGGGTTATGCCCCACCCTGCAGGTTGTCCTTTTCCTAAAACTATAATATTCCAAAAATAATCTTCATAAATGTTTTAACCTTAAACAATACTATCCAAAGTTATCCAAAATACCTCTATCCAGACTTTTCCTAAAAGTTCTTTAAATTCCAAAATCAATTATAACATCAGATTCCCCAAATAAAGTAAAGTTTATCTTATTGTCACATACTAAAAATATGATTACCTTCATCATATTAAATCCTTAATGAAAACAACAAGTACTGCTGCACAATCACATTATCCTTATAACCAGAATATAATCCTTGAGTCCAAAAGCACCAATACATTAATTATTCTGCTTCAACTGTAGTAACAACATAAGATTGTCCTTGATCCCTTGGCCTTTTCTGAGGTAAGTTTCCCTGACGCTTAGGACATTCACTTGCATAATGCCCCATTTCCCTACAATTGTAGCATTAAACGTTGATAGCCTCTTTCTTTCCCTTGCAATCACGCGCCTGGTGACCTTTTTCCACACATTTATAAAAAACTCCCATTCCTTTTAGGCAAGTACCAGGGTGATTCTTCCCACAATTATCGCATAATGGAAAATCCTTCTTTCCCTTTTTCCCTTTATCTGTCTCTTGTTCCACCGTTCTCTTCTTCTCTTGCTTTACTTTTTTGTCATATGACTTAGAGAATTCCTTTTCTGTCTTGATAGAACACGAGACAATATCTTCGTAGGACGAGAAGGTTTGTGAGACTAATGCTTGACGGAGAAATGGTTTTAACCCATAAAATAAACGATCAATCATACTTCTTGGGTTACGTATATAATCTGCAGCATGCCTCGCTAACCTTGTAAAGTTGGCCTCATACTTTTCGACATTCTCATCCTCCTTTTGTCTTAGACTCAAAAATTGTCTTTCCATATCTTCTCGATGGTCACGAGGATAGTATTTTTCTATGAAAAGCTCTTTGAACTCCCTCCATTCCATATTCGATACGTCATCATCTTCTATTGTGTTTTGAATCAGCGACCACCACTGATCGACATCTCCAGTGAGGTGGTAAACTGCCATGACAACCTTCTCCCTTTCGCTACTCCCCAAGGCATGGAATATTTTCTCTAAGGAGTTTATCCATTGCTCAGCTACTAATGGATTTGTACCCCCATTAAATGTTGGCGGTTGTTGCCTCATGAAGCGGTCTAACATTGATCCTCCACGTTGTGGATCAGGGTGATCCATACGAGTAAGGTTATTATTCATAACTTGAGTGAGTTGTCCCAGTATGGTAATAAGTTGATCACCACCAGTTGTATCTCCAGATCCACAATAATTATCTTGAGCAGGAGGGCAATCCCTACACGGAGTGCGTGCATTGATAGGGTTTCCATTGCTTCCACTTGGCTCCATTTCTATACAATGGCATAAACTAGATTAGTTTATGAATCAAAATACATAATTCCATACTTATAAAATACTTAACATAAATTGAACTATTTATGGATATAATACATAATCATAAAAAGGTTTTCTTTGAGGAAGTATATACTCATAACTGTTCATAGTGGTTTGTAAAGAAAACGAGAATTATCCTAAGCATATACCCCGAGAGTGTCGTAACCAACAGTGCAGCAAGGCCCGTTGTCGTGCACCAGTTCCCATTCGAGTCTAGCTCAAAGTGGTGTTTTCGGGATTTACCCCTAGGTACATCTGTTCAAAAGCTGCCTCTACCTGCTCGTATCCAGACAGGGATGTATTGCTCGGAAAACTCACAAAATATCTACAATAACAAAATTCTAGGAAGTTCTTCAATACTAATCCTCAAAGTCTATCTTTGGGCTATGTGCTCTAATCAGAGTTTATCTAAATATAGCTTCCAAGGTTAGTACTAAACTGCCTCTGATACAAACTGTAACGCCCCGACCCCATCTACCCGGAGTGGGTGCATTACTTCGTAACATTGGCATGATCACAAAAGATCAAGTCTCGAAAGACCGATTAGATTAGTAGCCTTGGAAACATTAGATACATTCATAAATGTTACATTACATCATAAAGTGAAAAACTACAATAAAAAAGTCTCCATATTCCACACTCATATCCCCTTCAGACTATCCCTGCGGGTCATTCCTAAAATACTTCTTCACATCCTGGAAAATATTAAAACATTGAAAGGGGTGAGCTCAGATGCTCAGTAAGGATAACAATATTGTGGAATCTTTCATAAATAAACATTAACATTTAAGGCAATGTATAACTAAAACAAAATCCTTTTAAACATGAACTTCAACATAATATGGCCAAAGTAAAATTAGATAATTCCATTTACTTATTCACATGGATATTCTACTGGTCGAATAATCTAATGCAATATCAATAACCACATTCATAATGATGGAATTCATAATTCCAGACTATCACAACCACATAGCCAAGGCCTCGTGCCAAGACCACAAATAAGATTTTGTCAAGGCATCGTGCCAAGACACTAGTTTGTCTCATGAGACCTGCCGATGCATCGAGGAGCTATAGCGGGCTCCACCCGTCACTTATTAAGTCCAATGCATTCCTCATATGAATAGGTTTAAACATATCATAAACCATAACATAATCGTATCACATAAAACATGCATAATGGAAACATAACATTTCCACATTTCAATCACAAGATATCAATACAACACATTGATATAATAAAAATGATTTCAAAACCATTTTCAATACCAAAATAAAAGAAAGTTAAAACTTTGTATTTATTTTTCATTAAAAAAAAGTGATGGTTTGTAGAGGAAGACGAAACTCAAATAATGGTCACGGTGGAAGAGAAGTCGTTGTCGCCGCATAAGTACGGAAAGAAAAACATTCCCTTTTTTCATTTAGTAAAACTCTTCGTATAAAAAAGATTCCTTTTGAATAAACGTAAAATTCAAACGGGTTTATACACCGTATAAAAGAAAGTTGTGTATAAAACCAAATATGTATCAATGAAAGGAGATTGAGACGAAGTCCTTAAAAAGATCATTTTTAAAATAAAATAGATCTATTATGTGTATTCACTATAGGTACACATAAATAAAGTAAAAATACAAAATAGGACATAATAATATCATGACATAATTTGAAAGTAGGAGATTAACCCAATGAATGGAAGTTGGGTTAAGAAATTCCCTTACCTCGTGTCCGACTTGACTCAACCGTTCTTTAACCTCCTGAATAATAAACTAGAGTTAATATCTAGCTTATTAAGAACCATTTTAAATTTCATTATCATTTTTATATCACTTATTACAATGTTATGAACATTATGTAATTATTTAAGTTAATAACGGTCGTTTTGTCGTTCTTTGGTACTTGAGTCAACAATAAACTTCTAACAATTAAAAGTTGTTCATGTGGTGAAATATCCATTATATACAGAATTATATTCATTACGTAGATATCATATATATCATATATATAAAGTATATACATTCATTCATAATATTATGTAACATTTAGTGGTAAGAAATGAAATGCACCGTTCATGGAGACGGTAAGCCGTACGTACGCATGAACGCTACTTTCATTTCTATTTCGTATTTAATGGAATGAAATAATAATGATATAAATGTATAATATAATTCCAGTATAATATATCATATAATACCATTTACTTCATCCTTTATACATCCCACATATGGTATTAACGATTCAAATCACTTTGACGGGGCGGTAGTCCGCACTTCCTAAAATGAAAATATCGCATTTACCCATAATGGAAACCATAAAGGTATGCCATAAATGAAAAATAAGAAAACATAAGGAAAAAAAACATAACATATGTCATATATAAAAATAGTTCCATCATAATGGCCACCATTAGAGGTGTTATATGAGTGTTGAACAATCATCGTTTCGTGAGGCAAAAATTCTCCATCCACAAAAACAGTATGTTCTTTAAACATTAGATGTAGGTGTGTGTAAGTGTAGCTTGAATCCTTGTTATAACAACATCCTACTATATTTAGGATACTGGTTTTGTTACAAAAGTAATGAATAAAAAGTGTTTAGGGGGTTGGAGAAGAAAAATAAAACAAAACAACATTATAGAAGACATTACCTTAAAATCGGGTAACTCTTTTTGATTTGAGCCAAAGGCTTCCTTGGGAAGCGTTCTGCCCAAAGTGAGGATTCTAGGAGTAAGAGTGGGAATTTGGGAGAGTATTTGGGCAGAGGATGGCCGATCCAAATGGCTTGAATGTGTGAATGAGGTCATAGAGGTGGGGACCTTTTATAAGTGGAGAGGAGGGGCACTCTTGGAAAGTAAAGAAAAGTCACTTTATTATAAAATGAGTTTCGGATTTTAGAGGTCCCACACTTATATAATTCTAGTATAAGGTGATAAGGGTTCTAAATCACCTCATCCAATAGGTTTTTGACAAGTGTAAGCCTTAGAGTTTACATTAACCTTTCATTTTATTTAAATCGTTAAAAAATGAGGTCATCGCTGCATCATCATGATGTCATAAATAATTTAATTTATTTAATGTCTAAAAATTATAAAAAAATACTATGATGTATGAAATATTTTTATCTTTCCAATTACTATTTATAGTCAAAAATATGACTTGTATAACCCCATGTAAAAATTGTTTTAGTAAAACATTTCATGTTTGTGTCATTTTTTACTTTAATATTAAATAAAAGGTATTTATGTCATTTTCCAACTAAAGTGGCTCCATGGGGTCCCCAAGTTGACCCATGGATTGTCATGGTCGGCCATGGCACATCCAATGAGGGTAGAACATGTGTCAAGCTCATCTCATATTATTAAAACATTATTTTTACCTTAAACTACACTAATTACCTCTAATCGCGATTAAGAATTTAAAAGTTACTATTCACCATAAAATTATTTTAATCTCATTGAACCACATTTTACTTCTTAATGACAACCATGTATGTTGGATTTTTGAAATTCAAAACACAGAAGTGGTAAAATTTCATTTAATCTAAAAATCAGTTTTTATAAATACCACTTAGTGGTTTCACTATTCATCAAAAATTGAAGTTTTTCAAAAAAAACCCAAAAATTCACCCTAATCTATTTTTGATATTCCGATTCCAAAAATTATTTCTATTTTACAAAATTAAAAATATATAAGTTGTATTAATTAATTTTATAATTAATTTTCGATGTCACAACAAATAGCGTGTTTTTAAGAAACAATTTATATCAAAATATTGACAATTGTTCATGCCCAATTTCAATGTTAAATTAATTCTAATGACCACCATTGGATAAAATGGTAAAAATATATTCTAATTATACTTTAAAACCAATAATTATTATAATTTATCACAATAAATTATTTTTATTAAAAAAGTTGTTTTAAGTATTTTTCACTATTCATAAAAAATTTGGATGTTCTCAAAAAGTTACAAAAAATTCAACTTAGGATAATTTCGATATTACGAATAAAAAAATGAAGTCCATTTTGAAATATAAAATTTCTATAAATTTAAAAAGTGGTTATTACTATTCATAACGGCTACTTTGATTAGTTGCGGTGTGTTAGAACTTGAAGTTGCGTACAATGCAAGCTATTGCATTATTGAATGAGAAGCGTATCATGGAAGCTTGGGGTGTTACATGTTGGGTCTAAGACAAGTCTATTTTCACCTTTTTAACTTCTATTTCCATTTCACATTCCTTTATTCATGAATGTCTTTCAGGGGTTTCCCAATTTATGAATCCATGAGGGCCCATAACACTTCATGAACCCAAAACATGGCTCCCATCCAAACCTTACATATAACAAGGTCATTTATCATTTACATTCTATTGGAGCATCAATTCCCAATTCTTAAGGGCACATACACCTTATGGATTGAAAGATTACATCACACCTTTATCAAATGCACCTAACTGAAACAACTGTCGACACATCTGTCATATCAACTATCATAAGAGCATGAAATTTCTAATGCATCCTAGATGGAATGGAAGAAATCATGGCATGTGATTCAAACAATTTTCTATATGATGCATGAGATGGCACACCCTCATCTCATCTGGTTGAAAAAAAATAAAACCCATAAATGGCTCTAAAAGTAATATCATAAATCATGTGCATCACCCAACGGTGAAATCAAATCAATAATAATAGTCAAAATCCCAAAAAATCCGAACTCAATTTGAGGAAATTTGGATTTCCCTTGTACGCAGGGTACCTACTCTCAGGAAAAGTTTATTACCAAATTTCATTTCCTTCTTATCCAGGTCTAACATTGCCAAATAGTAAGTAAAGACAGAAAAGAAAAATCCTCTGATACCACTTTGCAATGTCCCAGACCGGGATTCCAATCGAAATGGTGCCCCAAACCTGGTTGGTCATAAGGGCTCAAGTGCATCTCCATAATTGCCATAGGCTTCCGAATAGTAGTGAGGGCCAAGGTGAGTCAGTGGGGAGACTATTCCCTCATTACTATAGTATCACAACGGAAGTCATGTATATATATATATATATATAATAGTGGAAGAAAATAAATAATTCGTCAATTGAAGATAAGGCCAGAAAAGTATACATATCAAGAACCAAAAGTGTCTCATATACAAAATGATGTTGATGGTACAAATGTCTAGAAAGCATCAAAAACATTACATAGCAATATAATACAATACAAGTATCCCAAAAAGAATAAAATACCAATAATGTATCTGAGCTTTTCGAGCATCATCTTGGTCCTTTTCTCTCCTGCTCCAATGCCACAATCAACAACATGCACTATGGTGCTTTCTCCTATCATCACCTGCAACCATATAATCGGTTGGGGTCTCCAAGAAGACCGAAATAGGGTGTGATATAAGCATCCTATTAGGAAACAACCCAGGTTTATACAGTTCTAACAGAAATTCAAAATGTACTAGCAAGTGTAAACAACTAGTAAGTGTGTGTGTGCCCATAGAAAATGTCTACTATATCATGTAAAACAGAACAGCCCTCAAGGCCACCTACAAAAGAGAGTCAACTCCTAATATGACAGTTATAACCACATAAATAGGCATGTCACATAGCCACACTATACATCCATCTATATCATGTAACCCACAACCATGTTGTATAAAGCAATCAAGTATCCCACGTCTATGTTGTATAGTGAAGTAGCAGACCGCAAGGGGCTAGATCGAAGGTTTTAGGAGGCCAAGGAATACAAGTAATAATATCTCTAGAATATGGAGGTCCAGATCCATGGAGCATGTCCAAGGCATCCCATTGATTCCATTGGGAATGCCTGGTGGAAACTCGGTTTGGCATAGGTTGGGGTCTTAGGAGAAACTAAATGGAAAGTCCTATGCGAGCCCAAACTAGCTGAATCATGCGGGGTAGTATGGCCCGAGTCATCCCACGAAATTAAGACCCAAGGCCCAGGGTCAACCCATGGTGTTGGTCGGAGTGGATACTCAAGAGGGAGGTGAATTGAGTTCCAATTAAAATTTATGTTTTAAAAACTTTGTCTTAAAAACCCCCAAAATAAAATACTGAATTAAACTGTAGTGAATTTATATCAATTTAAGGGTTTGGTTGGGTTCTCAAGGGATTGATTATTTCCCAGTTAATCAAAATAGAAATGTTTATTAACTTTTGAAGCCAACTTACTGAATTACAACTAATATAAACACTTTCGAATTTAATTATCAAAGTGACTTTAAAACAGTTTTGGTTTTAAAGAGATTAGCAGTGGAATAAAAGAATAACTTTGAAAGATATAGCACAACAGATATAACCAAGAGGTTCAGTCTCAAGATGAGACTTAGTCCTCTCAAAAGATTTTATAAATAGATGATCCACACCCTGGATCGGGGATAACAACAGTAACCAGCTGTCCAGGTCCAAGACCTCTACCACAGTTATTCGTGGGAACAAACACAACAGCAACCAGCTGCTCAGGTCACACGACCTCTGCCACTATTTCAGTGGGAAATACAAAATGTAAGAGAGGTGAGTGAGGATTTACAAATCCTCCAGTTAGAGTACAGGAGACAGTGTGTGTAAAAATGTAGCATATAACACACACTGCTCAATATGTAAAAAGATAAATCACAGGGAAAATGTTTAGAGTTTGGGAATGGATCTAGTGATTGTCGTGCAATTATGGACTCCTTTGATTGATCAGAATTCACTCGGAGTCCTCTTCTGGTTTTTATCTTGAAAACAGAGTATCATTTGTTTCCTTGATTTCCAGGTGTAGAGACAGTCGATGAAGCTCTTGTGTTATGTTCACTTTCTCATCTCTTCACTGGTGAGTAGTGATGAATGAGTTCCTCGTGTAAGTTCGGTAGTCTCTTTTCATTCACACTTGGTTGTTCTTCCAGCACACCTTGCGGACTTTCTATTTGTCTATGTGTCTCTCTATACTAATTTGTAGTAGCACAACCTTCCTTTATTTAAATCACGTGCTCCGGCAAAAGAAATGATTTCTTTTTCAGGTACGCGGTACGGTTCCCTGACATCCAACAACACACATTAAATAAATGACAGAGCATTTAAAATATTCCTAATATGACCGTTGGTTAGATTAAATAAAGATAAAGAAATTCAAACCTTTGTTTATGAATATCGGTGTGTCAAGTGATCGGTAGGTCATCAGCATCAGCATCAGTGAGACATCTTTGGTGACTCAGATGATCAGCATCGGTGTGTCATGATCAGTGGCTCATTTGATCAGCATCGGTGTGTCATCTTCGGTGACTAATTTGACCAGCTTCGGTGTGTCATGATCGGTGACTTATTTGATCAGCATCAGTGTGTCATCTTTGGTGACTCATTTGATCAGCATCGGTGTGTCATCTTCGGTGACTCATTTGATCAGCATCGGTGTGTCATGATCGGTGACTCATTTGATCAGCATCGGTGTGTCATGATCAGTGACTCATTGTTCAGCATCGGTGTGTCATCTTCGGTGACTCATTTGATCAACATCGGTGATACATATTCGGTGACTCATTTTATTAGCATCAATGTTTCATGATCGGTGACTCTATTGTCCTTTGATATGGATCGGTGCGACCGTTGTCCTTTTATATGGATCGGTGCGACCATTGTCCTTTTATATGGATCGGTGCGACCGTTGTCCTTTGATATGGAGAACTTCCAGAATACTTGTAAATAAATAACAAAGAGATAAAAACATATCCAACCAATATACATAGATTCATTAAGAGATTTTGATAACATATATGAGAAATCCAACCAGATTAAGTAATTGATGATTTGTGATTATTAAAATAGCAATCATAGGAAGAATTCAACAATCTTCCAGAGGGCTCAACAATCTCCCCCTTTTTGATAACCAAAACTCTTAGCCAATCACAAAGCTTAGCCATTAATAAATATAAGATATCATCAATAATAAGGCATAATAAGAATAAAAACATAATGAGATATAAATCTCCCCCTGAAATTAGGTCTTGTAAATACTTATGCAAGCACTACCATACAAAGATATAAAAATCCCCCTTTAAAGATGCATCTCCCCCATATCTCCCATAGATCCATAGATATACAGATTTCTCCCATTTCCCCCATATCTCCCATAGATCCATAGATATATAGATATACAGATTTCCCCCCCTTTGGTATAATCAAAAAGGATGGAAAGCAGATAAAGAATAGATTAAAAGACGGCATCAGTGAGAATAAAAATAAAAGAGATTAAAGTTTATAATAGATCACAGTACAATCACAACAGGGTTCACTCTATCAACAATAATGCCAACTATTTTTGGGGGTGTAACGGGGCTTTGCCCTTGTCGGAAGGATCAATGGTGGGTATGTCGGAAGGCTTGGAGGAGGTTGAACTGGGCGAATTTGAAACGATGGTAAGATGACTCTGGAGGTTGGAGGAGAGGATGCCACCGGGATATGTTGTGGAGCTTTAGGAGCTGGTTGTGAAGATTACTGAGGAACTGGTCGGAGTTGAGAGAGTGCTTGAGCAACAAAGATCTTATTTAGAGCAACATTAGAGGCACCGAGAGGGTCAACAGTAGGAAGCACAATTGTAGTGGCTTGTGCATTCAGATAAGGCTCCAAAAGATTTATGAAATTCTGAATAACTTATGCACCATACTTCATAGCCTTCTCAAAATCATCCTTATTCTCCATGAACCATTCCAAGGTTGGAGTAAAATCTTGCAACTATCGAACTTGAGTCTTGAAAGCTTGAGTGACTGGAGGTAGTCTCAGATTTTCATCTAACACTTTGAAATTTGCGGTCATCTCATGCTTGGTATAGATTTTTGAAAAGTAGTGATCAACCTTTTCCTTGATCTCTCTCTGAGCTTTAGTGGCATCTGCTGAATATATTGTTACCATATTATGAATGTGATCATTGTGCTCTTTCATCTTCCTCAACGAGTCCAAATCAAGAACTTGCCTAATGGCGGCCAATTCATCATGCACAAACTGCTTTAGAGCCTCTAGCTCACGAGTAGTGATCTTGGTTACTTTGGCTGTACTGGCTTGAGAAACTATCTGAGTTATCTCAGCCTTCATCTTTCTCAGATCATACATCTTAAGATGTTCAATCATATTTCTCAACACTTCCATAATACCAGAGACGGTGGATCTAAATTCGTTGGATAAAGTAACTAACCCAGATTGTAGATCCTTCAGAATCTGATTTAGAGAAGCTATGTGCCTGCCAATAAACTCATCAGTATTGGCCAGGTCTGGTGTAATAGCATTTGAAATTTCTTCTTTGACTGTGTCTCTCACAGTAGTATGCAACTCCATTTTGAACTTGTTAAATTCAGACTGAGAGAAAGTAGAACTAGGTAGATGAGCACCTGCAGCATCAACAACATGAGCAGACCTTGCCTCAACCGGTTGTCTTTCCATCATAACCGCAGTAGATTCTTATTCTTCTTCTACTTCCTCAGAATATTCTAAACCCAAAACAGCAAAACCAGGGTAATCATCCCAGATAGCATCACACAGAGTATATTTCGGTTTATCATAACTTGACTTTCCACTGTTTTTAGGAGATTCTCTCTTGCCATTGGCAGCTGTTTGTGGTACAGTTTGATGAATTTCTGTTTGAGGTACAGTAAGACCATCCACTGGTCAGTTATCACCATCATCATCATTATCATCATCATCATCATCATCATTCTCATTTCCATTCTTCACAGAAACGTCACTATCAGATAATTCAGTGTCACTAGCTTCTTCGTCACCAAGAACTGGTTCTGATTCAGGTAAGGGTAAAGGTGGACTGGCAGATCCAAAGTCTATTCTTCTCTTAGGACTCACAATATCAGGATCACTCCTATAATCAGGAGCTGACATACTTCCTTCTTCTGTTTCAGGGTCTTCCATCCCTTGTTTACCAGACTCTTCAGTGTCTTTATTCCTTTCAACATTTACTTCTTCTTCATCATCAGAATAAAGTGGCTCCTCATCTGATTTCAAATCAGGTTCTCTCAAACCCTTCGGCCTCTTTCCATGATTAGTGGGATTGTAGGATTCATACAACTTTTCCTCATTAGCAACCCAGCATTTTTTCCATGGGTTCCAGCTTATTTTCATCCGTTTACAAATTTATTTGGTAATACAAAAAGCACTATCAGATTCAGCTATCTCATCAGCTTCATCAACACATTCCAGATTCTTTAACATGTCAGAGATAATTTTGGGATAGAACAGGGCAGTGGATTTCATAGAAGGTTTCACCAATCCAGCTATGTGCACCATTAGATATCTACACAAATTGATATTCTCATGGGTCTTTAGTAAAAATAATAGAAAAACATCCTGGTATCTTACATCAGCAAAATCTCCTTTCCTGGAGAAAATTTGGTGCTGAATAAACTTAAAGAGAAGTCTATATTCACCATCCGGCTCTGATGCTATGATTCTCCTTGACTCTCTGTTTCCAGTCCAAAGCTCTAATTCTAACTCATAAGATAAATATTCAGTGGTTGGAGGAATGTTTCCAGCATAATCCTCATACCGACCCTCATGGGGTACATTCAAACATTCAGCCCATTGTTTAGACGAAAAAGATATTTTCTTTCCTTTCACTACAGAAGACATTCTGGCAGCCTCGACACCATCTAAAGTAACTTGAAGATTTATTTAAAACTCATTCACTAGCTTTGGGTAGTATACACGAGTGTCATCTGAGAACCAGGCTTTCCATCCTTGCGAATCTACAACTTGTAACAATAGAGACTTACTTGTCAAAAGCCAGGCGGAGCTGACTTCCTTGTCTACAGCAACAATCTGAGTTTCCAGGATCGGATTTACTGATCTTTGAGTGGTACTACTCGACTCACCTTGAGCACACATTGATGGTACATGAATTTCTGATCCTTTTCTCAGTCTCTTCTACTTAGCCATTTGAATATTCTGGGGAAAGCAGGAGTTCGATGGCTCGAAGTAGAGGTAAAGAGAGGAAATAAGGTTTAGCGGGAAAGAAATGAAAGGTCGACGGTTTGGGGAATAGAAATAGTCGTGTATCATTTATTTCATCATTTAGGGTTCCCATAGTAAAGATAAAAGTAGTTAATTAATCACAACAAAATAAAAAGTAATATAAAGAAAGATCAGTTTCACAGATCGGTTTCACAGATCGGTTTCACAGATCGGTTTCGCAGATCCGTTTCACAGATCAGTTTCACAGATTAGTTTCACAGATCAGTTTCAGAGATCAGTTTCATAGATCAATCATACACAATTCTTTTTTAATAAAATTCATTCTTTCAGAGCATAAAGGCTTTGTAAAAATATCAGCTAATTGATGTTCAGAACTAATAAATTCTAGAGAAATATCCCCTTTCTGATAATGATCTCTTAGAAAGTGATGTCTGATATCAATGTGCTTAATTCTAGAGTGAGACACAGGGTTCTTAGATATGTTGATCTCACTAGTATTGTCACAGTTAATTGAAACCTGTTTAAAATCAAATCCATATTCCAATAAAGTTTGTTTCATCCACAGAATCTGTGCACAGCAACTACCAGCAGCGATGTATTCTGCTTCAGCAGTAGACAATGCAACTGAGTTTTGTTTCTTACTACACCATGATACTAGCGATTTTCCAAGTAAATGACATGTTCCAGATGTGCTTTTCCTATCTAACTTGCATCCAGCAAAGTCAGCATTTGAATAACTAATTAGGTCAAATGATTTTCCTTTTGGATAAAACAAACTTAAATCCATGGTGTACTTAAGATATTTAAAAATCCTTTTAACAGCCAGTATGTGTGATTCTTTAGGATTATCTTGAAATCTAGCACACATACACACACTAAACATAATATTCGATCGACTAGCAGTAAGATAAAGTAAACTCCCAATCATGCCTCTGTAAGAGTTTTGATCAACTGGTTTCCCAGTTTCATCAACATCCAACTTACAGGTAGTACTCATAGGTATATCACTTTCCTTAACACTATCTAAACCAAAACGTTTTAATAAATCCTTAGTATATTTAATTTTATTTATAATAATACCATCTTTAGTTTGAAAGATTTGAAATCCAAGAAAATACTTATGCTCTCTCATTAAGCTCATTTCAAACTCATTTTGCATAACCTTTGAAAAATCAGTACATAAAGAATTTTTAGAAGATCCAAAAATAATATCATCAACATAGATTTGTACTATTAAAACATCTTTTGAAATCCTTTTTATAAAAAGAGTGGGATCAGCTATTCCTTTTGTAAATCCTTTTGAAATAAGAAAGTTTGAAAGTCTTTCATACCAAGCTCTTGGAGCTTGTTTTAAACCATATAAAGCTTCAGAAAGTTTAAAAACATGATTTTGAAGATGAGGATTTGAAAAACCAGGTGGTTGTTCTACAAAAACATCTTCAACAATAAAACCATTTAAAAAATCACTTTTCACATCCATTTGATATAACATGAAATTCAGATGTGATGCATAGGCAAGTAAGATCCTAATAGCCTCTAATCTAGCTACAGGTGCAAAGGTTTCCTCATAGTCAATTCCTTCTTCTTGATTTTAACCTTGTGCAACTAGCCTAGATTTGTTTCTAATGATGTTTCCAGATTCATCAACTTTGTTTCTAAACACCCATTTTGTGCCTATGGTTATAGTGTCCTTAGGTCTTTCTACTAATTTCCAGACTTTGTTTCTTTCAAATTGATTTAGTTCCTCTTGCATATCCATTACCCAAAATTCATCATTGATAGCAACATTGGAATTTTTAGGTTCTAGTTGTGACAAGAAGGCTTGATGTTCAACCTGATTTCTAAGAGAAGCTCTAGTCTGTGTCCCTCTATCAAGATTTCCTACAACATCATCTAAAGGATGGTTCTTTAGAATCCTAGTTGGTCTAGAAAAGGTAGGGCTCGAGATTTCAGGTTCAGCTAAAGGTTGAGGTTCAACAGAAGAAAGGTCTAGAAAATTTCTAGAACTGTATTTTTTAACTACAGGTCCCCTGTCTTTATAATTAAGGTTCAAACTAGAGAGATCATCTTCAAGATTTTCAAGAGAGGTCTTAGGTTCATGTGGATCAGTTTCATCAAATTTGATGTGAACATATTCTTCCACACATTTGGTTCTTTTATTGAAAACTCTATAGGTTTTACTGGAAGTTGAGTAACCTAGAAAAATTCCTTCATCACTCTTGGATTCAAATTTCTCAAAATTGTCTTTGGTATTAAGAATAAAGACTTTGCAGCCAAAAACATTGAATTAGTTAACCTTAGGTTTCCTATGGTTCCACAACTCATAAGGGGTCCTCTTAAGAACGGGTATAATCAAGACTCTATTAATAACATAACAAGCTGTATTTATAGCTTTATCCCAAAAGTAAACAGGTATTTCATACTCATTAAGCATAGTCCTAGAAATTTCTTACAGGGTTCTATTCCTCATTTCTACTACACCATTCTGTTGAGGTGTCCTAGGGGCATAGAAATTGTGACTATAGCCACTGTGTGAGCATTAAGATTCAAACTCATGATTTTCAAACTCACGACCATGATCACTTCATAGGGTTTTAATCTTAAGTCCACTAAGGTTCTCTACAGACTTGGAATATTTAACAAAGTAAGAACAAGCTTCACTTTTGTGAGCTAGAAAGTATACCCATGTGTATCTAGAAAAGTCATCTACAAGAACATAGACATAATGCTTCCCATTTAAACTAGAAACTCTAGAAGGTCCAAATAAATCCATGTGAACCAACTCGAGAGGTTGATAAGTTCACACTTCTTTCTTTGATTTAAAAGAAAATTTATGTTGCTTTCCCTTTTGACAGGGATTACAAACTTTGTCTGCTGGAAATTCAAGTTTGGGTAGGTCTCTAACTAAGTTCTTCCTAGAAAGTTTTCTAAGTGAATGCACATTTCACTGTCCTAATCTCCTGTGCCAGAGCCAAGACTCTTTATGAAAAGCATTTAAACAAGTAATATTTTGCATATCTAAAGAATTTAAATCGACAGCATAAACGATTTTGTTTCTTAAAGCAGAAAACACTAAAGTATTTTTAGAATTAAAATCATTGCAAGAATCATTTTCAAACTTAACATAAAAACCATCATCACATAACAGAGAAATACTTAACAAATTGTATTTAAGTCCATCAACAAATAAAACTTTAGAAATTAGTACTGTGTCAGTGTTACCAATCTGGCCTTAGACGATGATTTTCCCTTTAGAATTATCACCAAAGGTGACAAAACCTCCATCAACTCTAACTAAGCTTTTAAAGCATGAGAATTCTCCAGACATATGTCTTGAACATACACTTTCCAAATACCTAGAATTTCTAGAGGATATCTTTAAGTAGGTTCCCTACAAAACAGATTTAGATAGGAAATGATTTTGGTACCCAGATCTTCTTGGGTCCAAACAGGTTAGCAATCAGAGCTTTTGGTACCCAAATTTGTCTTATGGGTCTCATAAACTTTGTAGAATCAGCAGATTTTGAAAGGTAAACCTTATTAGATCTATAACTATGAATATATCTACTTGAAGCATATGAAGTTTCAGAACTAGCTACATTCTGTCCAGATTTAGGAATGAATTTAGTTTTGGTAATCTTCCTTTTTCCAGGTTGGTATCCTATACCAGTAGTGTATCTAGGTGCTATTTCCTTACCTAGAATCTGATTAAGAGTATCTTTACCATTTGTAAATTTCTTTAAGTCTTTCTTGAGTTGCTCATTAGATAATTTTAGTTCATTATTCTCTTTAAGGAACTGAGCATTCTTTTCCATTTCAATATCAAGATCAGATATATGTTTAACAGTTAAAGCATACTGTTTCTTTAAACCTTTGTATTTGTCTTTCAGATCATTACAGGTTTCTTCTAACATATAAAAATATTCAAACAGTTAATATTTAGACATGTTATCACATTCATAATCATCTCTAGAATAATATTAATTTAAAGCAGGAGTTTCAGATGTTACCTCAGATGTGTTTGTCATAAAACTCATGTTTTCCTTATTTCTGTGTTCAGTTTCAGAAACTTCATATTCACTAGAACTATCCTCAGAAGCACTCCAAGTAGACTTCATGACATTCTTATACTTTTTATCCTTGTATTCATACTTCTTCTTGTATTTAAGCTTTGGACAGTCTGCTTTTATGTGTCCCTTCCTTTTGCACTCATAACAGACAACTTCATCTGATTTGTCAGATATATTCCAATCCTTTTTTCAATGTCCCTTATTGTCATACTTACCTTTGTAGTTTGACTTTCTGAAAACCTTCTTCTTCCTATATAACTTTTTAAATATTCTGGAAGTGTGAGCCATCTCAGCATCACTATCAGAATCACTCTCACTGTCTTCACAGCTTGAACACTCATTTATAGCATGTAGCTTCTCCTTATCCTTGTTCTTTGAAGTTTAAGTCTTGAAAGCAATTGGCTTCCTTCTAGGTTCATCTTCTTCTTATTTGTTAACCTTAAGTTCCTCTTCATACATCATCAGTTTTCCAATTAGTTCTTTGACTGGCAGTTCTCCAATGTCACATGATTCTCTAATGGAGACAGAGGTTCCCCTCCATCTTTCAGGTAGACATCTCAGAATTCTCATAATTTGTTCCCTTGATGGAACATCCTTTCCCAGAGAAGTCATTGTGTTGAAAATTTCATTGAACCTGAGATACATATCAGAAATGGGTTCATTAGGCTTCATCATAAAATTAGCATACTTAATAGTATAAGTGTTCAATATCATCTCCTTAACATTAGTTGTTCCTTCATGAGAAACAGCTAAGGTATCCCAAATTTCATATGCAGTTTTACAGGAAGATATTCTATTAAATTCCTCATCTCCTAGAGCACAGTACAAGGAATTCATAGCTTTACAATTATTATTATAGGCTGTCTTAGTAGCTTCATTCCATGTAGTTCTAACAGTAGTGGGAATTTTATATTCAGATTCTATGGCAGTCCAAATATCAAAACCCATGCTTTATAAATTAATTTTCATCTTGATTTTCCACTGATCATAGTTAGTTCCATTGTAAAATGGTGGTCTATTGGTAGCAACACCTTCAACTCTATTATCCATGGTAGCATACTTAAAGCAAAGATTTTAGAGAGATAAAAGTTTAGAAATAACAGAAATTTTAAGAACTTTAAAATACAACTAAAATCACAGTTGAAAAATAGAGTACTTTAGAAAATATTTTAACAACCTTTGATACCAATTGTTGGTCAGAGTGGATACTCAAGAGGGGGGTGAATTAATTTCCAATTAAAATTTCTGTTTTAAAAACATTGTCTTAAAACCCCCCAAAATAAAATACTGAATTAAACTGTAGTGAATTTATATCAAAGTAAGGGTTCAGTTGGGTTCTCAAGGGATTGATTATTTCCCAGTTAATCAAAACAGAAAGGCTTATTAACTTTTGAAACCAACTTACTGAATTATAACTAATATAAACACTTGCGAATTTAATTATCAAAGTGACTTTAAAACAGTTTTGGTTTTAAAGAGATTAGCAGCAGAATAAAAGAATAACTTTGAAAGATATAGCACATCAGATATAACCAAGAGGTTTAGTCTCAAGCCGAGACTTAGTCCTCTCAAAAGCTTTTATAAAAAGATAATCCACACCCTGGATCGGGGATAACAATAGCACCCAGGTGTCCAGGTCCAAGACCTCTACCATAGTTATTTGTGGGAACAAACACAACAGAAACCATCTGTTCAGGTCACACGACCTCTGCCACTATTTTAGTGGGAAATAAAAAATGTAAGAGAGGTGAGTGAGGATTTACAAATCCTCCAGTTAGAGTACAGGAGACAGTGTGTGTAAAAATTCAGCATATAACACACACTGCTCAATATGTAAAAAGATAAATCACAGATAAAATGTTTAGAGTTTGGGAATGGCTCTAGTGATTGTCGTGCAGTTTTGGACTCCATTGATTGATCAGAATTCACTCTGAGTCCTCTTCTGGTTTTTGTCTGGAAAACAGAGTATCGTCTGTTTCCTTGATTTCCAGGTGTAGAGACAATCGATGAAGCTCTTGTGTTATGTTCACTTTCTCAGCTCTTCACTGGTGAGTAGTGATGAATGAGTTCCTCGTGTAAGTTCGGTAGTCTCTTTCCATTCACACTTGGTTGTTCTTCCAGCACACCTTGAGGTATTTCTATTTGTATATGTGCCTCTCTCTAATAATTTGCAGTAGGAAATCCTTCCTTTATTTAAATAACGTGCTCCGGCAAAAGAAATGATTTCTTTTTGCAGGTACGAGGTACGATTCCCTGACATCCAACAACACACATTAAATAAATGATAGAGCATTTAAAATATTCCTAATATGACCGTTGGTTAAATTAAATAAAGATAAACTATTCAAACAGCTGTTTATGAATATCGTTGTGTCAAGTGATCGGTAGGTCATCAGCATCAGCATCAGTGAGAAATCTTTGGTGACTCAGATGATCAGCATCGGTGTGTCATGATCGGTGACTCATTTGATCAGCATCGGTGTCATCTTCGGTGACTCATTTGATCAGCATCGGTGTGTCATGATCGGTGAATTATTTGATCAGCATTGGTGTGTCATCTTCGATGACTCATTTGATCAGCATCGGTGTGTCATCTTCAGTGACTCATTTGATCAGCATCGGTGTGTCATGATCAGTGACTCATTTGATCAGCATCGGTGTGTCATGATCGGTGACTCATTTGACCAGCATCGGTCTGTCATCTTCGGTGACTTATTTGATCAGCATCAGTGAGAAATCTTCGGTGACTCATTTGATTAGCATCGGTGTGTCATGATCGGTGACTTTGTTGTCATTTGATATGGATCGGTGCAACCGTTGTCCTTTTATATGGATCAGTGCGACCGTTGTCCTTTTATATGGATCGGTGCGACCGTTGTCCTTTGATATGGAGAACTTCTGGAATACTTGTAAATCAATAATAAAGAGATAAAAACATATCCAACCAATATACACAGATTCATTAAGAGATTGTGATTACGTATATGAGAAATCCAACCGGATTAAGTAATTGATGATTTGTGATTATTAAAATAGAAATCATAGAAAGAATTCAACAATCTTCCAGAGAGCTCAACACAAGGCATTCACTACCACGTTACAGATCCAAATAGAGCAGTACAAGGCATTTATCAATCAATTCAATTACACATTCAATGATTAAATCATTCAATTTAAAAACATATAACTAAGTGAGTATACCCACTTATGTCAACAAGCAGAATCCATGAGTATATCCACTAATGCAAACCATTTATCCTTAGCATATGGGCCTACCCTCCCATATAAAACGTTTATAATTTCATTAATCATTTAAATATAGGTATACCCACCCATATAAACACATTCCACTTAATCCATGCTATCAAAATAGACGAGGCCTGAGATGATGTTCAAAAATAAAGATGAAAGTACATCTCCTAAACTATCTACTCAAGCCATAAATTTATATAAAGGCTTCCACTAACTAGGAAATCACAAGCACACACCCCTTATGGGGTTTAAATATGCATAAAGATGTTATTATCTTATGGTGCACCCATTGGGTGACCATGAAATGGGAAACAGATGCCAACACACCTAAACGGAACCCACAGTTAACCTCACTAGGTCCAACTACAACTACTAAAATCTACTCACTCCAAAATGAGACTTCACCAGAAAATCCGATGAATGGAATATCGGCTAAACACTCGAAAAACACCAAGAAAAGTCCAAATAAAGTATAGACCACCTACCTCGCCTTGGTAGTAGACAGTTCGTCCAGTGCCAGGTCCTAATTTTTCCCGATTTGAGTGAAATATAAAGAACAATTATTGAATGGAATATTAGGTAATATGATCCTAAATCCAAATATCATAGTCATTGTTGCGGACAATCAGTAACATCTAAAAAGGAATATAGGCCTTACCGATCTAGATCAATAGAGATGATTGGAAATAAAAACAGAATTCAAATAGAAAATTAGGCTCAAAGCCTATGTAAGGCACCAAAGGGGAGCTCCACGATGAGCTACTATCCATGGGAGAAGAAAACCCATTTTGGGTTTAATAATATAATTTATTTTAATTTAAATTTTTTAAAAAAAACACACAGCATGGGTCGTATGGTTTACCCGCACAATTTCCCAAACCGTGCAGAAACTATGAGCCCCTCTTTGCCACAGAGGGAAACACTGCACAGTTACCCCACATGGTTTTACTAACCATGTGGTAACCATGCAGACCACTCTATCCAAAAACCTGAAATTTCAGACCTCCCGCACAATTTGTACTAACCATGCACAAACTATGGACGAGGTCATTTTCAAACTGAAACATGGTTTTGGCCTCTGAAAAATCCCCAAACAACTCCAAAACACCCATGATCAAGTTAATCATCCCCATATGGCCATAACATGGTATATAAACTAAAATTAAAAGTATCTTTTCATTGTATGAAAAACTGGGTTCTTATAGGATAGGTGGTTTCTACTAGACAATCAAGAGGTGTTAATTTTGAGAGTATGAAGAACCATTATATGAATGTTTACCATATAAGTGCAATGTAGGGTGGTTAGGTGGAAGGATGAGTTGCATCAAACCTTACCCAACTGACCTATCACCAGTGTGGAAGATCAGGTTACTTTTGTATATAGTGCCCTCGTGCACTGATAGAGTTATGATATTTCAGAAATATGGTACATCTACATCGGTTCTATAGGAACCCAAGATAGATGGGTAATAATGTATCCTATTGGAAGAATAACAGTGTGTAAAGGGGATCTCTAAACAATATGAGTTTGGGATCTAGAGTTCTACTAGTCATGGAGGTACAGGTAGTTGATGTGTTTCTTCTTGGAAATATTTCCCGTGTTAGTAGAATGGTATAAATAGGGGAATCATACTGCATCATAGTGAAAAAGGGAAGGAACGTTTCATAAAAATCATCCTATATTAGTGGATAGTGGGGAAAACATCAATAGTTAATGCTATTATTCTTGCAGCTTCTACACCTTCATGTTCCTCATTTGATACTAGGGCCTCTCATTCTATTATAACTTCGAAACATATAAATGGTATGAGCCTAGTGGGATAGTTCAAGAGTGGAGTTACGAATATTGATACATCATTCGTAGTGTGATTGAGAGAAATCTATTTGTACAAGGTGTGTTCTCTCAATTTTGAGGTATATTGTCTTCTTCAAGATCTCTACAATATGGATATGTCAAAATTTTACCTAATTATGGGAATGGAATGGTTAGTAGAGTAACAAGAAAATATATATTTTCACTATTGGAGAGTTACATTTAGGTCTCTTAACATTATTAATTATATTCATCATGAAGGTTGGGATATCGAGGAAGGTCATGCAGGACCAGTTCATCAAAAACTGGGGGAGATCACTACCTAGGTTTCTAGTCTATTTTCGAAGGATTGGGTTGTAAATACTAATGTATTCCCACCAGTAGTGGACAGTTTCCAAGATGTGTTTCTTGAGTACTTTTCAAGGTACACATCTTTGGGATATGTTGAACTTATGATTCATCTCATGTCGAGGGATGAGGTAATTTCAGTTCCACTATATATAATTGAACTAACAGAGATTCAATAGCTCAAGAATAAACTATAAGAGTTGATTGATGAGGGTTTACCTATCAAACTACATCACCTTGGAGTTTACCAGTTTTATTTGAAAATAAGGTTGTTGAGACATTGTGATTATGTGTTTATTATTAAAAGTTGAACTGGATGACTATGAATAACTGGTGTCCTCTTCCATGTATTGACGACCTATTTGACTAGTTGAGATGAGCTTCTATGTTCCCAAGATCAAATTAGATCAGGGTGTTATTAGTGGATATTTTCACCTTCTGATATACTAAGGAATTCATTTAGAAGTAGGTATGACCTTCATGATGTTGTTTGGGATGATGAACGCATCGACCATGTTTATGGTCTGGATAAATAGAATATTACACGCAAACATTGATTAGTTTGTGGCTGTATTTGTGGATGAAATCTTGGTGTACTCCAAGACACATAATGGTCAGTCCCAAAATATTGGCATCATTCTAAGTACACTGAGAGAGAATCATCTATATTCCAAGCTATCTAAGTATCAATTATATATTCATTAGGTACACTTATTGGGTCGCATCATTTGAAAGGTGTGTTAGTGGACCCCACTAATGTGTAGGAATTTTCATAATAGGATGATCCAAATAATGTATTTGATATCTGACGTTTCTAGGGATTAGAAAGCGATTATCATAGGTTCATCTAAAAAATTCTTGATTTGAAATAACCTCTTTTGGGCTTGGCCGAGAAGGGAATAAATATTTAATGGAATGGAATGTTTGAATTCTTTCATAGATATGAATAAGCATTTGAATATGACATTGATCATGATCTTACCTGATCCAAGTGAGGAGTATACAATGTTTTATGACTCTTCTGGGATCTAACATGGAGCGTTGTTGATTCAAGGAGGCCAACTATTAAATTAGGGTCAAAGTAGTTGAGGCCACATGAACCAAACTACCCTAAATGTGGCCTCAAGTTAGCAGTAGTGGTTTATGCTTTGAAGTGTTGGCAGCATTTCCTATTGGGAGAAAACTTTACTCTCTATACAGATCAAAAGGGTTTAACGTATATCATTTCCCAATGAAACTTTAATCTATGGTAGAATATATGGGTTGAGTAAATAAATTCATTTGACATTGATCTAAAAAATATATATAGGAAGAGAAACAAATTTACTGATGCTTTAAGAAGGAAGAATCGGAATCTATAAATTCAGGAGTCTATTGCTGCTTGGAAATGCAGACTTTTCGGGCCAAGATGCATATTGTGGTTCAGGAAGTCGATGATCAGATGACGCTTTTACCAGTATCACTAGAGCAAACACATTTTAGTTGGATTAGGAAAACAAATTATGAGGATCCATAGTTTTTCTCCTTTATGTAAATCCTTGATGTTGTGAAGTCAACCTTCGACTAGAAAATGGAGAAGGATGAGATCATCTATGTATGTGTTCATGTTGTTGTGACTATTATCATGTGGTAGGATCTGCAGTGTGAATTTCATGCCACTAAGTGGGGGGTGCATCTGGGTTCAACAAAAATGTACCATGACCTTTGTTGATAGTATTGGTTTCTAGGTATGAAAAGGGATATAGTAGGATTCGTGAAATGATGTTACTCCTGTCAGTAGGTAATGGTTGATCATTAATGACCTAAAGGTTTACTAAAATCATTTACAACTATAGAATGGAAGTGGGATGATTTTACAGTGGTAATTTTGGTGGGTCTCCCAAGGACTCCTCATAATAATGATTCTAATTGGGTGGTAATAGATAAATTGATGAATGCATTAAATTTATCACCAAGATGGGAGACTTTCTTTATTGAATAATTGGAATATTTTTATATTCAAGAAATGATGATTTTTGAGGGTGTACCATGGTGTATTGTTTCATACTATGAATCACATTTTACATCACACTTTTCATAGGGTTTTTAGAAGTCCTGTGGTATATAGTTTTTACTGAGTATGGAATTCCACTCACTAACAGATGGGTAGTGGGAACTTATTATACAGGTTCTTGAGGATGTGATTCAATCATGTGTACTATATATTGTTGGGTCTTTCAAGAAGAACATTGATTTGGTGGATTTATCTTATAAAAAAAATTTATCATGTGACTATTTTTAGGGAACCATATGAGGATATTTATTGTAGTTTGTGAAGATTTACTCTAAGTTGTAGGGAGGATAGTGAGTCAGAGTTGTTGGGATAGAGTCTCTTGTAGGATACGTCAGAGTAGGTTCATCTTATTCAAAATCATATGGCCACATCTCAAAGTAAGAATAATTCATATGTATATTGAAATTGATGGCCGCTATATTTTATGGAGGGTGATCATGTATACCTTTGGGTATTTCCTAGATTGGGTCACCATAGGATTCTGAGTCAATGAAAGTTAGCACCCAGGTTTATTGGACCATCTGGGGTTGTGGATAGAATCATTCCAGTGGAATATATATTGAATATTCTATATAGGTATTCTGCTATGCATTATGATTATCATGTGTCATCACATTTTTAGTATAACCCTAACCATTCTCATGTGATTGATATGGATGGTGTTGAGCTTGATACTAAAGCACCCTTTGAGGGGTATCTAATATTTTTATTGAATCGTAGTGAGAAAGTGTTCCCTGGAAAGACTTAGCAAATATTTCTTGTATTTTAGAGACATTTCTATGTTCATAAAAAAAATATTGGAGAGAGAATCAAATATTTAGGATCTGGGGCCTGATCAATTTACCTTAGAATTCTAGAGATTCTTATAAGTATCAATCGAGGATGAGTTGTTATAAGGTGGAAATATTATAAGATCCCATACTTTTTGTGGATGTGTCTTGAGATTTTTTATGGGTACTTATTTTCTTCATTTTTAGTATATATTGTTTGGGATTTATCAAGGGTATGTTTGGTTTAAATTTGGAGGTTTTTAAGAGTTTTGTGCAGTGCACGGTTAGCGCACGGTTTTCCCATACCGTGCACCTTACCCCAGGAAACTGTGGAACCCAAAAAGAGGGGGATTACATAGTTGTCACATGATTTTTCAAACCATGGACCCTCCTAGTAGTAACCATATTTCCCCCTACGGGGAGGTTCATGGATTTTCACACTGTTAGGGAAAACGGTGTGCCCTGAGTAGGAAACCATGTGTGCGGAATTTTAAACCCCTAAAATTCGGTTAAAATTTTCCAAAACCCCATAATTAACACTAAGTAAAACTAAAATGACCCTAAACCTATTTATCCCATTTTTTTGGTTCCAAGATCGATTCCAAGTCATTACAACCTCCGTTCTTAATAAATCGACACTAGGATTCAAGATCTACACCTCTCATGGTAAGAGATTATCATCCTGGTTAATTTATCCTCTCACTCCCATTATTCTATAATCCATTGAAGGGATATTTTACTCCATTGTAGGTGGATATATATCTAGGTTTTGATATATCTAATCCATTTGAAATTGTATCTGGGATTCAAATCTATAACTTTTTCTTTATCTTATTCGTGATCATAACTCTTCAATTGGGGATTTTTGTTGGCTAGTGTTCATCATCAATATTTAAGGTAGGTTGTCTAAATTCCATTACTATAGTCTTGAATTCCAATTTCATGTATGTGTTGTGGAATTTAAATTACAACATCTTATAATTTAATATCGAATTGAATAAATTAACTAAGTATTTATTTATGGAATCATGGAATTGATTATTTGAGTTTCAATGTTATTATGAGTTGAGTCGAACATGGGAAAATTGAATTGGGTAATTCTAATTATGATATTTATGGAATTAGATTAATTAATTTGTTATTTAATTAATCGAATGTTATGATTGGGGAATTGATGGGAAATTGAGACTGTGTAATTTTTCAATTAATTTAATGTGAATAAATTTACAGTGAGGATTATGAGGTGGATGACTTGACCTTAATGGGTTAATGGGTTATATGAATTGAATATTTGAACATGGTTTAATATTTAATTTCTGGTATTATTTCATGTGATTAAAGTATTCAAACACAAAATATTATGATAAATTGTAATGGTATACCATGATGTGAAATGTTGATGAATGGGTTAATGATGATTAACTAGGATTAAAGTGATATATATGATATATTTGTTTGATTAATATATTAATGTGGGACATGGACTGCTTCTTCAAATGACCACTTCTATGGTTAATTTCTTTATGAGTGTGGGAAACACACTACTACTTCAAAAACATACTTGTTTGATTCAATGATAAACATATATGGGACACGGACTACTACTTCGAAATCCCATATGTGATTGACTAAAATATGGGTGTGGTATATAGACTATTAATTCAAAATCCAAGAGTGATAAAAAAGTTTTCGGACACAAACTAATGCTTTAAATACCCAAGGGGTGCTAGACATGGTGTTCTTGGCCCAAAATATTGGCATTGTATTATTGTTATAATCAGCCATGAAATTAATTGGGATTGAATTGAAAATAAAATATCATCATTATAATAAATTTTTATATTACCAATGTTATATGGTTCAGACATCGGCATGGGATGATGTTACTTTCGAGGGTTTGAGTTTCCTCGAGAACTATGGGGTTTATGTTATCAAATAAAGAATAATTTAATTAATGTAATATATTAAATTTATTGCTCGTATTTTATTATTTATAAAAAATTATACTGATTAATTTACTATATATATTTTTTATATTCAATCGGTGGTGGAATACTAAGTTGTACTCATACCCTACATGTGTTACTTAATCGGTACCATAATATAATTATTGTCTGTAGGAAATGATAAGGGAAAGATCTCAATGTTAAATGAAAGATTTGGGATGGAGCATGGATGAGGGAAGAAGAAATGGGGTCAAGACCCTTTGGGGAAAGTAATTATTTCTTTCCATTGGTTTTTCATTTGAAAGTTGATACATATTTTTCATGAAAAATATGATGTTTAGTTTTTGATATTGTATTCCAGTTTTGGTTATCATGTGATAATGGTGTATTTTGGATATTGGTTATATCATTTGTTTATTCTTATATATTTCCACTGTTTTGCTAATTTGATTAAGTGGTTATAGTCTCCCCCGGATCAATATTAGACCCTTGCTGTTATTCAACAACCTCTAGCATACATGTATGTATGTCAAAGGACATGTGACTGACTGGCTAGGGGAACTAATGTGTATCTCCCAGTTTAGGACGTTAAAAATGATCTAGGATCGAATACCACATATTGTTTTTTGAAGGATCATCATAAGTTCTTTCAATTGGAAGAAAAACATTTTGATTTTATTATCTCTCATTAAAAATAAATATGGAGTAAAAAGAGGAAAAAATATCTTGGTGTAACTTTATTGCATTGAGCTCCAACCCTGTCACATATGCAGGAGTTTTCTTGATAGAGATCTCCATGAAATTTCTACTAGACTCTTGATTTCATAAGGATGACACCAAATATGGTAATCCTAATTTGTAATGGGACCACCCCTAAACATCAATGGTGTGGTAGAATATTCTTCATAAATATGAATTGTTTGTAGGGATGAAGAGATAACTTCAAATATGGATTATCAGTGATTATTTTTCTCAACTGTGGGATCTAATAACTTCATATAGGCTCCTTTATAAAATGGGGGAGATCAATAGTTCTATTCCATCATATAACAGTTGACAGGTGTTACCATAATTATCACTTTTTTATAATAATATCATTTTATCATTTAAAATGATTTATCATACAAAAACTAATCCAACAAGATGGATCATAACTAAATGTAGCCATACAGAGGATATTGTAGTAGCCTTACACCGATATCAAAATCCAATTGTATGATATTATTGATTCCTCACATTCCTTATGATAACAGGATATCATTATTTGTGAATGTATCACACGCATATCACATGATACGATTTATGGTATATTGTTTGATATGATATACCCATTTAGTGAATTTTAAACTTATCTATCATTAAATAATATTTTTATAATTCCAAAATACACAAAATATAATCATAATTTTATCAATATAAAAATAAAAATAAATATAAATAGAAAAAAGGTACCTTGGTATGTGATTCTATAAATCATAAGATTTTTACCTTATGATTTATCTCAATCACATTAATTGGAGTCACTAATATATCTTCCAAGGAACTCGATGTTATATCTTTTATGGATTACTTATGGAATTTTCCCTTGTTATATTACTTATTGGATTTTAACATTAAGAATTCTATAATTTTGTTCCCCTTAATCCGGTAATTATATAGTCTTACATCAATGGAATTTTTTTATCCTATTTATAGTAACCACTACTATTAAATTTTCCATTAAAATCTAATGAATATCGAAAATACATTTTTTCTAAAAATATTTTAGAAATCTCTTAGAAAGGTGATCTATTTCTTCTGAATTATCATCATACTGAATTACAACGTTACTATACTCCACCAAATACTTATTACAATTTTAAAAGGATTTAAAGGTAATTGAAAAATTATGTTGTTCATCCTAATATTTATATTTTTAATTTATTTACACATTATATATAATTATCTATTATAAAATATGTCTAAATTATTATTTTTTATTATTTCTTTACTCTAATATTTCTATGAAATAACTCATCCACTTTTATACTCAACTATTTATCAATCTCAATATTTTAAACATTTGTGTTATATTATATCTAATATATATCATTATATATATAATCTCATTAAACCTATGATGAAAATCATTAATAAATTAACCTAAATTCCATTGAATATAATTATGTTAGATTTTATATATATTTATATCCACTCCTTCACATTCTTATTTACCTTATAATAAATTTCCAAAATGTCAAGGTATATTCTTGATTTAATTAATCAATACCCTAAGAACATATAATAAAATTTCAATAATTGATATTATAATCATATGTAGTACTACTAGTATTAATTTTATATTTCTTAGTAATCTATGTCTATTCGTAGTTATATTCTATGATACCCATGATACCAAAGGTTATCCAAAAAATGATTTAGAGGGGGTAGATTGAGATTCAATAATTTAAACCAAAGTGTTATAATAAAAAACAGGATTTTATTTTCCCTCATTTGAAAATAAAATTACTTATTAAAATAGTCTATGTGGTAAATTCAATGGTTTCTAAAAGCTTCATAAGTCAGTAATCAGTTATCAATAATATACGTTGTTAAAAAAATATATTATATGAAACACTTTTACTCAGCCCAAAATCTTAAACCAAAATTGTGGTAGAGATAAACAATTTTAAAAATATTTATAAATTAAATATTTTTATAAAATATAACTTCTTAAATAGGATTCAGTTCACAATAAGAAGAATATTGGATCCATGATATCAGAAACAACCAAACATAAATTAGATAAATATAAATTTAATAAGGAAATAATATCTAAATTAAAATAAAATATGGTTTGAGGTATATGGTAGATCCTAAAACCCACAATTTATTGAGAAAAATAGGATTGAAAATTGTTATTTATATTTACTGGTTTGATATCCAAGGGAGGAGTCTACAACTTAAATCATGATTTATAAATACAATAGAATAAATTTTTGAGGTTATTAACCAACAAAAATAATCCATATTTATTCAAGGTAATTAAAAATTAAATAATAATGGTCTTTGGTGAATACTAAATTTATTCTTTATAGTATATATAGGGTTTTAGGATGATAAAATTATAAGTAAATTGTTGATATCTACATGAAGCAGTTGATATATATAGTCATGATTCCATATTATATAATCAAAACAAATTCATTTAGAATCTATCATATGGTATTTTTTCCCACCATATATGGTTGAGAAGTTTTAGAACAAGTATAATTTAGGATCAAAAATATTTTACAAAAAATCTATAAAGTAATAACAATATCATACTTCCATTTAGTAACTTTCACCTGAAAATTCTTTATATATTTATTACTTCCATTCATATTAAATATCCATTAAAATAATCTGAGAAATCCAATAACATAAAATATAGGAGTAGGTAAATAAATATATCATTATGGTCCCATTGAATAAAGTTTACCAAATCATACATTCCTTGTAAAAAATATATTTTAAATATTTGGGACTTATTAATATGGACTACATGTTCAAATCACTTATACTGAATGATAGACTTGATCAATTCATTATTGAATTTTCCATTGAAAATTTAGTTATATTAGAAAAAATAATCTTATATCATCATCACCACTAAAATATATGATTGAATCCATGACCTTTTATGATTAATTATGTTTCATTCATGGTAGATTCAAAGAAAATGTAAGGATGAATCCATTATTTATCTCGATCAATCGATCATATCATAAAACATTCTTTATACACTAGAAAACTTTTTTCTTCTCACCTAATTAAACAATTAATATAAAAATATAAAAAATGTAAAAGAATATTTAAAAATACATTACATTTTTAGACAATAATATATGAAAGTAAAATCTACAACAGAATTTTAACACGTGTAATATGCAAATAGATGTATCAATGAGTTTGAAATTCATAAAATATTTTGTTTATCATTCATGATTATTTCGATAAATTATTTTAACAATCCCAACTCTAGTAACTCATTTCTAGTGGTCAATACATAACATTGTTTCATGATACAAGGTAACTTGTATTGAATAGTATTATTGAAAATTAAATCCACTTTTTAATTGAACAAAAGCATGATTAAGAGATGAAATTATTGAAAACTCCTGAACTACATTGGTTATTTCTAGAAAAATATAAGCTATATCTTGAATGATTGAGAATACCATTAAGAATCATAAATGTTGATAATATTTTAATTGTACATTGACTATTATGACTAGTCTATATAATATGTGATGATAAAATCCAATTGACTCGATAAAAATAAGTGAAGGCCTCGACCAGTATAATTATACCCTATGAAGCCCATTTATTGGAGATTTTGATGGAAATTAGACCACTTTATTTTACTTTAACCAATACAATGTTTTGATTCAACAACTAAAGTAAGATAGAACCCATTTTCAGGAAAATTTTAATATTATTTATATCATGTCCAAAACCATGTTCTCCAAACCACTAAGACAAATTATCGCCATCACACACCATAGCATTAGGGTGTACAGTGGTGTAATAAGATGTTTTATATCTAAACCCTAGTAATATGAAAATTTAATTTTTTATTTTTTATAAAATAATTATTATATTTATCCATTTTGTTACATTTGTAATGATTAAATAATGGGTTTAGTAAAAATTAGATTTGGTTATGATGAAACTCAAATTTCATTTTTGTGAAATATATTATTTCCATTAAAAAACACTTTTGGTTAAATTAATTAATATTTTAATTAAATTTTTTTATTAAAATATTATTATTAAATAATATATTTTATGATATTTATGATAATATAATTTAGTAAAGTCAAAGGTAATTTTTATAAGGGTAAATAAATTATTATTTTCGTAAAACCCTGTATTTTTAAATAAAAATGGATTTCAATTTTAAGGGGTAAATTTAAATATTCATAAAACTATTTTTAAATGGTAAATATTATTTTTTAAATCATCACATCTACATTATATGCTGGTGAATTTTTCCTAATTTTTTGAGACAACAATATTTTTAAGGAAAAAATAAACATGGTAATAATATACAGTATGTATTATGACATCATAAACCCCAAAATGGGATGTAATAAATATAATAAAGATTATCCATGAAAAAAATTCCCCTTTGAAATAATTTATTTTAACGTTATTTGGTTAATTTTATAAACAATTAATTAATCCTCAAAAACAAATATTATATTTTAATTTTTAAAATTAATTCTTTATGAACATGAATCAATTCCACATCATCTGGGGTATTATTTTAGTGATTTGGGTTCATAGAATTCCAAAACATTTAAAATCACACCACTTTTTTAGAAACCATGGTCAAAAATATTTTAAGGTTTTTTTCTGATTATTTTATCACATAGAGTCCAAAAACATTGTTTAGAAATTAATAAATAATTATCCAATTTTTTATACAAAAACACACCCAAAAACCATTAATATCCACTAATACCCCTTTGATCATGAATTTACTCAAAATTTACATCTATATATACCTCATAAGGTGTTCCCAAGACCATAGGAAGTTACTCCCAATCTTTTAGAAGTTCCCACTTAAGGTATGGGATCCTCTCCTTGTCCTATGATTTCAAGAACCTACATTATATTATGCCTTTTTATTTTCAATTCACCATTTGGGTTATTTTTTACACATAAAACATTAATTACATTTTTATTTACAAGTTATGAGAGACCCCATTCACTCTCATTAAAACATTTGATCAAATCTCTATGTACATCCATTATGCTATCAAAATTATAGTATGATTTTTTTGTGAGTAATATGTATAGTGAATAGCTATACACATTTCCACTAAATGGTATTCACCTAGATATAAATGTCATTAATTTATTGGTTACATACCTTTATATAACCCACACACTATAATATTGGGATTAAAAGTGATGAAAAACATCATTATGTTATATGATCTATGTATCACACATATACATGTACATAATATGAATGTGATTGGTGGGCCAAAAATTTTATATCCTTACAATGAATTGGTTAAATAAAATCCAAGACTAAATTACATATAAATTACATCATTTTTTAGGAATAATTAATACTTTATAAAAATAGACACCTAAGATCGCATTAGTTTAGTTCCTTTGCAAACCTGTAACAAAAATATTCTAACTCAGTTAAATAAATTCTATGATTCAAAAAATTTTCTTCTCCATTAGTATCTATAATTAAAAAAAATTATTTGTAACTTAGGGAAGGGAATCATTAGAATTTTTTGATCTCGAATGTTCAGTAATGGTAAATAAAGGAAATGTATAAGCATATAATGAACATAAGGTTATGAGAACATTAGAATAACATTTGAAGATCATACCATATATATTTAAGATCATAATAATGAGATGTAGAATAAAGGTTGGTATTTAATAACACATAAATCATAATATAATCTAGAACATTAACCATGTGATCAAATCATAGGAATAAGATATATCAATATAGTATAAAACACATAAACAAGTGATATCTTTCCTTATAATTCAAGGCCCATTACCAAAAACATATTAGGGAATTTCATGGTTACTAAACGTACTAGGTGGGACACACCAGCATCCCTACTCACAGTAATTTCATTGTGACAAATCATGTTTCCCCATAATCCCATAGTGGATCGGTTTTCCCTATCTTCCTATAGTGGATCAAGCCCATCGATATGAATCCCATAATTATCTCATGATATATAAATATATACCCAATGCATTGGAGGTAGATGTAGCTCCCACCCATAAAATAATAAAATCATTAATTCTTGTTCCACAATATAATAAAACATTCATCATTTTATGAACATAAAAAGAGATTGGTTTCATAAACATAACTTCATAACACATGAAATGAAATTAGTATAATAAACATTTCATCACATCATAGCATATGGAAAAGAGATAGGTTTCATTATCATTTCATCAAACCATAACCTTGGAAATGAAGAAAGATTCAAAATAATATTACATCTGAAAGAAGAAAGGGTTTTATAGAAATCATGATATTAAAACATAAACCATTCAATAAATAATATGATTGGTGTTTTTCGATCATGTCCCCAATTAAACATAAAATAAAACAATGGATGACTATAACACCCAAATATTTTATGAGATAGATTATTTTTAATTTCTATGATGTCTTTATTTTTATGCTACACCAATATTATCTTTCTATATATGAAATAACATATTATCTTGTAGTATATGCAACACTATTCATGGATTCTGTTACACACAATTTCACATTCTTTTGATAGAATTCATTTCACGCAATACTGAGTATAAATTTTTCTCACTCTATAAAAGAACTATGTTTGTATTATTCTATACTCAACACCAAAGGAATATTGAACTAAACATAACACTGAATTAGTATGTATTACATGCAAGAAATCCCCTCCTCGATAGATTGGGTTCTATGCAATACTGAGTTTCACTAAACAACGATATATTAATAAAATATTATTATTTAATGGGATATAAACTAGATTTTATTGATAATATTAAACATATTTTAATTTTTATATAACATTAACAATCATTTTATGTATTTTTGATACATGATATAACAAAAAATTCAATTTTTCGATAAAAGAAGTATTTTTCAAAAAGTGCAGTTTTGCTACGTTTTGATGGTGCACCCATTTTTAATCTAATTTTTAAGACATTTATATATTCTATTTAAAAAAATAAACTTCTTATTATGAATAGGGACATAAAAATTTAATTTTTTTGAATTTTTGGTATTTTTCTGATAAAATTCATATTTTATTAAATAGTGAAAAATAATGCATTTTAATTCAAAACTGTCTTTTCATCTAATTTATTTATATAATTATATTATATTTTTAATTTATTTTGAAGTGTAATTGAATAATTTTTTTACCATTTAATCCAATTTTATTCATTATAATAAATTTCACATTTATATTGGACATAAACACATGACAATCTTTTGATAAATTTTTACTTTACAAAAACCCGCTTTTTGGTTTTTGACCACGAGAATTAATTTTCAATTATTTTGATAAAATTATATATTTTGAATTATGAAAAATGGATTCCATATTAATAATTAGTGGGTCTAAATTATGTTAATAGGTTACTTTTATTTTTGGGGATATTATGAATAGTAATTATTGTAATTATTATTTAACATGGTTATAGGTAAATCTAGTAAATTACTGTAACAAATAATATGATAAAGAGAATAAAATTTTCCTAAAACGTAAAAAAAATCTATTGGATGAATAAAATTCAACCCTTAAAATCCTAGGTTTGTATCCTAGTTATTTAACGGCCACCTAACAATGAAAATGACATAGATATTAATAAAACTAATGAAAGTGAAAAAATGTCAAACTCACATTTCTTATAAGTACATTAACATTAATAAAGGGATAACCATGTGATAAATTTGAACATAAATACACTATGGAAATATAAAATAATTAACTACATCCTGTTAATATATTTTTAATTTTTAAGAAATTAATAACTACTTTAAGTCTTATACTTTCATGATGTAAAAATTAATTAATTGATGAAAAATACATAAATTTTTTTTTATTAAAATATTAATAACCATAAAAAGACTAAAACACAAAAGAAATCATATTTTTAGAGTATCTATCTACCATAATCATCTAAGTACCAATTAAGTGACCATTTGGAGCGTTATAGAAGAGATTATGACATTTATTTTATTTTATTTAAAGTAATGTTAAATTTTTCCCATTCATACTTTAATAAGTATAACATTTTCAATGTTTACTTTTATAGAAGATAAATTTAACTAAATATATTGTTATTAAATCTTGTAAATTTATTTTCATCGTATTATTTTAATTCATATGTTTATTATATAAATAATTATATGAAATAATTACACAATATTGATGTAGTGACTGTTTTAATAATGGAGATATCAAATAAATTTTATTAAAAAATTAAAATAAATATAACTTTGGATAATAAATTTTTCCAATAAATTTTATTGGTGACCGTGACCCATTGAGTATAAAATAAAATATTTGGTTCGAGGATAAAACCTTATCTTGATATTTCTAAAAATCCATGAAATGAATAGTGTCAAAATTGAAAAAAATTATATTTTGTTAAAAGAATAAAATATAATTTTTTTTAAATTAATAAAAAAATAAAAAAATAAAAAAAAATATTTATTAATTTTTATATGGTCTAAAAAGTTCTAAATTATTCATTTATTTTACAATTTAAATCAAATAAGTAAATTTTTAACCCTTTTAATATTAAAACATTTATTATCTTAATTAAAATAAAATAGAATAACTAATTATTAATTGAAATTATAATGATTAAATTGTCATCAAAACATGTCTGAATTTTATTATTTGATGATATTTAAATATTATCATATCTTATATTCAAATATATCTCATTTTGGAGGAATTTTGATTGATTTTAATATTATTATAAATTAATAGTTTCCAAAATTCAAAATGTGTCCCTCACCTCAATAATAAAAGGAAACCTCCTACCTCATTTCTCCATAACTAATTAATACATCATGTTCATCTATACCTTACCCATTTCTCTTCTAAACCACCCTTGTTTATTTTTATAGGTTCTAGTATTTTCATAAGACCAACTCTAGTTCTATCAAGTGGAGATCAAAAGAGAGCACATCAATGAATAGGAGGTTTAGACACATAGGATGCATATCAGACCTAAGGCAAGGGATAATTTTCAAATCTCATTTTAATCCAAGATAGTTTATACGTATTTATTTACTAGGGATATATTTTTCATCCATGTACATGTTTTCAAAAAACATTTTCATAAATTATTTACTATTATTCTACTTATGTTTAAAGAAATTTTTACAATTTTTTGATTTTTACAACATGGTTGGGAAAGAATATTTCTTTTGTTTACCAGATGAGTTAATTTTTTACATTTCTGAAAAAAGTTCAACGAGAATGTTTTTTAACTTATATATCATGAAAACATTTTTACGTCTTCATAAAATATAATTTCCATGAAGCATTCTCTACATGGTTTCATATTTATTTTCAAATAAATTCTTTTCTTTTAAGGTAGCATGACATTTTGAGAAATAAATTTTTTTTATGAAGAATTTATATTTTCCTTAAGAATTTTGTTCTAGTGTTTTATGAAAATTATTTTCCTTCTAAGAAGATTCTCTTTAAATAGGGTTATGTTTCTATACCTATTATTACAATTATTTTTGTGTGTTAATGATGGAACGATATTTTGTATGGATTGTGTTATGATGGAATGATGTTTAAGAAACACATTTTGTTTATTGGGTCACGGTATGATGAAATATTTATGTATTTGTTTCACATGTAATAATTATTTCATTACGAGATTGGTGGGACATATATCTCCCTCCAATGCATTGGGTAAATATTTATATCTCATAAGATAGACTTTACTGGAATGGAGAGTATATTCGATTCAATAATACATGGATGGAATGGCATGTAAATCTGGTTTAGTAATACATGGTTTGAACGACATGTAAACCCGATTCAGTAGTGGAATTTTTCCACTATGATGGTCTTCACAGCAATTCCTTGGCTACTATAGAAATAAAAATTATGTACTTTTCTCACAGAATTCCATGTTTTATTCAAATTCTATTTTCTCATGGTTCATGATTTTCTTTTGATTTATGCCCTATCAACTACCAAGATTTATTTCATGACTCAAAATTTTGGTATATGTTAAATGTGGTGTGTTATTTTTCCAAATTTATATTCATGTTCTTATATTCTTATGTTTATGTTTTATAAGATTGTTTCCACGATTACCCTCATAAATCATTTGAGATCACCCATTTTAATGTTTCATTTTCCCTCGGATTTATAAAAGGGTATTAAGTAAGATATTTCAAAATGGGGTTCTAATTATAAAGGATAAATCAGGAGATGATGTAGATGTTTTATGAAGTAGTTTTTTATGTTTTCTAGTTTCCAAGGAAATAAACTAATACGGTATTTGGGCCTCAGTTTATTTCATGTATTATGTATTCCACAAAAGAAATGGATTGTTCATGTAAGTCAAACATGGGTTGTTAGAGTTGGTATCAAGGCGAAAGTTTAGTCAAACATTGGAAATTGGGATGCGAAAACATTAGTGAGGTCCCTATATATATTTCTAAGGTATATCTAGGGATGTACCTAAGGGTAAGTCTACCTATATGTTACAATCGAATAATTATAATAACGATCATGAATAACCTAGGATTAAACCTAAGATGTTAGATATTGAATGTACTCCCACTTGATTATGTTGTTTTCCTAATATGATTTTCGAATCTCACACTATTATTTATGGGTTTCAGAAAATGGATTGAAATAGGAGGATTCATGTTAATGAAGAAAATTATGGACAATGGAATGATATTCTTCAGGATAAACCAAATTAAATGGGAGTTGGAAGGAAAACCCTAGTTATTATGCCAAATCAGAAATCTCATAATGTGATCAATAATATAAACTTTGGGAGTTTTATGACCTAGTTAATAAGAGAACGATGGAGTTTCAAAGTGATCATAGAGTAAATAAAGATCAATTTTCCCCACATAAATCATTTGGGAAGAGGCATCAAGTAGAATTTTTCAAAGTAAATGGAAGATTTTTTGGGAGGGGAAAAGAATGACATAATGCCAATAATTTAAAAGGAAAAGGTTCAGTTAACATAATGGACAAAGATAATGGTATTACTAAGACATCAACGACTGTTAAATGTTTAAAATGTGGAATGTATAAGAATTATGCAATTTGGTTCCCTAATGTAAAATCTCATGAAGAGAATCGGCATGGTCGTATGGGTAGTATTTATGTTAATAAGAAAGAAGAGACAATAAATGATATATAAGATGAATGAAGTGTTGAGTAATAAAATAATGAAGCCCGTTCAATGTTTTAGGAATATGGTAGAATGATTACATGATTATCAGGAATAATGGTGTATAAGTATTTTTTGGTATTATGGAATAATGAAAAATATAAGGATTGTTAGACCATTATTTTTTCTTTATGTATTTGAAAGTATATGTTGAATGATACTAGTAACCATGAAAAGAGATCGAAATATTTTTGGATGAAGGAACAAGGAGATAATGAGATGTTTGATAAAATTAATGACCACCGGACTGATATAAGGACAAAGGGATATAATGGTTTGAGTATATATAATTTTTTTGTATTTTGGTGTGTGGCTAAAGTTAATTTTTAAATAATTTTTGTTTTCCTTATGGTTCTAAAAAAATTTAGGTTTCAAGAGAATACATGATTAGGGTATTCACATGTTTCGAATGTGACATCCAAGAACTAACTTATGAGATATGGGAGATTAATGTTAAGTTGATTTAGTTAACCTATTTCTAAAGTTTTATATTTTTAGTTTTTAGAAGAATTGTAATGTTATCCATTTTGGATAGTATAAATTATATTCTGGTTGGACATTGTTAGATTAATGTATTATCTCACTATTGGTGGCCTTATGCATATTACATTACCTATGCTATCATTTTTTTGAGACTAATCGAATAACCTATCATTCTATTACATGATATACTAACACTTCAGGAATTAAAAAATCATCTTCCTTTCATTAAATAAGAGATAAAGTGTAAAATTTTGAAGGCATGAACAATGATGAGATTGTACCAAAATCAAGTAAGTGTTTATTATCATGAAAAATTCTTCAACATTAGGAAAAGTATCTTGAAAACCAAAAAAGTCTTAGTACATTTTTGTCTTATGAAATAGTTGGTCCCTTAAATCATCGTAGATTTATGTATTTCAATTTGTTAAATTTCACTAAACATTATTCTTAATCACTATCCATCAGAACATGATGGTTAGATTTCTCTTCCATATCCATGTTTTCACTTACCACATATATTCTTCTATGTAGAAACTTAGGGATGAGTTACAATGGGTAACCATTATATTTCTTACATTCCTTTTACAAATGATGTTTTAGTATTCCTTTTTATGATGTGGGTTTCCATGAATGAAAATTCAAGTAATAAACCATTTATAACCCCAATGAATTTCATGGGTGAAATTCATTTTAAGGGTGTAGAATGTGACACATTGAAATTTTATGAGATAGATTATTTTTAATTATTTTGATGTCTTGTGTTTTATTCTACACCTAGATTAGTATGCACTATATGCAACATCATTTTAGAATACAGTATACACAATACTATTCTTGACTTGTGTTACACACAATTTTCAGTTCTTTTGATAGAATGTATTTCACACAACACAAAATATAGATTTTTTTCAATATATAAAAGAACTGTGTTTGGATTATTCTATAAACAATGCCAAAGTATAACTACACTAAACATAACATTCAAATCACTTTTATTACATGCAATAGAGACCTTCCTCGATAGCTTCTGTTGTACGCAATATTGCGTTTCACTAAAAACGATATATTATTAAAATATTATTATTTAAAGGGATATAAACTAGATATTATGAACAATGTTATCCATATATTGAATTTTATACGACATTAATAACAATATTCAATATTTTCTAAAAATTATATAAGAACAAATTCAATTTTTCAATAAAAGAAGTATTTTTTAGAAAAGTGTGGTTTTGCCACCTTTTAATGGAACACCCATTTTAAATCAAGTTTTTAACACTTTTATATATTTTATTGGTCAAAATAAACTTCATATTTGGAAGCAGGTCATAAAAACGTACTTTTGTTAATTTTTAGTTATTTTTTTGATAAAACTCATATGTTAATGAATAGTGAAAAAAACTACATTTTAATTCAAAACTACCTTTTCATGTAATTTATTTTTTTAGTTAGATTATATTTTTAGTTGGTATTAAAGTGTAATTGGATTTTTTTTAACATTTAATCCAAATTTAGTAATTGGAATTAATTTATCATTTAAATTGGACATAAACACTTGATAATATTTTGATAATTTTTTACATGTTCAAAACCTACTTTTTGGTTTTTGACAAAGGGAATAAATTTTAAATTAATTTATTCCAATTAATTGTTTTGAATCATGAAAAATTGATTCCATATTTGGAATAAGTTGGTCCAAATTATGTTAATATTTTTCTTTTATTATTTTTTGATGTTATGAATAGTAACTATGATAATTATTATTTAACGTGGTAAAAGGTAAATCGGGTAAATTAGTGTAAAAAATAATATCATACGGAGAATAAAATGATCTTAAAACCTCCCAAAATCCTATTATATGATAAAACATATAACTTTAACATCTTAGGCTCTAAAATTAGTCATTTAAGGGCCACTTGTTTATGAAAATGACACAGATATTATTAAAACAAATGGATGTAAAAAAATGTCGAACTCGCATTTCTTATAGGTATAATAATGTTAATATTGGGATAAACCAGTCATATCTTGAAACATAAATACTACATATAATGATGAAATAATAAAATAAATCAGGTTAATTTATTTTTAATTTTTAAGAATTTAATAATTAATTTTATGTATTACTCTTTCATAATGTAAAAATTAATTAAATGAGATAAATCCATAAAACAATTTTTATTAAACTACTAATAACCATAAAAGGCCTAAACACATGACCAAATCATATTGGTAGAGTATGTCTCTACAATAATAATCCAAGTGTAGTGAAAGTGACTATATGGAGCTTTATATAATAGATTATGACATTTATTTTATTTTATTTAAAGTAATGTTATAGTTGTCACATTCATACTTTAATAAGTATAACATTTTTAATGTTGTATTTTCTAGAAGATAAATTTTGACTACATATATTATTATGAAATATAGTAAATTTATGTTCAACATAGTATTTTATATCAAATTTTTATTCTAAAAATAATTATATTAAATAATTAAACAATATTGATGTATTGACTATTTTAATAATGGAGATATCAAATAAATGATAATAAATATATTAAAATAAATTTAATTTTTGATAATTAATTTTTCCAATGAATTTAATAAAATAACTTGACCCATTATGAATATAAAAAATATTTTTTTTGAGGATAAAACCTTATCATGATATTTCTAAAAATACATGAAATGACTAGTGTCAAAATTGACACAATTGATATTTTTTTAAAATAGGAATTTATAAAATTATTTAAAATAAAAAAAAATTAAAAATATATAATAATTAAGATATGGTCTAAATTGTTCTAAATTATTCATTTATGATATAATTTTAATCGAATAAATAAATATTTTACCCTTTTAAAATTGAAACATTTATTATCTTAATTAAAATTAAATAGAATAACTAATTGTTAATTGAAATGATAATGTTTAAATTGACATCAAAAGATGTCTAAATTTTATTGGTTGATTATATTTAAATCTTATCAAATATTTTCTTTGAATATATCTGATTTTTGTGGTATTTAGATTTATTTTAAAATTATTATAAATTAATAGTTTCATAAATTCCAAAAGTGTCCCTCATCCCAATTATAAAAGGACACCTCCTCCCTCATTTCTCCACAACTCATTAACCCTTAGAGTTCATCTATACCCTACCAATTTCTCTTCTCAATCTCCCTATGTAAATTCTAGAGGTTTATATATTCTCAAAACAACAACTCTAGTGCCATAAAGAGGAGATCTAAAGTCATCACATCAATCAAAAGGTGGTTTGGACACATAGGAAGCATATTAGACCTAAGATAAGGGATAATTTTTCAATCTCATTTTTATATGAAATTTTTTATATGTAAGTATTTACTAGAGGTATATTTATCATTCATGTCCATGTTTTCTAAAAATAATTCAACTTTTTTTCTATTCTTATATATATGTTTAAATTCATTTTTTATCATTTTGGACTTTTACAACATGGTTTGGAAGGAATACATCTTCCATTTACCATACGGTTTACTTTTTGACTTCATTGAAAAAATTATGAGGAGAAATAATTTTTAACTTATAAGGCATTAATGGATTTTTACATCTTCATAACGACTTATTTCCATGAAGCTTCATCTTCATGATTTCATTTTTATTTTGAACTAAATTACTTTCTTTTAATGTTGTGAGACATTTTGAGAAAAGAAAATGTTTTTTAAGAAGAAAGGATATTTTCCTCAATAATTTAGTTCAAGTGTTTTATCAAAATTATTTTCTATCTATGATGATGCTCTTTAAATAGTGTTTTGTTTCTATACCTATTATTACTATGATTTGGGTGTGTTAATGAATCAATGATATTTTATATGGATTATGTTATGATGTAATAATGTTTAAAAAACCCATTTTTTTCTTGGGTTATGCTATAATGAATTACTTATGTTTTTGTGGTACATGTAAGATTTATTTAATTATTAGATGGGTGGGACATATATCTCCCTCTAATACACTGGGTAAGAAATTATATCTCATGAGATAGACTTGACTAGAATGAAAAGATTATATAGTTCAATAATACAAGGCTGGAATGCCATATAAATACAGTTCAGTAATACATGAATGGAAAGACATGTAAACCTAGTTCATTGATGGACTTTGTATACTATGATGGTCTTGGTAACAATGCCTTGGATACTATGGAGATCATATTATATTCTTTTTTTTCACAATTCCATGTTTTATTCCAATTCTATTTTCTCGTGGTTCATGATTATATTATGATTTATGCCTTATGAAATTCCACGATTTATTTGATGACCCAATATTTTGGAATATGTTGGGGTATGTTATTTTTCAAAATTTATGTTCATTTTTTACATTTTTATGTTTTTGTTTTGTAAGACAGTTTATGTGCATACCCTTACTGAGCATTTGAGATCACCCCTTTTTAGGTTTCATCTTCCCAATATTTAAAGAAAGGAATTGAGTAATATTTTTCAAAACTGGGTTCTAATTGTGGAGTAAAAAGACGGATATGATGTAGATTTTTTTTGAACAAGTTGTTTACGTTTTATAGTTTCCAAAGGCACTAAACTACTACAGTCTTTGGGTATCTTTTTATGTCATGTATTGAGAATTATGTGAAATTCATATAATTTCCATGTGCATCAGGATTTGGTCAATAGAATGACGTCTTATATGGAGAATGATTTTGAAGTATCACTTGAATCATTTCTTGATGACAATAACCTTTCTTTGAAAATATTTCCATAAAACCATTTATAATATCCTTTTCTCAAAAATAAAGCTTTAAAATTTCAATCAAAATATTTCATTCAGAAAATATATTTTTTCCCAATGAAAAAGTCTTTTTAAAACACAAATCATTTTAAAATATTTTTTCTTAACTTATAAAGGAATCAAGAAAATATTTTGAAACCCATTTTCCATTGAAAACCTATAAGATAATTATAAAACCCATTTTCCATAAAAACATTGAAAATAATCTTGATAGATATTGAAAACTTTTTAATTTTCATATACTTTCAATACTTATAAAATATTATTTTAGAGCATGTAAATCCTTTTCATTGAAAACGTTTTTTGGAAAACATATGAAAAATGATTTGAAATTAATTTAAAACACTTTTAAAACATTAAAGAATTTATAAAACCTCTCTTTATTTAAAAATAAATTTAAAATAAAAAATCCAAAATATTTTGGAAAATATTTTCTTTAAAAAATAACCTTGGCACTTATAAAGGAATCATCATATAAATGATAGTCATGAAGACGTGAATATCTATACATATCGAAAATTGATTTTCCCCTTTAAAATTTAGAAAATTTACTTGATCATAAAATAGAAAAAATCATTTTAAAATAGTTAATACATGCTTAAAATATTTCTTTAGACGTAATAGGATAATAATACAAAAAATTAATACATTTTAGAAAACATAGTTTGAAAAGAACTCATATTTTTTACATAAAGAATAAATAAAGTTGGATTTTCAAAAAAACATTTTTTAAATATCTTAAGTAAAAAAAAGTGGAGAAATGGTAACATTAGTCAGATATAAAATTAATAACCATAGGGTAATATAATTCATGATGTTTCTTGAGATATTTATTGTATGATTTCATAAATGTAAGTATAACCTTAATCAATCTTGATAAAATATACGATTGTTGTAGTAAACTGTTTCCACTATAGTAAATTTAAGCCATAATAAAATAAAAAGAATAAAATCACATGAATCCTAAAATATAATGAAAATAATTATATTCAATATATTAATTTTCAAATGTATTATATAAACCTCAAAAAAAATATAGGTTATATAACATGGAATGTGTCTCAAAGAATGATAATTTGGACACAATTACTTTACCAGTTGGGAAACATTTGAAACATAATCCCCAGAGAAGAAATATCATCAAATGTATTTACAAATACCCATAAAATTATTTAAAATAAATATATATTACATTTATGTGTAATATACACACCACATATATAAATAAAAGGTGAACATGGATTGTGTCTCATAGAAAATAAAATTTAGATGAGAAAACCATTACCTTAATTCTTGACTTTATTCGTACATGTTCAAAATTAAAGTATAATAAATATTAGTATATTATATGTGTAATATAATACTATATTGTTATATATAATACCATATATTTTATTATATTACCCTCTTTGTAACACTTCCATGTTAAGGTCGTGTTTCAGCTAATATCTGCTTTGTTTTTGGCATGGGTCTAAATTTTTTATATTTTTAGTCCTCATACTTATATCATGATATCAATAATATAATCCAGGATATAAATATCATTTATATTTATTTATAATAATATATTAAATATAGAATTATGAAATCGAAAACACTACTCATAGAGACAGTAGGTCGTACGTACGCATGAACATTGTTTCCATTTAATTATCATATATGACAGAAATAATGAAAATGAAAGATGTGTGTATTTGTGTGTGTATACTAATTATAGTATAATTATTATTTAATATATATCTTATCCTATTATATAACCTATCCTTAATAAATTATATGTACAGTATGAACGAATCACATCGCTTTGTGGTGGCGGTAGGCCACACTTCCCCAAACCAAATTATTGTGTTGACATAGAATGGAAAGCATGAAGGTATAGGTTACATATTAATTAAATTATAATAAATAAATCCAAAATATAATATATATCATATAAAAATATATCTTATATCATAATTCCCAACCATTATATTTGGTAAAGGAAAAAACAAACAATATCATTTTGTGAGATAATAGTTCCTCACACGCAAGAACGGTATGTTAGTTACCCATTTGATAGAAGTGTGTGTAATTATAGGTCTAAACCTTATAATAATAACATATAATTATATTTGGGGTAGATATGTTATCATATAACAATTTAATAAGGATGTTTTAGGGGGTGGATAATGAAAATAAAACAATATAGCTTGAAGAAGGATATTGTCTCTTCTTTGGGTAACTCTTCATTTGCACTAATGGGATTCCTTAGATGGATTTGTGAACAAAGGGGGGCTTATAGGATAATGGGAGGTATATATTAATAATAATTGGGTATAGTTTTTATGATACATAGTTTCTTGAGATGTGTGAGGAATGGGAAAATTGAATGCCTTTTTATAGTGGAGGAGGAGTGGCATTCTTGTAAATATTGAGAGTTGAGCACTAATTCGAGTTCTCCCTAACCTCATGTGATTAAAAAATGGATAAAAAATGGATTAATGTGAATTTATCGAAGAAATGAATATCTAAAACACAAAAATCAATGAATTTTAAAATTTTGTTCCTTTGCCGTTATGTTTCCTTATATTTTTCATTTTGGTTTTTCACAGAGGAAACTATTTTTCCAACCTATGTAATTTGCTAATTATGTCTAAATTAATGTGTGATGTATTATAAAATATAGTCCCAATGAATTATAAATATGATATATGATTTAAAAAATTAAAATCTCATGTTTTTTGGAAATTAATTTGAAAATAAACACATGTAACACGCAAAAACTCTAATTTAACTCGAACCATGCTAACAATGTTTTTACTATTTTGGGGTCTATAAATTCATTTTAAAAGATCATTTGGTCCACTAATATATAAAATTTTTATATTTATTAACACTTATATTTAACTTTTCATAAGTTAGTATTTTTATTAATTTTAAATCATTTAATAAAATATAATTTAATGTAAAATAAAACTAATTTCAACTTTTCCATTATTTATTTAATTTGAATTTAAGATTTTCAAAAAATTATAGGAAATAAAATATATTATGTTAAAATTCTGGTAATATGATATATTATTATATAAAAATAATGTAAAAAATGAATTATTCAATTTAATTTAATTTCAATGTTTTTAGGATCATTTATTTTATTTCATTATTAACTAAATAATCCAAACACTAGTGTTTTCTAAGTGATTAATGTAAGTAATTAATCTCTAAAAATTAATGATAAATCATTGTGATAAATAAAAAATATTAATATTTCAAAAGGATATGTGTAATAGAAAATATTTTTTTTGTATCTCAAATATTTATAAATGTTAAATGTAAGGAAAATCATTTTTTATCTTTTTTCCTTACTTTGCTTATAAAATAGGGAAATTTTACTAAATAGTATCCAAATAACTCATACATTTCGAACCGTGAATGGATATAGTCAAAATATTTTAATTAAATTTATTTTGGACAGGTGTTTATGTCATTTTGGCCCTTATGTTTAAGGTTTATTTCCTTGTTAATCTTAATTTTACCATAATCACTGTAATTGATTTTAATCACATTCAATAATATTTTTGGTAAAAAATTAAGTGGACCTTATTAAACTATAAATATAATACTTATTAAAAACATGTATTACCATTTTTAAACATTCAATTCAGAGATGTTCCTAAATTAAATTTGAAGCTAATCCCACACACGTACCGAGAAAGCAGGTTTTTAAAGTGAAAATGTTCAAAATATCATTACGTTTTTATATGTAAAGTCATTATAAAAATGATTAAAATTACCGAAAATGGATTAATATTTGTAAAATACATCTATTTCAACTCTGAAAACCAATTTAAAATATAATTTTACATTAATAATTATTTAAACTAAAAAGGCATTTTTTAACTAAAATGTTGTTTTCACTATTCATCAATAAAATGAAACATCACAGAAAAATACCAAAAATTCAACAAAATATAATTTTTTCATGATGAATTCAAAAATGATGTTAATTTTTTAAAAATTAAATATATAATAGTGTTAATATTTTTTTTATTTTAGGTTCTCTATTAAAATGAAATAAAACTTAGCCTTGCATGTAACACAAGTTATCACAAGAATTCGAAATTATTCCAAACATAAGACAAAAATAGTGTTTCATGTAAGACAAGATAATAAAATTTTGGTTTGTAGTGAATGATTAACTTGGCCAAGTGTACAATGTAATAAAAACATGGTTCTTTCATATAAAAAAGTTATATTTAGTGTAGTGTGAAATTATAAAAAATATCAAAAATATTAAATTATTTTGAAAACAATACACAAAATATCGATTTGTGACATTATACCACTATTAAATTGAATTAATAAATTGAAATTATTCTATTTTATCAAATGTTTAATACTTAATGTTTCTTTTGTAGAACCCTCATCTTGAAAATTAATACTAAAACTATATTTAAAAAAGGAAAAGTTAAAAACCATAATAGTTATAACGACCCATACTTTACATACATTGTTAATACTTTAAAATTGAAGCACACTTATTACAACATATGTCAAAACCACAAAGGACCGTATAGGTATAGTGTCTTTAGAAACTGGGAAACATAAAAAACTGGTTCAAAAATCTTCTACAATGTCTCCCATTTATTTCATCATATATAGGGTCCCTTTTAGCATATTCTACTTAATATCCATCTTCCTGACCAGGGGAAAAGAAAACATAAAAGGGTGAGCTCAAATGCTCAGCAAGGGAAAATAAAGGAAATAAAAATCATATCATATCTTTTTGAAAATCATAACCTACAAAAGAGATCATAATATCTTAACATGGAACAAATCATAGAAGTGAAAATGAGATCCCCATAATCATAACATGAAACTTGCAACTTTGTGGCATGCACACACAATCATGGAAAATCATTTCTTGTTAGTCATGACTCATTTCCAAGACTATCTTATCGGAAAAAGTCCATTTCTGAACCGAGTTCACTCCTCGTTTCAGTCCTGTATCACTGAACCGAAATAACCTTCCGTTCCAGCCATGTCTATATCATGAAATATAAATCCTTACCCAATGCATTGGAGGTAGATATAGGTCCCACCCATCTTATAATGAATCCTTTCTTATGTGTGCCACATAATCATAAATCATACATCATCGCATAACACATGTAACAAAAATGGGATTCTTGAAACATCATGACATCATAAAACAAATCATATAAGGTAAATTACTTCATAAAAAAGAATTCCCTCACAACATAATCAAATCAATGTAATAATAGGGATAAAAACAGAACCCTATATTATCTTAGATGGAAAATAATTTTGATAAAACATTTGAACACCATTCTTGAGGAAAATATCCTTTCTACATCAGAAACACTTTTCTTTTCTTAACATGTCATACAATTATATTCTAAAAGAAGTTGATTAAAAATAAACATTAAAACTTATAAAAGAAGATTCTTGGAAATAATGTTTTAAAAATCCATTCATGCCGTATATGTTAAAAAACATTCTTCCCGTACTTTTGTCGGAAAAGTCAAAAAGTACATCGTACGAAAAACGACCAAAGATTCCTTTCATATCTTTTACAAAAAAAACTCATCGAAGGGTAAAATTGGATATAAACTATTGTAGAAATATGGAAATAATATTACATATTGAGGGAACATGGATGTGGATGATAAAATACACCCCGGTAAATACCAAAGTAAAAACAATCTCGGATAAAAATGAAATTGTGATATTTCCCTTACCTTAGGTCCGATTTGCTTTGTATGTGTCTGAAGCTCCTGTATAATGGTTTAAATAATGTTATTGACTTATTCTAGAATCATACATATTGATATGATATCATATATGGTCATATTCTTAGCTTCTTGTTAGTAATATTTCATTGTTACTTATTACTCGGGTCTTTATTGCCTTTTGTTCTTATGCGTGTTTTGCCGAATAAATTCTTATTCTTATTTTAAGGTTATAGATACCTTATATACAGAATGGTATTAGTGTAACTCTAAGTGAAATAATTTATCAATTAGATTTAACTCTAAGTTAAATAATTTAACTTTTACCGTGTCTTTTTGTTTTCTTTCACTATACGGTTAATACACTTACTATAACATGCCAAACGAACCCCAAATTGTTTATTACTAATATATATATCCTTATCTAATTCATTTGGCCGAACCTTATATTTTTAGGAATAAAATAACAATTAATAATATTTTATTTTATTTAAAAACTATTTTGTGTTAATTTTGACACTATTTGATATATGATTTTTGTGAAAGTCATAACAGAATTATATGTTCAAAACAAGTTGATTAAATCAACACTAATATATCATATTAACCTAGAAAATTAGTGGAATTCATAAAAAGTCTCAAATTACATTTATTTTGGTGTTTATAACATCAATTATGTCAATATTTCATAAATAAGATAATTACTGCATCATAATTGTGTCATAAATAAATTAAATTATTTAATGTCTAAAAATTATAAATAAAATACCATTATGTAGGAAATCTTTTTATCTTTCTAATTAATATTTATAGTCAAATTTATCTTATGTATAACCCCATATTAAAAATGATTTACTTATTAAACTTTGATTTTAACTATTTTAACCCTTCTTTAAATAAATTAATAATAAATGTCCTAATCTAATCCAAGTGGGCCTAAATGGTCATATTTTATTCCTAAGATTGTTTTTGGTCGAATTAAACTTATCCAATAGAATTAGGACATGTTTTAGGGTAATAGTAATATCATATTTACCCTTAGTTACCCTATTTACTATTAATCGCGGTAACAAAAAGTAAAAAGTTTTTATTCACCATAAAATTATTTTTATCTCATTGAACCACATTTTACTTAATGATATCAACCGTTTCTGTCGGATTTTCGAAATTCCATTCACAGAAGTGGTAAAATTATGTTTTATGCAAAATTTAGTTTTTAACCTACCACTTAGTGGTTTCACTATTCATCAAAAATTGAAAGTTTTCAGAAAAATACCAAAATTCCACCCTAGGCTAATTTCGGTATTCCGAATCCAAAAATGAAGTCCATTTTGAAAGGTAAAATTTATAAAATTTCAAAAAGTGGTTATTACTATTCATAACGGCTAGTTTTAATAATATTTTAATAGCATATCGTTGTTTAGTGAAACTCAGTATTGCATATGACACAAGCTATCGAGGAAGGTCGCGATTGCGTGTAAAGTAAGCCAAGCTATTATGTAGTGAAAGATTATTTTGATGATATATAAAAACAAAATATTACTCATAAAAATCTCGGGTGTTACATTCTACCCCCCTTAAAAAGAATTTCGCCCTCGAAATTCGTCACTTTGTAACAAACAGATGAGGATACTTCTCCCTCATCATATCCTCAAGCTCCCATGTAGCTTCTTCAAGTTGGTGGTTCCTCCATAAAACTTTCACCAATCGATTGGTCTTGTTTTGTATGACTTTTTCGCTACGATCCAGAATCTCTATCGGTTGTTCTTCATAAGAAAGATCTTTCTCCAGCGGTACAACTTCTGAGTTGAGTACATGTGAAGGATCAGGTATGTACTTTCTTAGGAGAGATACATGGAACACATCGTGAACTTGAGAGAGATTCAGTGGAAGCGCCAATCGGTAAGCTACCTTCCCAACACGATCCAGTATTTCAAAAGGACCGATATATCTAGGGCTCAACTTCCCCTTCTTTCCAAATCTCATAACCCTCTTCCAGGGAGATATTTGTAAGAACACTTTATCACCCACTTCAAACTCTAGGTCTTTTCTTTGGTTGTTGGCATAACTTTTCTGTCGACTCTGAGCTGCTCTTATGTGTTGTTGAATAGATCTGACCTTTTCTGTCATTTCATCAACGAGATCAGGTTCTAATAGCTTTTTTTCCCCAACTTCATCCCAACAAGTTGGAGTCCTGCATTTCTTTCCATAGAGAGCTTCATAAGGCACCATCTGAATACTGGAGTGAAAGCTATTATTATAAGAAAATTCCACCAAAGTTGGGTGTTGATCCCAACCTCCTTTGAAATCCATAGAGCAGGCTCTAAACATATCTTCTAGGGTTTGAATTGTTCTCTCAGACTGACCGTCTGTCTGAGGATGATAAGCAGTGCTGAAACTCAACTCTGTATCCAGAGTATGCTGAAGACTTCTCCAGAACTTCGAGGAAAATCTTGGATCCCGATCAGATATTATAGAAAGTGGTACTCCATGCAATCTTACCACTTCCTTTACATATATCCGGGCAAGCTGATCTAGAGAGAAATCCTCTCTAATAGCAATGAAGTTTGCAGACTTTGTAAGACGATCAACTATGACCCAGATAGCATTATTGCCTTTGGATGTTTCAGGAAGTCCTGTGACAAAGTCCATAGTGATGTTTTCCCATTTCCATTCGGGTATGGGTAATGGTTGTAACATCCCCTTAGACTTTTGTCTCTCAGATTTAACTTGTTGACAAACCAAGCATCGAGAGACATATTTAGCAAAATCTCTTTTCATGCCATCCCACCAGAAGTACTCTTTCGGGTCCCTATACATCTTCGTGCTTCCAGGATGAATAGAGAATGAAGAACTATGAGCCTCATCCAGAAGCTCCTTCTTTAATTCGGGGATGGGAGGAACACAAACCCGATTCCTGAACTTTATTATCCCATCACAATCAAGGTTGAATTCAGGAACATTTCTCACCTTCTTTTGTAACTCGACATCTTCTTTTTATGCCTCTTTAATCTTCACATGTATAGATGGTTGAACATTCATTTGAGAAAGATAAGATTTTTCCCCTTCCGTTGTAATTCCAAGATCCATCCTTTGTAAATCCATAAATATTGGATCTTTTGTGATCCTCATCATGGATAAACTAGCATGTTCTTGTCGACATAATGCATCTACCACCTTGTTTGCTTTCCCAGGGTGGTAATGGATTGAGCAGTCATAATCCTTAATCAGCTCCAACCATCTTCTTTGACGCATATTCAACTACTTTTGTGTGAAAATATACTTTAAACTTTTATGATCAGTATAAATATCACACCTTTCACCATAAAGGTAATGCCTCCAAATCATTAATGCAAAGATTACCACAGCCAACTCCAAATCATGTGTTGGGTAATTTTGCTCATGGATTTTCAACTGTCGTGAGGCATAAGCTATCACCATATCATTTTTCATAAGAACACACCCCAATCCCTTCTTGTATGCATCACTGTAGATCACAAACCTTTCTCCACTATAAGGCAGTGTGAGCACAGGTGCACTGGATAACCTTCTTTTCAACTCCTTGAAATTCTCTTCACATTCCTCTGTCCAAACAAACTTAACTACTTTCTGAGTCATCTTGGGGAGTGGATTAGATAATCGTGAAAAATCTTTTACAAAATGTCGATAATATCCAGCCAAACCAAGAAAACTTCGGATCTCAGTTACTGTTGTTGGTCTCGACCATCTTTCGATAACCTCTGTTTTTGCTGGATCCACAGATATCCCCTCTTTTGAGATTATGTGACCCAAAAATGCAACTTTTTGAAGCCAAAATTCACACTTGGTAAATTTGGCATAAAGCTTCTCCTTTATCAGGGTCTTCAATATAATTCTCAATTGATCTTCATGCTCTTCCTTTCTCTTGGAATAGACAAGAATATCGTCTATAAAGACTACCACAAATTGATCAATATAGTCTCTAAAGACTCTATTCATTAGATCCATGAAGATAGCAGGGGCATTAGTAAGACCAAATGGCAGCACTATAAATTAATAGTGTCCATACCTTATACAGAAAGCCGTCTTTGGTATATCCTCCCTTTTTACCCTTAATTGATGATACCCTGAACGAAGATCAATCTTGGAAAAGTATTGAGCTCCGCGTAGTTTGTCAAATAAGTCATCAATGCGTGGGAGAGGATATTTTTTCTTGATAGTGATCTTGTAATGTTCTCGATAATCAATGCAGAGTCTCATTGATCCATATTTCTTCTTAATAAATAGAACAGGTGCTCCCCAAGGTGACGCACTAGGGTGTATGAATCCCTTATCAAGATTCTCTTGGAGTTGCTTCTTCAATTCCTGCAACTCAATTGGGGCCATTCTATAAGGTGTCTTTGAAATAGGAAAAGCACCCGGTACGAGTTCTATTGAAAACTCAACTTCACGATTTGGTGGAAGACCCGGTAATTCCTCCAGAAAGACATAATCAAACTCCCGTACGATTGGCATATTCTTAATCGTAATTTTCTCACCAACCATTTGAGATAAATAACCTTCATTTAGTGGAATCAAAACCCATAAGATGGAAAGAATTTCCACTGGAAGGTTATATTCATCCTTGCATCAATAGATGATCGTAGATTGATCTGGAATATGAAATGTGACTTCCCTTATTTGGCAATTGATATGAGATCCATGTAGAGAAAGCCAATCCATGCCAAGAATCACATCAAATTCCACTAAAGGAAGGATCACAAGATTTGCAGGAAGACCTTTCCCACAAACTTCGATCGGAGAAGAATTATAAACTTTTGATGCGACTGTTGTGCCATTAGGTGTTGTCACAGCTAACTCAACATCTAATTGTTGAGGTAATATGGTGATACCCTTAGAAAATTTTTCAGAAATAAAAGAGTGGGTGGATCCAGAATCAAATAAAACATTTTCTACTTTAGAGTGGATGGTAAGTGTACCTTTCACCACTTCGTTATCGTACTCCACATCGCTGATAGAAATTTCATGTGACTTTCCTTTGTCTTTAGCCTTAAGATTTTTTTGACGTCGACATCATCATCAAACCTTGGATTTGGGAATTGATTGGCATAATGACCCATCTCCTTGCACTTGAAACATTGAAGTGTAGTAGGTTCATTCTGTGTATCCATTTCTTTGTTTGCATCATTAGACATCTTCTTCCCACTATCGCGGCATTCAAAAGCCCGATGACCTTCCTTTCCACATTTGAAACATTTACTTGTCCCTTTAAGACAACTCCCTCCATGTTTCTTTCCACACTTTGAGCATAAGGGAAAGCTCATCTTCTTTTCAGTGTGCTCTTTATATTTTCTTTTGAATTCCATCTTCCTCTTCTTATCAAACCCATGTGACTGATGGGTTACTCCAATCTCCATCTCGACTTTGAGAGCACATCGAAAGATTTCCTCGTAGCTATTGAAGTCCCTTATGGATAACGCCCTTCGAAGACTTGGTTTTAAGCCACTAAAGAATCGATCGATCTTACTCTCAGGTTGGATAATAATACCAGAAGCGTACCTTGAAAGTCTTGTAAAATTTGCTTCATAGGTACCAACAGATTCATCATCCCTTTTCTTCAGTTCAAGAAACTCTTTCTCCATCTTTGTTCGGAGTATACGAGGGAATTACTTATTGAAAAATAAGTTCTTGAACTCGTCCCATTCCATAGACTCAATTTCATCCCTTTGCCTCGTATTCTTAATAAGATTCCACCATTGATCAGAATCTCCTTCAAAACGATACACTGCTAGGATGACTTTATCATGTTCAGAACATTGAAGAACTGAAAATATCTTTTCAGAAGTACTAATCCATTGTTCAGTAACTAATGGATCAGTAGACCCACTGAAAGAAGGTGGACGCTGCCTCATGAAGGATTCAACAGAATGTTGCTCCTTCCTTTGCTCGTTTGGAAGTCTTGCATGATTCATAGCTTGAGAAAGTTGTGTGAGCATGGCTACAAGATTTTTCATTCCAGCTCCCATATCGTTTGGTTGCTCAGGGGGACAATCATTGCATTGCCCATCGCATTCCGCATTAACATGGTTCCTTCGGGTTCCAGCCATTGACTAAAACCAAGAAGAATAGTGTGAGCAACACTAATTATAATAGGAAAACCACATAATAAAGGATAAAATTTCACACTTAAGGTCTTATCCTAGGGTATTCATGGCCATTTCTAAAACACTAAGATTGTGTTCTATGCTTAGACTTATCCATAGGGTTCTTACTAAGGCTTTCACATCCTAGTTTCCAATGGATGACTATACCTTTCCTCTGATACCAACTATAACGACCCATACATTACATACATTGTTAATACTTCAAAATTGAATCACACTTATTACAACATATGACAAAACCACAAAGGACTGTATAGGTATAGTGTCTTTAGAAACTGGGAAACATAAACAACTGGTTCATAAATCTTCTACAGTGTCTCCCATTTATTTCATCATATCTTGGGTCCCTTTTAGTATATTCTACTTAATATCCATCTTCCTGACCTGGGGAAAATAAAACATAAAATGGTGAGCTCAAATGCTCAGCAATGGCAAAAAAAGGAAATAAAAATCATATCATATCTTTTTGAAAATCATAACCTGAAAAATAGATCATAATATCTTAACATGGAACAAATCATAGAAGTGAAAATGAGATCCCCATAATCATAACATGAAACTTGCTACTTTGTGGAATGCACACACAATCATGTAAAATCATTTCTTGTTAGTCATGACTCATTTCCAAGACTATCTTAGCGGAAAAAGTCCATTTCTGAACCGAGTTCACTCCTCATTTCAGTCCTGTATCACTGAACCGAAATAACCTTCCGTTCCAGCCATGTCTATCTCATGAGATATAAATCTTTACCCAATGAATTGGAGGGAGATATAGGTCCCACCAATCTTATAATGAATCCTTTCTTATGTGTGCCACATAATCATAAATCATACATCATCGCATAACACATGTAACAAAAATGGGATTCTTGAAACATCATGACATCATAAAACAAATCATATAAGGTAAATGACTTCATAAAAAATAATTCCCTCACAAAATAATCAAATCAATGTAATAATAGGGATAAAAACATAACCCTATATTATCTTAGATGGAAAATAAATTTGAAAAAACATTTGAACTCCATTCTTGAGGAAAATATCCTTTCTACTTCAAAAACACTTTTCTTTTCTTAACATGTCATACAATTATAAACTAAAAGAAGTTGATTAAAAATAAACATGAAAACTTATAAAATAAGATTCTTGGAAATAATTTTTTAAAAATCCATTCATGCCGTATAAGTTAAAAAAACATTCTTCTCGTACTTTTGTCGGAAAAGTCAAAAAGTACCTCGTACGAAAAACGACAAAAGATTCATTTCATATCTTTTACAAAAAACTCATCGAAGGGTAAAATTGGATATAAAATATTGTAGAAATACGGAAATAATATTACATATTGAGGGAACATGGATGTGGATGATAAAATACACCCCGGTAAATACCAAAGTAAAAACAATCTCGGAGAAAAATGAGATTGTGATATTTCCCTTACCTTAGGTCTGATTTGCTTTGTATGTGTCCAAAGCTCCTGTATAATGGTTTAAATAATGTTATTGACTTATTCCAGAATCATACATATTGATATGATATCATATATGGTCATATTCTTATCTTCTTGTTAGTAATATTTCATTGTTACTTGTTACTCGAGTCTTTATTGCCTTTTGTTCTTATGCATGTTTTTCCGAATAAATTCTTATTCTTCTTTTAAGGTTATAGATACCTTATATCCAGAATGGTATTAGTTTAACATATATCATATTTATTCATTCAATTCATTTATATAATTACTATGTAATGATGATCATGTAGAACGAGTCGCATCACATCGTGGAGGCGGTATTCCGTACGTACGCACGCGTGATGATATCGTTCCTATGATCGTGGAATTGTATTGGAGTATATGTATATTATTTCAGTATCAATATTACTTTATAATAATCATAAAAAGTTACTCATTAAACCATTATACCCATCCTTGTAAGGTGATGGTGGAAAATAGATTACACCACGGCGTGGAGACGGTATTCCGTACGTACGCACGCGCGGTGATTTCATTTTTCCGTAGGATGGATAGAAGGTGAATTAGGGTTTTTTCATATCTATAATAAAATATCAGTATGTAAGTAATACTGATGTTATTACTTTATCATGAAACAACTAAAGAAGAAGAAGTTGAAGAAGAAAAAAATTGAAAAGATCGGTAATGGATATTACCTCTTCTTTGGAACGCCTCTTTGAATCCTCCACATAGGGAACTAAGATTGGTCTTTGAAGAAGACCAGGACCTCTAGGATTATTCTAGAGAAGTGGAGAGGAGAAAATGGCAGGGTTTGGCCGAGCTTGAGTGCTCAAATTGGTGTGAGGAGGAGGAGGAGGAGATGCCCTTTTATAAGGGAGGAGAAGGGCACCTTAGGAATATCTCAAAATATTATTTTATATTAAAGTCAAAATTGGTTTATAATGGTTCAAAAGGGTCTTATTTCGAAGCTAAAGTGGGGATGGGTCTAAATACTATCAACCAATAGGATTTAGAGAAGTTTAGGGTATTATTTTAACCTTATCAATTAGATTTAACTCTAAGTTAAATAATTTAACTTTTACCGTGTCTTTTTGTTTTCTTTCACTATATGGTTAATACACTTACTATAACATGCCAAACGAACCCCAAATTGTTTATTATTAATATATATATCCTTATATAAGTCATTAGGCCGAACCTTAGATTTTTAGGAATAAAATAACAATTAATAATATTTTATTTTATTTAAAAACTATTTTGTGTTAATTTTGACACTATTTGATATATGATTTTTGTGAAAGTCATAACAGAATTATATGTTCGAACCAAGTTGATTAAATCAGCACTAATATATCATAGTAACCTAGAAAATTAGTGGAATTCATAAAAAGTCTCAAATTACATTTATTTTGGTTTTTATAACATCAATTATGTCAATATTTCATAAATAAGATAATTACTGCATCTTAATTGTGTCATAAATTAATTAAATTATTTAATGTCTAAAAATTATAAATAAAATACTATTATGTAGGAAATCGTTTTATCTTTATAATGAATATTTATAGTCGAATTTATCTTATGTATAACCCCATATTAAAAATGATTTACTTATTAAACTTTGATTTTAACTATTTTAACCCTTCTTTAAATAAATTAATAATAAATGTCCTAATCTAACACAAGTGGGCCTAAATGGTCATATTTTATTCCTAAGTTTGTTTTTGTTCAAATTAAAATTATCCAATAGAATTAGTACATGTGTTAGGGTAATAGTAATATCATATTTACCCTTAGTTACCCTATTTACTATTAACCGCGGTAAAAAAAAGTAAAAAGTTACTATTCACCAAAAAATTATTTTTATCTCATTGAACCACATTTTACTTACTGATATCAATCTTGTTTGTCGGATTTTCGAAATTCCATTCACAGAAGTGGTAAAATTAAGTTTTATGCAAAATTCAGTTTTTAACCTACCACTTAGTGGTTTCACTATTCATCAAAAATTGAAAGTTTTCAGAAAAATACCAAAATTTCACCCTAGGCTAATTTCGGTATTCCGAATCCAAAAATGAAGTCCATTTTGAAAGATAAAATTTATATAATTTCAAAAATTGGTTATTACTATTCATAACGGCTAGTTTTAATAATATTTTAATAGCATATCATTGTTTAGTGAAACTCAGTATTGCGTAGGACGCAAGCTATCGAGGAAGGTCGCGATTGCGTGTAAAGTAAGCCAAACTAGTATGTTGTGAAAGATTCTTTTGATGATATATAAAAACAAAATATTACTCATAAAAATATCGGGTGTTACAATAGTTAACCAAAGTAACCCATAACCAGGATCCCATGTGGGGTAAAATTTGTGTAAATTGAAATAATTTACGTGGAAGAGAAATATATCCATCATGTTCTGATAGAGAGTAATAGAGATCAAGGTTATGAGAAAGTTAACAATTATAATTCCATAAATATGTGATGATTTCAGGATCCAATTGATTAATCAGAAAAGAAGTTACTGGGATAACCTTTTTGGTTTCAATATCCTTTCCCAAGTGTTAAAGAATTTTAATATGAAGACATACTTAATTGATTCAGTACAATATCACCCTTTATTTATTCTTGATCAATTTCTTCTTCACCTCTTTCTCCAAAAGGATGGTGGATTTTTTATTCCTAAATTTTTCATAGATCAGGAGATCCATGATACGCAATCCCATATTTCATCAATTTACAACAACGAATGTTTATAGAGAAGGTTTTCCAACATGCATAAATCCTCATGTGGTCAGATAATACTTTAATCTCAAAAATTTAAACAGAAACTTAACTTAAAATTTCCATAATTTTTTCTCCCAATAACACTTCTAAATGATGAAAATATAAAACATTAGAAAGAGGGTCATGAATTCATCTAAACATTGATCCCCCTTATAAAAAAATTATCTCTTTTTAAAAATCCAATCATGTGAATACCATCATTGTATATTCTCTTGAAATAAGGTAATAACTTGAATTACCATTAATCATTATGAAAAACATGCATGCTTCCTTATACCAAATATTTCTAGATGTATTCCTTAAATATAATAAGTTGAAAACATCATCCATGATGACATACAGTACATTTTTAATAAATCTGTTATCAGTTCTGAGGTCATAAATACTATACAATTTATTTATCCAAATCAATCATCTCTTTATCCAAGATAATGATAATTTTTATAAACATCTGAAACACATTAAGGGTTAAATTCCCTTCTTTCAAAATATAACTTTCTATTAAATCACTTTTTTAAGTCTTCATCACCATTCAATGTATACATTTCAATGTTCATGACAATTTAATGCTAAAAATACTTATGTATATTGTGATTTATATAACATAATCTTATAATTACAAGACATATAGACTTTAATCATCCAACTTTATTGTTAAACAATTACTCAGGATTCATCATCTTACTCATTAATACCCATTTTCCTCAAATAAGATTTGTGAATCATGTCTTACGTTTCATAACCCTCAATATAATCATGATTATTATGTTTAATGTAAATAATATTGTTAGAACATCCCATAACTTTCATATGTCATTTGTCATTTCTTTATCTTCCGAAGTATAAACATTACCCGTACAACCTTCTAGATTATATTAATGGGATTTTAGGACATCAATTTGTATAATTACCATAATTTCCACATCTAGAATATTCAATGTTATCCTTGTTCGTTTTAGTTCCTATCACGAACTAAAACTAGAATGCATAGTGTGAGAAACATTTATCATAATGGAAATCCACATAATCATGAAAAAAATCCATTATATAATGTCTAAATCATGGATACTACTTCTTTAATCTATTTCACATTAGGTTTAACCTAGTTTATTCGTAGTCATATTCTACTTAAAATACTTCATGATGGTTCAGAAAGAGTTTGGGAACTCCCAAAGCATATCTCTCAGGAGTGTCAAATCAATAGTGTATTAAGCCCCGTTTTCATGTACTAGGTTACGCTTGAGTCAGTTGAGATGAACATTTTCATAGTTGTTACCCCTAGGTACATATGTGGAAGATCCAAATACACTTGTACTGTCTATACAGTTATGTAACACTAGGAAACCAATTGATCTGTCATTTACCAAAATTCTAGGACAGTTTCCTATACTTTTCTACATCCATAAACTTATCCTTAGAGATATCCCTAGAAATATCCTTAGAAATATTTTTATGATTATCACTAAATTTTTTCCATAACTTTTTTCAAAGGCTGACTAAACCTTTTCTTTGATACTAACTATAGTGACCCAAGCATAACATACATATACAATACATCATTTTTTATGAATACTTATTACAATACAAAAACAAACACCCAAAGACCGTATTAGTTCAGTTCCATTGGAAACACGGAACAAAAATCTTCTAATATAATGAAATATCATAAATGTTTCCCAAAAATATATTACTCCTTTGTAATTAAACTTAACAACATTTCTCTATAGCCCGTGGAAAGGAAACATAAGAAATGGTTGATCATGAATTCCTAGTAAGGATAAATAAAGGAAATGGGTAGGCATATCATGGACATAAGGATATTTGAACATGGTCATAACATTTTAAGATCATACGATGTATATAAAAGATCATAATAAAGATATATTTCATAAATAATGGTATTTCATAAGACATAAATCATAAGGTAATCAAGAACAGGAACCATGTGAGCATATCATAGGCATAAGACATAAAAATTGTGGAAAACAAATACACATGTGATATATTTCCCAATAATTCAAGGGTTGTGTCCAAAAAAAATATTAGGGAACTTCCTAGGGAAAACACCTACTGGTTGGTACACACTAACATCCCCAGCCACATTCCTTTCTTTATAAGGCACTATTTTTTCTCATCCTCCCATAGTGTATCGGGTTTCCCTATCTTCCTATAGTGGATCGAGTTTCCCAATCCTCCCATATTGGATTGGATTTCCCTATTTTATTATTGTGTATCAAGCCCTTAGACTTCAATATCTTAATTATCTCTTGATATATAAATATTCACCCATTACATTATAGGAATATATAGGTCCCACTAATCACATAATAAAATAATTCATTCATGTTCCATAATATAATAAACTTTTTATGATATTATGACCCATAAAAATATATGGTGTTCAAAAACATCATATCATAATCCATGAAATAAAATAGGTGACATAAAAATTTCATCCCATAATAACCTATATAATACATATTGGTTTCATAATCATTTTATTGAAGCACAAACCATGAAAAGAATCAAGTCTCAAAATTATATCATCCATGGAAGAGAAATAGGTTTCAAAAACATTATATTGTTTAATAATAAACCACTAAATAAATAATATGAATGGTATTCTTGGATCATATCCCCAATAATTCATAAACTATAAAAATTTATTAAATCTTTAATAGAGAAGGATTTTTAAAGATCACTTGAAACATTTATTATGTAAAATAGTCTTTCTTTTAAAAGACTTTTCATTAAACAATTTCTAAAGTCATTTTCTTATAAAGAACAAATTACAATTTCATTTAAAAAAATTCTTAAATAAAATACCTTTTCTACTTTTAAATACTATTTTTCAATAATAAATAATTTTGAAACAATTTTTATTTAAAAATAACTTTGACAACATATAACAAAATCTGAAAAATATTTTGAAAACCATTTTCCGTGAAAATGATTAAATGAAGCTTTAAAAAATTTTGAAAACAATATTTCCTTGAGAACTTATAGAATTAATATTGAAAACACTTTTAAACCCACTTTCCTTTAAATTTTATAAAATAAACTTGAAAAAATTTTGAAAAACATTTTCATTGAAAGCAATTTTAAAACATATAAAAGAATCTTTGATATCATTGAAATCATTTTATTTGAAAACTACCTTTTGAAAAAATATAAAGGATTCTTTGAAAATAATTTAAAACACTTTTTAAAAAAAATAATTTTTGAAAACTATTTTTCTTTATAAAGAAATTTAAAATCATTAAATTTCAAAAATATTAGTAAATTCATTATCTTTAAAACAATAACCTTATCACTTACAATGGAATCAACAAGTAAATGATGGTCATGACAGAAGGTATGCATGTATATGTCGAACATTCCATTTTCTCCTTAATAGTTTAGAAAATTTACATCATAATTAAAGGACACGAATTTATTTTAAAAAATGTAATACATGGGTAATAAATTCCTTTAAACATATTAAGATACTATAAAAAAATTTATAAAACATGGTTTAAAAGTACTCATATTTCAATCTGAAAGGATAAATGAAGTTTGATTTTCATAAAAAAGTTTCTTAATTATCATAAGTAAAAAATAGTGGTAAAATTTTACTATTAATTGGATATAACATTAATAAATATAGTTTAATAAAATTAATGGGAGATACGGATAGATGGGTCATAATATTTCATCAATGGAAGCATAATCTTAAACAATCTTGATAAACGATAAGATTGTAGAAATAATCTGTTACCACAATTGTAAATTTGAACCATAAAATAATTTAAACACTATAATTAAATCAATATTAATGTATTGTGAAAATTATATTCATGATATAACATTTCAATGTTAGTATATACACCACATTGAAAAATCTTGGTTCATAACCTGGCATGTGTCTCAAAGAAGGAAAATATGGACACAATAACTTTACAAATTTGTTAAATTTTGAAACATAAACCCCATGAAATAAATATAATAATATGGATATATAAATACCCATAATTTTACATATATTATTCAAAAATTACATCAATGGTTAGTATACACACCACATATAAGAAATATGTGGTGAACGTTGCTTGTGTCTCACGGAAAACAATAGTAAGACAAGAAGACCCTTACCTTAATCCTTGAATTTCTTCATACACATTCAAATTTATTGTATAATAAATATTAATTTATTATAAATTTAGGAAAGAACAATATAATTATCTCTAATAAAATATATGTGTTTATATTACCTACTTAGTAAAACATCCATGCTAAGGTCACGTTTCGTTTAATATCCACTTTGTTTTTCACATTTGTCTTTATTTGTTATATTTGGGGTCCTCATATATAAACCATGATTTATAGAATATTAACCATGATTTATAAAATATAAAATATGATATAAATATCATGTATATTAATTATATTATTATTTATAATTATCTTTGTGAGATATAAATATGAAATGGAATTCACCGTTCATGGAGACGGTAGGTCGTACATACGAATGAAAACTATTTCAATTTAATTATCATATTTGATATAGAGAACATAAATCACATATATTTATATATAAAAAATAATTTTATTTTTATTATTATGCAATAAATATCATATATATTTATAGAACACATCCTTAATACATTCCATGTAGAGTGTGAACAAATAATAGCACTTCAAGGAGGCGGTAGTCCACACATCTCCAAATAAAATTACCATATTTACATAAAATTAAAAGTATAAATTCATGTGTTATATAATAATTAAAAAAGTATAAATACATTGAAAATATCATATATATAATATAAAAACAAATTTTCCATCGTAGTTTCCAACAATGATAGTTTTCAAATTAAAAATGCATAATATCATTTCGTGAGGAAATAATTCAATATACATTAGAATGAAAAGTTCATTAACCATTAGATGGGAGTGTGTGTATGTTTATTTCTAACCCATAAAATTAAAAATCTATGTATAATGAGGAAAATTTATTTATTATTTAATCATGGAATAATAAAATTATAGGGTGTGTAGAATGAATGAAAAACAAAATAGCTTAAGAAAAGATGTTACCACTTCTTTGGGAAACTCTTTTTGGTTTGCATCAAAGGGATTATGTGAATGGATTTATGCACCAAGGGAGGATTATAGGATAAGTTTATGTATATTTTTAGACACTATGGGTAGTGTTTTTATGAGAAAAATAGGCTTGGGATGTGTGATTAAGGGGAAGAGTGAATGCTTTTTTATAATTGGGGAGGATGGAGTTCTTGTAAATAGTGAACGGTGATCACTAATAGGAGGCGTCCCTTAACTCATGTGATTCCAAAATGAAAAAATAAGGGATTATAGTGAATTTATGGTCTAAAACCCCACCAAAATAGAAAAATAATTTCATTTTTATAATTTCATTCCTTATTATTTATGCTTCCGTATATTTTTAATTTTGGTACTTCATTTAGATAACTCTTTTTCCAACCTTTTTAATTTAACCATTAAGAATAAATTATGGTGTGATTCATTATAAAATATATTCCTGCAGAATTATAAATATTATATATAGTTTTCAAAATAAAAATATCATGTTTTTTGGAAATTAATTTTAAAACAAAATCATGTAACACACAAAAACAGTTCTTTAACATGAACCATCCTAACCATGTTTTTACTATTTATGGGCCTATATGTTAATTTAAAAATAAAAATTGGTCCACTAATAGACCATATTATATATTTATTAACACATAAAATCACTTTTAAGAAGTAAGGATTTTATTAATTTTAAATCCTTTAATTAAATATAATTTATTGTAAAATAACATTAATTTCAATTTTGACACTATTTATTTAGTTTTAAATCGGAATTATGAAAAAATTATGGGAATTAAAATATATTACATTAAAAACTTGTTAATATGATATATTCATCTAAAAAATAATGTAACAAAATAATTTATAAATTTACTTAACTTTTAATGTTTTTAAATTATTTATTTTATTTTATTATTAACTAAATTATCCATCTGTGAGAATTTGTTCAGTGTTTAATATAACTAATTAATCGCTGAAAAATAGTGATAAATAATTACGTTATGAATAAATCATTTATATTTGAAAACCATATTCATAACTCAAAATATGTTGTCTTATATATCTCAAAGTTTTATATATTTTGAAGGTAGGGAAAGTTATTTTTTCTCTTTTTCCTTACATAACTTATAATATAGGGTACATTTATTGAATATTATCACAATAACTCGTAATATTATAAATATTAATTTATATATTATAAATAAGGCCATACAATGGATTTTGGGGAAGTTTATAGGTCCTTTTGTCTATGATGTTTAAGGTTTAGTCCCTTGTTAATCTTAATTTTACCATAATCACATTAATTATTTTTAATCACTTTCACTAATATTTTTGGTTAAAAATTATGTTTCCATATTATACAGTAAATATAATACTTATTACAACAATTTATGTATATTTCAAATTTTTTGATAAATTAAATTTGATGTTAATCTCGTGGATGTGCCGAGAAACCAGGTTTTCAATGTAACAATGTTCAAAATATCACTATGTTTTTACAAGTAAGTTCAATAAAAAATGATTACAATTACCTAAAATTGATTAATAAAGGAATATTTTATATATTATGACTTTAAAAACAAATTTAAAATATAATTTAAAATTAATAATTACTTTAATCCAATAGAAGCTTTTAACTAAAATACAGTATTTTTCTCTACTCATCAAAAAATGAAACATCAAAAAATAACAAAAATTCAACCTATGATATTTATCAACATAAAAAAAATATTTTTAGTTTCAAAAATAAAATTTATGAAAGTGTAAAAAAAAATTAAATAATTTTTTCTATTAAAATTCTTTAAAACAAAGCCATTCATGTAACGCATGCTATCGAAAGAATTCTTCATTGGGTTTAATAAAATCCAAACATTTTTTTTGTATACCAAAAGATAATATATGTGTTGTTTATAGTGAAAGGATAACTTGGTGTAGTATAAAAATTAATAATTACTTTTTTATTTCGTATGAAACATTCTATATTCAGTTCTGTCTGAAATTCAAAAATATCAAAATGTTTAAATTAATTAATAAAATTCACAAAATATCAGGGTTTCACATTGGGAAATTTCTTTATCTCATCAGATAACATATATATTGAGTGGGATGTTATCCTAAGTACACAATGTTGTGTTGTATTTGTATTTATCGTTGACTTATGTTTGCGATTAAATGTTTTACATTCTCGATATATTCCCATGTTGCCATTATTTTATCATCGTATATCATTCTTCAAATTTTAAAATTATGATTATAACCCCTCGTATGTTACCATGATATAACTATTAACCCACATGTACTAATTTACTTAATGATATGATTTTTGAATTCCCTTATAGGGATTTATTACCGACCAAATTCTTATATATGTCCCCTGGTTATCCCTTGCAGCTTTAGAAGAGTAGTGGAATATTAAGGACATTTTGTGGAGTTTTTAACTATTTTTCTTATACCAATGTTTCATTTTATTGTACAATTTTCCTAATATTCCCATGAAACTAACTGTCTTGATCTTTTTTTTATTTTATTATGTGTTCCTTGAAGTAATAATTCATTAATTTATATGTATTGAAATAGGGGTGTTCATAGATGGTATCATAAGAAAGACCGGTTATTTTGGGTTTTAGGATTGAGAAAACATAGTGAAAGGCATAAGTATAATACAAAAAACATGAAAACATATCTTAGTTTTTTAAATTATAGAGTATGTTTTCAACGAAAAATGTATCCCAATCTATATACAATAAATGGATGTTTCTCTAACATAGTTCTACCTAAGGGTAAAACAACGAAATAGGTGTATTAGTCTTGACTTTATGTTCAAATGATATATGATAATGGGGCCTTAATTCATACATTGTTTGAAACTAATGTGTGGTATTATTAGGTAAATTCACAAGATCCATATATACTACTTTGATGATAACAAAACAATATTATAATATTTTATTCTTGGAAATAGACCATGGATACATATATTGAAACCTATAAGTTCATTAGTAAAATAATATAGTAAATTTATGAGTTATACCTTTAATATTAATGGTTTCCCATTTATTTTTTTAATAGTTTAAAATTTATCATCCCTAATTTTTCATTTCTTAAAGTCAATGGAAGGATTTATAAGGAACTAATTCAATAACCAAAGTGATGGGAAATGCGATTACTTCTCAAATGAGATTCTCATCCCAATGAGAGAAGTATTTGTGAACATAATGAAAATACAATCTCAGTTAACTCATGTTTTTAATAGAAAAATGAATTAAGAGGAACACCCACATCCCCTTCAATAATAGAATGTTTAAATTAAGACATTTGTGTGAAAAATGCCTCTAAATTTTAGTGTATCTTATGATCCCTTAATCATGAAATAATGGATCAAATCTAATGAATAGAACTTATACTTACATATATGCTATAAAAAGAGGTTCTTGATTGTTGTTTATCATGTGGAAGTACAGGAAGATTAATAGTGGACATTGATAAAAAAAATATGAGGTTCAAAAAGAATATTGAACTGATGTATTATAATGAATTCCAAAAAATGTTTTTGAAAATTATTTTCCTCACACGCATCGAAATAATGTGGAGAAAGTTTTACATGGCCTCAAGAAAAAGGACAAAGAATCAGTCAGGGCATATAGGTTATACTTCACAAGACTTGTGTGACACACTTTCATCATTTCTATTGAAACTAAAAGTAAATTTGACCACATATTTGGTGGGATAAATTTTAGTCTATGAAAATATTAAGCAATTTGATACTTTTAAAACTAAAAGGAAATTTTTTATGTCTACTAAAACTTAAAATATAGATCAGTGAATCTCATGGTTACCATGGGTCTGGAGATTGGATTTAAAGGTTGGATTTTAATTTTGGAGGTGTGAGGGAGAAACCTCATGGGGGAATGGAATTTAAATATCCATCTGATCAAAATTTTGGGAAGAAGCAACATGGAAATTTACTGAAGGGGATAAGGAAATACACTAGGTGAAAGAGAGAATGGCTCCTAGTTAGAAAATATTGATGGTTGAAACTCACCAATGTGATGGAATAAAGAAATTCTCTAGTGAAAGCTCATCTTAATTCCTAATTTTTCTACTATAGGGAATAGGGACCCTATGAGAATCAATGAACTAATCCAAGCGTTGTCGATGATAACCATTGAAAATAATCTCCATGGCCTAGAGAGAAAGGGAAATCTTATTACATCACCACTGTTGAGGTGTATCCTAACAACAAAGTAGTGAAAAGTCTTCTAGTTATTCATTCAAGGATATAAAATGTTCAATTAGATTCTTGTTCATCACATTCTTTCATATCATGCATGTTTAGTAGAAATATTAAAACCCCACCTCAAAACATGGAATTCAAGTTATTTATGAAGATGGGAAATTATTCAATTGTTCCAAACAATGTATATCAATCATTAACTATCAAAATTTAGGGGCTGAGTTTCCCAAAAATTATTGTGATAAACCCATTAGTGAAATTTTATTACTTTTCAACACATGGATTATATTTCCTTATATAGATCCAATATAACTCTCCATGGGAAGGTGATCACCCTCTATATTTCTAATTGAATTCCAATTCTATATAATTTAATTTAATAGAATGATTTGTATATGGTATCATCATATCATGAAAGGATATTATTTCATTATGAGAATGCATATCTTTCTCAAATTATTGAGACTATGGAAAAAATTATCCTTGATTACATGCCCATTGTAAGGGAATTTCCTTATGTGTTTCCAAAATAATTACATTGTATCCATCCTAGTGGAGTGGTTGAGTTCTCAATAGAACTTATACTTTATGCTTTTCCAATATCCAAGAATCTCAATAGAATTACCATTTTTGAACTTGAAGAGAAGATAAAGCATCTATAGGGAAATATGGATAAAGGATTTATACACACAAGTGCTTCACCTTGGGGTTCACTAGTCCTTTTTTTAATAAGAATGGTGGATCAATGCACATATTAATTGATTTTAATAATCTCTACAGGAACACAATAATCAAAAAGTATCATCTTCTATGGATTTATGATTTTTCAATCAGCTGTGTGGATCCCAATAAATCACTAAGGTGGATCTACGATCAGGATATTAATAATTAATGGTGAAGAAGAAGGATATATCCAAGAATGGTTTTTGTACATTATATGGGAACTATGAATTCATATAGATTCCAGTTGGAATTAATAATTCTCCATATATATTCATGGTCTATATGAATAGATTCTTTAACAACTACCTTTAAAAATTTTTGCTAGTATTTATAGATGATATTCTTATCTACTTCAAAACCAATTAGGAACATGATGAGGTTTTTAATTTAGTACTGAAGAACATGGTAAAGGAAATTTTATATGGAATGTATATTAAGTGAATTATACAGATGGATAATGTGATATTCATGGGTGATGTTATCACCAATAAATGGATATCTATGCATCCTTCAAAAATAGATGCAATTGAGGGATTTCCAAGACCAATATCTTTGAATGAAATCTATAGTTTCCATTTATTAGTTTGGTACTATCAACTATTTTTATAAATTTTTCCTGATTATCAATATCCCTAACCAAGATAACTCATAATGGAGTCAAGAATGTATATAGTGATGAATGTGAGGATATATTTAAAGAGTTAGGGAAGCCTCTAACCATAGCACATATGCTCACCCTTACTATTAGTGGAGAAAAATTTATTCTCCACAATGATCTGTTGAAAAATATTTTGGGTTCTTTACTCATGAAATATAAAAAATTGATTTCAGGGACCTCCCACCAATTAATGATCCATGAGAAAAACTACCACACACATGATTTATAATTTATTACAATGATTTTATATTTGGATATTTCACGACATTATCTCTATAGGGATAAGTGTCAAACATATACATATCATTAAGTCGTCATGTATATATTCACACAATGGGGTCTCAATATTATATAAAGAAGGTGCTTATAGCTAATCAAGTATTATGATTCTGAAATCCATTACCAACCTAGTAAAGTGAACAAAGTGGGAGATACTCCAAGTATTAATGACTCTTCAATCATATTCATGATGAGGATTATAAGTGATCCAACATTCTATTATGTATATTGGTTGGACATGGGAATAATAAAAGGATAGTCATCATACATTGATCAAATAACTACTCCACCATCCATTCATGAGAAGATAAATATGTCATAAAAAGATTAAAACTTGTTATAGAAATAGGTTATGAATATTCTAGAGTTAAAATATTCTAATGATGGAGGTATATGGTTTAAAACTCGAATATGTGTCCCATTAAAACCAGTGACAAATATGTGCATTCTATATGATGTATATATAAAATACTTATCTATTCATCCAATAATCACTATGATGTATATGGATATAAATAAAAACTTATGGTTAGATAACATGAGGAGAGGGATTTCAAAATTTCAATATTGATGCTTGTTTTTCCTAGAATTCAAGGATGGAAGAAAAAATTCTAATATTTTGATGCAGTCATTATCTGTGTCATTATTCAAATCAGAAAACATAACCATGGATTTTATCATGGTACTCCACAAGAAATCTATTGGACTGATCTCCATTTGAGTTGTATTAAATCACCTTAAAATGTTAGTGAATTTCATTTTAATCAGGGAAGATTTATCGTTAGACGAACTCACCAAGATTTTCATAAAGTAAGTGTTATGAATTAATGGAGTTCCTTTAATGGATTGACCTAAGTTCCATACGCCAGTTCCCTAGTCTAGTTTGTTATGTGACCTCACGAATGATGATAAATATGTAAAAGGTGGCATAAAAGCAATGAATGTCTTTTATATATATATATAAATTTATTGGGGATGCAATACCCTCTTTATCAAAGGATCACAACTAATAAAACAAATAAACAATAGATAGATGATAATAATCAAAAAACAGTATAATACCAAAACCAATAAAGCCTAGAATCACATGATAATCCTGAAATATGAATAAATGACCACAACAAAATAGTAGGAATATCATGTCATAATACATGTGATCTGTCAAATGAAAACCAAAAAGAAAGACACAATAACAACCCCCCATGTGGGTCCCAACATCATATTTAGTTCTGTCATCCAGGATCAATCTCATATCCCAACTCAGCCATCTAATAGTTGGTTCTTTCCCTTATCATGTCCACAAACATGATGTCTATTTGGGTAATGATCCGGAAACCTGTTTAGGGTGTGATTACAACTTAGTAGGCCACCACCAATGGAATATAAAACAATATGATATCTATAATAGTGAATAAAGTTGTATAAATAAAAAATTATAAATGATAAAGTAAACAATTTTTACATTAAATAATAATTTAACTAACCATATAGGTCCTAAGGTTTAAGGTTACACACAAACCAATAATATATGCTTTATCCTTTCAAATTCAAAGGCATCCCCCAATGGGATATCACTTTCCATTAATCAATAACATCCATTAATCGTTTAATTTATAATTTCATATTTATTAAATGGGGGCCTAGAGGAGCAGTCTCACACCCCATGGGTATTTGGAGAAGTAGTCCATATCCCAAAAATCGGTGATCACAATCAATATATATATATATATATTGGGGACCTATAGTTATATCCTGGAACCCTGAGAGTATTTAGAGCAGTATACCCTATCCCACAACTCTTTCTTCACATCAATCAAAAATATCACATACCATAGTTCCAACATAATTATCTCATGTATCACCTAATTCCATAATCCCATTTATTCAAATAATTTCATAATTAAATTAATAAATAAATTTTAAAATTCCATTATACCATCAACTTCGTACTCCCAATAATCCAAAAATTAATTAAGCCCATTATACCATCAATATCGTAATCCCATTAATAAACCAACTAATTAATCCAATTAAAATTTTATTTCCCAATGTGGAAATTCTAGTTTCAAAATTATATACACCCAAATAAATTCGATAATATGGGAACTAAAAATTAGGCTATATACCTGAAGTTCATCGATGAAGGTTAACCAAACTGATGCCCCCATTTTAGTTTTGAACAATCGAAATCAAAATAGAATGGAAGATCTAAGACCAATACCTAATACAAATATCTATGGGAACTATATCCATTAAAACCTATATCTAAACCATCTACAATGGAGTAAAAAATTCTCTCTTCATTAGAAAATATTGATTTGAGAGAGAGAGAGAAAACCCATGAGAAGAGACTGCATACACTAATAGGGGTTGAATCCTTTCATACAATCTTTCATTCTATATAGAAGGGATCTAAAGAGCCTTGAGATTATCCTAGTACCATAAGAAATATAATTAATACATTTAATGGAATTCTAGGGTGATTAGGGGTAAAAAATGGGGGTTCGAGAATTTTGAAAAAAATAATTGCATGGTTTAAAACTTTCACACAAGGTTTCCAAGGCGAAGGTGCACGTTTTCAAAACCATACCACATAATTGTGATTTACTATTCATGGGGTGCACGGTTTCATCTAATTGTCACATATTTTGAAAAACCATTTCCCATACATGATAATCTTATATACCTGAGGGTGCACTATTTAGGGAGACAGCCCACATAGTTTGTCCAAACCATGCATCCATTGTGTGCCACCTCATGTGCCTCCAAAAATGGGTGTACAGTGTCATTGGGAAAATCGCATGGTTGACCCTAACTACACACCAACTATGAGCAACCCCATGGGATTCTAAGTTTCTCCAATTTCACTCAAAACAACCAAAAAACAAAACCCAACCAAATTATTACAAGAACAAGGGTAAAAGATTACCTTGAAACGAGCATGAGACAGCTCTAGAAAATTTGGGATCTTTTAATCTCCCCACCTTATAGAAGATTATCCTCAAGCTATATGTCCATGATTCACTATAATTACTCGGTAAAATGGTCGGGCCATTGATCCCATATATTCACTTACCTCTCACATGTTTTCTCTAGAACATGGCCATGTTTCCATAACACTCCGACTTTCGGCATGGTCTTTCCCCAGAACAATTCCTCATTGTGATCCATAACTTGAACAAGATGCTCATAAAAGGGCACATCAGTCTCAAGAAAAATATCATCAGCATCAATCAGATGAGAAGGGTTGGTGTGATACTACTAAATATGAGACACATGAAAAACCTTATGCAAAACATTATACATCTATGGAAGGGCCAAGGGATATTCTACAAGTCCAATCATCTCCATGATCTCGAATGACCCAATGAACCTAGGTACTAAAATTACCTACCACTAAATCCTATGATGATCCAATATTGGTGAAACCTAAAGTAACACATGATCATCCACTATAAACTCAAGGGGTCATTGATGTTGATCATCATAAGACTTTTTCTTACTCGAATTCATTACCATACATTACCAAATCTACTGGACCTACATTCATATCTCCTATATGAGACCCAATATCAAAAAAATAAAGACTCTCCTACCTCCAAAAAGTATATAGATGATATTCATGGCCTTCCATATAGTTCTTCATATGGTTCCGTCAAAATAGTGTCCTAATAAATGTTTTTAGAAAAAAACTCAGCAAATGCTAAATGCTTCTCCCAAGACCCACTGTAGTCATGGATGCATGCTTGCATAATATCCTCCAATACCTATATAGTTTGTTTCAACTAACCAACTTTATGTGGGTGGAAATAAGTACTCAAAAATACCTGGTTACCAAATAATTTTTATAATCCTTTCTAGAAACATGAGGCAATGTTTCAATGACGATTTGAAACAATACTCTATGGTACCCCGTGTCTATCTCATGAATGAATATGTCCCCCAATAGATCCACTGTGAAAGTCTCCTAGATATGCATGAAATGGGATAAATTTATCAATCAGTTCACAATTACACATTTATAATTATTCTTATGAGGCATTCCACGAAGAACCACCATGAATTCCAAGGTAAAGTCATCCCACATCAATTTTTGGAATGGGGAACGGCTGTAGTAAACCACTAGGTCATTGATTCTCTTCCTTCACATGTGTATAGGTGTAGGATCATTCAAAAAACCCCGCAATCTCCCTTTTCATTCCCATCCACTAATAATATCAGCATAGGTCATGGTACAATTTGGTTAAACATAGATGTACCACCCACTTCATGGAATGAAAATTATGCATCATCTCTTATCACATACTTTTAGGAACAACAACATGGTTTTGGACATAAATTATCTCATCCTCATATATAGTCTAATCAGAAGGTGATTCCTCACCTTAAAGGATTTCCCTTAAGGATAAACACTTTATATCATCATTCTACATCTCCCCGATTCGGCTCAAAAGTGTGTCGACTCTACAGAAAAGGATACGAGGGCCATCTACTCCCATCCCTCCTAAACATCAATATCCATATCAGCTAGTAAATCCCTCATCTTCCACTCAAAACTAGACTCTTGAACAACCTGAGTCTATGTATTCCTATTCAAAGCGTCAATATCATTATTTACCTTCTTGGGTGTATATTATAGTTCAAATTAAAAAAAAATCATACACTAAGCCCATCTCTTATTCTATAAATTGAAATAATATTTTTAAAATATGTATTTCAAGATTTTGTGGTTAGTATATATAGTAATTTTTTTCCAATAGATAATGTCACCAAAACTTTAAGGCATAAACCACTAAATCTTACTCAATATCATATTTAGGGTAATTTAATTCATGTAGAATTAAATTTCATGACCCATATCCCACAACCTAACATCCTAACATCAGTACTACTCCATGTCTGATCCAAGATGCCTCACAATACAATGTATAATCCCCATTTAACTCATGTAGGATCAAAATTGGTGTAGTAGTCAAATTCTTCTTCAACACCTAGAATGAATTATCTCATGATTAATTCCATTAAAGTTTTATCTTCTTATTTTTCATTCCCAAAAGAATTTATGCCAAATGGGAAATGTCTTTGATAAACCTATTATAATAACCTGCCTAACCCAAAAATCTACATATATGAAAAACATTCGTGGGATTCTCCTAAGAAACCACTACATAATATTTCTATTGCTCAATTGACACATCGTACTATGAGATTATGTGACCTAATAAATATACCTAGTCAATACATAATTGACATATATATATATCTTGGAATATAGTCAATTATATCTTAGTTTACTTAGGATGATTTAAATAAGTTGGTATTGATCATCATGATCCTTGGAGTACACCAAGATGTTATCCAAAAAAACCAAACAATGATCCATATAGGGGTAGAAAATTCAGTTCATTAAGACCATAAATACATCTAGAGTGTTCATCATCCCAGATAGCATCATGATGAAATAAAATAGTCCATACTTGTAACTAAAAACAGACCTTGGTACATTAGAATGTATAAATCCCATATGATGATTCCCCAACATCATGTAAATGATGGATAAAAAACATGATCCTCTCAACTGGACAAAGATATTATTGATACATGGAAGAGGATACCAGTTCTTCCCATTCCTCTGGTTCAACATCCTATAGTCAACACATAAACACAAGGTCACATTATAATTCTTAAAAAACAAGACTAGAGAACCCCGATGTGATGTACTCAAATAGATAAATCCATTATCTATCAATTATACAAATTTAGTTTTAAGATCATGAAGTTATGTTAGTTCTATTGAATAAGGTGGAAAAGATACTAGTTCACCTACAAGAAATAGCTCAATTTTAAACTCAGGTTCCCCCTCTGATAGAAGACCTAAGAATTCCTCAGAATGAACATCATGGAATCATTCCAGTATGAGTAGAAAAAAATAATTCTTACCCTCCAATCATCTAACAAGAATATTGAAACCTATGGGGTGATATCCCCATGTTGATGAGAAAAAATCCATGCATGGCCTACTTGGATATCCAACTCTCCATGAAAAAACAAAACTATTAACCTCAGGAGACAAAAAGTTCACTATCCTATGGTAAAAATAAATATGGTTTTAGTATTATACTAGCCAATCCATACGCAAAATAAAGTCAGAACCTGAAATGAAAAGTATGTGTAGATCCCAAAGTAATTGACACTCAATAACCTCCAGAGAAGACCCCTTCATAAGCAGATGTCCCTTGAACATGCTCCCAATAGTGTGTCAATCATTATAACTCCACTAACAAACTCCACCATCAGACTCAAACCGTTCATAAGTTGATAAAATATAAAATAATGAGAGGATCATATTTCAAATAAGTAACTAGAAATTATAAAAGATACAAGTATAGTACCAGTGATTATCAATGGCCCAACCATGCTATCCACAGGTGCAGGCCAAATTATATGAAACCGCACTTCCCCTATTCCATGAGATGTAGTGTAAGTCCACATAGACACCCAACTCTTCTCATATGGGTGCTCATTCACTAATGTTCCCTTTCAACCACATAATCTTATGTTTCCATAGGAACTCAAAATTCATTTCTGATATGGTGTAGAAAGCACCCCCCCCCCCCCCATTATGTTACTACCCATCAGTCTAGGATTTCTATAATACCTCTATAAGTGACCCATATCATCACAGGATCAGCACTCATCTAGAGGTCAGGGACACTAGCTATAAATTTTACCATACCTACCACACTAGTGATAGTATATCATATTACTAATCAGAGTAAATAATCATTCTCTCTAGCAACTCTGATTTCTATTTACCTGGTTGAAATTCTCCTAGGGATGCTCCAAACTCTTAGAATACATAAATTGTGGGTATCCAATAGAAACCACTTACATTTCACTAGAATCATCCTTCAGGTTCCCCTCAAAAATGAGATCCTGATTCACCTCCTCAATAAACATATTCTATCATAAGATGTTAACCTGGGACTTAATATCACATTTTAACCCATCCTAGAAACACTTCATTGTGGTAACCTTATCTCTTACAAATGTTGGAACAATGAACTAAAAATTGTTGAAGTGACCAGAATAGTCCATCATAAACATAGTACCCTGGGTCAAATGCATAAAATCTATTGTTTTATCTTTCCTAATCACCTCTTGGTAAAAAATTTCTAGGAAATTATCCTAAAAATATTTCCTTTCCATATTCTCTACAATCTCCTCGTGAGTCTGAATATCCCACCATCTCTTCCCCGATACTCAAATTATATAAGCATCTAAATTAACACTTCTTTCTATAAGAGTCCATAAATGGTCAAGTATCATTTGGATAGACTCAATCTAGAACTCACCTACCTCATGTACACCATCTCTGATCAGTGTCAGAGGGTACCACAACTATAACTCCTATGTCATGTATAATATATTTCACATTTCCCACCACGGGCACCATTCTATAAACTGTATAAAATGCGAAAACTTCTCATGGAACTAATCTCTGGATCCCTCACCCAGAACTATCAAAGACTCTAAACCCACTATTAGAGGCACATTTCTATTTTGTCCTCATATTTTTCTATTAATAAGCATCATCATGGAGAAATATATCTATAATGGTAAAAACATCTTACGATACATAACAAATAATTAACACAAATAAATGATAGACATTCACATAAATAAATAACAAGTCAGCTTCCATACCTTGAAACATGGTCCAAACTGAGAAAATATCACTAACCTCAACCATCCCTTATCTGGGTTATGCATAACATAAGATAAAAAATTTTAAAATTCAATATTCTCATTAAAATCCCACCTATCTATTGTAAATTACCTCAGTTAGAATCATTTATAATTATAAAATTCTTATTATGGTCTATTTAATTTATAAAAATACTATACATGGAGAATAATTTTGCTTACAATAATACACACAGAACATTCTTTTCTGTGTGTGCATAAATTCATTCATGTCACATAAAATCAGGAGTGCATGGCATGATGTATGTAAACATAACTCCCCTTCCATACAAGGCCATGAATAAAACCTCAAAAAATAATAATATCATGCAATATGGGCATCAAACAAGGTTAAATAAAATCATACTATAATTGAAAACATCAATAACAACAATCCCACCTTGGGTAATTGGTTTTCCCTCATACACGGGTCTATTACACTAAAACACAAATCATGACCAATGGTCGACTCATCCTAGTATCATTTTAACCTTTCCAAAATTTTAAAACAACTGAAAGGAAAAGAAATTTATTTTTATACAACATTGTAACTTCCTGGCATAGGTTCCCATGTCGGAGCCCTATGACGGTTAGTTATGTGACCTCAAGCATTCCAACCAATACACCAAAGGCTTCTAACTACCAGTAAGGGTCTACTATATATATCATGGGGAGACATTACCCTCTTTATCAATGCAGAGAAAAAGTAGATATAAATAATCAATAGTTAAATGATAACAATAACTAGAATAATACCATAACCAATAAAGATTATCATCCCATGGTAATCTCAAAACATGAATAAATGACCATAAACAAAATATTAAGTATTCCATAACATAATAAGTGTAATGTATCAAATGAAAACCCAAAATAAAGACACACTGAAAACTACCCAAATAGTTCTCAACATCTGGTCTGGTTCCCTCATCCATGCCCTATCATGTATACTAACTCAGCATATAACATAAGAAACATGCTCTTGTCTTTTCTTGAAAACAAGAAGTCTATTTGGGTACTGATTAGATATCCCATGTAGTGTGTGAGTAAAACATAGTAGACCACAACAAATGGAATCTAAGATAGTATCATTCCTATAATAGTTTTTGTGGTTGTATTAAGAATAACTTAAAAATGATAAAGTAATCATTTTTCAAATTAAATGTTTCTTTAATTAACCACACAGTTCCCTAGGTTTAAGGTGACACCGAAACCAATAATTAATTTTGTTGTCCCATGTTGGAGTCTGAACCATCCCCCAAAGGTAAATTGCATTCCATTTATCAATAGATTTCATTAATCATTTAATTTAAAATTTCATATCCATAAAATGGGGTCCTAGATAAGAAGTTTGAAAGCCTGTGGGTATTTGGAGAAGTAGTAATTTTCCCAAAATATAATGATCACAAGCAACAAATATATATCTTGGGGGACTAGAGAGGTAGTCCAGAACTTCGTGGATATTTAGAGTTGAATTCCATTTCCAATAACTCTTTTTTCACACCAATCACATATATCTCATACCATGGTTCCAATTTGAAAACATCTTGTATCTAACACTTTTCTAATACCATTTATTAAACCAATTTCATAACTTCATTACTCAATCAATCTTTTTTTCCCATTATCCCATGAACAAAAAAAAATAATTAATACCTCTATTCCATAAATTTCATAATCCCTTTAATAAACCAATTAATTAATTCAATTCAATTGAAATTACCAATGTGGAAATTGCTATTGATCAATCACATACACCAAACTCAATTGAACACTATAGGAATTGGCATTTAGAACACATACCTCGACTTTATTGATTAACCTTTGCCAAACCGAAATCCACAATTTTATGTGGAATGATCGAAATCACAATAGTGCGGAAGATCTTGGACCAATACCTAAGACCAATATATAAATAAACCAGATTAATTAAAACCTTGATCTAAACCATCTTCAATAGAGTAAAAATCATACCTCTTCATTGGGAATGATATAGGAGAGAGAGATAAAACCAAAAAAAATAAATTACATACCATATGAGGGGTCAAATTCTACCCCGTGATCTTAAACATTAACATGAAGGGATTTGAAGAGACTTGGAATCCTCCCATGAGCTTCCAAAATAAAAGTAAATAATTTATTTCTTGGATAGATAAATTTTGGGTAAAAATGAAGTGGTCTATTAATTTTAATAAAAATTTTGGGGGCTTTAAAACCTATGTGCACAGTTTTCCAAACCGTGAACCTTAATTGTTTTACCCTATTCATGGGGTGAATGGTTTCTCCTAAGTGGCACATGGTTCGAAACAATATGTTCCCACCATTAAAATACCTTTTGTTTGAGGGTACATGGCATGCGGAGGGATTTCCCATGGTTTAGCTAAACTGTGTTCCAACCATGCACCACATCCTCTATCTCAAAAACGGGGTGCACTATTTCCTATGGAAAACTGCAAGAGTTTCCCTATCTTACACCAATGTGCACAACCACATGGGAATCCAATTTTCTTCAATTTCACCTAAAATATGGAAAACACAACCCAACCAATTTATAACCAAAAGAAAGGGTAAAAGAGTACCTAAAAACAAGCATGAAGAATCTCCAGAAATGTAAGGATCATATATTTCAACTCTCTATTTTATCTAACTAAGATATGAGGTTTACATTGATGTTTTATATAATCCTTCAGTAAAAACTGTTTATAATGTTGAGTTTCAATATTTTTTAACACAATCAGAATGTTGGTCAGTCAAAATAAAACAGTCAAACTCTAGAAGATATGATGAGGTCATGTTCAATTGATTTTCTAGTGTATTAGGATAAATTCCTTCCCCAAGTGCAATTATCATATAACAAAAGTTTTCATTCTAGAATTCAAATAGCACCATATGAGGCTCTATATGGGATGTGGGTTTTAACTCCAACAATATAGGATGAAAATGTAGATTGGAAGCTGATGGGGCCTAATCTTATCCAGGAGATGATAGAAAAGGTTCAAACCATTTAACATCATATGAAATCTATGAAAATTCAATATAAACATGTTGTAGGAAATCACAAATGAGTTCTGTAGTTTGAGTTTTAAGATAAAGTGTTCCTTTATATATCCTTATAGAATAAATTCATGAGGTTTGGGATAAAGGGAAATCATATTCCTAAATATCGGCCACTTCGAATTCCTTAATCACATCAGAGATATGACCTATCCACTACAACTACCTCCTTACCAATCCTGAGTACATGATATGTTCCATGTATCCATATTAAAGTATTACAAACTAGAACCATTACAAGTATCAAATCCATATATAGTGTCTTTAATGAATGATATTTCATCCTACGAGAATCTGGTGAAGGTATTTGATCATAGTGACAATGTTCTCAGAAACAAGAAAAATCACCTAGTCAAACTATTGTGGTCAAACAATAAGCTTGAGGAAGCTAAAAGATATTAGAATAGGAAATGAAACAGAAGTACCCTCATATATTTTATATTATGAATTGTAATTTTAAGGGTGATATTTCTAAAGGGGGGAAGAATTTACTGATCTGATATTTTAAAAATTAAATTCCATTTAAAATGAATAAATTACTTATTCAGAAATGAAATTATAGAAATAACATGAAAAACATTATTGATTTTGTACCATTATAAGTTATATCATTCTGAATTTAAAATACCATTAACCATCATATCTATTAATAATATATACATTTTATAGTGACCATTTTGGTTATTCTATATTGAGGGTGATGATAAAATCCAATTGACATAGACAAAAGATACAATGTCCTCAACTAGTAGGATCGTACCCTATAAAGACCAATTATTAGAACTTCTTAGGGAAATTGAATCACTATGATTTTCATTTGAGCAATTCTAAGATGATATTCAACAACTAAATCATGGGACAAATGATTTATGTGATAAGTTGATTCTTATCGAAGTTGTATCCCAAACAAGTTCATCGAACCACACCCAAGTAAGATTGACTATCTAACACCTTACCCTTAGGTCATAGGTTGGATTAATAAAGGGATATGATCTCCAACCTTGTAATATGAATTTTCATTTTTCAAATTTTCAATAAAATAATTATTATTTTATCCCTTTTTATTAAATTATATATGATTAAAAAATGAGTTTGATAAAAAATTGGTTTTGATACGATGAAACACAAATTACCTATTAGGGAAATATATAGTTTCAATTAAGACACTATTTTTGAGGAATTATATAATTTTTCAAATAAATTATATTTTAGACAAAAATTATTATATTTTAATATTTACTTAAATACAAATTATATTATAATTTATGAGGTCAAATTTAGTTTTATAAGGGCTGGAAAATTTTTATTTTCATAAAAACTAGAATCGTTCAATAATAGAGGTTTTTGAATTAAATGTTTAAATTTTAATATTTAGTGAATTATTTTGAAAATATAAATATTATTTCTAAAATCATCTCATAAATATTAGTTGATGGTAAAATTTTAATTATTTTCAGAGATAATCATTTTTCTTTTGATAAGAATCAATAAAATATTAATATATTGTATGTATTATGACATCATAAATGCTTAAAAGTAATGTAATAAATAATATAAAGAGTATCCCAAAACAAAATTTTGTTTTCCAATTTAAATATTTTTTCTGAAGTTATTTAATTAATTTTATAAACCCATAATGAATTATCCAAATCTTATATTACATTTTATTTTTTAAAAAATAATTATTTTTGAAAAAGAATCACTTCCATATAACCAAGGGTATTATTTTAATGGGTTATATTTAGGGAAATAAAAAATATCTAAAACCACTATTATTTTATATAAACCATGGGGAAAATGTTTTAAGGACTATTATTTGACTTATTTTATCAAATAGAGTCCAAAACCTATATTTTGAAATTATCAAATAATTCCCCTCTCTACTTATAAAAACCTCCAAGCCACCCATTCCTCTTCCCTCTAAACCATGGAGAAATATTTAACTATACCTTTCGATCTCTAGATCCCTTCCAAGGTGTTTTAAATCTCTAAAAAGATACACCCATGATTTTACAATATCTTCTCATGTTAAGGGATCCCCTCATTCTCTTCTTATTTCTAGATTCTTTTTTATTGTATTCCTTTTAATATCCAATTCTTCATTTTTAGAATTTATTTTTACAGATCCTTAATACATTCCTTTTTATTCCCAAGTGATGCAAGTCCCATTTCACTATCATTAAACACTTATCTGAATATATATCTACCCACATTTTGCTTTTGAAATTATCCTATGATTTTCCATGAAAAATATTTTTATAGTGAATACACATACTCATTTCCTATCAAAGGTATTCACCTAGATATACTTATAATCCATTAATTTGATATTTCCATTTATATTACCCACAATCCATATTTTTGGGATTAATTTCTATTAAATTAATCATTATGTTGTATGATCTATGTGGAATACTTATGCATGTACATGATAAGAATATGATGCAGGTCCCTGAATTATATATCCCTCCAACCCAATGGGTAATGTTTTTATCTATTGAGAAATCATATATGGACCACGATAGGTTATCCTTATAACAGTCTGTTATGATATCTATTAGCTAAATATTGACTTAAGTTTGTGATCTCATGTTAAAATTTTCCCCATCATTCCCATGTTTCTGTTATTTTATTATGTTAAACCATGCATCAATGTTAATGTTTATTATTTTCACCCGTCTTATATTACCACAATTTACCTCATGACTCACATATTATACTTTATAATATGATACTATTTTTTATTCTTTTACTCATCTTTAGAGCTCATCCATTTATTATGTACGTCCTCAGGTTATCCCATCCTATTTTAGAAGAGTTCTACAATTCTAAGGTCAAGTTGTGGAGTTTTTAAATAATGTTTTTGTAACCATTTAACATTTTACTATACTATGTAACTAATTTACCAAATACAAAAGGCCTCACAATATTATGGGGTTGTATTATTTGTACCTTCGTGTATTAAATTGTGAATTAACATGTATTAATGTGTGGGTTGTCATAGATATCAACAAAGAGGATCACATAGTTTTGTATTCCAATTATACAAGATAAATATCTTATTCTCCCATTATATTTGAAAATAAGAAATTAAAATTAAAATTCCCATGATAACATTTTCATATCTTCTATTATATCCCTAAAATCAATCAAAGTTCACTTTTTTGTACCCTAAGGATAGGAATCCCAATAAAAGTGTGAGATATGATGATATATAAGGGAAAACATGAAGCAAAATCAATAATATAAAAACTAATCCCTAAATAATTATTAAGTGATGAAAAATAATCAAATGTGTTATATAACTGATAACATTATAAAGAAATATATTTATGGATAACATAAAAGATAATTAATAACATATATAGGGAAAAATATTTTTATAGTTATACAATGATTATTTTAAAACATTATAATCCTACCATCATGGCCTCATTCCAAGAAATAATACATATATAAGGTATGTTATATTCCATATATTGAAGCAGTTTGTATCCTGAGAACTATTGATACAATAAGGTGATATCTAATATAATGTATCATCATCACTTATTAAGTAAAATTCGTTCAACATATGAAATATATAATTAATATTAATTATAATAATATAATTTCTTTTGAAATTAGTAAACATCTATATTGAAATACAAATATACAAGATTCCAATACATTCCCTACTAAATAATCTTTCAAACATGATCATAATAAATCTATTGGAATATGGTTGATGGTATTATTGAACCATATCCCCCTAATAAAGAAATTTTATTTATGAAAACATTTTTAAAAAACTAGTATAAAAATTCATCTAATTAAAGAAGGTGGATGGTATCATAAAAAAATCATAAGTGTAACAAAAAAGCATCATAGGATGCAAAAAGAGTTGTAAAGGTATACTATTAAAATTTTTGTATAAATCAAATTAATGAAGGAGAATAAATATACCTTATTTTGTAATGATTTACATATCCTTAAAAAGTGTTCAAATTAAAATGAAATACTATGGAATTTATATGGATATTGGAAAAACAAAACCCCATAGGAGCTATATCTTTTATAGCTAATGAGAAAAATGGAAATTAAATATATACAATCATTAGAAAACATATCTTATGATTATCAGAATAATAAAATTCGTGCATCACTTTCAAAAAGTTAAATTGTTAAATTTTTAAATGCCATAATTTTAAATATAATTAATTATAAATAAATTACAGTAATGAAGACTAAAAAATACATTAAGTTTTCCAAAAGTTCATATGAAAACATTTGGAAATAATTTACTATTAAAAACTATCTTCAATAATGGTTCCTTGAAAACAAAAATAATGTTTCAAAAGGTGAGTTGAAAAAACTATAAACACTTTTATTTATAGAAAATAACCTTTAAAAATGTAACACTAATCGATACATTAAGGTTATCTTTATGATATTAATAATGGATGATAAAACATAATATCATGAAAAGAAAAAAAAATTAATTTAAAAATGTAATTTTTGAAACCCACACCATAAAAAGGCTAATAAATAATCATTTCTGAAAAAGAAAAAACGGACATTGGTTATCACATGATTTAAAAAAAAATTAGATTTCCAAATAAAAAGGATAACAGTGGGTAAAATTGAAAATATGCACATGGAATAAAAAAACTCTTTATAAAGAATGTGTGTATTATTATCAATGTTATATTTTCATGAAACATAAATTTATAAAAGAAGGGGACTGGAATTAAAAAACATCATAATAATAGAGTGATAAAAGGGAATATTATATGAAATAAGAAACTTTATAATATATGTTACATAGAATAATGAAGTTTCTGAGGTGACATTATTACCCAATTAAATGAAAGTTTTCTTCACAATATTCCTTGAGAATATCATAATCAATGAAGTAAAAAATATTTAGAAAAGATATCGTGAGAAGGAATTATAAATCTATTGAAAAAAATGTGTAATTAAAACATTATAAAATAATAGGTTAAAATAAAAAAACTTATATAAATGGGATTCAATAATAATCTTGGCAACTCAATGAAATGGAATTGATTTATGAAAAATCATTACATCATTAGTGAAAGTTGAGTAAAAATAAAATTTATATAAAAAATAATATGGATTTTTAAATACCTTTAAACTAATATAAACATGATAAAAACCCTCATATGGAATTATATCCATCACACAAATTAGAATAAGGGGTGTATATGGCATAAGCATCAAAGGAAAAGAATGACATCAAAAATCCATCAAAAATTTGGTAATAATTGAATATAATAATTAGGAGTTAATCATGAAAATAATTTTAAATAATATGAAGGAATAGTTAATAATTATAATTAATTAAGATTAGGATGTTATTTCAGACTATAAAATAATAATTTGTGTTTTATTAGAAAATATGCCTCAATGAATGGAAACTATAGAAAAAACCCCTACCTCAAATCTCAACATCCATGAAGGTTCTTTAGACATTGTTACAAATGTCATTAAAATATTAATAAAAAATTTTAAAAAAATAATCATGAATATAATGATTATTATTTTTTGTTTATAATAATTAATTAGACAATCATTAGTTAGTCTCTAATTACTTTTATAATCATATATTTTAATTCAAATAACCTCACACATGTTCTATAACTAGAATGTCAAACCCATTAATTGATAATAATTTATTCAACATAGTATCTATAATGGTAATAGAATAGATTTATTATAATGGTTTATAAAGTTATAATTTCATTCCATGTGTTTCTTATTTATATTTCATGAAGATGGAATTAATGATGAGATTATTTTGGTAATTTTAAACAACTAAGAGATGTTATATTAATAAAAATAAATATGTTAATATAAAAATCCAATAAGCATAATGATAGTATAAAGATCATGTTTGTTAGTTAAATATTTTATTATCATCGCCTTTTAAGGTTGTTTATGAAAAACAAAATGTTTCTCTCTATGGAGGTAATATACTACATGTATTCATGGATTATGTATTCTTTTTCCAAAAAAATGGTCAAATGTTATGAAGTGATATATATTATAAAAATAAAAATCATATTATAAATATAATATAAATTAATTATATAAACAAATTTGATCATTCATTTAATTCAAGGATTAAAAAATCACATTGCTCTTAGAGGCAATAGTCTACATTTACACACAATAAGAGTTTTCACTTTTCAAAGTAAAAAAAGTAAATGGTAATTAATTATAAATACTTAAAAATAATAAATTTATTTATAAAAATAATATTTATGTAATTTTATTTTAATAGAAAAAAATTATAATTTCTTTAGTTTGAGGGAAAATGAATGTGATTTAATAAAAAGGGAGTGGTTGGAAATTTTGACCCAACTCTTTGGAAAATCACCTTTCCAAATTTGATTAATTCTTTGAGATATGGTATATTGATGAAAAAAATACCTCTAGGATATGTTTAACGTTGTTTTGTAATTATTAGATTAGATTTTGGTGGAGTCTATGAGTCCTGCAGTGTGAGTAGAAGTGGTGTGGTAATAGTTCCTTTTAAATATAAATGGAGTGGCATATTTATAATAAATTAAAAGGAAAATTCACTATTTAAAGGTAAAATGGATACAATAAGTGGATAATAATGGATTTTGGGAATTGTAATTTAATTTTATCCATGTCCTTCTATTTTGGAATAAAAAATTAACTTGTTTTTTTGTCATCTACTCTAAAATTTTACACTTCTACCATTTCAAGTTTTTACCATGAAAAATAAATTATATGTAATTGACTTAATTTTTATACCTAAAAATAAAAGGGCCTTTATCACATATTTTGAACCTAATTTTCCAAATATTAAATCCATTTCATCAGATAATATTTATAATGCTGAAGAAAATTAATTTTAATATTAACGTAGATAACTTGAAAATTCCATATTCAAAAAATGTATTTTATGATTAAGAATTATGATTAAGATAAAATTATGATTTATGATGATTTTATATTAAATTAATTAGTTTATTATTAACTAAATAAAATTTATGTGACTTTCATAGAAATTTAAAACCAATGTTCCCCATGAGAATACATAATGAAATGAAATTCCAAAATAGTTATTGTTTGAATAATATATAACATAACATCTAATTTTACAATGAGAATGTATCCAATTTGTATCTCCTAATGATTGGAATGTATAATATCTTAGGTTCAATACCTATTTGGTTTGGGTACTATTACAGTACTTTGCTAGTGGTGATGGAGATATTGATGTAGGCAGGTGGTGATACAGGCATTGTGACACCGGTTGGACGATACAGACATGACACAACACTGGGAATTCAGGCCATGTAATGGGCCTCATTCTCATTTGGCCTTTGTTACAAGTAATAATTAAATAAGGATTTATGGGTGGGATATCCTATTGGGGGATATAGCCAACATTTTGGACCTATGTGTGTGGTGTGTGTGTGCGTGTTTGAATGTAATAGTGCCACCAAGAACCTAATATATAAATATATATATATATAACTTAACTTATGATTAGTTTTATAATTATAGAATATTTTTTTAATGAATAATTTTATTCCAAATATTCATCCATGATTAATTAAAATATTTTATACACTTATATTTATTTATTATATAATGATAATGTTGTAAAAATCATAGTATTGGGAAAAACCATATTATCTCTCTTCACCTAAAAGTAAATCTAATTAGAAAAGTCAAAAAAATCTACTTAAGAAAATATTATTTTGATAAACCCAAGAAATTCTTAAATTTTTTTAATTAAAATTATAAAATTTGAGAATTTTACTTTTAAAAGGTAATATATAATAGAATTAAAGTCATTTTTATAGAAACAAGACGTTTTAAGTATTAACAATAATTATTTTTCTTACCTATCAGTTAATAATTTGTATTAATATATTATTTATATCCATAATATATATTAAATTTTTTTAAAATGACATATTTAATTTCTTAAAATAAAAATATATAGTGCATAAAAAGAAATTTTTTAGGGAAATACATTTTTAATCATAAAATGGTCTTATTTTTTATTTAGGTACAATAATTGAATTTTATCTATGAATTGGTACAAAAATTACCCTTTATTATTCATTGTATATTTTTTTAACATGACTACATCTACTTATACTATCTATTTAAATAGCTATATTATAATAGTATCATTAAATTGTTATAATATTTTCTTCATAAACTATTTTATGGTTTTGTTTTTGTTCAACATTTCATGTGAAACAAGATATCCAACATAGTATTTGTTTAACTAAGATTTGGATATTTCAATATCAGTGTGTCATATTTTCACCCAATAAATAAATAGAATCTCGGAATATTTAATAATTACATTCTAATGAAATTATAAAAGGGTATATATAATATAGAAAAGACTCAAGGTACAATTTCTAATGACATATTAGCCTAACTATCTATGGTAATACTAGGAAAATAATTTATTCCACAATAATAGAAATTTCCTCAATAATGAGTTTTTCTGTAACCATTTGATAATTGAGTCTCTTTTTATTCAGTATTAAAACCCATATTGTATAATTTCATTCAAATAGATTTCATAATCATTCATTCAATTATAGACTATACTATGTTGATATGAAATCAGAATTACCTATTTTGAAAATAAATGTTTCCTTAATTTATATAGAACCAATCAATTCTAAAAACACATTAAATTTCTGTAATGAAGGAATAATTATATTTTTTTTCATGTACAATCCCACCATCTTCAATTTAGGATGCAATAATCACACAACTAGAGGTTTTATATAATAATTTAATACCAAATAATTGGGGAGGGTATTTAATGATCTTAAAAAACATTAAAATAAACTAGAGTTCCTAAAACGAAACTCCAACATACTCCACAACTCTAGAGTGTAGGATATTCTTTCCTTAATTTACATGACCCACATCATCAATTTCCATCACATAGGCCCTTACAAATTCCCTTGATTTGGGAGGTTTTCTATGATCATCATCCTTATTAACCAATGTATTATGAAATTGACTAGGATAATTTTCACATCTCCCACTTTAAATACATGGAATTTTTATATTAACCTTAGGTGAACTTTATTTTCCTTCATATTGTTAAGTAAACTCTTCATTTTCAACTATAATTAATTTATCTCTATCCTCCATTCCACACATAAATTATCTCCCAATCCCTAAGTAATTGTTTATTATATTGGTTAAGGTATGTGTAATTTGTAATGATTAAGTGGTTTTGTTTAGTTTGAGTGCTCTGAGTGGCGATCTGAGGGTTTTTCTAAAGGAATTGGTTTGAAAGTTGGCTACAATAGATGATTCATTTCTCTAATCCTGAATTTATGATGTGAATTAATTCTACATAGAATATATTATTTTCATTTTAGGATGAGAAAATAACTAATTACTTTGATTGTTTTCACATCATAAATAGGTATTTATGATTTTATATTGAGGCACTCTATTTTATATTAAGGCTCTTCTTTTCATATTGAGGCATTCCATTTTCATGTGAACAAAAATATAATTTGAACTAGGATGTGGAAATACTATGGAGCCACCACCTATGTGGGAATCTATCAAAATTAAATTTCTATATCCATGAATAGAATTTCATTGGGAAAAATATTTCAGAATAAGTAATTTTAGTTTATCTTGATAAGTTCAGGGCTATCATTTCATGGGAGAAACCATGGAAGTTCATTGAGTTATGGAGATTCCAAGATCTGGAAAGATATTATAGGTGGTTTTTCAAGGATCTATAAAACTTATAATCATATTTTTATACTATTAAAAATAAAGTGGTGAAACATTAATTGCAAACTAAATTTAAAGAATCTTTTAATGATATAATATTTATTCTAACATATTCTCCTATTCTAATCATTCTAGAACTCGATAAGGGATATATGTTATATTTTGATGCTTATTTCACTATTAAATGGTGTGTTATAATAAAAAATGATCATGTGGTGGCATATGGGTCTTGTTTACTTTATCCACATTAGAATAATTACCTTATTCATGATTTTTAGCTCACCATTATTATAAATGAGCTTAAGTATTATAGAAACTATAAATTTTGGAAGGTGTTCATGGTCTTTTCTGATCATAAGAGTCTGAACTATATCTTTTCTTAGAATAAACTAAATATTAGGTAGAGAAAATGATTGTAATACCTTAAATTTTTTTAATTTTACATCACCTATTCCATGGGGATGGTAAATATCATTGTTGAAACTCTTAGATGGAAAGTTTCATCGCATACTATCTTAGAATGGAAAAATATGGAAACCATATATTGTGGGGATACCATTTCTAGTTGGACTCTCACTTTTAATGCAATTAACTACTTGGGAGAATAGTTTTTGTCCCATTATCAATTAGGAATTTAGTTTTATGTTATTTTAGTAGTTCTACATAGTTCCTTCACCCTTGATATATGAAGATATATTATTATATGGGACAGTTTTTCTAATGGATTGGCTTGAAGTGTAAATTTTTTAATTATGTTTCCCATTATTACACCTACTATCAGATAAAGGGTAAGATCCTAAATCACATTGTTCTTTACAAACATCTTGTAATGCCAATATGGAAATGGGATGAGGTGTCTATGGACATCATCATTGAATTACCATGGAATTCCATAGGAAAGAATGCTCTCTAGGTTATGATTGATCAATTAATGAATCAACTAATTTTATTCTGATCATTGAAACCACTAAAGTTGATATCCCTATAATCTATACATATAGAATATTATGAAGTTCCATGGTGTACCCACTACTATTATCTCTAAAAGGGATTCAAATATTACCTCATAGTTCTTGAAGAGCCGCCATGAGGTGATAGAGACTTAGTTTAGATTGATTATTACATACATTTCATAGATAAGTGTCTAGAGAGAGAATCCTATATAGATAATATATGATATTTTTGTGCCAATTTATTTGACTTTAGTAGATCATGGGAAAACCTCCTTGGACTAGTTGATTTCAATTATAATAATTGTTACTATATTTCGATCAGAATGGATCCCATTGAGGTGTTGTATGGTCTACTATGCATGCCATATATTTATTGGGAATATGTGGGAGTGTCTTCTCTCATGAGAATGAGTCTTGTTCTATAGTTAGCATCACGGATTCAGGAAATAAATTAACACTTTTTTATTTCATAGATTTAGTAGAAAACATATACATATCGTTGATGACATTCTTTGGATTTTTCCATTTAGGACAAGGAATTCTTGAAAATTTATCCTTGGTTGCATCATCGTTAGCTTGGAAATATGGGAAGAGATGTATAATTTATATTGGATCATTTGAGATCACTAATCTCATCAGATATTTTTCTTATAATTTTGTGTTATTGGCTCAATTAATGGTTATTAGGTATGTTTTTCACGTACCTTAGTTCATGTATTACCATCATTATACTTTCCATGTTTTGATTTGGGAGTAGATTGAGTTGGATCCTGTTGTTTCTATTGTATAGAAACTAGTTTTGGTCATTGAATATCAAATAAAATCCTTTGAAGGAAATTATGTTCCATTATTTAAATAGTTATAGTGGTATGTATCAAATTCTCACAATACATGGAAGAACATATTGTTAGTAAGGGAATAATGGATATATATTTTTTTAAATAATACTTATTCTTCAAGAATTTTTTAGGAGAGAAAGTCATGTGGTTGGGAGAATTATAACATCTTGTTTTGGGTACACTCCCTGTTTAATTTTTAATTGGTTGACATTTGGGTTCGAGTTATGTCGGAGGGAATCCAAGGTATTTCTAAAATAATTGGGATAAGTACTGGATATATGATCTTGTTCACATCATGATTAACACATTCATAATTTGAATTAATTATATTAATAATATAAAAAAATTATGATTTAAAAACCCTTAACTATGTGAGATGATATTTATATTGTGAATGCCGCTTTTAGGATTTTTTGTTAAGGGGATGTGTTTTCGAGCATATCATCCATTTTGAATGATTAAATTATGAATTCATAATTAAAGCTATGAATTATAATTATTCAATAAAATTAAAGGTTTTCAAAATCCAACATCTTTCTCATTTATCTTGTACCTTATTATACTTAACCTAGGTCCTCTCTAGGTGATTTTGGTTGAATTATACTCTTCTGGGTTTCTCCATTAGAAATTTTATTTCTCGATTGGTTTTTTACTCCAATTTCGTTAAGAGTGATTGATTTATTCTCATTTTATTCATTTATCATGGAATATCAAGTGATTATGGGATTAATTTCTAATATCTAATGATAATTTTTTCATCCTTCCGAAATATTTTCTAGATACCATGTGTGATTGTCTTTTGGATGTGGGTTCTCTTGTCAGTTATGGTGTGTTGTTTTTTCTGTTGAGGTTTGTGTCAATATACCTTATCTACAAACATATTTTCATTTAGGAAGCATGATTTTATATTGTGATAATCATGTATAGGTTCTCCATTCATTGTTACTATGTTCTTTAACTTCTAGTGTGTGTGGATACCATCATTGTTGGAGTGTCCCAAGTTTAAGTTAGGTTATTATGTTTCTAGAATATGCTATATGAACCATGAATTCTATTGATTTATTAAATATATTTATAAATTAATTGTTATGATTATTTATTGATATATTTTTTGTGTAAAATTAGTTTCTAAAAAATACGAATTTCCCCTCATTATGGTAAAAGAGATTGTTTTTTCAAATAATTTTGAAATATATTGTAAAATTGGCTTTAAAATAATCCTTTAATGGTTTAAAGGGTTGTTTATAATTGTTTGGGAAATTTGGAAGACCATTTAAATATATTTGATATATTTTTTACATGGGATGATTGGTTACATAGGTGGAAGGTGTAGTTTTGGGCCTCATCTATTGGTATTGTAAGGGGGTTCACTTATTGGGTGCCCTATCATTTTCCTATCATAGATACACTGGACCAAAAAACATGATTGAATTTATAAGATCTTCTCTTTTGGGGGTGTTAATTTATTCCTCTAAATTTGATGTATGTTATCTAGGCACTCGAGTGAGAACTATTCTTTGATTGATATTGAGGTATGAGGGACCTAGCTAGCCTGACCTTATATTATCCTTGGACTGTTTTACTTTTTTGTCTTTGTATTTCTTAGTTTTATATAAAATTATATATTCTTTGATAGATGTAAATGTCAATTAAAATTCTGTTTTGAAACTATTTAACCAATTTTTTATGAAATATTTGTAAAATGGGAAATGTTTACATCGATTTTGACTGAAAATATATTTAACTATTTGTCATTCATTGTTTTATTTTTATTTGAGAATAATAGGATTATTTTACAGAGATTTGATATAGAACACCTGCATGTAATCCAACTAATCCTATTTAGATAACATCTTACACACTCTATTTTGGGTCAATAAGCCTTTTATCTCATATAGAAAAGTAAAATATGTCATAGTGATGTAGTGAGGTGTATGTCAGATGGGTATGGTCAGCTGGTGGGGAGATGGTGGCAAGATTCCCACATATCACATGGAGTAATAGTATTCATATTTTGGAATCACTTTTTTTTGGACATGTACTTGGGATTTTCTCTTGAAACCTTGGGTTCTATCGCTACCATTATCTCTCAATTGTTACAGGATATATATATATATATTATATATATATATATATATATATCTGTGTGTGTGTGTGCGTGGATGGGTGGGTGTGTGTATCAAATGTATCTCATTTTAGTTTGGGATAAATAATTCCCTCTTGTTGTTATTCATTTCTCAGATCCCAATTTAAATCCAATGGGGATTAGGAACACCCTTTGGGTATTATCATGATATGGTTGAAATACTAGGTGGATGGGTTTTCCAGGTTGTGTAGTGTCACATATCCTTAGTTTCATCTTCCCATGTTCTTGACACATAAGTAACTAATTATTCTTTCCAGCAGCATCATTGTCACCCTAGCATCTATGAAAGCTTATCATTATCTTCTTCGGTGTCTTTAGTAATTCAACTATGTTAACTTATTGATTCATAATTTATGAAATCCGATTTGGAAAAATAAAAAAAAATATCACCCTATAAACATACTATTTTTTCTCATGGGGACAATCACCGCATTTCCCATCAAATTAGTTGTTAACATCATTTATCCTTCCCTTCACATCCATTGAACAAGTAATTTATAAATTTCATTCATAAATAATCCTATGGATATCTATCATTTAATTTATGTTATCCACTTTCATTTATTACTAGGTTCTCTAACATAAATATATTCAAATCCAACATAATTTTATAAAAAAATCTTTTGAATCGACCAATGAATATCCCCATGGAGTATCAATATAGTTGTGTAGTTGGGCCCACATATTTTGCATCATATGAAGTTGGAGTTACTACCCGACAAATATTTTTAATAAAATTACCCATAAGGGCATCTATGCCAGAACCTAGATCCAAATTTTTATATTCAAATAGGTATTTCATTTGTATAAAATGAAACACTCTATACATTACCAAAAGATTAGGATTTTTACCTATATATAGATGTATCTCTAAGGTCTATCAGAGGCTAATGTTCTCTGATATTTTTCCCCAAATTCTAGTTCCCAATGTTACAACTAAATATTCATTGATAACTGGTGTAACATCTCAAATATAGAATCTTTGAAATACTAGTCACTATCTTACCCTACTAAAAGATAAAATAGATCATATCACAAAAGATCAAACATTTTTATAGTATTGGTAGTACATATATAGACACGATTATAATTTTTTCATTGAAAATATAAAATATATCTTAGAATCCAAATGGTAACATTTTCAATTTATTTTTTAAATCCAAAATATAATTCAATGTTTTATTTTGGGTATCATTGGGTTAGAAACAAATTAACTCGGTGAGATCTAATTCTCAAGGATGAAAAAATATAGTCGAAGAAATCATAGAATTACCAATTATTGAATAATATGGGGGTGATAAAAAAATAATCAAGTGATCCATATAAATAATAACCTGAAATAATAATATATCAGTGGATGAAATAAAAACAATAACATCATATATATTAATAACTTGTTTAATTGTGACATAATTCACATTTCAAACATAATAATATTTCCAATAAGGAAACATTCCAATATATAATACATATATATAGAGAGAATATTCCAAATACCAATGCTATTTTTTAATATGAGTCTCTGTTATGAATTAAGGGGTTATCTAATATTTAGATGACCTTGTCACTTCCTAATTACAATTCCATCAGTATAAGAAAAAAACAAATAATTATTAAATGAATAATAAACGTTATTATTAATCAATCAACATTTATAATGAAATACCAATAAATGGGCTGTGAATACTCTCCACAATCAATAATAGGGAGAATATGATAACAATTACTTCCATAAAAGAAGGTTTAGGGTATTATTAGACCATTCCCCATATGGGAAAAAATGGATTTCATGAAAAACATACTGAAAGCATCATGGTAATATGCCATCCATAAAACATTAATTAATGGTATCATAAGAACACATCACATATGGAATATAATGAACATTAAATGATGTTTATATAGATTAAAACACCATTTTAGGATTATTTGATAACTTATGTCGATGAAATTAATAATAAATATTATTTTTTAGAAATAGTTTAAATATCCCTAATATGTTATCTATTAGAAATAAAATAATATGGAAGTTAAAATTTGATTCATAAAACATTAATCTATATAGACTATATATTTTATATTCCATAGAGAAAATTGATATGAATCTTATTAGATTTTTTATAAAACATTTCATAAAATATTTATAAGATGAATTTGTTATGAATCACTTTAAAAAATAATTTTTAAGAAATTAAAATGTTTTAATTTTCAAAAACATTGTTTGAAAATAAATATTAATAATTAAGCTACAAAAATTCCTAATTGTTTCAGAAATTTGAGGTGATCTTTCTAAACATTTTCTTTTAAAAATAATCTTTAATAATGAAGCCTTGAAAAATACATAACTGATTCAAATAGATGATATGAAAAAATTTAACATTTTGAATATCAATTTTAAACATTAATATTGGATCCATTGAAACAACATAAATTTTATCTTGAGGAAATGTATATTGACATATAAAATAAATTATTAAGAAAGGAAAAAAAAATTTGTATTTTTGAATACCATTGTTGAAACACACATCGTAAAAAAGATAATGAAAATTCCTTTTGAAAAGGGAAAAATATAAATCTGAATTTTACATGAGATAAATCATAAACTAGTTATAAAATATAGTGGATAGAATTGGTGATATGATAAAATATGGGAGTGAATGAAAAATATCATTTAGAAATAATAAGATTTATTGTTTCCATCATTATACTATTATGAGAATGAAATTAATCAAAGTTGATGTTTTTAATTAAAAAAACTTGTCAATAAGAGAAAAGATTATGTATCTTATGAAATATGAAGTTGTAGAATATTAGATACTTAGAAAAACTAATTTCCAGAAGTAACATTATAACCTAAAGAAATTAATTTTTAGTTAATAATATCTCATACGGATACCATAATCATTGAATTGATAATCCTTTTGAATGTAATTAACAATATAAAATTTTATATCCACAAAAAAGAAAGTCTAATTGTAGTTTTATATTGTAATGTGAAAAAATATATCATCTTATTAAAATAGGGATTTAGAATAATTATCATAACTGAATGAAAGTAAATTTAGATATGAAAACCCCTTATTCAATTAGTAACCCTTGAATCAAAATCCCACAAAAAGAGAACATAAGATAAATTTTTTAATCTAGTTAATTATATGATTGTTTTTAGAAATGAAAATATTTCATTTTTACGACATATAAATGGAAACATGTTATGTATAAGGAATAAGTTTCAAAGAACACAAAATTTAGATGATAAATCCCTTAAAAATATGATAACACTTGAATCAAATGAATTTGAAGGATGTATTCAAGAAATTACTTCTAATTACTATTAATTAAACATTATTACTTATAATATAAGTTAATGGGATAGTATTTACACAATATATAAGAATAATAAGTTCTTATCTTAAAAACAAGCCTCAATGAATGGAAATTGATAAGTTAACCCTTACCATAACACTTAAAACCCATAAAATTACATTAACATCCATTAAAAAAACCATCATAATAACTTATTTTATAATCTTATTAATATATTTTACCATTTTTTTTCTCTGGTTATAATCATATATTATCTATTGAATAGTTAATAATCACTTATTTTATGTATCAGATGTTGTAATTAAAATAATTTAATACGAGATTTTTAAATTGTATGTAGAACTAATTCATTGATAATAAGATAATATTTAACTTATAATTATAGTTATATATATATATTTTATATAGTAGTTTATATTTTTTAATTTTTTTCCATGAATGTTTTATGCATGACATAGAGATAAATAATTGAAGACGAGAATATTTTTGTAATCATTAATGAGTGAGAGATGTAATATTATTAACATGTAATATATTAATGTGAACCTTCAAAAACATTAAAAATTATTTTCATATAATTTTTTTCATTAAATTTTTATCCTAATAATTTATTTATGGGTGATGAAAAAATTTATATCTCTCTATTTGGAGGTGGTAGTTCGCACATACACTTGAACGACATGTTTGTTTTCCATAGAATAGGATAAATGTAGTAATTAATATATATTTTTATAATCATTACGATTTTCTAAATATACTATTAATTCATTATTTATACATTTAGTACAATCCATTAATTTCATAAATGAAAAATAATACACATCATTCATGGAGGTGGTAGTCTACACGTCCTCACAAATGATGTTTTCATTTATCAAAGAAAAATGGTGAATGGGTATTTAACGATTAATCCACAAAACAAATACCAATTATAGTTATTTAATTATATTATAATGATAATTGTATTATATATAGAGTTATATTAAGAAACAAAAAGATATATATATAAAGAGAGTGATCAAGAATACTTACCTTTCTCCTTGGTAAAGCTCCTTTGGAATTTGGATTAACTATTTCAAATGTGGTATTTTTATTCAGATAAGAACATATAGGATGTGTATGGAAGTTTTTTTGAGTTATTTGGGAAGTATTTTTTCAAATATAAGAGGCATTGGGTATGATGAGAAGTGTAATTATGATGTTTTGTTTTATAAGTAAAGGGAGTGACGTGTTTTGTAATAATATAAATGGATAAGTCACTATTCAAATGTCAAATGGATCAAATAAGAGGAAAATAATGTATTAGAGGAATTTGTGTGGTCAATAATGCCTCAAAAATATATTTTCAAGCTTTTTTTGAAAATTATTTTAGTATTTTACACGTAAATTTTTTACTTTTACCATTTTTTATGTTTACCGCTGAAACTAATCTTTACCTATGTAATTTAATTTTGATTCCTAAAAATAAAATAGGACATATTTCATAATTTTAGCGATGTTATCCTAAATTTTAAATAAATTTTATTAAATAACATTCCAATATTTGATAAAAATTAATTTTAATATTAGTGTATATAACACATAAAACACTTTTTAGAACAATTTGATTTTTATGCATAAAAATTGTGTTCCAAAAAATTATAATTTTTTAAAATTTATATGATATTTATTTGTTTATTATTAAACAAATAATTGTTATGTGACTTTTAAATCAATAAAAAACCTAATTTCATAATGAAAATAGTTAATTAAATGAATGGATAGAAAGAAATTTTATCAGAATAGTATATTACTTAAGTTCCAAAAAGTTTTTTAAATCAAAAATGGTATTTATAAATGAAATTTTTTATTTCAAAGATTTATCCTTGAAAAGATAATTTTTTTTATAAGTTCTTAATTTGTTCTTAAATAATTACAATATCCTATATGATTTAATATTTGTAAAAACATTAATTTTACCTATTCACTTTATAATCAATCATTTCAGAAAAGTATCAAAAAATTGTCCTAAGATAATATTTTGTTATAAACCCACTAATTATGTTAATATAGTAAAATAAAAATTCTAAAATTTTGTCATTTTATATTTAAAATTAATTATAAAATATAATGACAAACTCTTTTTATTGGAAAATGACTTTTTAAGTATAAATTTTTTTATTCTTATTTCCTTTCAATTACTAACTAGCATAAATATATTATTCATATCAATAATTTATTTTAATAATATTTAAAAAAATTGTTTATTTTCTTAAAATTAAAATTCATAGCTTATAAAATTATATTTTACGGAAATTACCTTTTTAAGTATAAAATGATATTATTAGTTATTAAGGTATACTAATTGAAATATATGAGTGAAATGGTGTAAAATGACCTTTTATTTTTATTTCTGTATGGATTTAAAAACTTGGTTCCTTTTTTTATATTAAGAAATTCAATGGCTACATTATGACAGAATCATTTAATACATAAAATTTTGTCTTTATAAAACGAATCATGGATTCATTTTTGTTCAGTGTTGTATGTAAACTAAGATGATCAAAATAGTATTTATTTATAATATAATTACATATTTTAATCTTGGGGTGTCAGATTATCTCATTTTTCCTTTTTATATAAATTAAAATTATATCAGTTTGACATTAAATTATAAATTGAAATTTAAGCAATTGGAAAATATATTAATTATTGTTGATTTTTCATCATTTTCAGTAGAGTTAGAAGTTTTCTGGCTAATATTTTCTTTTTTTCTAAAATAATATCTATCAAAATTTTATTTCTCAAAATTGAAGAATTGGGATCATAAATCATTCACAAATGGAGTGACTTCTCCTATTAATATATTACTTATACCTTTATCATGTACCAAAATATTCATTCTAGGTTAAAAATTCACATTTCATTATTTTATTAGATGTAATAGCCTGTTATTCTTCTAATAGGTATGTTTTAATCCTTGTCATGGTTTTCCATTTTCTTTATCTGGGTAGGGTGGAGAAGGAATTTGTGGGATACCTATAATGGTGACGTTAGAGTTTTTTTGGATTCTCAGCATAAAACTATTTGTTCTGTAGCCTACTTGTGATTTACATGCATTTTAATATGGTTATATGTCATGTAAGTTATAAATTAATAATAAATATGTTTTTTACAAAAGTAGATGGTTATTTAGGTGATTTGTGGAGTTTTCAATTATAGGACATGTAATTGGGTTACACATCGTGTAATGTCCCATATATTGTTTTTTAAACATGTTCCTCAGCTAAAAATTTTATTTACTCATTTTTATATTTCTTTTATCTCAACCTAAGAGAATTACCCATGAAGTTTTGGATCCCTCAAACCATTTCAGATCATTTCATTCATCAATCAGTCATGGTTCTGAATGCTGTGTGAATTTTTAGGTATGCATTCTCCTTGTTAATTCATCTCTTTCTGTTTCCCTCCTTGGGTTTTAATATATAATCTAGGGGTTGATGTATCTAATCCCCATATTTTTTGAATTTTTTCTCTTTGTTGAGTTCCTAGATCTTCTGTGACTTCATTCTAGTTGGTGGATTTCATTGTGGGCTTTGTATTTCCAAGAGAAGGGTAGGTGATTCTGTCTTGATGCTAAATTTTTATTAATCTTAAATTTCTTGGTTGTTGATTTAAAATTTTTCACTATTTTAAATGAAATTTATTTCAATATAATTAAAAAATCCCAATTCTAGGGAATTAGGGTTTTTGGAAACTGAATTTTGGATTAAAATTGGGAAAACCCCAAATTCCATTGAATTGAGGTGTGATTGTGAAATTGATGGAAATTTTTGGGGATTTAAATGATTGAATTTGAGTTATGAAATTTATGGAAATTTTTACAATTAAATTATGGAATTTAACTATAGAAAATGAATTGTGAAATTGAATTTTTGAATTGATTTTAAATTCCTATTTATGAAATAAATTTCTTTAAAATGGTTTTGATAGAAGACTTTATGTTTTATCCACAAAAAATGCATGTTTTGATTAAAAACTCATTGTGGTTTTTAAATGGAAAATTTTAATTTTGAAATGTTAGAATGTGTTTTAATTATCTTTTATATTATATTAAAATAAATTTCACTGCATTTATTTGTATTAGAGAACATGTAAGCCTATGTGGTTAGTGAGTTATTTGGGGAAAACATTCATAAATGGGAATACCCTAGCACCATATTAAAGATTTATAACACTAAATAAATACATCATAGAATATATTATTCCCAAGTGGGAAAAAGATGAGCCATATCTTGATATTTTTGAGGGATTTGTGTTCACATTGTAGTTATTATCACATGATAGTGTGAGGATCCCATAAACTCTAACTATCGTACCTATTGGATGATTACCATGAATCTAGATTTTTTATATACGAGATATAAATGTATACTAATGTTTTTGAACTATTTTACATGCCATCAAGTTTATATAAACTAATTTATAAAAAAAACTATTTAATTCATTTCATTAAAGTACTTCCATCATTTTAAATGTAAAGCATGATTTGTTTAAATATGATTTTGAAGTGTAAAACCAATTTATTGGAAAATTGAATCCTCTTAATTATTTTAATTAACTATGGGAATCTATAATTCAATCCTTCTTGAGACCTTACGGGGAATTTATCTCACACCCTACCAGTGACATTTATTATTTGTATATTATCACCTTCCATATTCGAGCAAGGGTAAATCGCCACATGGAGGTGGTTTTAGCTATTGATCTGTGAACTTGGAGTGTTGAATTTGTTTGGACACGGACTGGTTTCTTTCCTAATTTATGGTACTTTTCTATAGTACATTAGGTTTTTAATACCTATTTTAATTATGTCACACTTCTCCTTATGGAGTTTCTTTTCTATTCATACAATCTTGTCTACATTCTTCCTCAATGTTTGTGTAAAAATCATTCCCAAGTTCATTTTGGTATGAATCTAGGTGATAGTATCTAATCTGTGGGGATTAGGAATACCCTTCAGACCATGAAAGAGCGCTAGTTTGTGCCTTTTTCTTGAAATCAATATGCATTAGTGTAATCTAGTCAACACTTTGGAGGTAGAAGTGATTGAGTGTCTAAACAGATCTCACCACAACGAACTTTAAGTCACTAGGGGTGATTTTGGAAAGGAATCTTGAGGATTGGTTCTAGTATTTTACCTACTTTGGATTTGGATAGATTGAAATAGAAATCATTTTTTATCTATTTGTATTAATTTTCCCTTGTTACACTATTTGAGTGTTATCTGATGTCTTCCTTGTTCTACACTTATGTTTTGTAGCATCATGCCTCTAAGAAGACATCTGAATCATACCCAAGATGAAGATTCTATAGAACCTCAATGACTGAATCCTCTTGTGGAATAAAGTCTGGTTTAGGTGATCATGCATACTTTGATGATCTAGTATAGGAACCTCCATCGGTTTCCATTCAGGCTCTAATAATAGAACCTAAAATGGATGGTATTTAGAATCATTCTCAAGAATTAATTCTCCATAATCCACCACCATTCAAAGGATGAAATGATCCCCAAGAGTCTGAGGAATGTGTAGGACCTCGGGGCACCCTAAGAGGGGAGGGTTGAATCTGCGTGACAACTTTTTCTTTTAAACTGAGGATCTTGTTCCCACGTTGGTAGGAACTAGTTAAACCTGTATGAAGAATATGTTATCTAATGAAACATTCACATGCAAAGATATGACACAGAAAATTTTACTTGGTTCACCGCTAAGGGCTGCGTCCAAGGAGCATATGCCGACAAGTTATCAGGCATACCAAATTCCACTATTCTTCACTAGTTGTGGATTACAAAGGTTCGGGAACAATCACTCTGTCTCAGGCTCGCTGCCTTTACAATTGTTTAGGGATAGTTCACTACGTCCCTCGTGTCACTCCCGTTAACTCCCCCTGGCTCACTGCTATTGGTGAAGTCCCACTCAGTTTATAGACATGAAGGTATCTTCATCATTGCTCAATGAATGCATCCTCTTCATTATGTGGATGCTCTGTTGAAGTCCAAATATCACCCGTGAACTGATCTACAACTTTCTTGCAGCAACAAGACAACAGGTAAGCCTTAACAGCACCTGGCGTGCAACTCGAAAGCGGTGCACAACTTTCAAGGACGGCGCACAAGTTATAACTATCGCACAAGTTTACCTTCAACACTTGCGCAATTCAGTCTTCTTTAAAGCCATACTTGTGTGACTCAACTTCTTCTCGACTCAAGACGATTTTGAAACCTAATGGAAACCTGTCGCGCAACTTCAATTCTGGTGTGCAAGTATCACCAAATCACTTCCGCGACTACTGGACGGGCAGCAAACAACTACTGTGCTGCTCCACCTTGCGCGACCCACCAACACTTGTGTGACTTCAAAACCTATGTGATGGGAGCTCTGAATTTCGTCAAGTCCAAATTTTGTGTTGAATGTGGAGGGGTGGTCCTCTTTTTATAGGCATTCGGATACCCTGCGCGGCAGCGCGCAAGTCTTCCCTCGGCGCGCAAGTCTCGGCGTGCAACCCTTCTGTCCTCCTACACACTTGCGTGACCAAATTACACTCTTGGGAGACCCTATTTACTTTTCCATATTTTGATGATCAAAACACAATGTTCAAATGGCGCGCAACTTTCCAATCCTCTGAGGTATTAGTGTGCAAGTCCTTTCACAGCGTGCAAGTCTCTTGCGCGACCAACCCAATACTTGCGCGACCCTCTTTCATTTGCCATATTTTCATGTTATCATTCGGAAAAAACATCAGGCGCACAAGTTTCCAAGACTCCAAGGCCTCAGCGCCCACGTCTCTTTGCCAAAAACACATTTCTCCATATTTCAAGTTTTCAGGCCCAAAAATTTTGCAAACACTGGGAAACGGTGCCATCTTCAATACTGTTGTCTGTTTGAACTATATGATCACTTTACTGGAACACATTTTGAACTTCCACAGAGTATTGACAACAAAACAAAACCATACTTCATTTCATGCATAGAACATCCATGGTTCCAACAAAATGGTTGGGTAGGACCAAGTTTTTGTTTTTGTTCTTGGAGATACTTGATGAAATCAAGGTGAAGTTTTCCACCTTCATGCTAGAATGACCTAGAAGGAGATAATGGGACATGAGGGTGATGGATAAGAAACAATAGGGATTAGAGTGGAAAGACATCAAAGATATTTTCACTCACTAGTTCTATCTAGATTTAATGGTTTTACCCAAATATACATATTTTTTCAGACATGAGCATGTTGACCGGACCATGGCAGAGTATGAAGATATTTTTGCTGAGATTTTGCAGTTTTCACTTGAGATAGTTTCATATGAGAAGATGAATACTCAATAGTTTTATTTGGGACTTTGATAGGATATTTGTTCTTAGGTTTTATTACCAGAGATTTTTTTCTTATAAGGATGTGATGAATGGATTATTAATGGTCTAAATGGACCTGGATGGAAAGTTAGGGTTATCGGGAGTTTATTTCTCTCATAGTGTCTTTGTGGGTTCCATTAAAGAAAAGTTGAAGCGTGGTGATTATCATGGTGGTTCATAATAGAAGGGTCATTCCAGACCTTCTGAAGTTCTAGGTAGAGGTCCAATGGTTTTCTACCGGTGTGTAAATCTAGGTAATTCAAAGTGGGTTTCCACTGAGACTCCCAACAATTGTGGCTTCTACCGACATTCAGGTACCTTAAAGAGGGTTTTCTAAATATTTTCCACTCTGTGTAGTGGAACGGGATCTTCAAAACCTTCAAAAACTATTTGTAAATTAGATGATTTATGTTCAGAATGGTTCTATCCACATCCATTTGTAACATATATTATTCACATAGTGGAATAGTCTCGAGAGTAAGTGGATATAGTACTAGCCTCTGTGAGAGGTACCATTACTATAGAATCATCATTAGTGACTAATTTATTTCATACTAGTGAATCTCATTCATTTATTTGAACATTTATTGTTAATCTATTAAATCTTCCTATTGATAATTTATCTTATGTCTTGGATATTACTATGCCCCATAGTATGAAGAGAGAGTAGGGTCTTTGTAGTACTGCTAGTGTTTTCTCTCTATCAGATGTTGAGATTTCATGTATTTATCTAGTTCTTGACATTAAACTTCTTGATGTTATATTTGGGATGTATTGTCTTATTTCTAATAAAACACATACTGATTTCTATATTCAATGGGTCTCCTTTACTACACCTAGTGGTGTGTTTTTTTATATTACAAGGAGAATAGGAACCATGTTCGAGCAGTACCAGAACTTATTATCTTGAGTTTGGGAATGTACTTTCAATTTTTTCTTTTGATCTAGAGTGGTAATATTTGAGTGGTGATGTCCCTCCAACTGTTGTTGAGTTTCCTGATGTGTTCCCTTCTAATTTTTGGGTTTTACATCATTAAGAGAGGTAGAGTTTTTTATTGAGTTAATTCCTGGTGGTCAACCAAATTCAATTCCCACTTATTGAATGGAAGTAGCTAAACAAAAATAGATGAATACCTAGTTGGATTATCATCTAAAGAAAGTATTTAGATTCCTGAGTGTGTCACTTTGGGCAGTGTTATTTCTCTTTTATAGGAAATATAATGGTTCATTGCACCTTTGTGTTGATTATCAAAAACTCAATCAATTTACGATATGGAACAAGTATTTGTTACCATAGATTAATGATATCTTTGATTAGTTGAAAGGTGTAATGTGGTTCTTAAAGATTGGTCTTTGGTTTTGCTACCATCAATTTAGAATTATAGAATCTAACATTCCAAAAATCTTTTTTATGATGTTATGGCCATTTTGAGTACCTTTTCATTCCCCTAAGTCTAACCAATGCTCATGCAGTCTTTATGGATTTAATGAACAGAATTTTCTATGTGTATCTTGATACCTTCATGGTATTCTTTTGGGATGGAATCCTTGTTTACAAAATTTTTAAGGAGCGTCATGTGCATCATCTAAGAATAGTTTTGAGTTTTTTGAGAAATCAATTACTTTTCTATAATCATTAAAAATGTTTGATTATTCCAAAAATATGTGTGTGGAAAAAATATGAAAAGATATTAAAAATCCAAAATAGGAAGCTTCACGAAGCACCTTCATGAATCCTTTCAGCATCGTGGATAGTGCAAATCCCTTCGGGACAACATATAGCGCATAGACGAGGCCTCCTCTGTGACTTCCTCAGAGGAAAGAGACCGCCAACTCTACAGTTACGATGAAATTGAAAAAGGTCTTCACACAGTGAAGTGAAGATGATCACCTCTGTGATTCCATGGAAATTGATAGAATCCTCTACGAGTGTTGTGAAGGGAATGAATGAAGCCTCTGCACCACAGAGGGGATGATGGTCAAAATCATGGTTACGATGAACATAACACAATCTTCCCCAAATGGAGAAGCGTAAGCAGGTTCCCAGTGCACTATCCGAGTTTCACACCCCCCTGGCGCCTATAAATACCCTGCTCCCCTCACTCTAAAGTGATCAAAACCCTAACCATTCATCTTACAAGCTCCCAAATAGAAAATCACCCTTTTCTCTGTGAACCATCATAAAAATGATTCATTTGTGGTACTTGAGAATTGAAAATTCCCTTTCCCTTTACTCAAGTTTACCCCCTCTTCAAAGATGGATGCCCTTCGCTGATTCTATGGTCATCGCCTATGAATGAGACCCACTTCGGTACTCAGGACATCACGAAGTACCCAATATTCACAAAGAACCCTCCAAATACATGTGTACTCCATGCTGAAGCATGGATTTTCTACGTTGTGACGACCTCCTCTTTTCAAAGTCATATCCTCTATGAGTATTTTTTATCTTTGTGAAGCCTTATTCTTTCCAAATCCAAGTACTCTATGATCCTTTATGCTTTGCGAGCATCTGTTCTCTACAAATTCTTGATCTCTACAAAGCCATGTGCTCTTCTACCCATTGATCTTGGTGAATCCCCTCTATGAAAGGATATTTCTTTACAAACCCCTTTTCTGTATGGACCTCCAAGCTTGTATGAAGTGATTTAAAGGTCCCATGGGTGGTTCTTTCTGTTGTGTTCCATTTCCTCTTTCTCCTTTGCATAATAACGCTAAGGGATAATGCTTATTTGCATAGCCATGCTAACGCGATCCCCTCAGTGGATCACTACATAACACCATTTCACCATAGAATTTATGTTTCCTTCCCTTCACCAAGGGTTTAAGCGTGCTTCTAATGTATGTCCTACAGGTGGGGAGTGAGTCCTCATCATCCGATAATCCAGATGCTAAACTTACAAGAATCATCATACCCATCACATGATGTTAAACTTTAGCCTCTCCCCATGTAATAAACATGGGGTGCCCTACCTCGAACATTTCCCATGCCCAATAGTCTCCACGGGAGTGAGATATTCTTCAAATGGAAAGAGATCCTCCTTGCATTGAATGACATCTCTCTGCGAGGGACGGAAACTATACCGGTTTAAGACCATATCCTTTCTTGAAGGAGGAAGCACCCTTTCTCCCCCTCTCTTCTTTTTTGAGCAAATACCAAAGGAGAGATGCGTACATGGGACTCTTGTTACCCTATCCCTCACCCTTTGGGATTTATCTCCATCGGGCCTCCATTTAGGTGTAAGTCAAAATCTCCATCTCCTTGGGCTGCTAACCAAACATAATCCTCATTCCATTCCCCACTGATGCACCATTCTCAATGTAATCGGCAGGCCTTTGTTTCCACTTGTTTCTCACAACGAGCATGACTCATGAGAGAATAGAGTAAGAATCGATCATGACACCCTTTTGGGGCACCTTAGTGTGTAATCCCCATCCTCCACAACCAAACTACATGGACATCGATCCTTTCCCATTCTGAGAAAGGTACATAGGAATCCACCCTAAGGTTCAATCCCATCATCCATCATTTCAGACCACTTTACGTCGGTTCACCCTAATCTCGCAGGATGTTAAATTGTCTGCCCTCTTTCATCCCGCATAATGCTAAGCTGTTTGTTTATGGACTATGTGGGTTTTGATCCCTGCCTACTAATCAGGGTACGTAGGAATCCTCCTTGAGGTTCAACACCAAACACAGGTAAAATTTAGGATCCCCTTTTTTGGAACCCACATCCTTGGTCCATCCCTTAGTGGCGTCAGAACAACTCTTTGGTGGATAACAACGCATAACCCCAAGCATGTCGTCAGGTCTCTATACTTTGTGTACCCCTTGATTCCATGCCCCATCCTAAACTACGTGTACATTGATTCCCTACTGCGAGGATACATAGGAATCCTCTATGAGTTTTAAGTCCAGCACTCATGTCTAATCCTGGTCTTTTCCATCGAGCTTTTTTGTTTCGGGAAGGTCATTCCCCACCCCGGAGGTTCTATATGCACTCGGTCCCATCCATTCATCCATTCTCATTAGCTGCCTCCTCAGTTGTCCCATATCCCAACCGAACTACATGGACTTTGATTCCTTTACATGGGGATATGTAAGAAGCCTCTCTGAGGATCAAGCCCAAAACTACCATTGTCTTCATGCCCGCTCTATTCCATTTGTCCCGTCTAATTCATTCAATCATATTTCATACATCCTTTTTCTTAACTGGGAAGCAACATCCCATTTAAATCATGATATCCATTCTGTTAGCTAACAATGCATAATCCCCACACAATCCATAACCATCCAACCAAGAGTGTCCCTCTTGGGATGGGCCGCTATCCATGCATAAGCCCAAACTTGTCTCTGGGTTGTTTTCCATTCTGTACTCCCGGACTCCATGTCATATCCCCTTCAAACTATGTGGGTTTTGATCCCTGTTGTCTACATAGGGTATATAGGAAACCTCCCTAAGGGTCAATCCTATCCAATGGTAAACCATGGTGTTTCCCTTTTTTGGTTCCATTTCCCTGATCATTCCTCAGTGGTTTCCATATTAACATTCACGATGTGGTATCATCAATCTATGGGACACACCACCTCGGATCCATCCTCATTGGGCACTCTGGTCCATTATATGGTAAACCTTCTAGATTCTCCCTTTTAGGGATGTACCAATCTAATCCACCTCTATGGGATGTTCTAATCACTCTCATTCCCTCATCGCAAGACATTATACTTCTATCATACCTCGTGTTAAACATGAGATGCCTAAGGAAAACCTCGAAAGACATGACTTTAGTGTAACCATCTTTTCTAGATGTTAAAATCGCAATCTTCCATGTCTTAAACAAGGGAATCAAGGAAAACCCTCAGGGGCATGCATATGGAATATAATTTCCCGCACTCGGTGTGGGATTCCTCGGTCTTCTGTGCCCTTGATAAATTATATCATAAGGGGATGAAACCCAGGAGTATTTGTGTTTTAGTGTCCAGACACACGAGTGATGTAAAACGTGACTACTCCCCTAATCAAATGTTTCCTCTCTGACTTGACCCCATGGAATGTCCTCATAGAATCAGTGTAATTAATTAGAATCCATGAAGATATGGAATTGGGGAAGAGTTTCACAAAAACATCTTAATATTTAAGGGTGACCTGGACTTGGAGATGAATTCTGAGGGGGAATCCACATAAAGAGAGACAGATATCCCATCATCCCATTTTGATCAAGGATCAAACATCCCTGAATAAGTTAAGGACTCCTCCTACCTTTGGAAAGATGGAATGCAGGGCAACAACCAGCGCGTCACAGCATGACAGTGTGCACCCCAGTTAAAGCATCAGAAACAGAAATAGTGAACCTGAGATGAATGACTTCTCTTCAATGTGGGGATTAGTAGAGTTTGATACATAAATAGATAAGCATGTCACCAAATCCATCTATCTGGTGTCAGGACCCGCCAAGAAAATAGTTTCCCTGGCGTGAAACTCAATAGAGATTGGGGAAGTTGAACGTTGGGAATCCATGTATGTGATGTTGTAAGCGTTGATCTTTCTATCCATCCATGGAAGATTCAATGATGTTTGGACACTTGGAATCTCTTTCCTATTTTTTGTATTAATTTTTTAATTCTACTACTTTGCAGGACCCAAGCTAAATCTACAAAAAACCAATCATCTCCCACTCATGGACGTAGGGGCAGGGGCAGTATGAACACTATGATTCCCCACAACATCATCTCTTCTATGATGGCTCCCACACCCGAAGCTGATGGGCATGCACGCCCCATATCACTATCTGAATTTATTCAGGTATGGGTGATTGATACTCGTGTTCTGCGATATGATTAGGAAGGGGTCATCCCAATGAGGGACATAACCTACCATGAAATGGAGACCTTCATGGACCATCAGTGCTGCCACCCCTAAGGGCCGCACCAGGATCCACTCCTCCTCACTCTGACCATAAAAGCTTTAGGAGCATACCCTTGGATCTCTCATATGACTCATTCCCTTACACTAATGAAGTAAGAGATTTCAGGGTCCACCAGGTCAGGACTTTTGCTAGGGAGCCGCCATGGAGGGATCCCACCCGGCCACATCAACATCACTAGTCGGTCCTACAAACTGAGGAATAGGCGGTACATCCCCCCACACAGCCAGATCTAGTTCAACTAACTAGATGTCAATGTCGGGTGCAGGCTCAAGAGTATACCTACTGGGGGCACCACCGTCCTTGTCCTCAATGGCTCGAGCCACCACCGGCATGACCTATCATCCCACTATCATCATTGTGTAGGGGAACCCCTGGTTACAGGGAAGGGGAACTTTCAAGACTGGCCAAAGTTGAGGGACTAGTAACCCTGTCAGTAGATTAAACTGAAAATCTCGGTTACTGAGGTGAGAAGCAGCCGTCATGGGCTGAACCACGATGATTTCATAGAGTATAGAGGTCCTCCCTATACCAGTATCAAATAGATTAGAGTCCCTTCACACTCCTTTAATCAACATGATGTCCCCCCCCCCCTCATGATCCTATCTTTAGGTATGATGATTTTTGTCACATACCATGTTTTCAAGGTGAGGGTCTTCCTAGCCGAGTTTCTCAATAGAATGGAGGCGCTCCCCGTCTGCTCATTGATTCTTGAATAGGTCCACTTAGTGCCATCAATCACCAATGTGGAATTCCTCTTCATTTCATCAATGGTAAACACATAGGTCCTTCTTGTGTCCAGTATAATCAGTAAAAAGTCCCTCTTTGTACCATTTCTATCAAGGCCTCCCAACGTAATGGTCCTCCCTGAATTAACCAAGACCACCATGGAGGTCCTTCACATGTGTTTAGTAGTTCCATCATAGGTCCTCTATGATCCAATACTATCCAACATAGAGGTCCACCCCGTGTTCCCTTCTACATTTTTTCAGGAGCCCCTCACACCATGGTTCATTAGAACAGGGGTCCTCCCCATGTTAGTTTTAGCTGATATGAAGGCCCAACGCATATCCCATCTAGGACAGGTGTAGGTCCTCCAGAATATAGAATTAATTCACTTGGATTACCTCCATGTTCCAAAAAACATCATGTCTCGATGAACTGTCCTCAGTTAGGAGGGTAGTTCACCGTTGCCAAAGAAGTAATCTGAGGATGTTCCAAACTGTGATTAAACTAGTCTTCTTTTAAGATTTTGAGACAAAGTGTGATCCGGTGATGGAACCCTCACCCTGATCTTCTGTGTTGGTGGTCAGGTTAGGAACAAGGCCTATAAGCCTCATTCTTCTGAAAAGATAATTCTGCCATATTCCAGCATCCCTATGAAGATACATCCATGAGGTAGAAGATTTGGAATCTTTCTAGGGAACGGTCATGAAATCTTCCCTATAGTCAACAAGATCATTATCTACCTCAACCAAAGATCACAAAGAGTTGTTCTGGAGTCTAATAGAGGATGAGAAACAACATAACCCATCCCCAATGACCGCATCCCCAGTTCGGGAAGTGGTTTTCATTACAATGTCTTATAGCGATGTGGGGGTGCAGTCGTTTCATTCCTAGAAAGATAGCCCAAGAGGTGGAGACCTATTAGCTCGCATGTCGTACTCTCCACAATCCATTCTCCCATCGCAATGGTCCGATTTAGTGCCACTACTGGTCCCTCAACTACCCCCAATAGATGAGTGGGGTATCCAAGGGATGGATCTCAATTCAGAGTCATGGAGCTTGTGGGATTTCCTTGCAGCAGACTAGTTCCCAGAGTTGTTCTGGCTAATTGAAACTGTGAACTCTGGTACTCTAGAATCTCTTACCCAGGAGGAGGTCATGTGCATTTTCCAAACCCTCTGGGAAACACACTTCCATCTTTATCATCGATGAGTGTCTTACCCCATGATCCAGGAAAACATTTATGACATCGAACAACAATGCCTCATTGTTGACTTAGCTACTCTCCCCATGGATCAGTGCCCCAAGTCGTCTAGTCATCATCAGACACTCCTTCAACGATGCGTCCAGATCTTTCTAGTGCTCTAAATAATTTTTTAGGAGGCTTTATCCCATGTTCAGATCCATGGTTGGGGTCAGTATTCTTCCCTTCATATCAGTCCTATATGGCGCCAGCCCAACATTCCAGGTGATATTGAGGATATGCCTCCCGGAGGAGCTACATTAAACATGGCTGATCCATTAGAGTAGAAAACCTAGCGAGGACTCACAGAATATAACTTAACCATCAGGGTGGTTCCACACCTATTGGATAATTTGGGAAGGGTTACTCCTCTGCCAAGATACCTAATGGGCCTCCATTCACCTTCCAGGTCATTATACTTCAATCAGGACCCCGATAAGGGTAAAGAGAACATTGGGACCATCAAACCCTCTAACCCATCATCTTAATTGAAAAAGATATAAGATGACCATGAAAAGTCAGTGTTGCATCAGAAACTCATAGAACATAAAAAGATGGTCTATGACCTTCTCGATGATCATTCTATAGAACGGCGACCAATCTACGATAATCCTCGATCGGGGCAGCAGGGTCAAGTACATCCACCCCCCCCCCCCCCGACGAATTGCCTTCTGGTGACCTTGATTATCCTGCCCATATAGACATGGTAGAGGCTGATGTTTGTGGAAAGAGGGCATGATAGGCATCACCAAATCCACCCAAGTTGTGTGATAGCCCTCCTTGGGACCCATCTAAGGTTCCCCTGGACGGTCCACAATTCGTCCCTCTGGCTTCCCCACAAGTCATTCCATGAGTCGCTCCACGATTTGTTGGGCCTCCTTATCTTGTTGAATAACCTTCCAATACACTAGTGGTTATAGATGCTCATCAAGATAGGTATCCCCACCAAGATGATCTAATGGCCGCTCTCATTACCAACCTCAAGGTCCTAGAAACCTGACAAGTGTTGATCCCTTTTGATGGAAATCCATATACGACATGGGTGGATGATATGCTAGCACTCCTGGTTTTGTAAATCCAACCTCCTCCCCCTTTAATGGAATGGGTGATCCAATATAGCATATGGTCCACTTTATTTCAACGTGTGGACCCATGCTAGGAACTCCAGCATAGTAGGAGGCCTCTAAGCTTCAGTGTTTCATACAGATGCTGGAAGGGCCTGCATTCATTTGATAAATCCAGCTACCCATTGGGTCAGTAGCCAGTTGGGAGGATCATCATAGGTAGTTTCTATTGTAGTTCAGTTCCACATCCCAGAATATGATTATTTATAATTATTCAAGTGAAAGAAGAGGCTAGAAGAATGCATCACAGACTTGGTTTCCATGTCGAAATGCCTCATGTACTCCCTTGATATTTCACTAACTTAGGAATAGCTACTGAAAATGAGTGTGGGGAATTCCAAGACTGAACTAGTCCCCTATCTCATCACTCAGAAGTACCCCTGGGATTTTAGGATTTCTCTAAAAAAGCCTATATCCTAGAGGAAGCCTTATAGAAAGCCAGGCATGCATGAACATTGCCTCATATAGTTCCCACGAGAAGAGCTGCTATGGTTGAGCCCACCACGCTAGCACAAATAGAGGCCCTCATGTTGCTGGAATTATTACCAGTGGATCTACCTTCACAGTCTCACTGAGGGCCACCACCTCAGTCACAACCTATTTTGTAGAAGTTCCCACCTCAAAATCAGTAGGTTTCCCTGTGCAACATGCCACTGCCACCTAGGATAGATAATCAGATTCCACATCCTCAACAGGATCATCTTTCCCATCGTCAGGGCCAAGATCATATATCCCCCTTCCCGGATAGAAGGAATTAGACCTACTCATTTAGTGAGGCTCAGGTCCCCAATTATTTCCAAAGTTCCTTTGACGAGGGAATCCTGCAGTTTTGGGGAATACAGGAGGCCCAAAGAGGTGGATCTAACTGATCACCCCAATTACTGCCCCTATCATCGGATCCTTGGGAACAACTTCAAGTTGTGATATGTGTTTAAAGAATGGCTCTAATATCAGGTCAATAAAAACATAGTCAGGTTGGGTCTAGCCCTGTCATAAGTGGCATGTGTGTTTATAAACCCGATAATGATAGAGAGGGTGAATGATAGCAGGTTTCTAACTACGGGTCTCAAAAACTTGATGACCGGATGGCCCATAAGGCAGTCACCCGTGCCCATGGAATTATCTGTGAAAATTTGAATCATCCATAGCCTTCATAAGTCACCTCATTACCTATATCCTCTACTTATATGTCAACATTTCAGCCTTTCTCTACCCAGAAAGGCAGGAATCGATGATGCAAGGGAGAGAAGAGTCCCTCACCAATGCCATCATCATCCTATACTCTCAAGGATTTCATGCCCTATGAGATAGATATTTCCCCCAAACTCTACCCAACGATGGAGGATTCATCAATATGTGATCAAGGTTATACTTTGATTAATACTGTGGAGCTGTTCAACCCCTACATGGTTGCCAATGATAGAGAGAATCGGATAGATCCTCCCAATGTCCCCAGCCGACAACAACGTCAATAGTGTTGTGGTTATGTGAGTTGTTGGAATAAATTGGTCAGTGATTCTAGCCAAGACATGCACGCTACCATTACCAGACAACATGTCTCGCAGAAAGCTCAGCTTGCACATCCTTCTCATCTCATTTCACCAAATCTGCCTCCACCGTTGTTTGTGCTACTTGATTAGGCAAAACCACTATGACGGTACTATGGTCATCCATGTCCCGTCATGGATTGACCTCAGTCATTTGGACCTCATATGATAGTCACTCTAAATAGTTTAGTTGATGGGAAATGAGACATTTCTAGTACCAGTCAGTCTCCGGCTCAACCAGCTGGGCCTGTTATACCTCCTTCCACAATGCAACCTCTTATCATCATTAGTTCATGCATGGAATGGATGTATGATATATTCAAGAATCTCACTTGAATTCTTGTGAAGATCTATATCCTTGAGGATATTCTCCTATTAGTATATTTTTGTGAAGCCCTTGTGGAGGCCTTAAGAATCCTCCTATAGTTTGAGGAAGAGTTAGCAGCTGCAGAATCCTTCCATGCTGAGGAAGTCAAGAATACAGAATGTCAGATCATTATCTCTTTCTCTAGAGAAAATAATGGCTCCCCTATATAGGGGCACATCCACCTAAGGTACATCATTGTCCATTTAAATGGCTTCGAGGTTCTATGTTGTCATGTTGACAGAGGATCTGGGTTTAACCATATCTTTAACTAGAAACTATAAAATATGGGACTGTCTGAGGAAGATATGATTCTCTATTGCCTAAAAATTCAAGTTTATGACTAGACTGAGCAGATTCTAGATGGAAATATTTTTCTGATGACCTAGTTTGGTGGCCTAATTTCTAGAACTATGTTCATGGTTATCTCATAAGACACTAAATACAACATGTTGATGGGTAGGACATGGCACCATATGCACGCGGCAATCCCTTCTTCATATCACCAATTCTTTAAGTACTCCCTTAATGGTTTAGTAGGAGTAATATAAGGTGACTTGTCTCCCTTTACCTCTTGTAAATCCTGATACCTAGATGTTGAATATTACAATATCATGTATAAGACGATTGAGGCTAACGAGGTTGAACACACTATGGCTACAACTTACCCATGGACAGACTTGGAGGACCCCTACATTTTCCCGAACCACCGATTGGAGGCCACAACCCAAGACTTGGGATAATTCTTCCTTATCATAGGGGAAAAGGGGAGGTGCATTCCAAAGTCTAAAAAAAATAATATCACCTCATATTCCTACACAAATTAGGCATGGGTGATCCTAGATCCCCCTACACCTATAAGGAATCGAGATGTCTGCCCCATGGCAACAACAATATGTCTTACATGATTATTTTTCTAAGAATAGATAAATCGACTCAAGACAATGTACCACTAATAATTTTATATTATCAAACATAGACCCTTGGGTTGAATTATAGATGGGATTGGGTCAACTGCTTTTTTCACCATGGTTTCACTAATGCAAGATTCCCCAGATGAAGTTTCCACTACCACTCAGGCTGGCACTAGTTTCCTATCAAGTTATGTCAACTCGGAAGAGTTTCCTCCAAACGATGATCCTCCCACCATGGATGAAGAAGATAATTTTTAGGATTCTCCCCCTACATTCTATGAAAGTGTATCCCCATAGTCGATGAATTGGTACTTGTGAACCACGGTAGCGAGACAGATCTGAAACCAACGTTGATTAGCGCGGATTTTTCTATTAAAGAGAAACAATGATACATGGATTTATTCAAGAATATTTGTGATGTATTTTCATGGAGTTATGATGAGATGAAAGTGAAATATCCTCATGTTTTCTTCCATTGTTTCGGTCTTCTAGAAAATCATTGTGGGTTCAAATATCCACATAGAAAGATGAACCCTTCTCATGGTTCCTTAGTCAAGTCTGAGGTTGATAGGCTCATCGGATCCAACTTTTTCAACATGGTCGAGTACCCCATATGGTTAGCTAATATTGTACCCAATATAAAGAAGAATGGAAAAATTAGTGTCTGCATTTATTTTTGGTATCTCAATCGTCACTACCTGAAGGATGACATTCCCATTCCTATGGCAGAACTGTTGATTGACGCTACAGCTAGGTTTTAGGCCCTCTCCTTCATGTATGGTTATTTCGGATGTAATGAAATCTGAATGTCCCCTAAGGATGAGTAGTATACAAATTTTAAGGAACCAAAAGGTACTTTCTACACCTATTTAATTCCTTCTGGTCTAAACAATGCAGGTACAACCTACCAGCGTGTAATGCACTGCATATTCAAGCTGATCCTAGGAGAATTGGAGGAATGCTACATGCACAATGTGGTGGTTAAATCTTTCCAGTGTCCTTACCATCTCAATGATATTTAGAATGTGTTCAGATTCATCTGTTCCCTCCATATGAAGATGAACTCCTTGATGTGTTCCTTGGGGGCCACCTTCGAAAATTTTCTTGGCTTTTTCGTTAGATATAGAGGCATTGAGATGAATTCGTAGAAGATTAAGTCCATAAGTCAGATGTCTCCTCTGGGAAACATTCTAGAGATTTGAGGCTTTCATGGCCACATAGTCTATATATGACGATTCATCGAAAATCTATATGGAATGTGTAATCACTTTTTCCAGATCATAATGAATGATTTCCATTATTAGTGGGATGATGATTTTTAGACCAGTTTTGAAGAAATCAAGCATTACCTGCTATGAACATTGGTTCTGATGTCATCTATTCCTGGAAAGGCATTGGTCCTTTATGTGATTTCTCTGAAATGATCTCTCAGTTCCCCAATCACCTATAAGAACAATGATGGAATGGAGAATAGTTTATACTACCTTAGCATCATGATCCTAGATTCGAAGATCATATATTCCTCTATCGAGAAGAGATTACTTGTGATGGTATTCATAGTGAGGAAATTGTGACATTACATGCAGAATCATGATATACAGCTACTATCGCGAGTGCATCTGCTGATTTACATTCTGAACTGCCCCATGTTGACAGGACAAGTAGCTCAATGGATTGGGCTCCTTCAACAGTTTGACATCATGTTTATTCCCCATAAGGCTAACAAGGGACAATCCATGGAGGATTTTTTTATATCCCATCCAACTCCTACAGATCCATCTCAGGATCTTTATTTTCTAGATGAGGAAATCCTCGTAGTAGATCAAGCCATTTTGGGTGAAAATGCACTATTACGGTACTTCCTGAAGCCCCACTAGTAGAAGACTCAATGACCCCAGACTCAATATAGTAGTTTAGGGTATCATATTCATTACTCATGAACAATATTTACTACCATATTTGTTCTTATTTTAAGAAGGAAATACCACCAATGAGGAAGAGTACCAAGCTCTAATCACTGGTCTCGATATGGCCCTTCAGATTGAATTTTTCCACCTGTAGGTGAAACAGAACACCAAAATAGTCATCAAGAAGATAAATAGTGACTACGTAGTCAGGAATCCAGAGCTTGTACCACTATTAGAGTGTACCCTCTAGCTAATAGCCTATTTCCTTTCTTCTCCCAAATTTACTCATGGCCCTCATTTAAATAATGGTCGAGCTGACACCTTGGCTAGCCTGGTCTCATCTCTTACAAAGCCTAACTAGGTGGATTTGATTATCCATGTGGTACATCAACGAGTAATCACTCCCGTCACTCATGAAAATGAGGATAAACCACATGTAAGACACCTTTTAGATGATGCCTCCATGTTAGGATCTTCAAGTCACCCTACCACAGTGTTGGAGGGGACCCTTGATTGGAGGACTCCCTTTACTGAGTATCTCCAGCATTGTAATATCCCGAAAGACCAAATCCAACGTGAGTGAGTCCGTCAGCGCGCATTTTAGTTCACCCTCAAACGTTGTCCCAGTCTTGAGTAGGTCCTCTAATTATTTGGGCTCAATGTGATACTCTTCTTCTGCATTCAAGGAGTTGATATTTCTTAGGTCACGTAGTAAGTTAATGTCGTTCCCTACAGGACTCATCAGACAGTGTCTAAACTCTCTCATCAGATCGGTAGATTGGGTCATTTTTGGCCCACCATGATCCGTGAGTATATTGAGTTTTCCAAGAGGTTCCATGCATTCCAAATCCATGCTAATTTTTGCATCAGCCTCCAAAACCTCTCCACACTACCATGTACTCTTGGACCATTGTGGTCTGGGGACACAATATCATGGGACCATATCCACCAGCGACCACTCGCTAGTGTAGGTTTATCCTAACCGATAAGTATATATTTTCCAAGTGGGAAGAGGTAGTTCCACTTCTGAATTTAATGGCCCTTTCAATCATTGATTTTGTGATCCCCAATATCATCTACCAATTTGGAGTCCCTCACGTTGTTCTCAATGATAACTACACTAACTTATGTGTAGAAGAGCTGAAGAAATTGTATGCCAAGTAAAATATCTTTTCTAATCATACATATTACTATCATGTGAAAGAAAATGGGAAGATTTAAGAGTTCAACAAAACCCTTTGTAACATTATTTATAAGATGGTTGTCCATAACAAGAAGAGTTGGTCAAACAAACTCTCTAAAACTCTCTACGATTACCGGATGATGACTCATAATTACACTCAAGTTCCCCCATATTTCTTTTTGTATGGAATAATGGAAATATTTCCCATTTATATTTAGTTACCATCATTACACACAGCTGTCTAAGATCAGAAATCACCAAACAATGATTCCAAAATCCGTCTGGATGAACTTGAAGTGAATTAAAAGAATAGGCTTTGGGCCATGCACAATCTGAAGAGGGACAAGAACAAGTGAACCCAATTTCAATAATAAATTTTTCCTCCTCTCATTCTTATAATGTGACATGGTGTTTTCCCTGCGAACTCCAATGATACCTAATAAGAAGCCACCAAAGTTGGATCCCAAATTATAGGGACCTTATGTCATTCAAAAGGTTTTCCCAAATAGTGGATACTGTCTAGTCACCATATATGGTGAATTCATTACTTCTCCCACCAATGCTAAATTCCTCAAGTATTATTTCACTTAGTAGTACCATAATACTTTACACTATTCTATATTTACCACACAATGTTAAACTGCATGGTCTATCCTGGTTGAAGGACAAAAATCTACCTAGCACTCATCCCACATGATGATAAACTACAAATTAGTCTAATCTCTATGACCTTAAACTAAGATCTCTTACATCCTTGTCATATGATGTTAAACTACATGACATCTTAGAACTACGTATGACTTGATTACCATCCTAAAAGGATACATGGGAATGTTCTGACACAACATATGTGGCCCAGCCTTAGGTCCCTCAACCTTTCCAGCCTCATGGACTAATTCCTCACTTAGGATTTTGTGCTCCGGTGTGGACTATATGTCCTTGTTCACATCATGATATTTTTTTCCCTACCACACACATCCCTTTGATATACCCTTAATTCATCCCTTATCCTTACCGAAAGATGATAAACTACATGGGTACCACTGCGCTTTACACATCCTTTCATTTGGGTCACCATCATTTTTCACATCCGAATGGACCCCCTTTAATGGCCCGGTCTCATAGCACCTTGGATCACCTACCATTTTAGGCCAATGTCATAGAGGATCTCGGGCACCAATTTGACAAAAGTTCCACATTGTGAATATGGTCAGTGGTCAATTCTCAATTCTTTTTTCCCATTCTAGGTCACACGATATTGATACGGTGTAATGAACATGGTCAGTAGTTATCATTAATCATTATTTCCTCCCCATGGTCTCCCAGATGACATGCAGGGTGATTCACCTTTTCTTCCCATCTGTCCCATGCACACGACATTAAATTGTGCATCTATGGTCCATTCTCTATGACCATAAACAAAGATCTACCACATCCTTTTCACATGATATTAAACTACATGAAATTTTGATAACTATGTATGGCTTGATTCCCATCCTCATGAGATATGTAGGAATGCATGAATCTTTCATTTTTGGGTCCAACCCATGTTCTTTTATTCATTCTCTAGGCCACTTGGCCTAAGTTCTATCTTGGAAATATGAAAGGAATTTTGTGGGATTATGTCCTCATTCACGTCAGGTTTTCAACAACCATGCCACATACATCTCTCTTGAGTGCTATCCATTCCCCTTTCATCCACTCATCTTCTCGAGTAGTCTGCTCTAAAATTGGGCCCCTTGACCCTCTGTGGAAATTCACCAATGTTCCTAGATGAACTGTGGTTTGGGACATAGAGTGTTGGGTTCTAGGTGGACATGTTTTCGTCTATTTACATGCTTCACATTTCCCTTTATCTTGGTTTTCATCATCTTTCACATCCAAAAGGACCCCGAAATGGCATGGATGCTAGGTCTCAGTGCTCTCCTACCATCTTCGGCCAATTTCCTTGAGTATTTTGAATGATAATTTGACACAAGTCCCACTTTTGAATATGGTCAGCATTCGATGATCATTTTTTGTTCCCATTTCATTTCACACGATAAGTATGTTAGGTTCAGAACATAGGCAGTAGATATCCTCCATCATTATGCCACCCAATTAATCCTTAAATACCAGTTTCTTGATTCACATCCCTTTAAACACCATCATGTTAAGTGGAATTTCAACACTCTTGGTGTAATCCCTCAGTGTGAATTTTCATGTTAATAGGGAGAGTCAACGGTGTGGTGTCATTCAAGGCTCTACGCCTTTTCCCCTTCTTTGTATTCCATGTGTTGTGAAGATCTTCTCCATCCTTGTTTCCCACATCGAGTGTAGTTAACGTGTTCTTAGGGACTTGGTCTTGGGTTACACCTGCTTGGAAGAATCTGACTTCTTTCGGTCGATGCTCTATGATTGTAAACTAAGACCCCCTCATCCTTATCAAATGATGTTAAACTGAATTAATTTTTAGAACTATGTATGGATTGATTCCCATCATTATGGGATGTGTAGGAACACCCATATATTTTGTCTTCAGGTCCAGCTCAGGCTCCATGAATTATCTCTCTGTTCGACCTTTTGGCCCTAATTCTTATAGGAATGCATGGAATGGAGTATGTGGGCTTATTTACTCATTCATGTCGGTTATATAATTGCCTCACCACATACTCACCCTTAGGATCTAGTATCTCCTATATCGTTTCTTGTTGCATGACGTTAAAATGAATGACATTTTCTATAGCTACATTTATCTTGATTCCCATCCTCATGGGATATGTAGGAATGCTCGGACATTTCATCTTCGGGTCCATCCCTATGTCCTTTAATCTTTTCCAACCCCATGTTTTGATTATCCACCTTGTTATTTGTGGTGCATCATATATGGACTTATTTTCACATTCACATCAGGTCAATAATAACAAAACCACATACTCCCCCATAAGATATACTCTCTCCTATCTTCATCCTTGTTGCATGAAATTAACCTAAATGACATTTTCTAGAACTATTTTGGGCTTGATTCCCATATTCATGGGATATATAATAATTCCCAAACACTTTTTCTTTTAGGTCTAGCCCTAGGTATCTCAAATACTTACTTCTTTACAGCCCCTTGTCCCGAACTCTGTTGGAATCACGTGGTGTGGTGAGGAAGTCTTGGGTCCTCATTAAGATCGAGTTTATGATGGAAATGCCATATAATTACCATCATGGATCTTCCTTCCATTCTCCTAAATCCTTGCCACACAATGATAAACCGCACAACATTTTCAAGAACTGTGTAAGGATTGATTCTTACCCCTGTAGGATACACAAAGACATCTGGTAACCTAATTCCCAGGTTCATCCAACTGAATGGTAAACTCTCTATCTTGGAATTCTCCGACCAAAATCCATTTTAGGAATGTTCGATGTGGCGTGGACCTCTTTATTTCTTCATTTACATCGTGTTTATTGTAGTCGTTCCATGTACCATTCTTGAGAGTTCTCCATTTTTTCATCTTTACCGCATGACAAAAAACTGCACGAGAATGTCCTCACTACATGACATTAAAAAATATCATTACCTATCATTCCATAATAGGATTACATTTATTCCAAATAAGATATGCCTTATGTGAAAAGAATAATATGCCTCATTCCATGATCATAGTGGGATAATTTAAAAAGTGTTGGAATCCATTTGCGAATTCCATCACATCACCTCATGCTTCATGTTTCCTTCATTTGGATCTTCATCCCCTTTCAGGTTTGATGGGACCCCCTAATTTCCTGGTCCCATGACACACTGGATCAACTACATTTATGGTTCAACACACAAGAAGACATTGGAATACACTTTGAGTTTGGCCATGTGTTTTGAATACGGTAAATGGTTGGCCCTAGTTTGTTTGTTTCCAACTCAGGCTAACGTGATTTGGATACTATGTTAAAAACATAGTCAATTGTTATCCTCCATCCTCATTAAACACTCACTACATTCCAAATGTTGGGAATATGATTCACACACATCATTCCCCTTCGTTTCGATTTATTACAACACCCCTGGAATTATCCTTCTTGTGCACTTGATCATGTTGGGAGAGGGAAGTTTTCCTTTTTTGATAATCTCTTTCTCTAACCATGACCCCCCTTGTTCTTCCAGGAAACTAGGAGAGGTCATTTAGAACCCGCATGCCCGGATATTGGTTGGAACTCTCATATTCAAACTAAATAAGGATCTGGTCATCCCATGTTCCTCACATCGGTCATGAACCATGTGATCTTAGGGATTCATCACTAGATATTTCACAGATGTTATGGAAATGAAGAAATCAAAATAGATAATGGAACTCATGCATGTAACAAACATAAACAAGAAAAGAATGAAAGTATGTTTATGAGTTCATAAAAATTACAATGTCTAGGGATTATCCCCTCCCATAGATAGGTTGACCTCATCAATGGATCATCCTAGATCTACTACTCTCTGGTTCATGACATTTAGGATCTACTATCACCGATTAAACTTCTGCTTCTCCTTGTTGAAAATGGGGATTAGGTCATCGACCTTGATCCAAGCCTAATCCTTGTCAACTTGGAAAATAACCATATCTTGAGAATCTTGACTCATCTGTTCATCACCCTCTACCAACTAGACCTTCCATCATGATATGAGTCACAATTGTGCATCGAGGATAGAGGAATTATTGTTCGCACGTTCCCTCAAGCATTGGATCTCATGCTCCGCCTCTTGGAGACTCTTAATGTTGATGAACATCCTCTGCTGCAAGACAACACTGTGGCTGCTATCATGTTCCCCTATTTTCTATGCCATATAGTCTCGGATGAGTATATAAGGATTATGGGCATCCACTCCTACAACGCATAGTTCCTACTACCCGAAACAAAGCTACACAATTTGGATTATCTATTCTTCTTGCGGGGTCTCCCCAATGAAGCTCTTGATCAACTTTCATGACCTGAAAATGGTGAACATGCTACCCTCTTTATCAGAATCCATCTCATATAGGTCCTCAGGGTCAGTTTGTTCATATGTAGGGAATTCCTACAAGAATTCATCAGTTGGGTCTTCCTCTAGTGTCTAGTCGGGTAGGTCGGGTCCCATGTCATTTGATTGATAATTATCCTCGGATTCCACCTCAATGATCTCAGGTTCCATCCTACCAACTTCCCCACCAGTAATCAGGAGTGATGTGGTTTGTTCAGCATGGGATTCCACATCCATGACCATTGGCATTCCACTAGGTAAGGAAGCGCTAGGGGCCCTAGCCATCATCGCTAATACAACCCACACCATTTGAAGAACTATGAATATAAAAATACACAGACGTTAGTTGGCCTGGTTCAATATAAAAACATTACAGATTCTATGAGGATGACTTATAGAGATCAAATAGTGGGTCTCCCCCTTGGGATGCTACCAACGGAACCCTATGGAATAGTCCCCCATATATGGTTGGGAAAACCAAAGACTCCACTAGAACAACCCTGGGTGTCGCAGCCCTGGTAGATGTGGTAATCACTGTTGTGAGAGGTGAAGACCCCGAAGCTACATAGATGGTTGTCTGGGAATGGGTTTTGCGTATGAGGATCTCCTACACAGGGAAAGTTCTAGTTGATAAGGCCTAAGTGTCCTGAATAGAGACCATATAAAAATAGTTTAGGGGTTACCTCCAAAGCCTCTTAAAACTCTTCCAGCTCCATATTTGCATCCATAGATTCCTCCAAGGGGCTCCCTCTAGCCTCCTCTACCCCCTAGAAGAACCCTTATGATTCTTCTGATAGGAGGAAGAACTCCATAATATCAGCAGTAGACTGTTGTAGAGGCACTTCTTGACTAAGCAGAACATTCAACCAGCATTTCATCAGACATGGATCACCCCGAGAGTGCACAAAGTCCACTAGTTCGGTGATATACTTCTCCCCTTCATTTGGGATACCGAAAATCTGACCCTCGCATGTCCAATTTATGATATATCCATCCTAATATAGTTTATATGGTTCCAAATCTAGGATGGACTAAGAAATTATCTATTAACAACCCAGACGTCCAATGCCTTCAAAAAATAGTGTCCTTAGGCATATCTATGTAGTGTAGCCTCTTCCCTGGGGCCTGAGTGGGTTTCTTATAGAACCCCCTTGGTGGCCTCCCTTCCTACTGACTTTTCTCCTCTAGGACCATTAGGTCTGGCACTATCTCCTACCTCTTAATTAGTGTAGGTGTCACCATTAAAGTATCCTTTCCATCATGGCATGTTCATACCGCGTTCTGGCTCCGACCTAGAGGTTGAGGAGGAACCCTGTCACAAGCACGAACGGTTCGCCACTTCAACCTTTCTCCCAGGTAGGCTTCCTCTTAACTCTTGGCACAATCCTTTACCAGCCCATATATAACTGTGGGTAGAGGTAGCTCATTCTACATATACTCATCCACCCTCTTAAACATGGTCCACATATGTCTCATCATGCATGGATGGTCCTCATGGAGTACTATTAAGTAGACTCATGGGGCCAACCTATGCATGCACTGGAACTACCTCAAAAAGTGGTTTGGGTTGTATGGCTCGTATAGGGGCTCATGATTGACCCATGATACCAAAAATCCTCCCTGAAAGGCCATTAGGTAGGACCAATGATCCTTAGTTCCCAAACCTTTATCATTTAAAACACCTGTTGGAAATAGAAATGGGTGGAAATTAAATTCATCCTCCCTCTACTCTCGGTTCAGCACCTTCAGTGGGGTCATCATGGCTAGGAAACATCCCACCACATTCAAGATAGACTTTCAGAGGTCTAATTTATGAGGGGGAATAGGTTATGGATATTCGTAAGCACCCATGTGCACTGCTACCCATTTGTACAAAATATGGATTGATCCACACACAAATTCGGTTTCTTCCCCTAACTAATGTTCTACAACACCTTCTACTGTTTGTCAAGAACTGGGACCCCAAACTTGACCCACTCCCCCATCGCCAACACTAATTCCATGATGAATGTTCTTGGACTCACACCTGTATTGTTTTCCTGGACCGACAACATCTAGCTGCTGATGAGTGCACAAATGAACCCGTCCAACCTAACCACCAGTGGCTACTCAGTGTTAAGGTTGTACCCCCCCACAACTTCCCTTGGCTGTCTTCCAGGGTTCACTAATAAGAGTTCTCTTTACCGCATAGTGATCTCTTTGGATAGGTGGTAGGCCTGACTGGTAGCCTCCTCGATGCTTCCTCCCCTTCAGTGGTATGCCCTGACGAGACGTTGATGAAGCGCTTAAACCATAACTTGATGTGGACATCCCTCATCGACTACTAGTCCTCACCCGGCACCAGATCCATTAATGCCTTCTCTAGAAGTGACATATAATCCAGATCCTCCCATGTATTCTTAGAGGGTAGTAACTCATCATACATCTCCCCCAATATCGGAATCCCCAAGATCTTGTAAAGGTCCCAGAGGTTGATACAGACCTCCCCATAGTGAAGGTGAAAAGTGTTGGTCCCCAATGACAACCAACTCAACAACTATAGGATCATGTGCTTTGGCTAGTAAATATAAAATTGGGATGCCCACATAGCTTCATACATTCCTACTCACATTAGCTCTTCTAGGAACTCCTCGCAAGAGGGATAGACCTAGTAAGCCCATGCCCAATCTTCTATGAAATCACCACCTTGGCGCAAGTCCCAATAAACAGTCCACCCCTTCATCGGGTTCCCCAAACCTACCTTGAGGATGGTTTGGTACTATGGGGGAGATACCTATAGTTTCAAAACCTTCCCATCAACATTTTTTATTGGATTGTAAAAGCAATTAGTGTTGATGAGTGTTTGATCCTCCCATGTATGACAATTGGAAGCCCTGAACCTCTAGCACTAGCATGGTGTACTCCTAAACCAATGGGTTGGTTCATCCCTACTTGATTCAGGGATGAGAAAATCATTCCTTAGACAAAGTCCATACAGATTAAATCTTTTACATAGAGTGTAATTTTTCTTTATTTCTAACAATAGTTCCACCAAGGATTCGTGGTCTAAATGGATCTGCACACATTCCCCAATACCTAGGTTATCTTCCATCTCTTCCATCTAGGAAGCAGCTGCAAGGAACCCCTAACAGCTTCTTAGTGATCCATTCTATCCCAATACTTTAGAAAGAAATTCATGGATCATAGATCTTTATCGCACAGAAAGATTGTAGAGACCGGTTGAAGAGCTATTCCACTGACCTCGCAGAAACAACTCACAGAACGCATAATCATAGAGACTGAAGACTAATTATGTGGTGCAGAGCAAAATATTTCCCCATCCGCAAAGGGAAGTGAGAGAGTGTGTGGAACTTTTCGAATCGAGAGACAAAAGGCTACAGAGATAGGTAAGGACAAAAGAGGGGTCTTCCTCATGTATTTATAGGCAACAAACTCTGAACTTCGTGGAATGCCTAGCTGTAGAGAGCTTCACGAAATTATCAACCTGTGTAGTGCCCATCCACATGGAGAGACATCTTTGTGATATCGCTTCATGATCTAACTAAAATTTTGGCAATCTTCCATCAAAATATTACCATAATTTTCTCCTCAACTCTAATTCTAAGGAGGTATTTGTTGATTAAAAATATATCTGAGTTGGAAAAATACACAAAGAGCATAACCAAGACAAAAGCAGCTTCTTCATGAATCACATTTGTGAAGCCCTTCTACACCATGACTAGTACAAATCCCTTCAGCACCATGAATGTTACAAAGCCAAGGCCTCTTATGGGACCTCAAAAGAGGAAAGATCTGATAGACTCTGCGGTTATGATGAAATTGACATAACTCTTTGCACTATGAAGGGAAGAAAATATCCTCTACGATTCCTTATAAATTTAAGGAATCCTCTTTGAGTGTTTCAGAGGGAATAAAGGAAGCCTCTGTGTCATGGAGGGGGTGATGGTCTACTTCTTGGTTATAATGAGCTTAACGCAATCCCCCTCTAACGGTAAAGTGCAAGCGGCTTCGCAGTGAATTGTTAGAGCTTCACACCCCACGGTGCCTATGAAAAACCTACTCCCTTAAATCCAAGGGGATAAACAACCTATCATTCACCTTCCAAGATCACTAATCACAAAGAACACTTTACCTATGAAACATCAGAAAAATCTTTCATCTGAGGTACTCGAGAATTGCGAAATCCCTTTAAATTTACTCAAGTTTTCCCCCTCTTGAATGAGGGATTCCCTTCGCGGAGCCTAAATGAAATATTCTTGGAAGGAGACCCCCTTGGGTACTCAGGACTTTAAGAAGCACCAAAAATTCATGAAGCACCCTTTACAAACATGTTTACTCCATACTGAATATGAGATGTTATTCTTTGTGAAGTCCTCCTCTTTGAAAATTCATATCCTCTGAGAGCCTTTGTGCTTCGCGAAGCCTTGTGATTTTCAAATCCATGTGCTCTGAGATCCCTTATTATTTTTTATCCTTTGTGCTCTAAAAATCCATGATCTCTATGAATTCATGTTCTCTATGACCCCTTATGTTTTTTGTAGCCCCTCTCTATAAGGCCTTTTTTCTTCACAAACCCCTTTTCCGTACAGCCTTCCAGCCTTATACTATGTGATTTTAGGGTCCCTTGGGTGGTGCTTCATGTTCTGTTTCCTTTCCTCAGGCTACTTCTCATAGGCATGCTATTAGCTATTACTTATTAAGATATCCATGCTAATGTAAGACCCTAAATGGATCACTCTAAAACCCCATCTCACCATGGAATTGTTGATTCCTTCCCTTCACCAAGGGTTTAAGTGCGCTGGTTATGTAAGTCCTAAGGGTGGTGAGACAATCCTCATAATCTAAGCTGGAAGATGTTAAACTACCAAGAAACATCGTCCCTAGCACTTGACTTTAAACTATCTCCCCTCCACATGCAATATACATGGGGTTCCCTACCTCGGACATTTTCCATTCCCAATAGTCTCCATGGGAGTGAGATCTTCCACACATTGAATGAGATCGTCCTTGCAAGGAACGAAATCTTTCTGTGGGGGAGGGAAACTATCCAAGTGTAAGCCCCTATCCTTTCATTCATGATGTAACACTCTTGCTCCACATCTCTTCTTCTGTGTGAAAATATCATATGAGATATGGGCACATGGGACTCTCGATACCCTTTCCATCTCCCATATGGAATTATCTCTATCGGTCCTCTATCCTATAGTAAGTCCCAATCTCTATCTCCTTGTGACACTGACCAAGAATTACCCCCTTTAAATTCCTTGCATACACACCTTTCGTGATTTAATCATCAGGTATTTATTTCCACTTGTTTCTCACACCGATCATGACTCACATGAGCTTAGAGTTAGCACAGATCATGACATCCTATTTTGGGCTGCCTTAGTGTGTAATATCTAGCCTTCACCACCAAAATATGTGGACCTTGATCCTTTCCCTTTAAGGGAATGGTATGTAGGAAGACTCCCTGAGGTTCAAGCCTATTATCCATCTGTCCTTACCAATTAACATTGGCTCACCCTCATCCCGGATGATGTTAAACTATATGCCCCTTTTCATCCCATATGACGCTAAATTGTATGCCTACGAAATACATGGGGTTTGATACATATATTTGGGTAGGGGTACGTAGGAATAATCACTAGGTTCAACCCAAAATACTGGTAATCCTAGGTGTCCCCTTTTAGTGGACCCACATCCTTGGTCTATCCCTTAGTGGTGTCAGACCAACTCTAGGGCCGCTAACCACATGTAACCCCCCACATGTGGTCGGGTCACTATCCTTTTCATACACCCCAATTCCATACCACATCCTGAACTATGTGGACTTTCATTCCCTACCACGGGGATACGACGGAAGCCTCCCTTAGGTTCCACCCCAGTACTCATGTCCCATCCTGGTCTCTTCCTTCGAGCCTTTGTGTTTCGTGAATTTCAGGCGCAAACTCTGAGGTTCTACGTCCTCCGGGTCCCATCCATGTATCCATTCTCATGGGCTACCACTTTAAGGGTCCCATAGCCCCACCAGACTACATGGACATTGATTTTTTTTCCATGGGGATGCATAGGAGTCCTCTCTGAGGTTCAAGACCAATACCACTATCGTCTTCATGTCGGTTCCATTACATTTTCCCCATCCACTTCATTCAACCATCCATAATCCATACCAATTCATACCTAGGCCATGACATCCCAGTAAAATCATGCCACCCATTCTAGATTCTAACCTTTCATAATCCTCATACAATCCAGAACCATCCAACCAAGAGTGTCCCTCTTGTGATGGGCCTCTATCCATGCGTAAGACCTGACATGTTGCATGGTCATTGTACTTTCTATACACCTGGATTCTATGTCATCAAACCTTCAAACTATGTGGGTTTTGATCCCTATCATCTATATAGGTTGCATAGAAAATCTCCCTAACATTAAATCTCATCAAATGGTAAACCTTGGTGTTCCATTTTCTCGGGTACACATTCCATGATCTGCCCTCAGTGGTGTCCATATAAACCTTCACAGTTTGGTATCATCCCTCTTTGGGACACACCACCTCAGATCCTTTCTCATTGGGTGTTCTGGTCTATCATCTTGTAACCTTATAGATTCTCCCTTATAGGGATGTACCAATCTAATCAGTCTCTATGGGATGTTCTGATCAATCTCATTCCATCTCTAAAAGACATTAAACTTGTGGCTTACCTCATGTTAAACATGAGATTCCTGACGAAAACTTAAAAAGATACGACCTTGGTATAACGGTCTCTACTAGATCTTAAAATCATTGAATACCCTATGTTAAACATGGGAAGAATAAGAAAATCTCAAGGACATTCCTATTACATATAATTCTCCGCACTCGACGTGGGATTCCTTGGGCTTATGCACCCTTGAGAATCACTATCCTAAAGGGTAGAAACCCAGGTGTATTAGTGTTTCAGCATCCAAACATTCCAATGATATCCAATGTGACTAATCCCCTAATAAAAGGCTTCTTCCCTAAATTGAGACCTTTCAATGTCCTGATAGAAGCAGTGTAATTAATCGACGTCCATGAAGATATGGAACTGGGGAAGAGTTTAACAAACAACGTCGTAATATTTAAAGGAGACCTTGAGTATGTGAAAAATTCTGAAAAGGAATCCATTTATGGAGAGACCGAAATCCCATCATCCTGTTTGGATCTGGGAGAAAATGTTCCTGAATAAGAGACGGATTCCACCTACCTTTGGAAATCAGGAATGTTGGGAAACAACTAGCGCATCACAGCACGACGTCATGTGACCCTGTGAAAGCGTCAGAAACAATGGGATTTCTAGATGTGAGAAGTGATTTTGTTTGGGCATGTGGGGTCATAACATGTGATATCTGTTGATCCTAATAAGTTAAAATATTTTAGGACCGGGGAATAACCAGAAAATGTTTTCAAGATTTAGGGTTTCATGGGTTTAGTTGGGTACCATGACATGTTTGTATAGGACTTCTCAAAGTCTGCTTCTCTCATGACTTCTCTATCTCAAAAGGGTGTAAAGTTTGCTTAGGTTGAAAGATTTCATTGTTATTTTGTTGTTCTGAAATATCATTTGACTACTATAGTGATGATGACTCTTCTAGAGGATGGGTAGGGCTATATGGTCTTTTGTGATGCATTGGGTTCAGGTTTGGGATGTTTTCGTATGCAAGGTGATCATGATGTTTCCTATGAATCTCATCAATTAATGCCACATGAGAAGAATTATCTGACCCAATACATTTAAATTTCAGCTATGATACATGTGATTAAGATTTGGTGACACTACCTTTGTAGATAAAGGTTAAACATGTATTCAGACAACATGATCTTGAGTTATGTCTTCTCTCAAAAAGATTTCAATCTTCTCCGACGGTGTTGGGTGGAATAATTAAAAAAATTCCATTTTTACATCACATATACCCTAGGTAAATGGAATGTAAGAATATATTATTTAAATTGGATACTTTCACCCCAGCCCATGAAATAGTCTTTGAATGAGTGGAACATGATTGATTTCTTTGCAAACGTTCATATTGGGGTCCAAGAATCTGGGGCTGAAGTTTCTTTGGCTAGTGTTCAGCTAAAATCCACTCATCTCGTGATGAATATTAAATAACAGCATCTTGGTGATGAGTTTAATAGTATTAGAGACCCTATTTATGGTGGGGAGGGAGTTGATGAGTGGTCATTCTCTAGAGATGGAATTCAATGTTATTGGAATAGATTTTTTGTGATGTTAACAGTATGGAAATAGATTTTGGGGGATTTCCATATTTCCAAATAGGAAAGTAACCTAGGAACCAAGAATATGTTCTTTGACTTGCGGTGGAAATTCTAGTGGCCAGGTATTAGAGGGTACATTTTCTAATTTTTCTCTTATTGTTATACATTCCAGCAGGTCAAAGCTAAACACAAGAAACCTTCAGTTTTTAGAGACAATTTTTGTCCCTACAATGAAGTGGGAGGAGATATCTCTTGACATTGTGTTTAGGTTTCCTCATACCCATATAAAAAAGAACATGATATGGGTTTTGATCGACGTGACGACTTATTCGGCACATTTTTATGCATTCATGATACAACCAAAGTTGAGGAGTTGGGAAATATCTATTTGAAGAAGATTGTTCATCTTCATGGAGTTCCATCTGCTATAGTTTTAGATAGAGATCCTTGGTTCACTTCTCATTTTTGGAGATTCCTTCATGAGGAACTAGGATCTTAGGTCATTTTGAGTGTTTCTTAGTATCTTCAGTCCAAATTCCATAGAGAAATAACTTTATAGATTCTTGAGGTTATACTTTTCACATGTGTTCTTGACTTGGATGGACCTTGGGATGATAATCTGGGGTTTATTGATTTTTCTTATAACAATAGTTACCATTCTAGGATCATAATGGATCCTTTTAAGTCCTTGTACATTTTGAATTGTAGATCTTTGTTGTGTTGGTTGGAGATTATGGAAAGTACATTGGTTGGAAAAATATTTGTTCAAGATACAACAACAAAGATTCGGTTGATTTGTTATTGAATCTTGGCGGCACAGATCTGATATAATTCTTCTGTTTTTCATCCCCATAGGTGTTTGGAATTCTCAGTTGATGACTAGGTATTCTTACAAGATTCACCTTGGTTGGTTCATTGATGGATTGGGTGGAAAGGGAAAGTTTTTGATCACTTTTAGGGACCTTTTGGGGTTGTTGAGAAGGTGGGAAAATTTTCTTATCATTTAGCGCTTCCACTACATATGACGTCGATACATAACTTATTCCTTGTATATCAACTCCATAAGTATTTATCTGATCCATATCATGTTTTAAGCTAGAGTGATCATTAGTTTGAGCCTAATTTATCAGTGACTAAACAGCCAGTCGGGGTAGTTTATTTCAAAACCAAGGTACTTCATGGGAGGGAGATAACTTTTTTTGTGATATGGTAGCACGATTATGATTCTTTTGATACAAGGAATCATGACACACTGAAAAGAGAGTAGTGGACTCTCCTTTTTTATATGGAAGATCCATGGCATTATTTTTGGGGATAGAATGTTTTTATTGAAGGTAGGACATAACATGTTGTTAATCATTTAATAGGTATGTTTTAAACCTTTTATTGGTTTTTCTTTTTCATTATCTTGGTATGGCCAAGAAGGAATTGGGAGGATACTTATAATGGTGAAGTTATAGATGTATTGAATTCTCAGCATAAACCCTGTTGGTTATGTATCATGTAGGGGATTTACTTGATATTTAATTTGGATACATGTTGTGTAAGTTCAAAAATAATGATAAATATATATTTTAACAAAAGTAGATGAGTTTTTCTTCAATTGAATTAATTTTCAATTACACGATTTGTAATTGGCTTACACAACATGTAATTTATGAATGTTTTTTTAAACATTCTACTTAGCTAAAATTGTTATTTCCTCCTTTTCAGGATTCTTTTCTCTCGACCCAAGGGACTTCCCTAGGTGATTTTGGATCACTCAAACACTTCCGAGTCATTTAATTCATCAATCAGTCATGGTTCTAAATACAGTGTGACTTTTCAGGCATGCAATATTCCAATTTCATGATCTCATTCTTTTTATATCATTGGTTTTTGATAGATCAAATATGGACTAATATATTTATTCCATGTGTTGTTGAATCTTTTCTCTATATATATTTAATTAAAATTCTAGGCCTTCATTCTTTTTGGTCGATTTTATTATGGGATATGTGTTTTCATGAGAAAGGAAGGTTCGTCTTGATGATCAATTATTGTTATTCATAAGTTTATAGATCTTTTATTTAATGTTGTTTACTATTATAATTTAAATTTCCTTCAATTTACTGATTAAAAACCCAATTCCAGTGAATTAAGGTTATTGTAAATTGTATTCTTACTGGAAATTAGGAAAACTCCCAATTCAATTGAATTTGGGTGTGATTGTGAAATGGATGGAAAAACAATTCAATTAAAAATTTGAATTTTATTATGGAAATATAATTGTGTGATTGAATTTTCAAATCTATTTAAAATTCCTATTTTTGAAATAAATGACATAAAATGGTATTTATAGAAACCTAAGGTTTTTATTTACGAAAAATCGTGTGTTCATTTAAAATATATATTGGTTTTAAAATGTAAAATTTTTATTTTTTATATAAGATAATGAGATTTAATTGTATTTTAAGCAGTATTACAATAATTTTTCCAATGATAGTTTTTATTAGAGACCATGAAATCCTAGGTAGTTAGTGAGTTATTTGAGAGAAACACACTAGGATGGGAATTCCCTAGAATCAGATTGATTCTTTACAACAGTAACTAAATAATTCATAGCACATCTTATTCCTTAGTGAGATATAGTTGAGTCCACTCTTTCTAGTTACAAGGGAATTATGTACACATTGTGGTTATTATCACATGAGAGTATGATAATCCTGTAACCTGGAATAGTTGTACCTCCTGGTAGATGACCATGTCACTTGCTTTTTTACATATGTGATATAAATGTATATGAATGTTTGTGAACTTCATTACATTCCTTACAATTTATTTAAACTGTTTTATATAAAAGTGTTTATTTAAGATATTTTTTAAAATTATTTCCATCATTTGAAATGTATTTCGTTTTTTGAAATGTGAAGCATGATTTTTTTTGAATATACATTTAAAATGACAGATCTATTTATTTGAAAATTGAAAGATATTTATTTGGTTAATTACATTTTGGAATCTATTATAGAATCCTTGGTGAGACCCTACTAGGATTTTAGATCACACGCTACTTATTCCTTCAGGTGATTTTAAATTATATTCTTCTAGGTTTGAGTGACGTTAAATCACCACATGGATGAGGTTCTATCTTTTGATCCAGGGACTTAGAGAGTTATGTATATTGAGACTTTTTCTATTTTCATTATTTATTTGTAGTAATTTATTGTAGAACATTGGGTTGTTTATACCTTTGTTTCTTCTAATACAATTCTCCATTTGGTGCTTCTTTTGTATGCATACTATTTTGTTTGTCTTCTTCAACAATGTTTGTGGAAAAATAGATCCCACTTTCATTTTTTTGTGATTTCAGGTGCTAGTCACCAACTTGTGGGTATCAGTAACACCCTTCAACCCATGTCAAGGCTGGATTGGTTATCAATTTACCATGGTACCTGAGATGGTTTGTGATATTAGATATATTTTCTAGGAAATGTAGTATTTATATAGTGGAATTCTGAGATTCAAAATATTTCAAGATTATTCACTTTATTTTAACACATTATTTATTGGTTAATAGACGTAATAAAAAATAATTACATGTGACATTATATAGATTTACCTATAACTCGAGAATTAATTATTAGTTTCTAACTTCATCTTCAACTATATATATTTAGAGACTCATACAATTAGATTCAAATATGTATTTTTCATTGAATATCATGGTTTTAATAGAATATTTTTACTATATTTATCTTTGTATATGGATAAAAATGAACCATATAATATAATTTTTTTTCTTCACATGATCCATCTCTCTAGGATTTTTGTTGGTTTATGGATTTGTAGTATGCATGAAACCATATTTATGTCATTTGTAAATCCTCCATGTGTTAGATCCATATAAGTATTCATTGATATATATTTTACATTAGCTATTGTATAGATTATAAGATCATATAACACTCCATTATGAATTTCACATATATAGGAATCTAGTATATTCATTATCTCAATTATATAAAATTATTTTGATGATTCTCTATTTGGATTATAGAAAATTTCTCATTCTTCCTTGAAATTATTTTTTCTACAATAAATTTTTCTTATTCGTTCCATTTATATATTTAAGATCTATCCATATAAGACAATCAAAAAAATTAAATTAAAATATTATAGTATTGGTATTATTATAATTAAATATACTATATGTTCAAATATAAGAATTATAATGTAAAAACTAAAATTAAAATACTGTGAAAATAATTAGAATGTGTTAGATATTTGATTTCATGTGAAAAAATCATATCTTATCTATTAGGGGGTCTCTTGGTGTGACAGAGATCAAGAATTGGAATTTTAAATTTACTATAGCTACCATTAAATTTTGATAAATGTATATCATGTTGATCAATTGTTTAGTGATTTATCATACGTTTTCATGCTTATAAATTTTCAATACATTTTTTTGGGTTTTAGTATATATGTTAAAGTTGTAAAAATTACCATCATTGATGAATTCATAGAAAATAAGGATTCCAAAATTCATGAATTTAATGGATAAACTATTTTAAGGGATCAATATATGAACCTATCATAGTTTCCCCCAAACAATTTTATTTTTATCATGATTTTAGACATTAAACCAAAATTTTAATAGTTTACAATTTCACTAAATTAACTAACATGTTCTTGAAAATATCTAAAATTATATATGATTATCAAAAAAATTTTAAAAAAATAATTTGTTATAGATTTTTTGTAAATGTGTCTATAATTAACTCAACTAGACTACTAGTTAAATCCAAACACTTGGGTCCCAATGGAGTGATACAAGACAAATAAATTTATGAAAATCTAAAACTGACTGAACTTCATGAAATAATCTATAAATTGGGATATAATATTAAAATTTTTATTATTATTATTATTGTATTTTAAAGATACCTAAAATATGAAATGTATCAGAAAAATATGATCAATATTAAATCTAGAATGTGTATATTCACATATTTAAAATCTATGAGACAACATGATCATAGACAACTAAACTACCCCAAAAAATCATTGACTTCATTTGGGAACAATATGTATTAATTGTTATTAAAATGAATTCATCCCTCATTATCAAATTATTATTGATCAAATACCTATTTAAGTGATTTTTTTACATTCAATTTTAATTTATTCTTCTTATAAGGAGTTTTAAATCCCATTTATCACTACAATAAAAAAATTTATGTCATCCAATGAATTAAAACTATAATCATTAAATTATAAATTTAATTTTTGGTTTTTAATTATTATTTTAATTTCTATTATTTTGTTGAATTTTTTTCATGTTATTTGACTCTCTTAATTAAATTATTGTGTTTGGGTTTCCAATTTATGTATGGATTTTAAATTCGATTATTCTCTTCCAATACTTTCATCGGAATTATATTATTTAGATTGGATCAGATAATAGAATAAATAAAAACACATACAAAAACATTCACATATATTTCATTGTAATATGCTACGAATGATAAAAATATGGATAATACATTGAGTTATTTATATCATTCCTTTATGGATTTGGGTTATAATGTTTGATAAAAATTAACTGATCCCCTTCAGTCAATGATGAATCATTTTTTCATCCAATAAAATAATATAAGATATCCTTGTAGAGACATAGTAAAATAACAGTTTTACCCGTAAACATAATTTATTTTAATGTATAACCCAATCCAATGATGGGATAATGGATGAGAATATATAGTATCCCTCGGGATGGGTCATGTCCAATACCATTCATTAAAATACATTTCTCTTATCAATTTTGTCTGATTATTTAATTGAAGCCAAACAACAAATTTTCAGAAATAATTTTTTTAAAAAAATATTATTTTTATTTAGTAATTTCTGATATAAGCATTTATTATAAGAAAAACTATGTTTACGACATCACATTAAAAATTTTAGTGAAAATAAATAAAAATTTGGGAATTTGATGATGAGATTTTAAAATGATTGGAAAATTTCCTTGTAACAGAATTTCAAAACTAAATGGAACATCACCTTTTTATTTTTATTTATCCTACTTATTGTTAATTATGTTGTATTTTAATAGTATTTTAAATTCATTAACCATCAATTAGGATTTGAGTTCGGTATATAAACATGATTTGAACTGTGTGGAATGAGTAATATTTTGGTAAACTTTTTTATTTGAAACATATTTTTTCTGTAAAATTATTTTATTAAGTTAAACTTTTTAGATATTGTGTCAATTTTCCCATTTCATACATTCTATTCAATTTATTTTTTTTGTTTCTTTGATTTATATTTTTTAGTTTTATCACATATTTTATAATTTTTTATATTTATATGTATTCCAAATATTTATAAAATATATATGACATTGGATTCTATGCCCCATTACATTACATTTTTTATTTTATAATTACTGTAATACTTAATGTGTGACTAGGTATTATGTAAATAATCAAGATTGATTTAATCCATAAATAGGATTAAACTGCCATTCATAATTTAATAAAGGATAAAAAATAAATATAGAGATGAATGTACAACTCATTATAAATCAGATTGAACAAACATTAAAAATGAGGGAAATAAAACATAGGTCATTAACTTAAGTATGAAACAAACGTTGAGTTGGGATTCTATCATATAATCATTTTCCTAAAATTATATTGTTTTTCTAGTGAATATTAATATAAACACTTAATGGATTTCAACATTGTGTGACCAACTATGGAACCTAAGGTTGTATCTACTAGCCTTAAAAAACATATAGACTTACCTTTATCTATTTTTAATGACTCGGGTTATCATTTGTTAGTCGAATAAGAGTGAAATTAGGCTCTAGTTAAATTAGTGCATATATAGTTTTGAGATTTGGGGCACATATTGATTTTTTATGTTAGTTATCAACATGAAGGAAATTTTTCTTATATTTAAGGAATTTAGATTTAATCTCTATAATTTTTGAGTGATCAAGTGAGTTTTACCATTATGGTATTTCATAATACACAGCTAGCTACCTAGTTCTAAGGAACTAAATACCTATTGGGTTTCCATTGAGTGCAAAAAAACACTAGGTGATCCATTGGTTGAAAAATATCTCTAATGTAGGATGTTAGTTTCCCACAGGAATTTGATGTCCCTTAAACCCTTTTTATTAGGGTATATATGGTTATTGGGTGGGAGGATATTAAACTCCCACATAATACTTCTTCCTAAAGAGGATGACATGTTGGTTATTCCACCCATCTTCCCCTTCCATTCCATTATTTCTCCCATGTTTATCAGTGATGTTTTAGGATCAAATCATCACATAGTGGAGGCATGGAACCTTCACCTTCTTCCCCACTCCTATTCCCCATTGATTCTGCTGACTTTGACATTTAGGGTTCTGTTTTTATGATAAATTTCCTTATATCATAGTGAAATATATTAGTTATAAAAGGGTTTACTTATATGGTGGTTATATAAAATCAAGTAATGATAAATGTAAACAATTTCTCACTATTTTGTATATGTATGTCACTTATTGGTATTCATTGATTTTTGAAACAAAAATTATAACTTTCTGGGGATGTGATTGGGTTATGTAATTTAATTTTTTCTCATATATGAAAAATTGGAGCCATCTATAAATTGTTGGGTCTTTTTCACATGGAATTATGTATTATTACATAATTTTTTGAGTATTACCCAATTATTCCAATGTAAATTTATTTTTAAAACTAATTAAGATCATTTTTATTTAGTTGATTGAATTTTTTGGAAAGATGTAAGTTCTCATGAACCTTGGTGATATATTATATAGGATAAAATCTAATTGGGAAGTTATAGATAGAGGAATTAACTCCATGGAGATGGTTGGGGGTCACTAAATTAAAATTCTATACATTATGTGGTGAAATGTGATATATGATGTAGGGTACAAAATTCATAGTTACTTGAGTAGGAACTAGTAGGATTGAGGCATGAATTATGAGTAAATATAACCTATTTATACCATAATGGATGTTTTTACAATTACAAGATGACTTTTAAGATTGATAAATAATCATTTAAATTTGTGTTCCCTATTCAAATGATTGAATTATTTTCTTTATGGGGTTTTAGTTGTAAGAACCCAGTTTTTCACACAGGTATATATCCTTTAAAGTTTTTTCTAATTCTTTATTTTGGACCTAATATAGATTCCTTTTGAGTTAGAAATGGTCCAAAGGGTGTATGGGGATTTTTCAAATCCCTTAATTCAACCTTTTTTGAAAAATGTCCATGTCTCAAGGTTAGAGTAAACTTTGTGGGAAAGATACATGGTTAGATCTAATTGTGTAGATGATATACATTTTCAGATAGAGCCATCTCACATACTTGGCACATGGAATCCCTAACTGTGTGGAATAACTGTGTAACACACCCCTTTCTCCTAGTACTTGTGCATGTTTTGTGGGTGGTTTTTAAAACCATTCCGGAAAACCATGTGGGCAAACTGTGCACAGGATAAATTTTTCATAATTTTACCTTTTTGCCCTTAATGATTGAATTAAGCCACTCTTTATTCACTATTAAAATTTAGGGTATTATTAGACTCTATTTATCTGATTCAAATGCTTTTTGATGGCCTCGTAGAGGTATCAAGATATCTCCTTCATTTGGGATTTGTTCGATCTTTTGTTCATCATATTGGATGATCAAGGGTAATTACTCAAGTTTCATGGAGTCATTCTTAGTTTCTACTTCTCTCGACCTAGTTATCATGGTGTGAGAAGTTTTATATTTTTCTCATATCTACTCTAATTGTAGTAGGTGTTTTATAACTCATCCCTCATGTTTGTAGATTTTGGAATTGTTATGTGGGGCTTGCCAATCTCATCAGGTGTCGTTTGTTGAATTTATATTCCATACCTATAATAATTAGAGATGTATGGTTATTATCTTTCCAAATATGTGATTATTTTATAGTGATTACTCCCACTACTCCATCCATCCCATGTTGGGTGTTATGCCATAATTTTTATTTTAGTGTTTGGACATGTTTTAGCCACCATTTGGGTGTTCCTTGGATTGACCTTATTAACTGTAAGTTTTTATATATAAAAGGATTGATTTATATTTTTAATTTCATAATTGAATGTACAATATATGATCACCACTTTACCCACCAGAGGTAAGTTCTTCAATTTAATAATTAAATGGGAAATGGGAAATTTTAAGTATACTAAGTAAATGACTTATCATTTTTAAATGTAATTGAATAATAGGTTACATGTCTTTAGAACCACTAACCTTGTTGATGAAAGGTTTCAGTGTGATCCTTTTTTAAGAAAATTACATAAATGGATTAAATATATGGTTTCATGACACATGGCCTTGTCACACTAATGAAAGTCAAGGCTTGAACCAAATGGACATATTGATTAATTAAGAGATGATTAAATGGTTTCATGCTCAATAGGAATTTTCACGCTAATGAAAGTTAATTTCATGAAAAATATGAAATATGATATAAAATCATTATCAAATTGGAGTGGTCTAACTCAAGCTCACCTAGGATTCTATAGGGAAGGCCTTGAGCACTCGAGAACCCCTTTTCGATTCAAGGATACGGCTTGTGTAGGTTAACACCCACCTAGATCCCAATACATTCCTAACATTAGATACCCAATATGAAACATCAGGATCCATCATATATTAATAAAAGATGCCTTGGATACACTCCTTGGATCCATCTTTGACATGTATGTTCCATGGTTAAATCCCACCTGGCCCAGTCATTTCCTAGCCACTTTCTACCAAAGATGGGCACCATGGACTCGATAGGCCTTTTATTGATGAATGTCTTAGACAATAATCCTTATATTACACTCTTACCCTTGGCCAGGCTATATTCATTACTGATTTGGTGACCCTTGAGGACTATATTTCCATGGTTACTATCTTAGAACTTCATTTTTAAATATAATTACAGGTTTCGTTGTTACATCTCAAAACCATCACTATGTTTATCAAGTGACCTATTTGAAAACTTATAATAATAAATTAATAAATTATATACATGTTTAGACACCAGTTGTGTACTGAAGTAGGTACATGGGTATTTAGTTAAATCATACTTATTTACTTCATATATTCATTTTTTCACAATGTTACTTTTCCATTACACATACCGAATATAAAATTCACTATTAGTGGTGGCCCACTAAGATCTACACCACACCCTCTGTGAATGTTTTTTGGTACCCGAGGTAGATTACATGAATGAAGGTGATTAGAAAGCGAAGCATATGGCTTCGAAAACTTGATCTCTTACTATTTAGGATGGAGCTTGATAGTGGATGACTGAGTCAAATCTCGGGATTCTTGGGAATGTCTTTTCATTTCCTTTATACTTTTTTGGAGCATGTTATGTCTACTATCTTGTATCCATGTTTTCTAGTTTTCAAGTAACATGATATATCATCATTAATTATTCTATTAATTTATGTTATTGTTATCCTGTCCAATTTATAACTTTTTTATTCTTCCTCTTTTTACTTAAATTGCTTCCGCTATTTACCTCTATATATATATATATATATATGTTATGATACACTATTTTAATGGGGTAATAGTCTCTACATGGACACACCTTGTTCCCTCATCTCTAATTGTAAGCCTCTGGCATTCGGGGAGATGCGCTTGAGGCCATGTGGCCCATCAAGCTTCAGGAACACATTAAGTGGAATTCGGGTCCAGGACATCACAAAGTGGTACAGGGGGTTATTTTCTTTAATTACTATTTAGTGAAAATAATTATTATATTTAGAATGCTTGTGACTTGGCCATAATCCAAGATTGGATGTCATAAACCTAGGTTCTGGGTAAAATTCATGTTACCCAAAATATAATTGTTGTGTTTTTTGCCTATTAAAATTGATATTATTTCTCCATTGCGTGATGCCCATTTTTTCGTGTTATTCATTTTTATTCTGATTGATATTCTATTTTATCCTTGGTCGGATGATATGAGGGAAAAGATCATTATTAAATGCATCATTATAGGCACCTAGAATTCACATGTCATGCATACTACCGTTCCATATATGTGAATTTCACTAATTTTGATTGCTTGATATGTATGTGATTGTTAAGTGATGTTGTGATAGTTATATTATTCTTTTATTACTCTTGGTTGTGATAGAGTGATTTCCTATCTCAATTCATGATCTGTATGGGCCATCATGGGTTGGGATGAGTAATTTACTGAGTAGAACCATTATGCTATAAATAAATGGGTTTTGTTTTTAATGAAAAGGTGTATGGTACCTGATTAAATGAGAATGGATATCCATTATAAATTGAAACATGACATCTAAAATTAAATAGTTTCATGTACTTATCCCACCTTTTCATGTTTATAAAAAGTAAATGAGTGAACCTTGTGATTAAAATTTAATAATGAAATGAATCTTATACTTGAGAACTTACTAGTACCTAGATGTCTAAGATGGTAATTGGGGTAGTATGCCTTGGGTATTTAGTATTTCCTTATTTAGATTTTTTAATTTTGGTTATCTATCTACTAAATACTTGTTCTGAGGTGTTTTCTTGGAAAGTGTATACTAATGTCACCACAATGTCCTCATATCATACACTAAGAAGGTAGTGATAACCATGCTCCCGACGTGGTGGGACCTAAGATTCCACTCTTACCCCCATGAGTTCTACAAGAAGAACCACCTATTGTACCATATTTGGGATATAACACCCATGTTAGTGATAGTTTACGACATCTGATGCAGTGCATGTATGGTGTTCCACGAGTTTCACCTATGATGGCTAATCTGACTCGTGAGTTCTAGTAGTAACATACTCCTACTTTCTCAAGGGATGGTGGTCCACAGGATGCTAAGTGTTGCATAGAGGACACACTATATATATTTGGTAATTTTTATATGCCTCTATACTGGAGGGTCAATATTTCCACATACATGTTTCATGATTCAGCCAAACGTAGGCGGGATGTGATTACCCAGGATGGTTATCATCATGGCATGTTATGGGTTGATTTCCAGACTACCTTCTATGATTAGTGCATTCCTCAGATGCTGAGAGCTGACAGAGCTATAGAGTTCATGCATCTCAAGTAGGTTTATGTGTTTCTTATGGATTATTCATTGTTTTTACTTGAGTTTCAATGCATTTCTCCACTTAGAGTCAGTGATGATATTTTTCATGCTAGATGCTTCGAGGATTGTATTGTGTAATCCTTTTGTACATAGTTGAATACATTTGACCTGCCTAAATTATCTGAAATACTCAATCAGGATCTTGTCACTGAGCAAAACCTGAGGGATGGAAATAGTACCAGGTGTAAAGGATCTATGTCACATCATTCCAGTTGTTCTTCTATTGGGTGGAATCATTCCCTTGAGGTTTCCCATTAGGGTAATGACAACCAGGGTACCTGTTTTGATAAATCCATGGTGTGTAATCAGTGTGGACGATAGGGTCACCTGAATCCCCATTGTGATAGGGACCCAATGGAGTGTTGGTATTGTGGCTATATGGAGCTTGTTTATAGGTTCTGCAGCACCATTCCACGAGCTTTTAGTGGAAAATGATATGTACTAGCTACACCTTCAGTAGAGGGTTCTTTACACCATGCCATGTGGGGATTTAGAATAGCCCTGGTCGGACTTGCTATGGTGGAGGTCATGGACATAGTAGTCAGACCCATGATCATCCGTACAACCAACAGAGTAGTTACGATCATGGTTTTCCATTGGTTTCATAGGTCCATGGATCATGCAAGTTGCATGCACTACAATCGATAACCAAATATCAGGCTGTGATACCATCGAAAGTTTGAGGAGTTATTCTAGTGGAATCTACCATTGCATATTCTTTTTCAATACATTTTATTCAAGCTCCATTATCTATATATATATCTTGGAATATTTTTTACTATTGATACAATATTTAAATGGTGTAGTAACCTCAAATACGCTATTAGGAGTGCAGTTATATAAAATATACCAATGTAGGGACTGTCCCCCTATGGTAGATAGTTAGCCTTTCTTATGAAACCTCATCGTTCTCAAGATGACAGGATTTGATGTCATTCTTGTGATAGATTGTTTGGTTTAGTATCATGATGTTACAGACTTATATCATTATATGGTATCTTTTAAATTGCTGAAATGATGAATTTATCTACATAATGGTGAGTGGGATGTCTAAGCTGGTTGATCATGATTGGAGCATCATAGACTAGGTGGAGTGACCACCCATATTTCAAATCTCTTCATGGAGGATCAGGGTCTACAACAAACTGATTTCTCTCTGGTAGTGGATCATTTCAAGGATGTCTTTCCAGAATATTTTTCTGTCTTACCTCCTCTGAGAGTGGTAGAGTTTACAATCGATCTTGTTACAGGAGTAGCTTCAGTTTCCATTCCTCCTTAAAGGATGGAACCTATAGAGCTTCAGGATATTAAGTAGATGTTAGACGATTTAGAGGCCAAGGGTTTTATAAGTCCTATTTCGTCTTATTGGGGTTCACCCATGCTTTTTTCCAGGAAGTTGGATGAAACCTTAAGTCTATGTATGGATTAAAGAATGTTTAACCAGCTTACGGTTAAGAATAGGTATCCACTTCCTTGAATATATGATCTCTTCAACCAGTTTCGACGAGCTAGGGTCTTTTCTATGATTGAACATACGGTTAGAATATCACCAAGTGTGTAAGGCCATTAGATAATTCTCATATAGTTTTTCATAGTAGGCATGGTCTATATGAGTACCTTGTTATGTTGTTCAATATTATTAATGATCCCACCATTTTCATGTCTCTAATGAAGAGGATTTTTCATTCGTATATCAATTATTATTTTTTTGTATTTTTGGATGGCATCTTGGGGTATTCTCACACTAATAATGACCATGAAAACCATCTTGAGATCATTCTTAGTACACTATGATAGCATAATCGTTATGATAAGTATGATATGTTCTACATGTAGATTGAAATAGGTTATTTATTATGTCATATCATATCAGAATAAAGAGTAACTATTGACCCAAAAAAAATTAGTGTTGTAGTTTCCTAGGAGAAGATGAATAACGTGTTAGATATATAGAGTTTTTGGGGCTAGTTTTATATTAAAAGAGTTTCATACAGGACTTCCCCTACATTTCTTCACCTGTCAATGTCCTTAAAAATAAGGGTGATAAGGTCTTGTGGTTATAAGCATGTGAGAAATCCTTTCAAGGGATATAAGGGAGGCTCATCTCGTCACCTATTATAAACCATATAGATCCTGTAAAAGGTTATATCACATTCTAGGATGCATCTGACATCATACTAGTAGAATTACTAAGTCAATAGGATAGATTAGTTTCATACAAATGTCGATAGATAGTGCCTCATTAGAAAAATTACCTGATACACGACCTTGAGATAGAAGTAGTTTACTATACCTTACATTGCTGGATATTGTGTTTATTAGGTGGGCACATTATGGTGTAAACAGACCAAAAAATCCTTAAATATATCTTTTCACAGTAATCATTTAACCTCAGGAAGCAAACATTGGTATAATATATATAGTCCTTTGATTTTGAGATTTCATATATTCTTGGGAAGGGAAATGTATTTGTGGATGCACTGAGTCCGAAAAATCAAACACAGGCCATATGGGAAGCCAGTGGTTTAAGGAAATTGAGGGACCTCTTCTTTAAGATGAATATGGATTTTCATCATAGTCATGAGATGTCTTACCTCTAATCATTGATATTCACCTCATCGCTCATTGAGAAGGTGAAGGGTAGAAAATTTTCATATCCTAATGGCTTGGTTCTCCATGAGTGTATATCAGGAATTCCCCTACCTCGAGATTGGATTGTGGGTAGAGACGACAACCTTCACAAATATGGATGTGTCTAGGTTCCTAAAAATATGATAGAGGAGATAATAAAAGATTCCCTTTCTTCTCAATGAGCAGTTTATCTAGGAATATCTATGACGTATTGTGATATGATAAGCCAGTATTGGTGTCCTAGGATGAAATGTTAGATAATAGGCTTTACCACTTTGTGTTCCACCTATCAGCATGTGAATCCAGAGCACCAGAGTCCGACAAGCTAATCATATCAACTTCCAGTCATGGAATGGAAATGGGAAGATGTTTCCTTAGACTTTGTATTCGGTTTACCTAGGTCTCCTAGAGGTAGCGACATTGTATGGGTTATCATTCATAGACTGGTGAAAGTGGCTCACTTTAATCTTATTTGGGAGACTCTATTATTTGATGAACTATGAAGACTTCATTTCTGTGATATCATACGACTACATGGGGTCCCTTATAAAGTTTTTTCTTATAGGGATCCTTATTTCACAATACGATTTTGGTAGGTATTTTTGAAATATATGGGAACATATGTGTTTCTAATAACAAAATTTTACCATAAGAGTGATGGAAAATCGGAATGAATGATACATGTTTTAGATGATATGATCTGAGCATGTGCCCTTGATTTCTACAGTTCTTGGGATAAACATATCCATCTCATCGTGTTCACTTATACCAATATCTTTTAAGAGACAATTCAGATGGATCCTTTTGAGGCCTTATATGGTAGGTCGTTCTGTTCACCCCTATGTTGAGTAGAGGTAGGTGCGGCAACCCTACTAGGTTCTTATCCCCTTTAGGAGACCTCAAAGTAGGTTTATCTTATCAGAAAGCATATGACTACTACTCAGTATGGATATAAATCTTATATAGATTGTCATAAACAACCTCTTTAATTCGAGGAAATGGATTATATTTTAATTCAGGTATCACCCATGCTATCTTATATATAATTAGATAATTACGAGAAGTTATCTCTTCATTACAATGGGCCATTTCATATTCTATAGATATTTGGGTTGGTAGCCTATCAGTTCCAACTCCCTTGAATGTACCATTCCTTGCAAGATTTATACCTTGTTTCAAAGCTTCTCCAATATCATTTCAACCCATATCATACCTTTGACCCTGAGGATGTTTAGATAGATGTCAATGTTACCTTTGAGAAGTTTCTAGTATGCATTGTTGATCAGAGCATAAAGGCTCTCTATGGCCATCAAGTCCCTCTAGAACATGTTTTATGGTAGCACGACCACAAGACAGATGAGACATGGATGTAGGAGGCCGACATATGTGCCCAAGGTATAGAGTTGTTTTCTGATAGTGTCTCACCACCCTTGGAAGGTGAACTCGAGGACGAGTTATTTTAAGCGGGGAAGACTGTAAGAACCCTTTGTTCACTCAGGTATTTATCCTTTAAATTTTGGATTAATTCTTTACTTTGGACCTAATATGGATTTATTTTGAGTTAGCAAAGGACCCAAGTGTGTATGGGAATTTTTCGGAGCCCAAAACCCATCCTTTTTGGGAATAATGGCTCTTTCAAAAGGTTAGAGTAAACCATGAAGGGAACATGATTCGATCCAACCATGTAGATGTTCTGCATTTTTCGGAAGATCCATCTTGTAGGGTTAGTGTTATATTTAACAAACCATGGAGCCAAACCATGAGTTACTCCCCTTTCTCCAGGTATTTTTTCATGTGGTTTTGCATTGTTTGGAAGACCATGTAGGGAAACCATGCATAGCCTAAATTTTGGGTAATTTTACTTTTTTCCCAAAATGATCTAATTAAGATCCTCTTTCTTCTCTATTATGATTTCCATCTAGATCAGTCTCCATTTCAATCATTTTTGTTTTCTTAAGGCCTAAGATAAGGATAAAGATATATTATTCATTAGGGGCTCATTCGAACTTTTGTTCATCACGTTGGATGCAAAACAGTAAGTACACGGGTCCGTTTGATCCATTATTCATCTCTCTTGACCTTAACCTAGTTATTGAGGTGTGAGTGTTTTAACCATTTTCTTAGATATACTCTAATCCAAGACAAATCAGAGGTCAATACTAGAGAAGTAGAGTCGTAAGATCCTAATTTGGGGGGTCTATAACTCATCCCTCAAGTTTGTTGATTTTGTAATTGTCTTGTGGGGACCTCCAAACTCATTGGCTGGCATTTATTGAATAAATATTCCATGATTATAATCATTAAAAAAATATAGTTATTCTATTTTTCAAATATTTGATTATTTGTTATTGGTTACGCCCAAAAATCCAACCATCCCTTGTAGGGTGTTAATCCATAATTGTCGTTTTAGTGTTTTTACATGGTTGAACCACCGTTCGGGTTACCTTGGCTTGAACTTCATAAGGGTTTGCTTTTATATATTAAATGGATTTATTTATATTGATAATTTCATAATGTAAAGTACCATGTATGCTCGTCATACCTAGGATGAAATCCTTGGACTCGGTAGGCATCTTATTATGGAATGCATTTGCCTATACATTTTTTATTACACTCTTACCCTTATCCAGGCTATATTCATTACTAATTTAGAGACCCTTGAGGTATATGTTTCCTTGGTTACTAAATTGGAACTACAATTTTAAATATCATTATAGGATTCCTTATTACATATCAGAAATCTCACAATGTCTATCATGTGACTTATTTGTAAACTGGTATTAATAAATTTATAAATTGGTTACATATTTAAAAACTATTCGAGGGTTGAAGTAGGTACTTGGGTATTTAGTTATATTATAATGCTTCCCTTTATATATTCATTCCTAGTCATTATTAAATTTCCATTACATAGGTCGGATGTTATAGAAACCATTGGTGGGGGACCACTAAGATTTTTCTCAAACCCTCTCCAGTCGTCGTTTGGTAATCGAGAAGATTACATAATTTTAGGTGTTGAAAAAGGTAAGCATATGGCTTTGAACACTTGATTTCATACGGTTTAGGATGGATCTTGATATTACATGATTGAGTTGGATCTTTGTATTCCTGGGATAGTATTTTTATTCCCTTTATAATTTTTTAGAATATGTTATTCCTGCAGTCTTGTATCCATGTTTTCTAGTTTTCTAGTGACATGATATATCCTCATCAGTTGTTCAAGATATTTAAGTTATTTTTATCCATTCCTATTTGTCACTTTTTTATTCTTCCACTGGTAACATATATTTATTCCACTATTTAACTCTATTTAAATCTATCTATTTTGCTACACTGTGGGAATAAGGGAATAGTCTCCCAAAAGACACACCCTAGGCCCTCACTGCTAGTCAGCAGCCTATGGAGTTCAGGGATATGCACTTGAGTCCATGTGACCCATGTGGCTCAGAGAACCCATTAAGTGGAATACAAGTATGGGACATCACACTAGTGGTGAAGATGAACATATGGTCTGTTGGACGGTCCCTTAGGCTCTGAATGAGGGATTTTGATAAGCATTTTTATGGTCTCTCTCTAATGATTTGATTATTTTTTATTATATATAGTATAATGAAAAATCTAGTTTGATTGAATGAGGAGGAATTTTATTTAAAAAAAATATTATAGGTTAACATAGTTAAATAAATAATGTAAAAAATAAAATTTGTGGTAGGGGTTTGTTGGATAAATAATTATGAAAAAAATTTATTAGAATATGGTTTTTGATCGTACAAATTTATTTGATGCACAAAAAAAATATTACTAACAAATTTAATTAATTTTTCATCATTATAATTGGAATTATTACTTATACAATTCTGATACACTAATTATTTATTTTATAAACCCAACAAAAGTAACATGTCCAAATTGAAATAAAATATAAAAAACCTAGGCTTATCTTGGGTTGATCAATCATAACATCTAACATTAGTTGTAGCTATATAGTAAACTTTTATTATATAGTCAATTATAGAACATATAATCTACTTAAATGTTAATTAATATTGTTTTCTTTGTTTTATTGAAACTCCTTGAATTGATCTCAATTTATTTCATTTTACCAATTAAAATTTTGTTTTCATAATTCACACTTTACCTGACTTCCTATACAATGTGCTAATTATTAGAATCCATGAAATTTTAAAGGATCAAATTGTTTATCAAAAAATTATTTAATAAAAAAATTTAATTTTATTACATGAAATTAATTGGAAATTATTAATTTCAAATCAATTTATAAGGAACTACACTTACATGGGTGAATTGGTGGACATTGAAACATTTCCTAAAAGAAAAGGTTTGAAAAGGGATAATCATATATCATATCAACTCCTAGTTTTCAAACTAAAATAAATTAATAGAATAAGAATGAAGTTAATGGAACAAAATAAATATTAGAGATTAGATAAATAAATATAATGAATAAAAAACATTAAAACATGGAAGAGCTAGAGAAGATCATTTTGGAAAAGATACTAGCATGAGAGATTCCATCCTCTAAGTGTGTATAGAAATACAAGGTGACCAATAATTATATTTTAAAAATAAAATTTTCTACTAAACATACCATATAATGGGGAATAACATGAATTTATGGAGACGAAGGGAGTCTAGGCTTAAAAAATTTTAAAAAAGGAATGTTTAAATTTTGGTCAAATTGACCTCTAATTTTTTATGCATCTTTTATTATAAAAATAGTGAAATATGTATGCCTCCAATCCAATGAAATATTAAAAAATTATAATTATAATTTTTTTAAAAAAATCACCCAAATTTGATAATGGATTAAATTTTAATGGGAAAACATTTAAGAGACATACATATTGATGAATCCAGTACATCATTGAATTCAAGGCCCATGCTCTCTATCCAAACTTGTGATATAGATTTTATATTCAAATATAATATATATTTTGACCCAAGATTTATTATATAAATAAAATAAAAATAAAAATAATATTATAGTAAAATCCAAGGTAAAAACAATAAAGTGTTTTTGAATAGGAAAACCTATAATTTATATGTGATTTTGAAATTCCTTCCCAAATAAAAAAATTTACATGAATTGTCACATGAAAATCATAGTGAAATAACTAAATAAATTATTATCAACATAATATTAATTGAAATATTAATTTTTTAACTCACCCACTTTTAAATATTACACACCTAGAAAATCATCATATATCCATATCCATGTTTTCATAAAAAATAGAAATCTTTTCAAAATTATTACAAATATAATATTTTGTCATTTTTTATTTATGGGAAAAAATTTATTTTATTTTATTTTATCAGACATATTTTTTTTCAAAATCAGAAAATCATTCCACACACCAATCATAACCTTCCTCATAGTAAGATTCATTTCATGCTTTACATAATATAAATTTAATTTAGAGTTATGCTCACTCATAGAAAAAATATATATCGCTATAGGTTTCTAAAAAATTTAATTTTTAACCCCATGAGACATAAATATTTTTTCAATATATGGGTATTTTTAACTATAATATAAATGTCTAAGGATAGGTTATTAAAATTATTTAAACATTTAAGAAAAAAACTAGTGGCTTTACTCTTAGATAAAATTAGTTCAAAATTCAATTGAACCTAAAGGAATGATACCTAAATCTAATTATTATTTCAAAATATATACAAAGATCCCTTTTCTTGAAAGGTACACAAATTCAAAAAATAAATTTCATGAATAATTACATCCCCATTCTCCATTTATTTTCAATATTTTATTATATTTAATTTTTTCCATTTAATTTTTTTATTTTTCTCAATGAGGATGAAATGATCAATGGGTAAATTTAATGATTTTGAATTCATAAAAAAATATTTTCTATAGAATTATGAGTAATAAAAGTAATAATAATTACTAATTAAATATCTACTCCTTATATTTCTTTTTTCCACTTTTTTATGGAATATCATTAGAATAATTGAAGTATAATAGATAAAGTTTTCTCTTTTCCACCCCTCATGAAAACTACTAGAATAATGACAAACAAATATTTTATCATCGAATGGTATGATTCCATATAGATAAAAAAAATGAATCCCATTGCCACCCATTCAAAAATGAAGTATTCCTAAAAAAATTTAAGAATGAATGTAGTAAAGCATAAACTGTCTCATGATACATCTTAAGACTATAATGAAATTCTTTGATTCTAAGGTCACTAAAATGATTGATGTAACGGGTAGGCTTCATTTTAAAAATATATATTTCTAAAATGTGAATAAATAATATAAAATTAATATTTATAAACTCCAATTCGTTCTAAGAAAAATAATCACTAGTTCTCATTTTTAAGAAAGTTCCAGATTTCTCTCAATAAATTAAGGGTATTATGAAAAATATATAAAATAGTTTTATAATAAATCTTGGGATTGGAATAATATTTTTGGATAGTCCTTTAGGGACATGGATTTCAAAAATTGATCAAACTCAAAAAAACAAAAATGAATTTATAAGAGAAATTTTTATATTAAAATTAATTTAAACACATTTTTTTAAAATAAATTATTTTATCTCAAAATTAATTCCTGAGTGAAAATTTATATATAAATATTAATTTTTCTAATTGTTCAAAAAAATATATAAATATAAAAAACATAATAATTGAAATATACTACACAAAATATTATTCCCTCCCATAATATTAAAATGTTTCATTTTCATTGTTATGACCATATAAAATAATGTATATCAATAAAATAGTATATTAGGATTATGATATTTGAAATAAATATGAGAGGATAAGTGATATTTAGAAATTATCAAATGATAAGGGGATCATGTATTATGGTGGAATATACTATATGGTTGGTAATCCCTAAATATATTACTTCAAAAACATATCATTGATTATAAAACACCTTATAATGGCCTCAGATGTAACATCAATAGTACTGTAATAAAACACCTGATATAAAACATAATGTACTAAACATCTAGAATGAAAAACACCGAGAATAAATTGTATTCATGAACTATATGGATGGGATTTTTCTCCCGTATGAAACTCCTTTTGTTAGATCATCTTACTATGGTTTTCTTTTGAGGTTTTATTATAGTGAAGTGTGTTCTAAAATTACAGTGATTGAATGTATCTACACATTCTATAATAGCATTTATTTACATCAATTTATCTAATTAAACATTACATTACATAATATCATCATAATCCCCCAAGAATGGAATATCCCCTTAAGGAAATCATGTCATAAGATCGTTGAATCACAACTATATGGTACTGAATTAATTTATCACAATATTAAAATATGTTGAGGCTAACATCCAAGACAACATAATATAGTCTATCAACCATCATAATCATGGTATGGTCTGACTAACCTACATTATAAGATAGTGTGTTGTGGAAATCCACCCATGAACTATTCCTTAATATGATTAGTTTAAACCACCCATTATCCATTCATTGCATCTCATGATAAATGAACATTACCAGGAATTCTCCATTTGAGGAAGACCTCTGAACATTTATTAAAATAACGTAAAAGTGCAGAAAAAGAGTACAACAAACCTAAAAAACAACAACATATCATAAAACATCATACTCTTCACCATACTGATGATAAGCTTCTTCATCCGCAGAAGCCGATTCCCACTCTGAGCTTTTATAGTCCTTCAGAATATTGGCATATTTCTTTCTCAAATTCAACATTTCTAATGAAATAAAATACTTAGAGGATTAAATTCCCCTTTCCAAACTAGAGGTAGCCCTGGGACAATTCTCCCTCTTGGAGGATGATATGGTATACATCGGATTCGGCAGGTAAGAATAATCTTTCCTCAGCCTTCTCCTTGGTGGAGAAGTCATACCGCCATCACTTACAGACACCTTATTTTTTCTTCCTTTCACAATATCACTGTAGGACTATTTGGAGACAGAATTAACATTTTATTTATCACTATCAGATTAATTTCCCCATCTTTCATTGATGTGCACATCATCCGTCATTTGATAGCCATCATTTTCTCAAATCAAATTACCCTCTGGCGTAGACAGACATCCTCTGCCTGGCTATTGTGCTTCCCTATTAGTATCAATTGGTGAAAGACAATGAAGTGGCACCTCATTTCCAAGACCATAAAGGGTCTTCTTCCCCATTTTATCTTTGATTCCTGCATACTGATAATTGGAATCACTCAGAAACTTATCTGTGTCAGTCTCTTGTGGGCCTTCCTTCATGGGGGCACCATTCTAACTCACTAATCCCTCAAACTGGTTACAAGTAGGAACATTTACCATCTGAAATTTTCCAGCTCCAGTGTTATCCACCACAGGCCTCTTCTAACTCCTTATTGAGTCAATAAGGTTTTCCTTATGACTTTTCCATTTCTTCTTGTTTTGAAAATCACAAACACCTTTCTTTAAGGAAAATCGCTTTTATAAGGGAAATCGCTTTTATAAGGAAAATCGCTTTTATAAGGAAAACATCTTTTATAAGAAAAATTTTCCTTATCATATTTTCATTCATATATTACTTAAGTATATGTTTTGGATTCATTTCAATATTCTTGGAATCGTTCGAAACTTTGATATGAAGCATTCTGTTTTAGGTTCCGAATTCTGGATGAGAACTGTAATAATGTTCTACTCTGAATTCTGGATACGAATTCTCATTACGAATTCTGATGACGAATTCTCATTACGAATTCTGATGATTAATTCTCATTATGAATTCTGATGACGAATTCTCATTATGAATTCTGATGATAAATTCTCATTATGAATTCTGATGATGAATTCATATTACGAATTCTGATGATGAATTCTCATTATGAATTCTAATGACAAATTCTCATTATGAATTCTGTTGATGAATTCACATTCTGAATTTTCATTCCGAATTCACCTACTAAAACAGAATCTGATCATCTCTGTTTTATACACTCCGAATTTATTTAGACCCCGAAAATTATTTTTGGTTAGACTCCAAACTTTCATTTTTCTTATGCTTTTATAATTTGTCTACTCTTTAATATTTTTTTTACTCCAAATCTTCACTCCAAATCTTCACTCCAAACTTTTTTAAGTTAAACTTTAAACGATGTCGTACATTCTTTTATACTTGTTTTGTTATAAAAAGATGTCGTCTATTATGTTATAAACTAACTTTTGGTTAAGTTACATGTGTACAGGTCCCTCCGATTTTTAAGGAAAATATGACCGTTGGAAAGGAGGCCGACCTTGCCTATAAATAGGAGCTCATTTGAAAGAGCTCGATGATGACTGATGAATGACTTCTTCGACATTGTGCATACATGCTATTGAAGTGATTTCTAGAGAGAGAGGCTCTTATTAACTCTCAAAGCTTTGTGCGACTCCGAATGTTGGTGATTACATTCGAGGTCTTCCGGGGATATGAAGACAGAGGTTTCCAACACCTTGAAGTTGAGGGCTTCCTTGCTGAGGAAGATAGAGGTGGCCAACTACCTTGAAGTTGAGGGCTTGTGGGGATAGAAAGACAGAGACTCCGACCTTCGTATCGAGGGCTTACCCAGGTGTGGGTAAGACAGATTTTCTTGAACGTATAAATCAAGGGACCTTTATCCAAGGTTGTTGGATGCCCTTCTCTTTTGGTTAAAAGACTTATATCTTGTTACTTGTAGTTTTACTACTCATTTTTTTCTGCTGCATTTTGTATTATAAGGAAAGTATAACTTTCTAATACTTCCTTACTTGTACTCTTTTTCATTTAGATTCTATAAGCTTTAAGGTAGAGTCTCATATTGTAATCTTTTGTTAAGTTTCAATTTCCGAAACCATATTTCCGGAACCTAATTTCGGAATCTCTTTCAGAGTTTTCATTTGGTGTTAGAGGTGTTTTGAATTTGATTAGTTTAACTTTGTTAAACTTAGCCCTTTCCTTTTCTTAAGGAAAACATAGTTATTCATAACTAACTTTAAAGGTTCCAATGGAATTTTTAAAGTATACAATTCAGCCCCCCTCTTGTATATTGAGCATCTACATCATTTTTTCGATCCTATAATTGGTGTCAGAGGAGGTCTCTGAAATACTTGTAATCACATATAAGTTTTTCTTGCTCACATTATCATTCCAAACTTTGTCATTCCAAACTTTCTCATTCCGAACTTTGTTATTAATAATTTTTCTTTTCTAACAATTTTGTGTGCCGAAGGTTATTTTAAGTATGGCGGGAATTAATGTTGGTTCCATTGATAATCTAAATCCTACAAGACCACCAATCATTGATGGTAATGATTATGAGTACTGGAGAGATCGAATGAAGACTTTTGTTATCAATACTAGAGTGGACAACTTTTTTATGCTTACTGGAGATTATAAAATTCCTGATAAGGAAGTTAGAACTTTTACTAACCAGGAAAAGCAAGAGTATCAACTCAATTATAAGGTACGCAATACTTTACATTGTTCAATGAATAGAAATATATATAGCCAAGTTTCTTCTTGTGAAGCAGCTAATTGTATCTGGAAGAAGTTAGAGGTTTCACACTTTGGAACTTCTAAACTGATTGAAACTAAGAGAGCTATGCTTAGAGCTGAATATCATGGATTCAATTTTCCTTATGGAGAACCAATATGTAAAGTTCAACAGAGGTTTATGACTATCATCAATAGTTTACAGTCTATGGGAGAGAAAGGGTTAGATGATGAAGCACTTGTGGATAAGATAATTGATCTTATGCCCAATGAATGGGAATCCGAAAGAACAGCTATAGATGAGAACAGGAAGGTCACTCAAATTTCTCTTGATGAGTTATTTGGAACTCTTATACAACATGAGACAAGAATGAAGAGAGATGCTGACAACATTAAAATGAAAAATGGGAGTCGTACTGTTGCTTTTACAACAACATCAAATCATATGAAAGCTAAGACTCCTGAGAGAGTAACCAGATCCAAGTCTAAGAAGTTGGTTGTTCAATCATATTCTAGTGAAAGTGAAATCTTTGAAAATGAATTAGAAAATCATGCTCGAAGGATGAACAAGATAGTTGGTCAGAGAAATTTACAATCCAAGTATAAGAAAAAGGACAGGAAATATAAGAAAGATGGAGAAGTTACTTGTTATGAATGCAAGAGAGCTGGACATATTAGACCAGATTGCCCTTTGCTCAAAAAGAAAGAAAGGAAAGAAAGGCATTCAGACAGGAACAGAAAGAAGTATTATAAAGGTAAAGCTAAGAATGTTTTGAAAGCTAGTGACACCTGGACTTCTAGTGGTGGTGATTCTTCAGATGAATCTTCTAATAACGAATCTTCAGGACAGAAGAATCTTGGTCTTATAGCCAGATTACCTATTGATAATCATTGTTTTATGGATAAGGTACGAAATGTTGAATCATTGACCAATGTTTCTTTAAATTCTAATGATAGTAAGTATTATAACTCTTCTGATGAAGAATCCTCTTCTGATGAAGAAAATACTTTACCTACTTATGAAGAAGTCTCTAGGTTTTCTGAACATCTTGAGATTGAGAATTCTAAACTCAATAAGAAACTTGATAAGGCAAACTCTAGGAATTCTATTCTTACAAAAGAGATATCAGATCTTTCCAAAAAACTTGATAGGAAAAATACTGATTTTGAAAGTATTTCAAAAAATCTTGAGGAAGTATGTTCTGAGAAGAACAAACATTCTAAAGAGTTAGAAAAAGTAATTTCTAAGAAAAATGTTTTCAAGCCTAGCTCTAGTTCTAAAACTAATGATCTTGAGGATAAAAACTTGGTTATAAAACTCAAGTCTGAAATTTTTTCCTTAAAGAAGTGTTTATCAAACTTTACCCATGGTAAGGAAAATTTTGATAAAATGTATTCCCAATTATGACCTTTAAAAAATAAATCCGGATTTGGTTATACCCATGCAAAACCATTTTTTAGTAACAATTATTTTGTTCCTCAAAGTGCCCCATTTTGTACTAAGTGTCAATGTGGTGGTCACTGGGCAAAGAATTGTTCCTTAAACAAAACCCAATATTTAGGATTTCACAAAGCTTACTTTTCTAAGAAGATGTGGGTTCCTAAAATTTTGTTATCTGGAAATCTCGGATCCAAACAAGTCTGGATTCCGAAACTCTAATTCTCTTCTTGATTTCAGGAAAATAAAGAGAGTACCAGCAACAATACATGGTACATGGATGTTGGATGTTCCCGGCACATGACTGGTAACAAAAGCTATTTTGAAAAGATTATCAAAACGAAAGGAGGAAAGTTAACTTTCGGAGATAATGCTAAGGGAGAGATTGTTGGTATCGGTAATATTGTTCTTCTAGGTAAAACCTTGATTTCAAATGTTCTTTTTTTAAGGGTCTTAAGAACAACCTCATTAGCATAAGTCAGTTATGTGATGAAGGTTACCTTGTGAATTTTAGCAATGATAAGTGCTTAGTTCACAATTCCAAGGAAGAATTTATTCTCTCAGCCAATAGGCAAGAGAATGTTTACACCTAAAATTTAGAAGACCTTAGGAGCCAAGATTTACCTTGCCTAAGTGCAATGGAAGATCATTCCTGGTTATGGAATAGAAGACTAGGTCACTGTAACCTTAGAAACCTATGTAAACTCTCTAAGAATAAACTAGTTAAGGATCTAGCGGAGCTTAGATTTGATTCTTATAAAGTTTGTAATCCTTGTCAATATGGAAAGCAACATAAATCTAGTTTTAAATCAATTGGTGAAGTCTCAACAACTGATGCATTGCAGTTAGTGCACATGGATCTTTTTGGTCCAACACAAACTGGAAGTATTGTAGGCAAACACTATGTGTTTGTTCTAGTTGATGACTACACTAGATTTACTTGGGTTTATTTTCTAGCAAGGAATATTGGAGCTTTTTCTTATTTCAAAAGTTTTAGAGCTCAAGTTAAAAATGAGAAAAACCTTCCATTGAAAACTATTCATAGTGATCATGGAGGAGAATTTCAAAATTCTGATTTCGAACTTTTTGTAGTAAAAAAGGTATTACTCACAATTTTTCAGCACCTAGAACTCCTCAACAAAATGGTGTAGTTGAGAGAATAAATAGAATTATTCAAGAGATAACTAGAACCATGTTTAGTGAATATTCTATAGCTAGACATTTCTAGGCTGAAGTTGTAAGTACTGCTTGTTATACTATAAATCGAGTTTTGATTAGACCTTTTCTTAATAAAACTCCTTATGAGTTATGGAATGGTAGAAAACCAAGACAATCCTACTTCAAGGTTTTTAGTTGCAAAGTATTCATTTTGAATACAAAAGTTAACTTGCATAAATTCGTACCAAAATCTGATGAAGGAATTTTCTTAGGTTATTCCACAACTTATAAGGCTTATAGAGTTTTTAATAAAACTACTTGTACAGTTGAAGAAAAAGTACATGTAAAATTTGATGAGTCTGATACTTTTGTTTTTAAACCATCCCAGCCTACATCCTCGGATTTGTTTTCAAAAACTGATTGTCAACCTTTGATAGAAGAATCTTCTGATAAGGATAATGTTCAAGAAGATACTTCTGAAACATTTACCCCGGAAGACTTTCTACCCTATTTTGATGAATAGGCTTTTCAAAACCCAAATCAGGTGTTTCTTAAGAATCATCCCAGTGATAGTATCATTGGTGATGTAAATCAACCTGTAAGGACTAGAAGTTATTTATGAAATGAATTAGAACATCTAGAATTTATTTCCCAATTAGAACCTAAAAGCACTGATGAAGCTTTAGGTGATGATGATTGGATCAAGGCCATGCAAGATGAACTAAATGTATTTGAAGGGAATAAAGTCTGGACTTTGGTTGAAATACCTAAGGAAACTTCTGTTATTGGAGTAAAATGGGTTTTTAGAAATAAATGTGATGAAAATGGGTTCATATTAAGAAATAAAGCTAGACGTGTTTCTAAAGGCTATAATCAGCAAGAGGGAATAGACTATGAAGAAACCTATGCTCCAGTAGCCAGACTTGAATCTATCCATATTCTACTTGACTTTGCAGCATTATTTAATTTTAAAAATTTTAAAATGGATGTGAAATGTGATTTTCTTAATGGTTATTTTCAAGAGGAAGTTATTGTTGAACAACCTCCTAGCTTTGAAGATACAAAACATCCTGATTATGTTTTTAGACTTACAAAAGCTCTGTATGGCATTAAACAAGCCCCACGAGCATGGTATGATAGACTCACTGGATTTTTGCTTCAAAATAACTATGTTAAGGGAAATTCAGATCCAACCCTTTTATAAAGAAATATAAGAAAAATGTTTTGATTGTTCAAATTTATGTTGATGACATCATATTTGGTTCAACTCAGCAATCTTTAACCGACTCTTTTGCAAGTCTAATGAAATTTGAGTTTGAAATGAGTATGATGGGTGAGTTAACTTTTTTCCTTGGTTTTCAAATTTCTCAAAAACCAGAAGGGACCTACATATCTCAACATAAGTATATTGAAGATCTTCTTAAAAAGTATGGTTATGACAACACTAAGAGTATAAGTACTCTTATTGGTACCTCAAACTCTTTAGATCTTGATGAAGCTGGGAAACCAGTAAATCAAACATCTTTTAGAGGTATGATAGGAAGTTTAATTTACTCAACAGCTAGTCGACTGGACTTAATGTTCTCAGTATGCTTATGTGCAAGATATCAATCCAATCTTAAGGAATCTCACTTAAAGGCAGTAAAAAGAATTTTTTGATACCTTAAGGGAACCATGGATCTAGGATTATTTTATACTTCTGGAAATGATTTTGTTCTAAAAAGATTTTCTGATGCTGAATTTGGTGGATGTAGAATGGATAGAAAAAGTACATCCAGAACTTGTCATTTCTTAGGAGATTCATTAGTTTCTTGGTCTTGCAAGAAGAAACATTCTGTAGCACTCTCCACTGCTAAAGCTGAATATGCAGCAGCTGGAAGTTGTTGTGCTCAAGTGTTGTGGATGCAACACACACTCACAGACTATGGCTTCAGTTTTACTAAAACTCAAATTTTGTGTGATAACACAAGTGACATTGCCCTTAGTAAGAACCCTGCACATCACTCTTGGGCAAATCATATAGATATTAGGCATCACTTTCTTAGGGATCACACACTTAAAGGAGATATCATTCCTCAGTTTATCGGAACACAAGATCAACTTTCTGATATTTTCACAAAATCTTTCCCTTCTGAAATATTTGAATACATTAAATAGAAGTTAGGAATGATAACCGTAAGGTAATCCCTCTTAATTAACTTTCTGTTGAAAAAGTCTCCTTATAGTAATAAACTCCTTTTCATAGGGGGAGTACATTTGTTTGTTAGAGTAACTATGTTTTTTCAAAGTTTGTTTTCCAACTTTTTGGAACTAAAATTCCAGAATGGAAATTTTCGGAACTGAAATTTCCAGAATGGATATTTTCATATAGAAAAACTTTGGAATGGAAATTTTTGTATTGAAAACATCCAGAATGGAAAATTTCGTACTGGTATTTCCATAACGAGATTTTCGTACCGAGACATTCATAATGAGTTTTTCATTTTTTTTAACTTTTGTAATGAAATTTTCATACTTAAATCCTTATAATGTTTTTCGTACTTTGTTTTCCGTACTGAGTTTGTTTTTCGTAGTGAGTTTTTCATTTTTTTCGTAGTTATGTTTTTTAATATTACCCATTACGAATAATCCTCCTAAACCAATCTGAAAGGTATGATTTCATTACTCAAGTTTTCGTAGTCATACTTTACTTGCTGACATTTTCTTATATTTTGTTTTCGTATTATAGTTTTCTTAAATTTTTGTTTTCATAAAAACCTCAAAAGATCAGATTCAAGTTTTCTTGAGAATTGCTTTTCAACTGTCAGATCTGATCTCAGCTTGTCACAAACATTCGATTAACAGAAGAAGTTGAACCGTCTTCTCGTTGCCTATATAATGGGGACCCCAAATGTTTTTCCCACATCAGTTTTCATGCTCCAGTGTCCTGAAGCTCTGCCTCTCCATTTTAAGACCGTTCTGAACTTCATCTTTCTTCATTCCGAACTTCTCAGAGGTCTTCAGATCCGAATGTCTGTGGAAGTAGTTCTCAAGACATGTCTTCCTCTAAACTGATTTCGAAGTGGTTAGTATATAGAGAAAGGTTGGTTCATCCTGATTTCTTCGACAAGTATGATTCTCTTATATCAAAGAATATTAAGCTCAACGGACGGGAAGATGTTGCGGTGTCTGAGATCGGGAATCAAGATGAAGTTTTTTTGGATTTTCTTGTAGAGTTCTATGTGACAGTTTCCTTTCTTAAGAAAGATGGTAGGGAGAAGTTGTCATTTAAGTCTTATGGCAAGACTTATAAACTTTCATATGCCAAGGCATCCAGCTTGGTAGGGCTGAACAATGAAGGAGAAGCTGAGTTTATTTCTCATGTTTTTCCGGATTCAAAGGGAAGCTTCGACAAGGAAAAGTCATTGGAAACTCTCGGACTGTCAGATGACAAGGCTCCAAAGATTTCTTCTCTGTATACAAATTTCCGGATTCTAGAGTTATGGGTACAAGGTTTTCTCATACCAAGAAAGGGTGACAAAGATAGTTTGAAGAAGAGCGAGATCTATATCCTAGATTTTCTGATAAATCTGAGGAATTTTAACCTAATGAAACACATTCTTATTACCATTGAGAATGTTAAGAAAGGGAATTTGAGATCTCAGATCATAAAGTATCCAACAATTCTCTCAATGTTGATAGTTCGGTGCCTTGAGTCTTTCAAGGAGGCTTGCAAGTCTAAGCCAAGAGTTTGCAAGATCATGTTGGTGAGTGATGGTACTCTCAAAAGGATGGATGTAGCCTTCGACAAGAAGACTGGTCAGTTTTTTGATTTACCTGCTCAAGAAGAAACGGTTCCGAAAGTTGCTGAACCTGAATCCACTAAGCCAGTGAGGAAGAGAAAGTTGAAAGAAGTTGTAGTTGAAGAATAGAATCCCAAATCTAAGGAAGTTCATTCTGCACCTCCTAAACCGAAGAAGAAGAATGCTTACCCAGATGAGGTAGTTTCTAAATGGAGGGAAATCAAAGAAAAGAGAGTGCAAGGGGAGCCTCAGTTTTTCTTGGATCCTGCAGAGGCTGAGGCCTTGAAGGAATAAACTACGGATGAGCTAGAAAAACAAGTGAAAGATAAGAATCTTAAGAAGAATATGTCTGAAGCTGAGGTGGTTCAGACATTGTTAAAGTTTACTGAGATGGCCTCCGGAAACATTCATGTTCCGAGATCTTTTTCTTTGGAATCTCTACCTGAGACTCCCAGAAGAAACTTTGTTGCTCCGGAAGAGGCAGTAGCTAACCTGTTGAGGAAATAGAGCAGATTGAGAAAGTGGAAGAAGAAGAAGTTGTTGATGAAGGAAGTGGTGAAATCGGATATGTTTTAAAGCTAGTAGATGATTATAAGGGGACACCTTCGGAATATTTGTTGCTCCGAACTTCAGAAGCTGAATCATCGAAGTTAGTCACTCCAGGGAAGGATGAGAAGGAAGGAGAAGAATAGGTAGCTTATCATGCAGAGGAAGAAAAACTTCTACATGATATTGCTCAAATGGATAATGTAGAGGATGGTGCTCAAAAGGTTTCTGATGATGAAGACAATGTTGTTCAAGTGTCTGACAGTGAAAAGGGAACTCCGGAATAGGACTCCATTCGGAAAAAGGACAAGGGAAAGCAACTTGTTGCTGATACCCTGAGCTCAGTGGTTGTAAAGAGAAGGTAAGTTGGTGATTCTTCTAAGAAGAAGGTTGAGCATCTTGAAGAAGAAAATTCTCCAAGTAAAGTCTCGGATTCGGAGTCATCTTCGTTGGGGCATGATTTTTTTGTTCAGTCATTAAATAAGTTGGTAGGTACTATTCCAACTTTTTCATGTATTGATTCAAGATACCAGATGCTCCAATATGCTTTGAATCAGAAAACAGACTTTGTATCCATGGTTATGGAAAAATGTGTTGAGATAGAGGCTCAGTTCAAAACTTTCTTTGTCGGCTATTAAGCCCACAAAAGATCTTTCAAGAGGATGACTAGTTGGTCAAGGAATACTGTAGAAGAGATGAGGCTCTTTGATGAATTCCAAGATAATGTGAAGGATGCATTTGAGACAGAAGACAAAAAGATAAATAAACTTACTTCATCCTTTGAAGAAAAGTTGACAGATGAAAAGAATTTCCAAATTCAAGAAGTCAGAGATCTGAATGGGAAGCTGAATTCTTTTTCTCAAAACTGGAAGTTTGAAAGGGATCATCGGATTGAGTTTGAAGAAAAGTTGAAGGCTCAGGAAGAAAAGCTTAAAGCTCAGGAAGAAAAGCTTAAAGCTCAGGACGAAAAGATTGAAACTCAAAGTGCAAGAATTTATCTGTTAGAGAAGCAAGCCGAGGAAGATTATAAATACTTGAAAAAGATATAGACTATTCTTAAGGGTCTCATGGAGAAGGAAAAAGATCCAAAATAGACAGATCCGATCTTTTGTTGTATAAAAATTTCTTTGTTGCCGAGCTTTCAAACTTAATGAAATTTTTTCTTGCTCGTTTCTTTTGTTGTTGCAACTAATTTTTCAGGTACATTGTTATATTTTCCATTCCCTCGAATTCTTTTTGAAAATCATAAAGGGGGAGAAGGAAAAGAACCCTAATAAAAGGGGAAAAGAATCCTAACAAAGGGTGAGAAAGAAAACAAACTCTAATAGAGTTTATCTAAGGGGGAGTTTTTCATTAAAGAATACATTCTTATTCATAATGAAATATCATTCCTGAAATCTAGAATACGTTCCTTAGAGTTTTAAAGCCTAAGGGGGAGTTAGTCATATTCATCAACATCCATAAGCAAAGGGAGATAATCTTTAATGTTTTCTTTCTTCTTAGACTATCTTTTTCGTAAGGATGTTTTTTCTTTCCAAGAAGGGGGAGATTGTTGAGTCAATAAGGTTTTCCTTATGAATTTTCCATTACTTCTTGTTTTGAAAGTCACAAACACCTTTCTTTAAGGAAAATCGCTTTTATAAGGGAAATCAATTTTATAAGAAAAATTGCTTTTATAAGGAAAACTGCTTTTGTATGAAAAATTATCCTTATCATATTCTCATTCATATATTTATTAAGTATAAGTTTCGGATTCATTTCTATATTCTCCGAATCATTTGAAACTTTGATATGAAGAAATCTGTTTTAGGTTCTGAATTCTGGATGAGAACTGTAATAAAGTTCTACTCCAAATTCTGGATATGAATTCTCATTATGAATTCTGATGACGAATTCTCATTACGAATTCTGATGATGAATTCTCATTACGAATTCTGATGACAAATTCTCATTATGAATTTTGATGATGAATTCTCATTATGAATTCTGATGACGAATTCTCATTAAGAATTCTGATGATGAATTCTCATTACGAATTCTGATGACAAATTCTCATTACGAATTCTGTTGACGAATTCACATTCCGAATTGTCATTCTGAATTCACCTATTAAAACAAAATCTGATCATCGTTGTTTTATACACTCCGAATTTATTTAGACTCCGAAATTATTTTTGGTTAGACTCCGAACTTTAATTTTTCTTACGCTTTTATAATTTGTCTACTCTTTAATATATTTTTTTCACTTCGAATCTTCACTTCGAACTTTTTTAAGTTAAACTTTAAATGATGTCGTACATTCTGTTATACTTTCTTTGTTATAAAATGATGTCGTCTATTCTGTTATAAACTAACTGTTGGTTAAGTTACACATGTACAGGTCCCTCTGATTTTTAAGGAAAATATGACCGTTGGAAAGGAGGCCGACCTTGCCTATAAATAGGAGCTCATTTGAAAGAGCTCAATGATGACTGATGAATGAATTCTTCGACATTGTGCATACATTCTATTGAAGTGATTTCTAGAGAGATAGGCTCTTATTAACTCTCAAAGCTTCGCGTGACTCTGAATGTTGGTGATTACATTCGAGGACTTCCAGGGATATGAAGACAGATGTTTCCAACACCTTGAAGTTGAGGGCTTCCTTGTTGAGGAAGACAGAGGTGGCCAACTACCTTGAAGTTGAGGGCTTTCGGGGATAGCAAGACAGAGACTCCAATCTTTGTATTGAGGGCTTACCCTGGTGTGTGTAAGACAAACTTTCTTGAAAGAATAAATCAAGGGACCATTATCCAAGGTTGTTGGATGCCCTTCTCTTTGGGTTAAAAGACTTATATCTTGTTACTTGTAGATTTACTACTCGTTTTTTTTCCGCTGCATTTTGTATTATAAGGAAAGTATAACTTTCTTATACTTCCTTACTTGTACTCTGTTTCATTTAGATTCTATACACTTTAAGGTAGACTCTCATATTGTAATCTATTGTTAAGTTTCAATTTCCAGAACCATATTTCCGGAACTTACTTTCGGAATCTCTTTCCAAGTTTTCATTTGGTGTTAGAGGTGATGTGAATTTTCTTAGTTTAACTTTGTTAAACTTAGCCCTTTCCTTTGCTTAAGGAAAACAAAGTTATTCATAACTAACTTTAAAGGTTCCAAAGGAATTTTTAAAGTATACAATTCACCCCCCCCCCCTCTTGTATATTGATCATCTACATAATTATTTCGATCCTACACTCCTAAGATACGAATTCAGACGGTCAAAGACCTGCTTCACCGATGGATTAAAATCAGGTCGCACTTCCTTCACCACAGTAGAATGCAAAAAAAACCCCTTTATGAAAATTCCGCATAGCCTCACACCCCGCTGCAAGGTGAGTTTTCTCTTCCACCATAGCATAGCCCATGGTAGATGCATCCACACTCACCCTCTGCTCAGAAATCCCAAGTCTATCCTTCCTCGTGGCCTCCTGATGGGTTTTATTAATCAGAGAGTCTCCGGGATGAAACTCCACGAGTTGCTGCTCCCGCCCACCAGAAGGAGAAGTCTCCATATCCTCAACCCTTTGATCATTATCATCTAGATAAGAACAGACCTCACCCCTCACCATCTTCAATACATGCACCTCATTTTATTCTGAAGGTCCAGCATTGCCCCCATTTTTAGCATACTTGTGGCATTCAGAGACCCAGTGTCCCTGCCTATGAAAGAAGGAGCAGAGATTGACCCATGAATCATAGAGAATGGATTGAGCATATTTGACCTCTACTTCAATAATAATAAACACCAAATCCGGAGGTGGATATGCTAACTCCATTTCAACGCACATCCTCACATCCATTGGGTGTGAGAGTGAAGATGTCTGATGATCGCAATAGATAAATCATCCAATGGAGTTCCCAATTGACCGTAAGAGTCCAAGGTTCTCGAAATGCAGCGGCAACCCAGGAAGATGAAGCCAAATCTCCGAGGATGGTGAGTCCCGATTCATGTGAAGATCAAAACCATTATTACCATACATTAATGGTGGTAAATAAGAAAAACAATATCTCTTCTGGGAGGCAGAACTCTAAGCATTCACACAAATTATGTTCTATTAATTTATTTTTCTCAGCGTGTGGAAATTTGTAAATTGTGGTTGTAACACTAATATAAAAACATAAATGTATAATAATGATAATTATTCCATTATATAAAAAACTTTAGGATAGGTTTTTAATAGAAATATATAAGTAGATAGGATAAGGATTAAGTGATACTCAAATTGGGACCTTAATCATTCCCTTGAAATTTTCATTAGAAATTAAGGGATTAGACATCCTAAGGGTGGATAGGAGATTAATAACGAGTGAGGTTATTATAATATAGGATATTTGGACATATTTTCAATGAAACTTTTAATAGGTGGTTTATTTTTTAAAGGGTGTAAGTGATACACTTTTATAAGAGATGAAAAGGTCAATTTTTGGAAAGAAACTTTATATTTTAATAATTTCAGGGCACTATTCCAAGTCCAATGGATCCAAACCTTAAAAATAATGTAGTTTAAAATATATTATGGTCGATAATGACTGAAAATTTATCTATCCATTCTTGTTTTAAACATGTTATATGGATTTTACAATTATATTTTTACATTTTACTCTTTAACATTTAAACTATGAAACAAATTTTTAACTAATTGATTTTTGGTTTTATTGAAAATAATAAAAACCTATATAACGATTTTTTTTGTGATAGAACTAAATTTATATTAAATTAAATATAATTAAGATTTAAAATATTATAAAAAATTAAATTAAATTAAAACATGTAATGTGAAGAAAAATTATTTCTTTATAAAAATGAAATTTTTACAATTATGGATCATTAATCTTGTTTAGTGTTAACTATCAATAAAATTATCATTAACATATTTATTTATTTTTAAAAATAATATTAGATTCATTATTTAATGTATTATATTTTTTTTATTTGATATAAATTCTATGATCTTAAAAAAATAATTATAAAATTATAATTTCACCATTATCATGGTAATTATCATTAATCATAATAATATAAATTCTATTTATAAAAATAGAATTTCCCATATTAAATAATATGAAAATTATTATCTCAAATAAAATAATAATTTTAGAAAATTAACTTTATATTTTTTAGGAAATGCATCTTAACGTTAGAGTGTGTAACTTGTAAAAACACATTTTAATGAAAAGTGTATTTATAAACATAATGTTTATGTATAAGAAAAAATAATAAATGTTATTAATTATAGGTACATTAAAAATATTATATTTTATTAAATAATATTTATTTCATTGTGAATAAATCCATAACTTTATTTCCCCATCTTCAAACTTATCAAAAGAAACAAACGAAAAATAGTGTTAATAATATATTACTAAATTTTCTAAAATGTTGTAAATCGACTTTATTGGTTCAAAAACGTATTTCCAAATTATTAATTTAATATTATAATATACATATAGTAAAATTGTTTCAATAAAATTAAATTATTAATTTCTTAAATCTGATGATATTTGTAAAATATTATATATTTCACTATCAACCAAAAAACAATTTATTTTAAAAAAATCAAAAGATTCATACTATGCTAATTTTGAGATTATAAATTCAAAAATAAAAATTATCTAATTTAAATTTTAAAATTGCCATATTTTCATTTTAAAATAAAATTAAAAATAAATAGAGATAAACTTATTATAAGGACACAACCATAAACATTTCTTAATATTGAGTTAAATCAAGAATTAAAATTGAGGATCTTTTTTGGTTTCGAGTTTTAGAGAATTATGCCATAACTATTACATATCAACATGAATATTAAAAAGTAGAAACTTATACTATAATTAATTTTTCACAATAATAAAAATCTTTAAATAAAACAAGAGTTATTTTCTTGATATAAATATTCTTGAATACTTCCATTCTCTTACCCTTCCTTATAAACTATGAAAAACATTTCAAAAACATGGGATGAGCATAAAAAGATCAGTAAGGGTTACAAAATCAGTAAAGTAACCATTAAACCATCAATAAATACCAATCAATGAAACCAAACTTTTCAACCATAACATACCTTAAAAAATCATATGATTTATGAATAACACACACAAATCAAAAATCATAAAGGTAACTAATGGAATTTATAAAATACTTTCATTTTAGCTATCATAGCTACATAGGGAGTCACAATTTTAATACCCATCAAAGTATATTACCTAAATATCTTAGGAAAGACATTAACATTAACCTCCATCACGTTCGCCAATTGTTTGGAGAGCTATCTCGGTCTCACCTGCCCTAGGTTTATCACGGAACCACCCGTATACGTAAATAATGCCCAATAACCATAATCATAACATATAACACTATCATATAGGAAAGATAAAATTTCCACATTCCAATCACATTATATCAAATCCGGATACAGAAACAAACAATCCTTTATCAAACCATTTTCAGAACCATTAAAAACATTTAATAAAGATATTTTTGAATCAAAGTGTCCCATACCACTTTGAAAATTTTAAATAGATTTTCATTTGAAAATATTAATGTCCATATAAATATATCCTTAAAAAAATTTATTAAAACATGTACATTAAGGATAATTATTTAGAATAATTAATCATTAAAACATTTAAAATGATATTTTAGTTAAATAATTTTTAACAAAATGAGAGACGCTTAAATACAAATAATTGAGGAATAACATTTAATTAGAACTTTATAATATCATGAGAATAAAGTTATTCATGATATAATATTCCAAAGGACAGTATATACTCCATATAAGAGTGAATTGGTGCTTAACAACATTGAAGTCTCAATGGAATGTAAGTCGAGACGAAATCCCTTATAAAGACAGTATCCTTAGATTAAGGATAAATCAATGACATAATTATGTGTTAAAAATATAAATACACCAATATAAGTGGATATTAAGTGTAATAAAATAATAGGTTATTCACAAAAATTTATATCACAATATAATCAAGAAGTTGAAGTTTAACCCAAGGAATTGAAATTGGGTGAAGAATCTTCCCTTACAGAAATTCGACAGCCTAACGGCGTCACATTAAAATTCAGAAAATGAGTTGATGAGAGAGAATAGGGTATCTCATAACTTGTACATAAAATTTATAGCAATATGTATACATAATAATTTATCCCAACAAAAGAATATTTAAATTAAAATAAATAACAAAAAGAAGTCTTTTTAAAAAAAAGAAGGGTGAATGGTTCCCGTAATGATTTGGTAACTTACGAAACAAACACCCCAAGAAAGAAGGATCATAAAATGAAGTTGTAAATACCCATAAATTGAAGTATATTATACATATAACACAATCATGGGAAGTACATACACCAGACAAAAGGAAATAGAGGCAAATGTAGCATGAATTCTCATGAGAATAAAAAGTGAGATGAAAACCCCATACCACATTGTAATCAATTGAGTCGTAAGACCAAAAGTTAATAATCACCAAATTAATCATATAATACCATGAATATGAAGATAATAATGATAATATATATCAAATGGAAGTACAAAATACACCACATTCAATAAATAAGTGGCGAACAATAGAAATCTCATGGAATTAAAAGTGAGATATGAAATCCCTTATCTCGTATCCGATTTGACTCGTTTGTTCCTTGTTCTTCATGAATAATAAACTTAAGTTAATTTATACTTGATTAAGAACCGATTTTCAATTTTATTATTCCATTTATATCAATTATTATGATATTATAAAAATTATTCAATCATTTAAGTTAATAACAGACGTTTTTTCAATATTTGGTACATGAGTCAAAAATGGACTTCTTATAATTAAAAGTTTTTCATGTGGTCAAACGTTCATTATATCCAGAATTATATTATTGTTTTAGATATAATATATATCATATATATCCACTATATACATGTATTTATAATAGTACATAACATTTGGAGGTAAGAAATGAAATTCATCATTCAAGGAGACGCTAAGCCGTACGTACGCATGAACGCTACTTTCAATTCTATTTCGTATTTAATGGAATGAAAACATAATGATATATAGGTATATTATAATTCCAGTATAATATAATATATATAATCTCAGTAACTCCATCAATTATACATCCCATGTATGGTATGAACGAGTCATATCACTTTAAGGGGGCAGTAGTCCGCACTTCCTCAAATGAAATTATAATGTTTACAAATATTGGAAAGCATAAAGGTATGTTTGTAAATAAAAATTATAGAAGAATAGAAAACCCATAAACATAATATATATCATATATAAATACAGTTCCATCTTAATGGCCACCATGAGAGGTCGTAGGAGATAATTGAGCAATCATCTTTTCGTGGGGCGTTAGTTTTCCATCCACAGAAACATTATGTTATTCAAACATTAGATGGAGTTTTGTGGAATTTTAGTTTGAATACTTCTCATAACAACATCCTAGTATATTTAGGATACTTGTGTTGTTATAAAATAAAGAAATAAAAAGAGTTTAAGGGTTAGAGAGGGATGTAGGGACCAAAAGGGTTTCTTGAAGTTCCTTATGCCTAAGGTAATGCTTCTTGGATGTGGAGAGCGATGTAGGGAGCTTAATTGGGCAGAGGTTGGACAAGGCAAAAGGATTGAAAGGTGTGAGGAATTGGTTAGAAGTGTTTTCCTTTAATAAGGGGGGGAGGGGCTCTTAAGGAAAGTGTGAAAATATTATTTTATTATATAATGATATTCAGTTTCTAAAGGTCCAAAACTAATTAAAGTCGAAGATAAGATGACTCATGGACAAAATAAAATCATCAAATAATAATTGGACAGGTTTTTGATGTTATTTTAATATTTATAATCTTATTTATTTAAATCATTTATTATTGAGGTAAATACTACATCATTATTGTGTAATAAACAATTTAATTTATGTGATGTCTATAAATTATAAAAAAACAACCATGATGTAGGAAATATTTTTAGCTTTCCAATGAATATTTATAGTCGAAAAGATAATTTATATAACCCCATGTAATAATTAATTTACTAAAAGATATTTGTTTATGTCATTTTTGTTATTACTTTTTGTTAATTAATCTAATGTGTCATTATCATTCATAAGTGGCTCCATGGGTTCCCAAAATTTACCCAAAGATGTTCATTGTCGTAAATGACTCAACCAATAAGGTTAGTGCAACTGTTAAGGTAATTTCGTATTATTATAATATATTTATTACCTTAAATTACCATATTTACATTTAACTGCTATAAATAAAAGTCAAAAGTTACTATTCAATAAAAATTATTTTCATCTTATTGAGACAAATTTTACTTACTAATAACAACCATGTATGTCGGATTTTTGAAATTCAATTCATAGAACCGGTAAAATTTCATTTAAATGAAAAAGTCAGTTTTTTAACTAATACTATGTGGTTTCACTAATCATCAAAAATTGAATTTTTTCAGAAAAATACCAAAAAATCTACCTCAGCTATATTTTATATTCTGAATTCAAAAATGATTTCTATTTTTCCAAATTCAAAACATATAATTCTCATTAATTATTTTAAAATTAATTCATGTTGTCAAAACAAATAGCATGTTTTAAGAAACAATAACTATCAAAAGATTGATACTTGTTTATGTCCAATTTCAAATTGAAATTAATTACAATGACCAAAATTAGATTAAATGGTAAAAATATAATCTAATTACACTTTAAAACCAATTAAAAAGATAATATAACCATATAAATAAATTATATTAAATGGAACTTTTGAATTAAAATACAGTATTTTTCACTATTCATCAAAAAATGAACTTTATCAGAAAAATACAAAACATTTACCCATAGTAAATTATGATGTCCCGAATCTAAAGAAGAATATTATTTTTTAAAATAGAACATATAAAAATGACCAAAACTAGATTTAAAGAGAGTTCTTCATCAAAAGGTGGTAAATCGACCTTTTACAGAATATTAGAGTATTCCTGCTTAAAATTAGATTCAATTATATTTTGAGCCCCAAACTATTATTGGATAAATTTAAAAACATTTAACAAACATGTATAATCTTTTTTTAGTTAGTTATGTTCATTCCCTCCATTAAAACGGCTAGGTGTTAACTACCATTTAAAATAATAATATTATACTATTATTTTTCAGTATAACTCAATGTTGTGTGCAACGTAAGATTTCAAAGAAACCTTTTGTTGTGTATCGGGTATGCCATCGAACATAGAATCCTCATTAAAGTAAAATTAATATTTAATTCAAAAATATTAATAAATATGAAAACTTCTTACTCATTATTTACTTGGGATGTTACATCCCTCCCCCCTTTTGGAAATTTAATCCTCGCAATTTTAAAACTGGGCTTGGAAACATAATAGAATGTCCCATAGTGAAAAAAGTGTCAAAAAATATATCACTTTAAAAGAATGAAGGAGAAGTAAAAAGGTCACCTAAGATAACAGATACTAGGATTCCTAGAAAACATCGATATAGAAGAGAAAAAAACATCAAGTTCTGATGGAGAGTGATAGAAAACATGATTAGGATAATGATAACCACCAGAAAATCAAAAAATTGTGATGGGTTAAACAGTCTTTAATTCCCTAGTAGTAAAAGTTAACAGACAAAATTTTTGTTTTAAGTTACTTTTCATTGTGGATTCTATTTATGAGCTTAACTAAAAACATAAGGAAACATACTTAATTATCATGTATACTTTCATCCTTTACTAGATTTCTAACACAAACTCATATTTTCTCCAAATGATTGGTGTTTAGGATCACTTGATCACATTAAAATTGTCATAATCAACTTCGAGAGAATCACATAATCCCCAAAATGATAATCCTTTATAAAAATAAATACTACTATTAATATCCAAAATTCAACAAAAAGTATCCAACGTTCAAGAAAGACTATTCAATATCTAATTGTCCTTAAAATTCATCAAAATAATCAAAACTAATATTCAAACCCAAAACTCAGAATGATGTAAATCACAAAGTCTTCCACAGTAAATCTTTATATTTATCCCCAAAAACATCGACAACTCTTAAAGCCTCATACTGAAGTGTAATTGACCTAATAACATATTCTCTATGATAGGTTAATAATTTCCATAAATAACCCAAATCACCATATGTCCACAATAAAACATATATTCTTTGAAAATAATATTTCAACCATTACTCCACAATTTAAATCCCAAGGTATTCTATTTTACTTAAGCATATAGTGTTCCCAAAAGAGAGAATGTCATCTAAAATAACCTTTATCAAATAATCACCAAATCATTCTCCTATACTAAGAATGTCCATTTTATAAAACATATAATCCCAAATAGACTTATTATTTACCAAAAAAATCTTTTAACTAGAAAGAATTATTCCTACAAACCAGGGACATTACGTAGTCCAGTGGTAGGCGGTAAATCTCAGTCGCACTTTGGTTGTGGGTTCAATTCCCACAGCTTTGTATGACACGATGGGTTGTCACACAGTCTGTGTGTTGTCCTTTTTCAAAAATTATACAATTTCAAAACATTCCAAAAAAAAGAGAAAAATTCCTCAAAAAAAACAATAACATAATTTATCCTCAAAGTTTATCTAATACTCTTCATTTTTCACCCCAAAATGTAATAAACATTTATCAATTTTAAAATAACTATGACTCTTTCTATTATGTTAACCATTATGGTTATGTCACTTATGATTAAATTACACCCTAACCTCTAAAGTTATCTAAACCGACCAATGATACCAAATATAAGGACCCGAACTTAAACATTACAATCTTGAGTTAAATCAAGAATTAACATTGAGGATCTTTTCATGTTTATAGTTTTAGAGAATTAGTCCATAACTATTACATATCAACTTGAATATTACAAAGTAGAAACTTATAATATAACCAATATTTAACAACAATAAAACTCCTTAAATAAAACAAGTGTTCTTTTCATGATATAAATCTTCTTGAATACTTCCATTCTCTTACCCTTCCTTATAACCTATGAAAAACATTTAAAAAACATGGGATGAGCCTAAAAATCTCAGTAAGTGTTATAAAATAAGGAAAGGAAACATTAACCCATAAATAAATACAAATCAATGAATCCATACTTTTCAACCATAACATACCTTAAAAATCATATGATTTATGAATAACACACAAAAATAAAAAATCATAAAATTAAATTATGGAATTCATAAAATACTTACATTATAGTTATCACAGCTACATAGGGAGTCACATTTGGAATACCCATCATAGTGTATTCCCTAAATCTCTTAGTAGAAACATTAACATTAACCTCTATCATGTACCCAAAGCATTGGAGAGCTATCTCGGGCTCACCCGCCCAAGGTTTGTCACGGGACCACCCATATATGTAAACAATGCCCAATAACCAAAATCATTACACATAAAAAAAGAATATAGGAATGATAAAATTTCCACATTACAATAACATTATATCAAATCATATTATTGAAATAAATAATGCTTTATCAAACCACTTTCAAAACCATTTAAAACATTTAATAAAGAGTTTTTTGAATCAAAGTGTCCCACGCCACTTTGAAGCTTTTAAATAAATTCTCATTTGAAATAATTAATGTCCATATAAATAAATCCTTAAACCATTTTATTAAAACATGGACATTGATGATAAATATTTATAAGAATAAATCCTTAAAACATTTAAAATGATATTTTAGTTAACGAGTTTTTAATAAAATGAGAGACGCTTGAATACAAATAAATGAGAAATAAAATTTAATTAGAACTTTATAATATCATGAGAATAAAGGGATTCATGACATAATATTCCAAAGGATGGTATATACACCATATAATAGTGAATTTGTGTATAACAACATTCAAGTCTCAATAGAATGTAAATTGAGACGAAATCCCTAATAAAGACGGTATCCTTAGATTAATGACAAATCAATGACATAATTATGTGTGAAAAATATAAAAACACCCAATATAAGTGTATATTATGTTTAAGACATTCATAGATTATTCACACATATATATAGCACAACATAATCAATAAGTAGAAGTTTAACCCAAGAAATTGAAATTGGGTGAAGATGTTTCCCTTACAGTAATTAGGCAGCCTAACAGCGTCACTTTAAAATTCATAAAATGATTTGATGAGAGAGAAAAGGGTATCTAATCACATGTACATAAAATTTAAAGCAATATTGATATATAATAACATATCTCAACATAAGAAGATGTATATTAAAATACAGAACAAGAAGAAGTGTTTTTAAAAATTAGAGAAGGGTGAAAGGTTCCCTTACCGATTTGGTACCTTGTGAAACATACACCCCATGAAATAATGATAAAAAAATGAAGATGTAAATAACCATAAATTGAATTATATTAAACATAAAATAAAATCATGGGCAGTACATATACCACACAAAATTAAATGGTGGAAAATGTAGCATGAATTCTCACGGGAATAAAAAGTGAGATGAAAACCTCGTACTGCGTTTTAATCAATTGAGTCGTAAGACCAAAAGTAAATAATCACAAAATTAATCACAAAATAACATGAATATAAAAATAATCATGATAATATATATCAAATGGTAGTACACAACACACCACATTCAATAAATAAGTGGCGAACAATGGAAATCTAATTGAATTAAAAGTGAGATAAGAAATCCCTTACCTCGTGTCCGATTTGAATTGTTTGTTCCTTGTTCTTCCTGAACAATAAACTTAAGTTAATTTATAGGTGATTAATAACCATTTTTCAACTTTATTATTCCTTTTATATCACTTATTACCATGTTATAAACATTAATAAATCATTTATGTTAATAATGGTCGTTTTGTCGATATTTGATATTTAAGTCAAACAATGGACTTTTTATAATTACAAGTTATCCATGTGGTAAAACTTTCATTATATCCAGAATGATATTCATGATTTAGATATCATATATATCATATATTTCCATCATATACATGTATTTATAATAGTACATAACATTTGGAGGTAAGAAATGAAATGCACCATTCATGGAGACGGTAAGCTGTACATACGCAAGAATGCTACATTCATTTCTATTTCATATTTAATGGAATGAAAACATAATGATATATAGGTATATTATAATTCCAGTATAATATAATATATATAATCTTAGTAACTCAATCCTTTATACGTCCCATGTATGGTATTAACGAGTCATATCACTTTGAGGGGGCGGTAGTCCGCACTTCCTCAAATGAAATTATCGTGTTTACACATATTGGAAAGCATAAAGGTATGTTTGAAAATAAAAATTACATAAACATAGAGAAAATATAAACATAATATATATCATATATATATAAAGTTCCATCTTAATGGCCTCCATGAGAGGCGATAGGGGGTAATTGAACAATCATCTTTTCATGAGGAGTTAGTTTTCCATCCAAAGAAACATTATGTTCTTCACCCATTAGATTTAGGTGTGTGTAATTATAGTTACAATACTTGTCATAAAAACATATTATTATATTTAGGATATTGTTTTTTATAAAATAAAGGAATAAAATTATTTTAGGGGTTGGAGAAGTAAAATAAAAGAAAATAAGTTAAGAGGAACTATTACCTTTAATTTGGGTAACTCCCTTTGGTATGAACCAAAAGGGTTTCTTGAAGTGCCTTATGCCTAAGGTATGGCATCTAGGATGAGGAGATAGATGTAGGGATATTAATTGGGTAGATTTTGGATGATCTAAAATGCTCTAAAGGTTTGAGGAATTGGTTGGAAGTGGTTTCATTTTATAGGGGGAGGAGGTGCTCTTTAGGAAAGTGTGAAAATATTATTTTATTATATAATGATATTTGGTTTCTAAAGGTCCAAAACAAATTACAATAGCAGATAGGATGACTCATGGACGAAATAAAATCATTCAATAAGTATTGGACAGGTTTTGGATGTTATTTTAATATTTATAATCTTATTTATTTAAATCAATTATTAATGAGATAAATATTGCATCATTATTGTGTCATAAATAATTTAATTTATTTGATGTCTAAAAATTATAAAAAAATATTATGATGTAGGAAATATTTTTATCTTTCTAATAAATATTTATATTCCAAAAATATAACTTATATAACCCCATGTAAAAATTAATTTACTAAAATATATTTCATTTTTTGTCATTACATTAAGTTAATTAATCTAAAGTGTCATTATCATTCATAAGTGGCACCATGGGGTACCAGAATCGACCCAAATATTATCATGGTCTTAAATGACTCAACCAATAAGGTTACGACAATTGTTAAGGTAATTGTGCATTATTATAATACTCTTTTTTACTTAAATTACCCTATTTATCTTTAACCGCATTAAATTATTGTCAAAAGTAACTATTCACCAAAATTATTTTCAACTTATTGAACAAAATTTTACTTATTAATAACAACCAAGTATGTCAGATTTTTGAAATTCAATTCACAGAAGCGGTAAAATTTCATTTAAATGTAAAAGCCAGTTTTTTAACTACTACTAAGTGGTTTCATTATTCATCAAAAATTGATGCTTTCAAAATAATACCGAAAATTTTGCCTAAGCTATATTTGATATTCCAAATTCAAAAATGATGTCTATTTTACCAAATACAAAACATATAAGTCTCATTAAAAAATTTGAAATTAATTACCTTTGTCAAAACAAATAGCGTGTTTTAAAGAAACAATAACTATCAAAACATGGATAGTTATTTATGTCCAATTTCAAAGTGGAATTAATTACAATGACAAAAATTGGATTAAATGGTAAAAATATATTATAATTAAACATTTAAACCAATTAAAAAGATAATATAACCATATAAATATATTATATTAAAAGGCACTTTTGAATTAAAATACAGTATTTTTCTCTATTCGACAAAAAATGAACTTTATCATAAAAATACCAATAATTTACCCAATGTAAATTTTGATATCCCAAATCTACAGAAAAAATTTATTTTTTAAAATAGAACATATAAAAATGATAAAAACTAGATTTAAAGAGGGTTCTCCATCAAAAGTAGGTAAATAGGCCTTTTACTGAATATTAGAGTATTCATGCTTAAAATTAAATTCATTCATATTTTAAGCCCTTAACTTTTATTAGATAAATGTAAAAACATTTAACAAATATGTATAATAATTTTTTACTTATTTCTGTTCATTCCCACCATTACAATGGCTAGGCGTTAACTACCATTTAAAATTATAATATTATAATATTATTTTTTTAGTATAACTCAATGTTGTGTGCAACGTAAGATTTCAAATAAACCTTTTGTTGTTTATTGGGTATGCCATAGAACATAGCATCCCCATTAAAGTAAAATTAATATTTAATGAAAAAATATAAATAAATATGAAAATTTCTTACTCATTATTTACCTGGTATGTTACATCCTTCCCCCCTTTTGGAAATTGCATCCTCAAAATTTTAAAACCGTGCTTGGAATCTTAATAGAATGTCCCACATTGGAAAAAGAGTCAAAAAAATATATCACATTAAAATAAATAAAGAGAAGTACAAAGGTCACCTGAGATAAAAGATATTATGATTCCATGAAAACATGGATATGGAAGAGAAAACAAACCATCATGTTTTGATGGAGAGTGATATAAAACATGATTCAGAGAATGTTAACCACCAGAAAATCACAAACTTGTGATGGATTAAAGAGTCTTTGATTCCCTACTAGGAAAAGTTAACAGACAACATTTTTGTTTTAAGTTAATTTTCATTGAGGATTCCATTTATGAACTTAACTAAAAACATAAGGAAACATACTTACTTGTCATGTATACTTTTATCATTTACTATATTTCTAACACAAACTCAAATTTTCTCCAAATGATGAGTATTCAGTATGACTTGTTCACATTAAAAGTGATATAATCAACTTTGAGAGAATCACATAATCCAAAAAAGGTGAACTATATATTTCCCTTGTCTTTATATATTAACTAAAACCAAAATTTTTAGTATGAGATCATATAATCCCCTAAAAAGAAAATCATTTATAAAAAGATATACTACTATTAATCTCCACAATTCAACAAAAAGTACCCAAAGTTCAAGAAGGACCATTCAATACCCAATTGTCCTTAAAATTCCTTAAAATAATCAAAAATAATATTGAAACCCAAAAATCAGAAGGATTTAAATCACATAGTCTTCTATAGTAAATCTTATTATTTATCCCCAATAACATCGACTGCTCTTATAGTCTCATACTGAAGTGTAATTATCCGAATCACATATTCTCTATGATAGGTTAATCATTTCCATAAATAACCCAAATCACTTTATGTCCACAATAAAAACATATATTCTTCAAAAATAATATTTCAACCATTACTCCACAATTTTAATCCCAAGGTATTCTATTTTCCTTAAGCATATAGTGTTCCCAAAAGAGAGAATGTCATCCAAAATAACCTTTATCACATAATCACCAAATCATTTTCCTATACTAAGAATGTCCATTTGATAAAACATATAATCTCGAATAAACTTATTATTGATCAATATAATCATTTAACTAAAAATAATTAGTCATACAAAATAGGGTCTTCACATAGTCCAGTGCTAGGTGATAAATCCAAGTCACACTTTGGTTGTTGGTTCGATTCTTGCATATTTGTCCGACGTGATGGGTGGTCACATAGTTTGCGTGTTGTCCTTTTTCAAAAACTATACAATTTCATAAAATTACAAAAAAAAGAGACAAATTCTTCAAAAATAACCATAACATAATTTATCCTCAAAGGTTATCAAGTACCTTTCATTTCGCACCCCAAAATTCAATAACCATTTATGACTTCAAAAATAACTATGAATATTTCTATTATGTTAAACATTATGGTTATTTCACTTATGATTAAATTACACCCTAACCTCTAAAGTTATCTAAACCAACCTCTCATACCAACTATAAGGACCCGACCCTAAACATTACTTAATCTTGAGTTAAATCAAGAATTAACATTGAGAATATTTTCAGGATTAGATTTTTAGAGAATTATACCATATCTATTACATATCAACTTGAATATTACAAAGTATACACTTCTACTATAACTGATTTTTTCACCACAATAAAACTCCTTAAAGAAAAGAAGAGTTTTTTTCTTGATATAAATCTTCTTGAATACTTCCATTCTCTTACCCTTCCTAATAAACTATGAAAAACATTTCAAAAACATGGGATGAGCATAAAAAGTTCAGAAAGGGTTATAAAATAATGAAAGGAAACATTAACCCATAAATAAATACAAATCAATGAAACCATACTTTTCAACCATAACATACCTTAAAACATCATAAGATTTATGAATAATACACACAAATCAAAAATCATAAAGGTAACTTATGGAATTTATAAAATAATTACATTGTAGCAATCCCAGCTACATAGGGAGTAACATTTAGAATGCCCATCATAGTATATTACCTAATTCTTTTAGGATAAACATTAACGTTTACCTCTGTCACATTACCCAATGCATTGTAGAGTTATCTCTGGCTCACCCACCCTAGGTTTTTCATGGAACCACCCTTATATGTAAACAATGCCAAATAACCATAATCATAACACATAACACAGGAATATAGGAGAGATAACATTTACACATTCCTATCACATTATATCAAATTTGTATATTAAAATAAACAATTCCTTATCAAACCATTTAAAACATTTAATAGAGTGTTTTTTGAATAAAAGTGTCCCATACCACTTTGAAGCTTTTAAATTATTTATCATTTGAAAAAATTATTGTCCATATAAATAAATCATTAAATCCATTTTATTAAAACATTTACATTAATGATAAATATTTAGAAGAATAAATCATTAAAACATTTAAAATGATATTTTAGTTCAAGAGTTTTTAATAAAATGAGAGACGCTTGAATAAAAATAATTGAGAAATAACATTTAATCAGAAATTTATAATATCGTGAGAATAAATTAATTCCTGATATAATATGCCAAAGGATAGTATATACACCATATAATATTGAATTGGAACATAACAACATTGAAGTCTCAATGGAATGTAAATTGAGACGAAATCCCTTATAAAGACGGTATCCTTAGATTAAGGATATATCAATGACATAATCATGTGTGACAAATATAAATACACAAAATATAAGGGGATATTAAGTGTAATTAAATCAGAGTTTATTCACACATATTTACAGCACAACATAATCAACAAGTATAAGTTTAACCCAAGGAATTGAAATTTGGTGAAGAAGTTTCCCTTACAGAAATTCGACAGCCGAACGGCGTCGCTTTAAAATTCAGAAAATGATTTGATGAGAAAGAAAAGGGTATATCATCACATGGGAATAAAATTTATAGCAATATGGATATATAATAACATATCTGAACATAATAAGATTTAAATTAAAAGACATAACAAAAAGAAGTTTTTTTTAAAAAAGAGAAGGGTGAAAGGTTCCCTTACCGATTTGGTAACTTACGAAACATACACCCCATGAAAGAAGTATCATAAAATGAAGATGTAAATACACATAAATTGATTTATATTACACATTGAATACAATAATGGTCAGTACATACACCACACAAAATGAAATAGTGGAAAAGGTAGCATGAATTCTCACAGGAATAAATAGTGAGATGAAAATCCCTTACCACATTGTAAACAATTGAGTCATAAGAACAAAAGTTAATAATCCCCAAATTAATCACAAAATAACATTAATATAAAAATAATCATGGTAATATATATCAAATTTCAGTACACAATACAGCACATTAAATAAATAAGTGGTGAACAATTGAAATCTCATGGAATTAAAAGTGAGATAAGAAATCTCTTACCTCGTGTCTGATTTGACTCATTTGTTCATTAATATTCCTGAAAAATAAACTTATGTTAATTTATACTTGATTGAGAACCTTTTTTCAAGTTTATTATTCCTTTTATATCACTTATTACCATGTTATAAACATTATGCAATCATTTATGTTAATAACGGTCATTTTGTCGATATTTGGTACTTGAGTCAAAAATAGACTTCATATAATTACAAGTTGTTCATGTGGTCAAAATTTAATTATATCCTGAATTATATTCATTATTTATATGTCATATATATCATATATATCCAATATATACATGTATTTATAATATTACATAACATTTTGAGGTAAGAAATGAAATTCACCGTTCATGAACACGGTAAGTCGTACATATGCAAGAACGCTACTTTCATTTCTATTTCATATTTAATGGAATGAAAACATAATGATATATAGGTATTTTATAATTACAGTATAATATAATATATATAATCTTAGTAACTCCATCCTTTATACACCTCACGTTTCGTATGAACGAGTCATGTCACTTTGAGGGGGTGGTAGTCCGCACTTCCTCAAATGAAATTATCGTGTTTACCCATATTGGAAAGAATAAAGGTATGTTTTTAAATAATAATTACAGAATCATATAGAAAACATAAACATAATATATATCATATATAAATAATGTTCCATCTTAATGGCCACCATGAGAGGCGGTAGGAGATAATTGAACGATCATTGTTTCGTGAGGCGTTAGTTTGTCATTCATAGAAACATTATGTTCTTCAACCCTTAGATGGAGGTGTGTATAAGTGTAGTTACAGTCCTTTTCATAACAACATCCTAGTATATTTAGCAGACTGGGGTTGTTATAAAATAATGTATTAAAAATATTTTAGGGGTTGGATAAGTAAAATAAAAGAAAAGAAGTTAAGAGGAGTTGTTCCATTTAATTTGGGTAACTCCCTTTGGTATGAACCAAAAGGGTTTCTTGAAGTGCCTTATGCCTAAGGTAAGGCTTCTAGGATGAGTAGAGGTCTGTAGGGAGATTAATGGAGTAAGTTTTGGATGATCCAAAAGTCTTGATATGTGTGAAGAATTGGTTAAAATTGGTGTCCTTTTATAAGGGGGAGGAGAGGCTCTTTAGGAAAGTGTGGAAATATTATTTTATTATATAATGATATTCGGTATCTAAAGGTCCAAAAATAAGTACAGTCGAAGATAAGATGACTCATTCACGAAATAAAATCATTAAATAAGAATTGTATAGGATTTGGAGGTTATTTTAATATTTATAATCTTATTTATTTAAATCATGTATTAATGAGATAAATATTGCATCATTATTGTGTAATGAATAATTAAACTTATTTGATGTCTAAAAATTATAAAAAACTACCATGATTTAGGAAATATTTTTAGCTTTACAGTAAATATTTTTAGTGGAAACTATAATATATATAACCCCATGTAAAAATTAATTTACAAAAATATATTTGTTTATGTCATTTATGTCATTAATTTACGTTAATTAATCTAAAGTGTCATTATCATTCATAAGTGGATACCTGGGGTCCCAATATCGACCCAAAGATTATCATGGTCGTAAATGACTCAATAAATAAGTTTAGGACAAGTGTTAAGGTAATTTTATATTGTTATAATATTCTTTTTACCATAAATTTCCCTTTTTACCTTTAAACGCGGTAAATAAAAGTCAAAAGTTACTATTCACCAAAAATTATTTACATCTTCTTGAACCAAATTTTACATACTAATACCAACCATGTATGTATTATTTTCAAAATTCAATTCACTGAAGTGGTAAAATTTCATTTAAATGAGAAATTCAATTTTTTAACTACTACTAAGTGGTTTCACTATGCATCAAAAATTGACGTTTTTCTGAAAAATATTGAAAAATAAAGCCTAAGATATATTTGATATTCAGAATTAATAAATTATTTCTATTTTACCAAATTCAAAACATATAAGTCACATTAATTAATTTAAAATGAATTTTCGTTGTCAAAACAAATAGCGTATTTTTAAGAAACAATAACTATCAAAAGATGGATACTTGCTTATGTCCAATTTCAAAGTGAAATTAATTAGAATGACCAAAATTGGTTTAAATTGTTAAAATATATTCTAATTTCACTTTTAAACCAATTAAAAAGATAATATAACCATATAAATAAATTATATTAACAGGCACTTTTGAATTAAAATATCGTATTTTTCAATATTCATCAAAAAATGAACTTTATCAGAAAAATACAAAAAATTTACCCATTGTAAATTTTGATGTCCTGATTCTAAAGAAGAATTTTATTTTGTCAAATAAAACATATAAAAATGACCAAAACTAGATTTAAACAGGTATCTCCATCAATAGGCGTTTAATGAACCTTTTACTGAATATTAGAGTATTCATGCTTAAAATTAGATTCATTCATATTTTATACCCCTAAATTTTATTGGATAAATGTAAAAACAATTAAAAAATATGAATAATCATATTTTAGTTAGTTCTATTCATTCCTTCCATTACAACAGCTAGGAATTAACTACCATTTAAAATAATAATATTATATTATTATTTTTCAGTATAACTTAATGTTGTGTTCAACGTAAGATTTCAAAAAAACCTTTTGTTGTGTATTGGGTACTCCATCGAACATAGCATCCCCATTAAAGTAAAATTAATATTTAATTCACAAATATTAATAAATATGAAAATGTATTACTCATTATTTACCTGGGATGTTACACTTATTATATTGAAAAATGAAATTTTAAAACATTAAAAGCTTTTAATATTATTTATTAATATTTTATTATAATTTAAAAAGTGTTAATATTTTAGTTCATATAATGATTTATTATGAATTATAATAATTATATTTTAAATTTTATTAATTTAATTTACTAAGGTATTATATATTTTTTTTAAATCTTCTGAGTGATGAATGTTATAGAAAATAGAGTTTATATAAAAGGAAACAATATATTTAAATATGGGGTCATTATATTGGATCTCATAACCTAAATAAATATAAATTCCAACTTAATATGATCTTACTCTTTGGATAAATGTATGTTGTATTTATTTTTTCTCAATATGCTCGATGTTAAACATCTATTGGAAGGTGGCATGCTTTTCAAAAAAAACATCTTTGTAAACATGTTGTTGCATGTTTTGAATATTATCCTACAATACCAAATCTAATCAAAATAGAAATTGATCTAATAATTATTATTTAGATATATATGTTTCTCCAAAATCAAGTTTAACGCATTATTTAAGACATGAGTCTAGCTTTTTTGGGGTGGTATGGTATTGATTTTTTGTGGGTCACCATATATTTTAGGTGGGAAACAAATTAATTTTGGAAGTGTGATCCTTGGTCAAAGACTATTTCCCTCAATACTCTAAACCTTAAAAAAATAATCCTTGATGAATTTCACTATTATATTAGATGGTTGGGGTATAATTATATTCAAACACACACACACAAGCCTGAAATGAAGTTCATAGCCCCCCCCCCCCTAAGGGATAACTCACCCAACCAGTCACTTTATTAAATTGTATATATTTTGCCCAAAGGGCCAATGGTCATCAAGCCTATTAAATTTCTCATAGTCCCACTATTGGATGGCCTTGAGGCCCTTCTTGCATCATTCCTGTTTCACCACTTGTATGTCATGCCTATGTCACCGCCTCCTTAATGTCTTCAAGGCCCAGTGGTGCGAAAGCCCATTGATGTGAATAGTAATTCTACTATAGTACACTCATACATTACTTGTTAAGTACTCACACTACTATATTTCTCCAGTATCACTACAGTACCTACTATAATTTCATTACCGTACCTACGGGGATTCTCACTCGGATTTGAACTAGGGTTTAATGCAGGATTACATGGAGCCTTTACCACTCTTGTAATCCCCAAACAACGCCTTGATAAAATTCACTATAATATGTAAATCATCAAAACAAATGTATATATACCCATCCCATTTTTTTATAAAATCATTTTCTTTTATAATAAAAAAAATATAAATAAACTATTAAATGGTCCAATGAAATTAATAAAACTAAATAATTATTCTTATAAAAAATACATGTATTAAGGCATATCAAGTATATTTGTAATACTTATTTTATGTTATAAATTCAAGAATTACTTACAAACCATATGGTCAACATTAAACAAAAAAAAAGGAAAAATAATCATGAGTCTAAGAACATTCAATCAATATTTTTAGGTTAACTTATCCTCTTTAATAAAGTCTGTTATACAAATTCATAATAGACTAAAACTCATGATTAAGAATGAATATCTTATTGACTTTTTCACTGTAGATTTATTAAATATTTGATTCATCCCAGACATAAAATTTAGAACCTATTTTTAAATTTTTGAACATCATGTCTATTATTGTTCATCATAATTTCTAAGGAAACCATGTAACTCACTAACTAATCATGTCATCAATGTGTACCTAATATGTTTAGATATTCTCATTTATAAAATCTTCTCTATGTGGTATGTGATTAGTTTCACCTTTATCATATGTATGAGTGATAATACTCATGTGGCTAGGCACCATGTTCTATGAATTATTCTTATCATATATGTTGAGGTCAAACTCCTGAGTTAGTAATATCCAATTCCAAAGTCTTGGATTTTTATATGGAGACTAATAAATAAGAATGAATTTTTTCTAATAAAAATATTATATTCAGAAACACCATTTCTATTTCTGTTTCATTTTCATGAGTTGAATCCTATTCCTTGATGGAATAAGAAATAACATCTATTCACCCTTATACCTTTTGTAGCAAGATAACTCCGACTAAAAAATTTGAAGCATACAAAAATATCAAATATACGTACCTTTAATTATGGATGTATGATCAAGGATGTGGTAAGGAACTTCCTTATCTCATCGAAGTTCTTCCTATAATAGTCATAAAACCAAATATCATAATCCTTTTAAATAAATATAGATAATTGTTGGTATAACGTAATAATGTCTTTGATGAAATACTGATTAAATAAATCACTTACTGATAAATATATAACACCATATAAACATGTAGGGTATTGTAATAAGGAAATATATTCAACCACATATATATATATTTATATTTTCATATCCTTAAATTATCAGAAACTATATTCCTTAGAGAAATTACATTAACAATAATCAAATTCTAATCTTCAACATTCAAAACCAAGTTATTCTTAATGTAAGGATGATAAATTATTCCAAATCCACCATGAAAACAATAAAATAAGGGTTTAGGTAAAGTAAATTCATTAATGAATACTTATATAAAATATATATTATATTAGAAAATATAGTTACCATAAATATCCATAAGGTACCTAGGGAATTAAAAACTCCAAATTCCATCCTTCAATATGTCAATACATTGAATAGATATGTGAAATTTGTCTTCTCCTGGTCCTATAGTTTAATAGGGTCCTACAAAAACAAAAAACCCATCATAAAGAAACATTGTATCATAACTATAAGTCTCTCAAACATGTGGTTAATAAATGGAACGGTAAATTGTATTAATGGGTGTCCTGATTATGTTTCTATAATCTATGCATAATCACCAATTTTTTTTCACCCTCATCAAAACTAACTACTCCCTCTCATTTTCTATAACTTTGATGCCAGGTTCCCTAGTAAAAACATAAATGTTGCTAAAAATGAATGAACTAAAAGCTGGTATATTATATATGGATCACCTAATAAAACTTAATTTCTCCCTCAAGTGATCCAAAATTTTAACCTCCCATTCAAAAATGGAGAGTATTATCAATAGTAATATATAATTTATCCTCACATAATAATAATTTGTATTTGATATGTGGTGATAATGGTTGAGTTCCAGTGTGGGTCTGTTTTTTAGGGATCTAATAACATGAGGAATTAATTTCTGTGCACAATGAACATCATGATCAAAATACACATTTTAAAAATCATAGACTAACTCATCAAATCAAAAAATGCATTCAATATCCATGTCATAATTAGAAAGAACATCTTTAGAATCTAAATATGAATCCACAAAAAAATTGAACCAAAAGAGGTTTTCTCAATGAAAATATGTGTGTAAATACTCATATACATCAATATATACCAAACGATCAAAATAACTCTAAATATTAATAATAAAAATTGAAGGGGTTTCTCTAAAATGGATCAAAATGGGAAATAAATTCTTTTTAATGTTCTTATAATGGTTATTTCAAAATATTTACCATTTAAAATCTTATAATTGCATCACCAAAATATATTAAAAGGATACTCTAAGGCTGATTAATGAATTATAAGGTGTTTTTTGGATGTTTCTACAAACAAATGATGGGATCATATAAATATACCTATTAATTCTCCATGTTTGGAACATAAATATATGAAAGAAAGACCATATACGCTACTAAAAAATTACATCTTATTAGACACTAAATAGATATGTTTCATCTGTATCTTCAAATTACACCACATCCCTTATGAATTTAAGCTCACTAATCAATAAACATGAGAAAATACATTCGGACGTCACATTAATAGAAGAAAACAAATCACCCAAATATTCATAGAAGTGTAACTCTAATATGGTGCATCATATGGTAAATTTACATGGCCCTTTTCACTTTTTAGGAATCACTATGTTGGTTATGATGACAATAGAGACATTTCATCTAAGGTTTGTCTAGCCATTTCCATTTATTATTATTTTTATTCATACATAGTTCCTTTAGAAATTTTAATGCCTAGGAATGTTCCTGAATTCATCAAGTAAATTGATGTTGAAATCCACTCACATGATTATATATACAATGATTTATTTCTTCTCATATTATTCCTCACTTTGGTTCTTCATAATTCTCTTGGGAAATGGAAGGGGTTTTAGAAGTAACTCATCAATCCTTTTCATACCCTTACCTTCCATTTTTGGTTGGTCATAAAAAAAATGTGATCATGGAATCTCAGTAGATAGTGTGAATGTCATGAAATTTTAATTTATATTTTTATCCCCACTCCTCATCATGATAACTCTAAAAATCCAATTTTGAATTGGAGTGGATTAATAGTGGAGATATCTAGATTTAATATATATAAATAGAATGAGGGTTGTGGAAATTTGTATCATTTTCATTTTAAACTACCACAATTCCATACCATTTCTCTTTATTTCATTATATTTACTAAGAAATAAAATTCCAAATATCATCTGTGTTGGTGTCTATCTTTTTTAAAATAACCCTTTTTGTTTTTTACTTCTTATTTTTTTGGCATCAAATCTCTTTTTGGATTCTTGAAAACCATGTTTATAAGGTAGTTTAAACTAAAATTTGTGTTGAGACTGAGATTTGTTTCTTAGATTATAAAATACCTGATACCTATATTATACATTCACCCTTGATTTTATGTAATAGATAATGGGTTATACATAGGTTGATTAGTTGGATGTTACTACTTATATGGTATATCTAGAAATACTACAACACAGTCTTCTGTGTCAAGTAATTTTGGGAAGGAATCATTGGGGTGATATAGTATTGTACAAATTCCATCAACCATTACTACATTAGGTTGTGATATCTTCTCATTTAATGAAATATACCTCACTAAATTATTAAACATGTCTAACCTGTTATAAAGTAAATTAGTATCCACAATTTGGGAACTTATCTAATTTACACCTCTTTGTGTGGATGTTTCATGATCGATAAATTGATAATTTTTTACACTATTTTATCAATATGTGAATTAGATATTATTGGTATTTATTAAACCAATTATTTACCTAATATAGAAACCACTCTGATCCTATCCATTGATTTGATACCTTCATATATATTGCAACAACATGATATTTTGGATCTTTTAAATTAATATTGTCTTTGATATATTGTGTCACAAAAAAAAATTAAACTAACACAAAACCCAACTAAAAAAATGATATATTAAAAATTACATGAAAAATATGAACATAAACAAATAAAATTACATTAATCAATTAAAATAACTAAATATTTGTATTTTCATTCATTAATATTTAAAAAATGATGCCTTTTCAAGAACCATTTAAAAATGATATTTTATTTCACTATAATAAATTAAATATATCATGGAAAAAATATTATTATAATACATTATATTTACTTTTAAAAAAAATATTTTAATAATTAAATATTTATAAATCTATATGAAAAAATATGAAACACACTTTAATCTTAAAAGGGTGATTTTTCTATAAAATCAGTTTTCCATAAATATTTCTTTTTTAATTAATAGCAAAATTTATGAATTTAAAAATTCATATTTTTTTTAATAATCGTAATTTATGGATTTATCATTTCAATTTGAGCAGAATATTAATTTTATAAATTTTACTAAAATGTTTTATTTTTTGGTTAATACTGAATATATACTATTTTTTCTAAAACTGTAACTTTTATTATTTTATAATTATATAAACAAGACCTAGAATTTTCTGTACATTTTAATTAATAATATGGAATCGTGCCTTCTATTACATGAACATTACATTGAATTTTACCAACATAGGTTGTTATAAAGTTTAGTGTCTCAAAAATTTGTTATATAATTCATGAAAATGTAAAATATTCTTCTATTACACAATAAAAGATTAATCATAGGTTCATACTAATTTATATTACAACATATCATAACCTAGGGACATGCATCAAAGTAAATGGGTGATTATAAATCTCATTAATGGGAAAAAACACTTAGAGTGTGAGCAATAGGCATATAACCAGGAATAATCCTTTGGAAATGAGGTATACCATAAAATAAATAACATGAATAAGAAAATTTAAATCTGGATAGAAAATATAATTTTTACATTCATAATAAAATCACCATGGTCTAGGCTTAGGGTTTCAAAAATCATTGTTTCTAATGTTATTCACCAAGGCATCGTAAAACATGTCATACCTAGAGATTAAATTCATTACCCAATGGATTAGAGATCTATCAAGGTGTGCCCTTAATAAGTATTAATTTTAATATTATCCAAGTATATTATAATATAAAATCTCATAAATAACTCATTTATAACAAAATAAATGGTTTTCGTATCAAAATCCTGGCATTTTTAAAAAGAACATAAAAACAAGATCCTTTTTTCATTTTCAAACAACAAAAAAGGAAGGCGGGTTTCATTAGTTTTAAAACCAAAAATATATAATTTTTAAATACATTTTAATAACCCAAAATAAGAAATATTTTTAGGTATTCACCAAATAAAATAAAATATTTTTTTGAGAAAAGGGTAGAAATTTTGAGAAGAAAAATATACAGCATAACAGGTAAGAAACATGGTTTTAGAAAATTTCAAAAACAGATGGGACAAGGGTCTCCCATTAAGAAAAAGACATTAATATAGTATATGGATGTAATTAAATTTAAATAATAATATATTATATAAATTTAGAATACATGCCACATAAAAAATATAACTTAAAAGTAAAAAAGAGAAGTATAGATTTCTCATACCTTGAAGAGTAACTCCTAAAACTTGATGGTTGGGACCTTGGGTCTTGTGGAAACATTGGGGGGACTCCTTGGGAGTTAATAATATTATATCTTCTTGGATGATAAATTTTTAATGAAAATAAATGAAGAAATTGGTGGGTATTTATTGAAAAAGAGATGGAGTTTTTTTTCATTTCCTTGGACACCTCAGTAGTGGTATTTGTAAAACCATGGTATTTTCTGTGGTATTTTACCATGTTATTGGCCACTTTTGAAACATATTATCATATTATAATCCACAATAGTTTACCAAAATTTTATATTACTCATTAAACCATTATGACAGAGTTATGATGTCATTACACATGTTGAAAACTTCAAACTGTATTTTTACTATTAACTAAAAGATAAACTATTTCAGAAAAAGCCCAAAAAATAACACAACCCATTTTATGACATGTATAAATGAAAATGGACTCCTTTTTATGAAAATAATTTTCTAAATATTATAAATTTAATTTTTTAATAAAATCATCATTACTCAAAAAAATACAAATTCTAAAATTGTGAATAATTTTATAACACTTTAAAAAATATAATAAGGTCTCATAAACATAACTTATAATCATAATAAAAAATATATTAATTTGTTATTCTATTTTTAAGAAGATTAATTTTCATTTAAGTCCTTATAATAATTATAAATTTGTAAATAAACATTTATGTTTTACAAAAAATTATAATAAATTACTACTCGTTTTTAAATCATCTATTTACTTATAATATGATATAATTATACCACACTACCATTGATAATATGTATCTATATTATTTATACTTTATTAGTTGAGGTTACTATACCATTGATCAAATTACTGTTCATTAGGGTAGCATTACAAATCCAAATAGTCAAGTTAATATTCACAAAAAAATTAAGTTGATCCTATCAAACTCTAAATATCTTTCTAATTGAAACCATGTATGTATATATTTATAAATTCAATTCACTCTAGTGTCAAAATTGTGTTTAATGCTAATCTCATAGTTGTGCCAAGAAGGCGGGTAAAAAGAACATTCAAAATTTCAATAAGTTTTTATATCTAATTAAAATATAAAAATTAATCCAATGATCTACATTGGATTAAAATATTTATAATTTATCAATTGTGACTATAAGAATCAATTTAATGTAAAATTATTATTTAAATTAAAAACACAATTTTAACTACAATACAATATTTTCATTATTCATCAAAAAAATGAAACTTCTTAGAAAAATACTAAATATTCACCCTAAATTAATTTTTACTTTAGAAATTCAAAAATGTTATTTATTTATTTTTTAAGTATGAGAAATTTAACTTTTAAATATAAAAATCGTTAGTGATAAAAAATAATAGTAGATAGAATATATATTGACAAATTGCATTGTGAAATTTCTCACACTAAAAAAAGGATTTTATCAATTACATTTTAAAATTGGTTTTTTATCATAATACTTAATTAAAATAATCATTATTAATAATACCAAAACTTATTATAATAATTATATCAATTCTAAAAGGTAAAATTTTGGTCTAAAAAAACAATTTTTCAAATTTGTCAAAATTAAACATATATTTAATGAAGAGAATTTACTATTAAATTTGTATATCCCATTGTTGTTCATAGTTGTACTGATAAAATATTATTCATGATATATATAGTTCCCATGAAATAAAAATTCATTCTATGTGATTTTATTATAAAACATAATAAAATGTTATTGGGAGAAAAGAGATCCACAAATAAAAGAAGTACATTTTTGGGTCGTTATATTCTTCCCCCTTAAAGAAATTGTATCCTATAAATTTTTCTTATTATAAATTTATTATTATTAGGAATATTATAATTCTAAATAAATTTTATGTCTTAAAACATAATTCTTAAAGAAATATTATTCTTTAACAAAATTAATTTTTCTATAAATCCTTCATTGTGGTTCATAAAAATATTATTATTTACCAAAAATATCCCCAGGGAGTGTCAAATAAAGAGTGTATTAATGCACGTTTCCATGCACCAATTCCCATTTGAGTCTAGTTCAATGTGGTGTTTTTAATTTTTACCCCTAGATATATATGTTCCACATCCACATCAACTTTTTCGTATCGAGATAGGGATTTCTTTTCTCAGAAACCACTTACTTAATATTTCACCAAAATACCATGATGTTTCGCTATATTTTAACATGTGCCTAGGGTTCTTCCTAATTTTTTAAAATCCATATTTCCATAAATAACTAAACTGTTCTTTCATACTAATTATGGCATCCCACTTTTTATTACATAAACTTTACATAGAATTTTACAAATATGGGATCTTTTAAAGTTTAGTATCTTGGAAATTAGAAACATATTACATGAGAACCTAAAACATTATTCCATTAAACATGAAAGGATTTATAATAGGTTCATACTATGTTCAATTACTATATCTCGTAACCTGGAGACATACAACAAAGTAAAGGGGTGACCATAAATCCCGAAAAGGGAAAACAAATCCCTTCGAATGGGAAAAATTGTCTTAGAACTAGAAATGATCATATAAAAATGATTCATATAAAAGAATAAATAACGTCAATAATAACATGTAGATTTTCCTACATCATTTAATTTTTACATTCATAATCATATCACCAGGGTTATCCCAGTGGTGTCATAAATCATAATTATTGAGGTTATTCTCCAAGGAATCTTAAAACATGTCATCTCTATATATTAAATTCTTTTTGCAATGTATTGAAGAAATATCAGGGTGAACCCTCAATATGTATTAATTTTCAAGTGAGACACATATATCATAACAAGACATCTTATAAATAATTCTCGAAAAATCAAAGAAATGGGTTTCGTATCAAAATCAAGGCATTTTTATAAAGTGCTTAAAATAAAATACTTTTGTAATTTTAAAAACATGAAAAATAAATATATTTTTCATGTATGTTAATCCCAAAATAAAATAGATCATTTTTACATAAATTTGAATACCCATAGAGAAGAAATAGGACTGGGTATTCAAAACATAAATAAAATAATTTCGGGATAAAGAGAGAAATTTTGAGAAGAAAATTCTACAGCATAACAGGTATGAAAACAGGTTTTAGAAAAGATAAAAAATAGAGGGTAAAAAATTATAAGATTTTTAAAAGGTTGTTAGTAAAGTAGGGGGATATAATAAAGTAAAAATAAGAACATATTCTGGAAATTTTAAATACATAACACATACAAATAGAACTTGAGAGGAAAAGAGAAGTTGATATTTCCCTTACCTTGAAGAGTAACTACTAAAACATAATGATTAGGACCTTGGGGGATTGTATACTCCTTGTAAGGACTCCTTGGTAGGTAATCATATCACAGATTCGTGGAGGATGAATTTGGAATGGATTTAAATGAATAAATGGATGGGTATTTATGTAAAAATAGGGGAATTTTTTTATTGATTTCCTTGGACACCTCAGTAGTTGTATTTGAAAAACCATAGGCTTTACCATGGTATTTTCCCATGGTATTTGCCACTTGGAAAACATATTATCATATTTTAATCCAAAATAGTATCCTAGAATTTATTTCTCTGAAATCCTTCATTCATTGGTATTTTCTTCCTCACCCTTAGTGTCGGTCTCGGTTTGGATTTCTCTTCTTTCTGTTTTCTCATCAGTCTTCCAGGCATCCACTATTTATTTCTCTCACTCTTAGATCTTAGTTCCTTAGTAGTGAGGTCCTCCTTCATCTTAGTTATTTTGTTGTTATCCTTTCCCATCATGCCTAATCCCATATTGGTCTGGCATGATAAAGATGAGGTAGATTTGTGATTGTTATGGGTGTAGGCCAAAGGCATCTTCTTTTGCTTCATTGTGTTTATTTCTGTGGTCGTGCCCCCTATCGAAGCCCGAGGTTGGTCTATCTTCTGCTCTTACTTCTAGATCTATCATTATAGACCCCATATCGGTCTATTTAGAAGGTGTTTATGGGAGTTTTGGGGTTTGAGGTGGATCCATCGATGGTTTATAGGGGGTTTTGTGTTGAGTGTGTTGGGTTTCATGATGGTGATCAACGATGATATTTACCTTATTCGGAAGTGGCATGGATGGATCTATTCTGACACTTCATCACTCAATTTCTTCTAGGTGAAGATTATGTTTAAATTGTAGAATTTTTTGTTCTGATTTCATTCTGTTATTGTGTGATGTATGAGTTGACATGGATGAAGCAGTTCTTAAGGAGGCAATGAATTATAGTTTGTTTTCTCACCAGTGAAGTTGTTTAGAATGAGGGTGGCTAGGCACATGAGGGTCCTTGTGGTCAAAGGCCTTAGGTGGTGGCATATTTTTTATAATTTTAATTCAGTGGTGTTTATATGGGGTGTTTGATGTAATTTCACAATCCAGTTGAACTATGTTTTTATGATATTTTGATTTTGGTATCTAGAAATGGTATTGTGAGGTTCCCACTAACCCTAATGTTTCTTTTCTGAAAATAAAAAATGTTTGGTCTAATAATTAACTATTAGTTTTCAAAACATCTCTTTACATATACTATTATATTATAATATCATGTTTCCAATTATAAGATTCCTAAATTTTATTTATACTTTCTCAAAAGAGGTTATTATTCTATTGATCATATTACTATTCATAAGTGTAATATTACTGTTCTAAAGGGTTAAGTTACTATTAAACAAAATATTGAGGTGATCCAATCAAAATAAAAATATCTTAATGATCTCAATCATGTATGATTATTTTTCTAAATTCATTTCATAGAAGAGGAAAAACTATGTTTAATGTTAATCCTGCAGGTGTGGCGAGAAGGCAGGTAAAAAGAATGTTCAAAATTTCAATAAGTTTTTATATTTAATTCAAAAATAAAATTGATTCAAATTATCTATAATGGATTAAAATATTTATAATTTATTTAATTTGACATTAAAAATCAATTTAGTTTTAATAATTATTTAAACAAAAAACATAGTTTTTAACTATAATACAATATTTTTCAATATTCATAATAAAATATGAATCTTCTCATAAAAATACTAAAAAATATCCCTAATTTAATTTTGAAATTCAAAAATCAAAAATGCAGTTTATTTTAACATAAAATTTATATAACTAGTATAGGTTTATGTTTTAAATATAAAAAACCTTATAAATTAAAAATAATAGCAGATAGAAAATGCATAGTGAAATTTCTAACACATAAAAAAATAAAATTATTTTATCATTAACATTTACAAATGAATTCTCTAATCAAAAAATATCATTAAATAATCATTATTCATTATACCTTAATTTATTATAATAATTATATAATTACTGAAAAATACACATTGGGTCTGAAAATTCAAATTATTAGATTTTTCTCACTTAAACATATATTTTATTAATCAAAACTATTCTTAAATTTGTATATCATATTATGGTTCATAGTTGTACTAATCCAAATTTATGTGTGATGCATGATGTTCACTTGAAATTAAAAGTAATTCTATGTTCTTTCATGGAAAGAGATCCACAAACAAAAGAAGTAATTTTTCTTCAGGTTGTTACAAATAAAATATGTATTTAATGGTTAAAATGTTTAATTTTTAATACTAATTAGAACTTATAAAACCTATTTTAAATTTTTAGAACTTAGGTATCATTTTATTATAATTTAAAAGTAGTTTTCATTATTTTATTTTAGGTAATATTTTTTATTGTAAAATATTATTTTTTATTACCATGAAAGATACACAAAAATTTTATAATAAAAAAATTTATATTATGTAGATTAATAACATTGTTAACTTTAACATACATAAAAATATTCAGCAAAAAAACACATTTTTTCTAAAAACTATTTTTAATCATCTTGGGCAATAATTTTGAAATTATATTTTCTATTCCTTAAAGATTTTATTTGATAAAAAAATTTATATTTGAAATCATATTTTTTATATTTTTCAATATTTATAGCTTTAATATTAGTCATTAAAATTATTTACTAACGATAAATATATTAGTTATGGAAGAAATATTAAAAAATGTAAAAATAGTATTAGTAATTTTGAAAGAAAAAAATATTTAAAAACATTCCTTTAATTGTATAGATGATTGGAGGATTTCCAAATCCATCTGACCACTATTATTTTACACTTTTTGAGCCTTTTACTTAGAAATAGTGGCAAACCATTATGGAAATGTAACGAGTACTTCCAAAATTACCCTTCGCTTAATTTATAATGAGGAAATCACTTCCACTACTATATTCAACACCTGAACCTTTGGATTTCATCATGAAACCAAAAACTTTTTTCCTCCTAGAGTTATTTTTATTTTTTATAGTTATATTTTCAAAATTAGTTAGCCTAAGTACTCTATTTATAAGTATTTATCCAAGGGAAAACATGAGTTCTCAATGTGAGTATTTCTTAACCCATAATATTTTCTTTTCATTCACCCTCTTATAGATTTTTCAATAAAAAATTATATAATTAAATTATTATAATTAATATGTTTTAATTTTTTATATTATTAGATCAAATATTATTCCTTCATTTCCTTCCACTAAGAAAAAAACCACATCAATCATGTGTACATCCAGAATATTGCCTCTATGAAGCTGCGTGCTTCATTTTTCATCATAAACATTCATTACTTTTAAAAATAAATCATTTGATGAATTAATATATTTGATATATTTCAATTATAATTATAAAATTTTAGGTTAAAAAATACCATCATTAATTTTATATATTGGGAAATGTAATCCTTAATCTTGTGTATGTGCGGACTACCACCTCCACGAACAATGAATTTCATTCGTATCACCATCCATTATGTATGGTTCTAAGAATGAATTTAATAAAGATATATGTTATTTAAGTAATATTTTTTCATCTATAAAATATATATTATCATTGTATTAAAAATATTCATAGCTCAATAAATCATTATTACATTCCTTAGTTTTGGTCAGTTTTACCACTTATGTTAATGATGTCAAAATATTTATATCCTTAATTATTATGGTATATTATATAATTCTAATATCATGTAATAATAATGTATTTATTAATTTTTCATTTTTTAAATTGTTTTATTGATATTTAATATATTTACTAATACACCTCATTTTGATCGTTAAATACGTTGAAACTAGTTCTTCACAATTTTTCATTTTCATTTACAATAGAATTATCATTCACTAAATGAAAATGGGAAATGATGAATAATTTGAAACCCATTTTTATAGTACCCTTTATAAGCAATTAATTATTATATTTTTTTAATAAAAACTAATTGGTTATGTTATTACAAAACAACTGCGAAATAAGAAATCATATTTTCTAACACCAAATGATAAAAATGAACTATAACCATCAAATATATTTGTATTAAAAGGTTAAAAATAATTTGTATAAATGTAAATATATATTAAAGCGATCATGAAATTGGTTATTATGATATTTATTATTTTTATAAATGATATTATATCATACTCATCTAATAGGGATTAAAGGTAACAATTATTTGTCTTTATTTTCTATTACTTGAGACATGTTTGATATTATAAACCACAATTTAATTTATATAGTGTATTTTAAACCCTACGGAAATAATTTATAATTAATATCATTAATTTCATGATATTTTAATTCCCATTTTATGGTATCCCTCTTATATTTTTTTATTCATATTTTTGCATTATCATAATAGTTATTTATCATAATCTTGTTTCATTGATTTATGATGAAAATATACATAGTGTTTCTATTTTTAGTGTCTATATTATCCTTAGAATTATTTTCACATAATTTTTCATTAGATAATAATGATTTAAAAATCCATCCCATGTTATATCTTCCATGTATTGTCAATTGGAGTTATTATTATGGTGTAAGGGTCTTGTGAAATTCAGTTTTCATTCATTAATTTATGATGGTAATTATTTAACATACTTAAGAGAATTTGGGAACAATTAAATACTTGATTTTATTATATATATTTTTTTATTTTTTCAAATGGTTTTCATTTATAGCACATAAACCACCTTTTATGTCAACTCTGGATTCTTGAATTATGATATCCATAAGGGATTTTTTTAACTCAAATTTCATTTCTTTTATTTCAAATATAATACCTTAAGAATAATAAACCAATGTCTAATAAATTCTTATATTTTTTCCTTCATAATTATATTTAATTTATAAATGTGAAAAATTATGTCTTTAACTCAAATATTCTTTATCGATAAGTCTTTCTCACATAAAATTGAAACTTTTTCTTAAAAAATAGTAACTCATTTAAGGAACTTTTCTCTTCTATTTCTATTATTTTTATTACCAAATATGTTTTCTTGTCTTGTTTTAAATTAAAATATTTGTTTACTCATGTGACCTTTCTATTTTCCATTAAAACTTTTTAAAGTCAAATTTTACTACCTTTTTTAGGGTATGGTTTTTCAACATAAGAATTTCAAAATATTCAAATGGTTTCCAATCAATTAAAAAATAAATATTTTACCTTTGGAAGACCATTTTCTCTAATAATCCCTTATATATGTTCATGTAACTATAATTGAATATTATTTTTAGTGTAAATTTTTCCATTTTTTCACATAAGGTTTTTAAAAATTACCTCTCAAAGTGACAAGAACTTCTTCTTTTAAACCAACGACAATAGGTTTTATTTAAAATCATTTAATATTTTCATTCTATTTTTTCTTTATAACTAAATTATTTGTTTATATAGAAATTGTTTTTGTTCAATATCCCTATAAATTTTATTTTCAAATATTTATTTCGTATGTTTGAATTTTTGGTATCAATCATTTACATTATTGGGGTCAATTTTTTTTATACCAGTTGGAAATGTTACAAATCCACTTTTGTCATTACATGGGTTCTTAAAGATGTGATGAATTATTATTTTTCATGATTCAAACAAATGTATGGATGATTAATGGTTGGTTCCCTATGTCTCCCTTCATACACATTCTAAAGTTTATAACTCATGAGCTCAACAGGGTAAAAGGGAGGTTTATCCCAATCCAAAAGGTGAACATAAGGATTATCCAAATCCAAAGGGTACATGTGATGATTATCCCAAGGAAGAGGGTACATTGGAGGCTCATCCCTTTACCAAGGGCTCACAAGAGGATTTTATATTTCCCTATAATGGTAAATGAGTGGTAAGACTAGTCCTAAGGGTATATGGGTGGTAAGACAAGGCTATTGAAGGGTGAACATGTGGTCATACCAAGCCCAAGAGCATATGTGTTGTAAGACAAAGACCAATAAGGAACATGGGTAGTTAAACTTAGCCTACTATGTGATGAATTTATTGGTTGGTGACCATGATATATTACTCATATTCTTATGTTCTTGACACACTCTTGATTCTATGTTGTGCTCCATATTTCAGGTTTATTATGTCATGATTTCAAGATATTTTCCCATGGTATGTGTTGGTAACATTGATATTATACATATTTATATGTTGACTTATGGGAAACCCTTATTATTTCATGTTATTTTTTATAATATATTTCTCTAATTATCATGTTTTCTCAAATTATTATACTCTTACCCTTTATTACATGTTGATAATATTTCCGTTACTATGTTTTTGTGCTCACCAATTTCTTATGCCATCATTACCCAAGTTATAAAGGAGATTAAAACCTATAAGTAGTCCAGAAGGGAGTATACTGTGGTTAAATTATGGAGAAATTTCCATAGAAATTAAATAAAAAAAAGTTTTATATATAGTTGATCATCAAAGACACATAACCGTCCCTTCTTGGTATTGCGTATTTATTTTTGATATTTTGTTTTAAACTTATGAAAATAATTTGTAACAAAGATATTTTTATCCTAAGTCACTTTTTTTAGTATCAGATCAAGGTTTGGATATTTTTAAGGATTAGATTATTTATTTTGGGGGTTATTATTAGATAACCTTAGTGAAAAATCTATGAATATGTCTATGTTATGATTCTAAGTATAAGATAACATTATTAAAATTTGTATATGTTTTGTGTATATGGGTTTCCAAATAATTACATCCTTTTATAGATACTAGATTATGCATGAATTTGTATAACATATTCTACTATGTTTAATCACCCATAAATATGTTAGTTATGTATTTACTCAATCTTTACTCGGTTCATAGTGAGTGGGATAAAGACTATACACCTAGATTGATACTCTCGGGGGATATTCTTTAGAAATCAAATTATCTTTATGAAACATTAAAAAGGATTTATTATTTTAATGAATTAGGTCATGATTTATGAGGGAACACAACATAAATAATCCTTTATTGAACAAAGTGATTTAGGTTCAATATAAATCTATCCTAGTAGTTTAAAAGAGTATAACATTTTGGGGTTGTGTTTTTTATATGATAATTTATTATAATTCTCATATAATTTTAATTATACAAAACAAACATTAACCCATTTTGATCAAAGGTAATTCTTGAAGACCAATGTATCCACGTTAAAAATAAATTTCATGTACAATTTAGAGATTTTTCTACATGAAACCTAATGGGATAAAATATGGAGTGAGAAATAATATGATTATTCCATACCAACTATCAAGAGTTATGATTAATAATGTGAAGCTAGTTGAATTTCCAAACACATGAACTAAGTGAAATATAGAGTATTATGGAAGTTATGGTGATGAAGATAATGAATTAAACAAGTTTCAATTTTCTTTATGTGAAATTTGTGGGAATATTCACCTCAACGAATATCTCAAAGGAAATGGAACATGTTTCATTTATGAAAAAAGGAGTTCCTAGAGAAATAAGATAACTAAGAAATATAAATATTTCAGTTAACAAGTAAAAGCTAAGAATTATTTTTCTATGTCAAATGTAGGAAACATGATAAGATTATTGTTCAAATATTTTTTGAAAATATTAATATTTGTGTTGTAAGAAGGAAGTATTGTGGAATAAGATGATAAATATTGGTTATTGATGATATTTGAATTATTAAAGTGGTTATGTATATATTTTCAAGTAATATAACATAATTCTATTTATTAATGATATATTGTTATATTCAAAATTAAAGAGGATTATTTGTGACATAAATGGATTGTTCTTCATTAGTTTTCCTTTAAATGTTTTTAAATATATGTTAAAGGGTATCAATGACTTTAAAATAGATTCTATGGAAAAGTTAATATTTTTGGATATTATTAGTTAATAACACATGAGATTTAATATTAAATTAATGTTGAGAGAGTGGTGGGCTGATGAGATAAATTTTTCATTTATTTAGAAAATGTAAAATAAAAAATATTGGTAACCATATAATTTATTGTTGATTTTATGGGAAAAATTCATCATATTTTTTGTGATGTAACAAAAATTATGGGATTTTGGTATATATTTTATGGTGATTGATTTTAAGACCTAATGATTGACACAATTATAGGGTTAATAATAGAGTAATTTTTTTAGAATCATATATGATTTATCTATTTTTTATGTCTTGAAATTTAGTTAATATTGAAATATATGATTGTATTATATGTATACTTTGGTATATGATTAATTAATGATGAAAAATATATTTATCTTGGTATAAAACATTATATTTAGGAGGATGGTTCTTTCGAAGTTATATCCAAATTGAAAACAAAGTTAACAATGTCCTTATAAATCTTCATTGGTAATCAATAATTAAAATTGTGAGGTTGTAATTTATTAAAGAGTAGTAGAGTATTATAACTTGATAATTTTTGATATTACATAACAAGACCATTCCACTAATTAGTACCCCGGCCTAGTCGCCACATGACCTCAAGAGTCCCCCCTCATAAACCAGAGGCTACCAACTTATAGTGAGGGTCTATGGTGGTATGGCAGAAAGACTCTAACCTCATGATCAGAGAGTAGAAGAGTAGTGGATAATGATAAATTAGTTGATGTAGTAATAATTGAAATACTAGAAGTGAATTATCCAGATATATAAATAAAAAAGATGCTAGTAGATAGTGTCAAAAAAATTATTATGGCATGTTTCTATAGAAAAATGGGGAGTAAGGGGAACATTTAAGTAAACATACAATAGTACATGATATAAAAAAGTGTTCAAAAACCAAAATCTAAACTACAAAAGAATAAATAGAACTTAATTTATCATATTCTACTATACTCTTTCCTAGAATAGAAATCAAGTGTTTATAGCTGGTTTTTTCTCATCTTCCATACCTAAATCCATTAAGTCTGTTCGGGTAACAATAGGTGGTCTTAATATGGTGTTATTAAAATGAGTAGGCCAAAACCAATGAAATATAATACGATCTAGTCAGTGAATATAAAATAACTACTATTTCATTAATATAATAAATGAAAGTAGTAATATAATTGAAATATAGTCAGATCAGGCTCTTGTAGGATGACCGTCTAACCCGATCTACTTCGGTCTAAGTGGGATTATCTTTGGTTATATGAACATGTGATAATAATAATAATAATAATAATAATAATATAGGGCCCAAGGTATAACTAAGGTGACCTTGATAATACAAGTCCAAGTGAACTCATAATAGTAATTCATGTAGTTTGGATATAGGGGGCTTTGTGTTATGTTGGGGAGAACCCTTGGAATTAAACTCTTATAAAGATAATTGGGACAAGACCTATGTTCAAGTCTCGGGTAGCCCTGGTCTAGAAGTAATTTGAGCCAAAAGAGTTAGTATGAGGTGTTATATGTATTAGGACATCAATCTGAATCCTAGGAGATAACTCATGGATTTATTGTATATGGAGGAAGTTACAAATGATTCTATGGATCCATGTTTGATCAGTCATCAATATAATATAAGGACTGAATCGAAGAGGGGTTCCAACCATTGGAAAATTCATCCACGAATCAGATTTATTACTCTTTGTAGCCATGGAACACCCCAATTATGATTCCAAAACTTGACCAAGGTTGTTCATCATATAACAATATATATTGGTCATAAATAAAGACCATGAATACTCACAATATCAATGGTAATGTGATATATCTATGCAATTTAATATTCCAGTGAACTCTATTTGGATATGGGATTAATTAAAAATTTATCAAGGGTTAAGTGCAGTGTAATTTCTATTTGAATCTAAACAATTACATTTAATAGTCCAATTAATTAATATAATAATTTAAATAATAAAATTTAATCCAAACAAACCATAGGAGGTTTTTTGGTCATATTATCATGGGAAAAGTGTCAAGGGAACATATTTTAACACACCCAAAGTGGTGACACTAGTCAACGTAGATAATCTACGATAACTACATGGGTCTATGGGAGTATCTCAGTTATGTTCCAATAATTTATTTAAATTAATTTTACATTTTAGTGGTGATGTGTAGAAATTATACCACATGTGATAATATAACACTTTATAGAAATAAAAACATTGAGGTAAAAGTAATAGAACACCTACCTTATACTGGTAGATGACACCTCAACCTATAATAAATTTATAATTGGGATATAATGGGAGAAATAAAAAAAATTCAACTTCCCTAAAAATAGGTAAAAATATATTACGTGAAGATTGAATCAAAAGTGGTGAGATAAACTGAGAAAGGATGAAAAAGGAATTGTAGACATAACAAGGGTTATCAAAGATTACCAATGGTGCATAAATTGTATTCCAATTGGAGGAGATATCAAAAGTCCCTAGAGGAGATCCAAGGGGATATTGAAGGGGCTAATACACTTGGTAAATATTTGAGAATAATAAATAAATAATCTTAAATTATAGTGGGTAAAATTAGATAATTCCTCATTATTAAAGTAGATTATCATTTGGTTGCACAATTTGGATTATTGTACACTAATTGTGTGTTTTTCACTACCTGAGAGACCACACCTCACATGGACTAAGAACACAGTTAGATAAACTATGTAGAGGTCATGTGTGCCTAATTTCCAAAGGAAATACCCTTTCATGGTTTATCTGAATAGTTAAACAAACTATATGAAAACCAAGCAGATTACCTCTGAAATTTATTCCATGTAGTTCAAAACCATGTGCCACCTCTAGTATAGTTAAATTAAAATTTATATTCATATTGAGGCCACATAGTTGTTCCCCATGATTACTAATAATCATGAGCCTCTACCTATTTCTCCAAAACCTGGAAGTCCAATCTATGAAAAATCCTAAATTCTTATGAATCCTTCGATTGACCCCTTAAGAAAATCAATTATAGTAAAAAGAAATATATACAATGAAAGAAAAGGATCTCTATGTTTCTGGAAATTTGGGATCTTATAAAATCCTCTCTTTAAAACAACTAATACCTGATTTCCCCTTATTTTGGTGTTTGAACATCATCTAGGAACAATTCTAGACACTGAGCATGTATATAATCCATTATCTCTTATATCTCTTCATATACACGGTTGTTCTTCCGTAAAACCTAAACTAGATGAACTAACTTTCTTTAAAGAACCTTTATGTTATGATCAACAATATGCATTGGGTGATCCTAAAAAGAATCATAAATATCCAACTCAACCTCATCATGTTGAAGGACATGAGACATGTCTTAATGGTAATGATAAAGTATAGATACATGAAATAATTCATGCATATAATTATATCCCTAAGGCATAGTTTTCTAAAAATCCATGAGTCTAACCCTCTCAAGGATATAAAAAGGTATGATGAATCAAGGAAACAAATTACCCTACCTCTATATTCATAATTGACCTAGATTAAGTGAAAAAGAAAGAATACATGATGTCCCACCTCAAACTTCAGAGATCAATGGTGATGATTTGAATATGAATTTTTATAGACTCAGTGGTATCCATATGATTTCTCTTGAGTTTTACCTACTTTAATGTATCATGAATGAGATAATTTCCCCATAGCACTACCTATAAAACCTCTTACCTATACATGGGTGATTAGTATAGCCTAATATATAATGAATTGTTAAGATCCCTCTATATATAGTTACTTGGAAGGTGTTATTATAAGTGAAGTAAGAAAGAGGTAAATATTTTTCCCAAGAACCTCTAGAATCTAGGACATATTCTCAGAGGATATACTCCAATACCTACATAGTATTCTCAGACTAACCATTGGTCTAATAGTGGTACATTGTATGTTATAAAACCAGATACTTCTACAACCCCTACTAGAATCAAAATTTCAACCGAACACCCCCTTTTGATATAATGATGCAGGGAACCCCTTGGAGTAATATAATCATGCATACATAAATTCATCCAATTTATTCAACTGAGAAGTTATCATTGATAAGTATGAAATTGGTTACCTTCATTATCCTGTCCACAAAAACCCATAGGACATCACTACCATGAGTGAATTTTCGTAAACCAATCACAAAATCCATAGTGATTTCATCCCATTTCTACAAATAAAATAGGTGATTGCTATAAAATATCAGTAGGCTAATGATGTTCTTTATTCACCTACTAAAAATTTGAATATTTAGTAAAAAAACTATTATCTATATCTCCATAATATGCCACTAATACTAGAATTTTAATTCATAGTAAATCTTGGAGATCCCATGATGCAATGCCCATTTAGAATCATGATATTCTCACATAAAATCCTCTCACATTTCTAAATGAACCCAATGTTTTCTCGGAATAAATAAGATATTATCTTCATCAATGACCGAACCATGCGGTGCATCCTTAACTAAAAGACATTCCCTTAATACCAAAACCTCAAGATCATAAAGCTTCTTCTTCTAAAATATATCCAAAAGTGAATAATTCATTGATAAATCCACAATTACAGGCTATCGATGATGCTCTTGAACTTCTAGATGCATCTCATAAATATGATCTATAAACTATAATTTTCTACTAGCTTTCTAAATAGGTTGTATCTGAGCCTTATGGGTCAGATAATTAGTCACTACACTTCAATTCCTAGGTGTATAATAAAGATAAAATTAAAAGGACTAAAGTTATTCAACCCATATGCACTGTTTGAGGTTCAAATCACACTATGTGAATATGTATTTTAGGTTGTTATGGACTGTGTATAAAACAAAACATTCTCCCAAAAAGTAGTGTCTCCATAATTTTAAATCATGAACCACTTCTTCTAACTCAAGATCATGTGTTTGGTAATTGCACTAATGAGGCCTCAACTAAGGATACCCATACACCATGAATCATTCCCCTTGCATCAAAATGGATCCAAGCTCAGTGTCGGATGCCTCATAATAAACCATATAGTCTCTGAAATGATCAAGTATAATAAATATTAGCATTGAGTTAAGCCTTCCTTTCAACTCCTAAAAGTACTTCTCACAAGCTTAAGACTATATAAATTTACCACCCTTCTTTGTTAATTCAATAAGTGGTGTTTCAAGGCATGATAAATTCTTGTTAAAACTCTTATAGTAACTATCCATCCACAAGAAAACCAGAATGTGAAATATTTTCTTATGATGCACCCAAGAAACCACATCTATCACCTTCTCTAGGTCTACTAACCCTCTTTCCTCTGAGATTATTTGACCTTTTATGTGAACATTATCAATCCAAAAGAGGAATTTTTGGAGCATATCATACTTTTTTTGATTTCTTAGTGTATTGGATGTGATGTCAAGGTGTTTGGAATGATCATTTAGAGTTTGAGAATAAACCAAAATATCACCCATAAAAACTACCACAAATGAATCTTGGTATGGGTTTAAAGCATAATTCTTTATATTAATAACAACTATTGGCATGTTCATGAAACTGAAAAACATTACAAAATACTCATAAAGGAAATATGTGGTTCATAAATTAGAATGTGGTATATCTGAATGCCTAACTCATACCGGATGATATCCAAACCTATGATAAATTATAGATAACACATTTCTTCTTTAGATCTAGTCGAAGAGATATTCTATATGTGGGAGTGGGTACCAATTCTTAAAAGAAATCAATTCAATCATTAGTAATCCACACACTTCTTGGGGGTTCTGCATGCCATATTGGTGAAAATAATGGGTAAATCCTAATGATAAGTATTGGTTAGAATAAACCCTTTTTCTTCTAAACTCTCAATCTATTACTTGAGTTCTGAAAGATCAGTGAGAGACATCCTGTATAGAAGAATAGAAACTGGTTACACTCTAGGAAATTTCTTAATAATAAATTCCAACTTCATTTCTATACGTAGAAAATAAAATTCATTAGGGGAAAAATCGTTAAAATGATCCACTACTAGTGGGAAAATTTTCTGTATCATTCCCTAAAAATCTAGAAAAAGACAAGAAATCATGGATAATACTCAACCCAACCCATGATGGTCAAGTCCAGCTCAACTTTCTTGTAAATTACATTCTCCTTCTTTATCAGATATATCTCCCTATTGTGATATAAAATACACCCTTCATTGATAAGAACCTATATGATCATGATAACATACCAACCAGTTCATTCAAAGAATTATTTCAAAGCATGACATCTTGAAGATGAATATGTTCTATAAGAAATGATAACCACCAATCTCAAGGGGACACTCTTTTCATTAGCCTTCACTTTTTTACTATACTCCAATATTATTTTCATGATTCATCACTCCATATAATTATTGAATTTTGATCCAAATAATTTAAACATTTTCCATAGATATAAATAAGTTTCAATCAACTGTATCAAATAAAGTGATGTGAGGGGGTTCCCTAGACTCAACGCCATTATGCACTTTGATTACCATTACATGTATTTAGTATGATATATAAAAGTGTTTATTCTTTACAAAATAGTGTTGATATTATTGAATCCATTGTTTATATGGTAATTCCCATGGATTATGAGTTGTATCAAAAGGTCATAGAAGTTCCTAGATATAATGTGAACCTAGAGATACTATGATAGCATTATTAAATATATGTCTTATGCTCTAGATACATCATACTAATGGGAAACAGATGATGTAAGACTCTAAGGTGATGGGTTTCATTTTGCATTGATACATTTTCTTATCAATTTTTCACTTGGTGATCTGGAGTAGATGAGATCATCTAGACTGACCCGCCAATAGGAACACCACTTATTTCAAGTTTCATTGGTTGTTCGTGTCTATGAACATGGTTATTGATATCCAAACATGATATTGTTATAAATGTGTAACATTTTATCATGTACATTGATGCTAGGAAAAAACCATAATATTCAATCCATAGTGAGGTAGATTTTGTTGGGTGTGTCATTGGTGGTATGGCATTGGTTGAATGATCAAGATAGAATTATTCTCTTTGAAGTTAATAAAGAGATGTATTGCAGACCAACATTGACTTTTATAGATGTAACTTCATTAAATCCATGTTCATCGTACAAGAAGTTAAGTACATCTAGTAAGGTCATGAAATATATAAAGAAAAAAAAGGATGATGACACAATTATGAAACCTATTATATTAAATATCTTGTGGAAAAATATTATGTTACAATAAACATGTTTACTAGATTTTTTCATAAATATAAATTTTTGAATCTCTTTAAGGGACATGATGGGTTTCTAGACTCTACACATTGTATGTGGGTCAGACTAACCTCTATCAATATAATGACCTTGAGTTTCAAAAAAAAAATATCATCAAGTTCCACATATTTTAATGAATATTAGTTCAAGATGAAGTGGGACCCACGTACAATTTTCATTTAATATCAGAGTCTGATTGATTTCTTGTAAAAATAATTCAATTATGTTATTATGGTTTATAATAATAAATATTGGATTTATTTCTCAAGGTATTCATAATTTGTCTTATGATATAAGTGAATGTGATAAATATATAATTTTTCAAATGAACATAGGATGTTCAAGGATAGTAAAATAATTTTGGGAGTTTATAGGCTTTGTTGATGATTTCTATTTTATCACATGACATGTTAATTTTTTTCAAGTGAGTAAAAAATACCTGTGACATTTATGAAAAGGATATTAACTTATAATTGTATTCAATGGTCTAAAATGAAATTTATTACTTTCTAGGGACCAAAGTGAAATTTTAGAAGGTATAACCTAGGTATAAAATCTCATTTTAGCCTCTCGAATAGTGTGATACCCCATTTTGAAGACTTTTTTTAGAGAATATCTCTTCTCATCTCCTATTAGGTTCTTTAAGAGTGACTCTAATGGAAGAAAAAGGTGGGATCGAACTGGCATCATTGGTCATGTCCACATTCTTCTAGAGATAAAAGGGAAGTCATAAAGTTCTTTGATTTCTCAATATAGAACCTAAGAAACATATATCGATGATCCTGGATCTTTTTTCACTTTTGGATGGTCTGGAGGATTCCAGTCTTGGCCCCATTAATCCAAGACATGTTGACGGTGATCGAATCAAATTATTAAATTCAAACGAACAAGGTACCATTTATTCTTCCATTTGATTTTATTTTTCATGAATAAATTGAATTACACATGATACTTTAAGTAATTAGAGATATGGGTTTTTTTAATTCATTGTTTCTAACATGAATCCAATCCCAATAAATTTTAAAATTTTCATTTTTCACAATTTTGCGGAACCCTAGGTACTTTTAATTGGTATCATAGGAGGCATGTTATTATTTAACACAAAAAAATGAAATTTCAATTAAATTTTATTTGATTTGGAAATAGGGTTTTAAAAAGGTCCTAAAGAGTCTTACAAATTGTTGATCTAAGTTCTTATTTCCATGATATGATCAATCAAATATAGATGGATTTTTTATAAAAATTGAGATGAAAGTTAAAATTGTATTTTTTTACATCAATTTAATGGCTATCAGCATGACAGATTTTTATCTAGACCATGATGTGAGTACATTATATGTTAACCAGATATACCTGAGCTATTAGAGGTAGTCTATTAGAAATAAAATCTTTCATTGCAAGCTTGATTTAGTTTTCCAGAATAAAAAAGGGCAAAGCTTCCCTTGGAATCTTGATTTTTTTAATAAAAATAAAGAGAAAAAATATTCTGTTGGAATCTTTCTTTAATATATATATATATATATATATTATGTACATTAAAACGATTTCCAACTAGACATGGGTCAGTCTGATTTAGTCCAGTTATGACCTACATGGCCCATTACTAACCCCAAAATAAATTTAATGGCTATCATATTTATGACCAAATGAACAATAAATATTATTAAAAAATTCAAAAATTATATTTTATCTTCTGGGATTTAATAAAATTATTTCCAATTCTGTGGGATGTGTCGATAATTAATTAATATTATTTAAATTCAAGTTAAAGCCTTAAAAATTACTTGAGTTGAAATTTAGAAATTTAATTTTTCTTATGCAATGTAATTAAATTTTGACTGATCGCGAGTCAATACCGACTAGTGTATGCTTGGTTTATTATCCATTTTGTGTAATTACTACATTTAAGATTTTTTAATATGTAATTATTAATTTATTTTGATGATATCTGCATCATCTCTCCATATTTAATTTGTATAAGGTCTTGTGGGTCAAAATTTAAGTGAAAAATTTTAATTTCTCACCATGAGATCTCATCACATATGTGTTAGTATACATTTTAATTATCAGAGGAGTTCATGGAAATGTGGTTCAATTTGAGAGCAAGTTTAAACCAAACTATTGAACTACGTAAGAGTTGTGGACACTTAAATTCAATTCATATGTTGGCATAAGTAATTCCCCTAGGGTCTTGGATAATCCATTAATCACTTGATTGATTAAAAAATATTTAACGGCTCATGATCACTTCATTAATTATTTATTTGTTTTGTCTTGTGCTAATATTATTATTTTGTGAATATGTATATATTATGTGTGATAACATAGTATAAAAAATAAACAGGAATTAAAATATAAAATATATTTTTGAAGTGAATATTTTTTATTTAAAACCATGAATAATTTGTGAGTTCACTCACATAGAAAAAGAAAGTTAAATATAAAATTATTTTAGTCACTAACATTAACATTCCAAGTCCATATAAGAAAAAATCAATTCATTAAATTACTTTAATTATTTTAATTTTGAAAAAAAAATGATTGATTGAGGCTCTCATGAGCCATATTTGAGGGTTCTTCATACTATTAGAAATTTATTATGAGAGTGGTGTGTAAAATTACCTAAATTGGGAAATACCAGAGTATCCATAGATATCTTATTGCAACATTAAATGAAAATCATTATAAAATGAAAATTAATTCTTTTTAGGAAATAGGACTCCACTCAAAAAATCAAAGAGCTATGAGTTAATAAGGTTGGACAATGAAAATACAACCCTATAATCTTAGAGTAGTGGTGATTCCATATATCATCCTATGATGAGATGATTAAGGATCTTATCCACTAGAACAATCAAGAGACTGAGTATTCTGAATATAATATTTGTGGGATACTGGGATTTGATAAAATAGTGTGATATATTTTAAAATAATAATTTGAAAATGTATAATATTAATCAAAATAGATTAATAATATGAAAAGTTTATTTTTTGGTAAAAATGGAAATCACTAATACTATAAGATCAATTTCTATATGATCAATATTGGATAAAGATAATACCATAACTGGTCATAACTTCCAGGAGTAGTACAAGCACTACACTTAGTACTTTACAAATATATGATTAATTATGTGTTGTAATCACCAATTCTAATTAATACCCCTAATAGATAAATAAATTTGGATATATATAAATATAGGAATCATATATATGGTGCCATAGATATTCAGTGTTTCATGTTTTAATCTATGTCCAATGAGTTGCAAAAAACTTGTGAGGAAAAGGATTCTTTACAATTGTTATCTTGTCTCTATGATTTTTACCATGAAATAGATCATCAATAAAGATATGGGATATCAAATATCTATATAGATTCATTATATCATAAGAAAATCAATCAGGACCCCTTTTACTCAAGATGATCAGGTACATTGAGTGACTTGAGTCCCTTAGTTTAAAACTGAACAAAGATCTAGTAACAGATCTCATTATTGCCTATTTATCTCATATCATCTCAACATTCACTATTAATTATAATAATAATAACATGATTAAGTCACTCTTAGTTTTTTTTCTTTAGTTCACCATGTAGATAAGGATATGAAGAATTCTAATTCTTTCCTATTTATGGTGAATAAGAGGAGGAAAGGAAATTCTAAAGTTTCAAGGACTAAGTATAAGTCAAGGACATTGATGCACCAACATTTTTAGAAGCCAATGATAAAAAGGGAGAGAAAAATTAGGATGAAGTCTGTGTTGGATGTGGAAATAAATTCCACTATAAGAATAATTACACAGTTTCTAAGAAGAAGAAAGTTAATGATTCTTCTCTATGTATATTTTTTATTGAATGAAAAATAACTATTTATAAAATTTGGATATTTCATAATTATTCTAGATTACATAATTTTAACCAAATATAGTAACCAAGTAGATTCAAGAAAATTAAAAAATTTGAAGTAGATCTTGAAGTAGAAAATGTTGAAATACAAGCAGTATTAGCAGTGGGAGATTATCCTCCAACTTTCCCTAGTGGGATAGCTATCATACTAAATAATTGTTATTGTGTACCATCTATTATAAAAACATAATCTCAGTGTCTTGTTTCGAAACTATAATGTTTTATTTAATTTTTTTAAATAGATGTTTTATTATGTATAAAGATAAAATATCTTATGTTGTTGATTACATTAAAAATGGGTGGTATATACTCGAACCATAAAATATAATATTGGAAATCAATGACAAATCCAGTGAGAATAAATCATATCCTACCCACCTGTGGAAATTTAGTCTAGGTTATGTAAACAAGAAGCATTTACACAAACTACATCAGCTGGGGAATTTAGACTCCTAAATGTTAAACCCCATGGATTTATGTCATGCTGTTCTATAAGGTAAAATAACCAAAGCATCTTTCCTTGGAAAAGGAGAAAGATCCAAAGAACCTTTGGAATTAGTTTATAATGATTTAGGTTTTCCATTTCCAATAGAGGTAAGGAGTGTTTCCTTACAACATTACTTTTATAAATGACAATAGTATATATGGATATATCTATTTAATGAGGTATATACCAGATCCCTTTATTATCTTTATGGAATATAAGAATGAATTAGTGAATCAACATTGTAAGAATATTATGAAACTCTGACTAGACCATGGTGGATATTATCTTAGATAAGTATTCATCGAAATTTAAAAGGATTGTTGAATAATTTCCCAGATAAATCCTCCTTATACACCTTAGTGGAATAGTGTTATTGAACGGAGGAATCTAAACCAACTAGATAAGGTCAGATTGATGATGATTCATGAAACTCTAACATTATTCTTTTGGATATATCCACTTCAAACTATGGAATATACACTAATCTGAGTACTAATTTATGAAAAAAATGGTATTTCATATGAGTTGTGGTATGGAAAGAAATCTAGTCTATCACAAAAACATGTATGGTAGTGCAAGTATTTTTTCATGACTATACCTAGTAAAATATTACAATCTCAAAGAATCAAGTGTTTCCTTATTGGTTAGCGTATGGAGATTAAAGGATATTACCTATATAACCCTTCAAGTATAAAGGTGATTATAACAAGACATGCTACATTTCTATAAATGGAACACATTTCAAATGGAAATAGTGGGAGAAATATTTACTTTGATGAAGTTTATGATCTAGATGCATAGGATTTGTTATGAGAATAATCTCCATAAGAGACTATGGGAGAGAAAGATGTTATTGAGAAACTGGAACTTCATAGGTATACTAGAGAAGTTAGAGAACCAAAGAGATATGGTTCTCTTCCCATTGAGTCAACTGACACGTGCTCCCATAGAATTATGGACATCTAAATAATAAGGAACAAGTATATGGAATGGATGTTACTAAATTAAAATAATCTATTAATTATTAAATGGTACCCATGAACCAAAATAAAGTTTTAATTTTGATAGACCCACCAGCTAATGTAAAACCCATTGGGGGTAAATTGGTTTTCAAGAAGAATATGTACATGTATGGTCAACTAAGTACCTATAAGGAATACCTAATAATGATGGGTTTTTGTAAACCTCAAGGAATCGACTATGGAAAATCCTTTTCTCCAGTTGTAAGGTAGAAATACATCTTACAATTACATACAATAGTATCCTTCCATGATTATGAAATTTGGAAAATTGATGTCAAAACATAAATTCTAATTGTGAAATTAGTTGAATATGTCTATATGACACAAACCGAAGGGATTATTATGTGAAAGAGATCTAATAAAGTGTGCAAGATGCATAGATCCATTTATGTATTGAATATGGCATCATGATCTTGAAATTTTCATTTTGTTGATGCTATAAGATAATTTAGTTTAATTAAGAATTTAATAGATCCATGTGTTTGTAATATGTTTATTGGAAGTTTCATCATTTTCCTACAATTATATTTTAATGAAATATTATTAATGGGAAATGAAATGAAAGTCTTATAGTCAGTGAAGACTTGGTTAAATGAATTCTTATCTATGAAACAAATTGGTGAAGAAGACTATGTTCTAGGAATAAAGATCTATTGAGATAGATATTATAGGCTACATGGGATAAGTAAAAGTACATATATTGGAAAGGTTCTCAAAAGGTACAATATAGGATAATCCAAGAATTAATGTTTTCTAATGTAACATGGTATTAATATCTCCAATAAAATGTGTCCAAAAACATTAGAGGATATTGAAATAATGATTATAATCCCATATTCTTGAGTAGTGGGATATATCATGTATTATATACTATGTACTAGGTTTAATGATGCCTTTTCTTTTAGCATGGTGAACATACATCTAGCCAATCTAGGAGAGAGATAATGGGAAGTAATAAAAACAATACTAAAATACATGAGATGTAAAAAGGGTATAATCATGGTGTATCGAGGAGGTGAGGAGAATTTCGTGAGTGGATAAACTATTTTTGCCTCCAGATAGATCATTATGATCTAAAATCACATTCAGGTTGTTTCTTTTTCTTTAATGGTGGTGAAATAATCTAGAGGATCTCGAATTGATCCTTGGTTTCCAATTCAATTGCATAGTTTGGGTATAGTGTGTCTTTTGATGCAGCTACAGAATAAGTTTATATATTGAACTTTGTTTCTATGCTTATAATTATACTAAGTAGTGTAAACCCTTTCGAGTATAATGTGATAATATTGTGGAAGTGGATATTTCTTATTTCCCTAAGTCACTGTAGTGGGAAAATAATATAATTTGGATATTTCATAACTTGAGGTATTTTACTCAAAGAGGTGATGTCTTAGTTAGAATATTATCCACATAGGATAATGTGGAAGAACCCCAAACTAAAGTTTTCTCTCAGAAAAAGAATGGAACTCTTGTAATAGCAAGCAAGTGGAGAATTTTTAACAGTTGGCTCTAGTGTAATTGTTAGTATTTTTATTACCATTACATGTTTACATTTTCATATATACATGTGTTTATTATTACAATAATAATGTGGATAATTCAATATCCTCTATTTACATGCTAATTCCTTTAATTATGTGATGTATCATAAAGTTATATCATTTCCTAGCCATAATGAAAACCTCAAGATACTGTGAAAGTAATCTAAGATATAAGTCATGTAGTACCCCCAGTTTCTTGTACATAACCCCTTTCTTGATGTTTTTTTAATTGGTTTGTATAAAAAAGAGAGTTTCCTTAAAAAAGAGAGTTTCCATAAAAAAGAGATTTTCCCTAAAATATAGAGTTTCCATAAAATAAAGAGTTTCCACAATATAGAGAGTTTCCATTACGATGGGTTTTTCTATAATGTTGGTTGTTTCCATAAAGTGGGTTATTCCCATAAAGTGGGTTGTTTCCATAAAGTGTGGTGTTTCAATAAAGTGGGTTGTTTCCATAAAGTGGTGTGTATCCATAAAGTGGGATGTTTCTATAAGAAATGTGTTTCCATAAAAAGGGTAAAGGTGAAGGATGGGAGAGTTAGGGGATTTTATAAGGAGTTTTGGGACCAAAAGGAAGGTTGCATGATCCACACACAATTGGCCCAAACCATGTGGTCAAACCTTGTGCAGAGGTCAAATCTAGATCCTATTTTCTTGGAGCTTAATCTTTTTTGCTCTATATATTTCTTTTTGGATTCAAAACTCCTCTATTTAGATATTACTCTCCCTATAAGGTAGTAGAACCCTCCCAACATGAGTTAGATCCATCCCAGAGCCATCTCTTGGTGTTTTCGAGTCCGATTCTTGAGGTATGTCACCATTCTTTCCAGATTTGTCATGTTTTCCTAGATATTCTTAGATCTACTTCTCTGAACTCCATTCGTTCTCAGATCTAAACCAATAGTGGTTATATATACATTTATGTATGCCATATAATTCAATGTTGACTCATGATCTTTCTTGGGTAATATAACTAGGTTTGTTCTTGGAGAATCGACCCGCTTTCTTGTTCGTTCTTCGTCTGTTGTCAAAGTTTCATCAAAAAATTCAATTTAGTAGGCTTCTCTCTCAAATCTTCTTGCTATAATTTATTGGCTTAGATTAAAATTAGTTTATTGATTTTGAAATTCATGAAAAATCTTCATTTGTGATGATTTATGGTTTTTGTGAAATTGCGTCATCATGGTGAATAGTTGTGGAAAGGGAGTTTAGTTTCTTGAATTTAAAACGATGATTTGAAATTATGGATTCTCTAGAATTGATAAATGGTTGATTAAAAAGGGTGTTTCAATAGAAATTTTTTTAAATAAAATTTTAGTTTTATTGAAATGGTTTGGAATTGAAATGGTTTGTCTTTGAAATAGTTTTGAAGGAAATGGTTTTCAATAAAAAGGTGTTTTTATTGAAAGGGTTGTTTTGGCATGATCATTGGGAATATAAGTTTTGTGTTCATGTTTCGTATATGGTTCTTGGATGAAATATGACCTTGTGTTTGGTGCCAAAGGATTAATGGCACATGGAAATTTCATACACAGGGATTGGCTGAAATATGACCATGTGCTCGGTGCCAAAGGGTTAATGGAACAGGGGAAACAATTACCTTGTGACGACTTGGTAAAATGGTGAGAAACCACTCCGGCATATGGAACTATCATGATGTAGCATGCATGGTTGGTTTCATGGGTTAGAGTAATGGTAGGGTATTCTGATAAGGGGACATTGTGAAATGGTTGTAAATATTGTTTAGTTATTTTTCTGGAAAAATATCTTGCTGGGAAAATTAGTTTCAATTGCACTTGTATGCATTGGAAATGAATAGTGTTGGAAACTTTTTTATATTTATTTATAAAAAAAATTTGAGAAATTGTTTTATATAAATTGTTTTATATAATTGTTGTCAACTCTTCTATCCTAGTGGTTTGAGTAGGGAAGTTATTATGGAAAACATACTTAATTTTATACTCTTCCCTACTTTGGCACTTTGGTTCTTTTGCAGATGCTATCTTCTGGGACAAGGGAAAAGGTAATGTTTCACACGTGTTTAGAAGTACCTTGTGATGTTTGGGATTTTCGGATATTTTGGAGCTTAGAGCTTGTGGATCATGGAGTCTTTCTAGAGTCATGTGTATTTTTTCCACTGTGTACTTTGATACTTGGTTATTCTTCCGATGTTTCTTACTTTGATGTGGTTTTGAGATACATGAAGTTGTTGAGTTGTCTTTCACTTTTATATGCATCATATAGTGAATGTTGGTTATGGTTGGTAGGTTTATTGATTTATTGATTTATTTCTTAAAGGTTAATTCTTCCCCCACTTGTATTTGAAACCCTTAAACATTTATTTCCAACCTTTGGCATCTTGGGGATGTCAATTAAGGCCTAGTTATGACTAGTTGGGCACTCAAGACAATGATAATTTTTGGGTTATTACAAATGGTATCAGTCTGGTCCTTTGTTGGTGGTACAAATGGTATCAGCTTGTTCGGTCTTTGCCTAATAAGTAGCCATTGATGTTCCTAGTTTTGGAAATGAAATCCCTTCTTGTCTATTCCTTGCGTGGGAATCGTAGAAAGGAATAGGATTTTTAGAACGTGAAATGTAAATCATAAAAGGATGTAGCTAACCCTTTTATATTGAACTTCACGTTACCAGGGAGTTGGGTAAATAAGTATTTAGAGACACTTCCAGGATTTTTAAATCTCATTTTCATGGGTTTAGCCAATGAGATGAGCATAACATGCATTGTAGAGGAATGACTCCCCACTAAGAGTGCATACATAATTTCGAGGAATGATTCATGTTGTGAAAAAACATGTTAATTTTTTGAAAAAGTATGGAATTTTTTTTCAAATGAAAGATTTTGAAAGATAAAATTCTTATTGTATTTTGAAAATGGTTTAATTTTCAAAAGCATGTGAATTGTTTTCCAAAATGATTTAACATGGGAAAAAGGTTGTTTTGGAAAAAAATGTTTTGATTGTTGATGTGATAGTATTTGAAGTACTAAGCCATCTATTTCTAGAGAGTGAGACTTATAGATTTTGTTGTTGGTTTAGAAAATGGCACCTGATAGGCATCATAAGAACTATTCAGAAGAGGATTTTGATAATTTGGTTACACCCGAGCCACAGGTGGACTAATAGTTGGTCCAAAGAATCACTCGGTCTTTTCAAACTATTGAGTTGGGACTGTAGCTGGATACTCCATTAACGATATTTGTCACTTCTGAAAATCCAAGTGGAGGAAGTACAGTGGTCTTCACTAGAGGGGCTGAGAACTCTAGCACTAAGATGAAGAGTAAGTGGGCACCTATTATCTATGTTTAAAACCTAAAACAATGCCTTCTATGAATGAAAACTCCTCTTGTTGAAAGATAATGTCAAGCCTTTGTGTGTAGAGAATTTTCTATAACTGTTGATATAGTTGAGCGAAAATGAGACTTCTCGATGTTGGAGATGGATGTCTATGATGTAATCATGGGTATGGATTGGCTGACATTGTTCAAAGATCAAATTGACTGTTATAGGATAACAGTTGAGTTCATGACTGAGGATGGCATCGAGCATCTCTTTAGAGGAGAAATGATGGTAAAGAAGGGTGAAAAGAGCATGTTGGTACCAATAGTGGGAACGATCTCTTACCAATTGGTAATGTTGACTTTGTAATTAATGGAAGAGGTCGAGGAAAATAGTTCTCCAGCTATTGTGGATCAACTTCTAGATGTCTTTCCTATGAACTTCTTAGGGTTACCACCTACAAGGGAAATGGAGATTATGATTGGTCTCTTTCTAGGGACTAGTCCTATTTCCCTTACATGTTATAGGATGGCACTAATAGAGTTATAGGAATTGAAAGTGTTTTTAGAGGAGATAGAAATCAAGGGTTTTATTCAACCAAGTATGTCTCCATTGGCAGCACCAGTTTCGTTCGTGAAGAAGGCATGTAGAACTCTTCAGTTGTGGGTTTATTATCATAAGCTTAACCAAGTTTCGATAAAGAATAGATATACACTTCCATGAATTGATGATATGTTTGATCAATTAAGGGGAGCTCAGTGGTTCTATATGATTGAATTACAATCAGGATATCACCAATTAAGAGTTCAAAAAGAGGATATTCCAAAGACATCTTTCAGAAGTAGATATGGACACTATGAATATATAGTCAGGCCTTTTGGTCTAACAAATTCTCCAGCGGTCTTCATGGCATTGATGAATTGGATATTTCAACAATATTTGGATTCTTTTATTTTGGTTTCCATGGATGACATTTTATTCTATTCAAAGAAAAAGGATGGCCATGAGGTGAAATTGGAAACAATGTTACAAATCTTGAGAGATCATAATTTGTATTCCAAATTATCAAACTTTTATTTTTGGATACATGAAGTACATTTTTTTGGCCATGTAATTTCTAAGAAAGGTGTTTCTGTTGATCCTGAAAAGATAAAAACCATTATCTCCTGGCAACCACAGAATAATGTTTTTGAGATACGAAGTTTTTTTGGTCTAGTAGGTTACTATCGATGCTTTGTGCACAATTTATCATGACTAGCTTCATCGATGACAGCTCTGACAAAGAAGAATTATCCATTCCAATAGACAGAGGAATGTCAAAAGTCTTTCAAGGAACCGAATGTTCAGCTTACATCGGCACCTATCTTGATCTTTCCATAATTAGGATAGGGTTATGTGGTGTATTTTGATGCTTCAGGATCAGGGTTTGGTTGTGTTATAATGAAAAGAGATCATGTGGTTTCTTATGGTTCAAGGCAGTTGATGGTGCATGAGAAGAATTACCCAACACATGATTTAGAGTTATCTTCAGTTTTACATGCTTTGAAAACATGGAGAGATTATCTCGTCAGTGAGAAATTTTCTATGTTTACATATCACAAAATCTTGAAACACATTTTCTCACAGCTAGATTTTGAATCAGAGGCAATGGAGATGGATGGATTATCTCCAAATGTTTGACATTGATTTGATGTACACACTATGTAAAGGAAATTTTGTGGTAGAAGCATTGAGTAGAAAGTAATATTCTTAGTTGAAGAAAGAAGCTTTAGATGAATGGTAGTTGATGTCGGTCTTAGCCAGCATGCATGTAGATTGTGAATTCTGGGGTGATGTTGCGGTTTTATTTTCATCTACGCTTGTTCCTAATTTCGTAAAAATGATCCAATAGGCACAAACATCGGCTGGAGAATGTCTAGTTTTATGTTAAAAACTCAATGGTGGGGGACCCTTCAGGGATGGAAACTTGATGGGGGTTCAGTTTTGTGATTCAGAGATCAGTTGGTTGTACCAATGGTTTGTCTAGAACAAATCCTTCATTCTTACCACTATTCGAGATGGGATGTACATCTAGGTAAACAGAATATGTATAAGGCGTTGAAGGTGCAGTTTTGGTGGAGTGGCATGAAAAGGAAGGTGGCCATGTTCTTCTCACAGTGCTTAACATATCAGCAAGTTAAAGCAGAGCATCAGACACCAGCTGGTATGTTACAATCATTGTGCATCCCAGTGTGTAAATGGGATCATATATCAATGAATTTTGTTACAGGTCCTCCAAGAATGGTCCAGAAACACGAATCCATTTGGGTGATAGTGGATCTTCTAACCAAGTTGGCCCATTTCATCCCTATTTATGAAACTCATATGGTGGAGAATCTTTCAGAAATCTATATCCAAGAAGTGGTAAAGAGGCATGGTGTTCCACTGTCAATAGTTTTAGATAGAGATCTGAGGTTCACGTCTTGTATCTGAAAATCCTTATAGAAATCCCTTGGGACGTAGTTGACGATGATCGTGGCATATCATCCTTAGAAGGATGGGAAATCCAATCGAATGATACAAACATTAGAAGACATGTTGCAGGCTTTTGTAATATATTTTAGTGGCTCATGGGTGGAGTATATACCCTTAGTAGAGTTCTCATACAATAATAGCTATCAAGCCTTGATACACATGGCTCTGTTTGAAGCATTGTATGGGCGTCCTGTTTGTTCTCCACTATGCTGGATGGAAATGGGAAAAACTTCACTAGTCGGGCCAAGACATTTCCAAGTAACAACTAAAAAGATCCAATTGATTAGAAAGAGGATGGAAATGGATTAGAGTCACTATAAATCTTATGAAGATCACCATCGAAGACCATTTTTGTTCGTTTTGGGTTATCATTTATTCTTAAGAATATCTCCAATGCATGGACATCATCTCTTTGGGAAGCAGGCCACGTTATCTCCAAGATACATTGTCCCTTTTGAGAAACTAGAGCAGGTTGGAGAAGTGGCATATCAGAAGGCATTACAACCATGTTTTAGTTTGGTTCATAATGTGTTCCATGTAACACAGTTGAAGAGGTATCTCCCCGGTCCTGACCATGTGATCTGATGGGACCACTTTGAGCTAGAACCAGATGTATCACTGATATACATCCCAGTACAGTTCATGGATAGATAAGAAAAATTCTTTCATTGGAAAAGCATTGGCCTAGTGCGGGTTTTATGTCAACATGGTCAAATTCAGGATGAGACTTGGGAGCGTGAGAATGAAATGAAAGAGAAGTGGCTGGAACTCTTTTTGGCCAACGAGTGTTTTCTACTTTCTGAGGACAGAATGAACAATGGTGGAGAGAATTTAGTACCCCTAGTTTCGGGTACATAACCCCTTTCCTCGTGTTTTTTTAATTGGTGTATATAAAATAGAGAGTTTCCATAAAATAGAGAGTTTCCATAAAATAGAGAGTTTCCATAAAATAGGGAGTTTCCATAAAATATAAAGGTTCCATAATATAGAGAGTTTCCATTATGTTGGGTGTTTATATAATTTTGTTTGTTTCCATAAAGTGGGTTGTTTCTATAAAGTGGTTTGTTTCCATAAAGTGGGGTGTTTCCATAAAGTGGGTTGTTTCTATAAAGTGGGTTGTTTCCATAAAGTGGGATGATTCCTTAAAAAATGTGTTTCCATAAAAAGTGTAAAGGTGAAGGATGGGAGAGTTTTGGGGTTTTATAAAGAGTTTTGGGACCAAAAGGAAGGTCACCCAATCCATACATGGTTGGACCAAACCGTGGGGTCAAACCTTGCACAGAGGTCAAATCTAGATCCTACTTTCGTGGAGCTTACTCATTTTTTCTCTATATATTTATTTTTTGCCTCAAAACTCCCCTTTTCTAGATTAATCTCTATATAAGTCTTGAGAAACCTCCCCACATGAGTTGGGGCCATCCCATATCCTCCCCTTGGTTTTTTCGAGTCTAATTCTTGAGTTATGTCACCATTCATTCCAGATTTGTCATATTTTCATAGATATGCTTAAATATACTTCTCTGATCTACATTATTTCTTAGATATGAACCTATAGTGGGTGGATCAACATTTATTGATGCTATATAATTCAATTTTGAGTCAATATCTTACTACAATAAGATAACTAAGGTCATTCTTGGATAATCGACCTGTTTTCTTGTGTGTTCTTTGTCTGTTGTCAAAGTTTCGTCAAAACCTTCGAGGTAGGAGGCTTCTCTCTTGACTCCTCTTGCTATAATTTATTGTATTAGATTCAAATTTTTTTATTAACTATGAAATTCCTGGAAAAATATTCATTTGTGATTATTTATGTTTTTTGGGAAATTACGTGATCTTGGTGAATAGTTGTGCAAAGGGGGTTTAGTTTCATGAATTTAAAATGATGATTTTAAATTATGAATTTTCTTGAATTTCTAAATGGATGATGAAAATGGGGTTTTCAATAGAAATTTTCATCAATAAAAATTCATTTTTATTGAAATGGTTTGGAATTGAAATGGTTTGGCATTGAAATGGTTTTGAAAGAAATGGTTTTCAATAAAAAGGTGTTTTAATTGAAAGGGTTTTTTTGGACAGATCGTTTGGAGTACGTGGGTTGTGTTCATGTTTCATATACGGGGCTTGGTTGAAATATGACCTTGAGCTCGGTTCTAAAGGATTAATGGTACATGGAAATTTCATACAGGGTCTTGGTTGAAATATGACCTTGTGCTTGTGGCCAAAGGGTTAATGGAACATGGGAAACAATTACCTTTTGACAACTTGGTAGATCGACGAGAAACCACTCATGAGTATGGAACTGTCAAAACATAGCATGCAAATGGTTGGTTGCATGGGTTTGAGGAATGGTTGGGTATGTAGTTAAAGGGATATTGTGAAATGGTGGTAAAGATTGTTTAGTTATTTTTCTAGAAAAATATCTTGCTGGGAAAATTAGTTTCAATTTCACTTTTTTGAATTGGTAAAGAATGGTTTTGGAAACTTGTTTATATTTAGTTATAAACTATTTTTGAGAAATTGTTTCATATAAAATATTTTATATAATTGTTTCTAACTCTTCTATCCTGGTGGCCTGAGTAGGGATGTCATTGGGTAAAACCTACTGAGTTTTATAATCCCCCCTGCATTGGCACTTTGGTTCTTTGGCAGATGCTATCTTTCAGGACTAGGGAAAAGGTAATTTTACACATGTGTTTAGAACTACCTCATAATTTTTGGGCTTTTCGGAGATTTTGGAGCTTATATCTTGTAGAGCGTGGAGTCCTAAGAGTTTCTTGTGTAGTTTTTCCACTATGTACTTTGATACATGGTTATTCTTCTGATGTTTCTTACTTTTATGTGGTTTTGAGATACATGAAGTTGTTGAGTTATCTTTCGTTTGTTCATGCATCGTATAGTGAATGTTTGTTATGGTTGGTTAGTTTATTGGTTTATTTCTTAAAGGGTAAATTTTCCCCCACTTGTATTTGAAACCCTTCATCATTTATTTCCAGGCTTTGGCATCTTGGGGATGTCGCTTAAGGCCTAGTGATGACTCATTATACACTCAAGACAATGAGAATTTGTGGTTCATTACATGTCATATGGTATAGAAACATCATACTGGAAGTGTAACGCCCTGACCCCAGTTACCTAGAGTCGGTGCATTATTACATAACATTGGTATGATCACAAGAAAGATCAAATCTCGAAAGACCGATTGGTTTAGTAGCCTTGGAAACACTAGATATATTCATAAAGTTTTACATTACATCATAAAGTGAAAAACTAATACAACAACATATTGTCTCCATAGTCCACACTATTATCCCCTCATAATATCCCTACAGGTCATTCATAATTTAATTCTTCACATCCTGGGAAAAATAAAACATAGAAAAGGGATGAGCTCAAATGGCTAGTAAGGATAACAATATAGAAGAAACATTCATAAAAAAGAATAAACATTTAAGGTGATGTATAACTTAAACAAAAGCCTTTAAAACTTGAACTTCAACATAGTATGGAAAAAACAAAATGAAATAATTCCATTTACTTATTCACATTAATATTATACTAATCGAATAATCACATGAAATATCAAGAACCACTTTCATAATGATGGAATGCATAATGCCAGACTAACATAACCACATAGCCAAGGCCTCGTGCCAAGACTACAAATAATATTTTTCCAAGGCCTTGTGCCAAGACACTAGTTTGTCTCATGAGACCTACCGATGCATCGAGGAGCTATAGCGGGCTCCACCCGTCACATATTAAGTCCAATGTATTCCCATATGAAAAGGTTTAAACATAACATAAACATTCGTATTAAAACTAGCATACGAAATGTTAATACTTTTACCATAAACCATGAATGGTATAAAAATAGCACATCCACAGTCAAACATATCACAAAACCTTCAATACAATATAGAAGTTTTGTATCATAATAAATCAACTTCAAATAAGCTTAAAATACATCAAATTATTTTGACATAGATGAAATCAAAACTATTTGAGAGAAATATCTCTTTTTTCGAAATCATTGAAAAGTCACACATTTATAAAGGAAGTAATTTAAAAGAGATTTTTGAATCAAAGTGTCCCATACCACTTTGAAACTTTTTAAAATAAATATCATTTCAAAACCTTCATGTCCATATAAATAAGTCCTTAAAATCATTTTGAAAACATGGAAATTAATTAAAAATATTTAGAAAGATAAATCATTAAAACATTTAAAATTATGATCCTAATAAAGAGTACCTTTAAAAAATTATTAAATTATTAATTTTTAAATCATTTAAAAGTCACATAATTATAAAATAAAACATTTACTTTGAAAATATTTATATAATCTTGTAAGTTAATCTTTAAAGATTTTATAACAGTGGTAAATAGCCGCACCCTCCATATAAGTTAAAAAAACATTCTTACCTTAAATTTGTCGAAAGGTAAAAAGTGCCTTGTTTGGAAAACGATGGAAAGATTCCGTTAAAAACACATAAGGGTATAAATTACTTTGACCCATATTCTTTTTAAATAGTAAAAATGTTTTGAAATACATTTCAATGAATCATTGATGTGGATGATAAAGAAATCCCAGTAGATTATTACGTATAAACAACCTTAGATAATGAAGAGATTGTGAAATAAACCCTTACCTTGTACTTTTCCTAGGTTGGGTTAGTTTAACCTCCTATATAATGGTGAAATAATTGTTATTAAATTATACAAGAATCATATATATTAATATGATATCATATATGATCTTTTACAATTGATTTGTTAATAATATCTTAGTGTTATCGTTGTTTCGGGTGTTAACTTACTCATTTTATTTTATATGTTTTGTTACGTAAGCTGTGTTTTTGATTGGAAGGTTGTATATTAATCATATCCAGAATGATATCAAGTCCTTAGATACCATTATTAATCATCAAATGAGAATTATACTTGAATGGATACGATGGAGAATGAATCTCATCGCGTTCGTGGAGACGGTAGTCCGTATGTACGCACGAGCGACAATATCATTCTTTTGATATTAAAATAATATATAATTGGATTTTATATCATATATACAGAATCATTATCATTTTATATTAATTATTTACATGAATTACATATCATTATTATACCCATCCAAATAATAATTTATTGAATAACAATTACACCACGACGTGGAGACGGTAAGTCATACGTACGCACGTATGGTGACATGTTATTCAAAGGATGGATAGAATACTAAATATGGTTGTACCATATTTATAATAACATCACAGTATATATAATATACTGGATTTATTATTTTAGAATGGTAATAACAAAGAAAGAATAAGTGGAAGAAGAAAGGAACTTGAAAAAGGGTGGTGAAAACATTACCTCTTCTTCGGGTTCTTCCTTTTGATTTGATCAAAAGGGCTCTTAGGTTGGATTTCTGACTAAAGGAAGGCCTCTAGGATGAAGTGAGGGACGTTGAGAGAGTATTTGGGCAGAGGTTGGCCGAACCAAAAGGCTTTTAAGGTGTGAGTTAATGAGAAGGGGGAGTGCCCTTTTATAAGAGGGGTGAGGGGCACCTTTGGAAAAGCTAGAAATATTAATTTATAATAAATTCATATTCAGTTTATAATGGCTTTAAAGATTTTTATTTAAATTTTAAGGTGGGTATGGATCTAAAAACACTCAACAAATTTAATTTAGACAGGTTTGGGTCATTATATTAACCTTATCTTTAAGTATTAACTCTTAGTTAATTAGTTTCACTTTTACAATGACTCTTTGTATTTTTATATTATATGGTTAATAAACATACCATATACATCCAAGAGACCCCAAAGTGGTCCATTAATGATACACCTATCATGATATAAGCCTCTTGGAAGAACCTTAAATTTTTAGGAATTTTATATCAATTAATAATATAATAATTTTTTAAAAATCTCTTTTATGTCAATTTTGATACTATTCAATAGTTGATTTTTTTGAAACTCATAACATAATTATTACTTCGAAAAAAGTAAATTAAATAAATACTAATATGTAATATTATCCTATAAAATTATTTTAATTCTTAAAATGTCTGAAATTATATTTATTTGGGTATTTATAATATCAATTATTTTAATTTTTCACTATTATGGTAATTACTCCATCATCATTGTGTAATAAATAAATTAAATTATTTAATGTCTAAAAATTATAAATAAAATATCATTATGTAGGAAATCGTTTTATCTTTCTAATGAATATTTATAGTCGAAACTACAACATATATAACCCTATGTAAAAATTGTTTTTCTAAAAGATATATGCTTGTGACATTTTTGTACTTATTTTAACTTAATTAAAATAAAGTGTCCCTATCACCTACAAGTGGCTCCATGGGGTGCCAAAATCGACCCAAAGATGGCCGTGGTTGGACATGTATCCACAAATAAGGTTAGGACACGTTTTAAGGTAATTTACTATTATTATAATATTATTTTTTAACCCTTATTTACCGGATTTACCCTTAACCATCGTAAATAAAATATTTACCGCAGTAATTATTCAAAATGTCTAAAAATAAAAGTTACCTACTTACACAATATGAACATCCTTATTCCAAATATGGAATCCATTTTCCAAATTCAAAACACATAAGTGCCAGAAATTAATTTAAAATTAATTCCCGTTGTTAAAACAAAAAGCGTGTTTTTAAGAGATAATAACTATCAAAAGATTGACACTTGTTTATGTCCGGTTTAATTGTAAAATTATGTACAATGAACAAAATTGTATTAAATGGTAAAAATATATTCTAAATATACTTTAAAACCACTCAAATTCATAATTTATCAATATAAATTATTTCGATTAAAAATGTTGTTTTTAATTAAAATTTAGTAATTTTCACTATTCATCAAAATATAAGTATTATCTGAAAAGTTCCAAAATTTCACCCTAGGCTAAATTCGATATTCTGAATCAAAAAATAAAGTCCATTTTGAAATATAAAATATATATAATTTCAAAACATTGGTATTACTATTCATAACGTCTAGTTTGATTGGTTGTGGTGTGTGTTAGAACACGAAGTTGCGTACAACACACGCTATTGTATTATTCAAAGGAAAGCATACCATGGAAGCATGGGATGTTTCATTTTAAATTTTTTATGTCCCCATTTAGTCAAAAAGATTAAAATATTGTATTTAAAAAGGGTTCACTATTAAAAGTTGGTAAAAGTGTAATACTGAAAATGAATTTGTTCTTACATTATGTCTAAGAAACTCATAATATGGATTCTAAAATTATATAAATTATATAAATTTTAAAATTTAGTTAATACTATTCATAACCTCTTTTGAACGGCTTGTTTGGTAAGTCATGGTGCGCTTGAACTCGGTGTTGCGTGTAGTGCATGTTATTGGATTATTTTGAAGAAATAACACACTATGAAATCTTGGGGTGTTACATTCTCCCCTCCTTCAATAAATAGAGTCCTCGCAATTTGAAATTGTTCTTCTAAAATAAAAGGTTTAAAATAGAAAATATCTTTGTGGGAAAACCCACATTGGAAATTGGGTTACTAAAATTTAGTCTTAATATAATGAAAAGAGAAATGAAAGGGTCACCACCAAATTATGATCTCGATTAGGAGAACATTGGTGGCAATTAGAGACATATAATTGGAGGAAAAACATAAATATTTATAGGTAGTGATTGAGGTCATCAATCACAAACAAGTGTAAAATTGAGGTCCTTAAATTCATCAATCTATGATGATTTGAAATACCATCAGTTCAACAAAACATAGGGTATTAGGATAACACATTTTTTGTTTTAGGATTCCTTAAATAAATTATAAGAATTAATTTCTTCATAGAATAAGAGAAGAAGAAAAATATATTCTTGACAAGTAGAGTTCCACCCTTTAACTAATTTCTACCACAAACTCATCTTTCACTCTAAAAGATAATAGAACGTAAAAAAATATTCTATTTATCCTATTCATATAGGGTTCCAAAAAAACGAATTTATAATTCATCTACCAGATCTTTTAAAAAAACTACATTATTTAATCCTGAACATCACGTGGGTCAGTGGTAGGTGATACACCCTTGTCGCCCTTCGGTTGTGGGTTCAAGTCTCGTGGCCTTGCCGGATGCGACGGGTTGCCGCCCGACCTCCGAGTTGTCCTTTTATGGCAATCCAAAATAATCCAAACTAGAACTATCCAAAATACTTCAGTCCAAAATTTATAAGGAAGGTAAACACAATAAAGATCTTTTTTTCCACATAATAACATGTTAACACCTTCATCATGTATTCTTTTAAAACACTGCAACATCCTCAATTACCATAAAACCTTATTGATTACATTCATGAACCCTTATTCCTTTAATAATAATAGATATACTCCTTCAATCCAAAAATTTTTTAAACCCCAACAATGATGGAATATACAAATCATTAATCAGTTTCAAGGTAGTCAAGAATATCCAATATAATTTTTCCAAATCCATCATATAATTTTCCAAAATCACTACCTTGGTATTAGAACTATATTATGGTTTATCATTCTCTCAACCATATATTTTCCAAAAATTTATCCTTCTATTGAGTCACTTTTCATTGTTCCACACAATCTCAAGTCCTTAATGAAATAGTACTGTAGTACAATCCTTATATACTTCATAATTATTATAACAAGTACATTGTCGATACAACACTCAAATGACATAATCAACATAAGAACTCTAATCATTCCTCTTCATCTGTGGTAGTATCATAACGTGATTATTATCCAATATCATCATTTGTGGCATAGTATGATGACTGGGACATAGGTTTGCGTAGTGTCCAAACTCCTTGAAAATGAATCATTGTACATTTGAAACCATTTTCTTACCCTTGCAGTCACGTACTTTGTTCCCTTTTCCTCCACACTTATAACAAACTCCCATTCCTTTCAGGAAAGTTCCAGGGTGTTTCTTCCCACAGTTATCACACATGGGAAAATTCTTCTTTTCCCTCTTCCCTTTATCCATCTTTCTCTCTTCCATCCTTTTCTTCTCTTGCTTCCCTTCAAAGCCATAGGACACAGTAAAATCTTTACTTATCTTATCAACACATGATATTATTTCTTCATATTATAATAATACATGGGAGACTATTTCTCTTATAAATTCTAGCTTAAGACCATGAAAGATATGATCCTTATTTCTCTTTGAATCATGTGCATTTCTAGAGTTCTCATTCCTTCTACTGGGCGCCATTTCTAAACAATGTCATACACTAGATTAGTTTATGAATAACAATACCTAATCCCAAACTTGTAAGACACATAACATAAATTAAATAGTTTATGGAAATAATCCATAATCATAAAAATTTATCCTTTGAGGAAGTATATACTCATAAACCCTTCATAATGGTTTGTAAAGAAAATGAGAATTATTCTAAGTATATCCTCTGGGAGTTTCGTAACCAAGAGTGCAGCAAGGCCCGTTGTTGTGTAGCAGTTCCCGTTTGAGTCCATCTCAAAGCGGTGTTTTCAGGTTTTACCCCTAGGTATATCTGTGCCAGAGCCGCCTCTACCTGCTCGTATCCAGACAGGGATGTATTTCTCGGAAAACTCACAAAATCTCTACAATACCAAAATTCTAGGAATTTCTTCTATACTAAACCTCAAAGTCCATCTTAAATCTATGTGCTCTAATCATAGTTTATCTAAATATAGCTTCCAAGGTTTGTACTAAACTTCCTCTGCTACCAACTGTAACGCCCCGACCCCAGTTACCTAGAGTCGGTGCATTATTACATAACAATGGAATGATCACAAGAAAAATCAAATCTTGAAAGACGGATTGGTTTAGTAGCCTTGGAAACACTAGATATATTCATAAAGTTTTACATTACATCATAAAGTGAAAAAATAATACAACAACATATTGTCTCCATAGTCCACACTATTATCCCCTCATAATATCCCTGCAGGTCATTCATAATTTAATTCTTCACATCCTGGGAAAAATAAAACATAGAAAATGGGTGAGCTCAAATGCCCAGTAAGGATAACAATATAGTGGAAACTTTCATAAATAAGAATAAACATTTAAGGTGATGTATAACTAAAACAAAAGCCTTTCAAACTTGAAATTCAACATAGTATGGCAAAAACAAAATGAAATAATGTCATTTACTTATTCACATGAATATTCTACTAATCGAATAATCACATGCAATATCAATAACCACTTTCATAATGATGAAATTCATAATGCCAGACTATCATAACCACATAGCCAAGGCCTCGTGCCAAAACTACAAATAAGATTTTGCCAAGGCCTTATGCCAAGACACTAGTTTGTCTCATGAGACCTTCCGATGCATCGAGGAGCTATAGCGGGCTCCACCAGTCACATATTAAGTCCAATGCATTCCCATATGAAAAGGATTAAACATAAAATAAACATTCGTATTAAAACTAGCATACGAAATGTCAATACTTTCACCATAAACCATGAATGGTATAAAAATAGCACATCCACAGTCAAACATATCAAAAAACATTTAATACAATATAGAAGTTTTGTATCATAATAAATCAACTTCAAATAAGCTTAAAATCCAACAAATTATGTTGACATAGATGAAATCAAAACTATTTGAGAGAAATATCTCTTTTCTCGAAATCATTGAAAAGTCACACATTTATAAAGGAAGTAATTTAAAAGAGATTTTTGAATCAAAGTGTCCCATACCACATTGAAACTTTTGAAAATAAATATCATTTCAAAACCTTCATGTCCATATAAATAAGTCCTTAAAATCATTTTGAGAACATGGACATTAATTAAAAATATTTAGAAAGATAAATCTTTAAAACATTTAAAATTATGATCTTGATAAAGAGTACCTTTCAAAAATTCTTAAAATATTTATTTTTAAATCATTTAAAAGTCACATAATTATAAAATAAAAAATTTAATTTGAAAATATTCTTATAAGCTTGTAAGGGAAGCTTTGAAGATTTTATAAGGGCGGTAAATAGCCGCACCCTCCGTATAAGTTAAAAAAACATTCTTACGTTAAATTTGTCAAAATGTAAAAAGTGCCTTGTTTGGAAAACGACAAAAATATTCCTTTAAAAACACATAAGGGTATAAATGACTTTAACCCATATTCTTTGTAAATCGTAAAAAAAATTTGAAATACATTTCGAAGAAACATGGATGTGGATGATAAAGAAATCCCAGTAGATTATTACGTATAAACAACCTCGGATAATGAAGAGATTGCGAAATAAACCCTTAACTTGTACTTTTCCTAGGTTGGGGTAGGTTAACCTCATGTATAATGGTGAAATAATTGTTATTAAATTATAAAAGAATCATATATATTAATATGATATTATATATGATCTTTTACCATTGATTTGTTAATAATATCTTAGTATTATCCTGGTTTCGGGTGTTAACTTACTCGTTCTATTTTATATTTTTTGTTAATTAAGCTGTGTTTTTCATGGATAGGTTGTATATTAATCATATCCAGAATGATATCAATTCCTTAGATACTATTATTAATCATCAAATGAGAATTATACTTGAATGGATACGATGGAGAATGAATCTCATCGCGTTCGTGTAGACGGTAGTCCGTACGTACGTACGAGCTACAATATCATTCTTTTGATATTAAAATAATATATAATTGGATTTTATATCATATATACAGAATCATTGTCATGTTATATTAATTATTGACATGAATTACACATCATTATTATACCAATCCAAATAATAATTTATTGAATAACAATTACACCACGACGTGGAGATGGTAAGTCGTACGTACGCACGTATGGTGACATATTATTCAAAGGATGTATAGAATACTGAATATGGTTGTACCATATTTATAATAACATCACAGTATATATAAGACACTACAGTTATTATTTTAGAATGGTAATAACAAAGAAAGAAGAAGTGGAAGAAGAAAGGAACTTGAAAAAGGGCGGTGAAAACATTACCTCTTCTTCGGGTTCTTCCTTTTGATTTGATCAAAAGGGCTCTTATGTAGGCTTTATGACTAAAGGAAGGCCTCTAGGATGAATTGAGGGAAGTTGAGAGAGTATTTTGGCAGAGGTTGGCGAAACCAAAAGGCTTTGAAGGTGTGAGTTAATGAGAAGGGGGAGTTCCCTTTTATAAGATGGGTGAGGGGCACCTTTGGAAAAGCTAGAAATATTAATTTATAATAAATTTATATTTGGTTTATAATGGATCCAAAGTTGATTATTTAAATTTTAAGGTGGGTATGGGTCGAAAAACACTCAACCAAAAGAATTTAGACAGTTTGGGTCATTATATTAACCTTATCTTTATGTATTAACTCTTAGTTAATAAGTTTCACTTTTACAATGTCTCTTTGTATTTTTATATTATATGGTTAATAAATTTACCATATACATCCAAGAGACCCCCAAGTGGTCCATTAATGGTACACCTATCATGATATAAGTCTCTTGGACGAACCTTTGATTTTTAGGGATTTAATAACAATTAATAATATAATATTTGTTTTAAAAACTCTTTTATGTCAATTTTGACACTATTCAATAGTTGATTTTTTTGAAACTCATAACAGAATAATTACATCAAAAAAGTCAATTAAATCATTCATAATATGTAATATTATCCTAGAAAATTAGTGTAATTTATAAAAAGTCTGAAATTATATTTATTTGGGTATTTATAATATCAATTATTTTAATTGTTCACTATTATGGTAATTTCTGCATCATCATTGTGTCATAAATAAATTAAAATATGTAATGTCTAAAAATTATAAATAAGATATAATTATATAGGACATCGTTTTATATTTCTAATGAATATTTATAGTTGAAAATACAACATATATAACCCTATGTTAAAATTGTTTTTCTAAAAGATATATGCTTGTGTCATTTTTGTACTAATTTTAACTTAATTAAAATAAAGTGTCTCTATCACCTACAAGTGGCTCCATGGGGTCCCAAAATCGACCCAAGGATTCCCATGGACGGAAATGTATCCACAAATAAGGTTAGGACACGTTTTAGGATAATTTAGTATTATTATAATATTATTTTTTAACCCTTATTTACCGGATTTACCCGTAACCATGGTAAATAAAATATTTACCGCATTAATTATTCAAAATGTCTAAAAATAAAAGTTACTTATTTACACAATATTAACATCCTGATTACAAATATGGAATCAATTTTTCCAAATTCAAAACACAGAAGTGGCAGAAATTAATTTAAAATTAATTCCAGTTGTTAAAACAAAAAGGGTGTTTTTAAGAGATAATAACTATCAAAAGATTGACACTTGTTTATGTCCGGTTTAATTGTAAAATTATGTAAAATGACCAACATAGTATTAAATGGTAAAAATATATTCTAAATATACTTTAAAACCACTCAAATTAATAATTTATCAATATAAATTATTTCGATTAAAAAAGTTGTTTTTAATTAAAATTTAGTAATTTTCACTATTCATCAAAATATAAGTGTTATCCGAAAAGTTCCAAAATTTCACCCTAGGCTAAATTCAATATTATGAATCCAAAAATGAAGTCCATTTTGAAATATAAAATATATATAATTTCAAAAATTAGTTATTACTATTCATAACGGCTAGTTTGATTGGTTGTGGTGTGTGTTAGAACTCGAAGTTGCATACAACACACGCTACTGTATTATTCAAAGGAAAGCATACTGTGGAAGCATGGGATGTTTCATTTTAAATTTTTGATTTCCCCATTTAGTCAAAAAGTTTAAAATATTGTATTTAAAAAGGTTTCACTATTAAAAGTTGGTAAAAGTGAAATACTGAAAATGAATTTGTTCTTACATTATGTCTAAGAAACTCATAATATGGATTCTAAAATTATTAGGATTATATAAAGTTTAAAATTTAGTTAATACTTTTCATAACCTCTTTTGAACGGCTTGTTTGGTAAGTCAGGGTGCTATTGAACTTGGTGTTGCGTGTAGTGCATGTTATTGAATTATTTTGAAGAAATAACACACTATGAAATCTTGGGGTGTTACAGGCAGGACATGGATGATGTATTACTATTAGTTGTTTAGGTATTATAATCATTAACACATATTCTCAGAAAGTTTTCACTTGGTGATCTTGAGTAAATGAGATCACGATGATTGGGCCTCTAATATGAGCCCCATATTTTTCAAGTGTAATTGGTTTTTCCTATCTATGAACATTTGTATTGGTATTCGAACATGAGATTGTTATCAATATTTTACATTAGATGTCATTAATTAATTCAAGGAAAAATTGCCACTTTTGAATCCTCTAAAATTATCTTCTGTTGGGTGATTCATTGGTGGTATGACATTATTTGAATGGTCAAATATAATTTATCACTTCCAAGTTAAAGAAGATATATCTCATGGGTCTAGGTTGACTACGATGGTAGTACCTTCCTTAAATCTATATATATGGTTCAAGAAGGTATCTCCTTCCAGTAAGGTCATGAAATTTATAAAGTAATAATAGGATGATGACGCAAGTCTGCGTCCTACTTTATGAGATATCATGAGGAAAAGAGATTATATTACACATAACGTGTTTGTAGAAGGTATTCAAATCTATGACATTTCATATCTCCTTAGTGGATAAAATGGTTTACTGGACTCTACTCATGGTCTATGGTTTGGACGCATTTCTCTCAAGATAAGGACCTATAGGGTCAAATACTATGTGTCTCCATAAGTTCCACCTATTCTATTGAATAAAAGGATAGGATTAAGTGGTCCCCATATACAGGGGTTTTTTAACAACCTAGTTAAATCAATATAAAGTAAAAACAATTTACTTATACTATTCATGTTTAAAATAATGATGACTGAATTTTTTTTCATGGCATTCGCCATTTTTTTACAATAAAAGTAAATATGATAAAAATATATTTTTTCGAACGAACATAGGAGGTTCAAGGTTTGCTAAATTATGTAGGGAGATTAATAATTGAGTAAATGGTTTGTATTTCATCACATAAAATGTTAAATTGTTACAAGTGATTGATAAAATAATTTTGACAATAATGAAAAGTTTATTAAGTCATAAGTGTGCACTGTGTTCTAAAATGAAGTTCATTACTATCCAGAGACTGAATTGAAATTTTTGAATGTGTAACCTTGGTATAAAATCTCTTTTTAAACTCTTGAATAGTGATCACCACCATTTTGAAGAATTTAGTGAGATAATCTCTCCTCTATTATACTCGTAAGTTCTTGGAGATGGATTCTTAATGTAGAACAAGGTCAGTTTGATCTCGTTTTCTTGATCGAGTTAACATTATTCTTATGATCAAAGGGATTTCCTAATGCTCTTTGATTTCCCACTCTATTTCTTAGGAAATGTTGAATAATTATCCAAGTCTTGTGGTGAACATGGGATGATCTAGATGAAGACTAGATTACGACATTGAGCTATAAAACTTCAATTATTATAAAATCAAATGGGAGACTACAAATTAACTAGGTAACTTCAACTCTTTTATTAAATATTATTTTTCATTATTAAATTGAATTACACATGGTCCTTCAAAAAATATGTGAATGGGGTTTTATGGATTAAATGTTTTTAACATTAATCCAAACCCATAAACATTATAATTACGTCTTTATGACACTTTGGATTCTCCCCAGGTTCATTCTTAAAGTAGATAGAAATACTAGGATACTAAGATTTTACCATGAACTATATATATACAAAAACTATACTCCTTGGGTGTTATGTCACGACCCGCCCTCGGGGTCCGTGTCGTGACTACCCCAAGCCCGCCTTCCATAGGCCAGGGGCTGGCGACTAGCACCAAGGCGTAAATCCCGGTAAAAAGGGAAGGCATTACCTTTGTAAAGTAAACAAACACCACAGAGTAAGCAAGCGGGAAGTAAACACTAAGTAAAAACAGAGTACAACTGAAAGTGTGGAAAAGTAAATGGGCCAGTATACAAACCCAAACTGAAAGTAAAGTACAACTCGAAAGGGAAAACAGAAACTGAAAGTAAAAGACGCTACACCGAGCTGTCCACTGGAGATCCCACCTGAAGGGTGGGTACAGATAGCTCCACTGCTCCACGGGTCCCGTCGTCCGCTCCGAACACTTCCCGCCCAGTGGTCCACCTCCATGTACCATCCTACTCTGCAAGCCTCAGCCAAGATCAACGTTGTCCGTCGTCTGAAACCAACAAAACGTAGTGCGGGCATAGCCCGTGCAGGGGTGAGTATAAGCTACTCAGTAGGGACCCTGAGACCCCCGAAGGTCTCCCAAAATCCACAAAGGATAAACCACAAAAGGAAGATACAAACACGAAATAACAACCGACACTGCTTAGGTATATGCCCATACATATACCTAAGTCATCAATTCCAATACGCTCCAACCTCCGAGCCCAAGTACAACTCAGTCCACACAGGAAAGTAAACGTATTCCACATAGGAAAGAAAAACGAAATCCACATAGGATAGCACAACTCAATCCACACAGGAAAGTAAACTTATTCCACACAGGAAAGCAAAACGAAATCCACACAGGATAGCACAACTCAATCCACACAGGAAAGTAACAGGATTCAGCTCACACAGTATACTTCTTCAAAGGACGATAAAGATGATCTCTGATCCATCTAAGTCGTCGGACCCACGAAGGATCGATAGGTAACTAACCGCCGCAAAAGACCCACACAGGATCGGGCCCACACAGGACCTGTAGGCGCTGGTTCACACAGGACCGATGAGCGTAAGGACCCACACAGGATCGGACCCACACAGGATCGGGCCCACACAGGACCTGTAGCACTGATCCACGTAGGATCGCTGAGTGCTGTAGTCGTCGTCGAATCCACACAGGATCTCAGTACTGTCTTCGTCGCAGTCACAGTAGCAGTAGCAGTAGTAGTCACAGTAACAGTCGCAGTCGCAGCCAGCACTAGGGTTCTCGCACACAGCAAGCTCGTTCAGGAGGGTCCGCTCCACGAGCCGAGAGGCTGATACATCAACTGTCACTAAGTCCAAAGTTTATGTATCCAAAAGTTCTGTATCGTCAACAGGAACTCAACGCAACAGACGGCGCGTCGATCGAACACTCGGTCTGAGAGTTATTGGCTTTTTCGTCCCAGGGGCCCGGTTGGTTTTTAAGGCAAAACCAACCCGACCGTACTCCAGCTGCGTCCAAACCTTGGGCAGAGTATGCCAAAAGATCTGTCTTACTAAAAGGAACACAACAGAGCTGACGGTACGTCAATCGGACGTCTGTAGCTCACGATATGAGTGTTTCCGCTCCGAAAGCCCGGTTGGTTTCGTGAACGAACCAACCCGGCCGAACATAAAATATTCCGAAACTTTGAGTGCGATATACCGAATCGACCGCCTCAATCCAAGGATCGTGTAGCCGCTGACGGTTCGTCAATCGGAGGTCTGTGGCTCATGTTATGGCCAAAAGACCGAAGATGACACGAAAATGGGGGGTCCGGGTCCGGGCCGACCCGGCCCGACCCCCCCCCCCCCCCCGGGTCGGCCCGAACCGGGTCGACCCGACCCGGGTCCGACTCGGCCCGGCCGGCGGCGGTCCGGCGCGGCGGCGCAGCATGGCGCTGCTGGTGTCACGCGCGGGGGGCAAGGCCCCCGCTTTGCACAAGGTGGCGGCGCGGCTTAAGAGCCGCGCCTTTTTGTCAATCAACGGCCCCCCTTCGTGGGGGCCTGCCGTTTGGAAAAACGGGGGGGGGGGGGGGGGGCGCTGCCCCCCCTTTGTGAAACCGGTCCCCCCCTCACGTGGGGGGGGGGGCCTTCTAGTGGCCAGCCAGGGGAATTAATTCCCCCGGCACCTCTCTTCCGGCCGGCCCGACATGGCCGGCCGGTCCTTCCTCAACGGGACCGGAAAGGCCGGTCCCCTTCCGGCAAGGCCGGTCCCCTTCCGGCAAGGCCGGTCCCCTTCCGGCAAGGCCGGTCCCCTTCCGACTTCCGACATCGGCGGCCCGGCGAGCCGCCGGTCTTCCCGTCTCGCCGCGGCCCGGAACCGGCCGCGATGTTCGTCGTCCGGCGCGGTGCGACGGCACTGCGCCCCTCCCCCGCGGCCGCGCTCCGGTCGCGGCGCCTTCGATTCCCTTTGATGCGGTGCGACGGCGTCGCGTTCGTGATGATTCTTCCACGGTGCGAATTTCCGCGTGGTGCGACGGCACCACGCCATCTTGTTTCATCCGCAAGATAAATCAACAAGAACAAAGGAGGGGGTTCGGCCGTGTTCATGCGGTCCGGCCCCCTCACGTTAAATGATAACACATATTTAAATATCCTCACATTTGTCATGCTAGGACCACAAACGAGAATAAATAAATAAATAAATAATCAACAACAACCCCTACCTTGGGTTCAAGTTCGAAGATCGTCAACGACCTACGGAAGACAACGTCGCGGAGGTCGGGCGTCGCGGTAGACGTTCGTCAAATCTGATGGCGAAGAGGTACGTCGATGGCGAATCTTCGTAAGTTGACGAAGGAAGTCTGAGGAGGAAGCGGCGTTCCCTTTCGTTGATATGGAAGACGTCGTCAATCTTCGGAAACAACGGGCTACGAAGTTGAGAGGGGCGGCGTTCTTCGTCGGAGCTCGAAGGTTCTTCGCGTTCTTCGTCAGTGTTGAAGAAGAAGAAGGAGCTCCCAAAATCCTCTCAAGAAGGCTAGATAGTTCTAACCAAACAAAAAAAGATAGTCTTATTTTATTCACAAACATAACAAATTGAATTTCAAAGGTTTGAAATTCAAATAAAATAACTCGAAATTAAAAACAAGTTGTCATGTCATTTAAAGAGGGGTTAAGGGAGTTTTGAGAGGAGATGGAAGGTTGGGTTTCGTGTGGGCCCCACCACACATAATCCTCCCAAGGGAGGTTTAGTGGATGTGGGTCCCACCTTTAACTTCCTTTGAGAGGAGTTAACCAACAAGTAAGAAAAATAAAAAGTGTTCCACATTTTTATTTAACTTTTTATAAAACTCCGAAAAACTAACTTTCATCCCGCAATAAACGCAACTACGGAAAAGGTCTCCTTAAGCGAAAATCGGCGCTGCGAGTTCATCGGTGTCCTCGGATTTCAATTCCGAGAACCGGATCAAAAGTTAAAAATTCCCGCTCGTTCGTTCACTGAACGTACCCGAGCCAAACTTCGGAAATTGATTCCGGGCACTCCGGGCCTCGGAATCAGGTGCCGTCAGAAACCGCGCTCTTGTAAAATTCCAAAGAAAATTAAGAAAAAAAAATTTCCCTTGAATTTTACGGGTCTTTACATTACTCTCACCTTAGGGCTTTACGTCCCCGTAAAGATACATCAAAAACTAGGGAAACAAATGAGGGTACTGAGCACGCATCTGAGCCTCCCGCTCCCTTGTGCTCTCCTGGAGGGTCCCGTGCTGCCATCTGATGCGCACAAGAGGAATCGATCGCCCACGTAGGACCCGCTTTTTTCGATCCTCTATCTCCACCAGGACTTCCGTAAAAGTCTCCCCATCATCAACGTCAAGCTCCCCATGGTCAATGATGTGCGTCGGGTCATGCACGTATCTCCTCAGCTGAGACACGTGGAAGACATCGTGCACCCGGTGCAACTGAGGTGGTAGAGCCAGGCGATAAGCCACCTCACCAATCCTGCTGAGGACCTGGAAGGGTCTGATGAAGCGCGGAGATAACTTTCCGCCTCAGCCAAATCTCTGAATACCACGTCGAGGTGAGACCCGCAAGAATACGTGGTCACCATCCTCGAACTCTAGTGGTCTCCGCCTCCTATCAGCGTATGACTTCTACCGGCTCTGAGCTGTCCTCATCCGCTCCTGGATGACCTGGACCTTCTCTTTCGTGGCCTAGACCATCTCTGGTCCCACCAGTGGTGACTCCCCAGGGTCTGTCTAGCACAAAGGAGATCTACAAGGTCGTTCGTACAACGCCTCGTACGGTGCCATCCCGATGGTGGAGTGGTAGCTGTTGTTGTTCGCAAACTCCACCAAGGGTAGGTGGTCCTCCCAGCTACGACCAAAGTTGAGGACACATGCGTGGAGCATGTCCTCGAGAGTCTGAATGGTCCTCTCCGTCTGACCATCCGTCTGAGGGTGAAAGGCTGTTCTCAGACATAGCTGCATCTCAAACGCCTCCTGTAACCCCTTCCAAAGCCGGGAAGTAAAGCGAGCATCTCGATCGGAGACTATAGATGATGGCAAGCCGTGGAGCCGCACAATATCTTGAACGTAGAGACGTCCCAAGCTCTCCACTGAGCCCTGCTCTCTGATGGGTAAGAAGTGTGCCGACTTGGTGAGTCGGTCAACAATCACCCAGATGGAGTCGTGACCTCTGGAAGTGTGTGGAAGTCCAGTCACGAAGTCCATAGATATCCCGTCCCACTTCCACTCCGGGACCTCCAAGGGTTGTACCAAGCCTGCGGGTACCTGATGCTCTGCCTTCACCTTCTGGCAGGTGAGGCATCGAGAAACGAACTCTGCTACAACCTTCTTCATGCCCGGCCACCAGTGCTGTCGTCTAAGATCCTGGTACATCTTCACCACTCCAGGATGTACCGCCAAAGGAGAAGTGTGAAAATCTCTCAGCACCTCCTCTCGCAAAGCGACTGGTACCATGGTACGTCCTCTGAAAAAGATGGTGTGCTCTTCTCCAAGGGAGAAACCATCAGGTGTATGTCCCGAGGATATCTGTGCACGCCATGTCTCACAGTCAGCGTCCTCACGTTGTGCCTCTCTGACCCGCTGCAGTAGTGGAGGGGTGACTGTGAGAGACTGGAGGAAGGCTGATCCATCTCTATCCACGAATGATATCTGCAAAGAGGCTAGCTACTTCGTCGCCTCCTCAAGTAGCTGAATGTCCGTCCTCCTGCTGAGGGCATCGGCTACTACGTTCTCCTTCCTCCTTAACGTACGGAAAAGCTGCAAAGATTTCTCCTTTGCCGAAAAGTGAAATCCGGTCTCATCCCCTGGATGAACCACGTTCCTTGCCTAATACAGTCAATCCCGTCATGATTAGTTAATTCATGGCATGGATGATGTCGTAAGGCCTCGACGCTGCTACCAAGAGATCCAACCGTCACTCTCGCCTCCAAGGGTTGAGTCACACTGTCGGCATCAGTGTGTGGTCACTGGGTTTCCTCCAGTAAGAATCTCGCAAGTGAGGGTCAAGTCAACAGTTTTTAACCGGCACCTCTTAGTAAAAACAAACAAAAGACAAGAAAACAAAAGTCACCAAGGCAAGTATCTTTCATTACTTCAACATAAAGTACAAGGACTCAAGGCAACGCAATCTACGAAGCTTGAGGCATTATGGGCAAAGGCCTCTATGCCTGGAGCTAGTCCCGAACTATTCCACCAGCTTCCGGAGCTCCATGATCATAAGCTTCAGCTGCCTGAAGCTGTGCTCTTCCCTGAGGTCGGGGTGGACCTCCTGGTGGTGGTGGTGGTAGAGCCTCAAAGTGTCACCCACCACCTGCTGCTCGGCCAGCTCCTCTGCCTCGTCCGCCTCCTCCCTGCATACTGCCACGGTTGAACCTCTGCCTCTGCCTAGGTGGTCCCTCAACCGTCTTCTGCTCCTCTGCATGGCGGGTCGGGCAGTCACGAGCCATGTGGCCTTGCCCGCCGCATGCATAGAACTGTCTTCCACTCGAAAGACTGGCTCCACGCTGTGTGCCCCGCGCTGCTGAGCCAGTGTCCTGAGGTCGTCTGCCTGAAGGTCTGGTCTGCCTGGACCCCTAAGTCATCCGTCGACTGTCTGCTGCAGATGACTCTGCCACGTGCCGCCCTGCGGTGGGTCTCGGTGCTGGTGTAGACTCAACAAGGAATCTCTCGATCAAAAGGGCCCGCTCTAGTACTCCTGTCTGAGTCGGTATGCTGAGGGAGATCAGCGATGCCCTGATCTCGTGTCTCAAACCCTGCTCAAAGGTCCGGGCCCGAAAGAATGGGTCCCGTACCATGTCGGTCGAGTAGCGCGAGAGATCAGTAAATCTCGCCGAGTACTGAGCGACCGTCATGCTGCCCTGCCGCAGCTGAAGAAGCTCCGGGATACGCACCGCACGAAGGGTGGCTGGGACGAACTCCGAGCGGAAGAGGCTCTCAAAGTCCGTCCAAAGTAGAGATTCCTCATCGTGCACCTGGAGCATCAAGCTCCACCATCGTCCTACTGCTGCGTACAGTAGGCTCGCAGCGAGGATCACCATGAGGTCTGCAGGTGTCCTCACTAGCCTAAAAACTCATACCACTACCTCCAGCCAGTCCTCTGCTGCCTGGGGGTCCGTCTCCCCACGGAACCTAGGCGGTCGCTGGCGCTGGAACTCATGCAGAGCTCCAAGGCGACGTGCATCGTCGGCAGCCGGTGCTGGAAGCATCGGTGGCTCGACGGGTAGAGCTACCGTCGGTGCCACTGCTGACAAAGGGCCCTACACCGAGGCCTCGTCGCTCGGTGGGCTGTCGTCACGCTCGACTCTCGGAACCCTAGCTGGCTGCCGTCGTGGGGCCATCCTGAAAAGGAATCAGGTGCGCCATGGTCAAACAGTATACCTGGTGAGCTGATATAAGTAATCACAAAGAAAACTTTGAAACACACTCGCAATCAATGTTTTCGTGCATTAAGTCGGAAATCAGAAGTCAGGGTCCTGGTGTACGGATACGTCGGCCGCCACACCAACACTGGACTCCCTGGACTGATAACCACACTCAATACGATAAACATTATTGCTTCACAAAGGAAAGATCAGAGTTCGCGGTAGAACCAAACTTCTCTGATACCAATTTGTCACAACCCGCCCTCGGGGTCCGTGCCGTGACTACCCCAAGCCCGCCTTCCATAGGCCAGGGGCTGGCGACTAGCACCAAGGCGTAAATCCCGGTAAAAAGGGAAGGCATTACCTTTGTAAAGTAAACAAACACCACAGAGTAAGCAAGCGGGAAGTAAACACTAAGTAAAAACAGAGTACAACTGAAAGTGTGGAAAAGTAAATGGGCCAGTATACAAACCCAAACTGAAAGTAAAGTACAACTCGAAAGGGAAAACAGAAACTGAAAGTAAAAGCCGCTACACCGAGCTGTCCACTGGAGATCCCACCTGAAGGGTGGGTACAGATAGCTCCACTGCTCCACGGGTCCCGTCGTCCGCTCCGAACACGTCCCGCCCAGTGGTCCACCTCCAGGTATCGTCCTGCTCTGCAAGCCTCAGCCAAGATCAACGATGTCCGTCGTCTGCAACCAACACAACGTACTGCGGGCATAGCCCGTGCAGGGGTGAGTATAAGCTACTCAGTAGGGACCCCGAGAGCCCCGAAGGTCTCCCAAAATCCACAAAGGATAAACCACAAAAGGAAGATACAAACACGAAGTAACAACCAACACTGCTTAGGTATATGCCCATACATATACCTAAGTCGTCAATTCCAATACGGTCCAACCTCCGAGCCCAAGTACAACTCAGTCCACACAGGAAATTAAACGTATTCCACATAGGAAAGCAAAACGAAATCCACATAGGATAGTACAACTCAATCCATAGAGGAATGTAAACGTATTCCACACAGGAAAGCAAAACGAAATCCACACAGGATAGCACAACTCAATCCACACAGGAAAGTAAAAGGATTCAACTCACACAGTATACTTCTTCAAAGGACAATAAATATGATCTATGATCCATCTAAGTCATCGGACCCACGAAGGATCGATTGGTAACTAACCCCCGCAAAAGACCCACACAGGATCGGGCCCACACAGGACCTGTAGGCGCTGTTTCACACAGGACCGATGAGCGCAAGGACCCACACAGGATCGGACCCACACAGGATCGGGCCCACACAGGACCTGTAGCACTGATCCACGTAGGATCGCTAAGTGCTGTAGTCGTCGTCGAATCCACACAGGATCTCAGTACTGTCGTCGTCGCAGTCACAGTAGCAGTAGCAGTAGTAGTCACAGTAACAGTCGCAGTCGCAGCCAGCACTAGGGTTCCCGCACACAGCAATCTCGTTCAGGAGGGTCCGCTCCATGAGCCGAAAGGCTGATACATCAACTGTCACTAAGTCCAGATTTGATGTATCCAAAAGTTCTGTATCGTCAACAGGAACTCAACGCAACAGACGGCGCATCGATCGGACGCCCGGTCTGAGAGTTATTGGCTTTTTCGTCCCAGGGGCCCGGATGGTTTTTAAGGCAAAACCAACCCGACCGTACTCCACCTGCGTCCAAATCTCGGGCAGAGTATGCCAAAAGATCCATCTCACTAAGAGGAACACAACAGAGCTGACGGCACGTCAATCGGACGTCCGTAGCTCAAGATATGAGCGTTTCCGCTCCGAAAGCCCGGTTGGTTTCATGAACGAACCAACCCGGCCGAACATAAAATATTCCCAAACTTTGAGTGCGATATATGGAATCGACCGTCTCGATCCAAGGATCGCGTAACCGCTGACGGTTCGTCAATCGGAGGTCCGTGGCTCAAGTTATATCCAAAAGACCGAAGACGACACAAAAACGGGGGGTCCGGGTCCGGCCCGACCCAGCCCGACCCCCCCTGGTTCGGCCCGAACCGGGTCGACCCGACCCCGGGTCCGACCCAGCCCGGCCGACGGCGGTCCGGCGCGGCCCGGCGTGGCGGCGCGGCCCGGCTCGGCGGCGCGGCATGGCGCCGCTGGTGTCATGCGCGGGGGGCAAGGCCCCCGCTTTGCACAAGGTGGCGGCGCGGCTTAAGAGTTGCGCATTTTTGTCAATCAACGGCCCCCCTTCGTGGGGGCCTGCCGTTTGGAAAAACGGGGGGGCGCTGCCCCCCCTTTGTGAAACCGGTCCCCCCCTCACGTGGGGGGGGGGGGGCCTTCTAGTGGCCAGCCGGGGGAATTAATTCCCCCGGCACCTCTCTTCCGGCCGGCCCGACATGGCCGGCCGGTCCTTCCTCAATGGGACCGGCAAGGCCGGTCCCCTTCCGACTTCCGACACCGGCGGCCCGGCGAGCCGCCGGTCTTCCCGTCTCGCCGCGGCCCGGAACCGGCCGCGATGTTCGTCGTCCGGCGCGGTGCGACGGCACTGCGCCCCTCCCCCGCGGCCGCGCTCCGGCCGCGGCGCCTTCGATTCCCTTTGACGCGGTGCGACGGCATCGCGTTCGTGATGATTCTTCTACGGTGCGAATTTCCGCGTGGTGCGACGGCACCACGCCATCTTGTTTCATCCGCAAGATAAATCAACAAGAACAAAGGAGGGGGTTCTGCCGTGTTCATGCGGTCCGGCCCCCTCACGTTAAATGATAACACATATTTAAATATACTCACGTTTGTCATGCTAGGACCATGAACGAGAATAAATAAATAAATAAATAATCAACAACAACCCCTACCTTGGGTTCATGTTCGAAGATCGTCAACGACCTACGGAAGACAACGTCACGGAGGTCGGGCGTCGCGGTAGACGTTCGTCAAATCCAATGGCGAAGAGGTACGTCATTGGCGAATCTTTGTAAGTCGACGAAGGAAGTCTGAGGAGGAAGCGGTGTTCCCTTTCGTTGACACGGAAGACGTCGTCAATCTTCGGAAACAACGGGCTACGAAAATGAGAGGAGCGGCGTTCTTCGTCGGAGCTCGAAGGTTCTTCGCGTTCTTCGTCAGTGTTGAAGAAGAAGTAGGAGCTCCCAAAATCCTCTCAAGAAGGCTAGATAGTTCTAACCAAACAAAAAAAGATAAGAGTCTTATTTTATTCACAAACTTAACAAATTGAATTTCAAAGGTTTGAAATTCTAATAAAATAACTCCAAATTAAAAACAAGTTGTCATGTCATTTAAAGAGGGGTTAAGGGATTTTTGAGAGGAGATGGAAGGTTGGGTTTCGTGTGGGCCCCACCACACTTAATCCTCCCAAGGGAGGTTAAGTGGATGTGGGTCCCACCTTTAACTTCCTTTGAGAGGAGTTAACCAACAAGTAAGAAAAATAAAAAGTGTTCCACATTTTTATTCAACTTTTTATAAAACTCCCAAAAACTAACTTTCGTCCCGCAATAAACGCATCTACGGAAAAAGTCTCCTTAAGCGAAAATCGGTGCTACGAGTTCATCGGTGTCCTCGGATTTCAATTCCGAGCACCGGATCAAAAGTTAGAAATTCCCGCTCGTTCGTTCACTGAACGTACCCGATCCAAACTTCGGAAATTGATTCCGGGCACTCCGGGCCTCGGAATCAGGTGCCGTCAGAAACCGCGCTCTTGTAAAATTCCAAAACAAATTAAGAAAAAAAAATCCCTTGAATTTTACGGGTCTTTACATGTTATATATAATGTGTATACATAACTCAATCTATGGCCTTGAGCTAAAGCCTGGAAACCTAGATTAATTCCACTTTACTTGGGTTGAATATCAGAAGTATGGCTTCCTCAACCTCACCACCTCTAAAAATTGTATGGTATGTAGTACACTATATACCTACCTAACATGGGTAGTGATGAAACTCTAGAAGTTTTAGTTAGTGAAATTATTCTCTCATTGGGGACTATAGGAATGGTCTTTCAAACCCACTAAATATGGATCATTCAGCCACATGCAGACACTCAAATGGAACTCTACTAAACTAGGGCTTCAAGTGTCCCAGCCTCCCACACTGGTGGCATACCACACTACTACAATATAATATAAAATATCCATAATTTACATGGGGATACAACTCTAGGTGGTGCTTTTTACCTCTAAATGAGCTACTTCTCAGTCTTGTTGCTGAACTTACTTTGACCTAACCTTTATCTTCCCTCAAGGTTCACTCAGAGATGAGTTGATGATTTAATTTTACAGAAATGGTTGTAAAATAGAATATATTGACCTATGATCATATTTCATACCTTATTCCATCATCAAATCACTTGTCTCTAGATATCTCATCACTAAGTAGAGAAGGAACAAAATGTTGGAGCTTTGTGAAGTGAGAAGAGTAGTCCACAATGGAGAAAGTACCTAACACCAAATTTATAAAATCCCTATCTTAATCATCCCTTAACATCTCTAAAATGAAGTAGTCATAGAATCTAGATTATAAATCCCTCCGAACCATAACATAATACTGGTCTACATAGGTCAAAACATACCACCAACTCTTGGAAGACCCTCTATGTATATAAACTGTGATCTTCACTCTCCTTTTTGTAGGTATCTATAAATACACTAAGACGATAATTGTATCCTCTTTTTATAACTCATCATCTTGGGTACTCCAAACCCTTAAAAAGATAGTAGGGTGTGACTATTAAAACTCTTGGGTGATATCTTACATAGTTGGTGCATGTCTTGGAGCTACCTGCGTGGATTTCACTAACTGTATTAAACCTAGTCAAAGTTGGGTGTTTATGCCTAGACAAATAATAATAGGTAAGGACATAGGTTTCACTACCATAGGTTTCATAGGTGGTTCAGGTCCAACCACTTCCATAGCATGGTCATTTCCACCATCCTAGCATTCAACCTAATTGCTTCATAGAGGAATATATCTAAAAATGATGATCACCTTCCTCAGAATGAGATTTGATAATGAAATATCATTTTTATGAATAAGAGATAATCACAAATGCCCGCTAAAAGGGTCATGGATCAATGTTTTAATCATAGTGGTTATGTTATATTGAGTTTCAATTATATGTTATAGAGGGAAATTAATTTTAGGTTGTAACTAGAAAACACATTTAATGGAGAATAATTTATTTATGAGACAACATTAGTCAGCTTTTAAATTCATACCAAGATCAAGTTATATAAATTTCCATTCCCAAGTTACAAATGAATAAACTTAATAAGTTATAATTATCACTACATTTAAATGAACCCAAACCTTTTACATCTAGTCTCAGGATGTAAGAATCCATATAATATTATTCGATTATACAGGTCTCTAATATAAATTTTTAGAAGTAAAATATTTACAAATTAAAATTAGATTATAATTAATAATAATCAACTAATGATTCATATCATATCACCACATTTTCATAGCTAAAACAAGTCATTATTTGTTAGTTAATGTGACATCATCAATAAATGAAAGAAAACACTATTTAGGTAGATGTAGAAACTTTATGTAACCCATTATTTCCATCCCTGCAAGAAATTTTAATCAATTTATAGATATAGAAAGAAAGGAACACATCAAAATAAATAGAAAATGAAATAAACAAGGAATATAACATGAATGACATACAAATACTCATGTGTCAATAATAATGTAGTAATAATTATTCTTTTATATATTGTCAAAGGCCATAAGATATTACATGGAATTTTAAATCATTTCTGTCATCCAGTGATGAAATTAGTACAACTGTAATACATGAAAACTAGAATATCATCTCTCATCACTATAAACATGGAAATTACCTATACATGGGTAAGATACATTGAGGAACTGGTTTATTACTAAATTCTGACATTTCCAAATCTTCTATCTACCATCCCAAAATAGTGAGGAAGATAAGAGAAACTTATGATACCACTTTGTGATGTACCAATCACATATAAATCATCAATAACCTAACCTTTTGGACACATCACCTCAAGAATGCCTCCTCATATGCTACAATTTTCTAACTAGCAGTGAGGGTTTGTGGGGGTATGGTGGTGAGGATATTCCCTCATGATAAGAGTGTAGCAAAGAAGTAGATAATGAATAAATATATAGAATAAGAAATAATGGATACTAAAAAAGTGAATCATCTAGATATACATATAATAAAAACAATAGTAGATAGTGTCAGATACAAAATTATTATGTCATGATGATATATAAATTGGGAGTAAGGGGAACATGGAAGAAAACATATAATAGTATATTCTTTGAAAAAGTGTAAAAAAGACAAAAAATAACATAAAATAGCATCATAATAAATGGATAAATCCTCTTCTATTATACTCAATCTTAGAATAGATTTCAAGATTCCATAGTTGGGTGATTCCCCTTGTCCATACCTATATCAATGATGTTTTTCTAGGTTCAAATTAGTGGCACAAGTAGAGTATGAGAAAAACTTAGTAGAACACCACCAACAACATGTAATATTTTCTAGTCAAGGAATATAAAATGAAAAATTTACTAGTAATATAATAAATGAAAGAAGTAAAATAATTGAAACTAAGTTGGATTGATTTTATAGAGGACACTCATCTGACCCTACATACATTGGAAAAAGCTATAATATCTCTATGTGTGTGACCATTTGATAATAATAATAATAATAATAATAATAATATAGGACCCATGGTGTAACCAAGGGGTCCTTGAACATACAAGGTCAAGATAACTCTTAGTAGCAACACATATATATTTTTTGTATGACTCTAAGTGTAATACCGGGGTAAACCCTCAGCATTTCACTCATATAAATATATATGTGTCAATCCCTATTAACATGTACCAGGTAGCCTCACGTTGGACCTAATTTGAGCCTAAGGATATAATCTGAGGTGTTCATCATCCTAATACATCAATCCAAATCCAATGAGATAATTTATGAAATTATAATATCTAGATTAAGTAAGAGATGAGTTCACAAAGCCACATCTATGAATTCATCAATGTGATACAAGGATTGAATCAAATAGGGGTCTCAACCCTTCCCAAATTCATACATGAATTGGATGGAATCCTCCAGGCAGTCAAGGAAAACCTTGGTCGGGAATCCAACACTTTCCCAAGGAGTTTCATCCTATATCACCATATAATAGACATAAATAAATCCCAATCATACTCACAATATCAAGGGTCATGTGATACATTTATAATATTTAATATTCCATTGAACACCATTTAGTCATGGGATTAATTCACAATTTATCATGGGTTAAGTTAGTTGGAATTTCCATCCACATTTTAACTATTCCTTTTAATATTTAAATTAATATAATGTTCCCATTTAAATCATAAATTTAAATCTAAACCCATCTTAAGAGATGTTTGGGTCATATAATAATGGTAAAAGTGTCAATGGAAAATATGTAAATACACCAAAATGGGTGGTACTAGATGATGTATACAACCTCTAACAACATCACGGGACTATGGTAGTATCATAATTAGTTCCAATAATTTATTTAAAAAAATTTATATTTTAGAGGAGATAGGTGAAAATTCTAGTGTGTGACATAACAACACACATTATTGGTATTAAAAACATTATAGAAAAGCAATAGACCAGCTACCTTATACTGGTAGATAACAGCACATATGATTCCACCTTTAGATTTGAACTAGAATGGGAGAAATTGATAATCTATAAAAATATCCAAAAAATAGCGCAAACTATCTTGCACAAAGATAGAATAAATTATAGTGATATAAACTGAGAAAGGAAGAAAGATAACACATAGTCATTCCAAGGGTGATTAAACATGATCGATAGTGCTTGATTTGGAGTCTGAATGGATAATATATCGCAAGTCCTAGGAGGATATCTATGGGGGATCTCGAGAAGTCTATTGTGCGTGAAAATTTAAGGGGAAGATGAATGAAATAAACTTAAAGGATGGAGTGGAAAATGGTAAAATCACCCTTTTTAATGGGGTTCACTATTTGGTCATATAAGTTTCCTAAATGTTCGCTAACGATGTGGTATCCCCTTCCCTAGAGGCCAAATATTTCCTGATATAGGCACACTGTTAAACAAATCAGGTGTAAGTCATGCGTGCCTATTTTCCAAAGACACCCCCTCACACAATTCATGTGCTCAGTTAGTCAAACTATGCCCAAACTATATTGATTAACTCTTTAATTTATTTTTGGTTTTTAATGGACATTCTCCTCCTCTATAATGGTTAACTAATTGTGTGCCTTCTCTTTGTACTTAATGGTTGAGTTGCATGGTTACTACTAACCATGCGCCAACCATACGTCTCTACCTGTTTTTTCTAAAAACTGAATCTCCAGGATACGAATGATCCCAAATTCTCTTGAAGCCTTTTGTAACCCCTTAGGATCATATATTTTAGAAAAAAGATATGTTTATACAAAAAATAAAGGATATTTACCTATCGTGAAATCTATGATATTACATTGGATCCTTTAAATTAATATTTTCTTCGATAGGTTGTGTCATACACAACACTGAAATAATGAAACATCCAATAAGAATAAAACATGACATATTAAAAATTACAAGAAGAATATTATTATTTGAAAATAAATATATAATAATCCATTAAAATAATTATATATTATTATTTTTTATTGGTTATTATTTTCAGAAGGATTCCTTCTAATGAAGATTTCAAATAAAACATATTGTATTCTTCCTTAAAAATTAAATTCATCATAGTTTAAATCTCATTATAATTTTTAATATATATATTCATAAACTAATATTCTATCATTAAATTACTTATAAATTTATATGTAAAAATATTAATGACACCTTATGTTTAAAAAGTTCATTTTCTATACGAGTTGTTTCTCTTTATATTAGATATTTTCATTAAAAAGATAAATTTATTATATTAATTATATTAATTTGTTGAAATAAACATAATTTATGGATTTATCAAGGAAATATTATATTAATATTAATTTTTTGAATCTTTTGGAAACATGTGATATTTAGGTTAATAATGAAAAACAATACTATTTTTACCTAAACTATAAATTTTATGATTTAATAATTATGTACAAATGAATTAGAAATTTATTAAACATTTTAATTAATAAAATCTATATTTAGGGGTTGAAATTATTCATTTTAAATATTATTCTGTATTATAAAACCTATGATAAGTTTTTAGAACATAGGTAACGTTTTATTCCTATTTGAAGATAGTTTTCAGACTTTTATTTTAATTACATTTTTTATGGTAAAATTAATTTTTTGATTGAATTGAAAGAAAAAAATATTTTTTATTAACGAAATTGTTTTGTTTAAATTATTCAAATATATTATTAAAACCCATACATAAATTGTATGCTTAAAAATGAACTTTTTCTAACAAAATTTAGGTTTCATGTGCGTCAATTTGGAAATTGAATTATATAATCAAAATTGATTTTATTTGATAATTTTTTTCCTATTTTAAATAATAAAAATAAATTTAGTAAATAAATAAAAAATTTATTTAGATCATTTAAACAAATTACCGAGCAAAAAAACCTTAGTACTATTGTAAAACAAAAAAGGTAAAAATGGTTTTACTCGGTATAGAAGACCTAAAACATTTAAATAGCATGCCTCCAATTGTTTATTTCACAGGGTTCCAAAAAAAACTCATTCAATCAATTATTTTAATCTTTTTTTCCTTTGACACTTGATTATTGATGTTCCATTATTGAAATGTAATGCGAACATACAAAGATACCCTTATCTTCTATTATAAAACGGGATCACTTTCGCTACTTCCTGATACACCTATACCATAAAATTTCATCACAAAACTATGAAAATTACCTCCTCCTATAGTATAATATAAATTTCTTAAACCTATAGTGTCAATTATTTATCATACATCTTCTCTTTCCAAGGGTATTTCAAAGAGAAATATATATAGTCTTCAATGTGTGTACTTCATAATCCATAGTATTTTCTTCTTAATATTCCTATTCCAAAACAAATAGCCACCCTAATATAATGAATTAATAATTGTTTATAAATTTTAATGTCATTATATTATTTTTTTCAACTGTTATTAAATCCTTTACATCAACTAATGAAAACTAAACAATGTTGATCATCCATATGTGCATAATATCGCCTCCATAATGCATCGCGGTTCATTTCACATCACCACCATTCATGGTTTGTGAAAAGTATGGATTTGATTAATTAGTATGTTTAATATTTAAAAATTATAATTCTTAAATGAACATTTTCCAAATACCTTCATTTTGACTCATACGTTGAGAAATGGAATAATTAATCATACATGTGTGTGACAACCTCCTCCATGAATGAAAATTTTAATTTAACATTACAAAACTTTTTAGATGGATTCAGGATTTAGTTTAATGAATATATTTTATATATTAAAAATTTTATTCTTTTTTAGTAGTTATATTTTTATTTTTAAAAAATAATTTCTTACTTGTTAAATTATTATAACATGCTCCTATTTGGTTCAGGTTTACCAGCTACATGAATGATGATAAAATATTTATATCATGAATGATTAAGGAATGTTATATAATGAAAATATCTTGAAATAAAAATGTGTTTAATATATTATAATGATTATATAATGGTCTTACTTATATTTAATAAATTTGTTAATATGTTACATTTCTATCGTTAAACTCTCTAAAACCAGTTCATCGTAATTTTTCATTTTCACAAACCATAAATTTATGATTCACCAAATGAAAATTGGATATGATTAATAATTAAAATGAAATAATTATAGTTTATTATATAATATATAAATTTTTAAATTATTTAATAAAAAATTATCGACAATGTCATTACAATACAAGTACGAACCCAGAAATCAGAGTTTATGGCACCCAATGATGAAAATAAACAATAACTGACTTATATGTTTTTAATATATTTTTATAAATGAATTTTATAAAGGTAAATATATATTAATAATTTCTTAAAATATTTTATTAAGATAATTATTTATTTTATATTGTATTTTAGATCTTTCTAGATTGAGTAGTATTAAAGGTAAGTGTTATTTATCTCTATTTCCAATTCCATGAGATATATTTGATATTGTGCACCATAATTTATTTTATATTATTTATTTATACCCTATTAACTCCAAGTAAAATAAATATATTTCATTTTATGTTATTTGTATGTTCATTTCATGGTATCCCCCTTTTTTATTTTTATTCTTAAATTACCATTATAGTAAGATATTTTCATCTCAGTTTTGCTTTATTAAGATATGATTCATATTCACCTCTAGTTTCATTTTTTAGGGTATATATTGGACATGTATTTATTTAATCATAATGTTTCATGAAATATAATTTATGTAAAAATGAAATACATTTTTTACCATCCATAGATTTTCAATTATTGAGATTACGACATTGTAAGGTTTTTTGGAAACTCAATTCTCATTCATTCAGTAATAATAATTCTTTTTAAACATATGTTGTAGAATTTGAGAACATTATATTATTTTATTTTTTTTAGTTATTTTTTTATATTTATGGATTTACATTTCTACCACATAAACCCTTTTTATGATTTCTCTTTCTTCATAGATTATGATATCTGTAAGGGATTATGTTAACTCCAATTTCCATTCATTGAGTAGAAATGTTATACCTTGAGTATCATTCTTATATGTATAATGAATTAATATATTTCCTCATTGATAATGTGTTTTTTATTTTATCTATAGGTAAAAATTTTTTTCTAACACATATTTTCCTTCTTAATGAAAATATTTCTTCTAAAAGTTAAATATTTTTAACAAACAAATCACATCCCCTTTATAGACAGTTTCTCATCCATTTTCATGTTCATTATTCCCAAATTTTAAAATTTTTAAATCCAATTAAGTATTTAATCATGTGACCTTATAATTTTACATTTCCACATTGAAGAAATAAATTTTAAAACCTACTTTTATGATGTACATTTTCAATAAAGTTATTTAAAAATCTTCAAAATATTTTCCATCCTAACAAAATAAATTGTTTTATATTACACTCCACATTCTATTTCATAATACGTTATGTATTTTAAAATATATACTATTGAAGATTCTTTTTGAATTAATTTTTTACTATTATTTTCACTTCAAATTTTTTAAAATTACTATTCAATGTTACCATAACTTCTTCAAGCATCCCACTAATAAAAGTGTTTTATAAAAACTATTTTTATGCATTCACTTACATATAATCTTTTATTAAATGTTTTTATATACATGGAAATTATTTTTCATGAATCACCCAATAATTGTTTTATAAAATTCTATTTTGGGGTGATTTAATTTTGGACATTGTAATGACTCTTATTTTATTACGTATTTCATTAGAATATTATATGGATTATTTTTTGCCCTTGGAACTAAGACAGTGTGTGATTCTGAAGCCATGTGATCTTGAATTTAATTTGGAAATATATTAAATATCACACATGTGCATTTCTTCATAAAAGTGTAATAACTCTTAAAGGAGAATCAAATCTGAAATATGAGGCCATCATTGAGCATATAGAATGGGATTTACCCTAGATGTGTCATAATATCTATAGAATCTGAGTGTTTTTATAAAGTGTAGTAAAATATTAATTAACAAAATAAAATAACTAAATTATATATTTTATTATTTATGAAACAATGACCTGAAATTATATATAAATATATGAAGAGATATTAGGGTTAGCTGCTTAACCTTAGAGACCTTGGGGACCATTGAATGAGAATGTTCTTGGAGGTAGACATGAGATCAAGATTGTGGATCATCGCACCATCAGAGTTTTAGGATCTCTCCAAAAACAATATCGTAGATTCATTCTTCATCAGTGACTGATCCATCTTCAGTTTTTATTCTTGATAATTTTGATTTATCCTTATTGTTTTATTCTTACAATGAACATTAATCAATCAACTAATTAATTGATTTGTGGATCATGTGTATTGAGGGTATGGGAATGATATTATCAAGTATTAGGGATTTTGTTGTTGATTATATTATTTTCTCTTTATTTTCCATTATAACATAAAAAACTTAATTCCCAAATAAACATTGAATGAGGACAATTACTCACATTTTTTTGTGAATTTATTTCCCTCATTATTCATTTGTTCATTTTTGGTGTTCTTTTTGACGGGTGGTTTGAAAAAATACCTTATAATCAATCATGGTGCACCCATTTCATAGGGAAACTAATTGATATCATAGATCCAAGATCAGTTTAATGAAAGGATCAATCCATGAAGGAGATAGTAGCTTATCAGTTCGGGTTTGGGATATTTAGTTGCATTTTGGCATGAGGTGGTGAAATGACTCGATAACAGAGGTTCCCTAAATAAATTGGACATTCAACGATTTGATCTCTAGTGGTTATAGAGTTCAGCTGTCCTGGATCCATAATTTTTGTGATAATCTAGAAGGAACCCAATGTAACCATGAAGGATGAGGAATCTTTGTGAAGAACCTTCATGTTTTGTGAAATCCCACATTACACTTTGTGTAATTCATGAACACACACTATATATGGAGCCCTAGCTATAGTGCTAGGGTTTATGATGGAGTTAAGCATCACATGAAATGTGATCCTTAACTTGAAATTAGATTTGTTCCTAAAGAGGTACATGGACATGGTTAGTTGGAAACAAACATGACCATTTGTACATGCACATGATCATAAGCACACGGGATTAGACACACTGTGTACTCATACACGTACATGGGAACATGTTGTAGTATATGTGTAGAACCTAGTACTAAAGGGTCATGTTGTTTACTTCCAATATTCATATTGAACTCCTTCAATGATGTATTTGATCCCTTTTCCTCTTAATCTTGGAGAAAATTTGTTATGGGGTGTTCCCTTGATCCATTCCATAAGGTTCTAGTATGTAGTCTCATCGTATTCATAGGATGTTGAACCCCTATTTTTAATTATAGTCCTGGATATAGTTGTGGGAATCCCTCCATGAGGATTAGAGTAAACTTTTATATCATTATCATTTCCCTAGGTAGGGTTCCCGGTATCATTGTGACCCATACTATACCATCTCCCATACCCTACTTAGCGGGTTAATCCAAATTGGGTTATTGGCATACCCAATGGCCTTGGGTGTGATACCCATTTGTGTATAGATATCTTTATACTTACATCATGTATTTTTTTTTGTGAGACTAAATGAACACAACATCTCAAATGGATTCCATCATTTTTATCTAACTCATGGAGCTTGTTATCCCAAACGAGTATAATATAGAACCTTCAGGAAAATATCCAAGACGTTCTTTGTGGTTATGATCTTATCATGAGACTGTGTGTCTACTTTGAGTATATCTATATGTTCTTATTAAATGTATTCCATTTAAATATACCTATGATGAGATGATTATTATTTTTTATGGTATATTCTTAGTTATTTATAGGTATCCTACTAGGTATTTTTATACTCAACCCTATATGGGATTTTCCCACAACTGTCATGTCTTATGAAAATAGTCACCCTTTTGATGAAGTCCTTAAGGAACCAGACTAGTCGAAGCATGGTGACCTAGACGGACTGAGGCGTGTTCTAGTGGTTACCTTGATAGCATTTCTCTTCTATTTATTTAGGTTTAAATTGTTTTCATTTTCATTTTGGTGGGATTTTATTTGGACCTTTTTCTTTCAATTACATTGTGTTCATACTTAGATGGTGGGATTTTAGATATATGTAGAAATGGTTATTAGTTGTGTTACATTTCATCATTGTATGGGCTTGGAGATGTGTGTGAGTGTGTGTAGGTACATTAGGTTAATTCCTCCCATTTGTGAGTTATACCTACTTGGCACTACTCACTAGCCCCTGGACTATTGGAGGTGGGCTTCGGGTAGTCCCGATAGAGTCCCTGTTTGGATGGATCATGACAGAGTGGTATCAGATGTGTCAGTTATTAACTAGGAACGAATTATATGAAATTGGTTTGGGGAAATCATGTTATGTTTTTTAGTTCATCTCTAAGGATAGGAACTTCATTGTTAGTGTAGTGACTGACATATCTATTCGCTAGGAATTTGATAAACTATTTGATTACTCATAACTTGAAGAAATTGGTTGTAAGGAAAATATTGGTGCATGCATCTTATATGAATTGGTTGTGGTTTTTTTATCCCTCTTGAGTCATATCTTCATATGTACTCATTGATCATGTTATATATTGTATATTTCAAGATTCCTCCATGATATTTTATAGCTAATATTCAGTAGTAGGATCATGCGGATGATCCCCTCGGTGATGAGACTTTGATATAGAGACTGTTTTAGTAGGTGTTAACTCTAGGTAATAAAAAATATTACTATCACCTTTTGAGTGGAATGTCGTACCTGAAGTACCAGTGGATCAGGTGCAGAAGCTGATAATTCTGTATGAATTTTAGTGATAGTGACCTTTTAGGTTCTAAGGTAAACCTAGCCCTTAGGTGTTTGAGGACTATCTTGAGGCGGTGATGTAGTCTTCTATCTTTTTAGGATACCTACATATAAGATGGTGGTCCTATAAGTGATCCTTATTCATGGATATGTAAAATGATGGTGGGGATCTGTGACTCAATCATACGATGAGGTGACTATTTCATGATCATAATTGAAACACCTTCTCAGTGATGAGTTTTATCTAGCTACATTGAAGGTTTTGTCAATCCATGGACTTATACAATTTCATTAGGGCAGTATGACTATGGTTGAGTATTCATTGAGGTTCTCCAATATCCCTTGGTACTAGATGGATATGTTGTGTGATCAGATCATTCAGGATCAGACCATCTAGAGAGGAATACGTAGAGAAATCTGAGCTAGCATGATACCTCTATGTATTCCTACCTATGCTTGGGAGATTGAGTTTTAATTGGTAGTAAAGAGTTTCCTAGAATACTATATGCAGATAGTTAGTGACGGCAGGGGTAACACAAGATCAGATAATTTGGCAGTAGGTTTCCCAGAGCCAATATAGGGACCTTTATGTGAAATACATTTCATGTGGAAATACCAAGATAGAGGTTCTATGGTTTGAGGCTCAAATGGTATATCTCGTCATCATAGAGAGAGGTAGTGTTACTCTTGTGATGGTTGGGGACAACTCAAATGGGATTATCAGACCCGCCATATGACTAATAGAGAGATAGTGGATATGTCACCTAGGTAGATCTAATAATAGGAGAAGGAAGGTCCTCGAGGTGGCAGACATGGAAGAGGAGTTGGGAGGGAAGTTGGGGGTGGTAGATGTTTTGATTTTTTACCCGGACCACCCCAAGGTGGTCCGCACCAGGCTCAGGGATATTGGGGATAGGAGAAACGGGAAGCTACATCCGGTCGAGGCATATGAACCAGAGGCTCCAGGGATGATACAAGGTATGATCTGTGTCTTCTCAACATTGGATAAAGTATTTATAGATACATGTGTGATCCAATCCATTCTATACAAAACTCTGGTTAGAGACTTAGAGATTTCGGTTGATCCATTGGACATACCCTTGTTCTTTGAGACTCCCAGTAGAGGAGAATCTACAATCACACCCTTTGGCAGATGGTGTTACATGACTCTTAGAGGTGAGAGTTTCCATTGGGGTTTCTTTTTAGTAGTGATGTGAACTTATGATTTCATCATAAGTGCAGAATGTTTATACATAGTTCATGAATATATAGACCATTTCTGATAGGGGATACAGTGTGCCAATAGTGATTGGAGGATATTTTCCTTTTTGGGTGAAAAGAAAACCCAGAAGAAGAAGGATGGGATCAGGCATCGGATATTTCAGTTAATTAATCACCTGTTGGTTATCATGACTCTATGTGTACTGGATTCTATGATTCCATAGTTTCCGCCATTGGTGGTGTGGTATGATTAAATCTTTCCCAATGACATTTCAGGCTTACCTACCCACAAATAGATAGACTTATTCATTGATCTATACCTTAGTATGGATATCAGATCTAATCCATCATATCATATGGAACTTATAGAGAATCACAAGCTAAGAATGTAGTTAGAGTATTTACAGAGTAAGTTCTTTGATAGATTTAGTGTATCCCCTAGATAGCCCCAATGTTGATCACGAATAAAGATGATTGTAACTTGAGGTTATGTGTGTATTATTCTTTCCTAAACTAAGTGATTGAAAAGAAAATGTATCCAAATTAATGGATTGATGGATTCTTTGATTAGTCAATAGGGTCATGATGGTTCTCAATGATTGATCTCTGATTAGGCAATAACTATCTGTGAGTATGGGATGAGGATATACCGATGATGGAATTCAGATGTTGCTACAGACACTATGAGTACTTCTTGATTCTCTTAAATGTGATGAAATCTCCAGAAGTGTTCATGCGTCTCATTAACTAAGTCTATCATCCTTTCATAGACCATTATTTAGTATTCTTCATCGATGATATCCTAATGTACTCGGAATCCAATGAGGAGCACATGTAACACTTTAGGATGGTTTTAGAAGTAATCAAACAACACCGTCTTTATCGGAAGATCTCAAAGTTCTAGTTTCGGATTCAAGATTTATACTTCTTATGACATGTTATCTCATCAGAATATGTAGTAGTGGATCCAGAAAAGGTTTAGGAAGTGTTATATTTGGAACCACCTAATAGTATAGTAGAGATTTTTATCTTCGTTGTGTTAGCGGGCTACTGTCATAGATTAATACTTGATTTCTCTTTGATATCAGGTCCATTTATAACATTGACCAAATATGGTAATCCTTTTTTGTGGATAGAGAGGTTCCAGGAGTCTTTCCAAGAGTTAAGGTATAGATTGATGAGCTCTCCCATCTAGATGTCTCCAGAGGTGAGTGTCATGTACATAAAGTTCTATGATGCGTTATGGACCAAGCTTGGTTCTGTTATGATTTAGTGGAAGGGGTGGTTTCCAATGGTACATGCCAGTTAAGACCACATGGGTAGTGTAACATCCAAATATTTTGTAATATGCTTCTTTTAGAATTTAATATCTTTTATATTTTATGCTTCACAGAACAGTGAGTATAAAACCATTATATATTATTAAATATGACCATTGGAATAGTAATGTGACCCTTAGGAATAGTAATCCAACCAATGAAATAGTAGCTTCACCTATTAAAGTATAAATAAAATTTTGGTAACTTATAAATGAAAATATAATATATTTATATCATGTAATAAGTAGATAAATTTTTAAGAGTTGACAAATTAAGAGTCATTATTTTTGTGAAACATAAATGTTTATTTACAATTTTAAAATTGATATAGTGATTTAAAAGAAAATTTATTTCCCTGAAATATATTCATAAATTAAAAAAAATCTTATGATTATAATATAATTTTAATAGAACATAATTAGTTTTTTGAAAGTGTCATAGAATCTGTTGAAATATTAAAATCGGTATTTTTAAATTAAATGATGATTTTATTTAAAAAAATATATTTTCATAAAATGGAGTCCATTTTTTAATTATACCTTTTGACTAATGGATAGGGTTTTTTTTTATTTTTCTAAAAAAATGAATTTTTGGTGAATAATGAAATATGGTAATTTACGGTATTTTTCAAATACATGAATTATTGAGGCACGACTAATGTATGGTTGATGTAATCCCATAATATTGAACTATCCTTCCCTATTTACTATATTTAGTCATGATAATCAAAACTATTCATTTTTATGATCAAAAAATAATAAACTAATAAATAAAACAATCATAAAACACCCATCCCCTCCATTATAAATACCACCCCTACTTGAATGCCTAAAGGCTTATATATTTTTTTAATTTTTGATAAAATAATTTAATAGGTTGAAGGGTAACCTTTACATAGTCAATTGAATCATTGGCATAAATCCTTAATACATGGTCATTAATGGTTGTAGGATCAAACACCCAATATTAATCCCCACCCAGCTGATACACATTTTTCGACCACAGCAAATGACCAACAAAGCTTCACAATAAGAAATCCTAATGAATAAATTCATGGGTTTGGTACGGATAAAAAATCTATACCCACTCATTTAACCAAATCTAATAGCATTTTTTGTGGTTTCTTCTTACATTTGTCTCGTTTGGGACGACACCTCTGTATGTGACCCAAATTTATGCTTGAAATTATCTGTTTGTTGAAGCCTGTGCAATCAGATTCCTTCAAACTCTTCAACCCACTATAGCCCGCCCAGTCGAGTCCCTGTTGATGGATATTTCACTGCATCTTCCCACCATTTCATGTATGTTTTTCATCCAAGGAGTCCATGAAATCACTAAATCCCACAGTCATCACTTTCCCATCCCTCGTTGAGCCGCCACTTACCTATCAATGCATCAAGGTCCCCATCTCCCCATCATTCCCTAACCATAGAAACATCCCATTGTGTCCTTCCTCACATCCCTTTCCCCTTCCATAAACTATTCACTACACTGCCCATCAAGAACTCATGTTGCCACCAATGAACATCGGTCATCGCCCGATCCGGGCCGGATCATACCCCTATCACTGTCACATGCTTGATGCATGGCCCACCTATAAACCACAAACACCACCACCTCTTCAATCCATTCCAAAAATATTTTAGGTTTATTATATTTTATCACAGGTAGATTTAGTATTACAGGGCTGTCTACTCCTCTATGCCAAACCCCAAATGCTGTAAATACCACCCCTCACCACCTATTCTCCTCACACATCCAAATACTTGAACCATATCAAACTTCTACCCAATACCTCTCCCAATATTATCTCCCACATTATGGTATTTCCATTCTCACCCAAAAGACCATTTGAAAGTTCCTCAATGAGGCTATCATGGAGAGTAATTCAATATAAAAAATCTCATTTCATTCTTTTAATTTTTCTTTCATTTTATTTTCTTCTCTTACTATTTCCTTACCACCTCTATCCAAACATGTATAATAACTCTGGTATCTTATATATATAATAATTTTATAATGATAATGGGATTTCAACCATTAATTATTTTCCATTACCTTTTTTATTCTAAAAAATGAATTCATATTTCATGAAGTGTGGATTTACCAACATCATGGACAGTGAGTTTTTGTTTTTTCATTCCACCTTCAAGGATATTCATAAAATAATTTTATGGTTAATCAATAATTTAATCCATGTAATGAAACTTATTTAATGTTTTATAACAAGTATATATACATAATATTAATTCATAAAACATAAATGGTTCATTATGATCTAAAAATGATATTGTAATACAAATGGTTATCATTAACATTTTATATAATTAATCAACCAAATATCTATAAAAAATGATATATAATAACATTAAATCTCCTTAAAGTTCATTAATAACATATTATTTTAATTAAGGATAACTATTCTCATTTCACATTATCTTACATACATGTATACAAGTGAACCAATGTGGAAACCAAGGAAATGAACACTTCTGAATAGGGAAATTGAATCTTATAATTAATCAAAAACACCATAAATAAAATTAATAAAATTATAATAAATCAAGTAAATTTTTAATAGGATCTGAATTAAATTATTAATGAATCTAATCTAATTATCCATGAAATTAATTACAAGTGGAGAACACTTTCATATATAAGGTAAATGTTTCTTCCTATACATCCATTTTTCCTTCTGGTTACACTTTCTCTCTCTTTACCTTGAGGTAATTCTTCATTATTTTTACTAAACTCTTCTGAATTATGTTTATATGTTCTAAACTCATGTAACTAGATCATTTAATCATTCTTTTATTTGTAAATTCATTTTTATCGGGTTTATCATTTTCAATTCCTCTCCATAAGCAAGCCTAATTAAAGGGTACTTCCTATTTTCTAACCCATATTCAAGTAAACTACATAATCTTTATTTTAAAAACTAATATATTTATAAAATCAATTTTTTATCACGAAAAACTATCTTAGATCCATTCTATTTTTATGTAAACAAGTATTACTTGTACATTTTAAATAGACTTATATTTTCTCTTAAACCACACTAAAGTGGCCCATTTATAAGGTTTCTTAAAAAATATTTTTATATTTTTTCACATTAATTGGACATATTCTATGAATCAAACATAATTTAATTGAATTTTCCTTTTATTTTCTAGGATATACATGTTTACAATGTGATTTTATGAAAAATACAAATGAATTTTCCCAAATAGATCTTCTTTCCAAAGTAAAAAAATGGTATTTCACTCAAGAATTCCATGATGATTTTATTAGAGTATTTTCATCTATTAAAACACCCTCTATTTAATATTATGATAATTGGGATTGATATTTTATGATATAATCTACCATATCCAATGGTTTATTATTAGTTTTATTGTGGATGTGATATCTTGATTCCATTAACCATATTACTCAGAATGGTTAGTGATTATGTGTACTATTTGTGGAAGGTTATTACATTTCATATGTATATATTGTTTATGTTTCTCCCCATTACTATTATGAATGAATTTTACTTATTATTTTATGGGATTATCCCATTATAATCCCTTGATCCTTCAAAAATTCTCCTGAGAAAAATAGATATGGATTTTTATAAAGCCTTAACCATTTGTTTTCAGATGTCTTTGTCATGGCCTTGACTGTATGGTTTAGATATACATAATTATTCATTCCATATTAATGATATTTGTAATTGATAATCCATGTGATTATTTTAATCTTAAAATATCCTTGTTTAAGTTTAATTTTCATGTGATTATTTTTAGGTAATTAATTAATCAGGTTTTATTCTTTCCATAATATGCTTGATATTTTCTTTTAATGGAATGTTTATTTAGTTATTCACCATTCCTTATTTCTTATTTTTATATTAGTTTCCTCTATATTTGTTACCCTTACTAAGCATATAAGATCAAATTTTCCTATTTTTTATTTCCCCTAGGATATAATGTTATATATTATGAATGACTTCTCTAGATAATCTATGATATTTTGGATGTTTAAAAATGATTTTCTATGATACATTCCATTTTAATTTGTAATGTAAAACATATTTTAATATCTAGTTTTCTAAAGATACTAAACTATTCAGCCCTTTGGTATGTGACTTCCCTATTTATTATACCAATGTACTAAAGTGAGGCTTCGACTTTGGGATACTAGGGTCAGGGTCTTTGTAGTTTATATCAAAGAAAAGTTTAGTAAAACCCAGGAAAATAGATTTAGAAAATATATATTAAGTACCATAACCCTAAGATATACGTTTTTTGTAATCATATAAGAACATATAAGAATTTTGTTAAGGTATAGATTATGTTTATCTACCTAGAAATATATTTATATCTAGATACTACAGGTTGATTTGGTTCTGGAACAAATGTACCTAGGGGTAACAACTCTGGCCAGGTTTGTGGGGAGAAACTCTGTATAACCTGGTACATGAAAATATTCCTTATTGTGCACCTCATATGACACTCTCAGGTGATATTATTAGGATAATTCATATTTTATTTACAAACCATTACGAATGATTTAAATATAAATATGACCCAAAAGAAACCATATTTATGATTATGAGATTAACTATGTATAATTTTTCAATTCATGTTAAATGTTTTTCTAGTTCAAAATTATACATTATGATTCATAACATAATTTAGTGTATGCCAATGTTTATAAATTACACCTAGTGGATGGAATGGAAACCATATCAATGTATGTATTCTATGTTTGGATATATCTCTTTTGAAAGAAAATATTGTGGGATTGGGAGATGAAAATACAGTTGAGAAACTTATAGTTATACTGTGAAAACTGTCTCAGGTTATGATAAATAACCATAACTGAATGGAGAAGCCCGAACCACAATGTGCACTACCCCATAATGACTTTTATCAGCTATTTTTTAGTGGTGGTTTAGTAAACCCTCACTAATGAAAATTTAAATTATTTCACTATGGTTTTTTAAAAAATTCCAATTAATATTACATTTTTATTAAAAAAAACTTCTCCCTCATACCACATACTTATACCTTAATTCCACCAAGCCCCCCCCCAGACCCTGATCTATATCACCACCATGGTTTCCCCCTCACCATTGGTCGGGTATCTACCAAGTCCTCCAAGGCTGATCCCCTTGAGCCATAGCCAGCACTACAATCATAGCCCCCTGACCAGTCACTATCTCCCTTTCCCTCTCCTAATCCATCCCCCTCGATCAAGACCCATCCCCCTCCCAAGTCACCACATTCTATTGAGACCATGATGGAGTTCTGGTAAACCCTAATCACCCCCTATATCCATCACCTAAGTGGTAATCCCTGCCTTATTGGTATTTTTTCTACTCCCTTCTTCTCTTTCCCACAATCTCAATTTTTCTTACTCCTACTAACTCTCAAGAATCTATAATGATGAAGATTTTTTTTTCTAGGTAGAATAGTTTGATTATTGGTCGGATTGTGTAGTATCCTACTTTTATACATCACTTGGGTCTTAAAATATAAGGTTAATCTTCATGTTTTAGTTTCTTATAATTATTTATGTATCTTAATTATAAAGATAATATGATATAAGGTGTTTCCTAGAATGAATTCATCATAGTATTCTCTTTATAGAATTTATGGGTTTTAAAATTTGTTTTGAGTTATAGATATTTCATTTATTTCCTTTTTAAACTGACTATATGTTTTAAAGAATATAGGTTTTATAAATTTCTCATATATAGTGCATTTCTAAAACTAGGGGGTATTTTTAAATTTGTATATGATTATCTTGGGGTGATTTTTATAACATGTAAGAAAACAAATTTTGTGTGTGTGTTCCCTTATTTTTGTTCATACTTTTCCTTTAATTGGAATACTTCATGTTGTATATTTTTATAGAAATTTTTCAGAATGATTCCTATAATTTTTATGTTTTAAATTAAATAAAACATGATTGATTTATTAATTTTCACTTTATTATTTACATTTAATTCTTATAAGGTAATTAATGGGTTTTTATCTTTAGTTTAGGTTAGGTAGTCCATAGATTTATGTTTTTAATACAATATCTTCGATGTATTTTTTTGAGAAGACAACTACTTTGATCCTTAATCACTTTATTAAAATATATCATAGCATATAAACTTATGTTCTAAATAATTGTTTTGAGTAGTTTATTAATTGATTAATTTTAACTACATTTGTTTTTTTAATGTTAGTAGTTCATCTAACTTATAGTATCCATATAAAATCATTATTAATATTAACCACATTTTAAGGTAAATAATTATTTTATAAATCACATAATACATAATTAAATTTATTGGTAGTCATTGGTATTTTCAATTCATTATTGTTTTTATTTGATTAATATTACTTGAGAATGAGAATTTTTAAAAAATTGTTTTTACCAAACTAAAAATATTAATTTTATATGATTTTTTTTTGAAATATAGATTGTTTTAAATTGGTCATGTGTAATGTTTTTGAAATGGGATTGGGCTAAAATCATACATCATTTTTTGGGTAGATTATAATATTTTTTTTTCTTATGTTGGTCTAATTCAATATTATTTAGTTAATAGTTATTTTCATATATGATATAGAAACACTCACATTTCACTTTTATTATAAATTCACATCCTTTTATATATCTTAACACATATTAATTACAATTATATAAACAAAATATAAATAATATAATTTCATTATAAATTTAATATAAAATATAAATAGTACATATATTAAAAATATGATGGTTCAAAATTTCCATTCCTTTAATTTCTTACCACATAAAGGGATGATCATTATTCATTAATTATCAAATTCCAACTGGTTTATAGAATTCATGGTGGATTTTCTAATGAAAATTAATTATTTAAATGGGTTTTTTACACTGGTTTTGTCCCTAAAATGTGTTAATATTGTTTAGAGGTATGTTTTATGAATAGATGGTAGTTAGAATTTAATCATTTCTAAATGTTTTTGAGACCATAAATCTCTTAGTGGCTTGAAATGTTTTAAAAGTTTGAAAGTTTGGTCTTAAAAATGGGTTCTTGCCAGTAGTTTAATTCTTTTAAAGAGGGGTCTCTTTCCCTCAAAAGTGATTTTATGGAAAAATTTAGATTTCTAAATTGGTTTTCAATGAGTGGTCTGATTAATGATTTTCGAAGAACATGTTGAAATGTAGTTTTCAAACGGTGTGAAAATTACATGGCTTCTGAATCCCATTATGAAATATGTATTGACACATTAAAAAATGTTTTTATAATTTTGGGAGACCCTTTTGATCCTCATTTTACTGTAGTTACTTACATGGATAATTGTGATCCCATGGGGGAATATTTTTCTATGAATATTTGTGTGTTTCTTAGTGATTTTGTGATTTTTCTATTGTTTCTATTTTACATAATACTATCCTTGATTGAATTCCTTTTTTACATTGAATTTTTTTGTATATATATGACTTTTTGTATAACTACATGGGTTTTTCTTTTTTTTACTTCCATTTATATCTTCTCCTACCTATTAATACTTATGTGTTTTAATTTTTTAATAAAGTGTAGGTACATTGTGATATATATGGATAAAAAATGGATCACAATACTGAGGAACAGACATTGATATACTAATTGTTTGGATAAGTTTTTAGAATTTTCAATTTCTAAACAATCCGTTGATGGGAGAATAATATTTCTGTGTCCTAAATGTAAATTTGTAATATTGTTGACGATATATGAAGTTTATGAACACCTAATATTAATGAAATTCCATGGTCAATATTTTTGTTGAATTTGGTATAAAGAATCAAACATTATAGAAACTTTGAGAGCTAATTTCAATCAATGGAATGAGCTCCCAACTTCATTGAAAATGTATAATGGTGTGAAAACCATATATATGATGAATTAGGGGTTTAAATACAACACTGTAACGACCCAAACTTTTTGAATAGGATATTAACTTACTCTTAACGATTTAATAGAGATGTTAATGGTTAATGAAGAAAGAGGAGTTGATGGCTTCATCCAGTAGACTCGAACCTTATGAAGCCCATTTATCATAGCTTGGGAAGGAGGTGGCGTCTTTGGGCTTCGCTTTGGACCAAGACCAAGCCGAACTCCAGCGTGTCAAGCTTGAACGGAAACGCATATGGGAGAAGTTCAAGTTAGTTGAGATTACTACTAGGGCAATGTTATCTGAGCCTCCATTAGATTCTCTCACCATAGCACACCTTAAACTTAGGTCATATGTTGGTGTTATAAGGGGCTCTGTGACGAGACTGTAGCTTCTTTGTGTAATCATTTCGGATGAATAAATTGAGATTTCTTCTTTTAGTGATGTTTATGAAATTTCAAATGTCTAGATAATTTTAGTATGTATTTTATTGATGAATTTTGAAAAAAAAAAGATATTTTAAAATATTTATGTAAACCTTAAATAATTAATGATGTGTAATGATTTTTAAAAAATGGTCTTCTGCAAAAGTGTTCAGTAAGGAATTTGGAGTCTAATAAGATCAACATAATTTTTGATGAATAGTAAATTATGAATAGTGATTTTATGCTTACGATTAGTAATGTGACCAAATGAATTATTAATCTCACTTCAAGAAAGTTTTAATATAATTTAGACACCTTGATTAAGTAATGTGATTCAATAAAATGGGTAAATAACTGTTTCATAAATTATTAGTCAAGTATTAGTTTTTTTGGGTGAATAGTGTTTTTTAATTAAAAATTAAATTAAAAATAATTAGAAAATTATTTTTATAAAATGCAATTTATTTTTGAACTCAGAGCATTGATATTTTGTTATGGTACTTTTTGGGGGTTTTCTGAAAAAAAAAATGATTTTTCAGTGAATAGTAAAAGTGCAGTTTTAGGGTTTCGGTATGTTTAATGACATCATAAATGCGTCATGATGATGTCATGAGATATTTTATGGTTTGGACGACCAAAGGTGATGAATTATTGTATTGGGGGCCCCATGTGTCCTAACTCCATGGAAAATACCCTGGGAGAGCCCATGGTTTTGAGAAAACCACTTGTGAGGTGTCACTTGAAATTATTAAAGTATCACCTCACCTTCCCTATAAATACCCACCCTTTCCTCATTTAGTTTTCACTCCAAACTATCCAACAACTAAGATCTGGTCTCATTACCTCCCAAGGAGTCATCCTAAGGTTCACCCAATCCCTCATGGTCCAAACCATTATGTTTTAAGAGTTATGTTTTAAGGTAAGGGATCTGACCTCTCTCTTTCTTTTCAAGTAATCTCTTTTATGTCATTTATTTTATGATCCATGTTCTTATGATGGAGGATTCTCTTCTATATACAAATTACTGCCATTTTCATGTTCATATGATGAGATACCCCCTCTTTCTCTCATCAATTCGTTTTAATAATTTTTAAGTGGCGCCGGTAGGCTACCAAATTTTTAAGGGATTCTTTCACCCTTCTCATTTTTCAAAGTTCTACTTTAATGTCAAGTCTTTAAAGTTCGTTTTTATTATGTTGGTGTATGATCTATATATCTATCATACTGAACTTTTATTTTCATATGATGAGAGACCCTATTTTATCTCGTCAATTCATTTTTGTTGAAGTTTAAGTAACGACGTTAGGCTGCCGAATTTTCATAAGAGAAATCTAATTTTTGTCTTCCTTCCATGTTTTTCATCTCAAATGTTATGTCCTTAAATTTTCATTACCATGTTCTTAAATCCTTTATATTCTGTTCCCCTACTATTTTATGTATCATTTATGAGTGGGTGACCCATGTTCCCTCTCTTTTCAATGTTTTCTAAAACCTCGTAACATAGCCGTTATGCTGCAGAATTTCCATCTCAAAATGTCTCTCTCTTTTTCTAAAGATACTTTATTTTATTAAGTGAATACTAAAATATCTATCTTCTATAGGGTTATTAACATATATACCATGATGTTCTATTTTAAATTATTGGATTTATATACATGATACCCACCTTCCTTTTCTGTGGGTTTTAATGTAACACAAAGATCAAGTCTTTAAAGCAGTTTTTAAAACGTTATGATTATGAAATGAAACCCATTTATTTTATGCTATATGGGTTTTTTATGAAATGATTGCTGATGATATATGTGGCTCACATGATGATAAAGAATAATTTAAGGTTGCGCCCTGATAGCGCTCCAATGAATTGGGTAAAGACTTAATCTGTAGAGATGACCATTTAGACTGATACCTTGGTGAATGACCTTGGTAATTTTTATTGACACCTTGGGGGTGGACCTTGGTGAAACAGAAATGATTGTCTTTGTAAAATATTGTAGCCACATCTTAATGTTATGAAAAACGTTATTTTTATTATGATATGCCTCATGATTTCTTTGTCATGCCTTAAAGTTCTTTTCATGACCTTATTGAAGTATCTCAAGTTCACATGTAAAATGTTTCTCTTGTTTCCCTTACTGGTCCTTCTGATCACCCTTTCATTTGATGTACATCCCCAGGTTATAAGATGTAGTAATGATCCTAGTATGAACTTAAGGAGAAGCCTTTCAAGTGTTTAAGAATAATGTTTTATGTTGTTTTCATGTATTATGTTCCTTGATTCCAAGACACTAATCCTTAAAGATCCTCAGTTTTGTTTAATGTAATGAAAGTTTTGTTATAAAAAGGCAAGATGCCACAGTTGGTATTAAAGGATGGTTTAGTTATTTGTGGAAATTAGTTTATAAAAACTTTAGGAAGGATCCTATAAGAAATTTTAATTATAGGAAAACTTCCTGGTATTTTGGTAAGTATTGAGTAAGTGGTTTATCAAACAAATACATCCATGTCTGGATACGAGCAGGTAGAGGTGGCTTTGGCATAGATGTACATAGGGGTAAACCCCGAAAACACCGCTTTGAGCTAGACTCAAATGGGAATTGGTGCATGATAATGGGCTTTGCTGCACTCTTGGTTACGACACTCTCGGGGGATATGTTTAGTTAATCACAAGCTTTTTATGAATCATTATGAAGGAATTATAGAGAAATGTAATTTTCTAAGCATGAAGTCTTAGTTAAAACATTCATAAATGAAATAATTTTATCACTAAGGTTTTATTCTTTTAGAAAATGGCGGGCAATAGGAGGACCCGTGCAGATGGTGACCACAATGCACCATGTGCTGACGGCCCTCCAATGGAAGCCGGAATGGAAACATTCATGCGAATTATAAACCAACTGACTCAAGTTATGAGTAATAACTTGAATCAAGATGAGAGGCCGATCTCACCACGAAAAGAACAACATTCTGTTTAGTCCTTCATGCATCAACTACCACCAACATTCATTGTATCTACTGACCCATTGGTTGCGGAACAATGGATAAGCTCCATTGAAAAGATCTTTTCTGTATTTCATTGTTCGGATCAAGAAAAAGTCACCCTTGCTGTTTACCGCCTAGAGGAAGAAGCTGATCAGTGGTGGTCACTGATCAAAAACACGAAGCCATGAGGAGAGATAGAAGTTATGGAGTGGGAAGACTTACGAGGAATATTCTTTAATAAGTATTTCCCTCGTTCCATGAGAACGAGAATGGAGAAAGAGTTTCTTGAGATGAAGCAGAAGGAGAACGAATCATTCAGAAGCGATGAGATGAACTTCACACGAATTTCACGATATACCTCTAGCTTTGTCATGGATCCAAGTGGGAAGGTTGACAGATTTATCGGTGGACTGAGACCTCATCTGCGGAAGAATATATCCAACTGGGACTATGATAGCTATGAGGAGATCGTGCGGAGTGCAATGAAAGTCGAGCTAGATTTTGGTGAGACACAGTGGTCTCATAAATCAAATGACAAGAAGAGATCGTTGGAGCCCAGTCTGGGGAAGAATTTTGATCAGGGAAGAGGTGGAAAGAAAATGAATCTTACCACATAAAATAAATGTGGGAAGAAGCATCTAGGGAACTACTTGATCGGAAGTGGAAAGTGCTACAAGTGTGGAAGAGAAGGCCATATTTCTCGGAATTGTCATAGTGAGGTGAAGCCTCAACTTCCCAACACTAAAGACAGAGGAAATATGGTTTCGGCCCTACCCGAAGTCAAATGATTCAAGTGTGGACAGCTTGGGCACTTTGCTAATCACTGTCCAAATCTGAGGGTAGTAGTGGGGAATCACCATCAACCTCAGAAAAGGACAAGGGAGAAAGGTTGTGATTTTTCTATCACAACAACTGAAGTTGAAGTTTCGAATGACGTGGTAGTAGGTACTCTTGTTGTCCTCTCCAAACTAGCAAGTACTTTGTTTGATTATGGTTCTATGCATTCCTTTATTTCCTCCAAGTTTTCAAAGAATATAGAATCAATACCTGAACTTCTTGAGGTAGAATTGTTAGTCAAGACTCCAAGTGGGATTATCTATGCATCAATAATGTTTAGAGACTCTAGTGTTTACTTCAGTGAGCAAAATCTCATCGCAAATCTTGTAGTCATTCCCATGTTGGAATTCGACGTTATACTAGGGATGGAATGGCTCTGAAAGTATAATTCTAAGATCAAATGTAGAAGGAAATCTCAGTAGTCTTGAATGAACAACCTACAATTATCTTCCAAGGAGAGATATCCCAAATTGATCCCTATCTAGAAGTACCTCCTATAGCTTTCTTTATGGAGTTAATCGGTGATGATGACGAGGTAAAAGGGAGTATACAAATAGAATATGTTCCAATTTTTCAGGAATACATGGATGTATTTCCTGAGGAGTTACATGGACCTCCCCCAGAAAGAGAGGTAGAGTTCTCTATTGAACTCGTACCTGGATCTCAACCGATATCAAAGACCCTGTATAGAATGGAAAATGTGGAGCTAGAAGAGTTAAGGAAACAACTCCAAGACTTGTTGGAGAAGGGGTTTATCCAACCGAGTGTGTCTCCTTGGGGATAAGTAGTTCTCTTTGTAAAGAAGAAGGATGGATCAATGTGTCTATGCATTGATTATAGAGAACTTAATGGGATCACAGTGAAGAACAGATACCCTCTTCCAAGAATTGATGATTTATTTGACCAACTTCGTGGAGCTCAATTCTTCTCCAAATTGACCTTTGATCTGGTTATCATCAACTGAGGGTGAAGAAGGAAGATATTCCCAAGGCTACCTTCTGATCATGATATGGGCATTATGAGTTTACTGTTATGCCCTTCGGCTTGACTAATTATCCTACTATTTTCATGGATTTGATGAATAGAGTCTTTAAGGACTACCCTGATAAATTTGTGGTAGTTTTTATTAATGATATTTTGATATATTCAAAAAGTCGTGAGGAGCATGAAGATCATCTGAGGGTTATTTTGAAAACTCTGTAGAAGGAGAGCCTCTTTGAAAAGTTCAGCAAGTGTGAGTTTTGGTTACAATAAGTGGATTTATTGGGGAACATCGTAACCAATGAAGGAATATCGGTTGACCCTGCAAAGACAATGGTTTTGGAGGAGTGGCCTCAACCCACAACAGTAACTGAGATTCGTAGTTTCCTTGGTTTAGCGGGATATTATAGGAGGTTTGGGAAAAACATTTCACGGATTTCTAATCCACTAACCAAGTTGACTCGAAAATGGGTTATGTTCATCTGGACAAAGGAATGCGAGGAAAGTTTCCATGACCTAAAGAATAGATTTGTTACTACACCTGTGTTAACACTACCCTCTATCGGAGAAGGATTCATTATTTTTAGCGATGAATCTCTGAAAGGGATTGGGTGAGTCCTCATGAAAAATGACATGGTAATTTCTTATTCATCTCGACAGTTGAAGATTCATGAGCAGAATTATCCTACGCATGATCTAGAGCTAGAGCCAGTTGTTTTTTCTCTAAATATATGGAGGCACTATCTTTATGGGGAGAAATTTGATATATACACCGACCACCAAAGTTTAATGTATATATTCACACAGAAAGAATTGAACATGAGACATAGGAGATAGTTGGAGCTTATTAAAGACTATGATTGTTCAATTCATTATCACCCTGGAAGAGCAAACAATGTCGCGGATGCGTTAAGTAGGAAAGATCCTGTTTTTCTAGCAACAATGAGGATCCTAGGAGATCCCTTGATTAAAGATCTAGTAAAACTGGACGTGGGAATTGTAAGGGAAGGGACATCATCAACCTTATCCCAAATGATTTCTCATCCTTCATTACTTTAGAAGATCAAGAATGCTCAAAAATAAAATCCTTTGCTGCAGGAGAAGTTTGAGGCTGTAAAGGATGGGAAGTTCCCTGATTTCAATATTGATCAAGAAGGTGTGTTGAAATTTCTTACAAGACTATGTGTTCTATCTATTCCTGAGATAAAGAAAGAACTGATGGATGAAGCTCATAGCTCTACTTTCTCTATACATCCAGGAATCACTAAAATGTATAGAGACCTTCATGATAATTATTGGTGGGATAACATGAAGAGGGATATTGCTGATTAAACTACAAGGTTCCTGGTGTGTCAACAAGTAAAGGAAGAACGACAACTTCCTAAAGGGGTATTACAACCGCTACCCATACCAGTATGGAAGTGGGATAATATCAGTATGGACTTTGTAACTGATCTCCCGAAAAAAACCAAAGGAAACAATGTGATATGGGTTACTGTGGACCGTCTCACCAAGACCGCCCATTTTATCTCTCTTCGGGAAGATTTCTCTCTGGATCAACTTGCCAAGATATATGTAAAGGAAGTGGTAAGGCTGCATGGGGTACCACTATCCATCGTATCTGATCGTGATCCAAGATTCACATCAAAATTCTAGAGAAGTCTTCAACATGCTCTGAATACTGAATTGAATTTTAGTACGTCCTGTCATCCTCAAACTGATGGCCAATATGAAAGGACTATTCAGACACTCAAAGACATGCTGAGATTATGCTCAATGGAATTTAAAGGTGGATAGGATCAACACCTCCCATTAGTTGAGTTCTCCAATAACAACAGCTTCCATTCGATTATTCAGATGGAACCCTATGAAGCTCTGTATGGAAAGTGATGTAGAACTCCTACTTGTTGGGATGAAACTAGTGAGAGAAAGATTCATGAGCCTGATCGTGTGCAAGAGATGACAGAATAGGTTCATGCCATCCAACAACACATAAAGGCTGCTCAGAGTCGGCAGAAGAGCTATGCCGACAACCGTCGAAGGGACTTGGAGTTTGGTGTTGGCGACAAAGTCTTCCTTCGAATTTCTCCATGGAAGAGAGTCATGTGGTGTGGGAAGAAAGGGAAGCTCAGCCCTAGGTACATTGGCCCCTATGAAATCCTTGATCGCATAGGAGAAGTGGCCTATCGTCTAGCACTTCCACTGAACCTAGCTCAAGTTCACGATGTCTTCCATGTATCTCTCTTGATGAAGTACATACCCGACCCTTCACATGTACTGAACCCAGAGGTGGTACAACAGGAACATAACCTCTCTTATGAGGAGCATCCAGTGGAGATCATAGACCATAGAGAAAGGGTTCTACGAAACAAGACTACCCACCTTGTGAAAGTGTTGTGGATGAATCATAACTATGAAGAAGCGACTTGGGAACCTGAGGAAACAATGAAGCAAAAGTACCCTCACCTCTTCGACTAGGCCTCAAGTATAAAATTTCAAGGACGAAATTTCTTAAGGGCGGAAGAATGTAACGACCCAAACTTTTTGAATATTATATTAACTTACTCTTAATGATTTAATAGAGATGTTAATGGTTAATGCAGAAAGAGGAGTCGATGGCTTCATCCAGTAGACTTGAACCTTATGAAGCCCACTTACCAGAGCTTGGGAAGGAGGTGGCATCTTTGGGCTTTGCTTTGGACCAAGCCCAAGCCGAACTTCAGAGTGTCAAGCTTGAACAGAAACGCCTGCGAGAGAAGTTCAAGTTAGTAGAGATTACTACTTGGGAAATGTTATCTAAGTCTCCCTTATATTCTCTCACCATAGCACACCTTACACTTATGTCATATGTAGGTGTTATAAGGGGCTATGTGACGAGACTGTAGGTTCTTTGTGAAATCCTTTGGGATGAATAAATTGATATTTCTTCTTTTAGTGATGTTTGTGAAATTTCAAATGTCTGGATAATTTTAGGATGTATTTTAATGATGAATTTTGAAAAAAAAAAGGATATTTTAAAATATTTATGTAAACCTTAAATAATTAATGATGTGTAATGATTTTCAAAAAATGGTCTTCTGCAAAAGTGTTCAGTAATGAATTTGGAGTCTAATAAGATCAACTTAATTTTTGATGAATAGTAAATTATGAATAGTGATTTTACACTTAGGATTAGTAATGTGACCAAATGGATTATTAATCTCACTTAAAGAAAGTTTTAATATAATTTAGACACCTTGATTAAGTAATGTGATTCAATAAAATAGTTAAATAAGGGTTTCATAAATTACTAGTCAAGTATTAGTTTTTTTCATGTGAATAGTGTTTTTTAATTAAAAATTAAATTAAAAATAATTTGAAAATTACTTTTATAAAATGGTCTTTATTTTTGAACTCAGAGAATCAATATTATTTTATGGTACTTTTTGGGGTTTTTTCTGAAAAAAAATGAATTTTCAGTGAATAGTAAAAGTGCAGTTTTAGGGTTTCTGTATGTTTAATGACATAATAAATGTGTCATAATGATTTAATGAGATATTTTATGGGTTGTCCGACCAAAGGTGATGAATTATTGTATCGGGGGCCCCATTTGGCCTAACTCCATGGAAAATACCTTGGGAGAGCCCATGTTTTTGAGAAAACCACTTGTGAGGTGTCCCTTGAAATTATTAAAGTATCACCTCGCCTTCCCTATAAATACCCACCCTTTCCTCCATTAGTTTTCACTCCCAACTATCCACAAACGAAGCTCTGGACTCATTACCTCCCAATGAGTCATCCCAAGGTTCCCCCAATCCCTCATGGTCCAAACCTTTGAGTTTTAAGAGTTACGTTTTAAGGTAAGGGATCTGACCTCTCTCTTTCTTTTCAAGTAATCTCTTTTATGTCATTTCGTTTATGATCCATGTTCTTATGTTAGAGGATGTTCTTATATATTCATGTTACTGCCCTTTTCATGTTCATATGATGAGAGACCCCCTATATCTCTCATCAATTCGTTTTAAAAATGTTTAAGTGGCGCCGTTAGGCTGCCGAATTTTTAAGGGATTCTTTCACCCTTCTCATTTTTCAAAGTTCTACTTTCATGTCAACACTTTCAAGTTTCTTTTTATTATGTTGGGGTATGATCTCTATATATATCATACTGAACTTTTATGTTCATATTATGAGAGACCCTATTTGATCTCGTCAATCCATTTTTGTTGAAGTTTAAGTGACGACGTTAGGCTGCCAAATTTTCATAAAAGAAATCTAATTTTTGTCTTCCTTCCATGTTTTTCATCTCAAATGGTATGTCCTTAAAATTTCCTTAAAATGTTCTTAAATACTTTATATTATGTTCCCCTACTGTTTTATGGATCATTTATTAGTGGGTGACCCATGTCCCTTCTCTTTTCAATGTTTTCTAAAACCTCATAACATAGTCGTTATGCTACAGAATTTCCGTCTCAAAATGTCTCTCTATTTTTCTAATGTTCTTTTATTTTATTAAGTGAATACTCAAAGATCTATCTTTTATAGGGGTATTCACATATATACCAAGTTGTTCTATTTTATATTCTGGGATTTACATACATGAGACCCACCTTCCTTTTCTGTTGGTTTTAAAGTGACACAAAGATCATGTCTTTAAAGCAGTTTTTAAAATGTTATGATTATGAAATGAAACCCATTTATTTTATGCTATATGGATTGTTTATGAAATTATTGATGATGATATATGTGGATCACATGATTATAAAGACAAATTTAAGGGTGCGACCTGATAGTGCTCCAATTCATTAGGGAAAGACTTAATCTCTAGAGATTACCATTTAGACTGATACCTTGGTGAATAACCTTGGTAATTTTTATTGACACCATGGGGATGGACCTTGGTGAAACGGAAATTATTGTCTTTGTAAAATGTTTTAGACACATCTTAAAGTTATGAAAAATGATATTTTTATTATGATATTCCTCATTATTTCTTTCTCATTCCTTAAAGTTCTTTTCATGACCTTATTGAAGTATCTCAAGTTCACATGTAAAATGTTTCTCTTGTTTCCCTTACAGGGCCTTCTGCTCACCCTTTCTTTTGATGTACGTCCCCAGGTTATGAGATGCAGCAATGAACCTAGGATGAACTTAAGAAGAAGCCTTTAAAATGTTTAAAAAGAATGTTTTATGTTGTTTTCATGTATTATGTTCCTTGTTTCCAAGACATTAAGCCTTAAAGATCCTCAGTTTTGTGTAATGTAATGAAAGTTATGTTATAAAAAGGCTGGATGCCATAAACACCATCAACATCAAAACATATCAAAATAACCAGTTGAGGGTGATTTAAATAACAACTTGAAAATTGCTATTTTTGTGACTATTGGACAACTAAATCAATATTGTAACATTTCATTTGGTCCTCCTCATGTTACTATGGAGTCTAAAGTAAGATATGACTTAACTGAGTAGAAAAAATTGTTTCATGGATTATTTGATGATGGAAATCAAGAGATATATTGTGATTCTTAAAAATATTCAAAAAAATATTTTACACTAAAGTTGTACCATATCAAATGCCTATGTGGAATTACAAATAAGGCAATGTACATGATATTTTAATTCTTGTGTGATTCATTTATGGAAGCTAAGATCTCTGAGTATTTTTACAGTATAAAAACATTTGTTTACAGGATTGTTTAGAATTATACAATAATACAATCTTGTCCCAATTATTGTATGCTTTATTAGGATGAGGATTCAAGTAGATGTGTAACGCCCCAACCCCAGTTACCTAGATTCGGTGCATTATTTTAATACATTGGCATGATTACAAGTAATCATGTTCCGAAGGACCGATCAGTTTAGCATTCTAGGAAACTCAATTACATACATGAATGTTACATTACACTTTATAACATACAAAACAACATAAATAATACTTTATGAATGCCTTTATTCCCTTAGTTTAACCCCGCATCTCAATAAAAATACACTTCCTAGAATCCTGAGAAAATTAAAACATAGAAATAGGTGATCTCAGATGCTCAGTAAGGATAACAATATATTAGAATCTTTCATAAATAAGCATAAACATTTAAGGAAATGTATTAGAATAAAACAAAAGCCTTTTAAATTTAAACTTTAGCATAATATGGAAAAGATGAAATCAAATAATGCCATTTATTGATTCACATTGATATTATACTAGTCGAATAATCACATGAAATATCAATAGTCTCTTTCATAATAATGGAATGCATAATTCCAAACTTTAATTTCTGTCTCAAGGCCTCGTGCCAGGACCTAGGGGCTAACTGTAACCGGACCCCAACCAGGAGAGCCTCTGTAACCGGACTCCAACCTAGAGAGCCTCTGTAACTAGAATCCAACCCAGAGAGCCTCTATAACTGTACTCCAAGCCGGAGAGTCTACTATAACCAGACCCCAACCCAGAGGTCTTACTTTTACTGGTCCCCAACCAGGAACATACTAGTCCAACACATTCATCTTAAGAAGAGGATGAAATATAACATAAACATTCGTATTAAAACCAGCATATGAAATGTAAATACTTTATCCATAAACCATGAATGGTATAAAAAACACATCCACAATCAAAAATATCACAAAATATTCAATACAATTTGGAAGATTTGACTCAGAATAAATCAGCTTCAAACAAGTTTAAAATCCATTAAAGGATGATGACATAGATAAAAATGATCAGTGAAATGATTTGAGAGAAATACCCCTTTTCATGAAAACCATTAAAAGTCACACAATTTAGAACAGATGGCATTTAAATACATTTTTGAATCAAATTATCCCATACCACTTTGAAACTTTTTAAAATAATTATCATTACAAAACATTCATGTCCCTATAAATAAATCCTTAAAATCATTTTGAAAACATTGACATTAATTAAAGGGTTTTGAAAGATAAATAATTAAAATATTTAATATGATGTTATAATTAAATATACCCGACCATAAAACCTTAAAATATTCCTTTTGAAATCATTTTTATAAAATATGGGTATCTATGATAAGTATGTCCCAGAAAATACTTACACATGAACAATCTCAGATAATAATGAGATTGAGGAAATAACCCATACCTCGTTGTAATCAATTGAGTCGTATGAAATATAGTCAATAACCACCAAATGAATCACAGAATATCATGAATATAAACAGAATCATGATAATATATATCAAATGGCAGTACACAATACACCACATGCAATAAATAAGTGGTGAACAATGGAAATATCACGAAATTAAAAGTGAGATAAAAAACCCCTTACATTGTACTTTCCTTTAGTCGAGGGTATGTTTAACAAACTTTATAAAGAAAATAGTATGATATTAAATTATACCAAAACCATATTAATATTTATTATATTATACAAGATTCATTTATGACTTTACACTACCCATTTAATTATAATTTCCATGTTAAATTAACATTTCGGGTAGTAATCACTTTCATTATCATACGTATTTTAACTTTTTATTCTTGATCATATCATTTAGATCCTGATTTAAATAATTCCAGAATATAAACCATGATTTATATATCATATATATTTATAATATAATTATTTATAATATATAGTTATATGAAATGGAAAACAAAGTTTATGGAGATGGTAGGCTCTACGTACGCATAAACATTGTTTCTATTTTCATATCATATTGAACGGAAGTAAGTGAATAAGATATATATAAGTACATAGATACATACATATATATATATCTCCAATAGCATTATTATTCCATATATTACTTACTTATTAGTAATATATATTTTTATAATTGTCGATGAGTGGTGAACGTGGAAATGAATCTCATCACGTCGTGGAGACGGTAATCCGTGCATACGCACGAGCGACAATATAATTTCCTTAAAGGTGTGGAATTGGATGGTATATTTATTTTAATGAGACATTATAATGGTTTTTTTCATTATTTATATACATATTACTCATCATTATATCCATCCAAATAACATAGTTTTGAATAACAAATTACACCACAACGTGGAGACGGTAAGTCGTACGTACGCACGCATGGTGACATTATCATTAATAGGATGGATATAATAATGAATATGGTTGTGCCATATTTATAATAAAATCAGATTATATGTAAGGTACTGGAATAATTATTTTGGTATGGTAATAAAAAATAAAGAGTAAGTTGTAGAAGAAAAGAACTTGAAAGAGGGTGGTTAAATGATTACCTCTTCTTCGGGTTTTGCCTTTTGATTTGATCAAACGGGCTTCATAGGATGGATTTCTGACCAAAAGATTTCCTCTAGGATAAATATATGATAGTTGGAGGATATTTGGGCAGGTTTTGGTCGAGAAAAATGGCTTTGTAGGTGTGAATTTGAGAGAAGGGGAAGTTCCCTTTTATAAGAGGGGTGAGGGGCACCTTAGGAAAAGATGGAAATATTATTTTTTAATAAAATCATTTTTGGTTTCTAATGGATAAAAATGAATTATTTAAAGGATAAGGTGGGTATGGGTCTAAAAAAACTCAACCAATAGGGTTTATATAGGTTTGGGTCACTATATTAACCTTATCTTTTAGATTTAACTCTTAGTTAAATAGTTTGACATTTACCATGTCTCTTTGTATTTTTATGTTATATGGTTAATAAACATACTATAAACTTCCAAGAGAAGTCCAAGTGGTTCATTAATGACATATATAATAGTATTTAAGCCCTTTGGCCGAACCTTAGATTTTTAGGAATAGATTACCAATTAATAATAAAATATTTGTTTTAAAAACTCTTTTAAGTCAATTTTGACATTATTTAATAATGGACTTTTTTTAATGTCCTAAGAACATCATTACTTCAAAATAAATACATTTAATAAACCCTAATATGTCATAGTCACCTATAAAATTTTTTTATGGAATAAAAACATTCAAATTATATTTATTTTAGCATTTATAATATCCTTTATTTGATTATTTCATTAATAAGGAAAATACTGCATCATTATTGTGTCATACATTAATATATTTATTTTTTTTCTAAAAATTTTAAATAAAATATCCTGAGGTATGAAATCTTTTTATCTTTTTAATGAATATTTATAGATGAATATATAAATTATATAACCTCGTATATAAATTTTTTTCTAAAAGATATTTGTTTTTGTTATTTTTGTCTTTACTTTAGATTATTTTATATAAAATGTCATTATTACTCCCTGGTGGCTCCATGGGGTCCCAAAATCGACCCAAGGATTCCCATGGTCAGACATGTATCCTCCAATAGAGTTAGGACATGTGTTAGGATAATTTAATATTATTATAATATTATTTTTTAACCTTATTTACTAGATTTACCCCTTTAACCACGGTAAATAAAATATTTACTGAAGTAAATATTCCTAATGTCTAAAAATAAATGTTTTCTATTTACAACATTTGGACCTCCTGGTTTCAGATATGGAATCCATTTTTTCCAATTCAAAACATAGAAGTGCCAGAAATTAATTTAAAATTAATTCCTCTTGTCAAAACAAAAAAGTGTGTTTTTATAAAACAATAACTATCAAAAGATTGACAATTGTTTATGTAAAATTTAAATGTGATATTACTTATAATGACCTATATTGTATTAAATGATATAAATATAATCTAATTTTACTTCCAACCCATTCAAATGATTCCTTTTGAAAGATAAATCTTTAAAACATTTAAAATGATGATCTACTTAAATAGACCCTCCCCTAAAACCTTAAAATATTCCTTTTTAAATCATTTTTATAAAATATGGGTATCTATGATAAGTATGTCCCAGAAAATACTTACACATGAACAATCTCGGATAATAATGAGATTGAGGAAATAACCCTTACCTCGTTGTAATCAATAGATTCACATGAAAAAATAGTCAATAACCTCCAAATGAATCATAGAATATCATGAATATAAATAGAGTCATGATAATATATATCAAATGGCAGTACACAATACACCACATGCAATAAATAAGTGGAGAACAATGGAAATCTCACGGAATTAAAAGTGAGATAAGAAACCCCTTACCTTGTACTTTCCTTTAGTCGAGGGTACGTTTAACCTCCTGTATAAAGACAATAGTGTGTTATTAAATTATTCCAGAACCAAATTAGTATTTATGATATCGTACATGATTCATTTATGACTTTATACTACCCATTTAATTATAATTTCCATGTTAAATTAACATTTCGGGTAATAATCGCTTTCTTTATCGTACGTATTTTAACTTGTTATTATTGATCATATCATTTAGATCATTATTTAAATACTTCCAGAATATAAAACATGATTTATATATCATATATATTTAGAATATAATTTTTTTTAATAGATAGATATATGAAATAAAAACAATGTTTATTGAGAGGGTAGGTTGTATGTACGCATAAACGTTGTTTCTGTTCTCATATCATATTGAACGGAAGTCAGTGAATAAGATATATGTAAGTACATAAATAACTATATATATATAAATATATATATATATATATATCTCCAGTAGAATTATTATTCCATATATTACATACTTATTAGTAATATTTATTTTTATAATCGTCGATGAATGGTGAACGTGGAAATGAATCTTATCACGTCGTGGAGACGGTAATCTGTACGAACGCACGAGCAACAATATCATTTCCTTAAAGGTGGGGAATTGGATTGTATATTTATTTTAGAGAGACATTATCATGATATTTTAATTATTTATATACATATTACTCATCATTATATCCATCCAAATAACATAGTGTTGAATAACAAATCACACCAAGGTGTGGAGACGGTAAGCCTTAGGTACGCACGCATAGTGACATTATCATTCATTGGATGGATAGAATAACGAATATGGTTGTTCCATATTTATAGTAACATAAATGTATATTTAAGGTACTGGAGTAATTATTTTGGTATGTTAATAACAAAGAAAGAGTAAGTGGAAAAGAAAAGAACTGGAAAGAGGGTGGTTAAATCATTACCTCTTCCTCGGGTTCTTCCTTTTGATTTGATCAAACAGGGTCCTTAGGATGGCGTTTTCACAAAATTAATTCCTCTAGGATTAATCTATTATAGTTGGGAGGACATTTATCAGGGTTTGGCCAATACAAATGGCTTTTTAGGTGTGAATTTGAGATAAGTGGAAGTGCCCTTTTATTAGAGGTGTGAGGGGTACCATAGGAAAAGATTGAAATATTATTTTATAGTAAAATCATTTTCGGTTTCTAAAGGATAAAAATGAATAATTTAAATTAAAAGGTGGGTATGGCTCTCAAAACACTCAACTAATAGGTTTTAGATAGCTTTGGATCACTATTTTTACATTATCTTTTAGATTTAACTCTTAGTTAAACAGTTTTACATTTACCATGTCTCTTTGTATTTTTATATTATATGGTTTATAAACTTACTAAAAACATCCAATAGAAACCTAAGTGGTTCATTAATGAAATATATAATATTATTTAATCCCTTTTCCTAACCTTATATTTTTATAAATATAATATCAATTAATAATATAATATTTGTTTTAAAAACTCTTTTATGTCAATTTTGACATTATTTAAAAATGGATTTTTGTTAAAGTCCTAACAACTTAATTACATCACAATAAATACATTTTATAAACCATTAAATGTCATATTCACCTATTAAATTTTTTTTGGCATCAAAACTTTCAAATTATATTTATTTGAGTATTTATAATATCATTTATTTGATTGTTTCATTAATAAGGAAAATACTACATCATTATTGGGTCATATATAAACATATTTATTTTTTGTCTAAAAATTATAAATAAACTATCCTGAGGTAGGAAATCTTTTTATCTTTCTAATTACTATTTATAGTCGAATAGATAAATTTTATAACCTCATATAAAAAAATTTTACAAAAAGATATTTGCTTTTGTTACTTTTGTTTTTACTTTAGAATATTTAATATAAAATGTCATTATCACTCCCAAGTGGCTCCATGAGATCCCACAATCGACCCACGGATTCTCATTTTTTGGAAATGTATCATCCAATATGGTTAGGACACATTTTAGGATAATTTAATATGATTATAATATTATATTTTAACCTTATTTACTCGATTTACCCCTTTAACCACGGTAAATAAAATATTTACTGAAGTAAATATTCCTAATGTCGAAAAATAAAAGTTCCTATTTACAAAATTTGGAACTCATGATTCCAAATATGTAATCCATTTTTTCAAATTCAAAACACTCAAGTGTCATAAATTAATTTAAAATTAATTCTCGTTGTCAAAACAAAAAAGCGTGTTTTTATGAAATAATAACTATCAAAAGATTGACACTTGTTTATGTCAAATTTAAATGTGAAATTACTTATAATGATCTATATTGTATTAAATGATAAAAAAAAATAATCTAATTATACTTCCAAACCATTCAAATTCATAATTTATCACTATTAATTATTTCGATTAAAAAATTTATTTTTAATTAAAATTTAGTAATTTTCACAATTCATCAAAATATGAAAGTTATCAGAATAGTACCAAAAATTTATAAAAAATAAATTTTTATGTCTTGATTCTAAATAATAATTTAATTAAATTTAATTTAATATATAACATTTTCAAATATTTGTTTTAAAAATGATTCCCTGTTAAAAGGCGGTAAAATTGCATTTTTTGAAAAATTCTTATTTTATCTGAAAAAATGAATTTGTTCTTTAATTATGTATAAGAATCTCATAATATGGATTATAAAATTATAATTATTATATAAAGTTCAAAATTCAGTTAATAATATTCATAACCGCTTTTGAACGGCTAGTTTGGTAAGTCATGGTGCATTTGAACTCGGTGTTGCGTGTAGTGAAAGTTATTGAATTACTTTGAAGAAATAACGTACTGTGAAATCTTGCGGTGTAATAAGAAGGGATTGTAAAATATGTTCTTATTGTAGATGGAAGTCAGTGGGTGATGTTGGAAGTTTGATTCAACATTCTAATATGATGAATAAGAAAAGGAACACACATGTAAAGGTTTTGTGTTACTTTCCTTTAAAGCTTCGATTTAAAAGATTAATTATGTCATCAAAAACTATCAAGAACATGAAGTGGCATTCAATATATAATATCAATGACGGGTTAATGTGACACTGATGATAATTAAAATCATGTAATTAATTTTATTTGTTACATAAAATTTCTAATTTGTTCCTAGGAATGTGCGATTGGGATTGGATGCTGATATATTCAACCCATTTTGGACTATGAGAACCAGTTATAGCATATGGCTGGTTGTTTTGATCCCTTACAATCTTTCACTGTTGATGTGCATGAAAGAAATGTATTTTATAATTTCAATGATTATTCCTGCAAAAAAATGACTGTAAATGATATTTATTTATACTTGTATCCTCTAATTGAATAATTATAGGAGTTATGGAGAAACAAGGTTTAGACATTTGATGCATCTTCAAGAACAATGTTTAAAATGAAATATCCTCTAATGTGGACCATTAGTGACTTCCCTGGACTTGGTAATTTAGCTATTTTGAATACATGCACTAGTTTGGCATGTCCAATTTATAAATATTATTTTCATCCCGAACGAATACTTGTAACGTACTGGCTCGACTAACCACTAAAATGATAGCCAGACCGGTCACCAATTAACCTTAAGTGCATCTCCTCGAATGGAATAGGTTTTTGACTAGCATTGAGGTCCTAGGGTGTGTCTGTGGGGTGAATATTCCCTCATATATTAGAGTTTTACTAATGATAAACAACAAATAATGGACACAAAATTCATAAGCAAGAATAGAAAGGTGCGGAAGTATATTACAATAACTGAATATAAGTGGAAATTTCTAAATTACAACAATGCATGTGTGACAGAGGATGGTACAAGTTCATGTAGTGAAAATTTAAAATAATACATATAATGTAATGAAAGAAAAAATTCCCAATGACTTTCTTCATAAGAATCATGAGCTCTATCTCGGTCATGTGCTCTTAACTCCCATTTACTAGCAAACAGCAAACACAATCAACCCAGGTTCTGCAAATATAAGTTCTACACAGGTACCCTAGTGCAATGGTGGCCCATGCTGGGTGTGATATAATAATCCCAGTAGTCTGACACCCACGATTCCTAGTCCAATATAGTTCATGAATATAAATTATAGCAGTGTGCAGGTAAAAAGAAATATCAAACATAATATAATAAAAAAATAACAACCTATCTAGGTTCCTTAGGGACACCTGACAGCTATACTAGCTTCAGCCTAGTCCAAAGTCTTATCCATACCCAAGGGTTATCACATTTTATTTCCCATGTTACTATTCTTAATACTTAGTGGAATTTCCATTGTACCATTCACCGTTTAATAGCACATAATTGAATGATCATGTTGGATTTCATAATATTTAGCAGAATGTTCATGCTACCATTCACCATTTAATAGCACATAATTGAATGATCATGTTACCAATCATAATACTTGGAATAATATTGATGTTACTAATCACTATTTAAAATCACATAATTGACAACATCATATATCTAAACAACCGATTAATTAAATTTCTAATTAATTAATCGCACCAAAAAATTTCATACCCCATAATTAATTCACCTATTAATAATTAAATTACTTACATAAATATATTCCAATTAATTGCAAAAATAATTATCTGAAAAAGTAATAATAATAATATACCATAATTAATTACACCATTAATTATCTCAATTCAATATATCATTATCCCATAATTTTTTCCTCAATTCATTATCTCAAATAATAATATATATATCACATAATTAATTCTATTTTAAATTATCCCAAATTTCCAAAATTTCATAATTCTTTCATTAATTAATTTACCACATTAATTAATTCTATTAAGAAATTTAATTTCTAAAGAACAATAGAAATTCATTAATTTTCATACATGAAATCAAAATCACGACTATGGGAATTGAATATTAGACCACCTACTTGGGAAAATCTATTTAATAATGTGAATGAAGGTCATACTCCAAACATTATGTTTCCCAACAAGAAATCAAATCATAATGAAAACAAAATTAAGGAAACAAAGCATAAAAGTCTAATCATTAATTTTTAGACTAGAAGACAATGCACCTCTATCAAGGTGTTTTATTATATAAAAATAATTTTTTTTATCAAACTAATAATTTAGCATGTCTAAGATATTCATCCAAAGATCACAATTCAATTAATCAAAGGAATCATTAATTAGGAGACAAATTCATTCTTAAATTCAAATGGGTAATGTAAGGGGATCATATCTTAAGATAAGAGAAGCAATTAGAATGCTTCGTCCCTTGACACTATTATTAGCGACCACTCGAAGCTTCTCCTTCATACCTCTGTTCATATGAACCATCACATATACATAAGGACCCCTATCCCCTATGCACATATTCCCATGGCCATGAATATCTATAAGGGTATCTTTAAATATAGATTATATATTCATATACCTATTTGCACTCACACATGAATGCAATTTTCATATATATAGATAGGCAGACATATCCCCCAATATATATTCATTCTGCTATAAGAATGTATACATATAATTTGGGAAATTAAATATATATTTTTCTACATATGCATATGTGGTGAGTCACCTTTAACTCTAGTGACTAGAACCCACCTCTAGGAGGACAAAAATGCACTAAAAATGAAACTAGGGTCTTAAAATCACTAAAATACCTTAAATTTAACTCAGATAGTCAAGGAAATAAAAGTAAAACCTTACCTCAAGTGGTGAGGGAAAGAAAGAATGTAATAATCTAATTCTCCTTTGGTAGTAGATGTCGAAACACACCCAAAGGAGTCCTAGAAGATGCACTGCATGCCCTAACATCATAAGAAAAACCAAAAATAAGATAAACCCTTAACCTAGGCTTTGTCAGAATGGCCTAAGGTGATGGGGAGATGAAAATAGACCCAAAAAAGAAAAGAATAGGGAGATTATTCCTTACCTCAATGAGTCAAAGATAAAATGTGATGAAATATAGGTAAAAATTGAAGAACAAGGGAGTCATTGGGGGTGTGTTGTGTCCGGTCAAGGATAGTAAAGGGAGGGTTACAATGTGATATCCGAGAGGGGAGACAAGGGGATACCCCACTTTTAGGGTTATAACTTACTATTATTATTATTATTATTATTATTATTATTAAAACATTTCTTTATTTTCATTATTTTCCATTTATCCTAATTGAATTAAATTTTTTCTTTATTCTCATTTATATAATTTAATTTCCTTAAAAATAATACAACACATAAAGGTGTTCCAAATCTCAAAATTGTGTTACAAAATTATGTATCAAAAATATCCCATCCAGTAAATGGAAAAAAATCTAATACCTTGGAATTAAATCTGGTACAAAAATACAGGACTCTACAATCTCTCCACCTTAGAACTTATCATCCATGAGAATCCTTCAGAAACAACAAAAACATCACCTGGACTATAAGGTTTGTGAATTCTCATCCAAATGGTCATGTTGAATTTTCAAACACTAAATGCACCTCAAATCATTTCTCAATTTCACATTACATAATTCGTAAATACCCAAGCTAATGCTTGATTTCCAAGTGAAACATCAAAACGGAGCTCACCCAAGCCTACTAAGATCGAGACATTATCACATCCTCATCTCCTTAAACATTATCTGGTGGTGATCCCCACATAATGATTAACCATTAAAAATGATCCAATTCTGATCCATGGCACCTCCACCATCGAAAAACCCGAACAAATCACATTACTTTAGCATTCAAGGGATGCTGGTGTGATTCTGGAACGATCAGCAGATGATTCCCCATTACCCTCATTTAGCCACATCGAGAGAGCTTCTAATGAAAATCCCTAGCAGAAAAAAACTACACTCTTTTCCTCCTAAAAATTTTCTAGGAACAATCCTTCACTGACTGATTCATTGAAAAAGGTATTCAACTAATCGAGCCACTCCTTGAGACCATTCAGAAGATACTCGGCATAAAGGGATGGATTTTTACAAATAGAACTATGATGCCTTCTCCCAAGTAATATTTCTTTCACCATGAACACATCCACTAAATTCCATACATGGAATCTGGTGACATTACTTGGATAAAAAATTACCTAATCATTTTAGAGTTATCACACCACAGCACGAACCATGATTTAATCCAGATTCAACCCACTAGAATCGTCACCCCTTTTTAAGTCTCACCTCTGACTCTAAAAAAAATTGGGATATCCTCATATTCAAATGTTTGTAGTCCAAGGAACTAACCCAAGAAGTTCATACTCCATTCATACCAGTGCGACATTGGCATAATCCAAAACGTCCACATCAAAACACTGACCAAGCCCATAGCAACATCCGTCTGGCAGTCAGGTCAAAAGAAATTGATGGTTTTTGAGTGTTCATCCAAGTATTTTCTATATGGGAACCCAAGTATCACTCGATACTAACCATGCCTTAAAAACCCACACATCTGTATGAAAAACTGATAAAACCACCCAAACAATCCCAATGGCATTTAAAGATTTATCATGATATAAGACCAATGCCCGAGGAATTTCTAACCTACTAAAACCAAACATACATGATGATCATTCCCTCAACAAGGGTAAAATATACCATGACCAACCATCTAAAAAACAGTGCCATTTAGAAGCTAAAATAATGTTCTACTAGGGACAATGACACCCAAACAACACCAAACATCACAAAATATCATGGGATTTGGAAAGGCATTTTAAACACTAAGGGTTCTACCTAGCTTGGGAGAGCCTATTAAAAAAGATAAATTAATCAACCGATAATGGGTTCATGCCTATGAAAGTCACTAGGCTCAAAATATAATCATCTTATCTGTTGCTAAAAAAACTATGGAAAACTCTCAAGTTTCTAATATAAGTCTACTCAAAAGGAAAATTTCAAGGTTCCCTTAAATGAGGTTCTATATGAATGATACCTCTAAGGTTCCTACTTAAGCCATTTTATGATTCACTTTTAATATTTATAAAGTTATAAGATTTAATTAAAACATGAATTACATCGTTTTAAAACAAAATAACTTGGTATAAGACAAGTAAAACTAGGTAAGTCTCATAAAACTTCATTTTCAAACATTTATAATTTATTGACATCCTGTATTTATTAGAAAATTCATCAAATTAATTAATTTTAATAGAAAAGGAGACCTAAGAGGGTCTTATAAGCCAAACAGGGTTCATTAACATGAAACCCAACAGCAGTTGATTAACCATTAAAATAAAAACTCACAAACATGTCATCTTATATGAAACATGCCTCAACTGACCTACTTCGGCCTAGTTGTGCATTTGTAAAAGTAATCACAAGTCGTCATAAAGGAAACCATTCATTCATATCAAATTTAAACAAATTTATCCCTTTATCCACATCAAGCATATACCACATGGCCATATATGTAATGGTTCAATTATATGGGTGGCTATCTACCAATCTATAAAGTGCCCATCCACTCTACAGGTTGGTATTTAGTTCCCATTTTAATCAAAAAATTTCACCTTAACATGCGATATCTAGTAGATATTTTTATTTTTATAAGGTTCTATAACATTTATAAGGTTCCATTGATGTTTTCTGTATATGGGTTAACCTTTTCAAAATTATAAGGTTCACATACACATTACAATTGAAAACTGGTTCTCATTTCAAATAAAAAGCAATTTATTTATCCCAAGAAACCAATTACATATCATAACAAAGCTATAATTTCATAAAAAGTTGTAAACACATAATGATGATAATGAAAATTTAGTCATGTTAGAAAAATAATAAATATAATGAACACAAAGAATTACGTTGAACTCAAGGCACACAATCATACTCAATAGGAAAACTACTAATGCAATAATATTTCATTGCATATGAATAGAATGTTAATGTTATTATGTTCCTAATAATGACGCATGCAATGTTACTTCCTTGTCATACAAGGCCATGGTCATAATTTTATAAATCCCATAAATTCATAAATCCATAAGCAGTGGAAATTAAACCATTCAGTCGAGGTGAAATAAAAATCAATTGTAATTAAAAATAGCATGAACTTCAATTATATCCCTAGAAACATGTCCATTTCCCCATGGATGGGGTGATCAGTCCCAAACACTACTATTTATTAAGTGCCAACACCTTCCTTTTCTCATATCTACCAACCCAGAATAGTAAGATAGAGGATAAATAACCTCTGATACAACTTTATAACATCTTTTTCTGATTGACTGCTAAAATAGTAGCCAGACTATACACCACATGACCTCAAAAACATATACCCAGATGCCATAGGCTGCTGAATAATAATGAGGTTCTTGGGTGTTTCCTTGGGGAAACTATTCCCTCATAGATCATAGTATTCATAGTGATAAAAAAAAGATAATTGATAGTTAAAGCATAAAAAAGAACAGATAATAGTGGAAGTATATTACAATAACTGAATATAAGTGGCTAACTCCAAATTATAACAATGCATGTAGGATAGAGGATACTAAATGTACAAGCAGTGAAAATTGAAAATAAGCAACATAATGTAATGCAAGAAAAACTACCTTATGATTAGCTCCATAAGAATCTTGAGATTGAGCTCAATCATGTGATCCTAAAATCCATGTATTAGAAAACATCACAAGCAATCAACCTAGGTCCTCTAAATATAAGGTCTACTCTGGTACCCCTGTGTAATGGAGGCTTGATCAGGGTGTGATATAATAATCTTAGTCGGATGAAACCCATGGTTTTTATTCCAATGTTGTCCATTAATATAAATTAAGGTAATGTTCAAGTATCGATAAATATCAAATAGAACTGAATTAATAAATAACAACCCATCCGAGTTCCAAAGGGACACCTGAAGACTATGATAGATTTGGCCTATATCGGAGTCTGATTCTGCCCCAAAGGATATCACATTTGAATTTCCATGTCACCAACATTAATACTTAGCCTAATGTACAGGTTACTATTCACTATTTAATAAAAAATAATTGAATGATCATGTTACCATTCATAATAATTGGTCAAATGTCTAAGTTACCATTCACCATTTAATAGCCCATAATTGAATGAGAACTTTACCATTCATAATACATGTCTGAATTTCCGTGTTACCATTCACCATTTAATGACACATAATTGAAAACATCATATATCTCAATAACCCATTAATTAATTCTCTAATTAATTAATCATACCCACAATTCTTATATACCATAATTAATTCACAAAATAATTATTAAATTCCTTAAATAAATATCTCACAATTAATTTCACTATTTATATCTCAAATAATTATAATAATATCTCATAATTAATTCCACCATTAATTATCTCAATTCAAGATATCATTATCTGATAATTAATTTAAAAATTAATTATCTCAAATAATAATATCTAAATCACATAATTAATTCTATAATTAATTATCCATAATTTCATCAATTTCTCAATTTCTTCATTAATTAATTTACCACATTAATTAATTATATTATAAAATCAAATTTCTAAATAACCCTATAAATTCAATAATTTTTTTACACAAAATCAAAATCACAAAAATGGGAATTAAATATTAGACCACCTACTTGGAAAAATAAATTTAATAATTTGAATAAAGGCCATGTTACAAACCTTACATGTCCAAAAAAGATGTCAAAGCTTAAAGAAAACCAAACAAATACAACCAAGCATAAAATTATAATAATGACTTTTAGCTTAGAAGATAGTATACCTCCATCTAAGGATCTTATTATACAAAATGACTTTTTTATCAAACAAATAATTTATAATATTTAATAATTTCATCCAAAAATAAAAATTAAATTAATTGAAGGAATAATTAAATAGGAAACCAATGAATTCTTAAATTAAAAGGGGAAAAATAAAGGGATCCTACCTCAAGATAAGAGAAACAAGTCAAATTCTTTGGATCTTGAAACTTTTATTATCGAACACTCAAAGCTTATCCTTCCTACCTCTTAGTATATGAACCTTATAATATGCATAAGGACACATTTCCCCTATGTAAATATTCATATGGCCATGAATATATATAATGGGATCCTTACATATAGCTTATATAGGCATATACCCATTTACACTCACCCACATATGCACTTTTCATATATATACATAAGCACACCAATCCTAATATATATATTCACACTGTCATGGGAAAAATATACATATAATAGGAGAACATACATATATATATATATACATATGCATATGAAGTAAGTCACATTTAACTCAGGCGACTCTAACCCACCTCTATGGTGACCAAAATACACTAAAAGTAAAACTAGGTCCTTAAAATAACTAAAATTCCCTAAATATAATTAGGTTGGACCAGACAGTGAAAGTAAAACCTTACCTATGGTGGAGATGGAAAGTCAAAACAATCTAATCTTCTTCACCTTCGAAAGAAGTTTCCAAAACACACCTGAAGGAGTCCTAAAAGATGCACTACATGCCCTAAAAAAGAAAAACAAAAAAACAAATTAACCCTTAACCTATGGTTCATCCAAATGGATCCAGGTGATGGGTAGAAGAAAATTCATCCCAAAATAAGAGTGAAGAGGGAGATGAGATCTTACCTCGATGGATTGAATAGAAAACATGATGAAATTTAGGTGAACATTGATGAACGAAGAGCTAGATGGGGTGCATTTTGCGTGGATAATGAGAAGAAGGGGAGGGCTATATCATGTGATCCAAGAGGGGGAGATAAGTGGGTGACCCAAAATTAAGGGTTATAACTTAACCTAAATAATATTAATAAATATATTATTATTATTATTACATTTCATTATTTTATTTAATTATCATTTATCCACATTTACTTCATTTTTTAATTTAATTTTAATTTAGTTAATTTAATTTTCATAAAAACAACACATCCCTAAAAGTTGTTCCAACTCTTGGAATTGTGTTTTGAAGCTCGGTTTCAAAAACGGGTCATCCGTTAAATGAAAATTTTAAAATTTTCTTTGAATTTTATCCAGTCCAAAAACTAGGGACTCTACATTACCTCATAGTAAAAAAATGGTTCTTTTTGTTTCATTGAATATTTCTTGATACATATCATATATTTCAGTTGAACAAGTCAAAATTCATAGGTTCTATTGATCATAGTCAACCTCTAAAGTTGTTGATAGGTTATGAAATATTTTCATAACATGGAAATGTTGAAAAAGAATTTGGGAAGGCGCGTCATTTGAATGATAGTGGGAAATGAGTTTGAAGTCCATCGTCAAGTGAAATCGAGACACAATAATGGAAGAAAAAACATACATTCATCAAATATCTGAATTACGAATTTAATTTTTTGACAAATAATTTTCATGTTATACATATTGAGAATAATGTTAGAGAAAATGCGATCTTAAAATTTCTTAATTATCATGGAAAATTGAAGGACCATCACAATTCTTATAAGGATATACAAAAAATGAACATAAAGCATGATCTCAGACTAAATGACAATGGAAATTATGCTCCAGATATTTTTTCAATGAAAAATAGGGATAAAGATAAATTCCTTAGAATTTTAAAAGATGTGAAGGTATGTGATGCATATTCAAGTAACATCTCAAGGTTTGTTGAATTAAAGTATCGTATGTTTCATGGATTTAAATGTCATGATTCACATATTTTTTATATTAGTTACTACCATTAGAATTGCGTAGATTATTACTTGAAAAGGTAACTATAATTGTACTCTAATATTGTACATTCTTCATAAAACTATGTGAGAAAACTATATATCAATTTTATCTTGAAACCATTGGGAGATAATTTTATTGACACTTTGTGTAATGGAGATTATATTTCCTCTTTCATTTTTTATTTTCATGATGAATTTAACAATGTATTTGGTCAAGGAAGAAAAATTTGGAGGCCCAGTAAATTATCGATGGATGTATCCAATTGAGAGGTACTTTATTTATATATTTTTCATCCTAAGTAATAAAATTTTGGCACTTCATTAAAAAAATTATTTCTTATTTTGTTCATAGATATATTCGTAATTTTAAATCATATGTGTAAAATCAACCTCAACCTGAAGGCTCTATTACTAAAGGCTATTTTGAAGAGGAGTGTCCTACATTTTGATCGTGATACATGGATAATATTGATATAAGATTCAATCAACCTGGATATGTTGATGACATAATTAATCAATATAAAATACATGTAAAATCAAAAATATTTCTTACTATTACCTGATCAGTTGGGAGGAGCTCAAATGTTACACTAATAGAAATAGAATTATTACAGGAACATAGATATGTCCTACTAAATAGGGAAATATAAGATCCATTTATTGAAGATATCAGCATACACAAAAAATATAATGAGAATATGGAAATGAAATGAAAAAGATATAATAAAATATATTAATAAAAACCTTGTATAATGGTTTACATGATGTGAAAGTTCATAAAAAATGAAATCAATATGGGTATTTGGTTGACATATATATTTTGTAAATATAATAATGTAGATAACATTTTTTAGATCATTAATTCTGATACTCAAGCTTATTTTTCTGAATATTTTAAGTTTGTAGCTTGAGATCCTCCAAAACATGAAAGAACGTTCAACGCATACAATGTGAATGGCTTTAAATTTCATAAAATCAATTAGGAAGAGGGTTTAAAAACATAGAATATTTTTATATTTAAAGATTCAAAAGTGTGATACTATGGAATTCTAACTGATATTATTGAATTAAACTACCATTTTCATTTTGTAGTTGTTTTATTCAATTGTAAGTTTGGTTATATTATCAAAGGTGTTAAAAAAGATTCCTTATGATTTACTTCTATGAAATTCTCTAGGTTGATGGATTTTGGTGACTATTAATTAAATTATTTATATATCTTATCATCATAATAAAAAGTGGTATATTATATAGAATATTTCATGGAAGAAGGGTGGATCATAGTTTTTCACATAAAACAAAGCGACTTTTATGATATGGGTGATGAAGTGGAATATTTGACCTCTAACATTGAATCTCATCCACGGTAACAAGAGAACTTATTTTTTGTCATGATATTGAAAATATTAGTCTTAAAAGGGTGGATGAAGCATATGATGTAATTATGGAGTTGGATAATTACATGATTGAAGGATAACATGATTGTATGTGAAGTCCTCCATTCATTTATCAACCACTTATATTATATGTGAAGTCTTTCGTTATCATATCTAGGTATATTTTTTCAGTACAATGAATCTATTATCATTTCTATTTTTTCTACATGAATTTTTTGAAATATATATTCTTAACTTAATTTTATTTGATTAAATAATAGGAACTCCATGGACAAAAAAATATACAGATCATAGTCGACTCTCAATTGATGTTCTTTTGACCACACTGACAGATGATGATCCATTGGACTCCCTCCCTAGAGTATCTGAGACACCATCCACACCCCACCCCAATACTATCTCTCACATCCTCCAATATATCATCTTCTGGAACAACCCTTGTCATCATCCTTTCAGCATCTGATACAAAACCTCCCAATTCAGCAGGCTCAATAATGATGGAGCAGGTCGTCACTCATGTTTCTATACAGGGATATTGGAGGATGATATTTATAGGTAAAAAATTTAATGTGAATAAAATTATTGTACTTTTTCATACAACTAACTATTTTTTAGGAAATATAGAAAAAGTTTTACCAAAGATAGAAATATGAATATTTTATATTTTGATAATCTGAATAGACTAACGACAGTTGTCCCATTTGACTACTGTGAGGTCTTTGTGGATGATGTCATAGGATCATTTTCCATAGAGAGTTCTATGAAAAGAAAAAAATTGGAATAGGGGGATCATATAAAGATACAAGATTCATAGTTCATTAGTATATATAAATAGTTATTTGAATTATATGATAAGGTGAATGAATATATCCTAGGTGATATTACATCGATGGATAGTAGTGAGCAAGTAAATTAGAAAGCTTCAAAATCATTTAGTAAAAAAACTTTTATTTTTATTAAGTTTAAATTTAAATATAAAACATTATTTAATTTCCATTATAATTTTTATATAGGTGATGGTAGCTGGAATTTGAGATGGATAGGGAGAGGGTGTGTAAAAATGTTTATCAGGTAGTGATTAGGTTTCAAAATGGATTTAGAGATGACATCAAACTGAACTTATGGAACATTTTGTATAATAATTTCAAAGTATTTAGTTACATCCTTATTAATACCCTTAATTAATATTTTTTCTCAATCATGTGTATTTTCATATTATTATATAATGGATCTATTTTTATTTAATTGAAATGGGATATATGTTAATGAGTTTTGGAGGTGGGATGGATAAATTTTTTTGTGATATATTTGTTTTCTTTCTTTAGCTATTATACGGCTGCAGATTTTGTAGTTGTATTTTATTTAAAGTGATATTTAGCATCCATTTAAACCTCTATTAAATATTCCATTTTTTAATGGTCATTAAACCACCTTTATATAATGTCAAAATTTATTTTAGTAGTAGTTTTGTTGTTTTATTGTTGGTTTCCCCTCCTAAAAAATCTCTAGAATATTGCAGTTGTTTAAATTGCCTCTATATTCTCAACCTTTTTTTCAGGGGGGAAACCACCATAAAAATTTCCACTAAAAACATTTTCTACGATATTTCCAAGAACCCACAACAAAATAGAACGAATAAACATTATTTGGATGTCAATGCCAACTTTATTAGTTGTTTTTTGGAAACCATTACTAATATGTGATTTTTTTATAGTGGGGGAGGAATATTGTTAGACAAATTTATGATACAAAATCCTCTATCATTCAATGGGACTATAAATCCATTTGTAACTAATAAATGGATAAGTTCCCTAGATAAGATATTTATTGATTTAGTAAGTAAAGAATGGTAGAAGGTTATCGTGGATGTTTATCGTCTCTCAGGAGATTTTGATCAATGGTGGTACTTCATTCAAAACCCAGTGGAGGAAGAATATGTTGTGAATATATAATGGAAGGATTTTATGAAAAAATTATTGAAAAATATTTCCCTCTGGAATAAGTAGAGTATATGTAGAGACAATTATTGAGTCTAAGACAAAAAGAGGATGAAAATTTTTCCAACTATCAGGACGACTTTACAAGGTTAGCAAGGCATGTTATGGATTATGTATATAATCTAAAGAGAAATACGGATCAATTATATAATGGGATAAAACCATTCTTCTGAAGGGAACTAGTCTCACAAAATATCTCATCATATGAAGATATAGTCTCATTTTCTATCAAAATAGAGAAATAATTCTCTATGTCTTATGAATTTAAGGGAAAATGAGAAACAAAATAGGGTGGTAGAGTAAATAATAGACATAGGGAATAATAAATAGAACAATTTACCAACATAAAATACTTTTGGAATGAAACATCTTGGTTCCATCTTATAAGGAAAATTAGTTTTCTATAAGTGTGTTGAAAAAGGACACCAAACCTATGATTTCATGGGAAATAAAGAAACTACCAATATTCAATGCTATAATTTTTTGGAGATTGGAAAATTTGTAAATGATTGTTTGAAGCATCATATAAACACTTCTGAGAAAAGGAAAAGAAATAAAGGAAAATATTATGTGATCACAATAGTTGAGGTTAATGTTTCTAATGATGTGGTGGTATGTACTTTAATCATATCCTCAAATTTATATAAATCATTATTTGATTCTAGATCATCGTATTCCTTTATATATTCCTTTTCTTTCTTTAAAAATTAGATATTTCTAAACCTTAACATGGGATTTATCAGTAAATACACCTATTGAAAACCTTATTGTAACAAATATGTGTTGATCAGTTCCTATTATGACACATAAATTTGATCTAATTACTGATTTTATTATCATATCAATGGTTTAATTTGATATAATCCTAGGTATGGATTGTATTTTTAAATATAATTAAAATAAATTTATAAAGAGAAGAAAATTATGATCTGTGATGAAGGTATGAATTTATCATCATTATAGTGGATACATCATCATCTGATTTATATTTGGATCCACCTCCAGTATCTCTTCTAAATGAAGTTATTTGGGAATAAGAAAAAATATCATCTATGTATGAGGAAAGAAATCTTTAAATTGAGGACATAAATATTGTACATGAATATGTTGATTTATTTCCAGAGTATTTACCTAAAAATTCTCTAGAGTGGGAAGTTGAATTTTATTTTGATTTAATCCCCGATTAAAGGAAAAATATAGAATAATCTTTATATAATAGCCATTTTTTAATTAGTGGAGAAAAATAAAAAACTAGAGGAGTTGAGTAATAAGGTATTTATCTCCCTAGAGTTTCTCCATGGGGATCCATTGTTATTTTTTTCAAGAAGAAAGTTGGATCCCTGAGGCTATGCATTGACTATAGAGATATCAATGCTATTACAATAAAGAACAAGTATCCTCTTCTTCATATTGAGAATTTAATATATCAACTTCACAGAGCTCAATATTTTTCAAACATGGACCTTCGATCAATATATCATCAATTACATGTGAGGAAGGAAGATATTCCAAATATAGTATTATAAACTACTATGGAAATTACAAGTTTACACTAATTCCATTTGGACAGAATAATGCACCCATTATTTTTATGGATCTAATGAATACACTATTCAAGTAATATCTTGATAGTTTTTTTGTGTTATATATAAATTATATCTTGATATATACCAAAATCAATTAGAACCCTAAGAACAACTTCAATATTGTTCTAGGGACTCTTAAAAGAAAATATTTACATGGTATGTTTAGAAAGTGTGAATTATGGCTTCAAATAGTTTCTTTTCTTAGTTGTATGTTCTCTAAGGATGGAATCTCAGTTGATTTTGTGAAGAAAAAGGAAGTTCAGTAATTGATTACACCAGTGAACATAACTGAGGTATGCAGTTTCATTGGTTTAGAAGGTTACTATTGGCATTTAATTCAGAATTTTTCTTGATTATCTTACGCATTAACAAAGATTACTTGAAAAGGGGTTAAGTTTATTTTGAAAAAGGAATGTGAAAAATTCTTTAAAGAATTAAATAGGAGATTAGTGAATTCTATGATCTTAACTCTACCATCGATAAATGGTGGATTTGTGATTTATAGTGATTATTAAATGAAAGGAATTGGTTGTGTCCTTATAAAAAATGATAGAATTAATTCCTATGCATCAAGGCAGTTATAAATCATGAACAAAACTGTTCAAATCATGATTCTAAGTTAGTTTCTATAATATTCACTCCAAAGATATAGAGACACTCTCTCTATGGTGAAATATGTGAGATATATACAGATTAAAATAGTTTAAAATATATCTTCTCATAGAAAGAACTAAACATGATGCAATGATGATGTCTTGAGATACTCAAAGATTATTATTATTCAATAAACGATCACCCTAGGAAGGAAAATAAGGTATCAGATTCATTGATCTTGAAAGATCATAGAGTTCTAATCAAAATGAGGATTGAAAGGGATCTTTTGTTAATGGATCTAGTGAACATGGATATAGAAATTATTAAGAAAGGTGAAACATCTCTACTATCTCAATTGGTTTCCCAAACCTATTTATTATAAATTAATAAAATTTCCCTGTCTAAAGATGATAATTTTCAAAGAAAAATTAAATGCGTAAATGATGGGAAGTTGTAATACTTAGTGTGTGAGGTAGGAATTATGAAATTTTTTAATAGGTTTTATGTTCCCTGTATATCATATCTAAAAAAGGAATTACTGGATGATTCTCATATTTGAATTTCTCTATACACCCTAGTATCACTAAGATGATTAGATATTTTCAGGATCATTTTTTCTGGGATAATATAAAGTGTAAAATTGATGATTATGTATCAAGATGTTTAATTTTTCAATAAGTTAATGGTGAAATACAATATCCTAGAGGAGTTTGAAAACCTCAGCATATTCTTACATGTAAATGGGATGGAATTACTATGACTTTTGTCACTATATTTCCAAAAATTCCATGAAAGAATGATGCAATATGGTTAATTTTGGATCAACTAACCAAATCTAAACATTTAATCACTATAATGGATGATTTTACACTAGATCACCTTGAAATACTCAATATTAATGAAATTTTAAGACATCATGGAGAACCTATAACAATTTTTTCTGATCATGATTCGTTATTTGCATTGAAATTTTGGTAAAGTCTTTAGAAATTTTTGTATATTGAGATTCATTTGAGTACTTCTTTTCACCGTCAAACTAATGGGTAGTCAGAAAGGATGATACAAACTTTATAATACATGTTGAGATCATTCTAACATGACTTTTAAGGCATGTGGGAACATTATTTACCTTTTTTATAGTTTTCTTACAAAAATAGCATTCATTCATGTATTCAAATGGAACCATATAAAGCATTTTATGGAAAGAGATTTCATACAGGAACTTGTTGGGTTTATGTTCGTGAAAGGAGGCTTGTAGGACAATACCTTGTGAAGGAATCAATAACAAAGGTAAATACCATTACAACACATATCAATGTTTCCCACAGTAGTAAAAATATATATGTTGATAACTAGAGGAAATATTTGGAGTTTAAAGTGGGAGATCATATCTTCTTGAAGGTATCTACATGGAAGGGTGTTATAAGATTTGGAAAGAAAAGTAAACGGTGCCCTGGGTATATTAGACCTTTTGAAATCCTCGAGAGAATTAGAGTTCTGGTTTATCATTTGGCCATGCCATCTAGCCTTTCTAAATTACACAATGTGTTCCATATCTCTTTGTTAAGTAATTACATATCAGACCCAATGCATATCCTCACTTTAGTATGAATATAATTGGAACCTGATTTTTCTTACTATGAAGATCATATCCATATTCTAGACACTATACAATAGGTTTCTAGGAATCATATGACTTGGATGGTAATGGTAGATTTAAAACTTCATAAAATTGAAGAGGTGACATGGGAACCGTAGAAATTTATGATGAAGAACTAGCCACAACATTTTGTAAGGTGACATTATGGAAATTTTGAGGATAAAATTTCTTTGAAGTAAGGGGTAATATAACACCCCCAATATTTTATAGTATCCATCTTTTAAAATTATATATCTTCGATATTTTATGCTTCACACAACACTAGGATTAAAACTATAATATACTATTAAATATGATTGTTGGAATAGTAATGTGACCCTTATGAATAGTTATTTGGCCAATAGAATTGTAACTTCACCTATGAAAGTATAAATAAAATCTAGGTAACTTATAAATTATAATATAATATATTTATATCACGGAATAAGTAAATAAACAATTTAAAAATGATAAATTAAGTGTTGGTATTTTTGTGAAAAATAATTGTTTATTTACATTTTTTTAATTAATATAATGATTTAAAATAAAATTTAATTTAATGATATAGGTTCTTAATTTAATAATTTTATGTCTTATTATTATAAGATAATTTTATGAGACATTGATTAATTTTTGAAATTCTCATAAAATCTGTTATATTATTAAAATCGGAATTTTTTTAGTAAATGATAATTTTATATATAAATTAAATTTCAAAAATTTAGAAAACTATTTCCATAAAATGAAGCCTATTTTTTAATACTATATGTCATAAATGGATTGGTTTATTTTTTTTCAAAAATAGTTAAATTTTTTGTGAATAATGAAATATGGTAATTTATGGTATTTAAGCAATACATGATTTATTGAGTCGTGGATGATGTATGGCTTATGTAAGTACATAATCTCAAATCCCCACCTATATTTAATTTATTTAGTCATGGAAATCAAAACTATTCATATTCTTGATCCAAAATAATAAACTAATGAACAAAATAATCAAAAAAACAGTAGTCTCTTCCACTATAAATACCACCCCTAACCACCTATTCTCATCACACATCCAAATCATTGAATATTGTCCCATATCTACCAAGTCCTCCTCCCAAACCTCTACCAAATTTTCTGGTCTTTTTGGTCTCACCAAAAATACCATTTCAAAATTCCTTAATGTTGTTTTCAAGGAGATGAATCCAAGAAGTAAAATCCCCATTCGTTCTTCTAATTTTTCATTCAGTTTATTTTCATTTCATATACATTACTTAACTCAACTATAAAAACATTCATCATAAATCCAGTATACTATATATACTATAAATTAATTATGGTAATGGGATATCCATAATTAATTCATTTTTGTTCCCCTTTTTATTCTTAAAATGCAAACATCATTTCTGAGGTGCTGATTTATCAGCTTCGTGGATACTGAGTTTTTGTTTATCAATTAAGCCTTCAGGGCTAGTCGTGAAACCATTTTATGGTTAAAGAATACATTAATACATGTAATAAAAATTAATTAATGTTCTAAAACTAGTGTATATACATAACATTATATTATAAAACCAAACTAGTATGTTATGATAAAAAGACTCCCAAATAATCCAAATGGTTAAAATTAACACTTGTTATAATCAATCATCCTCATATCTAGAAAAAAATGATGTATAATAACATTAAATATTCTTTGAGTTTTTTAATAACATATAAATTCAATTATGGATAACTATTCCCATTTCACTTAATCTTTCATACAGGTATATAAGTTGACCAATCATGAAAACCTAGGAAACGAACACTTTGGAACGAAGCAATTTAATCTTATAATGCATCAAAAAGACCATCAATGACTTTGATAAAATTATAATAAAAAACTAAATGTTTAATTTTCATTAATTAAATCATTAATGAATCTAATTTTATTATCCAGAACATTACATACAAGTGCATAATGCTTTCTAACATAAGGTAAGGGTTTCTTCCCGAACCTCCATTTTTCTATCAGGTTCTGCTTTCTCTCTCTTTACCCCAATTTAATTATTAATTATTTTTATATAATTATTATAAACAATATTTATATGTTTCAAACTCATTTATCCCTATTAGTTCATCTTCCTTTTATGAGAAAATACATGTTTTATAAGGTTTCCATTTTTGATTCCTCCTAATAAGTAAGCCCGATTAAAGGGTATTTCCCAATTTCTTACCCATTTTCATGTACACTCCATGATATATTTTAAGACACCATTATTATTATAAAATCATTATGTTTATTAGGAAAAAATATATTAGATCTTTTGTGGTTTTATTTAAACAGTTAATCATTGTCCTCTTCAAATACACTTTTGTGTTTTCTCTTAAACCACACTAAAGTGGTCGATTTATAAATTTTATTAAAAAATTATTTTACATGTTTTCACATTAGTTAGACATATTTTATGCCAAAAATAATAATTGAATAGGAATTACCATTTCTTTTCTATTATATACATGATTACAATCAGATTTCATTACAAATACAAATGATTTTTCTTAAATAAATCTTCTTTGCAATGTAAAAAATAGTATTTCTCTCAAGAATTCCTTGATGATTTTATTGGAGTATTTCATCTATTTCAAAACCCTCTATTGAATCTTATTCTTAATCAGTATTTTTATTTTATGAAATCATATACCATATTCTATTAAATGTTTTGTGATCAATTTAAATATGGATTTTCTATCATGATACCATTAACCATATTACTCATAATGGTTAGTGATTATGTTACACTTTGGGGAAATTTATTACATTTTGTATGTATATGTTGCTTATGTTTCACCCCATTCATATGAGGAATTAATTTGACTTAATAAGTGATGGGTGAGCCCAGTATATCCCCTTTATGCACCAGTAGGTCTCATGAGACAAAAAAGATATGGATTTAGCCGAGGCCTTAACCATTTTTTTAGACATCTTGGTCAAGGCCTCGTTGCTATATTTCATATGTCCATCATTATGATTTTAGTAATTGATAATCGATGAAATTATTTGACTAGTATAATATTTATTGTTAAGTTTCATTCTATTGTGATAATTTATAGAGAATTATTTTTTCATATTTTTTCTACAATAATATGCTCGATATTATGTTTTAATAACATGTATTTTTAGTTATTCACCTTTCCTTATTTTTTATGTTTTTATCAGCTTTCATTGTATTTTTTACCCTTATTTATCATCTAAGATCACACCTTTATTATGTTTTATTTTCCCCCATGATGTGAAGATTTATATTATGAATGACTTGAAGGGATAATATAGGAGTTTTTTTATGTTTCCAAAGGAGTATCTATGATATTTTTTATTTCATGTTTTAATTTAAAACTTTTTTTTTGTTTTTCCAAAGAAACTAAAATATTCATTCCTTTAGGTTGTGTCTCTATTGTGTATTATACCAATGTAATAAAGTATGGAATCAGATTCAGGATATTGGGTACTGGGGATTTACATGCAGGACTATGTGACCCATGATCTAGAGTAAGTAGCAATAGTCCATACACTAAATATATAGAAATATTACATTTTGGTTAAGTGGTTTCTCATCTAATATGACCAAAAGTGTATGAAGTATATCTTCTCTAAGAAGGATCTTAACATGAGATATAGGTGATGGATAGATTTCCACCAGGATTATGACATAAATATTTTCTATACTCTTGGGAAGGGGATCATGCTAGAAGATTATTCAATAGGAAATCTAGAATTATGCTTCTAGGTAAAGAGTTAGAGGAATTGGCCTCATTAAAGTTATCCTTTTTGTATGGGAATGTATGATCTTACCTCTAGTTAATGGTTGTTACCCCTCTTCTTTTATAGTAATTCATAGAGGAAAATCTTGGGGATACTGACTATGAGATCCTATATACTCATATATCCACTAGACATGCTCCTAATGGATTTTATGAAGGTGGGGATCATGTCGTTATTTTCAAATGATGCATGATGTTACTAGTGATGTAGAGGGATGATCTTATGAGATAGTTTCATAAATATACCTTGGTAGTACATACAGTTGTGGTGAAGTTATATTGGGACCTCAAATATTAGTTTTAGTTACTAGGGATGAAGAAGGGAGTTGTAAATTTTTTATCTTGATGCCCAACTTTTTAGCAAGTAAAGTATAAGAACAAAGTTCTAATAGGTTTATCCTAACCCCTTGATGTAACATAGTGGAATTATAATGGGATATCTATGGACTTAAAAATGGGGATACCATAGAAATCAAGAGGACATGATTCTGCATGGGTGATCATTGAGTGACTCTCCAAGTTGTCCCACTTCCTAGCTATTCGAGATCTGTGTTCAGTAGACACATTGGGATTCCATTACATATAGTAGATAATATGAATCCATGGATTTTCCTTGATGATTGTTTCTTACCATGAATCTCACTTCATATCTTAGTTATATAAGGGATTGTTGGAGGCCTTCGAGACTCAGTTGTGGTTGAGAATACGGTTTCACCCCAAGATAGATTGCTATATTGAACAAACAATTCAGTTCTTAGAAGACATTATTTTGACTTTCATGTTTTACTATTTCTATATTTGGGAGGATCATCTACCATAACTGTAGTTTTTATACAACAACTATCCTCCCATCATTGGTATGGAACCATTCGAGGCCTTGTAGGGGAAACCCTTTGAGTCACCACTATGTTGGGAGGATCTATAAGATTTGGAACTTATGGGCCCATATTTGGTGAAATCTGTTAAAGATAAGGTTCAAATAATCCTATAGAATATGCGGACTACACAAGTCCATAAAAATTTCTATGAAAATAGACGATGGAGGACATTAGAGTTTGAGGACGGAGACCATGTGTTCTTGAGGATCTCACCTCGATGTGGATTGTGGAGATTTTGTTGGGATGGTATGCTATCTCCAAGATTCATTAGGCCTTTATATATAATTCATAGAGTTAGAGAGATGTCTTGCCACTTACCTCTATTCCCATAGTTATATTGGTTATATTATGTATTCCACATGTTGTAACTGAGGAGGTATAATCATGACCCATTTCATGTTATCTACTGGGGTGTGGTGGACATCAAGGATGGGTATACATTTCTAGGGTACCCAGTAGAGACTGAGGATCAAAAATATAGTATCATTTTTGGGTGATAAATTCCTTTATTACATCTTCTATGGCATCACATGAATCATCAAAAGTGAACCTAGGTGTGGGAGACCCAAATGTGTTGTCAGTACCGACATCTCTTTTTGTAAACATTTATTTATCTTTTTGAGATGTAAATCCCCAAGGAAGGAGAATGTAAAATCTCTAATTTTTCTAGAAATTACATTAAAATATTATATGTATTATTTTTGGATCAATTCACTAAGACGGTGTGAGATTCTGAGGCCTGGTGAGCCCAGAAATATTTTTTGAAATATATTAAATATATTAAATATCACACGCGTGCATTTTTCTAGAAAAGTGGAATAACTCTTAAATGGAGACTTGGATAAGAAATTAGAGGCCTCTGTTAAGCTCAAACCATGGTATTTAATAGAGGAACGATATAATCTTTTTTGGTGTTAGGTATTTTTATAAAGTATAGTTATGGATTAACTAAAAAAATTAAATAATTTATTTATTTTATTTCTTATGACATAGCAGACTAAAATCCATTATATGTATATGATTATGATGGGATCATAGGGTAGGACTCTTAACTTTAGATACCTATAAGACCATCTTATGAGAGTGTTCTTGGCGGACAACATCGGATTGAGATCGAGGATTGTTGCGCCATCGAAGTTCGAGGATCTCACCAAGGAAAACTATGTGGAATCATTCTATGTCATTGGTTGATCTGTATCAATGTATGACATTAAATTTTTTTATTTATCCCTATGAAATTATTTATATAATGAATTTGATTTAATAAACTAATGGATTGATTCATAGATCTTGTGTTTTACAGGTGTGGGATAGATATTATCTATGATTGGGTATTTCATTATTTATTATATTATTATATCTCCATTTTTCATTCAAACTATAATGAGTGGAATAATACATGAACATTTTCCCTATTTTATTCCCCATGTTTTTTATTTTTTTCATTTCTTTTCCCCCATTATTCATTCATTCATCTTCAATGTTTGTTTAGGTTGGTGGTTCCATAAAATACATGGTAATCAATAATTGCACACACATTTCTTGGTGTAAAGGGTTGATATCCTAGATCATGGATCGGTTTGACTTAATGATCAAATAAAGAATTCAAAAAAAGTGGATCGGTATGGTTTTAGGATCCTCAGTTACAGTTTTGTGGTGAATAGGTTAAATGAATTGTTGATGTATATTCCCGGAACAAATTGGATAGTTGATCATCAGATCTCTAGTGGAGATTGACTGTGGTTGAATCAAATCCACATTTTTTAGTAAGAATCATGGAGAAAAATTTTTTGGTAATGGAGTATGAGGAATATATATGAAAAACTTGTGGGTTATGTGAAATTACACACTACAAGTCATGTAACACATGAACACACACTTTTTATGGAGCTCTAGCTATGATGTTGTGGTCTCATATGGAATTAAGTATCACATAGAATGTTAACCCTATCACATGACATGTGACCCTTACAAGGAGGATCATTATATAACCAGGTATTTACATAGACATAGACACAAACCTGGCTATCTGGACATTGACATACCCAAACACAAACACGATCTGGAGTATGTGCAGCCGGACAAGTCATGTACTTGGAGAAGGAAATGTGCACAAGTTGTGGTACATGGGTAGAACCCAGTGTCAAAGGTACATGCAATTTACTTCCATTACATGTCATATACTCCATCAAAGATGGATTGAATCCCTTTTCCTCTTTAGCTTTGACATGTTTCATTAGAGTAAACTCTCTTGATCCATTCCATGAGGGTTTATCATGGAGTCACATTGTTTTCAAAGGATGGTGATCCCCTCTAAGGAACATCAGTCTTTGAAAGATTTGTGATAATCCCTCCATGAAGCTCAGTTTGAGATCCTCTATCATAATCATTTCACTAGGTGGGGTTCTTTGTTTCTTCCTGACCAACACTATGTGGGCATCAATCCCCTACTTAGTAGGTTAATATAGATTTGGTTATTGGTATACCTCATGGACATGGGTGTGATCACTGTCTGTGTATAAATATCTTTATACTTACATCATTTAATTATTGTGGTGATACCAAATAATCACAACATCTCATTTAGATACCATTAGTTTTATCTGACACATGGAGTGTGTTCTACCAAATTAGTGTTAAATGGGACCTTCGAGCAGGAATCCTAGGCCATCTTTATTGTTGTGATCTTACCTTGAGACCATGTGTCTTCTTGTATTATATCTACATTTTATTATTGTATGTATTTCATTGTCATATAACTATGATGAGATTTCTATTATTAATGATTCTATGTGCTTATTGATTTCTAGGTTTCCAACTAGGTATTGTTATACTCACCACTTATGTGGGATTTTATCACACATGTCTTATCTTATGCAGATGATACCACTTTTTATGTATTCTTAGAGGGACAAGGACTAGTAAGATCTTAGTGAGTTGGATAGACCGAGGTGTGTTCCTGCATTTACCTTGATAGCAATCCTCTTCTATTACTTCAAGATGGAATTGTATTTAGTTTCTTTTGGGTGGTGTAGTATTTGGATCTTTTTCTCTCCAATATCTTTTTTCATACTCTAATGGTGGTAGTTTATATATAGGCATTCATGGTTATCATTTGTTTTATATTTCAGTAATTTATAGGCTTGGAGATGTGTGTGTGTAGGTACATTAGGATGAGGCCTCCCATGTGCATGTATGACTACTAGGCGCTATTCACCATCCCCTATCCTATTGGGGGTGGGATTGGGGTAGTTGTGGCATGATCCCTGTTAGGATAGGTCATAAAAGGTATCCACCATTTACATTATTGTGGTAAATTTTATGGATACAATATATAAGTTTTCTATAATCAATTTTCATTTCCATGAGTACATAATGAAGTAATTATTGATTGTTGTCAAGTAGCATGTATATGTATGGATGATTACTTGGTAGATTTATATATCACCATTCAATGGATTGGTAAATTTTATAACTCATTATCTCAAAAGGTTGTATAATAGGATTATCCCAATCTATATAAAATATAGGAGGATTATTCCAAGACTAAGGGTACATGGGGGGATTATATCAACCCAAAGGGTACACAGTAGGTTTATCCCATGACCAAGAAGGGTATATGGGTGGTAAGACCAATCCTAAGGGTATAAGGGTGGTATTTATATGTGTATGAAGGTACAATGGTGGTTATCCCAAGCCTACTATGTGATTAATGTCTTGGGTTTTATCCTTGATATATGATTTCCATGCCTGTGTTTATTCCATAGTCTTATGCCTACATTATTCTCTACGTATCATGTTTATTATCTCATTATCTTACACTATTTTTTCATGGTATATATTTTTTCAGGGGAGATTACATGTACTTCAATCAAAAATAATGGGAAACTCTTATTATTCCATGTTATTTGAAACAATGTATTTCTATCCTAATCTGGTATTCTCATATTCATATGATCTAACCCTTGATGAAATAAAAATATGTTTTCCCTTACCTAGTGTCTAAGATCACACCATTCTTATATCTCTATTCCACAAGATATAATGGTGAATACAACCTATAAGGATTCCAGAATGGAGTCCAATTTGTTTCAATTATGGAGAAATATTTTCAACTCTTAAAAAATTCCTTATGAAACTAATCCTAAAAAACCTTTTTCTAGATTGTGTTATTACTTGTGCTATTTAATTTTTAACTTTGGAAAATGATATGTAATAAATATATTTTTAGTTTGGGTAACTCTAGAATTATAAATCCAAAACTTGTTCACTAATTTGTGAATGTGTGAATCACACACAAATCATCTTGAATCGGTCTTATTACTCATACATTTAATCCACATTTACTTTCTTAATTCCCATGATCTACTTTAAAATTTCCATGATTCTTGATAAGGGAAAGAATCTTGTCTAGAAATGTACTTTTAAACCATTCTAATTTTCTATATTTGTAGGTTATTAGTAATATATCTTTCCATTTTTTCTACATTGAGTGTAAATGGGAATGCATATAGTTTTATTGTTTCATAAATCATGTTTCTTGAGTTCATTTATTATCTAGTAGCATTTAATTATTTTAAATTTTTTCTTATTTCCTCATGAGACAGCTTATGAAATTTTGGTAAAAAGTGTTTAAACCCAAGTTTTTATCCAAACTCAAATTCATGATTGGGTTATACAATGTATGTTTCTTGATAGTTAATATATATTTAATCCAAATCTTAAATGTTTATATTAATTTCATTATTGTTATTATGTGCCATTTTTTTATAGTCTATGTTGGACTTACAATTCCTACTAGTTTCAGTGGACATAGAATAGAGGAAACCCTTGAATTCATGAAATTTGACACTTAATGTATATTTTGATTTTATGATTCATGATCAATAGCTACATTCAACATTATGGTGTTGTTAAAAGATATCATCATGGTGGGATCTTATTATAAATAAATTAATTCTAGAAAAAAATGGTGAAACAAAATATCATTAAATGAAGATTAAATTAATGGTCCAAGGAGAATAAATGTACGTGAAAGGGTAAATAAAATGTAAGGAAAAAAGGAATAAGATAAAGGAGAATAAAACAAACAATATAAGTTTGAAAAAAATTACCAAAAATAAGTTGAATAAAATATTTTCAACCCCAAAAATGGTTCTAGTCTGAAGAGAATTTTCATGGGTTCTCTCAAAATAGTTGATCATTTTTTACAATGTGTGGCATAGAATGTAACCTAAATTATTTATTTAAAAAATAATTGAATTAAAAAACACTAATATAGGTTAAAATAATTAAAAAATCATAAAAGAAAAACATTGAGTGATTTGGTTTTAGTATTTTGATTTGTCAAAAAAAATGGGGAGTAGAAGAAGTTTTTTTATTTAGAAAATTTATTATCTAAATAATAACTCAAATATCCTACCTATTAAAATTATTTATTATCATTATCATTGAAATTATTATTTATATAATAATGATACCTTAATCGTTTCCCTTTGAAACCCTATAAATATACCATAATTTTATTAAAATAAAAAATTTAAATCTTAGGATATTGATTGGTTGAGAAATCACAACACCATGATTTGGTTATCATTGAAATGAAAAATTTATTATATTTTCAACTATGGAAAATATTCACTCAGTAAATGTGTATGATTTTTTTTATTGTAATGAAACTCTATTAATCGATCCCAAGTAGATTTTTTTAAAATTAAACTTATATACTCACAATTATAACATTACTCAGCCTTCCATGCATTTTGATAAAAGTGTGAATACATGATCATTTAAAAACTCAAATAATTTATAAAAATAAAATTAATAAAATAAATTCATGATCTTTGGATTCATAATAATCAATTAGAGAAGGTTTATTTTTTATCAATTACTAAGTAACTTTGAAACTGTGTGTATAGGAGACATCATAGATTTTTTTTATAAAGTCAACTGTCTGAAAAGTAATGACCCAATTTTTTTCCACACATAGTTTCTTTCCAAAAATAATAAAATTATATAAGAATAATATTTAATAAAAAATAAATAATATATAGGATTAGGTTTTATTAGAATAATAAAAGTTTTATAACATGGATAAGGAGGAATTGGGCATTATTAAAGACATATTAGCATGAAATATTCCTTCCATAAGTGGTGTATATAAATGGAAATTAACTAGTTATAATATGCTCTGAATCCTAAAATACATTAATTAAACCTTCCAATAATGAAAAATACAAATTTATAGAGTGTATGGATGTCTAGGTAGTCAAAATTTATAAAATAGAAAGTTTAAAATCTGGTAAAAATGAATCAATATTTTGGTCTTTCATTATTATCCATAAAAACAACTGAACTAGGTGTGGCTCCAGTTTTTTGTAATCTTATTTATTTATTAATATAAATTTATAAAAAAATAATCATAATAAGATCATGTATTAAAATTTTATGCTTAAAAAATTGTATTTATGTCCATATTTAAAAATACATACCATTAATGAATATAGGTTCTATGATATACATCTAAACTTATGTTTCAACTCAAGGTTTTCACATAAAATATTCATCCCAATATATTTTTAATTTTCTAAAAAACTTCAAACTAAAATTATAGACATTGATAATTTTAGGTTAAAAATACTAGAGTGTAATTGAAATGGAAAAACATTAATTTTATTTCTATTTTAAAATTATGTATCTAATTACAAATTCAAAGTTATTGATCCCATAAAACTAAAAAAATTAAAATTTAATCATTAATTATCAACAAAAGTTTCAATAAAATCATGGTTTATTGGCTTCTTTAATGAATATATTCAATTATAATTTATTTTGAGATGGATTCACCATGTGGGTTATGCTTTGGGAAATAATTAGGCATTGTCCTAGGAAAAGGATATAACTTTAGAGGTGATTGATTAGACTGAAAAAAGTTAGATAATGAGTGGGATAAGAATTAAATTTGATGGCTAAGATAGTAGTTTGTGTGTTTTACTAGTGTTTCAATCAATTTTTTTGATTAGTTTACTAGGGGTGGACTATTAAGATAACAAATGGAAAATGATTTAGATATATATCTTGGTTTGTGGTATAGTTGTAAAATAATAATCAATGTTAGAAGATATACATGGTTGTAAATGTCTAAATGTCATAATAAATGAATTATGACCTTTTTAAATGAGTGAGATAAAATGTGAGGAGAAGAATTTGTAAACTAATAATTCATATTTTTCAACATGAGTATTAAGGTATGGGAATTAAGGGTGACGGTTATGAGGTTGGTGATCAACTAAGTGATACCATTTGATAATTATTAGTGGTTATTCATATGTATATATTTTTTAAGGGTCCTAAACATGGGTTTTTGGTTAGTTAATGTCTAGTTAATGGATTCATGAAACCTAGATTTATTCAAGTTTCTCTAATTGTTTTTTAGATACTAGAGTATAATAGTAGGTCATATTAAACATCATAGTATTTATTTCAAAATTTAATTACATTACAGGGTCAAAATTTATGTGGTATGGCTCTGGATATTTTTTAAATTCTTTAGTAGCCTTGGATTATGCTGGTTTAGTTTTATTCCTAAATTACTCATGATGTGTATTATAAATGATTGATTTCAGTTCTATAGGGTTGTGTCCTAATTTCCTGAAACATATGGTATGGATTATACCTGATTGATTTGGATTCTTGGGACCTATGGTTAAATTTCATGAAATCCATAATGTTATTCCTTTATCAAGGGAGCTATCTATGTTATACCCCACACATGATCTAGATCCAAACCTTTGGTTTGATGGAACATTTTTTCATCTATGGTCATACTAGGTCATGGTTATTATTATGATGTTTATGATTCCATATAATTTTATAAATTATAATTATTTATAAATTATGGTGTCTCAGTTAGCACATGATATCTTGACTCATGTGTTATATTCTAGGTATTTTGGTTCTTTACATAGTGTTTTAAATTCACTCCCATATATACATTACGGAATATTTTAGGGGTTTGTTTGTTGTGTTTTGTTAATTTATGTACTCATACCCTACAGGTGCACCTTAGAGTTTTTCAAACTCTCCAATTTAAGATATATATTAGGGAAATAGAATAGTGATAGAGGATAAATTTGGGACAACTTTCAAGTATGATATGATGGTTTCATTGGGGGTTGAAGACACATTGGGAATAATGTTGTAAAACATTTTATCCGTTTTATTTTGTATCATGTATTATTTTTTATTAAACCCACAAGGGGAATCTAGTATCATAATGATGGTTATATAATTTAGAATGGGTTTTTATTTTTTTTATAACATGTGACTTTTTATTTGGTTATGGTTATATTTAGTTTATGGATAAATATATTTAATTTTGTAGTATTATTTAAGGTATTAAGGTTTTAGTACTTTCAATGATGTTTATGGACCCTCAATACTATTTAGATTCCTCTTGAGTATATATAAGTGTTCTTGAGGTTATATGGTTCCCTCAACTCAGTTATTTTTTAGATAGTCCATCCAATGGATGTAATAGGTTGTATTATAGTATTTTTTTTCTTTTTTTAGGATTTAGTGACTAGTAAAAAGAGAAAAATGGTTGTAACTCAAAATAAAATCTATCTGTTTTTCTAGATAGTTAATTAATAGTTGAAATATAAGTTTATAGAGTGGTAGGACTTGTTTTTATTGGTTTTCCAGTTACATGTTATATTTTAATAAAAACATATTATGTATATATGTTTATAGTGTTACACGTGTCCCATTTTAGTTTAAGGGTCTGTGTGGCTGCATTATATTTGGAATATAGGTTGACATGACATGTGCAGGACTATATAGAATCGGATGAAATAATTTTGGAAATTTTATTTTTGTGAAATGGTTTGGAATTATTTTTTTGAAAATATTTTTGAAATAAGTGGTGGTGTATTAAGTAAATAATAAATAATTCATGTATTTTAAATAAATTAGTGGGAAAATTTTAATAAACTATACCATGTAATAATATTTTTTTTAATATTATAACTTGATGATGACTGTGGGTGTGTTCATATGGTGTGATAAATACCTATAATGTCTGAATATGGAATTATATGACTCATGTAAGGTATTATGGAGTAATTTTTTATATTAAGAATAGATTAGAACATGAATTGTTAGATAGAATTATGGATTAATATGGGGATTTTTATAATGCCCCGACTAGAATCATTGGGTCCGATATAGGATTACACATGGCCTCATGTGTGACTCATCCTATGAAAATGTTTACCAACTAGTGGTGAGGTCCAATAGGGACATCTAGGGGTGATTATTCCCTCAGTAGAATATAATAATAAAATTATAAAATGAAAGCAATAAAAACATAAAGAAAATAGTTAAGAATTAATGAAATATCAAAGTAGTATCATGAGAATAATGTACTTACCCATGCAATAGAAATATGGAATGTTAGTTACACAATCCTAAATTAAGAAAAAAAAGTATCCTGTCAGGTGATGGGTTAATGTATGATGTCAAAGTAACAAAGAAAATATAAGGAGATGTCCATGCCCAAATTCCATCCTATAATTTCCACACCCTCTTATTGTCCTCCACAATTTCCCACCATAAGTCCCTTTCCCTTCCTCATATCCCTATTTAAGAAATATAAACATGCATAGACATTCTCATGTAGGTTTTGATTAAAAAACCTAGTATAACACCTCCAACGGGTCATTAATCATATGTGAATAAGACATACTAGTTCATGCCATGGAGATAAATATAGTGAAGATAAGAAAAAACATGTAACACAAGAACAACATATAGGTTGAGCACTAAGATACCCTCTCTACCTACTTTAGCTCCATAATGGTAGGAACATCAACCAACCACCTGATTCTTCCCCACTGATGGTATAGTTCATAAATATGTTTTAAACATCCACTCAAAGGGATACCCCATGTACATGTCAACTAATCATCTGAAACATCCCCCTTAGGGGGGATAGTTCATATAGCTCCACCCACATTCACAAAAATAGAAGGTAGGGCAATATAACATGAAATAGTAAAAAATGACAAAAAAACATCACATCATATCAATAAAGTGTTTTAGCCCACACAAATCCATATGTGAGAAAACTTTAAGTATTGGTCTAGCAGGGACAAACACACACAAATCATGTGATAAAACATAAAACATAGGTCTAAAGGGATACATACTCATACATTATGTGATCAAACATCAATATAGGTCTCATGGTATACACACACACATAAAACAATCATTCTAAGAACCTATGTAAATGTGAGCTAATGATAAAGACCCCCTGCCTCAATCACGTTGAATTCAACAACATGGCTCTCAAAGAGTCATCACCCAAACCACATTCACACACTAGATGTGAAAATATAGATAGATAAGCGTTTCAAATTCTAAAAACTAAAAATTCAAGTATTTATATCTGGTTAGTGAATTAGTAAATTCATTGATCTTTGATAGTGAAAAGAGATGTGATGCAATTCCCTCATGAATCTTATTTAACAAGATCATCCTCCACCTTCTAAGGTTTGATTTCCAGCAAGGTAGATCAAGGAAGTTCTAGGTATAACAAAAGTATCTGGTGTTCATGTAGAAGATGTTTGGATCCAATTTAAAAATAAAATGAGGGTTTTGGATTGATTAATAAAGTGTATAATTAAATTTAAATATCATTAAAGACCCATCATAAACATCACATGTATTTTCTATTTGAATCGGTCAATATCCAAAGAAGAATAAGAAGGTTGTTTCATCCATTAACAACCCACACAACCGCCACCATGGAATCCACGATGGTCATGGTGTTCTTGAATATCCTATGAAATGTGTTCATCTTGTATGGTGTTCTTCCAAGACCCTATCCATTTTCCACCACCACAAACTCTCCCATAAGTGTAGTGAGGTTGTCAATGTTGTGGCCCATAGGATACCTCTGTGATAAATATGGTAATGTCCAATAAATGTCCCATAAATTTCCTCATTTATCATTTTATACAGTATCCTACAAGGGCTACCACTCCTTGCACCATGACTGTGGTGTATCCTCTTTTGAACCAAGAGTCTCTAACACCCATTTTTAACTTGCAAAAACCTCAAACACATTACCAAACCGAGTTTGAAAAATCAAGATGCTCAAAAACATCACTGAATACTTTCTAGAACATTTATAATAAAATCCAAAAAAAATGAGGGTGTTATAATTCTCCCCATATAATGAATTCTCATCCCCGATAGGTGTCTCTATCAGTCCATCTCAAACAACTCAGGGCACTGAGCTAAAAACTCAAACTCACACTCCCAAATTTCATCCTTGAACCATCCATACTTCCATTGAACCTACATAATAGGAAATTCCATCCCTCTCATCACCTTATTTTTTTATTCAACAATCCAAATATGTTGCTCTATAAAAAATTGTATAGTTCCAAATCAACACCCTCATAGTTTATCACTTGCGCGAGATTGGTCTCATACTTACAATTTGAGAAAAATGGAACACATGATGCATAACTTAATACCATGGAGGAAGATACAACTGATAGGAAACCATTATACTATTATATAGGATATAAAAAGGAATAATGTACCATGATACCAATTTACCTTTCTTCCTCAATTATATATGCCTCAACCAAGGTGACACCTTCATGATAACTCTATCACCCAACAAAATAAAAGGGTTGTCTGCTATAGTCGGTATACAATCATTGCATTTTCTAACACATGACTGATTTATTCTAGGTCAAATGAACCATATATGAGTTATCCTACCCCATAATAGGACCAAAATAATATATTAACCATCCTCATGTCAGTATAGTGGTGAAAGACATGGTTTTCTACAAGGATCCTCAAGTGGATCCATCTACATCAAAGAGTAGAAATTATTTTAGTGGTCAGACTCTTTTAGTTCTCAGTGATCATAACAAACTCCGATGATATCCAAAAACACACTCTTAAATAATATCCTCTAAATTTTAGATCCTTCTATGTGTTTTTTTAACTCTAAGGATGATTATTTTTACACATTGTTAACTAAGTTCCCAGCACCTTCGGAGTCCATATCAATACCATGATTTAAATAAAACATCTTTTTTAGATACCGTGATTTATGGAACTCCATATATATAAAATATCCTAAACATAAATCATTTCAAGATCATCAACCAAGTTAGTATCTTATATTGGCAATAAATGAGATACTTTTATCAACTGATCTACTACAACCCATATAGTATATCGACCTATCGGGGTCCTGGGAAACCCTTCCATGAAGTTTATCATTAGCTAATCCCACTTCCATATAGGCACTCAAATTGTTTAGAGAGACCCTTGAGGTATATTATGCTTATAATTGATCCTCTAATAAGTAAAAAAATGTTAGAAAAATCCTATAATGTCTTTTTTCATATTGGGCCACCATAATTTTCATCGGATATCATGGTTCATTTTGAAGATCCCAGGGTACTCCCCAATATAAATGATGTGATTCCTTCATCAAATCATCCCTTTTGTAATAATGAACCAACACACTTCTATGAACTACAATCACATAATATCTATCTAATTCCCTCTTTATAATTGAACTATTTTCCACCAAACGCTTGCACATCATGATATAATCTAAAAAAGACTCTTTACTAGCCTTCACTCATTCCACCATTGACAATGTGATCACCAAGGGGGAATAAGTCACTACCCCCTAATACCCTTTTGTGCTTTTCATCCAGTTTTACAGCAAATAAATTATCTTTAACCGTATATCTAACATTATCTCTTAAACTTCGTGTGTCTTCATTCAAAGAGAATCTAAACAAAATCCTATTTCCCATGAGAATATATATAAAACTCAAGAATCTATAGGTATTCTTCCCAATGCATCTTATAAAGATTTCATCCTTTCTGGGAGAATGTATTCCACACACTCTTGTGTTTTATTCAAATAAAAAATATTTCATAAAATATGTAGTTATGTAAATATATCAATGCATGAACTACAGATTCCAACTATTATTAATTAGTAGGATGGTTCCTTTTGTCTTGTTAAAGTATTAAAGACCCATAAGAATCTACCTTATCATTTTTTTATTACATCTACTAATACAACACCAGACATGTCACAAAACACTATATGCGCAACTTTTGGCTCAGGAAGAATCAAAATTAGAGCTTATGTAAATATCCTCTTCAGATCTAAGAAATTTACTTCATGCTAGTTTTTATATTCAAACATGAAATCATTTTTGGTAAGCACGATCATATGTGCTTCCCGGTGATAGATGTTCTAAATGACCACCTTGTATTATCCAGCCAAACTATAAGAGGAAAACTTATTTAAACCTATAATTTTACCTAAATTGGCCTTCCACAAGGCCTGAAGTGCATTCCCAATCACCAGAGGCTAGAGACAATAACTAGGGTTTCATAAATAGAAAAATTGGAATAATTTCACCATCAATAAGACTTATGGTGTGATATAAACAAATATATTATTATATAAAATAACTACAAATTACCATGTGTAAAAATGTCAAAACCATAAAGCACTTATCCATCAACTAGATAATAAGTTCTAGATCAACAAATGAAATACCATCAAAATGGAGACTAAATCAACCAATGGGTCAATCACCATAAGACCATTGTTCACCACCATCACAACCCATCAAAAAGGAAACATGATCCAAGATATTTTTTAACTACATGATGATCTTACCATTATCTATATACTATAAAACCAAGTTTATAAACAGATAAAGGAAAAAGGTAGGGTGTGATCACTAAAACTCAGTAAGATACCACCAAGAAATATATATATTATTTCTACACATGCACCCATTAGTTCTTTTATAAAATTATATTTATGAAAAATTTCTATAGGAAATCATTTTCCATATAAAATAATACTTTTCTTATCTTTTAAAAAACATGGCTTGTTCAAATAACCAAATAAATTTGACATAACATTTATCCATGAGTCATATGTTTATATATAAAAAGTTTTTAAAGAATCAATATCCATATCAAAAGGAAGCTAAGCATATTGGGTAACCATGAACATACTATATCCTCAAAGAACCATAGTGATAATCATAACACAAGTGTGTACAATACTTGGAAAAACTAGAAACACTGGCCAGTATAAGTGTTTTCTAAAGTCTAAGAACCTAAATCCCTCATAATGGAGATTCATTAGAGACTGTGAGATCATGAGAACCTCCCCTAGTGATGGATTACTCCACCAGGGCTCACATATGTCTTTTTTTCCACATACCACATGGTCCTCCTAATGTACTATTAAATTTTTATTAAATTCATTAAACCATGTTCATATTTCCAAAAAACCTTCCAATGAAACCCATTTTAATAAAAATAATCCAAGGAATATAAAATTATTTTACATGCCCACATTTTAATAAAAAAATTCTATAGAGATGAAATAATACTTCCATTCTTGAATAACCATTCTCACATCAAAACCATGTTTGATGCATTTCATAAAATCCATATTTATCATTAAAAATAAGCTTTCAAATAAAACACCTTTTGAAAACAATTCTATTTCCATGAAATATAAATTTCATCTCTCATAGATTTCAAATACTTAATTTCATAAACAATTACCAAATTAAATCAAAAGAACACAATGTTTGTTAGGGGATAGACTATATGATAGAGTAGTGAAACCCCCATTAATTTCAAAACCAATGATGGGAGATGAAGATATTTGGTTGTAATGAACCTAGATCTATAAATAGAAATATTAAGAATAATGGAAACACTATAATACAATGTTGGGAAATAGATTAACATCCAAAAATCCTTTACTGGAACATACTAGATATAGAATTTGATTCAATTCAGAGGTAAAATCAGTTTAATAGAGTAAAATAGTCCAAAGGACTACACACACCATAGTGTCAATACCCTGACCATTTTGGTACAGACACAACCTCCACCACTCACGTTGTGAGGTTTTTTAGTCATGACAAATAAGGAAACCATCTTTACTAATATTATTCCATGAATTGTGTGTGGTGGCTCAGGTTATTTAAAAAAAGAGTCCCAAAGTCACATCATGGCCTACACCCATGGTCTTTCCCATTTTTCCCCAAAAAGACCACAAACCAATTTTGAATCCACCATGAAACTATAACTCTTCTAAAACTAAATTTAACAAACATAAAAATAAATAGAAGACATGCCTATGACCCATAGTGTGTTAATATTCTCCCCAACACAAAATATTTATATACCTTGAATGAAATAGAATCATGAACCCAAAAGTGATAAGTCCATTACTAAATTATTATGGACTCACAAAAAAAATGTATCATGTTTGTCCCTACCACACTGATATATCACTCAAACCAATGGGATCATGTTTACATGAATTACCTTATCCTATCGGTCAACTATTTAAATAGGATTTCCAACCACTGAGGTTTCAAGCTCAATCTCAGCATCCTCCCACTCAATAATATGTGGTGGATTCAAATGATACTTTTTTATTTTGGAAATATAGAACACATCATGGATAATGGTAACATGAGAATGTATCTTTATTCAATAACCCAACCTCCCAATTTGATCCATAATCTCAAATTCTCCAATATAAAAATGTGTTAACTTACATAACCTCCACAGATGTTTATGTCCCGACTGAAGTGAGACCCTGAGGAAAACTTGATCACCTACCATAATCTCAAATGGATTTTTATGCAAACATTAAAATGTTTTCTGGTGAATTTAATATATCCATAACCTTTTCCTACCCAATTTTACAATATTTTTCATTTCATAAATTATTCTTTATCCATCCAAGGACCATTATCTAACCTCTTACCAATAAAGAGGTGATCAGTAAGGCCTCTCGTACAAACCCTCAAATAGAGACATCTATATCAAATCCTAATAACTATTGTTATAGTAAATCCCCAATAATGGATGATGACTATCCCGTGATCCAATGAATCTAATAATGCATTCTCAATGAATTTACTTATGGACTATGATAGCTCACTCATTCTGTCTATCTTAAAAGGGATGATAAGTCATGATCGAGTTCAATTGAGGACCCATCATTACCTACAATCATCTATAAAAATGGGATTTAATGTGATGTTACCTATCATAAATGATATCCGATGACACAACATGATGTCTAAAAATATCTCAAACGTACAAGTTCCTAATATCATATAACTTCATTGACTCCTTGATAGGTAGGAATGCACTGATTTTGTGAGTATATCAATAATCACTCATATGAAATCCTTACCACTATGAGTTCATGGTATCCCAATCACAATTTCCACGTAAATATCATCTTATTTCCATATTGGAATAGGTAAGGGTTGTAAAAAATTAGTTGAGCATTTATGTTCCACCTTAATTCTATGAAATGCAATGCAATAAGACACAAACTCTTTAATCAATCGTCTAATTAACATCTAAAAATAGTGACATCTCTTGTTCTGAAACATATTGGTAAATCAGTGGTTCATAGAACAATTAGATCAATTCAATTTATCCATAACTTCTTATCTCAATTCTATCATAACTACTATCCTATCTAAGAAGCACAAAACCATATCTGAATATTGATACCATTCACCCAAGGACTCCCCACCATAAATATTCATACTAAATCCCTAATATTCTACATCCTTATCTTTTAGAAGTTGAATCCAATAATTTATTGACGATCCATATTTATAAAATTCTTGGTATATATGTATTTAAACTCTCCCATCGTCCAAATTAATCTCAGTAAACATGCTAATCAATAACCACTCTTCCATAGATTCATTCACTGTCTATGTTATAAATTTTCTACTCAAAACATTTGTGACCACCATCGCTTTTATTTGGGTGTAATAAATATCAAAATAAAAGGTCTAAAGGAACTCCAACCAATGTCTATATATCTTTTTTACATCCCTTTTAGTGAATATATACGTTATACTCTTATGTTTTAAATACACTGTAAACCTCTCCTCTAAGAGGTAGTGGTGCAATGTTTTTAGAGAGTGCATCACTTCTATAAACTATATATCATGGATAGGGAAGTTATTCTCATTAGGGAATAATTGATGGCAAGAATAAGATACCACAAATCAAACCTAAATAAAAAACACAACCCAAACTCATTCCTAAGTCATTGTAATAAACATCATATCCCAAACTTGACTTTGGAAGAGTCGAGAATAGAGTTGAATTCAATCTCAATTTTAACCTCTCAAAATATATCTGGTATGGATTGATCCAAAAAAACTTTAAAACATTATCGATTAACCCTTTTACAGGTGAATCAAGATTTTGGAAGTCCCAAAAAAAGAACTTGCAATGACTATCTAATCCCAAAAAAAACCTCGAATCACAGACACATTTTTGGCTGCCCCTAAGACATCAGTACCAGTGTTATATCATGATCCATGCAGACACCCTTCTCATAAATCACATGCCCTAAAAAATTTACATCTTGTGTCACATCCAATGATTTTAATATATGATTCCCTCTAAATAAGGTAATTTGTTTGATAGCTTTATTTGTACGTATAACTGAACTTAATTGAAACTATGACATATTTACATAAAATATAAATATTTAAGTATAACTATTAAAACCTAGAAATTGAATTAATGAGAATGAATAAGACTACCCACTTAATTAAATTTTATGTATATTGAAAATTATAGATAATTTTAATATGAATTAAATTTAATTAGTTTAAATAAAATGACTAACAAGATCATTTACCATTTGGAAGTGTTTTTCAAAAAAATATTTTTATGTGATTCACATTTATATTTCAAGGAAAATGCGATTAATGAAAAATTGTGTTTGATATTATTAATTTTTTAACAAAAATTTAATTCGTGAAATATATGAAATAATAATAACAATTAATATTTAAATATGTCATTTCTGATATTAAAAGTTTTCTGTAATATTTTATGCTTTTATTCTAAAAAGGAATTTATAAATTTTTTAATGTTAGATTAATATAAATAAAAAATGAATTCAACATATCAAAATTGACATATTATGATTTTTTTATCCTTTTCAGAAAAATTCAATTTTTAGTTTAAAAATATGGTACGCAAAACATGAAATTTTTATGAATTTATCATTATATAAGAATGAGCTATAAGATTAAAAAACATGTTAGGTTATCAAATATTAATATATGGAATAAAATTATGAATTTTAGAATAATTTTTTATCATATAAATCTTGTGCATAACATTTTTATAAATAATTATATAGTCACTTTAATAAAAAAAATGTTTTCAATATTTTCTTTGAATTAAGTATTATTATAAGAGATTCGGTGCTGGATTGCATTTAAATCCAAAAACCCATTATTATTTTATAATAAATCAATTTATTTCCTTAAAAGAAATATCCGATATATTTTTATCATATATATAAATTTAAATCTTAAAAAAATCATTAAGAATTGTTTTTACGTGATTATGTGTATTTTTTTAAATTAACATTTCAAACATCTAGACATTTTATTTGATAAAATGGTTTTAAAATTGTAAATTATAAGTATAAAATTAGGATAAAGGTTAATATTAATCTTTCAAATTAAAATTAATTACTATGATTATAAATTAATTACCAAGGTTAAAGTAATTTGAGGTACAAAATTAAAAATTAAAATAAAAACCTTAAAATGCTAAAAGATGTCTCAAAAATTAGTTTTTGAGGGTATTTTTAACCCAAAATCCTTTTCCTCCCCAATTTTGTACATTTTTTGGACTTTTTAATTTAAATAGTTACATTAAATTATTAAAAATGTGAGGTATACTCCCAAAACTATCCTTCCCTTCACTTATAAAAGGGTAATATCTTCCCCACTTAATGAATCACCTATCATTGTACTTTCTCCTTGAAAATATGTCTTTTTATCTTCCTAGAACCCTCTACGTCAATATTAATATTATATTCACAATTAAATACAATAAGGCCCTAATTTTTTATGATACTTCAAAGGAAGATTCAAGCCCCTGACATGAGTATTATAAACAACAATGTTTTTTATTAATTATCATCTTTTAAATTTATTCTAGGTACACTAATATATTTATTTTATTAACATTTATATACTATAAAGTTTCTATATAATGGATATTATCATTATTTATTCATATAAAAAATCCATTGATAAAAATTAAACCAATTTTTGTTTATTTTGCGGATTATGGCTTCCATGATGTAAATGGTCCTGCCTCTAACACCTCTCATGAAAACTCCACTGTATAGAGATGTCCAACCTTATACTGCCCTTTCTTCACAACCTGAGCATCACCATTGGAATGAGGTTCAGATCCCAACACTTTTTTTATTTCAGATCTAAACTTATTTCCCTTGGTGAAGGTGGATCCATCTCTACTATCATGGGATTCTCTCTCATGGAAGTGATTGAGATGACTGCATTTCATATATACATGACACAACATAGGTGTTGTCTTAAAATCAATTATGAGGTTTACCTTTCAACAAAAATAGTAACAGGCCACCCAAATCTTCCCTGATGTCTATTGTACAATCCTTCCACCACTTAAGGACTGGTCACCCTATTTTCTTCACTAGATAGAAAAAAATTGCCTGCCTCCTGATATCATTGATGCTCCAAAGAACCCTATATTCTCAACTATATCTGACTCATCCATACAATATTTATCCACAACTTCTCCTACGGTGGGTAAGAATATAAGAAAAATTATATACTGAATATTGGCTCTAATATCCATCTCAAACCTCCATGATTTGAGATATTCATTGGACACTAGATTTGGAGATAGGTATAAGAACATGGAAGAAAAAGAAGAAAACTCAATGATGGAATGATCTCCCTACACCAAGGTTAAGAACTTCTGATTCTTCATCATTCATAGCATTTTTAGAGAAAACTATTGATCGAACATTATAAATAATTTAGTTAAGGTGATATATTTTTGTAGCATGGCCTACAAAAAATATTCCCACCACCTCATTCTCAAATCCTCAATCATATAAGTCGAAAACCCCACATTGGAGTCTTCCAGAGATTTCAATAAGTAGAGAATTTGTTCAAGATCCTCGATCCATTCTTCTAATTCCTGGGGTTGGTCATGTTTTCATGACACGTCAAAATGATTATGTTTTAAAGTTTATTTATAGTCTAGGAAAGACCCTTCATGGATCATTGGTGGGTTTAGAGTCGGCATTTTTAATAAGATGTACTAAAATAGGGGTGGTTTTGAAAATAGTTATAAGTAGAAATTACTTAATTGAAAGTTTAAAAGTAGAGAAAAATGGATTTTGAAAAATATTAGATAAAAGGGTTCATTTTGAGTTCACTACACACTTTAAAGTTCATCATTCTTGGAGATTAATTTAGGTTTGGAGTAATTTTTTGGTTGAAATTAATTGGAATCCTGATTAATTCATAATCCTTTATTTCATTGTGTGAAGAGCCAAACCTTTACATAACAATCGTATTGTAATGGTCTAGAACATATTCATGGAATAAGAGCTTCAAAATCATATTTAAATATCAATAAAGTGGGTAATAAAAGTATTATTGTGTTTCCCAATCAAAACAATACAAGTCATGAACTCAAAAACTCACACTGATCGGTTAGAAATTAAGAGCATCTCATTTGCACACATCAAAACAAGCATTAAAATATGAAATTATGTAATATAAATGAAAATAAATGTTTTAACACCCAAATTAGTTTAAACTAGTAGCTAATATATGTTTTGGAACTCCCTTGACATGTGTGTATCTCCCTCACAACGAGCGTCCACTGTTTAGCTCGACATCGGGTGGAGGAGGAAGCTCGGGCCGAACTCATTATTCATTTTTGATCCCCCTATGAGAATAGGGGCCTTTATAACTTCTCGGATGAGGAGAGGACTCTTATGGAACTCCAAATTTTGATCACTTCACTCCTTGTCGGAAATTACAAATGAGGTGCCCATTGTGCCTTTTTTTAGCCAAAATGGGACATCATTTTGAGCACCCAATTTTTTAGATACCAATTGTTTCTCAGTTTTGGAATATTATAAATCCATATCACGACTTGACCAAATGATAATAGTTGTTTATAATCCTCTTTAAGGTCTCTCTATCTGATTTTGATCCCATTAGACAACTGGATTTGGAGATATAGTCAAAAGGTCAAACCAAACTTTTGAATTCGAGAAGAGTTCATACCATAGACAGAATGGTTTGGATGGGATACCAGATGGCCGAATTGGGATTTTGTTTCTTGATAAGAGTTGTATCATATGATGTTTTGGAGCATACCACAAATTATCAAGCCATTTGGATGGACTTAATTCCATTACATCTCAAAACAGTGGACAGATGTCCATGTGATTCCATGCAGTTTGGCCCATTTTCCTTCTTGATGATCTCTAGGGACTCCAAATCACCTCCACCTTCAATGAAAATATAAAAACAAGTATAATTTCCCTTTTAAAAGTGATAAAAAATAATTTCATCTTAAATGAAGTGAAATTTTTTATTATATTTGTAATTTAAAATAAAAATTCAGTTTAAAATAGTGGTGTAAGGGTGAAAATGAAACAGTGAATCACGGTGCGATCACAACCCCACACATAAACATTTTCACTCCTAGGAAAAGTCATATTTTAAAAAATTATGCATGTAGATATTACCAAAATCAAAAAGATTTAAAATTTTAGGAAATTTTAATTCATTAAAGTAATGTGATCAATGCACAAATCACACTAAGGATTTATTCCTTGTGAAAATGGAAAAAGATGCCTCATAAATCATATCATAGTAAAATTAAAAAAGATTCATGATACCAAATTGAGAAAGTAATTCAAGTTTCAATCATGCCACTAACTCTCAATGTGCATGTGTGAAAACCATTCCATGATATTCTTTCCACTTTCTATCCAATAAATATAGTTTACTTTAACATTTTTAAACTTAAATGATTTTTTCCACCTAACCTGCCCTACATCCTTTGCAGACATATTTCAAGACTCAATTACTTAATCATTCCCAGAAGTCAAAACATATGCTCCCATCCTAGATATCCCCGTATGTTTCACATTTCATCACTCGCCAAATTTATTTATTTTTTTTCAGAAGTTTCATTTTGAACAAATCTCACACTCATCTCTCAAACCTTATTTGATTTCTTTACAACACTAATTTTAATAGTTATAACAATATCAAAGGTTGATGAGGAGTGGTTTTTGACCGGCTCAAGACATAACCCAATTTTTTTGTTTTGGGCGTACAACAGTCGGATATCATGTACACGTGAATAGGTCAATATGGTATAGTAATGAAACAAATTGGATAAGGAATGAACGTATGGAAATATCCTTTTAAGAAGAAAAATATTAACCGAACATATATGTACCTTCTATTAAGTAATAAATATTCACACTTTGTGGTTTGGTGAAAAAATGTGTGGAGATATTGGTTACACGATTTTCCCTAAAACTACTCACACAATGGGAATCAATCATCTCAAAGGCTTCATAGAGATACAACCATTCATATCAGTGATATAAAACTAATTCACTAAAATCACTCCCTGATGTTAAATTCATACAAACATTCATTCCATAATAGTGTCATGTTTTTAAAAAATGTTAAATTAACAAGGAATCAAAATTTTCAACATGAATTTTCAGTAAGTTCCATAATTTGGTGACATTAAGGTGTGGGACGTAAAAATACCATAAATTAAGTGAAAAAGAGAAGAAAGAAGAAAGTTGATGAAAAAAATAATGAACTAAACAAGATGGGGAAAAGTGAAAATACCATAAAGAATGAAAAAAAGAGAATATAGAAAGAAAAAAATGAAAAAAATTACTAACTAAACCAGGAATGTACCCATCCTCCCCACACCTAGAGTGTGGAATGTCCTCACTATAATAAAATAGAATTTGGGAAGGAAGGATAAAACCTGGTGTGTGTAATTGGTATGTTTCTTCTTAAACATTGAGTTCCTCCATAGGGAACTCCAAAAGTGCTTTCTAGAAGTTCTTTAACCACTTCCCATTGACAGTGAATTTTTTATTAGTTTCTTCATTTTGAACCTGAACAAAACCAAAATGAGATACATTAGTAATAGTGTATGGTCCAAACTAATGGGAACAAAGCTTACCTGGATGTAACTTCAGCCTTGAATTGTAGAGGAGGACATTCTACCCAATGTGTAATTGATGGTGAAGTATGAGACGGTCATGGGAATCCTTGGTTAGCTTCTTATAAATCCCAGAGTTCTCATATTAATCTCTTCTCATTTCCTCCAGCTCCTAAATCAAAAACTTTCTTTGAGCAGTTGCACCAGAAAGATTAGAATTGCATTGTTTGATGGCCCAGTAGGCCCAGTGCTCAATCTCAATAGGGAGGTGAAAACTCTTTCCAATCACTAGCTAATATGGTGACATGAAAATGGGGGTTTTGAAATTAGTACGATAATACCATAATGAATCAGCAAGTCTAAGACTCCAATCATTTCTATTGGGTTGAACCGTTTTTTCAAGAATTAGTTTTACTTTTCTATTTGACACCTCATCTTGACCATTGGTCTATGGGTAATAAGCAGTAGGCACTTGATGCCCGACCCCATAATAATGCAAAAGAGAGATCATTTTTTGATTGCAGAAATGAGGACCCTGGTCACTAATGATGAGCCTAGGTAAGACAAACCTACAGAAAATTTGGGTTCTCAAAAATTCCACAACTGCCTTAGAACCATCAGTCCATGTAGGTCTTACCTCTACCCATTTTGAAATATAATCCACTAACAATAGAATGTATATGTTACCAAATGAATTGTGGAATACTATCTTAAAGTCAATGCCCTGAACATCGAAAATTTCATTGAAGAGAAAGGGTTTTTGTGGTATCTCATTTCTTTTAGATACATTCCCCATTAATTGACAGCGAGGAAAAGATTTATAGAATTTATTGGCATCCTGAAATAATGTGGGCCAAAAGAGACCAGAATCGAGGACCTTACAAGAAGTCCGTTGGGGACCAAAGTGGCCCCCACAAGCAAGAGTTTGATAGAACCTAAGGATGTAATGAAACTTGTTATAGGTAACAAAATGCCTAAGGACTTGATCCCTATAAGTGCGCCAAAGGTAGGGTTCATCCCAAATGTACCAATGGGACTCATTTTTTAGATGGTCGGACTGGTTTTTTTTAAATCGGTAGGAATGAAACATGCTACCAAATAATTAACAATTTCAGCATACCAAGGAATAACATCTTGCACTCAGTACATTTTCTCATCAGGAAACATATCATTTATAGGAATACAAGTGGATGATTCAATGTTCGAGGATTAAAGGATCCTACTAATATGTTTAGCCACCACATTCTATTCTCCTTTTTTATCTATAATTTCTAAATTGAATTCCTAAAGGAGGAGCATCCACCGAATGAGATGTGGTTTGGCTTCCAATGTCTTAAGGAGATAACGGAGGGCTTCATGGTCTGAGAACACAATGAATTTGGACCAAAAAAGGTATGACCTGAATTTTTCCAATGAAAAAACAAGGGTAAGTAATTATTTTTCAGTTTTGGTGTATTCTTCTAGGGTAGGGTTTAGTGTACATGAAGCATAGGCAATGACATGTGGATCTCGATTGACCCTTTGTGATAATACTTCCCCAACTGCATAGTTAGAGGTGTCGCACATGAGCTCAAATGGTAAATCCCACGAGGTGGTTGGATTACCAGGGGTGATGTGAGACTCCATTTTATCTTATTAAAAGCTTCTTCACATTCTTTTTCAAAAACGATTTATTTTTCTTTTTGGAGTAATCAGGAGAGTGGAAGAGAAATCTTACTAAAGTCATGAATGAAACGACGGTAAAATCAATCATGACCTAGGAAAGACCACATATCCCGTACATATTTGTGAAATGGTAGAGAATAAATGACATCCACTTTTTATTTATATACTTAGACACTATCCCTCGAAATTACATGTCCCAAAACTATACCTTGTTGCACTATGAAATGATATTTCCTAAAATTTAATACAAGATTCTTTTCAATATAGTAACATAGGATGTAACTAATACTACACAAACATTCATCAAAATAGGAGACATATGCAGTGAAATCATCCATGAATACACCCATTCAATTCTCCAGGTAATCTGAAAAAATACTAACCATGCATCACTGGAAAGTACACAGAGCATTTCACAGACCAAATGGAAACCTGCAATATGAAAATGTGCCAAAGGGGAAAGTGAATGTCGTCTTTTCATGGTCCTTGGGAGAAATATGTATCTGAAAATATCTATAATACCCATCAAGGAAGAGGTAGTGGGACTTACCTTCTATCCTCTCTAGAATTTGGTCGGTGAATGGAAAAGGTAAATGGTTGTTCCTAGTATGTTGGTTTAGTCATTGATTGTCTATACAGACATGCCAATTATTCTGCACACGAGTTGGAACCAATTCATTGTTTTCATTTTTGATTTCTGTAAGGCCAGTTTTTTTAGGAACTACTTGAATGGGACTAACCCATTGGCTGTTAGAGATGGGGTAAATGATTCATGTAGCTAATAATTTTGTTACCTCTTTTTTCACAGCTTCTAGGAGGTTTGGGTTCAGTCAATGTTTTTCCTACCTCACTAGTTTAGCTTCATAGTTTAATAATATATGATGTGTAAAAAATGATGGGCTAATACCAATAATTTCAGCAAGTGTCCATCCCAAAGCTTGTCGATACTCCTTCAAAAGTTCAAGCAGCCAAAATTCATGATCGGGAGGGAGTTAACTATAAATAATGATGGGTAGCATGTTTCCATTCTCTAGATATGAATATTTTAAATCTTGAGGAAATTGTTTTAATTCTAATTCAGGTGGGTTTTTTATTAATGGATGTGTGTGTGAAAGTGAGAGGTCACTAATCTCATCTAACTGCTCAATGGTATCATCCTCAAATGAGGAATGAGATTTTACTAGCTTATCAGTATCATCAATGGTCATTGGATCCTTAGTGTTCAAGAAATTATCATTTAATAAACATGCATGACACTTTTATATACCACTACAACAATAAATGCAAGGTTTATTACCTAACATTTCAGTCAATGATGAAAACGCATAAAAGGGGTCAAGGGAATTAAATGAAGTTTTTTTAATGGAAGGGAGTGCATCTATAGAATTAACAGAGAGAGGAATTCTCTTATGAGGGGTGCTTCATGACATCAAGGATGTTGAAGTGGAAAATTTAACCACCAAACTCAATAGATAATGTTCCATTATGGACATTAATTATGGTTTTGGCTATTTTAAATAAATTTCTCCCCAATATAATTGGGGAATGTCTATTAATCCTATCATATTCCATTTTAAGCACATAAAAATCAGTATGAAAAATTAAATTTTGAACCCTCACAAGAAAATCCTCTAACACACCAAAGGGGTGTGCAGTACTCCAGTTAGCCAGTTGAACAACAATTCTAGTGGGCTTCAGTTTCCTAACCTAAAATGTAGAGTAAATTGAGTGAGGCATCACATTTATAAAATCACCTAAATGAAGCATAAAATTAGAAAAAAAATACTCCCCTATGGTGCATGGAATTGAGAATGTTCCAGGATCATTGAACTTGGAGGGAAGTGATGGCTCAGTCAATGATGAAATATTATTCCCCAATATCACATTCTCATCGCCTCTATGTCACCTTCAGTGTGTACACATATCCTTTAGAAACTTTGTGTATCGTGGAATTTTCATAACGAAATCAATCAAGGGGATGTTAACCTGACCTTTTTTAAACCTTTCCAATATTTACTTATCAATTTCAGTTCCCTTTTGTTTACTAGGTTGGGTGGCCCTTTGGGGAAATGGGAGATGATTGGTTGGGCCAAGAGACTCATCAATATACTCACACTTTCCTTTGGAAGGGATTCTCTCAGAATAAGTATTTTATTCTCTTGGACCATTTTCAGCATTTGGGATGGTGGTATCCTCATGAGTGAATGAATATAATGGAGGGTTAATTTGGTTTTTACGTTTTTTCCCACTACTAAGGGTGATGGTACTAACATTTCCCGTATCCCTAGGGTTAACTACTAGTGACAGGGTAGTTTACCTAACCCATGCCTTTGAATTCCCCCCCATCAATTTAGCTAGTTGGTCTAACTGTGTTTTTAGGTCTTGTACGGTAGCTTGGGTGGTTTTATGGAATTGGAGATTGTTGGAATCCATTTGTTTCATCATATATTCTATGCTATTATTGGGTTTAGGAGGGGGTGGTTAGAAAGGGCTTTGGGTGGTTGAGGATTTTTGGGTGGTGGTGGTAGATGACTACTCTGCCCTTATCGGTACCGTGGTTGATGAGGCTGGTTTGAATACCTTCCTTGCTTATAAGATTGGTTTTCATTCCACCTTTAGTTGGATGGATAGTTTGGTTCTTTCCTAAAGTGTTGGTTATAGGTGTTTCCTGGAAATATTTCCTCGCAAATCTCATAAGTTCCTCTCAATTGTTGCATCAGTCAAAATAATGGGTTTCAGAAGAGAAAATTCCATAATGTATGGGAGGAGGAGATTGATATTTTGCTTTGGAGATAATGAGTTGTCATAAAAGGGTACTTACCTATTCAATCTTTGTGTCCACCTTCTTCTCAAATTCAGTACTTTTCACCTCATGGACACCTCGAATGGGAATAATGGACCTTGTACCGAATTGTTGAGTGTTTTTCATCATGTTCTCAATTTGGGTTCTTGTAGTGATTGTGGTTTTATCTACTAGTTCACCACCTGCAGCAGTATCAATCATGTTATGATCAATTGGAATTAAACCTTTATAAAAATATTGTATTAAAATTTGATCGCCAATTTCATGTTTGGAAAACTTGTACATAATATTTTAAATCTTTCCCGACATTCATGAAACATTTCCCCTTGAGATTTTCTTATACCAAATATTTCTTTCCTTATTGTTGTAGTTCAAGAGGCTGGGAAATACTTTTCAAGAAAAAATTGTTTCATGTCTGCCCAGCCTCTTATTGGGGAATTAACATAATAAATCCAGTCTTTTGTAGTATATTCTAAAGAAAAGGGGAATGATATATGATTTACTTTTTCCTCATCCACATTAGTAGGTTTTAATGTTGAACAAACAATATAAAATTATTATAAATTCTTATGTGGATACTCTCCAAGAAGTCCATGGAGTCTTGGTAATAGATGAATTAAACTAGATTTTTGTTCAAAATTGGGTGTCTCACCTTGTAATTGAATGTATGTGGGTTGGATATCGACATCAGGTGAGGTTATATATTTTAGTTTTCTATTGTTTTCATCAATTTTATACATATTCATTTCATTTTTGATGTTGGTCCCAGAAGAAGAAGATGAAGGATCAATAAGAGTGTTGTTGTCTTGTGTGTCCTGCTTCAAAGGGTTCTCTTGTGAGTCTCGAGGTCGCTGATGTAAGATCGTCTTCAGTTTAGGTTCTGAAGGTGGTAAATCTCCCAGATTATAATGTGCTATGAAAAAAACCTACCCAATAAATAAATAATAACAAAAAAATATAGGTAAATCTTTATGGTAAAACAAATAAATATTCACAAAATTTACAAAAATCTTATCAAAAATAGACATTGAAAACCAAAGCACTCCCCGAGAATGGCACCAAAATTTGACTATGTTTTCCTGAAACTTCAGATTGATTATATTTATAATTTTTCTTTATAGAGTATGGTAGACCCTAGGTTGTCTCTCAAGGAGAATTGGTGGGTTTAGAGTGTGTGTTTTTATTAATAAGTACTAAAATAGGGGTGGTTTTGAAAATAGTTTTAGGAAGAAATTACTTAATTGAAAGTTTAAAAGTTGAAAAACCAAATGGATTTTGAAAAATATGAGATAAAAAAGTTAATTTTGAGTTCACTACACACCTTCAAGTTCATCATTCTTGGAGTTTAATTTAGGGTTGGAGTAATTCTTTGGTTGAAATTAATTGGAATCCCGATTAATTCCTAAGCCTTTATTTCATTGCTTGAAGAACCAAACCTTGACATAACAATCATATTTTCAAGGTCTCGAAATTATTAATGGAATAATAGATTCCAAATCAGATTGAAATCTCAATAAATTGGGTAAGAAAATTATTCTTGTGTTTCCCAATTGGAACAACACAAGTCACGCACTCAAAACCTCACGCTGATCGGTTAGAAATTAAGAGCATCTCATCCACACGCATAAAAACAAGAATTAAAATATGAAAGTATGTAAGATAAATGGAAGGAAATGTTTTAATACCCAAATTAACCCAAACTAGTAGATAATATATGTGTTGTAACTCCCTTTACATATGTATAGATCCCCCACAATGAATGCCCAGCATTTAGCTTGACATCGGGTAGAGGAGGAAGCTCGGGAGGGAACTCCTTCTTCATTATTGATCCCCCTATGTGGATAGGGGACTCAAGAACTTATAGTATGTGTATAGGACTCCTATAGAACTCAAAATTTTCAGCACTTCAATCTTTTTCTGAAATTACAAATGAGGTGCTAGTGGTGCCTTTTTATAGCCAAAATGGGACATGGTTTTGAGTACCTTGTTTTTGAGATACCAATTGTGTCTCGTTTTTTGGAATAGTAAAAAGTTATATCACAAATTGACCAAAAAAGAATATTTGTTTTCGGGCCTTTTGAATGTCTCCCTATAAAATTTGGAGGCCATTAGGCAACTGGATTTAATGGTATGGTCAAAATACCAAACTAAACTTTTGAATCCAGGCTGATTCTGTCCTATAGACAGAATGGTTCAGATGGTCCAACAGATGAAAGAATTGGGATTTGTTTACTTGATAAAAGTGGTATCTCATGATGTTCGAGAGTGGAATGAAAAGTTTTTGCCCATTTGGATGCATGTAATTCCCATATTTCTCAAAATAGTGGACATATGTCCATGAGATGCCTTGCATTTTGGCCCATTTTTCTTTTAGATGATCTCCAGGGCCTCCAAATCACCTCCACCATCAATGAAAATATCAAAAAAAGTATAATTGACATTTTTAACAGTTATAAACACAAAATAATTTAATCTAACTTCAAGTGAAAGTTTTTATTATAATTGTAATTTACAATACAAATTCAGTTTAAAATAGTAGTATAAGGGGGAAAGTGAATCACAGTGCGATGAGGGGTCCTGTATCACAATGAAATATATGTAGATGTTACTTAGGTAATTATGAAGAATGGTATTCCTTAAATTATAGTTCAACTTTGGAGACATTGAAAATTGGATGGATAATTTGGACTATACTTTCCACCAAAACTATGTCAACTAGAGGATTCTCCTATGGGGATTTCTCTATAGGTTACTCTCTAGTATTTTGAGATAATATTTTTAAGGAATCAATGTTATATAAAAAAATAGTATTGAAAAACATTTATAATATAATTTTATTACTTTTTCATGAACAAAATTTAAAAAAAAATGAAACCCAAAAAGGTAAAAACTACGAACAAGGATGCTTGACAGCTTTGAACATCTCATGTTAACTCGACAATTATCATGAAAGTTAGTGATTTAGGAACACGCAGATAGTACCACATGAGTTATAATAGTCCTATATCGAGTCTATTAATATCCCTCAACACAAAAGTGTTATAAAAAACATTGGCATAGGCTTTAAAAATAACATGTCTCATTGATGGAATTTTTTTATAGGCCAACTATAGTCAACCAATAATGTTGCTTAAATTAGACCTCCATAATCCCCAAAGTGAATTTCTAATCTCCACAGTCTGGAGAAAAGTAATAAGATTTCATAAAAAGAAATTTGGGAATGATTTCAAGCTCAACAATGCATATTATGTGAAGGAAATAGATACAATATCATAGCAGATAACCAGAAAATATCATATATTAAAACTTAAAAACCATAAAGTTCACATCCATCAACTAAAAAAGGTATATATGAAAAAATGAAATACCATCAAAATGGAACCCAAATAAACCCATGGGCCCATCTCCATGTACCCATATGTAACCACCATCCCAACCCACCTGAATGGATACACAATCCAAGAGAGTTTTACTCTACAAGACATATTTCCCTTTAATTGTTTTTTATAAAACAAAGGTTATAAACTCCCAAAGAAAAAAAGTGGAGTGTTAGAACTAAATCTAAACAAGATAAAACCAAGGAATAAACCGAATTTCTATCCATGTGGATCCATTATTTCTTATATAAAATTAAATTATAAAACATTTTTAAAAGAAATAATTTTTTATACAAAGTCATTATTTAGTTTTCTTTCTCTATGAGTCATGAATATATTTATGAAATATGTTTCTTGTATCAGTATCCATATCATGTGGTAAATAATAATATATTGTATCCATTCACATATTGTATCATCAAAAAACCAAAGGGACAATCACAACACAAAGTTGTAGAAAACTAAAACAAACCTGAAACCCAAGCCCATAAAAGTGAATCAGAAAGTTTAGGAACCTATGTTGCTCAGAAAGGATGCCCACTAAAAACCATCCATCATAATAACCTCCCCTAAGGAAAGATTACTCTTCTATAGCTCACATATGTCTATTTTTTCCCCAACCCAAAGGTCTCCCTATTTTTATATTATATTTTTATTACATTTAAGAAAAAAAGTTCCTATTTTTAAATTCATTTTCCATGTAAATACATTTTTTAATAAACATTATCCCTAGAAGATCAATTTATTTTCCATGAAAACATTTTCATAATAAAATTTCTATGAAACTTTCACACTGCATCCATTTTAAAAAAAATAATTTCTATTTCAAAACCACCTTTGATGAATTCCATCAAATCAAGATTTAAAATTTAAAAAATTTCAAGAAAACACCCTTTGAAATCAATTAAATATCCTTAAAAGATCAATTTCACCTCTCATGGATTTAAAATTATCAGTATAGTAAACTAATACCAATGGGAATCATAAAAAACCAAGATATTCTACGGGAAAGACCATTATATAGGGACACATACCTTAAGATTAGTCAAAACCTCATTGCTTTTGAAACATGTGATGTGATGGGAAGATATATATCCCTCATGAACTCAAATATAACGAGATGAAGATTAAGGAGGGAAACACAAAAATTCATTATTGGACAAGAGATGATTGTTTAAAACCCACTTCTAGAAACATACAAGATATAGAATTCTAGATAATATAGAGAGAACAATTGTTTTGATAGAGTAAAAATGAGATAATGGATTAAATAAATTCTTTCATTAATGTGGCATGTGGATGGAGTAACATCGCATGGGGGATCTGTTGAAAAAAATAAATTTAAAAATCATGAAGCCCCCACCACAACACCCTAGTGTCCCCCCTAATGATATAGCAGCTTAATTGAGGAGATTTTCCACAAGGATTTTATATTACCTGGACCAATAACCCGAGTTTTTTTGGTCTATCCATGGCACCCACTACTCCCATGGTGCGGTTTGTTGGCTTTAGAAAATAAGGAAATTAATAATAGGCCATGCTCAGGGGCCATGAAATGCACTGTTATGAAGTCTTAGGATGTTTCACATGGGATTCTCAAAGGCACTCCATGGGATCCACCACTTTCATGGACTTGCCCATTTTTTTCTAAAAAGACCAAAACCCAATATTAAATCCACCAAGCCCCTATAATACCTCTAAAATAGAATTTAACCAACTGATGGCTCAAAATAAGATGTACCTAACCCAAAGACCATTACATGACGTAAGGAAAATCTGAATCTCAAACACATAACTAAGTAATTCGCAAAACATAACTACTTCTACCATATTCGGATTAATAGATATTTCTTCTTGAGAAACCAAAAGCTCAATAACATGAACCTATTAGATACAAAAGTGTCAATTTGATAACATGGCATAAATTTTATGTTCTTTAATAATACTCAATAAAATATTAACATGTTTAGAATGTGATTATAATGTCATAGAATATATCAGGATGTCATCAATGAGAACAATGATGAAGGAGTCTATGTATAGGTGAAATATATTTGTCATGAGATTCATGAACACTGTCAGCACATTTTTTAGTCCAAAGTGAAGAAATATATACTCATACCACATGTACTTTCTCATAAATGAAATTTTCAGTTTTTCTTCATCTCTAAATCAAATATGATAGTATCTAGAATGCATACCAGTATGTGAAGACCATTTTGATTCCATTAATTGATGGATAATTTTATCAGTCCATGAAAATTGATACCTCTTTTCTATAGTGATGTGGTTCAATATCTTGTTTCTCACACAAAGATGAATACTATCTTCTCCCATCTTGGAGAATAATACTAGAAAATTCCAAGGTGATGTTCTTAGTCTGATGAATTCTATGGCTTCCAGATATTCAAACTATACTTTGATCTCTTAAAATTCATCTGCTGTCATGTGATATAGAAAAATTTATATAGCTCCAACACTAGGAATGAGATTTATATGAAACTCAGAAACACTTATCTGGAAGAAATCATAAGAAATATTCTAGAAATAAATTTTGAAACCATCCCACCATATGAGGAAAAAGGAGGGAGTCACTGTCTGATCTACTATAAGGATCATGCCAGCCACCTATACTGAAAAGGATTTCATCTAATGAGGATCTAGACCCACCTTTCCTTCTTCAATGATCCATCCATCGATCAACTAGAATTTATCCTCTTTAGAAAATTTAAAATTCAATCATCTCTAAAAAATTATGTGTTCATGGTATCCAACCATCCATTTCATGCTAAGGATCTCATTGAAATCTGAAATCTTCATAATTGTAAAGATACACACATGCTCGAAGCTAGAAATCACTATCATACATTCTGTATAGATATGAAGATGATACACATTCATTCCCAATAATTGATTGATATTAAAAAACTCAAAATATAACTTAACTAGTAAGTATAACCCAATAACCACTTGAGAAGATATGAATCAATGGGATGTTCCTATATCTAACAAAAACCAAAGAGTGTAGAGGAAATTAGGATTGTTCCTTAAACTGATGAAGGTCCCCCTCCACCATCATATTGATCTTGGTATTCAATATATACCATGTCTATAACCACTATATGATTCCCTATAGGCTCATGAGTCACCTAATTCACTAACCCTTATGGGTTCTATGCTCACTTCTAAGGTCATATACCCACATCACAGTGAAAAAATTTTGTGTACATCAGGGAAGATATAGCACAGAACCACATCAGATGACCATTATTTATATACTTTTGAAAAATATTGAGAAATATATGATATTCCATAGTATAGTGTCCTTTTCACCCTATGTTATAGCACCTAACAGAGTCATCTCCCACATAGGGGGATGAAGAACCTAAACACTTCTCTAACATTGACCACTTCCTTGGGTTCCATCCTTTGACTTCTTCTTCTTATTCCTATAATAAGAAACTAGAATTTTTATAAAAAAACACTATTCGATCCATTGATAGTTAGAAGAAGACCTCTAGCTATGAATTACTTAATTTCATTCTCTATTTCAATGCCTTACGAAGAACATTAGAATAGTTAATTATATCAAAGATCCTAACCTATAATTTCAACTATGGTCAAAGGATGATCTTGAAAATCCTATATTTTTTAGCCTTATTCCCAATTATAAGAGGTTTGAAATTAATTAAATAAGTGAATATTCCTAGATAGGTAGATATTTAAATCAACCCTTGCTAAATCTCTATGAACTCTTGAGCACAGTCCATCTTCATCGCATCAGGTAACTCAAATAAGAGGTCCTTGAATGTCTCCCTTATCATCCCTTCACATATATCAATATGGAGAATAACATTCCATCATCATCTGTCACCCCCCCCAATTATTAAGGTCATGAGTTTTACCTTCCTATCTTCTGGGATCTATAATAGATCAAATCCACTCTTGATGACTTTTATTCAATCCTCTATATACAAGAGGCCTCCAATTCCCTATAAGGTCGAGGGATGCTGGAGATGCATTTCATGAGTGTATTGGACCATCAGAAGCCATCCCTTATGGGATCCTCCACCTCGAACTGGTACAATAAAAAAAAATATTGGATCGATTTGTTCTATATCTTAATGTTCTTGAGAAATTATGGGATCTTGCTTAGTTGTATCCTCATATACAACAGGTGGTGAAACTAGGACTTCTCCCCATATGGAAGCATTTTGATTAGGTTTCCTAACTAGCTACATAAGATGTCTATGACATGGAATTTACTAATATTCCATACCAAATTTTTGAAAAATCCAACAGCTAAACCAAGATGACTATTAATAGAACATAGGCACACACAAGGGAGTGAAAAAGGTTCATCTTTTCAGGTTACCTACAAAAAACAAGGCATAACCCCCTAAGAACTACCAATGGAACAATCCAATCCTCTATTACACACACATTTTTCTCTTCCATACATATACACTCAAGAATATAATACTCTTCCTCAAATAAAAGAATGTAAGAAATGATGCACCAAAAGCACATATCATAAAATTTAACAAGCATTTTTATTTTATAGACTCTATCTAAAGTAAGAAACAAGACTATTTCAAGTGATCCTACGTGACTATACATGATACATGAACACAAATGAAATCCCACATATCAGTATACCAATATCATTTGTATCACCCAAGGTGAATTTAGATCAAGGTGAAATCAAATATTAATAACATTAATTACCACATTCATGTAAACTTGGAGGTTCTCTATACATTATTATTCATGTAATGAAATTGTTCTCATTCGTGATTCAAACCCATTCTATCTCATATTTATTCTATCCCAAATAAATTCAAGGAAGGAAACCATGTTAGTAAACTTGTACCAACTAATAAAATTTTGTAACACATGTACCTGAATCAATAGTTTCAATCCAAGATGACACACAACCTCATGCACACATCCTCCTACGCAATAGGTTTTCGACTATCATCGAGGGCCTAGAGGGACATTGTGGGGGTATTATTCCCTTGTTACTATATTATCATCAAAGTATACAAAGGAATTGAAGATAGTAAAATTAAATAAGGAATAAGTGAAATATCCTAGTAGCATTATATGCACAAAGTACTAACCAATTAAATAGTAGTATGGAATGTCTGTCAAAAAATGTAAAATTAATAAAAAAATGATCACAATAATTGGTGAATCCATGTATGATATTAATGTAACTATGAAAAATATAAGTAGGTATCCAAGGATGGAGTACATCCCGCAACACACATACCCCACTACTATTCTAATAAACTGACCACCAAAGAGCCTTTTACCATCAATGGATCCCTAGTTACATAATCTACATGTCCACATATATGACCGCATAGGGTGTGAGTATGAAACTAAAAATGTTTCCTTGGTCATAAATGCATAAGACATTTCAGTGCTTTCCATAGAGATAAAAAAGAATATAAAATAATAGAGTATGTCATACAAGCACAAAATATATATAGAGTCCATAGAGACCTGATCTTATTGCTTTAGATCCATGTCGAAAGGAACATTAACTAGCCATATCACACATCCCACCGATGAGATCGTCCATAAACATGTTTGACACATCACCTAAAAGGGATAGCCCATGTACATATCAACCAATCATCTAACACATCTACCTAGGGGGGGTTGAATATATGGATCAACCATTATTATAAACAACAGAAGACAGAGGAACAAAACATGAAATATTAAAAAAAGGATTAAATATCCAACATTACATAACATAAAGAATGATTTATATATCACAAAAATTCACATGTGATTAAACATCAAGAATAAGTCTCACAAGGCTACACACTCACACCTCTTGGGATCAAGCATAAAATATAGGTCTCAAGGGCTACACATGTACACCTCATGTGATTAAAAATCAAATATAGGTCTCACTGGCTACACATTCATGCCATGAAATCATTCCAATAACCTATATTAACATGGGATAATGATAAAGATCACCCACATCAATGTTGTTATGTCAAGATCAAGGTTCTATACTAGTATATTCACCCAAACCACATTCAAAATCCAACTGATGTAGCCTAATATAAAAATGACTTAATAATATTTTAATCAAATGATTTAAATAATACATTTCATTAGTAGGTTCTCAACCTAAGGACCAAAAGATTTAGTGTCTTGTAGATTAGATATATAAACTTATTTTACAACACTTGAAAAAATTTATCCATAATCGTGCTCTTATAGATTCTTTTTTGACATCTTTCATGATATAATCATCTTCACAGATTAGGTATTAGAAACATAAGAAAGTGTCGAGATCAAAAACATAGTATTGGAAAATACATATCATAAAGGATTAGATCATAAACATGAAAAATAATATTAGAAAGATGTAAATAACAGAAATAAATTATAAAAGAAAATGGATAACAATTAAAAAAAATGATAGAGCAACATAATATCATAAGAAGATCATTAAGTAACCATTAAATAAATAACCTTCCTTAAAAAATCTCAATAATAATAAAACATATGATCATGATATAAATGTTTGAAATACATTATAAATAAGTCGTATTTATGAAAACAATGAATAACATGATTAACAAAATGAAAATGAATCACAATTGTATAAATAGGATTTTTTATCCATTTGAATCTAGATAATTACCAACCAACTAACACATAAAATTATGAGTAGAGATTAACATTATAATACACACATTTTCTGAACCAAGACACTTACTAATATAGTCACATGTCAAATTATGGGTAGAGATTAGTGTCATCACACTAACTCTTTATAGACATAGTGACTTTCAAACCTATTAACATATAAATTTGATAGTATATCTTAACTTCATTTAATTAACCATTTGTAAACCTAGTGGCTTACTATCCTATTCATATGTAAAATTTTGAGTAAAGATTAATTTTATGAAACCTTCAATTTGTGAACCTAGAGACTTATCAAACTATTCACATAACTTTTCTATGTCATGTGATATAATCCTTTACAAGATGAATTTGAGGGAGATATAGGTCCCAACCATTTCTTAATCAATACAGTTGTGTACCACTAAAAAATAAAACATTCACCATCTCATAAATAACCCATAGAAAATGTAATAGAATTTTTAAAACAATAAAAAACATCACGTGACTTAAAATTAGGAAAAATATAATATCATAGCCCTTATTTTAAAAATAATAACATAATATCATATTAATGGTTATCAAAACATAACTTCATAAAAAATAAACCTAACAGGATAAATATAAGTGAAAATATGAAATTTTTCAAAAAAATATTTTTTAAAACATTGATGTGGAAATTAATTTCAAAATTTTGAGAAGGGAAATATAAGACTTTTTAAATACTTATTATCTATATTTCCTATCATGAAGTCTATGGAAATAAATAAAGTTTTTTTAAAGGGTAAAATGAGAATACTTTTAAATTTTTTACTTTTAAGTGAATCTTTATTAAAGTAAACTTGAAAAGGACATAATCCTTTCAATAAAAGAAGTGAAAATACATTTAAAACATTTAATTTTAAGAAGAATATTAAATAATGGAAACCTAAAAAGTTATAATGTTTTCAATATAATAATTGGAAATAATTTCAAAACATTTAATTCTAAAAATAATATTTATTAATGGAAACGTAAAAAATGCATAAGTTTTTCAATAAAAGAAGTATAAATAATTTGAAAACTTTTAGTTTAAAAATTATCATTAATAATGTAAAAATGAAAAATATATAATGTTTTTAATAAAATAATTGGAACTACCTTGAAAATTATTACATTTAAAAATAAACTTTAACAATGGGAATATGAAAAATTCATAATGTTTTCAATAAAATATATGAATATAATTTAAAAAAATATTTTAAAAATAATTATTAATAATGGAAACATAAAAAATATTTAATATTAATCAAAATAATAGGCGTAGTATATGGTAGAACTTTTTATTTTTAGTAGGTGGAGAAACCTTGTTACCACTTTGAAATAACCTTATTAATAAAATACATCATTAAAAGAGTATAAAATTTACCTTCTAAAAAGAGATAAAAATTTATGAAAATCATATAAAATAATAAACATTATCTTTTCAAATATATATAAAAATATTGGAGGGAAAGATGATATGGACATGGTAGAAATGATTTATTGGTAAGAATTGGAGTTATTTTTACCAATGATATACTTTTAATTTGGAAAACATTTAATCAAAGAATTTTATATTGACAAATCGAATTAATTTATCAAAAAATTAGAAGGTTAGAAAACAAAATAACATCATCATAGGATATAATCGATCAATATTGACAAATATATGTCAAATAAGAGAGATTATGACCTGATGAAGAGATTCAAGTCATGAAATCCCCATACTACCTTTGTAACTTTTGAATCAAAAACCCATGAGGGGTAAAAAAATAAATTAACCATTGAATATAATGAAATATAATATAATAATGATTAAAAACGAAAATGGTTTATTATTTATTCTATTTAAATTAAAACATGGTGTTTATCATAAATATATCTCAAAGGTTTCAAATTTAAGACAAAGAAACCCTTGCAATTTGAGAAGTGAATCGATTGAAAGAACATGCCAGATATATTGTGAATTAAAAATTTTTAAATAATTAAAAAGGTTTATTTATGATTAATTAACACATTTAGGTATTTTATATACAATAAAAAATATAATTACTTTCAAAACATGAAATCATACCTGAATAAAAGTGAACTTGAGACAAAAAACCCTTACCTTTCTTCCTTTCCTAGTTTATGAGACTATAACCTCATATAAAACAGGAATAGAAAAATAAATAACCCATTTAAGAAACATACTCATAAATATAACCCTTCTAAAATCCTTATTATAATTATTTTTCATTAGTACATTAATTAGTTATAGGGTATTATTCTTATTGGGTGTTAACAACTTTAAATGTTTTGCGCATGTTACATAATATTGATATCATTACCCATAATTTGATACCGATTTCACTATTTATATATCAGTTATGATTCAATAAAATATAAAATTTATTTATTTTATACTTTTTTATTTCATTCCATATGGATCTTGGGTGTGTTATGAGAAAAATGAATTGATAATGGATTATTCGGGTAAATATATAAAACCAAATTGATACTTTAATAATAAGTTAAATACATAATATAATATCTATATATCCTTATAATAATAATGATTTTATTACTATGTTATAATAATAATAATTTTAATTTCCTCATATTCATCCATAATCAAATTTTATAGCATTGTTCTTGTAGGGTATTAAACCGACCAAAACTTGAACTCGTATTAAATTGATTGGAGAGTATGGTTAAGAAGGTGTTTCATTAGAAATAGTATCATTATAAAAGAATAATAATTATATTTTTTATTTTTTTATTTTTTTTGAACAATATTTTAATAAATTTATATAATTTATTAAAATATTGATGAAAAAATGAAAAATGCTTCATCGTGGAGGTGGTAATTTGTATGTACACATGATTAACATTATCATTTATCAACATGTGAGAGGTAGTGATAGTAGATATTAAATTTCAATTACATAATCATAATTATATGATATATATCATACTTATTCAACCTTAAAACCGTTAATACAATCCCATAATGGAACTTATGAAACACAACGATGCTTTGTGGATGTGGTATTTCGTGCAACGCATTATCTATGTTCTTTGGTTTTTATAAGCGGATGGAAAGGAATAAATAAGGGTTATATAGTTAATATAATATCATATTTATATAATAATGATACATAATTATTTATATTATTATAGTTATAAAATATGGGGAAGAGTAATATTAAAAAAATAAGAAGAAAATACTTACATCAGAGATATGATTTGTTCCTTGGATGTTCATGTGAAATTGAAGGGGTTAGGATGATTATGAGTTTTTAGGGGCTTATGTATATGGTATATTGTTATAGTGAAATTAATATGGAAGATATTTAATGATTAATTCGGAGGATGTGTGTGTGTTTGAAAGGGTTTTAGTGATCACCTTTTATAAGAGAGGAAAAGAAAACTTTTGAAAACACAATTTTTAATTTAACAATACCCTGACACTATTCCAAGGCCAATCGATCCAAATTTTATAAATTCTTGATTGTGGGGTGTCTTGGGGTATATAAAGTAACAAAAATGGATTTAAACACATGTTTTAAAAATTTTATAAGGCTTTACCATTATTTATTTACATTATACTTTTTCAGTTTTAAACTAGGTAACTAGTTTTTAACTAGGTGGTTTTATGTTTCATTGAACATATAATGTAACCCATATAACCAAATTTGGGTTTTATGAAAGTAAAAATAACATAAATTTAATTCAATTAAAATTATAAATATTGTAAAATAAACATCTAAATTAAAATAAACAATTTGTAACAAAAATATTTTAGTAAAAAATTAAATTTTGATCATTATTGTAAGAACCCAGATTCTCTTTTCAGGAATGAGTTTTCTTTTCAAGTTGTTTTTGAGGAAAATGGAAAGAATGGATGTTTTAGGAGTAAATGTCATGTACTCCCTTGTACATGACCTGTACTCTAGCACTGAGTCCAGGCCGTTTATGGCCGTGTCACGGCTGCATACACGACTCTGTGAGGATGTGTGAGGACCTTCTAAAGCGAGGCCTAGTAAAGGAATATACACACCGTGTACTTTTAAAGGACACACTGTGTACTTTTCTTTTTAATTTATTAAATGGACCACGGTGACATCTAATCGATAGAAACATCTTATTCTCGGCTCGTCTCATCCAGGAGTGATCGAAGCCAATGATTCTTCTCTAAGCCTCAAACCTGTCATCAGTGCTCCGAATCAACCGTTGTCGATTGAGTTGGAATTGCCACGGTGAGTTCTTACTTCTTCTAGAGCATCATCTATTGATTTATCTTCTTTCTTGAGATATCCTTGGTTGACCATTTTAGACATTTTTGTAGGTCTGTCATTCTAGGCTGATTCAAGGGCTGACACCAGAGTATATCGATCGTACAACGTCATGGTAGGTGGCTTGTGCCTTTCCATAGTTAGTATTTAAATATTATCTAAACAAATTTTTGAATACCCTAGATTGGGGTATTGTGTGTTTAGGTATTTTAACCCTGCTGATTCTTGTTGTTCTTTTTTTTTTGGAGTTAGGTCTCTTGTTTGTAAATAAGGTAATTTTTCTATGCTAGGAAGATGTTTGCCCATGTTTGATTTGATATCGACTTTTGGTCAAGCTTTGCCTATTAGGATGCTTGCTTTCCATGCCTTGTACTGTTAGGATGGAGTGATATTATTTGATATTGTAAATGCCTTGTATCTATTTATCCAAGTAATACTTTTAGGTTTAATTTGGCTGTTGAACATCATTTGTGCATGATTTCTTTCCATAGGGATGTGGGAACCTGGTGTAGTGAGACCATAGGTGGAATTGACATTGAGGGCTTCCCCAGCGTTTCTGTTATACTTTTTACATTGAGAGACCATATGGGGGATTGACGTTGAGTGCTCCCTCACAGTGTCTACAGATATCGTTATGAGACCAAAGGTGGAATTGGCATTGAGTTCTTCTTCAGAGAGTCTGTAGTTTATCATTATAATACTATAAGGGGAATTGATGGTGGGTACTTTCTCAGAGATTCTTTTTTTGCATGAGTCCAAAGGGGTTAGACCATGTGAGCTACCCAGGAGGTCATTATATTCTTGAGGTTTTTTATTTTAACCAGATGGGATAGGCTATGAGAACTTCCTAGAGGGTTGCTTGTTTTCATTTGGTTGAATAATTGATGAATGTAAATGAATGTAATTGAAACTGTAGGAATATTTATTTTTGAGTACTTTCTTGTTTATTGGTTCATTTTTCTTATTGCCTTACACATATATTCACTGGATTTTAGGCACATATCATTGGGTGGTTTCCTACTTGGATTCATCTCACACACTGCTTGGGTCATGATTTTAGGCCCAAAAAATTTATATTGTTATAGGTATAGATAAGGGAATGAGCCATTCTACTTCAGGTACTTGATTATTCTAGAGCTAGAGATAATGGGACCAAGCTAAGGCTTTCAATGCTACTAGATTTGTTTACATATTTTTTCTTCATACTTTGATTTAGTACTATATTACAACATTGTGACATGTTTCTCTGCTTACCTAGATACTTTTAACATGAATCATTATTAATATATATGTGTTTTTTTTAGTTACTCAGTATTCCATTGTTTACTATTGTATGGTATTATTACTACTTCCATTATTATTATCTATTTATTTCTACTGCAATACTCTGCCTATGAGGGCATAGTTTCCCCACCATCACACCAAAGGCCCTCACTGCTAGTTGGCATCCTCTGGCATTCAGGGAAATTTGCTTGAGGCCATGAGACCAACCAGGTACGGGGCACCTTTGGGTGGTACCTAGAACCGGTACATTACAAAGTGGTATCATAGGAATTATTTCTTCTTGACTTACTATTTGCAGCCTATAGAGAGGGATAGGAAGGAATGGGTAGTTGGTAATAAGTCGTTCCCTGGATTATCTATCTCATGTACAGGGAAAATCCTATTTTTCTCATATATTCCAATTTTTCTAGTTTTTCAATTATTACAATTTATTTTATTTTACCGTTGGGTGATTCACATGTATTGTGTTGTTATTGTTGATATTATTAAGGTTTTATTTATGTTGAAACATGATGAGATGAGGGTATGACATCTCATGCATCATATAGTCACTTTCTAGAGATCACATGTCATGCATTTTTGTCATTCCATTTAGGGTACATTAGAAATTTCATGTTGTTTTTAAAGATGTTATGCTAGATATGCATACTGTTATGCTAGATTCCTTGATAGAAAACATATTGTTTGATAGGGTATTGCTAATGTTTAAAGTTCAATTGAATGAACACCAAACTTTGGTCCCTATGGTGTTATGGGATCTCATGGATCAGAATTTGGTGGATCATATAATTGATTTCACTGTTCTAATTTGTGAAATACATGAATATGATGCCAAGATTTGATTCGCAGGAAGTATGGGCCCCCACGGATCGGAATTTGGCACTTTATTGGTTGTTTGAGTGTTTTTATGGGTTCCGGGGTAGTTTCGGAGGATTAATATCTTTAGAAACCTAGAATACACGGTGTGTATTCAGGAATACACACCATGTAACCTTCTGTTCGAGAGAGAACAAATTTTCCAAAGTACACATCATGTACTATATGTACATGCCATGTAATCCTTAACTGTGTGACTGGCTATGTGGGCACAGACACTGGATTGGAAAATCATTGGTAGCACATGTCGTGTACCGGACGTACATGTCATGTTGAATAGACCATGTGTCCAGTCATGTGAATAATGACACAGATGGATGAAAATCAGGTAGTACATGCATTTTCTAGCATCAACATGTTGTGTAGAGTCGATCGTGCAATAGGTCGTGTGACCAACAAGACGGGTCGGTGAAAACATTCTAGTACACTCTGTGTATGGCATGCACAAACTATGTAGTTTTGTTCTAGGTGAACCATGTGGCTTAGCTGTGTATAGGAATTGGAGTAGGGTGAAAGATTCAAGTACATGTTGTGTCCTTGAGAGGAACATGCCTTGTGTAGGGGTGTTACATGAACATTTTTGGCAGAAGTACACACCCATATAATGGACTAAAGGGACACTCTGTGTAGGGTTAATACATGCCATGTATCCATGTTTTGGAAAACATGAATTTCCTGTTTCTCTTATTCCTTTCCCGCACATATAAGTTTCAGTTAGTGATAATATTGAACTGAGGTGTGCGCTTGACCTTGCAAAGTCATTACACCGAGATGTCCTCCGGTTGTTCATGAGATACAGGGCAATGATTAGACACCGGACATGGCTGGTCAGGGACTACCATCAGATCCTCCCATAATATTTGTCTTGGTACCAACTGTCATTCTGGACATAGGTACTAATGCACAGTTCGAAGAAGGATTTATAAGGTTTATGCAGACCTTCCAGAGAGTACCACATCATTCCCCATCTATGGAGGAGTTAATGTAGGTTTTTCAATAGCAACATCCTCCCACATTCTTAGGGGATGGAGGACCTTAGAATATAGATTCCTCATTAGAATCCATGATGTTGATCTTCAAGCATTTGGAGATGCCTCCAGAGGGGAGGGTGAAGCTCACTACCTACATGCTTTGGGATTCTTCCAAGAGATGGTGTGATGTGATATTATAGGTGGGACTCTAGCTGGTTATGGTTTGGGATAGGTTATAGCGTACCTTCTATGGATACTTCTACCCAGATACTTTGAGGGCTAATCAAGCCTGGGAGTTCATGAGTCTAGAGTAGGGTACTCATTCAGTAATGGAGTATTCTTCTTGCTTCACAGAGTTGCAGTTCTTCACACCTATTCTAGGGGGTGATGAGATTTTCCTAGAAATAAAGTTTGAGGATGGTCTCAGTCATGACATCCAATCTTAGGTGAGCATATTCAAGTTGACGACCATATCTTCCACAGTCAACCAGGTGTTGATCACCAAGCACAACCTAAGGTATTATGGCTCTATGGGCCAGGGCAGTTAAGTATCTAGAGTTGGTGCTTCTCTAGATAATAGTAGGAAGTGTTGCAGGGAGTCTACATGTAGAGATCTAAGTAGTCGGGATATACCTTTAGGTATCCATGTGGTATGCCACTAGTGTGTTAAAGGAGGGCATATAAGTCCGCATTTCCCGAGAGACCTAGTTGAGTGCAGATCTTGCAGCAGGATGGGTCATCTTCAGTATTTCTGTCAGTTCTTCAAACCAGAAGCTAGTGACAAGGGTTCTTCTATGACACCTTGTTCAGGAGTAGGGCCACCATTTTCTCATTAGTTTGGGAACTAGATTTCATCCGGATTCTCAGGCTAAAGTTGAGGTTGTGGTCGTGGTAGCCAGTCACCAGGCTTTCAGCGACTACTGGGTGGATCAGTTCAAGGTGGTCAGGTGGGGTCAGAGCACTGCGGTACTGGTTATACATTTTCATTGGACTAGACCTAGTATGAGTAGGATCCCAGACCCTCTACAATTAGATGTATGATTCTAGTTGCCTTAGTTTTAGCTTCTGCACATTTCAATATGGGGGATTCCCATAGTTTCATATCTGTTGCTTTTGTGGAGAGAATTAGGCTCTGTATCATTACTTCTGCAGATGTCTTGATGCTAGATACACCATTGGGTGATATAACAGCTAGTTTACGTAAGTTCAAGGAGTGACCTATTGAGGTCAGCAGATGTCACTTATTATGGGACCTCTATGTCTTAGTGATGACAGGATATGATGTCATTCTCGGAATGGACTGGTTGGTTCCCTTTCAGTCTATTATTGATTTCTATCATCATAGGGTGGGTTTCACATCACTAGAGGGCGGTTGGTTTCTATATAAATTCCAATGGGATGTCTAGACGAGTAGGGCGGGACCCGAGCATCATGGGTTGGGAGGAGTTACAGCCCAGATTGTTTGTCTGTAACTGGATAACCAGGGGAATTCGCATATGGACTTTCCTTCAGTGGTCAATCATTTCAGGGATGTATTTTCATAGGAATTTTAAGTTTTTCCTCTAGAGCAATAGGTGAAATTTTTTATTGATCATGTTCCATGAGTGGAACCTATGTCCATTCCTCCTTATAGGATGGCTACACCAGAGTTATAGGAGTTCAAGAAGCAGTTAGAGGAGTTATAGGCGAAGGGTTTCATTCGACCCACCAATTCTCTTTATGGTTTTCCTGTCTTGTTTGCGAAGAAGGCATATGGTACCCTTAGACTTTGTGTGGATTATCGGAAGCTGAACTAGTTGAAGGCCAAGAACCGATATCCCTTGATGAGGATTGATGATATATTTGATCACATTCGAGGTGCCCTCGTGTTCTCAAAATTTGACTTGAGATCTGATTATCATCAATTGTGTGTTAGACCATATTATATACCTCTTATAGACTTTTAGAGTAGGTATGGTCTATACGAGTATGTGGTTATGTCGTTCAGTCTCACGGACGCGGCTGAAGTTTTCATGGCACTGATGAACTGAGTATTCCATCCCTACTTGGATTATTTCGTGTTAGTCTTTGTGGATGATATCATGGTGTACTCTCACACTTGACATGACCATTCTACCCATCTTGAGATCATTTTTAGTACACTGAGAGAGAATCAGTTATATTCTAAGATCTCAAAATACCACTTTTGGATGGACCAAATTCACTTCTTGGGTCATGTTATCTTAGAGATAGGAGGATTAGTAGACCCAGAGAAACTGAGAGAAGTAGTTTCCTGGGAGCAGCTGAAGAACGATTTTGAGGTGTGGAGTTTTCTAGGGTTGTCTTTATACTAAAAACGTTTTATATAACACTTTTTATGCTTAGAAATACCACTAACGGGGCTCACTAAGAAGGGTGTGAAGTACTTACGATCAGATACTTGTGTGTCAGCCTTTCAAAAGCTGAAAGGGTGGTTGATTTCAGCACTGATACTAGTATTTCCATATCTGAGCAAGAGATGTATTGTATATTGAGATACATAAGGTATCAGGCTGGGAGAAGTGTTTAAACAGGGGGAAGGCATCATTGTGTATGGGTCTCAGCAGTTGAGGCCACATGAGAGGAATTACTTGATGCATGATCTTGAGTTGGATGTAGTTTTTCATGCTCTGTGATGTTGGAGACATTATATTATGGGAGAATTTTTTTTGGTTTTCACTGACCACAAAAGTATCAAGTACATATTTACTCTGCGCGATCTGAATCTGAGACAGCGAAGGTGGGTTAAATACCTTCATTCCTATGACTTTGTGATTTCCTACACACCTAGGAAATTAAACGTAGTGGTTGATGTGTTGAGCAGGAGGACTCAGATACAATAAGTTTAGGAGGCCAGTAGTGAGTGGCATCTTATGGCTTTGTTCTCTGAGATGCATTTGGAGGTGCACAATAGATAGGGGAAGACATTTTTTTCTTCTACAGTTGTTACCTCTACCTTTCTTGATCGAGTGAGAATGAGGTAGCTATTAGACTCTAAAGGCCTAGTTCTATGGAAGAGTGTGTTAGGATATGACCTTGTTCCTAGATGGACCATAGGTGAGGAAGAGATCTTTTGTTTTCAAGGGCACGTATGGGTGTCAGTAGACATACATGAGGAGTTGATGCGGGATTTTAATTCTTTAGTTTGGGAAGTTCATCCTAGTTTCATCAAGATGTATCGAGATCTACACTATCAGTATTGGTGGCCAGGCATGAAGAGGGAAGTTACTAGTTCTGTGATGAGGTGTTCCACCTGTCAGCAGGTAAAGGTGGAGCATCAACGACCTATAGGGCTTTGGCAGCAGTTACCTATTACCATGTATAAGGGGAATTATGTCGCGATGGACTTCAGGATAGGCTTACCAAGGTTGGCTCGAGGGAGGGATGTGGTTTGGGTTGTCGTTGAAAGACTCACGAAGGTTTCCCACTTCTTACCGATCAATGAGAACTTTAGTGTTGATGAGCTGGGATGTTTTTACATCCGAGAGATTGTAAATTTACATGGGGTTTCGCACTTCATCGTTTCATATAGGGACGCCCATTTTATATCTCAGGTCTGGCAGGGACTAGAGAGGGCATTGGGTACGCAAGTACATTTTAGTACAGCTTACCATCCCCAGACAGATGGCTAGTATGAGCGTACAATATAGGTGTTGTTGGACATGCTTTGAGCATGCATCCTAGATTTTGTAGGTTCCTTGGAGAAACACATACCACTTGTGGAGTTTTCCTACAATAATAGTTTTCAAGAAACTATTCAGATGGCACCTTATGAGGCATTGTATGGTAGGTTATTATGATAACCCCTATCTTGAATAGAGGTAGGAGAGGCAGCTATGTTGGGACCTATTCTAGTCCTGGAGACCACGGAATAGGTAGAACTTATTCATAAGAGGATGGATATTGCACAGTCACGATAGAAGTCTTACATTGATCGACAAAGATGACCTCTGGAGTTTCAGGTCGGAGATCAGGTTTCTCTATGTGTCACACTGAGGTTGGGACACATGAGGATTAGGAGATATGACAAGATTTCTCCGAGATATGTTGGACCGTTTGAGGTTTTGGAGAGAGATGGGTCAGTTGCCTATCAGTTTCAGTTACCTCATAGGTACCAAGCTTTGCACGACGTCTTCCATTTTTCTGGGCTACGATGTTACTTCTCAGAATCATCTCATGTTTTTAAACCTAAGGATGTTGAGTTAGAGGTGGAAGCCTCATTCTAAGAGCATCCTATCAGGATTATTGATCAAAGCATGAAGGTTCTTCATGGTCGGTATGTTCCTCTCATACGGGTGTTGTGTTAGCACGAACGAGTACAGGATGAGACTTGGGAGTGGGAGGCCAATGTACAATCGCATTGGCCGGAGCTATTTGATGATTCTTCTTCATCTCCACCCTATTAGGGAAATTCAGGGATGAATTTATTTATGGTTAGAAGTTTGTAAGAACCCGGATATTCTATTTAGGTCTGAGTTTAATTTTTAAGTTGTTTTGAGGAAAATGGGAAGAAGGAATGTTTTAGGAGTACACACTGTGTACTTCCTTGTACATGTCGTGTACTCTAGCATTGATTTCAGGCCGTGTATGGCCGTGTAACGGCCGCATACATGACCGTGCAACGACGTGGTAGGACCGCCTAAAACGGGGCCCAGTAAAGGCATATACATGTTTTGTACTTTTAAAGGACACGTCAGGTGCTTTTCTTTTTAATTGATTAAATGGACCATGGTCATGTCTAATCGACAAAAACATCTTCTTCTCGGCTCATCTCATCCAGGAGTGATTGAAGCCGACGATTCTTCTCTGAGCCCCCGACCCACCATCTGTGCTCAAAAAACCACCTTTGATTGCGTTGGAATCACCATGGTGAGTTTTCCCTTATTCTAGATCCTCATCTCTTGATTTATCTTATTTTGTGATATATCCTTGGTTGAACATTTTATATTTTTTGTTGATCTACATCATTCTAGGCCGATTCAAGGGCTGACACCGAAGTATATCGATCGTACAACACTGGGGTAGGTGTTTTGTGTCTTTCCATGGTTATTCATTGAATATTATGTGCAAAAGTTCCCAATACCCTAGACTGGGGTATTGCATGTTTAGGTATTTTAACCCTGTTGATACCTGCAATGATTATTTTCTTGAGTTAGGGCTCTTGTTTGTAAATAGGGTTATTTTTCCATGTTATGGATGTGTTTGCCCATGTTTGATTTGATATCGACCGTTTGGTCTAGCTTTTCAATATAGGCTGCTTCCTTTCAATGTCTAGTATTATTAGGATGGAGTGATATTATTTGATGTTGTGAATGCCTTGTATCTTTTTATCCAAGTAGTACTTTTAGGTTTACTTTGGCTACTGAACATCATTTGTGCATGATTACTTTACACAGGGTTGTGGGAACCGGGTGTAGTGAGACCATAGGGGGAATTGATGTTGAGGGCTTCCCCAGAGTGTTTGTTATACTTTTCATTCTTTGAGACCATAGGGGGGATTAACGTTGAGTAGTCCCTCAAAGTGTCTATATATATCATTACGAGACCATAGGGGGAATTGACATTGAGTGCTTCCTCAAAGAGATTATAGTTTATTGTTAAAATATTATAGGGGGAATTGATAGTGAGTGCTTTCTCCGAGAGTCTTTGTTTTCATGAGACCAAAGGGGTTAGACCATGTGAGCTACCTAGGAGTACGCTATATTCTTGAGATTGTTTGGTTGAACCCGAGGGGATAGGCTATGAAAACTTCCCATAGGGTTTCTTTTTTTGTTAAATGAATGTAATTGAAACTATAGGACTATTTACTTTTGAGTACTTCCTTGTTTATTGCTACATTTTTCTTATTTCCTGCCATATATATTCACTGACTGTTAGGCACAGATCTTTGAGTGGTTGCCTACTGGGATTCATCTCACACCCTGTTTGGGTCAAGTTTTTGGGCCCAAACAGATAATATTGATGTAGGTAGAGATAATGGAAAGTTCCCTTCTACTTCAGGTAATTGATTTTTGTGGAGCAGGAGAGCATGGTACCAAGCTGTGGCTTGCGATGCTACTGGAGTTGTTTACCTATTTTTCTTTTGTACTTTGATTTAGTACTGCATTCTAGCATTGTGACTTGTTTGGATGCTTTCCTAGATACTTGTGACTTGCATCATTATTGATATATATATATATGATGCAGTTGTTTATTTACTCAGTCTTCAACTATTTACTATTGTATGGTATTTTTATTGCTTCTGCTATTTTTTCTTTTTATTTCAGATGCATTATTCTGCCAATGGGGGCATAATTTTCCCAGCATCACACCCAAGTCCCTCGCTTCTAGTCGGCAGCCTCTGGCGTTCAGGGAAATGCACTTTATGTCATGTGACCAACAGGATATGGGGTACCTTTGGGGGGAACCTGGAACCGAGACGTTACAATTATGGATTCCTAATCTTATTTAGTATTGATTAAAATTAAAAAAAGTACTAATATATTTATTTATTTATTATACATCATTTTAGATTTATTAATTGATGATTTAAATTTAATTTTTTTAAATAATATCCTTTATATTAATAAAATAATAATTTTAAAATAATTGTTTCACCATTATCATGTAAATTAGCTTAATCCTACTAATCTATACTTTATACCAAAACATGAAATTTCCATATTATATAGTTTGAAAATATTTATATCAAATATAAGATTTATTTTTTAAAATTGAATTTCAATTTTTAGGGACATTAATCATTAATTTAGCATATATATAGGTAGGTAAATTTCTCTATATTAGAATTTTGAGTTACATAGGTTGGGTAGAGTCATGAGATTGGACTAGATTAGGACTTGGGGTAAGTTTGTAATGACACGACCCTAGAAGACCGGAGCTAGTACATTATTTTATTACATTGGAATGATTACAAGGAATGAAATCCCAAAGGACCAGATAGTTTAGAAGTCTTTGAAAGGAAAATTACATACATGATACCCATAATACTTTGGGAAGAGAAAATAAAAACATTATGCATAATAAAATCAAATAAACAGTATCCTTGAATATCAATCAAAGGATTTCTCTTCATAACCTAGGGAAAGGAAACATAATAAGGGTGAGCTCAAATTATCAGTAAGGGTAAGTAAATTGGAAGAAATAATGATTCAATGGAAATAAATTAACATGTAAAGGTAGAAATATGATAAATTGTTCCATTCAAAAAACTAGATAAGAAAATATCAATATTTCAAGGGAAGAAACAGAAAACACATTCCATTAAATCAATGAACTGAAAATGAAATTCGTTCATAGATATATTGACACAAAATATCATAGATAAATAATAACTGAATTCTAAATAAAAAATGATTAATTATCAGATGTCATTTTTCTGAGACGCATGATACCTTTACTATCATGATACATTTTAACAATTCTGATTTGGCCAACTAATTCATCTCATGAGACTATCGATGTATCGAGGGGATTGAATTAACTAATCCCTTACCCATAGGGATTGCCTTAAATAGTTCCTACTCCATTTATTTCATGTCCAAATCATTCATCATTTATTGAATAAATAATGTTCTCCATCTGAAAGTATTCGTATTTAATAGATGATATGTATTTATCAATAATTTCATAGTTAATAAAATAATCGCCAAATTGAACACCGTATGTAAAATGATATATTTTTTACACAATAATAATATAAATTGTGTGAGAATATTTATATTCAACATAATTTCAGTGAAAAATGATTAAAATAAAGTGATTTTTTTCATGATAAAATTGACAAACATAGAAGGAATTGATATTTCAAATATAATCATTAAGAACTTTTTTGAGGAAAATAATATTTAAACATCCCAATGTGTTCCATACCACTTGAAGTATTTAAATCATAATTCCTATTATGGAAATTTTTAATATCATGGAAAAAAATGATTCACCATATAATTTATCAAAAGGGGTAGTAGATACACTACATAAAATAAGTAAGTGGGGTATATGGAGTATGCCTCATGGAAAGAAAAGTAGGACAAAAACCCCTTACCTTAACCTTTATTTTGGTTAGTGGTATTTATCCTCCTATATAGACATTTAAAATATGTTACTAACTTATACAATAACCATAATAATTTTTATAATATCATATATTAACTTCTTATAATATTTTATTACCCGTTTGTTAAAACTCTTTCATTATTTTAACTATTTCAGGTGTTAATTGCCTAGTTTTTTCATGTATGTTTTGACTTGTTACTTGTTGTTCATTTTAATTAGATCATGATTTAATTATCTCCAAAATTTAAACCATGATGTAATTTTCGTATATATTCAGTACATATGTATTTATAATAATCTATAATGTTTGGTGAAAATAAATTAAATGTACCCTTCATGGAGATGGTAGGACCTACGTATACCTGAGCATCACTTTCATTTATTTGTTATATATAAAATAAAGAAAATTAAATAATACATATGTATATTATAATTATAATATCATATATATTTTACATATTTTTATTAAAACTATCCTTTATTAATTCCATGTACCGTGTGAATGAGTCAAATCGCTTTGAGGGGCGGTAGTCCACACTTCCTCAAACGATGTTATCGTATTTATTCAAAATGGGATGTATAGAGATATGTTATATAAAAGAATTAAAGAATAATAAATACATTATAAATATCATAAATATTATATATGAATATATTTTTCATCATAATATCCACTATTATAGGCATTTAAGGAAAAAATGAGCAATTATCAATTCTTGAGGCGTTAGTTCGTTTTACACATAAACAGTATTTTTGTTTTCCATTAGATACAAGTGTGTGTAATTTTAGGTATAAACATTAACATAAAAATATACTAGTATATTTAGGATACGTTTTTCTATATAATAATATAATAAGGATATTTTAGGGGTTGATAATGGAAATGAAACTAGAGAGCCTGAGAGAAGATGTTGCCACTTAATGAGGTAACTTTTTTAGTGTATACCAAAAGGCTTCCTTGGATGGATTTTCTCTCAAAGGTAGGCTCCTAGGATGAGGGTAGATATGTTGAGGATCTATTGTTTCAGATATTTTTCGAGCAAAAGTTTCAATATAGGTGTGAATAAGTGGGAGGATATGAGTCCTTTTATAGTGGAGGAGGAGTGACACTCTTGTAATATTTTGATAAAGGAATTCCATACACATTTTTCACATTAAAAGTTGTTAAAATAATGGAAACAATTATAGAAATGGTATTATAGGGTCTAAATAGAACCATAAAATAGATTTTGAACAAGTTTATAAGTCATTTGGTCCCTTAATATTGAGGTTTAGTCCCTTATTAAGCTTATTTTTACCTTAATAATTGTAATTAATTTTAATTACTTTCACTAATATTTTTCGTAAAAAACTAGGTTGATCATATTATAAATTATAAATTATTTTTATTACAAATATAGAATCCATTTTTCTAAATTCCAATTACATATGTTTCAAAAAAAATTAAAATTTAATCTTATGGAATGGACGATAATGTTGGTTTTAAAGGTAAAAATGTCCAAAAGATTGATATATCTTTATAGTAAATTTCAAAGACAAATTGATCCCAATAAACTAAATTAGATTAATTTATAAAAATATGATAAATTTAAAATCTAAAAGAAATCTAAAACATAATTTAACATTATAAAGAAATTAAATGAAAATTCAGTTTGGAATTAAAATTCAATATTTTTTACTATTCATTATAAAATGAATCTTCATAGAAAATTTAAAAAAATTAACCCTAATTTAAAATTTATGTTTTTATTCCAAATATGAAGTTTATCTTGACATATTAATTTTATAATATTTTCAAAAATTATATTTAAAATTGGTTCTCCATTAAAAGGCGGAAAAACTACTTTTATAAAAATATAATAATTTATATGTAATATTGGGTTTTTTAATCTTATTTTTATCTAAAATATATTAGTTGAGGGTAAAAATATTTGGTAGGATATATAATATATAAATTTACTATATAAATTGTCTAAAAGTTTTAGAATTTAATTAATTGTGTAAAATTTGACTAAATAATGTTTTATTTAAATCGAGTGTTGTGTGTATTGTAAACATATCAACAAAATCTAAAGGAAAATATAGTACAGTATTGGGTTGATACATTATTCCCTCCAATAAAAATTGTTTCCTAGAAATTTTAGGGTTCTTAACTTCAAAAATATTAGTGTAGTTCTCATTTACAGAATCCTCCTGTTCCCATGTTGCTTCTTCCATTTTGTGATTTCTCCTATGTAATTTTACCAGAATAGTCATCTGATTCCTCAATACATTCTCTCTAGTATCAAGAATCTGTATGGGTTCTTCTCAATATGAAAGGCAGGATCCAATTCAACTTCACCAGAGGTGATCAAATTCATTATTTTAGGAATGTACTTCCCTAGCATAGATATATAGAACACATTGTGAACCCCTAAGAGATTTGGCAGATATGTTAAACGATAATACACTGACTACTACCCTTACCATAATTTAGAAGGTATCGATGTACCTAGGACTCAGTTGACCCTTCTTACCAAATCTGATAACACCCTTCCATGGAGATACTCTGAATAAAATATAACTTCTTACTTGGAACTCTAAATTTGTCCTCTGATTAACGACATAGCTCTTTTTTCTACTTTTAGTGGATTTAATAGGATCTTGGATAGCCTTTACCTTTGTAATCTTCTCTTCAAAATGTTTTGTACCTATGATTTTCCTTTCAACAACTTCATCCCAACAATTTGGAGTATTATATCTCTTCCCATATAATTCTTCATATGGAGTCATTTGAATACTTGAATGGAAACTATTATTATAGGTAAACTCTATCAAAGGTAACTATTAATCCCACATACCTAGGATGTTGAGTGTGAATGATCTCAACATGTCTTCCATTGTTTGAATTGTTCTTTTAGATTGTCCATCAGTTTGAGGATGGTAGTTAGTTCTCAAATAAAGCTCAGTGTCAAGAGCCTTTTGAAGATTTCCCATGATTTTGACATAAAGTGGGGATCTCGATCTGAAACAATTGATAGAGGTGTCCCATAAAGACTTAAAAATTCATTAATGTAGTGAATTATGAGGTATTCGAGAGGAATCTCTTTTCTTATGAAGAGTAAATGAGCGTATTCAGTTAGTCGATCGGTGATAATTCATATTGTATTATTACTTCTATGAGTCTTTGGTAGTCTTTTGAAAATGTTCGTAGTAATTTCATACCATTTCCACACAGGAATAAGAAGAGGTTATAGGAAACCTTTAGGATTTTTTCTCATAGATTTCACTTTTTGACATACCAAGCATTTGGATACATAATCATCAATTTTCCACTTTATGTTATCCTTCCAAAAATGTTCTCTCAAGTATTTATACATCATTGTGCTTTGGGGTGTATAGAGAAATTTCAGCTGCGAGGATATTCCAAAAAATCCCTTTTTAGATTAGGTGTAGATGGAAAACATAGACTTTCTCTAAATTTTAGAACACCATCTTCACACAAAAAAAAGTCTGCTAATTTTCTATCATTCAGGCCTTTAATTTTCTTCTGAAATTCCACCTCATCATATTGAGAATTCATTATCCTGTCTAATAAATATGGTTCCTAAATTATTTGATAAATTATTGATGTCACCCCTTACTTATAAATTACCATATCCATATTTACTAGATATATGAATATAGGATCCTTCACTATCCACATTTGGGTTAAAAATTCATGATCCTTCCTAATTAAATCATCTGCAACCTTATTTACTTTCCTTGGGTGGTAGTGTGTTGAGAAATCCTAATCTTCGAATAGTCTGAGTCATCTTTGTTGTCTCATATTGAGCTATTTATATGATAAGATGTATTTCAGTATCTAATGATCCATGTATATATCACATATTTATCCATAGATATAATGTCACCATATTTTCAAAGAAATGATTATAGCTGCTAACTCCAGATCATGGGTTGGATAGTTTTATTCATGAGCCTTCAATTGCCTTGATGAATATGTACGAACATTATCATTTTCTATTAGGAAACAACCATGTCCTTTATTTAATGAATCACTATATATGAAAAACCCATCACGCCCATTTGGTAGAGTAAAAATTGGATCATTTACTAATTATCTATTTATTTCATCAAAGCATTCTTCATATTCCTCTATCTAAAAAAATAACCCCTTTAAGTGTTAGCTTGGTTAATAGGTTAGCTAATCAGGAAAAATTCTGAATGAATTTCCAATAGTAGCATGACATACCAAATAAACTACAAACCTCATTATGTTTGTTGGAATAGGTTGTTCATTAACATCGATTATCCTTATAGGATCAACCAATATTCCATTTTTAGAGACAATGTAACCAATAAAAGAGACTTATGGAAGCCAGAAATCACATTTACTGAATTTCCCATATAACTCTTCCCTTATAAGAGTATTAAGGATGATATGTAAGTTATTCCCATGGTCCTAATAGGATTTTAGAATACCCCATAATGTCATCAATTAATACCACAAAAAATCATCAACATATTCCCTAAATACTTTGTTCATTTTGTTCATAAAAATAGTGGGTTCATTATTCAATCCAAAAGTCATTACTATAAAGTCATAATTTACATACCTCATTAAAAAAGATATCTTTGGAATGTCTTCCTTCTTAACAAAAAAAAGTGATACCTAGAACAAATATGAGTCGTTGAAAAAAATTGGGATCCATGAAGTTAATCAAACAAGTCATCAACGTGAGGTATAGGATACTTTTCTTTATTGTAATGGCTTTGATTTCCCTATAATTAACACACAACCTCATGGATCCATTATTATTTTTATCAAATAGTATAGGGTATCCCCATGGTGAAATAATATGGTGAACAAATCCCTTATTACAAAATTACTCTAGTTTTTTATTCAATTTCACTAATTCCATAGTGGTCATTCAATAGGGAGTCTTTGATACTAGCCTTACATCGAGGATTAAATCAATAGAAAATTCAACTTAACGCTCTATGGTATGTCTATGTAATTCCTAGGTAAAGAAATCAATATATTCTTATACAATATGTATATCCTCAATTTGAAGATTACGTTCTTCTTCACTAGGTGTTTTTTCTCTTATTCCCAAATTATTTCATTTTGTACAGCTATTGATGGTAGATCTAAATAAGTGTCAGGTGAGGAATCTTATTCTCAAAAGATGATGGATTCTATATCTTCCTCATATATTTTAATTTTCTTCCTATTGTAATAAATCGCTGGATCATATTTTGAGAGTTAGTCCATACTAAGGATCGTATAAAATGAAATCATAGGTATGATTATAAGGTCAACACATAAAGCATGTTTATGTTTCATAATGGTGATGGAACAACACATCTTTGTTTCAATGATACTTACCTTAGTATTTTTTAATGAAAACTCCCTCATTAAATAAAAAAGGGAAATGTCTAATTTTCTTAGCAAACTGGGTAGATATAATAGAGTTTGATGATACAAAATCAAATAACGAATTGGTTAAATATGAAGATAGAATTAATGTACTTTCCACCACATTGTTTGTCACTTCAACCTCTATCATAGTGATCGCGTACACTTTTCTGTCTCCCCTTGGCCTCCTCTATGGTAAATTCACTTGATTATTGGAGAATACATTTGAGTATTTCCCCATATACCTACAAGTGAAACACTGAATATCAGTGTTTTCCTTCTTCCCTTTTAAGTCCTTAATATGATGACCATTTTATCCACACTTAAAACAAACTCACAATCCCTTAGAGTATTTCTAAGACTGATTTTTCCCATAGTTATCACAAGGTGGTAATTGCTTCATTTCCCGTATTGTTCTTTGACAAATTCTCTTTATAATGATGTTTAGAAGACCTCTTCTTCTATTTTTTTCCTTTGAATACATTGGATCTTAAAAATTACTTCTTTATCTTGATGGCATATAAAACTATTAATTCACAAGATGAAAAGGTATGAGAAACTAGTACCCTTCATTTATTTGGATTAAGATGTTCAAAGAAGTGGTCAATATTTCACACATGTTACGTATATAATCTGTATCATGCCAGGCTAACCCTGTAATGGTAGCTTCATAATCTATAACACTTTCTTCTTCCTCCTACTTTAAGATAAGTAACTTTCTCTTCATCTCAATTTGTTGATCATGAGGGATGAATTTATCAAAGAATGTGTCCTTAAAAGTCATCTATTCAATGAGTTCAATTTCATCTTCCTCATTTGTATTCTATATCAGATACCACCACTAATCATCATCACCTTGGAGACAATAAAATACAAGTGTAACCTTTTTTTCTCTACATTACAAGGTCATAAATAACTTCTCTAGAGACTTAATTCATTGATCCGCTACAATTGGATTAGTAGTCCCACTAAATGATGGGAGATTCTATCACATAAAGTGATCCATCATATGATATTCCCTCTGTGTAATAGGTTTATCCATTCAGGAAAGGTTACTTTTCATAACCTAATTAATATTCCCTAATATATACATGATTTTTTATATTTCAATGCCAGCTATATTGATCTCCTAGATAGGTAAATCTCCACATTTTCCATGAGTATTGAAACCATTCATCCTTACAAGCACCATTTTTAAACAATGGAATATATTGGATTGGATCATAAAATCATAATGTATAATTACGAATATCATATATAAAATAACATAAATTTATGCATCGTGAATCCTAGAATCATAAACATTGGTTAATTTGGGGAAATCATTACCTTAAAATACTTAATAATGGTAGGTAAAGAAAATTTGAATTATCCTTAGCATATCCCATGGGTGTTTCAATCCAATTGCGCATTAAGGCTCATTTTCATGTACTAGGTAACCCTAATTTAGACCTAGGACACCTTGTCATAGTTTTTACCCCTAGGTGCTTTTGTGCCATAACCAAATCCACTTTTAGTATCCATAAAGGGATGTATTTCTAGGAATACCCAACTATTCACTACATTACCAAAATTCTAGGATGTTATTGTATTCTTATACTAAATGATTATCTTAGGGTTGTTCTCCCAAATCTATGTTTTATAAATCTATTTTCTAAGGTAACTTTTAATCTTCCTTTAATACCAATTGTAATGCCCCAACCCCAGAAGCCCAGAGCTAGTGTATTATTTTATTACATTGGCATGATTACAAGGAATGAAATCCTGAAGGAAAATTAGGTTTATCAATCATGGAAAACTATATTACATAAATGATACCCATAATAAATTGGTAATAAATTTAAAAACATGATGCATAATAAATTAAAATAAAAACATCTTTCAATCTCAATCAAAGGATTCAAGTTCATAACATGGGGAAAAGAAACATAATAAGGGTGAGCTCAAATGCTCAATAAGGGTAATTAAAGTGGAATAAATAATGAGAAATTGGAAATAAATTAACATATAAGGGTAAAAATATGATAACACATTCCATTCAAATAAATAGAAAAGATAACATCAATATGGAAAGGTGAAAAACTAAAAACACATTCCATTAAATCAATGAAATGAAAATGAAATGCATCAATAGATTTGTTGATAAAAAATATCATGGATAAATAATAAATGAATTATAAATAAATGAAATGAATAATTATCAATCTTCATGTATCCTAGTAACATGATACCTTTACCATCATGAAACTGTTTAACTATTCTGATTTGGTAAACTAATTCATCTCATGAGACTACCGATGCATCGAGGGGGGTTCATTAACCAGTCCCTAACCTATAGGGATTTCCTTAAATGGTCTGAAACCCATTTATTTCATGAAAAAATAATTACTCATATATTTACTAAAAAAATTATTATCAAAATTAATTTATGTATAATAGAAGATACGGATTTATCAATAATTCCCCAGTTAACCAAAAAACTATCGAAGTGGACACCATATGTAAAATGGTATACAGTTTATGAAATAATAATATCCATTTTGAGATAATTTGGATATTAAAGGTAATTTATAATGAAAATTGTCTACAATAAACTGATTTTTTCCAAGATAAATTTGACAACACAAAAAGGAAGTGAGATTTCAAAGGTAATCATTAATATCATTTTTTAGGAAAATAATCTTTAAACATCCTAATGTGTCCCATACCACTAGAAATATTTAAATAAAAATTCCCATTAAGTAAAGTTTTTCATACCCTGAATAAAATTATTATTGATATAATGTATCAAAAGGGTCCATAGATATACTACACAAAAGAATTAAGTGGTGTATATGGTGTGTGCCTCACAGAAAGAAAAGTAAGACACGAATCTCTTAATTTAACCTTCCTTCTGGTTTGTGGTATTTATCCTCATCTATAGTGGTTTAAAATATGTTACTAACTTATAACATAACTATAATCATGTTTTTAATATCATATATTAACTTTTTATAATATTTTATTACATTTTTGTAAACACTCTTTCATTATTTTAACTATTTTGGGTGTTAATTGCCTAGTTTTCTCAAGTATACTTTGACTTGTTACTTGTTTTTCATATTAATTAGATCATGATTTCATAATATAAATTATTTAAACCATTATTTAATTATAATATATATTAAGTAAATATTTACTTATATTAATATGTAATTTTCATATATATGAAATGAAATGCACCGTTCACGGAGATGGTAGGTTTTATATACGCATGAACACTACTTTAATTTCATTATTGTATTTAATAGAAGAAAATTAAATGATATGTGTGTATATTATAATTCCTATATAATATCTATGTTGTATATTCTACATATATTTATTAAAACAATCCTTTATACATTCCATGTATAGCATGAAGGAGTCACATCACTTTGAGGGGGCGGTAGTCCACACTTCCAAAAATGATGTTATCGTATTTTACAAAAAAATGAAATGTATAGAGATATTTGTTATTGAAGAATTAAGGAAGCATAAATTATTTATAAATATCATAAATATAATATATAAATAGTGTTTCAATATTAATTTCCACCATGAGAGGTAGTAAAGGAAAAATGAACAATCATCATTTCGTGAGGTGGTAGTTCATTGTACACGTAAACAGTGTGTTTGTTATCCATTAGATGGAAGTGTGTTTAAGTGTTGGTAAAAAAACATAACATAAAAAAACTAGTATATTTATGATACTGTTTTTTTATGTATCAATATAATAAATATATTTTAGGGTGTGGATAATGTAAATGAAACTAGAGAGCTTGAGAGAAGATGTTACCTCTTGATCGGGTAGCTTCTTTTGGTTTGTACAAAAATGACTACTTGGATTGATTTCTTACCAATGGGAGGATTATAATATGAGTGAAGTGATTTTGATAATATATTTTGGTATATCTTGGTCAATCCAAAGTTCTTTGAGAGGTGAGAAGAAGTGGGAGGATATGATGCCTTTTTATAGTGGACAAGGAGTGGCACTCTTGTAATATTTTGAAAAAGGAATTTTATACATGATTTTTACATTTAAAGTGGCTCCAATAATGGACAAATTATATATAAGGGATGATAGGTAATAAATATGGTCATAAAATGACTTTTTGAAAAGTTTATAAGTCATTTGGTCCCTTAATATTGATGTTTAGTCCCTTTTTAAGATTAATTTTAACTTAATAATTATAATTCGTTTTAATTACTTTCACTAATATTTTTGGTAAAAAACAATTTTGACCTTATTAGAAACTATAAATTATTCTTATTCAAAACATGGGATCTATTTTTATAAAATTCAATCTCATAAGTGTAATAAATTAATTTAAATTTAATCCCATATATGGGACAACAATACCTGTTTTTAAGGTAAAAACATCCAAAGGTTTGTTATGTTTTTATAGCCAATTTCGAAGTGAAATTGATCCCAATGACCTAAATTGGATTAATAGATAAAAATATGATCTATATAAACTTTAAAACCAATATAAAACATAATTTAACCCTATAAATAAATTATATAAAAAAGTGTTTTCAGCTAAAACTCAGTATTTTCACTATTTATTAAAAATGAATCTTCATAGAAAAATACCAAAATTAACCCTAAGATAATTTTTATGTTTCTATTCCAAATATGAAGCTTATTTTGACATATTAAATTTATTAAATGGTCAAAAAAACTTATTTAAAATGGTATCTCTATTAAAAGGCGGAAAAATTGCCTTTATAAAAAAATAGTATTTTATATGTAATATTGGGTTTGTTCTTATCTTATGCATATAGAAAATATATTAGATGAGTGTAAAAATATTATTATGGATATATAATATATATATTTACTATATAAAATCTATAAAGGTTTTATAATTTAATTTAATATGCAAAATGTGACTAAATAATGTTTTGTTTAAATCGGGTGTTGTGTGTATTGCAAAGATTTCCAAAAATTCTAAAGGAAAATATAGTAAAGTATTAGGGTGATGCCAAGGTTATGGTTAAAGTTTTTTATTCTATTGGTCTGTCTTATGTATAATATTCCATGGATATCTAGTTGGTTTTCTCAAACTCAAGTGAGATTTTGGATAGTTTATTCAGTTATATAATGTGGTATGTTTTCTATTTCTGGTTGGATTTGGCTATGATGATTCATTTCATATTATTGAATATTGTGATGATTTGAATATTGTGATGATTTATTTTATTATATTTTTTATATGTTGGTTTACTATGATTTTAGGTTATTGTCTCCCAAAAGTTTCATCACAGACCCTCATTACTATTTAGAATGCTCTGGCATATCAGGTACATGTCTGATGTCACATAGTGCATTGATCAAATTATTATGGAGTGATATAGGTCAGGATGTTACAAAGTGGTATCATAGAATTATTTTATTTTTCGTAATATTTTTGATATGGTTGATATGATATTGTATTGGATAGAAATTTTGATGGATTCTACGTTTGTTCCTAAAAGGTATCAATATTATTTGAATTCTATGGTTCAAGGTAGTTGGGACTGTTATTATGGTCATTCAACATTATAGTTGAGTAGATTAATTTTAAGAATTATATTTTGGATTTAATTATTTTGGGTTTTATCCTTAGATAGAGGAGGAAAATTTTTTGATTCCATAAATTATATATAGAACTTATGTTCATATGGCATGTTTATGCTTGTTTATTATTGTGATAATGGTTCTGAAAAGTAAATTAGTTCTAGTTATTTAAATTTTTGATAATAAATTAATTTCTTATTTACCAAATAAAATATTCATGTAATTAAACTTAACTAAACTATATTTTTAGGATTTTTATAATATGGGTCTTCATAATAAGATATATTATATGTGTATAGGGATATGATCATGGTCCTTGAAAGGGAGTCAGTTATATGGATGACTGGTGAGGATCATTATCCAAGAATGGGAAGTTGGAATGTGTGTGTTATTCTTGTTATATATATATATATATATATGGGAACCATAGAGAGGGTGTATTGAAATTTGAGATTCATAGTGGTATCTGTGATGAGAGTGGGAATTTTTATCAGTGAGTTGTGACTGAAGTGTGATTTGACGCATGTGATAGGTTGGAGATCATAGTGATGTTGAGTTTCGACACTAGATATTGGTGAGTAGAGTATTATAATTGAATATTTTGACACATTCTTGTTATTTTTGGAGATGATTTTTAGTGTATGGGGATAGACTAAGAGAGGGTTTATCCCAAGATTCTCAGTCCCTTTTTAGATAAAAATCAAGGGTAAAAATGTTTTTTTGTCAAATATTGATGCATGGGAGCTATAATAAAGTATGTGATATATTAATGGATATGAATTGTGTATTTTGGATGTGAAATAATGGCTACTGGTTATTTTTTATAGTTATAACATAAATTGGATACATGTCCAGCTGGTTAATTAAGAAAGAGAGACTAAAATCATTGAGATAAACACCTATGTGACTCCTAGTTAAGTAGTGGATAACCACATGATTATAGGAATGATGGGATATGTGTCAAGATGGAATGAGTCTAATCATATGGAAGTGTAGCATCAGGGTGTATTCATATTGGGTATTCTCTGTTTTGGTAAAAAAATATTGAGAATCATAGTGACATAGGTTTTATAGATACGCTTTAACCATGTATTAATTTAGTGATCTCTTATTTAACCTATTAAGTAAGTGGATTGGTGTAACGTAAACTTATCCTAAGATAGGTATGATTATTGTTTTATTAGGTGTGACTATAATTAGATGACATGTGGGGTATTTATCCTCAAATGGCTCGAAGGCCTTTATTTTTTTACTGATTTTTGATAATCCACCTTTCAAGGGATGAGGTGGAAACCTTACAAAGCCCATAGGTGTTATTATTACATGGACCATAGGCCTTAGAAGAATTAATTTCATATAGGCTTAAAACATTACATACAACCCAGACTAACTACTTGGATCTACTCCACCCCATCATCTTCATCGTGAAATCATCTCTCCACCTTCGCATGGATGCTCGGCTAGGCTTTCTCATGCATGCATAGGCTTGTCCCGATGGCAGGTTACATACCCTCTCATTCTTGAAATCTATTTAGCTTCTGCTATAGTGAAAGCTCGCTGCTCATCCTCCTTATGGAGCTTGTTCCTTGTAGGTTGTCTAGTTTGCATCTACACTTAATGTGTCCCAAATTCCATACTAACCCGAAGGCCTGGGTGGGCCGGAGGCCTTAAAGTACTCAGGGACCAAATTGGTGGTCTGAAGGCCCAAATAGGAGAATATTCCTATCTACTATAGTGCCTGCTACAGTTCCCACTACAGTACCTTCTACAATACTGCATAGTTCATGCTACAGTACCTACTATAGTACTGCAACAGCCCTGCTACAGTACCCAGAAATTAGCCTCTGCCTAGATTTGATCCCGGGTCGCCTATATTTCAATGGGTGTATTTTAGATAAATATTTGGGATAGATATATTGATTTGTTTAGTTCATGTGACAATTGTCTCATGTCAGAAATATAGGTGGAAATGCATGTTTCTTGCATGTGACATCTACTTAGTTCATGGAAAGTACATTTTTTGTAACACCCTAATATTTTAGAATATATATATAGCTTTAATAAATAATAATATTTTATATCCTATAAAACATGAAACCCAAAAAAAAAGTTAATAATTTTTATATACTATAAAATAAACATGTTATATTACATTAAAATGAAATATTTTTTTAAAATAAAACTAATTAATTTAGAAAAAAATATAGATCTAAAGAATTGTATTGAATTACTTTGTTATGATAATTTTTTTATCATATATGTTTTATTTAAAAATTATTTCATATTATTAAACATATGAAAATTCATTTTTACTCTTGTATAAAATCAATTCATTAGTTATCAATTACTTGTAAATAAAAATAAAATCGCTTGAATGTAAAAAGAGATATTTTTATGAAAAAATAATTCTTTTCATGGAATATGTTTTTATCTTAAAAAATTAAATTAATAACTTCTTATTAATTATTTTAATTAAATTTTTTGATAATATATTCAATAAAAAATTAATCATCATTTAATTGTTTTAACTAGGCATGGAATGAGCATAAATTTAATTTTATGCTTAAAAATACATTTCTATAAAAAAATCTTTATGTTTTCCATGATTATTTTAATATTTATTTCATAAAATTATGTAAATTGAAATTTATAAAATTATTCCTATATTTGGAATCACCATTTACAAATTATTTAATTATTTTAGTTTAATTGTTGTTATAATAAAAAGTAAAGATGGTAAAAAAATTTACCTCAGTTAAAGTAAAAAAGTGTTAATGAGGGGATTAAACTAAGTGATAACGTTTAAAACATCACTTACTAGTAAAAATTTAATTTTTCGAGGATATTTTGACCTTAAATTATAGTATCTCTAAACATATGGGCACTTTCACTTTAATATGACTTTATTATGTTAAGGATTTACAAGAGTGCCACGCAACTCACTTTTAAAGTGAACCAAATATATTATCTAATTCACACATATTATTCCATATATCTCAGAAAATACCAACCCAAATATCCTCTAAACTCCCCTTATAACATCATAGATCTTCTTTTCTTACCCTATGAACAAACCAGTAAGTCTTATTGTGTAAGTCAAAGGAGGTTTCTCAAAGAATTTGTAATCATCTTCCCAGAATCCTTTTACTTGTATTTCTTCATCTACCTCTAAAAAATACTATATAAATATCATTACTATACTGAACTATTTTAATGTTATTGTTATATCCATTTTCTTCCTCTTTTTGATCTTATGAGAAATGATAACATCGTTCATGAGTACGTGTGGGCTACCACCTCCACGAAGAAATATTATTTTTCCCCTATCTGTCATGTATAGATGGTCATATGGATGGATTTAAGGAAAATATATGATACCTATGATATTGTTATGATTAAATAAATATATATTCTTATTTACCTTTATTTCATTCCATTCATTGGAAAATGAATGCATTACTTGTGTGTACATACGTACTATCATCACTATGAAGTGACGTAATTTATTTTTCCTCACCACCTTATATGAATGGTAATAAAAGTCTTTATAATTAATAAATATGATTCATATAAAAATATTATGAATATATATATGGTTAACCCATTAATAATTCAAAGGATCATAACCATCCAACCAAAATATGCATGGGAAATAGACTAGTTTTCAGTCAAATATTGATTTTAATGAAAGATTGTTATGCATGTGTAATCAGATTTTATAATAAAATGTTATACAAAAAATATTTTTATGAATATTTTTCATTTATATATTTTTAATAAATATAAATTTAATATACAATATCATTAAAACATGTATGAATAATTTTTGGACTTCAGGAAAAGGTTTATGTTGAAATATATTATTAATCATGACTATTTATGCTTAAATATCTTTTGGAATAACTATATTATCATTGTATATAAAACACAATATATTTTATTAACCTCTGATTTTTTTGTTTTTTCATGTTTTTATTTAATTCAATTCTCTTTTGTACATAAAATTAATTATAAAATATTTTTTAAAAAAAACTGACCTTATTTCACCTTTGGTCGATGAACTTTTTATTCCATGTCTATGTTCATTAATATGTTTTATAGAATTTTATTTTCTAGGATTAAATGATAAATTAATAAATTTTAAATCCATAATTGTATTTATTTTCAAAATATTAAATATTAATTTTACAATGCATTTCTGATTAGATTATTTATTAATTTTTACAAAATGTACCAAAGGAATATTGGTTTTAATGTTTATAGCATAGAAATTTTTTCCACCGTACTAACCAATATTTTTAATAAATATTTCTTTAAAATATTCTATTTTTATTTTTAAAAAAAATATGTTTCTCATCATTATAGGATTTTTTAGTTTTCCATGATGCTAAAAGAAAAGGATATTTTAATTGTTTTCTAAGAAACATTCAAATTCTCTTTTAAATGTATTTTTCTTCTCTCTCAACATCCTTAAAGGATTGTTATGATTGATTGGAGATATTATCTTATGATAAAATCCACTTATTTTCTCTGTATGTCTTATGATTATGTGATAATGATATGTTTAAGTAATTTGTTACTTTTCCATGCGTTACACTATAATGACAGGATGAATGTTTTTTTGATATGGTCGAATACATATGTATTGTTTCCATTATGTGATAGGTGGGGAAATAATTATATATTAATAAAATTAATTAGTTAATTATTGATATATCCTAATATAATATGAATGGATATTAGGAGTGAACCCATTCTAGGGGTGAAAATATATTTGAGAGTGAACCCAATCCATTATGGGCCTTTGTCTGCTATGTGATGATGGTCATATTAGTAAGCTTTTGCTGATGACATTGTTTTTTAGTCATATGTATATTCCAGAACTCCTATTAAATTTTCTTCTGCTTATGATATTCTCTTATGTATCGTGATTTATTAATGTTGATTACTCACTCTTATGACTCGTGTATTTTGAAATGATAAATCATTATGCCATAAATCATGATTCGTGATCTATGACTGGTCGGGTATAAAATTTATAAGTTTTAATCATGGTCTCATTCCATTATACATAAATTATGTTTTCATATGATCATCAATCGATATCTCCCATATTTACTCTTACTGTGTATATGGGGTCACCTATTATTTTGTTTCCATTTTCCCCAAGTTTTGAAGAATGGTATTATGTCTGAAATTTATAATAAATATATTATGGGAGATGAACATTGTGAAAAATATAGAATATATTTTTCAAAATTAGTATATTATGTATCTATTATATAAATACACTAAACCATTATGGTTCTTGGGTATTATTCATTATAATATTTATTAAATATTCATTTAAATTGATGAAATATTTTTATATGTTAGGGTTTTTTCTCCTTAGTTTATATTAGAGTAGGGTTTAGTTATTTTTTGAGATTATGTTATTAATAATATGAGGATAGATCATAATAAAACCAATTATTAATTAAAAGTGATATAGGGTGAAGCTAAACATTTTTTAGGTTGATAAGAAGGTGTCATGATTAAGGACATCTCTGAAATGACTTTCATGATTATATCGATTCTCACTTTGATTATTGTATATTTATTCTAACATGATACATTTTGTTTTTAGTCCATAGATAAAACTAGGAGGAATAATTCTAATAATAAATTTAGTGGTAAATGTTGTCACGAACCAGGCCGAGTCGCCATCCGACCCAGCGCCCGACTCAGTTTGCGGCAAGGCCCGAAGGGCATTCCCGATCCCCACGGGCTGGCACAAGTTCCTGGGGTATCAAACATTACCTTGGAATCATTTACCCAAAATAATAGACAGAAAAACAACTAACCAGATAAATAAACTGAAACTAGAAATAGACAACCAAACATGCCTTTAAACTATGAACAGGTTTAAATTCTACAACTCCAACCAATAACAAAAAAGAAAAGTTGATAGAAGAAACTAAAACTCTTACTCAAACCTCAAAGCAACAGGATAGGTGTGACATCCACACGTCACAAACGTTAACCTGCATGAGAAGACCACCGACGACCAACCACCATCACTAAGCACGATGCCTCAATCTGGAATACACAGAGAACAAGGACTACATACACCCAAAGGAGTATGTAGGGTGTGAGCAAAGAGCCCAGTTGGACGTCACCCAATAAAAAGGTTCCACACATAATTATTAAATGACAAATACATTCGCAATATTAACTAAAGAACAGAAATTAAATCTTGAACAGTTTAAAAGAAAACGGAATTTAAGAAAACAGTTTCAAATTGAACAACATAAGTTAAAACACACGGACCCTAATTTTTTTAAAAACACCCAATATGTCACACCGATGAGCGCAAAGTAACCAATGAGCACTAACATGGCATAGGTCACATGGGTATCAGCTAGCTTTGGCCTCTAGATCTTCGTGTCTTGGTGAAACGTGGCTTAGAAGGCCACGACCCTCAGAAAACAAGTCTCAGAAGGCCACGACCCTCAGAAAACATGGCTTAGAAGGCCACGACCCTCATAAATGCATATGTTTAGTTATTGTTGCAATCGTCAGTCATGCCAATGAAACCGGGTCGAGTCACCTCTGAAACACTAGACCACTAGTCTAGTCTACCATCCTAGCTACCCGGGCTTCCCGGTTTGTGCTCAAATAAATTTCATGTTCATGTCACATTTCACAGTAATTCATTAAAGCAAAACAGTATATTTACACACACATAATCACCATTGCACACTCAAACCCTCTTTTAAAACCATGCGCACACAAAAAGTGTTTTCAAAACTCAATCTGCATAGGTTACATACTTGGTTAAACCATCCGCACAATAAAAAATGTTTATCATTAAACCACCCACCACTTACACACATAAACGACATTTTGAAATAAGACACATGCTAAAACGTTTTTCAAAAGCATTTTACACCATTGTTATAAATTAATACACCGCTAAAACAAAATATAAAGTAGTAGTAAAAGAGTGTTACAAGGCTTTGGCACACACTAGAATAACCTGTTATAAATCCAAATGCATTCCAACATCACACGCACTCAAATAAAGTTTTAAAGTGTAACTTTCACCACCAAAAGGTTTTATACAAAACCCATAAACCATATGAAAAAAAAAATTTCATAAACCCCATAATTTAACAAGCCAAAAATAAAAGCATATAAAACAATTTAGAAGAAATTGTTTAGCATTAACCACTAAACTCAAGCAAAAACAAATTTTATTACCAAACGCACCCGACGCCATGTCAAAAAAAATAGTTCTCACCATTTTCACGATTTAAAAAGATAACAGCATAATTCAAAAGTCATGAATAGAGTTCTCAGTAGAAAACACCCAATAATATGAATAATTTACTAAACAATATCAATGCAAATCAGTCTTCAAATAAAACCAACTTCACACAACAATAATTAATTAAATAATATGAGAAACAAATTAACCATTGCAAATTAATTTATTAGATAACAATTAGATGGGGAACCACCTACCATAATGTATAAATCATCAAAATTAGAGTGAAAACTTTATATTGCAGCGCACAAAATCAATCGTGTGCTGTTTGCACCACATTTAACCTAACACGAACCCAAAAACATGAATTAGAACCCAAAAATGTTCGGTTAAAACCCCCAAAATCTGGACCCATACCTTCTGAAAAAAAACTCATATAGAAAGGGTAGATGGGATGGTGGTGCGGCAAAGGCTCGAAAAAAAGGGGGGCGAGATCCGGCCGCCGGTGAAAGGAGGTTGGCGGGTCAAGGAGGCCTAGCCAGGGCGAGGCGAGGGTCCGCACGGCGGCTCGAGGCGAGGAGGCGGTCGGAAAGGGCTAGACGACCAGGGGGGTTGCGGCGCGTCCGAGATGAAGCAGGGGTGGTAGTTCGGCTCACCGCCGGACAAAGCAGGAAGGCCGGTGGAGTAGGGAGAGGGTGTGTGCCAGACTCATCCGTGGCCAGCAGAGGAGTCACGCTGGGAGGCCGTGCCGGAAGGGCTACCAGAAGGGGTCGACGCCGGACAGGAGGTGCAGCAAAGGAGGGAAAGGGGCTTCGGCAGGGTCTTTACAGCAGCGAGAGCAGTGAGTGGGAGGTTTAGCAGCCAAATCCGTTGGCCAGGAGGTAGGGGCGTGGAGCGGCGCGATGAAGATGGAGAGATGCGATCTGCAGGAGGGGAGAAAAAAACGACGCACAGTGAAGGGGGGGTCCGAACCGAGCCAAAAAATAGGGGAAAATTAAAAACAAAATAAATAAAAAGAAACTAATAATAACAATAATAAAATTAACAAAACAAAATAATTGTAATAAGCTAAAATAGGAATAATAATAATAATAATATTCTCAAATAAAAATATTATTATTACCATTAAAACAATTAACTTTAATTGTATCCAACTCTTATCATTTTATTTTCTCATTATTAATTCATGCCATTTATTTAATTGGACATCGGCAGGTCACTCGGTGTACCAGGAGAGTCCGCGCGGTTTTAGAAACGTGCCCCGCCCGAGGCCGCGTGGTCTCAATTTTCATTTTATTCCCATTTTATTATTCGTCGCATAATGCACATCTGCCTTGAACATCGGGCAGGTCATGCGGCGAGCTGGGCGTGGTCGCACGGCGACCCAAGCGAGGCCGCGCAGCTTCGACCGCGTTGCGCCGGACGCAATCAAGACCAAAACACAGGGAACTCGAAATATTAAGTCGGGTTTTGACCCGAACTACCCAACTCAAAGAAAATTAATAAAATAAATAAATTTTGAAATAGCGAGTGTGAAAATTCTCCCCACCAAAAAGCTTTCCGCCCCCGGAAATACACAACTAAGGATGAACCCCAAAGAAGAAACTGATACACCACTACGGTTTAAAGAGGATCCCCACAAACACCAAGCAAATAGAGGAAAAAGTATCGTGCTCAGAGAAAGTGATTTAAAGACAACTTTGAGAAACTCATATAAAGACTTTCTGATATGCATCGCCATCCCCGAAGATCTTGAACGCCTCCAGTTGACTGATCAAGGAAAACAACTCTCGCACCCACAGAAACCAACCTCAGAAGATGAAACAACTCAAACATTATTAAACGAAAACCACGCCATTTGGTTGAATCAACAGACAAGTTCAAACCACATCCATGGAACACTCTTATCACTTATCACCAAGCCCTATTTATAACAGAAGAAAAAGATCAACATGGGGAGGCCCGAGGGGCTCTCCACCATTAGGAAATCACTGATGCTCGAAACGAGACTGGAAAACCGATACAGGTAGGTTCGAGTGGACTCCCATCCATTAAAGAAAAGTCCAGGACTGATTCATTCTAGATACATTCATATGAGACCCAATGTGGGTTTGCCCGCCATTAAGAACATACCAACGCCCAAGACGAGACTAGAAAACCACCATGGGGAGGTCCGGGCGGACTCCCCACCATTAAGGAAATCCCAACACCGATTTATTCCAGAGACCTTTGCGCAAGACCCATCGGGGGTCTCACCGCCATTAGAAAGAACAGAGGATACAGAACTTTGAAAAATTCTTGATGGTGACCAAACACCCCACCACAAGGGGCGGGGAGGGAGGGGCCCGACTACCGGGGCGTCAAAAGCATGACCCAAGACAAACCAGCATTTCCACATTCCTGGATGAGCATTATTCAAATTTGAGACATATTTACCCAACAGACTCCCATAAGAACCACTAAAGTGATTGCATCCCATGGGACGCAACCCCCAAGACTTTAAGGCATCGAGGAGAACATGCCTCTGCATAGACACTGAAACATTACATAGCCAGACGGTTCGTTCGAAACGAAACAACCATAGTAAACAATTTAAGCTGCTTTCACTTTCAACACCGATGACAGAAATGAAATCGGGGTTTCATACAATCTCGGGGTTCCTGACCACGCGCCAACTTCACTCCAAGGCCTATGGCCGCAGCCCTGATATTTAAAGCATCTTCTGCCTTACAGTCGGGAATTAAAGACTCCCAAATGGAGCTTCTCCTTTTGGTGTCACATGCAACCAAACTACAACTGAGGAAACACCGGAAACCACAACACATTACGACATCCTACTTATCATACACTGAACATTCACCAACACAAGAGCTTAAATGGTGCATGAGAATCACCCTTTTTCACACTGGATGAGAACACGACACCACAAATTGTCACCTTAACATGATCATTGTTGTTGAGAGGAACATTATATGGGGAGGGACTTCAAACTGAGTCTTAAACAACACGTGATTCCTACAGTAGACCGTAGAATCCCCATGTGACTGGGTCTACCACACTAGTGTCCTAACATAGACCCTTTGTTAAACAAAACCAACAAAGGGTCAAAGGTCATTTAGAATAGTGGCCTCCACCGACCACTCTAGGTAGCTTCCACCTCTCCCCACCGGAATATCCTTCACCATTTCCAAACATAACTTTCAAATTATTGAGGTCAAACTTCACCCTTGACAATCAAAGAGAACTTACACTACCAGATGTTGTCGAACATGACCCTTGCAACCAATGATAATACTAGAAATCCCTTCAAGACACTGGTCAACACTGAAAATTCTGAACTGCCTTCACCCTTCCCCGTTGGATTTCCTTTCGCCATTTCCAGGGGAAACCTTCAAATGCAAAGACATCAAATTTCATACCTGACGACTCAGACAACTCAAAGAAACCAAAACTCTGTTCAACTCCCCTCGCATCTGTCATCCCGCTGCGAGAGAATCCACTTAGTTGTAAAAAGGAGAGGTTGGTTCAATTCTAGAATTCAAAAAGAGATTCCTTTGATCAACTGGAGTGCTGGCTAATGGGGAATTCCCCATTGTCGTACTTCAATCACATGTCAACGCTTTATGGGGGGAATACACTAGTCAAGAAAGAAAACTATGGACCCAACCAAACTGGTCGAATGGTCAAGACATTCCACAAGAAAACACCAAACATGCAGGGGAAACCACTGTAAGGGCTCCCCGATGTACTCTTCAAAAGAATTTACTAACCACAGGCTTGCATACCAACTTACAAATAAGAATTTAAACTCAATACACAAATCAGTCAAAATGATTCTCAGCACGAAATGCCTCATTTCCAACCTTACAAAAATACAAGTACACACCACACAATCACCGGTTATTTAAAAACACCAAATTTTCCTTTAACAAAAAATTTTGAAAATAAGCAAAGCCAGTGGGTTGCACAAACACCAATGGTGTCCCATGGGTCTCGCACATGCATGTTCTCATGCCGCACCGGCACCCACCTCATATCCATCCAGGAACTCATCCACTCATGACATTAACCCTTTCTCTTTCCATATGCACTCATGCATGTATTTTCCCATGAGAACACCAAGGATCAAAACCATACCTTTCCATTTTTTAAAACCAAAACATCCAAACCACACTTTTCAAACATCACACGCCATTTCCTTTTTAAAGCACTTTATTTGAAAACATTTTCCTAAGACCAAAACATTTTTACTTAAAAACCAAATTTCCACACTCCCAAAAAAAGAGACGAGAAACGTCAAGAGAAAACTTGTGTCAGCGGGTGACTGGAATGTATGGTTTGCGGCCATACGTCAATCACACCACTGCCACGAAGGGTATTCTAGGACAACGTCCTCGGCTCCACATGGATTTCCAGACCCTGCGAGCTCACTAAGACCACTGACCTTACTCCCTTTTAATTTCCCTTAGACAAGATTACCCGCAGGGACCAAAAACTTAGACAAACTTCTACATACTTTGGTAACTTGAGTCCCTCTATGAGGTGTGTTGTCCAGGCACCTTACTCGTAGTCAGGATGTCGAGTCCCGAAAACCTTAACTCAATTCTACCGTGACTCTATCCCCAAAGAAAATGACCCAAGAGAGAAAACATTTCCCTTTGATACCATTTTTTCATGAACCAGATCAGGTCGCCATCTGAACCGGTGCCTGACCTGGTCTGCGGCAAGGCCCGAAGGGCGTTCTTGATCCCCACGGGCTGGCACAAGTGTCCAGGGTATCAAACATTACCTGGGAACGATTTACCCAAAAGAAAATACAGAAAAACAACTAACCAGATAAATAAACTGAAACTAGAAATAGACAACCAAACACGCCTTTAAACTATGAACAGGTTTAAAGTCTACAAATCCAACCAATAACTAAAGAGAAAATATGACAGCAGAAAATAAAACTCTTACCCAAAACTCAAAGCAATAGGAGAGGTGCGACAGACCCGGTCTGCGGCAAGGCCCAAAGGGAGTTCCCGATCCCCACGGGCTGGCACAAGTGCCTGGGGTATCTAACATTACCTGGGAACGATTTACCCAAAATAAAAGACAAAAAAACAACTTACCAGATAAATAAACTAAAACTAGAAATAGAAAAACAAAAATGACTTTAAACAATGAACAGGATTAAAGTCTACAACTCCAACCAATAACTAAAAAGAAAAGATGGCAGTGGAAACTAAAACTCTTACTCAAACCTCAAAGCAACAGGAGAGGTGTGACATCCACACGTCACAAAGGTTAACTTGCACGAGAAGACAACCAACGACCAACCACCATCACTGAACATGATGCCTCAACATGGAATACATAGAGAACAAGGCCTACATACACCCAAAGGTGTATGTAGGGTGTGAGAAAAGAGCCCAATAGAACGTCACCCAATAAAAAGGTTCCACGCATAATTATTAAATGAAAAATACATTCGCAATATTAACTATAGAAAATAAATAAAAGCTTTAACAGTTTAAAAGAAAATAGAATTTACGAAAAAAGTCTCAAATGGAACAACTTAAGTTAAAACGCACGAACTCTTATTTTTTTTAAAAAACCAATATGTCACACCGATGAGCACAAAGTAACCAATGGGCACTAATATGGGAGAGGCTGCATGGGTATCATCTAGCTTTGGTCTCTAGATCTTCGTGTCTCGGTGAAACGTGGCTTAGAAGGCCACGACCCTCATAAATGCATATGTTTAGTTAGTGTTGCAATCGTCAGTCCTTCTAGTGAAACCGGGTCGAGTCACCTCCAGAACACTAGCCCACAAGTCTAGTCTACCCTCCTAGCTACCTGGGCTTCCCGGTTTGTGCTCAAATAAATTTCAAGTTCATGTCACATGTCACACTAATACATTAAATCCAAACAGGATATTTACACACACATAATCACCATTGCACACTCAAACCCTCTTATAACCATACGCACACAAAAGGTGTTTTCAAAACTCAATCTGCATAGGTTACGTACTTGGTTAAACCATCCACACAATAAAAAAACGTTTATCATTAAACCACCCACCACTTACACACATAAACGACATTTTGAAATAAGACACATGCTAAAACATTTTTCAAAATCATTTTTCACCATTGTTATAATTTAATACACCGCTAAAACAAAATATAAAGCAGTAGTAAAAGAGTGTTACAAGGCTTTGTCACACACTAGAATAACCGGTTATAAATCCAAACGCATTACAACATCACACGCACTCAAATAAAGTTTTAAAGTGTAACTTGCACCACCAAAAGGTTTGATTGAAAACCCATAAACCATATGAAAAACACAATTGCATAAACCCCATAATTTAACAAGCCAAAAATAAAATCATATAAAAAAATAAAGAAGAAATCGTTTTGCGTTAACCACTAAACTCAAGAAAAAACAAATTTTATGACCAAACGCACCTGATGCCATGTTAGAAAAAAAACAGTTCTCACCATTTGCACGATTTAAAAAGATAACAGCACAATTCAAAAGTCATGAATAGATTTCTCAGTAAAAAACACCCAATAATATGCACAATTTACTAAACAATATCAATGAAAATCAGTCTTCAAATAAAACCAACTTCACACAACAATAATTAGTTAAATAATATGCAAAACAAATTAAGCATTGAAAATTAATTTAGTAGATAACAATTAGACGGTGAACCACCTACCGACATGTATAAATCCTCAAAATTAGAGTGAAAACTTTAAATTGCAGTGCACAACTTCCATCGCGTGCCATTTTCACCACATTGAACCTAACACGAACCCAAAAACATGAATTGGAACCCAAAAATGTTCGGTTAAAACCCCCAAAATCTGGACCCATACCTGCTGAAAAAAACTCATATAGAAAGGGTAGATGGTGCGGTGGTGCGGAAAAGGCTTGACAAAAGGGGGGCGAGGTCCGACTGCCGGTGAATGGAGGTTGGCGGTTCGAGGAGGCCCGGCCAGGGCGAGGCGAGGTTCCGTACGGCGGCTCGAGGCGAGGAGGTCAGTCATAAAGGGATAGACGACCAGGGGGGTTGCGGCACGTCCGAGATGAAGCAGGGGTGGAGGTTCGGCTCGCCGCTGGACAAAGCAGGAAGGCCGGTGGAGTAGGGAGAGGGTGCGCGCCAGACTCATCCGTGGCCAGCAGATGATTCACGCTGGGAGGCCGCGCTGGAAGGGCTACCAGCAGGGATCGACACTGGACGGGAGGCGCAGCAAATGAGGGGAAGGGGCTTCGGCGGGGTCTTTGCGGCAGCGAGAGTAGGCAGTGAGAGATTCAGCGGCCAAATCTGTTGGCCAGGAGGTAGGGGCGTGGAGCGGCGCGATGAAGATGGAGAGCCGCAATCTGTAGGAGGGGGAGAAAGAAATGACGCACAATGAAGAAAGGGGGGGTCCGAACACTATCCAAAAAAATAGGGGAAAAAGTAAAAACAAAATAAATAAAAAGAAACTAATAATAACAATAATAAAATTAACAAAACAAAATAATTGTAATAAACTAAAATAGGAATAATAATAATAATAATATTATCAAATAAAAATATTATTATTACCATTAAAACAATTAACATTAATTGTATCCGACTCTTATCATTTTATTTTCTCATTATTAATTCATGTCATTTATTTAATTGGACATCGGCAGGTCACTCGGTGTACCAGGAGACGTCGTGCAGTTTCAGAAACGTGCCCCGCCCGAGGCCGCGCGGTCTCAATTTTCATTTTATTCCCATTTTATTATTCGTCGTATAATGCGCATATGACTTGAACATCAGGCAGGTCATGTGGCGAGCTGGGTGAGTTTGCACGACGACCCAAGTGAGGCCGCGCAGCTTCGACCGCATTGCGCTGGATGCAATCAAGACCAAAACACAAGGAACTCGAAATCTTAAGTCGGGTTTCAACCCAAACTACCCAACGCAAAGAAATTTAATAAAATTAATAAATTTTGAAATAGTGGGTGTGACAGATGCAATGATTCTTATCATGATCAATAAAATGCCATGGGATCTAGAATGAAAAATATTTTTTTTATGATCATGAAACCCTATAAATCCATGAATCATGTTGAGATTCTGAATAAGAAAAGGAGGGATAGATTTAATTTTGATTCTTTCATGTGAAAACATCCACCATCTTTCAGTTTTTCCTCTAATACACTATTTAGAAAGTAATGGATGAGTAGCACTAAATATATATTTTCCATTATCTAGTGCTAAGAACATGAAAAAGTGGCCCTAGTGGTGTATCATTTAGAAAGATAAGAATACCAATAGTGTAATATTATTATTAATAAAATTCAACAAGAATAAATTGAATCTGTGGAATGAGATGAGTTTATGATGGTATTTTTCAATAAGTACATTCCCTAAACTCTATCTGGGAAAATGGAATGGTAATTCCATGAGCTAAAGTGGAAGGATGATGAATCTATTGGTACCTATGAGGAAAATTTTATAATACGTGTGAGGTATACTTTAAGTTTTATTATTGACCCTAAAAGAGAAATTTATTAGATATTTAGTGGCATAAAACCAAATCTCTGGAAGGAATTCTCTATAATGAAAATTTATTGCTATGAAAAATTAATTCAATGTGCTCTCAAGGTAAAAATGGATAATATAGATTCACATCATTTTAAATGGTACTATTAAGAAGGGAAAGATAGAATTTTTTGGAAATTCCACTTACAGAACTATTAGATAAATGAAAATAAATCATTCTTAATACCATCAGAATGGAAAGAATAATGGGGAATATTTCCTTAAGGGAAATGGTTAATGTTCCAAGTTAGGAAAGGAATGATATCAAGTAAGTGAAATACAAAGATATGTAAATATTTATTCCAATGAAAACATTGGGGAGAAAGATCAATTAAATGAAAAATACACACTCTAATGCTATAACTATATGGAGTATAGTCATTATGAAAACTAGTGTATGAATCCAAGGGTAAATAATGAAAATGGGCATCAATAAACTAGAAATCAAATAGATAAAGGTAAATAACATTCGTTAACAATCATATAAGTGGGTTACAAAAATTAATTAGTCAAAGGTACACTTATTATCCACTCTATAACTGGAAATGACTTATTTGATTCTAGTATAACACACCCTTTTATATTTTAATGATTTTATAAGGGCATAAAATCACTATCTCAATGATTAGATGATTAATTATCCATGATAACTCATAATGTAGTAATTATTTAATCTTAAGAATACAACTCTTCTTTAATATAATATTTTTTTGAATATCCTTCCTCCAAATTGTTTGATTCTTCCTCTGGTTAAATTTGATATTTTTTTGGAAGGGTTTTTCCTTCATTTTATATATCCTATATCATTTGTCATAAAATGTAATTAAAATTTTATATTGTAAATAAAATAATGATTTTATATTATAAAGAGGATGAATATGAATTTATTACTAAAATTACTACTCTTGTATGGTTCTTATTACCTATTAAAGTGGGGTATTTATCTAAAATGGTCTATGGAAAATTCAACATTGAATATATGCCTATTGTGTTGGAATAAGTAGTTATAGTTGTTTAAGAGTTTCCTATCCTTACCTTGAATCGTGAATTTGTGTTTTTAATAGAACTTATACATATTTCTATATCTATTCCAAATACTACATATCGAATGGAACTGATTGAGTTGAAGGAATTGAAGACAAAACTTCAAGATAATATTGACAGGGGATTAATTCATCCAACTGCATCACCATGGGGTAAAACTATTCTTTTTCATAAGAATAAATATGGGTTATTGATTCTTTTCATTGATTATCTAAAACATAAAAATATTATTATCAAGAACTAGTATTGTAACGTCCCGAGTCCGGAGCCCCTCCACTGGTGCCCCATTCCCGGTTCGCCACATGACCTCAAGCGCGTTTCCCCGAATTCCAGAGGCTGCCGACTAGCAGAAAGGGCCTTGGTGAGTCGGTGGGGAAACTATTCCCTCATTCGGTAAGGTATACAAGGTAAGAAAACCACAATAAATAGTGGAAGTATCAACCAACATGCATAACAACAGAAACCAAACAGCGGAAGCAATGTAGATATATAAATATGATGAAAATGATGCAGCAGGTACAAGTATCAAAGGAAAACAGCAAACACAACAACGTGCTGAAGTAAAACTGAAACCAAGTGAAAAAGAAAACAAAGTAATCTCCTCAGCATCGCGATCCACATCTCGGTCCCATGCTCCTCATCTCCTGATGCAGTCAATATCCTGAAGTAGAAGGGAGCTTTCCCTTATCTATACCTGCAGCAACATAGTCTGCTTGGGCCCAAAAGCATGGCCCAAACAGGCTGTGAGATACAATCCCAGTAGGCAATCACCCAAAGATTTGTGCCTAACAATCAATGAATACATGGAAGTAATTAAACAAGAAGCAGTAACAGAAAAGCACAAGCAGCTACAATCAATAGTTCTAACAAGTAAAGTACACAAGTAAGCAACTAGCAATAAGAAGAAAATAGGTAACCCTCTGGGTAGATCTCACAGCCTAACCCCTATGGTTCAACCTATAGTACTAGCAACCCTCTGGGAGGCACACACAGTCTCACCCCTTTGGTTCAGCTATGTAATTAAGCAGACTCTCTGGGGAAGCACTCACCGTCAATTCCCCCTATAGTCTCATATAATATTATAGGCTCTCTGGGGAAGAACTCAACGTAAATTCCACATGTGGCCCGCATCGTAAATAAAAGACACTCTGGAGAATCTCTTCCATCAATTCTCCCCTTTGTCTCGCATTGTAATTAAAAGACATTCTGGAGAATCCCTTCTGTCAATTGTCCCTTTGGTCTGCTATTATAGGTTCTCATAGTCCTGAGTATAACTAAACATGCTCAACGCGTGTATATCGTCCAAGTAAACCTCAATAACTATTTGGATATCAACTATGGCTCAACAACAATAATAAAACAACAGTTCCACTATCCTATAACTAGGCATGGCAACTGGAAAAACGCCAAATAGGCAGAACAAGCATGGAAAAGCAATCTGAGCACAAACAAATTACTCTAATCACAAGCAATAACCTCTACTAAATCATACAAGCAAAGTAGGCAAATAGAAGGGGAAAACAGGAAACACTCAATACCCCGTTCACGGGTATTGGTGGAAATTTTCACTTAAAAATCATCAATTTTCTACAGAAAGGCACAAACCACCTACCTCGATCCGAGTAGATCGATATACGTGAACCTCAACAACAGATTACTCTTAGAACAATGTAGATCTGAGAAAACACACAAAACGTTCATCCCAAAATAACTTGTAAACAAGGAGGAATCAAGAAACAAGGTTAAAGCAAAAGGAATAACTCACCACTTCGATTCCAACGCAACTGACCGTGCTCGAATCAGAGAACAGACGGCTAGGCAGGACTCCATCGAAGATTCGGTCGTATGGTCACTCTCAGACGGTCGAAAACTGGAGAAGAAGATGGAAATAGGGGTTAGGCGCGACCCCGATCCATTTAATTAAAAAAAAAGTACACGGTGTGTACTTCTTGAGTACATGGCGTGTACTTCAATTTTTCCGTACTTCGAATTAACCAGCCTCCACCTAAGCCTTACACACCGTGTGTGTGGCTCGGACATGGCCAACACATGGCTTCGAGCCGGAATAGAGTACATGGCGTGTACTCAGAAAGTACATGGCGTGTACTTCTAAAATTTCCAGAAAATTTATTTTCCTTAAAAACTCCAGAAAAAGAGAAAACATGCCTGAATGAAGATCCATGTTCTAACAAACTTCCCCCCTTAAAGAAATTCGTCCCCGAATTTCCCTAATGAGGTGGAGAATAAGAATCCCCGAACAGCTCTAGCCACTGCGATCGTACCTCGGCCTCCCTCTCCCAGGTCTCATCCAGTACTCACCTGTGCTGCCATAGCACTCGTACCAGAGGAACAGACCGCCTGTGGAGAACCTTCGTACTACGATCGACAATCCGGATAGGATGCTTCTCGAAAGAAGCATCTGCTTCAAGCTCAACTTCCTCAGGCTGAAAGACGTGAGATGGGTCTGAAAAGTAACGTCGGAGTTGAGAGATGTAGAAGACGTCGTGCATGGCCTGATACCTCTGAGGTAGCTAGAACTGATAGGAGACCGGCCCCACACTCTCCAAGACCTCGAATGGCCCGACATAATGTGGTGAAAGCTTACCCTGTATCTGAATCCTTTTGTGTCCCAACCTCGGTGCGACACATATGAAAACTTGATCACTGACCTCGAACTCCAGAGGTCGTCTCCGCTGTTCAGCATAAGACTTCTGCTGAGACTGTGTTGTAGCCACCCTCTTCCGAATCATCTCTATCTGCTCTAAAGTCTCCTGTACAAGACGAGGTCCCAGCAAAGCTGCCTCTCCTGCCTCCATCCAACATAAGGGTGATCGGAATGGCCAACCGTACAAAGCCTCGTATGGTGCCATCTGGATGGTCGCCTGGAAACTGTTGTTGTAGGAGAACTACACCAGAGGAATATGATTCTCCCAAGAACTTCCAAAGTCAAGGATGCAAGCTCGGAGCATATCCTCAAGCACCTAGATCGTGCGCTCGGACTGGCCATCAGTCTGGGGATGGTATGTTGTACTCAAAAGAACATGTGTACCCAAGGCCGTCTGAAGTCCCTGCCAGAACCAAGAGGTAAAGCGCGCATCTCTGTCTGAAATAATAGAGCATGGAACTCCATACAGACGAACGATCTCACTGATGTAAAGTCGTCCCAGATCATCTTCCTTGAAGGTCTCCTTGATCAGCAAGAAGTGAGCAACCTTCGTAAGCATGTCGATGACAACCCAAAAAACATCGTTCCCTCGAGGTGATCTCGGAAACCCGGTCACGAAGTCCATCGAAACATCATTCCACTTCCACTTCGGAATGGGTAACTGCTGTAAAAGGCATGTTAGTCGTTGATTCTCTACTTTCACCTACTGACAAGTAGAACATCTCATGACAAAACCAGAAACATCCTTATTCATACCTGGCCACCAATACTGGCAATGAAGATCCAGATACATCTTGGTGATGCCAGGATGAACTGCCCAAACTGAGGAATGGAAATCCCGCATCAGCTCCTTGCGTATGTCTGCTGGCACCCATACGCGTCCTTGGAAACGCAAGATCCCATCCTCTCCCACTGTCCATTCAGGAATAGGGTCCCCTCATGACACACTCTCCCGTAGGACTAATCCTTCTGAGTCTGATAGCTGCCTCATCCGTACCCGATCAAGTAGCGTGGAGGTAACAGCTACCGAAGATAGAAAGTTCTGTCCCCGTCTATCATGCACCTCCAGATGCATCTCAGAGAACAGAGACATCAGCTTCCACTCACTACTGGCCTCCTGAACTGCCTGAATCCGAGTTCTCCTTCTCAACGCGTCTGCCACGGCGTTTCCCTTTCCCGGCGTATAGGCAAGCTCAAAATCAAAAGAATGAAGATACTCGACCCACCTACGCTGCCTCAGATTCAAATCATGCTGATTGAAGATATACTTTAGACTCTTATGGTTAGTGAAGACCACAAAGTGCTCTCCCAGAAGATAGTGTCTTCAACAGTGCAAGGCATTAACAACAGCTTCCAACTCTAGATCGTGTGTAGGGTAGTTCCTCTCATGTGGCCTCAACTGCCGAGACCCATACACAACGACTCCATCTCCCTGCATAAGCATAGCTCCTATCCCGATGCCATAAGCATCACAATAAACAGTTTAGCTCTTTCCTGGATCTAGAAAGACTAGTATCGGTGCTAACGTCAACCTCCCTTTCAGCTCCTGAAAGGCTGACTCACAAGAATCTGACCATAAGAACTTTCCCCCCTTCTTGGTCAGACCTGTCAAGGGTGCTGCTAGACGAGAAAAGTCTTGAATGAAACGTCTGTAGTATCCAGCCAGCCCTAGGAAGCTCTGTATCTCAAAAACGTTCTTCGGCTGCTCCCAAGAAACTACAGCTCTCACTTTCTCTAGGTCCACAGATACTCCTGCCTCTGAGATGACATGAACCAAGAAGTAAATCTGATCCATCCAGAAGTGGCACTTCAAGAGTTTAGCATAAATCTGATGCTCTCTCAGTGTACTCCGAACGATCTCAAGATGGGTGGCATGGTCGTGTCGAGTGTGAGAGTACACCAAGATATCGTCCACGAAGACCATGACGAATGAATCCAAGTAAGGATGGAACACTCGGTTCATCAGTACCATGAAAACTGCAGGTGCGTTCGTGAGTCCAAAAGGCATTACTGTATAATCGTAAAGACCGTACCTACTCCTGAAGGCTGTCAGAGGTATATCTGATGGTCTAACTCACAACTTATGATAACCGAACCTCAAGTCGATCTTCGAGAATACTCGGGCTCCTCGAAGATGATCGAAAAGTTCATCAATCCATGGAAAAGGATATCGGTTCTTGACCGTCACCTGGTTCAGCTTCTGATAATCCACACAAAGCCGAAGGGTACCGTCTGCCTTATTTACAAACAGGACAGGTGAACCCCAGGGAGAAGTACTGGGTCGGATGAAACCCTTAGCCTGTAACTCCTCCAACTGCTTCTTGAGCTCCTGCAACTCAGGTGTGGCCATCCTATATGGAGGAATGGACACTTGTGCCACTCCTGGAACGAGCTCAATAGATAATTCTACCTCACGCTCTAGAGTAAAACCCGAAAAGTCCTCTAGAAAAACATCCCTAAAGCGATCCACCACTGGAGGAAAGTCCAACTGCGGAGTCCCCTGATCATCTAGATAAAGACTAGTAATCTGGGCGGTCACTTCTCCTAGCCTAAGATGCTCGAGTCCCGCCCGACTCGCCCGAACGTCCCATTCGCCTCTATGAAGGAAAGACTCACCTTCTGGTGAAATGAAACTGACATTGCGAAGATAATAGTCAACGACTGCCTGGAAGGGAATCAACCAGTTCATGCCGAGAATGACATCATTGCCTTTCATCTATATGACATAGAGATCCCATAAAAAGTGATACCTTGTAACCTCGAGAGGGGACTCTCTACACTGGCGTACATGAGATTTACTCATTCCCAAGGGTGTGTCTAGTTTCGACGAGCCGACAGAAGAAAAAATGCAGAGTCCAAGGCTCTCCACAATGGAAACCAAGATAAAGCTATGTGTAGCACCAGTATCGAAAAGGGATGAAGATAAAACTGAGGCTACTAAAATCGTATCTCGAACAGTAGAAGGGTCGGGATCCTTCTCATGATAAGTTTTCTCCATGGCGAAAGACTGGCCCGTGTCGCGGCCCTGCGCCCCTGACTGACCACTCTGAGCAGAACATCCCTGCTGGTGCTGAGGGACTGGTGGCTGATCGCCATGGCCTAGACCTCCACCTCAGCCCGAACGGCCGGAAGAACTCCAGTTCCCTGACTGGTGAGAGACTGGTGGGGTTTCTCCTAAACAAGGATTCATGGAAGAACCCCGGTCACCTGTTGTTGGTGAGAAAACCTGGTAGAAACGCTGAAGGTAACCCAACTTGCCGCAAGATCGGCACTCCACAGGGTCTCTCTTGCACTGCGGCCTCATGTGCCCTGTCTGGCCACACTAATAGCATGTCACCTGGCTGCCTGATGATGCATCTCGCTTCCTCGAATCATCGCGTGTAGGCTCCCTACGGTGCTTCTTGCTGTCATCTGAAGGAAAGCTAGCTCCGGAAGTAGAACCTCCCTGGATTGCAGCTCCGGAGTCTCTCAGATTGCGCTCTGTGATCAGTGCCTGGTTGACGATGGAACTAATGGAAGTCAGCTGGAAGATGTTCACTTGCGAGCGGATCTCCTGCCTAAGTCCATCCTCAAACTTCCTCGCCAAGAACACGAAACTCCCATCTCGAAGGGGTGTAAAATGTTGCAGCTCAGTGAAACGAGAAGAACGCTCCATGATAGATAGAGTACCATGCTCTAAGCTCAAGAACTCCCAGGCTCGATCGGCTCTCAGAGTCTCCGGGTAGAAGTAGTCATAGAACACATGATGGAACTCCTCCCAAGCCATAGCTTGCTGCTAACCTGCCTGTGAGATCACATCCCACCACCTCTTGGCGGAGTCTTGGAGCGTGTAGGTGGAGAGCTTGACCTGCCTCTCTGGAGGCGTCTCTAGATGCTTGAATATAGTCAGCATGGCTTCCATCCATGACTCTGTAGCCTGAGGTCCTCCCTCCCCCGAGAACGTGGGAGGATACTGCTGCTGAAAGACCCGCGTCAAGTCTTCCATAGACGAGGTCGGAGGCGGTGCACCCTGTAAGGCCTGCATCATCCTCATGAAACCTTCCCTGAACTGCGCTTTATCCCCTGTGACTGGTACAACAACCGGTTCCAAGGCTGGCTCAGCTGGGGGATCGACAGGAAGTCCCTGATCATCCCTTTCTAGCGTCTGATCACTACCTAACAACAGAAGTACGACCAGAGGACGTCTCGGAGGCATAGTTATGAAAGATCAAAAGCACACCTTAGATCAGGAAAACAAGGACAGAGAACACAAGAGTACAAAATGGGAACAGCGGAAGAAAACACACAAGATTGCAAAACACGACTACACGGCGTGTATAAAACTACACGGCGTGTCTTCTTAAACCACTGACATGGGCGTGTACTCTCACCCTACAAGTCATGTACACTTCAAACTACACGACATGTTGACCCCCACACATGGCGTGTACTTGAAAACTATTCCCCTGCCTGAGTCTCCTTAAACTGCTAACCAACACGGTCTGACTCAACCCGAGACTACACGACGTGCACTAGATGAGGCTTCGACAGTCCGTGTTGTTGAGTACACGGCCATCTACACAGATGGACCTTACACGGAGTGCTCCGAACAAGCACGGTGTGCATAGTCGAAGGCGACACCATCCCATGTTGTTCGTGACACGGCCGGGTACCTGGGAAAGACTACACGGTGTGTTCCGAATGAACACGACGTGCGGAAAGAAGGTCATGTCGGCCCGTGTTGTTCGTGACACGGTCGGGTACCTGGATTGGACTACACGGCGTGTTCCCTGTGGACACGGAGTGTTCTACCTGAGCTTCCCCGACCCGTGTTGTTAGTGACACGGCCGGGTACACGGCGTGTTCCCGAAGCTACTCCCACAACACCGTGTTCTGCTCACACGGTCAGTGACACAGCCTGAAAACTACACAGCATGTATCTAAAAAGTACATGCCGTGTATTCTGGGTTTTTCTGGGCAGTAGCTCAGAAACTGCACAGAATCCCAGAACACAAAAACCAGGAGAAAAGTTCCAAATTCCAATCTGTGAGGGCCCATAACACCTCAAGAACCAAAATTTGGAATTCACTTTAAGAAAAGAACAAAACAAACAGTTTTATAACATAACAACAGAGAATCTATCAAGAAACTATCAAAACATCATGCATAATCTACACAAAGTCTATCACAACAGCATGCAATCACTAATTCACCCTAGATGGGATGGCAATAATGCATGGAATGTGATTCCTACAAGTGTCTATATGATGCATGAGACGGCATACCCTCATCTCATCGGGTTGCGACAGAAATAGAACTGAAATATCAAAACAATAACCGCACAAGTTATACAAATCACTCTAGGTGAAAACATACCAACCATAAAATCTCAAAACCAGAAAACTGTAATTAACGAGGTAGTATGGCTTTTTCTTATACACGGGTTAGCTACTCCCGAGCACAGCTTAATGCCAAGTACCGAATCCATCCTATCCCTGGATAAGGTCTCCAAACAGTAAGACAAGAGAAAAGAACTCCTTTGATACCACTTTGTAACGTCCTGATTCTGGATCCCCTCCACTGGTGCCCCGTACCCGGTTCGTCACTGGACCTCAAGCGCGTTTCCCCGAACGCTAGAGGCTTCCTACTAGCAGCGAGGGACTTGGTGAGTCGGTGGGGAAACTATGCCCTCATTTGGTAAGGTATATAAGGTAAGAAAACCACAATAAACAGTGGAAGCAGCAACCAACATGCATAACAACAGAAACCAAACAGCGAAAGCAATGTAGATATATAACTATGATGAAAATGATACAGCAGGTACAAGTATCAAAGGAAAACAACAAACACAACAACGTGCTGAAGAAAAACTAAAAACAAGTGCAAAAGAAAACAAATTAATCTTTTCCACATCGCGAGCCATGGCTCGGTCTCATGCTCCCCATCTCCTAATGCAGTCAAGATCCTGAAGTAGAAGGGTGCTTGCCCTTATCTATACCAACAACAACATAGTCTTATTGGGCCCAAAAGCATGGCCCAAATAGGGTGTGAGATACAATCCCAGTAGGCAATCACCCAAAGATTTGTGCCTAACAGTCAATGAATACATGGCAGTAATCAAACAAGAAGCAGTAACAGAAAATCAAAAGCAGCTACAATCCACAGTTCTAACAAGTAAAGTACACAAGTAAGCAACCAGCAACAAGAAGAAAATAGGTAACCCTCTGGGTAGCTCTCACAGCCTAACCCCTCTGGTTCAACCTATAGTACTAGCAACCCTCTGGGAGGCACACACAGTCTCACCCCTCTGGTTCAGCTACGTAATTAAGCAGAATCTCTGGGGAAGCACTCACCGTCATTTCCCCCCATAGCCTCGTATCGTATTATAGGCTCTCTGGGGAAGCACTCAACATCAATTCCCCCTGTGGCCCACATCGTAAATAAAAGACACTCTGGAGAAGCCCTTTCGTCAATTCTCCCCTTGGTCTCACATCGTAATTAAAAGACACTCTAGATAAGCCCTTCCGTCAATTCTCCCTTTGGTCTACTACTCTGGGTTCTCATAGTCCTGAGTATAACTAAACATGCTCAACGCGTCTATATCGTCCATGTAAACCTCAAGAACTACTTGGCTATCAACTAAGGCTCAACAGAAATAATAAAACAAAAGTTCCACTATCCTATAACTAGGCATGGAAACTGGAAAAATTCCCAACAGGCAGAACAAGCATGGAAAATAAATCTGAGCACAAACAAATTACTCTAATCACAAGTAATAACCTCTTCTGAAGAAAACAAGCAATGCAGGAAAACAGCAGGGGAAAAACAGGAAACACGCAATACCCCGTTCAGGGGTATTGGTGGAAATTTTCACATAATACTCATCAACTTTCTCTGAAAAGGCACAAACCACCTACCGCGATCCGAGGAGATCGATATACGTGAACCTCAATGAAAGATTCCTCATAGAACAATGTAGATCTGAGAAAGCACACAAAACGTTCATCCCACAATAACTTGTAAACGAGGAGGAATCAAGAAACAAGGCTAAATCAAAAGGAAGAACTCACCGCTGTGATTCCAACGCAACTGACCATGCTCGAATCAGAGAACGGACAGCGAGGCAGGACTCCGTCGAAGATCTGGCCGTACGGTCACTCTTGGACGGTCGAAAACAGTAGAAGAAGATGGAAATAGGCGTTAGGCGCAAGCCTGGTCTGTTTAATGAAAAAAATAAAGTACACGGCGTGTACTTCTTGAGTACACGGCGTGTACTTCAATTTTTCCATACTCTGAATTAACTGGCCTCCACCTCAGCCTTACACACCATGTGTGTGGCCCGGACACGGCCAGCACACGGCTTCGATCCGGAACAGAGTACATGGCGTGTACTCAGAAATTACACGGCATGTACTTCTGAAATTTTCAGAAAATTTATTTTCCTTAAAAACTCAAGAAAAAGAGAAAACATACCTGAACTAAGATCTGGGTTCTTAAAGGTATCATATACCTCATATTGATTATTTATTTAATCAACTATGAGATTCACAATACTTTTGAATGATTGACCTCAGATCTAGATATCATCAATTAAGGGTCAAAAAGGATGAAATATCCAAGACAACCTTTCATTTGTGGTATGGACACTATTAATATATAGTTATTTCATTTGTACTTATCAATTCCTCATTTATATCTATGTATAAAATGGATATTGTCTTTAGAGATTGCCTTTCTTAGTTTTTGGTAGTCTTTATAGAAGATAAAATTCTATATTTCAAGAGAAAGTAAGAGCATGAAGGTTATTTAAGGATTGTATTTATGACATTTATATAGGAGGATATGTATTAAAATTTTAGTAAATTTTTATTCTGGGTATAGAATGTATAATTCTCAGGTCACATAATTAAAAGAGAGGGTGTATCGGTGGATCCATCAAAGATGGAAGTCATTGAACAATGGCCCAAACAAACCACATTGAAAAAAATTTGTAGCTTTATTTGGTTGACTAGATACTACGTATTTTTTGTGTAAAATTTGCCTTTTCTATCAAATTATCAAACCATGTTGAGGTAGAAGGGATCCAAGTTCCTTTAGACCAATGATTGTGAAGAAAATATTAGACAACTAAAGAAAATGTTTGTTAGTGAACCTATGATCACACTGCCCTATAGTGGATAAGGGTTTGTGAACTATAATGACATATCAATGAAAATAATATGATTATTTCGCATACAAAATGACATGGTAGTAGTTCATGCTTCATTTCAATTGAAGTTTCATTATAAAAATTACCAGACTCATGATTTGGAACTCAAAGTGTTAATTTTTGTTTTATATATATGGAATCATTATATTTATAGTGAAACGTGTGATATATATATTTATCATTAAATCATTAAGTACATATTCACACACAAATAGTTGAATATGCATCAAATTATGTGGTTAGAACAGATTAATGATTATAACTACTCAATACATTACCACCCTGAGAAGGCGGACATGGTGGATGATGTTATTAGTTGGTTGAACTGTGCTAGTTTTTCAATGATGAGGACTGAAAGAGATCCAAAATTTAGGAATTTTTATATGATATACCTTCAAATCATAAGTAAATTTTAAATATCTTATCTTTCCTCTATGAATGATCACCCATCTATTCATGTGAATATTAAAGTGATGCATAAGGAAGATGTATAGGTGAAAAATAATATAAGGAATGTTCTAGATTATAATCATGATAGCAGTAGAATGATAAGGTTTAAAAATTTATTATGTGTCCCTTAAATACCAAAATTTAAGATGGAGATGTTATATGATGCTCATATTTCACCATTCTCAAATCATCACAAAAGTTGGAAGATGTATAGATATCTTAAAGATCATTTCCAGTGGGATAACGTAAAGAGATAAATCATAGAGTATATATCTCGGTGTTTGGTATGATACCAATTTAAGTAAAAGAGACAAAATTCTAAGGGGATGTTACAATGATTACACACACCTAAGTGAAAATGGGAAAACATCACTATAGATTTCTTTATAAGACTGATCACCAATACATTCAAATGTCATAATTTTATTTGGGTTACCATCATACTCTTTATAAAATCTGAGAATTTTATTGTTATCATAGAATATTTATCTCTAGATCTTCTCATTGGGTTATATATTAAGGAAGTGGTAAGGTTTCATGGAATACCATTTTATATTTTATCTAATCAAAAAATGAGTTTTATCTTAATGTTATGTAGAATTATTATGTATGACATTAATACATAGTTGATCTATAGAACTACATATCATCCTCATAAAAATGGTCATTGTAAAAGTACCATTGAATCCTCAAAAGATATTTTGATTGATTTGTATATATATTTCAAAAGATGTTGGGATCAATACAATCGTCTGGTAAATTTTTCATATAACAATATCTTTCACACAAGTATTTAAATGGATCCTTATGAAATAAACTATGGAAAAAAAGTATAGGAATATGATATGTTGGGATGAGGTTTGGGAAAAATCTATTCATACTTAAGCTAGCTGAGGAAATAGGAGATAAGGTTAGATCTATTCTGTAACTCATTATGGTTTCTTAGTGTCAAAAAAAAATTTCTATCACAATTTTCATCAATATTTGGAGTTCAGATTTGGTGATAAGGTATTATTTAAAATATCACCATGGAATAATTTTATCTGATTTTGAAATAAGGGAATGTTAATACCCAGATATGTTGGTCCCTATGAGATTCTTAATAATATCAGGATAGTGGCTTATTTATTAGCACTTCATTTGAACCTCAACAAGGTTCATGGTGTGTTCCTTTTATCTCTTTTGAGAAAGTATATACCTTATCCTTAACATTTGAAAAAAATAGAGTACATACTATTGTAAAATGATATTTCGTATGAGGAGAAAAATGTATAAATCATGGATCATAGAGATAAAGTGTTATGGATCAAGACCACTTACATGATTAAGGTTCTATAGATGAATTACAATCATTTGGAATAAATGTTAGAACCTGAGGATGGTATGAGTCAGAGATATCTTCAGTTGTTTATATCAAAGTGAAGGAATTTTGAGTGAGAAATTCTTACAATGGGGTGTGATGGAACACCTAGAGATTTTATAATATATTTATCTTTAATAAATAAATGTGTTTGATAGATTATGTAGCATTCCACCTATGACTAATGTAAATAATGATAGTACATTAATAAATTAATATCATTATATGGTATTTAAATGAATTTTAATTGTTTGAAATAATTTCTAATTCATTTAAGAAATATTACTAATATTAAAGAACTATATTGAAGTATGATTTATGATAGTTGTTTTCATATATGTTTTATTTATAAATAATTTCATAGTATTAAACTTATAAAAAAGTATTTTTTAAAAATTTATAAAATTAATTCACTGGTTATTGATTGGTTAGAAATGAAAATAAATTCATTTGAGTGTAAAAAAGAGATATTTTTTTTGAAAATCTAGTTTTATTTATAAATTTTTTTTTATCTTAATAAATTAAATTAGTGAATATTGGTTAATTATTTTAAAGAAATGTATAAATATTATATTCAATAAAATTTTAGAACATTAATTTAATGGTTTTTACTAGGAAAGGAGTTAGAAAAAAATCACTTTTCTAATTAGAAATTCATTTTCCTAAAAATAGTTCTCATTGTGTTTTGTAAAATTATTTTTAAATTAATTTATTCAACTATATAAATTTAATTTGATAAATTATTTCCATATTTTTAATTATCATGTCCAAATTTAACGATTATGCAACTTTTATTTTAGCTCATAATGAATAGTAATTAAGGTAAATAATTTTTACCTTTATTAGTGTTAAAAAGGGTTAATAAGGGGGTTGAACTAAAAGACAATAAAACACTTGATATTTAATTATATTAAGATTTTATTTCTAAAGAATCAATAGCATGATTCATATTGATTTTTTAAACTATATGAATAAAAACTAAATTATATTATTTAGAAATTTCATGTTAGGAAATGGATGTGATTTTTGAAGCAATTATGTCAGTGATATATTAGGGTGATTTTTTTGGATTTATATGAAAATAATTATTTCTAAATGAATAATGTAAAATACTGGTTTTTTTAAAATGGTTATTTTATACAAAAATTAATTATTTTAAAATTATAATTATGACTTCAGTTTTACTATAATTTATTATAAGTATCCTTTAAATATAAATAATATAATTGACTATATATTAATCATCATTGTAAGTGATTTTCATATAAGTTCATTTTTGGGTTTAAAAATCATTTTTCAAAAAAATCACGTTTTATGAGTTTGTTGTTATATTTAAATATTACACATATAAAAATTGAATTTTATATAACTGAATCCGTTATTGGAATCAAAATGCCCAAATTTTTTAATAATTCATCTGTCAATTGTTTATTATTATTTTTAACAAATGTAAAAATATAATACTATGTTGATGGTTAAAATTTATTAATAGGGGGTTAAACAAAGAAAATACAAGGGTAAAAACTACTTAAATACATTTTATAAATTCTATTTTTTCAAAGCATTAATATCTTATATATTCCTCCCATTAAAAATAGTCTTATTTGGATCCACATGTATTCATTAATTCATTAATATATCTTAATCTTTTGAAACATTCCATGTGTTTCCTCTCCCTCCCTTATAAATGAAGTTTTATCTCCTCAATTTATTATACTTCATGAGTCTTATATCTTTCCCATGAACTATCAAAATACCATATTAAAATCTATCCTCATGATCTGGAGTTCCTAGTTTGATCAAAATACCATCCTTAGAAGTCTCAATGTGGAATCCCAATGGGGCTTTACAAAGAATAGGTATAGCTCTTAGCCGAGTGTTTTCATTTTATTTATTCTTATACTTCCTTAAATAATATTTGTACCATTATGATATAGTAAAATTATTGTCCCTTATATAATTATATGTTATTATCTTGATGATTTTAAATTTATTCATCTCTTGCACCATCAAATGGGAAACCAAGGCATCATTCATGCGTACATGCAGACTACCACATTGTGAAGCGTTGTATTTCATTTTTAATCACTATCATGCATGGGTGGTTATTATGATGGATATAATTCCTATATATTATTTTTATAAAATTATGATTATTCTTTAAATATAATATATCATCTACATTTTTACCATTACACCCACAAAAAAATATAACGTCCCTAGTGAATATGTGTGGAATATCACCGCTATAAAGAGATGTGATTCATTTTTCATATCCAAATTTAAATAATGATAATAAATATTTATATAATGAATATATGTTATATTAATTTTATTATTAAAATTATAAATATGATATAACCATGAGAAATATTTAAGTACATATACTACCAAATTGAAACTTAAATGAAAAACTAAACAGTTAACACTCAAAAATGATTATTTAAATAATAAATTATTAATAAAAATTAATTATAACGTTATAATTGGGTCATATAATATATTACGGGTATTTATATTATTATTTTATATAATTATAATAAATTTATATTTATTATACAAGAGGTTTAAATCATTTACAAAGAAATTCAGACATAAGTAAAGGATTATTTCCCAATCTCATCAATATTTGGGATTGATTATGTTTAAGTTTATCTTGGTAGAATTATAATATATTTCTATGTTAGAAATAATATATTTTTTATCTTAGGGTTATTTCTATAAATTAATTTTTTCTATTCATTTTCCTATCTCAATGTACTCAATATTTTGAAAGAATATTTTTTAGGAAAATAGAATTTGTTATTCTATTCGGTCTGGAATATTTTTCTTCTATGTGTATAATTTCATTATTATGTTTTCATGAATGTTTTTTAATATTATCAAATTATTTATTAAATTAAATCTTAACCATGTTTTAATTTCTATAAAAAATTAAAATTTAATCTTCTTTTATTTTTTCAAACTAGACATTTTTACTGAAGGTGTGAAAGGAATATTTATTTTAACGTACACTAAATAAACGTATTTTCCCACCATCATTATAATATTTTATTTGAATTTTACTTTTATTTTTTCCATGGTTCCTTCCAAATAAAATTTTTCTCCAAATATTTTTGGAAATTTTTTTATTTTAAATTAGTGAAATCAAAATGAAAAGGTTATTTTCCACCAGAAATGTTATAGTGATATTTTAAAATTATTTTCATTTAAGTAAAAATATATTGATGAATCTTATAATTTATTGAGGATATTATCAAATAATACCATAAACCATATTTCCTAGTATAGATTATGATCATTTTGACTAGGAAATGTATTGATATTAGGTATTCTAGTTCTTCCAATATGGATAGTTATCAATTATTAAGGCATATTGATTAATTGTATTATTTATTCATATAATGAATACATTGGGAAAATTTAGTGAAGGGTGCGTCCCATAATTATACATCCCCTATATTAATTGGTAGGTATCATGAGTCAAAACTAGTTGGATCTATGGATAATTCCATACCAATTTATGTATGATTTCTTAGAATGAGGCATCAACAATAAGTTTAAGAAGTATGTCATTATGTATTCTATCATTACAAAATCAGTTATTGATGTCCATGTGATTATTCAAATATTTTGGATATCCAGGTATAAGTTTAAAGATCAAGTGATTATTTATATGTTCTTATTTTTTTATCATTTATTTCTACCATTATATTAATTCCTTATATATTCTATGATATATTCCACTATATGAATTTTCTTAATAATCATCGGATCTCACATTTTTTTTCTTTCCCCAATATTCCAAGAAGCTTATTATGATTGATATGTATGGTTATTATAGAGGGAATAATAATATTATCAAATCAAATACTATATATTATTTTATGTTTTAAATTTTAATTCTAGATTCAAGGAAGTATCGTGTATTCCAAGAGAACTATAATAATTGATCCTACATGATGATATCACTTAAATATAGTTCCAATGTAATAAATTAATCACTGAATATGAGGTACTAGGTTCGGGGTTGTTATAGTAGGTTTTGGAGGAAATTTGAAATTAAACTTGGGAACTATATTTAAGAAAAAATTGATTAGATAAAATAACCCTATGAAAAAATATAGGGATATGTATAATTATAGGATAATATCATGAAGTGTTGGTAAGGTAGATAATGTGTGGTTCCCTAAAAATACATCCATTTCAGGATACTGGGTTGTGGTAAAGAAGAACCTAGGGGTAAAAAACTCTGAAAGGGGAGTACTTTTTATTAACTCTATCATTATCAATGCATGATTAGTTGGATAAAGACAGCACACCTTGTTATAAACTCTTAGGGGATATGCTTGGGTAGATTCCCACACTCTTTCCAAACCATTATATAATATTTTAAAATATTTTTATGATTTAAATATATTCCAAATGATACTAAGATTTTGAATTTGTGATTACCTATACATAAATTTTTAATATATGTTAAGTGTTTCACCAATATTGGAATTATACATTAATATTTATAATATTATAATCTAATCTAGTGTATGCTATTTTTAAAAAATAGCACATATCTTAAAGGAATGTAAATTGTATCAATGCATATAATTTATATAGGGACACCCCTCTTGGGAAGTATAATGAATCTAGGGCTAGATATTGGGGTTCATATTATCAAATTATAACAATATTGTGGTGCCTAACTTGGGTTATGAATAATAAACTTTACCGTATAAAGAATTCTTCTAATATTCAGTACAGTGTAATAATTTTAGACCATTTCATGAGATGAAAAAATATATGATCCAATATCACCATAAATACATTAGTAACTGAGAAATTCATAAGTTACATAGAAATCATATTTCTCTCTTTAGGACGTAATGAATGGGATTAGTTTTTAGGGTAGTTTTTCATCTCATGAGATATATAAAACAATGGTTCGAATTGATTCAAAATAATAAGTTTGTGGAAGAAATATAGAGAATTACGTATAATGATTTTTAGGTAATTTTATTTTGAAAATATTTTCCTCGTGAAAAATGTGAATAAATGGAGAGACAATTATTATGTCTAAGATAAAAGTACGAGGAAAATATTTATAATTATGAATCCAACATCAAAATTTTACCAAGACATATTGTGGACTACATATGTAATAAAAAGAGTAATATTGACCATTTAATTGATGGGATAAAAATAATCCATTTAAGGGAAATATTCTCCTAAAAGTCTCATATTATTTCCATATAGTATCATGTTCTCTCAAGATAGAGAAATAATTATCAATGTATTATAAATTCAAAGTAAAGAAGATGAATTAGAGGATGGTAGATCACCTCATGAAAAAAATATATATAATGGGTATGAAAAGAAGCCATAATTTACAATATGTGAACTTGTGGAAGGAATCAAACTGGTATATTCTTGAAGGTAGTAATAGTTTTCCAAAAATTTTGAAGATAAATTCCATAATGATCATGAATTCAATATTAAGGGATAATCCATCAAAGTAAAGTGAATTAAGTATAAGGAGATTGGTAATGATGATAACAAATTTCAAAAAAACATCAAGGGAACGTACCATAAAAATTCCAATGGGAGAAAATACAAAGATATAGTTTCTAAATATGTGGTGGAAAGTTATTTTATCATAACATCAATTTTATCTATTTGATTATTTGATTATATATCCTTTCATTCTTTCATATCTTTAAAGTTTTCAAAGAAAATTAAATATTATTTTATCATATTGATAATGGATGAATCAATAAAGACAATTATAATAAACATTATTTAAAAAAACATTTTTTATCTAATCACCATTATTATACATGGATGTACCCTATTTAGAAATTTGATTATTATACCTATGGTATCCTTTGATACAATCTTTGTTATAGATTTTATTTCTAATTATAATGCAAAAAAATTATTTCTAAGAGAATGAGATCATTATTTATAACAAAGATGTGGAATTTCTTATCTTTAGAGAAAATATTTCATCATATGAATCATTCCAAGATCCACCCCCAGTAGCTCTACATAATGAAATTTGGGATAAGAATAGGAGATACAACCTATACAAGGTAAAGGTAACCCTATGATAGAATATGTTCTTATTTTGTTTCATGAGAACTACTTGAATATCCACATAATTTGAATTTGAGTTTATATTGAACTTATCCCTAACAAGAAACTCCTATCTAAGAATCCCTATTAAATGTCCATAGTGTAGTTAGTGGAGTTAAATAAACAACTATATGAGTTTTGTAATAATGGATTCATACTCCCAAGGGGTTCACCATGGGGAGATCATATTCTTTTTGTGAAAAAGAAGGATGGGACTATGAGGTTGTTTATTTATTATAGGGAAATCAGTTTCATTACTACGATGTAAAAGTATCATCTTCCCCATATAGATGACTTTTTTGATCAACTTCCAAGAGTTAAATTTTTTTTAAATATTGATATTCATTCAGGTTATCATCAATTGTGAGTAAATAAAGAAGATATTCTATTAAAAACATTTCGTATGAGTTATGGTATTTATGATTTTATAGTAATTTCTTTTGGAATGACTAATAAACCCTCTGTTATTATGTATCTGATTAATATAGTGTTCAATAAGTATATTAATAACTTCATTGTTCTATCTATTGAGGATATCATGGTATACTCCAAAATATATAAATGGAATAAGAGTTAATTATAAATCATTATTGATACTCTTACAGGAAAGGAGTTATATGGTCAATTTATAAAGTGAAAATTCTGGATTTAGGATGATCCTTTACTTATACATATTATCTCTAAGTATGGAATTTTAGTTGATCATTTAAAGACAAAGGAATTCAAAAAATGGATCACACGAATAAACATAACTGACATAAATAGCTTACTTGGATTACCAAGTTACTCCTAGAAATTAATGAAATAATTTTCCTGAATAACAAGCTTGTTAACCAATTTAATAGTTAAAGTGGTAAAGTTCATATGGATATAGGAATGTATATAATGTTCTGAAGATTTAAAGAAGAGGTTGATCAATGCACTAGTATGGGAAATACCATTATAAGGGGGTGGATTTTTTATACATAGTGGTGAATCAAATAATATACTTATATGTGACTTTATAAATAATGATAAAGTTATTTTTTATGAATAAAGGTATTTAATAATCCATTAATATAACTTCAAACCCGTGATCTTGAGTTGGAAACCAAAATTTTTGACTTGATAATATGGAGGTATTATCTCAATAGTAAAAAATGTGTGATGTATACAAATAAAAGGTACTTGAAATACACTATCATAGAAAGATCCCAAAATGAGGAAAAGGATATGTCTAGAGAAACTAAAGGTTTATAATTTCTCTATACACTACAACTATAGGAAAAAAATAAGGTTGTTAATGCATTGAGTATAAAAGATCCTGAAGTAATGACTAAGATGACAATTGGAAATGAATTTTTTATTTTGGGAATTGGTAAAGTTGAATATGGGAATTATTAATGAAGTAGAAGTATAACTCTATTTTCAAATGAATGAAAAATAATAATTATTGGAAAAGATATACATTTTTCAGCGCTATGATAAGAGTTTACAAAATAAAATTAAATCTTTTAGTGATGGGAAACAAGAAGGTTTTGTTTATAAAGATTTTTTTTTTAATTTAGAAAGATTTTATGTGTTTCATCCATAAATAAGCTAAAGAGAGAATATTTAGATAAATCCAAAATCTCAAATTTCTCTATAAACCCAGGAATAACCAAAATATATCTAAATTTGAAGAAACATTTTTTGGTGGGATAATTTCAAATAGGAAATTTATAACTATGTATCAAGATTTCGGGTTTTCTAATTGGTAAATGATAAGTGAAAACATACCAAAGGAGTCATGTAACCTCTACATATTCCTGTATGAAAATAGGGTGTTATTACTATTGACATTGTCACTATATTTCCCAAGACTCTTAGAAAGAATGATTCCATAAGGATTATTTTTTATCACCTCACTAAGTCTAAAAATTTTCTCACTATAATGGAATATCTACCTTTTGATTGCCTTGCAGTGCTCTATATTAATGAAGAATTCAGAGTTCATTATACACCTCTTTCAATTATATCCAACCATGATCCATGATTTACATCAATATTCTGGAAGAGTCTTTGAATGTATCTTGATACTAGGATAAGTTTTATAATAACCTATAATCCTCAAACTAATGTGAATTATGAAAGTATTATTAAGAAATTATAAGAAAATATGACGTTATTCTCACTTGACTTACAAGGCATATGGGACCAATATTTACTTTTTGTGATATTTTCATATTATAATACCTTTCATTCAAGCATTAAAATGGAATCATTTGAAGCATTGTAAAAGATGATATGCCTTAGTATAACTAGTTATGATAATTTTGGTGAAAGGAATCTTATAGAGCCAAGAATTATTGAGGAGACAACTATAAAGGTGAATACCACTCAGAATCATATTAAGACGCCTTATAGTAGATAGATTATTTTTTTTGATACCTAAATTAAATATTTTTAATTTCTAGTGGGATACATGTTTTTACTACAAATATCCCCATGGAAGGGTGTTATAAGGTTTGTTAAGAAAGGGGAACTAAGTCCATAGTAAATTAGATATTTTAAAATTATGTAAAGAGTTGGAGTTGTCGATTGCCATTGGGAAATGTCTCATATCCTATCTAGAGTTCATGATGTGTTTCATGTCTCTTTATTAAGGAAGTTCATTCTAATCCCAATGAAACTTTTCACCTACAATTAAATGGAACTAGAACCTGATTTATCATACTGTGAAGTGCCTATCCAGATTCTTAACAATAAAAAACAAGAGTTTAGGAATTGAAAAACACTATTGTAAAAGGTACTTTAGAGAAATTATAAGATAGAAGAGGGGAAATAGGAACCAAAATAAGTTATAATGGACAACATCCAATATCCTTTCATGATGTGATATTCTTAAAATTTTAAGGATAAAATATTTTATATAGGGAAGAATGTAATACTTGAGATTCAATTATAGTAAGATACTTTTTCTAGTGAAACAACAACATAATATACATAGCTTTATTAAATAAAATAATTAAAAACAATATTATCATTTTAAAAAATTTCATTCACGTAAGTGAGTATAAGTTTTGAAAAAATCATGTTAATTTTATATTTGGATGAATTTTCTGATATTTCTGAAAACAAAATATTTTAAATAAATAGTGAACAATACTAATTTTTGTAAAACCTACATTTTTTCCTTAAGTTAATAAATTATAAGTATAATTATATTTTTCATTATTTTAATAAATTAAAATAAGACTTCCTTAATTATAAATTATCTAATTATTATATTTTAATCATTATTATACTTGATTTTTGTGTAAGTTCATTTTTTGGTTTTAAAATATATTTTTCTTAAAACAATATTCCATCAGGTTTTATGGGTTTGTTTTTAAATTTGAATCATAGAATTATTTAAATTGAATTTTATGAAATTGATACCATTTTTTTAATTATAATTTCCAAATATATTAATGAGGTCACTTTAATTTTTTATCATTATGAATAGTAACCAAGGTAAAATTTAATACTGTAGTAAAGGATAAAATGTATAAATGTGGGTTAAACTAAAAATGTAAGGATAAAATCAAAATAAAAAAGTCACTAAATTATATTTCATCTTTAAAATTTGGCTATAATTCTTACTTCCTTTGAAAATAGTATAATTTGGAGCTGTAGGGCCTGATTAAAACATTAATATATTTTAATATTTTCAAAAATTACAAGTATTTCCTCTCCCTCCCTTATAAAAGGACACCCAATATTTTTTTCTTAATAACATTTCATGTGACTTATGCTCAGAAAATACCTACCCAAATCCCTTCCTAACATCCCTCTTCTTGATCTAGAGGTATTTTATTATTATAATACCAACCATGGAAGGCTTAAGATCTAAGATAAATGAGGTTATACAATGAAGAGGTATGGATCCAAGTTTTTTCATTATATTAGTTCTTATACCTCATTTAATTATTTTATAAACATGTTAATATAATAGCATCATTATCTACCATATACTTTGATGTTATTATGTCATTGATTCAACATTTAACTGTGACACCCCAGACCCGCACTGCCAAATATGGTGGCATAAACACATAATTTGCATAGTGTCTTCAATACCAACTATAAATTCTCAAATATAACTATCCCATAATTACAATATGTAAAGATAATATTTTATTAGATAAATTCAGAATACTTTTTATGTTTAGATATTTTGATAATTGGGACAAAACATAAACTAATAAATCCCATGTTCTTTCTCAACTATTGGACATTTTTTCCACTATATAAGAAACTACTTAATCCAGAATGTGTCTTCCTAATCTCCCACAAAATTCTCCACATGGGATATCATGATACAAATATCATGTATAATAATTTTCTTCATGACCTAGAGAAATGTAAATATAAAAAGTAGTGATAAAAAATGATCAATAAGGGAAACATATAATCATAGCTTTCAAAAACATATGCATGGCATACATAATATGGAAAGAGTAAATAATCTAATAAATTGTATAATAAATAGAAACTAAGATCATGATATATCTATTAAAATATATAAAATCATGGATATCAATAATACTGGTATCATATTTATGGAATAAATAATGTTGGACAACAAAATATACTATCAAAGAAATTTTTCGACGGCACTATCCTGTTATGCGAAAAATATATTCACTAAAATCCAACCTTTTTTGTCACATGATAAATGTTAATTATTAAAGGGGATATATAACTTTTGGATCCACCCATCACCTAATTATGTTCAATTCATTTACCATAAGAGTAAATATGATATTTCACCCAATTCTCTAAGGATCCTATGGAAGAATAAAAAATATATCTATTTTCATAATAAAAAAATATCAATTTTCAATACATAATAAACACATGTTAGTAGTGACTAATCATAAAGAATATCAATAATTTTTACCATGTAAATAAAAGGGATATCATGATCATAAACCAACTGGAGGAAAAAGGTTAATGGATAAATAATACATAGTCAACTTCCAAAAATCATTCTTATAGGAATAAAAACATATGATATACCAATACAATTCTCTAATTTCAATAAAATGAATAAAATTATCAAAAACCATCCAGAGAAACTATGTGGGTGGTTTAAACGGAACATAACCCCAGTGAAATAATAGAAACATAGAAGGGTGTTGACATAAATGAAAAAAACCCTCTAAAATAATTCTTCAAACTGTATCAGAAAAGGAGATATCAAGAATCAAATTATTTGATATCACGAGTTTAATCCCTTAAATGATATATAAATATATAGGATATATCATGAAACATAAACCCCAATAGGGTAAATTATTTTTAAAATTAAAAGGGGGTGAAGGAAAACTCACATTGTAAGAGGATCAAAAAAATATTCATTTTTATTATAACATAATTTACAAAAATAATATTATAAAATATTATATAATAAAATATTAAGGTTAGAGAAACCAATCATGGAAAAATAAACTTTCAAGATGAAACATTATAACTCAATAAAATGTTATTTGAGTTATTAATATCCCTTATGGCCAACAAACTCTATGAATCATGAAACATTTGAAAATGGATTTATGTAGTAAAAATGATAAAATTAGGATAATACCACATAATACAATCAAATAGAATATTGTAACCAACTTATATTAAATATGTTCAATTCAATGATATTGCTTCAATGAATGAAAATTGAGTTGCTGAAACCTCTTAAGATTGAGGTAAAAATTGAGTCAAAATATATTTGAAAAAAACAACTTGGTATGGATTAGTTAATGTTGTCCCATAAGAGATTGTTGTCCCCTATATGGTTTTAATAATCCCAAATAAAGTATAATCATTTAAATCATGTTTATTTATACTAAATCATGTTTAGTTAGGTTTAATTATGATTATATATGTGCCATTATATGTTTAACATATTCTGTTGACTTTAATGTTATAATACAACTAAAATAGAAAAATTAGCTAACTATGAGACACTAGCACCGATAGAAGTAAATGTCTCGTCGATAGAAATAAATGTCTCATCGACTGAAATAATGTATCATGAATAGTAGATACTAACTCACTGATAGAAGACACACTGATATTTCAAATGAGACACCAACAAAAGGAATATCTCACCGATAGTACAAAGTGACTCACTGATAGACGACTCACCAACAGTACAAATAAGACACTGATAGATGGAATGACTCACCGAAAAAACAAAATGTGTCACTAATGCATTGATCCACTAATTCATGGATATACCAACAGAATGACTCACCAATATAATGATTCATCGATACCAATAGAAGGGCTCACTGATAGAAGGAGTCACTTACAAAATGACTCACCGACAGAGGATTCGCCGATAGACTATTTAAATTTTCTTTTATTTAAAATTATATATAACTGTCATATTTGAGTGTTTTAATTATACTGATTAAATTAATTATTTTTTCTAAAAAAATAATAATTATGTCGGTGGATGGTACGATTTTCAAGGTACCTTTACATGCTCCTTGTCAGCCAACACAAGACACCCAAAATAAAATGAAATCATGACATACGAGCAGTAGAGTAAAAGAAAACAACAAAAAAGAACAGAAGAGCAGAGATACTAGAACAATCTGAAGTACACATGAAGAACTCCCATTCCTTATAGATATGAAATATAGGAGGATTTCTTAGCATCAAATATTCAATCATACTTTCAACAAAAAAAACTAAGGAGGAGAATCTCATCTTCCTGGAAACCAAATCACAAAGCATTATGACACTCTATTTTCAGTGTCTGTTTTAAGAAGAGGATCCAAACATCACATCTGATACATCCAAAGAGTCCAGAGCTGCATCTCACAACACTCAAAGCATTATAAACTCTATCTCATTATTTCTTGCTTTGTTGTGTTCATTTTTACTACATTTCGAGCAGTGTGTGCATCTATCTATTAAACACACACTATCTTATGTACTGAACTAAAGGATACCAGATATCATTGTCACGACCCGTCCTTGGGGCCCGCGCCGTGACTACCCCAAGCCCGCCTTCCAAAGGCCAGGGGCTGGCAACTAGCACCAAGGCATAAATCCCAACAAAAGGGAAGGCATTGCCTTTGAAAAGGAAACAAGCACCACAGAGTAAGTAAGCGGAAAAGTAAACACTAAGTAAAACTGTAACATGCTGTGCTGAAAGTAAAAGGGGCCAGAAATACAATCCCAACTGTAAAGTACAACTGAAAGGGAAAAACAACAACTGAAGGGAAAAGCCGCAGCGTTGAGCCGTCCTCTAAAGGTCCCACCTGAAGGGTGGGTACAGATAGCCTTCACAGCTCCTCGGTCCAGCCGTCCGCTCTGAGTACGTCCCGCCCAGTGGTCCACCTCCAGGTACCGTCCTGCTCCGCACGCCTCCACCTCGATCAGCGCTGCCCGTCGTCTGCAACCAACACCATGAAGTGCGGGCATAGCTCGTGCAGGGGTGAGTATAAGCTACTCAGTAGGGACCCCAAGACCCCCGATGGTCTCCCGAAATCCACAAAGGATAACTCACAAAGGAAAGACAAAATCACGAAGTAACAACCGACACTTCTTAGGTATATGCCCATACATATACCTAAGTCATCAATTCCCGTTCGGCTCCACGTCCGATCCCAAGCACAACCCAGTCCACACAGGAAAGCAAAAACGTATACCCACACAGGATAGCACAACACAATCCACAAAGAAGAGTAAACAGTAATCCACATAGGATAGCTCAAGAAAATCCACAAAGGAGAGTAAACAGTAAATCCACACACGATAGCTCAACACAATCCACAAAGGAGAGTAACACAGAAGATTCAGCTCACACAGGTATACTTCTTCGGATGACGATAAAGATGATCAATGATCCATATAAGTCGTCGGACCCACAAATGATCGATAGATAACTAACCCCCGAAAAGACCCACACAGGATCGGGCCCACACAGGACCTGTAGGCGCTGGCTCACACAGAACTGCTGAGCGCTGACCCACACAGGATCGAACCCACACAGGATCAGGCCCACACATGACCTGTAGCACTGATCCACGTAGGATCGCTGAGTGTTGTAGTCGTCGCAGTCCACTGAGGATCTCTGCACAGTCGTCGTCGCAGTCCACTGAGGATCTCTTCACGGTCGTCGTTGCAGTCCACTGAGGATCTCTGCACAGTCGTCGCTGTCGAAGTAGCAGTCGCAGCCAGCTCTAGGGTTCTGCACATAGCAAGCTCGTTCGGGAGGGTCCGCTCCACGAGCCGAGAGGCCGATACATCAACTTTCACAAAGTCCGAAGTTGATGTATCCAAAAGTTCCGTATCGTCAACAGGAACTCAACGTCGCAAACGGCGCGTCAATCGGACTCTCGGTCTGAGAGTTATTGGCTTTTTCGTCCGAGGGGCCCAGTTGGGTTTTAAGGAAAAACCAACCCGAACGTACTCCACCTGCGTCCAAACCTCGGGCGGAGTATGTCAAATGATCTGCCTCACTTAGAGGAATTCAACGAAGCTGGCGGCACGTCAATCGGACGTTCGTAGCTCAAGATATGAGCGTTTCCGCTCCGAGGGCCCGGTTGGTTTCGTGTACGAACCAACTCGGCCGAACTCAATGTATTCCGAAACCTTGAGTGTGATATACCTAAACGACCGTCTCGATCTAAGGATCGCATTGGCGCTGACGGCGTGTCGTTCGGAGGCCCGTATCTCATGTTACGGGCATTCGACTGAAAACAGTCCGAAGACGGGGGGTTCGGGCCCGGGCCGACCCGGCCCGACCCCCACCCCCCTGGGTCAGCCGAACCGGATCGAACCGACCCGGTCCGGCCCGGCTCGGCCGAGCGACACGGGGGGGAGCCACCGCCCCCGCGTGACACCCCCGCGGCACCCACGGGGTGTCGCCCTAGACGACCCGAGCGACGCGGGGGGGGGGGGGGGAGCCGCCGCCCCCGCGTGACAAACCCGCGGCACCCGTGGGGTGTCGCCATGGATAGCCGGAGCGACACGGGGGGGAGCCGCCGCCCCCGCGTGACAACCCCACGGCACCCACGGGGTGTCGCCCTAGACAGCCGGACGCGGCTTCAGCCGCGTCCCACGCGCGCCGGACCCGCGCGGCCGCGGGTCAACGAGCGCCGCCGCCTCCGGCTTCTGCGGGCCACCGGAGTCGCTCCGGTGGTCCGATTCCATTCCGGACTGCACCGCTGCTCCTCCCGGGACTCGTTCTTCACTGTGGAACCATCAAACTCCCATTGTGGCATGTTCCGTCGTCGCCCGTCAATCCGTACAACAACGAAGAACGGCGGAGGGTTGTCGGGCCGTGTTTGTTTGGCCCGCACCCTCCGCGTTAGAGATAAACAACGGGAGAAATATATTCAACACTTGAATCCACAATTTTAATGGATTAAAATTGTTCTTATTGTTCGGTTCTTCACTTTTAAAAGAAATGAACATGGGAAAAAGGAATTATTCACAACAACCCCTACCTCGTAGTCATCGTCGTACGCACGTTCTTCGCAGATTTGTTCGTTGCGGAAGGAGGGGATCGTCGTGTCGTCGCGGAAGGTCATCGCGCCGTCGCGGAATCCGGCGTTGATTCGGTGAACTCAACGGACCAAGAAACAACAGATTTAATTTAATTATATAAAATTAAATCCGTTTTTTGTTAAAAAAAACACAAGGGAGATTTAAGAGAATCCTGAAGTCTCTTACCTCAAACAACTGATCGAAGATTCGTTGCGGAGGAAGAGACGTCGCAGAAGAACGTTGCAGGAAGGGAACGTCGGTGTCGCGGGACACGGCGTCGCGTCGTCGATTTCCGCAGGTTCATCGTTCTTCGCGTTCTTCGCGTTCTTCGCGAAGGAGGGTGAAGGCTCAAGGATTCTGTCAAGCCTCTCAACGTGTAATCCTCCAAATGCCGTGTTGAACTTATTTTATTATTACGCCAACAAACGAAAAATGTAAGTAAAGAATCATCAATTCTTTGAATTAATTCAATGAAAGAAACCGCCCATTTAATTCACGAAATAAACCACCCAATTAAATGGTCTGTTAAGAATTTAATTAAACGCGTCAGTTGACTTTCATAATGACGGGTTTTTGCGGGTGCGTTACTTAGCGGAAAGAAATGGCGGGGCTCGTGCGGAACCTACCTCACAAATATCCTACCAAGAGGGTAGGATATTTCTGGATAGTACCCTATCCGTTTCAACTCAGTTTAGGCCTCTTTTAAGTGGCTTCAATTGGCTTCCAAGTGGCTTAAGTGAAATAAAATAAAGTTGTCGTAAAATTATTTTATTTCTTAACTTAAAGCCCGAAAATTAAAAACCACACCCGAGAAAACGCAACTCTGGAAGAGGAGTTTCTAAGCGAATATCGGCGCTGTGATTTCATCGGTGCCCTCAGAATTCGATTCCGGGAACCGGTTCAAAACTTAGAAAAACCCACTCGTCCGTTCACTGAACGTACCCGAGCCAAACTTCGGAAAATGATTCCGGGCACACCGGGCCTTGGAATCAGGTGCCTTCAGAAACTGTGTTCTTGTAAAATTTCAAAGAAAATTAAGAAAAAAAAATTCCTTGAAATTTACGGGTCTTTACATTACTCCCACCACAGGGCTTTACGTCCCCGTAATGATACATCATAAACTAGGGAAACAAATGTGGTTACTGAGCACGCATCTGAGCCTCCCGCTCCCATGTGCTCTCCTGGAGGTTCCCATGCTGCCATCTGATGCGCACAAGAGGAATTGATTGCCCACGCAGGACCCGATCCTGTCGATCCTCTATCTCCACCGGGACCTCCGCAAAAGTCGCCCCGTCATCCATGTCTAGCTCCCCATAGTCAATGATATGCGTCGGGTCATGCACGTATCTCCTCAGCTGAGATACGTGGAAGACGTCGTGCACCTGGTGCAACTGAGGTGGAAGAGCCAGGCGATAATCCACCTCGCCAATCCTGCTGAGGACCTGGAAAGGCCCGATGAAGCCTGGAGACAACTTGCCGCCTCGGCCAAATCTCCGCAAACCACGTCGAGGTGAGACCCGCAAGAAGACATGGTCGCCATCCTCAAACTCTAGTGTCCTCTGCCTCCTGTTAGCATATGACTTCTGCCGGCTCTGAGCTATCCTCATCCGCTCCTGGATGACCTGGACCTTCTCTGTCGTGGCCCGGACCATCTCTGGTCCCACAAGTGCTGACTCCCCAGGGTTTGTCCAGCACAAAGGAGATCTACAAGGCCTGCCGTACAATGCCTCATATGGTTCCATCCCGATGGTGGAGTGGTAGCTGTTGTTGTACGCGAACTCCACCAAGGGTAGGTGGTCCTCCCAGCTGCGACCAAAGTCGAGGACACATGCACGGAGCATGTCCTCGAGAGTCTGAATGGTTCTCTCCGTCTGACCATCTGTCTGAGGGTGAAAGGCGGTGCTCAGACGTAGTCGCGTCCTGAACGCCTCCTGCAACCCCTTCCAAATCCGGTAAGTAAAGCGAGTGTCCCGATCGGAGACGATAGTCGATGGCACACCGTGAAGCCGTACAATCTCCGGAATGTAGAGACGCCCCAAGCTCTCCACTGAGCCCTGCTCTCAGATGGGTAAGAAGTGTGCCGACTTGGTGAGTCGGTCAACAATCACCCAAATGCAGTCGTGACCTTTGGAAGTGCGTGGAAGTCCAGTCACGAAGTCCATAGATATTTCGTCCCACTTCCACTCCGGGACCTCCAAGGGATGCACCAAGCCTGCTGGTACCTGATGCTCTACCTTCACCTACTGGCAGGTGAGGCACCGTGAAACGAACTCTGCCACAGCCCTCTTCATGCCCGGCCACCAGTGTTGTCATCTGAGATCCTGGTACATCTTCTCCACTCCAGGATGTACCGCCAAAGGAGAAGTGTGAAACTCTCTCAGCACCTCCTCTCGTAAAGTGACTGGTACCAAGGTACGTCCTCTGAAAAGGACGTCGTGCTCTGCTCCAAGGGAGAAACCATCAGGTGCTTGTCCCGAGGATATCTTTGCACGATGTGTCTCACAGTCAGCATCCCCACGCTGTGCCTCTCTGACCCGCTGTAGAAGTGGAGGAGAGACGGTGAGAGACTGAAGGAAGGCTACTCTGTCTCTATCCACGAAGGATGTCTGCAAAGCGGCTAGCTGCTCTTTCGCCTCCTCAAGTAACTGGATGCCCGTCCTCCTGCTGAGAGCATATACTACTACGTTCCCCTTCCCAAGAGTATAGACTATCTCAAAGTCATAGTCCTGGAGGAACTCGAGCCATCGCCGCTGTCTTAGGTTCAGGTCCTTCTGAGAGAAGATGTACCAGAGAATCTGGTGGTCAGAAAAGACTGTAAAGCACTCGCCCATCAGATAGTGTCGCCATGTCTTCAGAGCGAAGACCACTGCTGCTAACTCCAGGTCATGGGTAGCGTAGTTCTGCTCATGTGGCCTCAACTGACGTGATCCGTAGGCGATCACTGCCCGCTCCTGCATTAGGACACATCCGAGTCCGGTCCCTGATGCATCGCAGAAGACTAAGTATCCAACTCCCTCCTCAGGCAACCTCAAGATAGGTGCGCTGGCCAATCTCTGTCTCAGCTCCTGGAAGCTCTTCTAACATCTGTCTGACCACACGAAGGGTTTTCCCTTCTTCATCGACACTTAGAGTGGTGCCACAACTCTGGAGAAGTTCGGCACAAATCTCCGATAGTATTCAGCTAGACCCAAGAAACTCCGCACCTCCGTCACGCTCCTGGGTGGCTCCCAAGCTAGCCCTACCTCGATCATCGCGGGATCCACTGCAACTCCCACCTCAGAAATGACGTGCCCCAAGAAGTGGACCTCACGTAACCAGAACTGGCACTTTGAGAGCTTTCGATAAAGCTGGTGCTCTCGGAGTGTGTCCAGTATAACCCGTAAGTGGTAGGCGTGCTCCTCCTCCGTCGTCGAGTACACCAAAATGTCGTCGATGAAGACCACGAAAAATTGATCGAGGTGTGGCTGGAAGATCCTTTTCATGAGGCTCATGAACACTGTTGGAGCATTGGTTACGCCGAAAGGCATAACCAAGAACTCATAGTGGCCATACCGACACCTGAAGGTCGTCTTCTGCACATCCTCGTCTCGAACTCTGAGCTGATGATAGCCTGACCTGAGGTCTATCTTCGAGAACCATCATGCTCCCTTGAGCTGGTCAAAGAGATCATCAATCCTGGGTAGTGGATACTTGTTCCTCACTGTCACCTGGTTCAGGCGACGATAGTCGACACACAGTCGCAAGCTCCTGTCCGCCTTCTTGGCGAACAAAATCGAGGAAGCCCAGGGTGAAACACTGGGTCGGATGAACCCCTTGCCCTGCAAGTTCTCCAACTGTACCCGTAGCTCTCGAAGCTCGGCGGGGGCCATCCGATACGCTGGAGTGGATATCGGGGCTATCTCGGGGTACAGATCAATATAAAATTCTACCTCTCTGTGAGGAGGTAGCCCTGGAATGTCGTCGGGGAAGACATCCGCATACTGATCCACCACTTTAGGAAAACCAGGACTCCGCACGTCAACTGCTCCAAGGATGAGGCTAGCCAACTGATGAGTGATGGGCTGCCCTCTCCTATGTGGGAGTCCATCCTGTGCTGCGAAGGCTCCCTTCTCGCCGGTGAAGGTGAACCTGCTCCCGTCGGTGCGCACACATCACACCTTGTGCCTAATGCAGTCAATTTGTGCATGGACCGTAGATAACTAATCCATGCCCAAGATGACATCGTAAGTCCTCGACGCCGCTAAAAGAAGATCCCAGCCGAATCTATCACCTCCTAGAGTAAGCTCACACTACCGGCACCAGTGCGTAATCGTCGAGTCTTCTCCTGTAGGAGTCTCTAGACGTAAGGATCGAGCCAACGATTCTGTCCGAATCTCCGAGCTCCGAACAAGGGCAGTGGATATGAAAGAGTGACTCGCTCCTGTGTCTATAAGAACTGTAGCAAGGGTGGAATAGACATAGATCATACCTCGAATCATCTCTGGCGCACTGTGGTCGTAGGCCTCCACTGCCTGGAGTTGTGCCTGTCTCTGCCCGCTAGCTCCCGGTGGTCGGGGCGGGCCTCCTGGTGGTGGTGGTGGCAGAGCCTCAAAGCGTCGCCCACCACCTATTGCTCGGCCCGCTCCTCTGCCTCGTTCGCCTCCTCCCTGCGGACCGCCACGGTCGACCCTATGCCTCTGCCTAGGTGGCCCCTCCATAGTCTGTTGCTCCTCAGTACGGCGGGTCGGGCAGTCACGAGCCATGTGGCCCTGCCCGCCGCACGCGTAGCACTGCCTGCCTCTCGGAAGACTGGCTCTGCGCTGTGTGCCCCGCACTGCTAAGCCAGTTTCCCGAGGTCGTCTGCCAGAAGGTCTGGTCTGCCTGGAACCCTGAGTCATCCATCGGCTACCAGATGCCGAAGACTCTGCTACCTGCCGCCCTGCGGTAGGTCTCGCTGTGGACTTAGCCAGAAAGCTCTCGATCAGAAGGGCTCGCTCCAGCACTCCATCTTGGGTCGGGAGACTGAGGGAGATCAGTGATGCCATGATCTCGTGTCTCAAACCCTGCTCAAAGGTCCAGGCCCGGAATAAGGGGTCCCGTACCATGTCTTTCGAGTAGCGAGAAAGGTCGGTAAACCTCGCCGCATACTGGGCGACCGTCAAGCTTCCCTGCCGCAGCTGAAGAAGCTCCTGAATGCACACCGCACGGAGGGTGGCCGGGACGAACTCTGAGCGGAAGAGGCTCTCGAAGTCCGTACAGATGAGGGAGGCCTCATCGTGTACCTGGAGCATCAAGCTCCACCATCGTCCTACTGCTACGTCCAGTAGGCTCGCCGCGAGGATCACCATGAGGTCTGCTGGTGTCCTCACTAGCCTGAAAACTCGAACGACCGCCTCCAGCCAGTCCTCGGCGGCCTAGGGGTCCGTCTCCCCACGAAACCTGGGTGGTCGCTGGTGCTAGAACTCATGCAGAGCTCCGAGGTGACGTGCATCGTCTGTGGCCGGTGCTGGAAGCATCGGGGGCTCAGTGGGTAAAGGTACCGCCGGTGCCTCTGCTGTCAACGGGCCCTGTACTGAGGCCTCATCGCTCGGTGGGCTGTCGTCGCGCTCTACTCTCGGAACCCTAGCTGGCTTCCATCGTGGGGCCATCCTGAGAAGGAAACAAGTGCACCACGGTCAGAACTGTATACCTGGTGAGCTGACACAAGTAATCACAAAGAAAACGTGAAACACACATGCAATCAATGTTTTCGTGCATTAAGTCGGAAATCAGAAGTCACGGTCCTGGTGTACGGATACGTCGGCCGCCGCACCAACACTGGACTCCCTGGACTGATAACCACACTCAATACGCTAAACACTATTGATTCACATAGAAGAAAGATCAGAGTCTGTGGTAGAACCGACCGCCTCTGATACCAATTTGTCATGACCCATCCTCGAGGCCCGCGCCGTGACTACCCCAAGCCCGCCTTCCATAGGCCAGGGGCTGGCGACTAGCACCAAGGCGTAAATCCCAACAAAAGGGAAGGAATTTACTTTGAAAAGGAAACAAGCACCATAGAGTAAGCAAGCGGAAAAGTAAACACTAAGTAAAACTGTAACAAGCTGTGCTGAAAGTAAAAGGGGCCAGAAATAAAAGCCCAACTCTAAAGTACAACTGAAAGGGAAAAACAACAACTGAAGGGAAAAGCTGCAGTGTCGAGCGGTCCTCTGAAGGTCCCACCTGAAGGGTGGGTACAGATAGCCTCCACAGCTCCTCGGTCCAGCCGTCCGCTCCGAGTAGGTCCCGCCCAGTGGTCCACCTCCAGGTACCGTCCTGCTCCACACGCCTCCACCACGATCAGCACTGCCCGTCGTCTGCAACCAACACCACAAAGTGCGGGCATAGCCCGTGCAGGGGTGAGTTTAAGCTACTCAGTAGGGACCCCGAGACACCCGAAGGTCTCCCGAAATCCACAAAGGATAACACACAAAGGAAAGATACAATCGCGAAGTAACAACCGACACTGCTTAGGTATATGCCCATACATATACCTAAGTCATCAATTCTCGTTAGGCTCCACGTCTGAGCCCAAGCACAACCCAGTCCACACAGGAAAGAAAAAACATATACCCACACAGGATAGTACAACACAATCCACAAAGGAGAGTAAACAGTAATTCACATAGGATAGCTCAAGACAATCCACAAAGGAGAGTAAACTGTAAATCCACACAGGATAGCTCAACACAATCCACAAAGGAGAGTAACACAGAAGATTCATCTCACACAGGTATACTTCTTCGGATAACGATAAAGATGATCACTGATCCATCTAAGTCGTCGGACCCACAAAGGATCGATAGGTAACTTACCCCCGCAAAGACCCACACAGGATCATGCCTACACAGGACCTGTAGGCGCTGGCTCACACAGAACCGTTGAGCACTGACCCACACAGGATCAGACCCACACAGGATCGGGCCCACACAGGACCTGTAGCACTGATCCACGTATGATCGTTGAGTGCTGTAGTCGTCGCAGTCTACTGAGGATCTCTGCACAGTCGTCGTCGCAGTCCATTGGGGATCTCTGCACGGTCGTCGCTGCAGTCCACTGAGGATCTCTGCACAGTCGTCGCTGTCGAAGTAGCAGTCGCAGCCAGCTCTAGGGTTCCGCACACAGCAAGCTCGTTCGGGAGGGTCTGCTCCACGAACTGAGAGGCCGATACATCAACTGTCACACAGTCCGAAGTTGATGTATCCAAAAGTTCCGTATCGTCAACAGGAACTCAACGTCGCAGACGGCGCGTCAATCGGACGCCCGGTCTGAGAGTTATTGGCTTTTTCGTCCCAGAGGCCCGGTTGGTTTTTAAGGAAAAACCAACCCTACCGTACTCCACCTACGTCCAAACCTCAGGCGGAGTATGCCAAAAGATCTGTCTCACTTAGAGGAATTCAACGAAGCTGACGGCACGTCAATCGGACGTCCTTAGCTCAAGATATGAGCGTTTCCGCTCCGAGGGCCCGGTTGGTTTCGTGTACAAACCAACTCGGCCGAACTCAAATTATTCCGAAACCTTGAGTGCGATATACCGAAACAACCGTCTCGATACAAGGATTGTGTTGCCGCTAACGATGCCTCGTTCGGAGGCCTGTATCTCAAGTTACGGGCATTCGACTGAAAATAGTCTGAAGATGGGGGGTCCGGGCCCGGGTCGACCTGGCCTGACCCCCCCCCCCCCCCCTGGGTCGGACGAACCGGTTTGACCCGACCCGGCCGGACCCGGTCCGGCCCGTCCAGGGCGTGGCCCGGCCGGTCGGACCTGCCTGGCTCGGCCAGCCCGTCCCGGCTCGGTCGGGCGGTCGAGCGACGCGGGGGGGGGGGGGGGGGCGCCGCCCCCGCGTGACACCCCCGCGGCACCCGCGGGGTGTCGCCCTGGACAACCCAAGCGACGCGGGGGGGAGTCGTCGCTCCCGCGTGACAACCCCGCGGCACCCGCGGGGTGTCGCCCTGGACAGCCGGAGTGACAAGGGGGGGAGCCGTTGCCCCCGTGTGACAACCTCGCGGCACCCGCGGGGTGTCGCCCTGGACAGCCGGACGCGGCTTCAGCCGTGTCCCGCGCACGCCAGACCTGCGCGGCCGCGGGTCAGCGGGCGCCGCCGCCTCCGGCCGAAGCCGCGGCGGTGTGTCCGGTGGCACGCCGGCGACCCGCGCCGCCGCCTCCGGCCAAAGCCGCGGGGGTGCGTCCGGCGGCGCGCCGGCGACCCGCGCCGCCACCGGCTTCTGCGGGCCCCCGGAGTCGCTCCGGTGGTCTGATTCTGTTCCCGTCTGCGCCACTGCTCCTCCCGGGACTCGTTCTTCACTGCGGAACCATCAAACTCCCGTTGCGGCACGTTCCGTCGTCGCCCGTCAATCCGCACAACAACGAAGAACTGCGGAGGGTTGTCGGGCCGTGTTCGTTTGGCCCGCACCCTCCGCGTTAGAGATAAACAACGGGAGAAATATATTCAACACATGAATCAACAATTTTAATGGATTAAAATTGTTCTTATTGTCCGGTTCTTCACTTTTAAAAGAAACGAACATGGGAAAAAGTAATTATTCACAACAACCCCTACCTCGTAGTCGTCGTCGTACGCACGTTCTTCGCGGATTTGTTCGTCGTGGAAGGAGGGGATCGTCGCGTCGTCGCGGAAGGGCGTCACGTCGTCGCGGAATCCGGTGTTGAGTCGGCGAACTCAACGGACCAAGAAACAACATATTTAATTTAATTATATAAAATTAAATCCGTGTTTTGTTAAAAAAAACACAAGGGAGATTTAAGAGAATCCCGAAGTCTCTTACCTCAAACAGCTGATCGAAGATTCGTTGCGGAGGAAGAGACGTCGCAGAAGAACGTTGCAGGAAGGGAACGTCGGCATCGCGGAACGCGGCGTCGCGTCGTCGATTTCCGCTGGTTCGGCGTTCTTCGTCGGAGGTTGGTGTTCTTCGCGTTCTTCTCGTTTTTCGCGAAGGAGGATGAAGGCTCAAGGATTCTGTCAAGCCTCTTAACGTGTAATCCTCCAAATGTCGTGTTGGTCTTATTTTATTATTACGCCAACAAACGAAAAAGGTAAGTAACGACCCATCAATTCGTTGAATTAATTAAACAAAAGAAACCTCCCATTTAATTCACAAAATAAACCGCCCAATTAAATGGTCTGTTAAGAATTTAAGAAAATGCGTCAGTTGACTTTCATAATGACGGGTTTTCGCGGGTGCGTTACTTAGCGGAAAGAAACGGCGGGGCTCGTGCGGGCCCCACCTCACAAATATCCTACCAAGAGGGTAGGATATTTCTGGATAGTACCCTATCTGTTTCAACTCAGTTTAAGACGCTTTTAAGTGGCTTCAAGTGGCTTCCAAGTGGCTTAAGTGAAATAAAATAAAGTTGTCATAAAATTATTTTATTTCTTAACTTTAAGCCCGAAAATTAAAAACCACACCCGAGAAAACGCAACTCCGGAAGAGGCGTTTCTAAGCGAATATCGGCGCTGAGATTTCATCGGTGCCCTCAGAATTCGATTCTGGACACCGGTTCAAAAGTTAGAAAAACCCGCTTGTTCGTTCACTGAACGTACCCGAGCCAAACTTCGGAAAATGATTCTGAGCACACTGGGCTTCAGAATCAGGTGCTGTAAGAAACTGCGTTCTTGTAAAATTCCAAAGAAAATTAAGAAAAAAAAATTCCTTGAAATTTACGGGTCTTTACAATCATCACACAAACATCTTTCTACACCTATTATATCACACGTACAACTATGGTAGAGGTCTTGTGTGACCTGGCTATTTTAGTTCCCACATAGAACTATGGTAGAGGGCTTGTGACATAGAAAATTTGTATACCATTGTGTAAACCCCGATCCAGGGTGTGGATAATAGATTTATATATATTGCTTGTTGGTTATTGATCACAAAGTGGAGAGGACTAAGTCTCAAATTGAGACTGAACTTCTTGTTTTAATCCACTGTGTTTTCAAATTTATTTTACTATGTTTTAACTCATATTTTAGAAAACTTAGTTTCGCTTTTATAGTTAGTCTTGGATAGTATTTATAACTATTTTTTATTAGAAAATTAGTTTCAAAATTTATATCAAAATCTCATATTTTTATAACAGAGAATTAATAAATCTTATAAGAAATTAATTGAATAGTCATACTATTATAAATTTACTACTTTGATTAATTGGTTTGACTTGTTTTTAATCTGAGGGATTATTTTAAATAAATTTTTTCAACAAAAATTTTTATAGGAACTCAATTAACCACCATTATTTAGTGTCCTAATCCAACAAACATTTTGTATCAATGGAAGATTTTAAACTATTATTTCCAAATCTTTTCAACTATGGTTTTAGTTGTGTTTTAAAAATGTCTAAATTTTTGTTAGTTATAAATATTTATCTCTTTATATTATTGTCTTTATAGTTTTTTATGGATAATAGATGGGAAGGTGATTCTACCAATAGACCTCCCAACATTTAGGGTAAAAATTATACCCAGTGTAAAATGAAGATGAAAATGTACTTAGAAAGCAAGGGGTTTGATATTTGGACTGTAATAGAAGATAAATATGACATACCAGACACACTAATAACTACATGGAGTGATGCCACAAAAACTTATTACAATAATAATTGTAAAGCCATGAATGCCTTTTTTTCTTTAGGGGAAGAAGAAAATAATATAATATCTACATGTAAATATGCCTATGAAATTTGGGATACCTTAGTTATTTCACGTGAAGGAACCACTAATGTTAATGAAATGAGACTTAATACCTATACTATTAAATATGATAACATTAAGGTGAATCATAATGAACCCATTTCTAATATGTATCTCAGGTTCAATGAGATATTAAATAAAATTATCTCTCTTGGGAAGTTAGTGGTTTCTAAAGAAAAAAATCATGTAGCTACTTAGATGTCTACCCGAAAGATGGAGTGGAATATCAGTATCAATTAAGGAATCATGGGATATCAGTAAGTTTCTAGTCAAGGAGCTGATAGGAAAGCTGATGATATATAAGTAAGAATTAAAGGTCAACATGGAGGAGGAGGATGAACCAAAGAGAAATTTAGTGGCTTTGAAACCCACTACATCCAAACATAAAGAAAATTAAAGGATAAAAACTCATTCTGATAGTAAAAGTAATGAAGATTCACCATCAGATAGTGATGAGGAAATTGATCAGCTATCCGAAAGGTTTAAGAAGTTTTATAGAAGGAATAAATTCATCAGGAAGCCTATATAAAAAGGTAAATATGATAATAAGGGAAACTGGAAAAATTATTGGAAAATGAATGATAACTCAAGTGAAATAGTTTTTTTATGAATATAAGAGAAGAGGGCATGTAAAGGCTGATTTTCCTATGTTGAGATATAAGAATAAATATAAGGACAAATATAAAAGATAAAAAAGGAAATAAAGGCCACCTGGAGTGCCTCTGAGAATAGCTCTAGTGAGTCAGAATCACCACATGATGAGAAAGGTGATAAAAAAACATGTGTTTCATGAAAAATACATCTGAGGTGACCCTTTAGTCTCTGGTACGTAATTATTATTATTTGGGTGATGAAAGTGATTCTAAAAAAATGAATAATGAGTAAATGTTTAAATATTTCCAAATTCTTGAAGATACATGAAATTAATTTACATATAAATATAAATCTCTTAAGAAACAACATGCTCTTACCTCTACTGTTAGATCTAAGAATACCATAGAAAAGGAAAATAAAGCTCAATTTCTTAAAGAAAAAAATGAGCTTAAATTATGCAATGATCAATTGAAAAATGATTTAAAAAAGTTTTTCAATGGAAAATATATCTCGGTTCAAATTCTTGGTACAAAAATTTCACCCAAATACACTAGTGGTATTGGAGATCAACCTGGAAAAAGAAATTTTTTCAAACCCAATTTTGTACCTAAATCTAGAAAATCCAATTTTATTCCTAGCTTTGGAAAATTTTCTGCAATTTCCAGCCATGAAATATCTTCTACTATTTCAAGTGTTTCTGGACCAAATAAAGCTTAGTTTTACAATGCATTACAAACTATGTATAGAAAACCCATGAAACAAATGTGGGTTCCCAAGTTTCTTATTACTAATGTTACTAGACCCAAAAAAATCTAGGTACCAAAATCTTTTCTTGTCTAAAATATTTTTATAGGATATCCATTTGAAGAGATCCTATATAAGTCTATAGTAATTGGACATTGGATGTTCAAGATATGTGATAGGAGATTATTCATTCTTCAATAATCTAATAAATATTGATGGTGGTAATGTTACCTTTGGTGATAATTCTAAAGGAAAAATAATTGGCCTTGGCCACATTGGTAACTCTACTTCAGTTTTCATTTCCAAAGTTCTTTTTTATGGATTGAATTAAAATATTCATAGTATATCTCAATTGTGTGATGATGGTTTTAATGTTAAATTTTAAAATGATGCATGAAATGTTTTTAATTCTAAAAATGAGTTAGAATTTACTACTCTTAGAAATGAAAATGTTTATACTCTAAACTTATATTCTTTATTTTCTCAAAAAATTACATGCTAAAGTGACTTTAATAAAGATTCTTGGATCTGGCATAGTAGATTAAGACATTGTAATATTCATTCACTTAGAAATATTTCTAGGAAAGGACTAGTCAAGGATCTACCTAAACTGGAGTTTCCAAATAAAAAATTATGTAATCCTTGTCAAAAGGGTAAAAAATATAAAATATCTTTCAAACCAAAGAAATAAGTTTCAACTTCTCAACCTCTTCAGTTGGTTCACATCGATTTTTTGGACCATATATAGTTTCAAGTATAAATGGGAAGCACTATGTATATGTTCTAGTAGATGACTATTCTAGATATACTTAGACATTCTTTCTTGCACACAAAAGTGAAGTTGGTTCTCATTTCACCAAGTATGCTAGAACAGTAGAAAACCTAAGTGGTCTTAGAATAAAAACCCTAAGCAGAGACCATGGTCGTGAGATTGAAAACTAAAAGTTTTAATATTTTTAGTCAGAAAATGGTTATAGTCATAACTTATCTTCTCCTAGTACACCTCAATAGAATGGGGTTATAGAAATAAAGAATATAACATTTCAAGAGATAGCCTAGACTATGCCTAGTGAATATGAATTGTCCATCTATTTTTGGGCAGAAGCAGTCAATAAAGCTTGTTATATATTTAATAGAGTCTTAATCACACCAATTCTTAAGAAAACTCCCCATGAGCTATGGAATAGTATGAAACCCAAAGTTAGTTACTTAAAAAATTTTGGTTGAAAATTATATATTCTTAATACAAAGGAAAATCTGGAAAAAAAATTCATCCAAAAGTGATGAAGGGATATTTCTAGTTTTTTTTAATCTGTAGTAAATCCTATAGAGTCTTTAATAAAATAACTAAGTGTGTCGAAGAATCTGTACATGTCAAATTTTATGAAATAGATCCACATGAACCCAAGACCACCCTATAAAATCTTGATGATGATCTGTCAAATATAGACATAAATTCTATATCTTTTGACCCTACTCTTAAGAAACCTATTAAATATTCTAGTTCTGTAAATTCTCTAGAATCTAGTCATGATAAACCTAAACCTGTTGAAGAATCTTAAATTATTATCCCTTATTTTTCTAGACCTTTTATAACCCTTAAGAACCTTCCCTTAGATGTTGTAGTTGGAGACCAAGATAAAGGGACACAGACTAGAGCTTCTCTGAGAAACCAGGTTGAACATCAAGACTTTTTGTCACATCTTGAACCTAAAAGCATCAATGATGCAATCAATGATAAATTTTGGGTAATGGCTATATAAGAATAATTAAATAGTTTAGAAATAAATAAAGTCTGGAAACTTGTAGATAGACCCAAAGACACTTTGACCATAGGCACTAAATTGGTTTTTAGAAATAAAGTAGATGATGATGGTAATATTGTATAAAATAAATCTAGCTTGGTTTCACATGGTTATAGTAAAAAATAAGCAATTGACTATGAGTAAAATTTTTCACTAGTTTTTAGATTTGAGGCCATTATAATATTTCTTGAATATGCAGCACATATTAATTTCAAAATTTATCAAATGGATGTTAAGAGTGAATTACTAAATGGATATAAAGTTGAGAATTTTTTTGTTCAACAAACCCCTGGTATTAAAAACCCTCATTTTCCAAATCATGTTTTTAAATTAACAAAAACTTTATATGGCTTAAAACAAGCTCCAAGATATTGAAATGATAGACTAATCACTTTTATTATTTCCAAAGGTCATATAAAAGGTATTGTTGATCCTACTATTTTTAGAAAAATAATTTCTAAATATGTTTTAGTAGTTCAAATTTATATTGATGATATTATTTTTGGATCTTCTAAAAATTATTTAGGTGTTGATTTTTCCAAAATGATGCAAAGTTAATTTTAAATGGGTTTAATGGGGGAACAAAAATTCCTTCTTGGATTTCAAATAATTCAAAATAAAGAAGGTATTATTTTAAATCAAAGTAAATATACTAAATATCTTTTAAAAAGGTTTGTCTTTGATAGTAAAAAAAATTAGTGATACTCCAATGAGTACCACTTGTAAGTTGGATCTTGATGAAAATGGTAAATCTATTGATCAAACCACATACATAAAAATGATTGGGAGTTTACTCTACTTAACCACTAGAAGGCCTGACATTATGTTTACCATGTGTATGTGCGCCCATTTTCAAGATAACCCTAAATAATATCACATAAATACTATTAAAATAATTTTCAAATACCTCCAGTATACTACAAACATAGGATTGTTCTACCCTAGAGGACAACATTTTGATTTAGTGAGTTATTCTAATGATGATTTTTGTGGTTTGAAGATAGATAGAAATAGAATCGCTGAAACGTGTCACTTTTTGGGAAAGTCTCTAGTTTCTTGGTGTAGTAAGAAGAAAAATTATGTTTCATTGCCTACTACCGATGCTGAATATGTAACTTCTAGTAGTTGTTGTGCTAAGATTTTGTGGACAAAACACACTTTACTAGACTATAGATATCAATTCAGGCATGTCCCTATAAATTGTGGTAATAAAAGTGCAATTAATATCTCTAATAATCCTTTTTATCATTATAAAACAAATCATATTGATGTAATACATCACTTTTTGAGAGATCATTATCAAAAAAGTGATATAATACTAGGGTTTATCGGTACTAAACATCATCTTGCTGACATATTCACAAATCCATTGAACTCTGAAAAAACGAATTACATCAAGAATGAATTAGGGATGATTAATTTATAAGGACATTATGTTGATAACTCCTTCTGAAAAATGTGTGTAGATTTAATTCCGACATAGATAATGTCACACTGACAATGTCATGTTGACACTGACACATTTGTCGCACCGACACCTTTTTCAGAATGATACTATCATGCTGACACTGATAGTGTCATGTTGATACTGTCTTGATAACACCTTTTTCCTGTTGGCACCTTTGTCTTGACGACACTAAAAATTTCATGCTGGTAGTTTCATGATGACACTGACACTAGGCACACACTGATAGAACCTGTTGTATTCATCAATTTTTTTTAATCAAAATAACGTTGTTTTATTTATTTATTTAATCCCTGTTCAAGAATTTGATATCTATTCCCTAAATTATTTAAATTCTTTTTGATCCACTCTACTAATCACTATCCACTTTAAACCTTACACTCTCATGTCGTTGCTTCATACCCACGACCTTTCACCTTCAATCCTTGAAATGAACCATTAGAAATGGAGAGAATGAAACACACACTTGAAAGAGGATTTGAAGATGAGTCAAATCCTAATAACAAGCAAAAGGGATAATCTAGTAAGTATCATCCTTTCAATTTATCTCTTGTGAATTGTGTAGTAACACCAAAGAAGGATGTTTCCATAGAATGGATGTTAGAGGGTAAGTCTCTCTTATTAAAGGTATTGCAACCCCATGGTTGGTTGGACTGGTTTTCAAATAATGAAAGGCCATTCTATCCTAATATTTTGCATGAGTTCAACATAAATGATTATTTTCAATTGAGAGGTAGTGAGGTATGTTGGATCAAATATATAGTTAAAGGAAGAAGAATTTATTTTTCTTTTAGTAATTGGGAAGAGTGACTCGTGGTTCCACATGAAAGAATAAATGTCGACTATCAAGGAATTAGACCACCTAAAAGTGACATATTTTTCTTTGAGACAACATTGAAGGATCTTACTATAAATAAAGAGAACATAAGAACAATAGCTATATAGTTAGATAGTGAGAGAGGATTTCTATTTAAGTTCATTCAGCACCAGCTCTGTCTTAGGAAAGAGGAATTTGCATTAGTGAAGTACCAAGATGTGTACCTAGTGTACCTGATGAAGAAAGGAATAAAAGTGAATTTGTGTAGATACCTTATACTGTATATCAATGAAATGATTAAGCCCTACTATAAGACCAATTCCCTGTCTAACCCAAGGATGATTTCATCCCTTCTTTAAGAGAAAGGATGTGTTAGTTAATATGATAAGACTATATCTACTTGCAGTGGAATCTGTTTGGATAAGGAAATTTTCAAACGAATGAAGTTTAATTACAATCCCTAGAAGATTGAATGTTTTGGAGAGGAGGAGAAACTTTATGAAAAGTTTAATCCTTTTGATCATCCATCTAGGCCAAGATATGTACTTTATCCTGGTCTAGGACCAGATGAAGAAGATAAATATGATGAGGATGAAGAAGAGGATGTTGGACCTACCAGAGAAGAAAGATCTCCTATAGTTGATTGGAGTGAACTAGACATTATTTAAATCCAAATAATAATGACCTATGGACCTCCTAGTCCACCTCTAGCCTTACCTTTTGATGAACCAACTCTTGGTGACAATGGTGATATGGTGACAAAAGTGTCAGGAAGTGTGGAGTATGAGAGAAAGTCTAGAGGTTTTGAATAAGATTTAGAAGAAGGAGATGAGGAAGATAAAGAATAAGAATAAAATTTAAGTGGATCTTTCAATGGATAATAAGAATATGGAATATCTCAAGCTAAGGGTGAGAAGCAAGTAAGAAGATATCCAGTTTAGGGGGCGCTTCAAGATAGAAGAGCTCAAGCTAAGGGGGAGCATCAAGCTAGAAGAGTGAGACTTGACACACTCACCCCTTTAGATGATGATGTTATGTATGAATGAGAAAGGAATAATAGATATGTATCTCTTGGTTTGTAATTGGAAGATTTAGATGATGATGTGTTTTTTCATGCTCCAAGAGAATCAGTGGCTCAGATCCCTTCAAGTGACTATGTCACTAAGGAAAATTTTGAGTTTTTTAAAAAAGTAGTATGTTTGGGCATCAAAAAAAACTATTCACACTCAAGTTGTGTCCATGCCTACTTAAAATGATGAGGTAAAATCTTTAAAGGGTTTGATTGAAGATATGAGACAGTCTATGCACACTGCTCTTACTCCAGTTCAGGTAGTTTGTGTGTGTGAGACCGATGCAGCCAAAGTTTCAGAGAAGGTTATAGCTGAGATTCAACCAAACTTAATTTCAATGGATGAAAGGATTGTTGAGAACAATACCAATATTGGGAATGAGATGACAAAAATGGTTTCTATAATAAATGGGTTAACCTCTGATTATAAAGGATGTTTGGAGATAGTTCTTAAAGCTCTTAAGAAATACACCACAACTCTGGTTGTTCCATTTATCTCTGCTCATCCTTCACAATAACTGGATAGTGAAATGGTCAAATCTATAGTTTGATAAGAGATTTAATATATTTTTGGTTCTTCTGGTCTATAAATCCTTGAAAATTTTGGGAAGAACACTGATCATGTGCCTTATATGGTTAGATTTTATACAAAGGAATCATCTTCTACTCTGGAAGAACTCACATAGATGATTAATTCCTATTTTAGAAGCATTTACACCAAGAATATACTGACCAAACACTTTAAATGTTTGTTATAGAATCTTAAGTTCCCTCCAATTACTCAAGATTTTAAGGATCATGTCCAAAAATTGAAGGAATTCACACCTCTTCTTGATAAGTTTATGGAGAATAAGGATGATTTTGAGAAGACCATGGAATATGGTGGTGAGATTATCAAGGATTTCATTAAACTCTTGTACCCATATCTGTATGTTCAGATATCATCAATAGTAGTTCCAACTTATACACCTCTCAGACTACCTCTTCCCTCTTAAAGATCTCCTGGTACCATTTTTTCACCTTATCCTAAATCCATGTTAGTTGCTCAGGCTTTGAGCCGGATCCGGTCTATCATCACAGAGAAGATCCAGCCTCGTGCCTCAACAAAACCTACCCTTTCCTCTTCTGTTCCTGAAGCCATTGTACTTCCTCCCTTGAGAATTTATTAAGATCCTCCAGTTTCCCAGCCTCCATCCATTGAACCAACTATTGATCCTTATGAGAAAGGAAAGGACAAACTAGATCCCAAGGAGTAGTTTGGATCACTTTTTGATAGGTATGTTTGATTTTACTTTTGTCGTCTTCCACTAAATTGTACTTTATATTGTCTATGAAATTCACTGATCTTTCTATTATATATGTTTTTTATGACTTTGTCTTTATTGATTTCTATTCATTCTAATCATTATGATTTTTGATTATCCCAAAAGGTGGAGAACAAGAAAGGCATTATTATTATTCCTTTTTACATCTCATTATGATGAAGGGGGAGAAAATAAGGCATTATTTGTTTTACCTCTGAGCATTATCTATTTTTTTTGAGAAATTTCATTTTTTAAGAACATTAGTAATTAGATATAGTTAGTGGAATGATTATATTAATCATAAAATAATTGTACTTTATAATTCCATTATTTGTGATCATCAAAAAGGGGGAGATTATTGGCCCATAAGCGATTTTTGGTCCCTCTATGGTTTTAATAATCACAAATCATGTATAATCAGTTCAATCAAGTTTATTTATACTAAATAACTTTTAGTGATATTTAATTATGATTATCTATGTGACATTATATGTTTAACACATTGTGTTGACTTTTATGTTATAAGACAATTAAAATAGAAAAATTGGCTATGTATAAGTCACTGACACCGATAGAAGTAAATGTCTCACTGACATAAGTAAATCTCTCACTGATAGAAGTAAATTTCTCACTGACATAAGTAAATATCTCACTGATAGAAGTAAATGTCTCACCAATAGAAGGAATGCATCACCAATAGTAAAAACTGACTAACTAATAGATGACTCATCGATAGTAAAAATGAGGCACCGAAAGAAGGAATGACTCACCGACAGTAAAAACAGACTCACTGATAGATGATTCACTGACATTACAAGTGAGACACCGATAGACCGAATGACTCGCTAATAGAAAAAAAATGAGTAACTGACACATTGAGTCACCAATTCATGGAGATACCAACAGAATGACTCACTGATAGAATGAGTCATCGATACCAATAGAAGGACTCACCTATAGAAGTAGAAACTACCAAAATGACTCACCGATAGAGGATTCACTGAAAAAATATTTAAATTTTATTTTATTTAAAATTATCTCTAACAGTCATATTTGAGTGTTTTAATTCTAATGATTAAATTATTTATTTTTGCAAGAAACATTAATAACTATGTTAGCAGACACTATGAGGTATGATTTACCTCAAAATTCTCCTTGTAGGACAACATAAGACATTGAAAATAAAATGAAATCTTGGCTCACAAACTGCAGAGTAGAAGAGAACAACAAAAAAGAACATACGAGTAGAGATACTAGACTAATATAAAGAACACACACAAAAATCTCCTTCATTATAGATGTAAACTAAAGTAATATTGTTGTGCGTAGAATATTCAATCATCCTTGTAGAAAAAACACTAAGGAGGAGAATACCAACTTCCTAGAAACTAGATCACAAATCTTTACAAGACTATGTTTTTAGTGTCTGTTTCGAGAAGAGGACTCAAACTTCACCTCTACTACATCCAAAGATTCCAAAGATTTATTTCTCTACACTAAGAGCATTCTAAACTCTATCTCTTTATTTCCTACTCTATCGTGTGCATTTTTACTATATTTTGAGTAGTTCTTGCATCTACCTATTAAACACACACTGTCTCCTATACTGAACTGAAGGATACAATATTTCCTCACACAAAAATATTTTTTACACTGATTATATCCCACAAAGAACTATAGTATAGGTCATGTGTGACTTGGATGTTTTAGTTCCCACGTCAAACTGTGGAAGAGGTCTTATAACTTAGACATTTTTTTATATTGTTGGGTAAACCCCAATCCATGTTGTGGATCAAAGCTTTGTATATATTTCTTGGTGGCAGGTGATCACCAAGTGGAGAGGACTAAGTCCCGACTTGAGACTAAACCTCTTTTTTTAATCTGTTGTGTATTCAAATTTATTTTACTCTATTTTAACTCATATTTCACAAAACTATGTTGAACTTTGATAGTTAGTCTTGGATAGTATTTATAACCATTTTATCATAGTAAATTAGTTTAAAAAGATATATTAATATCTCATATTATTATAACAGATAATTAATCAATCTTCTAAGAAATTAATTGAACAATCAGACTACTATAAATTTACGACATTGATTAAATATCTTGACTTGTTTTTTATTTTTGGATTCTTCCAAATAAAATTTTTTAACAGAAATTTTTATAGGAACTCAATTCACCCCCCTCTGGAGTGCCCTACTCCAACCAATAGTTAATATCCCATGAATTAAAAGGAAATAAATTATATGATATTTATGTGATATTAAATTAATTTAACACCATAAAATTTAATCATGGTGTATAACATTTATCAAGTCCCAATGAATTAGAATTGAGACCAAGGGAGCCCTTGCTGCTTGAGAAACATTTTAATTAAAACCCCTTGAAAGAAAGGACTTTTAATTGAACATAAAATAACATGATTAAAATATCATTCATGATGTTATAATTAAAATATGAATTATGTACACCATATAAATGAAACTAGGTGCATAATACTTAACATGTCCCAAAGAGAGGAATTTGAGAAAAAACCCTACCTTGGTCCTGATTCGTTCTGTACTTGCAAACAATATCCTGAATATTAAATTAAATTTATTAAAGGCATACCCAAGAACCTTATTAATAAATATAAAAATTAATACTTCTAATTTACAATGTTTATATGCATATAATATAAGTTACTTTTTACCTTTTTCAACACCGAGTGTAAGTAATCATTATCACTTTGTACTAGTTTCATGAAAATGGTCTTTTTATTCATTATTGTTTAAAAATTAATATTTAAAAGATAATTAAATGTAATTGAATAGATGTTCCAAGATAGTTATAAATTTTATTATTTAATTCCAGGGAATTTTTTTTTACAACCCCTGAAAATGAAATCTGTAATGATCATATTTCAGTGATTCTTAAAGAACAAAAGGTGTTTTCTTAATTAATGAGTTAGTGTTGATATAACCTAAAAACAAAAAAAACATTATTAATATATTTATATAATATTATATCATTAAATATGTTCTCATATTCATACATGATATAAATTCATAGTATTTTTCAAGTGGGTGGTTAAAATGATCCAAACATAAACATACCATAATTAATAAATGATTATGAGATAGTTTAGATGTAATATTATTAAATAATAATAATTAATTTATTTAGTGGTATTAGTGTGATATATAATAATTTTAAACAATTATAAGGATAATATAATTTATTTAAAGTCATTAATACATCATTTTCCTCTTAGTATGATCATTTTAAGTGATTGAATTAAAAAAAATCATTTTTTGATAAAATCATTAATAGGTTCTATAATTTGTCACACAATAAAATTATTTATATCATAAAAATCTTATTTATCATTTAATTACATCCCCATGACCAGAAATGTAAGGTGTTAAGGAAAATAAAAATTAAAATTAGTGGTTTCATGGAGGGCGTAGTCTACATGTACACATGGTTGATGATTTTTTTCCCAAAGAAATGGAGAATAGAGTAATATGGTATATTATTTTTGAATAATAAATATGATATAAATATGATAACTATTTATTATATTTACCTTTTTTACCAGCCTTGTAATGTGGTGAATGGAACCAATAAATGTTATGTCATGGTGGTGGTAATCTACAAAATACATGAATGTCAATATTGTATTACTTTATTGAAAAGGGAAAAGTTAGTTAATGATTATTCACATAGAATAATAAAAATTAGTATATAAAAAATACTAAATTCATTTCATAGTTTTTTTTTAAATTATAATTGGAAAATAAAAATTGAATGTGATGAAGTTAGGTATAAATTGAACACTTTGATATTTCCATGGAAGATTACTTGGAAATGGGTGGCATAGGCTAATTTATTGTGACCATAAACTAAATATAGTGAAATATTATTATAGGGAATGAAAAAAAATCCTTATTTTTAGGATGAAATATAATTTTATGATGTCCTTGAATGGATGGAGAGGGACCCCATTTATAAATGCAAAGAATGGAAGTTTTGTAAATATTTTTACTTACTCTAAAGAAATAACATGTTAAACATGTCATGTTTCTAAAAAATTAATAAATAAGGGATTCTTGGAGATATTATGCACATAAAAACCTCAAAACTCAATTATATAAAATTTCGTATCATGTTTCAAGTCCTTTACCCATTGAATTTTCACTGTTACCATTTTACCTTTTACTATGGTAACTAGTTTTTAACTAAGGTAACTTAAACATTATGAAAAAAATAAAGTGGTCCTTATATATAATTTTTACCCGCATATTAAAATTTTTAAATCCATTTCATTTGGTTCAATTTATAAAATATATGAAAATTGATTTTAAAATAAAATATTATAATGTATTAAAGAAAATTTTGAAAAGATACCACTTATGTTCTAAGATATCAAATATAAGTTTGTAAATTAAAATAAACTTATTTAAAATTTTAAATTCACATATAAAATACTTATTTTATTTAATAAAATTGTTTCATTAATTTCCAGTTCAAACTTATATAATAATAATGTCATTAAATTCATGTTATTTGTAAAAATGATATTTTTCACAATTCACATAAAAGTAATTCATTTTAGATAAATATCAAAAATTCATATTAATATTATATTATTATTATTATTAATCCAAAAATTATTTGAATTATTTAAAATTAAATTAATAAAATTGTACAATTAAATATTTAAAAAATTCAAAAATATAGTGGAAAAGTGTTCCTATTGGAAAATATCTTTTTATAATGTTAAATATTCTTTAGTATTATGTATTATAAATTAATAATTAATTTATTAGTAATATATTATTCATATTATCAATATATTTTATTTATATCTAACCATAATATACTTAGTTTCATGAAAAAAAACATCAATTTTAAAAAATTATATTTGTAAGAAAAAAATGATTTTCTTTGTTATTTTAGTTATATTAATTGAATTTCTTTCATATAAAAAGTTGAAATTATTTTAATTATATAAATATTTCATATATTGTTTTCTCATATTAATTCCCACTAATTAAACAACTAGTTTTTAATGATCATACTTAATATTTATATTTTTGTTAAATTATATCACAATTTTGTTTTAATTCATTGTTGTGTGTCAAGAAATCCATTGAACACATTAACTAATTTACTGTTAATCATATACTAAAATTTGGGGGGTTAAATCCCCCCCCCCCATTAAATTAATTATATCCTCATAATTTAACTCATAATACCATAGTAATTTATACAGGGAACTCAAAATTAACCATACATTGCAAAATGACCATGGGTTTATTTAGGATTTATAAAGAGATTTATCTATATGAAAAATTATTATAATTTATTTATAAATATAGATACCCCATTGAAAATTTTACATAGATTTATTCTTAGCATTCAGGGTCAATATCCATAAGGAGTGACTTCCCACAAACCTTTAAAATGATTTATATGATAATTATACAACTATGAGTTTTTATTTATAACTCGATATAAAATAGTTGGAGAAAACATGCATGACATATGACACTTGAAAATAGAGTTAAAATTCACTATTTACTACATTAATAGTATTTTCATAGGATTTTTCTTATTTTCATGGTTTTTGGTAACTATTTCCCTCATTGTACCTTGGATTGGGTAATTAATTCACTTAATTCCCAACTCTATTGTAATGGAATCAATGTATTTTTGTATCTTTTATCTTTCCCTTACACATGTGAGCCTGATGACCTTTATCACCCCACTTATAGCACTTAAATTTCACTTTATGAAAAAATTCCCATGCTTAATCCCACATTTTTTTACATGTAGTAAATTGAATCTTCTTTATTTAATAATATTTTTCCCCTGAATTTCTATAATATTCATCCCTTATCTTCTTTGGTATGTTTCATATTTCAACTATGTACATGTTTTTAATCAGAGTTATTAATATCTAGTTTGAAAAATTTAAAAAGGTTTCTCAGCCCGGCCCATGTCCAATTATGTTGTTTCTTGGGATAGTTTATATATTTTCCATGGAATCCATTATTAACTTGGTTTCTTCAGGCATTATCCATTACATGATTAATGATCATTATGAGAGAATTTTCTTAAAAACCATAGGTAAATTTAACCACTATATGTCTCACTTTGTAACATTATTATGATATCCTATAGTTCTTAAAACTCAACTTGGATCAAACTCAGTTCATACTATATTACACTCATTTTAAAAAATATCATTCTTGGTTCAACCTAGATTAATTTGAGTTGGTTTCCCTAATAATACTTAACCTAATACTCAAAATAGAGATACCAAATCACCATGATCTTTCTTAAAATATTATAAAACCAATAATACTTGAAATATATTCTCTCAAAATATAACTTATCCATTATACAAGAGAGAACATATCAATTAATATCCACCTTAACTTATAAATCTATATATTTAAAACTATATTATCAATGGTAACTTTACTATTATGTTACCTAACCTAAACATATTCAAATCCCATATAATGGTTCATAAAAATAAGGTGAATTAACCAAATAATATCGCCTACAATTTTCAAACTAGGTGTATAATGATGCCTCTTTTTCATGCACCATGTAATGATCGAGTTAATAACAAATCTTCCTTTTTTAGTGTTATTACCTCTAGGTACATCTGTTCTTGATCCTATATCCACATGTATTATCCATACAAGGATATAATTACTTTAATAACCACACAAACTCTACTTTAAAAAAGAATATCATGATGTTATAATACACTTATAGTTCTCACTTTAACTTATCCCAAAAAATTTTATTAATGATATCTTATCCTAAATCATTGTTGCCTCCCTATATGAATCATTAACTTAGAATCAAACCATAAACTATCCAAAGTGTTATCTATAACTTTGAAATTTTTAATGTAACAACATGACATGAACCATCGTGTTTATTCTAAAATGTCACACTACCTCATGAGTAGCTCCCTTTATGCAATAGGTTGTCAAATATTAGTGGGGTATAAAGGGAATTTTTGGGGACACTATGCCCTCAGTACCATCTAAACATCATATTAAAATTTTGTAAGTGTTAAAAAAATAAGAAATAATTGATGAATAAATAAATAAATAACATATTTTTAGAATAATACACGAAAATACCATTCCATGCAATATTACTATGGAATTTAGATACATGATACAAAACTAAATAAAAGAATACAAGTATAGGGTAAATACACTAGGAAAAAGTAGCAGTAGACATCATTCCCAAAATCTATCTAGAAATGCTTGTATCCTCCTATTAAAACAGCTCAATCATCCACTATAGGGCCATTTCCCTTTACCAAATCTATGGTTATGAAATCTAAAAGAACAAAAAAAATTGTAGGAGGGTATGAGTATAATATTCTATAGGAAAATAAAAATTTCCATCAAAATAAGTTCATAAGATATACCAGTGCATTCCATAACATTAAATAGGTTACAGATAACATAAAGTATATCGCACAAGAACAAAAGAATGGTTCCTTAGAGACCGGATCTACCTACTTCGGTGCCATGTTGGAAGGAACTTAAACCAGCTACTTCACACATCCCCCTCGATGGGATAGTTGATAAATATGGCTGACACATCCCCCTTTATGGGATTTTCTAATTTATATTGACATCTAATCAAATAAATATTTCATGGGGTATAGTCTATTATGCTCAACCCACATGCTAAATTGAAATATGTAGAAGAACATCACATATGATACCTGATAAAAATGATAGATTAAACATCATGTCAAATAAAGAATGTATAATAGTCTTCTTAATCCATTTGAAAGGAACACAAGAAAAATTCTCGTGGATACAAATTCACATTATAGCATCCCCTACCTAATTAGCCACCCGAATGGGGTTTTCGGGTTCGGTGACATTGTCCTTAGGCACACCTCCCCAATCACCAAAGTATACCAACTAGCAGTGAGGGTGTAAAGAGGTGAATGTGGGGATTTTATACCCTCATGGGATGAGATAATCATAGTACAAGTATATATATAATATGAATCATAAATAAAGACTCAACTAACTCGAATCAGACCCATAAATGGAAGAATCGCATTAATAATAATAAAATTGTGGAAGCATAAATAAAAAAAATAGTGGAAGTAAATAAACTTTCCAAACATACCACTTTCAGCTATTAAATAGATCATGAATCCACTATTGGTCATACATTACAAAAAGTAGAAAAGGGTTACCCATGGATGACTACATTAGCTACATATATATAATAATACTGATACAGAAAGATAAAAAAAGGAAAACTCTAGGTGATGCAAGAACCTCAAGATCCCCTTCCATCCACTGAAGACAACTCAAATTAGAATCCAACTCCAGATCTTGAACCCTTACCTGAACGTAAAATCCTAAAGTCTACACATGTCCCAAAGGGACTATGTAAGGTGTTAGAATGATTCACAATATGGAACCACCCAAATTTTCATACCCAACATAAGTTTCTAAGATGGTGTGTAATATAATAATTAAAAAAGATAAAGTAATTTAAATAAAATAACCAATCTTCCCTGGTGCTCAATAGCTACCATGAATTTTTCACCTTCTTCAGCCAACGTCTTAAGTTCTAAAGTGGAGTTGATCCTTGTCTCATGTCCCATGTAATCCCCTGATGCTAATATATTAGGTGAAACCTTAGGCTCCACCTCCAAAAATAAATTGATACATTCTTATGACCAACACCTCATGTAAATGAAATATCACTGATGTCCCGAAAGGCACGCCCAAATAATAAAAACCAGTCCCTCATACCCCTATTCTAAAGCACCTGTCAGCTCAAATATCGATGTCTAGAGGCACAACAATATATTTCATCAAAGTAAGATCATTATTGGCTCATATCATGATATCCCAATATACGACGATGCTCTTCCTCCATAATTAACATGTACCAACGGCCTCAAGAACTGTAGGACTCAACCCCCAACCAATATCCTCAACACTATCATCTAACGGTTCCTAACCATCCCTATGGATTTATATGGGATGAACCCCAAAAAAATTACCTAATATACACTATTGGTGGAAACAACCCACACAAGTTGTCAAAACCACCTCATCGTTGAGTCTACCTATTTGCACGTTACTCCAACAGTGCTTTGGCCCATCATGGGTAAGTAGAATCACCAAAATAGTACTTAAGCCAAAACAAAATTGGAACCCCATGCCCCTACAACCATGTATCTAAATATGATATTTTTTTTATACCAATTCATCTTGGGCTATGCCCTCAATCTAAAGTCCTTGCCTCCTTAACCAATGACCATGTCACCGAACCAATGATCACATCACAGAAGTAACCTAGGCCTTTCCCATTATGATGATCACATTGCCTCAATTCCCAATTTCCATCAACATTTCAAACCTTGAGCCAAGCCTATCATTATCCCAAGGATCTCAAAAATATAGCACAGGAAATTTAAATATTTAATTCACATAAAATTAAATAAAAAATTTAATTCAGTAAAAGAAAAAAACCATCCTAACTACCCCAATGGTCGATAGACTCTAACCTAGCCTTGTATGTACAAATATGGCTAGTTTATGCCTAAAAATATCCTATAATGATCAACATAATTATTTAATGGAATGCATATACTTTATGGGGTCTCGCTTGGTCAACAAAATGCCACACTAAAAGTCATGCACCCCAAATATCCATGAAAACATAAATACAGCTATGCACCACCTAACGTGGAGTTGTAGATGTAGGGAAATCTGGTATTAGCCTCTAAATCTGATCAGTTTGGGACATATCAAAGTTTCTGATGAATGCCCTAAAAATATGTAAAAACCACTAGCATGGATTTAGTGCACCATATAGCAAGGTCAAAGATAGAGATATGAAATGGTGAGGATATCCTAATGAGATAGATCCAATGCACCTAACAGTTATTAAAATTGAGTTCGAATGAATGAGATAGCTCACACCCTAACTTTAAAAATAAAATTTAGAGGGATCCCTACAGTGTGCAACCCACATAGGATGAAGGAGGAGAAAAGAAAGTGAAAAAATCGGGGGGAGGAATTTAGGTAAAATAACCTCTTTAAATAACTAACATGGTTAGCTTATATTGTTAACAAACTATGAGGAAATAATACAGAACCTACTACTAAGGAGCCACATCCCTTCATTGTTAGCCTACATAGTTTTCAAAACCTTGTGTAGACCATATATGCTATAGTGTAATGGAACTGCCTAGGTTGCACTACCTATGCAGATTACGCACAGTTTTACAAACCTTGAAAAAAATATTTAATCCATCTTCAAAAAAATCATACATTATCCCATGGTCATCTTCCCCAACCCATATAGTTTTCTAAACTATGCTGCATTATAAAATTGGTTTGCACATTTTTCTGGGTGAGGCCGCATGTTTTACCTAAACCATGTGCCTTGACCTGAAACCTCTATAATAGGGCTTTCAGGCCTCTAATCCACCCAAAACCCATTTCAACACTTGAGGCACTTTCCAAACCTCTAAACCCATCCAAAAATAAGATATTGGATTGATGGAAACATATAATTGAATTCTGATGATCAAAAAATAAATTGATATACCAACAATTTCCAAACAATAAAAAAGGGAGAGTATTTTGACCTACTTCAAAAACATGGGATGTTAAAATCTCACCACCTTAAAATATCTCATCTTCAATATATAAACCAAAACCTAGAGATGGTACTAAATATACCAATCTCATTTAAAATAACTCGGACTCCCCAGTCTCAAGGGCACGGGTAAACTACCTCAATCTGGCTCCCCATATTTGGAGTGACCTACCCCGGTCATATACTAACCCAAAACTCAAATCAAACAAATGGTCCATCGACCAATTACTAGACTCAAAAGTCCTCTTATGACACATCGTCACCCACACATCTCATTGGGTTTTCCCTTGTCATATTTGACACCCATCAGGATCATGCATCACATTGATGCCCGTCTTGTGCCTATGTCACACATGGCACCATTGAGGTACCGCATCTCAACAGATGCTCAAAAGTCTTGATGCCCCACACCTCAATCAAGTACCACATCACAATGATTTCCATATGGAAATTCACCTCAAGTATCCCACATATCCTCAATGACCCTATGCCAAAGCACCTCACAAGTCACGCATCCAATGGTTCCCATGAAAAAAATATATATTACCACACATCTCATATATTTATATAACACATCTGAGATGATTTCAACCTAATAACCATAATATTTTTAGTCCATACATATAACCCATGCACCTCATGCACCCAAACCAAACATTCCTCAACATGAAAAGACAATACAAAATAGAAAACCAAGGATATTCCCATAGTTTACCTCTGATTGTCGGTGGCTCCCCATCCTGATCTAACATTGGAAGCTCTACAGCGTGCACCTAACCCAAAACCTAAATTCCAGAATCCTAAACTTCTTCTGGTGTGGAATCATACACTATCTACTAACCCCACTATTGGGTGTTGATATCTCTTCCATGACCATTGCATGCAGCTGAATCTCAACTACCATCCCTTGGTACTGCTCCCCATCCAATATCAGAACCCTAATTTTATCCTGTTCTCTAACTATTGGTTGTTTGAGAATGATTTTTGTAGAAACTCTCAAGATTCCTGACATTTCCACATGCCTGACACTTCTTTAGAGGCCACTCGCACTGAGTTTAGACATGTCATGTCTTCCTGCACTTGAAGAAAACCATCAATGACCCACTCTGAATTGGTCTAGCTAAGTCTTTGGCTAAACTAACCTATTGGAACTCATATCTTTCTCCCTTCCATCTATCTAAATCATCTCCACTAAATTTACATGAATCCATCACCTAGATCGAGTACAACATGCACCCAAATGATGTGTCATAAACCATCCTCGAAACACCTCATCCTCGATGAGTCATCTCTCACCATATTGGGTGAGAAGAGAGAAAACTCATTAAACATCACTACATAGTCCATCTCGGACATGTCACCCAACTGAAGGCTTAAGAACTCCCATTCTCGTTCTTCCCTCATCATCTCCGAGTAGAATTGCTTGAATAACATGGCCTCAAAATCCTTCTAAGACAATCCTTCATGCCTGACTTCCTAAAACTGCATTTCCCATTATTTCTTATCCATTCCTCTTAGCATGTACATCGCCAGCTTCACCCACTTCCCTAGAGGAGTCTCTAGCTACTCAAATATCATCTACATTGACTCAATCCAGTTATTAACCACTTGAGGTCCACCCTCACCCTGAAAAAGTGGTGGGTGCTACGACTGCAACTCCTGATTCTGATAATCAATTGAATACTTTTCTCCATGAGATCTACTATCGATACCCTAGATAACCTAAACTAGGCTTTCTATGAGCTTCTCTTTAAGCCACATCCCAAAGGAAATCAAATCTGGTGGCAGACCTACCTGTACTGGAATCTGAGACTAAACATGTACTTGTGACTTATTATCTGCCTAACCCTCAGGGGTCTTAACCTAACTGTGCTCCTCTAGCATTAAACCATCACCCACCTAATGCTCCATCTGATATGTCTAAGAGGAAACCCACTAAATACCATCACATGATCATACAGTCTAGATAACAGACACAAAAACACATGCACACACACACACATATATATATATAACGCATATTGAAAAAGTAGTAATAGGAAGCATCGACTCACTACCCTTAATCTCACCCATTAAAAACATGACACATGGAATCCCAGCCTCATGGCCTCCTTACCAACCCTCAACAGATCCAATTATCTAATATGACTCGGTCTATGTCTATATTGATGAACCACGTCACCTCAAATCGATGACCAAGTCTCCCAACTAGGTGATCAACATCGCCCCATATCTTACTTAGATGCTCGTATAAGAGTCATGTCCATATCACACATCCTAATAAACTTTTTATCATAGAAACATTCATATTTAATTTAAACATTTTATCATGTGCATAATCAAAAAATAACAAGCATAACAAACACCCCTTATCATACTGGTCCAAGGTATCAATATATCCCTCCTTGATATACCAGGATAAGGATCGAAGTCTATAAGAAATGAAAAATCACATTTCCATGAATACCACTTAAGGTAGAAATAATATAAACCAGAAAATGAAAAACAGTAGAACAACAATTCCCACCCTTAGTAACTTGGTTTGACCATCATGCATGGGGATACAGGCACCCAAACACGAGTTATAAACCTAGTTCTGACCACATCCTAATCTCTAGTCTACCATAACCCAAATAGTAACACTATCATAAAATAAAATCATTTGGTACTATTAGTATTCATCCAAACATCACTACTAATTCCCAGTATTAATCTCTCTAATACCACCTGTAGAATCCTCGGCCCGATTAGTCACCTGAATGGTGCTTTCAGGCCAGGTGTCATTGGACTTAGGCACACCTCCCCAAATTCTAAAGGCTTCCAACTAGTAGAGAGGGAGTAAAGAGGGAAAATTTGGGAGACTATACCCTCATAGGATGACATAATCATGGTTCGATTAAATATATAACATACAATGGAAATAAAGACTCGGCAAACTCGAACTGGACTCGCTAATGGAAGAAGCACATAAATAACGAGAAAATAGTGAAAGCATAAGGAATAACATAAGTTGAAATAAATAAACAGACCAAACACACCACTATAATCTACTAAATAGATCATGCATACATTGCATGTCATATAGTACAATAGGCAGAAAAGGGTCACCCATGGCTGACTAGAGTAGCTACATATATATATGTACTTTGATACAGAATGGTAAACAAAAAACTCTAGCTAATGTAAGAACCTCAATGTCCACTTCCATATATTGATTCCAACTCAAACTAGGATCCATCTCCATAGCCCGAACCCTTACCTAAACTTAAAATCATAATGTATACACACATCCCAAAGGGCTCATGTAGGGTTTGCGAATGAGTCTCATTAGGGTACCACCCATGTGTGTATACCCAACATAAGTTTCTAATAAGGTGTTTAATATAATAAGGACAAAAAATCTTGTAATTTAAATAAAACAACCAATATTCCCTTGTGCTCAATATCTACAAAGAATATTTCACCTGTGTTGGCTAACACCGGAAATTCTAAAGTAGAGAGGATCCTTGGACCATGGACCAAGGATTCTCATAATGCCAATATACCAGGAGAACCCTCAGTCTCCACCTCCAAAAATTCATGAACACCTCATTCCAACTAACACCTCATGTATAAGAGATATCACTGACATCTTGAAGGAATGCCCAAACAATACAAATTGGTCCCTTGCACCCCTTCTTGAAAGCACCCATCAGCTCAAAGGCCGACATCCGGAGGCATACTGATATCTTTCCTCAAAGTAAAATCATCATCAGATCATAGCTTGACATCCCAAGGTACAGAAATTCTCATACTTCAAAATGAGACTATGTAACACCCCGAGATTTTATGAAAAATATTATTTTTAATTTCATTAATGTCTTGTGTTGTAAACTACACCAAAAGGATCTTGCACAACACGCATCCCTAACTTGCCTTGCATTACATGCAATCACGACCTTCCTCAATAGCGTGTGTAGTACACAATACCGAGTTTCACTAAACGAGATATTATTATAATATTACTATGAACTAGCCGTTATGAATTGTAATACCCACTTTTTGAAATTTTTTAAATTTTAACATTCAAAATGGACTTCATTTTTGGATTCGGAATATCGAAATTATCCTAGGGTGAAATTTTGGTATTTTTCTGGAAACTTTCAATTTTTGATGAATAGTGAAAACACTAGGTAACTATTTAAAAACCGACTTTTTATTTAAATAATTATTTATTTTATTTAAATTTATTTTAGGTAAAAATTGACACATAATACCTATATAATTTCAATTTAATTCATTGGAGTCATTTTATAATAATAGATAGATATATAAAAATTTTATTGAACTTTTGACTGTCTTTTACCCACCTCCTAGGAGAATTTGCAAATTTACATAAAACTTAATTTTACCGCTTTTGTGAATGGAATTTCAAAAATCCGAGAGACACGGTTGATGTCAGTAATTAAAATATGGTTCAATGAGATGAAAATAATTTTTGGTGAATAGTAACTTTTTACTTTTATTTACCACGGTTAAAAGTAAATAGGGTAATTAAGGGTAAAAATGATATTATTATTACCCTAATACATGTCCTAATTCTATTGGATAAGTGTAATTAGACCAAAAACAACATTAGGAATAAAATATGAACATTTAGGCACACTTGGATTAGATTAGGACATTTATTATTAATTTATTTAAAGAAGGGTTAAAATAGTAAAAATCAAGGTTTAATAAGTAAATAATTTTTAATATAGAGTAATACATAAGATAAATTAGACTATAAATATTCATTAGAAAGATAAAAATATTTCCTACATAATTATATTTTATTTGTAATTTTTATACTTTAAATAATTTAATTTATTTATGACACAATGATGATGCAATAATTATATTATTAATGAAATATTGACATAATTGATGTTATAAATACCCAAATAAATGTAATTTGAGACATTTTATGAATTACAATAATTTTATATGTTAATATGACATGTTAATATTTATTTAATTAACTTTTTTCGAAATAATATTTCTGTTATGATTTTCACAAAAATCAATTACCAAATAGTGTCAAAATTGACATAAAATAGTTTTTAAAACAAATATTATTTTATTAATTGTTATTTTAATCCTAAAAATAAAAGGTTCAGTCAAATGACTTAGATTAGGTTATATATATTTATAATAAACAACTTTCGGTTATTTTGGTTTGTTATAGTAAGTTTATTAACCTTATAGTGTAAGAAAACAAGAAGACATGGTAAAAGAAAAATTATTTAACTTAAAGTTAAATCTAAATGATAAGGTTAAAATAGAAACCTAAACTTGTCTAAATTATATTGGATGAGAGTATTTCGACCCATCCCCACCTTAGCTTCGAAATAACTCAATTTGGAGCTATTAAAAACTGAATATGACTTTATAATAAAATAATATTTTTGGTTATTCCAAAGGTGCCCCTCTCCTCCCTTATAAAAGGACACCTCCTCCCTCTCTTCCTCAAACCACTTTGAGCCTTCATGATCGGCCAAACCCTGAAAAATTCTCTTCTCCACTTCCCTAGAAACATCCTAGAGGTCTTTGTATTCTTCAAAAACCAATTTTGGTTCCCTAAGAGGAGTTCTCAAAGAGGCGCTTCAAAGAAGAGGTAATGTCTGTTACCAATTCTTTCAACTTTATTTCTTCTTCCACATCTTCTTCTTTAGTTGTTTCATTATGAAGTAATAAAATAAGTATAACTCATATACTGATATGTTATTATAAGTATTAAACAACCCTATTTCACCATCTATCCATCCTACGGTAAATGAAATCACCGCGCGTGCGTACCTACGGAATACCGTCTCCACGCCGTGGTGTAATCTATTTTCCACCACCACCTTACTTGGATGGGTATAATGGTGTAAATAATAACTATATATGATTATTTTAAAGTGATATTTATTCTTAAATAGTATACATACACTCCAATACAATTCCACGATCATGGTAATGATATCATCGCTTGTGCGTACGTACGGACTACCGTCTCCACGACGCGATGAGATTCATTCTCCATGTTAACCATTCATGAATTATTATAAAGTATATATAATAAGTAATTATGAAATATATGACATAATAATGATACTGGATTTATGTGTATATATATATGTATGTCATCTACTTAATTTCATTCAATTCAATAAGGAAACGAAAACAGTGTTCATGCGTACGTACGGCCTACCGTCTCCATGAACGGTGTATTTCATTTCATTTAATCGATCTATCATATATATATGTATATACTGAAATATATATTATAAGTAAATCGTGTTTTCAATTCTGGAATTATGTAAATCCGGATATGAGTAATAATATCCAGAACAACATGTCCAAACACGTACGATAAATAAAACGATTTAACCCAAAACACTGCTTTAACATGGAACTTACTAAAGAACGGGTAATATAAAGTCATAAGTGAAGCATATATGATATCATAACAATGAATATGATTCTGTAATAAGTCAATGACATTATTTAAATCATTATACAGGAGGTTCGGAAACGTACGAAGCATATCAGACCTAAGGTAAGGGAAAATATCACAATCTCATTTTTATCCGAGATTGTTTATAATTTGGTATTTACTGGGTTGTATTTTATCATCCACATCCATGTTTCCCCAATGTGTAATATTATTTCCATCCACCTACAATTTTTTAAATCCAATTTTACCATTTGGTGAGTTTTTAGTAAAAGATATGAAAGGAATCGTTTTTCGTTTTTCGTACGAGGTACTTTTTGACTTTTCCGGCAAAAGTACGAGAATAATGTTTTTTAACTTATATGGCACAAACGTATTTATGGTTTTATAAAACCTTATTTTCATTAATCTTTATCCAAAATATTTCTTGACTATTTTCAAAAAATATATTTTTTTTTCTTTTAAAATTGCATGGTGTTTTGTGAAAAGAAATTGATTTTGAAGAAGGATATTTTCCTCAAGAATTCATTTCAAGTGTTTTATCAAAATCATTTTCCATCTAAGATGACATTATTTCATATGTGTATGTTTCAAGTATAATGTCTCTATGATTTACATGGATTCACTGTTCTTATGATGAAATGATATCCATTTTTTATATGGATTATGTTATGATGGGATGATGTTTATGATACCCATTTTATTCTTTGGGTTATGATGAATGATTTATGTTTATGTTGTGGAACAAGTAATAATGATTTCATTATGAGATGGGTGGGACCTATATCTCCCTCTAATGCATTGGGTAAAGATTTATATTTCATGAGATAGACATGGGTGGAATGGTAAGTTAATCTGGTTCAGTGTTACAGGACTGAAATGAGGAGTGAACTCGATTCAGAAAGGGACTTTGTCCACTAAGATGGTCTTCGAAGAAATGCCTTGGCTACTATGAAAATCATAACATGTGCAGAATGGTTTCCACAATTACATGTTTTATTCCCATTATATTTTATCATGGTTGATTTTCTATTATGATATATGCCTTACGTACTTCCATGATTTATGTCTTTGCTCATGATTTTGATGTTTAAATTTCATGTTCAAGTTTTTTCTTCCAAATGTTTATGGATTGTTTTATGTTATCTATGTTTTCCCTTACTGAGCATTTGAGCTCACCCTTTTTATGTTTTATTTTCCCCAGGAAATAAAGAAAGGTTTTAGGTAAGGAAATAAAAAGGGGAAGATCGTTATGGGAGTTGTTGAAGATACTTCAACATGATTAGATGTTTATATTCCGAGTTTCCAAAGACACTAAACTATTACGGTCCCTGTGTGTCTGTTTTTGTTATGTATTAAGTATTACACAAAAGTAATGTAATGTCCATGTACGTCAAGATTTGGGTCTCTAAAGACTAGCCTAATGGCATCAATCCTGGTAGGCCATAGTGCCCAACTGATGGCCTCAATGCTATCATATGACGGTTCCTCACCATCCCAGTAGATTTATATAGCAAGAACCCCAAACCAATTACCTAATCTACACTATTGGGGGACTCTACCCACATGAGTGGTCAAAACCACCACATCACTAAGTCAAACTACGTTCACATGACTTCAATGGCACTTTGGCTAATCCTGGGTGAGAGGCATAAACAAATTAGTACTTAAGATACACCAATGCTGACACTTATTTCTTATGTGACCATGTCCCTAAATCCATTTATTTCACCATCCCAATTCATCCTAAGACATTCCCTCAACCTGACAGCCTTTTCACCTCAATTGATGACCATGTTAACCAACCAATCATAACATCACCCAAGTAACCCAAGCCTATCCCATCTTGAAAATCATGTCACCTCAATTCCCAATGACCATATCCATTTTAGACCTTGGTCCAAGCCCATCTTGATCCCATGGATCTCAGTAGTATAGCACAAGTAATTTATATATGTAATTCATTTAAAATTAAATAAAAAATTTAATTCAATAAATGAAACACATCCCAACATAACTACCCAGTTGCTCGATGACCTCTAACCTAGAATCACACGTACAAATATTTCTAGGTCATTCCCAATAGAATTCTATAATGATCAAATTAATTATATTATGGTGAAAATATAATTTACGGGGTTTTTATTAGTTATTAGAATGGTGATCTAAAAATACTCATCCCCCAAATATCTATGAAAACACAAAAATGGTATACCCTATTTACTATGGATCCATATTCATAAGCATGTTCAGTATTAGACTTTAACTCTAACTAGTTTGTGATAAATCATATTTTTCTAATAATTCCCTAAAAATAGTGTAAAACAACTCATATAGATTTAGAACACCGTATGGAGAGGGAAAAGAGAAAGAGAAGCATGGGTGAGTAGAAGTTTACCCAGACAAATCCAACACACCCGATGATGACCAAAACAGAGGTTGAATGAAGTAGATAGCTCACACCCTATCTAGAAGACAAAAATGGAGAGGTATCCCTATTTTAAGTGACCCATGGAGGATTAAGGACTGGAAAAGAAAGGTAAAAGAAGAAATAGATGGATGGAATTTTGGTAAAATGACCTCTTTAAAGAAGTCTCGTGGTTATCTCACATAGTTACCAAACTGTGTGTCAGTCGTGTGGCATGTGATGCTAAGGATCCAAACCCCTTCATGGTTAGCCCGTAGGTTTTTTTAAACCATGTGAAAACCATGCATTCTACAATGTAAGGGTACTGCCTAAGTGGTACTACCCATGCGGCTTGTGCACGGTTTGTGAAACCATGTGAAAACAATGTGGAAGACCTCGAAAAATATGTAGAGATCTCCCACAATCGAGTAACCCAACCCAAAATATTTTTCAAAGCATGTGGAAAGAAAAAGATTGGTCTTCATGATTTTCTAGTTGGGCTACAAGGTTTACCTAAATAGTGTGCCTTGACCTACAACCTCCAAAACAGGGCCTCTGAAACTCCCAAAACCCATTGGAACACCCAATGAACTTTCCAACCCTCTAAACACATCCAAAAACAATATATAGTGTTGATGGAAAACTTAGAATAGAGTTTTGATGATCGAAAAAGAATTTGGCATACCCACCAATTCCGAAAATTGAAAAAGGGAGAGGATTTTGACCCGCTTTAAAAACTTGGGGCGTTACACACACCACTTATGATCAAGCATCATATATATGTCTCACCAGACTATGGACACGTGTTAACCATCATTATAAGAACATGGAAAAAAATGTGTAAAAGTTAAAGGATTCTTACCTTATGTGCAACAAATATTGAACCCAAGGCTCATCGTTTGAGTCGAGAATCCCCATAGAATCCTATAACCAAACTCGAATCAGGAATATTAAAATTATAGGGTCAAAATTGAGTAGAAACCACACCCTATAGGTAGGTCAAAATCAAAAATAATCAAGAAGATAATCTTCTGAAAATAATCATGGTCTGATTTTTAACACCCTGAGATTTTCTGAATTTTTTTTTAATTGATTTAATCTCTTCGATATTTTTCATTTCACACAATACTGAGTATAGATTTTGTTATAAGAAAAACACTATGTTTGAATTGTGTTACATACAACACCAATTTGAAATTATGTTACATGAACCCTTATAATAACTTTCAGTATACGCAACACTATGATTGGATTTTGTTATATATAATGTTTACTTATTTTTAAGGGTTTCATTACACACAATATAATGTTTTACCAAAAAAATAGTATATTGTTAAAATATTATTATTTAATATAATAAGATATAACCTAGCCATTAAATTAGAATTTATTACTAGTATTTACTAACTTATGAAAATATACAGTTTATAAGATGAATTCATTAGTTACCAATTAATTAGAAATGAAAATATACAAAAATTTAATATAAAGGAAATATTTATATTTTTATGCTCCCAAAGTTGTTTTGTCTTAATAAATTAAAAAAAATTACAATTACTAAATGATATTAGTGAAATATTTATTTTATATATTCAATAATGTATTTTTTATATTCATCCAAAATATCTAATAGGAATGTGATAAGAACCATCCCAATATTATGCATAAAACCCTATATTTTTCAAAAGGATGATTTTGTCTCCTTTCAATGGAGAACCCTTTTTAAATTCAATTTTTGACACATTTATATATTATATTGGAAACAATAAAGGTTTTATTTTAAAGGGGAATATAAAATTTTACTTTGTATTAATTTTTGGTAATTTTCTGATAAGTTTCATGTTTCAATGAATAGTAAAAAATACTAAATTTTATTCAAAAATAACTTTTTTCATCGAAAACAATTATAGTGTTAAATTATATTATTGATTGATTTTAAATTATCATAATATCAAATTATTATTATTTAATCTATTATAGGTCATTTTCATTAATTTTACACTATATTTAGATATAAAAACTTTTCAATATTTTGCATATTTTAACTTTAATAACCTGTTTTCACACACCGTCAACGGGATTAATTTTAAATTAATTGCTAAAAAATTGTATTTTTAATATTGAAAAATAGATTCCATATTTGCAATCAGAGAGACAAAATTATGTAAATATTTTTATTTTCTTTTTGGGAATTATGAATAGTAACTATAGTAATTTTTTATTGACACGATAAAAGATAAATAGGGTAATTAAGGGTAAAAAATAATTTTATAAATAATAGAAAATTAACTTAAAATTTTTCCTAATTTTATTGTATGAGTGGGTTTTAACCAAAATCATTTTGGGCCAAAATTATAACCTTTTTAATCCACTTGGATGAGAGTAAGATATTTATTATATTTTATTTTAAAAAAAGCTAAATATTTGACACACATATTTTCAATAAATATATAATTTTTAATATAGGATTATATAGAAGATAAATTAGACAATAAATATTAATTTCAAATATAAAATGTTTTTCATTATCATAGAAATTTATTTTTAATTTTTTAGAAATAAATAAATACCTTAAAGGCTTCTATAATGATGATGAAATAATTGTTTAATTAGTGGAAATACCAAATAAATAAGATTCAAACTGTCATAATAAATAAACTTTTACATAATTAATGTCATAAATGAATTTTATTTATAAATTTTACATTTTTTGGATTATTTAATATATAGTTTTCTAAAATATCATGTTGTTATGATATTTTTAAAAATACAAATAATAAATTATGTCAAAATTGAGACTAATGAAACTTTATGAATGTAATATTTTATTAAATTATTTAAAAAATAATATTATTATTAAATAAGTATAGGGGATAATATATGGTCTAATATATCATAAATTAACCATTTAGGGTCCAATTTGAACAATATATGTAAAAATTACATTCTCTTAGCATTAAAAACATTCTTATCATAGTGACAATTAAATTAGGTTAACTAAGGGTTAATCAGATAGAAAAGGTTTAAAATTACATCAAAACCACTATAAAATTTATTTTATGATTAAACTACAACCATATATAATATTATCTTAGAATAAATTTCATTTTTTAGATATTTTATTTGTTATTGAATTTGTTATAAATTAATATTTTTGGATATTCCAAAAGTGCCCCTCACCTTCATTATAAAAGGACACCTCCTACCTCACTTCATCACATCATTTTATGAATTCAAACATGGACATACTCTAACCAATTAAATTATAAAACTTACTAGTAACATCCTAGAGTTTCTTTTTTTTCTCACAATTCCAACCCTAGTGTCCCTAAGAGGAGATCCAAATGAGGTTCGCTAAGGAAGAGGTAATAGTCTTTACCGATTCTCTCAAGATTATTTCATATTCTACTTCCTCTTAATTTTTTGTTTCTGTTATAAAGTAATAAATACAGTATAAATTATATTATTATATTTTATTATTATTATGAAACAACCATATTCCACCTTTTATCTATCCTATGAAAAACATAATCACCATATGTGTGTACGTACGGCTTATCGTCTCGATGTCGTGGTGTAATATGTTTTTCATAATCACTTTAATTGTATGGAAATAATGATGAAAATAATAGATATAAATGATAATTATAACATTATATTCATTCATTAAAAATATATACACCATTCACTTACATATTATTTCACCATTAAGGGAATGATATTATCGCTTGTGCATATGTACGACCTACCATCTCCATGATGCGATGCGATGAGATTCATTATCTGTTATAACCATAAAATAATGATTATATAAATTAATATAATGAATAAAAATGATATATATAACCTTAATAACATTCTGTATATGACATAACTATGTTCTAATCACTTGAATTGGGACTTATACAACAAAACATGCATAAGAAAATGAAGCAATTGACACCCGAAAGAAGAGAAATAATGAAATGTTATTAACTAATGGGTGATAAGATGATCATATATGATATAATAGATATAAATATGGTTTTGTAATAAGTTAATAACATTATATGAAGCATTATACAAGATTTTTGGATACATATGAAAGGAAAACAGACTTAATGTAAGAGATTTTTGTCTCGCATCTATTTATATTAGACATGTTCCTTATACTCTACATATATCTTCTTTGTGGTGTATACACTTCCCATGAATGTATTTTATGAGTCTTACAGAGATAATAATGGTATTTTTATCTTCATATATATATATCTCTATTTTATGGGTCATATGATTCTATTGATTATAAATTGATGGGTATTTATTTCACAATCTCTTCAATAATTGGGATTTTTTAGTTTTATGTCTCTATTGGGGAATATATATCATCCATGTAAAAATTTTCTAAAATTGATTTCAAAAATTGATTAAATATTCTCATATTAATGTTTGAAGTCATTTTACCCATTTTTTACTTTTCACTACATAGTTTTAAAAGAATATATTGTCATTTTCCAAACAACATACTTTGTGACTTTTCTTCAAAAAGTACAATAAGATTTTTTTATTTAAACTTCTAAAAAATGAATGGATTTTTCCAATTTCATGATTCATTATTTCCTTGAATCTTCCCTTACAATATTATAATATTATTTTCAAATAAAATGTTTTATTTTAAAATTTCTTATCATTTTAAGAAGATAAAATGTTTTTAAAACCAAAAGGATATTTTCCTCAAGAATTGTTTATAAGTTATATATCAAAATTTATTTCCATATAAGATAACATTATTTTATGTTACTTATGTTTTACTTTGAATATTATTCAATTTTAATATTCTTATTCTTTCTAATAATGGTTTATCTTTATGATGGAATTATATTTATGAACCCCATTTATTTTACATGGGTTATGTTATGATTGAATGATGTTTATGAAACCCATTTAATTCCATGGGTTCTAATATGAGGAATGATTTATGTTCTTATGGAACACATATATATGGTTTTCATTATGTGATGAGTGGGAACTTTATCTCCATCTAATTCATTGGGTAAATATTTATATCTCATGAGATATGCATGCCTATAATGAGGAGATAACTTGGTTTATTAAAGGACTTTATCTCCTAAGATGGTCTTGGGAGTGAACCTTGACTACTAAGATAGTCATAGGAGTGAACTGTGACTACCAAGATGGTATGGGGAGTGAACTTGTACTACCAATATGGCCTTGGAAGTGATGCCTTGACTACTATGGAAGTAATTTTATATTCTTATGTGTCTTCCACAATTACATGTATTATTTCTATGTTATGCTTTCATGGTTTATGATTTTTATTTCCTCATTATTCATGTCTTATGAACTCCCAAAATTTATTTCATGGATCTTATTTATGATCTTTAATATGTAGGTTATAACCTTTTAATGATATTCTCATGTTCTAATACCATTATTTCCACTATTATTCTTACATATTTTCCTTCCTTACCCTTACTAAGAATATGAGCTCACCCTTTCTTATGTTCCTTTTCCCCAGGTTATAAAGAAAGGTTTTAGGTAGGGTTTCTAAAGAGGAAGATCTTTATGGGAAACATTGAAGATATTTCACAAGATTATCATTTTGTGTTCCAAGATTCCAATGGCACTAAACTAATATGGTCTTTCTAAGTGGGTTTTTGTAATATATTAAGTATTCTAAAAAATGGATGTAATATCCATGTACATCAAGCCTGGGTCACTATAGTTGGTATCTAAGAAAAATTTTATTCAACCTTTGGAAACTTGGATGAGAAAACTTTAGTGGTATCCCTAGGGATATTTCTACATATATTTCTAGGGGTGTCTCTAAGGATGAGTTAATGTTTAGGAAAATGTCCTAGAACTTTGGTAAAGGATAAAGTGAGTGGTTTCCTAGCATTACATCCCTATCTAGATATTTCAAGTGGGTGTGGCTTTGGAATAGATGAACCTATGGGTAACAACTCTGAAAAACTGTTTTTTTCCTGACTCAAGCGTATCCTGGTAAACAAACAATGGGTCTTACTGCACACTTGGTTTGACACACCAATGGGATATTCTTTTTAATTTAAAAAACTCGTTATGAAAAATCATGAAGTATTTAAATGGAATTTATATATGAATAACATAGTATAAACCTAAGGTGTCATAGATTAAGGAGGTTGTAATAATTTAGATATCGTATAAGTGGTTTTTCATGATTATGTGGTTTTTTACTATAATAATTGTTTTTAATCAATGCTTTCTGGTTTTAGTCAATTGAGGGAACCCGAAAAATTTGGGATAGAGTTGAATTTAATGGAAACTTTTACAATGATAAGTCAAATGGGATATTCACTTGAGTGAAGGATGCCATGATCATGACTAGTCAGTTTTCACAGAACATGATTAATAACGTGTACCTTAACCAATTCTTAGACTCACCATGGAATATAAGAAAGGAGTTCATTGGGAGTTTTGTTAATGGAGACCATAGAGGAATGAAGATTCAGTTTCCTTTGTTTCAAGAATGTGGAAATAATCACCTAAGTGAATGTATTATAGGAACAAGAATATGTTTTGACTATGTAAAAGTAGGACACAAAGCAAGTAACTACAAAGGAAAAATGAAGCGTTTGGTTAATGAAATGGATGAGAATATTGGCGTCCATAAAACATTACCAAAGGTAATATACTTTAATTATATAATGAATAGACATTATGAAAATCTATTTCCCAAGTTGAAATATTAATATGGGAATCATAAAGGTGGTATGATTAATGGTTATATTGTCGATGATGATAAGACTGCCAATGAAATGTGAAAGGAAATAGGTATTCAGTAATATAATTAGGTAGCCTTATTATGGATTATGAATGAAGTGTAATAATTGAAGTTTTTATGTATTTGGATACAAGAATTATGTTATATTAATGATGAATTTTACAAGGATTGTTCATTTTATGTTTTTTTCTCATGATTTTCAATTTTAGGTTGAATTTTTCTGATGTAATGGACAAGTGATTTTATGTAATGGTGACATTTTGAATAAGGGAATATAACCCTTATTATGTCCCTTATGTTAAGATAATGTTGTTTGGATAAATATTTTTTTCATGTGAATAAGTAAATTAGACGGTTCTAATTACCTTGGAACTAATTAAGTACTTGTTGACAAGTGGTTATTCTAGAATTGATGAAGTTTACAACATTTTTGGAATTAAGGAATATATCTAACATACTTTTTAATAAATAAACATGCATGTTTTCAATAAGGAATTGTGGTAATTCAGGCTATTAACATGCTTCAAGGGAATACATGATAAAGGTATTCACATGTTTGATATGTGATAACCAAGAACTACATTATGATATATGGGGGGTCAATGCTAAGTTATTTTTTACAAATTTACTGAACTTCATTCTAGATTATTCGACTTTCATATTCCATAAGGGTTATAATGTTAACCATTTATTGAAAGGTTTATATTAAACTTCATATGAGGTCCTAGAGATTAAAGTATTATCCCACCATATGAGTATTCATGCATATTGGATAACATTTCCTAACCTTTTCTTGTGATAAAAATAGATAGAGTGACATGTCATTCTATTTAGAGATCTCATTATCTATTATTTCTTTAGGAAGTAAAAATTCACCTTCATTTCTTAGAATGAGAGATGAATTGGAAGTTGATCAACGAACAACAAAGGGTAAGGTTGTCCTGAAATCATGTAAGTATATATTTTCATGAAAATTCTTAAACTTTAGAAAAACGATCTAGAAATAAAATTTTGTCCTAATACCTTAATTTTTGTTGAACCGGTGGACTTTTAAATCATCACATATTTATGAGTTTGAGGCCCTCAACTTTTCATTGATCATTATGTTGTTTGTTATTGATGACCTCAATAACTCCATAAAAATATTTATTCTTTTCCACCAAGTCCATGTTTTCACTTCCCACATATGTTCTCCTTTGTGTAAAACGAGTTATGAGTTACTTTACGTAACTATTATATTTCTAAATATCTTTTTTAAAAGGAATTTTTAGTATTTACTTTTACGATGTGGGTTTCAATGAAAGTAATTTTAAATTGTTAAACCTTTGATAAGACAGATGAATTTTAAGGGTGAAATTCATTTTAAAGGTGGTAGAATGTAACACCCTATGATTTTGTAAAATATTTTTTTCAAATTAATTTAATCTTTTTGATATTTTTCATTTCAAACAATACTATGTGTAGCTTTGGTTATATGAAAAAACTATGTATGACTTGCATTATACTTAACACAAAGTTGAGATTGTGCTACATGAAACACTTAGATTATATTTTGTTATACACAACTCTATGTTTGGATTCTATTATAGAGAATGTCCAGTTATCTTGATACCATTCATTACACATAAGACTGTGTTTTACCGAACAATAGTATATTATTAAAATATTATTATTTAATACAAAAAGATATAACATAGAAATTAAATTAGAATTTATTATTATTATTAACTAAATTGTGAAAATATATGTTTTATAATATAAATTCGTTGGTTACCAATTACTTATAAATGAAAACATATACCAAATGAATATAATGAAAATATTTTTATTTTTATGCTCCCAAAAACGTTTTGTCTTGATAAATTAAATAAATTAAAATTATTAAATAATATTAATGATATATTTTTGTAATATATTCAATCAATTTTTTTTATATTCATTAAATAAATTTTATAGGCATAAGACAAGAACCTTTTCAATATTATTCATAAAAACCTATATTTTTTAAAAGGGTAACTTTGTCATCTTTTAATAGAGAACCCATTTTAAATCCAATTTTTGACAATTTTATATATTATATTTGACAAAATAAAATTCTAATTTTAAATAGAAATATAAAAATTTTCTTTGGTTTACTTTTTTGTATTTTTCTGATAAGTTTCTTGTTTAGATAAATAATAAACAATTATAAATTTTAATTAAAAACAACATTTTTCAACAAAATAATTTATAGTGATAAATTATATTTTTGATTGGTTTTAAAGTATAATTTGATCAAATTTGTATAATTTAATATAATATATTTCATAGGTATTAGTTTTACATTGAATTTAGATATAAAAACATTTCAATCATTTTCACGTTTTATCTTTAATAACTCGTTTTCTCATCCTGTCAGTGGGGTTAATTTTAAATTAATTACTGCAACTTCTGTGTTTTAAATTTTCAAAAATTGATTCAATATTTTTAATCAGAGGGGAAAAATTATTTAAATAACTTTCTTTTATTTTTGGTCATTATAAATAGAAACTTTAGTAATTTTTTATTAAAAAGTAAATGGTAAATTGAGTAATTAAGGGAAAAAAAATAATATTATATATAATATAAAATTACACTAACACTTGTCCTAATTTAATTCGATTAGTTTTTTTATACAAAAATAATCCTTAGGGAGAAATTATAACCATTTTAAGCTACTTATATGAGAGTAATACGTGTATAATATTTTATTTAATGAAAAGTTAAATATGGCATACTCATATTTTTAATAAAAATATCATTTTTAATATATTTTTACACTGAAGATAAATTAGAATATAAATATTAATTTTAAATATAAATTTATTTATCATGGTAATTTATTTTTAATTTTTTAGAAAATAAATAAATATTTTAAAGGCTTCTACAATGACGATTCATTAATTGTTTAATTAATGGAAATACACAATAAATTATATTTAAAATATTAAAATAAATATAATTTGACATAATTAATGTCATCCATGAATTTTATGGATAACTTTAAAATGTTATGGATGAGTTAATATAGTTTTTTATAATATATATGGTTGTTATGATATTTTTAAAAAGATAAATAATAAATAGTGTCAAAATTGACAATAATGTATTTTATTAAAGTAATATTTTACTAAATTATTTAAATATAAAAAAATTATTAAATAAGTAGAATGGGATTATATATATACTAAAATATCCTAAATTGATCATTTATTGTCTAATTTTCAATTTATAGGTAAAAATTAAATTCTATTAACATTAAAAACTTTGTTATCATAGTTAGAATTAAAATTGGTTTACTAAGGGTTAGAAAAAAAGATAAGGTTAAAAATTACATAAAAACATATATAAAATTTATTTTATGATGATATTAAACCCATATATTAACTTATCTTCAAATAAATTTCATTTTATAGGTATTTAGATTTAGATTAAATTTATTATAAATTAATGTTTTTGGAGATTTCGAAAGTTCCCCTCACATTCATTATAAAATGACACATCCTCCAACCCTTATTCACATCACTTTCAGCTTTAAATATCATCCATCCCCTACCCATGTCCCTTATAAACTTACCTATACACATCCTATAGGATTTTATTCTAAAAAGACTGACCCTAGTGTCCCTAAGAGGAGATCCATTGGAGATTTTCTAAAGAAGAGGTAATCTTCTTTAACGATTATCTCTAGAAAATTTCTTCTTCTACATCCTCTTAATGTGTTGTTTAATTTATAAAGTAATAAATACAGTATCACCTATATTATTATATTTCATTCTAATTTGGAAAAAATTATATTCCACCTTTTATCCATCCAACGAAAAATGAAATCACCACTCGTGCGTACGTACGGCCTACCATCTCCATGTTGTGGTGTAATTTTTTTTCATCATCACTTAAATTAAATGGGTATAATGATAAAAATAATAGATATAAACTATAATTATAACATTATATTTATTCATTAAAAATATATACACCAATCATGTTCATATTATTTCACTATTGAGAGAATGATATTGTTGTTTGTGCGTATGTACGGCCTACCGTATCCATGATGTGATGTGATTCATTATACCTTATCACCATAAAATAATGATTATATAAATTAATATAATGAATAAAAAATATATATATTACCTTAATAACATTCTGGATATGACATATTATGTTCGATGCACATGAATCGGGACTTATCCGACAAAAAATGCATAGGTAAATGAAGCAATTAACACCTGAAAGAAGATAAATAATGAAATGTTATTGACAAACAGGTGATAAGATGATCATATATGATATCATAAATATAAATATGATTATATAATAATTTTTTAATATTATTTAGACAATTATTCATGAATTTTGTATACGTATGAAGGAAAAAAACATAAGGTAAGGGATTTTTGTCTCACCTTTATTTTTGTGAGAAACATGCCTTATACACTACTTGTATCTTCTACGTGGTGTATATACGGACCATGAATGTATTTTATGAGTATTACCCAAAATATTATGGTATTTATAAATTAATATAATTTTATTTCTTTCAGGGTTCATATGATTCTATTTATTATAATTTTTTGAGTATCTATTTCACAATCTCCTCAATATTTGGGACTGTTTTGTTTTAAGTCTCCATTGGGGAATATTTATCATCCATGCCCATGTTTTCTAAAAAAATATCAAAAAAATTATTATTCTAATATGGATGTTTAAAGTCATTTTACCCATTTTTATTGTATACTACATGGTTTTAAAGGAATATTTTTCATTTTCCAGATGAGGTACTTTGTGACATTTCGAGAAAAAGTACAAGAATAATGTTTTGTTTTAATTAATATAGAATGAATGGATTTATATACTTTCATGATACCATGTTTACTTGAAGTTTCCCTTACAGGATTTCAAGTTTATTTTAAAAGAAAATTTTTTCTTTTAAAATTGTGCATCATTTTAAGAAAATAAATCGTTTTTAAAGACGAAAGGATATTTTTCTCAAGCATTGTTTTCAAGTTATGTCTCAAAATTTTTTCTATATAAGATAATATTATTTTATGTCACTTATGTTTTACTAGTTATATTCTTTTATATTACAATTATTATCCATTATAAGAAATTATTATGTTTATTATGTAATGATATTTATGAAACCAATTTATTTTCTATGAGTTATGTTACGATTGAATGATATTTATGAAACCCATTTTATTTCATGGGTTCTAATATGATGAATGATTTGTGTTTTTATAGAAAAAATATGTATGGTGTTAATTATGTGATGGGTTGGACCTATATCTCCCTTAAATTCATTGGATAAATATTTATATCTCGTGATATAGACATTTCTATAACGGGGAATGAATTTGGTTCAGTATAGGATTTTTTCAACTATGATGGTCTTTGGAGTAAACCTGGACTACTCATATGGTTATGGGAGTGAACCATGACTACCAAGATGGTATAAGGTGTGAATCTGTACTATGAATATGGCCTTTTAAGTTATTTTGTAACTACTATAGAAATAATTTTATATGCTTATGTGTCTGCCACAATTCCCTATCTTATTTCTACGTTATGATTTCATGGTTTATGCTTTTGATTCCCTCATGATTCATGTCTTATGAACTACTAAAATTTATTCCATGATTCATGTTTATGATCTTTGATATGAATAGTATAATCTTTTAATGATATACTCATGTTCTCATACCCTTATGTCCGTGATTATTCTTCTGTATTTTCCTTCTTTACCCTTGCTAATCATCTGAGCTCACCCTTTCTTATTTTTCTTTTCACTATGTTGTAAAGAAATGTTTTAGGTAGGGGTATTAAAGGGGAAGATCTTTTTGGGAAACATTAAATATATTTCACCAGATTATATGTTTGTGTTCAATGTTTCTAGAGGCACTAAACTCATATGGTCATTGGGTGTTTTTTTGCATAATGTATTAAGTATTCCTCCAAAGGGATGTAGTATCCATGTAAGTCAATCCCAAGTCATTATATGATTGATGCACAGACACCAAAACATTGAATCATGGTGATTATTATATCAATGATCAACAAAATCCTCTTTAAACCAAATCTAAAACATTATATCATATCCAAAAAAATGATCTAATCAGTTTTTTTCAAGGAAAATATATGGGAGACGATCTGGAATGAAGAAGATCTCACCAGATTGGAAATGTAGGATTGGTCCATTTTTTAGAGATTGAATTGGAAAGAAATAAGGTATGAGAGGGTACCAAAATCAATATATAGGTATCCTAGGTTACTAGTAATTGAATAATTAAAGATATAATAAGATAAATGGGTGTGGGTTGTATAATGACCCAAACCCATGTTTTCGGGTTCAGTGCTTAAAAATGCTATGTTTTTTTTATAAAAGATAAATAAAAATACACAAAGAATTTACATTTCCAGAAACCTTTCTATTCCAGGTTCTGGAAAATTAAATACAAATATTACATTTCAACAAAACTTTACAAAATTAAATTAATTAAATATAAAATTCTTCAGTGTGCTACCTCCTCATAGAAACTCACTTCATAATGTAATTCTATTAATCTTGTACAAAAAAATGAATTTAAAATGCAGGGTGAGAATTTAATATTCCCAGTATGGGGTTTTTAAAACATTATTAAATACTTTTAAAATATTTTCTTGGAATAAATATATATATTTATATATACTTAAAATTCTATTTCTAATATATTGAAATCCTTATAATTTATAAATCATTAATTTCATAAAATAAATAAATTTGAATATATCTTTGGGATTTATCTATTGAAAATAATAATTTTTGGTGGGTCATTTATGATAATTTTCCATCCATAATAAAAAAATTTAAGGTCTCTAGTCATAACTCATATGGAACAAAGTCCTCTTATGATTTATAGGTTCACTCCCCAGAACATAACATTCATTATACTAGTGACAATTTTTAGAAAACTATTTTAATGAAACTTCCTTTTTCAATCACAACATAAAACATTTAAAAAATACATACATAAAATTATTTTATTTAAAATAAATTTTTTTTTCTTATAACATGTCATAAACATATTCTTGAGAGTTTATAAAATCATATTTCAAAGAATCCCACGCTTAAAATAATTGTCCTTATTTGAAAATCATAAATAAAATGGATAATGAAATAAAAAAAACATGATCTAAAATGCATGGAATGTTAATAATAATTTAAATTATAGCCATATATAATTTATAAATGACATGTATGGATGAGTAGGAAAATTTTTTATGATTAATTGATAGTAATAACACATAATTTATACCATTTAGAACTTTCAAATAAGAGATCCACATAAAATGATAATCATGACATGATTCCATTTATTAAAAAAATTTGTAATTAAGTATTTACACATAACATAATAGCTTATATACACATGAAATATTATATTCAACATTGAAATAAAATTAAATATCCCTTTAAAAATTTAAGGTATAAAATAAAAAAATAGAGTTTTATAATTGTTTTTAATTACATGTCAAAAGATAAAATCAACTATGAAAATTATATTTTTTTAATAAAAAACAATATTTCAATGTGTTATATAATAAAACATTGGATCTTTTATGTGAATATACATATATACATACATTTACCTAGATAATTCATGAAATCAATCGGTAGGTCAAATTTCTGGAAAATGTTTTGAATTCAAGTAAATGTTTAAAAATAAAGATATAACATAGATTTATAAAAAGAAAAGTTGATAAAATATCTAACATCCTTGTAGTATTGAAAATATATAAAAATAATTTTAAAATCTATATCATACTAATAGAATAAAATTAAACCCTTTTATAAATATTAAAATAATAAAGTGCACACATAAAATTATAGTTGTATAAGTTGTAAAACAAAAACAACCCTTGTGAATCATATGATTAGAAGTAAAATTTGAAACATAACCCTTATCATATAAATTCTAAAAATAATTTATAAATATAAATATATCTATATATATTCAAATATATATATATAGTTTTTAAAATTAGACACAAATCAATAAAAATAAAACTAACCCTTACCTTGATTTTAAGAAAGGAAGAGCAGTGTTGATGGACGCACGGTAAGAAGAAAGTGGGTGTAAGGTGTTTCAAGGAGTGAAAAAGTGGTTTTATAAATAGAAAGGTAATATGTTTTATTTAAAATATCCATGGATGGGAAAATGTATGAATTATAAAAGTAGGTTCGTTATCTTTTTTTGTTATATATTATACACCTCTATACATTTTATATTTCATGAAAAGTCACCAAAATTATAAATCGAATTGAAATTGACCCAAGGAAAAATAAAAAAAGGTTCAAATCCATGTAGTGGAATCTGATAATGGGGTAAAGAAAATTATAAATATAGTCCTGAATTCTGATTAAATTAATATCATCTATGACATTATTTGAGGAACCTATTCCGAGATGGGGATGAGTTTGAGAGTGAAATCAATAGTGTAGGGGAGGATGACAAGCGGCATCAAACTATAGGTGTGAAATGGGATTGATTAATAGGAAGATGGTGGTTTTGGATGAACACTTTTGATTAAGGATAGCTAGATCGGATAGTTAAGAAAAAAGACCTAACATTTAATGAAGGGGAGAGAAGGCTTGATCAGGGGAAAGGAGGTGGATGATCATGATCGAGCGTAGTCTGATCAGATGGTCCTAGTCACGTCTCCTAGGAGAACATGTTTCCCACATCAAATTAAGGGGATGTTTACCGCTCCTATATAATACTAGAAATAGGTTCCACTATTCGATAACATTTACACACACAACACTATCAGAAACAGATCATGCGAGCTTTGGCCCATCTATACTCAGACCGGTACGTGTTCCACTTATGTTAGGTTTGACACTCGCCCCACCTATAAATGGGTTGTCCTAGCATTTCTAGAGTTACACCACATTTGGCTCTAGTATATTCCTCTCTACTGGTGTTGACCCCATGAGGGTCTCTAGTATGGTTGAGGCAATTCCTAAGCCTAGGTATTGGTATATATTTTTATCAAACTAAAATTTTTCTTATATAATAAAAGGTAAAACAAGTTTAATAAATTGTTTTGAAATTATAGTAATCTACCTTTGTTAAATTCCTAAGTTGAAAATTTAAAAGTATTACTCTTAATAAATATCAAATGTTATTATCTAATTTCTTTATTTATTTCAAATTATCATCAGATAAAACCATGTTATTATTTAATTGAAAATAAAACTTCAAAACATTTAAAATTTTAAAAATACCTAAAACACTTAATGTGTATAAAATTAAAATGGTTATATTTATTTCAATAGTCACAAAAATATTTATAAATACCCATGTCTATGGGTATTCGAATACACATCAAGAATTCTTCAGAGCTCAAATTCTTCATAATGGTTCTATTCATTCCTTTAGTTCTTACCATTATCATTATTCTTCTTTCCATAACTTTTTTTCATTATTGTATATCCAAGGGATAAAGGCTATACAATTGGTATTATTGTGCTGATGGGAGGTATTCCAGTGGAGTTACTCCGACTTGTAATGAATTTTCTAGAATAGTTGTGGTCTTTAGTCTTGTAAAAATGTAATGTATTAGTGTCTTATTAATAAAAAAATATTTCTTGTATGTTCTTATTTCTTTTATTTTTATCAATTAATAACAATATTTACATAAATATTAATAATAAATAATCATAATAATTATTATATTAATAAAAAATTACCACATGGGTCTGGGGTGTTACATTCTCCCCCCTTAACAGAATTATTCTCTCACAATTCATTTGTAAACACATTACCACGTTCTAATTCCTTTGGAATTCAATATTGATCTTCCTCTATAAACAAACAAATTATTATTAATTATCAAAATTGAATTATAATAATTAATTTATAACTTCAGCAGAACCACCAGTGTGTGTGATTATCTTTAAAATATGGGTTTATCCTAGTCAAATTGATCCCCAAATTATATTTATGTTCTTCAATTTCTTTTTCCCAAACACAACTCAAGAAACTAGGGCCAAACTCATGTATACAGTGATAGGATATTGAGAGAGAGATTAATAATAGGTTAAAAGATTAAATACATCAGAATGGACTTGATTTCTATAAAACAACTGAATGGACTTGCTTTCTAATATTGTAAAATCATAATGTCTCCCATACAAATAGAAGTTCAAGATTTGACACAAATAAGATGTGTGTTGGTCACCCTCCTCTGCAGATTCTCAAAAATTCCTTAAATACTGAAACTTTTTAGACAGGGTAATGTATTTTAAGAGACCCTCAAAATATTTTCCTCGATGTGCATAGAATAAATGTTGTGCATGAACCTTGATAAAATAGACAAAGCTCGATCCTCAAAAGAATCATAGGATATTTTGGGCATTTTATATTTGGTAATGTTTTTTATAAGATAGACGAAGTTTTTTGAAGGGATCAAACACATCCTGACAAGATTTAAAAATTATATTTTCAAGTAATTAATCTGGAAGGGAAAAAAGATTTTTTCTTGATCTTCTTCCTTCCATCTAAAAATATTGAAGAAGAGAAAGTTTTCTAAGAAGGCATATTAGACTAATTAATATTGTTTTAATTTTCCAAAATTATCTAGAACATTGCTCTGATACCAAATAAATGGACCAAAACCAGTTCTTTCAGGTTCAGTGCTTAAAAACGTTGATTATTTTTTTTATAAAAGATAAATAAAATGCACATAGAATTTACATTTCTAGGTGTAAGAACTCGGATCTTCATTTCTGGTATAGATCTTTATTTCCAGTTTTTTTAGGAAAAATTAAGAAATAAGGTTTTTCTAAGTAAACACCATGTACTTTGTAGTACACATCATGTACCCAGTTTCCACACATAACCGTGTACTGTCCGTGTAATGGCCTAGTACATGGCCATGTGGGTGACCTGGAAGATCGCCTAAAGTAGGGGTTGGTTGAGGCTAGTACACAGTGTGTAAATTAAATTAACACGTCGTATACTTTCTTTTATTTTATTAATCAGACCGAGGGTGAATCTTATCTCTATAATCATATTCTTCTTCCCATGTCTCATCTATGAGAGTGATGTATGGATGAAAATCTCCGATCTCATCTCGTTCCTCCATCCGAGCTTCGATTGAGAAACCACTAGGAGCGTTGAATTCCCACCGATGAGTTATCTCTTTCCCTAGAGCCTCTATTCCTGATTTCTCCTCTCTCTTAAGTTATTCATGGTTGAACAATTTAAACCTTTTTTTTTATCTACCACATTCTAGGCCGATTCAAGATTCGACGTTCAGAAGTTTTCACCATACTCTATAGAGTTTGGTGGTTTGTGCCTTTCTTAGATAGTATTTGGATTATATATGGTTAAATTTAGGAATACCCTTGTTTAGGGTATTGTGTGTTTTGAATTTTGACCCTGTTTAATACATTCTATGGTTTGGTTGTTTGATTAAGGGTTGTTTCCTATGAATAAGATTGTATACCCTTGTTTTTCAAACACTCATGTGTATTTTCCCTTATTTGACAGTTTTTGGCCATTTTTCCTAGGATACCTATGAGTAATACCATATTTTCCCTTCCTTGAGTTTTTTAGGATGGAGTTGATTGGTTATATATGATACCTATTTTTATGTTTTGATTAAAGTTGAGCCATGTAATAGTTTTAAATTCATGTAGAGCCTTTAATAAAAAAATTTTGTGCGCTGATCTTCCATGGACAGTGAGAGACTTGGACCAGGAAAACTATGGAGGTTTCCATGTTTATTTACACAGGACCGTGAGAGACATGGTGTAGATTTTGACACAGGGGGTATTAACTGTGAGATCTATATAGAGGACATTTATAATTATTTACACTACATTGACCCAGGTGGTATTGATTGTGAGAGCTACCCGAAGGTCGTGTGTAATTTATTTAATGCTATGTTAAACCAAAGGGGTCAAACCGTGAGAGCTACCCGGAGGTCAGGTGTAATTTATATAATTCTATGTTAAACCAAAGGGGTTATACCATGAGATATACCTAGAGGTCGTGTGTAATTTATTTAATTCTATGTTAAACCAAAGGGGTTAGACCATGAGATCTTTCCTATAGGGTTGTTATGAATGTTTGATTGAATGATTGTGATGAGTTTGCCAAGCCAAATCACAATCTTGGACTCGTCCTTACTTGGTTGTTTAGATGTTCTTGTGAGACGTATGTTTTTACTATTACCTGGATGGATACAGATCTTAGGAAAGATCCATGGATTCATTATTAAATTGTTTGAATAATTAATAAATGGAAATTAATGTAATTGGAAACTGTATGATTGTTTACTTTCGAGTACTTCTAGTTCATTGCTTTTTTTGATTATTTGTCTACTATATACATTCACATATAGTTAGGAACTAATCATTTGGTTGTTTCCTAATAGGATTCGTCCCACACCCTATTTGGGTCATGTTTTTCGACCCAAACAGATTATATGGTTGTAGGTATAGATAAGGGAAATCACCCTTCTACATCAGGTACGTGATTACTGTTACAGCTGGAGAGCATGGGACCAAGCTGTGGATTGTGATGCTGTTGGAGTTTACTATTTTTCATATATTGATTTCAGTATTTTATTTCCATAATTTTAACTTGTTTGGATTCTTTCATAGATACTTGTGACATGAATCATTATTTATATATGTGCCGCATTGGTTTATTGTATCATTCTTCCACTGTTTACTTTATTGTATGGTATTACTTCATCTGCTATTGTTTATTATTTGTTATTCTATTGTGTATACTCTGCCAATGAGGGAATAGTTTCCCCATTATCACAACCAAGGCCCTTTCTGCTAGTCGGAAGCCTCTAGCATTTGAGGAAATGTTCTTGAGGTCATGTGACCAACCAGGTACGGGGCACATTTGGGCGGAACTCGGAACCGAGACGTTACAAAGTGGTATCAGAGAAATTTCTTTTTAGTTTTTTCTTACTATTTAGATCATATAGATAGGGATAGGCAGGAATAGGTAGTTGGTAATAAGTTATGCACAGGAGTAGCTAACCTATGTACAGGGAAAATCTGATTTACCTCGAACATTGAAATTTTTCTAGTTTTGCAATGGTTATAGTTGATTTGATTTCACCATTGGGTGATTCACTTATTTTATGTTGTTATCGTTGATATTATTGTGGCTCTATTTCTGTTACAACCCGATTATATGAGTGTATTCCATATCATGCATCATATAGGAACTTGATAGAGATCATATGTCATTCATTCTTATCATTCCATTTAGGGTTCATTAATGATTTCATATTGTGGCGATAGATGTAGTTATAGATATGGATGATGTTTTGATAGATGTCATGATATAATACCTTCTATTTTGATAGGGTATTGTAAATTTTAATGTTTTATTAGGATGGATACCAAACTTTATTCCCGGAGTTGTTATGGGCCCTCTTGGATCGGAATTTTGTGGATCATGTATAACTTTAATTGAATTTTTTCAAGTTTTAATGTGAATAAGGATTTAAAACTTTTATTTGAGGGAGTATGTGCTCTCATGGGTCGGGATTTTTCCTTCCTTGGACAAAAGTTTTAGTTTTTTGTGGTTCTGGAGAAGTTTCGGAGGCTTTCTCTCTAGAAAACTAGACAACACGGAGTGTGATGTTATGAACACATACCATGTGTTCTTATGTTCTGGAAGAAACAACTTTTCTTAAGTACACGCCGTGTATTGTATGTAAACGTCGTGCAGTATTTAACCGTGTGACTGACTATGTGAGTAGAAACACGGGGTTGGGAAACTTTTGGTAGAACACGCCATGCCTATATTGTACACGTCATGTTGTAAATAACCATGTATCCATCCATGTGACCAATGACACGGGTGGATGGAACTTAGGTTGTACACATCGTGTCTCGTTTATGCATGTCGAGTAGTGTCTACCATGTAACCAACCATGTGACTAATAATACAGGTGTTTAGAACTAAAGTAGTACATGCTGTTTCTAGGGTGAACATGAAAAGTAGTGTTACCCAGGAGAGAACTGTGTAGTTCTATCCCTGTAGAAGAACTTGGGAAGGAGGGAAAATTCAAGTACATGTCATGTCATAGGAGGAACACGTCGTGTGTAGAGTTGTTACACGACCAGGTTTGGAAGAGGTACACGCCATGTTACAAGCTTAAGGGAACACGCCGTGTAGAGGTTATACACACCATGTAACCCTATTTTGAAAAAAAATTAAACGATTTCCTTCTCCTGTTCTATTTTTTCACTTCTAAGTTTCAGTCCTTGATAATATTGAACTGAGTTGTGTGCTTGACCTTGCAGATTCATCCCACCGAGACGTCCTCTGATTGTACGCCAGGTACAGGGTGACAATCAGACACCAAAAATGGTAGATCAATGACTACTAGAAGATCCTCCCCTCATGCCCATCTTGGAACCAGATGTAATACTAGATGCAGGTTCTAATTCACAGTTCCATGACGGATTTATGAGGATGGTGTGGACTTTTCAGGGAGCACCGCATCATGCCCCGACTATGGAGGAGTTTACGAGGGTGTTCTAGTAGAAACTTCCTTCCACTTTTTTAGGGGATTTAGGACCAAAATATGAAAATTCAGGGTTGGATGCCATGATTTCTATCTTCGAGCATCTGGAGATGCCTCCGAAGAGGAGGGTGAATCTTGTTACTTTCATGCTATGTGATTCTTCCAAGAGATGGTGGAATGTTATCACATAGGCGGGATGTCATCATAAGATGGTTTGGGAAGAGTTTCAAAGGACCTTCTATGATTACTTATACCATAAGACGTTGAGGTCTGATCCAGCCAGATAGTTCATTCATCTGGAGTAGGGCGCTCTTTCAGTGATGTATTACTCATCCCATTTTACATAGCTTCATTGCTTCACACCTTCTTTGGGAGGTGATGAGTTATCACTTGCTAGTTGATTTTAGGATGGTCTCAAGTATGACACATGATCGCAGGTGAATTTCATCAGGCTGACTTCAGTGATGACTATAGTGAATCAGGCACTGATTACTGACCACAATATGAGGGATTTGGGAGCGGTGATCTAGGGCGGTTTAGCATCCAAGGTCGGTAATACTTCATTTGATAGCAGGAAGTGTCGTATGGAGCCTTCACATGGTGATTCCAGTAGCATGTATGTATCTACAGGTATCCAATTGAGGTGCTATTAGTGTGTAAAGACTTGGCACACAAGATATTAGTGCCCGAGAGACCCAGTTGAGTGCCGATCTTGCAGTAAGATGGGTCATATTCAGAATTTTTGTCATTTTTTCTCACCAGTATCTAGTGATAGGGGATCAGTTATGACTTCATGTTCTAGAGCGGGACCACCAGTTTCTCCTTAGTCAGGTAACTAGAGTTCTTAAGTCCATTCAATTCAAGGAGGTGTTCATGGTCATATTATTCAGTCAGCAGGCTTTCAGAAACAAGAGGGTGGATCAACTTAGGGTGGTCAGGCAGGGTCGCAGGGTCGTGGTTTAGGTCAGACTTTTGTAGTAGAGCAGACCCATCAAGAGTAGGATCTAGGAACCTCTATGGTTAGAGGTATGATTCTTGTTGACTTATTTTTATCTTCTTCTCTTTTCAATACAGGGGCTTCCCATAGTATTATATATTTTTCCATTGTAGAGAACCTTAGGCTCTGTATCTTTAAATCTGATTATGTTATGATTCTAGACACTCTGTTGGGGATTAGTACATCTTGTTTACATCAGTTCAAGGAGTTCCCTCTTGAGGTTGTTGGGTGTCACTTCTTATGGTACCTCTATGTATTAGAGATGATAGGCTTTGAGGACATTCCCAGAATGGACTGTTTAGTCTCCTTTTAGGCCTTTGTTGACTACTATCACCACAGGGTGAGTTTCATATAACTAGAGGGTGGGTGTTTTCTACACAATGGGGAATGGGAAGTCCAAGAGAGAAGAGATAGACCCAAGCATCATGGGTTGGGATGAATTATCGCCCAGATTTCTAGTTTATATCTAGATGAATGGGAGACTTCACAAATGGACTTTCCTCTAGTTGTGGATCGTTTTAGAGATGTCTTTCCATATGAATTTTCAAGTTCACCTCATGAGTGATAGGTATATTTCCCTATTGATGTTGTGATAGGAGCGGTACCAGTGTCTATTTCTCCTTATAGGATGGATACACTAGAGTTAGAGGAGCTCAAGAAGCAGTTAAAGGAGTTACAGGAAAAGGGTTTCATCTTACCCAATACTTCTCCTTGGGGTTCACCTATCCTTTTTATGAAGAAGGCGGATGGTAGCCTCATTATTTTTGTGTATTATCGGAAGTTGAACCAGTTTATGGTCAAGAACCAATATCCCTTTCCAAGGATTGATGATCTCTTTGATCATCTTCAAGGAGCCCAGGTTTTCTCAAAGATTGACTTGAGATCTGGTTATCATCAGTTGTGCGTTAGACCATCATATATACCTCTTATATCCCTTCGGAGTAGGTATGGTCTATTCGAGTATTTGGTTATGTTGTTCAGTCTCACGAACGCACCAGTAGTCTTCATCTCATTGATGAACCAAGTGTTCTATCCTAAATGGGATTATTTTTTGTTAGTCTTTATGGACAATATCTTGGTGTACTCTCACACTCGACACAACCATGCCAAACATCTTGAGATCATTTTGAGTACACTGAGAGATCATCATTTATATGCCAAGCTCTCAAAATGCCACTTTTGGATAGACCATATTCACTTCTTGGGTCATGTTATCTGAGAGACATGAGTATCAATAGGCCTAGAGAACGTAAGAGTAGTAGATTCTAGGGAGCATCCGAATAACATATTTGAGGTACAGAGTTTTTTGGGGATATCTAGTTACTAAAGAAACTTTATATAAGAATTTTCATACTTAGAATATCTACTAACTAGCCTAACTAAGAAGGGTGCAAAGTAATTGTGGATAGATTCCTATGATTCAGATTTTCAGGAGCTGAAAGGGATATTGACTTCATCACCGATGCTAATTTTTCTAGATATAGGAAAGAGTTACACCATTTACTGTGATACATCAGGTATAGGGCTGGGAGAAGTGATTATGTAGGGGGAAGGATTAATTTCATATGGGTCTTAGTATTTGAGGCCACATGAGAGGAATTACCCAATCCATGATCTCGAGTTAGCTGCAGTTGTGCATGCTTTACACTATTGGATACATTATCTTTTGGGAGATAATTTTGTGGTATAAACTGAACATATAAGTCTCAAGTATATCTTTACTCAGTGTGCTCTAAATTTAAGATAGTGTAGGTGGGTTGAGTACCTTCAATATTTTGACTTTGAGCTTGCCTACATGCCTAGGAAGGGCAACGCAGTGGATGATTAGTTGAGTATGAGGACTCAGAGATAGGCAGTTCAGGAGGCTAGTAGTGGGTGGCATCATATGACTTTTTTCTCTGAGATGCATTTGGAGGTGAAAAACATTAAAATTAAGACATTTATTTCTTCTATAGTTGTTACCTCTACTCTACTGGATCAAGTGTGAATGATTCATTTATTAGATTATAAAGGTCTAGTCCTATGGGAGAGTGTTTCATGAGAGGACCCTACTCCTAGGTGGACCGTAGATGACAATGAGATCTTTCATTTCCATGGGCGTGTATGGGTTTCAGTAGAAATACATGAGGAGATGTTGTAATATTTTCATTCCTTAGTTTGGTAAGTTCATCCTAGTGTCACAAAGATGTATCGAGATCTACACATTCAGAATTGGTGGCCAGGTATAAAGATGGAGGTCCCTGCTTTTGTTATGAGATGTTCCACCTATCAACAGGTAAAGGCAGAGAATTAGCGACTGATAGGGCTTTTATAGCAGTTACTCATTCCCTAGTGGAAGTGGAATGATGTTGTGATGGATTATGTGATGTTTTTAACTAGGTCACCTCGAGGGAATGATGCAGTTTTCGTTTTTGTTGATAGACTCACAAAGTTTTCACATTTCTTGTCGATAAAGGATACCTACAGTGTTGATGAGCTTGGAAGGTTGTACATCAGAGAGATTTTATGTTTTCATGGGGTTCTTCACTCTATCATTTTCATCAGGGGAACTTGTTTTAATTCTCAATTCTGGAAGGGACTACAGAGGGCTTTGGGTACACAGGTACTTCTGAGTATAGCTTACCATCCCCAAATAGGTTTCCAGTCTGAGCGCACGATAACAGTGTTCCAATAACATTAATTTTCAGGAAACAATTCAGATGGAACCTTATGAGGCTTTGTATGATAGGCCATGCCAATCACTAAAATGTTGTATAGAGGCAGGATAGGTAGATATGTTAGGAACTCATCTTGTCCAGGATACCACTGAGCAGGTGGAGTTGATTCGGAAGAGGATGGATAGTATACAGTCTCGGTAGAAATCTTATGTTGATTGTTTGAGATGACCTCTAGAGTTTGAGGTTAGAGATCAGGTTTTCTTAAATGTCACACTGAGGTTGGGATACAGTGGGATTAGGTGATAGGGGAAGCTTTCACCGAGATAAGTTAGTCTATTTGAGGTTTTGGATAGAGTGAGTCTCCTTACCTATCGATTTCAATTACCTTAGAGGTATCAGGCTATGCATTATGTCTTTCATGATTCTCACCTACGACATTACTTTCCAGACTCATCTCACATTTTTTGACCCAAGGAGGTTGAGATGGAGGTGGATGCATCGTTCAAGGAGAACCCTATATAGATTTTAGATCGTAGAAAAAAGGTTATACGTGGCCGGTGTGTTCCTCTGGTATGTGTTCTATGGCATCACGGGCAAGTATAGGATGAGACTTGGGATAGGGAGGCCGACGTTCGATCCCAACGGCCAGATTTGTTTAATGTTTATTCAGCACCACCATTATCTGGGAAATTTGGGGACAAATTTCTTTAAATGGGGAAGTTTGTAAGAAACCAGATCTTCATTTCAGGTATAGATCTTTATTTTGGTTTGTTTTCGAGGAAAAATGAAGAAATGATGTTTTTCTAAGTACACACCGTGTACTTTTGAGTACACATCATGTAATCGGTTAACTTGCATAACTATGTATTGGCCATGTAATAGCCAAGTACAGGCCATGTGGGTGACCTAGTAGACCGCCTAAAGCAGGGGTCAGTTGAGGCTAGTACACGGCGTGTACATTAAATGAACATGCCATGTACTTTTCTTTTTATTTGGTTAATCAGACTGGGGTCGCATCTTATCACTAGAATCATCTTATTCTTCATTTGTCTCATCCAGGAGAGTGACGTATGACTGAAAATCTTCAAGATCCTCATATCCCTCCGTCCATGCTCTGATTGAGATGCCACTAGGTGCATTGGATTCTGACTGGTGAGTTCTCTCTTTACCTAGAGCCTCTCTTATTTATTTCTCCTCTCTCGTAAGATATTCAAGGTTAAATTATTTGGACCTTTTGTATATATACAATGTTCTAGGCCGATTCGAGGGTCGACATTCATAATTGTTCACCGTACAACATCTAGGTAGGTGGTTTGTGCCTTTCTTTTATAGTCTTTGGATTATATATGGTTAAAGTGTTGAATACCCTTGTTTGGGGTATTACGTGTTTTGGATTTTGACCCTATTTAACACCTGTTATGGTTTGGTTTTTTGATTAAGGTTTTTTTTCCTATGCATAATATTGTATACCCTTTTTTTGGGGACACCCATGGGTGCTTTCCCTTGTTTGACTATTTTTGTCCATTTTTTATAGGATGCTTATGAGGTATACCTTGTTTTCCATGACTTGAGTTTCTTAGGATGGAGTTGATTGGTTATATGTGATGCCTATTTTTATGATTTGATTAAAGTCGATCCATGTAATAGTTTGAATTTCATGTAGAGCCTTTAATGAATGTTGTATGTGCGCTAATCTTCCTTGGACCATGAGAGCCTTGGACCGGGAAAATTGTAGGGGTTTCCATGTTTATTTACACAGTACTATGAGAGACTTGGTGTAGATTTTGACCTAGGGGTATTGACCATGAGAGCTTCTTGGAGTTCGTTTATTATTATTTACACTGCATTGAACCAAGGGGTATTGACCGTGAGATATACTCGGAGGTCGTGTGTAATTTATTTAATGCTATGTTAAACAAAAGGGGTTAGACCATGAGAGATACCTGGATGTCATGTGTAATTTATTTAATGCTATGTTAAACCAAAGGGATTAGATGTTGAGAGCTACCCAGAGGTCGTGAGTAATTTACTAAATGCTATGTTAAACCAAAGGGTTTAGACCGTGAGAGATTTCCCAGAGGGTTGTTATGAATGTTTGATTGAATGAATGTAACGAGTATGCTAAGACAAAGCACAATCTTAGACTCAGTCTTACTTGGTTTTTTAGCTGGTCTTATGAGACATCTATTGTTACTATTACCTTGAGGGATACAGAGCTTAGGCTAGATCCCCAGATTCATTATTCATTATTTTTAAAAATTAATAAATGGAAATGAATATAATTGGAAACTGTAGGATTGTTTACATTTGAGTACTTCCCAGTTTATTGATTATTTTTCATGTTTTCTTGTTATATACATTCACTGACAGTTAAGCACAGATCTTTTGGTGGTTGCCTATTGGGATTCATCTCACACCCTATTTGGGTTGTGTTTTTTGACCCAAACTGATTATATGGTTATAGGTATACATAAGGAAAAGCACCCTTCTAAATCAGGTAATTGATTATTGTTGGAGCTGGAGTAAATGGGACCAAGCTGAGTCTTGCGATGCTGTTGGAGTTTACTATTTTCTATACATTGGTTTTAGTATTGTATTTCCAACATTTTAACTTGTTTGGATGCTTTCCTAGATACTTGTGACATGCATAATTATTTATATATGTATTGCAGTTGTTTATTTTATCATTCTTACCCTATTTACGTTGTTTTATTGTATTACTGCTTCCACTATAGTTTATTATTTGTTATTCCATTGTGTATACACTTCCAATGAGGGAATAGTTTCCCCACTATCACACCCATGTCTCTCACTGCTAGTCAGCAGCCTCTGGCATTTGGGGAAATGTGCTTGAGGATATGTGACCAACCGGGTATGGGGCACCTTTGGGCGGCACCTGGAACTGGGACGTTACACCAGGAACTTTTCTATTCTAGGTTCTGGAGAATTAGACACAATTATTACATTTCAAGAATACTTCTTAAACTAAAATTAATTAAACAAAAAATTCTTTAGTGCATTTATTCCTCATAGAAACTCACATCATAATGTAATTATATTAATCCAATACAAAAATTTAATTTAAAATGTTGGGTGAGCATTTAATATTCCTAGTAAGGGGTTTTGAAAATGCTAATAAATACTTTTAAAATATTTAATTGGATTAAATATATATATATATACTTAAAATTAAATTTTTAAAACCTCGAAATCCATATAATTTAGAAATCATTTTTTTTATAAAATAATAATATTTGAAAATATCATTGGGATTCCACCATTAAAAATAATATTTTTTGGTGGGTCATTTATGATACATCACAGTCCATAAAAATTGTCTAGCTTCTAGTCATAAATCATATGGAAAAAATTACCCTTAATATTTATGGGTTCACTACCCATAACATAACATTCATTATACTAGTGCCAATTTTTATAAAACTCTTTTAATGGACCTTCCTTTCTCAATCATAACTCAAAACATTTAAAAAATACATAGATAAAATTGTTTTCTTTAAAAGAAAATAACCTTTCTTATTACATGTCATTAACATATTCTTGAGATTTTATAAAACCATTTTTTAGGGAATTCAATGCTTAAAATACATGTCCTTATTTGAAAATCAGAAATAAAATAGATAATGAAATAAATGCACACTTGATATAAAATTCATGGAATGTTAATTATAATTTATATGATAGACATATATAATTTATAAATGAAAAGTTTGGATGAGAAGGAAAATTATTTCACATGGAATGATAGCAATAACACGTAAATGATACCATTTAGCATTTATAAATAAGATATTCACATAAAACGACAATCAGGACATGATTTCATTTATTAAAGCATATTGTAATTAAGTATTTACACATAACATAATAGTTTATATACACATTAAATAATATCTGCAACATCAAAATAAAATTAAATATCCCTTTAAAAAATTTATGGTATTCAGTAACAAAACAGGGTATTGTTATTATTTACCGTAGCAGATCAAAAGATATAATCATCCATTCAAATTGTATTTTGTAATAAAAATAAATATTTTCAAGGGTTATAAAATAAAACATGGTAAAATATATGTGAATATACATATATACATACATGTACCTAGATAATTCTTGAAATTAGTCAGTAGATAAAATTTCTGGAAAGTGTTTTGAATTCAAATAAAGGTTTAAAAATAAAGATATAGCTTAGATTTATAAAAACAAAACTTGATTAAATATCTTACATCCTTGTAGTATTGAAAATATATACATATAATTTTTAAATTTATCTCATACTGATAAAATAAAATTAAACCCTTTTATAAATTTTTGAATAATGAAGTGCCCACATAAAATTATAACTATATAAGTTGTAAAACAAAGACATTACTTGAAAATCATGGGCTTAGAAGTAAAATATAAAACATAACCCCCGTCCTATAAAATATAAAAATAATGGTAAGATATAAATATATCTATATATTTTCATATATATGTAATTTTTTAAATCATATACAAATCAATAAAAATAAAACTAACCCTTACCTTGATTTTGAGAAATGAAGAACAGTGTTGATGGAAATAAGGAATGAAGAAAGTGGGTGTAGGGTGTTTCAAGGTGTGAAAATGATAGTTTATAAACGGAAATGTAACATATTTTATTTAAAACAGCCATGGAAAAATATATGAATTGTAAAATCATGTTTTTTTTCTTGTTTTTTTATATAATATACACATATATATACATATTATATTTTATAATAAGACACCAAAAATACTAAATGGATTGGAAAATAACTTAAGTACATATCAAAAAAATGTTCTAATTAGTGTAAATTTATTTATATATAAATATATAATCATTCCCTTCATTGGAAGCTTAGAATGGGGTAAAGAAAATCCCCAATATAGTAGGGTGTTTAGATTAAATTAATATCATCCATGACATTATTTGAGGAACTGATTCTCACATGGGTCCAAGTTTGATAGTGATATAAAATTAGAAGGGAAGGAAGACCGATGGAATCGACCTACAGGTGTGATGTGGGTTAGATGATGAGGAAGATGGGGGTTTGGGATGAATGGTCTGGATTGAGGATGGCTCGATTGGATGGTTAAGAATAAATAAATAACATTTAATAGAGGGGAGAGGAGGCCTGATTGGGGGAAAGGAGGAAGATGGCCTAGAACTATCACTGTCCGATCAGAAATTCCTAATTTCATATCCCAGGAGATCGTGTTCCCCACATTGAATTAAGGGGACTGTGACTGCTCCCATATAACACTAGACGTGGCTGACACCATTTGATAACACGAACACACACAACACAATCGGCCTTATATACGGGTTGTATGGGATTTGGACCATCTATGATCGACTAGTACGTGGTCCAATTATGCTTGGTTCAATAATCACCCCACTTATACATGGGTTAGCCTATCGTTTCTCGAGTTGGACCACCTTCGGATCAGGTAGACGGATCCCTGTTGGGGACGTCCCCTTGAGGGTCCTCTAGTCTAGTTGAGGGAGTCCCCAACCCTAAGGCTTGGTATATTTTTTTATAAAACTAATTTTTTTTTAAATAAGACAAATTAAAACAATTTCAATCTATTATTTCCAAATTATATTAATTTATCTTTATTAAATTCCCAAGTTGAAATTTTTAAAGTACTAGTCTTAATAAACATCAAATGTTACAATCTATTTTTTTATTTAAAATTATCTTGAAATAAAACCATGTTATTATTTAATTTAAAATGTCACTTCAAAACATTTAAAAATTTTAAAAAATTTAAAATACTTAACGGGTATAAAATTAAAATGGTTATATTTATTTCAGTGGTCACAAACGGTTTTATAAATACCCATTTCTATGGGTATTTGGGGACACATCAATAATTATTTGGAGTTCAGATTCTTCATAATAGTGATATTCATTCCTTCATTCTCATCATTATCATTATTATTATTTCCATCTCTTTTTCATTATGGTAGATCCACGATATTAGGGCAATACAATCATTATGACTGTGTTGAGGGGTGTTCTTTTAGTGTTGTTACTCGAGATTGAAATGAGATTTTTGGAATACATATGGTCTTTATCCTTATAATAATGTAATGTATTAGTGTTTTATTAATAAAAATATTTATCATATGTTCTTATTTCTTGAATTTTTCTGAATGAATAACATTTATTTTCACTAAATAATAATAATAAATAATAATAAAAATTATATTAATAAAAAAATTACGACATGATTTTGGGGTGTTATAGGTTAGGTTATAAAAAATTCCACATAAAGTGGTGGGCCTTACTAGGGCCCAAATGATTCCATCAGTGAGCAAGTGGCCTCCCCCAGTGGGATGGTGGCCACTATGTAGACTCCATTCTACCTAATATCCCCCACCAATTGGGAGATAGATTATAGATAGAATTATATTTTTCTAGGAGCCTCACTGGATTTTTAGTGGGACAAATATAACTTGAAAAGTCACAACACATCAACCATCCCTACCATAACTTGGTTCTGTCTTCCCAAACAAAAATAACCCACCTATAAATAGTTATAAATGAGAAAAAAAATACAAAAAAAAAATACAAAATATGCATACCTAAAATAGGGGTGTTTCAATTCTTCCTCTTTTATGACTTCTCATCCCCAATAAGTATCCCTAAAGATCTTCTTGAACAATTTGGGAAACTGAACCCAAATGTCAATTTCTTACTCCCTTACTTCTTCCTAAATATAAATTTTTTACCATAAAACCTAAAAAAGAGGAACAGTATATCCTCACAACACCTTCTCAACTCATTCCACTATTTGAGTAGGTCATTCCCCAAAACATGCATCTTGATCTATCTCAATGCCCTTGTAGTTGAGCACTTGCATGTGATTAGGCTAGTACTTCCAAATATGGGGCGCATGGAACACATTGTGCATGCCTTGATACTGTGGAAGAATATTAAATTCATAGGTCATCATCATGATTTGTTTTATAATATCAAATGGCCCAATATATTTCTCTTATAGTTTCCCTTACTTCCTCAGATGCCTATACCCCAACCGAGGGGATGACCTTAAGAAAACCTTTTCACCCATAGTGAACTCCAAAGGTCATCTACTTTGTAAGATATAATACCATTTCCTATTCAGAGTCATTACTTGCTTTTTTTTAATCATTTTTTCCCACTCCAAGATCTCTTGTACCAAACTAAATGTAATAAATGAATATCCACCAACCTCATGCAAGTAGAGAGGTGAACGAAAAATCCTCCCATACAAAGCCTCAAACGGATCCATATGAATTGAGGAATAAATTTTTTTATTGTAGGTTAAATATTCTAGTGATAATTTACTGTCCAAAACTCCTTCAAAATCTAGAATACACACATTAATAATATCCTCTAAGGTCTGGATCATTCTCTTGGATTTCTCTTCAGTATTATGATGAAAAGTAATAATCGGATTTAACTTAATATGTAGGCCTTAATAAAACCACAATGTGAAATATGAATCTATGTTAGACACCATACATAAAGGCACTCCATGAAGATATGTGATCTTTAGGCCATAGATAATTCCTAACTCATCCACTGATTTGATCTCTCATATCAGTATAAAGTAAACCACCTTGGTCAATTGATCTAAAACAACACAAATGGTATCACAACCTCTTGGGGTCTGAGTTAAAACAATCACAAACTTTTTAATAACCTAATCACACTTCCATAATGGAACTGGAAGTGGCTGGAGAAACCCTCTAGGCCTCTACTTCTCGACCTTGATTTTCTAATAAGTCAGACAATGTGAAAAAAACCTGTAATGCATCTTTTATTGTCGGTCTAATAGAATTGTTGTCTAAAATCATGATACATATTGGTTGATCCAAGGTCCACTACCCACTATGAATCAGGAGAGGATATCATTATATCCTTACTCATAGAAGATGAAACAATCACCCTACCATGAACGAAAAGTACACAATGTCCATCTAAATCCAAAAAAAACAAAACCATTAACTAAAAAACTCTCATGCCTCGCTACACATTCTAGATCAATATTTGGAATGTTATTCACTTATTCTACCAATGAGGTCATTGTCACTAGTTTTAAAAACCATTTCCCTTCTATCCTTAACTATACCCACCTTTTAGTCTTCCAAAAAATCCATGAGCTTCCAACCAGCCTTTGATGCTCTCTCTCTAACTTCCATTATTTTTTTGATAAGGGGATCAATAACTACATTTCATTTTATAACGACCCATACTTTAAATACATTGTTAATACTTCCAAATTGAAGCATACTTATTACATCATATAACAAAACAACGAAAGGACCGTATAGGTATAGTGTCTTTAGAAACTGGGAAACATAAACAACTTGTTCATAAAGCGTCTACACTGTCTCCCATTTATTTCATCATATCTATAGTCCCTTTTGGAATATCTTACTTAATAACCTTCTTCATGACCTGGGGAAAGAAAACATACAAAAGGGTGAGATAAAATGCTCAGTAAGGGTAAACAAAAGAAATATCTATCACATCATATTCATAAGAACATAACATTTTGGAAATCTTAACCTGAAAAAGATATCATAATATCATAACATGGGATAAATCATAGTAGTGAAATGTAATCCCAATAACCGTAACATAAAACATGAAACTTTTTGTCATACACACATAATCATAGAGAATAATTTCTTATTTGTCAAGACTCATTGCCAAGACTATCTTAGTGGACAAAGTCCATTTCTGAACCGAGTTCACTCCTCGTTTCAGTCCTGTTTCACTGAACCGGTATAACCTACCATTCCAGCCATGTCTATCTCATGAGATATAAAATCTTTACCTAATGCATTGGAGGGAGATATAGGTCCCACCCATCTCATAATGATACCATTCTTATGTGTTCCACAAAATCATAAATCATACATCATCGCATAACCCATGTAGTAAAAATGGGAATCTTAAACATCATGAACTCATAAAACAATTCATATAAGATAAAGGAATCCATAAAAATAATTCCATCACAATATAATCAAATCAATGTAATAATAGGGATAGAAACAGAACCCTATATTATCTTAGATGGAAAATAATTTTGATAAAACACTTAAACTCCATTCTTGAGGAAAATATCCTTTCTACTTCAAAATCATTTTCCTTTCTTAACATGTCATACAATTTCAAACTAAAAGAAGTTGATTAAAAATAAACATGAAAACTTGTAAAGGAAGCTTCTTGGAAATAATGTTTTAAAAATCCATTCATTCTATATAAGTTAAAAAGAAACATTCTTCTCGTACTTTTGTTGGAAAAGTCAAAAAGTACCTCGTGCGAAAAACGACAAAAGATTCCTTTCATATCCTTTACTAAAAACTCACCGAAGGGTAAAATTGGATTTAAAAAAGTGTAGGTAGATGTAAAAAATATTACATATTTAGGTAACATGTATGTGGATGATAAAATACACCCCAGTAAATACCAAAGTATAAACAATCTCGGATAAAAATGAGATTGTGATATTTCCCTTACCTTAGGTCCGATTTGTTTCGTAAGTGTCCGAACCTCCTGTATAATGATTTAAATAATGTTATTGACTTATTCCAGAATCATAATCATTGTTATGATATCATATATGGTCATATTCTTAGCTTATTAATAGTAATATTTCATTGCTACTTTTTATTCGGATGTTTATTACTTTTTGTTCTTATGCGTGTGTTGTCGAATAAATTATTATTCTTCTTTTTAGGTTATAGATACCTTATTTAAAGAATGGTATTAGTGTAATATATATTATATTCATTCATTAAATTCATCTATATAATCATTATGAAATGAAGATCATGTAGAACGAGTCGCATCACATCGTGGAGACGGTATTCCGTACGTACGCACGAGCGATGATATCGTTCCCATGATCGTGGAATTGTATTGAAGTGTATGTATACTATTTCAGAATGAATATCAATTTACAATAATCATATATATTCATTATTTACACCATTATACCCATCCAAGTAAGGTGGTGGTGGAAAATAGATTACACCACGGCGTGGAGACGGTATTCCGTACGTACGCACGCGCGGTGATTTCATTTTCCGTAGGATGGATATATGGTGAAATAGGGTTTTTTCATACTTATAATAACATATCAGTATATTATTTATACTGATGTTATTACTTCATAATGAAACAACTAAATAAGAAGAAGTGGAAGAAGAAATAAAGATGAAAGAATCGGTAACGGACATTACCTCTTCTTTGAAGTGCTTCTTTGAGACCTCCTTTTAGGGCACTAAAATAGATCTTTGAAGAATACCAGAACCTCTAGGATGTTTCTAGGGAAGTGTAGAGGAGAAATTGGCAGGGGTTTGCCGAGATTGAAGGCTCAATGTGGTGTGAGGAAGAGAGGGAGGAGGTGCCCTTTTATAAGGGAGGAGAGGGGCACCTTTGGAAATATAAGAAATATTAGTTTATATTAAATCCCAACACCACTTAAAAACATCCAAAATGACTCATATCAGAATATTAGATGATATAGGGTTGTAATCTCATCAACCAATAAAATTTATACATGTTATGAATTTATTTTAAACATTATCAACTTGATTTATCCTTATTTATCAATTTTATTTTATTTGTGGTAATAATATTCTAAATTTTAAATTATTATAAATAATTACATATGTGTTGTTAATTTTCCATAATTTGACACTTTATGACATTTTAGACCATATAAATTTTAATTTATAATTTTTAAATATTTTTGTGATTTTTAAACAATTTTATAATATGTTATTTTTATAAATTAACAATAGTGTCAATTTTGACACTATTTACTTATTTGAATTTAAATAAAATATATACAGAAGATATTTTCGAAATAAAAGATTTAATATATCCATAAAATGTCATAGGTATGTAGAAAATTAGTGGAGCACATTAAATAGTTCATATAATATTTATTTTATTATTTTTAAAACCATTTATTTGATATTTTAATTAATAAAATGATTTCAACATCACTATTGTGTCATAATTAATGATAATTATTTAATACCTAAAAATTCTAAATGAATTCCTATGATGTAGATACTTGTATTAGAGTTATTGATACTATTCATGTTCAAAGTTTCATTAAGTTTATCACCAAATTAAAATTATTATACTTATAAGATTTAAGAAAGTGACATGTTGTCACATTCTTTGATTTTAATAATAATTAAATTATTTTCATGGAAAAAAGTCCATTAAATGAATCTAATCCTACCCTTAGGTGATATGGGTCGACTTTTAGTCATCCAATAAGATTTTGGCAGGTGTTAGGGTAATTTTATAATCTTATATTTACCCTTAATTACCTGATTTACCTTTAACTATGGTAAATAAAATTTACCGTAGTTACTATTCATAATGCCCAAAAATAAAAAGTACCCTATTAACATAATTTGGACCCACTGATTCTGAATATGGAATCCATTTTTCAAAATTCAAAACATATAAGTTGCAGTAATTAATTTAAAATAAATCCCGTTGTTAAGAAAACGGGTTTTAGAAGTTAAAACATTGCCAAATATTGAAATGTTTTTACCTATGAATTCAATGTGAAATTAATGCTAATTCCATACATTATATTAAATGGTAAAAATATATTCTATTTATACATTAAAACCATTAAATATTATAATTTATCCATATAAATTATCACAATGAAAAAAGTTGTTTTTAATTAAAAATTAGCGTATTTTTATTATTCATCAAAATATGAAAGTTATCAGAAAAACATCAAAAATTTATCAAAAGTAAATTTTTATACCCTGATTCAAAAGAAGAATTTTATTTTGTCAAATTGAACTTATAAACATGTCAATAACTAGATTTAATGTGGGTGCGCCATCAAAAGGCGGCAAAACTGTATTTTTTGAAAAATATTTCTTTTATCCAAAAAAACTAATTTTGATTTTATACCTCATTCTAGAAAATGTATAAGTTGAATTAAAATGTTATAAAATTCAAAATTCAGTTAGTACTATTCATAACGGATAGTTTTAATAATATTTTAATAGCATATCATTGTTTAGTGAAACTCGGTATTGCGTATGACGCAAGCTATCGAGGAAGGTCGTGGTTGCGTGTAAAGCAAGGAAAGCTAGTGTTGTGTGTAGTGAAAGATTCTTTTGATGATTTATATAACATAAAAACAAAATATTTCTCATAAAAGTCTCGGGTGTTACATTCTACCCCCCTTAAAATGAATTTCGCCCTTGAAATTCGTCACTTTTTAACAAACAGATGAGGATACCTCTCCCCCATAATATCCTCAAGCTCCCATGTAGCTTCTTCTAATTGGTGGTTCCTCTATAAAACTTTCACCAAGCGAGTGGTCTTGTTTCGTAGGACTTTTTCGCTACACTCCAGAATCTCTATCGGCTATTCTTCATAAGAAAGTTCTTGCTCCAGCGGTACAACTTCTGAGCTGAGTACATGTGAAGGATCAGGTGTGTACTTTCTCAGGAGAGATACATGGAACACATCGTGTACTTGAGAGAGATTCGGTGGAAGTGCCAATCGGTAAGCTACCTTCCCAACACGATCCAGTATTTCGAAAGGACCGGTATATCTAGGGCTCAACTTCCCCTTCTTTCCAAATCTCATGACCCTCTTCCAAGGAGATATTCGTAAGAACACTTTATCACCCACTTTAAACTCTAGGTCTTTTCTTTGGTTGTCGGCATAACTTTTCTGTAGACTCTGAGCTGCTCTTATGTGTTGTTGAATAGATCGGACCTTTTCTGCCATCTCATCAACAAGATCAGGTCCTAATAGCTTTCTTTCCCCAACTTTATCCCAGCAAGTTGGAGTCCTGCATTTATTTCCATAGAGAGCTCCATAAGGAGCCATCTAAATACTGGAGTGAAAGCTATTATTATAAGAAAATTCCACCAAAGGTAGGTGTTGATCCCAACCACCTTTGAAATCCATAGAGCAAGCTCTCAACATATCTTCTAGAGTTTTAATTGTTCTCTCAGACTGACCATCTTTCTGAGGATGATAAGCAGTGCTGAAACTCAACTCTGTATCCAGAGTATGCTGAAGACTTCGCCAGAACTTCGAGGTAAATCTCGGATCCCGATCAGATATAATATAAAGTGGTACTCCATGCAATCTTACCACTTCCTTTACATATATCATGGCAAGATGATCCAGAGATAAATCCTCTCAAATAGAAATGAAGTGTGCAGACTTGGTAAGACGATCAACTATGACCCAGATAGCATTATTGCCTTTGGATGTTTTAGGAAGTCCTGTGAAAAAGTCCATAGTGATGTTTTCCCATTTCCATTCGGGTATGGGTAATGGTTGTAACATCCCCTTAGACTTCTGTCTCTCAGCTTTAACTTGCTGACAAACCAAGCATCGAGAGTCATATTCAGCAACATCTCTTTTCATGCCATCCCACCAGAAGTACTCTTTCAGGTCCATATACATCTTCGTGCTTCCAGGATGAATAGAGAATGAAGAACTGTGAGCCTCATCCAGTAGCTCCTTCTTTAATTTTGGGATGGGAGGAACACAAACCCGATTCCTGGACTTTATTATCCCATCACAATCAAGGTTGAATTCAGGAACATTTCTCACCTTCTTTTGTAACTCGACATCTTCTTTCTGTGCCTCTTTAATCTTCATATGTATAGATGTTTGAACATTCATTTGATAAAGATAAGATTTTTCCCCTTCCATTATAATTCCAAGATCCATCCTTTGTAAATCCATAAATATTGGATCTTTTGTGATCCTCATCATGGATAAACTGGCATGGTCTTGTCAACTTAATGCATCTGCCACCTTGTTTTCTCTCCCAGGGTGGTAATGAATTGAGCAGTCGTAATCCTTAATCAGCTCCAACCATCTTATTTGGTGCATATTCAGCTCCTTTTGTGTAAAAATATACTTTAAACTTTTATGATCAGTATAAATATCACACCTTTCACCATAAAGGTAATGCCTCCAAATCTTTAATGCAAAAATTACCGTAGCTAACTCCAAATCATGAGTTGGGTAATTTTTCTCATGGATTTTCAACTGTCGTGAGGCATAAGCTATCACCATATAATTTTGCATAAGAACACACCCCAATCCATTCTTGGATGCATCACGGTAGATCACAAACATTTCTCCACTACAAGGCAGTGTGATCACAGGTGCACTGGATAACCTTATTTTCAACTCCTTGAAATTATCTTCACATTCCTCCGTACAAACAAACTTAACTCCTTTCCGAGTCAACCTGGTGAGTGGATTATATAATCGTGAAAAATCTTTCACAAAACGTCAATAATATCCAGCCAAACCAAGAAAACTTCGGATCTCGGTTACTGTTGTTGGTCTCGACCGTCTTTCGATAACCTCTATTTTTGGTGGATCCATAGATATCCCCTCTTTTGAGATTATGTGGCCCAAAAATGCAACTTTTTGAAGCAAAAATTCACACTTGGTAAATTTGGCATAAAGTTTCTCCTTTCTCAGGGTCTTCAATATAATTCTCAAGTGCTCTTCATGTTCTTCCTTGCTCTTTGAATAAACAAGAATATCGTCTATAAAGACTACCACAAACTGATCAAGATAGTATCTAAAGACTCTATTCATCAGATCCATGAAGATAGCAGGGGAATTAGTAAGACCAAATGGCATCACTATAAATTCATAGTGTCCATACCTTGTACGGAAAGTCGTCTTTGGTATATCCTCCCTTTTGACCCTTAATTGATGATACCCTGAACGAAGATCAATCTTGGAAAAGTATTGAGCTCCTCGTAGTTGGTCAAATAAGTCATCAATGCACAGGAGAGGATATTTGTTCTTGATAGTGATCTTGTTAAGTTCTCGATAATCAATGCAGAGTCTCATTGATCCATCTTTCTTATTAACAAATAGAACAGGTGCTCCCCAAGGTGACGCACTAGGGCGTATGAACCCCTTATAAATATTCTCTTGGAGTTGCTTCTTCAATTCCTGCAACTCAATTGGGGCCATTCTATAAGGTGTCTTTGAAATAGGCAAAGCACCCGGTACGAGTTCTATTGAAAACTCAACTTCACGATTTGGTGGAAGACCCGGTAATTCCTTCGGAAATACATCATCAAACTCCCGTACAATGGGCATATTCTTAATTGTGAGTTTCTCACCAACCATTTGAGATAAATAACCTTCATTAAGTGGATTCCAGACCCATAAGATGGAAGAAATTTCCACTAGAAGTTTATGTTCATCCTTGCATCGATAGACGATCATAGATTGATCTGGAATATGAAATGTGACTTCCCTTCTTTGGAAATTGATATGAGCTCCATATAAAGAAATCCAATCCATGCCAAGAATCACATCAAATTCCACTATAGGAAGGATCACAAGATTTTCAGTAAGCACTTTCCCACAAACTTCAATCGGGGAAGAATTATAAACTTTTTATGCGACTGTTGTGCCATTAGGTGTTGTCACAGCTAACTCAACATCTAATTGTTGAGGTAATATGGTGATACCCTTAGAAAATTCTTCAGAAATAAAAGAGTGGGTGGATCAATAATCAAATAAAACATTTGATACTTTATAGTGGATGGTAAGTGTACCTTTCACCACATCGTTATCGTACTCCACATCGCTGATAGAAATTGCATGTGACTTTCCTTTGTCTTTAGCCTTAAGAGTTTGTTGACGTCGACCATCATCATCAACCCTTTGATTTGGGCATTGATTGGCATAATGCCCCATCTCCTTACACTTGAAACATTGAAGTTTAGTAGGTTCATTCTGTGTATCCCTTCCTTTTTTTGCATCATTAGACATCTTCTTCCCATCATCGCGGCATTCAAATGCCCGATGACCTTCCTTTCCACATTTGAAACATTTACTTGTCCCTTTAATACAACTCCCTCCATGTTTCTTTCCACACTTTGAGCATAAGGGAAATCTCATATTCTTTTCAGTGTGTTCTTTAGATTTTCCTTTGAATTCCATTTTCCTCTTCTTATCAAACCCATATGACTGATGGGTTACTCCAATCTCCATCTCGACTTTGAGAGCACATCGAACGATTTCCTCGTAGCTATTGAAGTCCCTTATGGCTAACGCCCTTTGAAGACTTGGTTTTAAGCCACTAAAGAATCGATCGATCTTACTCTCAGGTTGGATAATAATACCAGAAGCGTACCTTGAAAGTCTTGTAAAATTTGCTTCATAGGTACCAACAGATTCATCATCCTTTTGCTTCAGTTCAAGAAACTCTTTCTCCATCTTTGTTTGGAAAATACGAGGGAAGTACTTATTGAAAAATAAGTTCTTGAACTCATCCCATTCCATGGACTCAATTTCATCCCTTTGCCTCGTATTCTTAATAAGATTCCACCATTGATCAGCATCACCTTCCAAACGATACACTGCTAAGATGACTTTATCATGCTCAGAACATTGAAGAACTGAAAATATCTTTTCAGTAGTACTAATCCATTATTCAGCAACTAATGGATCAGTAGACCCACTGAATGAAGGAGGACGCTGTCTCATGAAGGATTCAACAGAATTTTGCTTCTTCCTTTGCTCGTTTTGAATTCCTGCATGATTCATATCTTGAGAAAGTTGTGTGAGCATGGCTACAAGATTTTTCATTCCAGCTCCCATAACGTTTGGTTTCTTAGGGGGACAATCATTTCATTGCCCGTCGCATTCTGCATTAACACAGTTCCTTCAGGTTCTAGCCATTGACTAAAACCAATAAGAATAGTGTGATCAACACTAATTATAATAGGAAAACCACATAATCAAGAATAAAATTTCACACTTAAGGTCTTATACTAGGTTATTCATGGCCATTTCTAAAACACTAAGATTGTGTTCTGTGCTTAGAATTATCTTTAGGGTTCTTACTAAGGCTTTCACATCCTAGTTTCCAAAGGTTGACTATACCTTTCCTCTGATACCAACTATAATGACTCATACTTTACATACATTGTTAATACTTCAAAATTGAAGCGTACTTATTACATCATATAACAAAACCACGAAAGGACCATATAGGTATAGTGTCTTTAGAAACTGGGAAACATAAACAACTAGTTCATAAAGCGTCTACACTGTCTCCCATTTATTTCATCATATCTATAGTCCATTTTGGAATATCTTACTTAATAACCTTCTTCATGACATGGGGAGAGAAAACATACAAAAGGGTGAGCTCAAATGCTCAGTAAGGGTAAAAAAAAGAAATATCTATCACATCATATTCATAAGAACATAACATTTTGGAAATCTTAACCTGCAAAAGAGATCATAATATCATAACATGGGATAAATCATAGTAGTGAAATGTAATCTCAATAATAATAACTTAAAACATGAAACTTTGTGACATACACACATAATCATATAGAATCATTTCTTATTAGTCAAGACTCATTACCAAGACTATCTTAGTGGATAAAGTCCATTTCTGAACCGAGTTCAATCCTCGTTTCAGTCCTATTTCACTGAATCGGTATAACCTACCATTCCAGCCATGTCTATATCATGAGAAATAAAATCTTTACCCAATGAATTGGAGGGAGATATAGGTCCCACCCATCTCATAATGATACTATTCTTATGTGTGCCACAAAATCATAAATCATACATCATCGCATAACCCATGTAGTAAAAATGGGAATCTTAAACATCATGACATCATAAAACAATTCATATAAGATAAAGGAATTCATAAAAATAATTCCATCACAATATAATCAAATCAATGTAATAATAGGGATAGAAACATAACCCTATATTATCTTAGATGGAAAATAATTTTGATAAAACACTTGAACTCCATTCTTGAGAAAAATATCCTTTCTACTTCAAAAACATTTTCCTTTCTTAACATGTCATACAATTTTAAACTAAAAAAAATTGATTAAAAATAAACTTGAAAACTTGTAAAGGAAGCTTCTTGGAAATAATGTTTTCAAAATCCATTCATTCTGTATAATTTAAAAAGAAACATTCTTCTCGTACTTTTGTCGGAAAAGTCAAAAAGTACCTCATACGAAAAACGACAAAAGATTCCTTTCATATCCTTTACTAAAAACTCACCGAAGGGTAAAATTGGATTTAAACAATTGTATGTGGATGTAAACAATATTTCATATTGAGGGAACATGGATGTGGATGATAAAATACACCCCAGTAAATACCAAAGTATAAACAATCTCGGATAAAAATGAGATTGTGATATTTCCCTTACCTTAGGTCTGATTCATTTCGTAAGTGTCTGAACCTCCTGTATAATGATTTAAATAATGTTATTGATTATTCTAGAATCATATTCATTGTTATGATATCATATATGGTCATATTCTTAGCTTATTAATCGTAATATTTCATTGCTACTTGTTATTCGGGCGTTTATTACTTTTTGTTCTTATGCGTGTTTTGTCGAATAAATTCTTATTCTTCTTATTAGGTTATAGATACCTTATTTCCAGAATGGTATTAGTGTAATATATATCATATTAATTCATTAAATTCATCTATATAATCATTATGCAATGAAGATCATGTAGAACGAGTCGCATCACATCGTGGAGACGGTATTCCGTACGTACGCACGAGCGATGATATCATTCCCATGATCGTGGAATTGTATTGGAGTGTATGTATACTATTTCAGAATGAATATCAATTTACAATAATCATATATATTCATTATTTATACCATTATACCCATCCAATTAAGGTGGTGGCGGAAAATAGATTACACCACGGTGTGGAGACAGTATTCCGTACGTACGCATGCGCGATGATTTCATTTTCCGTAGGATGGATATATGGTGAAATAGGGTTTTTTCATACTTATAATAACATATCATTATATGATTTATACTGATGTTATTAATTCATAATGAAACAACTAAAGAAGAAGAAGTGGAAGAATAAATAAAGATGAAATAATCCGTAACGGACATTACCTCTTCTTTGAAGTGCTTCTTTGAGACCTCCTTTTAGGGCACTAAAATAGGTCTTTGAAGAAGACCAGAACCTCTAGGATGTTTCTAGGGAAGTGTAGAGGAGAAATTGGCAGGGTTTGGCCGAGCTTGAAGGCTCAAAGTGGTGTGAGGAAGAGAGGGAGGAGGTGCCCTTTTATAAGGGAGGAGAGGGGCACCTTTGGAAATATAAGAAATATTAGTTTATATTAAATTCCAACCCCACATAAAAACATCAAAAATGACTCATATCCGAATATTAGATGAGCTAGGGTTGTAATCTCATCAACCAATAAAATTTAGACATGTTATGAATTTATTTTAAACATTATAAACATGATTTATCCTTATTTATCAATTTAATTTTATTTGTGGTAATAATATTCTAAATTTTAAATTATTATAAATAATTACATATGTGTTGTGAATTTTCCATAATTTTACACTTTATGATATTTTAGACCATATAAATTTTAATTTATAATTTTTAAATATTTTTGTGATTTTTAAACAATTTTATAATATGTTATTTTTATAAAATAACAATAGTGTCAATTTTGACACTATTCATTTATTTGAATTTAAATAAAATATATATAGAAGATATGTTCGAAATAAAAGCTTTAATAGATCCATAAAATGTCATAGGTATGTAGAAAATTAGTGGATCACATTAAATAGTTCATATAGTATTTATTTTATTATTTTTAAAACCATTTATTTGATATTTTAATTAATAAAATGATTTCAACATCACTATTGTGTCATAATTAATGATAATTATTTAATCACTAAAAATTCTAAATGAATTCCTATTATGTAGATAATTGTATTAGAGTTCTGGAGACTATTCATGTTCGAAGTTTCGTTAAGTTTATCAACAAATTAAAATTATTATACTTATAAGATTTAAGAAAGTGACATGTTGTCACATTCTTTGGTTTTAATAATAATTAAATTATTTTCATGGACAAAAGTCCATTAAATGAATCTAATCCAACCCTTCGGTGATATGGGTCGACTTTTAGTCATCCAATAGGATTTTTGCAGGTGTTAGGTTAATTTTATAATCTTATATTTACCCTTAATTACCCGATTTACCTTTAACTATAGTAAATAAAATTTACCGTAGTTACTATTCATAATGCCCAAAAATAAAAAGTAGCCTATTAACATAATTTGGACCCACTGATTCTGAATATGGAATCCATTTTTCAAAATTCAAAACATATAAGTTGTAGTAATTAATTTAAGATAAATCCTGTTGTTAAGAAAATGGGTTTTAGAAGTTAAAACATTGCCAAAGATTGAAATGTTTTTACCTATGAATTCAATGTGAAATTATTGTTAATTCCATACATTATATTAAATGGTAAAATTATATTCTATGTATACTTTAAAACCATTAAATATTATAATTTATCCATATAAATTATCACAATGAAAAAAGTTGTTTTTAATTAAAAATTAGCGTATTTTTTCTATTCATCAAAATATGAAAGTTATCAGAAAAATATCAAAAATTTATCCAAAGTAAATTTTTATACCCTGATTCAAAAGAAGAATTTTATTTTGTCAAATTGAACTTATAAACATTTCAATAACTATATTTAATGTGGGTGCGCCATCAAAAGGCGGCAAAACTGTATTTTTTGAAAAATATTTCTTTTATCCAAAAAAACTGATTTTGATTTTATACCTCATTCTAGAAAATGTATAAGTTGAATTAAAATGTTATAAAATTCAAAATTAAGTTAGTACTATTCATAACAGCTAGTTTTAATAATATTTTAATAGCATATCGTTGTTTAGTGAAACTCGGTATTGCGTATGACGCAAGCTATCGAGGAAGGTCGCGGTTGCGTGTAAAGAAAGCCAAGCTAGTGTTGTGTGTAGTGGAAGATTACTTTGATGATTTATATAACATAAAAACAAAATATTTCTCATAAAAGTCTCGGGTGTTACACATTTCCCCGTAGCATACTCCATATCAAAGTTTAATGTTTGAAACTATTCTACCCAAAACCTCTTATGAAACTTCAATTCATGCTAGGAAATATATGTTGCATACTCTTATGGGATATATATATTACCAATATATCATTGAAGAGTTAGTGTCTCTAATATTTCAATGCATAAACCACCACCACCAAATCTAGGTCAGTCATGTGTAGGGTAGTTCTACTTAGTGGGTTTCACGTGAAGAGACTCCTAAAAAACTACCTTATCGCCATATATTATAATATCTCTCAAACCAATGCCCAAAATGTCACAAAACAATGCATACCCAACTCAAGGATCTGGAATATTCAAAATAAAATCCAATATAAAACTTTTCTTCATCTTTAAGAAGACTTCTTCACACTACTATATCCATTAAAACATGACTCCCTTCATGGTAAGTGTGGTCTTGGGAACTTATAGGTGAGAAAATTCTTGAATAAACCTCTTATATTACCCACCCAACTTAAGGAAACTCCAAATATAAAAAATGTTTCATAGTCATTCCCAAGATATTATTATATAATATTTTTCTAGATCAACTAATATTCCTACTTGATAAAATACATTCCTAATAAAGTCCACCTCTTGTATCCCAAAGTGGTACTTTGAATATTTTGAGTAAAGAATAAGTTCTTGATGCATACTCAATACAATATCAATGTTTCTAGAATTTAATTATAATGTATTGGAATATATAAAGATTCCATCAAAAAACACAACAACAAAGGATTCTATGTATGGTAGAAATATATTTTTAATGAGGTCCATGAGCACTATCGGGGAATTCTTCAATCAAAAGGGAATAATGAGATACTCATCCAGTATGTACCTACAACTAAACATTTTTTAGGTATGTATTACTATTTAAACTAATGTAAATGATATCTATAACATAGATCAGTCTTTGAAACCCATTGGGATCCCCTCAAATAGTCATAAAAGTCATCAATTCTTGGAAATGGGTACCTGTTCAACATAATGATCCAGTTAAACTTATGGTAGTCTACAAAAATATGAATAAAATCATCCTCCTTCTGAGTAAAAAAACTAGATCACCCCAAGGGGAAGTGCTCAGTATGATGAAGCCTTTATCCTTGAGATCATCTATATTCACCTTTAACTCTTTCATCTCAATTGATTCTATACAATATAGTGGAATTGATATGGTTCATTCACCAAAAATAATCTCAATATCGATCTCCACTCCCATGTGTGGAGGTAACCCTGATAAATCCTCTAGAAATACACCTCAATACAATTATAACATAGGTGGGAAAAAGTATAGAGTAACCATATGGTCTACTAAAGGGATCATGCTAACCATATATACTGGAAAAAGATTTTCTTAGATAAGGATTTGGTCCCAATCTACCTACCCTAGCATCCAATTTACCGATCAATAATAACATTTCCCCTTTAGAAGATATAATAGTCACTCATCATAGGTAAGAATCTATGTGTGTCGGGATGCTAGTCAATCGGTCCATAAAAAGTATTACATTAAATCTTGACATCTCCAAAATCATGAAACACCATGCATGCTTGAAGTCAGCAACTACCATCAGAAATTATAGACATGTATGAAGATGATCCAGTTTCATTCCAATGGGTTTATTGATATATATAAACTCATAAGAGTATTTAATCAGTACATCTAACCTAGTAACCACTTGAGAAGATATGAATTAATGGGATAATATTTTCAAACAAAGAAACTAATAGAGTGGAAGAAATGAGGACAATACCTCTAACCATCATTGGTCCCTCTTCACTGTCATCTAAATCCTAATCAGACACATAATACCTATTAGAAGCTACTCCATGACACCCTATAGGATCATGAGTCACCATATTCACTAACCCTTTTTGCTTTTTCACCTTCTACTAAGGTATCATTCCTACCTTTTTTGTTCACATATGCAAAGACCTATCACGATACTATTTCATATGCCCGGTCATTATACGAAGGTGAAATGTCTTTAGAGAATATGCACATTCATTGAGAAATTTTCCCTTCCTCCTATAGTTATATCATTTAGTAGAGTCACATCCCATATAGAGATTTTAGGAAACTCTACTCTCCTTTGACTATCGATCATAGTCCAAGATTCAATATTTTGACTTCTTATTATTCTTCCCCTATTATGAAATGGATAATGCACCTGAGAAATTCCATGTCATACCATTAGAAGTTTTTAAGAGACCTTAAAATCTATCTTCATTGATTCCCTTATCGATTGTCAGATCCTTATGAACCTTTACAGTATCATTTGTTAGATTGAAGTACCAAACATGTCTTCTTAGCTATGGGTGAAGACCAGTCTTTAACTTTATATCATTATAAACCTCCTTCCATGAAAGAAGAGGGGGAATGTAAATCAACTTGGTGAAGCATGTTTAATAGGAAGACACAATCATTATCCCTTACTTGAGCTCCATGAACTCCCGAGCAAGGTCTATCATTATTGCATCTCGAAATAAATCCTTGAGAAAATATCCTTCAAAGTTTCCAAGTCATACCCTTTCATTTATCAACATGTGGCATGGAATACCACCATTGTCTGGATACACCTTGAAACATAAAGGATTCAATATTGAACTTCCTTCCCTTTAGGGTCTCCACTAGATTGAAGATCCTCCCAATGACCCATATCCAGTCTGTTAGAGTTTGTGTCCTAGGACCAACTGACTGGACTTTAATTACATATACATTTTATGTATTTAATATTAATTTAATGTCTTATTACATATTTTTCATTATTTATGCATGGATTTAGTGTAATAATTTCCTATAATAATGGTCTCATTGATATGGTCATAGATGTTCCCCACTAGGATGAGAACCTTTACGTTCTATGACAATATTCTTAATATAGTTTTGTGGTCAGATAACATACTATGATGGGACACATAGTATTTAGACAGCTAGGTGAGATTACTCATAAGTGGATGAGGCTTCTTCTCTAGAATTTCATACATGGTAATCTCCAAGATGGGAGATTATGAGAACAAACCCACCAGTAAGAGTTCTTTATGTTTTGGTGTCATCTGATATTCCTATCTATGACTGTGTGTAATGGTGCTTATATTTTAATATTATCATTAATGTATTTCAAGACTCACAAATGTATATTTACTAACCGAAACTGTCATGCCATTTTTTGGAGGAATAATGGTATATTGGGTGTGTTAATATTGACATGTAATTAATGGATAAGTTGGGGAATGATTTTTCACTCCCATCATTATTTAAGGTGATATCCCGAACCTTTGATTGGAATAGAACCATCACATTAAATTCCATGTCCACGGTGTAATGATGTGTTTATATTAGATGACACAATCATGCAACCTGTTTGATGAGATATTATGATAAAGGGATTATATTACATAGTGAGAATTCATATGTGGTTGACGATGTTGCGAAATTATGTTCTTTCACTTTTTTCTTTAACCTATTGTTAGACGTTAATCTTGGACATTAGGCAAGTCTGCTTAATACCAATGAGAAATAATATTAGAGTGTCATGCTCTAAATGTTTCCATTCATATAGATTAAATTTTATTTGAGTTTATTGAATGGAATAAATATTATTCTCAAGTATGATGAATAATTTTATTCAAGTCATATTGGTCAAATAAATTAAATAAAAATTTATTCACCAGAATGTAAATAAAAATAAATTTATATATTTTATTTAATATTTAGTAATTATTTTTTTGGAATTATATGAATGTGATATTTATTTTTCAATGTAATTTTATTCTGGTGTTCAATAAATTTAAGAGTAGTTTAAACGGACCATGACAATGTCCGGTGACAAATATTAATTAACAAGCCAGTTAAATAATATTTTTTTATTATGCAAGTTGGAACATGACACAAAATAATAGTATTATCATTATTATTATTATTAAATGGGTTTATTAAAGGTAATAAATTTTATTTAATGGTCTAAATTCAATTAAATAATATTTTAACTTAAATCTTAACTCTATAAATAGACAGTTATGTCTATTGTGTAGAGTATCCAAAATTGGGAATATAGAATTTTTGCACAAAACGAATTCTCTCTCAAATCATCCTCTCTCTCCATCTCAAGAACATGAATCTAAAGATAGATTTGATCAAGGCTAAAGAATGAGTTATCAAAAACAAACAATGTAAGACATTAGAATCATTATGCTAGAACCCATAGATCGAGTAGTGTTTCTCATAGATCATAGGACCATGTGTGGATCACCACTAGAGAGATTTTATCCTTGGATCATCATAGTGAAATGAAGGTAATATGAAAGGTTCTTTTAGGATGATTTACATTCACCAATAAATAAAGTTCCTTAGCCCAGGTATTTATTTATTCAAATACTAAATAAATTATTTATAAATTTTCTATGAAAGATCCTCTCCCTTGGTTTCGAGAAACAACTATTAAAATAAATGTTAATATATCTCCCACCACTTCATGCTTTCACTACACTTGGAACCAACACAATAATCCATATCATGAGGTCCTTTAGTTCCCTATAATGATAAGAATTTTAGATATATAATTCATGAACATAATCAACCATCATCAGCCTTACCCTATGGGATCCTCCACCCAAAATAGGCACTAGTTGAAAGAGTATCAGCTAGACTAGTTTTATATCTTGATTTGATAGAGAAACCAAGGGATCATGATCATTTTTATCTTCCTAGATAATAGGTGGTTATGATGTCTATAACAAACATCTATTAAGTTGAATTTCATAATATTCTAGAGAACCCTTAGATAATTTCAATAGATAAAATCATAATTTTAATAACATATCATAGGCACACATAAGGGTTCACAATGAGGTTTAACTTAAGATCCTGCCAACAATAACAACTCATAACCCCCTAAGTACTACCCCAAAACTAATACAAGCCTATGCTACCTGTACATTATTCATAGACACATATATACACTCAAGCATAAAACTCTATGACTCAAATAAAATAATGCAATAAATAATACACCAACGAAAATATAATAATTTTAATTGGAATTTAATTATTTAAGATATACCTAATACAAGAAATATGAAGATGTAATGTGATCCTATATGCCTTAACATGATGTATGACTTCAAAAAAAATTACATAAATGTTTATACCAACATCATGTGTATCACCCAAGTTGAGTTTTATCAATAGTAACATCAAACAACAAATACACAAATTCTTACTTTATGGGAACTCATTATTCCACTATATATTGTTGGACAGGAACTGACATAGTTCCCCTTCCTAAGTTCCAACCACCCAATATCTTTTCTACCTTATCTCAAATATAAGAAAATAGAAGAAACAAGTTTGTGATCCTAGTGCTCTAATACCATTTTGTAACACCCTGGACCAAACCACCAGGTCCAAGTAGGAAAACAACATGGCCACATGTGTTCCTCCCCATACATAAGATTTTTTCGACTAGTGGTGAGGTATAGAGATACTAAATGGGGATATTATCCCCTCAGTACTAGGTAAAAATTAGAGTATAATTATATAATTGATAAAAAATAAACAAAAAATCATGAATAAATAAATAAACATCAGATAAATAAAATCATACATGAAAATAACAACCCATATAGTATCAATATGGAATATCAGATAGATAAAACAAAACTAAAAAAAGAATCCAAGTATGGGTTAAATTCACTAAGAAAAATCTATATCATACATCCAACCCAAATTCCATCTAGCAATGTATGCATCCTCTTATTAAACCTACTCAACCATCCACCACAAGGTCCTTCCTTTTCAATGGATCTCTAGTTATGAAATCTATAAGCACACTAAAATTCCCAAGTAGTGACTATCTACAAGACTAAATAATTCACCAAAAATGGTCCTTAACATAATTTAATAAGATATACTGGTAAAATATATATTTGTGCATAAAATGAAAGTAAATAGGGTAGAAATAACATCAATTACATCACACAAGAACAAAAAAAATATCTGTTCCTCAAAGACTGACTCTAACTACTACAACACCATGATGGAAGGAATTCCAACTAGATTCCTAACACATCCCCCTTAATAGGATAGTACAAAAACATGGATGGAACATCCCCCTTAATGGGATAGCGCAATGTCATCCACACACTCATCTGACACATACCACTTGGTGGATATTCGGTTAGTCTCAACCTCTATGCTCAACTATAGGAGATAGAAGAACATCACATATAACAACCCTACTCTTTATTACATACTTAAACATGATTTATTACATAAACGTGTACTTAAGAAAACTCCAAGGATCAAGAGGTATAGTATCTTGGGAAATTAGGAACATTACATAAAAACTTAAAACATGAAATATAATATATTTATTTCAAACTTCATTGATATGACCAACTCATTCCTTCGTACTTAACACTTCATGGGATAACCTGAGTACATTCATAAGATATGGGTGAGTTATAAATCTTAGTAAGGGAGTAAACAAGGAATAACGTGAAAAATAAAAAACATGTTATCCAATAGGCATATCATGGAGCATCATAGAAACATGAACATAAAGGCATGATATAGCATGATTATCATAACATGGAAATGTGGCAATAACATACAACATGATATTAGCATGAACCAAGGCTCATTGCACATGGATTAGCATAAGAAAACCTACATTTCACATGAATTATCATGACTAAACCCTTATTTAATATGGATTAGCATGAGTAAACCCTCATTGCACATGGAGAATCATGATGCGAAACATTACACAATGCATTGGATCACTATCAGGGCACACCCTTTATAAATATTTCATTTCATGCATAAGTGTGCCACATGGATTATATACCATGGAATAATTCAACATCATATATTATTCCATTATTAATAAATGTGGAATACATAAATGTAAGTAAAATTCAATATGTATATGTGAATAATGGAAAATACCCTTGATAGAGAAATGGGTATGGTATTCACTACCTGCTGATTTTGGCTTGGAAAATCGCAGTGCAATTTCGGCAGCATAACGACATCATATGGAAATTAATAAGTTGGATTGATGAGAGATAAAGGGTTCCCTAATAATTTATACATGAAATATACTATAATTGGATCATGGACCATAATATCCTAACATGTGAAATTTAATTTAGATGCATAATATGAGAGAAATACTTGAATGGAAATAAAAAGAGAGAAATCCCTTACACAATTTCAGCATGGTAACAGGTGTCTAGAGAAGTAACTAATGAGAGATAAAGTTTCGTATAATCTTTAAAAAATAAGTATAGAAGTAAGGGGAGGTTATAAATCATAACCAATAATTTTTAATTGAAAGTAAAAGGTTATTACAATATAAAGAAACTTGGAAAAAAATGAGAAAGGAAGGAATCCCTTACTTGAGTGTGTGACTTAAAAATATTGAAGAGGGGCTTCTTGAGAGATTAGGGAACCTTGGTAGGATTCAAGAGAGGGGATGGAAGAGTAGGGATGTTCTCAAAGTATTTTTAGTTAAGATAAGTGGGATATTGGGTGGTTTTATATAGGAAAGGAGAGGGAATTCTTTATTATTTAGGTTTTGGACACTATATAATAAAATATTCAAAACAACAAACCATCACTTGGATTTTTCCCATGGTTTCTTACAAAGGGGAGTGTTAAAAAATATTTTATAAGTCCAAGTTCCGAAAATATTAAAATATTATGGTTACTTATGTGGAGTTGAGTCACACTCTCAAGGAAATCATTTCAAAATGTTAAAATATTTTATTAGTCTTGTAGGGTCCACTAAGGCATTATAAAATAAGTAAAACGAATATAAATTCACATTATTTTAATGGGGAAAAATATATTTGTCTTATAATAACCATTATAGTATTTATTACATCATTTTGGGGTCATTATGATATCATAAAACACATATTTTATTTATACGGTATTTAATTTTTACCCAAAAATTCAATTTTTTCAGAAAATTATGAAAACTTATCTACTGTATAATTTCAAAATCCTGATTAAAAAAATAATATTCATTTCATCTAAATAATTTACTATATATGTGAATTTTAACTTTTAAAATGGAAAGTGACATTAATTAAAAATTCACAGGTTTTGATAGAAATATTTTTCAAACATTGATAAAAATTACATATTACTTAATAAAAATTATATACTCATTTATTATTCATAAAATTAATTTGATAATAATATTTTATTAAAATATTAATTATTTAAAATATTCATTAATTCCTTAAAATAAATTATTTAAAAATACATTTTCTATTTTATCGTATAAAAATATAACTCTTATCAAACCGATTACCAAATCATTTACAGATAAGGAACTGATATAATAATAATTTATAAGAACTTTTTTTATAATATTATTAATTAAAAAAATAGTTTAATATAATGTATATATTTCTCAAAAGCACCATTTTTACCAAAAAATACAGTTTATATAATTCATTATTATTTTAAGAAAACCTATTATCATAAAGTAATTGATGGAATAAGACTTTTATTTATAAAAAGGTATTACACAATAAGTAACTAATACCTTATTACATAACCCATTATAACACCCATATAAGACCTAAGGGTAAGGTGTGTGATGGTGACAGACTCTTGGGATGGCTCAAATAACATCACACGGGTGGTAATATCTATTAACTTGAACTTCTCCCATAGGCGATTCTGTTAAAGCTTAATGTGACGAATCATGGCATGGTCTTGGTCAAGAGTGAAGCCCAGTGATGCTACCTACTTTCCGAGCTTCGACAAATGAGCTTTGTATGGCCCGAGTCTACTAGATGATTCCATCCTCTCCTTTTTCTATGTCAAAATTATTTATTAAAACATTAACTTTATATCAGTTGTGTGATCATTATAAAATGGCTATATTATCAACGGTAATGATACTGGATGGTAATTTAAACCCAATAATAATAATAAAAAGAGTGCATGTGTCTTCTATATCCCTAATACATTAAAAGAAATGGAATTTTATTTATAAATTTTGGGGTCATCACAAAATTCCCCCCTTAATAAATTTCACCAATGAAATTTCTTTTTCCCACCCTAAAATAGATAAGGGTAACTCTGCCTCATCACTTCCTCAGGTTCTCATGTTGCTTCTTCAAACTTGTAGTTTTTTCACAACACCTTGATGAGGATAATCATCTTATTTCGTAGAACTTCTTCTCTATGATCTAATATCTTAACCGACATATCTTCATATGAGAGGTCATTCTCTAATGGTACCACCTCTGGATTGAGTACATGTGATGGTTCAGGTATGTACTTGTTCAAGAGTGATACATGGAATATATCATGTACTTGAGATAGGTTTACTGGGAGTCCCAGTAGATAGGCCACCACAAATATGCGATCAAGGATCTTAAAAGGTTCTATGTACCTTGGACTAAGCATTACCTACTTCCCAAATATAATAACTCTCTTCCATGGTGATATGAAGAGTAATACCATGTCTCCGACATCAAATTCTAGGTCTCATAGATGATTTTCATCATAGTTCATTTTTCGACTCTGAGCATCTTTAATGTGTAGTTGGATGGTCTTATCCTTCTCCACCATTTCTTTGACCATTTGTAGACCTAGAAGTTTTTTCTACCGAACTTCATCCCAACAAGCTAGTTTTCTGCACCTCTTCCCATAAAGGGCTTCATAAGGATCCATTTGGATGCTCGAGTGGAAACTATTGTTGTAATATAAATAAACAAGAGTAATATATTGATCCCATACTCCTTTTAAGTCCATTGAGAATGATCTCAAAAATTCCTCAAGTGTTTGGATAGTCTGCTCAGATTGGCCATCAGTTTGAGGATGATAAGTCGTACTGAAGTTCAGTTCAGTATTCAGAGTGTGTTGGAGACTCTTCCAGAACATAGAGGTGAATCTTGGATCTCGATCGGTTGTAATTGATAGTGGTAATACATGAATCCTTAACACTTCTCTTATGTATATCCATGCTAGTTTATCTAATGATAAATCCTCTCTAATTGTAATGAATTGTGTAGTGTTTGTAAGATTATCCACAACAACCCAGATAGCATTGTTTCCATTAGATGTCTTTGGAAGTCCGATGACAAAGTCCATGGTTATATTCTACCATTTACATGTTGGTATGGGTAATGGTTACATCATCCCCTTATACTTCTTCATCTCATCCTTCACTTGTTGACATACTAGGAACTCTGATGTATACTCAACATTCACCTTCTTCATGTTATCACACCAATAATTCTCTAGGAGATCTCGATACATATTTGTGTTTCCTGGGTGAATAGAGAAATTAGAATTATGTGAATCATCCAAAAGTTATTTATTTAACTATAAATTTAGTGTAACACACAGTCTTGACCCAAATCTCACAATTCCTTCTTCATTGACATTGAACTACTAGGATTTCTCTTTTTTTGATAGTTTACACTTTCTTCTAAATTCCCACATCATCCTTTTGAGCATCCTTTAACCTTTCCAAAATAGATGGTTGAGAAATAATTTATGAAAGTATTGATGGTGTTCCTTTATTTATGTTTTCCATGTCCATATTCATTAAATCTAAGAATATTGGATCATTTTAAATTCTCATCAATGATAGAATCGTTGGGTCCTTTCTACTTAGACTATCAACCACTTAGTTTTCTTTCCTAGGGTGGTAATGGATTGAGGGGTAATATTATTTGATCTGCTCTAACCATATTCATTGGTGCATATTTAACTCTTTCTATGTGAATATATACTTGATGATTTTTTGATCCGTATATATTTCACACATTTCCACAAAGAGATAATGTCACCAAATTTTCAAAGCAGAGATCACTGCAGCCAACTCCAGATCATGTATTGGATAGTTCTGTTCATGAAAATTCAATTACCTTAAACCACACGAAATGACTTTGTCTTCTTGACTCAAATTACATAAAATGGGGAATAATAAAATTTTCAAGAAGAAAATTCCCACAAACATCAACATGTGATGCAACACTTATAGAAGTTTATCCCTAATGATTTAATATCATTTCTGTTGGGGACTCAATGTTCTTTGAAAACGTAAAATATTTACTAATAGGACATGAATTGAAATACATTACAACATAAACTACTTTGAAGTAGTGGTTACATATAATTCATTCATCATTATCCATCTTAGAATAGGAATTATCGTTCTATCTTTATCAAGGAGATTGTTGATGCTCATCATGATTCTCATCCCTTGCAATAGAGTATTGTCTTGGGTAATGCCTAAAATCTCCAATTTTATAGCTTATAATTTTATTTGATGTTGTAGATGGAAATTTGTTTCCATTCAACACATTATCCATTTTTTCATGAAAATTGGCTACTTTTTTCCCTTCCATTCCACACATAAAACATCTTCTAGTCCCTATGTGACATATCCCTTGGTGCCTCTTTCCACACTTACTACACGAAGGATATTGGGAATTAATTCCCTTATCACCTTTATTAGATGAACTTTTGTGATATGTTGTCTTCATATTCCTTTATTTCCATAGTAATTCAACAAAGTTATAATTGTTAATCATGATTTTTGATAACTGCTTTGGCATAATCATGATATGTCCTACTTGAGCTCCCATTTGATTGGTAATCTCATTGGGATATTTATCACATTTCCTTTCGCATTGGTTTTTATCCCGATTCCTTCTATTACCAACCATTGGCTAGAATAAAAGTAAAATTATGAGTAAGTATTTTAAATTATTAAACACATAAAAGGGAATCCCATGAAAAAAGGGATAACTTATAAATTACATTTATTTCATTAACTTATGAATTTCTAGGCTTCATCATTAGTTATCCATGATCTATTTCCTAATATATATTCTTATGGGATTTTTTTATTTCTCCTTTAATAATGTTTCATACCAAGATTATGAATTTTCATAATCATATAATTGGGAGAGTCGAACCAAGAGTACAGAAAGGCCCGTTTTTGTGCACCAATTCCTGTTTGAGTCTAGCTCAAAGCGGTGTTTTTAGGTTTTACCCCTAGATACATTTGTGCCAGATCCACCTCTACTTGTCTGTATCCAAACAAGGATATATTTTCATGATAAACCACTTAATATATACTCACCAAAATTTAGGTATTTTTTTCTTATACTCAGATTTATCCCTAAGGCTTTCAATAGAGTTTTATTACCATGATCCCAAAAATAATTAAACATATCCTTTGATACCAACTATAACAACCATGCTCATTATTACACAGTTAAACATGATTTATCACATAAAATTGTACTTAAGACAACATAGAGGATCGAGAGTAATAGTGTCTTGGTAAATTAGGAACATTAAATAACAACTTAAAACATGAAATACAATATCTTTATTTCAAACTTCTTTGACATGACCAACTTATTCCTTCATACTTAACATTGCATGGGATAACCTGAGGACATACATAAGAAAGGGGTGAGCAATAAAGCATAGTAAGGGGGTAAAAAGGCATAACATGGAAAATAAAATACATGTTAGGAAATAGTAATATCAATGGAGCATAAGATAAACATGAACATAAAGGCATTATATAGCATGATTATCATAACATGGAAATGTGGAAACAACATACAACATGATATTAGCATGAGCCAAGGATCATTGAACATGGATTAGCATGAGTAAACTCTAATTTCATGTGAATTAGCAAGATAAAACCCTCATTTCACATGGATTATCATTATTAAACCCTCATTACACATGGTGTGTCATGATACTAAATATTACCCAATTCATTGAAGTTCTATCCGGGCGAACCCTTTATAAACATTTCATTTCATGCATAAGTGTGCCACATGGATTATATAACATGGAATCATTCAACATAATAAGTTATTCCATGATTAACTAATGTGTAATATATACATGTAAGTACCATTAAATATGTATATGTTTATAAAGGTGAATAACATTGATAGAGAAATGGGTATGGTATTAACTACACGATGATTTTGGGTTAGAAAATGCGGTGAAATTTCAACAGCATAACATCATTATATAGAAATTCATAAGTTAGTTTGATGAGATAAAAAGGGGTCCCTCATCATTTATACATGAAATAGAAAATAAGGGGAAAATGGAACATAATATCCCAACATGTGAAATGTAATTTATATGCATAATATGGGAGAAATACTTGAATGGAAATAAGAAGAGAGAAATCCCTTACAAAATTTTGGCATGGTAACGGGGTGTACACAAAAGGTACTAATGAGAGAGAAAGTGTTATCTCATCATTAAAAAATAATGAGGGAATTAATTGGATGTTAAAAATGATACCCCCAACATTTTTAATTGAAATTAAAAGGGTATTGCAACGTAAAGAAACTTGGATAAAAATGAGAAAGGAAGGAATCCCTTAATTGAGTGTGTGACTTCAAAAGCATGAAGAGGGGATTATTGAGAGATTTGTGTGACTTTGGAGGATTATATAGATATGAGGGAAGATTAAGTACGTGATAAAAGGATTTTTACTGAAGATAAGTGGGATCTTGGGTGGGTTTTTATAGGAAATAAGAGGGAATTCTTTATTATTTGGGTTTTGGACACTACGCACTAAAATATTCAAGACCACAAACCATACCATGATTTTTTACATGGTTTCTTCAAAAGGTCAGTGTTATAAAATATTTTATAATTCAAAGGGCCGAACGTATTAAAATATTAGGCTTTCTTATGTGTTGGTGAGTCACACTCTCAAGGAAATCTTTTTAAAATGTTTAAATATTTTATAAGTCTTGGAGGGTCCACTAAGGCATTATAAAATACAAAAAAAATCTAAAATAATATTATTTTAATGTTAAAAACATATATTGGGCCGAGAATACCCATTATAGTATTTATTACATCATTTTGGGGTCATTATGATGTCATAAAACACATATTTTATTTATACGGTATTTAATATTTACCCAAAAATTCGACTTTCTCATAAAATTATGAAAATTTCACCATTAGATAATTTCAAAATCCTGAATACAAAAATAAAATTCATTTTATCTAAGTATTTTCCTAAATATTTGAATTTTTACTTTTAAAATGAAAAATAACATTTATTGAAAATTCACAGGCTTTGACAGAAACAGTTTTCAAAAATTAATAAAAATTACATTTGAATTCATAAAAAATATATAATAATTTATTATTAATAAAACTAAATTGATAATAATATTTTATTAAAATATTAATTATTTCAAAAAATTCATTAATTTATTAAAATAAATACTTTAAAAATACATTTTTTGTTTTATCATATATTAAATATCACTCTTATCAAACTTATTACCAAATCATTTACAAATAAGAAAATAATATAATCAAAATTTATAAGAATTATTTTATAATATTATTAATAAAAACGATAGTTTAATATAATGAATATATTTCTCAAAAGTTTCTTTCTAACCCAAAAATACAATTTATCTTATTCATTATATTTTTAACAAAAACTATTCTCATAAAAGAATTCATGGAATAAGAATTTTATTTATAAAAATAGATTACACAATATGTAACTAATACCTTATTACATAACCCCTTATAATACCCACATAATACCTAAGGGTAAGGTGTGTGATTGTGATAGACTATTGGGGTGGCTTGGTTAACATCACGTGGGTGGTAATCTCTATTTACTTGAACTTCTCTCGTAGGCGATTTTGTTCAACCTTAACATGTTGAAGCTCAGTTTGGGCTTGGTCAAAATTGAAGCCCAATGATGCTACCTCCTTTGTGAGCTCTAACAAATGAGCTTTTTACGGCCCGAGTCTATTAGATGAGGCCATCCTCTCCTTTTTCGGCGTCGAAAGGATTTGTTAAAACCTTATGTTTATATCGTTTGTTTGATCACCATACAATGGCTATATTATCAACAATAATGATAATTAATGGTCATTTAAACCTAGTAATAATAATAAAAAGAGTTCATGTGTTTTCTATATCTCTAAGACATTAAAATAAAGGTAATTTTATTCATAAATGTTTGGGTCATTACAGTATATATGATACATGATACAAATGATAAATTAAACATAACATCAAATAAATCAAGTATCATAGTAATATAAATCCATATTCAAGAAACACATGATATTTTATCAAGGATATAAATTCACAACTCAGTTGATCAAACATTATAAATGGATATCATGAGACTACACATGGACACCAACCATCAAACTAATAACAAACATAAACATGCACCTAATTTAATGGATTCCTACCTTAGGTGAAAAAATGATTATAAATCCTTGTCCTGAACTATTGATCTGAACCAAAGTGCAACATGACCTCATACATGCATCCCCTTATGCAAGATCTTGATAGAGGATTTGACTTTGAGGAAGTGACTATTCTAGGTGAGCACCCAATTTTGATACCCCAATATCATATGGCGCTATCTGAGTAGAAGGAGCTTAAGGTGTAGCTTGAGGACTTGGAGAAAAGGGGAATTATTAGGATAAGTACTTCACCATTGGGTTCACCTTTCTTTTTCACCAAGAAAGGGTATAGTAGTCTTCAACTATGAGTCGATTAATAAAAGTTATATTTGGTGATAGTGAAGAAAATAGATCATTTTTCCATGATTGATGATCTTTTTTATTAGTTACATGGACCTTAGTGGTTCTCAAAGATTGATATTTGATTGGGTTACCACTAGATGTAGTTTATAGAGGATGACATCATGAATATAGTGTTTTAGATATTTTATGAATTGTATAAGTATCTGGTGATGTTGTTTGGTTTGACAAATACACTGATAGTGTTCATGGATTTCATGAATAGTTTTTTTCATCTGCACCTAGTCTCATTCATCGTGGTGTTTTTTGATGACATCCTCATTTAATTTCCAATAGTAGAGTATCATGCCAAACATCTTGAGATGGTCCTAAGTACACTTTCATCACGTTTTATTTACACTAAGATATTAAATTTTAACTTTTGGATTCTAGAGATGAAATTATTAGGGAAATTGGTGTCTGAGATAGGAATATTACATATATCCTTAGAAAGTGGAGGAAGTGATGTCCTGGAAACATACCCAAAACAAGTTCAACATCATGATCTTCTTAGGTTTATCAATATATTACTGATGTTTTATCTAGGAATTCACTCATTTCTTAGAAACTATGGATAAACTTAAAAAGAAGAGAGTAATGTTCCAATGGTCATACTAGTGTGAAGAAGCATTTCTTGATCTGGAGATGAGGATGAATATAGATCTAGTGTTTATACTCCCTAATCCATGGATCAGATATATAATGTACTATGATTCATCAGTCACTGTTTTGGGAGTAGTAATTATATAGAGGGAGCAGTTAGTATCTTATGGGTTATGTCATCTATGACCCCATAAGTGTGACCTCCCTACTCACGACTTGGATATGATAGTTGTGGTTCATTATCTGTGTGTTGGTGGCACAATCTCTTCAATGAGAGGTTTTGTTTCTACACTGACCATAAGAGCCTCTGTTACATATTCAAAAAGTGGGACATTAACTTGAGGCAAATTAATTGGGTGGAATATCTACCAATTTTTGACTTTGAGAAGGAAAATGAACCAAGGAAAGGTTATGTCATAATATATTATCTTATCTTTAATATGTAGGTACCTCTGGAGTATGATTATCACCCATCAGAGGAGTAGAGGAACTTGATGAAATCATTGGTTTACTAGAGGATGAAATCTTCTAAGGATCATGGAAATGTGACTTGTACACCCTTGGTGGTAACATATTCTACAGTAGACTAGGTAAAGGCTATATAAGACATTGAGCTAAAGTGTGTTGTGATGTGAGAGAAGCTAGATGGAGGTGACTTGATACCCTATTGGTTGTTAAGTGAAAATGATTTTATCCTTGTATATAATAGATTAATAGACCACGCTTCCATCAAAGAGGATCTGATGATAGATTTATATATATTTTTATGGGTATTACATCCTGGGGTGACAAATATATACCATTACTTTAGGAGGTAGTTATGGTTTCCAAATATGAAGAGGGAAATTACAAGGTTTATTTCCAAATTCCTTACTAGCTAAAGGGTAAAGGTCAAGAAAAATGGTCCTATTGGTTTTCTCCATTCCCTTTTAGTGCCTATGTGAAAGTGAGAGGACATCCTGATGGAAATTGTGATGATTCTTCCCAACACCTTGAGGATCCATGACACTATCTAGGTGGTTTTAGATCAGCTGATGAAGGACGTTCGCTTTTGAATATTACAAGAGACTCACTTAGTATATGAGATGGGGAAGTTGTAGGTTTGAGAGATAGTATTATTATTTAGAGTTCCCATGAGAATTATATCTAATATATATGTACATTTCAAATAATTAGTTTGGAAGGGCTTACAAAACGCCCTGGGGAATCTGTTGGGGTTGAGCATAGTGTACTATCCTCAGAAATATGGATAGTTTGAGATGGTGATTTTCACATTGGAGGATATGCTTCGTTCTCACATCCTAGAATTCGGTGGATCTTAGGATGGGAACCTATTATTGTTGAATTTTACTTAAATTAATATTTTCTATGATTCTATACAAATGGAACCATTTGAGGCTCTCTATGGACTATCATTCCACTCACTACTATGTTGGCATGGTGTCGGTGAGGTAGTAATTATTGGGCCTAGTCTGGTGTAATAGACCTCAAAGATGGTGTAGCTAATTAGAAAATAGTTTGTGGCCTCTAATAGTAGACATTTATCATATGAATATCGTGGGATATGAAAATTGGATTTCACTATTGGAGACTATATTTTCTTGTGAGTGGCACCTTGGTTGGGTCATCATATTTTGAATAACTAGTGGAAACTAGCACTGAAGTTTTTTAGACCATTCGTTATCACATAATGGGTTAGGACAATGGAATATTTCATAGAACTTCCTCCATGTTATCGAGGAATGAAATATTTGTTCCAAATTTCATATATTTATAGGTATATTCCTGATCCTAAAAATAGAGTCTTCAAATAAAAACCAAAAGAGCTACTAAGGAAATGACTTAGAAACCACTCCAATGTTTGGGCTTGTAATGACCATATTGATCCCTAAAGACCTCCTAAAAACCTGAAAAATAGTTCATATATATGTGGGGTGATAAAATCATGTATAACTAGTATGATAATACCCAATAAATCTTATTCACATGTGAATAGATCATACTAATTCACCAATGGTCAAACAAAAGAACTAAGATGCACCTAAAAAGATCAAAAAACCCCATCCTCACCATGACATAGTCACCAAATAATGAATCCAAGTGTAATAATATAATAATAATAATATTAATAGAAGGTTACCCTACACCAATTTCCCAAAAAAAGTATCTCTCACTCCCCAATAATATATATCCTAGAACTCCCTTCACTTCTATGTCATCATGCCTGAAGATTCCTGGGCAACCACATTATACCATTCACCCTATGTACAACATGTAATCACATCCACATACTACCATAACCACTTACATATAACTATAATAGTAGGGTATCATGAACATGAATAAAATAGACCTCATACCCTCCTCTTATCATGCATGACCCCCACGGTGAACCACATCATCCTCTCAACCAAACATCATCACAAGTGCACTAAAACTATAAGCCATCGTAGCATGTGTGCATATTAAAATATGATATAAAATATCGGTATGTTCACTATGATAACAAGACATCATATTCCATGTGTAATAATTTCACCTAGAAGTGGGAGGGGAAGTGGGGGTAGCTATCTATTTTTCCTCATCATCATGGAATTTTGGGGAAAACACTTGAAATCAAAAAAAATGGGAGTTATTGTAAACAAATGACTTTTGTAGGGTACATATATAAATAATAAGGAAAATAAACTATATAATAATAGTTACACATAATCCCAACATATGGGTTCACCCGACCACCATGATTTCTATATTACCACTAATCACACAACAACATAGATAACACACTCTAAATGCATCGCACTGCGCAATCAAGCCACACACAAACCACATTCCCTATTTATTTCCAAATAAACCCATTTATAGGTTTTACACTTACCAAAATCCTCATTTATCAAGTTCATTAATTTCATATTTAATGAAAACAACTTTATCTGTTCCTCCTACTTTAATTCAGAGTGTCTATTAATCATTCCAACTATTTCCATTTCAGTTAATCATTAACATTTCATTCCATCAATACTAGGAAACTAACAAAATACAATACAAAACAACCCATCCTTATCACACAAAAAAACATGAATCATAACCTCCACATACCAAATAACCACACATCAAATCACAATTTTAAAAAGTGATTTTATCAAAATCACATCATTATTTATATTGTTATTCTCAGACAAGTCTGAAATTTCATGGGAAAAAATTTATTTAGGTATAAATTCTTATCCTTTTTCATGTGTGGTGAATTTAATCAAACAAACACAACAATGTTAACAAATATTAATGGAAACAATAACACATCAATCTCAACATATGTCAAAATCAGAAGAAAAGCAATCAAGATCAACCATATAGGAAAAATCACAGTAACAAGTAAAACTAAAGTGATTTATTCCTTCCCCTTTAATTTTATTTAAGAAAATTAATTATCAATTTTAATCCAATATGTATTATTTCCCCAAAAGAATATAAAATCATGGTTTCACCATATTTATATCTAAATAAGGAGATAACAAGGATCCCCTACTGATAATGAAGATTTAAAGAGAACCATCGATCATTTGGAATGAAACAACATATCAATACCCACCAAGATAAAAGTATAAATCTCTAATATATATCCACAAAAATACAATATCAAACCTTACTCAACTTATGCGAAAAATAGATCCCCATTATAGTGTGATGCCTCTAAAAAAGAAGAAACTAAGAAAAAAGGAAAGTGAGAAGAGAGGGGATCGTACATCAATCTCTAAGACATAATCCAATTATCTATGGGGTTAAGCTTCACAAAGTAATTAATGAAGAGGGATAAGGTTGTCTATAAATCACCAAGATATTGAAGTGCTAAAAAAGTAATCAAACCAAAGGAGATCTAACTCCTTTTTTGTTGGTGAAGCCTATTGGACTCCATTGTGGTGTGGTGAACAGGAAAAATGCCTTTAGTGGCTCTCATCAAAGAGATATCCAAATATACATCATTTATTTCCCATTTTTTAATGTGTTTTAAAAAAAATATTTGAACACAACAATATTATTTACCATGATATGGTCCACTTCATGGTAGTTCCCTCATTGTCTTCCATGGCTAGTTGTTACGTCCTAGCACCAAAAACATCATCGTTTTCCATCACCATTCTGAAGACCATTGTTTTGTGAGCACTGAATCCCTGTTTTATATAGGAGGACCTCTAAGACACCATTATCAATTCCATTCCCTCCATTGGGAATTTTTGAGATTCTTATTTTACATAGGGTGGGATCTCAATCAATACAGCCTATAACATAGCCAAGAAAGCCATGTTGCTAGTCATGGTGCACTATAAAGAACATGACCAGTCCAAAAAACCTATGGATCGACCACATATAGCCTAAAATGGATTGATTTCACCTTCATTGCCAACACAGCCTTCACTAAAACCACCACAAGGGTGTTGTGACCCACAAAATGTCTCAAGACCCTATCCAGGCTTCCAGAAAAACCACAAACTCCTCCTAAGCACCACCATACCATGTAAATACACAAATTAAAGGAAATTATGGATTATAAAATTTCATATTATACCTATAAAATAGTTTTCATCTTCGATAATAAAAAATGAACCCATCACACAAAAGAATATGGGGTTCAAACAACCATCGCATGAGATAACTCTCAGGGATCTCATTATAATTGAAATATTTCTACCATTTCACTCTATCCTGTAGAGTTTTAAAACATTTCATAATATAACATGTCTTTATTGGGATGGGGTTATTTCCCCCAAATATGCTTAAATAATTAACACACACAACCATAAAGAGAAAAGGGAACATTTAATGACCCGACTTACCGAGGCCTTCCTAGATGGTGAAAGGTCCATCCACCACTACCCTAAGCCCACCTCCAACAGACTATGGGATGGATACAATAGTTGAGAATTAATTATTTAAATGGTAATCCTTTTCCAAATATACCTATATGAACACACAAAACCATATCCTTAAAAAAGTGCAGAGGAATATAATGAAATGTATGAAACATCTAGAGTATAACCATAAATGAAATAAACTCTAGGAAAATGAAACATAGTAAGACATTATAAACTAAAACAAAATGTGAAAAAATACATACCCAACAAAAAAATAAATTCCCAATTTGACAAAAATTGGAATAAAATAAAACTGATAGAGTCTAGCTCATGATCTCCATGTCCTGAAAGTCTTATGTGGTCAATGCACTAAAGTATCCCTAAGCTCTAGAAAAGTCACCACTAATCTACATCTCATATACATAAGACACAAAATGTGCGATAAAATCCCATTTATAGGTGATTATATACATACCCAGTAGGATTCCCCAAAAAATGAAGATGGATTAACATAAATATAAAATAGATGATCATCTCAACCCATTGAAGGAAAGATAATCAAAAAATGAGACAACAAACATAAACACCATGATATGATAAAAAATAATCCCAAATGATAGATAAATGGGATATCCATGTCTGCAGAATATATATGAATAATGATCCTTTTACATATTGATGATTTTGTATCTGATTCTGAGCATCATGCACAACCTCACTAAAATATATGTAGAGGGCCTACTCCTCGCTATTATTATCCACAACTGAGGGAGCCACAACATCTATAAAGGACACGCACACTACTGGAGATCGGATACTATGGAGTAACACTCTATATATAGAGTAACCAAACCCATTTTATGGGTGTACTATCTCTATATATGTAAAGATAATGGAGAACCCATACCCTAGTGCAATAGGGGAGTGTAACCCTAGAAACTCTCTGATTATCTTGCCTAATCACTATCATAATCAAGCATCACCTAAGGAAGATTCACACATGGAACACCCTAAATCATAAATTTTATAGAAAAATTAAGGTCACAATCATGTTTAATGTATAAATATTCTCATAATAGGCTACTCATAGGCTAAAATTAGAGCCCAAATGAATGATATATTAGAAGAAGAAGTTCTAAATGGAAGTGCACAACATGTATGGGGGTCCATGTAGTGTTTGAACCCACTTTATCGCTAGGATGTGTTCTCCTATAGACACTATTTAGAATCCATGTAATCATACATGGAATATAAAGGTGGTTCATGGTTTGTCTCAGACATTCAGGGCCCACTTGTGTAGTCCAATTTGTGCATGTATACTTTAATTTGTTCTCGTATACCTGGTTGTTCTTGGGTGTTATTCAATTCCCATGTACTCTAGAATTAAATGGAGTGTAAAATTACATGGGTTACTAGGTGTGTACATCAGGAACATAGCATGGATTCCTGGGTAGTGACACTTTTCATGTGGGCTTGTCCACATATCAAGTGATCCTTAACTCCACCTGAAACCCTAGCATTACGTAAGGGATATTACATGGAATTTTTCTTATAAATATATGCCATGTAATCATGTTTTTCATAGTCCAAACATCTTGGTATTAAAACACATATTTATTTTCCTATTCCATAATTATTTCCTCCCTTTAACCACTCAGAATTGATGTAAAACGCATCTAGTCATCGACTCCCAGCCTTTGATGGTTGGAAATAAGAATCTGAAAATCTACACAAACCCCTATCACTGCTCATCAAACCTATCATAACCTAGTTCCCAATCTCAATGCTAATATAGATCTTATATCCAAGAACCATCAACCACAACTAACAATCCATAACAATCCATCCAAAAAAACACAAATCTATTCATCATGCACAAATCCACCGCAAATTAGGGGTGTCAGATCATGCTCAAACTCACCCCAAAAATGTTAAATTGTGATCCTGTATCCAATGATAAATAAAATAAGGGATGTTCATGGGATATCACATGAAAAAAATGTATAAAAATCATTGGAAAAACACTATTTGACAAATATCATAAATCAGGGATTTACAGGGTAAGATTAAAACAAAAAAAAATGAAATCAATAATTCAATTTATCAAAAATGGGATCTTTCTATGGGAGATTAGTCAGAGAACAATAGAAGATAATAAATCAATGATCGATATATTAATAAAAATGGTAAAATATACAATTAATGAGCCCTACTTTGATTTGTATTTACTACTAGTGAAGAACACATTTTCTAATGATGAATAAGATATGTTGCATTCGCTGCCTCTCGATCTGATCTCCCTTTGTCCTTTGATATAATCCACCAAAAAAGAATGGTGTTTCTCCTCCTCTTTAGTCCCACAAGTTTGTACTTATAACCATGTGGATTTTATATAAATGTTATTTATAGACTTTTTATATTAGGTCATTTAAATAAAATAAATAAATTTAATTATTTATTTTAATTAAATGCACTACCAATGGCTTCCTCAACTGGACCTCCCAAAATGACCAACCTTATGTCTCACCTAGGGTAAACCCCACATCCAATAAAAAAATGTGGTCTAAGATTTCCAATCCAAGACTCTATTTTTTCCACTATTTTAGGAAATATTGATGCATATATTATTAATATATTTAATTTTTTTTAATATTAATTCTGGGCTCACCGGTCCTTGGATTATTACATCGACTCAACACCTAGATCCAAAAATATTCCTATAAATATTTCAAAGTCTTAAAACGAAAAAATAGTCACTAAATTCTCCCTTATTTCTAGTACTTTCACCCCAATAGCACAAGATAAATAAAAAATTTGGGGATACTATACTAACATCTAGTGCTCTCACTCCTAGGATTTCTTCTATAGGCTCTCGAACTACCAAAAACACTAACTAGGGGAATAGTCTATCCTTATAGGATCCTCTCCTATTGAACCTCAATCACAACTAGGTACTTGGTAAAGGTGGAACCATCCTTGATTTCTAACTCTCCTTGATCAATAATGTGCATTGGATCATGCATGTATCTCCTCGGCTACAACACATGGAATATTTCATGCACCTACTCCAACTATAGGGGAAGGGATAGATGATAAGCAGCCTCACCAACCCTCCACAGGATCTTGAATGGTCTGATGAACCTTGGGGATAATTTTTCTCCTCATAAAAACCACTATAATCCTTTTCATGTGGAGACTATCAAGAAATAAAGGTATCCCTACTTGAACTCTAATGGCATATGATGTTGATCTGCATAATACTTATATTAGATTTGGGCTATCCTCATAAGCTCATAGCTCACATAAACCTTCTCCATCATCACTTTCACCACCTCTGGCTCAAAAAGAGAAGTTTCTCTAAACTCATACTATCATAAAGGTGACCTTTAGTGCCTCTCATATAGGGCCTTGAAATATTCCATACCGATTATAGAGTGATAGTTGTTATTATAAAAAAACACTACAAATGGAATTAATCCTCCCAACTTCCACTAGATTCCAACATGAAATCCCATATAATATCCTCAAACACTTGGATTATACACTTGGTCGTCCTATCATTTTGTGGGTGAAACATTGTAATCATCTTCCAGTGGGTCCCAAAGGCCTCCTGTAAGCCTCTCCATAACCATGAGGTAAACCATGCATCACAGTCACAGCCAAATATCTAGGGTACCCCATGGATTTGAATAATCTCCCTTACATACAACTACCAAATATTTTACACCAAAAAATGATCCTAGATATTAAAAAAATTACACCGACTTGGTATGTCAGTCAACTATCATCTAGATAGAATCATGGCCTCTCATTGTCCTTTAAATCATTATCACAAAGTCTATGGATATTTCATCACATTTCTACTCTAATATCTCAAGATTCTACATCAAACCTACTGAAACATGATTCTCCACATTTACCTTCTGAAATGTGAGAAACCAAGAGATAAATTGCATCTTAGTCCACCAAAACTACTAAAGAATATCTTTTTACATCCTCTCTACTCTGGGATTTACATCCAAAGTATAAGTATGAAACTCCCCCATCACCTCCTATCACATCGCATCTGGAACTAACATCCATAATTAGAAAATTATTTCATGCCCCCATCTATTAGAGAATCTATATAGTGCATCTCCTAAGGATATATACTCCAAAATAACATCACATTCAATGTATCCCAATTGATCCTCCCACACATGCTGGAGTATTGTAGGAGCCAACACCATCAATTGAAGAAAAGTTACACCCCTCTCTTTCTCTAGGGTCAGCTAAAAATAATCCAACTACTCATACACCTCCTCCACCAAGCAATAACTAGACTTTCTATTAAGGTAATCTACCTCCTCATTTCTCTTTCAATAAGTATAGACTATCTTGAAGTCATAGTTCTTTAGGAACACGAAAAAAAAACTCTATCTAAGATTGAGATCTCCCTAACTGAAAATGTACCTAATAATTTGGTGGAATGAGTAACAAAAAAAATGATAACCTAAAATATGGTGCCTCCACATCTTTAGAGTGAAGATTTTCACTACTAACTCCAAGTCAAGAGTCACATAGTGCTTTTCATGGGGTCTCAAATGCCTCGACCCATATGCGATCACCACCTTCCTCTGTAATAAAATGAAAATGAGTCCAACTACAAAGGTATCACATAACACTACATGATCCACACCCTCCTCTGTTAGTCTCAACACTAGATCACTATTCAACCTCAGTCTCAACTACTCAAAGGATCCCTGACACTACTTGGTCCAGATAAATGGTGGCCCTTTCCGCATCAAGGGGGTCAAAGGGGATGCCACTCTATAAAATTTAGGAATGAACCTCATGAAGTACCCTTCCAATATAAGAATACTCTACACCTTTGTCATGATCTTGGGTAGAACCCAAGCACACACCACATCAATATTCATTGGGTCCACAGCTAAATCGTGCTTCTAAATGACATGCAATAAAAAGTGATCCCTATAGATCCAAAATAATAAATTTTAATGTTTACAATAAATTTGGTTATCACAGTGTAAGTCAATGACCATCCTCAAATTCCTTACATGATCCCTCTCTAATGTTGAGTAAATGAGTATGTCATTACTAAAGACAACTAAAAATTAGTCCATTTAAAGTAGAATCATTTGGTTCATGAATACATAAACACAACAAAAGAATTTGTCACACCAAAAGGCATCACGAGTAACTCATATTTTCTATAGAAAAATCAAAATATCATCTTTGGAATAATATCATTGTGGACTATAAACTGGTGGCATCCAGACCTAATATTGATCTTTGAGAACCAAATCGTATCTCACAACTGGTCATAGAGTTAATCAATCTGCGACAAGGGGGTACTTGTTCTTTATCATTACCATGTTCATACATTGATAATAAATACAATTTCTTAAGAAATCATCCTCATTTTTACAAATAATATGGAGCTTCCAAGGGGGATGTACTGGGCTTGATGAATCCCATCTCTTGAAGGTCCTCTAATTAAAACATTAGTTATTATAGCTTTAAGGGGTAATCTGATGTGCTGGTGTAAATATCATGTCATCCTTGGTGCAAGTCTATGCTGAAATAAAAAATATCTATTAGAGTTAAATCTGGTAAATCCTTAAGAAGGATGTCCTTATTATCATCCACCGTTATAAAAAACTAGAATATCATAGAATATGCTACTCCAAGGTTCATACATAATAATTAATAAAAAAAATTGTATCCTCCTACACATGAGATCATCCTGCTCTGCCTAAGAATCCTTTTCAACTAAGATGAAAAATCAAATACTACCACCTCTGGTACATTGTAACCCTCACTAGTGATAGTAATATGCTCTTGGATAGTAATTAACTAGTCCAAATTGTGGTGAAAATCATAAATCCCCACTTCCATCTATGAAAAGATTCCATGTGAGGATCTATCTCCCTTCCAAGAGTTAGGTCACACTTTTAGTAAAAGTGTTTGGTCACTGATCCTCTCTGTGGGAGCCTAGAACACAAGGGTTGAGTAAAAAGTCTCTACTAGTATTGATAGGCCTAAAAATGGTCTACATCCATGTAGAAGTGTCTTGGATCCATGAACTAAAACTAAAACTGGAGAAAAGAATTCACATGTCATACCTCGATCACACTTGGAGTCTCGAGGTTATAAGCCCCTACTACTTAAAGCCATCCTTCCCCTTGTCTTCATACCCTCCTTATCCAAGGCCCTCTTAGACACCTTATCATGTGAAAATAACCTCAAACATACAAGTTTAAGGAACTAATATTCTACACCTCAACACTATCCTCTTTTGGCATCACTGACTCACCCGTACTATTTTAATTATTTTACAAGGACGTTTCTCAATGGGGGAAGTTCCCATCTTCCTTTTATACCCGAATTCATGTCAAAAATCACCAACACAAGGCTCTATCGACACCAAAAATCTCCATGGAGAATTACTTTCACACCATAGGTTTTGGACAGTCCTCTACCACCTAAGAAGGGAGATCTGGATCACTAAGAATATTGGGTGATCTCTATCTCTAAAGGCTAGAGAGAGCACCTATAACCAGTGTGACATCTTATAGTTCCTCCAAAGATAAAATTTATTATGAAAAAGAATGGTAATCAATGTGAATTTCTGATCTTTTGGGGTCTGAAATTAGGACAACCCAAACCACTACCTTGAGGTTTTATCTCGCCAAGAAACCTCACTTGTCTCTATACCTAGAACTTGAATAACATGTAAACCCTTAATGTACCATCGTCCTTTCCTATTGGAGTCATAAAATGCTCAACATGTGGATTATCATCCTCCTATACCATTTAAGGTTGTTCTATGAATTATTCAATAGGTGGTATAACTGCTTAATGCTCTTCTGTAGGTAACACCTCATGAAAGGATCCCTAAAATATAGCCCCAACACTTGAATAGTCATCATCATGAAATTGTCTCGATATACAAGGTGGAAATCATCATGGAGACATATTGAAAGTTATCAAGACATATCATAATCAAAGATAATATTTGGGGAGCTAACTTAATAAGGAGAGTCAGAGGAATCAATCTTATATGATTCATGTTTCATTTGTTCCATCCAACCAAGGTCTCAGTATATCGGGTCAACAATTAGGTAGTTATATTCCTGGTGAATGGATGTGTCAGTTTTCATAACAACACTTAATTCCCTAGAATAAAAGCTACACTTGAAAGACTCCAATAATCTTTCCCTAAGTCCCAGCCAATTCCTTATAAGGGGAAAACTCCAAACACTATCCTAAGGAATTAACTGCTTTGATACAACTCTATAATGACCCGACCCACTAAGACCTACCTAGGAAACAGAATGATAGGCCACCACTACCCCAATACTATATTCAATAGTCTAGGCGATTGTGATAAGCATATATAATGGATAATGTAAATGATATGCCTTTTACTAATGTACCTCTATGCACACAACAAACCATCTCCCTAAAAAGTGTATAGTAATATAATGAAATGACTTCAACATCAAGAGTATAACTATAATTTGATATACTCTAGGAATATACAATAGACTACGATAGTATAAACCAAAATGAAATGGAAAAAATAAACACTTGACTAGAAATGAAGTTCCAACCTGACAACAACTGGCGAAAAAGAAAATTGATAGATCCTCGCTCCTGATCTCCAAATCCGGAACACCATACATGGTCAATGCACACAAGTATCCTCTTTATCAAGAATAGGAGTAGACCAATGAACTCCTAAATTGATTATCATGGTCCTAATATGATCATGATAAAGAAAACTAGAATCTACCATGTATTGTGGACTTGTTTAATCTGATATATGGTTACCAATACTCCTCCAAGGTGGGTCTTCGGTAGGGATATTACTAAGTAAAGGTGAAGAAGGAGGATATATCCAAGTCATATTTTCAAAAAAGGTATAGAAAATATGAGTTCATAGTGATTAAATTTTGAATAACTAATTATATAGTTATCTTCATTGACTTGATGAATATATTCTTTAGGTATTACCTCAATAAATTTATGGTAGTATTTATAAAAGAAATTACCATTTACTCTAAAAGTATAGAGGAACATTAGGAGCATTTGAATTTTGTACTGAATAACTTAAGGAAAGAAAAGTTGTATGAAAAGTATAGTATATGTGACTTTTGGATGGATAATGTAACATTCATGTGGAATGTTATCACTAAAAAATGGATATTTTAGGATCCTTAAAAGAAAGTGGCAATTTAAGGATGGCCCAAAAAAACATGTGTGATAGAAATATGTAATTTCCTTTGATTATCTTAGAACTAACATCAATTTATGAGAAAACTATCTTGATTTTCAATACCAATAACCATGATAAATGTGAAGGGTGTAAAGTTTGTATGGAATAATGAATGTGAAGATAAATTTATAGAGTTTAAGAAAAGTTTAATCACTACACCTATGCTAACATTACCAACTATTGGGGAAGGACTTATAATCTACAGTGATGCATAAAAAGCGATTAGGATGTGTACTCATAAATGATGAAAATGAGATATCTTATTCCTATTTACAATTAAATATCCATTATCTAAACTACCCAAATCATGATCTAGAATTAGTTTCAATGATCTTTTCATTGAATATTTAGAGATATTACCTCTATGGGGAGAAGCGTGACATACGTACTGATCACAAAATCCTAATATATATATTCCCAAAAAATGATCTCAATATGTTCCAATAGAGGTGGTTAAATATGATCAAGGATTATGATTGTTCAATCCATTATAATCCTATTAAATAAAACAATGGAAGATTCCCTAAGTTAAAATAATCTCAAACCCTATCCATGATGGGGATTACAAGGGATCCAATATTCTTGGACATGAAAGGGATGGACATAAGAATCATAAAAGTATCTTAATTATATATTAAACAAATAAATTATCAAAAAAAATTTCTTGATATAATTAAAGAGGCCCAAAATGATGATTAGGTGATAATTAAAAAGGTATCAAATATTCTAGAGTAGAAATTTTCTAAAGACGGGGTTATAAAGTTTAGAACCTGGATATGTTTCCCATAAAAATCAGATTTGAAGCGGTAACTTTTAAATGATGCACTTAGTTCATCCATATCTATTAATCTTGGAAGTGCTAAGATGTATATATATCTAAATAAGGAATTCTAGTGGTATAACATGAAGATAGATATTACCTAATGTGTATCATGATGATTATTATGTGAAAGAGTCGGGGCTAAAAAACATGAGTCTAAGGGTATTATGAAACCATTTCCCATACCAGTATGGAATTAAAGAAACATTACCATGAATTTCATCATATGAATCTCAAGAAAAACTAAACGCAATAACACCATCTGGGTGGTAGTCAGTCACCTTGCAAATTCATCACATTTCAATACTATCGAGGAAGATTCCTCTATTGAATAACTCATAATGATATACATAAGTTAAGTGATAAGGCTTCGTGTAATTCCACACTTTATTGTATCTAATAGATATTTGAGGTTTACCATGACGTTTTGGAGAAGCCTTAAACAAGAATTTAATATAGAGTTATGTTTCAGTGATGCTTATCACCCTTAAATGGATGGTCAGTCAGAAATAACCATTAAAATTCTAGAGGATATTTTTATATAATATTAAATGTATTTCCAAAGTTTTTGGTCTTAGAAAATCCCCTAGTGGAGTTCTCATATAACAATAGTTTCCATTATATCATTAAAATGGAACCCTGTGAGTATATATATAGGAATAGGTGTCAGACTAAGACATGTTGGGATAAATTTAGAGATAGGATGCTGATACGACATGATCTTGTCCAAGATATGATAGAGAATTTTCAAACTATTCAACATCATATGAAATCAAAACAAATTAGATAGAAAAGTTATGCATACAATTTTCAACAAGACCTAGAAATTATGTTCACGAGTATAGTGTTCCTTTATATATCACAATGGAAGAAATTCATGTGGTTTGTGAAAAAGGGAAATATTAGTCAGACATACATCATCCCCTTTGAGATACTTGATCACATCAGAGATGTGGCCTATCGACTAGTGATCCCAACTAACCTATCCTAAGAACACAATGTGTTATATGTATCCATCTTGAGGAAGTACATAAAAGACCCCTCACATTTACTAAATCCATAGGTGGTTCCTTTGGAGAATGGTATTTTATAAAAAGATCATATGTCTAAGTCATTATATCATAGAGAAAAATTTCTACAAAATAAGAAAACTCACATGGTCAAAGTGTTGTGGAGAAACCATAAGTTTGAGGAAGAAATGTAGGACCTGGAAGTGGAAATTAAATAAAAGTACCCCCGTATATTTTAATGAAAATTTAAAGGGAAATATTTCTGAAGTAAGAAATAATTTTGAAACCATAACTTTTATAAATGAAATTCCATTTTTAAAGAATAAGTTCCTTACTAATTAATGAAGTTATTGAAAACACATGTACTAATTTGGGTTATTTTGGACCATTATAAGTTTTTCCTATAAAATATAAAATACTATTAAGAATCATAACCATTTATAATATAGAATTTGTATAATGACCATTATGATTAGTATATATTGAGGGTTATGATAAAATATAATTGACATAGACAAAAGAAGCGATGGTCTATACCAATATGATTGTACCCTATAAAGCCCATTTATCAAAGCTTAAAAGGGAGAGAGAATCATTAGGATTTTCCCGTGACAAATACCAAGCTGAGACTGAACAACTAAAGCACAACAAAAACTATTTATAAGATAATCCCAATCTCATCGTGATCAAGTATCAAACCATGTTCACCAAACCACCCTAAGAAAATCTCACCATTACACACCGTATCCTTAGGGAATTCACTTGTGTAATAAAGGGCTATGTATATTGACCTTAACAGTATGATTTTGTATATTTTTTATTATATAAATTAATTATTATATTTATCTTTTATTATTACTCTATAGAGGATAAATAATAATATTTATTAAAATTAGATTATGATATGATGAAACACAAATTATATTTTTAGAAAATATATAGTTTCAATCAAGACACTATTTTTGATGAATTAAATATCTTTATAAATAAATTATATTTTAATAATATGTTAATATTTTTTAATATTTATTCAAAATAATTTATAATATAATTTAATGAATTTAAATGTAAATTTTATATGGGTTAGAAAAATGTTATTGTCAAAAAAAACCCAGTATTTTCAATAAATGGGTATTTTTTATTTAAATTTATAAAATATCATATCTAGAAAATTGTACTAATAAAATAAATATTATTTTTTAAATCAATATTTAAAAATTATCCAATATTGAATCTTTCATTATTTTTTGAGACATTTGAATTTTTTGTGTAAAAATTAAATACGGTATAATTATAAAATCTGTATTATGACATCATAAAATCTAAAAAGGTGATGTAATAAATACCATAAAGAGTATCCATGACCAAAAATATATTTCCCCTTTAAAATAATGTGTTTTTATGTTATTTGATTAATTTTACAAACCCTTAATGAATTCTCTAATAACAATATTGTATTTTACGGTTTTTGAATTATTTATTTATGAACATGACTCACTTTCATATCACCAAGGTTATTATATTAATGAGATCAGTTCCTAGACTTATAAAATAATATAAATCACTCATATTTTTTAGAAACCATGGGAAAACCCATAGTATGGTTTTTTTATTACTTTATCATAGATTCTAAAACCTAAATTTGGAAATTAATAAAGAAATACCCTATATTTTGCTTTAAAAACTCACCCAACATCCAATTACTCTTCACTAAGAACCCTTAGAGAATGAATTTATTTTTCCCTTTCATTTATAGAACACTCACAATATTTCCCCAAGATCTTAATAATCTCCTCCCATGCTTTTTGATGTAACCTCTCATTGTAAGGTATCATCTCATTCTCCTCTTTATTCAAGAACCGTCTTATTATAATGCATTTTTATTTCCATTTTTTCATATTAGGATATATTTTTAGACATAAATATTTTTTTACTTATGATTTATAACTGATTATATACCCCTTTTAATTTCATTAAACCCTTCCATGAATCTTTATGTACCCTTGTTATGCTGCCAAAATTATCCTACGATTTTCCATTCCAATCATTTGTGTGGTGAGTACCCAACCCTGTTTATTATAAATGGTATTAACCTAGATATAACTATCCATAATTTATTGGGTAACTCCATGTATTTACCCCACACCCATTAATCATGGGATTAAAATTGAGTAAATATATTCTTATTTTGTATAATATATGTGGCACACTTATACATGTACATGATATGAATGTGGTGGGTGGTCCTGGAATAATATATCCCTCCAGGAAATTGGGTAATGTTTTTATCTCATGATATAAAATTTATGGTTCATGGAAGGTTATCCTAAGTAAACTATGTAATTATTTCTTAGTGTTTATCTCTGACCTATTTTTATGATGTCATATTATATGTTGTTTCCACATTCCCATGTTTCCTTTTTTTATCATGTTATATCATGATTCATTGTTAAATATTATGATTACCACCCCTATTATGTTACCTTTATGTGTCTCATGGATAAAATGTACTAATTTATCTTATGATGTGATTTTTTTATTCCCTTACTGGGATTTATAGATCACCCCTTTCTTATGTATGTCCTAAAGTCATTTTGTGTAGTTTTAGAAGATCAAGAAAATTTAAGGGCATTATAAGGATATTTGTTTTACATATTTGTATTTTTTTTCTTAATTTTGTTATGATATTTACCAAATCACACAAATGAACTAGGCCTCAAGATCTTATATGGTTTTATTAAGTTTTTTCTTATGCAATCAATCATGGAATAATGTGTATTAAAATTATGGGTTATCAGTAGAAAATTTGATTAATGGTTATTCCCATAGAATAAGAAAATTAAATATATAACTAATAATTATTTCCATAAAATATGGATCTATAAATTATAATTAAAAAATAAAAATAGAAAGGAAAGAAGTCAGGTAAAAATGATTACTCATGTTGAGAACTTTGAGATTTCCCTGAAAGATCCCTTAGAAATAGATGGAAAAGGCTAAAATTTTGTAACCAAAATATCAAGGGAGTGAAATATTATTATTGATAAAGGAAAGGGGTATATTTTTAGATGTAAATATATATTTTATTATTTATTTTAATGGTTGGTGAGAGGCCCCTTTTATAAGGGGTGATAATGGCATTTTTTTTAAATATTTCAACTTAATATAAAGGGAGCACATGTTAAACATGTTAAGTGGATATATAATTGGTAAATAATGTATTTACAAGTATATAAGGTCGATATATACCTCAAAAAATCAATTAAATAAATTGTTTTCATTTTTCAATCCCATTAACCCCTGAATAATTACTTTTACAATTTTAGATTTTACTACATTAATTAGTTTTCCCTAATGTAGCTTAATCATTATTCCTAAAAATAAAGTGGTATTTATTAGATAATTTAGACCCAATGATTATAAATATTAATTACATTTCATTTTTTCCAATTTATAAAAGTGATAATAATTAATTTTAATATAAAAATGTATAATGTATTAAATACAATTTTTAATGCAATAATATTTATGTTCAAAAATAGAAAATATCAGTGTGTATATTAAAACAAAAAAATTTAAAATTATAAAGTAATTTTTAAAATAAGTATTGGTTCTTAGAAAATGTTTCATGAATTTCAAATTCATACTTATATACTATTAATATCATAAAAGTCATGTTATTTATAAAAAATAGTGTTTTTTACTACTCACCTAAAAATATTTGTTTTTAGAAAAATCCCAAAAAATCATGTTAAGATTATATTATTATGATTAACAAAAAATGGATGTTCATTTTTTCAAATTAAATTTCTAAAATTTTATAATTCAATATTTAAATAAAATTTAAAACATAATAGAAAGTTGTTCGTATTAGAAAATAGATTTTTAAAATGTTAACTATTGTTAATTATTATTTCCTATTGATCATTAATTAATTTATTAGTAATATTTTATTCATATTATCAATATATTGTATTATTATCTGAACATACTATACTTAGTTTCGTGAAATAAAACATCAATTTTAGAAAAAATATATTTTTAAGCAATAAAATAATTTTCTTAGTTATTTTAGTTGTACTAATTGAATCTCATTCATATTAAAAGTATACATTATTTTATTTATATAAATATTTTATAAACTTATTACTCTTATTCATTCCTACTAATTCAAAGTCTAGGTTTTAATGGTCATACGTAATATTTATATTTATATTAAAATGTTTCATTGTTTTATTTGAGTTCGATGTTGCTTGCGGAGAAAGCTATCAAAAACATTCAATTATTTAAAGGTAATAATATATTAAAATTTTGGGGTGTCACTTCATTCATATACTTTTCCATAAAATGGGAAACGAAAGTATTATTTGTACAAACATACTGACAACTTTCTCAAAAAGTGATGTATATAGTTTTTGATCACCACCATTCATGGGTGGTTATTATGATTCATATAATGTTCATATATGATATTTATGATAAAATTTTGATTATTTAAATATAATATTTTCTTTACCTTCTTACCCATACACATGTTAAAAAATATAATTTCACTCATGTGTAGATGTGGACTACCACCCCTAGGAACTGATTTGATTCATTTTTCATGTCCTCATTTCATTAATTGTTCAAAATATTAATATAATTAATATATAAGATATTTATATCATTATTAAAATTATTTAGATTATTTAACCATGATAAATATGTAAGGAACAAAACCCCCAAACCAAAACTTACATGAAATATGAAACAATTAACCCCTGGAAATGATGATTTTAATAAGGATTTATTATTAAATGGTTTTTGAAATGTTTAAAGTAGATAATATGTGATATTATAAGTATGTTTATGGTTATGTAATATAATTATAATAGATATAAATTTTTTAAATAGGAGGTTAAAATAACTTATGTAGTAAGTTGGGACTGAGGTAAAGGTTTATTTCATAATCTCTTTGTTATTTGGGATTGTTTATGTTTAAGCATCAACTGGGGGAATTATATAATATTTTTATCTCAATAAACATATATATTTTATTCTCCGATGTTTATTTCTAGAAATTAAAATTTTTCATTTCATTTTCCTCTCTCTAAGTACTAAAAATAATGAAATAATATTTTTAACGAAAACTGATATTGTTTTTCCATTCAGTCAGGAAGATTTTTCTTCTATGTCCGTATTTTCTTTAAAATGTTTTAAAAAATATTTTCAATATTATATAATTATTTTTTAAATTAATTTTTAACCATGTTTTAATTTTAATAAAATGTTTTAAAATTAATATTATTCTCATTTTATGACTAAGATACTTTTTACTGAATGTGTGAACGAAATCTTTTCTTTAATGTACGCTGCATGAATGGATTTTCCTACAGTCATGACTTCTCTTTTCATTGAAGCTAAAATTACATGATTTCATGGTTCTTTACAATGAAAATTCTATTTATAATATTTTTGATATTTTTATATTTAAAAGATTTGATTTCAAAATAAAAAGTGTATTTTCCTCAAGAAATGTTCTGGAAGAATTTTCATCTATGTCAGAAAACATTTATGAATCTAATGCTTTATTGGGGATATTATCTAATGATATTATCCTACATATTTATATAGGTTTATTATGATCATTTTTAATAAGGTATTTCTTGAAAATCCATGTTATTGTTCTTACAATATGGATAGTTATCGATTATTAAGTCATATTTATTAATTTGTATTGTTTATTAATATCATGAATGCATTGGAATTATTATGTTATAGATGGGGACTAGAATTATATAGAAACCTTATGTATCATTGTTTCACCTATACATAAAATATTTTGGGTATTTTTAATATTCCTTACCGATTTATGTATGATTTCTTGGAATGAGGTCTCAACAATAATTTTAATTTTTTTAGAATTATGTATTCCATTATTATCAAACCGGTTACTGATGTTAATGTGATTGTTTGAATAGTTATGATATCCATGGATAAGTTTAAAGGTAATGTGATTAGTTATATGGAATTATTTTATCATAATTTATTCCTTCCATATTATTCATGCCTCATTTATTCTATGATATCTTCTAATGTATGAATTTCCTTTTTAAGCAACTCAGCTCACCCTTTTTTTGTTTCCTTTCAACAAGATGTCAGGATGTCTTCTATAATTTTTATGTTATGATATTCTATAGGAAATAACAATATTATAAAAGTAAAAACTATTTCATATTTTATATTTTAAAATTTGATGTGAGACTCAAGTTTGTGTCTTGCTTTTCAAGACTACTAGGCTAATCAATCCTTTGTGATGTGATCACTTTTATTTAGTACCAATGTAATAATGTAACCACCATCTCTACACTACTAGAGTCAGGGTTGTAATAGATAAGGTTTAAAATTTCACATAAACTTTTAAAAAAATTATTTTATTAAGATATTTTAACCTTAACATATATTATCTTCGAACCTTTGGACACTTGGTTTCTCTTGCACTTAAATATGAGTTTATTATATTTTAATTTTTTAACTATTTACAAGAGTTTCACCCACCTAATTTAATAAAAGGTAATATAATCTAATCCCTTATTCACATTCATTTATCTATATAATTTAGATAATCCATTCAAAAATATATTCAAAAATTCCCTCCCTATATCCTAGATCTTTTGTTCTTCCCCTAATACCAAACCAAGAAGTCTTAATATGGGAGATAAAGGAGGTTTCTCGAAGAAGAGTTAATCATCTTCACTGAATAATTTTATGTTTATTTCTACTTATACATCCTACAAATTCTGTAAACATATATTAACATAATTAAATATATATATATATCTTTATTAAACTAAAATATTTTTATGTTAATGTTACAGCCATTTTATTTGTATTTTCCATCCTATGAGAAATGATAACATTTCGCGTGCATACATGTGGACTACCACCTCCATGAAGTGATGTGATTTTTTTCATTTGACCCAATAATGGATGGTTATATAGATATATTTAATTAATATATATATATATATAATATTTATGAAATTATTATATTTCTAGAAATTTATATTCTTATTTATTATTCTTTATTTTATTTTGTTGTAAAATGAAAACATTACTTGTGTGTACATATAGGCTATCATCTCCAAGAAGTGATGTAAATTATTTTTCATCACCTCCATATATAAATGGTTATAAAAGTGTCTACTATGAATAATTATGATACTTAAAACATGACCAAGATTATATAGATTATTAAATCATTAACAATGTGTAAGGTTTGGAATAGTCAAACCAAAATATGCATGGTAAGAAAACTAGTTTTCACCCGATTATTGATTTTAATAAAGAATTGTTAATGGATGGGTAATAAGAAATTATTATGAAATATTATATTTTAATATAATTATGAGTATGGTTATTGAATATATTTATAATAAATATAAAATTATTATAATGTATCTTAATAATGTGTATGGATAAATTCTAGACCTAAGGGTTTATATTTCAATCTCATTATTAATCGTGAAAGTGTATTCTTGAATCTTATTTGGGGGAATTATTTACAGTTTAAATATTAACCCCATTTATTTTTTTCTTCATTGTTTATTTATAGTTATTTCCTGATTTCCTTTCATTATCCTCTATTTAGTATATAAAATAATCAAGAAAATGTTTTTAAGTTAAATTCAACCATATTTCAACTTTGGTGTATAAAATTTTTCTTCCATGAACTTGTTATTTAAAAAGTATCCCAGATTTTTATTTTTTACAATATTATGATTATTTAAATTAATTTTCATCCTTATTTTACATTCCTTTAAAATTATTAAAAAGTATTTTTTACAATGTTTTTTCAAATAGGTTATTTATGACTTTCTACAAAAACTGTGAAAGAAATATTTGTTTTAACATTTACCACTAAAATGGTTTTTCCCACTATCAATACCATTATTATAAATTAATCATACAATAAAATTTTCAATGGTTATTTTTAAAGAAAATTTTTTTCTCAATATTAAGGGAATTTTTTTTAAAGATACCGAAATAAAAGGATATTTACCTTGTTTTCAAATAAATGTTTAAATTCCTATTTAATGGTATTATTAATATATGTAAACATCCACTAAGTATTGTTATGCTTCACTGAGGATATGATATTATGATACTAACCACGTCTTTTCTCCAGATGGATTTTTATTATGTGGTGATGAGATGTCTATGAAACCCATTTATTTTCCATGGGTTATTTTATAATGATAAAATGAATATTTTTATGATATTATGGCACATGCATGTATAATTTTAATTATGTGATCTATGGGCCTAGATTTATATATCCCTTTGATAAAATTGGTTATGATTCATATCTCAAGAGATAATATGTAATATGATGGTAGTGTGTAAGAACCTGGTTCTTATTTTTTAGGTATGGGTTTCTTCTTTTATCTTTTCCTTAAGTGTTTTTGAGAAAATAAGGAAAATGGGGAACAATCCCAAATTTTATGATGACACGCCGTGTACTTTTCTACATGCTATGTACTTTGGTCATGTGGGATGAGTACACAGGGTGTGTAGCCATGTCGACAAGAAGGGGTGTAAAAACCGACAACACGCAGTGTAGTGGTCCTTTACACGCCGTATAGTCAGTCGACAGGCGAATAGTAAGGTGGTGGCCAGCAGAGTGACATTACACTCCATTTACTCACGAAGACACGCTGTGTAGTCATGTCGACAGATGAACAGTGCCATGCTGGCGAGAAGCCACTGAAGGAATAGTTAAAAAATGAAAACTACACGCTGTGTATCCAATAATACATGTCGTGTAGTCTGTTTTTTCGCTTAAAATGGGCAATAGCCTCCCCTATTCACATGGAAGGCTTAGAAATGGAGGAGTCCGGAGAGAGGGCTGAACCTTCGAGGATATCCAGATTTCACACCAGGAATCCGTTTCTGCCTCTGTCAATCTCATTCGAATCGTACGGGTAAGCCTCTCCTTCTCCTTAAGTCGTTCTTACCAATTATTTCCCGAGGGAAAGTTATTTACGTTTGAACGGGTTTTCTTTCACCTCAAATATTCATCCTTCTTGGACGATTTGAGGAGCATAGTTCAAGTATACAGATCAGGGGCGATCGAGGTAGGTGTCTTGGTGTTTAAATTCTAATTGTTGTGTGTTTGTGTGTACCATTGTGCTATGAACCCATGTTGGGGTGTCGTGTGGCTGAGGCCTTGGCTGTTCTGAGTACCTAGAATTTTATAGGTAATTAAATGTGATAATAAACTGCTGTTTGGGATCACTGCTTGGATCCAGGACCACCCCGGGGGTGTGTTCCTCTATTTATCCGTTTGGCCAAGATACCCAAGGGTATGCCATTGTAATAATGTTTATTGAATTTCCTTGAGATGAATTTCATGTGTATTTCTTTTTTATATGTTGGGCTTGGCCCAGTTACTTGTTTTGCCCGAGGGCAGTGTTTCCTTTAGCCTGAGGGCAGTGGTTATTTTAGCCTGAGGGAAACTTATTTTGTGCCTATTGGTAATAGACTCTATGCCTAAGGGCAACACTTCGTACGCCTGAGGTAAATCTCTGTTATGCTTGTGGGAAATTACCTGAGGGTTTTGTTTCTGATTACCTAAGGGTAAGAGTTTACATGTTTGGTGATAGTGACTTTTTACTTAGAACATTCACCAAGGTGATGTCTTATATTAAATGGATAAAATGAATATTAATAATGGAAATATAACTAGTAAAGTTATTAATTTTGAGTACTACTTGGTTTATTTCATTTTACTACTTCACACTGTTGTTGCATATTTTCACACAGTTGGGCATGGGCCTTTGGTGGGTGCCTACTGGGATTTATTTCTCACACCCTGTTTGGGTCATGTCTTCGGCCCAAACAGACTATGTTTTTGCAGTTGCGGATAAGTTCAAGGGTCCCTATATAGGTACATGATTGTTGCTGAGGAGTAGGGGAGCATGGGACCGAGCTTAGGCTCGCGATGCTGCCAGCTCTTCTATTTTTTTTTGTTTTACTCTGTATTGTATTGTACTTTAATGTTGAATAACATGTTCTGGATGTTTTCTTAGAACTAGAGACATGTTGCATCATTATCTATATAATTGTTGGTTATCTTTTACTGCAGTTGTTTATTTTAACTGTGTATATTTTATTTCTTTCGCTGCTATTGTATGTTGTATATTTTATTCCACTTCGCTACACTTTGACAAATGAGGGCATAGTTTCCCCACTATCAGACATAGGCCCTCACTGCTAGTCGGAAGCCTCTGGAGTTTGGGGAAATGTGTCTGAGGTCATGTGACCAACCGGGTTTGGGGCACCCATTGAGTGACACCCGGATCTGGGACATTACATAGTGAACCCATTCGAGGGTTGAAATGAGGAAGGATATTTAACCTAATATATTATGGGATGTTGTCTACTATATGATGATGGTCTTCATACTGAGACTCTACTAATGAAATAATTTTCTATGATTATGATTTTGAAACAATTATAATGAAATATTATTATTCTTGTGATATTCCCTCATGGATCATGATTGATTAAAGATGATTCCTCGCTCTTATGAATCATGTATTTTGAAATGATAAATTTTTATCCCTTGACTCGTGATTTATTATATATAGCTGATTGCATATGAACTTTGTAAGTTATGATCATTCTCCCATGACCTTATTTTTATCTTATTCTTATATATGATCATCAATTGATATGTCCCATATTTATCCTTACCGAGTATTTAAGATCACCCATTATTATAATTCCACTTTCCCTAGGTTATAAATAAAGGTATTATATTAGAAAACTTTAAGAAGGGTGGAATGAGAGAATAACTTTAAGGGAGATATTGAATATCTTTCATAAAATAATTTGATTATATATTTAGTATTTAAATAAACTAAACCTATATGGTTTTATGGTCTGTATAATTTTAAAATTTATTAAATATTCATATAAAATGATGAAATATTTATGTATGTTTTTCATGGGTCTCCTAATTTTTTGATGCACGTGTTCGGTCCCTTGATACCCATATTGGGTATGTGACACTAAGAGGTTCTATTATATTGTAATATATTTTAGGTTTCCATAGTTTTGTAATTTTAGGATGTTTCGACACATGTTTTCGATGGTCTTAGTAGGAGATAACATGTTTGTGTTAATCTAATATGGAATAAGGTTGAAATGTATGAGAATTTTTTTGAGATCGATGAATATAAAATGTGTCTTGATCCATGATTATAAGATGTGTGATGGATAGATCTAGGGATTCATTAGGGTATGGTCAAGTTTTGTTTGACCAATAAAGTCTTATGTATCAGGAAATGAATGGTGTGTGAGACAAGGTGTTAGTAAAGTGATAATGGAAAGGCCATTTGGAAATAAGTTTGCATGTTTTCCAAGATAATCATCTCATATTAGAGAAGAGTAGTGATCTTTTATAAAATGTTTAATGTTTGGATGTTTCCATTGGGTATTATCAAATGATGAGGGGTATAGTGCCTCAATGTGATGGATATGGATTGGGGAGAGTGCCTCAGCTATGGTGAGTAAGGAACAAGAGAGATTTTGAATAGATAATAAGACTAGGTTGGGCATATAGAGGTATGAAATTTGTGGGTCGCATGGTAATTAAAATTTTTTTGGAGATTCAGTTATATTTTTTGAGACCAGGTGTATGATTATGGATTTTTTTAGTAATATAAATTTATAGCATGGATTATTTTAGTATCAATGGGATATGGAATATGGAATTATATATGGAAAGGTTTGAGAAATATGATAGGGTATTGTTAATATCAGTGTTCAATTAATTTTTATTTTGGGGTAGGATCATGTTGTTGATCAATGATGAGGAAAAGTATATGGTTTGGAGCACACCATGGATTATCTAAGAACATGGAACTCATTTTAATGAGTTTTTAGTGAATTTTGGGAGTGATTTTTTTATCATCCTAACCTAAAGGTTGATGCAGTTTTTTTTATGATGCTTGGATGTATATGGTCAATTTATGTGCATTAAATAGGAAAATACTGAAATTTTAGTATTTATCAATGGGTTTCACATAGTTTAAGTAAATTCAATAACTGATAGCTACTTTATGTGGTATGGAAACATAGTGTAATTGTTAAATGTGTGTTTAGGGAGCATACTAGTGGAGTAACCAAGTTCAAGGAATATTGGTGGTCATGGGTAGCATTCTAGCATATACAATGAGGTAGGACATTGTATTATAAATATACCCTTAGAAGTGAAATTTTGGGTTGTATTGAGGACAAATTGGTGATGCTCGGGTGTGATTTTAGTCAAGTGAAGTATTTTGTGAAGAAAAATCTAATCAAAAAAATGGTTATTGGTAGATGTGGTTTTTGAATTCCTGAATATTGTTAGGAGAGGGTTATTTTCATGGATTTAATGGAATTGATAGGCACCGCAATGTATAGGATAGAAGTTTTTCACGAGTAATCAGTTGAGTGTGGAACAAAATTTGGTTTTTTTTGTGATTAGGTATGATGGTTCCAAGAGATTAAAAATGCATTGTTTGAGGAACTTGTGTTAGAAGGGGTTGGGATGAGATGTGACTAGGGTTTTAATCAGTGGATATATTTTTAGTGTTGTTTTAGCCTAACCATAACTAGTCTAGAACATAGAATTTGGGTTATGAATCAGGGCTCTATGAATGGTATGGTTTACAAATGAAACAAAAGAATAATTATTAGGGATGAGAAGTGTTATGGTGGTGTGGATAAAAATATTCATGTCATACATGTTGTTAAAAATCTTGGGAAATTTTAGTTTTTGGTCCTGAAGAAACAAAGGGTTTTAGAATTGGTCGTTATATTATAATTTCAAGAATTAAAACGTCTATCAAATGTATTTTTATAAGATATCATAGGACCTAGAGTTATCTCGAGTTTTAGGTTAAGGGTTAGAGTATGGTTTGGGTATCCAGCCTATGTATTTTTACTACTTATGGCTGGTATGGAGTGAATTGTAGTTAATTGGATATCTTTAGTTGTTTTATGAATACTAGGATGAATCTATAAATCTTTGGTGGTATCCATACATTGTTTTAAAAAACTATTAAGTACTCATTTGTAAGGCTTATTAGGAATTATACTATCCTTATGTAATGATTTTTTTCTCAACTGCGATGGTATAAAACACATGCTTAAAATTTTATCAAAGAAAATACATAAGGTAAAACAACTGAAACATAAGTGGTGACCTAAATCTCCCCTATGATATGTATGGGTCACCTTATGTTTCATAAGTATCACCTTATTATATGTAAGGGTATCCCTATGATTTTTATGGGTCACCCATGTGATTCTTTGAATTTACTCTAGATATGTATATAATAACTTCACCATATGTAAGGGTTACTCTATGAAACATAATTTTTACACTGGGTACCATGTGTCATATATGGGTTAACATTGTGATATGTAATGGTTACCCAGGGAACTCTATAATACATAAAGGTTATCTAAAGTAACATGAAGATACATAAGGGTTGATTTAATTGTGTTTAAAGGATACCTTAGGAAATTTTTGTGTTAACTCTAGGTCATCATGTGACATATAAGGGTTTATATGAAAGATATGTAAGGGTAAATCTATATATAAGGATTATAAAAATGAAAAATTATTTTATATAAAGGGGTAACTATAAATTTATTTATGATATTTGAGGGTTACTAAAATATACTAAAGTCAAAAAATTAGTCCACAATACATAAGGTTTGATCTAGATGATATATAGGGGTTACTATAATTTGTAAGGATTATAACAATTAGAAAAGATCATGATACATAAGGGTTAATTTGTGGATACATAAGTGTCATTCTAATTATTAATATCCAAAAATACATAAATATTACTTGAATGCTTTATGGTGATATTTAAAGGATTCTTGATAAATAATTATTCTAAACAGTACTAAAACATTTATATGAAAGGCTTGACACTGTGATAATGAGTACTATTTCATGAGGGTTACTCAAGGGGAATGTTCACACATTAGTGGGTGGGATATTCTATAGTGGGTTTCGAGGAGGTAGTAGAATTACGATTCTCTAGGTGATGGTTAATTCTTGAAAAGTATGGCCAAGCCATAAAGTGACCATCAGTAGTGAGGTCATGTTTTTTGTGCATACTGAGGAAGTTGTTACAAGCCATGACCTGAATATCCACACTATTAGGACTATTTGGAATATGCATTACATCATGAGCCCTATAAGTCAATCACTAATGATCTTTTTTTCTAGATTCTTTTATCAAGAGTAATTATGGAATTTTTGGATTTAAAATTTAAAACCTATTTCAGTATTATTAATTTTTTAGGATGTTTGAATAGTAGGAAATCAACCAATTCTCCCCTTTATCTTCTCCCATTAAACCTCTATAATTCATAGAGATTGACTATAAATTATTTTTCCATTTAAGGTTTGATTTTATAATTCATTGGAAGTTCTTATCCTCCTTGTCAGTTGTTATCCTTGGTGTCTCTAAGCTAGTGTTAGTTCTAATATTCAACTAGCACATGGTGGACTCTTCTAGATATGATATGGATTCTTTTTTCCAAGGTTATAGTGGATCACAAAAGTATTAATTCACTAGTTTTTTTTTAATTAGTGATTTATGAAATTGATTTTATATATTTATGTATTTCAAAATGTTTGGGGAAAATTAGTGGATTTTTTTAAATGTGTATTAGGTAGTTTTGTGTTTAATAGGTCCAAGTAGATACTGGGGGTGTTGCACACCCAATTACTCAATAATCACTTATGGAAGATCACATAGTGGGTTTTCCTTTAATTGTTCCATAGGAATTGATGTTTTAATCAATATTAGTTCAATATGTTAATTTTTTAAAATTGGTTTGTGATTTATTATGTAGTAATTGATAGATATGTGGCCTTTTATTAATGGGATACGGTGTATGGAGTTAGATCAAGATTTATTGGTAGTGGTGGACAATATTTTCTTAAATTTAATTACTCTAAGTGTGGTAGGAATTCCCTAATATATCCCTAATGTTTAATATCATTTTATATATGCATATGGTGTTCCACTGTGCAGAAGTAACGTGTGCATGACTTACAATTTAATTAAATGGTCTATCTCATTATTTCATGTGGGAATCACCAGTTTCAGGCTATAAGTGGTTCTTTGAAAAATATAAATCCTATAACTTTTTCTTCTAGTTACGGTTTTCCTTTAATAATTATATTATAAATATCATAGGAAACCTAAGAAGTTATCCCAATGGAAGTTGTGACCATGTAACATTATCATATATGATCATGGTTGATCCTTAGGAGGATATTTTTTTGTAAATTTTGTATAACATAGATATATACCTAGGTGAGCATGGGATGATAACCATAGTTAAGTTTGTGACTGATTTGGTGAAACCAACCATGTGTTTATGTTGTACGAGTACTAAACTCTTCAAACAAAAAAATTTAATCTTGAAAATTAGTATGAGTTTTCTTGTTAATAAGTTGGTAAGTGTATATGATGTGGTTAATGCTTAAATTATGAAATTTATATGGTTATAGGATGGCCACTCTTACCACTTTGTGTTTATATATGATATGGTTTCTGGTTTTTCCACTCTTCTACCCTAGGTTCTTATATATTATAGATAGTTCTGGGGAGGGTTTTTAATACCACTAAGTTTATATATGTAGTATGTTGTAGTATGGGGAATTATTCGCCTCTATATTATAATATTTTAGAAGTGGTTCTTAGGTGGGGAACAATTACCCCTGGGTGTGTCTATATATATATATGAGATGGTTTTGGGGTGGGTTGATATCCCCCCCCCCCTCGGGGGTGATATTTGGAAGATGGTTTTGGAGAGGGGTGACATTCCCCCTAGTTGTGTATATTTATATTAGATGGTTTAAGGTAGGGGTGATATTACCCCATTGGTGTTGATGTATATTTTTTAAAGACATATAACACTAGTCAAATTAGTTATAATAAATCCTAGGTATCATTTTTTAACTATAAGATTAATAGTGGTTTATTTATTTTTTATTTAGTTTTATATTATGGCTCATATTCATTCACCTTTATTATATTTCATATATTTAGGGACACCATTAGTGGTGTCCTACATAGATATACTCCCACCCATCTTGAGTGGATTTAACACTTTTTTAACCAACAAGACCTTTTTATCATTCGTAGACATAGGGTAGAGTCCTAGTGTTGGATGGTGGGTATGGATAGCTATAAAATATTTACAACATGGGATTGGGTTCGGACTCAGAACAAGGTTACGGTTAAAATTTTGTTTAATTTTATTCTATGTCTATATGATTATCCCATGAGAGACCATTTTAGTGTCTATCTGACTTATGTGAGATTTTTTATAGTTCATTCTATTATATAATATGGTATGTTATTTATTTATTGATACATTTTTCTAAGGAGCTTCATTTCATTTTATTACATATTTCCACTATATATTGCATATTATTTCTATTATTTTTTTTTACTCTAATAAGGGGGTATATCCTCCCCACAGTATCACTATAAACCATATTTATTTTTGGAAAACTATAGAATACGAAGATTCATTCATGAGGTTGTGTTTTGATCTAATATGAACATTATGGAGAAATACAAGTTGGTATGTTACTGTCTTATCATCAAGGACTCCTTATAAATAGTAAAAATTAAAGTTCTTTGTAGATTTTATGATGCACTGTATTTTGATTTGAATTTATGAGATAAATAGTGTATGTAATGGTAAATATAGAAATTTCAAGGTTTGGTTAAATAATATAAATTTAAGAACAACCCTTCCAGTGGATTTCAACATAATGGGGGATCTAATCACTCTAGTTTCTAAATATTCATTGAACAACACAAACAATGATGTGGTTTGGGGTTCCACATTGTGCATTTTTTATATGAAATTTTTATTATAAATTGGGCATTCACACTTATTCAGTTCAATATCTTTGATCTCTCTTCAACCCAAGGTGACGGTGGAGTTCTGTTTCGTAGGATTTATAACCTCTAAAATGATTCCTTTAACAATATTCCTTATTTGATTGAGGTACTTTTTGTTATCTTACCATTGTTTTTTAATATATCCCGCTAAATTTTTTCATCATGGACAAGTTAGGTAGCCTATGTTATGTTTTCATAGTGGAGAATGGATATTTATATGATGTGGTTTATGTTTTTTGAAGGATCCCTATGTGAACTAGATGGTTTCCCACATTAATATTGTCCATGGTGGGTATTTGTTTAAATATTTTGGTATGTTAGATAATTATAACTTCACTTTTATATGTGTTGATTGAACTGATATAATCAATTTGATGTGAGGATTGGTAATGGATATATTATTTGATAATTGAAATAAAGATAATTATATAAATGAAAAGAAAATTAGTGAGATAAATTATATGACACGGATGAATGAAATGTAATTGGTGAGAATCAAAAGAGGAATTGAAATTTTAGAATATTGAAATGATAAAATTCTTATTTATTATTTCTTATTATATAATTTTGATATATGTTGGATATGATCTATTTTTTATTAATATTTTATTTTCTATCCTTATTATTATTGATACTTTATTTTATTTTTAGCAAGAATGATTTTTTATTAAGTGTTTATGGAAACCCATTTTATTTCATGGTTTGGTTACTTATGATTAGAGTTAGTTTCCCTAAGATATGTGTATGTTTTATGATATATGAGTTATGGTAGAGATATAAGGTTATTACTATGGTTGTTGGGTTGTGTTGAAAATTATGTTGTTAAATGTTGTTATCAATGTATTATAGGATTATTCAAGTGAAACTACATTAAATAATGTTTTTAAAATATTATGGAAATGTGAATACCCTATTTGGTTTGTTATATTACGGCTAGAGGGATTGTGTTATTCCTAGATAATGATATGGTGTGGGATATTTGGTATTCTAAGTGTTTGATATGGATTGTAAATGTTGAATTCCAACAGTATATATATTTTTTATTGGTGTCACTATATCACCATACTATTATTCATGGAACTATATGGTTCTCATTATGGTTATAGTTAGCTGTAGAGTTAGATACACTTTAATTATAGTTATGGATAACTGGATGTGATGTTGATGTGCTACTAGAAGGTATTGGTATGAAGAGTTATATGACATGTGTTTTTAAGATTTTGGTCATTGTTTGTGACTATTTTGTTAATTAAATTATAATTATATATTTTATTCAGTGAGGCTTTATTATTCCAATTCACATGACAATGGTGTTGTTAGAGGAACCTAAAAAAGTAAAATTTTATGCTCACACTATTATTATATGTTGTTTTTTATACCAATAATATTAGGTTGAGTGAGTTTTTCAACACATATGTATAATAACATAGTGATATATCTTATAATTGTTAGAGTCACGCATTGGTGTTTATCCTTACTATAGTCTGGTGGTGTTTCAATTGGTTAATGGTTAAGATAAACATACATATATTGTATTATTTATGATCATATTAATCATCATATTTGAGGTTGATAATTAATTTTTTAGTTATTGATTTTCTTAGAAGGTTAATTCCTCCTGTATATATTATATTATATAATCAGTTCTAGTCACCACCATATTTTCTGTTTTAGGTAGAATTCAAGGTTCACTATTGTGTTCATTGGTAGCTCAAGAGGATTCATAGTGGGGGAGGGTTATGAATTATTGGTATCATAGTGATTATTTATGGATAACATCTAGAGTTAGAACTTGTAAAGACTGTATGGGTTTTTAAGGCTATCAGACTACTTGAGCCTAGTTTTTTAAATAGGTTATAGAAACTGGGTAGGGATGCATATGGGCCTAGTGATTCCATGTACAGACATTGATTTTCTATAGATCATTACACAGGGTATTTTTTAATATTAATAGGGTTTTTATATTGTTTAGGCCTCATTCATCATTTAGTTTCATGTAATTAAAACTACATGTATTGCATGTAATTATTATCTATGATTTATTTGAGTTTTTATATGAATAGATACATTATCCCTAGGTTAAGAATATTTATTATTTATAGTAATACCACATATACATTGGAATCATGGGGTATAGGGAGACAAGGTATAGTAGAAACATGTGGTTTTTTATCCAAGGGTATTCCCAGTAATGGAAAAGTCATAGAGTATCACTCTATTAAATTTCTGGTGAAAACATGCCAAATAATGTGGTACCCATTTTATAAGAAAAAGTAAAGTCATTTGAGTATGTAGAGATATACTTTAAACATATTTATGAATTTTTAAATATTTATATTCTATGGGTGGTGAATTTTTTATTTTGATATATATGATAATGTTGTTGAAAACATTTGAAAAACATGCCATATCATAAGTGTAGTGGAGTCTATTTCAAGAGTAGTTCTAGGAATATTTTTTAACTATTAGACTTTGGTTATAGTGCCAACATGATATATCATCTTTTTTTCTAGAATGATATAGTTTTTGGGAGTATGGGTTGAATCTTATCAACTCGTTGTGATTTTTTCAAATATTTTAATCTGAGAAGAAGTGAATAACCCCATTTTATAAAATTGGATAATCCCCCCCCCCACCATTTTTCTACATATTCTATGATTTTTGTGGTTTTCTCATGAAACCATTTTTGGTTGTGATGGAAGAACATCCAAGAACTACCCCTCCTCTGCTACAACCTACTCACCTTATCTGGTCTTCTCAACACTTTAATAGTGATGTGTTTCCTCAAGATTTACCTCTATTAGTTCTTTCACAATTTTTCTAATGTTTTTTCATTATTAATAGATTGATGTTGTGGCATTTCATTCCATTTTTGGTTACATGTCTCATGTTGTACATTAATCAAGTTAAGTATCCCTATATATTTCTTGGTTTAGTAAAAAATATCAAAGGTATCCATTAATTTAGGTCTCTCAAGTTTCATCCATAGTGGATCCTTCAAGACTCAGTGGTGTCCCTTTTAAACCATAGAGGATATAGTCCATATACCATGAACTAATGGTTTTTAGATGTTTTTCTATCATTCAAAATGTAATAAAATATGGGTAAGTGTTCTTATATGTTTTATTTGGTTCTTGTTTGTCATCCAGTTCCCTTGTTAGTCATATGACCTTGTGATGATGCTAGCCATATCTCTTTTTATCTTATGCAGTTCCCCATATCACTTTCCCAATATAAATTTAGTGAAGATATTTGTTGAATTATTTGATTATATATTCTTCAATTAAGGATGTGTGATGTATCCTAGTGGTGGAATTTAAATTTGGATGGGGATTCATGGTGTTTATGGTTACAGTTTTGATGAATCACTAGTCAGAGATTTTTCTTTAGGTTTCTTGGATCTTGACCTCATGGTGAATATTCTTCTCTTAGAGTTTTGTTTCTAGATTTAGTGGTGAATTTTCACTATTTGTGATGTTTCTTTTGCTGTGAAATCTCTCTATTGATGTAAATCTTGGTGGTTTTGTGCCAAGGTGGTGATCTAATTGCGATAGTAGGATTTTTGTGGATGAAAGTTCATTGTAAAATGATTACATAGGGTCTCAAGGGTGAGGGTACTAAGGTACTACAATATAATGAAAAATCCCCCTCTTACTCTTAGGAATTTCTCTATTTTTACTCACCTTATGACACCCGACCTGATGTTTCTAGATTTTATTCTTTGGGTTTAGATCTTTAATGTGGTATTAGTATTTTTATGGGTTGGGCAACCAAAAAAGTCCCCTCTATGTGTGGTTACCTATTAACAAAGAAATTTTATTTTAAAATTATAAAAAATTGATTTTAATGAGAGTAAAATTACATGAAATCCAATAGAAGGTTCATCCCTTTACTCTAAAGACATATTTTTAGGTTCTCAATAAGGTAAAGATCCCTAAAAATATTGTAGATAAAACTAGTGTGGTGATATGTTAGGGGGTGTTAGTCCATGGTTAATATTAGATTTAGAGGGAAGGTATTTTTAATTTTTAATTAGTTTGATCAATGATGTTGGACATTATTCATGATTCTTAGGAGCTGGTAGTTCATGCCTCTTCTATATGGGTGGTAATGTTGTTTTATATTTAAGTACATATAGATGAAATAAATAATATTTTTTTCCATATTATCAATGATATCAGCATATACTATTTTTCATTCTAGCAGTATATTTTCCACTTCTTCAATTATAAAATCCTACACAAAATTTTCAGTCGTAGTAACACTAATGGCCATATAGACCACCATTACACAGTGGCTAATGTAGAAGTTATCCAAGGGATATTACTCATACTCAAGGAGAGTTAAGTTATTAGATCCCAATTGATATCCAATCTAGGTATTATGGAAGTGTATCTAGTCATTGTTAAATTTATAAAGTATAATATAATGAGTTCTAAGAAATGGTGGTGGTGATAGGTACTATATGTGTTTTCAACTCTTTATTTTGTTTTATTTAGTTTCGGTTCATCATATTCCATTGTTACACCTAGGTTGATGTGTGGGTTAGTGATATTAATAAAGAGTATTCATAAACTAAATGAGTAATAAAAATTAATGGGAGACCTCACAAAGCTGGATGAAGAGTCTCATGGATGTGAATTGATGATTATAGGGAAACCTATGTGAATTGTTGATTAGAGGGAAACCTATGAGAAGTTAAAATATTTTATTATTTATGGATATTATGGTTGTTTTTTGTGTAGAAAGATTAAATGAAAGGGATATGGTGTTTTGATCCAAAAATCATTACTTTTTAACATGGGGGATTAATACTTTGGGCATCTAAGGTAAATTATATGGAGTTTATTAGAGTAATGTTGGATACATTAATGTATTCTTTGAGGTGATTATGAGTTTACAACCATTTTGGGGGTATAATTTTTTATTGATTTATATTGATGAAAATCTTTGATATCAATGGATACTTATCAAATAGCACCACCTAAGATTCAAAAATTGTTGATTCAGATCAATGATATATTGAAAAGTGGATTTCTTCCCTCAAATGTATCTCCTTGGCGAGTCTAATAGACTTTTTCTAATAAGGATGGTGTAATTATGTGATTTTACATTGATTATTGACGATAAAATAATGTAAAATTAAATAATAGGTAAACTTTATAGAGGATTTATTAACTATTTAGCCTATTAAAGGAATATAGTTGGTTTTAGAACATGAATTTATGATTAGGGAACTACCAAATGAGATTTATAGGGGGGATATAAATATATGACTTTATTATGTTGTCTCTATAGGAATTTTAAGTTCCTTTTTATTATTTTTATGAATCACTGATGCACCAATGGTGTTTATGGGACTAATTTGTTAATCATTTAATCCATATTTTAATCATTTTAGAGTATTTTTTATTGATGGTATTTTGGTTTATTCATAGATCAAGGATGATAATTAGGGGAATTTATGGATGGTTTTGAAACTTCTTCATTAATATCAACTATATAGAAATATTTCATAGTTTATATTCTAGGTACTAGAAGTTCATTTCCTTGATCATTTAATTTTTTTTACATGACATATTTGTAGACCCATCTAAGGTTGAGGAAGTAGTTTATTTGAAGGTGATAAAAAATTTCTTTGAGTTATAGATCATCCTAGACTAAATATGATATTATATGAGGTTTTTAATATATTTCTATTGGATTTAAATACCCGTATCATATTTGATGAAGAATATCCAATATTTTTTAAAATAATGTGTTAAAATAGTTTTAAATTCTTAAACGAGATGTTTATGAGTGCACTTTTCCTTCACCAACCTAGGGAGGGAGTAATGATTATGGTTTATTATGATGTTTCACATCATAGAATGGGGTGTGTATTGTTGTATGATAAGGAAGTTATATGATACAGGTATAAGAAGTTGGGACCTCAATAATTTATCTACGCAACTAGTGGTATTGAGTCAGAAAATATATTGTTTGTAATAAATAGATAAGGATAATACATACTTAGAAATAATTTCCTAGTCTTCACCAATCAAAAAATACTAAGTTACATATTCTTATAGAGATAATTGAACCCTCATCGATAGAGGTAGTGAGGATTTATATAATATTATTATTTTTGAGATTTTATATACTATATAAAAAGGAAAAAAAATTTATAATATAGTATATGGGTGGTTTATAGTGATATTATCCAAGAAGTACATGATGATTGAGTAATGATGGAGCAGCTCATAGATTTGAACATTGATTTGGATGATGTTTTTGGTTGATAAAATTTATAACATACAATGATACATTCTACCATATTTCAAATGTGGGGGAATATTAATTATGAGAGAATAAGGTAGGTAGAGGTATTGAGTGACCATAGAATTCATGTTCATGCTTTTCATGAATGGTTAGATGATGGATAATACCAAGTGTTATTCTATGGGAAGTTATTAGTTCCTTAATAAATTCAAGAGGCATTATTATGAGAGTTTCATTTCTCCCTATTAGTAGTGCACCCCGGTATTTTAAAGTTATATTATTATTTAATGGGCCAATTTTTTATGGTATTATGAATAGTAAACTCATCAAATTAATATCTTAATTTCATTTTTTTTCAAGTATTAAGGCTAGTAATCAAGTTCTCTTAAGGTACTTATAGCCTCTAAAGGTTCCCCAATAGAAGTGAGAATATATGTTTATGAATTTTTTGGATATCTTAATGATTTTAGTTAATTTATTAGTATTTATGGAGTTTATTTATGTAGATTTTATAGAAATTAGGCATCTTAAAAATGTGGTAATGCATTATTTATTTTTTAGGAAGATAATTTCTGAATAAGATCCTCATTTTTCCTCATTAATATGGAAGGGATGAGAGTATAATTTAAACTCTTATTTAGGCCCTATAAAAATATTAAATCCTTATATGGATGTGTATGAAAGTATTATTTATAAATTATTGTATGTTCTTTGTTCTTGTGTCATTAATATATGTGGATTTATGGTAAAACCATTTCCTTAAATAGATTTTTCCTTAAAAAAAGTTATAATTAATAAAATTCATGGAAAATTTTTAGTAATTATATGAATAAACTTTAAGGATTTAATTATGATTCATATAGGTTGTATATGTAGTATTTATTGGTATAGAATTATTTCATAAATTTTAAAACAAATCAGATGGTTTAATAATGGAGTAAATATTCTTAGGATCATCTAAAATTTTATAGAGATCAAAGGAGGAGGCCTTGGAGTCTGATGTTAGTGATCATATTTTCATAAGAGTTTATTCTCATCATAGGAAGTGGATTTTTGGAATAGGTAACAATATTTCTCCATGGTTTATCAAACTTGTTGATGTAATAGAGTACATTTCTAAAGTTACATATAGTTTAAAACTTCAACTATATAGTAACTTCAACCTATTGATGCAATAGAGTAAATTTGTTTTCTCTTCCCACTTTTGAGTTGCATTATATTTTTTTAGGTTTGTGATATTCATTATTTAGATGTATGTAGTGGGATATTATGTTTTCATGGTTTTTTATTCATTATTATGTATATTTTTTATTCTTAAGGACAATAACCAATTGAAATGCATATAATTTAGAGGCCTAAATTTTATTATTCTTATTCATTGAGTTATTTTGGCATTGTAGGTGTTGGAAGAAAGTTTGAAAGTGATTTAGGATTAAATTAATGTGTCTTGGGTTTCAATGGAAACCCTGAAATGGTTATAAACCCATTAAATATTAGTAATTTTATGGTTGGTGATGGTTTATTTATAGTCATGGTTCATTGGACGCTTCAAATAAAGTTTGAGAGGTGATTCAATTTTTTAATATTTTAGAGGAGGGTTACTTTGTAATTATAAACTATGATGTGGTGGTGTGCTAGTTTTAAATATCAAGGATTATGTTTAGTTTTTTAGATATTCTTTCCTACCATGTTTAAAGTGGAAACACCCATTTTTTTATCATGTTGTTAAATGACATTGTGTTCTGAGCACAACATTATATTCTTATCATGGTGGCATTGGGAGAAAGGAGAAAACTATTTGGTTGTTTGAAACTATATTGTTATGGTCTGTGGATTAAATGGAGGTTAAAAAGGGATTATGACATGCTCAATATTCAAATACCATGCTTTAGTAAAACCACAAGTATTTATCAAGAAAAATATCTAATGGATTTTAAGGGATTGAGAGCACTAAGTTACAGTAGTTTTTATACTATACTAGATTTCCTAAAACACTATGTGGTTAAGTGCACCACACCATGGTTTGGATGCTTGGAATTTTTATTATAAATTAAGAAATACCACTTCATCTATTTAATTAATTTTCCTGCTCTACATTCTTACATAAATATGTGTTTTAGTTTTAGAATATTTATATGCTCTTTGATGATTTCATTGAATCTTGCCTTTGTATAATTGAGTTATCACAACATAAGGTACATTTATTTCCCTTTTCATATCATCCCCTAAATTATTCCATATTGAAATTTTTTTATAGATATTATTATTTTTTTATAGGAATAATGAAAGTATGATGGGGATTATAATTTTTCATGGATTACTATGTGAATATTTATGTTTATTTTAGGCTTGTAGTGATATAACTAGAAGTTTTCAGTAGTTATTAGTATATACTTATATGAATATGTATATTTAGTTCAAGATTATGGTAGGGGGTTCAACTTCACTTTTATGTGTGTAGATTGTATTGATATAATTAGGTTTATGTGATGATTTGAAATTGTTTTATTTTTATTTTATTTAAATAAAATGGAATATAGTTATAAAAAATAAATAAGAATTAGTATGATAATGTATATGACCTCAAAGAATAAAATTTCCATGGTGATAATTAATATAAATGGAAGGTTTTCAATATTGAAAGGATGAAATACATATTTTTAGTATTATTTTATATGGTATTTATGTATGTATGATGTCATATTTTTTCAAATTAATGGTTATTATGATCCATATTGTTATTGATACTATGTTTTATATTGTAAAATATTGAGGTTCTTGTAAATAATTGGTGGGAAATAAATTAATTGCAAGGTTTAGTTATGTATTATTAGAGTTAGTTTCCCTGGGATATATGAATGTTATAAAAACATTGATTTGGGGTTGATATATGAGGGGGTTATTTTAGTCATTGTGTTATACTATAAATTCTAATTTTGAATATGTTTATGCTTACAAGATATGATTATTCATTTGATAATATATTATATATTATTTTAATTATATTATGGAAATGTTATAACATTTTTGGAAATGTTTTGTTATGGTTTAAGAGATGTGGTATTCCTAGAGATTGATTTGGAGGAGGGATTTTGTATTCCCATTATAGAAATAAATGTTTTTTTATTGTTTTATCCCCATATAGTTATCATTTTTGGTGGTATACCATCATCATTATGAATTTAGGTAGTTTTTTCAGATATACTATCATTATAGGTGTGTATATATTTTAGTGATCATGATCTAATAGGGGCAATGATGGGGTTGAAGACATGGATAAAATGTGTTTTTACGATTATGGTTATTATTTATAAATTTTGTGTTACCTAAATTATATTATTATGTATAACATTCAATAAGGAATGATTATTCCAATTCACTTGACATTGGTGAGGTTGAATAAGAAACCTATTAAGTATAGTTATGTTCTATATTAGGCATTCTATATAAGGTTTATGTTTTCATTGAGCATTGTTAGTTTAGTCGTGTGGTGATCTAGCTAGTATTATATAAAGTCACTTGTCTATGTTTATCTGTTTTTTTTTAGTTTTTGTTTCTTATTGTTTTATGTTTTACATACTAATGCATTTGTTTTTTATTTATGAGGATATTGATCATCGTACTTGGGTTTGATGATTCCTTTTTGAGTTATTCATTTTACTATAAAGGGTACCACCTCCTATAATTTTTATTTTTATACTTATTTTTAGTCCCCACCCATTGTTCTATTGAAGGTGGACTTTATGTGACACTCTCAATCTTGTTTCTATCTTTGGAAGCTTCTTAGAAGGTTCAGGTAATGAAATTACTTCTTTATTCCATTTTTTATGATTTTTTTCTTGATCTCAGACCCCAAATTTTATAAAATTTCTTCATATATATTGAGGTTTCATTTTATTCTAAATTTGTGGCATAAGACTTCTATTTTTTATAAATAACAATTATAGATTTACTATTAAAAATATAGTGAAAATAAATACCTAAATTTATATATAATAAGAACATGATTGATGATCATACTACATAGATTTTATAACATTTGTGATTGATTCATTCACTATTCATTTTTTATACACCAATATATATGAAAAATATTATTTTACAACACAACCCATTGATGACCTGAGAATAACCTAAATTATTAGTCCAAATAAATCTTCTATAATATATTGAGATACTTTTACACTCTTAGGAATATATTATATGAAATTTAACCATGTTGAAGGAGAGGAAATTTATAGTTCAATGTTCACGTAATGGTTCTAATAATTTTAGATAATTAAGTGAGTAAATTTACTGGTGAAAAAATTAAAGTTTTTTGAATAAAAAATATTTTGGAAATATATATAATTGTCTATGTGTGTGTGATCCATACTAAATATATTGTAGATACTATGATTCTAGTGATTCACTATTTTATTTATATATATATATATATAATTTTAAAATCATTTTATTTATCACATGGTTAAAGAAAATTAGGCTTAAAATAACCTTAAAATATTTTAAAAATCTCCCCTATATATTAGTACATTAAACCATGATACATATTTTTAATCTTTATATAGAAAGTAAATATATGGAAAAAATCAAAGTAAAATAAATCAAAGGAGAATAAAATCAAGATTCACCAAAAATTATCAATATATTAAAACCATTAAAGAATCAAAAGAAAAAATTAAATGAAAAAATTATTCACATTTTCAATTCATTTTAGGATTATTAATTATGATTTAAAATATTGATTTTCATAAATTTAACTGTATTTTTTTAGTTTCTTCCATCATATGTTTTATAAAATATTTTTTAGAAAGTAATAACATGATGAATCAAAAAAATTGTTATCTATAATGGTAGATAATGGTATGTTTTTATTTTTAACTAAAGAATTTAATTCATCCAATAAATTTCACTTATTAATATTTATATGTCTTGATGTGAAAAACATTAAGGAATAGTATTAATATGTTTTAACAGAAAAAAATTACTTTATAAAATGTTATATAAAAATATATCATAAAAACATAATTTTTTCTAAATGTTTTTTATTATATTTATAATAAATGAAAATTATGACCCTCTCTATTTTACTATATTATGAAAACAACAAAAATGGTATCTGTTATGTTATAGGAAAATAATATTGTAATAAATATAGCTATGTTATCTTCTTCCCATAAAAATATCATAAGGTATTATATTCTATACATAAAAAAATTTGTGACTAAATTTTATGTATATTGTAATATAGTTATATTATGTGAATACATGAAATGTTTTGTGTGAATTTATGTCCTATATATAATTGTTTCCCCATAATTTATAATGGTATTCATGAAAAAAATATGTTGAGGGTTTTTATTTAATGTTCAATAGATAAGAAACCCAAATATATATTATATACTATAAATATATGTCTTTTTCTTTCCAAAAATAAAACACTATAAATTTATATCAAGTTAAATCCACTGAAATATAACTATCAAATTATGTTCTATCCATAAAATATTTTTTTCAATAATTAAATTTTATATTCAATATAAAAATATCATATTATATAAAAATATATGAAGTTTTGTGGAAATATATAGAAAATATATAACATGTGACATACTAATGTGGAATTTATTTTAAAAAATATATTTATTATTATTTTATTTTATTTTAAGATAATAATTAACTTCTAAATATGTTATAATTTTTACATATATTGTATTTTCTATGCAAAAAAAAATTATTAGAACAATGTCATGTTTCCCAAAAAACATTTCATAATATCATTATGTTATATCTATAAATATATTTTTTATTACTTTATTTAATGTTCTATATAATAATATTTCATTAAATATATATAAAAAGTGTTATATGGAAAATATTTTTCATATATATAATATGTTCTATCCAATGTATTGTGCTATATCAAAAACATTATATTATGTTCTTTGATTTTAGGAGAAGCCAATAAAAAATACAAAATTTGTTTTATTCTATATATATGTTGTGTTTAGTGATAAAATATTATAAAATATAAATTTATATCATATTTTTTGATAAAATGTAATAATAATATTATGTTTTGTTGATAAATAAATTTCCTTATATAAGTTATTTTCATTTTATGTGTAATACAATTATAATATATAAATAGATAAAATATACTACGGAATATATGTATCATCTTCTACGCAAATTTATTTTTTGTCAAAAAATTTATGGTATGTGATTTTATTTCTTCTTTAAAAAATAAAAAATACCAAAATATATTATATTTTATAAGCATATGTTATGTTCTACGAAGAAACATTATACTGTATAAATTCATATCCTATTTCCATAAAATATATCACAATCATTGTATGTCTCATCCATAAATAAATCTTATTTTGATAATACATTTAATTTTTTATGTAATAGTATTTAATTATGTTCATATTTAAAATTTTAAATGGAAATATATTCCAAAATTAGTGACATGTTAATTTGGAGGTGTGACCAAGCAATCACGTAATCAAGAAATGCCCCAACAGGTGATGACAGTCTTGGAGGCCCTACCTTCATTAGTGGGGAAAGGGACCCATTACTCAAATAATGGTGTTCCTCAAATGGATATAAGTGAGGATAGTTGGGTTTTTTATCTAATTTATATGGACAAGAGGCTCATGGAATTTCATATCACATCCTAGTTCACTCTCAATAGGAACCAGATTAAGGGAGACTTGACCTCAGGAATTCCTCCTCATATGTCAGATATTATTGACTAGTAGTGGGGGTTTGGGTGGTAGAGTGAGAACACTTTAACCCCATATAAAATTTAACAATAACGGATGAAATAGGGAAGCATCATACACAATATAACATCCATCAGATTATGTAGAAGTAGTGACCAAGTATCATCAATAATAAATAATTATATGTGGAAACATACAATCATACATTAATAATCTCCCATTAGGCTGATCCAATACACAAACAAAAGGAAGAGTACAAATACATTGAGGATACACTATAACACCCTTAAGTTTTTATGATATATTTATATTTAAAAAAATATTATATCTTTGATATCTTCCTTTATATGCAATGTCGAGTTTAAATAGACCAAGATATACTATTAAAATAAAAAAATTTAGTGAGACAGTTATCACTTAACCATTAGATTGGTGGGTATGAATAGGACTATCTAAATTATGAAAAATTATTATTTACATATGTATAAAATTAATTCATTTGTTATAAACTTTTTATAAATTAAAATAATAACATTTTAATGTAAAATATATGTTTTTCTAGAAAAATAGTTTTTATCCACACAATGTGTTTTTATTTTAATAAATAAAATTAAGGTAAAATAAATATTAATAAATTAAATTAATATCCATTAATAAAATATTTTAATGAAATGAAAATATTAAATATTCAAACAAAATATTTAATATAAGATTCAATGATGTTTATTGGTCATGGAATAAGAATAAATCCAGATTTATGCTTAAAAATGTTTTTTTCTAAAAACAATTTTCATTGAATTTTGTGTGCTTATTTTAAAATGAATTTATACCGAATTTTTAAATCGAATCACTTAAAATGTATTAAATATTTTGAATCATGATAATTAATATAATTTAATAGGTTAAACTATATTTTTTGTCACAATGAATAGAAAACATGGTAAAGATTTTCCACCTCACTAAGGGTAAAAGAGGGTAAAAACTATAGGGTGAGGTTTAAAATCTCCCTAAAACATGATTTTATCCTTTTTTATGACTTTTTTTCGAGAAAATAAATTTATAATGAGTCAAATAATGTATTTTAAAAAATTATTTTTGAATTTAGAACCCAATCTTGACTTTTGTGAAGATAAGTTATATTTTATTCAAATTAAAAACAATGTTTGGGTCGTTTCATTTAATGTATGGTTGAAAGGTTCCATTTAATTTTGTATTGATACAAAAGTATAAAAAAATTAATTTTCTTTTAAATATCCAAATAATTTCATGGAATCCTCTTTTTTGCTTGATTTTAATATAAAATAACTTTTACACTTAAATCGGGTATTTTCCTAAAAACCGATTTTCATGCATTTTGTGCTTGTAAATTAAATGTAATTTTTGAAACCTATAAAAATTGAATATGATAAAATTAATAAAAAATATAAAATAATCGTTAATAATTTTTTTTGGAATTCCCCTTTTATTTTTGGTTATATAATTAAATTATCTTGGTAGAAAAGTTAAGTTATCATGGTTAAGGTTAAAATGGGTTTAAAGTAGTTTCAATGTGACAAAAGGAATAAAATATATTCATAAACTATATAAATTTTATTTTTTTATTTTTATTTTGGCTCTATTACATATTATATTATAATTTTGTGTTCCTTGGTTCCACTTAATGTGATTATGATATATATATATATATTATCAAATATTTTTAAGTATTTTTAGGTGTGTGATTTCATTCACTATAAAAGAACACCACCCCTAGTCTCTACTTCACGCCACTTTAAATCACTTATCTTAATAAACCTATAAAAAAACCTCTTCTCAATATACCTATTCAACTTATATATGTTCTTTTTTCTTCAAAAGACTGTCTCTAGGGTCCTTAAGAAGAAATCTAAAGGAGGTCTCTCAAAGAGGAGGTAATCATTTTAACTAATCTCTTTCATGTTATATCTTATTTTACTTAATTAAATTATATCCTAAATATTAAAATATAAAAAATAATTATCTCATATATACTATTTTTTATTAGGTTTGAATCATAACCTTTATCTATCCCCTTTTTCATCCACTAGGAAATGATAACATCGCTTGTGGGTACATGTGGGTTTTCACCTCCACAAAGCGATGTGATTCATTTTTCATTTCCTATTTACATGGATGGTAATAAGGATATATTTAATGAATATGTGTGATATTTATGATATAATAATGATTCTATAAATTTGAATTATTATTTACCTTTCTTTCACTCCATCCATAGAAAAGTGGAAACATCACTCGTGTATTTGTATAGACTGTCATCTCTACGAAATGATACAATTCATTTTTCATAACCAAATTATATGAATAGTTATAAAATAATATATAATTATTAAATATTATACTTATGAAATGATTAACATTTTATATATTATGTAACCATGATCAGATTATAATCCCCAGAACCTGTGAACCCAAACATGCATAGAAAACAGATAAGTTTTCACCCGAATATCAATTTTAAGGAAGAATTGGTAATAAAAAGGATAATTGGAAATTATAAATGAATTATACATAGTAATTTATGTGTGAATATAATTATAGAATATATTTATAATAAATCTATATTTATTAAATATGATTTTTGAATGTGTACAAAGCAAGATAAGACTTGAGGTAAGGGTTTCTCATCTCACATTTATTTCTATGAGACATGTGATATATTGACCATTTTTTTCTTTAATGTGATGTATATAAGGACCCTTTTATATGATGAATCATTAATTTATTTATATTCATGGTATTTAAATTTAAATTTTAATTTGAATTTATTTATTTCATGGGGATGATGATTCAAAATATACCAAAGTGGTAAGAGATTTATGTTACAATCTCCTTTATTTCTAGGATTTTCTATGCTAAATTTATATTTAGAGAAATTATATGATATTATCCTTTAAATCCAATATATTTTCATATAATCTTGTTATTCATGGATTTAAAATTAATAGTACCGGTTTCCCCTCTTTGATACTTAAAATGATCGATATATTCTTTTTAAAAAAAATAGACCTTATTTGTCTTTGGTCAATAATCATTTCCTTCTATGTCCTTACTCTTAAAAAAAACTATAAAATTTATAACCTATATGTGAAATGTATTAAAAATTTATTTTCACTACATTTAACTTTATTTAAAATGGTTTAAAAATCAATCTCTCTAAAAAATTTCCAAATAATTCCATTTTTACTTTTTATAAAAGTGTGAAAATATTGTTTTCTTTTAATGTACATGGAATGAATGGATTTTACAACCCTCGTGATAGTTAATTTATTTTAATATTACTTTTAAATATTCCATGGTTCTTTTCAAAGAAATTTTTTTTCCTAATATTGTGTACATTTTATGATTTTAAAAAAGTAACTTCAAAATGAAAAGGGTTTTCCTCAAGAAATGTTACATTGATCTATTAATGGTATTTACATATTTGATAATATACTTTGATATTACTTATGCATCACTAATTATATGATCCAATGATATAATACTTATTCTTTATCTAGTTGGTTTTTGATTATGATGATGAAATAATTTTTCTTTAATAGGTTAATCTATGTTGAAATCATAAATTTTTTCATGACCTTATGTCATACATATGAATGGATTATGATTATGTATTGTTTGGGTCCATTATGGCCCTCCAATTCATTAGGTAATGTGATATATATATATATATATATATATCATGATATGATGATGATGATGATAAGAGTGGAAATGATTACGAATATATTTTTTCATATTTTGATGTGTCATTATAATTGCTTCTAGATGTGCATGTAAGATTATACAAGGACATTATTTTGAATATAGTTATTCACATTTTGATGTGTGGGTATAATTTTTCAAGCTGTGTTCAGAAGATTATGTGTATAAATTATTGTGAATAGATTTTTTCACATTTTTATGCATGACTATGATTGATTCTGTCTATTCTCATAAGATAATTCATATACATGACTAAGAATAGCATTGTTCACAAGATTATGATTTTTTATGATTATGATGCCACATGACTATTTTATGACTATTAAATGATGATTACTACATTTAAACCCTTATTGATTATACTTCTAGATGTGAATTAATTTTGGATTTTATAATCTAATAATATTTGGGTTTAGATATTTTATGTTTAGAACATGCACTTGATTATGTTATCATACCCTTATGATCATCTTATTCTATATTATTATTGATATCTCCCATTTTTATTATTATTGATAGTATATAATAACCCTTTATTATTTTTCCTTTTCCCTAGGATTGGAATAATGTTTTTAATTATTATGTCAGAAAAGTGTACTAGTTGTGAAGAACTAACTGGGAGATGATGTCGATATTTTATATACCATTTTTTTATGTATCCATGTTTCTAAAGACACTAAAACATTATGGTTCTAGTGTTAAATGTAATGATATTTAATTAATATTCATCTAAAATAATTTAATATTCTTTTTCATGATCTAGTCACTTCTGTTGGTATCAGATAAATGTTATGTTATATTTGGAAACACGTATGAGAGAACTTTAGTGAGAACTCTTAGAATATTTCTAAGTATAGGATGAAATCTTGAAGCATTTTTAAAGTAGATATTGTGTGAATTTTCTATAAAATTCACCCCTATCTAGATACTAGAGAGTAGATGTGTCAATGGAATAGATTCACCTAGGGGTAATAAATATAAGGTCTTGGATTCATATAGTTTTACCCTTTTGTGTTTTCGAAATGTGTGATGCTTGAAAGAGGCTTAGTGTAGGTCTAGTGGTTTTTGGCAGATACAATATACAATCTAAGAGAATTTACATCATAAAGGATTGTTTTATGATTTAAATGATTTTTACAGCCTAATAGGGGTTTTTCATCTTATGTAGGGTGATTCACATAGTGTAAATTTTTGGATTGTAATTAATATTTACATCATAAATATGCTAAACCTTTTACTTATAAAATATGGTCTTAATAAACACACATAAAAAATATGAAATTTATGACATGAATTAAATGTGGTTTGGGCCATTTTCGGTGATTTTTTTGGATGAACATAAAACATGGGCCATTTATGATGTAAATTACTCATTTACATCATAAAACCATTCCTGGAAATGCGATATAAAACATACAATTACCTTCACCTTCTCAAACCCTATGTTTTTATCCCAAGACTCCCAGTGTCTAGTAGTTTTTTATTTAGGAAATTGTGAACCCTTATAAGGTTATAAATTCCCAAATTTTTTCTTTGATCTGTGGTGATCCAAGTCTTCATGTAGGAGAGGTAATCAGGATCCATGACGTTGGTCCGTTCAAACATGAACAACATTAACACTGTTGAGGTAGGGGATTTGTTTCTTATATTTTATTTATGTGAAGTTATAAAGTAATCATGGTTAATCCATTTAAATGGTAATATAATTATCCTAATAAATATTGAACCAGATTAAATAATGAAATTGGTTTGTGCTTAAAAATCGCATGTTGTTGGTTTATGTAAAGACCCGTAAATTTCAAGGAAATTTTTTTTTCTTAATTTTCTTTGGAATTTTACAAGAACGCAGTTTCTGACGGCACCTGATTCCGAGGCCCGGTGTGCCCGGAATCATTTTCCGAAGTTTTGGCTCGGGTACGTTCAGTGAACGGACGAGCGGGTTTTTCTAACTTTTGAACCTGTGCCCGGAATCGAATTCTGAGGGCACCGATGAAATCGCAGCGCCGGGTTTTGCCTAGAAACGCCTCTTCCGGAGTTGCGTTTGCTCAGGTGTGGTTTTTAAATTTTGGGACTTAAGGTTAAGAAATAAAATAAAGTTGTTACGACAACTTTATTTTTATTTCACTTGAAGCCACTTGAAAGACACATTAAGCTGGTTAAGCTTAGTTGAAGCGAATAGGGTGCAACTGAAATATCCTATCCTCTTGATAGGATATTTGTGGGTGGGGCCCGCACGAGCCCCGCCGTTTCTTCCGCTAAGTAACGCACCCGCGAAAACCCGTCAAAGAAACTGAAAGTCAACTGACGCGGTTTCTTAGTTTCTTAACAGACCATTAAATTGGGTTGTTTCTTTCGTCCAATTAATTGGGCGGTTTCTTTGGTAAATTAATTCTTGGAATTAATTGTTCGTTTCTTTTTTTTTTAATCGTTGCTTGTGCGTTAATAAAATAAGATTACTCTTATTTTATTTGGGGTGGAAGCTTGTGGCGTGGGGAGAATTTGGAGGAGAGCGTTCTTCTTCGGCGAAGAACGCGAAGAACGCCGGCCTCCGGCGAAGAACGCTGAAACCGCGGAAATCAACGACGCTTCTTCCGCGACGTTTCTTCCGCGACGATCGTTCCTTTCCAAGCGACGTTCTCCCTTCGGATGCACCTCGACGACAACGGAATCAACGACGTTTCTCCGGCGACGTTTCTTCCGCGACGATCGTCCTCTTCCGCGACGAACTCGCGAGCGACAACGCTTGAGGTAGGGGTTTTAAACCTTTTTAAAGTTGTTGATCTTTCCTTCGATCTTGAAGGTTCTTTTTTTTGTCGGCCCTTGTTTCCGAATCTTTTTTATTTTTAAAAAGATTGTGATGGATTATCGTTCTAGAAAGGCCGATTGTTATCAATCTAATGCGAGGGGGGTCGGGCCGCACAAACACGGCCGAACCCCCCCCCCCCCCCCCCTCCTTTATTCTTGTTGTTTCTTGCGGATGGAGCGAGATGGCGTGGCGCCGTCGCACCACGCGGGAATCGTACGGCAACTATTGAGCGGCGCCGTCGCGCCGCGCTGTGGAACGAAATCAAACAAGATCGAGACGCCTTCGCGCCACGCCGAGAAGTCGTTCAAGCACGCGACGTCGTCGCGCCGCGCCAAAGAGGCCGCAGATTAAATTAATTTTATTTTGTTCTTGAGCGCAGATTGACGGGCGACGACAAACGAGGCCGCAAGTTAATTTTGAGGCCTCCGCAGTGAAGGTCGGGTCCCGGGATGACCGTAGGCGCAGACGGGAAGCAAATCGGACCACCGGAGCGTCTCCGGTGGCCCGCGGAAGCCGGCGGCGCCGGCGGCCGGAGGCGGCGGCACCCCGCGGGTGTCCAGGGTGGCACCCCGCGGGTGCCGCGGGGTTGTCTGGCGACACCCCGCGGGTGTCCAGGGTGGCACCCCGCGGGTGCCGCGGGGTTGTCTGGCGACACCCTGCGGGTGTCCAGGGCGGCACCCCGCGGGTGCCGGGGGGTTGTCAGGCGGCACCCCGCGGGTGTCCAGCGCGACACCCCGCGGGTGCCGCGGGGTTGTCAGGCGGCGCGGGTGTCCAGGGCGGCACCCCGCGGGTGCCGCGGGGTTGTCAGGCGGCACCCCGCGGGTGTCCAGCGCGACACCCCGCGGGTGCCGCGGGGTTGTCAGGCGGCACCCCGCGGGTGTCCAGCGCGACACCCCGCGGGTGCCGCGGGTGTCCAGCGTGACACCCCGCGGGTGTCCAGCGCGACACCCCGCGGGTGCCGCGGGGTTGTCAGGCGGCACCCCGCGGGTGTCCAGCGCGACACCCCGCGGGTGCCGCGGGGTTGTCAGGCGGCACCCCGCGGGTGTCCAGCGCGACACCCCGCGGGTGCCGCGGGGTTGTCAGGCGGCACCCCGCGGGTGTCCAGCGCGACACCCCGCGGGTGCCGCGGGGTTGTCAGGCGGCACCCCGCGGGTGTCCAGCGCGACACCCCGCGGGTGCCGCGGGGTTGTCAGGCGACACCCCGCGGGTGTCCAGCGCGACACCCCGCGGGTGCCGCGGGGTTGTCAGGCCGCTCGGCCGAGCCGAGCCAGACTGGCCCTGGCCGGGCGGGGCCGGGCCATCCGCGTCGGACCCGGTTCGGGCCGACCCAGGGGGGGTCGGGCCGGGTCGGCCCGGACCCGGACCCCCCCCCCCCCCCGTTTTCGGACCATTTCGGTCAAATTCACATATCTTGAGCTCCGGACGTCCGAATGACGTACCGTCAGCTTTGTTGAATTCCTCTCAGTGAGACGGAACTTTTGGCTTACTCTGCTCGAGGTTTCGATGTCGACGGAGTATGGTCGGGTCGGTTCGTACACGAAACCAACCGGGCCCCTGGAACGAAAAAGCCAATAACTCACAGACCGGGCGTCCGATTGACGCGCCGTCTGTTTCGTTGACTTCCTCTTGATGAGACCGAACTTTTGACATACTCCGCCCGAGTTTTGGATGCAGTCGGAGTATGGCCGGATTGGATTGTACCCGAAATCCAACCGGGCCCCTGGAACGGAAAAGCTGATATCTTTCAGCCAGGACATCCGTTCGACGAACCGTCAGCGGCGTTGGTGATTGCGTTGAGTAACGGTCCCTTTGAGTATACCCTATGGGAGTTCAGGGTACAGTTGTGATACGGCCGGGATTGGTTCGCACACGAAACCAACCGGGCCCCTGGGACGAAAAGGCTAATAACTCACAGACCGGGCGTCCGATTGACGCGCCGTCTGTTGCGTTGAGACCCCTATGATGAGGCGGTCCTTTGAGACACTTCTTTGTGGGACTTTGTGATACTTGGAGTATCGACCAGTAGCTCGTGGAGCGGACCCTCCCGGAGACGAGCGTGTAGAGTACGGAGACCGTGTAGCCGACTGAGACCTGACGACTGCTTGACCGACTCGACTTGGAGTGAGTCGACTAGCCTAGTGGACGGAGCGCCCGGTATTTGGCGGCAGACCCACGGCGGACGGAGCGCCTGGTAGTTGGCAGCAAACCCGCGATACTCGACAGGAGGAGTACCTCAGTAGGCTATTTGGGTGAGCACCCGGTATTTGGCGACAGACCCTCAGCGGACGGAGCGCCCGGTAGTTGGCCGCAAACCCGCAGTACTCGACAGGAGGAGTACCTCAGCAGTCTTAGGTTAGTGAGCAGTACCTCGGAGTCGTGACAGGACCACTGTACACTCTAGAGACGGAGCTCCTCAGTAGTTACGGTTTCGATAATGAAAATCCTGGTTTGAGCTGAGTCAATGAATCTTTGTGTTTCCTCATGATTGAGATGGGTCGCTTGATAACTTAGGTATATGTATGGGCATATACCTGGGTGATGGTTATCCGTTGATTTCATGATTTTTGTGTATCCTTGTGATTGGATGGGTTACTTGATGACTTAGGTATATGTATGGGCATATACCTAAGTAGAGTCTGATGTTACTTCGTGATTGCTGTCTTTACTTTGTGGATATCCATGTTGGATTTAGTGAGACCATAAGGGTCTCGGGGTCCCTACTGAGTAGCTTATACTCACCCCTGCACGGGCTATGCCCGCACTTCGTTGTGTTGGTTGCAGACGACGGACAGCGCAGATCGCAGTTGAGGCTTGCGGAGCAGGTCGGTACCCGGAGGAGGACCACTGGGCGGACGTACCCGGAGTAGACGACGGGACCCGAGGAGTAGAGGAGCTATCTGTACCTACCCTTCAGGTAGGATCTGTGGTGGACGATCCAGAAGCTGAGCCATCTGTACCTACCCTTCAGGTAGGATCCGAGGAGGACGACCCAGGAGCCGCTTCCGTCCCTCCAGCTGTTGTCTTTTTCTGTTGTACTTTCTTTTGGGTTTGTATTCTGGCCCATTTACTTTTCAGCACTTCTTTTCGTACTTAGTGTTTTACTTCCGCTTGTACTCTGTGGTGCTTGTTTTCTTTTATAAAGGCAATGCCTTCCCAGTTATCGGGATTTTACGCCTTTGGTGCTAGTCGCCAGCCCCTGGCCTATGGAAGGCGGGCTTGGGGTAGTCACGGCACGGGCCCCGAGGATGGGTCGTGACAAATTGGTATCAGAGGTGGTCGGTTCTACCGCCGATTCTGATCTTTCTTTCTGTGAAGCAATAGTGTTAAGGGTACCGAGTGTGGTTTCCAGTTCAGGAAGTCCAGTGTTGGTGCGGGCGGCCGACGTATCCATACACCAGGACCCTGACAACTGATTTCCGACTTTGTGCACGAAAACACTAATTGCGTGTGTGTTTTCAAAGGTTTCCCCCCTTAAAACAGCTCAAACCAGGTCAGCTCACCAGGTATAATCGTTTGATCGTGTTACGTTGTTTCTTTCAGGATGTCTTTTCTCGGACGACCAGCTAGAGCCCGGAGGGATGTGCGTGCTGACAGTCTGTCGAGCGACGAGGCTTCGGTACAGGGCCCTCTTGCAGTTGAGGCACCAGCGGTACTACCATACGTTGGGCCACCGATGCCACCAGCCCCAGCAGTAGGCGATGCACGACGCTTGAGTGCGCTGCATGAGTTCCAGCGCCAGAGGCCACCCAGGTTCAGGGGAGAGACGGACCCGCAGGCAGCTAAGGATTGGCTGGAGGCTGTGGTGGGAGTCTTCAGGCTAGTGGGGACGCCATCGGACTTCATGGTGACCTTTGCTGCCAGCCTTCTTCAGGCAGCAGCAGGCAGGTGGTGGAGCCACTTGTTCCAGTTTTGCGATGGAATGGCTTTCACATGGGAAGACTTTGAGACCTTCTTCAGGGTGGAGTTTGTGCCAGTAGCTCTACACCCCGAGCGTGATCAGGAGCTGCTGCCTTTGCCACGTGTTTTTCGATCAGAAGCCGAGTCATCTTTGGGCAGTAGACAGATGATGCAGAGGTCCAGGAGGACCAGACCAGCAGTTGGGCGATCTCGGGTTTTAGGACCGGTGGTGCAGGGCACCCGGAGTGGGAACAGAGCTAGCCGTGCAAGGAGCAGGTTGTGTTACTCATGCCACAGAAAGGGTCATCTGGCATGTGACTGTCCGACTCCCGATCCGCAGGCTTTGGGGGAGCCACCGAGATAGAGGCAGCGACAAATGCTTGAGCAACAGTAGAACTCTTGGAGCAGGTGGACAGGAGCGGAACTAGTGGATGCGTCTCTTGTACTTCTAGTTCCATGTTTGATGTTGTTTTTGTGTCTTTGTACCATGAGCTGCAATAAAATAAAGACACTTATCTTGTGATGTTTGCCTTCCTGTCCTCTTTTGTGATGTTACTGAGTGGTCCCGGTTAAACTGTTGACTTGACCCTCACTTTCGAGATTTCAACTGGAGCAGACCGAGTGACCTCACACTGATGCCGACAGTGTGACTCGACCCTTGGAGGCGAGAGTGACAGTTGGATCTCTTAGTAGTTATGTCGAGGCCTTACGACGTCATCCATGGCATGAATGCATCCTTCATGCCAGGATTGACTGTATTAGGCAATGGGTGTGGTTCATCTAGAGAGGGGATGAGACCAGGTTTCTCTTTTCGGCAAAGGAGAAATTTTAGCAGCTCTTCCAGATCATATGCAAAGGAGGTGCAGTTCATCCAGGAGCGGATGAAGACTGCACAGTGCAGTAAGAAACAGGAAACCAGTGCCAGTCTTAGAGACTCGGGCGTGTTAAATGTTTCAAGAAGAGGAATCTTAAAGGAGAGATGAGTCTACAAAGCAGCAGACGTGGAGGAACTGCTAGGTGAGAAGCATGAGGTGGTGTATATCCTAACATGCTACAACCACCCGCCTTAGTTATTCCCGCCAGGCTCAGGGAGCTGGAGGGCGGAGGAAGAGTGCGGCTGCATGCGGTCAAGGAGTGTGACCCAATGGCTCTAGAAATGATTCAAGGGACAGTCTATGTCCACTACTAGATGCTGTAGTAACAGACGTCGATATGAATCATTCCTCGCTTCCACAAATCTTGTTCCAGACCTAGAGTTTCCGATAAGCCGTGGACTTGACCCTCACGTCTAGAGATACCTTGGGAGGAGACTCGATAATCACACTTACGCCGACGGTGTGGTCAGACCCTCGAGGCGAGAGTTCTGGTTGGAATCTCTTGGTGGCAGCGTCGAGGCCTTACGACGTTAGTTTGAGTATGGAATGGGCAATAACTGTTCATACTCAAATTGACGGTTTTAGGCAAACGTTGGGATGGGTTTTCCTTGGTCGGCGAAAAAGGAAACCCCAGGCAGTGCAGGGTAACTCTTGCACAGGAGGGTGCAACCGATCACTCTTGAGTCGGTCAACCTTACCCTCATAGCAGCAGTCGTTTTGAGTTTCAGTTCTAACAGAAATGGAGACCTCTGGAGTTCGAGGATGACGACCACGTCTTCTTACGGGTCTCACCTCGACGAGGTTTACGGAGATGTGGCCTGGGAGGCAAGTTATCTCCGAGGTTCAACGGACCTATCTAGGTCCTCAGCTGGGTAGGCGAGGTGGTTTACCGCTTGGCCCATCCACTTCAGTTGCACTAGGTGCACGACGTTTTCCACGTATCCCAACTGAGGAGATACGTGCTCGACCCCCCTTCGCATATCATCGACCATGAGGAGCTAGACGGTGGCGATGAGTGTCTTATACGGAGGTTCCTGTGGGGATCGACGATCGACAGGAGCGGATCCTAGGAGGATGGTCGATTCCTCTTGTGCACTTTCTTTGGCAACGCGGGAACCTCCAGGTGAGCACATGGGGACGGAAGGCTCAGATGCGTGCTCAGTATCGCTTTGTTTCCCTAAGTCTGTGGTGAAGCTTTACGGGGACGTAAAGCCCTGTGGTGGGAGTAATGTATAGACCCGTAAATTTCAAGGAAATTTTTTTTCTTAATTTTCTTTGGAATTTTACAAGAACGCAGTTTCTGACGGCACCTGATTCCGAGGCCCGGTGTGCCCGGAATCATTTTCCGAAGTTTTGGCTCGGGTACGTTCAGTGAACGGACGAGCGGGTTTTTCTAACTTTTGAACCGGTGCCCGGAATCGAATTCTGAGGGCACCGATGAAATCGCAGCGCCGGGTTTTTCCTAGAAACGCCTCTTCCGGAGTTGCGTTTGCTCAGGTGTGGTTTTTAAATTTTGGGACTTAAGGTTAAGAAATAAAATAAAGTTGTTACGACAACTTTATTTTTATTTCACTTGAAGCCACTTGAAAGACACATTAAGCTGGTTAAGCTTAGTTGAAGCGGATAGGGTGCAACTGAAATATCCTATCCTCTTGATAGGATATTTGTGGGTGGGGCCCGCACGAGCCCCGCCGTTTCTTCTGCTAAGTAACGCACCCGCGAAAACCCGTCAAAGAAACTGAAAGTCAACTGACGCGGTTTCTTAGTTTCTTAACAGACCATTAAATTGGGCTGTTTCTTTCATCCAATTAATTGGGCGGTTTCTTTGGTAAATTAATTCTTGGAATTAATTGTTCGTTTCTTTTTTTTTTAATCGTTGCTTGTGCGTTAATAAAATAAGATTACTCTTATTTTATTTGGGGTGGAAGCTTGTGGCGTGGGGAGAATTTGGAGGAGAGCGTTCTTCTTCGGCGAAGAACGCGAAGAACGCCGGCCTCCGGCGAAGAACGCCGAAACCGCGGAAATCAACGACGCTTCTTCCGCGACGTTTCTTCCGTGACGATCGTTCCTTTCCAAGCGACGTTCTCCCTTCGGACGCACCTCGACGACAACGGAATCAACGACGTTTCTCCGGCGATGTTTCTTCCGCGACGATCGTCCTCTTCCGCGACGAACTCGCGAGCGACAACGCTTGAGGTAGGGGTTTTAAACCTTTTTAAAGTTGTTGATCTTTCCTTCGATCTTGAAGGTTCTTTTTTTTTTGTCGGCCCTTGTTTCCGAATCTTTTTATTTATTTTTTTAAAAGATTGTGATGGATTATCGTTCTAGAAAGGCCGATTGTTATCAATCTAATGCGAGGGGGGTCGGGCCGCACAAACACGGCCGAACCCCCCCCCCCCCCTCCTTTATTCTTGTTGTTTCTTGCGGATGGAGCGAGATGGCGTGGTGCCGTCGCACCACGCGGGAATCGTACGACAACTATTGAGTGGCGTCGTCGCGCCGCGCTGTGGAACGAAATCAAACAAGATCGAGACGCCTTCGCGCCACGCCGAGAAGTCGATCAAGCACGCGACGTCGTCACGCCGCGCCAAAGAGGCCGCAGATTAAATTAATTTTATTTTTTTCTTGAGCGCAGATTGACGGGCGACGACAAACGAGGCCGCAAGTTAATTTTGAGGCCTCCGCAGTGAAGGTCGGGTCCCGGGATGACCGTAGGCGCAGACGGGAAGCAAATCGGACCACCGGAGCGTCTCCGGTGGCCCGCGGAAGCCGGCGGCGGCGCGGGTCGCTGGCGCGGCGGCGCCGGCGGCCGGAGGCGGCGGCACCCCGCGGGTGTCCAGGGTGGCACCCCGCGGGTGCCGCGGGGTTGTCTGGCGACACCCCGCGGGTGTCCAGGGTGGCACCCCGCGGGTGCCGCGGGGTTGTCTGGCGACACCCCGCGGGTGTCCAGCGCGACACCCCGCGGGTGCCGCGGGGTTGTCAGGCGGCACCCCGCGGGGTTGTCAGGAGGCACCCCGCGGGTGTCCAGCGCGACACCCCGCGGGTGCCGCGGGGTTGTCAGGCGGCACCCCGCGGGTGTCCAGCGCGACACCCCGCGGGTGCCGCGGGGTTGTCAGGCGGCACCCCGCGGGTGTCCAGCGCGACACCCCGCGGGTGCCGCGGGGTTGTCAGGCCGCTCGGCCGAGCCGAGCCGGACCGGCCCTGGCCGAGCGGGGTCGGGCCATCCGGGTCGGACCCGGTTCGGGCCGACCCAGGGGGGGTCGGGCCGGGTCGGCCCGGACCCGGACCCCCCCCCCCCCGTTTTCAGATCATTTCGGTCAAATTCACATATCTTGAGCTCCGGACGTCCGAATGACGTACCGTCAGCTTTGTTGAATTCCTCTCAGTGAGACGGAACTTTTGGCTTACTCTGCTCGAGGTTTGGATGCCGACGGAGTACGGTCGGGTCGGTTCGTACACGAAACCAACCGGGCCCCTGGAACGAAAAAGCCAATAACTCACAGACCGGGCGTCCGATTGACGCGCCGTCTGTTTCGTTGACTTCCTCTTGATGAGACCGAACTTTTGACATACTCCGCCCGAGTTTTGGATGCAGTCGGGGTATGGCCGGATTGGATTGTACCCGAAATCCAACCGGGCCCCTAGAACGGAAAAGCTGATATCTTTCAGCCAGGCCATCCGTTCGACGAACCGTCAGCGGCGTTGGTGATTGCGTTGAGTAACGGTCCCTTTGAGTATACCCTATGGGAGTTCAGGGTACAGTTGTGATACGGCCAGGATTGGTTCGCACACAAAACCAACCGGGCCCCTGGGACAAAAAGGCTAATAACTCACAGACCGGGCGTCCGATTGACGCGCCGTCTGTTGCGTTGAGACCCCTATGATGAGGAGGTCCTTTGAGACACTTCTTTGTGGGACTTTGTGATACTTGGAGTATCGACCAGTAGCTCGTGGAGCGGACCCTCCCGGAGACGAGCGTGCAGAGTACGGAGACCGTGTAGCCGACTGAGACCTGACGACTGCTTGACCGACTCGACTTGGAGTGAGTCGACTAGCCCAGTGGACGGAGCGCCCGGTATTTGGCGGCAGACCCACGGCGGACGGAGCGCCTGGTAGTTGGCAGCAAACCCGCGGTACTCGACAAGAGGAGTACCTCAGTAGGCTATTTGGGTGAGCACCCGGTATTTGGCGACAGACCCTCAGCGGACGGAGCGCCCGGTAGTTGGCCGCAAACCCGCAGTACTCGACAGGAGGAGTACCTCAGCAGTCTTAGGTTAGTGAGCAGTACCTCGGAGTCGTGACAGGACCACTGTACACTCTAGAGACGGAGCTCCTCAGTAGTTACGGTTTCGATAATGAAAATCCTGGTTTGAGCTGAGTCAATGAATCTTTGTGTTTCCTCATGATTGAGATGGGTCGCTTGATAACTTAGGTATATGTATGGGAATATACCTGGGTGATGGTTATCCGTTGATTTCATGATTTTTGTGTATCCTTGTGATTGGATGGGTTACTTGATGACTTAGGTATATGTATGGGCATATACCTAAGTAGAGTCTGATGTTACTTCGTGATTGCTGTCTTTACTTTGTGGATATCCATGTTGGATTTAGTGAGACCATAAGGGTCTCGGGGTCCCTACTGAGTAGCTTATACTCACCCCTGCACGGGCTATGCCCGCACTTCGTTGTGTTGGTTGCAGACGACGGACAGCGCAGATCGCAGTTGAGGCTTGCGGAGCAGGTCGGTACCCGGAGGAGGACCACTGGGCGGACGTACCCGGAGTAGACGACGGGACCCGAGGAGTAGAGGAGCTATCTGTACCTACCCTTCAGGTAGGATCTGTGGTGGACGATCCAGGAGCTGAGCCATTTGTACCTACCCTTCAGGTAGGATCCGAGGAGGACGACCCAGGAGCCGCTTCCGTCCCTCCAGCTGTTGTCTTTTTCTGTTGTACTTTCTTTTGGGTTTGTATTCTGGCCCATTTACTTTTCAGCACTTCTTTTCGTACTTAGTGTTTTACTTCTGCTTGTACTCTATGGTGCTTGTTTTCTTTTATAAAGGCAATGCCTTCCCAGTTATCGGGATTTTATGCCTTTGGTGCTAGTCGCCAGCCCCTGGCCTATGGAAGGCGGGCTTGGGGTAGTCACGGCACGGGCCCCGAGGACGGGTCGTGACAGTTTATGTCATGATATTAGCTTTTCTATTGATTTCCAATATAGTGTGTTATCTATTCTATGCTTTTATAGTATGTTGTTATAATTAGTTTATATTATTTATTTCATTTTAAAATAGGAAATAATGAAATGATGGTAATTTATTATTATTTGGATAAAGAATTAAGAAATAGGCATGTCTAAATTAATCCGGTGTTTCTTATAATTTGATGGTAATTCAAATTGATGCAATGTGCATGTTTAATTGAATATGATCTTATATGTGTTAGTGGGATTGATAAATAATGTGGTGAATGTCAATTACAATTTATTAAAATAATAATAAGTCATGTTATATGATATTTTTACTTCTTATAGTTTGATAAAACTAGTTTTGATACTTCAGATCATGTTTAATAGTGATTAAAAATTCTTAACTCATGGGGTTGGTGATGATGGAATGTAAATTTTAAAAAGATGTTTATCCTAAATAATTGTAGACTCATTTTTTATTATGTCTGGCTGGCATGGACTTGACTTTGATGTATAATAATATTTAATATGGAGTAATGATGATGTTTAATTAATGGATAATGAATTAATTAATGAAGGGGTTACTATAAAAAAAGGAGTAATTTAATGTAGCTCTTTAAATGCTTCTATAATTATAGGATATCTAGTCTTAATAATTATATATAGGATTCTAAGTTATTTTTTCTGAAGTTGAGTCTAAGATGAGGTTATTCCCATAGTGTGGTTGTTAGCTATATTATATGTTGAATATTCTATGATTTTATATGCTACCCCACCCATGTTGGTTAGGGTGGCTGGAACCCAATGGACTCTAGGAGGGTGTTTTCCCAACATCCTGGTGGGAGAATAGATGGATGACTACTCCTTTTTTCCCACTCTATTCTCTTCGTATTTCATTGCCTGTATGCATAGAGGTCGGTTTCCCTATATATATTTGTGTAGAGGATTGTGATGGCTTGTGGTTATTTCACACACATGTATCTACAGATATTGTATCCAATGGATTATTATAGATATGATGTTTATGAGTTGTGATGGATCATGGTACCTTACTCGATGTATGGGAGGTGATTCCTTGAGGTCTAATACTTGATATATGTTACACATAATACGGGTTTTGGAAGGTCCTGAAAACTACATGGTTACTATATGATGATAAGATATTGAATGATTTGATTATGTGATTTACAAGGTGCGTGTTGGGATACTTATCCCAGGTATCTGTAGTCTAGCTTATTTTGAGGAGAGATGTCTTCATATGTGTGGCATTGGGGTAGAGTGGAAAACCAATAGGTAAGTAGTATTGGGATACCATTGATGTTTCATTATTATAATAAGTCATCTCTTGTATGAATTAATTAGTGATAGATAGCCATGGTTAGGCTGGGAATTTAGTATACCTATTTAGGTGATGAGTTAGTTTCATTGTTTTTCACTATGATTTAGTATAATTTCTTTATCTTTTTCATGAGAGGATCTTTATGGGATCCTACTAATTATATTTTTATTCTCACACATTGATATATAAACTATTTTTTAGGTTAGCAAGTGTAGGTTGGAGATTAGGATGGATAATACAAGCTTGTGGTTTGTAAGGAGTTGTTTTGGATTCATGGTCGCTATTGACTTTACCTTTTTGGTAATTTTATTTTCCTTTTAGTTTTTTAGTACTTTATGACATTACATATATACACTTAGTATTTATTTTATACATCTAAGTAGGTGATGATTTTTGTACCTATATTAACTGTCTCTTCTACATGTTTCTCTTATAGGATAATACCCCCCATTATTATGTATAATATACCCTCAGTTCTTGTCACCAACCTAAGGCCTACAGGAGGAGAGACTCAGGCATTTACCATCATCCTCTCATTTTCGGTCCAAGAGGGATAATATTTTGGGGGAGGGGTTGGGACAATAACTCTAAAAGGGAATATTGGGTATTAACTTGATCATCACTAGTTAAACATGAGTGGCCCTAAGGCTGAACCCTGGGATAGACACTCTTGAGGGATATGCATATGTTAATTCTCATTTTCATTATGAACCACAATAAAATATTCGAATACATTATGACCATGAATGAACTAGATTAAACTTAAGGTTCCACAGATTGGAAAGTATTCATGATTTGGACAAAATATGATTAATTTTTTTATGATTACATGATTACTCACTATGATTATTATTTCTCACATTGTTCTTTTGGGTTTTAGCTAATAGTTGGAACCATGAGGAATCATCTTAACACTATGTGTAATGGAAAATGGAATTAATTTCCTTATTAGGAATCAAAGGAAACAATATTTAGAGTGTTGAACCGTGGGATTATGTATAATTATATATCTAGTTATATTTTTAACAAATTATACTTGGATGAGTTTCCTAAACCACCTAATAAGAAAAAATTTTATTTTCATGGGAGTTCATTTGATGTAGACTATAGAGGGAACAAGATTCATATTTCTACATGTCATGTATGTGGAAAGAATCACCCAAGTAAATGATTCATATGAATAGTAATATGTTTTATGTGTTGAAAATAAATTCATATATTAAGCAATTTCTGAGTAAAATGAAGAGTTTGATGGTGGAAAATGGTTTTCATCTTACGGTTCCATTTATAATTCATTGTATTATGTGTGGGGAACTTGGTATTTATCTGATTTAATTTCCAAATCCAAGGGATAACTCCTATACCAATTAATGCATTTTTCTATGAAAATCATTTAAGTGGAATGGATAAATTGTTTCTATATAGTGATTAAATAATTATATTATAAAAGTATTTTATCAATGATATTCTAGTTATAAAAATCTTGAAACATATAAGGATTATTCGGTAGTAGTTCTTCTTTAATAATTTTTAATCATATCTTTAATGGTACTGATAACCTAGAAAAGTGATTTAATGGTAAGGTGAATTTTTTTGAAAACACTAGATTGAGGCATATATAACCCCTAATATGTGCTTGATATTGAGATGATAATATTTACTTAGGATAAATATATGATTAATATTGATTAATTAAATTATAAAGTTTTGGTTGAGTGAATTTTCTAAAGAATATATGATTTTATTACATCTTTTTGGTGATTCGGTATATTTATGGAAATGAATAGAATAATTTGGGGAGTATATGATTAGGGTTTATACATTTTTTGTATTTAACCTTATGAGAGATTGATATTATTTGTAGATAATTTCTAAGTTGATCATGGAAGGGTATTTTATTAAATCATTCAAATCCTTAAGTTTTTATTTTTCTCTATCATATTTTGAAGAGTTTTAAGTTTAGTCATTCATGGAATGATTTAAGTTAAACTTTGGATGTTATTATGGATATTTTTGATATTATTATATGAATATTTATTCATATTAGACAACTTTTTCTAACCATTTCAGTTTTGGAAAATATCTAGAGACAAGATTGAAGTTCCTTTGATCATGTAGGATCACTGAGAGGTGGGGTGAATCAGTGAATATTTTTTCTTTTACAGAAAAAGTTGTTTAGCTTGGTAAGGAAACATTTCTTAAACTCTAAAACTTGTTAGATTAATGATCCACACAAATATAAATCCCAACCTCACCTTATGTATACAAAAAAATAAAGAGAGATCATTACATAATATTTAAATGGTTTAGTACAAAGGAAAAACCCTTCCCATATTGGTTACCTCCACCAATAAGGATTCTTTTACAAAATTATTTCTTGAATACCAAGTCACGTGAAGAAACTAGTTCTACACCCCAGTAATCTATCCTCTTGAAAACCCTTGTTCTACACCCTAGTAATCATCTCTTCTTCCATAGTTTCTTATACCTCTCAACTTTCCTTCTCATATCCACTTTCTTCACATCTTTTTATACTCTCAAACAATAATTCTTTTTATTCACTAGTTATACCCACAGCTAATATAAAACCCTAGAACTTTATTATCTTAATAAAGGTCTTGTTAACCACTTTCTACTTATTTATTTTGGGTTGAACCATGTTTGGGTGGAACCTTGTGTCCATTAAGAATATTAAAGGTGATTTTGGAAACCTTTTCACCAAATCAAGATTGGTTATGCTATATCCCATGTGACCATGCCATAGAGGAGGTGGATGCATTTAGAATAAGTGACTATTCTATAGGGGTGTTGTGAAAATGAGGTTGTGTTGTAGTTTTAATCATTGAGGGATGATCGTGTTGGTTACACTATAGTGGCTTAGACTATTATGTAGGACCCCCTATCTCTATTTCATTTATAGATGGTTGGTTGGTCTTTGGTGTTCAAGTGTTTGACTTTAAATGGTTTTTATGATCTTGATTCAGGGATGGTGTTTTGAGTTAGAATTAGGCAATTTGAAGAGGCTTTATGAGGGGTTTTTCTCACATGTAATGGAAATCCAAAGATCCCATGAAAATACTAGCTCTTCTATACTTAATTCAATGTAATTAAAGAATATATAAACATTTTATAAGCCTGTATATGTTATATTACTCTCTTTATGCTGTAGTATTACATGCCCCAGCCTACTTCTATGTCTAATTTATCCCTTCTACAATATGGTGGTTGACCTCTAGTTTTTCCATACCAGAACTATCAATCCTGCACCCAGGGTGGTTCCTACAAACACACATCTATGTCATAGCATCTCCCTTTCACCCATGTTGGTCCCTCTTTCAGTAAAACACTATATTTTAGTGGTTATCCATGTACCATGGTTTAATTTCCAGGACATCTCTATGTCGTAGCAACCTACTTACACCATAGAGCCTCCCAGATTACTAGGAGATTGAGGTTTTTCTAGGAGGCTAACCTTGGGTAAGAATTGGTAATACTCTTAGTATTTTTTCTCCTTTCCTTATCTAAAACCCTTGTCTTGATGGTTTGGAACTACTTTTATGAGTCCTTAGTGGGTTTTTTATTCAATTTTGTGTGAGAATGTGGTTCGGGTGATGGATCCTTTGAAAAACCCTAATATTTATAGTGACAATCGTGATGTGGGAAGTTTCTTACCTTCTTGGGATCGCATTTACACTTTTTTCCATGATGATTATTTATGTTGGCATAATTGATAATCTTTCTTAATTGTGTTCTCATGTAGGTGTGTGTAGCATGTGAGACCCATTGTGATATTTGATTCCAAGAGTGATAATAAAGTAACTTGTTTCCATATTTTATTGTGATCACATGTTGTTACATATTCTTATATATACTCATGATAATGTGTTATTCCTACTTTGTGTGCTTCACCATGTATGTGTGTTACCATGCCTTGATGGTTTTCATTAGTACATGAGAAAGGTGGACGGTCTAAGATGTTTACCCAATATAGGGGGAGTGTGCTTGACTAGTGATAATGGAGATAAGGGACCTGGGCATGGGGTGGAGGTAAAAGGTATCTATAGAGACTATGTTGAGGATCCATTTGAGGTATCCTAGAAATTTCCATTTTTAGGACCTCGATGTAACCTGGTAGATAACTAGAGGACATCCAGAAGCATGGCATACTTGATGACTATAGGACATTGGATTTCATGTTCACATGACTTAATGGGGATGTTATACTATATCTAGTTTGGTTATTGCTGATATATTCTCAATATCGTTTAGGAATGAAGTTGAAACGGGTATTTTTGGGGGTTTGTGATGGTTTTGTTAATGAACGACAACTCAATTTTGGACTGTATGTTTATTCTAATTACACATTTTTATTATTATGGCATAAAATTATTATAATTGAGAACACTAGGTTAAGGAATCATTGGTGGTGTCCTAATAAGTCTTGTTAGGACACAATACTCTTGAATTTCATTGTACATGTAGATTTCATTACTAGAGGCTCAGTGAAATGCAAGGTCCCTATGGTGGATGGTAGAGTAGAGTACCATGGAGCTTCTAGAGGACTAGTATAGACTCTAGAGGACCCTCATATTATTTATTTATTACCTACTATATGTATACACTAGATTGTATTTTCACTTTTATAACCCATTTATTTACCTGTAATATATTTCATTTATCAGTTTGGGCATTATTAATGTGATTATTTATTACTTTTACTATTATTTTTTTTATCTTCTCAATGAGATGATATTGAGGGAACAGTCTCCCAGTTTATGGAATTTCATCCTCGCAACTAGTCAGTAGCCTCTTGCATATAGGGAGGCACCCATGAGGTCATGTGGCACATGGCTCAGGCTCGGTGGTTTAGGTAGAGATGTTACAAAATGGTACCAGAGGTGGATTCACTAACATTTATTTTATATTTACCTTAATTTTGGGATAAGGTAGATAAGAGATATGATGGTTGGGACTTAGGAAAATAAACTATGATAGTGTCTGGTCAACATTGTATATTGTACCTCTCAGTTACCTTAAAATGGGGGAAATAATGTTTTCTTGTTACCATTGATTAAATTCACCTTAGATGATGCACATGATTTTGATATATGATTTATGAGATTTTGGGTCTCATCAGCTATGAACTATTAGAGAAATGGTAGTAGCATATGGGTCTCATCAGCTATGACCCCATTAGAGAACCTACACTACACATGATCTAGAGCATGATTTTTTGGTCTAGGCTTTGAAATATTGGAAACACTATCTCTTCAATGATAGATTCATTGTTTACATGGACCACAATAACATTTTCTATATCTTCACACAAAGGTACCTGAACCTGAGACAGAGGTGTTGGGTTGAGTATCTTCATATGTTTAAAATTTATGTGTCTTATACACCAGGGAAAGGTAATGTTTTCATAGATTCTATTAGTTGTAAGATGCAGGATAAGAAGGATCTTAGTGAGAGGCCATCTGAGGAGAAAGGGTTTTGGATAATCTTATTGGCTGACAGGAGTATAAATGCTTTAAAGAATTAATTTTCTTTGACAAGTTCCCATATTTTGATCAAATAATCACTTGTGTATCGGGTTAATCTAGATAGTATTAAGGCATAGAGTGTGTTATGGTGAGTTAATAACAATATGGTGGTTATTTAATACTCAGATGGTTGATGGATGGTGATGATGTGATCTTGGTACATGGGATGGTTATAGTCCCTACTCCCATAAAAGAGGAGCTAATGAGATACTACCATACCTCTTGATGGGTAGTACATCCTCGTGAAATCTTGATGTATTGTGACTTTATACTTCAGTTTTTGGGGCTAAGGATGAAGTGGTACATCGCTATCTTCATCTTTTGATGCATTACCTGTCAGATAGTGAAGGTCGAGTTCCATCATCTTGTTGGTTTGAACTATCCACTTATTGTACTAAAATGGAAGTGGGAAGACATTGTGATAGACTAATTAATGTGGTTACTTAGGACCGTGAAAATTTATAATGCGGTTTTTTTTATTTTCGATTAGCTAATAAATATTGCTTTCTTCTTATTGGTCAAAGAGACTCACTCAATAGAGGAGATAGGAAAGATCTATATCTGTGAGATTGTACACCTCCATGGAGTTACCTTGAGTATTTTATTTGAAATAGATTCATGTTTTATTCTATGCTTTTCTTAAGGATTTTAGAAATCCCTATGGACTTAGCTGAGATTAATCATAAAATAACATCCTCAGACAAATGGACAGTCCAAGTGGATGATATGAATATTTGAGGATATGTTATGAGCTTACATCCTAGACTTAGGTGGAGCTTGGTATTATCACCTAGCCTTGGTTGAGTTCTCATGAGATAATATTTATCAGGATTTTATTCATATATAAACTTACAAGGATATATACTTCAAGCCATATCATTCACTACTCTGTTGTCAATACGTGAGCGAGGAAATGGTTGGCAGCCCCAGTATGGTTCAGGAGACCTATGAGAGAGTGAATCTGATTCAGAAGAGTTTGATCATTACATAGAGTAGATAGAGATTTTATGTTTACCAAAGGATGATACCTTTGGAGTTCACTAAGAGTGATCATGTTTTCTTGAGAGTGACTCCTGAATGGTCATGTTTTCTTGAGAGTGACTCCTCTATTAGGGTGTCAACATTTGAAGAAGAAAGTCAAGTCAGCTCCACATTTTTTTGTGCCCTTTGAGATCATAGAGTGGGTAGGGGTAGTTAAATAACACCTAGATATTACTTATCACTACTAAGTTATGTATTATTTTTTTCATGTTTCATATCTCTAGAGATACATGGATGATCCTACGCATGTTATTGACTATAAGGATTTTGAGTTGGAGCCTCATGCATCTTATGAGGAGTATTCAGTGAGAATTATAAACCTCAATGAGAAATTCATTAGAGGTAATATGGAACCATATTTCAAGATTCTATGGAAGAATGGAAGGATCTAAGAGGATACATGGGAGTGAGAGGCTAACATTTGATCATACTGGCCTGATATGTTTGAACAGAAACCCTAGAGGTGATTCACAAATATGATAAGTATTTAGAGGGGGAGAATTATAAAACCCTATAACTTTATTACCTTAATTAATTTCATGTTACCCTATTTATAATTCTTCTTTTTTTGGTTGAACCATGTTTGGGTGTAACCTTGTGGGATTTGAGAGGCATAATGATGAGTTTCGAAACCTTCTATCCAAATCAAGGGTGGGTGCACCATAGCCCACATGACCATGCCACATAGGAGGTGACTACTTTATAGTGAAAATTGAAATGTTATAGAGGTATTGTGTTAAGGAAGCTATGATGTAGCCTTCATCATGGAGGGATAACTATGGTGGTTTCACTGTATCATCTTAGACCACACCGTAGGGCCCTCTCTCTCCATGTCAGTTATAGACGACTTGTCGATCATTGGTATTCTGGAGATCAGACTTAAATGGATATTATGATCTTGATTTAGGGAATGAATTTTTTGGTTTGAATGAGGGTATTTAAAGAGTCATTATGAGGGGTTTTAATCATGTAAAATTTACCTCTTGAGACCCCCTATATATACCAACTTATTCCCTCATTTTTTCATTAATTCTACAAAACCTTGAAACACTATAGAAGCATCTTTGTTCCATATTACACTCTTTATGCTACAAAATGGCATTCCCCAGAATATTCATACACCAAATTTTATCCTTATACACTATAAATGTAAACCTTAAGTGTTTTCTACACCACATCCATCATTCATACGACTATGATGGTTCCTCTCAACACACCTCTAAACCATAGCACCTCCCTTTCTCCCATGGGGTTCCTCTTCCAGTACACCACTATATCATAGTGGTTCTCATTACATCATGGTGTGGTTTCCAATACACCTCCATTTTGTATCCACCTTCTTACATTGTAGAGCCTCCCATATTTCTAGGATCTTGATGTTTTTCCAGGCAGCTGACCTTGTGTAAGAATTGGTTATACCCTTTGTCTTATTTCTCCTTGCCTTCACTAGAACCATTTTCATGATGGTTTGGATCTAGTTCTAGGATTCCTTGGAAGGTATTTTTGTTATGTTTGTTATTTGAATGTGGTTTAGGTGATGATGCCTTCTATGGACCCAAATATTGGCTCTGAAAACCCTGAGGTTGGAATTTTCTTGCTTTATTGGGCTCACATTTACACTTATTTCCATGATGATTATTTATGTTGGCATAATTGATAACCATGATTGATTGTTTTCTCATGTTGGTGTGTGTGGCCCATGAGACCCATTGTGATATTTGATTCTGTGATTGATACTAGAGTAGCTTGTTTCCATATATGATTATGATCACATGTTTTTACATGTGTTATATATACTCATGATGATGTGTTATTCCATATTTGTGTGGTTCACCTTGTATGTATGTTACAATTACTTGGTGGTTGTTATTGGTACTTGAGACAGATGGACCATCCTTATATGTCTATCCCCTTAAGGGGGAGTTCCCTTAACTTTCAATGATGGAAATGAGGGATCTTGGAATAGGGTGGAGGTATGAGGTAGCCATGGAGATCTTGTTGAGGTTGCACTTGAGGTAGACTGTATATTTTCAATTTGATTTCCCTCATGGTATCTTGGTGGATAACTAGAGGATGTCGGTCATCATGGAATATTTGATGGCTATAGGATGGTAGGTTTCATGTTCACATGACTCTATAAGGATGTTTACTAGGGATAGTTTGGTTACTAATGAAGTCTTTTTGATATATTTCCATCATGGAGCTAAATTAGGTACAGTCATGGGGTTTTGGTAGCTTGGTTAGTGTGTGACCACTCTGGTTTGGATTTTATGATTATACTTGTAATAAATTTTAATTATAATTCCATACACTTTTCATACTTGATAATTTGAGTTTAAGGACACCTTTTTGGTTTCCTAATGAGTCTCATACTTACACCCTACTTAGGAATTTCAATGAACATGTAGATTTCTTGACTAGAGACTCGGTGAATGGTAAGGGCCCTTTGGTGGATGGATAAGCATAAGACCATGGATATTCATGCAGATTGGGATGGGCTCCAAAGGACCAAATTTCTCTTTATTTATTACCTAATGCATTTAAACTAGGGATTGGATTTCCACTTTGGTATCCCATTTATTTACCTAACATATATCTCATTAATTAATTTTTGTGTGGTTATTTTGATTATTTATTATTTTAACTATTAAATTAATTATTATTACTTATTCCATTACATGATGATAAGGTTATAGTCTCCCCATTGATGAGCTTTCACCTTCACTATTAGTCAAAATCCTGTTGTATATAGAGGGGTGTCCATGAGGTCATGTGACACCCGACTCGAACCCATATTTTTTATTCAAGATGTTACAACTACAAGATCATTCCTTCTTATTTTTTGATCTATTGTAGAAAGATCTTCTATTCCTCCACAAGTAATTTGGATCACTATTAATTATATAAAATCATCAAGATATTCAATAACTCTCTTAAGATTCTATTAGTCTTGAAACTTCCTCCTAATCTTTAGTAGACCTAGATTAACCCAATCTGAACTTTTCCAAAACTTTTTCCAAAAAAAATTCCTTTATGAATGTTTTTCTGATGAATCTATATAGGATTCCTCCATATGATGGATCTATATATGATTGATCTTCATATTATTCTTATAATTTCACTGTAGATTAGTGTGATATGTTTGGTGCACCTCCGTCTGATAAATTTGTATCATTCTTCTCTATCTGATGAAGGAAGTTTGGTATGGTACATCTCCATCTTCAACAGGGTATAAAATCAATTAAAAAATATCACTTTTCTTCTTCTCTGTCTAATGGAACTCGGTTTGTTTTCTCTTATTCATCCTGAAATTAAACTTGGTTGGAATCTCAACCAACCATAAAAACTTTCACATGTATTATTTTCTATATGGTTGAACAATTCTCTCAAAAATATTTTATATTGTACTTTCACCCTCTTTTATAGATACACCCAAAGTAGAAGATGTGGGAAACCAATATCACTTTCCCAATCAAATGAAATTCATTGGATTCTTACCAAATCTTCTATAATATTCTCAAAAATTCCTAAAGCTTCATAAAAACACTAACATCTGTATAATTCTTCAAAATTCCTTAATAATGGAGTTAAAGAACTTTGAAAATCTTCCTTAACCATGAAAATATGGTGAAAGTTGATAGATAAATTAAACATCAACATATTTTTAGAGACTTTACAAAGTTTTCATAAATCTCTTTAGAAAAATTTCAACTGTTTGGAACATATATAACTTATTCTATCTAATTGACTTCAGATACTTTCTACATCTAATGGACCTTTTTTCGATTTTCCTTTATTATGAAACCTTCATCTGATGTACTCAACAAATATTTATCTGATGACATTCCAAAAAATATCTATTATAACTTTATCAAAAAAAATTATAGAACTTCAACTATTGAAACTTTAAGTATTTTTCTATCTGTTGAACTTTGTACTCTTCTATTCTCTATCTGATGCGTCTTTATAACTTGCCTTTGGATGATCATACTTTCTCACATTCGTTCGATCATTTTGATCTCTCACTCTATATGGTTATCACTTTTTATGAATGTGTGAAACTTTAATACTTCATTATCTTTATAAATTCACCTAAATCAAGAGATATTCATCATGAAATAATGATTTTTTCCATCAGATAATATTTACAACTTTTTATAGCATTAAAAATCACTTTAGAAATCCACTTCTCATTATTTGTATAAATTTTTAGAAACATGGCTTCAATAATGACTGACTTTATGATCTTTAGGAACTATAAGTAACATATTAGCATCATTTGACTTTGTTAAGGAACTTCCTAATACTTCATAAGGAAATATCCTATATTTTTCTTAATATACTTCACTAAATAACTTTATTACGGTACATTCTCCTTAAAAACATATTGATATGTTGAAAAAAATTATAAACAAACTCACTTTAGCACAAAAATATCCCCCTTTGTATTTTTTTCAATATCTATATAAATCTCAAAACATATTCAAAGTAAATGTGTGTGCTCAATACTATATCTCTATATAATGTATGCATTTTATTCTCCCCATTGTTTCTTTCTCCCCCTTATTGACAATAAAATTCAAAGGGGCCATCTCAAATTATATTTCTTTAACTCGTAATATTGAAAAGTTTCTTCAGGATTCATGTAGTATCACTTGAGTTTCTTAACAATGAACCATTAACTAAACAACTATAACTATATGTTGGAAAACCTAATGTAGAAAACAATATTTAATAATCAAGGTGGTTAATGTTTTCCAAAAAACTTATTTAATATAATAATTTCCTTAAGTTTCTTCCAACATTTTGTATCTATGGTAATATGAGTATGTTTGTAAAAATAAATCATGCAACCATCTAGACAAACATATCAAAATAGTTCAAGTGTATAAAAAAAACATCCCCAACATCTCATCTTTCTTATCATCTCTACTTTCCATTTTTTTTTAATAAAAGTGGGATGCACGTTACTCAAATTCATCTTTTCTCCACCTCAAGGGTATCACATATTTTCTCATCATGGTGATAACAATGGTCCATGATGGACGTATGTTATTTTTGTATAAACTACTATAGTACTCGTCCAGCTTTTTTAATTATTATCCTTTAATTCCATGTAAGTTAGTACAAATAAAAGAGTATTTTTTGAAAAAGGAGGAACCTGAGTATTCCATAGAAGTTACAATCAGATAGATATTTTTCTCCCTATCAATATTTCTTCTTCTTATCATTGGATTTTTCATTGGATGTGTTTTCTTCCATATGTTTTTTTTTATTATATTTTGTAATATATTTATTATCATCTTTATAATCTTCATATGTTGTTTTCAACTCTTCTTCAGCTTTAGTAACATTTTTGTTAGATTGAGTTTTTAACATCCTCTTCATGTATTCCTCTTGGGTCGGTAAGATAGTCATAAAAAAATTTGTAACATTCTCATCTTGTTCACATATCTTTAATTTCTTCTTAATATTTACATTTTAATCTGTTAATAATTTTTTTATTAATTTTTCTCTCATCTTATGAAACTAGTTTCTTCCCATTTTCTTCACAAAACTTTTTGGCTTCCTCTATCTTTCTATCCATGGAAATTTGTTTTTGATAAATAACTAAGAACTATTTTTTTACCTACTCTACTTTCTTACTCTTATCAACTTTCATAACCTACTCAAATTTCTTACTCTTCTCAATAATCATAACCTATTAAAATTCTTTAAACTTCTTTTCTTTCTCAACTTTCTTAAGCTTTCCATTTTTCTCTATTGAGGCTTTAAAATCCTTCACCTTCTGAACTTTCTTTTCTTCTTCAAAAAACTTTCTTGAATTTTTTTTATTCTCTAATCATTGTATCTCCCCCTTGATTAATAAATTTTCATTGGAAAAGAATTTTTGTACCATCATGAATATTATTTTTTCCTGAAAACTCCATAACAAGAGAAGTGACATATCAATCTTGATCTTTCAGTTTAATAGTAGAACTACTCCAAATTTTGTTATTGATTTATTTTTAAATATTGTGTAAAATATTGTTTAAGTATATACTTTCTTAATGAATTACACTATTTCTTAATAGAAGAGTATTTCTCACAAATTTTAACTTTTGTACCTTTTTTTTAGTAAAATAATATCTACATTGTGATTGATTGGGACTAGAAACAACCTTCCTCTATAAAACCTTCCTTTTATAATCTTGAGAAGTTTTACCTTTAACCTAAATTACTTTAGTGAATTCCTCTCTGATATTTCTTAACTCACATTTTCCTATAAGAAACAATGATTTTTCTTCTAACGACTCTTCTTATTTATCAACCAAAATTTCATTAAGAACATTCACCATATGTTCTAGTTTAGTTAATTTCAACCGGATCTTCTTTATTTCATCAAAAAAATTTGTTTTGGACATGTTGAGATTATCCTTCCTTATTGATGTTTCTTCAATACTTTTCCATTTTCTATCAATATCACTAAAATTAATTTTTTGACCTCTAATCAAATTAAGGTTTATCTCTTCCTTTTTTATTCACTCCTTACCTTCTTTTTTCAACTTCTTTATTTGATTTTTGATTTTTTTTTCCTCAAGTGTTGTTTTTAAATTTTCATTTAGAGTATATCCAATTTATATTATTTATTCACCATCATAACAATTGTCTAATTAAGCATTTTATTTTATAACTCAAGCAAAGAAGTTTACATGACAATTATACTCATTGTTGGATGAATTTTCCTCCTACTCTATTATACTCAAAATACTTTTCTTCTTATTATACTGAATTTTTTTCTTATTTTTCTTCCACTTATATTTTTAATAATTATTATCTTATTATTATGTATCAAATTTTTCATAATTATTATTAGTAAAAATTTTAAAAAAATTTACCGGTGTCATTATTCTAAATTTTAAGGTAAATTTTACCTTTGCCTTTACAATTTCCATTTTTGAATATTTTAAAAAGGAGTGGAATAATTAAGTTAAAGTCCTCAACTTATTCATCTACCTCTAAATCACTTGATTCATCTTTAGCTTCCTTATCTCTAAGATTTCCTTTAAAAAAATCTTCAAAATCCATTTTTTCCTTATCCTTCTTCTTAAAAACTATTTTTTCCCTAATCTCATATTCCATGAGAATATTATGAATTTTATATAGAGATAAATCTTCTCAATATTCTAAAGCTGAATCTTTGGTGTCAAATATATCTAGAATATTTCTTATCAGTTTCTTAATGATAGTATAATATTTTAATTTTCCACCATAAATTATGATATTGTCGATGATTTAATTAACTATTCTAAAGTATAAATCAATACTTTATTCATTATTCATATTAACATATTCAAAACTACTCCTTTATTTGTATCTTAGCTTTTGTAAATTTATAATTTCCTTCATATATGCTTCTCAACTTATCCCACATTTTCATAGTCATTAGCAATCTCAAAATCATTGTATAAAATATTTATATGATAGAAATCAACTTGTTATTTTGACATCTTAAATCAACTTAAAAAAAATTATTATTAGAAAATATCATATAATTTTAATAAATGGGGGGAAATCCCATTATTACTGCATCTATAACTTCAAGACCAAGAGATAGAATACATGGTAACATCCTATTTTTTCAACTATGGTAATTTTTCCCATAAAATAAAGAAAAATCCTTTATGTTCACTGAAATAAAATTCTCTATTCTTATAGTTTGATCATTAAAAGGGAACCACCTTTGATACCAATTGAAGTTCCTTTGATTGTGTGGGATCACTAGAAGGAGGATAAATCAGTTATCACTTTTTCATTTAAAAGAAAAAAAATTTATATTGGTAAAGAAACTTTTCATAACCTCTAACATTTTAAAGTTACAATCCACTATAATATAAATCTCAACTATTCCTTTCATATGAAATAAATATAAAGGGATATTATCACATGATTTTTAAAATGTTCAATAAAAATACCTACTCCTTTCCATATTGGTTATACCCACTAATATGGATTCATTTACTAACATCTTTATAGAATAAAAAGAAACAAGCATTAATTTATTCTATACCTTAGTAATAATCCCTATAGATATCCATAGTTATACATCCCAACAATTATCTCTTTTTCCACAGTTGTTTATAACCTCCAATTTTCCTTCTCATATCCAATTTCTACACATCTGATTATATACCCCAAAAATAATCCTTTTCAGTAAATGGTTATACCCTACAACTATGAGATCTTTCTTTCTTATTTTGTAAACCACTTTAGAATGATCTTATCTTCCTTTTAAAATATGTTGGATCATGTTTACCAATGTACAATCTTCAAGATCTTCAATAACACTCTTAAGATTCTGTTGGTATTAGAACTTCCTCTTGGTCTTTAATAGACCTAGATAAAATCAATCTTAAATTTTCCAAAAAAACAGGAAAATTTCCTTAGAAAATGTTCATCCTATGAATCCATCTGAAATTCCTTCAACTGATAGATCTCTATATGTTTTATCTCTATTAAAATATTCACACTACTCTTTATATTGACATGATCTATTTTAAGCACCTTCTTCTGATGACTCAATCTGATTCTTCTCTATTTGATGAATTATGTTTGGTTTGGTGTACCTCCTTCTTCAACAGAGTATAAACTCAACTAAAAACTCTTAATTTTCTTCTTATTCTTCTGATGAAACTCTATTCTATAGCTCATCTTAAACATGAAAGTAACTTTTTTGGATTCTTAACCTACCAAAAAACTTCTGCATGTTAGTTTTTCGATACGGGTGAATAGTGTTATCAATAACATTATTTATTGTACTTGCACCCCCTTTTATAGATACACCCGAAGTAGAAAATGCAGGAAACTAATTTCACTTTCCCACTCAAATAAAATTCATTGGTAACTTCTCAACTCTTATGGAACATTCTCAAACATTCCTACAGATTTATGAAAACTCCAAAATCTTTATCCTTCTTTTAACTTCATTAAGATCAGTGTTAAGGAACTTTATAAATCTTCCTTTACCTTAAAAAATGAAAAACGTTGGTAAAAAAGTTCATAATTGTCCCATTTTTAAGGTATTTACATAGTATTTTTGTAAAAGTCCTTATAAATCCTTTATCTATTTTAAACATCTCTAAATTCTTTTGTTTGATGGAATTCAAAGTCTTTCTCATTCGATGGACCTTCATTCAGTTTCCCTTTATTAGGAAACCTTCATATGATGTACTCATCATATGTTTGTCTGATGACTTTCCAAAAGTATATCCATGGGAACTTTATCAAATATTTTTCTAATAGACCTTCATATTTTCCAAATTCATGGATTTCCCTGTCTAGTGAACTTTAGAAAATTCCATTCTTTATTTGATATAGATTTATAACATTCATTTGACTAATCAAACTTTCTCTGATTCATTCAATAATTTTGATCTCCCAATCTAAATGGTTCCCACTTTGTAAAAATGTGTACAACTTTAAAACTTCATCATATTTGTATGATCACCTCAGTCTAGTGATCTTAATCTGAAAACTCTAATTTTTTCTATCAGATAAAATTCCCAACTTCATACAACATGAAAACTCACTTTAGAAATCCACTTCTCATTCATTAGACAAAATTTTACAAGATCTCCTTGAATCGTGACCAACTTCATGACGCTTAGGAACTTTGAGGAATGTCTTATCATAATTTGAGTTTGTTAACAGACTTTATTATACTACATAAGGAAAATTACTACAACAATATTAAGTGACTTAAATAAAGATATTTCTTAAGGATATTTCTCTTTAAACACATTTTTATATATTGATGAATAATTAAGAAAACTCACTTTGAAAAAACAAAGAGTAATGATTAAAATTATTTTATGGGTATTATGATCCATTAAAAGTTAATTTTAGTGCTCCAAGAAAGAAAAACCCCATCATGGTTATGGAATATGAAAAGAAGAGGGGATGGAAAAATACATGAATTACAATCAAAGGATGAAATTAAACTTATGATATGGAAATATGTCAAGTAAGTGTGGTATCTTATATTCTCTACTATGATGGTAAATTATTTTCTCGACTATCGAGTCTTAGTTGGAATATATAGCTTAGATGTCAAGGTATTTTTTTGGAAACTCATGAGTCTTATAGTGATACATACTTTTTTATACAAATATGTAATTAGGAAATACTATGATTCCAATCAGTGACATTGAAATTGGTTATCATGATATATTCTTCATAAGATTTTATTACTATATCATGATACACTAATTCTAGTAATTCATAATTAAAATTATGAGGGTGTAATTTAATTAAAGGGGTAGAATTTATCACCTCAATATTTTATAATATATTTATATTTAAATAAATTTTATTTTTTTTATACCTTACTTAAAGTGAAACACTAAGTTTAAAAAAAATATGATATACTATTAAAATATTATCATTTTTAAGTGACAGTTATGGTCTTTCCATTGGATTGGTCAGTATTAATGTGACTAATTAATTTATAAAAAAGAATTTATTTATAAATATATAAAATTATTTAATTGGTTTTAAATTAATTATGTAACACCCCAATCTTTCACAGTATATTTCCCTTTGAATAATGCAGTAGCTTGCATTGTACGCAGCTTGGAGTTTTAACACACCACGACCAATGAAACTAACCCTTATGAATAGTAATACCCAATTTTTGAAATTTTATAAATTTTAATTTTCAAAATGGACTTAATTTTTGGATTCTAAATATCAAAATTAGCTTAGGGTGAATTTTTGGTATTTTTCTGAGAACTTTCAATTTTTGATGAATAGTGAAAAACACTGTGTTATTATTTAAAACTGACTTTTTATTTAAATAATTAGTTACTTTATTTTAATTTATTTTAGGTCAAAATAGATACATAATACCTATATATGTTCAATTTAATTCATTGGAGTCATTTTATAATAAGTTTAGATATATAAAATTTTATTGAACTTTTTACCATCTTTTACCCGCCTTCAAAGAGTATTTACAAATTTGCATAAAACATAATTTTACAGCTTTTGTGAGTTGAATTTAAAAAATCTGAGAGTCATGTTTGACATCATTAAGTAAAATTTGGTTCAATAAGATGAAAATATTATTTGGTGAACAGTAACTTTTGACTTTTATTTACCACAATTACAAGTAAATAGGGTAATTAAGGGTAAAAATGATATTATAATTACCCTAACACATGTCCTAATTCTATCAGATATGTATAACTTTACGAAAAACAACCTTAGTAATAAAATATGATCTTTTTGGTCCACTTAGATTAGATTAGGACATTTATTATTATTTTATTTAAAGAAGAGTTAAAGGTGTTAAATTCAAAGTTTAATAACTAAACCATTTTTAATATAGGGTTATACATAAGATAAATTCGACTATAAATATTCATTAGAAATATAAATATATTTTCTATATAATTTTATTTTATTTATAATTTTTATACATTAAATAATTTAATTTATTTATGACACAATGATGATGCAGTAATTACCTTATTAATAAAATATTAAAATATTTGATATTATAAATTTCCAAATAAATGTAATTTGAGAATTTTTATGAATTAAACTAATTTTATAGGTTAATATGACATGTTAGGTTTGATTAAATAATTATTTTCGAAGTAATCATGCTTTATTATTTTCACAAAAACCAAATACTAAATAGTGTCAAAATTGACATAATTGAGTTTTTAAAACAAATACTATATTATTAAATGATATAATATTATTAAAAATATAAGGTTCGGCCAAAGGACTGAGATAATGTTATATATATTAATAATGAACCACTTGGGGTTCTTTTCTCTTGTTATAGTATGTTTATTAACCATATAATATAAAAATACAAAGAGACATGGTAATTGTCAAACTATTTAACTAAGAGTTAAATCTAAAAGATAAGGTTAATATGGTGACCTAAACCTATCTAAAACCTATTTTTTGAGAGGTTTTCAACTCATCCCCACCTTATCCCCGAAAATAAGTCATTTTTGAGCCATTAAATACAGAAAATTATTTTATTATAAAATAATATTTCAAGCGTTTCTTAAAGTGACCCTCACCTCTCTTATAAAAGGGTACTTCCCCTTCTCTTAATTTCACACATCCAAAGCCATTTGGCTTCGCCAAACCCTACCCAAATATCCTCCCAACTTCCCTCAAATAAATATAGAGTCCTTAATTTGATCAGAAATCCAACCTAAGAAGCCCTTTTGATCAAATCAAAAGGAAGAACCCGAAAAAGAGGTAAATATTTCATCACCTCTTTCAAGTTCTTTTTTTCCTTCCACTTACTCTTTATTTTTTGTTTCCATTATAAAATAATAACTCTGGTATCTTCTATATACTTTGATGTTATTATAAAAATGGTAAAACCATATTCATTATTCTATCCATCATATGAATGACAAAGTCACCATATGTGTGTACGTACGGCTTACTGTCTCCACGTTGTGGTGTAGTTTGTTATTCAAACACATCATTATTTGGATGGGTATAATAATGAGTATAACTAATGTAAATAATAAATATAACATCTTTATGATTCTGTATATATGATATACCATCCAATAACATACGATTTCACCATCAATATAATGATATTGTCGCTCGTGCGTACGTACGGATTACCGTCTCCACGAACATGATTAGATTCATTCCCCATCATAATCATTAAAAAATAATTTTCATTTTATAATTAAAAATAAATGTTTAAAAACATAATATCATTCTAGTTATGAATAAAATACATCCAACAAACATGGCTTACGTAACTGAGCATATAATGGGAAACGGATCAGTTAACACCCGAAACGATGATACTACTAAAATATTATTAACAAAGCAATATTAAAGGATCATATATGATATCATATTTATGTATATAGTTATTTTATAATTTAATAACAATGATTTAATTATTATACAGGAGTTTAACACACCCTCGACCAAGTAAAAGTACAAGGTAATGGTTAATTTCACAATCTCTTTATTATCTGAGTACTATAGCTGGGCACTGTAGTAGGGGCAGTGTAGTAAGGCACTGTAGCAGGGGGGGGACTGTAGCAGGGGGGGACTGTAGCAAGGGGGGCACTGTAGTAGGTGGGTAATGTTGCAGGGGGGCACTGTAGAAGGGGGAAATATAGTAGGGGCACTGTAGCAGGGCACTGTAGCAGAGGGACTGTAGCAGGACTGCAGCAGTGGCGGCACTGTAGCAGTGGCAGCACTGTAGCCGCAGAGGCACTGTAGCAGCATTGTAGTGGCGGTGGTACTATAGCAGGTACTGTAGCAGCTACGGTACTATAGTAGTAATGTTTACTCAGGGGTCCTTTGGGCCAAAAAATGGGCTTTCAAGCCTTGTATTCAGGCCACTTGGCCTTGGGTCTGTGGGCTATGTAATGGGTCTCCCTCTACCCACACTAAAGAGGTCTTTGCTTTAAATAAAAAATTGAGGCTTCAACCCCAACCTTTTGAAAAAAACATAAGTATCTACTAGGACCTATTTACCATCTACATCCATGTTTCTTAAAAATGTATTTCAAAACTTTTTTACTATTTACTAGACTATGGGTTAAAGTCATTTATACCCTTGTTTTACTTTTTATAAAATGTTTTGAAATGAATCTTTTCATCGTTTTCCAAACAAGGTACTTTATTACTTTTTTGACAAAATTAAGGTAAAGAAGTATTTTTTAACTTATACGGAAGTTATGGCTATTTTCTGTCGTTATATCATCGTCGAAGATTCCCATAAATGCTTATAAGAATATTTTAAAAATAAATGTTTTATTTTATAATTATGTTACATTTAAATGATTTCAAAATAGAAAGAGGTATTTATTTCAAATAGTTTTCATTTCATCTATGTCAACATCCTTTGATGGATTTTAAACTTGTTTGAAGTTGATTAATTATGATACAAAACTTCCATATTGTATTGAAGGTTTTATGATATGTTTGACTATGGATGTGTTATTTTTACACCATTCATGTTTTATGGATAAAGTATTGACATTTCATATGTTAGTTTTAATACGAATGTTTATGTTCTATTTAAACCTTTTCATGTGAGGAATGCATTGGACTTAGTAAGTGACGGGTGGAGCCTACTATAGCTCCTCGATGCATCGATAGGTCTCATGAGACAAACTAGTGTCTTGGCACTAGGCCTTGACAAAATATTATTTGTAGTCTTGGCACAAGGCCTTGACTATGTGGTTATAAAGTCTGGTATTATGCATTCCATCATTATGAAAGTGGCTATTGATATTTCATGTGATTATTCGACTAGCAGAATATCCATGTGAATAAGTAAATGAAATTATTTGGTTTTATCTTTTCCATATTATGCTGAAGTTTAAGTTTAAAAGGCTTTTGTTTTAGTCTTATACATTACCTTAAATTTTTATGTTTATTTATGAAAGTTTCTGTTATATTGTTATCCTTAATGAGAATCTGAGCTCACCCCTTTCTATGTTTTATTTTTTCCAGGATGTGAAGAATTATTTTATGGTTGACCTGTAGGGATAGGCTAAAGATATAAGTGTGTTCAAAAGGGGACAAAATGTTGTTGATGTTTTTATTTCATGATGTAATGTAAAACTTGTGAATGTATCTAGTACTTCCAAGGATACTAAACTGATCATACTTTTAGTACATGACTCCTTGTATCATGCCAATGTTATGTAATAATGCACCGACTCTGGGTAACTGGGTTCGAGGCGCTACAAATTATAAATGAAAATAAAAGCATTTAAGGGTAAAAGAGATGTTTTTCTAAAAAATGTTTTTTAGGAGCATAATGTCTTTTTATATTAAAAAATTAAATTAATCTGTATTGATGAATGATTTTGATGAAATTTATATATTATATATTAAATCAAATGTTCTAACATTCATCTAATGTTTTTTACTATGCATGTAATAATAATAAATCCAGTTTTATGCTTAAAATGCATTTTTCTAAAAACAGTTTTTGTTGCATTTTGCATGATTATTTTAAAATAAATTTCCAACACATATAGAAATTGAATCTTGTAAAATTTAATTAATAATTTAGATCATAACTATTAATATAATTTAATAGGTTCAATTTAATTTTTTGTCATTATGAATAGTAATCATGGTAAATATTTTTTACCTCAGTAAGGGGAAAGTTGGTGAAACAAGATTAAAACTATGGGGTAAAGCTTTAAAATCCTTCCAAAACTGATTTTATCCTATTACATGATTTTTTAGACCAAATTAATGTTTAAGTACTTAAATATTTTATTTTTAAACATTATTTTTAATTTGGGTACCCAATATTGACTTTTGAGAAGATAAGTTAAATTTTATTCAAATTAAAAACTATTTTTAGGTCTTTGAATTTAATAGTATGTTTGGAAGGTGAAATTCAGTTTTGGATTGATCCAAAATTTTAAAAAAATATTTTTTTAAATAACCAAAAAAATCATGGAAAACATTTTTTTATGTGATTTTAATGTAAAATGATTTTTACACTAAAATTAGGTATTTTCTTAAAAAAAATCATGTATGTTGTGTTCTTATATTAAAAGTAAGTTTTTCAACCTTTAGAAATTGAATCTGATAAAATGGGTTGAAAATTTTGAATCATCTTGTCTAATTTTTTTTTGTAATTTCCCTGTTATTTTTTTCAAATAATTATGTTATAATGGTAAAAAGTTAAGTTATCATGATTAAGGTTTAAATGGGTGTATAGTGGTTTAACTATGAGATAAGGATTAAAATGTTTCCCAAACATGTAGAAATATTATTTTTTATGTTTATTTAGAACCTATAACATACTATATTCTAATTTTGGGTTCCTTGGTTCCAGTTGACATGATTATGATATATATATATAATTTAATATTTAATGAAATTTCAAGTGTGTTCTTTCCTTCACTATAAAAGGACACCACTCATCCTCTCTTCCTCACACCACATGGATCCACTTATCTTGATGAAACCATATCAAAACCACTTCTAAAAAAACTTATCCAATTTATATAGGTGTTTTCCTCTTCAAAATACCCACCCTTTAGTCCTTAAGAATAAATCCAAAGGAGGTATCTCAAAGAAGAGGTAATAGTTTTAACCGATCTCTTTCATGTTAATTCTTGTTTTACCTTCTTCAATTCCATCCTAAATATTCCAATATAATAACATCATTATATCCCATGTTCTATGATTTTATTATTTTTAATTTATAAAATTTATGCATCTCCTTTTTTATCTATTGGGAAACAATAATGATGCTCATGTGTGAGTGTTGACTACCACCTCCAAAAAGTGATGTGATTATTTTTTCACTTATAATTTATATGTATGGTAATAAAGATTGATTTAATAAAAATATATATTATATTTATGATATAATAATTATTATTTAATTTTGAATTATTATTTTCCTTTCTTTTGTTCTATTCATCAAAAAGTGGAAACATCACTCATTTCTACGTACAGATTACCTTCTCTATTAAGTGATGTAATTAATTTTTCATCAATATTTTATATGAATTGTTATAAATTTATATATAATGACTAAATATGATAATTATTAATTGTTTAATATTTTATATATGATGAAACCATGGTTAAAGTACCAGTACCTGAACCATAAAATCGAAACATGAATGGAAAACTGACAAATTTTCACCTGAACATCCATTTAAAGGGAGAATTGTTTTTAAAATAATAATTAGAAATTATAAAGTAATGATAAAAATTATTTTATGTATTAATGTGGTTCTGGAACATATTTTTAATAAATATATATTTATTATATAGGAGGTTTGAATGTGTATAAGGAAATATGAGACCTAAGTTAAGGGTTTCTCGTCTCACTTTTATTTCTATAAGACATATGACATATTTACCACTTATTTATTTCATGTGGTATATATAATATCCCTTTGATATGATATATCATGAATCTCTTTATATTAATTATATTTAATGTTTTATTTGAAGTTATTTCTTTCGTGGGGTGATGATCTTTTTTCCATTTATCTTTGATTTTGACCTTTATAATATTTATGTAAATAACAGAGTCAAAAATGTCACTCTATTTCTTTTAAAATCTATAATATTTTGTGAAAGGTATAAAAATATCTTTTTCTTTGTTATAAGTGGTTATATTAAATATGAATGAATTATTTTTATCAAGATATTTTTTTTACTGATGAAATTATTACCTTAAATGTTTATTCAACTCCAATACAATACTTATAAAAAAGTAGATAAATAAAGTAAATGATTTTAAAAACTCTAAATTTAATATTTTTGGGGTATGTTTAGGTTTCCAAAGAACTTTTTAGATAAATATAACATATTAGGGGTTTTTTTAATGTTTTTATTTGAAATCCATTTCAATATTATTGTCTTTAAAGACGAACTAAATGAATGGTTTCAAAAATGACATTAATGATATTTTATGTTAAATAATATTTTATGTTAAATAATATTTTATTAAATGATTTCAAATTCATAAAAATAATATCCTCAACAAATTGAATTATATATGGTTTAAAATTATAACCATGTTCCATTTATGGGTCACTTTTCATTTTATATTAACTTTCTTGACCCCTAAAGAGTAAAAAAAATTGTTATCATAATAATTATCAAAAGGGTTAATGAGGGTTAAAAAAGAAAATAGTGAAAAAATAACTTAATATTGTACAAATTTTATTATATGAGATTATTTTGGCTGATCATAATCCTATATTATAATTATATATATTTTTATCCACATTAACATGAATTTAATTTATAATAATTTAATACTTCAAGTAATTCTAAGAGTGTCTCTCCCCTCACTTATAAAAGGGTGCCTCCTCTCCTCTCTTAATTACACATTTTTAGAACTTTATATCAACCAATTTCTACCCAAATACCTCCCTTAAATCCCTCAAATCATCCTATATTCCATGTTTTTGTTATAAATTCATCCTAGGAAAAAAAATTGTGTAAACCTAAAGAGGTTGTCTGAATAAGAGGTGTAGTTCTTAACCAAGTGTTTTCATTTTATTTCTTATTATAACTCCTTAAAATAGTTTTAAACCATGAGAAAATAATAACTTAAATATATTATATATAATAATATGTTATTATGTTTATGGACTAACCTATATCCATCTCATCTTCCATCAAACGGTAAATGAAACTATCATTCATGTGTGCGGTGGATTATCGCCTCACGAACCGATGTAATTTTTTTCCATTACCACCTATAATGGATGGTTATAATGATAGATTTAATATATAAATATGGTATTCATGACATAATAACCATTATATAAAGATAATATATCATTTATTTTCTTACCATTCCGTCAATTGAAAAATGATAATGTCGTGTGTGCGTGCGTGTGGAATACCACCTTCACTAAGCGATGTGATTCATTTTTCATCACCGCATCACATGGATGATGTATATATGTTTATATAAATATAAAATGTGATATTTATGATGTAATAATTATTCTATAAATTTAAAATAATACTTACCTTCTTTCCATCAAGATCATTGATAAATGAAAACATTACTCATGCGTACGTATGGCCTACCATCTCCATGATTATAACATAGTTAATTTTTCATAACCATGTTTTATTTTCAATTTTAAAATTATAATTTATATATGAAAAATATAATTATGTCATAATTATTATATTTTAGATTATGGAATTTTTATAATAGGGATTTACCTAGACCCAACTATACAGTAATTTTTATTACCATATCGTGTATACATTTAGATATACATGATGTATTCTTACCATTATAGTGCAGACTTTTCTTCACCCACTATTTAATGGTAATTTACATAGATTAATTTCCATATAAAAAGGTTATATCATAATTCATGATATAATTAGAACCTTGAGACACTATGAAATTAATCTTAAAAAAATTTCATATGGTCTAGATATATCATATTAACTGGGCATAGTAGATGTTTGACTATCAACTGCTATGGGGTCATAATCATTAAGAATTATTCTCATGAATTTCAAACTTGGTGATCTCTAGTAATGAGACCCGAAGGATAGACCCTCCAAAAGGAAGACCACATGTTTTGGATTTCATTAGTTGTCCCTATCTACAGACATGTATATTGGTCTCCTAACTTGAGATTATTACTAGTGTATGTCATTTAATCACGTACTTTGATGAAAGGAAAAAACCATAGTAATGAAATCATGGTGAGATATCTTATGTTGAGTGTGTCATTGGTGGTACGGCATTGGTTGAATATTAAAGAATGGATTTGTCACTTCCAGGTTAAGAAAGTAATATATATCAGGTCATATTGATCCGGATGGCAGGCCTTCATAAGACTATGGTCATGGAAGTTGAGGGTAAATTCATCCAATTAGATCAAAAAATAATAAATAAATAAAGGGCATTGACATGGGTGTGCATCCTACTTTATGATATATTTGAAGATAAAGAGATTATATTACACAATGTGTGTTTGTAGGTTGGTTGTCATTGCTATGAATTTCCTTGTCTCTTTACGAGCCATGATGGGTTGCTAGATCCTTCTCTTTGTCTGTAAATAGTATTCACCACTATCGGGATATGGTCCTAGAGGGTCACACATAATAGCATATTCAAGAATTGTCATGACCCATCCCCCGGGGCCCGTGTCTTGACTACCCCAAGCCCGCCTTCCATAGGCCAGGGGCTGGTGACTATCACCGAAGGCGTATTCACTAAAACTGGGAAGGCATTGCCTTTATATCCTATAAACATATACAACCAAGCACACATCAAATTACGAACACGAGTAAATTTTATAGTAAAAGTGTGAGTATAGTAAGCAAAAAGGGGCCAGAATACAAGCCCAACTAGAAAGTATAGGAAAATTGAAAAGTACAAGTAAAACGGAATAGCTCCAGTGAACACCCACCAAGGATCCTACCTAAAGGGTAGTCACATCTCTTGAACGGTCATCTCTATAGTATGCCTCGTCTAATATCCAACTTTGAGCGACCTCCAGTCCTAGTACCCTCATCCTCAATCAACATTGTCCGTCATCTGCACCAAACACAACAAGGTGCGGGCATAGCCTGTGTAGGGGTGAGTATAACGATACTCAATAGGGACCCCGAGACCCTCAAGGTCTCACAAAATCCACAAAGGATAAACCAAAAAGCATGAAATCAACTAACAACCCTTCTTAGGTATATTCCAATACATATACCTAAGTTATCAATTATGCCCATCTCAATCATGAGGAATCACAAGGTCCAACTCAAAATCACAAGAACAACTATTCCACAAGGGAAGGAGTTCCACAAAGGTAAGTACCACATAGGTAAGCCACAGAGAAGAATAGAACCAAGGTATTACCATAAGGAAATTACCACAAAGGTAGGGACTCAACTCACACCAGGTATAACTTAGGTATATTAGTAGAGATGATTATATGTAACTACTAATTCATATTACTCTGTTAAGAGGAAGACCCATGAAGGATCCTAAATCATCATTAGACCCACATAGTATCGTAGTACATCGTAAGACCCACATAGGATCCTAGTACCTCATCAGACCCACACAGGATCCTAGTACATCGTCAAACCCACACAGGATCCTAGTACCTCGTCAAACCCACACAGGATCCTAATACATCATCAGAATGTCTTTAAAACCACAGAGGATCCTAGTACATTGTCAGTACGTCATCAGAACCACAAAGAATCCTATTAAATCTTCAGTACATCATCAGACCCACACAGGATCCTAGTACATCATCAGTACGTCGTCAGATCCACACAGGATCCTAGTACATCTTCAGTACGTCGTCAGACCCACACATGATCCTAGTACATTGTCAGAACATCATCAGACCCACACAGGATCCTAGTACATCATCAGTACGTCGTCATACCCACACAGGATCCTAGTACATCGTTAGTACGTCGTCAGACCCACACAGGATCCTAGTACATCGTCAGAGCCAGCTACAGGGTTCCCGCACTAAGCTCGCTTGTCTCTGGGAGGGTCCTCTCCTCAATCCATTGTTCGATCCTCCAACTATCACTAAGTCCCAAAAATAATTATCCCAAATTACCTTCATGTCATAGGGGTCTCAACTCAAAAGACGGTGCATCAATCGGACGTCTGGTCTGTAAATTATTTTCCTTTTAGTCCTGAAGCCCCGGTTGGATTTATGCTCGATCCAACCCAACCATACCCCAAATTTATCCAAATATATATTGGGGTATACCAAAGGGACCGTCTCTCTCAAAGGTTTCCAGCACCATAGATAGTTCATCAAACGGACTCCCGGTGCCAAAGTTATGGCCAAAAGTATGGAATGCGTCAAAACTAGTCCAGGTCCGGTCTGACCCGATCGGACCGACCCGGCTAGACCTGCTGGGCCGACCTGGTTTGGTTTGACCCGAACTAACCCCCTGGGTCTGGCCCGGCCCACGGCATGACCCGTCCCATGGTGAGCGGCCCAACCCGCACTGGGAAGCACGGCCTGGGCCGCCCGTGCCCCGGCGGCGCGGCGGGGCGCCGCGGGGCGGTAGGGCGTCGTGGCTGGACAGATGGCCATCCATCCTCTCTACGCGGTGTGTTCATGCGCCAATCCTTCACCGGAGGTAGGTAGCGAGCTGGATTCCCTTCCCTTACCGTCGTGGCACAAGGTCTCATTTCACATCTGTCGAGCAGCGCGGTCGCGTCGGTGCCTTTGTCATGGCCGGTCATGGTGTCGGCCACCATTCTCGTTCCCCACCGGTGTTGGTTGTTTTCCTCCTCCATCATGATGAACACACCAACCATGAAGGATGGCGGAGGTATTGGGCAGTGTTCGTTTGGCCCGCTTCCTCTGCATTAGTTCGGTAGCAGGAGGATCAAGATGAGTAATTTGATGTAAAACACGAAGAATAACAAAACCCCTACCTCTAAGTTTTGTTGAAGTCGGTGAGGAGATAAGGGTGTACATCGGTTCTTCATTGTCGAAGACGTCCCACATTGGAGGTGGTGTGTTCTTCTTTGAATAATTCCTTCCTTGGGAGGTGTTCTTCATTGGAGAAGCATAATCCTCCCAAAAGCTCTCCCATTATCCTTTTCCCACCAAAAGAATGAGGTGCCGATATAATTTAACTTAAGAATATTAATTATGTTGGCACAATTTAAATGTTGACCTATTTCATTAATTGTTAGTTGGCTCCAACAATTAAATGGGTAGTTGGCATAATTAATTTAGAGGAAACCTAGGGTCACCCTCCTCATTAAAGAGGAAGTTCAAGAGTCAGGTGGTCCCCACCTTTGAATTCAAATCAGGTGTTTTATTTCAGGTGGTCCCCACCTCTATAACGCAAGTAGAGAGGTTTCAAGAATCAAAATAAAATTTTAAATAGTTTTATTTTTATTTTCTCACAAAAAAGTGAAAAACTGTTTTCCACCCTCGACCTACTAAGGTCGAGGTAAAGGTCTCCTTAAGCGAATATCGGTGTTGCGAGTTCAACGGTGTCCTCAGATTTCAATTACGAGCATCGGTTCAAAAGTTACAAAAACCCACTCACACGTTTACTAAACGTACCCAAAAAAAAGTTCAGAAAATCATTCTGGGCACAGCGGGCCTCAGAATTACGCGCCGTCAATTTTTGCAGACTCGTAAAATTCCCATATAATTAAAAAAATTACATGGACTTTTTGGGTCTTTAAATTCTCCCCACCTCAAGACTTTACGTCGTTGTAATCCACAACTCAAAATAAGAAAACAAGTGGGGGTACTGAGCATGAATTTGAGCCTCCTGCTCCCATGATCTCTCCTGGAGGTTCCCGTGCTACCAACGAACACACACCAGAGGTATCGACTGCCCATGAAGGACTCAATCCTATCAATACTCAATATCTACTGGAACCTCCGTAAATGTCGCTCCATCATCAATGTCCAGATTGTTGTGGTTGATGATGTGATAAGGATCATGCATGTATCTTTTTAGTTGGGATACGTGGAAGACGTTGTGTACCCGGTGCAACTAAGGTGGAAGAGCTACGTGGTAAGCCACCTCGCCAACTCTGCTGAGGACTTGTAAGGGTCCGATAAACCTTGGAGATAACTTTCCACCCCGGAAAAATCTCCACAAACTTCGTCGAGGTGAGACCCGTAGAAAGACGTGGTCACCATCCTTGAACTCTAGAGGTCTCCCTCTCCTATCTGCATAAGACTTATGCCTGCTCTGTGTAGTCTTCATCTACTCTTGGATGACTTGTACCTTCTCCGTGGTAGCTCGTACCATATCTGGTCCCATGAGTGTTGACTCCCTTGGGTCAGTCCAGCACAGAGGTGATCTGTAAGGTCACTCCTATAACACCTCAAAAGGTGTCATCCCAATGGTGTAGTGATAGTTGTTGTTGTATGAAAACTCCACCAAGGGCAAGTGATCCTCCCAAATGCGACCGAAGTCGAGGACGCAAGCATACAACATGTCCTCGAGGGTCTGAATGGTCCACTCAGTCTGGCCATCCGTTTGAGGATGGAAGGCAGTTCTCAAACGAAGCTATGTCCCGAAAGCCTCCTCCAACCCCTTCCATAGTCGGGAAGTGAATCGTGTATCACGATCGGAGACAATCGTCAAGGGTACTCCATGGAACCTCACAATCTCATACAAATAGAGGAATCTCAAGCCCTCTACTGAACCCTACTCTCTGATCAGTAGGAAGTGGGCTGACTTGGTGCATCAGTCGACGATCACCCAGATAGAATCATGACCCCTGGATGTACGTATAAGTCCTGTCACGAAGTCCATGGATATCCCATCCCAATTCCACTCTAGGACCTCTAAAGGCTGAACCAAGCTTTCTAGTACCTAATTTTCCACCTTCACTTACTAACAAGTTAAGCACCGAGATACAAACGTTACTACTGGTTTCTTCATTCCCAGCCACTAGTATTGTCTTTGGAGGTCCTGGTACATCTTCACCACTCCTGGATGTACCTCTAGAGGGGATGTGTGTAACTCCCTCAACACTTCCTCCGGAAGTGAAATTGGTACCATGGTACGTCCTCTGAAGAGAATGATATGCTCCCCACCTTCAGAAAATCCATCAGGTGCTTGTCCTATGGATATATGATCACGTTGAGTCTCGTAGTCAGTGTCCCCACACTGCACCTCCCTAACTCACTGAAGAAGTGGGGAAGTGACTGTAAGGGACTGAAGAAAAGCTGCTCCATCCCGATCCACAAAGGATATCTGCAAATCGGCCAGCTGCCTGGTCGCCTCACCTAGCAGCTGTATGCTAGATATCCCGTTGATTGCATCTATTACAACGTTCCCCTTCCCAATAGTATAGACTATCTTGAAGTCATAGTCCTGGAGGAACTCAAGACAAAGTCATTATCTCAGGTTCAGGTCCTTCTGTGAGAAGATAAACCTGAGACTCTTGTGATCTGAGTAGATTGTAAAACACTCACCCATCAAGTAATGTCACCACATCTTCAAGGCGAAGACCACTATTTCTAACTCCATGTCATGGGTAGCGTAGTTCTGTTCATGTTTTCTTAGCTATCAAGAACCATATGTGATCACTGCTCACTCCTACATCAGGACACATCTGAGTCATGTCCCTGATGTTTCTTAGTAGACTATGTACCCTACGCCCTCCTACGGTAGCCTCAAGATGGGGGCACTAGTCAGCCTCTACCTCAGCTCCTGAAAACTCTGCTGGAATTTCTCTGACCAAACGAAGGGTTTCCCCTTCTTCATCAATTCTAATAAAGGTTCTGAAACTCTGGAGAAATCTAGCACAAACCTCTGGTAGTATCTAGCCAAACCTAGGAAACTTCGTACCTTCGTCACACTCCTGGGTGGCTCCCAAGAAAGTATCGCCTCAATCTTCGCTAGATCTACTGCAACTCCAGCCTCTGATATGAAATGTACCAAAAAGTGAACTTCTCAGATCCAGAACTATAACTTCGAGAGCTTACCATAAATCTAGTGCTCTTGGAGTTTGTCCAGAACTATCTGCAAATGATAGGCATGCTCTTCCTGGGTAGTCGAGTAGATCAGAATTTCATCAATGAATACTACTACAAAGCAATCAAGGTATGGCTAAAAGATCATGTTCATGAGTCCCATGAACATTTTTGGGGCGTTTTTCATGCCGAATGGCATAACCAAGAACTTTTAGTGGCCGTACCGACATTTAAAAGTCGTATTCTGAACATCCTTGTTTCGTACTCTGAGTTGGTGTTAGCCTGATCTGAGGTCTATCTTCGAGAACCACCGTGATCCCTTCAGTTTCTCAAAGAGGTTTTCAATCCTCGAGAGTGGGTACATTTTCTTCATGGTCACTTGGTTCAAGAGCCGATAGTCAACACATAGCCTCAAGCTCTCATCCGCCTTCTTGGTGAACAAAATTGGGGCTGCCTAAGGAGAAACACTGGGCTGAATGAATCCCTTCCCTTGTAAGCCCTACAGCTATACTCACAGCTCACAAAGCTCCATGGGAGCCATCCAATATACTGGTGTAGATATCGGTATCATCCCAGGGTACAGGTCAATGTAAAATTCCACCTCTCTACGAGGAGGTAGACCCAGAACATTATTAGGGAAAACATCCGCATACTGGTCCACCACTACAGGATAACTCGGACTCTCCACATCAACCACTCAGAGGGTAAGGCTAGCCAACTGATAAGTGATCGGCTACACTCTCCTCCAAGTAAGTCCATCCTATGCTGCAAAGGCTTCCTTCTCACCAGTTAAGGTAAACCAGGTCCCATCTGTGTGGACACACCGCACTTGGCACCTAATACAGTCAATCTAAGCATGGACTGTAGATAACCAGTCCATACCCAAGATGTAATTGTAAGGCCTCTATGCCACTACTAGGAGATCACAGCCAAAGATCTCACCTCCTAGAGTAAGCTCACACTGTCGGCACCAGTGCCTAATCGTCAAATCTGCTCCCGTAGGACTCTATAGTTGTAAAGATCAAGCCAATGGCTCCATTAGAATATTTGAGCTCTGAACGAGGGTAGTGGAAATAAAATAATGACTGGCACCTGTGTCTATAAGTACTAATGCTAAGGTAGAGTAGACACAGATCGTACCTCGTATCATCTCTAGAGTGCCATGGTCATTGGCCTCAGCTGCCTGGATATGCGCTCGCCCCTTTCCACCTGCTCCCTAGGTCCGGGGTGGACCCCCGGGTGGTGGTGGCGGTAACACCTCAAATCATCGCCCACTGCCAGCTGCATGGCCATCTCCTCTACCACGTCCACCTGCTCCCTGCGGACCTCCTCGTTCAAACCTCTGTCTCTTCCTGGGCAGTCCCTCAACCATTTAGTGATCATCTGTATGGTGGTTCGAGCAGTCACGAGCCATCTAACCCTACCCTCCGCATGTGAAACATTTCATGTTCCTCATATGACTAACTCTGTCTCTTTTGCCTAGGTCAACTAACCCTGAATCATGCGGTCGTCCACCTGTAGGTCTGGTCCTCTTTGACCTCTATGACATCTTTCTGCTTCCAGCTACATAAGACTCCGATAAATGACATCTGGTGGTGGGTCTCGCTGCTGGTGACTTCTCAGCAAGGAAACTCTCCACTAAGAGGGCTCACTCTAACACCCCCACCTGTGTCGGGATACTGAGAGAAATAATTGAAGCCCTGATCTCCTGCCTGAGTCCATAATCAAAGGTCTAGGCCCTGATGAATGGGTCTCTCACCATATCGGTGGAGTAGCATGAGAGGTCAGTGAACCTCGTTGAGTACTGAGCCACAGTCATGTTTCCCTACTGCAGATGAAGAAGCTCATTTATGCGCACTGCGTGAAGAGTTGTTGGGACAAACTCTGCCCGAAACAGGCTCTCAAAGTCTTCCCAGAGAAGAGTCACCTCGTCATGAACCTAGAGCATCAAGCTCCACCATCTACCTGATGCAACCTTTAGAAGGTTGGTGGAAAGGATCACCAGGAGATCAGATGATGTCCCTACCAGTCGGAAGACTCTCGCTATGGCCTCCAACAAATCCCCAGCCGTCTGTGGGTCTGTCTGGCCCCGGAACCTTGGTGGCCTTTGGCGCTGGAACTCGTGAAATGCGCTCAAGCAGCGTGCACCCTCTACTGCTGGGGCTGGTGGCATCAGTGGACCAATGGGTAATAGTACTTCTAGTGACTCTACTGGTGCCTCTACTGGAAGAATGCCATGCACCAAGGCCTCGTTGCTCGGTGGACTATCAGTGCGTACTATACCCGGAACCCTAGATAACTGTCTGCATGGAGGCATCCTGAAAAGAAACAGGTGTTCCACGGTCAATAAGTTATACCTTTTGAGCTGACTCAAAGAGATCACAAATAAAACTATTGAAAAACACACATGCAATCAGTGTTTTCGTGCACTGAGTTAGAAATCATAAGTCAGGGTCCTAGTGTATGGTTGCGTCGGTCGCTACACCGACACTGGATTCCCTAAACTGATAACCACACTCACTACACTTAACATTATTGCTGTTAAAAAGATCAAAGTCCTATTTTCTATGTTAGAACCTCCCTCTTATACCCATTTTTCATGACCCATCCCTCAGGGCCCGTTTCGTGACTACCCCAAGCCCGCTTTCCATAGGTCAGGGGCTGGCGACTAGCACCGAAAGCGTATTCCCTAAAACTAGGAAGGGATTCCCTTTATATCCTGTAAACATATGCAACCAAGCACACACAAAATTACGAATACGAGTAAACTATATAGTAAAAATGTGAGTACAGTAAGCAAAAAGGGTCTAGAATACAAGCCCAACTGGAAAGTATAAGAAAACTGAAAAGTACAAGAAAACTGGAACAGATCTTGTGAACACCCACCATGGATCCTACTTGAAGGGTAGGTATAGCCCTCGAACAGTTGTCTCTATGGTACTCTTCTTCAAATGTCCACCTTAGAGCTACCTATAGTCCTGATACCCTCATCCTTAGTCAGTGTTGTCCATCATTTGCACCAAACACAACAATGTGCGGGAATAGCCCGTGCAGGGGTGAGTATAATGATACTCAGTAGGGACCCCGAGATCCTCAAGGTCTCACAAAATCCACAAAGGATAAACCACAAAGCATGAAATCAAATGAAACCCTACTTAGGTATATGCCCATACATATACCTAAGTAATCAATTATGCCCATCTCAATCATGAGGAATCACAGAGTCCAACTCAAAAAGCCCAATCTCAACTGTTCCACAAGGTAAGAAGTACCACGAAGGAAAATACCACATAATTATTCCACACAAAAGAATACCACCAAGGTATTACCATAAGGAAAGTTCCACACAGGTACGGACTCAGCTCACACCAAGTATAACTTAGGTACAGTAGTAGAGATTATTAGATGTAACTATTAATTCATCTTAATCTATTAAGAGGTAGACCCACGAAGGATCCTAAATCATCATCAGACCCACAAAGGATAGTGGTACGTCGTTAGACCCACATAGGATCCTAGTAACTCGTCAGACCCACACAGGATCCTAGTACATCGTCAGACCCACAGAGGATCCCATTACCTCTTCATACCCACACAGGATCCTAGTACAACGTCAGACCCACAAAAGATCCTAGTACATTGTCAGTACATCGTCATACCCACACAGGATCCTAGTATATCGTCAGTACATCGTCAGACCCACACAGGATCCTATTACATCAGTGCGTCGTCAGACCCACATAGGATCCTAGTACGTCGTCAGTACGTCATCATACCCACAGAGGATCCTAGTACATCTTCATTACGTCTTCAGACCCACACAGGATCCTAGTACATCTTCAGTACGTCGTCAGACCCACACAGGATCCTAGTTCATCGTTAGAGCCGGCTACAGGGTTCCTGCACAAAGCTCTCTTGTCTCTGGGAGGGTATGCTCCTCAAGCCACTGGTTTATCCTCCAACTTTCACTAAGTCCCATTAAGAAGTATCCAAAAGGATTGCGACGTCATAGGGGTCTCAACGCAATAGACGGTGTGTCAATCGGACTCCCGATCTATAAGTTATTATCCTTTTAGTCCCAAGGGCTCGGTTGGATTTGTGCTTGATTCAACTTGACCATACACCAACTTTATCCAAATATATAGTGGGGTATACCAAAGGGACCATCTCTCTCCAAGGTTTCCATCGCCATAGACGGTTCATCAAATGGATGCTCGATACCAAAGTTATGGCCAAAAGTATGGAAGGGGTCGAAAATGGTCTGGGTCCGGTCTGACCCGATCGGACCAACCCGGCCTATGGTAAGCGGCCTGGACATTGCAGGGCGGCCCGTAGTGTGGCAGGGCGCTGCGGGGCGACGGGGAGGTCGTGGTACGGAGGGGCATCGCGGTATGGCGGGGCGGCCACGGTGCGGCGGTCTATCGTGGCTGGCCAGATGGCCAGCCATCCTCTCCGTGCGGTGCAGTTGCGTGACGTGGCTTCACCGGCAACCAGTAGCGATCTGGCCGCCCTTCCCTCGCTGCCACGACACAAGGCCGTAGTTCTCTTCTGTCAGGCGGCGCGGTCGCACCGTCTCCTTCGTCACAGTCGGCCATGGTGTCAGTCGCCATTCTCGTGCCCCATCGGTTTCGGTTTCCATCATCCTCCATCACGATGAACACACCAACCATTAAGGATGGCGGAGGGATCGGGCCGTGTTCGTTTAGCCCGCTTCCTCCACATTAGTTCGGTAGTAGGCAGATCAAGATGATTAATTCGACGTAAAACACAAAGAATAACAAAACCCCTACCTCAAATGTTTTTTTAAGTCGGTGAGGAGCGAAGGGCGGACGTCGGTTCGTTGTTTTCGAAGACGTCCCACATTGGAGGTGGAACGTTCTTTGTTGAAGAATTCCTTCGTTGGGAGGTGTTCTTCGTTGGAGAAGCGTAATCCTCCCAAAATCTCTCCTCTTATCCTTTTCCCTCCAAAAGAATGAGGTGCCAATATAATTTGACTTAAGAAGATTAATTATGTTGGCACAATTAAAATTTTGACACATTTCATTAATTGTTAGTTGGCTCCAACAATTAAATGGGGATTTGGCATAATTAATTGAGAGGAAACCTTGGGTCACCCCCCTCATTAAAGAGGGAGTTCAAGAGTTGGGTGGTCACCACCTTTGAATTCAAATCAGGGGTTTTAGTTCAGGTGTTCCTCACCTCCATAACCCAAGTAGAGAGGTTTCAAGAATAAAAATAATTTTTTAAATAATTTTTTTTTATTTTCCCACAAAAAAGTGAAAAACTATCTTTCACCCTCGACCTACTTCGGTCAAGGTAAAGGTCTCCTTAAGCGAATACCAGTGTTGCAAGTTCAACGGTGTCATCAGATTTCAATTCCGAGCACTTGTTCAAAAGTTACAAAAACCGCTCGCATGTTTACTAAAGATACCCGAAACAAAGTTCAGAAAATCATTTTGGGCACACCGGGCCTCGGAATCATGCACCGTAAATTTTTTCAGACTCGTAAAATTCCCATATAATTAAAAAAATTACATGTCATTTCTGGGTCTTTACAAGAATCTTCCATATTCAGTTGAATAGGTATTTTTAACATGGTGGGTCCTGCCATTCAGTCTGCAATTTGTCCAAGGGGATACGATCACCAAAGTAATAAATAAATTCATATTATTCAAGTTAAGAATAATTGGAATTGAATTTATTTATTAAATGTATTTAAAAGTTTTAAATTAAATACATGGAAATATTATTTGAATGAATATTAGTTTAAAATATTCAATTTTCATTTAATATTTGCACGAAATAAGATTCGAGTTAATGGATCAGTTATTATCATGTAATATATTTATTTATATTACTATAAAGTGATAATAATATAAATGGTTTTCATGGATCAATATAGTATTCATAATATCATTTATAGTGTGTAAAATTATTGGGGGGGTCGGGGTTTTATTTCCAAGTAATTTATAAACTCACTATATATAGAAGAATAGAGAATCGCACAAATAACTATTCACTAGCTCTCTCTCTATTTTTCTATCTCCCACATTCTAGGGAGAGGCTCTAGATCCAATAATTTGGATTGATATCTTTCCCATGCATCATAAGCAAGGTAATGCGGTGATCGTCGGAGCATTGAAGGCCTCATAGGATCTTCTAGATAGCACCCAAAATTTGACAATTAGAACTCCCATAGTTTCTTGAAGTGTGTGTGGAACATCTATAGGAATCCATCTTTGGGTTCTTTGAGAAGTGATTTCCAACAACTAGCTGGCATTGAGCATGATTTTGGTTTGAACCAGGTATTTAGTGGTTATTATTTTGTAACTAAAATTCCTCATGTGAGATCTTATGGTGGTAATTAGACAACACTTCACTGATGACGATGAGTTCATGTCGATCGTTGGTGGAAAATTTTTAAATTCCCATTTTTTTGGTTTATGATACATGTATGGTACCTTAAATTTATATCAAAGTGATGCATGATGATTTTAATCCAGTGGAAAAAAATTGTATTAAATTTAAAAGAAGGCATCGTTCTGGTCACAATGCTGCTAACGACAGTTCAATCCGAGACTAGATGGCCACACTAGAAGCATAAAAAGTGTTAATATGGAATGATTTGTTATTTATGGTATTTATTTTTAATAATATATATATATATATATATATTATGTTCATTTTATACCTGAAATAGAGGTGTGAATATTCGTTGTTGAACCGATCACTGGGAATATTTCGATCACAGGAATAGTGAATTCCGGCCACCATATATTTATCATCAGTGAATCTTTAATTAATAATAAATTCCTCATTGCCTATTTATTAGGCATATTGAATTTTTTTTATAAAAACAAATGTGGAAGTTTTGGGGTCAATCCACTCATTTAGTCCAAATCAAACACAAAAATAAGGTTGGGTGACCTACTTTAGGGGTCAATAAAAGAAAAAAAATTAACAAGGGGTCAAAACCACCTGTCAGACCAAGAATCATCCCTAATTTGGTGTCCCTCCCTCTCTACTATGGTGGATCTCTTCCAGCCACTAAATCAGACCAGCACCGCCACAAATTACAGTTGTGTCGGCTCCTTCTGTCATTCGCCTCTGTGTCAGCCTCCCTCGTCCAGTGGTTCCTAACATCATATCCCTAACCAGGATACGCCTGCCACCACTTCAAACCAACAGATCTTCCTCCCTGAAACACTCTGGCGTTAACTTGTTGGGATTTATGATTTAAAATTTTTATTTATGAAGAGAGAGAAAATATTAATGGAGGGAATTGTGAATGTTGACCGCATTTATTAGAGATATGGGTTGCGTGTCTATATAAGAGGAAGCGGTAGCATGTTTTGGAATGTGGGCTGGCAAATATGTAGCCACCAAGAGAGAGCGGTGAAGGGGTTGCTACGTTTTCGGTAACCGGTGCGAAGCGAAGATGGTGATCACAACAACGATGGTGTGTTAGAAAAGATGATTGAAGACGACAATGATGAAAGTGCCATGTATCTAAAGTCCTCTTAGTTGCAGAGATCAAGCGGTGTGTCCCGGTTGTGATGATTGGCGGTACGAACAAAAATGTTACTTTCATGGGTGTCGGTGGTGCGTTGTAAAAGGCCTTCGGGTGCATTGTTAAAAATACTTCGGGTGATGTGTATAAAATGCCTTCAGGTGATAAAAATCCTTCGGGTGAAATCTTCTCCTCTTGTGTGTTTCTGCAATGACGGATTCTTCTGCGGCACTGGGCTCTATGCCCCAATAGTGGTATCAGAGGGATTGGTTGAAGTTCTCAGTTTCATAACATGGTGGAAAAAATCTGGTGGAGTATCTTATCAAGGACTCAGATGTCATTGGACAATGACGGCGGTATCAGCGGTGTTGCTGGAATATCGAAAGTCTTCTTAGCCGAAGGTGTCAGGCGGCGTGTTCCGTTCATTGGGTGACATTCAGATCATGGTGGAGTTGGAAATCACATAGACCCAGATGGTGGAGATGCATGTGGAGTATTTTAATTTTAAATCATGGTGGAGATTTTTGGGATTGAGGATTTAAAATTTTGATTTATGAAGAGAGAGAAAATATTAATGGAGGGAATTGTGAATGTTGACCTCATTTATTGGAGATATGGGTTGCATGTCTATATAAGAGGAAGTGGTAGCATGTTTTGGAATGTGGGCTGGCAAAGATGTAGCCACCAAGAGAGAGCAGTGAAGGGGTTGCTGCGTTTTCAGTAACCGGTGTGAAGTGAAGATGGTGATCATGACAACGATGGTGTGTCGGCGATGATGATTGAAGATGACGATGATGACAGTGCCATGTATCAAAAGTCCTCTTGGTTACGGAGAACAAGCAGCATGTCCCGGTTGTGATGATCAGCAGTACGAAGAAAAATGGTACATTCATGGGTGTGGGTGCGTTGTAAAAATGCCTTCGTGTGTGGTGTGAAAATCCTTCGGGTGATGTGTAAAATTCTTTCGGGTGATAAAATACCTTCGGGTGAGGTAAAAAGCCTTCGGGTGAAATCTCATCTTCGTGTGTGTTTCTGCAACGACTACTTCCGCTGCGGCGCCGGGCTCCACACCCCAACATAACTCCCCTCTACCACACAGCACCACTCTGGCAGCCCCTCCGCGTGCTCCTCCAGGCCGACAAACTATCTCAGCACAGATTTGGTCACCGCCTCACCAACCCGCTATTTCCTATTCACCAAAGACCAGTGGTAGCCGATCCTCTATCACCCTCAGTGGTTTTTTCCACCTACTTGCTGTCCATATAGCCTCCTCCCCTCTATTGATCCACCATGAGAACATCCATGTTCGGCCCTCTTTCAGTGTGAGGAACCCCTGACATCTCCCGTTGGTCCGGCTCACACTTCCTCGGATCAAATCCCACTGTCATCCCACTCTCCTCTGAACAGACCCCTTGCCGTGTGAAGTTCATCCACTCTAATCAAGATTGGTCAGCCCTTGCACCTCACTGAAAGTCCCTATATCCATGGATAGATCCTAGAGCCACCCGATGTCGGCCACTTTCTCCTCTGCTATCTCATTGCTGCAATCGGTGGTGGAACATCAACTGATCATCCCTATCATCATACCTCTACCAGACTGAGGATCCTAACCAATATCCTAGACCCTCAGTGTGAGGTATCCAACCCTTCCTTTCTTCTTTGAGCTCAATTCTATCTAATTCGATAGGTAGTTGTTATTTGTGGGTCTTTCCAGCCCAGAACTGGCTTGGGTGGGCCTATCCGGCTCAGAACACCCCTGTACGGGGTCCTGTTAGGCCCTGAATGGGCCTGATTTGGTTCATCCTAACCCGCACAGGCCTTTCTCGGGATTTTGGGGTCCTAGAAAGTTTTATAATCAAAAATTAATTTAAGTAATTAATTTAATTTTAGTGTAAAATTAAATTAATGAAATATTAATTTTTCTTTTAAAATTAGTACTACGGGATAAATTAATTAAATTTTGGAGTTAAATTAAATTATTTAAATTATTTATTTTTTTAAATAATATTATTTGATGGGTCCTAATGAAAAAAAAAATTATTGAATTAAAATAAGAGTTAATTTTAATTCAATAAAATGACCTCGAAGAATATTTTTTAATGCAAGTTTAATTTTTATTTTCTGTATTTATTTTAATACGTGATTTTAAAGCATATTAGACTTATCATGATCCTAAGACCATCCAATGCATGTTTTTTTCTTATGTAATTTATTATTTGTTTGTTTCATTGGTATATAATAATCATATTAATAAATAGCGATTTGTGTGTCGTGTAAGTGACATTATATGTATAAGTGCATGCGTATCCATTTCTCAGTTGTATTTTATACTCCTAAAATCTCCTCTCCTATGACCGATTATTTTCATATAATGATGAGACCCTAAGTGATTCACTTCGTGACAAGTTATGGTGATGCAACAGATAGGAGTTTGACTCATTGGATGGGTGAGCGCTACAACTTGAGATGCAAGCAACGCGAATCAAGGTATTACAGCTAGGGTCTAGGTTGATCCATTATTCACTCAACAGATCAACCTTTGGTATCATCTCATTATATGGTTATCATTTTATTTTTTCATGGTTTATTATTATGTGAATTTTCAGTTTATACACGATCACATAGAATAATAAACAGGCATGCTCAGATAAAATTAACATGTGACGTGATGAATTTTTCTATTTATTGCATTGTGAGTTGTGAGTGAAATCATATAAAAAATTCTAATAAGATATAAAATTATTTATTTCATCACTTAAAAATAATAAAACCCTAAAATAAATATTAAGTCGTAACCACCTTCTATCATTTAAATTTGGACAAAACCGGGTGTTCGGGGTGCGTGGTCAGCCATAGCTGACGGTGCCTCTAACTACTGTGGATTTCTTATGAGAGTGGTGGGTTGAAATAACTAATGTGGTAGTAATTATTATCCATATCTAACTATCTATCATTTTAGATTCAAGTGTTTAGTAAATCAAGTTATGACTTTAGAAGTATGGACTTCACTCAATAGATCAAGGAACTGCGAGTTAATGTGGTTGGCCAGTCAAATTCCTACATTGAGAACTCTAAGTAGTGGTGTAGTCGTAGATTTCAGACTATGAGGGGAGGTTCAATGATCCTTGAATATAGAATAATCAAGTGATATATTATTTTGATTCTAGCATAGAGCGTTCCTAGAATTCGATAAAATAGTGGGAGACATTTAATGATATAATTAATCAATAATGTCTAAATTAGTAATCAAGATAAAAATTATTCATATGTTAGAATTTTATTTTATTGGAAAATGGAAAGTTATACCATAATAAATAATGCGATAAATAATGGAAAAATTAAATGTCCATGTTTTTATGAGTTTCCAAGAGTAGTACATACACTTTGGCACAATACTATGATATTGGAAATTCAAGATTTTAGTGTACCAAATACATGTTAATCTACCTCAGGAAGCATGGGTGTAAAAATGATTACATTAGATTCATATTTTAAGAATATGATAGTTATGTCATAACGTTATCATCAACGCCTGATACTAGTGGAAGTAAATATGTCTGGACATGGGTGATATAACATGAAGTATCATCTCTGAAAAGTTTGCAAGGAGAACGAAAAGCAAGATATGAATAAGGTGATGATTACACTGGACATGTGTAATATGAAAGATGGATCATGATCTTTAAATGGATCCCTTTTTCATATAATTTTCACCCATTTACTCAGGTCTTGTTTTACATTACAAAATGAACAAGATGAAGTAAACACTTAGTTGCATTTTTGGTAAGGTTCACCAAGTAATAAGAATAAAAGAAAGAATAAACTTTAATTATTATGATGAAAAAATTGAAATAAAAGGAGAAAAGGACAATGGAAAATAACATACTAAGGGAATATTTTCAATGTCCTTCAATGAAATTTGTATTAACAAGAGGTTTTTTTTCATAACATGAAATAAATTTTATGTAACTGAAATAAAATAAACTGAAATGAATAATAAAGTACTTTATTCTTCTTTAGTGATTATTCATCATTGTAATTAAAGTTTTAGATTTACTTGTTGGGTATTAAACACAATATTCCAATCACATATATGTATTTAAATAAAGTAACCAATTAAGTAATATAAACATTACAAGTAGTTAGGTGTATTCTCCAAGCAGCTAAGAAAGTTTGATTTCTAAGTCGGTGGTGAGAAATGCATAACTTCTAATTTTCAATTGAATGATTCTTGTTAAAAAAGTTATTGAGTATGGCCAAAAAATATTATCTCACATGTACTTTGGATATAAATAGGAATTATTCCAAGTTAAGGAATGAATGTTTTTTGTGGTGATCATACTCAACAAATAGTACAGTGGTACCTGAATCATAGTCAATCCATGATGAATATAAATGTAAGACTTATTTACCCAGTTGTGGAAAGATAAAACTTTTCAAGAAAAACTAAAGTACACATATAGGATATTCCAAGTATGGTTTTTAGACTCATCTAATCTAAAAATATTAGGTATTATCAACATTTTTAGTTTGTAAAAACAATCCTTTAGAAATAAATTTAAGCCCTAAGTCTTTTGAAATTAGTTCAACAAGTTTTCATAAACTATTCATAGGGAAAACTAGTGGTAAACATACTTCTTTAGATTTATTTAAGTCATTAATGAATGGTAATGTCATGAACCCCTCCCACCAAAGATTCCCCTCCTGAGATGGTAATAGTGAAAGGGAGATAATGACCCCCGAGTTCCACCTCTAGTAGGCCCCGGAGTGGTGACTAGCACCAAGGGTATCAGTTTTCACAAATATGGGAGGCATTACCCTTTTTATAATTTAAGATCGTAAAATAGGATGAGTCAAAAACCAAAATAAAAAGGAACAAGTAAATGAAAATAAACCCAAAACCAAACCCATTTTCATGTTTTATACAATACTGAAACTAAAGTACAAGTACAAGAAAAGCTCCAAGTACGATACCAAAAAAAAGAAAGAAAAAACTGCAACCAGAAAAACTCCAACGCCCAACTAGAAAGGTCCCGCACAGTCCCTGAAGTCCTCCTAAAAACCTGAAAGTAAATGTAGGGTGAGCATAAAAGTATACTCAGTAGGAAAAACTAAAGCTCTCGTGCATAGGTGGGGATAAATCCTAACACCCCGTGAGAAAACAGAAGGAACCAAAGCCTAGCAAGGAATCTATCCACCCAACCTTACAAGCCACACTCACCAAATATCGCAAGTCAATAGAGTAGTATAGTAATATTATCAAAGTATGGGTACCCCACACCACCTTCCCACTGAATAAGACTCAATCCCCCATGCCTAACGCTCTAATGCTTCCCCCTCTTCCTGAGCTAGTTTCACAACTTGTCCATACGAAGATCGAGCTAGTGCCGTAACCTAGCCATACGAAGCTCATAGTATCCCACCGACACTCAATCCTCGGCCATAACCACATCTCATACCGAAGACACCTGGGAACCACATCACATCTCATCCCGAAGACACCTGGGAACATATCACATCCTCATCCCAAAAACTCTTGGGAAACATCTCTTGTAACCTGCCCAAAGGATCTTGGGCTATAGAACCCAGAAGAGGGAGCACAGGGAAGAACAGTAACCAGCCATCCTTTAGATGTTTGAGAATATCACCCCTCATCCCATGGGTGTTCGGTACGTAGTGTTTAACATGGGTGGGGTGCGTAAAGAAACATAAAACATACAGATTTATATAATTATATCAACCACTCAGCCCATCCTAAGGCTTCTACACAAAAGATCTGAGCACATGCCTCGACACTACTACCTTGAAAGTATGCACACAATAAATAGCTCCAAACCCCATTAAGCTTTTCATTTTTCAATAGTTTTAGTTTATCATTTCCTTAACTACCGAGAAACTAACAACAACCAAACCAGATCAATCGTTCATAAAACATATCCCAGCCAACCACAAATAAAGTTAGGGAAACACAAGAAACACAATACTATTTTCTTTTATCATCCAATCAATTACATTGATTTTCCGTATTTAATCAACTACCATGCCCCACAAAAATTCATTCTTTCATTTAGTTTGACCAAGGTAATCATACAAGGGTTACAAGTATTCATTTAATCATCCAACTTTACATGATTAACCAATTTCCATATTCTATGAAATTTCATCCACAAAACAATCCAGAAAACATGGAAACATTTAATTGCGCAAGAAAAGGCCCCCAACGACCGTGATTTTCAGTAGGCATAAGCCTATTCAATTCAAAAAATAATCAAAGGATAAGCATTGATGTAAATAAAACAACAATATCAAAAAAAATCCCCAAACCTGTTCTTTAACCAATTATTATCTTTATTTACTGGTTCAACCGTATCTCACGAAAACAAGAGGATACCCACCCCGCATGATGCACAAAAGAGAGAGAGATGAAGGTAAGATCCCAAATTGAACAGGTTTTGATGTCCTTCTGCGAGAACAACCACCACAAGAATTTCGATCACTCTTCCCGACGACTACGTCCTCCCATGGACGTTGCGGCACAACCGCACTAACAACCAAGAGATACTCCATTAAGGTTTAAGGTTTCACTTGTCATAGCATTGAAAGTATGAACCAAATTAGGAGATTGAAGAAGGAATAAGAACAGGGTAGAATGTACCATTAAGATTATGTTCGTCGAAGAGCGTCGCTCCCATCAAATATCAGTAATCTCCTCGGTAGGAAACTGTGAAGAGGAAGTAAAAGAAGAGGGAAATGAATGAGGTGCACGATGTTCACCTTGTCGACACGATCCCACAGCCACTGACAGATCGAAGATTGGTGTCCGGATGAAGAAGCTAGGAGGAAGGCTTCTGGGTCATCCGGGAGCGTCGTTGTGTGAGGAAGAAGAGGGGTCCATAATTATATAGGCAATGAAAAGGTAAAATGGTACGCAATGTGTATTAATGAATACACGACGTGACCGTACAATTGTTACGTTGTTTGATTGGTCAACACATGACACGTCACGCGGTTTCCATGTGTTTAATGATAATAATAACTTCAATTAATAATAGGTGTTTTATTGACCCGAGACATGAGTCATAAAAAGGTATTCATCATTGGTCTTAAAATGACTGTCATAATTTCAGGGTTACGCTGCCGCTGACGGTTTGTGAAACCAAGGTCGCATGAGGAAGATAGCATCAAAATTAAGTTTTCCCAAAAAAAATAATAATTACATTATTATATTATTTTTATTTTTAATTTAATTTAATTTAATTCCTCAAATTATCACATTCAAAATCCACGCACAAAATCTCTCCAATTTGGTGTGCATCACCCCATTCCACCTTGATTGACTTCCTTATTTATTTTATTGCTTTAAATTTTAAATCTTTATTTCCTTTAAACTCTTTCTCTATCCAATCACTTTTAAGATTCATGATTTATTCTCCCACTCCACCAAAAGTGGTGCCTCCCCTTTCCTTTACTCCATTATCACTTCAATTTTATTATTAATAAAATTAATAATAATAACACCCATCATTAATGCTCTAATTTAATCCCATTAAATTAGTTTACCATGGTTATTCTCAGAATGATTAAATTAAAACCATTTAATATAATTAACACCAAATATTTTCACACCACCCTTATCAATTATTATTATCAAAAATTATTATTATAACATGCTTCGTGTTTGACCACATCAAATTTTTACAAAGTAATGGACCGGAGAGGTCCGGGCCATTACATCAGATACCTCTCAAAACATTCCCGTCCTCGAGAATTAAAAACCAACCCATAAAAAGGGGAAAGGTTCAAACAACCACCCCGTAAGATACCTATCAGGGCTCTCGTCATAATAAGAATCCAACCACTATCCTAATTATATGAGTCAGGGAATTCCTTCCCCCATGTCGAGATATTATCCGCTTTAGGCGGCACTGACTCGCCTGCACGGGTTTAATCGCATCCACATTAATGTGTCTCGATTAGGGATTAGGTCCTTACACCCCTATAATTTAGGATTTATCATACACACACTACCCCCAACACCGCAAAAAACAAGCAACACGCTGCCCCAACACATGGATTGGGGAATTCCTTCTCCCATGTCAAGATACTATCTTCTTTGGGTGGCACTGAATCACCCACATGGGTTTAATCGCATCCACATTAATGTGTCTTGATTAGGGATTTGGTCCTCCTCTCCCCACATGTTAGGAATCTTCACACACATTTAAAGGAAATAGGGAAACAAATTAGCATTATAGACTCATGAAAAATAAGGTCTATGCCCAAAGAATGGGAGATAATGAGTTTCAACAAAGGAGTGTGATTCTCCTGAATTTAAACAAAACATAAACGAGAGCATATAAGTAAAACTGAAAACATCTCTCTAGATCTCTGGCCTTGCTAGGGTTTCCACTTCTGTTGCGTGCAACTGTCCATGTCCCACTCCTATTCCTCTTTGTTGAAATCCACATCCTCGACCACGTCCCGGTTGGGGTCCTTGAGGAACTCCCTGTGTTTGGCCACCACCTGCTCTATCTCCCCTTGGAGGGACTGGAGCCTGTTTCTACTGGAAGGGTCGGGCTGGGAAATGTTGTTGACCTCCTCCTTCTTGGACGAACTTGGGTGACTCCTATCTCGCGGTGGACCTACTTGTGACTGAATCCTCTCGGTTATCTCTGCCTTCTTCTGTACTTACAGGTACGTTGGTAATGTGAAAGGGGTCACCGCTCACCGAATAGAGGGGTGAAGTGCCTCCTCTAAATGTTTGGCTCAGGAATCCTCATCCGGAAAGAGATTCAGGAAAAAACAGAGGAGATCATTGAACTTGACCCATAGTTCCCACACTGACATGCTTCCTTGTTGGAGGGACAATAACTCCTGCCTCTTCTAGGCCTTCCTCATTGAGGAAAGAAATTCCTCGTGGAACTCCTTCTCGAAGTTGGCCAGTAGAACTTTTGTCTCCTTCCCCTCCCTAAGGTAAAACGTCCACCACTGATGCGCCGCTCCTCACAGCTAGCTTACTGCTAGAGGTACCCAGTACTCTAATGGAGCCCTGATCAGCCCAAAGGTGATCTTGAGTTCCTCCAACTAACTCTCTGATTTCTTATCCGAAGTGATGCCTTCATACTTCTTCAAGCTCTGATGCTGGAAAGCATGAAACGTGCGCTTACACAAGTCATCTTCCTCCTCTCGGTCAATCCTCAGCTGATCAACCGTCTGAATCATCTAGGCCTCGAATGCCCGAGTCACCTAGGAATGACGTCTAGGTGCCATAGTTGTACGGTAAACAAAGAACGCCTAAGCCAAGTAGAAAGGAAATTTTCTCAAGGTTTCATTTTATCATTTTATTTTGATTTCTTTCCCAGAACACCCAAATAAATTAAAACACAAATCATGATGATGAATGTACCTTTCCTAGGGTCTCTACCCTACAATCAATGTAGTCTTACTTGGTCATTTGGTAAGCTCAGAGTCCTTGCATCAGATCACAGGGGGCCCTAAAATCTCGTGTCCTAGCCGGTCTTCCCTAGCCTATGTCACACACCAAGATCAACCAACATTGTTTCCCTACCATCCCATGAAATCCTCATTATTCCTAACTCCATACTCCATCCTATCTCTCAACCATCAGCCTCTAATACCATTCTGTCACGACCCCCTCCCGCCAAAGATGCCCTTCCTGAGCTGGAAATGGTGAAAGGGAGATAATGACCCATGAGTCCCACCTCCAGTAGGCCCCGGAGTGGCGACTAGAACCAAGGGTATGATTTTTCACAAATATGGGAGGCATTAACCTTTTATTATTTAATATCGGGAAATAGGAGGAGTCAAAAACCAAAAGAAAAAGGAACAAGTAAATGAAAATAAACCCAAAACCAAAACCATATGCATGTTTTATACAATACTGAAACAAAAGTAAAAGTACAAGAAAAGCTCCAAGTACGATACCAAAAAAAGAAAGCAAAAACTACAACCAGCAAAACTCCAACGCCCAACTAGCAAGGTCCCGCACGGTCCCTGAAGTCCTCCTAAAAACCTTAAAGTAAATGTAGGGTGATCATACATGTATTATCAGTAGGAAAACCTAAATCTCTCATGCATAGGGGGGAGACATCCTAATGCCCCGTGAGAAAACAGAAGAAACCAAAGCCTAGAAAGGAATCTATCCACCCAACCTTACAATCCACACTCACCAAATATTGCAAGTCAATAGAGTAGTATATTAATATTATCAAAGTATGGGTACCCCACACCACCTTCCCACTGAATACTGCTCAAGCCCTCATGCCTAACACTATGATGCTTCCCCCTCTTCCTGAGCTAGTTTAGCAACCTGGCCATACAAAGCTCAATCTAGTGCCGCAACCTGGCCATACGAAGCTCATAGTATCCCGTCGGCACTCAATCCTCGGCCATAACCACATCTCATCATGAAGACACCTGGGAACCACATCACATCTCATCCTAAAGAAACCTGGGAACATATCACATCCTCATCCCGAAGACTCCAGGGAAACATCTTCCGTAACCTTCCTGAAGGATCTTGGGTTATAGAACCTGGAAGAGGGAGCACAAGGAAGAATAGTAACCAACCATCCTTTAGATGTTTGAGAATATCACCCCCCCCCCGTCCCATGGGTGTTCAGCACGTAGTGCTTAACATGGGTGGGGTGCGTAAAGAAACATAAAACCTACAGATTTATATAATTATATCAACCACTCATCCCATCCCAAGGCTTCTACACAAAAGATCTGAGCACATGCCTCGGCACTGCAACCTCAAAAGTATGCACACAATAAACAGCCCCAAACCCCATTAATATTTTCATGTTTCAACAGTTTTAGTTTATCAGTTCCTTAACTACCGAGCAACTAACAACAATTAAACTAGATCAATCATTCATAAAACATATCCCTGCCAACCACAAATAAATTTAGGGAAACACAAGCAACACAATACCATTTTCTTTTATCATCCAATCAATTCCATTAATTTTCCATATTTAATCAACTACCATGTCCCACAAAAATTCATTCTTTCATTTAGTTTAATCGGGGTGATCATACAAGGGTTCCGGGTATTCATTTAATCAGCCAACTTTTCATGATTAACCAGTTTCCAAATTCTATGAAATTACATCCACAAAACTATCCAGAAAACAAGGCAACATTTAATTGCGTAAGCAAAGGCCCCCAATGACCATGATTTTTAGTAGTAATAAGCCTATTAAATTCACAACATAATCAAAGGATAAGAATTGATGGAAATAAAACAACAATATCAACAAAATTTCCCCAAACCCATTATTTAACCAGTTATTATCTTTATTTACTGATTCAAGCGTATCTCACAAAAACAAGAGGATACCCACACCAAATGATGCACAAAAGAGAGAGATAAAAAGGTAAGATCCCTACTTGAACAATTTTTGATTTCCTTCTGTGATAAAAACCACCATGAGGATTTCAATCACTCCTCCCGACGACTACGTCCTCCTGTGGACACTACGGAACAACCGCACTAACAACCAAGAGAGACTCCATTAAGGTTTAAGGTGTCACTTGTCATAGTATGGAAAGGAGGAACAAAAAGAGGAGATCGAGGAAGGAATAAGAACGGGGTAGAACGTACCATTATGATTATGTTCGTTGAAGAGCATCACTCCCATCAAATATCAGCAATCTCCTCGGTAGGAAACTGTGAAGAGGAAGTCGAATAAGAGGGTAAGGAACGAGGTGCACGATGTTCGCCTCGTCGACACGATCCCGCAGCCACCGACATATCGATGATCAGAGTCCAGATGAAGAATATAGGAGGAAGGATTCTGGGTCATCTAGGAGCGTCGTTGTGCGGGGAAGAAGAGGGGTCCGTAAATAACATGTGACCCTCTCTTATATAGGAAATGAAAAGGTAAAATGGTACGCAGTGTGTATTAATGAATACACGATGTGACCGAACAACTGTTACGTTGTTTGACTGGTTAACACACGACACATCATGTGGTTTCCATGCATTTAATGATAATAATAAGTTCAATTAATAATAGGTGTTTTATTGACCTGAGACATGATTCATAAAAAGGTATTCATCATTGGTCTTAAAATGACCGTCATAATTTCAGGGTTATGTTGCCGCTAACGGTTCGTGAAACTGAGGTCGCACGAGGAAGATACTGTCAAAATTCAGTTTTCCCAACGAAAATAATAATTACATTATTATATTATTATTATTTTTAATTTAATTTAATTTAATTCCTTAAATTCTCACATTTAAAATCCACACACAAAATCTCCCCAATTTGGTGCGCATCACCCCATTCCACCTTGATTGATTTCCTTATTTATTTTATTGCTTTAAATTTTAAATCTTTATTTCCTTTAAACTCTTTCTCTCTCCAATATCTTTTAAGATTCATGATTACTTCTCCCACTCCACCAAAAGTGGCACCTCCCCTTTCCTTTACTCCATTATCACTTCAATGTTATTATTAATAAAATTAATAATAATAACATGCATCGTTAATGCTCTAATTTAATCCCATTAAATTAGTTTAACATGGTTATTCTCATATTAAATTAAAACCATTCCATTTAATTAATCACACACTAAAATCCACCATTACCATTTATTATTTAATATAATAGTAATAAATACTCTTTCAATTTCATCAACGGGTCGCCATCATTATAATTAATTATTATTATTATTATTGACGCCCAATTATTATCTTATAATTACTCCCTCTCTCTCATCACATGATATTCACGCACAGGTTGGGAACCCCTTCCATTCTTCATTATCATTTTATTATTTTTTTATAATCTATTAAATGGATATTATTATAATTATTTTAATATTCCAAAATACAAGTTGGATTTACCCATAAGGGGATTCCCCCCTCCATGCGCCTCTTCATTTTATTATTATTATAACAAATTATTATATAATAATACCCTTTTAATGTTATTTACACAATTCCAACTTTAATTGTGGAGAACTGCACAACGCCTCCTGTACAAGGTCACGCCCATGCGCCCCATGCATTTCATTCCTTTATAATTTATTACATGCGTCTCATTTATTATAGTTTATTCCTTTATAATTTATTTCATGCGCCTCCCCTCATTTAATTAAATACATTCAATTTTATTTCTTTTGTAAAGACCCGTAAATTTCAAGGAGAATTTTTTTCTTAATTTTCTTTGGAATTTTACAAGAACGCAGTTTCTGACGGCACCTGATTCCGAGGCCCGGTGTGCCCGGAATCATTTTCCGAAGTTTTGGCTCGGGTACGTTCAGTGAACGGACGAGCGGGTTTTTCTAACTTTTGAACCGGTGCCCGGAATCGAATTCTGAGGGCACCAATGAAATCGCAGCGCCGGGTTTTGCCTAGAAACGCCTCTTCCGGAGTTGCGTTTGCTCAGGTGTGGTTTTTAAATTTTGGGACTTAAGGTTAAGAAATAAAATAAAGTTGTTACGACAACTTTATTTTTATTTCACTTGAAGCCACTTGAAAGCCACATTAAGCTAGTTAAGCTTAGTTGAAGCGGATAGGGTGCAACTGAAATATCCTATCCTCTTGATAGGATATTTGTGGGTGGGGCCCGCACGAGCCCCGCCGTTTCTTCCGCTAAGTAACGCACCCGCAAAAACCCGTCAAAGAAACTGAAAGTCAACTGACGCGGTTTCTTAGTTTCTTAACAGACCATTAAATTGGGCTGTTTCTTTCGTCCAATTAATTGGGCGGTTTATTTGGTAAATTAATTCTTGGAATTAATTGTTCGTTTCTTTTTTTTAATCGTTGCTTGTGCGTTAATAAAATAAGATTACTCTTATTTTATTTTGGGTGGAAGCTTGTGGCGTGGGGAGAATTTGGAGGAGAGCGTTCTTTTTCGGCGAAGAACGCGAAGAACGCCGGCCTCCGGCGAAGAATGCCGAAACCGCGGAAATCAACGACGCTTCTTTCGCGACGTTTCTTCCGCGACGATCGTTCCTTTCCAAGCGACGTTCTCCCTTCGGACGCACCTCGACGACAACGGAATCAACGACGTTTCTCCGGCGACGTTTCTTCCGCGACGATCGTCCTCTTCCGCGACGAACTCGCGAGCGACAACGCTTGAGGTAGGGGTTTTAAACCTTTTTAAAGTTGTTGATCTTTCCTTCGATCTTGAAGGTTCTTTTTTTTGTCGGCCCTTGTTTCCGAATCTTTTTTATTTTTAAAAAGATTGTGATGGATTATCGTTCTAGAAAGGCCGATTGTTATCAATCTAATGCGAGGGGGGTCGGGCCGCACAAACACGGCCGAACCCCCCCCCCCCCCTCCTTTATTCTTGTTGTTTCTTGCGGATGGAGCGAGATGGCGTGGTGCCGTCGCACCACGCGGGAATCGTACGGCAACTATTGAGCGGCGCCGTCGCGCCGCGCTGTGGAACGAAATCAAACAAGATCGAGACGCCTTCGCGCCACGCCGAGAAGTCGTTCAAGCACGCGACGTCGTCGCGCCGCGCCAAAGAGGCCGCAGATTAAATTAATTTTATGTTGTTCGTGAGCGCAGATTGACGGGCGACGACAAACGAGGCCGCAAGTTAATTTTGAGGCCTCCGCAGTGAAGGTCGGGTCCCGGGATGACCGTAGGCGTAGACGGGAAGCAAATCGGACCACCAGAGCGACTCCGGTGGCCCGCGGAAGCCGGCGGCGGCGCGGGTCGCCGGCGCGGCGGCGCCGGCGGCCGGAGGCGGCGGCACCCCGCGGGTGTCCAGGGTGGCACCCCGCGGGTGCCGCGGGGTTGTCTGGCGACACCCCGCGGGTGTCCAGGGTGGCACCCCGCGGGTGCCGCGGGGTTGTCTGGCGACACCCCGCGGGTGTCCAGGGTGGCACCCCGCGGGGTTGTCAGGCCGCTCGGCCGAGCCGAGCCGGACCGGCCCTGGCCGGGCGGGGCCGGGCCAACCGTGTCGGACCCGGTTCGGGCCGACCCAGGGGGGGTCGGGCCGGGTCGGCCCGGACCCGGACCCCCCCCGTTTTCGGACCATTTCGGTCAAATTCACATATCTTGAGCTCCGGACGTCCGAATGACGTACCGTCAGCTTTGTTGAATTCCTCTTAGTGAGACGGAACTTTTGGCTTACTCTGCTCGAGGTTTGGATGCCGACGGAGTACGGTCGGGTCGGTTCGTACACGAAACCAACCGGGCCCCTGGAACGAAAAAGCCAATAACTCACAGACCGGGCGTCTGATTGACGCGCCGTCTGTTTCGTTGACTTCCTCTTGATGAGACGGAACTTTTGACATACTCCGCCCGAGTTTTGGATGCAGTCGGAGTATGGCCGGATTGGATTGTACCCGAAATCCAACCGGGCCCCTGGAACGGAAAAGCTGATATCTTTCAGCCAGGACGTCCGTTCGACGAACCGTCAGCGGCGTTGGTGATTGCGTTGAGTAAAGGTCCCTTTGAGTATACCCTATGGGAGTTCAGGGTACAGTTGTGATACGGCCGGGATTGGTTTGCACACGAAACCAACCGGGCCCCTGGGATGAAAAGGCTAATAACTCACAGACCGGGCGTCCGATTGACGCGCTGTCTGTTGCGTTGAGACCCCTATGATGAGGCGGTCCTTTGAGACACTTCTTTGTTGGACTTTGTGATACTTGGAGTATCGACCAGTAGCTCGTGGAGCGGACCCTCCCGGAGATGAGCGTGCAGAGTACGGAGACCGTGTAGCCGACTGAGACCTGACGACTGCTTGACCGACTCGACTTGGAGTGAGTCGACTAGCCCAGTGGACGGAGCGCCCGGTATTTGGAGGCAGACCCACGGCGGACGGAGCGCCTGGTAGTTGGCAGCAAACCCGCGGTACTCGACAGGAGGAGTACCTCAGTAGGCTATTTGGGTGAGCGCCTGGTATTTGGCGACAGACCCTCAGCGGACGGAGCGCCCGGTAGTTGGCCGCAAACCCGCAGTACTCGACAGGAGGAGTACCTCAGCAGTCTTAGGTTAGTGAGCAGTACCTCAGAGTCGTGACAGGACCACTGTACACTCTAGAGACGGAGCTCCTCAGTAGTTACGGTTTCGATAATGAAAATCCTGGTTTGAGCTGAGTCAATGAATCTTTGCGTTTCCTCATGATTGAGATGGGTCGCTTGATAACTTAGGTATATGTATGGGCATATACCTGGGTGATGGTTATCCGTTGATTTCATGATTTTTGTGTATCCTTGTGATTGGATGGGTTACTTGATGACTTAGGTATATGTATGGGCATATACCTAAGTAGAGTCTGATGTTACTTCGTGATTGTTGTCTTTACTTTGTGGATATCCATGTTGGATTTAGTGAGACCTTAAGGGTATCGAGGTCCCTACTGAGTAGCTTATACTCACCCCTGCACGGGCTATGCCCGCACTTCGTTGTGTTGGTTGCAGACGACGGACAGCGCAGATTGCAGTTGAGGCTTGCGGAGCAGGTCGGTACCCGGAGGAGGACCACTCTGCGGACGTACCCGGAGTAGACGACAGGACCCGAGGAGTAGAGGAGCTATCTGTACCTACCCTTCAGGTAGGATCCGTGGTGGACGATCCAGGAGCTGAGCCATCTGTACCTACCCTTCAGGTAGGAATCGAGGAGGACGACCCAGGAGCCGCTTCGTTCTTCCAGCTGCTGTTTTTCCCTTTCGAGTTGTACTTTACAGTTGGGCTTGTATTTCCGGCCCTTTTACTTTTCTTCGCTTGTGTTTACTTTTCCGCTTGCTTACTCTGTGGTGTTTGTTTGCTTTTGTAATGGCAATGCCTTCCCAGTTATCAGGATTTACGCCATTGGTGCTAGTCGCCAGCCCCTGGCCTATGGAAGGCGGGCTTGGGGTAGTCACGGCACGGGCCCCGAGGTCGGGTCGTGACAGATTGGTATCAGAGGTGGTCGGTTCTACCGCCGATTCTGATCTTTCTTTCTATGAAGCAATAGTGTTAAGGGTACCGAGTATGGTTTTCAGTTCAGGGAGTCCAGTGTTGGTGCGGGCGGCCGACGTATCCATACACCAGGACCCTGACAACTGAATTCCGACTTTGTGCACGAAAACACTGATTGCGTGTGTGTTTCCAAAGTTTAAAAATGTCAGCTCAAACCAGGTCAGCTCACCAGGTTTAATCGTTTGACCGTGTTACGATGTTTCTTTCAGGATGCCTTTTCTCGGACGACCAGCTTTAGCCCAGAGGGATGTGCGTACTGACAGCCTGCCGACCGACGAGGCTTCGGTTCAGGGCCCTCTTGAAGTCGAGGCACCAGCAGAGGCACCAGCGGTACTACCATGCGTTGGGCCACCGATGCCACCAGCCCCAGCAGTAGGCGATGCACGACGCTTGAGTGCGCTGCATGAGTTCCAGCGCCAGAGGCCACCCAGGTTCAGGGGAGAGACGGACCCGCAGGCGGCTGAGGATTGGCTGGAGGCTGTGGTGGGAGTCTTCAGGCTAGTGGGGACGCCATCGGACTTTATGGCGATCTTTGCGGCTAGCCTTCTTCAGGCAGCAGCAGGCAGGTGGTGGAGCCACTTGTTCCAGTTTTGCCGTGGGATGGCCTTCTCTTGGGAAGACTTCGAGACCTCCTTCAGGTTGGAGTATGTGCCAGTAGCTCTACACCCCGAGCGTGTTCGGGAGCTGCTGCCTTTGTCGCGTGCTTCTCGATCAGAAGCCGAGTCATCTGTGGGCAGTAGACAGATAATGCAGAGGCCCAGAAAGACCAGACCAGCAGTTGGGCGATCTCGGGTTTTAGGACCGGTGGTGCAGGGCACCCGGAGTAGGAACATAGCTAGCCGTGCAAGGAGCAGGTTGTGTTACTCATGTCGCGGAAAGGGTCATCTGGCACGTGACTGTCCGACTCCCGATCCGCAGGCTTTGGGGGAGCCACCGAGATAGAGGCAGCGACAAATGCTTGAGCAACAGTAGAACTCTTGGAGCAGGTGGACAGGAGCGGAACTAGTGGATACGTCTCTTGTACTTCTAGTTCCATGTTTGATGTTGTATTCGTGTCTTTGTATTATGAGCTGCAATAATAAAGAAGACACTTATCTCTTGTGATGTTTGCCTTCCTGTCCTCTTTTGTGATGTTACTGAGTGGTCCCGGTTAAACTGTTGACTTGACCCTCACTTTCGAGATTTCAACTGGAGCAGACCCAGTGACCTCACACTGATGCCGACAGTGTGACTCGACCCTTGGAGGCGAGAGTGACAGTTGGATCTCTTAGTAGTTTCGTCGAGGCCTTACGACGTCATCCATGGAATGAATGCATCCTTCATGCCAGGATTGACTGTATTAGGCAATGGGCGTGGTTCATCTAGAGAGGGGATGAGACCAGGTTTCTCTTTTCGGCAAAGGAGAAATTTTAGCAGCTCTTCCAGATCATATGCAAAGGAGGTGCAGTTCATCCAGGAGCGGATGAAGACTGCACAGTGCAGTAAGAAACAGGAAACCAGTGCCAGTCTTAGAGACTCGGGCGTGTTAAATGTTTCAAGAAGAGGAAGCTTAAAGGACAGATGAATCTGCGGAGTAGCAGACGTGGAAGTGGGGCCTTGAGAGCAGCAGGTGGTGGTGTACATCTCAACATGTTACAACCACCCGCCTTTGAAATCCCCGCCAGGATCAGGGAGCAGGAGGGCTGGGAAGGAGAGTAGCTGCATGCGGTCAAGTAGTGTGACCCAGGGGCTCTAAGAATGATTCGGGGTACGGGCTATGTCTACTATGAGCTGCCATATCTTTAGACATAGGTACCAATCATTCTTTCCTTCCACGAATCTTGTCCCAGACCTAGAGGTTCCGGGTAAGCCGTTGACATGACCCTCACGTCTGGAGATACCTTTGGGAGGAGACTCGATAATCACACTTACGCCGACAGTGTGATCTGACCACGAGGCGAGAGTTTCAGTTGGAATCTCTTGGTGGCAGCGTCGAGGCCTTACGACGTTGGTCTGGTTATGGATCGAATTCACAGATCATACCCAGGTTGACTGTTTTAGGCAAAAAGGTTGTGGTTTATCTACAACGTTGGGATAGGTTTTCCTTGGTCAGCGAAAAGGAAACCCTGGGCAGCTCAAGATAAACTCATGCACAAGAGGGTGTAGCCGATCATTCTTGGGTCGACCCACCTTACCTTCGTGGCAGCAGGAGTTTTGAGTTTCAGTTCTAATCAGAAATGGAGACCTCTGGAGTTCGAGGATGACGACCATGTCTTCTTACGGGTCTCACCTCGACGAGGTTTACGGAGATGTGGCCTGGGAGGCAAGTTATCTCCGAGGTTCAACGGACCTATCTAGGTCCTCAGATGGGTAGGCGAGGTGGTTTACCGCTTGGCCCATCCACTTCAGTTGCACTAGGTGCACGACTTTTTCCACGTATCCCAACTGAGGAGATACGTGCTCGACCCCCCTTCGCATATCATCGACCATGAGGAGCTAGACGGTGGCGATGAGTGTCTTATACGGAGGTTCCTGTGGGGATCGACGATCGACAGGAGCAGATCCTAGGAGGATGGTCGATTCCTCTTGTGCACTTTCTTTGGCAGCGCGGGAACCTCCAGGTGAGCACATGGGAGCGGAAGGCTCAGATGCGTGCTCAGTACCGCTTTGTTTCCCTAAGTCTGTGGTGAAGCTTTACGGGGACGTAAAGCCCTGTGGTGGGAGTAATGTAAAGACCCGTAAATTTCAAGGAAATTGTTTTTCTTAATTTTCTTTGGAATTTTACAAGAATGCAGTTTCTGAGGGCACCTGATTCCGAGGCCCGGTGTGCCCGGAATCATTTTCCGAAGTTTTGGCTCGGGTACGTTCAGTGAACGGACGAGCGGGTTTTTCTAACTTTTGAACCGGTGCCCGGAATCGAATTCTGAGGGCACCGATGAAATCGCAGCGCCGGGTTTTGCCTAGAAACGCCTCTTCCGGAGTTGCGTTTGCTCAGGTGTGGTTTTTAAATTTTGGGACTTAAGGTTAAGAAATAAAATAAAGTTGTTACGACAACTTTATTTTTATTTCACTTGAAGCCACTTGAAAGCCACATTAAGCTGGTTAAGCTTAGTTGAAGCGGATAGGGTGCAACTGAAATATCCTATCCTCTTGATAGGATATTTGTGGGTGGGGCCCGCACGAGCCCCGCCGTTTCTTCCGCTAAGTAACGCACCCGTGAAAACCCGTCAAAGAAACTGAAAGTCAACTGACGCGGTTTCTTAGTTTCTTAAAAGACCATTAAATTGGGCTGTTTCTTTCGTCCAATTAATTGGGCGGTTTATTTGGTAAATTAATTCTTGGAATTAATTGTTCGTTTCTTTTTTTTTAATCGTTGCTTGTGCGTTAATAAAATAAGATTACTCTTATTTTATTTTGGGTGGAAGCTTGTGGCGTGGGGAGAATTTGGAGGAGAGCGTTCTTTTTCGGCGAAGAACGCGAAGAACGCCGGCCTCCGGCAAAGAATGCCGAAACCGCGGAAATCAACGACGCTTCTTCCGCGATGTTTCTTCCGCGACGATCGTTCCTTTCCAAGCGACGTTCTCCCTTCGGACGCACCTCGACGACAACGGAATCAACGACGTTTCTCCGGCGACGTTTCTTCCGCGACGATCGTCCTCTTCCGCGACGAACTCGCGAGCGACAACGCTTGAGGTAGGGGTTTTAAACCTTTTTAAAGTTGTTGATCTTTCCTTCGATCTTGAAGGTTCTTTTTTTTTGTCGGCCCTTGTTTCCAAATCTTTTTTATTTTTAAAAAGATTGTGATGGATTATCGTTCTAGAAAGGCCGATTGTTATCAATCTAATGCGAGGGGGGTCGGGCCGCACAAACACGGCCAAACCCCCCCCCCTCCTTTATTCTTGTTGTTTCTTGCGGATGGAGCGAGATGGCGTGGTGCCGTCGCACCACGCGGGAATCGTACGGCAACTATTGAGCGGCGCCGTCGCGCCGCGCTGTGGAACGAAATCAAACAAGATCGAGACGCCTTCGCGCCACGCCGAGAAGTCGTTCAAGCACGCGACATCGTCGCGCCGCGCCAAAGAGGCCGCAGATTAAATTAATTTTATTTTGTTCTTGAGCGCAGATTGACGGGCGACGACAAACGAGGCCACAAGTTAATTTTGAGGCCTCCGCAGTGAAGGTCGGGTCCCGGGATGACCGTAGGCGTAGACGGGAAGCAAATCGGACCACCGGAGCGTCTCCGGTGGCCCGCGGAAGCCGGCGGCGGCGCGGGTCGCCGGCGCGGCGGCGCCGGAGGCGGCGGCACCCCGCGGGTGTCCAGGGTGGCACCCCGCGGGTGCTGCGGGGTTGTCTGGCGACACCCCGCGGGTGTCCAGGGTGGCACCCCGCGGGTGCCGCGGGGTTGTTTGGCGACACCCCGCGGGTGTCCAGGGTGGCACCCCGCGGGTGCCGCGGGGTTGTCAGGCGGCACCCCGCGGGTGTCCAGCGCGACACCCCGCGGGTGCCGCGGGGTTGTCAGGCGACACCCCGCGGGTGCCGCGAGGCTGTCAGGCGGCACCCCGCGGGTGTCCAGCGCGACACCCCGCGGGTGCCGCGTGGCTGTCAGGCGACACCCCGCGGGTGTCCAGCGCGACACCCCGCGGGTGCCGCGGGGCTGTCAGGCGGCACCCCGCGGGTGTCCAGCGCGACACCCCGCGGGTGCCGCGGGGTTGTCAGGCCGCTCGGCCGAGCCGAGCCGGACCGGCCCTGGCCGGGCGGGGCCGGGCCAACCGGGTCGGACCCGGTTCGGGCCGACCCAGGGGGGTCGGGCCGGGTCGGCCCGGACCCGGACCCGGACCCCCCCCCCGTTTTCGGACCATTTCGGTCAAATTCACATATCTTGAGCTCCGGACGTCCGAATGACGTACCGTCAGCTTTGTTGAATTCCTCTTAGTGAGACGGAACTTTTGGCTTACTCTGCTCGAGGTTTGGATGCCGACGGAGTACAGTCGGGTCGGTTCGTACACGAAACCAACCGGGCCCCTGGAACGAAAAAGCCAATAACTCACAGACCGGGCGTTCGATTGACGCGCCGTCTGTTTCGTTGACTTCCTCTTGATGAGACGGAACTTTTGACATACTCCGCCCGAGTTTTGGATGCAATCGGAGTATGGCCGGATTGGATTGTACCCGAAATCCAACCGGGCCCCTGGAACGGAAAAGCTGATATCTTTCAGCCAGGACGTCCGTTTGACGAACCATCAGCGGCGTTGGTGATTGCGTTGAGTAACGGTCCCTTTGAGTATACCCTATGGGAGTTCAGGGTACAGTTGTGATACGGCCGGGATTGGTTCGCACACGAAACCAACCGGGCCCCTGGGACGAAAAGGCTAATAACTCACAGACCGGGCGTCCGATTGACGCGTCGTCTGTTGCGTTGAGACCCCTATGATGAGGCGGTCCTTTGAGACACTTCTTTGTGGGACTTTGTGATACTTGGAGTATCGACCAGTAGCTCGTGGAGCGGACCCTCCCGGAGACGAGCGTGCAGAGTACGGAGACCGTGTAGCCGACTGAGACCTGACAACTGCTTGACCGACTCGACTTGGAGTGAGTCGACTAGCCCAGTGGACGGAGCGCCCAGTATTTGGGGGCAGACCCACGGCGGACGGAGCGCCTGGTAGTTGGCAGCAAACCCGCGGTACTCGACAGGAGGAGTACCTCAGTAGGCTATTTGGGTGAGCGCCCGGTATTTGGCGACAGACCCTCAGCGGACGGAGCGCCCGGTAGTTGGCCGCAAACCCGCAGTACTCGACAGGAGGAGTACCTCAGCAGTCTTAGGTTAGTGAGCAGTACCTCGGAGTCGTGACAGGACCACTGTACACTCTAGAGACGGAGCTCCTCAGTAGTTACGGTTTCGATAATGAAAATCCTGGTTTGAGCTGAGTCAATGAATCTTTGCGTTTCCTCATGATTGAGATGGGTCGCTTGATAACTTAGGTATATGTATGGGCATATACCTGGGTGATGGTTATCCGTTGATTTCATGATTTTTGTGTATCCTTGTGATTGGATGGGTTACTTGATGACTTAGGTATATGTATGGGCATATACCTAAGTAGAGTCTGATGTTACTTCGTGATTGCTGTCTTTACTTTGTGGATATCCATGTTGGATTTAGTGAGACCTTAAGGGTCTCGGGGTCCCTACTGAGTAGCTTATACTCACCCCTGCACGGGCTATGCCCGCACTTCGTTGTGTTGGTTGCAGACGACGGACAACGCAGATCGCAGTTGAGGCTTGCGGAGCAGGTCGGTACCCGGAGGAGGACCACTGGGCGGACGTACCCGGAGTAGACGACAGGACTCGAGGAGTAGAGGAGCTATCTGTACCTACCCTTCAGGTAGGATCCGTGGTGGACGATCCAGGAGCTGAGCCATCTGTACCTACCCTTCAGGTAGGAATCGAGGAGGACGACCCAGGAGCCGCTTCGTTCTTCCAGCTGCTGTTTTTCCCTTTCGAGTTGTACTTTACAGTTGGGCTTGTATTTCCGGCCCTTTTACTTTTCTTCGCTTGTGTTTAATTTTCCGCTTGCTTACTCTGTGGTTTTTGTTTGCTTTTGTAATGGCAATGCCTTCCCAGTTATCAGGATTTACGCCATTGGTGCTAGTCGCCAGCCCCTGGCCTATGGAAGGCGGGCTTGGGGTAGTCACGGCACGGGCCCCGAGGTCGGGTCGTGACATCTTTTATTTCACAATGATTAAATTAAAACCATTTAGTCTAATTAACATGAAATATTTTCACGCCACCCTCATCAATTATTATTATCAAAAATTATTATTATAACATGTGTCGTGTTTGAACACATCAAATTTTTACAAAGTAATGGACTGGAGAGGTCCGAGCCATTACAGGTAAAGTAAACTATGATATATTCATGGTTAGAAGATATGAATTTCTTCAGGCCGGCATGTTGAAGAATATCTTGACCAAGTATTCATCGATCAACATATGGAAGCATAGAGTAATTCCTAAATTCACATTACCTTATCTACATCCCAACATTGATGTTAATGAGGAGGATCGATGATGAAGTCTCACATGTTAAAATTGATCAATAAAATGTATCATGGAGCAATTACTAAATTCACATTTTATACATCATATTTATTATGTAAGTTGTATCAATGTTGCAACTTATATAAACTTCCATTATTTTTTCATGATGTGCTTCACAAATAATGGTGATATCTCATAATTGTATACCAACTATAATGAAAAATGGTTATCATATAAGACATAATATGGTAGAAATCCATAGTGTCATAAGTACATGTGTTTGGATTCATAGATTTAGTAAGAATATAGACAAACTTTCATCAAGAACAAACACATTGTGTATTTTTTCTAATGGTTTCTTAGGATATTACATAAATCCCTAAGATAGAAAAGTGGTAGTCAAGTGATAGAATACATTTATATATAAGGTTTCACATCTCTACTTGATATAGTGGGAGAAATATTGACTTGGGTTTATAAAATATTGGATATTAATAAGTAGTTGGCATAGGAACGAGTTCCATAAGTGCATGTGGAACATGAATGTTCCAGAGACACATACTGTGTAGGAAGGATAAAACCACAGTGATGGATTTTGTATTCCTTGCGGCTGGTGATACATTATTCGGTGAGAATAATAATTCCCACAATAAATAAGTATATGGAAATTATCTAATATTGACAAGACCAATTAAAATTAAAAAATGGATTCCATGTATCAAAGTTAAAAGGGGCTTATAATTTTAAATATTGTGGTGGGTATTCAAGTGAGATGATACATGGATGGTACAAGTGCGGTACCAATAAGGATCGATTGGTTATACCAATTTGGTATTCCTAAATCCATTAGAATTTTACTTATCATGTCTAATTTTTATGATCACTTTATTGATCATTGGATTTCATGACCACCATTCATGGAAGGTTTCTATATAACTCAACCAGAAAGGGATGGTCATGTCACATAATGCTAACAAGTTACTGAAATCCAATTTAGGATTGAAGTAAGAAATAGGATTATAGAATATTCATTTGGAATGAGTCATTTCCATGTGTCTATCAACAGTTAGTGTTAGAACCATTGTTTTCTAAGTGAAATAGGTTCAGTAACATGTAGAAAACAGTTATTGGTCTTTATGTTAGTTAATATTGTAATGAAAAAATCTATTCTCTAGTTATTGAATTAAATTAGCAACATAATTTTTAGGGAATAGGATATAATAAGGTAGATCGACCGGTTTCTTGGACCTATTCAATCGTACATAAAGTGAAATGGTATTGAAAAATACAAGTTGGAATAATTTGAGGGAGGATTGTTCCTAGTTTCACATGCCATATATCTCTCCAAGTTGACATGTCCAAGACATGGGATAAGATTAATATGGTGAGTTAAAATCCATATTTTTAAGCGATGGATCAATCATGTATTCCATGATACATATAATAATTTATATTTCTAGGATATAGTTTATCATATGAAAATATCAGTTATATCCAATTGAAATTCAAGTGAAGCGGTCAATACTATCTTATTATACTTTATAAAGTAAAAATGATATATAACTCGGATGTGGAGAATAAAGGATACAAGATTTCTAGGGACACAAACTAGTCTTCCTTGGATCAAAGTGATTTAATGTCCCAATTAGACTAAGGTGATGATATAGACAAGCTCATATAATCCATAGGTATCCATGACTAGAAATATCATGTAAGTTGTATCTTCTAAGGCATCTAAGAAGCTGTTAAATGAAACGATTTGTTCCAGTTCTTGGAATTTCATCTAGTAAGTAAAATACTATCATAATGTAAATTATGATATTCTTACTAGCTAAGATTTCAAATCACGATAGTGGATAAAAGGGATATACTTGAGGATACTGTCTCTTGAGAAGTTTTACTCAAGGAGATGAGGTCTCATATAGAATAATTTCCACGTGGTGGAATTGTGGTAGGCCCAGTAACTAAAGTATTGATTCAGTTGAAACATGATCTTAATAATGTGAGAGATAACATGTATGGTTAGCAATTTGGATCTAGTTCAAGTGGGAGTGTTGTAATAGTGGGTTCCCTAGACCCAACTTTATAGTACATTTGACTACTATATCGTATATAGAGTTAGATATACATGATGTATTATTACCATTATAGTGTAGAATTTTCTACATCCATTGTTTAATGGTAAATTACATAGATTAATTTTTTTATCAAAAGGTTATAGTAGATAAAAAACTATAATGATAACCTTGAGATATTATGACATTAATCTTAATCAAATTTCATGTTGTCTAGATACATCATAATGACTGGAAACAATAGTTTTTTGACTATCAGGTGATGGGGGCTCATAATCATTGATACTTCTTCTCATAAAGTTTACACTTGGTGATCTATAGTAGTGAAATCATAATAAAAGAACCACTAATAGGAAAACCACACGTTTTGGGTGTCATTGGTTGTTCTTATCTATGGACATGTGTATTGGTCTCCTGAATTGAGATCATTGCTAGTGTATTCCATTTGATTGAATACATTTTTTCAAGGAAAAAACAATGATAATTAAATCATGGTGAGGTAGCTTGTGTTGGGTGAGTTATTATTGTTATGGCATTGTTTGAATGGTTAAGAAAGGATTTATCACTTCTAGGTTAAGGAGGTAATATATCTCCAGCTATGTTGATTAGGATGGTAGTACCTTCATAAGACCATGGACATGGTATTCGAGGGTAAATATATCTATTTAGATCAATAAATAATAAATCAATTAAGGGAAATGACATGGGTGTACATCCTTCTTTGTGATATATCTAAAGACAAAGATATTATATTACACAGTGTGTGTTAGTAGGTTGGTTGTCATTGATATGGCTTTACTTGTCTCTTTAGGGGCCATGATGGGTGCTAGATCCTATTTTTGGCCTGTGAATTGTATTCACTACTATTGAGATAAGGTCCTAGAGGGTCACACAGAATAGCGTATTCAAGAATCTTTCTTATTTAGTTTCATAGGTATTTTGGACATGGCAGGCCCCACCATTGGGGTTAGAGATTTTTTCAAGGAGATACGGTCACCAAATTAATAAATAAATTCATATTATTCATGTTACTAATAATTTTATTTGAATTTTTTTATTAAATTTATTTACAAGTTTTAAAGTAAATACATGAAATATTATTTGTATGAATATTATTTTAAAATAGTAAAGGATCATTTAATATTTGTGGTAACTATGAGTCAAGTTAATGGCTTGATTATTATCACGTAATATATTTATTTATATTACTAGAAAGTGATAATAATATAAATGGTATTTATTTATTATTATTTTAGTTATTATATCATCTATAGTGTGTAAAATTATTCTAGGAGTTGAGGTGCAATTTCCGGGTAATTTATAAACACGCTATATATAGAAGAAGAGAGCCTCACACTAATAACTATTCACTAACTCTATCTCTCACTCTTCTTCTCTATCTTGAATTATAGAGAGATAGGATCTGGATCCCAGAGTTAAAATCGATCTATTTCTCATGTGTTGTAAGAAAGGAAATGCAGTGATCATCAGATCATCAAAGGTGTCATCGAATCTCTGCTCTAGCACCCAAAATTCAACGATCGGTGCTCCTGCAGTTTCTTGAAACATGTGTGGATGATATAGAGGAATTAAGATTTATATTATTTGAGTACTGATCACTAAATAAAATCAAACGTCGATAATGGCTTCGTTTCAAACTAGGTATTTTATGGTTATTATTTTGTACTTAAAATTCCTCACACGGGATATGCAGGTGCTAATCGGGCAACACTTCACCGATGACGATGATTTTATGTCAATCATAGATAGAAAATTTTTAAAATACCATTTTGGGGTTTCCCCTCCATGCCTTGTACCTTCAATAATAATGACCTTTTGACCATATTCACCTTACCTAATTCATTTTGGACATATGAGTCGAATATCATCAAAACATCCGATCTGAAATTAATTAATTAAGTAATTTTATATAATAGATAAATAAATAAAATAAAATGAATAATAAACTTTAAATTTATCTAAATAAAGTATATAACCAACATAATTTTATTATTTAGGAAGATAAATAATGTACATGATGAGTCAGAATCAAGATAAAGTCACTTTTCCTTAAAAACCTTATTTTAAATGTTTTCTGGATTTATTTTCTAAATATATTTCTTCTATGTTCATATTCCTAAAATTATTTAATGGATGTATTTATATGGACATAAATGGATTATAAATGAAATTTTAAATCACTTTTACTTTCTTTCAAATGTTTTCGAATGAAATATTTTATGGATTTTATAAGGAAAATTTTGACAAAAAGATAAAATGGATGTTTTATTTTAAGAAATATAGGATAAATTATTTTTCCCACCACCATAACCATTTATTTGTTGTTTGGATTATTTTACAATATTTCATGTTTTCTTAAAATAAAAACCTTACTTCCCTTTATTATGGGTGTTTTTAAAAATGGTTTTAAATTAGATGTATATTTCAATATTTAGAAAAAAAATATCATGGATGCAAAGAATATTTGTATGAGTACGATGATGTAAATAAAATATTTTACATTTTATTATTATGTTATGGTTCATTAAAATTATTTATGATGATGGGTGGTTTTGTTATAAACCAAGGACTGGTAGTTCTATTATAAACCAAGAATAGGTGAACCTGATTTAACTCTCTAATGCATTGGGTAAATATATAGAGTTAACCGATTATAGGTTTATCCTAAGAGATTATTGGAATTTATCAGTTGGGTTATTCTATTTGTAAGAGTGAATATAAGAGTGATATGAAAAGGATTTCACAAGTTAACTACAAGATTTATCTATTCTCTATATGGGTTTTTTATGGAAATCTTATTATTTCACAAGGTAATCTAATGAGATTATGTTTAAAGGAAAGTACATGATACTTTGTAAGGGTGAAATTTTTAACTTTTTAAAAAGGTTTTAATGAGTTTTTCATGATTTCAAAGAAATTTTTATGAATTTTATTTTTCATTTATGTTTTCTTATGAAATTTTTTATGAAAATCTTGGGGTAGTAATATAGATTTCTTGAGTGAGAAAATTTTTATTTTGAGCCTAATTTTTATTTTAAAAAGGAAAAATTTTATGAGTATTCATGGACTAATGAGTTTCATTCATTCATTTTTATATTCCCCTTTCTGATATTTTTTTACTCATCCCACATTTAAAAAAAATAATAGGGTTTTATGGATGAATAGGGACAAGGACAAAGTCAATATGAAAAATTTTAAATATATTTTATGAAAATAAAACTTATATTATTTTTAATGTTTTATATTATGATAAAAATGGATACTGAGTGGATATTCCAATTTTTTTAATGTGTGGTTTTTTTTGTAAGAGTTATGACCTAATTCTCTAAAACTATAAACCGTAAAGATCCTAAAAATGTAAGAAAGTGAATTATTGACTTAATACTCAAGATTATGTAATTTTTAAGGTTGATTATTTATAGTTGGTTTCAAATAAATTTTTTTAAACAAAATTATAGGTTAGGATAATGTAAGTAATTACCCTTAAGATATTATAATTTTTGGTTATCATGGTATTGAATTTGAAGATTACCTTGTCACTTACTCTAAACTATGTTTGTTTATAATAGTTTTCCATAGAGTAAATATAGAAGCTGAAGTATGAGGAAATGAAGAGGATAATGTCCTTACAAATAAATAACATGGAATGGTTGGAATTGGAATGAAATGGTTTTTTCTATGATATCCTAGTAGGATATGGATATAAATGGTGGCGGTATCTATGCTAGAGAGAAACTAGATCTACCAAAAAAGAATATGTAAATAAGGGATAATTATATGTGATATAATCCTCCATCATTCAATGGATCTTCATATTTAGTGGTAGATTAGGGATGGATTAAATCCTTGGAGGAGATATTTGAAGTTATGGGTTGTTCGAATCATTAAAATGTAACTATTTATATTTAATGTTTTGAAGGTGAAGCTGATAAATAGTGATCACTAGTTAACAATATTATAGAAATAGATAATATTTTTGTTATTAAATGAGACACATTTAAGGATATTTTCCTTGACAAATATTTTCCTAAAGTTTTATAACATAGGATGGAAAATAAATTCATGGAATTGAGATAAATGGAGGAAGATTCAGTATCCTTGTATACAGAAAAATTCACCATATTATCAAGGTATTCACCAAATTATATTTGGGATATTGATAGTAAAAATAATCAATTTTAATTACGATTGAATCCACGATATCTAAAGTCATTATACTCTCATGAATTTAAAAGTTATGAGAAACTTTTTCATTATGATGATAAGGTTGAAATGGATTTTGATGATGATCAGGTGTTCTATGACAACAAGTAGAAAAGGGGGTCAAGGTGTTAGAAAAATGGGAATACCCCAATGAGTAAATATAAAAGTAATAAATTAAACTTAACAACCAATGATATATGTGGTAAAAATAACCTTGGTGAATGTCTTAAGATATCTAGAAAGTTATTCCAATGTTTTAATTTGGGTAATATGGTTCATGATTGCAAGGGAAAAGATCTTGGTAGTGCTAAGGCCAATTTTTCAAAACAAGAAATAATATGTTTTAAATGTAATGTGATGGGTAATTATGAAGATTCATGTTCTAAGAAGATCATGGATTATGGGAAGTAGTAGGAACATAAGTAGAAGGATGTGGTGAAATACTTTACAACTACTTTAGTGGATGTTGGGTAATCAATCAAAGTGGTAATGAGTGCACTACTTGTTTATTAAGATTTTTTTAATGTATTTTTTGATTCTGGGTCTACATATTCTTTTGTTTTTTGATAAATTTACTAGTAAAATGAAAGTATAACCTTAAAAAATGAAGTCAGGGATTTTGGTAAAAACACATGGTGGTAGTATTAAGAAAACAAGATTTTACAAATATATTCTTGTTATCATATGTAGAAGTTTTTTCCCTGCAAACCTTTTTGTATTTCCCATTATATAATTTTATGTTATTATGGGTATGGATTGGATTCTAGTTAATCATGCTAAGATAGATTGTAGATCAAAATAATTTATTTTCTAAAATGAGTTTATATTTGTATTTAAGAATAAATTCATACCTTTAATAACATATTTAGACTTTGAGAAACTAGAAAAATATGGAAATGAATCTTTCTTATATTTTTGAAGATAATGGAATTGTTCATATTAGTGATGTGTCAGCATTAAAATAATATCTATATGTTTTTCTTGATGAGTTACCTAGAATTATACCTAATCAATAAAGTTGAGTTTATTATTCACTTGGTATCTGATATTAATCCAATTTTAGAACCCTCTTATCGAATGACTCAAGCATAACATATGGAATTGAAAAATCAGTTGCAATAATTTTATTATAAAGGTTTAATTCATCCTAGAACTTCACCATGGGGTGATCCTATTTTATTTATTAAATAAAGATGGTTCTATATGTATTTTTATTGATTATAGATCATTTAATAACATCACTATTAAGAATAAGTATTCATTGCCTCATATCGATGACTTCTTTGATCAACTATAGGGAGATTGGTACTTTATGAAGGTTGATCTTAGGTTTGGGTACCATAAATTGAAGTTAAAGGTGGATGAAATCCCTAAGATAGTTTTTTGTACTGGGTATATGAATTATGAGTTTATGGTTATTCCCTTTGGGTTAACTAATGCTCTAATTGTATTTATGGATCTTATAAATATATTTTTCCATGAATATTTGGATAATTTTTTTTGAATTCATTGATGATGTTTGGGTTAATCCTTAAAGATATAAGGATCATGAAAAATGTCTAAGGATTGTTCTAAAAACCCTAAAATAAATGTATTTATATGAAAAATTTAGAAAATGTGATTTTTGGTTACAATGGATTATATTCCATGTAAAAATCATAAATAAAATGTCATAACTTTTGATTATGTTCAAACTAAATTGGTTGATTAATGGACTATCCCTATAAACGTTTATGAGATTCATAGTTTTCTTTTATAATCAGGATATTACCGATAGTTTTTTGAAAACTTTTCACATTTATCAATCTCGCCAACCAAGTTAACATGAAATTGATTTAGGTTCATATGTACAAAGGAATGTGATGAATATTTTAATGAATTGAAAATATTATTAGTGAATTCTCCATTTTTGTCCCTTCCATCCATAAATGATAACTTTTTTATCTATATTGATTCTTCATTGAGAGGATAGGGTTGTATTTTAATGTAGAATGATTGGATAATTTCTTATGTTTCACGTCAATTAATATATCCTAAGTGATATTTGATGAATCATTGTGATGTAAATAACACTATGAATGTGGTTTCCAATAAAAAAAGAAACAAGATCAACCTATTAGATTTATTAAGCTAATATGACCCTTAATAATTGAAAATAAAAATTTATTAAGAACAAACTTGAACTGGAAGTTGTAGTGTTTGCTTTAAAAATTTGGAGACATCATTTAAATGTAGTAAAGTGTGAAATATATATTGATTATTAAATATTTAAGTATATATTCACTTAAAAATTGTTGAAAATGAGATAATTTATATGAATATAATTGATAAAATATTACAATTGCATAGTTCATTACCATTTAGGTAAAGAAAAAATAGTATTTTATGCTTTGATTTAGAAATTAAATGATTCATTAACCATGTTAGGTTTGGAGTATGAACCTTTAGTTAATGATTTTATAAATGATGGATTATAAATTATGTATTTAGGAACTCACTCTATTTTTTTAGGTGTTAGTACAATTATCTCTATTAGATAGAATTAATCAATCTCATAAATAAGAACCTGAATTATAGGAAAAGGTATAATTAGGTAATAAAGTTAAGTTTAATGAATTAAATATAGAAAAAGAATGTATTTTGAGATTTAGAAAAAGGATGTGTAATTTATGTGACTCCCAGTTGAAGAAAGAACTATCGAGTGAGGCTTATAGTTCTTTGTTTTCTTTTCATCGTGAAAACAACAAAATGTATAGAGACCTTTGGGAACATTTCTGGTGGGAATAAATGAATAAATATATTGCTAATTTTAATATGATTTTTTTTATTTTTAAATAGGTTAAAGTTAAACTAAAATTACTGAATGGGGTGATTCAGCCTTTTTGATTACCATAATAGAAATGATAGAATATATTCATTGATTTTATGGTTGGATTACCAAATAAATCTTATGGAGATAATGAAATTTGGGTAATTATTGATAGATTAACTAAATTTTCTCATTTTCTTCCCATTAGAGATAACATTTCTTTGCATAAACTTTTAATACTTTATGTTAAAGATATAATTATATTACATAGATTCCCACTATTCATTTTATCTGATCACGATCCCAAATTCACCTCCAATTTCTAGAAAGGACTTTAGAATTCATTGGGTACTAAATAAAATTTTAGTGAAACCTTTTATCCTCAGTTTGATGGACAATCAAATAGAGAGATTCAAACTTCATAGGATATGTTTCAATCTTGTTCAATTGATCATCAAGGAAGTTGGGATCAACATCTAACTTTGGTTTATTTTTCTTATAGTAACTATTTTTATTCTAATATACATATGGTAAATTTTCAATAATTGTATGGAAAGCGGTGTCGGACTCCAGATTGTTGGGATGAAATTGGGGAAAGGAATTTTTTGGGGCCAAATTTGGAATAAAAATGGTTTGGAATGTGAAAAAGATTCAGTAGAATATGAGGATGGTACATAGAAGGAAAAAAAGTTATGTGGGTAATGGGTGGAAAGATATTTCTCTCGAGGTAGGTGATCATGTTTTTTTAAAGCATCACTATGGAAAATTGTAATGAATTTTGATAAAAAGGGGAATCTAAGTCCCTAGTTCATTGGACCGTATGATATCCTAGAGAAAGTTGGATTAGTTTTCTACTGATTGTCCTTTCCTCTGATTTTATCCTTGATATATTATGTAATTTATGTTTCATTATTAAGAAAATATATACTAGATATAACTCATGTTTTGATCTATGAAGTAGTTCAATAGGAATAGAGTATATCATATGAGGAATTTCCTATTCATATTCTTGAGTTTAGAGAGTAGGTGTTTCAAAATAAGTTGATTCATTGGGTTAAGGTTTTGTGGAAAACCCATATGATTGAATAAGTAATATGGGATTCTGAAAATTCTACGAGGGAAAGATATCTTCACTTGTTTAAGTAAAAAAATAAAATTGATAGGACGCGCTTTCTAAAAGAGTGAAACAATGTAACAACCTAGGTAATGTTAATATAAATCATTTTCATATATTCATTAATTATATTTTATAAATTTGTATTCATTATAAAAATATTAGGTGATTTTTCAGTTAAAAGGAAAAAACTTTATTAATAACCAAATTGGGTTTTCGTGCATTATTTGGAATTATTTAAAAGATTTATTTCCAAATTATAGAATTTTAATTATAAAAAACTAAATTCATTTTTTAATTCATAATTTTAAAATTATCTTTGGGGTAATTTTTGATAATTTTTTGAATGGTTTGATGTTTCAATGAATAGTCAAAAAATCTATTTTTTATTGAAAATTTTATTTTATTTTCAAGTATTTAAAATGTAAAATTTTATTTTTTTACTATTTTTTAAAAATAATTAGTTCATTTTGATTAAAAATAAACCAATTATATTATTTTTAATAAATTTTAAACTTGAATTTGGTATAAAAATATTTTTATACTTAAAAAGAAAATTTTTGAAAAAACGTTTTTCATTGCCTTTTGTGAGTTTAATTTAAAATTAAATTCTTACACTACTATGATTTGAATATTTAAAAATAAATTACATATTTTGGAATCAGGAGGTCCATATTTTTTAAATAATTCCCTTTTATTTTTGGACATTATGAATAGTAACCATAGAAAATTTTTGTTACCATAATAAAGGTAAAATAGGTCAATTAGGGTTAAAAATAATATGATAAGGATTAAAATTAATTCAAACACTTACTTTTATTTCTATTATATTATTATATTCCATCCAATATCATCAAAACTTTGAAAATATGACTTTTTTTCCTTTATCTTTGATTTTTACCTTTATAATATTTAAGTAAAGGATAAAGTCAAATATGTCACTCTCTTGATTTTAATATCTATAAAACAATTACATTAATAAAAACAAATTATTTTTAGTTATAAGTGGTTATTTTAAATATTAATGAATTTTTTTATAATAGTTTTTTGTAATTTTTAGTTATAAAATGATTACCTTAAATGCTTACGCAACATTGATACAGTGATTGTGAAAGCAGTAGAAAAACCATGTTAATGATTTTAAAAACACTAAAAGTAATATTTTTTAGGTAATTTATGGTACCCAGAGAATCTAATAGATAAATATATTCTATTGTGGATGTTTGAATGGTTTATATTTCAAATACAGTTCTATCTTCATATCTTTAAAGTCAAACTAAATTAATAGTGTCAAAAATGATATTAATGATATTTTATATTAAATAATATTGTATTAAATGATGTAGAATTCATAAAAATAATATCTCCAGAAAATTTAACAATATATAGTTTAAAATATCAATCGTATTCCATTTATGAGTCACTTTTCCTTTTATACTAACTTTCTTGACCCATAAATAGTAAAAAAAACTTTGTTATCACAATAACTGTCAAAATGGTCAATAGGAGTTAAAACAAAGAGATAACGGTGAAATTCAGCACCTAAAGTTATCTAAAATTTATTTTATTAGAGTATTTAAACCCATCCTCATCTTATCATAAAATTTCATCAATTTGGATCGACTTGAACAGGATAATTAATTTTTATTAATTTAATACTTTAAGTAATTCCATGAGAGCCCCTCTCCTCGCATATAAAAGGGAGTCATATCCCCTCTCTTCCTCACATGTTTTCAGCACTATATCTTGGATAATCCTTACCAAAATACCTTCCTTAAATCCCTAAACATTTTCTATAATCTTTTATTTGATTATAAAACCAACCTATGAAGGATTTTGGTGTAAACCTAATGAGGCTTTCTAAAGAAGATTCATAATTCTGAACCAAGAGTTTTTCATTTTATTTCTTCTTATACCACCTTAAAATAATATTAAATCATGTTGAAATAATTACATAATTATATCTAATATTCTTATATTTTATTATGTTAATGGTATATCCAATATCTCTCTCCTCTTCCATAAAATGGGAAATGAAACCATCGTTCGTGTGTACAGCGGACTACCACCTCATGAACCGATGTAATTAATTTTCCATCACCGCCTCTCATGAATTGTTATAATGATGTATTTCATTTATAAATATTATATTCATGACATAATTATAATTTTTGAAATATAATATATCATTTATTTTCTTACCATTCCATCCATTGAAAAATGATAATGTCATTTGTGTATACGTGTGGATTACCACCTCCACAAAGCCATGTGATTCATTTTTCATCACTACATAACTTTGATGATATGTGTGTGTGTGAGTGAGTGTGTGTGTGAGAGTGTTTTTGTGTGTGTATATAAATATATAACATTATATTTATGATATAATCATAATTTTGGAAATATAAAATAATACTTACCTTCTTTCCATAAACATATTTGAAAAGTGAAAATGTAACTCATGCGTGTTTATGGCATACCGTCTCCATGACTGTAACATATTTAATTTTAAAAAACCATATTTCATGGTTGATTTTAAAATTTTAATTAATGTAAAACAATAATAATTATTACATGATAATTATTCTATATATGATGGAATAATTAACTCTTTGACCATAGTCAACTTACCAATCTCATTTTGGGAATATAAGTTGAATATTGTCAAAACATCTGATGTGAATTTAATTGATTAAGTAATTTTATCTAACATGGTAATAAATAAAATAAAAGGATTAATAAACATGAAAATTGTTCTTAAATATATAAATAATTATCATAAGTTTATTATTTAGGAAGATAAAGAACATACACGATGTGTTGGACTTGAGGTAAGGGACATTTTTCCTTAAAAACCTCATTTTAAATGTTTTAAATATTTATTTTCCAAATATTTTTATTTCATACCCATATTCTTAAAGTTATTTTATGGATGTATTTATATGTACATAAATAAATTATAAATTACATTTTATTTCAATTTTAATTTCAATTTTAATTTCTTAAAAACATTTTAAAAATGAATATTTTTACGTATTTAATATAGAAAGTTTTGACATAAAAGAAAAAGGAATGTTCTATTTTAATTTATATGGTGTAAATGGTTTTTCCCACTTCTAAAACCATTATTTGAAGTTTGGATTCCTTTAAATGGTTTTTTTTCTTAAAATAAAACTACTCTTTCCATTTCTACTATGTATTTTCAAAAAGGGTTTTAAATGGAATGGATATTTCAATATCTAGAAATTTATTCTTATGATTGAAAACAATATTTTTATGAGTATAATGTTGGAAATGAAAGATTTAATATGTTATGATTATGTAATGGTTGTTTTGAATAAAGGGTTTTTCAGTTATAAACCAAGGACATGTGGTTTCATTATAATCCAAGAATAGGTAATGCCAATATTTCTTTCAAATTCATTGGGTAAAGGGACGGAGTTAACCAGTTATAAGTTTCTCCTAAGAGATTATTGGAATTTACTAGTTAGGTCATTCCATTTGTAAGAGTGATTGTAAGAGTGTTATGAAAAATATTTCCCAAGTTACCAATATGATTTATCTATTCTTTCTATTGTTTTTTATGGAAATCTTATGATTTCACAAGGTAATCTAATGAACTTAAGTTTAAACGAAAGTGTAACAAACAAACTCGGGTTGACTAGACAACTCACCCAAGGTGGTCCGCCATATGGTGAGGTAAATTAAGATAATAGAAACAAGACTTGAATATAACAAAAACAAGACATACAACTAGAGTACAAATCAGAAGAAATATATACAATAAGATCCATAAAACTCAAGCCAAATATGATAAACCAAAAAAGTATGAATAAATAAGAGCAACAAGTCTCCATGTGACCAATCATCACCTCCACACTATCCTGCTATGAATGAAACAAATAAAAAAGATAAATTAGCATGTTACATGATTCCCTTAACTTTTTTTAGTCCTATAAAACAAGGTATTTAGTTTCCCAAAGGAAAAAGTGTGGTGTTATCACAATGCCTAGTAGGATACCACCAAAGAATCTATAGAAGTTATAATATCAATAATACACAAGTTCTATATTTAAAATAATAATCCATTTTATAAAGAATTTTTATAAATCAATCCAGTTATAAACATTTCCTTTTATTTACATAAATTCATACCATATCCACAAAATCTATGAATACCTCAAGTAAAAAAGAGAAAAAGGTAAATTAAATATGTGTGAAAATATCCATTAAATAAACCATCATGTGATAAACCTGGTATAAAAGAAAAATCACACCATTTGGGATCTATACTATGGGAATAAATACTAGACATACGAGAAACCTAAAACAAGCCCAAGTTGGTTCAAACTAATATCGAGTCCTACCACAGTCTTTTGATATCATAAAAACAACCCCTAGTAGTACAACAAACACTATGTCTATTTCCCTACACACCCAAGGTTCCCAATGTGAAAATTTTGTTCAAAACCATTTCCAAAACCATGATCACATTTAATTAAAACCCTTTTTCACAAAATAAAATCTATTCCAATACACAACCCAAATTAATCAATAAGAATATATATAAATTCAATTATTAGTAACACTTTCATAGATCCATATACCTCAAGAATGATGGAAACCTATCAGCCTTCAACAATGGAGATTGAGAAACCATGGATCAGACTTTGAAAGATAAGGAATGATAAAAAACTACAAAGTATCAATATAAAACACAAATAAATCATGAATCTAAAACACAAAATCATCCAACGTCACCCCTGTGACCAAAGGAAATGAAGAAGAAAAAGCCAATTACCTATAGATATGCATCGCAATAACCATGATGATCAATCACTGAAAGAGTGATCCAGAGAGATCATAGATCCCCAAAATCACCTAGGAGAGCTCCTAGGTCTTGAGAGGGAAGGATGCGGTTGAATGAAACACAAAATATACATGCAGTGCATTTAAAACCACAAACCCTGAAGAATTCATGATGTGAAACCATTTCACAATGTGAATTTCTTTATTAACAAAAGATGCTGAAATTTTTGTCACCTCAAGTTAAAAAACCAAATTTTTATCAATTCATGACATGAACTTAATTCATGGTGTGTAAAAAATTAATGATTAAAACCAATTCAAAACATCTTCCTAAAAATGGTTTCATGTTGTGTAATCCTTTCACGATGTAAAAACACTGAGAAGGTAGAAAAATGTCCAGTTTTCTGCTAGAAAACTCCAAACCAAAACCAAAGGACCTCTAATCCCAATGATCACCTTATAAATAAATTTACATATTTATACCTGAAGTCCATTAATCCATACAAATATACATCCCTAGAATTTATGTCATTTTCCCTAGAAAAGGATATCTATTCCTGAGAATCCCATAATGCACCCAAATAAAAAAGGGAAACCGACAAAAAATACAAGGCATACCTAAAGGAAGGTAACGGGGTGTTATAATCTCCCCACAATAAACACCTTCTATCCCTAGAAAGTTCTCAATATCTAGGACTCATAGAAAAATTAAGGTCACTACTACCACGTCAATAATTCCTTCTCCCATGTCTCAGGGTTATCCTATCCACACTACCATGGTACATAGACTAAGGGAATCTTTATAATACGTAGAACCTTTTCTTAGCGATCTATAATTTGAATTGGCTACTCAACCATAGTGATTTTAGGCTCAAGATCAACATCCTCTCATCCAATCACATGAGAAGGACCTGGTAAATACCTCCACAGCTGGGAAACATGAAACACGTCATGGATGATAGTCAAATGAGATGGTAATTCTAACCAATAGGCCACCTTTCCCAGTCATCCAATGATCTCAAAGGGTCCCACAAACCTCAATACCAACTAACCCTACTTACAAAACCAATGATTTCCTAGGTGAGTTAAAACTCTAAGAAATACATGATCTCAAACCTTAAACAACATACTCTATTCTTTGATCAATCTTCTTCAGACCAGCTACACCCTCTTCATCATCTTCTGAACAGGACTTTCCCAAAAGGACTGGTCCCCCAACTATTCCAAGTACAAGGAAGATCTATATGGCCACCCACACAAAGCCTCAAAGGGTGAAATATTTATTAAATATTGGTAACTATTGTTATAGTAAAATTTAACTATAGGAAAATTATTTTCCCACAGTCCACCAAAATTAAGAACACAAGCCCAAAGCATATCCTCAAGAACCTAGATAGCCCTCTCTATTTGTCTATCCACCTATGGATAGTATGTTGTTCTCAATTTCAACTGGAAAGACATTTCCTCCTATAAATATTTCCAAAACCTAAATATAAACCTTGGGTCCCTGTCAGAAACAACCAGAGAGGGAACCCCATGAGGTCTCATAATCTATCAAACATACAACTCCCAAAGATGTTACACCTTTGTTGTCTCCTTGATATATATGAAATGCACCAATTTCATGAGTCAATAAATGATCACCCAAATCACATCCTTTCCACTAGGATTATATGGTAAACTAATGATGAAATACATGGAAATATCATCCCATTTATATACTAGAATGGGTAAGGGCTATAAAAACCCAACAAGCCTATAATGTTCTACCTTAATTCTCTGACAAGTAAGACACAATGTTACAAAATATACAATTGACCATCTCACCACCGACTACCAATACTGACATATAAAATCATAACACATCTTGGTAGTACCTAGGTGTATAGACCAACCAACCTACTATAGATTCATACCAACCAACCTACTATAGATTCACAAAGCTATACTGGGAGACCGAGACCACTCACCCGATGTCTCCCCATCATAAAGCCTTTTACTAAAGAGTTGGAACTTGGGGTATGTTACCTATTTGATCTAAACCTGATTATAAAAGATGAGTTATATTTCATAAAAGATTAGAACACATATCCACCAACCTCTTCCACTTACAAGACCATATCAGGAAAAAAAATCATCATATACCACTACACAAGTAATTCTTTCATGGATTGTATTGATATTTTTATGCTCCATGCATCATCAACCACGTTCCCTTTCCCAGTAGTGTAATAAACATCAAAATCAAAAGTCTGAAGATACTCCACCCAGTGTCTCTATTGAAAGTTTAGATCCCTCTAATTGAAAATACACATAAAACTCTTATTATCAGAATATACTATGAATCATTCTCCAAATAGGTAGTGATGAAACATTTTGAGTGCATGTATAACCCCTACCAGCTCAAGATCATGGGTGGGATAGTTCTTCTCATGAGGGCATAACTGTTATGATCCATAGGCTACCACATGTTTCCCTTGCATCAATAAACACCCCAAACTCATTCCAGAAGCATTTTATAAAACATTATAACCCAAACCTAGTTTTGGAAGAATAAAAACTGGATTTGAAGTCCATATAACCTTCAGTTCCTCAAAATATCGCAAACACTTATCATTCCACTAAATATTTACACCCTTATGGGTTAAAGCTATCATTGGAGATGCAATCTTAGATAAGTCGCGAGAAAACTGCCTCTAATAACAAGGAAACCCTGATAAGATTTGTATCTAAAACACGTTTATGGGACGCTACCTAGAAATAACTACCTATGACTTTTAAAGATCCACTGAGACACCCCTCTCAGATATAACATGCCCCAGAAACATTACTTATTGAATCAAAAACTCACATTTTTAAGTCTTAACATATAGATGATGTTCCTTAAATGTTATAATAATGATATCCAAATGGTGTATGTTATCCTCCTATAACTTGGATTAAACCAAAATATCATCCACAAAAACCAGACCAAGGAAATATCTATTTCATCAAATCCATAAAAACTGTAAGAGTGTTAGTCGAATTTCATAACCAAAAAATCTTAATTCCCATACCATCTCCTAAACGTTGTATTAGGTATATCCTCTTCTTAGACTCTCAATTAGTGGTACCATGACCATAGGTCAATCTTTGAAAACCAGTGATCCCCTATAATCTGATCAAAGAGATCATCAATCCTTGTATATGGATATTTTTTCTTGACAGTCACCTGATTCAACTTCTGATAGTCAATACAAAGTTTGAGGATCCCATATAACTTCTTATAAAATAGGATAGTCAAAGCTCAAAATGAAAAACTAGTAAGAATATATCCCTTAACCTCAAGATTATCAAGTTGTGCCTTAAGTTCTACCAACACAATAGGTTCCATATAGTAAGATGGCATAGAAATAGGCATCATTACAAGAAGAATGTCAATAGTAAATATAATCTCTCTCTATGGTGGTAAACCAAAAAAATCATCCATAAAGACCTTAGGGTACACACACATCACCAAAGGTAAATGACTACCCAAAAAAGGGTCAAAAATATTAAGAAAAAAATATAACAATTATCATGATATTGTCCCAATATAAGGAATAATTAGCCTCATCCTTCCCGATATAGAGTCCCACTCACCCTAAAAAAATGGGTGACCCCATAGGTAGATAAGAACTAAACCCAATGGAGATAATAATCTATGTGGGCCTTCACACTGATCATCCAATCCATGATAATAAAAAATTCAAAGATTTCAAGATCCATCACTAAGAAGTCCCATTTCACCTTGTGGTCAGTTATCATCACCTCACACATGGGACACTTGAAACCTTGTTCATACCTCTTTACCAAAGTTGTGGAAAGATCCAATAAGAATGGTATAATATCTAAATGCAAGCCCAAAATTTAAACTAAATTTATTATAAAAAATAATGATTAACACCAGTATCAAATGAATATATCACCATAGAAGATGAAATAAACATTGTACCTCTAACTATTGTTGGCCCTATTTCAGATTCCTCTAGTGCATACTCCACTACATAAAGACATCTAGTCTTAGATTCTCCCTAATATTTCTTAGCCACATGAACATACCCCTAAACCTAAGGATAAGACCCACCACCCATGGAATTATCGATAAAAACCTAAAATTTGTTGGTGAATGTGGATCCAACCATACTACCTTGGGACATCCAGTCACAAAAACATTTTAGATGACCATATTATCCACAAAAATGATAAGTATTGGGAGCCTCTGTGTATTTAGGCTTGGTATGACCAGGCCTCCCACACTGATAGAAAACATCCTACCACTATCTAAATGAATCCCATGAAACTAGTCCTAAAGAAAACTGGATACCTTTTTTCTTACTTTTCTAGCCATAAGATAAACACTAGATAACAACAACACTAACTGAATTTATACCTAAGCCTTTCTTCCCAGCTATGTATACCATATCCAAACATGCTTTTTCAACTACCTCCAAAAAAATTGGAAGCCACATGAGAATCAATATCGACCAAATTTCTAGCCTCAATTCCAACTCAAACCTTCTATCCATAGGTACTCATTAGTGAAAATCTCTGGTTCCATATGCATCAGATCAAAAAAATGGTTGAATACTCTAGAACTGTATACTCCCCTTACTCCAAGGTCAGAAACTCATAGGTATTCACCGAATATAATGTCTCATGATAAAACTTTTGACTGAATATTTTCTTTAAATAACCCCAGGTAATATCCTTGTTCAACTTTGTTTTCACAATACATTCTCACCATCTAATTCTCAATTTTCAATCATATACATGGAAAACCCCACCTTATCTTCCTCAGGGGACTTCAAGAACTTGAAGACCCTCTCAATCTACTCAAGACACTCCTTAGATTCCTAGGTTCCCTTATCACCAGGGATAATGGGTAGATGTTTCTTAGTAAATTCAGATCAATGATCCACCACATGTCATGGGTTCTGGAAACCCACTTTACCCATAGTTTGAATAGTCTATATTACATATTATACCAAATAAGGGTCCAAAAAAGTATTTTTCTATAGATCCTACCTCACATCTACCTCTCTTGGATTTGGGAGATCTCTTCTAGAAGGCATTTTTTTGTAATCACAAGACAAAAACCAATCAGTTATGTACATATTCCCAAAATCATAGGGCTGACTTCAGGTATCGATATCAAAGCATTAAAATGTTAAGAATATAAATCAAAAATAAATTATACTGAATAAGGATGACTCCTTAATAAAATAACATTAATATTTAAATAAAATTTCTATACGTTTCATTCAAATAACCTGAAACACCAAGCCTCAAACTTGGTAAAACATTTATTACCACCCATGGTAACTTGAGTTTAAACATGGAAGTGAGATATCTAGGACCCTTCCCAAACTTATTACCTAAATTATGATAGTACTAATTCCTATATACCCACGGTATATAACCATACTCATGTATTGTTAACACAATTCAGGTTAAACCTCCCTCTGATGCCAATTTGTAATGAACCAACCCAGGTCTACTAGACAAGTCACCCAAGGTAGTCCACCACATGGTTAGGTAAAAAAATATAATGGAAGAAAGTCTTGAATATAAAAAAATTGATACATACAACCATAGTACAAAACAGAAGAAAGAAATAAAATAAGATCCATAAAACTCAATCCAAATAGGATAAACAAAAAAATGAATCAAATAGAACAACAAGTCTTCATGTAACCAATTTTCACCTCTACACATTCTTTCTATGAAGTAAAAAATACAAAGATAACTTGGAATGGTACATGATGCACATACCTTTCCCTAAGTCCTATAAAACATGGTCTACAACCACCCAATGGAAAAAGTATTGTGTGAGTATAGGGACCAGTGGGATACCACCAAGGAATCTATACAATTTCAAATATCGATAATTAATAAGTTTTAGATTTAAAACAATAATCAAGTTTATAAATAATTTTCAAAAATCAATCCATTTTTAAAAATTTCAATTGCTTTCAATATATGCATACCATATCCACCAAATCCTAGAATATATCATGTATAATAGAAAATAGGTAAATTAAACATGTGATAAAATATACATGAAATAAACTATCATGTGACAAACCAGGTATAAAAGAAAAATTACACCATTTAGGATCTAGCCTATGGGAATACATACTATACATACAATAAAACCAAACCAATCCCACGTTGGTTTCAACTGATATCAAGACTTAACATAGTCAATCGATATAAAAAAAGTAACCTCTAGTGGTTCCACACACACTAGGGTCACCTATGTCTATTTATTGACACACCCAAGGTTCCCAATGTGCTAGGTTTGTTCAAAACTATTTCCAAAACCATTCTCACATTTAATTAAAACCATTTATCAAAAAATAAAATCCATTCCAATGCTCAACCCAAAGTAATTAATAAGAAACTGTAGAAATTCAATAATTAGAAACACTTTCATAGATCTACCTACCACAAGAACTATAGAAACCTATCTTCCTTTGACAATGGAGTTTGAGAAACCATGGATCATCTTTCTAAAGAAAAGGCATGATAAGAAAATTTAAAGGATCGATAAAAAACACCAATCAATCACAAATCTAAAATACTAATGCAACCAATGTTGTTGTTATGACCAAAATAAATAAAGAAGAATAGACCACTTACCAGGAGATACGTGACACAACAACCATGATGATCAATCACAAAATGAGAAATCTAAAGGGAGTGGAGATCCCCAAAATCTCTTAGGAGAGCTCCTATGTAATGAGCCAAAAGTTTAATAATGAAAATTACTCTGGATATAATTAAATTTCTTATTATATAAAATGGTTATATAACATTTTCACTTCCTTGGTTTTACGTTTTTGGATTTTAAAATACCATTAAGAATTTTTACTATTACTGATATAATTGTTGAACAGTGACCACATGATTAGTATAAATATAGGGCTTTATCAAATCCAATTTACTCATACAAAGGAAGTGATGTCCTCATCCAGTAGAATCTCTCCATACGAAGCCCATTTGTCGAATCTCGGAATGGAGGTAGTGTCACTGGGCTTATCTATTTACCATTCCTAAGCCAAGATTCAACACATTAAGCTTCAACGGAACCGCCTACGGGAGAAGTGGGAGTTAATAGAAATTACCAACCGAGCGATGTTATCTAAGCCTCCCCAGGAGTCTTTCACCATCGCACACATTACCCTTAGGTCTTATGTTGGTATTTTAAGGGGTTATGTAACAATACATTAACACTATGATTATGTGCATTGTTTTTTATATAGAATATATATTAATTTTATTATTTTTACTTTGTAAATAGATTTTAAATCATAAATAGTATTTTTAGTTAATATTCAATTAAGAAATCTATTTTTATGACTTAATGAATTTTTGAATTAAATAATATTTTAATAAAATATTATTATTAAATTAATTTTTTATTAAATATAAATTATCGTATAATTTTTTTATGAATACAATTGTAATTTATATTAAGGTTTGAAAGTTGTTTTGGTCAAAACCCATAAATTTTTTATAAGTGTAGGTTTTTATTTTAAAAGTAAAAAATCACATATTTAAAAAAATTCTTTAGATAAAATGAATATTATTTTTTTAATCAATGCATATAAATTATCCAATGGTGAATTTTTCATAATTTTCTAAGACAGTGGAATTTTTGCATAAAATTAAATACCGTTTAAATATATAATGTGATTTATGACATCATAATGACCCAATATTGTTGTAATAAAATACTATAAAATTAATTTTCGACCAATATATGTTTTACCTTTAATATAATGTGATTTTAGATTTGTTTGATTAATTTTATGGTGCCTTAGTGGACCCTCCAAGACTTATGAAACATTTTAACTTTTAAAATGATTTCTTTGAGAGTGTGACTCACCTCCACATAAGAAAGACTAATATTTTAAGAATTTAGGCCATTTAACATATAAAATAATTTTTTCCACCCCCCTTTGGGAAAAACCATGGTCAAAAACTATGGGTTGGTTTGTGTTTTTGATTAGTTTAATGTGTGTTGTCCAAAACCTAAATAAAAAATAATTTCCTCTATTTTCCTATATAAACTCACCCAATATCCCACTTCTCTTCACTCAAAACCCTTGTATCACGTCCCTAATCTGCCCTTATCTCTATATTATCATCACAAGTCACCCCAATCTCTCATGAATCCTCTTTCAAGATCTCCCAAGCCTTTGGATCACACTTCAAAGTAAGGGATTTATTCCTTTCTCATTTTTTGTCCAAGTTTCATTATGTTGTTATTCCATTTTATTTTTAATTAAAAATGTTGGGTTATGATTTATCACCTCCCTCATACTTCATTACTTATATTTTAATGATTTTATACCCCTTTATATCTCATTAATTCTTCCCATGTACACTTTTTACCATGTCGAAATTCCGTAAGGGGTTTCTCTCTCCTCATTTACATTCAAGAAATTATTTTGTATTATGAATCTAAATTCCATTACATATGTTGGTACATGTATCTATATGAACCCATTAATTTCCATTTCATGTAAATATGATGAGACACCCCTTTCTCTCTCATCAACCATTTTTATGAATTCTTATGTCATGATGTTGTGCTGCCGAAATTGCACCGTGATTTTCCAAGCCAAAGTCATTGTGTAGTGAATACCATGCCCATTTCTCTATCAAGGGTATTCACCTTTATGAACATTTACTTATTGATTATATACTTTCATTTATGAATTCCACATTCTTTTATCATGGAATAAATGATTATGTTTAATGAATCCATGTTATATGATCCATGTGGCACACTTATGTATGAAATGAAATGATTAAGAAGGGTGTGCCCTGATAGCGCTCCAATGCATTGGGTAAATATTAGTATCATGGTATGTCAAGTGAAATGAGGGTTTAATCATGATAATTCAAGTTAAATGAGGTTTTACTCATGATCTATGTGTAATGAGCCTTGTCTCATGCTAATATAATGTTAGATGTTGATTCCACATTTCCATGTTAGGATAATCATGCTATTTCATGTATTTATGTTCATTTTCTCTTATGATCCATTGATATGTCCATTGATTAACATGTAATTTTACTCCCTTACTGGGCTTTATAGCTCACCCTTTTCTTATGCATGTCCTCGGGTTATCCCATGCAATGCTAAGTACGAAGGAATGTATGTGGTCATGTAAAAGAAGTTTTTGATAAAGATGTGTATTTAATGTTTTAAGTTGTTATTTAATGTTACTAAGACCCAAATAAACTAGACCTACCAATATTCTATGTTGTATCAAGTGAATATTTTATGTAATAAATTATGTTTAAGTGTGAAATAAAGAGCAGGGTTGTTATAGTTGGTATCAGAGGATAGGTTTAGTTATTTTTGGGATTAGGATTAGAAAACCCTAGTGAAATTCTTAGGTATATAACTAAGTATAAGAAAAAAATACCCAAATTTTGGTGAGTATTGATTAAGTGGTTTATCAAAAAAAATCATCCCTGTTTGGATACGAGTAGGAAGAGGAGGCTCTGGCATAGATGTATCTAGGGTTAAAACCTAAAAACACCGCTTTGAGCTAGACTCAAACAAGAATTGGTGTAGGACAATGGGCCTTGATGCACTCTTGGTTATGACACTCCAAGGGGATATGATTTGGTAAATTCATGAGCTTAGTATGAACCATTATTAAGGGAATTAAAAAAATTCCCCTAAGAATATATGTTTGGAATTAGATCGTGGATAACATAGATATGTTAAGGAAATAAATTTAATTTACAAGTTATCCCTTTTTTAATTGGATTACCCTTTATGTTTTACCCCTAATTTTCATTGTATTACAGCCAATGGCCGGTAATAGGAGAACTCGGGCTAACAAGTAATGTGAAGGTCAATGTGATGACTATTCTAATGAGATTACCAATCTGATGGGAGGGGGAATCGCAAACTTTGTCAGGATACTCTCTTAGTTAACTCATGTTTTGAATAGAAACATGGGTCAAGAGTAACGTTCAACCCCCCTCCCCAAAGAAATAACAAGCTGAAATTTAGAGCTTCATGAGACAAAGGCCTCTTACTTTTAATGGATAATATGATCCTTCAATCATCAAACAATGGATCAACTCCATTGAGAAGAGCTTCTTCATCCTTCAATGTTCTGAACAAGACAATGTACTTATGGATGCTTATCATATGGAGGGTGAAGCTGATCAATGGTGGACATTGATAAAAAATATGAAGCCTGAGGAGAAGATCGAGGCATTGGAATGGAAGGATTTCTAGAAAATATTTTTTGATAAATATTTTCCTCACACCCTCCAAATTAATATGGAAAGGGACTTCCTTTCCCTCAATAAAAAAGAAGTCAAATCCATCGGAGCGTATGAGGAAAATTTCACAAGGCTTTCATAATATGCCTTTGTCTTTGTCGTTACCCCCGAATGCAAGGTGGAACACTTCTTTGGTGGGCTAAAACCTAGCCTACGGAAATCCCTAGTGATTTGTGACTTCGAGAGCTATGAGGAAATTGTCCGATGTGCCCTCAAGGTCAAAATGGAGATCGGAAAATCTCATGGGTATCATGGGGATAAGAAGCATAAGGTGGGCTTTAATTATGGAGATTTTATGGATAAATCCAATGGTGCTAAAAAAATCCAACACCCCACTTTCCAAAGGTGCGGAAAGAAGAACCCTAGAAATCGCCTGAAGGGGATAAGGAAATGCTTTAGGTGTGGAAGAGAAGGGAACCTATCCATTAACTACTGACAAGAAACACCCGCGGCTATGAAAGAGGAGAGGAATACTCCGTTTGACCCTCAATGTGTTGGTCATTGCTTCAACTACAAAGAAACAAGGCACTTTTCAAACCAGTTCCCTAAGCCAAGGGTTTTCTGAGGAAACCAAAACCTTCCAAGGCAGCAAGGGTGAGATTTTTCCATCACTACTGCCGAAGTGAATCCTGAAAACGAAGTGGTGAAAGGTACTCTAATTATTAATTAAATAATAGTGAACATACTTTTTTATTCTAGTTCAACACATTATTTTATATCCTAGAAGTTTAGTAGAACAATACCAACACCACCACAAATCATAGAGGTAAATATGTCGATGAGAACAGAAAATTGGGAAATCATTGAATCCCATGAAAATAACTCATCCCCAATTATAATTTTTCGATTGAACTTCCTGAAGAACCTCATCATACTCCCTCTGGTGGAATTTTATGTAGTTCTTGTCATGTATTGGCTTTCCTTATATTAATCCAACATAAATTGTCATGAGAGGGAAATCACTCTTCATATGGTGAATTGACCCCCGATTTTGTACAAGTTTAATGAGGAGGGTGAATATTCTTTAGAACCATCATCACAAGTGTGGATATTATTGTCCTATGAGCACACGTATCTTGCTCAGATTATTTAGTCTACGGAAGCAATCATCCTTGAAGACATTCCTGTTGTGAGGGAATTCGTTGAAGTGTTTCTTGGGGAATTTTCTAGTCTTCCTCCTAGAAGAGATGTTGAATTCTCAGTTGATCTTATATCTGGGGAATTTCCAATATCCAAGAATCCATATATAATGGTTGTTGTGGAGCTTGAGGAGCTTAATAAACAACTACATGATAATCTAAATAAAGGTTTTATACCCTCAAGTGCTTCACCATGGGGTGCACCAGTCCTCTTCATCAAGAAGAAGGATGAGTCAATGCGCCTTTTCATTGATTATCGTAAACTCAAAAAAAATCATGATAAATAACAAGTATCCTCTTCCATGAATTTACGAATTGTTTGATCAGCTACGTGGAGTAAAATACTTCTCCAAAGTGGATTTTCGGTTGGGATATTACCAAGTAAGGGTGAAGAAGGAGGATATCCCCAAGACTCCTTTTCGTACAAGATACGAGCACTATGAATTCATAGTAATGCCTTTCAGACTCACTAATGCTCTATAAATCTTCATAGACATGATGAATAGAGTCTTTAGAGATTACCTAGACAAATTTTTGGTAGTATTTATATATGATATTCTAATATAATCCAAAACCAAGGAGGAGTATGAGGATCTTCTAAGCACTGTACTAGAGACCTTGCGAAAGGAGAAGCTCTATGCAAAGTACAAAAAGTGTGAGTTATGGTTGAAGGAGGTCTCATTCTTGGGTTATATCATCACTAGAAATGGGATATATATGGATCCCTTCATGATAGCTGCAATTGATGGATGGTCGAGGCCAACATTGGTAACAAATATCTGTAGCCTTCTGGGGTTAGCTAGATATTATCGCCGATTTGTGAGAAATTTCTCAAAATTGTCCAACCCTATTACCAAGCTAACTCAGAAGGGAGTAAAGTTTATATAGATTGATGAATGTGAATATAGCTTCAAAGAGTTGAAAAGTAGGCTTATCACTGCTCATGTACTCACACTACCCACAAGTGGGGAACTTTTTATGGTATTCAGTGATGCTTCTAAGAAGGGATTGGGTTGTGTGTTGATGAAAAATGAAAAATTAATTACCTATGCTTCAAAGTAATTGAAAGTTCATGAGAAAAACTATCCAACAGATGATCTGGAGTTGGCTATAATAATCTTCGCTTTAAAATTTTGGAAACATTGCCTATTGGGGGATAAGTGTGAAATATATATCGATTACAAAAATCCTCAAGTATATATTCACATAGAAAGAGTTGAACATGTTACGACGAAGATGGTTAGATATGATCAAAGACTATGACTGTAATCCATTACCACCCTAAGAAAGTGAACAAGATAGAAGATGATATAAGTAGAAAGAAACCATAGATTCTATCATTTATGAGAATTGAAAAGGATCCAATCTTCTTAGATTTGATGAATATGGACATGGGAATCATAAAAAAGGGAACATCATCAATCCTTTCACAAATGATTATTGAACCATATCTTTTGGAAAGGTTAAAAGATGCTCAAAAGGATGATGTGGGAATTTAGAAGAAAGTGGAAACTATCAGAAAAGGGAAATCCTTAGAGTTAAATGTTAATGAGGAAGGATTTATGAGATTTTGGACAAGACTATGTGTTCCATAAAATCTGGAGTTAAAGAATGAACATTTGGATGATACACATAGTTTTACTTTCTCCATTCACCCAGGAAATAAAAAGATGTATTAAGATATCCGAGAGCATTATTGGTGAGATAAAATGAATAAGGAGATCACTGAGTATAGATCAAAGTTCCTGGTTTGTCAGCAAGTGAAGGATGAGAGGAAGAAGTCTAAGGGGATGATGAAACCATTACCAATACCATCATGGAAATGGGATAACATCACTATGGACTTTGTCACTATACTTCCGAAGACATCCAAATAAAAAAATGCTATCTAGGTTGTTGTGGATTGTCATACAAAGACTGCACACTTCATTGAATTTGAGAGGATTTCTCATTGGATCAACTAGCATGGATATATATCATAGAATTGGTAAGGCTGCATGGATTACCACTATCTATTGTACTCGACTGAGATCCAAGATTTGCCTCTAAGTTCTAGAAGAGCCTTCAACATGCTCTAAATACTGAGCTAAACTTCAGTATGACTTATCATCTTCAAACTAATGGAAAATATGAGCGGACTATCCAAACACTTTAGGACATGTTGAGAGCATGCTCAATGGAATTCAAAGGGGTATGGGATCAACATCTTCCTCTGGTTGAGTTATCTTACAATAACAGTTTCCACTCAAGAATCCAAATGGCTCCTTATGAATCCCTTTATGGGAAGAGGTGAAGAACACCAGCATGTTGGGATGAAGTTGGGGAACAAAAACTACTAGGTCCATAAATGGTCAAAGAAATGGTGGAGAAGGTTAAGAATATTCAGCATCATACTAAAGCTTCTCAGAGTCAAAAAAAGAGCTATGTTGATAATCATCAATGAGACTTAGAGTTTAATGTTAGAGGCATGGTATTCCTCTGCATATCAATGTGGAAGATAGTTATGATATTTGGGAATAACCAAGGTACATCGGACCTTTTGAGATCCTTGATCGTATTGGATTAGTGAACTATCGACTAGAAATCCCACCAAACCTATCTCAAGTACATGATATATTCCATGTATCACTTTGGAGGAAGTACATACCTGAACCATTGTATGTACTCAATCTAGAGGTGGTACCATTGGAGAATTACCTCTCCTATTAAGAGAAGTTGGTGAAGACTTAGATCGTAGGGAAAAAGTTCTAAAAAATAATACAATTTCCTTTGTTAAGGTGTTGTGGTGAAACCAAAAGTTTGAAGAAGAAATGTGGGAATTAGAGGAAATGATGAAGCATAGTTACCCTCATATATTTTAGTGTGGGAAAATGAAATTTTGAGGAAGAAATTTCTTAAGGGGGGAAGATTGTAACGACCCAAAATTTTAATAATAAAAATTCCTCTTGATCTAATTAAATGTATTATTATGTAAAATGTTTATATAACACATGAAATACCTTGGTTTTATGTTTTTGGATTTTAAAATACCATTAATAATTGTTACTGTTTCTAGTATATTAATTGAAAAGTGGGCACATGATTAGTATAAATACAGGGCTTTAACAAATCCAATCTACTCATACAAAGAAAGTGATGGCCTCATCCAATAGAATTGCTCCATACAAAGCCTATTTGTCAGAGCTCGGAAAGGAGGTAGCATCACTGGGCTTCTCTATTGACCATTACCAATCTGATCTTCAACACGTTAAGCTTGAACGGAACCCCTATAGGATAAGTGGAAGTTAATAGAGATTACCACCCGAGCAATGTTATCTGAGCCTGCTCAAGAGTCTGTCACCATCGCACACAATACCCTTAGGTATTATACGGGTGTTTTAAGGGGATATGTAACAAGACGCTAGAACTATGAATATGTGCACTATTTTTTTATATAGAATATACATTCATTTTATTATTGTTAATTTTTAAATAGATTTTAAAGCACAAATAGTATTTTTAGTTAATATTCAATTAATAAATATATTTTAATGAATTTTTGAATTTTTGAATAAAATATTATTTTAATAAAATATTATTACTAAATTAATTTTTATTAAATATAAATGATCGTATAATATTTTTTTTGAATACAATTGTAATTTTTATTAAGGTTTGAAAGCTATTTTTTCAAAACCCATGAATTTTTTACAAATGTTGGTTTTTATTTTAAAAGTAAAAAATTAAAATATTTAGAAAATTATTTACATAAAATGAGTATTATTTTTGGAATCAGGATGTCAAAATTATCCAACGGTGAATTTTTCATAATTTTTTGAGACAGCCGAATTTTTGGGTAAAAATTAAATACCATTTAAATATATAATGTGTTTTATGACATCATAATGACCAAATAGTGATGTAATAACATACTATAAAAAATATTTTATGCCAATATATTTTTTTATCTTTAAAATAATTTTATTTTAGATGTGTTTGATTAATTTTATGGTGCCTTAGTGGACCCTCCAAGACTTATAAAACATTTTAACTTTTAAAATGATTTTATTGAGAGTGTGACTCACCTCCACATAATCCAGCCTAATATTTTAAGAATTTTTCCATTAGACTAATAAAATAATTTTTTCCACTCCTATTTGGAAAAAAACATGGGAAAAAACCATGGGTTGGTTTGTGGTTTTGATTAGTTTAATGTATGGTGTCAAAAACCTAAATAATAAAGAATTCCCTCTCTTTTCCTATATAAAACCACCCAATCTCCCACTTATATTCACTAAAAACCCTTGGTTAACGTCCCTAATCTACCCTCCTTTCTCTAGTATCCTCCCAAGGCGCCCTAATCTCCCAATAATCCTCTCTCAAGCCTCTCCCAAGCATTTGGATCACACTTCCAAGTAAGGGATTTCTTCCTTTCTCATTTTTGTCCAAGTTTCATTATATTGTTATTCTCTTTTGTATTCAATTAAAAACATTGGGGTATAATTTATCACCACCCCATACTTCCCTCCTTATGTTTGAATGATTATATACCCCTTTCTCTCTCATTAATGCCTCCCATGTACACCTGTTACCATGCTGAAATTCTATAAGGGATATCTCTCTCCTCATTTACATTCAAGCAATTATTTTGTATTGTGAATCTAAATTCCATTGCATATGTTGGGACATGTATCTATATTACCCCCTTACTTTCCATTTCATGTACACATGAAGAGACACCCCTTTCTCTCTCATCAACCATTTTTATGAATTCTGATGTCATGTCATTATGTTGCCGAAATTGCACCACGATTTTCCAAGCCAAAGTCATTATGTAGTGAATACCATGCCCATTTCTCTATCAAGGGTATTCACATTTATGAAAATTTACTTATTGATTATAGAGTTTCATGTATTAATTCCACATTCCTTTATCATGGAATAAATTGTTATGTTTAATGAATCTATGTTATATGATCCATGTGGCACACTTATGCATGAAATTAAATGATTAAGAAGGGCGTGACCTGATAGCACTCCAATGCATTGGGTAAAGATTAGTATCATGATAAATCAATTAAAATGAGGTTTTACTCATGCTAATTAAAGTTTAATTAGGTTTTACTCATGCTCCATGTACAATGAGCCTTGGCTCATGCTAATAGCATGTTAAATGTTGATGCCATATTTCCATGTTATGATAATCATGTTATATCATGATTTATGTTCATGTTTCTCTTTTTCTCCATTGATATGAATGTTGCTTAACATGCAATGTATTCCTCATGTTATTACTTTTTTACTCCCTTACTGGGATTTATATCTCACCCTTTTCTTATGCAAGTCCTCAGGTTATCCCATGCAATGATAAGTACGAAAGAATGTGTGTGGTCTTCAATAAAGATGTGTATTTCATGTTTTAAATTGTTATGTAATGTTCCTAAGACCCAAATACACTAGACCTCTCAATCTTATATGTTGTATCAAGTGAATATTTTATGTAATAAATTATGTTTAAGTGTGAAATAAATAGAAGGGTTGTTATATTCTATGTCTTTAGGGGGAAGTTTGTGGCCAAATGAAAAACAAAACAGACATGCAACGCATTTAAAACTAAAAACCCTGAATAATTTACAAATTGAAACCATTTCATGATGTGAATTTGTTAATTAAAAAAAGATTTCAAAAAAACATCGCCTCAGATTAAATATACCAATTTTGATCAATTCATGACATTATCTTGATTCACTATGTATAAACATTTCACACCTTGAACTAATTCATGAAATTTTCCTAACAGTGGTTTCATGTCGTGTAATTATTTCATGATGTGAAAATTTCCAAAAGACATAAAATAACCTAGTTTTCTACTAAAAACTTCTGAACTAAAACAAAATGTTCTCTAGTCATAAAGACCACCATCTAAATCCATTTACACATTTATACCTAGACTTCATTAATCCAAACAAATATAAATCCCCAAACATTAGGTCATTTTCCCTAGCAAAGTATCTCCATTAATGAGAAGCCCTCAATACACCCAAACAAAAAGGGAAACCATAAACAAAATACAAGGCATACCAGACAGATAGTAATGGGGTTTTATCGAATGTATATGATACTTGTATAACTTTGTGAAAAAAGTTTTCATTAGTTTTTCATGATTTCAAAGAAACCTTTATGAGTTTTATTTTACCATTAATATTTCTTATGAAATTTTTTATAAACATATTTTGGTAGTGAATTTGATTTCTTGAGTAAGAAAAATATTATTTTGAGCACATAGTTTTTTTGAAAAAGGAAAAATTTTATGATTATTCATAAACTAACAGGTTTCTTTAATTATTTTTTATTTTTATCTTACTAATCTTTTTATGATCATCCCATGTTTAAAAAAATCATATGGTATTATGGATAAATAATTATAAGGATTAATTCCAAATGAAAATATTTAATATGTTCCATGAAAGGAAAACTTTTTGTATTTTAAAAGTTTTATATTGTGGGAAAAATGGATACTTAGTGGAATTTCACAATTTGTAATATATGGGTTTTTTGTGAAAGATTTATGAACTAATTCTCTAAAACTCTAAACTATAAAGATCCTAAAAATGTAAGAAAGTGAATTCTTAACTTAAAATTCAAGATTCTGTAATGTTTAAGGTCTGATCCTTATAATGATTGTGGATATATTTGTTCACATTTTGATGTGTGGGTATGATTTTTTCTATCTATTCCCATAGGATTTTGGTTATAAATTATTGTGAATATAATTGTTCACAAGATTATTATTTCCTATTCTTATGATGTCACATGTCTATGTTATGACTCTTGGAAGATGATTACTGCTTTGGCACCCTTTTTTATCATGCTTCTGGATATGACTTGATTTTTTATATTCTAATCTAATATTTTTTGGGTATAAATATTTTTTATTGAGAAAATTCACTTGATTATGTTATCATACCCTTATGATCATCTTATGCTCTCTTGAGATTGAGATCTCCCATGTTTACCCTTACTAAGCATATGAGCTCACCCTTTCTTATGTTTCATTTTCACTAGGATATAAAGAAAGGTTTTAAGTATGATATGTCTAAGAAGGGTTCTAATTATGAATAACTAAGTGGAATATGATATAGATATTTTATGTACCATTTGTTTATAAATCTAAGTTTCTAAAGACACTAAGAATTTACAGTTCTAGCATGGAACATTATGATATTTAATAAATATTTATCTAAAATAATGTAATATTTATATTTGTTATGCTCGGGTATCCTCATACACTATTGTCCCTAATACTCACATCATCTAATTATACAATCCAATGTGGCCTATCTTGATCTATAAAGTCACTCTAGGCCTTATCCAACCCTAACCCTATGAACATTGAAGGCTTCTTAGGTACTAAAGTGAAATGGTCACCCGAGCAAGTGTGAATATGTAACTCGGTAGGGTACCACCAATTAAATTTCATATATAACCAGTAAATTAAATGATATGCACATGTGACATGATGAAAAATAATAAATAACTTTTCAAAAACAAATAAATAAACATTTTTCGCTCTTAGGTTCCATGTTGACACTCGAGGATGGTTGTACATGTTTCATCCAGTACTAGAATGTCTTTAAGGATGTTGTGTAATTATGTCAACCATAAGTAACCACACAGGGGGTAATGTCCTACCATGGAACCATTATCTAATAATATACCTTCATTTATCTATTCTAGAGTGTCTCTGAGCACATCACATAATCATTCCAACCAATGTAATCACCCATGGGTTTGACTCACCCTGGTATAAAGGCCCAATAGCTGACTCCTAATAAGGAAAACGCATTGTATAAAAATGTGTTTGAGGTTTGGGGGTCACATATATCATGAACCACTCCCTATAAATATACTACAATGAGGGGAGAGAGATAATGGGCCCTTAATCCTACCTCTTGTAGGCCCCGGTTTGGCAAATATCACCGAGGGTATAAAAAATCTCATGAAATGGGAGGCATTACCCTCTATAACAATATAGGATTGAGAGGTAAGATGAATCATCCAAAAATAACTCTATGTAATAATATAAAATAAACCAAAACCATCCCACAAATTCATTTATAAATAAAACTAATAATGATAATATTTTGCAAAGTAAACACCCAAAAGAAAAGCTAAAGCAGTAACACAGCAACTATCCAAGGGCCCAAGATAGTAATGTCCAACATGGTTAACATAATCCTCCTATAAATCTAAAAAAATTATACATAGAGTGATCACACATCTATACATAGTAGGAAAACCAAATTATCTCATGCACATGTGAATGAATAATACTAATTCACCCGTGAGAAAATTAGAAAAACCAATAGCACCTAAAAAGGTTAACTATCCATCCCAACCTAATCAAGTAATGTTGACTAAATAACACAATCCAAGTAATATAATATAGCATGAGTCACTTCAATAAAGGGTACTCCACACCACTTTCCTGATTTTATAATTATTTCACACCTCAAAATCATATTCCATGGAGTTTCCATATCTTCTAAATACCACACTACCCCGCAAGCACAATCACATCAGATCATGCCTGTAGACACCTGATCTTTCCTCCCCACAAGAACAACCACATAATTTCCCACCCAAAAACACCTGGTCCACAACACATGAACAAGTATGACCAGATTATTAGGGTATCATGAACATGAATAAAATAAACCTCATTCCCTAAACCTACCATGTATGACCCCCACCGTAAGCCACCTCATCCCATCTCATCCCACCTGCAGAAAATTGGGATACATCACATCTCTCCCGATGAAACATGGGATCGCCACCCCACAAGTATGTATAGCCACATAACATCATTCCTGAAGACACCTAGGTTGTCATATCCACCATCTAGTTCAATATCAGATCTTTGAACATTATAGCATGGGAAATACCTACCTCACCTAGAAGGGAGAGTCAGAATGAGTGGGTACACTTCCATCTATCCTCCTCACCATATGTTGGGAAACAAATCCCTCATATAAGTATGAGTGTTGGAACTTAGTGCTCGATGTGGGTGGGGTGCATATAGAAATCACATGGAATATACAAGAACATAAATATAGTTACACAAAATCCCAACCTATGGGTTCACAATAAAAAAACTAACCAACTCATGACATCATCACTTTTGTTATCACCTCTAAATGCATGGCACCACATAATACATAATCCACAACTCACTCCACTAACCAATACCAATATCTAGTCCATTCATTTCATTATTAAGATTCAACCACATTTAACCACAAATCCCATTATTTATTTTTTATTAATCATTTACATCCCACAAAAAAACCAAACCCCATCCATTTAAATAATTATTAAATAATTTATTCCATCACTAATTGAGAATCTAGCACAACACAACGACACATCAAAATAATCTCATCACCCCTATCATACTATCACCTTGCTACCCCAAAAACATGACCAAACAACATTCACCTAACTGCCCCAAAATCACGGCCAAGCAACCACCACCTCAACACCCCAAAATCTTGGACACATCTCACCCATTAACTCCACACTGCATTGTAACAACACATCACCACCCCACAAGAATTTCCACACATCATAACACATCCAAGACCATTTTTTCTATTTAAAAAATAGTATTTAATCACATTTCACTTTATTTTAGGGGTGTTATCACGCAATCCATAATCCTGGGGAAACTATTTCATTAGTAAAATATAATTGGTTAGTCAATTTACATTTTAGGGTGATATCACAATAATTACAAAAAACAGAATAGTCACAACACATATCATCCAGTGAAAACAAATATCCTAATGGAATAATTTTAGCAGGGTATCAAGACCATAAAATCTATAGTATTACAAGAATAATAAGGCTATAAAAACATGCCAACCATCCCCCTCCCCCCTCCCCCACTTCAATTTCAATTAACTGGTTATCTATATTAAATTAATCTAGAACAACCATTTCTTATAGATAAAAAAATAAACCCCTCCCGCATGATACATAATAAAGTTAAATGAGGGATTCCCTACCTCAAAGAAGATTTTTGGGCTTGTTGCACACCGCAAGGAGAAGAAGAAACTCCTTCACACCAAAATTGCATGACTATATCACATATCAACCTACCCCACTTCCAAGGACCATCAAAATGCATTTCAACTCATGCCCTAAACCAATAAAAAATTTCCATAGTGAATCCTTAGGATAATAATGGATGAAAACAAGGTGATAATGAAGAATAAATCACTACGAATCATAAACCAACAACCACTGTAACCAATGGATCAAATCAAAAGGAAGGGGGGATACAAGATCCTATCAGGGCACCTAAGGTTCTACTAAAATAAGAGGGAGAAGGGGTATGGATGAATAAAATATATTTGGATGGAATATGAATTTAAACCCTAGATACCACCTATTTCATGTTTTTAAATACATTTACATGGAATGTAAACCATAGGTTTCCAAAAATTTCAAATTTCACTGAAAATAACATCATGATCATCCTTTATTTAATAAAAATTGTAAATTACACTTACATGACATGTAATCCACCTCATGGGATCACCCTCATCCAATTTAAAAGCTGTGAACTAACTAGATTCATAATTTTTGAACTATCATTTTACATCATGTAAATAATACATGATGTTTATTTCCTACAGTAGCTCTGGTGCCCCTCCAGCCTCCACTAAAAACTCTTGAAACCTCCCCCAAACACCTCCAACCACCAAAATTATCAATGTAATGTTTCAGGAAGGCATGGACCATTACATAAAATATATCTCAAATGATTATATCCCTTGAGAATTAAAAATCAAGACCAGAAGGAAAGGGGTCCAAATAACCACTCCACAAGATACCTCTAAAGGATATCATCATACTTAAAACATTACCACTAGCCAAACATGCCAAAATGAACATCCAAAAAACATCTCGCACAACCTCACTATCACACGTCCACATCACTACAACAGTCCAACATCCATACATCCCAAACCAATATCTGTCATAGGCAAAGAAAATAAAATTCCTCGAATATATGATTTAGGGAATTCCATCCTTCATGTCAAGATACTATCCACTCTAGGTGTCACTGACTTTCCCACACGGTTTTAATTGCATCATAGTATAATGTGTCTCTATTAAGTATCAGGTCCTCCACTTTTCATATATTGGAACTTTATCACACATCATATATCAATAAAATAATAACATATCATAAAATAAAAGGATCCAAACATCACATCACAAATAAAAACATAGAAAAGAAAAACTCAAAACAACTTTAGGTATTGGGAACGCATCTGCACTTCTTTCTCCCAATTATTCTTCTCTAGGACACCATAACTCCATAATACAAAAACCAAGGGAATGGTTTGTACATGAATAAACCTCTCTTGATGATCCTGGATCTCAACTATTTACACCACAAACATCATGTCATCCTTGATATCCAAATCTCCTCAATCAATGACATAGGAGTCATCATGAAGATATCGATGATGTCGGGAGACATGGAAGATGTCAGGGATACACCCAAATCAATGTGGAAATGTTAACCGATATTCCACCTCACTAACTCTCCCCAACACCTCAAAGGGCCCAAAAAACTTGGGAGAAATATTACTCCCCTGTCAAACATCTACTTCCCACATCAAGGGGAAACCTTTAAGAAAATGTGGTCCCTAACCTTGAACTCCAAGGGTGTCCTCCTATGATCGGGAAAAGACTTATTCCGGTCCTGCTCTACTTTCATCCTATCTCAAACCAACTAAACCTTTTCTATCATGATTTTCACCACATCAGGACCAAGAACTACTACCACCCCAACCTCTATCTAGTATAATTGAGAATGGCATGATCTCCCATAAAAATCCTCAAGAGGGACCATGTCGATGGTTGAGTGATATTTGTTATTATAAGAAAACTCAACCAAGAGAAAGAGTTGTTACCATGACCGTAAAAGTCTAATATGAACAACAATAACATATATTCCAATGTCTAGATGGTCCACTCAATTTTCACATCTTTCTAAGGGTGGAAAGTAGTGTTTAGAAATAATGGGGGGACAAAATCATGCTTTAATCTCCTCCAGACTCATGAGGTAAAATATGTGTCCTAATATGAGTCAATGGACCATAAAAATCCATTAAAATGCACCACCTTATCCACATACCTCCTATACAAATCATCCACTATACTTGACTCCTTGATTACTAAGAAGTGGGCCAATTTATTTAACCAATCCATGATTACCTAGATAGCATCAAAACCACTCTGGAATCAGGGTTACCCTATTATTAAATAGATAGATATTTCATCTCATTTTCAATCTAGAACATCCAAAGGCTACATCAAACTGTTGGGAACATGTTTTTTATCCATTACATATTGGAAAACCAAACACATCATCATGAAATATTCCACATCCTATTTCATCCTAAGCCACCAAAATTTCATCCTCAAACCATGGTACATCTAGGATACTCTTGGGTGTACCCCCAAAGGTGAGTTATGAATATCATAAAGGACACCCTCATGAATCTCTACTAGAAAAAACAAAATCCCATGAAACATCATCTAGATCTTAGAATCCTCCAACCATCCCTATATAGCATCACTATTCCTCTGATTCTACCGACTGATAATCCTCCAACTTCATTAGATAATACTGCACTATCATCTAAAATAAGAAACCTCCAATATCATCCACCCTCGCATCCAACCCTAGACTCCAAAACAACATCCTTCTGTGACTTCCTTCTCAAAGTGTCATCCACAACATTCCCTTTCCTGAGGTGTAGGAGATCTCAAAATCATAATCCTAAAGAAACTTCATCTACATTAACTTTTATATATTTAGATCATACTAAGAAAAGCTATACCTCAAACTTTCATGAGACATGAAGACCAAAAAACACTCCTCAGTGAGGTAATACCTCCAAAACATCAGCACAAACACAACCACTACAAGCTCCAAATCATGGGTGGTATAGTTAATTTTTTGAGGACATAAATTCCTAGATGCATAAGATATCACTTCCCTCTTATACATCAACATGCATCCCAATCCCATATGGGAAGTTTTATAAAACACCTCAAAAATCACACCCTCCTCATGCAACTGAAGCACTAGAGAACTGAAAAATATCCCATTTAGGTAACCAAACACTACCTAGAACTGATCAGTCAACACATAATCATAGTCTTTTCTAGTCAACACTATCAATGGGGCTACAAATCAAGATAAATTGGTTACAAACCTCCAATAATATCCTTTGATACCAAGAAAACTTTGAACCTCTTCCATGTTATTGGGTTTTTCCCAAGAAAAAACTTCCTTGACCTTTGAAAGATCTACATTCACACCTTTCTAAGACACCACATGTCCAAGTAAATGCACCTCTCATATCCAAAACTCACACATGGATAACTTTCCATAGATATGGTGGCGTCGAAGAACCTGCAAGACAGCTCCGAGATGATCAGCATGATCCTTCTTTGACTTCAAGTATATCAAGATATCATCAATGAATACAATGAATAAATAGTCTATTAACTCATGGAACATAGAGTTCATAATCCCCATGTACATGGCTGGTGAATTCATAAAACTGAATGGAATGACTAAAAACTTGAAGTTCCCATACTTGCATCTAAAGGAAGTCTTTGGGATATCTCCCTCCTTCACCCTCAACTGGTGATATCCAAACCATAGATCTATCTTGTAATACCAAATTTACCTACTTAGTTGGTCGAAAAGATCATATATCCTCAGAAGAGGGTAACATTTATTAACCATTACCTGATTCAACCTCCTTTAGTTTATACACAAACTCTGACTACTGTCTTCCTTCTTGGAGAAAAATACTGGAGAACCCCACAACGATACACTGGTCCAGATAAAACCCTTCTTTATTAGATTATATATCTTAATCTTCAGCTCCCATAACTCATAAGGTTCCATAAGATAGGGATCCATCAAAATCAAAGAAGCACTAAGCTACAAGTTTATCCCAAACTCAACCTCATGTCGAGGTGGTAACATCACAACCTCCTCATTAAAAGAATATAGAAACTCCCCAATGACCCTGGGAACCTTCAATATTTGATCTCCCACTGATTCCAGCAAAAAATAATCCAATAAATAATGAATGGGCTTCACATGATGACTTCCCACCAGACAACCTCACCCACAAATGAAAACCACATGTTAGCCATCCACATTTGAGAAAAAGACTCTCCTAAAGAATTAGTTGGTAATTGAACACAATATATACAACTAATCGAAGCCTAGGATTACATCTTATGGATTCATATATGGAAATAAAAGATCCCCATGGGACTGATGTGGCCCCATAATCAATCTACATCCCCATAACACATCAAAAAAGATTTTTTGGCCTCCAACTAGTGTATTCAAGACCATGGGAATGGGAATAATCTCTACATATAGTCTCAAATCATGGATTAGAGTGGTTGAAACAAAGGAGTATGATGATTCTAAATTAAGAAATTCATAAAAATTGTACTAGACAAACTAATTTTACCTTTGACAATCTCTTCCCTCTTCTAGAACTACCATCTCCATTTCATGCAACTGACCATACCCATCTCCTCTACCTCTCTACTAGTGACCACATTCACAACCATGCTTGGGTCGAGGTCCCTGAAAATGAGTAACATCCTAAGGTTCACCACTACTCTCTCTCCATTTCCCCTCGATAGAGAATAAGTTTTCTTCCCCTGCTATTGAAACGGTCTCACTAGAAATAGCTATTGAGTCTGGTGTTGAACCAACCCACCTCCACCAAACTGAGTTTAAAGGACCACCAGGCACTAGTTCTGAAAATTCCCATGAACACCAAAGACAAAGTACACTAGAACAAATCCCCCAAGAAGAGCACAAAAATAACTGGCCTTAGAAGGTTGGAAAGGAGGCTACTAAGGTCGACTCCCCCTGGTTGAAACCTTGATGGTCCTAGAACCTGAGACCTTCCACTAACAAATCTAATCCTCAAGGAACCCTATTGGTCCCCATATCGCAGAAAACCTCCTCATGAGTGAACCCTCTCGATTACCTCCACCTTCTTATTAACCTCTATATATATTGGAAACATAAAAGGAGTAACTGCATACTGGATATAAGGATATAGAACCTCCTCAAGATGTCTCACACAGGACTCCTCATCTGGAAAAAGATATGTGGAAAATGTATAAGGTCTTTGAACTTGATTCTCAGTTCCCACACTGAAATACTCCCCTATGGAAGGGAAAGAAGCTCCTTTATCTTCACTGCCTTTATAGCCAATAAAGGGAACTCTACTTAGATTTCTTTCTAAAATTCAATCCATGAAACATTTTCCTCCTTTCACTCACCTAGATACAGTATCTTCCACTAACACATAGCTCCCCACATTTGATTAATATCTAAAGGGGCCCAGTACCCCACCAAGGCTCGAATAAAAAAAATCTTGAGATCCTATAACCTGCTCTCTTTCTCCACATATGTGTAAGATACTAGGTTTTTTTGATGTATGGATATCTATTTTTCATCTTAAATTCTTTTTTTATAGCCAATTGTGCTCACAAGATTTTTGGTATCCAGGGATTGTTCAGAGACCAGACCTAAACCTTTGGAGAAAAATATAGAGTTCACACTATTAAGAGAAACCATGAGGTATAGGTTACATGATTACCCCTATCCATGTAGGTATTGACAGTGGGGTGTAGGATGTCACATAGTTTGGTGAAAATATGAAACCTCGGGCGCACACCCATGCGATGCACTTATAATTTTTTTAATAGAGCCAAAATGCATGGTCAGTGCATTTTTTGTTAAACTGTGTACCATGGTCGTGTGAGGTTCCCCTTAATATAGTGAAAGGAATATGGTTGGTGCATGGTTTGGAAAACCATGTGGCCCAGTATTTCTTAGTAAAATGGCCTTTTTAACCTTAATGAAGTTTAAAACCAAAAAACATTTCTTATTTCCTCCATTAGATGAAACCTCACATGTGGAAGATCCTATTTGAATCCAAAGTGTAGGATTGGATCCTATTTCTTGATCTGAACTTGGATTAAAACACCAATTGTCTCATTGGATTCATACCGGTAGGTTCTTCGATCATCTTATGTCGGTATTTGTTTGAATTCGTATCGACAAGGTTATTTAGGTGCAAGATAATATGCCCTATTTCTAGTTTCTTCATTCATTAATCATTTTTATTTGGATTTGGATCAAATAAAAAGATGATAATGGAGGAGTGATATAATATGGAACTATATTAGGTGGCCTATACCTTTCCCTCAGGGTTTGGTGTTTTATTTTCCTAGTTTTTGTTGTTCCTCATGATAGACTTTCTGGTGGTTATCAAAAAAAGAAATGAATAATTTAATTGAATGAATTGGAACATATTAGGGATGAAAACTTGTTACTTTGAGTTTTTTGGAGGTTATTTCCCAAACCTAGGCCACCCATGGGGTGTTCCTTTGCACATTCTTATTATTTTAACACCCATTTGGGTGTTTGTATTCTTTCCTAGTTAGAGGAACCCCATTTATTAATTTAATTAAATTAAAATAATATATTAGGAGAATTTTTGACTCCTTCTCTGTGTGATGTCATGATGTGAATTATTTAATATTTTTGAATAAAAATGTTGATATGAGTTTAAATAAATCATGGAATTTAGTTGATTATGAATTGATGAATTAGAATAGTAGTGGATTCCTTGGTTGGTATACCTTGGATCCTGATTCCATTAGACTATATGGAAATTTATCCCATGGGTCTTGATTACGGTAGTGGACACCTTTGATGAGATTTCTCCTGGGGTCTTGATTCTATAGGATGCCTTGCACCTTTCTACCCCTTGGATTCAGCTTGATTGGACTCGCATTGGACTTTTGTTGCTGACATGATCCTTGGACTCCACCCAATTATTTATCAATATTCCACTAATATGATCCTGGAACTCGATGAGGATTCCTTGGTCTTATATACCTTGGATCTAGACCTTTTTGGTCTAACACTTCTGATTACATGGTGAGGTCATTGTGGAAGACTTCATTATATGATGTGGACATGGTAAATGTTTTCTTTTTTGTACAGTGTAGTCTTGGTCCATCTTTTTCATGTTTTACAGGCATCCTGGGTATAGGTATCAAATTAAAGTTTTTAGAATAGATAAGATGACTTGATTATTTCTATTTATAGATTCCTTGTTATAAGATCATTACAAATTTTTATAGGGATCCTTGGTAGGCTGGACAATACCACTTGACTTTCTCACATGAAATTTAGTATACTCATATCTATTATATACTTCACAATATTTTAGATTTTATTTCATAGCCTGGACTTATTATAGAAACCATTGGTGGCAGCCTACTGAGTGTTATCTCACACCCTATTCGGGCTGTCATTGGGTACCCAAACAGACTTCATGGATGCAGGTATGGGTTGGGTAAAGCACCCACAGTATGATGTTTGACTTTTTCTATGTTTAGGATAATGGGGAACAGGACTGATCTAGGATCATGATTTTGATGGGATAGTTACTTTTTGGTCTTTTTAGTACTTTGATACATGTATTGTACTGATTTTTTATACCTGTTTTGGCTTATTTTTAGATACATGACATGACACATCATTATATATGAGATTACTTCTGTCATTATTTATTTATTCCTATCTTGGATTTGTATCCTCTGTTTGATTGATTTACTACTTCTGTTATTGAATGATATGTTTACTAATGTTATTCTAGACTCTAACATGAGGGCATAGTCTCTCCATGGACGCACCATAGTCCCCCATTGCTAGTTGGAAGCCTCTGGATTTCAGGGATATGCACTTGAGGTCATGTGACCCACCGGCCTGAGGAACCATTTAGTGGAAACTGGTTCAAGACATTACAATGTGGTATGAGAGGTGTTTCTTCTATTTCCTTACTATTTTGAGATAATAGTCAGGGGATTAGGAAGGTAATGGATTTTTTTAATGAGTTCTTCCTAGGAGTAGCTAACCCATGTACAGATAAAAGCCAAGTTTCCATGAATGGAAATTTCTATTTCTGGATTATTACTATTATAGTTGATTTTATTTGACCATTGGGTGATGCACTTGTGTTTTGATATTGATTATGATTCTGGATTTTTTTGTTTATTGATGAGATGAGGGTATCCATCTCATGCATCATTTTAGGCACTTTATAGGATTAAAATTAGAAGCATTATTTTATGCCATATAGGATTCATTTCTTGGATACATGGCTTTTTAATTTGCACCTTGTGTGATATAATTTCTCTTTAATATGTGATTAGTGTGGAGAATAGAAAAACATGGTTGGTACATAGAGTGTCTATCATAACCTAAGCAGTATTTTCCTAATTAGGCTATAATATACACTATAAGAATCCAATTGTGGAATGTTGAGTCATGGAATGTTGGTCTCATGGATTAGAATGTGTTATGGTATGAATTAAGTGGGAACCATATTTCGTTTCATGAGGTGTATTTCTCATTATGAATCGAAAGTGGTGAACCATTTTTTCTACCATTAAAAGGTAATTTTGATATAAACCTGAATTAAAATAGAAATTGAAATGTGAAATAGAGAACTTAACCTTGACTCAGCTTTTGAGTGGGAATTAGGTAGTGTCACTAGTGATGTTATGTTTGTTTCTTTTTACCCGGTCCTAGATTTAAGAGTAGGAAGAGTGGTGTGACCTATTTATAGGAATTTTTTTACATGTCATATGCTTTTAGCAATGAAATTTTGGTTATTGATATTTTCTGAGGCATGTATTTTGAATTGTAGAGACATTCCACCATGACGACCTCCAGTCGTACCCCAAGAGGGTGGCGATGACCATGATCGGGAGGTAGTGGTCCATGGGCTACCATTGCATCCTTCTATATTTCTATATATGGAACTAACTATTTTACCAAACAAAGGTGTCGAGGAATAGATTTGTGAGGGGTTTTACACTATATGTAGATGTTTCAAGGAGCACCATAGTCTACCTTGTCTATGGTTGAGCTTATACATGTTCTCTAGCAACAACATCCTCCCACGTTTTCAAGGGATGGTGGTCCAAAGGCTAAAAATATATTCCTTGATACTATTTTGTTGATATTAAAGCATCTGAAGACACCTTCTGAGAGGAGAGTGAAACTCATGACATACATGATTCGAGGATCAGCAAAGTATTGGTGGGATGTTTTGAACCATGATGATAAGTTGTGAGATATGGTTTAGGGTTATTTATAAACTAGGTTCTAGGAATAATTTTTCCCTAATACTCTAATATTTTAGTGGGATAGTTATTTCATACGTCTGTAGAAGGGTGCGATGACTGTTATGGAATATTCGGCACACTTTATAGAGTTACTTCAATTTTCACTGATATATCTTTCTTATTAAGAATCAAGGGAGAGACTCTTCAAGGAAGGTATCATGTATGTCATTCGATCATAGTTTAATGTGTTTAGGTTGAAAAATATTACTGTGATAGTGAATCATGCACTGATTGTAGAGTGGAACATGAGGGAAGCATTGGGTATGAAGTAGGGAATTTTAGCCTCTTGACCTAGTGGTTCTGCTTCCAGTGATAGAAAGTGGTGTTTTGAGGATTCCCATGAGATGAGTACCAACCAGTTTATTAGTACTAGTGGTTCAGTTTTTTTTCATTGGTGTGGAATATAGGGATACATGAGGAATCAATGTGATTGAGACCCATTAGAATGTGAATCTTGTAGTAAGATGGGCCATATATATCATTTTTATAGGACCTTCCCTCCAGAAGTCAGTGGTAGGGGTCAGATCTGACTCTATGTTCATAAGAAAGTTTCACTGCTCCATGTTAGGCTGGGATCTGGAGCAGTACCAGTTTTTTAGGTTGAGGTGGTGGACATGGTCGAGGTAGCCAGGCACTAGTTTTACCATGATAGAAAAGTGGGCTTACTCCAGGAACTATGGTTGTGTCACAAGGTCTCTGTTCATGACAGATATATTTTGTACAGCCTACCCTAGAGGACCTAACTATCAGGTCATCTATGGTGAGAGGTATGATCTTAGTAGCCTATAATTTATTATCTACTCTTTTCGATGTAGGTGAATCACATAGTTTCATATATGTATATTTTGTGGAAATCCTTGGGCTTTTTGTTTAGTTTTCAGATGGTGGAATGACCTTGGATACTTCATTGGGGATCAGAACGCATGATGTATTACAGTTTAGGGAGTTCCCCCTTGCAATTGGTGGGTGTCACTTCATATGGAATATTTTTTTCCTTAAGATGATCAAGTTTGACATCATACTCATGATGGACCAGATAGTTTTTTATCGATCCTATGTTTATTGTTATCAATAAAGGGTGACCTTCAAATCACAATAGCATTGAGTTTTTATTTACAAGGGTGGATAGGATATCTAGGAGAGATAAACTAGACCAGATAATTATGGGTTTGGTGAGATAAAAACCCATATTTCTAGTTTATATCTGGATTATCAAGGATTTTGTCAGGTATATTTCCCTCTAGTGGTTGATCATTTCATGGATTTTTTCCTAGAGGAATTTTCTAATTTACCTCCTGAGAGAGAAGTGGAGTTCTCCAGTGAGCTAGTTCCAGAAGCTACACTAGTATCCATTCCTCCTTATAGGATGGCTATGGTGGATTTTTACGAGCTCAAGAGGTGGCTAGAGGACTTGGGGGGAAGGGGGTTTATACAACCCAATACTTCTCTATGGGGTTCACTAGTTGTTTTTTGTAAAAAAGGTGGATGGTTCCATTAGGCTATATGTGGATTACCAAAAATTGAACTAGTTGATGGTTAAAAACTAGTATCCCTTATTGCAGATAGATAACCTTTATTATCATCTCTGAGGAGCTCTATTGTTCTCAAAAGTTGATTTGAGATCTAGATATCATCAAGTATGTGTTCTATCTACATACATACCTCATACGGATTTTCATAGCAGGTATTATCTATATTATAATCTGGTTATATTGTTTAGTCTCCCAAATGTTCCCTGGGTTTTCATGGAACTGATGAATTGAGTTTTACATCCTTATCTGGATTTGTTTTTGGTGGTTTTTGTGGATGATATCTTGGTGTAATCTCACAATCTACATGACCATGAGAAACATCTTGAGATCATTTTGGATACCCTAAGAGAACATCAGTTATATTCTATGCTCATAATTTACCACTTCTAGATGAGTGAGATTAAATTCCTGAATCATATCATCTTAGAGATGTGGGTATTAGTTGACCCAGAGAAGGTGTGAGTTGTAGTTTCTTGGGAGCATCCCAAGAACATATGTGATATATAGAGTTTCTTGGGGATAGCTAGATATTACATGTATTTCATAAAGGACTTATCATGCTTAGAAGAATCATTGATGGTCTTGACTAAGAAAAGTGTGAATTTTTTATGTTCAGATACCTGTAAGACATCCTTTCAGGAGCTTAAAGGGAGACTGACATCAGTAATGGTCATGATTCTACCAGATCTGATCAAGAGATAAACTATGTATTATGACACATCAAGTATCAGGCTCAGATCAATTTTGATATAGGGGTATAGAGTCATGGAATATGGGTATCATCAGCTGAGGCCTCATAAGAGGAACTACCTGATGCACGATATTGAGTTAAGAGCAGTTGTTCATGTTTTTCATTTTTGGACACATTACTGACTAGGATATAATTTTTTTTTGTTCACAGACCACAAAATCCTTAAGTATATAATTACATAATGTGATTTGAATTTGAGGCAACGAAGGTGGGTGGAGTACCTATAGTCTTTCAACTATGATCTTTCATATATGCTAATAAAATGAAATATATTGGGTAATAAATTAAGTAGGAGGACTTATATACTGGCATTTCAAGAGGCCGATAGTGAGTGGAAGCTTATGGATTTTTTTCTAAGATGCACTTGGAGGTGCAATATGGTCAGAGATAGACCTTTGTTTCTTCTTTAGTTGTGACCTCTACCCTTATGCATAGAGTGTGGATAAGTCACCTATCAGATATTGAGGGCCTAGTCCTACAAGAGAGTTTAGCAAGTGAGGACCCTCCACTGGGTTGGATTGTGGGATAGGATGAGATCTTGTGTATACATGGTAACATTTGGGTTCCACTAGAAATACATGAGGAGATGATGTAGTAATTTCATGCCTTAGTTTGGGTGGTACAACCCAGCTTCAACAAGATGAATCATGGATTACACCATTAATACTAGTTTTTGGGTATGAAACATGAGGTATTTGGTTTTGTTATGATATGTTCCATGTATTAGTAGGTGAAGGTGTAATGTTAGTGACCATAGAGACTTTTATAGTAGTTACCCATTACTAAGTGGAAATAGGATGATATCGTGATGGATTTTATTATTGGTTTTATGAGTTCACCTTGAGGTAGTGATGTGGTTTGGGTTACTGTGGATAGGATCATGAAGTTTTCACATTTACTACCGATTGGGGAGACTTTCTCAGTTGATGAGCTTGGGAGGATGTATATCTGTGTGATGGTGCAGCTTCACAGGGTCCCTTATACTATCTTATTAAATAGGGATTCCTAGTTTATGTCTTGTTTATGAAATATTTTTTATAGGTATTTGGGTAAACAGGTTCTACTAAGCACAGCATACCACCCTTGGACTGATGGCCAGTCAAATCACATGGTTTAGGTGCTTGAGGACATGGTGCGAGCATGCATCCTCGATTTTGAGGATTCTTGGGAGAGTCATATTCCCCATTTTTATTTATCATAAAATAATATTTATCATGATACTATACAGATGGAATCTTATGAATCTTTGTACGATAGGACATGTTGATCGCCCCAGTACTAGTTAGATCTCATGCATGAGACTTCTAAGAAAGTCCAGTTGATCAAAAATCAAATGGATACCACAAAATCGAGAAATAAGTATTATTCTAGTATCTGTCAATGACCTCTGAAGTTCGAGTTCAGGGATAGAGTCTTTTTATGTGTCTCGCTTAGGCTGGGACATAGATGGACCAAGAGAGAGGGTAAGATTTCACCATAATATGTTGGGTCGTTAAAGATTCTAGAGAGAGTTGGGATGGTAACCTATTAGTTTCAGTTACCTCAGAGATATCATGACATACAAAATGTCTTCCACATATCGCAGTCGTGCCATTATCATTCAGACTTGTCTCATATTCTTCATCCAGAGGAGGTTGAGTTACAGACAGATATACCCTTTGAGGATCATCTGGTTTATATCATTAAAGAAGGTTCTTTGAGGTCAGTTAGTTCCTCTAGTATGTGTACTATGGAATCATGGCCATTTATTGGACAAGACTTGGGAGTGATAGGCTGACATATGTTCTTAGTGGATGGAGTTGTTCTCAGGTGATTCTTAACCACCCTTGGAAAATAAATATGGGGATAAATTGATTTAAGGGGGGAATATTGTAAGATCATGGGTTTTCATGAGGTACGTATCTCTATTTTTTTTCAGTTTCAATGTTTTTTATGGCCTATTGTGAATTCAACTTGAGATCACAAGAGTTTCGAGGGCATCTGGGGCTTTTTCAGAGCCCATAAACTGAACTTTGGAGAAAAACACATAGGTCGCACGGTTAAGAGAAACTATGTGGGACATGTTACATGGTTAACCCTAAATGTGTGAGTCTTGATAGTGGGGTGTAGGAGGTCATACGGTTTGATGAAAACATTCCACATTGGGTGAACTCCCATGTGAGGCACCTACAACTTTTTAGAAAATCCAAAATACATGGTCGGTGCATGGTTTTTCAAACCATACACCATGACCATGAAAGGTTCCCCATAACATAGTAAAGGAAACATGGTTGGAACATGGTTTGGATGACCATGCAGCCAAACTGTGTGTCCCATCATTTCTTGGAAAAATGACCTTTTCCCCTCATGATGTTTAAAACCTAGAAATGTTTCTTATTTACTCCTTTGGATAGAACTTAAGTAGTGGGATATCCACTTTGAATCCAAAGTGTATTCTTCACTCCTATTTCTTGATCCAAACTTTGATTCAAGTGTCGATCATATCATTGGATTCGTGCTAATAAGTTCTTCAATCATCTTGTTTCTTTCTTCATTTGGCTTCATATCGATGAATTTATTTAGGTGCAAGCTAATATGCCTTATTTTTAGGTTCTTTATATGTTCCTCATTTTTTTATATCTAGATCAAATAATAAGTTGATAATAAATTATTTCTATATTATGGACCTATAGTAGGTGGTTTATAATTTTCTCTTAGGGTTTGGTGTTTTATTTTCCTAGTTGAAGTTGTGCAGCACACCGAACTTTCCAACAGTGCTCAGAAAATTAATTGAATAACTGAATTTAATGAATCGAAACTTGTTAGGGATTCCCACTAGTTCCTTTGAGTCTGTTGGAGGTTGTTTCCCTAACCTAAGAAATCCATGGGGTGTTCCTTTTCTTTATTCAATTGTTTACCACCCCTTTGGTTGTGTGTGTTATTACCTATTTAGAGAAATCCCTTTTAGGAATTGAGTTAAATTGAAATGAGATATTAGGAGAAGGTTTTCCTCCTTTTCCATGTGGTGAAATGATGTGAATTGTTTAATTTGTTTAAATGTAAATTTTGATATGATTTAGAGGAAATCATGGAATGTAGTTTATTATGAATTAATGAATTGAGATGGTAGTGTATTCCTTGGTTGGTATACCTTGGATCCTGATTCCATTAGACTCCATGGAAGTTTCTCCCATGGGTATTGATTACAGTAGTGGATCCTTAGATGAGATTTATCCTTGTGTATTGATTCCATAAGATTGCATGGTATTTACTACCCTTGGATCTATATTTCTTGGAATCACATCAGATATGTGTTGATTATATGCTCCTCAGACTCCACCAAAGTCTTTACTGAGTTTCCACCGAGATACCCCTGGGACTCAACAAGGATTCCTTGGTCTTCTATACCTTGGAATTGGCCCTTTGTGGTCTAACAATTCTAATTACATGGGGAGGACATTGTGGATGACTTGATTATATGGCATAGTCATGGTAAATGATTTCTTGGTTGTATGTAATAGATGTGGTGGATCTTTTGGAAGGTTTTATAGGTATCTCAGGTACAAGAATCGTATTATAGTTATTATACTGGATAGGGTGACTTGTTTATTTTTGTTTATAGCTTCCTTGTTATAGGAGATTGACTATTTTTTTAGGGATACTTATTAGGCTATATAATACCACTTGAAATCCTTAATTTATATTTAATTTTGTCATATCTATTATATAATTTACACTGCTTTAGCTTGTATTACATAGCCTGGACTTGTTATAGACATTGTTGGTGGTGTCCTACTGAGTGTTATCTCACACCCTATTAAGGACGTCATTGGGTACCCATACTAACTTTGTGGATGGAGGTAGAGATTTGTGAAAGTTATAACAGTATGATTCATTACTTGTATTTTTCATAGGAGTAGGGGAGCATAGGATCGATCTAGTCTTGTGGTTCTAGCTAGGATAGTTCCTTTTTTGTCTTTTTGGTATTTTGATACATGTATTATACTAATGCTTATATACTTGTTTTGGATAATTTTTAGAGACATGATTATCCAATAAAAAACATACGTTAATTACATTTTAAAGGTATTAAATGTTCATTTTTTATCTTATGGGCCTGCGTTAGGGGATTTTAACTTTGAACATCCATTCTCGTCATTTGCGCACTTCATGCCTAATGTACACCAATTTAGGCCCAATGATTAATATAATTTTAAGGAATGTAATTATCCATATTTTAATTTGATATTTTGAGAAATGTATATAAACTTCAATATAATCATTTTTCATTCAGAGATCAATAGAGGATTCATAAAGGATGATGGGGATATTTTGCAATGAAAGGAAACAATTCTGAAGAAGGTATATTGGACACCAGCCCACTGATGAGAATGTGAGGCCCAAAATACAGGCCCAATGAAGCCCATATTTTGTGGTATTATAGAATACATATATATTAACAAATAATTATTCCGGATCCAGTGCTAATTCTGCCTCCATGGTTGTTATTAAGGCATCCCAAATAGAATATCAAAATATGGGCTAGAATCTGTGGCCCATAATGTTATCCCACTAAATCATCCATAAATCCCGATACACAACTCCAAATGGGCCCAAATTTTACAGAAATCTATAAAACATCCAGGGAAACAAAAGAATCTTCTATGTACCACCTAGATTCGGAGATATGCTTTCCCATACAAGATTATCTTTCTAGGGGAGACAAGGAGGATAAAAAGTCAAGGATGGAATAAATTTCTCCTTGACTTTCCACCACCCTAAGGCCTAAATTAATTTAATAATTGGGAATACATTGATTGAGGCTCAGCCTAAGGATTCACAATTTCCTATTTAAGGTAGTGGTGGTGAGGGGGGTGGAATCTCTTTTTTTTGATGTAATGTTATTATGACAAAGTTCCTTTGTAATGTTTTCAATTACCATGTATGTTTCTTTTTGTATTTATATGTTCTTAATCAACATATTTCTCTTATATTCTTCCCATTTAATCATTAAAACTCTATAATCCCAAATAACAGTGATATCTCAGTGTTGTGGTGAATTAGTTCACACATAGTTGTGAATTTCATTCACACACACGGGGGAGTGCTCGTTATTTCCAAGGTTTTAATTTCACCAATCCAATTCTTGTAAGCCATATTCCACCCACCATTGAGATTATACCATAAATGGAGGGATAAACATTTAATGGGTTGATCATAGAAAGATGAAAACACTAGATTGAATGTTATTTTATAAACGAATTGTTGTTAATTTGTTAACTAATTTAAGACTCCATTCTTTAGTTATTTCCACTCTTCATCTTCACTATGTTTGAGGAAGCTAAATCCAAGTACTAAAATGACCATATACCTTGGAGATATCATTAATTTGGTTCTCTAAGTGTGTAGGGGTTTATTAATTGGTTTTATTTAGCATCAAACTATAAAATTATGAAGGTAGTATTATTTTGAAGAATGGATTCATCAAGAATTAATAAAACCAAAATTGTCTAAAGAAGTAAAATTCATTCAATCCACCCCAGGCATAATCCTAAGATCAACCCAATTTTATTTAATTGAATTCACTTAGGTTTCTTAGTGTTCTTTTAAAAAATCTAAAATCAAAACCATGTTGGCCACTTCATAGCCAAAAATCCATCTCATAAGTTGTGTATCTTAGGTATCTTCTTAGGTCTCAGTGGATTTGACAACCCAAGATAGACTACAAGGACCGTTCTACCTTCTTCTCTTGCGTAAATTTGAGAGTGAATCAAATTTTGGAACCGTTTCTAAGGACCTAAGTATGTTATCTTAGATACTATCATTTTGTTTAATCCCACTTCTCTATTCTCACCCCCTCACTCCTATGGAAGGAAATTTTGAACAAATCCAAACATGGGGTACCTATCCCTACTTTGATCACCAACCCCATATGTGATGTACAAGGACCATCCTAATTTCTACTGGTGGGATCATAAAAAATATAATGAACCACAATGTTTTAACTTCTATTATCCACTAGAAATTCCAACATATAATTAGTTTCAATCCTTACAAATCCAATCTGAACACCATCCTATCCAATTCCAAAAAACTTAATTATCCACCTAGAATAGACCATTTTTTTCAACCCCTTATCCATCCTGATCCATATAAATTAATTGAAAAACTATGTCAACAAATGGAGATAATTAATTTTGAGGTTTCATCATTGACATTAGAACTACAAAGCATTGAAACGTGTGAGGAACCCAACCCTGCACTAACTGTCCCTTCCATAACCTTATGTGATGTTTCTTGTTTCCCACAAACCCCACATGAATTTACTAAAGAACTAACCTTTTTATTTGGGATAGATGAAGAGGATCACGAAATTTTTGAAGGTTCTTTAAATCAGAAGGAAATTAATTTTTTGGATTCAAAAACGTAGAATTTGACATCATGGATTGAGTCTCCTAAGGATAAATCCATTGATGATTTTTTTAAAAACATCAATCACTAATTCATTGAGATAATTCACAAAAAATGAGTCCATACCCATTCCTAACACCAATCTTTCCAATTTTTTGGTTGAATCTTCTGTTCAAAAGGAACTAATTCTGTTGAGAAATTTGGAAAATAAAACTGAGTTGGATTCCAAATCTCAACCTGTGTCTAAATTTCCTATCCAACCCGAGGTCAAATTTATTATCCTTCCTTACACACTAAATTATCCCTTAATAGGGTATAACCATTACCTTTCAATTGGAATTCATTCTTCTATTAAAACCAAAAAAAGTTTTAATGATCATTGATGTCTTAGGCAAGACTATAGAGGAAACTGGATCAACCATTTTTGATATTCCTTGTATTTTTTCACTCATTATAGAACATAGGTTTGTTCATGAAACAAATTATAAACATAGAATGAATCTCAACCTAGTAGAAGTGGAGAAACATGTGGTCCTTAAAATGTTTAAATTTGCTATTAGGTAAGTTAAGAGGTTCATGTCGGGATAACGACGTTAAACAAAAGCGTTGTACGGGAGGCAACTGGTGGTTTTCATGTTTCCAATATTTTTGAATCATATTTATTTTTCAAATAGTATTAATAAACCAATTTTATATTTAAAAAAATATATTTAACTATGAATATGTTAGTACCATATATTTTTGACCAGTTCTTTTATTATGAGTATGGATGGGTATGAAAGGGGAGCAGCATATCCATCTGTGTCACGGGGTGTGATCCTTGAGTAATACCTTACCTAGAAATTTAAAAAGAATACAATGTATCATTAGTTTGATTTAAAAAAAACAAAAAAAAGTAAAACCATAAAAATTATGAGACTTAGTATTAAACAAATTTTTGTGTTGTTTTTTTTTGTCTAGTTTGTTCTTGTTTGTATAGTTCAGGGACTATTTTGGGTTATACATATTCAATCAAGGAGGTTCCTACATCCCCCATGAGAACAAAGAGTGATTTGGAAGCACCACAATCATCATTATGAAGCCACCAGGTGAACTTGTTCCATGCCCTTTCCAACTCATTCCCCCCCTGCTTTCTCCTCTCTTTTCTTTTTAAGAAACTAGGGACAGTTTCATTCTAAGTTGGGGGGTGTGGAAACAAATTTTTTTTTAAAAAAACAATGAGAAAAAAAAAAGAAGTAAATTCCTTTAACATTAATATAATAACATCTTTGCCCACATTAAAACTACATAGCAGATAATTTTTATTTCCTTGAATCTTAATTTAATTCATGATTAAGTTTACAAGCATTGATTTTGGAAGTTTGGTTGTCTAATGAGAATTTTCATCATTTTTATTTTCATATATTAAATAAAAATTACACAATGCACGTCCTCTAAATTGTGGGGTACTAATTTTAATTCTTGGGGTCTCATAATAAATTTCATAGGCTAGTTTGATTTTTATGAATAATATGAGTATTCAAAAAAATAATAAATAAAAACCAAAATAAAATAAAATAAAATAAAAAATTGTCTGTAGAGAAATGGATTGATAAAATTTGAGGCTTTCAGAACTTGGCGATCGTGACTCTAGAGTTTTATCGCTTTGAGTTTTTCACTCTATCTCTATTTATAGTAATATGACTTTTTTTGATCAAGTTAACTTGAGATGATGCCTAAGTATGTGGGCTTCACTTGGTGCCATAAGGCCTTTGAGCTTGGGAGTCATCGACAAAGTCTTGCTACATGGGTTAATTTGATTAACTTCAATATCAATTAATATGGAAACATTTTAAAAAAAATCAAAAAAAATACTCATATTAGGATTAAATTTGATTCCACCTAGAACTTCCATGATTTCCCCCTTGAATGAAAATGAACCCCCATATCTATTGTGATTCACAACACATCATTTTACCTAATTGAGTTGGATGAAGTATGATGATGTATTTCATCAAAGGAATGGGATTTTTATTGGTATATTCTTTTAAATTTATCTTGTTTTAAATTATTTTGATAGGTTATAAAGATATATTTGTGTGTAGTTTACATTGTGAGCACTATTTGTTATAATCTGTTTGGAAAAAAAAGAATTCAAATATAATCTTCGAATTATTTTCTCGAGACTAGAAAATCTCATGTTGGAGGGTGTGATTATCCAATAAAAACACATATTTTAATTAAATTTTAATGTTATTAAATGTTCATTTTTTATCTTATGGGCCTGAGTTAGTGGATTTTAACTTTGAACATCCATTCTCATCATTTGCGCACTTCATGCCTAATGTACACCAATTTAGGCCTAATGATTCATCTGATTTTAAGGAATTTAATTATCTATATTTTGATTTTATATTTTGGGAAATCGATCTATACTTAAATGTGAACATTTTTCATTCAGGTATCAATGGAGGATTCATAAATGATGATGGGGATATTTTTCAATGAAAGGAAACAATTCTGGAAAAGGCAGATTAGACAACAGCCCACCGATGAGAATGTGGGGCCCACAATACAGGCCCAATTAATCCAAAATTTAGTGGGATTATATAAGAAATATATCATAACAAATTATTCTTCAAGATCCAGTGCTAATTCGGCCTCCATGGTGGTTATTAAGGCAGCCCAAATAGAATATCAAAATCTGGGCTAGAATCTGCATCCCAGAATGTTATCCCACTAAATCGTCCATAACTCCTGCTCCATAACTCCGAATGAGCCCAAAGTTTACATATGTCTAGAAGAAATAAGATTACACAAAAGACTCTTCTATGTCCCACTGATGTTCGGCGATATGCTTTCCCATACAGGATAATCTTTCCAGGGGAGATAAGGAGGATAAAAAGTCAAGGAGGGAATCAATTTCTCCACTACTTTCCACCACCCTAAGGCCTAAATTAATTTAATAATTGGGCATACATTGATTGAGGCTCGTCCTAAGTCTTACCAATTTCATAGTTAAGGCATTGGTGGTGAGGGGGAAGGAATCTCTTGTTTTTGATATAATGTTATTATGACAATGTTCCTTTGTAATGTTTTCAATTTCCATGTAAGTTTCTTTTTGTATTTCTATGTTCTTAATCAACATATTTCTCTTCTATTCTTCCCATTTCTTCATTAAAACTCTATAATCACAAATCATAGTGATATATCAGTGTTGTGGTGAATTAGTTCACACATAGGTGTGAATTTCGTTCACACACACTGAGGAGTGCTCGTTATTTCTGTGGTTTTAATTTCATCAATCCAATTCTGGTAAGTCATCTTCCACCCACCATTGAGAGTATACCATAAATGGAGGGATAACCCTTTAATTTTTTGATCATAGTAATATGAAAAGTCTGGATTGAATGTTATTTTATGAACTAATTGTTGTTAATTGGTTAACTAATTTAAAACTTCCATTCTTCAGTTATTTCCACTCTTCATCTTCACTGTGTTTGAGGAAGCTAAATCCAAGTACTAAAATGACTATATACCTTATAGAGATCATGAATTTGGTTCTATAAGTATGTAGTGATTTAGTAATTGAGTTTATTTATCATCAAACCATAAAATGGTGAAGGTGGTGTTATTTTGAAGAATGGATTCATCAAGAATTAATAAAACTGAAATTGTCTAAAGAAGTAAAATTCATTCAATCCACCCAGAGCATAATCCTAAGATTAACCCATTTTCATTGAATTGAATTCACTTAGGTTTCTTAGTGTTATTTTAAAAAATCTAAAATCAAAACCAAGTTGGCCACTTCATATCCAAAAATCCATCTCATAGGTTGTGTGTCTTAGGTATGTTCTTAGGTCTTAGTGGATTCAACAACCCAAGATAGACTATAAGGACCATTCTACCTTCATCTCTTGGGTAAATTTGAGCATGAATCAAGAAATTACATGACACATAATTTTATATGAGATTACTTCTACAATTGTTTATATATTTATGTCTTGGATTTTTATCTTCTGTCTAATTGAATTACTACTTCCTCTATTTAATGATATGTTTACTACTACTATGTTGCACTCTAACATGAGGGAATAGTCTCCCCATGGACACACCCTAAGACCTCACTACAAGTCAGTAGCCTCTGGAATTTGGGGAGATGTTCTTGAGTCCATGTGACTCACTGTCTTAGGGCATCGTTTAGTAAAAACTGAGTACGGATGTTATAATATGAAACACTTCCCTCATACTTCCCTAAATCCAGCCACTATAAATCACACAACTTCCTCTACCACTGATCATCCTGCTCAACCAGATCAACTCTATAGTGATCAACTGGATCATCCTGCTAAACTTTAGATTCTTGAGCCACATGTGGAATAATTCTAGGATCCATAGCTAAAATAGGAATCAAAGGTTTCCTAAACCCAATAGTATTTAATTTTATTTAGATTCATTTAATTCATTTTAATTTATTTTTAACTTACCAAAACCACCCAATTCAAGCATGACCAAAAGTCATCATGATGCATATACCTCCCCTAGGTCTCTACCCTCAAATCAATTCCACCTTACTTTTCCATTCATTAATCTCATATTTCATGCACTAGATTAGAGGGGGCCCTAAAATCCTATGTCCTAGAAATTTTCCCTGGACAATTTCATGCACCAAGGTAAATTGGTATTGTTTCCATACCAAACCATGAAATCCTCATTGTTACTAACTCCAAATTTCTTCCTATATTTAAACCATCACCTATGATACCACTATTTCATGACCCACTCCCTCCAAAGATATCATAGTAAGGGGAGAGAGATAATGACCACCAAGTCCTTCCTCCAGTAAGCACTGGGTTGGATACTAGCACTGAGGGTATAAAAATCGCATGAAATGGGAAGAATTACCCTCTATAACAATATTGGATCAGGGGATAAGATGAATAATCCAAAAAAAACTTCATGGAATAATATAAAATAAACCAAAACCATCCCACAAATTCATTTATAAATAATACTGATATAGAAAAAATTCTCCAAAATAAATACCCAAAAGCAAAGATAAAGTAGCGACATGACAGTTATCCAAGGGTTTGATTTAGTAATGTCTAGAATGGTATATGTAATCCTCCAAGAAATATAAAAAATGAATATATATTGGGTGAGCATATAGATATACTCAATAAGAAAACCAAATTCTCTTATGTACATGTAAAATAATCATATTAATACAACCATGAGCAGAACAGTAGAACCAACATCACCTAAATAGGTAAACTATCCATCCCAACCTCACAATGGAACACTCACCAAATAATAAAATCCAAAATATATAATATAACATGAGTCTCATTGATAGAGGGTACCCTACACTGCTTTCCTACTGGTATGCCACTCTCACACCCCAACATCGTACATATTGGCACTTCCATATCTTCTAAATACCACACTACCCCACAAGAATAGTCACATCACATCATTCCCAAAAACACCTAGGATCAGCACCCCACAAGCATGGTCACATCAAGTCTCACCTAAAAACACATGGGCCAAAACACATCCACAACCATGACCATAGCAGTAGGGTATCGTGAACATTAATTACATCAACCTAATTCCCTCCTTATACCATGAATGACCCCAACCATAAGACACACCATCCCATATCATCCCACCCACAAACACCTAGGCTACATCACATATCTCCCAAAGACACCTAGGTTAACTTCCCCATAGGCACGCCCACATCACATCTCACCCAAAGACACTTGGGATATCCCAACCACCATCAAATTCACTATCATACCTCTGACCATCATAGCATGTGCAATGCCTACCTCAATTGGAAGAGAGAGTGGGAAATAGAGGTTACCCAACTATCCATCCTCCTCACTAGATGTTCGAAAAAAACACCCCTTATATAAATATTATTTTAGAAGCTTAGTTCTATATGTGGGTGGGGAGCATATAGAAATGAAAAGGAATATACAAGTACATACATATAGTCACACATAATCCTAAATTATGGGTTAAAAACCAAAAATATAACCAACTCACCACATCAACACTTTTACTACTACCTCTAAATGTATAACACCACACAAGCCACAAGCCACAACTCACACCACCAACCAATCCTAACATCCAGCCCATTCATTTAATTATTAATCATCAACCAAATTTAACCACACATCCCATCATTTATTTATTTTCATTAATCATTTCCATCCCATTAACAAAACCAAACCCCAACCATTTCAATCAATGTTATATAATTTATTCCATCACTACCTAGGAATCTATAACAACAAAACCACACATCACAAGCATCTCATCAACCCCATTTTACTATCACCTAACCACCCCCAAAGGCATGAAAAAAAACCACCACCTCACCACCCCAAAAGAACAGTCAAACAACCACCACCTCAGCACCCTAAAAGAATGTACAAAAAAAACCCAACTCACCACCCTAAAAGCACAACCACATCTCACCCATCAACCCCACATCACATTTTAACCACACATCACCACCCCATAAGTATGGTTACACATCACAACACATCAAAGATCATTTTACCAATTTAAAAAATGGGATTTTATCATATTTCACTTTATTTTAGGGGAATTATCACCCATTTCATAATTTGTGGCCAACAATTTTGTTAAAAAAATATAAGTGGTCAGATAATTTTCATTTTAGGGTGATATCACAACAATCACAACAAATATAGCAGTCATAAAAAATATCATCTAGCACACAAAAATCCCCCAATGGGCACAATTTTTAGTGGGGCATCAAGATCATTCAATCTATCATATCACAATAATAACAAGGCTCTAAAAACATGTGAATCATTGACATTTTCCCCCTTTAATTTCAATTAATCATTTCATTATCTTTAATTAATCTATAAAAACCATCCCTCTTAGATAAAAAAATCAAACCCCTCCTGAATCTTACACAATAAAGATAAATGAAGGATTACCTGCCTCAAAGAAGCTATTCTGGATCATTGCACACTTCAGGGAAAAGAAGAAATGCTTGTAAACCACAACCGCATCACGAGATCATGAATCAACTTAAATCGCATCCAAGGATCATAAAAACATATCCCAACTCACTCCCTAAACCAAAACAATGTCACCACAGCAAATCCCTTGGAAAAGAATGGAAGAATATAAGGGGATAAAGGAGAAGCTCTCACCATGGATCGTCAACTGACAACCACTGAAACCAATAGATTGAAGTAGAATAAAGGGGGGATAAAATATCTATAACAACTGGGCCACACCCACCATTTTCCCTGCAGACACGTGGTCCCCACCTTGGGGCCCCACACTATAGGGAAAAGAAGAAATGCTTGTAAACCACAACCACATCATGAGATCATGAATCAACTTAAATCGCATCCAAGGATCATCAAAACAAATCCCAACTCACTCCATAAACCAAAACAACATCACCGCATAAAATCCCTTGGAAAATAATGGAAGAAAACAAGGGGATAAAGGAGAAGCTCTCACCATGGATAATCAACTAACAACCACTAAAACCAACAGATTTAAGTAGAATAAAGGGGGGATAGAAGATCTGTAATAATTGGGCCCCACCCACCAGTTTCCCCGCAGACACGTGGTCCCCACCTTAGGGCCCACCCACATGCTCAAACGGGTCATCTGACTAATGATAGTCCCCATAGGCCAACACATGTCCCTTCCAGTGTGCTTTGTCCTCACTCACACGCACCCTAAGAAACTTCCCAGAAGGTCACCCATCCTGATCACTACTCCAGGCCAACCAGGTTTAACTGTAGAGTTCTAATCAGATAGGCTCTCGAAAAATAAGGTGCACCTAGATGACATGAGTCATATCATTTAGTCATTTAACCCTTTATCATTCTGAGGTGTTACAATCCCCCCCCCCCCTTTTAGAGCACAACGTCCTCATTGTGGGCCCTAAATCTCAACCCAGGCAGTGCACCACACTTAAGGATAGGTACCACCTCTGATACCAAATGTAACAACTGGGTCCTGGTGACAGCACAAACACCCTACCTTAACATGGTCGTCGGGTCCTAGCCCACCAGGTACCACCAGTGTGCTTTGTCCCCATAGGCCAACACATGCCCTTTCCAGTGTGGTTTTTCCTCACTCACACACACCTTAAGAAACTTCCTAGAAGGTCACCCATCCTGATAACTACTCTAGTCCAAGCACGTTTAACTATAGAGTTCTAATCAAATAGGCTCTCGAAAAAGAAGGTGCACCTTGTTGACAAGATTCATATCCTTTAGTCATTTAACCCTTTATCATTATGAGGTGTTAAAATCCCCCCCCCCCCCCTAGAGCACAACGTCCTCATTGTAGGCCCTAAATCTCATCCCAGGCAGTGCACCGCACTTAAGGCTGGGTACCACCTCTGATACCAAATGTAAGAACAAGGGGATAAAGGAGAAGCTCTCGCCATGGATCGTCAACTAACAACCACCGAAACTAACAGATTGAAGTAGAATAAAGGGGGGTATAAGATCTATAATAACTGGGGCCCACCCACCAGTTTCCCCATAGACACGTGGTCCCCACCTTGGGGCCCACCCACATGCTTGAACGGGTCATCTGACTAATGATAGTCCCCACAGGCCAACACATGTCCATTCCAGTGTGCCTTCTCCTCACTCACACACACCCTAAGAAACTTCCAAGAAGGTCACCCATCCTGATCACTACTCTAGGCCAACCACGTTTAACTGTAGAATTCTAATCAGATAGGCTCTCGAAAATGAAGTTGCACCTTGTTAACATGAGTCATATCATTTAGTCATTTAACCCTTTATCATTCTGAGGTGTTACAATCCCCCCCACCCCCTAGAGCACAACGTCCTCATTATGGGCCCTAAATCTCAACCTAGGCAGTTCGCCGCACTTAAGGATGGGTACCACCTCTGATACCAAATGTAACAACTGGGTCCCGATAACAGCACAAACACCCTGCCTTAACATGGTCGTCAGGTCCTGGCCCACCAGGTACCACCAGTGTGCTTTTTCCCCACAGGACAACACATGTCCTTTCCAGTGTTCTTTGTCCTCACTCACACACACCCTAAGAAACTTCTCATAAGGTCACCCATCCTGATCACTACTTCAGGCCAAGTAAGTTTAACTATAGAGTTCTAATCAGATAGGCTCTCAAAAAAGAAGGTGCACCTTGTTGACATTAGTCATATAATTTAGTCATTTAACCCATTATCATTCTGAGGTGTTACAATCCCCCCCCCCTAGAGCACAACATCCTCATTGTGGGCCCTAAATCTCAACTCAGGCAGTGCACCACACTTAAGGCTGGGTACCACCTCTGTTACCAAATGTAACAACTGGGTCCCGGTGACAGCACAAACACCCTGTCTTAACATGGTCGTCGGGTCCTGGCCTGCCAGGTACAACATCCTCATTGTAGGCCCTAAATCTCATCCCAGGCAGTGCACCGCACTTAAGGCTGGGTACCACCTCTGATACCAAATGTAAGAACAAGGGGATAAAGGAGAATCTCTCACCATGGATCGTCAACTAAAAACCACCGAAACTAACAGATTGAAGTAGAATAAAGGGGGGTATAAGATCTATAATAACTGGGGCCCACCCACCAGTTTCCCCATAGACACGTGGTCCCCACCTTGGGGCCCACCCACATGCTTGAACGGGTCATCTGACTAATGATAGTGCCCACAGGCCAACACATGTCCATTCCAGTGTGCCTTCTCCTCACTCACACACACCCTAAGAAACTTCCAAGAAGGTCACCCATCCTGATCACTACTCTAGGCCAACCACGTTTAACTGTAGAATTCTAATCAGATAGGCTCTCGAAAATGAAGTTGCACCTTGTTGACATGAGTCATATCATTTAGTCATTTAACCCTTTATCATTCTGAGGTGTTACAATCCCCCCCCTAGAGCACAACGTCCTCATTGTGGGCCCTAAATCTCAACCTAGGCAGTGCGCCGCACTTAAGGATGGGTACCACCTCTGATACCAAATGTAACAACTGGGTCCCGATGACAGCACAAACACCCTGCCTTAACATGGTCGTCAGGTCCTGGCCCACCAGGTACCACCAGTGTGCTTTTTCCCCATAGGCCAACACATGTCCTTTCCAGTTTTCTTTGTCCTCACTCACACACACCCTAAGAAACTTCTCATAAGGTCACCCATCCTGATCACTACTTCAGGCCAAGTACCTTTAACTATAGAGTTCTAATCAGATAGGCTCTCGAAAAAGAAGGTGCACCTTGTTGACATGAGTCATATAATTTAGTCATTTAACCCATTATCATTCTGAGGTGTTACAATCCCCCCCCCCCTAGAGCACAACATCCTCATTGTGGGCCCTAAATCTCAACTCAGGCAGTGCACCACACTTAAGGTTGGGTACCACCTCTGATACCAAATGTAACAACTGGGTCCCGGTGACAGCACAAACACCCTGTCTTAACATGGTCATCGGGTCCTGGCCTGCCAGGTACCACCAGTTGCCCCGCAGACACATGGTCTCCACCCTCGGGCCCACCCACGTGCCCGAACAAGTCATCTAACTAATGATAGTCCCCATATGCCAACACATGACCTTTCCAATGTGCTTTGTCCTCACTCATACAGACCCTGAGAAACTTCCCAGAAGGTCACCCATCCTGATCAGTACTCCAGGCCAAGCACGCTTAACTATAGAGTTCTAATCAGAAAGGCTCTTGAAAAGGAAGGCGCACCATGTTGACATGATTCGTATCATTTAGTCATTTAACCCTTTATCATTCTGGGGTGTTGCAAGATCCTATTAAGGAACCTAGGGTTCTTCCAAAACAAGAGTTAGAATGGGTATGAACAAGTGAAAAGGATTCAGCCAAGAGAGGACTTTAAAACCTTTATCTCTCTGGTTTCACAGTGTGTAATACATTTACATGGTGTGTAAACTGTGGGTTTCCTAAAATTTTAAATTTCATAGAAAATCATGTCACCATCAGCCTTTATTTAATAAACATCATGATTATACTTACATGGCATGTAATCCATCTCATAGGATCCCCCTCTTCCAATTTAAAAGATGTGAACTAGCCATCTTCACAAGTCGTGAATCGTAATTTCACATCATGTAAACAATACATGGCATGTATTTCCTGAAAAATCTACGTTGTCCCTCCAGGATCAACTGAAAACTCTTGAAACCTCCCCTGAACACCTCCAACTACCAAAACTAGAAATGTAACAGGCTAGGAAGGCACAGAACATTAAATAAGCCTCTTCCCTTATATCCGAGGAGCATGCCCAAGCCATCCCAAACTATGTGGGGTGTCGCATCCCCTACCCGGGGCCCATGTCGTGACTACCCCAAGCCCGCCGCCTTCCATAGGCCAGGGGCTGGCAACTAGCACCAAGGCGTAAATCTCGGTAAAAATGGAAGGCATTGCCTTTGTAAAGTAAAAAAACACCACAGAGAAAGCAAGCAGTAGAAGTAAACACTAAGTAAAAGCTAATACAAAGTAAGTGCGGAAAAGTAAGTGGGCCAGAATACAAACCCAAACTGAAAGTAAAGTACAACTGGAAAGGGAAAACAACAACTAAAAGTAAAGCCACAACGTCGAGCTGTCCACTGGAAGTCCCACCTGAAGGGTGGGTACAGATAGCCTCCACAGCTCCTAGGGTCTAGCTGTCCGCTCCGACTACGTCCCGTCCAGTGATCCACCTCCAGGTACCGTCCTGCTCCGCAAGACTCAACCACGATCAGCGTTGTCCGTTTTCTGCAACCAACACAACGTAGTGCGGGCATAGCCCGTGCAGGGGTGAGTATAAGCTACTCAGTAGGGACCCCGAGACCCCCGAAGGTCTCCCAGAATCCACAAAGGATAATCCACAAAGGAAAGATACAATCACGAAGTAACATCCGACACTACTTAGGTATATTCCCACACATATACCTAAGTCATCAATTCCAGTACGCTCCAACTTCTGAGCCCAAGTACAACCCATTCCACACAGGAAAGAAAAACGTAAATCCACACAGGATAGCACAACACAATCCACATAGGAAAGCAAAACAGGATTCAGCTCACACAGGTATACTTCTTCGTAAGACGATAGAGATGGTCAGATATTTCCACTGATTCATCTAAGTCGTCGGACCCACAAAGGATCGATAGATACTAACCCCCGCAATGACCCACAAAGGATCTGACCCACACAGGATCGATAGGTAACTAACCCCCGCAATGACCCACAAAGGATCTGACCCACACAGGATCGATAGGTAACTAACCCCCGCAATGACCCACAAAGGATCTGACCCACACAGGATCGATAGGTAACTAACCCCCGCAATGACCCACAAAGGATCTGACCCACACAGGATTGATAGGTAACTAACCCCTGCAAAGACCCACACAGGATCAGACCCACACAGGATCTGTAGGCGCTGGCCCACACAGGACCACTGAGCACTGACCCACATAGGATCGGACCCACACAGGATCTGTGGCACTGATCCACGTAGGATCGCTAAGTGTTGTAGTCGTCGCTGTCAAATCCACTGAGGATCTCTGTACAGTCGTCGTCGTAGTCGCAGCCAGCTCTAGGGTTCCCGCACACAGCAAGCTCGTTCGGGAGGGTCCGCTCTACGAGCCGAGAGGCTGATACATCAACTGACACAAAGTCCGAAGTTGATGTATCCAAAAGTTCTGTATCGTCAACAGGAACTCAACGTCGCAGACGGCGCGTCAATCGGACGCCCGGTCCGAGAGTTATTGGCTTTTTCGTTCCAGGGGCCCGGTTGGTTTTTAAGAAAAAACCAACCCGACCGTAATCCACCTATGTCCAAACCTCGGCGGAGTAAGCCAAAAGATCTTTCTCACTTAGAGGAATCCAACAAAGTCAACGGCACGTCAATCGGACGTCCGGAGCTCAAGTTATGAGTGTTTCCGCTTCGAGGGCCCAGTTGGTTTCATGTACGAACCAACCCGGACGAACTCAACGTTCTCCGAAACCTTGAGTGCGATATTCCAAAACGACCGTCTCGATCCAAGGATCGCATCGCAACTGACGGTGCATCGATCGGAGGCCCGTAGCTCAAGATATGAGTAAAAGACCGAAAGGGTCCAAAAATGGGGGGTCTGGGCCCGGACCGACCCGGCCCAACCCCCCTGGATCGGCCCGAACCGGGTCGACCCGACCCAGGTCCGGGTCCAACCCGGATGGCGCGACCCGGCCCAGCCGGCGCGGCCCGGCCCGGCATGGGCGCGACCCGGCTGGCGCTGGCCGGGTGGCCAGCAGGTCGGCTCGGCCGTTACGGCCGAGCGAAGGGGGGGGGGGGCGCTGCCCCCACGTGAAGGTGTCGCGGCCCCACGTGGGTCCGCCCTTGCCAGCGGATGCGGCCGGCTACCGCGTCCCATCCCCCTATGGTCCCGCGCGGTCGCGGGACTGCGCCCTGCCACCGCGGCTTCAGCCGCCGCGGCTCCTTCAGGCGACGCGTCGGCGGGCTGCTCCGCGGACCACCGGACGAGTTCTAGTGGTCGGAATTTTGCACCATCTTCGCCAATGGCCCTATCAGGGTCCGTCATTCACTGCGAGGACCTCACATTGCCTGTGCGGCTTACTTTTTCGTCGCCCGCCAATCCGCTCACCAAGAACGAAGAGTCGGTGGGTTCGGACTTGTTCATTGGTCCTCACCCACCGTGTTAGCGGTTTTTAAAAGTATCACAACAAATATTTAAACAAATCGCGGATATAATCACATAGATTGAAATGAACAAAAACCCCTACCTCAACATTGTCGTCAAACGTGAGTTCATCGCGGAATTGACCGTCGCGTAAGAAGAGGATCGTCGCGTCGCGGAAGGGGCGTCGTTTTCGTCGCAGTACACGGCGTCGCGTAGTCAAACTCCGAGGATTAAAAAACACACAGATTTAATTGCACCATTTAAACCCATGTTGAAGATAAAATTCACAAAGAAATTAAAAGAACCGCAACCCCCTACCTCAATCGGTTTTAGATCGAAGATTGTCGCGGGGAAGGAACGTCGCGGATGAAGCGTCGCGGAAGGAGGATCGTCGGCATCGCGGTACACGGCGTCACGTCGTCGATCTCCAAGGGTTCGGCGTTCTTCTTCGGTGACGATGAGTTCTTCAAGTTCTTTTCATTCTTCGCATTCTTCGCAAAGGAGGATGAAGAACTTCAAGCTTTAGAGTTTCTCCAAATCCTCTCAACAAGCCACCCTCAAGTAAAACAAGTGTTGGTATTATTTTATTCTCATGCCAAAAATTAGAAATTCAAAGTTAAGAAACGAACCACTAATTCGATGAATTAATGGTAACGAATTAACTTCCCAATAAATGAGGCGTTTCTTAACCCAAATAAACACATGGTTTACTTTATTTAAAAGAGGATTTCGCGGGTGCGTTACATAGAGGAAGAGAAACAGTGGGGCTCGTGCGGGCCCCACCTCACAAATATCCTACCAAGTGGGTAGGATATCATGGGTTCCACCTTATCCATTTAACTTAGCTTAAGTGGATTTAAGTGGATTTAAGTGAAATAAAATAAAGTGTCGCACCACTTTTATTTTATTTCTTAACTTAACCCCAAAAAAAATAAAAACCACACCCGAGAAAACGCAACTCTAGAAAAGGCGTTTCTAAGAAAATACCGGCACTGCGATTCCATCAGTGCCCTCAGAATTCGATTCCGAGCATCGGTTCAAAAGTTAGAAAACCCCGCTCGTTCGTTCACTAAACGTACCCGAGCCAAACTTCGGAAAATGATTCCGGGCACACCGGGCCTCAGAATCATGTGCTGTCAGAAACTGCGTTCTTGTAAAATTCCAAATAAAATTAAGAAAAAAAATTTCCTTGAATTTTACGGGTCTTAACATCACTCTCACCTCAGGACTTTACGTCCCCGTAAAGATACATCAAAAACTAGGGAAACAAATGTGGGTACTGAGCACGCATCTGAGCCTCTCACTCCCAAGTGCTATCCTGGAGGTTCCCGTGCTTCCATCTAATGCGCACTAGAGTAATCGACAATCCATGTAGGACCCGCTCTTGTCAATCCTCAATCTCCACCGGGACCTCCACAAAAGTCGCCCCATCATCAACGTCTATCTCCCCATGGTCAATGATATGCGTCGGGTCGTGCACGTATCTCCTCAGCTGAGATACGTGGAAGACGTCGTGCACCTGTTGCAACTGAGGTGGTAGAGCCAGGCGATAAGCCACCTTGCCAATCCTGCTGAGGACCTGGAATGGTCCGATGAAGCGTGGAGACAACTTGCCGCCTTGGCCAAATCTCTGTAACCCACATCGAGGTGAGACACGCAAGAAGACGTGGTCGCCATCCTTGAACTCTAGTGGCCTCCGCCTCCTGTCAGCATAAGACTTATGCCTGCTCTGAGCTGTCCTCATCTGCTCCTGGATGATCTGGACCTTCTCTGTCATGGCCTGGACCATCTCTGGTCCCACAAGTGCTGACTCCCCAGGGTCTGTCCAACACAAAGGAGATCTGCAAGGTCGGTCTTACAACACCTCGTATGGTGCCATCCCGATGGTGGATTGGTAGCTGTTGTTGTACGCAAACTCCACCAAGGGTAGGTGGTCCTCCCAGCTGTGACCAAAGTCGAGGACACATGCGCGGAGCATGTCCTCGAGAGTCTGTATGGTCCTCTCCGTCTGACCATCTGTCTGAGGGTGAAAGGCGGTGCTCAGACGTAGCTGCGTCCCGAACGCCTCCTGCAACCCCTTCCAAAGTTGGGAAGTAAAGCGATCATCTCGATCGGAGATGATAGATGATGGTACACCGTGAAGTCGTACAATCTTCTGAACGTAGAGACGTCCCAAGCTCTCCATTGAGCCCTGCTCTCTGATGGGTAAGAAGTGAGCCGACTTGGTGAGTCGGTCGACAATCACCCAAATGGAGTCATGACCTCTGGAAGTGCATGGAAGTCCAGTCACGAAGTCCATAGATATGCCGTACCACTTCCACTCCAGGACCTCCAAGGGATGTACCAAGCCTGCTGGTACCTGATGCTCTGCCTTCACCTGCTGGCAGGTGAGGCATCGAGAAACGAACTCTACCACAGCCTTATTCATGCCTGGCCACCAGTGTTGTTGTCTGAGATCCCAGTACATCTTCACCACTCCAGGATGTACCGCCAAAGGAGAAGTGTGAAACTCTCTCAGCACCTCCTCCCGAAAAGCAACTGGTACCAAGGTACGTCCTCTGAAAAGGACGTTGTGCTCTTCTCCAAAGTAGAAACCATAAGGTGCCTGTCCTGAGGATATCTGTGCACGTCGCATCTCACAGTCGACGTCCCCACACTATGCCTCTCTGACCCACTGTAGTAGTGTAGGGGAGACTGTGAGAGACTGAAGGAATGCTGCTCCATCTCTATCCATGAAGGATATCTTCAAAGTGGCTAGCTGCTCTATCACCTCCTCAAGTAGTTGAATGCCCGTCCTCCTACTGAGAGCATCGGCTACTACATTCCCCTTCCTAGGAGTATAGACTATCTCAAAGTAATAGTCCTGGAGGAACTCGAGCCATTGCCGCTGTCTTAGGTTTAGGTCCTTCTGAGAGAATATGTACCTGAGACTCTGATGGTCAGAAAAGACTGTAAACCGCTCACCCATCAGGTAGTGTCTCCATGTCTTCAGAGCGAAGACCACTGCTGCTAACTCCAGGTCATGGGTAGCGTAGTTCTTCTCATGCGGCCTCAAATGATGTGATCCATAGGCAATCATTGCCCGCTCCTGAATCAGGACACATCCGAGTTCTGTCCCTGATGCATCACAGTAGACTACGTACCCAACTCCCTCTTCTGGAAGCCTCAAGATAGGGGCGCTGGTAAATCTCTGTCTCAGCTCCTGGAAGCTCTACTGACATCTGTCTGACCACACAAAGGGTTTCCCCTTCTTCGTCAAATCTGAGAGTGTTGCCACAACTCTGGAGAAGTCTGGCACAAATCTCCGATAGTATCCAGCTAGTCCCAAGAAACCCCGCACCTCTGTCACGCTCCTGGGTGGCTCCCAAGCTAGCACTGCCTCGATCTTCGCAGGATCCACTGCAACTCCCGCCTCAGAGATGATGTGCCCCAATAAGTGGAACTCACGTATCCAGAACTGACACTTAGAGATCTTTCCACAAAGCTGGTTCTCTCGGAGTGTGTCTAGTACAACCCGCAAGTGGTAGGCGTGCTCCTCCTCAGTCGTTGAGTAAATCAAAATGTCGTCGATGAAGACCACAACAAATCGATCAAGGTATGGATGAAAGATCCTGTTTATGAGGCCCATGAAAACTGTCGGAGCATTGGTTACGCCGAATGGCATAACCAAGAACTCATAGTGGTCATACCGACATCTGAAGGTCGTCTTCTGCACGTCCTCGTCCTGAACTCTGAGCTGATGATAGCCTGACCTGAGGTCTATCTTTGAGAACCACCGTGCTCCCTTGAGCTGATCGAATAGGTCATAAATCCTTGGTAGCAGATACTTGTTCTTCACTATCACCTGGTTTAGGCGACGATAGTCGACACACAGTCGCAATCTCTCGTTCGCCTTCTTGGCGAACAATATCAGGGAAGCCCAGGGTGAAACACTGGGTAGGATGAATCCCTTGCCCTGTAAGTCCTCCAACTGTACCTGTAGCTCTCGAAGCTCATTAGGGGCCATCTGATATGCTGGAGTGGATATCGAGGCTATCCCGGGGTACAGATCAATATAAAAGTCTACCTCTCTGTGAGGAGGTAGTCCTGGAACGTCGTCTGGAAAGACGTCCGCATACTGATCCACCACTGCAGGAAAACTAGGACTATGCACGTCAACTATTCCAAGGATGAGGCTAGCCAACTGATGAGTGATGGGCTATCCTCTCCTCTGCGGAAGTCCATCCTGTGCTGCGAAGGCTCCCTTCTCACTGGTGAAGGTGAACCTGCTCCCGTCGGTGCGTACACATCACACCTTGCGCCTAATACAATCAATCTGTGCATGGACTGTAGATAACCAATCCATGACCAAGATGATGTCGTAAGGCCTCGACGCCGCTAAAAAAAGATCCCAGCTGAAGCTCTCACCTCCTAGAGTAAGCTCACACTGCTGGCACCAGTGCGTAATCATCGAGTCTGCTCCCGTAGGAGTCTCTAGACGTAAGGATCGAGCCAACGGCTCAGTCAGAATCTCTGAGCTCCAAACAAGGGCAGCGGCTATAAAAGAGTGACTCCCTCCTGTGTCTATAAGAACTGCAGTAAGGGTGGAATAGACATAGATAGTACCTTGAATCATCTCGGGTGCATCATGGTCGTAGGCCTCCGCTTCCTGGAGTTGTGCCTGTCTCTGCCCGCCAGCTCCCTGTGACCGGGGTGGACCTCCTGGTGGTGGTGGTGGTAGATCCTCAAAGCGTCGCCCACCACCTACTGCTCGGCCAGCTCCTCTACCTCATCCGCCTGCTCCTTGCGGACCACCACGGTCGACCCTCTGCCCCTGCCTGGGTGGCCCCTCAACCGTCTGCTACTCCTCGGCACAGTGGGTCGGGCAGTCACGAGCCATTTGGCCCTGCCCGCCACACGTGCAGCACTGCCTGCCTCTCGAAAGACTGGCTTCGCGCTGTGTTCCCCGCACTACTGAGCTAGTGTCCTGAGTTCATCTTCCTGAGGGTCTGGTCTGCTTGGACCCATGAGTCATCCGTCGACTGCCTGCTGCAGAAGACTCTGCTACGTGCCACCCCGCGGTAGGTCTCGCTGCTGATGAAGGCTCAGCAAGGAAGCTCTCGATCAAAAGGGCTCGCTCCAGTACTCCTGCCTGAGTTGTAATGCTGAGGGAGATCATCGATGCCCTGATCTCATGTCTCAATCCCTACTCAAAGGTATGGGCCCAGAAGAATGAGTCTCGTACCATGTCTGTCGAGTAGCGCAAGAGATCGGTAAATCTCATCGAGTACTGGGCGACTGTCAAGCTGCCCTGCCGCAGCTGAAGAAGCTCTTGGATGTGCACCGCACAGAGGGTGGCTGGGAAGAACTCTGAGCGGAAGAGGCTCTCAAATTCCATACAGAGAAGATATGCCTCATCGTGCACCTGGAGAATCAAGCTTCACCATCGGCCCACTGCCGCGTGCATTAGGATCGCTACGAGGATCACTATGAGGTCTTCTAGTGTCCTCACTAACCTGAAAACCCGTACAACTGCCTCCAGCCAGTCCTCGGCGGCCTGAGGGTCCATCTCCCCGTGGAACCTGGGCGGTCACTGGCACTGAAACTCGTGCAGTGCACTAAGGTGACGTGAATCATCAGCGGTCGGGGCTCGAAGCATCGGTGGCTCGGCAGGTAAATGTATCGTCGGTGCCTCAGCTGTCAAAGGGTCCTTTACTGAGGCCTCATCGCTCGGTGGGCTATCGTCACGCTAAACTCTCAGAACCCTAGTTGGCTGCCATCGTGGGGCCATCCTAAAAAGGAAACTGGTGTACCACGGTTAGAACAGTATACCTGGTGAGCTGACACAAAGTAATCACAAAGAAAACTTGAAACTCACACATGCAATCAATGTTTTCACGTATTAAGTCGGAAATCAGAAGTTAGGGTCCTGGTGTACAGATACGTCGTCCACCGCACCAACACTAGACTCCCTGAACTGATAACCACACCCAATACGCTTAACATTATTGCTTTACATAGAAAAAGATCAGAGTCCCAAGTTCTGCGGTAGAACTGAACTCCTCTGATACCAATTTGTCACGACCCGTCCTCGGGGCCCGTGCCGTGACTACCCCAAACCTGCCTTCCATAGGCCAGGGGCTGGCGACTAGCACCAAGGCGTAAATCCTGGTAAAAAGGGAAGGCATTGCCTTTGTAAAGTAAACAAACACCACAGAGCAAGAAAGCATTATAAGTAAACACTAAGTAAAAGCTGATACAAAGTAAGTGCAGAAAAGTAAGTGGCCCAGAATACAAACCCAAACTGAAAGTAAAGTACAACTGGAAAGGGAAAATAGCAACTGAAAGTAAAGCCGCAACGTCGAGCCGTCCACTGGAAGTCCCACCTGAAGGGTGGGTACAGATAGCCTTCACAACTCCTAGGGTCCATCCGTCTGCTCCGAGTACGTCCCTCCCAATGGTCCACCTCCAATTACCTTCCTACTCCGCAAGCCTCAACCACGATCAGCGTTGTCTGTCGTCTGCAACCAACACAACGTAGTGCAGGCATAGCCCATGCAGGGGTGAGTATAAGCTACTCAGTAGGGACCCCGAGACCCCCGAAGGTCTCCCAGAATCCACAAAGAATAATCCACAAAGGAAAGATACAATCACGAAGTAACATCTGACACTGCTTAGGTATATTCCCACACATATACCTAAGTCATCAATTCCAGTACGCTCCAACTTCCAAGCCCAAGTACAACCTAGTCCACACAGGAAAGAAAAACGTAAATCCACACAGGATAGCACAACACAATCCACATAGGAAAGAAAAACAAGATTCAGCTCACATAGGTATACTTCTTCGTAAGACGATAGAGATGATCCGATATTACCACTGATTCATCTAAGTCGTCGAACCCACAAAGGATCGCTAGGTACTAACCCCCGCAATGACCCACAAAGGATCTGACTCACATAGGATCGATAGGTAACTAACCCCCGCAATGACCCATAAAGGATCTGACCCACACAGGATCGATAGGTAACTAACCCCTACAATGACCCACAAAGGATCTGACCCACACAGGATCGATAGGTAACGAACCCCCGCAATGACCCACAAAGGATCTGACCCACACAAGATCAATAGGTAACTAACCCCCGCAAAGACCCACACAGGATCGGACCCACACAGGATCTGTAGGCGCTGGCCCACACAGGACCGCTGGGCGCTGACCCACATAGGATATGTGGCACTGATCCACGTAGGATCTCTGAGTGTTGTAGTTGTCGCCGTCGAATCCACTAAGGATCTCTGTACAGTCATTGTCGTAGTCGCAGTCAGCTCTAGGGTTCCCGTACACACCAAGCTCGTTCGGGAGGGTCCGCTCCACGAGCCGAGAGGCTGATACATAAACTGACACAAAGTCCAGAGTTGATGTATCCAAAAGTTCCATATCGTCAACAGGAACTCAACGTTGCAGACGGCGCGTCAATCGGACGCCCGGTCTGAGAGTTATTGGCTTTTTCGTTCCAGGGGCCTGGTTGGTTTTTAAGGAAAAACCAACTCGACTGTACTCCACATGCGTCCAAACCTCAGAGGAGTAAGCCAAAAGATCCGTCTCACTTAGAGGAATCCAATAAAGTCGATGGCACGTCAATCGGACGTCCGGAGCTCAAGTTATGATTGTTTTCGCTCCGAGGGCCCGGTTGGTTTCGTGTACGAACCAACCCGGCCAAACTCAAAGTTCTATGAAACCTTGAGTGCGATATACCAAAACGACCATCTCGATCCAAGGATCGCATCGCAACTGACGGTGCGTCGATCGGAGGCCCGTAAATCAAGTTATGAGTAAAAGACCGAAAGGGTCCGAAAACGGGGGGGCTGGGCCCGGACCGACCCGGCCCAACCCCCTTGGGTCGGCCCGAACCGGGTCGACCCGACCCGGGTCCGGGTCCAACTCAGATGGCGAGACCTGGCCCGGTCGGCGCAGCCCGGCCCGGCCAGGGCATGACCCGGCTGGCGCTAGCCGGGTGGCCAGTAGGTCGGCTCGGTCGTTACGGCCGAGCGAAGCGGGGGGCGCGCTGTCCCTGCGTGAAGGTGTCGCGGCCCCGCGTGGGGCCACCCTTTCCAGCGGACGCGGCCGGCTGCCACGTCCCGTCACCCTCTGGTCCCGCGCGGTCGCGGGACCGTGCCCTGCCGCCGCTGCGGCTCTTTCCGGCGGCGCGCCGGGCGCCGCCGCCACCTGCCGCCGTGCCGGCGAGGCGCGCTGGCGGGCTGCTCCGCGGACCACCGGACAAGTTCCGGTGGTCTTAATTGCACGTCGTCTTTTCCAATGTCCCTCCCGGGGTCCTTCCTTCACTGCGAGGACCTCACATCGCCTGTGCGGCTTACTTTGTCGTCGCCCGCCAATCCGCTCACCAAGAACGAAGAGTCGATGGGTTCAGATTTCTTTGTTGGTCCACACCCACCGTGTTAGCGGTTTTTAAAAGTCTCACAACAAATATTTAAACAAACCACGGATATAATCACATAGATTAAAATGAACAAAAACCCCTACCTCAACATTGTCGTCAAACGTGAGTTCGTCGCAGAATTGACCGTCGTAGAAGAAGAGGATCGTCGCGTTGTGGAAGGGGTGACGTTGTCGTCGTGGTACACGGCGTCGCGTATTCAAACTCTGAGGATTAAAAAACACACAGATTTAATTGCACCATTTAAACCCATGTTGAGGATAAAATTCACAAAGAAATTAAAAGAACCGCAACCCCCTACCTCAATCGGTTGTTGATCGAAGATTGTCGCGGGGAAGGAACGTCACAGAAGAAGCGTCGCAGAAGGAGGATCGTCGGCATCTCGGTACACAGCGTCGCATCGTCGATCTCTGAGGGTTCGGCGTTCTTCGTCGGTGATGATGCGTTCTTCGCATTCTTCACGTTCTTCGCGTTCTTCGCGTTCTTCGCGAAGGAGGATGAAGAACTTAAAGATTTAGAGTTTCTCTAAATCCTCTCAACAAGCCACCCTCAAGTAAAACAAGTGTTGGTCTTATTTTATTCCCATACCAACAATTAGAAATTCAAAGTTAAGAAACAAACCATTAATTCGATGAATTAATGGTAATGACTTAACTGCCCAATAAATGAGGCGTTTCTTAACCCAAATAACTGCACGGTTGACTTTATTTAAAAGAGGATTTCGCGGGTGCGTTACTTAGAGGAAAAGAAATGGTGGGGCTCATGAGGGCCCCACCTCACAAATATCCTACCAAGTGGGTAGGATATCGTGGTTTCCACCTTATCCGTTTAACTTAGCTTAAGTGGCTTTAAGTGGCTTTAAGTGAAATAAAATAAAGTGTCGCACCACTTTTATTTTATTTCTTAACTTAACCCCAAAAAAATTAAAAACCACACCTGAGCAAACGTAACTCCGGAAAAGGAGTTTCTAAGCAAATATCGGCACTCCAATTCCATCGGTGCCCTTGGAATTCGATTCCGAGCACCGGTTCAAAAGTTAGAAAAACCTGCTGGTTCGTTCACCGAACGTACCCAAGCCAAACTTTGGAAAATGATTCTGGGCACACCGGGCCTCGGAATCAGGTGCCGTCAGAAACTGCGTTCTTGTAAAATTCCAAAGAAAATTAAGGAAAAAAAAATTCCTTGAATTTTACAGGTCTTTACACAAACTATGTAGGGGGTTGCATTGCATACTCTCAGATCTGTGTAGTGTGTACATGGAATCCCAAACTATGTGAGGGCTACATACCCTACCTACGGATCTATGGATCATGTTCATGAAATCTTAAAGTATCATTACCACACAATGATCTTGTACCATATCATCAATATTATGGCCCCTCTATGAGTGTTTATAGTTTAATTTATATCAAGACCACTCCATGAGTTTTTACCATTTCATTTATATTACGACGGCTCCATGATAATTTACCATTTCCTTTATATCATGTACCTGATGAATCCACCATCTTGGGGCCTCATAGATAAAATAAACATTGGACTAAGGGAATCCAATATCCTCGAAAGCATACACATTAAATAAATATGATATTAGTGGAATCAATCATTCCCAAAACCTCACATTATGTTTACAATTTACCACAACCATTTATTATTCAATCTTTCACTTTATCATTTTACCAAGGTAAGGTTAAATAATAACACTGTCAATCCCCATGTCCTAAGGAGACTCTTGGAATAACCTCCTAGATCCCCTATACTAACCTCTATAGGGTAAACATCAACTAGGGAAGCTACCAAGGTCTCCTAAGGCATACCTCACATGAGACACCCTACTAAGGGTCCTCTAATCCATTTCATGTTGTATGGTCCAAGCCCACCACTTAAGGGAACAACATCCCTTGACATTTCCTTAATCATATCTCAGACACTATGGCCTCCCAAGTCTATATAGTTCACCCACGGGTCCCAAGGTGACACCCAAGGCCCACTCTCCCTAGTTTATTATGGATCCCTACCCAAGGAAAGTAACTAAGGAACCTATATCTAGGTCATTTAATCCTTGCTCATTTATTTCACCCAATTATATCTCATTTGATTCATATACCTCCTCGATCTTTATATTTTATAAGGAACATTGTCATAATCAAGGAATCAAACATCTACACTCACGGTAATCAATCCAGTTCCCAAGGTCCCTCATGACCATGACACTTTGTTCAATTTAGACGTAGTCATTTAATTTCAATTTAACAACCCATTTAATTTTAAATTAAACAATTAATTAAATTCAGATTGTTTTATCTAATGAAGTGGTGAGAATTAACACATCACATTACTTTGTATAAATAAAAAATGGAGCTACCATAGGGAATATGCAAGGAACCATCTACCACATTATAGAATCCAATCACTTTTCAATTCACTACCAAAAAACTCTGCGAAGGATTTCAAATCCCATTCACATCAACTAGTTTTCATCAACTCACAAGTGTCCCTAACTCAAACCAAAACATCCAAAACAATTAATTATAACATTTATAATTAATTAACCAATTTATTTATAAATAGGTATAATACATATAAACTCATAGGATACTCTTTCTACACTGGAACCATAACTAGTCACACCTGGTGGGATACATGGCACATACTTGGTCCTATATCAAGAACAAACCATAACACACAATAATGCAACAATCAAAAAATGAAATTAATTTTAATAAAAAACCTTAATAAGTTTGTAAATGTGTCCTAAATCCATATAATTGATGAGTTACAGTGGGTATACATCACTAGCGGACACCCTTTATACATGTTGAGAAAAAGGCCCGAGAGAATTAGCTTATTCCACCATACTCTGATGGGATTAGAATCAAAAACCTAACTGGTGAATAGAGAAATTAGAAACATGAGGATTAAATTGAGGGAGGATAATGAAGAGGGAGACTTACCATGAATCGATGAAGAGTTACATTGGAACACCACCCAAGACTATGGGGTTGAAGAAAACAAGGGAGAGCCCACCTGGTCAGTATGCACATGAGAGGGGGGAAGGAGGGGTTTCCCTCTCTAAAAACTAAAGGGGAGAAAAAAATACCCCATAAAACACTATTAGAGAGATGATAGGTCTAACCTAGAAGTCTTCTATGCTACCTCCCAACCCACTGGTGAGCCGGTGGTTGGCCCTCTGCTGGCTGATTGTTACTTTAGCAGTCTGGCCACCCCAACCACTACTCTGATGCTCACTTGAGCCTCTATGTGACCTTTGGATCCAAACACCTTATCAAAAATAAATCTTTTAGGATGTTACAAACATCAGTATTCTATTCTAAACCTCAATTTAAAATTTTACCACTCGACATGCCGAAATTCAATATCCCACTAAAATTCACGACTTGTATGGAAAGAGTGAATTTATAAATTCCCCTCCATAACACTTTTTATCCTAGATAATCCTTAATGGTAATATAATCATAAATAATGACCCACGTCGGTAATCATTTAAATTCTATTAGGTTTCGCCCCATTCTTGACACCCAATTGGCATCCTTAGCACAACTCAAAATACAAGGTGCACCAAGAAATATCCCCCAATACACTACTCATTGTTATCACTAAATCATCAAGAAAACACTCCATGGCCCCTTTACATCCTGAGATACCCAAGATTCATTTTCTAATTAACCATCAGGCCTATTTCACTCACCACCATAAGGATAAACTCACAATGGATGATTTAAAATTGTAGTTCTCCCCACTACTGAAATTTCCAATCAAAATACAACATCATCACTCTAACAATATGACTGGTGTGGTTTCTATCATACCAAACCCAAAAATATGTGAAAACTAGGGGAAAATATGATACTTCTTTTCTCTCCCAATTTACAAATCAAAACGGGTGATTCTCTATCATCTAATCACCGATACAAATATTTCATATTTTTCATGTAAAGTCTTGGAAAATACTCAAGATGCACCTATTGGATCTGATATGATGTTTTGGATGTAGTTTACAAATGCCACATCCAATTACACACAAAAATAGCAATCATATCTCCTCAGACCGACTATTCATAAAAATTATCTATCTCTCTAACTTCCAAGTGATCAAATCACCCAATCACAATGACTTGTGTCTTGGGGGAATCCCATAATAATCCAAACATGGTAAAAAAAATATAAACCCAGCCCTTAATGGAATTAAATGGTTGGATTCTCAACCAACCAAGTTCATCATTGTGTTATACCACAAGCACCAATGCACCACCGATCTGAAGCACCCTCGAATCATCCTAAGTTCATCCTAATCCATATGCCCATATTCGGAATTTATCCAACATCACATTTGAAACTTTACATATGGAATTAATCTAGTAATTCAAATAAATTTTCATCAATCTACTCAAAAACATCCAAATGCATTCACAACCATCTAATGACTAGGCTCTCTACATCAACGACCCTTATGAAGAAAGGTTCATATGACCATGGATGATATGATACCACCTTCCATGGGACTACATCCATAATTTATTTACTAGATCTAAACAGAAATATAAATGACCCATGCTCCATCTATTACTAAATGCAATTACTAGACGTGGCCAAATCCACCCATAAAAAAGTATAGACATGAAATATTAATTTCCACCAATACTTGGCTCACAGGAACATCATCCATGGCCTCTTCCTAAATATCCATCATTAATGAATGTTTCACCCTCCAACAGCCAATAGTATACTCCCCACCATCTGGACTCCATTATATTGCTCCTCAAGAGAAAACTTAGTAGGATCCAACATGAACACACACATGTTTATCCCCCAAACCATGCTTAGGGGTGTAAATGATATAGTGGTACTTGTAAGCTACATGAGTTCAACTAGAAAAATACTCGAATTCGACTCAATTTTTTTTCAACTCAAGATCAAAATAAACCTACCCGAGTACTTGTTCTAGTCAAGTTAGAGTATTGAAATAATGTAATAGAGTATCTCATGAGCTTATTCAACTAGTCAAAATTTTAATATATAAATTAATAATCATATATATATTTTATTTTTAGTTAATTAATAATAATTTTATTATATATATATATTGTAAAAAATAACCTAATCCACTCCCTCTCACTCGACTCTCCCTCCCTCCCTCCCGATTCCCTCTCTAACTCCTCCCCAACTCTCCATCCTGACCTGGTGTACATCCACACCCTCCCTTCATTCCTCTATTTTGACTGTCACAACCTCTCATTGATCGGCCAGCGATGACATCCCTCCCTTGACCTCATATTATCACTCGGCCCACCACTCCCTCACACCCACCCCCTTACTCCTCGACCTTCCTCACATCACATCAAAGTCATTGGTTGGTATCTCCTCTACACTTTCCACCATCATATCCCCTTTCCACCCCCTCAACCTACCCATTCATGATCTCCCATGTTTTTGTTGACAACCATCGCTCCCCCTAGTTTCAATTCCCCAGGTTTTTCCTAATCATATTGATTCCTTTTATCCCTATAATTCTATATCACTATAAAGATTTTATTTTTAAACCAATATATTCATTTATCAACTTATTTACTTATGCATACTATTTTTTGATTATAATCTTTTTTGATTTTAATTAGGTTTAAAATACTAGATTTTGAAATCATTTTTTCAGTTCTTGAACATTGAATTTATCTTTTCTGGTTTTTGGTTTAATTTACTCTTTGGTTTTTGGATGTTTTTTTGTTTGTGGATTTGATTTTTTTATGAATTTGTTTGGCTGGGTATCAAAAAAACCACTGTATTTGTTCTTTTTTGATGAACCTAAATTTATAAATAGTGAATTGATTATTGAATTTAGTTTTATTCTCTATATAGTATGTTTATTATTTTTAAAAATTGATTATTCTTGTTTTTCAAATGATTTTTTTGTTTGTCAATAAAAATTTAGTGTTTCCAATATGTTTTGAATTTTCTTTTTATTTTTCAAATGATTTATTATATGCATTTTTTATGAGCATAATTTTATTTCTAGTTATGTTATTTGATAAGAGAAATTTGTGTAGGGGATTGATGTTGTAATATTCATTATGTGAAAAAAACATGATAAAGTGACTATGTTTAATTTATTTTTGTTATTATATATCTATTTATTTTATTTTATTTTATGAAATCATTAATTTTTTTATTTTTTTATTTTTTCAACTATGAAAAAAGAAATAAAAGAAATTGAGATTCCATTAAATTTTTTGAATGTTACATAATATGATATGTTATCCATCACTAGTTAAAGGTATTTTTATGGATGAACATAATTTTTTCACATATTTATTAGTTTTTTTATCAAGTCATAACAATTTCTAATATTATATGCAGTGATAATATAAATTGAAGTTTTAACCTTTTGATTAGATATATTGGTATATATTCTATCTATAAAATTGATTAAAAAAGACCAAAAAAAAAATGTGTGACTCAATCATGGTTTCCTTTTTATCTCTAATTTTTTTGTTCAACTCATGTTATAGTTTATTATTTTATAATTTTTTTAATATATGTTTCATTTAACATTTTTTTTAGTATAGGATTGTGTATGAATAAAAATGGTTGTCTCATTTGGTGTTTAGTAAGTTTCTATACAGATTTATCAATTTTTTAATTTTGTTCAGTAAAAATGTTTTATTTGGTAGTCAAGATTCTAGCTTCAATACATCATTTTATTTTTTTTTACTATATTTCAAATTTTAGATTGTGTAGTAATCTAGTTTCTCAATATTACCATATAACTTAAATGGAAGTTGTAGAGCATGCAACTTGTGATAGTATTTTTTATTTTATGGTTCCATACTAACATTATGCATTTTTCAAACTATTGTAAGTAGTTTTTAGTATAATGTTTTCAGAAACTAAATAATACCTATTTTTCAAGTACATTTAATGATTTTATGACTATTTTTTTTTATGATTCATGGAATTCCTTAGGCTTTTTACTCTTTTTTTCCCAAAAACCAAAAAATAATGTTGGGTGGAATTTATGCGTAGGGTTATGTACATGTCATTAGGTTTCTAGTTGAATTAATTTTTTATATTTGGTGCAACATTTCATTTTCTTATTATTACTTTCATAGAGATAATGCTAGTGCATTATATTTTCTGAAATATGGATGAGATTTTTTCATTACAAAATTTTGAAGGTTGTTGTTGTTAACATGTCCTAGTTTAAGGTCTCTCCAGAGCCCAGGTTCCATGAACTATTATGGGTTTAGTGTTGAATCAAATGGTAACCCTTGTGATGGATATCTGCTAGTTGTGGAATCAAATGAAGGAATGGTTTAATATTTATAAAGGCATGAATTGGATGGGAAAATATTATTTGAGTGGGTTCTAAAGGTTTCTGCAGTTCAAGCTATGATTGGAAGAGTATGGAATTTGAATCCATGGTGAAAAACCTATGAATTTTTAGGTAACATGTTTTTTTAGTTCATTAATGAATGAAAAAAATAAAAGGTGATATGTATGTCATCCATTGGTATGTGTGGGTTCTGGTTCATTTGGATTGACACTGTTTCATGGATGGGTACTTCGCTGATTATTTTTTTGGTTGTAAGAAAAATATAGTGGTAAATAAAAATCAACCCTGTTATTACCAAAAAAATGATGAAAATATATTTATGGGAAACACACATACACACCTACACACTCACATGGGTTTATATTTTTATTAGGAAAATATATTCTTTTGAAAAAAAAACTTATACTTGTTTTAAAAAATATTTTTTCTATGTTCTTATTGAAAAGTATGCAAGTGTGTCATTTTTTAGTTTTTTATTCAATCAGTTTTTAAATAATTATCTTTAGCATCATTTCAATATATGAAGTTGTATTTGATTCTTTATTTTTTTTATTGTGGATGATGATGTTTTGTTACTATATGGTGTATGTTGAGTAATATGAAAGGATGTTGTTTTATTTTTCTAGGCATGTGTTTTAAAATATTGTCTTATTTTTTATGTTTTTAATTTATTTTTAAATTTCCTTTAATTATATTTATTAATATCTGAAAATATTTATTTTAATTATATTGATATATTGAATAGTCAAGCTTGCACAACTAGAAAATTTGGCTATATCTACAGTCAAAAACCATGGCCATTACCTATAGCCACGGTTCAGCCAGTCATGGAACCTATTGGCATGGATATAGGATCAAACCTATATCCACAGTTTTAAATAATAGATATAATTATATATCCATGGTTTTAAATCAAACCATTTATATAAAGTCTAAATAAATTGTGAGCATCTGGATTTGAACCTTGGACCTCCGCTTTCGACACCAGGAACTTAACCGCTTTCGACACCAGGAACTTAACCACTACACTACACCAAATTTTATGTATTAATGTGTAGATTTTTAATATATATATATATATATTTATTTATTTATTTAGTAACCATGTAAATAGGTAGAAAACTCTGGATATGGGTCTTCCCATGCATTTCCCATGGGAAAATATTTTTCCTGCAGTTGCGTGGGAAACCTATAGCCATGGTTTTCATGAACCATGGGTATAGATTGGACCAAAAAACCTATATCCAGGGTTTTTTAAATATTGTGGCTATATCCAAGGACCTATAGTCATGTTTTTCCAAAATTGTGGCTATAGCATAGACTAAAAATCTATATCCATAGTTTAAGAAAATTGTGGCTATAAATTGTACCTATAGCCACGGTTTTCATGAACCGTGGATAAATCTATGGACCTATATCCATGGTTTTCCAAAACCATGGAAATATCCTTGACCAAAAAAACTATAGACATGGTCTTGATGAAAATTTTGGCTATAGTGAAACATCCTAAGTTTTTAAAAGGAAATACTATGTTCTATAGTGTATAAGATATGCCACATCAAGCTTAAATGGATAACTAAATATTACTATTTAAATGTGATCATTATAAAATATATGTTAAGTTGGTGGTAATGAATAGAATTAACCACATTTTGAAATATATAATGGTCATACTTATTTCTAATGTTTTAATAATTATTTGTAAAAAAGAACTCAATTTTTAGTAGTCATTTTATTCTTTAAAAATATTCTTTCTTTCAAAAATGGATTTTATTTCTTTCTATGGATAAATATTATAATTGATTTATGGAAGTTTTAGAGAATATATTTTAAAAAATTAATTTATGTAACATCTCAACCTGGATTCCACTAAACTGGCACTCTGATTCGATTCACCACGAGGCCTCAAGAACACCTCCCCATATGCCATAGGCTACCGACTAGCAGTGAGAGCCTAGGGTGTGACAGTGAAGGGAATATTCCCTCATATTGGATTAATAAAATAGAGTAAATAGCTCAGTATCATAAAAAATAGTAAGTAAATAGATTTTGGAATAATAAAATAAACTAAAATAGAACATGTTTTACTAATAAATGAAATTATACAAAATTCCAAACAACTATATCATACATACAACACTATTCACACACTAGGATGATCATACATGAAGGAGTACAAAAGAAACTAAAATAAAAGTACAAGGTTCTACTACTAACTCAGAGCTAGACCACATACCCAGCCTCCAAACATTATTGAACTATACTAGCTCGATCAAGAGAATCCACACAAGTATCTCTGCTCAATCATGCAACTTTGGGCCCCATACCTAACTACCATGCATCTATGCTCAACTTGAAAAGAATACATAAGGAATTTACGCACACTGAGGTGCATGTAGAGGGGTGATAATTAATATCAATGGGACACCCTGACAATGAACCTATAAATATAGTATCATAAGTACATGTTTATGCAATATACTCATCATATCTGAGACTCAATAGAAAATTTAAGTTAATCTAATAAACATGAAACCACATTCGAACCCTGGGTCCATAATCCCAGTCAAATGGGTGAAGTTATATCATGGATATCCATATATATATGCATATATATGTATATTCCCATACCTCTACACATATACTTAAATATGAAAATACATGAGTAAGGTAAAAGAAATAACATAAAAGCATCATCATTTAATACATGGGTCTGTAATCCTGATCACCTAGACATCCTATGCAAGTGTATTAAGATAGATATCATACCACTAAATCCATGTATCATTAATTAAATCTCTAGTTCCTTAATCCCAATCAATGTACACTTTCTTTAACTAACACCATAAAAGTCTATGAGCAAGCTACATCACCATAGGGGGATACTCGTCCTAGTCCTGAGTTCACCCATACTTGCCTCCAATCACCATAAATAATGACTCTAGGGAAGTACATTTAGACATCCTATAAATGGTCACTAATCTGGACACCATGTTGCTCATGCCATGAAAATCTAGTCCAATGTCTGAGCCCTGGATCTCATTCCATAGGTGATCATGACATTTGGAACTCAGATAATCCCTAAGGCTCTGAACCTTAGGCAATATGCAAGGAGATATCACTAGTGACATGTCGTGCCCACCCCTAGAGGTCTCTAATAAGGGAGATAGGAATCATACCTATCAACTGAGATATCATAATCATCCATGGGTATCCAACAATGTGAAACATTATTTCTAACACCATATTCCAGTAACCGATCAGGGAGAGCGTAAGCATCCCTATCACGTGGGAGAGCGTAATCATTCATGAGTATAATCAGATCAAGGAGAGTGAAATAATCCTCAAAACATTTGAACCATAGGAGTGAAAATTAATCTTCATCACTTAGGAGAGTGTAATCATCTATGAGTATTATTAATAGGGATACCATGCCCATATATCATAATCATAGACTCAATAGTTGGATACTAGGAAGCACCTCTGGAAATCCCAATAATATAATAATCAAATATACAGGCTCAAAAACCAGATCTCAAGTAGTAACTTTGGGTATACCAATAAATATAATAAATAACATATCTCATAAGTTGGATCCTAGGAAATATGTTTGGTCATACAAAAGAGAAAGAAATATGTCGCATGTCAGGATCATTAACCTCTAACCAGGAATGAAGTCTGGTAATAATCTTTATATCAGTAATAAAAATGTGAAAGAATAAACAAGAGTGAGGGTGTAAAAACGCCTAAACCCAACACTACTACCATAGACCCATGAGATTAAAACTTCTTTATGGGTTCTAATGTGACACCTACTACCATATCTACCCAAACCTGACTTACTAGCTCAGGGTTGGTCAAACATCGAGGCACCCACTAGGTCCCTCAATTCAAATTCTAAAGAGGAATCCTACTCAGGATCCTCGTGATCTATGAATAAATGAAGGAATCCTGCTTGGGATATATAGAATCCCGCCTTTTTGTCATATAAACTTTCATTACATTATACAAAACTGGGGATCTTTAAGGTTTAGTGTCTTGGAAACCAGGAACTTAATAAATGAAACAAAAAAAACATTCTTCTTAAAAACTTGAAAGGATTCTCCTTATGTTCATCCTAGGTTCATTACTACATCTCATAACCTGGGGACATACATCAAAAGAAAGGGTGAGAAGAAGGCCCAGTAAGGGAAACAATGGGAAACATTTAACATGTGAACTTGAGATACATCAATAATGTCATGAAAAAGAACTTGAAGGCATGAGAAAGAAATCATGAGACATATCATAATAAAAATAACATTTTTTATAACTTGAAGATGTGGATACAACATTTAACAAAGACAATCATTTTCATTTCACCAAGTTCCATCCCCAAGGTGTTAACAAAAATTACCAAGGTTATTCACCAAGGTATCAGTCTAAATGGTCATCTCTAGAGATTAAGTCTTTACCCAATGCATTGGAGCGCTATCAGGGTGCACCCTTAAATTTGTCTTTATCATCATGTGATCCACATATATCATCATCAATCATTTCATAAACAACCCATATAGGATAAAAGAAATGGGTTTCGTTTCATAATCATAACGTTTTAAAAACTGCTTTAAAGACATGATATTTATGTCACTTTAAACCCATGGAAAGGGAAAGCGGGTCTCATGTATGTAAATACCAGAATTTAAAATAGAACATTTTGTTATATATGTGAATACCCCTTTAGAATAAATATCTTTGAGTATTCACTAAATAAAATAAATGAATATGAGAATAAGAGAGAGACATTTTGAGATGGAAATTCTGCAGCATAACGGCTAAGTTTTGGGGTTTTAGAAAACATTGAAAAGAGAGGGGAAATGGGTCAAACAATCATAAATGACCCATAAAACAGTATAGGGACAGAATATGAAGGATATATAAACATGGTAATGAAATTTGAAAGATATACCATATGAAATGAAGAACATGAAAGAAAGACAAAAATAAGATTTCTCTTCTGAAAATTCGGCAGCCTAATGGCGTCAATTAAACTTCAAAAATTAATTGACAAGATCAAATAGGGTCTCTCATCATATGAACATAAAATATCAGTATGATATATATAGAGATCATACCCCAACATAATAAAAATGAACTTTAAATACTTTACATGAAATTAGAACTTTGAAAAATGAGAAAGGTGAACGAATCCCTTAAAAATTTGGCAGCCTAACGGCGCCACTTAAAACTTCAAAATACTGAATTGAAGAGATCAAATAGGATCTCTCATCATATGAATATAAAAGATCAGTATGATAGATTTAGAGATCATACCCGAACAAAATAAAAAGTAACTTTAAATACTTGATATGAAAGTAGAACTTTGAAAAATGAGAAAGGTGAACGAATCCCTTAAAAATTCGGCAGCCTAACGACGCCACTTAAAACTTCAAAATACTGAATTGAAGAGATAAAATAGGTTATCTCATCATATGAACATAAAATATCAGTATGATATATTTAGATATCATACCCCAACATAAAAAGGAACTTGAAAGACTTGTCAAGAAAATAGAACTTGAAAATGAGAAGGGTGAAAGAATCCTTTACAAAAATTCGGCAGCCTAACGGCGCCACTTAAACATTCATAAAACAAAATGAAGAGAGTAAGAGATTATCTATCATCATATGAACTTAAAAATGGAATTAGGATGAATATAAAATAACATCCCCAACATAAGAACATGGAGCTTAGAAGAAATGACATAAACGAGAGTACTTGAAAAGAAAGAGACAGGTAGGATCCCTTACCTTAAAACGTAACTCTTAAAACTAAAAGGTTGGGACCTTGAGGGCTTGGAGTCACCTTGGGAGGACTCTTTGGGAGGTAATGAGACCATAGCTTTGTTGGGTAAAAGTTTTGTGTTGAATGGATGAGAGGATGTCTTGGTATTTATAGGGAAAATGAGGGGACAAGAGATTAATGGCCAAGGGACATCTCATTAGTGGTTTTGGAAAAACCATGGGCTTGCCCATGGTATTTTCCCATGGTATTGGCCACTTGGGACACCTCATACCTTATCTTACTATTAATAAGTCGACCATATTGATTACATACTTAATACATCATTTAATGATGTCATTAAACACCTGTAACTTAAAAACTGTATTTTCACTATTCATCGAAAATTCAACTTTCTCCGAAAAATCCCAAAATTTTACCTTAACCAAATATCGATGCTCTGATTTCAAAAATGAAATCCATTTTATAAAAACAATTTTCTAAATATTTTTAATTTTTAAATAAATACACTATTCACCAAAAAATTCATTTTTTTCATAAAAATCCCCAAAAAATACCTTAACATAATATCGATGCTCTGAGTTCAAAAATGAAATCCATTTTATAAAAATAATTTTCTAAATATTTTTAATTAAATTTTTAATTAAAAAACACTATTCACCCAAAAAAACTAATATTTGACTAATAATTTATGAAACCGTTATTTAACCATTTTATTGAATCACATTACTTAATCAAGGTGCCTAGATTATATTAATGCTTTATTTAAGTGATATTACTAATCAATTTGGTCACATTACTAATCCTAAGCATAAAATCATTATTCATAATTTACTATTCATCAAAAATTAAGTTGATCTTATTAGACTATAAATTTCATACTGAACATAATTGTAGAAGACCATTTTTTGAAAATCATTACACATTTTTAATTATTTAAGGTTTACAAAATCATTTTTAAAAAATATCCTTTCTCTAAAATTCACCAAAAATATGCATACTATATTTATCCGGACATTTTAAAATTCATAAAATTCATCATAAGAAGAAATCAAAATTTTTATTTAAAACAAAGGATTACACAAGGCAGTTACAGTCTCCTTACATAACCCCTTATCACACCAGCATAGGACCTAAGTGTAAGGTGTACTAAGGTGAGAGAATCTGAGGGAGGCTCAGCCAACATCGCACGAGTAGTAATTTCTATCAGTTTGAACTTCTCGCGAAGGGGATTCCGTTCTAACTTCACACGATGAAGTTTGGCTTGGGTTTGTTCCAGAGCAAAGCCAAGTGGTGCTACCTCCTTCCCAAGTTATGTTAGATGGGATTTGATCGGTCCAAGACTACTATGTGAGGCCATCGAATCTTCTTTCTATATTAATTAACCAAGATCACTTGTATTTAGAGACAAAATTCGCAACATTCGGTTTTCAACGGTCATACTGACTAACGGTCATATAATAGTCAAAACCCAACAGTCTCATTTTAATTATACTCATTTTATCAAATGAAATAGTTTTGTTGAGTATGAAAAATAAAATAACACACAAAATTAGGAAACAATATTTATTTAAAATTTCGGGTCGTTACAATCTTCCCCCCTTAAGAAATTGCGTCCTCGCAATTTTTAAAATTGGTTTTTAAAATTTCATTGAAAGTCCCACATTGGAAAAAGAGTCAGTAACACTATTACTTTAAAAGGAAGAAAATGAAGTACAAAGGCCACCCGAGTTAAACCATACTAGGATTCCATGTAGGAAAACATGGATATGGAAGAAAAAACAAAGGGTCATGTTCTGAGGGAGAGTGATAGAAAACATGATTAGGAGAAAGTTAACAATAAGAAAATCACAAACTTATGATGTGTATAAACGGTCTTTGATTACCTAGTAGGAAACGTTAACAGACAACGTTTTTGTTTTACGTTCCTTTTCATAGTTTTGAGGAATTCATTTACTACATAGAATAAAAACATAAGGAAATATACCTACCTTCAAGTATAGTTTCATCCTTTAATAAGTTTCTACCAAAACTAATCGTTTCTCCAAATGATGAGCATTCAAAACTACTTGGTCTCATCAAAGCACAAGAATCATCTTATAGAGAATCACATAATCCACCAAATATTAACTATCTATTTATTCTATCTTTAAACATTATCCCAAAAACAGAAAGGGTAAGATAAAACAACTCTTCCAAAATAAAGAACCCCAGAGGAAGGGAAACTACTTTAAATCTTTAAAGTTCCATGGTACTACCCAAAGTTCATCATAGACCATTCCATAAATAATTGTCCTTAAAAATCCTCAAAATAAACCAAACTAATATTGAAACCCAAATATGAGAAGGATTTGATAACATAGTCTTCCAAGGTAAACTTTATCATTCATCTCCAAACAACATCAACCACTCCTAACATCTTATAAAAAAAGTAACTAACCTAAACATATTTACCCCAAGATAGGTTAATCATTTCCATAAGTAACCTAAATTACTATAAGTCTGCCTTAAATTCATCGATTCTTCAAAATATAAGTCAACCTTTACTCCTCAAAGAAAATACCGTAGTAATCTATTTACCTCGATCAAATAGGGTTCCCAAAATACTGAACGTCTTCCAAAATAATAATCATCTTTTAATCCCCTAATCATCTCTATCATATTAATACGGAAATCGTCACATTTCCTATCACATTGGTTGTTGGGACATGTTCTTCCATTTCCCGCCATTAACTAAGAAAAAAAGTACAATTTGGGGCTTAAATACTTAGCCAATAATAATGAAAAGGAACTTAAATCATAGAAGGATAACTTGTAGAAGAAAAGTATCCCCTAACTTGTGATCCCCTAGGTTCCAATCTAGGTTATCCATGATCATATATTCTTATGTGAATCTTTATTTTATTTTATCTTTGTTCCTTTAATAATGGTTTATACTAAACTTATGAATTTACCAAAGCATATCCCCCGGGAGTGTCGTAACCAAGAGTGCAGTAAGGCTCATTGTCGTGTACCAGTTCCCGTTCGAGTCTAGCTCAAAGAGGTGTTTTCGGGTTTTACCTCTATGTACATCTGTGTCAGAGCCACCTCTACCTGCTCGTATCCAGATAAGGGTGTATTTTCTTGGAAACCCCTTACTCTATACTCACCAAAATACCAGGAAGATTTCCTATATTTAAACTTTTCTATAGGGTTCTTCCTAAAGTTTTCATATCCTAATTTCCACAAAATAACTAAACCATCCTTTGATACCAACTATAGCATCCCGCCTTTTTTTCATATAAACTTTCATTACATTATACAAAACTGGGGATCTTTAAGGTTTAGTGTCTTGGAAACTAGGAACTTAATACATGAAACAAAAAAAACATTCTTCTTAAACACTTCAAAGGATTCTCCTTATGTTCATCCTAGGTTCATTACAACATCTCATAACCTGGTTACATACATAAAAAGAAAGGGTGAGCAGAAGGCCCAGTAGGGGAAACAAGGGGAAACATTTAACAAGTGAACTTGAGATACATCAACAATGTCATGAAAAAGAACTTGAAGGCATGAGAAAAAAATCATGAGGCATATCATAATAAAAATAACATTTTTCATAACTTGAAGATGTGGCTAAAACATTTAACAAAGACAATAATTTCCATTTCACCAAGCTCCATCCCCAAGGTGTCAATAAAAATTACCAAGGTTATTCACCAAGGTATCAGTCTAAATGGTCATCTCTAGAGATTAAGTCTTTACCCAATGCATTGGAGTGATATCAGGGTGCACCCTTAAATTTGTATTTATCATAATGTGAGACACATATATCATCATCAATAATTTCATAAACAACCCATATAGCATAAAAAAATGGTTTTCGTTTCATAATCATAACGTTTTAAAAACTGCTTTAAAGACATGATCTTTATGTCACTTTAAACCCACGGAAAGGGAAAGTGGTTCTCATGTATGTAAATTCCAGAATTTAAAATAGAAAATTTTGTTATATATGTGAATACCCCTTTAGAAGAAAGAGCTTTGAGTATTCACTAAATAAAATAAATTAATTTTAGAATAATAGAGATACATTTTGAGACGGAAATTCTACAGCATAACGGCTATGTTTCAGGGTTTTAAAAAACATTGAAAAGAGAGGGGAAATGGGTCAAACAATCATAAATGACCCATAAAAAAGTACAGGGACAGAATATGAAGGATATATGAACACGGTAATGAAATTTGAAAGATATACCATATAAAATGAATAACATGAAACGAAGACAAAAATAAGATTTCTCTTATGAAAATTCGGCAGCCTAACAGCGTCACTTAAACTTCAAAAAATGAATTGACAAGATCAAATAGGGTCTCTCATCTTATGAAAATAAAAGATCAGTATGATATATAAATAGATCATACCCCAACATAATAAAATGGAACTTGAAATACTTGACATGAAAGTAGAACTTTGAAAAATGAGAAAGGTGAATGAATCCCTTAAAAATTCAGCAGCCTAACGGCACCACTTAAAACTTCAAAATACTGAATTGAAGAGATCAAATAGGGTCTCTCATAATATGAACATAAAAGATCAGTATTATATATTTAGAGATAATACCCCAACAAAATAAAAAGGAACTTGAAATACTTGACATGAAAGTAGAACTTTGAAAAATGAGAAAGGTGAACGAATCCCTTAAAAATTCGGCAGCCTAACGACGCCACTTAAAATTTCAAAATACTGAATTGAAGAGATCAAATAGAATATCTCATCATATGAACATAAAAGATCAGTATGATAGATTTAGAGATAATACCCCAACATAAAAAGGAACTTGAAAGACTTGTCAAGAAAATAGAACTTGAAAATGAGAAGGGTGAAAGAATCCTTTACAAAAATCCGGCAGCCTAACGGCGCCACTTAAACATTCATAAAACAAAATGATGAGAGTAAGAGAGTATCTCTCATCATATGAACTTAAAAAGGGCAGTAGGATGAATATAAAATAACATCCCCAACATAAGAACATGGAGCTTAGAAGAAATGACATAAATGAGAGTACTTGAAAAGAAAGAGACAGGTAGGATCCCTTACCTTAAAACGTAACTCTTAAAACTCAAATGTTGGGACCTTGAGGGCTTGGAGGAACCTTGGGAGGACTCATTAGGAGGTAATGAGACTATATCTTTGTTTGAGAAGAGTTGGGAGTCGAATGGATGAGAGGATGACTTGGTATTTATAGGGAAAGTGAGGGGACAAGGCATTAATGGCCAAGGGACACCTCATTAGTGGTTTTGGAAAAACCTTGGGCTTGCCCATGGTATTGGCCACTTGGGACACCTCATACCTTATCTTACTATTCATTAGTCGACCATATTGATTACATACTTAATACATCATTTAATGATGTCATTAAACACCCGTAACTTAAAAAATGTATTTTCACTATTCATCGATTCAACTTTCTCAGAAAAATCCCAAAATTTCACCCTAACCAAATATCGATGCTCTGATTTCAAAAATGAACTCCATTTTATAAAAATATTTTTATAAATATTTTTAATTTTTAAATAAATACACTATTCACCGAAAATTCATTTTTTTTAGAAAAATCCCCAAAAATTACCTTAACATAATATCGATGCTCTGAGTTCAAAAATGAAATCCATTTTATAAAAATAATTTTCTAAATATTTTAAATTAAATTTTTAATTAAAAAACACTATTCACCCGAAAAAACTAATACTTGACTAATAATTTATGAAACCGTTATTTAACCATTTTATTGAATCACATTACTTAATCTAGGTGCCTAGATTATATTAATGCTTTATTTAAGTGAGATTACTAATCCATTTGGTCACATTACTAATCATAAGCATAAAATCACTATTCATAATTTACTATTCATCAAAAATTAAGTTGATCTTATTAGACTCTAAATTTTGTACTAAACATAATTGTAGAAGACCATTTTTTGAAAATCATTACACATTTTTAATTATTTAAGGTTTACATAAACATTTTTTTAAAATATACTTTTTCTAAAATTCACCAAAAATATGCATACTATATTTATCCGGAAATTTGAAAATTCATAAACTTCATCATAAGAAGAAATCAAAATTTTTATTTAAAACAAAGGATTACACAAGGCAGTTATGGTCTCCTTACATAGCCCCTTATCACACCAGCATAGTACCTAAGTGTAAGGTGTGCTAAGGTGATAGAATCTGAGGGAGGCTCGGCCAATATCGCACGAGTAGTAATTTCTATCAGTTTGAACTTCTCGCGAAGGAGATTCTGTTCTAGATTCACACGATGAAGTTCGGCTTGGGTTTGGTCCAGAGCAAAGCCCAGTGGTGCTACCTCCTTCCCAAGTTCTGTTAGATGGGCTTCGATCAGTCCAAGACTACTGGTTGAGGCCATCGAATCTTCTTTCTATATTAATTAACCAAGATCACTTGTATTTAGAGAAAAAAGTCGCAACATTAAGTTTTCAACGGTCATACTGACTAAGGGTCATATAATAGTCATAACCCAACAGTCTCAATTTAATTATACTCATGTTATCAAATGAAATAGTTTTTTTGAGTATGAAAAATAAAATAACACACAAAATTAGGAAACAAGATTTATTCAAAATTTCGGGTCGTTACAGGATCCTTGGGAGAGGAGGTGAAAGGAGATGACTGAATTTTATTATTAGAAAAAGAATCTCTTCATGAATATAATACCTAAAATTCCACCTAGGAGTCCTCAAATCACACCATGGGTTTCACAATCTCAATCTACATGAAAAGATACATATAATGTACTACTCTTATGTCCAAATCTGAATCTAGGGCATAAAGATGCTAAAATATCCAAAAGGGTGGAAAATGAGTAGTACACGACATGTGTACCTGGGTTCACAACATGTACCCTCAAGGACCCACTAGGGTGTGTACTTCTACTAGTATTTGGCATGTAAAATCCCAATTACATGGTTTTTTGGTCATGTACATGGCATGTACCCTACATGGTGTACCTTCCTATGTACCTTACATGGTATGGCAATGTATATCTCCTGGTCATGTGCATCTATATGGAATGTGGCACACACAAGGTCTAGTCACGTACTTTACACATCCTGTTCCCCTTACATGGGCAACCTGGCTAGGTACTCAGATACACAGATGAGTCCTAGTACATAGAGAGTAATTAACATACACAGTGTGTACTTCATAAAATTCATCTTCCCAAAATATTAAGAACACGTAACATTTGTTCCTTGAACCACACACTGTATAGATGGTTTTTTCCAAATGAAAAAACCTCAAATCACCCCAAAAACTTTGTTTTGTAATCAAAACCTATAGATTTGACAACTATGGGTCCCAAGAAATCATAAAAGGGGGTTAAAACTTAAAAACTGTTAACCTATAGATATTTTCATCCAAACTTAAAAATGACCTACCTTTGGGCGAAATCTGCTAAAGCTTCTCCTTTTTCAATGATCAACGGCTTCTGCATGATGATATAGCACATCCCAAGCTTTATGATGGTACCCTTATTCCCCTCTCTCTCTTTATCTCTCCCTATTGCTCTTCCTCTCTTGGTCACACGGTGAAGGAGATTCATGGGGGACTTGTGCGAGAATCCATAGGAGATGGAAGAAAAGAAAATAGGAAAGGAAAAGAAAAGAAAAAGAAATGGAAAAGAAAAGGGGGGTATGTCCGGTCTTGATGCTTGGCCTGAGTTTATACCCCACCTTAGAAAGAATCTTTGTTCTGGACTCAAAGGAAAAGGTAGAATATCAACTTGTTGATCTATTTAAAAGATATGTCTGAATGAACCTGTGTGAATAAATTAATATTTAATTTATTAAATATGAAATATTAATTATTCTGCTAAAATTTTAATGGCTTGGAAATCCACCAAACTCCTATCCTAGGGTAAAAACCTTATTCCAGGACCAATGGAGAGGTTAGAAAAATTATATTAGATCATATTCCAAGTAAAAAAGACATGTTTAATCCTTACAATCATCTATAAGTAATAATTAAAATTTCTACTCAAAATTCCAATCCAGAAAAACATGGGTCCTTACAGTCTCCCCACCATAAACCTTCTCATCCCTGAGAAGTCTCGGTTAAGACTAGCAGTTATGTTCTCAACTCAATCATATACACAATAAGCTATCAGAACTATCCAATGACTAGTCTCATGGAATCAATAGTTTTCTCCTACATGGGATACATTTATCTGCAACCAATCTAGTACTCCCCACCATAGGAATACCCTTATCATTGTCTCAAAAACAAACTCTAATCCAAAGGCCCACAGAAAATTCTAAAATTCATCCAAAAATTAGAATCATCACCCCCAAACATCCATTGGTGAACTCCCAGCTATATGTCTTACCTTATACTGTTCCTTGAGTCAAACCTCAATAGGTTCCCTCATCAAGCTAGGAAGGACATTTAATTTAAAAGAATATTGGTATAGAGCTGATGCTCTCTCAGTGTACTCAGGATGACATCAAGATAGATAATGATCATATCTAACAAGGATTACACTAAGATTCCATTAAAATATGTGTATAGCTCTCTCTAATCCATTCTTACACCAAAATAGTATACACTTGACTTGGACCGCCACCTAACACCATATCTTCAGACAATGTGTGTCCAGGTTCAGCCATGGGTCAACTGTCTTATGAAACCCAATTTATTCCCAATGTCACCTCTACCACAAAGGTAAATTATTATTTTTAACCACAAATACCAGGTAACTAAACCCACTTAAAGTCTTGAAAAAATCATTCCTTTTCTCACACCCAACCACCCACCGATTAAAGATTTTTAACGACACCACATGCAACTAGAGTATACCCTTATCACCTGACTCACAATTTTGTGAGTCATCCACTACAAGGCTAAGTAGACTGTTCTATATGTCTCGTTGGTCTAAACAAGCTTGAAGCTCCCTACTCTTCTTCAAAATTGGTCACCTAACTTGTGCCACTATTTATTTCCACAACCACCGATCACCCAACTTCGTTCCAGTCATGAGCATCTACCCACAATCTAACTATATTAGAAATAGTGGGAACATTGATCTACAAGTACAGTCACCTAAACAGTCATGCCCGTCGATGCTAGTCTTGATACCGAAGCACCCTAGGTGCTTGTCAAAAGATGAAGGAATCAACATGCCAATATCACAAAACATGATCACCCACCATGCCTCGATCTCAACCAAGAATATAAACATGTTCACTGCCTAAAAAAGAATCCAAAAACTTAGTCCAACCTCTTACATAGGTTTCCCTTGATCAAAATAAAACTCAAACCTAAAAGGTTTTGATTCAAAACTAAGAGCCTCTATGTATCCCTCCTATCCCTATTGATTAAGTCTCAAAACATGGTCACAAGGTATAACCACCTAGCCCAAAAGTTTAACCCTTTATAAAGAAGTTAAAGATAGCAATGACCTATAAGGTTCAAAACTGCAAACAAGGCCTATAAGGGTCTGATCTTCATCGGGCATCCTCATAAGGAACTAATCCCAGGAGGTCGTGATACCAACATAGAAGAGATACTGAACTGACACTCACTAGGCATCTGTATACAGTAATAACCCCTGGAGGTCTAGATCATGAGAAAGTAAAAGGGTACATATCCGCATCATACTCAGTGATCCAACTAGATGACCACAAATGAAAGGATACCACCACAAGGGTATAATATATGGGAATCATGTTCCCTATCGACCTACAAGGGTCGTTGCACCTACCAAGCATGAGGAATGAGTCATTAGCCTCACTACCAAAAACCTCAATATAGATCCACATAACCTGTAATTAAAAAGTAAATATATATATATATATGAAAGTAGGCTCAATTGATTGTAATTCCACCAAAAACCTATATAGTAAAACATCATTTATGTTTTTGATGACACATTAGACAATTGGCCTCTATCATCAGTAATAATCACACACTAGCTGGCCTATATGATGTGAATCCTACATGTCAAATAAGATGTGTGAGATGCATCTTTCCTTTATTGTCCAAGAGTCAAAATCCACCCCTAGCCTATTGCCAATGGAAAAGATCCTGTAATCCATAACAAAACATAAAATCCATACAACAGGTGCATCGATCAAAGAGATAATCATATAAAAATATAACATCGTACATCAGAATAGCAATCTCATACCCCTAAAAACTAGGACTTCTTATTGAAACAAGTGTTCTTGATGCACCAGTCTGATATCCATCATAGGTTCCATCATATTCCTAATACTCCTGTCTACCATATCCCAAATAGTAAATCCAAGGAAAGGAATAGCTCTGATACCACTTTGAAACATCCAGACCCAGATTCCACTAAACCGGTGCTCTAATCCGGTTTTCTACAAGGCCTAAAGCATGCCTCCCGATATTCTAGGGGCTAATAACTAGTAGTGAGGGCCTAGGGTGTGATAGTGGGGATATTATGCCCTCATATCAGAGTAAGAAAAAATTGAAAATAACTAAGTATCATACACAGCAGTAAGTAAACATGATGTGGAAGAAGAAAGTAAAATGAAATGGAACATGTTATAATAATAAATGAAATGTTATAAAATCTTAAATAACTATGTCATACATAAAACACTAATCAACCACTAGGCTGACCATACATGTAGGAGTAAAAAAGAAACTAAAATAAAATTATAGGTCTCTACTATTATCTTCGAGCCAGACTACATACCCGGTCTCCAGACACTGTCAAACTGCACTATCCTAATTAGGAGAATCCACATGAGTTTTTTTGCATGATCATGAAACTATGGGCCTCCTCCCTAACCACCATGCATTTGTGATCAACCTAAAAGGCATACATAAGGTCTGTACACACAACGAGGTCGATATACATGAGTGATAAATAATATCAGTGGGACACCCAAATGATGAACCTATAAATATATTATCATAATTTCATGCTCATTCAATATGATCAGCTTATCTGAGACTAAACTAAAAAGATAAGTAAAAACAATAAATGTGAAACCATAATCGAACCCTGAGTCTATAATCCAAATCAGTTGGGAAAAGTACTATCATGGATATCCATATTTTTATGAGTATATATGTATAGTCCCATACCTATAGAAATGTATATAAATATGAACACCCATGAGTAAGGTGAAATAAATAACATAAAACCATCAGCAGTTGATCCATGGGTCTATAATCTTGATCGCCTGGACATCCTGTTCAAGGGAATTGAGCTGGATGTCGAACCACTCAAGTTGTGTATCATTAAGTCAATATCTAGGTCTGTAATCACAATAGACATATACCTAATTTGTGTAATACTGGAAAAGTCTCTAATAAATCTATTCCACCATAGGGGGGTACTCATTCTAGCCCTGGGTTCACTCGTATTCTCCTCCAATCACTATATAGAAGGATTCCAAGAGAGTATATCTAGACATAATGTTAATATTCACTAATATGGAAGTCATTCCACTCATTACATGTAAATATAGTCTAATTTCTGAGCCCTAAGTCCCAATCCATAGGCAGTCACAACATTTGGTACTCGGATAATTACTAAGGGTCTGGCGCTTAGGTAATCTGCAAGGATATCTCACCAATGAGAGGTCATTACCACCCCTAGAGATCTCTAATAAGGGAGAGTGGAACCATACCTATCATCCAGGAGATCTTAATCATCCATGGGTATCCAATGATGTGAAACACCATGTCTAACACCATGGTCAAGTAGCCGATCAGGGAGAGCATAATCATCAGTATCACTTGGGAGAGTGTAATCATCCATGGGTATAATTAGATCAGGGATAGTTTAGTAATCCTCATCACATATGAACCAGAGAAAAGTGTAATCTTCCTCATCACTCAAGATAACGTAATAATCCATGATAATTATTACTAGGGATTCCATTCCTGTATATCATAATCATAGGCTCAACAAATTGATACTAGGAAGAACCTCTAGAAATCTCAATAATATAATAATCAAATATACACACTCAATAGCCATATCCTAGGTAGTACCTCTAGGTATTCAAATAAATATAAGGAATTACATGGCTCATAATCTGGATCCTAGGAAATATGTATGGGAATCCCAAAGAGAAAGAAAGATTCCTTGCATCAGGCTCATGAGCCTCTAACCAGGAATATCCTTTGGTAATCATTATTGTATCATTAATAAACATGTGAAATAATAAACAAAAGAGTGATGGTGGTCAAATTCTTAAACCCAACACTACTTCCAGAACCCCATGGTCTTACAATTTCAGAACGGGTTATAAGGTGACACCCACTACCATCTCTACCCAACCCTGATGTACTAGATCAAGGTTTTTCAAACATCAGGGCACCCATTGGGTCCCTCAAGTCAGACAATAAAGAGGAATCCTACTCTAGATCCTCATGGTCTATGCATAATAGAAGGTATCCTACTTAGTATCCTTATAATAGAGGTGAAAGGAGGAATCCTAAAAGAGATCCTCTAATGGTTGGAAAGTAGAGGTATCCTACATGGGATCCTCGAAATGTTACATGGGAATGGGAATCCTACAAGGGATCCTCACAACATGGTATGTAGGCATATGCATCCTACATGGGATCATCATAAATGAATACAGGTAAAGGGATCCTATAAGGGGTTCTTAAGGTCAGAAAGTAAGTGAATGCATCTCATAGGGGGTCCTTGGTACAGTAAGAAGATAGAATCATACTACATGATGTCCTATAGGTTAAAACATAAGAAGAGGAATCCTACAGGGCGTCATAAAAAAATATTCTCACAGCCTCTTGGGTCAGAAGGTCACATCTCGTAAGGGAGATGTCCTCAAGGGAAATTTTATAAAGGCATCGGTCAAGAGAGATGACTCGTGGACTATCTTAGATCAAAGTATTAAACTAGGTTGGTCTGAACACTTGACCTACCATTCTTATTTCAATTATCTCTATCATGAGATGACTAAATTCGATTACTGGAGGAAGAACCTATCCATGAAGATAATGCATGAAACACCACTTATGAGTACTAAAATAACCCCATGGGATTAACCATCACAATCTACATGAAAATATACTCATAATGGACTACTCTTATGTCAAAATATGAGTCTAGGGAATAAAGATATGAAAAGACCTAAAAGGATGGTAAAGGAGGAATACACTACATGTGTACCATGGTACACAGTGTGTACCCTCAAGGCCCCATCTGGGCGTGTACTTCTTCCTATGCTTGGAATGTAAAATCCCAAGTACATGGTGTGTTGGTCCATTACATGGCATGTTACCTACATGGGGTACCTTCCTGTGTTCCTCACATGGCCTAGCCATGTATATCTTATGTCCATGTACATATACACTATTTGTGACCCATATGGGGTCTTGCTATGTACTTTACACAGTATGTGCCGCCCTTTATAAGGGCAGCCTGGCTGGGTACTCAGATACATGGCCGAGTCCTAGTACATGATGTGTAATTACCATACATAGAATGTACTTCATAAAATTCATCTTCCTCATATAGGAAGAATACATGGAATGTGTTCCCTAAACCACATGTCGTGTAGAAGGGTTTTCCTGAATAGAAAACCCTCATATCACCATTAAACCCCCAGTTTTCTCAACAAAAGATATATATCAGACCTCTAGGGGTCCTAATCAAGAATAAAATGGGATTAAAACATGAAAATGATTAAACTAAGTTCATTTTTAGAAAAACATAAAAAAGGTCTACCTTTGGGTGGAATTCGCCGAAGCTTCTCTCGTTTCCATGCTCCACGACTATCGCACGCCAATTCGGCAAGTCATGAGCTTCATGGTGGTACCCTTATTTCCCTCTCTCTCTATTTTTTCTCTACATATTTCTTTTTATCTATCGGTCACATGATGAAGGAGAGTCTTAGGGGGTGTGCATGAAAATCCATAGGATAAGGAAGAAAATAAAAGAGAAAAAGAAATGAAAAGAAAAAGAAAAGTGGGCCCTAGCCATCACCGGTCAGCCCCAATGCCCAACCTATGTTTACACCCCTCTTAGGAAAAACTCCATGTTCTAGACTCAAAAAAGAAGATAGAATATCAATTTGATGATCTATTTAAAATATATGGTCGAATGAACCTACATGAATGAATTGATATATAATTTATTAAATATTAATTATTAATTATTCCACTAAAATTTGAATGGCTTGAAAATCCACCAAACTCTTATCCAAGGGAAATCACCTTATTCTGGGACCAATGGAGTGGTTAGAGAAATTATCTAAGATCATCTATTAGGGGATAAATACCATTTTACCCCTTACAAGAATCTTTAAAAAATTAAATTTTTGCTAAAAATTAATGTCTGGAAAACACGGGTCCTTATCATTTCAATTTTGGAACCATCATGTCAAAATTATCTTAGGATAAATTTTTGAGAGTTTTCTAAAAAGTTTTATTTTTTTGTGACTAGTTAAAATATAGTTTTTTTTAATAATTTTATAAAACTTTTATTTTCTTTATATTAAAAAGAACTGTTATTATTTTAATTTGATCTCAAAGTAACTTAAGTATTATTTAGTTTGATATAATCTAATTATCTATATTTTAAAAATATTTATAACTTTTTTGGTGTATGTTTAATTTCAGAATTAAAAACGTACTTTTAAAGAAAATTGTTTCTCATTGTGTGTTGCTGGTTTAATTTTAAATTAAATTCTACCACTTATATATTTTGAATTTTAAAAAATGGACTCCATATTTGGAATAAGTGGGTCCAAATTATTTAAATAGGTACTGAAATAGAAAATATTTTTAATTATTTTAATTTATATTTAATTATTTTTAATCCCATCATAGTGTTATTTTTAGGTAAATTGTCACATTTTATGGTTTTAGTGGTATTTTGAGGTTAATTGATAAAATGACCTATTTTGGATTTTAACTGTTTTAATTTATTTATGTATTTCGGAAAATAATTTTTATAAACTGATCAAAATTGAAAAATTATTATTTTTTAGGTTACTATACATGTTGGGATTCATTTTATTTCTTAAGGTCTCAAAACTCAATCCATCATTTGAAGGCCCAAAATAAACTCATAAGATAGGCCTTGAAATCTATGCACAGATCTAGAGATTTTTTATGTTGGGACCATATCTCATAAATGGATAGTCCAAATGAGATAAAATTCAATAAGGACCTATATAACATTTTTATAAATAACTTTCATTAAGGAAACCACTCCTCATTTGTAACGTCCCAGACCCAGATGCCACTGAACGGTGGCCCGAGGACAGTGGGTCACATATCCAAAAGAACATCTCCCCAAACAACAGAGGTTATCGACTAGAAGTGAGGGACTAGGTGTGTCAGTGGGGAGACTATCCCCTCATCACCAAAGTGTAGCACAGGGGAATATAAATATCATACAAGTGATAGAATTAGTAAACCATGCAATATAAATAAGAAGCGGATGACTGATAGTATAATTAAATCCATAAGTCATATCATATAAAATATGATGATACATGTCACATATTTCTAATAAAACAGCCAAAATAGGTAAAAAATATTCATATACAATACATGTCTCAAAAGTACAAAAAGAACAAAAGAATCTCATTAGCATCGCAAGCCTCAGCTTGATCTCATGTTCTCCTGCTCCTAAGCAGCGTATCAAGTACCTGTATTAGGGTGTTTTCCCCATTTAACACTTGCAATCATATAATCTATTTGGGTCCAAAAAGGTTCCCCAAATATGGTTTAATGTATAGTCCTAGTACAAAATCACCCAAGGTCTATTCCAATTAGTTAGTGAATATATATAGTATGCAATGTGTGATAAGAAAAGAAATTAGCAAGGAATTACTCAAAATTAAACATCCTACATTCACTGGTTTTCATTTACATTCATTTCATTCAATTCATATTCATTTCAAAATTCAATTACATTGAATTTATAAGTCTTAAGATCTGTATCAATACCATCATCCCCCATGTAACTAGAATCATGACAGATGCCTCAGAAGGCCATCTAAACAATATAAGTCAAGACCAACTCCAAGCTTGTGCTTCATCTTGGAGATGCATCATAAGTCATTTCATTTAATTTAATTCACTTAGAAACTGAGTTCATTACTAACATTACTATGTTTTAATTCAAGTATCACTCCAAGTATAATATCAACCAACACCCTACAATCTTTTCCCTAGTGAACCTCAAAGGAACCCGGTATCGCTCTAGGTGAGGTATAATGTCACTGCCAATCGATTCCATCCTCGGCAGTCCATTAAGGATGCTTGAGTATCACCCATGTCATAAATATTAAATTCCCTTTGATTCCATATATGGAATTATAATATGAATCCATGTATCGCTTAGAATATAAGTCAAGCCTCAATGAGTCTGTCTGTGGCATCCCTCATTTGGATCCATGTATCACTCTCAGTATATATAGGTTCAATATATTGAGTTTTTTTGTGCCATTCTAGTGTGAATATATGTATCCCCCAAGGCATATCATGCAATAAGAACAAGATTATGTCCTTTGAATTCTAATTTGAATCCATGTATCTCCCTTTACTATTAATCATTTAATCAATTCCACTTCATTTAAACAATCCATTAAACATGCCAAGGTCAAAACCAAAGGCATTCAATATAACTCACCTCAAAAGGGTGACTCAATCAAGGACCAAACTCAAAGGCTTGGCCTTTAATTTAATCATGTGGTCATAACATAATAGCAATCTTCCCATTCTTAATCATTCCATCACATATCATGGTCTCAACATAAATCACATGGGCATTAAAGGTTATAAGCATCACATAACTCACATGGGATAGAAATTCAAAGGTCATTCAAATACTCACATGTACATTTCTAATATAACAAGACTAATAATCCTATCAAGCTATCATGTATCTTAGTTATCATTTATCTCACATGGTAAAATCAACATTTAATGTAATTTAATCCATTTGAACCAATTCATGGAATAGCCTTTACTTAACTCACGTGGGAAAGGTAAAAAAAAGTAATAATGCTTAGACAAGTAATGGAATACATGGGTCAAGGGGAAAGTCATCCATATTATACCCTAAATTCATTTCATTTAAAATTCAATTCATAAATCAATTAATCAACTTGATTTATATACCAATTCAAAAATGGAATCCCATGATCAAGGGGTAAAAAGGAATCCTAGGCTAAAAGACAACCAAGGGTCGCTTTAAGGGAAATTTACCCAAAAAAGGGTGGTTCCAATTCAAGTAATTCAACTTATAACAAGCATTATAAATCCTCTTTAACTATTTAAGAAAAAACTATCAATTCTAGGATTCAATTTCAATTTACGCGATGCTTAGAAATTGGGCGTGTGGAACCTCAGCATATATAAATAGTTCGAATCTAAGATAAAGGCACATGACCACCTACCTTAGGTCCATGCATGGTATATCATCCAATATTAGGTCTTGATTCAGCCCAAATTGGATTAAATATGAATAAAGGATGAATAATAAAAAATTAACCTAAATCCAAACAGTGCATTTGATAGCCAGAAGAATCGAGAACGACTAAAAAGGAATGTAGATCTTACCAATACAGATCCGATGAGATAAATTGATCTTGAATCGGAGATCATATGGAGAATTTACCTCAAATAATATATTGGAAAAAGGTAAGATCTTCTCAAAGAGTTCCCCTTGATATGTGTAGAAGGAAACCTAAATTAGGTTTTAGATAAGATTTTTATATTAATTAAAAATTATAAAAAATCAAAAACAGCAGGGATTGCAAGGTTTACCCACGTAGTTTTCTGTAGGCAAAGGGGTACTCGCATGGTTAACCCAAATGGTTTAAAAATTGTGTGAAAATAATGTGAAGATCCACTATCAAAAACTGAAAAAGCTATAGACCTGTCTGCATGACCATGCAGCACTACCCGTACGGTTTTTACAAACCGTGAAGACTCCTTTTTCACCCAAAACATGGGTTCTGGGATCCAAACCATCCCCGGACACCCTCGAGGCCTCTATGACATCAACCAACATTCATATTAGGACATATTCGAGAAATTAAACTAATAATTGATAGGAAAAAAAGGAATTTGTACCTCAAAGAATACCTAGATTCTTACAAACTCCCCCCCCCCATAAAGCAATTGGTCCCCAAATTTACTTCTCAAGGGTGATCAGGAATGTCTGAGAACAACTCTGGCCACAATGATCAAATGTCAGTCTCCCACTCCTTGGTCTCATCATGTACTCAATTGTGCTTCCATAGCACCTATACTAGAGGAATATTCCAACCTCAGAGAACCTTCATTCTACTATCCACGATTCATATAGGATGCTCCTCAAAGGATGAATCTACCTATAACTCAAACTCCATAGGTTGAAAGGCATGATATAGGTCTAAATAGTAACTTCATAGCTGAGAAACATGGAAGACTTTGTGCATAGACTGGTACCTATGAGGTAACTTTAATCGATAGGCTATCGGTCGGACTCTCTCCAAAATATCGAATGGGCCGACATATCTTGGCGAAATCTTACCCTATCTCATGATGCTCATATGTACCAACCTTGGTGAAATGTGTAGGAAACTCCGATCCTCAATCTAACACTATAGAGGTTGTCTACGGAGATTATCATATGATTTATGAAGATACTACATAGTATTCATCCACTTTCGAATCAACTGCACCTGCTCTGAGGCCTCTTGAACAAGACAAGGTCCCAACATAGTTGTCTCTCCTATCTCAAGACAACATAGGGGTGATCATAATGGTCTAACATATAAAGCATCATATGGATCAATCTGAAAAATAGACTAAAATCTATTATTGTAGGAGAATTCAACCAGGGGTATATGCCTCTCCCAAGAACCCCCAAATTCTAGCACGTATGCTCGCATCATGTCCTCGAGCACCTGAATTGTGTGCTCTAAATGGATATATGTATGGGGGTGGTATGTCATGATCAAAAGCACCTAAGTACCCAATGCCCTATGTAGACCTTTTTAGAACCATGAAGTAAGCAAAGCATCCCTATCTGAAATGATAGAATGCGGGACCCTGTGAATTCATACTATCTCATAGATATACAACCTCCCAAACTCATCGACTAAAAAGGTCTCCTTAATAGGTAGGAAGCAAGAGACCTTTTTTATCCTATCAATAAAAACCCATACAGCATCATTACCTCTAGGATACCTCATTAAACTATTCATGAAATACATTGTGACATCATTCCACTTCCACTCAGAAATGGGTTGTTAATGTAAAAGGTTGGCTGGTCGCTAGTGTTCACCTTCACCTGCTAATAGGTGGAATACCTTGTGACAAAACAAGTTATATCTATTATCATACACAACCACCAATACTAATGATTTAAATCTTGATATATCTTGGGTAAACCTAGGTTCACTACCCAAGATGAATCATGAAAATACGATATCATATTTTTGTACATGTCTGTTGAAACCCATATGCGACCATATATGCATAGGATCTCATTATCACCTATGGTCTATCCAGGAGGAGGTTCCTCACATGCAACACTCTCTCATAGAACTAAGTCTTCTTAGTCTAATATCAGCCTCATCCTCACTCTATCTAGTAGGGTATAGGTAAAAGCTGAATATGAAAGAAAATTATCCCCCTAGCCATCATGCACGTCCAAGTACATCTCAGAGAACAAAACCATAAGTCTTCACTCGCTAATGGATTGTTGCACTTCCTATATCTGAGTCATCCTACTCAGTGGATCGACCACTACATTACCTTTACCAAGCTTGTAGGTAATATCGAAGTCGAAAGACTAAAGGTATTTAACCAACCTTTGCTACCTCAGATTTAGATCATGCTATGTAAATATATACTTGAGGATTTTGTGGCCCGTATACACCATAAAATGATCCCCTAGTAATTAATTTCTCCAGTAGTGAAATGCATGAATAAATACAGCTAACTCAAGATATTTCATCAGGTAATTACTCTCATGTGGCCTCAATATTGAGACCTGTATGCAATGACTCGATCCCCCTATATAAAAATTGTTCCCAACCTGATACCTGATGCATCACAGTACATAGTGTAACTCCTATCAGGATCTAGAAGAATCAGTATCGATATTGAAGTCAATCTCCCTTTCAACTCTTGAAAGGTCGTCTCATAGGAATCAGGCTATACATACTTCAATCCATTCTTAGTCAATCCCATCAATAACACTGTTAATAATGAGAAGTCCTATATGGAATTCATGTAGTAACCAACCATCCCTAAGAAACTCTTCACCTCAAATATGTTCTTGGGCTTCTCCTAGGATAAAACAACTATCACCTTCTCTATATCCACTGATACTCCTATATCTGAGATGATGTGACCCAGGAAGTGATTTTGGTCCATCCATAAGTGGCACTTTGTGAGCTTATCATATAATTGATGCTCTCTAAATGTATTCAAAACGATCTCAATATGGGTGGTATGATCATGTTGGTTATGATAATACACTAAGATATCATCCATGAAAACCACCACAAATGAATCAAGGTACGAATGGAACACTCATTTCATTAGTTTCATGAGGATCATTGGTGTGTTCATGAGACTGAACGGAATAACCAAATACTCATATAGACCATACCAGCACCTAAAGGCTATGCGAGGTATTTTTTATGGTCTATCATGCACTTGATGATAACCATATCTCAAATAAATCTTTGAGAAAACCCGATATCTTAGGATCTGGTCAAACAGATCATCTATCTGTGGTAGAGGATACCGATTCTTGATCATAAACTAGTTAAACTTCTGGTAATCCACACATAGACTGAGAGTATTGTACACAATTTTCACAAAAAGGACTATCAAACCCCATGAAGAAGTACTGGGTCAGATGAAACCCTTTTCTTCTAATTTCTCTAGCTACCTATGGAGCTCTTGTAACTCTTTCATATCCATCCTTTAAGGTGGAATGGATACCGATACAGCTCCTATAAATAGCTTAGTAGATAAATATACCTCTTTCATTAGAGATAATACTAAAATTTCATGTAGGAAAACATCTCTGAAATAATATACCACTGAAGGGAAATAAATCTAACATGTACCCTAATCATCCAGATACAAACTCACAATCGGTGTTGTCATCCCACCTAGCCCATGATGCTCAGGTCCAGTTCAGCTCACCTAGACATCCCATTCACCTTTTTGAATGTACTCTCCACCCTTTAGTGATGTAAAGATCACCATACAGTGATAGAAACCAATTATATCTCAAAATGGAACCAACCAGTTCATCCTGATAATGATATCAAATCATGTCCTCTTAAGGAGGAAGAGGTTCTGTATGAAGCGACACCCACCAACCTCAAGGGGTCACTCTCTGTACTGATGCGCACCAACTGTTCTAATTTTTAATGGAGTGTCTAGAATCATAACACCATTAGAAGTATAAAAACATAGTCCAAGGATATCCACAACAAACACATATAAAAATATATGTGAAACTCCTATATCAAAAAGTGCAGAAGCTAAAATGAAGGCTACTATAATAGTACCTATGACAGTAGACGATTCGGCATCCTGCTCCTAGCAGGTCTATTGCACTGTGTATGTCTGGCATGTACCATGGCCTTGTGACACTACCTGGCTACCCTAAGATGATCCACCATGTTGTCCCTATAAAAATGGGTCCTTTATACCATAGCCATGACCACCACCTCAGCCCGAACGGCCTGTGGTACCCCATCTCCCTACTTGGTGAGAATCTACTGAGCCTTCTCCTGAACATGGAGTCGGTGCAGACCCTCTCTCAATATCTTCTAGAAGAAAAATTCTGTAGAAGTGATGTATACAGACTATATTTATGAAATATCAACGCTCGACTGGGTCCCTCGTACATTGTGGCCTTGTATATCCTAGTCTACCATAGTGGTAGTGCCTCACCTGGCTACCTAAAGAGATGTTATAACTGCTAAAATCTTCATGTGGAAGCTCCAGAAGACACTTTCTAGCTCACACCTCCAGATTCCCTCAGGTTACGCTCTGCGATCAGTACTTGATTCACTATCCTAGATACAATAGTCATCCATAAGACATTTACCGATGATCTGATGTCATACCAGATACCATCCTCAAATTTCCTAGCTTTAGATAGATCTTCACCCATCAGAATAGGTGTGAAGTGCTGGAACTCAATAAAATGGGATGAGTATTACATAAGTTATAACGTGCTCTGCTCCAAATTCATAAACTCCAAATCTCTATCGGCCCTCAGTGACTTCAAATAGAAATAGCCATAGGAGTTCATATAAAACTATATCCAAGACATATCCCGATGATGAACCATTATTGTGATAAAGTCCCACCATCTCTTGGAGTAATCACATAGAATATACATAGTGAGATTTACCCTCCTCTTAGGAGGTGTCTCTAAGTGATCTAAGAAAGACAGCATGGCCTCTATCCATGACTCTGTAGCTTGTAGTTCTCCATCCCCTGAAAAAATGGGTGGATGTGGCTGATGAATCTCACACATCAACTCTTCCATAATTGAGGCAGGTCACAGTGCTCCCTGAACGGTCTACATGAATCGCATAAAGACTTCATGGAACTACGCCTCAGAACCTATGTCTGGTATATCATTTGGTGTTGTGGCTGGCATGACTGGAGGATCTGCAGGTAGCCTATAGCCTACCACATTCAAAGTATAATCATTGCCACCCTCCTGGAGTACCACTAGAGGTATTCATGGTAGAATTACTCTAAAATTATAAACACACACCTCAATGAAAGATCATTATCAAGGTTTTCAGCTCAAAAGCATAGAATCCAAAACAGGATGGGTAAAAAAACCTTCCTCTATAAGAACTCTCCCTCTGACTACCCCATGGGTCTGGTCTGGGTGATGTACAGAACAGATATAAGTGAGAGAAACTTCCATAATCCCACTACTAAGGTTGTGTCTGGTCATGTTCTCATATATAAGTAACTCAATATTACATTTCATTTTACCTGAATTCATTTTCAATTGATTTCACATATTTGTTCTCATTTTTCATTTGAATTCATGATTATTCACATCTATATCACAATTCACTTTACAAGGTTGAACCATGGTTCACCAAATTCTGATCCACGAGGGCTCATACTCCCTAGGGACCAAAGATTAGCATCCATAAAATCCACACCATAACATATCCCAATATACCTATCACAACATCAAGCATATCTATCATAGAATCTATCACAACAACATGAAATAGTAATGCATCATAAATGGCATGACATAATGCATGGAATGTAAAATCTAGCAGGTGCATATATGATGCATGATATGGAATACCCTCATCTCATTGGGTTGTAATATAATAGAACTCAAATTCATATAAACTATAATAGCATAAATCAACTGTGTCACCCAATAGTATAATCAAATCAACTATAATAATCAAAATCTAGAAACAACAATTCAATTTGAGGCAATTTGGATTTTTTCTATATGCGAGTTAGCTACGCCCAGGCACAACTCATTACCAAATTCCTATTCCTTACTATTACATTTTTATTGTCGCAAAATAGTAGATAAAATTAAAAAATATACTGCTCTGATACCACTTTGTAACATCCCAAACCCAGATACCACTAAATGGTGCCCCGAGCCCGGTCTGTTATATGGCCTCAAACGCATCTCCTTAAACACCAGAGGTTGTCGACTAGTAGTGAGGGGATAGTGGTGTCAGTGGGGAGACTATTCTCTCATCACCAAAGTTTAGCATAGTGAAAGAACAATATCATAAAAGTGGAGGAAGCAGTAAACCATAAAACATAAATAAGAAGCGGAATATTGATGGTATAATCAAAGCCAGAAGTCATATAATATACAAGATGGTGATGCATGTCACATGTTTCTAATAAAATAGCCAATATAGGTACACAAAATTCATATAAAATACATGTCCCAAAAGTAAAAAAACGGACAAAATAATCACAATAGCATTGTAATCCTCATCTTTGTCCCATGCTCTCCTACTCCAGAACAGCATATCAAGTACCTATATTATGTCACTTTCCCTTTTTAACACCTACAATCATATAATCTGTTTGGATCTAAAAAGGTGACCCCAATAAGGCGTGAGATATAATCCTAGTGGGAAAACACCCAAGGTATATTCTAATCAGTCAATGAATATATATAGAAGGTAGTGTGTGATAAGAAAATAAGTAAGGAAGTACTCAAAAGTAAACATCCTACATACATTGGTTTTCATTTACATTCATTTCATTCTATTTATATTCATTTAACAATTAAATTACATTGAATTTATAAGTCTCAATATCTGGGTCAATCCCAGCATCCTCCATGTAACTGGAAGTACAACAGATGCCACAAAAGGCCATAAAAACAATACAAGTCAAGACTAACTCTCATGGTTTACCCGTACAATTTACAAATCATGGGAAAACTGTGTGAAGAGTCACTTTAAAAATATTAAAACACTGAAAACCTGGCCTTATATCCATGTGGACCTACCCTCATGGTTTTTACTAACCGTGTGGCCTTCTATTTTCACCCAAAACTTGGGTTCTAGGCTCTAGACTAGCCCCAGACACCCCCGAGCCCTCCGTAACCTCAATGGGAATTCATATTAGGCTATATTTAAGTAATTAAAATGAAAATTGGTAGAAAAGGGAATTATTACCACAAATAAGAACAGGTTTCTTACATGATTTCTTCATTTTTAAGGCCATAAATATGTTGCAACATAGTGCATTGGAATACGAATAGTCTGTTTGGGAAGATTAGACATTCATAGTAAATAAGCCATAACTAATTCATTTCTTATCTAATTAAGATGAAATTTAGTGAGACAATAGGGGAGACATTTATAAGAAACTTTAATTAAGAACACTTTTCCAAATTCTTCCATTTAATGGACCTAATACACTCATACTTTCGGTGTAATATTTTGGAACCAAAATTTTCACCCCCTCTCCCTAGAAAAGAGTGTTTCTTATTCATTTCAATGGGTTTTAACTCTAATTTTCCATTTTATGTAGTTTAATCTTGTATTTTATTTTCATTATATAATCATATTTCATGTTTTAATTTAAGATTTCTCCTTTTTATCTTATTCTTTCTCTATTTTATTTTCTTCCTCCATTTTCTTCTCCATTGTGAACCATTATGCTCATGATCATGAGTAGTTAACCCTAGGAAGTTCCTAGGAAAGTAATCCAGTGTTGATCCTAAAACTTTGAACATTCATGGTTAATTTTTCTTATTTTCTTATAGTTATTCCAAGGGGTTAATATTTATCAAGGTGCCTTTGTGTCACCACATTCCACTCAAGATTTAGTTTTCACTTCTAAAATATTTTCCCTTGATCGAGGAGGTGAATGTGTGGTCTCTTGGCGATCATTGAGAGCATCATATATTCACAACCATATTTAGATGAGTATATTTACACATAAAATGGAGTGTGTTAATTAAATAAAATTGAAACTAAAAATAATACAATGAAGGTTTAATATTGGTGATTCTCTCAGGAATGACTCATTTCTTTCTAACATCACTATGTCTGCATTCATTCTGTTTGAATTATATTTTCATGTTTAGTTTCTGTATTGTATTATCAAAACTCCATTTCTTTTAGTTTTATTTCATAAATAAAAAAATATAAGTGAATAATAATTAGTTATTGATTGACCACAAAATCTCTTCAAGATAATGACCTAGGATAGCCCATGTAATGCGCTTAGTAATAAATATTTTTGAGATTGCACACAACAACACCACATCAACTTGGCACCGCTGCCAGAGATCCAAGTGGTATTCAGTCACTATTTTTATTCAAATTTTTTAAATAATTTACTTTTTTTCAAAAAAAAGATCATGAATTTCAAAAACTAAAAAAATATTTTTTGTTCATGATATATTTCAATTCAAATTATTGTGCATGGACTGACCAATCTCAGGTGCAAGATGAAGCTTACAATGATCTTGATTTTCATTTGAAAATGATTCGTGATAAAATTCAAAACTTTGATATCCAGATAGAGTGGATATCTAAATATATACATTCATGTCAAAAGAAACTAGAACCTGAAACAAAACCTGAACCAAAACGGGTGGTGAAAGAGATTTCACCAATAATTTTTTTTGTTAAAGATCTTGAGGTGGGAGAGAAGGATTTACTAAAGGAATTAATAACATCATCCCACACTCAAAAATTTTTTAGGGAGGTCCCTGAAAAAAACATTCCAGTTGATATACTTATGGGAGATCAACATTTTTTGGAAGAATCTTGTAATCTCTTTATTGAATATAAATTGAAGTTTGATCTTTCCATCCTTGATAAAGAAAAATATATACCTCTTTAACTCTCTCTTAATTTGGAATATGATGATGAAGATGTACCTGTTGAGATTGAGTTACCAATGGTATTGCCTAAAGAGATCAATTTCCAAGCTAACTTACTTGAAATGGAAGATTTTTATATTGATTCTTCATGTTTTAATCTTATTCAAGATGAATTGTTTTCTGAATTCTATTTTCATAAAATTTATGATTCATAAAAAATTGAGAAGACCCTAGATTTTAAGGAAGATACCACCAAATTGGTGGTGATAAAAGAATAATATCTGTAAAAAATGTAGTGAGACTACCTCCTCTATAACAACTTTCATACCATATAGAGGAGGACACCACATAAGTCAACAAGGAGTACCCTTATCTTCTTTTTCCTTCTACTCTGGATCTCAAATTATATATTTCTTATTTATTGGGGGTTGGGAATTTTTTTATATTATTTGGGGTTATCCATTCTAATTTTCTACTTATGGACATTGGTAAAAGTCACATGTGGTGGTTCATCTCAAGGAAACCACACCCACCTTCTGATTGGGGATAATCCACTGCAACTGCCTGACTAGGGGCAGTAAAAACCTTGCACCTACTTGGGGGTCTAAACCAAGCATTATCCATTTTATTTCCCCTTAAATTTTTTTTATTTTTTTTTATTTTTGTCATTTATCTCTTATATATTTAAAATTAGTAGCATCTAGGAGCTTAACTCAAGGCTGACACTGAAAAATAAATTAAGATGTGTCTTTCCTTTTCTTTATTTTATTTTCTGCCCTATTAAAATTAGGTATGCAAAAATTATTGTTCTAATTTGAGATAAAAAGAAGATAGTAAATGTAATTATTGTGGGTGATGTATTTCAATATCTTTCTATAAATTTTGTTGTGTGGTTATATTTTATTTTTCATGTATTTTTCTGGATTTTCATGTTTTTCTTTTTTTCTTTCTTTTTTTGGTGTGTTTTTTTGGATTCTTGAGATAAATCGAATAATTTGGAAAATTCAAAACATATTTTTATTTTTGGGTCTTTACTTGATTTGAATTTTTTATTATTTAAATTATTTATGAATGGATGTTGTTTCATGATTTTTTATATTATCATTTGATGAAGTTTGGTTGATTATGAAACTCATGTGCACTAGTGTTGTCCATATTGAATATATTTCCCAACTCGAGAGGTTTCTAAACTTGTCTGACATATTATTTAAATTTATATTTTTATTGAAAGTCTTGAGACATTTTTTTTGATCCAGAACTTCCTGTTTTTATCTTTTTAAAAGCTATTATATTTCATATAATGTGTTAATAATGATTGAGGCACCACTTTGAAAGCCCCTTTTTACATTGAACTCTGATTTTGGACCACCTTTTCATATGACATTTATTAATACCCTAGTTTACATGAAATTAATTGTTAGGAAACCACATTATAAAACATTTATCCCTTTACAACCTACTCTAGAAGTTAAATACATGATTATTATTGAACTCAAGTTCCATGGAGGGAGAAGATGAGCTGTATTTTGTTTTCTTGGAGAATATTTTTGAGCTCAATTGAAAGTGTTTCCATATTTATGACTTATTTTTTGGAAGAAAAATCATTATGGTAAGATGTTTGGGTGGAACAAAATATCATTATACATATGGGCCAGGTTTTCACCAACTTTTGAAGATAAAAAAGATGCCTCTCTTTTCTTGGAAAACATGATTCTAAAGAGAAATCCATATTTGAATTCAAGCTAAAACAATGAAATAATTGGGGAAAAGAGGCATGAAATTTATAATTGATACTGAAATTCCAAGTGTGAACTTCCAAACTAAAGATGTTTTTAGAGGTGATTCATTTTTGAGCTAATTAAGGATCACACCATTCTTGAGAAAAATTGTTTCCATGCATTTACTTCCCTTTAGATCTTAACCCTCCTCATTCTACCTCAGATGTTTTTACATTTAAAACCTTTAAAACGTCATCCTCCAAAAAACCCATGAAAAATACCTCATGATTGAATCATTTTTTACTCTGTTAAGTGGAGATACTGGGAGGATAGAAAGCCTATAGAGATCACACATGTTCTTGATAATTAGAAAAACTCCATCAAAATCCATGAGTGAAGAGACAAATATTTTTCTGGGGAGGTAGGTATGACATGCACATGAGGATTAATATGAAATTAAATATATTATTATTGTTATTTAGGATTTAGGGAATGTTTACCCATGTAGTATGCATGATATTTTCCTTGATATGATAACTGAGTTGTGTGGTCATTTATACTTTGGAAAGTTTTTTTTGACCTTGGTATAAGATTATTGCCTAGGAGTGCAATGTTTAAGTGTGGGTGAATTGACAGAGAAAATATTTTCAATTATTTTAATTTTTATTTCATTTTTTTAATCCTATAATAGTTTTATTTTAAGAAAAATTGTCACATTTTAGGATTTTAGTGGTATTTTGATGTTAATTACTAAAATGGCATATTTTTTATTTTAACTATTTTAATTTATTTCTTTATTTCAGACATTAATTTTTCTAAACTGATCCAAATTGAAATATTATTATTCTTTAGGTTTCTATACCTGTAGGTTTTCATTTTATTCTTCAGGACCCAAATATCAATCCATCATTTTAGGGCCCAAAGTCATCTCACAAGACAATCCTCGAAATATGTGCACAAATCTGGTGATTTTTTATGTTGGGCCCATATCTAATAAAGGGATGGTATAAACAATCTGAAATTAAACAAGGACCTAGATACCATATGTATAAAGAACTTTTATTGATGCATTCACTCCTGATTTCTTAATTTTGAAGGACATAAATGCGTTGGAACATGGTGTATTGGAATATGAACAGTCTATCTGGGAAGATTAAATTTCCAAAGTAAATCGACCGTAACTAATTCATTTTTTGGAAAATGAAGCTAAAATTTTGGGCACCGATAGGGGATACATTAATAAACAAATTTAAATAATAAAACTTTTCCCAATTCTACCATTTCATGGTCCTAACATGTGTATACTTTAGGTGGAATATTTTCGATCCAAAAATTTCAACCCATCTCCCTATAAAAGAGTGTTTCTTTATTATTTCAATAGGTTGGCACTATAAGTGGAAATTTAATATAGTTTCATATTATATTTAATTTTAATTTTGTAAATTTAATTAATGTTTTAATTTAAGTGTTCTCCTTTGTATCTTATTCTTTATCTCTTTTGTTTTTTCCCATTTTCTTCTTTACTGTGAACTCTTATGCTCATGATCATGAGTAGCTAACCCAAGGAAGTTATAATGGAAGTAATACAATGTTTTTATTTATCCTTTGAACACTAATTATAAAATTTTTCATATTTTATTAGATTTATTATAATGGGTATCTTAGTGTAAAATTCGTCTTTTTTCCTCCACTTTCCACCCGAGGTTTAGCTTTCGCTTCTGCAATATTTTCCCTCGATCGAGGAGTTGGATATGCGGTATCCTGGAGATCATTGAGAGAATCGTATATTAACAACCATATTAATAGAAAGATGTTCACACATACTATGGAGTGTGTTCATTAAGTAAAATTGAAACTAAAAATAAGACAATTAAGGTTTAATCTAGGTGATTCTCTCTAGAATTCCTCATTTCTTTACAAACGTCATTATTTTTCATGTTTATTTTTTTTATTTTATTATCAAAACACCATTTATTTAAGTTTTATTTAATAAATAAAAAATATAATTTAATTATAAGTATTGAGTGATTGACCAAAAAATCTCCTCAAGAGATTGACCTAGGTCATCCCCTGTGCTAGACTTAGTTATAAATATTTTTTAGAGCACACACAACAATGCCACATTAAATTGACACCACTTAAAGAGATCCAAGTGGTCTTTAGTCACTATTTTTATTCACATTTTTTAAATAATTTACTTTTTTCAAAAAAAATCATAAATTTAACAAACTGAAAAATTCTTCTTTGTTCATGATGTATTTTAATTCAAATTATTATGCATGGACTGACCAATCTCATGTGAAAAAATAATTTTACAATGATATTGATGTTTATTTGAAAATGATTGGTGATAAAATTAAAAATATATAGATCTAAATAGATTGGATATCTGAATACGTACATTAAAGTCAAGAGAAACCAGAACCTGAGCCAAAACCAGAACCAAAACAAGTAGTGAAATAGATTTCACTAATAATTTTTTATGTTAAAGAACTTGAGGTGGGTGATAAGGGTTTACTAAAAGAATTAATAAAATCATCCCAAACTCAACCATTTCTCAAGGAGGTCTCTAAAAAACATTCCAGATGATATACTTATGGGAGATCAACATTTTTCTGAAGAATCATGGAATCTATTTTTTGTATATAACCTGAACTTGATCTTATCATACTTGATAAAAAAATAAGTACCTATCTACCTCTCTTGATTTAGAAGATGATTATGAATATATACCTATTGATATTGAGTTTCCAATGTTCTTTTCTGAAGAGATAAATTTCCAAGTTGACTTACTTGAAATGGGATATTTCAATATTTATTCTTTATGTTTGAATCTTATTCAAACTTAATTGTTTTATAACATATTGTTTTATGAAATTTTTGATTCATCACAAAGTGAGAAGACCTTGGATGTTAAGGAATATACCACCCAAGTGGTGGAGATCGAATAAGAATAGATAGACAAATATGTGGTGTGACTACCTCCTCTACTGAAACTTGTATACCATATAGAGGAGGACACCACAGAAGCCAATAGGTAGTACCCTTATCTTCTTTTACCTTCCACTCTAGATCTAAAATTCTCTATTTATTATTTATTGGAATTGGGAATTTTATTGTATTCTTTGGGGTTCTATATTATCATTCTATACTTAGGTAAATTGGGAAAATTTACATGTGGTGGTTCATCTCAAAGAAACCACACCCACATTCTGATTGAGGATAATCCACTACAACTACCTGATTAGGGGTAGTAAAAATATAGAACCCACTTGGGGGGTCTAAACCAAGAATTATCCATTTTCCTTCCACTATATATTTATTTTTATTTATTTTTATTAATTATTTTCATTTATTTATTGTAGTTTTAAAATTTTTAGCATCTAGGAGCTTAACTCAAGCTTACCGCTGAAAAATAAATCAGGTTGTATCTTTCATTTTCTGTATTTTATTTTTTCCCAATTAAAATTAGTTATGCTAAACTTTATAAATCTAATTTGAGATAAAAATAGGTTAGTAAATAGAATATGTTTTTGGTATGGATTACAATCTATTTATAGTAATTTTTTGTGTGCTTAAATTTTATTTTTCATTTATTTTTCTGAATTTTTCATGTTTTTATTTTTTTCTTTTTATTTTTTGCGTTTTTTTAGGATTCTTGAGATGAATAGAATACTTTATAAAATTCAAAACATATTGGTATTTTTGGAACATTTATTTATTTTAATGTTTGTAAATTTAAATTATTATTGAATGGATTTTGTTTCTTGATTACTGATTGACTACGTTGTCATGACACGTCAAATTGATTATGATTTTAAGATTGATTTGTAGTCTAGGTAAGACCCTAGGTCATCTCTCGAGGAGCGTTGATAGGTTTTGAGAATGTATTTTTAATAAGAATTACTAAAAGAGGGGGAGGTTTTGAAAATATATTTAAGTGAATTACTTAATTAAAGAGTTAAATAGTTGATAAATAATGGTGGTGTATTAATAACTATGAGATAAGAAGATAATTTCAAGTTCAATACACATCTCGGATATTTTATTGTTCTGAAAATTTAACATGGTTTTGTTTAACTTTTTGGTTGAAGGTTGTCAAGATCTTGACTCCCATATTGCCTCTTTAAATTATGCTTAAAGAACCACCCCTTGGCACAACAATCATGTTTCCAAGATTTGGTTATCAAACATAGAATAATAGGTCTACAAAATCATACTTAAATCTTATGTATGTGTGAGATAAATAGGATTATTGTGTTGTCCAATCGGAACAACCTAAGATTCCCACTTGAAATCTCAACCCAATCGGTGTTGAAATAAAAAGGCGTTCCACTTAATTATATAAAATGAAATGTAATCAGGGATAATCATGTCAAGAAAAAAAATAAGTGAAATATTCAACACACAAATTATACAAAACCAGTAGATGAACATGTACTGGAACTCCCTCCCAAGTTTGTGTAGCTCCCTCGAAATGATCTTCCACTGTTTAGCTCGTCATCGAGAGGAGGAGAAGGCTCGGGTTGAACTCCCTCTTCATCCTTGATTCCCCTATTAGGATAGGAGTATAAATAACTCCTTGTATGATGAGAGGACTTATTTGGGTCTCCAAAATACCAAATATTTTCCTCCTGGCCGAACTTCCAAATGGGGAGCCCAAGGTTCCATTTTATAGGAAAATGGGAAGGTTGTTTTGAGCACACAGATTTCTTAAAACCAATTTTCACATGAGTTTCGACCTCCAGAAATCCTTATATAGATTTGTAGAAAATAAAAAATTTGTAGACCCACCTATTTTATGTCTCCACTAAAAGTTTGTCACAATTTGGAGACCTATATCTTGAGATACAGACAGATCACAACACACCACTTTTGACTTCGTGCATATGCGGTGTGCTGAACAGATCAGGTCGGTTGGGAAACCAGATGGCCGAATGAGTCTTGGGTTTATTTATATGAAATATATCATAATGAATTTTGGACCAGACCACAAAATTTCATCCCATTTGGATGCACGGTTCAAGAGAAGTGCACAGATGAGTCCACTGGTGTGCATGGATCTTGTGCAGTTTGGCCCATTTTTCTTGGACATCATCATGGGCCCTCCAAATCACCTCTTCCTGCAGTGGAATCATCAAAACAAGTAAAATTGACATTTTTAATAGTTATAAACACAAAATAAATTATTTAAACATGGAATTAAACTTTTCATTATTTTTATAATTTTTAATATAAAATTAGTTTAGCACAGTGATGTAAAGGTGAAAATTACACAGTGAATCGTGGTACAATCACACCCCCACACCTAAACATTTTCACTCCTAGGAAAAGTCACATATCCAAATAAAATTATGCATATATATACTCCAAAAATCATCAAGACTTAACATTTGAAGAAATTTTAATTCATTAAAGTAATGTGATCAATGTACGAACCACACCAAGGAGTTTTTCCTAGTGAAAATGGAAAAAGATGTCGCATAAATCATATCACAATGAAATTCAAAGAGATTCATGATACCAACATGATAAAGTAATTAAAAATAAAAACATTCCACTAACTCTCCATGTGTGTGTGAAAATCATTCCATGTTATTCTTTCCACTTTCCATCCAACAAATAAAGGTTATTAGTGACACAGTTTTCCCATAAACTACTCACACAAGGGGCATCAATCATCTCAATTATTTCATAGTGATACGACCATTTATATCATTGACAGAAAACCAATTCACTAAAAATCACTCCCTAATGTTAAATTCATATAGAAATTCTTTTTCACCTTTATTATGGTATTTTTACTTTCCCCCCTTTATGGTCACCGAATCATGGAACTTTGAAATTTTTGATGGGGAAAAACAAAAATACCATAAAGAAGGCGAAAAAGAGAAGAAAGAAAGATAAAAAAATGATGAAAATTACAAACTAACCCAGGAATGTACCCATACCCCCACACCTTGAATGTGTAGTGTATTCGCTGTAATAATTGAGAATGTGATAAGGAAGGATGAAACCTGGTGTGTTTCACTGGTATGTTGCTTCTTGAACATGGAGTTCCTCCATCTGGAACTCTGGAAGGGCTTCGTGGAAGTGCTTCAGCTGCTTCCCATTGACAGTGAAGGTTTTCTTGGTTTCTTCATTTTGAACTTGAACAACACCAAATGGAGATACATTAATAATAGTGTATGGTCCAAACAAGTGGGAATGAAGCTTACTTAGATGAAACTTAAGGCTTTCATTATAAAGGAGGACCTTCTGTCCAATGTGAAACTGACGATTAAGGATGAGATGGTTGTGGGCAGTCATGGTACGCTCCTTATAAATCCTGGAGTTCTCATATGCATCTCTTATCATTTCTTATAGCTCCTGAATCTTCAACTTCCTTTGAGCACCTGCACCAGAATGATTAGAATTGCATTGTTTGATGGCCTAGTAGGCCCGATGCTCAATCTCAACAGGGAGGTGACAACTCTTTCCAAACACAAGATGATAGGGTTACATTCTAATGGGAGTTTTGAAAGCGGTAAGTTAGGACCATACTGAATCATCAAGTCGAAGACTCCAATCTTTTCTATTGGGTTGAACCATTTTTTCAATAATTTTTTTTACCTCTCTATTTGACACCTCGTATTGACCATTGGTCTATGGGTGATATGCAGTAGATACTATATGACCGACCCCATACCGAAACAATAGTGATTTCATTGTTCGTGTAAAGACCCGTAAAATTAAAGGAAATTTTTTTCTTAATTTTCTTTGAGATTTTACAAGAATGCAGTTTCTGATGGCACCTGATTCTGAGGCCCGGTGTGCCCGGAATTTCTATCCGAAGTTTAGCTCAGGTACGTTCAGTGAACGAACGAGCGGGAATTCCTATCTTTTGAACCAGTGCTCGGAATCGAATTATGAGGTCACCGATGGAACCGTAGCATTGGTAATTGCTTAGGAACGCCTATTCTGGAGTTGCGTTTACAAGAGGGGAGTTGATAAAAATTGTGGAAGTTAAAAATAAAAATTTAACAACAATTTTTATTTTCCACATGGTAGTTTTATCCTAAGTAAGGGAGTTGGGGGTGGGACCCACATGTGTTAACCAACCTGGAGAGGATAAGGTGGGGTGGGACCCACACGAGCCCAACCCCTCACTTTCCTAACTCCTCAAAACCCCCCATTTAATTTTGCCAACATATCTCCTCATTAATTTTTAACAAGTTTTGTTTAATTAAATGAGTGGACTTAATTTTGAATGTTCAAAATTTAAAGTGTTTGGAAAAGGAAATAAAAGAAGTTTAAGGCCTTATTTTATTTTGGTTGCATCTTTGAGTTGAAGGGGGGAACGTTCTTCTTTTCTTTTGGAAGAACTTCATCTTCCAGGTGAAGAACTTTTCTACCACGACGAAGAATGTTGTCATGTCTTTCTTCCGAAGAACGACGACGCTCCATCCCTCATTCTTCTTCCCACATCAAAGGAAGGGAGACGTCGTTCCACCTCGGAAAATCTCCGTCTTCGTCTACGAATCCTCTTTTCGCGACACCGACCCACGACGTGACGTCTTTTTCTCCGCGACGGAAACCTCGTTCAAGCCACGCTCGAGGTAGGGGATTTATTTTTATTTTGTTCGAGTTTACTCCCTTAATTTTTATTCTTCGTGAATATGTCCAATTGCTATCATTTAACGAGAGGGGGCTGGACCGCACAAAGACGGTCGACCCACCTCCTTTTTCCATGTTGGATTCTTTTGTGGTTTGAAATGGGAGTGGCGTGGTGCCGTCGCACCGCGCGGGATCGTGCAGCAAGAAATGCGTGGCGCCGTCGCGCCGCGCCGCGAAATCATACAAGGACGTGACGCCGTCGCGCCGCATCAGTGAAACCCGAAAATACCGCGGCCGGAGCGGGGCTGCGGCGGAGGGGCGCGGTGCCGTCGCACCGCGCCAGACGAACCAAGCCGCGACCGGTTCCGGGTCGTGGCAGATCAGGGTGACCGGCGGCCGTTTCCGGGCTGCCGGTGTCGACGAAGGAGGAAGGACGGGCCGTCGCTGGTCCTTGTTGGCAGAACCAGCTGTCCGGTGCAGGCCGGCCGGACAAAGGGAAAACCGGGGGATTTAATTCCCCCGGCCGGCCAAGCAAGCGGCCCCATTAATGGGGCCGCGATTTCAGGAAAATTGGGTGGGCAGCCCCCCCCCCCCCCCCCGTGAGCCGGAACGGATCGGCCGTTTGGCCGAGCCAGCTGGCACCGTGCGCCAGTGCACCGGGTCGCCGCTCGGGCCGGGCCGGGCCGACCGGGGGGTCTCGGGTCGGGTCGGTCCGGGCCCGAAACCCCCGTTTTCGGACCCTTTGGGTTCGTTTGCCCATATCTCAGGCTACGGACCTCCGATAGATCGCCGTCAGTGGCGATGCGATCCTTGGATCGAGACGGTTGTTTCAGTATATCGCACTCAAGGTTTCGGAATACTTTGGGTTCAGCCTGGTTGGTTCGTACACGAAATCAACCGGGCCCTCAGAGCGGAAACGCTCATATCTTGAGCTCTGGACGTCTGATTGACGTACCGTTGACTTTGATGAATTCCTCTAAGTGAGATGGATCTTTTGGCTTACTCCTCCCGAGGTTTGGACGCAGGTGGAGTACAGTCAGGTTGGTTTTACCTTAAAAACCAACCGGGCCCCTGGGACGAAAAAGCCAATAACTCTCAGACCGGGCGTCCGATTGACACGCCGTCTCCGACGTTGAGTTCCTGTTGACGATACGGAACTTTTGGATATAACAACTCTGGAATATGTGTCAGTTGATGTATCAGACTCTCAGCTCGTGGAGCGGACCCTCCCGAACGAGCTTGTTGTGTGCGGGAACCCTAGAGCCGGCTGTGACTGCGACGACGACTGTGCAGAGATCCTCAGTGGATTTGACGGCGACGACTTCAGCACTCAGCGATCCTACGTGGATCAGTGCTACCGATCCTGTGTGGGTCTGATCCTGTGTGGGTTAGCGCTCAGCGGTTCTGTGTGAGGCAGCGCCTACAGATCCTGTGTGGGTCTGATCCTATGTGGGTCATTGTAGGGGTTAGTTTCCTATCGATCCTTTGTGGGTCATTTCGGGGGTTAGTACCTATCGATCCTTTGTGGGTCTGAAGACTTAGATGGATCAGTGATCATCTCTATCGTCATTCGAAGAAGTATACCTGTGTGACCTGAATCCTGTTTTACTTTCCTGTGTGGATTGTGTTGTGCTATCCTGTGTGGATTTACGTTTTGCTTTCCTGTGTGGACTGGGTTGTACTTGGGTTCGGATGTTGGAGCCGAACGAGAATTGATGACTTAGGTATATATATGGGCATATACCTAATCAGTGTCGGATGTTACTTCGTGATTTTATCTTTCCTTTGTGGATTATACTTTGTGGATTCTAGGAGACCTTCGGGGGTCTCGGGGTCCCTACTGAGTAGCTTATACTCACCCCTGCACGGGCTATGCCCGCACTACGTTGTGTTGGTTGCAGACGACAGACAGGGTTGATCGTGGTTGAGGCTTGCAGATCAAGATGGTACCTGGAGGTGGACCACTGGGCGGGACGTACTCGGAGCGGACGGCGGGACCCGAGGAGCAGTGGAGGCTATCTGTACCCACCCTTCAGGTGGGATTTCCAGTGGACAGCTTGGCGTTGCGGATTTAATTTTCAGTTGTTGTTTTCCCTTTCCAGTTGTACTTTACTTTCAGTTTGGGTTTGTATACTGGCCCACTTACTTTTCCGCACTTACTGTTGTACCAACTTTTACTTAGTGTTTACTTCTACTGCTTTCTTGCTCTGTGGTGTTTGTTTACTTTCTAAAGGCAATGCCTTCCCTTTTTATCGGGAATTTACGCCTTGGTGCTAGTCGCCAACCCCTAGCCTATGGAAGGCAGTCTTGGGGTAGTCACAGCACGGGCTCTGAGGACGGGTCGTGACAAATTGGTATCAGAGGAGTTCGGTTCTACCACAGAACTTGGGACTCTGATCTTTTCTATGTGAAGCAATAGTGTTTAGCGTATTGGGTGTGGTTATCAGTCCAAGGAGTCCAGTGTTGGTGTGGCGGCCGACGTATCCGTACACCAGGACCCTGACTTTTGATGTCCGACTTAATGCACGAAAACATTGATTACATGTGTGTTTCAAGTTTTATTTGTGATTACTTTGTGTCAGCTCACCAGGTATACTGTTCTGACCATGGCGAACCTGTTTCCTTTTCAGGATGGCCCCACGATGACAGCCAGCTAGGGTTCCGAGAGTTGAGCGTGACGACAGCCCACCGAGCAACGAGGCCTCGGTGCAGGGCCCTTTGACAGCTGAGGCACCGGAGGTACCTTTACCCGCCGAGCCACCGATGCTTCTAGCCCCAGCCGCTGACGATGCACGTTGCCTTAGTGCACTGCATGAGTTCCAGCGTCAGCGACCGCCCAGGTTCCACGGGGAGACGGACCCCCAGGCAGCCGAGGACTGGCTGGAGGCAGTGGTGAGAGTTTTCAGATTAGTGAGGACACCAGCAGACCTCATGGTGATCCTCGCGGTGAGCCTACTGCACACGGCAGCGGGCCGATGGTGGAGCTTGATGCTCTAGGTTCAAGATGAGGCATCTCTCCTCTGGACGGACTTTGAGGGCCTCTTCCGCTCGGAGTTTGTCCCAGCCACCCTCCGTGTGGTGCGCATCCAGGAGCTTCTTCAGCTGCGGCAGGGCAGCATGACGGTCGCCCAGTACTCGGCGAGATTTACCGATCTCTCGCGCTACTCTAAAGACATGGTACAGGACCCATTCTTCTGGGCTCGGACCTTTGAGAAGGGATTGAGACACGAGATCAGGGCATCTCTGATCTCCCTAAGCATTCCAACTCAGATAGGAGTACTGGAGCGAGCCCTTTTGATCGAGAGTTTTCTTGCTGAGTCTACACCAGCGCCAAGACCCACCGCAGGGCGGTACGTAGCAGAGTCTTCTGCAGCAGGAAGTCGACGGATGACTCATGGGTCCAGGAAGACCAGACCCTCAGGCAGACGACCTCAGGAAACTGGCTCAGCAGTGTTGGGCACACAGCGTGGAGCCAGTCTTTCGAGAGGCAGGCAGTGCTACTCGTGCGGTGGGTAGGTCCACATGGCTCGTGACTGCCCGACCCACCGTGCCGAGGAGCAGCAGACGGTTGAGGGACCACCGAGGCAGAGGTAGAGGGTCGACCGTGGTGGTCCGCAGGGAGTAGGCGGACGAGGCAGAGGAGCAAGCCGAGCAGCAGGTGGTGGGTGACGCTTTGAGGCTCTACCACCACCACCATCAGGAGGTCCACCCCGACCACAGGAAGCTGGCGGGCAGAGACAGGCACAGCTCCAGGCAGCAGAGGCCTACGACCATGGCGCGCCTGAGATGATTCGAGGTACTATCTATTTCTATTCCACCCTTGCTGCAGTTCTTATAGACACAGGAGCGAGTCACTCTTTCATAGCCGCTGCCCTTGTTCAGAGCTCGGAGATTCCAACAGAGCCATTGGCTCGATCCTTACGGCTAGAGACTCATACGGGAGAAGACTCGATGATTACGCACTGGTTCCAGTAGTGTGAGCTTACTCTAGGAGGCGATATCTTCGGCTGGGATCTTCTTGTAGCGGCGTCGAGGCCTTACGACGTCATCTTGGGCATGGATTTGTTGTCTACGGTCCATGCACAGATTGACTGTATTAGGCGCAAGGTGCTATGTGTACGCACCAACGGGAGCAGGTTCACCTTCACCGGAGAGAAGGGAGCCTTTGCAGCACATGATAGACTTCCGTAGAGGAGAGGACATCCCATCACTCACCAGTTGGCTAGCCTCATCCTTGGAGTCGTTAACGTGCGGAGTCCTGGTTTTCTTGCAGTGGTGGATCAGTATGCGGACGTTTTCCCCAACGACGTTCTAGGGCTACCTCCTCGCAGAGAGGTAGACTTTTATATTGACCTGTACCCCGGGACAGCCCCAATATCAACTCCAGCGTATCGGATGGCCCCCGCTGAGCTTCGAGAGCTATGGGTACAGTTGGAGGACTTGCTGGGCAAGGGGTTCATCAGACCCAGTGTTTCACCCTGGGCTTCCCCGATTTTGTTCGCCAAGAAGGAGGACGGGAGCTTGCGACTTTGTGTTGACTATCGTCGCCTAAACCAGGTGACAATAAGGAACAAGTATCCGCTACCGAGTATTGATGACCTCTTTGATCATCTCAAGGGAGCACGATGGTTCTCAAAGATAGACCTCAGGTCAGGCTATCATCAGCTCAGAGTTCGATACGAGGACGTGCAGAAGACGGCCTTCAGGTGTCGGTATGGCCACTATGAGTTCTCGGTTATGCCCTTCGGCGTGAACAATGCTCCAGCAGTGTTCATGGTCCTCATGAATAGGATCTTTCAGCCATACCTCGATCAATTTGTCATGGTCTTCATCGACGACATTTTGATTTACTCGACGACTGAGGAGGAGCACGCCTACCACTTGCGGGTTGTACTAGACACACTCTGAGAGAACCATCTTTATGGTAAGCTCTCGAAGTGTCAGTTCTGGATACGTGGGGTCCACTTCTTGGTACACGTCATCTCTGAGGCGGGAATTGCAGTGGATCCTGCGAAGATCGAGGTAGTGCTAGCTTGGGAGCCACCCAGGAGCGTGACGGAGGTGCGGAGTTTCTTGGGACTAGCTGGATACTATCAAAGATTTGTGCCAGACTTCTCTAGAGTTTAGGAACCACTCTCATCTTTGATGAAGAAGGGAAAACCCTTTGTGTGGTCGGAAGGATGTCAGTAGAGCTTCCAGGAGCTGAGACAGAGATTGACCAGCACCCCTATCTTGAGGTTTCCAGAGGAGGGAGTAGGGTACGTAGTCTACTGTGATGCATCAGGGACCGAACTCGGATGTGTCCTATTGCAGGAGTGGGCCGTGATCTCCTATGGATCACGTCAGTTGAGGCTGCATGAGCAGAACTACGCTACCCATGACCTGGATTTAGCAGCAGTGGTCTTCGCTCTGAAGACATGGCGACACTACCTGATGGGAGAGTGTTTTACAGTCTTTTCTGACCATCAGAGTCTCAGATACATCTTCTCTCAGAAGGACCTGAATCTGAGATAGAGGCGATGGCTCGAGTTCCTCCAGGACTATGACTTTGAGATAGTCTATACTCCTGTAAAGGGGAATGTGGTAGTCGATGCTCTTAGCTAGAGGAAGGGCATTCAGCTACTCGAGGAGGTGACATAGTAGCTAGCCTCTTTGCAGATATCCTTCGTGGATAGAGATGGAGCAGCCTTCCTTTAGTCTCTCACAGTCACCCCTCCACTACTACAGCGGGTCAGAGAGGCACAGTGTGGGGACGCTGACTGTGAGACGCGGCGTGTACAGATATCCTCAGGACAGGCACCTGATGGTTTCTCCTTTGGAGCAGAGCACGACGTCCTTTTCAAAGGATGTACCTTGGTACCAGTCGCTTTACGAGAGGAGGTGCTGAGAGAGTTTCACACTTCTCACTTGGCGGTACATCCCGGAGTGGCGAATATGTACCAGGATCTCAGATGAAAGCACTGGTGGTCGGGCATGAAGAAGGTTGTGGCGGAGTTCGTTTCTCGATGCCTCACCTGCCAGCAGGTGAAGGCAGAGCATCAGGTACCAACAGGCTTGGTACAGCCCTTGGAGGTCTCGGAGTGGAAGTGGGAGGGCATATCTATGGACTTCGTGACTAGACTTCCACGCACTTCTAGAGGTCATGACTCCATTTGGGTGATTGTCGACCGACTCACCAAGTTGGTGCACTTTTTCCCATCAGAGAGTAGGGCTCAGTGGAGAGCTTGGGACGTCTATACATTCAGGAGGTTGTACGGCTTCACGGTGTGCCATCATCTATCGTCTCTGATCGAGATGCTCGCTTTACTTCCCAGCTTTGGAAGGGGTTGCAGGAGTCATTTGGGACACAACTACGTCTGAGCACGGCCTTTCACCCTCAGACGGATTGTCAGACGGAGAGGACCATTCAGACTCTCGAGGACATGCTCCGCGCATGTGTCCTCAACTTTGGTCGCAGCTGGGAGGACCGCCTACCCTTGGTGGAGTTCGCGTACAACAACAACTACCACTCCACCATCGGGATGGCACCATACGAGGCATTGTACGGCCGACCTTGTAGATCTCCTTTGTGCTGTACAGACCCTGGGGAGTCAGCACTTGTGGGACCGGAGATGGTCCAAGCCACGACAGAGAAGGTCCAGGTCATCCAGGAGCGGATGAGGACAGCTCAGAGCCGGCAGAAGTCTTATGCTGACAGGAGGAGGAGGCCACTAGATTTCGAGGATGGCAACCATGTCTTCTTGCGTGTCTCACCTCGACGTGGATTACGGAGATTTGGCCGAGGCGGAAAGTTTTCTCCATGCTTCATTGGACCGTTCCAGGTCCTCGGTAGGATTGGCGAGGTGGCTTATCGTCTGTCTCTACCACCTCAGTTGCACCGGGTGCACACGTCTTCCACGTGTCTCAGCTAAGGAGATACGTGCACGACCCGACGCATATCATTGACCATGGGGAGCTAGTCATTGACGATGGGGAGACTTTTGCGGAGGTTCCATTGGAGATCGAGGATCGACAGGATCAGGTCCTATGTAGACGGTCGATTCCTCTAGTATGCATCAGATGGCAGCACGAAAACCTCCAGAAGAGCACTTGGGAGCGGGAGTCTCAGATGTGTGCTCAGTACCCTCATTTGTTTTCCTAGTTATGATGTATCTTTACGGGGACGTAAAGCCCTGAGGTGGGAGTAATGTAAAGACCCGTAAAATTCAAGGAATTTTTTTTTTAATTTTCTTTGGGATTTTACAAGAACGCAGTTTCTGACGGCACCTGATTCCGAGGCCCGGTGTGCCCGGAATTTCTATCCGAAGTTTAGCTCAGGTAAGTTCAGTGAACGAATGAGCGGGAATTCCTATCTTTTGAACCGGTGCTCGGAATCGAATTCTGAGGTCACCGATGGAACCGCAGCGCCGGTAATTTCTTTGGAACACTTATTCCGGAGTTGTGTTTACACGAGGGGAGTTGATAAAAATTGTGGAAGTTAAAAATAAAAATTTAACAACAATTTTTATTTTCCACTTGGTAGTCTTATCCTAAGGGAGTTGGGGGTGGGACCCACATGTGTTAACCAACCTTGAGAGGATAAGGTGGGGTGGGACCCACATGATCCCAACCCCTCACTTTCCTAACTCCTCAAAACCCCCCATTTAATTTTTCCAACATATCTCCTCATTAATTTTTAACAAGTTTTGTTTAATTAAATGAGTGGACTTAATTTTGAATGTTCAAAATTTAAAGTGTTTGGAAAAGGAAATAAAAGAAGGTTAAGGCCTTATTTTATTTTGGTTGCATCTTTGAGTTGAATGGGGGAACGTTCATCTTTTCTTTTGGAAGAACTTCATCTTCCAGGCGAAGAACTTTTCTACCACGACGAAGAACGTCGTCACGTCTTTCTTCCGAAGAACGACGACACGCCATCCCTCGTTCTTATTCCCACATCAAAGGAAGGGAGACGCCGTTCCACCTCATACAATCTCTGTCATCATCTACGAATCCTCTTTCCGCGACACCGACCCGCAACGCGACGTCTTTTTCTCCGTGACGGAAACGTCGTTCAAGCCACGCTCGAGGTAGGGGATTTATTTTTATTTTGTTCGAGTTTACTCCCTTAATTTTTATTCTTCGTGAATATGTCCAATTGCTATCATTTAACGAGAGGGGGCCGGACCGCACAAAGACGGCCGACCCACCTCCTTTTTCCATGTTGGATTCTCTTGTGGTTTGAAATGGGAGTGGCGCAGTGACGTCGCACCGCGCGGGATCATGCGGCAAGAAATGCGCGGCGCCGTCGCGCCGCGTTGCGAAATCATACAAGGACGCGATGTCGTCACGCCGCGTCGGTGAAACCCGAAAATACCACAGTCGGAGCGGGGTCGTGGCGGAGGGGCGCGGTGCCGTCGCACCACGCCGGAAGAACCAAGCCGCGGCCGGTTCCGGGCCGTGGCAGAGCAGGGTGACCGGCGGCCGGTTCCCGGCCGCCGGTGTCGGCGAAGGAGGAAGGACCGGCCGTCGCCGGTCCTTGTTGGCAGAACCGGCCGGCCAGTGCGGGCCGGCCGAACAAAGGGAAAACCGGGGGATTTAATTCCCCCGGTCGGCCAAGCAAGCGGCCCCATTAATGGGGTCGTGGTTACAGGAAAACCAGGGGGCAGCGCCCCCCCCCCCCCCCCCCGCGAGCCGGAACGGCTCGGCCGTTTGGTCTAGCCAGCTAGCGTTGCGCGCCAGTTCGCCGGCCGGGCCGGGCCGCGCTCCTCCAGGCCACGCCGCGCTGCACCGCGCCGGACCGGGCCGACCCGGTTCGGGCCGACCGAGGGGTCTCGGGCCGGGTCAGTCCGGGCCCGAAACCCCCTTTTTCGGACCCTTTGGGTTATTTTGCCCATATCTCGGGCTACGAACCTCCGATCGACGTGCTGTCAGTGGCGATGCGATCCTTGGATCGAGATGGTAGTTTTTGTATATCTCACTCAAGGTTTTGGAATACTTTGGGTTCGTCCGGGTTGGTTCGTACACGAAATCAACCGGGCCCTCGGAGCGGAAACGCTCATATCTTGAGCTCCGGACGTCCGATTGACGTACCGTCGACTTTGATGAATTCCTCTAAGTGAGACAGATCTTTTGGATTACTCCGCCCGAGGTTTGGACGCAGGTGGAGTACGTTCAGGTTGGTTTTACCTTAAAAACCAACCGGGCCCCTGGGACGAAAAAGCCAATAACTCTCAGACCGGGCGTCCGATTGACGCGCCGTCTGCGACGTTGAGTTCCTGTTGACAATACGGAACATTTGGATACAACAACTCTGGACTATGTGTCAGTTGATGTATCAGCCTCTCGGATCATGGAGCAGGCCCTCCCGAATGAGCTTGTTGTGTGCGGGAACCCTAGAGCTGGCTGTGACTGTGACGACGACTGTGCAGAGATCCTCAGTGGATTCGACGGTGACGACTTCAGCACTCAGCGATCCTACGTGGATCAGTGCTACCGATCCTGTGTGGGTCTGATCCTGTGTGTGTCAGCGCTCAACGGTTTTGTGTGAGCCAGCGCCTACAGATCCTGTGTGGGGGAATCCAACTGATATGATTAGCCACCACATTCTCTGTTCCTTTTTTATCTCTAATTTCTAGATTAAATTCTTGAAGGAGGATCATCTAGTGAATGATACGTGGTTTTTCTTCTAGTTTCTTAAGAAGATACCAGAGGGCTGCATGGTCTGAGAACACAATGACTTTGGAACCCAAAAGGTATGACCTGAATTTGTCCAAGGAAAACAAAATGAAAATGAATTATTTTTCTGTTGTAGTGTAGTTTTCTTGGGCAGGTTCCAAAGTACGTGAGGCATAGGAAATGACATTTGGAGCTCGATCAACCCTTTGTAACAAGATTTCCCCAACTACATAGTTAGAGGCATCACACATGAGCTCAAATGGTAAATCCCACCAAGGTAGTTGGATTACTGGGGGTGATGTGAGACTCTATTTTAACTTATTAAAAGATTCTTCACATTCTTTATCAAAAATAAATTCTTTTTCTTTTTTGAGTAACCGAGAGGGGGGTGCAATTTTACTAAAGTCATGAATGAAACGATGGTAAAATCTAGCATGACCTAGGAAAGAACACACATCCCATACATTTTTGGGGAATGGTAAGGAATAAATGACATCCACTTTTGATTTATCCACTTGGATACCATCCCCATAAATGACATGCCCCAAAACTATACCTTGGTGCTCCATGAAATGGCATTTCTCATAATTTAATACAATATTCTTTTCAATACAGCGACGTAATACTGAACCAAGACTACTTAAACATTCATCAAAAGAGGATCCATAAACAGTGAAATCATCCATGAATACTTTCATGAAATTCTCTAGGTAATTTAAAAAAATATTAATCATGCAACGTTGGAAAGTACCCGAAGCATTGCACAGACCAAATGGCATCCTTCTATAGGAAAATGTGCCAAAGGGGCAAGTGAAGGTTGTCTTTTCCTGATCCTCGGTGGAAATATAGATCTAAAAGTATCCAGAATACCCATCAAGGAAATAGTAGTGGGACTTACCCGCTAGCCTCTCTAGAATTTGGTCAATGAATGGCAAAGGGAAATGGTCCTTCCTGGTTTGTTGGTTTAGTCGATGATAGTCTATACAGACACGCCAACTATTCTGCACACAATTTGGAACCAATTCATTATTTTCATTTTTGATTACTGTAAGTCCGGTATTTTTAGGAACAAATTGAAGAGGACTAACCCATTAGCTATCATAGATGGGATAAATGATTCCAGCAACCAATAATTTTGTTACCTAATTTTTCACAACTTACAGGAGGTTTGGGTTCAGTCGACGTTGTGGATGCCTCACTGTTTTAGCCTCATCATTTAATAAAATATGATGTGTACAAATTGATGGGCTAATACCAGGAATGTCCGCAAGTGTCCATCCCAAAGCTTATTTATACTCCCTCAAAAGTTCAAGTAGTCTCAATTCATGATCAAGAGGGAGTTAACTAGCAATGATGATGGGAAATTTGTTTCCATTCTCAAGATATGAATATTTTAAATCTTGAGGAAATTGTTTCAGTTCCAATTCAGGTGGATTTTGGATTGATGGGAGTGTGTGTGAAAGTGAGAGGTCATTGATCTCATCTAACTGCTCAATGGTATTATCCTCAATAGAGTAATGAGATTTTACACGCTTATCAGTGTCATCGATGGTCAGTGGATCCTCAGTGTTCAAGAAATCATCAATTAATAAACATGCATGAAATTTTTCTAATCCACTATAACAATCATTGCATGACTTGTTTCCTAGAATTTCAATCAATTAAAAAAACTCAGAAAGGGGTCGGGGGAAAGAAAATTTGTTTTTTCAGGGGTAGGGAGTACATCAATTGAATTAACAGAGATAGGGGAATGTTCTTCTGAGGGGTGCTTCATGGAATCAATGATGTTTAAATGGACTATTCCACCACCAAATTCCATAGATAATGTACCATTATGGACATTAATTATGGTTTTGGTGGTTTTCAAGAAGGGTCTTCCTAATATAATCGTGGCATGTCCATTCATCCTATCATCCTCCATTTTAAGCACATAAAAGTCAGCAGGAAAAATTAAATTTTGAACCCTCACAATAACATCCTATAACACACCAGAGGGGTGTGTGGTACTCTAGTTAGCTAGTTGAACAATAATTCCAGTGGGCTTCAGTTCCCCGACCAGCAATGTAGAGTAAATAGAGTGAGTCATCACATTTATAGAAGCACCTAAATCAAGCATAGCATTAGAAAAAGAATACTCCCCTATGGTGCATAGAATTGAGAATGTTTTAGGATCATTTCACTTGGTGGGAAGTGATGGCTCTATCAATGCTGAAACATTCCTCCCCAAGCTCACTTTCTCATCACCTCGAAGTTACCTTCGGTGTGTACACATCTCCTTTAGAAACTTGGCGTACCGTGGAATTTTCTTCACAGCATCAATCAATGGGATGTTAACCTGAACTTTCTTGAAAATATCCAATATTTCCTTATCAATTTCAGTTTACTTTTGTTTTCTAGGTTGGGTGGCCCTTTGAGGAAATGGAAGAGGAATGGTTCGGCTAGGTGACTCATCAATGTACACACTCTTTCCTTTGGAAGGGATTCTCTCAGGACAAGGTTCTTCAACATTTGGAACATTTTTAATGGTTGGGATGGAGGTTTCCTCAAGAGGGGATGACTCTAATGGAGGATTCATTTTACTTTATAGTTTTTTTCCACTCCTAAGGGTGATGGCACTAACATTTTCTTTATCCATAGGGTTAACTATTGGTTGAGAGGGAAGTTTACCTGATCCGTGACTTTGAATTTCACCCACTGAGTTAGCTAGTTGGCCTAATTGGGTTTTGAGGTCTTGTATAGATTCCTGAGTGGTTTTTTGGAATTGAATATTATTGGAATCCATTTGTTTCATCGTATCTTCTAGGCTAGGCTTGGGTTTTGTAGGGGTTTGTTGGAAAGGCCTTTGGGGTGGTTGAGGATTTCTGGGTGGTGGTGGTGGATGACTACTTTGCCCCTGTTGGTTCCATTGTTGTTGAGGTTGGTTTGAATACCCCCCTTTCCTATAGGCTTGGTTCTCCTTCTACCCAGGGTTGTATGGATAGTAAGGTTCTTGCCTAAAGGGTTGGTTATAGGGGCAACCTGGAAATATTGCCTCACAACTCTCAAATGTTTCCCTCAATTGAGGACATTGGTCAGAGTAGTGGGTGTCAGAAGAACATATATAACAATGGATAGGAGGAGTATATTGGGATTTCCCTTGGGAAAGAACAAGTTGTCGAAGAAGGGTACTTACCTCTTCAAACTTTGTGTCCACCTTCTTCTTGAATTCAGTACTTTGCACCTCATGGACACCTCGAATCAGTACATTGGACCTTGAACCAAATTGTTTTGTGTTTTGCGCCATGTTATCAATCAGGGTTCTTGCAGCAATTGGGGTCTTATCAACTAGTGCACCACCTGCAGCAGCATCGATCATATTTCAATCAATAGGGATTAATCCTTCAGAAAAATATTGAATTAAAAGTTGATCACTTATTTGTTGGCGTGGGAAACTTGAACATAACATTTTAAAGAATTCCCAATATTCATGTAATTTTTCCCCTTGAGATTGTCTTATCCCACAAATTTCTTTCCTTATTGTTTTAGTTCGAGAGGCTGGGAAATATTTTTCAAGAAAAAGGCATTTCATGTCCACCCAGCCTCTTATTGGGGAATTAACATAATATAACCAATCTTTTGTTGTGTCTTATAATGAAAAAGGGAATACCCTTAACTTTACTTATTCTTCATCCACATTTGCAGGTTTTAATGTAGAACACACAGTGTGAAATTATTTTATATGCTTGTATGGATCCTCTCTAGGAAGTCCATGGAATCTTGGTAATAGATTAATTAAACCAGATTTTAGTTCAAAATTGGGTGCCTCGCCTTGTAATTGAATATAGGTGGGTTGGATATCATTATTAGGCGAGGTTGGTTCTTTTAGTGTTCGATTGTTTTCATCCATTTTATTCATGTTAATTTCAGTTTTAATGTGGGTTTCCAAAGAAGAAGAAGAAGTATCGATATGAGTGTTGATGTTTTGTGTGTCCTCCTTCAAAGGTTCCTCTTGTGTATCTCGGGGTCGTTGATGTAGGATCCTCTCTGGTTCAAGTTCAAAAGGTTGTAATTATTCCAGAGTAGAGAACGTCATACATAGAACCTACACAAGAAATAAATTAGAATAAAAAAATAAATGTAAAGGTAGAATATAAAATAAACAATCTTTCACAAACTTTACAAAAAAAATTATCAAAAACACGCACTAAAACCAAAGTTCTCCCCAGAAACTGTGCCAAAATTTGACCACGTTGTCATGACATGTCAAATTTATTATGATTTTAAGATTGATTTATAGTCTAGGAAATACCCTAGGTCATCTATTTAGGAGTGTTGATAGGTTTTGAGTATGTATTTTTAATAAGAATTACTAAAAGAGTGGGGAGGTTTTGAAAATAGATTTAAGTAAATTACTTAATTAAAGAGTTAAATAGTTGATAAATAAAGGTGGTGTATTAATAATTATGAGAGAAGAAGATAATTTCAAGTTCACTACACATCTTGTATAGTTAATTGTTCTGAAAATTTAACATGGTTTTGTTTAATTCTTTGGTTGAAGGTTTTCAAGATCTTGACTCCCCTCTTGCCTCTTCAAATGATGCCTAAAGAACCACCCCTTGGCACAAAAATCATGTTGAAAATATTTTTTTATCAAACATAGAATAATAGTTCTACCAAATAATACTTAAATCTTATGTATGTGTGAGATAAATAGGATTATTGTGTTTTCCAATCTGAACAACCCAAGATTCCCACTTGAAATCTCAACCCGATCGGTGTTGAAATAAAAAAGCATTCCACTTAATTATATCAAATGAAATCTAATCAAGGAGAAGAATGTCAAGAAACAAAATAAGTGAAATATTAAACACACAAATTATAAAAAAACCAGTATAATAACATGTGATGGAACTCCCTCCCAAGTTTTTGTAGCTCCCTCGAAATGATCGTCCACCATTTAGCTCGCCATCGAGAGGAGGAGAAGGATCGGGTGGAAATCCCTCTTCATCCTTGATTCCCCTATGAGGATAGGAGTCTCCAGAACTCCTTGGATTATTAGAGGACTTATTTGGGTCTCCAAAATACCATATCTTTTCCTCCTGGCCTAACTTCCAAATAGGGAGCCCAAGGTTCCATTTTATATAAAAATGGGAAGGTGGTTTTGAGCACATAGATTTATTAAAACCACTTGTTACATGAGTTTAGACATCCATAAATCCTTATCTAGATTAGGAGAAAATAAAAACGTTATATCCCCACCTCTTTTCAGTCTCCACAAAAATTTTGGCACAATTTGGACATCTATAGCCCGAGATATGGACAGATCACAACACACCACTTTTGACTTCATGCAGATGCGGTATACTGGACATATTAGGTCAGTTGGGAAATCATATGGAATAATGAGTCTTGGTTTTATTCATATTAAATGTATACCAATGAATTTTGGACCATACCAAAAAATTTCAGCCCAATTGGATGCACGGTTAAGGATCAGTGCGCGGATGAGTCCACTCGTGTGCATGGATCTTGGGCAATTTGACCCATTTTTCTTGGACATCATCATGGGCCCTCCAAATCACCTCATCCTGCAATGGAATCATCAAAACAAGTAACATTTACCTTTTTAATATTTATAAACACAAAATAAATGATTCAAACATGGAATTAAACTTGTCATTATTTTTATAATTTTCAATATAAAACAAGTTTAGCACAGTGGTGTAAAGGTGAAAATTACGCAGTGAATCGTGGTATGATAACTGATCTTTTCATTTGATGAATTTTGGTTGATTGTAAAACTCATGTGCGCCAGTGTTGTCCACATTGAATATATTTTCCAACTTGAGATATTTCTAAACCTTTTTGAAATGTTATTTACATTTATCTTTTTCTTGAGAGTCTTGAGACATGTTTTGTGATCCATAACTTACTGTTTTTGTATTTTTCAAAGATTTTAGAGTTCATGTAATGTTTTAAGAATGATTGAGGCACCACTTTGAAAGCACTTTTTTACATTGAAATCTAATTTTTTCTTACCTTTTCATATGGCCTTTATTAACTCCCTAGTAGACATGAAATAACTTGTTAGGAAGCCACATTAAAACCCATTTATCCATTTACAACCTACTCTAGAAGTTAAATTCATGATTATTGTTGAACTCAAGTGTGGGGAGGAAGAATATGAGCTATATTTTGTTTTCCTGAAGAATGGTTTTTAGCTCAATTGAAAGTGTTGCCATATTTATTTTTTGTTTAGGTGGAAGAAATTTCATGATGGTAAGATGTATGGGTGACCCAAAATATAATTACACATATGAGTTGGGTGTTCACTAATTTTTAAAGATAAAAAAGATGCCTCTATTTTCCTCGAAAACATGATTCTGAAGAGAAATCCATATTTGAATTCAAGCTAAAACAATGCTACAATTGGGGATAACAGAGATAAAATTTATCATTTAAACCGAAATTAAAAGTGTGAACTTCAAAAATAAATAGTTTTTTGTAGGTTATTCATTTTTTATCTGATTGAGGAGCACACTATTCTTGAGAAAAACTATTTTCATTTATTTACTTCACTTTAGAGCTTAACCCTCCTCATTCTGCCTCATATGTTTTTACATTTAAATCATTCCAAACCATATCCTTAGAACAACCCATGAAAAAGACCTCATAATTGAAAAAAAAATTACTCTATAAAGTATAGATACTAGGAGTATAGTAAGCCTATGGAGATCACATGTGTTCTTGATAATGAGTAAAACTCCTTAAAAATTAATGAGTGAAGAGATAGAAAATATTTTGGTGAGGTGGGTATGACATGCTTGTGAGTATTAATATGAAATTGAATAGATTATTATTATTTTTTAGGAGTTATTATATTTTTATCCATGTAGGAGGTATGATATTTTCCTTGATATGATAATTGATTTGTGTTGTCATTTATACTTTGGAAGTTTGTTTTGACCATGCTATAAGATGATTTCCCAGGAGTACAATGTTTAAGTGTGGAGGTATTGACAGTGAAAATATTTTCAATTATTTTAATTTATATTTTATTATCATTAATCCCACCATAGTGTTCAGGGAAATTTTCACATTTTATGGTTTTAGTGGTATTTTGAGGTTAATTGCTAAAATAGCCTATTTTGGATTTTAACTATTTTAATTTATTTCTGTATTTCAGACATTAATTTTTATAAAATGATCCAAATTTAAAAATTATTATTTTTTATGTTTCTATACATGTTTTTATTAATTTTATTTTTTCAGGTCTCAAAACTCAATACATTATTTGAAGGCCTAAAATCAACTCACAAGACATGCCTCAAAATCTATGTGCAAATCTGGTGATTTTTTATTTTTGTCCCATATATCATAAATTAATAGTCCAAACTATCTAAAATTAAACAAGGAACTATATACCATATGTATAAAGAACTTTTATTAATGATTCCACTCCTTATTTCTTTATTTTTAGGGTCATAATTTCGTTGGAACTCGGTGCATTGGAATAAAAACAGCCGGTCTAGGAAGATTAAATATCCAGAGTAAATAGGCCATAACCATTTCATTTCTTGTCCAATTAATCTAACATTTATTATTCAGATAGGGGAGACATTAATAAACAACTTTAAATAAGAACATTGTTCCCAATTATTCCATTTAATGTTTCTAACACGTGGATACTTCAGGTCTATGATTTTGAAGCCAAAAAATTTACCCCCTCTCCGAATAAAAGAGTGTTTCTTCATCATTTCAATGGGTTGGAACTCTAACTAGACATTTTATATAGTATAAACTTATATTTTATATTTATTATGTAATTTTATTTCATGTTTTAATTTAATAGTTCTCCTTTTTATCTTATTCTTTCTCTCTCTTTTTCCCTCATTTTCTTCTTCATTGTGAACTCTTATGATCATGATCATGAGTAGCTAACCCGAGGAAGTTCCCAGGGGAGTAATTCAGTGTTGATATCGAGGCTTTGAACACTCATGATTAAAGTTTCTTATTTTATTAGTTTTATTCTTATGGGGATCTTAGTGGGAAATGTGTCTTTATGTCTCCACTTGTCACCTGAGGTTTAGCTTTCACTTCTGCAATATTTTCCCTCGATCGAGGAGTTGGATGTGTGGTCTCTCGGTGATAATTTATTGCATCATATATTCACAACCATATGAAAAGTAGGATGTTCACACATATGATGGATTGTGTTCATTAAGTAAATTTGAAACTAAAAATAAGACAATGAAAGTTTAATCTGGGTGATTCTCTCGAGAATATATCCTCTCTTTCTAACATCATAATGTCTGCATTCATTATGTTTTCATTTCATTTAAATGTTTATTTTTTGTATTTCATTATCAAAATTCCATTTATTTTATTTATATTTCATAAATAAAAAACATATAAGTGGATTAGAAGTAATGAGTGATTGATCACAAAATCTTTTCAAGAGAACGACCTAGGTAATACCCTATGTTGTACTTAATTATAAATATTTTTTATAGCTCACACAACAATGATACATAAGGTAAATTTTTTTTTAGACATTATGAATAGTAACTTTAGTGATTTTAGATGTCGCGGTAAAGGTTAAATCAGGTAATTAAGTGTAAAAATTAAATGATAAGTACTAGAAAATGTCCTTAACACTTGCCCAAATTTTATTAGATGAGTTAGTTTTGACAAAAATCATCCAAGTATTGAAATTATAACCTTTGGGAGCCACTTGTATGAGATTATGTTATTTATAATATTTTATTTTAAGAAAATTTGAAGATGGAATGCTCATGTTTTTAATAAATATAACATTTCTAATATGGGGTTATTTATAAGATATCTTCAACTATAAATAGTCATTTTAAATAAAAAAAAAATTATATTCATCATGGAAATTTATTTTAAATTTTTACTAAATAAATAATTACATTAAATTCATACACAATAGTGATGCGGTAATTATTTTATTAATGGAAAAAATCAAATAAATGATATTAAAACTATTAAAATAAATATAATTTTAGATAATTAATGTCATCCATGAATTTTATAGAAAAACTTTCCATTTTAAGTATTTATTAAATGATTTTTTTCTAATATATCTTGTTGTATTGACTTTTTTAAAAGTCTAAATAATGAATAGTGTGAAAATTGACATTAATGATATTTTAAAATAAATAATAATTTATTAAATGATAAAAAAATCCTAAAAATCTTTAATTCATCCAAATTATTTGGAAAAGATTTAAAATATCATCCATGATCCATTTATGGGTATTTTTTCATTTTATGGTAACTATATTGACCTTTAAAGAGTAAAAACCCAAGTTGTCACAGTAAGGGTTAAAGAGGTTAAATAAGGGTTAAACCCAAAAGATAAGGGAAAACATTTAGTAAAAACTTAACTAAATTTTATTGAATAAGATTATTTCATACAAAAATCATCTTATATTATAAATTAATAATTTTTGAGTCATTTTTAATTGAAAATTAATTTATATTAATTTAATATTTTTTGAAATTCCAAGAGTGTCCCTCCCCTCTCTTATAAAAGGGAACCTCTTATTCCTTTTTATTCACACATTAAAAAAATTCATCCAATATCTACCAAAATACTATCCAATAATCCCTATAAAAATTATAGAGGTCTTATTTTAGTCATATCACCATCCTTAGTGGTCTTAAGGTGTTAAGCAACGAAGGATTTCTAAAGAAGAGGTGTCATTTTTAATTAAGTGTTTTTGTTCTGCTTCTTCTTCAACCTCCTTAAAATATTCTTCAATCGTGATGAAATAATAAATCCATTATCCTCCATATACTTATATTTTATTATGTTAATATAATCTCCTAAATCCTTCTCCACTTCCATAAAATGGAAAAATAAGTTATCATTCGTGTGTACAGCAGACAACCACCTCACAAACTGATGAAATTTGTTTTCCATCACCCACTACAAAAAAATAGCACATTATAGGGGTTTATGCACAATCCCCTATAAATTCATTTTCTGTATAATTAGAGGGGGTTCTGGATAACCCCATCTAATCATCAAATTTAGAGGGGGTTATGAACCCCCTCTAAATTCATTTATAATAAAAATTAGAGGGGGTTATGTACAACTCTTGTTAATCATTGAATTTAAAGGGGGTTATGGACCCCTCTAATTTTTTAAATTAGGGAGGGTTTTAAACCCCTTATAAATTTTTAATCATTATTTTTTAAATATCTAGTAGGATTTTAGAGGGGCTCTAAACCCCCTCTAATATCTTAAACTAGAGGGGGTTTAAAACCCCCCTTCAATGTCTTAAATTAGAGTGGGTTATGGACCCCCTCTAAATATTTTAGATGGGGTTCAACCCCCCCCCCCTCTAATGTCATTACATTATAGGGGGTTAAAAACCCCCTCTAATGTCTTTACATTATAGGGGGTTTAAAACCCCCTCTAATTTCAGAGATTAAAGGGAGTTGTGACCCCCAGCTACTTTTTTAAAAAGCAAATTCCATATATATATAATTAAAATACAATATATAAATATATTTAAATACATTATATGAACATGTTATATAAAATATTTATATGATTGTATTTAATTGTATTTAATTGTATTTATTTGTATACAAAAATATAATTTTATATTAATATTATGTAAATTAATATATATTTATTTGTATAAATTTTATTTCATATAATATTAATTATTTATAATATAAAATCATAATCATATTATATAAATATATAATATAAATATATAATATATAATATATAATATAAATATATAGTATAAATATATAGTATAAATGTATTTAATATAATATATTTTTGATATAAATCATAAAATAAATGTATAGTATTTATAAAACCAACATATAATTTTTATAGATTGAAAAAAAGATGTAATAAAAATAATAATAATTAATAATATTATTTTCATCACACACACACACACACACATATTTAAATACAATATATATGTATATACTTGTGTAATATATTTAGGAAATATATAAATATATAATATATAATATATATAGTTATATATATGTATAAATATAGTAAATAATATATATATTATTATATAAATGTATTTAAATATATTATGATAATAAAATTTATTATAATAAACTGTTAAATATATATAAATATATTCATCTGTAACATATAAACAAAAAATGAAATTTCTGTAGTGGTTACCCGGTAGGGTTTGAGCGGTGTTTGTCCATTGCGATACAGGGTTCGATCCCTTGTGTTGCTGTTTTTATAAATATATCGCGACAGGGACTCTTAAGAGGTGGCGGGGAGAGAATGAATGGGAGGGATGGGTGGGTTGATGTGGGTAATTGGATGGAAGGGGAGTGGGGAGGAGCAGGAACGGGAGGGAGTATGGGGGAGTAGCAGGAACGGGATGGAGGGGAGTGGGGAGGATCTGGAACACGATGGAGGCGGGTGACACGGGAGAGAGAGGTTGGGTGGGGGTGGGTATGAGGGAAAAAAATTATACCTTTAGGTGAGTTTTCCACAACTGCCCCTAAAGCACTTAATTAGTGGCAGTTTCAGCTATAACCACCTCTAATGCAATTAAGTGCTTTTGGGGTGGTTGTGGAACTGCCCCTAAATGTTTAATTTTATTCCCCTCATGCCCACCCCACCCAGCCTCTCTCTCCTGTTTCACCTGCCTCCATCACGTTCTGACTCCCCCCTCTAATGTAATTGTCACTAAAGTCATCATGACTTTACGAATAGTTACTCAAAACCGCCTCTACTGACAGTGGGAGGGCACATTAGTGGCGGTTCATCACAACCGCCACTAATGTCTTTAGAAGGGGTTATAACCCCTTCTAAATTCAAAAATAACCCCCTCTAATGTGACCATTTTTTTGTAGTGACTGTATCTCAAGATTGGTTATAATGATTAAATTAATTCATATATATGATATTCATGATATATTTATCATTATTAAAATATAATATATCATATATATTCTTATCTTTCCATGCATAGAAAAATGATAACATCGTTCGTGTGTACGTGTGAATTATCACCTCCACAAAGTAATGTGATTTTTTTTCATCACCACATCACATAGATTAAATATATACAAATATATTTAAATTATTAATATTATATTAATTATATTATGATAATTATGGAAAGATAAAATTACACTTAACTTCTTTCTATAATGATCCTTGAAAAATGGAAACATTACTCATGTGTTTGTACGACTTACTGTCTCCATGATTGTAACGTATTTAATTTTTCATATCCATATTTAATGGATGGATTTAAAAGTATAATTTATTTATTAAAATTATAATTATTTCATGATTATTATTATTTATATTATTTACTAATGACCACTTTGACTATAGACATCATACCAAAGTAATTTTGGACTCAAGTACCGAATATTGTCAAAATGTCTGACACAAACTTAAATAATTAAGTAATTTTTATAACATGGGAAAAGTGGTATAAAAGGAATAATAAACATGGAAAATTTTCTAAAAATGTAAATAATTAACATAATGTTATTATTTAGGAATATAAAGGACATGCGTGACAAATCAGACTCGGGGTAAGGGACTTTCTTTTAAAAACCCTCTTTTAAAGTTACACTTTAAACTCTTTTAAAAAAAGTAAAAAAAGAAATGTTTTTTAAATTATACAACATGAATGGATTTTATTTATTTCATGATAACTTAATGTTTTTTAATATTCCTTTACATTTTTATAATTTTATTTTAAAATAACGTTTTTTCTTTATGATGTGAACATTATTTTGATTTTAAAAGTCATTTTTAAGATGGAAAATGTATTTTTATATCCAAAATTGATTATCTTATGAGTTTAAATGAGTTTTTGAACTTATTTATGATAAAAAAATTCCAATAATAAAATTTTTTATTCATTATATGGTACTTGAGCATTAAATATGGGACGGCCTAGATAGCGCTGTGAAATCCCATTACACCTTAACATGGGGTTTCTCAGATAGCACAGGGAAATCCCATTACAAATTAACATAGGGTGTCCCAAATAGCACCGAGTAAATCCATTATATCTTAACATGATGTGAACCAGATATAAATGCTTAATCCTATAATAGATTAAATTATGGGTACGCCTAGATAGTAATCCAATGCATTGGGTAATAATTTTTTTGGAAGTCGGACATATGGTTATTCCAATTAAAATGGTTTTGAAAGGGGTATATGAATATGATGCTCTAAGTCACCAAAAGAAGTTTTAATTTATTAATAAGGGTTTTAATTATTTTATTTGAGTAAAATTTATGTGTGTTTTTCAAGTGTAAATGTTTTATTTCATATGCTCAAAGAACTTTGAAGATAAAGGTAAAAGTCATATGATTTTTCATATTTTCACTCAAATAACGGTTTCCTTTATCTTATATCCCTTAATGATCATTTTGTGCTCATCCCATGTTTTTAAATGTATTTTATAGGATGAGTAATGGAAATTATGAAGTCATGTTGAGATTCATGATGAGTCTTCCTGAAAGAAATAATGTTTTGTTTTAAAGAGTTTCATATAGTGTAAAAAATGGATACTGAGTATAACTTTCCACTTGTAATGTATGGTTTTACTTTGTAAGAGTTTTTCCTAATTCTATAAAATTATAAATTGAAATGATCCTAGAATTTAAATTCTAGTTCAAGAACACTAGAATATGTAATTTTTATGGTCGGGTTCTTGTACTTGTTATCAAAGGATAGTTTAGATAACTTTGGATATTATGATGTTTTCATAAGAGTTATAGATATCATCATGGGTTTATAATTTTAAGGTTGATTATAAGACCAATGTATTATAAACCTCTTTTGAGGATTTAAGTTATGAAATTTTAAGGTGACTAATGATATTTTTGGAGACATTTATTTTTGAGGTAATTATAGTTTATTATATTTTTGGGATGAAAAATGAAATATATGAGATAACCTTTTTGGTTAAAAAATTTCTTTAATATTTAATATATCCTAGTAATTTTTTAGGATTGTTGACCTCACCTATTTTGATAATCCCAATTATGCCTTCACATTCTTTGATAATCCCAAATAATGTTTCTCTATATTTTAATTCGTTCAATCTAATACATTATAGTTGATAATAATATTAAAATAGTCTTTGAAATATGTTAATCAATGTTTATCTATGTTTATATGACTTTTGAAATAATTATAAATCAATCAGATATGTTTTGCATAAAACAGATAAGTGTTGAGTCACTGATGTGCTTATAGGTACTGATACAGACAAACATCTCTATCGGTACTTAGTCTACCGATAGACATAGTCACCGATACGCAGAGCTACCGGTATGTATAAGTCCACCGGTAAGCACAGGTCACTGATACATCAAGTCCACCGATACAGACAGCTACCGATAGGAGCTGAGCTACCGATAGAACGAGTCTATCAGTATGCATAAGTCTACTGATATACACTTCACTGGTACAGAACGGAGCTACCGGTATGCACAATCTACCGATACAAAGTTTACCGATACAGACAGTCACTGATACACCAAGCTACCGATACGAGCGAGTTACTGCTAGAACAAACAAGCTACCGATAGAAGGATTCACCGGTACATAAAGCTACTGATACACAGAGTAACAGCTACCGATACAAGGAGCTACCGATACAAGATCAAAGTGCTACCGATAGAAGGTCACTTTTACATAAAGTCCACTGTTACATATCTACTGACAGAAATCTACTGATGAAAGACTTCCAGTCACTGATTCTTAAACTCTACTTTTTTCAATATTATTTATTTATTAAGAAACGGGCATATTTGATGTTTTTAATGAAATTAATGTTATTTAATGATAGTTTTTGGCATGTCAGGGAACCGTACCTAGTACCCATGAAAAGGTAATCATTCCCATTTGTCGGAGCTAAAAGCTATAAAATATCAAGGGCTGAATAGAGTTACAGACTGGTGCGTTCACACAAAAATAAAGGCTAAATTCATACTTGAAGAGCACTGGATATACATGAAGCCATTCATTCTAGAAGAGAACACAAGCTGCACCTTAGTCAAATAAGTGAAGAACTACAACGAGCTCTTCATGCACTCAATTTGATCAAAGTGAACTTGATGAAAACGACCCTCTGTTTTTCAGAAAAAAACCAGAGAAGGACTTCGAGGAATTTCTGATTAATCAAAAGAGTCCAGAGCTGCACTTCAAATCACTAGATCTTTCTAAAACTCATATCTACTCTCTTAGTGATTATTTTATTTATATTTCGAGCAGTGTGTGTGTGCTCTATATATTTTATACACACATTGTCTCCTGAGCTAAGATGTAGGATTTCTAAATCCTCACACAAACCTTCTATAACTCTCTTGTATCGCACTGTAGATAGTGGTAGAGGTCAAGTAAGAACTGGACAGCATGTGTGCTATTGTTTTGTTTTCCCACGAAGAACTGTGGTAGAGGTATTAGTACCTGGACAGTCTTTGCACTGTTTTTTACCCCGATCTAGGGTGTGGATCAAATTTTTATAAATTTTTTGAAAGGAATAAGTCTCGACTTGAGACTTAAACTCTTGGTTATATCTGTTGTGCATCTTAGATTAAGTTTAAAGTATACTATATATTTTATATTCTGCTACTAATTACTTTGAAATACAATTTTTTTTAAAGTTACTTTGATAGTTAAATTAGAAAGTGTTTATACTTATTGTGAACTAGTAAGTTAGTTTCAAAAGTTAATTTAATCTTCTTATTAAAATAACTGATACCTAATCAATCTTTGAGAAACTAATTGAACTTTTAAAATCTGTATAAATTCACTACAGTTTAACTTGTTTTTAAATAGGGGGATTTTAACAGAAATTTTAATTGGAACTCAATTCACCCCCCTCTTGAGTATCCACTCCGTCCAATATTTGGTATCAAATGATTGTTTATTATTAAAGGTTTTTGAAACACTCTGTTTTTCAACTGTGATTTTAGTTTTATCTTATAGATATTAAATTTCTGTTAGTTCTAAATTTTATATCTTTAAATATATTTGCTAAATTCGATCTATGGAAAATAGATTAGAAGGTTTTTCTAATAACTGGCCACCTTTCTTTAATAGTACAAATTATGCTCAGTGGAATCTTAAAATGAAAATTCATTTAGAAAGTATGTTATTTGATATCTGGACTGCTATAGAGACTCAATATAATATTCTAGAATATGAAATAACTACTTGGGATGAACCTACTAAAACTGCTTACAATAATAACTGTATAGCAATGAATGCCTTGTACTGTGCTTTAGGTGATGAAGAATTTAACAGAATATCTGCTTGTAAAACCACTTATGAAATATGGGACACTTTGGATATTTCCCATGAGGTAAAAACCAATGTTAAAGAAATGAGGTTTAATACCTATACTATTAAATATGATAATTTTAAAATGAAGTCTGCTGATCCTATTTCTGACATGTATCTCAGGTTCAATGAGATTGTGAACACTATGAGCTCACTTGGAAAAGTTGTTCCTGCAAAGGAGCAGATCATGAGAATACTAATATGTCTTCCAGACAAGTGGAGGGGCACATCAGTTTCAATTATATAATCATGTGATATTGGTACTCTACCCGTTAAGGAATTAATTGGTAAGCTTATGATGTATGAGGAAGAACTCAAAGTGAATAAGGAAGAAGATGATGAACCAAAAAGGAAGTCAATGGCTTTTAAGTCTACTACCTTGAGAAGCAAGGACAAGGAGAAAGTACACATACCAACTAAAAGCTCATCAAGTGAAAGTTCAGAGTCTGACAGTGATGCTGAGATGGCTCAAATAGCCAGAAGATTTAAGAAGTTCTACAGGAAGAAGAAATTCTTCAGAAAATCAAATTACAAAGGAAAATATGACAACAAGGGTCACTGGGAGAAGGACTAGAAAAAGTCTGATAAAAGTGATGAGATTATCTGCTATGAATGAAAAAGGAAAGGACATGTGAAATCAGACTGTCCAAAGTTGAAATTTAGGAAGAAACATGAATACAAGGACACTAAATATAAGAAGGCAATGAAAGCAACTTGGAGTGCTTCAGAAGACACTTCAAGTGATTTTGATTCTACTAAGGATGAATACTCTCACAAGGCTAACATGTGTTTTATGAAAAACACATCTGAGGTAACACTGGACACTCCTTCTTTAAATTCGTATTATTCTGGGGTTGATTCTGATTCTGAATATGAAAATATGTATAGTGAAGAGTTATTTGAATATTATAATATTCTAGAAGAAACATGTAATGAATTGAAGGAAAAGTATAAAACCTTTAAGAAACAGCATGCTTTGACCAGCTCTGTTAAATATTCCCTTGATTTAGAAAAGGAAAAGAATGCACAATTACTTAAGGAAATTACTGAACTGAATTTTTCTAATGAGAAACTAAGGAAGGACATAGAAAAATTCACAAATGGAAAGGATAAACTTACAAAAATGTTAGGAAAAAAAGTGGCACCAAAATATACCACTGGAATAGGCTATCAACCTGGATAGAGATAGTTTACTAAAACTAGATTAATTTCTAAATCTGGATAGAATAATACTAGTTCTAGTTCTGGAAATATGTATGCTTCAACTAGTTATTCACATGTGTATATATCAAATAAAGTTTATCTTTCAAAATCTATCGATTATGTAAACTATTTGAGACCCATAAGACAAATCTGGGTACTTAAAGCACTGATTGCTAACCTGTCTGGACCCAAGAAAATCTGGGTACCAAAATCATTCTCTGTTTAAAACTGTTTTGTAGGGAATTTTCTTGAAGAGTTCTCACAAGAAGGTATAGTACTTGGACAGAGGATATTCAAGGAATATTACTGGATATTACTCATGCTTCAAGAGTTTAATCAATGTTGATGGAGGCCATGTCACCTTTGGTGATAATTCTAAAGGAAAAATCATCAGCCTAGGCCAGATTAGTAACACTGATTCAGTTTTAATTTCCAAATTTTTATTTTTTGATGGACTTAAATATAATCTGTTGAGTATTTCTTAGTTATGTGATGATGGTTTTAATGTTAAATTTGAAAATGATTCTTGTGATGTTTTTAATTCCAAAAATGTTTTAGTATTTTTTGCTTTGAGAAATGAAAATGTTTATGTTGTTGATTTGAATTCTTTAGCTAAACAAAATGTTACTTGTTTAAATGATTTTCAAAAAGAATCTTGGCTGTGGCATAGAATATTAGGACACTGAAACATTCATTCACTTATAAAACTGATTAGGAAGAACTTAGTTAGAGACCTACCTAAGCTTGAATTCCTAGCTGAAAAAGTTTTTAATCCCTGTCAAAAGGGAAAGCAACATAAAGTTTATTTTAAATCAATGAAAGAAGTTTCAACTTCTCAACCTCTCGAGTTGGTTCACATGGACTTGTTTGGACCTTATAGAGTTTCTAGTTTAAATGGGAAGAACTATGTCTATGTCTTAGTAGATTACTTTTCTATATACACTTGGGTATACTTCTTAGCTCACAAAAGTGAAGCCTGTTCTTACTTTATTAAGTATTCCAAGTCTGTAGAAAACCTTAGTGGACTTAAGATTAAAACTTTGAGAAGTGACCATGGTCATGAGTTCGAAAATCATGAGTTTGAATCTTACTGCTCACATAATGGCTATAGTCACAATTTCTCTACCCCTAGGACCCTTCAACAGAATGGTGTAGTAGAAAGAAGAAATAGAACCCTTCAAGAGATTGCAAGAACTGGGCTTAATGAGTATGACCTTCCAATTTACATTTGGGCTGAAGTTGTAAATATAGCTTGTTATATTATTAATAGAGTCTTTATTAGACCTGTTCTTAAGAAGACCCCTTATGAATTTTGGAACAATAGGAAACCTAAGGTTAATTACTTCAGAGTTTTTGGATGCAAAGTTTTTATTCTCAATACAAAGGATAATCTTGACAAGTTTGCCTCTAAAAGTGATAAAGGAATTTCTATTGGTTATTATTTAACTAGAAAAGCCTATAGAGTCTTTAACAAAAGAACCAAATGTGTGGAAGAATCTGTTCACATCAAGTTTGATGAAACTGATCCACATGAACCTAAATCTTCCATTGAAAATCTTGAAGAAGATTTGACTATTCTGGACCTTAATGATAAAACTAAAGAACCTGCTGTAAAAACATCCAATTCTGGACATATTCCAGAATCTGCTTCTGTAGAACCCGAACTTGGAGAAGAGCCTGAAATTTCTAGTCCTACCTTTACTAGATCAACTAGGATTCTAAATAATCATCCTTTGGATATTGTTGTTGGTAATCTTGATAGAGGGACATAGACTAGAGCTTCTCTAAGAAACCAGGTTGAACATCAAGTCTTTCTTTCACAGCTAGAACCTAAAAATGTAAATGATGAATTTTGGGTAATGGCTATGCAAGAAGAGTTAAATCAATTTGAAAGAAACAAATTCTGGGAATTAGTTGACAGACCCAAGGACATTTTGACAATATGCACTAAATAGGTTTTTAGAAACAAAGTTGATGAGTCTGGAAATATAGTTAGAAACAAAGAAAGGCTAGTTGCACAAGGATATAGTCAAGAGAAAGGAATAGACTATGAGGAAACCTTTTCACCTGTAGCTAGATTAGAATCCATTAGGATATTACTTGCCTATGTTGCTCATCTGAATTTCAAGTTATATCAAATGGATGTTAAAAGTGCTTTTCTAAATGGTTTTATAATTGAAGATGTTTTTGTTGAAAAACCACCTAGATTTACTAATCCTCATTTTCCAAATCAAGTTTTCAAGCTATCCAAAGATTTATATGGTTTGAAACAAGCTCCAAGAGCCTGGTATGATCGACTTAGCAATTTTCTTATTTCAAAAGGTTTTACTAAATGGATTGCTGGCCCAAATATTTTTATTAAAATAATTTATAAAGATGTTTTGATAGTACAAATCTATGTTGATGACATTATTTTTGGATCTTCTAAACATTCTTTATGTACTGACTTTTCAAAGAGTGTGCAAAATGAATTCGAAATGAGTTTAATGGGAGAACTCAAATATTTTCTTGTATTTCAAGTTTTTCAAAATGAAAATGGTATTATTTTGAATCAAGGTAAATATACAAAGGATATTTTAAAACGTTTGGGCTTGGATAATATTAAGAAAAGTGATACTCCTATGAGTACAGTCTATAAATTGGATACAAATGAAACTGGGAAACCAGCGGATCAAACAAATTACAGAGGTATGATTGGAATCTTACTTTACCTTCCTGCTAGTCAACCAGATATTATGTTTAGTGTGTGTATGTGTGCAAGATTTCAAGCTAATCCTAAATAATCACATTTGATTGCTGTTAAAATAATTTTTAAGTATCTTAAACATACTGTAAATTTAGGTTTGTTTTATCCAAAAGGATAATATTTTTAATTAATGAGTTATTCAGATGCTGACTTTGCTAGTTGCAAGTTGGATAGAAAAAGCACATCTGGAACATTTCATTTTCTAGGTAAGTACTTAGTATCTTGGTGTAGTAAGAAGAAGAATTATGTAGCTTTGTCCACTGCCGAAGCAGAATATATAGCTGCTGGTAGATGCTGTGCACAAATTTTGTGGATGAAACACACTCTTTTATACTATGGATATGATTTTAAGCATGTTTCAATTAACTGTGATAACACTAGTGCAATTAACATTTCAAATAACCCTGTATCTCACTCTAGGACTAAACACATTGATGTAAGGCACCATTTCTTGAGAGATAACTACCAAAAAGGTGATATTACTCTTGAATTTATAGGTATTGAACATCAATTAGCTGACACTTTCACCAAACCTTTAAGTTCGGATAGGTTAAGTTACATTAGACATGAGTTAGGAATGATTAACCTTGACCGATGTGATACCTCACCAATAAACCTCACCGATGTGATACCTCGCCGATAAACCTCACTGATGTGATACCTCGCCGATGTGAAACCTCGCTGATTAGGAATTCTCAATGATATACCCTACCATTGTATGAGCTCTTTTAAACTTCTGTCTTCCGCCAGAATCTGTATCGTTTATACTTTATTTATTTTATTTTAATTATTTATTTTATAATTCCTAAATGATAAAACAAAGTCATAGTTAATTATCAATCCACCGAACCTCATACCCTTTACCCTCAAGCCTTAGCTCCCTAATTTCTTGAAATCCCTAAGTTCCTCGAACCAGAGATGGAAAAAACCAAACTCCCTACTATTAGAGATGACATTGATGAGTCGAATGTGAAGAAGCAGAAGACCGAGCCAGAAGCAAGTGGCAGTTTTAGTAGAACAAGGTCGGGGAAGCGACCAGTGAACCCTCATTTACAAAATATGAGTTATTTTGATCGAAAAAGAGCTATGCATGGAATGGTTGTTGTCCAGTAAATTGTTAGTTCTAGAGGTGATGGAATATCAGAAGTGGGTAAATTTATTTTCAAACAACAATGGACCCTACTATCTGAAGCTGGTGAAACAGTTCTATGAGTTTGTAAGATTTGATAAATCAGAAGATGAGAACCGAATGATTTCACTTGTGAATGGAAAGGAGATAGATTTTTCTTCTATTGAGTGGGTTGAATGCCTGAAGGTTCCACATGAAGCTGTTTATAGATATTTCTCAAAATCAATACCACCTACAAGTGACGTTTTGATTATGAGACTGCCTTAGAGGAGCTCACTAGTAGTGGCAAGAAAAGATAGGTGGTGGCTACTGAAATGGATGGAGAGAACATATTATTGTTCAAGTTTGTTCAGCATGTTTTAATTCCAAGGAGGGGGGACTTTGCGAATTTAAGATATCAGGATATCTATCTGTTACATCTTTTGAGACATGGTGTGAAAGTGAATCTGTGCAGGCTTCTAATGATTCAAATGGAGTAAATGACAATTCCTAAATCAAATACCAATGCCTTATTCTTTTCCAAGTTTATCTCAGTTATGCTTAAAGTGAAAGGGGTAGCTGAGTCTCAAGATGAGACGGTGGTAGTAAGGAATAATTTTTGAATCACAATCACTTTATGTAAATACATGAAGATAAACTGGAATCCATGGAGAAGAGAGTGGGTTAATGATGAAAAGAAGCTATATGATAAATTCAATCATGTGGATCATCCTTCAAGGCCTAAGGATGTGAGGGATCCAGGTCTAGGACCTGATGAAGAAGAACATGAGTATAGTGATGAGACTGATGAAGAGGAGACTTCTATGGATGATGGAAGGGATCCAGACTTTCCCCCAAGTCCTGCTGCTGAAATTATATATTCAAGAAAGGAAACTTTATTAGAAGAAGAAACACTTGTTGATGAGGAAGACCAGCCAGCCTCTAAGAATGAAGAAGAAAGATAGAGTGAATCTGAATCCTCTGATTCTATCTGCTTAAGTCTGAGTCCCTTGATTAGAAGCTCAGTTGTGCCTATTAAGGATGTAGTGGGTGAGATGGAAGGACATGTGCCTAATCCAGAGGAGCCTCTTGTTGTTGCAGAGATGGAGTTGATTGTAGAAGATTCTTCTGAGGAAGAAAGACCTGCTGAGAATGTTGTTGTTGTACAAGAGAATGCACCAGTTGAGGGGGAGCATCCAATCGGGTTTGGTAGTGTTTCAGTGGCAGTTGAAATTGAGTATTGGACAGAAGACCCAGGTTTTGTGGTTTGTGTATTGGATTACCCAGATTCCTATAATGAGGCATCCCTCAATAGACCAAAAATCAATTATGATATTCAGACTAAATTGTTACCTGAAGATGTGGTCAGAATGCATGATCTGGATAAGCTAAAGTCTAATCTCAAAATCAGTTTTGTGGAAGAAATAAGAAAAATGGAAGCTTCACTGGTGTCATCTATTCAATCTATTATGAATGACTCTGTGGCCAGTATAGTATCTGAAAGAGCACCTGTTGTGGTTTCACCTACTGATATGATCACTAGGGATGACTTAGCATCCTTAAAGGATGAGCTGAAAGAGACTTTTAGTGCTTCTTTTGCCGAGTTGAATCACTGCTTTGTTGAAGAGATGAGCAATTTAGAAAAGTCTTTTGAACTCTCTCTTGGGTGTAATGTATCAACCTTTGTGGAAGAGATAGTGGATGAAGTTACAGCTTTCCAGACTCAATTATCTAGACTAGAAAAGGATTTTGAAGTTCTAAAGAAATATGTTATCTCTTTAGAATCTTATATGAGTTCTATATCCCAAACAGACAAAGATTTAGCTTATGTCAAAAGTGTTGTAAGCCATATGGTATCAGTCTTTGAGGGATTTAAAACCTCCATGAAAGATCATGTTAGCACCCAAGATTCCCAAGTGAAAAATATTATTAGTGGGTTGACCAAAAACTTCAAGGAAACAGTAACCTTCTCTATTGGTTCTCTTGACTCCAGACCTTCAATAGAACTGAATCAGATTCGAGTGTGATGAAGGAGGAGCTTGATCCAACATCAACCAATGGCTCTGTGGACTCATCTGATCGGACCAAAGTGGTAAATTCTACTAGAGATACAGCTAGAGAGATAATGAATATTGTTCAGGACTATATGATAGAATCTTCTGCCTCTCAGAAAGAATTGAAAGACAAAGTAGATTACTATTTCCAAATTATTTACACCAAGAATCAACTCAACAACCATTTCAAACTTCTGTTAGAAAACCTGAAGTTACCTCCTGTCAATCAAGACTTCAAAGAACAAGTCAGCAAGCTCAGAGAGTTGACTCCAGCCTTGGACAAATTCATGGAGAACAAGGATGATTTCATATCTGCTATGGAAATAGGAGGAGGAATCATTATGGATTTCAGAAATCTCTTGTTTCCTTTCTTGCATGTCGATGCTAGGACAGTGATTATACCTCCAGCTTTACCTACCTCTACCTCTAATACTTATCCTGCTCAGATGACTCCAGTCCAAGCTATCAGAAGCCTTACTCCTATGATCACTTAGAGTACTACTCAGTATAGGCCAGGAATAGTTTCAGTAGCTCAGCCTTTTGTGATCATTTTTGGTGTTCCTAAGCCTACACCTACATCCACATATCATGAATACTCTTCTGATCCCAAGGGAAAATCTCACATTGAGGACGTGGATTGAATAGGTGGCTAAGATATTTTATAGGAATCCCTTGTATTTTGTTTTTATTTCCTTGTACCTTTTTTCAACATGAAATACAAATGGCTTTCTTTTCTTTCCCATTTTTCTCCTTCTCTCTTTGTTGTTTCCCACTTTTTTCTAATCACAAAAGGGGAGAGCTAACAGAACTGAAGAGGAGAGCTAACAGAACTGAAGAAAAGAGCTAACAGAACTGAAGAGGAGAGATGCTATCCATTGCATTTAATTCTACCTCTGATACATTTAACATTTCACATCCTACATTTTTACCTCTGGTGTGTTGTTTTCTCTACAATTGAATTTAATGCTATATCCTCTGATACAATTACTCATTATTTTGAGACTATAATATCATAAGTTGTGATTATCAAAAAGGTGGAGAATGTTGATCTCACCTATTTTGATAATCCCAATTATGCCTTCACATTCTTTGATAATCCCAAATAATGTTTCTCTATATTTTAATTCGTTCAATCTATGAAATTATAGTTGATAATAATATTAAAATAGTATTTTAAATGTGTTGCTAAATGTTTATCTATGTTTATATGACTTTTGAAATAATTCTAACTCAATTGGATATGTTTTGCATAAAACAGATAAGTGTTGGGTCACTGATGTGCTTATAGCTACTGATACAGACAAACAGCTCTACCGGTACTTAGTCTACCGATAGACATAGTCACCGATACGCAGAGCTACCGGTATGTATAAGTCCACCAGTAAGCACAGGTCACTGACAGATCAAGTCCACCGATACAGACAGCTACCGATAGGAGCTGAGCTACCGATAGAACAAGTCTACTGGTATGCATAATTCTACCGATATACACTTCACTAGTACAGAACGTAGCTACCGATATACACAATCTACCGATACAAAGTTCACCAATAAAGACAGTCACTGATACACCAAGCTACCAATACGAGCGAGTTACTGCTAAAACAAACAAGCTACCGATATAAGGAGTCACCGGTACATAAAACTACTGATACACAGAGTAACAGCTACCGATACAAGGAGCTACCGGTACAAGATCAAAGTGCTACCGATAGAAGGTCACTGCTACATAAATTCCACCATTATATATCTATTGACAGAAATCTACTGATGAAAGACTTCCAGTCACTGATTCCTAAACTCTAATTTTGTCAATATTATTTATTTATTAATCAACGGTCATATTTGATGTTTTTAATGCCATTAATGTTATTTAATGATAGTTGTTGGCATGTTAGGGAACCGTACCTAGTAACCATGAAAAGGTAATCATTCCCATTTGTTGGAGCTAAAAGCTATAAAATAGCAAGGGCTGAATAGAGTTGCAAAGTGGTGCGTTCACACAAAAAGAAAGGCTACATTCATACTTGAAGAGCACTGGATATACATGAAGCCATTCATTCTAGAGGAGAAAACAAGACGCACCTTAGTCAAAGAAGTAAAGAACTACAATGAGATCTTCATTCACTCAAGATGATCAAACTGAACTTGAAGAAAACAACCCTTTTTTTCAGACAAAAACCAGAGAATGACTCAGAAGCATTTCTGATTAATTAAAATAGTTCAGAGTTGCACTTAAAATCACTAGAGATTTCTAAAACTCATATCTACTCTCTTAGTGGTTCTTTTATTTAAATTTCAAGCAGTGTGTGTGTGCTCTGTATATTTTATACACACACTGTCTCCTGATCTAAGCTGGAGGATTTCTAAATCCTCACACAAACCTTCTATAACTCTCTTTTATCCCACTGTGGACAGTGGTAGAGGTCAAGTAAGACATGGACAGCGTGTGTGATGTTGTTTTGTTTTCCCATGAAGAACTGTGGTAGAGTTCTTAGTACCTGGACAGTCTTTGCACTGTTGTTTACCCCGATCTAGGGTGCGGATCAAATTTTTATAAATTGTTTGAGAGGACTAAGTCTCAGCTTGAGACTGAACCTCTTGGTTATATCTATTGTTCATCTTAGATTAAGTTTAAAGTATATTATATATTTTATATTCCGCTGCTAATTACTTTGAAATGCAATTTGTTTTAAAGTTACTTTGATAGTTAAATTAGCAAGTTTTTATACATATTGTGAACTAGTAAGTTAGTTTCAAAAGTTAATTTAATCTTATGATTAAAATAACTGAGACCTAATCAATCTTTGAGAAACTAATTGAACTTTTAAAATATGTATAAATTCACTACAGTTTAACTTATTTTTAAATAGGGGGATTTTAATAGAAATATTTTTAATAGAAATTTTAATTGGAACTCAATTCACCCCCCTCTTGAGTATCCACTCTGACATTTCTAGGAATGTTGTAAGAATTATTGCTTTAGAAGAAAAAAAAAGACAACCTACAGGTTGGGTGTCAACCTATCACATACAAAAAGGTATTATGAATTGAAACCACAATCAATGGGAGATAAAGGTGTAGTATTTACCACTATCTTACATGATGTCTTAGTTCATATGAATTTTTTTTCTTTATTTAAACTATATGATAGATAAAGGTTAAGTTCATTTTTGGAACATATGTTTTATTGTATTGATAATCATTGGATTGGAAATTGATTTGGTGATTAAGTGATCAATGTTATTTTGGAAGATGATTAAAAATTTAAGAACCCTATATGATTAAGGTAAAAATAAGATTATGGAATTTTATTTTAGGAATAATGGTTAAAATATATTTTAGAGGCATATATGATTTTATTTTGGATTTATGGTGATTCAAGTGAATTATGGAAATGATTAGTATATCTTGTGGATTATATGATTAAGGTAATTACATTTTGGTATGAGGCTTTAAGATTGATTGATATTATTTGGAGATAAAAATTAAAATTTTCTTGGAAAACTATGTGATCAAATATCTTTGGGTCATGAACCATCCCAGATATCCTAGTACCCTGATACATGAGCCAGTCCTAGAATGTCCTGAAGGGCGTTCTCAATCCCCATGGGTTAGAGATAAACACTTGGAATCAAACAATGTGAAAGTGGGAACAAATTTTCCACAAACACAATAGAATCAAGAGATACAATTCAGTAAGTATAGAATAAAACTCCATAGGGATAACTATACCAGAATTAAAATAGGTATAAAACTCAAAGTACAACCACAATGTACCAAAAAATAGGATAAAAAACCCAAGTCCCAACTGACACAATAGCTCAAATCCTAAAGATCAAAAACAACTACCACCTCCAAGTGGTTCTTTCCCCTTTCTTGAACCTAGCATGAGGAAATATTCAAATGCCCAAAGGCATAGGTAGGATGTGAGCTAAAATCCTAGTAGGGTCTCAGCAAAGATTCCATAATAAGATTACATAAGTAATTAACCAAATAATCCTTTCAATTTTAAATAAAGAAGGCATGGTAGTTCAAAATCATATCTAAAAAAATCTTATTTTAAATTTAAATTAATGGAAATAATTTAAACAAATGTATTAATAAACATTTTATATAAAACAATTTATATAAATTCATAAGTCATGTGTAAAATAGTTTAAAAATAATGGCATATATATCAAAACATCAACAATGAGAAACATGGTCATCTGCCAATAGGTATGATAGTTCCAGGTTATGGGATCCCTACACACTCGAATAAGTGATCACAATAATATGTTTACACATATCCCTCATACACTAGTCAAAGAGGACTCATCACCATCCCATCAGGGATGTGACCTATTGCATATGTTTTTTTAGATTTTTAAAGCATCAATAGATTGATATCCCAAATAACTCACTAAATAATTAGGATTGAATGTTCTTTGACAACATTAAATAATTGGAAATTTATATCAAGACTATTTAAAATACAATAAACCCATTTTCCCATTTCAATATTCCAATTTCCATTTAAAACCCAAAATGGTTTTTTAATCAAATCATGTATTTTTCTAGGATAAAACCACCAGGTTTCTATCAAAATAATTTAATCCGTTTTTATCAAATAAAAATTTGAAATCAATTTCAAAAATAAATTTCAAAATTTAAATTCAAAATTTAAATTCCATAATTTAAATTTCATAATTCAATTTCCACAATTTTCCATCAAATTCCATATACACACCCCAATTCATTGGAATTGGGGGTTTTCCTAATTTCATGCCAAATCAAATTCAAATCTCCAATTTATAACAAATTAGGTTTTCATAATAAAATTTAAAGAAATTTAATTTAAATTAAGAAATTTAGGGTTAAATAAATTGGTGAATCTTAAAATAAACCACCCACTGTTGATCATGGGATCATGTAATATAACACCTGTGATGGGAAACTCTAATGAAGAATGTTGGAAAAGGAGATACAAGAATCAAAACTATATTCAAGATCTCAAAAAAATGGGGATTAGATCCTCCAAAAACATAGAGATCTAATAAACTATAGGGAGGAGATAATAAGAGAGTGGGAGAGACTAAGAGTGATGATTCGTATACCCGAAAGAGATCGAACATGATTCGTTGTGCTTTAATCCGCCTAGAAAGGGGTTTAGAGGATCCAAAATTGGATATTGGGAGCCCTAAATGCCTAGGAAAATGCCATGGGATGAGTTAGTCATGAGTGGGGGAAGAAATAGGGGATGGGGAATTTTTTTTAAAAAAAATCAGATTAATTAAAATCTGCATACATGGTTTCCTGGGTAGGGTCGCATAGTTTTTCAAACCATGTGCCCTAACTATGCGCCCCTACTGATGGGGTTTCATGGTTTCTCCTTGGTGGGAGCATGGTTTTTCAAACTGTGTTCCAATCTTGAAAACCCTCACTGCATGGGTTTTCATGGTTTGCACTAGCAGGGTGCACAATTTGGGAAAACCATGCACCAACTGTGCATAGCCCAAGGGCCCAAAAAATTCCAAAATTTCACCCAAAGCACCCCAAAATGAGACCCAAACAAAGCATGATAAAAAGAGGGGTTATGGAGTACCTGAAAATAGTAACAAGATGTTATAATCTGAATTTTGGGTTTTAATCTCAGTTTGGACTATTTTTAGGAATTTTAAGGATGGTTATATATCGAATGATCTATGATGAACTTTGGGTATTACAGATGAATTTTGGAGATTAAATTAGTTTTTAATCATATAATGTTTATTATTTTTAGAGAATTATCTTATCTTATTCTAACCATTTTGTTTTTTGTTAATTTATAAAGACAAGAGGAATAAATTTTCTACCTTTTGAGGATTTTGTGATCTATAGAAGTTGATTCTAGTGATTCGAGAATAAAAAAATCATACTCATCATTTTGAGAAAAAGATGATTTTGTGGTGGAAATTTATTAAAGGATTAAACTATACTTTTCAAGTAAGTATATTTATTTATGTTCTTGGTCTTGTAATTAAAATAATTCCTCAACTCTAGGAAATATATTTTGAAATAGAAACTTTATCCATTTACTTTTCTTATAGGTAAATCATTGGACTTATAACCCATAACAGATTTATGGTTATGTGATGGTTATCTTACCCTTGATCATGTTCTCTATCACTCTCTATCAGTCCTTTGGATTTATATTTCCTATTCTATGTCCATGTTTTCCTACATGGAAACCTAGTTCTGTGTTATTCTAGACAACCTTTATACTTCCCTTTCTTCTCTTAAAGTGTAAGTTTTATTAATACTTTTTCTGATATAGGATTTCAACAAAGGTATTTGGAAAAGTCAAACCTTAATTACTGAGCCTGAAATAAAAATTGAGAGGATGAAATTTCCAAAATTGGGGAGAGTGTAACATCTTGAGTTTATAAAAGGAAATACTATGTTCTATATCATATAAGACATGCCACATTAAACTTAAACGAATAACTAAATATTATAATTTAAATGTGACCATTACAATGTAGTAAGTTAGTGGTAATGGATAGTATTAAACACATTATGAAATATAAAATACTCCTAAATATTTATAATGTTTTCATAATTATTTTAAACAATCACTCAATTTTTAGTAAATCCATTTTATTCTTCAAAAATATGTTTTCTTCAAAAATGATTTTTTTTTCTTTCTATGGGTAAATATTATAATTAATTTCTGAATGTTTTCGAAAATTTATTTGAGAAAATGAATTTCATTTTTTTATTCATCGTTTCAAAATTATCATAGGATGTTTTTTTGAGAGTTTTCTGAAAAGTTTGATTTTTCAATGAATTGTGAAGATGTAACATCCCAGGTAAAAAAAGAATAAATAATTTTCATATTTATTAATATTTACTAATTAAATATTAATTTCATTTTAAAGGGGTTTCTATGTTCGATAGCGTACCCGATACGCAACGATGAGTTTCTTTGAAACTTACGTAGCACACTAGTAATAAAATAATATTATTTTAAATGTTAGTTAACAAGTAGCCGTTGTACTGACGGGAATGGATAGAAATAACTAAAATATGATTAGATATGTTTTTAAATGTTTATACATCTACCCAATAAAAGATAAAGGCTTAAAATACGGAAAGAGTTCAATTTTAGGGCATATATACTCTAATTTTCACTAAAGGTTCACTTATCACCTTTTAATGGTGAACCGTCATTAAATATAGTTTTGATCACTCTTATACTTTATTTTGGACCAAATATAACTCTTCTTTAAAATTGGGACATCAAAATTTACTTTGTGTAAATTTTTGGTACCTTTCTGATAAAGTTCATTTTTTTTATGAATAGTGTAAAATGTTGTATTTTAATTCAAAACCTCTTTTTAATCTAAATTATTTATATGATTAGATTATTATTTTAATTGGTTTTAAAGTGAAATTAGAAAATATTTTTACCAGTTAATCCAATGGTGGTCATTGGAATCAATTTCACTTTGAAATTGGACTTAAACTGGTGTCAAATCTTTTGATACTTATTGTTTCACAAAAACACGCTATTTGTCATGACAGCGGGAATTAATTATTAAATTAATTAATTTGACTTATATGTTTTGAATTTTGTAAAATGGACTTCATTTTTGAATTCGGAATATCAAATATAGCTTAGGGTGAATTTTTGGTAATTTTCAGAAAAACTTCAATTTTTGATGAATAGTGAAACCACTAAGTGGTAATCAAGCAAACTGATTTTTCAGTTAAATGAAATTTTACCACTAATGTGTATTTAATTTTGAAAATCCGACATACATGGTTGTCATTAATAAGTAAAATGTGGTTCAATGAGATTAAAATAATTTTTTGGTGAATAGTAACTTTTTTTCATTAATCGCGATTAGAGATAATTAGTGTAGTTTAAGGTAAAAATGGTATTATAAGAATGTGAAAACACCATGACACTTGTCTTACACCTATTGGGTGAGTCATGGCCGACCAAGACAAGCCATGGGCCAACTTGGGTACCCCATGGATCCACTTTAGTTGGAAAATGACATTAATATATTTTTTATTTAATGTTAAAGTGAAAATGACACTAACATAAATTGTTTTACTAAAATAATTTTTGAGTGAGGTTATACAAGTCCAAATTTTTATTATAAATAGTCATTGGAAATCTAAAAAGAATTAATACATCATAGTATTTTTTTTATAATTTTTAGACATTAAATAAATTAAATTATATATGACATAATAATGATGCAGCGATGACATCATTATTTGACGATTTAAATAAAATGGAAAGATAATGAAAAATCTAAAACCTACACATGTCCAAAACCAATTGGATGAGTGTATTTCGAATCCTTATCACCTTATCCACAAATTCTATCAATGTGGGACCTTTTAAAACCGAAACACATTTTCAAATAAAGTAATATCTCTTTACATTCCAAAAGTGCCCCTCTTCTCCTCTTATAAAAGGCCCCCACCTCTACCTCATTTCACACACTCCTCAAGCCTTTGGCTCGGCCAACCCCTGCCCAATTACTCTCTCCACATACCTCTCCTCATCCTAGAGGATTCCCTTTGGGCAGAATCCTTTCAAAGGAAGCCTTTAGGCTCAAATCAAAAGAGAGTTATACTTTTAAAGGTAATTCATTCTCTCTTGTTCATTTGTTTTATTTTGCTTCTCCAACCCTCTAAAATATTTTTATTTACTTCTTTTGTAACAACACCAGTATCTTCAATATACTAGGATGTTGTTATAATATTTATTTGAGCTACACTCTCACACAACTACATCAAATGGTTAAAGAACATACGGTTTCCGTGGATGGCGAAATTCTGCCTCCCGAAATGATGATTGTTCAATACTCATTTAACACCTTCAAGGGTGGCCATTATGATGTCACTATTTTTATATATGATATATAATATGTTTATGTTTTCTTTAAGCTTCTGTATTTTTCATTTTTGGCATACCTTTATGGTTTCCATTATGGGTAAACACGATATCTTCATTAAAGGAAGTGCGGACTACCGCCCCCTAAAAGTGATGTGATTCGTTAATGCCATATGTGGGACGTGTAAAGGATGGATTTAAAGTTATTATATATGATGTTATACTGGAATTATAATATACCTCTATATCATTATTATTTCTTTCCATTAAAGTATGAGATAGAAATGAAAGTAGCGTTCATGCGTACGTACGGCTTACCGTCTCCATGAACGGTGCATTTCATTTCTTATCCCCAAATGTAATGTACTATTAAAATTACATGTATATAATGTATATATATAATTAATGATATATCTAAATGATGAATATAATTCTAGAATTATAATATACATACCTCTCATTTAGTTTTAATTCCACTAATATGACAAAGAAATGAAAGTAGCGTTCATGCGTACGTACGGCTTACCGTCTCTATGAACGGTGCATTTCATTTCTTACCTCTAAATGATTATGTAATATTATAAATACATGTACATGATGGATATATATGATATATATGATATCCAAATCAGTAATTTGATTCTGGATATAAAGAACTTTTGACCACATGAACAACATGTAATTGTAAGAAGTCAACTTTCGACTTAAGAACCAAATATTGACAAAACAAACATTATTAACTTAAATGGTTACATAATGTTTATAACATGGAAATAAGTGATATAAAAAGAATAATGAACTTTAAAAAGGTTCTTAATCAAGTATAAATTAACTCAAGTTTATTATTCAGGACGTTAAAGAACGATCGAGTCAAGTCGGACCCAAGGTAAGGGACTTCGTCTCAATCTCCTTTCATTGAGGCATATTTCGTTTTATACACAACTTTCTTTTATACGGTGTATTAACTCCTTTGACTTTTACTTTTATACAAAAGGAATCTTTTTCTACGAAGCGTTTTACTAAACGACAAAAAGGAATGTTTTTTTTAACGTACGCGGTGACAACGACCTTTTTCCGCCGCCGCGAGTATTATTTGATCTTTGGCTTCCTCAACAAGCCGTAATGTTTTTAAAATAAAATAAATACCATATACTCTTTTATGTATTTTGGTATTGAAAATGGTTTTGATAAAGGATTCTATTATGTCCATATATTTATGATATATTGTGATTGAAATGTGGAAATGTTATCTTTCCTTTATATTGGTTTTATGTTTTATGATTTTATATTGGTACTTGGACATTTTAACGGGTGGTTATGTTATAAACCATATGAAGGGTGGTGCCGTGAATACCAGGACGGGTGGTTACGTTATAACCTCCAATGCATTGGGTATGGAAGTCGGCCGTATGGCTATTCCATTAAGTATGTATGGAAATTGGCCGTATGGCTATTCCATTAAGTGATATGTGTGGAAGTCGACCGTATGGTTACTCCACTTAAGTATGTTTATGTCCCAAGTTACCTTTATATATGTTATGTGTTCTTTATATGGGTTTTATGGTAATCCTTTGGTTACAAAAAGGTAAGTAATGATACTTTATTCAGTGAAGAGTTTTTATTACTTCATAAAGGTGAAAAGTATTACTTTGATAAAGTATACATGGTTTACTTGTTGTTTTGATAAACTAACAATTTTCATTCTTTGTGTATCCCTTACTGAGCTTCTTATGGTCACCCCAAGTTTTTTTTTTGAAATGTTTTTCACAGGACTTAATGTGGAATAGGGTCAAGGATGGGATCAAGGGAATGTCATGATATATAAGACATGGAACTAGACATGTTTCTTTTAATAGTTTTTTTTATTATGAAAACTTAGTAGAAGTGACTACTTTGTAATCTTTTGAGATGTAATAGTTATGTTCTAATTCTCTAAAACTCTAAACCTGAAAAGATCCTCAACGTGTAATCTTGTGATAACTTAAGATTAAGTAAGGTTTAAGGCTGGGGCCTTATAGTTGGTATCAGAGGACGGTTTAGACAACTTTAGGAGTTAGAAAAGTGTTAAATTATAATATGATTGAAATGATATAGCATTTACGGATTACCATGTTGCTTCGCCTAAGATATTTCTGTGTTCAGAATGGTTTTCCGCAGAGGAAACAAAGCAGCTATGTTGGGACGACATCAGGAGAAAGATAACCTTCCAAATCAGCAACCTGAGATGGTCGGAATCGGAACTGAACAGTTTGTTGCAGTGATGGCACAGTTGACTCAGGCTATAAATGGTGGTGGTATCCATGCACGAGATCAGCCAGATCAACCGCAGAGGAACATGTCAGTGGTGGAACATTTCATGAGGCAACATCCCCCATCATTCAGAGGATCATCTGACCCTGTGTAAGCTGAAGGGTGGATTAAAGCACTGGAGAAGATTTTTGATGTCATGGGGTGTTCAGAACATCAAAAGGTTAGTCTTGATGTTTACCATTTTGAAGGTGAAGCTGATCAGTGATGGTCGATGGTGAAAAATATAAGGGATAGTGATGAGATTGAGGATCTTCACTGGGACGAATTCAAAGGTATGTTTCTTGAGAAATATTTTCCTAAGGTGGTTCGTCTTAGGATGGAAAAACAGTTCCTAGAATTGAGGAAGGAGGATGATTCAGTGGCTGCTTATGAAGAAAAGTTCACTCGATTGGCAAGGTATGCTCCAAACTTCATACGAGATCTTGATAGTAAAATAAACCGTTTTTACTCAGGGTTAAAGCCAAAGTATCGAAGGGATTTAGCTTCTCGTGAGTTCAAAAGTTATGAAAAGCTTGTTCGATGTGCTGAGAAGGTGGAAATGGAGTTTTCCGATGATCAGGTGTTCTATGACAAACAACAGAATAAGAGTTCTAGTTGGCAGGCAAAGGGGAAGAATTCATCAAAGAAGCAAGGAGGTAAGAAAACCAAATATCCATCCTTTGAGAAGTGTGGTAAAATGCATCCTGGAGAATGTTTATCCAAGTCTGGTAAGTGCTTTCGGTGTGGTAAGTCTGGACATATTGCTCGTAAATGTAAGGAAGATGATCAAGCAGGAAATGAAAAGCCAACGGTAAGATGTTTTAAGTGTAATGAAATGGGTCATTATGAAAACGAGTGTCCAACGAAGAACTCAACTGGGGGAATGTAGCTAGACTACAAGCAGAAAGGGGTGGTGAAATCATTTGCAACAACTTCAGAAGATGTTGGGCCATCGAATGAAGTGGTATCAGCTCCAGGGAGCTCAGTATTTTTCGAAGATTGACTTGAGGTCGGGGTACCATCAGTTGAAAGTAAAAGAAGAAGACGTTCCGAAGACTGCGTTCTGTACTAGATATGGCCATTATGAATTTGTAGTTATGCCTTTTGGGTTAACCAATGCACCTGCTGTATTCATGGACCTTATGAATAAAATTTTCCATGAGTTATTGGATAAGTTTGTGTTTGTGTTTTGAGTTTTGGGAAGAGGTTATGTGTGCCTTGTGATTCACAGTTGAAGAATGAGTTGTTATGTGAGGCTTATAATTCCCCGTTTTCAGTTCATCCTGGCAGTACTAAGATGTACAGTGATCTGCGGGAGTATTACTGGTGGGATGGAATGAAAAGAGACATTGCTGATTTTACTGTGAAGTTTTTGACATGTCAACAGGTTAAAACAGAGCGGCAGTTACCGAAAGGGATGCTTCAGCCTTTACCAGTGCCAGAGTGGAAATGAGAAAACATATCCATGGACTTTGTTATTGGATTACCGAAGACATCTCGAGGTAATAATGCAATCTGGGTTATTGTTGATCTCTTGACTAAATCTGCTCATTTCCTTGCTATACGAGATACTTTCTCTCTTGATCAACTTTCCCGTTTGTATCTTAAAGAGATAGTCAGGTTACATGGAGTACCTATCTCCATTGTATCGGATCGTGATCCCAGGTTTACTTCTAACTTTTGGAAAGGCCTTCAGAAGTCGTTGGGTACTGAATTAAATTTTAGTACAGCTTTTCATCCTCAATCAGATGGGCAGTCAGAACGAACAATTCAGACATTGGAGGATATGCTACGAGCTTGTTCTATGGATTATCAGGGAAGTTGGGACCAACATTTTTCTTTGGTTGACTTTTCTTATAATAACAGTTTTCATTCCAGTATACAGATGGCACCATTTCAGGCATTATATGGGAAGCGGTGTCGAACTCCAGCTTTTTGGAATGAAGTGGGTGAAAGGAAGCTGATGGGACCAGAATTGGTAGAAGATATGGTAGAAAAGTTCAGTTGATTCAGAAAACACATGAGAACAGCTCAGAGTAGGCAGAAGAGTTATGCAGATAACCGGAGGAAGGATCTATCTTTCGAGGTAGGTGATCATGTTTTTCTCAAGGTTTCTCCTTGGAAAAGCGTGATGAGATTTGGTAAGAAAGGAAAGTTGAGTCCAAGGTTTATTGGACCATATGAAATTCTGGAGAGAGTTGGATCAGTTTCATACCGGGTGGCTTTACCTCCGAGTTTATCTTAGGTACACAATGTTTTTCATGTTTCAATGTTGAGAAAGTATATGCCAGATCCATCTCATGTTTTGAGCCCAGAGGTAGTTCAGCTGGAAGAGAACCTATCTTATGAGGAACAATCGGTCCAGATTCTTGACCACAGGGAGAAGGTGTTACGGAATAAGGTGATTAATCAGGTAAAGGTTTTGTGGAAAAACCATGTGATTGAGAGGCAACATGGGAATCTGAAAATGCTATGAGGGATAAATACCCCCACTTATTTTGATAAGTGAATAAAATTGCGAGGACGCAATTCCCAAAAAGGGGGGAAGGATGTAACATCCCAGGTAAAAAAAGAATAAAGAATTTTCATATTTATTAATATTTACGAATTAAATATTAATTTTATTTTAAAGGGGTTGCTATGTTCGATAGCGTACCCGATACGCAACGATGAGTTTCTTTGAAACTTACGTAGCACACTAGTAATAAAATAATATTATTTTAAATGTTAGTTAACAAGTAGCCGTTGTACTGGCGGGAATGGATAGAAATAACTAAAATATGATTAGATATGTTTTTAAATGTTTATACATCTACCCAATAAAAGATAAAGGCTTAAAATACGGAAAGAGTTCAATTTTAGGGCATATATACTCTAATTTTCACTAAAGGTTCACTTATCACCTTTTAATGGTGAACCGTCATTAAATATAGTTTTGATCACTCTTATACTTTATTTTGGACCAAATATAACTCTTCTTTAGAATCAGGACATCAAAATTTACTTTGTGTAAATTTTTGGTACCTTTCTGATAAAGTTCATTTTTTTATGAATAGTGTAAAATGTTGTATTTTAATTCAAAACCTCTTTTTAATCTAAATTATTTATATGATTAGATTATTATTTTAATTGTTTTTAAAGTAAAATTAGAAAATATTTTTACCAGTTAATCCAATGGTGGTCATTGGAATCAATTTCACTTTGAAATTGGACTTAAACTAGTGTCAAATCTTTTGATACTTATTGTTTCACAAAAACACGCTATTTGTCATGACAGTGGGAATTAATTATTAAATTAATTAATTTTACTTATATGTTTTGAATTTTTTAAAATGGACTTCATTTTTGAATTCGGAATATCAAATATAGCTTAGGGTGAATTTTTGGTAATTTTCTGAAAAACTTCAATTTTTGATGAATAGTGAAACCACTAAGTGGTAATCAAGCAAACTGATTTTTCAGTTAAATGAAATTTTACCACTAATGTGTATTGAATTTTGAAAATCCGACATACATGGTTTTCATTAAGAAGTAAAATGTGGTTCAATGAGATTAAAATAATTTTTTGGTGAATAGTAACTTTTTTTCATTAATCGCAATTAGAGGTAATTAGTGTAGTTTAAGGTAAAAATGGTATTATAAGAATGTGAAAACACCATGACACTTGTCCTACACCTATTGGGTGAGTCATGGACGACCAAGAAAAGTCATGGGCCAATTTGGGGACCCCATGGATCCACTTTAGTTGGAAAATGACATTAATATATTTTTTATTTAATGTTAAAGTGAAAATGACACTAACATAAATTGTTTTACTAAAATAATTTTTTAGTGGGGTTATACAAGTAAAAATTTTGATTATAAATAGTCATTGGAAAGCTAAAAAGAATTCCTACATCATAGTATTTTTTTTATAATTTTTAGACATTAAATAAATTAAATTATATATGACATAATAATGATGCAGCGATGACATCATTATTCGACGATTTAAATAAAATGGAAAGATAATGAAAAATCTAAAACCTACACATGTCCAAAACCAATTGGATGAGTGGATTTCGAAGACTTATCACCTTATCCATGAATTATATCAATTTGGGACCTTTTAAAACCGAAACACATTTTCAAATAAAGTAATATCTCTTTACATTCCAAAAGTGCCCCTCCTCTCCTCTTATAAAAGGCCCCCACCTCTACCTCATTTCACACACTCCTCAAGCCTTTGGCTCGGCCAACCCCTGCCCAATTACTCTCTCCACATCCCTATCCTCGTCCTAGAGTATTCCCTTTGGGCATAATCCTTTCAAAGGAAGCCTTTAGGCTCAAATCAAAAGGGAGTTACACTTTTAAAGGTAATTCATTCTCTCTTGTTCATTTGTTTTATTTTTCTTCTCCAACCCTCTAAACTCTTTTTATTTACTTCTTTTGTAACAACACCAGTATCTTAAATATACTAGGATGTTGTTATAATATTTATTTGAGCTACACTCTCACACAACTACATCAAATGGTTAAAGAACATACGGTTTACGTGGATGGCGAAATTCTGCCTCCCGAAACGATGATTGTTCAATACTCATTTAACACCTTCAAGGGTGGCCATTATGATGTCACTATTTTTATATATGATATATAATATGTTTGTATTTTCTTTAATCTTCTGTATTTTTCATTTTTGGCATACCTTTATGGTTTCCATTATGGGTAAACACGATATCTTCATTTAAGGAAGTGCGGACTACCGCCCCCTAAAAGTGATGTGATTCGTTAATGCCATATGTGGGACGTGTAAAGGATGGATTTAAAGTTATTATATATGATGTTATACTGGAATTATAATATACCTCTATATCATTATTATTTCTTTCCATTAAAGTATGAGATAGAAATGAAAGTAGTGTTCATGCGTACGTACGGCTTACCGTCTCCATGAACGGTGCATTTCATTTCTTATCCCCAAATGTAATGTACTATTAAAATTACATGTATATAATGTATATATATAATTATATCTAAATGATGAATATAATTCTGGAATTAAAATATACATACCTATCATTTAGTTTTAATTCCACTAATATGACAAAGAAATGAAAGTAGCGTTCATGCGTACGTACGGCTTACCGTCTCCATGAACGGTGCATTTCATTTATTACCTCTAAATGATTATGTAATATTATAAATACATGTACATGATGGATATATATGATATATATGATATCCAAATCAGGAATTTGATTCTGGATATAAAGAACTTTTGACCACATGAACAACATGTAATTGTAAGAAGTCAACTTTCGACTTAAGAACCAAATATTGACAAAACAAACATTATTAACTTAAATGGTTACATAATGTTTATAACATGGCAATAAGTGATATAAAAATAATAATGAACTTTAAAAATGTTCTTAATCAAGTATAAATTAACTCAAGTTTATTATTCAAGACGTTAAAGAACGATCGAGTCAAGTCGGACCCAAGGTAAGGGACTTCGTCTCAATCTCCTTTCATTGAGGCATATTTCGTTTTATACACAACTTTCTTTTATACGGTGTATAAACTCCTTTGACTTTTACTTTTATACAAAAGGAATCTTTTTCTACGAAGCGTTTTACTAAACGACAAAAAGGAATGTTTTTTTTAACATACGCGGTGACAACGACCTTTTTCCGCCGCCGTGAGTATTATTTGATCTTTGGCTTCCTCAACAAGCCGTAATGTTTTTAAAATAAAATAAATACCATATACTCTTTTATGTATTTTGGTATTGAAAATGGTTTTGATAAAGTATTCTATTATGTCCATATATTTATGATATATTGTGATTGAAATGTGGAAATGTTATCTTTCCTTTATATTGGTTTTATGTTTTATGATTTTATATTGGTACTTGGACATTTTAATGGGTGGTTACGTTATAAACCATATGACGGGTGGTGCCGTGAATACTAGGAAGGGTGGTTACGTTATAACCTCCAATGCATTGGGTATGGAAGTCGGCCGTATGGCTATTCCATTAAGTATGTATGGAAATTGGCCGTATGGCTATTCCATTAAGTGATATGTGTGGAAGTCGACCGTATGGTTACTCTACTTAAGTATGTTTATGTCCCAAGTTACCTTTATATATGTTATGTGTTCTTTATATGGGTTTTATGGTAATCCTTTGGTTACAAAAAGGTAAGTAATGATACTTTATTCAGTGAAGAGTTTTTATTACTTCATAAAGGTGAAAAGTATTACTTTGATAAAGTATACATGGTTTACTTGTTGTTTTGATAAACTAACAATTTTCATTCTTTGTGTACCCTTACTGAGCTTCTTATGCTCACCCCAAGTTTTTTTTTTTGAAATTTTTTTCACATGACTTAATGTGGAATAGGGTCAAGGATGGGATCAAGGGAATGTCATGCTATATAAAACATGGAACTAGGCATGTTTCTTTTAATAGTTTTTTTTTATTATGAAAACTTAGTAGAAGTGACTACTTTGTAATCTTTTGAGATGTAATAGTTATGTTCTAATTCTCTAAAACTCTAAACCTGAAAAGATCCTCAACGTGTAATCTTGTGATAACTTAAGATTAAGTAAGGTTTAAGGCTGGGGCCTTATAGAAAAGACCTTTTTTATGTTTTTATAAAACTATCATTTTATTTATATTAACAATAGCCTTTATGATTTTAATTTTATCTCAAAGTAAATTAATTATTATTTAGTTTTATATAATATAATTAATTAAATTTTAATCATATTTATACCTTAATTTGGTATATGTTTAATTTTGGGATTAAAAATGCACTTTTTAAGAAAATTATTTTTATTGCATGTTGCAAGATTATTTTTAAATTAAATTCTACCACTTCTGTATTTTGAATTTTAAAAAATGAATTATATATTTAGAATAAATAGTTTCAAATTATTTAAATAGTTCCCTTTTATTTTTGAAAATTATGAATAATAACTTTAGTGATTTTAATTACCATGGTAAAAGGTAAATCGGGTAATTAAGGGTAAAAATTAAATGATAAGGACTAGAAAATGACCCTAAAACTTGACCAAAATTTATTGGATGAGTTATTTTTAACCATAATCATCAAAGTATCTAAATTATAACATTTTTAAGCAACTTTGATAAGATTATGACATTTATAATATTTTATTTTAAGAAAAGTCAAAGATGTCATACTCATGTTTTTAATAACTATAACATTTCTAATATAGGTTCATTATAAATATATCTTTGTCTATAAATATTAATTTGAAATATAAAATATTTATCTTAATAATTGAAATTTATTTTTAATTTATATTGAAGATATAATTACCTTAAATTCTTACACAATGCTGATGTAGTAATTATTTTATTAATGGAAAAATCAAATAAATGATATTAAAACTATTAAAATAAATATAATTTGAGATAATTAATGCCATACACAGATTTAATAGATGAACTTGACATATTTATGATTCATTAATATATTTTTTTCTAATATATCTTATTGTATTGATTTTTTTAAAAGTCAAAGTAATGAATAGTGTCAAAATTAACATTAATGATATTTTAAAATACATCATATTTTATTAAATGATAAAGAATTAATAAAAATCTTAAATTAATCAAACTGATTGGGATAAGATTTAAAATTACATACATGATCAATTTATAGGCATTTTTTCATTTTATAGTAACTATATTAACACTTAAATAGTAAAATTCCAAGTTTCCACAGAAAGAGTTAAAGGGTTTAAATAAGGGTTAAAACCAAAAGATAACGGTAGAAACTTAATAAAAAAATATATAAATTTTATTTTATGAGATTATTTATATCAAAAATAATATTATATTCAAAATTAATAATTTTGGAGCCATTTTTAATTTAATATTAATTTATATTAATTTAATATTCTAAGAAATTCCAAGAGTGACCCTTTCATGACTTATAAAAGGGAACCTCTTCTTAATTTTTATTCACACATAAAAACCATTTTGGTTCAAAACATATCTAAAAAAATACCTTACTATAATAGCTCTCCACATTCTAGAGGTATTATTTTAGGAATAACATCATCGTTAGTGGTCTTAAGGTGTTAAGCAATGAAGGATTTCTAAAGAATGGGTATCGTTTTTCATTAAGTGTTTCTATTTTGTTTCTTATTCCACCTCATTCAAATGTTATTAAACAATTATTAAATAATAAATAAAATATCCTACATATAATGTTATTTTATTATATTAATATCATCACCTAAATCCATATCCACATATATCAAATGGAAAAAGAAGTTATCATTCGTGTGTATGGCGGACTACCGCCTCGCGAACTGATGAAATTCATTTTCCATAACTGTCTCTCAAGAATGATTATAATGATGTAATTAATGATTATATATGATATTAATGATATATTTTTCATTATTAAAATATAATATATCATTTATGTTCTTATCTTCCCATGCAGATAAAAATGATAACATTGTTCGTGCGTACATGTGAATTATCACCTCCACGAAGCATTATGATTGTTTTATCACCACATCACATGGATGATATATATAAGTATATTTAAATTATTAATATTATATTAATGATATTATTATCATTACTTAAAGATAAAATTATACTTACATTCTTTCTATAATGATCATTGAAAAATGGAAACGTTACTCATGCATACGTACGGCTTACCGTCTCCATGATTGTAACATAGATCATTTTTCATATACATATTTAATGGATTTATTTAAAAGTATAATTTATGTATAAAAATTATAATTATTTCATGGTTATTATTCTAGAGATTATGGACTAAGGACCATTTTTACTATAGACATCATGCCAAAGTAATTTTGGACTCAAGTATCCAATATCATCAAAACATCCGACATAAAATTAAATAATTAAGGAATTGTTATAACATGGTAATAAGTGGTATAAAAGTGATAATAAACTTAAAAAATGTTCTCAAGAAATTAAATAACTAATATAAGTCTATTATTCTATAAGACAAAGTATATATGTGACAAATCAGACTCGGGGTAAGGGGATTTCTTTTAAAAACCCTCTTTTAAAGTTACTCTTTCAACTATTTTTACAAAAGTAAAAAAGGAATGTTTTTTAACTTATACAACATGAACGAATTTTCCTTATTTTAAGATGAATAAAATTTTTTAATCTTCCTTTATAAGTTTAAAATTTTATTTTCAAATAAAATGTTTTCTTTATGATGTGTGAAGTGTTTCGATTTTAAAAGTCATTTTAAAAAAAAAAGGAAAGGGTATTTTGATATTCAAAAGTGATTTTATTAGGAGTTTAAAAGAGTTTTTTAAATGATTTATGATAAAAAAATCAAGAATAAAAATGTTTTATTCATTATATGGTACTTGATCATTAAACAGGGGTGGCCCATATTGCGCCGAGAAATCCCATTACATCTTAACATGTGGTGGCCCAGATAGCATCGAGAAATCCCGTTAGAGCTTAACATGTGGTGACACAGATAGCACCAGGTAAGCCTGTTACATCTTAACATGGGGTTTTCCATATAGCATAGAGTAATACCATAATATATTAAATGATGGATGCACCCAAATATCTCTCCAATGTAATGGTTAATGAAAATTTTGGAAGTCGGCCATATGGTTATTCTAATTAAAAGGGTTTTGAAGTGGGTTTATGAATATGATGCTCTAAGTCACCAAAATAGGTTATAATTGATTTATATGGTTTTTAATTATTATTATTTTGAAAAAAATGTATGTGTCTTTTCAAGTGGAAATTTTTTATTTCATATTCTCAAATAACTTTGAAGATAAAGGTAAATGTTATATGAGATTTAATGTATTCAATGGACTAATGGTTTCCTTTATCTTATATCCCTTACTGGGTTTTTTTATGTTCATCTCATATTTTTAATTTTTTTCACAAAATTTATAAGGTAAATAATGAATTAATTTTGAGAGTCATGAAGAGTTTTCATGAAAGAAATAATGTTTTATTTTAAATAGTTTTATATGGTGGGAAAATGGACAATGAGTATAAGTGTCCACTTTTAATGTATGGGTTTACCTTATAAGAGTTTTTCCTAATTCTCTAAAACTTTAAACTAAAAGTATCCTTGAATGTTAACTCTAGTTTAAAAACACTAGAATATGTAATATTTAAGGTCAAGTCCTTATAGTTGGTATCAAATGATGGTTTAGATTACTTTGAAGATTGTGAAGTTTTCTTAAGAGTTATGGATATCATCATGGGTTTATAATTTTAAGGTTAATCATAAGACCAATTTCTTTGTAATCCCTTTTGAGGATTTAAGTTATAAAATTTTAAGGTTACTAAGTATATTTTTGGAGAAATTTATTTTTGAGGTAAATATGAGTTATTACATTTTTATGATGAAAAATGAAAGGTATGAGATAACCTTTTTGGTTAAAACATTTCTTTATTATTGAATATATCATGGTTATTTTTTTAGGATTTTTCTCATATTTATATAAGTGTTATAAGAATTATCATTTTAGAGGGGGGAAGACAACCTGTAGAGTGGGCAATGACTCATCGTGTTCTGAAAGGTCGTGATAATTAAACCCACAACCAAAAGACGACAAAGGTACGCACCTACCACTAGCCTACATGATGTCCTAGTTAGTATGAAATTTTTTTTACTTATTTAAACTATTTTATGGATAAAGGTTACATTCATTTTGGGAAAATATATTTTATCATATTGAGAACCATTGTATTGGAAATTGATTTGGTGTTTAAGTGATCTATGTTATTTCAGAAGAAGTTTACTAATTTGGGAACCTGATATGATTAAGGTAAAAAAATATTATGGAATTTTATTTGAGGAATAAAGGATGAATTATATTTTAGAGGAATATATGATTTTATTATGGATTTATCAAGGTTCAGGTGATTTGTGTAAATGATTAGTATATCTTGAAGATTCTGTGATTAGGGAAATTACATTTTGGAATGAGACTTTAAGAGTGATTGATATTATTTGGAGATAAAAATTAAAATTATCATGGAATAATATGTTATCAAATCCTTCTGATTTTGGGTTTCAATCTTAGTTTGAACTATTTTGAGTAATTTTAAGGATAGTTATTTATCAAATGATCTATGTTGAATATTGGGTATTTCTGCTAAATTTTGTAGATTAAAGTAGTTTTTCATCATCTAATAGTTTATTATTTTTTTAGAATTATCTTATCTTATCTTAACCATTTTGGTTTTTGTTAAGGCATAAATGTAGAAGGAATATATTTTCATCCTTTTGAAGATTTTTTTATATGTATAAGTTGATACTAGTGCTTTAGGCATAAAAAAATTCATACTCATCATTTCTAGAAAAAGATGAGTTTCTAGTATAAATTTATTAAAGAATGAGACTCAAATTTTCAAGTAAGTATATTTATTTATGTTCTTGTTCTAGGAAGTAAAATAATTCCTTAACTCTAGGAAATTTATTTTGGAACAAAAACTTTATCCATTTACTTTTCTTATTGGAAAATCAATGGCCTTTTAACCCATCAAAAATTTACAGTTTTATGATGGTTAAATTTCCCTTGAACTTATTCTCTGTCACTCTCTATCAGACCATAGGAGTTATCTTTTCTCTTTCACGTCCATTTTTATCTACATGGAATACTAGTTCTATATTTTTTCATATGACCTTCTTACTTCCCATTCATTCTCTAAAAGTGGAAGTTTTATTAATCCTTTTTCCGATGAGGGATTTCAACAAATGTATTTTGAAATGAAAAACATTAATTACCGAGCCTGAATTCAAAATTATGAGGATTAAATTCCCAAGGGGGGTGTTATTTAACAACCTAAGTTTTAAAATTAAATACTATGTTCTATATCGTATAAGATACGTCACATCAAGCTTAAACGAACAACTAAATATTACTATTTAAATGAGACCGTTATAATATAGTCGTTAAGTTGGTGGTAATGAACAGTATTAACTACAATATTAAATATATATTGGTAATACTTATTTATAATTTTTTAATAATTATTTGTAAATAAGAACTCTATTTTTAGTAAAGTCGTTTTATTCTTCAAAAATATGTTTTCTTCAAAAATGGTTTTTCTTGATTTATATGGGTAAATATTATAATTAAATTTTGAAAATTTTAAAAAATTGATTTGAAAAAAATAATTTAATTTTTTGATTCATAATGTATAAATTATTTTAGGATGAATTTTTTAGAGTTGTCTGAAAAGTTTGATTCTTTAGTGAAGAGTGAAAATACTGTTATTTTACGTTTTTATAAAACTGTCATTTTCTTTATATTAAAAAGAAAATTTATTATTTGAATTTGATATTAAATTTAATTAATTAATATTTAGTTTTATATAATATAATTAATTACATTTGAATAATGTTTTACCTTATTTTGGTATAAGTTTAATTTTGGGCTTAAAAACACACTTTTCAAGAAAAATGTTTTTCATTGCGTGTTTCAAGTTTAATTTTAAATTAAATTATGCCACTTATGTGTTTTAAATTTTTCAAAATGGATTCCATATTTTTAATAATTGGGTTTAAATTATGTAAATATGTCCCTTTTATTTTCAAAAATCATGAATTGTAACTTTAGTTATTTTAGTTACCACAGTAAAAGGTAAATCGGGTAATTAAGGGTAAAAATTAATTCATAAGGACTATAAAATAACCCTAAAACTTGCACCAATTTTATTAGATGATTTATTTTCTAACATGATCATACATATATAAAAAAAAAATTTGGGATACACTTATATGAGATTATGACATTTATAATATTTTATTTTAAAAAAAAGTCAAAGATGCCATACTCATGTTTTCAATAACTATAATATTTCTAATATAGGGTTATTTAGAATTTATATTTGACTATAAATATTCATTATAAATATAAAATATTTATCTTAATCATGGTAATTTAGTTTTATTTTTTTGTGAAAAATTATTACCTTAAATGCTTACACAACGCAGATGTAGTAATTATTTTATTAGTGGAAAAATCGAATAAATGATGTTAAAAATACTAAAATAAATATAATTTGAGATAATTAATTTCATCCATGAATTTTATAGATGAAATTGAAATATTTAGGATGTATTAAAATAGTTTTTTTTAGGATATCTTCTTTTATTGATTTTTGTAAAAGTCAAAGTAATGAATAGTGTCAAAATTGAAAATAATGATATTTTAAAATAAATAATATTTTATTAAATGATAAAAAATTCCTAAAAAAGTAAAAATTGTCCAAATTATTAGGATAATGTTTTCAATTTTATACATGATCCATTTATGGTTATTTTGGAATTTTATAGTAACTATATTAACCCTTAAAGAGTAAAAATCCAAGTTGTCGTGGTAAGAGTTAAAGGGGTTAAATATGGGTTAAAATAGAAAGAAAAGGGTAAAAATTTAGTCAAACTTATATAATTTTTATTTTATGTGATTATTTAGACCTATAATAATATTATATTTTAAATTGATAATTTTAGAGCCATTCGTATTTGAAAATTAATTTATATTAATTTAATATTTTGAGAAATTCCAAGAGTGGCCCTCCCCTCTCTAATAAAAGGGCACATCTTCTTCTTCCTTTTTATTCACAGATAAAAAAAATTGGTTTTGAAAAAATATTTCATAATACCTTCCTAGAATCCCTATCTACATTATATAGGTATTATTTTAGGCAGAACACCATCCTTAGTGGTCTTATGGTGTTAGTCAGTGAAGGATTTCTAAACAGGAGGTATTCACTATTGGAAAAACGGCCTATACCCACAGTTCAAAACCGTGGGTATAGCCCCCAAAACCGTGGGTATAGCCTATACCCACGGTTTTGGTAACCATGGGTTGGAATGGCGTCGGTATAGGTCCCCAGCCTATACCCACGGTTTTCCAAAACCGTGGGTATAGGTGTCCTTCCACCGTGTCACCGAAACATAGCCAATTGCCACGGTGTCAACGGCTTTTACCCACGGTTTCAAAACCGTGGGTATAGGTACTAAAATAATGTAGGTTCCGAGTTTGGATCCCGCAACCTCTATGCTACAAACACCGCATATAACCACTACACTAACTTCACCTATATGTATATATATATATATATATATATTTAGTTAAATATAGTTATAAAAACCGTGGTTATGGAGGGAAGAACCGTGGGTATAGGGTTCCCGCCAAAAAAAAATTCCTTCCCGTGGGAAAAAAAAATTCCTGCGCACACAAAAGTGACATATACCCACGGTTTTTCATAACCGTGGGTATAGGTATTTTAGCCCAGACCTATCCCCACGGTTTTCCCCAAAACCGTGGTGATAGGTACCCCTATACCCACGGTCTTGGAAAACCATGGGTATAGGTGACTTTTCAGGACCTATCCCCACGGTTTTCCAAAACCGTGGGTATAGGGGGGGTCTATCCCCAAAGTTTTGGGGAAAACCGTGGGGATAGGTCCATTTTCCAGTAGTGATTGTTTTTAATTTAGTGTTTTTGTTTTGTTTCTTCTTCCACATCCTTAAAATATTATTCAACCATGATAAAATAATAACTCAAGTATTATCCATATACTAAGATTCTATTATGTTAATATCATCACTGAAATCCATCTCCACTTCCATCAAATGGGAAAAGAAGTTATTGTTCATATGTACGACGGACTATCGCCTCGTGAACCGATGAATTTCATTTTCCATCATTATCTCTCAAGACTAGTTATAATTATGGAATTAATACTTATATATGATATTAATGACATATTTATCATTTTTAAAAGATAATATATCCTTTATTTTTTTATCTATCCATGCACAGAAAAATGATAATGTCGTTCGTATGTACGTGTGAATTATCACCTTCATGAAGCGATGTGATTCGTTTTTCATAACCACGTCACATGGATGATATATATAAGTATATTTAAATGATTAATTTTATAATAATTATTTTATTATCATTCTTGAAAGATAAAATGAAAATACCATATTTCTATGATGGTCATTGAAAAATGGAAATGTTACTCATGCGTACATACGGATTACCGTCTCCATGATTGTAACATAGTTCATTTTTCATATCCATATTTAATGGATGGATTTAAAAGTAAAATTGATGTATAATAATGTTAATTGTTTCATAATTATTATTCTATATATGACGTTCTAATAAGAACTTTGACTGTAGACATCATACCAAAGTAATTTTGGACTCAAGTACCAAATATCATCAAAACATATGATGTAAAAATAAATAATTATATAATTGTTATAACAGGATAAAAGTGGTATAAAAGGAATTATAAACTTGAAAAAGTTTCTCAATAAATTAAATAATTAACATATGTCTATTATTTAGGAAGATAAAGGACATAAGTGACAAATCAGACTCGAGTTAAGGGGCTTTCTTTTAAAACCCTTCTTTTGAAGTTAATATTTCAATCGATTTTACAAAAATCAAAAGGAATGTTTTTTTAACTTATACAACATGAATGGATTTTCTTGCTTTCATGAATTCTTAATGTTTTTAGGCTTCCTTTATAGGTTTAAAATTTTATTTTCAAATAAAATTTTTTCTTTATGATGTGCACGATGTTTCGATTTTAAAAGTCATTTTTAAAAAGGAAAGGGTATTTTGATATTCAAAAGTGATTTTCTTATGAGTTTAAAAGTGTTTTTGAAATTCTTTATGATAAAGAAATTACAAGCATAAAAATGTTTTATTCATTATATGGTACTTGAGCATTAAACATGGGGTGGCCCATATAGCGTTGGGAAAGCACGTTACAGCGTAACATGTGGTGGCTCAGATAGCACCGGGAAAGCTCGTTACAGCTTAACATGGGGTGGCCCAAATAGATTCAGGTAAGCCCATTACAGCATAACATGGGGTGGCCCGGATAGCATCAGGTAATCCCGTAATAGCTTAAACGATGGGTGCTCCCAAATAGCACTTCAATGCAGTGGGTAATAAAAATTTTGGAAGTCGGTCATATAGTTATTCTAATTAAAAAGGTTTTGAAAGGGGTTTATGAATATGATTCTCTATGTCACCAAAAGAGGTTTTAATTTCTTTTCATGGGTTTTAATGTTTTTCTTTGAGAAAAATACATGTGTTTTTTTTCAAGTGGAAATATTTTAATTTCTATGCTCAATGAATTTTTAAAATAAAGGTAAATGTTATATGAGTTTTCATGTTTTCACTGGACTAACAGTTTCCTTTCTCTTATATCCTTTATTAATCTTTTTGTGCTCATCCTAAATTTTTTAAAAAAAATCACGGGATGTGTAAGGGAAAGGATGAAGTCATGTTGAGAGTTATGGAGAGATTTCATGCAAGAAATAATGTTTAGTTTTAAAGATTTTTATATAGTGGAGAAAAATGGATACTGAGTATAAGTGTCCACTTGAAATGTATGGGTTTACTTTGTAAGAGTTTGTCCTAATTTTCAAAAAATCTAAACTAAAAAGATACTTGAATGTGAATTTTATTTCAAAAACACTAGAATATGTATTATTTAATATTGGGTCCTTATAGTTGGAATCAAAGGATGGTTTAGATAACTTTAGAGATTAGGATGTTTTCTTAAGAGTTATGGATATCATCATGGGTTTATAATTTTAAGGTTGATCATAAGACTGATGTTTTAGGAACCCCTTTTAAGGATTTAAGTTATGAAATTTTAAGGTGACTAATTATATTTGTGGAGACATTTATTTTTTAGGTAATTAAGGGTTATTGTATTTTTGGGATACAAAATGAATGGTATGAGATAACCTTTGTGGTTAACATGTTTCATTAATATTGAATATATCATGGTTATTTTTTAGGATTTTTCTCACAATTTTAGGAATGTAATAAGAATTTTTATTTTAGGGGGGGGAAGACAACCTGTCGCATTCGGCAAGGATGGAGGAATTGGACTCACAACCGAAGGGCGACAAAGGTGCAACACCTACCACTGACCCATATGATGTATAGGTTGTATAAAAAAAAATTTCTTTATTTAAACTATCTGATGGATAAAGGTTAAGTTTGTTTTGGGAACATATGTTTTATCCTATTGATAACCATTGGATTGGAAATTGATTTGGTGATTAAGTGATCAATGTTATTTCGGTAGATGTTTATTAATTTGGAAACCCTATGCGATTAAGGTAAAAAGAATATTATGATATTTTATTTGAGGAACAAAGGTTAAATTATCTTTTAGAGGCATATATGATTTTATTGTGAATTTATAGTGATTCAGGTGATTTATGGAAATGATTAGTATATCTTGGAGATTATGTGATTAGGGCCATTACATTTTGGTATGAGACTTTACGAGTGGGTGATATTATTTGCAGATAAACATTAAAATTATCTTGGAAGACTATGTGATCAAATCCCTTTGATTTTTGGGTTTCAATCTTAGTTTGGACTATTTTTGAGAAATTTTAAGGACAATTATTTATCGAATGATCTATGTTGGACTTTGGGTATTACTGTTGAATTTTTTAGATTAAAGTAGTTTTTCATCATATAATGGTTTATTATTTTTAGAGAAATAACTTATCATATCCTAACCATTTTTTGTTTTTGTTAATACCTAAAGACAGGAGGAATAGATTGTCATCCTTTTGAGGATTTTTTGATCTGTAGTAGTTGATTCTAGTGCTCCGGGCGTAAAAAATCATACTCATCATTTGGAGAACAAGATGAGTTTATGGTGGAAATTTATTAGATGGAACTCTACTTTTCAAGTAGGCAAATTTCTTTATGTTCTTGGTCTAGGAAGTAAAATAATTCTTCAACTCTAGAAAAATGATTTTGAAACAGTAACTTTATCCATTTACTTTTCTTACTGGGAAATCAATGTGGCCTTTTAACCCATCATGAATTTATGGTTTTGTGATGGTTAACATTCCATTGAGCATGTTCTATATCACTCTCTATCAGTCCTTGGGTGTTATCTTTTCCCTTCCATGTTTATGTTTTTCTACATGGAAAGTTAGTTCGGTGTTATTTTAGATGACCTACATACTTCCTTTTCTTTCTTTTAAAGTGGAAGTTTTATTAATCTATTTTTCGATGTGAGATTTCAACAAAGGCTACAATTTTATCTAAATCATGGCTATAGCTTGGGCATAAATATCTATAGCCACCATTTTGGAAAATTGTGGCTATAGATCCGTGGCTATAGCCCTGTTTTCTAGTAGTGTTGAGTTCGAGCTCGATCTATGACACAATTGAGCTCGAGCTCGAGTAATAATCAAGCTAATTGCATTAGTCGCGCTTAATGGAGCCGAGCATGAGTACTCACTTCAAAAATCGAGTCGAGCTCGAGCTTTCAAATTCAAACTTGTATTGAGTCGAGTCGAGTATCAAGTATCTAAATTTTGAATTGAGCTCAAGCTTGAGTAGTGTACTATTTCGGCTCGACTCGACTTAATTACACCCTAGTGATGATTGTCCAATGATTGAATAGTCATCATCAAACACTCCGAGTTTTTCAACACTTATTTGACCCAGTTTAGTAGCTTAGTTCTTTTTTTTGGATGAATGTAGATTGGCACAAACTTGAATTTGATGGTCAAAGTGATTTCATTTTTTAATTCAAGAAGGTCAAAGTGATTTCATTTTTTAATTCAAGAAAGGAAATTGCCATTTTTATGTTTATAAAAACAATTAATAAAATATAATTTATCAAAAAATTGAAATTTAAATAAACTATTCTCAAAAAATATTTTCAAAGATCAATATTTTTATGTAAAAAAATATATATGAATAATTATAAAATTATAAATGCAACAAGATTATAAATACAGTACAACAACAAACAATAAACAAGCTTTAAACTCAATAAAATGGGATCACCTACATAAATTAAACATCGTCAATTAGCTTTATGGAACACCATATTTTATTTATATGAATATTTTCATTTTCATTTTTATTTATCTTTCATCATTTGTTTTATTTAAAAAATATTATTTTCATTGGAATTCAGATCTGGGTCAGCCCGGCCGATCCCTGTTCAAATCAATCTGGGTAATCTCTTTAGACGATGCTACCTTTCCTCGTAGCAACTTTCATCGGCTCTAATTAATAGGTCAAGGGCAACCACCCACCAACAGATGATGGGAGATCCATTAAAGGTTCCTCTGCCAGGATGCACGAATACCATCCACTTAACATTCGTTTCGTCTCATAACCTACTTTTTTAAGCATTTAAGACGAGTCAGCCCCCGACCTGCTTTTTGTAGTTTAACATTGGTTTTGTCTCATAACCTACTTTTTTTAGCATTTAAGAGGACCCAACCCCCATTGGTATCACCTGCTTTCTGTCGGATCACTAATGTTACTACATAAGCTACAGGTGGCAAACCAGACATACGTAACCTCATCCCATGGCCTTTCCCGCCAACTACTTCTTCATCCTCCTCCTCTCATTTTCCTGCCTCTGCTTTCCGGCCAATGCCCTCTGCAATTCGCAGGATCGTCACACCCTCCTGGTCTCCTTCTCTTCCCATCCTTCCAACCTACTCCACTGGTCCTCCCATGATTGCTGCCGGTGGGAAGGAGTTGCCTGCGGTTCCAACGGCCGGGTGACCCTTCTGTGGCTTCCCAACAAAACCCTCAAAGGTCCCATCCCCACCCATCTCACAAACCTTGCACATCTCACCCATCTCAATCTCTCCATGAATACCCTCACTGGATCCCTTCCGGATGGCTTCTTTCATTCTCTCCGCCTCCTCAAGTCCCTCGACCTCAGTTACAACAATCTACAAGGAGAATTATCACCATCCTTGTTCATTCCTCATCATCATCCTCGTGGATCAACTGGAGGTAATTTTTTCAAACTAAAGATTCTCCGCATGAATGCAAATAATTTCTCTGGAAATATCCCCAAGGAAATTTATAGTATAACAACATTGCAAGAACTCCATCTTGCTTTTAATAAGCTCCACGGACCCATCCTTGGTGACGTTGCTAATCTCACCAACCTTCTAGTCCTTGAGCTTCACTTTAATCGGTTGAGTGGTGGCATTCCATGGGAGATGGGGAAACTCTCAAAGCTAAAAGAGTTGGTCCTTGGTGGGAATCTCTACTTAAATGGCACACTACCAGTTTCCCTAATGAACTGTACCCAGCTGAGAAGGCTCATCTTACCGAGAAATGATTTTGAGGGGCCTTTGTCTAGCCGAAATTTTTCCAACCTTCCTAATCTTGAGATACTCGACCTCAGTGAAAATCGTTTCGTGGGTGAATTTCCTTCAAGTCTGTATGGTTGCAGGTCATTGAGAGCAATTCGCTTATCAAGGAATCCAATAAGAGTGCAGATCACTCCTCAAATGCAAGCTTTACAGGCCCTGTACTCTCTGTCACTCAGCTTCAATGGGTTAACCAATATCAAGGAAACCATGAAAATTCTAATGGGCTGCAAAAACCTTACAATCCTTGTACTCAATAACAATTTTCAAGACGAAGCCGTGTCTGATGATCATGATATCGGCCCCGCAATGCAGCCAGTCAATGGTTTTCACAATCTTAGGTTTGTAAGCATTGGCTTCTGCAATCTTAAGGGTCGGGTGCCGGCTTGGGTGACGAACATGAGGAATTTGCAATTCCTGCTGCTGCCATTCAATCGATTGACAGGACCGATACCAGATTGGTTGGGATCTCATCCTAGCCTCCTCTACATCGACTTGACTCAGAATCTCATTGAAGGTGAAATACCGAAAACACTTTATGGTCTCAGAGCATTGAAATCAGATAACTATCTACTTGACAACGGAACTTTTGAGTTGCCGATATTTTTTAGTTTGAACCATACCAGAGATATCGTTGGGCAACTAAATTGTTTCTCCAACATCCCACCTACAATAATCCTCCGAAGCAATCGCCTATCTGGTATCATACATAAAGAAATCGATCAATTGGAGTTTCTAAAAAAATTGGATCTGAGCAGCAATAATATTTCAGGGTGCATTCCCAAAGAAATCTGTAAGCTCACCAAATTGGAAGAATTGGACTTATCGAGAAACAATTTTTCTGGAAAGATCCCAGAATCATTGGCACAAATTACTTCTCTACGCATGTTAGATGTTTCGTATAATAATCTTCAAGGATCGATACCAGAGGGCACTCAACTTCAGAGCTTCGGAGCCGGTGCATATGAGGGAAATAAGCAGTTATGTGGACAGCCACTTCCAAACTCATGCCCAGTTCCAGGGGTCAATGAACGTGACAAAAGAGACCTGTCAAAATACATCACCGTTGGGCTTGGCTTCAGCATAGGGTTTTCCACGGTTTGCTATACCTTGTGGTGGAGTAGATCGTGGAGAAATGCATATTTCCAGTTCCTGGCAAGCATCAAAGACGGACTCTGCAAAACAGTGGCAACTATCATGACATGAATTGGAAGGACTTGAGCTTTGATTTGTTATGCAGTAAAAGTTTCCCTACCCCCCTCCCCCCTCTGCCGTTGTTCGTGTGCATTTTATATCTTCTCCTTCTTCTTCTTGTTCCTAGTGTAAAGTGTTGATACACTCACTACAACATTTGAATGTGAAGGATTAAGACCACCACACACACATATTTATCATTTTAGTTCTAGTTTTCAGCAATTCTGGACAATAAAAAATCCCTTCGGATCATCTCACCCACATTACTTATGGATCAACCATGACCACCATTATCTAGTGAGATTAGGATATATAAATTGTAATTTTAAGACTATGTCAACCATCGTGCGCTAAAAAATATAATAAACAATCATATAAGAAAAGTGTGTGTGTGTGCATGTGAGTGTGCGTGTGTGTGTTGATATAGATAAATTAGGAACAAATATGTTGTTATTCCCAACTTTGAGTTGAAATGTCTAAATCTGTAGTTCTACTTGTGTGTGCTTGACCATTGAATCGTTAACTTTGTTGTTAAAGAATAAATTGTTTATTGTAGTGTACTTAACTGTCGTTGGTAGTGTAACCCACCTTTTAATAAATTGTTTGTTGTGTGCGGGTAAAATTGGATTAATACAGGGGGTAGAAACAACCTTATTGAAATTGTTGTGTTTGTTGTAGTTGTTATGAGAACACTGCATGTGAGTGTGTTTATAATCATCCAAGACAACTTTTTCAACATGAAGAAAACCATGTCTTATATGAACCTGAACCCAAAGATCAATCAAAATTGGAGAAATTAATGTTGCAAATAGTTACTAAATTTGATGAATTTGATACAAATGCACACTGAAACATGGGAAATTTATGAAATAATGAAAGAACTATAACAATTTGAGTTTAGAGATGAAGAAAATGATTTGGTGGAAAATGAGAATGTAATCACACTGGAAATTGAGGATAGATTTAGAGAGAAAACAACTAAACATGAATAATCTGATCTTAATGAACAACAACAGGAATAACCAACTCACCTGATGAAAAATAAAATTATTCTAAATCTGAGGATAAATTGAAGGAAAATGATTTGAGAGATTTTGAATGTCAATAGAAGTTTGAAAAGGAATTCCCAATTGTATTCTTAGTTCCTAAGCTTGAAAGGGTTAATTATAGGAGCATTGGGGGTGTGATTGCTCGGGTTTAGAAAAATTTTGAAGAAGTGGATTTAAAATATATAAGAACTGCATCCCTTTTCACTTAATTGTTGAATAGTTATAGTGTGTTTGATATTGGGAATTTTGGGGGAGAGAACATAATATTGGAATGTGTTAATGTTGAAGTTTTTCAACCACATTTGAAAATTTTTCCTCTTTATATTAAAAATGTGAACCCCACATTCTTTGAATTGATTCTTGATGAAAAATATGAGGGGGTGTGCTTAGAAGAGAAATTTATTGACGATTTTTCACTCTCACTAATGATTCCTCTAATTATTTATCCAATGCAATAAAAATCTATGTTGATCATCTTGGAGAATTTTTTTTAAATTTTTCATGAAGATGAATTGAACAATTTTTTCCCTGAATCTAAATTAAAACACTTTAATGGTTTTACATTGGAGGTTGATTTATTTTAAAGTGAACTTCAAGGTATTGTAGAGCACACACTAGATGACTTGAGATGATATTATTTACTGGAATAAGTGATTGATGAGTTTTTTGTTTTTAGTTGAGGGACCATTGGTATAAAATCATAATTTTTGTTAATCTGAGTTTTTTGATGATCAAACAAATTGTATTCCCTCTTTTTTCAATGCATTCCCCATCTAAATTGGGTGTTGATATTCTTTTAGAAACTGAGAATTACTTAGATTAGAAAAAAAAATTATTGTCCAATGCTTCTGTAATTATTCAGAACACTACTACAAACTCTCTTCCAAAACGTGTTTGTGTAAACTTAGTCATTTTCATCCCAATGTTAGATGCTTTAGAGATTTAAAATGAGTTAAAGAGTTGTGAATATAACGTCACACCCCTAGAAGCATCCAGTTCTACTTCATCCTTTCAAGATAATTTTAAAAGTTTCAAATTTGATTTAATTTTAAAAGTGGGCTGCAATGCTGCCAAGAGTATCTTTGAGGATTTTTATTCAATTGATGAGATTAAAATTTTATCAGTAGATTTTGAGGGAGAATCAACTTTTACCCCTGAGTCTAAGTGTCTTGAAATCACTAAGAAAGTCGGCTTGAGAAATGAATCTTATACTCTATTAGGAGACTTTTTTCAGTAATCCTTTGATGATAAGGGGTGTTCTGAACGTATTTCTATAGATGTAAAGCAAGTAATGTTTTCCCTTGGTGTTTTAAGTTCCCATACACCACAATAATTGATTAAAAATAAGTTTGAAAAACACATGTGGTGGTTTTTACTTAGTAAATCACATCCTCCTAGTGACAATAACTTGTTTCTAGGGGAGTTTGGATGATGAATATAAAGGCAGCACTGCATGGGAGGCAACCCATGGTTTAATAAACATTTTATTTATGTTTTTTTTTGTTTCCTTTTCTTTGAATAAAAATTCGTTTTCCCTCTTGTCTAAGCAAACACATTTTCCACCAACTCACCCCTTCCCTAGTTCATATTGAATCATCATTGACTCTGAAGTTTCACTCTCAAATCCTCTCACATTTTCATTTGGTTTAATGTTTTTGGTCATGAATGTTTAGATCTAATGATAATCTATTTTATTCATGTAGATGCTTTATAAAATTGACCAAATGTATCCTGAGATGTCAAAGGAGAGTGATCATTTTGGGCTTGGGCATTATGAGTGAACCAACAGTAAGAGATGATGAGAGTAGAATTTCACCAAACATGTTAGAGAAGAAATTCAAATATTTTTTTATGAACAAGTGGTGCTTCAAGCTGAAGATGCTTGGATTAACTCCATTAAACTCAAACCTAAGTTATTATTTTTTTGGACCTTTCATGTTGTCTTCTAATAACTATTTTTTAAATTCTTAGGGAATTCAACTACGAACCCATTGATTGTTCTCAAGGAAATTAAGGGAGGTTACTTTTGGACGAACTTAAATGCATAAATCTTCTACATTAGGGGAGTGATTGTTTTAAATTTCACACTTTTAATGTTACCCATATTGTTTAAAATGTTGTTGTTGGTTTCTAAAATATAATACCTTAATTTATTTCTAGATGTGTTGAGTATGGTGTGAAATCTTTATGCTAAGTGTGTCAGTCACTACTACTCTTAATTTTGTTCTTATGTTGCAATTGTACTTGCAAGTTTTGTTTTCTATGATCTTTTGGAAATCATTGTTGAATTCAAAATGTGTAAGAATACATCATTTCTTAAATTCATGTTCCGTGTTGAACTAAATTGTTATGGCCAATAGAATTCTTATGTATGTTGAGACTGTTGTTTTATATGGTAAAATTCTTTTTGAACTTTATTATAACCCATAAACATGATTTGAAATTAATGAATTGAAAATATTTTTGAACTTTAACTACCTCAATTATTTCCCTCAATTTAAGGTTCAAAAATGGGGACTTTTTTGAATTATAAGTGTGGGGGAGGGGTCTTAAACATTCTAATATATACTTTATTATAGAACAAAACAAAAACCCCTAATATTTTTCAAAATGGAATTCTCTTGAGTATCAATTATCCTACTCTATGGTTTAAAGATTTTATAAAGAGATATGTTTTCCACCTTGGCGAGGTTATCTTTGTTTTATTTTATATTGATTTAATTGGATTCATCAATTTATTTTCTCTATTGAAATTTTTTATTTTTGGTTAAACTTTGGGAGTATGATTTACAATTATCAATGATTTTGAACTTTTTTATTTTTAATTAAACACATAATTTTTTCATCCAAATGGACTATGAAATGAAAATCATAATCCAAGTTGAACATTTCATTCTTTATTATTTTAATTGATCAATGGGTTAATTATTCATTACTTTTATTTATTGTTCTTACCCATCTATTTATTTGAGTATATTTATTCTTTGATAAATTATTTGTGTTTGTTCACTTAATGGTAAAGAGATGTTTGGAATTTCAGTTAGATGCAAATTGATGCGTGTTTCATTCATGTAAAAATTTACAATTCCATTAATTTTTGTAAAACCAAAGCCAATATTTGACCAAACCACTTTTTTTTAGAAAAGATAACACATTTTCATACTTGAGAGAATTAATGGTGGAAAATTCATTTGAAAACTAATTGATTGTGGCTTTTCAGTTTTTCACTCTTGAGATTTATTATTTTCAAATCAAATTGATGAGTTGATTGATTGAGGATAAGAAATATATTAAGTGTGGTGTAATTTAATTTTTCTTTGTTTTAATACATTTTTTCAAAACAATGTAATGATATTTTGATAAAAGTGTGTCTGAAGTTTACTTAATTGATTAATAGATAACACATTATCATTTTGTGATGGAAAATATAATTCATCGACCAATCGATTATTTCTTGGTAAATTTGGTGCTTTAAATGTTCAATGTTGTGTTCTTTCATTTTATATATCTCAAGAACCAATTTTCTAGTTTATTTTGTGAAATATATTTTTATTTTTATTTTTTTTCATTTCTGCAGCTTTGGAATTTTCATTTTTAATGTTCTATGTTTGATTCTGAATATATCTTGTTGGAATGATTTTTTCTTGATCTCAATGAGTAAATTTTAAAAAAATGATGCAACTCTAGTAATGAATTTTTAATTTTAAAGTTACATTAATCAAAATTTTAAATATGTTTTTATGGAACATATTTTAGTTACTAATTATGATTGGAAATTCATAGATTTTTCTTATGGAATTTAATTTTAATTTTGAATTCATTTTAATTCATAGTGGTATATTTGCAATTTTTTTATGGGGAGCATTGAGTTCCCATAAATATTCCAGAAACACGTAAGATGATTTCTTTTGTTGCGTAAGATAAATTTGAGTGATGGTCGTAAGATAAATTTTGGAGTTCCTTGTATGTAATATGAATGTTGTCTATGTAAGTTGAATTCCTATTACCCCGTATGGGAAATGCCTGATGAGTCTCGCATAGGATAAATTTACATCAGTGCCCCATAATAGAATTCTATGAAAGATAAATCACCATTACGTCCACCCAAAATGGAATCCATGGAAATTGAAATCCTAGGCTGAAACTGAATGCTTCCAAAGAATTCACAAAGGGAAGGCACTGAAGTTAAGAAGATCGACGAGGTTGGTCAATAACCCAACAATACAACCTATTCCTGAGCTCATTCAAGGTGGATGATCAGTTGCTTCTGATGAACCTATTTTTGGGAAATATGACAAGCGATGAACACGCAAACAATAAAAAAGTGAATGCACAATGAAATAAACTACTTTCCTCCAAACAAAAGTGGATGCATAGCGACCCAAAAATAAATGTACAGAAAATAAATGTTGACACTGAAATTTTAATGTGGAAAACCCAAATGGGAAAAACCACAGGACCAAGTCCAGAAAGAGGGATCTACTAAAATCAATGAGTACATGGTAGAGACTCCCTGAAAATGGAAGGGGTCTCAAAAGTATAGCTCTCTAATGCGAAGGAAAAATGATCGTCGATGAAAGGAGATCACCAAATTACCTCTACTCTTGGTATTGTGGATTCACTTCAAACCCATGTTAGCTTCCTCCTTTTATAATGAAAAATGTTCATGTGAAGATTCGTAACTCCATAAAAAAAATTTCTTTGACCCACATTAAAATCATGTATCTTTGTGAATTAATTTATGCGGTCTTGACCCACATGGTGCTCTATTTGAGGAGGTACCCCCAACAAACTCCCACTCCAACTCAAGTGAGGATCACCGCCACCCATGTAATCTGTCGGAAAGTCTCAAATTTACCTATGGGAAAACTCTTGTTCAACATGTCTAACCCATTGTCATCATTGTGGATATTATCAAGCTCTAAATTTTTTGAATCAAGGATGTTACAGATCCAATGATACCGAACATCGATATGTTTCTAACTGCCATGAAAAGTGGAATTCTTTCCCAAACAAATAGCACTATGACTATCACAAAATAAAAAATACCAATACTGGTTTAAATTGAGATCTAGAATAAATTTTTTCATTCACAATAATTCTTTTCACACCTCTATAGATGCAATAAACTCTACCTCTGTGGTAGATAAAGCAACACATTTCTACAATTTAGACTTCCAAGATACATATCCCCATGAAAAAGTGATCAAAAAGCCTGAAGTATACTTCCTCGAATTGATATCTCATGCCATATCTGAATATGTAGAGCCACAAAGCATAGGTTCTCCTTTTCCAAAACACAATCTCATATCAGAAGTACCATGAAGATATTGAAAAATATACTTCACTTCTATTCAATACTCTCTACCTATATTTGAAATAAAATGACCAACCACACCAATTGAATGAGTTATATCAGGTCTAGTACATACCATCACATACATCAAACATCCAATGATAGATAAATAGGGTATTTGTTGCATCTCATCTCTCTCTTCATCAGTATAAGGTGACTAACTAGTATTGAGCTTAAAATGTAAAGAAAGAGGAGTACTATCCACTTTAGTTCTATCTATAGAAAATCTCTGAAGAACCTTCTCAATATATCTCTCATGAGATAACCACAATTTTCTGGCCTTAATGTTACAGGAGATTGACATGCCAAGAATCCATCATGTTGGACCCAAGTATTTCATCACAAAAGACTGATAAAGATCCTTCTTTAATATGTCAAATCTAGAAGCATCATGACCAACAATGAGCATATCATCAACATAAAGCAAATGTATAATATAATCATCATCAGTAAATTTTTGAACAAAAACACAGTGATTAGAATATGTCTTCCTGAAACCCTGATCAAAATGATATATTCAAATTTCTTATACCACTACCTTGGAGCTTGCTTCAAACTATAAAAACTATTCTTTAACATGTAGACATGATTTTATTTACCTATTTCAACAAAACCCTATGGCTGATCCATATAAATCTCCTCTAAAACTCCATGGAGAAAAGATATCTTCACATCCATATGCTCAATCTGTAGATCCAAACTAGCAGCCAAACCAAGAACAACCTGAATGGAAGACATTTTGAAAACAGGTGAGAAAATCTCATCAAAATCAATACCTTTTTTCTAAAGGAAGCCTTTAACAACTAACCATGCCTTGTATCATGGAATAGAATTGGATTCTTCATTTTTAATATGATGAATCCACCGATTTTGCAAATCTCTCTAACCTGTCGGTAACTTCACCATCTAAAAAGTATGATTATCATGCAATAATGTCATCTCATCATCCATTATCGCAACCCATATATCATTTTGTTCACTTTCCATTTCCTCATCAAAAAATTATGGTTCTCCCCCTTCAGTGAGGAGCACATACTCATCAAGTGAATACCAAGTAGAAATGGTACGATGGTGAGATGACCTCCAGAGTGGAACTATGGGTTCATTAACAACCCATAGAACCATATCATCAGAAAAAAAAGGTGAATCAAAAATATCAACTCCAACATGTTCACCCTAAACATCATTTTTCACATCAACATGATCATCCGAATCAACAATATGAGGTAAATGTGAATCAGAACTTGGATCAAGACTGAAAAACCCCTCATAAGTTGTAGAAGTATATTTTTATCCCTTATCAATATATACAATAGTTTGATCCTCTTTAAACACTGCATCACAACTTCTGACAAGTTTATTCAAAGTGGGATCATAGAACCTGTACCCAAACTCATCATGACCATAGATAATAAAAATATACTAGAATTTCTTACCATCTATCTTGGATCTATCATCTCTAGGAACATGAACAAAAGCCTACAACCAAAAATACACAAGTGATCGCACTTGATATCTTTTCCATACCAAAACTTGTCAAGAGTGTCTATCTGCAAAGCAACCAAAAGTTATAAATTGATAATATAAGAAGAATTAAATAAATCCTTGCCCCAAAAATTTCCAGGAAACTTTTCTTCTGAAAGAAAACAATAAACTCTTTCCAACAAAGTCATATTCATTCACTCAACTACACCATTCAACTGAGGTGTCTTGGAGGCGTCTTCTGATGTAGAATACCTTCCTGCCTACAATACTAATCAAATAGACCACAATAATCTCCCCCATTTCCAGTGAAAATAAATTTCAATTTATTTTTTGATTCTCTCTCAGTAGAAACCTGAAATTGCTTAAAAACACTGAGCACTTGACTTTTGGCATTCAAAACATAAACCCAAAGTTTACATGAGTAGTCACACTACTACAAAACCGGTGTTTGATAGTGCCGGTATTTATCATCACTACAAAAAGACGCTGATAAATGGAATCTTTATCAGCACTCGTAAATTTAACCTTTTATCATCACTAATAAAGGGAACATTTATTAGTGCTTTATTTTTAGCACTGATAAAGATATATTTTATCAGCACTAAAAAAGCACTAATAAAGGTCTAAATAAATAAATTGAAATACTTAAATAAAAAAATAAAAAAAAATATTTTATTAAAAAAATATTAAATTTTTTAATAATTAAATAATTATTAATAAAAATGAATAAATTGATTATACATTATTAAATATTAAACATTCTATTAATTAGATAATTATGATAATTAATGTTAATAAATTATATATATTAAATATGTAGATATATATTAATGTATATAAATATGATTTATATATTACAAAATATTTATGCGCTTTACATTAAATAGTCATATATTTAGTGAGTAATGGTTTATACCTAAAAATTAATATAAATTAAAAATACTGACTAATTATATATATTGTGTAATGGACATATATATAATTGAATGTGTTGTTTGATTTTTCAATTTAATTTAGATCAAATGTGAGTTATCTTGATTTCACATATACGTAATTAATGCATTTTTATATAAAATGTACACACATAAAACTTATCCATTTTTTAAATATTTTTAAAGTGTACTTATTTTTAATTTATTCAATTTCACTCATTTTTAACATATATGCATGCATGCACCTAAAATTAGATATATATATTATTTTTCAAAAATATTTCTATAATTATAAAAAAATAATTATAAAATTATAATTAATATATTTAAAAATGAATATATTTACTATATTTATATTTATATATATTTATTAAGTATATATATATTTACAATTTTTATGTATTTATAATTATAATTATAAATCCTTTATCAGTGCTTAAGTAATAAGTGTTGATAAAGGTAGGCCTTTATCAATGCTTATTTTTAAGCGCTAATAAAGGTGTCTCGATCTATTTAAAAAACCCTAACCATTTGTGAACCCATCACAATATATCAAGATTTTTGTGGAAGCCACCCACTTCTGGCGCTCCTCCTCGGTTAATCGAAGCTTGAATCACACCACTCGACTGCCTCCAGTTTCTCGAACATCATCTGACATCCGATATTCAGTTAAAGTTAGGTTTTCCTAAGTAGATTTACTTCAACCTACTGAGGTAGGCCTTGCGATTTTCTTTATGTATTTTTAATTTTGTTTTTGATTTCTTGTTCGATGATGTCATGAGTTATTTGTAGTCCAGTCCTTGTATACTATTTTTCTTTTAGATTATAAATAGAATGGTTTGTTTATGATCTGTTGTTTGATTGACTATTGATTTGGATATCCTATTTTGGTATTTTTAAATTATTTTTTTGAATCAATTTTCTTCGTTGTCTACATTTGTACCTCAGCTCGGTCCACAAGATTAATTTTATCATTTTTTTAAAATCTTAGAGAATCACCTCTATTGAATTCATTCTCATTGTCAAATATGAAATAATTGATTCACTTACCCAATTCATTCTAAACTGATCATATGTAAATCTTGAACATTTCCACCACATCTGATTTATTTTTTATAATCATCACATTAGTCATTATGGTAATTTCATCAATAAATGTGATGAATTAAAGATCACCTTGAGTGGAATTGTGTCTCATGGGTCTAAAAAAAATAAAAAAGTTTCAACTAGATTTGAATGTTGAACTAAATTTCCACCCTTTTATGACTACCTTTAATGATTTTCCCTTTTGGATTGTCTCACAAATCAATACCCTTTAGCTTTTGAGATGAGACAAGTCTCTCAACACATCTCAATTTTAATTTTGTCACAAAATTATTTGACAAATATTACTCAACCTTCTATGACATCATTTTTTCTCATCAATTGAACTTAGATAGTAAGAATGGTTGGAGTCTCCATTCGAAAAGAGATTCCCACTAGTTCGCTCACATGGGTTAACCATCATTCCATATTTTATCCTATTTAATATTAATGTTTTCTTTCTAAATAAAACCTCATTACAATCATCACATAACTAAATTAACCTCAAAAAAATTGTGTTTAAAACCATCAACAAACAACAAATCTCCTGACTTCAAAATTAGTATGGGGTTGTATTTATTTTACTATGTTGTGATATTCTGTTGTAAGGGTTACATACATTTTTATCAATTTAAGTTTATTTTATAAATATACACACACACACACACACACACATATATATATATAATTAAAATAGTTCAGGGAGGGGAAGAAATACAACAAAAATCTTACTCTACACCAACATGGAATAACTCAACGAGACACGAACATGAGACTTCACTAAGACCTCGTAGAGTCACTACCAACTGAGATGGACCCTAGGGGAATATATATATATATCATTCTATATATTTATATGTATTTTAATAACTTATAATGTAAGAGATATTTTATAATTATTTATTCGCAATTGGGGTTCTGGATTTCCAAATTAGGAAGATATTTTATTTATTTTCATTAAAAATTATTTTTAAATGTGCATTTGATTTGTAATTATGTATATTATAAATTCCATGTTATATATATATGTATATATGTCTAAATGTGTATAGGATAGATGTTTCAAGTTTTGGTGTGTTTTTCTCCCTTATTTGTGATATATATTGTTGATGTGTATTATTGCTTTATGCCAAGTTCTTTATGGACCTCCCTAGAATGTCAAGGATCTGTAAATTTGTATTATATGACCTCCCAAGAATCCTTCAGATAGATAGATCTGATGTGAAAACCTTCCTAGAATCCTTGGGATGGGTCAGTGTGGTGATATGACATCCCAAGAGTCTTGAGATGTTTTCAAATATTTGATATACCATTAATTTTAAATTTAATAATTCCTTTGGGTTCTACACCACATGTTCTAAAAAATAGAATGGAATTTATTAAATTCTATATATTATAAATTATTGTAATTTTTTTTCTTGAGACTCATCCTCCATCTCTTTTATAGACAATTTTCATCCTTATCACCTTCATATCCTGAATAGCCACTATTGCAATTTGTTGCTTGAAACTCATCCCTCATCTCTTTTATGTTTCTTGTACTACTCTAATCATTAGTCATCCCATAGATAAATAATTCTTAGAGTATTTCAAGAAACATAGGTCCATGTCCACAAGAGATGAAGGATGTGTCAAACAACAAGATGTAATGATAAATGTATGATAAATGAGGTGACGAGGATGATTTGTATATAAATTCACCTTTGAATGAATTCATAGGATAACACCTTCCATAGTGGAGTAATTCTTTTCTTAAATACAATTACCCATTTCCTTCAACATACTGAAATTCTTTGAAACAATCAAATGTCGAGTTTCCCTTATTAGAATTGTTTATAAATTTCACCTTTGTTAATGAATATATTATTTGTATTTATTTATATATTGTACAAAATTAATATCTATGAACCTAATAGGATGGATATGAATCAAAAATGGATGCATGATAATCATTTGACAAACAAGTATGAAGAGGGAGTTAAATAGTTCATCAAGTTTGTAAGAGAGCATGCAGACGACCCTTCTAAAATCATCTGTCCATGTTTATGTTGTTGTTATTCAAGAAAAAAATAGTTTGGAGGATTTGGAAGAATATTTTATTTGTCACCTAATAGATCAAAGCTATAAATGTTGGACTAAACATGGGGAAAACTTAATTTGGACACCGATTGAGATGATACTGTGGTTTATTAATCATTTTATATGAATACCTTTGTAAATGATAATGGATATCACATGTAAAAAATGATAATGAAAATTGAATATGACCTTTTTGATTTTATAAAGTTGTTTGAGGAGTTAAATAGTTGTTCCAAGAGATCATTGTATACCGATTTTACTAAATACACAACATTTTCAGTTGTATTGAAATTATATAATTTGAAAGCTGGCAGTGGATGGAGTGACACCAACTTTACAGATTTACTTGGTCTCCTGAATGATATGATATCAGAAGAAAATGAACTACCATGTTGAACATATGATGCCAAATGAATGATAGGTTCAATGAGAATGATCTCTAAAAATATATATGCATGTCCAAATGATTGCATATTATTTCACAAGAACCACGAATCACTCATAAAATGCCCTATGTGTGGTGCAGAACGATACAAGAAAAATGAATAAAGTCCTTTGAAATTTGTATGATAATTTCCTATCATTCCATGGTTTATAAGACAATATGAATGTCAGGAAACCAAGAGATAATTAACATGTCATGCAGATACAATAATTAAATATGGGAACCTATGTCATCCAGAAAATTATCCTCAGTGGAAGAAAATTGATTACGAGTTTCCTAAATTTGGAAATGATCCAAGAAACTTGTGACTTGAATTATCTACAAATGAAATAAATCATTTTGGTGTATAGAGTAGTACTTATAGTACATGGACTGTCATGTTGGTAAATTATAACTTTCTTCTATGGTTATGCATGAAGCATAAATACATTATGTTGTCTATGCTTATATCTGGACCAAAGCAACCCAGTAATTATATTGATTTCTATTTGGTTCCATTGATTAATGATATAAAATTGATGTGGGATACATGTGTTACAATGTATGATGCTCATAGAAGTGAAGAATTCACATTGAGAGCCATGTTGTATGAAATGATAAATAACTTCCCCGCTTATGGAAATTTATCATGCTATATCATTAAAGGAATATTGGGGTGTCCCATTTGTGAAAAACGCACATACTCGGTTTGGTTGAAACATTCCTCGAAGACTGTGTTTTTAAGACATTGAAATTTTTTACCTCGATGACATAAATATCAATCTTGGATGATATCATTCAATGGGAATATCGAACAAGGTACAACACCATTTCCAGTAATGGACAATAAACTCTACAATAAAGTAAAAAATATTGACACTATTTTTGATAAACCATTTTCAAAAAACATTATAAAATTAGGTTGGAATAAGAGATTAATTTTCTTTGAATTATTGTATTTGAATTGTTTGTATGTCAGACATTTTCTTGATGTCATGAATGTAGAAAAAAATGTATTTGATACTGTTATTGGAATGTTACTAAATGTTCTTGAAAAAAAAGATGACATCAAGGCTAGGTTGGACTTTATTGAAATGGGGATAAGGGAAGAGTTTGCACCAATGAAGGGTAAAATGTGGACTTTTCTTTCTCCAATAGCTTACACTCTATCTAGATAGGAAAAATTGCAATTTTAAATTTTCCTTATTAGTGTAAAAGTTCCACAAGGGTATTCATCAAATATCAAGAATTTCATTTCAATGAATAATTTGAAGTTATAAGGACTAAAATCACATGACCATAATGTTTTGATGAAAGATTTAATGTCTATTTATTTCCATTGAATTCTACCACAAAATGTATGACATATATTAACTAGACTCTTCTTTTTTTTTCAAAGCCATATGTTGTAAAGTTGTAGACCTGGTGAAGTATCCCATCATGAATAAGGATATTGTATTCATATTATGTGAATTAGAGATATTCTTCCCACCATAATTCTTTGATATAATGGTCCAACTGAGGGTTCACTTGGTTAGAGAAGTTCAACTATGTGGTCATGTATATTATAGATTGATGTAACCCATTGAATGGTATATAAATATTTTGAAAGGATATATCAAGAATTGAAGTCTTTCATAATGTTGTATTGCAGAATGATATATTGTTGAAGAATATATTTTATTCTGTACTAATTACCTATCATATTTTGAAAGCATCAGTCTCCCAAAGTCTTATCACAACAAATAACTTCTGGGCAAAGGGATTTTCAGAAGAGATGTTGTTAAAATTACCTTGACAGAGCGAGAGCAAGAGAAAATTTACATATTGCATAATAGTGAAGATGTTGATTCATACATTGAATCCCACAAATAAATTCTTAGAGATTTGAATCCATCAAATGTTGAAGGATGGATATCAAATACACATAATCAATAGTTTATAGGATGGTTCAGAGATCAGATTTATAAGGAGTTATTTGAAAATCCGAATTCGATTTCTAAACGACTTCAATGGTTAGCCAGAGGACCGAATGTAAATGTTATATCTTACAATAATTTTTTAATCAATGGTTATACGTTCTATATAAAAGAAAATGATGAATTCAGTACAATAAAAAATAGTGATGTCGCACTTGTGGTTGAATCAATGCACATATCTATTTCCAAGGATAGAAATTCAATTTATGCAAATATGCCATATTTTTTCATTATCAAATAGATATACGATTTGGATTATACAATATTTCAAGTGTCGCTTTTCCATTTCAAATGGGTTGAAAATATCAATGGAGTGAAAGTTGATGAAATAGGATTTGTGAAGGTGAATTTTAGTTTGGAAGAGGAAAAAGATGAGCCATTCGTAATGGAATCACAATCAGTGAAAGTATTTTATGTCTCTGATCCAATAAACAATAATTAGTTGATTAACTTGATGGAGACTAAAAAAAATGTTGAGTCATATGCAAATTCAATTGAGGATGACCCTTTCATTGGGACATCACAATCAGCTCATGTTGGTCCCAATGTAGACAATGTCTTGTACGTTAGAGGGGACCACAAAGATGGTATTTGGATTCTCAATAGAGGAACCAAATCCTTAAAACCTTTAAAAAAATAAAGAGATTTCAATGAGAAGGTAAAAATGTTTTTAATATATCATGTTTTTCTTTATAATATTATATGTTCTCTATTAAATTAACATAATATAAATTAAATGTTTGACTACTCATGCAGACAATGTATTCTATGCATGATAATGTTAGCAATACCTCATAAGAACAAACTATGATGAAGGAAAACCTTTGGAAATATGTAAAAGTAATTTTAAGATATATTTTCTCTATTTTACCGAAAAAATATACAATAAAACATTGATTTAATTTTCATTATTTCTTTTAGTGTTTATTTATTTTAGAAGATTTATATCCATGTTTCAGGACTTTTCAAGAAGAGAAATGACGTTTTCTTTGCTCAATCATAGAGGTAATCTTGATGTTTTCATAGTAAAATCATTATCCATAGAATTAATGTATTTTTTCATATTTATGTTTAATTTATTTATTTTTAGTATTACTCACATAATAATTTTTATTTCATACAGGTGGATTATTTTTTTTGAGTTGGGGTGGTTGTTCCATCTTTCATGCCTTTCTACACCAAAACTTCCACAGACTTATTCTCCCTCAAAACCTTTTCACCCATACAATGTTGCATTTATCAATTTATTTCAAGTTCTCTCCATTACCTTTGAAAGAAGAGAAAAAATGCTATCTCGGCTCAATCACAGAGATAATATTGATATTTTCACAGTAAAATCATTGTACATAGAATTCATGTATTGTTTCATATTTATGTTTAATTTATTTATTTTTAGTATTCATCACATAATAATTGTTTTCTTAAACATGTGGATTATTTTGTTCAATTTGGGGTGTTTTTTTCAATATTTCATGCCTTTCTGCACCAAAACTTCCACAGAATTATTCCCCCTCAAAACCTTTTCACCCTTGTAGTGTTGAATTTATCACTATCTTTCAAGTTCAATCCACTACCTTTTCAGGAAGAGAAACGACGCTGCCTCTGCTCAATTATAGAGGAAATATTGATGTTTGCATAGTAAAATCATTGTTCATAGAATTAATGTATTATTTCATATTAATGTTTAATTTATTTCTTTTTAGTATTACTCACATAATAATTATTTTCTTATATAGGTGGATTATTTTGTTTGAGTTGGGGTGCTCGGTCCATCTTTCATGTCTTTATACGCTAAAACTTCCACAGACTTCTTCTCCCTCAAAACCTTTAACCCCTATAGTGTTGACATTTATCAATTTACTTCAAGTTCCCTCCACCACCGTTTTAGGAAGAGCAATGATGTTGTATCTACTCAATTATAGAGGTAATATTGATGTTTTTATACTAAAATCATTGTCTGTAGAATTAATATATTATTTCATATTTATGTTTTATTTATTTATTTTTATTATTACTCACATAATAATTATTTTATTATATATGTGGATTATTTTGTTCGAGTTGGGGTGCTATGTTCATATTTTATGCCTTTCTGCACCAAAAATTCCACAAACGTCTTCTCCCTCAAAACCTTTCACCCCTACAGTGTTGACATTTATCACTTTCCTTCAAGTTCCCTCCACTGCTCAATCACATAGGTAATATTGATATTTTCTTAGTAAAATCATTGTCTAAAGAATTAATGTATTATTTCATATTTATGTTTAATTTATTTCATTTCAGTATTACTCATAATAATTGTTTTCTTATATAGTTGGATTCTTTTTTTGAGTTGATGTGGTTTTTTTAAAGCTTCTCATGCATTGTTGTTAGTTTGATAAAGAAATTCAATGGAAATCATGGTAACATTGATAGTTAGGATTATTTTGAGACTTTAGGACATGTAGGAATCAGTTGCACCTTAATCTGACACACTGTGACCATTATGACTCTATGTACTTTATTCTATTTAAAATTGACATTATTTTTAGTAAAAAAAATAACTAACTCAATGTGTCCGTTATCAGTTTAAAATCGACATTTGACTTTAAAAAGTGTCACTCACTAAAAAATAAGCAAAAACAATCAGATTTTATTGATAATTTAGGAAATTGATTCATAAATAATTTGTGACGTGTAGGAATTGGTCTCACATCAAACCGATACACGATGTGATTTGTATGAGTCAAAGTGCATGTTTCAAGTTTAAATGAAATTTTAGTAAAAAAAGAAAAGTAACGTACTCAAAACTAAGAAAACACGTTCAGTTTATTTTTATACTTTAGGAAAAAAATCCATAAGTGATTTGGAATGTGTAGGAATTATCCACACCTCAATCCGATGCATGGTGTGACCGGTATGACTCTAAGTGCCTTTTTATTTAAAATTGACATCAATTTTAGTAAAAAAAATCTGGACTACTCAAAACCGAAAAAAAACACATTCATATTGTTTTGATACTTTATTAAAATGATCTATAAGTGATTTGAGACATGCATGAATCAACCACACCTCAATCTGATGCACGGCGTGACCGGTATGACTCCAAGTGTGTGTTTTTATTTAAAATTGATATCAATTTTAGTAAAAATGAAAATTGACCTACTCAAAACTAAGAAAACACATTCAATCATTTAAATACTTTATTAAAGTGATCCATAAGTCATTTTTTATGTGTAGGAATTAGCTGAACCTCAATATGATACACAATGTGATTGGTATATGTCAAAGTGCATGATTCAATTTTAAAATGACATTTTAGTAAAAAAACAAATGACATACTCAAAACTGAGAAAACACATTCATATTTTTTTTAAACTTTAGGAAATCTATCCATACATAATTTGGAATGTATAGGAATTATATTCACCTCAATATGACGCACATTGTGACCGGTATGACTCAAAGTGCATCTTATTATTTAAAATTGACATCAATTTTGGTAAAATGGACAATTATCCTACTCAAAACTGAGAAAACACACTCAGATTATTTTGATATTTTACAAAAATGATCTGTAAGTCATTTGTGATATATAGGAATCATCCATACCTCAATCAAATACATGATATTCTCAGTATAACTCAAAGTGTCCATTATCAGTTTAAAATCAACATTTTAGTTCAAAAAGTTTCATTCACTGAAAATCGATCAAACTTTCTCATATTTTCTTGATAATTTAGGAAAATGATTCATAATTCATTTTTGACATTTAGGAATCCATTTCACATAAAATTGATACACGATGTGATCGGAATGAGTCAACAGTTTTTGTTTCCGGTTTAAAATTAGTAAAAAGGACAATTGATGTAGTAAAAACTGAGAAACCACATTCAGATCATTTTGATACTTTAGAAAAATGATCCAAAATTCATTTGAGATGTGTTGGAATCATCTTCACCTCAATATGATGCATTTTATGACCAATATGACTCCAATTTCTTCTTTTTATTTAAAATTGACATCAATTTTAGTAAAATTAACACTTTCTGTTAATTTATTTCTTTATATTATTACTAACATACAAATTGTTTTCTTATATAGGTGTATTCTTTTGTTTGATCAGGGGTGGTTTTTTTGAAAATAGCATGAGTCGGGTTAGGATTAAAAGACAAAGAAACATTGATGTTTTGGAATGTATGTAATAATTTGTATTTATGTAATTGTATAAACCAATGTTTAAAATTTCTATAATATAGTTTTTTTTTCTTGTGTTTATGTTGTAAATTTTATTTCATTTAAATCCTATATTGTGACTTGTTTTTGTTGATATCTGGTGTGTTTATGGTGTTGCGGTGTGCAGTTACACTACAAAAAAACTCTAATTAGCAAGTTTATTTTTTTACATTAGCAACTTAGTGTCACTAATTCATTTACCGAAATTTCTAGAAAATGTCATTAAATGAGGTGTCGTTAATTTAGAGATGCTTTAAAACGTCACCAATTAGAGATGATTTAAAACGTCATTAATTAGCAACACCTCATTTGCTAACGTTTTATAGAAACATTGGTAAATAAACTTCACTGAATTAGTGACACCTCATTTTTCAATGCTTTCTAAAAATGTTGGTAAATATACATTGTTAAACTGCATGTCATTTACCGATGCTTTATGGAAACGTCGGTAAATATATTTTTTGAAATGTATTTTTTTTGAAATCTGCATTTTTTATAATAATAAAAACCACCCCCATCCCCAGCCCTCTTGTCCTATTCCACTCACCCCAGCCCCTGCCCTCATCCCATTATGTTCCTTACCTGTGTCTGTCCACCCCCCCCCCCCCCTCACCCCCATCATATTCCCTTAACCCCTCTCCCCCATCCTGTCATGTTCCCTGCCTGCGTCTATCCACCCCCTCGCCCTCATCCCCAGTGTCCCTTCGGTCTGCCTCCGCCCCAGCGTCTCGTCCTGTTTGCCTCCGCCTCATTCCCCAGCGTCGATCTGCCTCCGCTCCGCCCCAGTCCCCAGCATCCTATCCTGGCAGCGGACTTGTCCTCCCTAGCGTCTTGCATCCACCCATCTTATCCGCCTCTGCCCCAATATCACGCGCCCCACGTCCTATCTTCCATCCCTTCCTCAGGTCCAGTCCACCTAGAAAAATAGATGCTTGTATAAATCGAACCATTGACCTGTTGTCTCTAAGAAATTTACCCTTCCAACACACCCATTTCAGTTAGTGATATATAACTGTGTTTTGTTATATATATATATATATTTCATTATTTCAAAAAATAATATATCTATATATATATTAATATATATGGTTATATTTTATATATATTATATGTTTGTATTAATTGTATTATGTTTTATATATATGTATATACATTTTTTATATTTTATATTTTATGTCTATATATGTATATATATGTTTATATTATGTTATATTTATATATATGTTTATATGTTTATATGTTTATATATATATATATATATATGTTTATATTTTATATATATGTTTATGTATATATATGTTTTATATATATTATATGTTTATAAGTTTATATGTTTATATTTTATATTTAATATGTTTATATATATATTTATATTTTATATATGTTATATTTATATGTTTATATGTTTATATTTTTATATTTTTATATTTTTATATATATTTTTATTTTTTTTATATATGTGTGTGTGTTATATATGTATTATATGTTTACATATATATATATATATATATATTTTATATTTTTTTTTATTTTTTTTAAATTATGTTCTTATTTGAGTGTGTTATATGTATTATATGTTTTTGTATGTTTTTATCTATGTTGTGTGTGTGTGTGTGTTTATATATTTTTTATGTTTTTATATCTGTTTTTTTTATTTTTATGTTTTATCTGTTTTTATGTATTATATATTTTTTTGTGTGTGTTTTTATTTATATGTTTTGTATCTGTTTTTATGTTTTGTTATATGTATTATGTTTTTATCTGTGTGTGTTACATATATATCTGTGTGTGTTATATATGTATTATATGTTTTTATTTTATATGTATTATATGTGTTTGTTTTTTATGTTATATTTATGTTTTTATCTAATTTTTTATTTGGTTTTATATTTTATTGTGTTTTTATTATCTCTATTTTTATATTTTATATTGTTATATGTGTGTGTTTTTATGTTTATATATATATTTTTATAAATATATATATATATATATACACATATGTTTATATATATGTGTCAGTGTTTATATATATATATATATATATATATATATAACATCGCAAATTTTGCGATGCTTTTTCAGGAAGCGTCGCTAAATTAGCGACGTTTTTCAGGAAGTGTCGCTATTTTAGGGACGCTTTTCACGAAACATCGCTAATTTAGCGCCGATTTTCAAGAAGCATCACTAATTTAATAACATTTTCAGAAAGCGTCTCTAAATTAGCGATGTTTTGTGAAAAGCGTCGCTAAATTAGCGACGTTTCCAAGAAGCGCTGCTAAATTAGCGATATTTCCTTAAAAACGTCGCTAAATTTAAAAATTAACAATGTTTTTAAAAAACATCGCTAAAAAATGTCACTAAATTACAGTTTTTTTTGTAGTGTTACAACACACTGTAATATGACACTTTATCAGCGCTTTTATAAGAATGGATAAAGGTATACTTTATCAGCACTTCTATAAGTGTTGATAAATTGTTCCTTTATCAATGTTTTTTTAGCATCGATAAAGGATCCTTTTATCAATGCTTTTTTAGCACTGATAAAGGACCAAGGTTTTTAACCTTGCCCATGTAGTCAGGGTTTTTCTAGCACTGATAAAGACCATTTCTAGAACTATTAAAGGCCTATTTTATAATAGTTCCATCAATAAATGTCATAAAATAAACACCACCACTAAAGTTCTTAGATTTTAAAGGACCACAAACATCATAATGTACCAATTCAAGTACCAGTGACTTCCTATGTAAAGGATGACTGCTAAAACTCACCCTGATCTGTTTTCCTTCTGTACAATGATCACATGTGTCCAATTTGACACTCTTCAAATCTAGAAGAATATTTCTCTTATCTAAACAACCAATCACATTCTCATTGATGTGATGGAGCCTCTTATTCCATAACTTGGACGAAACACTACACTCAACAATGCAAGCAGTGTCACAAGAAATAGAAGCTCTAGTCTAGTACAAACCTAATTGCTTCTTCCCTTAAGCTGAAATCAAAGAAACCTTAGAAACCTTCCATTGGAAATCACCAAAAGTACTGATAAACCCTCCATCATCAAGAACACTGGTAGAAATAAGATTCAATTGAACCTCAGGCACATGTCGAACATTCTTCAAAATCAGTTTACTTCCTATGTTGGTCTCTAAACAAACAGTCCCAAAAATGCACTCAATAATTGAAATCACCAAAATTACTGATAAAACCTTCATCAACAAGAACACTGGTAGAAATAAGATTCAATAGAACCTCAGGATCATGTAGAACATTCTTAAAAATCAACTTACTTCCTATGCTAGTCTCTAAACAAAGAGTCCCAATACCCACAACATCAGCATGACCATCATTATCCATCTTCAAAATCCCAAAATTACATGGGCATTAAGATGTAAAAAACTCCTTCTTTGAAGTCTCATGAAAACAATAACCACTCTCAACAACCCAATAAGAATCATCAGAAGTAATATTAATGGATTCATAAACAATAACGAGATCACCCTGTATAGCAGCGAGGGAACAATCATATCCATTGTCATGTTTCTTCCACTTATGTTCCTTCATTCTATTTTCTCTTTTTCAATTGATAACAGAACTTATTAACATGATCTTTCTTACCATAGTGATGACATTCAAAATCTCTTTTCTTCGACCTGGATTTGCTTCTGTCTTTTCTCTTACCTCGACTGCTTTGTCCTTGGTCCTGAATTCTCCCCCTGTTCTCTGTGACTAAAAGCTCTAAAGAAGATTTATCCTGAGTATGTCTCCTGAACTCTTCATTTAAAGTATAAAACTTAACAAAACTAAGTGTCACAACACCATTGTGAGTATAACCGGTTAGAGTAACACGTAAATTATTCTAAGAATTGGGTAAGTGTTAAGCAATAAAAGAGCTAAAACCTCATATTCAAAATTGATACCCATACTAGAAAACTAATCAAAATATCCTTGATATTCACTCAAATAGTAATAAATAGACAAACCTTCTTTGTACCTCAAATTCATTATTTTTTTGATAAGAAACAATTTATTGTTTCATGTCTTGGAAGCATAGGTCATCTCAAGATTCTCTCACAAAGTCTTGGCATGAGAGATGTTGACAATGTGGTTCATCACATTGTCTTCAACCCATTGGCGAATGAAACCACAAACCATCTCATGCTCGAATACCCATTCTTCATCTTGTTGAGAATGTGTTGTTTCAATAATACTCTATATTTTTATGATGATTTTGATGCTCACAAATACTCTTATTTGTTATTATAATGATTTTACTTTAAGTATATTTCAGGAAATTAATATTCTTTATATTCCCAATTTTGGAATAATATTAAGTATATGATTCGCATGAAATATTTTTCAAAATGTTCGGAAATCTATTTAGCATGTTTTGGAAACATTGTTCATATCATACATTGGAGATCATAGCATAAGGATTATATCCTACGTTTATTTTATGAGAGTTCAGAAAAGTATGGTTCATCAACCATAAGTTTAGAAGGAACCTTACATTTGTTATATGATAAAAAGTATGGATGAAGAACCTTACGTAAGTATGGAACCTTACATTTTCTTCACAAAATTATGGATCATCAACCCTACTTTTGTAATGAACATTACGTTTTATCAAAAAGTATGGATCATATACCATACGTCTGAAAGTCGATGACAAAAGTATGGATCATATACCTTACATTTTGAAGCAATGAAAATTATGGAACATATACCATACGTTTGAAAGTTGATGACAAAATTATGGATCATCAACCCTACATTTGTAATCAAAATTACGTTTGGAACCCTATGTTTTACTTCTTCAAGCGTCAGAGATTTGAATTTACGACTCTATCGTACAATAGTCTTTTGTGGAATATCAGGCTGATTTCAAGCTAGATTTGAAGCCTAATTTTAAAGTGTATATTTTACTAATTTAAATCCATTTATACGTAATTCAAAGGATATATTTAGGAGGAGGATTTCATGCCGATTATTAAGGGAAGTTACAACTAATCTATTATTCAAATATTTGAATATCACAATCTTTCAGGTGACTTTTGTGGATCATAATTTATAAATAAGGTGGTAATATTTATTATATATATTCTTTGTATCTGAATTCTGCTGATTACACGGGTGACATGACATTTCTTGAATTCATGGTGATTGAAAAATTCAAATATGGAGATATTTTAGTTTCACAAAAATAGAGATTCACTAATTCTTTAAATAGATATTTTACAGATCTGTTTCTACAAAGAACGACCATATTTTTTCTTTTATCAGAAATAGAAACGTTGGAGATTTACTTGTTCTAAATTGGATATATATCATGAATATACTACTGATTTTTTGTTGAATATATTTCAAGATAAAATTGCAACTGAATCGATTTAGAACTAATCTTACCTAAAGAACAACCTTTCTAAATATGAATATCCATTTACAGTCAGTTGCGTATTGCTGCAACTATGAAGTTCAATTGAAAAGTATTTATCAAAACAATACTCTTCTATTTTGAGTACCAACTTCTCATACTAAGCTATTTGATCAATTTTGTGTTTAGAATCAGAAGGCTCTATTTTAGCCTTAATTTGTAATGGTGTCAACTTCCTACACTCAGTTGTGGATGGTCTCGTGAAAAGAGGACCGACTAGTGAAAATTACCAAGCTTGTGGAGAAGAGCATTGGTGGATTGGACTAGGGGATCTTTGTGCCCTGAACCACTATAAATCTTTGTGTCCTGATATTTGTTTATTTCTTCTTTATAAAAAATATGATAAAGATAAAATAACAGAATTGATTATAATCAAGATTTCTTGAGAAGTTTTTAAAGACACAATTCACCCACCTATTGTGTATATTTCTTATAAATCGATCCAATAATTGGTATCATAGGTTGGATTTTTTTGTTAAAGATATAGGAAGCTGAAAGTAAAGGATTATACAGATAACTCAATGGTTTATACATGAGAGGGAATGTTAATGATTTGATATCCGTACTTCAATGGTGAAAACTATGGATGTTGGAAATTGAGGATGATCATCTACCTGAAGAATCTTGGATACAGAGTCTACTAAAAAATTCTTACTCCTTAAAAAATTTCTGAGAAACCTGAAACATGGAGTGCAGCTACTGAAGCAGAGTATAACATAAATTCAAAAGTTGTGAATTCTATCATCTATGATCTAGGACCAGATGAATTTCATTGAGTATCCCAATACCCGACTGATTATGAGATATGGCAGACAATTTTAGTTGCTTATGAAGAAACTGATAATGTCAGACAGATGAGGTATGCTACAAAAAAGCCGAAATTTGATAAATTTAGAATGCTTGATGGTGAAAGCATCACTCAAATGAATGTAAGGATCACAGATATAGTAAAAACATCACTACCTTGGGGGATCCTATCAACCAAGCAGATCAAGCCTTAAAAGTACTGAGAGTACTACCAACCTAATGGAATGGGATATCAACATCCATTAGGCAATCATCACATGTTAAAAATCTAACTATGAGAGAATTGATTGTAACTCTGATGATGTATGAAGTTGAGATAAAAGATGAAGCTAATGATCATAAAGTCTTGATAAAAAGATAAAATACTGCTCTGGAAGTTACATCTCAGAAAAAGAGAAGAAAGATGAAACAAGGGATCAAAAAGGAAGAAAGTTCTGACTCATCTGATTTAGAAATGGAACTGACACAAATGGCCAAAAAATTCAGAAAATTTTATAAGAAGAAGAAAGTATTTAGAAAGTCCTTCAAGAAAGATGAGAAGGTTCCAAAGGAAGTCAGATTCTATGAATGCAAGAAAATGGGTCACATAATACCTGACTATCCTTTGCAAAAAGGAGAAAAGAAAAAGAGGTTTTTCAAAAATATTGATTATGAGAAAAAAGATAAAAGAGCAATGAAAGCTACATGGAGTGTTTCTAAAGACTCTATTAGCTCATCAAATTCTGAATCAGAAAAATAATAATCAAATCTAAAAGTAAACATGTGCTTCATGGCTGAAGATAATGAGGTACAATCTTATTACTCTTCTAATTCTGATTCGGAACCTAGATATTCAAATGAAAAACTTGCAGCCTACTACAACATGGTATAAGAAATATATTATTCATTATTAAAAAGCATAAATCACTGAAAAATATTCACAATTAAATTTTAGTAGAAATCGACACTTTGCTAAAACAATATCAAAAGTTAATTGAGAAATATAACTCATCTAACACAAACAGTGTAGATCATGAAACTAAGATCAAAACACTACAATAAGAAGTAGAAACCTACAAAAGTGAAGCTATCTTTTTTACAAAAGGATAACATAACTTAAATGAAATTCTTGGTAAGAATGTAATTAATAAATAAAGATATAAAATAGGTAGTAAAGGTGAGAAACCTAAACTGTACAAAAACTATTTTTTTCCAAATACAAAAGGTGTAATTTGCAACTACTGTGGAACAAAAGGACATACAACTAGAAAATGTTATTTAATAAATGCACAAATTAGTGGAATTAAAAAGGCCTTTATTTCAAATAGTATATTTAACTCAAATTATTATAGAAAAACAAATCAAATCTGGATTCCCAGATTACTGCTAGCTAACATTGTTGGACCCAAGAGAATATTGGTACCAAAACAAACCATTGTTTGAATGCCTTTGTAGGAAGCAGGTCATTAAAGAAAAAAAGAAATATGGTACATGGATAGTGACTACTCCAGTCATATGAGTGGAAAATCATCGAACTTTAAAACCTTAACTCAAAAGGATGGTGGATTAGTCACCTTTGGTGACAATGCCAAAAGAAAAATCATTGGTATTTGAACTATTGGAGATCTAGAAGTTGTCTCAATCAATAAAGTACTTTATGTACAAGGATTGAAACATAACCTGATAAGTGTTTCTCAACTTTGTGATGATGGTTATTGTGTTGATTTTTCTAACAACCATTGTTATATTTTTTAAGATAAATTTCTTAAATTTAAATCACCTATAACTGACAATGTTTATACCCTAGACTTAAATTCCTTGTGTAAACAAAAATTAAATTGTTTAACTACTAAAATAAATGAATCCTAGATATGGCATAGAAGACTTGGACATTGCAATGTTTATGCTCTACATAAGTTTTATAAGAAACAATTAGTTTCTGATTTACCTAGTCTTAAATTTGACAGTGAAAGATTCTGTGATGCATTTCAAATCGACAAGCAACATAAATCATCATTCAAATCAATTAACAAAATTGCTACATATAAACCTTTAGAACTTATCCATATGGATCTGTTTGGACATTCAAGAGTAGCAAGTTTGGATGGTAAATTATATGTATATGTTTTAATTGATGACTATTCTATATTTACTTGGATATATTTTCTAAAATATAAAAATGAAGCTTTTACTATATTTTAAATTTTTTGAAAAGCTGTTCAAAATGAAAAATATTTTAAAATAATTTCACTAAGAAGTGATCATGGTGGAGAATTTTAGAATCAGGAATTCAATTTATTTTTCTCAAATCTAGGTATTAAAAACACATTCTCTGTGCCAAGAACACCTCAGCAGAATGGAATTGTTGAAAGAAGAAATAGAACTATTCAGGAAATGTCTAAGACTATGCTAAATGAATACAGTCTTCCTACCTATTTCTGGGAAGAAGCTGTAAGCACAGCTAAATATATAATGAATAGAGTTTTAATCAGACCAATTTTTAAAAAGTCACCCTATGAACTTTGGAATAACAGAAAATATAAAGTAAAATACTTTAAAGTTTTTGGATGAAAGGTTTACATCTTGTACACCAAGGACAATCTCGTTAAGTTTGATCCAAAATCTTATGAAGGAATTTTCTTAGGATATTCTGCTACCTCCAAAGCTTATAAAGTTTTTAATAAAAATTCATGGATTTTTGAAGAATCAGTTCATGTGAAATTTGATGAATCTGACCCTTTTGACAAAAGGAAAGATAAAATTGATGAATCTTACCCTAATGATAACATGAGACTTAAAAACCTAAAAGATGATTTTTAAAATGATATAAAAAAATTTCAGTCCAGTTCATAAGAACATGTCATTGATGAACCTAATAGTGTTTTACCTAGACAATCTAGAACTCTAAAGAATCACCCTTTATAAATAGTTATAGGAGACCTAGACACAGGAATAAAAACTAGAATAAATATAGAAAATCTAGTTGATTTTTCTGCCTTTCTATCTTCATTATAACCTAAGTCAATAAAAGAAGCCTTAGTTGATGAAATTTTTATAATAGAAATGCAAGAAGAACAAAACCAATTCAAAAGAAATGAAGTTTTGAAATTAGTTGAAAGACCAAAGAACTATCATGTTATTGGAACCAAGTGGTTCTTTAGAAATAAACAAGATAATAAAGGAGTAATAATTAGAAATAAAGAAAGACTAGTAGCTAAAAGATATAATCAGGAAGAAGGTATAGATTATGACGAGACCTTTCCCCATGTATCTAGATTAGAAGCCATTAGAATCCTTTTAGACTATGCATCTCATATGAACTTTAAATTATTTCAAATGGATGTTAAGTCTGCCTTTTTAAATGATTATTTAATGGAGAAAGTGTATGCTGAGAAACCTTCTGATTTTGAAAATTCTCAAAAACCAGACTTTTTTTTAAACTTACTAAATCTCTTTATGGCCTTAAACAAGCACCTAGAGCTCGGTATGAAATATTAAGTTCTTTTATTTTGAAAAATTATTTTATTGTTGGTATAGAAGATCCAACAATTTTTAAGAAAAATATAGATTCTAATATTCTATTGGTTTAAATTTATGTTGATGATGTAATTTTTGGATCAACAAATAAAAAAACTTTATCATGAGTTTTCAAACTTAATGAAAAAAGAATTTGAAATGGGTATGATAGGAGAAATAAATTTATTTTTAGGACTTCAAAACTATCAAAAAGATTTTGAAAATGTTTTGAATAAAAGTAAATACATGACTGGTTTACTAAAGAAATTTGTACTTGAAAACAACAAGACATATACAACTCCTATGTATACTAATATAAAAGTTGATTTGGATGAAACTAGAAAACTAGTAGATAACAAGTTATATAGAGGTATGATTGGTAATTTATTATATCTTACTGCTAGCAGGCCAAATATTATGTACTCAGTATTTCTTTATGAAATATTTCAATCAAATCCTGAATAATCTCATCTTATAGCTATCAAAATAATTTTTAGATCTTTAAAAGGAACTTTTTTTCAATATCTTCTTTATCCAAAAACTTATGATTTTAATTTAATTTCATACTTGGATGATAATTTTGGAATCTGTAGATTATATAGAAAAATCACCTCAGGTACCTATCACATTTTAGGAAAATATTTAGTGTTATGGTCTAGTAAGAAACAACACTTAGTTTCTTTGTCGACAGATGAGGTAGAATATGTATCTGCATGCAGTTGTTGTGTACAAGTTTTATGGATGAAAAACACTCTTATAGACTTTAGACTAAATTTTGATAATACACCTATTTTATGTGATAATAATAGTGCTATAAATATTTCAAAAAACCCTATAATTCATTCTAGAACTAAGCATATTGATATTAGAAATCATTTTCTAAGAGGTCATATTCTTAAAAAAGATATATTTTTAGAATTTATAAGTACATAATTTCAATTACCTGATATTTTTACTAAACCACTTCCCACTACAAGTTTTGATTTTATTAGGGGGGGGTTAGGTTTATTTAATTTTAAATAAATTTTAATTTTAATTTTAATTCTATTTATTTTTAAATAAATTTTATTTAATCTTAATTTTATTTGATTTTTTTAAATTTTTTACTATTTAATGATTTAGTTACTCATATTTTAAATAAGTTACACTTTTATTTTTATTATGTAATAAATTTTAAATATGTTGCATATGGTTTAATTTATTTTAAATTCTGTAATGATTATTATGTATGTAATGATACGAAAATCATGGCTCTGTTAGAGCCCGTTTTGAATTCCAAAATAGCTCATTTTCTCAAAACCTTTTGAACTACCAAAACCCTTCACCTCTTTCATCTTCCTTTTCTCACACCTTTGAAACCCTATAACCTCAAACCTTTAGATATTTTCAACAGAAATGGAAAAAACAAATAGAATCGAAGAAGGTGAACCCAGTGATGTGAAGCGTTAGTGTTCAACTGGATGGAAAATCCTTCAGGGAAAAGTTATTGATCTGGAATGGTTGTATCAGATGAATCTGATGCTGAAGAAAGTGTTATCCTTTCAAGGTATTGAAACGACAGTCAGTGATTACTACACTAAATTTTTGTATGAATTTGAGTTGAAAATTTTCTTTAAAACTATTAAATTTAGTTTGGGTGATACAGAAGATTCTATTGCTGCAAAGATCGAAGACAAGGAGTTATCGATCTATTTTATTGAAATAGTAAAGATCTTGAACTTCCCTCATGATGGATTTTTTCATTTTGATCTAAATTAAATCGGGGATAGTAATCATAAATCTGAGTATATCATGTCTTTTTTGTTTGGTTCTACTAATATAAGGAAAATGTTGGTAAAAGATTTAGAACCAGATCAGAAAATTTTGGTTAAGTTTATTCAGACCATGATAGCCCCAAAGATGTATGAGATGGAGAAGATTATTTTTCTAGATATGTATATAATTTTTCTAGTTTTAAGTGACATAAAGCTGAATTTTCCAAGAAACATGATTAGATATTTGAATTATTATTGTCAACCTAAGGCTCGAATAAATTACTATCCTTATGGAAGATTTATTTTAAAGTTGTTGTTTAAGAATGATATGGTAATACTGATTGATGTGAGAGTCAGATGCCATCATAGTAATGTGTTGAGTTCTTGAACTTTGAGAAAGCTAGGATTTTTCTAGAGCAATGTAAAAGGTAAAATTATGCCTGTTGGAGCTGAAGAGGATCAGGAATCTACTCAGGGGGAGCAATATGCAAAATCTAAAGAAGGTATGGTTGAATCAGAATAGGGGAAGTTTTAAAGACATCAAGAAGAATCATATTTGAAATAGAAGATGAACTTCCTGATAAAGAAATTCAGGGATGACTTTATAGTTCAAGGAAAATAATAGTTGGTTAGGAACCTACTATAGAGACAATTATTGAAACAAGAGATCTTTTAAGTTATAATTTTGTATGAGAATCTGTTCAAGAAGAAAGACAAGAAGAAGCTGCTTCTCAAGAAGAAGTGGAATTTTTGCCTCAGGCTGAGGCAGAGACAAGAACTAAGGAGGTACCTCAAATTTAAAAAACTCAATAAATAAAAATTATAGATCAATCTATGGATCAAATTGGCTTTTTTACATCATATTCAAGAAAATATTCCAAAAGAAACTACTCAGGAAGGGCAATTATCTTTGGAAGTTGAGATTGAAGATCAACCTATTCAAGAACATTTCTCTGAAATTCATACAGAATTTCTGAATGAATCTTTCTCAGTTGAAATTTCTGGAGAAAAATCAATTGAGAAACCAGTGGAGCAGGATGAAGAAGATAAATCAGATGCTCAATATTTACCACTGATCTTGGTAAATCGAGTTGTGAATCAAGCACAGGATGCCTCTGATTCTATGTACGATCATGTTGAGGAACTTGTTAGAAAATTTAACAGAGCCAAAGCATAGAATGTTTCTTTAAGAAGAGAATTGGAGAAAGAGAAGTAGATATTTCAACATCTGAAAGATAGTTCTGTTTCAAATCAAGATTTTGGTGTTTTTAAAAAGTAATTGCTGGTAGAAGTTGAAAAATTAAAATCTGAAGTTGTATTGAAATCATATTTAGAAGAACTGAAAAGTTTTATGGAGAAATAGTTTGCAAGTGTCATAGGAAGTCAGGAAAGTACATCAGGTACTTCACCTGATTTGATCAAAATATTCCAAGCCATTATAACTGTAATGAGAAACATGAATGACAGGTTGCATGATTTACAGTGTAATAGCGCCCCTTTGTCCATTCTGTTGGACAATTAGAAATATCTTATTGATCATCTTACCTCAAGTAAACCAGGTGTTAGAGAATTACTGATCATATTCACAGAGAAACTCACTTAGTTTATGAATAAGGAAGAAATATTTCATGAGTTTTTTAGATTGAACCTCATTGAATATATTCATTTGACTCAAGAAGGAAGAGATATGATCATTCAGCTGGGAGATGGTGTTATGAAGAGATTAAGGTTACAGTTGGCAGAGTTAAAGGATATTATTCAAAATCACTGAGATACCCTTTTTCCAACCTTTATCCCAACAACCTTGATTTATGATCATTCATGTAATTGTATATTTTTTATCAATAAAATTTTTTATTTATCATATTTTATAGTTTTTTTAAATTTTTTTATGTTAGACTGCCTAAAAAAACTAGATTCCTTTATTGATAAATAGTTTATCATAACATTTTCTTACAAGTTCAGTACTACATTAAATGTGTTATATTCCTTATTCTATCATTATTTTTTATATCACAAAAGGGGGATAACTTCAAGATAAACACAAAATTTTATAAAGGAAGATAAATTTGATTTTGAACCTTTGGAGAGAAATTTGGATAAACCAGTATTGTATATTTTCAAAGAGGTATTTGGAAGTAAAAAAATTAAATATTTTTTTATCATTGAAAAATTCTAAATTATATGTAAATAATTTTATGGGTTTTGTGATCATCAAAAGAGGTATATTGTTGAGCATGTGTTGTTTCAACAATACTCTATATTTTTATGATGATTTTGATGCTCACATATACTCTTATTTGTTATTCTAATGATTTTACTTTAAGTATATTTCAGGAAATTAATATTATTTATATTCCCAATTTTGGAATAATATTAAAGCATATGATTCACATGAAATATTTTTCAAAATGTTCAGGAAGCTATTCACCCTATTCTGGAAACACTATTCATATCATACGTTGGAGAGCGTAGCATAAGGATTATATCCTACGTTTATTTTATGGGAGTTCGGAAAAGTATGGTTCATCAACCTTACGTTTTGAAGGAACCTTATGTTTGTTATATGAGAAACGTATGGATGAAGAAACTTACGTAAGTATGGAACCTTAAGTTTGCTTCACAAAAGTATGGATCATCAACCCTACTTTTGTAATGAACCTTACGTTTAATCAAAAAGTATGGATCATATACCATACGTTTGAAAGTCGATGACAAAAGTATGGATCATATACCTTACGTTCTGAAGAAAATAAAAGTATGGATCATATAACATACATTTTAAAGTCAATGAAAAAATTATGGATCATCAACCTTATGTTTTTAATCAACCTTACGTTTGGAACCCACTAGTGCAGAAAACATTTTTTACGTCGGTTATTTTTCATTATTTACGTCGGTTTTTAGGCGACGTTAATACGGACGACGTTATAAATAACGTTTTTTACGTCGGTTATTTAAAACCCGACGTAACATCCCTAACATCACGATGTTTATCACGTCGGTTCATTAATAACCGACGTGAAAAATGATGGGGGATGGGGATTTATAACGGCGGTTATTATATAACCGCCGTGATAAACCGCGGGTGGGGGGGTTTATCACGTCGGTTATATAATAACTGACGTGATAAATATGCACGGGGGGGGGGGGGGGGTTTATCACGTTGGTTATTTCTAAACCGACGTGATAAAACGCCTGGGATATCGTTTATCACGTCAGTTATGACATAACCGACGTGATTAACCCTTCCCTGGGCCTATTATCACGTCGGTTTCTTAAATAACCGACGTGATAAAAAGGCCTGGGAAACGTTTTAGCACGTCGGTTATCCAATAACCGACGTGGTAAATCGATTCCCAGGCCTTTTAGCACGTCGGTTATATTAAGAACCGACGTGATAAAAGGCCAGGGAACGGTTTAGAACGTCGGTTATCGAAAAAACCGACGTGATAAACCCCTACCGATTTATTTACCACGTCGGTTATAAAATAACCGACATGAAAGCGATATTTTTTTTTTAAATAATTGCACTGCTCTCACCAAAAAGCAACCAGAAACCAAACAACAAAAATAACCATCCCAGCCCTCCCCCAAGCCCCAACTGAACCCCACCCTCATCTATACCCACCTAACAACCTGGCCAGCCCTCCCCCACCACATTGGAGCCCCACCACAACCCTTGGACACCCCCCACCCCTTGGACATCCCCCCCACCCTCATTTACACCCCCACGACCCCTAGTACAGCCTCAAACACCCATTGGACACCCCTCCCATATCCCTTGGACACCCCCCACCCCTTGGACACCCCCCACCCCTTGGACAGCCCCCCCCCCCCCCCCCACCCTCATTTACACCCCCAAGACCCCTAGTACAGCCTCAAACACCCATTGGACACCCCCCACACCTTGACAGCCCTCTCAGACCCCTTGGACACCCCCCCCCCCGACCCCTGGACACCCCCCCCCCCCGAGCCCTTGGACAGCCCCAAACACCCCGTGGACACCCCTCCCATATCCCTTGGACACCCCCCCCCCACCACCACTTGGACACCCCCACCCCTTGGACAGCCCCCCCACCCTCATTTACACCCAACCGGCCCCTTGGACAGAACTCCCAGACACCTTGGACACCACTCCCATATCCCTTGGACACCCCCCACCCCTTGGACACCCCCACCCCTTCGACAGCCCCCCACCCTCATTTACACCCCCCCGAACACTAGGACAGCCCCAAACACCCCTTGGACACCCCTCCCATATCCCTTGGACACCCCCCCACCCCTTGGACACCCCCCACCCCTTGGACAGCCCCCCCACCCCCTGGACACCCCCCCCCGACCCCTTGGAACCCCCCCCCCCCCCCCGACCCCTTGGAAACCCCCCCATCCCCTTGGACAGGCCCAAACACCCCTTGGACACCCCTCCTATATCCCTTGGACACCCCCCCACCACTTGGACACCCCCCCACCCCTTGGACAGCCCCCCCCCCCCCCCACCCTCATTTACACCCAACCGACCCCTTGGACAGCCCCAAACACACCTTGGACACCCCTCCCATATCCCTTGGACACCCCCCACACCTTGGACACCCCCCCACCCTCATTTACACCCCCCCCCCCCCCCCGACCCCTAGGACATCCCCAAACACACCTTGGACACCCCTCCCATATCCCTTGGACACCCCCCAAACACCCACCCACCCCCTTGGAACCTCTCCCCCCAAACCAAAATCCAGACCAGAAAAACCATCAACAGTAGACCAAAACAAGAAGTAGAGAAAAATTAAACATTCACTTATAGTAAACATTGGTAATATGGTAAGCATGTTAAAAAATGATAAACATGGTAAACACAGTCTGTTGTACCCCTATCTCTTGGATTTTAATGATCACAATCACTCTTATTATGTTCTAACTTGTTTTCAAGTGTTTTTCTTGATAGGCAAAAGGTTGCCAAGGAGTTGGCCCAAGAAAGCTGAAAAGTGGACTCACTGAGTCCACCGGTCAGCCGGTGTGAGCTCACCGGCCAGCCGGAGGACCCAGGCAGTAGACTTGCCCACTGCCTGGTGTCACCGGCTGGCCGATGGCTCACCACCGGCCAGCCGCTGGCTCACCACCGGCCGGCCGGTGGACCAGACAGCCTTGCTCTATCTGGACCACTGGCCGGCCGCTGGATCACCACCGGCCAACCGGTGATCCACCACCGGCCAGCCGGTGCGCCCAGGACTTCTCCTCTTTATGGTTTTTATTGTTTTATCATTTTGGTTTGATACATGTTTTAATAAGTAAAAAATTTACAATATCTAACATTATATGAAAAAACTAAATGTAAACAATAAATAAACATGTGTTACCTGTAATTTTAGGAATGTACAGTTGGATTGTTTTCCCAAATTCCTTCGTCGTGATCGTTCCTTATGGCATAAACCATGTCTTCAACATACTCATCATTATGTTCTGTTAATCTTTCCATGGAAGTAGGGATCTCACATAAATCAGCATCTTCATCAAATTCATCCTCACCAACACATTGTTTTTTCCCTTGTAAAACAACAGCCCACTGCATATCTGATTGATCTACTACATAGAAAATTTGTTTGGCATGTGTTTCCATTATAAAAGAATCAGCTGTGTCTTCCAATCTATTCATATTAACAAGTGTCATTCCAAATTCATCGTGTCTGACACTGTTGTTACCGATAAACCATTTACAGTTAAAAACAGGAACTTTAATTTTAAAGTAATCAGCCTCCCATATGTCTTCAATCACTCCATAATATGCACTTGATGCCGAAATTGGGTTTCTGTCCTTAGCACTCGAAAAATGCATTGCTTCTGCAAACACCAATACACCACTATTCTGAACTGCACTTCTGTTGTCCTGAGCTTTGGTATGAAATGTATAGCCATTAATGTCATAAGCGGACCATGTTATCACATTTAAAGATGGACCACCCACTATCCATTTTAATGTCTCTGATACATCTGATCTACCAAGCAAGGTCTTTTTAAACCATGGCAAAAAAGTTTTGTTGTGCTCATTCAAAATCCACATTTATTTCTTCTTTGGATTACATTGTTTCAACTCATTAATATGCAATGTGATATACGGTTGAACATCAGCTATGTTATTCAAGATGTATGATTCTAACTTCTTCATCTGTTCAGCTGACAGTGATTTGACTTTCAAGCCACGAATCCCCTTTCCCTCATTATTAACCCGTTCATGGCGAGATGGAGGCAAACCTATGTGTTGCGCCGTAGCCAAGTAGCTCGTACAAAACTCTGCTACCTCCTCAGAAATATACTTTTCAATAATGGAGGCTTCAGGTCGATATGGATTTTTAACATATCCCTTTAATATTTTCATATACCTTTCAAAAGGATACATCCAACGAAGATATACAGGTCCACAAAGCTTTATTTCTCGAACCAGATGAATCATTAAATGCACCATCATATCAAAAAAAGTTGGAGGAAAATACATTTCCAAATGACAAAGTATAAAAATTGCATCCTTTTCCAAAATGTTCAAAGCATTCACATCAATCGCCTTGTTACAAATTGAATTGAAAAAATAACACAACCTCATTATAGTCTTTCTGACACGGATGGGCAATATTCCACGCAGTGCAACTGGTAGAATTTGTTGCATCATGACGTGACAATCATGTGATTTCATACCTATCAAGTTCAAGTCTTTCAATGAGACAAAATTTTTTACATTTGAAGAATAACCTTGAGGCACTTTGATATCATGAAGACACTGACAGAAGCTACTTTTCTCCCTCTTCGATAATGTATGACAAGCCGGGGGAAGAAATGTTCGTCTTCCTTTAGGAGTGGGAGCTAACTCCAAACGTATTCCCATTGATAGTAGGTCTAACCTTGCATTCAACCCATCTTTTGTCTTCCCTTTAATATCTAGCAATGTTCCGATCAAAGAATCACAGATATTCTTCTCCACGTGCATGACATCAATATTATGTTTGACTTCATGATACCTCCAATATGGTAGCTCAAAAAATATTGACCTTTTCTTCCAAATATGTCTATCATTACCAGATTTCTGTGTCTTTCCCAATGTCACATCAAGGTTTTTCACCCTCTCAAAATACAAATCTGGGGATAAAGGTTTTGGATCAGTATCAAATTCTTGTGATCCATTGAATGCCTTTTTTAGTCTTCTATAAGGGTGATCCATAGGCAAAAATTTTCGATGACCCATGTACACTATTTTCCTCCCATGATGCAATTGACAATATGACGTCTGTTGTTCGCAAATTGGACATGCTTTATGCCCTTTAACACTGTATCCAGACAAATTTCCATATGCTGGGAAGTCATTTATAGTGAATAGAAGCACTGCATGCAGTTGAAAATATTCCATTTTATAAGAATCATACACCCTAATACCATCAGCCCATAACAGTTTCAAATCATCAATCAGCGGTGACAAGTATACATCAATATCATTGCTGGGTTGCTTTGGACCAGAGATCATGATACTCAACATGACATATTTGCGCTTCATACAAACTTCAGGAGAGAGGTTGTAAATTACCAATAAAATAGGCCATGAACTATGTGTGCTACTGAGGGTTCGGTATGGATTCATTCCATCTGTGCACAAGCCTAGTATCAGATTTCTAATTTCATTTCCAAATGTAGGGTACTAGGCATCAATTTTCTTCCATTGTGGACAATCAGCTGGATGACGTATTTTTCCATCACATACCCGCTCATCAGCATTCCATCTTAACCTTTTTGCATCATGTGAATTAGCAAATAAACGTTTGAAACGAGGAATTATAGAAAGATACCAAAATACCTTTGAAGGGGGCTTTGTAATCTCTACATCAGCTTGTGATTTTTCTTTCACCTTATACCGTGATGTCCCACATTTAGGACACTCTTTCAGAAATTCATATTCCTTCTTATATATAATGCAGTCATTCGGACAGGCATGTATTTTCCTGTATCCCAATCCCATCAGGCATAATATTTTTTTGGCCTTATAATGTGAATCTGGAAGATCGTTATCTTTTGGAAGAATGTCTTTCATCAATTGTAGCAGCTCTGTAAAACTTCTGTCACTTCATCCATGTTTCTCCTTCAGGTTAATCAATCTTAACACCGCCGACAAAACCGTAAAATCTGTACAACCAGGATATAATGGTTTTTCGGCATCACCATATAGACGTGCAACTGTCGGTTCTATCTCAATTTGTTCTGCTACAATATCGCGAATCATTTCTTCAATTCCATCGGAGTTACCATCTTGCGATTCATTATCATCAGTGAAATTCTGTCCAGTTTCTCCATGCCAAATCCAAGGGTTGTAACTCGGATTGAAACCATGACAAATCAGATGATCTTTTATCTCTCTAATTTTCAACTTCTTCATATTCAGACATTTCAGGCATGGACAGAAAAAAATGTCACTACTTGGAACATTTCGTTTAGCAAATTCCAAAAAGGCATCAACACCTTCCTCATATTCATTGCTCAATCGATGTGCCGTAATCCAACTTCGACTCATTATTACCTATAACAAATAGCAAAAATATATATATTTTTTAGATAAGACAAATATATGTTTATATGAAAAAAATCATAATTTGAATGTAAACAATTTTGAAATATAAAACAAATCGATGTGTATTTAAAAAAATATGCTTGAATATTATTTTTTAAACAAAATATAGTAAGATATAACACCCCCCCTGGACACCCCCCGACCCCTCTGGACAGCCCCCCGCCCCTCCTGGACACCACCCCCTACCCCCTTGGACACCCCCCTGGACATCCCCCAACCCTCTGGACAGCCCCCCCACCCACCCGGACAACCCCAAATACCCTCTGGAGAGGCCGCCACCCACTTGGACAGCCCCCCACACCCATCCACCCCCTTGGACACCCCCCTAGACACCCCACCGACCCCTCTGGACAGGCCACCACCCCCTTGGACAGCCCCCCACACCCACCCATCCCCTTGGACACCACCCTGGACACCCCCCGACCCCTCTGGACAGCCCCCGACCCCTCTAAAAAGCACCCCCACCCCTCCTGGACACAACCCCCCACCCCCGACCTGCTTGGACACCCCCCAACCCTCTGGACAGCCCCCCCACCCCTCCTAAACACCACCCCCCACCCCCTACCCCCTTGGACACCCCCCTGGACACCCCCCAACACCCACCCACACCCTTGGACAGCCCCCCACACCCACCCACCCCCTTGTAAACCCCCCTGGACACCCCACGACCCCTCTGGACAGCCCCCCACCCCTCCTGGACACCACCCCCCACCCCCTACCCCCTTGGACACCCCCCTAGACATCCCCCAACCCTCTGGGCAGCCCCCCCACCCACCCGGACAACCCCAAATACCCTCTGGAGAGGCCTCCACCCACTTGGACAGCCCCCCACACCCATCCACCCCCTTGGACACCCCCCTGGACACCCCACCGACCCCTCTGGACAGGCCGCCACCCCCTTGGACAGCCCCCCACACCCACCCATCCCCTTGGACACCACCCTGGACACCCCCCGATCCCTCTGGACAGCCCCCGACCCCTCTAGAAAGCACCCCCACCCCTCCTGGACACAACCCCCCACCCCCGACCTGCTTGGACACCCCCCTGGACACCCCCCCAACCCTCTGGACAGCCCCCCCCACCCCTCCTAAACACCACCCCCCACCCCCTACCCCCTTGGACACCCCCTGGACACCCCCCAACACCCACCCACACCCTTGGACAGCCCCCCACACCCACCCACCCCCTTGTAAACCCCCCTGGACACCCCTCGACCCCTCTGGACAGCCCCCCGCCCCTCCTGGACACCACCCCCCACCCCCTACCCCCTTGGACACCCCCCTGGACATCCCCCAACCCTCTGGACAGCCCCCCCACCCACCCGGACAACCCCAAATACCCTCTGGAGAGGCCTCCACCCACTTGGACAGCCCCCCACACCCATCCAACCCCTTGGACACCCCCCTGGACACCCCACCGACCCCTCTGGACAGGCCGCCACCCCCTTGGACAGCCCCCCACACCCACCCATCCCCTTGGACACCACCCTGGACACCCCCCCCCCCCCCCCCGACCCCTCTGGACAGCCCCCGACCCCTCTAGAAAGCACCCCCACCCCTCCTGGACACAACCCCCACCCCCGACCTGCTTGGACACCCCCCTGGACACCCCCAACCCTCTGGACAGCCCCCCCACCCCTCCTAAACACCACCACCCACCCCTACCCCCTTGAACACCCCCCTGGACACCCCCCAACACCCACCCACACCCTTGGACAGCCCCCCACACCCACCCACCCCCTTGTAAACCCCCCTGGACACCCCTCGACCCCTCTGGACAGCCCCCCACCCCTCCTGGACACCACCCCCCACACCCTACCCCCTTGGACACCCCCCTGGACACCCCCCAACCCTCTTGATATCCCTCCCACCCCCCTGGAATCACTGAAAATTTACCATAACAAGAAGTTGGGCCATTCAAAGAATGTTTTTAGGTGTGGAGGAAGAACTGAGTTTCAATAGATAGAGAAGGAACTCGACATTAGGTTGTCTATTCCAGGTGTGGATTTGAAGGAGTTAATGTTTGTTCAGTGACCCAAGAGATTGAATCAGAAATTCAGATGTTGTGCCATTTTCTCATGATGAGGATGAATAATTGGTGGGGTTTGACTTTTAAATGGAGAGCTTAGCAGACCATCATATTTTCTATAGATCAGTAAAGGATGTTAGCATCGAACATAAGGCTTAAGGGATGCTTTCAGATCCAAATATGTATGTTGATGGATGCAATGGATCTAGTAGAGGTTCTAGAAGGAATGGTGGTTTTATTTGTTTAGGATAAGTAGTGAAGAAAAAACTAGTTAATTTTTTACTTGCTGAAAAGAGGGTATCTAAAATTTTTAACATGCCGAGGGGAAATCTGGCGAGTCCTCCTCGTGAAACTTTGTTTGCAGGGGGTGAAAATGGTGATGTGATCCCAAATCCATGCACCTATGCCATGGTTGTGTGTGAATAAAGTAGTAACAACTGTAAAAGGGAAACCCATCCAAATGGACACGCCCCAACCCTCTCGGGGATTTATAGAAAACGATGAAAAATTAGTGAAATCATAAAATTAGTCAATATTGCAAGTCGAACTAATAGATCTAGGGATGATAAATAAGATTATGGTGCCAAAACGAGTTAAAAGGGTTCGCAATCGAAGAATCTTAGCTAGTTTCAACAAAAAGAATCACAACACATATATATATACTATCCGCGAAAAAAAACGAACGAGTGGGAGGATTACCTGAGTGCTGCGAGTTTAGATGATTGATCCGAGGAGATTAAATATGAGAAACGATGATCGCAAAACGAATCTAAACCAACGAAATGGACGAGCTGATTCGGGTTTACGCGCGAGAGAGACGAGTCGCGACTGTCGAAGGTAAACTCGCGAATGACAATCCACGGGTCTGGGTAAATTTTTAAATGAGTTATCACGTCGGTTATTCAATAACCGACGTTATAATTTTTTTAAAAACATTTATAACGTCGGTTATTCAATAACTGACGTAAAAACCTTCCTCCGATTCTTTTTTTACGTCGGTTATTTTATAACCGACGTTATAAAGGGCTCAAAATCCGCGTTTTTTTACGTCGGTTATTCCATAACCGACGTCAAAAACATCTGCGGATTCTTTTTTTACGTCGGTTATAAAATAACCGACGTAAAAAGGCCTTCAAAAACCGCGTTTTGTACGTCGGTTATTGAATAACCGACGTAATAACTCGTACATATGTCGATTTGTTACGTCGGTTATTGAATAACCGACGTAACAAACACCCCCCGCTTCTGTTTTTTACGGCGGTTAATGTATAACCGACGTAAAAAACGAAGCCGCGCGATTAATAATGTCGGTTATAAAAATAACCGACGTTAAAGGTGTACTAAACACAGGTTTTTACGTCGGTTATTAAATAACCGACGTAAAAAACCTCGTTTTACATATTATGACGTCGGTTTTATATAACCGACGTAAAAAATGGTGACGTAAAAAACGTTTTCTGCACTAGTGACCCTACTTTTGACTTCTTCAAGGGTCAGAGATTTGAATTTGTGACTCTATCGTACAACGGTCTTTTGCAAAATATCAGGATGATTTCAAGCTAGATTCGAAGCCTGATTTTAAAGTGCATATTTGACTAATTTAAATCCATTTATACGTAATTAAAAAGATCGATTTAGGAGGAGGATTTTGTACTGATTATTAAGGAAAGTTACGAATGCTCTGTTATTCAAATATTTGAATATCGCAACCTATCGGGTGAATTTTGTGGATATGAATTTATGAATAAGGCGCTCATCTTTATTATATATATTATATGTATCTAAATTCTACAGATTACATGGGTGAAATGATATCTCTTGAATTCAAGGTGATTAAAAAATTAAAATTTGGAGATATTTGAGTTTCACAAAAACAAAGATTCGCTAATTCTTTAAAAAGATCTTTTACAGATCAGTTGCTACAAAGAACGACCAGATTTTGTCTTTTATCAGAAAGATAAATGTTGAAGATTTACTTGTTCTACATTGGATATATATCATGAATCTACTATTGATTTGTTGCTGAATACATTTCAAGATCAAATTGCAACCAGATCGATTCAGAACTACTCTTACCTGAAGAAAACCCTTTCTGAAGATAACGATCCATTTACTGTCATTTGTGTACTACTGTAACTATGAAGTTTAATTGAAAAGTTTTTATCCAAACAATGCTCTTCTATTTTGAGTATCGGATTCTCATACTCGGTTGTTTGATCGGTTCTTTGTTTAGAACTAGAAGGCTCTATTTTAGCCTTAATTTGTAAAGGTGTCAACTACCTGCACTCAGTTGTTGATGGTCTCGTGAAAAGAGGAATGATAAGTGAAAATCACCAAGCTCATGGAGAAGAGCATTGGTGGAGTGGACTAGGGGATCTTTGTGCCCCGAACCACTATAAATCTTTGCGTCATGATATTTTTTTATTTCTACTGCATAAAAAATCTGATAAAGATAAAAGGACGGAATTTATTATCATCAATATTTCTAGAGAATTTTTGAAAGACACAATTCACCCCCCTCTTGTGTATATTTCGTATAACCTGATCCAACACATCTTACATCCTTTCTGGATTCTGGTTACTAAACACCAGAAGATTAATTCTCTTGAAAAAAAGAAGATCCTTCATTTTTAGTCACCACATATGGTAGTTGGTACCATTCAAAAAAATCATCTGACTGTAATTAGCTTCCATAATAAATATGAAATAAAAACAAAACCATTTGATACCAGATGTTGGGAAAGATGAAAAGTGATGAACGTGTGAACAATAACAGAGAAAAATCATAGAAAAAATAAAATCTTTCCCTCCAAACAAAAGAGGATGCATAATGACCCAAAAATAAATGTTCAGAAAATAAATGTTGACACTGAAATTTTAACATGGAAAACCCAAAAGGGAAAAACTATGAGACCTAGTCCATAAATAGGGATCCACTAAAATCAATGAGTACATGGTAGAGAATCCCCAAAAATGGAAGGGATCTCAAAAATATAACTCTCTGATATAAAGGAAAAATGATTGTCGATGAAAGGAGATCACCAAATTGGATCTGCTCTTGGTATTGTGGATGCACTTCAAACCCCTGTCCGCTACCTCCTTTTATAAGGAAAAATTTATGCATGAAGATATGTAACTCAACAAAAAAATGATTCTTTGACCCGTGTTAAAATCATGTCTCTGCGTGAATTAATTCGCATGATCTTGACCCGTGTGGTGCTCCATTTGAGGAGGCACCCCCAACACCTATGTCATACCTCTATTGGATAGAGAGATGAACTGGAAACATGGATGGGGACTGATGATCCTTCATGTGATAAAGATGATGATCCTTTATTGTAGTTGAGGCTAGATAATGATGAACCGAGTTGAGGGTGAGTCAATACCAAGCCTCCGATCAAAGATCAATGCTAATTTCATGTTAAGAAGTAACCAAACTAAGATGATGGAAGTATTCCATCAAGATTAAAGCTCCAGTTTGAAGAAATGAGGATGAGTAGTGTCAGTAAAAGAAGATGTTCCGACATTGAGCTCCAAATTGAAGATGTTGGGTGTTAGGTTCTTGTTTTTTCTGCAGGTTTGAGTTGGAGAGGATGGAAGATGGGACCTTGAGTTCCCCCATTACTATGACTGCAAGGATAAAGGTGAACACACACCATGTGCTCGATATTTTTTCTTAATGAATTTGAATCATACAAATGGAGGGTGAGGGTTCCTACATATGATGAGTAAGGTTGCAACTTCTATTTCACCATTTCAATATGGGTATGGTCATGAGTAAGGCTAGTTCAATTCTTCAATGAAGTCTAATTATGATGCTGGATAATGAACCAGAGTTTGGATGAGATTACACTTGTGAAATCTGGTCAAGGAGCTAAACTTCGGTTTCTGGATGATGAAATTTTCTTAATTTTTGTTGATTAAGCTTGTGGTAAAAGAAGGTGAGTGTGAAGTAAAATGTTATCATATTACTTGTTGGAATAGCAGAGGTTGGTGGCAATGAAAAACACACAAATGTGAAGAGAAAACGGATAACATAAAGAATTCACATGGTTCAGCAAGTGCCTACATCCACAAGAGAAAGAGGGTATGTTTCTATTTCTTCTCTCCAGATAAATTAATCGGAGGATAAATAGTAGATTTACACAAAAAATTTCTTTTCATTACAAAATTCATGGGATTAGAACCTGTTTTATAAAGGAAGGAAATATTTATTTTTCAGTAGTTGATCAGGTAGATCATCTACCCTTAAAATTTTCTCCTCATTTACAGTTACTTCAGCCGCCTTGACTGCCCACCAAAGGAGACTGATTCTCCTTACCGATAGAAGAAAAATATCCTACCAAAATAAGACTCCCACTGATTGGGAGTGGTCCCCACAAATATCTCACTCACAACTAATTTGGGGTAGAAGCTAGATCTGTAGTCTCCTTGCAAGTGTTAAAAACTTCATCAGCAAATCGAACACACTTCTTCTCAGCAGATGACATGTCACTTCTACTATCTTAAATCGATCTCGAGATTACTACGATCCTCATCAAATGATACAACCCTTTGGAATCTTTCCCAGTAAGCATCACTACATCACCGCATGATACTTCCAACACTCCACCCACTATGGAAATCTTGTTCCATTTCGCATCGAGCCTACTTAATGATACCAAGTTTCATCTCATCCTCAGAACGAATTTCACATCATCCATTTTTCGTACTGCTCTATCGAGTGTATTCAATTTAACCATCTCGACTCCTCAAACCTCGCAAGTTGACCCATCACCAAGTCTCACAAAATATTTCACCTTTTGAAAAGTATAAAACACACCTTTTTTCATATATATGTGTACCGAGCTCCCTGAATCCAAAACCCATCCATATTTCTTTTGATTTTGAGATTACTCATTCTTACTTTTTAAAAATTGATATTCCCACTTCCTGTGCCCATATCTTTTACAGTAATGAAACTACACTTTTCCCCCATTCAATTATTCCATATTAGTGCAATCTTCCCATTATCATCCATACTTATTTATCTCCCGATGATTTTTTGATGTTCACAACCTTATTTTCATCTTTCTCTTTCCCAGCAACATACTATATGCGTTCTTCACAGTCAATTTTATAGTGAATATTTTTCTCACACCAGAAACACGTTATTTTACTAGGATCATATCCCCTCAATTTTGGCCACCATTATTTACCTCCTGACTTATGATATAGACTTATCCCACATTTATAATCTTCCATCACCATGATTTTCTTACCTGAATGCATCATGCATCTTCATAATTCCTATGAATCTTGAAGTGACGTCATCACCTCATCCAGGTTCAATGTTTCCTTCTCCATGTGCAATGTAGTCACAAGTCCATCAAATGAGCTTGGTAGGGATGAAAAAAGAAAAATTTCTTTTTCTTCCTCTTCAACCTTCACAATGAGCCTTAATAATTGTTTTAGGATTTTTTTTGAATTCATTGGTGTGATCCAAAAAAAAATTTTCCTCATCCATTTGAAACCGGTATAATTTTTTCTTTAGGAATAATTTGTTGGTAAGATAATTCGTCATATATTTCCACTCAAACTTTCTCAAAATCTCCTTCAGTGAGGTCTCATCCAACACAAAGTACTTTATGATGTTCTCTAGCCATAGTCGAATTGTGTCGACGACCAGAATCTTGAGCTCTTGTCAATAATCATCACTAGTTCTATTGGAATTTTCTCTGATCAACGGTCTGATCATTCCCTGCTATACTAGAATATCTTTCATTATGCTTTACCACCAGTCGAAATTGTTCCAACCATCGAACTTCTCAATATCAAATTTTGGTTTTTCTCTTCCACCAGCCATCGTCTTTGTAACAAAACATGATTTACACCATCGATATAAAACCTATTTGAAACCACTTTAAGGAGTGATAATTTTGAAAATCTAACTATACAGATGTATCCAAAAACGTTGAAATAACTGGAAATGAATCATGGATCATTGAAAACAGAATTTGATTGGCCGAGATATAACCAAAATAATTTCATCAGTCCAGATCAATCGTTGATGTGGCACTGACATGGCTCACTGGAATAGTGGCTGGAAAAGTTTTCAGAAATTAGTTGTTGGTATGAAAAGTGTTGTCTTCTCTATTAAGGGGTACTACAACACTCATGTTTTGACCAAAAAATTGACTAGATCTATCGGCTTTGTTTCAACTCCATTTTTTACATCGCTTGCACTATCGGAATCATATCGTCGAGTTCTTCACAGATTTGGTCTCCAAGATTTTTCTGAGCAACTTCAATTTTACGGTCATTGGAAAACTTCGTTGTTGCTTCGTTGTTTTGAACTCCTTGCCTCTGATACCACTTTGTTGGGGCAGTTGAGGTTTGTGGAGATGAAAAACACACAAAAATGAAGAGAAAAATGGAGAACACAAATAATTAACATGGTTTGGAAAGTGCCTACATTCATGGGAGAAAGGGGGAATGTTTCTATTTCTTCTCTCTAGATAAATTTGTTGGAGGATACACAACAAATTTACCCAACAGGTTTATTTTCATTACAAAATCCAAGTTATTAAAACCTATTTTATGAAGGAAGGAAATATTGTTTTGTCAATGGTTGTTCAGGTAGATCATCTACCCTTGAACTTTTCTCCTCACCGCTAGATACTTCAGCTGCCTTGACTTCCCACCAAAGGAGACTGATTATCCTTGTCGACAGAATAAAAACAGCATGCTAAAATAAGACCCCCGTTGATTTCTTCCCTGATTAGGAGTGGCCTCAATACTACTGTGGTGCCAGCTAGAGCATTAATAACCTATGAAAGTGGTGTAATTTTAGGGAGAGATTTATTAAGATGACTAGGGTTGTGATATAAGGCCTTAGTGAGTGAAGAACATCAATGACAATAGACTTGTAAATTTATAAAAGTGAGGTGGTGAGGTAAGTTGTTGATTTAGATGAGGAATAAACGGAAAAATCCAATAAAAAGCATAAGAGACAACTAACGGAGCTAACACTGAGGCTCCAAAGTTGGGAGTAGAAGGATTTTTATCAAATTGTGAACTATAGTGTCAATAAGTTATGAAACTAGAGATTAAGTAGAGGGAGATGGACTTCAACTTGAGAGATAGTAGACTTAATATTTATCTTCTCTTAATCTTATTTTCAATCATCATTTTCTTGAGATCATACTATGATTTTAAATTATATGAACATGTAGTGGAATTAATGTTTTTATGAGGGGATCATGCCTCTTTCAATTCTTGAGCATTATCTTTTCAAGCAGTCATAATATTTTCTTTTCGCTCATCTCATTTTAGAACACTCCTACTTGATAGCGTAGATTTGGTATTACATCGCTAAGACTTAATTTTCACATAATCTATCATTCATTCACACCATTAACACACATTTTTCATCATTTTAGTTTTAGTTTTAAGTGGTTTAGAACATTAAATAATCCCCTTGGATCATCTCATCCACCTTCCCTATGGATCGACCGTGCACACCGCTATCAAGTTTGTGAAATGTGGTTTTCAAAATTAAAATGTTTTCTTTTGTTTTGTTTCCATGTGAAAATAGCCATGAAAAACTATATGTGTTTACTATTATTATTATGCATATTTTTTCTTTTGTGGGTTGTTTTGTTTTAGGGCTCCGTGTGTGGCTTCCTGTTTCACTGGGCTTTTGGATTGTGGGCCACTTATTGCTTATGGCTTCCTATTTCACCAGGATTTTAGACCATGGACCACTTGTTGCTTGTGTCTTCCTATTTATTGGATACCTTATAATCATGTTGTAGTCATGGAAATACCCTCATACCATCTCACCCTATCCGTTGATGAATGTTAATCCTATGGTCATGCTTCTCCTATTTGTGTTTCTTTGGTGATCTGATCCACACTGCCTATTTGCCTTGCATCTGCTGTGTGTCTCAGATTTCATGGGATTTGTTTCACCCATCACTACTTCGTGATCCTTCTGCTCATTAGTTTCTGGCCGCGTGTTTGACTCGTCTGTTATGCTTTTCATGTCATCATCTTGATCCTGTGGTGCGATGGTTCCTTCGGTTTTGATTATAGAGGTTGAGTGTGGTGCTTCGGGTTCTTGAGTTTTCTCTACGCTGAGAGCATTGAGAGAGAACCATTATTGGTTCTGTGATCCTCTGCCTATACCGCCTACTCAACGTTGTTTCGGTGACTTCCAAAGGAGACTGCTTCAGAATCCAGAACTTTCAACCATGGAAAAGATTCGTGTTCTTTGATGCTTTGGTATTTGTGAGCCTATTATTTATATTCTTTTTTAGTCTTTGCATTGTATGTTATTGATTCTTGTGTTTGTCTGGTTCTTGGAGTCTAGTGTTAGCGTGTGTGAGTCTATCTGGTTCGAGAGAGAACGTCTCCTTCTTCGAACCAAGTTTCATCACTGGTTCTGGAGCGACGAGATCTCTGTACCTGGATAGTTTTTATGGTCCGCATGTGTGGTCTGTGATTACTGATTCTTTGCTTGTATGTGCTCTACTATTTTTATTTTTCATAATAATAAAGGAATTGTGGTGATGTTCCTGTCATGGAGTAGGACCAGATATGTCTGAACCACATAAATACCAATGTTCCATTTACTTTCCTGCATTTTCATTTTCTGTTATCCTGACTTTGTATATAAAATGTCTTATATATTTATCTACTCACTTTGAATGAAATTCATAAATCGAATCATTTCCATAACAAGTGGTATCATAGTGATTTATTCATTTTATTCTACAATGTTTTTTAAATTTGAGGTCGAAAAATTTGACAGTGAAAATGATTTTAGTTTGTGGAGAGTTAAAATGCATGCTTTATTAGTTCATAATGGTCTTGCGGATACCATGCACGGTAGTAAGAAACCTGTTGTGATTGTTGTTTTCGATGGTCAGTCCATCACTACCTTTGTAGATATTGATGCTAGTATACTTGAAAAGGCTCATTGTACTCTTTTATTAACCCTATGTGATAAGGTTTTACGTGAAGTTACACATAAAACCACTTCTAAATCTATTTGGGTTAAGCTTGAGCATCTATATATGACTAAGTCTTTGCTAGGTTTTCTGTATAAAAAATGTGTTTATATAATTTTAAGATGTCCCCTGGTTCTTCTGTGCATGTTCATATATATGAGTTTAATAAAATTCTGTTAGATTTAGCTAACATTAATATTGAAGTGAAGGATGAGGATCATGCTTTAATATTTTCAACTTCTCTTGATGAATCTTTTAATTCCTTAAGAGATTCAATGATGTATGGTAGAGATTATATCACGTTAGAAGAGGTTAAGTCTGTTGTCCTGTCTCATGATCATCAAATGCATGGGTTAAAAGAAGAGTCGAGTTCTGTTAAGAGTGAACCTCAACTTATGTATATTAAGGCTCCTATGAAAAATAAGGGTAGAAAAGATAAGAACTGGTTTAAGGGGTTTTGGTGTTTTGAGTGTGTTAATATCGGCCACATAAAACATTTTTGTCATAATTTGAAAGATAAATATGGTATGACCCATTAAAATATGGTATGTCCTGATTATGAGTCTGTCGAAGTTTTTTAGTTCAGTAGCCCCTTTGTTAGAACTAGACATAGGTTCCATGTAGTCTTTTTTCTTGTGTTCCTATGACTGGATCCACTTGTCTTTGTGGGAGAATCACGGTTGAGAAAAAAGGTTGTGTGCGCTAGCCTAAGCTGTTTGAGCTTAATTGGAGAAGTCTTTTCTTTTCCTTTCTGCTTTCTGTTCTGTGATTGCTATGTTTTGTTTTCTACTGCCTACTGGTAACTGTTGCATTTTATGAGCTCTACTTTGTTCTATTGTTCTCTGTATTTTACTCTTAGGAAAGGTTGTTTCATTGAAGGTATATACATTTTAAAAGTTGCTGGTTATGAACAAAACAAAGGTAATTGTGTGGTAAGCTCTGTTTTAATGTTGTTGCTTAGCTAGTTTAAGTTTCTGAGCATGTTGTAATCTATTAGAAGTAGATGTGAAGTATGGGTAGAACATGTTCCACTACCGGCACATGCTAGGTGATATTTATGCTGGGTGGATATTGGTAGACCTAGGTGTTTTTGAGTTTTAGAAAATCTTCCCACACTTCTTAGGATAATTGGTAGTTACTATGTTTGCAAGAACACCATAAGTTTAGTTTTTTTTTAATATTGAAAAGGTGGATATTTTTTAAATGTGGTTTTCAAAATTAAAATGTTTGGTTTTCTTTTGTTTCCATGCAAAAATAGCCATGCAAAATTATACGTGTTTCTTATTATTATTATGCATATTTTTTTATTCTACGGGTTGTTTTGTTTTAGGGCTCCGTGTGTGGCTTCTTGTTTCGCTGGGCTTATGGACCGTAGCCCACTTATTGTTTGTAGCATCCTGTTTTTCTGGACTTCTGGACCATGGCCCACTTGTTCCTTGTGGCTTCTTTTTTGTTGGGTTGCCTTATCATCGTGTTGTCGTTGTGGAAATCCCGTCGTCCCGTCTCACCCTGACTGTTGACGAATGTTGATCCTGCGATCCTGCTTCTCCTGTTTGTGTTTCTTCGGTGATCCGATCCACGCTGATTGTTTTCCTTGAGCTTGTCGCGTGTCTCGGATTTTGTGGGATCTGTTTCACCTGTTGTTGCTTCACGATCCTTCCACTCATTAGTTGCATGCCTCATGTCTGACTTGTCTGTTACGCATGTCAAGGCGTCGCCTTCATCTTGCGGTGTGATGGTTCCTTCGGTTGCGCTTATAGAGGTTGAGCGCGGTGCTTCGGGTTCTTGAGTTTTTTCTACACCGAGCACTAAGAGAGAGAACCATTGGTGGTTCTGTGATCTACTACCTATATGTCACCCACTCGACACCGTTTCGATGACTTCTAGTGGAGACTGCTTCAGAATCCAGAACTTTCAATCATGGAAGAGATTCATGTTCTTCGGTGCTTTTGTATTTGTGAGCTCGCTCTTTATATTCTTTTTTAGTCTTTGCGTTGTATGTTCTTGGTTCTTGTGCTGGTCGGGTTCTTGGAGTTTGGAGTTGGCATGCATGAGTCCATCTGGTTCGAGAGAGAACGTCACTTTCTTCGAACCAGGTTTCATCACTGGTTCTGGAGTGACGAGGTCTTTGTACCTGGATAGTTTTTGCGGTCTGTGTGTGCGGTTTGTGCTTACTGCTTCTCTGCTTGTATGTGCTCTGCTGTTTTCATTTTGCAAAATAATAAAGGAACTGTGGTGGTGTTCTTGTCATGGAGTAGGACCAAATAGGTCTAAAGCATGTAAATACTGGTGTTCCATTTACTTTCCAACATTTTCATTTTCTGTTATCCTGACTTTGTACATAAATCATTTTATATATTGATCTCCTCACTTTGAATGAAATTCGTAAATCGAATCATTTCCATAACAAAGTTTGAGAAGGAAATATAAATTGCAATTTTGAGAACATGTCACTGACAACTATCAATTTTATGTGACTTTGTTTTAATATGTTTTTGCATAATCATTCTAATGATATTTTGATAAAAGTGTGTTTGAAAAGTGATTAATTGATTAATAGTTAACACTATCATTTTGTGATGCAAAATAAAAATCATTGAATAATCAATTAAATTTTTTTAAATTTGGTTCATCAAAAGTTCAAGGTTATGAGCTTTAATTTTTTATAACTGAAGAACTAATTCTCTAGTTGAATTTTTGAAATATAGTTGTAAATTTTTTTGGGTATTGTTGACGTTCCATGTTTGATTCGGAATATTTCTTGGTGGAATGATTTTTGACCAATTCAAATGAGTCAATTGAAATATGTTTTTAATGGAACTGTGGTGATGAATTTTTAATGTTCATGTTCCATGATTCAAAATTTTAAAAATGTTTTTATGGAATAAATTTTGGATTCCATTTATGTTTGGAAATTCATGGATTTTTTTCTGGGTTCTCATTTAAAATTTGAATTGATTTTAAACTGTTGTAGTGAATTAACAATTTTTTATGGACATCATTGAGTTCTCTTGTATATTTATGATGGTCGTAAATGTGAGTGCTGGATGCAATATAAATTTTGGAGTTCAGTGTGAATTAATTCAAATGTCATCTTTCCAACTACCCCCATAACAGAAATGCCCTACCAGCCAAGAATAAGATAAACAAGTACTCGCCCGTGCTATTGCACAGCTGATTCAATTAATGGGTTTTCTTTTAATAAGAGAATAATATTTATAAAATTTGAGAAGAATCAATAACGTTGACAAAATTTTAATTAGAAAGTCACATCTTATGATAATGGAATAAGGGTGCATAGAATCTGAAGACGTCATTCAAATAGTTGACAAAGAAAAAAGATATAGTAAAAGTAAATGAATTTTTAAATATTGAGGAAAAATATTTTAAATCATTTTTAATTTCAATCATATCAACTATAATGCAGGAACAAAAATTAAAAGTGATAGATAAATCAAATATAAGACAATGGTGGTAATAATAAAATTGAGAAATGTGAAAAAAATGAAATAATAATAAATTGAATTAGTGGGAAGTTCAAGAAAAAAGGAATGATGATTTAAACTATTCATCATGTATATAGAAAAATATGAAATAAAGGGAAGTAGTATCCGAGAAAAAGATGAAACAGAAGATTCAATTGAATAAAATTAATAGATGAAGATAGAGAGTCGACACTCATTACATAATACATGACAACTTGAAATTGAATAAAAAAAATAGATAAAGTCAAATTGATGTATTGTATGAAATGTTAATACATAATATTAAGAATTAAATGGAAATATTTCTAGATTTATAGTATGAAATTTTAATGTAATTTCAAATAATATATAAACATGCATGACTATAAAATACATCATGTATATATACATGTCACTATAAATTAATGAGACAAAGTGATTATATACATACAACTTTTTATCATTTAATATGAATAAACATGACATTCTGTATAAAGTCACTTAGCATTATATTTGATAATAAAAAATATTGTTTTATACTATAAAAATATTTAAATTAAAGAATATTGAAACAACTACGTATTTCAAACTCTAAAGTGAAGTCTTATTCATAAAGTTATTAATATGAAGAGTGAAGCCTTATGCTTAAAGTAATTAATATGAATAGTTAATTCTTATGTATAATGTAATTAATCTCAAAGAGTCAGTCTCTCATATATGCAAATGCATTACCTAAAATGTATTCCTACAACTGAAAAAATATGCATACAGTGGTAACGATCAATGAACTGTATTTCTGAGTGTAAATGCAGGATTTTCTAAAATGCATTCCTACAATATACAAACTATTAGAGTCAAACAGTTGTAAAATAAGATGTAAATACAAAATAATTTACTTACATAAAGTTTTAATGTCAAATAGATGGGGTGAAAGGCCATGTTGGAAACTTTTGTATTGGACTTTGGAGTATCATCTGTATCTCCACAGTATGGCAAGTGAGGCCTAGAATTTATTTCCCTCCTATCATCTCAAAAACAGGACATGATGAAGTGAAAGATAAGTCAAACATAAGACAGATTGTAATAATAAAACCAAGATATGTGAAAATGAATGAATTAAATATGACAACATGAGAAAACCAACTAATCACAAACTTATGAAAACCTTCTAGGTAAATGGAGAACATAAAATACAACAAACCAACCAGCATGAAACAATGTCCAATATGAAAAACACAAGTTTAGTAAACTTGCAACATAAACTTCCACCATCAATAACCTACAACATAACAAAAAAACATCCACCATTATCCTCCTCTACCATGAGTAGCTTCTAGAATGATGATAAACTTTTAGTCTGAATAACTGATACAAAATCATCCACTATGAAAACCGTCCAGCATGAAAAGAAAACCGTCTAGCATGACGAAACATCCTGCATGGAAAACTTCCTGTATGAAAAAATGATAATAAACCTGTAGAAAACTCATACTAAAATGTTCATCATGAGAAATCCCAAATACATCAGTCTTTAGAACAGACCACAATAGAGATACTGTACATACTATGCAGATTTTAGTACTAAGAATGAATACAGAAACTTATAACATGTATAAAAAATCATGAACAACATGTACAAATTTGAACATGTAGAAAAAATGTAGAAAAAATTAAACCGCAGTGGAGTTATATGTTTTCAAATAGTTAATGTAAATTCAAATGACATGTCTTAATATATATAAAAAGTTACAGGACCTGATGTGTAATGGAATTCTTTTTCTGTAAATGACATGTCAAAATTTTCATTATACTGTACACAGAAATATCAAATATCAATTCTTTTTCTATAAACTCATAGTATGTAATGTATGTGAAAATCCATTTGTGTAGTGTATGTGAATAATCAGTGTGCGCAATCAGAGTCTGTAAACTGAATGTGAAATCTGTTTCTGAAAAGTCAGTGTGTACATTGTGTCTGTAAACAGAATGTGTAAGCTCACTGTGTAATCTCAACGTGTAATATTAATGAATCTTGATAGCTTCTTTGTTGTATATAATCTATCCCAATCCAGTGGTGGTGATACATTGAGTGTAGTATTCAAAATGTCATGTTTGCAGCTACTGAAAGATAACAGAAGTTGTCTTCAAGGAGTTCAACCAGAAAGCATATATTGTGGAGTTGATGGCAGAGGTTTTATTCTCTATTTTTATAATCATTCACAATTTAAATATGCTTATAGTGACCAATGGAGTCACCAATCTTGGGTAGTGGATGTCTATTCATTATCATAACATAAATCATTTTAAAATAATAAACAGAAAGTCCTAATAAACCATATGAATACATGAAAAAAATAAGTATAACAGCGCTAGGTGATGTACCTATTCATATCAACAAATTTCATTCAAATTCATCCAATTAGAACTTCAACAGATTCAATCTTGTTGGATGAATTGAATATAATGTAAGATAAATATCTTTTGTCCATTGAAGGGGATCAATAAAAAATAAGATGTATCTTTCAGGTGAAAAAAGGTAAATCATCATGAAATACTTCCTGATATTGACATAAAATAGTTATAAAATTGCATGTAAAAATTATGTCATTAGTCCCCAAAGTGAATACCTGGTAAATTCATTTCCCCCCTGATTTGATTCAGTTTATCCATAGCCTGAAATTTTCCCCCAAATCTCATGCAGGTGGCACCTACTATCCACTTTATACTGGAAGAACATAAAAAAAGCAGTTTGCCCTATTTCGAGTGAAAGAAATGTGATGGAGAATGGGTCTACATAGAAAGAGAATGTTTTATTGTTTAGTGGCGATGAGTTGAGAGAGATGGACAGTGTTAAGTGAGCAAATGATTATGCGGTGGTGACGTGTGGGTGTACAAGCCAAAGGTATTACAATTTTGTTAGAAAGTTTAGGGTTTTTGATGGAGGCAGTCTTTAAATCACCTGCCAATGCACAACTGGTTTCCCAGAGATTAAATTGATAGAAACCGCATTCGAGAGGCATTATGGGCGAGAGACTGCTAGAAAGAAGAAGAACAACATTGGGGTTATAATTAATGGGGTGAAGGTTCTTCCGCCAGAGACACTGATACTGAAATATTACAATGAGACAACAAAAAATGCTAATGGATCCCACTGGTTGCGTAGTGGGATACATGATTGTAAATAGTTATAACCATTGGTGTTAAATGTCCTTCGATATGTAGATATCTAACATTACATTTAGAACATTTATTGTTCTAAGGAAGTTGATGATCTTGTTCATTTTATAAAGCAACACCTATGAGTTTTCAGGTTCCAAAGTATATATAAATCATTGGGAGATGATTTCTGCTAAAGAACATACATAACATAAAAATATAAAACATAAACAGGAAAACCGAATACATGGTCCAGGTGTATATACAATACAAATCAAATGAAAACAAATAAAACAATAACAAAAATAATAAAAGTAATTACAATAATGATATCAGAGTAGCAGTGAGAGTGTATATAGAAAAACTCAATAAAACTAAAGGATGTTTCAATTTAGAAAAATTAATTTGAATTAGTCTAATTAATCTAAGTAAGGATTTCCATGCTCTAAATCCAACCTGAGGAGATAACATCATGTTGCTCCACTAGAGAAAATGTAGGCCTATAATTTACACGTGTCAAGGTGAATCTCATCTAAAGATAGAACAATGATCCATGGAAGTAGGTGAGTATTACACATTTTAGGTAATCCTCACCGGCTTCCTAAAAAATTATACTATGACAAGAACAAGTTATAAAAGTTAATGTATGTAAAGTCAGTGTGTATGTTCATTCTATAACCTTTCAGTCTGTGTGTGTAATCTTTTTATGTGTGTAAACTCTGTAAAATCTGTGTGTAGTATCACTGTGTAAAATTTAGTGTGTAAACTGCAGTATGTGCGTGCTATCACTGTGTAAACTGCAGTGTGTATAACTCTTCTCGTGCATGTAATTTTGTTTCACTGCAAACTGAAATAGCTATTTGTTAGATTAAATATGATGGTCATGAATCGGTCAAATAATATTATCAAATGTAGTAAGTATTAATCATGAAAGGTAAATGGAAATGAAAAGGAACTGCAATGTCAACTACAATGAACTGTCAAATCACATACCAATCAACTGAAGAGATAAGTTAATCATGTGGAAGTCCAAATATTTTTGAAGGCAACAATGGCTAGTATTGTTATTTATTTAACTTTGCACTTGTTCTTGAACTTTATTTAATGATCAGAAGATATCACAAAAAAAGGAGTGAAATAAAAAAAAATATCCAAAATTTTTATTAGCAAGACGTTGGGGAAGAACATCTCAGTTAGACTGGTCATTTGAATTGTCCAAATTTCCCTTCATTGGTGTCTCTACTTGAGTACAATGACTTGTTGTACCGAAACTGTCTCGACATATCTCAACATCATGTCGCACATCATCCTCCATATCAAATTCATGTGACAGGTTTTTCTACGTAGAGAATATAGTTAGAACAATTTGAAAGTACTTGTTTTAGTTGAAATCAATGAAGCACATATCTTTTAGTTAACAGTAGGCAGTTACAGATATAAAGTAGCGTATGTCCAAAAAATAAAAAACAACAAAACTCTATATTTAATATGGATGTATATTAACATAAATGGAATTTAGTTAACAGTAAATGAGGAGAACTGAAACATACCTTAGTAGATGACATAATTGATGTACAACCATCGTATATACTCGCAATGCTTGAACTTGATGGCGAAGAACTACCAGTTTGATGCTCCTATTGTGCAATGTTTCAAGGGAAATTACAGTAAGCAAATTTATGTTTAGGTAGTGGGAAAAACCTGAAACATATAGTACCTTGATATATTCAATTCCAGTACTGACATGTGTGTACCCACTAGTTTGATGTCCCTATACAATAAAATAATGACAGACCATCAAATTCTGTAACATATACTTATTTAAGCAAGGTATGAATAACTATATTGTATTACCTGATTTTGTTCGAGGATGTTATTAAAATTGGTGATGTAGTAATCATTATCAGTGATAAATAGCACTTTGAAGTTGTTCTGTTCAAACGAACGATGACAGTTTTGAATATTATAATTTGTTACCTCAATTGATAATATCACTTTCTTTGATTTGAAAATATCCAATTCCGCAGGAAAACCATACTCTTCATCGGCCTAAATTACAAATGATAAACAGTGTTAGAATATATAATGGAAAAAGATATTGAGGTCATAAAAGAAATTGGTTATACCTATATCAAAGAAACTCTTAACTCTGCAGCTGTTTTATGTACAAATTGGATGACTTGTTTGTCAAATAAAACAACTGAACACGAGTCTGTCGCATCAGGAACCATTAGTTGCACTCTGAATCTGTTGGATTTAATATTGTGGTTACAAAGTCAGCGATATTGAGTATTATGCTTTATTAGTTAGAAGGCAAAATTTTGAACAAAAGGAATTTAAAATAAGATTTGAAACCTCGGACTAGTGCTGTTGGGAGATAATTTACAACTATGGCACCATATTTTGTCGTTTAAAACATATATTTTCTTCATGTAGAGGTTACATGAATCAAAAAACCAGTTGTGAGTACTTTGAATTTTTATTATTGTAGCTGCTATTAATCACCATGTAGGTTGTAGAAGAGGTTGTACATAATAATAAACTCATTAGTAAAGGACAGATGTAAACAGTTAATAAAACAGTTTATTGTATTTTCAATTATAATGATATTATTGTTACCTCGAGAGATCTTTTCACTTATGATATTGTTTTCTTGTTATTTCAATACAAGACCTCTGTAGTGGGGTTGATATTAGTTGGTGTTGGGCTTGGTAACTGTGATGTTATTAACACCCCAAACCTAGTAAATATTTAATGATAGACTTTAAAATAAAAAATAAGAATATTTCTGAATTACAATTGGGATGCACAGAGTATAAAGTTGTAAATATACAGAACACCGAGTGTGTAGAATGTTACCTGTTTCGGAAATTTTCTACCTCAGGAATTTGAATATTGTGAATAATTTTTGTTGCATTCACAGAAGTTGTGACAATAACAGATGTTAAAAGGAGTTTGAAGTCAAAGAACACATAATTAGAGAGTCAGGTAGTCATGCAAAATATTTTAGGAATTATTTAGAAATAGAAAAATGATACTATACAGACATAAACCATACTGCTCAACCGCTTCACCCGGACGAGTTGTAATATCATAATAGTAGACCCCTCCTTGTTCTTTTCCAAGTAATCCGTCAATTCATTTACGTAGTCCCCCTAGAAACTACATGTTACTTGCAAACCTCTATACGAAAATTGAGTAACAATATGAGTACATATAAATTTTAAGCAGTCAAATAATATAAATTTAAAAAAATAATGACTTGTCATCCTCAAGAGTAATTTTCATCCTACGGTTGGAAGGACCCATATCTTTCACTGGTTTTGTGTATTGAAGAAGTCCAATAATTTCTATAAGATACATGACAAAAAGAGGCTTTAATTGGAAATAATACAGAGGTAGTATAAAATTCTATAATGTTATATGTATTTAACTTTCTAGAATGAGGAATGTACCTATCAAATGTTCTTCTGGAACTTTCAATTGAATAATATCATCATATGAAGTAAAATCAAAACTTAAAAGAGGAATTTCTACATCACATGGATGAACATATGTTGTCGTCGTGAAAAGTAGTCTACAGGCATGTCTAGATCCCAAGTAACTTCCACGGTTTGAAGCTATCTGGAAGTTTTGTATCATATAGCATCGCCCCTCATGCAATAGATTTCTGTACTTAGAGATAAGCTGGCGGCTACTGATTGTACACTGAATTTTTATTCCCTAAACATAGCATGTTAAAACATATGAGAATACATTAAAAATAGAAATGTGTAAGGATAGAAAGATATTTTAGATGTATTGACAAATGTATACATAAAAACAGGATTATAGGGTGAAATAAACAAACAACAGTCTTGAAATGTAAACTGAACTCTTTATCAGTAAGTATTAGATCGATATCCACAACATCATTGTTGTATTTTGGCGACGAATTGCACCACATGTTTAAAACACTAACCTCAATCTGTAGTGTTTCGTCATCCTCAGGTGTAATCACATTCAACGGGGTAATTGATCTGGACATCTTGTTTTGACTGTGTACAAATATTATTAGTGCTGAAAAAGATAGTATACTAAGCAGTTACAAACTTTAGGAATTACATATTGTAGTCCCAAACAGTAGTAAAAAAACTGATGTGCTAGTTGAAAATAGTACCTAACAGAGGTTTTCAAATATTTCTTTGTACACAATATTATGTGTGTAATGAGATGATGTGTTACTGTTATCATCAACAACAATTTTCAAACCAGTAACTAATGTGACCCTAGAAACCGCAACATATAACTGACCATGAGAAAACACAGGTTTGCGGATAAATAAACCAACATAAGACAATGATTGTCCTTGACTTTTATTAATAGTCATTGCATAAGAAACTGTCAAAGGATATTGCCTTCTTTGTAATTTGAAAGGACATCTGAGATCAGAGTGTGTCATAGTTAGTCTTGGAATGAATGTCGAATTTCCTAAATGACAGCCATTCAAATTTTTTGCTCCAATGACATGGTCCCCTAAGTGTGTAACAATCATACGAGTACCATTACATAAACCAACAGATTGATCAACATTTCTTAATAACATAATGGGGACACCAATCTTTAAAGAAATTTTATGGGCAGCCAATCCTGAGACGTTTATTCCATTTAACATCTCATAGGTATATATTTTTTCTACCCTATCTGTATCAAAACTCGCATTGCATACTGAATCAAAGCTGAAGTAGTCTTTCTTTTAAGAAATAGTGAGAGACAACATGTAATCATTTACTTCTTGAACAACATCATGGGTTGGAGCTAGAATGGAACGCTCTTTCAAATAGGAGAACTCACTGTATTTGTCACTGAAATTAGGATAAGTATGCTCCACAATTGAAACCATTGGATTTCCTGTGTAGTAAAGAAGATATGATGAAGGAATTTCGAAGAGCACTTCACCGTCATTAGGTTCTCCAACGCGTCCTTTGCCAATATCCAAAGTCCATTTAGAGAATTCATGGATCTGATTGGAATCATCGATGGATGTAGAGGAAAGCAATCTCATGTTATTTGTTAGAGTTAAGACCTTACAGTACTGCCAAAGATACGACGACTTAATACTTGAAAATACAATGTCATTTCTGCCACCACCTGGTATTACAGGCAATATTTTTCTGAAATCTCCACCCAATACTACTGTTAAACCACCGAATGGAAAATTCATTGCATTATAATTTTTTACTCTCATAATATCCCTGAGAGTACGGTCTAGGGCCTCAAAGTAGTATTTATGAACCATAGAAGCTTCATCCCAAATGATCAGTTTTGTAGAGTGTAGAAGTTCAGCTACATCACTCCCTTGTTGAATATTGCAAACATATTGCTCAGTAATGGTGATTAGAATACGAAATTTAGAATGTGTCATGCATCCACCAGGAAGCAGTAATGATGCTATTCCACTCGAAGCAACCGCAAGTACAATAGATCCCTCAGATCGCAGAAATTATGTTAAAATATTCCAAATGAATGTTTTACCTGTGCCTCCATATCCGTGCAAGAAGAAGAATCCTCTGATATTTGTAGATAATGAAGACAAAATAACATCCATCACCTCTTTCTGTTCAACAGTTAGCATAGTATGTAAAGTTCTGTACTCTCTTCGTAGGATATCTCTATTGTAATTTAGTTCTTCTGCAACTAAATGATTCAAATGAGTATCAATTGTAGAATCTGGAACTGGCATGGGAGGATAAAATCTAAGAGATGTTCCGTTGGTCCGCAAAATCTGTTCTATTTCAAGCAGAGCATGCATATGTATTTGATCTTCTGTGAGTGTCAAATCTAGAAGAATGAGGTACATTGTTTCAGAGTAGTAAAAACAAAAACTACATGCATTGAATCAGTTAAATAATATTAAATGAAATAATAGAACATATTGCGTGTGAGAGAATTTATTATATAGACTAAAGTATGTATTATGCATGCCCGCTAATAGTTGATTGATAGTATACCTGTGCAACTAACTATTTTATGTCATGTGAGTCTGAATTGTTATTTAAAAAACCCCTTGGACTTAAAGTAGTTACGTTTCCTGTCCTTTGAGGCTGAATTGTTGTTTAAACAACTATACTAACTTGAAATGATCAAACCTTTATTTAAGACCCTCCCTAACTACATGGCATCCAATAAGTAGCATTTAATTTCTAGAAATGTCTATATGATTTCTGGAAGAAAGAAGTTAATGTAATAATAAAATTGAAAGAAAAGTATTAAAATATCAGCAGTAATGAATAATTATTCTGTTTATGCATTCATATGGACAGTTGTTGACCCCTTGGATTTTTATGTTTTATGTCATATGAGGCTTAACTGTTATTTAAATAACATCACATGCATGCAGTTTTCTTCATGTTTTATGTCATGTGAGGCTGAAATGTTATTTGAAAAGCCAATTGGATTTAAACTATTTATGCTTCCTGTCATTTCAGGATGAATAGTTTTTTAAATATCTATAGTAATATGAAAGGATCAGACCTTTCTTTAAGACCCTCCCTAACTACATGGCAGCCAATAAGCAACATTTGATTTATATATAACCATTGTTTTTTAGTCAATAGTAATGTCAATATTATATAAATACACTTTTCAAGAACATAAGGAAAATTTGAATTATGTAATTAGTTAGCAGCAACATGTTATAAAATATAAGCTGAGAAACAGCTTTGCACCTTGCAGTTGTAGCCTTCGTCTTTGAGAGTGTAATATATCTTTAGATAGGATGTGAGAGGTTTGTTTCCAAACAATGTCTAGACGAGAAATGTTATTGGAAAATAACATGATTGAAAAGAGCCTGCACACATAATGTCCCATTCCCCATGTTGAAACCTCTTTTATTGCTTCAATAAATTTTGTGTCATCTGCTAGAAGTCCCAGCACATAACAGGCCTCTCTAAATGTTCCATGAGTAATGTTGTTCACTGTTTTGAGATCTTCAAATGAAGTAGCACCTTTTATTTTTGTTAGAAGTATCTGCAAGTAAAATAGTTCCCCGATTGTTGGAGGAACATAGTACAGCCTGCCAATAGAAAAACCCTGCTTTCTAAGATGACATGTCTTTTCATTTGAGTGGTAAACAAATCTAGTAGGGAATTATGCAAATGTTAGAGATCTGACCTCCGGTTACATAATATTTTCTTGAAACCAAGAGGTGAGCATCGTTTCAGATATGTTTGTCTGATTTAATACATCTCCAATATTATCATTATCTTTGAAGGTCACAGAATGTTTTTCGGGTAAATGGAAACCTAACCTATCAACCGATGGATATCTGTAATGGATATCATAAGAAAATATTCTCCAAGAGGCCTCACAAGGAGATATGTACCGACAATCATGGTACATTTTTATTTCATCTACATCTTTCTCTGATAAATCATTATTGCTGCTCTCATAGAGTGTTGTTGTTACCTGATCATTTACCTTGTTAATATACTTAAAAATATATTTGATGGAAGACGACTGATTGCAAACTTCAATATTTATATGTGCTTGATACTTTAACAGCAACACAGGACTGTATGGCACAACAAACCGATTATCTAAAGGGACTCCATTTTTTAGAATTGTTCTTCCATAATCCCTTCTACGATAGGCCACGTAACCATCATTATCAATAGTGGTATGCCCCACAAATTTATTTGGAAAAAATTTGGAACATTTACCATTTCTCATACAGGGAGAAGTACGGTTGGCATCACCGTAAGGGCCATGGATCATAAAATTCTTAACAGCTTCGTGTAGTCTTGGGTAGGCACAATTATTGGGAATTTCAGCACATACAATCTTGTTTACATCTGTTGGACTGTGAAGTTTTCTTTCATGACAGAGAAATAGTAGGATGTGCACATGAGGCAAACCACATTTTTGAAACTCCACTGTTCAAACAATTACAAGAGATAAAAATAGTTTAACGGTTAATAGTAGATGACAGATAATAGAAGGAATTGAAAATATGGGATATTGAGTTCATAAAAACTAACTTGCACGTGACTTCCCAAATAAATAACTTTGGCGTAAATCTTTTAGTAGATGTTCAACCTTAATATTGAAAACCCAAGATAATATTTGTGGGCAATCTGGTGGACGAAGATTGCGATGTCTAAGAAATCGAGTTATTTCAGGCCACATCAGGTTACATGTAAATGTTAAGAATAGATCTGGATACCCTGCCCAATTACATATTGAGATAACATCTTGGTAATTCTGAATCATATACCTTGGACCACCCATAAATGTAGAAGGTAACACAATACGTTTTCTGCAGGATGTCCCTTCACGGTCACCTCGAAGAAGTGCATCCGGTAACCCATTGTAAAGTTCGACCCTCAGTTTTTTCTGATTAAAGCGAATGAATAAAAGTCTTTGAGACTCGATCATCGTATAAGCATCAATAGTAAAATTTTGTAGTAATCTTCTGGAATGTAGTAAGATCGATGCTTCATTTTCATGGAATTGCAAGTGGAATGCAAAGTAATCTCTCATTGTTACCTTTCTGAGTGTAGTACTTTTTGTGAATTGAGTAGCATGATGCAACACATTGTCGCAATATCCATCCTGGCCACCAAAGAAAATCAAAGGATACTGCAATGGAAGATACAAAGGGTGAAGCTCATCGATTCGCTGTAAATCTCTAGTTTTGGTTTGAATGATGATATCTCGTTCTTGGTTTAGATCCTCAATGTCACCGACAATCAGCATTGCAATTTCAGAGGTATTTGGAAGATTATATGTGGCACGGTTTGTTTCTCTTCTTTTAAGAAGTCGTAGCTTTACAGTTGGAACCTCCTGAGGGCTAAGAACCTCTTTTGCACTTATAAATTCTCAAGCTAGAGCATTGTTTTGATGTAGCAATTATTGTAGGTTGTCAATAGTATTGCAGTTAATAACAGATTTTCGATTGTTGTTGTCAAATATGGATAAATTATTAATGTTAGCGTAAAAAGGTGAAGGCTTTTTCAACGTAACAGAAAGCATTGAATATAAACGATACCTCATCCCACAAATTCTATTTTGACACTAATGTGTAGTATCATACACATGAAGTTGTGTGAACCTTGGTGGTTGTCCATCAGGCGGACATAAACTACCAATGCGATGGTAGTTTTGTCCATGTAACCTAAATATACATGGAGCTCGACCATTATTGAATGACCTATCTACCTTCCCACCCATTGACGTGAATGCAAACATTGCATTGTAAATATGCATGTAGTCTTGGAATAATCAGGCTTCAGCAGTTGTTTGATTGAACACCAACATCCTAAGGTATTCAGGACATTCAGGTAGTGAGTCCAATGCAACTTTTCCCATTGAGCAGCATAGAGAGAAGCGTTGGTTTTGTCTATTGCTGAATTTCTTGTTTCTCTCATCAAACCAAAAAAAAGAGTGACAATATTGGCAGACGTTAGTAGGGTCTCCAATATCATAATAACCTGAATGTACATAACAGCAATGCATAAAGTTTTATTAGTAAAATGAAGTCGCTATAAGAGAGAATGATATTGTATTAAGGAACCATTAATGCATGTTTAGTAAGAACCCAAACCCGTATTCTGAGTAGTGTCTTCTTCCACGGACTCTCCTGTAGTAGGAAGCGCTATGTAATACTGGACTTGCTTAAATAATACAGAACTCAATAATGTTTGAGGAGAAGTGTGTACATTAAATTACCTCTGCAGTTTTCTGCACCGTTACTGTTATTATTTATGTTTTCTTGAGCCTCGATATTATTTTCTATCATTGTTTCTCGGAAAGTTTATTGTCGACCAGTACCTAATGAAAACAACTGAATACTATACAGGATGTGTAGTGGTATATATGTGCGTGTGTGTCAACATATAGCGTACATCATACCTGCAATGGATATTGTATTGTAGTTTTCATCAGTAGGAGTTAAGATGCATCTATTTGTACAGGGAAGCAGAAGAAATATAAGTGGAAGTTCATCTGTTGGTAATGTGTACAAATAGTAGTCGTTCTTACTACGTCGAGGTCACAACTGATGATCTGGAGGGAGTATTTTCTGCATCTGCTAAAGCTAGGAAAATTGACGGCCAACATTTTGTAAGTGAAATACAAATACGGCACCACATAACATATGAGAATGAAATAAACATCTTATCATATTTACCGAAAGGCATGGGAGAATTAATCATTACTCCCGGTCGTTGTTTTCTTTTGTTAGATCCAGCAGACAACGTTGACAGAGGTGTAGATATTTTAGCTACTGATGACACAGAAATAGTTTATCAGTAACAATCCGTGTTATTGTGAAATAAATTGTATAGTTAAATGGGTAATACATGTAAATTTAAACGGAACAAACCATTGTTACAGAGAGGTGATAATGGCATTTGTGTCATATCACTCGTGAATATATTTGTTGGTAGAGGTTGAGTGTTTGGAGTTTGAAACAGACAAGCAGCTGCCACAGTTGAGTTTCCAGTACATGTAGACACTGTTGTTGTTGTAAATTAATTGTCAATTGATAATAACTAAATGTAAATTAATTGAAAAATTAAAAGTGGCAGTATTAGTAAACTCACAATCTTTATGTCGCTCCTTCATCAGCAGTCTGCATTGTAACCGTGCATCTGTACAGTTTGACGGGCAATTCAAGTTTGTATTCGACCGAGCAGACAACGGTTTAGGCACTATAATAAAAGCAATTCAGTAAGATGCACCCCATTAATCTGATATGTAGTTTGATACATCGCAAAGTCTCTAATGCCTAATGTAAACGGAACTAACCGTTGATACATAGAGATGACGGTGGCATCCGTGTGATCCCACGTGTGATGTCACCTATTGATATTGGTTTACTTGATGAAGTAGCAGAGTCATTGGTTGATGACATTGAATCGTTTCGAGTATTTGTCGGCACTGATCATAAAGCAAGTATAATTATTGAAACTACTGAATAGAGGGTAGTAAAGAAAACATTCCCAAGGGTATAAAGTAGAGAACTCACAAACTGCCTGTCGTTCCTTCATAACTTGCCTCTGTTGCAACCTTGCCTCTCTAGAGTTCGATGGACAATTCATGTTTGTTTGTTTTTTCTTTATAGCTTATAGTCAAGGTGTGCAATGAGACCGTATAATGCAAGATTACACTGCTTTATTAAACAATTTGACATACTAAATGAAAATACGTAATAGTCCGTAACATGCAGTAGTATACATATATGTTTCATTCAGTTATTGTAATATTAGCAAACAATATATGTATGTGGATATCCACATGGATATCGACAATGTAGTTGACAAAATTGTAAAAGAAACTCTAACATCTGACGACAGTAGAACTTTATTTTCTCATAAATGGTCTTCTAAAATCAGACAAATAAACATGCAGGTTGATATGGACATGGTAAATTGAAATGTAAACTGAATAAGTTGTGCTTCGAACCTCGTACAGGAAACCGATGTATAATTAACGCTAAGTGAATGCGAACAGTTATATTGGATAAGTAGATCCATACATGCGGTTTAAAGGATTTACTTTTTACAGTACGAGTATACGTTATTACCTGTAGTGCAAAGATGAAGCGGCTGTGAATTCGAATAGCCTGAAGGCTGTGCAGATCGGAAAGACAGTAGCGCTGAAATAGGAATCCAACCAATCCCTGGAATACCAGACAAAGATTAAAATATGTGGGGGGGTGTCGACTGTATGTAAATCGAGCGGTTAGAATCAAATATTATGGAAGTAAATCGAACTTAAACGAAGCATTGTAGGTTTTCGAACGATTACCTAGAGGTTGAGCTGTTTGGTTCAAAGGGTACCGCGAGTCAGTCCGGAACGTTGGAAATCAGAGTCCGCCTTCAAGAAGGATGGAGGTGTATACTGCAACCGGTGTAAGGATGAAGACGATGTCTGAGAACGACAGTATGCAGGATATCCGGGAGGTAGATAACGGCCGCGTGCGCAGACAACCGTAACCCTAGCTCATCAATATACTTACCCCGACCCAAACCTGGATAACCCTAAATCGGCGAGAACGCAGTAGAAATCAGGTCGTGGCGGTCGGCGGAGGACAGCTGCTAGATATGTGGTTGGCGATGAAACATGGGGCGTTCGAGGGATCGAGAGGGCGAGATGGGCGAGGTTTCAGTCGGACGAGGTAGCGGGAGGCAGATGAAAACTTTTGACTCTCGCGGTGTGCACGGGAATGAAGTGGGAGACGAGGCGGGGACAGTAGGCGTGGAGCTGTGTATGAGCGGCACGTAAGATATTACAGACATGGAAGCACCGGAGAGTGACACGTGTAGGTAGGAAAGCCAGGATTAGTAGATATAGTAGATTTACATATGTGAAGACAAGGAGATAAAAAAGAAGTCCATAACCCAACAAGACAACCCGAGGTCAATCTCATTTGAGGAGGTCGACCTTGCTTACGACAAACCTGTACCATGCTCGAACTGGATGGAGAGATGAACTAGAACCCAAGGCCAGTGACGGAAGATCCTTAGTGTGATGAAGATGATGATCTTGTGTTGCGACTGAGGTCGGATAATGCGGAACCGAGTCGAGGGGGAGTCGAAGCCGAGCCGTCGATCGACGATCAACGCCGAGTGGATGTCAAGAAGGAACGCAACTGAGTGAATGGAAGTAGTCAATCATGATTGAAGATCTGGCTCGGAGAATCGACGATCTAGCAAGGTCGGTCGAAGACAATGATGTTCTGATCTGACGTCGAGATCAAAATTGAAGATGTCGAGTGATGGACTCTTGTTTTTGTTGCTGGTTCAATTTAGAGGGGACAACAGATGAGACCTTGAATTGCCCCATTACTTTGGATCAGGGATATAGGTGAACGCACACCATGTGCTCGACGTTTTTCCTCAATGAATTCGAATCAAGGGAAGGGAGAGTAAGGGTTCCTAGTTGCGATGAGTATGGTTGTAGTTTGTCTTGCATCGGTTCAAGCAAGGTATGGCCATGAGTTCGGCTAGTTTGAGTCTTTGATGAAGCCTAGTTATGATGTTGGTTAAAGACCAGGAGTCTGGCCGAGCTCACCCTTCTGCAATCTGATCAAGGAGGTGATCTTGGGTTTCTGAATGAATATTTTTTCATGATTGTTGTTGATAAATTCTTATCAATGTAGGAGAGTGCATATGATGATGTTTTTATAATAACGTTGTTTCGGTTGCAGCTTTAATTAACTGAGAAAGTGGTAGAATTAGTTGGAGAAGTTTATTGAGGGCCTTAGTGACCGAAACCCGTCCGTTAGACCGACTCGACAATTTAGCAAAGTGAGTGTGAATTAAAGTTTACTTAATTTTGTGCTCCCCGCAAGCAGTTGGGGTGGCGTAGGGGTTGAGGTTTGGGTCGTGCGTCGCGAGGTCAAGTGGCGCATTTATTTCCTTTGATGTGTTGTAAATAAAACAAGTTTTTAAAAAAAATGTTTGCTTAATTTTGTTTTTGGATTTAAATACCCACCACCATTTTAATTTCGACGCATGCGTTTATTTGCTCAATATTTTATTTTCATATTGGACATGTTATGTTGTATTGGGCTTGTACTGGTCCGCCTGTTTTGTGGGCCTTTTGCTTACTGTCCCACTTGTGACATGCTGGCGATCCGTGTTTTCATTGTTCCTTTCTCCCACTGTTGATCACTATTGCCGCCCCTCTGCATCTGGTTGTCCATTTGTTCTCTGGTAGTTTGAGCGGCTGTTGGATGGGTAGTTCGGCATGGTATCGCGGCAGCCGTTGTTTGGCTAGGCGGTTACACGCTGCAGGGCTTGGCAGGGGAATTGATGACCCCCTGCAGCAGCGGATTTTCTGAGATCTGGAGAACTCTCTTTCAACTTGTGCTTCGCTGGAGATCCTCGCTTTCTCACGATGGTTTTGGAGCGACTTGGTCTTCTTCCCCATTAGTGGGTTTCAGATCAGTTGTGCCTGCCGGACTTCGCGCATACTGTCGGTGTGCGGCTCTGGTGGAGTTTCATCGTCTTCCTTCCCCGAGAAGATGTGTGACCAACCTTAAGATCCGAAGAGGCCTGTCCACACCGCGTGAGCGCATCCTCCGGTGAGTTCCTTCGACACTGCAATGACGATCTCCCAAGAACTTCAAGAGAACCGGACTGCCGGACCTCCGAGTCTGGCACGGTAAGTTTTTCATTTCGATTCTCTGCTTGTGCGTTTCCTGGTTCTTGTTGCAATTCTCTGCTGCTTCTGTTTCGATTGTGTTCTTTGTTCTGTTGTAACCTGTAATCCGTTTTTTGGGCATTTAATAAAAGGTATGTGTGTGTGGTGTTCTTGCCATGCAGTAGGTCCCATAAGGGACCGAAGCACGTTAAATAACTGTGTCGATTTACTACTTTCTTTACCGTCTTGCATCTGGTTTCCGGTTCTGGTATTAGCACTGTCAAATTCCATAGTTCCAAATTCTGTCGTTGAATTCTGTGGTTGCTTGGTTCTGTTTGTATCGCCCTCCAGTCACAACAAGTGGTATCAGAGCCTCTATGGCTTACCCGTGGTCTTTGTTTTCGATTCCTGCTTACAGTTTCTTCAATTGTTGTTTCTTGCGTTCTGCTTACAGTTTTGCCAATTCTGGTTTCTTGCATTCTGCTTACAGTTTTGCCAATTTTGGTTTCTTGCATTCTGCTTACAGTTTCATTAATTTGGGTTTTCTTGCCTTTATTTTCTACATTCATATCTCTGTTTAATTTGTGTCTGTTTAATTGATTTCTGTTTGTTATTGAAACCATTGTACCCATTGAAATTCTCTGCATTCTATATCTCACGATGCTTGTATACCTAGTGAGATTGGTCAGTTCTTGGGGGGCGTACGCCTAACGTTGTCCCCAACCACTCGACATCTACTCATTTGGATAAACATGTATACATTGCGATACGAAATCGAGAAATTCGTTAGAGACAACGATTTCAATTTATGGTGAATTAAAATGAAGGCATTACTTGTTCAACACGGTTTAATAGATGCCCTATCTGGGCCTACGAAACCCGTTACAACTTTTAATGAAACTGGCCAGACCATTATAGAATACCAACAAGTTCCCTCTGACATACTTGTTAAGGCCCATAACTCCCTTTTACTTTCCTTCTGTGATAAGGTCCTTAGAGAAGTGCCTTATGGGTCCACCGTTGTAGGAATTTGGCTTAAACTTGAAAAATTATACATGACTGCTTCATTAATAGGAAGACATTACAAGAAACATCATATGTTTACTTTCAAAATGAGGCTTGGTACTTATGTAAAAACCCATTTAGATGAGTTTAATAAAGTCATGTTACATTTAGCCAATATTAATGTTTCCGTAGATGATGAGGATCGGCCGATGATCCTTTTAGCCAATGATCCTCTTGATCTCTCTTGACAATAGCTACAACACACTTGTTGAGACCACGATGTATGGCCACAACTCTTTAACTTTAGAAGTTAAATCAACTCTTCTGTCTAAGGGATTGCATTCTAGACCTAAGATAAAAGGTGAGACTGAAAGTTTGTTCACAAGGAGACCTCAAATTAAAGGTAAAAAGAAATAGTTCAATAGAGAAAAAAGTAATAGTAGTAAAGAACCCACACTGAGGACTACTTCCAAGGATAGAAAAGTCACATGTTTTCATTGTGGTAAACCCGGGCACATTAAACGCGTCAATCGGACGCCCGGTCTGAGAGATATTGACATTTTCGTCCTAGGGGCCCGGTTGGTTTTTAAGGCAAAACCAACCCGACCGCACTCCACCTGCGTCCAAACCTCGGGCGGAGTATGCCAAAAGATCCGTCTCACTTAGAGGAATTCAACAAAGCTGACGACACGTCAATCGGACGTCCGTAGCTCAAGATATGAGCGTTTCCGCTCTGAGGGCCCGGTTGGTCTCGTGTACGAACCAACCCGGCCGGACTCAAAGTATTCCGAAACCTTGAGTGCGATATACCGAAACGACCGTCTCGATCCAAGGATCGCGTTGCCGCCGACGGCGGGTCGTTTGGAGGCACGAAGCTCAAGTTACGGGCGTTTGAACGAAAACGTCCGAAGAAGGGGGGTACGGGCCCGGGCCGACCCCCCCTGGGTCGGCCCGAACCGGGTCGACCCGAACCGGGTCGAACCGACCCGGGTCCGACCCGGTTGGACTGGTCCGGCCCGGCCAGGGCGCGGCCCGGCCGGTCGGACCGGCCTGGCTCGGCTCGGCCGAGCGGCCGAGCGCCAGGTGCCGCGGGCGTTGACCCGCGGCCTGAGGAAAGTCGCGGCCCGCGTGGGCCGCGCTGGCGAACCGCGGACGCGGCTGAGCCGCGTCCCGCCTGGACGAACCGGACCCGCGCGGCCGCGGGTCCGTCGGCCGCCGCCGCCGCGGCTGAAGCCGCGGCGGGCTCGTCCGACGGTGCGCCGGGGCGCCATCGCCTCCGGCCGCCGGCGCCGCCGCGCCGGCGACCCGCGCCGCCGGCAACTTCCGCGGGCCGCCGGCGTCGCTCCGGTGGCCCGTTTTCCTTCCCGTCTGCACCGTTGCTCCTCCCGGGATCCGTTCTTTACTGCGGGATCGTCAAACGTCTGCTGCGGCACGTTCCATCGTCGACCGTCAAATTCGCACAAAACGAAGAACGGCGGAGGGTCGTCGGGCCGTGTTCGTTTGGCCCGCACCCTCCGCGTTAGAGATAAACAACCGGGAGAAAATTATTCCACACAGGAAACAACAATTTTTAATAAGATTAAAAATTGTTCACAAAAACGGTTCTTTAATTTCTTTAAGAAACATAGACGGGAATTAATTTAAAAGGGGTAATTCCCATAATGAAATCCCTACCTTGATGATCGTCGCGCGCGGGCGTTCTTCGCGGATAAGATCGTCGCGGAAGAGAGGGATCGTCGCGTCGTCGCAGGGAGGCGTCGCGTCGTCGCGGAAACCGGCGTTGAGTCGGCGAACTCAACGAACCAAGAACAACAGATTTAAATTATAATTAATTAAATCTGTGTTTAAACCCAAAGAAAAGAACCTTGAGCGGAAATCCGAAATCACTCACCTCAAATGGTCGGTGATCGGAGATCGGAAGAACGTCTCGGACGAAGGCGTCGTCGATTTCCGGGTTCGGTGTTCTTCGCGTTCTTCGCGTTCTTCGCGAGGGAGCTGAAGAAACAGGGATCCTCTCAAATCTTTTCAAAAGATTTTGGGTTGGTCTTATTTTATTAACATGCCAACACACGAAAACAAGTTAAGAAACGATTGAATTAATTCGTTGAATTAATTCAACGAAAGAAACAGGCCATTTAATTCACGAAAGAAACAGCCCATTTAATTCACGAAAGAAACAGCCCATTTAATGGTCTGTTAAGAATTTAGAAAACGCGTCGGTTGACTTCATTAAGACGGGTTTTCACGGGTGCGTTTCTTAGCGGAAAGAAACGGCGGGGCTCGTGCGGGCCCCACCTCACAAATATCCTACCAAGGGGGTAGGATATTTCTGGATAGCATCCTATCCAGTTCAACTCAGTTCAAGCCGCCTTTAAGTGGCTTCAAGTGGCTTCCAAGTGGCTTAAGTGAAATAAAATAATGTTGTCGCAAAATTATTTTATTTCTTAACTTTAAGCCCGAAAATTAAAAACCACACCCGAGCAAACACAACTCCGGAAGAGGCGTTTCTAAGCGAATACCGGCGCTGCGATTTCATCGGTGTCCTCAGAATTCGATTCCGGGCACCGGTTCAAAAGTTAGAAAAACCCGCTCGTCCGTTCACTGATCGTACCCGAGCCAAATTTCGGAAATTGATTCCGGGCGCACCGGGCCTCGGAATCAGGTGCCGTCAGAAACTGCGCTCTTGTAAAATTCCAAAGAAAATTAAGAAAAAAAATTTCCTTGAAATTTACGGGTCTTTACACCCGAGTTTAGGAACCTCAAGTGCGAGTTAGAACACAAACAACCCACTGACTAGTCTCTTTTGGTTGACTCAGGCTATGGCACTGTTGAAGTCCTGAATGTGTCCATCCAAACACTCAATCAAGAGGCTGTTCTTTTCACATGTGTCCATATAGAGTCTTTTTTAGAGCTGGTTGAGAAAGTGGAAGGGGATGTCCTCTTAGGAAACAATAAGAGGTGCAAGGTTGAGGGCAAAGACTCTGTTTCAATAGAGTTAGATGATCAATCCATCATCACCCTACTTGATGTAAGGTGGGTCCCCAACCTTCAAAGAAACTTAATCTCTTTAGGGGTCCTTGATCAAAAAGGATTTACCTTTAGATCCGAAGCAGGTTGTATCAAGATCTCTAAAGGATCAAGAACAACCATAAAAGGACCTCTCACTAATGGGTTATATGTTTTGAATGGCAAGACCCATTTAAGATAATTGGGCGGTGTTTACAATACAAACACTGATAATACTATGTTATGACATAGAAGATTGGGGCATGTAAGCTCCAAAGGCTTAGAGGAACTCAACAAGCAAGGGTTGTTGAGTGACATCACACATGCTAATCTTCCATTCTGTGAAGATTGTGTGATGGGAAAATCCAAAAGGGTGAGTTTCAATATATCCTCCTTCAAAGCTGCCACCCCCTTTGAATACATCCATTCAAATTTGTAGGGGCCAATAAGGGCCACCTCTCATGAAAGATTGGATTTACATCTTAAAAAATAAATCTGATGTTTTCCGAACCTTAAAAACACGGAAAGCTTCAGTTGAAAATCAAACCGGAAAGAAAATTAAAACCAGGAGGATGGACAACAGGTTTGAATATCTGTCTATAGAGTTCATTCATTTATGTGAATTTGAAGGAATTAAAAGGCATAAGACTGTTAGAGTAACTCCCCAACAGAATGACCTAGCAGAGATGATGAATAGGACTATTCTAGAACAAGTCTAGAGCATGCTTGCATGCTCAGGCCTCCCCAAATCTTTTTGGGCCGAGGCCTGCAACACTGTTGTTTACCTTATTATCAATAGATGTCTCTCATCTGTGAATCAGTTCAAAACTCCTGAAGAACCATGGATTGGTAAGTCCCCATCTTACTCTTACTTAAGGGTCTTCGGTTCTATAGCCTATGCTCATGTCAAGACTGACAAATTAGAACCAAGAGCACTCAAGCCCATATTTGTTGGTTATCCCGAGGGAGTTAAGGGATACAAACTTTGGGTTGATAAACCGGGATACTAGAAATGCATCATAAGTAGTGATGTGGTCTTTTACGAATCATCTTCTCTTAAGACCAAGACTGCCACACCTGGCAGTAATGAACCTGTCCTTGACAAGGCTGATGAAGTTGAGCCCCCAGCTCACCTTGAGGCTGACGTTTAGCCTACTCCACCTTCTCTTCAGCCCACTGATGCAGTTGATTCTGAGACGACTTCCAGTTTAGATTCGGATTTTGAACCTTCTGCCCCTCATCAGGATTATCAGTTGACCCGTGACAGGCAAAGGAGAGTCCCCAAACCACATGCTCGCTTCAGCCAGTATGATATGACTTCGTATGCCTTTCATGTGGCCTAAGATCTTATTGATGATGATCCTCAATCTTATAGGCAGGCTTTAAAAGACAAAGACTCAAAGTAGTGAGTCTTTGCCATGAATGAAGAAATGCAGTCCTCAAGGAAGAACCCTACTTGGGATGTTATAAACAAAACAACTAACACCAAAGTAATTGGTTCCAAATGGATTTTCAAAAGAAAGGAGGACAACACTGAGGGAAGTAAAATCAAATTTAAAGCTAGGCTAGTTGCAAAGGGCTTTCTTCAGAGAGACAAGGAGTTGATTACTATGAAATATTTTCCCCAGTTAAGCATTTTTCCATTCAGCTTTTGTTAGCTTTTTCTGCTTATAATGACTTTCATATAGAGCAATTAGATGTTAAAACTGCTTTTCTATATGGTGATTTGAATGAAAAGATTTATATGAAACTTCTTCATGGTTTTCCTGCTGAATTCAAACCATCAATTATGTCTTCTGAATAAATTCTCTATGGCCTGAAACAAGTCTTTAGGCAGTGGTACTTGAAGTTTGATTCATTCATGTTAGGTCGCAAGTTCATTAAGAGTCGGTATGATGCTTGTGTTTATTTTAAATCAACTAAAACCTGTATCATTTATCTGCTATTGTATGTCGATAACATGCTCATTATTTGAAAAGATATAAATCTGATTTCTTCTATTAAATCCCAATTGAAAACCACTTTTGAAATGGACTTAAGTGCAACCAAGCAAATCCTAGGTGTTGAAATCATAAGAGACAAACCAAACAAATTACTTTATCTATCTCAGCATGCTTATATTTTAAAAGTTTTAAAGAGGTATATGTTTGAATATCTCAAGCTTGTTATAATATCCCTATTTCACAACATTTTAAATTGTCTTTGACTCAAGCCCCTACAGCTGAAGATGATATTAATTTTATATCTAAAATTCCTTATGCTAACATAGTCGGTAGAATAACGTATTCTATGATTTGTACTCGACCTGATATTGCATTTTATATCTACACTCTAGGTAGATTCATGGCTACTCCAGGGAAGCTACATTAGCATGCTTAGGTGCAACCAAGCAAATCTTGGGTGTTGAAATCATAAGAGACAGACCAAACAAATTACTTTATCTATCTCAACATGCTTATATTTTAGAAGTTTTAAAGAGGTATATGTTTGAATATCTCAAGCTTGTTATAATATCCCTATTTCACAACATTTTAAATTGTCTTTGATTCAAGCCCCTATAGCTGAAGATGATATTAATTTTATATCTAAAATTCCCTGTGCTAACATAGTCGGTAGCATAATGTATTTTATGATTTGTACTCGATCTGATATTGCATCTGTACTCAGATTCATGGCTACTCCAGGGAAGCTACATTAGCATGCCCTTAAGTGGCTCCTTTGGTATCTTTCCTGTAATTCTAATATATCTTTGTGCTGTGGTAGAAATGAAGATACTACTAAACTTCTCTGTGGTTTTGTTGATGCTGACTATGTTGGAAATGTTGACACTCATAAATCTTTAACAGGTTATGTGTTTACTGTTTTTGGAGGTGACATTTCCTGGAAGTTGTTGCACTTTCAACTACAGAATCTATATACATTGCTTTAACTAAGGTAGTTAAAGAAGTCATATGGATCAAAGGTGTGTCTTCTGAACTTTGTATTTATAGTTTTGTTATCAATGTTTATTCTAATAGCTAGTCAGTAATCCATTTATCTAAAAATTTAGTTTTCCATGGTATGTCTAGGCACATAGATATCAGATTACATTTTATTAGAGATGTTGTGGAATCATGAACCGTGTGTATCAATAAGATGCACACTAACATAAACCCAGCTGATAGTTTGACTAAAGTCGTGGTTCTGTCTAAGTTTAAATTCTATTTAGATAGGCTAAACTTGGTTCCGGTTCTATGGCCCTAGGTGCAAGAACATTACTAAATTTAATTAAAAATGGTGGAGATTTGTGAATTAAGGTTTGCTTAATTTTGTTTTCATATTAAATTTGGATTTAAATACCTGATGCCATTTTAATTTCGACCCATGCGTTATTTTCTAAATATTTTATTTTAATATTGGATCTGTTATGTTGCATTGGGCCTGTATTGGGCCACCTGTTCTGTGGGCCTTTTGTTTACTGTCCCACATGTGACATGCTGGAGATCCGTGTGTTTTTGCTGTTCCTTTCTCCCACTGTTGATCACTATTGCCGCCCCTCTACATCTAGCTGCCCATGTGTTATCTGGTTGTTTGAGCGGCTGTTGGATGGGTAGTTCGACGTGGTATCGTGGCAGCCATCATTTGGCTAGGCAGTTACACGATGTAGGGCTTGGCAGGGGAATTGATGACCCCCTGTAGCAGTGGATTTTATGAGATCTGGAGAACTCTCATTCAACTTGTGCTTCGCCGGAGATCCTCGCTTTCTCATGATAGTTTTGGAGCGTCTTGCTGGTGGTCTTCTTCCCTATTAGCGAGTTTCAGATCGGTTGTGCCTGTCAGACTTCGCGCATACCGCTGGTGTGCAGCTCTGGTGGAGTTTCATCGGGTTCCTTCCCCGAGAATATGTGCGGCCAATCTTAAGATCTAGAGTCCAATCCACACCGCATGAGCACATCCTCTAGTGAGTTCCTTCAATACTGCAATGACGATCTCCCAAGAACTTCAAGAGAACCGGACTGCCAGACCTCCGAGTCTGGCACTGTAAGTTTTTTATTCCGATCCTCTGCTTGTGCGTTTCCTTGTTCTTGTTGCAATTATCTGCTGCTTCTATTTTGATTGTGTTCTTTGTTCTGTTGTAACATGTAATTCTTTTTTTGGGAATTTAATAAAAGGCGCACGTGTGTGTGGTGTTATTGTCGTGCAGTAGGCCCCCTAATGGACCAAAGAACGTTAAATAACTGTGTTGATTTACTGTCTTGCATCTGGTTTCCAGTTCTGGTATTAGCATTGTCAAATTCCATAGTTCCAGATTCGGTCCGTTGAATTTTGTGGTTGTATGTCTGCATTGCCCTCCAACCACAACAGTGAGGCAGTGTGGTAAATCAGTTGTAGGGTGAAAAAATAACAGAACTCTGTTAAAGAAGAGGGAGGAGGCATTTTTATGACAAACTCATTTTAGAGGGAAAAAATAATATAACTCACATCAAGGCTCTGGAGCTGGGAGCATGAGGATTTTTCTTGAAGCATGATCCAGAGCATTAACAGGAGAGGAATTTGAAGATAATGCCGAGGGAGCTGGACTTCAACTCAAGAGAGAAGAAGTTATATTTCTCTTCTCATAATATTCTTTTGAATCTTTATTTGATTATGTTCGTGTTGTGCTATTAAATTTTTGGAACATGCACTGGAATTAACATTTGTATGTGGGGAAATAATTTGTTGTGGTTCGTCAATTCAATCATCCTCTTCCTTTCATCTTCAAATCTACAAACTATTCTTCTTGACCTTCTGTGATTTGTTTCATTTGTTTCATTTGTTTCTTTATTTCATGTTCAAGAAATCGAAGTATAATTATGGCTATTTAGAAAAAAAAATTCTCATTACAAAATAAAGATAGTTTGAGCAATGATGCTTGAAGAATAGACATTCATAGGTGAATGGGAGTTTGTCTTGTGAGTGACTGTCTCTATTTATGGATCTTGTTGCATATATTTCATGAGAATTATCTCTTCAAAATAAAGATAGTTTGAGCAATGATGCTTGAAGAATAGACATTCATAGGTGAATGGGAGTTTGTCTTGTGAGTGACTATCTCATTTATACGCATCACCTTTTAGCATTCTCCTGCTCATTAACATAGATTAGGTCTTACCTCACTAACACTAAATTTTCACTTTATATATCCTTCAGTCACATTGTTCACACACATCATTCATCATTTTAGTTCTTGTTTTCAGTAGTTTAAGGAATTAAATAATACCCTTGGGTCATCTCGCCTTCCTTCCCTATGGATCGACCTTGGTTGCTGATATCTAGTGAGAGTGGGAGGTATAAATTGTAATTTTGAGAGTATCAATGATCGTGGTCATCAGAATCCAACATACACATGGGTCATTCCAGATTTATGTGAGTGATTCGTAGATTGTTTATTGGTATTAAAGGGTGTAACCCCTCACACCTAGTTAGTTTTGATACCATGGAACCAATTTCCATCCCGTGTGGATTGAGAACATGCCTTGAGATTTTTCGAAGAACAGTTTGGGTGCTTGGTCTAGGGGTGAGATAGGTTTGTTCTGTAACGACCTGAACTTTTATAAATGAAATTTCATTTTTTAAATGTCTTAATAAGAAATGGAATTATATTAAACACAAACACTACTTTGATTTTTTGACCATTATAAGTTATATCCATTCGGATTTAAAAGATTGTTAAACATCATAATCATTGATAGTATAGACATTTTAAAGTGACTGTATGACTAGTATATATATAAGGTTAGGATGAATCCAATTGACATAGACAAATGAAGCGATGACCTCTACTAGTAGGATTGTAATCTTTGGAACCCATTTATCGAAGCTTCCGAGGGAGATAACATTACTGAGCTTTTCACTTGACCAATCCCAATTTGAGATTCAACAACTAAAATATGTGCAAAACCATTTATAGGAGAAGTTTAAACTTATCGAAATCACAACCCAAACCACGTTCGCCGAACCACCCCAGAAAAATCTCACCATCGCACTCTTTACCCTTAGTGAATTTACTGTTATAATAAAGAACAATGTATCTAGACCCTAAAAGTATGAATTGATATAATTTCTTTTAATAGGAAAATGATTATATTTATCCCTTTTATTAATAATTTATAAATGAATAAATAACGAGTTTGATAAAAATAAGATTTTGATATAATGAACTACAAATCATGTTTTTGGAAAATATATAGTTTCAATCAAGACACTAATGAATTCATGAAATTTTGTAATGGCTTTTTTAATAAAATATTCTTATTAAATAATGTTTATTGAAATATAAATTATAATATAATTTTATGAAGTCAAATGAAATTTTTATTAAGGACTGAAAACTTTTATTGTAAAAAAATCAGTATTTTTCATTAAATGGGGATTTTTGATTTAAAATTGTAAATTATCATATTTAGAGAATTATTTTTGAAATAAGCAACTTGAAGTTATCCAATGGTGATTTTTTTTTCATAATTTTCCGAGTGGATTTTTTGGGTAAAAATTAAATATGGTATAAATATACTGTATGTATTATGACATCATAAGGGCACAAAAGTGATGTAATATATGCTATAAAAGGTATCCATGATCAATATATATTTTCCCTTTAAAATAATTTATTATTGAAGTTATTTGATTGATTTTACAAAGCCTTAATGAATCCTTTAATTTTTTTTTATATATTTTAAGGTTTTAAAATCAATTCTTTATGAGCACAACTCACTTCCACATCTCTAAGGGTATTATTTTGATGATATCGGTTCTTAAATGTGTAAAGTAATGAAAACCACTCCACTTTGGTAGAAACCATGAGCAAAACTATGAGATAGTTTGTGGTTTTGATTACTTTATCATATAGTCTAAAATCTATGTTTGGAAATTAATAAAGAATTTCCCTCTCTTTTTCTATATATACCCAAACAAAATCCATTTCCTCTTCACTTAAAACCCTTATAGCACGACATTGCTCCACCCTTACCTCTCTAGAGACCTCCCAAGGTGCCCCTAAGCTCTCAAGAGGCTCCTCCCAAAAATTTAGAAGTGCCATCTCAAGGTAAGGGATCCCCTTCTCCCCTTTATTCAAGTACCTTATTTGTCTTATACCTTTTAATTTCCAATTGTTCATGTTGGAATATGATTTCACATATCTCTATTATTTTACTTATGTTGTCCATGTGACGAGTGACCCATTTCACTCCCATTAAACTCTCCCATGAACCTTTATGTACCATCGTTATGCTTTTGAAATTATTCTGTGATTTTTTGATGACAAAAAATTGAGCAGTGAATACCCATCCTCATTTTTCACTCAATGGTATTTGTAACAAACCAGCCTGAGTCAACTAGAAAATTCATCCAAGATAGTCCACCACATGATGAGATACAAAAAATAACCAAAAGTCTCATGTAAAACTGAAGAAACATCAAAGTACGACACACAAGAAAGGAATACATATACATGAGACATACAAAGACAAGCCAAATAGGCCAAACCAGAAAGATAAAGCGGACTAGACTAAACAAGTCTCCATGCGACCATCCGTCACCACCAAACCATCCCACTAAAAATGCGACATATGACAAGAGAAACTGACATGATACATGATGCCCTTCCCTTTCCTTGAGTCCTGCAAAATAATATTTACAACTATCCAAAGGAAAAAGTGGGGTGTGAGCACAAAGCCCAGTAGAATATCACCAAAGAATCTATAGAAGTTCTAATATTAAGAATGCATAAGTTATAACAAAAAATCCATTTTATTAAGTTTTTTCACAAATAAAACCATTTGTAAAGAGTTATTGGTTTTCCATAAATGCCTACCATATTCACAAAATCTAGGAATATATCAGGCATAAAAGAAAAATAGGTAAACTAAACATGTGAGAAAATATCCATGAAATAAACCATAATGCGATAAACCAGGTATAAAAGACAAATCATATCATTTGGGATCTAGTCAATGAGAATACGTACTAGACATAAAAGAATCCTAAACCAGACATATGTTGGTTCCAACTAACATCGAGTCCTTCCACAATCTCTTGATATCACAAAATTAACTCATAATGGTGTCATACACACTAGGGTTATCTATGTCTGTTTTTTGACGCACCCAAGGTTCCCAATGTGTTAATTTTGTCCAAAACCATTTCTAAAATCCATGCTCACATTTAATAAAAACCATTTTTTCATCAAATCAAACCCATTTCAATCAACAACCCAAAGGGGCCAACAAGAACATATAGAAATTCAAGAATTAGAAAAACTTGTATAGATACACCTACCACAAGAACTATGGAAACCTACTCGCCTTCGATAATGGATATTGAAAAATGATGGACCGACCTTCGAAAGACAAGACCTGACAAGAAACTAAAAAGGATCAATAGAAAACACCAATCGATCACGAATATGGATCACAAACGTAGCCAATGCCACCGTTGTGACCAAAAGAAATGAAGAAGCAGAAGGAACACTTACCAGGGATATACGACACAACTGCCACATGAGTCAAACACCGAACGAAGTAATCTTGAAGGAGGGAGATGACCCAAAATCACCCAAAATCACCCAAAATCACCCAAAATCACCCTAGGGTTCAAGAGGAAATCTTGTTCATTGAATAGAAAAAATCTGGCGTGTAGTGTGTTTAAGACTACTAGACCCGAGGAATTCATGCTGTGAATCCCTTTCATGTCGTGAAATCTCAAGAATTATAAATATGCCAAAAAGGCATCTCTTTAGGTTAAATTAAATCCTGATTGATGTTTTCACACCATGCAATGTTTTCACAGCTTGTAAAATTTTAACACCCTATACAAGACTCATGAAATCTTCCCTATAACAGATTTAGGTCATGTAACCCATTCACAACGTGAATGTGTCTAATAGGTAGTTCTCAACCCATTTTTCTATAGAAAACCTTCAAAACAAAACTTAAGGCTCTCCAGACCCAAGGATCATCCTCTTAATCCATTTAAAAATTTATACTCGGACTCTATTAATCCAAACAAACATACATCCCCAGAATTCAGGTCATTTTCCCCAACAAAGGATCTATATTCCTGAAAAGCCACAATGCACCCAAACAAAAAAGGGAAACCAAAACAAAAGTCAAAGAATACCTAAAGGGAGGAAATAGGTTGTTACAATCTCCCCACCATAAACAATTTATGTCCCCAAAATGTCCTCAAGATCATGGACTCACAAAAAGTGAATGCCACTGCTACCTCATCAATAATTTGCATTCCCACATCTTGTGGCTATCTTGTTTGCACTGCCATAGTACACAAACCAAATGAATCATTTTTCCACGCAACACATTCTCTCGACGATCAATAACAAGAATTGGTTTCTCAGCCATAGTGATGTCGATCTCAAGATCAATATCTTCCCATTAAATCACACAAGATGGATCTAGTCGATACCTCATCAGCTGGGAAACATGAAACACATCATGGATGGAAGTCAAATGAGATGGTAAGTCCAACTGATAGGCCAAATTTCCCTTTCATCCAATGATTTCAAAGGGGACCACAAACCACCGTGCCATCTTACCCTGATTACCCAACCGAAGATGTCCCAAGTGAGGTGAAACTCTAATAAAGACTTGATAACCAAACTCAAACTCCAGCGGCTAGTGACGATAGTCTACATAATATTTTTGATGACTCTGTACCACTATCAATCTCTTCCGGATCAACCGCATCCTCTTTGTTTTCTCCTAAACAAGACTCATCCTAACCAAAGACCGCTCTCCAAAATCTTCCCAACATAAGGTAGATCTACATGGATTCCCATACAAAGCCTCAAAGGGTGCCATTTTGATCAAGGTATGATAACTATTTTTATTGGAAAACTCAACTAAAGGAAAATGCTTTTCCCAAGAACCACCGAAATCAAGAACCTAAGCCTAGAGAAAATCCTCAAAAACTTGAATATCTCTCTCTATTTTCCCATTTGTCTGTGGATGATATGCCATGTTCAATTTCAACTGGGAAACCATCACATCCTACAAACCTTTCCAAAATCTAGATGTGGACCTCGGGTCCCTTTTAGAAACAACCACAGAGGGAACCCCATGAATTATCATAATCACTCAAACATAAATGTCCCCAAGACACTCCACTTTCATCATCTCCTTGATAGGTAGGAAATGCACCGATTTCATGAGTCGATATATGATCATCCATATCACATCCTTCCCACTAGGAGTCCATGGAAAATCAATGTCAAAGTCCCTAGAGATCTCATCCCATTTCCATATCAGAATAGGTAAGGGCTGAAACAAACCAGTTGGTCTCTGGTGTTCTACCTTAATTCTTAGATAAGTATGACACCATGATACAAAATCCATAATCAAATATCACATCCTTGAACACCAATACTGATGTTTCAAATCATGATACATCTTAGTAGTACCTAGTTGTAAATACCAACAAAAACAATGTCCATTGTCCATCAACTCTTGTCTCAGAGAAAAAGGAACAACCAACCTGTTTTGAAAACACGAAGTTCTACTGGGAGATCGAGACCACTCACCCAATGTCTCCCCACTATAAAGGATTTTACTAAAGCTTTAGCACATGAGGTTAGATATGTACTCGAGATGAACTCGCTCATCAAACAAAGATTCAGCATTCATCGAAGCAAAAAATACATGCACGCCAACTTCTCCTATTCCCAATCTCATATCAGCAAATAAACTCATTAGATACCACTCTTCCACTTATTCCTTCACTACTTGTGTCAATAATTTCCTACTTAGCATAGTGACCACATTCCCTTTTCTATGAGTATAAGAAATATCAAAATCAAAATTCTGGAGATACTTCAACCAGCATCTCCGTTGCAAGTTCAGATCCCTCTGAGTGAAAATATACCTCAGACTCTTATGATCATAATATAACATAAACCATTCCCCAAAGAGGTAGTGATTCCACGTTTTGAGTGTATGCATAACCACTGCCAAATCAAGATCATGTGTAGGGTAGTTATTCCAATGAGGGTATAACTAGAGAGAGACAAAGGCTACCACTCATCTCCCCTTCATCAAGACACACCCCAAACCTATATCAGAAGCATAATAGAAAACATCATAACCCAAACCTGGTTCAAGAAGAATCAAAACTAAAGATAAATTCAATATCATGTTAAGTTCCTCAAAATATATCAGACACTTTTCACTCCACTCAAAATTTACACCATTTCAGGTTAAATCAATCATCAAATATGCAAGCCTAAATAAGTCCCAAAAAAACACCTATAATAACCAACCTAAGCCAAGAATATTCTAATCTCAAACACATTTCTAGGACGCTCATCCACATAAAGACGTATGATGTTCCTATCTGCAAACAACAATTATTTTATTCACTATCCTCATGCTCACAGCTCCAAAGCCTTAATGTTAGCTCTAGGACACTCATCCACATAATTGAAGTCAATCTCACATTAAGTTCCTCAAAATATATCCAACACTGTTCATATTCACCACTTGTTTCTTTTATGTGGTGTATATAATTCCCATGAATGTATTTTATGATTATTATCCTAAAAAATTATGTTTATTTAAATATCCATGATAAGATCTTCTAGTAGAAAATCCACATTCATAAGTGTCATTGGATGTTCCTATCTGTGAATGTGTGTATTAGTCCTTAGAATTTAAGATTATTATTAATGGGTATTATGACTCACACACTTAGATGTATTGACAAAAACCGTGATGATATATTTTTGTGGCGAGGTAGGATATGTTGGGTGCATCATGAGTAATACTGCATTAATGAATAATGCGAGAAAAGATTTTTCACTTTTATGGAAGTAGATATCTCAGGACCTTTGATGGAAATGATATAGCCTATTATTCCTTTGGTGCATAATCATCCACATAAAGACGTTTGATCTCATCTCCTTCCTAATATTTCTTAACCACATTAAAATCCCCTTAGTTTGATGATAAGACCCACCCCCATTGGAAGCATCAGTATGAACCTGTGAGCCATTGGTGAAAGTGGACCCAACCTTACTGCCTTGGGACATCCTTTCACAAAAGCACTTCATATGGAGAGATTTTCCACAATGATGAAAAGTATTGGGAGCCTCTTTAAAATTAGGCTTGGTATGACCATGCCACCCACACTGATAGTAAATAACACAATGCTGTCTAGATTAATCCCCTAAAACTGGTCTTGAAGAAAACTAGCTACCTTTGTGCTTCCTTTTATTACTAGAAGATACACCCTGGCTGACGACATTACCAAATAAAGATCCTCCCAAACATGTTTTTCCATCTATGTTAGCCTTTTCTAAAGCTACCTTATCAACTATCTCTAAAAAGGTTGGAAGGAACATGAGAATCAATATTAACCAAATATTGGCCCTTAACCCCAACTCAAACCACCGATCCTTCATGTAATCATTGTTGACTAGCTCCAGCGATAAGTGCACCAACTCAACAAAACTAATGGAATAATCTAAAATGATATGATCTCCATGATATAAGTTCAAAACCTCCTAGGTCTTTTCCCCACATAAATTCTCAAGATAAATTTGATGGTTGAACATTTTCTTAAAAGATACACAGGTGATATCCTCATACAACTTAGCCTTGAAAATAGAGTCCCACCATCTCTATCCTATTCCTTCAAGAATATACATGGAAAACCCAACTTAGATTCCTTAGGAGACTTCAAAAAGTTGAATATACTCTTGATCCTCTCAAGAAAATCTTCAAATTCCTAGATTCCTTTGTCACCATAAAAGATAGGTGGACACTGCATTATAAATTATAAGCTGTGATTCACTGCTCATCCTGGGTTCCCGAAACCTACTTGATGCAGAGTCTGAATTGTGTGGATTACAGATTTTACCAAATAAGGGTCCACTGTAGGATTTTACTAAAGAATCTATCTCATAGCTTCCTCACTTGTATTTGGAAAATCTCTTCTTGGAGGCATTCTCTAAAAATCACAAGACAAAAAACCAATCAGTTATGAGAATATTCCAAAATCATAAGACCGACTTCAAGTATCAATATCAATGATTTAAAATGATAATAATTTAAAGAAATTATGAATTTTTTAAACAAGGACATCAAATTAAGAAAATAATTATTCCATTTAAATAAACCCCATATCTTGTTCATTCAAATAACCTCAACCACCAAGTCTCAAGATTTGAAAAAATACCTGACCACCCATGGTAGCTTGGATTCAAATATGAAAGTGAGATGGACAGGCCCTTTTTCCACACTTATTACCCAAATTATGATTTCCCTAACTCTAATCTACACAAATGTTGAACCAAACCCAGGTAGTGTCAACAATACTTCAGGGTAAGTATTCCCTCTAATACCAATTTATAACAAACCAGCCCGAGTCAATTAAACAAGTCACCCAAGATGGTCCACCACATGGTGATATATAGAAAATAACCACAAGTTTCATGTAAAACTGAAAAAATATCAAAGTACAACATAGAATAAAGGAAGAAATATCCATGAGATATATAATGACAAACCAAATAGGCCAAACCAGAAAGATAAATCATACCAGATTAAACAAGTCTCCATGTGACCATCCGACACCACCAAATCATCCCACTATGAAGGAGAAAGATGAAAAGAGAACCTGGAATGATACATGATGCACGTCCCTTTCCTTGAGTCTTGCAAAAAAAGAACTACAATTTCCCAAAGGTAAAATTAGGGTGTGAGAATAGAGCCCAGTAGGGTATCACCAAAGAATCAATTCAATGTATGTACTTTGAATTAGTCCAAGAAGCCTCTTGGATCTATCTGAACTGATCTTGATCCCTAGAATATAGGCTGCTTCACCTAATTCCTTCATGGAGAAGCCACAATGATGAAGCCACACCTCAAATCCGTGGTCGAACACATCAACGAAGAAAGAATCACCTTGGATGTAATTCTTTAATTAAATTAAATTAATTATAAACAAAATATGTCAATCCTTTCTTCTCGGTTCTAGGTTCTCTCCTTTGTATTTTATCTTTGATTCAATTTCGTGGATATTGGAATTTATCATCATATTGATCCCAAATTAATCATCGATCATGGAAATTTTCAAATTTGGGTACACGCCCATTATGCACTTCTGCTGTGCCCAGAACCTACAAGTGGTATCAGAGGGGTCATATTTCCGTTTATAATTATTTAAATAATTTGTTGATGATTTATTATTTAATAATTTAGTTTGTTAATTCATGTTTAATCGTTATTGTAATCTGAATTTTGAGATCTATTCTCAATCTTTCATTTCTCGTAGATCTTACAAAAACAAATAATTTTATGATTAAAATTAAATCTTGGATCTCATCAGGAGGCACCGACGATTCTGTCTAGGTTACACGATAGTACATGCCGTGTATTCGGAATTACACGTTGTGTAATATTCCACACACATTGTGTAATTCATATTACACACTGTTTAGTTGTGTTAAACATGCCCATAGTAATTCAACAGTTACTCAAGCTGTGTGCATTAAGAAAATGCAGTGTAGTTAATTCTTACACCATGTGTTAACCAGGATAGACTGGTGCACAATCAGTCGGACTACATGCCGTGTGACCCATTGGAAACAGCGTGGAGTCCCTTCGGGTCAGGGTCAGGTCATGTATCCTATACACAGCTTTCCCAACTGGTGACCATGTAACGTGGAGTCTACATGGTGTGTGGCCCACTGGACACGTTGTGTGCTCCGAAGATTTCTGAAGTACACCTCACACACCGTTTCCCCAGGCATGTACTTCAGATGGATGGTGCAGAGGGTACACACCCTGTAGTCCGATCTACATGCCGTGTACTGTTTCCAGATTACGCAGATTTAAAAAAATTTATTATTATATTATGTAAACCCTCGAGACATGTACCTTTGTGTGGGAGTAAAGATAGGACACAACATGTGATAGGTGTGTTTGATATATATATATATATATATATGTTTAATTAACATCTGTGTAATGTTCAAATATCTTCACATCATGTATGAGTTGTATAACAATTATAATTATGCGTGCATGATACATGTCACAAAGAATAAAGTGTATACAAGTATAAATACATGCTGGTTGGTTTTGGATGGGTATTCACCAGGTTTCCTCCAAGGTATAATCAATGTATAATGTTATGGAGGAGAGTCTCAAGGAAATTCAGAAAATGATTAAGATAAAAAGGATTGATTAATTAAAGATAATGATTAATCAATTCGATTATAATTTATCTTAATAAGAATGATTAAAAAATTGAATTCTAGTTTTATTAAATGTGTAATTCGTTTCATGTATGTGGATGATCATGACCTAGACCAGACCTTTGTATGTGATTGGTTCCCTTTTAATTTATTTATTAAATTAAAATTGTTAGCCGGTGTGCCTTCTCCTCATTAATATGTAAGGCCTGCGTGCCCATGGTTTATTTTATGTAAACCCCCTTTTACTCCTCACCTACGTGTGAGTTAAAAGTATATGTAATGGATGGAGCTCCCAAGCTAGTGGATACAGTTCAAGTTAGGATCCGAGGTGAAACCAATCCAAGGAGATACAAAGGTGGACAGGTGGAAAACTGTAAACACGAACCTTAAACGGTTCAACGTGTTTCTTCCATAGGTCAGAGTTCGTTTGTTAACCACTAGATAAACTAAGCAATAGTAAATCTCATTATCATACCCTTTATTTATTTCTATCATTTGTATGGTTATTCATTATGGATGTTTGATGCAATCACATAATTAATGAACTAACAAGCATACAAGATGGAACTAAAATAAAAAAGATTATGCGTAAATATCATCTATACATGGTTAATCACTTAAGTATATCCCACTTAATATTAAAAAGCATGCGAAAAGATAATAAGTGGAAATTTATGCATATAGGATAAAATCCATCAATTAAATATTTAGTCGGTATAACCTTCCATTACTTCGGTTAGAATCATACCATAGTTCAAAGTGCTTTACCAACCCTAGTTGGGGTGTTTTCAATTATCATGGAATTTTAATTTGAGGTTTTGGGTTGACTTAAATTAGATTACATCAAGGGTTTACTTCCCTAGTAGGACTTGGTGTAACTGAGTGGAAAAGGTTGATGAAATCCAAAATTAAAGATTTTAGGATTGGGGAGCCAACTCAACAAATCAAGGTGCTGTGAGTTAATGCAGTTGGCATTTGGAATGCCTATTTAAAACCTTTAAAGTTGCTTGACCTACCCTAGTTGGGGTAATGTGAAGGGTAATATGGATCCTTGCTGCTAGAATGCCCAAGCAACAGGATATTCTAAAGCCAATGGTGAGGGCTATTGGGTTTCGACAAAATAGTGGGGGACTAATAAATATTAATTAATTTTTTTCTATATTTATCAAGATAAAGTACTAAAACTCTATTCATATTAATTTGTAGAAACAAAAATAAAAATGACATCAAACATATCGTTGCAATCCATACTCGGGAAGGAAAACCTTCTCACCACCACTAATTTCTAGGAGTGGCAAAGGCGCCTTTTGGTTATCCTTCTCCATGAGAGGAAAATTTATGTTCTGGAAGAGCCTTTAATAGTTGCTCTTGGAAATGAGGAAAGTGATAAGAAACTATATGTGTACAAGAAACATATGAATGATGCTATGAATATTCAGTGCCTCATGCTATTATCCATGAACAATGATCTCTTGAAGCAACATGAGGAAATGGATGCTTATAGCATGATGTCTCACCTTTGGGATCTCTATCAAGAGAAGGAGAGATAAGAGAGGTATGAGATCTACAAATCTTTGTTCACTACTAAACTTGGAGAGTCTATGCTAGCTGGATCACATGTTATCAAGATTATTGGACACATTTAGAGTCTCAACATCTTAGGGATTAAATTTCTAGATGAGCTGTGTACAGATCTCATACTATCATAGTTGGCTAAGACCTTCTATAGTTTTATTATGAATTATAATATGAGTAATAATAAGAAGAGTCTATCAGAACTTCTTACCAGGATTTGAAAAGTTGATAAGGACATGGGGCATGAAAAACCTACATTCTTTATAGTGAATAGGAAGAGGAAGGACAAGTAAAAGGGGCCTAAGATTTATAAACAGTCTAAAGCTCCTGAGCACCATCTGAACAAGAAGATGAAGATCTAGAGGTAGGGAAAGGAAAAGGAGGAAGTATGATTTACATGTGGAAAGTTAGTCCACTAGAAGAGGAACTGAACCTAGAGGAAAGGGGAAGCTAAAGGTACATTCATTATTGAGTTCAATCTTTCCATTTCTACACATTCGGTATTAGATACAGCTTTTGTGCTCAAATCAGTATTCAAATGCAGGAACCAAGTAGATTTCAGAAAATTCATAGAGGAGAGGTGGATCTATGAGATGCTAATGGTGTGAAGCTATATGATCTTTCCATTGGTGGATACCACCTCACATTGATGATGGGAATGATTTTGGTTTTAAATGGATGTTATTATGTACATAATGTTACCAAGAACATAATTTCTTTATCAAGTTTAAATATAGATGGATTTATTTTCAAGTTCAGAAATAAATGTTGTTACTTTTATAAGGACAACATATGTTATGGTATAACACATTTAAATAATTGGTCTATATGTATTAAATTATGAGAACCAAGTAATAGCAATTGATAATGAACCAATTTCACTTGACTCATACAACACCCAGTTTTGGCATCACCATCTCGGTCATGTAAATGAGAATCATTTAATAAAGCTCTGTCAAGATGGTTGTTTAGACTCTTCTAAGCTACAACTGTTAGAGTTTGTGTCCTGAGAACCAACTGTTTATACTTTTATTACATGAATGTACACTTATTATATATTGTTCATTGTTCTACATGACTATAATATAATAATTTCCTAGAATATTTGTTGCATTAATAAGGTCACGACAGATCCCCACTATGATGAGAACCTTGAAATGCTATAAAAATATTCTTAAATAAAGTTCTACAGTTGGATGACATACTATTATATGACACATAGTATACAGAACGTCATGTGTGAGTACTTGTAAGAAGATGAGAATCTATCTCATGGAGTTCGCACTTGGTAATCTCCAAGATGGGAGATTATGAGAATAGACCCACCATTAGTAATTATGCATGTCTTGGTGTCATCAGACATTGTTATCTATGAGCATGTGTAATGGTCCTTAGACTGGAAGATTATCATTAACTCATGTCATGACTCACACACTTAGATTTGCTGAAGAAAACTATCACGAAGACAGTTGGCGGGAAATAGGGTACGTTGGGTGCGTCACAAATGACATGTTGTTAATGGATAAGTCGAGGAAGGATTTTTCCCTTTCATATTTATGGAAGTAGATATCTTGTTCCCTTTGATTAAAATAGAACTGTCGCCCAAATTCCATGGCCATGGTGTCACGACGAGTTTATTTATGGAAGTCAAAGAATGACAGATCAAGCATATAGGTTTATGACACTGCCATGAAACATGCTTGATGAGATATTGAGACAAATGGATTAAATTACACGGTAAACATTCATATGAGGTGACACGTCAATGCGGCATAAACTTATTTCTCTTGGGTGCCTTGACCCGTTGCTAGACAGTAATCTTGGACTTTAGGCAAGCCCGCCTAATGCTAACGAGAAAGAGGCCTAGAGGGTCACACACTAAGTGTATCCAAGTATCTCAAGTAGAATAAAGATTATTCCTATTTTTGGTTTAATAATTATTCAAGGAATCCTAAATAATTTTAATATTGAAGGAAGAATAAAATGAAAACAAGATATATATTCCCTGTACATTGAATGTACACGCCGTGTAGTTTTCATTTTGGAAAGGAAATGAAAAACGAGTACACGTCGTGTATTAATGATTACACTCCATGTAGTTTTTCCAGTCGAGATTTTGAGTAAATAATATTGTTTTATTAAATGATATTTATTATAATCAGCGTGGGCACATGTGAAGGAATTAATGATTTGACATGGGGGTTTTCAATAAGAGTTAATGAAATAAATAAAACGCGTAATGAATTTATTTATTATCATAACTCTACAACCTCAAACCTGATTATAAATATCCTCACAACCCCAACACTTTTCCCTAATCATTGTGCACAAAAATTTTGGAGAATTCTCTCATGGTCAAAAGAACTCCTTCCTCCAAGAACACTCTCAAGAATGAGAGAGATCCTCATCCATCAGATCAAGGTGATCTAAGGAAGACAACACAAGAAAATTCTTCTCCATGCTAGCACCCAGAGATTCCTTTGGCGACATCCAGAGATATGTGGTGCACATGTGGATCACCACCAGAGGAAGTCTACACTTGGCTTCTGCAACGCAACGACAAATCACATTAAAATGTGAACAGAAATATCAATGAAGAAAGAACACCATAAAATGTACTTCTTATCAATTAATTAAATTAATTATAATCAACCTATGATGATCCTACTTTATGGTTCTGAGACTATTCTTCTTCTTTGTCTATTTATGTGATTCGATTTGTGAAGTCTGGAATTTATCATCATATTGATCCTGGATTGATCATTTCTAATGAAAAAAAGTCAAGTGGGCACATCCACCCACGTGCTTCCGCTGTGCCCGGGACCTTCAAGTGGTATCAGAGGGTTCACAATGTTGATTATAGTTATTTATTTTTCATTGATAATTTATGAATTTATATTTGATTCAATTCAAGATAAATCGTTCTATAAAACTGAATGAACGAGATTTATTATTCCTCCGTTTCTTGATTCACATCACAGAAACGACCTTTTAATTTTAATTTTGATTAAAATAAAAATGTGGAACTCATCCGGAGGAGCCGCTCATTCTGTCTGTACAACACAAGAATACACGGTGTGTAGTGAAATCTACACGCCGTATACTTAGGTTCAACGAACCGGTACTGGTCTGCCAAACTACACCATGTGAATTGAACATACCTAAGTTTTTTTAATACACCGTGTTGACCAGAATTGAACGACGCATAGAAACCGGAATACATGGCGTGTTTGTTGAATCAACACGCCTTGTAGTCCGATCCGGCCCAGGTGAAACCATGTAAAAGGAGAAGCTGTGTAACCGCATACATGGGATTTCCAGGCCGGTAACCGCGTAACAAGGAAGTACATGCCATGTTAGATTAATCTACATGCAATGTACTCCAAAATTTACAAAGTACTGAAAACACGCCAGATCCCCTGGCATGTACTTTGGATTAAGGGTGAAAACAAATACACACTGTGTAATATAGCCTACACACCGTGTACTTTCCATAAATGGAATTTCACTAGGTTTCCTCCAAATTACAAAGACTTGTACAAGGAATATGAATGAGAATAATCTCAAGGAAATTTAGAAATGAATTTAAGATAAAGAATTAATTAATTATAAGATCATAATTAATTGAATTCAAGCGCGACTTATCTTGAATAAAAGAACGATTAAAAGAATTTGAATACTAAATATGCGTAAATGTCATTGCATACTATGAATGATCATGATCTAGACCAAAGACCCTTTGTGTGTGTATGGTTTCATTTAAATTTATTTAATTTAAATTCGTTGGACTGCGACCCTTCTTCCAATAAAATGTAGGGCCTGCGTGCCCATGGTTTCTTTAATGTAAACCCTATGTAATGGAGGATATCCCAAGCTAGGGGAGATGGTTCAAAATCCGAAGCTGAGGTGAAACCAACCCAAGAAGATACAAAGGTGGATAGGTGGGAGCTAAAAAACACAAACCATCAGGTTCAAGGTGTTTTTCCCTAGGCCAGGGTTAGCTTATCAAAACCGATAGATAAGCTAACCAATAGAAGCTCATGATCATTCCATATTATTTTATTTCTGTCTGATTTCATGGTTTATTTATTATGTATGTGTTGTCACGATCACATAGTTAATGAAATAAAAAATCATGCAAAGATGGAATAAAATAAAAACCAGACTATGCATAAACATTATCAGAACATGGTTAATCACTTAATCAAGCATCACTTAATATTAACAAGCATGTGATAATGCGAAACTATTCATAAAGTATTGAAATCCCTCAAATACCATATTAATTCAGACCAAGCATTCCGTTAATTGATTAAGGGAAAGACTCAATAAAACTATGTGTTTGACCAATCATTGTTGGGACACTTACTTTTATAAAGGAAGATCTTATGAAAGTTTCGGGTTGACTTAAACATTTTACATCAAGAGGAGTAGCCCTTGCTACACTTGTTGTAAAATGGAGGAAAGTGTTGAGGAAATCCAAGTCAGGATTTCAGGATTGGGGAGTCCACTCAACAGATCAAGGAACTGTAAGCTCACAGTTGGCAAAGACCTACCTACCTAAATACCTTTAAATAGCTTGACCAACCCTTGTTGGGGTTATACGAAGGGGAATATGGATCCTTTCCAGTATAATGTCATAGAAACTAGGAATTCCAAGTTCAATGGTGGGGCTGTTGGGACATGATAAAATAGTGGGAGAATTAATAAATTAATTTATTATTTTTTATAAAATGCAATCAAAAGGCACTGATAAATATGCCCTTTTAATTTGTAGAATCAATATGAAAAACTCGTCAACCGCATTTTCTCTGTGATCAATTCTGGATAAAGACAATATCCTCACTGGTATTAACTTTCAGGAATAGTTTAGGTGCCTTCGGGTTATCCTACACCATGAATGAAAGTTTTACGTGCTGGAGTCCTCACTTCCTGATTCAACTGCCCGAGGGGTGAGTGATGAATATTTCCTATCCTATGATCAATATTTGAACGATACACTTGATGTTCAATGTTTGATGCTGTCATCAATGTCTAGCGAGCTCATGAAGTCTCATGAATACATGGATTCATATAGCATACTCGAGGACCTCCATGGTCTATACCAGGAGACAGAAAGACAAAAAAGGGTTGAGATCTCCAAGGATCTATTTTAGTGCAATCTTAGAGAGGGTGCCCCAGTTGGGCCTCATGTAGTCAAGATCATTGGCTACATTGAGCGCTTGGAGGTTCTAGGGTTTAAAATCCATGAAGAACTGGGTACCAATCTCATTCTTGCATCACTCCCCTAGAGCTTCTCTAACTTTGTTGTATATTTCAACATGAACAACATTGAGAAGTCTCTATTTGATCTTCTTATCCTCATTCGCCAAGTGGAAAATGATATGAAGCATGAAAAGACTTCTGTCCTTATAGTGAATAAAAGGAAAGGGAAGGAAAAGAGCTTTAAGCCCAAATATTCTTCAAGACCTTCCAAGAAAAAGAAGATCAAAGGGGAGGCAAGAGAACATGAGGCTGTTTGTTTTGCATGTGGAAAGAAGGGCCACTGGAAGAAAAATTGCACCCATCCAAGGAAGCAAGGGGAAGCTTCAGGTGTGTTTGTTATCAAATGTAATCTATATATTTCTACCAATTGGGTATTAGATACTACTTGTGGCACTCACATCTGTATCCAAATATAGGAACCAAGTAGATTCAGAAATATTTACTGAGGTGAGGTGGATCTGCGAGCATCCAACAGAGCTAGACTCGCTGCTGTAGCTGTTGGAGACTACCGCCTCACATTGCCTACTGGTATGGTCTTGGTATTAAAAGGATGTTATTATGTACCCTCTGTAACCAAAAACATTATTTCAGTATCCAGATTAGATACTGATGGATTCATCTTCAAGTTTATAAATGAATGTTGCTACTTTTATAAAGATAGCATTTGTTTTGGTAGGGCACATTTATATAATGACCTTTATGTGTTAGAATACAAAAAAAAGTAATGTAAATCGATGAAAAATTTAATTCAAATGACTCATGCCACACCCAACTTTGGCATCACCGGCTAGGTCATGTCAATGATAAACATTTGACAAAATTACATCAAGATGGGTATTTAGATTCTTTCGAACTAAAACCACTTGGTGTATGTCATGTGTGTCTACAAGGAAAAATGACCAAGGCCCCATTTAGTGGGAAAGGTGAAAGGGATAAAGAGATTTTAGAATTATTTCAGACAGATGTGTGTGGACCATTTACAGTTGAAGCAAGGGGTGAGTTCTTATACTTCATAACTTTTACTAATGATTTTAGTAGATATGGATATATTTACTTAATGAGGTATAAGTCAGATTATTTTGATCAGTTCAAAGAATAAAAGAATGAAGTTGATAACTAGCTTGGTAAGAATATTAAGAAACTCCACTCAGACATAGGAGGATAATATCTTAATCAGGACTTCATTGATTTCTTACGGGATTTTGGGATTCTATCTCAACTCACTCCTCCTTACACGCCTCAGTGGAATGGTGTAAGTGAAAGGAGGAACCACACCCTGTTGGACATGGTGAGATCAATGATGAGTCATGCAATTATTCCATTATCCTTTTGGGGATATGCATTACAAATAGCAGCACATATACTAAACCAAGTACCAACTAAATCGATAAATGGTATTCCATACAAGTTATGGAGTGGACACAAATCCATGTTATCAAATTTACATGTATGGGGTAGCGAAGCATTTGTTAAGGCCTCTTCAGGTAACAAAATTTCACCCAGAGGAAGAAAGTGTAACTTTATAGGATATCCTAAGGAAACAAGAGGATATTACATATACAACCCCTCAGATAAAAAGGTTACAGTGGTAAGACACTCCATATTACTTTAGAGGGATCACATATCCAAAATAGATAGTGGGAGTGATATAGACTTTGACGAAGTCGAGGCTCAAGATACACAGGAGTTGGTACAAAAACATATTCCACAAAGACCCGTGGAAGAACAATCTGTTCCAGAGACACAAGAACTGTGTAGGAGCACAAGAGAGGTGAAATAACTAGAATGATATGGTTTTCTTGTCACTGAGGATGGTGACTCATTATTGGTTGAAAATGATGATCCTATTACCTACAAGGAAGCAGTTGAAGGCACTGACATTGCCAAGTGGCAAGAAGCCATGAATTTTGAAATGGATTCCATGTACCAAAACCAAGTCTGGATTTTGGTAGATCCTCCAGTTGATGTAAATACTATTGGTAATAAATGGGTATTCAAGAAGAAACTGTACATGGAGGGACAAGTCAGCACCTAAAAGGCATGACTGGTTCCAAAAGGTTTTAGACAGTGTTAAAAAATTGACTATGATGAAACCTTTTCACCGGTTTCGATGCTAAAATCCATCAGAATCCTATTGGTCATTGCCGCTTACCATGACTATGAAATTTGGTAAATGGATGTCAAAACAACATTCCTTAACGGGAACCTCCATGAAGATGTCTACATGACACAACCTAAAGGGTTTGTGACTCCAAAGGATGCCAACAAGGTATACAAGTTACAGAAATCCATTTATGGATTAAATCAAGCATCAAGGTCATGGAACATTCATTTTGATGAAGCCATAATGGAATTTGACTTTGTTAAGAATGAATTTGAACCTTGTGTCTACAAAATGTTTAGAGGAAGTGCAATCATTTTCCTAATAGTATATGTTGATGACATATTACTAATTGGAAACAAAGTACCTGTCTTATAGTCAATTAAGGCATGGTTGGATACATTCTTCTCTATGAAAGACTTGGGTGAGGCATCATATATTCTTGGGATCAAGATCCATCGTGATAGATCCAAGAGAATGATGGACCGGAGTCAAAGTATATACATTGAAAAGATACTGAAGAGATTCAGTATAGAACAGTCCAAGAGGGGATTGTTACCAGTGTCACATGGCATTCATCTTTCGAAGAAAACGTGTCCTCAGACACATGAGGAAAGACATAAAATGGAAAGGATCCCTTACACATCCATGATTAGGTCAGTCATGTATGTTATGCTATGTACAAGGCTAGATGTTGCTTACACATTAAGTGCGGTAGGCAGATATCAAGATAATCCAGGAGACCGTCATTGGATGGCAGTCAAGACTATCCTTAAGTATCTGAGGCATACTAAGGATATGTTCTTGGTTTATAGAGGAGATGAGGAACTAGTCATCAGAGGACATGTAGATTCTAGTTTCCAGATTGATCAAGATGACATGAAGTCAAAGACTGGATACATATTCAGTTGGAATGGAGGTGCAGTGAGCTGTAAGAGCTCAAAGAAAAGTGTGGTCATAGATTCTACATCAGAGTTTGAGTATATCGCAACTTCTGAGGTAGCTAAAGAAGAAATATGGATGCAAAGCTTCGTCCAATAGCTGGATGTAGTACCTAGTAGTAAAGATCCTATCACACTCTATTATGATAATACTGCAGCGGTGGAAGTTGCAAAAGAGCCAAGGTCATATCAGCGGACAAAACACATACTTCAGAAGTATCATCTCTTGAGGGATTTTCCTCAGAGAGGTGAAGTTGTAGTGAGCAGTATTTCCATGGAAGACAACGTGGCAGACCCCTTGACTAAAGCTTTGACTCAACAGAAACATGATCATCATGTGAGGTCTAGTGGACTAAAAGTCATAGATAGTTGGATCTAGTCCAAGTGGGAGTTTGTTAGAGTTGGTTTCCTGAGATTCAACTATTTATACTTTGATTACATGAATGTAAACTTATTATATATTGTTCATTGTTCTGCATGACTATAATATAATAATGTCCTGGAATATTTGTTGCATTAATAAGGTCATGGAAGATCCCTACTATGATGAGAACCTTGAAATGATATAACAATATTCTTAAATAAAGTTCTATAGTTGGATTACATACTATGATAAGACACATAATATACAGACCGTCATGTGTGAGTACTCGTAAGAAGACGAGACTCTCTCTCATGGAGTTCGCACTTGGTAATCTCCAAGATGGGAGATTATGAGAACATACCCGAAAGTAGTAATTCCGCATGTCTTGGTGTCATCATACATTTCTATCTATGAGCATGTGTAATGGTCCTTATACTGGAATATTATCATTAACTCATGTCATGACTCGCACACTTAAATTTGCTGACGAAAACCGCCACGAAGACAGTTGGCAGGAAGTAGGGTATGTTGGGTGCGTCACGAATGACATGTTGTTAATGGATAAGTCTAGGAAGGATTTTACCTTCCATATTTATGGAAGCATATATCTCGGGCCCTTTGATTGAAATAGAACTGTCGCCCAAATTCCATGGCCATGGTGTCACGACGAGTTTATTTCTAGATGTCAAAGAATGATGGATCAAGCATATAGGTTTATGACACTGCCATGAAACCTTCTTGATGAGATATTGAGACAAAGGGATTAAATTACATGGTAAGAATTCGTATGAGGTGACACATCAATGTGGCATTAACTTATTTCTCTTGGGTACCTTGACCTGTTGCTTGACAGTAATCTTGGACTTTAGGAAAGCCCGCCTAATGCCAATGAGAAAGAGGCCGAGAGGGTCACACACTAAGTGTATCCAAGTATATCAAGTAGAATAAAGATTATTCTTGTATGTGGTTTAATAATTATTCAAGGAAGCCTAAATCATTTTAATGTTGGAGGAAGAATAAAATGAAAACAAGATATACACACTTTGTACATTGAATGTACACGTCGTGTAGTTTTCATTTTGGAAAGGAAATGAAAAACGAGTACACGCCGTGTATTAATGACTACATGCCATGTAGTTTTTCCAGTCGGGATTTTGAGGAAATAATATCGTTTTATTAAATGATATTTATTATAATCCGCATGGGCACATGTCAAGGAATTAATGATTCGACATGGGGGGTTTCAATAAGAGTTAATGAAATAAATAAAATGCATAACACATTTATTTATTGTCATAACTATATAACCACAAACCCGATTATAAATATCCTCACAACCCCAACACTTTTACCTAATCGTTGTGCACAACAATTCTAGAGAATTCTCTCAAGGTTGAAAGAACTCCTTCCTCCAAGAAAGCTCTCAAGATCGAGAGAGATCCTCCTCCATCGGATCAAGGCGATCTAAGGTGGACAATAAAAGCAAAGGATTCTCCAAACTATCACCTAGAGATTCCTTTGGCGACGTCCAGAGATACGGGGTGCACATGTGGATCACCACTAGAGGAAGTCTACACTTGGATTATGTGATGCTATGACGAATCACATTAGAACGTGTTCAGAAATATCAATGAAGAAAGAATGCCATAAAAGGAACTTCTTTTCAATTAATTAAATTAATTATAATCAACTTGTGATGATCCTCCTTTGTGGTTCCAGGACTATTCTTCTTCTTTGTTTATTTCTATGATTCGATCTATAGAGTATGGAATTTATCATCGTAATGATCCTGGATTGATCATTACTAATGAAAAAAAGTCAAGTGGGCACATCCACCCATGAGATTCCGCTGCACCCGAGACCTTTAATAATCACTTAATAGATTTCACACTTTTTTACATGGGAAAATGACCAAACCCCCATTTGGTGGATAGGGTGAAAGGGACATAGAGCTTCTAGGATAGGTACACATTGATGTGTGTGTACCATTTCTAGTAGAAGATAGAGGTGGATATTCTTACATCATTACTTTTACTGATTACTTGAGTGGATATGGATATGTCTACTTAATGAGGCATAAGTCCGATTCCTTTGAAAAATTCAAGGTGTTCAAGAATGAAGTGGAGAATATCTTAACCAAGAGTTTATTGACCTTTTAAGGGAGTTTGAGATTCTATCTCAACCCAATCCACCTTATACACCACAGTGGAATGGTGTAAGTGAAATGAGGAATTGCACCTTGTTAGACATGGTAATGTTGATGATAAGTCATGAATATCTTTCATTATCCTTTTGGTGATATGCATTGAAAACTGAAACATACAAATTAAACCAAGTACCAACTAAGGTGGAAAATGGGACTCCCTTCAAGCTATGGAGTGGAAAGAAACCCACTTTATCGCATATGTGTGTATGGGGATGTGAGACATTTGTTAAGTATTTTTAGGAAATAAAATAGCACCTCGAGGAACAATGTGTATCTTTATAGGATATCATAAGGAAACAAAGGGATACTACCTATACAACCCCTTAGACAAGAAAGTGACTGTTTCCAGACATGTCGTCTTTCTTGAGAGAGATCTCATCCTCAAAAAGTATAGTGGGAAAAAGATTGACTTTGATGAAGTTAATACTTAAGATACACATGAGTTGGTACATGAACTAGTTCCATAGGTCCCCGTGGAAGAGGTAGTTCCTGAAACACAAGTACTACATAGGATTACAAGAGAGGTAAGAAAACTTGAGATATATGGTTTCATTGTCATCGATGATGGAAACTCATTATTGTTGGTAAATGATAAACCTCTCTTCTATAAGGAAACAATAGAGAGATTATAAGCTATAAGATGGATATAAACTATGAATTCTGAGATTAATTCCATGTATCAGAACTAATTCTGGGTTCTGGTTGATGCGCTAGTTGATGTAAATCTTGTTGGGTGTAAATGGGTATTCAAGAAGAAACTGGACATGGAAGGTCAAGTTAGTACCTATAAAGAAAGTCTAGTTTCTAAAGGTTTTAAACAACATCAAGGAATTGACTATGATAAAACCTTTTCACCAGTTTCCATGTTTAAATCTATAAGAATCATACTTTCCATAGTATCTTTACATGACTATGAGATTTGGTAGATGGATGTCAAAACTGCATTCCTTAATGAGAACCTTTAGAAATATGTCTATATGACACAACTGGAAGGGTTTGTGACACCAGGTGATGATAAAAGGGTATTCAAGTTGCAGATCTCCATTTATGGATTAAAGAAATCATATAGGTCATGGAACATTCGATTCGATGAATCCATAAGAGAATTTGGTTTCATTAAGAATGAATGCGAGTCATGTGTTTACAAGTGATTTAATGAGAATGCAGTCGTTATCCTAGTAGTATATGTTGAAGACATATTGTTTATTAGAAGTGACATTCCAGTCTTGCAGTCCATCAAGGACTAGTTGAACAAGTGCTTCTCCATGAAGGAATTAAGTGAATCAACCTATATTCTAGGGATCAAGATCATTCGTGATAGATCCAAGAGGCTAATTGGACTAAGTAAAAGTACATACATTGACCAGATACTAAAGATATTTAGTATGGAACAATCAAAGAGGGGATTGGTTCTAGTGTCACATGGTATACATCTTTCCAAGAAAATGTGTCCCCAGACACAACATAAGAAAGATAGGATGAGTAAGATTCCATACACTTCAGCGATAGGATCTATCATGTATGCCATGTTATGTACTAGACTTGATGTTACATATGCACTGAGCATGGTAGGAAGATATAAAAAAGATCCAGGAGAATAGCATTTGACTTCTGTAAAGACTATCCTTAAGTATCTAAGAAGAACTAAGGATATATTCCTAGTGTATAGAGGAGATGAGGATCTTTTCATCAGAGGGTATGTTAATGTTGGTTTTCAGTCAGATCAGAATGATCTGAAGTCACAACAAGGATATGTTTTCTATCTCAATAGAGGATCTGTGATCTAGAAGAGTTTAAAGAAGCCAGTTGTTGCTGATTCTATAGTGGAGTCTGAATATATAGCGGCTTTTGATGTAGCCAAGGAAATCTTCTATATTCAGAAATTTATCTAGGAGATTGATGTGTTACCTAGAAGTAAGGATCCCATTACATTGTATTATAATAATACCATAGCGGTGGTTCTTTAAAAGGATCCAAGGTCACATCAACAGACAAAGCACATACTTAAAAAGTATCAACTCTTGAGGTATTTCTATCAAAGGGGTGAAGTTGCAGTGAGCAGAGTGTCCACATAAGAGAACGCCGTGGAACCCCTGACTAAAGACCTATCTCAGTAGAAGAATGAATATCATGCGAGAGATAGAGAACTGAAGGTTGTTAGTAGTTGGATTTAGTGCAAGTGGGAGTGTGTTGGATTTGGTGCCCTATAAACCAAATTATTTGTACTTTATGATAAAACTATATTAATTGGATGAATATTAATAAACTCTTTATCACATCATGATTGTTCTTCTACATGACATAGTATGTGATAATTTCCTAAGAATAGCTGTCACACTAAAAAGTCATAGCAGATCTCTGCTATGACGAGAACCCAAAAGTGCCATGACACTATTCTTGAATATATGTTCTATGGGTGGATGATATCAATTGAAGGGACACAAATGATACAGGATATCAGGGGTGGGGACTCATGAATATTTGAGGCACCTTCTCATGGTGTGTGCCCTTAGTAATATCCAGGAGGATATTATGAGAACAAGACCCTCTAGTTGGAAATCCAAATTCATAAATGTGATTGGATGTTCCTATCCGTGGATGTGTGAATTGGTCCTTAGACTTTAATATTATCATTAATGGGTATTATGACTTGCACAATTATATGTATTGATGAAAACTGTGATGATAGATATTCACAGTGAGGTAGGATATGTTGGGTGTGTCATGAGTAATACTGCATTAATGAATAATTAGAGAAAGGATTTGTCACTTCTATAGAAGTAGATATCTTAAGACCTTTTATGGAAATGATATAGCCTAACTAAATCCATGGACATGGTGTTCTCTAGGAAATTTCAATTCTGGGAAGTCAAAGAATGAGAAATCGAGCATATGTGTTGATGGAACTTGCATGAAACCTACTTGATTGGAGATATCGGGATAAAGGGATTATATTACACGATAAACGTTTGTATGAGGTGACATGTCGTTGCGACATCAACTTCTTTCTCTTGGGTGCCTTGACCCGTTGCTAGATAGTAATCTTGGACTGTAGGCAACCCTGCCTAATGCCAATGAGAAAAAGGCCTAGAGGGTCACACACTTAGTATAACAGGTATCTCAGTTAAATAATTTATTATTTAACAAGTTGAATAAATATTATTCCCGGTTGTGGTTTAATAATTATTCAATTATGCATGATTGAATTTATTTCAATTCTAGTTATTCCAGAGAATATATTGCGGATGGAATATTTATTTATCAGCGAATAATGGAGTTATATTTATTTAATAAATAAATATTCATTATTCAAGGCCTGGTAAATATTGAGGAGGATTGACGGACCAAGTTATGGGTCTGGTGAGAAATAACATTAAATATTATTTGGTTAAATAATATTTAAATATAACGTGCAAGTTAAGAACATGTAATGGAAATAATAGCATTGATATTATTATTTGACATGGGGTTTCACATGGAATAATAAAATAAGTAACGACACTTGTGCTAATTATTTATTATTACCTGATGAATTAAATTTCCCATTATGTTATTATTCTCTTATTAGCCAAGGGGTCATTCCACCGGTTAACTATTAGTTGTGTGAACAACATCCTTGTAGAAAATCTTTTGAACCTAGAGAACTCTTCCATCTCTAAGAATTATCTTAAGAATGAGAGAGATCCTCCTCAACCAGATATAGGATAATTCTTTAGAAGCGATTCTCAAGGCGATCAAAGACAGACATCACAAGCGCAAAGATCATCTATGCTAGCACCTAAAGAATCCTTTGGTGATGTCCAGAGATACATGGAACATGTGTGGATCAGCTCTAGAGGATTTCTATCCTTGGATTCTACATCGCAATGAAGCCACACCTTGGATCCATGGTCGAACACATAAATGAATAAATAATCACCTTGGAGGTAATTATTTAATTTAATTAAATTAATTATAAACAAAATATGTTGATCTTATATTCTCGATTCCATATTCTATTCTTTTTCTTTTATCTTTGATTTAATTCTATGGATACCAGTGTTTATCGTCGTATTGATCCCAGATTAATCATCGATCATGGCAATTTGAAAAGTTGGGTACACACCCATCCCGTGCTTCCGCTGCACCCATAAACTACATAAAAATACAGGATTATTATAAATATATTAAATAAACATAATAATATATATCATACCATATATTATTTACTTATAATCTTTTATCGATCGTTTGTTAATAATTCTTTGTTAAAATCACTATTTTGGGTAATAATTGCTTTGTTTTCTCAGGTATATTACCGTTCAATAGTTTTGGTCCTTAATTTTTTTTCACTATTACATAATATAAATAATTTAAAACATTAAATTAATATAATATATCTTCATTATCTTCATATTTAAAATCATTCATAAAGTTTAGAGGTATAAAGATGAAATACACTATTCATGGAGATGACATGTCGTACATGCGCATGAACACTATTTACATTTTTCAATGGAGAGAATAAAATAAAATTAAATAATAATTAACCTTTTAATAATAATTATGATTTCATATATATCACATATATTCATTAACTATACCCTTATTATATTCCATCTAAGCATTAGTGAAAACAAACCACATCGCTTTATGGGGCAGTAGTCCACTGTACACACGAGTGATGCTATCATATCCCCATGGAATGGAAAGTAATAAGTTATATGTGATATAATAATTATATAAGTATATTTATGTCATAAATATCATATATATACTTTAAATTCATGTTTATCATAATCCACAAGGAGCGGTAATGGAAAAATAATTACATCGGTTCGCGAGGTGGTAGTCTTCTGTACACACATTTGATGATTTCATTTCCCATTTGATGGAATAGGAGATGGATATAGGTTATTAAATAAACATAATAAAATTTTAGTATATTTTATATAATTTTGTTATTATATTTTAATTATTAGTACATGAATGAATATGGTAAAGGAAGGAAAAAAAGAAAGAGCCCAGTAAGGAGAATTACATTCACTTAGAGAAATCTCCTTTGGATATCTTATTAAGGACCATTGGATTGGTATTTTGGGAATACCAGTAGATATATAATGTGTATAATGATGTTTGGGAAGGATTTTATATATTCTTGTTGATCTAAAATGTATTACGATGTGTGAATAAGTGAAGGGATAAAATTCCCTTTTATAATTGAGGAGGAGCAGTATTTTTGTAAATACCCAAAACTAGTCAATAATAGGAAGTCCTACTCACATAAAGTGCCTAAAAATGATAAATAATGAATTTTAGTGATTATATTACTTATAAAAACCTTCACATAATTTTTTTCTTAAACATATTATTCTTTAGCCTTTAAGTTTACTCACTTTTACCATTTTAGTTTTCACCATGATAATTAGTTTTTTTGTTTATTTACCAAGGTAATTTATCTTTTAAGAAAAATAATAAATGAAACCAATTAGAAAATTTGGAACCACTGATTATAAATATTAAATCTAATTTATCAAATAAAAATACTCTGTGTGTGTAAAATAAATTTTAACACAAGCGTTTATAACATAAAAAACCCCATTTTAGCCTTAACACGATAATTAATTTTAACTATATTTACTATTCATTATGACCAGAAATTAGGTTGGAATTATTAGATAATATTAATTATTATAATTAAAAATATTTAATCCATTTTTCAAATTAAATTCATAGAAGTGGCATAATTTAATTTAAAATTAAACATGTAGACACAGTGAAAAACAGTTTTCCAAAGAAAATATTCTCATAATTTTAAAAAGTTACTATAAAAAATTCCAAATGAAATTGATTCCAATGAAAAAAATTGCATTAATAATAATATAATTAAACTAATTTTTCTATTAAAACAATCTAAAAACATTTTTTAAAATTTTAAATGATTTAAATGATAAGACAATTCTTAATAAAAACAAATATTTTTCACCATTCACTAAAAAATTTATCTTTTCAGAAAATTATGAAAAAATGATTCTAAGATAATTTTGAATTTATGATTTAAAAAATTAAGTTCATTTTTTTTCAAATATATTTTTATAAATTAATAAAAAATTAATTTTAAAATAAGTCGCAAAATGTGACAAAAGTTCTTTTTTTTTTGAAAAATACAGTTTTTAAGCATAAATTTTGATTTATTATTATCTCATACTAAGAAAACACATAAGATGAATATTAAATTTTTTTATTGAATATATAATATATAAATATCATTAAAATAATTTTAAAAAAATTATTTATTTAGTTTATTGAGATAATACGTGTTTGTGCGCATAAAAAATTGGTTTTCAGAAAAATATTTCCTTAATTTTAAAGTGGTTTTTATTTTCATTTATAATTAATTGGTAACCAAAGAATTTATTATATATATATATATATTCAAACCATATATTTCATAATTTAGTTAGTAATATTCATACCTACCAATCCAACTACTAGGTGATAACTATAATAATATTTTAACATTGTATGATGTTTCGTTTAAACTCGGTATTGTGTATAAGAAAATCCATCGAAGAATTAAAATTTATATCAAAACAACATTTCATAAAATATCAGGGTGTTAAATTTTACCCCCCTTAAAATTTATTTTTCCCTAAAAATTACATCACTCATATATAAACAAATTAGGATACTTATCCATCATCATATACTTAGGTTATCGTGTAGCTTCCTCAAATTGGTGGTTTTTACAAAAAACATTGACCACATGAGTGGTATTATTTTGAATAATTTTCTCTATAAGATCCAGAATCTCCACTGGTTGTTCCATATAATAGAGATACTTCTTTATTGGTATGATCTTTGAGTTTAGTACATGTGAAGGATTAAGTATGTACTTCCTTAGTAGAGATACATAGAACACATCATGGACTTGAGAGAGGTTATATGAAAGCACTAAGAGATTATCTACCATCTCCACTCAATTAAGAATATTGAAAGGGAAAATATACCTTGGTTTAAAATTTTATTTCTTCCCAAATATCATAACCTTATTCCATTGATAAATTTGTAGAAAACCCTTTTAACCAAATTATAATTCCCGATCATGTCGATGATTGTCAGCATAAATGTTCTATAGAATTTGTGCAACCCTTATGTGATCCTAATGGATTTAACCTTATATCACATTTATTTAGCTATATCAGGTCCTAGTAGATTTATTTCTCCAACTTCATTCCAGCATGTTGGATCTCTACACTTCTTTTTATAGAGTGATTTATAAGGAGTCATCTTAATACTAGAGTGACTACAAGAAGGAGTTGATCCCAACCACCTTTTAAATCCATATAGCAAGATCTTAGAATATCCTATAAGGAATGAATTTTTCTATTAGACTGAACATCTATTTGAGGATGATACATAGTACTGAAACATATTTTTGTATCCAGATCCTACTGAAGACTTCTCCAAACCATTGAGGTAAACCTCAGATCCCAACCATACACAATATAATGTGATACTCCATCCAACTTTAAAACTTATTTAATTTTTATTATGGAAAGATTATCAAGATATAAGTATTATCTAATATAAATTAAGTGTTGTGACTTCATAAGGTGATTGACTAAAACACATATAGCATTATGAAATTTAGACTTTTTGGAGAGTCTGACGACATAATCCATGGTGATGTTTTAACATTTATATTCTGGTATGGGTAATGGTTGTAACATCCCCTTAGAATTTTGTATCTCATCCTTAACTTTCTAACATACCAAGAATGAAGATAAAAACAGTACAATATATCTCTTCATGTTATCCCACTATAAATACTCATTCAAATCTTTATACATCTTTGTAATTTCAGGATAAATAGAAAATAAAGAACTATGGGATTCATCTAAACGCTCCTTCTTTAAATAGGGTATTGATAAAACACATACACGGGTCCTAAAACTTATTATTCCATAACAATTAAGGTTAAACTATAGACCATTTCTCACCTTCTTCTATAGCTCTACATTTTCCTTCTCTACCACTTTAATCATTAATTGGATTAATGGATGAAAATTGAATTGGGAAAGATAATATCCCCCCCCCCTCCTTCAAGATATCCAAATCCATCCATTGAAAATCCATAAATATTGGATATTTTAAGATCCTCATCATGGATAAGCTACCATGATCCTTTTAACTCAAAGCATCATCTACCCTGTTCGCTTTCCCAAGGTGATAGTGTATTGAGAAATCATAATATTTAATTAGATCCAACAAACTTCTCCAGATTATATTCAACTCCTTATATGTGAATATATCATTAAAATTTTACGATTAGTATATATATCACACCTTTATTAGTAAAGATAATTCCTATATATCATTACTGAAAAATTACTACAGCTAACTCCAAATCACAAGTTGGGTAATTTTACTCATGAACCTTGAATTTTCACGAGGCATAAGCTATAACCATATCATTCTGCATGATAACTCATCCCATCCCCTTATTTTATGTATCAATATATATTACATACCCTTATCCATTGTTGGGTAACATAATCATCAGTGCATTGGATAACCTTATCCTTAGTTCCTTAAAATTTTCTTCACATTAATCTATCCAAAGGAGCTTGTCTCAATTTCGAGTTAACTCGATGAGTGGATTGGAAAAACTTGATAAATTTTCCAAAAAGCATCTATAATATCTAGACAAACCAAGAAAACTTTGGATCTCAATCACTGTGGTTGGTCTAGGTCAACATTCAATAACTTCTATCTTTGATTGATGTACATATATACCATATCTTGAGATTATAAAACAATAAAATGAAACATTTTTTATCCAAAATCTACACTTTGTAAATTTTTCATATAATACCTCTTTCCTTAGGGTCTTTAGTACAATTCTCAAGTGATATTAAATATCTTTCTTGATCTTTGAGTAAATTATAATATCATCTATAAAGACTACCACAAAATGATCAAGGAAATCTCTAAAGACTCTATTAATTAATTCCATAAAGATATTAGGGGAATTTTTATGACCAAAGGGAATCACTATAAATTCATAGTGTCCATACCTCGTTCGTAAGGCTGTATTAGGTATATCATACTCAAATAACTTTTCACTAAAACATGTAAAAAACCAATGGGATTTATTAAAATAAATGTCTCCCAAAATATCCTTATTCTTGAAATTCCATCATATAAAACCTCAAAATGTGTGCCTAAGACTTAAAAATTATGACTAACCTTAAACTCATAAAACCATGATGGTATCCATAACTATTAAGTTAATATTACATGGGGACATATATGCTTCCAAAATTATTACAATTATTGTATGATTCATGATTCTTATAACCAAAATACCATTAGTGAAAATACTTCTACAAAATAATTATTGAATCCCAATACACAAATAATTAAATCCTTATAATTCAATGGTTTACATGGAATAGGTCCATCCATGGTTTATGAGTTAAGTCATGGGTTAGGGAATTTTCTTGGATAATTCCCATGTTCCCCACTCATTAGACATCTAATTCCTTGGTAATCTATTTCTCTATGACCTTCATTTCCACATAAAAAAAATCTTCCCCTACATTTGATATATTCTTCTAGGTACTTATTCCTACCTTAATGACATGTAGGAAGCCAAATATTATTTACTTTATGTTCTTTACCCCAAAAAATTTCATAAAAGTCCACATTCCCATTATTTTATGCCTTAGAAATCTCACTAAAGTTCATGTTGTTAATCATATATCGTGATAGGTAATTAAGAATAATAATAATATCTTTCTGTCCTGTAATTATCCAATTTGGTTTCTTATAATCACTAGATTTTCCATCACATTCAACATTAACATGATTACTTCAAGTTCCATAGATTGATTAAAACCAAAAATCATAGTATGAGTAACACTAATAATAGTAGGAAAACACATAGTCATGAATAATCTTTTATATAATGTATAAATCAAGATGAATTATTTTAAATCTATAAAACCTTAGGTTTAACCTAGGTCATCCATGATCATCATGTATTCAAATACTTCATGATAGTTTATAAAGAAAATGTTAATTAACAAAAGAATATCCCTCAAGAATTTCAAACTTGGTTCACAATAAGGGTATACTCACCTTGAATTGGAATGATGTCCGTGATATACTTGAACAACTATTTTCAGGGTTATATCCCCTAGATGCATCTATTCCAAAACCACATCCACTTGTAGTATATTGACATGGATTTATTTCTAGGAAATCCACACAATATCTTCCTTACAAAAACATTAGGATTCTATCTTATACTTTGTATTATCCCTATGATTCTCACTAGAGTTTTTTAATTATAGTTTCTAAAGTTTAACTAAACCTATTCTATAATAGAAAGTATAACAACCTAGGATTTTCTAACATAGATATTACATCTTTTTAGATGAATATTCATTAAATTACACAAATACACACCTGAATATCATATAGGCTTAGTGTATTTGGAAACTTGGAAACATAAAATCTAGTTTATAAGTGAACTATATTATCTCCGAATAATTTCTTCATAATTTTCACCCTTTTTAGAAATATCATTAATAATACCTTCCTTAATAACATAGGGAAAGGAAACATAATAAAGGATGAGCTTAGATACTTAGTAAGGGTAAATAAGGGAGACACATAAACATAATATGAGAATAAGGGTATGAGAATATGATCATAACATTTGAAAACCATACCCTTCATATACAAGATCATAATATTGAGTCATGGAATAAATATTTGTAGTTCATAATACACGAGTCATAAATGAATCAAATATACAAGCCATAGGAGCATAAAATTGGCATAATAAATGGAATTTTGTAATACACATAAACATAAAAAACCATTTCCATAGTAGTCAAGTATCATTACCAAGACTATCATAGTGGAATGAGTTCATTACCCAAACCATCGTAGTAGTCAAGGCTCACTCCCAAGATTATCAAAGTGAAAAAAGTCTCTTACTGAATTGGGTTCACTCCCCATTAAAGTCTTATTTATCCCATGAGATTTTAATCTTTACCCAATGCATTGGAGGGAGATATAGGTCCCACTTTTCTTGATTATAATGCAACTACCATCCTTGATTATAACATAACCACAATCCTTGGTTATAAAATAACCACCATCCTTGGTTATAACATAACCAATATACTTGGTTATAACGTAAACACCATCCTTGGTTATAATGTAACCACCATCCTTGGTTATAATGTAAGCACCATCCTTGGTTATAATGTAACTACCATACATGGTTATAACATAACCACTATCATTGGATATAATATAGCCACTGTCACATAATGAAAATCATACATATGTGTTCCACAAGATCATATAAAATTTATATTATCATAACCCATGAAAAGAGTGATTTATAAAAATTACATCATAGCACAACCTTTAGAAAAGAAACAGGTACCATAAAAATTTCATTATCTTATCATATAATAACTTGTGTAAAAGGAGTTATTCTCATAAACATCATTTCATTATAAATATAAACCATTATGATAAAGAATATGAATGGAATCCTTGGTTTATATCATCATTAAATCATATGTAATAAAAAATTATGTAATCTTAGATATAAATTGATTTTGAAAGATCACTTTGAACATTTCTTGTTGAAAATATCCTTTCCACTTAGAAAATCACTTTTTAAAACTAAAAATCCACAATAAATTGTCAAAATACATTTATTTTAAAATCTCCTTATAATCTTATAAATTAATATTCATGAAATTATTGGTAATTCTGGAAGGAAATTTCATTCATGTTATATACATTAAAATAATATTCCTTTCACATTTTCACTAAAAATTCAAAATCACATCATTTGAAAAACAACAAGAATATTAATTTTAGACCATTTTTTAAAAATTAAAACATAGGTTAAAAATAATTTAAAAAATAATTATATAATGCTAAAAAAATTATTTAAAACATTTTTAGAAAACATGGATGTGGAAGAAAATGGTTTTTTGACCGAAGAGAGAAATAAAATCATTTTTCCTTAAAAACATTATTTTTGACTCTTAAGTAAATAGAGAAAAAAATTAAATTAAAACATATATTATCAAAAAATAAATAGAGTATAAGAAAATTCATGAGAATTATTCAGATTTAGGTCATGAAATTTAATCATTTTAAACTTAATCATAGATAATCCTAGTAAACAATGATATTATAACATAAAACACTTACCACTTCAGTAACTTTTTAACCATAAACCCCAAAAAAGAGAGATACTCAAATGGATATTTAAATACACATAATTTTTAGGAGAAAAATCATAAAATACATTCATATTTAGTATATATAGAACATAAAATAAAAATTGGTGAATATGGCATGTATCTCATAGAATTAAAAGTGAGACGATAAATCCCTTACCTCAAGTCCTGAATTTCTTTGTACACATGTGAAAATCTTGTAAAATCAATATAAGTTTATTATAAATATATTATATAACCATAATCACATATATAATACCATATATGAATCAATTATAACCTTTACCACATTCTTATTAACAATTCTTTGTTAAAACAACTATTTCAGGTAATAACTACTTCATTTTCTCATGTATGTTACCATCTAGTAGTTTTGGTCCTTAAATTTTTTTCATTGTTCCATAATATCAAGAATTTCAAACATGAAATTAATATTATATATTTTAATTGTATACATATTAAAAATCATTTATAAAATTTACAGGTATAAAGATGAAATACACCATTCATGGAGACGGTAGACTATACGTACGCATGAACACTGTTTCCATTTTTTTGATGGATGAAATGAAAGAAAAGTAAATAATAATTAACCTTTGACAAATAATAATTATTTAATATATATCACATATATTCATTAAATTTACCCATATTACCATTCATGTAAGAGTATGTGAAAAACAAATCACATCGCTTTACGAGATGGTAGTCCACCATACCCACGAGTAACATTATCGTATCCCCGATGGAATGTAAATTAAGAAGTTATATGTATCATAATAATTATATAAGTATATTTATTCCATAAATATTATATATATAATTTAAATCCATCATTATTACAATCTACGAGAAGTGGTGATGGAAATGAATTACATCAGTTCACAAGGTGGTAGTCCTCCATACACACGATCAAATCTTTCATTTCCCATTTGATGAAAGAGTAGATGGATATATATTATGAAATAAACATAATAAAATATTATCATATTTTGTATTCTGGTGTTATTATATTGTAATTATTATTTCATTAATGAATGTGTTAAGAGATGAATAAAAATAGAATGAGCTAAGTGAAGACAATTTCCTTCGATAGAAAAACCTCTATTGGATCTCTTATTAAGGACCCTAGGGTTGGTATTTTGGGAATCAAAGAAGATATATAATGTTTATAAGGATTTTGGGGAGGTATTTTGGCTGGTTTTGGTCAATAAAAATGTCTTATGAGGCGTGAATAAGTGAGGGAAAAAAAATTCCCTTTTATAATTGAGGAGGAGTGGATTTTTTGTAAATATCCAAAACTATTCAATAATAGGAAGTCACTATCACCCAAAGTTCCTACAAAATTGATAAATAATGGATTTTATGTATTATATTTTTGATGAAAATCTCCAACATAAAAACAAAACACATGTTTTAAACATGTTATTCCTTATCCATTATGTTTACTCACTTTTACCATTTTAGTTTTTACTAAGGTAACTAGTTTTTTGCTTATTTACCAAGGTAATTTATCCTTTAATAATAAAAATAAATGATAACTATTAGATAATTTGGAACAAATGATTATAAATATTAAATCCAATTTATCAAATAAAAATCCAATGTGTGTAGAAAATTAATTTTAATATAAGGGAATATAACGTGGAAAACCATGTTTTAACCTTAACCATGGTAATTGATATTAAATTTATTTACTGTTAATTATGACCAGAAATTAATTTTTATTTATTAGATAATATTAATTATAATTATTATAAATATTGAATCCATTTTATCTAATTCAATTCACATAAGTGGCTGAATTTTATTTAAAACTAAACCTACAGACGCGGCGAAAAAATTGGATTTCTAAAGAAAACGTTCACATAAGTTTAAGAAATTTTTATATTAAAATTAAACATTAAATTGATTAAAATGAAATAAATTATATTAATAATAATATAATTTAACTTTTTTTCTTTTAAAACTATATTAATCCAATTTAGTAGTATTTAAAATCTTTAAATGAAAAGACTATTACTAATAAAAACCAGTATTTTTCACTAGTCACTGAAAAATTGACATTTTTAGAAATATCTAAAAAATTAACTCTTTGATAATTTTGAAATTATTATTTAAAAAATTAAGTTAATTTTTTAAAATAAATTTTCTAAGAGTGTCAAAAATAAATTTTAAAACAATTGGAAAAAATGTGAATTTTTTTTTAGATAAATATAGTTTTTAAGCATAAAATTTGATTTATTATTATATCATACCTAGAAAAAAAATAGGATAAATTTTTAAAAATTTTATTGAATATATAATATATAAATTTAATTAAAATATTTTACCAATAATGATTTATTTAATCAATTGAAATAAAATGTGTTTATGTGCAAAAAATAGTTTTTTAGAAAAATATTTCCTTTATTTTCGAATGGTTTTTATTTTCATTAATAATTAATTGGTTACCAAATAATTCATTATATATATATATATATTTTTAAACCATATATTCCATAATTTAGTTATTCCTATTTTTACCTACCATTCCAATGGAAAGGTTATAGCTATAATAATATTTTAATAGTTTTTCATGTTTCATTTAAACTTATTATTGCATATAATGCAAGATATTGAAGAATTTAAATTTATTTAAAAAAACATATTTCATAAAATCGCATGGTGTTGCACATATTTTTTGATATCATGGAAATATTATTTATATTATTTATTATTTTTAGGTATCTATTACTCTAAATAGTGTGGTCACTAAATATTATTCAAATAAGATTGAAGGGTGTTATCATGAAAGTTATTCCATTTGTTGACTATTGAAATTTTGACTTTCTATATTAAAGTTTTCTTTTGAATATAGATATTTATTTATTATTAATTATTATTAATTATTTATTGAATGGTTTATTCATTAATTTAATGTATTGAATACATTGGACAAATTTACTGATGAGTGGGCCCTATAATTATATTTCCCCTTGATACATTGATAGATTTGATGAGACTAATTATATTGGTTTTTGGTGTATAAAAAATGATATATTTATAATATATTGTACAATGACTTAATGGTTTTGATTTTATACTGATAATTTCTGGGATGTGGCCTTGATGGTATGTATTAGATTATTGATAATTTCTTGTCCATGGAAATCAGGGTAAGATTATGACGTCTGACATTATGTATTCTATCATAATAAGTTAAAATATTTTTTTCCATGGGATTATTTAAATTCATATATTTTACATGTATTCATGTCATGTAAATGTTGTTAGTTAAAATAATTATATGATTATTTCTTATTTTTTCCATATTATCCATTCGCTTTTATTCATTGATATCTCCCAATATAGGATACCACTTACTGGGTATCTGATCTCATACCTTCATTTTGTTTTCCTTTTCCTAGGGAACCAGGATAAGTACTATGAATATTTAAAAGAAATAAAAAGGGGAATAATATAGTTATAAAACCTACTCTTATAGAAAAAATGCACAATTTATGAAAAGTATGTGTTTTATTCAGTAAGATATTTTTTCAAATTATCTAAAACACTATCCTAAGGTATTTGGTATGTAAGGAATGTGGTATTTTATATAAATAATATAATTATAGGATGTTTATATTTGGTCTATTATGGTTTCTATCAAATCCAATGTGTAAAGAATTTTTTTAGTAAGATCTGATTATATAGGATTGGGAGGTTACATATTCTAACCATCTCATGGACCTAGATGAATTATACTACAATGTTGACCCAAAAATTTTATCAGTGGGTGAAAATAAAAATTTAGGAAAAGTTTACGAGACTATAAAATATTATTGACATAGAATTTTGGTTATCCTCCACCAAATGTATAATAAAGTTATTCTAGAATTATGTATGATTGGGAATGGTGATTTCAGATCCTTGTATTTCACTCCACATAATAGTGAACAAGGCCTGATAGGAAATATAGACTATGAAGTTATTTTTTTAGGTTATCTCTCAGGTCCTAGATATGTTTTTCTTGTTTCCCAGTTCAGTAAAAACCTACCATTCTTGAAGCTTGAAAGAGACAGACCTAATAGGAATGATCCATTGATAGGATTCTGCACCAACTACCAAAAAAGGTAAAATATTAATCAATTAGAAGAAAAATATGATATTAAAGGTTTGAATCATAATCAACAATAATTATAACCCACTCATATCATGTGTTGCATCTAACCCCTACCGGAATAAAATTCTAAAACTCCAAAAATTCCTTGGTAGCATCTTAAATGGTAATATGAGAGTAATCATAGCCCATAGGGATGGGTTTGTCATTTCCTCCACCATAATCCTATGAAACAACAAAACCACATCATACTAAAACCAATATAGTAATGGATAGAGGATTACCCAATCCCTTAAGACTGGTTGTATTTCTACCTCCTTCTACCCCAAGAATTTAAGTATTTTATAAACTATGAGCAACATCACTAGAAACACCCCCATGGTTTCCTTTGTAAATTTTTTATTATTAATCTCCATTATTAGGGTTGTATTTATTGAAATCCATGAGAGATTATATCTGGGATTTTATACAAAAACCATTTCCAAGAGAGAATCATGTATAGAGGATAAAACTATATGGGGGTTATAAGTCACTAATATTCCCCTAAAAAGGAAAAGGTTAATAAATATCATGAAATGTACCTTAAAGGGTACTTAGAAAATGATGAGGTTACCTATTATTATTATGTTTTTGATATATTTATTCCATATATATGATTCATAGATATATTTTTTATTGATGTTGATCTATAAAATATTGAATAATGTGATATTGGAATGGATGAACACGATGAGTAGATATATTTCAAAAATTTAGTTTACATAGAAGTGCTTCAAGAGGGAATATGAATCTAAAATCAAAGACAAGATCTTGACATGGTATCCATACTATTAATTAAATTACATATCACTTGATGATCTTCATCAAATGAAAAATGGAAAGGTATAGATTTTTCTAGAGCCCACCCACCACCCAAAGAAATCAATCCTCACTCTACTGAGTAATGGTTTTCCATTATGAAGATAATTTGAAATTTTTTATGTATATCAATGCGTAATTATTATAGGGATATACAAATTATTTAAAACTCTCTATTTTAGTCCATAATATCTCCTTTTATGAACTCACTTTGACATAATGATATTTCTCATCCAATGGGATAAGAATCATGTCATCTAGTAATCTTAGGATCAAGTAAACTAGTTTACCTAATCCCAATGCCACTATGTTATAAAAAATTCTCACAAATGGGAAGAAAAAACTAATGGTCTTGGAAATTTATCCTTGTATAATTAGAACATGTTATCAACACATGGTACATGCAAGATAACCATATTAGGTTTCCATATTTCCTACACTAAAGAATCAACTCAAGAAATTATTCCACCATAAATACTTTACTCCATTGAGTCCTTTATTGATCAAATTAAAGCCATGGAGGGGTACATGAAAAATTATTTCCAAATAATAACCTTGTGACACAAAAATTTACTTTCTTAGGTACTATATTAATTATTTATTTAATTTTGTTTATATATTTTCATTATGTGACAAAATCATTTTGAAGTTTTTGAATTTTTTTAAGAAAGATATGGATCATGGTTAGAAAAAGGTTAGTTCTAACCATGGAACTAGATTGTATGTATGGGGAGGAAATTATCTAGTGAATTATGAAATGTTGGTGCATAGTTCTCAAAACTATGAAGTAGTGAAGGAAACATAAGAGTAAGAAAAATTTTCATCACACAATTTAGAATAATAGTATAGATTCTTTTATGTATCCTATGGAAACCATGAAATATAGTCTTATGTGTGAACTTGAACTAAATATTTAGTTCATGTTTATGGTTATTCCATTCTAATTCCATTACATTTAGTGGATAAAATAAGGGGAAAATATTACATATGGGACATTACTTCTAAATGTCTATATAAATATTGGATCTTTATTTCTTAAACCATGTCAAAAAATATGTAGATATCTATAAATATAGGGTGATTTTTTCTTAGTAACTACTTCATGATTGGTTCAAGGTTTCCAAAAATGTGTTTCCAATCTCTTCATCCTACACATGACATTAAATGTGTGAAATTACTATACTACCCTATCTCAATTTAACACATATTTTACTTTTCTATCTTACCCATTTGAAACTACTAGGGATTGGACATTAACCATATTATTTATCCTCTCATCCATTTTTTTGATTTTGTATGTTTTACTAATTTACAAATAGAATAATTTAGTAAGTTATTTTCTTTCACCCACTTTAATATATTATGTTAATCTCTAAGGATTTGTTATTTCCTTATGCCCATGGTGGCCTAACATTTCCACAAAAAAAACTTATGATAAGTATTTTTGATGTTAATTACTTACCACATATTTATTAGTGGTTTATCATAAACAACTAAAGGGTTCATTAATTTTAGGTTGGTGGTTAAGTTCACTCCCTTTGATTGAAAAACCATGGGTTCTTTATTCTAAAAATTGAGATTCTAATTTTTTTAAATGCAATATATAACATTGATGAGGAATTATTTTCATACTAGTATTGTTTTACAATCATTGAATATTAATATGACTATTCAAACTAATTTAAAAATCATGTTTATATATGATAAATAATGTTAAAAATTATGTTCTTGATGAAATGATTCTTTTAATGGAAAGTATTAGATGATAATGTTGCAATACTTTCTAATGATTATGCCACATGGAAACCATAAGGGTATGGGTGGGGACTCATGGAAAATTATCTTTCTAGTGAATTATAGAACTCAACCTAGATTATGACCCCTTTTTATGATGCCTCTATAGATAGGGGTGATGACTCCAATTAAGCATGTTACATTATATTGTATCCTATGTATAGTGTGATTTGTTAGATGTGGATTAGTTTGAGTTTCCCATGATACTTGGTTAGAGTAAAATGATTACTTGTCACTTTAATTTAATGATTAATTTTATTAATGATTTATACTTATTATTTAAATTTAAAATTGTATCTTATTATATTTATTATCAAACTAGGATGATAGTATTTTATAACAAATGTTTCTATTGGAAAACATGGTGAGGACATACTAGTATTGTTATTATCACACACAACATACACCCATTTGATGTATATAGATTACAATTTCATAGATATAGGTAATGAAAATGTATCATTTAGTGGTTACGAATATTAATGTATTTTTTAGAGTTTTTAGGAGGTTAAATGGTGGAGTGTGTCCTTGTGTCACCTAGATAAAGGTTATGGTTTTTTAGTTTATTTAGTTTTTTTTGTGTTTTTGAAGGATCTAAATTTATACCACCTTATTGTATTCTCATCATATTTTCACCATTTGTATTTATGTTTTTGACCATTTTTATATATTTGTGATTGGTTTTTAGTTATGTTGTGGGTGACTATTTTTTTATATTTTATGTTATACATTCCTCTAAGATTATGTTTACATTATTTAATGTTAATGAGTTAATAGTATTAGTTTCTATTATTTGAGTGTGTGAATCAGTATTACATGGTGTGGTTATGTTAGGTTCTTAGTTAGGATACTCCTTTTGATTGATCAATTTATTGGTAAAAACTATTCCCAAAATCCATATTCTTGATTTCTAGGCCATGGATGATGGTTTTAGGGATATAGAATACCATTTATCCCTTGTCATGGGTTGGATTGGGTATGGAGGGAGGAGTAATACAAGTTGGTTCATGAAAAAATTGTATTATATCCTAGTTTTCATTTACGTTATTTTAAAAATTCATTATATACATCAGATAGGATCATTAAGAATTGAGGGGTAGGTTGTGAGTCACTATTTGGACAACACACATTTTAAAAAGCCTTATATATCCACATGTTGTTCAAAAATGAGTGTTTAAGATTTAATTTTATTTTGATTTTGGATTCTAAGTAATTATAGGTTAATGAATGGAGTTTTAGAGAAAATTTATATATTTAATGGTTACGGTGTAAAGAATATAGATCAAGTGGTAAACTATGTGACCAATAATTGAGATGAAATATAGATGGAACTACATACTAAGAACATGTATTTCAAAACTCCGTGGTTATATCATTGAATCAATCTCATCCATCTAGTGAGACCTTCATAGTTTCACACACTTTTGAAAACCATGTGACCAAATTGTCCATAGTGAGAATATTGATTATTTATGTGTTTCCTTCATTAAAATTCATTCATATGATTCTTTTAATTTTTTGATGGATATTTACTGTTTAAATTGATGTTATTTCCTATAATAGTGACATTTTTCTTATTTATTTGATTTTATGTAGAACTACCCCCCTTGATGAACCAATGTGAACCCTTTGGCGAGAGATGTAGATATTTTTTCACAAGATCACCATCTATAGGATCATAATTTGTCCAACAATAGTGGAAATAACCATAATTAATTGCTTGACCTAATTCCCATTCAAGATAAGGATCGGGCTTAGGAAATTATACACCATCAGCCTCCATTATTTTTAGGAACATACACTAAAAAAGAGGTGGATATCATGACTACCTCACCCAAAGTATACCCCTCATGGTCTGACAATGATGGAAGGGAGATGGTGACTTCCTGAATCATGCATCCGATAGGCCCCAAGTTGGCGACTAGCACCGAGGTTATAATAAACATGCATATAGGAGGCATTACCTTCTAAAAGAACATTCAAAAGAGATAGATAAGACAAATAAACCAATAAAAACCTACTCATACAAATATATAAATAAATACCAAGTTAAAACATACAATGTCATATAGAACTATAACAATTGAATTAAAAACTACAAGTACTAAAAAGGTAAAGACAGTAGGGAGCACAAATCCCAAACATGTCCTGTAAAACTATGAGCTTGTAATATCCATGCCAATCTCCAAAATACTCTAGAAAACCTGAAAATAAGTTTATACACATAGAGTGAGAAAAACAACATACTCAGTAGGATCCATCCTGAAGCCTCTCATGCAAAAGATAAAGAAAGAATGCTAAAACATAGTGAACAAAAGTGAAACTAACTCGCCACCTAAATAGGAATACTAAGTTCCCAACCCAACCATGGATAACTCTCACCAAGAATCATATACAATACAATATATAATATAGTAATTAAACATAAAGGGTACCCCGCTCCCATTTCCCCACTAGTTTTCCACTCTACCCCAACATCGCATGCACCGATCCATATCTCTCCAAAATAAGCTAGTCTGAATACTACTAGGAAAGGAACCACAACACACACCTCGTGCATCACATCATTACCCCATCCTATATTAAATAACAATATATAGTAACTAAGTAATTTATGAGAGCCACCACAACCCGTATGAAATTTATCATATATCAAGTATTATACCTCAATCCATTACATCCATTCATCAAGTAAGGTTCCAAAAGACATCACTTCCTATACACATCATACCTATAATAATACTTTAGATACTATATCTAGTAATAAACGTGTTTAAAATAATTAAAAGATATCATATCCCTTTACACACATATATAGGGAATCTAACCATCATGTATACCAGCATAAGTAACTACCACGATAAGAGATAGGGGCTAGAGGGGGTGGTCAACCATCCATCCTCCCACTAGGATGTTAGTGAAAACACTCTCTTAGAGTCCAATGGGTGTCAGTATCCCTAACCAACATGGGTGGGGTAGCATATGAAATCATAAAATATACAGAATGTAATATAACTCACAACCACACTATGGGAAAAACCAGTATTAGGATCAACTGTAGATAATATCGTTCGGACTCTGGGATGCCACTAATAAGACTAGATATCCTATAAGAACACAAGAATTTAAAATAGATACATTAATTAATTACTTAATTTTTATCATTTCCTTATTTTTATTTATTTATTATCCATTTAATCAATCACTAACATTATTTCAAGATACATTCATTAACCACTATCATGAAGTTTATATACTCAAGAAATAATATAAACCAGGTCCATGGTTCCTCAAGATTAATATCTTTTTAGAATTTTCATTATATAAACACCAACCTTGTGGGTTAGAAATTATTTATTCATTATTATAATAATTCCATAAACCAGGTACTCTAGGAAAACCATCCTAAGATGCCACCAAGAGGAAACATGAAACCAAGCACATCAAACTACCTCAAGTAGTGGGGAAATGAATGCATATAAAATAAGTAACCTATACATCATCCATTAAACAAATTCATAAGTGAAAATACCATCTATCAACATCAAATCAATGGTTAATACCAACTTCAAACCCTTCCATTATCTCTGGTTTCATCCCCGACAACCCCAGGTATATCTCGATGCATCTCACCATCACATGCATCAATTGCTGGCTCTTCAATCAGGCCTCCCCACCCCATAAAATCAGACAACCTTGTCTTATGCATCCTAAACTCATATCACACCCCCTTCCCCATATCACATCACATAGTGAAGCTTACATATGGATAATGTAAAAAATTAGCAAGAAATAAACAAACACAACCAACAAGGTAATCTTGGACCTAAAACAAGGCATCTATCTTAAAAAGAAAGATCTCTTATGGTTCTAAACTCAAGGAACTCAACCTTATCAAGTAGATGGGAAACTTAGGACCTAGAAATTATCTTTATCACACAACCAGTTATTATTCCATCTTAAATTAACTGATTCATTATTCACAAGTTCTAACTATAGACAACCTAAGAATCAATCTATACTAATCTATAAAAATATAAACATGATTTTAGCATTAAAACCATTCTCATTATCATGATTTTTATTATTATCATCATAAAAAATCAATATCACAATTCAAATTCTTTATCAATTCCATTAACACATGGAATATCACATTTAATTAAGAATGAAAATTGCACCAATTTGATAATCATCAAATTACAAGAAACACCAAATTCAAACATACCTCTTCCTTAATTATTCTTAAGCTAATTAATTATTAATCAATCCTATATTTACATTCTTTACTAATTTCAACATGCCACTCTAAGCATAAGAACATCTGAACAAATCATATCATAGATATCACACAATATAGAAAAACAAGAGGCAACTAGTTATATGGTATAAATAATCAACATGTGATCGCTACAACCCATTTAATTATTAATCAGATTCAATAACTATTAAGTTAATTCTATTTCCATCAAAAGGGATAAACAATGATAACTTTATGATTTCACATAAAATAATAGAAGAATCAATGATTCCTCTACCTCAAAGTTGCCAATATTATTTGTACAATAATAGAAAAACATTTTGGATCCTGATCACCTCTCCCCAAAGAAACTTCATCCCTACAAGGATTCCATGACACAACACCACCAAAAAAACTACCAAGAAAACTCCATTAGAAAACATGGAGATGAATTTCCATCACATTTCAATAAGAAATGGGATAATTTAGATTGAAGAACCATGAGAGAAGAGGTATAACATACCTTAGACCACCAAAGATTAAAGATCGAAGTCCAAGGATCAATCACTGATAAATAAATCCCAAAATGCCTAAAAAAAGGGCCGCTGTTTGCCTAAAAATCAAGAGAATCTATAGGGTTTGAGGAAAATTCAAGCCAATGCTACATTTATAGGTGCACTATATAGGGGATTTACACAGCGTGAAACCCTTTCACATAATATAAATTTAGATCTTCTGATATCTTCAAAAAATATTCCCCTTGAAGTATTTAACCTTGATTTTTTACATTTCAAGTAACACACTATGAACCAGACTAAAAAAATATATGAATAGATTTCAGGACATGAACTGGCCTTACACAAGCTGTGAATTGTGTATACGTGATGTGAAACATTTACACACCATGTATTCTCATTAAATATAACTTTTAACAGTCAAACCCCTCTAGACTCACTCCAAACCTCCTTTGAGTACCATGAGATTTGAAAACACACAAAGGTTCATACTACATGGATCTAGACCCTTACATTGTATAGCTCTAAAATAATTATCTTCCTCAAGAATCTAGAACTAAACCTAGGGATAAAACGAAAAGGGGTTATTTGAATAGCCACCCCATGAGATTTTGTCTCAAGGACCTCGCTATCATATGAGCTTAAACACCTCATTAGAGGAACAATGAAAACCCATGCAACAAAAATAACCATTTCCTAAACACTCTCCCAAGGGATATACCTCTCAAAAAATAGTAAGGTTAAAAAAATAAAAAAGAGGGAACAATCTCATAAACCAAAAAGTTCAACATCCACAAAAAAACATAATTAAATGAGAAGGTATGAACATAAAACAAATTGGGGGTACTGAGTGTGAATCTATGACCCACATTACTAGTTACTCTCCTCCATGCCACAATGCCTCCACAAGACATGAACCGAGGGAATAACATTCCCACACAACACATTCTCCTGGTGGTCTTGGATCTTCATAGACCACTCCTTGATGGTCACATCAACATAAACATCAATCAATCCACAATAAATGAAACAAGACTCATCATGAATATAATTAAGGACTTATGAAATGTGAAAACATAATTTATTCAGATCATCTATGGGGAAAGTACTATATGATATTCCATGAATCCAACATGATCCAACACCTCGAAAGGCCCAAAAAACCTCGGAGAAATCTTACTCCCAGGAACAAAATTTTCTTCACATGATGAGGAGTCACCATCAAGAACACATGACCTCTAATACCAAAATCCATAGGTCTCCTCCTATAATCAACATAGGATTTTTGATGATCCGATACTACCTTTATCCTCTCATGAATTACTTGAACCAACTCTGTTATATTATGTACCAGTTCTTTCCCAAGATTTCCACATCTCTGACCCTAATCCAACACAATGGAAACCAAAAAGGTTGGACGCACAAATATTCAAATGATTACATGCCAATGGTGGAGTGGAAACTATTATTTTACGAAAGCTCAGCCAAGGGCATGTGCCTCATCCATGAACCTCCAAAATATAGGACAAAAGAACACAACATATATTCAAGAGTATGGATGGTCCACTCTATCTGACCTTATTTCTATGGATGTAAAGTATTTACAAGGAATAATTGAGATCCAAAATCATTATGGAGACCTCTACACACCCTAGAGGTAAAATGAGGATCCCGATCAAATATGATCATCCTTGGGACTCTATGGAGTCACATGACCTCCTCTATATACTACCACATCAAAACCTCCACTGATCTTGACTCCATGATCACTATAAAGTGGAATGATTTAATCAAATGATCTATTATCACCCATATATAATCATAGAACCCATAATATTGAGGTAAACTGGTAATTAAATCCATTGATATGTGCTCCCACTTTCGCTAGGTAATAATAATCGATGGATAAAACCACTAGGAACATGGTATTCAGACTTCACCTTTTAGAAGGCCAAAAATAGAGAAAAAAACTCTACAAATTCAAAATTCAACCTTGTATTGTCATGTGTTTTGGAATAGGTTAAGAAAATCATTGCAAATTTGAAATTTTTGTTTGGTGGGTGATTTGAATCTTAAATTGAGTTTTAGAATGTAAATTTGAGAATTGGATCACTTAAAATTGATGATTTTTTATGAGGTTTAATCCTTGGGAAGTGTCTCAGGAGTTCAGACGAGTTTCATAAGTGTTTGACTATGAAAACTCTATTTTGAGAGGAAATAAATGGAGATTCACGGTTGGCGTATGATTAGTTTAAATGTGTGGATTAATTGTGCAACCACTTTTCCTTAAGGGGCATAGTTTTTTGAACCTTGTGAGGTACCCAGGAAGTCATGCGGGTTGAGATAGAGATCCAGGCTGACCCACATGGATGGTACATGATTTTTCAAACAATGCACTGCAGCTATGCAGGGGGGTCCCCTTTCAGGAAGAGTGTGTGCATGGGCCATGCACGGTTTGTCAAATAGTGCACATGGGTCATGTGAGGTGGCTATCTTGGGCAGTACCAACCACACAGTTGGCACATAATTTTCCTAATAATGTAGCCAAACCATGCAGATCGTTGAAGAGATAGAAAAATCCCATTTTGAACCTCCTTATTTTTAATAATACTCCCTCCTTTCATCATCTCCATGAACATTATCCCCCTTTCATGGGAGCTCTCCTTCAACCTCCTCCAAGGCTATAGTTTATCTCCTCTATTCAGTGTTAGAATTAAGTTCCACCCAATGCATTGGAACTATATCAGTATGCTCTAAACTCCTCATGATTCTATTATTTGTTTACCACACCATATAGAATGATATATCCATTCAAGATCTTTTTCCCTATTTTTAGGGAATTTGATGATTCTTCTAATTGCTTCAATTTCAGCTCAAACTAAAGACCGATTTTGGATGAGCGAAGAATCCTAAGCATGAGGTAGATGGTCTATATGATTTTCCCTTAAAGTATCATTGTTTATATAATATTGATGATTTGTTGTGTAGAGGACTTTCTAGGGGTTACTTAAAAATTATGGAATTCCTTAAATTAAATGCCTAAAAAACCTTGTATTGTGTTTTAAACCCCCTATGATATGGTTGGAGGTTATTAACTCAACCTAAACCACCCATAGGGCGGGTTTTCTTAAACACACATAATAATTATGTCTGATTTATGACTAAACCACCCTTGAGGTGTGTTAATTTAAATGATTATTCTTATATTCGCTGCTCATATTTGGCTTTCATTCTATATCAACCCATTTTGGTGTATTAAATTTTTCTACTTGAATGATACGATTATATTAAATGAAATGAATTGTTTGATGAAAATTTATTTTTTCCAATAAAAACACCTTTTGAGGTATGTTGTCTTATAAATCAAAAATTTAGTTTATTAATGATGTGCATAGTGATATGTATTGTTGTCATGGGTGCTTACCATGGCCTTTATAGTTATTTTTAAATGTAATGGACCTAACATGACTTATAAATAAAATTTACAAGAAAAATAAATTTAATTGATTATTTCATGGATGGTATTATGAATTTTATTTGAAATGTTAAATTAGATTATAATAAAAAGGACCCACTATTTCTTAAGTGATGCTGGTTGCCTCTTTACAGAACATCAGGCTAAGGGTTCATAAGGAAAGTAGGATTACCTTAAACTTTATTATGAATGAAGGGACCTTGGTAAGGATTTTTGAGTATGATGTCTCACATCCCCAGGCCGAGGATGATGGTAATTGGATTTCATATCACTTGGGTTTTTGGGAATGGTGTATCACACCCCCTCTATTAGGATGTTGAGCATGGAAATCACATCCATGACTAGGATTATGAACATGACTTTCATATCCCTTTTCTAGATATTGGTATTATGAACTGTTTATTATACGTACCTATTTTATTATTATCAATTTCTCTTGAGACTATTGTATGGGATGTACTTATTTATTCTTTGAGTTATTATGGGAATGGAATCCCTTATAGAGCATGACACTCTTATGATTATATAAGGACACACAATTTATGCCTTGAGTCCGGACTAGTAAGATAAATTTATATATATGGATATATATGCTTGTATGTATAGAGTATATATATATATAAACACACACACACACAAACATAGGGTGACATGTTCTGAGATATCCTAGTTTAGAATGAAGTTATAACAACCCAAAACCCACACTCCCAGATCCTGTGATGAAATCCATAACTTTACATTTCCATCTATGATGCTAATAATTGTGACCTAAATTTTTCCATCAAAACCATACAAAATCAAAAAGATAACTTGTATCACTAACATACTGGAGGACCTTTTAGTTTTAAAGTTTTATAGAATTAGGAAAAACTATTACATAAATAACTCATATCAACTTGGACTCACAAGTCCTCAAAAGAACATTTCTCCCATTTAACCCAGCTTTTTTTATTTCACAATAGGTCATCAACATCATCCTTGTGAAATAATTTATAGACATAAATCATTCAACACCATTATTTAAAACCTAGGGAAAATGAAACATAAGAAGTGTGAGATCAAATGCTTATTAAGGAAAAATATAAGCATTAAAAAATGAATGTCATCAATAAGAATAAGAAGAGAATAATATTATGACGACATAATAAAAATGCATGGGTATAAAATAATAATATTCACACCCATCAATACATGGACCAAAAAATATAAAAGTATAGAAAAGGAAAGAGTCACCAAAATTAATAATCATGATCCATGTCATATCAATATCGATCATTGGAAACATTATGAACCCATATCAAGAAATGATAAAACATTTTGATATCTTGAAACATTATCTCAATGAACCCTTATAAATCCCTTATAGAACCCTTACTAATGGAATAAATAATATGTATGAATTTCATCTCCAGAGTACCCAATGCATCAGAGTGCTATCTAGGTGCACCCATCATATAATCTATAATGGGATCACCTGATGCTATCTAGGAGAACCAATCATTTATAATGTCCATGAATTGAATATATAGAGAACTCATAAAAACTCATTGAAACAATATTTATTATTTTCAGAATATAATTAACCCATGGAAAGGAAATGGGTTCCACAACAATCTCTTTTAAACATGAATAACCCATGAAAAGGAAATGGGTTAAATAATAATATATTTGAATCATGATTAAACCATGGAAAAGAAACGGGTTAAATAAAAATCTCTTTGAATAATGATTAACCCATGGAAAATAAATGGGTTAAATAAAAATATCTTTGAAACATGATTAACACATGGAAAATAAATGGGTTAAATTATAATATATTTGAAACATGATTAACCCATGGAAAAGAAACGGGTTAAATAACAATCTCTTTACAAAAAACATAATCCATACAAAGAATGAATAAGGATGGTATTAATAAAAAAATATCCACATTTGAGGATAAGTAAAAACAAGTTTTCTTGAAATTGATGAATTGACATACCATTAAATTATCATTAAAACATTCTTGAGGATAATAATCTTTAAACATCCCAACGCATCCCATACCACATCGAAACATTTGAACCATTAACCACATGAATGAAATAATAATAAATGATACATATAATATCATGTGAATGAGAAGATTTATGATATAACATGTTAAAGTATAAGTATATACACCTTTTAAAATAAGATAGGTGTATAACATATCAAATGTCTCAAATAAGGAAAATTGAGACAAAAGTCCATTGCCGCTTTGGTAAATTCAAAACCATAAATCCCATGAAAAATAATAATTAAATGAAAAATTTAAATACCATGAATATAAAAGTCTTCATGATATAATATATGAAAAGGATCATTAGATAGACCATATAAAAGTAACTAGGTGCATAACAATACAATATGCCTTAATGAAATGAATTTGAGACGAAATCCATTACCATATCCTTCATTTTTTGGGTGGTATTTAATCTATTTTATAGTGATTAAAACATGTTAATAACTTATAATAGAAACATAATCATATTTATGAATTCATAAATGATCTTATTAGAATATATTATTACCTATTTGATAAAAATCTTTCATTATTCTCACTATTTCAGATGTTAATTGCCTAGTTTTTCGAGTATGTTTTGACATGTTATTTGTTGTTCGTATTAATTAGATAATTATTTTATCATATAAAGAATTTTAAAAAATATTTATATATCATATATATTCATTATATATTTATTTATAATATTCCATAATATTTGGATATAATAAATGAAATAGACCGTTCATGGAGACGGTAAGTCATAGGTACACATAAACACTACTTCTACTTCTTTTATCATATTTAAAAGAATTAAAAGTAAATGATATATATGTATATTATAATTCAGGTATCATATATATTTCATATATGTCACATATTTTTATTAAAACCATTCTTTATACATTATATGTATTGATTTAACAAATTACTTCTCCTTGAGGAGGCTGTAGTCCACACTTCCGCAAACGATGTTATCATATTTACAAAAATAGAAAGTATAAAGGTATGTATTATAAAATAACTAAATAAGTGTAAAGAAATAATAAATATCATAAATTAACATCATGTTCATCATAATTCCCAACCATGAAAGGTGGTAAAGAAAAAATGAACAGTCATCGTTTCGTGAGGAAGTTGTTCGCCGTACACATAAATAGTAGGTTCGTTACCCATTAGATGGATGTGTGTGTAAGTTTAGGTACAAACCTTAATAGAAAAAAAAATACTAATATATTTGGGATACTTATGTTATTATATAATCTTGGAATAATAATATTTTATGGGGTGTAGAATGAAAATATTACAAAGAAGCATCAGGAATAATGTTACCTCTTCTTTGGGTAACTCCATTTGGTTTTCACCAAAGGATTCCTTAGATGGATTTATACCCAAGGGGAGGATTCTAGTACGAGTTTAAGAATATTTAGGATATATTTTGGAAGATATTGGTCAATAAAAATTTTCTTTAAATGTGGGATAAAGGGGAAGGGGTGAGTGACTTTTTTATAGTGGAGGGGGAGTGGAATTCTTGTAAATACCAAAAGGTTTACATTATAGGGAGGCATCCCTTACCTAATGTGACTCTAAAATGGAAAAATAATGGATTAAATGTAATTTATGGTCAATAAAAACTTCCAAAACACAAAAATAAATTCATTTTTATAATTTTGTTCCTTAACTTCTAAGTTTCCCCAATTTTATCATTTTGGTTTTTATTAAACTATATTTCTAACCTAAGTAGTTTAACTATTAAGACTAAATTAAAGTGAAATTTATTAGAAAATATAGAAAAAAATAAATGTAAATATTATACCTAATTTATAAAATAAAAATCCCAAGCGTTTTGGAAATTAATTTTAAAACAAGCACATGTAACACACAAAAACATTGCTTTAACCTGTACCATGAAAACAATGTTTTTACTATCAATGGGTAAATATTTTAATTATAAAAGATAAATTGGTCCATTAATAGAAAATATTTTATATTTATTTATACTTAAAAAATAACTTGGTATAATATAGTATTTTTATTAATTTTAATTTATTTAATAAAATATCATTTATTGTAAAATAACATTAATGTGAATTTCGACATTATTTATTTAATTTTAATTAAAAAAAACAATACTAGAATTCAAATTTATTATTTTAACATATTTTTAACATGATATATTCATCTAAAAAACAATTAATTACAATAATTCAATCAATTTACTTCACTTTTAATATTTATAACATAATTTATTTTAGTTAATTATTAACTAAATAATCACTGTGTTGGTGTTTCTTAAGCAATTTAGGTAACCAAATCATCTATAAAAATAAGTGATAAATAATTATGACAAAAACAACCGATTTATATTTCAAAAGGATATGTATAACTGAAAATATGATGTTTTTTCCACATATCAAGTCTTTATAAATGATAAAGGTAAGGAAGGTTCCTTTTTTGTCTTTTTCCTTACTTAACTTTTTATATAGGAAAATTACATGGGATATTATCCCAATAAATCATAAAATTAGAACCAATAGGTGATATGGTTTAACTATTGGAAGAAAATGGATTTTAGACAAGTTTCTAGGTCATTTGGCCATTAAGTTTAAAGTTTGGCCCCTTGTTAAGCTTAATTTTACCTTAATTGCTGCAATTAATTTTAATCACTTTCACTAATCTTTTTGGTCAGAAAATTAAGTTGATATTATTAGACTAAAAATTTCATAATGATTACAAATATGTAGTCATTTTTTTGAAATTCAATTCACAAAATTAGAAAAATTAAATTTAAAGCTAATCCCGCAGACATAGTGAGAAAGTGGGTTTTTAAAATAAAAATGTTCAAAAGTTCATTAAGATTTTATATATAAGTTAAATATAAAAATGATTAAAATAACCTAAATTGTATTAATAGATTTATACTTGATCTATTTTTACTTTAAAACCAATTTAAAATACAATTTAACTTTAAAAATTATTTCAATGAAAAGATAGTTTTCAACTGAAATGCAGTATTTTTCAATATTCATCAAATAATGAAACTTCTCAAAAAAAATACCAAAAATTCACCCAAAGTAAATTTTTATATTATGATTAAAAAATTAAGTTTATTCTATCATATAAAAATTATAAAAGTTTCACAAATTATATTTAAAATAGGTTCACCATTAAAAGGCAGAAAAAACTACCTTTTAAAAATATAAAACTTTTTATGCTAAAAAAATGGATTTATTCTTATTTTAAGAATATAAAATTTATTGGATGAATGTAAAAACATCTTATAAACAGTCTTAAAAAAATATTTAGTAATATTCACAACCACCAATATAATGACTAGGTAACAACTTCCATATTAAATAATAATATCAATAGTATATTATTGTTTGGTAATACTCGACCTTGCATGTATCATAAGTTATCAAAGGGAATTGATGTTGCATGAAATGAAAGATAAACTTGGTGTTTTGTGTGTTGAAATCTAAAATATTTATTTTTTGTAACAAAATCTATTAAATAATTTAAATTAAATTGAAATAATATATTTCATAAAATCTCCAGATGTTATATCCTACCCCCTTAAAATAAATTTCTCCCTCGAAATTCATCTTGGTTATCAGATGATTAACATTTATAGTATTAATTTATTGAAACCCACATTGTAAAAAGTGTTAATAAAATGTCATCTAAAAAAAGGAAAGTGGAAAACTTAAAGGTCTCCATATGTTACACATTACTAGGATTCCTCCAAGAGAGAATATAAGTGGGAATGGAGAAAAAGCTTAAATAATTATAGAGGGTGATTGTGGTCATTGATCAAAAAAAAAAATTAATTATTAATGGAATGTTAGGGGACTAAAAACATAAATCCTTTTTTATCGAAAATATCACCATTTCATCCAAAATAAAAATACTAGGATAATACTTTTTGTTTCAAGATCCTATTCCTAGAGTTAAAGAATTATCTTACCATTTATACCAAAAGAAAAAATAATTATACTAACTTGATTGATTTTTTTTATAATTTAGTCAATTTACACCAAAATATCATCTTTTTCTCCCAATAATGAGTATTCAAGATGAATTCTTAACTCCTGAAATACTAAAATAAAAATTTAAAGACCACATAATCCAAAAAAGGGATAGTTAAGTTATTCCACTTGTCATTATACATTAATTAAAACCAATATGGTTATCACGTGGTATGATAATTCCAAAAATTATTAAAAATTCAAATTATACACTAATATCCAAAATTAAATATTAATACCCAAATTTCAAACTAAATTATTCCATAAATAACTATGCATAAAATCTTTCAAACATTTCCCGACTAAGTTCAAAACCCAAATACTAGAAGGATTTTATCATATATTCTTACAAGATAAATAAACCATTATTACTCAAATAAAACACCATATGTATTATAAATAAACTTAATATTTACCTAAAAAAGTCATAATAACCCAAACACCACATATGCTAGTGATAAGAATTGCACCCTTGTCGCCCTTCGGTTGTGGATTCAACCTCATGGACTTTCCAGATGCTGTGAGTTTTCACAAAGACACTGTGTTTTCATTTTTTATTAATCCTAAAAAATAAATACTCTCTAAAAACACTTCTTATTGATCCTAGGGGTTAAAAATACCTCATCTAAAAAAAATTCTCCAAAAATCACTTTAATATCTCATCACTTAAAACCTCAATGAGGTGTCTAATACATAGAACATATGATCAATATTAAGATTATAGACCTATTAATTTGTCCATAACTCTTAGTATAAACACATATGAAAACATTATAATCTATAATTTTATCTAAACCAACCTTTGATACCAACTATAACAGCTCAGAACCCGCACTCCTAGATCCTGTGATGAGATCTATAACTTTATATTTCTGGCTATGATACTAATAATCGTGACCCAAATTTCTCCATCAAAACCTTACAACATCAAAAGAAGAAATTAGATCACTTAAATATTGGAGGACCTTTCAAGTTTATAGTTTTATATAATTAGTACAAACTCTTATATAAACAAGTCATATCAACTTGAACTCATTATTCATCAAAAGAACATTTCCCCCATTTATCCCAGCTTTTCTTATTTCATAATAGGCCATCAACACCATCCTTGTGAAATAATTTATAGACATAAATCATTAAAAAAAATTCTTTAAAACCTAGGTAAAATGAAACATAATAAGGGTGATATCAAATGCTCAGTAATGTAAAACATAAGCATTAACAAATGAATTTCATCAATGATCACAAGAAGAGAAAAAGTGTATGATGAAATAATTAGAATGCATGATTATAAAATAATAATATTCATACCCATAATACATAGACCAACATATATAAAAACATGGAAAATGAAAGAGTCATTAAAATCAATAATCATGAACCATGTGATATCAATCTCGATCATTGGAATCGTTATAAACCCATAACAAGAAAAGATAAAACATTTTGGTATCTTGGAAAATTATCGCATTAAACCCTTATAAAACCCTTATAGAACCCTTACCAATGGAATAAAAAATTTATATGACTTACATCTCCAGATTACCCAATGCATTATAGAGATATCTAGGAACACCCATCATATAAGCTATAACGAGCTCACCCGAAGCTATCTAGGAACACCCATCATTTATAATGTCCAAGAATGAAATACATAGAGAACTCATAAAAACTAATTGAAATAAACATTATTATTTTTATAATATAATTAAACCATGGAAAGGAAACATGTTTCACAAAAATATATTTTAAACATGAATAACCCATGGAAAGGAAATTGGTTAAACAACAATATCATTAAATCATGATTAACCCATGGAAAAGAAATGGGTTAAATAAAAGTATCTTTGAAACATGATTAACCCATGTAAAATAATGGGTTAAATATCAATCTATTTGAAACATGATTAACCCATGGAAAACAAATGGGTTAAATAACAATATATTTGACACATGATTAACCCATGGAAAAGAAATGAGTTAAATAAAAGTATCTTTGAAACAAACATAATACATACAAATAATGAATGAGGGTGGTATCAATAAAAAATACCCCCAGTGTAGGATAACTAACCACAAGGGTTTTTAACATTTATGAATGGATATACTATTATATTATCATTAAAACATTCTTGGAAAAAATAATCTTTAAACATTCCAAAGTGTCCCATACCACATTGAAACATTTGAACTATTAAACTCATGAATGGAATAAAAATAAATTAAACTTATAATATAATGATAATAATGAGATTCATGATATAACATTTCAAAGTATAAGTATATACACTTCATAAAAGATGATAGGTGTACAACATATCAAATGCATCAAAGAAGGCAAATTTTTACAAAATTCCATTACTGCTTTGGTAAATTCAAAACAATAAACCCAATGAGGCAATAATCATTAAATAAAACATTTAAATACCCTGAATATAAAATTATTCATGATATAAAACATCAAAAGTTTAATTAGATACACCATATAAAATTAACTAGGTGAATAACAATATAATTTGCCTCAATGAAATGAAATTGAGACGAAATCGATTACCATATCCTTCCTTTTTGTGTGTGGCATTTAACCTAATTTATAGTAGTTTAAACATGTTAGTAAATTATAATATAACCATAATACTATTTATGATATCATATATGATCTTATTATAATATATTATTACCTATTTGATAACAATCTTTCATTATTCTTAGTATTTCATATGTTAATTTCCTAGTTTATCGAGAATGTTTTGACTTGTTATTTGTTGTTACTATTAATTAGATAATGATTTAATAATATACATAATGTAAAACAGTATTTAAATATCATATATATTCAATATATATTTATTTATAATATTCCATAATATTTGGAGATAAGAAATAAAATGCACCGTTCATGGAGATGGTAGGCCATACATACACATGAACGCTACTTCCATTTATTTTGTCATGTTTAAAAGAATTAAAATTAAATTATATATATGTATATTATAATTAAAATATCATATATATGTCATATATTTCACATTTTTTTATTAAAACCATTCTTTATACGTTCCATTTATAGTTTTAACGAATCACTTCTCTTTGAGGAGGTGGTAGTCCACACTTTCCCAAACAATGTTATCATATTTACAAAAAATGGAAAATATAAAGGTATGTATTATAAATTAATTATAGAATCATAATGAAATAATAAATATAATAAATATAATATATTAACATCATGTCTATCATAATTCCCAACCATGAAATGTTTAAAAGGAAAAACGAACAATCATCGTTTCATGAGGCGGCAATTCATTATACACATAAACGATAGGTTCGTTACCCATTATATGGATGTGTGTGTAAGTATAGGTAAAAAACTTAACATAAAAAATACCAGTATATTTAGGATACTAATTTTACTATATAATATTGGAATAAGAATATTTTATGGGGTGTAGAATTAAAATAATACAAAGAAGCATGAGGAAGAATGTTACCTCTTCTTTGGGTAACTCCCCTTGGTTTGCACCAAAGGATTAATTAGATGGATTTATACCCAAGGAGAGTCGTCTAGGATGAGTAGAGGGATGTTGAGGAGGTACTTGGGAAGATATTGTTCAATCCAAAGTTTCTTGAAAGGTTTGAGGAAAGGGGAAGAGTGAGTTCCTTTTTATAGTGGAGGGGGAGTGACATTCTTATAAATACCAAAAGGTATACACTATTGAGATGTCTTTATTACCTAATGTGACTCAAAAATGAAAAAATAATGGATTAAATAGGAATTATGGTATATAAAAACCTCCATCAAAAAAAAAATAAGTGATTTTTTTTAATTTTGTTCCTTAACTTTTAAGTTCCCCCAATTCTATCATTTTGTTTTTTTATTAAAGTAACTATATTTCTTACCTAAGTAGTTTAACCATTAAGTGTAAATTAAAGTTAAATTTATTATAAAATATAGAACCACTTAAATCTAAATATTATATATAATTTAAAAAAATAAATCTCTTGTGTTTTGGAAAATAATTTTAAAATAAGCGCATGTAACGCGCAAAAACACTATTTTAACTCGGACCATGCAAACAAAGTTTTTACTATCTATGGGTAAATTTGTTAATTATAAAAATAAATTGGTCCATTAATAAAAAATATTTTATATTTATTTACACTTAAAAATAACTTTTAAGAATATATTATTTTTATTAATTTTAATTTATTTAATAAAATATCATTTATTGTAAAATAACATTAATGTTAATTTTAACATTATTTATTTAATTTTAATTTAGAAATATGAAAACAATATTGGAATTAAAATTTATCTTTTTAAAAATGATTTAACATGATATATTATTATACAAAAGGATATGTATAACTGAAAATATGATGTTTTTCCACATATCAAGGCTTTATAAATGGTAAAGGTAAGGAATGTTAATTTTTTGTCTTTTCCCTTACTTAACTTGTTATATAGGGCACTTTCATGGGATATTATCCTAATAAATAAAAAAATTCAAAACAAGAGGGTATATGTTCTAAATATTGGAGAAAATATATTTTGGACAAGTGTCTAGGTCATTTGGCTCTTAAGTTTAAGGTTTGGTCCCTTATTAAGCATAATTTTACCTTAATCGCTGTAATTAATTTTAATCACTTTCACTAATCTTTTTAGTCAAAAAATTAATTTGATATTATTTGACCACAAATTTAATACATATTACAACCATTTATTTTCATTTTACAAAATTAAATTCACAAAAGTGGAAAAATTAAATTTAAAACTAACCCCACAAACATGTCGAGAAAGCGAGTTTTTAAAGTGAAAATGTTCAAACGTTAATTAAGCTTTCATATCTAATTTCAATATAAAAATAATTCCAATAAACTAAATTGAATTAATAGATTTAAAATTAATATATTTTGACTTTAAAACTAATTTAAAATATAATGTAACATTAATAATTATTTAAATGAAAAGGTAGTTTTAAACTAAAATGTAGTATTTTTCACTATTCATTAAAAAATGAAACTTCTCAGAAAAATACCAAAATTCACCCAAAGTAAATTTTTATATTCTGATTAAAAAAATGAAGTTAATTTTTTATATAAAAATTAAAAAAGTTTCAAAAATTATAATTAAAATAGGTTCTCCATTAAAACTGATAAAACTAACTTTAAAAAATATACAACTTTTTATGCTTAAAAATTTAATTTATTATTATTTTAAGCCTATAATTTTTTTTTGGATGAATGTAATTTTTTTTATAAACTTGTTTAAATAAAATATAGTTAGTCATATTCACACCCACCAATATAATATCCAGGTGATAATGTAAAGACACACAAATTCCATATATATATTTTTTAATTATTTGGGATTACTACGAGTCTACGAAAATTGACGGCACATGATTCTGAGGCCCAAAGAGCCCAAAAAATAATTTTGAACTTTTTTTAAGGTGTATTTAGTAAACATGAGAGTGAAAAATTATATATTTTGAACTGGTGCTCGAATTAAAAATCTGAGGGCACCGTTGAATTTTTTTTCATCGGGATTCGCTTAGACGAAACTTAACTTCGACCAGCAAGGGTTGGATGAAAAATTTAATTTTTAGACTTTACAAAAAAAATCTCCATGAGTTATTTTTTTTCTAGATGCTGAGCGATGGTGACGGGACCATAGAGTTGGTCGGTCATTTTAATGGAGTTCGTTTAATGACCATTACACTTGGTTGTGTAACCGCACCGTTAGGAGATTAATGGGTTCATTAATTATTCATTGATGAACCATGTATTTGTGCGAAGAGTTGAAATAATTTTCTTTTATTTAATCTAGTCATTGGTGTGGGTTTTGGGAACCCATGGGAGAAATTTGGATGAAGTGCTGGCGATTTCTTCCTCCAACAAAGAACGAAGAATTTGGCAACACCATTGAGGATTCGATCCGAAGATCAATGAACGACAATGAAAACCCTTCGAATGTGGGTTCTCCTTCCCTCATCCGCAACACCTTCCAAAAAGTTCTAGGTTGGGGTTTTTTTAAGATTTTTTATGATTCATCTACCCTTGATGATGTTGAACTCTTCCCATGCTATAACGCTAATGCAGAGGGTGCGGGCTGAACCAAACAAGGCCTGGACCCTCCGTCGATCTTAGTATTGTTTGTGTTCTTCATGGATGACCAACTAATATGGAGAAAAGATGAAACCAGGGGCCACATAGTGATGGAAGCGTCCCAGGAGGCCTGTAGGCATAGTCAGAAAAGAAAACGGGCCTCTAAAGCTTCACCGGAGGCCCGAAGAAGCTCCACCAGTGCAGCGGCGTCAATGACCAGAGGAGGCGGAAACCAGAGGAGGCAGAGGCTGGAGGAGGCAGCGGCTGGCTCTTACCAGCTATGAAAAGGTGGCAGTGCCTAAAGTCACCATGGAGTACAGGTGATAACCGACCAATGTTGGCCACGTTGATGGCGCCGGTGCGCCGCAGAGGAGGTGTCGCGGCGGAGGCGGACCATGTACGCAGGTCCCGCACAAGACCGGTCTATCGAATTAGTCAGCTGGAGGGGATGGCTCCATCCTAGCGTCTCCTGTTTGAAGAAACAAATGGACCGTAGTCCATTCAGGAGGGGAGCGGACCCTCACACCTAGATGGTGGGCCGTGCCCAGCCAACAGGATGGGTTGGTCCAACAGCCCGGTGGGCCTCGTCCAACTGGATGGGTCGGGCTGGTCTTACAACCTAGCGAGCTAGACCAGGCTAGCCCCAGCCGGTTCGGGCCGGGCCCCATGGGCCGGGTTGGGTCGGTTCGACCGGACCCAGACCTATTTAGGCCCAGTTTCTCTTAAAGGGGCATATCTCTTAAACCAGACGTCTGTTTAATGAACCTTCTATGGTGTTGGAACCCTTAGGATGAGACGACCATTTTGAGATACTCCACTTGAGTTTTGAAGAAATTTGGAGTACAACCGGGTTGGATCGAACCTGAATCCAACCTGGCCCTCTACACTAAAATGATTATAAATTATATACCAGACGTCTGATTGATGCATCTTATATTGAATTGGAACCCTTATGACATGAAAGTTATTCAGGTTACATATTTGTGGGACTTTGTGGTGGTCAAGGTATGAGCGATGGCTTGAGGAGTGGATCTTCTTGAAATCAAGCGTGTTAAGTGCAGGAATCCAGTGGCTGGCTATGACCTGATGAAGCACCTAGCGATCCTCTATGGGTAAGAAATTAGCAATCCTATGTGGGTTAGTAGTTAGCAATCCTATGTGGGTCAGCAGTTAGCAATCCTTTGTGGGTTAGCACCTAGTAACCCTCTATGGGTCTGTACGTAGCAATCCTCCATGAGTCAGCACCTAACAATCCTCTGTGGGTCAACACCTAGCGATCCTCTATGGGTTTGCACCTAGAGACCTTGTGCGGTCTAGTAGAAAAAGCCTCTTGACTGAATAAGATGATCTAGCTTAATGACTAATCATATTTATTCATGTTCTTTAAGTTTTATACCTTGTGTGAGCTGTCTTTTACTTTGTTATTTGTGATTGAGATCATTCTTTGTGGTTTTTCTTTTATAGAATTCTAGGAGACATTTGGGGGTCTCGGGGTCCCTACAAGGTATTGTTATACTCACCCTTGCACGAGCATCACCCAAACATTGTTGTGTCATGTGTAGACGATGGGCAGCCTTGACCGAGATTTGGGGCCTAGGACTAGACGGTGTACGGAGGTGACTAGTTGGTGTGGAGAGCCGGAGTGACGGGATGTACCTACCCTTCAGGTAGGATCCTTGGCAGAAGATCTTAGGAGAAAATTTTCCTTATTTATTTATTTATTTTAGTTGGGTTTGTATTATGGACCATTCTGCTTAAGTTCACATATTTACTTTGATCAACTGTACTATGTGGTTTGTTCTTGTTGTGTACCTGGTCTGTGTGTTTGCTGGTTTAAAGGAAATGCCTTCCCATTTTAGGGATATGCCTTTATGGTGCAAGTCACCAATCCATGGCCTATGGAAAGCGGGCTTGGGGTAGTCATGGCATGATCCCTGGGGGACGAGTCATGACAAAGTAGTATCAAAGGGCGGTTGGTTCTACCAGAAGAACTAAGAGCCTATGTTTTCAATGAAGCAATAGTGTTAAGTGTCTTGAGTTTGGGTTTCAGTTCGAGGGTTCCAATGTTGCTGCGATTGCCGATGTATCCATACACCAAGACCCTGAATTCTGATTTCTGACTCGGTACATGAAAACACTATTTGCGTTGGTTTTGAAAATGTTGTTTTACTTTTGATCTTTTTGAGTCAGCTCACCAAGTATAGCTTATTGACCGTGGAACATCTATTTCATTACATGATGTCACCGTGTAGATAGCCTGCCATGATTCTAGCGAGAGATCATGATGACAGCCCACCGAGCAATGAGGCTTCGGTGCATGACCCTCATACAGAAATGGTACCTTCGGGTGGTGTACCAGTAGAACCACTACCCATAGGGTAGCAGATGACACCATCCCCACTAGAAGACTATGCACACTGACTGAGCGCATTGCACAAGTTCCAGAGAAAGAGGCCTCCGATGTTTCAAGGTGAGACAGACCCGCAGGAAGCTTAAGACTAACTGGAGGCTGTGGAATGAGTTTTTAGTTTGGTAGAGACACCAGCAGACCAGATAGTGTTCCTAGCTGCTAGCCTCTTCCAGGGCACATCGAGGAGATGGTGGATCCAGATGCTCCAGACGCACGAGGAGGCAACACTTTCCTGGTTGGAATTTTAGGGCCTCTTCAGGGCAGAGTTCATTCCAGTGACTCTACGCTCTATGCATATTCAGGAGCTCCTGCACTTACAACAGGGATACCTGACAGTAGCCCGGTACTCAACGAGATTCACTGACCTCTCTGGCTATTGCAGCGACATGGTACATGACCATTTCTTCAGGGTCCAGACCTTTGGGAAGGGTCTCCGATGGGAGATCAGAGCATCGATGATATCACTCAATATCCCGACGCCAGATGGAATGCTAGATTGTGCACTATTGGTGGAGAGTTTCCTAACTAAACAGGCACTGATGGTGAGAGCCACCACCAGACAATAGGAAGATGAGTCATTTGAAGTAGTTAGTAGGCATATGACATAGAGGTCTAAGCAGGCCATAACTTTTGTAGGGAGACCCTAGGATGTAGGGTTGGAATTAATGAGCTCACAGGATAGAGGAGGTCAGCAGAGGATAATACTGTGCTACATGTGCGGCTGGTAGGGTCACATGGCTCGCGACTGCATGACCTACCGTACTGATGATCAGAAGACGGTCGAGGGACCATCGATCAAGCGACAGAGATTACAGTAGGGAGTTATACAAGGTGGAAGACGTGGCAGAGGAGATGGCCATGTAGAAGGCCGTGGGTGGTGATTTTGAGGTTCTACTGCCACCACCCCTAGGTGGTCCACCACGACCACAGGGAGCAGGTGGAAAAGGGAGAGCTCAGATTTAGGTGGCAGAGGCCTATGATCATGGTTATCTATAAATTATTTGAGGTATGATATGTTTCTACTCTACCCTAGCTACTGTTCTTATAGACACAAGTGCTAGTCACTCTTTTATTACCATAACTCTCGTTCGGAGCTCAGAGATTTTGATGGAGCCATTGGATTAATCCTTACATTTAGAGACTCCTACGGGAGAGGATTTAATAATTAAACATTGGTTTAGGAAGTGCGAGCTTACTCTAGTAGGTGAGAGCTTCGGATGGGATCTCCTAGTAGTAGCTTTGAGGCCTTATGATGTCATCTTGGGTATGGACTGATTATCCACAGTCCATGCTCAGATTAACTATTTTAGGCACAAAGTACGGTGTTTATGTGAGGATGGGATCATGTTTTACTTCACCAGTGAGAAGGAAACCTTTGAAACACCTGATGGACTTTCTTGGAGGAGGGTGCATCTGATCACTCATCAGTTGGCTAGCCTCACCCTCGGTGTAGTGGATGAGAGGAGTCCAAGCTATCCTGTTGTGGTGGACTAGTATGTTAATGTATTTCCTAAGGACGTTCTGGGACTACCTATTCATAGAGAGGTAGACTTATACATTGACCTGTACCCCGAGATGGTACTGATATCTACACCAGCATATCATATGTCTCCTATGGAGCTTCGTGAGTTGAGGGTACAGTTGGAGGACTTATAGGAGAAGGGGTTCATAAGGCCCAATGATTCTCCATGGAAAGCCCCAATTTTGTTCACCAAGAAGGCATATGGGAGTTTGAGGCTTTATGTGGACTATCAGTGCCTAAACCAGATGACCATGAAGAACAAGTATCCTCTGTTGAGTACTGATAATCTCTTCGACAAGTTGAAGGGATCATGGTGGTTTTCAAAGATAGACCTCAGATCGGGCTATCATCAGCTCATGGTATGGGATGAGGATGTACCGAAGACAGCCTTCAGATGTTGTTATGGCCACTAAAAGTTCTTGGTTATTCCTTTAGGCATAACCAAAACTCCAGAAGCGTTCATGGGGATCATGAATAGGATCTTCCAGCCTTACCTCAATCTCTTTGTGGTGGTCTTCATTGATGATTTCTTGGTATACTCGGAAACAGAGGAGGAGCATGCCACACATCTGTAGATAGTTTGGGATACAATCCAAGAGCACCAGATTTATGGAAAGCTCTTGGAGTTCCAGTTTAGGATATGGGAATTCCACTTCTTGGGGTACTTTATCTCAGAGGTTGGAGTTGCAGTGGATCTAGAAAAGATAGAGGCAATACTTTCTTGGGATCCACCTAGGAGTGTGACCGAGGTGCCGAGTTTCCTAGGATTGGATAGGTACTACCATAGATTATTACCTAACTTTTCCATAGTATCAAAACCCTTTTCATCTTTGACAAATAAGAGAAAAACTTTATTGTTCACTGAGAGATGTCATTAGAGTTTCCAAGAGCTGAGGCAAAGACTAATGAGTTCCCCCATTTTGAGGCTACCAGAAGTGGGCATTGGGTATGTAGTCTACTATAACGCATTCGGGACCAGAATAGTGTGTCCTAATACAAGAGAAAGAAATTATTTCCTATGGATCATGACAGTTGATACTGCATGAGAAGAACTACGCTACCCATGACCTAGAGTTAGCAGTAGTGGTCTTTGCCTCAAAGATGTGGCGACACTACTTGATGGGTGAACGATTTACTTTCTACTCCAATCATAAGAGTCTCAGGTATATATTCTCATAGAAGAACCTAAAACTGAGACAATGTAGATGGATGGAGTTCCTCTATGACTATGACTTTGAAATAGTCTACACTCCTGGGAAGGGGAACGTGGTGGCATGCGCACTCAGTAGGAGGTCTGGACTATAGTTGCTGAGTGAGGTGACATAGCATCTAGCTTCATTGTAGATATCCTTCATGGATAGTGATGGAGCATCTTACCTCTATTCTATGACAGTGACTCCCCCACTAATTCAGCGAGTCAGGGATGCACAGTTTGGGGACATTGACTGTGAGGCCCGATGTGCCCATATATCCTCAGGATGGGCTCCTGAAGGATTTTTTGAAGGTGGGGTGCACATCATCCTTTTCAGAGGACACACCATGGTATGAGTGACGCTATGATAAGAGGTGTTGAGGAAGGTCCACAAATCCCCTTTGGTGGTACATCCTAGTGTGGAGAAGATGTACCAAGACCAACAGTGTCAATACTGGTGTCTAGAGATCAAGAAAGTAGTGGCAGAGTTTGTATAATGATGCCTCACTTGTCAGTAAGTGAAGGTTGAGCATCGAGTTGCAATAGGCTTATCACAACCACTAGAGGTACTAGAATGGAAATGGGATGGTATCTTAATGGAATTCATAATAGTACTACCACATATGTCTAGGGGCCACGATTCCATCTGGGTGATCATTGGCCGACTCACCAAGTTGGCCCACTTCTTACCCATATGAGAGTAGGGATTAGTAGAGTGCTTGGGATGCCTCTATGTAAAAGAGATTGTATGGATTCACAGGGTTCCATCGACAATCATTTCATATCTTGATTCTTGTTTTACATCTTGGTTGTGGAAGGGATTGTAGGAGGAATTTGGGACTCAACTACGCTTGAGCACTGCCTTTCACTCATAGAAAGATGGTCAGACGGAGAAGACCATATAGACACTTGGGGACATGCTTCAAGATTGTGTCCTTGATTTTGGCCATAGTTGGGAGGATCACCTACCTCTGGTGGAGTTCACATACAACAATAGTTATCACTCCACCATCGACATGAGACCATTTGAGGCTTTGTACGGACAACCATGAAGATCACATCTATGTTGGAAAAACCTAGGGGAGTCAGCACTTATTGTTTTAGTGTTAGTATGAGCTACCATAGAGAAGGTTTAGATCATTAAGGAGCAGATGAAGACTGCACAGAGTAGGAAAAAGTCTTATGCCAATAGGAGATGGAGATGGCTAGAGTTTGGGGAAGGAGGCTATGTTTTCCTTTGGGTCTCTCCTCGATGAGGATTGAGGAGATTTGGTCAGGGCAGCAAGCTATCTCCAAGGTTCATCAGACCTTTTAAGATTCTCAAAAAAGTTTTCAAGGCAGTGTATCTCCTAGATCTTCCCCCACAGATGCACAAGATACATAATGTTTTCCATGTGTTGAAGTTGAGGAGATACATGCATGATCCATCACACGTCATCGACTGGGGAGAGCTTGACATTGACGATGGGGCGATGTTTGTTGAGTTTCTGGTGGAGATAGAGGATCGAAAGGAGTGGGTCCTATGAGGGTGGTCTATTCCTCTAGTGAAAGTTCGGTGGAAGCATGAGAACATCCAGGAGATCACATGGGAACGAGAGGCTTAGATTCATGCTCAATACCCCCATTTTTTTCCTTAGCTTTTATTGTGGATTTTAGGGGCATAAATCCCTAAGGTGGGGAGAATGTAAAGACCCAGAATTTTTTTATAATTTTTTTAATTATTTGGGATTACTAAGAGTCTGTGAAAATTGACGGCACATGATTTCGAAGCCCGGAGATCCTAGAATGGAATTTTGAACTTTTTTAAGGTATGTTCAGTAAATGTGCGAGCGATGATTTTTATCTTTTGAACTGGTGCTCAGATTAACAATCCGAGGCCACCGTTGAATTTTAAGTGTTGGGATTCACTTAGGAAAAGCTTAACTTCTACTAGAAAGGGTCAGATGAAAAAGTTAATTTTTGGACTTTACAAAAAATAATAAAATAACTTCATGAGTTATTTTATTTCTTTTTGTAACCATTGAGCGATGGTGATGGGACCACAGAGTTGGTCAGTCATTTTAATGAAGGTCATTTAATGACCGGTTACACTTGGTTGTGTATCCACACCATCAGGATATTAATGGGTTCATTAATTATTCATTAATGAACCACATATTTGTGTGGTGAGTTGAACTCATTTTATTTTATTTTATTTAGTCGTTGGATAAGTACTGACGATGTCTTCCTCCAATGAAGAATGGATAATTTGGTGATGCATTGAGGATTCGGTTCGTAGATCGAAGAATGCCAACGAACACCCTTTGAACGTGGGTTCTCCTTTCCTCATCGCAACACCTTCCATCGAGTTCTAGGTAGGGGTTTTGTTTAGGAGTTTTTATGATTCATCTAACCTTTATGATGTTGAACTCTTCCCATGCTATAACACTAACGCGAAGGGCGTGGGCCGAACCAAACAAGGCCCAGACCCTCCGCCGATCTCGGTATTGTTTGTTTTCTTCTTGGATGACCGAACAATATAGTGACAAGATGAAACTGGGGGCCACACAGTGATGGAATCATCTCAAGAGGCCCATAGGCGTAGTTGGAAAAGAAAATAGACCTCCAGAGCTTCACCGGAGGCCTACAGACGCTCCGTCGGCGCGCCGGTGCCGACAACTGGAGGAGGCGACGCCCGAAGGTGCTGCAGAGGACAGGAGGCAGCTGGCCAACACTGGTTTCATTGAAGGCAGTGGCGCTCCGTGGAAGTTCAATATAGAAGAGGTGCCACAGCTCCAGTCACGGTAGAGGCAGACCGCGTCCGCGGGTCCCGCACAAGACCGGTCCACCAGACCGGTCGTCTGGAGGGGGTGGTGTTAGCCTGGCGCTTCCTATTTAAAGAACCAAACAGATCGTATTCTATTCGAGAGGGGAGCGGACCCCCACGCCTAGCTGGCGGGCCACTCCTAGCCAGCGGTCCAGGTCAGGTCGGGTCAACTCGGACCAGGTCGGACCGGACCCAGACCCATTTAGGCCTAGTTTCGCTTAAAGGGGAATATCTCCTAAACCATACGTCTATTTGACAAAATGTCTGTGGAGATGGAACCCTTTGAACTAGGAGGTGCTTTTGAGATACTATAATTGAGTTTTGGAGAAAGTTTCAGTATGGATAGGTTGGATCGAACCTGAATCCAATCAGGACTTTGACACTAAAATGCCTATAAATTACAGAATGGGCATCCGATTGACGTGCCATCTATTGAGTTAGAACCCCTGTGACATGCCAGTTCTTCAGGTTACATATTTGTGGGACTTTTTGGTAGTTGAGGTATGACCAATGGCTTTAGGAGAGGATCCTCCCAAAATCAAGCGTGCTAATTGTGGGAATCCAATGGCTGGTAGTGATGTGATAAAGCACCTAGCGATCCTCTGTGGGTCAGCATTTAGCGATCCTATGTGGGTCAGTAGTTAGATATCTTTTATGGGTCAAAACCTAGAGAACCTCTGTGGGTCAGCACGTAATGATCCTCTATGGGTTAACACCTATTGATCCTCTATGGGTCAGTACCTAGAGATCCTCTGTGGGTCATCATATAGCGACCTTGTGTGGTCTAACATAAAAAGCCTATAGACATAATAAGATGATCTATCTTAATGACTAATAATCTTTATTCATGTTATTTAAGTTGTATACCTAGTGTGACCTATCTTTTACTTTGTTCTTTGTGATTGAGATCATGCTTTGTGATTTTTTCTTTGTGGAATTCTGGGAGATCTTTGGGGGTCTCAGGGTCCCTATTTGGTATTATTATACTCACCCATACAAGGGCATCGACCACACCTTGTTGTGTCTTGTGAAAATGAAAAAAAACCTTGACCGAGATTTGGGGGCCATGACTAGATGGTGTATGGAGGTGATCGGTTGGCATAGAGAGCCGTAGTGATGAGCTGTACTTACCCCACATGTAGGATCCTTGGCGGATGATCTTAGGAGTTTCTTTTCCTTTTTTATATATTTTCTTTTAGTTGGATTTGTATTATGGCCCATTTTTCTTTAGTTCACACATTTACTTTTAGAAGTTACACTATGTGGTTTGTTTTTGTTGTGTACCCGGTCTGTGTGTTTGTAGGTTTAAAGGTAATGCATTCCCATTTTAGGAATATGCATTTCTGGTTCTAGTCACTAACCCTTGGACTATGGAAGGTGGTCTTGGGGTAGTTACAGAATGGGCCCTAGGGTGAAGGTTGTGACAAATAACTTTCTTATTAAATAATAATATCAACAATATATTATTGTTTGGTAAGACCCAACCTTGCTTGTATCACAGGTTATCAAAGGGTTGTAATATTGCATATAACACAAGATAAAATTGGGTTTTCACATGATTCAGGATAAACTATGTATTTTATGTAACACGATCTATTAAATAATTTTAATTAAATTGAAAAAATATATTTCATAAAATTTCAGGATGTTATAAAAGATGGTATAGTTAGCCTGGTGTCATTGAGGAACCTAAGCCCAAATTGTTTACATTTATTATTATAGCAGTAACTTAATTTTGATATACCTTAACACTAATTATTTTATATTCACAGACTGGATTATAAATTATAAACCATTTTTGGCGGCCTACTAAGTATATATCATACTCTGTTCGGTCCACCATTGCACTGGGGTACCTGAACAGACCACCTAGTTAGGTTCAGGTTCATGGATTGTGATTGCTGGATATTATTCTTCTAGGATAGTATGGATTAAAGGAGAATAGGATTGAGCTAGAAATTTTGATGAAATTGGATATAGATTATGTGTCTTTTATTTATTTATTTACCTTTTCAATCTTGCTATGTACTATGTATACCTACCTATATTTCCATTAGAACATGTTCATGAATGATCATTTATTCATTAATTATTTATTACCAGTTATTATTATATTCTGATGCCTTTAGTTATTATTTCTTCTTCTCTACTTATTAATAATCTAGATGATATATTATCCCCACTGTACCTCCTTTACACCCTTGCTATTAATCGGTAGCCTCTGGCATACGGGGAGGCACGCTTGAGGCCTAGTGGCTAACCGAATTGGGGAACTATTTTAGTGGATCTCGAGTTGGGATAATAGAAATGGTATTATAAGTGTTTATTTTCCTTTTGTCTCACTATTTTGGATATTAGATAGGAGACTAATAACATGTTGGTTCTTGATAAATAGCTTGTGTTTGGGTCTGTCCAACCCATGCATGAGGGAAATATCAAGTTTCTAGGAAAGGGATTGTTTGTTCTATTGTTCTATATTACAGTTGATTATTATTTAACCTTGGGTGACTATTATACTTCAACTAATTATTGATTTATGTATTTGATGGATTGTACCCTTAGCCCGATATGGAAAGAAGGTATTGTTACATGCATCATTCTAGGGACATAGAGATTCACCTTCCATGCATATTCTATGCCATGTAGACTACATTATAGGTTTCTTGATGCATGATGGTTTGTATACCATGATAAGTACATTATTAGTAAACCTATCTATATATGCCATGCTTGAGCATTTCCTTCTTATGTAGTAACTTTCCATGTTTTTCCATGCTTACCTATATTTATTTCTTGTAGTGGCATGCCCATTATATTCATGATATATGGTTTATTGAATAAATTTTTTTCATCAACCTAAATAGCGTTTTTCTACATATCTTGATGGTGGAATTATATTTAATTAACCTATTGTGACATGTTTGATCCATGAACCATTAGTTTAATTGGATGAAACATTTATGGTTACAATTAAATGGGTGTCAAATTTCTAACTTATAAGGAGTATGGTCCCTTATAAATTTAAAATGGTAACCCATATAATCAAATAATCATATATGGGTTGTTGTATTTTGAGACTAAAAGTGATAATTAGGATGTAGTTATATGAATTCCAATTGGAAATTATAAAGGCATGTTCCTCTATAATTATGTAATGGTGATTCATCAAACTGGAACCTTGTAATAAAATAAGAAATTTTGAATTTTGATGCCTAAATGAAATGGTAATTATTCTGGATGAGGCATGATGTGTGTGTGTGTGTCTATATATAAATGATGAATTCCTTTTTAAGTAGAGAAAGAAAATGATTTCTTTTATTTGAAATGTAAATTGTGTCTTATGAGTCTTGTACCTCTACTTTTTTGGGCATAATGATATATATCCCTAACATTTCCAAATTCATAATTGGACCCAAATAGATTAGGGCATGTTTTTGTAAGATAATCCATTTGGGGGTGTGATAAATTTTATTAAATACTTATGGAGACTGGACCCAATTAGGTCGATTTATCATACTACTTATGAATTAAACCCAATAAGGGTGTTTTAAGTTTCAATAATATAAACTGTTATGGGTTGCATTTAATTGAACCCAATATTGAAATGATGGGACCATTATAGGTCTCCCAACTTCCTTATATTCTTAGTACTTAAACCCCATAGGGGTGTGATTATGTTAATGTAATTTTCATTTAAAGTGTTTGCAATTGATTATATGGTGTTACATATAAACATATGGTGGAATCTTACTTGACCAGTTCTATTAATTAATAAAAGACCTATTATCTACTTTTTATATTTATGATTATTAGGCATCATCTAATTAAAATTAAAATTACAAACTAAAGAGTGTTTTACTCTATAGATTGGAAATTTAAATTTTCTTTTACCAAGACTATTATGAAATTTATCAAATCACATAATTGGTTAAAAGGGAAATTATGAGATAATTTTCCAAATACGACATGGCTTCAGCTAAATAAATTGAGTGGTATGATTTATATAACAACTGATACTTGATGTCATTGGTACATGAACTTCTAAAATAAACGAGAATAATTTAAATACCTTAAAAGTGAAGCCTAGTATATGTGTTTATAGTGGGAAACCTCATATAAGGTTAATCTTTATCATTTCTTTGAGTGAGAATGTGAGCATTTCCCATACAACAAAATTACCTTTGGACCCGTTGTTTCTTAAACCTAAATGTTAGGTGGTAAGGCATAGTAACTCTTTTAGGTGTGAACTTGTTTAAGAACAATTCCTTGTGTATGTAAGGGTCTAGCCCAATGATGGTAGTTCCTTCAGACCATAAAGCATTGATAAATGCTTACTTTCAATTTTCATATGAGAGGTGTCATTCAAGTGTTGTTTGTCTTGAGTGGCACTCCCAATAATAAAGTGACACCCCCAAGTAAATGGGTGATTGTTGGGAAATTTAAGCCTTGTTAAATGTGAGAGCATCATGTAATGATCCAGTTTAGTAGTTTAGGCATGCCTCATGCATGGTAGACCACTTTACAGGTTATGTGGCCTTCTTTATTTTCTATAGACTACCGTATGCCAAGAATGTGCAGCGCCAATTGCACTATTTTTCTATCACAGTGGCACATGTTGTTATGCACAACACCGTCTAGTTAAAGTGAAATGTTAAATCATATATTGTTTAAGTGATAAGGTCATGTAATATCTTAAACCATATGGTTATCTGACCGCTTGTATGAAGGGTCATGGGTTCTTGAAGGCTGCGTTTATGGGTCATCTATGGAGTAGAGCGACCTAGGCATTGTGAGATCATTATGAGTTTTTTACCTTTGATCTGGAAATTGGGAGTTGTATTGTTCAAGTGGTTCAGGATGATGTTATAAAAATGATCATTAGTTATGACATGATCTATCCATATTAGTTTTTTATTTTAAACCTGATGCTGATGAAGCACATGAACTTGAATCATTAAGAGTGTCACATGTATGTATAAAGTTGAATTTGACCTAGTGCGCTTGTGATAGGTTATTTTTCTCTATGTTCATGATGGCACTTGGCATAAGAATTTTTTCCACACCCAGAAACCCGGTTCATTGGTGATAGAGAATGTTCTGTCATATGTTTCTCCATTTTTAGTGATATGATAACTAGGATACTCCTAATGTGGTGGGTGTCGTGTCGGTTGTTAATAGATTGTACTTCCAAGTAGAAGGAACACAATCATAAGGGACCATTCAAAAATGGTCAAAATGAGATTAACTACTTAGTGGAACTTGTGGATTAAAATTTTCAAGATGATCTCCAAGGGATATCCTAAATTAATTAGTATGAAATTACAAGTAGTGTGGTTAGCTTGGACTTGATGAAGAAATACCTATAGAAGCATGAGTTTGGTATGGAACAAGGTGGTACGGGTGTGTGCACCCAATGTGTACTGAAAGTTTGGTATACACCACTTGTATGCAGTTTCGTTTGGATACCGGTCAATGAGTGGAAAAGTGAAAGCCAAAGTTCGATGGTTTCCTATTGATACTTTTGGTAAAGGAAACCCAAATCTTGAGTAAATTCAATAGAGTGGTGGTGGTACAGGCTATCCTAGAGTTTAATTGGGAACCACATGACTGTTGACCTGTGTGGGACCTAGAAACTCATGGTTGGGAGATGTGGTGTCAGGTATTGGATAAGGATATTATAGATTGTTTTTATATAGGTGTGGGTCAGATGGAGAAGTATATGTCTAGTGATAAAATCTTGGTTTACTCTTTATTTGGAGGTGAGCATGGCCCCTATCTTGACTTCATCCTTATTATACTAAGAGAGCGCTGGACATATGCTGAGCTAAAAAAATAAAATCCCCTTGTATGTTTTGATTGATGTACTCCTTAGAAGTTCACTTGAGAAGTAGTTTAAAGGAAGACTTATGGTATGGATGTCACCATAGGTGATTGGTAGATGACCCTCTTGAGAGAAGGGTTGGGGTAATGTGAGACCGTTGTTGGATGGTCTTTTTGACACTTGTATGACATCTAATAAAAATAATCAGGAGTGGTTCAATTAGGAGACATCATATGAAGTTAGTTATGGGATTAAGTGAATGTTCTCGATGTGATCTCATAATTCCTCTGCATAAAGGCATGAATATATAGCTTTTTAAATACATCGACTATCTAAGACAAATAATTTGAGGATAGGTGGCCAAAGGTATTTCAACTGGAACTTTATTGAAATGGGATATAAAATCATTGTGTAACTATTCCATGTATTTCATGGGTTTAGGAGGGTTCCCAAAAAGGGTTTTCTAGGTATTTCAATGAAATCCAAAGCGACCATTTTGAGATGGGTCAATCATAGTTGACTTTTTGAGATCATAATGAGGGATACAAGAAGCATCCTTGAAAATAATAAGGTGTATCATTTTGAGAAACATATTGGAATAATTGTTAGAATGATACAAACATTCTTCAGTAAGAAATTATAATGGTTCAAGTGTTGTGACTCTGAATTTTCTGTTCTAATGTTAAGAGCTAAGGTGGGGGAGCCTTAGGCTACTTGTTAAAGGAGATGATGATGGGATCATGTCTCAAGTTTTACTAGATCATGTATGATCTGTCTGGATGTTTTGGATTTGTTTTTGGATGTTGTCCTGAATTTTAGTTGTTTTATTCACCATGTGATTAAAGTGAAGCTTGAAGTTTCATTGGGTGTTTAGAAATGCAATGCAACCCTTTAAGGGAAACATCAAGACCTGAGTAGATTAGGTGTTGTTTAAATGGTTACCTAAGGCTTCTTGAGGATGATAAGTTCTAAGGTGGGGATATTATAATGTCCAGTATTTTGGAATGGGTTGAAAAATTCCAAGTGAATTTTAATTTTTTGTTTGTTGGGATATTTTAATCTTCAATTGAGCTTTAGAATGTAAAAATGAGCATTTGATCACTTAAAAGTGATGTTTTTGGATGAGTTTTAAGCCCTAAGAAGTGTCTCAGAAGTTTATATGAGTTTTGGAAGTGTCGGGATCTGAGAACTCATTTTTGGTAGGACATAACTGGAGGTGAATAGTTGGTACACAGTTGGTTTAACCAAGTGAATTAACCATGAATCCCTCTTTACTTAACAGGAATATTTTTCTTGAACTGTGAAAGGTTCCTAGAAAGCTATTCGGATTGTGGAAAAGATCCAGGGTTACGCACATGGATGGTGTATATTTTTTCAAACTGTATGGTACAATCATTCAAGGGGTCCCCTTTTAGGCAGAGGGTGCGCATTGGCCACACACAATTTCTTAAACCGTGTACATAGGCCTTGTAAGGTGGTTGTCTTGGATAGTTCCAAGCCCACAGTTGGAACATAGTTTTCATAACCATGAAACCAAACAATTAGACTCTTTAAAGAGCTAAAAAAGATAATTTTGACCCTCATTCTTCTTAATAATCCTCCATCACTTATGTAAGAACCTGATTTTTTACTCAGGTATGGATCCTTTTAAATTCAGTCTAATTCTTTATTTTGGACCTAATAAGGATGAAAAATGAGTTCATGTGTGTCTTGAGGGTGTTTGTGGCTGTTTTAGAGCCCATAAAACAACTTTTTGGTAGAGAAAGGCCTATTTCATGGTTATTAGAAACCATATGGGGTATTCCACATGGTTAGTTCTAACCATGAGAGGATGGAAAATGGAGTCCTACAGACTATACGGTTAAAAAAACTGTGCGATTTGGGGAACATGGCCATCCAAAAACTACATACATGTTAAAATGATTTTTTCACAGTTGACGCATGGTTTCCATAATCGTGAGGCCTAATAATGTGAAATTCCCCTTCTTATAATAGATTATGGATGGTTGGTGCACACTTTGGTTAACTGTGCATCCAAATCATGCAATTCCTATTTTTTGGTGAAATTACAAAATTTACCTTAAATGATTTTTTAATTCACCCCCTTTTTATTTTTATCATTCCATATCTAGGAGATCTCCATTATACCTTTTTGATCCCTCTTCTATACTAATATAGGAATTGATCTCAATCATCCGTTCGGATTCTGATTTGATCACTATTCATCTAGTTGGATCTATGCAGGTAATGTCTTAATTACTTTTTAGCCATTTGTCATTCTTACTTCTATTAATGATTCTATTTAGATGTAGGATCATATGCCTTATCTTAAAGTCATTTATCCATTCTTAAAATCTCTTAAAATCCATGACAAACTAGAGGATGATACTATATGAGGAGAGTCATACGAGTATGAGGTAAGTGGTCTATAACTCATCCCTCAAGATTTATTGTTGTATAAATTTATGTATGTGCATGCCGATTTCATTAGGCATGATCTATTTAATTTATATGCCTTTATTATAGTCATTATAACCTTTTTATAATACCATTTTAAAATATGTTATCCATCATTGGTGGTTATATCCAAAACACTGACCACCCCATATAGGTTGATTTCCATATTGGGCATTTAGTGCTTTGATATGTTCGTCTTCTCTACCATTCAGGTGTGTGGATTGACCATGATATTGGTTATCCCCTTTAATTAGATTAATTTTTAATTTATAAATGGATATTACCATGTTTTATTCCAACTTGACCCTTTTAAGGTAAGTGATTCAATTTATTAAATCAAACATAAATGAAAATGGAAAGTATAATGTATATATATGACTTGGACTAATGGATTGTAATTTAATGTATTTGTTTCACATCTGTAACAACCCTTTATATGTCTAATGTAAGGTATCATAGTGAACATTATTAAATAATTATGACATAAACGAATTAATTGAATGGTTGTATGCCCGGTTATCCTTGTATCTCTAATGAAAGGTAGTGGCTTAGACTGAATGAATTATCAAGATGCATGATTATTATAAGGATTATTTAATTAAATTAATTAATTATAAGGTGATTTTTTATATAGACCTTGAAATTATAATAAGAGTAGTGAGACTCAATTTCACCTTGGATTCCAGAGGGAATGGCTTGATCACTCATGGGTTCCAATTTGATTCAAGGATGCCAGTTGCCAATGGTGAGACCAACCTAGAAACCTGATCCACATCTATTATTGGATTCCTAGTATGAAACTATTGGATCCCTCCATTATTAATATAGGATGTCTTGGATACACTCCTTGGATCTAGCATTACATCTATAGACATCAGGATCCTTGGATACACCCTCGGGCCTAGTCACAACTTATCCTATTTTACCTTGGATTATTTCCTTGGAATCAGTTAGATTTACATTATTGTGGAATGCATTGTATGAAACTCCTTTTATTACACTCCCCCTATAGCCAGTCTACCGTTACTATTGAGTTGTATACCCTTGAGGTCAAGGTTTCCTTCATTATTACCTTATAACCTCTTCAATATTATTATCATTATAGGATGCCTTGATACTTCTTGGATACCTTCACTATCATTAACATGATAGAATTTTAGTGCTAGATTTACCTCATGAGACTTAAATATATGAACTATAACATAATTAATTAATCAAATAGTTATATGTTCATACACTAATCAAGGTCTGAATAAGGTACTTGGGTATTTACGAAACTATACTGATTTACTTATATATATGCATGGCTACACACTGTTCAGTTTATATTACATGAATTGGATGTTATAGATATTATTGGTGGTGTTATAATGAGATTTATCTCACACACTATCTGGTTCTCCATTGGTACCTAAGCATATTACATGTATGCATGTGGTGATAAAGGGAAACATACCACTTTAGACACTTGATTGCTTGCTTGTTTAGGATGGAGCTGGTAATAGATGACTGAGCTGGAGCTCAAGATGCTGGGGGTAGTTTTTTTATTCCTTTTTATAAATTTTCATATCATTTATTTTCTTCTTCTTTGTACCCATGTTTTAAAACTTTATAGATACATAACACATGTCATCATCAACTTTTATATATGATTATTAGTTACTTCAGTTGTTTATTATTCTTGTCTACTTCTTTTGTGACATCTATTTATTCTATATTTCTTCGAAAATTTACTTGTAATTATATTTATCCATTTTTAAACACTCTAGTAATGGTGGAATAGTCTCCTAAAAGACACACCCTAGTCCATCACTACTAGTCGACAGCCTCTGGCATTCAAAGAGATGCGCTTGAGGTTATGTGGTCAACCGAGCTTAGGAAACCTCTAAGTGGAATCTAAGTTTGGGATGTCAAAAATTGGTATTAGAGATCCTTTCTTGATTTAATATTTGGAGATAATATACATAATATTAGTAATTATTGTAACTTGATTATAATCCATTATTTGGTATAACAAACACATGTTCGAGGTAAATGCCAAGTTTCCTGAATTATAATTGTTGTTTTGCTTATACTTATCACAGTTGATATAATTTTACCATTAGGTGAAACACATGAGTTTTTGTGATTATTATTATTATTATAATTGATTTTTTCATTTCATCCTTGGCTTTATGATATGAGGGTAAGGAGAATTATTATATTTATCATAGTAGGCACCTAGAAGTCACATTCCATGCATATTTCTATGCCATATGAGTGCATTTAAGTGGTTTCATTTGCTTGATATTACTATGATTATTGAGTGATACTTGTTTATATTTATGTGTTTGTGCTGCTCTTGGATGTGATTGACTGTTTACTAGTTTCAATTCATGGGTTTTATGGACCCTCATGGGTTGGAATGGGTAATTTACCAAGTCATGCCAATAGATTAAAATTAAATGGATGTCGATTTCAGGGCAAAGTTGTATGGGCCCTAATTAACTAGGAATAGTGATCCATTCTAAATGAACCTTGAAATATGAAAATAATCAAATGAAAAATGTAAAATTGAAACTTAATTCATAAAGTGAAATGGTTTCCAGTGAATAATGTGGAAAGGCAATATTGACCATTCATCTACTGGACCCCTATAATTTAAACCTAAGAACTTACCAATACTTGGCCTTCTAAGTGGGTATTTGGGGTAGTATATCATGGGTAGTGAGCCCTTTTCTTTTTTTTCATAGTCTATTAGTGTTGCTATATATCTACTTAAAACTTTTTCTGAGGCATGTGATTAGAATTTGTAGATAAATTCCATGATGACATTCTCGTATCATGCACTAGGAGGGTGGCAAAGAAAATTCTCCAGACTTGGTGGGCCCTAAGCTTCTAGTCTTACCACCAGGAGTTCCACTTGAGGGACCACCTATTATACCTGATTTGGGCACTGGCGCTCAAATATGTGATAGTTTATTACATTTGATGCAGTCTATACAAGGTGATCCACGACCTACACCTACAATGGTTGATCTGACCTATGTGTTCCAGCAGCAGTATCCTCCAACCTTCTCGGGGGATAGTGGTCCATAGTCTTCTAAGTCTTACTTAGAGGAAACCTTGTTTATCTTTGAGAATATGGAGTTACCTCCATAATGGAGGGTTAATCTTTCTATGTACATGCCGCGTGATTCATCAAAGAATTGGTGGGATGTTATTACCTAGGATGATCACTATGATGGCATAATATGAGATGATTTATAAAATAATTTCATTTACTACTTATTTCATCAAATTCTAAGACCAAGTCATAGAGTTTAGGCATCTCAAGTAGGGTTCTATATTATTTATGGAGTATTTATAAATTTTCACTGAGATGCAGTGCTTTTCACCGCTTCTTGCCGGTGATGAGTTTTCGTATGCTAGAAACTTAGAGGATGGGATTCAATATTCCACCCCTACTCTGGTGAATATATTTCTCCAACCTATCTTTTTCTGAAATAGTCAATCAGGCTCTTATCAATGAGTGAAACCTGAGGGACAATGATAGTGCCGAGTATAGATGATCAGTGCCAAGATAGGCCATTAGTTCTTCCGGTAGTAGGAAACGTTCCCTTGAGGTTTTTCATTAGGGAAGTGGAAACCAGAGTACCCGTACTAGAATATCTATGGTGTTTAATTACTATGGAAGACATAGGAACCTAAAACCTCTGTGTGATAGAGAACCTCTAGAGTGTTGGGCTTGCATCCGTATATGGAATCTTCAGAGATTCTATTGGGCCTTTCTACCAGCTTCTAGTGGAAGAGGTTTCGCACCAACTCCAACTTCAGGTGTAGGTTATTTTATGCCACATTATGTAGAGAGTTGAGTAGCATCATAAAAACTATCCAAGGAGGAGGTCATGACCATACTAGCAAGACTTCAAATTTACAGCAGTACCAACAGAGTAGTCATGATAGTGGTAGTCCAGCTACTGTATAGGGTCATGGATCAGGTTAGTTTCATACACTACAGTCGACACCTGAGGATCAAGCTATAGGTCCATATACACTAAAAGGTACTATTCTAGTAGCCTCTACTATAATATCTTCTTTATTTGATATAGGTACCTCACACTCCCTCATCTCCTTATATATCGTGGAAACTATCAAGCTGAAAATAAAGTATTATTATGGTTTAATGACCCTAGATACACTATTGGAAGTACAGTTAAAGGGAAAAATCCAATGTAGGTATTTTTCCCTTGAGCTAGGTAGTTAATATTTCTTTTGATACCTCTTTTTTCTCAAGATGGAAGGATTAGATGTCACTCTCAAGATGGATTGGTTGGTTTCCTATCACACCTTTGTAGAATTCTATCACCTTAGGGTATCATTTACATCACCAGAGAGAAGTAGTTATCTACACAAGGGTGAGTGGAATGTCCATGCTAGATGATATGGACTAGAACATCATGTGTTAGGTGGAGTGACCATCCATATAGCTAATATATTAATGAAATATTAGGGTTTATATTAGGCTGAATTCCTTCCAGTAGTGGATCATTTCAAGGATGTCTTTCCCGAAGTTTTTTTGTCTTACCTTCTAAGAGAGAGGTAGAGTTTACAATTAATCTCATTCCAGGAGTAGCTCCAGTGTCCATTCCTCCATAGAGGATGGGACCTACTGAGATCCAAGATCTTAATAAGAAATTGGAGGATTTATAGGCCAACGGTTTTATACAGACCAATTATAAAAACCATGTGATTTGGGGTTTATAACCTTGACAAAAACTATAGACATACTGTAGAGATGTTATGCATGATTGGAACATGATTTACCAAACCATTCAGACTAACCACACAAAATTCCCATTCCTATAGCATATGAAACACAATTACCACACAGTTTGGACAACTATGAAACCAAACACTGTGATGCCCATTTTGAGTGAAATTAAAAAATTTCACTTAAATGAATGTTTTAATTCACCCATCATTTCAATTTTTCTCATTCCATTGAAAATATATATCCCTTATCCATTTTTGAGTTCTCTGGAATACTACTCTAGGAATTGATCTCAATCATCCATCCAAAGTCTGATTTGATCGCCATTCATCTTGTTGGATCAACACTGGAAAGATATTTGTTCCTTTTCATCCATTTTTTATTCTTACTTATATTGACGTGCTATTTAGATGTAGGATAATATTCCCTATTTTAGCTAATTGATCCATTATTCAGATCTCTTCCAATTTAGGACAAAATAACAGCTAATACTAGATAAGGAGAGTCGTAAGACTATGAGGTAAGCAATCTATAACCCATCCCTGAAGATTATTCATTTTATAAATTATCGTGTGTGTGCACCGATTTCATAGAGTGTGAATTTTTTAATTTATATGCCTTGATTATAGTCATTAGAACCATTTTATAATACCCTTTTTAAATATGTTATCTATCATTGGTGGTTATATCCACAACACTGACCACCCCATGTTGGGTGATTTCCATATTGGGCTTTTAATGCTTTGACATGTTCATCTGCTCCACTATTCGGGTGTGTGGATTGACCCTGATATTGGTAAGACCCTTTAATTTTATGAATTGGGAATTGATAAATGGCTAGTACCATGTTTGGTTCAAACATGACCCTTCTAATGTAAGTGCTTTAATTTTTTAAATCAAACATAAATGGAAATGTCAAGTATAATGTGTATATATGACTTGGCCTAATGGATTGTAATTGAATGGCTTGGTTGCATGTCCATAACACCCCTTACTATGTCTAATGGAAGGTATCATAGTGAACCTTATTAAATTATTATGACATAAATGAATTAACTAAATGGTTTCATTCCTAGTTATCCTTGTCACACTAATGAAAGGAAATAGCTTAGACCAGATAAATTATCAGGATTCATGATTATTACATGGTCTGTTTAATTAAATGAATTAATTATAATGTATGTGTTATATACAGACCTTGAAATTATAATAAGAGTGTTTATACTTGATCTCACCTTGGATTCTTGAAGGAATCCCATTATCACTCATAGATTCCATTTTGATTCAAGAATGTCGGTTTCCAAGGGTGAGACCCACCATGGAACCTGATCCTCATTTATCAATGGATGTTTGGTATAACACCATTGGATCCATCCATTATTATTATAGGATTCCTTGTATGCACTCTATGGATCTAGCATGAATTCAATGGACATGATGTGCCTTGGATACACCCTTAGTCCTAGTCATTGCTTATACCATTATAGCATGGATGTTTTCCTTGGAATCAATTAGAATTACACTATTGTGGAATGCCTTGGACAATGCTCATTAGTTTATAATCTTACCCCTATAGTCAGGCTATAGTTACTACTGAGTTGGAAACCCTTGAGATCAAGTTTTCCTTGGTTATTACCTTAGAACCTCTTCAATATTATTATCCTTACAAGATTCCTTGCTATATCTTAGATCCATTCACTATCATTAACATGTTAGGATGTCAGTGCTATATTTACCTCACACGACTTAAATATATAAATTGAAATATAATTAATTAATGAACTAGTTATATGTTCAAACACCATCCAAGGGATAAAGTAGGTACTTGGGTATTTACATTACTATACTACTTTACTTTTATATATGTATTCCGACACACTGTTCTATTTATATTACATAGATTGGATGTTATAAACACCATTGGTGGTGGCCTATATAGATTTATCTCTCACCCTATCTGGGCCACCATTGGAACATGATAATACTACATGTATGCAAGTGTTGATAAAGGAAAGTGTACCACTTTAGAAACTTGATTTCTTTCTTATTTAGGATGGAGCTAGTAGCAAATGATGGAGATAGAGCTTGGGATGCTGGGGATAATTTTCTTATTTGTTTTTCTAATTTTCATATCATGTATTGTATGCTAATTTGTATCCATGTTTTCTTGATTTAGTGATACATGACACATATCATCATTATCTTTTTATATGATTATCAGTTTCTTTAGTTGTTTATTATTCATGTCTTCTTCTACTATGCCATCTATTTATTCTATATTGCTTACACTATTTACCTATCATTATATTTATTTACTATGATACACTATGGTAATGAGGGAATAGTCTTCCCATGTACACACCCTAGGTCCTCAATTCTAGTCTACATCCTCCGACGTTTGGGGAGATGCGCTTGAGGCCATGTGGTCAATCGGTCTTAGGGAACCTTTGAGTGGCATCTAGGTTCGGGACATCACACCTTCCTTCTGTCCATGCACAATATCCCCCTCATGTGGGAGATCTCCTTCAACCTCCTCCTAGGTGATGCATGCCTATTCTAGGGCATGGAAAACGAAAATTTCAATGTTTTACTAGTGCAACATAATGGATGACCAGGGTCATCTCCCTTGAGTAGCTTTCTCAGTTGTTCAATCACTTAATATAATTCACCTAATGTAATTGTTTTTGTTTGTTTTTATTTAATCTATCAAGGTTATGCAATTTAGATGAATTTAAAGATTAAACTAACATGAAATGAAAAAATTTAATTAGCGAAGAAATAACTTGGACTCTATGGTTTGGATTATGGGTTCCATCATTCTACTTATTTGGGTTTATATTAAGTTTGATAATTAAATTTTGATATATGATGCATGAATTAGTATTATTTTATTTAGTGTTGTGAAATATCAAATGCATTTATCAATCGCAATTTAACATATTTCTCTAAATAAGGGTTATAGACCACCTTAATCGAGAGCGTGACAACTTCCAAGACCTGGCTCCATCATAACCCATTTCATCCACTGAATGGATCAACTCCATCATATGAAGAGATTGTATCCAATAAAAGGGAGAGAAAAGGTTTAATAAAAGAATATAAATAAATTTTATATCAGTTTTGTGGTGGACGATCACCACACCCATTCAAATCACTCTTTCTCATCATAAACATAATCAAACTTATGAATTTAAGTGCAAAATAAATGAAATTTCCACTTACCTACCCTAGGAAAATACTTGGGTTAGATCCTAATTTTTGAGGTTAATAGTTCATAGTTGTATGATAAGAATGAATAGAATAATAAAAAAAATAAAATAAAAGGGATTAGAGAAGAATAAGACACACATAGGAAATCAAAAAATAAAGAAGAGAGTAAGAATAGTGAGAAGAAGATGGAGAAGAAAAGAGGGTGGATGGGTGGAAGAAGACACAAAAATAGATTTTATTTAAAATAAATTAAATTAAAATTAAATTTAAAATAAAAATAAAGTAAAAAAGAATAAAAAAAAAAATAAAAAAAAAATAAATGGTTGTAGCAGCTTCCCCTCTAGAATCTATTCTCTGAAAGTTTGATCCTATTTAGAACACCATATGGTTGAGTATCCTCAATGGTCATTCTTATAGGATTCTATAAACTGAATTTTTTTATCATCCCTCAAAATTTTACATCAATTGGATTCATATAGAGGATGTTACAGAATAATTAATGAGATTTAATTTTTCTAGCTAAGGATTCCAAAAATATTCCTTCAATGTTGATCATTTAATAGCCTCCTTAATGAGTGAATAACTCCATGTAATTTAATGTTTAAATGATCCTATGAGTCCCTTTTCAAGTCCAACTATAATCAACTCAATTTGATGTGTTTAAATTTGTTTTATGACTCATTTATAGTGTAAATACACAAAAATTATGTGAATTTTTTTTAAAATACATGGGAATTTTACGAGTCCGTAGTTTCTGACGGCGCACGATTCTGAGGCCCGGAGTGCCCAGAATGATCCGTTGAAGTTTTGTTAAGTTTAAATTAATGTGCATATGCAGTTTTCCTAAAAAAGTGGAATAAATCTTAAATAGTTACTCGGATAATAAATTTGATGCCACCGTTGTGCTCAGGATGGCGGGTTTACCCTAGGCGTGACTTAAGTTTAGTCGGCGCGGGCCTCCTGTGAGAAAACCCAAAAATGGCATAACCGTAAATAAAATAATTAAATAAAGTTATTTTATTTTTCAAATGCTTATAACTCACAAATGGTAACTTGGATTAAGAATATGAGACCATATCTGAACTAGTGAGGGTAGGGTTTCTTTTAGCAGATACTAACTTGGGTCGGTGAGGGCCACCAGAGAAAGTTAGTTTTTGGCCGCAAATAAAATAATTAAGTGACAATTATTTTATTGTAAAATTCATAACTTTTAAACGGTAACTCGGATTGGAAATATGAGGGTACCATTGGGTTCGTTGGGACGTGTTTCACCTAGGCAGAGCCTAACCTCGACCACAGTGGGTCGAGGATGGCTGTTAATAATTTTCGGAACTTTTTTTCAGCTACAATCAGTAAACGTGCGAGCAACGTTTTATAACTTTTGAACTGGTTCTCGGAATTGAAATCCAAGGGAACCATTGAACTCGCAGTGTCAGTGATTACTTATTAAGACCTTCACCGCAGTTGCATTCTGATGGGTTAGAAAGATAGTTTTTGGGGGGTTTAAAATTAAATTGAATAAAATAAAGTATTAACTTTATTTTATTTGGGTGGTTAAAACCTCCAAGGGGAGGTTGGAGGTGGGGGACACCACACCCTAACCTCCCTTGGGAGGATGTTATGGTGGTGGGGCCCACCCACACATAACCTCTCTTGGGAGGATTATTAGGTGGGGCCCACCCGACCTCTCTAACTCCCCTTAAACCCCCTTAAACCCCATTAAAGTGGGGAGCCTCTACACCTTCCATCCCCAATTAAATGTGTCAAATCCCTTGAAATTAATTAAGTGAATAAAATTAATTAATTTTATTTATTTTGAATTCATATCAAGAATAAAATAATAGCCAAAGCTATTATTTTGGGTTAGCACATATTAGTTTGGTGGAACTTGGAAGAATTTGGAGGACATCACCCTCTCCAGCGAAGAACACGAGGAACACGATCATCTTCTTCCTTCTTCAACCGGGGAAAGAAAGTGAGGCGACACCCATGAAGAATTCCCATCTTATTTCCTCTTCCTCTGCGTCAAAGGAGAAGACGCCGCCCACAAAGAATGTCGCCAGCGATGATGTCACCTCCTTCCACCTCTGACATTAACAGAACGACGCCGCTTTTCCGTGACTCCGTCAACATCACCGAACTCGAGGTAAGGGGGATTTGATTATTTTAATGCATGAATTATACCCTTGTTCTTCGACGTTTATTTTTGAATTGACGGTGGACAAATTTTTATCACCTAACACAGAGGGGTTGGTCCGAACAAACATGACCCGACGTACCTCCGTTGAATCTTATTTGGTTGACGTCGGAGGTATAGCCGGAAGGGCGTGGTGCCATCGCGCCGTGCTAGAGAAGAACCGCGGAGAATTAAGGAGGCATGATGCAGTCGCATCGCGCCACGTCTAATATGCAGAACCGCGGCCAGGGCGGGCCGTGAAAAAGGGTTGCGGCACCGTCGCACCGCACCGAAGAGGAACTACGGCCGGGTGGGCCGTGGCGGACGAAGGAGAGCGGCGCCATTGCGCTGCGTGGTGGAGCCGAAGGCCACGACCAGGTCGGGCCGTGGCGGAGGGGGCGCAACACAGTCGCGCCGCGTGGAGGGTTGGAGGACCTTGGAACCGTCGCGCCGCAGGGGTGGACGGCCGGGCCGGCCACCGTGGAGCCAGGCGGGCGGGACCAGTTGGGTCCCGCGACTCCTGAACCGGGAGGGGCGCAACACCCCCCTGCATCACATGGCCAGCTGGGCCGCCATGAGCCGGGCCGCCCTCCACCAGGCCGTCCTCGGCCGACCGCCCTCGACCGGGCCACCCTCGGCCGGGCCGCCCAAGGCTGGGCCGCCCTCGGCCGGGCCGCCCAAGGCTGGGCCGCCCTTGTCCCGGCCAACCACGGATGGGCCGCCCTTGTCCGGGCTGCCCTCGGGCCAGGCTTCCCTCTACTGGGCCGCCCTCGGGTCGGGCTGCCATCGGTCCGGGCCGCCCTCGGGCCGGGCCGCCATCGGGCCGGGCCACCCGTCGAGCCGGGCCATTTCTTCGGGCCAGGCCGTCCCCTCAGATCAGGAATCTTCCTTAGTCCGGTTCGGACCCGCTGTCCGGGTCAGACCCCGGCTCAGACCGGGTCGGGCCGGGTCAGTCCGACTGGGTCGGACCGAACTCGGACCCGTTATGGTCGTTTACACCTTTTAGTCCGCATCTATGGCTATGGGTGTCGGATTGACGTACCGCCTACGACGATGAAATTTTTGGAGTGAGATGATTATTTTGGGATACTTTAAGTGAGTTTTGAATGAGTTTGGAAAACGTCCGAGTTTGGATCGAGGGTAAATTCAACCGGGCCCCTGGAACGGAAATGCCAATAACTCTCAGACCGGGCGTCCGATTAATGCGTCGTCTGTAACGTTAGGTTCCTTATGATGAGACGTAACTACGAGATACATCAACTCAGGACTTTGTGATAGTTGATTTATCGACACTTGGCTCGAGGAGGGAACTCTCCTGGAATCGAGCGTGCTGTGCTCGGGAACCCTAGGTCCGGCTGCGACTGCGATGACTACTGTACTGGAATCCTCCATGGGTTTGACAAAGATGACTACTGTACCGGGATCCTCCATGGGTCCGACAATTCGGAATTCTGTTCCTGGATCCTGTGTGGGTCCTACAGAATAGCTAGTCCTATATCCTGTGTGGGTCCGACAGCTCAGACGAATCATAGCTAGTCCTGTATCCTATGTGGGTCCGACAGCTTAACTGGTCCTGTATCCTGTGTGGGTCTGACAACTTAGATGAGATATATGGTCTTGTATCCTGTGTGGGTCTGATAGCTTAGCTGGTCCTGTAAACTGTGTGGGTCTGACAGCTTAGATGAACCAGTGACTATATCTGATCATCTCTATCTCTTTTCAAAAGATGTATACCAGTGTGAGCTGAGTCATGTCTTTCAACCATTATCATGGTGGTGATCAACTTTACTTCCTTTGTGGAATGGGTTGTGCTTGGGCTTGAGAGTTGTATCCTGACTGTGATTGATAACTTAGGTATATGTATGTGCATATACCTAAGTAGGGTTGGTTGATACTTTGTGATCATATATTTCTTTGTGGGTTATCATTGATGGATATTGTGAGACCTTTAGGGTCTCGGGGTCCCTATTGAGTATCGTTATAATCACCTCTGCACTAGATATGCCTGCACTTCATTGTTTTGGTTGCAGACGACGGACATCACTGATCGAGGTAGAGAGTTGTAGAGTTGGACAGTACTCGGAGGTGGACCACTTGGTGAGACGTACACAGAGCGAACGGAAGAACTTGGGGAGTTGAGGAGGCCATATGTACCCACCCTTCAGGTGGGAATTCCGGATAATGACTCAGTAGTTTCTATTTTAGTTTACTGCAGTTGTACTAGCTTTTCAGTTATATTGTACTTTACTATTGGGATTGTATTTCTGACCCCTTTACTTTCAACACCTTCTTTTGTATACAGTTTTACCTAGTGTTTACTTCCAGTTGTGTACTCTGTTGTTTTTTTACTTATTAAAGGAAATTCATTCCCTTTTTATCAGAATTATGCCTTTGGTGCTAGTCTCCAGCCCCTGGCCTATGGAAGGCGGGCTTGGGGTAGTCACGGTACGGGCCCCGAGGATAGGTCGTGACAAATTGATATCATAGGAGTCAGTTATACCGCAGAACATAGGACTCTGATCTGTCTTATCATGAAGCAATTGTGTTAAGAGTATTGATTGTGGTTTTCAGTCCAGGGAGTCCAGTGTTAGTGTGGCGGCCGACGTATCCATACACCAGGACCCTGACTTCTGATTTCCAACTCAGTGCACGGAAACACTGATTGTGAGTGTGTTTTCAAGAGTCTTCTTTGTGAACTCTTTGAGTCAGCTCACCAGGTATAACTTATTGACCGTGTCTCACCTGTTCCTTATCAGGATGCCTTTGCGTAGAAAGCCAGCTAGGGTTTCCGAAGAGTACATGATGATGGCCCACCGAGCGATGAGGCCCCGGTTTAGGGCCCTCTTTCTACATTGGCACCTTTGGTTGGTGTACCAGCAACACCACCACCCATTGGGAAGCATATACCACCAGTCACATTGGTGGACAGTGCACACCGACTGAGAGTGTTTTATGAGTTCCAGTAGCAGAGGCCTTTAAGGTTTTGAGGCGAGACAGATTGCCATGCAGCTGAGGGCTGGCTAGAGGCGATTGCTAGAGTTTTCTGCCTAGTTGAGACACCAATAGAGAAGATGGTGATCTTAGATACTATATTTTTTTAGTGAGTGACCATAAGGATGGTCCGTATAGTGATGAGGCCTTGTTACGTGGACCATTACCCGAGATAGTACCTCTGGGTAGTGTGTCAGCTATATCACTGCCTGTTGGTCAGCAGTTTCAACCGACAGTACTGGTAGAGGACACTTGTAGGCTTAGTGTCTAACACGTGTTTCAGCATTAGATACCCCTCAGTTTCCGAGGCGATCCCGACTCACTAGTGGCTGAGGATTGGCTTGAGGAGGTGGTTGAGAGTTTACTAGAGTTTATACAACTTTGGAAGGACGATGTGTCGGTAGCTGAGTATTCATCAAGGCATACCGATCTTTCCTGGTAATCGATGAATATGATACGATCAGTGCTTTAGATATCAGACCTATGACCGAGGTGTGTTTAAGGATATCTGAGCCAAAACTTTTTCCTCTATGCATTCCTACTTATGTTAGGGTGGTAGAGAGAACCTTTTTGGTTTAATGTTCTTTGGATGAGCGAATACAGCTAGTGAATGTTAGCAGTGGGAAGCTGTGAACTGGCGCCGGTCTTAAAGACTTGGGCATGTGAGATGTTTCAGGAAGAGGAAGTGTTAAGGACAGGTGAATCTGTAGGGTAGAAGACGTGGAAGCAGATCTAGGAGAGCATCATGAGGTGGTGAACATTCTAACATGTTGCAACCACCCGCCTTTGTAGTCCCCGCTAGGCTCAGGGAGCTGGAGGGATGGGGAAGAGAGTAGCTACATGTGGTCAAGGAGTGTGACCAAAGGGCTCTAAGAATGATTTAAGGTATAGTCTATGTCCACTACTAGCTTCTGTATCAATAGACATAGGTAACAATCATTCCTCCCTTCCACGAATCTTGTCCCAGACCTTGAGTTTCCAGTTAAGCCTTTGACTTGACCCTCACGTCTGGAGATACCTTTGAGAGGAGACTTGATAATCACACTTACGCCAATGGTGTGATCTAACCCTTGAGGTGAGAGTTTCGATTGGAACCTCTTAATGGCAGTGTTGAGGCCTTATGACGTTAGTTTGGGTATGGAATGGGCAACCACAATTCATACACAGATTGATTGTATTAGGAAAAAAGGTTGTGGTTTATATACAATGTTGGGATGGGTTTTCCTTGGTCGGTTAAAAGGAAAACCCAGGAATCACAAGATGGAATCATGCATAAGATGGTGCGGTCGATCACTCATGATTCAACTAAATTACCTTTGTGCCAGACTTCTCCAGAGTTGCAGCACCACTATCAGTTTTGGCAAAGAGGGGGAATGTTGTAGCATATTCTCTCAGCAGGAGATCAGGCATTCAGCTGCTAGGAGAGGCGATGAAGCAGATATCCACATTGCAGATATCCATTGTGGATAGAGATGAAGAATCATTTCTATAGTCGCTCATAGTCACTCCTCCACTTCTTTAGAGAGTCAGGGAGGCGCAGTATGGAGACATTGACTGTGAGACGCGACGTGCTCAGATATCCACAGGTCAGGCACCTGATGGATTTTCTGAAGGTGGGGAGAATGTCATTCTCTTTAGAGGACGTACCATGGTACCAGTTTCTCTTCATGATGAAGTCTTGAGGGAGTTCCACACATCTTCTTTATCGGTACAACCAGGTGTGGTGAATATGTATCAGGACCTCTGACGACAGCACTAGTGGCCAGGTATGAAGAAGGCAATAGTAGAGTTTGTCTCTCGATACCTCACTTATCAGCAAGTGAAGGCGGAGCATCGGGTACCAGTAGGCTTGTTTCATCCTTTAGAGGTCCCAAAGTGGAAGAGGGATGAGATATCAATGAAATTCATGACGGGTCTTCCATGTACATATAGGGGATGGAGACCTCTGGAGTTCGAGTATGGAGACCATGTATTTCTACGGGTCTCACCTCAACGAGGTCTATAGAGATTTGGATGAGGTGGAAAGTTATCTCTACGATTCATCAGACCTTTTTAGGTCCTCAGTAGGGTTGGTGAGGTGGATTACTGCTTGGCTCTTCCACCTCAGTTGCACCGGGTGCACGACGTCTTCCACATATCTCAGCTGAGGAGATACGTGCACGACCCGTCCCACATATCGACCATGGGGAGATGGACATCGATGACGGGGTGACATTCACGAAGGTTCTAGTGGAGATTGAGGACTGACAGGAGCGGGTCCTACGTGGATGGTTGATTCCTCTGGTGCACATTCATTGGCAGCACATGAACCTCCAGGAGAGCACATGGGAGTGGGAGGCTTAGATGCGTGCTCAGTACCCCCATTTATTCCCTTAGTGTGTATTGTAGCTTACGGGGATGTAAATCCCTGAGGTGGGGAGAATTTAAAGACCCAGAAATTCCGTGGATTTTTTTTTAAAATACATGGGAATTTTATGAGTCCTCAGTTTCTAACGGCGTGTGATTCTGAGGCCCAGAGTGCCCGGAATGATCCGTCTAAGTTTTGTTAAGCTTAAATTAATTCGTATATACAGTTTTCCTAAAAAAGTGGAATAACTCTTAAAAATTTACTCAGATTAGAAATCCGAGGCCACTATTTCTCTCATGATGGCGGGTTTACCCTAGGCGTGACTTATGTTTAGTCAGCACGGGCCTCCAGTGAGAAAACCCGAAAATAGCATAACCGTAAATAAAATAATTAAATAAAGTTATTTTATTTTTAAAATGCTTATAACTCACAAATGGTAACTCAGATTAAAAATAAAATACCACCACTGAACTCGTGAGGGTATGCTTTCTTTTAGTAGATACTAACTTGGGTCGGTGAGGGCCACAAGAGAAAGTTATTTTTTGGCCGCAAATAAAATAATTAAGTGACAATTATTTTATTGTAAAATTCATAACTTTTAAATGGTAACTCGGATTGGAAATATGAGGGTACCATTGGGTTCGTTGGGGAGTGTTTCACCTAGGCAGAGACTAACCACGACCGCAGTGGGTTGAGGATGACTGTTAATAATTTTCGAAACTTTTTTTCGGGTACGATCAGTAAACGTGCGAGCGATGTTTTATAACTTTTGAACCGGTGCTCGGAATTGAAATCCGAGGGCACCGTTGAACTCTCAGCATCGGTGATTGATTATTAATACCTTCACCATAGTGGTGTTCCGATGTGTTTGAAAGATAGTTTTTGGGGGGTTTAAAATTAAATTGAAAAAAATAAAGTATTAACTTTATTTTATTTGGGTGGTTAGAACCTCCAAAGGGAGGTTGGAGGTGGGGGTCACCACACCCTAACCTCCCTTGGGAGGATGTTATGGTGGTGGGTCCCACCCACACATAAACTCCCTTGGGAGTATTATTAGGTGGGGCCCACCTGACCTCTCTAACTCCCCTTAAACCCCCTTAAACCCCATTAAAGTGGGGAGCCTCTACACCTTCCATCCCCAATTAAATGTGCCAACTCCCTTGAAATTAATTAAGTGAATCAAATTAATTAATTTGAGTTATTTTGAATTCATATCAAGAATAAAATAATAGCCAAAGCTATTATTTTAGGTTTGCACATATTAGTTTGGTGGAACTTGGAAGAATTTGGAGGACATCACCCTCTCCAGCGAAGAACACGAGGAACTCGATTATCTTCTTCCTTTTTCAACCGGGGAAAGAAAGTGAGGGGATACCCACGAAGAAATCCCATCTTCTTTCCTCTTCCTTCATGTCAAATGAGAAGACACTGCCCGAGAAGAACGTCACAAGCGACGATGTCACCTCCTTCCGCCTCTAACATTGACGGAACGACGCCGCTTTTCTGCGACTTCGTCAACATCACCAATCTCGAGGTAGGGGGATTTGATTATTTAATGTATGAATTATACCCTCGTTCTTCAACATTTATTTTTGGATTGACGGTGACCAAATTGTTATCACCTAACACAGAGGGCGCGGGCCGAACAAACACGACCCGACGTCTCTCTGTTGAATCTTATTTGGTTGACATCGAAGGCGGAGCCGGAAGGGCGCGGTGCCAGTGCACCGCACCGGAGAAGAACCGTGGTGAACGAAGGAGGCATGACGCCGTCGCGTCGTGCCATACCGTATATGTGGAACCGCGACCGGGGCGGTCCGTGAAAAAGGTGTGTGGTGACATCGCACCACACCGAAGAGGAACTACGACTGGGTGGGCCACGACGGACGGAGGAGCGCGATGCTGTCACGCTGCGCGGTGGAGCCGAAGGCCGCAACCAGGTCGGGCCACAGTGGAGGTCATGCGGCGCCGTCACGCCACGCGGAGGGTTGGAGGACCATGACACTGTTGCACCACGGGGGCGGTTGATCAGGCTGTCCACCGTGAAGTAGGTCGGGTGGGACCAGTCAGATCCCGCGGCTCCTGAACCGGCGCAGCGCGCTGGTTCAATCCGATGAACCGGGAGGGGCACGACACCCCCCTCCATCGTGTGGCCGGCCGGGCCACCACGATCCGGGATGCCCAAGGCCAGGACGCCCCTAATACGGGACGTCCAAGGCCGGACCACCCTCAGCTGGGCTGCCCATGGCCAGGCCTCCGTCGGCCGGGCCGCCCTCGGGCCGGGCCGCCCGTCGGGCTGGGCCTTTCTTCGGGCCACGCCGTCCCCTCGGCTCAGGACAATTACTAAGTCCAGGTCGGACCCATGGTCTGGGTCAGACCCCGGCTCAGACCGGGTCGGGCCGGGTGAGTCTGATCAGGTCGGACCGGACCCGGACCCGTTTTGGCCGTTTACACTTTTTAGCCCGCATCTAGGGCTACGGGTGTTCAATTGACGTACCACCTATGACGATGGAATTCTTGGAGCGAGACGATTCTTTTGGGATACTGTAAGTGAGTTTTGGAAGAGTTTTAAAAATGGACAGGTTTGGATCGAGCGTAAATCCAACCGGGCCCCTGGAACGGAAATGCCAATAACTCTCAGACCGGGCGTCCGATTGACACGCCGTCTGTCGCTTTGGGTTTCTTATGATGAGACGTAACTATGTGATACATAAAATCAGGAATTTGTGATATATGATTTATCGACACTTGGCTTGAGGAGTAGACTCTCCCGGAATCGAGCGTGCTGTGTACGGGAACCCTAGGGATAGCTGCGACTGCGATGAATACTGTACCAGAATCCTTCATGGGTTCGACAATGATGACTACTGTACCAGGATCCTCTATGGGTCTGACAGTTCTGACTTCTGTTCTTGGATCCTGTGTGGGTCTGACAGAATTGCTGGTCCTGTATCCTGTGTGGGTCCGACAGCTCAGATGAATCATAGCTGGTCCTGTATCCTGTGTGGGTCCGACAACTTAGCTGGTCCTGTATCCTATGTGGGCCCGACAACTTAGATGAGATTTCTGGTCCTGTATCCTGTGTGGGTCCGATAGCTTAGCTGGTCCTATATCCTGTGTGGGTCCGACAGCTTAGATGAATCAGTGACCATATCTGATCATCTTCATCTCTCCGCAAAAGATGTTTACCGGTGTGATCTGAGTCATGTCTTTCAACCATTATCATCGTGGTGATCGACTTCACTTCCTTTGTGTAATGGGTTGTGCTTGGGATCGAGAGTTGGAGCCGGACTGTGATTGATAACTTAGGTATATGTGTGGGCATATACCTAAGTAGGGTTGGTTGATACTTCATGATCATATCTTTCTTTTTGGGTTATCCTTGTTGGATATTGTGAGACCTTGAGGGTCTCGGGGTCCCTATTGAGTATATTTATACTCACCCCTACACGGGCTATGACCGCACTTCGTTGTGTTGGTTGCAGATGATTGAGATCACCGATCGAGGTAGAGAGTTGTAGAGCTGGATGGTACCCGGAGGTGGACCACTTGGCGAGACATACACAGAGCGAACAGACGGACTTGGGGTGCTGAGGAGGCCATCTGTACCCACCCTTCAGGTGGTAATTCTGGATAACGACTCAGTAGTTTCTATTTTACTTTACTACAGTTATACTAGCTTTTCAGTTTTATTATACTTTATTGTTGGGTTTGTATTTGTGGCCCCTTTACTTTCAGCACCTTCTTTTGTATACAGTTTTACCTAGTGTTTAATTCCAATTGTGTACTCTGTTGTTTTTGTTTACTTATTAAAGGAAATTCCTTCCCTTTTTATTGGAATTACGCCTTTGGTGCTAGTCACCAGCCCCTGGCCTATGGATGGCGGGCTTGGGGTAGTCACGGCATGAGCCCCGAGGACGGGTCGTGAAAAATTGATATCAGAGGAGTCAGTTATATCGCAGAACTTAGGACTCTGATCTGTCTTATTGTGAAGAAATTGTGTTAAGAGTATTGAGTGTGGTTTTCAGTCCAGGGAGTCCAGTGTTGGTGCGGCGGCCGACGTATCCATACACAATGACCCTGACTTCTGATTTCCGACTCAGTGCATAGAAACTATGATTACGAGTGTGTTTTCAAGAGTCTTATTTGTGAACTCTTTGAGTCAGCTCACTAGGTATAACTTATTGACCATGGATCACCTGTTCCTTATCAGGATGCCTTTGTATAGACAACCATCTAGGGTTTCTGAAGAGTACATGATGACGGCCCGCCGAGCGACGAGGCCCCTGTTTTGGGCCCTCTTTATACATTGGCACCTTCAAGTGGTGTACCAGCAGTACCACCACCCATTGGGAAGCATATACCCCCAGTCTCATTGGCGGATGGTGCATGCCGACTGAGTGCATTTTACGAGTTCTAGTAGAAGAGGCCTCTGAGGTTTCGAGGCGAGACAGATTCCCACGTAGCTGAGGGATGGCTGGAGGCGATTGCTAGAGTTTTCCACCTAGTTGAGACACCAGTAGAGCAGATGCTGATCTTATCTACTAGACTTTTTTCAGTGAGTGACCATGAGGATGGTCCGCATAGTGATGAGACCTCGGTACGTGAACCATTACCCAAGATAGTACCTCTGGGTAGTGTGTCAGCTATATCACTGCCTATTGTTCAACAGTTGCAACCGACAGTACTGGTAGAGGACACTTGTAGGCTTAGTGCCTTACACGTGTTTCAACATCTGATACCCATTAGGTTCCGAGCAGAGCCTGACTCACTGGTGGCTGAGGACTGGCTTGAAGAGGTGGCTGAGAGTTTACTAGATCTTTTATAGCTTCGGCAGGACGACGTGTTGGTAGCTGAGTATTCATTGAGGAATACCGATCTTTCCTGGTACTCGATGAATATGATACGATCAGTGATTTAGAGATCGGACCTCTGAGAGAGGTGTGTTTAAGGATATCTGAGCCAAAACTTTTTCCTCTATGCATTAATACTTATGTTAGGGTGCTAGAGAGAACCTTTGTGGTTGATTGTTCTTTGGCTGAGCAGATACAGCCAGTGAATGTTAGCAGTGAGAAGCTTTGAACTGGTGCTAGTCTTAGAGACTTGGTCATGTGAGATGTTTCAGGAAGAGTAAGTGTTAAGGACAGGTGAATCTATAGGGAAACAGACATGGAATCAGAGCTAGGAGAGCAGCATGAGGTGGTGAACATTCTGACATGTTTCAACCACCCATCTTTGTAGTCCCCGCTAGGCTCAGGGAGCTGGAGGGATAGGGAATAGAGTAACTACATGCAGTCAAGGAGTGTGACCCAAGGGCTCTAAGAATGATTTGAGGTACGGTCTATGTCTACTACTAGCTGCTGTATCAATAGAAATAGGTACCAATCATTCCTTCCTTCCACGAATCTTGTCCTAGACCTATAGTTTCCGGTTAAGCCGTTGACTTGACCCTCACGTCTGGAGATACCTTTGGGAGGATACTTGATAATCACACTTACGCCGATGGTGTGATCTGACCCTTGAGGTGAGAGTTTCGGTTGGATCCTCTTGGTGGCAGTGTTGAGGCCTTACGATGTTAGTTTGGGTATGGAATAGGCAACCACAGTTCATACAAAGATTGACTGTATTAGGAAAAAAGGTTGTGGTTTATCTACAACGTTGGGATGGGTTTTTCTTGGTTGGTGAAAAGGAAAACCTAGACAGCACAGGATGGAATCATGCATAAGAGGGTGCGGTCGATCACTCCTGAGTCATCCATATTACCTTTGTGCCAGACTTCTCCAGAGTTGCAGCACCACTATCAGTTTTGGCAAAGAAGGGGAACGTTGTAGCAGATGCTCTCAGCAGAAGATCAGGCATTCAGCTGCTAGGAGAGGCGACGAAGCAGCTGGCCGCGTTGCAGATATCATTTGTGGATAGAGATGGAGCAACCTTTCTACAGCCTCTCACAGTCACTCCTCCACTTCTTCAGAGAGTCAGGGAGGTGCAGCGTGGGGACGTTGACTGTGAGTTGCGACGTGCTCAGATATCCATAGGGCAGGAACCTGATGGATTTTCTGAAGGTGGGGAGCACTTCATTCTCTTCAGAGGACGTACCATGGTACCGGTTTCACTTCAGGAGGAAGTCTTTAGGGAGTTCCACACATATCCTTTAGGGGTAAAACCATGTGTGGTGAAGATGTATCAGGACCTCCGACGACAACACTGGTGGCCAGGTATGGAGAAGGTAGTAGCGGAGTTTGTCTCTCAATACCTCACTTGTCAGCTAGTGAAGGCGGAGCATCAGGTACCAGCAGGCTTGGTTCAGCCTTTAGATGTCCCAAAATGAAAGAGGGATGAGATATACATGGACTTCGTGATGGGTCTTCCACGTACATCCTACAGATGGAGACCTATGGAGTTCGAGGATGGAGACCACGTCTTTCTACGGGTCTCACCTCGATGAGGTCTACGAAGATTTGGATGAGGCGGCAATTTATCTCCGTGATTCATCGGGCCTTTTTAGGTCCTCAGCAGGGTAGGCAAGGTGACTTACTTCTTGGATTTTCCACCTCAATTGCACCAGGTGCATGACGTCTTCCACGTATCTCAGCTGAAGAGATACGTGCACGACCCATCCCACATCATCGATCACAGGGAGCTGGACATCGATGACGGGGCGACATTCACGGAGGTTTTAGAGGAGATTGAGGATCGATAGTAGCTAATCCTATGTGGATGGTCGATTCCTCTGGTGCACATTTGTTGGCAACACGGGAACCTCCAAGAGAGCATATGGGAACAGGAGGCTCAGATTCATGCTCAGTATCCCCATTTGTTCCCTTAGTGTATGTTGTAGATTACTGGGACGTAAAGCCCTGAGGTGGGGAGAATGTAAAGACTCGTAAATTCCATGTAATTTTTTTAAAATACACGGGAATTTTACAAGTCTGCAGTTTCTGGTAGCGCGTGATTCCGAGGCCCGGAGTGCCTGGAATGATCCGTCAAAGTTTTGCTAAGCTTAAATTAATGCACGTATGCAGTTTTCCTGAAAAAGTGGAATAACTCTTAAATAGTTACTCAGATCAGAAATCCAAGGCCACTGTTGCACTCAGGATGATGGGTTTACCCTAGGCGTGACTTAAGTTTAGTCAGTGTGGTCCTCCTGTGAGAAAACCTGAAAATGGCATAACCGTAAATAAAATAATTAAATAAAGTTATTTTATTTTTCAAATGCTTATAACTCATAAAAGGTAACTTAGATTAAAGATCCGAGACCACCGCTGAACCCGTGAGGGTAGGATTTCTTTTAGAAGATACTAACTTGGGTCGGTGAGGGCCACCAGAGAAAGTTAGTTTTTGGCCGCAAATTAAATAATTAATTGACAATTATTTTATTGTAAAATTCATAACTTTTAAACGGTAATTTGGATTGGAAATTTGAGGGCACCGTTGGGTTCTTTGGGGCATGTTTCACCTAGGAAGAGCCTAACCTCGACCGCAGTGGGTCGAGGATGGCTGTTAATAATTTTACAAACTTTTTTTCGGGTACGATCAATAAACCTGTGAGCGAAGTTTTATAACTTTTGAATCGGTGCTTGGAATTGAAATCCGAGGGCACCATTGAACTCACAACTTTGGTGATTTATTATTAAGACCTTCACTGTAGTTTCATTCTAACAGGTCTGAAAGATAGTTTTTTGGGGGGTTTAAAATTAAATTGAATAAAATAAAGTATTAACTTTATTTTATTTGGGTGTTTAAAACCTCCAAAGGGAGGTTGGATGTGGGGGCCACCACACCCTAACCTCCCTTTGGAGGATGTTATGGTGGTGGGTCCCACCCGCACATAACCTCCCTTGGGAGGATTATTAGGTGGGGCCCACCCGACCTCTCTAACTCCCCTTAAACCCCCTTAAACCCCCATTAAAGTGGGGAGCCTCTACACCTTCCATCCCCAATTAAATGTGCCATCTCCCTTGAAATTAATTAAGTGAATCAACTTAATTAATTTGATTTATTTTGAATTCATATCAAGAATAAAATAATAGCCAAATCTATTATTTGGGGTTGGCACATATTAGTTTGGTGGAACTTGGAAGAATTTGGAGGACATCACCCTCTCCAGTGAAGAACATGAGAAACTCAATCATCTTCTTCCTTCTTCAATTGGGGAAAGAAAGTGAGGAGAGGCCCACAAAGAATGCCCATATTCTTTCCTCTTCCTCTGCGTCAAAGGAGAAGATGCCACCCGCGAAGAACATCTGCAGTGACGACGTCACCTCCTTCCACCTCCGATATTGACGGAACAATGCCGCTTTTCTGCGTCTCCATCAACATCACCGAACTCGAGGCAGGGGGATTTGATTATTTTAATGTATGAATTATACCCTCGTTCTTCGATGTTTATTTTTGGATTGACAGTGGCCACATTTTTATCACCTAACATGGAGGGCGCGGGCCGAACAAACACTACCCGACGCCCCTCCATTGAATCTTATTTGGTTGACGTCAGAGGCGGAGCCAGAAGGGCACGGTGCCATCGCGCCGTGCCGGAGAAGAACCACGGCGAACGAAGGAGGCGTGACTCTATCGCGTCGCTCCGCACCGGAGATATGGAACCGCGGATAGGGCGGGCCGCGGAAAAGGGCACCGAAGAGGAACTGTGGCCGGGTGGGCCGCGACAGACGGAGGAGCGCGGTGCCGTCGCGCTGCGTGGTGGAGCAGAAGGCCACGACCAGGTCGGTCCATGACGGAGGCAGAACGACATCATCACGCCGCACGGAGTGTTGGAGGACCGCGATGCCGTCGCGCCACAGCGGGGGCCGACCGGGCCGGCCACCGTGGAGCTGGTCAGGTGGGACCAGTCGGGTCCCGTGGCTCCTGAACTGGCGCAGCACGCCAGTTCTATCCGACGAAACGGAAGGGGCACGACACCCCCTCCATCGCGTGGTCGGCCGGGCCACCACAAGACGGGTCTCCATGAGCCGGGCCGCCCTCGGCCAGGACGCCCAAGGCCGGGTTGCCCCCGGCCGGACCACCCATGGCCGGGCCGCTCTCCGTTATGTCCGTTTACACCTTTTAGACCGCATCTAGGGCTATGGGTGTCCAATTGACATACCTCCTGCGATGATGGAATTCTTGGAGCGAGACGATTCTTTTGGGATACTCTAAGTGAGTTTTGGACGAGTTTGGAAAACAGCCAGGTTTGGATCGAGCATAAATCCAACCGGGCCCCTAGAACGGAAATGCCAATAACTCTCAGACTGTGCGTTCGATTGACACGCCGTCTAACGCGTTAGGTTCCTTATGATGAGATGTAACTACGAGATACATCAACTCAGGACTTTGTGATAGTTGATGTATCGACACTTGGCTCGAGGAGCGGACTCTCCCGGAATCAAGCGTGTTGTGTGCGAGAACCCTAGGGAAGGCTGCAACTGCGATGACTACTGTATCGAAATCCTCCGTGGGTTCGAAAATGGTGACTACTGTACCGGGATACTCCGTGGGTCTGACAGTTCTGACTTCTATTCCTGGATCCTATGTGGGTCCAACAAAATAGCTTGTCCTGTATCCTGTGTGGGTCCGACAGCTCAGATGAATCATAGCTGGTCCTGTATCCTGTGTGGGTTCGACAGCTTAGCTGGTCCTATATCCTGTGTGGGTCCAATAGCTTAGATGAGATAGCTGGTCTTGTATCCTGTGTGGGTCTGACAGCTTAGCTGGTCCTGTATCCTATGTGGGTCTGACAGCTTAGATGAATCAGTGACTATATCTGATCATCTCTATCTCTTTTCCAAAGATGTATACCAGTGTGAGCTGAGTCATGTCTTTCAACCATTATCATCATGGTGATCGACTTTACTTCCTTTTTGGAATGGGTTGTGCTTGGGCTCGAGAGTTAGAGCCGGACTGTGATTGATAACTTAGGTATATGTATGGGCATATACCTAAGTAGGTTTGGTTGATACTTCATGATCATATCTTTCTTTGTGGGTTACCCTTGTTGGATATTGTGAGACCTTGAGGGTCTCGGGGTCCCTACTGATTATCATTATACTCACCCCTGCACGGGCTATGCCCGCACTTCGTTGTGTTGGTTGCAGACGATGGAGATCACTGATTGAGGTAGAGAGTTGTAGATCTGGATGGTACCCAGAGGTGGACCAATTGGCAAGACATGCACGGAGCGGACAAACGGACTTGGGGTACTGAGGAGGCTATCTGTACCCACCCTTCAGGTGGGAATTCTTGAGAACAACTCAATAGTTTCTATTTTACTTTACTGCAATTGTACTAGCTTTTCATTTGTATTGTACTTTACTGTTGGGATTGTATTTCCAGCCCTTTTACTTTCATCACCTTCTTTTGTATACAATTTTACTTAGTGTTTACTTCTATTTGCGTACTCTGTTGTTTTTGTTTACTTATTAAAGGCAATGCCTTCCCTTTTTATCGGAATTACGCCTTTGGTGCTAATCGCTAGCCCCTGGCCTATGGAAGGCAGGCTTGGGGTAGTCACGACACAGGCCCCAAGGATGGGTCATAACATATAGGGGTGGGTTACACTCTATTTTTTCTGAAATATATTTAATATTGATTGATTTTTTTCAGCCCTTAGATGTTGGACTTAGCTCAAGGTGCAGAGGGGAAAGTTGTAGCCCAAGAATCAAGGAATCCTAAAAAATTTAAACACATCAGTTGAATTTATATTTTAAAAGTTATGATCTAAATACCAAATAGATTAAAATCTGTTAAAATTTTAGAATTAATAAATTTTTACATTTAAAACAAAAACACACAATAAATCCAAAATTGATGCAAATAAGTCAAATTGATAAAATTTTAGGGATTAAATAATTGAAAAACATATGAAAAATGATGAAAATATTATCTCTATCACATTTCATGTACTCAAACAACAATCAATAATGGTAAATTTATTTCAAAACTGATCAAAATACAATTCAACACATTTTTTCCATTTTAATATTCCAATTTACATTTAAAAACCAAAATGAGTTTTTAATCAAATCATGCATTTTTTCAGGATAAAACCAATGGGTTTCTATAAAAAAATTAAGCTATTTTTTTTATCAATTGTAAATTTTAAATATATTTCACAAATAAATTTCACAATTTAAATTCATCAAATTGAATTCCATAATTTGAATTCCAATTTTCATTAAATTTCATAAACACAGTGTTCAATGGAATTGGGGGTTTTTTCCAAGATTTCATGCCAAATTGAATTCAAATCCCCAATTTAATAGAATTGGGTTTTTAAAAAACCAATTTAAAGCAATTAAATTGAAATCAAGAAATTTAATTTAAATCAAGAAATTTAGGGTTAATAAAATGGAAAATCCTAAATGAAACCACCTACATCAGGATCATGGGATCATGAATCACAATAACCACAATGGGAAACTCCAATGAAGAGTGTCAACAATGAAGATCCAAGAATAAACCCAAGATTCAATATATAAAATAATGGGGATTAGATCATCTAATAGTACTGAGATTTAACAATCCCCAGGGAGGAGAGAATAAGAGAGTGGGAAATAAGGAATGGGAAGATGAGACTTTCCAAGAAAGGAACAGACAAAGTGAAGGACCTCGAAACACTCTGAGAGGGGAGGGGTGAATCATGGTGTTAAATTTTTATTTTAAAGTGATGTATCTTGTTCCCACATTGGTAGGAACTTGTTAAATCTGTTTTTTAGTAATGTGCAATAATTTAAACATTTATACATAGAAGTACAACAAAACAATTTTACTTGGTTCACCACTAAGGGCTAGTCCAAGGAGCATACATTGAAAGGTTATCATTCATACCAAAGTATACTAATCTTTACTAGTTGTTTATTAATTTTTTTTATCATAATCACTCTGTTCCAGGAACATTTCCTTTATATGATTTTAGGGATAACACAATTCTTTCCTCAGATCACTTATGTTGACTCCCCCTTACTCATTGCATTAGGAAGAATCTGAGCTCAGTTTATCGACTTGAAGGTTGCTTCAATGGGTTGAAATTAAATCATGCATTCTCAAGTATGGATAAATGCTCTATTGAAGTCCCATTTTTCCCTATTTATGTAATCTTGTTTTCCACATATTGTTTGTTCACGAACTTATCCTTTGGAAACTAGCCTTCTTCCTCCTTGCACCGCATTGCACCTTGTACTATGAGTGCTTCACAAACCACCTCTCCTTCTGTATACCGTCCTACTTTGCGAACATATTCTTCCTCCATGAACCACCTATATTTTGTGGGATATAAGAGCTTCCTCCACATACTACCTCTCCTAAGAAGATATTTCTTCCCTCAAACCACTTCACACTTAACCAAATTCCTTCAAATTTCTAATCGGAATCTCCTTCGTGGGGTTGTCTTCCCACAAACCACTCTATAATTCACGGAATTCCTCTCAGTTTTTTAATCTCAATACCGCACCCTAATGAAGGGATTAATGCTCCTTATATAGAAAAATATATCTACATAATCTTCTAAACTAATATTTACCAAATCTTTGATAGGGCACCGCCTTTATCACATACCGTGCATCTCCTGTGGACCATTTTACCTATGCGGTCCATGTATCTCCACTCTTCCTTCGTGGTAGAAAAACTCTTATATGAATCGATCTCCACCTCATTTTGACCAATGAAAAGCCATACTGTGAATAGGATATTCCAGGAACCAATCTCCACCTCATTTTTTACAATGATAATCCATATCGTGATCCATTTTCCTTATGCATACTGTGAACCTTCCTATGAACCATATCCATCCTGTAAATTGTTTTTCGTTGATGATCTGCATACCACCCTTCATGGTCGTGTAGCACCGCTATGTGGAAATCCTTACTTTTTCGTCTTTCCTCACCAACCCACGTACCTCCTATGTGGTCCATGAATTTTCCTTCATAGAATGAAAACCAAGATTGTCAGAATCCTTTTCATAAAAACATATCATTTCCAAAATAATAAACTCCCGATTTTGAGGCCCAAAAAATTGGAAAACATTGGGAAACTATGCCACCTTAAACATATTTTTTGGCCTATATTGTAAGAATATTTGTCTTGAAAACACCTTTATTAACCCAATTTGGATTGAAAAAAAAACACAAACCATACTCTAGTTCTAGAAAATAACACCCTTGTGTCCAACAATCTCCCCCTTTGTGTTTGTTGGAAATCTACAGATAAATTCAATAAGGCACCTCCAAAAATCATAACCTAACACGTTTGAAAGAATTAATCCAACACTCTATGTCTATGTGAGAAATTATTAGTGTATAAATCAATAGGGTAAGCATGAATTGAGTCTCGTGTCTCAGAAATCTTAAATATGTCCAATACATTCATAAAAAACCTGCAACTAGAAGACTATATTTTCTATTATAACCCTTTATTTCTCAACTCTCATGCAGCTTCTCATTTTTCCTCCATTTTCCTCTAATAATCAAAGAATTAAATTTTTCCATTCATCTCCCCCTTTGATGATAAACCCAAATAACCTATTATTGAACACGTGGAGCTCAAAACACACTCCCCCTAGATCGTATCTCACCCATAAACCTGCATCACTTTCACAAACATATTAAAATAGTTAACAAAAATGGGAAGAGGGTAATACTCATGAACTCCTTATGTATTAGGAGGTGGTTGAACATAGAGATTCAACCGATGTTTCAAAAACATAGCCATTTCCAGTGGATTTGTTAGAATATCAGCCACTTGCTCATTAGTTCCAACCTGATCCATTTTAACCATGCCTTGTTCAACTTTTTCCTTGATGAAGTGATATCTTATTTCAATATATTTCATTCGAGAGTGTTGAACAAGATTCTTCATAAGATCAATTGCACTCTTATTATTACAGTGAATCACCATTATCTATTTCTCCTCATCACCAATATCAGTTAGTTGTTGTTTCATCTAGAGTAGCTGAGTGAAAGCCTTTATAACATAGATGTACTCAGCTTCAGTAGTACTAAGATAAGTACTTTCTTATTTCTTACTCTACCATCCCACACATATCTTACCAATAAATAATTCTCGACCACTTATGGAATTTCTATCAAACACATATCCAACCTAGCCAGTATCATAGAATGCTGACAATTCATTATCTCTTCCTGCAAAAAATAATTATCCATAATTGTGAGTACCTTGAATGTACCTCATGATTCATTTAACCTACTCCATATGTTCTTCCTTCAAATTACATTGAAAGTGGGCCATTAAGAATGTTTGAATGACAATATATTTCCATGTCGTAGTTATGTACAACAAGCTTCCAATGATTCTCCTATACATTGTGGGATCTACAGAAGTCCCATCCTCATGCTTTCCCAATTTAGTTCTAACCATTATTAGAGTAAACATTAGTTTGGAGTCATTCATATTGAACCTATTCAACAACTCTCTTACATACTTTTCATGTGGAATAAATGTGTAGTATTTTCTATGAATCACTTGTATCACCAAGAAGTAGTGAGTTCACCTATCATAGACATTTCAAATTCTGATTTCATGCGATTGGAAAATTCATCCACTGATTCCTACCTTCTTACACAAAATATATTATCATCTACACACACCATTAACATTAACTGATATTTCTAAGAATTATTTACATAGATATTGTGATCCAATTCTCTTTTAAACTCGAGCTTTATCAGATAAGAATCCAACTGAGAGTACTATGATTGTGGTGCTTGCTTCAGACCATAGAGATCCTTATTTAATATGAAAACCTTCATTTTGTCATTACCAAGCAGAAAACCCACTTTTTTTTCAATTTAGACTTATTCTTTAAGTACACCATTCAAGAAATATTTCTTGACATCCATTTGATACAATTTTTATTCTCTTTTAATTTCCATGGCAAGAAAAAGTTTAATTGATTTCAATCTAGCCACCGGAGAAAATGTATCTTCAACATCAACACCGTCAATCTATGAATAGACCTTACACACAAGTCATTCCTTATTGTTGATCACATTTCCATGTTTTTAATATTTATTTTTAAAAATAAACTTCATACCAATAACATTGTGGTTATCGGGTCTCTCAACTAAATCCCATATTTGGTTCTTATCGATCTAGTCCAAATCTTCATTCATAGCTTTAACCCATGATTCATCATTTATAACTTCTTTAAATAAGTATGGTTCCATAATTTAAAGGAATGAAAATTGTGCATTATTAATAATTTTCCTTGTCTTCATGGGATCTAGACAATCCCCAATGATGTTGGATTGATTAACCTTTGCTCTTAAATTTCTCATATGAGGCTCATAAGAATTTTCCTCAGCCATGGTTTCCTCTTTTGATTCTTCTTCTGAGTCACCATTAAGATGTGATTCCTAAGTTTTTTTCATGAATTCCTATACTTATTTATTTGGATCCATTCTATGTCCATATTCTTTCTCATCTTATATCACATTATTAGATGAATTCCTTGAGGCATTTGTGGTTTTATCTTTAATGATCTTCACATCACTGCTTTCTACAATTTTTCAAAGATGTTTATTAACACATTTTTAGTCTTTTCTATTAATTTAATATCTGAAGAATATTCCTTCATATAAAACATCACCATACTTTCCTTGACTTCCATCTTTGTTTCAGATAAAGCATTTACTTCTGAAAACACGAAAATAATTCAAAGAGGGCTTCCTTCCATGCCATAAATCATAGGATGTCTTGGTTTCCCCCATATAAATCCTGGTTTAGTTTTGAATATAAAATGTAGCTTGAACAACCTCTTTCTAGTAATGGAGAGAGATACGACTCTCAATCAACATAGTTCTGGACATATTATTCACCTTTCTATTCTAGCATTCAACAACTCCATTTTTCTACGAAGTTCTCACAATAGCCACCTCATGTTGTATTCCATGTTTCTTAAGGTAATTTTTAAATTTAATGGATTTTTATTCCCCTCCATTGTCAGACCACAAAACTTTTATTGTCCATCCAATATCATTATCAGCTATTCGGTGATAAGTTTTCATGCGATCAAGAACTTGTTGTTTCCTATGTATAATAATCACACAAGCCATTATACTATAATCATCATTGAAAAGAATGAAGTACCTTTATCTATATGTTCTAGAAACATTTATCAGTCCACATACGTCTATATGAATGAGATCAAGAAGATTTGATGCTTTTTTCTTCTTTGGTCGATATGAACTGCACACCAACTTTCCTCGCATGCAAGCATCACAAGGCTTCTCCTATTCATACTTCAGATTTGGGATATCCATGAAAGTATTCAGTTTATATATCTTTTCCATATATTTTTGATTTATGTGACTCAACCTTTGATGCCACAAGTTGTTCTCTTATTCAATTGTCATGAAAAAAATGTTCTCATTACTATAAAACTGTTATAAGTTGCCATTTTTTATGCATCCCTTAATGAGATAATTCCTTATTCTTCATTTTATAGTGCAACCCTTTTGATTGAATGTCACTATAAGTCCTAAGTCATAGAGTTGACTCACACTCATGAAATTGTGACACAACCAATCAACATAAATAACTTCGGTCTTCTAAAACTCGCCATTGACCAGTTCAGTACTTCTACTGCCTTTTATCTTCAAAGCACCATCATTACCAAATCTCACTGTTCCATCAAAGTGTTTCTTAACATTTGTTAACAGGTCTACATTTCCCATCACATGGGATGGGTATCCACTATAAGAATCCAAGTGCTACTGTTCTTGTTATCTTTGAGAGCTACTTCTATAAGGTTGGATTTTTCAATTTTATTCTTTTCCTTCCATGAAATATTAGTTTTTGTGAAGTAAAAAGATGTATTTTCAATTATATTTTCCATGTGCATATTTTTATCATACTCACACTCTTTATCTAGAGGATAGAACTTATTTTTAAGAACAACAATGTCTGGTTGGCGAGTATTACTTGTCTTTAAGTTCTACATGATTTTTTCTTACCATTCCTCTACCTACAATCAATAAATTTATATAAAAAGTTAGAATAATGAAAACAATATCCATAGAAACTATTTCTTCTATAAGAATTATGATATGAATTTTTTATCCTTTGTTGACTTCCTATCTCTTCCCCATTTAAATATATCCTTACCTTTTTATAATATGACATGGTATGGCCTAGATAGACACAAAATTGACATTTCATAAGTGGAAATGTCTTTTCACTTCTATAAATCTTCATGTTAACCTCCTTAGGAGAATAGTTTGACTGTATATCATCTCGGTAAACCTGAGGACAATTTTCAGTCCTCTTTTCTGTATGATTTGAGACATTCTTTATTTGGACTTCAGGTGTCTTTGTGATATGTTTGACTTTCATCTTGCCTTTATTTTGGCCCATTTTACTTCCAACATTCAATGTTTTAGCATAAAAAACAATTCTAATATTTCCCATGCATGAGGGTCTTTGATCATTCATAACCTTTTCAACTCCATCAAAACCATGATTATCTCTCTCTTGCTGATCAGAATATAAGAATTTTCCAAACCGAATTTTCTTATTTGTTTATTTTGGACTTGATTCAATTTCATGTTTACTCCTAATATTAACAACTTATTCTTTATGTCCCTCAATAGTTTTAGACTTATCATTCAGTATAGATGTAAGGTCATTAATGAACTTTTCCTATTCTTAAATTCTGAGCTTTAATTCAACTATATCTTCGGAGCTTTCAAAATTTGTTGAATGTTCCTTTACTACTTCCTCAAGTCTATCAATTTCATCTTCCAATATATCAATATATTTTGATAACTCTTCCAAAATTTCTCTCCACTTTTTTCATCTCTTGCATTTATTCTCAAGATTACCAAATCATCCTTAAGTTGCAACTTGAGATTGACATCAGTGGTCAACTAATTATCTTTATCATTATCTAATGATGGTTCTGACTTTCCAATGGTATCCCTCATTGAATCATGGGTTCCAAATTTAAATTCCAATTATTCTTCATAAAATAATTCACTATCATTATATTCTTCTTCATAAAAAAAATTCTTTGTCTATAATTTATTACCAAGCTTGAAGTCTCCCTTTTTGAAAAACCTTTTTTGAGGCTTCTACATGTCTCTAGCTAAACTTTCTTTATCATTGAACTTTATTGTGCACCGAGAGGAAATGTGGCCAACTCTACCACAACGAAAACAATCTAGAGGTAACTTCCCTTCAAATTTCCCTTTTCTATTCTTGAATTTCTTATAAATAAGAGAAATAAGTTCTTTTTCCTCATTATCTTCATCAATACTATTCCCTTAAATTTCAAGTTTTTCCATGGATTTGAATTCCATTTCCTTTCTTACTTGATTTGTTGCATCTTCTGGTTTGAATCTCATCTCATATGCCACTAGGATGCTTGAAATATTATCTATAGAAAGTTTGGAAAGATCCCTTTCCTCAAGGACCGACACCTTTTCATTGTAAAGAGGTGAAATAATTCTTAATATTTTCTTTACAATATCAATGTATTTGATTTATTCACAAAGTACTCGTATTTCTCTAAAAACTTTAGTAATTTGATTGAAAAAGGTATTTGAATTTTCATGATGATGTATCTCCAGATCATAAAACCTATTATGAAAAACTTTTAGTTTAGAATCCTTTAATTTGTTTTCACTTTCATATACATTCTCCAGTTTTTCCCACATAGACTTTGCGGATGTACAACTCAAAACCTTTAGATAGATTTTATTAGAAAGAGATGTAATGAGTGAATTATATGATTTAGCATATGGATCAAGAATTTTAATATCTGTACCAGTCATAGATAGCTCCGTTTGATCAGTGACCTATATTCCTTGAGAAGTGGAAAACATGACATCCATTCCAAGAGATCTTAGATGAGATATCATTATATTCTTCCAGATCTAAAAGCTACTTCCATTAAAGAGGGGGACTCCCCTTAAATTCACTGTATTCTCCATGATAGAAATGAAAAGAATATTTAACACCAGCAACCTCTACCCTCTAATACCACTTGAAGGACCCCAAAAAACCCTGATAGGGGATGGGTAAATCAGGGTGTCAACTTTTAATTTTAAAGTGATGGATCTTGTTCCCACATTGGTAGGAACTTGTTAAATTTTTTTTTGGTAATGTGTAGTAATTTAAACATTCACACATAGAAGGACCACACAACAATTTTACTTGGTTCAACACTAAATTATAGTACAAGGAGTATACCTGATAGGTTTTCAGTCATACCAAAGTACACTAATCTTCACTAGTTGTGGATTACAAAAGTTTAGCATAGTCACTCTGTGCCAAGCGCACTGCCTTTATAAGGTTTTATGGATAGCACACTGTGTCCCTTGAATCACTTCCGTTTCCTCCTTCTTTCTCACTATATTAGTAAGAATCTGAAATTAGTTTATCGACTTGAAGTTTGCTTCAATGAGTTGGAATTAAATCATGCATTCTCAAATATGGATAGATGCTCTGTTGAAGTCCCATTTTCCCTTGTAGATGTAATCTAATTTTCCATGTACTATTATTTTATGAACTTGTCCTTTGCGAATTGGACTTCTTCCTCTACGTACCACACTATACTGCTTAATAAGAGTGCTTTGTGAAACACCACTCCTTCCGTGTATCGTCCAGCTTCACAGATGAATTCTTCTTCTATGAACTTCTACTCTTTTATGGACTTCAAGAGATTCCTCCACATACTGCCTCTCCTATGCAGATATTTCCTCCCACAAAACACTTCACACTTTACCTACTTCTTCCAAAATTATAATCAGAATCTCCATTATGGGGTTGTCTTATTGTGAACCACTCTAGACTTCACCTAATTCTTCCTAGTTTTTTAATCTCAGTTCCACACCCTAATGAATGGATTAGTGATCCTTATATAAGAAATAGATCCGTATAATCCACTAAACCGAGATTTACCAAATCTTTGATATGACACCACCTTTACCGCATGCCGTGAATCTCCCATGAACCATTTCCCCTATGTGGTTCGTGTACTGCTACTCTTCCTTCACGACAACCAAACTCTTCTGTGAACTAATATCCTCCTCATTTTTTCCAATGATAAGCTATCCCATGAATTGACTCTTCCATGAACCGATCTTCACCTTGTTTTTTCAAATGACAAGCCATCCCACAAACCATTTTCCATCCATGTACTATGAAACTTCCCATGAACTATATCCATCCTACAAACTATTTTTTGTTCAGAATCTGCGTACCATCCTCCACGGCCATGTAGCACCACTATGCGAAAATCCTACATTTTCCATTATTTCTTGCTGAACTAAGTACCTCCTTTTCAGTTCATGAATCGTCCTTCATGGTCTACGCAACAAGCTTAGAGAACTTATTTGTATAAAAACCTTCTTTTTCAAAAATAATAAACTCTTGATTTTGAGCCCCAAAAAATGGGCAAACACTGAGAAACTGCACTACCTTAAACACCTACTTTGGATTGTACTGTAAGAATCCTTATCTTGAAAACCCCTTGATCAACCTAATGTGGATTGAAAACAGACACAAACCATACCCCAGTTCCAACAATGAATACTCTTGGGTCCAACACAAATATTTCCTAGCTTTTATCCACCTTGGAAACGGGTTTGGAGGATCCAAAATTGGATCTTGGGAGCCCCAAAGGCCTAATAAAACATTCTTGGTCAAGTTAGGCCTCAACATGGGATAAAAAGTGGGTTCTGGAATTCTTAAATAAATTTTGGATTAATTAAAATCCACACACATGGTTTCTTGGGCAGGGCCACATGGTTTGTCATACCGTGCACCCTTGCTCATGGGGATTCATGGTTTCTCCTTGGTGGGCTCATAGTTTGTTAAACCATGACCAACTGTGAAAACCCCCACTACCTAGGTTTTCATGGTTTGCACTAGCAGGGTGCATAGTTTGGGAAAACCATGTGCCAACCGCGCACAACCCAAAACCCCTTTCAAAATTCCAAAATTTCACTTGAAGCATCCCTAAAGGAGACCCAACCAAATCATGATCAAAAATGGGTTTAGGTGTACCTGAAAATAGTAACAGGATGTTACAATACATATATTAATTATGTGAATTAAAAATGTATTAAAAATATAAAATGTTAATTAATAAATATAAATAAATATTTAAAATGAATAAAATTACAAAAATATTAAACAAATAAAAATAAAAAATGTTTAAATAATTTTTTTAAAAAAATTAATAAAATAAATTATAATAAAAATGAATAAATATAATATATATATTAATTAAAAATTAATAATAGTATATATTAAATATAAATTTAAAAATTGAATAAAATTTAATAAATAAAAAAAATTAAAAATTAAATATTAATAAATAAAAATATAAAATGATAATATTAACAAATTATTATTTTTGTATGTTTGTCTCTATAAAATTGAATTAATTTTATATATGTACGTGTGAAATTATTGTATGACATATTAAGTGTGACATATTTTGTCCATTTTTTTAATTAATAGTTAAATATTTATTATTTGATATATATTTCAAATTGAAAAAAATGACATTGATATAAAAAATGTTATTAAATGTCTATTAATATTAATTAGTCAATATTTTTTTATTAATATTAATTTTTAATAAAATTATAATTTTTCCACTAAATATATGACATATAAAGATGATTTATAATAAATATTTTTTATTATATAAATAATATTTTAAAAAATTTTATATAGATATATATCAATATAAATATATTTCTATATGAAATAAGATTTTTAATAATATATAATTTTTATTTTATATGCAATTTTTACCTAAATATCTTATATATCAATTGTAAATGTATATTTTGTCATATAAAAATGATATTTAATAAAATATATTATATTTTTATCAATATATATATATATGATATTTAATGATAATATTTTTTATGAAATATATATATTTTTAAATATTTTTTATCACTAATAAAGGGTGGCCTTTATGGACATTGATAAAGGGTAGTGCTGTTTATCACAAGTTTTGTTATAGTGATAGTAATCCACAAAGGTATCAAAGTTACCGGTTGGAAATCACTGCATATTCTCAACCAACTTCAGTAAATCTCTTTCCCTATTTAACATTATCTCCCTCCCTTCTCATAGCCCATTAATAATATGATTGAGTTGTATGGGTTGGAAGATGCAACGAAATACGATGGAGCTGGGTTTGGGATGAAATCACATACTCAATCAGGATTTGTTTGTTATTATTTAACATGGAGATTTTGGGGACTCAGTGACTTTAATGATATTTTAAGTCCATTGAGTTACCAAAACTGAGACAGGTTAGGTTTTTCTAAGAATGATATTGACTTTATTAATGAATTAAATTTAGGAAACATTTGAAAACAATGAATGAATAACAATAGTTTCTTTTAGGTTTCAGTTTCTTTCATGCTTACATTCATTTATTTTTTTATTTTTTTATTTGTATTCTATGAATTCACCACACACAACCAATTAATCTACTATTTACCTTATTTTAAATAGTTAAAACACTATTGAAAATATAAATAAGTGAATTATAATAGTGGGTGGTTGATAAAATCTCTCTGAGAGAGACGAACCTAGTCAACCACTATGTTGAATTTCATATAAATTTATATTTTATTATAAACCATAAGAGTCCTTCAACCATTTATACATTCTATACAAAGTAAAATGATAAATATAGTATAGTGTAAAATTGTGGAGTCTTTATTATGGATGAAATAATGCATGTATCTTATGTCAAGGGAATAAATTATATTTATTGAGATCATCAAAAAAGAATATAGGATTTAGAATACACAACCTTTCATGTGCCAATTTTTTATGTAGATGGGTTGATAACAGGATTATGGAAAAAATTGATGAATTGGTATTCATAAAAGTGAATTTATTAAGGAAGGACACAAATACATTCCCTTAATAATGGCATAAAAAGTAGTACAATTTTGTTATACACATGTCCCTATAAAAAAATTGGTCCATTTTCTTTTAGTAACAAAAATAAATATAGAATTTAGTGTCACTTACTACGAGGATGATGCCTTTCTTTAGGCATCACAAACATTTCATGTTACACCCAATGTAGATGATGTAATGTATGTTTGAGGAAACCATAGATATATAATTATGATAATCAATATATGTTAAAAACACTTAAAACATTAAAAAAAATTTTAATATTGTAAAATATAGGTTTTTATTCACTATGGTATTTTATATAATATTCGTGTTCTATTTTTAGGATTTTTAATAAAAAGTACACATATTACAATTTATTTAATTAACATGTGATATAAAAAATGTCTTCTCCACCTCATGATTCTACTCAAAATTTTGAGAAATATTTTGGTGATCCTAAATATAAGTAACAAATTATGCCTGGTCAAAAAAGGGAAAAAAGAGCATCGTTAAATAATGGTTTTAGAAAAATGTAATTAAAGCAAGAATTAGAGGTAAATTTTTTTAGTTGTATGAATTGATCATGGTTAATAAATTAACCCTAATAAATAATTCTTCATTAATTTATATTGGGTTTAGTACTATATTAAACATACCAATAAATATATAAACTATGAATAATTTCATACCTACAACAAAGAAAACTATTTGGGAAGACATTGCATTGACCTATTATTAAATTTTCTATTTTTTTCTATTCTAATCAAGGCATAAAAAAGTTTATTTTTTAAGAGTAAAATTACACTAGAGGACTATATAATGGATTTAATTTTTAATGTTGATATAATGGAACATAAATCTTATTGAAAAATATTATACACAAAATACTTGAGATATGTTGATGGAAATATTAATCCTCATCCTCTAGTGATATATGCTAGTTTCATATCCCAGGAAACTTGGGATTATTTTTTTATCAGATGTGAGTAGGGGTATATAAGGTAAATTTCAAGTTATATTAATTTATATGACATGATATTTCTGAAGTAGTGATGTTCATATTAAAAAAAATAGAAAATGTGTTTTTGAATAGGTAATGTACAACAAATTCACCATATCCATTTAAAAAATCAAGTTTGGGGTATGTTTCACTAGAAGAAAAATTAGTTCTTTGAATTCAAAATAAAAAATTATATAAAATAATAAATAAAAGAATTGACATAGTTGTTTTAAATATAGATTGATCAATCCAAGATAGACACTACTTCCATCCCACATCATGTGGAGTGTAAGGAGACTCATGTTAATAAAAAGGTTAAATTTATAGATTAAAACACAAAATAAGTATGGGAGGAATGTGTAAGTGTGAAATAAGTGAAATTTGTTTCTATTTTATAATTTAAAATATAAAAAATTATATTAAGTGTGGATTTATTTGGTTTAGACATAAGTTTAGTCATATAACATAAGTGAAAATGAACATCTTTCATTGGTTTTCCATTATCTTGAATAGTATGGATTTATTAGAGGGGTTGGGTTTGGAGTCTCTCTAAGTGACTAATTTAAGAAAGGATGATTATTGATGTATTATAAGAAGTAATAACATAACCTAAATACTAAGGTTAAAATATTAGATAAAAAATTAAACAAACAAAATGAAGTTTTTTCAAAGAAAAATAAACTACTCATGAAATAAAATAAGATGTTAGCGAAATAGTAGTGATCAGTGAACCAAAAACCAAAACAAGATCCACAAAAACCAAGATTTGAGGGTATTTTCCCCTTATAATACCTAATATACAAATGTTAATCATTCATTAAAACATTTTATAATATCATTTTATAAATAAGTTATAAAATACTTACTTATTTTTAAACATTTCAAGGTGAAATTTTTTTATGACTCATATCTATAAGCACCCATGGAACACATCATTGTAAGAATTATAGTGTAAAATATTCAAGGTGATTCCCTTAATAATAAAATATTATTAAAATATCATGTGAGTGTTGGGATTCAAGTATATCATAAGGAGAGAGTTGTGCTACTTGTTCCCATTGATGATGTTAATATTATAATGGTCGAACAAGCTATTGGAACTTTTATAGAATTAACGATCAATATTATAAATCCATATGACAAGAAAAGGGTATTTATTTTTCAACTTATAATATATTAAATAGAAATTATGATAAATAAAAAATTTATAAACTATTGTATACAATGATAGAAGGGGAAACAAATAGTTGGGCCAGACCAATTAAAGGGATCAACTAATGTATCAAAAAATTAAACTAAAAACACTAACTTTTATCCACTATCATCCTTGATATAGTTAATGAATTTATAAGCCTATTGAAAATTAATATTTAAAAATATGATAATATTTTTGAATTTTTATTTCTATTTTACATACACAACATAAATATAATTGAATTTATTATCATTCAAAGTGTAAATGAAATTAAATAACACACTCAGTTAAGCCTCTATCACAAATTTATATAAGATTTATGTTTTCAAAATCATTATATCTCATTATTTATGTAATATTTTTTTAAATTATAACAATTTTCTTTTTTTTCAAGATATTTATATTATAATTAGGTATTCACTATTGATTTTAATCATATTTTTAGACTTATAAGTTCAAATCTTCATTTTGTAAAATAAAGAACCATGGATCCATATCAAATTATAGATAAATAAAAATAAGTTTCCAAAGTGTTTGAATAATAGTTAATAAATGATAGACTATTTAAATATCTACTGTTCAAGGTTAAAACAATATACTTTAATTAATATTATGAAAATTATTTTATTAAAATTTATTACTTGTTAATTTTTAAATTTTTATATGGAGCACTGGATGATAATTTTGATAAATATTGATAATAAAAAAGATATATTTTATGAATATTATTCTTGGATATCTGAAAAATTTGTTGAAAATGATACCCCTTTTTAATTAGTAACATTATATTTTTCATATTTTTATATTATTTCAATTATACGTTATATAATATGTATTATTTTTCATGATTTATTTGGCAGTGTGGTTTTAATGTATTGATTAGTATATGGTTAGAAGAAAATGGACACAAAAAAGAAACCATTTTATCACTATATATGAAAATATATTTGGTATATATACCAACAGTTTAGTATTAGAACATATATCATAACAAATTTCTTATAATTTTCAATATTTTTTCAGTGTCCAAAATAACCAAATGGATATGATTGTGGTTACTACATTTTTAAATTTATTAAATATTTTATAGGCCATAAAATGACTAAAATTCCCTTAAAGGTATCTATTATATGTGTTTATTTTTAAATATATACACTTTCATCTAAAGTATTTATTAATGATATAGTTAATTAAATGATTTATTTACTATCATTATAATACAGATAAATTATTTTCAAAGTATGAAATAGATTCATTTAGGGATGAATGGGTAGGTTATGTTATGTCCTAATGATTACAAAAGTATTGAATAGGTATTTCTATACTACTTATTTTTTTTTAATTTTCTTATCTAATTTGTGGCCTATATGAGTGAATTTCGTGATCAATTCCAAGAAAATTAGCTCAAGATAAAAACTAAAATCGATTCATTTATGACCTTTATAAATGAATTTCACATTATTTTGACATGTAATGTTGTTGGAATGACCTAAAGTACATTTATTTCCATTTTAAGTGTTATTAAAGTTAAAACACAAGTCACATACAAAAACTTACCAAATGTGATCAATTTATCATGAAACCATAGGTAAAAGATCATAAATTAATTTAAAATATATAGGAATAAACTATATGTCTGAATGAATGAAAATGAATGTTTTGAATTTAAAAGAGATCTTTTAGTTAAAAACACATGTAAAATGGTTATAACTAAGAAAATAATCTTTGATTACTATAAAAATTAATTAAAATGATCATTGACTAATTTTCTAAATGATAGGAATTAATCACATGTCATTTTTACATGTGGTGTCGTCCGAATGACTGGAAGTGTGGGTTATAAATTTATAAGTAATATTGTAGTTAAAAACATCTATCACATGATCAAAAATAACAAAACTACCTTAAAAATTCATAAAAATATGGTATGACCAATTTTAGTTCATTTGAGACTTGAAATAATAAAACACACATCATTCCAACATGTGGGATCATCAAAATGACTTAAATTTAATTTTTTCATTTTAATTCTTAAAGAAGTTTAATATGCACGTCATATGATCATAATTGAGAAAATGAAATTAGTTTATTTTAAAACAATATGAAATGATATTAGATTTATTTTTTACATTAATTAATGAATCAAACATCATTCTGACATATGGAAAGGTTGGGATGAATCAAAGTATTTTTTTTATTTTAAGTGTTATGTAAGTTCAAAACACATGTTGTAAGATAAAAATTAATAAAATTTACTCGATATTTAATGAAACTCTATAAAAAAAATTATTAGATTAATTTATGATATTTAGAAATGAACCTTACATCATTATGATATGTAGTGTAGTAGAAAATATTCAAAATGTTCATTTTTAATTTAAAAGGTATATTTTAGTTAAAAATTCACATCACATGGTAAAAACTAAGAAAATGATCTGGGATTATTTTGAAACTCTTGAAAAAATATTTTTGATTGATGTGTGACATATAGGAATGAATCAAATTACATTTTGATACAAAGTGTGTTTGGAATAACTAAAATTTCATGTTTTAAATGTAAAATTAATATTATAGTTAAAAATGTGCATCACATGCTAAAAAATGATCAAAATAGATAAAAATGTCATGAAAATCTAGGATAAATATCATCAATTTGCTTTTTATCTATTAAAAAGAACCAAATATAATTCTTATTCATGGTATATGGTCAGAATATCCTAACGTTCTTTTTTCATTTTAAGTCTAAAATAAGTTCAAAATTCATATCACACGATCACAACCAATTAAACATAATTTTATTGTCATGAAACTCTAGGAAAATGATAATAGATTTATTTATTACATGTATTAATGAACCCTACATCATCTTCATGTGTGGTGTGGTATGTGCGATCAAAATTGTGTGTTTTAAATTTAAAATTGATATTTTAGTTTAAAATGCTGGTCATGTGCTCAAAACTGAGCAAATGAGCGCAATTTTTTATAAAAATCAAGGAAAATGAGTGTTAATTCATTTTTAAAGTCAAGGAATAAACTATACATCATTATACTGTGTTTTATGGTTATAATTACCAAAGCATTTTTCACATTTTAAGTGTTATATAAGTTCAAAAATAATATGACATGCTTAAACCAAAAAAACATGCTTGTATTTTCGTGAAAATCTAAGATGAAAATATTGGATTTATTTATGACATATAGTAATGAATTTTATAATATATTAATGAATGGTGTTGTTGTAGTGACAAAAAATGTGTGTTTTGAATTTAAAAAGGATATTTTAGTTAAAAACATGCATCAAATGGTTAAAAAAGATAAAATGATCTTGGATTGTTATGAATTATAGATCAATGATCTTTTATTCCTTTATGACATAAAGAAATAAAAAGTACATCATTCTAATACAATATATGGTTTTAGTTTCTAAATGTTCATTTTTTCATATGTAATTACTTTTAAATTTGTTATGTGTTTTTAATAAAATATTTATTATTTAATATTAATTATATATGAATCACTTAAATTAAAGTTAAGTTTTTTTGGTAAGTAAAATTCAAAATATTATTTATTTATTGAAAATTTCTTCTTTACATATTCAGTTATGTAAATTTTTTATTTATAATAGTTTCAAAAATAACAGATTGTTTTAATGTACAAAAATATTGTTAAATAATGAAATATATTTATTATTTTAATACTTAAAATTTCTACATTAATTTAGTTTATTATTTTGATGATTTATTTATAATTATTTTTTATTCATGTATTTGAGTAACTATGTATTTGAGTAACTAAAACACTAAATAGTGGTTGCAACAGATTACATTAACCTTTCTTGAAACTAAAAAAGCATTGAGAAATGGTCACCTTGTTAGCAATAAAAAGAAATAATAAGTGTAAAACTTTATTGTTGTTAATATATAGAAGAAAAAGAGGTTCTTTATCAGTAAATTTTCAGTTATGAGAAAGCCCCCCACCTTTTCTGAGATCCAACAATTTCTGCATTTTTTAAGAACTGAGAAAGGTTTTTTTGCTAAGAAAAATTATTTTTTGTAGTGTGTACAACCACCACCTAAGATATAATTTTGGTTTCAAACCAACTTCTAGGTAGTAGTAAGGCTACCAGATGAAAAACATGTTATGTTAGAATGATGATAATAAAGACACATGAGGGGATGAATTGTGCCCTTTTAAAAACATGAAAAATTCAAAGCTTCCCTCTTGAATTAAAGTGATTATTTACTTATATATTAAAAGGGTAATCAACTGAAAATAAATAAAGGAAATAAATGAATAGGATAATATATAGTGGTTCGGGGTACATATACTCCAGTTCGCTCCACCAATGTGTAGGTTCTTGGTGCAATGGAAGCATCAAATATGGCATGCCCAACTCATCTTTTTTTATCATGATCAATGATTACTCTGAGATTTAAATTATGATTAAAACTATGATCAATGAAATTTAATCAAAGAATAAAAATAATATATAAAACACTGAAACCAAAGCTTAGGGTCATCATATATTATTTATAATTAATTTAATAAATTAAAAATTACATTTTGAGAAATTATATCTTTGTTGATGGATATGAAAACATATATGCATTATACTATCATTGTGTTATAGAAACCAAGAATAGTTTCCCTCTAGTGATGATCCACATGTGTTCTATGAACCTCCAAACAACACCGTAAGAATCTCTATGTGCTAGCAGAAAAGATCCTAACAATTTTGAAATTCGCCTTAGATCACCTAAAGAGTTACTTCCAAAGGATTCTCCTTGATCTCTCTCTAGACTCAAGAGTTTAAGGTGGAGGAAGGTAAATCTACATTCATGAGATCATTTTGAGAGAGGGAGCTCTCTAGGGCTTGAGAGGATTCTCTTTGGATGTTTTTGTACACAAAAAAAATTAATTGTCTCTATAAATAAAATAATATATTTGGGTTTATATACCTCTAGGGTTAGAGAATAAAAATTTCACATGTGCCCTTTATTATTGCTATAATCTCTATGTAACCCCATTCCTATAATATTAATTTTCTTATTAGTATTTCTTGACATGTGTTAAACTCATGAATTAAATTAAATATTATTTACTCAAATAATATTCAATATATATTATTTATCATCAGACCATTAAACTTGGTCCCTAATTCCTCCATAATATTTATTAGGCCTTGAATAATGGATATTTATTTAATAAATTAATATCACTACATTATCTGCCAATAAATAAATAAATATTTTTATTCATAAAATAGAAAATATATATTTATTATATATTATGCTCACATAATATTCTCTCAAATAGCTCAAAACAGAATTTATGTAATCATGAAAACATGAATAATTATTAGAACATGTTTGGGAATAATATTTATTCAAAATTTTAAATAATAAATAATAATATATTATTTAATTGATATTTTTGGATACACATAGTGTGTGACCCTCTAGGCCTCTTTCTCAGTGGAATTAGGTAAAACAGGTGTAAAGTCTAAGGTTATCATATAGAATCACATCAAGGAACCCATAGAGAAATAATTTAATGATGAAATTACATGATAACTCATATGGAATCTTACTATGTAATATAATCTATTTTTTACGATATCTCTTATCAAGGTTGCATACTTGTGTCATCAACCTATGTGCTTGATGTCTCTTTATTTGACTTTCTGAAAATCAAAATTTCCTATAGAACACCATAGCCTTGGATTAATCTAGGCTATATAATTACTATCAAAGGGACTAAGATAATGAATTACATTAAATATTGGAAGGGATGAATCCTTTACCACATTATTCATTAATGAAATATTACTCATAATGCACCCAACATATCCTACCTCACCATGAACATATTTTATAAAGTTTTTTTTCAATACATCAAAGTACGACAAATACTCTCAGGACATTATCACTTACTATGTTATATAGAAGAACAATCATGATATGATAAAGAGTTTATTAATATATGAAATAATGAATACATGTTATCATAAAGTACACACATGTTTGTTCTAGGAAACAAACTCCAATAGTTTCCCACTTGTATTAGAGATGAATGCTAACAAATTTCATTCCTCTAGCTCTCACATGATACTCATGATTCTGATGATATATGAATTTATTCAATAGGTCCACCCCAATTTCTTCTATAGGAACTCTACTTACTGAATCCTCACCCCTATGAGAAAAAAACCTCAAGGGGTGATACTTCTATAGTATGTTCTTTTTCTTTTGGTGCAACTTTGACACTTTTTCAAGAGACACCCCTATAGTATTATCATAATAAAATATAATAGGGTCTTTACTATTAGGTACCACATCAAAATCCTTAAAAAAGTTTCATATCCAAATTAATTCCTTGGATGCATTATAATACTCTATATACTCTAAATCCACTTTCTAATCAAAGAAAAATGCCTTCATTGAACTCTTATAGCTCCTAGATCCTCCATTAAGATAGAAAAAATATCCTAATTATGACTTCAGACCATTATGGTATATTTGGAAACTAGAATCAGTATATCCCCTGATGACTAGATCATTGTCTCCTATATGCACTAGGAACTTATCCTTAGTTATTCTTAGATACTTGAGGATAACCTTAATAGTATACCAATTTTGTTCACCTAGATCTTCTTGATATTTTCTTACCATGATCAATACATAGGAAACATCAAGTATAGTAAATAACATGACATACATGATCGATCCTATCCCTGAAGCACATGGAATCATACTCATTATCTCTTTCTCTTGTTGCTTTTGAGGACACATTTTCTTAGAAAGATGTATACCAAGTGAAAATGGAACCAATACCCTCTTGGACTATTGCATACTAAATATCTTTAGTATTTGTTCAATGTATTTACTTTTAATAAGTCCAAAAAACCTATTTAATTTATTACAAATGATCTTGATCCTTAGAATATAGGTTTCTTCACCTAAGTTCTCCATGTAAAATCACTTATTTAACAAGTCCTTAATAGACTATAATACTAGTATTTCATTCCAATAAGTAATATTTCATCAACATATACAACTAGGATAATGAATGGATTCCCACTAAACCTATTATAAACACATGGATCACATTTTTTCTTAATGAAACAAAATTATTTTATAGCTTCATCAAATCAAATGTTTTATGAACTAGATTATTTCTTCAATCCATAAATGGATCTCTATAACTCAAAAATATTTTTCACATCACCTGGAGTCACAAACCCTTCTGGTTGTGTCATGTAGACATATTCTTAAAGGTTCCCATTAAGAAAAGTAGTTTTTACATCCATCTACCAAATTTTAGAGTCATGGTAAGCTGCTATAACAAGTAGAATTCTGATGGATTTAAACATGGAAACTAGTGATAAGGTTTCATCATAGTCAATTACTTAATGATGTTTAAACCCTTTAGACACTAACCTTGCTTTATAGGTATATAATTCAACTTCCATGTTCAATTTAATCTTGAATACCAATTTTCACCCTATGAGATTTACATTAACTGGTGCATCGACTAAAACCCAAACTTGGTTCTAATACATGGAATCCATCTCAAAATTCATGGATTCTTTCCATCTTGCAACTTATAAGATATTTACTACCTCTATATAGGTGATAGGTTCATCATTTTCAACCAAAAATGAGCCACCATTTTCAGTGAATAGAAAACCATATATATTTAGTTCTCTTACCTATATAGTGATCCTATGTATAACTTATGTTTCAAGAACTACTTATTCCATGAGGACCTATGTAATATGTTCCTATACCAACTGTTGTGTATATTGAGTATAAAATTCATCAAATTCATTCTTTCTCACACTATCCTTTATGAGGATGTGATATCTCTCAAGAAAGATAACTTTTCTGACAATAATAACTTTCTTATCTAAAGGGTTTTATAGGTAGTATCCCTTTGTTTCCATAGGATACCCCATAAAGGTACACCTTTTCCCCTGAGGTTCTAGTTTGTTTTTAGAAAATTCCTTAAAAAATGCCTTACAACCCCATACTTTTGTATGTGAAAAAATAGGTTTCTTTTCACTCAATAACTCAAAGAAAACTGTATTTTCCAGTTTAGTTTGTACTCAGTTAATTATTTATTTCATAGTTTGTAATTAATATACCTAAAAGGAAAATGGAAGATTTGTAGGACTCATCAACAACCTTATAATTCCTAACATGGTACGGTCCTCCTCTCACTAACACCATTCTATTATGGCGTGTAAGGTGGGGTGAGTTGAGATAGAATCCCAAAATCCCATAAAAAGTCAATGAAATATTATTTAAGATATTTACAAACTCGATCTAATCAAAGATTCTTTATCTTTTTTTCCAAGTTGATTCTCTACTTCATTCTTGAATTCTTTGAATTTCTCAAAAGACTTAGACTTATACCTCATCAAGTAGACATATCCCTATCCACTCAAGTCATTAGTAAAAGTTATGAAGTAAGAATGACCACCTCTAGATTCTACAGAAAATGGTCCACACAAATTAGTGTGTACCAATCGTAAAAGATCTGTGACTCTTTCACCCTATCTACTAAATGATGGTTTGGTAAATTTTCCTTGTAAACAGGCATGAAATATTTCAAGTGGTTTTATCTCAAAAGATTCTAAATAATAATCTTTATTGATATTTTTTAAACACTTCTCATTTGTATGACGTACACAGTGACTCCATAGTTGGGTATTATATGATTCGAGTGAACATGATTCATTATCTACTATCAAAACTTCATTTTCATAATTTAATACATAAATACCATTATTTAAATGCACTATAACATAACATATATTATATTTTTAAAATAAAAAATTATATTTCCAAACATGAAAATAAAACCAACTTTATATAGGCATGATATATAAATTATATTCTTGGTAAAAATTGGTACCTAACAAAAATACCTAAAAATCAATATCAATCTCATTGGAAATGAAATTTGGTAGTCACCAATGGAAAGAGAATCCAACCTCATTCCATTGGTATCTCACAAATCCAACTCTCCTCTAGAAATGTTTTGGAATTTACTTGGTTCCTATATTTGGATACATATATTAGTGCCATAAACTATATCTAATACTGAAAGTGTATATATTGAAAGATTATGATCTATAATGAACAAACTTTTAGCTACCCCTTTCTTCTGGGTGCAGTTCCTTTTCTAGTGGACTATCTTTCCACATGAAAAACATACTACCTCATTTTTATTTCCTTTAATATGGATCATACTCTTATTTTAAGGATGGTGCTTGGGATATTTACACTTTTTATGAGTCTTGGGACCCTTCACCTTGTTCTTCCTTTACTTATTCACCAAAAGGACCATGATTTTTTCATGCCCCATTTCCTAATATACCTGGATAATCAAAGTAAGAAGTTATAAAAGACTATTCTAATTATTTATCATGTTATAATTAATAATAAAACTAGATAAGGAATTGGGTAGTGAGGAATTTATGAGATTTGTGTGCAACTCATCTGGGAATTTAATCCCTAAGATCTATAAGCATTCAATATAGCCAATAATCCTAAATACATGAGGCCTATCTTGCACGAACTCTTCAATATTAGTTGTAAACAAATAATTAGAGATCTCTTATCTCTCTAATCTCACATTTTCTTGATAGAGATCCTGAAGGTGAGAGATGATGCTATATGCATCCATGTAATCATGTTTCTTCGTAAGCTCATTGGTCATGGATGATAGCATGAAACACTGAATATATGTGGAATAATTCAAATGTTTCTCATAGAGAGATAACTCTTTATCACTATCCTCATTACCAAGCACACCAAGAATATGTTCTTCCAACACATACAATTTACTTTCATGGAATAGGATAACACATAAGCACCTTTGACATTCATGAAAATTTATGCTGATGATAAGATTATATTTCTCAATTATGGATCACAGTGATATGTTTTAAAACAATCTTATTATTGTTTATATCAATATTATGAGCAAAATTTTAATACTTTATCTAATAAAATTTAGACAAATAAATAAATATTATATTTATTAATCTTATACTATTTTATTTAAATCCAATATCCTTAACCATTGGCTCCATAATGTCATACTGCTTATAAATTATAGTGGTAAGGATCCATATTCCCCTACTCATCACCATAAATTTTGTTGTTCAAGAAATTTAAAGGGTTTTAGGTAGGTATTATAAACTCCAATTATATTAAATCACAGTTTCTTGATCTATTGAGTGGAATCCCCAACCCTGAAGTCTGTAAATTGGATTTCCACAACCATTGACTCTTATTTACACCTAGTCCTTCTTTGGCACTCAACCCTTGATGTGAAATACATGAAAACAAACCAAAACTTCAAATTAGAATTCCCTAATAATTTAAATCACCACAAATTTGGATGGTCAAGAACTTTGAACTATGGTTTGATTTTTATTGAAGTAGAGGAAGGATATACCGACTTAATATGAATATAATTTAGGTATTTTAAATTTTATGTGTAATTTTACGATTATTATATTTATTACATGCTTGTTAATATTAAGTGGATTTACTTAAGTGATTATCCATGTATTAGATAATATTTATGAATAAGATAATTTTATTTTAGTTCAATCTTTCATTCTTGTTAATTCATTAATTCATGTGATCTTGAAAAAGAATCCATAATGAAATAATCATGAAACGTGAAAGAAATAAAATAATAAAGTGGTATGATGATAATATTTTACTAATGGTTAGTTTATATATAGGATGATAAACTAACCATCAACCTATAGAAAAAACACCTTGAACCATTTATGGTTTGTATTGTATCTTTCCACCTATCTGCCTATGTATTTAACTTAAATTGGTTTCGCCTTATCTCTAGACTTGAACTACCTCCACTAGCTTGGGATATCTTTCCATAACACATGATTTTAGTCACATACAGGTGAGGGGAACCAAACTATTGGTTAGGGGGGTTACATAAAAGAAACCATGGGCATATAATCCCTTACATAATGAGAGGAGAGATGAAACACATGCCAAAAATTTAGTTTAACAATAAATTAAATGAAACCAATCACATATAAAGGTCTGGTGTAGTATCATGATCATCCACATGTATGAAATAAATTAAACATTTAATAAAATTAAAATTCAATTCTAATAGTTCTTATTTAAGATAAATCACACTCGAATTAATTAATTTTATTATTTAATTAATCAATTATTTTATCTTTATTCTCATAAAAATTATCTTGATATTCTCATCCAATTTTTTTAAACCAATTAAATAAATTTATTTAAAATTAACTGTATATGAAATATACCTTAGAGGCAACACGATGAGTACCCATATGAACTATCCAACATGTATTATGCTCGTATATGGTTTGCTCTTACAACATGTGGCCTACATGACTTATAACATAATTTTATGGTATGTACTATCAACTTAATGAGAACATAGAACACATGGTATTTACATAGTGTGTTTTGCTTCAAAGTGCGTAGAGTAATAACTGTAATATGACTTATACATGATACGTAGATTTGAACATTACGTAGAAATTAATTATAAATTTTTATATATAAAACCTATCACATGGATTGTACTATCAAATTAATGACCACATGGAACACATGTTGATAAAGTTTTCATGGTATAATAAATAAATTTTTAATTCTGTATAATTTGGTAAAAGTAAATGATGTTTACATTAAAGCTACATGACATTTATTATTCTCCCCATCTATACATGGCACATGCCTAGGGACTCATCATGTAACCATTCCATGGAAAATATTGGAGTACACAATGTGTACATAGGCTACACAACATGTGGTCTCCATGTTACATGATAAATAATCATGTATTACATTTAATAGAATGCATAACCCGTCTATGACTAAGCAAATATACATCATGTATAGAAGTTACACGATGAGTACTCTGGAAGGCTATGTGCCAATATTCCATGGTCAACACATGATGTATAATTAAATTCACAATGTGTAATAAATACACATTCCTAGAGAGTTAAACACTAGTACATGACATGTACCTCTGGGTTACATGGTGTGTACCCTTGTGTTATCCATCCAAACTCCTCGTCACCTCCAGATGAGATCTTCAAATTAATTTCATTCATAAAATTAATTGATTTGATTATATTTTCAAGAATAAAATAGGAACAAAGTAAATATAAAAGTATATATTAAAGAATTATTAAACTGTAATTGAAAACTAATTACAAATTCATAAATCAATCGATGTTCTTTTAAATAATTATGTGCTCACTCTGATACCACTTACAGGTTTTGGGAACAGTAGAAGCGTCAGATGGGGAATTCCCAAATTAGATTTTTTTCATGATTGATTATTATTCTTAGATTTATATGATGACAAATTCCATGATCAATGTAATTGAATTGAAGAATATATACAATAGATAAAAAATCATAACCACAGAATAATATTGTCACATGATATTTATAATTAATTTAAGAAATTAAATAATTACCTTGTAAGAAGTTCTTTCTACATTTATGGATATAGAAATGTCTCCACATCATACTATCGTTTTATAGTAGGAATCAATAATATATTCCCTCCAACGATGATCCACACATGTTCTATGAACCTCCGAACGTCACTGTAGTAATATAAGGGTGCTAGCATGAAAAATCCTAATGCTTGTGACATTCACCATTGATATCCCAAAGAATCACTTCCAAAGGATTATCTTTAATCTCTAGTGAGACTTGGGAATGGAATGCAATGGAATATTTCTCTATGTTCTTTAGAGAATTCTGGGAGAGGGATCTCTCAAGGGCTTGATAGGTTACTCTTCAAATGTTGGTGTGCATAATATAAATGAATTGGATCTATAAAGAAAATAATATAATAGGGTTTAAATACCACTAGGGTTAAAAAATAATAATTGCACTTGAACCATTTATTATTTTCATAATACCTATGAAACCTCATGTTTATAATAATAGTAATAATAATATTATTTCTTGACATACACTAAACATGAGAATTAAATTAAATATTATTTATTCAAATAATATTCAACATATATTATTTATCATAGGACCATTAAACTCAATCATCCATTCCTCCATAATACTTATTTGTCCTTGAATAAGGACTATTTATTTAATAAATAAATATAACTACATTATTCACCAATAAATAAATAAATATTTTTATTCAATAAATAAAAAATAAATATTTATTAAATATTCAACTCACATAATATTATATTGAAAAACTGGTGATGAAATTTTTGCGATAAAGAAAACATGAATAATTATTAAACCACATGTGATAATGATATTTATTCAACTTGTTAAATAATAAATGATAATATATTATTTAACTAAGATTCTGGATACAATTAGTGTGTGACCATCTATGTATCTTTCTTAGTGGCATTAGATGAAACAACCTAAAGTCCAAGGTTAACATCTAAGAACACGCCATGAAACCCATAGAGAAAGAAGTTATTTCCACAATTAAATAATACCTCATACAAATTCATACTATTTAATATAATCCCTTTATGATGATATCTCTAATCAAACAAGTTGTATACCAGTGTTATCAATCTATGTGCTCGATGACTCTTTCTTTGACTTTTCAGAAATCAAACTTTCCTATAGAATACCATGGACACGGATTTATTTAGTCTATATCATTTCCATAAAATTTCCTGATATATGAACTTATATTAAAGAACATAAGGTATAAATCCTTTCTTTCATTATTAATTAATGAAATATTACTCATGATGTAACCAACGTATCCTACATCATCGTGAACATATTTCATCTTGGTTTTCAACAATAAATCAAAGTACACAACTTATAATACTCATTAATAATAATATTAATGTATAAGGATCAATACACACATCTTTGGATAGGAACATCCAATGAAACATATAAATTTGGATTTCTTATTGGTGGGTCTTATTATCATAATATTCTACACTGGATATTACCAAGGGTATACACCATGAGAAGGTGTCTTAAAGTCCTATGAGTCTCCACCCCTAATAGACATAATAATTTGTGAACCTAAAATTATTTCATATGACTATAGAACATATATTTGAGAATACTATCATGGAACTTTTGGGTTCTCATCATAGTGGGAAACTGTTATGACCTTTCAGTTCAATAGTTACTCTTAGGACATTATAACATACTATGTTACGTAGAATAAAAATCATGATGTGATAAGAAGTATAGTAATATTAAAAATAATGAATACATATTATAATAAAGTACATAAATTTATTTCTATGGAAACAAATCCAACAAAATTATCTCTCCTTGAGCTTGATGATTTTCACAATGCATGCCCTTTTTATGGGGACCTCTACAACTAAGTATAGATAGCTGACACTTTAAAAAATTTAAATTATTTTACAAGGAACCTTGATATCCACAACTTAGTATGATAAGACAATACTCCATAAATGAATGAGTATGATCAATTTATGCTTTAGTAAAAATAAATAGGATGTAAATTATTGAAATATCTTTGGCACACAATTGTAGAATAAACTAATAGATGGAGAAAATATTTAATAAATAGTAGTAGTAAAATGAATTTTTAGAAGTAGGATAAAAAATTTAGAAGATGATAAAGATGTATGTCTCAAAAGTTTATTCCTAAAAATTACTTTATATGTAATGCAGTAGAAGATTAACAAATATATATCACTAGAAACATGATGATCAAACAACAACTGATCAAAACATTTATGTCTCCAATGTGTAGATCTATAGAGAACTAGAAATCTCTCAGTTTTTACAGAATTATAAAATCTTGGTATTTAATGATAATATCAATATTTCTTATGGTCAAAAAAATCTTGAAATATCACATGATAAAACATGATCTTTAAAAAACTCAACGTGTTTGAAATTTGAATTTAAACACCCACTAAAATCGTAACATTCCTTAGAAAGAGGAATGATTAATATTCTAAAAAGGTGAATTTGAATAAGTGTTTGAATTACTTTAAATGATAAAATAACTATGAAAAAACTATTGGAGGAATTTTATAAATAATCCATAATTCATAATGTTGTAGTTGACTGTGTCAAATGTAGGGTTTCACTATGTAGGGTATCTTCAAAATTACAGTTGACAATGTACGGATGATTCTAAAAGTTGGGTTGATAAAACACACATTAAGTAAAAAAATGTATGGTGGTTGATAAAATTATGGTTCCTGATTATTACTTTTACTTCAAACATAGGGTTCAAAAGTAGAGATCCATATCAAAAGTATCATTCATTATCCAAATGTTTATTTCAAATGTAGAGTTATGAACAGTGATTCCAGACTACTTTGAAATGCCTGAAATAATTATGAAAAACAACCTTCAACCTAATTTTAATACTAAATTTCTTCCAGAATAAAATTATTATTCTAATAATAATCATCATGAAATCCAATTAAATCAATCTCATTATTAACACAAATATGGGAGTTTGTGAGCATCAAAATCAAATAAAAAATTAATAAAATTGTTGGATCAATACATGTCCAACATAGATAAATGGGACATACCTCCTCACCCGTAACCATATTTGGGTTAGATATAGGACATTGGATATTTGGATTGCATACCACTATCAGGTAGGAGTTAGCTTATATGGGAACTTTTCTTTATGTTGTTATAGACCTTTTAAATTTTATCTTAGGAAGAGTTTGATGATCTTGATTGGTTGATATCACTTCATGTTTTAAATTAGTATGCTTGTTTTATATTTATCACGTTGAGGTTCCTTTGAAGATGATAATTCTACGTGATGTATAGTCACTGACCTAAAAGTAAACTTTCATGTCGATGTTGTGTTCTTTTTTAGGTTATTTTGTGGAGGTGTCAATACTACTATTTGGGCAGTTTCTATGATCTTTTTTTGGAGTGGATGATAAGTGGAGATAGATATATTTGCATTAGAGAGTTATTTTTATTTATTTTATTATGTATTATTATAGATATATGATATTCATGCACAATCATTTTTATTTTCATTATGATTACTTGGGGAATTATTCATTAACATGGTTTCTTGGGTTTTATATATAATGGATTTTGTTATCACATATTTATTATTTTTAGGGAATTTATACCATTTTTAAGATATATATCATTGAAACTTGTCATTAGAATCTATCCTATATAAGTATGGATTTATAGTGACTCTCTAACTCTTATTACTGATATCTAGGTGGGGTCTCGATAAGGTCGGGTCATGTCAATATAAAAAAACTAATATTGCATGTATACTTTTATTCATTAATTATAATAATATATAATTTATTTTGTGAGACTTAAATAAATATATTATAATAATGAATTTAAATTTATCTATAAAACATTATGATAACATCAATTTTTTCGAATTTAATAAATTATATTCTCATGATTTGAAACATTATTAACTTTATGATTTTATTTCTCTGATTATTAAAAAATATCACACATTCCATGGATACACTGCATAATATAACATAATATTATTTTATAGAATAAATACATGGTTTTTAACATGAAAATTATTACATATTGTCATGTATCAAAGTCAAATATGAATAACTATAAAACTGAATAAATAAAATTTTCAATATTTACAATTTAAACAATTGGAAACCCATCATCGGTCATATAAGGTAAAAAATATTTTTTGTTATATATTTTATAATTTATTCAGGTAAGATGCATGAAATATAATAAAAATAATTATTAGTTTTCTCAAGTCAATAACATTTTTATTTAGACAACCCATCACCACTTTTATTAAAAAAATCAAAGTGATAATTTTATCCCTGTATTTAGACTAATAACATTATCACGTGTGTTGGGATTTTTGATTTAATCTTTAAATATTGTGGTGAGAGAAATTAATTAATGGAGTTATTTTTCTCACATCAATAGGGGAGTTTCTATCAACATTAATGGAGAGTTAATTCTCAATATTAATGGACGAGCAATTTAATGTTGAATACGTTAATTAGATATATGGACTTTGTGTCTATATAAGAGGATGCAGTAACATATTTTAAAAGCTGTGCCAACACAATGTAGCCATCAAGAGAGAATTGGGAAGTTTTTAATATGTGCAACATTCTCTCCATCCCATAAGTGTAGCTCTCCTCAAAATCTTTAGCGTAGTGTAATTAAGGTTTTACCCAGTGGTTTTCAGATCCAAAACTAGTGAAACTCTCCTGGACTGATCATATTTCATCTGTAGTGGTCTTTGATCTGATCCTAGTGCCTATTCATCTGCACCTTTTATTCAGATAGCAAACACCTACTTTACCTGGTCATATCTATTTGGGTTTCTTTATCAAGATGGCTTCAAACTGCATCTAACTTCCACCTTTGACCACTATTTTATCTAAGTATTATTTTTTATATCCCACTCATATTTGAGAGTATCTTATTTGTATGTTTTATTATTAATGGATCTTTATTTATGGACTAGTTCTCATGGGTTTTCCTCTGGTTTTTCTATGTAAAAATTTCTGGTGTCAACCTCTATTTTCCATGAACATATTATTTGTTCACTGTGCATCCACTTTAGTTCTGCAAGCTTGTTTGAAGGGAAAAAAGTTTATTTCTACTACGCATTCACTTTGATGTTGTTTGTGAATTTATCTCTTTCTATCTTTCCCAAAATTTAGTATCATAGGGATTGGTTGAAGTTTTAAGTTTGTATCACATGGTGGTACCAGAGGTGTTTATGTGTTTTCAAAAGTCCGATTGACTAGCAGGAGTCATGAGGAGTATTACATTGTTGGTGACTGTCAAAGCTTGGTGGAAGACTACTAAAGTTCCTCATGTTAGGTGGTATATCAAGCATCCTGTAAAATGTCACTAGAATATGGAGGTGGTATCAATGATGTTTCTATAATATCGAATGTATTCTTGGTCGCAGGTGTCATGCGGCGCGTTCCATTCACTAGGTTACATTTGGAGCTTGTTGGAGCTGAAAATCACAGTGGACCTAATGGTGGAGATGGATATGAAGTAGTTGAATTATAAATCAAGGTGGATATTGTTGGGAATTTTTTATTTAAAATTTAAATATTGTGGAGAAATAAATTAATTAATGGAGATATTTTTCTCAACATCAATAAGAGAGTTTCTCTCAACATTAATGGAGAGTTAATTCTCAATATTAATATATGGATAATTTAACGTTGACCACATTAATCAGATATATGTACCTTTTGCCTATATAATAGTATATAGTAACATATTTTGAAAGGTGTGATAGAATGATGTTTTCAACAAGAGAGAATCACGAAGGGTTTGAGACATGCAGTAATATCTCCATCCTAGAAGTGAATCTCTCCATGAAATATTCACCGCATTGCATTTAAGGTTTTACCCAATGGGTTTCATATTCACAATTAGAGAAAATCTTATAGACTAATTTAATTTCATCCGAAGTGGTCTTTGATCCAATCCTGGTGCTTTTTTCATCTGCACCATTTATTCAAACAACAAAAACCTCTTTTACCTAGTCAGATCTATTTGGGTTTCTTTATTTGGACGTGTTATTCATTTCATACTAGCTTCAAACTACATTATTCTTCCTCCTTTTATCCACTATTTTATCTAAGTATTATTTTTGAGATCCCACTCATCTTTGAGAGTCTCTACTTTGTACTTTTGATTATTAGAGGATCCTTATTTCTAGACTAGGTCCCATAGTTTTTCCTCTTTGGGTTTTCCATGTTAAATTTTTTATTTTGTCAACATTTATTTTTCTACACACATATTATTTGCTCATTTCACATCTTCTTTAGTTATGCAAGCTTGTTTGAAGGGAAAGAAGTTTATTTCCACTATGCATTCTATTTTTTATTGTTTGCGCATTTTTCGGTTGTCATATTTCTTGATAATTTCAATGTATATATATATAAAACTATAATCCACAAATAAAATATCCAACCATTTCATATATATATATATATATATAAATAAAAAAAATATAGATTTCAAAAACTATCTCCACTTGAGAAAATTAAAAGATTATTTAGATTCAAAATTAATGAAATGATTAATTTAAAATGGGATATTAAAATATATTTTTATTACACGTAATGGTAAATTTGAAGATAAAAGGCCAGTTATTTCAAATTTATAGTATACATTTATCCATTAATATTTATTTCTGAAAATATGAGATAATATTGTTATTAAAACCCCTGGGGTGGCCCAATGTTTAGGGTCATTCATTGGATCCCTCAACACCTGGGGATAAATTATTGTTGGTTGTAGCATGTCATCATAATTTCACTATCACATGATTTATCCACCTCAACAATTCATGGTAGTATAGGGAGTTGCAATTTTAACTAATTTCAACTTTACGATGAATAATGAGACCCGAGGATTTTTATCCACCTTAATAGAGGTTCTCTACACTAGAAATTTAAAGATGTGTATGGGGGGATGAGTTTTTGTCCCAATAATTTTTTATCAAGTGTTTTTAAATTAGATGGAGAAGTCAATCAATTCAATGATTTTACCCATTGTAATCTTATTAATTATTTCACAAATGTTTCTTATTAAAATAATATTATGTGAATATTATAAAGGGGTGTTAATAGGGCTAGGCGGGTTAGCCCACATGGTGGATCATATGTGTTGTGGATTTTATTGAGCGGTCTGGCCCTGTCCGCAAAGAATGCATACTTAAAAAACAGAGGCCCGACTCTATCAATACGGGACTTATAAGCTAATGGGATAGCCCGTGGTCTTAAATAAAATAATATATTAAAAAATTTTGCTCGGTGAACCATGATAAAGAAGATTGGGAAAGGATAAATGTTTGATATTGAAAGAAAATATTTTGTTTTCAATTAAAAATAAAAATTCTAAAAATGACAACAATAACCCTTAAAAATATTATATCTTTGATGGTTTATGTATAATTGTATGAGGTGGATTTAAACATGAACTATTTTTTTCCAATCATATTAATTTATTTTATAATATTATTTTTTCAATCATAATGTTTTGGTAGTATACTTATAATTGCGGCCCAAATGGGACATTTAGACACATGGAAGAGTATCCCACACAAGTTACTGGTTTTTTGGGTTGGATCAAATGCGGTCCAAATTTTTTCAAGGCTAAATATTCAAAACTATAACCTACATAAATCCATGGGCTAATAGATCAGATCATAGACTTCTAGGTTGTATAAAAAATGGTTGGGGAGGAGGAATTATAAATTTCAAAGAAAATATACCGATGCCAATAATGTACTCAGGGAGACTCAATCCTGAGACATCCTTGAGATCCTATAGAGATCGTACCACTAGATTATTCCCATGGGGGAATATATTCCACTACCATATAATTAAGAAAAAATTATTATTTTAATCAGGTATTTTAATAAGCATTGATAAATGTCACTTTTATCAATGTTAAAACTGAATGCCAATAAAATTCAATAGTTATCATCACTTGTTTTCATCTTCATATATCTCATAATAGTATACACATAGATACATATCCTTAAAGTAATTTTAGTTTCATCCTAATAGTATATATATACACATTATATATACATCAATAATTATATTTATAGTATTACTAAAAAATATTAATATGTATGAAAATATATTGATTATTATATAAAACGAAAAATTATTTAAAAAATTATTATATATCTTATATATATACATGTTTTTATGTGTTTATGAATATGATAATATATATCACTAATATAATAAATGTATATTTTATTTATTAATGAATTATTAATTTCACTTCTATATATTAGGTTTTTATCAATAATAGATATTGATTTTATTAGCACTACAAAATTGGTGATTTTTTAAGCACCATTAAAATCCAGTTAATTTTATTGGTAATGATGAAATCATTGATAAATGCATATTTTAACAGTGTTATTTAACAATGATTAATAGTGTATTTATTATCCCTATATTTATAGGCATTTTTTAGTGATAATGATAAATGTCCCATTTATCAGTGCTAAAAAAAGTTTTGATAAAGGTTGTGCTTATCAACACTAAAAAATGGATTTCTCTCCCACCACACATTTATCAGTTCTAAAAATGAACTTATCACCCACTACACATTTATCAATGCTCACACCTCCTCCCCCTTCTCACTTGAGATTCCTATTAGGGTTTTACCCATGCTCATATACCCACCTGCCCATCCACTACTACATATTAGGATTTTATCAGTGCTTGAAAAGAATTTTATCAACACTAAAAAAATGCTAATGTTGTAAGTGTATTTAAAATACGACCTCTTTTATTAGTGTTAGATAAGGTGTTGATAAATTATTCAGTTCTAAAAAAATAATAGATAAATTTTCCCTTTATTAGTTCTTTCTTTATTACTAATAAGTTGGTTCTTCACTACTATAGAAATGGATTTTAGAAGCTCTGGAAAAAGATTTTATCAATTCTAAAAAATCAATGTTGATCTAAGAACCGTTAAAAGGAGGGTACCTTTTATCTATGTTAAAAAAGTTCTACTAAAATCCCATTTTATCAAAACTAAAAAAAATATGATCAAAGAGCTCTTTTATCAGTGCTAAAAAAACACTAATAAAAGGTAAAATTTATCAATGCCTTTTTAGCACAGATAAAAAATTCCTTTCATCATTACTAAAGAAATCACTGATAAAAGTAGAGAAAAAATTCTGTAAATTCTAATGGGAGACCACCCCACTCCCCTTTTATCATCATCTATCTATCTCTCCCCATACCCTTTTATCAGAGCTAAATAAAGCCCTCATAAAAGTCAAAAAAAAAAAATAATTTCTATAAATTTTGATTGGAGACCACTCCCCTTTTATCAGTACTTGTGTAGTGTCCCAACCGAGGTTCCACATACTAGTTCCCGAAGCTAGTTTTTTATGTGACCTCAGACATGCTTCCTTGTACGCTATCGACTACTGACTAGAAACGATTGTTTGAGATGTTACATGTGGAGACAATACCCTCTTTATCAAAGTATCACAACATTGAAATAATAAACAATACAACCCGAATAATAATATAGAAATGATAATAAATAATAAACAATAAATACCAATATCACCTGATCATCCTAAATCATAGAAAATTACTATAAACCACAGTAGTAAATATTTCATTCCATATATGTGTCAAGTGTATAATCAAAACCCCAACAAAAGAAACATTGACCCATCCCAAGTGAGTCCCAACATCATGTCTAGTTCCCTCATCCATTCTCTATCCTGAGTCATAACTCATTCATCTAACATAGGGATATTTACCTTATCCTTTCATGCAAACATGAAGTCCATTTGAGTACCAATTAGGTAGCCTGAGTAGAGTGTTGGTACAACTCAGTAGGCCACCACCAATTCTTTCTAAAGAAATATCTAGTATATAACAGTGTATGGAGCTATATAAATAATAAATAACAAAATAAAAAATTAAACTGATTTAACATTTATTATTATTCAATCAATCACATAGGTCCCCAGTTTTATGATGACACCCGAACCAATCATACATTCTTCAGACTGTACCAGATTCTGAACCATACACTATAGAGATTTCCTAATTTAGTCATTCATGGATTACATTATTCATTTCAATTTCAATTTAATTCATGCATCTGGGGTATAGAGTAGTAGTCTAGAACCCCATGGGTATTTGGAGAATTATTCCCTAACCCATAACTCACTTTTCACATTCACACACACACACACACATCTCAGGGGCCTAGATAAGTAGTCTGGAACCCCATGGGTATTTAGAGCATCAGTCTCTGAACCACAACTCATTGTTCACATGTATATATCAGGGCCCTAGAGCATCATTATGACACCCCATAAGTATTTAGAGCATCAGTCCCTAACCCAGGACTAATTGATCAATCACATATATCACAATATATAAATAAAGGTTAGATATCACTAACCTTCTTATCAATAATTCAATTTTCAGTGCACTATTTCATTTATTAATCAAAACTATAGTTCTTTACTTTAATCATAAGTAATAACATGAAAAATTCACCATTAATAAAATTATCATCAATTATTGAAATCTCATTAGCCCTTCAAGGTTAGAAAAATAAACCCTTTAAATCCCATTATCAAGTAGGAAATATGGATTTAGTCCAATTTCATAACCCCCAAATCCCCCTAATACATTCCATTTATCATTATTTCAATGTAATCAGCACACCCCATGAGGTTTTCATTAATCTTGGTCTCATAATATCTAATGGGTACAACAAGATCCATGAAGGGACTTACAATTTAATGGAATTAAATTCATAATTTTAATTTAAATTTAATTTCCCAACATTAAAACAAAATGGAACAATTACATACACATGATCATAATCATGACTATAGGAATCAATAATTAGACCACATACTTCAAGATTGTAGATGAATGCTTTCCAAATTATAACCCTCAATTAAATTTAGAATTATCAAATTCTAAATGGTAGAGAGGATCTTGGATAAAAACCTAGGACCAATATACAACCAAAAAAGATCCATTAAAATCTAGATTTAAACCATTAACAACTAAGGAATTCATCCCTCTAAAATGGGAGAGAAAGATAGGAGTGAGATAAACCTAAAAAAAGGAGATATCACATACCAAAAGAGAGTTTGATTCCTTCCATTGGGTCTTCGATTCACACTAGAAGAGGTTTAAGGAGACTTAGAATCCTCTTGTGATCCTCTAAAACCAAGGTAAAACATGTTAGGTTGAATAGGGGTAATTAGGGATATAAATCAGAGGTTTAGAAAATTTTAAATAAATTTTTAGGACATTAATATCCTGCATGCATGGTTTCTTGGGCAGGGACACGTGGTTTGAAAAACCATGTGCCCTAACCATGTGCCACTACTATCTAGGGTGAAAGATTAATCCTACATAAGCACATAGTTTGAAAATCTGTATGAAAACTGTGAAATTCCACTATATTTGGGGGTTCATGGTTTGGGGAGGGTGGCTGCATGGTTTTCTCAAACCATGCACCCCTTTATTATGGCTCAAAATAGGGCACACAATTTTCTGGGGAAAACTGCATGGTTTTTTGTGGAAACTGTATGGTTTTATCTAACCATATTCCAACCATGCATAACCCTACGGGCTTCCAAAATTCTTCAAATTTACCTAAAATAACCCCAATGTAAGACCCAACCGAGATATGATCAAAACATGGGTTAATGTATACCTAAAAATGAGTATGGAGCAGCTCTATAATGGTATTGATCTTACAATCTCTCCAACTTATAAAAACTCATCCTCGAGCTCTGCTCCCAAGAATCTCTAAGCCTCAAAGGGGAAAAGTTTGGGCCACTAGGCCTGTATATCTTCTTCCCTCTCCCATGTTTCCTCCTAAACACAGCCATGTTTCTAAATCAGTTAGATCAATGACACAATATTTCCCTACAACACTTTATCACTATGATCCACAATATGAATCAGATGCTCCATAAATTACACATTATCCTCAAGCTCAACATCATCAATGTCAATCACATGAGAAGGGTTGGGATGATACTTTCGAAGTTGTAAAACACGAAAAACATTATTCCTAACACTATACCTCTATGTAAGATCCAACTGATATGACACTAGTTTGATCCTCTCCACAATCTCCAATGGTCCAATAAACCTTCGTGCCAACTTAACCTACCTTTGAATCCTATGGTGACCCAATATCAACGAAACCTGAAGGAACACACGATCTTCCACTATAAAATCAACAGGTCAATGATGTTGATCATCATATGACTTAGACCTACTCTAAGACATAACCATATGTTTCTGAATCAATTGAAACTACTCTGATGTCTCCTGCATGAGACTCAGTCCCAAATACTCAGACTCACCCACCTCCATACAACAAAGATGTGATCTTCATGGAATACCATAAAGTTCCTCACATGGTTCAATCTGAATTTTCACCTGATAAATATTTTTATAGGCAAACTCAATTAGTGCTAAGTTCTTCTCCCATGACCCACCAAAATCTAGGATGTATTCTTATAGTATGAGGACCTAGCCTTGAAAATTACATCATCTTGAGTTTTAGTTAAGAATTTAATTTATTTCACTTTGAGGATCTTTTTAGGTTTAGAGTTTTAGAGAATTAGGCCATAAATAATACATAAAAAACATATAGTTTAAAGTGGACACTTTTTACTAGTATCAATTTTCCCAAAATACAAAACTTTTAAAATAAAGCATGATTTATTTTCATGGAAAATCTATAAAACTTTCAACCTGAATTCTTCCTTTACCTTACCCATCCTTAAACCTCATGAAAACATTTTTAAAATACATAAGATGAGAACAAGATCTTAATAATGGATATAAAAGTAATTGAAACTGCTAGTTCATTAAAAACATGAAATCCCATGAAATATTTACCTTTACATAAATTTTATTTGAGAAAAATAAAAAAAACATTTTCATAAGAAAACACACACATGTTTTTCTCAAGTAAATCCTTTAAAACCCATAAAAATAAATTAAAACTCCTTTTAGGTGACTTAGAGAATCATATTCATAAAACCCTTTCAAATTTTTTTTAATTAGAATAACCATATGGCTTACTTCTAATATAATCATTAACTAAAACGTTGAAGATCTATAATGGGGTTCACCATTTATATAAGCTACATTGGGCTCACCCATGAGCTATAACGTGATCAACCCTTTATATAAGCTATATCGGGCTCACCTATTTTACATAAGCTATAATGGGGATCAAAAAATCATTTAATATATATCAAACTCACCATTTTCATATAATTCTCATGTAAAATATCATTAATAAAATACTTTCATCATAAAACCCATTGAAAACATCTTTTTAACTCATATAAAAAACAATTTCGGTTAAAAATACCCTTTATTATTAAAAACCCATTTTTCAATATGAAAACAGCCCAAAAAATAGAAAATGGGTTTTATTTAAATAAAACATGAATTATTTAAAAGTAATATATAAATAAAATAATGGTCATGATGGTATAAAAATCATTTTTGACATGTAGAACATTAATTTTGTCATTTTTTTCAAAACAATCCATATAAAACATCTGAAAAGATTCATTTTTTAAAACCAATGAAATAAAGTAAATGTGACATAAAATTTACTTTATAAATATTTTATGTCCATATAAAACTTTAATGAAATAATTTTAAAAACATGGACATGAAACATGAAGAGTTTAATGATAATTTTAAGTGGTGGGTTTTAAGAGAAAAGTCCTTTATCTCTTAGGAAACAGATGAATTATAGACCCCATGAAAGAAAAAAATTAACAAAAAACATTAAATATCTTGATAATAGATAAATTCATGATATAATATGTTAATGGGTATGTATATAATACTTATTAAAGGATAGAGGTGCAAAAATAAAAATACGCCTCAATGAAAGGAAATTGAGACGAAGACCCTTACCTTGAGTCTAATTCATCACATGTGTCTTTATATTCAGGAATAATAAACTTATTTTAATTAATAACTTGATTGACAGCCTTTTTAAATTTTATTTTTAATTTTATTTAACTTATTAACAATCTATATATAGTTACTTAATCAATTATGTTTAAGTCTGATGTTTTGACCATATTCAGCTTATGTGTCAAAAATAAATTTGGTAGGTTAACTATGACCAAAGAGTTCATTATTTAAACATAATAATAATAATAATAATAATAATAATAATAATAATAATAATAATAATAATAATAATAATAATAATAATAATTTTTGGATCAGGTTATACCAAATAAGCACAAGAGGGTGGTGAATTGTGTCTTACAAATTCTTCACGAATCGTGATAGTGGCCGAGTATGTCCTTTTATCTTTATCAGGTTGTATATGCAACAAAAAATAAATATTTAAAGGACACAAGGATGTACAGTGGTTCGGGGAATATAAGTCCCCTAGTCTACTCCACCAACGCTCTACTCCACGAGCTTGATAATTTTCAATATCTGGTCCTCTTATCAACAACCTGTCCACAACTGAGTGCAGAAAGTTGACACCTTTACAAGTTAAGGATAAAACAGAGCATTCTAGTTCATACACAGAACTGAATACACAGATTTGTATGAGAAGCCGATTACTCAACATAAATAGAGTATTTTTCTGAAAATACTTTCAAGTTGTTCTTCACAGTTGCAGCAGCACACAACTGACAGTAGATGGATCATATCTTTCAGAAAAGATGTTTTTCAGGTAAGGGAAGTTCTGAGTCGATCCAGTTGTAATAGATATAGAAATAAATTCAGAAACTCCAACAAAAATGGATTCACGATAGATATTCAATGTATAATAGTAAACATTAATGCTTTTCTTCTTCTCCAAAAAAAAATAGAGTCTGATAAAACTTGGTAGCAGCAGATCTGTGTGACTCGAATGTATCTATAAACTGTAACAGTGAAAAACTCAAGAGATTGTTATTTTTATCTTATTTTTGATGATTATCCTCACTATATGTAATAAAAAATATCTCAAATATATAGAATAATAAAAAGGTTTCCTTTCAAATTTAGATCCACAAATGTTTCCTTTAGAATCACGATATTCAAATGTTTGAATAACAGAGCAGTCATACCTCCCATGAATATTCAACATGAAAATTTCCTCTTAAATCGATCCTTTGAATCACAAATAAACAGATTTGAATCAGTAAAATAAGTTATTTAAAATCATACTTTTAATCTAGCTTGAAATCAGCCTAATAATCTGTATAAAGACCATTGCTCGATAAAGTCGTATTTTAAATCTCCGACGCAAAACGTAGGGTTGAACTACATAGCATACATTATCTAAACGTAAGGTTCACAATGTAAGGTTGATCATCCATTCTTCAAATGTAAGGTTGATCATACGTACTATTCTCTTCAACTCTCAAACATATGGTACATAATCCATACTTTTATCAGCTTCTAAACGTAAGGTTTCTTCCAAACGTAGGGTTCTTCTTCCATACTTTTCTAATATCCCAAACGTAAGTTTCCTTCCAAACGTAGGGTTCTTCTTCCATACTTTTCTGATATCATATAAAGTAAATGAAAGATTCCATCCTTACGCTACGATCCTCAACGTAGGGTATGAAAATTGTTTCCAGAATATGCTCAAGTGATTTCTGAATACTTTATCAAATAATTCTCATCGATCAAATGCATTAATAGTACTCCAAAAATAAGAATATAAAGAATATTAATTTCCTGAAATATACTCAAAGTAAAATCATTAGAATAAAAAATAAGGGTATTTGTGAACATTAAAATTATCATAAAGAGATAGAGTATTGTTTTCAAAAATCTCCTCCTAATAATAATAAAGTATTGTTAAAAAAAACAATTTCTCAACAATCTCCCCCCTTTTGATGATCACAAAACCCATGAAATTAACCTACAAAATTAATTTCATATAATTTAGAATTTAGCAAGGATAAAAACAATATTTAATTTTAAAAAAATTATTTCAATAAGAAATATACATTGTTTTAGACAAATTTTTATATATAGAAATAAAAATTCAATTTTTAAAATTTCTCCCTATTTATCCTTTCATGTTTATCTATATTTCTCCCCTTTAAGGAAAGAAAGAAAAATAAAATGCCTTTTATCCCCCTGAGTAAAAGATTCAAAAGTTTAAAATAAAATTTTAAAGACTTAAAAAATGTTGTGTTTATCCAAATTTCTCCCCCTTTTGTGATATAAAAAAGAATGATAGAATAATGAATATAACAATTTTTAATGTAGCACTGAACTTAAGTAAATGATATAATAAACTATTTACCAATATTTGAAGTTGTATTACTGGAATTATAACATAGATAGTATAGTAAAACAATATAAACATGGGATGAAAATATATTTTATTGAAAATATAAGTACAAGTACAGTAATGATAATGGGAATCAAGGTTTGGCTTAACAAATGTTTGAAACTGGTCTCATATTCTCTAGATTACTTCCTTGATTTATGCTAACTGATTCCTTATCCTTGTCATTAATCCATCTCACAACTAGATAATGAGATCTCTTCCCTCTTGAGTCAGATGAATATCCTCAACTAAATTGACTCTAAAGAACTCATGCAGTCTTTCTTAATTTTCCATAAAAATAGTTAACTTATTTGTGAACTTATTCAACAAAGTTCTTATTCTAGGTTCATCTGAAGTTAAATGTGAAACAAGATGCTTTTTTTTGTCTAACAAGATAGAAAATGGAGAAATGTTTCACTAAAAGTCCTGAAATCTATCATTCATATTGATCATTACTATTTTAATGGCATGAAATATCCTTATCATATCAGGAAAAGTACCTGAGGTACCTTCTTGACTGTTCTTGACAGTTGTAGATTTTTTCTCCATGAAAATATTAAAATATGCTAAATCCGACTTCATTACCATCTTAGATTTCAAATTTGAAACTTCATCCAACATATTATTCTTAAAAACATCTAATTATTGTTTTAAAACAGAACGATCTTTAAATTTCTGAAATCTCTGATTTTCCTTTTCCAATGCTCTTCTCAAAGCAACATTTTTTTGATTCAACTCTAGTTAACTTTCTATACAGCTCCCCATCTTCTGAATTCACAGAATCTAAGGAACCTTGTGCTTGATTCTCAGTCTAAGATTCAAATATATTTAATAGAACTAAAGGTCTGGATTTAACATCTGATTTCTATTCATCCTCTCTCTGTACTAACTTCTCTACTGATTTTTCCTTCGAGTACTTCCCTAAATCATCCACAGAAAAATCATCATTAATAATTTTAGTGTGAATTTCAGAAAGGTTGTCTGCTTGATTCTTATTAACATGTTATTTCTCATACTAAGCATATTATTTATTGATTTCCTCCAAGAATAGATCCTCTAATACATTTTCCTCTTGAGCTAATTCCACTTGAAACATATTAGTAGGCTGTACTATTTGAATAGATTCGGGTCTAGCCACTAACTTCTCAAGGATTTTCAACAGTCTGAGGCACAATTTCTTTTTCCACTTGAGGAGACACCTCAATATAAGAAACTATTGGTTGTTCAATTTCCTGTACTACATATTATCTAATAAATATGTAACTTAGTAGATCTACAGTTGTAAGATCTAGACTTGGAGCAGATTCCCCAATAACTAGAATCTCTCTCTTCCTTGAAATTTTAAGTCCTCATTAATCTTTAGGTGCATTAACAACTTCAAATATTAATATTTTTGAGGTTCCACTTTCTCTATATTCTACCATGCCTTCCTTAGATTTAGTAGGTTGCTCCCCCTAATCTGAGTCCTGGTCTTCCTCAGCTCCAATAGGAATAAGCTTGCCATTCAAAGTACTCCAGAAGAATCCAATCTTCCTTAGAGTTCTAGCATTGAAAACATTGCTGTGATGGAATATTACTCTGGCATCCACCATTATGATCATATCCTTCTTGAAAAACAGTTTTGAAATGAATCTTCCAAAGGGATAAAAGTTCATTCATGCTTCTGGTTGATAGAAATAGTTGAGATATCTTACCATATATCTTGGAAAATTTGACTTGATTTCACTCATAAAAAAACATTATATACATGTCAGGAAACAAAATCTTTTTCATCTCTAACATCCTAGGTATAATCCTTGTTTACACAAAATTAACAAGAATCTTCTGATCAGGTTACAAATCATTCAATAACATTGTTATTATATTCGTAGAACCAAAAATAAATGACATAATGTTCTCAAACTTATATACATTATCACCAATATTCTTTAATTCAAAATGATAAACTCCCTCAAGAGGGCCATTTAATAACTTATCTATTTCCACAGTGGAGATAGAAAAATTTCGATCTTCGATTTGTGAAATTATTGTATCTTCTTCTCCTCCTAGAATAAATTGAACAGTTATAAAAAAGTGACAAAGATCTACCTATTATAGAATTTCTTTATTTTCTCCACTGAAAGTTTTCTCGAGATTCTGAAATGTGAGGGATTTCCTGAATATCAGATCCATTTGATACAGCCATTCCAGGTTTATTACTTTTCCTTATAGAACATTTCTTCCTACCGTGCATTGATGCTTGGCATTTCTGGTTTCTCCTTACTTGATTCTCTTTGTCTTGGCCATTTCTGTCGCATATTTATGAATGTTCAAAAAGCTAGGGTTTCAAAGGTTCAGGTTTGGGTATACAAGAGTGGTAAGGTTTTTCAGTTTCAAAAGGTTTTGAAAGAAATGAACGGGTTTTGAATTTGAAATAGTTTATGACATCCTTGATTCCCATGCCATTATGTACATAGTAATTATTACATCATTTAAAGGTAAAAACATACACAGAAAAAATTAAAGCAGTACAGACGAAATTTTAAATTATTCTAAAGAAAATAATTAAATTCATTAAAAAAGAGATTAAAATAAGAGTTAAAATAATTAAATAAGGAAATTTAAAATTAAAATTTTATTTAAAAATAAATAAACCTAGCCCCCCTTAATAAAATCAAACCTTTTTGTGGGAAGTGGTTTAGTAAAAATCTTAGCTAATTGAATTTCATTACTTACAAATTCTAAAAATATATCTTTTTTAAGAACATGGTATCTTAGAAAATGATGTCTGATATCAATATGCTTAGTTCTATAATGATTAATAGGGTTTTTGAAATATTTATATCACTTCTATTATCACATAAAATAGGTGTGTTATTAAAATTTAGTCCAAATTCCATAAGAGTGTTTTCATCCACAAAACTTGTGCACAACAACTGCCTGTAGATACATATTCTCCCTTAGCTGTTGACTGGGAAACCGAGTGTTGTTTCTTACTAGACCATGACACTAAAGATTTTCTTAAAAAGTGAAAAGTCTGTGAGGTGATTTTTCTATCTAATATACAGCTTCCAAAGTCAGCATCTAAATATGAAATTAAATTAAAATCAGAAGTTTTTGGATAGATAAGAGATTGAAAAATAGTTCCTTTTAAACATTGAAAAATTATTTTAACATCACTTAAGTGAGATTCTTTAGGATTAGATTGAAATCTTGCACAAAGACATACTGAGTACATTGTATTTGGACTACTAGCAGTAAGATATAATAAACTTCCAATCATACCTCTATATAACTTGTTGTCAACTGATTTTCCAGTTTCATCCAAATCAAGTTTTATATTAGTATACATAGGAGTTGTATATGTCTTGCTATTTTCAAGTCCAAATTTCTATAGTAAATCAATAATGTATTTGATTTTATTTAAAACATTTCCAAAATCTTTTTGATAAATTTAAAGTACTAAAAAGAAATTTAATTCTCCCATCATATTCATTTCATATTCTTTTTGGATTAAATTTGAAAACTGATGACAAAGTTTTTTGTTTGTTTAACCAAAAATTACATCATCGACATAAATTTGTACTAATAAAATATTAGATTTAATAGTTTTCTTAAATAATGTTGGATCTTCCATCCCAATAGTAAAATCAATTTTTAAAAGAAAAGAACTTAATCTTTCATACCAAGCTCTAGGTGCTTGTTTAAATCCATAGAGAGCTTTAGTAAGTTTAAAAAAAGAATATGGTTTTTGTGAACTTTAAATACCAGGAGGTTTCTCAACATAAACTTCATCCAATAAATAACCATTTAAAAAGGTAGACTTAACATCCATCTGAAATAATTTAAAGTTCATATGAGATGTATAGGCTAAAAGGATCCTAATGGATTCTAATCTAGCTACAAGTGAAAAGGTCTCATCATAATCTATACCTTCTTCCTAATTATATACTTTACCTACTAGTCTTTCTTTATTTCTAGTTATTATTCCTTGATCATCTTGTTTATTTATAAAGATCCATTTAGTTCCTATAACTGGATAGTTATGTGATCTTTCAACAAATTTCCAAACTTCATTTCTTTTGAACTGGTTTAGTTCTTCTTGCATTTCTATCATCTAACTTTCATCAAATAAGGAATATTCTAATGTCTTAGGTTCTAATTGGGATAGAAAGGCAGATAATTTAATAAGATTTCATACATTTCTTCTAGTTTTTATTCCAGTGTCTAGGTCTCCTATAACAGTTTCTAAAGGGTGATTCTTTAGGGTTCTAGACTGTCTAGGTAGTACACTGTTAGGTTCTTCAATGTCATGTTCTTATGAATTGGACTGAATTTAATTTATATCTTTTTCAAAGTAATCTTTTAAGTTCTCAAGTCTCATGTTAACATTAGAGTCAGATTCATCAATTTGGTCTTTCCTTTTCTCAAAGCGATCAGATTCATCAAATTTCACATGAACTGATTCTTTAATAATCATTGAATTTTTATTAAAAATTCTACAATCTTTGGATGATAAAGAATATCCTAAGAAAATGACTTCATCAGATTTTGGATTGAATTTACCAAGATTGTCCTTGGTGTTTAAGGTGTAAACCTTGCATCTAAAAACTTTAAAGTAATTTACTTTAGGTTTTATGTTATTCTAGAGTTTATAGGATGTATTCTTGAAAATTGGTCTAATTAAAACTCTATTCATTTTATAATAGGTTTTGGTTATATATTCTACCCAGAAATAGGTAGGAAGCCTATATTCATTCAGCATAGTCCTATCCATTTCCTAAATACTTCTATTTCTTATTTCAACAATTCCATTTTGTTGAAGTGTTCTTAGTTTAGAGAAGGTGTGTTTAATACCCATATTTGAGCAAAAGGAATTGGATTCTAGATTCTCAAATTCTCCACTATGATCAATTCTTAATGAAATTATTTTAAAAACCTTTTCAATTTCAACAACTTTGCAAAAACTTTCAAATATAGTAAAAGCTTCATTTTTATATTTTAGAAAGAAAATAAAAGTAAATATAGAATAATAATAAACTAATACATATACATATAATTTACCAGCCCTTCTTAAAGGTGTAAACAAATCCATATAGATAAGTTCTAGAGGTTTATATGTATCAATTTAGTTAATAGATTTTAAGGATGATTTGTGGTGCTTTCCAAGTTAACATGCACCAAAAAATCTATCACTTTCAAATTTGAGACTAGGAAAATCAGAAACTAATTGTTTCTTAGATAACTTATGTAAGGCATATATATTGCAATTTCCATGTCTTCTATTCCAGATCCATGATTCATTTATCTTAGTATTTTAGCAGTTTAATTTTTGTTTACACAAGGAATCTAAGTCTAGGGTATAAATATTATCAGTTTTGGATGCTCTAAATTTAAGCAATTTATCTTTAAAAATAGAATAATAGTTGTTAGAAAAATCAACATAATAACCATCATGAAAAAGTTGAGAGATACTTATCAGGTTTCATTTCAATCCTTGTACATAGAGTACTTTATTGATTGAGACAACTTCTAGATCTCCAATAGTTCCAAGGCCAATAATTTTACCTTTTGAATTGTCACCAAATGTGACTAATCCACCAAAATTTTGAGTTAGTGTTCTAAAGTTTGATGAGTTTCCACTCATATGCCTGGAGTAGCCACTGTTCATATACCATAAAACTTTTTTGCTTCTGTGACCTGCTTCCTGGAAAATAATTTACACAAAGATTTGTTTTGGTACCCATATTCTGTTGGGTCCAGGAGTGTTAGCCAGCAAAGACCTAGGAATCCACACTTTTTTTTTCCAATAATCAATAGAATAATATAAACTACTTGCAGCATGGTCTTTCTTAATCCCACTTATTCGCGGATTCCTTAAATAACAATTTTTATATATGTGACCTTTTTCTCCATAGTAGTTGCAAATTTTACCTTTTGTACTTGGAAAAAAATAGTTCTTATATAATTTTGGTTTCTCACCTTTACTGCATATTCTATATCTTTCCTTTTTAATCACATTCTTTCCAAGAATTTCATTTAGTGTATTTTCTCCTTTTAAAAAAATAATATATGCACTTTTGTATGTTTCTACTTCTATTCGCAGTGTTTTTATTTTAGTTTCATTATCTATATAGTTTGTGTTTGATGAGTTATATCTTTCAATTAACACTTCATGTTGTTTTAGCAGAGTGTCTCTTTCTTCTAAAATAGCAATGTGAATATTTTTCATTGATTTATGTTTCTTAAAAAAGGAATCATATTTCTATTCCAAAATATTTTAGTAGGTTGCAAGTTTATTATTTGAACAACTAGAACTAGAATCAGAATCAGATGAGTAATAAGATTGCACCTCATCAGCTTCTGCCATAAAGCACATATTTACGTTTAGATTCGATTCTTCCTTTTTTGAGTCAGACTTTGATGAGATACTGGAGTCTTTAGAAACACTCAATGTAAATTTCATTTCTCTTTTTTCTTTCTGCTCATAATCATTGTTTTTGAAAAATTTATTTTACTTTTCTCCTTTTAATTGAGGATAGTCAGGTCTTATGTGACCCATATTTTTGCATTCATATCTTCTGACTTCATTTGGTTATTTTTCATCCTTTTTGAAGGATTTTCCAAATAACTTCTTCTTTTTGTAGAATTTACTGAAATTTATGGCTAGATGAGCCAGTTCCACATCTGAATTAGATGAATTAGAACTCTCTAATTTCATTTTGATTTTATTCTTCATCTTTCTTCTCTTCTTTTTGGATGTTACTTTCAGAGAAATATTTTCTCTCTTGATCAATAATTTATGATCATTTAATTCATCTTACATATAAGCTTCATACATCATCAAGGTTCCAATTAATTCTCTCATAGTAATATCTTTGACTGGTGATGATTGCCTAATAACTACTGAAATTCCATTCCATCTAGGTGGTAGTACTCTTAGTACTTTCAGGATTTGATATTCTTGTTTGATAGGATATCCCAAAGTAGAGATATTGTTAAAAATTTTTGTAAGTATTCCATTAATTTGGGTGATTCCTTCTCTTTCAAACATTCTGAATGTGTCAAATTTCAATTTAGATGTGGCATACCTCATTTTTCTGACATTGTCAATTCCTTCACAAGAAACTGTAATTGTCTGCCACATTTCATAAGCAGTCAGGCACTGAGATACTCTGTTGAATTCATCTGGTCCAAGAACACATATGATAGCATTCATAGATTTCGAGTTTATGTCATACTCTGCTTCTATATCAGCATTCCATGTTTCAGGTTTCTCTAGAATCACATAGGGAGTTAGAATTTTTGAGTAGACTCTGTATCCAAGGTTCTTTAATTAAATCATCATCCTTGATTTCTAGCATCCATAATTTTTACCATTGAATCAGGGATCTTGAACCACTGACATAACCTCTCATGTATCAGCCTTTATGATTTTAGTAGAATTCTATAAAACTTTCATCTTGTTATTTCTCTAAAAAAATCTCGACCCTCTGATACCAATTGTTGGATCAGGTTATACCAAATAAGCACAAGAGGGGGGGGGGGGGTGAATTGTGACTTTTAAAAATTCTTCATGAATCGTGATGATGGACAAGTTTATCCTTTTATCTTTCTCAGGTTTTTTATACAGCGGAAAATAAACAATTAAAGGACGGAATAATGTATAGTGGTTTGGGGAATAGAAGGCCCCTTATCCACTCCACCAATGCTATACTCCACGAGCTTGGTGATTTTCACTATATGGTTCTCTTATCAACATACCGTCCAAAATTGAGTACAAGCAGTTGAAACCTCTACAATTTAAGGATAAAACATAGCCTTATGGTTCATACACAAAACCGAATACAAAACTTAGTACGAGAAGCCGATTACTCAACATAAGCAGAGTATTTTTCTGAAAATAATTTCATGTTTTTCTTCACAGTTGCAGCAGTACACAACTGACAGTTGATGGAATGTCTCTTTTAGAAAACATGTTCTTTAGGTAAGGGTAGTTCTGAGTCGATCCGGTTTCAATAGATATAGAAATAAATTCAGAAACTCTAAAAATAATGGATTCATGATAGATCTTTGATGTAGAATAAGAAAATTTAAAGCTTTTCCACTTCTTAAAAAAAACAGAGTCTGATAGATCTTGGTAGCAGTAGATCTGTGTGACTCAAATGTCTCTATAAACTATTACAGTGAAAAACTCTAGAGCTTGTTATTCCGATCTTCTTTTCAATGATTCACCTCACTATATGTAATAAAAAATATCATAAATATATAGAATAAAAAAATTACTTTCGAATTTAGATCCACAAATGTCACCTTTAGAATCGCAATATTTAAATTTTTGAATAACAGAGTGGTCATAACTCCCCTAAATATTCGACATGAAAAGCTCCTCTTAAATAGATCCTTTGAATCAAAAATAAATATCTTTGAATTAGTCAAAGACGTGCTTTAAAACTTGGCTTTTAATATGGCTTGAAATCAACATAATAATCCGTATAAAGACGATTTCTTGATAAAGTCGTATTTTAAATATCCAATGCCAAACGTAGGGTTGAAATGCATAACATACATTCTCTAAATGTAAGGTTCACAATGTAAGGTTGATCATCCATTCTTCAAATGTAAGGTTGATCATCCATACTTTTCTCTTCAACTTTCAAATGTACAATATATAATCCATACTTTTATCAGCTTCTAAATGTATGGTTCCTTCCAAACTTAGGGTTCTTCTTCCATACTTTTCTGATATCCAAAATGTAATGTTCCTTCCAAACACAGGGTTCTTCTTCCATACTTTTCTAATATCCCATAAAGTAAACGACGTATTCCATCCTTACTCTACGTTCCTCAACGTAGGGTATGAACAGTGTTTACAGAACACGCTCAAGTGATTTCTGAATACTTTATCAAATAATTATCGCTGATCAAACACATTAATAGTAATAAAAAAATAACAGTATAAAGAATATTAATTTATTGAAATATACTCAAAGTAAAATCATTATAATAATAAATAAGGGTATTTGTGAATATCCAAATTATCAGAAAGAGATAGAGTATTGTTCTCAACAATATCCCCCTAATAATAATAAAGTATTGTTGAAAACACCAATTTCTCAATAATAATCATGATATAATTATCATATTTATATATCAATTATACTTTTAAAATCAATAATGAAGGATGATTATAAAAAATGAAATAACATTACGATCATGCAGCCGGTAGGCCGTACATACACATGAGTAACATATCCATTTTTTAATGATCATTATGGAAAGAATTAAGTAATATTTTTATTTGAAAAATGATAATATCATATTATATATATATATCATGATGGTTATGTGGTGATGAAAAAACTAATCACATTTCTTCGAATAGGCGGTTTTCCATACATCCATGAACAACGTTATCATTTTTTTCAGTGAGTGAATGGGTAAAAAATGATATATTATATTTAAATAATGATAATAAAGTCATTAATATCATAACATTTAATTTATATCACATATATTACTTATATTTACCCTTATTACCTTCCATGTGACATGTTAGTGAAAACGAATCACATCGCTTTGCGAGGCGGTAGTTCGTCGTACACACGAATGATGTTTTTGTATCCCTTAAGTATTGAAATATAAAAAGGGTATATATGATATAATTAATCTATAAGTATATTAATTTTATAAATGTCATATATAAATTTTATATCCATCATTATTCCCAACCATGATAGGTGTTAATGGAAAAACTAACGACATCGTTTCACGAGGCAGTAGTCTGCTATACACATGAATAGTGACTTCGTAACCCATTTGATGGAAGTGATTGTGGTTGTAGGTAATAACCTTAATATATAAACATATTAGTCTATAATATACTTATTTTATTATATAATCATGTTATAATAATAATTTAAGGAGTTGGATAAGGAAATAAAATAAATATTGTTGTTGAAGGACATTACCTCTTCTTCGGGTATCTTCCATTAGATTGCACTAAACCCTTCCTAGAATGGATTTATACCCAAAATAAAGATTATAGGATGATATAATGTAAGCTGGGGAGTCATTTTAGTAGGTTTTTGATGATAAAAATGGCATAAGAGGTGTGTAGAAATGGGTAGAGTGAGTACCCTTTTATAGTTGAGGAAGAGTGATATTCTTATAAATACTCAAAATTATTCACTATTGGAAGGTATCTCTTACCTAATGTGATTAGAAAATCGAAACATAATGTATTTTAGGGAAATTATGGTTTATAAAAACTTAAAACACACAAAAATAAAATAATTTTTATCATTTTTCTCATTTGTATTTAAGTTTAGTCAAATATACCCCTTTTGTTTTTACCACGACAACTAGTTTTCTACCATAGGTAATTTATCCTTTAAGATTAAATTAAAGTTGTAATTATTAGAAAATTTAGACCAAATTATTATAAATATAATATATAATTTATAAATTTATAATATCATGCTTTTTGGAAATTAATTTTAACAAGATCACATGTAACGTGCAAAAACACCTCTTTAACCTTAACTGTGCTAACAGAGTTTTTATCATTTAGTGGTCATTATCATTATTATAAAATAAAAATTGTTCCATTAATGTAAAATATTTTATATTTATTAAAATTTAAAAATAAAATTTTAGAGTATAGTATTTTTAGTAATTTTAAACCATTTAATAAAATATCATTTATTATAAAATAATAATAATGTCACTTTTCACATTATTTATTTAATTTAAATTTAAAAACATCAATACAATAATGGAATTTGAATATAATAATTTCAAAGCTATTTAAAATTAAATATTAAACTAAAAAATTAATTTAGTATAAAAATTCATCCAATTTACTTCACCTTTAATATTTTTAGTATTAATTATTTTAGTTAATTATTAACTAAATAATTACTATGTTGGATTTTCTTAAGAATTTTAAGTAACTAATTCATATATAAAAATTAATTATAAATTATTATTATTATAAAAAATAATTTATAATTTAAAATAATATTTATAACTGAACCAATATGGGTTTTACCTATCCTAAATCATTATAGATATTAAAATTTAGGATAATTCCTTTTTTGTCTTTTTCCATACTTAACTTATTTTATAAGTCAGTTTCATGGAATTATAATATCAATAAATAATAAAAATCAATACTAATGTGATAAGTCCCGAAATATTTCTATCCAATGGGTTTTGGAAAAGTTGGTAAGTCATTTTACACCTTACATTCTATGTTTATCCAGTAAGTAAACTTGTTTTTACATTAATCACTGTAATTAATTTTAACTGTTTTTACTAATAATTTTGGTCAAAAATAAATTTTAAATAATTATATAATATAAATTATTATTATTACAAATATATAATACATTTTACCAAATTAAATTCTAAGAATTTTCAAAATTTAATTTAAAATTGATCCCATAGACACGATAAGAAAGCAAGGTTTTAAATTGAAAAAGTTCAAAAGTTTACAATGTTGTTAAATAAAAATTCAATATGAAAATTATTCCAATGACCTATATTGTATTAATAGATGTATAATTGAAATATTTTGACTTTAAAACTATTCCAACATATAATATAACATTATAAATTATTTAAATGAAAAGATAGTTTTCAATTAAAATCCAATATTTTTCACAATTCATCAAAAAATGAATCATTTTAGAAAAATTAAAAAAATTCACCATAAGACAATATTTATATTATGATTTATAAAATTAAGTTTTATTTTTCAAATAAATCTTATAAAAGTGGTAAAATTTAATTTTTAATTATGTGTGCCAAGCACAATTAAATCATCTTTTAGAAAGAAATATTATTTTTTAGAAACAATTTCCTTTTATTTTAAATGATTATTATTTTATTTATAATAAATATATAACTAATAAAAATATTTAATATATATATATATATATTTAGTTTAGTTAATCCTATTATTACCCACCATTCAAATGTCCAGACGGTAACTATCATATTAAATAATAATATTAATAGTATATTGTTGTTTGGTAAAAATTGGTCATGCATGTAACATAAGATACCAAAGGAACTAATTTTTACATGTAACATAAGATTATTTATTCTTGAATATCATTTATGATAGTTCAAATAATCTTTTTCTTTTAAAATATCAGGGTATTACATCCTCCCCCTTTAATAAATTTCATCCTCATAATTTGAACTTTATCTCAGTAATCAAAGATTGGACATTGGAAAATACTTTTGTCTAAATATAAATTTCCTAGAGTTGAGGGAATTTATTATAATATAGAATAATATAATATGTAAATATACTTACTGGATGAGTATAACTTCATCCTTTAATCAGTTTCCACCACTACCTCATCTTTTTTCCCTGAATGATGTGTATTCCAGATGAATTTTTAATGCCTGAAGCACTAAAATAAAATTTTAAAGGACCACATAATCCCCAAAATAATAACAATATATTACTCATGAATTTAAATATTAGAAAAATAAAAAATGTTATCACATGTCAATACAATTCCAAAAATGAATAAACCTTCCTATGATAAATAAATCTTTATAATTCAACAGTAATACCGAATGCTGAAACAAAATAATTCCATAACCCTATATAAAAAATAAACATAATAACCTCAAAATTAAAGAGTGTTTTAACCTCAATGGTTATCACATACATTTCAGATTTCAATTGAAAAAATATAGTGATATTTTTTTTGAAGTAACATTAATCACTTAGTCATAAAATAAATTTTCAATCATGTGGTTATCTATATGATAAAACATGTGTTATCAATATCCAATATCATATAAACCCTAAAGCTTATCAATATCTAAAATATAATTTCCAAAAAATTTAAATGAATACTTCATGTTCAGACATAGATTTAAAAATACTTTAACCTATTAAAACTTCTCCTAAAATATCATTAATCACTTTAAGATATCATCACTTAAAACCTCAAAGGGGTTTATAAGAAATTGAAATTATGATATTATTTAAGATTATAGAACTATAATAGTATCCATAACTCTTAAGATTAAATCACATGGAAACATCCTAATCTCAACACTTATCTAAAATGACATTTTATACCAATTATAAAGACCTGGCCTTAAACATTACATGATCTTGAGTTTTTGTCAAGAATTTATTTTATTTCACTTTGAGGATATTTTTAGGTTTAAAGTTTTAGAGAATTAGGCCATAACACATACATAATTAAACTATATAATACAAAGTAAACACTTCTGATTAGTATCCATTTTTTCAATAATATAAAACTTTTAAAATAAATCATGATTTATTTTCAAGGAAAATCTCCATGAATTTTAAAATGAATTATTCCTTTCCCTTAATCATCCTTATACCCTATGAAATTTTTTTAAATAAACTTTTTATGGGGAAAAAATATTAGTAAGGGATATACAAATAAAGAAAACCATCAGTTTAGTAAAAAAATGAAAATCCATGAAATATTTAAATTTACATCAAAGTGAAAGAAATAAAAAATTTTCATAAGAAAATATACACACTTTTTTCTAAAATAAATCCTTTAAAACCCATAGAAAGAAATTAAAAATCATTTTAAGTGACTTAGAGAATCATATTCATAAAAACCTTTCAAAAACCATTTAATTGGAATAACCATATTTCTGAATTCCAATATAATATTTACCCAATGAATTGGAGATATATAATTGGGTTCACCCTATATATAAGTTTTATCAAGCTCACCTATGAGCTATAATGGGGCTCAACCCTTCGTATAAGCTATATCATGATCACCTATTTTCCATGATCCATAATGGGGATTAAACCTTTATATAAGCTATATTGGGAACACCCATGATCTATAATAGGGATAAACTCTTCGTATAAGCTGTATCATTCTCACCCATTAAATATCATGCTCAAGTACCATATAATTAATAAAATACTTCTAACAAAAAACCATTGAAAAAATATTTTAAACTCGTATTAAAAATAATTTCAGATAAAAATACCCTTTATTTCTAAAAATAAAATTTTAAATAAAAAATACCCAAAAAACGGAAAAGGGTTTTTATTTTAAGAAAACATGAATTCTTGAAAAGTAATCTAGAAATAAAATAATGATCACAGTGATAGAAAAGTCATTTTCACTATGTAGAACATTTCTTTTGTCATTTTTCTTTTGAAAATGTTCCTTATAAAGTATGTAAAATGATTCCTTTTTGAAAACCATTGAAATAAAGTAAAAGTTACATAAAATTTACTTTATAAATATTTTATTTCCCTATAAAAATTTAATAAAACAATTTCAAAAACTTTGACATGTAACATGGATAGTTTGAAGGAAAAATTTAAAAGATGATTTTTAGAGAAATGCCCCTTATCACTTAGAAAACAATTGAATTGTAAACCCCATGAAAGAATAAAATTAAATAAAAAATTGAATATCATTAGAATAGATAAATTAATGATATAACATGTCAAAGGGTCTGTATATATACCTTATAAAATAATAAAGGTTCATAACATAAAAATATGCATCAACGAAAGGAAATTGAGAGGAAGACCCTTAGCTTGAGTTCGATTCGTCACACATGTCATTATATTCCTAAATAATAAACACATGTTAATTTTTTTTAATTTATTTAAAAAAAATTTAAATTTTATTATTACTTTTATTTCACTCATCAAAAATATATATACAATTACTTAATCAATTAAGTTTAAGTCGAATGTTTTGACCATATTCAGCTTATGTTTCAAAAATGACTTTGGTAGGTTAACTAAGATCAAAGAATTCATTATTTAAACATATATAGAATAATAATCATAACATAATTATCATATTTATATATAAATTGTAATTTTAAAACTGATAATCGAATATGGTTATGAAAAATTATCTAACGTTACAACAATGGAGACGATAGGCCATACATATGAATGGGTAACATTTCCATTTTTCAATGATCATTATGAAAAGAATTTAAGTAACATTTATCCTCCCAAAATTATAATAATATCATAAATACCATATTATTTAATTATATATACTTATATATATATATATCATTATCGTAATGTGGTGATGAAAAAAAGGAATCACATCGCTTTGAGGAGGCGATAGTCCACACATCCACGAATGAAGTTATCATTTTTTTCAGTGAGTGAAAGGGTAAAAATAAAACGATATTTTATATTTAAATAATTATATTAATTTCATAAATATCATAATATTTCATTTATATCACATATATTCATTATCTTTACCCTTATTACCTTTCGTGTAACGCGTTAGCGAAAATGAATCACATCGCTTCGTGAGGCGGTTGTCCTTCATACACACAAACTATGTTATTATATCCCTTATGTATTGGAAGATAAAAAGGGTATATATATATGATATAATTATTCCATAAGAATAATAATATTATAAATCTCATATATAAAGTTTATTTCCATCATTATTCTTAACCATGAGAGGTGGTAATTGAAAAATGAATGACATCGTTTCACGAGGCAGTAGTCTTCCGTACACATGAATGATGATTTTGTAACCCATTTTATGGAAGTGTGTGTGGTTTTAGATCATAAACAAAAACAAAAACAACATATAAGTATATTAAAGATACTGAGGTTATTATATAATCAAGGTATAATAATAATTTAATGGGTTAGAGAAGGAAATAAAATAAAGACTCTTATTAAATATTATTACCTATTCTTCAGGTATCTTCCTTTAGTTTTCACTAAACCCTTCCTAGGTAAGATTTATTTAAAAAATAAGTCTTATATAATTAGGTTATATAATTTTTGGAGTTATTTGGGAAGGGTTTTTATGATATAAATTTCTAGATATGTGTGGATAAGTGGGGAGAGTGAGTGCCCTTTTATAGTTGAGTAGGAGTGAAATTCTTGTAAATACTCAAAAATGTTCACTATTGGGAGGTCTCCCTTACCTAACATGCTTAAAAAATTGAAAAAAAATGGATTGGAGAAAAATTTTGATTGATATAAACTTACACCGCACAAGATAAAGATTTTTTTTTCATTTTTTCCTTAGTCTTTAAGTTTAATCAATTTCACTCTTTTTTTTACCACGAAACTAGTTTTATAACCTTGGTAATTTATCCATAAAGATTAAATTAAAGTAATAAATATTAAAAAATTTATACCCACTAATTCCAAATATTATATCTAATTTATAAAATTAATATCTCATGTGTTTTATAAATTAATTTTAATTGAAGCACATGTAACGCGCAAAAACACCACTCTAACCTTAACAATGCTAACAATGTTTTTATTATTCAGTGGTAATTATTATCATTATAAAATAATAATTGGTCCATGAATGTACCATATTTTATATTTATTAACATTTAAAAATCTTGTTTTGGAGGATATTTTTTTAGTAATTTTAAATCATTTAATAAAATACATTTATTATAAAATAACATTAATGTAATTTTTGACATTATTTATTTAATTTAAATTTTAATACATCAATAAAATGATATAATTTAAATATATTAATTTAAAACCTGTGAAACATGATATATTCATATAAAAAATTAATTTAAGACAAAAATTCATTCAATTTACTTCACTTTTAATATTTTTAGTATCATTTATTTTGGTTAATTTTTAACTAAATAATTACTTCTTGGAGGTTCTTAAGCATTTTAAGTAACTAATTAATCTCTAAAAATTAAATATAAATTATTATGATGATAGAAAATCATTTATAATTCAAAATAATATGTATAACCGAACCAATATGGGTTTTACCTATCCCAAAGCATTATATTTATTAAAATCAAGGAAGGTTTCTTTTTTGTCACTTTCTTTACTTAACATATTATATAGATAACTTTCATGGAATAATATTACAAATAACTCATAAAAATAGACAATAATGTGATAAAGGTCTATATATGACCATAAAATGGGTGTTGGAAAAGTTGGTGAGTCATTTTACACCTTATATTCTAAGTTTACCAACTAAGTAAACTCATTTTTACCTTAATCACTATAGTTAATTTTAACTATTTTCACTAGTCATTATTATCAAAAATTAAGATTAGATTATTATATAATATAAATTATGATTATTTAAAATATGGAATCTATTTTTCTAAATTCTATTCTCAAAAGTGGTAGAATTTAATTTAAAATTAATCCTACAAATGGGACTAGAAATGAGGTTTTTAAAGTGAAAAGGTTCAAAAGTTTACAATGTGTTTATATCAAATTTCAATATGAAAATGATTCCAATGACCTATATTGGATTAATAGATATAGAATTTAACTATTTTTGATTCAAAACCATTTCAAAATATAATCTAAAATTATAAATTATTTACATGAAAATATAGTTTTCAAATAAAATCCAGTATCTTTCGTTATTCATCAAAAAATAAAACATTTTATAAAAATAACCAAAAGTCACACGAAGATAATTTTGGTATTCTAATTTAATAATTTAATTTAATTTTTCCAAATAAATCTTCTAAAATTGGTAAAATTTAACTTTAAATAATGTGCTCTAAACATGATTAAACTGTCTTTTAGAAAGAAATACCGTTTTTTAGAAAACATTTCAGTTTCTTTTAAATAATTTTTTTCTTTGTAATAAATAGACAACTAATAAAAATGAGTAATATATATATTTAAATAATTTGTTTAATCATATTCTTACACACCATTCCAATTGTAAGATACCGAGTTTTTCTTGAGGTATAGATCTTTCTTTTTGGGTTAAATGTGTTTACTTTCCTTTTTTTATTGGACCCTAGGCTGGTCTGTGGGCTGGTTGGGTTGTTTTTGGGAAAGAAATGGAAAAATAGGCTGAAATATGGTTTCAGGATAGGTATATGTTCTGTACTTGGCCTACACGCTATGTACTTCTAGTACACACCGGTTACTGGCCCATCACGACGTGTAGCCAGTCTAGCTTAGAAAAAATAAAAGGGCAGTACACACTATGTACTTTCCCAATGGGTTTTTTTTATAAAATAGGTAATAGATTAATATTTTGATGGACACAAGTTTTTCCTCCATTTTTGAGAGACAAAACCACCCTAATATAGTTTTTCAAATTTAGAAGCCATCCGGACTCTGATTTGAGTGTCGTCTATCATGTTGGAACTACATTGCTAAGTACTCAATTCCTTTTCAGTCATTCTTGATTCTTTGGAACAATGACTTCAATATTTGGATTTAGGCTCATATGCCCTAATATTCCATTCATTGACATTCTTTATATTTATTCCAAACTAGGATGAATCAGGACTTGATACTGGATGATCTGTCTACTACTAAGTCTAGGTAGGTGGTCTAAACTTTCTTTCATCTTTTCGAGTGCTTTTCTAGGGTTTGGACATTTCACCTCCCATCATAATTTCTAGTGATTCCTTGTTTTTGAGATACTTTCTTACCGTATCTATAGTCGGAACTAGTGAGGATTCCCGTAGGTTTCATTTAGGTGAGTTGACACTTTTTGATCATTTCAAGGTCACCCAAGGGGTGTGACTTAAGGAAATATGCTAATTATGCCTATTTAAATAACCCAAGGGCTGTAAGATTGTGATTTAGTAGTTAAAGTAATCCCTTAGATGCCTTGATAGCTTGAGTGGCTTGTTTAAGAGATGTACTGCCTCCTTGGTCACTGAATATCATGTTATGCCTTATCTATTTTTATAGTTTGGCATGTTAAATGGATAATATGGGTGGGTATACCTATATATAAATGACTAATGGCATGTAAAATGGTTAATATGGGAGGTTAGGCCCATATGATTGTTTTTATAAATGGTTTCCATGCGTGTTTATACTCATGGATTATGCAGGTTGATGTGAGTGGGTATACTCACAAGGAATGAATGTTTAATTTGAATTCTTGAATGGTTGAATGAATTGTTTTGGAACACGGTAGTGGATGCCTCGGTTTGACTCTTCCCCTTGGGTCTTGATTCTGTGGGATGCCTCGAGACTTTCTACCTAGTGGATCCGACTTTCTTTGGCTTGTGTATGACTTGCTATTGATATTCTCCTAGGACCCCAACCAATGCTTAACCAAGTTTCCACCAGGAATTATCATGGGACTCGATGGGATTACTTGGACAAGCTCATTGGATCCATCCCTCCATGGTCTAGATATATTATATGAATGCCTTGGTCTAATAACACCTTGGATCCTGCCCTTTTGGTCTACATTTCACTATACGACATGGTCATGGGACATTTGACTTCACTATATGGTGTGGTTGTGGGTACTTGAATTCTTTATACAGTGTGTCCATGTTTATATGATACATATGGATGTACGAACTACTGTAAATATGGCCTTTATCAGCACTAGAAAATTGCAGTTATAGTGATAAAAAAGTTCTAATAATTGAGGTGAAGATAAGGGGGGGGGGGGGGTCCCCATTAACAGTACTAAAAAAAGCACTGATAAAGACCCCTTTTATCAAAACTGAAAAAAGCGCTGATAAAAGGGGTCCTTTATCAGCACTAAAAAAATCATTGATAAATGGGTCCTTTATCAATGCTTTTTTGAGTGCTGATAAAAGTTAAAAAAGATAAAAGAATGATTTTTGCAAATCGGGGATGGGCTTCAAAAGTTCTTGAAACCCCTTTTAACAGTGCCCCCACCCCCACCCAGCCCACACGCCCCAACCACCACCCCATCCCCTTTATCAGTATAGGAAGCAATTCCACCCCCTTTAACAGTGCTAGAAGCAATTCCACCCACGCACGTGACCTGCCTCCCCCTAGATTCAAACCTAAGACCTCTTGCCAAGGCGCCTAAGCCTTTACCACTGCACCATATTGCTTTGATCTCCATTTAATAATATACCTACTTATATATATATATATATAGTTATATTTACTCGTATATTAATATATATTTATATTAATATATACATATATATATATATATCTATATATTAATATATATATATACAGTTACATTTATATATTTATTCGTATATTAGTATATATTTATATTTTTTATCTGTATATTTATTTTTATATTAATATATATTTATAAGATCAGTTTTAAATACATTTATAAAATATGTTTTTGTGTGTGTTTATAAATAAATAAATAAATACATATATACAACATACACACACATACATATATATATTACATGTGTATCTGTAAGTATAATTATACATATTTATATATATTTACAAATATTATATATTAATATGTATATACATATGTTTGGAATATATAGATACTATATATCAGTTTGTCAATACAGACGCACACAAATATATATAAACACACACACACATCATATAGGTATATAAATATTAATATATTGGTATTTTAAATAAAATGGATATTAGTTTTTTATTTAGATAAGCCTTATATATTGAGAAATATACTTTATATAGAAATATGTTTAATTATTTATTTATAAATTAATTTTTTATGGGTGAATATATAAAAAAATATGTATATATTGTTATAGTTGATTATAAATAACATTAAATTGTGTAAAATGATAAAATTTCAAATACATAATATCAATATAAATGTAACCCCTTGGAATAAATTTAGTACCCATTGAAAAAGGTCAAAAGACCCCTTGAAACGAGGCTTAAATTCCATTGAATGTTAAAAAATTTGGGTATCTGGACTAAAAACTTAGTTTTAGAGGCCTTTTAGGCCTTTTTTGTCCTTGAAAAATGTGGTAAAAGGTTCCCTGGGGTAATTAGTGCATATAACTTGTCGTAGGCTTTGATTTGATATGCTGTAGAGCTTAAACGAATATCTGGATCAAAAGTTATGCTCGTTTGAAGTTGGAGTTACATTTTCAACTTATTTTAGATCTTTTATTAATTTTTTGATTTTTTTGTGTCTTCAAATTGTTATTAAATGATTATTAGTCAATGATAATTAGAAAATTATTAATTAATATTTTTAAAGATATTTTATAAGCCATTTTTACTACATATCTTATATATTAAGTGGAAATGTTTATTTATACTTATCTAAAACATATTTAAAACAAATATATATATTATATTTATATCAATATAAATATACTTATATATTTATATATAAATATTTTATTTTTTATGAAATATAATTTATTTTTGAAATATACCCTTTATCAGTGCTAGGGAAAAAGTGCTGATAAAGCCCCCCTTTATCAGTGCTACTAAAAAAAGTGTTGTTAAAGGGTGGTGCTGCAGAAACCCAGTTTTGTGGTAGTGACGACGTGGCCATGTGAATTGCTTTTATTCTTTGTTATAACTTCCTTATTAGGAGCTTAATCTCTTTTGCAGGTAGCCTTTGGGGATGTTTGGTTTTACTTATTACAGTAGACTTATGCCATGGACATGCACAATTACTTTACTAGTTGTTTACACTTTCTAACACTTATAGAATTTCTGTTAGAACTGTATAAACCTGGGTGGTTTCCTACTAGGATGTTTATCTCACACCCTTTTTGGGCCTCCTTAGGGATCCAAACATATTATATGGTTATAGGTGATGATAGGGAAAAACACCCTAGTACAGGTTGTTGATTGTGGCTTTGAAGCAGGGGAGCATAGGACCAAGCTGAGGCTTGCGATTCTTGGATGCCTTTTTGGTATTTTGTTATTTTTGGGATACTTGCATTGTATTTATTTGTACTATTTTGGATTCTTTCTAGATACTTTTACCATCTATATTATTTTTGTATATGAGACATTTCTGGTTATTATTATGTATTCCTATCTTGCTTGACTTACTTTCTATTGACTTATGTTTATTTTTCTTTCTCTATTTATATTATGTTTGAATTCCACTATGATACTCTAGTAATCAGGGCATAGTGTCCCCACTGACTCACCTAGGCCCTAACTGCTAGTCGACAACCTCTGGTGTTTGGGGAGATGCGCTTGAGGCCATGTGGCCAACCGGGCTTGGGGCACCATTTCAGGTGGCATCTGGGTTCGGGATGTTATAAAGTGGTATCAGAGCTGTTTTTATTTTCTAGTTTGACTTAATATTTGGATATATTAGACAAGTATAGGAAGAAAATAGATCTTGGTAATAAACTGTGTCCCAGAGTAGCTACCTCGCGTACAGGGAAAATCAAAATTTCCTTGAATTGAGTTATGATTTTCTAGATTTGGACTATTACAATTGATTTGATTTCACTATTGGGTGACACACTTGATTTTTGTTATTACTATTGATGTAATTTTAGGTTCTATTTCAGTTGCAACCCACTGAGATGAGGGTGTTCCATCCTATGCATCACATAGACACTTGTTAGAATCAGATGTCATGCATTATGCCATGCCATCTAGGATGCATTAGATATTTAATACTATTGTGATATTTGATGTGATAGTTGTGCCTAATTTTGTGTTAGTTGGGCGTGGTATATGTTAAGGTGTGATGTCATATTTCAGTCCATAAGGAGTATGGGCCCTTATGAATTCATAAATGCCACACCAGTGAAATGTAAATTTTGAATGAACTTGTTACATGTATGGTTTGAATGGGAACCAAGTTTTAGGTTCATGAGGTGTTATGGGCCCTCATGGATTCGAAAATTGGTAAACCCTTGGTAGAACTTCCTGAATAACTGAATGTGAAATGGAAATAGAACTTGAATGTAAAATAGATACTTGACCTAGACTCAACTTTTGAGTGGAAAAGAGTCACAGTTTCTAGTGGTTCATTGGCTGTTATTTATAATGTATGGGCTTTAGGAGCTGGCTATGGGTTGACTTGGTTTCTGGGAGGGTTTTGACCTATCCTACGCTTTTGATATTTTTGATTTGTTGTTGTTATTTCCTGAGCCATGCATTTGGAATTTTAGATACATTCCACCACAATGACCTCTATTGGTACTCCGCGATGGAGGTGATGACCATACTTCAGTGATAGTGGGCCACATGCTATCAGTTGATCCTCCTGTAGTGCTAGTTGAGGCACCTAAGGCTATTCCAGAAACAGGTGCCGAGGCACAGTTCCAAGAGGGTTTCTTTCACTATATGCAGATGATATAGGGAGCACCATATCCAACCTTGACTATGGCTGGGCTAACACGGGTGTTATAGCAGTAACATACTCCTACGTTTTTTGGGGATAGAAGACCATAGGATACAGAGTTGTGGCTAGATACCATGTTAGAAATTTTTGATCATCTGGAGATTCCTCTGAAGCAGAGGTTCAAGATGGAAACTTATATTCTACATGGAGCGGTAAAGAACTGGTGAGATGTTTTAAACCAGGCTAATGGGTTGCAGAATATGGGTTTGGATGAATTCCAAACCTGCTTCTACGACTACTTTTACCCCATGACTCTATGAACAGAGAGGGATACTATGTTTATGTGTCCGAATCTGGGTGCGATGAAGGTTATGGAATACTCGGCACACTTTACAGATCTGCAATGTTTTTCATTGATGTATCTTACCGATGAGTTTTCGAGAGCATGACACTTCGAGGAAGGTCTCAGACATGATATCAGATCTCAAGTCAACGTGTTCAGGTTTCCTTTTATAACTGAGATTGTGAATCAGGTGCTGATTACAGAGCATAACCTGATGGAAGTTGGGGGTACAGAACCTGAGAGTGTTGTTTCTCACCCAAGTGGATCTATATCTTCAGGCAGGAAGCACCGTTTTGAGGCTTCCCGTGATGCGAGTGCTAGTCAGGCTACGGGTGCAAGTAGTTTGGTATATTTCCATTAGTGTGGTAGGCGAGGCCATGTGAAAAATTAGTGTGACTGCAACCTAGTTGAGTTCTGATCTTTTGGTATTATGGGGCACATGAAATAGTTTTGTAGGACCTTCCCACCAGTTGTGAGTGGTAGGGGGTCAACTTTGACATTAGGTTTAAGAGCAGGTCATTCAGCTCCACGTTAGGCTGGGAGCTGGAGCAGTGCAGGACGATCAGGCCTGGGCAGTGGTGGTCATGGCCAGGGTATCCAGAAATAGGGTTCTCAGATACAGTAGGGCAGATCATCTCAAGGTATCCAGGTAGGGTCATAGGGCCATATTATAGGCCAAACTTATGCAGTGCAACAAACCCGACATGAGCAGGATCCTGGACCATCTACAATGAGAGGTACGATTTTAGCAGCTTCTATTATTGCATATTATCTTTTAGATAGAGGTTACTCTCATAGTTTTATCTCTTCATGATTGGTTAAAATCATTGGGCTTGCGATTTTTCTTTTTGAGGGTGTTTTGACACTAAACACACCATTGGGAGTTAGAACGAGTGACGTACGCCAGTGTATGGAGTGTCCCCTTAAGTTTGGTGGATGCCACTTCATCTGGGATCTTTATTTCCTTGAGATGATAGGATTTAACATTATTCTAGGAATGGAATGGCTTGTGTATTATCGATCATACATTGACTACTATCGTCATAGGGTGACTTTCACATCACCAGAGGGTGCAATGTTTATTCACAAGGGTGAATGGGATGTACGGTCGAGCAAAGAGAGGTGGAGCTATCTATTGATCTAGTGACAGGAGCTGCAAGAGGGTGAAATGTTTATTCACAAGGTTGAATGTGATATTTAGGAGAGTAGAGCTGGACTCGAGAATCGTGGGATTGTTAGGACAATATCCTATATTTCTAGTTTGTTTTTGGATGATTAGGGAGTGAGTCAGGTGAAATCTACTCTAGTGGTTGAGCACTTCAGGGATGTATTTCCTGAAGAAGTTTTTGGTTTACCTCCTGAGAGAGAGGTGGAGTTATCCATTGAGCTAGTGTTAGGAGTTTCACTGATATCCATTACTCCTTATAGGATGAATATGATAGAGTTGTAGGAGCTCAAGAGGTAGCTAGAGGATTTGAAGGTGAAGGAGTTTATTAGACCCAATACTACTCCATGGGGTTCACTGGTCATTTTTGTGAAAAAGGTGAACAAAACTCTTAGGGTATGCGTGGATTATCAGAAACAGAACCAGCTAATGGTTAAAAACCGATATCCCTTTCCATGGATAGATGACCTATTTTATCAGCTTCGAGGATCTTGAGTGTTCTCGAAGATCGACTTGAGGTCAGGTTATCACCAAGTGTGTGTTTGACCAACATACATACCTTGTAAAACTTTTCATAATAGGTATGGGTTATACAAGTATCTAGTTATTCCATTCATTCTCACGAATGCACCAGCAGTTTTCATGGATTTTATGAACCGAGTGTTCCATCCTTGGATTCTTTTTTGGTGGTTTTCATGGATGATATCTTGGTGTATTCTCACAATCAACATGACCATGCCAACCCTATTAAGATAATTTTAAATACACTGAGAGAGAATCAGTTATATGTTGAAAGAACAGACGATTGTCGCTTATTGACCGTTCAAGGTTTCAGTGCTTTGATAATGTGTATAGAATCACTCGGGTCGAATCCTCGGCGATGATACTTTTTAATAGTCAATTGTTTTTTGTTGATTGTATTTTGATTGGGGGGGGGGGGTTGTTTGAAGAGATTAAATGAAGTGATTAATGGTTGGTGTTTTATTTAACAATTTGATAAAGATTGGGGTGAGTTCATTATTAGGGAGTTAATCTTGTTATATCCTTGATTTTTTTGTTTATATTGCATTTAAATTAACACCCACTTCGCAAGATAACGTTGATTGGAATTCCTAAGTGTTAAGGATTTAATCTAAGCCATAAATTAACTTAGGGTTCTAATCTCAATCATATCTTGTTTATGGTAGTGTTTTTATGGTTCCAATAATCCATGGAAACCACTCGTTAAACAAAAAAAGTCATTAATCCATGACATGTTAAGTCTAACATACACAATATTAATTTTAAGAATATTCATTTAGTGGAGGCTATCAATCACTTAATAACCCCAAATTATGAATCAAACCAATGAGATATTTACTCAGAAATTTGAGTTTTTAATAATCTAGTTATAATTTTTATTGCAATGGGTTAAAAATATAATAAAAATAACAAGACAAGAAAAGAATTGTGCGTCGAACACACACACACACGAACAATGATGAGAATTAAAAATAGACTTTCGATTGAATGAGAAAGCAAAATAGAAAATGTATTTTTACTAGATTTAAACTATTTTAAGACCATTAATATTATTTAACAGAATGTTGATGATTATAATAGATGAAGAAGAAGAAAATTGAATTAAAATAGAATTACCAAAACAAACACCTACACTATTAAAAACAAAGAACAACACAAAAGTAAATGAATGGAAGAAAGGATGAATTGTTTCTCAAGTTAAAACTTGAGTATGGAAGATACTCCCAAGACTTTTTTAGAGCCTTGATCTTACCAACATACCCTCCTTTACTCTGAAATTCCAACCAAGTTCAAGGAGAAGAGGGGGTTGTATTTATAGCCCAAGGAGGTGGACTTTTTTCATTCCAAATATTACCCTCCACTTGCGTCTCCAGTTTGGTCATCTACAAAGCCGAATCTAGAGATAACCACTTCTTAAAAGTTTTATATAATAATGTTTTAAGACTAATATAAAAATTTGGAGGCATTTGGACTTATGGAGACAAATTTATGGCGGTTTTAATAAACAATGTTAAACTGTCCATTTTTATCCATGATTTTTCGATGGATGAAATGTGAATGAGTTTTTGAATAGAAAGATGCCCTAAAATCCAAAATATTTATTAAAAAAATCAGGACACCTATATCTAATATTTCTCAATGAAAAATATAAACTTTATTTGATTATAAGATCATGATCAATGTCATGAATAGTGTCTGGATTTTAATTCCCGGCCAAAATGGTGGGCTGGACTTCAAAGAATAAGTTGGGATGCTTGTTGTTGTAGTTGGACCTTAAATTTTTTATCAATGATTCCTTAGTATAATACAGAATATATGGTGAAGTTTCACAAAATTTGGGCTTTGGGATTTATCCTAGTATCTCAATAATCATGGATGGTCCAGTTTCTTCACAGATTCTTTGGGTCTTCTTGTGTGGACCATATGACCATCCAAATAAATGATTTGGACAATAGTACCTTCTAATGAAATATTTTAATTTGAATAAGGAACCCTAAAAAACAATAATAATTCAATTTGGATAAGTAGGGTGAGATGTATTATTAAAACATTAAAAATACTTGAATCTGGATGAATTCAAATAGTGCTCTAAAATTATATTTTAAATTTAAACATTAATATTTCACACAAATTATGCACATTTAATATAAAATCAGTAAAGGGAGTATATAATATGTTATGAAAATATTAATAACATCATATTCTAAGCTAAAAAATTTCCACTTTTGGATGGATCCAATTCAATTCCTGGGTCACATAATCTCAGAGACAAGAGTGTTAGTGGACCCAGAGAAGGTGAGAGCTATAGTTTCCTTGGAACAACCCAAGAACATTTTTGACTTACAGAGTTTCTTGGGGATATCTAGATACTACATGAATTTTATATAGGACTTTTAACACTTAGAAGCACTGTTGATGGTCCTGTATAAGAAGGGTGTGAAGTTTGTGTGGTTCAAATCTTGTGAGACAACCTTTCAAGAGCTGAAAGGGAGGCTGACATCAACACTAGTCCTAATACATCCAAAGTAGAGAAAGAGCTACATGGTGTACTATGAAGATTTAGGTATTGGGTTGGGGGTAGTGCTGACACAGGGATATCGAGTCGTGGTGTATGAGTCTCAAAAGTTGAGGCCTCATGATAAGAACTACCCTAGGCACGATCTCGAGTTAGTGGCAGTTGTTCATGCATTGCACTGTTGAAGGCACTATTTACTAGGAGAGCATTTTGTGGTGTAAAAGGATCAGAAAATACTCAAGTATATCTTTATGTAATGTGATATGAATTTTAGGTAGTGAAGGTGGGTGGATTACCTACAGTCCTTTGATTTCGAGCTTGCCTATACACCTGGTAAGGGAAATACAGTATCTGATTTCTTAAGTAGGAGGACTCAGATATAGGCAGTGCAGCCAGAAAATAGCGAGTCGAAGATTATGGTGTTTCTCTTTGAGATGCATCTGAATGTGCACGATAGACAGGGGTATAATTTTCTTTCATCCTTACCTGTGACTTATACCCTTATAGATAGAGTTAGGATAAGTAAGCTATCTGATTCTAAAGGCCTAGTTCTACGGGAAGGTGTGGCAGGTGAGGACCCTCCTTTTGGTTGGACGATAGGAAATGATGAGATCCTGTGTATCCATGGATGTGCTTGAGTTCCAGTGGATATACGTGAGGAGATGATGTGAGAGTTTCATGTTTTAGCTTGGGTAGTTCATCTTAGGGTCACCGAGATGTATCGTGACTTAAGACGACAATACTGGTGGCCAGGAATGAACTGTGAAGTAGTTTTTGTTGTTACTAGGTGTTCCGCCTATTAATAGGTGAAGGAGGAACATCAGCGACCTGTAACGACACAAAAATTCATTAATGAAAATTCCTCTTGGTTTATTTAAATGTCTTCTTATGGTTATGTAAAACATATTCACTTATTTAGTTCAATGTTTTGGTTTTTAAAATACTATTAAGAATTGTGACCGTTACTAATATAACCGTTGATCAGTTATCACATGATTAATATAAATATAGGGCTTTAACAAATCAAATTTACTCAAACAAAGGAAGTGATGGCCTCATCCTGTAGACTTTCCCCTTACTAAGCCCATTTTTTGGATCTCGGAAAGGAGATGATGTCATTGGGCTTTTCTCTTGACCAAGACCATGCCGAGCTTGAATACATTAAGCTTGAGCAGAACCGCCTATAAGAGAAGTGGAAGTTGATAGAGATTACCACTCGAGCAATGTTATCCAAGCCACCCAAGAGTCTGTCACAATCACGCTCCTTACCCTAAGGTCTTATGTGGGTGTTTTAAGGGGTTATGTAATAATAACCTAGTACTACGATTATGTACATTATTCTTGTAAAGAGAATATACATTCTTTTTATTATTGTTACTTTGTAAATAGTTTTTAAAGCACAAATAGTATTTTTAGTTAATATTCAACTAAGAAATCTATTTTGATGAATTAATGGATTTTTGAATTAAATAATATTTTAATAAAATATTATTATTATTAAATTACTTTTTATTAAATATAAATGATCGTATAATTTTATGAATGCAATTGTAATTTTTATTAAGGTTTGAAAGCTATTTTTGTCAAAACCCATGAATTTTTGATAAATATAAGTTTTTATTTTAAAAGTAATAATTCACATATTTGGAAAATTATTTAGATAAAATTAATATTATTTTTGGAATCATGATGTCGAAATTATCCAATGGTGAATTTTTCATAATTTTCTGAGACAGTCAAATTTTTGGGTAAAAATTAAATACTGTTTAAATATATAATGTGTTTGATGACATCATAATGACCCAATAGTGATATAATAAAATACTATAAACATTATTTTCGGTCAATATATGTTTTACCATTAAAATAATATGATTTTGGGTTTTTTTGATTTATTTTACAAAGATTTAGTGGACCCTTGAAGGCTTATAAATCATTTTGTCTTTTTAAATTGTTTTCCTTGAGAGTGTGACTCCCCTCTACATAAGCAACCATATTATTTTAAGATGTTCGGCCATTGGCATTATAAAATATTATTTTCCACTCCCATTTGGAAAAAACTATGGGCAAAAACCATGGGCTGGTTTGTAGTTTTTATTAGTTTAATGTGTGGGGTCCCAAACCTAAATAATAAAGAATTACCTCTCCTTTCCTATATAAACCTGCCAAAGCTCCCACTTCATCTTCACTAAAATCCTTTGGAGTTCATCCAACCTCTGACATCATCTATCTATAATCCTCCAAAGTTTCCCCAATCTTCCAAGAAGTCTCTCTCAATCCCCTCCCAAGTCTTTGGGATCACACTTCCAAGTAAGGGATCCTCACTTTCCTCTCCTTTCAAATTCAAGCATCTTACTTGAAAGTAGTTATTTTATTTTAGAATGGTTATTATTTCATTATTTTATAATAATTATATTACTGTCCATGTGATGTTATTTTAATGAGGAATTATTTATCCTTACTCATTTTGACCCTTACCTAAGCCGTTATTATGCCGAATTTTTGTAAGGGATTCCTACCTTTCTCTTTTTATCCAAGTTTTATAATATTGTTATGCCCTTTTATTTTCAATTATAAATGTTGGGGTATGATTTATCAAATCCCCCATACTGTCCTATTTATTTTTTAATGATTATGGACCCATTTCTCTCTCATTAAATTCCTCCCATGTACACCCGTTACTATGCCGAAATTCTGAAAGGAATTTCCGTCTCCTCATTTACATTCAAGCAATTATTTTGTATCATGAATCTAAATTCCATTAGAATTGTTGCGACATGTATCTATATGAACCCCCTTACTGTCCATTTAATTTAAATATGACGAGACGCCCCTTTCTCTCTCATAAACAATTTTTTATGAGTTCTTATGTTACACCGTTATGCTGCCGAAATTGCACCGTGATTTTCCAAGACAAAGTCATTGTGTAGTGAATACCATGTCCATTTCTATATCAAGGGTATTCAGATTTATGAATATTTACTTATTGTTTAAAGAGTTTCATGTATTAATTCCACAATCCTTTATCATTTAATAAATTATTATGTTTAATGAATCCATGTTTTATGATCAATGTTGCACACTTATGCATGAAATAAAATGATTAATAAGGGTGGACCCTGATAGCGCTCTAATACATTGGATAAAGTATAGTATCATGATAAGTCATGTGCAATGAGTGTTAACTCATGCTAATTCAAGTGCAATTAGGGTTTACTCATTCTTCATGTGCAATGAGGGTTTACTCATGCTCCATGTGTAATGAGCCTTGGCTCATACTAATTCCATGTTAAGTGTTGTTGCCACATTTCCATGTTATGATTATCATGCTTTATCATGCCTTTATGTTCATGTTTCTCTTATTCTACATTGATATTCCTATTGTATAACATGTATTATATTCCTCATGTTATTCTATGTTTATTCCCTTACTGGCCTTTATAGCTCACCCTTTTCTTATGCTTATCCTCAGGTTATCCTATGAAATGCTAAGTACAAGGGAATGTAGTTTCCATGTAAAATAATTTTTCAATAAGATGCTGTTTTCTAGGATTTATGTTGTTATGTAATGTTCCTAAGATCCAATGAAACTAGACCTATCGATCTTCCATGTTGTATCAAGTTAAGAGTTTATTTAATAAATCATGTTTATGTGTGTAATAAAATGCAGGGTTTTCATAGTTGGTATCATATGATAGGTTTAGTTATTTTTGGGATTAGGATTAGAAAACCCTAGTGAAGACTTAGAGACAAGACTTTGTATAATAAAAAAATACCTAAATTGTGGTGAGTATTGAGTAAGTGGTTTATCAAGAAAATACATCCCTGTTTGGATTCAAGCAGGTAGAGGCGGCTCTGGCACAGATGTACCTAGGAGTGAAAACTCCGACAAGGAGTTTTGGGCTTGACCCGAGGTATCCTGGTGCATAACAATGAGCCTTACTTCACTCTTAGTTATGACACTACCAAGGGATGTGATTTGGTAATTTAAAAAGCTTAGCATGAACCATTATTAAGGGAATTTAAAAAAATCCCCCTAAGAATATATGTTAGAAAGTAGATCATGGATAACATAGATTGAAGCCTATAGATTCATATGTTAATGAAAAAAGAGTAATTTATAAGTAATCCGTTTTTTCCTTGGATTACCCTTTATGTTTTTAATAGTTATCTTCCCTTAGTTGTTTTAGATAAAGTAAATAAGTAGAACCAGAATCAAAAAGTGGAAGGTAGGTTTATCGTCCATAGTTCTACGCATTGTTTTATATCCTAAAAGTTTAGTAGAACAATCCTAACACCACCACAAATCAAGGAAATAAAGATGTCGGTGAGTAGGGAAATCATTGAATCCCATGAATATAACTCCTCCCCTGTCTTAATTTGTGGATTGAACTTCCCATAAAACCTCATCATACTCCCTCTGGTGGAATTTGATACAATTCTCACCATGGATTGACTTTCCTTATATAGAGCCAACATAAATAGTCGTGAGAGGGAAATCACTCTCTATGTGGAGAATCGACCCCCGATTCTATATAAGTGCAATGAGGAAGATGAATCTTCTTTAGCTCCATCATCACAAGCATGGATATTATTTCCCTATGAGCATGCATATCTGGATCAGATGATTGAGTCTAAGGAAGCAACCATACTTTAAGACATGCCTATTGTGAGGGAATTCACTGAAGTGTTTCCCGAGGAATTTCCTAGTCTCCCTCCTAGAAGAGATGTTGAATTCTCAATTGACCTTATACTTAGGGTGTTTCCAATATCCAAGACTCTATATATAATGGATGTTGTGGAGCTTGAGGAGCTGAAGAAACAACTACAGGGGAATCTAGAAAAAGTTTTTATATGCCCAAGCGCTTTACCGTGGGGTACACTAGTCCTCTTCATCAAGAAGAAGGATGAGTCAATGCTCCTTTTCATATATTATCATGAGATTAAAAAAATCATGATAAATAACAAGTATCCTATCCCACAAATTGATGAATCGTTCGATCAGATTCATGGAGCATAATAATTCTCCAAGGTATATTTGTAGTTGGGATATTATCAAGTAAGGGTGAAGAAGGAAGATATCCCCAAGACTACTTTTTATAAAGGATACGGGCACTATGAATTCATAGTAAGGCCTTTAAGACTCACTAATGCTCTAACAATCTTTATGGAATTGATGAATAGAGTCTTTAGAGATTACCTCAACAAATTTTTGGTAGTATTTATAGATTATATTCTAATATACTTCAAAAATAAGAAGGATCATGAGGAGAATCTAAGAAACGTACTGGAGACCTTTCAAAAGGAGAAGCTCTATGAAAAGTGCAACAAGTGTGAGTTTTGTTTGAAGGAGGTCTCATTCTAGTGCCATATAATCACAAGAAATGGGATATCTGTGGATCCCTCGAAGATATCTGTAATAGGAGGATGGCCGAGGCCAACATAATTAATATATATCCATAGATTCTTAGGGTTAACTGGATATTATCACAGATTTGGGAGAATTTTCTCATGATTTTCAAACCCTCTTACTAAGGTAACTCAGAAGGGAGTCATGTTTTCTTGAAGATATGAATGCGAAGAGAGCTTCAAGGATTTGAAAAGAAGGCTTATCACTACGCCCGTGCTCACTTTACCCACAAGTGGTGAACTTTTTGTGGTATTTAGTGATGATTTGAAGAAGTACATGAGCTTTATGTTGATGAAAAATGACAAAGTAATTGCCTATACTTCAAGGCAATTGAAAGTTCATGAGAAGAATTATCCAAAACATGATCTGGAGTTGGCTATAGTGATCTTCACTTTAGAAATTTGGCAGCATTATCTCTTTGGGGAGAAGTGTGAAATATATATGGATCGAAAAAGACTCAAGTATATATTCACACAGAAAGAGTTGAACATGCGCCAACGAAGATGGTTAGAGCTGATCAAAGACTATGAATGGTCAATCCATTACCACCTTAGTAAAGCGAACAAGGTGGAGGATGATATAAGTAGAAAGGACCCAATGATTCTATCATTGATGAGAATTGAGAAGGATAAAATCTTTTTAGATTTGATGAATATGGACATGGGAATCATAAAGAAGGGAACACCATCAATCCTTTCAAAAATGATTGCTCAACCATCTCTTTTGGAAAGGTTAAAGGATTCTCAAAAGGATGATGTGGGAATTCAGAAGAAAGTGGAATCTATCAAAAAAGGTAAATCCTAGGAGTTCAATGTTAATGAAGAAGGAATTATGAGATTTTGGAAAAGACTATGTGTTCCATCAAGTCCAGAGATGAAGAAGGAACTTTTGGATGATGCACATAGTTCAAATTTATCCATCCACCCAGAAAACACAAAGATGTATTGAGATATCTGAGAGCATTATTGGTGGGATAATATGAAGAAGGATATCACTGAGCATACATCAAAGTGTTTGGTGTGTCAGCAAGTGAAGGCTAAGAGGAAGAAGTCCAAGGGGATGACGCAACTATTATCCATACCTACATAGAAATGGGATAACATCACCATGGACTTTGTCACCAAACTTTTGAAGACATCCAAAGGAAACAATGCAATCTGGGTTATTGTGGATCGTCTTATAAAGTCTACACACTTTATTTCAATTAGGGAGGATTTCTCATGGGATCAACGGGCTCGTATATATATCAGGGAAGTGGTAAGGATGCATGTAGTACCACTATCTATTGTATCTGATCGAGATCCAAGATTCACATCAAAGTTTTGGAAGAGTATTCAACATGCTCTGGATACTGAACTGAACTTCAGTACAACCTATCATCCTCAAACTGATGGCCAATATGAGAAAAATATTTAGACACTGGAAGATATGTTAAGATCATGTTCAATGAACTTTATCAGAGGATAGGATCGACATATTTCTCTAGTTGAATTCTCCCACAGTAATAGTTTCCACTCGAGCATCTGAATGGAACCATATGAGTCCATTTATGGGAAAAGGTTCAGAACACCGAAATTTTGGGATGAATTCAGTGAGCGTAAGATACTAGGACTAGAAATGGTCAAAAAAATGGTGGAGAAGGTGAAAACCATTCAGCAGCATATCAAGGCATCCCAAAGTTGACAGAAGAGTTATGCAGATATCCGTCGACGAGACCTTGAGTTTAAAGTTGGAGACATGGTGTTTATACTCATATATCCATGGAATATGGTCATGAGGTTTGTAAATAATTGGATGTTAAGTCCTAGGTACATCATCCCCTTCAATATTCTTGATTATTTTGGGGCTGTGGCTAATCGACTAGAACTTCCACATACCATGGACAAAGTAAATGATGTCTTTCATGTATCCCACTTAAGGAAGTACATACTAGACCCTTCAAATGTACTCTCTTAAGAGGTAGTATAGTTAGAGGATGATCTTTCTTATGAGGATCAACTACTGAAGATCTTAGATCATAGAGAAAAATTTCTACAAAATAAGACAATGCCCCTCATCAAGGTGTGGTGGAGAAACCACAAGTTTGAAGAAGCGACATGGGAATCAGAGGAAGTAATGAAGCAGAGTTACCCAAATCTATTTTAGTGCGGGAAAAGAAAATTTTGAGGGTTAAATTTCTTAAGGGGGGAAGATTGTAACGACCTAAAAATTCATGAATGAAAATTACTCTTAGTATATTTAAATGTCTTCTTATGGTTATGTAAAATGTATGAACATATTTAGTTATATGTTTCGGTTTTTAAAATACTGTTATGAACTTTGACCATTGCTAATATAGCTGTTGCATAGTGATCACATGATTAGTATAAATATAGGGCTTCCACAAATCAAATTTACTCAAACAAAAGAAGCGATGGCCACATCCTGTAGACTTTACCCGTACGAAGCCCATTTTTTGGAGCTTGGAAAGGAGGTGGAATAATTGGGCTTCACTCTTGACCAATCCCAAGACTATATTGAATACTTTAAGCTAGAGTAGAACCGCCTATGGGAGAAGTGGAACTTGATAGAGATTACCACTTGAGCGATGTTATCCGAGCCACCCCAAGAGTCTGTCACCATCGTGCACCTTACCCTAAGGTCTTATGAAGGTGTTTTTAGGAGTTATGTAACAATACCCTAGTACTATGATTATGTACATTATTCTTGTATAGATAATATACATTCTTTTTGTTATTGTTACTTTGTAAATAGTTTTTAAAGCACAAATAGTTTTTTAGTTAATATTTAACTAAGAAATATATTTTGATGAATTAATAGATTGTTGAATTAAATAATATTTTAATAAAATATTATTATTATGAAATTAATTTTTATTAAATATAAATTATCATATAATTTTATGAATGAAATTGTAATTTTTATTAATGTTTGAAAGCTGTTTTTGTCAAAACCCATGAATTTTCGATAAATGTCAGTTTTTATTTTAAAAGTAAAAATTCACATATTTATAAAATTATTTAGATAAAATCAATATTATTTTTGGAATCATGACATCAAAATTATCCAATGGTGAATTTTTCATAATTTTCCGAGACAGTCGAATTTTTTGCGTAAAAATTAAATACCGTTTAAATATATAATGTGTTTTATGACATCATAATGACCCAATAGTGATGTAATAAAATACTATAAACATTATTTTCGGCCAATATATGTTTTTATATTAAAATAATGTGATTTTGGGTTTGTTTTATTATTTAAAAAATATTTAGTGGACCCTTCAAGGCTTATAAAACATTTTGTCTTTTTAAATTGTTTTCCTTGAGAGTGTGACTCACCTCCACATAATAAATCCTATTATTATAAGAAGTTAGGACATTGGAAATATAAAATATTTTTTTCCACTCCCATTTGGCAGAAACCATGGGCAAAAAACATGGGTTGGTTTGTGGTTTTTATTAGTTTAATGTGTGGTGTCTCAAACCTAAATAATAAAGAATTCCTTCTCCTTTCCTATATAAACCCACCCAAGAACCCACTTACTCTTCACTCAAAGCCTTTATAGTTAGTCCCACATCTTACCTACTCTCTCTATAATCCTCCCAAGGCACCCCAATCTCCCAATAAGTCTCTCTCAAGCCCCTCCCAAGCCTTTGGGATGACACTTCCAAGTAAGGGATCCTCACTTTCCTCTCCTTTCAAATTCAAGCATCTTATTTGAAAGTAGTTATTTTAATTTCGAATGGTTATTATTTAATTATTTTATAATAATTATATTACTATAGATGTGATGTTATTTTAATGATTAATTATTTATCCTTCCTCATTTTGACCGTTACCTAAGCCGTTAACATGCCAAATTTCCGTAAGGGATTCTTACCTTTCTCTTTTTATCCAAGTTTCTTAATATTGTTATGCCCTTTTATTTTCAATTACAAATGTTTGGGTATTATTTATACCCTCCCCCATTCTTCCATATTTATTTTTTAATGATGATATACCCCTTTCTCTCTAATTAAATTCCTCTCATGTACACTTGTTACTATGCCGAAATTCCGAAAGGAATTTCCCACTCCTCATTTACATTCAAGAAATTCTTTTGTATCATGAATCTAAATTCCATTAAAATTGTTTGAAAATGTATCTATATGACCCCCTTACTTTCCATTTCATTTAAATATTATGAGACACCCATTTATCTCTCATCAACCATTTTTTATGAGTTCTTATATCACGTCGTTATGCTACCGAAATTGCACCGCGATTTTCCTAGCCAAAGTCATTGTGTAGTGAATACCATGCCCATTTCTCTATCAAGGGTATTAAATTTTTTTCACATTTACTTATTATTTAAATAGTTTCATGTATTAATTCCCCACTACTTTATCATGGAATAAATATTAATAAAAAATAACTTTCAGTCAGTAGTACCCCCGGTTTCGGGTACATAATCCCTTTCCTAACATTTTTTAATTTGGTGTGTTTTAAAATAGAGAGTTTCCATAAAATATATAGTTTCCATAAATTTGGATATTTCCATAATTTTGGTTGTTTCTATAAATTTGGATATTTCCCTAATGTTGGTTGTTTCCATAAATTTGGGTGTTTCCATAATGTTGGTTGTTTCCATAAATTGGGGTGCTTCCATAAAGTGTGATGTTTCATTAAAAAAATGTGTTTCTATAAAAAGGGTAAAGGTGAAGGATGGGAGAGTTTGGGGTTTTTATAAGGAGTGTTGGGACAATAATTAAGGTCACACGATCCATACACGGTTGGCACAAACCGTGTGGTCAAATCTTGCACAGAGGTCAAATCTAGATCCTATTTTCTAGGAGCTTGCTCGTTTTTGCTCTTTTTATTTAGTTTTGGATTAAAAACGACTCTAAATCAATATTAATCCCCCTATAATGCTTTATAAACCTTCCCACACGAGTTTAATCCATTCAGGAGCCTTCCCATGGTGATTTTGAGCCCGATTCTTGAGGTATGTCACCATTCTTTACGAATTTGTCATGATTTCTTTGATCTGCTTAGAGCTACTTCTACAATCTCCATTATTTCTCAAATATGAACATATATTGGGTATATATACATTTTTCTATGCCAAATATTTCAATTTTGAGTCGTTATCTTTCTAGGATAAGAGATCTAAGTCCGCTCTTAGAGAATCAACCCGCTTTCTTATGCGTTCTTTGTCTGTTGTTAAAGTTTTGTCAAGAACTTAGAGGTAGGTGGATTCAATCTCATATCCTCTTGATATAATTTATTGCATTAGATTAAAATTGGTTTATTTATCTTGAAATTCTTGAAAAAATATTCATTTGTGATGATTTATGGTTTTTGTGAAAGTGCGTGATCTTGGTGAATAGTTGTGCAAAAGGGGGTTTAATTTAAATGATGATTTTAAATTATGGATTTTTTAGAATTTCTAAATGTTTGATGAAAAGTGGTTTTCAATAGAAATTGTTTTCAATAAAAATAGTGTTTTATTGAAATGGTTTGGAGTTTAAATGGTTTGGTATTGAAATGGTTTTGACAGAAATAGTTTTCAATAAAAATGTGTTTTTATTGAAAGGTTTATTTTGGATTGATCGTTGGGCATATGTGTTGTGTGTTCATATTGAATATATGGGGTTTGTTTGAAATATGATCTTTTGGTCAGTTCCCAAGGCTTAATGGAACATGTGAATTACATATACAGGGCTTGGTTGAAATATGACCTTGTGCTCGGTGACAAAGGATTGATGGCACATGGGAAACAATTAACTTGTGATGACTTGGTAGATCGACAAGAAACTGCTCATGAGTATGGAACTGTCATAATGTAGCATGCATGGTTGGTTACATGGGTTTGAGAAATGGATGGGTATGCTGATATAGGGATATTGAGAAATGTTTTAAAGATTTTTTGGTTATTTTTCTAGAAAAATATCTTGCTGGAAAATTGGTCTCAATTGTACTTGTATGGTTTTGGTCATGAACAGTTTTGGAAACTTGTTTATATTTATTTATAAATTGATTTTGAGAATTTTTTTTATATAAATTGTTTTATATAATTGTTGATAACTCTTCTATCCTAGTGGCATGAGTAGGGAAGTCATTGGGGAAAACCTACTGAGTTTTATACTAACCCCTTCTTTGGCACTTTGGTGCTTTTGCAGATGTCGTATTCCGAGGCACATGTAACGGTAAGGCATACAATTGCTAGTGGTTCATGGTGATGATTGGGTGATGTGGTGGTTCTTGGAGCATGGAGCTTGGTGTGGAGCTATATAGTGTGTCTTGGTGTCTTTTGAGATTCTTGAGTTGTTTTTCCACTATTGTGTACTTTGATGTGTTTGACTAAAATGAAGTTGATTAGATGTATTTCAATTGTTCATGCATCATATAATAAATTTTTGGTTATGGTTGGTTAGTTCATTGGGTTATTCTTTAAAGGGTAAATCGTCCCCCACTTGTATTTTAAGACCTTCGACATTTATTTCCAGCCTTTGGCATCTTGGGGATGTCTCTTAAGGCCTAGTAATGACTCATTGTGCTCTCAAGCTAATTAGAATTGGTAGGTCATTGTACTCACGCATGAAATGAAATGATTAAGAAGGGTGTGCCCTGATAGTGCTCCAATGCATTGGTTAAAGTATAGTATCATGATACATCATGTGCAATGAGTGTTTAATCATGCTAATTCAAGTGAAATGATGGTTTACTCGTGCTTCATGTACAATGAGGGTTTACTCATGCTCCATGTGCAATGAGCCTTGGCTCATGATAATTCCATGTTCAGTGTTGTTGCCACATTTTCTTGTTATGATTATCATGCTTTATCATGAATTTATGTTCATTTTTCTATTGTGATCCATTAATATACCTATTGTATAACATGTATTATATTCCTCATGTTATTTCATGTTTATTCCCTTATGGGGATTTATAGCTCACCCTTTTCTTATTCATTTCCTCAGTTTATCCTATGCAATGCTAAGTACGAGGGAATGTAGTGGTCATGGAAAGGAAGTTTTCAATAAGATGTTGTTTTCTATGCCTTATGTTGTTATGTAATGTTCCTAAGCCCAAAATACACTAGACCTATCGATCTTCTGTGTTGTATCAAGTGAAGAGTTTATGTAATAAATCATGTTTATGTGTGTAATAAAAAGCAAGGTTGTCATACAACCAGTTGGGATTTTATAGCAGTTAGCTATTTCAGAGTAGAAATGTGATGACGTCGCGATGGATTCCATGATGAGTTTTCTGAGGTTTCCTCGAGGTAACAATGTTTTTTGGGTTGTTTTTGATAGGATTATGAAGGTCACACACTTCTTACCGATCAAGGAGACCTTCAATGTTGATGATCTCGAAAAGTTGTACATCTTAGAGGTGGTACAAATTCATGGGGTCATGCGCACTATCAATTCATATAGGGAAACCCTCTTTACATCTCGTTTCTGGAAAAGTTTTTAGAGGGAGTGGGGTACAGAGGTGCTTCTGAGCACTACATACCACCTTCAGACTGATGGTCAGTTAGAGCGTACAATACAGGTTCTTGAGGACATGTTGTGAGCATGCGTCCTAGATTTTGGGGGCTCTTGGGATAGGCACATTCCCCTAGCTGAGTTCTCCTACAATAATAGTTACCAAGTGACGATACATATAGCACCTTATGAGGCCTTATATGGTAGTCCATGTCATTCTCCCCTATGTTGGCTAGATGTAGGAGAGATAACTTTACTGGGACAACGTCTCATGCAGGAGACTTCTGAGTAAGTCCAGTTGATTCAGAAGCACATGGCTACTGCACATTCTTATTAGAAATCATACGCCAATAATCGCAGATGACCTATATATTTTGAGGTTAGGGATTGGGTTTTCTTGTTTGTTTCACTGAGGTTGGGACACAAGCAGATTAGGAGACATGGTAAACTTTCACTGAGATATGTCAGACCATTTGAGATTTTGGAGAGAGTCAGGTCGTTTTTCTATCGGTTGCAGTTACCTCATAGGTATCGAGCCATGCATGATGTCTTCCATGTATCTTAGCTACTCTTCTATCACTCAGAACTGTCTCACATTTTTCAACATAAGGTGGTTGAGCTTCAGGTTGATGCATGCTTTGAGGAGCATCAGATTCATACAGTTGACAGGAGCACGAAGGTTCATCAAGGTTGGCCAGTTCCTCTAGTACGAGTGCTATGGAAGCACAAATATTTACAGGATGAGACTTGGGAGATCGAGTAAAATATACTTTCTCAGTGGACGGAGTTGTTTTCAGATGAATCTTGACCACCCTTTAGAGTGAAATTCAGGGATGAATTGCTATAAGGGGGGAAGATTGTAAGATCCTGAGTTTTTGTTGAGGTATGAATCTTTATTTTCAGGTTAAATGTGTTTACTTTAATTTTTGTCTTAGACCCTAGGTTGGGATATGGGTTGGTTGGGTTGTTTTTGGGAAAGAAAGGAAAAAACAGACTGAAATCTGGCTGCAGTCCAGGTACACATAGTGTACTTGTCCTACACGCTGTGTACTTTCAGTACACGTTGTGTACTGGCCCGTCACGATGTGTAGTCAGTCTGGATAACATAAAATAAAATAAAAGGACAGTACACACCGTGTAATTTAGGTACACGCAGTGTACTTTCCCAACAGTTTTTTTAATAAAAGAGGCAGTAGCTTAATATTTTTATGGACATAAGTTTTTCCTCCATTTTTAGAGCCAAAACCACCCTAATATAGTTTTTCATATCTAGAAGCTGTCCGAACTCCGATTTGAGTGCCTTCTATCACATTGGAACTACATCGGTAAGTACTAGATTCCTTTTTAGTAATTATTGATTCTTTAGAACAATGAATGTGCTATTTGGATTTAGGTTTATATGACCTAATATCCCATTCATCATTCGTTATTCATATTTGTTTCAAACCAGGATGAATCTGGACTTGATACTGGATGATCTGTCTACTACCGAGGTGAGGTAGGTGGTCTATACTTTATTTAGGCTTTTCAGGTGCTTTTTTGGTGTTCATCTATTTCACCACCCATCATACTTTCTGACGAGGCCTTTTTTTTGAGTGAGTTTCTTATCATAGCTATAGTCAAACCAAGTGTGGATTCCCATAGGTTTTGTTTAGGTGCGTTGACACCCGTTTCTCATTTCAAGGTCACCCAAGGGGTGATCCTTAAGGAAATATTCTACTTATGACTATTTAAACCACCCAAGGGGTGTGTTCTTGTGGTTTCCTAGTTAGAGTAATCCCTTATCCACATTGATAGCTTGAGTGGCTTGTTTAAGAGATTTACTGCCTCCTTGATCATTTAATATCGTGTTATGCCTTATCTATTTTGATAGTTTGGAATGTTAAATGGATAATATGGGTGGGTATACCTATATGTAAATGACTAATGGAATGTTAAATGGTTAATATGGGAGGGTAGGATCATATGATTTTTTTGATAAATGGTTTTCATGATTGGGTATACTCATGGCTTGTGCAGGTTGATTTGAGTGGGTATACTGACATGGAATGAATGTTTAATTTGAATGCTTGAATGTTTGAATGAATGGTTTTGGAATGTGGTAGTGGACACCTTGGGTTGACTCTGCCCCTTGGGTATTAATTTGATGGTATTCCTTGGGACTTTCTACCCTGTGGATCCATATTTCTTGGGCTCATGTAGGAATTTCTATTGACATGATCCTAGGACCCTAACCAGTGCCTAACCGAGTTTCCACCAGGGGTGCCCATGAGACTCGATGGGATTAATTGGACAAGCTCCTTGAATATGGACCTCCATATGGTCTATATATATTATATGGATGCCTTGGTATACTGATACCATGGATCCAACCTTTGAGGTCTACATTTAACTATACAACGTGGTTGTGGGATATTTGAATTCACTATACGGTGTGGCCATGGGATACATGACTTCTTTATACAGTGTGGATATGGTTTCATGATACATATGGATATAAAAAATAGATGTGTGACTCTCTTTTATGCTTTTTTAGAGTTTCCTTATTAGGAGTTGACTCTCTTTTTTAGGTATCCTTGGGGGATGTTTGATTTTACTTATTACAGTAGACTTATGCCACGAGTATACACACTTACTTTACTGGTTGTTTACACTTGCTAACACTTTTTTAGAATTGATTTTAGAACTATATAGACCTAGGTGGTTTCCTACTGGGATGTTTATCTCACACCCTATTTGGGCCTCTTTGGGGACCCAAACAGATTATATGGTTGCAGATGATGATAGGAGAGAGCACCCTAGTACAAGTTGTTCACTGTGGCTTTGGAGTAGAGGAGCATAGGACCAAGTTGAGGCTTGAGATGTTAGGATAACATTTTGGTCTTTTGTTTTTTTGGTATACTTGAATTTTATTTTAATCTAATATTCTGGATAATTTCTAGATACTTGTACCATCTGTATCATTTTTTGTATATGAGAAATTTATGGTTATTATTATGTATTCCTATATTACTTGCCTTACTTTATGTTGACTGCTATTTATTTAACTTATGATATTTATATTATGTTTTAATTCCAATTTGATACTCTAGTAATGAGGGAATAGTCTCCCCAATGACTCATCTAGGCCCCCACTTCTTTTTAGTAGCCTCTGGTATTTGGGGAGATGCGCTTGAGGCCATGTTGACAATCGGGTTTGAAGCACCATTTTGGGTGGCATCTGGGTCTGGGAAGTTACACAAATAGATAGGTGATGACTAAAATATTAAATATTAGTATTAATATTATATTTTTGTTTGGTAAAACTTAGTCCTACGCAAGCCATGTCCTTTAATACCTGAATAATACACTCTAATTTCCCGTCTTTCTGTGGGTGAAAAGCTGTACTCAGAAACAACTGCATACCAAGAATCTTATATAATCCTTTATTGATTAGAGAAGTAAAAAACGATTTATGATATGAAAATATACTCATAAAACCCCATGAAAATATAATATCTCTCGAATGTACATATCTCCCAATAGATCAACTGCGAGAGTTTCCCAGATTGGCAAGAAATGGGATACTTTTGTCAACCAGTCCATAATCACACATATCACATCATTATTCTAAGGGATCCTTGGAAGAACCAAAAAAAATACATGGTAATGTCATCCCAATTACATTAAAGAATGGTAACCAGATGTAACAACCCACTCGGTCATTGATGCTTGGACTTAATCTTCTGACGAGTGTAGCATCATGTCACAAAACCCACAATCTCCCTTTTCATTCCTGACCACCAATATTGTCGATATATGTTATGATACATTTTTGTTAATAAAGGATAAAACAAATACTTTTATTAATTAAACTCACACATCATTTCCTCACACATACACTTAGGCACAAAAAATGGCCCTGAACATAGATTATCCCATCCTCATCTATAATCTAATCAGGAGGTATCTCCCCACCTTCAAAACTACCCCTCAACGCTAGACACTCTAGGTAATCATAATACCAGTCCTTGATCTAGCATATAAGTATATAATACACTAATAATGATACTATTTTCATCTTTTCCTAGTCTTTGTGAACCTCAATGTGAATATCAAAAAACAAAGTCATCATATTCCATTCAGAACTAGACTCCTAAACTACCTGAGTCTGTGTCTTCCAGATTAATGCTTTAACAACACTATTTCACATACCAAGAATATAGGCTAGATTAAAGTCACAAACCTTAATATACTTGACCCATCTCCATTTCTATATATTTAAATCTTAATGCGAAAAGATATACTCCATTATTTTTTGGTGAGTATACAAAATAAAACCTTCTCCCAATAGGTAATAATTCCAACAATTTAAGGCATAAGCCTCCATGGACAACTCGAGATCATGAAAAAGATAATTTCCTTCATGTTCCATCAACTATAATGATTCATATTCCATGAATTTATTTCTCTGCATCTCCATTTCCCTAATTCCAATACCAAATGCATCACAAAACATGTTATAATCCTCACCCGACTCAGGTAGGATTAAAATTTGTGTAGTAGTCAAACATTTCATTAAGTCCCAAAAGAAATTATCAAATGATCCAGACCATTCAAACTTGATCCCCTTCTCAAACAAGCCTAAAACTGGGGATTAAAAATGTTAAAAGTCTTGGATGAATCTCTGATAATAGCCCGATAAGCCCAAAAATCTCCAGATATCAAAAAATATTCTTAGGATACTCAAAAAAAATACATCAACATTCTATGGGTCTACTGGAACACCTTACTAATAGATTATGTGACCTAATAAATATACCTTGTCAATCTTGAATTGACAGTTAGATAGCGTGGAATATATCATATGCTCTCTCTATATACTCTGGATGATGTCAAGATGTTTGTAATGATCATGATGAGTCTTAGTACACTAAGATGTCATCCACAGAAACAACGAAAAACTGATCTAGGTATGGTTGAAATATTTGGTTCATTAAGTCCATGAATATAAAATGGGCATTCTTCAATCCAAATAGCATTAAAATGAACTCATACATGACATAAATTCTCATGGAAGCATTCTATAGTATATCAGAAGATCTCACTATCATATGGTGATACCATGATATTAGATCAATCTTAAAGAACACATAAGCTCCTGTCAACTGGTCTAAGAGATCATCATTGCATGAAAGTGGATACTGATTCTTAGTTGTCATCCTGTTTAACTTTGATTAATCAACAGTTAAATGCAAGGTCTTATTAGCCTTCTTAGAAAAGAAAACCTGAGAAACCCAAAGTGATACACTCGGATTGATAAACCCCTTCTTTATTAATTCTAGTAGATTAATATTAATCTCTTAAAGATTTTTTGATGTCATATGGTAAGGTGTAATATAAACTAACTCATCTCCCCGAATAAGATCAATTTTAAACTCAACATCTCTCTCAGGTGGCAACCCTCAGAAATCCTTAAGAAAAATGTCTTGAAACTAGTCCACATGGGTGGAAGGGCACTATGTTTAACACCACCATCATCCAAAAAATACTTGAAACCTAGGTGGTGATCTCCCTTAGTTTCTGATGAACAAGACCTACATGGAATTCCAAGATGTACCATTCTTCATGATGAACATAACTACCACCCTCGAGAGATGTAAAGGTTACTATCCAATGGTAATAGTCTATGTGGTATCAGTGTGATACTAGCGAATCCACACCCAAAATAAAGTCAAAACCTGACATTTCGAGTATGTAAAGATCCCAAAGAAAATGATACAAACAACCTTTAGAGTAAACCAATTGCATAAACATATTTCCATCGATCACACACCTAGTGTTGTATCGATCATCATAACCCCACATATAAATCCCATCACTAGACTCAATTCATTCACAAGTTGAGAAAATATAGAATAATATGAGGCTCATTTACCAATTAAAGTTCTAGAAAGTGTAGAAGATACATGAATATTAACTCTAACTATTGATGGTATAGCCTCAATATCCACAAGTGTAGGTTGAACTATATTAAACTGACCTATCCCTATGCCCTGTACTGCAATATGATCTCCATGCATCACACTATTCTTTTGATATGGGTGATCTTACCCTGAGGTGCCATGTCCACTACTTAAACTAGCATGACCAGTAGTACTTCGACTTCCAGACTAGTATAGTGTAGAAGATCCCATTCTAACACTATGGTTCAGTCCATCACCTATATCACTACCCATTTATCATGGATTCCTATAGAATTGTTATATATTCCCCATATTTCCAAAAACTTGACACTCTATCAGTGTTTGGGGACATTGTTTCTGAAAGTGACCCATCCTACCACACTGATGGAAAATCACTCGAGTATTTCCCTAATCAACATATCCTTATCCATAGTTATCCCATTTTACACTTCCCTGGTTAATTTTCTCATAGAGAAACTTCATACCCTCAAATAATGTACCTACTGACCATCTAGTAGAAACTATCTATCTTATACTGGAAGCCTCTATTAGGTTCCCCTTATAAATGAGAGCTTGATTCACCACCTAGATAGACTTATCCAGCCAAAATATATTAACCCATAACTTAATATCACATTTAAGTCCATCCTAGAAACATTTCCATAGAGTTTTCTCATCCCCTACCAGTATTGGGACAAAGTTCTCCAATTCTGTCAAGAGACCAACATAGTCCATGATAGACATACTTCCCTGGGTCAACCACATAAACTTTGTCTCCCTCTCTTGCCTTAGTACCTCTAGGTAAAAGTGTTCCAAGAACTTCTGTCACACCCCGACCCATTAGTATAGATTTATTTAATTATTTTCAGCCTTAAATAATTTTTTTCTGTGGTTTGAGTGTGTCCCAAATGAATTGTTTCTTTGGGTTATGTTAAAACGTGAACTCTTCGGTGTCGACGTCGTCGGGCGCATGGGCAGAGCGTGAAGTTGGAAACGCATGACCTCGCCCTAATAGATGCGCATCCCGTTTTCTTTGTAAAATTGAAATAACATATTTTGTATTCAAAATGCACATTAATTAGAGTGTCCTTTAAAATTTTATTGTGTTAAGAATTTTATTTTTATATTATGACTAATTTTATTATCTTTAAATTTTATCAATGTGTTGTCATTATTATCATTATAATTGTCATTCTAATTATTATGATTAAATTGAGGTTAATTAATGAAATTACTAGAAACTATTTTATTGTTGAATTATAATGATTATTATTTAATTCATTATTATTTATTTAGTAGGAGTTTAAAAGTATATAAATACACTAATATATAGATATAGATAATATTTTAGTTGTTTTTATTTATTTATTTGATTTATTTTATTGATATTATTATTTTTATTATTTATTACACCTCCTTTTTTAGGGTTTTTAGAAACCCTTTTCTTCCCCCCCCCCCGCTTTTCCTTTCTTCTCCGTGCACCACCCCCCTGGCCTTGGCCTCCCTTGCTTTCTGCTCTCCCTTGCTTCCTGCTCTCCCTCTCTTCCTGCTCTCCCGCTTTTCCTTTCCAGTGCCCCTCCTCCGGCCCCCCTTGCTGCGTTGCCTCCCCGGTCCTCCTACCCTTTGTGCCTCAAAGGCTCCCGCACCCTGCCCTCGCCCCGACTAGCCTCCGCTTTTCCCCCCTACCAAGCTTCTCCCCAGTGCACCATCCGCCCCCCGCGCCCCCCAGCACACGGCCAGCCTCCTACAGCCAGCTCCCGCACTGCACTTCTCACCTCCGCCTGTGCCCGCTTCTCCACCCGCTAGGTGACCTCCCCTCTCCGACGCTCGCTGCCTCCGGCTCCGCCTCACCCCTACAAGCCCTCCGACCTAGATCTGGCGAGCCCCACCGCCAGCCAGCAACCTCCCTCCCCTCACCCTGGCCCTCGTTTCTTCCTCCTCTCCAGCGTCGAGTTCCCCCTCGGTCCTGCCTCAGCCCGCGCAACCCAGCACCTCCACTGTCAGCTCACCCTCAACTCCCCTGCACCCCAACACTGTTCCCCCCCCTCCTGCACGCTGCTGCTGCCTGGCGCCCCCGACTCCCCTGCATGCACCGCACCCTGCCAGCGTAGGACCCCTTGCCTCCTATTCTTCTCCCCCTGCAACTAGTGTTGCTCCCCACTGAATGGTTTGTTTTATTTTTTTTACTTTTATTTTTAATTTATTGTTATTATTATTATTGTTATTATTATTATTATTGTTACTATTATTATTATTATTATTATTATTATTATTCTCATTATTGTTATTATTATTATTATTATTGTTATTATTGTTATTATTATTATTATACATATTATTATTATTGTTATTATTATTATTATTGTTGTTATTATTATTATTATTATTACTATTATTATTATCATTCTCATTATTGTTATTATTATTATTATTATTATTGTTATTGTTATTATTATTATTATTACTATTATTATTATTATTCTTATTATTGTTATTATTATTATTATTATTATTATTATTTTCATTACCATCTTACTCTGGTTGGAGTATGGTTTTTAGTTGATGGTGGGTTTTTATTGGTTGGTTTAGGATTTTTAGGACCCGCACAGGGCGTTTTCGAGCGAGCATCGTCATCATGCCTTGTTTTCGAGGTTTCCTCATCGTCGCACCTTGGTTCTGACGTTTCTTTGTTGTCACAAATCGATCTCGAGGTAGGTTCCCATTTCACTGCTTTTAAAATTTAAGTTGCTTTATTTCCTACTGTTTGCACCCTATATAAAAACATATGTGCTAAATATTATTATGCAATTTAAGATTAACTCATTTATCATGCAACGTTATAATTCAATTCATACATTGCGAAAATGGTGTTGTTTTGTTATGACTGCCCACGATAGTTTTTCAATTAAATATTTTATTGATTTTAATAAATGAGAAGTAACATAAGATCATTTTTTAAATGATTATTTGGTATAAAAAGAGCCATTTATTTTATACATGACGCTTGGAATATTTTCTTGATGAGCGGACACCCAATAATGAAAGAATGCCCATTTGGCTTTTAAACATAATTCAAGGAATATCAAATAGAGTTTTGGTTTAATGATAAATGATTTCTTTTGAAGCGTGAACAAGTACTTTGGCTCTTTTGCGAAATTGCCCGGTTGGATATTAAAGTTTATTTGGAAAAAAATAAAATGGTTTGGTTTGGTTTTATAAAAAATGTTGGCAGCCTATGAAGTAGTGTTTTGGGGGTTCTTTAAATGGTTTTAAACTGGGTTTTATCTTATAAAGAAGTGGTACTTTTTTTAGAGTAGTGATTATGAAATGTATTACATGCCCGTTTGGCAGTTTATGGAAATCGATGAAAATGTTTTGATAAAAAACCCTCCTAGGACAACTCTCATGCCTTGGTTGCAATTGATTGTTTGGGAGGCCACGCTTAGAGGCTCCTAGGTACTTGATTAGTTTAAAGGCAAGCGGTTGTTCCATGGAGTGACTCGGGGTGATGCATGTTGTGCTTTATATATACATACGATTGGATGCTCAGCTGGCATCAGTTGGCTCACCCCCTTTTCAAACACGTGAGACATGGGAATCTGGAATATTGAGAGAATATTCTAAGAATGATTACTGCACTGGTAGGTTATGGTACTGACCAGTGGCCCATAGTAGGTGGATATATTGGGTTTATTACTATGTGATTTTCCCTCGACCTGCCTGAGAGAGGATGTTTGAGCGTATTGTGCATTTTGATTTCATCGTGACATGTCGATAAGGATGATTTATCATGTATTGGTGTCTTCTAGTTTATTCTAGATCTCCTAGGTTCACCCATGTCTATTCGGCTTTTTTTTTTCTTGTATTAGTGATTATGATGCTCATATGTATTCCTACATTTCCCTTGCTGGGTGTTTTACCTTGTGCTTTTCTTGTGTTTTTTTCCTTGGAAAGTGGTAATTTTCTTTTGATTAGGTTTCAAAAAATTGGTTTTAAAATGAAAGTGTTTAATACTCTTTGTACAAATTTCAAAATGTAAACATCACTTTCCCTTTCTAAAAATTCATTGACACTAATGAGATGAACCCAAATTTAGAAATGGTTAAGGGAAATGGTTTGTACTTTTTTTTATATAAAATGTTTATAAAAAACATACTTTTATAGATTGTAGTTCAAAATTGAAATGATGCTTCTTTTATTTTAAAGGTAGTGCATTGGGAATAGATATCAAGCTAGCCTACTGAGTTTTAATACTCATGCCTATAGTTATTTTCTCTTTTTAGTGTTTGTTCAGGATTTAGCTTGAGTGCGCTCGCCTAGGGCGACGCTTGATCGCTGAGTCAGAGAGCAACCCATGAGGTTGCACAGAGTTAGTTCGGACGTCATGTTTGGTCAGTTTTATTTTTCTTCTTTTACTTTTTAGTCACTTTATTTGGTTTATCTATTCTTCACTGCTCTGTATTATCTCTACTATTTTATTTAATTATATTGGGCGAAATCGTTCCCACAACCTATGTTGATGCCCTGGCGCTTGTCGCCAGCCCGGGAGGATCGGAAACGCCTCTCGGGCCATGTCGCGGACCAACTCGGGTGACCGGTTCAGGGTCGACCCGGGTTGGTTCGTGAAAAAATGGTATCAGAGGAGGTCGGATCCTAGAATACCTCACTTTTTAGAGTGCCCTTTTGTTATTTGGGATATTAAGGTAGATGGAGTAGGATTGTCAGGACTTGAGGGGTAGGTGCGAGAAGAGCGTCGCGAACTCTTGCTCGTTCTGATCCTCAGGTTTCCCTGGGAAGTCCGGTTTAATTTGTTTATTTGGGTTTTTATGGAAAAATGTTTTGCGATTGGGATACGACAAAGGGAGTTGGACTAATAGTTCTAAGATGCATGGCCTGGAAAGCTAAGCAGAGCTAGGAGCATGGTCCAAGAAGGCTCTCTGTGTTGGTGATGTGTTTGGCATATGGCCGCCACCCATATGGTCAAGTCACCCACGGACACTAGTTCCCTGTTGAGTTATTTTGGGTTTCCTTCAATTTATGAAAGTGGTTTGAATTAGAAAAAAAATTGATTTTTGAAAAAAATGGTTTTTTGAAATGACATGTTTAATTTGTGGATTATTTTAAAATAAATGGTATGAATGATTTATTTTTGGAAAATTAAGTTTCTTTGTTTTGTCCTCGGTGTTCCTATGAGTGCTCACATACATAGTGGTATGTTGGAAACATGGGCGGATTTCTGGTATGGTGGATGGATGCCCGGGGTGGCACACATACATGCATGTGAGTGAGACTCTAAGGGAAACCAATGGAGAGGGTTTAACCCACCAAAAATTGTTTTAAATTAAATATGTTTTCAAAGAGAAAAGTTTTGATGTTATGATAACTTTATTTCTTGTTTTTTGAGATTATCACCTATGCATTGTTTGATTTTGAGGTTTTTTTATTCACTCATTGAGTCGGCCTTGATTGAGGTTTTTGAATTTTCTTGTGTAGTAGTTATCCCTTTGAATCTTCGATGGGTGATCGTAGTGTGGTTGATCAGCCTAAGAATTTTATGCTAGAGTTTCAGAAGCTAGATCCACCTCTCTTTTATGGTCAAGAAGAAAATTCCGTAGTAGAGGAGTGGATGTAGAAGATTGAAAGGGAATTTAACCTCATTGAGTTTCCCGAGTCGTTGAAGGTCAAGTTTGCGACCTTAATTCTTGAAGGTTCACCGTGGATGTGGTGGAAGTCAATGTCTCAGAACAAGCCCCATCAAGAGCTTACTTGGGAGTTTTTCAAGACCTCGTTCATTCGACAGTATTTCTCTGAAGAAGAAAGAGTGAGGAAGGGGATGGAGATGTGTGGTCTACAACAGAGTGACGGATCCATGATGGAATATTTCCATCTCTTTGTGGAGATGGTCCCTTATGACTCAGGGTATGCCATGAATAACCCCATGAAGGCTTGACGCTTCGAGGCGGGTCTCCGCCCTGATCTACAGTCGAAGGTGTCAGATTCCTACCTAACTTCTTTTGTCGATGTGGCGAGACGAGATTTTCATGTCGAAGCCGCAATGGCAGGAGTGCTCGAAGTAGTCCTCCCTCATTCGATCCCTATGATCAGTGGTGAAGATTCTGTAAAGGAGATGAGTAAGAAAATGAAAGTGTATGGAGCAGGTCGTGGAATCAAGAGGCCTCGGGATCTTTCATCAACCTCTTAGAAGCGAGAGATTATTGTGTGTTATCAGTGTGGCAAGCGGGGTCACAAGAAGCCTTCGTGCCCAATCGCTCCAAATCCCTACCAGGCATTTGGATTCCTGGGTCACTTGCGACGATTTTTTCAGGGTGTTGTAAGAAAGTGTCACAGTGGAAGTTCTCAGAAGTAGTGTGTTGTTGGGACTTTGTTCAAAGTTTCTGGTGTAAGTTTCCTTTCAGTGTAAGTGATATTTTATCATTGCAGTTGTACTGATGGTGTTTTGGGTTTTGACATGTATGGGATGTTGTGGGTCTTTTGATGAACTATGGTTTTCAGTGTCATTATGTTTTTTTTCATCTTTAAAATCTTGTCCTTTCATCTGTCAGATCAAAAGATGTATGTTTCTCATTGGGATTATCAGAACCTGACTGCGAGGTAGAAGATGCTTCATCCATCAGAGCTCCAGCCAAAAGGTCTCGGAGTGAATCCGTCGCATAGTCAGGAACCCTCGGGGAATTTTAAGGAGTCTGGTTAAAGTTGTGCCTCTACAATGTGGTGAGATAGTTCTGGTGTTGCTGCTCTGGTTTCTCTATCGTTGTAGTTTTCCTCTTGTTGCAAAGTGCATGATGGACTTATCCCTTGTGCAATGTTGGTAATTGTTCCTTTTGGATGCAATTTGCTGATCAGTGACCTTCCGTGGGACATCCACATGAATCAGTTGTGACTTCAGTTTGTATCCATCCTGAAGTGATGGGTCGTGAGTAGTTGTACGTCATAGTTTCATTGATCCAGTCCTTGGGTCCTCCCTCCCCGCTCGAGGGGTTAGGGTTTTTAGTTTGTGCAAAGTATCCATTTAAGATTCTATCCCTTTCGGACAGGAGTAAGTGGTTTAAAGGTCCTTGCTATGCTCTTTATAGCTTGAGTAAGGCCTGGTGCAGGTATATGTTGGTTTTATGGTTGGGAACTAGTAGGTTGGTTCTTTATGGTGGGGAGGCCCACCGTCTCTTTTGTTGTTCTCTTAAGTCATTATCGAATGCTAGTTGAGTTCTTATGGTGGGGAGCCCGTTCAGGCCTCCCCTATGTTGGTGATTTATTTCGAGCAATGATGTTCAGTCCTGCTGGAAGTTGGTGTGATGTCCTTGGGATAAGAGGTTGGATCGTGTTGTGTGGAATCCCTAGGTGTTTATCGATCGACTCGATAGTGTTGTGGATTTATGGGGGCAGAAAGCGTTATAGTGGGGAGAATTTTCACAACCCGACCCATTAGTATAGATTTATTTAATTATTTTCGGCCTTAAATAATTTTTTTCTATGGTTTGAGTGTGTCTCGGATGAATTGTTTCTTTGGGTTATGTTAAAATGTGCGCTCTTCGGTGTTGACGTCTTCAGGCGCATGGGCGGAACGTGAAGTTGGAAACGCACGACCTCGCCCTAATAGCTGCGCATCCCGTTGTCTTTGGAAAATTGAAATAAAATATTTTGTATTTAAAATGTGCATTAATTAGAGTGTCCTTAAAATTTTTATTGTGTTAAGAATATTATTTTTATGTTATGACTACTTTTATTATCTTTAAATTTTATCTTCATGTTGTCATTATTATCATTATAATTGTCATTCTAATTATTATGATTAAATTGAGGTTAGTTAATGAAATTACTAGAAACTATTTTATTGTTGAATTATAATGATTATTATTTGATTCATTATTATTTATTTAGTAGGAGTTTAAAAGTATATAAATACACTTATATATAGATATATATAATATTTTAGTTGTTTTTATTTATTTATTAAATTTATTTTATTGATATTATTATTTTTATTATTTATTACCCCTCCTTTTTTAGGGTTTTCAGAAACCCTTTTCTTCCCCCCCTCTTTTCCTTTCTTCTCCGTGCGCCGCCACCCCCTGGCCTTGGCCTCCCTTGCTTCCTGCTCTCCCTTGCTTCCTTCTCTCCCTCTCTTCCTGCTCTCCCGCTTTCCTTTCCAGCACCTCTCCTCTTGCCCCCCTTACCGCGTTGCCTCCATGATCCTACTGCCCTTTGTGCCTCAATGGCTCCCGCACCCTGCCCTCGCCCCGACTGGCCTACGCCTCGCCCCCCCTACCCGGCTTCTCCCTGATGTGCCATCCGCACCCCGCGCCCCCCAGCATTCGGCCAACCTCCTGCAGCCAGCTCCTGCGCCCCACTGCTCACCTCCGCCTGTGCCTGCTTCTCCACCCGCTAGGTGACCTCCCCTCTCCGGCGCTCGCTGCCCCCGGCTCCGACTCGCCATTACAAGCCCTCCGACCAAGCTCCGCCGAGCCCCGCCGCCGGCCAGTAACCTCCTTCCCCTCACCCTGGCCCTCGTTTCTTCCTCCTCTCCAGCGGCGAGTTCCCCCTCGGTCCTGCCTCATCCCGCGCAGCCCAACACCTCTGTCGTTGGCTCACCCTCGACTCCCTTACACCCCGGTGCTATTCCCCCCCTCCTGCATGCCACTACTGCCTGACGCCCCGACTCCCCTGTATGTGCCGCGCCCTGCCAGCGCAGGACCCCCTGCCTCCTATTCTTCTCCCCCTACAACCAGTGCTGCTCCCCGCTGGATGGTTTGTTTTATATTTTTTACTTTTATTTTTACTTTTATTGTTATTATTATTATTATTACTCTTATTATTATTATTCTCATTATTGTTATTATTATTATTATTGTTATTATTATTATTATTGTTATTATTTTTATTATTGTTATTATTATTATTATTATACATATTATTATTATTGTTATTATTATTATTACTGTTGTTATTATTATTATTATTATTATTCTCATTATTGTTATTATTATTATTATTATTATTATTATTGTTATTATTATTATTATTATTACTATTATTATTTTTATTATTCTTATTATTGTTGTTGTTATTATTATTATTATTATTTTCATTACCATCTTACTATGGTTAGAGTATGGTTTTTAGTTGATGGTGGGTTTTTATTGGTTGGTTTAGGATTTTTAAGACCCGCGCATGGCGTTTTTGAGTGAGCGTCGTCGTCGCGCCTTGTTTTCGAGGTTTCCTCATCATCACACATTGGTTCTGAGGTTGATTTTTCGTCACACATCGATCTCGAGGTAGGTTCCCATTTCAATGCTTTTAAAATTTAAGTTGATTTATTTCCTGCTGTTTGTGCTGTATATAAAAACATATGTGCTAAATATTATTTTGCAATTTAAGATTAACACATTTATCATGCAATGTTATAATTCAACTCATGTAGTGTGAAAATGGTTTCGTTTTTTATGACTGCACATGATAGTTTTTCAATTAAATATTTTATTAATTTTAATAAATGATAAGTAACATAAGATCATTTTTTTAAATGATTATTTGGTGTAAAAAGAGCTGTTTATTTTATACATGACTCTTGGAATATTTTCTTGACGAGCAGACACCAAAAAATGAAAGAATGACCATTTGGATTTTAAACATAATTCATGGAATATAAAATAGAGTTTTGGTTTAATGATAAATGATTTCTTTTGAAGTGTGAACAAGTACTTTGGCTCTTTTGAGAAATTTCCCGGTTGGATCTTAAAGTTTATTTGGAAAAAAATAAAATGGTTTGGTTTGGTTTTATAAAAAATGTTGGCAGGCTACGAAGTAGTGTTTTGGGGGTTCTTTAAATGGTTTTAAGCTAGGTTTGGTCTTATAAAGAATTGGTGCTTTTTTTAGAGTAGTGATTGTGAAATGCATTACATGCCCGTTTGGCACTTTATGGAAAGCGATGAAAATGTTTTGATAAAAAAACCCTCCTAGGAAAACTCTCATGCCTTGGTTGCAATTGATTGTTTGGGAGACTGCGCTTAGAGGCTCCCGGGTACTTGAGTAGTTTAAGGGCAAGAGGTTGTTCCATGGAGTGACTCGGGGTGATTCCTGTTGTGCTTTATATATATATATATACAATTGGATGCTCGGCTGGCATCAATTGGCTCACCCCCTTTTCAAACACTTGAGACATGGGAATATGGAATATTGAGAGAATATTCTAAGAATGATTGCTGCAATGGTAGGTTATGGTACTGACCAGTGGCCCATAGTAGGTGGATATATTGGGTTTATTACTATGGGATTTGCCATCGACCTGCCTGAGAGAGAATGGTCGAGCGTATTGTGCATTTTGATTTCATCGTGACATGTTGATAAGGATGATTTCTCATGTATTGGTGTCTTCTAGTTTATTCTTGATCTCCTAGGTTCACCCATGTCTATTCGGCTTTTGTTGCTTGCAGTAGTGATTATGACGCTCATATGTATACCTACATTTCCCTTGCTATGTGTTTTACCTTGTGTTTTTCTGGTGTTTTGATTTCCTTGTAAAGTGGTAAATTTCTTTTGATTAGGTTTCTGAAAATTGGTTTTAAAATGAAAGTGTTTAATACTCTTTGTACAAATTTGAAAATGTAAAAATCACTTTCCCTTTCTAAAAAGTCATTGACACTAATGAGATGAACCCAAATTTAGAAATGTTTAAGGGAAATGGTTCATACTTTGTTTTTATGTAAAATGTTTAGAAAAAAATATTCTTTTATAGATTGTAGTTCAAACTTGAAATAATGTTTCTTTTATTTTAAAGGTAGTGCATTTGGAATAGATATCGGGCTAGCCTACTGAGTTTTAATACTCACGCCTATAGTTATTTTCTGTTTTTAGTGTTTGTGCATGCTTTAGATTGAGTGCGCTTGCCTAGGGCGATGCTTGATCGTTGAGCCGGAGAGCGACCCGCGAGGTCGCATGGAGTTAGTTCGGATGTCGTGTTTGGTCAGTTTTATTTTTCTTCTTTTCCTGTTTAGTCACTTTATTTGGTTTATCTATTCTGCGCTGCTCTATATTATCTCTGCTGTTTTATTTATTTATATTGGGTGAAATCGTTCCCACAGCCTCTGTTGATGCCCTAGCGCTTGTCGCCAGCCCTGGAGGATCGGGAACACCTCTCGGGCCATGTCGCGGACCAGCTCGGGTGACCAGTTCAGGGTCGACACAGGTTGATTCGTGAAAACTTCTCCTAGAAGTCTTTCCATACCATTATTTTTAACTGCTCATCTTGAGGCTGTATATCCACCAGTTCTATGTCGATTCTCACCACATATAAGTATACATCTTGACTCTTTTCTCCATAGGAGTCTCTAAATGGTCAAGGATTTTATGGATAGACTCAATCCAGAAATTATCTTCATTAGGTATACCCTCTCCGATGAAGTTTGGGGGGTTCTGCAACTAGAAATCCCATGTCAGACCAGACACATTCTTTATAGCCTAACATGGGTATCTATCAATGAACTGACTAAAGTGAGAAAAGATCTCATGGAACTACTCACCCAATTATTCACCCAAAACTATCGAGGCCTCTTATTCTACTGATGGAGGATAATTTCCACCAATGTAATCCTTTCATCCTATTAATAAAAATCATCATTGAGGAACATATCTACAATGAAAAACACATTTCTTAGGACACATGACACATTATTAATGAATTTTAACAAGATATATTCACATAAGTCCATAAAAAGTCATCCATCATACACCACCCCACGATCAAAACTGATGAAATATCAAAAACCCTTAATCATCCCTAAACTGGGACCATAACCAATAGGTCAGAGGATTGAAACCTCACTTTAATACCACTTTGTAATTTCCTAACCTGGGTTCCACATACCGGTGCCCCAAGTTTGTTCATTATGTGATCTCAGGCATACATCCCCCTATGCCAAAGGCTATTGACTAGAAAAAGGGATTGGGATGTAATATTTGAATAATATACCCTCTTTATTAAAGTAGCACAAAAATATAATAATAAAAAATAAAACCCAAATAATAATATTCAAATGATAATAACCAATAACCAATAAAGACCAACATCACATGATAATATGAAAACATGGAAAATGACCATAAATTGAAGTAGTAAATATGTCATGCCATATATGTGTCATATGAATAATAAAAAAACAAAAAGACACACTAAAACCTCCCAAGAGATTCCTAATATCATTTCTGGTTTCCTCATCCATGCTTTGTCCTGAGTCCTAACTCAACCATATAAAATAGGGCTCTTGCCCTTATCCTTTCCTACAAACATGAAGTTTTTTTGGGTACCAATCAGGCTGCCTGTAACACCCCAAGATTTTATGAAAAATATTCTTTTAATTTCATTGATGTCTTGTGTTGTAAGCTACAACAAGATTACCTTGCGCTATACACAACACCGTATGAGCTTGTAGTATACACAACACTATTCTTGGATCATGTTACACACAATTTTGATAGTAGTTATTCTACGAAACATTGAGTATATATATATATATACTCAATGTATAAATGAAATATGGTCAGATTATATTATATGAAACAACGAAGGAGTCTTTCACAACACGCAACCCTGACTTGGCTAGCATTACACACAATCACGACCTTCCTCGATAGCGTGTGTTGTACGTAATACCAAGTTTCACTAAACAACGATATATGGTTATAATATTATTATGAACTAGCCGTTATGAATAGTATCAACTACATTTTTAATTTTATAACATTATTATTCATCTTACACATTTTCTAGAACATGGTATGAGAACAAAATCAATTTTTCGAGTAAAATAAGTATTTTTAAAAAAATATAGTTTTGCCGCCTTTTGATGACGCACCTACCTTAAATCTTGTTTTTGACATGTCTATAAGTTCAATTTGACAAAATAAAATTATTCTTTGGAATCAGGATATAAAAATTTACTTTGGATAAATTTTTCATATTATTCTGATAACTTTCATATTTTAATGAATAGTAAAAACACGCTATATTTTAATTAAAAACAACTTTTTTCATCGCAATAATTTATATGGTTAGATTATCTTTTTAATTGGTTTTAAAGTTTAATTAGAATATATTTTTACCATTTAATCCAATGTTGTTCATTGGAATTAATTTCACTTTGAAATTGGATATAAACAAGTATCAATCTTTTGATTGTTTTTGTTTCTTAAAAACATGCTATTTGTTTTGATAACGGGAATTAAATTTAAAATTAATTAATTCCACTTATATGTTATGAATTTGGAAAAATATACATCAATTTTGAATTCGGAATATCAAATAATGCTGAGGCTTAATTTTTGGTATTTTTCTGAAAAACTTCAATTTTTGATGAATAGTGAAACCACATAGTGGTAGTTAAAAAACTAATTTTTTTTTAATTTAAATTAAATTTTACAACTTCTGTGAATTTAATTTCCAAAATATGAGAGACACGGTTAATATCAAGGACTAAAATGTGGTTCAATGAGATGAAAATAATTTTTTGGTGAATTGTAACTTTTTACTTTTTTTACCACGGTTAAAAGTAAACAGGGTAATTAAGGGTAAAAATGATATTATTATTACCCTAACACATATTATAATTCTATTGGATATGTTTAATTCGACCAAAAATAACCTTAGGAATAAAATATTACCATTTAGGCCCACTTGGATTAGATTAGGACATTTATTATTAATTTATTTAAAGAAGGGTTAAAATAGTTAAAATCAAAGTTTAATAACTAAATCATTTATAATATAGGGTTATAGAGAAGATAAATTAGACTATAAATATTCATTAGAAATATAAAAATATTTCCTACATAATGGTATTTTATTTGTAATTTTTAGACATTAAATAATTGAATTTATGTATGACACAATGGTGATGCAGTAATTATCTTTTTAATGAAATATTGACATAATTGATGTTATAAATACCCAAATAAATGTAATTTGAGACTTTTTATGAATTAAAATAATTTTATAGTTTAATATTACATATTATTACTGATTGAATTAACTTTGTTCAAACTAATATTTCTGTTATGATTTTCACAAAAATCAGTTACAAAATAGTGTCAAAATTGACATAAAATAGTTTTTAAAACAAATATTATATTATTAATTGTTATTTTATTCCTAAAAATATAAGGTTCGGCCAAATGACTTTGATAAGGTTATATATATTAATAATAAACAACTTGGGTTCCTTTTGTTTTGTTATAGTAATTTTATTAACCTTATAGTGTAAGAAAACAAGAAGACATGGTAAAAGTAAAATTATTTAACTTAAAGTTAAATCTAAATGACAAGGTTAAAATAGAAACCTAAACTTGTATAAATTCTATTTGATGAGCTTATTTCGATCCATACCCACCTTATATTCTAAATAAATCAATTTTTAGCTATTAAAAACCAAATATGACTTATAATAAAATAATATTTTGAGTTTTTCCAAAGGTGCCCCTCTCCTCCCTTATAAAAAGGGAACCCCTTACCTCTTCTATTCACACCATTTTGAGCATTAAAGCTCGTCCAAACCCTACCCATTTCTCTTCTACACTTTCCTAGAAACATTCTAGAGGTTCTTGTCTTCTCAAAATACCAACTCTACTTCCTTAAGAGAAGGCTTAAAGGAGGTGCGTCGAAGAAGAGGTAATCTCTTCTTTCGATTCTCTCAAGTTTCATTCTTCTTAAATTACTTATTATTTAGTTGTTTCATTATAAAGTAATAACATCAGTATCAATAATATACTGATATTTTATTATGAATATGATAAAACCCTATTTCACCTTCTATCCATCCTACGGAAAATGAAATCACCACGCGTGCGTACATACGGAATACCGTCTCCACGCTGTGGTGTAATCAGTTTTTCCACCACCACCTTACATGAATGGGTATAATGGTGTAAATAAATAACTATATATAGTTATCGTAAAGTGATATTGTTTCTGTAATATTATACATACACTTCAATACAATTCCATGATCATGGGAATGATATCATCGCTCGTGTGTATGTACGGACTACCGTCTCCACGAATGCGATGAGATTCATTTTCCATGATTATCCATTCAAGAATGATTATAAAGTATATATAATGATAATAATAAAATATATGGAAAAATTAATCTAATGGATTTATGTATATATATATATATATTTCATCTACTTACTTCCATTCAAGTCAATAAAGAAAGGAAAACAGCGTTCATGCGTACGTACGACCTACCGTCTCCGTGAACGGTGTGTTTAATTTCATTTATCTATCTATTATATATATATACTGAATATATATGATATAAGAATCATGTTTTACATTTTTTAAGTAAGTAAATTATGATATAAGTAATATTAATATCAAGAACAACAAGTCTAGACACGTACGATAAATGAAACAATTTTACCCAAAACGCTGCTTTAACATGGAATTTACAAAAGAACGGGTAATATAAAGTCATAAGTGAAACATATATGATATAATAACAATGAATATGATTCTTTAATAAGTAAATGACATTATTTAAATCATTATATAGGAGGTTCAGATACATACGAAGCATATCGGACCTAAGGTAAGGGATAATTGTGCAAATCTCATTTTTATCCGAGATTGCTTATTTGTAAGTATTTACTGGGGTTATTGCTATCATCCATGTCCATGTTTTATAAAAGTGTATTCATGTATGTTTAAAGTCCTTTTTACCCATTTGACTTTTACCCCATGGTATGGAAGGAATCTTTCTTTTATTTACCCTACAAGGTACTTTTTGATTTTTCCGAAAAAAGTATGAGAAGAATGTTTTTTTAACGTATACGGCATGAAAGTATTTTTATGGTTTTATAAAGCCTTATTTTCATGAAGATTCCTCCAAAATATTTCATGACTATTTTCATCAAAATCATTTTCTTTTAAAATTTCATGACATTTTGTGAAAAGAAAATTATTTTGAAGAAAAAAGGATATTTTCCTCAAGAATTCATTTCAAGTGTTTTATCAAAACCATTTTCATCTAAGATGACATTATTTCACATGTGTATGTTTCAAGTATAATGTCTTTATGATTTAAATGGTTTCAATTTTCTAATGATGAAATGATATCCAATTTTTTTTTGTATGGATTATGTTATGATGGAATGATATTTATGAAACCCATTTTATTCTTGGGTTATGATGAATGATTTATGTTTATATTGTGGAACACGAAAGAATGATTTCATTATGAGATGGGTGGGACCTATATATCCCTACAATGCATTGGGTAAAGATTTATATCTCATGAGATAGACATGGATGGAACGGAAAGTTAAACCGGTTTAGTAATACAGAACTGGAACGAGGAGTGAACTTGATTCAGAAAGGGACTTTTTCCACTAAGATGGTCTTGGCAGCAATGCCTTGGCTACTATGGAAATCATATCATGTGATTAATGGTTTCCATAATTACATGTTTTATTCCCATGCTAATTTATCATGATTAATGTTTCTTCATGATCTATTCCTTACGTACTGCCATGTTTTATGTCATTGCTCAAGATTTTGATGTTTAGATTTTATGCTCATGTTTTTTTTACATTCAAATGTCTAAGGATTATTTTATGTTCTCTATGCTTACCCTTAATGAGAATTTGAGCTCACCCCTTTTATGTTTTCTTTTCCCCAGGATATAAAGAAAGGTTTTAGGTAAGAAAAAAATGGGAAGATCTTTATGGGAGATGTTGAAGATCTTTCACCACTATTAGAAGATTATATTCTGAGTTTCCAAATACTAAACTATTACGGTCCTTGTGTGTCTTTTTTTTTTGTATTAATTATTCTTCAAAAGTGATGTAATTTCCATGTACGTCAAGATTTGGGTCTATACAGTTGGTATCAGAGGAAAGGTTTAGTCAACCTTTGGAAACTAGGATGCGAGAACTTTAGTGAGATCCCTAGAGATATTTCTAAGGTATGTCTAGGGATGTACCTAAGGTTAAGTATAAGTATAGGTTATAGTCCTAGAATTACGGTAACGATCTTAGAATTAAACCTAATATATTAGATATTGAAGGTACTCCCCCTTTATTATGTTGTTTTCCCTAGCATGATTTTTGCCTCTCACAATATTCTTTTTCAGTTTTAGATGATGGCTGGAACCCGAAGGAACCGTGTTGATCAATACAATGGAAAATGAAATGATTGTCCTCCTGAACAAACAAATGTTATGGTAGATGGAGTGAAAAATCTTATTTCTATACTTACACAAGCTATGAATCATTATGGACTTCCAAATGAGCAGAGAAGGGAACAATATTCTATTGAGTCATTCATGAGGCAACATCCACCTTCTTTCAGTGGGTATTATGATCCACTTGTTGCTAAACAATGGATCAGTACCACTGAAAAGATATTTTCAGTTCTTCAATGTTCTGAATATAATAAAGTCATCTTATCAGTATATCATTTGGAAGGTGAAGCTGATCAATGGTGGAATCTTATCAAGAATACGAGGCCAAGAGATGAAATTGAGTCCACAGAATGGGACTAGTTCAAGAACTTATTTTTCAATAAGTACTTCCCTCGTATTCTTCAAAAAAATATGGAGAAGGAGTTTCTTAAACTAAAGAAAAAGGATGATGAATCTGTTGGTGTATACGAAGAGAATTTTACAAGGCTTGCAAGGTATGCATCTGGATTTATCATCCAACCTGAAAGTAACGTTTATCGATTCTTTAGTGGCTTAAAACCAAATCTTCGAAGGTAATTAGCTATAAGAGACTTCAGTAGCTATGAAGAAATTGTGCGTTGTGCTATCAAGGTAGAAATGGAAGTTGGTGTTACTTATCCATCTCATGGTTTTGACAAGAAACGAAAGATGGAGTTCAAGGAGGAATCTCAGAATAATGGTGAAAAGAAGATGAATGTTTCCTTATGCTCAAAGTGTGGAAAGAAGCATGGTGGAGATTGTCTTAAAGGGACTTGAAATTTTTTTAAGTGTGGAAAAAAGGTCATCGAGCAGCTGAGTGTCGAAGTAATGGAAAAAGGTTTTCTAATGATGTGAATAAAGAAAAGACTGTAGATAACTCACCACCAACACTTCAATGCTTCAAGTGCAAGGAAATGGGGCATTATGATAATAAATTCCCTAATCCAAGGGTTAGTGATGATCGAAATGAGCAACCACTTAAGGAAAAGGACAAAGGGAAGTCACATGCGATCACTATTGGCGATGTTGAATATGACAACGATGTGGTGGAATGATTAAGTGTTTATGTAATGGGATTCCAAAATAATGTTTTATATAGTATCGTGGAATATTGGAATATTTATGTATTGGTCTATTGTGGTTTTCAATAATTTTATGGTACCAGTTACCATGGAAAGTGATTGAGATATTTTTGGAAAAAAGATGATATGCACATAATGAAGGGATAAGGAGAAAATGAAATGTTTGATAGTATTCATGAGCTCATGAATGATATAAGGAAATAGTTATATCATGGTTTGAGTATATAGAATTTTGGGGTTTTGGTATGTGGAAAGAGTTAACTTTTGACAGCACTCATGTTTTCACTAAGATTCAATGGGTATTCATTTTTCAAGAGAATACATGATTAAGGCCTTCGAATGTTTGGAATGTGACCAACAAGACATATCTTATGATATATGGGGATCAATGATGGTATTAAAATGCTTGTTATATGAAATATATGGTAATCATTTTCACTATAATATGAGAGTGGACTGCAGTATTATGGATAAGCCTAAAGATTGGAATGGATTATGTTGGACATAAGTTAGTATTGTTTAAGGATAGAAGTTTTTTTCGATATTATTGATTCGATATTATAGTAATGTAATTTTAGAAAAAGGACAACATGTAGGATGGGAGACAACCCATCGCGTCAGACAAGGCTGTGGGCATCGAACCCACAACCGAAGTGCGACTGGCCTTTATCGCCTACCACTGGCCTACAGGAAGTCCCTGTTTAGTAGAAACTAGTTTTATTATATTAAGTAGTATGATATATGAAGTATAAGTCCATTTTAGGAACCATATATGATTAATCTCACTATAGATAGACTTATGTATTTTTGATAACTTTTATAACCTTTTGTTTGAGACAGATGTAATGACCCATCATTCTATCACATGATCTGCTAACACTTCACGAATGACAAATTCAACTTCATTTCTTTAAGATATGAAGTGGAAATTGTCCAAAGAACGACCAATGGTGAGACAATACCAAAATCACGAAAGTATTTATTCTAATTCCAATTTCATCAACTTTAGGGAAATGATCTTGAAAACCAAAAATTTTGTCCTAGTGACCTTATATCCGATGAATCAGATGGTACCTTAGATCATCACAAATCTATGACTTTGTGATTGATGGATTTTTCATAGCCATGTTCTCTACCACTCTCCATCAGAACTTGATGGTTAGATTTTTCTTCTATATCCATATTTTCACCTATGTTCTCCTAAGTGGAAACCCAGTGATGAGTTAATTTGGGTAACCATTACATTTCATACTTTAGTTTTTAAATCCAAGTTTTGGTATTCCTTTTTACGATATGGGTTTCTATAAATAGTAAATGATTTATAACCCCGAAGAATTTCAAGGGAGAAATTCATTTTAAGGGGGGTAGAATGTATCACCTCGAGATTTTATGAAAAATATTCTTTTAATTTCATTGATGTCTTGTGTTGTAATCTACAAAAAGATTACCTTGCGCTATACGCAACACCGTATGAGCTTGCAGTATACACAACACTATTCTTGGATCATGTTACACACAATTTTGATAGTAGTTATTCTACAAAAAATTGTGTGTATATATATATATATATTCAATGTATAAATGAAATATGGTCATATTATGTTATACGGAACAACGGAGGAGTCTTGCACAACACGCAACCCTGACTTGGCTTGCATTACTCGCAACCGAGACCTTCCTCGATAGCGTGTGTTGTACGCAATATCAGGTTTCACTAAACAACGATATATGGTTATAATATTATTATGAACTAGCCATTATGAATAGTATCAAATACATTTTGAATTTTATAACATTATTATTCATCTTACACATTTTCTAGAACATGGTATGAGAACAAAATCAATTTTTCGAGTAAAATAAGTATTTTTCAAAAAATGTAGTTTTTCCGCCTTTTGATGACGCACCCACCTTAAATATTGTTTTTGAAATGTATATAAGTTCAATTTGACAAAATAAAATTCTTATTTTGAATCAGGGTATAAAAATTTACTTTGGATAAAATTTTCATATTATTCTGATAACTTTCACATTTTAATGAATAGTAAAAACACGCTATATTTTAATTAAAAACAACTTTTTCATCACAATAATTTATATGGATAGATTATATTTTTAATTGGTTTTAAAGTGTAATTATAATATATTTTTACCATTTAATCCAATGTTGTTCATTGGAATTAATTTCACTTTGAAATTGGATATAAACAAGTATCAATCTTTTGATTGTTTTTGTTTCTTAAAAACACGCTATTTGTTTTGATAACGGGAATTAAATTTAAAATTAATTAATGCCACTTATATGTTATGAATTTGGAAAAATAGAAATCAATTTTGAATTCAGAATATCAAATAATTCTTAGGCTGAATTTTTGGTATTTTTCTGAAAAACTTCAATTTTCGATGAATAGTGAAACCACTTAGTGGTAGTTAAAAAACTGACTTTTTGTTTTAATTTAAATTAAATTTTACCACTTCTGTGAATTGAATTTCAAAAATCCGAGAGACACAGTTAATATAAAGGACTAAAATGTGGTTCAATGAGATGAAAATAATTTTTGGTGAATTGTAACTTTTTACTTTTTTTACCACGGTTAAAAGTAAATAGGGAAATTAAGGGTAAAAATGATATTATTATTACCCTAACACATGTCATAATTCTATTGGATAAGTGTAATTCGACCAAAAAAACCTTAGGAATAAAATATGACCATTTAGGCCCACTTGGATTAGATTAGGACATTTATTATTAATTTATTTAAAGAAGGGTTAAAATAGTTAAAATCAAATTTTAATAAAAAAATCATTTTTAATATAGGGTTATAGAGAAGATAAATTATACTATAAATATTAATTAGAAATATAAAAAGATTTCCTACATAATTGTATTTTATTTGTAATTTTTAGACATTAAATAATTGAATTTATTTATGACACAATGATGAGGCAGTAATTATCTTATTAATGAAATATTGACATAATTGATGTTATAAATACCCAAATAAATGCAATTTGAGACTTTTTATGAATTACAATATTTTTATAGGTTAATATTACATATTATTACTGATTTAATTAACTTTTTTAGAACTAATCTTTCTATTATGACTTTCAAAAAAATCAATTACAAAATAGTTTCAAAATTGATATAAAATAGTTTTTAAAACAAATATTATATTATTAATTGTTATTTCATTCCTAAAAATCTAAGGTTCAACCAAATGACTTAGATAAGGTTATATATATTAATAATAAATAACTTTGGGTTCTTTTGGATTGTTATAGCAAGTTTATTAACCTTATAGTGTAAGAAAACAAGAAGACACGGTAAAAGTAAAATTATTTAACTTAAAGTTAAATCTAAATGAGAAGGTTAAAATAGAAACCTAAACTTGTCTAAATTATATTGGATGAGAGTATTTCGACCCATCCCCACATTATCTTCTAAATAAATCAATTTGGAGCTATTCAAAACCGAATATGACTTATAATAAAATAATATTTTGAGTTTTTCCAAAGGTGTCCCTCTCCTCCCTTATAAAAAGGGAACCCCTTACCTCTTCTCTTCACACCCTTTTGAGCCTTGAAGATCAGACAAAACCTGCCAATTTCTCTTCTACACTTACCTAGAAACATTATGGAGGTTCTTGTCTTCTCAAAATACCAACTCTACTTCCTTAAGAGAAGGATTAAAGGTGGTGCGTCAAAGAAGCGGTAATCTCTTCTTTCGATTCTATCAAGTTTCTTTATTCTTCAATTACTTATTATTTAGTAGTTTAATTATAAAGTAATAACATCATTATAACTAATATACTAATATGTTATTATGAATATGAAACAACCTTATTTCACATTCTATCCATCCTACGGAAAACGAAATCACCACGCGTGCGTACGTATGGAATACCGTCTCCACACCGTGGTGTAATCAGTTTTTCCACCACCACCTTACATGAATGGGTATAATGGTGTAAATAAATAAATATATATGGTTATTTTAAAGTGATATTGATTCTGTGATATTATACATACACTTCAATACAATTACATGATCATGGGAATGATATCATCACTCGTGCGTACGTACGGACTACCGTCTCCACGAAAGCGATGAGATTCATTTTCCATGATTAGCCATTCAAGAGTGATTATAAAGTATATATAATGATAATAATGAAATATATGTAAAAATTAATCTATTGGATATATATATATATATATATATTTCATCTACTTACTTCCATTCAAGTCAATAAAGAAAGGAAAACAACGTTCATGCGTACGTACGGCCTACCGTCTCCATGAACGGTATATTTCATTTCATTTATCTATCTATTATATATATATACTGAATATATATGATATATAAATAATTTTTTACATTCTTGAATTAAGTAAATTATGATATAAGTAATAATAATATCAATAACAACAAGTCCAGACACGTATGATAAATGAAACAATTTTACCCAAAACGCTGCTTTAACATGGAATTTACAAAAGAACGGGTAATATAAAGTCATAAGTGAAACATATATGATATAATAACAATGAATATGATTCTGTAATAAGTCAATGAAATTATTTAAATCATTATACAGGACGTTCGGATACATACAAATCATATCAGACCTAAGGTAAGGGATAATTGTGCAAATCTCATTTTTATCTGAGATTTATTATTCGTAAGTATTTACTGGGGTTATTGATATCATCCATGTCCATGTTTTATAAAAGTGTATTCATGTATTTTTAAATTACTTTTTACCCATTTGACTTTTACCCCATGGTATGGAAGGAATATTTCTTTTATTTACCCTACAAGGTACTTTTTTACTTTTCTGACAAAAGTATGAGAAGAATGTTTTTTTTATGTATACAAAATGAAATTATTTTTACGGTTTTATAAAGACTTATTTTCATAAAGCTTCCTAAAAAATATTTCATGACTATTTTCAACAAAATCCTTTTCTTTTAAAATTTCATGACATTTTGTGAAAAGAAAATGATTTTGAAGAAAAAAGGATATTTTTATCAAGAATTCATTTCAAGTGTTTTATCAAAACCATTTTCATCTAAGACGACATTATTTCACATGTGTATGTTTCAAGTATCATGTCTCTATGATTTACATGGTTTCACTTTTCTAATGACGAAATGATATCCAATTTGTTTTTGTATGGATTACGTTATGATGGAATGATGTTTATGAAACCCATTTTATTCTTGGGTTATGATGAATGATTTATGTTTATATTGTGGCACGCGAAAGAAAGATTTCATTATGAGATGGGTGGGACCTATATCTCCCTCCAATGCATTGGGTAAATATTTATATCTCATGAGATAGACATGGCTGGAATGGAAAGTTAAACTGGTTTAGTAATACAGGACTGGAACGAGGAGTGAAATCGATTCAGAAAGGGAATTTGTCCACTAAGATAGTCTTGGCAGCAATGCCTTGGCTACTATGGAAGTCATATCATGTGCTTAATGGTTTCCATAATTACATGTTTTATTCCCATACTAATTTATCATGATTAATGTTTCTTCATGATCTATGACTTACGTACTACCATGTTTTATGTCATTACTCAAGATTTTGATGTTTAGATTTTATGATCATGTTATTTTACATTCAAATTTATAAGGATTGTTTTATGTTCTCTATGATTACCCTTACTAAGAATTTGAGCTCATCCCTTTTATTTTTTCTTTTCCCCAGGATATAAAGAAAGGTTTTAGGTAAGAAAAAAATGGGGAAGATCTTTATGGGAGATGTTGAAGTTCTTTCACCATGATTAGAAGATTATATTATGAGTTTCCAAAGACACTAAACTATTACGGTCCTTGTGTGTCTTTTTTTTTGTATTAATTATTCTGTAAAAGTAATGTAATTTCCATGTATGTCAAGCTTTGGGTCTCTACAGTGCCTGAATAGGGTGTTAATACAACTCAGTAGGCCACCAAAAACAGTGCCCAAACCAATATATATTCTATAGTAGTGTATATAGTTTTATAAAGAATAAAGAACAAAAGTCAAAATTAAATAGGTTTCTCATTTATTATTCTTCAATCAACCACATAATACCCTAGGTTCATGGTGACACATGAACTAATCATACCTTACTTATCCCGTGTTAGAGTCTAAACCATACATTATAGGGATTTCAAAATTTATTTATTAATTTATTTCATTATTCAATTCAATTCTAATTTAATTCATGCATTAGGGGCCTAGATCAGTATTCTGGCACCCCATAGGTATTTGAAGAAAAGTCCCTAACCCACAACTCATTATTCACATTCACACACACACACACACATCTTGGTGGTCTAGAGAAGTAGTCTGTCACCCCATGGGTATTTGGAGAATTAGTCCCTGGACCACATCTCATTATTAATATGCATATATTAGGGGACTAGAGCATCAGTCTGAAACCCCATGGTATTTGTATTATTATTCCATGACCCACAACTCTTTGATCAATCCTACATACCACAATATTTAAATCGTGGTTCAACATCATTAACCTTATTATCAATCATTCACATCTCAGTTCACTATTTCATTTATCAATCACAATCATGGTTCATTAATTTAATCATAATGAATAACATGAAAAATTCAATAATAATCCATTTATCATTAATTATTCTTATCTCATTAACCCTTCATGGTTAATCAAATCAACCATTTAAATCCCAGTATAAAGCATGAAATATTGATTTAGTTCAATTTAATAACCCCAAAATTCCCCTTATACATTTCATTTATCATTATTTCAAGGTAATCATCACACAAAATGGGATTCCATTAATCCTAGTCTCATAATATCTAATGGGTCTCAAATAATCTATGAAGGGGCTCACAATTTCATGGAATTAAATTCCCCATTTTAATTTAAATTTTATTTCACAAAGTGGCAACATAATTGAAAAATTACATACACAAAATCATAATCATGACTATCATAACTACTAATTATACAACCTAACTCAAGATCGTTGATGAATGCTCTCCAAATCATAACCCTCAATTCAATATAGAATGGTAAAATTAACAATGACAGAGAATATATAGGATCAATGCCTAGGACCAAGATCCAATGAAATAATATCCATCAATACCAAGATTTAAACCATGAAAAATGAAGTAATTCATCCATCTAAAAGGGGAGAGAATGATGGGAGTGAGAGAAACCTAAACAAATGAGACATCACTTACTAGAAGGGAGGTTGATTTATTCTATTGGTTCTTCAATTCATGTTAGAAGAGGTTCAGGTAGCCTCATAATACTCTCAGTATCCTCCAAAAGTAAGTGAATTCATGTTAGGTAAAATGTGGGTGATTATGGATATAAACTGGGGTTCTTGAAATTTTAAATAAATTGTTGAGGCTTTTTATTCCTGTGTGCAGAATTTCCTAGGTGGGAGGAAATTTTTTGACAGATCATGCACCCTAACCACGCACTCCTACTATCTGGGGTTCACTTTTATTCTTATGTGGGTGCAAGGTTTGAAAAACTGTGCATCAACCATGCAATTCCCCTCTATTTTAGGGTGCACAGTTTGGGTAGGGTTTCCATACATTTTGGTCAAACCGCGTGCCCCCTTCCTATGTATCAAAATGGGGTTCAAAATTTTCTATGGAAATCCACATGGTTTTACCAAACCATGATCCAACCATGCAAAACCCCATGGACTTCCAAAATTCTCCAAATTCACTTGAAATGACCCCAAAACAAGAACAAAACAAGTAATGATAAAAAAGTGTAAAATAATACCTAAAAACATGTATGAGTCATCTCCAAAAAGGTTAGGATCTTACATCTTGTCTAGCTATCATGAACCAAGTTAGAATTCTATAAAACCCGATATCCAAACCAGTTCGAGACATGGCCTGAAGGGAATTCCTAATCCCCATGGGTTGGAAACTAGTTCTGAGCATCAAATTAAATCCATGTAGGAATGATTTCATCCCAAATAATAATCAAGGTTGAATAAAAAAACCAATAAAATAGATCACAATGCAAGAACCCAAAACTGATCATAAATAAATACATAATCTGATCCAAATAAATATACAACTAAACAATAAATCAAAATTGAAAATAAATAAAAAACTATGACTGGAATATTCCAACAATATCTCCATGTGACCTCTTGGTCACCTCCAAACACACGACCAAGTATTCCAACAATGAGTACATGAACCAGGAACCTGAACTTGCAAAACAGCTCGGGTCTACCGACACCGAATAGTACAAGTAGGGTGTGATCTAGATAGACCATTAGGAAACCACCATAGAATTCATACATTTCCTTTCTTAAATATTTTATATTAACACTAGTTTGAAAATACATATATAAAAATTTGTTTTCCTCATTTTGTTAAACAAAAAAAAATTTCATTTTTAAAACAAACTACACACCACATCTCCATTTTTAAAATAGTTTAACAATTTTAAACCCAACCCCAAACCAAAATCCAAACAAAGAAATATCAGGCTATTTTGAAAATAAATAAGCAGTATAAATAGAAAACCAAATGAATCAGAATTTAAACATGCAAATATATATAGTAAACCTTGGGCATTTCTTAAAAATCCCTAAAGTGATCCTTGGATGTGTTTATTTTGGAACCACATATCGGTGTATGGTGAAACTCCATAGTATATAACCAATTGGATTCTCTAATCTAGCCTCACCAATGACACAACCCACCTGGACATTAAATCCATCAAATGGTCACCAACCCATCTAATTGGGGTTGATAAGAAACCATCACTCAAACATCTAAAATAAACCTATGAAACCCATGGAAATAGTATACCATGTATGTAAGAGGACCTCACATGTGTGACACACCTTACCTACTGCCATTTCACTTTACTACCCCAAAAAATGACACCACCTATACGATAACCCATATAGGGAAATCCCTCTATAGTGGTTCCCATCATGTAAAAAACCTTTCATAAGTGCCAACCAGGCCTTCACATCAAACAAGATTTCAAAAAATTTTATAAAACATTTTAGAATACCAATTGGTTCGACATTATACGAGTTTTAAAACAAATATACCAATGCATCTAAAGTGAAAAAAATTCATACACTTCTAAAACCAAAATACATTACAAATCTGCTTCCACATTATTTTACAAAATATACATAAAACACCACTTTTAAATCCACAATTCCAAACAGGCCTTTACCTTTCAAATTCAATTCCATTTATCATTCTATTCGAAACCATGATGAAAAATAATAATACACAAAAAGATGCCAAACATGATTTCACTCCATCTAGAAACCAACCATTTCACAAAATTCTATATGGTACATAAGTTCAAATATAATTTTGAAACCGCATTCATTTCATTAGGAAATCTAGGAACCATTAATAAAGCATTAAGAGTTTGAAGAATAAAGGATGGTGGGATAAGTGTTTTGAAATACGAAATTTAAGTTGAGTAAATTTATCCAAGACCATAATAATTTGTTGGAACTTCCATGTGTGCACCCAATGCACACATTTATGTGACTACATCAAATAGAACACCAAAATATCAATGAAGTTACCAAAAAATGTTTTAAGGAAACCAAATAAGCTCCATCATCAATACATAAGCCACACACGTGAGTTCCAATACATAAAAATAACTAAAATACACACATAGGGCTCACGTCACAATCAAACTAAACCATGAAAATGTACCAAAGAAAAAAAATACCTTTAAAAACCCATTTTCATAAAAAGGAACCAATAAATATTTCATCGAACATATTATGTGCATCTATTTATAAGCATAATGAAAAAGGCCCTTTGAAAACCATTTTTACCAAATTCTACCAATATTAAGGCATCAAAATAAATTAAGAAAAAATATTTTAATCCTGAGAAACACATTTATAAATTATTTAGAACACCCAATAATTGAATGGAATTCATCAGAAAGGAAAATAATGGAAACACCTACCTCAATAGTGTGAAGATGTGATGAAACTTCAAGATAAGGAAGAAAAAATCCCCAAGGTTGAACCACACACCATAACATCAAGGAAATTGAAAAAAATCAGTCAAACATAAACCTAGAGTTTATCCAAAAGGGTTACAATACAAAATATAACCATGAAATGAGAGATGGGGAAGAGGAAAAGATGAATGGGAAATATTTGATGAAGAAATCATGAAGAATAACTAACCTTTGGTGACAAATCAGAAAAAGTGGCCAAGATGAAGTAGAACGAGGGGGGGGGGGGGTTCCCTCTGGTCAATACCCCACTGGTGGGGCTTCAAATGGGAGGTGAAAGCACTAAAATTGGGTTTTTAAATTAAAAGTTATATAGTTTGTAATGGGATACACGGTTTTGCTACACAGTTTTGTAAACTATGCGCAAACTGTGAAAACGCTAATGGAAACATTCTGAAAACTTACAGGTATGAATGTCACAGTTTGGGTAAACCATGATCAAACCACAAAACCTTAAAAATTTCCCCAAAACCCTCAAATAACCCCCAAACATTAGGTAATACCATCAAATGATCCTTGAATGATTTAAACACAATGTGGTGACACTGTGGGTGTCACAAACTCCCCACAATGCAACTTTATCCCAATACCATTCACAATAACCATGCATAGGGATAGAAGCAAACCAAAACCACCAAAACAAAAAGAGTTTTGTTGGGAACTCAACCTAAACCTCAACCAAAAGATCCAAAATTGAGAAATAAATAAAAATAAAAGAAAACTGTGGTTGGGGTGTGACACTAGTCCTCTACCTAACCTTTTATTAATGGTATAATCCCCTACCCATTTTACCAATGATAGAGTGACCCTACCCCTTTTATCAGTGATAGATCACCTGCTTCCCACCCCCGCGTGCCCCTGCCTTTACCTAGTTTTAAACTTGAGACCCACCATACAAATCTATACCTTTATGACTCTTTTATATTGTTTTCTCTATTTTTGATATATCTATGTATTTATTTATATTTAGTTACATTTTTATCCATATATTTATACATATATTTATATAATTTTTTAAATACATTTATAAAATATGTTTTGTGTGTGTGTGTCTTTATAAGTATGTACATATATATATATATATATGTCTGTGTGTCTATAAATATAATTATACATATTTATATTTATTTAAATATGTTATATATAAATATTTATATACATATATTAAAATATATAGATAAATATATATCTGTTTGTTAATACACACACACACACATATTTATATATATAAACATTATATATACATCGTATAGGTTTATAAATATTCATACATTTTTATTTTAAATAAAATGGATATTATTTTTCATTTATATATGCTTTATATATTTAGAATTATATTTTATATGTAAATATGTTTACATAATTATTTATAAAATTAATTATTTATGTGTAAATATATACTATTTATGTATATATGTGTATTCATTTAATTATAAATAATATTACTATATGAAAAATGATGAAATTTGAACATCATGATATCCATATGAGTGTAATACTTGATAATAAACTGATACTCGAACAAAAAAAGGCAACAATAATCCCTTAAATGAGGATGAAATTCCATCAAATGTTAAAAAATAGAAGTACCCCAAAAGAAAACTCAATTTTGGAGGTCTTATAGGGCTTTTTTTGACCCCAAAGAAATGATGAATGAGATTTTATGGTTCACCACAACATATATATTTTTGAAAGATTTGATTTGATATGTGGTAGAGCTCAAATGGACACCCAGATCAAAAGTTATCACAGTTTGAAGTTCGAGTCATATTTTAACGTATTTAAGACCATTTATTAATTTATTGAATTTTTATATCTTCGAATTGTTATTAAATGACTATTACTCAATAATAATTATAATTTGTTTGATTAATAATATTTTAATTATTTATAATTTTTTTCACTAAATATCTTATATATTAATTGTGATTTCATATTTCATATTATATAAGTCATATTTTATAAAATATATTATATTTATATTAGTATAAATATATTTATATATCAATATAAATATATTTATATATAAAAATATTATTTTTAATGATATAAAACATATTTTTTTCTGAATTATACCTTTTATCAGTGTTAAAAACTGTTATTTTAGCATAAAGAAAAGATATACTTTTATCATCACTAAGAAAAGTGCTGATAAATGAGTCACCTTTATTAACACAAACAAGAACTAATAAAGTGGAACTTTTATGAGTTTTTTACACTAAAAAATAACCTTTTATCAATGATTTTTTTAGAACTGATAAAGTGTAGAACTGGATAAAGCCAAATCTCTTGTATTTCTTTATCAACACACTCTTTATTAGTACTTATTATAGTGATGATAAAATCACCCTTTATTACTATTTTCTTTAGCACTGATAAAGAGTGCCTATATGAGTGCTAAAATATTTTCTAAATCTATTTGAGCTGCCCACCCCACTATCAACACTCACCCCTGCTCATGTATCCCACACTCCCATGTTTTATTAGCACTCGGTCACACTGCAGCCCTTCATCCATGCTCGACCATGCCCCGACCCCTGATCATCCTTCTGCACATGGCTGTGCTTGTTTGGATTTGAACCTAGGACCTCCTTCCACTAAGGGAACGCCATTACCACTATTCCATCTGGATTTCTTCAATATCTTACAAATTATACATTTATTTATATTTATATACATAATTTTTTATTTATATATTTATTCATATAATTATATATATTAAAAAAAAATTTAAATACATTTATAAAATATTTTTATATATTAATATATATATTTATATATTTACATATTTATATGTTTTCATATATGTTTATATATTTATGCATATATTTATATACTTACATATATATATTTATGTACAATTATACAATTACATATATTTTTTAATTATGTATGTATAAAATTCACATTTATTGAAAATATATTTATTTGTGAGTATCGATATATATTTGTATATATATGTGTGTGTGAACTCTCTCTCTGTATATTTTTTTGTGTATAAATATATTTGTATAGGTTTGTGTCTATATATATATAAATTAATATATATCCATTATAATATATAAAGATACATACATATATATAGACACACAATAAGTACACTTACCAATACCCTAGAGAAAGTTTCTTATTATATATTGATATATTTATATATATGTATAAATATATTTCAATATATACTCATTTTAATATATATATATATATATTAATATTTATTTACATATATTATTATAATATATACATAAATATTTATTTTCTTATTAATACACACACACATATTCATATATAAACATTATATATACATTTTTATTTGTATATATATATATATTAATACATTTTTATATGGTAAATAAAATGGTTAGATCATTTTTTAAATAAAATGGGTAATAATTATTTTTATATGGTTTATATATTTAAAAATATATTTTACATGTAAACATGTTTAAATATTTATTTATATAATTTTTTATTTTTAAATATATATAAATACATATTTATATATAGATGTATCTATATAATTATAAATAACACTACAATATAAAAATGGTAAAATTTAAACACCATAATATCTATATGAAAGTATCCACTGAAAAAAATACAAAAAATAACCTCTTAAATGAAGCTTAAATTCCATCAAATATTCAAAAAGTAAGGTATTCCAACTAAAAAATCAGTTTGGAGGTTTTTCAGGCCTTTTTTGACCAAAAAAAGGATTAGAATTTCCCTAATTTAAAGGGCATAAATCTTTTCATAGTATTTACTTTTATATTTCATGGAGCCCAAATGAACACCCATATCAAAAGTTATGGTCGTTTGAAGTTCAACCTCTGTTTTCAACTTCTCTTAAGATATTAATTAATTTCTTAATTTTTTCTATCATGAAATTTTTGTTAAATGTATATTACTCTATACTAATTAGTAAAATATTAATTAATATTAATTTTTAATTGTTTTATACACTATTTTCACTAAATATATTATATATTATGTTTGAATACAAATTTAGAATTATATAAATCATAATTATGCACATATATATAATATCAATAGAAAATTTTTATTTATTAAAATATAATTTATAATAATATATAATTTTTTTATGAAGGTCACTTATTATTAATGCTAAGAAAAGTGATGATAAAGACCAACTTTATCAATTATAAGAAAAAGAAGTGATAAAGACCCCCTTTATCAATACTGATAAAGGCACCCCCTTTTTTAGTACTTTTTTATGTTGATAAAGGGTAGAATTGAATAAACAAAATTATGTAGTAGTGGCCCTTTCTTTTATCAGCACTCACCCAACCCCCCACCTTATCCACTTGCACACGTCTATGCCTAGATTTGAACTTGGGATCTCTACCCACGTGCACCTATGCCCTTACCACTGCTCCATGTTGATTTATTCTATATTTTATGATATATATAGATACATCTTTTTATCCATATATTTATTCATATATTTATATCATTATTTTTGAATACATTTACAAAACATGTATATGTGTGTTCATATATATATATACACATATTTATGCATGTGCGTGTCTATATATTAACATATATTTATATTAATTTGAATATATTTATATTAATTTTCATATATTATATATTAATATTTATTTACATATATTAAAATATATACATAAATATATATCGGTTTGGTAATACCCATAGACACATATTTATATATAAAAATTATATATACATTTGAATGCATATATTCACATTCATACAATTTTATTTTAAATAAAATGGGTAATTTATTTTTATTTACTTACTGTTTATATATTTAGAAATACATTTTATATGAAAATATGTTTAAATATTTATTTACACAATTAAATTTTTATATGTGAATATATACAAATATGTATGTACACACACACACATATAAATATTTAATTATTAATAAAACTATAATATGAAAAATGATAAAATTTCAAAACCAAAATATCTATATGAATATATGTCATCAGAATAAATTCAGTCTATGTTGAAAAAATAATAATTATACCATCTTAAATGAAGATAAAATTTCATCAAATATTAAAAAATTAGGGCATCCACACTAAAAAATCAGTTTCCCCTACTATAGAAACCGCATTTATCAGTGATAGAAATGAGATTTCTTAGTGTTAATATTTTCAAATAACATGCTTAGCGCCCTTAAAAGTGCGCAACCTTTATCAATGCTAACAAAAGTTCTGATAAATTATTCCTTTATTAACATATTACTTTATCACTGATAAAGATACTCTTTATCATCATTTTTTAGCACTGATAAGGGTGAAATTTACCCACACTTTTATTAGCACCGATAAAGTACATAAAAGTCAATGCATAGTTTTACCCTTGTAGTAGCCTAAACAGAAAACCATATTAGAAAGAATAACTAGATTAGAATACAAATATTACATTGCTCCATCATTTCAATTCAAAATTTACATTAAAAAAATTCAAAAAAAATATTTACATTGATGTGTATTTACAATTTATAAAAAAATTATAACCCAATATACAAAAACAAAACTTCTATAGTAGATTTTTTCCATTGACCAACCTCTATACAAAACATTGTCCCTACAATAAAACCAATGTTTATTTTTGTAATAGAACATAAAATAAAAATAAAATTATAATTTTAATATTGTATAATCTACGTATGATAAATTATATTATTAATTAAATAATATATTAATGATATTATCAGTTATTAATTATATTAATAACATAAATAGTTAATAATTATGTCATTAATTGCCAATATTTTAATTACATTGTTAATTATTAATTATATTATTATTTAATAATTATATTATTTAGTTATTTTTATTGTTAGTTTCTGATATAATTAATTAAATTAATTATATTATTAGTTATTACACCTTTCATTCCAGATGCGAACATGGTTCTTACTTTATGTCGAGCATATCTGTTCACATTTATATTGAAAACACGTAATTTGAGTCAAACCAGCCACAGTGGGTGCCAGATTGATGTGACATCGATTCCCACATGAAAACATGAATTATGGATTGTTGTTCTAAATTATCAAGACAATAAAATCTCATTTTCTTGGTTTTGGATATGTGAAGATAATTTTAAACTAAAATGACACTTTTATATTGAAAGCAAGAACCTTAAGTCACACCGACCACATCGTGTGTCAGATTGATGTGCGGTCGATTCCTATACATCACAAATGAATTATGGATTATTTTATTAAATTATCATGAAAATATGGCCTCTTTTACTTAGTTTTGTCTATGTGATCCATATTTTAGAGTAAAATGAAACTTTTCATATAAAAACACACACTTTGAGTCATACTAACCACATTGCATATAAGATTTATGTGAAGTCAATTTATATATGTCACAATTGAATTTTGGATAATTTTCATAAAATATAAAGGCAATACAAAGTTTGTTCTCATTTTGGCTACGTGACACGTGTTTTAGATTAAAATGACACTATTAATGTGAAAACATGCACTTTGAGTCATACCTATCACATCACATGTCATATTTATGTATGGTCAATTCCTACATATCAAAAATAAATTAGGATATTTTTTCTAAAGTATAAATTTAATATGAGTTTTTTCCAGTTTTAGCTTTATGAATCCCGTTTTAGATTGAAATGACATTTTTTATTGCGAGCACACACTTGGAGTCCTATCAGGCGCATTATGTGTCAGATTGATGTGTGTTAAATTCCTACATGTAAAAAATTAATTATGAATAAATTTCCCAAAGTATCAAGACAATACTAACCTATTTTCTTAGTTTTATCTATGTTACATGCATTTTAGAATAAAATGACACTTTTATATTAAAAACATGCACTTTGATTCATATCGGTCACATTGTGTATCATATTGATACGAGGTGAATTATTTCCAACCAAAAATGAATTATGTATCATTTTTATTAAATATTCAAAAAAATCCAAGATTGTTTACTCAATTTCGGCTATGTGATGTGTGGTTTTGAGTAAAATCGCACATTTAATGTGAAAACATGCACTTTGGGTCATACCAACCACATCATGTGCCTGATCCACATATGGTAAATTACCACACATCAGAAATGACTTATGGATAGGTTTAATAAAGTATCATGAAACTTTGAGATCCTTTTCTCTTTTTTGGCTATATAACATGTGTTTTAGAGTAAAATGACACTTTTAATGGGAAAACACATAGTTTGAGTCACACCGAACACATCATGTGCTGAATTGATGTCCATTCAATTACTACATGCCAAAATCAAATTATGAATCATTTTTCTAAAGTATCAAGATAATAAAATCCTTTTTTATCATTTTTGGCTATATGATACATGTTTTAGACTAAAATGACACTTTTATATTGAAAATATGCAATTTGTGTCATATCAGACACATTGTGTGTTAGATTTATGTGTGGTCAATTCCTACAAATAAAAAATAAATTATGGATTTTTTCACTTATTTATTATGATAATCCAAGATCGTTTACTTATTTTTGGCTATGTGATGTTTTTTTAGAGCAAAATGATACTTTTAATGTGAAAACATGCACTTTGAGTCATTATGGCCACATCGTGTGTCAGATTGATGTGAATTAGATTCATACACACAAAAAGAGAAAAATGAATCATTTTTATAAATTATGATGATAATACATGCTTTGTTTCTTAGTTTTGTCTATAAAATGTGTGTTTTAGAGTAAAGTGACACTTTTATTGTGAAAACACACAATTTGAGTCATACCGATCATATCGTGTGTCAAATTGACAGATGGTCAATTCCTAAAAATAAAAAATAAATTAAGGATGATTTTACTAATGTATAAAGACAATACAAGCTTATTTTCTTGGTTTTATCTATGTGAATCTCATTTTAGACTAAAATGGCATTTTTTATTATGAACACAAACTTAGAGTGATATCAGGCACATCTTATGTTAGATTATTGTGTGGTCAATTCTTACACATCAAAAATGAGTTATGGATATTTTTATTAAATTTTCAAGATAATACAATCTTGTTTAATTGGTTTTGGATGTGTGAGACATGTTTTAGAGTATAATTACACTTTTAATATGAAAATATGCACATTGAGTCATACCTATAACATCCTATATTAGATTGACGTGCGGTATATTCCCACTAATCAAAAATGAATTATGGAATTTTTTTTATAAAGTATCCATAAAGTCCAAGCTTTTTTTATTGGTTTTGGGTATGAGACATGCGTTTTAGAGTGAAATAGAACTTTTAATGTGAAAATATGCATTTTGAGTCATACATGACACAATGTGTGTCATATTTATGTGCGGTAAATTACTATACATCAAAAATTAATTATGGATTTTTGTACTAAAGTATAAAGATAATATGGTATTGTTTTCTTAGTATTGGCTATGCGAATTTTGTTTTAGACTAAAATGACATTTTTATTATGAACATAAACTTGGTGTCCTACTGGGAACATCATGAATCAGATTGAAATGAATTTGATTCCTACATAGAAAAAATGAATTATGTTTCATTTTCCTAAATATTCAGTACAATCCTAGATTTTTTACATGATTTTGAATTTGTGATACATATTTTAGGCCAATTTTACTAACTCATAAAAATAGAAAAAGACATAAAATGTAAATGATGAGGCTAGGATCATGAAGTACCTTCCCTATATAAGGGTAACTAATAAAAGTTATTACAAAAAATAAGAGAATTAATTTATTAAAACTCATCCCATTGAGAGTAAGGTTTCTCTATTTATAAATCTTTATCCTTGTCATCCTACAGTGATTGGACACATGGGAACACCAACTTGAATGTAGTACTAAAAACTAAGAAATAAAAGGAACAAATCTTTCTTAAAATGAAGAAAAACAAACCTTTGGAACACATTGCTGCACTTACAGGGGTGAAATGAATCCTAGTAGTTGGTTATATGTTTTTAGATTTTTGGGTATAAGGATCCTTAACACATTTCCCTCTCACCATTATCTCAGTTGTAGTTGTTTCTCCCAAAGGGAATATTGAAGAATAACCAAGAGTGGTGAATTAGACATTTTTTTAAAATAAATTTAAACATTTATCATAGTTTTAAAGTAAATTCATCAGAAATAAAATGAATAGGCATTATATATTTTTATATTGGTTCACATATAAATGATCCTACTAAAATATTACCTCTCATGAACTTGGAGAGATGAAACCCACTATAATTGAGTCATACAATGAATTTTTTAAACCTGGCATCACAAACCAATTATAAACCTTCCCCCCTAGATATTTAAACCAAAACCAAACCTATCTTTTTATACCTGGAGGAACAACCCAAACAATATTTTCTTTTTCCCACCTGGAGGCACAACCCAATGCCTATTTTTTTTGTTGGGATTCACAACCCAAAATACTATATTTTAATGGGTAGTATATCCCATTAAAATTATTTACATATAAAAGAATATAAATAAGTAAAACCAAATAACCAAATGAATAATTTAATGGATGAGTGTCGAGGAATCAAATAAATCTCCATTAGTAAAGGATCAAATGATTAAAGTTTAGTTGAGATTAGTAATTGATCAAAAAAGTGTGATCACTTGTGAAGTTCAAGAAAATACTCAACCTCATTCATCTGCACTGGTTATATAAAACATTATATATAGAGTTTCCTTATGTACAATTTATTTTAAAATTTAAAACCATTTCATATTTCTTTTTGCGTAGAAATAGCCACACATGTAAAACCAATAAATAACTTCAGAGTTTTCCTTGCTTATTTCCCCGATAATGTTACATGTGGAAATGAAAAAATGATATTCATTTTATTATCCCTTGATATTATATAAAACAAGTAACAATTTGTATAGTGGAACTCATTAGAATAATTAATACATTAGTAAATAATAAGTATTAATATCCTTGGAGAAATTCTTGATGACATTAAATACCGACTCTTCATATTTCATCTGATTAGAATTAGAATATTTCAAGTTCCATAATTTCAGTGTGAATATAAATAAATGTAAATATCATGAAGATCACATTTAATTTATTATAAGAAAACATAAAATATGTTCACATGTATTCTAGATAATTAATGAGTTATTTTATAATAAATAAAACATTAAAAATATTCATAATAAACTTGAAATATGTGTAAATATAAAATAATATAAAAAACATATCATATTTAAAAGTTTATAAAATTATGAAGCATTATTTTATACCCTAATGTGAAATATACCCACTACATAGGAGAAACAATATTTTACCATTATGTTGATTGATACCCTTATGTATCTTTTTGAGAACCCTACTTATCTTTACATGAGACTTTGGTTACCCTTATGTGAGATTTTAAAAAGTTATGGTACCCATACTTAAGTAATGGAAACAATTGGGTACCCTTATGCAATTATGTTGGCACCCTTATGAAAGTATTAGAAATACATTGATACCCTGATGAAAGTATACTGGAACCCTCATACAAGTATTATAAATACACTGGAACCCTTAAGTAAGTATGGATATACCCTTATGTAAGATATTTATAAAGTATTTTCCCATTACATGAGGTTCATTTACCTTTACACATGCTCAGTTACCCTTACATGATATAGTTACCTTTATGTGAGACATGGAGTACCCTTATGTAAGTTTCAATTAATTTTTCACAACTATTAGAATTTGTGAGTTACCTTTATGAAAGTATTCTAAAACATGGGTTACCTTTATGTAAGTATATAAGTACCTTTACACAACACTTGGGATAAAAATATTACCTTTACACAACTATATACACACCATTACACAACTATATTATTACCTTTACAAAACTATATAAATAGCATTGTACAACTAGTATAAAGAACACGATACCTTTACCTAACTAGTAGAATGCGTGGGATACCTTTAAAATTCTATTAATTCTCAGTAGTTACCTTTACAAAACTCCAAAAAACTATACTTACCTTTATGTAACTTATAATCACTTAAGTTTACCTTTATGTAACTTCATAAAAATCACTATATCCTTCCATAACCTCTATACACATAAGGATACCATGAAAAGACACTATAAAAACATGTATAAATGATATTTAAATGTAAAAATGGCATAATTATCCTAGGATATGTTCCTGAATATTGTAGAACATGTTATAGAAAATAAAAAAAATGAAATATCAAGATAAACTAAGAAAGGAATAAAAATATATAACCAAAGTTAATAATACTAAATATAACATTTAGTAAATTTTTGAAAATTATAATCAAACATAATATAATATTTTTTAGTTATCAAAAATTAATTAAAGAATATGATCCAAGGATCCACTTAAACATTATACCCCCATTTTGATAATTATAAAACAAATTATCATTTCAAAAACTCTCCCCCTTTTGAAATTATCAAAAAGATAAAGTTTCAATAGAAAAATTATCTCTTTGAAATGATAATGATTCTCCACCAATCATTTAACATAGTGTTATATTTCCTTGAATAGATACTAAAAAATTAACACTCCTTAAATTTAAGCATGCTTAGAAAATACATTTTATTTCATAGATATATTTTTTCATGATAAAACACAAGTCAATGAGCCACTGTACAATGAGAATAATTTTAAAATATGACTATGAAAATAATGATAAAATTTTCATAAAATAAAATTTTATGAAAAATTAAAGTTTAAACATTAAGTAAACATAAACTAGTATATATGAGAACACTCAAAACAGTAATATAACAAATAAATGTCTACAAAAAATTAAAAATAATAAACTGAAAAATGTATTCTAGATTTGTAAAAAGTTCATATGATTCTAAAAATTTCAATATATAAACACACTCAAACCCCACCTAAATTTATTATAGATAAAAATTAAATTTAAATCTCCCTCATACCAATTTAAATCTTGAGTTTGTAAAACTTAGTAAAGTACAGGGGCTTGGTAAATATATCATTAATATGATTTTATATAGAAATAAATTCTAGTTTTTAAATTTCATTTTTAAACATGATCACTAAGAAAATGAAATTTAACATCAATGTTATTAGTCTTAGAGTTTTTCATGGTTTTTTTTTGAAATTTAAATAATATAATTAGTGTCACAGAAAATAAGAATCTTATTAAAATAAAAACCAAACATTATAAAGTGTTTTATTAATCCATAATGATTGAAAATAATAATATATAACAATAATATATTCAAATTAAACATTTTAAAGATCCATATAATTTTTCCCTTTGAATCCCAAGAAACTAAAGATTTAATAAGAAAATGACACATACCTGAAGTAATTTTTATATCTGTATTTCATCCACAAAAATCATAATAAGAATATATTGTAAAATAAAAATTAGTTTTTTCATGGTAAAATAAACCAATATTGAAATATCATTTAACATATCTAATAATATTCTTAACAAATCTAATTTTATAGTCCTTAGGTTCACTTTAAAATCTATGACTCATATGAACTGAAAAAATTAAATCAAGCCTAGAAGAATTCATGTATAAGAAACTTCCAATCATGCCTCTATAAGTTATAACATCAACTGATTTTTTAGATTTATCTAAATCCAATTTTTAATTATCACTCATGTGGGTATTTTATATTTTAAAATATTATAAACAAAATCTCTTAAATAAATATTTTTATACTAAGATTGATTTAGAAAAACACCATCATTTCATTGAAATATTTTCAATCCAATGAATAATTTTAAATTTCTCATCATACTCGTATCAAATTATGATGTCATAAATTTTGAAAATTCATTACAAAGATTTTATCATGAATATAAAAAAATAATATCATCAATATAAATATTTAAAATCATGATATAATTAAAAAATTTATTAATAAAAAAATTATTCTCAAACTTTCCCTTCTCAAAATTGTTTTTCAAAACCAGGGGGTTATCTAACATATACTACTTAATAAATATAACCATTTAGAATAGTTGTTTTGATATCGATTTGAAATAATTTAAATCCATGAAAGTTAGAATAAGATAATAATATTCTAATTGATTCTAATCTAGAAATAAGTGAAAAATATTTTTCAAAATCAATTCCTTCTTCTTGAGAATATCCTTGACAAACTAATCCAGATTTATTTTTACCTATATTTCAAGATTCATAAATTTTGTTTCTAAAGATCCATTTTTTCTAATAACATTAGAATAATTTTGTAGAACAAATAAAGTCTATAAATTATTCTTAGTATAACAATTTAACTCATCTTTCATATCCAATATTTAGTTAGAATAAGTTAAATACTAATTAATATTCATAGGCAAAAAATCATAAATGAATTCATGATAAGAAAAAAATATTCATAATAGATTTTATAGTTTGGAAATTATATTCAACATTACCAATAACATCATCTATAATATGATCTATATTATTCTTATAGTATATTTCATGAATTGGTTTAGATTGATATTAAATATTCGCACCCTCAATATGTGCATCTTTAAATGTAGTTTCTTTTTATTAAAAATTATAATCTCTAAATTCATCCTCAAGTTGTTTAATATCATCATCCATTTTATTAAAAGTCTTTTAATGAAACTTTATATTAATTGATTATTCAAAAAACATATTCATTTCATTGTATACTATATATACCTTACTATTGATTGAATATCTTATGAAAATAACTTTTTTATATTTTTATCAAATTTATCTAAAAAATACTTAGTATTGAGTATAAAATTTTATACCCAAAAACCTTAAAATAGCCAATTTTAGATTTTATCCCTTTCCAAATATTATATGATGTATTTTTCAAAAAACTTATTACAATAATTCGATTAGTAACATAAAAAGATGTATTGACTTATACTTCTTATAAATATTTAGGTATATTAAACTCATTTAATATGGTCCTAGCCATTTCAGTAAGAGTTCTATTTTTTTTACTTTAAACTACACTATTTTGTTGTGGTGTTCCTAGGGGATGAAAATATATAAAAATACATATTTTATTCCCAAAAATAGATAAATTATAGTTTCTTAATTTCCCTACCATGATGACTTATAGTTGATTTAATTAAACTTCCTTTATTATTTTTAACCACATTAAAAAAATTGATAAACTTAGATAATGTTTCAGATTTGAGTGTAAGAAAATTAACCCAAATTTATCTTTTAAAATCATCAATAATGAAAAAACAATATCTCTTACCACCAAGAATAATAGGTTTTATAGGACCAAATAAATTTAAATGAACAAGATCAATATTTCTTATAGTTTTTACTTCTTTAATTGACTTTAAACTTCTTATATGTTGTTTACCTTTCAAGATGGATTCACAAACAATTTAATTTTCCTCTTCAACTTTAAGTAACTGCAAATCTGTTTGGTTAACAGAACACTTTTTAATCAACCTAAAATTATCAAGTAAAAACCTTTTATTCCATAATATTTTATCATTTTTATTTAATTTAAACATTTTAAAAACTTGTTTGTTAATTTAGAAAAATTAATTGTATAAATTTTTCATTTTCTATTTTCATAAAAAAATATATTTATCATTAAATACAAAGCATTGCTCAATTAAAAGTTTAAAAAAACTTCCATCATCACATAGTTTTAAGATTATTATTAAATTATTTATTATTCATTATGCATATCAAAATTTATAAATAATAACATAATTTGGAATTCCAACCTCACTAAAATGTTTTACCTTTCCTTTAAAATTATCACCAAAAGTAAGAATACCACAATAAAATTTATTAAATTATGGAAATATTGATATATCACCATTCATGTATTTAGAATCCATTATCCATGTACTAAACATCATTTTTGATGATCTCAAGACTCTTTTTGTACAAAAATAAGATTCAAGAAATATTTGATACCCATAAATATTTAGGTACGATGGGATTATCATATGAATTATTAGGAATCCAAACTAACTTAAAACACTTTTTTTTAAAATGGTAAATCCTTAGTCAAAGACCAAGACCCAATTTATTAAATAGAGAGAAAAAAGCTACAAAATCATGAAGGATGGAATCTTATTACATTATTTTTTATAAATGTGAAGAAGATAATCCGGAAACTCATCTCGCCAAGTAATGATTTGGTTGATCCCTTTGTTGGCCAGACCATCAGCAACCATGTTTTCTTCTCGGTAGACATGTGTGGAGATGTATCTGATTTCCAAGAGCAAAGATAGGCAATTCATATAATGGGTAGTGAGAGACAAGGCAAGGTGAACCGAACCACTCCATATAGTCTGGAAAATGGTGGTAAAATCACTTTCAATCCAGATGTTATTCCATCTCTTTTGTTTAGAAAAATTGACAGCATGAATCCCAACCTCTATCTCAGCTCAAGAAAAGAGGAAATCCTACAGCCACCGTAGAAGCAACCATGATAATTCCCAAGCCAGTCTCTGAAGATGTAACCACATCAAGTAGGTCCCAAATTCCCTTTAGAGGCTCCATAAACATTGATCTTGTTCCATCTGGGAAAAGGGGCTTGCTAGAACACCTCCAAAGTGTGTCTCAGTTGTATGTAGAGACCCTTAATCCATATCCAACAAATTATAGAAATATCAAGTAACACTAATTTTCATAATTACCTTTCATTTTAAATATATATCATATAGTAGTATATGTACATTCACTATTTATTTTAACAAAGAAAGTCTTATACATTTTAGATAAAATTTTATCATAACTAAGACCAAATCTATTTTTATTCATTTTATTGAAAATCATCATTTTATAAATGTTTTATTTAAATTGAACAAAAGTGGATAGATTTAACTTTAAACTTTCAATTTTATTTTTGAGTTATTCATTCTATTTAATAACAGTATCAAAATTAATTATTTTTGCTTCATGTAATTTTAACATGAAATCAATTTCTCTCTTTAGTTTTCCACTTTTTGCAAGAGTATATTTCATATTTTATTCAAAAGATTATATAACCATATGAATAGATTTTATATCATCCTAGACATATTTTTTCATATTTTCATTTTTCTTAAGAATTTCCTTATGTTGAATCTTACAGTTCTTATAGAAACAAGTGATCTTTTCAACTTTGTGATCAAGTATTTCAAATTATTTAACAATTCCTATATAGTGGATTTTTTAAAATTAGATTCAAAAGATTAATATAAAGTAGAGCCACTTACTTGATTGGATGAAGCCATTAAGCATAAATTTCCCACATCTTTTCAGAACTAGATTATTCATTTGATCTTGAATCCTCAGTGCAACTATGTCAGGATTCTATTTACTTATTTTATTTCCACTATTACTTGGACATATTTTTTTTCTTATTTAATATTGTTCAATCAAGTTTTAAGTTCCCCATTTTTCTAAACTTATAAAAAATTACATCTTGAGAATTATTAGAAATAAAATTACCTTACTTAATCTCCTTATGATCATATTTAGGATAGTATTTTCAAGATATCCTTGAATATACTTTATTTCATCTTTATCCTCCATTTTTAACATATACTGCATCATTTTTTCACTACTCTGTAACTCATAATCATAAGAGTAAGTATAAATTTTTTACTTAAAATCAATTCCCTCCTTTGAATTATCTTCTTCAACAATAATTTTAATATCTAACTCATATTGTAATAATGAACCAATAAGATCATCAAGTGTATATTATTTGAATTTATTACTTTCATATATATAAACCTTTTTAGTATCCCAATTATTGGGAATTTCTCTAAGTAATCTTTCAATAAGAATTATATTTTACAAAGTTTCTCTTAAAAAACTCACACAATTTACAATAATTGTAAATATATGGAACATTTGATTAATAGTTTCTTCTTAACCCATTTTAATTTCAGGATATTCAGATCTTAACATGACCAACATAGTTATAATAAACTCATATGAGTAAAGATGTGAATCTTTCAAAATTTTCCAAATGTCATGATCATTTTTACATAAATATACATGGATATAAACATTTATATTTATAAAAAAATATAAAATATTTGTAAAAAATATATAAAATATTTATCACCTTGTAATTAAACACATACTTTACTGCATCGTTTCCCACTAACGATTTAGGTTCACCTTTGAGAAACTTGTAAGGTTCTTCCATAATTATATAGTGATCAATGTTAATTTTCATTAAAAATGATTTCATCTATGATTTCTAGTATCCAGAATTATTTCTATTAAAATGAGGTGGTCTTAGATGTATCCATTTATCATTTTTAATAGTTACTTGCATATTAAATAATATATTTTCCCATTGATGGTTAATTTAGGAATTTTATTCAAAAATTAAATAAATAAATATATATATATCAAGTTTGAGGCCAAGATTTGATACCATTTCTTGGTCCTAAAGGTAATATGAAAGAATAATTATGATGGGGTGAATTGGATTATTTTTAATTAAATTTAAATATTTATCAAATTTCTAAAGTTAATGTAGAAAAAATAAAATTAATAGGCACAAGATATTTTTATAGTGGTTTTGATATAAATGATCCTACTCCACTCTTCACTAGTATCAAAAACTAAGAGAGATTTTACCCACTATAATGGAATGTTACAATGAATTTTTCACACCTGGGGTTGCAACCTAATTATAAATCCTTTTTTCCCATAATGGATTAAATACAAACCAAACCTAAATTTTTCTATATGGAGGAACAAAACTGAATATTCTTACCTTTTTCCCTCCTAGAGTCAGAACCCAATGTTTGAATTTTTTTGGGAGTCACAACCGGCAATAATACCATTTAATGGGTAGTATAACTCATTTCCACTACACACTTGAAAAATAATAGAAAGAAGTAAAACCATAGAATTAGATAAATGTTTCAATATCTAAGTGTCAAGGAAGAAAAAAATTCTTCATTAGAAAATGATCAAACAATTAAAGTTCATTTGAGAGTAGTGATAGATCACCAAAGTGTGAAACACTTTTACAATTCAAGAAAATATTCAACCTTGTTCCTTGACAATAGTTCTGTAAAACTCTATATATAGAGTTTCACTAGGCATAACATCTTTCAAATTTGAAAACTGTTTCATATTTATTTTCCCTAAGTAGCAGTTTCACATGTGAAACTAATGAACTACTTAAAAGTTGTCCATGATTATGTCCCATATAATTTTCTACATGTAAATGAAAAAAATAATATTCTTTTAATTATTCAAATATATTCAATAAAATAAGTTACAACATATACAATGGAACTCATTATAATAATTAAAATATTATTAAAGAATAAGTATTAATATCCTTATTAAACTCATAGAAATTGTTTCAAACTAACTCATCATATTTTAGTGGATTTTCATTTTAATATTTTATGTTAGATAATTTTAGCATGAATATAAATATGTGTAAATCTCATGAAGATCACATTTAATTCATTATAAAACAATTTAAAAAATCCTCATATTGATTCTGGATAATTAGTGAATGATTTTATAATAAATTAAACATTAAATATATTCATAATAAACTTGAAGTATGAGTAAATATGAAATAATATGAAAAATAGGGAATATTTAAAAGTTTAGAACATATTATAGAACTATTTTCTACCCTTACATGAAACATAAATGCCGCATTGAAGTAACAATATTTTACCCTTACCTGGATTACTACCTTTACATAAATTTTGGATAACCTAGCTTACATTTATATGAGACTTAGGCTACCCTTACGTGGGATTTGAAAATGTTATTTCACCCTTTCATAATAATGGATATACTCTGGAACCCTTAAACAAGTATGTTAACACCATTACCCAATTATTAGAAATAAAATAATACACTTAAAAAAGTATGTTGGTACCATTACAAAAGTATTAGAAATACAATGGAACCCTTACACAAGTATGGAGATACCCTATGCAAGACAATCCTAAAGGGTTTTACCATTATTTGAGGTTCAATTATATTTATGTAAGATCAGTTACCTTTATATGAAATAGTTACCTTTATGTGAAACAAGGAGTAACCTTACATAAGTTTCAATTACCTTTACACAAATATTAAAACTTTCAAGTTACCTTTACAATTGTATTAGAAAATTTGGGTTTCCTTTATGAAAGTATATAAATAAATTTAGGTAACACATGGGATAAAAAAATTACCTTTGTTAAACTATATAAGTAACTTTACACAACTATATATGAACAATTTCACAACTATATAACTACCTTTATAAAACTATTCAGAAGCACATGTTACCTCTATGAAAATAATAGAATGTGTGGTTTACCTTTATGAAACTATTAAAACTCTCTAGTTAACTTTAAAAAACTCTATAAAAATATACACAACCTTACATAACCTATAGAAACATAAGGTGACCTTTATGTAACTATAGGAAACTCAATCAACCCTTATGTAACCTATATACACACACTGTTTCCTGTAAAAAACACTATAAAAACATCTATAAATGATGTTAATGGTCTAAATGAAATAATGATCCTAATATATATTCATGAATCTCATAGAACATGTTATAAAAAATATTAAAACATGAAATTTTAGATAAACTAAGTAAGGAATAGAAATATAAAACAAATTTTAAGCATATTAAAGATAACACTTAGTAGAGTTGTGAAAATTATAATTAATCATAATATGATATTTTTTAATTATCAAAAGATGATTAATGAATGTGATCCAAGGAGATACTTCAACAACATCCTTGATGATACTTCTCCTTGAAAAATGGCTCAAATATTCCTTTCTTCACAACATCATCACCAAATGATTTTTCACTTTCTAACAACTCATCCTAACCCTTAGAGGAAAAAAATTGGTGAATAGTTGAAAATAAATGAACGGTTTATTAGGGAATAAGAATATACCCCTTATAATAATTTAAAAATTATATTAATAATAGGAATATTTAATAACTCACATGATATTCAGGTTTAGAAAATGTATCTTAAAGGATGAATTAAAATGGACTACATGCCTAAAAGAAGTTGTTGGATTTGAATGTTTGGAATATTTTGAAATTATTTCCCCTCAAGTAGTGTATTTTTATAGAGATTATTTTTTTGTTTATCCCAGAGATTTCTTGCATAATAATAATGGGAATCTCCCCTAATAAGAATAAAAATATAGGTTTTTACTGGGTTCTTTTCCATAGGGAGGTCCTCAAATAGTTTACCACAAGGAACTACTGAAGTTGTAGAAACCTCAATAAAAAAAATCCACAGTATTTTCATCAAGAGGGTGAACCAAAAGTGGGGGAAGATCATAAAATCTATACCCTCACATAAGAGTGGTATAAAATCTATGGTGGGGTTCAAATTACTTTGGAATTATAGGATGATCTATTATGAAAAAAATATTTGGATGATAATTTCAAATGTAAGATCAGAATAAAAATATAACAACATATTTCCAAAACTATATGAATTTATTTTAGTAAAAATAATATATAAGCATTATGATACTACTGTTTTACATCCCAAATGTATCACTAAGGTCATAATCTATACTAGATCACAAACATAGTAGTTAATCACCTCAAATTGACGTTGACAGTCATTTTTATGACACACACTTTGACCACTAATCTCTAAAAACATATTTATTATTTTGAGTACATATATTTTTGGAAGTCCTATTAGTACTGAGAAAATATAAGAAAAAAAATTATTTGACAATATTTTAAATGAAATTGTAATTACCTTAAAAAATACATGTTTGTGGATTTCAGTTTTTATAGCATATGATATCTTTCTTAAATTTAAAAATTTAATATACATAATTGTTGTTATAATTTTGTTTCAGAAACTATTAAAAAATTGACAAAATAAGTAAATTGTTATGAAATATTTTTTGATAGGTAAATATTACTTTATATTCCTTAATAAATCCCAATTTAAATAAATTTATAGGCTTATTATATTCAATCACTATCCTCATACCTTTATTTAGATGATATGTATAGATCTCCATATAATAACAAAATTTATATTAAAAAATAAACTAAAACATATAATTTCTAGTGTATCTATAAAATGTTGATTATAGTGCATTAAAAATTCAAAAAGGATATCATGTGTGGTCTATTTGTTGAAAATACATGCCTTGGTTCCAAAAAAATAACATTTTGGGTAACCAAATTGATTTTGATGAGAATTTAGTGCATCCCCAAAAAAAATAAGTAATGAAAAAAAGTGTCATGAACCGTCCCCCAAGGCCCATTACATGACTACCCTAATCCCACCTCCGATAAGACAAGGGACAACAACTATCACCGAGTAGGCATGTCCTACAAATGAGAGGCATTTTCCTAAGAATCTATACACACACACACAACTCCAAAACAAAGATGCTGGAAAGTAAAAACACTAAGTGAAGAAAATGCATGAAAACCACTACAACCCAACAACAATGTACGATAAAAAGAAAAGAATTAAGGTACAACCAGGCCAGAATACAAGCCCAACAAAAAAAAGAGTCTGTAACACAAGTAATGAAGCTCATCCACAAAAATCCCCACTTTATCCAACTCCAAGGTATGCCACTAGAATGCTATTTGTAAGCCACCAGAACACACCTTGGTCTATCTAATCACACTTGGCCCCACCTGGTCCTGGTCTTCCTGGAACACCATCATAGAGTTGACCATATGTACAATACATGACACGTGTGGGAAAAGCTTGTGCATGGGTGAGTAAAACAATACTTATTAGGGCACCCTGAAATACAAAGTAAAATACCAAAAAGGAAACACCACTAAGAAGAAGTATTCAGCTCAACACAGGTATATGTCAACAACACATATAACTAGAACATCCAGGTACACTCGTAACGAATTACAAGACTTAAGGTCTCATCCACTGCCAGCCATATAGTTTTACTCTTAGCATGCTTGATTTCAGGTGATCTCACTCCTCAATCCATCTGATAGTAAGCACGTAGAACAAGTATACCAAAAATATCTGAGAGAATATTTGGTCTCGATACGTCACAAAGTTCCCTAAGACATCTAGTCTCACTAAGACAAGGAGTCTCAATATCACATCCAATCCTTGGTCACATGATTCTTTTTGAGGCATGCTCATTATGGGAGAACTCACTCTTCATGCCTTGATATCATTGGGGAATCTTACAAGAGGTACCGCTAATTTGGGACCCGCCCAAAGAGAAAATTCTGGTCAAAGATCATGATTTATAGATAGGGGATTCACCTCAGAGAATACTGTGAACACACTCTATATTATCCCGAAACTTATGGGATTCTTCTAAGAGAATACCACAAACCCTACCGACGCGGCTCGTAATGTAGGGGATTCTTCTCAGAGAATATCATGTACCCTACCGATATGACCCACTAGATGGAGGGTTAACAACCTACACATGAGGGTCATGTCAATACCCAAGAAACTCTATTAGGGGTGATATAGTATCACTCCAGTCCCAAGAGGATTCCATAACTCTATCCTCTTGAAGGGATTTCTGCTCAGTAATGTAGATGCAATTCCGTACCAAACCCTCAAGGATAAGACCCAAGGGGAAGCATATCACGTACTATAGTCCCCACTAAAAACCAAAAAATGCATCTCAAAAGGAAATCCTTATTTTGAGGGTCCCAATTCCACAAATATATTGTCAAAAAAACTTACAGTTTAAAAGTTATGTGTCTTTTAATGAAAAGGTGTTGCTTGGTTCTGAGTCCAATCTGACCCGATCAGGTCGACCTGACCTAGCCCGAAGGGTCTGACCCAACTTGTATGGGTTTGGCCCGGACCGCTGCTAGCTTGACCTGACCAAGATGGGTACGGACCGGACTGCTACTGGCCCGAACCGCCAGTTCTATACTAGCCTGCTCGAACGCGGGCTGATTTAGTCCTCCCAGACGCGATGACTACCGTTTCCCCACCAACTCAACATGGTATGCCGTCAAGCCAGCCGCTCCTCATACATGTTGTCTGCAGGACTACGTGCCAGCCAGTCTGATGTGGTTCCATGCCGCATCACCTGTCTTCACCACTTCTCTCCACCCTAGCCACGACTTCCCATTTCCTCATGTGGCCATGCTGCCACCAGCCCCTCTGCCGCCAGCTGTCAAGTCAACAACCACCTGTTATAGGGTAGGCACACCACCATACGCCACCACTAGGGCCGCCGCACATCAGTGGCGGCCTCTCCCCCTTTTATATCTTTCACTATCACCGTGGTGGCCTATTTTTCAAACCAGGAATACCTTTTTGATCCTTGGGTAATCATCTTCACTATCATGGGCTCCAAACCTTCTTACTGTCACTCTGGGGGTCCATCCATGTTCAGAACCACCCAGAAAAACATGTCACAACCATGGGGGTTTTCCAATGAATAATGTAAGAATGGGTAGAGAACAGAGTAGAAGAACACAATTAGAATGAACCTTGGGCTTGGCCCGTTCATGTCATCAGTATTATGAAGAAGAAACAAAAGAATATTTAATGAGATTCACCCCCTTTAATCCCGAATTTTAACCATCCCGTAAGAACGATCGAACCAAGGATCAACCTATTCATGGTTTGGTCCACGTTAATCATTAGAAACAAGAACAGGGAAAGGAATCATGAAAAAAATAAACCCCCTACCTAGATTCAATTTGATCATTGATGAATATCAATTATATCATCATTTTTCATCAATATTCGATCCTCGATTCGTCATTTCATCATCGTCCTCCATTTTCCAATGATAGGATTTCACTAAGGATCTTCTTCAACACTCTTAGAGAAATTATCCAGGTTCATTTCCCCCAATCCCATGTCCTTACCAATGGTTAGATAAGGAAAACACATTTCAGCATTTAAATTCATTTCAGCGTGAAACACGTTTTAGTGTTGTCGTGTCCCTAAGTTGCAGCGTTGTTGAGTTTCTACATCGCAACACTGATGTATTATGTTGAAACATTAAAAATAAAACAATTCTTTCAAATTATTTTATTATTAAAATATATAAAAATTAACTTTAGCAGTTGACCCACACCAATTGATGTTAGGCTCCACCTAAGGAAAACACCCCCCTACGAACTCAACGATAGTCTAGATTTCCAATCCAAGTTAATATTTATGAGTTATTAGGATTTTAAAATAAAATAATTTTATTTAATAATTTTATTTATGATTATGTCCATTTTAGGTTTTTCTATAGAAGACCCACGATAACTAATGTTAAGTTGCGCTTAGGGTAAAGCCACTACTTTGGGATCAATGGTGCCCTTAGATTTCTGATCTAGTTACCCATTTATAAGTTATACCACCTTTTCAGGAAAACTGATCATGCACACTATTTAAAAACATAACATTTTTTATGGATTTTTCCGAGCACACTGGGCCTCATAATCGCACACTATCTCATTACCTTGTCTCATAATTTTCCCAAGAATTTTTTAATAATAGAATCAGGAAAATCACAGTCATTAAATTTTCCCCACCTTAAGGCTTTATGAACTCAAAAATCCAAATAAGGTCTAATACAAAAAAAGGTGAGAGTACAGAGCATGAATCTAAGCCTCCCACTCCCATATGCTTTTCTTATGATCCCTGTGCTACTTGCAGACACACACTAAGGGAAAAGATCATCCATGAAGGATCCTTGATCTTTATTGGATACTCAACCCAAGTCACTCCAATGTCGATGTCCAACTTTCCCTATATTATAACATGCAAAGGGTTATGGAAGAATATCATCTACTATGACACGTGGAATATGTTGTGTAACCAGTCCTACATTAGGGTAGATCCAAGAGGTACACTACCTCGCCAACTCTACGCAGTACTCGAAAGAGGGACTATTAACCTTAGAGATAACTTTCCAGCCCAAAAAAATCTATGTAACCCTCGTCGAGGTGAGATCTAAAGGAAGACATAATATCATTCCTTAAACTCCAAAGGTCTCTGCTATCTATCAGTATAATATTTGGATGGCTCTTTTCATTCTTTATATGCTCCTAGATGATCCGCATATCCTCTAGAATCAACTTCTGAAATCCATTCCACAATTGGAATATAATGAAAGCATCGTGATCTGAAACAATCATCAATGAAACTTCATGGAGTCAAACCATCTCCTTCATATAGAGGCATCCCAAGCTCTCTACTAAACTCTACTCCTAAGTAGTTAGGAAGTGGGCTGACTCGATGAGTCGATCAATGATCACTTAGATGGTATCATGTATCCTAGACATATGTGGTAAACCCATCATGAATTCACTTGACATTCCTTCCCAATTCCTTCATAGTACCCCAAGAAAGAGAAGGAGAAACCCATGCCAAGCATAGGGGGATTGACATAGTGATTTGAAAAACCAAAAAACTGATTCAAACAAGCATTCAGATTTTATCTCAATAGGTAAGCCCAAATTCAACCTGTTCCATCTTCCCCATTGTCCACCTTGACACCCACATGCACATCCCTTTGCGTATCGCCACTCTAGGAACTAACTGGTACAACTATGCATCCTCTGAAAATAATTATGTTCTCCCCAACTTTCGAGTATCCATCAGGGGTACTCCCTATGTACAACTCAGCACTTAAAGACTCATAGTTGGTATCATCGATCTATGACTCCATGACTCACTTTAAGAGTGTAGGGGTAAAAACCACCAATTAGAGGTAAGATGAATAATCTCTATACACAAAGGATAACTATAACAAGGAAAAATGATTCATTGGCTCATTCAACAACAACGAATTGGATATCTTATTGAGAGAATACACTACCAAATTTCCCTTACTAGGAGTATAGACTCTATCCATACCATAGTACATGAGGAAATCTATCCAATGCCTCTTTCTCAAGTTTATAACCATTTGAGATAAGATATACTTGAGAATCGTTTGGTCTGATTAGAAGATAAAATACCCTCCCATCAGGTAGTATCACCACATCTTCAATGGGATGACTACCAGTTCCAACTCAAGATCATGGGTCGAGTAGTTATTATCATGTGGTATCAACTGATGTGAACCATAGGAAATCACCACTCACCTCTGAATCAGGACACAACCAAGTCTGATCCTTGATGCATCACAGAACACTATGCACTTGACTCCCTCCTCCTGAAAACTCAAGATCAGGGCACTCTTCAAACTCTATCTTAACTGCTAAAAATCACGAGGGCACCTTTCTATTCACATGAAAGGCTACCCATTTCAACTGATCGAAGTATTAATCAACCCTTTGGTAGTGGATACTCTTCCTCCATGATCACTTGGTTCATGTTCCGGTAATCCCCATGTAACCTTGGAAACTGGGTCTTACTAATCCCTTCATCTGCAAGTCCTCCACCTGCACCCTCAGATCAAGAAGATTTGAGAAATCTATCTGATATACTGATGTTGATATTAGTGCCATATTAGGGCGTATAATAATGAAGAAGTCTATCTCCCTATGGGGAGGTAAAATTGGAAACATATCTTAGAAATATGTCCTCGTACTTAGCCACTACTGCAGGGAACTGAAAACTCATAACATCCACTATCCTGAGGTTAAGGCTAGACGACTCTAGAGTGATCAGCTACACCCTCATATTCATGATTCTATCCCATGCTTCCTATGTTTTATTTTTTTTCAACCAAGGAAAAACACATTCCATCACTGCGAACATAACACACACTTTTTCCTAAAATAGTCAATCTGGGCATGGACTATCAAAAACCAATCCATACTAATATTGATGTCATAAGGCCTCAACACTAACATCAAGAGGTTATAACTGAAACTATAACCTCAAGGGACATATCATACCATCGACACTAGTGTGATTATCAAGTATCCTTCCATAGGTATCTCCAGACATAATGGTCAGGTCAATAGTTTAACCGAAAACTCTAGGTCTCAAACAAGATTTGTGACAAGGAAGAATGATTAACACATATTTCTATTAATATGAAAGATCATAGTAGACATAGATAATACATCAAATCATTCCTGGAGCCCTTGGGTCATATGCCTTGACCACATGAAGCCATCCCTTCCCCTTTATCCAGCTCCCTAAGCCTAGTGTGGTCCACATGGGGGTGGTGGTGGTAACATGTTGAAATCTATACCACCTCCTATTTATCTCCCAGATCCTCTGCCACATCTTCCACCCTATATATCCATATGTTTCTGTCAATGTCTCTGCATCAATGACCCATCCACCATTTCCCTATTAGCAACACGACGAGCAGGAAAATCTCTAACAAGATGTCCCCTATCATTACATGAAAATAATTTCCTCTCTCTAGGTCGAATAGAACCACCCTATGATCAATGAGCTATAGATAACCCATCCTGGGACCTCTTCTTGGAATTTATCACATGTCTAAGTCTCTAAGACTGATTTTAGCTTCCTGCTCCCATGGTCTCTACTCTTGCTTCCCCCTACTAACATCCACTCGCTGTATCTACTCAGCCAAAGGAATTTTAACCACAAAGGTTCACTCTAGCACCCCAACATAAGTAGGAATGCACATAGAAATAATTATGACACGGATGTCCCTTAGAACACCTTTCTCAAAGGTCTGAGCCCAGAATCCCTGGTCGTATTGTATTCATCAAGTACCTAGAAAGTCCAGTATGCCTCAATGAATACTCAGCTACTAACCTATCTTCCTATTGAAGCTGTAGAAGATCTTGGGAACACATATCCCTTAGATTTTATGGAGAGATACCCTTATTTGAGAAATGTTCTCAAACTCTATCCATGGGAGAGTTACCTCATCATAAGATTAGGTAATCTAAACAATGCAATCAACCTACTGAGCCATATAGAAGGCTCACTACCATGACCGCCATCTGATCTAATGGTGTCCTGACTGAATGGAAAACTCAGTCACCACCTCAAGACAATCCTTAGACACCTGTGATTCGGAAACGCCTCGGAACCTGAGGGGTATCTATCATTGAAACTTGTGAAGTGAGCTTATCCCGTGCATCTCATCTACTGGTACTATGAGTACCATGTGCTAATATACTGTTCATGGTATAGATGGTACACCACACAAAGGTGATTTATCTGGTACAAATACCTGTACCCTTATCTTGTCACCCAATGGACCAGCCTTATGATCATGCAGTGGAATCCTGGCTGACTATCTACGTGGAAGCATCTTGAAGAAAACAATATGTACCATGATTAATATAGTATACCCAGTGTGCTGACTTAAGAAGGACATGGAAAACAAAACCCATTCCTATATGATGAATGTACAATTATTTTCCTTGTAACTAGTGTTTTCATGTACAAATTTGAAAAAAAGAATTCAGGGTCCTAGTGTATGGATATGTCAGCCGCTACACCAACACTAGATTTTATGGCCTGAAAGATGAACTCAAAACACTCAACACTGTTTCCCTAAACCAAACTCATAGACTCTGGGTACTTAAGGTAGACCCGACCTCCTCTAATACCACTATATCATGACCCATACCCTAGGGCCCGTGTTGTGACTACCCCAAGCTTTCCTCCGAGAGGTGAGGGGCCGAAAACTAGTGCTAAGTATGCATATCCTGCAAATAAGAGGCATTTTACTAAGAACCTATACACAAACACACAACTCCAAGCCAAATATATTGGAAAGTAAAACCACTAAGCAATGAAAACGAATTCATACCACTACAACCCAAAAATAGAGTACGACATAAAGAAAAGTAGTAAAGTACAACCCGACAAGAATACAATCCCACAAAAAAGAAAGAGTCTGTAACACAAGTACTGAAGCTCATCCGTAGAAAACCCCACTTGATCCAACTGCAAGGTACGACACTAGACTACTGTCTGTAAGACACCAGAACCCACCTCGATTTATCTAATCACACTAGGCCCCACCTGATCCTAGTATTCCTAGAATACCATCAAAGATTCAACCATCTATACAAGACATGACATGTGTGGGAAAATCCCATGCAAGGGTGAGTAAAACAATACTCATTAGGGAATCCAAAAATAAAAAGTAAAATACCATAAAGGAAACACCACTAAGAAGATGCTGTCAGATCAACATAGGTATATGGAAACAACACATATAATAAGAACATCCATGTATAATTGTAAAGGATTCCAAGACTCAAGACCTCATCCACTTACAGCTATACAGTTTCACTCGTAGCTGCTCAATTCTGGGGGATCTCACTCCTCAAGCTATCTGATAGTAAGTACATGGAACAAGTATACCGAAATTATCCGATAGAACATCTGGTCTCGATATGTCATGAAGTTCCCTGAGACATCTGGTCTCACTAAGACAAGGAGTCTCAATATCACAACCAATCCATGGTCATAGAATTCTTCTTGAGGAACACTCATTCTGGGAGAACTCACTCCTTGAGCCTTGATGTCATCAGGGACTCTTACAAGAGGTCCATATAATTTGGGCCCCACACAAAGAGAAAACACTGGTCAAAGATCATGTTTTATAGATAGTGGATTCTCCTTAGAGAATACTGAAAACCCAAACTATATTATCCCAAAACAATGGGGATTCTTCTCAGAGAATACGATGAACCCTACTGATGTGTCTCATAACGCAGGGGATTCTCCTTAGAGAATACCACGAACCCTACTGATAAGTCTCAATAGATGGAGGATTAATGCCCTGCACTCAAGGTCCATGTAAATACCCATTAAACTCCATCAAGGGTGATAGAGTATCACTCTATTCCCAAGGAGTTTGTCAAAAATTTATCAGGGACTCTATCCTCTCGAGGGGATTGCTGCCCAGTGATGTGGACAGAATGCTATACTGAACCCTCAAGGAAAGAAACAAGTGGAAGCTTCTCACCTATTATGTTCCCCATTGAAAACCCAAAAATACATCTCAAAAGGACCGCCTCATCACATAGGTCACAATGATGCAAACGCCTCATCAAATGTACTTATGGTTTGAATGTTATGGGTATTTTAGTGAAAAGGGGCCAGTGGGATCTGGGTCTGGTCTGACCCAATCAGACTGACCTGACCCAAACCATAGGGTCTGATCGGACCCATTGGGTCTGAACCAACCTGATAGGTTTGACCCGACCCAGTTTCCCCTTGCCTAGTGTCGGCCTGACCCGCCATCTTCATCCCGACACGCTCGAATGCGGTCCAGTTTGGTCCTCCCAGGCACATCAGCTACAGCGTCCCCACCAGCTTAACGTGGTAGGTTGTCATGCTGGCCACTCCTCCAATACACGGTCCACAGGACCGCATGCTAGATGTCTGATGCGGGTGTCATGTCGTGTCACCGGTCCGCACCTCTGCGACCTTCCCTAGTCATGACTTCCCATCGCTGCCAGCAACTGTGCCGCTATAATCCCCTCTATCGCGGGCCATTGAGTTGGTGGCCACCTACTATCAGGTGGCCACACTGTCACACACCACCTCTAGGGCCATCGCATGCCACCACTAATGACTCCCCTTATTTGGTAATCCAATGTTGCTGTGGTGGCCCATTTTTTTAATCAATAATACCTTCATGATACTTGGGTCGCTGTCTTCACTGTCGTGGGCTCAAAACCTTCTTACTGTCGCTCTGGGGCTCCGAGCACATTCAGAACCGCTCGACCAAACATTCCATGACCATGGGGGTCCATCGATGAAGAATGTAAGAATGGGGAGATAATAGAGAACATGAACACCTTTAGAATAGACCTTGACCTTATTTGTGCCGGCCTTAGTCCATTCATGTCAGTAGGATTATGAAGAATAAATAAAAGATTATTTAACGGGATTCACCCTCTTTAATCTTTCACTTTAACCATCCCAAAAGAACGATCAAGCTATGGATAAAACTATTAATGGGTTGGTCCACATTCTTAAATGGAAACAAGAATAGGGAAAGGAATAAAATAAAAAACCCCTACCTAGATTCAGTTTGTTCATTGATGAAGAGAGATTGTGTTGTCATCGTTCGTCGATCCTCAATCCTCGATTCATCATTTCATCGTCATTCACTATTATTTAATGACATGATTTTTATAAGGCTCTTCCCCAGTTCTCCCAATAAAATTCTCTAGGATCATTACCCCAATCCTATGTCTCTACCAATGGTTAAAGAAGGAAAACATTTTTCATCATTTAAACACATTTCTGCGTTAAACACATTTTAGCATTGTCGCATCACTGAGTTGTAGAGTCAATGAGTAAATGCATCACAATGATACTGTATTATGTTGAAACATTAAAAATAAAATAACATTTTTGAAATTATTTTATTCTTAAAATGTTATAAAATTAACTTTCACAATCGAGCTGCGCCGGTCGATTTTAGGCTCCGCCTAGGGAAAACACCCCATTACGAACTCAAAGTTGGTATTGGATTTCCAATCCAAGTTACCCTTTATGAGTTACTGGGATTTTAATGTAAAATAATTTTATTTAATAATTTTATTTATAATTATGTATTTTTCAGTTTTTTTGACAGAAGACCCGCACCGACTAAAGTTAAGTTTCACATAGGGTAAAGCCACATCTCTAAGCTCAACGGTTCCATCAGATTATTAATTCAGGCACCCATTTAGAATTTATTACACTTTTTTCAAGAAATCCACTCATGTAGACTATTTATAAACATAAATTCTTTTTACAGATCATTCTAAGCACACCAGGCCTTAGAATCACACATCGTCTCAACACTTAGTCTCGTAATTTTCCCAAGAATTTTCTGAAAATAGAATCGGAAAAATTCAAGTCGTTATAAAAAGAAATATTTATTTTTTATTATAAGATTGTAGTGTTTTACCCCTAAATTGTAGGCATCAATAAGATCCCACTTTATATTATTTTCTTTTCAAATATTGTTCTTAGATCATCTTTTGTAATCTATTTTTCCATATTCAAATTAATTTTAGGTAGAAAATGATAGTGGTATTAATGAGTCCATATTTTTCATCATAAGGTTTTCACTTTACATAGTAGTAATATATATTCTTGTAGAAAATATGAGTAGTTATTAACTGTAATGAACATAAGAGATAAATATTTGGACAAAAAAACTTTTAAAATGGTAAAGTACATACCTAATTCTTGGATGGTTGAGAGTAGGTGGGTTGGGACAAGGTGAGTGGTCATGGACCACCCAAAGACATGTTTTGGTGATTATATTTTACTTCTATTTTTGTATCATATCATTGAATCCCAATATGGATGTATTATTTTATTTATGATATGATATTACTATTGAGTAATTTTTTTGGGAATTCCCCCTCCCCCCAAAGTTGTGTCTTAATGCTTGGGTGTTTTTTCTAATCCATGGGGATCAAGAATGATTTTCAAGTTAGTGGATAATTATATTAGATACAAGTTTAGATGTTAATATAGCTTGTTTTTATATAAACAGAGATTCCTAGTTATTAACATCATATATCTCTTCAAAATCTTCAATTTGACATCTTGTGAATCCCAAAATGATATCCAGAGAAAACGTTATGGCTGTTTTAAGTTTAAGTCATATTTGGAGATTTTATTAAGATATTAATTAATTAATTAGATTTTTCTATCACTAAATTATTATCAAATTTATTTTAATCAATACCAATTAGAAAATAATTAATCAATATTAAATTTTAATTATCTTGTAAACCATTTTCACTAAATATGTTATATACTTAGTGTAAATATAGATTTAATTTTATAGAAATGATATTTATGAAAATATTATTTATATATATATAAATAAAATCTTATTATTATATTAAAATATGATTTTAAATAATATATAATTTTTATGAAGGTTTCCTTTATCAATTATAAAAAAAGAACTAATAAAGTAAGACCTTTATCAATGCTTAAAAAGGTGCTGAGAAAGGTCATCATTTATCAGGGATTTCTTTAGCTACTATAAAAGTATAATTTATCAGTACTTTATTTCAGTATTGATAATACTACCAGCTCTATTAATAATTTTATTAGCACTGATAATAGATTTCACTAAATATGAACGATTCTATTTTAGTTAATGAACTTATATATAATTATTTTTGATTTTTTCACATATAATTAATAAAAAATATTAATAATAGTAAAATTATTTCACACACAAACTCTTGTGTTTGTGTGAGTGGTTTGGGTGGGGTGGGGTCAAGGTGAACATCCTAGTTTCAAACTTATTATTTCTTTTATTTGTGTGTGTGGGTTTTATTACTCCTTGATTAATTCAAAATATAATTAATAAATAATATTATTGAAATGTAATAAATTTTATTTTATATATAAATTATAATATAAGTAATACTATATATATATTTATAAATTAGGTAATTTGTGATATTTATATAAAATATGAATAATAATATTTTTTATATAATTATTAACAATAAATTTTCTTATATATAATTATTATTTAAGAAAAAATAATAATAATAAATGTTATTTTATTTTGATAATAATAGATGGTAAATTTTCTATTAATATTTAATTAGTAATATATTGTAAATATTTTTATATTTAAATATAACCAATATTCCACCTATTAAATCCCACTAGATCTTATTAGTAATAGAGTAAAATAAGATAATATAAAATTGAAATAGAATCATGTGACTAATAAAAAATATATCTATAAAAATATGAAATGCATATTTGAAGTTTTTTTGTTAATGATTCAATATCAAAATCATAGGGAATAAACAAATAATTAGAAGGAATGATTTTAGTCTGCTTTTCTAGTATTCATTTTTTTTATGATTTCAATCATTTTCTTATGACTGAATGTAACGTTCCAAATCTACCTTACTTATAGTAATTTGAGGAGAATATTTTTCATCAAAATATTTCAATAAATTCTTAAACAAAATAAAATTAATAAGTTATTGATTAAATCTAAATAATATATTAATGAAATTTTTTATGAAATTAAGATAGTAGCATGATGAAAAATGAGTCATCAAATATTTTTTATTTTCTTCGTTGTATAATTTATATAAAAATTTTATAAAATAAGAAAGAATAATATTTTTTATTTTTATAAAAATATCTTTTATCTTATATAAAACATGATGTAAATAAACATATTAAAAAATGAAAATGTTGAACATATAAAACTGTTATGAAGTATGTAATTTTATTGTTATAATATTTTGAAAATGCATAAATCTCTGGATATGGTTAACAAGAATGTAGATAGAAATAATAAAATTTTGAAAATTTAATATAAAAGCGTTGAACAATATAATATAGAAAACACATCAATTAATATATTATCATAGTATTGAAAAAAATAACCGGATAAAAAGAAACTCAATGTTAGTTTATTTGGAACATAATAGGTGTAAAAATAGAATTATTTTACGTGGAAGATTTTATTAATTAAATAAGAGTAGGAAAAATAAATCCAAAATAGTTTGTACATGAAAATACAAACAATAAAATTTTGAAATTAAAAATATACCTAATCAAACACATTTTTCATAAAATAAATATTATCCTTTAATAAAACTATAAAAAATTTATCACAATAAATGAATAGATTAAAAAATAATGAGCATGAGCAATCAAACATTTTAAGAAAATGAAGTCCAAACCCAAAATCAATCAATTAATCAAATTAGTTAAAGAAATTCTTTCTTTGTGTTATAAATATATATGAATGGCCCAAGAAGGATATTTTTGATCACTAATAAGGTTAGGGGCGAATCAATGATCTATTTTTCATTTATGTTTTCATTTTTATGTAAAAAATTCACCTATTAATATATAGTTTTAACTTTTATGAAAAAAAACTCACAATAACCACTATTAGAACACAAAAATTTACAAGGTTCACTACTCAACATGAGTATCTAGTCCTTGGAATTATTTTTAAATAATCCAATACCAAAAAATCCACTAAAAAGAAATCTCTTTATGTGGTTACAATAAGTAGGGAATATCCTTACACGTGCATTTAACTATTATGAGAACTACTATGCATGTTTTTTTCTGTGCATAAATATGTAACACTGATTTCATAATAACATTATAAACCTTACCCAATAAGCACAAAATGTTTTCACTTTGTTTCTTTTAAAAAAATCACATTTTATATTTTAGAAAAACTATTCTTTGTCACTTACTTACCCAAAAATAGGTATAAACTTATTTAATCAGTTGGCTATCCATACAGAATGTTTTTCCATAAAGTATGTCCATAAAGTTCATCTAGAACCCTATAAAAAACAATACAAATTTCTTATGTTCAGTTCATCAAATTTAAATTGATATAAAATTTCTTCTAAAGAACCTATATCACAAATTTTTTGTTCATCAAAATTTCTTCTTCAATTTTTAAAAGATATTCCTTGGTTGGAAATATCTTTCTCAAAACTTTGGCCAACAAAAGTTCATCCAATGTCCCTTTATAAAACCAATTATGCAGCACTTCAAATTTATCACATGCATGAACAATACCCCATAGTACACTTATTTACACACCTTTATATAGGTTATAATGAAATAAAAATGGTGGTAACTCCAATTTAATTTCCCTCTAAATGAAAACATGAAATTTAAAACTCCCAGTCAAACAATTCATCAAAATATTCTAAAAAATTCTATAACTTTCTTGATTTTTTTTGCTAAACTTCAATGACTTCACACTTCATTAAATTTTCTTAAATTTTTTTAAGAATCATGATTTTACTATATGATATTTATAACATTAAAATACCATATCATCATCATCACTTTTAATATATTTATAAAAATTTTCTTAGAGAACTTTACCTCCCAAAAATTAAATTAGAAAATGTTTATGTAAAATATCCAAATAATTTTTTCATCTGATGAGAGTCAATCTGATGAACCAATAAAACTTCATAGTAACATTTTGGAAGTCTTTTTATAGAATCTCTCTTACGGCCGATGGCATAATATTCCTGATAGACTATGCATGTTGGGACTTTTTACAAGGGGAAAAAAATTAGTAACTCCATTTTCAAACATCAACAACATTTCTTCTTAGCATATCCATTTTATTTACATTTGTACACAATTTTTTCAAATAACTACTACAAAATAGTCCTTTAATAGTGCTAAAAATGAACTTTATCAATAATAGATAAGTATTTACTATCAGAGTAAGATTAAAATCCCAAGGCATTTATCAGCACAAAAAAAAGACACTGATAAAGGGGTCCTTTATCAGTACTAAAAAAGTAGTAATAAAAGTCTCATTTATCAGTGCTTTTAGAGGAACTGATAAAGGACAACATTTATATGTGATTTTATTTAGCCCTGATAAAGGGGACCTTTTATCTATACTTAAAAAAGAACTGATAAAGGGATATACTACATTCTGCTATGATATCTCACAGAATTACCAGTGCAGTGTGCTGTAACATCACATTGTAGCACTAGAAACACCATTAGAAATCAGAATAATCAACTACCAATATAAAATTTAAATGAAATAAAATTTACAACACAAATACAATAAGAAACACTATATTATAGATATTTCAAACATTTATTTATATAATTATATAAGTACAAAGTATTACATACATTTAAAAACATAAATGTTCCTTTGTATTTTAATTTTTACCCCAACTCATGATATTCCCAAACAAAACACCCCTGCTTGAGAAAAATAACACACCTATATAAGAAAAAATTATTTTTTTAGTAGTAATATAATGAAATAAATTAACTAGAAGTGTTACTTTTAATCTAAACTTTGAGTCATACTAAGAACATTTTGTATTAGATTGAGTTGTAGTTGATTCATGCATGTATCACCATTTCTTGTTATTCTTCAAGAAATATATTTTTAAAAATTAAATAAGTAAGTATAGGAAAAAAACAATATGGAAATTAATTTAGTAATAGTAGATATAATGATGATAAAACAATCTCGATTTGTTTTCTCTATTTTGATGATTTGATGCTTGTTTTAAACTAAAATGACACATATATATTATAAAGATGCACTTGGAGTCATACAGGTCACACCATGAATTATATTGAGTAGAGGATAATTCCTAGACGTCCCAAATGACTTATAGATCATTTTTCCAATGTATCAAAACAATCTGAATGCATTTTCTTGGTTTTTAGTATGTCACTCATCTTTTTTAGTAGAATGTCATTTTAAAATGGAAACACACACTTTGAGTAATACCGATATCATCATGTGTCAGTTTGACCTGAGACTAATTCCTACATATCAAAAATGACATACGAACCATTGTACCAAATTATCAAGGAAATACAAGTGTGTTTTATCAGTTTTCAGTGCGTGACATTTTTTGAATTAAAATGTCAATTTTAAACTGATAATAAACAATTTGATCCATACTAGGAACATCATATATCAGAATTAGGTATGACTGATTCGTACATGTGAAAAATGACTTATAGAACATTTTCCCAAAGTATCAAAATAATATTAATGCATTTTCTCAGTTCTGAGTATGTCAGTTGTCATTTTTTACTAAAATTAATGTCAATTATAAATAAAAAGACACACTTGGAGTCATACTAGCCACACCATGCATCAGATTGTGGCGAGGATGAATCTTACATGTCCAAAATGACTTATGGATCTATTTACTAAAGTATAGAAATAATACAAATTCATTTTATAGATTTTGAGTGTGTCAGTTTGCATTTTTACTAAAATTAATGTCAATTTTAAATAAAAATCTATATATGGAGTCATAACGGTCACACCATGCGTCATATTGAGGTGATGATGATTCCTAAGTGTACCAAATGACATATGGGTCATTTTACTAAAGTATCAAAATAATATGAATGTATTTTCTTGGTTTTGAGTATGTCACTTTTATTTTATACTAAAATTTTATTTTAAACTAGAAACACACAGTTTGAGTCATACTAGTCACATCGTGTATCAGTTTGATGTGACAATGATTATTATACATAAAATAATGAATTATGAAATTTTACCTATATTATCAGAAAAATCTAAGAATGTTTTCTTGGTTTTCACTTAGTGACACATTTTGAACTAAAATGTCAATTTTAAACTAATAACGGACACATTAAGTCATACTGGGAATGTCATGTGTCAGATTGACATGATTCTGATTCCTACAAATAAATTTTTTTAATTTATCATTTTATTAGAGTATCAAAATAATATGAATGTTTTTTCTCAGTTTTGAGTATGTTAGTTATCTTTTTTATTAAAATTTATGTTAATTTTAAATAAAAATATGAACTGTCATAACAGTCACACCGTGCATTGGATTGTGGTGAAAATAATTCCTACATGTCCCAAATGACTTATGGATAATTTTAACTAATTATCAAAAATAATATGAATGTGTTTGCTCAGTTTTGAGTACGTCACTTGTGTTTTTTTTACTAAAATGTCATTTTAAACTGGTAAAACACACTTTGAGTCATACTGGCCACATAGTGTATCATTTTGATATGACATTGATTCATACACATCTTAAATGAATTATGAATCATTTTTATAAATTATTAGACAATCCAAGATAACTTTCTCTATTTTTATTGAGTAACACATTTTGAACTAAAATATTAATTTTAATTTGATAGCATAAAATTTTAATTATACTGGGAAGACCATGTATCATATTTAGGTACACAAAATTACTATACATAAAAAATGACTTATGGGTCAATTTATTAATGTATAAAAACAATATGAATGTGTTTTCTCTATTTTTAGTATGTTCGTTGTCCTTTTTACTAAAATTAATGTTAATTTTATATAAAAGAACACATTTGGAGTCAAACCAGTCACACCATGCATTGGATTGAGGTTAGGATGATTCCTAAGTGTCCAAAATTACTTATATTTCTTTTTAATAAATTAACATAATAATCCGAATGAATTTTATCGGTTTTGAGTATGTTAGTTGTCCCTTTTTCTAAAATTAATGTCAGTTTTAAATAAACAAGACACACTTGGAGTCATACCGGTCACACCGTGCATCAGATTGAATTGAGGCTGATTACTATGCATCCCAAATGATTAATGAATTGTTTTAATAAAGTATCAAAACAATATAAATGTGATTTATTAGTTTTGAGTATGTCACTTATCTTTTTTACTAAAATGTCATTTTAAACTAGAATCATGCACTTTGAGTCATATCGGTCACATTGTGTATCGGTTTAATGTTAGACTAATTCATACACTTCATAAATGACTTATTAATAATTTTACTAAATTATCAAGAAAACATGAGTGTGTTTTATTAGTTTTTAGAGAGTGAATCATTTTGAACTAAAATGCCAATTTTAAAATGATAAGAGACACTTTGAGTCATACCGAGTACACCATGTATTAGATTTAGGTGAAGGTGATTCCTATACATCCAAAATTATTTATGGATCATTTTAATAAATTATCAAAAATAATAAAAAAAATCATTTTATCAGTTTTGAGTCTGTTAGTTTCATTTTTTTGTAAAATTAATGTCATTTTTAAATAAAAAGATGCACTTGGAGTCATACTAGTCACAATATTAAATAGATTGAGGTTCAACTGATTCCTACACATCCAAAATGACTTATAAATTATTTTACTAAATTATAAAAACAATCCTAATATGTCTACTTAGTTTTGAGTATGTCACTTGTCTTTTTTTCTAAAATATCATTTTAAAATGGAAACAAGCACTTTGAGTCATACTAGTTACATTAAGTATCATTATGTCATGAGACTAATTCATACATATCATAAATGATTTAGGAATAGTTTTACTAAATTATCAAGATAATTCTATCACATTTTTTCTATTTTTAGTGAGTGACACATTTTGAACTGAAATTTCAATTTTAAACTGATAACGGACACCTTGAGTTATACCAGGCACCCCACACATCAAATTTAGGTTTGGTTGATTCATACACATAAAAATGACTTATTTATTGTTTTCTTAAAGTATCAAAATAGATTTCATGTTTTTCCCTATTTTTTGTATTTTTTTATTAAAATTAATGTCTATTTAAAATAAAAATACGCACTTGGAGTCATACCATTAAAACCATGCATCAAATTGAGGTGAAGATGATTCTTACACATAAAAAATTACTTATGTTTTTTTACTAAAGTATCAAAATAATATTTATGTTTTTGATCCATTTTGAGTTTTTAGTTGTCTTTTTTACTAAAATTAATGTCAATTTAAAAAAAAGAAGCACTTGGAGTCATATCGGTAAAAATGTGTATCAGATTGATGTGCGGATAATTCTTACATTTGACAAAGTCTAAAAAAAATCCCAACTTTCAATGTTACCATGCTTCCCATTGACATTATTTTTCTAACTACCAACACTACATATTGATCATTAAACTATGATGTCAGAAGTTCGATGAAGAAATCCAATGGAAAGCATGGTAACATTGGTAGAAAGGAACATGTTATATATTTTTTAGCTTGTTGTAGATAGATGAAAAAAAATATGACTTCCCAAAATATTTGTGAAAATAAATAAATAAGTATTGGATAAAAATAATAAGGAAATTAATTTAGAATGAAAATAATATTAATTAAATAAGTAGCGTGAATTAAACTTTTCATGATGGTTGTATACATTCTTGACCCATTCCACTATTGTAATTATCTTAGTAGTATGCCCAAATATCAATCTCTCACTGATATGAGTTGCTTCAAAAAAACCACCCCAAATCGAAAAAAATAATCCATATGTATAAGAAAATAATTATTATGTGAATAACACTAAAAATAAAAAAATAAAACATAAATATTAAAAAGTTCATTAATTATATGGACAATGATCTTACTATGAAAACATCAAGATCACTTCTTTGATAGAGAAGATGCAGCATTGTTTCTCTTCATATAAAGGTAGTAGAGAGAACATGAATGAAAATTATAAATTCCAACATTGCAGGTGTGAAAAGGTTTTTAGGGAGAAGAAGTATGTTGATGTTTTTGAGTAAAATGGAATGAAATATGGACATAAATATTTTAAATTAAATGAACTATGAATATATTACTTCCCAAAATATTTTTGAAAAAACTAAATAAGTATTATATAAAAATGATAAGGAAAAAACTTATAAATATTATATAAAATAATAATAAGATGAATAACAAAATGAATTAAATAATTAGTGAGAAATAACCTTTTTATGATGGTTTAATGAATTATTGACCTATTTCCTTATTGTTCTTATCTCAGTTGAGGCCCCAAAGTCCAATATCTCATGAGAATGAGGAGCTTCAAACAAACCACCCTAACTCGAACAAAATAACCCACCCATAAGAAAAAAATTCTTACATTATTAGTAGTAAAAAGAAATAAATTTAACATAAATATGAAACAATATATTATTTCTATGGACAATTATTTTAATGTGAAAAAAATTAAGACTACCTCTATAACGGATTAGAGGCAGTGTTGTTTCTCTTCCTGCAAAGGTAGTGGAGGGAACTTAAAGGAAACTGATAAATTCCAACATTGCAGGGGTGAAATGTTTTTGAGGGTGAAGAAGTATATAGATGTTTTTGTGTATAATGGCAAGAAATATGAACATAAATATTCTAAAATAAACAAAATATATAAGGAATAATGAAAATTAAATCAAAGTTTCATTATATAATTTTTCAATAAAATATAGAATGAATATTGTAACATTAAAATTACATATTCCCAAATGGTTTCCATCATTATATTATATTCTTACAAGATATTATTAACATCATCATGTGAAAAAGATATTTTATGCATGAGTAGTAAAAAAATTAATTTAGATTATGTTAATTATGTAACATCCCAGGTAAATAAAGAATATGAAATTTTCATATTTATTAATATTATTTAATTAAATATTAATATTAATTTAAATAAGATTCTATGTTCGATGGCGTACCCAATACGCAACAATGAGTTTCTTTGAAATCTTACGTTGCACACTAATAATATTATAATATTATTTTAAATGGTAGTTAACGCCTAGCTGTTGTAATGGCGAGAATGAACAAAACTAACTAAAAAATGATTATATATGTTTTTTAAATATTTTTACATTTATCCAATAAATGTTAGAGGCTTAAAATGCGAACGAATCCAATTTTAAGCATAAATATTCTAATATTCTTTAAAAGGTCGATTAACCTCCTTTTGATGGTGAACCCTTTTTAAATCCAATTTTTGACAATTTTATATGTTATATTTGACAAAATAAAATACTTCTTTAGAATCAGGACATCAAAATTTACTTTGTGTAAATTTTTGTTATTTTTCTGATAAAGTTCATTTTTTATGAATAGTGAAAAATACTATATTTTAATTCAAAACCTCATTTTAATATAATTTATTTATATGGTTATATTATCTTATTAATTGGGTTTAAATTTTAGTTAAAATATATTTTTCACCATTTAATTCAATGGTGGTCATTGGAATTAATTTCACTTTGAAATTGGACATAAACAAGTGTCAATCTTTTGATAGATATTGTTTCTTAAAAAAACGCTATTTGTTTTGACAGTGGGAATTAATTATAAAATTAATTATTGAAAATTATATGTTTTGAATTTGGTAAAATGGAAATCATTTTTCAATTTGGAATATCAAATTTACTTTGGATAAATTTCTGGTATTTTTCTGACAAATGTTCATTTTTAATGAATAGTGAAAAATAATGAATTTTACTTCAAAACCGCTTTTTCATCTAATTTAATTATATAGTTAGATTTTACTTTTGATTGGTTTTAAAGTGTAATTGAATTATATTTTTATCACTCAATAAAATTTTGTTCATTGGAAGTAATTTCACTTTTCAATTGGATGTAAAAACAAGTCAATCTTTTGATAAATTTTACTTCTAAAAAACCATTCTTTGGTTGTTACAACGAGAATTATTTTTAAATTAATTACATAAATTTATATCTTTGGAATTTGGTAGAATTTATTCCATATTTTGAATCAGAAGGTCCAAATTATTTAATTAAGACTCTTTTATTTTTGGACATTATGAATAGTAACAACAGTAATTATCTTCAATTATCGTGATTATTTAGTAATCAGGTAGTTAAGGCTAATAAAATAATATCATAATAATATAAAATGAACCCAAAATGTGTCCAAATACTCTTTTTTTAGTCATGGTCAACCATGGGAAGCTTTTTACCGAACTTGAGGGACCATGGAGTCACATGGGTGTAATAGTGACATTTATGACATTATTTTTAAAAAGAAGAGAAATATAACAAAGGTTTGTATATCCTAAGTAAAAAAATTTTAATTTTATTTAAATAAATTATATCTTAGACTATAAATATTAATTTTAAAGATAAAAATATTTCCTACATCATGCTTTTTTTTTATAATTTTTGGGCATTAAATAAATAAATTTATTTATGACACCATGATGATGCACTGATTACCTCATTAATGAATGATTTAAATAAAATGAAAATATAAGGTAAAATATAATACTTAAACTTTTCAAAAACCTATATTATGGGTGGATTTCTAACCCTTATCACCTTATCCTAGAAATATATCATTGTTGGACCTTTAAAATTTGAAAATCACTTTATAATAAAGTAACATTTCAAGACTTTCCAAAAGTGACCCTCCTCCCTCTTATAAAAGGCACCCACCTCTACCCCCTTTACCAAACCTATGAAGACCTTGGATCATCAAAAATCAGCTAATATTATCTCTCCACATCCCTCTCTCACTCCTAGAAGCCTCACTTTGGACAGAAGTATTTCCAAGGAAGCATTTGGCTCAAATCAAAAAGAGTTACCCGATTTAGAGGTAATGTCTTCTCTCAAGTTTCTTTCTTTTATTTTCCTTCTTAACTCACAACTATATTATTTTTATTTGATCCCATAATAAAAAAAGTATCCTCAATATACTAGTATGTTTTTATGATAAGGATTCTACCTACACTTACACACACTTCCGTCTAATGGTTAAAGAACATACTGTTTCTGTGGGTGGTGAATTACTGCCTCACGAAACGATGATTGTACAATATTCTTTTAACACCTTTCATGGTGGCCATTAAGATGTAACTATATTTATATATGATATATATTATATTTATTTACACTCAATTCTTCTGTATTTTATATTTAAAACATACATTTATGCTTTTCATGTTGTGCAAATGCAATAATTTCATATGAGTAAGTGTGGACTACCGCCCCCTCAAGTGATGCGACTCGTTCATGCCAAACATGGAATTTATAAAGAATGTAATTAATGAAATTATTTTACCTATATAACATATATATTATACTGTAATTATAATATATCTATGTCTAATTTAGTTTTAAAGTCCATTAATATGACAAAAAAATGAAAGTAGCGTTCATGCGTACGTACGGCCTACCATCTCCATGAACGGTACATTTCATTTCTTATCTCCAAACATTATGGAATATTATTAAATACATATATAATGGATATATATGATATTTAAATCATTAAAACCATTTCAGAGATGATGTACATATAACTACATGGATAATTATCTTCAAACAAGTTCATTGTTGACTCATGTACCAAACATCGACAAAACGTATGATATGAACTCACATGATTAACTAATTATTATAACATGATAATATGTGATATGAATTGAATAATAAAATTTAAAGGAAGTAATTAAGTAATTATAAATTAACCAAAGTTTATTATTCATTAATATAATGAAACGAACAAGACAAGTCGGACTTGAGGTAAGGGGATTTCTTATCTCACTTTTAATTACGTGAGATTTCCATTGTTTGCCACTTATTTATTTCATGTGGTGTATTTTGTACTGCCATTTGATATATATTATCATAATTATATTTATATTCATGGTATTTTTTTGATTCATTTGGTGTTTATTATCCTTTGGTCATACGAATCGATTTATTATAATGAGGTAAGGGGTTTTTATCTCACTTTTTATTCTGGTGAGATTCATGCTATATTTTCCACTATCTCCTTTGAGTGGTGTATGAACTACTGATTATTCTACTATTTGTGTAATATACTTCCATTTATGGGTATTTACATCAACATTGTATGGCCCTTCTTTCATGGGGTGTATGTTTCGTAAGTTACCAAATCGGTAATGGAACCATTCACCCTCCTCTTTTTAAAAGGCTTATTTTTGTTATGTATTTAAATTCACATATTATTTTGTTGGGATATGTTATTATATATCCATATTGATTTATATTTTATGTAGAAGTGATGAGATACCATTTTCTCTCTCATCAAATCAATTTGTGAATTTTAAAGTGACGCCGTTAGGTTGTCGAATTTTTTAGGGAACTTCTTAACCCAATTTCAATTATTTGGGTTAAACTTATACTTATTGAATATTTCATCCTATGAATATGTGTGAATTAACTCTGATTGTTTCACACTTAAAATCCAACTATATTGGGTGTATTCTTATTTGTCACACATAATTATGTAATAGATTTATCCTTAATCAAAGGATACTGTCTTTATAAGGGATTTCGTCTTAATTTACATTCCATTGAGACTTCATTGTTGATATGCGCCAATTCACTTTGATATGGTGTATATAATTTCCTTTGGCATATTATATCATGAACAACTTTATTCTCATGATATTATAAAGTTTCTATTAAATGCTATTCCTCTATTATTTGTATTGAAGCATCTCTTATTTGTTAAGAACTCCTTAACTAAAATATCATCTTAATGATTTAATCTTATAAATATTTATTATTAATGTCCATGTTTCAAAATGGTTTTAAGGATTTATTTATATTGAAATTACTGTTTTAAAATATTAATTCCTTTAAAACCTTCAAATTGGTATGAGAAACTTTGATTCAAAAATCTCTTTATTAAATGTTTTAAATGGTTTTGAAAATGGTTTTATAAAGCATTGATTATGTCAATATATTGAAATGATATATTATGATTGGAATGTGGAAATTTTATCTTTCCTTTATGATTATTTTATGTGATAAGATTATGTTATAGTTCTTGGGAATTGTTTATGAATTCGGGTGGTTCTGTGATAAACTAAGGGCGGGTGAGCCTGAGATAGCTCTCCAATGCATTGGGTAACACAAAGGAGTTAAACGGTAAGGTTTCTCCGAATATATTTAGGGAATATACTGTGATGGGTATTCAAAACGTAACCATGAGGGTTACTACCTACGTAAGAATGTTATGAATGCCTCAAGTTACCTTTATGTATTATGATTTCTATTAGTTATTCATAAATCTTATGATTTTATGAGGTATGTTAAAAAGATTATGATATGTATATATTGATGATCTAATGTTTTCTTTCTTTGTGTATCCCTTACTAAGATTTTTTATGCTCATCCCAAGTTTTTGAAATGTTTTTCACAGGACATAAAGTGGAATAAGGTCAAGGATGGGATCAAGTAAATGTCATGCTGTCTAAAACATGGAACTAGACATGACTCTTTTGTTCAAGAGTTTTTATTTTGTGAAAAAAATGGAAACTGGGTAGATGTGTCTACTTTGTAATCATTGAGATGTAATAGTTATATCCTAATTCTCTAAAAATATAAACCTAAAAAGGTCCTCAATGTGAATTATTCATTTAATTCATGATTATGTAATGTTTTAAGGCCGAGGCCTTATAAATTCAATATAGAACTTATAATAATATGAGGAGAAACATAGTAGATTAAAAAACACTTTGAACTTCTCAGTGAAATCTCTTTATTTTTTTAAAGATTTTAAGGATTTAGTTCCTCTATCAAGAATCCAAATCCCCTCTTTATGGTCCCATATAACATACAAGACATTGTCTATATTGTTACCAACATGAAATGATTGTGATATCCCAATGAAATGGTAATATTCAATTGAATTTTCATCTGACCTTACATATATTTTAGTTTCCAATAGGACAATCAACCAATTCTATTTTGATGGACCTAGGACATAAAATACATGAACTTATTATGATTCCATTATGAATGTATCATCTTTTCCCCCTTCTACACTAAAATTCACTTTCATAAAGGCCATTTCATCAACTTTCACTACACTTATATTGTCAACCCATTTGAAACTGAAAATATGCACCTGAAATGATGTATAATCTAACTCCTACATCTATATGATAATTCTAAAATATGACATATATGAATAAATTGGATTTCTATCCTTGTAAAAATATATGTGCATCACTTTTACCATAAGAACAACAACATTATTTTTCATTTTACTGAAATCATCGAGTTATTTTTTATAGAATGCATAACCATTTATTAAAAAACTAGTGTAAGATAAAACATTTTAATTTGGTACCCTTTCTATCCATAGAATTTGTTCAAAAAATGAATTTATATTTTTAGATAACTTCCTATACATTTTATTAATAAACCATTCAATACAATATTGACTATGTGTATTTGATGTCCATCCTTCAGTCCTTTATGGATTCAAATCTCTAAGAATTTAATTGTGCAATTCAACGTATGGATAAAAATATTCACTATTTTGTAAAATTTAAAGGTTCAGTTTCTCTTGCTCTGTCAAGGTAATTGTAACAAAATATATTCCATAAATCCATTCCCCCATAATGCCTCTGTTGTGATGAGATTTTGGGATATCAATTCAATCAACATATGATAGGTAATTAGTATAAAATTCAATAGCTTATTCAACAATTTATCATTCTTAAATACAACCTTATTCCTGAAATCGATTATTGACACCCCCTTTAAAAATAATTATATACCATTCAATGGGTTACATCCATATATAATGGATAGGACCACATATTTGAACCTCTCTAACCAATTAAACTATCAGGTGGACCATTATATCAAATAATGATGGTGGGAAGAATATCTCTAATTCACATAATATGTCTACAACCTTCTTATTCATGATTGGAAACTTTATTGGGTCTATAAATTTAATGCACATGGATTTGAAAAAGAAGTATAATATGTTTAATATATGGCATTAATTTGGAGTCAGAATGAAACAGAAAGAAACATGAATCAAATATTACATAGAAACATGATAGTCATGTGATTTTAGTTCCTATAACTTAAAATTAGTCATTGAAACAACATTCTTGATATTTGATGAATACCTTTGTATAACATTTACAGTATTAAGGAAAAGGAAAAATTATAATTTTTACCATCTTGATAGAGTATAAGCTGTTGGAGGAAGAAAACTATACCCTTTACCCTTCATCGGTGCCAATTCTTCCCTGATCCCAGGTTAATCATGTACAACTTAGCCTTGATGCCATCATTCATTTTTCCAAGAACATTTATTAACATTCTAATAACACTGTAAAATATATTTTTTCTACATTCATGACATAAAGATAATTTATGACATACAAAAAATTCTAATATGGTAATTCAAATAAAATTGATCTCTTCTTCCAACCTGATTTTTAAGGTTTCTCAATTTTTTTTACTAAAAACAGTGTTAATATCTTTTACTTTATCGAATATTTGATCACCCATTAGAAGAGACTATGTTGTAAAATGTTTTATATTCCCATTGAGTGCTGTCATCCAAGATTGGTATTTATTTCATCAAGGTAAAAATTTTAAATTTCCTAAAACACTGTCTTCAAGGAATGATTCAACCAAACTGAGTAAGTTCATTTTTAAAAAATGGGACACACTAAAATTCCTTTAATTTTATAGACTGATAAATTTCAATAAGTGGTTAAGTTATTATCTTCCCGCACAACATGTAACTCAATTTGAATTATTCACTTATATGGGAATCATACATTGTAATATTGATATCCCACATCAATTTAATATCTTCAATCAATGGATCCAAATAGACATCAATATCATTACTAGTTTTCTTTAGTCTATATATAAACAGAGACAACATAATGTATTTTTGCTTCATGAGAAACCATGGAGGAAATTTATAATTTATAAACATAATGGGTTATGTATTGTGATTACTAATCTGTACACAAAAAGGATTTATGCCATCTATAGATAACATAATATGACATTTTCTTTACTCATTTCCAAATTCAGGATACTCAAAATCAAATTTTCATCAATTGGGGAGAATATTCAGGATGATGCATGTTCCCATACTTAAGTCTTGTGTCTCCAAGTCATGTAAATTAGCTCACTTTTTCCTAACATCCATATATAATTTTAAACTGTGGAATAATAGGAAATTACTATATAGATTTCAAAGGGATTTATTTATTTTTCGTGTATCAAACTACGCACCACTTAGGGAATTTTACGAGTGATTTATGGTTCTTAAAAAACAATATGAAATAATTTAGACAAGCATGTATTTTTTAGAGATTATTCCCATTGACCATTTAATTTATTTAACATCATATGTTTGGAATGGTAGTTAATTTTCTTCTAGTATCATATCATTCAAGATACCAAGTAGTTCTTTAATTCTTGTGTCACTCCATCTACAACCAAATTTCAAATTATATAACTTCAATACAGATAATAATGTTGTGTATTTATACCACTGATAAAAAATGGTATCTTTGAACATATATTTAACTTATCAAAAAACTTTGGACAATCACAAAGGTCATCGTCAATTTTCATTATCATTTCTTCCATGTGATCTCCATTCATCATTTACGCTGACATTCATATCAAATGATTCATAAACCATAGTATCATCCCAATTATTGTTCATGTTTAGTTTTTCCACATGTTTATTCTATAATTTATAGATTTTATCTATTCCATAAAAAATCAGATGTTCCTCAAAATATTATTGGATAATTTGTATTGAATAAAAAGAACATAAATGTGGATAAAGGATTTGAGAAGGTTTGTATGCATGCTCTGTTTCAAACTTGATGAACTCTTTAACTCTCCATTCATAATATTTTGTTAAACTGTTATCATGCATCAAATTTTGATTCATATCCATCTTATTGGGTTCATAAAATATTCATTTTATACAATATATAAATAAATACACATAAGATATTCATTATCAAATGTGAAAGTTATAGATAATTATAACAAGGGAACCTCAACATTTGATTGTTTCAACTAATTTTAGTACGATCTGAAGAAAATGGGTAATATAATTTTAAAAAATAATTACTCCACCATGGTAAAGTGTTATCATCATAATTCATACAAAGGTGAAATTATTAGACAATTTTCATCATCATTATCTCATCTCTCTAATAGTTAACATTTCATTTTTTTGTCTAACATTAATCCTCAATCTCTTGTAGACATGAACTTATATTGCTTTAAATACTCCAAGAAGTATTTTTCCATGAGATGAATACCTATCATAGTAGTTTAAGCAATACAAAATATAGGGGGGGATGAATCTCAAGAAAAATTGAAAATATAACTTTTAAGGAGATGAATCTAAAGCGGATGATAGTTGTCCTCCATTGTGTTCTTTAAAAGGGGTAATACCTCCAATTTTTGAGAATTACATGGATGGTTATCAGATATTTCTATAGGTGGAACCAATACATGTTGACCTCAAATGATCAATACCTAAAAATAATTTCTAATATTTATTCCAACATATATAGAATTTTATAACCTCCATTCTATTTTTTTGGAACAAGTGATGTAACAACCAAAGGAATCATTACATTTAATCTTAATGGTATATCAAATATTTGAAAACACCTCAAAATTATTATTTCAATTTCAATTAGAAATCGATAAGGAATAGAAAAAATAATTTTGGGAAAATAATATACCTAAGAAAAATAATGGTTTTAAACATCTCAAAAATTCATAATTGATAAATTGATTCAAAAATTATGTCTAGATAGGTTTCAAAAAACAATATAATGCAGAAAAAGTGTATAATTTATAAGAAAATATCATTTTCATGGCCATTATGGGTTATATTGTGATTTTTGGCAAGTAGTATAAAATTTCAGTCATAATGAGATAAATATAGTAATTATGGAATATATAGAGGTTTTAAGTTAAAGGGGGAGATTAACCACTATTAAAAAAATAGTATCAAAGTGAGATGAATATTCGTAAGTAAAATTGGATGATGAATTTAAAACATTGAATGAACTCTATTGGACATGTGACAAATTAAACAGATGTATGAAGGATTTTCAAGATTTTATAAAAACATAGATCAATGTGAAGAAATAATTATAAATGTATTATATAAAAAATAATGGAATGTAAGAGTAATTTATTATTGATGTCACACTGAAGGATTTATAAAATAAAAATTCTTTCATATTAGATATTTTTTGTTCACATCACATGATAGGTAAATTGATGTAATCTAATATTTTTGAAAATTTCAAAGGGTAAAAATTTACTTTACAAATGGTGGATCTCTTTAGATAAAATATTTGCATTTAAAAGATGTTGGAAATGAAAGGAAATGTTAAGGAATGATCTATTTTTAGACGGATTAATGTAAAACATACATAGTGTTTATTAGATGTGTGATGAAGGAAATGAAATTACTTTTAAGAATTATTAATGAGTGGGTTATCATTTCAATTATGGACATATTTTTACAAAGGTATAGAAAACTAGCCGAACCATTTTCTGATTTGGGGTTGGTAAAAATTTATGATAATTGTGTTTGAAAGAGTAAATTGTTTTGTGGTAGTGAAAAATTGACCATATTAGATGATGATACATTTAAATAATGACTTGAAAATGGTGGGTTGAAATGTTTTTATGATGAAAAGATAAAATTGATAGATTTTTTTACTAATTATAATGGGGAGACTATTAATAATTAAAATAATAAATTATAGATTTCAATGAAACAACCCATAGAGTTTATTCACTATGATATATATGGAAACTCAACATATAAATCAATTCATTGTGTTACGTATTACATTTCTCCCATTTATAATTATACTTAGATCATATGTATTATGTTTTAGTCACACAGACACATATTATTCTCTAAAGGGGATTACAATTTTAAGAATAAATATTAAGAATGAGTTTTTTCATGTCGTAAATAAGTCTATATTAGATTATGGGGTTGAGTATATGACACAACTATTAGGGTGTGGTAAAAAATAATGTCTATATTAATCATTAGTACAACACAGTTGATGGAAATGGTAATTCCCTTAAAGATTTTATTTTGGATCAATCACTATTCCTACAACATTATTATATTTATGGTATTTTATATATATTTTGAAAAATGAAAAATATTGGGGATTTTAAAAATTGATGAAAAAAATTAATGAAGATATAATATTATGAATATTTTATTATGAGAAACAATAATCAATCATTAGGGGATTTCCCATATATGTGTTTAATTTTTTTCCTAATGTGTTGTCCTAACTAAATTATCGCTCTATAGAAATGATCAATATAATTCACCTAACTACCTCAAACAATTTATCCCATGTAAGGAACTCTTGAATTACTATCACATGTGAATTAGGAATAGTATTTCCTAAGTCCAATGATTGGAGACATCCCTCAATTGACTAGAAAAACCCTTAGCTTCCACATCTATTCAACTGAATGAACGAAGAGAACCCCATTGTACATGTCCAGTGGTCACTAAGTCATTTCGTATATTTTCACAAATATCTGTCATATTGAAGATAAATTTGGAAGGGGAATCACTTATCAAACTATTGTCATGACCCGTCCTCAGGGCCCGTGCCGTGACTACCCCAATCCCGCCTTCCATAGGCCAGAGGCTGGCGACTAGCACCAAAGGCGTAAATCCCTAAGCTGAGAAGGCATTGCCTTTATCAAAGTAAACAAACACAAGTGGTCCACCTCCGGGTACCGTCCATCTGCTCCATGTATGTCTCGCCAAGTGGTCCACCTCCAGGTACCATCCAGCTCCACAATTCTCCACCTCGATCAGTGATGTCCGTCGTCTACATCCAACACAACATAGTGTGGGCGTAGCCCATGCAGGGGTGAGTATACGATACTCTGTAGGGACCCCGAGACCCCTGAAAGTTTCCTAGAATCCACAAACGATAAACCATAGAAGAAATATATAACCACGAAGTATCAATGATCCCTACTTAGGTATATGCCCATACATATACCTAAGTTATCAATCTCAATTCGACTCCAACTCTCGAGCCCAAGCACAACCCAGTACAGACAGGAAAGAAGTCAATCACATCGATGATAATGATTGAAAGTCAAGACTCAGATCACATAGGTATACATCTTTCATATATAGATAGAGATGATCATATGTAATCACTGATTCATCTAAGCTATCAGACCCACGTAGGATACTAGACCAGCTAAGCTGCTAGACCCACGTAGGATACAAGTACAGAAGTCATTGCAGTCGAACCCATGGAGGATTCCAGTACAGTTTTCGTCACTGCCGAACCCACGGAGGATTCCAGTACAGTTGTCGTCGCTGGCGAACCCATGGAAAATTCCAGTACAGTTTTCGTCGCTGCCAAACCCATGGAGGATTCTAGTACAGTTGTTGTTGCAGTCGCAACCAGCTCTAGGGTTCCCGCACACAGCACGCTCGATTCTGGGAGGGTCCACTCCTCAAGCCAAGGGGTCAATACATAAACTATCATGAAGTCCAAAGTTAATGTATCTCAAAGTTCCGTCTTGTCAAAAGATACCCAACGCGACAGACTACGCGTCAATCAGATGCCCGGTCTGAGAGTTATTATCATTTTCGCCCCAAGGGCCCAGTTAGAAATACACTCATTGCAAACCCGGCCATTTTTCAAAGTCGTCCAAAACTCACTTATAGTATCTCAAAAGGACCACTTCGTCGCGAGTGTCCCAGTGCTGCAGATGGCGCGTCGATCAGATGAACGGTCACGAATGTATTCACATTTAAGCGGAACAGGCCCGACCCATCAAGCCTAGTGGGCTAGCGGGTCGGCCTATCCTGGCTCGGCGGGTCTGACCAGGCTAAGGGGTCGACCCGGCCCGATAATGCGTGGCTCGACCCGGTGGGGCGCGGCCCGACCTGGCTGGCGCGGCCTGCGGCTGACCGCGGCTCGGCCAGCCGGCCGAGTCGGTGCAGGGGGGGACTTCCTGAACCGGCGGCGCCGAGTGACGCCACCCTCTTATCCGGTCGGCCATAGACGACCGGTCTTCCCGACACGAGCGGCCCGTGTGGGCCGCTATCCTCTCGCGTGGCACCTGTGGATTCCGCGACCTTCTCCAACCCGATCGGTTGACGAGCCGACCGGTTCGACCGCCGAAGCGGCCCGCGGAGCACGGGCCGCGGTCCTCCACAGCACAACGCCATGGGGTGCCGCGGTTCCACTACCTCGGCCAGCTACGACCGGTCTTTTCTTTTTTGGCCGAGTGGCCTGCAAATGTGGGATGTGGTTCCTCTCCACGCGGCCGGCATAAGGCCACCGCTTCCTCTGGTCGCCGCCACCCCTTCCGTCACCACCTCCATCAAAATAAAACAAGGATCAATGGAGGGTCATCGGGCCGTGTTCGTTCAGCCCGCGCCCTCCGCTTTAGGCGGTATCATATGGCCGAAGATAAAACATGGTTTCAACGAAGAACGAAGAACAATTTTATTCAAATAAAATTGAGGCAAAACCCCTACCTCGTAATTGACATCACAAGTTGTCGAGCCATGGAAGACGAGCGTCGCGGTAGTCGGGCATCACAGAATAACGGTGTCATCCCGTCAACGATGGAGGAAGGGTCATTGTCGTAGGCGACACTTCTCATGAGCAGTGTCTTCTCCCTTGACGCGGAGGAAGAAGAAGATATGAGAAGTCATGGAGCGTCCTTCGCCAAGAGAGTATGACGTTCTTCGTGGAAGAACAAAGCTCTCCTATAATTCTCCAAAGGTTCCCCCCACCAAAATATTTTCCAAGGAAAATATTATTTTAAGCCTCTCAATTTTTAAAAGAATCGCCATGCAATTCAAATTGTTTCAAAATGAGATGTGCCAATTAATTAATGAAGTTATTAATTGGATGTGGTGGCATAATCAATGGGTGGGAGGTGGAGAGGCTCCACCATAATAAATGAAAGGAGGTGTTAAATAATTAAGGGAGAAGGTGGAGTGTTATAAGAATTATTACGGGGTTTCATGGGAGTTTAAGGGGGAGTTGAGGGGTTAGGATATCATGTGGGACCCACCTCACATTATCTTCTAATGGGAGGTTATGTGGGTGTGGGCCCCACCTCTAACTTCCCCTTGTAAGAAATAACCACCAAAAATAAATAAAATTGTGTACAACAATTTAATTTAATTTATTATAAATCCCCAAAAAATAACTTCTCCTCCTGAGAAAACGCAACTATGGTAAAGGTCCTCTTAAGCGAATACCGATGCTGTGAGTTCATTGGTGTCCTCAGATTTCAATTACGAGCACCGGTTCAAAAGATAGAAAAACCCACACGTATATTTACTGAACTTACCCGAACAAAACTTCCAAAATTGATTCCGGGCACACCGAGCCTCAGAATCAGGTGCCGTCAGCAACCACAGATTCTTAAAATTCCAAAGTATTTAAGAAAAAAAATTTCTTGGAATTTCCATGTCGTTAAATTATCCCCACCTCAAGACTTTACATCCCCGTAAAGCTACAACACACACTAGGAAATCAAATGGGGGTACTGAGCACGCATCTGAGCCTCCCACTCCCTTGTGCTCTCTTAGAGGTTCCTATGCTGCCAGCGAATGCGTATCAAAGGAATCGACCATCCACGTAGGACCCGATACTATCGATCCTTGATCTCCACTGGGACCTCTATGAATGTATGCCTGTCATCGATGTCCATCTCCCTATGGTCGATGATGTGGGACGGGTCGTGTACGTATCTCCTCAGCTGAGATACGTGGAAGATGTCATGCACCCGGTGCAACTGAGGTATAAGGGCCATGCGTTAAGCCACCTCACCTACTCTACTGAGGACCTGGAAAGGTCTATTGAAGCATAGATATAACTTTCCGCCCCGAACAAATCTCCGTAGACCTTGTCGAGGTGAGACCCGTAGGAAAACATGGTCTCCATCCTTGAACTCCAATGGTATCCATCTCCTATCAGAATAGGACTTCTGTCTACTCTGTGTAGTCTTCATCTTCTCCTGGATGATCTTCACCTTCTCTGTTTTATCCTGAACCATCTCTAATCCCACAATTGCTGACTCCCCTGGGTCAGTCTCGCACAGAGGCGATCTGCTAGGTCGGTCGTACAGTGCCTCATATAGTGCCATCCTGATGGTGGAGTGGTATCTTTTGTTGTACGCATGATACACCAAGGGTAAATGATCCTCCTAGCTATGAACAAAGTTGAGGACACATGAATGGAGCATGTCCTCGAGAGTCTGAATGTTCCTCTCAGTCTGACCATCCGTATGAGGATGGAAGGTAGTGCTCAAGCGAAGATGCATTCCAAAAGCCTCATGTAACCCCTTCCATATCCGCGAAGTGAAACAGGCATCTTGATCGAAGATGATAGTCGATGGAACAACATTAATCCGTACAATCTCCCGAATATAGAGGTGTCCCATTCTCTCTACTGAGCCCTGCTCTCTGATTGGTAGGAAGTGGGCCGACTTGGTGAGTCAGTCTACGATCACCCAGATAGAGTCTTGTCCTCTGGATGTACGTGGAAGCCCCATCACGAAATCCATAGATATCCCATCCCACTTCCACTCTGGGACCTCTAAGGGATGTACCAAGCCTGCTGGTACTTGGTGCTCCACCTTCACTTGCTGACAAGTGAGGCATCGTGAAATGAACTCTACTACTGCCTTCTTCATACCCGGCCACCAGTGCTATCATTTGAGGTCCTAATACATCTTCCCCACTCCTGGATGTACCTATAGAGGGGAAGTGTGGAAGTCCCTCAGCAGCTCCTCCTATAGTGCGATTGGTACCATGGTACGTCCCCTGAAGAGGATGACGTGCTCCCCTCCTTCAGAAAATACATCAGGTGCCTGCCCTGAGGATATCTGAGCACATCGCATCTCACAGTCAACATCCCCACATTGTGCCTCTATGAATCACTGTAGAAGTGGTGGAGTGACTGTGAGAGAATGCAAAAAGTCTGCTCCATCAATATCCACAAAGGATATCTGCAATGCGGCTAGCAGCTCCATCGCCTCTCCTAGAAGCTGGATGCCTGATCTCCTACTGAAAGAATCTGCTACAATGTTCCCCTTCCCAGAAGTATAGACTATCTCAAAGTTATAGTCCTGGAAGAACTCGAGCCATCACCACTATCTCAGGTTCATGTCCTTCTGTGAGAAGATATACCTAAGACTCTGGTGGTCAGAGTAGACTGTAAAGCGCTCTCCCATCAGATAGTGCTGCCACATATTCAAGGCGAAGACCACTGCTGCTAACTCCAGGTCATGGGTAGCATAGTTTTTCTCATACTGTCTCAACTTCCGTGATCCATATGCAATCAACGCTCTCTCTTACATCAGTACACACCCGAGTCCGGTCCCTAATGTTTCGCAGTAAACTATGTACCCTACGCCCTCCTCTGGTAGTCTCAAGATGGTCGCACTGGTCAACCTCTGCCTCAACTTCTGAAAGATCTGCTGACATCTATCTGACCACACGAAGGGTTTCCCCTTCTTCATTAAAGTTGAAATCAGTGATGAAACTCTAGAGAAGTCTGGAAAAAATCTCCGATAGTATCCAGCCAGACCCAGGAAACTCCGCACCTCCGTCACGCTCCGAGGTGGCTCCCAAGCAAGTACCACCTCAATATTTGCTGGATCCACTGCTACCCCAGCCTCCAAGATGACGTGTCCCAAGAAGTGAACCTCTAGAATCCAGAAATGTCACTTCGAGAGCTTACCATAAAGCTGGTGCACTCAGAGTGTGTCCAGTACTACCCACAAATGGTAGGCGTGTTCTTCCTCAGTAGTCAAGTAAATCAGTATGTCGTCGATGAAGAATACGACAAATCGATTGAGTTAAGGTTGTAAGATCCTGTTAATGAGACTCATGAACATTTCTGGTGTGTTGGTTATTCCTAAAGGCATAAACAAGAACTTGTAGTGTCCATAACGACACCTGAAGGCCATCTTCTGCACATCCTCGTCTCGAACTCTCAGCTGGTGATAGCCTGACCTGAGGTTTATCTTCGAGAAACATCGTGCTCCCTTGAGCTGATCAAAGAGGTCTTCAATCCTCAGATGTGGGTACTTGTTCTTCATAGTCACCTGATTCTGGTGACGGTAGTCGACACACAGTCACAAGCTCCCATCCTCCTTCTTGGCGAACAAAATCGGAGAAGCCCTGGGTGAAACACTGTGTCAGATAAATCCCTTCCCCTCCAAGTCCTCCAGCTGTACCCACAGCTCAAGAATCTCAACGGGAGCCATCCGATATGCTGGAGTAGATATCAGTGCTGTCCTAGGGTATAGGTATATGTAGAAATATACCTATATGTGAGGAGGTAGTCCTAGAACGTCATTAGGAAAAACGTCCGCATAATGATCCACCACAACAGGAAAACTCGGACTCCGCACATCAACTGATCCAAGGGTGAGACTAGCCAACTGATGTGTGATCGGCTACCCTCTCCTCTGTGTAAGTCCATCATGTGCTGCAAAGGCTCCCTTATCACTGGTGAAGGTGAACCTGGTCCCATCCGTGCGGACACACCACACTTTGCACCTAATACAGTCGATCTGAGCATGGACTATAGATAACCAGTCCATACTCAAGATGACGTCGTAAGGCCTTGACGCTGCTACAAGAAGATCCCTGCCGAAGCTGTCACCTCCTAGAGTAAGCTCACACTGCCAACACCAGTGCGTAATCATCGAGTATGCTCCTGTATGAGTCTCTAGCCATAAGGATCGAGCCAACGACTTCGTTATAATCTCCGAGCTCCAAACAAGGGCAACAACAATAAAATAATGACTTGCACCTATGTCTATAAGTACTATAGAAAGGGTGGCATAGACACATATAGTACCTCGAATCATCTCAGGTGCGTCGTGGTAGTAGGCCTCGACTGCCTGAAGCTGATCCCACCTCTATCCGCCAACTCCCTGTGGTCGGGGTGGACTTCCTGGTAGTGGTGGTGGTATGGACTCAAAACATGGTCCACCACCTGCTGCTCGGCTAGCTCCTCTGCCATGTCCTCCTGCTCCTTGCGAACCACCATGATCGAACCTCTACCTCTGCCTGGGAGGTCCCTCTTCTGTCTACTGCTCATCTATATGGAGAGTCAGGAAGTCTCGAGCCATGTGGCCCTGCCCGCCGCATGCTTAGCACTTCCTATTCCTCGTATAAATGGCTCTATTTCGGGTTCCCCACACAACCAAACCTGTATCCTGAGGTCGCCCACCTGATATTCTAGTCTTCTTGGACATCTGTGACATTTGTCTACTGCCGACTGTAGAAGACTCCGCTACGTGTCTCCCTGTGGTGGGTCTCTCTACTGGAGACTGCTCAGCGATGAAGCTCTCCACTAGAAGGGCTCGCTCCAACACCCCCAGCTATGTCGGGATGTTGAGGGGAATCGTTGAAGCCCTGATATCATTCCTCAGTCCCTGCTCGAAGGTCCGAGCCCTGAAGAATGGGTCCCGTACCATATCCATGGAGTAGCGTGAGAGGTCAGTAAACCTCATTGAGTACTGAGCTACTGTCATTCTACCATGCTGCAGATGAAGCAACTCCTGGATTCACACCGCACGGAGGGTGGCTGGAACAAACTCCGAGCGGAAGAGACTCTCGAAGTCCATCCAGAGTAGAGATGCCACGTCGTGCACCTGGAGAATCAATCTCCACCATCTACCTGCTGCTGTGTGTAGGAGACTCGTAGCAAGGATCACCATAAGATCAACTGGTGTCCCTACGAATCTGAAAACTCTGACGATAGCCTCCAGCCAATCCTTGGATGCCTGTGGGTCCATCTCTCCATGGAACCTGGGTGGACTCTTTCACTGAAACTCATGAAAAGCACTCAAGCAGCGTGCACTCTCTGATGCTGGAGATGGTGGTATTGGTGGCTCAGCGGGTAGTGGTACTGCTGGTGCCTCCGCTGTGATGGGGCCCTGCACCGAGGCCTCGTCGCTCGGTGGGCTACCATCTCGCAGGTAACTTGGAACCCTAGCTGGCTGCCTTCATGGGACCATCCTGAAAAGAAACAGGTGCGCCACGGTCAAACAGTATACCTGGTGAGCTGACAAAAAGTAATCACAAAGAAAACTTTTCAAAGGAAACACACATGCAATCAGTGTTTTCGTGCACTGAGTTGGAAATCAGAGGTCAGGGTCCTGGTGTATGGATACATCAGTCACCGCACCAATACTGCACTCCCTGAACTGAAAACCACACTAAATACTCTTAACACAATTTCTTCACATTAAGACAAATCAGAGTCCTATGTTCTGCGGTAGAACCGACTCCTTTTATACCAATTTGTCACGACCCATCCTCAGGGCCCGTGCCGTGACTACCTCAAGCCCGCCTTCCATAGGCAAGGGGCTAGAGACTAGCACCAAAGGTGTAAATCGCTAAGCTGGGAAGGAATTTCCTTTATCAAAGTAAACAAACACAATAGAGTACACAAAAATAGTAAAAACTAAGTAAATACTGTATACAAAAAGTAAGCGCTGAAAGGAAAGGGGGGCCGGAAATACAAGCCCAACAGTAAGTACAGTACAACTGAAAATCTAGTACAATTGAAAAAAAGTAAAACAACCACTACTGAGTCGTCCTCTGGGAATCCCACCTGAAGGGTGGGTATGGTTGGCCACCTATGCACCACGGGTCCATTCGTCTGCTCCGTGTACGTCTCGCCAAGTTGTCCACCACCAAGTACCGTGCAACTCCACAAGTCTCCACCCCGATTAGTGCTGTCCGTCTTCTGCATCCAACACAATGTAGTGCGGGCATAGCCCATGCAGGGGTGAGTATATGATACTCAATAGGGACCCTAAGACCCCCGAAAGTCTCCCAGAATCCACAAATGATAAACCACAGAAGAAAGATATAACCACAAAGTATCAACGATATCTACTTAGGTATATGCCCATACATATACCTAAGTTATCAATCTCAGTTCATCTCCAACTCTCAAGCCCAAGCACAACTCAGTCGACACAGGAAAGAAGTCAATCACATCGATGATAATGATTGAAAGTCAAGACTCAACTCACACAGGTATATATATTTCGTTTATAGATAGAGATGATCATATGTAATCACTGATTCATCTAAGCTGTCGGACCCACGTAGGATACTAGACCAGCTAAGCTGTCAGGCCCACATAGGATACAAGTACAGAAGTCATCACTGTCGAACCCATAGAGGATTACAGTATAGTTGTCGTCGCTGTCGAACCCACGGAGGATTCCAGTACAGTTTTCATCACTGCCGAACCCATGGAGGATTCTAGTATAGTTTTCATTGTTTCCGAACCCACGGAGGATTACAGTACAGTTGCCGTCCTGTCCGGCTGGCCGTAGCTGACCGGTCTTCCCATCACGAGCGGCCCATGCAGGCCGATTTCCTCCCATGAGACACCTGCAGGTGCCGCAACCTTCTCCAATCCATCCGGTTCGCACGCCGAAGCAGCCCGCGGAGCACTGGCCGCGGTCCTCCACAGTGCGGTGCCATGGGGTGCCGTGGTTCCACCAGCCCAGCTGGCTACGGTTGGCCGATTATTTTTTGGCCGAGAAGCCCGTGGATGCGGGCTGCGGTTCCTCTCAACATGGCCGACATACGACCGCCACTTCCTCTGGTCGCCACCACCCCTTCCGTCACCACCTCCATCGAAATAAAACAAGGATCAAAGGAGGGTTGTCAGGACGTGTTCGTTCGGCCCGCGCCCTCTGCTATAGGCGGTATCATTTGGCAGAAAATAAAACATGGTTTCAACAAAGAACGAAGAAAAATTTATTTCAAATAAAATTGAAGAAAACCCCATACCTTGTAATTGACGTCGCACGTCGTCGAGCCGTGGAATACGAGCGTCACAGTAGTCGGGCGTCGTGGAATAACGGTGTCGTCCTGTCAACGATGGAGGAAGAGTCCTTGTCGTAGGCGACACTTCTCACGAGCGGTGTCTTCTCCCTTGATGCGAAGGAAGAAGAAGATAGGAGAAGTCGTGGAGCGTCCTTCACTGAGAGAGTATGACATTATTCTTGGAAGAACAAAGATCTCCTCTAATTCTCCAAAGGTTCCCCCACAAAAATATTTTCCAAGGAAAATATTATATTAAGCCTCTCAATTTTTAAAAGAATCGCCATGCAATTAAAATTGTTTCAAAATGATATGTGCCAATTAATTAATGAAGTTATTAATTGGATGTGGTGTCATATTCAAAGGGTGGGAGGTAGAGAGGCTCCACCATAATAAATGAGAGGAGGTGTTAAATAATTAAGGGAGAAGGTGGAGAGTTATAAGAATTATTAAGGGGTTTCATGGGAGTTTAAGGGGGAGTTGAGGGGTTAGGCTTTCGTGTGGGCCCCAACTCACATTATCCTCTCATGGGAGGTTATGTGGGTGTGGGTTCTACCTATAACTTCCCCTTGTAGGAAATAACCACCAAAAATAAATAAAATTGTGTACAACAATTTTAATTAATTTATTATAAATCCCCAAAAAATAACTTCTCCTCCTAAGAAAACACAACTATGGTAAAGGTACCCTTAAGAGAATACTGGTCCTGCAAGTTCATCGATGTCATTGGATTTAAATTCTGAGCACCGGTTCAAAATATAGAAAAACCTGCACGTACGTTTACTGAATGTACCCAAACAAAACTTCAGAAATTGATTCCAGGCACATCGGGCCTCGGAATCAGGTTCCGTCAGAAACCACAGACTCATAACATTCCAAAGTATTTAAGAAAAAAAATTTCTTGAAATTTCGGGGTCTTTAAAACTATAGCATATGAATAAATAATTGTGTAATGAATAAAATAATGAATGATGATATAAAACATTATGACTCACAGATATAAAAATGCTACTACTCACAAATGGATTTCAAAAAAACAAGTAATCAATGAGTGAGGAGGTGGAGAAAATAACATAACTTGGATTGAGGATTTTAATTGTCCAAGAGAAAGTAGAGATATCGCCAAACCTAGATTTCATTCGAGCCTTGGATTTGTTCGACCCTTGAATTGTTCGATCCTTGGAATTGTTGGAGCCTTGATTCCAGCCTTGATTCAAGCTTGGATTTCACAAGGAGGGGTACCGAATGTAGGGGGCTTCCACAGAAAGATTTATATATCGTGATTGGTTCATGATGGTTAGGGTTATTAAAATAGATTAGGACACTTTTATAAGTGTTTTTAAAAAAGCGCTGATAAAAGATTTATAATTAATATAAAAAATAAAAAATTCTGTAAATATAATTACATAATCATATATATATATATATATATATTTATATAATAAATATATAAATATAAATATAGTAAATATATTTATTATAATTTTATAATTATCTAAATATATAATTATTTATTTATAATCATATAAATACTTTAAAAAATAATAATATTTATATATTTATAAAATTATATATATTTATAAAAATATATATATATATATATATAAAATAAATAAATATAAATATAAATTTAGTAAATATATGAATTACTTAAATAAGTTTATTATAAAATTTTAATTATTTAAATATATATAATTATTTATTTATAATTATATAAATATCTTAAAATTAATATAATTTATTTATTTATAATTATAAATATATAAATGTATAAATATAGTAAATATAAAATTATAAATATATTTATTTACAAATAAATTTTAAACCTTATTAATGAATATTTAATATTAAGTGCGTGGATGTTAAAAATGAGTGAAATTGAATCATTAAAAATGAGTACCTGTTAACAATATTGAAAAAATGGATATGTTTTAATAATTAAATATAAATTATTAAAAAATATGGATATATATTGAAATAAATATGAATACGTATTGAAAATATTAAAAAATAGAAAATAAATAAATAACAGAAATTGGGAGAATACCAAAAAAACAAAAAATAGAAAACAAAAAATATTAAAAATGAATTAATACATAACTGTAATAAAATTTTAAAAAATAAATAAAATTTACTGATTAAAGACATGATATATTGAATGTATCATGTTATAATAAAATTCTAAAATGAATACTAAAATTTGAATAAATTACATAATTATTAGATTTATGTGTTTCTATATACGATTTCATTAATTATGTACATATTTGTATGTGTAAATTATATATAAAAATGAATTAATTACATATATGTATGTGAAATCAATACAACACACATTAGATATATGTTAAATTGAAATATCAAACGGAATTTAATAATGTTCATTAATGGATGTAATTAGTATATATTTTTAATTCATATTAATTTTTAATTATAAACCATTCTTCAATAAATATATAAATATTTAACGTAAAACATAAATATTTTGTGTCATATAAATCATACTTATATACATTCATATATATATATATTTAATATATACTATTTATTAATATTATCAATAAATAAATAATTAATAAAATGTTTAATATTTTTCTTAATTTACTTATTTTTAATTCTTATTTGTACAATTTTAATTATACATATATCTATATTTTTAATATATACTATTTATTAATATTTATAATTTATATATAGTATAACCAATATAATCATTTTTATCAACAATTATTTAATTAATAAATTTTTTAATATTTTTTTAAATCAAATCATTTTTATTTTTTTATTTTTTAAGTCATTTTATTCAGGACCATTATTAGTGCTAAAAAAATACTAATTAAGGATATTTGTATCAGTGCTAAAAATAAAGCACTGATAAAGAGTACCCTTTATCAACACTAAAAATAAAGCACCTATAAATTGTGGATTTTATCAGTGCCAAAGAAAAGAAATAATAAAGGTTACCATTTATCAAAACTAAAATAATTATTGATAAAGGGTACCTTTAATTAGTTCTAAACCCCTAGATAAAAGGTACCCTTTATTAGCTCTTATTTTATTAGTTATAAAGGGAACCTTATTTTCATTTTTTTTCTAGCAGTGATAAAGTGAATTGCCGTTAAAGACTTGTTTTATAATAGTGAATGAATATTATACCAAAAGTTCATCTAATCAGTTCGTAAAAACATCAACTTCATAACTTTGTACATGTTCATCTGATGAAAATTGAACAAAGTTTTTATCTAATGGACTTCATTTGAAGACTTTATCTAATGAAATTCTTTAACATCCTCCCTTTGAAAATTTTAGAAATTTTCTTCTTTTCATTAAACATAAAAATATTCATTTTCTTGATGATTTCATAATTTTATTTTTCATCTGACACATTTCAACCTTTGTTACTTCAAAAAAATTGGATAAAAACTTTGTTCACACAAATGTTTTTCTCCCCCTTTTTACCTTAATCAAATATATCATTCTTTTTAAATCAATATAAACTTTGTCCAATTATATCTATATGATGATCTCCAAAGAACTTTAAAAAAATGCTTCTTAACAACTTTTCAAACTTTTAAGACTTTGTAAAATTTATAAAACAACATTATTCTACCAAAAATATATCTAACATATTTCTTTCTAGTGAACTTATTCAGAACACCATATAAGAAAATTTGTATTCCCAGAAAATTTTCTCCCCCTTTCTACTAAATTCTTGGATCATAATATTTTTCAAAAATAATGATATTGGGAATTTAATAACAATAATGTATTTCTAGATTTTTTTGAACATTTTTCCCTAAAACTTTAGAAGATAAACTTTCAACACAAGAACATTAATCAATAGAATTTATTACAAAAAACCACATCCAATCATTTTGTATATTTGAATAATTTTTTATATCTGATTAAATTGGTTAAAAAAGTTTTTCCAATCCTCTTCGTTTGATGAAAACTCTATCCGATCACCATTATTAGAAACTTTAACAGGGTGAGGTGATTTTTTAAAATATAATAAGAGAAAATTCTTCCAAAAAACTTCTTATGACCAGAAACTTCAAAACTTCTTCAACCAACTTGGTCCCAAAAATCCCCCCTTTATATTTTGTTTTCAACCAAGAATCATAAATCACTAAAACTTTGTAACACAAGTGATGAATTACATATCCGAAAATTATAATCCTACATGAGGGAACTCAATATATAAAAAATAATCACTGAATAGAAAAATCATGTTATCTATAAGCATTGAATTAAGAAATTTCTTATTTTACACATCCTCAACACCCTTTTAATTAAACCTTGAACTTTTATTATTTTTTCCTATAATAAAAATGTTTCCTTCACCCACATCAACAAACTGTTAAAATATTTCACACATGAGGAAATCACAGCTTACCCTTTTTAAAAACTCTCCCTAAATATATTCCTTCCTTAAAAGTTTGAGAACATACCAATGGATATATTTATGGAACTTGATTTTCCCCCCTTAACAACACTATAAAAAAATATGATTGAGGGGATGGAATAATATACCTTAACCTTGAATATAGTGAGGTTTTATGCAAATGTTCAATCTTAGTTTATAAAAAGTTTTATTCAGAAATGATTTTGTTAATATATCAACAACCTTATCCATTATCAGACCATATTATTGATTTAGTTTATTCTTCTTCACATGATCTTTGATGAAGTAGTATTTGATATTAATATGATTGAAATGAGATTGTCATACCATATTTTTAGTGAGATTTATAACAGTTTTATTATCACAACCCAAGAGTAGGTGTAACTTAACTTCTACAAACAAATCATCTAATTGAGTCTTCATCCACATATTTTGTGTTAAAGATCGAGTGACAAAAACATACTCAAATTCAACTATTTTTAGAGTTCCCAAATTTTTATTATTTTTATGAAAAATTACACAACTTTCCCCCAGAAATAAAACTGCACCAGAGTTAGATCTTCTATCATCAACACATTTTACCAGATCAACATCTATATAAGAAAAAAATAATTTTTTCTTGAGCTTCTATATTTTATTCCAAAATCTATTGTCCCTTTGACATATATAGGATTATTTTGTAGTACTCTAGAATATTTCACACAAAGTAAATTCCAATAAAATATATGGACTAGAATCCATTAGACATAGAAAGCTTCCAACCAACTTACTAAATTCCTTAGGATCCGCTCCCCTACCTTTCTATCTTTGGATATTGGTTCCCATTGAAATTGGTGTGGATATTGGTTTTGAATCTTCTTTTCCAAAATTAATTATAAGTTCCTTAGAATAATTATCTTGAGATAGAGAAATATATTTCTTATTTTGTAAAATTTTAAACCCAATAAAACATGTTATTTATCTGAGCATGATCATTTTAAATAAATTTTTCATCTCTTTTGTAAACTTTTCATAAGTTTCTTTATCATTCCTAAAAAAGTTAATATCATCAAAATTATATTTATTTTGTAAAATTTATTATCATATTTTCTAGAAATTTTACATCTATAAAATCAACCATCATTCTTGTTTCTTTATTATAGCATCAATATCCGTTTCCATTGAGTGGATAAGTAAGAAAAATTCCATAAAATCCCATTTTATTAAAATTTCCATGATTTCTAACCTTGATTTTTATAATATAGTGACTTTAGAAAAACATTTGGAATTTAAAACATGGAGTTTCATTGAAGTAAATTTCTTAGGGATTCATATCTTAGTTATTCCTATAGAAACATTGATTCAGAACATAAGTTGTTATACTGATATCCTACCTCCAAAAAAAATTAGAATTATCATGTTTGATCAACCTTATTCATGAAATATACACCAGAATTATGTTCTTTCATTCATAAATACTATTTTTCTATGTTGTTCACAGTGAACTAAACTCATGATGAATTCTATGTTTCTTCAAGATAATCTATGAAATCCATATTTTTTATTATCCACTATTATCATTTCATAACTTCTTTATTGAATACCCACATTATTTCTCTTCACTTATCCTAAAATTATTAAACATTTTAAGATTCTATAATTCATAATTCAAAAATATAATACTTTTAATTGAGTAAATCCTTCAATGAAAGAAATAAAGTACTTATCTCTATGTGTATATTGTTTACTCATTGGACTGTAAATATCAGAATGTATCATATCCAAGGGATGAGTTGAATGAATTTAAACATTATGATGTATTGATTTTGTAATATTCCCTTTCTAGAAAATAGATAAACACCAATCTATTATTCTTTTTATGTTTGGAATATCAAGAATAATATCACTCATTGTTATTTTTATTATATTCCTCTGACAGATATGTCCCTTCCTTTTACTCCATAGTTAAATGTCTTCCTTCATGATTAGATAACATAAACATTCTTCACTACCAAATTGAAAAAATATTACCTTGGTTGGTTAGAATTTCATAACAAATTTTACATCTTCAACTCTTTTTACAAAAAAAAATCATATTTTTTGAAAAAAACATTACACCTTCATCAAAAATTTATGAAACACTTAATAAGTTGTATTTCATCCTATCGAAGAAAAGGATCTTTTGTATTTAAACTTTTCCTCATTAGTGATAGTAGATCCTACAACTTTCATTCTAAGTGATTCATCATTGTCAAGAGTTACTATAACTTCTTCAAAATATTTCAAATTTTTTAATAGCTTAAAATATCTTATCATATGTGAAGATCACCCATTATCCAGAATCTAGGGGTTTACTAATTTTGTAGTAATGAGAGAAGTTTCAACTAAAAGATATTTTTCTTTACCTATATCTTTATTCACATATGAATTTTTAGAATTTTTATAAAAAATATATAGTTTTGGAAATATAAAAATACATCCTTCGAAAATGTGTTCAGAATATTCAAATCTTCCACAAATAGTTTACAAAGTTTTAAATCCATTTTCAATTTTCACACCAACATTCTTAGAATACCTTAGTTGAGTGAGTTGAGTCCCCCTAAAACCCTACTTTCAGTTTATCTTGGGAGTATTGTAATATTTTTCATTAAAAAACACATATTTGTTTTATTGAAAAACCCACTAAAATAGAAATAGAAGCCATATAAGGAATATTTTTCCCTTTAACTTTCATACTATCTAGTGTTGTAAACCTACTTTCCATTAACATTTATTCATCCCATTTTAGAACTATGTTGTACATAATTTTTTTGTTGTATTCTAAAATTTTCTTCTTAATAAATTTTTTTTCTTAACTTCAATAGAATCACCAATAATAGCTAATTTTTGGTTCAGAGGTTAAAATGTTTTAAACTTTTTATTTTTCATTTTTTTTGATTTTGGATACATATATTGATTTTATCAACTTTATTACTCTTATGAATAACATCATATTTATTATCAACATTTTAACATAAATTTTATTTATATTACTTATTTTTAAACATTTCATAGCTTTCACCAACTTCTATTATGGGGATTTTGAAAATTTTAGTTCCTTTCTCATATTTATCAAGTTTTTGATGAGTACGTTCTAACTCTTCTTTATTTACCTTCAATTTTTATTCACGCTCAAAATTTATATTTTTATTCTAATAAACTAACTTCTTTAGATCATGAATCTATCTTAGAGTCTTGGATTCTTCTTCATGAACCGATTCTATATTATTTTATATATCATTCCCTTTATCATTTTTTTTATATCTCTTTCAAGTATTAAAATTTTTCAAAGAAGCTCTTTCAACTCTCTTATTAATGAAAATTAAAAATAAGTTTATTTTTCATAAAAACTAATGATTTCATAACTAGTGAAATTTTCATAATTCACTTTAGAAATAATAGTTTTTTCAGAAGCATCATCCCTGAATTTATCGGCTTCTTATTCAATGTTAACATATTTATCACCTTTCGAAAAAATATTCTCCTTTTAGATTTAGAGAATATTTTATCCTTTCCATTGTAATATGATTTGTATTTTTCTTTATTCTTATTAAATGGTATTATTAACTTTATATCATCTCCATAACTTTCTTCATATTCCATTTTCTAATGGACATTTGTAGAAAAGTTCCTAATATCTTTGTAGCTAAAAAATTTAGCAGTAACATCCCGTTTTTAATTTCCTTTTCCCATTTTCACATTTTTATGAAATAAGGTAATAAATTCATGAAAATTTTTACTGGTCTTTGGTGTTATATTCACTTACTTCTTCATGTTTTGTAACTTTCTTATATTTTTAATTCTTAGTATCTTTTAATGAAATTTTCTAATCAGCATTCTCCTTAAACTTCATAATATTATCTCTTCTCATTTTTTATGTAATGAGAGTGCTGTGTAGATCATCTTGAGATAGTGTTTTAAGATATATATCTTATAAAGATGATAATTGTCCATCAATATTATGGGGAATAATTCATAAGATATTTTCAAATATAGTTGAATCTCTACAATTATCACCAAGACACATTATGGTGATTACAATGTCATTTTCCCTTGCAAACTAGCCACAAATAGATTCATAATCACCAATTTTTGATATCTTCATACTTTAGTCACTAAATGTGCAACCTATATTTTTTAAATTTAGTATTTCCTTAATATATGTTCTTAAAAATATCCAAAATTTATTCATTAGTTTCAAATAGTTTAAATCTAAGTAACTCACTTTCATAGAGTGAGTAAAGTATACCATTTCTGGACCAACCATCATTTTTAAAAATTCTTATTATCAGTAGTTGTAAGGGGAATATTCTCAATGTGGGGAGGAAATCCATCTGTAGAAACCTCAAGAACATCATAAATAAGAGATATAATTTATGGAAACATTTTATCTTTCCAAATATGAAAATTATTTCTATAAAAAAACTAGAATCCCCTTACTTTTCGTAGAATTATAAACATCCATAGAAACTTCTACTATGTTCAAACATCAAAAAAGGGTCAATGAAGGGAACCTATCTCAAATATAAATTAAAAGGAACTAGAATAATCTCTATGATCATTGAGAGAGGGAGGGGTGAATCAATAATCTATTTTTCTTTTATAGTCTCTTATATAAAAACCTTCACCTCCAATTAAGGAGTTATAACTTTCTTGAAAAAAACTCACAAGCACCACTAGAGTAACTTAATAATTTACAAGGTTCACTATAAAAAAAGTATCTAGTCCCTTTAATGATTTTTAAATAATCCAATGCCAAAACATATAGTAGAAAAAAAATACTTTTATGTGGTTACAAAAATAAGGGAATATCCTTCAACTTTCATTGAACTATTATCAAAACTATAGTGAATGTGTTTTTTTCAAAAGAAAAGATGTAACAATGATTTTGTTATAACTTTACAAACCTTCACCAATAGTCTTAGAAGGTTTTCATTGTGCTACTTTTCCAAACTTCACTTTTTATATTCTTTAAAAATAATTCTTATTGAATCTATTACCTAGAAGTAGGTAAGAACTTCTTCAGTCAGTTGGCTATCCATCTAGATTTTTTTTTTTAAAATGTCCATCCATAAATTTCATTCAAAATGTCCATATATAAAGTTCGTATGATTCACTCTGAAAAACACTGAAACTTTATTATTACCAATTCATCCAATTTCACCTAATATAATTTTTTTCTAGGGAACCATGATCGCATATTCTCTATTAATCATAAAATTATTCTACACATCAACCAAGAGATTCCGTACTTGGAAACAAACTTCTAAAAACACTGGTGAGCAAGAGTTTTATCGATGTCACTGTATGAAATAAATTCCACCTTACTTTATCTTTTTCCCATGTGTGAATAGTACTCCACCATACTCATAATTTCACCTCTTTATATTGTTTCACATGAAGTAGAAAAGATGGTAAATCTAATTTTTTCCCACTCAATGAAAATATTAAATTGAAATCTCCCTCTCAAACAATTCACGAAAATGTACTAAACAATTATAGAACCTTCTTAAATGATTTTGAGAAAATTTAGTGACTTAAAACTTCTTCAAATTTACTCAAATCTTAGTGTGAGTAATGATTTTACTCCATGATATTCTAAAATTTAAAATACCATCTCAACATTTCCACTTTTAATATCTTTATGAAACTTTTCATATAGAACTTTACTTTACCAAACTCTATCCAATTTTTTTGTTCAAAATGTCCAAAGAGTTTCTCTATCTAGTGATATTTCGTTCTATGAACCAAAAAAACATTATCAAAATATTTTGGAAGTATTATTCCATAATATCTATTTCAATCTATTACATCATAAATATTATGGACTTCATTCATTGTAACTTTTTCTAATGAGATAACTTCACTAACTCCACTATTTAACATTGATACAATTTATTCTTAGCATATCCATTTGATGGAAATTTATACAAAAAGTTTTTCTACAAAACATTATACCAAAATTTCATCTAATCATATTGTAGGAACTTCAACTTCATAACTTCATACATGTTTATATGATGGACATTGAACAAAGAGTTTTTTTGATAGACTTCATCTGAATAATTTTTTGAGGAAATTATTTACTATCCTCCCTTTAATAATTTTATAAATTTTCCTCTATTAATAAAACCTCAAAATATTTTTTAATTCGATGATTTCATTTGAAACCATTCATTTGACACACTTTAACATTTTTTCTTGCAAAAAAGGGTAAAACCATCATTTGTACAAATTGTTTTCTACCCCATTTTACCTTAAGAAAATATCTCATTGTTTTCGACTCACCAATTTTTTTTTCCAATTGTGTATGTTGTGTGATATCTAAAAAACATCATAAAGATGATGATCAAAAACTTTTAAAACTGTAAAGACCTCATGAACTTCATAAAAAATTTTATTATACCCAAAATCTATCCAATAGACTTTTATCCAGTGAACTTATTCAGAACTCCACATAAGAAACATTGTATGTCTGAACATGTTTTCCCCCTTTCTACTAAACAATTGGATCATGAGTTTTTTCAGAACTTATGATTTTGGGAATTTACGAATATAAAATTACTACAAGATTTTGTTTTTCAAAACATTTTTTCGACCCTTTTGAAGATAAAATTTTAACACAAGAACTTTAATCGATGAAATTTGATACAAAAACAGCATCTGATCTTTTTTTTAAATCTAAACACTTTTGAATGTATAATTAACTTGGTTAAAAAAATTTTTTATGACCCTATTTATCAAATTCCAACTTTTTTGATCCTCATGGTTGGAAACTTTAACAAAGTGAGGGGATTTTTTCAAATACAACAAAAAAATAATTATTTAAAAAAACTTTTTATGACCAAAAGAATAAAAAAATATTCAACCAAAATGGTCCCAACAATATATATATATATATATGTACATAAATTAGATATAAAATTACATGTGAATAAAATATAATTGTTACAAAAAATAAATACAAAATTTTTGAAAAACAAAACAGTAGCTATCATTTTATCATTATTTAAAAAATATATATAATTAGAATAAAAAAAAGGAAAAGATAAACAATGATGTATGTTAACATTTAAAAACTGAAATGGTTTTGGAAATTAAAAATTACATTTTTATATTACTAAAATTTTAATAGTAATAAAAAATAAAGCATGAATAATATAAAAATATACTCTAAAACGTGTACTATTTTATAGAATATATAACATGAAAGGATTTTTATTGTAGTTGTTTCACATGAAAATAAAGATAAAATAGATATGAAAGTTTTAATTTAAATTATAGGATTTTTTGGAAAATATTTCTGACATTTATTTATTAATTTTGAAAATTATAAAACAAAACACAAGTATATTTTATTTTATATGAAAAAGGTTAGAGTAGTCATAAAATTATATAATGAACAAATATTAATTACATAAACATTCTATCCTAGGGTTTACTAGTGATGGGAGTAGCTCCTAGGTTCATTCTAGGTTTTGGTGGTTTTTTTGGTGATGTCACTTTGAACGTGATTATGCTCACCTCCCTTTGATCATTTTTACCACTTGTGCTCCACTTCCCATTCATGAATCACTATCCTGGACATAGAGGATAAAATTATTATGAAATGGAAAATCTTCTCCCTAGAATATAATGATAATTATTTTATCGATGTGTAAAAATATGAATATAATTTCATTTTTAGAATATTATTTCTACTTCTAATAGGGGTGGTTTTTTTTCACATTTTGTTTAACCTAAACGTTCTAAGGAACATTCTTTAGTCTGAATGGTATCTAGAGGATGATGAGTGTAGTGGAGTTCAGGATACAAATATTCAAATTCCTTAATGTCCTTAAAATATAAAGAGTGGAACATGGAAGGTTGTAGTCTATCTATAATTATTTAATATTAATGGATGACCTAGATAAATAATAAAATCCAAAAATGTTATTCTCTCAAAGTCCTCCTTCTAGGTTTAGGTTTAGGGAGTCTTGTTTAGTGGATGGATTAAATGCATTGCACATGATATCAGAAACCTAATAAGAGACTATCTTGAATGGGATTTATCATACCCCATTCACTAGGGACCTATTTTTTAATATGAGTATTAATAGATGTTTCACACCCTCTTATATGATGAATCTTCCTTAAATTTGAAAAGTTATAAGTATGGGTCTCATCTTTGTTTAAAAACCTCCATATTTTATAATTATTTTGTGTTTGTTTTGGGCACATAGGGAAGAATTTTAATTCTAAACTAGTAGATGAGGATGAAAATATTGTTCTATAGTATTATTCAGGTTTATGATCCAAGAAAATGTGTCTATCTTTTGTCCCAGAAGTGGATAAAATTAAATATAGGGAAAATTAAACTAAAACCTTGATCTCAAATCCCTATAAAAAAGATAAATTCATCATGATGAGTCTACCTAGAATCAGTATAGATCCTTAATTCTATATGCTATCAGATCGAACAACATGTACTAATACTCATGATGATTTAAAACATATTCACTTATCATTTTTTGTAGTGCAAGTTGCACTAATAGTCTATGAAACCTTATGGAATAATCATTTTCACAGATAATGGGGATTATTACCTATAAATACAACAATATTATAGAGAACTAGTCTAGTATGAATACTGTAGAAATTCCTCTCCCGGTGACCACTTCCCTTTCCTCTATGGAGAAAGTCCAAGACATGATGTACCATTAAAGTATTTGTTTAACCCCCTGATAAAGACATTCCTCTAGGTTTTTATTTTCTATGGATCCTATCTACCCAACCATGGACCAAGAATATGTAGTAATCATGTCTCTACCAGAGCAACACTCAATAAATAAAAGAAGAACATGGCATGAAATCAGTGGGAATATCTCTAGAGGGAATACTTATAGTCTAAAGTTATAATTTCAGGAGAATAAAACATAAAATCAATGTAATAACTCAAAAATTATCAAAGATAATTCAATCCTTGACATTTTAGAGGTAGAGTCTGGAAATATCCAACCCAACTATCTCAATAAGCTCTTATGTTGGAACTATTGTATGCTTCGAAACACATGAATAGTTTGTTCACTCTGTCAATGGTTATCTAATCATTTCCTTAACATGGAATTTCTATCTAAAACCATATTAAATTTAAAGAAAATATTCATATTTACTACAAAGTTTAGTTTACAAGGCTACCTTCCTATAGGGAGGCATTTCCATGCATGCGGTTTTTTCCAACATTGAATAAATGGTTTGTACATTCAATTTGATAATTTTTATTATAATCAAATTTATTCCTCATTTTAATATCTAGGTATCCCTCTTGGGTTTTCATGAGGTTGTACGGATTGCCTATTCAGGGAGAGAAATTAAGCTCATGGGATCTACTGAAGTCCATGTATTGTAGATTCCTAAGGGATTTTAATGAGATCCTTTATTTGAGGAAAAAGAAGGGGGAATGAAAGGTATATCCCTATGATAGTGGATTTTTATGAGTCTATTAGACTGGTGGAATTTTCCAAATTGGGTTTCTCCAATAATGATTTTATGTGGTTCTGATGTAAATTAAAGTGCACCATAATTTCAGAGGGCTTGAATATGTTTCTGGGTTCTTGTAAATGGATGAATTTATTTATCCATTTTCTGGTCTATAATATCTCCTTAGTATCCTAGAAAATTACCCAATCCTCCTCTATACATCCCATACTTCTCAATATCTTTTATATGAAAGACTATTTGGGTTCAAAATTATGTGAGTTAGAGAAAATGAATGAGAAATATTAGTGTAGTCATGTTTGAGTGGTGGAAATGTTTATGTTCACACAAAATTTGATCAAGTGGCCTCCAAATTATAGATATAGATTAACTCCAAATTTTATCACCTTGACAAAAAAGTTGAAATCTTAGGGAATATTTTGGTATAATGTTATTCCATCCTAACTTTAGACTCCATTATTTCTCATATTTTAGTCCTAAAAAATGATCTATAATTGAATCACAGGAACAAGGAGAGTTTTTCATTTATAAATTCATGAAAATATAATATCAAGGATGGTGATATTAATAAATTTTACTCCCATAAAAAACACTGTCGAGGTGGTGGAAGAAAAACATCTGTCATATGAATGAACTAGATTTAAATCCTATGTTTCTAGAGGCTAACATTCAGGAGCATGTTTTGGAATTCTTTTGTGACCTTTATTCTATATGTGGCCCTTTTATTTCAGTGGAGGACACCTCTAAATTTTCTTAGGTTTTTTTCAGAATCCATGAACCAAAAACTGGAGATAAACATTATATATTAATAGGTCCTTATTTCCATCAAATAGATTCATTCCACCAAGGTTCTGGGACCTGACAACTTTTATGATCTCTTCTTCGAGAATTTATAGAAAATTATCACCTCTGATATTATCAAACTTATAGAATAATTATGGAATAGTTCATCAAATCTAAAAACTCTTAATGATACCCATATCAATATGATTCCCAAAGTTCCAAACTTATCCTGAATTTTTAAATTCAAGCCTATTGTCTTTGTAATGTGACCTACAAAATCTTCTTAATGATTTTGTTTAAAAACCTTCAAATCTTACAATCATATATTATCTTTGAAAATAATGTTCTTTTATCCAAAAGTGACTAATTTATAATAAATTAACATTATTCATGAAGTTTTTCACTCAATAAAAAGTCATTTATCCTCAAAAAGAGAGGTTATGTCAAAGAAGCTTGAAATACCAAGGCATTCGATAGAGTGGAATGTCCTGTCCTTTTAACACCAAATGGATTGATATAATGACGTGGTGTGTTTCCCTAGTCTCATGAAAAGTTAGGGTTACTGGAAACCTAACCCATATCATTTCTCCCACCCATGTCCTATGACAAGGGGACCCTCTCTCCCCACTTTTAACTATTCTTGTTATTGATGTTTTCTCTAAATTGATTTCAAGAGTATTAAAGAGAAATAATATCCATGAAGTAAAATTTCTCCACTGAGGAATATTGATAACTCAAATATTCAATGTAGAATAATTAATTTTATTTTTTAGGTCAACATTGGAGTAATTAAGATCTTTCAATAATCTTATCCACTATTATGAAATGTCTATAGGATAATCAATTAATTTTTCTACATCAGAAATATATTTTAGTAGGGGTGTCTTTCCTGGTATAAGGGATGATTTGTTGTATGAGTTAGGTATTCGAGTGTTAGATAATATTAAAAAATACTTATGTATCCCTACCATCATTAGAATATCCAATAAGGAAGTTTTATTTTTTCTATTATTGATAGGGTGTCCAAGATTTATATGTGGTAATGAAGGATAATTTTAAGGAAAGCAAGGATACCCTCATTAAAGATTTGTCTCAATCCATTCCTTATTTAGTGATATTACTCTTAAATATGTCATAGTACTTATTGAATAATGTAATTCACACATTTATTCCTTTTGGTGGGGCCTCAATAATGGTAAAAACAAACCTTATTGGATGGAACAAGATAAAATTTATGTCCCTAATGACTGTGGTGGGATGGGTTTTCAGGGAAATTCTCTAGTTTACTGATTCTCTCCTTACTAAATAGATCTATATTATCCTACTTAGTCTTGATTATTTATGTAAAAAATCTCTATAAGATAAGGATATTCCCACTCAAACTTCAATAATTCACATATGGGAACCCATACTAGATTTCTTTAGAGATGTTTTTGGGGGATCATGAGAACTATTGAGTAAAGGAATTTACTGGAGAGTCAATACTGGTGAGAGAGTTGAAATTATGAGTGATACATGGAGTTTAAATGGTATTTCTATTATGGATACTTCACTATTAGTCCCTGTTCATGAAAATTACACTATAAAATATATACTTTTATATAATATTAATGGTTGGATCCTCAAAAATGATATGTCCTGGTTCAATGTAAGGGATTGTAACATCCTCCTTAGTATCCCTTTTGGTTATATTGAAGGGGTGTATTTCCTTTTTTGGTGTGAGGATGCTTCTGGTGACTATTTTTTAGGTTTTGTTATAATCTCGCTATGGAAACCCCACTCCCTAGAGCCCCCAATTAGTAGAAGGGCCTTTGGTGGAAATCATTTCCACCCAAGGTCCACTTATTCTGGTGTAAAATTTTTACTATTATTCTCCCTTCTAATGAGTTTTTTATGCATCTTCATTCCTATAGTGACCCCTATTTTCTTCTATGTATTAGTGGAGTAGAAACAACTTCTCTTCCATTATTTATTTTCCAAAAGCTAGGGAGGCTTCAAATTCCTAGTGTAATGACTATGAGTATTTCATAGATCTTCTTGTTGATATACTATCTTCTCTATATAAAAATGGATTTCAACATTCTTTTCACTAGTTTTTTGATTACTCTTTGTGATACCATGAATCATTTTTGTTTTCCAGAATGAGTTTATTTTCAATCTTATGGTTTGGCCTATTTACTTTTGGGTTAACCATGCCACTAAATGGGTTACCATTTGAATCACACTATATTACCCACACCCTTATCCTATTAGCATTCCCATACCCTATATATGGATCCCCCCTTTCATGAGAACCCTTAATGAGGATTCCTCTCTACCATGGAAATTCATGGTGGGTGTTGGACTTATTTATTGTGACAACTTCAGTTTGATGGTTATTGATTACCACCGTTTATGTCATGAAAACTCGTGTCATCGCATGGAAAATGTGCATCTTATTCTATTTCGATTCGAGTTTTCACTTTTTCGAGTATGTGAGTATATTATCTTATAATTTTATTTCTAAGTTTTTAACAACTTTATTTTGGCACAAGATGACAACCTTCATCCTTTTGGATTACCAGTGAAGAAAATATGATCTCATCTCCAACTCTTCTCCTCATGAGACTTCTCTTTTATAAAAAAAGTTTGTAATTTAGTGGTGCATCATTTATCTTCTAACAAAAAGGATTGTGGACCATAATTCTAGCTTAGTGACTTTCTTGGGTGGGTTATTTCTATTGTTTTGAATGATTCATCATATATTTTAGTGATCTTTTATTTCAAAAAAGTATAAAAATGAGAAGTATGATTCCTTATCTTAAATACTCATTAGGGATAAATTTTTTCAAAACTAATATTAAAATGTTTAATTAAAATTAAATAATAAATTAATTACATAATCGATGATTATCATTCCTATCAGAATATATTGATAAAAAAATCAAATAGTTTAAGGGAAAAAATATCACATGGTAGGTGATGAGGTAATTCTTTAGCATACAAAATTATAAATTTTAAAAATTTAGGGGAAACATAAAGTTAAAAAATAAATTTAAAAATGAACATTAATAATATTAAGAAAATTGAGAGAAGATATATTATTTCATTAGAAATCACTTCATGAAATTTTTTTCCATTTTTCTTGATATAATTACTCCCATATAGATGAAATATATTTAAATATTATAGTTTAAATTATTTATAGATATTTAGGATTTGTTAATAACACTCTAAATTAAAATTTTATGAGGTTATTAAAAAACCACAATTAAATATCTAAGATGAAATTACCTAGGTTTGTTATATGTTCTCATTAACTTATCATATTATGTGAATATATTTTTCAATAATCTTGAAATAGTATGAGTTAATAATGGTGTTTAAAATTCTAATATCAACACTCTAGGTATTCCATGGAAACAAAAAACACACACACAATCATTCATACATATCAATGACTACAATTACTGGACTAAGGAATGTATGTTCAAAAGATAAGAATTATACCAAATCAATGACTCAATAGACCAAGGAATGTAATTTCAATAGAGAAACAAGTTGCTTTATTTTTTTATGTAAAATATAAAATTAAATTTGTAGAGGTTCCATTAACTTAATTTCATAAAATAAATAATATTCATTTTGTCTAATACATTGGAAACCTAGATCTATGAATTTCATTGAAAAACCATACTGATTTAAAACATAAAAAATATCAGTTTTCTTAATTCAATGGCAGGGAAAATGCATCTAAGAAAAAAATAGTTTCAACATGGAATGAGAAAGAAAGTTTAAAACCATTATTATGGTAAATTTAAAATCATGAGGAATTATATGATAGATATCACTATAATAATTTATAATAATAATTCCCAATATTTTCAAGTGAATGATTAATTTGAGAAAGTTATTAGGGGAAAGGTGTAAGAACATAACAAATTAGAGACTTAATGATATTTTCAAGTATTTTTATATAATCAATATTCTCCACAATTTGTTATAAATATGGTGTTGGATGATTTTTTTCTCATGAAATTTAAAAATAGACTGATACCATGTTCCAATGTTTGTGTCAATCCAAAAAACAAATTTTCAAACAAAAATTGAATCCAATCATTTAAATATCATGTACAATAGTAGTTTGAAAATGTTGTTTACAACTCAATATCATGGTCTAAAGTAATATTAAAAAAATAGTATATAAAGTTTCATGGAAATGAAATAATTAAATAAGAAATTTAATGAAGAGTAATGTAACCATGAGAAAAATTCCACAATAATGAAATCCATAAAACCATACACATTATAAAAATTAATAATAAAATTCTCATGATCAAAGATAAACAGATTCGGATCCATGATACACCTCATGAAAACATTTTCAAATTGATCAGGGTACTCAAATCTGAAAAATAATATCCATTATGAATGAAATATGGTCCTTCAAAAATGAAAATAATGGTTTTGAGAATCATATTAAAACAATAATAATACCTTATATTGTTATAAATATATAAATATCAAGGGGGAAACCCATGAAGAGTTATAACTGATGAAAATTTTATTAAATAACCATTATACTAACCCAAAAAGTAATCACCAGTAGATAAGAAAAATATAAAAATATTATGTTATTCCATTAGATCAGAACATCCATAATATCTTGAGATGAAAATGTTTTATCATTTTTTAAAAACTATTATAATAAGAGACATTTTAATAACTAAATGATTCCTTTGGATCCATAATTAAAATCTTCCTATTACTTGATTCAATATAGTGAAAGTTTTATGCATAAGATACTATATTCAATTTTTACATATAATAGATATTGTTAAATGATACTTGTGAAATCATTCCATTTATGACCAACAACTTTATAGGATAAATGTAACCAAAAAATTAAATTAAAGTTTCCATTATTAAACGGTATGAAAATCAATAGATTAACTATGAGGGAATTATATGAATCTTAAAATTTTCAATATTAGTCAACCCATGTAATTTTTATTTTTCTTTTAATTTTTTACTACGGAGTGGATAAGATATAATTTTTTTTAAAAAATACTCTTATGTCTACATACATTTTATTTTTTCTTTATCTACATTGGACCCTAAATCGTAAATAATCGGGTTTAAAAAAAATTATAGACCAAACTATTATATAATTTAATAATAATCATTTATCTAATTTAAACATAGAATATGTGAAAACTGGATTTTGATTCTATTGTTAAAAATAGGAAATAAAATCAGTAAGTTATGAAACTTACTTGGAAATAAAAATCAAGTTTTTATTAGAGAAACTACCATTAATAAAAATAAATTCTATCATGTGAATGAAATAAAGATAGTAAGAATTCCTATAAATATGTTTACCCTTTAAATTGGAAGGAATGATAAGTACAACTCTACTAAAAAAATTAAATATTTTCTCTTTGAGGAAGTTTTAGATTATCAAAGTTAGTTTATTTATATCTTTTGAATGAAAAAATAGGGTACTAATAAAAATTATCCGGATGAAATAGGTCTTTTAAATAATAAATTTTTATAGTTTTGTACAAATGTATTCAAAAAAATGTTTTGATTACATTAAAAAATAATGAAGATTAGAAAAATATAATGTATCATTTAAAGTACATATTTTTTATGACATATAAGCCTTCATCAGAAACATAATAATGAAATTTAATAATTACCAACTATAATGAACCATTAAAATATAGTGAAAGGTAGAAAAACACTATAACTCTTAGTCATAAAATTGATTGAAAATTATTGATAATAATAAAAAGCATACTAAATTTTCCAATGGACAAAAGAGAAATAGAGGAAAACTAACTACAAGAGATAAGAGGAATTCATTTTCATAAAACAAAAATTTATTGTTTTGAGAAACCCTAATTGAAGTGGCCCTTAAAGTGTGTAGAAAAATATAAAAAAGAATACTTATGTATTTGAAAATTGGGATTTTAGTGAAATTTAAGATTTAGGTTTTCAAATCCAAACCATTATAATCATAATGGTGGTAGAGTAGGTGGGGGATGAAAGGTGGGTAGGCAGGGATAAGGAGGTGGGGAAGAATATGTGGTAGTGGGAAGGTTCAGAAATAGATATAGGGATGTGGGGATGAAATAGTCCTATGAAAAACCTTAATATTTTTATTTAAAAATAATACTATATTCAATTTTTTATACCATATGCAATGCCAATATTAGAACAAATTGAGATATACTATTAAAAAATTATTATTTAAATATATCAATTATGACCTAATAGATGGATTGGTGGGTAAGAATATAAGTAATGAAATTATGAAATATAAGTGCAAAACTTTTCATTAATAAAAATTTTCGCATACCAACATCACTTTCATATATATATATATATATATATCCTTTTATTTTGAACATCTCTTGATTCAAGATTTCTTTGGTTGTTTTGGGTGACATTTTAGAGATTTTGGGCCTATGCATTGCCTTCCCATGGTTATGGAAAACCATTTCAATCATCCTAGGAAATAATGTATTTTTTTGGATTTTTAAAGTAGGTTTCATAGTTGGTGTATGATTTTGTAGACTATACAAAATTCTCCTCAAACCATGTATCATGGGAGAATGGGATTTCACACAGTTGAAGTATAGTTTTCCAAATGGTGTGTCAAAACCATGCTAATGAAAATTAATTTTTCAAAAATAATTTTAGAGACCTGAAACAGAACCTATTCTCCATATTCATCCAATTTTTCTTTAGGGTCTCAAAAAAAGGCCATTCCTAGGATATTTTGGTTATTATTTTCTTAATGGTGAATGATTTTATTAGATCAAATAGTGTTGGATCATGATTTTTAAATATGTGACTCAATTATTTGTTATTATTATACTTTTTTAGATATCCACTATTTATATTGAGAGAAATCTTATATCATAGGTGTATCAACTAGATATATGGTTTTTTGATGATCTAATTATGTTTCAATTATATTCGTAATTGAAATAGGTGGAATTCATTAGATCCAGGAATATTGTTTTGTTAATATTTGTGATATTCATGGTAATTAGCCTCTCTCTCTTCTCTCATGACTATATGATTGTTGAATATGAATTATATGTTATGGTATTAATGGTTTTAGATATTGTCTTGAATCATAGACCCATTTTATCTTTTGGTGTGAAAATATCATGTAATTGTTGGAATGTTAAGTGTTTGAGTTGGGTAATTTGATCTAATGTCTTTGTATTATAAACTACACATTTTCACTCATTTAAAGAAAGAATTATAAACTATTAATATAATTATATAAAAATATATTTAAATGTTTAAAATTTGTTTTTTATATTAAATGTTTTACCCTTAGTATTTTATAAAGAAAGGTTTATTTTAAAGTATCATTGTCTTGATTAAGAAAAATAGATATAAAATAATGGTTTTAGTGTGAAATGAGATTTTGGTTTGATTGCTAAAATTTTATATACCATTTGTAAATGATTTAAATGTTTAGAACATGGGAGCCTGGGGTACTGGGGGGGGGGTCTTGTAAGGACTTGTTTCCAGAATCATAGGGGGTTCACACATTAGGTTGTTCCTCTACACCTTAGTTTATCATATCGAGGACTTGTTATAAGAAATATTAGGGGAGGGGGTCACACATCAAGGTGTTCCTATACTCCTTAGGTCATCATTCTAGGGACCTATTTAGTACAAACTTGTCCTTATTGATCAAATTGTGTGAGGATCCTTGCTAACTAGAACCTATATTTTCCTTTGGGAACATTCCATTATGTTTTTTATTTTTATTTATGATTCATGATTTGGAAATGATAAAAGGATTATTTTAAAAAACATTGGAAACTATTTTATATGAATTTTATAATAAATTAATGAAAATGTTAAATTTCTAAGTTTTTGGTTAATTGTGAAAGTTCAATATCATGCCTTGTATTATTTTAAAATTGGAATATTTGGAATATATATAAATTACTACTCATGAATAACTTGGTTGGATCACACTGGTCTTGTTTTTATTACACCCTATACACACCCTTATGTATGTTTATACCTTATTTTATCTGATGTAAGAAAGGGAAAGGCACTGGAGTGAGGTGGTGAGTTTCATGGTTAACTGGTCTTGGGTATCTGGTGGTGAGATAGTTAGATATTTTCCACTTGAAACATGAAGTTCATTGTCATTGGTTTTGAGTACTCTAGGTTTTGTTTCTATATTATGTATTTTAGGATTATATTATTTTGTATTTGATGTATCTCTACCACTGTTTGACTCTATTTAGGGTATATTCTTTTATTCCTAATTTATTTATATATATTCTCTATTTGATGTTTATCTGGTTGGGAAAAATCATCCCCAATGGTGGTTTTTGATTCTTAGGTGTTGTTATCAACCTATGGGGATCAATAACTCCCTTTAGGTCTTGTTTAAGATCATTCCATAGCCTAGATAGCTGGGTTATCCAGATTGGTTTGTGAATATTTGTCTCATAGTATGTTTTTTCTCTAGTTTTAATGTATTGCGATGTTTGATACATAGGAGGATGGATTTTTTTGGGACTTAAGGGGTGGTTTACGAGTGATTTCCTAGCCATCTCTCATCGTCACATGCCTTAAATTACTAAGGGATATTAGGAAATGTGTCTTCTGTGTTAGGTTTTGATTTAATCTTAGTTCATGCATAAATTATCTAGATTCCAACTGATATTTATTACTTTAATAATGTTATTTTTTTATTTCGTAATATAGTACCATGCTACCCAGAAGACTCTCTCATATTCCCCCGGAGGGCACTACATATGATGCTCTATGAGGGAACCCTCATATTTATTATAACCTTATTTTGGATATGGTACAGTAAGTTCTCATAGTATACCATAATGTACCTCTTTCTCAAAATCTAGATAGGGAGGTGCAACTAGGAGTTGGAGGAGACAAATAGATAGATTAACAATTCCTTTACCAGAAGCCTCCATCCTTCCAGGGGTTGAATTCCCCTAGAAAGAATATGAATGGTTGTATAAGATTAATCAAATATTTGAATTATTTGAGATTCTAGAATCTATTATGGTGAATTGTGCTACTTTCAAGATTAAGGGACTTAGTAAGATGTTTTGGGATGTGGTATTTTAGATAAAGAAATATTATAGTATGGTGTGTAAATACATACATCCAAATTTCTTTAGCAGTTATTATCAAAATCCATGATTATGGAAATGTATATGGAGTCTCTCTATTCAGTTTAATGATATCTTAGTGTTAGAATATATTAATTTTTTTTAAATTGGTATGTTTATATCCTAAGGTTATAAAAAATGAATAACTAATGGATTAGAGATTACAGATAGGTTTATGACCATGTATTCATTTTTTGTTATTAATGTAGATGCTTGTTTCCTATGCAGTGGTAGTGGATAGAGAGTTGATGGAAGAAATAGATCTAGAGGAAAATGTGGGTTTGTTTGGACTTAATACTCTATGAAGTGGAAACATTAGAAGCTCACATGGAAATAACAGGAAGTGGCATGTGGGTTTTAGAGTCTGTGATGGTAGCTCTTAGTAACAATCTTTCTCAACACCATCAGTAGTAGTTGGAAGTGTCTCTTTTAATTATGACTAGAATAGAAAGACATAAACAATAAATATTAATATTCATCACCTCTAATGATCTATAGTTCTTATGGCCACTTATTTCATTTAAATAGGTTCTATTAGGCTCTATCTACACCTTTTTGTGGATTTGGTTCATAAAATCTAAAGGGAGTTATAGTGTAGTTGGAAGCTTCTAATTATATATTTATCCAACCACAAGCCTCTAGAGTGAAGTATATTGACATAGTAGATGAGTTTCTGGTGGAAGTAGACATGATCCCCACAATATTGATAGGTATAATTTTTTACTATATCATCTATAAAAACTTCCCTATTTAATATAAGTGCCTCTCATTCCTTTATATCGACTTATTTTATGGTTATTTTGAAACATACAAAATAACTAATTATATTATTTATTGAACTATAAATACCCCTTGGGAATAGAAGGGAGTGAAGTTTTTGATTCCTCCCATGTTCTTTTTTGATATATGATGTTATGTTAGTTTGGTATTTTCTGGTTCTTAGACTTGATCTTGTTAACATTATCATTAGTATGGATTTGTTGGTTTCCCATCAAATTAAAGTTGGTTGTTATCTTTGGTGGGTTTCCTTTATTACCCCATATGGGAGATACCATGTGTTTCAAGGTAAATGGGATCTGAGGTATACCTGAGAAAGACCTAATTATATAGAATTAGGGAGTTTGATATCTAATTTTATATTTTAGTATAGGAATGAGTCCTCTAGTTGTGATATTATTTTGGTGTTTATGGATTTTCACAGACTATTACCTAATATCTTATATGGTCTTCCTATAGAAAGAGAAGAGGAATTTTCTATTGGCCTAGTGCCTAAAAGTTATCTGATCTCTTTTCCTTCCTATTTTATGAAATAGATTTATTTTAAAGAGTTCAAGAATCAAGTATACAATTTAAAGATGAAGGGTTTTATTCAACCTAGTATATCAACTTTGGAATACCTTATACTTTTCTCTAAGAAGGATAATGAAACTCTTTACCTTTGTTTCTATTATTGAAAGATTAATCAGATAATGATTAAGAGTAAATATACTTCCCTCCATATTGATGACTCATTTTATCAGTTAAAGGGTGAAAAGTGGTTCTCAAAGATTTACCTCTGGTCTGGTTATCATCAGATCGAAGTTAAGGATTCATATATCCTAAAAAATACTTTTTGGAGTAGTTATGGACACTTTGGATATATTATGATGTCATTTGGAATGACTAATGCTCCTGTAGATTTAATGTCTTTAATGAATCAAATATTCTTATAGTATCTTGACTCCTTTATTGTGTTATTTTTAGTTGATATCCTAGTTTATTAAAAATTTGAGGAGGTGCATGAGCATTATTTGAAATTGTTTTTTGGAACCGCAATGAATCACCATATTTATGCTATGTTATTGAAATGTGATTTATGGATTCATTAAGTGAATTTATTAAGACATGTGGTTTACGAACATGGAATATTAGGTGAACCCTTGAATGTGAGGGTTTTCTTGTCATGGGAGGATCTATGAAATGTATTTGATATATAAATATTCGTTTATTTGGTAGGATATTATTAGTGTCTTGTAAAGGGTTTCTCAAAACATTAATCATTGTTGATAGATATTACTAATAATGGTGTGAAATTATTATGGAATGAAAATTTTCAAATTTCCATTGATGAATTTAAATGATTCCATCCATCATATCCTATCTCAGTTTTAATAAAATTTGGTTAAGGATATGTGGTTTATTGTGATTCTTCAGGTTTATATTTGAGTTGTGTGATTATATAGGGAGATCATGTAGTGTAATATGAATCTTTTCATCTTTTTCCACATAAAAATTACAATCCCAATCATAATCTAAAACTTGAGGAATTTATACATTCCCTCATGAGTTTGAGACAATACCTTCTTAGGGAGAGGTTCACTATCTATTCTGATCATAAGAGTCTGGGCCACATCTTCTTATAAAAATAATGAAAACTTAGGTAAATTATATGGGTGGAATACCTTCTGACATTTGAGATTGATATTGCCTATACCTCTAGAAAGCAGAGTGTGATTTTCAATTCCTTTAATATGAAATTTTACCTCTCTATCAATCTTAAAATTTATTAAGTAATATAATCTAATTGGAATATTTTCTTAGATGTACTTGGAGGTGAGGGAGTATGATTCAAGTATTATTATAGCTAGTTCTTAGTTGACATCATCTATCCTTGAGTTTTTTTCAGGAGAAGAAATAGGATGGTGACTTTAGGGAAATTAGGGGATCCTTATACGGTGGGGATACCATTTCCATCTGGTATTTCTATCAAGAATGGATCTTTAAATTTATAAGTTAGTTAATTTTTCAAGTTTCTGTTAGTATGATCGTGATTTAGAATTGTAATATTTACTCATGGGATGCTCAAAATAGAAATATGAAGATGTATTATGACATTAAGAATCAATTCAGGAGGTTGGTAATGAATCATGACATACATGGCTTTGTGTCCCATTTTTATACATGATAATAGATTAAGGATGAGACCAAAAAGGATTATATCATTCTTCAACATATTCCTATTCTTGTTTGGAAATTGGATAAAGTATCCATGGATTTCAACAAAGGATTACAATGGACACCTTTTTAGAAGAAAAATATGTGTGTGGTGATTTATTGGTTGAAAAAATTGGTTCACTTCATTCAGATTCAAGACACCACTAAAGTTGAGGATTTGGGAAAGATGTTTGTGAAAAATATTTTGAGGTTGTATGGGGTTATATTTGATATCATCTCAAATAGGTATCCCAAGTTCACCTCTATATTCTATAAGGGTATTCATGAGGTCATGGGGACTTAAGTCAAATTGAGTATTAATTACCATCCTGAAGCATATATCTATATAAAGCATGCTATTCAGATCCTAGAGGATATACTATGTGCTTTCATTTTGGATTTTATAGGATCTTGAGATAGAGATTCGATATTGGTTGAATTTTCTTATAATAATAGTTAACATTCATCAATTTGAATGGATCATTTTAATTTTTTGTATAGTTTCCATTATAAATATTCTTTTTATTAGTCAAAGGTGGATAAGGAATCACTTGTGTGACTTATAATTTTCTAAGATACATCAGTGGAGATTTCGGTTATACTTCACTGATTTTTGATGACCCAGGGTAAAAAAGACTCATGAAAACTGTCGATATCAACCTTTGGAATTATCAGTTGGTGACCACATCTTATTTAATGTAACACCTCTGTTGGGTTACCGTTGGGTTCATAAGTCGGGTAAGTTGGATTTGAGATATGTTGGAACATTTGATATCATTAAGTGGATTATATAGGTGGCTTATTATTTGGTGTTACCATCTTATCTGATTACTATTAATGAAGTATTCCAAATATCTCAACTTAAGAAATTTCATCATGATCCTTCACATGTCTTTAATTGGGAGTAGATTTATCTAGAACATAATGTGTCTTTTGTTGAGGAAGCAGTGCATATTGTTGATCTATATAATAAAGTACTACTTAAAAAGTCTATTATATTTGTATGAGTGTTATGGAGGCACAAAATGTATTTCCATGAGAATTGGGAGTGGGAATCATTGATGAAGGAGTGATTAAATCATATATTTCTTGATTAGCCTTTAGCAAGAAGTCTTTTTAGGGGAATAAAGTGATATGGTGGAGATAATTTTCACATCCCAACACCACTTTTAGGTACATATATCCTTATGTTTTGACTATATCTTTATTTAAGTTTTTCTTAGGTTGTTTTAGGTAAAAATTTAGAGTTTTTATAGTTTTCTAGGACTATACACGTTTAGTTCATGGTTAGAGAAAAATGTGTAGGTCATCACAGGAAACCATACAGCTTGTTTTGGAGTTCTAGAGGAGGGAACATGGTTGGCACACAGTTTTCAAAATTGTGCAGCATTCTCCTCAATCCATGTAGGATGGTACATGGATGTCTCTCATGGTTTGTGCACTCCTTGTTAAACCATTCATCTATATCAAGTGGCTCCTCTATTTGGATAGAAATGGACACATTGTTTTCTAAAACATGTAATCATACATTTTTAATGAAAATTAATTCTCTAAAAATCATTTTATAGATCCAAAACACCTATCATTCACCATTTACTTTCACTCCATATTTAGGATCTAGAACAATAGGTCATTCCTAGGTAATTTTAGAGATTCATTTCCTATGAATGATCAATTTTAATGGATACTAGAGTGTTGGATCTATATTTTCAAAGGTATGTTTATATTATCCATCATTCTTCTCCATGATTTTAGATCAAACCTCTTTATCTCAAGAGAAATCTTATATAAAAGGTGTATCAACCAGTTATAAAAATTTTTCATGATTAAATGTTGTTTCAATTAGATTGTTTATTGAAAAAGGTGGAATTAATTTCACTTAGGTTGATCATTGTAACAACTTGAAATTCTAAAGTAAGAACATTGTATTTAATAGTGTGTATAACACACAACACCAAGTATAGAAAAGAATATAACATCTTGATACTTTATGATATATTTAATATTTTAAATAAATCTATTTTTAGCTTGTAATTCATGTAAAACCAAGGTATACTATGTTACACACAATAACAAAATTGTTTGAAACTTTATTTTACACACAAAAATAAATTTCTTTAGTAGATTTTGTTACACATAAGGCCAAGTTTTACCAAACAATAATATATGATTAAAAAATTATTATTTAATATAATAAGATAAAACCTAGAAATTAATTTGATGTTTATAACTAGGATTTAAAAAATCATAGAAATATATTTTTAAGTTCATTGGTTAACAACAAAATAGAAATTAATATCCAAACCAATTAAATATATAAGAAATGTTTCTATAAAGAACTATTTTTATGCTTCCCAAGCAGTTTAATCATAATAATATAAAATTAAAATATATTAGTGAATGGTTTTAATGAAAATTTATCTTATATATTCAATAAAATATTTTTCTACTCATATAATAGATTTTATGGACATTATATATGAACAAACCCGATATTACGCATAAAAAACAATATTTTTATAAACACAATTTTGCCTCCTTTGAATAGAGAACCTATTTTAAATTAAAAACTTTTCATTTTTAAAAATTTAATATGTCAAATAAACTTAAATTTAAAAATTGGAAAGTCAAAATTTGGTCATGGTAATTTTTTTTATTTTTTCTGAAAAGTTTTATTTTTTAATGAATAATGAAAAATAATGGATTTTAATTGAAAAATAAATTTTTTCTAGTTTATTTATATATTTAAATTGTGTTTTTATTTGGTTATAAAGTATATTTATATAAATTTTATATCATTTAAACCAATTTAGGAAATTATAATCAATTTCACAATGAAATTGGATATAAAAACATAGCAAACTTTGAACGTTTTCACATTAAAAACCCACTTTATCACCCCATTTACAAGATTAATTTTACTTATTTTAAACAAATTTTGAGATCAAAGTTTTGAAAAATGGATTACATATTAATTATCATCAAAATTTATAATTTCTAATAATTTATACTTATTTTTTCACCAAAAATATTAGCAAAAGTAATTAAAATTAATTACAGCGATTTAGAGAAAAATTAGCCAACAAGGTGCTAACCATTAAACTTAAGGGCCAAAATTACCTAGAAACTTGTCTAAAATCGTTTATATGGCCATATTTCTTCCATATCATCCCTTTTATATAATTTCTTTCATTATTTGAGACACATTACATGGAATTTTTTTTGTTGAATTACTTTTTTCAAAAATTTACAATAATGCCACTCCTCCACTATAGAAAGGCACTCACCCTCCCAATTTTTCACACCTCTAAATCCATTTGGGTCATATAAAATTTACAAAAATAATATTAAAATATCCCAAAACTCCTTATATATGGATCGCATTGGGAATGAATTCAACCAAGGAAGTTGTTTGGTATAAACCAAAAAGGACTTACCCGAATAAGAGGTAATGTTATTAAATGATCACTTTTGTTTAATTTACTTCTCCATTAATTAAATTATTTTTATACAATGATTATAGAAAAAATTAATTATCTTCAATATAATGATATTTTTTGACCTAAAATTTCACACAAATACATTAAATGGGATACAAAATCATCATTCGTGTGTACGAAAAACTACTTCCTCACGAACTGATGTCATTTTTCCTTTCATTTCCACATTTCATGGTTATAATAATGATGTATTTATTGTTTATATATGATATATATGATATATATTATGTATTTTTTTTAATTTTTATATAACACATATCTTTATTCTTTTAATTTTGTGGGAATACGATACCATTGTTTGTGAGCGTGTAGACTACCGCCTCCTCAAAGTGATGTGATTCGTTCAAAATTACATGTAATATATTATGAATATTTTTAAAAAGCATATGTAAAATAAAGGAAATAAACATGATAATTTAATTATAATATAAATATATATAATTTAATTTTCATTTTATTAAATAATAAAAATAAATACATGTAACGTTCATGCATACGTACGACCTACCATCTCAATGAATGGTGAATTTCATTTCTTATATCCAAATATTATGGATTTTTATAAATACATAAATTCCAAATATATATGATAATTAAATAGTGTTTTAAATTCTCGAGATCATGAAATCATGATCGATGTAAGAAGAATAAAAATATCAAGACAAAACATACTAAAAAAACTAGGCAGTTAACACCCAAAATAGTAAAAATAATGAATGATTATTAACAAATGGGTAATTAGAAATTATAAGAAGTTAATATATGATATTATAAATATTATTATGGTTATTTTATAATTTAATAACATTATTAAAACCATTATATAGTAGGTCAAAATACTTTCACTAAAAAGTAAATGCAAGGTAAGGGGTTTTGTCTCAATTTACATTCCATTGAGATATATTTGTTGTATTAAAAAATTCACTTTAATGTGGTGTATATCCTAAAATTTTTTCATTTAACTTCATGATTTAATCATATATCATGGTATTTGATTTTTTAATTCTAATTATCCTACCTAGGGGGTTTATATTGAAAATTACCAAATGGTAAAAGTTATCTTTGCAATCTCACTTTCTTTAGTGACTATTAACATTCTCTTGATATAATCACTTTATTCAAGTAATTTTTCGTTGGAAATTTCCCTAAATATCTAAATTATTTGGTGATTGATATTATTATTTCAGAAACCATATACCATTTTTACATATGCTGTTTACTTTGATTATCTATGAAAATATTGATAAATTTGTATTCTTTATTCAATACAAATATTTGATAAGGTATATTTTTTATTAATAGATTACTTAATATGAGGAATTATTTGGAATAGAAATAATGGGTGGGGACCAAAATTTATATACCCCCAGATGCATCGATTGGTTCTCATGATATAAATAATTTGGCTAAATTAAATAGGTTTTTACCTGTAGTTTTAAAATGTCTTTTGAAAGGAATTGACAGTATAGGTTTTAATGTGACTAAAACATTATGTCTAATAATTAAGCATTTAATTAATAGATATTTTAGTTATTATTGTTAATATCCATGATATTTTCATATTATAAAAATATATGGATGCATTTTATTCTCATTTTATTAATTAAATTGAATTTGTTTCTATTATTTACCTTGTCATATTGATTATGCATTATCTAGTTATTTTAGTGGCATGTTTTCTTAGTAATTTAACTTCACATGTTTATTTATTCTTATTGATTCATTATTAATTATTATATAAATTCCCTTACTGATAATTTGAGATCACCCTTATTATTTTTCCTTTTCCTAGGTTATTAAGAGGAATCCTTTATATGAGTTTCAAGGATGATAAGCTTTTACTTATGTTATGATTTATTTTATTTTCCCAATGTATTATGGGTATCATGTATATAATATGGTTTTCCAAAACTACTAAACTGTTTGATCCTTCTGGATTTAATTCCTTATAATCATGCCAATGTAATTGTAGTAGACACTGGATCTGGGTTTACTACGGTCGGGTCGCTACAGTTGGTATTAGAGGAAGTTTAGTGGAAACCTTTGAAAATAGATCTAGAAAAACATATTTTAGGGAACATAACCCTAAGATATACTTTGAGTATAAGTATAGAATATTATCATATAATTTTGGTAAGGTAGATATTATGTGGATCTTACTATAAATACATCCATATAGATACCATAAATAGTCTTAGTTCTGAAATATATGTAACTAGGGGTAACAAATCTGAAAAGGTGAGTTAGGCCAGACTCAAATATAACATGGTACATGACAGTGGATATTACTATGAACCTGGTTTTATAGTCCTGGGGATACTCTTAAGATAATTTTCATTTTATTTACAAACTATTATAAAGTATTTTAGAGTAAAGATATCCCCAAAGAAACCATGTTTATGATTATGGGATTATATGCACACAATTTTTTCAATTTATGTTATGTATTTCACTATTTTTGGGATTATACATTATATTACATAATGTGATGATCTAATACAGTATATTCCATTTTTTAGAAATAGATCTTGGAAGGTGGAATGGTATCAATAATCATGGAAAATGTAGATGTTTCCCTACTGATAAAGATGATATAGCTGGTATTTCAATTGATAAAGTTATGGATATATTAGGGTAGCTTGATCAGGTTATGACTCATAACCTTATTTGGATGGAGAAACCTGTTACACAACAAGATTCTACGATGTTGGATCACTTTATATGATAGAAGACCCCATAGTTTAGTGGGACTACTAATCCAACTATAAATAAGTCATGTATTATGTCTCTATAGAAGATATTTATGACCTTAGGATGCAGTGAAATGGAAAAGGATACAATTTTAGTGTATTGTCTCAAAGGTAATGATGATCAATGGTGTTCCTTGATTTATAATACTTTGGAGGAATAGAAAATAGTACTCATGGAATGGGGATATTTTAAGGAGAAATTATTCAATATATACTTACCTCATTATCAACTAATTAAGATGAAGAGAAAGTTCTTTGTCATAAAGAAAAAGGAAGAAAAAAGTGTTGCATATTATGAAGATGACTTTACAAGGTTATCTAGGTATTCTATAGATTAAATACGCAATATAGAGTTCAATATTAAACACTTATTTGAAGGTCTTAATCCAAATCTCTAAAGGGTACTAGATTCTTATAATTTTTCATCAAATGAAGTGATAGTTTTTTGTGATATCAAGTTAGAGAAATAATTATACAAGTATTAGGTATTCGAAGGGAATAAATATAATAAGAATATGGGAGATAAAATAACAAATAAACGGAATAATGGAAAGAAGGATTTTTTAACATGTGATAAATATGGAAATAATCACCTTGGGAATTTCTTGAAAGAACTGGAAGTTTGTTATAAGTGTATAGAAAAGGGTCACCCGGAAAAATAATTCAAAGGGAAAAAGGAAAAAAATACTATTCAATGTTACAAAAATAAGGATATGAGTTACTATTACAAAAAATTCCCCAAGATTAAGGCAAATCTAATAAAGAGGAGGCCAAAGAGAGATGATCAAGCTTATTCTGTTGATATAACTGAAGTATAATTATTAATTTTCTCTTATATTTGGATCCTTGAATAATGTTTTAAGATTATGTTATTGATGATATCCTAGTTATATGAATTATTAAATATATAAGGATTGTACTATAGTACTATTTCATTAAATATTTGATATTATATGTTGAATGTTACTATCAAAAGTGATTCAGTAGAAAGTTATTTCATTGGAAAACACATGGTTGAGGGAAATATAACCCTTAATAGGTTCCTTTTGTTGAGAAAATGGTGTTTTTTTAAAGATATGGTTTATATGGATAAATTAAATTGGATACTAATAACTACCGTGGAATGGATTCTCAAGTTTTGGATCATAATACTTGGATGGTTAATAAGTTTAACCACTTATGAAATATTTTAAGTGGAAATTTGGACAAAGTTTTAGAGATTATTGTATTACATCACCATATGATGGAACCTGTTTAAAAAAAAGTATAAATAGTTCAAGGCATGACTAAAGTATAAGATTTTTATTATAGAAATGTATCAATTATGTTTATTTATTTACAATCTTAGATAATGAAATAATTCTTCAACTCTAGGAAAAATAGACTTGAAATAAATTTTTTTGTCCTATTATCATCATATTTGATGAAATATATAACCTTTCTTTTACACTTATGTGGTTTATAGCCTTATGGTATTTAAAAATCTCTAGATCATGCACTTTATTATGATCAATGTTCGCTAACACCCTCCATCATAACTTTATAGTTACATTTTTCTTCCATTTCTATATTTTCACTAATTTTCTCTTATTTTAAAGACTAGTTTTGTGTTAACCTTTGCATTTACTTTTCCTTATTTTTAAGAAGATGTGTTATTAACCCTATGTACCATGTGGGGTTTTCAAAAATAGTATTTAAAAATAAAAAACCCTTGATTACTGAGATCAATTTTGAATTTCAGGGATGAATTTAATTAAGATGGTGAGAATGTAACACTATGAAAATTTTAATGCAATAAAATTGTATTTAACAATATGTATGACAAGAAACACCATGCATAGAAAGGAATATAATGTACTAATACTTTACGATATACTTAATATTTCAAATAAATCTATTTTATTACTTGTAGTGAACACAAAATTGAGTTATCTTGATTTACATGAAAGAACAACTTTGTTCGATGGTTTATGTCACACACAACATTGACATTCTTTAATGGATTGTGTTACATATAAGGTTGAGTTTTACGGAACAATAATATATTATTAAAATTTTATTATTTAGTATAATAAGATATGACATATTCATTAAATTTATTTTTATGAATATGATTAAATAACTTATGGAAATATATTTTTGAATTCATTGGTTAACAACTAAATATAAATAAATATCAAAACTAATTGAATATATCAGAATTACCTCTATAAAGAACTATTATTATACTTCCAAAGATGTTTTATCATAATAAAATTAAATTAATTTCGATTAGTGGATGGTTTTAACGAAATTTATATATTATATATTCAATAAAATATTTTTGAAATTCATTTAATAGATTTTTTAGACATAATATAAGAATAAAACCAATATTATGCATAAAAAGCTATATTTTTATAAAGATAGTTTTTCTTCCTTTTAATGGAACACCTATTTTAAATATAATTTTTGAAAATTTTATATTTAAAAATAAACTTTATTTTTTAAATCATATCATCAAAATTAGTTTAGGGAGAATCTTTGGTATTTTCATAAGAAGTTTAATTTTTTTATGAATAGTGAAAATACTAGATTTTAATTGAAAAATATATTTTATTCTTGTTTATTTATATAGTTATATTATGTTTTTTTTATTTTAAAATATAATTAGTTCAATTTTATTTTATTTAAACTAATTTATTTCATTGTAATCAATTTCACAATGAAATTGGATATAAAAACATAGAAAATATTTAACATTTTCACTTTAAAAACCCACTTTATAGTTCCATCTATGGGATTAATTTTAAATTAATTTATGCCACTTATGGGTTTTGAATTTTGAAAATTGGATTAAATATTTAGAATAAGAATAATTTGTAATTTTTAATAATTTCAAATTAGTTTTTGACCAAAATGATTAGTGAAATTAATTAAAATTAATTACAATTATTAAGAGAAAAATTAGTTTAACAATGTACTAAACCTTAAACTTAAGAGCCATCATGACCTATAAAATTGTCAGAAATACATTTTATGGAAATATTTAGACCATATAATACCTTTTATATAATTTGGTTCATTATTTTATCCACTTGAATTGGAAAAAACATGGGTGTAATTCCCTCTTTAAGAAATTTACAAGAATTCTACTCCTCCACTATAAAAGGCACTCGCCCTATCCATTTATTCACACCTATAATTCCATTTGTATAGTACAAAATCTACCAAAATAACCTCCCCAAATACATAAAATCCTGATATAAGCATCAGTTTGGGAATAAATACCACCAAATAAGTCTTTTGGTATAAACCAAAAAGAGTTACCCGAATAATAGGTAACGTTCTTTTAAAATAACTTTTGTTTTATTTACTTATCCACCCCTTAAATAAATTTTATATCATGATTATATAATAAAATAAGTATTTTAAAATATACGTATATGTTTTTATTCTAATATTTTGACTTGAACCTTTACACAAATTCATAAAATGGGACACATAATCATCGTTCATGTGTACAATGAACTACCACCTCGCGAAATGATTTCATTTGTTCTTCCATTACCACCTTTTAAGGTGGGAATAATGATGTATTTAAATTTTATATATGATATATATCATATATATGATATTTATGATTTATTTATGCATATTTAATTATTTCATAACACACAACTTTATTCTTTCCATTTTGTGGGAATACAATAACATCATTTGCAGACATGTTGACTACTTCCTCCTCAAAGCGATGTGATTCATTCAAAATTTACATGGAATTTATTAATATTTTTTTAATAAAAATAAGTGAAATATATGAAATTAATATTAAAATGTCATTATAATATAAATATATATCATTTAATTTTCTTTATATTAAATACGAAAATGAAATGGAAGTAGCGTTCATGCATACGTACGACCTACCATCCCCATGAACGGTGCATTTCGTTTCCTATCTCCAAATATTATGGATTATTATAAATACATATATACTGAATATATATGAGAATTAAATCATGTTTAACATTCTATATATGATTAATTAATTATTAAATTAATAAGAACACAAATAAAAAGTCAAAACATACTTGAAAAACTATTAAATTAACACCTGAAATATTGAAAATAATGAAATATTGTTAACAAATGGCTAATAAGATATTATAATAAGTTAATATATGATATTATAAATATGGTTTTGGTTATTTTATAATTTAATAAAAATTTTAAAACCATTATTCAGGATTTTAAAATAAGTTCATCCAAAAGGAAATGCAAGGTAATGTATTTCATCTCAATTTACATTCCATTGAGACTTATTTGTTGTATTGCACAAATTCACTTTAATGTGGTGTATTTAATTCCCAAATTCAATTTAATATAATGATTTAATCATAATTCATAGTATTTTAAGTTTTATTTCTAATTATCTCACCCAAGGGGTTTATCTTGAAAATTACCAAGTGGTAAAAGTTATCTTTTCAATCTCACTTTGTTTTGTGATTGTTAACTTTATCTTGAAACAATAACTTTATTTTAATAATTTTTAATTGGATGTTTCCTTAAATACCCACATTATTTGGTGATGGATATTATTATTAAAAAAATGTATAACAATTTTTCATAGGGTGTTTACTTTGATAGTTATTTGATTATCTGGGAAAATATTGATAAATCCACATTCTATATTCAATACAGATATTTGATAAGTCATATTGTTTATTAATCAATTTCTAAATATGATAAATGATTTAGACTGGTTATGGTGGGTGGGTCATAGACTTTATATATCCCCTATATGCATCAAAAGGTTCCATTAGAAAAATCATTTGGGAAAATTAAATGGGTTTCTACCTATAGTTTTAGACCATCTTTTGAATGTTTTTGACGGTTTAGGTTTTCATGTACCTCAGACATGATTCCCAATAATTAAGCATTTACTTCATAGTTATTTCAGTTATTATTGTTAATATCCATAAGATTTTAATATTTTAAAATACATGGATGCATTTCATTCTCATTTTATTGTTTAAATGACATGTGTTTTAGTTATTTACCTTTCCATATTAATTATGCCTTATCTAGATATTTAATTGGAATTTTTTCTCAGTTATTTACTTTTCCATGTTGATTTATACTTATTTATTAATTATTTATTCTAATTTAATTACCCTTTCAGTGAATTTTATCTCACCCTTATTATGTTTCCTTTCCCCAGATTTTGAAGAGGAATCCTTTGAAGGAGTTTCAAGTATGTTTATTAAAAATCAAATTTCTCATATTTTGAAAATTATTTCGAAAAAATGGAGTTTATTTTTGGATTCTACATGTGAAAAAATGATTATGGTGATTTTTTGTTATTTTTTTGAAATACTTCATTTTTTGGGGAATAGTAAAATATGATAATTTATGATAAATGCTCAATACATGATTTATTGTGTCATGGATGATTTCTTGTTGAGTTAAGCACACTTGGTTCTAACTCACATGTAATTATTACTATTTTTGTTCATGGAATTTTCACTATTGTTTGTCTTAGGGAAAAACAATAAACTAATGATTAAAATATTAAGAAAACCCTCCTCCCCTCTACTATAAATACAACCCCTCACACCCTTATTTCTTCACACCTCTAATGCTTCAAGTGTTTCTTGAATTCTACTAAAATATATACCTAAGCTCCTTACCTATGTCCATAATCCATTTTTCTCCTCAAAAGACCAAATTATCTCCCTTAAAGTGGCTCTCAAAGGAAGATAGATTCAAGAGGAAAATTCATCTTTTCAATTTGTTAGTTTTCTTTTCAATTTCCTTTGTTATTTTTTCTATTCTCACCTCAAATAATCAAAATATTATTTAAAAATTAAATACCTTATATTTACTATAATTTTTTTATGATAATGAAATATTCCATCATCATCTCTTTTCCCCTCCATTTATACTATAAATGAAAACACCGTGCTGGATGTGTTAATTTATCACATTCAAGGAAGATGGGTTTTTGATTTGAATTTCTATCTTCAAGAATGGTCATGAAATCTTTTTTATTGTTTAAAAAGATCATAATATATGTATTTTAGCTTGTTTAATGTTTTTTAATCCTTAAACACTCATAATATAAAATAATAATACAAAACAAGTTCATTGTGCAAAAAACCACCAAGTTAATCCAACCGTTTATCATTAAATTTTATCTAATGAGTCATCCTAATGGTATATAACCAAAATAATTTTAAGATCATTTATATCTCTTTAATTTCACTAATAATATATATTAAATTTTTTTTTATGTTTAACCACATTTAAAATGAACTTCCATTCATGAATACAAGTAAACCAATAATGGAAACCGAGGAAGAAAATATTTCCAAAAAAATAAAATTGAAACTATTAAACCAATAAAAAAGGCCCTAAATGAATTTAATAAGGTTAAAATAAATAAATTATGTGTAGAGGAAGCTCTAGAATTATTAATTAATTAAGATAAATTTTATTATTTAGGTCATTAAGATCAATGAAAAAACACAATCGTGCATAAGGTAAGGATTTTTCTCTTCTCACTTTTAATTTCGTGATATTTCTATTGTTCGCCACTTATTTCTTGTATGTGGTGTCTGTGTAATTGAATTTGATATATAATATCATTATTATATTTATATTCATGGTATTATATGATTGATTTGGGGATTATTAATTTTTGGTCATACGATTCGATCAATTACAATGTGGTAATAACCTTTATCTCAATTTCCATTTCATTGAAACTTACTTAGTATTGTGCACCTAATCATTCTTATGTGGTGTATCTATTGACCATTTGAGATCAATTTTCATTTGAAATTATAATTCTGTTAAATATCCATTTTCTTGTATCATGGATATGGTTATTTTCTTAACCCGTATACCATTTCACATACAATGTTTATTTTGAATGCTATTTTAGCTATGGAAATATTGATGAATATGTATCCTTTAATCAAAAAGGATATTTAAAAGGAATTTTTTTCTTGTATAAAATATTTTTATAAATAATTATTTGGACTGGAAGTGATGGGTGAGGCCCACTATATCCCCTTGATGCATTGATAGGTATGATATGGAAAAATAATTGGCGGAAAACCCTTCGAGTTTGTTTCTAAAAAATAATATGGGTTTATACCCAAAAAAATAAACCATATCAAATTTATAATGGTTCATGATCCAGATACATGAAATCCAAATAATAATAATTTTCTTTATTTAGTATTAAGTTATTTATTTCCATGAGGTTTTGACTATTAAAAAATCTTTGGATTCATTTTTATTCTCAGCTTATTGATGGAAAGTGTTTTCATTTATTCATCATGCCATATTAGTTAGGTTTAATTGTTTATGATTCAGTTACTATTAATTAATTATCCTTACAGAGAATTTGATCTCACCATCATTATGTTTCCTTTACTCAGGTTATAAAGAAGTGAACCTTGAATAAGCTTTCCAGGAGGCAGTTTATTTTAGTTTACTATGTATCATGTTGAATTTTATATCTTTCTAAATGTACCATGGATATCATGTATGTAATTTTTTATTCAAAAAATGCTAAAAAAATCAGTCATTTGGGTTTTTTTCTTATAATCATCCCAATATAATAACATAATGCACCAGCTCTGGGCTTCTGGGGTCGAGGTGTTACGGTTGGTATCGAAGGAAGTTTAACAAAAATATTAGAAACTAGATTTGTGAAACATAGTTTAGAGAAAATAACCCTAAGATTGAATTTGAGGATACGCATAGAGTAAAATCCTAGAATTTTGGTAGGGTAGAGACTATGTGGGTATTCCTAGAAAATACATCCCTATATGAATATTAAAATTGGATGTGGTTCTGGAAGGGATGTACCTTGGAGTAGAAAATCTGACGAGGAGTTTTGGGCTTGATCTGGGGTATCTTGGTACCCGAAAACATGACTTACTGTACGCCTGGTTTGACACTCCTGAGGGATATGCTTAGGATAATTCAAATTTTCTTTACAAACCATTACGAAGGATTTAAAATTAAATGGAAACCATGTTTTTGATTATGAGATTAGATTTGAATAAATTTTCAAATTATGTTATGTGTTTTCTAGTTAGAAATTATGCATTATGACTTAATTTAGTGTATTCCATTTTTTAGTGATGGAACCTAATTGAAGAAATGGAATCAATACACATGGACAATATAAGGATTTAACCATTGATCAAGTCAACACAGTCAGTGTTGGAGAAAATCATATCATGAACATATTATGAAAACATACTCTGACTGTGATGAATAACCATTATACACCTATATTGGATCGTTTCATACAACAGAAGCCCCCATATTTTAGTGGGTCTATTACTCCAGTGGTAGTTGAGCAGTGGATCATGTCCCTTGAAAATATATTTCTAGGCTTGAGATGAAATGAGAATGAAAATTTAGTACTGGTTGGATATTGTCTTAAGGGATATGTTTATCAATGGAGATCATTGTTACAAAATACTATGGAGGAAGAAGAAATAGAAGATATGGAATAGAGAACCATTAAGGAAATATTATTTGAAAAATATTTACCTTGTGAGGAATGGACTGAAATGAAGAGTAAATTACTTAGCCTAAAGAAAAGGGAAGAAGAGAGTGTTGTGGAGTATGAGGATACCTTCAAAAGATTATCTAGGTATGATATAGATTACTTACATGATTCATAAGACAATATTGATAAATTCTTTGAAGGTATTAATCCAAGTCTTTGAAGGGCACCAACTTCTCAAAAAATTTCATTATATGGTGAAATTGTATTAAGTTACATAAAAAAAGAGACGGAATTTAATAAATCAAATTTGTTCAAGATAAACTAAGATAATAATTAGTAATTTAATAAACATGGAAAAGGTAAAGAACCAAAGAAGAATAAGGTAGAAAAGAAATTCCCATTATGCAAGAACTGTGGAGATAATCATCTTGGGAAATGCTTGAAAGGCATGAGAGTTTTCTATAAGTGTGGAGAAAAAGGTCATTAATGTAATTAATTCAAGGGGAAGAAACAATTCAATTATGTTCAATGCTACAATTATAGAGATATGGGACACTATTAAAATGAGTTTCCTAAGTGCCAATGAAACTCTCCTTAGAAAAGGAAATTAGAGAAAGGGAAATCTTATACAATTACAACCCTGGAGGTTGAAGTTCCTAATGATGTGGTGGTAGGTACTTTAATTGTTTCCTCAAACTTAGCCAATGCATTATTTGATTCTGTATTATCACATTCATTTATATATTCCCAATTTTCCAATAAAATTATACATTTCCAATTTGATTTAATAAATGAGTTATCAGTAAAAACTCCTAAGGGAGGTATTGTTGCAATACAAATATGTCAATTAGCCCCCTTTGTGACACATAAATGTACTTTAGTTTCTGACATTATCATCATAACTATGATTTACTTTTAAATAATTATTAGTATGAATTGGATTTCAAATTATGATGAAGAAATATATTACAATAAAAAGGATGTTACAATTTTTGAGAATGTTGTAGAATCCCTTAATTTTAGATAAGAAACATCATCATATAGATCTTATCAAGATCCACCTTCAATAGCTCTTCTAAATGAAATTATTGGGGAGGAATAGAACACATAAAATATGAATTTTCAAATTAAAGATGTACCTATTGTGTAAGAATACAATGATTTATTTCTAGAGGATTTACCTGGACATCCTTCAAAATAGGAAGTTGAGTTATCTATTGACTTAATTCCTAGTGGAAGACCTATATCAAATACTCCTGATATAATGGACACAATGGAATTAGTAGAACTCAAGAAAGAAATACATGAATTGAGTGATAAAGGATCTATCCACCCAAGTGTTTCTCTATAGGGATCCCCTTTTCTCTTTTTCAAGAGGAAAGATGGATCTATGAGGTTGTGAATTGACTACAGGGAGATCAATGATATTACAATATATAATAATTATCCTCTTCCTCGTATTGATGATTTATTTTATCAAGTTCATAGAGCCCAATATTTTTTGAGGATTGACCTTCGATCTGGATATCATCAAGTGCATGTGAGGAAAGAAGATATTTCAAAGACAACATTTCAAACTAGGTATGGGCACTATGATTTCATAGTAATGCCTTTTGGACTGACTAATTCTCCCTATTTTTTCATGGATCTAATGAATAAGGTTTTCAAAAAATATCTTGATGATTTTTTGTGGTATTTATCAATGATATCCTGGTACACTCCAAAATCTACTATGACCATGAGAATCACTTACAGATTATTCTGAAAACTCTTAGAAGAAATGAATTATATGGGATGTTTATCAAGTGTTAATTTTGTCTTCAATAAGTTTATTTTCTTGTCCATATTGACTCTAAGGATGGAATCTTATTCGATCTTTCGAAGACCAAGAAAATCCAATAATGGCCAACGCCAATGAAAATAACTGAGCTACAATTTTTTATTGTCTTAGTAGGTTACTATCGGTGTTTCATTTAGAATTTTTCTCCATTGGATAACCCACTAACCAAGATCACACGTAAAGGGGTTAAGTTTTTATGGATTAAAGAATATACATAATTCATTGAATAATTGAAAAGAAGATTGGTTAATGCTCCAATTTGGTCTCTTCTCACTAGAAATGATGGATTTGTGATATATAGTGATGCATCAAAGAATGGACTGAGTTGATTCATTTTTAATAATGATAAAGTTATTAATTATTCATAAATGATGTTTAAGACTCATGAGAAAAATTATCCAACTCATGATATTGAGTTAGTAGTCATAATATTTGCTCTAAAAATATGGAGACACTATCTCTATGGTGAATGATGTGAGATATATACGAATCATAAGAGTTTAAAATAAATTTTTACATAGAAAGAACTCAACACGAGGAAAAGAAAATGCTTTAGTTACTCAAATATTATTATTGTTCAATACACTACCACCCATGAAAGGAAAATAAGGTGGAAGATGCATTAAATTGGAAAGATTATGGACTTCTGACCTAAATGAGGGTTGAGAGGGATACTATATTTATGGATCTTCTAAATATATATATGGGGATTATTAAGGAAGGGGAAACATCTTTCCTTTTTCAATTTATTTATAAAACATCTTTACTAGAGAAGATAAAAAAATTTCAATCTGATGGTGAGAATCTACGAAAGAAAATTAAAGCTGTTAAGGATGGATGATTGGCAGACTTCATGTATGAGGATGGAGTTCTAAAATTTGGAATGAGGTTATGTGTTCCATCTACACCTGAGCTAAAAAGGGTACTATTAGATGACACTCACAGATCAAATTTCCCCATACACCATAGTAGAACCAAGATGTATAGAGATCTGATGGAATATTTTTGGTGGGGTAACATAAAGCATGAAATTGCGGACTACGTGTTAAGGTGTCTAGTTTTCTAACAAGTGAAAGATGAGAGACAACATCATAGAGGTGTCATTAAACCTATACCTATTCCTATGTTAAAGTGGGATTACATTATGATGGAATTTTTCATAGGACTACCAGGTACACTTATAAGTAACAATGCAATATGGGTAATTATTGATCATCTTAAAAAAATCGGTACATTTCCTTTCTATAAGATAAGATTTACCACTTGATCCCATAGAAAGGATTTATATTAATGAAGTTTGTAAGACTTCATGGTGCACCTCTATCGATTGTATCTGATCAAGGTCCCCAATTTACATCAAAAATATGGAAAATTATCTAGAAGGATTTGGGTACTTAGCTTCATATGATTACTTTTTATCACCCCTAAACTGAAGGATAGTATAAAAGGACTATCCGAACACTGGAAGACATGTTGATATCATGCTATCTTGACTTTCAAGGTATGTGGGATCAATAATTTACTTTGGTGGGATTTTTTTATAATAATAGTTTCCATTATAGTATTCAAATGGATCCATATGAATCATTATATGTAAAGTGGTTTCGAACTCCAACTTGTTGGGATGAAGTTGGTGAGAGGAAACTTATAGGCCCAAAACTTATCAAAGATACAACTGCAAAGGTAATGTCAATTCAGACCCATATTAAAGCATCCCAAAGTAGGAAGACGAGTTATGTAGACAATCAAAGAAGTTATTTTGAATTTCAAGTGGGAGATCAAGTCTTTCTAAAAGTATCTATGTGGAAGGGTGTCTTAAGGTTCGATAAGAAAGGGAAATAGATTCCCAATTACATCAAACCGTTCGAAGTTCTTGAAAGAATTGGAGCTATAGATTACCTTTTAGAAATTACACCAAGTCTCTCTAAAGTTCATAATGTGTTCCACATGACGATGTTAAATAAATACATACCATACCTAACGCATGTACTCACTTAAGAAGAAATAGAGCTGGTGTAACACCCCGACCCCAGTTACCCAGATTCGGTGCATTAATTACATAACATTGGCATGATCACAAGAAAGATCAAATCTCGAAAGACCGATTGGTTTAGTAGCCTTGGAAACACTAGATATATTCATAAGTTTTACATTACATCATCAAAATAAAAAATAACTACTATAACAACATATTGTCTCCATAGTCCACACTATTAACCCCTCATAATATCCCTCCAAGTCATTCATAATTTACTTCTTCACATCCTGGGAAAATAAAACATAGAAAAGGGGTGAGCTCAAATGCCCAGTAAGGATAACAATATAGCGGAAACTTTCATAAATAAGAATAAACATTTAAGGCAATGTATAACTAAAACAAAAGCCTTTTAAACTTTAACTTCAACATAGTATGGCATAAATAAAATGAAATAATGCCATTTACTTATTCACATGGATATTCTACTAATCGAATAATCACATGCAATATCAATAACCACTTTCATAATGATGGAATGCATAATGCCAGACTATCATAACCACATAGCCAAGGCCTCGTGCCAAGACTACAAATAAGATTTTTCCAAGGCCTTGTGCCAAGACACTAGTTTGTCTCATGAGACCTACCGATGCATTGAGGAGCTATAGCGGGCTCCACCCGTCACATATTAAGTCCAATGCATTCCCATATGAAAAGGTTTAAACATAACATAAACATTCGTATTAAAACTAGCATACAAAATGTCAATACTTTCACCATAAACCATGAATGGTATATAAAAAAATAGCACATACACAGTCAAACATATCACAAAACCTTCAATACAATATAAAAGTTTTGTATCATAATATATCATCCCCAAATAAGCGTAAAATCCATTAAAGGATGTTGGCATAGATGAAATCAAAACTCTTTTTAAAGAAATATCTCTTTCTATTTTGAAATCATTTAAGAGACATATATAAAATAAAACATTTTCTTTGAAAATATTCTTATAAGCTTGTAAGGGAAGCTTTGAATATTTTATAACGGCGGAAAATAACCGCACCCGCCGTATAAGTTAAAAAAACATTCTTATCTTAATTTTGTCGAAAAGGTTAAAAAGCACCTTGTTTGGAAAACGACAGAAAGATTCCCTTCTAAACCTCTTATAAAAAGTCAAACAAGGGTATAAATGACTTTAACCCATATTCTTTTAAATATTAAAAATGTTTTGAAATACATTTTGAAGAAACATGGATGTGGATGATAATGAGATCCCAGTAGATTATTATGTATAAACAACCTCGGATAATGAAGAGATTGTGAAATAACCCTTACCTTGTACTTTTCCTTGGTTGGGGTAGGTTAACCTCCTGTATAATGGTGAAATAATTGTTATTAAATTATAAAAGAATCATATACATTAATATGATATCATATATGATCTTTTAATATTGATTTGATAATAATATCTTAGTATTATCGTTGTTTCGGGTGTTAACTTACTTGTTTTATTTTATATGTTTTGTTACGTAAGACATGTTTGTAATGGATAGGTTGTATATTATTCATATCCAGAATGATATCAAGTCCTTAAACATCATTTTTAAATCATCAAATGATAATTATACTTGAATGGATATGATGGAGAATGAATCTTATCGCGTTTGTGGAGACGGTAGTCCGTACGTACGCACGAGCGACAATATCATTCTTTTGATATTAAAATAATATATAAATGGATGTTATATCATATATACAGAATAATTAACATGTTATATTTATTATTTACATGAGTTGAACATCATTATTATACCCATCCAAATAATAATATATTGAATAACAATTACACCACGACGTGGAGACGGTAAACCGTACGTACGCACGTATGGTGACATGTTATTCAAAGGGTGGATAGAATACTGAATATGGTTGTACCATATTTATAATAACATCACAGTATATGTGAGATACTGGAGTTATTATTTTAGAATGGTAAGAACAAAGAAAGAAGAAGTGGAAGAAGAAAGGAACTTGAAAAGGGGTGGTGAAAACATTACCTCTTCTTCGGGTTCTTCCTTTTTATTTGATAAAAAGGGCTCCTTAGGTTGGCTTTCTGATCAAACTAAGGCCTCTAGGTTGTAGTGAGGGAAGTTGGTAGAGTATTTGGGCAGAGTTTGGCCGAGCCAAGTGGCTTGAGAGGTGTGAGGAATGAGTAGAAGTGGTCTCCTTTTATAAGGGAGAGGAGGGGCTCTTTAGGAAAGAGTGAAAGTATTACTTTATAATATAATTATATTCGGTTTATAATGGTCCAAAAATCATTGAGGTCGAAGATAAGATGACTCATTTTCTAAATAACATCAACCAATAAGAATTGGACAGGTTTTAGATAATATTTTAATCATTATAATCTTATTTATTTAAATGATTTATTAATGAGGTAAACATTGCATCATTATTGTGTCATTAATAATTTAAATTATTTTTTGTCTAAAAATTATAAATAAAATATAATTATTTAGGAAATCTTTTTAGCTTTCTAATGAATATTTATAATCTAAAATCCAACATGTATAACACTATGTAAAAATTGTTCTTCTAAAATATGTAAGCTTATGCCATTTTTATTTTTATTTTAACTTTATTAATATAATGTGTCCCTACCACATAAAAGTGGCTCTAAGGGGTCCCCAAATCGACCCAAGGATGCCCATGGTCGTGTATGTGTCCACCAATAAGGTTAGGACACGTTTTAGGGTAATTTTGTATTATTATAATATTATTTTTTAACCCTTATTTACCGGATTTACCCTTTAACCATGGTAAAGAAAATATTTACCGCAGTAATTATTCAAAATGTGTAAAAATAAAAGTTACCTATTTACATAATTTGGCCATCCTGATTCCAAATATGTAATCCATTTTTCCAAATTCAAAACACAAAAGTGGCAGAAATTAATTTAAAATTAATTCCCGTTGTTAAAATAAAAAGCGTGTTTTTAAGAGATAATAACTATCAAAAGATTGACACTTGTTTATGTCTGGTTTAATTGTGAAATTATGTCCAATGACAAACATTAAATTAAATGGTAAAAATATATTCTAAATATACTTTAAAACCACTCAAATTCATAATTTATCAATATTAATTATTTTGATTAAAAAAGTTGATTTTAATTAAAATTTAGTAATTTTCACTATTCATCAAAATATAAAAGTTATCCGAAAAGTACCAAAATTTCACCCTAGGCTAATTTCAATATTCCGAATCCAAAAATGAAGTCCATTTTGAAATATAAAATATATATGATTTCAAAAAGTAGGTATTACTATTCACAACGGCTAGTTTAATTAGTTGTGGTGTGTGTTAGAACTCGAGGTTGCATACAACACACGCTATCGCATTATTCGAAGAGAAACGTACCGTGGAAGCTTGGGGTGTTACATTCTCCCCTACTTCAAATAATTGCATCCTCGCAATTTCTAGGGTATTACTTCATAAAAATACTCGGGTGGTTCTTCATCATAAGTTCCTCAGGTTCCCACGTTGCCTCTTCCATCTTATGATTTCTCCACAAAACTTTTACCAGACGCGTCGTCCGGTTTCTCAGTACTTGTTCTCTTGTATCAAGAATCCTGATAGGCTCTTCACAATAAGACAAATCAGGTTCCAGTTCTAATTCCTCATAGGTGAGTACAAGCGTTGGGTCAGGCATGTATTTTCTCAACAGAGATACGTGGAACACATCGTGAACTTTGGAGAGACTTGGCGGCATTGCCAATCGGTAAGCTACAACCCCAATTCGTTCTAGAATTTCGAAAGGTCCGATGTACCTGGGACTCAATTTACCTTTCTTACCAAAATGTATGACTCCCTTCCATTGAGATACCTTCAAGAAAACATGATCACCGACTTGAAATTCCAAATCCTTCCTTCGATTATCGGCATAGCTCTTCTGCCTACTTTGAGCTGCTTTGATGTGATTTTGGATTACCTTCACCTTTTCCACCGTTTCCTCCACCAGTTCTGGGCCTACAAGTTTTCTTTCACCAACCTCATCCCAACAGGTTGGTGTACGACATCTCTTTCTGTATAATGCTTCATATGGTGCCATCTGAATACTCGAATGGAAGCTATTGTTATCGGAAAATTCTACCAGTGGTAAATATTGATCCCACATACCCTGAAATTCAAGTGAGAAAGATCCCAACATGCCTTCTAGGGTTTGAATAGTCTGTTCTGATTGTCCATCTGTCTGAGGGTGGTAAGCAGTGCTCAAATGAAGTTCAGTATCCAGAGATTTCTGAAGACTTTTCCAAAATCTTGAAGTAAAATGGGGATCACGATCAGAAACAATCGATAGGGGTACTCCATGAAGTCTCACAACCTTATTAATGTATAGTCTTGCTAGACGTTCCGGGGGTAGATCTTCTCTTATAGAAAGAAAATGTGCTGACTTGGTAAGACGATCAACAATAACCCATATTGCATCGTTCCTTCTAAGAGTCTTTGGTAGCCCCATGAAAAAGTCCATCGTAATATTGTCCCGTTTCCACTCCGGTATGGGAAGAGGTTGCATGACTCCTCCAGGCTGTTGCCTTCCAGCTTTCACTTGTTGACAAACCATACATCTTGACACAAAATCAGAAATCTCCCTCTTCATGTTGTCCCACCAAAAATGTTCCTTCAAATCTCTATACATTTTGGTGCTCCCAGGGTGTATAGAGAAATTGGAACTATGAGCATCATCCAGCAATTCCCTTTTCAGATCAGGTAAATAGGGAACACAAAGTCTCTTCCTGAATTTCAAAATTCCATCTTCATACACAAAGTCTCTCAATCTCCCATCATTCACAGCTTTAATCTTCTTCTGAAATTCTTCATCATCGGTCTGAGAACTCTTAATCCTTTCTAGTAAAGATGGTTTGGCAACCATTTGAAAAAGCATTGATGTTTCACCTTCCCTGGTTATTCCCATGTCCATCTTCACTAGATCCATGAAAATTGGATCCCTTTCAATTCTCATCATGTTCAAAACTCCATGGTCTTTTCTGCTCAAAGCATCTGCCACCTTGTTTGCTTTCCCCGGGTGGTAGTGTATCGTGCAATCATAATCCTTGAGTAATTCAAGCCATCTCCTTTGCCTCATGTTGAGTTCTTTTTGTGAGAAAATATACTTCAAACTCTTGTGATCAGTATAAATCTCACATTTTTCACCATAGAGGTAGTGTCTCCATATCTTCAAAGAAAAGATCACAGCTGCTAACTCAAGATCATGAGTAGGATAGTTTTGTTCATGAATTTTCAAATGTCGTGATGCATAGGCAATAACTCTATCATTCTGCATAAGGACACAACCAAGTCCTTTCTTTGATGCATCACTATAAATAACGAACCCATCATTCCCCGATGGTAGAGTCAATATAGGAGCATTGACTAATCCTCTCTTCAGTTCTTCGAAACATTCTTCACACTCTTTTGTCCAAAAAAATTTAACCCCTTTACGTGTGAGCTTCGTTAATGGGTTAGCCAATCGGGCAAAATTCTGGACGAAACGTCGATAATAACCTGCCAAACCAATAAAACTACGTACCTCAGTTATACTCGTAGGTGCTGGCCATTCTTGGATTGCCTTGGTCTTAGAAGGATCAACAGAGATTCCATCTTTAGAGACAATATGGCCAAGAAAAGAAATATCCTGAAGCCAGAATTCACACTTGCTAAACTTCCCATATAATTCATGCCTCCTCAGATTCTTCAAGATAATGCGCAAGTGATTTTCATGATCTTCGTAGGTTTTGGAGTATACCAAGATATCATCAATAAATACCACCAAAAATTCATCGAGATACTCCTTGAAAACTCTATTCATCAGATCCATGAATACAGAGGGTGCATTAGTCAATCCAAACGGCATTACGGTAAACTCGTAATGCCCGTACCTGGTTCGAAATGCTGTCTTCGGAATGTCTTCCTTCTTTACACACAACTGATGGTATCCAGATCGAAGGTCAATCTTTGAAAAGTATTGAGCTCCATGCAGTTGGTCAAATAAATCATCAATACGAGGTAGGGGATACTTGTTCTTTATCGTTATAGCATTGATCTCCCTGTAGTCGATACATAACCTCATAGATCCATCTTTCTTTTTAACAAAAAGAACAGGGGCTCTCCATGGAGAAACACTAGGGCGAATAAATCCCTTATTACTCAATTCCTCTAGTTGTTTCTTTAGTTCGACTAATTCTACAGTGGCCATTCTATAAGGGGTCTTCGATATAGGCCTTGATCCAGGAATCAAATCAATGGAAAACTCAACTTCTCGTTCTGGAGGATGTCCAGGTAAATCTTCCGGAAATACATCTACAAATTCTTTCACAACAGGTACATCCTCTATTTGAACATTCCTTTCCTCACCGACAGTTATTTCATTCTCTTCCTCCCCAATAATTGAATTAAGTTGAGCTACTGGGGGTGGATCTAAATAAGAATTAGGTGGTGATGATTCTGCTCTAAAAATAAGGTGTTCCTTATCATTATCATCAAGAATCGTAACCTCTTTCTTCTTACAATAAATCTTCGCATCATAGTCTGAAAGCCAGTCCATACCGAGGATTATATCAAACTAAATCATAGGTATGACGATGAGATCAGCAGATAAAGAAAATTTATGTGCTCTAATGGGGACTGATTCACAAAACTTTGTTGCAATGATACTTCCCTTAGGAGTTTTAACTGACAACTCCCTTATTAAATCAAATTGGAAATATCTAATTTTCTTAGAAAACTGGGAAGATATGAAACAATGCGATGATCCAGAGTCAAATAATGCATTTGCTAAACTTGAGGAAACCATTAAATTACCTGCCACCACGTCTTTTGGAGCTTCTACCTATGCAGTAGTGATAGCATAATCCTGGCCTTGATCCCTTGGCCTTTTCTGAGGTAAGTTATCCTGACGCTTAGGAAATTCATTCGCATAATGTCCCATCTCCCTGCAATTGTAGCACTGAACGTTGGTGGCTTCCTTCTTCCCTTTGCAATCACGAGCTTGGTGGCCTTTTTCACCACACTTGTAACAGACTCCCATTCCCTTCAAGCAAGCACCAGGGTGTTTCTTCCCACATTTACCACATGATGGATATTCAACCTTTCCTTTCTTCCTCTTATTTCCATTCCCAGATTGATCAGCAGGCCTCTTCTTCTCTTGCTTTGCTTTAAAGTCATAAGACTTAGAGAATTCCTTTTCGGTCTTGATAGCACATGAGACAATGTCTTCGTACGATGAAAAGGATTGTGAGACTAATGCTCGACGGAGAAATGGTTTTAACCCATCAAAGAAACGATCAATCTTACTTCTTGGGTTGCGAATATAATCTCCAGCATACCTCGCTAACCTTGTAAAGTTAGCCTCATACTTTGTGACATTCTCATCCTCCTTCTGTCTCAGACTTAGAAATTGCCTTTCCATATCTGCTCGATGGTCGCGAGGAAAGTATCTTTCTAAAAACAGATCTTTGAACTTCCTCCATTCCATATTTGATACTTCATCATCTTTCTTCATATTTTGAATCAATGACCACCATTGATCAGCATCTCCAGTGAGGCGGTAAACTGCCATGATAACTTTTTCCCTTTCACTGCTCCCCAATGCCTGAAATATTTTCTCTAGGGAAAATATCCATTGCTCAGCTACTAAGGGATTTGTACTCCCATTGAACATTGGTGGTTTTTGCCTCATGAATCGATCTAACATTGATCCTCCACGCTGCGGATCAGGGTGCTCCATACGGGTAAGGCTATAATTCATAACCTGAGTAAGTTGTCCCAGTATGGTGATTAGCTGATCGGCTCCAGTTGCATCACCAGCTCCACTATAATTATCTTGAGCAGGAGGGAAATCCCTACATAGAGTGCGTGCATTGATACGGTTTCCTTTTCTTCCACTAGGCTCCATTTCTAAACAATGGCATAAACTAGATCAGTTTATGAATCAAAATACATAATCCCATACTTATAAAACACTTAACATAAATTGAAATATTTATGGATATAATCCATAATCATAAAAATGTCTCCTTTGAGGATGTATATACTCATAAACCCTTCATAATGGTTTGTAAAGAAAATTAGAATTATCCTAAGCATATCCCCCGGGAGTGTCGTAACCAAGAGTGCAGCAAGGCCCGTTGTCGTGCACCAGTTCCCGTTCGAGTCTAGCTCAAAGCGGTGTTTTCGGGTTTTACCCCTAGGTACATCTGTGCCAGAGCCGCCTGTACCTGCTCGTATCCAGACAGGGATTTATTGCTCGGAAAACTCACAAAATCCCTACAATACCAAAATTCTAGGAAGTTCTTCTACACTAATCCTCAAAGTTCATCTTAGGTCTACGTGATCTAATCAGAGTTTATCTAAATCTAGCTTCCAAGGTTTGTACTAAACTTCCTCTGATACCAACTGTAACGCCCTGACCCCAGTTACCCAGAGTCGGTTCATTAATTACATAACATTGGAATGATCACAAGAAAGATCAAATCTTGTAAGACCGATTGGTTTAGTAGCCTTGGAAACACTAGATATATTCATAAGTTTTACATTACATCATCAAAATAAAAAAGAAATACTACAACAACATATTGTCTCCATAGTCCACACTATTAACCCCTCATAATATCCCTCCAAGTCATTCATAATTTACTTCTTCACATCCTGGGAAAATAAAACATAGAAAAGGGGTGAGCTCAAATGCCCAGTAAGGATAACAATATAGCGGAAACTTTCATAAATAAGAATAAACATTTAAGGCAATGTATAACTAAAACAAAAGCCTTTTAAACTTTAACTTCAACATAGTATGGCATAAATAAAATGAAATAATTCCATTTACTTATTCACATGGATATTCTACTAATCGAATAATCACATGCAATATCAATAACCACTTTCATAATGATGGAATGCATAATGCCAGACTATCATAACCACATAGCCAAGGCCTCGTGCCAAGACTACAAATAAGATTTTGCCAAGGCCTTATGCCAAGACACTAGTTTGTCTCATGAGACCTACCGATGCATCGAGGAGCTATAGAGGGCTCCACCCGTCACATATTAAGTCCAATGCATTCCCATATGAAAAGGTTTAAACATAACATAAACATTCGTATTAAAACTAGCATACGAAATGTCAATACTTTCACCATAAACCATGAATGGTATATAAAAAAAATAGCACATCCACAGTCAAACATATCAAAAAACCTTCAATACAATATAAAAGTTTTGTATCATAATATATCATCCTCAAATAAGCGTAAAATCCATTAAAGGATGTTGACATAGATGAAATCAAAACTCTTTTTAAAGAAATATCTCTTTCTATTTTGAAATCATTTAAGAGACATATATAGAATAAAACATTTTCTTTGAAAATATTCTTATATGCTTGTAAGGGAAGCTTTGACGATTTTATAACGGCGGAAAATAACCGCACCCTCCGTATAAGTTAAAAAAACATTCTTATCTTAATTCTGTCGAAAAGGTTAAAAAGCACCTTGTTTGGAAAATGACGGAAAGATTCCCTTATAAACCTCTTATAAAAAGTCAAACAAGGGTATAAATGACTTTAACCCATATTCTTTTAAATATTAAAAATGTTTTGAAATACATTTTGAAGAAACATGGATGTGGATGATAACGAGATCCCAGTAGATTATTATGTATAAACAACCTCGGATAATGAAGAGATTGTGAAATAACCCTTACCTTGTACTTTTACTTGGTTAGGGTAGGTTAACCTCCTGTATAATGGTGAAATAATTGTTATTAAATTATAAAATAATCATATACATTAATATGATATCATATATGATCTTTTAATATTGATTTGATAATAATATCTTAGTATTATCGTTGTTTCGGGTGTTAACTTACTTGTTTTATTTTATATGTTTTGTTACGCAAGCCATGTTTGTAATGGATAGGTTGTATATTATTCATATCCAGAATGATATCAAGTCCTTAAAAATCATTTTTAGATCATCAAATGATAATTATACTTGAATGGATACGATGGAGAATGAATCTTTTCGCGTTTGTGGAGACGGTAGTCCGTACGTACGCACGAGCGACAATATCATTCTTTTGATATTAAAATAATATATAAATGGATGTTATATAATATATACAGAATAATTAACATGTTATATTTATTATTTACATGAGTTGCACATCATTATTATACCCATCCAAATAATAATATATTGAATAACAATTACACCACGACGTGGAGATGGTAAGCCGTACGTACGCACGTATGGTGAAATGTTATTCAAAGGGTGGATAGAATACTGAATATGGTTGTAACATATTTATAATAACATCACAGTATATGTGAGATATTGGAGTTATTATTTTAGAATGGTAAGAACAAAGAAAGAAGAAGTGGAAGAAGAAAGGAACTTGAAAAGGGGTGGTGAAAACATTACCTCTTCTTCGGGTTCTTCCTTTTGATTTGATCAAAAGGGCTCCTTAGGTTGGCTTTCTGATCAAACTAAGGCCTCTAGGTTGTAGTGATGGAAGTTGGGAGAGTATTTTGGCAGAGTTTGGCCGATCCAAGTGGCTTGAGAGGTGTGAGGAATGAGTAGAAGTGGTCTCCTTTTATAAGGGAGAGGAGGGACTCTTTAGGAAAGAGTGAAAGTATTACTTTATAATATAATTATATTCGGTTTATAATGGTCAAAAAATCATTGAGGTCGAAGATAAGATGACTCATTTTCTAAATAACATCAACCAATAAGAATTGGATAGGTTTTAGATAATATTTTAATCATTATAATCTTATTTATTTAAATGATTTATTAATGAGGTAAACATTGCATCATTATTGTGTCATTAATAATTTAAAATATTTGACGTCTAAAAATTATAAATAAAATATCATTATGTAGGAAATATTTTTATCTTTATAATGAATATTTATAATCGAAAATCCATCATGTATAACCCTATGTAAAAATTGTTCTTCTAAAAGATGTAAGCTTATGCCATTTTTATTTTTATTTTAACTTTATTAATAAAATGTGTCCCTACCACATACAAGTGGCTCTAAGGGGTCCCCAAATCGACCCAAGGATGCCCATGTTCGGGTATGTGTCGACCAATAAGGTTAGGACACGTTTTAGGGTAATTTTGTATTATTATAATATTATTTTTTTACCCTTATTTACCGGATTTACACTTTAACCATGGTAAATAAAATATTTACCGCAGTAATTATTCAAAATGTGTAAAAATAAAAGTTACCTATTTACATAATTTAGACATCCTGATTCCAAATATGTAATCCATTTTTCCAAATTCAAAATACAGAAGTGGCAGAAATTAATTTAAAATTAATTCCCGTTGTTAAAATAAAAAGCGTGTTTTTAAGAGATAATAACTATCAAAAGATTGACACTTGTTTATGTCTAGTTTAATTGTGAAATTATGTCCAATGACAAACATTAAATTAAATGGTAAAAATATATTCTAAATATAATTTAAAACCACTCAAATTCATAATTTATCAATATTAATTATTTTGATTAAAGAAGTTGATTTTAATTAAAATTTAGTAATTTTCACTATTCATCAAAATATAAAAGTTATCCGAAAAGTACCAAAATTTCACCCTAGGCTAATTTCAATATTCCGAATCCAAAAATGAAGTCCATTTTGAAATATAAAATATATATGATTTCAAAAAGTAGGTATTACTATTCACAACAGCTAGTTTAATTAGTTGTGGTGTGTGTTAGAACTCGAGGTTGCGTACAACACACGCTATCGCATTATTCGAAGGGAAACGTACCGTGGAAGCTTGGGGTGTTACAGCTGGAACCTGATTTTTATTACTGTGAAGAGATTATCGAGATTCTTGACACAAGGGAGAAAGTAATAAGAAATCAAATAACTTGACTGGTAAAGGTTCTTTGGAGAAATCATAAAATGGGGGAAGCAATGTGGGAACTAGAGGATGTTATGAAGAAGAACCACCCACATCTTTTTAGGGAGAAATATACATGAAAAATTTCTAGGAAAAACTTTCAAAAGGAGACCCTATTTATAACACCCCAATATTTAATGGTACATCTTTCTTAAATAATTCCAACTCATTTGATAGCTCAAAATGCACATAACACTGAGTCTATGGGAAACAAAAACATTTCTATAACCTAGCCATTAATCTTAATTTTTCCACTTTTGTGATTTGAATTTCAAAAAACTAACAATCATGGTAGTTATCAGTATAATATTTAAAGTCTGATAGGATCAACTTAATTTTTAGTGAATAGTAACCTACACTTATGAATAGTAAACTACCCTTATGAATAGTAAAATCACCCTTATGGATAGTAAATCAACCAAACAAATAATAACCTCACCCATGAGTGTATAAAAAATATTTATTCACTTTATAAATGAAGGTGAATATTTTTAATTAAGTGTTGGTATTTTTGGGAGTAATAAATATTTAATTCCAATATTATAATTAAAAAAGTGATTTAAAATATAATTAATTTTCATAAATTTTATTCATAAATCAATATTTTATTTCCCTATGATTTTAGGATTATTTAATGAGACCTTAGTTAATTTTTCAATGTGTCATAAAATCGATCATAATTTTAAAATTTGTATTTTTCGATTAAATGATGATTTTAATTAAAAATTAATTTTCTCATATTTAGAAAATTATTTTTAAAAAATTTAGTTCATTTTTTATTCTACAAATCAAAAAATGGTTATGGTAAATTTTTGGGATTTTTTTGAAATACTTGATTTTTTTGGGGAATAGTAAAATACGATAATTTATGATAAATGCTAAATACATGATTTATTGAGTCATGGATGATGTCCTGCTGAGGTAATAACAATTGGTTCGAAATCACATGAAATTATTACTATTTTTGGACATGTAATCATCACTATTTATTTTCTTAGAGAAAAATACTAAACTAAGGATTAAAATATTAAGAAAACCCTCCTCCCCTCCACTAAAAATACCACCCCTCACACCCTAATTTCTTCACACATATCAAGATTAAAACCTTGACTAAATTCTAATAAAATATCTCCCTACACTCCTCCCACACGTATATCAGCCCTTGGTCTCCTCAAAACACCAAATTCTCTCCGCTAATGAGGCTCTCAAAGGAAGATAGATTCAAGAGGTAAATTCCTCTTTTCAATTCTTTTGTTTTTTTAAAGTTCCTTTGTTATTTTTTCTATTCTCACCTATTCTCATACAAATTCTATGAAAACTACAGTACCTTATATTTATTATAATTTTATTATGATAATTAAATATTCCATCATCATCTATTATTTTCCGTCCTTTTATACTATAAATGAAAACACCATCCGGGATGTGTTGATTTATCACATTCAAGGAAGATAGGTTTTTAATTTGCATTACTATATTCAATAATGTCCATGAAAACTTTTTAATGGTTGAACCAGATCATTATATATGTATTTTATTTTATTTTATGTTCTGTAATACTTATACACTCATAATATAAAATAATAATACATAATAAGTTCATTGTGCACAAAACCGCCAAGTTAATCCAAGCGTTTATCATTAAATTTTATCTAATGAGTCATCCTCATGGTATATAAACAAAATAATTATAAGATCATTTATATCTCTGTAATGTCACTAATAATATATATTAAAAAAATTATATTTAATTACATTTCAAACGAACTTCCATTCATGAATACAAGTAAACTGATCATAAAACCAAAGAAGAAAATGATTTCAAAACAATAAAATTGAACCTCTTAAGCCTATAAAAAAGGTCATTAATGAACCTAATAAGGTTAAAATAAATAAATTAAATGTATAGGATGTTTTTTAATTATTAATTAATGAAGATAAATTGGATTATCCAGGTCATTAATATCAATTAAAGAACATATTCGGGTATAAGGTAAGGGTTTTTCTCATCTCACTTTTAATTCCGTAATATTTCTATTGTTTGCCACTTATTTTTTGTATGTGGTGTATGTGTTCTAGAATTTTATATATAATATCATAATTTTATTTATATTCATGGAATTATGTGATTAATTTAGTGATTATTATTATTTTCTCATATGATTTAATTGATTACAATGTGGTAAGGGACTTTGTCTCTGTTTCCATTTAATTGATACTTACATGGTATTGTGTACCTAATATTTCTTATGTGGTGTATCTACTAACCCTTTGATATCATTTTTTAATTTAAAATTATAATTCTATTAAATATAATCTATTGAATACTGATGTTTAAAAGGAATATTTTTCTTGTATAAAATCTTTGTATAAAGAATGATTTGGACTGGTAGTGATGAGTAGGACCTACTATATCCCCTTGTTGCATCAAAAGGTCTCATGAGGCAAACTAGTTGGTGAAAAACCCTTCAAGTTTGTTTCAAAAAAATTAGATGGGTTTATAAGCACAAAAATAAACCTTATTAATGTTATAATGGGTTATGTTCCAGATACATGATGTCCAAATAATAAGAATTATCTTTATTCAATATTTAGTTATTACTTTCCATGAGGTTTTCACTATGACTAAATATATGGATGCATTTTTATTCTCAAATTATTGATGGAATGTGTTTTAATTTATTCATAATGCCATATTAATTGTGTTTAATTGATTATTATTCACTTATTATTGATTCAGGAACCTTATTGAGCATTTTTACTCACCCTTATTATATTTCCTTTCCCTAGGTTATAAATAATTGAACCTTGAATAAGCTTTCAAGGAAGCAGTTTATTTTAGTTTACTATGTACCATGTTGTATTTTCTATCTTTCCAGTTGTAATATGGGTATCATTTATGTAATATAGTCTTTCAAAAATTCTATACTAATCGATCATTAGAGATTTTTTTCTTTTAATCAAGCCAATATAATAATAGAATGCACGAGATCTGGGCTTCTGGGGTTAGGGTGTTACACTAATAACATTAAAACCCAAACTTATCTTTTTTTATTTAAGTAGTTGTCATGTATGTAAAATAAATTTTTATGGGAAAGTAATGTTTAAATATGAATCCAAAATTCATAACATACACCAAATTAAACTTTTTATATAGGATAATTCGAGTATATATCGACTGATGGGTTTTAGAGGATCATTTTAGGACCTTTGGTAGTGAAAAGACCATAAGAACAAGACCTATCCATTTTCATTGAATAAATATACAAGATTATATGAAGAAAAATGTATACCAAAAATTAATTCATAGGGTCCTCCATCTTTTTATTTTATGGAGTACATTTGATGAATATCATTGAATAATAAAACAAATATTATACCTCAAAGGGGATTACACCATCCTTGGATCCCAAAATTTTTCTTGGGGACAACAAAGCACCAAAGGGTTAACACCACCTTCAGCATGTGAAAAATATATTTATAGAGGAATATAGGGCTTTTTTTAGATATCATAAGATATAAGGTACACAATATGAGGGTAATCTTCCATTTTTATAGGAATACTTGATTCTCTTCATTTATGAAACTTTTTGGCCCTCCCAAAATCATCATGGGACATCTCATGGAACCTAAAAATTAAATCTTGTTGGGTCTTATCCATTGAAATAATTAAATTAATTATTTGATTCAATAAATAAATCATCTAATTGATTAGAAACCAAATAAACGACATGGTTATGTCAGTTATATTCATACAATGTCCCATGAAGTAGTATCATAATGAATATTATACAATATGATATAAGAAATAGAGGCATCATATGCATCATTTATGATATATACATATCATATGGTATGACATGAAAATCACCCATATCATACTATATGATTCTAGTGAGTCATAATATGTGACATGCCTTATTTAGTGTACATCAATAAATCTCCCATTTGTAATAAAATCCTTTAAGGACTTAATTCAAAACTTCACAAATCTTTATGATTCCATCCAAAACTATTTTTGTTATGATTTTTCATAATATCTTAATATTTGGAACAAAAAATTTAGAAAAAACTTAATACTTATTCAAAGGAATAATTGTGTGACCCTATGGGTCCTTAGTAGCATTGAAAATAAATATAAAATCCCCATTTAATAGATGTAATCAAAGAGCATCCACTTGAAAATCATTAAGGCTACTCAAGATAATAAGGGGTCTAATGTTATTTCTATTAAACATACTCATATCTCTTATCAATATTTTTACCAAAATATGTGTTATATACATTTTATATATACATATATAATCTTCTTTCCCATGACATTGAGTGCCCACTAGACATTAAACAGTTTAAACCTATTATAGTCCATATCAAACTTTATTAATCATATGAAAAATAATAACATGGTTGATGAATAAATTATCTATCATACATATAGTGGGTGATCACATCACATTCCCCACATTCAAGTAGTTGGATACATCTCATGTGTCTCAATTAATCATGGTCATGCATTTCCTTAGTATAATTAAATAAAGGTTTAGATGACTTTACTCATCATATGAGTAGAAAAATATCATTTTGGTTAAGCTCTAAATGATGATGTGATCATTAATATACCCAAACAAACCTTCATTAGTTAATCCATAATAACTTTTATAGGAAAGGTATCAATGTATGAAGGTTCTTATGATAGGTATCTCACTAACCTATGGTAATAATGATTGATAATAAGAATACAACCTTATGTATATTGATGATTGTACAAAATTTCATTTGATATACTTGACAAATCAGTTCAAATAATATTTATCCACTTATTATCTCATTATTCCACTGCTCATGATAATATTAACTTTTCATCATAACCCAAACTAATATATGATGATAATTAATTACAGAAAAATAATAGTCATGATTTAAGTGGATATTATCATTCCACCATTCATGTGATGTAAATTATAGCACAAATTAATGAATGATAAATGGATTATAAATATAGGATACATTATTCAACTGTTACATCAATCCCTTCAATATCGTATACTAAGAGACTCTACATAAACCTCATTCTTCTTCAATGATAATAGTTTTGTAAATTTATTTTCTATATTTTTAACTATATCCACCAAACATGTCATGACCACCTCCCTCCAAAGGTACCACACCTTGTAAAGTAATGAAATAATAGAGATAATGAAACTTAAATCTTTCCTCTAATATGCCATAAGTTGTTTACTAGAACTGAGGGTATAATAATAAACCATATGAGAGGCATTACCCTTTATTATTTTAAGGAATACGGGATAAGAAAGATAAAACCAGGAACCAACTTTGAATGCATAAATATAATGAATAAATCACAATAAATGTAATTTTATACATAATTGATACAACCGAAAGGCAAAATTAAAAATATGATATAAAATCCATGATTAGTGGCCAAAAACATCAACAAATCCTAATAGTTTCTCAATAACACCTCTTGATATTAATTCCTAGCTCGATCAATAACATGACCCTGACGACCTGAACAATAGTTTATATATATATATATGGTGATAAACTCAATTGGATCATTCCTGAAAACTCTCATGGAATATGTTAAAGATGTATACTAAATACCAATAAATAAATAAATGAAACCAACTCTTCACTTAAATAGGTAATACTGTATTACCATCATAGATCACTCAACAAGTAACATATTGAAATAAACTATACTATATCAAAATAACATATATAAAGAAGGGTAACCCCACTTCCACTTCTCCACTAGTTTATCACTCTCATGCCCCAAATCCACACATCATGTGCTCATCCCTTCTATAAGAAATTCATTCTTATGTGATTCGAGTCTTAGAACTACCTACCTCAATCCTACATAGGTCCTGACATCTCATGTTGGAATCAATATATATATCCACATCATCATCATTGTCATCTCATCTATAATCACGTGTATGCCTGAAATCCACTACAATAGGTGTACATGCATTATACCTCAATCCATCACATCCCCTACATGAACACCCATGGGAAGATGAAAAAACTACTACCAGATACAATTATACACTAAAACTCAAGAAATTACACCCAACACATAAATATATAGTATAATTTCATGCCATCATAACCCTTTTCAGAATGAACACTATGATATAAGACATTATATCCTGAGATACACCTACTCATATACATATGATGGTAGACAGGGGGAGAGGAAGAAGTTATCCATTCATTCTCTCACCATCCTAGATATTAGAGAAAACACCCCTTAAAACATTGGGGTGTCTATTTCCCTACCGACATAGGTGGTTAAACTTATGAAATCATAAAATTCAAAAGCAATATTTCACAAAACCACACTAAGGGAAACTGCCTAGCCTTAGAATCATTTGTCAGTATCATTGCATAAGACACCTGACTGCCACTGCTAATGTATTGGTATCTAATAAGTGTACACACATCAAATTAAATGTTAATTAATTAATTATCCATTACTTATATTTATTTTATTTTCAACTTCATGATTAAAACTTTAATATTATTAATACAAGTGCCTTTGGCATCATAATTTTTTTACTTATATTCTCAGGAATGTCATATGAAATTACCATGAAAAATCCTATATATTTATTAATTAATTTATCATTTTATATCATCTGGGTATACTATGACCCAACCCAATCCACCACTTAAAAATATGCACTTGTTGGTCGTAGCATCAAACTACATTAAGAAGTTAGAATTGATTATATAAATAGAATTGGGCCAACCATACATAAAAAATGCATCAAGAAAGAATTACGAATATTGATGAGGATGCCCTTAAAATCAACTCATCCAACCACTTAGATTCTCACACCAAATTGCATAATATCAAACCATCCTTTGAAAAATAACATTGACTACCACAACATCCCCTGGCTCCCAAACCATATTATATTTAATGTTCAATATATCTTTAGGCTCCCAGCTCATCAAAAAATCTGATCATCATCATAGGAGCTCTTTGACTCTAACCCATAGCTCGCCAATGGTTCCTGACTACAACAATGATTTCGACCATCAAAAATAAGGCTCTAAATCCCTATAACATCATACATGTCAAATGTATAATCTCATACTTTTGATGAAGTCACTAAGGCTAAACTATCGATGCAACAAAGCCTCATGGACAATAAAATAATATTTTTCCACCCCAAACATTAATTTCATAGTTAATAAAAATCCACGATGAGTAGAAGTCATTTTGTTTTTTCCTCTTTCAATTTAATCATAGCATCATATCACAAATTTACTTTTCTTATAGTTTTTTAGAATGTAACTATGCCAAAAAACAACAATTATAACTACCAAAAAATATATATCATAAGATAAGTAAATTACTATTGGTGTCATCAGTAACATTAAAAATCACATATGATCATAATCACCATCCTAAAAAATATCAATTTTACTTAATATAAGACAAAACCATTTCAATTAACATGTCAAAAATTATATGAATATTTTTTATCTTATTTTATTAACAAGTTTAATGGTTTCTATATGTGATTTTCATTTTTCTCTCAACTAGATAATTTTTAATTTTGTGATTCATCAATTTAATTTACATCATAAAATTTCATTATGTACCCTCATTGAAATATCATCAATGATATTAACTATACATATTAAACTTGTGATACATAGATTATTTAAGATAACATTATTTATCTAGAACTTTCAAATTACATATAAAAGAATAATGTAATTAATTTCTAACATGTACTTACACCTATTTATATTATTAAAATAATCATGAAGAATATATTAATAATGTTGAAAAATATTCCCTCTTTATAATTCATGGTTATTGGATTAACCATATTTCTTATTATTCCCATTTTAATCATCACCTTATTATGTAAAATTACACTAATTTATAAAAATGGATAAATGATTATTTTATTACATGTTACACAAATAAATAAAGTTAAGTAGATGTCCCACCTCAAAGGAAAAACTCCAAATGACTAGATGCATCAAAAGGGGGTGAGCGCACAAGCCATAAACTCCATTGGAATAATTCAGACCAATGACAGTATGGTTCAATGAATCCAAGGAAAAAGATATAGAACCCCGATATTTTAAAAAATAATCAAGAATGAATAAATAAAAGAATTATTTATTTAGAATACGATATATTGTCCCAAAAAATTTACAGATTGTAGGTCAAATACCTTTAAATAAACATTATTGAAGATCTAATTTAATTCATGTGGGAAGACTGACATAAAATATAAGACTTCAGAGAATGAAATTATATAATTACTATTTTTTAAATATCCTTTTAAATACCCTTAATTAAATATTTAAAACTATATTTATGATAAAATTCAATATTCATGACATTTGGAGTATTCTAGGGAAATTTATAATTTTTTTATAATTTTAGAAAAGACATGGTCCAACTACACGAACACCCCTACGATTGTATGAAAAAACAAACAACCTAGTGAAGGAACCAGGTGGATACACAGAAAAAACTATGATTGTGAAATGGAATTCTATAAATTTGAGAACACTACTGTGACTGCATGAAGTAATTGGGAAACTGCATGAACAAAACTATGACTATATGAAGGAAAGTTTCAATCATGAGAACATAACTATGACTTCATGAAGGAATTGTACAATTTCATAAAAAACCATGAACTAATGATGTAATTTAATGACTTTTAGAACAAAACTATGATTGTATGAAGTAATTGTGTGAATGCATGAAAAAAACTATGACTTCATAAAGGATTTGTTTGACCATGAGATAAAACTAAGAATTCATGAAGGAATTTAAATTTGAAATAGTAAAAGACTCTAAGAAACCTCTAGGAACCTCCAAACCTTGTAAAAAAGGAAAGAGTCTATAAATTCATGACCTCACATAGAAATCGTAACATTTCCCCGCTCCATGATCTCTAATATAAGATGATATTTTTTATGGATGTATTTTATCATTTGGTAAGATTGAGATTCCTTTACTCGAGCAATGGATCTATTTTTTTCACAAATTTTTTTGACTAATCCTTAAATTCTAGGAACCACATCTAGTTTAGAAATAAACATCCTAATCCAAAAAACATCATTCACAACATCTGATCAAATGATGTATCAAACCTCTATTTTCTAGTCAACTATGGTGTATTTTTTGGAAATCTTCCAACTGATAGCTCCAAAATCTAGACAAAGTAAAAAAAATTAATATTTAATATCATCTATATAAAATTGGAAATTTTTATTTATGTAACCCTTTTCAAAAATATCTTCGTCTCCACTAAAGATATAGAACATATCCTTATTCATTCTCAAATACTTAAGGATGTAATTCCCAACAACCTAGTGACTCTCAATTGGATAAGATTTCTATCTAGAAGTAACGATTAGATCAAAAGTGATATCAATTTGATTATAAAACATGGTATATATAATAGAACCTATAATTGATGCATCAAGAATTATATACATCCTTTCCGACTCTTTATAAGGATTCTTAATCTCCTAAGATTCACACTATATAACACTGTTAAAGACCCATTTTTGATTTTTGTATGATAGAAATCTTTAGAACCTTACCAATTTATATTTCATGACTAATAACAATCAAACTCTTAAATATATATCTATATTTCATTATACATAGTATTTTTGTAGATTCACCCATGTCTTTAGTTGAGAATAATTCACCAAACCCCTTCTTTACAGAGTGAAGAGTCAATATTTAATTTACAATAAGTTGTCATCATCTATATATAATATCTAAAAAATTAAAAAACTCCCACTAATACTCTTTTATACACAATAATAATCCACATTTTTTATGGAATCAAAGTATTTGATATCAACATTAAATAGTATATTCTATCTCTAAGAATCCTACTTTAATCTAGTAATGGCCTGTTACTATTTTCATACCTTAACAGTATCATTTAAAACTTCAAAAACATCAGGTTGTATAAAATACACTTTCTCAACTAAATTACCATTAACTAAATATATTTTTGTACCCATTTGGAATATCTCATAACCAAAATTATATATAATGGATAGAAAATATGAATAGAATTTTTCATCATTACTTGTGAAAAGGATATTTCATAGTTAATAGCATCAATTTTCTTGTAACCTTTTCTACTAGTCATGATTTATAGGTATAAACTTTACTATACATGCCAATTTTATTTTGGAAAACAAACATTCACCCTATGGGTATCACCCCTTCATGTTCATCCACCTAGTTACCAACTTGGTTAGTGTACATGGTGTCTATTTCAGATTCCATGGATTTTAATAATTTATCAGAATCAAAACTCATTATGTTCTCTTGGTAGGTAGTAGGTTCATCATTTATGAACATTACCTCACCATCCATATCTATTATAAATACATTTCTCATTATATCTTGATGAATAATACCATAACTTATATGTTCTTGTATATATTAAGTCAGTTTTTCTTCTACAAATAATTATGGAACTGAATCAACTTCTATATTAGGAACACATTTTATTTTTTTTTTCTTAAGCTTATCCAAGTTCAATATTACCCCCACTAACACCATGACTTATATGTTTCGTATCAATTAAAGTATCTTTTTAGGCCACAAAAACTTAGCACTAATTAGGATTATAGATGTAATTACCATTGTTTCTTTAGGATAATAAATAAATAATAATTTATCAATCTTAAGGCTAAGCTTACTAGAAATCAATTGACACATGACTAATTCACAACCCCAAATCTTCATAAAATAAAAATTGGGATGTTTCACATACCATATATATATCATATGTTTTCTTTATGGATAGATTATATAGTATATAGTATAATAGGAATGTGGTAGTGTATATATCATAACCATATAGAGTAATAAGAATTTCACACTAACCCATAATTGACTAAATCATGTAAAAAATGTACGATTACTTCTATATGATAAATCTTTCCACTATGGTGTTCCAATAGGAGTATGTTATAGAAATATTCCCAAATCTATCTGATGATCTATGAATTCTGGGATCAAGTATTCACCATTCTGATCTGATTGGAGGATCTTAATTATCTTTCCTAGTTGATTTTGAACATAATTCTAAAAATCTTCTATATTTTCAAAATATTCATACTTATGTCTCATCAGATACACATATCTATATCAATTTTAATAATAATAAAAAGTAACAAAGTAACTAAAACCACATCATTATTGAGTACAAATTGGTCTAAATCAATCACTATGTACATGATCAAAAAATACACTAGGCCTTTCCCCTTTTCCACTAAAAGGTACTTGGTCTATTTTTCATATTAAAAAAGATTCACAAGACTAAAAAGATTTATAATCAAATTGTTCCAACATTCCATCAATATGGATTCTATATAAGGGTTTCTCATTTATTTATCTAAGGTGAAAATTCCAAAGGTTGGTGGAATTTGAATAAACATTTACCTCCTCATTATGAATGTTATATACTAGATTATCTATATCTAGAATATACAAACCATTTATCATATTATTGATACCATATAAAATTTCATTCAAATATATAGAACAACTATTTTTCTTTATAATGAATTAAAATACCTTTTTGTCTTAATAAGAAATAGAAAATAAATTTCTCTTTATGGTAGGATCATAAAAATAGATCCCAAATCCTAGTATTAATCAACTTGGTAAAGTGAGATCATAAGTTTATACATATAATGAATAAAATATTTCTATATTACAGACATGAATATCTAATTCACCTTTTTAAAATTCTCCCCTATCTTTGAGTCTATATTTTTCATTATAAATGCGATACACACAACCAATATCTAATACCCATGAGTTAGAGTTAGTGAAATTTATCATTATAACATTCATATTAATATGCTCAAAATGATTCATTTTGCGAACACTTACATTAGATAACAATCTATAACTATGTTATAGGTCATATTGATCTCAATTTTATTTTCATGAAATAAGAAAAACTATATAAAAAAGACATATCTATGGGTGAGTATCATGTTTTATAACTTTTCATCAAATAATTTTAATGAATTTACTGCCAAAAAATGATGACCCCATGCATCATATTTATTTAGTGATCCATGATCCATATTTTAATAAGTTCAATTTAACTTCATAATTTCTCCCATCAGTTAGATATTTATGTAGGTAAACTTTCCAATCATAACACATATGACTCTTAGATAGTTTATAAAATAAAAACTTTATAGAAATCCATCATATTGAATCACTCAACATCATTCCTCTGGTAACCTAATACTATTAGGGGTTTTATGGAATTGTAACTAAATGAACATTCCAATAATAGATTCCTAATACAATTAGGATCACCATTACATTCTTTCCTTACACAATATAATCCATTATAATCAAGCTTTATCATGGCCTACCTAGTTAGATGATCATGGTCTTACCAAGTAAAAATTTGAAAGGAATCCCACACTTAGTATTTTTTAGGGTTTTCTTTTAAAAGTATCACCTATTTAACATACATCACAAGCATATTAAACCCATAAATATGTTGACGTATTTATTATCTCATATTTTTATTCCTTTTTGTATTCTTTATTCTAATGATATAGTTGTGGAATCCATATTCCATCCACTAAATTAAAGTGTTCACACCATATTAATGTATAAATCTTTTCAAAATCCAAAAATTTGTGTTAATAAATAAAAAATAAAAGATAAACATATTCATACATATCTAAATTCATATCATAAGGTATATCAACTCTACATTTAAATACATGGTGTTATGTGATATTGAAAATCTCCAAATGAGTAAGAAAAACAATATCTTAGAAACCTCTCATTTTTCTAGAATAATGCATAAGCCTCTAGGCCAATGGGTAGTCTAACACCAAGTCCCTCTCCCCATGGAGACTTTACTCAAGACAGATTTCAATTCATGATTTCTCTAACAACAAATATAAATAAAATACATTAAAAACCATTTTCGATCTCAAAAAAAAAACCAAGGTGAAGGTTAATGAAAACTAAATCATATGATATCACACATAGAGTGTTACACATGGCTCTATCTCTTTTAATAAATATATTATATAAATGTAATAATACACATTTCGAAATTGAATAAACAATTTATATATATGAATAATATAAGGGATAAACAAACACAAAAATAATTTATTTATTTTCTAAAACATAAGAAAAAATATAAAATTTTCATATATTATTTAGGAATAAAAAAAATACCATTTTATAATTAATGAAAATAATAAATTATAAATAATTTAAAAATTATAAACAATTTTATAAAAAAATAGAAATATATATATTTATTTAAATTTTTAAGGAATGTAATATTTTACAATTAATAACCATGTCATTAGTCATAAAATATGACTGATACTAGAGAGAGGCATCACCACATGTCAATCATATTTTATGATAAAAGCCTAATCATATGTTTTTATTGAATAATTGAATATGATTGGAAAAATTTCATAACCCCTATAATATTTTACAGTTCAATGAATATCCAAATTACATTTTGATACTGTATTTTTTTATATTTCTAGAGAAAAATAATATTTTATGATATCATATCGTATTATATGTTATAATTAAAACCCATAAAATTCATATATATTCTACCTTATGATATAAGTTAATCATTAATTATTGTTAACCAAAACATATGTTTTTTCTATATATTTTATTATATGATATCACTACATGAATTTTATGGTACATAATTCTTTAAAAAATGAGTACATTAAAATGTTGGATCATTGAAAAAGAAGGATTTTATACCACTAATGTGTTTTAAGGGATAATTTGATGACATTTGGTAGTGAAAAAAACCTAATAACAAGCCAAATATATTATCTTAGAATCAAAATCCAAGATTAAACAAAGAATAGCGTGTACTTGAAATGTAGTAGTAGTGGACTCTACCATCTTCTTCTTTAATGGAGTATTCTTGATGATGATCACTAAAGAAATAAAAAAATATTCCCGCCTCTTAGTGGACTACACTACAAATGTATCCTAGAATGTTTCTTGAGGACCCTAAAGCATATAAGGGGTTTTAAAACCTTCACATAGTAAAAAACTATGATTCGGGAGGAAGAGAGAGCATTAAAAGATATGATAATAAATTGAGTACACAATGGGATGAAACTCTTCCATATTTATAGGGATATTAGATACTCATTATTTACAAATATCATTGGCCATATCAAACACATAAAACTTCAATCCATGGAACCTATGTGTTATATAACATAGGGTGTTCTATATTAAACCCCTTCAATGAATTATGCCATAAATAATCCTTATCATGGATTAGAAACCGAAAAAATTGTATGGGGAGGTGATTTTTATGTGTATGGAATCTTATATAAAAGTATCATAATGAATATTGTACAATACAATGTGGTAAATAGAGGTATCACATACCGCATTTATGATATAGACATATCTTATTATGTGATATACTTCACATTCATATCATACCACACAATTATAATGAGTCATAAGATATTACTCACCTCATTTATTTTATATCCATCATAGACTAAGACTAATATTATATTGGTACTTTCACTTTATAAGCTACTAAGGAACTATAAATTAGTACACTGTTAAGGAACTATCGCTTTGTAAGGGGCTATGGAATATTAGTTACTAATCATGTAGGAGTTAGAGCCTTTCTTGGATGGGATATAGTGAACCTTGTTCTATGACTTAATTTGGTTCTTATAATAAAGTGTTGTTAATTCTCAACCCTATATCCCATATATAGGATTTAGTCATGAAAATTAGTGGCTACTCATGATGTGTTTAGTACCTTGTCTGGCCAAACAATAGTGAAACTTGAATTGACACCCACCTTAAGACTTATGAATGACATGACTTGCCTTTAGAGGGTTTATGATATATGTAATGACTTAGTTTTTGATATTTTGATATTGATGTCCATTTACCTGAATCCTTTACTTGATATAATTTCTAGGTATTTACTTCCACTTTAGGCCATGTTAATTTATATACTTTCATGTTTAGTCTATCATTTCATTATTAATACCAGGAATATTGAATAAGATTTCTAGATAAGTTACTCTCGATCATATATTGGTGTGTTTATATATATATATAAATATATTAATTTTGTAATCAATATCAGTGAATAGGTTGAAGGCATAGAAAGGGTTGTAAATCCTTGAATGTGTGTTATCTATTCATTATTAGTGAATTGGTTAAATCATATAGTGGTCATAAATCCCTATCAACATGTGAATGTTAATTATTTATTTTAGATTGGTAACTAGGTTTAGTTGACTTGTTCCTCTATTACCTTTCTTTGTGGGATGAATATTGAACCCTGGCTTATTATATACACATATAATCATATATATAGGTGTATATATTTACATATATGTTACTATATTATATATTTTTGAGAAGCTAATCATGGTTTATCATACTAGTATATCTCATATTTTGAGCACTCATCTCAAATTAGATAGTTTTGGTATTGACCCTCCTGATATAAGAGGTTATTTATTAGAGTTTCCTTTTTTCATATGTCTATCGCTCATGTATTATCACTTACATTATTTTTTGATCATTTTATATAAACATATTTTGTTATATTTATATATATTAGTGTATTAAATTAAAGCATGCACCTAAGGATATTTCATATATATTGGAATCTTATTGTTTTTCTACTGAGTATTTTATGCTCACACACAACATGTGCACTCTGGTAGAAATGAAACTTTATATTTTTGAGGTACCCTTAACTAGTTATAGGAATTTGGATAATTGTTTTATTTTTCTTCATAGTATTCTATATATTGACTTCAGGACCACACAGTGTTGGAGTTAGATGTTAGTGATAGAGTTTTAACTTATCCAGGGATTTCAAGGACCTAATTGTTCATCATTTTCACTTATATAAGTTTTAACTAGTACCCATTGTATTGAATTTATTTCATTTAAATAGTAATTTTCTTATTTAATTTTACTTTTAATTTTTTCTCAAAGGTTAAATAACACTTTAGAGTAGTGTTTTTGGGCCTCAATACTAGTGTCTCACCTATTGTGGTTGGAAGGTGAACCTAAGGTCATATGGAGACCTGATCCAAGCATTGTTTGGGCGACCTGGGTTGCAATTATAACATTGTGGTTCTAGAGAAAGAGAAGTGATATCATTGATCATGTGGATCTACCAATATGGATAGGATTGAGAGTATACATGATCTAGGTTACTCTAAACTATATTAGATGAAAATAAAATCATTATGAACATCTTTTTGGAAGAATCTCAGGTCACTGGAGATGTCAGAGTAGCTAGGTTGTCCCTACACATTTAAATGAAGTATTGATTTGAATAAATAAGACGAGATTATGTAAGGACATATAATTTTTATAGGTTTTGTTCATGAGCCACTCTCTCTAGTGGTTCATGGATTATAAGTATATGTCTTTGGGTAGGAAAAATAGAGTGGAATTATGTACTATGTGCCTACTTGTCTTTGTTAATTCTATATATAGAATCAACTGAAGATTTGTATTAACTAAAAAATAAATAATATATATATATATATTTGTTATGATTAGGTTAATTTGAGTACCCAATTTATTCTTCATGTTGAGAGTCTTATTTATTTGTTTTAATAACTAATCTCTGGTTTACTATCATATCACTAAGAAATTATATGTTATTCCTTACGTTGATACAAATTTTAAATCATGATCCATATTATTTCTTTTCCATGTTAGTGTCACTAATTTGAGAGAACTCCTATATTTATCCACTAATATATAATTATTATGTTAGTAGTTATCAATTATCCTTGAATTATCTTGTTGTTTCTTGATATGTTATTCTTTCACTAATATACCATGATCTTTATTTTGTATTTTTAGTTATTACAATACCTATTTTGAGTATGCATGATTTTTATAATTCTATTTTGTGATTATTTTCCAAAAATATAGATTCATTTTATTAGATATTCCACATATGTCATGATTCATTGGTAGGTAAGTTATTTTACAAACATAAAGGTGGATTTTAAATTGAATACCCTATTTTTCTAAAATAACATTTTTTAAAAAATAATTTTAACATGGAGTTTTAAAATAAAGTTGTGGATGATTTCAAATGTCAGAGTGAAATGTGTTATTAATTAATATATTGGAAGTAAAAATTGTTTCATAAATGATTTTTTTTAAATTGATTTTTAAGGATATATTTTGACATGGAATTTGAAATCTTATTTTAATAAATAAATAGTTGTGATAAATTGAAATAAGTGAAAAATAGGTAAGATCAGGTTATAGGGACAAAACCTTCTAGAATTTTAAACTATAAGTATATTGAAAATGATGGATAAAAATCTAATACCTGGATAATTTTATGATTTTTAGAATTTTATTTTGATAATATAATTCTAGAAATTTGGAATATGAAAGTTCTCAAGAGTTTTAGTGTTTTGGTATGCTATTTTGGTGTTATAATCTAGTAATTATTGTGGATATATTTATTTTGGAGTTGGAACCTTGGATGTTTGATGAGAGATTTAGGATATATATTTGAGTGATGTTGTTATACTTTTTGGTTTGGAGACCAAGGATTAGTCCCATAGGTGATTGTTTTTTAGGGATGAAAAATGATAATGTGGGAAGTTTTTAATGATTAAGACCTTGGGTGTTATGTTTTTTTAAATAAAAATTAATTATATAATTTTTTGGAAGTTTTAAATTTTTGGTTTATTTTGAGGATGAGGCTATGTTTTATAGTTTTATAATGTTTTAAATAGTGTTTTGTAGGTGAATTGGGTGTAAGTAATGTTTAGAATAAGATTATTGTAGGATGGAGGAAGAAATGAGTGTGGAGGTAGGAATTTTTCTATGACCAAAACTCTAGTGGGAGTGAACCAAAAATCTAGTTGAGGTCTAGTATTTATATTACTACTATAAGGACATCAAAATTCTAGTGGGTGGCTACTGGAACATTGGTATCCTCTGATGATGTTTTATTTAAAACCTTCATTATTTTAATTTTTGTAATTTTCTTCTTTAACCAATTTATCCTTTGACCCAACCCCCTATTCTCACTTAATTGAATACCCATTTTAGGTTCTTCCTTGCTTCTCTTCAATTTATTTATAACCCTCTTGAAGATTTATCTTAGTTTGGGGTGTATTTTAAAATATTAGGGAAATATAAGATATTTTTCTTCTCTCATATCCTCTATTCATGCCTACCTTATTATTCCATGCAATCTAGGGGTTCATGGTCTTCTGATTTCACTATATCCATGGTGAAATTCATTATAAAACTTTGAACTCTTATTTTTTAGGATAGATATGAACTTGATTAGTGTTTTCAATGTTATTTATCACTTATTAGGTATATTTACTTTGTGTAGTGAATATAATAGGGATTTATTGATTCCAGATCTTGATTTAGGTCTCTATAGGTTGAATCTATTAGGGGGGGGGGGTTCTTATGATTAATGGTCAGTATGATTATAGTGATTATCTATATGAGTTTTTTAGGTTTATATTAGGCTTCAAAAATTGTATATTTGGTTTTATGGATGAATTTTTATGGATGGTTATGGATTTTTTTGGGTTATTCTGATTACATTAGAATATGAGGAATATTGCACCATGACTTTCTCATTGATAGGGGGTTCTGATCGATATAAAATCCTTTAGGGGTTTCTTGTATTCAACTTCCACTATCTATTTATAAAATAATAAATCAAACAATTATTGTTTTTAAAAAGTTATAAACTCATGGATTTCAATGGAACCGACAGTTATCTTTTTTTTAAAAGGTGGCTACATGAACTGGTTTCCTAGCACATGCCCCATAGGAACTTATTAATATAAAAAAGAGTTTACAAAACAAGATCGAGGTGTAACATACTTACACCAGTAGGGAATTAGAGATTACAAATCATAGCAAAAAAATTGACACCAGCAGGGTACCTTCATTGAGAGAAAGATGTGCCTCCCTGACCAACCCTTATAAACTTCAGAAAGTATTTAATAGCATGAAAAGATTCTTCAGAGAAGACCGACAGTTATCTATTCATGTTATGTTTTTTTTATAAAAACATATCTTTTAAATATTGGAATAAATTTAAAAATTATAAGGTTTAGTTTTAAATTCTATTTTAAATTTATAGTGAAAAATCAATAATTCAATGGTGATATTTAGGTCATTGTTTGAATCTTGTTGATTTGATAAAAATATATAGTGTGTATGTCTTTATTATGCATGAATGAGGTTGAAAATTTATTCCCTTTACATTAATATGTTAAATATTAGAAAGGTAAATTAGAGAACATGTTTCATAATTTGTAAAATTGTGGTGTCATGAATAACTAGATATAACTTGGTTCCTAAATGAGAAGAGTAATAAGGAAATTTGGTACCTTGATTTTAAATGACTCTTAGATTATTTTAATCCTTATTAAACTATGGTTGGGATATGGAAATTATAACCTATACACCCATGAGTTTTTATAATTAATTTGTTCAATATTATTAGATAAACTATTTTAAAAGGTATAAACCTTTTAAAAAAACTTCAATTTGTCCTCTTGAACCCTTCTAGACCTAAATGATATTATAATAACCTCTTTGGTGGAGTGATTTTCGAAAGATTGGTTGTGTGAATAAATTTATATAGATTCATCAATTCTTGGGACTTTAACTTTTAATATCAGTGAAATAATTATTCTCTAATTCAACCTACATGAGTTATAAGTCAAAAACACTAACCTAACATCGGTTGAGAGTTGAATAAGTGGTGATGTGATGGATGAGTTGGTTCAAGTGGTACAAAATGATTTATTTCATAAACTTGATTTGGTTTCATTAATTGGGTTTCAACTCGAAGTGGATACTTGGTTTTGAAAATGTTCACTTATATCCTTTTTAATATAGTCTTTTACATGTTATTGATTTACTACCAAGAAATTTTATTTTAACCTAATTTCATAAAAAAATCATTAAAAAATTTCATACACTAATTACTCTTAATGTATAATATTTTAATTAATTCTTTTGTAACATTAAAACTCAAACATATCTTTTACATAATGTATAATTCAAGTATGAAAAAACTATTTTGAATGGTATTCTAATATTAAATGGGTATCATAAATCTAACACTTACACCATCCAAAACTTTTTATCTAGGATTATCTATGTATTTATCAAATAAGACCAACACTAAATTGGGTTTACAACTTAGTATTATCCTAATTCACTATCACTTATTAAGATTCTAAGGCACCATCACTAAGTAAAATGCTATAGTATACTAATTACTACCCCTTAAGGAGTTAGATCCTTATTTGGATATATTATAGTTAACCTTGTTCTTCCCCATAGTTGGGTTTCTATGATCTAATATTGTTTATGTCCAACTATATATCCCTAATCTAGGTATTTACTTATGCACACTAGTGGCTACTCATGTTGTGTTTAGTGTCTTGTTTGTTCAGAGAATAGTGAACCTTGAATGAGAACTCACCTAATGACTTATGTATAGAATGATTCACCTCTATAGGGTTTATACTATTTTATTTTCCCTAGTTTTTGATATGTTTTTATTGATGTCCATTTACTTGATTCCTTAATATAATATGATTTCTAGTGATTTAAATATACTTTATGCCATGTTTATTTACATCCTCTCCTATTTAGCCTATAACTATATGTGTAATACCAAGCATGTTGACTAATACTATAATATTTTTTAATCTTTAGAATTGAATGGTGTATTTTACTATATATATATAAAGCATTTACTCTATATCGGTGAAAGGTTGAAGGAATAAAAAGGTTCATAAATCACAATCCATGTATTCCCTATCCATTATCATTGAATGTGTTGATGGTGCATATAGGTCATAAATACTTGTCCATATGTTCTTGTTCATTATTTATCTAGGATGAAAAACTATGAAACCTATACTTGTTCCCCTATTCCCTTTACTTTTAGGATAGGTGTTCCACTCTAACTTGTTATAAACACATCTACTCATATACGTGGGTACATATGTGTACATGTGTGTTATTGGAATCTATATTATCGGGATGAGCATCATGGATCCTTGACTAGTACATCTCAGATTCCAAGTAGTCAGACCGAAGAAAGTAGTTTAGGTATAAACCACCATGGTACATGGATTTTTTTTACAACATCCTTTTTAAATTGACTACCACTTTAGTTTTATCACTTCCATGTTTTGTAGATAATTTTCTATAATTTTTTTATACTTATATAAACAGGTGGATTGATTTAAATAATACACATAATGGTATTTAATATATTTTTGAATCTTTGTGGTTTCCTACTGAGTATATTATAATCACACCCTACATGTGCACTTTGATGGACATGCAACTTCATGGTCTATTTTGTAGGTACTGGTAGGTGTCCAAATTCCTGTTTTAATTTTCTACATTATATTCATTGTTATAGGTCAAGCTCCACTTGGTGTTGGAACTAGAGGTAAGAGATAGTGTTGGAACATATCCATGTGTATCAAGGACTTAATTTTGTACCTTTTTCACTTATTAAAGATGGTGATAGTACAAGTTGTATAACATTTTTTTTCATTTTGATAGTACTTTTCTTATTTTATTTTAGTTTTATTCTTTCTCAAAGGTGAAAAACTATCTTCCATCACTGTTTCACGGAGCCCTAATTATAGTTTTCAACCTCTGGTGTTTGGAATGTGCACTTGAGGTCATGTAGCAACTTGATTTAAGTTTCATTCGGATGATTCTGGTAACAATTTTTATACTGGAGATTTGAGAGGGAGGGGGTATTAGGTGGATGAAAGGAAATGGTTTTTGAGGGGAATGACATAGAGTGGGTGGATTTTTTAGTTGGGGAAAATTTTTGTGGGAGCATAGGGAAGGTGGGGCTGACACACGTATTAAAGAGTCTTCACAATTAGTATGTATATATATTATTAGTATTTTGAAATGTAATCATACATTTATATGATTAATAATATATAAAATAATAATTCATTTATATAAAGATAATATTTTTTAGTTAAAAATAAAATTATATAAATAAAATTAATAATTATTCATATTACATATAGTTAATTAATAATATATACATTTATATAACTAGTAACTTATTGTAAATATTTTTCTATTTAAATATAATTATTAATTATTTTATATATAATTATACATTTATATAATTAATAATATATGTTGTAAAAAATATTTATTCATTTATATAATTAATAATATTTAAATATAATACATACTTATAAATATTTTCTATAGAATTAATAATATATAAATAAATTTATGTAATTATTAATTTATTATGAATATTTTTGTATTTAAATTTATTTAATAGTTTTTTATTTTTAATTATACATTTATATAATTAATATTATACTTTAAAATAATATTTATACATTTATACAATTAAAAACCTTTCATAAGTATTAATAATAATTAATAATTAATAATATTTTATAGATTAATAAAATAAAATTGTTTTAAATATACTTAACAATATTTAAATAGTATAAAAATGAGTAATTTTATTTTAATATATTAATTCAAATCATTTACATATAAATCTATTTTAATATAAATAAATAAATAAATAAATAAATAATGTTATATTAGTTTTAATATATATTAATTGATAAACAATCCATCTTAACAATGTATGAGCTCATTGGATATATCAAAAGTTAATTTTGATCCTCAGCTTGAGTGATGATACACAAAACCTACTAATCTACCAAGAGTTATTTTTCCATATATTTGGGATTTATGAGTACTAATTGTAGCATTGATAATGTTTTACCTTTATCAACACTAATCATAGAATTGGTAAAAGGGTTTTTATCAGTGCTAATCATTTCCCCATTTTACATGAACCCTGGATGTAACACTACTCCTCCTTGAGATCTCATGGAATTCGTGTAAAACCACAAGGTTTTCAATTATATATATATTTTCCTTTCTTTTCAAACTTAATGTGTCCAATAAATTGTTTCATAAGCAACATCAAACAAAAATGAACCCTGGATCATTATATAATTGTTAAAATTTATCCATTTAAAATGAGGGTATAAATATAGGTAATCTTATTATGAAACTTTTTTAGGAATAAAATAATGGCCATTTTTATTACAAATGCATTGATAAATTCAATTATTGTAGCAAAATAACTAATAAGATTGATTTACACATTAAAATGTAACCTTTCTAAAAATTTTATTTTTGTGGGCATTATTTTAAGAAACTAAATATATTTGGGATAAATATTTTTTTATGAATAATATATTAACATCATTTTTATTGATAATAAGAAATAATAATAAGAATAGTTAATATTTTAAAAACATCATATTAAAAGAGTTTTCATTATATTTTTATGTTTTTATTTAAAAGTTAAATTCTTAAATTTTAGAATTCTAATTTTAAAAAATTATCTTTATTTTTGGATTCATTATATCAATATTAGTATAAGATAAAATATTGGGATTTTTCTGAATTAATTTATTTTTAGGTGAATAGTAAAAAATACAGTTTTTTCTAAAATCGCAGCGTTTATGACTAAATCAAGAATTAAGTTTAACTTAAAAACTTATAAAACATATTTCATGATTAAAAATTTATTTATGTATTTAAATTATTAATTTTAAAAAATCTACACCAAACTTAGAAAACCCATGTTTAACACTTTGGAAATTAAGCAATATATTTTTCTGATAAAAACTATTTTTAGTCTTTATCTTCTAATTAATTTTTTATATTTCAAATTAGGTTTTTTTATTTCACTTAAAGTAATATAAATATCCTTTTTAAGAATAAATTTATTAATTTAATTAAAATAAAAAAAATTGTTAATTTTTTCCAAATCATTTTATTTATGCATAAAAATATACTTTTTCTAAAAACATGTTTTTACGCATTACATGCACTAATGTTAAAGTTAATTTTTTTTACATATAGAAATATTATTTTGATAAAATTTATTTCATATTTGTAATTATAATTTTTAAATTATTTACTAAATCCCACTTCATTTTTAGTAAATAAATTTTAATTAATTAGTTAAAATTAATTACCATGGTAGAAACCAAACATGTTAAAAGTGAAAAATATAATAGTATAAGGCTTTCAAACAAGTTTTAAAATTAAAGTTTGATTTATTATATGTTTTACCTCATACCCCATTCTATTACTTCCAATTTTTGGAACCACATATCATTTGAAACATGTGCTATCTTTTTATTAAGAAGTTATATTAACGAAAAATTGCATTCCCTTCACCTATAAAAGGATATCATATCCACCCCATTCCTCCACTAAATCTAAAGAATTATCTTGATTGAAACTCTAAAATAGTATCTTATCCATTCTCTACCCACAACCTAGAATCCTTGGTCTTGTAAATAGACCAAGCTAAGGATCCTTAAAGAGTTACCCATGGGAGAACATCCAAAATGAGAGGTTATATTCTCTATCGACCTCTCTTAATTATTTTCTTCCTTTAACTTCTCAAAAATATTAAATAAATGAATGTATAAAATCATCAATATTAATAATATTAAAAAATTTAACTTTACAAATGGAATATCAAATTTCTTATTTCCTAAAATATCATTCAAAAAAATGGAGACGTTGTCTTGTGTATGTGCAGACTATCACCTCCATGAACAACATGCTTGATTTTTCATCACTAACTTACATAGATAGCTATAATAGTATAATTACAGTATTAATATGATATTTATAACATTATTAATATTCTATAATTTTATAACATTCCTTAACTTCCTCCCAATATATAGAAAATTAATGAATTGCGTATGTGTACATGGTGACTATCGCCTCTATGAAAGTGACATATTTTGTTTTTTACTCTATTATTTCCCTATTTTCCCCAGTATCTTATAAACTGATTCACTAAACTTAAAAAAATAAATAATATCATTATTTTATTATAATAATGATATTATTTAAAAATAATCATTTTTATCAATACTCACCCATAGATTATAATTTTTTCTTTGTTTGGGTTAGTTTAACCGCCAATTTGAATGATGTTATAAATTTTTATGATGGATGAATATGGAAACATACATAATGGTGTTATTATAAATAAATTATAAAATTATATTTTATTTTTCTATAAATTTAGTATTAATATTTTATATATTATTATGGTACAATATTTTGGTTCATTATACATTATTGAAACAAGCTGGTCATTGACTTTGTCCTCATGAATTGTAACTAAAATACTTAAGAAATGAAATTATAAAATTTTAAAACATTATAAAACATATATTATATTACCTATAATGTTCTTATAATGATGAAATTTTAATTTATAAATAATTATTGACATCTCCATTACGAAACTAGTACTAAAAAAACAATTCAAGCTAATAACATCTAATGATGAAAATAAAATTTAACTAATATTTTTGTAATAAATTTTTATAAATTAAGATTATAAAAGGTTATATGTATTAATAAGGTTTTTAAATAGGTGTTTAAGATAATTTTATTTATATACAGTAGGTTATAGAACATTAATCTAAGAGGGGTTAAATTTTTGGGTACTTTGTCTCAATTCCTAGTCCTTGAGGCAAGATTTATATTATGAAAAAAATTTCTTTATATATAGTGTAACTATAGACACATTTAATTCTCACATCATAAATAATTATTTATCATTTTTAATTTCCCTTTCAACTACTATCTCCCTTTCCTTACCTATAAATTAATACATCTCCCAAAAATGTAAGGGTTTTTATATCTCAATTTTTCTCCATTAAGATATGATTTGTATTCACCAATTGTTTCTTTTTTTTGGTGTATATATTAGAAAAAAATTTATTTTTGATATAATTTTCAATAAATTTAATATATTTATAAATCCATCTCACATACTAACTTTTATGTTCTTTTGATTCAAAATATACCAATGTTTTAAGGGTTTTTATTAGCACACCTCCCTTTATTGAGTTATAATGATTATTATTGAACTTATTCTTTCCAAGATAGGTTTATTCCACCATAATATTATATTTTAGGGTAATTTATCTTACTCTCTATGGAATATACGTTTTTAATTCAAATATTATACCTTGATGAATTTATTCTTAAAAAATCATGTCATTTTTTAAAACAATTGTTATCTTCTTTAACAACAATTTCTCATCCTTATCCATATTTTTCTATACTAATAATGTTCCACTTTAAATTTTGAAACCTAACTCTTTTTTATCACATGTAAACTTTATATTTTCCCTATATTCTTTTCAAAATAAGGTTTTATTATCTCTTTTTATGATTTGGGTTAAAAAATTAATTTTATAGTATTAGAAATGTTTTCTCCTTTAATGATCATCATTTTTATCACCTTATCCACATTTTCTATAAAAGAACAATGTATTTTTTTAGGATACATTATTTAATATACTTTTTAATATTAATTATTAAAAAAAATACATTACATTTTTAAAATAAATTTTCAATGTTACTCGTAACTAGATCTTTTTACGAAATTGATAAAAATGTTTTATAAAAACACTTTAATGATTTCAATTAAATTTTCCTATTTATATTTATTTTACTTCATTGGGAGTTATGGTTCTTGGATTATATTTTAAATCATCTCATACTATTTTATTTTTGTGTATTAATCTTTTGAAAATCCAATACTATTTTTTATTTTCGAATCATCCATTGTGTATAGGTTTTATTTTTCATCCAATGCCTATCCTCTATGAATACCCTATTTTTCATTACTTTGTTTGAAGGATATTAAAAAAGATACACATAAAATGATTGATTTGGAATTTTTTTGACTAAACCATTTACCCTTACTCTATACATTTATAGTTTTATGGATCCTAACAAATAAATCTTTTCCATTTATTGGTTGGGGAAATATTAAAAATCCATATTATTTTTCATTTCAATATGAATATTTATTGATTAATAAGGAATGTTAAATTTTTTTTGTATTATTATTCATTTATTTCATATATTGAATTCATTAGAATTAATTATTTATTAGTGTGGACTTAAATAGCCCCACAATGCATTAGTAGGTCTCATAAAACAACCTATCTTGGGTATTTAGTGTATATAAACCCATTTATTTAGATATATTGGCTTTATTCCTGAAATAAAGTAAATTTATTATCATAAGGACTTGATGGTTTGTAATGTCTTGGAATTAGGGCTTGAAAAATATAGAATTATGCATTCTATCACCATGAAATCATGTAAGGTTGTCTATGTTTTTTTTATATTATTAACTGTGGATGTTTTTGAGCGCAAGTGGTGTGTTTTATAGAATTATTTTATTATAATTTATTTTATTCCATATTATTCATGTCTTTTTTATTCTATGATAGCTTCTATTATATGAATAACCTTAATGATCATTTGAGATCACCTTTATCATGTTTCTATTTCCCCAGGTTTTAAATAAGAGTGCTATGTTTTATATATATAGAAGGGTATCTTATGTGGAAAATTTATAGAATATGTTGACTAATTATCATGGATTATGTAGTTTCTTATATAGTGGAAAAAATTATCATCAGTTAAGAAAGACATGGTATTTATTAGTTAGTCAATTATTTTAATTACCTTAACTTCTAAACCTATAAAGTTCATTGGTTTGTAAAATTTTACATTTTGTTGAAGGATATTGTAATTATGGATGTAAATTTTAAAGAAATTTTAATTGGTATCAAATATGATATATAACGTAAGTTGTTTTAGCTTTGGATATAAGGAGTTCACATCTAGTGTGCTACAATTTGAATCAAATAATATTTTAGATAACTTTAGAGATTAGGTTGTCAATATTTTAACAAAATTTGAGTGTTATAAATGTCATCAAAGGTATATATATAAAGTTTGATCAAAATTTCAAAGGGATAGATAAACCATTAGGTTTTGTTGAGGTAATACTTGATAGTTTATGTTTTTTAGGGAATAGGATGATATAACTTTAGAGAAAAACCCAAGGATTATTTTATGTATATAAAAAACACATTTTTTGAAAAATTATGGAGCCTATGATCTCCTAGAAATCACATCCCCATCTAGATACTAGAAAGTGGATGTGTTTATGGCATAGATGAACCTAGGTGTAATCACATTGAAAAGGGATGGTTAAGTATGATTTTGATCATCACTCGGTATATGATGAGTTGGGATAAGACTATACACCAGTCTAGAAAATACCATGGGATATTCTTTTGATGATTCACATACACCTTAAGAACCATTATGTAGTATTTAAATATTAATGTTAGATAAACTAATAGGATAATGTCCATGGATAACTGAGATTAAAATTTATGATTCACAAGTAAATGTAAATATTAATTGTTTCAAGATTTTATGAATAATGGGTAAGTTGAAGTTTTAGATAATTGATTTCAATGTTATTTGGGTTAAGAATATTATAAGAAATTTAATGCTAATTCATGAAAATTATTTTTTAAGGATTAGATTAATTAAAAAACCAAACCTAAATAAAAATAGGATGAACTAAGAGTGATATATCTTGAACTAAAATAATTGTAATATAACATGATGGTTTCATAGAGTGGTATATATTGAGGGTGGAGTTTTTTATAATCTTGTTATGATTATAATTATTTCTCAATCATGTAATCTATTTTTTAGTAATGGTAGGATATAGGAGGAACCATGTTTGTAATGGATAGGATGGAAAATGTGGTGATGGTACTAATGAGAAACCAAATGAGATAGAATATGGTGTTGAAAATATTTAATTATGATCACCCAAAAATCTTGAGTTATGATTAACAACTTGAGTCATACCAAAAATCCAAACACACCAAATAAGAGAAGATGAAGTTTCATATGATCTTAGGTGACAGAAATGATTAATGAAAAAAGATTAAATTTCCCATGTGTCAAATATATGGGAGGAAAAACATAGGGATTTTAATTAATAGATCAAGAAAAATATTTCAAGTGTGGGGGGTTTTCCATCAAAATATCAATTGTTAAAAATGAAAGAAGAAGGTGGTGGATCACCATGTTGAAAATAATTTAGTGAAGGAAAATAAAATAAAGATATAATTTTCAGTAAATAATAATTATAGAATGAAACACATCAAGACTTAATTGATGGGAATCAAAGTTTTCTAAAGTTTTGGAGATAAATTCCATAAATATCACAATTGAAAGGAAAAGAGAGAAGCTATAAAAATATACTACTTCAATTGGAAATAATTTGGGAATTATAAAAATAAATCCCTCGATCCAATGGATAGTAAGGAAAATAGACATAAATAACCTCTAAATCCATGGTAACAAAGAAGAGACTTTGTAATGATTAATATTAAAGTGGGAAGTGATAATTATATAGTTCATGGTATATTAATTTTTCAATATGTATTTATGGACATTTTATGCCATGAATGATTTGATTGACTCAACTAATAGATGTTAAATTATAAATAAAAAGTTTTAGTGGTATGAATATTAAAACCCATATGAATCTTATTCAAGGTTTGTGGGAAGTTACTTCTTATAGATCTATATCTTCCTACTTTAATTTTATGTGGTGCTAATAATGGACTTGTACAATTTCCAAAGGGATCAAATAATTTTTTTATTAGTAAATCTTACTACATGTATTAAATAAACCCATGATCATCCATATATATTTTCTATGAGCTTCCTATAGAAATTAATTTCATTATATACGTCTTGATACTCAATCATGAGTTTCTTAGTATCTAAAATAATAAGGATGCTACCTCATTAGAAATTAAATCCTAAATCTTGTATTTGTTATGGTTTCACTCAAATGGTTTCCATAGAGATAAATAACTAAAATTAAGTGGTCCCAATTTATTTATTGGGTTATTATGTAACACATTGAGATTTTAAATTATATATGTTTACTTTTTTTTAAACATAATTTTTTTGATAGATTTCATCACAAGCCACACTAGATAAAAAAGAACTGAAAAACATTAAATAAATATTAAGATATTTCCATGGAATTGGATAGTAGAATTATAGGTAACAACATTATGAAACATTTTTAGGAATAAAATAAATTTCATTTTTAATACTAAATCATTGATAAAATTCAATTTGTGTATCTAAATAGGCAATAATACAGATTTATACTTTAAAATGTAAAATTTCAAAAAGCTGTATTTTATGTGATTTATTTTAAGAAACAAATATGACAGATAAATATATTGCTAATGTGAACAATATATTAAAATAGTTTGATTGGTAATTGATAGGAAATAAGAATAATAATAGTGAATATTTCACGAAGTAATTTTCCTTTGAAAATAATTTTCATTATATTTTTATATTTTTTTTAATTTTTTTTGAAATTTTATAATTCTAATTTGAAAAAATGAACTTCATTTTTTTAATTCATCATAACAAAATTAGTTTAAGATGAATTTTTATGATTTTTTTGAAATAATTTATTTTTAGGTGAATAGTAAAAAAATTGGTTTTTACTAAAACTAGATCGTTTATGAATATATCAAGAAGTATGTATAACCTTAAAATTTATAAAACAAATTTCATTATAAAAATTTCATTTAGGGAGTAAAATAATTCATTTCTAAAATACTATTTTGAATTAAAAAACCCCATGTTTAACTTTTTTGAAATGAAGCAATATTTCTCTAATAAAACATATTTATAGTCTTTATCATTTAAATAAGTCTTATCTAGGTGAAATAGGATTTTCGAATTATTTTAAAGTTACATAAATCTCATTCAGTTAAATTTGAAACAATTATTTTCATTAAAATCAACAAAATGGATAATTTTTTAATGAATACAATATTTATGCATAAAAATAAACCTTTTTCTAAAAATAGGGTGTTACATGATACATGCACTAATGTAAATATAAATTTCAACTACACATATAAATTTTATTTTATAAAATGTATTTCAAATTTTTAATTAGTAGGTATAAATTATTTAATAAGTGCATTTTAGGAATTAAAATTAAATTACTTGGTTAAAATTAATTATCACGGTAAAAATCGAAAATTGAAAAATTGAAAAATATTAGAGTAAAATAGTAAAATAATGTTAAAACATGTCTAAAAATGCTTTTTTTGGTATTATAGACCTTACATCATCCCTAAATCCATTATTTTACATTTTTTATCAATATTCCATGAGAAAAAAGTTATTTATTTATTTTAAGAAGATATATTTACAAATATATCATTCCCTTAACCTATAAAAGGGGATCACCTACACCCCATTTATCCAATAATTATAATGCATTATCTTAGAAAAAACTTACCATAGTATCTTATACACTCTATCCCCATGTCCTAAAATTCTTATTCTTCCCAAAAGACCATGTTATGGTTTCTTAAGGTGTTACCCAAGGGAGAACATCCAAAGGGAGAGTTGATGTTCTCAATCAATCTCGCTTAATTATTTTCATTTTTTATACCCTAAAAAAATATCCATTAAATTATGATAAAATTAGTATTAATAATAATCATAAAATTTATTATACTAATTTATTATCCATTTTCTACCTTCCTTCAAAATCATTCATAATATGAATATTTCATCATGCATAAGTGTGGACTACCGCCTCTATGTATAACGTTCCATATTTCTCATCACCACCATACATGGATAATTATAAATGTATTATTAAATTATTAATAAGATATTTAAATAAAATATTAATATTCTTTAATTTTAAATCATTCTCTATCTTCCACCAGATCTATGGAAAATGAATATGTCTTCCGTGCATATGTGCAGACCACCGCCTCTATGAAAGTGATATATTCCATGTTTTTAATATAGTTTTAAAAGGAAATCAGTTAAAAATGATTAAACACCTTTAAAAAATATAAATAATAATATTATTATTTTTTAATAATGATATTATGAAAACATACTCACTTTATTATCCATGCTCACTCATATATTCTGGTTTTTTATTGTTTTGATTAGTTTAACCACCTTATTAAAAAATGCTATAAATTTCAATCATGGATAAATATATAAAAATAACTACTAGTGTTGTTATAAATATTTGATAATTTTTTTTATGAATCTAGAAAGGTTATATTAATATTTAGTTAATTATTATTCTACCTCATTTTTGTTCATTATAAATTACTCAAACTTGCCCGTCTCCAAATTCATTATCCATAATTGTAATTAAAATACATATGAAATGAAAATAGAACAAATTAAATCATTATAAAAATATATTCCATTAATTATAATGATCTCATAATGATGAAAATTTAATTGATAAAGACTAATCACCACCACCATTATAAAATTAGTACTAAACAATCAATCAAAGTTAATAACATCTGATGATGAAAATAAAATATAATTAACTAATATATTTTTAATAAATGATTATAAATGAGTTATATAAAAGGTAATACATATTAATAAAGTTCCAAAATATAGGATTAATATAGTTATTTTAGTTATAATAGAGGTTATGACAAATTCAACTAAGAAAGATTAAATGTAAGGGTTCTTTATCTTAGTTCCCACTCCCGAGGCGTGATTCATATTATGCACCAATTTTTTTATATGGTGTAACTAATAACTCATTTTATTATAATATATGAAATAATTTTTTATCCTTATTAATTTACCTTTCATTTTTTCTCTCCCTTTCCTTGGATCTCAATTAAATCATTTACCAAAATGAATGTTTTTTTCATATCAATTTTTATTCATTGAGATATAATTCGTATTCACTATTTATTTTCTATTATGGTGTATATTTTAACATCCCAAATAAATCACTGATATGGAATTGGAATTCCACTTGACCTAAAGTGTGCTTCTGTATTTACAAAGGCTGTTGACTAGAAGTGAGGGTCTAAGGTAGAATCATGGGAAGATTAAACCCTCAATTAGGGTACACAATAAAAAATAAATAACAAATTTTTTTAAACAATATACAAAAAAAATAGTAGGAATCCAAAACATACCAAATTTATGAATGAAAACAGAAAAAATAGGCTCTACAGTCATAATGAGAAAACAAGAAACTGAATACTCACTAGGACAATATCACATATGATTGAAATGACGAAATTAAAAGAGGCTATGTATCTACAAGACTCACCATATCCTAGTATTCAGAATCATATAAAGCTATTATACTCAGTGATAAAACCAATACATCATCCCATCCAATACCTAAAACAAGTGAGAGATTCTAGGGAAACTAGGTGAAATGTCTTCATGAGAAGGGTGTGAGTATAACTCAGTAGGGTAGCACCCACATGGTCCTATTCCCAACTATTAAATATTGTGTATGTATATGTGATAATCTCATTAGGAAGTAAATAATAAATATATGACTATATAAAAACTTCATATAATCACTGAAGAAAATAAAATAAAACAAAAACATATACTGCATGGTAATGTTATTACCAAGCCATCACATACCCCTAACCATACCTTCTTAGAATCTATACTATTATGTATGTAAATGTGGATGTGAATGTCTATCACCATACATTATGAGATGTGTATCAAATCCAATCTTTGATTAGCACTATATACATATCAATCCATGTTACCCATTTAAGGAAATACCACACACCCCACCCTAAGGATGTATTTTATTAGAAACACCACATTCCCCACCCTGAGGGTGGTCATTATCATCATATGAATTTATGTCCCACATAACATAAACGATGTAACTGGATAATCATGTTACCCCAACATGGAATTCCACTACTTTTGTCTATAGTTGATGGATTCTCATTTCCCATGCATGGTATACTTTCATGTCTATAATATGTCCACAGTCTATCATATAACATCAAACAATCCATATCCCATAGCCATCTTCATGTTATCATTCCCTCCTTCTAAGGGTCCATCTAACCAAAACTGAGAAACCTTCTCATCTTGTTATCTGAATCAAGTTTCCACATGCTATGTAGTAATATAATCAATATGTATCATAACATGGAAAAACAAGGAATGTTAATAAAATTTCTCAAGTGACTACGCATTAATCATATGATTACATATCAGATAGGGTTTGACATGGTACTCAAGAACACACACGTAATCAAGAATCAAACATGGTATCATTGGTTTCACATGTACCCATATGTGATCAATAAATTAAAAAATTTCTTTTGGGATCTATATCTCTTATAGTCAGACACACATAAAATATTGTACATGTAATCCAAGGCACAAATTAGTGATAAATCATTGACCATAAATAGCCAAAATCAATCCATTTTTCTTTAATTAATTGATACTTAGGGTTTATTATTTCATTAATAATTACTTATTATTCATAACACATTAAGAAATTAATGGTTTGTTTTCTAAGGTGGTGAACCTCATACCACATTCCAATTAAGATGAATAATACCATATGGTAGTGTACATGGACCTTCCTACCTCAAATGGAGTCAACTACCATCCAAGAAATGCTCAGTAGATTTTCCAAGTTGTTGAAGTCCATTAGAACTCTATCATTTTCCACAAGGTTATACTCAATATCATGAATACCAAAATTGTTTAATTATAAATAAATAAAAATTAATTAAATGAATTTAAGTGAACTTATAACTAAGGTGAAATGAATACCTATATAAGGACTTACCATATATGACCTCATTTTCATAACCCTGACCAGCCATCCGTGGAAGGTTGGTATCATGCTTTTGACATCATTATTGGAAAAATCCATTTTTCATGATAACAATGAAAAGGGAAATTTAATATAATTCAATTGGAACAATATAAGGAAAAACCAAGAGACATAAATTAGTTGAAATTCTCATCAATGACACACGTTCATCATCCCATGAAATCTATCTAGCCATGAAGATCTAAATCTTTATCGTTCTTGGATAATTACTTCATGAATCAATGGAATTTTCATACAATTTTTTCATTAGGATATTTCCAATGATCAATTAATTATAAAGGTATCCAATGGAATGTGACTCAAAGGTAGTTGATACATCAATGATAAAAAGATACAAGAGATAACAAGAGTATTCGTTCATGATTAATGAAATAATGATCCATCACCACTTGAGGAAGAAGGATAACATGCTCAACAAAGAATGAAGGATATCAAGTGAATTCCCCAAAAAAGTTAGATCTTGGGCTGATCTAACACCAATCATAGAAAACCTCATCTTTTATGACCACCAAAACTCAAGTATAAGGCTAAATTCCAAATTATAAGAGGAAAACTAAAAATAAAATGAATAATGGGAGTCAAAGATCCCAAATATAGAATTCCCATGATCTAATCTCTCTAGATCCATCAAGAACTCACTAGGATTGGTTAAGAGTATGTTTTGAATGAATTTAGAGTATATGGGTTCTAGAGGAATGAATAATAAAAAGAAGAAACACTAAATTTTTTAATTAAAGGTCAATTTACAGAGATTATGAGCATTAATTTCAAAAGTACAAGGTTAGGTTGCATGTTTTTCCAAACTGTGCACCAACTACGTGAGGCTACTACTTATCCGGGGAAACATGCACAATTTAGTGGAATATTTTTTCAAACCATGTTCCAATTGTGTTATTGTACATTGGAGGGTCTTTCATGATTTATCAGGTAAGTATACATGATTTCTTAAGTTTTGAACCTTAACTATATGCCACTTAGTTACTTCTTCCTCAATATGCACAATTTCTTCGTGAGAAATATAAGGTTTCCAATAACCAAGAAGAAACTATTCACCCTTTAAAAAGGACTCCATATTTATATACAACACCCCATACTAACCCAAAACTTCTCCCAATTCACCAAGGATCATAGAAAATTATAAAAATATTAGATTTACTTACTAATTTCCTCACATAATGATCCATATCATTACATTATCCCTATTATTTCACCTATCATCCTTGAGATTATGGAAACATATGAAACACGTCTTTCATTCTATCTTTATTATCATCCAAAAGGATTTATCTGCATTCCATACTTGATTTCCAACTCATTGCATCAATGTGTCACTCATTTTGGAATATCCATCACGCTTCTTTTATGTTACTCTAAGCATAATGTATGAATATGAGCCAAAATATGGGTTTCCTACAAAATTAACACTATGATAACTGCATCCATTGAACTCAATAGAAAATGGGGTCTTAAACCTATTTATATTGAAGAATGAAAGTTATCCCAACCATAGGAATCACTATGTAGAATAATATTCTAGTATTACAAAAACATTCCTACTACATTCCATCTTTGTCGTGCTTGATTTGATGTAGGATAAGGGGTAAAAGTCAATATCAAAACCTTGTTCATGGTTTTGAATTGGACCAATGATTCTTCACCGAGAAACATAACTGAAACAAGGTGACCTTTCCTGAAAGGCCTCAGATAATTATTAAACACCTCACTCGTACCCGATATGATTATGTCAACATGGTTACTACTCACGACATTCTGGTTCATATTGAAACACCAGTATATACATTTCTAATAGACTACATATAAATGTTCTAGACCTTAATAACCAACCTTCCACTAACCACCAATAAAAATTATTTAATCCTCAAAGGCTTATTTTAATCCATTAAGAATATTGAATTAAGTAGAAACTGATTTCATAGGAACTTTACTAATTGATTCATCAAATTCTTTCCCCAGCCACAAGGCTCTGAACCATGCATCAATGCACCAGTGATTACAATCCATCACAGTTCACACCAGTTTTCCAAGTCTGAATCTAACATATGATCTCTATTCTATGCTAAATATATGTAACAAATTGAAATTATAATATATTATTACCATTAAATAAGTTAATTTTTTTGATATCTTTATCCATATAGAAGATCAAACCTAAATGAAAACATGATATATTTAAATAAAATAAAAATATTTGTGTGTAATTGTTAAAAACGTAGTCACTGAACTACTAAAAATGAATAATAGAAACTAATTTTATGAATTATATATATATATACATAATTAAGGTTACTTTTAAGATTAAATAAACTCAATTAGTTTTCCTAAAATGACCAATAAGATCATTTATTGTTTATAATTTATTTTTAAAACTTCTCTTTTATGTGATACATATTACTGTTTCAAGAAAAAAATTATTAATGAAAAATTATGTTTGATATTAGTAATTGTTTAACACCAATTTAGTTTCTAAATAATATGAAATTATAATAATAATAGTTAATATTTGAAAATGTTATTTTATAATTAAAATGATTTTATAATTTTATTTTGTGATTTTTATTCAAAAATTTAATTTATAAATTTTTTAATTATAAATTAACAAAAATTAAATTCATTTTTTAATTTATTATATCAAAATTAACTTATTATAACTTATTGTGTTTTTTTTTCGAAAAGGTTGGGTTTTAATCAGAAACACGGTTTTCACGAAACTTGTAAATTGTACGACTTTACCATTATATAATAATTACCTAGAAATTTATAAAAACTTTTTAGTAATAAAATATTAATTTTAGTAATAACATTATTAATTTTAAATTATTATTTGAACTTATAAAACCAATGTAAAAAAATTTTATAACTAATAAAACTTTTACCTTAATACAAAAACCATTTTATGTATTTTCATTGAGTCAAATATTTTTTCAAGGGTGCTTCAATTTTGGATTTCCTTGGAATACTGATATCCATTAATATCTTTATAATAAATCCATTTATTTCATTAAAATTCTCATCTAAGATAATTTTACCTTACATATAAATTTAATGCTTAAAACATTATTTATCTAAAAACGGTTTTATACGATTAAGTGTATTTATTTTAGAACTAACTATTCAAACCTCTATAAATTTTATTTTATAAAATTATTTTCAAAATTTAAATTGGAAGTATAAAATTAGGTAAAAATTTCAATCTTAATATTATTTATTAAAATCAATTACGTTGATTAGAAATTAATTAACATCATAAATGAAAAATAGGATAAAAGAAAAAAAGTTAAAGAAATCTATAAAACACTTAAAGTTATGTAAAAAATGAGTGGTTGAGGTGAGTTTCAACCCACAAAATGTTTCATACTCTTTTTTCTATTTTTTGGATTTGACACTTGAATTGTAACCTTACACTACTTAAAATGTAAGGGTTACTCCCAAAATTACCCTTCCCTTCAATTATAAATGGATAACATTGTATCCACATCAAGACAAAAATTTAAATATAATTTCCTATTTAAAATATTCCAATTTTATCCTACTATAAACCTTTACCATGTTAAAAATATTCTGGCCACCATTAGTAATCATAATGGCTTCATTTTCCAGGAGATTTCCATTGAAAATTCAAGTCCCCGACATGAGTATTATCAACTACTTAGTTTTTATTCATAATTATCACCATTAAAATTTATTATAACCATAATAATATAATGATATTAGTTTTATTTATATAATATAATATTACTTTACTAAGTGTATTATGATTTTTTATTCCTATAACCCACCCATTAAGAAAAACAAAATGGACGTTTGTGCATTTTACAGACTACCGCCTCGACGGTGAATCTTGTTTCATTTACCTTCACCACATTAAAAGGATGTATATAAGGATATTATTAAAGGATAAATATTCTGTTTATTATATCATTAATTTTTTTATAAAAACTTTATGAACCTGTTAATAATATGATCAACAAACAATCATTGTGAATTTAATTCTTTAAAATAAGTTTACTAAGAGGATAATGTTTTATTCAAATTGTGAAATGTTATAATATCCATTATTTATTATTATTAATACATTAAATTATGATATTTCATAATAATAAACACTAAATGATATCATTGTGATTATTTTATAAAAATATTACAGCAAAACCACATCATATTCATTCATTAAATTGGGGCATGTTCATACTTGAGTCAGTTTAACCACCCAATTGAATGATATTATGAATTTATATCATGAATGAATATAGAAACATAATTAATGGTTTAATATGATATAAATGGGTAAATAATTATTATTATTTTGGTTTTGGATATTTTATATCAATATTTAATTCATTAATTAAAAAAACACACTTGTATTGTCAAGAATCACTGAAACATGATTATTATAGACTTCATATTCATGGATAAAGACTAAGAAACCCATATAATGAGTATAAAACATAATAAATAAATATAAATTATCCCTAATTTTAATTTTAATTATTTAATTATCATTAAATTTTAAATAATAATGATTACAAACACCGTTATTATAAAAATAGTACAAACTATCAAATCTATAAACACTAGATGTGGAAAATCGATAGAATTAATATAGAGAATGAATATTTATGATGTATAAAAATTAAAATGGATATTATTAATTTTATTAATTAAGTTATTAGAATATATATATTCTAAATTAGGTTAAAGTATGTTCATATAAGTCAGGAAAAGAGGTAACGATTTTCATCTCAAATTCCTCTCTTTAAGATGTGCTTGGTATTCTCCACCTAATTTCATTCATGTAGTATATATAATACTAATTTTTGATATTATATCATGAATGAAAATTTAATAATGTTATTTTAATTTAAATTAAAATCCATCTCTTTCAATTATTTTTTATTAAAGTGTTACTCAAGGTGAAAGGGTTCTTCTTACTGTTATTTTTGATTTCTTGAGACATAATGAATTTTTTTGCACCAAGTTTCCTTATAATGGTTTATTAACTTATTATGGATATTTTTTTCATCATAATATTTTTATTTTATGTGATATAGTAAAAAAATATTCCTTTATTCACATTCTTATTGATTCATTTTTTTCGTCATTGTTAAAGATTTGTTTGTAACTAAAATCCTCTTCTTTGAGCTATAATGTTTTATCTTGAACTTTGTTCTTCCATGATTGGGTCCTCACACCATACTATTTTATGGTTTTTATAATATTATTTGTTAAAATAATGTTTTAATATAAGAAAAGTTTTATTAATATTTATATAATGAGAGTTTAGATCAATTTATTTTTGAAAATATTAAAAAGGGGTATTTCCTTTCACCTTCATATGTTCTGTATTCCACTCCACATTTCTCCAAGAAAAACCTTATGTGTTATCAAGGCCCTATTGATGAATATTATTTTTAAAATTAGTTTTTTTAAAAGTTTTTTCAAATCACCTTTTGAAAAATACTTTGGTAAGTGACCTGTAACAGCCTCTTTTACGTCAATGTTAAAAATGTTTTCTATAATATCTTTTAAGTATACACTTCCATTTCCATTTTAATTTAAAAAATAATTTACCCTAATAGGTTTTATGTTTCAAAATTTATACTCTAATATATATATATATATATATATATATATATATATTGAGGTAATGAACTCATGATACTAAAGAATTCAACTTCGAATCCCTTCTTGGGTGGTATCATCCAAGCATTATTTTGTGTGTGTATTTTTCACCTATGTCAACTTGATTCTAGGATTATTTTGTTACAATAAGTATATGTTCTTTGAAAACCATACATATTATCCCTATATATGCATTATTATCATGTTATTAAAGTATTGAATTAGACTTATTCTCATTTCTCTATATATCATGAAAATCACATTTTATATAATTCATATTGGATGATGTTCACCTAAAAAGAATTCTATTCTATTTACATGGGAGAAATTATTAGAATTATGTATATTATTATTATAATATTGAAGATGTTTGGAAAGTTTAATAGGTAATTTTTAACCATAAAATTTATTTCTATTGGTGTTTATGTTCATGTTATCCCTTTCTTGACATTTGGAAAAGTATTTACATTCTTGATGATTATTGACTTCCAATGCAGGTTGATCATGTATTGATATTTTGTATTCTTCATTATACAGATAAACAAGTGTTATTCATTAATATGTTCCTAAATCAATGGTATAAATGTTCTTGATGAATAATATGGAAAATTAATTATAATTAATAAGGTAATTGATGGGGCCCATAATTTTATAACCCATTGATGTGTAATGCTCTTTGTTTTTGAAATGGGTAATTTTTTTTGAAGAAACTTAAATTTTCATTTTGGTGGATAGACCGAAATTTGAACCAATAGTAAGATTGTAAATAAATCTCTATAACACATAAAAGTGTTTTTATAGTCTTATTTATAGGCTAAGAGATGTGATGATATTTCTATTTAGTTTCAAGAGCATCAAGCTCTAAAAAATAAAAACTGGGAAAGTTGGTAAGGGTGTACGATTTTTTAGAAACCATGTTGCCCACCCAGTGAGACAATAAAAAAAATCCAGTGGATCTGGAGGTTTCAAACTTTTTTATAACCATGAGATAGGATCCTCATGGGTGTGAGGGTGCTACATACATCTTGATAGATGGATTTTCATGGGTTGAGCACAATTAGCTAAACTGAGGGGCCAAACCATGAAAGGGGATTCCTTGTGTAGTACTGAGTGAATGATTTAGCCAACTGTGTTTCCAACCCATGAAACTCATTAAATGAGGTGAAATTACCATTTTTTCCTCCATCATTTTATTTTATTCTCCTCCCTTTTCCCCTCCTCCTACCCACATGCAACAACTCTCCCATAGATCTCCTCCTATCCTCTCCAATGTATAGGGAGATATTCTTTATCTGACCTTCTATTCAACCACCATTTATCACATTGGAAGAATATATGTGATTATATGACTACATTTACCTCTATTATCATTTTTCTATCTTAAATTCAATCATGGTGTGATAAATTTTCCCTATTTTTAGAGTGTTTGTCCATTTTAATGATTTCTCTCAAACTGGAGAAAATGAAGCCTCAATATTTTATGAGTGGAACATCCTTGGTATAAGGTAGTTTGTATAAATATTTTATTTCAATTTTTCATTGATTTATAGAGTACATCGTGGTGCTACACACTGGTATTTCCATATAATGCCTCTTAAATGTGATATTTATTTTTTTTAACCTAACACCTTAAATCTAGTAACCCTTGTATATTAAATTTGAATCATTGAAGGTCATGGACCTCGATTTATAAATTCCTTTAAGGGTATGTCCCTTTAATTACTTTAATTTACTAATGAGTTTTCTAATAAAACCACTCATTGAGGTTTGTTGTCTTATAAAATGTGAATGAATTATTTAATTAGAATGTGAAATACTGCAACACTCTAAAATGTTACCCCTTATCCACTAAACCATATCCTATGTGATTATGGAAAAATTATTATAGAACAAAACTGATGTTTCTGAATGGAATGAATTTTATCACAGAATATCTTATATAATTTAATGTATGGTGTTATCTACCAAGGACAATCCAACTTGCCTTAATACACTAATTCAATTCTTGGAATTCATTAATAATGGAAAGGACAAATTAATGAATTAAATTAAATGTTTATGGGCATGGAACTATTTTAGTGTCCTTATAATTGTTAATGGAAGGCTATAATACAAAAAAATTATTATTAATTACTTTAATTGATAAATGGTCATGGACCACTTGAAGTACAATTCTAGTGATGTGGCATGTTTATGAACATTTTCTTATTACTTATTAATTTAAATTATCATATGAATCATGATAACCATGAACAATAATTAGTTTTCTATTTACAAAAGGACTTGTTATAGATCATAGGTTGTTTTGAGAGTATCATTCCTTGATAAATACCTTTGTTTCCTTTTATAGAATTCTAGGGACGGGCATAGAGGTTACCTATTTTTTAAATTTTCTGGGAGAGATACTTGGTATGCCTTGGATGGTATCACGAGGTAGATTCTCTACCTCCAAATGAGTGATACTAATTCCCTATAGAAGAACTCGTGGACATGAATGGTGGTAATATGGTTATAACATTACATGGGTGACACTCAATCCCCTGTGTGAGATAACATGGACAAGATCATAGGTTTATCTTGTATTCACACCATTCCCAGAGTGATACTTGGGATTCCATTTATGGGTCATTTTTATGGACTCTTATGGTGTTGGTTTTTTATAGTGACCTTAGAGCGATAATTTGGGTTGATTTTCAGATCTCCATGGATGGGTTTAGGGTTCCTCTTATTAAATTCTAATAATGAATTATATACTAAAGACTAATAATGTGATTTGTTATCCAGGGACGCATCCGCCAATCCAAATAACATGCTTGGATTTAATCCACTCTTGATACTTGTTTTATGATGACCCACTATTACACCCATATCATATCTATATAGTCCCACCTTGGTTAAAAGAAATATCTATTAGTATGAAGCATGTAGTATCACTCGAGTATCCCTAACGGTCTTATAATGATATAATTTATTTATTTGTTGCCTTACATTTATTATGTACATTCAGACTATTGTATTTTATATTCATGGACTAGATTTAGCTTCAGAAACCATTGGTGGTGGCCTATTGAGTATATCTCGCACCATTATCGGGCCTCTATTACACTAGAGTACCCAAGAATACCTAATTTTCATAGGTCAAAGTATTATTGCTTCTGTTTTTTATTTTACATGGGACTTAAGAGCATGATATTGAGCCGAAACTTATGATTCTCATAGAGACAACCATAGTATTTTGTTATTTCTATTTTAATTTATTTTATTTTTGGATGTTTCCAATATTTCTTGTTGATTTTAACTTCCTATGGACATGCATGTATGATTATATTTGGTGTTTTCTATTTATTGTTCCTTTAGTTAACATTATTCTTCTGATGCTATGTATTTTATTATTATTGCTTCCATTATTGATTAACATATTACTATTTCACCTTTCTTCTAATATTATCACAAGGTTATAGTCTCCCCACAATACTATCATTAGACCCTCTCTTCTAGTTAGTAGCCTATGGTGTATGGGGAGGTACATTTGAGGCCATGTAGAGACCAGTATGACTACTGGTTATATATTCAATCAAGTTGGGATTTTAAAAATTGGTATCATAGGTTTATTTATTACTTTATATTTCTCTTTTGGGATGGTATATAGAAGACTAGGAATGTGTTGGATCTTTGTAAATAAATATGTCTAGGAGTGATCATCCCACGCACGAGGAAAAGTCTAAGTTACCAGGGATGGGGTTCTTGTTCATGTTATTCATTATTACAGTTGATTATGATTTCACCTTGAGTTAATGAGGTGATTTCCACTATTTACTGATTTATTATATTAATTTAATTTCCCATTTTCCTAGTTTTTCAAGGATGTATCATTACTTTAATCATTCAAGGAATATAGAGACTCAAATTCTATTCATATTCCATGATATGTAGATTTCATTCCTAGGATATTTGAGATTAATTTATGTGCATTGTGTATTATTATCATGACTTCTCTATACCATGTTTGGTATTTCAGTGAAATTATAAGTATTATTTATTATTAGATATTTCATTATAATTCTTGTTATATAACATGATTTGTGATTTATCTAGAATTTTTTCCTATACAACTTGTTTCTATGATTATTATGCTCTACTGCATGATTAATTACCATGTTTTTAAACATACCATTATTAAGTAATTAATTGTCATGTTACCTAATTATTTATAATAATTTACATATATTCCATGCTTCTAGGATATTATATTTATATTTCTGCATTCTTTACTAATTTTGATATCATACATTATTATAATTGTGATATATAATTAGTTATAAAAGTTCCAGCATCAACCTAAATATTTTTTCCCACATATATTGATGGTGGAACATTAACTAATCAATAATGACATGTTTTATCCATTTACCATTGGTTTCATGGGATGCAACATATTAGATATGTTTGAATGAGATCCAATTTTCAGTTTATAAAGAGTATCGGTGCTTAACAAATTGGGAAGTGGAAACCCATATAACCAAACCATCATATATGAGTTTTATGTATCTTAAGAATGTTTTAGATATAAAAGTTGTTAATTTTTTTTTTATTTCAAATGTTTTTATTTCCTATATTAGGACTTGTACCCATGTAACTTGGGATTTAAGACTTGTAAGTATAAATTCTTTAATACACAACTTGGCCCGAGTAGGTCAATTGGGGAATATTGTTATGGGTTAACCCTAGAGGGTGTGTGTATTTTTAATAAATAACTATTATCATGTTTCATTTTTATGAACCCATAAAAAACTGATGGGGGCCTTTTATGTCCCCTTATATTTTCATTCCTTAGTATTTAACCCCATGGGGGTAGGTTTATATTATATAGGGTTGGTTATTTAAGGAGTCCAAAACCACTTATATGATGTTACATATAAATGTATGGTGGAATATAACATGACCATTCCCCTCATTGATTAATAAAAGGCATGTCATCCTCTCTTAATTTATACTTATATGATTCATTAGTTTATTAAAATTCTAATTACAACCTAAAGTGTGTTTTCCTCTACAGATTGGAATTGAAAATTTATTTAACTAAGTCCAATTGTGAGATCTTTATGGGTAAAAATGGATAAAAGGAATTTATGTTGTAAATTTCCTAATCAAGCTAGGATGTTAGTTAAATAAATAATTTTTAAAAGTAATTCTAATATACTTGGATATGTTTCCTTATGGCATTAACTAAATAAATAACTAAGAGGTTTTTCCTTAATTTTGGTAATTAATGTTTTAAAAGTCGAGACTTTGGAATGTCTAATGATAAATATCAATAAATGAATCGACTAAAATAAAAATTTAAGGTTGTGTTTTAACCTAAACCCTCATTTAAGGGTAGTTTAAATGAATCTTTCTAATTTCCTTCAAATAAGAATTAGAGCGTTTACCCTAGGCATTTTCTGACTTAAGAGATGAGTGATAAATCCGAGTGATCTATTCAGCATGGCCAAGTTTTAGAGTCAACACCTTATACTTTATAAAGGGACTAGTTCGAAGTATGTAGCACCCTAAGAACCTCAAAACCTTGTTAAATTCTTGAATTTTTTTAGACTTATGGTAGTGTTTCAATACCTTTTGTACCGTTTAGGACTCTTTGGTTTCTAAAAAGGCACCTGAGTTGGATGGGTGGTTATGACATCTTTTGAACCTTATTACGTGTGTGAGAATCATGTAATGTCCAATGACATTGGGTTAGACATGCCTGGGGCATGGTCGGCCACTTTTTAGGTCATGTGACCCATTAATTTATTCTTCTTTAGTGATGGAAGACTCTGGAGTGCACCATCCTATTTTACGGTCATATGGAATAGTATGACTATAAATAATGACTTGTATGGGCCACTAGATATTGGGATTCATAGGGAAATAATCCTGTGTATTGTATCAAGTATGTTTCATTTTTCTTGTGAAATCTCGAATTGTAAGTGTTACACAATGCTTGTCAAGTTCCTAAAATGGTACAACAAACCATATGATTTTGGATGTACTCATTTAATACTTGATTTGTTGTGTTACATTATTAGGTTTTCTCTATAGTAGAGTGGCCTGATAATTAAGGAAATCAGACTTGACCAAATTCTTAGGATAATGTTGTAATAAGATTAAGTGTTTTGACATGCTTGTTGGTTGGTTTTGGAATTTTATGCCAAATGCTATTAGTGCATGTGGAAATAACTAGGAAGGAGTGTAATGTGTATATATAAGGTATATATGATATATCACACCTGTAAGAGGATAATTTATACCTCCTTAGATGATTTGGATACCCTTAAGGTGGAAAGTGTCGTGTTGTTTGCAAAAAAAAAGTGTGTACTTCCAAGTAGAAGGAACACAACTGTGAAGGACCATTTAGAAATGATCAACACTGATTATAAATTCCCATAGGGATGGAAGAATTTGAAATGTTATGGTTCCTTAAAGGAATCATAATTATGGAAGGATTGACTATTTATGCGACCATTGAAAAACATTGTTGGTCAATTATAGACTTCAGTGGTTGTTCTTGGGCAGTCACGAGATGTCTCTTATGGTAAGGCATCATAGTTAGGAAGTGATGATGAGTCAGTAGGTACATCCAAGATTATTCAAAAGGATTAAACTAATAGCAGTTTGACTAATCTTCTTTTTGGTAGTTGGATATTGTTGGTTGGGAACTATACCAAGCACTTCGTCAGGGATACAGTGAAAGTGTCTTTGTTCTACTAGGTAAATATTTTTATCTTCTTCGTGTGCACTATCCTAGTGTTGGTCATGTACCCTATCTGGAATTTGTTCAAGATACAATAGGGTAGCATCAGATAGAATGTGATTTAAAATTAAAATTCCCTATCTATTTTGATAAGAAGACTGTAACTCCCCGACCCTAGTTACTCAGAGTCGGTGAATTATTACGTAACATTGGCATGATCACAAAGATCAAGTCTCGAAAGACCGATTAGTTTAGTAGCCTTGAAACACTAGATACATTCATAAGTTTTACATTACATAATAATGTAATACAAAACTAAAACAAAATCTTGTCTTCATATCCCCTCATATTATCCCTTCAGGTCATTCATAAAATACTTCTTAACATCTTGGGAAAATTAAAACATTGAAAGGGGTGAGCTCAGATGCTCAATAAGGATAACAATATAGCGGAAGCTTTCATAAATATACATAAACATTTAAGGAAATGTATAACCAAACAAAATCCTTTTAAACATGAACTTCAGCATAATATGGAAAAATAAAATGAAATAATGCCATTTACTTATTCACATGGATATTCTACTGGTCGAATAATCACATGAAATATCAACAACCACTTTCATAATGATGGAATGCATAATGCCAGACTATCATAACCATGTAGCCAATGCCTCGTGCCACGACTACAAATAAGATTTTGTCAAGGCCTCGTGCCAAGACACTATTTTGTCTCATGAGACCTACCGATTCATCGAGGAGCTATAGCGGGCTCCACCCGTCACTTATTAAGTCCAATGCATTCCTCATATGAACAGGTTTAAACATATCATAAACCATAACATAATCATATCAAATAAAACATTCATAAAGGAAACATAACATTTCCACATTTCAATCACAAGATATCAATACAACACATTGATATAATAAAAACACTTTCAAAACCATTTTCAATACCAAAATAAAAGAAAATTAAAACTTGGTATTTATTTTTCATTTAAAAAAAGTTATGGCTTGTAGAGGAAGCCGAAACTCAAATAATGGTCACGATGGCGGAGAAGTCATTGTCGCCACATATGTAAGACAAAAAATTCCTTTTGATGTTCAGTAAAAATGATTCGTATAAAAATATTCCTTTTGAATAGAAGTAAAATTCAAAGGGGTTTATACACCGTATAAATGAAAGTTGTGTATAAAACAAAATATGCCTCAATGAAAGGAGATTGAGATAAAGTCCATTACAAAGATCATTTTTTAAATAAAATAGATCTATTATGTGTATTCACTATGAGTACACATAAAGAAATTAAAATACAAGATATGACATAATAATATAATGACATAATTTGAAAGTTGGAGATTAACCCAAAGAACAAAAATTAGGTTAAGAAGTTCCCTTACCTCATGTCTGAATTGACTCGATCGTTCTTTAACCTCCTGAATAATAAACTAGAGTTAATTTATAATTTCTTAAGAACCTTTTTTAAGTTCATTATTCCATTTATATCACTTATTACCATGTTATTAACATTATGTAATTATTTAAGTTAATAACGGTCATTTTGTCGATCTTTGGCACTAGAGTCAAAAATAAACTTCTTATAATTACATGTTGTTCATGTGAAAAAATATCCATTATATCCAGAATTATATTCATTATGTAGGTATCATATATATCATATATATCCAGTATATACATTCATTTATAATATTACATAACATTTAGAGGTAAGAAATGAAATGCACCATTCATGGAGACGGTAAGCCGTACGTACGCATGAACACTACTTTCATTTCTATTTCGTATTTAATGGAATGAAATTATAATTATATAAAGGTATAATATAATTACAGTATAATATAATGTATAATACATTTACTCCATCCTTTATACAACCCACATATGGCATTAACGATTCAAATCACATTGAGGGGGCGGTAGTCCGCACTTCCTAAAATGAAATTATCACGTTTACCCATAATGGAAATCATAAAGTTATGCCATAAATGAAAAATACAGAATCATAAGGAAACCAAAAACATAATATATATATCATATATAAAAATAGTGTCATCATAATGGTCACCATGAGAGGTGTTAAAAGAAGATTGAACAATCATCGTTTCGTGAGGCATAAATTTTCCAACCACAGAAACCGTATGTTCTTTAACCATTAGACGAAGGTGTGTGTAGGTGTAAATAAAATAATTATCATAAAAACATCCTAGTATATTTAATATACTGGTTTTGTTACAAAATAAATGAATAAAAAGAGTTTAAGGGGTTGGATAAGCAAAATAAAAAAAATAACATAAGAGAAGACATTACCTTAAAATCGGGTAACTCTTTTTGATTTGAGCCAAAGGCTTCCTTGGGAATACTTCTGCCCAAATTGAGGCTTCTAGGAGTAATATAGGGAAGTTGAGAGAGTATTTGGGTAGAGGTTAGCTGATCCAAATGGCTTTGATGGTGTGAATAAGGTGGTAGAGGTGGGGGCCTTTTATAAGAGGAGAGGAGGGGCACTCTTGGAAAGTAATGAAATGTTACATTATTATGAAGTGATTTTCGGATTTAAAAGGACCCAAAATTATATATTTCTAGGATAAGGTGATAAGGGATAGAAATATACCCATCCAATAGGTTTTTGACTGGTTTAAGTCTTAGATTTTACATTATCTTTTCATTTTATTTAAATCGTTAATTAATGAGGTAATCGCTGCATTATCATGGTGTCATAAAAAATTTAAACTATTTAATGTATAAAAATTATAAAAAAATTAGAAAGATGTAGGAAATATTTTTATATTTCCAATGAATATTTATAGTCTAAATGTTAACTTATATAACCCCATGTAATAATTGTTTTAGTAAAACAACACATGTTTGTGACAATTTTATTTTTACTTTAATGTCATTTTTTTACCCAAGTGGCTCCATGGGGTCCCCAAGTTGACCCATGGATTTTATTGGTCGGCCATGACTCATAAAATAAGTTTAGGACAAGTGTTAAGATATTTTCATATTTTTATAATATCATTTTTACCTTAAATTTCACTAATTACCTTTAATTGCGATTAATAAAACTTAAAAGTTATTATTCACCAAATATTATTTTAATCACATTTAACCACATTTTAATTCCTAATGACAATGATGTATGTTGTATTTTGGAAATTCAAATCACAGAGGAGGTAAAATTTCATTTAAACGAAAAATCAGTTTTTTAACTACCACTTAGTGGTTTCACTATTCATCAAAAATCGAAGTTTTTCAGAACAACACCAAAAATTAACCCTAAGATACATTTGATATTCCTAATTAAAAAATGGTTTCTATTTTAAAAAATTTAAAACATATAAGTTTAATTAATTAATTTAATAATTAATTCCCGCTGTTACAACAAATAGCTTGTTTTTAAGAAAGAATATCAATCAAAAGATTGACAATTGTTTATGTCCAATTTCAAAGTGAAATTAATTTTAATGAACACCATTGGATAAAATGGTAAATATATATTCTAATTACACTTTATAACCACAAAATTGTATAATTTATCACTATAAATTATTTTGATTAAAAAAGTTGTTTTTAAGTATTTTTCACTATTCATCAAAAATTGGAAGTTCTCAGAAAAATACCAAAAATTCAACATAGGCTAATTTCAATATTATGAATCCAAAATGAAGTCCATTTTAAAATATAAAATTTATATAATTTCAAAAAGTGGGTATTACTATTCATAACTGCTACTTTTATTAGTCTTGGTGTGTTAGATCTCGAGGTTGCGTACAACACACGCTGCTCTATTATTCAAAGAGGAGCGTACCATGGAAGATTGGGGTGTTAAATTCTCCCCTCCTTCAATAAATTGCATCCTTGAAATTTAAAATTTTTCTTTGAAAATAAAAGGTTGAAAATAGAAAATACCTTTGTAGAAAACCCACATCAAAAATAAGGTTAATAAAAATATAACTTTAAAATAAAGAAAGAGAAGTACAAAGGTCACCCGAGATAGCCCATACTAGGATTATATGAAAATATGGATATGGAGGAAAAAAACCATCAAGGTTTGATGGAGAGTTGTATAAAATAGGATTAGGATAAAGTTAACTATAAGAAAATCACAAACTTGTGATTGGTTAAACGGTCATTGAATCCCCAGTTGGAAAGTTAACCGACCGAGTTTTTGTTTTAAGTTACCTTTCATAAAGTTGAGGAATTTATTTAGGATATTTACTTAGAACGTAAGGAAATATACTTACTTTCCATGTATAATTTCATTCTTTAATAAATTTTTACCACAAACCCATCTTTCACGCCAAAAGGTAATAGAGCTCAAAAATATTCTGTTTATCATAATTGTATAAGGTTCCAAATATTAACACATACCATTTAGATTAGGAAAACTTTTTTGTAATAACCAGGGACTTCCTGTAGGCTAGTGGTAGGTAATAAAGGCCTGTCGCACTATGGTTGTGGGTTCAATTCCTACAGCTTTGTCTGACGCGATGGGTTGTCCCCCAACTTGCAGGTTGTCCTTTTCCTAAAACTATAGTATTTATAATATTCCAAAAATAATCCTCATAAATTTTTTAACCTTAAAAAATACTTTCCAAAGTTCAACTTAATCCATTCCAGCCTTTATAGTTATCCGAAATACCTCCGTCCAGACTTTCTCTAAAAGGTATCTAAATTCCAAAATCAATTGTATCATCAGATTCCTCAAACAAAGTAATGTTTCTCTTATTGTCACATATAAAAATATGATTAACTTCATCATATTAAAACCTTAATGAAAAAAACAAGTACTGTAGTACAATCCTTATATATATCACATTATTCTTATAACCAGAATATAATCCTTGAGTCCAAAAGCACCAATACATTAACTATTCTACTTCAACTGTAGTAATAGCATAAGATTGTCCTTGATCCCTTGTCCTTTTCTGAGGTAAGATTCCCTGATGCTTAGGAAATTCATTTTCATAATGCCCCATTTCCCTACAATTGTAGAATTCAACATTGATAGCCTCTTTCTTTCCCTTGCAATCACAAGCCTGGTGACCTTTTTCTCCACATTTATAACAAAATCCCATTCCTTTTAGGCAAGTACCGGGGTGATTCTTCCCACAATTATCACACAATGGAAAATCCTTCCTTCCCTTTTTACCTTTATCTGTCTCTTGTTCCACCGTTATCTTCTTCTCTTGATTTACTTTATTGTCATAAGATTTAGAGAATTCATTTTTCATCTTGATAGCACATGAGACAATATCTTCGTACGACGAGAAGGTTTGTAAGACTAATGCTCGACGGAGAAATGGTTTTAACCCATCAAAGAAACGACCAATATTACTTCTTGGGTTACATATATAATCTACAACATGTCTTGCTAACCTTGTAAAGTTGGCCTCATACTTTGCGACATTCTCATCATCCTTCTACCTCAGACTCAGAAATTGCCTTTCCATATATGTTCGATGGTCATGTAGAAAGTATTTCTCTAAGGAAATTTCCTTAAACTCCCTCCATTACATACTTGATACTTCTTCATCTTCCTTTGTGTTTTGAATTAGTGACCACCATTGATCGGCATCTCTAGTGAGGCGGTAAACTTCCATGACAACCTTCTCCCTTTATCTACTCCCCAAGGTGTGGAATATTTTCTTTAAGGAGTTTATCCATTGCTCAGCTACTAATGTATTTTTACCCCCATTAAATATTGGTGTTTTTGCCTCATGAAGCAGTCTAACATTGATCCTCCACGTTGCAGATCAGGGTGCTCCATATGAGTAAGGTTATTATTCATAACCTGAGTGAGTTGTCCCAGTATGGTGATAAGTTGATCACCACCAATTGTATCACCAGCTCCACTATAATTATTTTGAGCAGGAGGGAAATCCCTACATGGAGTGCGTGCATTGATATGGTTTCCATTCCTCCCACTAGGTGCCATTTCTAATCAATGGAAAAAACTAGATTAGTTTATGAATCAAAATACATAATTACAAACTTGAAAAACACTTAACATAAATTGAACTATTTATAGATATAATACATAATCAAAAAAATGTTTTCATTGAGAAAGTATATACTCATAAACCCTTCATAATGGTTTTTAAAGAAAAGGAGAATTATCCTAAGCATATCCCCCAGGAGTTTCATAACCAAGAGTGAAGCAAGGCCCATTGTCGTGCACCAGTTCCCGTTCGAGTCTAGCTCAAAGCGGTGTTTTCAGGTTTTTCCCCTAGGTACATCTGTGCTAGATCCGCCTCTACCTGCTCGTATCCAAATAGGTATGTATTGCTCAGAAAACTCACAAAATCTCTATAATACCAAAATTCTAGGAAGTTCTTCTATACTAATCCTCAAAGTCTATCTTTGGGCTATGTTCTCTAATCATAGTTTATCTAAATCTAGCTTCCAAGTTTAGTAATAAACTGCCTCTGATACCAACTATAACTCCCAGACCCCAGTTACCCAGAGTCGGTGCATTATTATGTAACATTGGAATGATCACAAAGATCAAGTCTCGAAAGACCGATTAGTTTAGTAGCCTTGAAACACTAGATACCTTCATAAGTTTTACATTACATCATAAAGTAATACAAAACTAAAACAACATCTTTTCTTCATATCCCCTCATATTATCCCTTTAGGTTATTCATAAAATACTTCTTCACATCTTGGAAAAATTAAAACATTGAAATGGGTGAGCTCAGATGCTCAGTAAGGATAACAATATAGCGGAAGCTTTCATAAATATACATAAACATTTAAGGCAATGTATCACTAAACAAAATCCTTTTAAACATGAAATTCAGCATAATATGGAAAAATAAAATGAAATAATGCCATTTACTTATTCACATGGATATTATACTGGTCGAATAATCACATGAAATATCAATAACCACTTTCATAATGATGGAATGCATAATTCCAGACTATCATAACCACGTAGCCAATGCCTCGTGCCATGACTACAAATAAGATTTTGTCAAGGCCTCATTCCAAGAAACTATTTTGTATCATGTTACCTACCGATGCATCAAGGAGCTATAGCAGGCTCCCCCCGTCACTTATTAAGTCCAATGCATTCCTCATATGAACAGGTTTAAACATATCATAAACCATAACATAATCGTATCACATAAAAAATTCATAAAGGAAACATAACATTTCCACATTTCAATCACAAGATATAAATACAACACATTGATATAATAAAAACAATTTCAAAACAATTTTCAATACCAAAATAAAAGAAAATTAAAACTTGGTATTTATTTTTAATTTAAAAAAAGTTATGGCTTGTAGAGGAATCTCAAACTCAAATAATGGTCACGACGGCGGAGAAGTCATTGTCGCCTCATACGTAAGACAAAACATTCTTTTTGACCTTTAGTAAAAATGCTTCGTATAAAAAGATTCCTTTTGAATTGAAGTAAAATTCAAAGGGTTTTATACACCGTATAAATGAAAGTTGTGTATAAAACAAAATATGCCTCAATGAAAGGAGATTGAGACGAAGTCCCATAGAAAGATCATTTTTTTAAATAAAATAGATCTATTATGTGTATTCACTATGAGTAAACATAAATAAAGTACAAATACAAGATAGGACATAATATTATCATGACATAATTTGAAAGTTTGAGATTAACCCAAAGAACAGAAATTGGTTTATGAAGTTCCCTTACCTCGTGTCTGACTTGACTCGATCGTTCTTTAACCTCCTGAATAATAAACTAGAGTTAATTTCTACTTTCTTAAGAACCTTTTTCAATTTCATTATTCCTTTTATATCACTTTTTATAATGTTATGAATATTATGTAATTATTTAAGTTAATAACGGCTGTTTTGTCGATCTTTGGCACTTGAGTCAAAAATAAACTTCTTATAATTACAAGTTGTTCATGTGAAAAAATATACATTATATCCAGAATTATATTCATGATATAGGTATCATATATATCATATATATCCAGTATATACATTCATTTAAAATATTACATAACATTTAGAGGTAAGAAATGAACTGCACCGTTCATGGAGACGGTAAGCCGTACGTACGCATGAACACTACTTTCATTTCTATTTCGTATTTAATGGAATTAAATTATAATTATATAAAGGTATACTATAATTCCAGTATAATATAATGTATATAAACATTTACTCCATCCTTTATACATCCCACATATGGCATTAACGATTCAAATCACTTTGAGGTGGTGGTAGTCCGCACTTCCTAAAATGAAATTATCGTGTTTACCCATAATGGAAATCGTAAAGGTATTCCCTAAATGAAAAATACAGAATAATAATGAAAAAAAAACATAATATATATCATATATAAAAATAGTGTCATCATAATGTCCACCATGAGAGGTGTTAAAAGAATATTGAACAATCATCGTTTCGTGAGGTAGAAATTTGCCAACCACAGAAACAATATATTCTTTAACCATATGACGAAGGTGTGTGTAGGTGTAAATAAAATCCGTCTCATAAAAACATCCTAGTATATTTAAGATACTGGTGTTTTTACAAAATAAATGAATAAAAAGAGTTTAACAGGTTGGAGAAGCAATATAAAACAAAATAACATAAGAGAAGACATTACCTTAAAATCGGGTAACTCTTTTTGATTTGAGCCAAAGGCTTCCTTGGGAAGACTTCATCCCAAACTGAGGCTTCTAAGAGTAATAGAGAGAAGTGGAGAGAGTATTTGGGCAGAGTTTGGCCAAGCAAAATGGCTTTGATGGTGTGAATAAGGTGGTAGATGTGGGGGCCTTTTATAAGAGGAGAAGAGGGGCACTCTTGGAAAGTAATGAAATGTTACACTATTATGAAGTGCTTTTCGGATTTCAAAGATCCAAAAATTATATATTTCAAGGATAAGGTGATAAGGTATATACATATACCCATCCAATAGGTTTTTTAAAAGTGTAATTCTTAGATTTTACATTATCTTTTCATTTTATTTAAATCGTTAATTAATGAGGTAATTGCTGCATCATCATGGTGTCATAAAAAATTTAAACTATTTAATGTCTAAAAATTATAAAAAAAGTACCAATATGTAGGAAAGATTTTTAGATTTCCAATTAATATTTATAGTCTAAAAGTTATCTTATATAACCCCATGTAATAATTTTTTTAGTAAAACAACACATGTTTGTGACAATTTTATTTTTACTTTAAATAAAAAGTTATTAATGTCATTTTCTTACCCAAGTGGCTCCATGGGGTCCCCAAGTTGACCCATCGATTGTATTGGTCAGAAATGACTCATCCAATAAGTGTAGGAAAAGTGTAAAGATATTTTCATATTTTTATAATATCATTTTTACCTTAAATTTCACTAATGACCTTTAATCGCGATTAATAAAACTTAAAAGTTACTATTCACCAAAAATTATTTTAATCTCATTGAACCACATTTTACTTCCTAATGAAAATGATGTATGTCGGATTTTGGAAATTCAAATCACATAGGTGGTAAAATTTCATTTAAATGAAAAATTAGGTTTTTAACTACCACTTAGTGGTTTCACTATTCATCAAAAATCGAAGTTTTCCAGAACAACACAAAAAATTAACTCGAAGATATATTTGATATTCCTAATTAAAAAATGGTGTCTATTTTAAAAAATTCAAAACATATAAGTTGAATTAATTAATTTAATAATTAATTCTCGTTGTCACAACAAATAGCGTGTTTTTAAGAAAGAATATCAATCAAAAGATTGACAATTGTTTATGTCCAATTTCAAAGTGAAATTAATTCTAATGACCACCATTGGATAAAATGGTAAAGATATATTATAATTACACTTTAGAACCACTCAATTGCATAATTCATAACTATAAATTATTTTTATTAAAAAAGTTGTATTTATGTATTTTTCACTATTCATCAAAAATTTGAAGTTCTCAGAAAAATACCAAAAATTCAACATAGGATAATTTTGATATTATGAATCCAAAATGAAGTCCATTTTGAAATATAAAATTTATATAATTTCAAAAAGTGGTTATTATTATTCATAACTGCTACTTTTATTGGTCGCGGTGTGTTAGAACTCGAGGTTTCGTACAACACACGCTGCTCTATTATTCAAAGAGGAGTGTACCATGGAAGATTGGGGTGTTACATAGACTTTGTAGGTGTTATACTTCCTCAATGTGGTTGTATATAGTTTCATGGTTTTTCCTGAGTGATACTTGGGTTCCCGAGTAAGAGTGACTTGGATGTAATCATAGAATCTATCTAGTTCATTGATCTGGATTTCCTTGGTCTCGATCAGTGTTTAGTTACATGGTTGTTTTAGCTTTGTACTGACATCCCACTTGTAAATATCGGGTTAAAAACTCCCTTGGACAAGCTTCTTAGACTCTAGATAACAATTTTATGGTTACCCAACCATCATTTGTGTATAGAGGAGACATTTTAAGGGTGACAATCTATGTTGGATGGATTGGGTATGTACCCATGTTTGTGCTAAGGCACAAAATCTTAAAGTGAATTTTTGGGCTTGAGAGGACTTTGGAAGTCGGTTATAGGCTTGGTGGAAGTGATTGAAGAAAAATAAGGGTTATTTTGAGGAAAAAGTCATGTTTTAGGTTGTGTTATACTGACCATATTAGAAAATCATTTTTAGAGGATAGTTGGATGGTAGTGGCACAACTTGATTCCTTCTATTTTGATGAATATAATCAGTATACAACTATTTTAGGCACAAAACTCGGGTAATATGAGTGAAATATGAATGTCAGCCAAGGTTTCCCGTGGAATATCATATTATCAAGGTTAAATGAGGTTGATAGGGAGTTTATAATTCTCCTTATATGAGGATTATTTAAAGAGAATCATTAGAATTCTAGGTGAATGTTAAAAAAGAAAATTTTGATGGTGGGGATATAATGACTCAAAATTGGACTTTAAATGCTAGATCCTATAGAGGTGGAACTGCATAGGTTGGTTGATGAAATAGAAAATGGTTTTATAATTTATCATTTTATATGGGATCATGTAATATTTACTTCGATATTTTAGTTCATAAAGAAAGTGTGGGATCATGTTTTAATGACTTATGTACTGTACGCATACACAGATGCTTGGTTGTGAATTGGGAATTTTGAAATGAAACACACATGGTTAAATATTTTTCCATGAACCATGTAGGTATAATGATTTTTATTTAGTTCCTCAAGTATTCTCTGGGTTTCAAAACATTATATTAGGGGGAATATAACATCCTATGTTTTTGGACTAGATTAATTTTTTTGAAGGAACTTGGTTTTTTAGTTTGGTGGACAAACTGAAATTTTAATTGAGCTTTGGATTGTAAATAATTTTTTTAACACTTAAAAGTTTTGTTTTTATAATTACTTAGAGTCTTGATAGGTTTCATGGAATTTCCATTGAGTTTTAGGAGCATCATGTTCCAAAAAACTCAAAATTGGGAAAGTTGGTAAGGGTGCACAACTTGTCTAAAATTGTGTGGCCCACTAGGTGAAACTATATAGCTGATCCTATGGATATAGAGGCCTTAAATAGTTTTTACTAACTATTTTAGAGGATTCAAATGGTCGTATGGGTGATGCAGATATCTTGATAGAGGGATTTGGCATGGGATTTGTACGTTTAGCCAAACTATATGGCCAAATTGTTTGAGGGGGTTCTTTGGGCAGTGATGATCACATGGTTGTCACATTACATGGATTACCATGTGAAAAAACCATTAAAATAATTAAATTGGGTGAAATTTCCATTTCTCTCCATCCTTTTATTTTATTTTATTCCTTTTTCATCTCCTCCTACCTATGCACAACATCCTTCCTGTAGAGCTCCTCCTGTCCTCTCCTAGGTATGGGGAGATCATATTTATGCATCCTATGTTTCAACCAACATTTGTCACATTTCAAGTGTATTAGTGATTCTATGACTCCTATTTCTTCTATTATCATTTTATCTCACCATATTAAATACTATCATGGTGAGAGCTAATTCACCCTATTTTCTGGGTGTTTTTCTGTTTCTTAAATTTCTCTAAAACCAGACAAATAAATCCTCGATGTTGAATGAGTGGACTATAATTAGTATAAGGTTGGTGGTATATATTTTCAATTAATGTTTCATTGATTTATAGAGTACATAATGGTTCCACACACCTGTATTTTCTTGGGAAACCACATAATATGATATTTATTTTATTAAAATTAACACCATAAATCAAGTATCCATTTTATATTAAATTGGAATAATTGAAGGTCATGGAAATCATATTTTAACTTACCTTAAGGGTTTTTACTTTAATTCCTTTAATTAAATAATTATTTTCCAAAAAAAAATCATCGTTAAAGTCTACTATCTTATAAAATATGAACGAGTTGTTTAATTAAAATATGGAAGAATGCAATACTCATCTATGTTAACCCTTAGCTACCAAATCATATCTTAAGTTTTTATTGCATAATTCTTATGGAAAAAATTGGTATTTTTTAATGGAGTGCATGTTACCATGGATTATTATATACAATTTCATGTTTGGTGTCATCTTCCTTGGGAAGTCCACTAGGCCTTAATACACTTATTCAATGATTGGAATTCCTTAATAATAGAAACAAATACTTAATGAATTAAATGAAATGTTTATGGGAATGTCACTCTTTTAGTGTCCCAGTAGTTGGTCATGGAATACTTAAGTACATGGAATTTATTATTATTTACTTGAATTGGTAAATGGGAATGGACCACTTAAAGTAGATGTCTAGTGATGTGGAATGTTTATGAACATGGAATTATTCATTATAAGTTTAAAATATAATATGAATCATGATCACCATAAGAAATAATCAGGATCCTCTTTCTATAATGACTTATATGGTCTCATAGGCTATTGAGATTGTATCATGCATTGAGCAATACATGTGTTTCCTTTTATGTAATTCGACAGATTAGATCATAGGTCACCTATTTTGTAAATATGATGGGAGAGATACTTGGTAAGCCTCATGTAGGCTCACTAGGGGGATTATCAACCACCATATGAATTATATCGATTCCCTAAGGAAGAAATTGAAGAAGGTATTGGTGGAAAAATGGTTATACCATGCCACTAGTAACACTCGGTCCCCTATGTGAGATTCTAGGGATGGGATCAAAGGTTTTTTTTTCCTTTAGACCATGATGGGAGTTATACTTAGTATTTCAATTATGGATTTCCTTGGTTGGACTCCTATGATGTTGGGTTTTTAAAGTTCCCCTAGAGAGATAATTGGGATTCATTTTTATATTTCCTTGGTTAGGCTTAGGGTGACTGTTTTTAAATTCTAATAATGAATTTTATATAAAATAATAAGAATTCATAGATGTTATCCATGGATTCTTCTACCAATCCTAAAAAAATGATTGGGTTTAGTCCACTCTTGATACTTATTTTATGATGATCAAATATCACACCCATATCATATCTACATAGGTTCTCTTTGGTTCAGAGACACCCTACTTAGGCTGAAGTAAGTAATACCAATCAGTTATCCATTAGGAACCCGTACATATATGCATTATTTATTTTTTGGTTAACATTTATTACGAACTTGAAAACTGCTTCAGTTTATACTCATAGTCTGGATTTAGATTTAGACACCATTGGTGGTGTCCTATTGAGTATATCTCACACCTTTCTTAGGCCACCATTGCACTGGGGTACCTAAGCAGACCTTATGTTCTTAAGTCCATTGATTAGTGCTTTTGATATGCATTTTACATGTGAGTTAGGAGTAAAGGATTGAGAAAAATCTTGAGATTATTATGGAGACATCCTTGGGGTTTTTCTATTTCTATTATACTGTATTGTTTCGCATAATATTTTTGTTATTTCATATTGAGTTTAGATTCCTATAGGTATACATTCATGGTTATATCTCACGTTGGCCATTTATTATTTCTTTATTTATTATTATTCTTCTACTTATCTATGTTTTATTATTACTAATTCCACTATTGACATAATTTCTATTATTTCACGCCTATTTAACTCAGATCACGATGGTATAGTATCCCCACCATACCATTGTTAGACCCTTGCTTTTAGTTATCAGCCTCTTGAGAATGTGGAGGTGTGCTTGAGGCCATGTGGAGACCGATTTGGCTATGGGCTCTATAGTCAGTTTGGTCATGATTTTATATGATGCATTTAAAGGTATCCTGGAATAAAATTTGTTTGAATATTTATTTTATGCTTGGCTAATTCAGATAAATGTATTGACTAAGGTCTTGATGAAAAGAAATGTGCCTTGGAAAAGGCCTTAATGGTAGGTTTTTGATGTATGACATTATTCATTCCATCAGTATGATATTGGTATCATTGATATCCATGTTTTCATTTATTTTCATGGATATAGAATGATCCCAAATTAATGTTTATTATGGCTTCATTTTGTGTATTTATTCATTCCATAATATTTATGCCATGCTTATTCCAAGATTACTTCTCTCATAATTTTACCTTACTAAGAGTTTTGCCTCAACCCTTATTATGTTTCCATTTCCTATGTTGTAAAGAAAAGTATTACATGTGACATTTTTAAAAGGATATCATTTGTTTATTATTTTTTGGGACATGTTGAAGATATATCATAAATTTAGTAGTTTCTTATATATAATGGAAAAATTTCCATCAATTTGGAAATACATGGAATTTATTATATTATAATGTTTCCTAATTCAATAATTCTCTAAACCTAAAATGATCTTTCATATGTAAGAGATTCAATCAATTTTATTGATTTTTTATAATTATGGAATTTTATATCCAAGATTTTATTGATGGTATCAAATAATGTATGAAAATTATGTGTCTATGAGGACTGGATCTGAGAGTGAAGGTACGGGGAATCCTAAAATGAATCAAACATTAAGAATTAATCATTGAAACAGATCCTATCATGTCCAAAACTCATCAGTGTTCAAAATTTTCAATGATCATCCCATGATCAGTCTTATGTAAGACCTAGACCCTTTTTACCAGAGGAGATCATTCACATGCATCTAGATTGTTTCTCCCCACCATTTTAGTATCATTATCTATTATCCCAATGGGATTACATTAGTTTACCCAACCCATGATTAGTCCATCATATAACACTATGACTAAACATGACCTTCTATTCAATACTGATTCAAAAAAACACCACACACCACACACTACACACACTTGGATCTCCCAGAACAGAGTTCATTATATTAAATGATCCATTATGGATGCACATAAAAACATTTATCTTTATTTTCATGGGTTATGACCTTTAACCCAGATGGTTCTCTTCCCCTCAAACAAGCCACTTAATTGAACCATGACAACCCCATAGATGGAATACTCAAGTTGACCATACAATAATTTTCCAATCCACTATTGATGTTGTCTCTCTCTATGGACACATCTCTACTCACGACAACATTTAAGCTATCAATACTTGTAATATTCAATCCAATCACACAATTTTCTAATATAAAGGGTTCCCATGTACTAAAAAACCCAATGAAATACCACCACTAGCTCTTATGGATTCATCAACAAAACCAAAACATTACCAGTGATCCAATCACTACATCATTTGTATCTATTAAACCGACCCTGCATGAAACCACATTCATGAATTCTCACACTTCATGGATTTCCATTAAACATAGGAAAATACCACTATTTAATCCAATATAGTGATTCCCATGATTCTCTAACCTTCTATATAGAATCACATTCCTCTTAAGAAACCCACAATCCATAAGGTTCTAGATCCACCAATCTTGATAACTCCCAAAACTCTTTTTAGAAAACAAAACTCCTTATTTCGAGAATCACACTTCACCTCCCAAAACATGGGTGTCAATTAAATATATTTATTTTCCACCCACACTCTATATAATATCTCAAAATTTTCAATGATTTTTTACAGATTTTCATTCTTAAATATAAATGCTAAATAAATATAAATCCCCAAAAATTCCTCTATGTTATCAATATAAATCTTATTTTATAATGAATTTTTTATTATAATAACATAGAAATTATATTAATTTCCATAATATCATTGGAAATCATGTGTTTATGTGAACTAGTACAACTAGGATTAGTGAAAAAATGCATAATAGAAACCATCAATAATTTATTTAATTATTTAATAATGTTATATTCACTCTAAAAAAATTTGTAAAATGATATTGAATACTGAAATGGAGAAATAGATAGATGATAGATAAATTAAAATATAAAACTTTTCTTCACCTCAATCTCCTAGAATCACCGCACCCATAAATAACACTATATAAAAGAAATAGATAGTTAGAAATATAGTATTCATTTTGGAAATGATATTGAACCTTGATTTAATCGATGTGAATGATGAAAAGTAAGAATAATGGTGTATTTATAGTGAAATATGATCATTAAACTTTATGTTTTTAAACTAATATAGTTGATTTAAATTATGAACATTAGCCAATAAAACATTTGGTCATTATTTTTATTGGTTACGTCGATGCATTTAGATTATCATTGGGATTATTTAATAATAAAAAATTATCTTAATTTTGTTGACTATAAAAAATATTTTATTAAAATATGATTTATTTAGAAGTTTTAAATAAAACTTTATTTCAATAAATAATCTTATTATATTCTATTTAAAGTATAAGATATTTTAACAATGTCCCAATTATTTTTTATAATGGTCAGAATGTTTATTTTTCTGTAAAATTCATAAATATCAATAAATAAGAATATTAATTTAATAGTTAAAATTATAATATTTAGTGAATTATTGTGATAAATAATACATAATATTTGTACTCATCAGATCAAAGTTATCTTAGGGTTATTTTTTTGGTATTTTTTAGACAATGATTTTTTTTGTGTGTGAAAAAGTTAGAATTACATCTTTACAAAGCCCAACAATTTTATGAAATCATTATTATATAAGCATGAATAAAAATTTATGAAACATTTTATTAATTATAAATAAAATAAAATTAGTATAAAAAATAAAATTATAAATATTAATTTTAAAATAAAAATTATACTTTAAATTTTTGAACAAAATATTGGATTTATGAAATAAAAGTTATTTGTGTGTGCATGAATTATGTTTGTTGGGTGGTGTATTTAGGTTTGGGTATGAATTGGCTATCCACATAATTTCTCCGAATCATTAATAATCTAGTAAATTTGTTTTAATTGATTAAACCCACATGTGATTGGCCTATATATATTAAAATAACCTATATTTTAACCCATAAAACTATCCCCCTTGAAGTATAAATACCCACTTTTCCACCTAAATTTCCGCACAAAATCCATTAATCAAAATTACACTCTCAATTAACCTCTCAAGAGTCTCTCCAAGTTGGTTATAAAGTTCTAAAGGGTCCCTATCTAGATTTCAGGTAAGGGTCCCCAATTCTCCTCTTTCATTTTCAAGTACATTACCTTTGATATAATGTCTTCTAAAATTTAGTTTTCATATAATACCATAATTTTTATTCCATGGTATTATATTTCATTTGATATGTTTTAAATGTGAGTTTATTTATTCTCTCTCATTATAGTATTTTCCTTATTTGTTACTATGTCTAAGTAATGGTCTTCAATCCTCCATCATTTTTCATGTTCATTACTTTGGTTGTATTATATTTTTTTAATTACATTTTAATATACTACCATTATTATAATTTTATTTTATTATATTCTATTTAACAAGTTTTAAATGAGATTTTATCTATAGTAGTTTTGAAGTCATTATAATACTCATACTATTTTGTAGCCATAAAACCATCCTAAAATTTTAGTAAAGTAAAAAAGTGTGTTGATTTACAAGTAATGAAATACTAATATAGATACTAAAATAGGATATGTATCTAGAATAGTTATACCTAGGGATAATAAACCCAAAAATGTTACAATGGTATTTGACTCGATCATCACTTGATGCACTACAATGGGCCTTTATGAAAACATGATTTGACAGTCTCGGGGGATATGCTTTGGTTAATTTACATGATCTTTACAAAACCATTTTGAAGGATTTATTTAACATTTATTTTGTCTCAAACATTTTCAAATACATGTATTCCAACTACATATATATGGTTATTAATTATTTTATTAAGCAGAAATAATTTTTTAGAATATAATTTTTTTGTTTACATGGAAAGATATTGTAAAATACACCTCATTGAGAATTTTTTCTAAGTATTTATGTTGTTCATTCCATGAAAATTATTCCATGTAATATTTTTTAATGTTATTGAATTAATTAGTCCTGAAATTATGGGTGGGCTCAAAATTATATTTCCCCTTAGTGCACTAATAGGTCTCATGAGACAATTATGATAGGGTAGTGGGAGCATCCTTACCCTTTATGTAATATGTCTGGGAACAAGGACTTGATAGTTTTTTATGGTGTCCAACATTATGTAATTACAATACCCTATGATCATTTATTGTTATATGAGATCTTATTAATTTTTATGTTAGCTATGGATTTATCTTTGCTCTCAATTTCTAATGATATGGCATTAATAAATTTATTTATTCATGCCACCTTTAACTATGATCAGTTATTTGTTATCCTAGTTTTTATTTCTTATTATTTGGGCCTTGGATTTAATTTTTCTCTTAGTTTCATTTGATATAGAATAATTCTGTTTATTTATTTATTCCGTACTACCTATTTTTATAAATACTTCTATTGTACACAACCAGATAACTGAGCATCTCAGCAAACCCTTTATATTGTTTTCAATTTTCCCTTAGGAATCCAAGAGGAGTAATATATATGAAAAATATATTTTAAAGGAGAATAATATTATTTTCATGTTTTTAGATGATGTATTTTTTGTTTCAATTTAATGTAAAACCCATTTATGTATATGGTTTTCTAATGCTGTGAAGTTGTTGGATCCTCTGTATTTTGATCGATGCACCATTTATAATAAGACATCCATCAGTTCCATGGTGCTGTAAAATGATCATGGATAACTTATATTAAAACATAAATATTATTAATTTAAGTAATATATCAATTTAAATGTACTTTTAAGGATAAAGGATATGTGAAAATTTAAGACTAGAGAAATTAATGATTTTTAGGAAAGTTCATGATAATTTCGGGATAGTAATTTAAGGAATATGGTTAAGAGTATGAGGAAACCCAAACTAAAGAAATCTAGATTGATCTAAGAGTTATATTGGTTAACATAAAATTAGACTAGTCTAAAATTTGGATACCTTATAAATTCATAATATGGTCATTCAAAATTTATATAATTTTTAGATATTATTGATCATTAATGTTAACTAATTTTTTTTATTTTAATTTTGGTAATAATAGTTAGTTACTTACATTGTAATTAGGTGTTTGGTAGTTCAATACATGTATTAATCATTTTTTTAACATATTAAATATATTTTATCATGATAAAAATAAGAGCTATGTAAAAATATAAAGGTCAATGTAAAGACTTAAATATTGAGCATGATAATGATAATGCAGTTAGTATTAATGAAATGTTTGGTTATTTTTGGGAATTAGTATTTAAAATATTTTAGTATAGAGACATAGTAATATTTATTAAGAGAAATTGGTTATGTATAACTAGTATGACCTCATATAATTTTCATTTATAAGGTATTTATAATATGACTCTTCTATAGATAAAAATTAAGAAAAAATTTGGTTTTAGTATGTTTTTATCAATGAGTGAAATTGTGAGGACATAATTTTGTTAAGGGTGTAGAATGTGACATCCTAAAATTTTCACTGATTATTTTTGGAATTTTGATTAAGATATATAAATGATAAATAAATGAAATAATTTAAAAATTACTTTATGATATTCATAGAATTATTATATTATGATGAATGTTTTATTATGAGAACTTAGAAATACCTTGAAATTTTATAATAACATTAAACATCATGTGTTTATATGAACTAGTATAACTAGGAACAATAAGAAATGTATAATAGAAACCATCAATATTTTATTTCATTATTTTATAATGTTGCATTAAGTCTACAAAAATTCCTAAAATGATACTAAATATTACACTTGGGGAATATAGAAGGATAAATAAATTAAAATATAAAAATTTGGGTTGCCTCGATCCCCTAGAATCATCCCACTAATGGACAACACTATAATAAAAAATAGAGAGGTAGTTATAAAATATTCCTTTTAGAAATGATTTTGAACCTTGATAGAATCAAAGTAAATGATGAAGAGTAATAATGATGGTTTATTTAAAGGTAAATATGATCATAATCCTTTATTTTTGTGAATTAATACAAATGATCATCATTATAACAATTTGTTAATAAAATATATGGTTATTATTATTATTGGTTATATAGAAAAATTTAAATGATCGTTGATATTAATTAATAAGAAAAAATTGTATTATTTTCAGAGAATATTAATATATTATATTAAAATATGTTTTATGTGGAAGTTTTAAATAAAAATTAATTTCATGAAACAATCTCTTAAAATTATTTTTAAATAAACATATATTTTAATGATGAATTATATTATCTTTATAATAGTGAGAATGTTTATTTTTCAATGAAATTTATAAATATAAACAAATGAGGATATTTATTTAAAATTTAATATTTTCATACTTAAATAATTATATTTTTAAAATAAAATTTATTTTTGGAATCATCATTCCAAAATTATCTTAGTTTCATTTGTTTGGAATTTTTTGAAAAAATTATTGTCTGGAGAAAAATTGAAAATTGTTGAATTATAAAGAACTATGAGTTTATGAAATCAATATTATGCTAGAATGAATAAAAATTTATGTAAAATTTATTAAATTAAAATAATAATAAATATGTAAAAAAATTATTTAAAAAATATTAATTTTAGAATAGAATTTTTTTACTTTACTTTTTTGAACCAGAAATTAGATTTTTGAAATAAAAGTTATTTTTGTTTTGTCTACATTAATTATGTTTTTTTGGGAAGTGTATTCTTATTTTGGAATAAATTCCACTTCCAACCACTTTATCCCATTTAATAAAAATCCCATAAATTGGTTGTAATTGATTAAACCTACAAGTGGTTGGCTTATATATTAGAATAACCTATATTTTAACCCATACCCCCCGTACAAGTATAAATACCCTTTTTCCCTCCTCACTATCCTCAAAAAGACTTTGAGTATGATTTATCTCTTTATTCCCTTATACATAGTCTCTCCATGGTTATTCCATGGTTCTAAGGATCCCCTATCTAGATTTAAGAAGCATCCTTCCAAGGAAAGTGTCTCTAATACTCTTTTTTCCTTTTCAAGTACATTACCTTTGATATCTTGTATTTTTAAATTTCATTTTTACATAACACCATGTATGTTATTCCATGGAATTATATTCCATTTGATATTTTGTAAATTTAATTTTATTTATTACCTCTCATTATATACTTTTCCTAAGCTGTTACTATGTTTAAGTAACTATCTTCAATCCTCCTCTCTTTTTTTCAAGTTCATTAATTTTGTTATATTTTATTTTTGAATTCCATTTTCGTACAAGAATATTCTTGTTATTATATTTTATTATATTTAATTTTATATGTTTTAAATGATATTTTATCTATTTTATCTCATTATATCCCTTTTAAAGTCATTATAATACTAATACTATTCCATAGTCATAAACCCATCCAGAAATTTTGGTAATGTAAAAAGTTTTTGTATTTCCAATAAATTGAATCCTTTTGTAGATATGACAAGTGTATGTGGCTCTAGAATAGTTTTAATTAGTGTTAATAACCTCAAAATGGGTTCATTGGGATTTGACTCATTCATCACCTGGTGCATGACAACAGGCCTTGATATACACTTGGTTTGACACTCCTAGGGAATATGGTTTTGATAATTTAGATTCTCATGATAAAACCATTTTAAAGGATTTATTCATCATTTATTTAGTCTCATAAATTTTAAAATACATATATTCCATCTTAGTATATATGTTTATTAATTATTTGATTGGGGGATAAATAATTGTGTACCATATAATTCTTTCTTCTAGATGGTAAAATATTGTAAGATATACCTCATTGAGAAATTTTGAAAAATATTTATTCCTTTTATTACTTCAATAATAAGCCATGTAATATTTTTTATTGTGGTAGAATGGATTTTACATGAAATAATGGGTGTGTCCAAAAATTACATAGCCCCTTAGTGAACTGGTAGGTCTTATGAGACAATTATATAGGGTAAGAGGAGCATCCTTACCCTTTATGTATTTTTTTTGGAACATGGACTTGAAAGTATTTTTAAAGTGTCTGAAATTATGTATTTCCATCAAAATATGACCAATTATTATTATCTTGGAAATTATTCATTGTTATGTTGTTCATGGATTTATTTAAGCTCTTAATTTGTTACGATATGGAATAAATCAGTTTATTCATTCATGCCTCCTTTCACTATGATCAGTAATTTGTTATCTTGGTTTTTATTCATTATTATGTTTTTTGGGATTTAATTATGCTCTCAGATTCATTTTATATGGAATAAATCAATTCATTTATTTATTCCATACTACCTATTTTTATAAATAATTCCATTATACACAACCCCCTTACTGAGCATCTGATCTCACCATTAATATTGTTTCCTATTTTACACCAAGGATCTATGATAAGTAATATGTATGAAAACATATTTACAAGAATAATAATTACAATTTCTTGTTTTAAAATGATATATTTTTAGTTTTAATATAATGTAAAACACATTTATGTATCTGGTTTTCTAAATCTATTAAGCTGTTGGATTTTCTATATTTTTATATATGCACCATTCTTAATAAAACATCCCTCAGATATAGGGTGATGGATTTGGGGTCATTATAGTTGGTATCAGAGAACAATTTAATAGATTCCTTAGGGACTATATTTATAACAACATACTTAGAACATAATAGGAAAATGATCATTGATAACATATATTTAAACATACAGATTCTTAATTTAAGGAATATATTAAATGATATATACTTTTATGGATAAAGGATATACTAAAATTTAAGATCATAGATTTTAATGATTTTTGAGAAAGTTCATGATAATTTTGGGATTTTTATTTAAGTAATTTGATTAAGAGTATGGGGAAACCCAACCTAAAGAAAACTAGATTGATCCCTGAGTGATATAGGTTTAGTTGAAAGTAGACTAGTCTAAAAATTGGGTACATTATAAATTCATCAAATGGTCATTGAAAATTTATATATATTTTTTAGATATTATCGATTAGTTATAGTCAAATATTTTGTTTTTATTTCAATAATATGAATAATAGGTAGTTACTTACATTATTATTAAGTGGTTGGTAGTTCACTTCATGTATTAATAGTGTTTTTCTTCAACATATTGAATGTATTTTATCAAGATAGAAGGAAAAACCATTTTGAAACACAAATATCAATGTAGGGGTTTATCTCTTAAACATGTGGATGAGGCTATATTTAGTCTTATAGAAAATTTTGTTTATTTTTTGGAATTAGTTTTCATAAGATTTTTTATGGATAAATAGGTAGATATTTTTCGAGAACAATGTTTTTTTAACTAGTATGAAATCATAGAATATTATTTTCCAAGTTATTTAAAGTATGTATCTTATATAAATAAAAATTAGGATAAATTCAGGTTTAGTAAGTTTTTATCAATGAGTAAAATTGTAAGGACAAATTTTTTTTAAAAGGGTATAATGTACACCCTAAAATTTTCAATTAATGTTTTTACAAATTTTTATTAAGAAATATAAATTATAAATACATGTAACAACCCAAAAATTATTTTATATAAATAATAGAATTCATATTTTAAAATTAATTTTTTATTATAAACATTAATTTTAATTTCCATAAGCACTTTAAAACATCATGTGTTGATACACTACTTGAATTTCAGACATTTGCGATGGGTCATTTGTGATGGCCAAATGAGCCATCGCAAATGGTGTCATTTTATTTCATTATGTGCAATGAACAATTTAATTAGTCATAGATAATGGTTTATTTCGATGGAATAAATAATTCTTCACAATTGTTTTAGGAACGCTTTCCCGCCGCCTAGCGTGAAATGTAATCGCGATGATCATTTGTGATGGATAACAAAATCTATCATAAATTCACCTAAGTTTTAGATTATTTGAGATGAAACATAGTGTCTATCGTAAATAATCTTGGTGAAAAACTGTTTGTGACGACATTAAATCTGTCTCAAATAAGCCATCGAAAAAAATCCATCGATTTAACATCGCACATGCAAACTCCTTTCCTTCTTCCTCTCATTTATTTCTTCCTCCCTCTCCCACAACAAACCATACAGCCAGCCATCTTCCCCTAGCTCCGTGCAGCTCCGTTAATTCCATTTTTTTGTATATTCTGGATCAAATATTCAAGTTACGAACTCTTCTTAAATTTTCTGTCAATTTGTTTAGCATATTTGGGTTTATTGTTAAATATACTGATTTGGTCCCCATGTTTATAAATTTATCTGGTTTTCATGTTTTATTTTATATTTAGGATGGATGCAATTATATAAATTTCTACTTTGATTTTAATTTGTTTCATTTTTTTCACTTTTTGGGTTCAATGTCAAATATATTGGTATGACTAAACCAAAAGTTTATAAATTTATCTGATTTTCATGCTTTATTTGGTATTTAGGATCGAGACAATTATATTAATCTCTATTTTTATTTTAATCTAATTCCTATAATTTATTTTAATTGACTTTTAGGAATTCTGATAATTTTTTATTTTTGATATTTATATGTGTTTTGTATATATATATATATATATTTGTGTTTGTGTACCATGTTAATTTTGATATATGTTTGTGTATATATATATATATATCAAAATGTGTTTATATATATATATATATAAATGATTTTAAAAATATGTTTATGGCTTGTGATATATATATATATATACGTATATGTATGTATGTATGTATATTTGTATATATGTTTTTATAAATTTAATATGTAGATCAGCTAAAAAAATTCCAAAATATATTTTATTTTTTTATATTAATTAATAAATCTGTTTATATAAATTATTAAAAATAATACATTCTGATTAATTAACAATTTTTTGATATAAATATTTATAAACAATACATTATGTGTATATACATCTATTAAAATTTTAAAAAACGTGTAATTTTTTTAATATAAATATTTGTATTAAAAAATGTGTAATATTTTTAATATATATATATACACATACATGTATGTATATTAAAATATGAATATATATATATATATATAAGTTTTAAAAAAACATGTAAAGTTTATGATATATATATATATATATTTGATTTATATATTTGTTTTAAAAAACATGCAAAAATATATTTGATTATGAAATCATGTATTATATATATATATATATATTAATATCTTAATATGTATATATAAATATTTTAAAAATAAATGTAAGGTTTAATATATATATATATATATATTTCATATGTATATTTATTTAAAAAAGTCAAAATATATTTTTTGTATTTACATTAATTAGGAAATCGTGATATACATATATATAATTATTATTAATAATTTAATAATAATTTAAATAATTAATATTAATCATTAAATAATTTATAATAATTACTAATTAATTAGTCAATATTATTAATATATATTAAATATTTATGTATGTTTATATCTATGTATATTGATTTAAAGAAAGTTGTCAGAATATTTGTGGTATATTTATATTAATTTAGAAATATTTAAATATATATATATATATATATATATATATATATAATATTAATAATAAATTGTAAATATTAGTGATAATTACAAAATAGTATTTATAATTTGAAAATTTAATGAAATATATGAAAATTTATGTGTGTGTGTGTGCGTGTGTGTATGTATATATATTTGATATGTTAATTTCTTTGAAAAAAACGTGTAAAAAATAATTTGATGTAAATAGATTTGATTATGTGTTATATATATATATATATAATTTATGAAATAAATTGAAATGAGTGTTTTTTAAGAATGATTAGAACATTAATTTAATGAAAACATTTTAACTAAACGTTATTTTTAAGAATTTTTTTATATTAAAAAAAGTTAGAAAATTTGTTTAATAACAAAAAACAAATTAAAATATGTATTATTTATTTAAAACCAAGTTAATAATAATTAGGATAATTTTTCATAATACTTTTTTAAAAAATATCACAATTATAAGTCTTGTTAAAAATTCGTAAAAAATCTTAATTATTAAAAATATATTATTATTTTAAATAATTTATAATATTTAACAATCAATGAGTCATTATAATTAATAATATTTTAATATTATTGATGATTAGAAAATCATAATAATAATTTTTAGAAAAATATAAAAAGAATATAAAAAATATTATGTGTCTCATATGAGACAAAGTTCGAGAGATATTCTAATATTTTCAAAAAATAGTGTGTATCTTATATAATATATTTAATATTATTATTTTATCTACGTCGACCCTCTATGGGCCCCGTAATCCAGTGCTAACCTAGTGCCTCACTCTGATCATATTCCACATAGAATATTTCAAGGTGTTAAAATATAATAATAATTTTCAATTAGTCAAAATGATCTGTAATAATTGTTTTTATTTTGTTGTTTTTTAGATAACTATGGACTCAAGAAGTAGACACTTATATCTATTACGTGATAGTTATTGGATAAATAACTATAAAAATCTAAATGGATCTGGTTTATATCTTGTCTACAATGAAGGTGTTGAATCCTTTATATCATTTTCATTGTCAAATTCAAATTCTATCGCCAATGGAATAATTAAATGTTTGTATTAGAAATGTGTTCTTAGGACATTCACAACATTTGACAATGTTGGGCTTCATCTATTTCGTTCTGGTTTTTGGAAAGATTATATTGTTTGGTATCAACATTGTAACACCCCAGGTAAATAAAGAATATGACATTTTCATATTTATCCAGATTTGTGAATAAAATGTTAATATGTCTTTAAAGGGGACGCTATGCTCGATGGCGTACCCAACACGCAACAATGAGTTTCTTGGGAATCTTACATTGCACTCAAATAATAAAATAATATTATTTTAAATGGTAGTTAACATGTAGCCATTGTATTGGCGGGAATGGATAGAAATAACTAAAATATGATTATGTATGTTTTTAAATATTTTTACATTTATCCAATAAAAGATAAAGGCATAAAATACAGAAAGAATTCAATTTTAGGCGTATATGCCCTAGTTTTCACTAAAGGTTCACTTATCGCCTTTTGATGGCGAACCGTCATTAAATATAGTTTTTTTCACTCTTATAAATTCTATTGGACCAAATAAAACTCTTCTTAAAAATTGGGACATCAAAATTTACTTTGTGTAAATTTTTGGTATCTTTCTGATAAAGTTCATTTTTTAATGAATAGTGTAAAATGTTTTATTTTAATTCAAAACCTCTTTTTAATCGAATTTATTTATATTATTAGATTATCTTTTTAATTGGTTTTAATGTAAAATTAGAATATATTTTTACCATTAAATCCAATAGTGGTTGTTGGAATTAATTTCACTTTGAAATCAGACTTAAACTAGTGTCAATCTTTTGATACTTATTGTTTTATAAAAACACGCTATTTTCTCTGACAGCGGGAATTAATTATTAAATTAATTAATGTGACTTATATGTTTTGAATTTTGTAAAATGGACTTCATTTTTGAATTCAGAATATCAAATATAGCTTAGGATGAATTTTTGGGATTTTTCTGAAAAACTTCAATTTTTGATGAATAGTGAAACCACTAAGTGGTAATCAAGCAAACTGATTTTCCAGTTAAATGAAAGTTTACCACTAATGTGTATTGAATTTTGAAAATCCGACATACATGGTTGTCATTAGTATGTAAAATGTGGTTCAATGGGATGAAAATAAATTTTTGGTGAATAGTAACTTTTTTTCATTAATCGCGATTAGAGGTAATTAGTGTAATTTAAGGTAAAAATGATATTATAAAAATATGAAAACACCATGACACTTGTCCTACCCCTATTGGATGAGTCATGGCCGACCAAGACAACCCATGGGTCGATTTAGGGGACCCTATGGAGCCTCTTGGGTGAGATAATGACTTTAATGCTTTTTTTAAATAAAGGTGAAAATGACACTAACATAAATTGTTTTATTAAAACAATTTTTAGAAGGGGTTATACTAATCATATTTTTCTCTATAAATACTATTTGGAAAGATAAAAATATTTCCTACATCAGGATATTTTTTTTAATAATTTTTAGACATTAAATATATTAATTTAATTACGACATCATGATGATGCAAGGATGACCTCATTAATGAACAGTTTAAATAAAATGAAACGATAATATAAAATCTAAGACCTACACTTGTCCAAAAACTATTGGATGGGAATATTTCTAAGCCTTATCATCTTATCTTAGTAATATATCAATGTGGGACCTTAGAAATTCGAAACACTTTTGAAAATAAAATAATAGTTTCATGATTTCCAAAAGTGCCCCTCCTCTCCTCTTATAAAAGGCCCCCACCTCTACCTCATTTCACACCCTCCTCAAGCCTTTGGCTCAGCCATCCCCTACCCATTTACTCTCTCCAAATCCTTCTCCTCATCCTAGAGGATTCCCTTTGGGCATAATCCTTTCAAAGGAAGCCTTTAGGCTCAAATCAAAAGGAGTTACACTTTTAAAGGTAAATCATTCTCTCATGTTCATTTGTTTTATTTTGCTTCTCCAACCCCATAAACTCTTTTTATTTACTTGTTTTGTAACAAAACCAGTATCTTCAATATACTAGGATGTTGTTATAATATTTATTCGAGCTACACTCTCACACAACTACATCAAATGGTTAAAGAACATACGGCTTCCGTGGATGGCAAAATTCTGCCTCCCGAAACGATGATTGTTCAACACTCATATAACACCTTCAAAGGTGGCCATTTAGATGACACTATATTTATATATGATATATAATATGTTTATGTTTTACTTAATATTCTGTATTTTCATTTGATTCATACCTTTATGGTTTCCATTGTGGGTAAACACGATAATTTCATTTTAGGAAGTGCGGACTACCGCCCCCTCAAAGTGATTTGATTCGTTAATGCCATACGTGGAACGTATAAAGGATGGATTTAAAGTTATTATATATATTATGTTATAATGTAATTATAATATACCTCTATATCATTATTATTTATTTCCATTAAAGTATGAGATGGAAATTAAAGTAGCGTTCATGCGTACGTACGACTTACCGTCTCCATGAACGGTGCATTTCATTTCTTATCCCCAAATGTAATGTACTATTATAAGTACATGTATATAATGGATATATATGATGAATGATACATATAAATGATGAATATAATTCTGGAATTAAAATATAAATACCTCTCATTTAGTTTTAATTCCATTAATATGACAAAGAAATGAAAGTAGCGTTCATGCGTACGTACGGCTTACCATCTCCATGAACGGTGCATTTCATTTATTACCTCTAAATGATTATGTAATATTATAAATACATGTGTATTCTGGATATATATGATATATATGATATCCAAATCATGAATATAATTCTGGATATAACGAACCCTTGACCACACAAACAACATGTAATTGTAAGAATTCCATTTTCGACTTAAGAACCAAATATCGAAAAAACAAACATTATTAACTTAAATGATTACATAACGTTTATAACATTGAAATAAGTGATATAAAAGGAATAATTAACTTTAAGAAGGTTCATAATAAAGTAGAAATTAACTCAATTTTATTATTCAGGACGTTAATGAACGATCGAGTCAAGTCGGACCTGGGGTAAGGGATCTTACTCCTCTCTTTCTTTTTAAGTACACTCTTTTATGTCATTCCATCTAAAGCTCATCTTTCTTGTTATTGGGATGTTATTTTATATTACACTTACTATAATTTTTATGTTCATGTGATGAGAGACCTTATTCTCTCTCATCAATCCATTTTGGAAGTTTTGAGTGGCACCGTTAGACTGCCGAATTTTCGTAAGAGATCCAACCTCTCCCTTTCTTTTTAAGTACTCTCTTTTATGTCACTTATTTTACGCTCCTATTTGTTATGTTGGGGGATGTTATTTTGTATTCATCTTTATGTAAACTTTATGTTGATATGATGAGAGACCCTATTTCCTCTCATTAATCCATTTTGGATGTTTTAAGTGGCGCTGTTATGCTGCCGAGTTTTCATAAGGGATTTTTCATCTCACTTTTATTCCCGTGAGATTTATGCTACATTTTCCACAATTTCCTTTGAGTGGTGTATGTACTTCCCATTATTATACACTTTTTGTAGTATAATTTCATTTATGGGTATTCACATGTTCATTGTATGACCCTTCTTCCATGGGTTGTACGTTTCGAAAGTTACCCAACTCAGTAAGGGGACCTTTCACCCTCCTCTTTTTTAAAAGACTTATTTTGTTATGTCTTTTAATTCACATACTATTGTGTTGGGATATGTTCTTTTATATCCTTATTGATGTAAATTTTATGTCCAAGTGATGAGATGCCCTTTTTATCTCTCATCAACTCATTTTCTGAATTTTGAAGTGACGCCGTTAGGCTGTCTAATTATTACAAGGGAACTTCTTAACCCAATTTCGATTCATTGGGATAAGCTTGTAATCCTTGAATATGTCGTTCTATGAATATGTGTGAATAACCTCTGATTGTTTTACACTTAATACCCACTTATATTTTGTGTATTAGTTTGTCACACATAATTATGTAATTGATTTATCCTTAATCCAAGGATACCTTCTTTATATGGGACTTCATCTCAATCTCCTTTCATTGAGGCATATTTTATTTTATACACAACTTTCTTTTATACGGTGTATAAACCCCTTTGAATTTTATGTTTATTCAAAAGGAATATTTTTTATACGAAGCGTTTACTAAACGACAAAAGGGAATGTTTTTGTCGTACGTATGCGAGACAACGACTTCTCTGCCGTCGTGACCGTTATTTGAGTTTTGACTTCCTCTACAAGCCATACCTTCTTTTTAAAAGAAAAATAAATACCATGTTTTAATTTTCTTTTTTTTTTTGGTATCGAAAATGGTTTTCATAATGTTTTTATATCAATGTGTTGTATTGATATCTTGTGATTGAAAGGTGGGAATGTTATGTTTCCTTTATGCATGTTTTATGTGATATGATTATGTTGAGGTTCTTGGGAATTATTATGAAAACGAGTGGTTCCGTGATAAACTAAGGGTGGGTGAGCCCGATATAGCTCTCCAATGCATTGGGTAACGCGAAGGATTGAAACATTAAGGTTTCTCCGAAGAGATTTAGGGAATATACTGTGATGGGTATTCCAAAACGTAACCAAGTCGGTTACTCCCTACGTAAGAATGTTATGAATGCCTCAAGTTACCTTTTATGTCGTATTATTTCTATGATTTATTCATGATTTGATGAGGTATGTTAAAGTTCCTATGCTTTATGGGTAAAGTATGATTTCATTCTTATGTATATATGAACTCATGTTTCCTTTCCATATTTTTATAACCCTTACTGTGCTTTTTATGCTCATCCCAAGTTTTTGAATTGTTTTTCACAGGTCAAGGGAAAGGTACATGATGTGATGATAGTGTCAAGGATGTTTAAAGAAAGAATCCGTCTTTTACTTTAAATATGTTTCCGTTGATGGGAAGAATGAATACTGTCTTTTATGTAACCACTTTTTTTAAATGTGGAATGTAATGCAAGTTTCATGATCTAATTCTCTAAAACTCTAAACCTGGAAAGATCCTCAATGTGTAATCTTGTAATAACTCAAGATTAAGTAAGGTTTAAGGCTGGGGCCTTATAGTTGGTATTAGAGGTCGGTTTAGATAACTTTAGAGGATAGGGTATTCTTTAAGCATAAATGACATTACCATAATGGTTAGGATTTCAGAAAGAGTCCTAGTTTTAGATAAAGTGAATGAGTAAGTATATCTTAGTGCTTATCTTACTCATTAGTACATGATGGTTTTGTTGATATACTCACACTGACCTTTTTGGTTTTAGTAAATGGCTGGATCTAGCAGGCACCAAAGTGACAATTGGTTTGAAGGAAACTGTGGTGGTTCTTTGAATAAGAGACTGGATGAAATGGGGTATTCAATGAGGAAACTCGTGGTTGTTCTAAACCAACTATCAAGGAGTCATGATCAACCACTTGAACCTTGGTATGTTCTGTAATGCATCATGTACGAGATGACCAATCGATGTGGAAGTTCAGCTAATAATTATAAAGGTAACAATTAGAGTTTATATGATCCATACTTTTGAGGTAATTATGGGTTATTATATGATATGCTGGAAAATGAAAGGCATGAGATAAACTTGAGGTTAAAATATGTTATGATCATTTTTGATGATTTTATCTCTTTTTGGGGAATTATTTAAGAATTATATAGTTTTGGAAAAAGGACAACACGCAGACTGTGTGACAACCCGTCGCGTCAGACAAAGCTGTGGGAATCGAACCCACAACCAAAGTGCAACTGGTATTTATCGCCTACCACTGTACTACGTGAAGTCCCTGGTTAGTTTGACTGATTCCTTTTAGTTAGATGATTTTATGAATTAAGAGTAAGTTGATTTTGGGTTATTTATGAAAATGATTAACCTATCATGGAGGATATGTGATTAGGTTAATTACTTTTCAATACGATACTTTAGGAGCAACTGATGTTGTTTGGAGATAAATGTTACGATTTAACTTGGAAGACTATGTGAATAAATCCTTAAAATATTTGGGTTTCAATCTTAGATTGGTTTACTTTGAAGAATTTTATGGAAAAATTGGTTATCGAATGGTCCTCGTTGAACTTTGGGTTTTGTTGGACAAATTTTGGAGATTAAGTATAGATTTTCTTTTTATAAAGGGTTATCCTTTTCTGGATTATCTGATCATGTACTAACCTTTTTGGTTTTGGTTTTGGTTAGAGTCTAAAGACATGGGAAGTATATAGTTCTCTATTGTGGATTAGGTGATTCTCTAGAAGTTGATTATAGTACTCTTAATGCGAACAAGTCTCCCTAAATACTCGTCTTTTGGAAAAAAATATGAGTTTGATTAAGGAATCTAGTAAAAGTTGAAAGTCAACCTGATAAGTGATTATGTTTCCTTATTAATAAATTCCTCAATAAAAAGTAACTTAAAAAAATTATTTTGTCTATTAACTTTTCCTACTGGGGAATCGAATACCGTTTAACCCATCACAAGTTTGTGATTTTCTCATGGTTAACTTTCTCCTAAACATGTTTTCTATCACTCTCCATCAGAACATGACCCTTTGCTTTTTCTTCCATGTCCATGTTTTCCTACGTGGAATCCTAGTATGGGTTAACTCGGGTTACCTTTGTACTTATCATTCTTTATTTTAAAGTGATTTTTTTACCGACTCTTGTTCCGATGTGGGACTTTCAAGGATGTTTCCAAGCTCAATTTTAAAAATTGCGAGGACGCAATTCTCAAAAGGGGGGAAGGATGTAACAACCTAGGTAAATAAAGAATATGACATTTTCATATTTATCCATATTTGTGAATAAAATATTAATATGTATTTAAAGGGGATGCTATGCCGGATGGCGTACCCAACACGCAACAACGAGTTTCTTGGGAATCTTACGTTGCACTCAAATAATAAAATAATATTATTTTAAATGGTAGTTAACATGTAGCCATTGTATTGGCGGGAATGGATAGAAATAACTAAAATATGATTATATATGTTTTTAAATATTTTTACATTTATCCAATAAAAGATAAAGGCATAAAATACAGAAAGAATTCAATTTTAGGCGTATATGCCCTAGTTTTCACTAAAGGTTCACTTATCGCCTTTTGATGGCGAACCGTCATTAAATATATTTTTGTTCACTCTTATACATTCTATTGGACCAAATAAAACTCTTCTTAAGAATTGGGACATCAAAATTTACTTTGTGTAAATTTTTGGTATCTTTCTGATAAAGTTCATTTTCTAATGAATAGTGTAAAATGTTATATTTTAATTCAAAACCTCTTTTTAATATAATTTATTTATATGATTAGATTATCTTTTGAATTGGTTTAAAAGTGAAATTATAATATATTTTTACCATTAAATCCAATAGTGGTCGTTGGAATTAATTTCACTTTGAAATCAAACTTAAACTAGTGTCAATCTTTTGATACTTATTATTTTATAAAAACACACTATTTTCTCTGACAGCGGGAATTAATTATTAAATTAATTAATGTGACTTATATGTTTTGAATTTTGTAAAATGGACTTCATTTTTGAATTCGGAAAATCAAATATAGCTTAGGGTGAAGTTTTGGGATTTTTCTGAAAAACATCAAATTTTGATGAATAGTGAAACCACTAAGTGGTAATCAAGCAAACTGATTTTTCAGTTAAATGAAAGTTTACCACTAATGTGTATTGAATTTTTAAAATCCAACATACATGGTTGTCATTAGTATGTAAAATGTGGTTCAATGGGATGAAAATAAATTTTTGGTGAATAGTAACTTTTTTTCATTAATCGCGATTAGAGGTAATTAGTGTAATTTAAGGTAAAAATGATATTATAAAAATATGAAAACACCATGACACTTGTACTACCCCTATTGGATGAGTCATGGCCGACCAAGACAACCCATGGGTCGATTTAGGGGACCCTATGGAGCCTCTTGGGTGAGATAATGACTTTAATGCTTTTTTTTAAATAAAGGTGAAAATGACACTAACATAAATTGTTTTACTAAAACAATTTTTAGAAGGGGTTATACTAATCATATTTTTGTCTATAAATACTATTTGGAACGATAAAAAGATTTCCTACATCAGTATATTTTTGTTATATTTTTTAGACATTAAATACATTAATTTAATTATGACATCATGATGATGCAAGGATGACCTCATTAATGAACAGTTTAAATAAAATGAAACGATAATATAAAATCTAAGACCTACACTTGTCCAAAAACTATTGGATGGGAATATTTCGAAGACTTATCATATTATCTTTGAAATATATCAATGTGGGACCTTATAAATTCGAAACACTTTTGAAAATAAAATAATAGTTTCATGATTTCCAAAAGTGCCACTCCTCTTCTCTTATAAAAGGCCCCCACCTCTACCTCATTTCACACCCTCCTCAAGCCTTTGGCTCAGCCATCCCCTTCCCATTTACTCCCTCCACATACTTCTCCTCGTCCTAGAGGATTCCCTTGGGGCAGAATCCTTTCAAAGGAAGCCTTTAGGATCAAATCAAAAAGGAGTTACACTTTTAAAGGTAGTTCATTCTCTCATGTTCATTTGTTTTATTTTGCTTCTCCAACCCCATAAAATCTTTTTATTTACTTATTTTGTAACAAAAACAGTATCTTAAATATACTATGATATTTTCATAAGATTTATTCAAGCTACACTCTCACACAACTACATCAAATGGTTAAATAACATACGGTTTCCGTGGATGGCGAAATTCTGCCTCCCGAAACGATGATTGTTCAACACTCATATAACACCTTCAAAGGTGGCCATTTAGATGACACTATATTTATATATGATATATAATATGTTTATGTTTTACTTAATCTTATGTATTTTCATTTGTTTCATACCTTTATGGTTTCCATTGTGGGTAAACACGATAATTTCATTTTAGGAAGTGCGGACTACCGCCCCCTCAAAGTGATTTGATTCGTTAATGCCATACGTGGGACGTATAAAGGATGGATTTAAAGTTATTATATATATATATGATGTTATAATGGAATTATAATATACCTCTATATCATTATTATTTCTTTCCATTAAAGTATGAGATAGAAATAAAAGTAGCGTTCATGCGTACGTACGGCTTACCGTCTCCATGAACGGTGCATTTCATTTCTTATCCCCAAATGTAATGTACTATTATAAGTACATGTATATAATGGATATATATGATGAATGATACATATAAATGATGAATATAATTCTGGAATTAAAATATACATACCTATCATTTAGTTTTAATTCCATTAATATGACAAAGAAATGAAAGTAGCGTTCATGCGTACGTACGGCTTACCGTCTCCATGAACGATGCATTTCATTTCTTACCTCTAAATGATTTTGTAATATTATAAATACATGTGTATTCTGGATATATATGATATATATGATATCCAAATCATGAATATAATTCTGGATATAATGAACCTTTGACCACACAAACAACATGTAATTGTAAGAAGTCCATTTTCGACTTAAGAACCAAATATCGAAAAAACAAACATTATTAACATAAATGATTACATAATGTTTATAAAATTGAAATAAGTGATATAAAAGGAATAATTAAATTTAATAAGGTTCATAAGAAATTATAAATTAACTCAAGTTTATTATTCAGGATGTTAAAAAACCATCGAGTCAAGTCGGACCTGAGGTAAGGGATCTTACTCCTCTCTTTCTTTTTAAGTACACTCTTTTATGTCATTCCCTCTAAAGCTCATCTTTCTTGTTATTGGGATGTTATTTTATATTACACTTACTGTAATTTTTATGTTCATGTGATGAGAGACCCTATTCTCTCTCATCAATCCATTTTGGAAGTTTTGAGTGGCACCGTTAGGCTGCCGAATTTTCGTAACAGATCCAACCTCTCCCTTTCTTTTTAAGTACTCTCTTTTATGTCACTTCTTTTAAGCTCCTCTTTGTTATGTTGGGGGATGTTATTTTGTATTCCTCTTTCTGTAAACTTTATGTTGATATGATGAGAGACCCTATTTCCTCTCATCAATCCATTTTGGAAGTTTTAAGTGGCGCTGTTATGCTGTCGAGTTTTCTTAAGGGATTTTTCATCTCACTTTTATTCCCGTGAGATTTATGCTACATTTGACACAATTTCCTTTGAGTGGTGTATGTACTACCCATCATTATACACTTTTTGTAGTATAATTTCATTTATGGGTATTCACATCTTCATTGTATGACCCTTATTCCATGGGTTGTACATTTCGAAAGTTACCCAACTCGGTAAGGGGACCTTTCACCCTCCTCTTTTTTAAAAGACTTATTTTGTTATGTCTTTTAATTCACATACTATTATGTTGGGATATGTTCTTTTATATCCTTATTGATGTAAATTTTATTTCCAAGTGATTAGATGCCCTTTTTATCTCTCATCAACTCTTTTTCTGAATTTTGAAGTGACGCCGTTAGGCTGTCTAATTATTGCAAGGGAACTTCTTAACCCAATTTCGATTCTTTAGGATAAGCTTGTACTCCTTGAATATGTCGTTCTATGAATATGTTTCAATAGCCTCTGATTGTTTTACACTTAATACCCACTTTTATTTGGTGTATTAGTTTGTCACACATAATTATGTAATTGATTTATCCTTAATCCAAGGATACCATCTTTATATGGGACTTCGTCTCAATCTCCTTTCATTGAGGCATATTTTATTTTATACACAACTTTCTTTTATACGGTGTATAAACCCCTTTGACTTTTACGTTTATTCAAAAGGAATATTTTTTATACGAAGCGTTTACTAAACGACAAAAGGGAATGTTTTTGTCGTACGTATGCGAGACAACGACTTCTCCGCCGTCGTGACCGTTATTTGAGTTTCGGCTTCCTCTACAAGCCATACCTTCTTTTTAAAAGAAAAATAAATACCATGTTTTACTTTTATTTTATTTTGGTATCGAAAATGGTTTTCATAATTTTTTTATATTAATGTGTTGTATTGATATCTTGTGATTGAAAGGTGGGAATGTTATGTTTCCTTTATGCATGTTTTATGTGATATGATTATGTTGAGGTTCTTGGGAATTATTATGAAAACGGGTGGTTCCGTGATAAACTAAGGGCGAGTGAGCCCGATATAGCTCTCCAATGCATTGGGTAATGCGAAGGAGTGAAACGTTAAGGTTTCTCCGAAGAGATTTAGGGAATATACTGTGATGGGTATTCCAAAACGTAACCAAGTGGGTTACTCCCTACGTATGAATGTTATGAATGCCTCAAGTTACCTTTTATGTATTATGATTTCTTTGATTTATTCATGATTTGATGAGGTATGTCAAAGTGCCTATGCTTTATGGGTAAAGTATGATTTCATTCGTATTTATATATGAACTCATGTTTCCTTTCCATATTTTTATAACCCTTACTGAGCTTTTTATGCTCATCCCAAGTTTTTGAAATGTTTTTCATAGGTCAAGGGAAAGGTACATGATGTGATGATATTGTCAAGGATGTGTCAAGAAAGAATCCGTGTTTTATTTTAAATATGTTTCCGTTGATGGGAAGAATGAATACTGCCTTTTATGTAACCACTTTGTTTAAATGTGGAATGTAATTCAAGTTTCATGATCTAATTCTCTAAAACTCTAAACCTGAAATGATCCTCAATGTGTAATCTTGTAATAACTCAAGATTAAGTAAGGTTTAAGGTTGGGGCCTTATAGTTGGTATCAGAGGTCGGTTTAGATAACTTTAGAGGTTAGGGTATTCTTTAAGCATAAATGACATTACCATAATGGTTAGGATTTCAGAAAGAGTCCTAGTTTTAGATAAAGTGAATGAGTAAGTATATCTTAGTGTTTATCTTACTCATTAGTACATGATGGTTTTTTTGATATACTCACACTGACCTTTTTGGTTTTAGTAAATGTCTGGATCTAGCAGGAACCAAAGTGACAATTGGTTTGAAGGAAACTGTGGTGGTTCTTTGAATAAGAGACTGGATGAAATGGGGTATTCAATGAGGAAACTCGTGGTTGTTCTAAACCAACTATCAAGGAGTCATGATCAACCACTTGAACCTTGGTATGTTCTGTAATGCATCATGTATGAGATGCCCAATCGATGTGGAAGTTCAGGTAATAATTATAAAGGTAACAATTAGAGTTTATATGATCCATACTTTTGAGGTAATTATGGGTTATTATATGATATGCTGGAAAATGAAAGGCATGAGATAAACTTGAGGTTAAAATATGTTATGATCATTTTTGATGATTTTATCTCTTTTTGGGGAATTATTTAAGAATTATATAGTTTTGGAAAAAGGACAACACGTAGACCGTGTGACAACCTGTCGCGTCGGACAAAGATGTGGGAATCGAACCCACAACCAAAGTGCAACTAGTATTTATCGCCTACCACTGTACTACATGAAGTCCCTGGTTAGTTTGACTGATTCCTTTTAGTTAGATGATTTTATGAATTAAGTGTAAGTTGATTTTGGGTTATTTATGAAAATGATTAACCTATCATGGAGGATATATGATTAGGTTAATTACTTTTCAATACGAGACTTTAGGAGCAACTGATGTTGTTTGGAGATAAATGTTACGATTTAACTTGGAAGACTATGTGACTAAATCCTTCAAATATTTGGGTTTCAATCTTAGATTGGTTTACTTTGAAGAATTTTATGGACAAATTGGTAATCGAATGGTCCTCGTTGAACTTTGGGTTTTGTTGGACAAATTTTGGAGATTAAGCATAGATTTTCTTTTTATAAAGGGTTATCCTTTTGTGGATTATCTGATCATGTACTAACCTTTTCGGTTTTGGTTTTGGTTAGAGTCTAAAGAAATGGGAAGTATATAGTTCTATATTGTGGATTAGGTGATTCTCTAGAAGTTGATTATAGTACTCTTAATGTGAACAAGTCTCCCTAAATACTCGTCTTTTGGAAAAAAAATATGAGTTTTATTAAGGAATCTAGTAAAAGTTGAAAGTCAACCTGATAAGTGATTATGTTTCCTTATGAATAAATTCCTCAATAAAAAGTAACTTAAAACAAAAATGTTGTCTATTAACATTTCCTACTGGGGAATCGAATACCGTTTAACCCATCACAAGTTTGTGATTTTCTCATGGTTAACTTTCTCCTAAACATGTTTTCTATCACTCTCCATCAGAACATGACCCTTTGCTTTTTCTTCCATGTCCAAGTTTTCCTACATGGAATCCTAGTTTGGGTTAACTCGGGTGACCTTTGTACTTATCATTCTTTATTTTAAAGTGATTGTTTTACCGACTCTTGTTCCGATGTGGGACTTTCAAGGATGTTTCCAAGCTCAATTTTAAAAATTGCGAGGACGCAATTCCCAAAAGGGGGGAAGGATGTAACACCCCAGGTAAATAAAGAATATGACATTTTCATATTTATCCATATTTGTGAATAAAATATTAATATGTATTTAAAGGGGACACTATGCTCGATGGCGTACCCAACACGCAACAACGAGTTTCTTGGGAATCTTACGTTGCACTCAAATAATAAAATAATATTATTTTAAATGGTAGTTAACATGTAGCCATTGTATTGGAGGGAATGGATAGAAATAACTAAAATATGATTATATATGTTTTTAAATATTTTTACATTTATCCAATAAAAGATAATGGCATAAAATACAGAAAGAATTCAATTTTAGGCGTATATGCCCTAGTTTTCACTAAAGGTTCACTTATCGCCTTTTGATGGAGAACTGTCATTAAATATAGTTTTGTTCACTCTTATACATTCTATTGGACCAAATAAAACTCTTCTTATGAATTGGGACATCAAAATTTACTTTGTGTAAATTTTTGGTATCTTTCTGATAAAGTTCATTTTTTAATGAATAGTGTAAAATGTTGTATTTTAATTCAAAACCTATTTTTAATCTAATTTATTTATATGACTAGATTATCTTTTTAATTGGTTTTAAAGTGAAATTATAATATATTTTTACCATTAAATACAATAGTGGTCGTTGGAATTAATTTCACTTTGAAATCAGACTTAAACTAGTGTCAATCTTTTGATACATATTGTTTTATAAAACACGCTATTTTCTCTGACAACGAGAATTAATTATTAAATTAATTAATGTGACTTATATGTTTTGAATTTTGTAAAATTTACTTAATTTTTGAATTCGGAATATCAAATATAGCTTAGGGTGATTTTTTGGGATTTTTCTGAAAAACTTCAAATTTTGATGAATAGTGAAACCACTAAGTGGTAATCAAGCAAACTGATTTTTCAGTTAAATGAATGTTTACCACTAATGTGTATTGAATTTTGAAAATCCGACATACATGGTTTTCATTAGTATGTAAAATGTGGTTCAATGGGATGAAAATAAATTTTTGGTGAATAGTAACTTTTTTTCATTAATCGCGATTAGAGGTAATTAGTGTAATTTGAGGTAAAAATGATATTATAAAAATATGAAAACACCATGACACTTGTCCTACCCCTATTTTATGAGTCATGGACGACCAAGAAAACCCATAGGTCGATTTAGGGGACCCTATGCAGCCTCTTGGGTGAGATAATGACTTTAATGCTTTTTTTAAATAAAGGTGAAAATGACACTAACATAAATTGTTTTACTAAAACAATTTTTATAAGGGGTTATAATAATCATATTTTTGTATATAAATACTCTTTGGAAAGATAAAAAGATTTCCTACATCAGGATATTTTTGTTATAATTTTTAGACATTAAATAAATTAATTTAATTACGACATCATGATGATACAAGGATGACCTCATTAATGAACAGTTTAAATAAAATGAAACGATAATATACAATATAAGACCTACACTTGTCCAAAAACTATTGGATGAGAATATTTAGAAGACTTATAATCTTATCTTATAAATATATCAATGTGGGACCTTATAAATTCGAAACACTTTTGAAAATAAAATAATAGTTTCATGATTTCCAAAAGTGCCCCTCCTCTCCTCTTATAAAAGGCCCCCACCTCTACCTCATTTCACACCCTCCTCAAGCCTTTGGCTCGGCCATCCCCTGCCCATTTACTCTCTCCACATCCTTCTCCTCATCCTATAGGATTCCCTTTGGGCATAATCCTTTCAAAGGAAGCCTTTAGGCTCAAATTAAAAGGAGTTAAACTTTTAAAGGTAATTCATTCTCTCATGTTCATTTGTTTTATTTTGCTTCTCCAACCCCATAAACTCTTTTTATTTACTTCTTTTGTAACAAAACCACTATCTTCAATATACTAGGATGTTGTTATAAGATTTATTCGAGATAAACTCTCACACAACTACATCAAATGGTTAAAGAACATACGGTTTCCGTGGATGGCAAAATTCTGCCTCCCGAAACGATGATTGTTCAACACTCATATAACACCTTCAAAGGTGGCCATTTAGATGACACTATATTTATATATGATATATAATATGTTTATGTTTTACTTAATCTTCTGTATTTTCATTTGTTTCATACCTTTATGGTTTCTATTGTGGGTAAACACGATAATTTCATTTTAGGAAGTGCGGACTACCGCCCCCTCAAAGTGATTTGATTCGTTAATGCCATACGTGGGATGTATAAAGGATGGATTTAAAGTTATTATATATATGATGTTATACTGGAATTATAATATACCTCTATATCATTATTATTTCTTTCCATTAAAGTATGAGATAGAAATGAAAGTAGTGTTCATGCGTACGTACGGCTTACCATCTCCATGAACGGTGCATTTCATTTCTTATCCCCAAATGTAATGTACTATTATAAGTACATGTATATAATTGATATATATGATGAATGATACATATAAATGATGAATATAATTCTGGAATTAAAATATACATACCTCTCATTTAGTTTTAATTCCATTAATATGACAAAGAAATGAAAGTAGTGTTCATGCGTACGTACGGCTTACCGTCTCCATGAATGGTGCATTTCATTTCTTACCTCTAAATGATTATGTAATATTATAAATACATGTTTATTCTGGATATATATGATATATATGATATCCAAATCATGAATATAATTCTGGATATAATGAACCTTTGACCACACAAACAACATGTAATTGTAAGAAGTCCATTTTCGACTTAAGAACCAAATATCGAAAAAACAAACATTATTAACTTAAATGATTACATAATGTTTATAACATTGAAATAAGTGATATAAAAGGAATAATGAACTTTAAGAATGTTCATAATAAAGTAGAAATTAACTCAAGTTTATTATTCAGGACGTTAAATAACGATCGAGTCAAGTCGGACCTGAGGTAAGGGATCTTACTCCTCTCTTTCTTTTTAAGTACACTCTTTTATGTCATTCCCTCTAAAGCTCATCTTTCTTGTTATTGGGATGTTATTTTATATTACACTTACTGTAATTTTTATGTTCATGTGATTATAGACCCTATTCTCTCTCATCAATCCATTTTGGATGTTTTGAGTGGCACCGTTAGGCTGCCGAATTTTCGTAAGAGATCCAACCTCTCCCTTTCTTTTTAAGTACTCTCTTTTATGTCACTTCTTTTAAGCTCCTCTTTGTTATGTTGGGGGATGTTATTTTGTATTACTATTTCTGTAAACTTTATGTTGATATGATGAGAGACCCTATTTCCTCTCATCAATCCATTTTTGAAATTTTAAGTGGCGCTGTTATGCTGCCGAGTTTTCGTAAGGGATTTTTCATCTCACTTTTATTCCCGTGTGATTTATGATACATTTGCCACAATTTCCTTTGAGTGGTGTATGTACTGCCCATTATTATACACTTTTGTAGTATAATTTCATTTATGGATATTCACATCTTCATTGTATGACCCTTCTTCCATGGGTTGTACGTTTTGAAAGTTACCCAACTCGGTAAGGGGACCTTTCACCCTCCTCTTTTTTAAAAGACTTATTTTGTTATGTCTTTTAATTCACATACTATTATGTTGGGATATGTTCTTTTATATCCTTATTGATGTAAATTTTATGTCCAAGTGATGATATGCCCTTTTTATCTCTCATCAACTCTTTTTCTGAATTTTGAAGTGACGCCGTTAGGCTGTCTAATTATTGCAAGGGAACTTCTTAACCCAATTTCGATTCTTTGGGATAAGCTTGTACTCCTTGAATATGTCGTTCTATGAATATGTGTGAATAAACTCTGATTGTTTTACACTTAATACCCACTTATATTTGGTGTATTAGTTTGTCACACATAATTATGTAATTGATTTATCCTTAATCCAAGGATACCATCTTTATATGGGACTTCGTCTCAATCTCCTTTCATTGAGGCATATTTTATTTTATACACAACTTTATTTTATACGGTGTATAAACCCCTTTGAATTTTACGTTTATTCAAAAGGAATATTTTTTATACAAAGCGTTTACTAAATGACAAAAGGGAATGTTTTTGTCGTACGTATGCGAGACAACGACTTCTCCGCCGTCGTGACCGTTATTTGAGTTTCGGCTTCCTCTACAAGCCATTCCTTCTTTTTAAAAGAAAAATAAATACCATGTTTTACTTTTATTTTATTTTGGTATCGAAAATTGTTTTCATAATTTTTTTATATCAATGTGTTGTATTGATATCTTGTGATTGAAAGGTGGGAATGTTATGTTTCCTTTATGCATGTTTTATGTGATATGATTATGTTGAGGTTCTTGGGCATTATTATGAAAACTGGTGGTTTCGTGATAAACTAAGGGCAGGTGAGCCCGATATAGCTCTCCAATGCATTGGGTAACGCGAAGGAGTGAAACTTTAAGGTTTCTCCGAAGAGATTTAGGGAATATACTGTGATGGGTATTCCAAAATGTAACCAAGTGGGTTACTCCCTACGTAAGAATGTTATTAATGCCTCAAGTTACCTTTTATGTCTTATGATTTCTATGATTTATTCATGATTTGATGAGGTATGTTAAAGTGCCTATGCTTTATGGGTAAAGTATGATTTCATTCTTCTATATATATGAACTCATGTTTCCTTTCCATATTTTTATAACCCTTACTGAGCTTTTTATGCTCATCCCATGTTTTTGAAATGTTTTTCACAGGTCAAGGGAAAGGTACATGATGTGATGATAGTGTCAAGGATGTGTCAAGAAAGAATCCGTGTTTTATTTTAAATATGTTTCCGTTGATGGGAAGAATGAATACTGTCTTTTATGTAACCACTTTGTTTAAATGTGGAATGTAATGCAAGTTTCATGATCTAATTCTCTAAAACCATAAACCTGAAAAGATCCTCAATGTGTAATCTTGTAATAACTCAAGATTAATTAAGGTTTAAGGTTGGGGCCTTATAAACATGGTGAAAATAGTTTAGTAGAAAATAATTTTTTGGTTGCAGATCTATCATTTAAGAATTTAATATATGAGGTGGATGGTCCTTCTATTCCCAAAACAACAACTCAGAATGACATTCCAAATCCTGAATTTGAACGTTCTTAGTTTTACAATTTTTTGAAATCCGCTGAGGAGGCCTTATATCCAATATTCCAAATGAGAAAACATGAATCTATTACAAAATTCATGGATATTAAATATGATTTTAGAATGTCTAATATTTGTTTCGATCATATTTTATCGTTGATTAAGTCGTTGTTTCCTGATGGAAATAAATTACCTGCATGTTTCTATGAAAGTAAAAGGTTGGTTTAGAATTTGGGTATAAGTTATCAAAATATCCATGCATGTTCAAATGAGGGAATCTTATATTATTGTGAATATGAATATTTGGTTAATTTTCCAACATGTGGAGAATAGAGGTATAAAGAGGCCCAATAAGGAAAGTCCAGAGTTCCTGTGAAACAGTTGAGATATTTTCCAATTCCACCTTATTTATAGCATTAATTTATTTCTCACAGCACATTTAGATTTATGACATGGAATAAATAAAATATTTTCATCATATAAAGCTTAAATAATCTATTTTATGGTCACTCATGTAAACATTTATCACTGGGCCTTTCTACTAATTGTTTTTTTCCATTTGGTGCTTATGGTAGTCAACATTCTTGTTGGCCTGTTTTCATTACTACTTACAAATTTCCTCTATTGATGTTGATGAAGGAACCATATATATATTTGATGGTGTCAATTACAGGAAATCCAAAGAATAATACTGTTTTTTATTTGGAACCACTAATTGATGAGTTAATTTGATTATGGAACAACAGTGTGACTACATTTGATATAACTGCAAATCAGAATTTTATATTGATGGTTTCATTAATATGGGAAATCATTGACTTTACAACGTATGGTATGTTATCTGGATGGAGCAAACATGGTCTAAAATTATGTCTATACTACATGTATGAGAAAAAATATTTTATGCCTTGTAATGGTATAGAAGATAGTTATTTTGACTGTTGTTAGAGATTTCTTCCTCCAGATCACCCTTTTCAAAGAAACAGAATATATTTTACAAAAGGTCGAATTGAAATAGACGCACCTCTAGCAGTGATCTCAGGTAATCATGTAAAATATATTGTCTCTACATTACGTCATTTTACTTTTGGACCAACCATAAATGACCAAAAGATAAATGGTTTTAGGAGAGATCATAATTAGGTAAAGTAGTGTATTTTTTGGGACCTTCCATATTGATCTAATTTGTTGGTTCATCACATGATAGATGTAATGCATATTGAGAAGAATGTTTTTGAAAACTTATTTTATACCATGTTTGACACACCTGGTAAGACCAAAGATAATGTAAAGACATAGTTAGATCTTGCATAGATTTGTAGACATTCTGAACATGAATTATTTGAAGATGAAAGATCACACAAATTAATGAAGCCAAAAACATCTTACTCACTTAGTAATGAAAACCGTTTATTATTCTCCCAATGGATTAAATATTTCAGGTTACCAGATGGTTATGCTTCTAATTTTTCACGTTTCATTATAAATAGGCAAATTATAAGGATAAAAAGTTATGACTGTCATGTCGTAATTGACAGATTTCTACCTGTTGGTCTTAGAGGGCTGTTGAATTGTTCAATCTGAGACGTGTTTAATGAAATATATATTTTTTGATATATTTTTGTATAAGCATCCAATTATTATGCATTGAATTTCTTGTAAAAATATGTTGTTTTAATTTTATGTAAATTGGATAAAATATTACCACTGAGCTTCATTAATTTCTTGGAACGTTTAATATTTAATTTTTTTATATGAAGTTGAATGTGGAGTGATAGTAAAATTCTAGTGAATGTATTTATTTGAGAGATTTATGAAAAAATTAAAAAAAGAAAGTACGTATCAAAGAATCAGTTGAAGGTTTGATTTCAGAATCATACTTGCAGAAGAAAATTTCAAAATTTTGCTCTTATTATTTTTAGTCAAAATATCATTCAAAACATAATAGGATAGGTCTCAATTAGAAAAATGTTGATGACTTCATAGAACATCAGTTGTTAGTTTTTAATTCCTAATCTTCGTTTCAGTGGTTATCATGAGCGATGAATTACAGATGAAGAACTGCACGTAGCTCATACTTATGTTCCACTGAATTGTGAAGAAATGACATGATTTTGGTAGTAAATAACACTTTTTTATTCTTTAGTTAAATATTTATAAAATATCACTTTATTTATGTTAACATTTTTTGTAGACTATATGATGACCATATCGAAAATCAATTTATAAAAATTTCATCTACTGCTCTTGGGGAATGTCCAAAACAAAAAATTTCATATTGATTTCAAAGACTCATATGTAAGGTTTATTTCAATAGAATAAAAAATCAATTTTTCAATGAAATCAATTATTTAATTTTTTTATTTTTTACAGGAAACAAGACATGAAAATAAAATTGATAGTCAATTACATGTGCTCAAAAACCATCCATTGGAATTGGTAAAATCTTATAATGGGTATATGGTTAATGAATTTCAATTCCATACATGCATATATGGTGACTCAAAGAAATAAATAAAGAGTGTTATTAATTTTAAAGGATATCATCATAATTAAGGTTAAGTTTACTTTTATGGTATGCTAGATGAAATAATTATGTTATGTTATCTGGGACCAAATTATGTTATAATGTTTAAATGGAATTATTTTGATACTGATCAGGGGTTGCGAGTTAATGCACGATATAGAGTCGTTGACATTAAATATAATATTATTCTTGCATCAAAAGAACCATTTATTTTGGCATATCAAGCACATCAAGTTTACTTTGAAAATTAATATGATGTTTTGAGAGATTTTAAGGACTGTTTGAGTGTGATAAAAATGAAATCACATGAGAATAAATTTATTGAAAATGAAAATTGTTCTTTGGAAGTACAACATATTGAAATTTTTCAAGAAACACCACAAAATATATCTCTTACCCAACAGGATATAAATATCGATGTTAAAACCCATCAGTTAGGAGCCTATGATATAGTCAATGTTGATGAAGTAATAAGGGATGATGAAAATGGAAGTCATATGGATGTTGACAATGCTGAAGATAAGAATGAAGACATTGATGTTGATAAAAATAGTGATGAATATGATAATTGATGTATTATAATTAGGTCTTTAGTTACAAGTAATTATCATATTATGATATTTACTAGTTTTTTTAAATTTCATATTTATGTTAATAATATATTAAAGGTAACATTATTTTATTATGACATTAATTAGTTTTTTATATTTCATATCTATTTTAACAATCTCTTACTGGTGAGAATATTTGTTTCAGATGGCTGGAGATGATCCTCATTATGATTTATTACGTTTTGTCACTAATTCCAGACTTCCTAATGATGAGCCCGATTCAGGTCCTCCTCCTTAGGCTGGTGTGCCTACTAAGAGGAAGCTTTGCCTTATTTAATTACTGATTCTAGATCTTATTCTAGAGAGATAACCATCTGTTTATATTGATCCTTATTTAAAAAGGTTGGTTTAATTGTTTAATAAAATGTTTATTATATATTAACTAAGTGTGTTAATTTTGATAATAATTTAATGATAATATATTTTTTTCAATCTGCACTGTTTTTCACATTTTCCCATTGGACATGATGATATGATTATGAGAAATTATTTTTATGATCGATGGGTGTCATGGGACCTGGTACCCATCGTCATGCATGACTAGATGTTCGACTACTGGATTTTACGTTATTAAATAATATATGATTTTTTAAAATTTATTTATTTACAAACTAATTTTTTATATTTATCTTGAAGAATTTATTTTCTTTGATTTCTAATAGTCAAAGAGGTCCTATACTAAAGGCATGAGATACTTATATATGCGAGTTCTTTCGTCAGTTTCTACACAAAATCAGAAAGCGAGCTATGGACAGAGCTTGTGCTACCGTTATCGATCAGTCTTGCATCTCCCATCATCCTGACTATATATCAGCTTAGGTATGGGATGGTTTTTCCTCCTTCTATCTAGGAGAGACTTTTAGGAGGAGGTTATCAGTTGGACGTCAAAACCAGGGGAGGCAAGAGGTCACCCATAGGGCTGTGAGTATTACTTTTTTCATACATCGATGACATATGGTAAGTGATATTATTTATTAATGTATATTTATTTTAACTATAAAATTTTTGTTATATTTTACAGGCCACTGCTGACCTATCTATTATGGAGTTTGATGTTTATAATAATATGTATTCTGATCCTCATATAGGAGAATTTTTAGTTGAATGACATCGTCATATTGTGGTTAGTGATTTATTTGATAAATTTCATCAATATAAAATTTATTTTTATTCTAAATTTTTATTATATTTTAAAGAAACATATGATGTTTAAACTTCTCATTCATGGGAGAGTGAAGCTAAGACTGAACAATATGCCACTACTAATTTGATTTTTGATGATGGGGCTTGGATACAAGTGACTTCCTAGGGTGTCGGGAAAGGTTGAGTGATTGGTATTGGTTCTCGACTAACACCTATGAGTTATTATGGTACTTTTGCGATGGCATCAATGAGCACAAAGGGAGATTATTGAGTGTATTCATCGATGGTATCATCCACTACACATTATGAGGAGATCTTGAGAGATTAGGATGAGATGATACAACATATGAAAAAGCAGAGGGAGGAGGAGCATGAGAAGCTGCGTTTGAGAGATGAATAGATGATGGAGTATATGCGGCAACTTATGCATGGTGTTTGTAAGAAGTTTCCTCCCCTGGTCGATCGAGTGATCCTCCTACTCCCGATTACAGTTGAGTATTTTTAAATATTTTAAGTATGTTTTATTATTTTCTATGATAAACATATTATATTTTAAAAAATTTGTTACTTTTATGTGTGTGTTAAATTTTTTAAATCTTTTTAATGATTTTTAAATATGTGTAATTTTTTTTTATTTATAAGTATTTTTATTTTTTATTTTTTTGAAAAGGTTATTTGCGATGGATTATATATCTGCCATAAAAGGTTATTTTTGATGGATCATTATAAAAGGATTCTAAATAATATTTCAAGTTTTTTTTTGCAACGGTCTGTATATTAGTCTTACAAAAATGGTTTCTATGAAGGACCATCGCAAATAATTATATTTGCGACACCTTCTTCCGTAACTATTTATTTTCAATATACACCCATCACAAAAATTAATTTTTGATGAAAATCCATCACAAATGGATTGTTACAATTATCAGAAATTCTTGTAGTGATATAAACTAGTACAACTAGGAACAACAAAAAAATGAATACTTTAAACCATAAATACTTTATTTCGTTTTTTAATAATATTTCATTCAATCTACAAAAATTCCTAAAATGATACCAATTATTAATATTGGAAAAAACAAAGAATAAATAAATTAAAATATTAAATTTTGGGTCACCTCTGTAATGCCCAAAAATTATAAAATGAGAATATTATATTCGATAGCGTGTATGGCACCCAACACCAAGAATATAATAGAATATAATATCCTGGGACTTTACAATATAATTACTATTTTAAATAAATTAAATTTATGATATATAATAAAATTTAAGCAAAACTTAATTATCTTTAATTTCAAAAATAAAGACTTTCTTTGATATCTTGCATTACACGCAAGGTCGAGTTTTACCATAAAAAAATATATTGATAAAATTTTATAATTTAAAATAATAAAATATAACCTAGCAATTAAATTATTAGTTATGAATAATATTAAATAAATTATTAAAATAAATGTTTTACAAAAATATAAGATGAATTTATTAGTTACCAATTAATTAGAAACAAAAATATAAACCAATTGAATATAAATAAAATATTTTTATTGTTACATTCACAATGATGTTTTATCAAAATAAAATAAATTAATTACTATTAGTGAATGATATTAATTTTACTTATATATTATATATTTAATAAAATATTTTTTATATTCATCCAATATATTTTATAGGCATAATATAATAACAAACATAATATTACACATAAAAATCTGTAACAACCCAAGCTTCCACGGTACACTTGTCTTTGAATAATACAGTAGTGTGTGTCGTACGCAACTTCGAGTTCTAACACACACCACAACTAATCAAACTAGCCGTTATGAATAGTAATACCCACTTTTTGAAATTTTATAAATTTTATCATTCAAAATGGACTTCATTTTTGGACTTTTAATATAGAAATTATCCTAGGGAGAATTTTTGGTATTTTTCTGAAAACTTTCAATTTTTGATGAATAGTGAAAAACACTCAGTTATTGGTTAAAACCGAATTTTTATTTAAATAATTATTTATTTTATTTAAATTTATTTTAGGTAAAAATAGATAATTAATACCTATATAAGTTCAATGTAATTCATTGGAGTCAGTTTATAATAATTTTAGACATATAAAAATTTTATTGAACTTTTCACCGTCTTTTACCCATCTCCTAGGAGAATTTTCAAATTCACATAAAACATAATTTTACCACTTATGTGAGTGGAATTTAAAATATTTGAGAGACACTGTTAATATAAAGAAGTAAAATGTGGTTCAATAAGATAAAAATAATTTTTGGTGAATAATAACTTTTTACTTTTATTTACCACGGTAAAAAGTAAATATGGTAATTAAGGGTAAAGATGAAATTATTATTACCCTAAAACATGTACTAATTATATTGGATAAGAATTATTCGACTAAAAAAAACCTTAGGAATAAAATATGAACCTCTTTGGTCCATTTGTATTAGATTAGGACATTTATTAATATTTAATTCAAAGAAGTGTTAAAATAGGTAAAATCAAAGTTTAACAACTAAAACATTTTTAATATAGGGTTATACATAAGATAAATTCGATTATAAATATTCATTAGAAATATAAAAATATTTCCTACATAATTATGTTTTATTTAAAATTTTTAGACATTAAATAATTTAATTTATTTATGACACAATGGTGATGCAGTAATTACCTAATTAATGAAATATTAAAATAATTGATATTATAAATATCCAAATAAATGTAATTTGAATCTTTCTATGATTTCCAATAATTTTCTTGGTTAATATGACATATTATTATTGGTTATATGAATTTCATTAGAAGTAATAATGCTATTATTAATTTATCAAAAACAAAATACCCAATAATGTCAAAATTGACATAAATTGTTTTTTAAACAAATATTATATTATTAATTGATATTATATTCCTAAAAATCTAAGATTCAGAAAATGGAATTATATAATGATATTTGTATCATTAATGGACCACTTGGGGGTCTCTTGGAATTATATAGTAAGTTTATTAACTATATAATATAAAAATACAAAGAGACATGGTAAATGTCAAACTATTTAACTAAGAGTTAAATCTAAATGATAAGGTTACTATAGTGACCCAAACCTGTCTAAAATCAATTGTTTGAGTGGTTTTAGACCCATAAACACCTTATACTTTTAATAATCCACTTTTTATCCATTATAAATTTAATATGAATTTATTATAAATTAATACTTTAAGTTTTTCCTAAAGAGCCCCTCCTCCCCCTTATAAAAGGACACCACTTCTAACCAATTCCTCACACCTTAAAAGCCTTTTTGTTTGGAAAAAACCTACCCAAATATTCTCTTAACTTCTATAACTTCAACATAGAGTAATTATTTTGATCAGAAAGCCAACTTAAGGATCCATTTTGATCAAATCAAAAGGAAGAATCCGAAGAAGAGGTAATGTTTTCACCACCCTCTTTTAAGTTACTTTCTTCTTCAACTTCTTCTTTCTTTGTTATTTCCATTATAAAATAATAAATCCAATATCTTATATATACTGTGATGTTATTATAAATATGGTACAACCTTATTCAGTATTCTATCCATCCTTTGAATGACATGTCACCATACGTGCGTACGTACGGCCTACCGTCTCCACATCGTGGTGTAATTGCTATTCAATACACTATTATTTAGATGGGTATAATAATGATATGTAATTCATGTAAATAATAAATATAACATGATAATTATTCTGTATATATGATATAAGATCCAATTATATATTATTTTAATATCAAAATAATGATATTTCCACTCGTGCGTACGTACGGATTACCGTCTCCACGAATGCGATGAGATTCATTCCCCATCGTATCCATTCAAGACTAAATTTTATTTGATTATTAAAAATAATTTTTAAATACATGATACCATTCTGGATATTAATAATATACATCCCATCCATAACAAATATGGCTCACATAACAAATAATATAAAGAAAAACGAATCCGTTAACACCCAAAACGATGATAATACTAAGATATTATTAACAAATCAATATTAAAATATCATATATGATATCATATTAATGTATATTATTATTGTATAATTTAATAACAATTATTTAACCATTATAAAAGAGGTTAAACTACCCTCTACCAAGGAAAAATTACAAAGTAAGGGGTTTCTTATCTCACTTTTAATTCGGTGAGATTTCCATTGTTCACCACTTATTTATTGCATGTGGTGTGTGTACTTCCCATGATAGTATTAATTGTGTAATATAATTTAATTTATGGATATTTACATCATCATTTTATGATCATTCTTTCATTTTTATATGTTTATTAAGTTACCAAATCGATAAGGGAATTTTAAATTTCAATTTTCACTCAGTCGGCTTTACGCATACTTCATTGATTATTTTGCTCCATGATTATGTGGGGAATCTCTATTCATTTTCTTATGTAATAATTTCCACTTCCATTTCTATGGATATACTTTTGATACACATAGTCACTCCATTTATAATTTCTCAAGTCATCAATATGAACTTGATAAGAGAAATTTTAACTCAATCTCTATTTGTTGAGTTAAATATCCAATTCATTGGTGGTTTCTTTACCAGAATATGTGTGCATGTCTTCTGATGGATTTACAATGAATATCCAATCATATTGAGTGTATTTATATTTTTCACACATAATTATGTCGTTGATTTATCCTTAACCTAAGGATATGGTCTTTATAAGAGATTTCATCTCAAATAACATTCCATTGAGACTTTCTCGTTGTTATACACAAAATCACTTTTATATGGTGTATATAATATACTTTGACATAGTATATCATGAATCCCTTTATTCTAATGATATTACAAAGTTTTTACCTAAATTATTTGTATTCAAGTGTCTCTATTTTTGTTAGGAACTTTAACTAAAATATCATTTTAAAATGTTTTAAAGATTTATTATTCTAAATATTTCTCATTAATGTCCATGTTTTAAAAATGGTTTTAAGGATTTATTTATATGGACATTACAGTTTTCAAATGAAAATTCATTTAAAAATTTTCAAATTGGTATGGGACACTTTGATTCAAAAATACATTTTAAATGGATTCTTGACATATAGTGTGACTTTTAAATGTTTTCAAGAAAAAGGGGGATATTTCTCCCAATAGTTTGAAGATTATTTTAATCTATGTCAATATCCTTTATTATTCTCGATTGAGGTTAATACTATATAATACAATATTCCATATTATATCGAATGAGTTATGATTGAATATGGATGTGATATTTTTATACCATTCATGGTTTGTGGTTAAAGTATTGACATTTCATATGCTAGTTTTAATACGAATGTTTATGTTATGTTTCAAACTTTTCATATAAAGAATACATTAGACATAGTAAGTGAAGGGTGGAGCCCATTATAGCTCTTAGATGCATCGATAGGTCTCATGAGACAAACTAGTGTCTTGGCATGAGGCCTTGACAAAATCTTATTTGTAGTCTTGGCACGAGGCCTTGGCTACGTGGTTATGATAGTCTGGCATTATGAATTCTATCATTATGAATGTGGTTATTGATATTTCATGTGATTATTTGAATAGTAGAATATCCATTTGAATAATTAAATGGAATTATTTCATTTTATTTTTTCCATATTATGCTAAAGTTCAAGTTTAAAAGGCTTTTTTTTAGTAATACATTGCCTTAAATGTTTATGCTTAATTATGAAAATTTCCGCTAAATTGTTATCCTTATTGAGAATCTGAGCTCACCCCTTTCAATGTTTTATTTTTAATAGGATGTGATGAAGTAATTTATGAATGACCTGTAGGGATAGTATGAGGGGATATGAAGAAAAGATATTGTTGTAGTTTTTTTACTTTATGATGTAATGTAAGACTTATGAATATATCTAGTTTTTCCAAGACTACTAAACTAATCGCTCTTTCGAGACTTGATATTTTGTGATCATGAAAATGTTCTATAATAATGCACCGACTCTTGGTAACCGTGGTCATGGCGTTACAGTTGGTATTAGAGGAAGTTTAGTACAAACCTTGGGAGCTAGATTTAGATAAACTCTGATTAGAGCACATAGAACTAATATGGACTTTGAGGATTAATATACAAGAACTTCCTAGAATTTTGGTATTGTAGAGATTTTGTGAGTTTTCTGAGCAATACATCCCTGTCTGGATATGAACAGGTAGAGGCGTCTCTGGCACAGATGTACCTAGGGGTAAAACCTGAAAACACCACTTTGAGCTAGACTCGAACAGGAACTGGTGCACAACAATGGGCCTTGCTGCACTCTTTGTTATGACACTCCCGGGGGATATGCATATGATAACATAAATTTTCTTTACAAAACAATTTGACATAATTTAATATAATATGAGAATAAATGACCATGGTTAATTTTAAGGTGTTTTAAATTGAAATATGGTGTCATTATATTCTCTAAATGATTTTATGACTACTATTACTCACACAATGCTTTCTGGTTTTAGTCAATGGATGGATTCCAAGGAATTCATAGTAAGCTTGATAATGATGTAAAAGGTGGGAATAGTGGTGGAAATGATAAACAAAACGGAATGTGGATAGGCGTAAATGATATTGTCTTCATGCCAAATCAGTTTTCCAAAAATATGATCAACAACATATATATTAACCAACTCCTGGACTCAACAAAGAAGCGGAAGGCAGTGAATGATAAGAGTTCCAATTGTGGAGACCATGGAGAGAAGAAAGCTCAATTTATATCATGCCAGAAATGTGGAAGGAGACACCCAGGAAAGTGTCTCAATAGAACAAATAAATACATTATGTGTGGGAAAGAAGGGCATAAAGTAAAGAATTGCCAAGGAAAAATGAAGAGTACTATGGAAGAAAATAAAAATGATCCTAAGATTCCAATTACGGTCATTTGTCATAAATGTAAGGGAACTTGGAATCACTAAAGTCAATGCCCTAGTCTATAGGATAACCTCTTGGTCATGGAAGAACCTATGTGGAAATAAATTCATGGGAAAATGTTTAAATGTATTAGTGCTCTTTGTTGTTGAGATTACATAGGGTGAATTTTCTCTTATATGTGTAACCCTGAAATTTATAATGTTAAAATGATATTTGAGGAAGAATTATCTTTTCTCTTGGGGATATAATTATAAATAACCATTTGGATTTATATGATCATTAGGTTTGAGGCAATTATAGGTTATTATATTTTGGGATGAAAATGCAATGTATGAGATAACATTTATGGTTAAAATTATGTTATGGTTATTTTGAAGAATTAATCTCATTTTGGTAATGTTATAAAATAAAGTTTTTGAAAAAGGACAACACACAGACTGTGTGACAACCCATCACGTCGGACAAAGCTGTGGGAATCGAACCCACATCCAAAGTGAGATTGGGATTTATCACCTACCACTGGACTACGTGAAGTCCATGGTTAGTGTGACTAATTATTTTTAGTTAAATGATTTTATTGATCAATAATAAGTTGATTTGGATTCTTATGTATTATCAAATTAATACCCTTATTATTGGAAAATGATTTGGTGATTAAGTGATAAATGTTATTTTGGAAGATGTTCGCTTTGTTGGGAACACTATATTCCCAAGGAAACTAGAATACTATGGGATTTCATTTGAGGAGTAATGGTGGATTTTTATCTATGTTTTTATTGTAGATTTATTGTGATTTGGGTTATTTATGGAAATGATTAATCTATAATAGAGAATACGTGATTAGGTTAATTACTTTTATGTATGTTACTTTAAGAGTAGTTGATGTCATTTGGAGATACAATTTAACATGGAAGACTACATAACCAAATTCTTCTAAGTTTTGGGTTTAAATATTAGTTTGGATTATATTGAAGGATTTTAAGGAAAATTGTTTATTGAATGGTATTTATTTAACATTGGGGTATTGTTGGTATAATTTTAGAAATTAAGATTAGTGTTTCTTTCTCTAAAGGAATATCCTTTTTGGGGGATCATCAGATCTTGTACTAACCGTTTTGGTTTTGATTAATCTCTAAAGATAAGGTAAATATATAGTTTATCTTTCATGGATCATGTGATTCTATAGAAGTTTATTCTAGATCTTCCAATGTGAACAAGTCTTCTTGAATACTCATCGTTAAAAAAAATGAGTTATTGGTGGAAATTTACTAAAGAATTAAACTCTACTTAAAAAGTAAGTATATCTCTTAATTTTCTTAGTCAATATCATAAATTAATTCCTCATATTTATGTAATGTAACTTAAAAAAATGTTGTCCATATACTTTTCTTACTGAGAAACTAATGACCGTTTATCCCATCAAAAGTTTGAGGCTTTCTTGTTGTTAACTTTCTCCTGATCATGTTTTCTATCCATCTCCATCGGAACATGACACTTAGTTTATCTTCCATATCCATGTTTTCCTACATGGAATCCTAGCATGAGTTATCTTGAGTGACCTTTGTACTTCTCTTTCTTTCTTTTAAGGTGATAGTTTTATTGACTCTTTTTCCAATGTGGGAATTTCCATTATATTCCCAAGACCAATTTTAAAAATTTCGAGGACAAAGTTATTTGAAGGAGGGGTGAATGTAACACCATAAGCTACCACGGTATGCTCCTCTTTGAATAATACAGTAGCATGTGCTGTACACAATTTCGAGTTCTAACACAAACAACAACTAATCAAACTAGTCGTTATGAATAATAATACCCACCTTTTCAAATTTAATAAATTTTATCTTTCAAAATGGAATTAATTTTTGGATTCGGAATATCGAAATTTGCCTAGGGAGAATTTTTGGTATTTTTCTGAAAACTTTTAATTTTTGATGAATAGTGAAAAACATTGAGTTATTGGTTAAAACCAACATTTTATTTAAATAAATATTTATTTTATTTAAATTTATTTTAGGTAAAAATAGATACATAATACCTATATAAGTTCAATGTAATTCAATGGAGTTAGTTTATAATAATTTTAGACATATAAAAATTTTATTGAACTTTTCACCGACTTTTACCCATCCCCTAGGAGAATTTGCAAATTCATATAAAACTTAATTTTACCGATTCTGTGAGTGGAATTTCAAAAATACAAGAGACATGGTTAATATCAAGGAGTAAAATGTGGTTCAATAAGATAAAAATATTTTTTGGTGGATAGTAACTTTTTTACTTTTATTTACCACGGTAAAAATTAAATAGGGTAATTAAGGGTAAAGATGAAATTATTATTACCCTAACACATGTCCTAATTATAATGGATAAGAATAATTAGAAAAAAACAACCTTAGGAATAAAATATGAACCTCTTTGGTTCAATTGGATTATATTAGGACATTTATTATTATTTAATTCAAAGAAGAGTTAAAAGAGTTAAAATCAATGTTTAATAACTAATTTTTTTTTAATATAGGGTTATACAAAGAATAAATTCAATTATAAATATTAATTAGAAATATAAAATGATTTCCTACATAATTATATTTTATTTATAATTTTTAGACATTAAATAATTTAATTTATTTATGACACAATGGTGATGCAGTAATTACCCAATTAATTAAATATTAAAATAATTGATATTATAAATATAAAAATAAATGTAATTTGAGACTTTTTATGAATTAAAATAATTTTATAGGTTAATATGACATATTATTATTGGTTATATGAATTGTATTCGAAGTAATAATGCTATTATGAATTTATAAAAAAGAAAATACCCAATAGTGTCAAAATTGACATAAAAGAGTTTTTAAAACAAATATTATAGTATTAATTGAGTTTATATTCCTAAAAATCTAATTTTCGGCCAAAGGACTTATATAATTATAGGTGTATCATTAATGGACCATTTGGGGGTCTCTTGGAAGTATATAGTATGTTTATTAACTATATAATATAAAAATACAAAGAGACATGGTAAATGTCAAACTATTTAACTAAGAGTTAAATCTAAAAGATAAGGTTACTATATTGACCCAAACCAATCTAAAATCTATTGGTTGAGTGGTTTTAGACCTATCCAAACCTTATACTTTTAATAATTTACTTTGGAGCCATTAAAAACCTAATATGAATTTATTATAAATTAATACTTTATGTTTTTCCTAAAGAGCCCCTCCTCCCCCTTATAAAAGAACACCACTTCTAACCAATTCCTCACACCTTAAAAGACTTTTGGTTCGGCCAAACCCTACCAAAATATTCTCTCAACATCCCTCAATTCAACCTAGAGGCTTTATTTTGATCAGAAAGCTAACCTAAAGAGCCCTTTTGATCAAATCAAAAGGAAGAACCCGAAGAAGTTGTAATGTTTTCACCACCCTCTTTCAAGTTCCTTTCTTCTTCAACTTCTTCTTTCTCTGTTATTTCCATTCTAAAATAATAAATCCAGTATCTTCTATATAATGTGATGTCATTATAAATATTTTACAACCTTATTCAATATTATATCCATCCTTTGAATGAAATGTCACCATACGTGCGTACGTACGACCTACCGTCTCCACGTCTTGGTGTAATTGTTATTCAATACACTATTATTTGGATGGGTATAATAATGATATTTAATTCATGTAAATAATAAATATAACATGATAATGATTCTTTATATATGATATAACATCCAATTATATATTATTTTAATATCAAAATAACGATATTGCCGCTCGTGCGTACGTACGGATTACCGTCTCTACGAACGCGATGAGATTCATTCCACATCATATCCATTCAAGACTAAATTTTATTTTATGATTAAAAATAATTTTTAGAGACATGATATAATTCTGGATATTAATAATATACATCTTATCCATAACATATATGGATCACATAACAAATAATATAAAGAAAAACGAATCCATTAACACCCGAAATGATGATAATACAAAGATATTATTAACAAATCAATGTTAAAATATAATATATGATTTCATATTAATGTATATGATTATTGTATAATTTAATTAAAATTATTTCACCATTATACAGGAGTTTAACCTATCCTCGACCATGGAAAAATTACAGAGTAAAGGGTTTCTTATCTCACTTTTAATTCCATGAGATTTCCATTGTTCACCACTTATTTATTGCGTGTGGTGTGTGTAATGACCATGATAGTATTAATTGTGTAATATAATTTAATTTATGGATATTTACATCATCATTGTATGATCCTTCTTTCATGGGTGTATGTTTCGTAAATTACCAAATTGATAAGGGAATTTGAAATTTCAATTTCCACTCAGTCGGCTTTACGCATACTTCATTGATTATTTTACTCCATGATTATGTGTGGAATCACTATTCATTTGCTTATGTTATAATTTCCACTCCCCTTTCTGTGGATATACTTTTGATACACATAATCACTCCCTTGAAAATTTCTCAAGTCATCAATATGAACTTGATAAGAGTAATTTTAACTCAATATACATTTGTTGAGTTAAATATCCAATTCATTGGTGTTTTCTTTACCGGAATATGTGTGAATGTCCTTTGATTGATTTACACTGAATATCCAATATTATTGAGTGTATTTATATTTGTCACACATAATTATGTTGTTGATTTATCCTTAACCTAAGGATACTAGCTTTATAAGATATTTCATCTCAAATTACATTCCATTGAGACTTCTTCATTGTTATACACCAAATCAACTTTATATGGTTTATATAATGTAATTTGACATAGTATATCATGAATCCCTTTATTATCATGATATTACTATGTTTTACCAAAATTATTTGTATTCAAGTGTCTCTATTTTGGTTAGGAACTCTGACTAAAATATCATTTAAAAATATTTTAATGATTTATTATTCTAAATCTTTCTCATTAATGTCCATGTTTTAAAAATGGTTTTAAGGATTTATTTATATAGACATTAGAGTATTCAAATCAAAATTCATTTTAAAAGTTTCAATGTGGTATGGGACACTTTGATTAAAAAATCTATTTCAAATGGCTTCTTGATAGATAGTGTGACTTTTAAAAGTTTTCAAGAAAAAGGGGGATATTTCTCTTAATAGTTTGATGATTATTTTAATCTATCAATATCCTTCATTATTCTCGATTGAGGTTAATCTGATACAATACAATATTCCATATTGTATCGAATGAGTTATGTTTGACTGTGGATGTGCTATTTTTATACCATTCATGGTTTGTGGTTAAATTACTGAAATTTCATATTCTAGTTTTGATACGAATTTTTATGTTATGTTTCAAAATTTTCATATGTGGAATGCATCGGACTTAGTAAGTGACGGGTGGAGCCCTCTATATCTCCTCGATGCATCGGTAGGTCTCATGAGACAAACTAGTGTCTTGGCACAGGGCCTTGAAAAAATCTTATTTATAGTCTTGGCACGAGGCCTTGGCTATGTGGTTGTGATAGTCTGGAATTATGCATTCAATAATTATGAAAGTGGTTATTGATATTGCATGTGATTATTCGACTAATATAATATCCATGTGAATACTTAAATGACGTTATTTCATTTTATTTTTGCCATATTATGCTGAAGTTCAAGTTTAAAAGGCTTTTGTTTTAGTTATACATTACCTTAAATGTTTATGATTAATTATGAAAGTTTCCGCTATATTGTTATCCATACTGGACATCTAAGCTCACCCATTTCAATTTTTAATTTCTCCAAGGATTTGAAGAAGTAATTTAGGAATGAACTGCATGGATAGTATGAGGGGATATGAAGACAAGTTGTTGTTGTAGTTTTTTTTACTTTATGATGTAATGTAAGACTTATGAATATATATAGTTTTTCCAAGACTACTAAAATAATCGGCCTTTTGAGACTTGATCTTTTGTGATCATTCCAATGTTATGTAATAATGCACCATCTCTGGGTAACCAGGGTCGGGTCGTTACAAAAGCTATATTTCATAAAAGGCACTTTTACAGCCTTTTAATGGAGAAATTATTTTAAATTCAATTTTTGGAATTCTTATGTATTTTATATTTCAAATATATAATTAATTTTTTTTATTAAAATCATAAAAATTAGGTTAGGGTGTATTTTCTATATTTTTCTGTGAAGTTTCATTTTTTGATGAATAGTGAAAATAGTGAATTTTAATTCAAAACTGATTTCTCATCTAATTTATTTATATTGTTAAATATTTTTTAAGTATAATTATATGAATATTATATCATATAATCCAATTTAAGTCATTATAAAAAATTTCACTTTGATATTGGATACAAAAGCTTAGTAAAGTTTTGAATGTTTTTACTTTAAAATCAGCATTGTCGTCCTTTCTATGGGATCAATATTAAATTAATTTCCACCAGTTATTTTATTGGAATTTTTTTTAAGATGAGTCCCATATTTGGAATATTCATAATTTATAATGTATGATAAGGTCAAATTTGTTTTTTACCCAAAATATTTGTGAATGTAATTAAAATTAATTACAGTGATTAAAAGAAAAATTAGCTTAACAAGGGACTATGCCTTCAACTTAATGGCCAAAATGACATATAGACTTATCCGAAATTCATTTTCAGTTAATTTTTTGAACCTATTGTCCTTTTTGTTTAATTTTTTTTGTTATTTTTCCACTTTAAATTGAAAAAATGTGGGTGCAATTTCCCTTTCAAAACATCACATGAATGACACTCCTCCTCTAATATAAAAGGCACTCGCTAATCCCACTTATTCACAACTATAAAGACATTTTTATCATCAAAAATATAATAAAATAATATCCCCACATCCCTCCACAAATTTTATAATCCTCACCTTGGTAAAAAATATAACCAAGGAAGTCTTTTGGTATAAACCAAAAGGGGTTACCCAAACACAAGGTAACATTCTTCAATGATCACATTCAATTTATTTCATTCTCCACTCCCTATAATATTATTTTTATAAGATTATATAATAATATCAGTATAATAAATATACTTATATGTTTTTATTCTATGGTTTATACTTACACATACAAAAACATCCATCTATTGGGTAACAAACTTATCATTCGTGTGTATGGTGGACTACCGCCTCACGAAATGATGATTGTTGGTTCTTCCATCACCACAAATCATACTGAGAATTATGATGTAAACAATGTTTTTATATGTTATAAATTATTTTTATAACATATTTATACTTATTTAATTCTTATATTACACATAGCTTCATGAGTTCCATTTTTTGGGGGTACGATAACATCATTTGTGGACGTGTAGACAACCGCCTCCTCAAAGGGATGTGATTCCTTCACGCTATACATGGAATTTAGTAGGGGATTATTTTTATAAAATAATGTGACATATAGAATATAAATATGATATTTTAATTATAATATATATATATATATATATCACTTACTTTTTAAATACGATAATGAAATGGAAGTAGCGTTCATGCGTACGTTCAACCTACCATCTCCATGAACGATACATTTCATTTCCTATCTCCAAATATTATGGATTATTATAAATATATATATAATGAATATTTATGATACTTAAATCATTTTTATCTCTTTATATGGTGAAATCATGATCTATGTAATAGGAACAACAAGTAACAAGTCAGAACATACTAAAAAAACTAGGCAATTAACACCCAAAATAGTGGAAATAATGAAAGATTATTAACAAACGGGTAATAAGATATTAAAATAAGTTAATATAAAATATTATAAATATAATTATGGTTTTGTTATAAGTTTTATAAATTCTTAAAACCATTATAACAAATTATAAAGGACGTTCACCTAAAAGGAAACACAATATAAGGGATGTTCATCCCACTTTTTACAACCATGAGATAAATGCCATATTCACCACTCACTTTTGTGCAGTGCATATAATTCCAATTTCGATACATTATATCGTGAATTATTTTATCTTCATGTTATTTGTAGTTTCAATTGGAATTTTAATTAAAATTTACCAAGTGGTAAATAATTTCATAACCCAATTCCTTTTCATTGGATTATATTACATCCCCATAATTGTTAATATTCTAAGAATTTGGGTGTAATCACTTTTTAATATATATTTTTGTATTTTACTTTTTTATGTGGATTTAAATTTGAAATACATAGTCCATTCATTGACTAATTCTCACATCAACCTTATGGTTTATTCTATGGTTTACTTCACAATCTCATTTTTTTCAGGATTATTTACACTTGAATTTACATTAGAGGAAATTATTGGACAATTGTTTAGTAAATCCTATAATTTTATTCTCCTATGGGTTTTCATGAAATTATTAATTTAATAGTACACTTTTACCACTCTTTTATATGCAAAATGTTTTAGAAATTGTTTTTTAATAAAACCCGACTTCATTCTTCTTTTAGTCAGAGAACTTATTTCTTCAAAAAACACTATTTTATAAAAAGGTTTTAAATATATTTTAACATTTCTAAATTTATTTATTAAATAAAATTTTACCCTTTTTGTAATTTAAAAATGTTTCAATGGAATATTCACATCTCTTTCCAAATAAGGCACCTTTCTAACATTTTTACCTTGCAAAAGGAATATTATTTTTATCTTGTATGACATATATGGAATTATAGGCCATCATTTATTTAAAGATCACATTGAAAGTTTAAAGGGATAGTTTTTAAAGAATTTTTTTTTTAAAAAAATTGATTTTCAAAAAAGTTATTTACAATTTTTTTTTCAAAATAAATAAAATATTTTACTCAAGATTTTTTTAAAAGATATTTTTATAATATTTCCATTCATCTAAAGTAACCTAGACCACCCAGAGGGGGGGGGGGGTGAATCAGGGGGTAAAATTTTTCTCTTCCTTACTAGATCTTGTTCCCATGTTGGTAGAAACATTTTTAAACCTGTATGATGGATATGTGTAGTATTGAAAACATTCACATGCAAAAGGAAAACACGTCACTTTTTCTTGTTTCAACACTAAGGGATAAATCTAAGGAGAATATGCTAATAGGTTTTTGGTTTTACCTAATTCCACTATTCTTCACTAGTTGTTGATTACAAAGGTTTGGGAATAGTCACTCTATTCCAACCACACTACCTAAAGGTTTAGGGATAACTCAATTGTTTCATCGGTTCACTTCTATAGACTCTCCTTGGCTCACTACCTTTGGAGAGGTCTCACTCAGTTTATCAACATGAAGGTCTCCTCAACAGATTTTCATGAAAGTCTTTTTCTCTATTCAGCATGAGACACTGATTCCATCGAAGTACTGAATTGATGCTCTTTTATATTTAGTTTTCTCATTTAGTGCAATTTCTGAATACACTAAAACTTATTCTTCTTTTCACTAGAATCACAAACTCCCTTTATGATGTTTCTGCTTCTACCAATTTTCCATGATTCTATGGGCAATCTATAATCTATGTACCATTCCTGCTCTGCGTACCACACCTACTCCTCATACCATTCCTACTCCACGTATCGTGCCTACTAGGCGTACCGCTCCTGCTCCACACACCGTTCTTACTCCACATACCATGCCTTCTTCGCGTACTTCCCCTACTCCATGTACCTTTTTTACTTCACATACCATGCTTTCTCTGCATATGGAACCTTCTCTACATACCATTCCTGCTCGGTGTTCCACGCATGCTCCACGTACCACTCGTGCTCCACATACCTCTCTTACTCCGCATACCGGGCCTATTCCATGTACCATGCCTGCTTCGTGTACGGCCTCTACGTCCCGCCTCTACGTACCACCTCTCCGTACCGCCTCCACATATTACCTCAACATATTGTTTCTACTTACAACCTCCACTTCTATAGAATTCCTTCTTATGTGGGTTTTTCCTTCATATTCCACAAAATATTTCTTCCTTTTTTTACTTCTTCTTCTAACCCTGAGAATCATTTCATCTCCTGCATACCACTTTGTCCAACGCAAAATCTCTTCCACCGAATGATCCTTCCAATAATGTGAACCATTTCTTCTTCTGAATACCACTTCATCCTACGTGGAATCTATCATATATACCACTTTCAGACCTAGATATGTTCTTCAACAATGATGATATTTTTTTAACAAAATCAATCTCTTATAATGATGGGATTAGAACCCCTTATATAGGAAAATAAGTCAGAAAATTTTAATAATCTGATTTACCCAAAATTTAAATGTGGGAAAATCTTCACTGTATACTAAACTCCAACCGCATACTGTAAGCCTCTACCACATACTGTGAACTTTTACCATGTACTATTGACCTTCCGCATACCATAAGCCTACCGGCCCACATAATACATCTCTTTCGCCAATGAAGATCCATCCCACATATCACAACTCCTTCCACTACAAACCATTTTTGGTACCAAAACTCATTTCGAAAATTGCCCCACATGCCTTTCCCACTACATGGTACATGACCACAAACTGTTCCTAGACATGGTACGCAGTCCATATTCTGAGGTATGTAGTTTGCTTCTTTTTTTGATTTACTTCACTATTCTGCATCTCGTTCACTAATATGCAGAAATACTTCCATTTAAAAAAACAAAATCTTGATCCGGAGGTCCAAAAATTTGGAAAACATTGGGAAATGATACCACCTTAAATATCTTCTTCATCAAGAACACCCATGCTTATTCACTGTCATATTTCTTCTTCAACAATCATCTATTTTCATCAAAAACCTTATCTATCGTGATCTATTGTATTTGATCTATTTCCTTTAGCATCATCATATTTGCAGAGGAAATTATTGCAACTTCACTGTCTTCCATCAACATCATTATTTCCAATTATAACTGAATACAAATGGAATCACCTTTCTCCCCATTTCCTTTATCAGGCTTGCATCACAAATTCTCAAAACTTATGATATTTTGGAGATAAAAATCAGAAAAGCGTCATCTAATTTACCACTCTCAATGAATTTATAGTTCTTATTCATCTCTTTATTCATTTTGATCTTCATTGAAAACTATTGACAAAAAATAAAACCATATACACAAAGTGGTCCCAACAATCTTCTACTTTGTATTTGGTTGTCAATGCCTTAAAGGGCTCCTCAAATGAATGAGTCAATATAAAAATGAGAATATTCTCTCTACCTTTAATTTTTTCTCTCCCCTAAACATTCATTTCTCTCCCCCCTTATTATCAAGAAATATAAGGTTAATGGGAAAAGGGTATCAATCCATACTTTAGCAATGTTCCATCAATCATTTTACACTAGGTCTACTTGAGAACTAATTGGTGTAGAAAACAAGATGATTTTATTCATACAATAATTTTATCCATTATTCACAAATCAAGATACCACATGAGATGAGAACTCATGTACTTTGTCTTAAAGGGTTTTACAATTTCATTCCAGGCTGATGGAATTGAATGTGATAGGGAATAATCAACCAGAAACTCTTGCACTCATTTCAAAAAACAGATCAAAAACATTCAAGTGAAATTGGTAGGATAAGTGGCCTTGGGTAACTTTCATTCTTCTTATGTCACTGATTAATTCAGTTACTCCCCCTTTGTAAAATGATCTTAATTATGAGTAAATGAGAATGAGAGATTGAGAAATGATATACCTTTTCCAATAAAAGGTTCTTTAAGAAATTTCCAGAGTAATTGAATTTAATACCAACTCATGTTGATACTAATTGAAATAATTATTCTATAATATTCTTTATTTTTCTCCCCCTTAAGGGAAAAATTCCATATCATCTTCATGAAGGGTGATCTTTCATCATTTAAATCTTTGAATATCAATTGAATAATCTTTTAAGGATGGAAACTTCTTCATATTTGCTATCAATATTTGACAACATTCACTACTTCTCCGATTCTCTCCCTAAGAGCTTACTTCACCTTTAATTACCTATATTAAAAAACAAAAATACGATACAAAATAGATTTAAGGGAATGAGGTGGATCATCCTTTATTCATTGATATGAACTACATGGTTGAGATATTTTTATGAACCATGTTTCTATATTTATTCCAATCTTCATGCTCGCACATCTAAACATATTTTCTCATCTGTGATGATGTGGCATGAATTTCTTCACATTCTCTTCTTCTTTGTGGGGATAATTTTTCTTATTAATAGCCATCATGAATGATACATTCTTACTCCTCTAAAGGAATTATTCTTTATTTGATATTAAGGTTAGGAAATTTTTTTCAATGTGACCATATTTCATACATCTCTCACACAGAACTTATTTTACACATGTGTTTCTTTTGGTTTTCACTCTCTCATTCACAATATATTCATCACTTTATAGATTTCCTTTTACTTTATCACCATAAATGGACTTTTCATCTTCAAGTTTCCTTATTCTTTTCAAATATTTGGGCCAGATTACCAACATGTCATTTGGAACTATTGTAGCAGGTTTGGATCTTCCACATGGGTTCATATGAGTGTCATCACTCATAGTTTCTCTTTTGGATGAATCACCATTAAATTTCATGGATATAAAATCTAGGGTCTTCTATTCTTCCTTACATGAGATCTTATTGGGGAAATTTGTGTTCACAATATTCTTATGATTTTTTCCCAAGGTAGATGCTTCATACTTAGATGGCATTAGAGGTCTTATTTTTCTTATCAGGGATGAATGCATGTTGAGATGGGAATGTACCTAAATTTTTTCCACTTCCATTGAATACATGAAAGATGTTATCAAGAATTCCAAATTTATTGGTGGTAAATAGATGCTTCTAGACCTGTGGATGTTGCCTATTCTTCTCTAGATTTCTACCCCATGAGGTAGGCTTCCTTTTTGATTTTACATTATGAGGATTGTACCAACAAATTAATTCACAGTTCCCAAATCTGTTGAAACACCAACATTGACCCACAATTTTTTTTTGTATTCTGTTACTGGGCCTTCTTCTTGACTTGTTGTTCTTTTTTGTGGGGAACCACCTTCCACATTCTTCTTCCTATTCACCCCAGATATGGTTATAGGTAACTCCTAACCTTTCCTCATCCATACTTGTTTTGGATTTCTCTTCCACCCCATAATGCATGTGGAAACATATTTAGAAACTTGAGTATAATATGGTTTGGATGGTTTCTTATTATTCCCATGTGCTTGTGGTATATCATTGAAATATTTCATGATATTATTATCACATGTTGGAGCCCTTTCAACATTAGGTTCCCCTAGTGGAAACTGAGTACCATCAGTAACTTTTTCTTTCTTTTATAAAGGCTCAATATGTATCTTCTCAAGATTGGTCAACTGAGCTTCCAATTTTGGAGTTTCTATATTGATGATGATCTTCTGATCTTCAATCATGATCATGTTCTCATCAAAATCATTCTTCAATATTTCGGCCTCATCTTTATGTATCTTAACTTTATTTTTCAAAGAAGATTCATGTTCCTTGATCTTCTTGGAAGTTTCTTTCAAATATAATTTTTTTATTAATTTCTATTCTTCAGATCATCTTCAAGTGCATTGATATTTTATTCCAGAGCCTTATCAAAACTCCTTTTTGATTCAACTTCTTTGTTCCATTTGAGGTATTTATTTCATATTTACACCTTGTTTCTTTAAAGTCTTAAATCTATCTGGATATCTTCAAACATTAATGAAATTTTTCTTCCAATAACTTTTCCATACTATTTTCATATCTTTCCAATTGGGTGATCTCAGCCTGCATACATTTAAAGATTATACATAAAAGGAAGTTCTTTCTTCAGGAACATCATGCAGATAATTTATTATTTTATCAATTACCAGTTCATGTGAAGTAAAATATTGGTCAACATCACCAATTTTGTTGGAAACATTATTTTTAATGGAATCCTAATCCACTTGCTCTTTACTTTCCAAGACTGATATTTATTCATTATTATAAAGTCATATAGAATCAAAAACATCATATTCTTTAGATATGAGGGAATTCTTCAATTGTCTATTATCTTTATTTTTCTTATTTTTCATGGTGTTGCTGGATATAGACATCTGATCAAGAAAAATTGAATCTTCATCAACACTTCACTTCATTTTTGATTCAGGAAATAAATCTCAATTCCTCTTCTAAATATAATTATTATAGAGTATCCAACAAACATGATCCTTTGAGCTCTAATACCAATTGAAGGACCCTAGACCACCTAAAGAGGGGGGGGTCAGGGTGTCAACCTTTAATATTCCTTATTGGGTCTTATTACCATATTGGTAGGAACTTATTTAAACATGTATAATGGATATGTGTAGTAATTAAAACATTCACATGCAGAAGGACAACACATCACTTTTACTTGGTTCACCACTAAGGGCTACGTACAAGGTGTATACATTGATAGGTTTCTGGTCGTACCTAATTCCACTAATCTTCACTTCCTATGGATTACAATGGTTTGGGAACAATCACTTTGTCCTTGGAACACTACCTAGAGGTTCAAGGATTTCTCAATGCTTCCCTCGGATCACATACATAGACTCCCCCTAGCTCACTACCTTGTGAGAGGCCTCACTCAGTTTATCGACTTGAATGTATCTTAAATATATTGGAATGAAAGTCTTTATCCCTATTCAGCATGAGATACTTCTTGCATTGTAGTCCCGAATCGATGATCTATTATATTTAGTTATCTACTTTAGTGAAATTACTGAATTCAATAAAAAATATTATCTTTTCTCTAGAATCAAAAACTCCCTTTATGATGTTTTCTAGTTTGTGAACTGTTTCTAATTATGTGGGCTGTCTCTGATTTGTGTACCACGACTGCTCTACATACCGTGCCTGCTCAATGTACCATGCCTACTCCACATACGACACCTTCTCCACATACCGCTCCTACTCCGTGTACCCCTCATACTCTACGTTCCACATCTACTCCGTGTACTATGACTCCTATGCATGTCACGCCTGCTTCACATACAACGCCTTCTCTGCATACCGTGCCTGCTCCGTGTACCGCACCAGCTCCATATACCGCACCAGCTCTGCGTACCTCCCCAAATCCACATACTGACTCTGCATACTACCTCCATGTACCACCTCCACGTACCGTCTTTTCATACCTCCTCCACGTACAACCTCTGCATATAGCCTTGGTACACCATTTTTCTTACACCCTCCACTTTTATGGAATTCCTTCTTCTATGGGTTGTTCCTTATTATTCAACAAACAGTTTCTTCTTTCTGCAGACTTCTTATTCAAATTTTGTGAATCATTTCGTCTCCTCCATACCACTTTGTCCTATACAGAATTTATTTTGTGGACTAATCCTTCCAATTCCACGAACCATTTCAGCTTCTACACACCAATTTATCCTACGTGGAATATCTCCCACATACCACTTTTGGACCAAGATAAGTTCTTCCATAGTGATGATATTTTTTTTATAAAATTTTATCTCTCTTAATGATGGGATTAGAGCTCCTTATATAGGCATATAAGTCCACAAATTTTGCTAATCCAATTTACCCAAATTTTCAACGTGAGACAATCTCTACTGCATACTAAACTCCAACCGCATACTAAAATCCTCCATTTCATATTGTGAACCTTTACCATGTACAATTGAACTTCTGCATACCTTAAGACTTCTGGTCCACATACCACCTATTTTCCACCAACCAAGAGTCTTCTCGTGTACTGCAACTCCTTCGACCACAAACAATTTTTGGTACCATGACTGGTTCCATGAACCACCCCACATACCTTTCTCTCTACATGCTATACGACTGCAAATAGTTCCTCGACATGGAACACGATCCATGCCCAGAGGTATGATGTATTCTCTCTTTGCCGATTTACTTATCCATTCTACATCTCATTCACTTCTATGCAGAAATCCTTCCATTTATAAAAACAAAATCCCGATTTGGATGTCCAAAATTTTGGGAAATATTTGTAAACATCACCACCATAAATATCTTATTCGGTAAGAACACCCAAGCTTCTTTACCGTCATCTTTCTTCTTCAGAAATCAGTTACTTTCATAAAAACCTTATCTATCATGATATATAGTCTTTGATCAATTACCTTTAGAATCATCGTATTTTGAGAGGAAAGTATTAAAAATTCATTGTCTTTTTTCAATATCATTCTTTCCAATCAGACCTGAATATGATTGGCATCACATTTCTCCTCAATTCTTCCATAAGGCTTGCATAACAATTTCTCTGAACATATGATATTCAGGAAATAAAAATCAGTAAAGAATTGTATGATTTACCGCTCTCAATAACCTTGTAGTTCTTATTCATCTCCTTATTCATTTTGATCTGCATTGAAAACTTTTGACAACAAATACAATATGATAAACATAGTGGTCCCAACGTCATCAATGAAAGAAGCCCTTTATTTTTAATCCACTTGGGATATGTTGTATTGATACCATCCTTATTATTCTTCTATATGGTTCTTGATTAATTTAACCAATGATATTATTAATATTCACTTCCTTGATTCATTTTGTATTTACCTTGAAATATTCAGTTTCCTATGATCATTGAACATTTAATTACCCTTAATTATCCATATCATTTATCATGGGTATGTTTATTTCCTAATCCATATACCATATTAACAAACAATGTTTAATTTGAAATTTATTTGATTTAATGGGGAAATATTGATAAATCTGTATCCTTTGATTGATACATATTTTTGAAAAGGCACATTTTTTATGAATTAAATTGATTATTTGATATATAAGGAATTCTTTAGACATGAACTATACAGGTTGGGGACCGGTTAATAAAAGACCCTAGATGCATCATTAATATCATGAGATGATATCAGTTGGATATTGTAATGCCCCGAACCCAGTTACCTAGATTCGATGCATTATTACATAACATTGGCATGATATAAAGAATAATGTCCCGAAAGACCGATCAGTTTAATAGACTTGGAAGTACTAGATACATTCATAAGTTTTACATTACATCATGAAATTTAAACATCAAATTTTTTTCCCCTTTTGAAAACACATATATCCTTAGCCTATCCTTGAAGGTCAACCATACAATACTTCTTCACATCTGGGGAAAAATAAAACATTGAAAGGGGTGAGCTCAGATACTCAGTAAGGATAACAACATAGCGGAAACTTTAATAAATAAGCATAAAGATTTTAGGAAATGTATAAGAATAAAACAAAATTCTTTTAAACTTAAACTTAAGAATATTATGGAAAAGATAAAATCAAATAATTCCATTTACTTAATCACATAGATATTCTACTAGTCGAATAATCACATGCAATATCAATAGACACTTTCATAATGATGGAATGCATAATGCCAGACTTCATAACCACATAGTCAAGGCCTTGTTCTAAGACTAAAAATAATACTTTTTTCAAGGCCTTATGCCAAGACACTAGTTTGTCTCATGAGACCTACCGATGCATCAAGGATCTATAGTGAGCTCCACCCATCACTTACTAAGTCCAACACATTCCTCATATGAAAAGGTTTAAACACAACACAAACATTCGTATTAAAACAACCTTACGAAATGCCAATACTTTATCTATAAACCATGAATGGTGTAAAAATAACACATCCACAGTCAAACATATCACAAAACATTCAATACAATATGTATGTTTTGTATCATAACAAATCAACTTCAAACAAGCTTAAAATCCATCAAAGGTTGTTGACAAAGATGAAATAAAAACTTTTTTAAAGGAATATCTCTTTATATTTTGAAATCATTTAAAAGTCATATAATTATAAAAGAAAATATTTATTTTGAAAATATTATTATAAGCTTGTATGGGAAGCTTTGATGATGACATAACGGTGGAAAACATCCACACCCGCCGTATAAGTTAAAAAACACATTCTTACCATAATTTTGTCAAAAAGGTCATAAAGTACCTTGTTTGGAAAATGACAGAAAGATTAATTTCAAAACATATATGGTAAAATAAGGGTATAAATGAATTTAACCCATAGTATATTAAATAGTAAAATTTTTTTGAATTACATTTTAAAGAAAACATGGATGTAGATGATAATGATATCCTAGTAGATATTTACGTAAAAACAACGTCGGATAATAAATAGATTGTGAAATTAACCATTAACTTGAACTTTTCCTTAGTAGATGGTATGTTAAAATAATTTATATTAGTTAAAAAATTGTTATTAAATTATAAAATAACTATATAAATAAATATGATATCATATATGATCCTATAATATTTCTTTGTTAATAATATTTCAATAGTATTATCGTTTCGGGTGTTAACTGATATGTTTTCCTTCATATGATTAGTTAACTAAGCCATGTTTGTTATGGATAGGATGTATTTTATTCATATATAGAATTATATTATGTTCTTAAACATTATTTTTAATCATAAAATGAATATTATTCTTGAATGATTACGATAAGGAATGAATCTCATCGTGTTCTTAGAGACGGTAATTCGTAAATACGTACAAGCGATAATATCATTATATTGGTGGTGAAATAGTATATAATAGTATGGTATATATTATATTAATAATCATTAAAATGTTAAATTTATTATTTAAATTAGTTATACTCATTATTATACCCATCCAAATAATTAATTGTTTGAATAACAAACTACACCATGACGTGGAGACAATAATCCATACATACGCACGTATGGGGAATTTGTCATTCATATGATGGATAGAATAAAGAATATGGTTGTAAAATTTTTATAATAACATCACAGTATATAAAAGATACTGGAGTTATTTTTTTAGAATGAAAACAACAAAGAGAGAGGAAGTGGAAGAAGAAAAGAACTTGAAAGAAGGTGGTGAAATTATTACCTCTTCTTCGGCTGTTTCCTTTTGAGTTGATCAAAAGGGCTCCTTAGGTTGGATTTATGATCAAAATATGTCCTCTAGGTTGAAGTTATGGGAATTGGGAGGATATTTTGGTAGGGGTTGTCCAAGACAAATGGCTTTGGATGAGTGATTTTGAGAGAAGGGGAAGTTCCCTTTTATAAGAGAGGTGATGGTCACCTTAGGGAAAGATTAAAATATTATTTTATAATAAAATAATTTTCGGTTTATAGTAGATATAAAATAAATTATTTCAAGAATAAGGTGGGTATGGGTCGAAAACCTCTCAACCAATAGGTTTTAGACAGGTTTGGGTCACCATATTAACCTTATCATTTAGATTTAACTGTTAGTTAAATAGTTTAACTTTTACCATGTATTTTTGTATTATTATAATAATTGGTTTATAAACTTACAATAAAATTCCAAGAGAACCTATAGTGGTTAATTAATGATATATCTATCTTTATATAAGTTCTTTTTAAGAACCTTATAATTTTAGTACTATTATATAATTTAATAATATAATATTTTTAAAAAAAAACTCATTTATGTCAATTTTGACACTATTTAGTATTTGGTTTTTGTGAAATTAATCACAACTTTATTACTTAGAAACAAATACATTTAATCAACCCTAATATGTCATATTAACCTATAAACTTCTTGGATGTCATGAAAACATTGAAATTATATTTATTTTAAATTTATAATAACATTTATTTGATTCTTTCATTAATAAGGTAATTAATGCATCACCATTGTGTCATAAATAAATTTAATTATATAATGTGTAAAAATTATAAATAAAATAAAATTATGCATGAAATCTTCTTATATTTATAATGAATATTTATATTGGAAATTATAACTTATAAAACCCCATTTAAAAATTGTTTTACTTAAAGATATATGTTTATGTCATTTTTGTCTTTACTTTAAATTAATTAATATAAACTGTCATTATCACTCTCAAGTGGCTCCATGGGGTCCCAAAATCGACCCAAGGATGCCCATGGTTGGAAATGTATCAACCAATAGGAATAGGAACCATTTTATTGTAATTTAATATTATTATAATATTATTTTAAACCCTTATTTACCAGATTTTCCCTTTAACCATGGTAAATAAATATTTATCGAAATAATTATCCATAATGTCTAAAAATAAAAGTTACCTATTTAAATAATTTGGAGATACTGATTCCAAATATGGAATCCATTTTTCTAAATTCAAAACACATAAGTGACAGAAATTATTTTAAAATGAATTCTCGTTGTCAAAACAAAAATCGTGTTTTTAAGAAATAATAACTATCAAAAGATTGACACTTGTTTATCTCCAGTTTAAATGTGAAATTTCATACAATGACCTAAATTATATTAAATGATAAAAATATAATCTAATTATACTTTAAAATCACACAAATTTATAATGTAACACTATAAATTATTTTTATTTTAAAAGTTGTTTTTCATTAAAATTTAGTATTTTTCACTATTCATCAAAAATTAAAAGTTTTCAGAAATGTACAAAAAATTCACCTTAAGATAATTTCGATATTACGAATTCAAAAATGAAGTCCATTTTGAAAAATAAAATTTATAAAATTTTAAAAAGAGGTTATTACTATTTATAACGACTAAATTGATTGGTCGTGGTGTATTAAATCTCCAAGTTACATACAACACAAGCTACTAAATTATTCAAAGGGAAACATACCATGGAAGCTTGGGGTGATACATTCTACCCTAATTAAAATAATTTCATCCTCAAAATTTCTGGAATATTTCTGCATAAAAAGATTCAGGTGATTCTTCATCATAGGTTCCTTAGGTTCCCACGTTGCCTCTTCCATCTTATGGTTTCTCCATAAAACGTTTACCAGAGGAGTCATCCGGTTTCTTAGCACTTGGTCTCTAGTATCACGAATTTCGACAGTCTCTTCACAATAAGACAAATCAGATTCTAGTTCAATTTCATCATAGGAGAGTACATGCGTTGGGTCAGGCTTGTATTTTCTCAAAAGTGATACATGGAACACATCATGAACTTTGGAGAGAATTGAAGGCATTGCCAAATGATAAGCTACAACTCCAATTCGTTGTATAATTTCGAAATGTTCGATGTACCTGGGATTCAATTTACCCTTCTTACTGAAATGTATAACACCCTTCCATAGAGATACCTTGAAGAAAACATGATCTCTTACTTGAAATTACAAATCCTTCCTTTGGATATCGACACGGATCTTTTGCCTACTTTTAGAATCTTTGATGTGGGCTTGGACAATCTTCACGTTTTCTATAGTTTACTTAACAAGTTATGTGCCTAAGATTTTTCTTTCCCCAAAATATTTCCAACAAGTTGGTGTGTGACATCTTTTTCTATATAATTCTTCATATGGTGCCATATAAATACTTTAATGGAAACTATTGATATAGGAAAATTCTACCATAGGTAAATATTGATCCCACATACCTTGAAAGTCAAGTGATCAATATCCCAACATGTCTTCTAAGGTTTGAATAGTTCGTTCTGACTGTCCATCGATTTGAGGGTGGTAGGTAGTGCTCAAACGAAGTTCAGTATCCATGGATTTCTGACGATTTTTCCAGAATCTTGATGTAAAACAGGGATCACAATCAGAAACAATCGATAGAGGTACTACATGAAGTCTTTCAACTTCATTAATATATAGTCTTGACCTACGTTCAAGTGGTAAATCTTCTCTTATAGCAAGAAAATGTGCTTATTTGGTAAGACGATCAATAATGACCCCTATTTCATCATTCCTTATAGGATTCTTTGGTTGCCCCATGACAAAGTCCATCATAATATTATCCCATTTCCACTAATGTATGGGAAGAGGTTGCATGACTCCTCCAGGATTTTGCCTTCCAGCTTTTACTTATTGAAAAACCATACATCTTGACACAAAATCGGCAATCTCCCTCTTCATGTTGTCCCACCAAAAATGTTATTTCAAATCTCTATACATCTTGGTGATCCCAGGGTGTATAGAGAAATTAGAGCTATGAGCATTATCCAACAATTACCTTTTTAGATTAGGTATTTTAGGAACACAAAATCTCTTCCCAAATTTGAAAATTCCATATTCATATATGAAGTCACTCAATCTCCCATCATTCACATATTTAATCTTCTTTTGGAACACCTCATCATCAGTCTGAGAACTCTTTATACTTTCTAGTAAAGATGGTTTGACAACTATTTGAAAAAGTATTGATGTTTCACCTTCCATGGTTATTCCCATATCCATATTTACTAGATCAATGAAAATAGGATCCCTTTCAACTCTCATCTTGTTCAAAACTCCATGATCCTTTCTACTCAAAGCATATGTCACCTTATTTTCCTTACTCAAGTGGTAGTTTATAGTGAAATCATAATCATTGAGTTGTTCAAGCCATTGTCTTTGCCTCATGTTGAGTTTTTTCTGTGATAAAATATACTTCAAACTCTTGTGATCAGTATAAATCTCACATTTTTCACCATAGAGATAGTGTCTCCATATCTTCAGAGAAAAGATTACAGATGCTTACTCAAGATCATGAGTAAGATAGTTTTTCTCATGAATTTTTATCTGCCGTGATGCATAGGAAATAACTCTATCATTCTGCATAAGGACACAACCAATTCCTTTATTTGAAGCATCACTATAAATAAAAGAACCCCATCATTCCTCGATGGTAGAGTCAAGATAGCATAATTAACAAATATTATCTTTAGTTCTTCAAAAAATTCTTCACACTCTTATTTACAAAAAAAAATTAACCCCTTTACGAGTGATATTTGTTAATGGGATAACTAATCAAGAAAAATTCTGGACAAAATGCTGATAATAATTTGCTAAACCAATAAAACTGCATACCTCAGTGATACTCATCAGTTCTAGACATTCTTGGATTGCCTTGGCCTTTGAAGGATCAACATAAATTCCATCCTTAGAGATAATATGGACAAGAAAAGAAATATCCTGAAGCTAGAATTCACACTTTCTAAATTTACCAAATAATTCATTTCTTTTAAGGGTCCTTAGGATAATGCGCAAGTCATTTTCATGATCTTCTTCGATTTTGGAGTATAAAAAAATATCATCAATAAATAACACATTGAAGTAATCAAGGTATTCCTTGAAAACACTATTCATTATATCCATGAAGACAGATGGAGCATTAGTCAATCCAGAAGGCATTACTGTAAACTCATAATGACTATACCTAGTTCGAAATGCTGTTTTCGGAATGTCTTCCTTCTTCACACAAAAATGATGATATCCAGATCAATGGTAAATCTTGGAAAAATATTTAGCTCCATGAAGTTGGTCGAATAAATCATCAATGAGAGGTAGGGGATACTTGTTCTTTATTATTATAGGATTGATATCCCTGTAGTCAATGCACAACTTCATAGATCCCTCTTTATTCTTAACAAAATGAACATGGGCTCCCCATGGAGAAACACTAGGGTGAATAAATCCCTTATTAATCAATTACTCTAGTATTTTATTTAGTTCCACTAATTTCAGAGTGGCCATTCTATAAGGGGTCTTTGATATGGTCCTTGAATCAGGAATTAAATCAATGGAAAACTCAATTTCCCGCTCTGGAGGATGTCCAGGTAAATCCTGTTGAAACAAATCAACATATTCTTGCACAATAATTACACCCTCTATTTGAACATTATTTTCTTTACCCATAGTTATTTCATTCTCTTCATCCCCAATAATTTAATTTAGTAGATCTATTGGGGGTGGATCTAGATAAGAATCAGGTGGTGACATTTCTGCTCTAAAGATAAGGTACTCCTTATCATCATAAAAAATTGTAGCCTCTTTCTTCTTACAATAAATGTTTACATCATGGTCTAAAATCCAATCCATACTGAGGATTATATCAAATTCAATCATGGGTATGACGATGAGATCAATAGATAAAGAACATTTATATGCCCTAATGGGAACTGATTCACAAAACTTTTTTGTGATGATACTTCCCTTAGGTATTTTGACTGGAAACTCCCTTGTTAAGTCAAATTGAAAATATCTATTTTTCTTAGAAAAATGGGAAGATATGAAACAATTAGATGATCCAGAATAAAATAATTAATTTTCAAATCTTGAGGAAACCATTAAATTACCTTCCACCACGTCTTTTGGAGCTTCAACCTCAGCATTAGTGATCACATAAGCTTAGCCTTGATCCCTTGGCCTTTTCTGAGGTAAGTTCCCTTGGTGCTTAGGAAATTCATTTTCACAATTGCCCTTTTCTCTACAATTATAGAATTAAACATTAACAACCTCTTTCTTCCCCTTGAAATCACGATTTTGGTGTCATTTTTCGTCACACTTGTAATAGAATCCCATTTCCTTCAGGCAAGCACTAGGGTGTTTCTTCCCATATTTACCACAAGATGGATATTCAACTTTTCCCTTCTTCCCCTTATTTCCATTTCCAGAGTGTTCATCATATTTATTCTTCTATTTCTTTTCTTTGATCCTGTAAGACTTCAAGAATTAATTTCATGTCTTGATAGTGCATGAGACAATATCTTCGTATGATGAGAAGGATTGTGAGACTAATACTTGACAGAGAAATGGTTTTAACCCATAAAAGAATCAATCAATCTCATTCCTTAGGTTATGTATATAATCTGCTGCATGCCTTTCTAGTCTTTTAAATTTAGTCTCATACTTTACGACATTCTCATCCTCATTTTTCCTTAGACTCAGAAATTGTCTTTCCATATCCGCTCGATGGTCTAGAGGAAAGTGTTTTTGTATGAAAATATCTTTAAACTCACTTCATTCCATGTCTTATACTTATTCATCTTCTTTTGTGTTTTGGATTAATGAACACCATTGATCTGCATCTCCCATGAGGCGATAAACATCCATGACAACCTTTTCCCTTTCACTACTACCCAAATCATGAAATATTTTCTGTAAGAAACTTATCCATTTCTCATATACTAATGGATTTTATGATAACCCTTCTCTTTATTACACACTTAAACATGATTTATTACATAAAATTCACTTGATACAACATAGAAGATAGATAGGTCTAATGTATTTGGGTATTAAGATCATTATATAACAACTTAAAACATGAAATACAACATCTTTATAGAAAACTTCCTTTACATGACCACTACATTCCCTCGTACTTAGCATTGCATGGGATAACATGAGGACATGCATAAGAAAAGGATGAGATATAAAACCCTGCAAGGGAATAAATATGGAATAACATGATGAATACAGTATCTGTTAGACAATAGTCATATCAATAGAGAACTAGAGAAAAAAGAACATAAAGGCATGATAAAGCATGGTAATCATAACATGGAAAAGTGGCAACAACACTTAACATGAAATTTATCATGAGCCAAGGCTCATTGCACATGGAGCATGAGTAAATCCTCATTGCACATGAAGCACGAGTAAACCCTTGTTGCAATTGAATTAGCATGATTCAACACTCATTGCACTTGACATATCATGATACTATACTTTAACCAATGCATTTGAGTGCTATTAGGGCACACCCTTCTTAAACATTTCATTTCATGCATAAGTGTGCCACATGGATCATATAACATGGAATAAATCAACATCATAAGTTATTCCATGATTAAGTAATGTGGAATAAACACATCAAAGTACCATTCAGTATGTATATGTGCATAAAGTTGAATACCCTTTATAGAGACATGGGTATGGTATTCACGACACAATGATCTTGGCTTGGAAAAATGCGGTGCAATTTCGGTAGCATAACGGCGTGACATAAGGATTTATGAACATGGTTGATGATAGAGAAAAGGGTGTATCATATTATGTACAAGAAATGGAAATTAAGGGGTCTTATAGATACATGTACCAACAAATGTAATGGAATTTAGATGCATAATACAAAAGAATTACTTGGATGTAAAAGAGGAAAGAGAAATCCCTCACAGAATTTCAGCATGGTATTAGGTGTACATGGGAGGAAATAATAAGAGATAAAGGGGTATACCATCATCCAAATATAAAGAGGGAAGTATGGGGGAGGTTCTAAATCATATCCCAACATTTTTAATTGAAACAAAAGGGCATAACAACTTAAATAAAATTTGACAAAAATGAGAAACGAATAAATCCCTTACTTGGAAGTGTGATCCCAAAGGCTTGTGAGAGGCTTGAGAGAGGCTTATTGGGAGATTGGGGTGACTTGGGATGATTCTTGAGAGAGGAGGACAGAGGTTTTATGAACTCCAAAATCTTTTAGTGAAGAGGAAGAGGGAGCTTGGGTGGGTTTATATAGGAAAGGAGAGGGAATTCTTTATTATTTAGGTTTGGGTCACCTCACATTAAACTAATCAATACTAAAATCCAGACCAGGGTTTTTGCCCATGGTTTCTACCAAAGGGGAGTGGAAAAAATATTTTATAAGCCCAATGTACAAACTTCTTAAAATATTGAGGGTGCTTATGTGGAGGTGAGTCACACTCTCAAGGAAATTCATTTAAAAAGTGAAAATGTTTTATAACTCTTGGAGGGTCCACTAAAGTTTTGTAAAATAAATCAAAAAATCCTAAAATTACATTATTTTAATGATGAAATATAAATTGTCTGAACATATCATTTATAGTATTTTATTACACCACTATTGTGTCATTATGATGTTGTAAAACACATTACATATTTAAACGATATTTAATTTTTAACAAAAAAATCGACTATCTCAGAAAATTATGAAAAAATCACCATTGGATAATTTCGATTTCCTGATTCCTAAAGTAATTTTAATTTTATCTAAATAATTTTCTAAATATGTGAGTTTTTAATTTTAATATAAAAACTGACATTTATCAAAAATTCATGGGTTTTGAAAAAAAAAGCTTTCAGACATTAATAAAAATTACAATTGCATTCATAAAATTATGCTATAATTTATATTTAATAAAAATTAATTTAATAATAATAATAATATTTTATTATTTAATTCAAAAATCCATTAATTCATCAAAATATATTTTTCAGTTGAATATTAACTAAAAATAATATTTATACATTAAAAACTATTTACAAAGTAACAATATTAAAATGAATGTATATTAATTATTATATAAAAAAATAATGCACATATTTATAGTGCTAAGGTATTGTGGTATAACCCCTTATAACACCTACATAAGACCTAAGGGTAAGGTGAGTGATGGTGACCGACTCTTGGGGTGGCTCAGATAGCATTGCTCGAGTGGTAATCTCTATCAACTTCCACTTCTCTCGTAGGTGGTTCTTCTCGAGCTCAACATATTCAAGCTCGACTTAGTATTTTCCAAGAGAGAAGCCCAATGATGCCACCTCCTTTCCAAGCTTTGACACATGGGCTTCATATGGGGAAAGTCTACTAGATGAGGCCATTGCATCCTTTGTCTGAGTAAATTGGATTTGTTAAAGCCCCATATTTATACTAATCATGTGATCACTGTTCAACGACAATATTAGCAATGATCACAATTCTTAACGGTATTATAAAAATCCAAAAACATTAAAAAAAATAAGTTCACATTTATATAAAAATTTAATCAAATCAAGAGGAATTTTCATTAATGAATGTTTGGGTCGTTACAGATTTGTACTCCCATTGAATATTAGTGGTTGTTTCCTCATGAAGTGGTCTAACATTTATCATCCGCATTGTAGATCAGGGAGCTCCATACAGGTAAGGTTATTGTTGATAACCTGAGTGAGTTGTCCCAGTATACTGATAAGCTGATCAGTACCAGTTGCATCACCATCTCCACTATAATTATCTTTAGTATGAGGAAAATCCCAAAATGGATTATGTGGGTTGATATAGTTTTGATTCCTTCCACTAGGAACTATTTCTAAACAATGGAATACACTAGATAAGTTTATGAATCACAATACATAATTACAAATTTGTAAAATAGTTAACCTAAATTGAACTGTTTATGGATATAATCCAGAATAATAAAAATGTTTTCTTTGAGGATGTATATACTCATAAACCCTTCATAATGGTTTTTAAAGAAAATGATAATTATCCTAAGCATATCCCCCAGGAGTGTCGTAAACAAGAGTGCAACAAGACTAAAACAAAAGTCTTTTAAACTTAAACTTAAGCATAATATAGAAAAGATAAAATCAAATAATGATATTTACTTAATCACATAGATACTCTACTAGTCTAATAATCACATGAAATATCAATAACCACTTTCATAATGATGGAATGCATAATTCCAGACTTCATAACCACATAGTCAAGGCCTTGTTCCAAAACTACAAATAAGATTTTGTCAAGGACTTGTTCCAAGACACTAGTTTGTCTCATGAGACATACTAATGCATCAAAGAGCTGTAGAGGGTTCCACCCGTCACTTACTTAGTCCAATGCATTTTCATAGGAAAATGTTTAAACATAACATAAACATTCGTATTAAAAATAGCACACGAAATGTAAATACTTTAACCATCCATGAATGGTGTAAAAATAACACATCCCTAGTCAATCATAACACAAAACCTTCAATACAATATGGATGTTTTGTATCATAATAAATCAACTTTAAACAAGCTTAAAATCCCTAAAAGGATGTTGACATAGATGAAATCAAAACTTTTTTAGAGAAATATCTCTTTCTAATTTGAAACCATTTAAAAGTAATATAATTATAAAAGAAAACATTTATTTTGAAAATATTCTTATAAGCTTGTATGGGAAGCTTCTACGATGATATAATGGCAGAAAATAGCCACACCCGCCGTATAAGTTAAAAAAAGACATTCTTACCTTAATTTTGTCGAAAAGGTCATAAAGTACCTTGTTTGGAAAACGACAAAAAGATTTCTTTCAAAAAATATATGGTAAAATAAGGGTATAAATGAATTTATCCCATAGTATAGTAAATATTAAAGTTTTTTAAATTACATTTTTAAGAAAACACAGATGTGGATGATAAAGAGGTCCTAGTAGATACTTACGTAAAAACAACCTCTGATAATAAAGAGATTCTAAAATTAACCCTTACATTGTACTTTTACTTAATAGATGGTATGTTAACCTCCTATATAATAGTCAAAACATTTTTATTAAATTATAAAATAACTATATACATAAATATGATATCATATATGATCCTCTAATATTTCTTTGTTAATAATATTTCATTAGTATCATCGTTTCAGGTGTTAACTGATCCGTTTTCCTTTATATGCTCAGTTACGTAAGCCAGGTTTGTTATGGATAGGATGTATTTTATTCATATCCATAATGATATTAAGTTCTCAAAAATTATTTTTAATCATAAAATGAAAATTATTCTTGATGGATTATGATGGGGAATGAATCTTTTCGCATTCCTGGAGACGGTAATTCGTACGTACGCACAAGGGACAATATCATTGTATTGATGGTAAAATAGTATGCAATTGGATGGTATATCATATATAAAGAATAATTAAAATTTTATATTTACTATTTACATCAGTTATACTCATTATTATACCCATCCAAATAATGAAGTGTTTGAATAACAAACTACACCACGACGTGGAGATGGTAAGCCATACGTACGCACGTGTGGTGACTTTGTCATTCATATGATGGATAGAATAATGAATATGATTATAGAATTTTTATAATAACATCAAAGTATATAGAATATATGGGAATTATTATTTTAGAATGGAAACAACAAATAAAGAGGAAGTGGAAGAAGAAAAGAACTTGAAAGTGGGTGGTAAAATTATTTCCTCTTCTTTGGGTGTTTCCTTTTGAGTTGATCAAAATGGATCCTTAGGTTGGATTTATGATCAAAATAATGCATCTAGGTTGAATTGAGGGAAATTGGAAGGATATTGGGGTTGGGTTTGGCCCAACCAAATGGATTTGGAGGTGTGATTTTGAGATAAGAGGATGTTCCCTTTTATAAGGGTGGTGATGGGAACCTTAGGAAAAGATTGTAATATTATTTTATAATAAAATAATTTTCAGTTTCTAATGGATCCAAAATTATTTATTTCTAGGATAAGGTGGGTATGAGTCGAAAAAATCTCAAACAATAGGTTTTAGACAGGTTTGTGTCACCATATTAACCTTATCTTTTAGATTTAACTCTTAGTTAGATAGTTTAACTTTTACCAGGTATTCTTGTATTATTATAATAATTGGTTAATAAAATTACTATAAAATGCCAAGATAATCTCAAGTGATTCATTAATGATATACCTATCATTATATAAGTTCTTTGGAAGAAACGAATATTTTTAAGACTATTATATAATTTAATAACATAATATTTGTTTTAAAAACTCATTTATGTCAATTTTGACACTATTTAGTATTTTATTTTTTTGAAAGCCATCAAAACATTATTACTTCAAAAACAATACATTGAATCAACCCTAACATGTCATATTGACCTATAAAATTCGTGGATGTCATAAAAACTTTTAAATTTTATTTATTTTAATATTTATAATACCATTTATTTGATTCTTTCATTAATAAGGTAATTACTACATCACCATTATGTCATAAATAAATTTAATTATTTAATGTATAATAATTATAAATAAAATAAAATTATGTAAGAAATATTTTTAGCTTTATAATGAGTATTTATAGTCTAAAATATAACTTATATAACTCTATTTAATTTTTTTGCTAAACGATATATGTTTATGTCATTTTTGTCTTTACATTAAATTAATTAATATAAAGTGTCATTATCACTCTCAAGTGGCTCCATGGGATCCCAAAATTGACCCAAGGATGCCCATGGTCGGACATGTATCAACCAATATGAATAGGACACATTTTAGGGTAATTTAATATTATTATAAAATTATTTTTACCCTTATTTACTAGATTTACCCTTTAACCATGGTAAATAAAATATTTACCGAAGTAATTATTCATAATGTCTAAAAATAAAAGTTACCTATTTACATAATTTATACCTCTTGATTCCAAATATGGAATCCATTTTTGCAAATTCAAAACATATAAGTGGAAAAAATTAATTTAAAATTAATTCCATTTGTCAAAATAAAAAAGTGTGTTTTTAAGAAAACACAGAAGTGGCATGATTTGGACCTCCACTTGGTATTTTTGAAGTCTTATGGCAGGAACCATTTTATAGTTTGATCAAGGTCAATTATAATGGTTCCTCCCAGGTCAACTTGAGGCCCTCACATTATGGTGCAATTTTTAGGAACCATCGGGGAGAGGTCCTTAGATGCTTTTAGGGCTCTTGTGGTCTTTCCTCTTCAATTGAGGCAGAGATAATGGGTATTATCATTGCTGTGGGACAAGCACAAAATCAAGGATGGAACAACATATGGCTTGAATGTGACTCTATAATTATTATGTCTTCCATCTGGATGGGATCGTCTCATTTGTCCTGGAAGCTCACCAATAGATGGATCAATCGCCTGGATTCTCTCTCCTGCATGGAATACATTATCACACTTGTTTACTAGGAGGCTAATGTGGTGGCTGATGGTCTTGCAAATAAGGGTGTCAATAGTGATACTTTCTTATGGTATGATCAGATACCTAATTATCCTTTTTCCATTTTTGTGGCGGGATCAAGTTAAATTTCAATTTTTTAGAATTATGTAATTCAAATCTGTTTTTTGCTTAATAAACAAGCCTTGATTTTCCAGTCAAGGTCTCATCTTATAAAAAAAATATTGAAACTTGTTTATATCCATTTTAAATGTGAAATTACATACAATAACCTAAATTATATTAAATAATGAAAATATAATCTAATGACACTTTAAAGCCACTCAATTTTATAATTTAACACTATAATTTTTTTTTATTAAAAAATTTATTTGTAATTAAAAATTAGTATTTTTCACTATTCATAAAAAATTGAAAGTTTTCAGAAAAGTATAAAAAATTCACCCTAAGCTAATTTTGATATTCAAAATTCAAAAATGAAGTCCATTTTGAAAAATAAAATTTATCAAATTTTAAAAAGTGGTTATTACTATTTATAACGGCTAGTTTTATTGGTCGTGGTGTGTTAAAACTCCGAGTTCCGTACAACACAAGCTACTGCATTATTCAAAGGGAAATGTACCATGGATGTTTGGGGTGTTACTGATATCCTAGGCTAATGGGTTTTCACCCAATTTGTTTTAAATCATTTAGGGGATATATCTTTACAGTAAAGGTATCATGTGCCTGAGAAACATGATTTACAATAATTAATCATTTACCTTATTGGGAATTCATTTATTATTATTATCCATGAGATTATTGCGTAGACATTATCTTTGGTTGTACTTTAATTCTAATTTTATTTAATACATGGTATGTGTGTTCATTTATTTACCTTTCCAAACTATTTATGAACTTCCTTCCCATTTTATTTATTATATGGAATGTGTGTTCAATTATTACCTTTACATATTTACTATTCTCATTAATCCATTATTTTTTCCACTATACTTGACCCTTAATGAGAATTTAATCCCACCCTTATTTTTTTCTTTTCCCCAAGATTCTGTGAAGTGTACTAAGAATGATATTCAAGGTCATGGTAGAAGGAATAAAGTTATCCTCAATTGAAAAATTAATATTCAATTAGTATATTCCTTTGTAATATAAGACTCATGTATATATATCTAGTTTACTAAGAAACTATTTGGTCCTTCGGGATTTGATTCATTGTAATCATTCCTATGTAATGGTAGTATACACTGGCTTTGGGATTATTGGGGTCGGGTCACTATAGTTTGTATCTGAGGAATTTTAGTAGAAACCATGGGAACTAGATGTTGGAAAACATATATTAGGGAACATAACTCTAAGATAGAATTTTAGGATAAGTATTGAAGAATATAAAAGAATATTTGTAAGGTAGATATTATGTGAGTCTTCCTAGAAATACTTCCCTGTTTGGAAGATACAATTGGATGTGGTTCTAGAACAAATGTACCTAGGGGTAAAAAAATCTAAAATGGTATGTTGCGCCCAACTTGAGTGAAACTAGTTACATAACAACATGCCTTACTATGCACTTGGTTTGAAACTCTTGTGGGATAGTATTAAAATAATTCACATTTTCTTTAAGAACCATTATGGAATATTTGAATATATAATGAAAATAAATAACCTAGGTTAAAAGTAAGGAGTTTTAGATTGAAAATAAGGTGTATTAATTTAGATATCCTATAAATTATAATAGGATTTTCCCACTATTACCATTGATACTCACTCTATTATTTATAGTTTTATTCAATGGTTGGAACTCGAAGGATTCTTGTTAACATTGAACATGAAGGACAAGGTGGTGAAAATGAGTAACCAAATTGGATTTTGATAGGAGTTAAAGGTATCATGTTGATTCCTAATCAGTTTTACCAAAATTTGATTTACAATGTATACCTTAAACAACTCCAAAAATCACCAAATAAGAGATGTATGGAGTTTTCTAAGAGCACAAGTGGTGGAGACCATATAGAAAATAAGGCTTTATTTTCATCATGTAAGAAATACAGAAGGATAAACCTAGGAACATGTCTCAATGGAACTATAAAATTATATTTTTGTGGGAAATAAGGATATAAATTAATGAATTACATAGTAAAAATTAATATTGAAATAGAAGAAAATAAAACTAATCTTAAGGATGTAACACCCCAAGCTTCCACGGTACATTTCCCTTTGAATAATGTAATAGCTTGCATTGTACACAACTTGGAGTTTTAACACACCACGACCAATCAAACTAGCCGTTATGAATAGTAATACACACGTTTTGAAATTTTATAAATTTTATATTTCAAAATGGACTTCATTTTTGGATTCATAATATCGAATTTAGCTTAGGGTAAATTTTTGATATTTTTCTGAAAACATTCAATTTTTGATGAATAGTGAAAAAACATAGCGTTATTAGTTAAAACTGCCTTTTTATTTAAATAATTAGTTATTTTATTTTAATTTATTTTAGGTAAAAAAATATATATAATACCTATATATGTTCAAGGTAATTCACTGGAGTCATTTTATAATAAATTTAGATATATAAAATTTTATCGAACTTTTTACCATCTTTTACCCACCTCCTAGGAGCATTTGCAATTTTATATAAAACATAATTTTACCGCTTCTGTGAGTTGAAGTTTAAAAATCTGAGAGACATGGTTAATATCAGTAAGTAAAATGTGGTTCAATAAGATGAAAATAATTTTTTAGTGAATAGTAACTTTTGATTTTTATTTACCACGGTTAAAAGTAAATAGGGTAATTAAGGGTAAAAATTATATCATAATCTCTTTAAAACATGTACTAATTTTATTGGATAAGTATAATTCGACCAAAAACAAACTTATGCGTAAAATATGATCCCCTTTGGTCCACTTGGATTAGATTATGATATTTAATATTATTTTATTTATAGAAGAGTTAAAAGAGTTAAAATCAAAGTTTAATAACTAAACCATTTTTAATATATGGTTATACATAAGACAAATTAGACTATAAATACTCATTATAAATATAAAAAAAAATTCCTACATAATGGTATTTTATTTATAATTTTTATACATTAAATAATTAAATTTATTTATAACACAATGATGATGCAGTAATTACCTTATTAAAGAAAGATTAAAATAATTGATATTATAAATATCCAAATAAATATAATTTGAGACTTTAAATGAAGTAAAATAATTTTATAGATCAATATGATATTTTATGGTTGATTTAATGATTTTTTTCGAAGTAATAATGCTGTTATAAATTAACCAAAAACAAAATACAAAATAGTGTCAAAATTGATATAAAAGTGTTGTTAAAACAACTATTACATTATTAATTGATATTCTATTGCTAAAAATATAAGTTTAATCCAAAGGTATTAAATAATATTATATATGTCATTAATGAACCACTTTAGGTTCGCTTGGAAGTTTATAGTAAGTTTATTAACCATATAATATAAAAATACAAAGAGACGTGGTAAATGTCAATCTATTTTACTAAGAGTTAAATATAAAAGTTAAGGTTAATATAGTTAACCAAACCTATCTAAAACCTAATGGTTGAGTGGTTTTCGACCCATACCTACCTTATCCTTGAAATAAATCATTTTTAAGCCAATAGTAACTGAAAATTATTTTATTATAAAATAATATTTCAATCTTTTCCTAAGGTTCCCCTCACCCCTCTTAAAAAAGGACACTTCCCCTTCTCTCAAGTTCACAACTTCAAATCCATTTGGCTTAGCCAAACCCTAACCAAATATCCTCTCAACTATCCTACCTTCATCCTAGAGGCCTTTCTTTAGTTATAAATCCAACCTAATGATCCCTTTTGATCAAATCAAAAGGAAGAACCCGAAGAAGAGGTAAATATTTTATCACCTCTTTCAAGTCATTTTCTTCTTCCACTTCCTATTTATTTGTTGTTTACCTTCTAAAATAATAACTCCAGTATCTTCTATATACTGTGATTATATTATAAAAATTTTACAACCATATTCATTATTTTATCCAACCTATAAATGTCAAATTCACCTTACGTGCGTACGTACAGATTACCATCTCCACGTCGTGGTGTAGTTTGTTATTCAAATACTTCATCATTTGGATGAGTATAATAATGTGTATAAATGATAACAATAATAAATATAACATGATAATGATTCTGTATATTTGATATACCATCCAATTATATATGATTTTAATATCAAAAGAATGATATTGTTGCTCGTGCGTACGTACGGATTACCGTCTCCACGAACACGATGAGATTCATTCCCCATCGTCTCCATTGAAGACTAATTTTCATTTTATGATTAAAAATAATTCTTAAAGACTTAATATCATTCTGAATATTATTAAGATACATCATATCCATAACAAACATTACTTACGTAACAAATCATATACAGGAAAATGAATTTGTTAACACCCGAAACGATGATACTACTGAAATATCATTAACAAAGAAATATTAGAAGATCATATATGGTATCATATTAATGTATATGGTTATTTTATAATTTAATAACAATGATTTGAAAATTATACAGGAGGTTAACCTACCCTTGACCAAGGAAAAGTACAAGGTAAGGGTTAATTTCACAGTCTCTTTATTATCCGAGGTTGTTTTTATGTAAGTATCTTTTGGGACATATTTATTATCAATGTCCATGTTTCATAAAAGAGTTTTCAAAGGGATTATTTTTAAGGGAATTTTTTACTAAATCATAATTTTAAATGTTTTAAATATTTATTCTTCTAAATCATTATCATTAATTTCCATGTTTTCAAAATGGGTTTTAAGGATTTATTTATATGGAAATGAATGTTTTTAAAATGTTAATTCCTTTCAAAAGTTTCAAAGTTGTATGAGACACTTTGATTCAAAAATTTCTTTAAATGTCTTCTTTTCTAAATTGTGTGACTTTTAAATTTTTTTTGTGAAAAAGGGATATTTCTCACAAAGAGTTTTACAAATCATTTTAATCTATATCAACATCCTTTGATAGATTTTAAACTTGTTTGAAGTTGATTTATTATGATACAAATCATCCATATTGTATTGAAGGTTTTGTGATATGTTTGACTGTGGATGTGTTATTTTTTTTCCATTCATGGTTTGTATTTAAAATATTGACATTTCGTATGCAAGTTTCAATACGAATGTTTGGATTATGTTTCAACATTTTCATATGAGGAATGCATTGGACTTAGTAAGTGACAAGTGGAGCCCGCTATAGCTCCTCAATGCATTGGTAGGTCTCATGAGACAAACTAGTGTCTTGGCATAAGGCCTTGACCAAATCTTATTTTTAGGGACTTGACTATGTGGTTAGGAAGTCCGACATTATGCATTCTATCATTATGAAAGTGGCTATTGATATTTCATGTGATTATTCGACTAGTATAATATCCATGTGAATAATTAAATGGAATTATTTGATATTATCTTTGCCATATTATGCTGAAGTTTAAGTTTAAAAGGATTTTGTTTTAGTCTTATACATTTCCTGAAATGTTTATGCTTATTTATGAAAGCTTACACTAATTGTTATCCTTAATGAGCATCTGAGCTCAACCCTATCTATGTTTTATTTTTACTTGGATGTGAAGAATTATTTTATGGTTGACCTGTATGGATAGGATAATGATATAAGTGTGTTTAAAAAGGGTATGACATGTTGTTGATGTTATTATTTCATGATGTAATGTAAAACTTATGAGTGTATCTAGTACTTCCAAGGCTACTAAACTGATCATTCTTTCGGGACATGATTCCATTATCATGCCAGTGTTATATAATAATGCACCGACTCTGGGTAACTATGGTCAGGGTGTTACAATTGGTATTAGAGGAAGTTTAGTAAAAACATTGGAAACTAGATTTAGAAAAACTTTTATTAGAGAACACTACCCTAGGATAGACTTTGAGGATTAGTATAGAGGAACATCCTAGAATTTTGGTACTGTAGAGATTTTGTGAGTTTTATAAGCAATAAATCCCTATCTGGATAAGATCAGGTAGAGGCAGCTCTGGCACAGATGTACCTAGGGGTAAAACCAAAAAACACTGCTTTGATCTAGACTCTAATGGGAACTGGTGCACGGCAACGGGCCTTACTTCTCTCTTGGTTACGACACTCCCGGGGGATATGCTTAGGATAATTCTCATTTTCGTTACAAACCATTATAAAGGGTTTATGAGTATATACTTACTCAAAGAAAACATTTTTATGATTATGGATTATATCCATCAACTATTCAATTTATATTAACTATTTTACAAGTTTGGAATTATGCATTGCGATTAATAAACTAATCCAGTGTATGCCATTTTTTAGAAATGGAGCCTAGTGGAAGGAATGGAAACTGTATCAATTCATGTAATCCATGTAGGGATCTCCCTCCTACTCAAGATAATTATAGTGGATCTGGTGAAGAAACTGGTGCTGATCATCTTATCACCATACTGGGACAACTCACTCAGGTTATGAATAATAACCTTCCCTGTATGGAGCACCCTGATCGACAACATAGAGGATCAATGTTAGACCTCTTCATGAGAAAGAAACCACCAACATTCAATGGGAGTAAAAATCCATTAGTATCTGAGCAATGGATAAATTCCTTATAGAAAATATTTTATGCTCTGGGGAGTAGCGAAAGGGAAAAGTTGTTATGGAAGTTTATCACCTCACGAGAGATGTATATCAATTGTGGTCATTGATTCAAAACAAAAAGAAAGATGATGAAGTATAAAATATGGAATGGAGGGAGTTTAAAGAGATTTTATTAGAAAAATACTTTCCTCATGACCATCGAGCATATATGGAAATACCATTTTTTAGTCTGAGGAAAAAAGAGGATGATAATGTCGCAAAGTATGAGGATAACTTTACAAGGTTAGCAAGACATGCTGAATATTATATACGTAACCCGTGAAGTAAGATTGATCCTTTCTTTGATGGGTTAAACCATTTCTACATCGATCATTAGTCTCAAAATCCTTCTCGTCGTATGAAGATATTGTCTTATGTCCTATCAAGACAGAAAAAGAATTCTCTAAGTCTTACGACTTTAAAGCAAAGAAAGAGAAGAAGAGACCTTATGAACACTCTGGAAATGGAAATAAGGGTAAGTAGGGAAAATTTGAATATCCATCCTATAATAAATGTGGGAAGAAACACCCCGGTACTTGCCTGAAGGGAATGGGAGTCTATTACAATTGTGGTCAAAAATTCCACCAAGCTCGTGATTGCTAGGGGAAGAAATATGATGTCAATGTTAAAAGATAAAATTTTAGAGAAAGGGGGCATTATGCAAATGAATGTCCTTAGCTCCAAGGAAACATACCTTATAAAATTCCAAGGGATCAAGGATAATCTTATGCTATAACTAATACTGAGGTTGAAGCTCTGAAAGACATGGTGGCAGGTAATTTAATGGGTTCCTCAAGTTTAGAAAATGCTTTATTTGATTCTGGATCATCGTATTGTTTCATATATTCCCTGTTTTCTAAGAAAATAAGATATTTCCAATTTGATTTAACAAGAGATTTGTCACTAGAAACTCCTAAGGGAAGTATAATTGCAACATTTTTTTGTGAATCAGTTCCCTTTAAGGCATATAAACATTATTTATATGCTGATCTCATCATCATACCCATAATTGAATTTGATACAATCCTCAGTATGGATTGGATTTCAGACCATGATGCTAAAATTTATTATAAGAAGAAGGATGTTACAATTTTCAATGATGATAAGGAGTACCTTATCTTTTGAGCAGAAATGTCCCCATATGATTCTTATCTAGATCCACCCCTAGTAGCTAAACGAAATTCAATTATTGGGGAGGAAGAGAATGAAATAATGGTGGGTGAGTAAAGGAATGTTCAAATAGAGGACATACCTATTGTGCCAGAATATTTTGATGTGTTTCCAGAAGATTTATCAGGACATCCTCTAGAATGAGAAATTGAGTTTTCTATTGATTTAATTCCTGGTTCAAGGCCCATATTGAAGAACCCTTATAAAATGGCCACTGTAGAATTAGTGGAACTAAAGAAACAACTAGAGGAATTGAGTAATAAGGGATTTATTCTCCCCAGTTTTTCTCCATGGTGAGCCCCTGTCCTTTTTGTTAAAAAGAAAGACAGATCTATGAGGTTGTGCATTGGCTATAGGGAGATCAATTATATAAAAATAAAGAACAAGTATCCCCTACCTCAAATTGATGATTTATTCGACCAACTTCATGGAGGTCAATATTTTTTAAAGATTGACCTATGATCTGGATATCATAAATTGTGTGTAAAGAAGGAAGACATTCCGAAAACAACATTTCGAACTAGGTATGGGAATTACGAGTTTACAATAATGCCTTTTGGTCTGACTAATGCACCCTCTATTTTCATGGATCTAATGAACATGGTTTTCAAGGAATATCTTGATAACTTTGTAGTGTTATTTATTGATGATATCCTAATATACTCTAAAATTTATGAAGATCATAAAAATCACTAGCGCACCATTCTGAAAACCCTCAGAAGAAATGAATTATACGGATAGTTTAGAAAGTGTTAATTCAAGCTTCAGAAGATTTCTTTTCTTGGCCATATTGTCTCTAAGGATGGAATCTGTATTGATCCTTCTAAGACAAGATCAATCCAGGAATGGTCATCACCGATGAGTATAAATGAGGTACACAGTTTTATTAGTTTAGTAGGTTATTATCGGCGTTTCATCCATAATTTTTCCCGATTGGATAACCCATTAACCAAGCTCACACATAAAGGGGTTAAATTTGTATGGAAAAAAGAGTTTAGAGAATGTTTTGAATAATTTAAGAGAAGATTTGTCAATGCTTCTATCTTGACTCTACCATTGGGGAATGACGGTTTTGTTATTTATAGTGATGCATCAAAGAAAGGACTTGGTTGTGTCCTTATGCAGAATGATAAGGTTGTTTGCTATACATCACAACAGCTAAAAATTTATAAGAAAAACTATCCTACTCATGATCTTGAGTTACCAGCTGTAATATTTGCTTTGAAGATATGGAGACATTATCTCTACGGTGAAAGATGTGAGATATATACCGATGAAAAGAGTTTGAAGTATATTCTCTCATAGAAAGAACTAAACATGAGGAAAATGAGATGGCTGGAACTAATCAAGGATTATGATTGCACAATACACTACCACCTGGGGAAGGAAAATTAGGTGGAAGATGGTTTGAGTAGAAAGGATCATTAAGTTTTGAACAAGATGAGAGTTGAATGGGATCATATTTTCATGGTTCTAGTGAAAATGGATATGATAATAATCATGGAAGGTGAAATATCAATACTTTTCCAACTGGTTTCCAAACCATATTTACTAGAAAGGATAAAAAGTTCTTAGGATGATGATGAGGAGTTTCAAAAGAAAATTAAAGCTGTGAGCAATGGGAGATTGATCGACATCATATATGAAGACTGGATTTTGAAATTTGGGAAGAGACTTTGTGTTCCCAATATACCTGATTTGAAAAGGGAATTTTTAGATGATGCTCATTACTCCAATTTCTTTATACACCCTGGTAACACTAAGATGTATAGAGATTTGAAGAAACATTTTTGGTGGGACAAAATGAAGAGGGAGATTGCTGATTTTTTGTCAAGATGTATGGTTTGTCAAGAAGTGAAAGCTGGAAGGAAACATCTTGTAGTGGTCATGCAACCTCTTACCATACCTAAGTGGAAATGGGATAATATTATAGTTGAATTTGTCATGGGACTACCAAAGACCTCTAGAACGAATGATGAAATATGGGCCATTATTGATCATCTTACCAAGTCAGCACATTTTCTTGATATAAGAGAAGATTTTCCACCTGAAGGTCTAGCAAGACTATATATTAATGAAGTTTTAAGACTTCTTGGAGTACCCTTATCAATCGTTTCTGACTGTGATCCCTGTTTTACATCATGATTCTAGAAAAGTCTTTAGAAATACCTGGATAGTGAACTTCATTTGAGCACTTCCTACCACCCTCAAACTGATGGACAATCAGAACGGACTATTCAAACCATAGAAGACATATTGAGATCTTTCTCACTTGACTTTCAAGGTATGTGGGATCAATATTTACCTTTGGTAGAATTTTCCTATAATAATAGCTTCCATTCAAGTATTCATATGGAACCATATGAAGTGTTATATAGAAAGAGATGTCGCACACCAACCTGTTGGGATGATGATGGTGAAAGAAAATTCATAGGCCCAGAACGTGTTGAGGAAATGATGGAAAAGGTGAAGTTAATCCAAACCCACATCAAAGAAAATCAAAGTAAGCAGAAGAGCTATGCTGATAACCAAAGGAAGGATTTGGAATTTCATGTAGGAGATCATGTTTTCTTGTTGGTATCTCCATGGAAGGGAATTATATGATTCGGTAAGAAGGTTAAATTGTGTCCCATGTACATCGGACCTTTCTAAATTCTAGAATGATTTTGGGATGTAGATTACCATTTGGCAATGACCCCAAGTATCTCCAAAGTTCATGATGTGTTCCACATATCATTGTTGAGAAAATAAATGCCTAACCCAATACATGTACTCACCTATGAGGAAATTAAACTGGAACCCAATTTGTCTTCTTCTGAAGAGCCTGTCAAGATTCTTGATACAGGAGAACAAGTATTGAGAAACTGGAAGACTCGTTTGGTAAATGTTCTATGGAGAAACCATAAGATGGAAGAGGCAACATGGGAACCCAAAGAACATATGATGAAGAACCACCTGAATATTTTTATACCATAATATTCTAGAAATTTCAAGGATGAAATTATTTTAAGGAGGGGAGAATGTAACCCCCATGCTTCCACGGTACATTTCCCTTTGAATAATGAAATATCTTGCATTGTACACTACTTAGAGTTTTAACACACCACGACCAATCAAACTAGCCGTTATGAATATCAATACCCACTTTTTGAAATTTTATAAATTTTATATTTCAAAATGGACTTCATTTTTGTATTCATAATATCGATTTTAGGTTAGGGTGAATTTTTGGTATTTTTCTGAAAACATTCAATTTTTGATGAATAGTAAAAAAACACTGTGTTATTAGTTAAAACCGAATTTTTATTTAAATAATTATTTATATTATTTTAATTTATATTAAGCCAAAATAGATACATAATACCTATATATTTTCAACAAAATTCATTGGAGTCATTTTATAATAAATTTAAATATATAAAATTTTATCGAACTTTTTACTGTTTTTTACCCACCTCCTAGGAGCATTTAAAAATTTGTATAAAACTTAATATTACTGCTTATGTGAGTTGAATTAAAAAAACATTAGAGACATGGTTAATATTAGTAAATAAAATTTGGTTCAATAAGATGAAAATAAATTTTTGGGGAATAGTAACTTTTGACTTTTATTTACCACAGTTAAAAGTAAATAGCGTAATTAAGGATAAAAATGATTTCATAATTACCATAGAACATATCCTAATTCTATTGGATAAGTTTAATTCAACCAAAAATAAACTTAGGAATAAAATATGACCCCCTTTGGTCCACATGGATTAGATTAGGACATTTACTATTATTTTATTTAAAGATGAGTTAAAAGAGTTAAAATCAAAGTTTAATAACTAAACCATTTTTAATATATGGTTATACATAAGATAAATTCAACTATAAATATTACTTAGAATGATAAAAATATTTCCTACGTAATGGTATTTTATTTTTAATTTTAAACATTAAACAACTATATTTATTTATGACACAATGATGATGCAGTAATTAACTTATTAGTGAATGATTAAAATAATTGATGTTATAAATATCCAAATAAATATAATTTAAGAATTTTAATGAATTACACTAATTTTATTGGTTAATATTACATGTTAGGGTTGATTAAATTAATTTAGTTCGTTGTAATAATGCTGTTATTAATTTAACAAAAACAAAATACCAAATAGTGTCAAAACTGACATAAATGAGTTTTTAAATAAAATAAAATATTATTAATTTACATTCTATTCCTAAAAATATAAGGTTTGGCCAAAGGGATTAAATAATATTATATATGTCATTAATGAACTACTTGATGTTATCTTGGATGCTCATAGTAAGTTTATTAACCATATAATATAAAAATACAAAGAGACATGGTAAATGTCAAACTATTTAACTAAGAGTTAAATATAAAAGATAAGGTTAATATAGTGACCCAAACCTGTCTAAAATCGATTTGTTGAGTGGTTTTCAACCCATAACCACCTTTCCTTGAAATAAATAATTTTGGATCCATTAGATACAGAAAATAATTTTATTATAAAATAATATTTCAATCTTTTCCTAAGGTGCCCCTCACCCCTCTTATAAAAGAGAACCTCCACTTATCTCAAATTCACACCTTCAAAGCCATTTTTATCAGACAAACCCTACCCAAATATCCTATAAAATTTCCTCCCTTAATCCTATATTCCTTCCTTTAGTTAGAAAGCCAACTGAAAGAGCCCTTTTTATCAAATTAAAAGGAAGAACCCGAAGAAGAGGTAAATATTTCATCACCTATTTCAAGTTCTTTTCTTCTTCCACTTCCTCTTTATTTGTTGTTTACATTATAAAATAATAACTCCAATATCTTCTATAAACTGTGATTTCATTATAAAAATGGTACAACCATATTCATTATTCTATCCATTCTATAAATGACAAAGTCACCATACGTGCGTACGTACGGATTACCGTCTCTACGTCGTGGTGTAGTTTTTTATTCAAACACTTCATCATTTGGATGGGTATAATAATGAGTATAAATGATGTAAATAATAAATATAACATGATAATTATTCTCTATATATGATATACCATACAATTATATATGATTTATTATCAAAATAATGATATTGTCGCTCGTGCGTACGTACAGATTACCGTCTCCACAAACGCGATGAGACTCATTCCCCATCATATCCATTCAAGACTAATTTTCATTTGATGATTAAAAATAATGTTTAAAGACTTAATATAATTCTTAATATTAATAATATACATCCTATCCATAACAAACATTACTTACGTAACAAATCATATAAAGGAAAACAAATCAGTTAACACCCGAAATGATGATACTACTGAAATATCATTAACAAAGAAATATTAGAAGACCATATATGATATCATATTAATGTATATGGTTCTTTTATAATTTAATAACAATTATTTAACCATTATAAAAGAGATTAACCTACCCTCTACCAAGTAAAAGTACAATGTAAGGGTTAATTTCCAAATATCTTTATTATATGAGGTTGTTTTTACGTCAGTATCTACTGGGAAATATTTATTATCCATGTCCATGTTTCATAAAGAGTTTTAAAAGGGATTATTTTTTAGGGAATTGTTTACTAAAACATAATTTTAATTTTTCTAAATATTTATTCTTCTAAATCATTCTCATTAATGTCCTTGTTTTCAAAAAGGCTTTTATGGATTTATTTATATAGGCATGAATGTTTTTAAAATGTTAATTCCTTTAAAAAGTTTCAAAGTGGCATGGGATAATTTGATTCAAAAATGTATTTAAATGTATTCCTTTATAAATTGTGTGGATTTTAAATGTTTTTATGAAAAGGTATATTTCTCACAAAGTGTTTTACAAATCATTTTCATATATATAAACATCATTTTATTGATTTTAAACTTGTTTGAAGTTGATTTATTATGATACAAATCTTCCATGTTGTATTGAAGGTTTTGTGATATGTTTGACTGTGGATGTGTTATTTTTATGCCATTCATGGTTTGTGGTTAAAATATTGAAATTTCATATGCTAGTTTTAATAAAAATGTTTATATTATGTTTCAACCTTTTCATATAAGGAATGAATTGGACTTAGTAAGTGACGGGTGGAGCCCGCTATAGCCCCTCAATGCATCGGTAGGTCTCATGAGACAAAATAGTGCCTTTTCACAAGGCCTTGAAAAATTATTATATGTAGTCTTGGAACAAGGCCTTGACTATGTTGTTATGAAGTCTGGCATTATGCATTCCATCATTATGAAAGTGGCTATGGATATTGCATATGATTATTCGACTAGTAGAATATCCATGTGAATAAGTAAATGACAGTATTTGATTTTATCTTTTCCATATTATGCTGAAGTTTAAGTTTAAAAGGATTTTTTTTAGTCTTATACATTTTCTTAAATGTTTATGCTTATTTATGAAGGTTTATAATAATTTTTATCCTTACTGAGCATATGATCTCACCCCTTTCTGTGTTTTATTTGTCCCCAGATTTGAAGAAATATTTTATTGTTGACCTTCAGGGATTGGCTAAGGATATAAGTGTGTTTAAAAAGGGGAGGAAATGTTGTTTATATTTTTATTTCATGATGTAATTTAAAAATTATGAGTGTATTTAGTACTTCTAAGACTACTAAAATGATCGGTATTTCGGAACATGATTCAATGTATCATTCCAATGTTATGTAATAATGCACCAACTCTGGGTAACTGGGGTCGAGGCATTACACAAGATCTATTTATAGTATGTTGCCTTAAATGTGGGGAACCTTGGAATTACCCAGGTCAATACCCTCTTCTAAAGGATAAACAGTAGACCAAGGAAATGAATATATGTTGAAATAAATGTATAAACTATTTATGTATTGGGGTTTTATTGAAAACCTTAGTAAAAAGTCTATTTAATGATTAAATATAAAGGATATTGATCATATTAATTTTTTAAATTACATTAATATTGTTTTAGAAAAGGATAGGCCTTTATGCTAGGTGACAACCCATCATGTCTAGAAAGGCTATAGGACATGAAACCATGATTGAAGGATGATAAGGGTTTCATACCTACAACTGGACTACGCAATGTCCTAGTAAATGTGTAATTTTTTTAGTTAAAAAATATGAAGAGTAAATATTAATGATTAAAAAATAGTGTAAATTTTAGGTCTAAAGATTAATTTCTGAACCATATTGGTTTTGGAAAATAGTTAGAGACAAATATAGTGACTTTTTATAGGTATTATGATCCGTTAAAAGAATATTATAGTTCTTCAAAGAAAGGGGTTTATTCTAGGATATCCATTTCATGCAGTAAGGGATGAATTATAATTTGATCAAAGAGAAACCAAAATATGGAATTTTTCACATGAAATGGAAATGTATCAAGTACGTATATTTTATTAGATAGTAAAATCATTAATCAACATTATGAAAATGATCAAAAAAATGTTTTCCTAAAACATTAATTTTTTATTGAATTGATGGTCTTTTAAATCATCCTAGATTTATGGATTTGAGGCCCTCATCATTTCACTGATCATTCACTTGTTTTTTATTGATGAACTTAATCACTCCCAATAAGTATATATGATTTTCCCCAAAGTCCATATATCCACATTCCACTAATATTATACTACTTAGAGACCTAGTTATATGTTAATCCGTGCGACCTTTGTGCTTCTCATTCTCTCTTATTAAGAGGATATTTTATTAACTATTCTCACAATTTCAGGTTTAAATAAAGGAATTTTCAAATATCATACCTTATATTTATGAGATCAAGTTTAATGAAATGGCCTGACCTTTATAGCCTAGAGCTAATTCATTAGTTTTTTACATTTTCATGATTACATGGAATCAAAACCATGAGGACCAATCCGTTTAGAATTTTTTTAAAACAAGATTACATACATCATACCCACAATTCATTAAGAAATAGAAAATAAAAACATGATACAATAAAATGAAATAAATATCATCCTTGAAACTCATTCAAAGGATTACTATTCATAACATGGGGAAAGAAAACATAATAAGGGTGATCTCAAAGGCTCAATAAGGGTTATTAAATTGGAATAAATAATGAATCAACGATAATAAATCAACATGTAAAGGAAAATAACTGATAACACATGCCATTCAAATAACTATATAAGGAATAATCAATAAGGAAAGTTAAGAAACTAAAAAAAATATTACATATAATCAATAAAATGAGAATGAAATGAATCTATAGATATGTTGATGTGAAATCTCATGGATAAATAAATACTAAATCAAAATGAAGGAAATTATGAATTAATGGATGTCATGTATCTGGCACATGGACCCTTACCACAAAGACATTTCTTAAGATGGTTTAATATTGTGAGTTGAAACCCATATAATATTCTCGGAAACAATATATAAGTATTTTTATCTAACTAATTTCATCTCATGAGATTACCAATGCATCGAGGGAATTTCATTAAATTGTCCACAACCTGTATACTGCCTGTCGAAACCATTTCTCATATATCGAATAATTGATTTAACTAACAAACAATGTGCCTAATCATAAAATATACATTTTGAATATGTAATATGGATTTATAAATAATTTAATAGTGGAGGGTAAGTAACAACAAGGTTTTTTGACATTGATTAATGGAAATAAAATTTAAATACTGTTAAACTATTCTTAAAGAGAATAATCTTTATACATTCCAAAGTGTCCCACACCACCTTGAAACATTTTAATCATAATACCTATAAAATAATGATATTAAATGAAACATATAATATCATGGGAACAATTATATTCATGATATAACATGTCAAATGTAAGTATATTAACCATATAAAAGTGAATTGGTGCATAACTCCAAATAAGTTTCAATAAAACGTAGATTGTGGCGAAATACCTTACATTGAGTATGACTTATCACATGTGTATTTATATTTCTAAATAATAAACTTATGCTAATTATTTAATTTATTTTGAACCTTTTTTCATTTTTTTCATTAATTTTAATTCACTTATTACAATTATATAAACAACTACTTCAAAAATTAAGTTTACATCGGGTGTTTTGACCATATTCGGTTTATGTGTAAAAATGAATTTGGTAAGTCAACTATGGTCAAAGGGTTCACTATATAAGAACATAAATAAAAATAATAATGACATAATTATCATATTTATCCATAAATTATACTTTCAAAACCAACCACGAACGATGGGTATGGGAAATGAAGAAACATTACAATCATGTAGATGGTAGGTCGTAAGTACACTTGAGTAACGTTCCCATTTTTTCAATGATCGTTATGGATCAAGGGTATGCAACATTATATCTCTATATAATGATAATTATATAATAAATAAAATTATATTTAATCATATATACTTATATATATAATTCTTGTGATGTAAAAGTAATCACATCGTGTCGAGGAGGTAGTAGTCCACACATCCATGGCGAGTTTATCACTTTTTAGTGTGTGAAAAGGGTAATAAAAAATGATATATTATATTTCCAGAAAGGTAATTATGTAATTAATTTTATTTATATTTAATTTATGTCAGATAATTTTATTTAAAATCATCCTTTATACATTCTATATATAGCGTGAATGAATCACACAGTTTTGAGGAGGCTATAGTCCACACTTCCACAAACGATGTTATCATATTTACCAAAAATGGAAAGTACAAAGGTATGTGTTATAAAATAATTATATAATCATAAATAAATATTTTTTATGATACATATCATATATAAATAGATTTTCCATCATAATTCCTAACCATGTAAGGTGGTAATAGAAATATGAATGATGTCGTTTCGTGAGGCGGTAGTTCGTTGTACACATAAATGGTAAGTTCATTACCCATTAGATGGAAGTGAGTGTAAGTGTAGTTAAAACCCATAATATAAAAACAAATAAGTATATTTAGGATAATTGTTTTATTATAAAATAATTTAATAAAAATAATTGAAATAGTGGACAAAGAAATAAAATTGAAGAGCTTGAGGAAGGATGCTACCTCTTATTCGGGTAACTCCTTTTTGTTTGCACCAAAGGACTTCCTTGGATGGATTTATTCCAAAAGTGAGGCTTATATGATGAGAGTATAGATTTTTTGGATCTATATAGATAGATCTTGTTTGAGACAAAGTGTCTTGAGAGGTGTAAGGAAGTGAGAGGGATGAGTGCCTTTTTATCGTGGTGGAGGAGTGACACTCTTGTAAATACCAAAAGGTATAAATTATTGGGGGGTCTAACTTACCTAATTTTACTAAAAATGGGAACATAATGTATTAAAAGGGTGTTGTGGACTATAAAAACCTCCACCAAACAAAAATAATTGATTTTATAAAATCTTGTTCCTTAACTTTTATGTTTCTCCAATTTTATCATTTTGGTTTTAATGAAGTTAACTATATTTATACCCTATGTAATTTGATAACTAAGAATAAATTAAAGTTAGATTTATTATAAAATATATACCCATTTAAATATAAATATTATATATAATTAAAAAAATATAATTCTTATGTCCTTTGGAAATAAATTTTAAAACAAGCGCATGTAACGCACAAAACACTCCTTTAACTTGAACAGTGCTGACACTGTTTTTAATATCTACGAGTCAATATGTTAATTATAAAAGATAAATTGGTCCATTAATAGACCATATTTAATATTTATTTACACTTAAAAATAACTTTGAATAATATATTATTTTTATTAATTTTAAATTATTTAATAAAATATCTGTTATTGTAAAATAACATTATGTCAATTTTGACATTATTTATGTAAGTTTAATTTAAAAATATAAAAACAATATTGGAATTAATATTTATTACATTAAAAGTAGTGTAACATGATATATTAATATAAAAAAAATAATTAAATACAATAATTCTATCAATTTACTTCACTTTTAATATTTATAGTATTATTTATTTTTGTTAATCATTAACTAAACAATCACTATGTAGGATTTTATTAAGAATTAAATGTAACTCATTCATCTCTAAAAATTAATGATAAATCAGTATGATAAAAATAAATCATTTATATTTAAAAAGGATATGTATAACTGAAAATATGTTGTTATATCCATATCTCAATGTTTTTTAAATGTTAAAGGTAAGGAAGGTTCCTCTTTTTGTCTTTTTCCTTACTTAACTTATCATATAGGGAAATTTCATGAAAGTTTTCATAATAACTCATAAAATTTAAAAACATATGGTATATGGTACAAATGTTGGCATCCAATGGCCTTTGAACAAGTGTATAGGTCATTTCGACCCTTAAGTTCAAGGTTTAGTCACTTGTTAAGCTTAATTTTACCTTAATCGCTGTAATTAATTTAAATAATCTTAATTATATTAATGTTCAAAAAATTAGTTGAACTTATTCGAAAAAACAAAAACATCATACAGATTAAATCCATATATATATATATATATATTTTTTTCAAATCAATTTACAGAATTTGGTAAATTAAGTTTAATGCTAATCCTATATATGTGTTAAGAAAGTGCGTTTTAAAAGTAAATACTTTCAAAAGATCAATAATTATTTATATGTAATTTCAATATAAAAATAATTCCGTTGACCTGAATTGTATTAATATATGTATAATTGATTCATTATTAATTTAAGAACCAATATTATGTATAATTTAACATTAATAATTATTTTAACATAAAGGACGTTTTTAACTTTAATGCAGTATATTTCACTATTCATAAAAAAAATGAAACATCTAAAAAAATATAAAAAATTAACCATAAGATAATTATGACATTAGAAATTAAAAAATTATGTTTCTATTGATAAATAAAATTTATAAAATTTTCAAAATTTAGTTTTAAAATATATGCACCATTAAAAGGCGATAAAATTTAGTCTTGCATGTAACACAACCTAACTCAGTGTTGTGTGTTTCTGAAAAGAAACTTGGTGTTTCATATAAAAAAATAAATAAACAAAATATTTTTTATTCTAAAATGAATATATTTTAAATTATTTCAGTGTTTATTCTCCACACTTTAAATAAATTGCATCCTCGTAATTCAAAATTTATCTTAGTAATCAAGGGATTGATATTACAAAATACTGTTATTGAAAGAACAACATCATAAATATTATCAATAACAAATATTATTAAAAATAGTGAAAATGAAATGTGAATTTCACCACAAAACTAGTCTTTTGGATAGGAGAACATTACTAAAAACCAGATTATGGAAGATAAATCTAATTATCATGTTCTAATAGGGAGTGATAGAGAACATGTGGAGATGAATGTTGTAGAACACAAAACGATAATATAGAGGCATGAATAAAGGTCATTTATATCATAAAAAATGATGATAATAGGAATTTTTTTTAAATACCCTTTTCCTAGAGTATAGAAATTCATTCGCAATCTTTTCCTTTGATTTCACCTTGAACCATTTCTACTTCATATCTTATCATAAGATGAACTATATAGTGATGTAATAAAATAATCTCTAGAACTTCATCCGAAATTAAACAAAAAACATTTCATAAATGTTTAACTTTTCTAAAATATTACGATCCGTCATTTTATAAACATGTTCACTGAATTTCAAAAATTAACTTATCATTTTCCTTTAATCAACATGAAACAGCTCTAAATTGTCACAATCCAAACATGTGAATACCTTTACCATGTATTCTCTAAAAATATGGTAATAAATTATATTACAATAAATATTTATTGAAAAAATAATTTTTTTCCTTATTCCTTAAGTAAACCACATATTATTTTATATATTCCTTAAATCAAGAAGTGTTGTAAACTCCATCTAAGAAAACATAAAACACTTAGTAAAAAATCATTAATCAGTTCCAAGGTATTATATAATATCCAATCTACTTTATCCATATAAATAGTTTATTTATTCCAACATTATTATCTCAGTATTAGGAACATATTAAGAGTTGTCTTTCCCACAACCATGTGTTTTCCAAAAAGTTTTACTTTGGACTGAATAAATTTTCTTGGTAAAATTCATCTTTTGATCTCAAATCCTTAATGAAAAATTAAGGCAATATAATCCTTATATATTTCATAATTCATATAACAAGATCATCATTGATAAAATAATAAAACGAAAAATTTCTTGAATCCAAACATAAATACATTAATAATTCCTCTTAGTTATCAGTAGTAGCATAATCTTGACCATTATCCATTAGTATCTTAGGGGGTATATTCATTTGATTCCTGAGACATTGATTTGTTTAGTGTCTCATCTCCTTGTAATAGAAGCATTGAACATTGGAATTTTCTTTCTTTCCCTTTAAATCATTAGCATAGTTTAATTTTTCCTCAAACATAATAAAAAATACCATTCCTTTCAATAAAGTACTGAGGTATTTAATTCCACAATTATCACATGTGGGAAAGTACTTATTTCCCTTATTCCTTTATAAGTATTTTGGCCCTCCATCCACCTATTTTATTTCATTATTTTGAAGCCATAGGATGTGTATAATTCATTACCCATATCATTATCACATGATATCATGTCTTCATATGATGAGACTTCTTGGGATACTAGTTCTCTTTGAAATATTTTCCTAAGGCCATAAAATATATGATTATTGTAACTGTTTGGAACATATACATTGGTGAGGTTCACGTTCCTTCTGCTAAGCTCCATTTCTAAATGACAACATACACTAAATTAATTTATATAATTATAAAACAAAATTTATAATCTATAAAATTGTAAAATACTTAACATAAATTGAAAGATCTATTTGTATCTAATCTAATGACCATAAACATGGTTTCTTTGGGGATATTTTTATTTTTTAATCCTTCTTAATGGATTGTAAAGAAAATGTGAACTATCCTAAGTGTATCCCCTAGGATTATTAAACTATGTGTGTAGTAAGGCCAATTGTGTTATACTAAGTTACACCGAGTAAGGTTTGACACACATTTTTAGAGTTTTTACCTGAATGCACTATCTTGACATGTCAAATTGATTATTATTTTAAGGCTTATTTATAGTCTAGGGAAGACCCTAGGTCTTCTATTAAAGAGATTTGGTGGGTTTAGAGTGCATGTTTTTTAAAGAAGTACTAAAATAGGGGGTGGTTTTGAAAATAGTTTTAGGATGAAATGACTTAATTGAAAGATTAAAAGTTGAGAAACCAAAAGGATTTTGAAAATTATGAGATAAAAGGATTAATTTTTATTTCACTACACACATTTTATGTTTATTTTTCATAGATTTTCATTTAGGTTTGGAGTAATACCTAGGTTAAAATTAATTTGAATCCTGATTAATTCCTAAGATTTTATTTGAATTCTTAAATAACCAAACCGTGATGTAACAATCATATTATCAAGGTACATAACTTATGCATGGAATAAGAGATTCCAAAAAATATTTAAATCTAAAGAAGGTGGGTATGAAAAGGATTCTTTTGCTTCCTAATCGTAACAACACAAGTCATGCACTCAAAACATCACACCGATCGGTTAGAAATTAAGAGTATCTCAATCACATGAATTAAAAAAAGAATTCAAATATGGAGTTATGTAAGATACATGGAAATAAATGTTTTCACACCAAAATTAATCAAAACTAATAGCTAAAATAAGAATCATAACTCCCTTGACATGTGCATAGCTCCCTCACAACGAACGCCCACCGTTTAGCTCGACATCAGGAGGAGGTGGAAGCTCAAGTGGAACTCTTTCTTCATTATTGATCCCCCTATGAGGATAGGGGCCTCTAGAACTTCAAGGATGAGGGGGAAAATCCTCCAGGACTCAAAAATGGTAGAGCTTCACTTCTGGTTCCAACTTACCAATGGGGAGCCCAAGCTTCCATTTTATAGGCAAAGTGGAAGGTGGTTTTGGGCACACAGATTGTGTAAAACAACTTGTCCCATGGTTTTAGACAACTTGAAAGCCGAATATCACTTTGGAAAAAACTAGAAACATGTTTCCCCACCTCCTTAATATATCCACCGAATGTTTGAAACCATTTGGAAAAATAGATCTCGAGATATTGATAAAATACAGAACACCAAATTTGACTTTTGTGAAGATTTGATTCTTTGGACAGATCAGTTCAGATGGGAATCGTAGAGGCCGAATCAGGATTCTGTTCCTTGAGATGAAATGTATCTTATTAAATTTTGTACTAGACCACAAAATTTAATCCCATTTTTATGCACATTATAGTAGTAGTGTGTGGATTAATCCACTGGTGTTCTTGGATCATGCACAGTTTGGACCATATTTCTTGGACTACATAATGGGTCCTCCACATCACCTCCACCTTCAATGATATTATCAAAACAAGTAAAATTTACTTTTTTAACAGTGATAAAAATAAAATAATTGAATCAAACATGATGTCAGTTTTGTTATTATATTTATAATTTAAAATATAAATTTATTTTAATATAATGGTGTAAGGGTGAAAATAACATAGTGAATCATGGTATGATCACACCCCCACACCTAATCATTTTCACTCCTGGTAAAAGTTACATTTTCTGAAATTATGCATGTATATATTACCAACTTCATGAATATTTAACATCTGAGGAAATTTTAATTCATTAATGTAATTTTATCAATTCACAAACCACACCAAGGCGTTTTTCCTAGTTAAAATGGAAAAATATTTCTCATAAATCATATTATTGTGAAATTAAAAGAGATTCATGATACCAAATTGAGAAAGGAATTCAGAATTCAACAATTCCAAAAACACTCCATGTTTGTGTGTGAAAACCATTCCATGAAATTCTTTCCACTTTCTATCCAATAAATTTAGGTTATTTTATCATTTTTTACCTTAAAATATTTTGCCCACCGAGCATGCCCTACATCCTTTTCAATCATATTTTAAGACCCACTAACTTAATCATTCCCAGAAGTCAAAACAAAAGCTCCCAACCTATATATCCCCATATGTTTCACATTTCATCACTCCCATAATTTATTATTTTTGTTTTTTTAGAAGTTTCATTTGGAAAAAATCTCACACTCATCTCTCAACCCTTGTTTGATCTCCTCATGACACTAATTGTAATTGTTATAACAAGATCAAAGGTTGAGGAGGAGTGGTTTTTTACCTTCCCAAGACACAAACCAATTTTTTTTTTATTTTGATCTTTTATTTTATTTTATTTTTTTATTTTTTGAGGGTGTACAATAGTCGGATATTAGGTACACACACATATGTCAATCTGGTATAGTAATGAAACAAATCAGATAAGGAATGAATGTATGGAAATATCAGTTTAAGATGAAAAATATTAACCTATCATATATTTATCTTATATTAAGTAATAAATATTCACACTTTTTTGTTTTGTGTAAAAAAATGTGTGGAGATACTAGTGACACAATTTTCCCAAAAGCTACTCACACAACGGGAATCAATAATCTCAGAGGTTTCACAGAGATACAACTATTTATATCATTGAATAAAAAACAATTCACTAAAAATCATTTCCTGATGTTAAATTCATACAATCATTTATTCCATAACAATGTTAGGTTTTCATCAAATGTTAAATCAACATGGAATAAAAAAAATTCAACAAGAATTTTCAGTATGTTTCAGGATTTTTTGACTAGAAGGGGGGGGAGTAAAAATACCATAAAGATGGTGAAAAGTAGAAGAAAGAAAAAAACTTGATGAAAATCCAAATAAACTAAACATGACGGGGAAAAGTGAAAATACCATAAAAAGGAAAAAGAGAAAAAAGAAGATAGATGATGAAAAATATAATGAACTAAACAAGATATGGAAAAGTGAAAATACCATAAAGAAGGTGAAACATAGAAGAAAGAATAAAGATGATGAAAAATCCTAACTAACCTAGGAATGTACCCATCCCCCCCACACATAAAGTGTGTAGTGCCCTCACTATATAGAAGAGAATGTGGGAAGGAAGGATAAAACATGGTGAGTCTCATTTATATATTGCTTCTTGAACATGGTGTTCCCCCATCAGGGACTCCAAAATGGATTCATGGAAGTGCTTTAGCCGCTGCCCATTGAAAATGAAGGCTTTCTTTGTTTCTCCATTTTGAACCAGGACAACACCAAATGGAGAGACATTAGTAACGGTGTATGATCCAAACCAACGGGAAAAAAGCTTACCTAGATGCAACGTCAGCCTTGCATTGTAGAGGAGGACCTTCAGCGCAATGTGAAATTTATGATGAATGATGAGATAGTCATGGGTATCCTTGGTTCAATCCTTATAAATCCTAGAGTTCTCATATGCATCTCTTATCATTTCCTCTAGCTCTTGAATCTGGAACTTCTATTGGGCACCCACACCAGAAAGATTATAATTTCATTATTTGATGGCCTAGTAGGCCAGGTTCTCAATCTAAATAGGGAGGTGACAACTATTTCCAAACACTAGCTGATATGGTGACATGCCAATGGGGGTTTTTAAAGAAGTATAGTAATCCCATAATGAATAATCAATTCTACGACACCAATCTTTTCTATTGGGTTGAACCGTTTTTTCAAGAATCTATTTTACATCCCTATTTGACATCTTAGCTTGACCATTGGTCTATGGATGATATATAGTAGAAACTCTATTCTTTACCCCATAATGACCCAAAAGAGATTGCATTGTTCGGTTGCAGAAATGAGAACCCTAGACATTGATAATGAACCTAGGTAAGCCAAACCTACAAAAGATTTGGGTTCTCAAAAATTCTACAACTACCTTAGAATCACCAGTATTTGTAGCTCGTGCCTCTACCCATTTTGAAACATAATCCACTACCAATAGAATGTACATGTTACCAAATGAATTGGGGAATGGTCCCATAAAGTCAATGCCCCAAACATCGAAAATTTCATTGAAGAGAAAGGGTTTTTTTGGCATCTCATTTATTTGAGATACATTCCCAATTCATTGACAGTGAGGACAAGATTTACAGAATTTGTGGGCATCATAAAACTATGTGGCACAAAAGAGAATAGAATCGAGAACCTTGTGAGAAGTCCATTGGGGACCAAAGTGGCCCCCACAATCTAGGGTGTGGTAGAACCTAAGGACAGACTGAAACTCACTATTGGGAATAAAACACCTGAGAAAATGATCACTACAGTTGTGCCAAAGGTATGGGTCATCCCTAGTGTACCAACGAGACTCATGTTTTATATGATCATCCTTATTTTTGTTGAAATTAGTAGGAATGCAAGATGCTACCAAATAATTTACAATTTCAGAATACCAAGGAATAGAATCTTGCACTCCGTACAGTAGCTCATTAGGAAACATGCCATTTATGGGAATACAGGGGGATGAGTCAATGTCCGAGGATGGGGTAATCTTACTGATATAGCCAACCACTACATCCTTTTCACCTTTTTATCTCTAATTTCTAAATTTAATTCCTGATGGAGGATTATCTAGTGAATGTGACATGGTTGGGATTCCGGTTTCTTAAAGATATACTAAAGGGATACATGGTCTGAGAATACAATGAATTTAGACGCTAAAATATAGGACCAATTTTTTTTCAAGTAAAACACAATAGAAAAGAATTATTTTTCATTTTTGGTGTATTTTTCCTGTGCAGGGTCCAGTGTATATGAGGTGTAGGCAGTGACATGTGGATCTTGATCGACCCTTTGTGATAAGACTACCCCAACTGCATAGTTAGATGTGGCACACATGAGCTCAAATAGTAAATCTCACCGTGGAGGTTGGATTACCAGGGGTGATGTGAGACTCCATTTTAACTTATTAAAAGATTCCCCACATTCATTATAAAAAAAATTATTTTTCTTTTTGGAGTAATCGGGAGAGGGAGAGTACAATATTACTAAAGTCACAAATTGAATGATGGTAAAATCCAGAATGACCTAGGAAAGACAACACATCCCTTAAATTTTTGGGGAATGTTAGGGAAGAAATGACTTCGACTTTTGATTTATCTACTTGGATACCATCCCAAGAAATGACATGTCCCAAAACTATACCTTGTCTCACCATGAAATGGCATTTCTCATAATTTAATACGAGATTCCTTTTAATAAAGTGATGTAGGAATAAATAAATACTACTCAAACATTCATCAAAATAAGAGACATAAATAGTGAAATCATCCATTAATAATTCCATGAAATTCTACATGAAATCCAAAAAAAATACTAACTATGAATCACTGGAAAGTACCTGGAGCATTGCACAGACCAAATGACATCCTCCTATATGAAAATGTTCCAAAGGGGCAAGTGAAGGTTGTCTTTTCTTGATCCTTGGGGGAAATATGGATATTAAATTATCCAGAATTACCATAAAGGAAACAGTAGTGGGACATACCCACTAGCCTCTCTAGAATTTTGTCAATGAATGGAAAAGGGAAATGGCCCATCCTAGTGTTTTGGTTTAGTCGGTGATAGTCTATGTAGACACACCAACTATTCTTCACACGTGTTGGAACCAATTCAATGTTTTCATTTTTGATTACCCTAAGGCTAGTTTTTTAAGGAAATACTTGAATGAGACTAACCCAATGGCTACTATAGAAGGGTTAAATGATTCTAGAAGCCAATAATTTTGTTACTTTTTTTCACAACTTCTAGGAGGTTTGGGTTCAGTCGACGTTGTGCCTGCCTTACTGGTTTAGCCTCATCATTTAATAAAATATGATGTTTACAAATTGATGGGGTAATACTAGGAATGTTAGCTAGTGTCCATACCAAAGCTTTTTTATACTCCCACAAAAGTTCAAGAAGTCACAATTCATGCTCAGGAGGGAGTGAATTATCAATGATGACGGGAAACTTGTTTCCATGCTCAAGATATGAATATTTTAAATCCTGAGGCAATTGTTTTAGTTCCAATTCAGGTGGATTTTGGATATATGGGAGTGTGTGTGAAAGTGAGAGGTCATTGATCTCATCTAACTGCTCAATGGTATCATCCTCAGATGAGGAATGAGATTTTATAATCTTTGTAGTATCATCGATGGTTATTGGATCCTCATTGTTCAAGGAATTATCAACTAATAAACATGCATGAATTTTTTTTTGACCACTACAATAATAAATTCATGATTCATTTCCTAGAATTTCAATCAATGAAGAAAACTCTGAAAGGGGATAAGGGGAAAGAAAAGTTGTTTTTTCAGGGTATGGGAGTACATCAATTGAATTAACAGAGAGAGAGAGGAATGTTATTTTGAGGGGTGCTTCATGGAATCAAGGATGATGAAATGGAATATGTCACCACCAAATTCCATAGATAATGTACCATTATTGAAATTAATTATGGATTTTATGGTTTTAAAGAAAGGACTCCCCAATATAATTTGGTCATGTCTATTCATCTTATCATCTTCCATTTTTAGCACTTAAAAATCTATAGGAAAAATTAAAATTTTCACCTTCACAAGAACATCCTCTAACACACCAGAAGGGTGTGAGGTACTTCGGTTGGCTAGTTGAACAAAAATTCTAGTGGGATTTACTTCCCTGACCTGTAATGTAGAGTAAATGGAATGAGGCATCACATTTATAGAAGCACCTAAATCAATCATGGAATTGGAAAATGAATACTCCCCTATAGTGCATGGAATAGAGAATATCCCAGGATTATTTCACTTAGTGGGAAGTGATGGATCTATCAATGCTGATATATTCCTCCCCAAGATCAAATTTTCATCTCCATGAATTTTCCTTCGGTGTGTACACATCTCCTTAAGATACTTTTCATATCTTGTAATTTGTTTCACAACACCAATCAAGGAGGTGTTTACCTACACTTTTTTGAATGTTTCTAATATTTCCTTATCTAGTTAAGTTTCCTTTTGTTTCTTAGGTTGGGTGGCCCTTTGGGGAAATGGAAGAGGAATGGTTTGGAAAGAAGTCTCGTAGATATACACACTTTTTCCTTTGGAAGTTATTCTCTCAAGACATGTTTTTTCAATATTGGGAACATTTTCAAAGGTTGGGATAGAGGGTTGCTCAGGAGGGGATGAATCTAAAGGTGGATTGATTTGGTTTTTATGTTTTGTTCTAATCCTAAGTGTGATGGAACTAAAAATTTTCTTATCCCCAGGGTTAACTACTGGTTGAGAAGGTAGTTTACCTAGCCCATGACTTTGAATTTCCCCCACTGAGTTAGCTATTTTGCCTAATTAGGGTTTGAGGTCTTGTATGGCTGCTTGGGTGGTTTTCTAGAATTGGATATTGTTGGAAGCCATTTGTTCATCATATCTTCTAACGTAGGCTCAGGTTTTGGAGGAGTTTATTAAAAAGGCCTTTGTTGTGGTTAAGGATTTATGGGTGTTGGTGGTTGATGACTACTCTGACCTTGTTGGTTCCATGGTTGATGAGGCTGGTTTGAATAGCCCCATGCCTATATGATTGGTTTTCTTTCCACCTAGGGTCGGATGGATAGTAAGGTTCTTACCAAAATGGTTGGTTATAGTGACATCCTAGAAAGATATCCCCATAACTCTCTGAAGTTTCTCTTAGTTGGGGGAATTTATTAGAGTATTGGGTGTGAGAAGAACATATATCACAATGGATAGGAGGACGAGATTGGTATTTACCTTGGGAAAGAGCAAGTTGTCGAAGAAGGGTACTTACCTCTTTGAACTTCGTGTCATCATTCTTCTCAAATTTGGTACTTTTCACCTCATGGACACCTTGAATGGGTACACTCAACCTTGTACCAAATTTTTGGGTGTTCTGTGCCATGTTCTCAATCAATTTTCTTGTAGAAATTGGGGTATTATCCACAAGTGCACCACCTATAGTAGCATCAATCATATTTCTATCAATAGGGATTAAACCTTCATAAAAATACTAAATTAAAAGTTGATCACCTATTTGGTGGTGTGTAAAACTTGAACATAACCTTTTAAATAATTCCAAATATTCATCTAATTTTTCCCCTTGTGATTTATTTATACCACATATTTATTTCCTTATAGTTTCAGTTTGAGAGGCTGGGAAATATTTTTTAAGAAAAAGACGTTTCATGTCCACCCAACCTCAAATTGGTGAATTAACATAGTAATTCCAATATTTTTAGTATCATATAATGAGAAAGGGAATTACATTAGATTTACATGGTCTTCATCCACAGTTTCAGGTTTTAATTTAGAACACACATTGTGAAATTATTTTAAATTATTGTGTGTATCTTCTCCAGAAATCCCATGGAATCTTGGTAATAAATGAATTAAACCATATTTTAGTTCAAAGTTAGGTGCCTCGCCTTGAATTCGAATATAGGTGGGATTGATATAAACATTAGGTGAGGTTAGTTATTTTAGTGTTCTATTGTTTTAAGCCATGTTATATAAGTTTATTTCAGTTTTGGTGCTGGTTCCAGAAGAAGAAGATGAAGGGTCAAGAAGAGTGTTGTTGTCTTGTGTTTCCTCCTTCAAAGGGTTCTCTTATACGTCTCGGCGTCACTAATGTAATATCCTATCCAGTTAGGGTTCGAATGAAGGTAAATCACCCATATTATAATGCATCATGCACAAAACCTACACTAAAAATAGATCAGAATACAAAAATATAGGTAGATGTATAATATAAAACAGATAAATATTCACAAAATTTACAGAAAACTTATAAAAAATGAACTAAAAACCAAAGAGCTCCCTGGAAATGACACAAAAATTTGAATGCTCTGTCATGAAACATCAAATTGATTATGATTTTAAGGTTTATTTATAGTCTTGGGAAGACCATAGGTCATATCTCAAGGAGTGTTGGTGGGTTTAGTGTGTGCGTTTTTAATAATAAGTACTAAAATAGGGGTGGTTTTGAAAATAGTTTTAGGATGAAATGACTTAATTTGAAAGCTTAAAAGTTGAGAAACCAAATGGATTTTGAAAAATATTTGAAAAAAGAGGTTCATTTTTATTTCACTAAAAACATTTAATGTTCATGTTTCATATATATTCATTTAGTTTTGGAGTAATTATTTGGTTTAAATTAACTAGAATCCTGATTAATTCCTAAGAACTTATTTCAATGTTTAAAGAACCAAACCTTGACGTAACAACTGTATTGTCAAGGTAAAAAATGTATTCATTGAATAATATATTCCAATGCATATTTAAATATCCAGATGGTGGGTATGAAAAGTATTCTTGTTCTTCACAATCAGAACAACACAAGTCATGCACTCAAAATATCACATCGATCAGTTAGAAATTAAGAGTATCTCAATCACATGCATAAAAAAATTATTCAAATATGGTGTTATGTAAGATAAATGGAAAGAAATGTTTTTCACATCCAAATTTCTCCAAACCCGTAGCTATAATAAGAATCGGAACTCCCTTGACATGTGCGTAGCTCCCTCACAATGAATGCCCACTGTTTAGCTCGACATCGAGAGGAGGTAGCTCGTGTGGAACTCCTTCTTCATTGTTGATATTCATATGAGAATAGGGGCCTCTAGAACCTCAAGGATGAGAGGGAGACTCCTCCAGGACTCCAAAATGTTAGATCATCAATTATGGTTCGAACTTACAAATGAGGAGCCCAAGCTTCCATTTTATAGGCAAAGTGGAAGGTAGTTCTAGGCACATAGATTGTGTAAAACCACTCGGACCATGGTTTTAGACCATTTGACAGTCTATAATTAATGCTTTGGAGAAAACTAGAAACATGTTTCCCCGACTCTATAGTGTCTCCACCGAATGTTTGACACAATTTGGACAACTAGAGCTCGATATATTGATAAAATATAGAACACAAAATTTGACTTTGTGTAGATTTGATTCTTTGGACAGATCAGTTCTGATGGGAATCATAGAGGCCGAATAGGAATTGGGTTCCTTGATATGAAATGTATTCTAGTAAATTTTGGACTAGCCCACAAAAGTTCAGTCCATTTGGATGCATGGTCTAGTATAAGTATGCAGATTAATCCACTAGTGTGCTTAGATCCTGCACAGTTTGGCCCATATTTCTTGGACTTCATAATGGGTCCTCCAAATCACCTCCACCTTCCATGATATTATCAAAACAAGTAAAATTTCCCTTTTTAATAGTGATAAACATAAAATAACTGAATCAAAATTATGTTCATTTTGTTATTATATTTGTAATTTAAAATACATATTCAGTTTAATACAATGGTGTAAGGGTGAAAATAACACAGTGAATCATGGTACGATCATTACACATAGCTAAATCTATGTCAAAACCATGTCCAATTGTAGTATCTAGAAATGGATTTGTTTCTAGGAATACTCACATAATCTCAACCTTACTAAAATTATAGTATTTTCTTATATACTTATCCTCAATGTGTATTTTAGGGTTGTACTCCCAAATCTATGTTTTATAAATATAGTTTCCAAGTTTATTATTAAACATCATTTGATACCAACTGTAATGCCCTCAACCCAGAAGCCCAAATCTGGTTCATTATTTTGTTACATTGACATGATTAAAAGGAATAAAATCCAAAAGTACCAATTAGTTAAGACATTTTGGAAAATCATATTACATATATGATGCCTATAATATATTGCGAAATAGAAAATCCAAACATGATACATAATAATATGAAATAAACAATATCCTTGAAAATCATTCAAAGGATCTGTCCTCATATCCCGAGGAAAGGAAAAAAAATATGGGCGATCATAAATTCTCAGTAAGGGAAATTAATGTAGAGTCAATAATGAATCAATGAGAATAAATCAAAATGGAAAGGTAAATAGATGATAACACATGGTATTAAAATAACAAGATAAGGCATAATCAATGTGGAAAGGTATGAAACTTAAAATAAATTATATTTAATCAGTAAAATTAGAATGAAATTCACCCATATATATATCTATGAAAAATATAATGGATAAATAAACGCTAAATAAAAATTAAGGCAATGCATAGTTAATGGATGTCATGTATTTTCCACCAGAAACACTGGAATCAAGACCTTTCACAAGATGGTTTAATTATGTGGGTAGAAACCTATCTATTATAGTTAGAAAAAAACTCAAAGGTTTTTTCACTAACTAATTTCATCTCATGAGACTATTGATTCATCAAGGGGATTTCATTGACTTGTATCCAACCTATATACTTCATGCCCAAATGATTTCTCATATATCAAATAATTGATTTAATTAACAAAAAAATTTCATTATCATCAAATATCCATATTGAATAAATAATACAGATTTACAAATAATTCACCCATGGAGAGAAGTCATCAATAAGAGTTTTTGACATTTATGAATGGAAATATGACTAAAATACTATTAAAAAATTCTTGAGGAGAATAATCTATAAATATTCCGAAGCGTCCCATACCACCTTGAAACATTTGAATCCTAATAACCATGAAGGAATAATATTAAATGAAACATATAATATAATGAGAATAATGATATTCATTCTATAACATGTCAAAGGATAGTATACTCACCATATAAATGTGAATTGGTTAATAACAACAAATAAGACTAAATGGAATGAAAATTGAGATGAAATCTCTCACCGTGAGTCTGACTGGTCACGTGTGTATTTATATTCATAAATAAAAAAATTATTTTAATTATTTATTTTTTTAATAATATTTTTCATTTTTATAATTACTTTAAATTCAATTATTACAATTTTGTGAACAACTACTTAAACAATTAAGTTTATATCGAGTGTTTTGACGATATTTGGTTTATGTGTCAACGATGACTTTGGTAGGTAAACAATGGTCAAAGGGGTAATTATATTAAGAAATCCATAATAATAATAATTAAATAATCATAATATTTATACACCAATTATAATTTTAAAACAAAACATGAAATATGGGTATGAAAATTGAACCAACGTTACAATCATAGAGACTATAGGTCGTACGTACGCATAAGTAACATTCCCATTTTTCAATGATCATTATGGAATAACGTTAAGTAACATTATATCTCTACATAATGATCATTATATCATAAATAATATGTTATTTAATCCTATATAATTATATATATAATTTTTTAATGTTAAATTAATCACATCATGTCAAGGAGGCAGTGGTCCACACATCCACGATCGATGTTATCACTTTTTAGTTTGTGAAAAGGGTGATAAATAAAATGATATATTATATTTATAAAAATGACATTATTTTATTAATAATATATTTATTTAATTTATTTAACACATTTTTAATTAATACAATCCTTTATACATTCCATGTATAGGGTGAATGAATAATATTGCTTTGAGGAGGTAGTATTCCACACTTCCACAAACGATGTTATCGTATTTAAAGAAAATGGAAAATATAAAAGAATTTTTTATAAAAAATTAAATAATAATAAATACTTTTTAATTATAATATATATCATATATAAATATCACGTCCATCATAATTCCCATCCATTAATGATGGTAAAGGAAATATGAACGACATCGTTTCGTGAGGTGGTAGTTCTTCGTACACATAACCGATAAGTTAATTATCCATTAGATGGAAGTGTGTGAAATTATAGGTATAAAAATTAATAAAAAACATATCAGTATATTGATTATACTGGTTTTATTATATTATAGTGGAATAATAATAATTTAAAGAGTTGATAAAGAAATAAAACTAATGAGCTTAAGGAATGATGTTTCCTCCTATTCAGGTAACTCCTTTTGGTTTTCACCAAAGGGATTCCTTGGAAGAATTTATACCCAAATGGAGGATTATAGGATTAGAGGAGGGATTTCTAAGATCTATTTTGGAAGATCATGGATGAGCCAATGTGGCTTGAGAGGTGGGATGAAGTGGGAGGGATGAGTGCAAGTTTAAAGTGGGGGTGGAGTGACACTCTTATAAATAGAAAAAGGTATACATTATTGGGAGGTCTCCCTTACCTAATGCGACCCCAAAAAGGAAAAATAATTTATTAGGTTGGAATTATGGTCTATAATAGATTACAACACACACGAATAAGTTTATTTTTATAATTTTGATTCTTAACTTCTAGGTTTCATCAATTTTATCATTTTTGTTTTTATTAAAATAACTATATTTATATCCTAAGTAATTTAACCATTAATAAAAAATTTAAGATATATTTTTTAGAAAATATAGACCCAATGGATGTTAAATATTATATTTAATTTAAAAAATATAAATCTCATTTATTTTGGAAATTAATTTTCAAACCAGCGCATGTAACACGCAAAAACACTTCTTTGATCGGGACCGTGATAACAATGTTTTTATTATCTATGAGTAAATATGTTAATTATAAAAGATAAATTTGTCCCTTAATAGAACATATTTGGTATTTATTGACACTTAAAAATAACTTTTCTTAATTCTTGATTTTTATTAATTTTAAATTATTTAATAAAATATCATTTATTGTAAAATAATGTAAATAACAATTTTAACATTATTTATTTACTTTTAAATTTTAAATATCAAAAAATTATTTGAATTTATATTTATTAACTTAAAATATTTTAAAAATGATATATTCATCTAAAAAAATAATTAAAGAAAATAATTCATTCAATTTACTTCACTTTAAATATTTACAGTACCATTTATTTTAGTGAATTATTTACTAAATAATCATAGATTTTGCATTTCTTAAACAATTAATATAACTAATTCATATATAAAAATTAATAATAAATCATTATGATAACAATAACTAATTTATATTTAAAAATTATGTGTATAAATGAAAATATGCTATTTTTTCTATATCTCAATGTTTTATAAATATTAAAGGTATGAAAGTTCATTTTTTGAATTTTTATTTAACTTATCATACAGGGAAATTTCATGAAAATGTATCCAACTAACTCATATAATTCTAAAAAAGATGGTATATGGTCAATTGTTTTTGAAAAAATGGCCTTTTTATAAGTGTACAGTCAATTTTGGCCCTTAATATTAATGTTTAGTACCTTGTTATACTTAATTTTACCTTAATCACTGTAATTAATTTTTATTACTTTTACTAGTATTTTTAGTAAAAAAACTATGTTGATATTATTAGAATAAAAATATCATACTAATTACAACCATTTATATACATTTTTGAAACTCAATTTATAGAATTGGATAAATTTATTTTAATGCTCCTCCCGCAGATGTGGAAAGAAAGCGGGGTTTTAAAGTGAAAACATTCAAGAGTTCAATAATTCATTATATCCAATTTAAATATAAAAATTATTCCAATGACCAAAATTGTATTAATATATGTATAATTTATCTATTTTTACTTTAATATCCAATTTTAAATATTATTTAAGATTAATAATTATTTAATCAAAATGCATATTTTTCACTAAAATGTAATATTTTCACTATTCCTTAAAAAATTAAACTTCACATAATAATTTAAAAGGGTCACCCTAAATTAATTTTGAAATTATAAATTAAAAAAAAATAATTTTCATTTGGAAAAATGAAATTTATGAAATTTCAAAAATTTATTTTTAAAATCGGTGGACCATTAAAAGGTTGTAAAAATCAGTCTTTCATATAATACAAGCTTACTCAGTGTTGTGTGTAACGTAAGATTAACATGATGTTGTGTGTAAAAAAAATATAAAAAATAAAGTTTATTCTAAAATTAAAATATTTTAAATTATTGGGGTGTTAAATTTAATTTTTTAGGATGCAATTTGATTATGTTGGGGAGAATGTAACAGCCCAAAATTATAAAGAAAGAACAATGTATTCTATATCATGTATAAAAAGCAATTACATGTACGTTAGGGAAAATAATATCCTGAGACTTAAACATATAATTACCATTTTAAATAAATTAAATCTATGATATATCTTTCAATGCCTGAAATACTGAGTTAACTTCCATTACACATAAGAAAGTATTTCTTCAATAGCTTGTGTTATAGGTAAAAACTAGTTTTACTAAACAATAATATATTTTTCAAATATTTTAATTTAATATAATATGATATATCCAGCTGCTAAATTAGTGATTATGAATATTATTTACTAAATTATGAAAATATATGGTTTACACTAATATAGGATGAATTCATTAGTTACAAATTAATTAGAAACAAAAATATTAACCAATTGAATATAAAGGATTTTTTATTTTTTATTCACAAAGTATTTTTATCTTAATAAATTAAATTAATTACTATTATTGAATTATATTGATGAAATTTATATGTTATATATTCAATAAAATATTATTTATATTCATCCAATAGATTCAATAGTCATAAGATAAGAATAAACCCAATAATACACAAAAAATACTATATTTTAAAAAAGGCACTTTTACAACCTTTTAATAGAGAAACTATTTTAAATAACAATTAAGGAACATTTATATATTATATGTCTAAAAATAAACTTCATTTTCGAAAGAGAGACATAAAAATTAAGTTAGGGTGATTTTTTGGTATTTTTCTTTGAAGTTTCATTTTTGGTTAATAGTGAGAAATACACAATTTCAATTTAAAACTAATTCTTCATATAATTTATTTATATAGATAAATTATGTTTTTAGTTAGTTTTAAAGTGTAATTATACAATATTTTGTATAATATAATCCAATTTAGGTCATTGGAATAAATTTCACACTGATATTAGATATAAAAACTTAGCAAACTTTTGAACATTTTTCTTTTAAAACCCTGCATTGTCATCCCATCTACCAGATTAATTTTAAATTAATTTATGATAATTATGTGATTGTAATTTGTAAAAATTAATTTAATATTCAGAATTAGAATAATTTATAATGTTTTATATTCTCAACTTAGTTTGGTACCTAAAATATTAGTGAAAGTGTTTAAAATTAATTATAGTGACTAACAGAAAAATTAGCTTAATAAGGGACTAAACCTTAATCTTAAGGGACAAAATATCCTAGAAACTTGTGAAAAAGAAATTTTATATTAATATCTTGACCCAATACTCAATTATATCAAATTGGGTTCATTATCTAAGCCACTTTACATGAAAAAAATGTGGGTTGAATTCCCTTTTAAAAATTTTACAAAAATGCCACCCCTCCTCCACTATAAAAAGACACTCACCCATCTCAATTATTCACTCATATCAAGCCATTTTTGTCACCCAAAATCTGATCCAATAATATCACCACATCCATAAAATTATCCTATAAGCCTCAAAATTGGTAGAAATACAACCAAATAATTATTTTGTATAAACCAAAAGTGGTTACTCGAAATCGATGAAACATTCTACAATGATCACATTCATTTTATTTACTTCTCAAACCCCTATAATATTATTATTACAAGATTATAAAATAAAACCAATATTGTCAATATAATTAATTTTTTTTATAATTTTTTTACCTACACTTACACACACATCCATCTAATAGGTAATGAACTTACAGTTCGTGTTTACATTGGACTACTGCTTTGCAAAATGATGATTATTCGTTCTTTGTTTACCACCTCTCTGGGTGGGAATTATGATGGAAACATTTTTTTATATTTTAATTGTTATATTTATAATTTCTTTATACTTATTTAATTATTATATAACACATACCTTCACGTGTTCAATTTTTCAGGGATACGACAATATTGTTTGTGGATGTGTAAACTACCGCCTCCTCAAAGAGATGTGATTCATTTACACTTTACAAGGAATGTATTAGGGGACAGTTTTAATAAACTCATGTAATATATTTTATATAAATTTTATACTAGAATTATAATATACATATATACATATCACTTATTTTTTAAATACTACAATGAAATGGAAGGAGCTTTCATGTGTACGTACGACCTACCGTCTCCATGAATGGTACATTTTATTTCCTATCTACAAATATTATGGATTATTATAAATACATATATAATGAATATATAATATAATTAAATCATTTTTTACAATATAGAGACGATGAAATCATTTTCTAAGTAATAGTAACAACAAGTAACAAGTCAAAACATACTCAAAATACTAGGCAATTAACACCCGAAAATAGTGGAAATAATCAAGGATTATTAAAAAATGGGTAAAATGATATTATAAGAAGTTAATATATGATATTATTAATATGATTTTAGTTCTTTTATAAGTTAATTACATTTTTAAAAACATTATACATGAGGAAAAAGTATGTTCACGCAAAAGGAAACAGAAGGAAATGGATTTTCATCTCACTTTTTACATCAGAGAGATAAAATTAATATTCAAGAAATACTTATTTTGTGTGGTGTATCTATTGACAATTTAGATATATTATAGCATTGATTTTTTTATATTAATTTTATTTTAAGTTTAAAGTTGAATTATTTATTCTAATGGGATTTGGAAAAAAAGTTACCAAGTGGTAAAGAATTTCGTATCCCAATTCCTTTTGATTGGGTTATATTACTTTTTAATTTCAGTTAATATTATAAATTTTCATGTGTAATTGTTTTTTACTATATATTTTTTTATTTCCACTTATTTTACTTGGATTTAAATTTTACACACAATATATATTCATTGATTTATTCTAACATCAATGTTATGTTCTTTTCAAGGTTTTACTTCACAATCTCATTTTTTTCAGGATTTCTTATACTTGAATTTGCATTAGAGGAAATTAATGATCATTGTATAATAAATCCATTAATTTTATTCTCCCATGGTTATTAATAAAAAAATTCAAGTAATAGTTCCATTTTTACACTCTTTGTTATTTAAAACAATTTAGATTTTTTAGGAAAACCTGACTTGTACATAATTACCCACCATAATTTCATTGAATCTTCATTTGAAAATGCAAAATATTAATTTTTAAATATTTCTTAAAATTGATTTTCAAATAAAAGGATTTTAATTTTTTTTCAAAATAAAGAAGATGTTTTCCCCAAAAATGTTTCTAAAATATATTTTCATAATATTTTCATTAATCAAAGACCAAAATCCTTTATTTTTACTCCACATGGGATATATTATTTTGATACCATCATTATTCTTTTATTGGATGGTTCTTGATTTATTTGACCAAGGATGTTATTGACATTCACTTGATCCATTTTTGTAGTCCCATCAAAAAATCTAATTTCCTATAAACATTGATCTTTGATGTTTCCATAATAATCCATATCATTTATGTTAGATATGTTCATTCGATAAAACATATAACATTTTTACATATGGTGTTTAATTTTAATGTTATTTGATTTACTATGGAAATATTGATAAATTCATATCCTTTACTCAATACAGATATTTTATAAGGAACATTGTTTATGAATTAAATTGATTATTCGATATGAGAGGAATTATTTTATCCATGAACTATATGGGTTGGGTATCGGTTAATGCAATCCCCTTGAAGCATCAAAAGTCAAATGAGATGAAATCAGTTGGCAATACTAAGGTAATGGGTTTTCACCTTGTATATTTTAAACTATTTAGAGGATTGATCTTTATGGTAAAGGTATCATGTTCCTGGGAAACATGATGTCTAATAATTAATAATTTCCTTTATTAATAATTCATTTATGATTATTATCCATGAGATTATTACATTGACATTATCTATTGATACACTTTTATTCTCAGTTTATTAAATTCTTATCATGTGCGTTTAGTTATTTACATTCCATACTTTTTATACACTTAATTCTCATTTTATTGATTATATGGAATGTGTGTCTAGATATTACATTTCAATATTGAATATTTACATTGATTCATTATTTATTCCTCTATAATAGACCCTTACTTTGCATTTGAGTTCACCATTATTATTTTTTCTTTCCCCAGGATTCCATGAAGTGTACTAAAAAATTTCTGCAAGGATATCATAGATGGAATAAATATATCATTAAAAGAAAACAATTATGTTTCAATTAGTGTATTAATTTGTAATAAAAGACTCATGTATATATATGGTTTACTAATACTACTAATCTCTTTGGTCTTTTAGGATTTTAATCCTTGTAATAATGAAAATGTAATTTTAGTAGACATTGTCTCTAGGATTACTAGGGCCAGGTTGCTACAACCATGATCTCCTAGAATCATCCCACCCACAAAAATCATTATAAAAAATAAATAGAGACTTGGTAATACAATATTTATTTTGGAAAAGATATTTAACCTTGATAAAATTGAAGTAAATAATGAAGAGTAACAATTATGGTGTATTTATAAGGAAATATGATCATCAACCTTTATGTATTTCAACTAATACTATTGATCGACACTAGGACCATTAGTTAATTAAAAATATGATCATTATTTCTTTAAAAAAGGTGGCACTTTGGTCAAATTACCAAAGAAGAATTTATTTTAAAAAGTAGAGCATACATGAGTCTAAAAGAGGGGATAATATTATAATATTTCACATGAAGGGGAAGAAAGTTTCTTAGAAGCTCCTCCAGCCAGGTCATGTCATGCTCAGTCCCTTTATTGGAGAGACCATCTACAACCATATTCTCCTCTCGGTAGGTATGGTTTTCAATATAGTTTATGTCATGGAGATAATAGAGACATTTCATCCAACGTGTAGTAAGCGACCAAGCTAGATGAATCACCCCATTCCTAATGGTCTGCACTACAATAGTTGATTCACTTTCAATCCATAAGTTGTCCTATCCTAGGTAATTGGTGAAAGAGATGGCATGAATCACACTCATAATTTATGCTTCAAGTGAGGTTGAAATACCCCAACCTCAAAAAACCAACCAATGATCTGACCAATATGATTTCTAAAGATAGTGCCACACCCTGCAGGACCCAGATTTCCTTTAGAGGCTCTGTCCAAATTGATTTTAATCCACCATAAGAGCGATAGTCTCCAAAAAAATTCAAACAAGTGTATCATATGTATGAATATGGAATCAAACTGTAGATGTATTAGGGTCATAAAATCTTTCATATATTTTTTGAAAAACCATTTCTAAATCAACCCAACTTCACGAATAGTGATGAGGATTCGCATTCTACCTACATTAATGTTAACCGAGAAATTATTGTGAATAATTGAATTTATATCATACTAGATAACATGAAGAATCTCTAAAACCCCAAAAATAAACATGTTCTTGATTTTTTGGGAGTTATCCATATCTACACAATGTTTTATCCGGGCATTGATAGGGTCAAGAATCATCCATCTATAATCAAAGATGTCAAAAATATAGTTCCAAAGAGCATTGGTGGTAGCATAAGATAGAAATAAATGGTCAGTATCCTATCTATTTTTATTACATTGAAAACATTTTGAGAAAATATGGGTCCCAATAATTTTCAAACAAGTATCAGTGGGAACCTTGTTGTAGGCCAATCAACAAATAAGAGTGAGTCTTGAAGGTTCAATCAAAGAATTATCAAAGAATTTGGTCCATTTAAAGTCATTTTCAGAGTTATGGAAAAAGTGATTATATATTTTTTTGAATTTAGAAATCCATTGAGAGGTTCATAAAATTAAAAGATCATTTGATATAGAAAAAGGATATTTATGAATAATTTGAACAACATTTTCTGGAAGATAATCAATATGATAATTAATAACATTTCTAATAGTGTTATTGATATTTTTAGGGGTATGGTTAGTAGGGATCATTGCGATAAGAGGAGCACTTGTCCAGTTTTCCAACTAGAAGTTAAGGGAGGGGTTTCCTGAATCCATCCATCTATAATTAGTCATAATATCAGCATACATATTTCTAATGGAGGGACAAATGGAAGAATTCAGGAACTTCATGATATGTTTCTTCAATCTATAAAAAAACCTATTTTTTATTAAGGAAATTGAAGGGGAGTTATTTTGAATCAAGTTCCAAACTAATATGGATTGAAAGGAGACATTAAAGAGTTTTATGTTTTTAAAACTAAGCCTACCCATGTCAAATGGTTTACAACAAGTAGACTAAGGAATAGTCACAAGTTTCCTGTCCAAGATGCTGCCAGTCCAAAGAGATTTTTTGATGTAAACATTCATTTTTATGAGACCAACCAGCCAATTATAGAACATCATAGAGTAGACCAATTTGTAGATAATAACTGACTTGACAAGACAAACTTTCCTTCCATGTATAGATATTTTCCTTTCCAAGTGGAAATCTGTTTAAGGATTTGATCAACAATGTTAGTGAAATAGAAAGATTTGGGCCTTCCCCAAAATATGGGAACCCAAGGTACTTGAAGGGAATAATTAATTCTTTGAATCCAATATAATTTATGAAACAACATTTTCTACTAGTCGAAATGTTTTTCCCAATGTAAATGGAGGATTTTTTCCGGATAATAACTTGACCTGAGACCTCCTCATAGTGAGTGAGAGTGGTTTTGAGAGTTCTAATGTTTATTTTATCACCTTTTAGAAACAGAATGATGTCATATGCATATAGGAGGTGAGTGGGATCCTTAAAATTTATTTAAGAATGAATAGGTATAAGCTTATTTTGATCAACTAGACAAGTGAGCAGATGACTTCAATAGTCCTCTGCAATAGAAAAAAGGATTTAAAATAGGGGATCACCTTGTTTGACACCTTTGTTGCAATTGAAGTAGCCTCTGGGAGAACCATTGATCAGGATGGAAATGTAGGCTAAATTTAAAAGGGTTTTAATTCTAGATATGAAGGTATTGTTGAATCCAAATCCATGAATAACATTGAATATGAAATCCCAATCAATCATGTTAAAGGATTTCTTAATGTCATGTTGTACAACAATGTTACCGCCTCTATTATTATTTTTTAAGAAGTTAATGAATTAAGAGGTGAGACAAATGTAGTCCTAGATGGATCTTCCCTTGACACAACCAAATTGATTCCATGAGATAATTTTATCAGTAGTGGTGGTAAGTTTATTCTCAAACATTTTGGGGATAATTTTATAGAGAGTGTTGATAAGAGCTATGGGTCTAAAGAGATGTATCTCAGAGGCATTGTCTACCTTGGGAATCAAAGTAATGAATTGGGCATTCAACCCATCAGGTAGAAATCCACTAGAGAAGAAATATTTAATGATTTTTCAGTAATTAGTTTGGTTGACATCCTAATATTTCTAATAGAATCCATCATTAAAAACATTAGGACTTGGGGAACTATCAGGATTCAAGCTAAAAATTGTGTCTCTGATTTCATGATCATGGGGAACACTAATGAGGAATCTGTTATCAAAATCAGTGAAAATTGTTTGAATGATATCATGAATGAGTTTCTTGTTAGTGAGAGGGACATTGAATAAATACTAAAAGTAGGAGACAACATGATTATTAATGTTCTATTCATTATCCAAGAGGTTGTCTCCGTCCTTGAGAAAGGCTAAAGGACTGCAAGCTTTCCGGACACTCTACAAAGAATTGTAGAATTTAGTATTTCTATCACCATCAGTTAACCATTTTATTTTGAAATTTTACTTAAATATATTTTCCTTAAAAGTAAGAAGTGAATTGAGTTTCACTGAAATACTAATTTCTTAATTTTGATCCGAAGTAAATTCCAAGTTTGTGTTGCTGTTTTAGATTTCATTAATCTCATTCTCAAGAATCAAGATGTCACTATCAATTTTTTTTGGCATTTATGTTGTACAAAATTTTAATATTTTTTTTAAGAAATTTTAATTTAATATTAGAAGAAAATTAATCACTGGATTGACTAATAGAGGACCAAAAGTTTTTAATTAAATTACAATATTCTAGATCTGAGAACCAAGCATTGCTGAATATTCAGGGAAGATGAGATTTCTTAGTTTTTTAAGAGAAAGTGGCCTAGACAGGATGATGGTTAGATTGAATTTTTTGGAGAGTGGTGCAGGATATGGTGTCCCATTTCTCTAAAGAGGATTCATTAGTGAAAGCTCTATCTAGTTTTCTCACAACCACTCTATTGTAATGACTCTTGTACCATGTATATTTGGCACCAAGGAGATAAATTTTAGTTATGTTTTTGTTATCTATTGCATCCCAAAATAACTTCATAAATATAGTTTAGTGGAGTGGACCATGTTTCTCTCTTGAAGAAATAATATCATTAAAATCTCCAACAACAAAGTAGGGAAAATGAATACTAGAACTCAAGAACCAGTGGTCATTCCAAAGAGTCCTCCTATCCAGATAGTTATTCTTTTCATGGATAAAGGAACAAAATAGAAGTGTGTTATCTATCATAAAGACACAAGTGAAACTTTGATCAGCAATCTGAAAAACATTACCATTAGACAAAGATGAATGAGAAAAAACCCAAAGAGTTTCAATATTGGTGTTGTTTTGACTTGAACCTATAAAGGTGTATCCAAAATGACAAAGGCGTAATAAATTAGTGAAAAACTTTATCCTTTATTCAACAATGGAAAAAATTATGGGCTTTTGATTGTTGACCATTCATCTTAAAACAATGAAGGTGTCAGGTTTTACAATACCTTGACAGTTCCAATATAATATCTTCATTTACATCGATGCATATAAATGATCGTTGAGATTATTTAAAAAAATTATATTATTTTCCGAGACTATAAACAAATTCTATGAAAATATGATTTATTTGGAAGTTTAAAATAAAAATTTATTTTAGGAAATAATCTTATAAAATTATTTTTAAATTATAATATATTTTAACTAAGTCCTATATAATTTTTATAATTGTTAGAATGTTTATTTTTCAATGAAATTACTACATTTTAATAAATAAGGAAATTTATTTAAAAGTTAAAATAATAATATTTAGACAATTATTCTGATAAAATAAACTTTATTATTCAACTCAATAGATATAAATTATCTTAATATGATTATTGGTAATTTTCTAACATAGTTTATTTTTTGGAAAAAAAGTTAAAATTTTCACTTTATAAAGTACTATGATTTTATTAAATCATTTTTATGGAAACATTAATAAAAATTTAAAAAATAATTTATTCAATAAAAATTTATAAGAATTATTTTAAAATAGAAATTTAATCTTTCATTTTTTGAACCAAATTTTTGATTTTTGATGTAAAAGTAATTTTTGTTTTTGTACATTAATTGAGTTCGCTGGGAGGTGTATTTAGGTTTGAGCATGTATTGGAAGTCAAACCCTATTTTTCTACTCAATAAAATTCCATAAAATTGGTTATAATTGATTAAACTCCCTAGTGGTTGGATTATATATTTAGATAAACAATATTTTGACCATTGAAACCAACCCTCCTCAAGTATAAATACCCCTTTTCACTCCCTACTTTACATAAAAAATCCTTTCAGCATGAATTAACTCTCAATTACCCTCTCAAGAGTCTATAAAAGTTGGTTCCTAGGTTCAAATGAGTCCTTCTCTATCATTTAGAATAATCCTTCCAAGGTAAGGGTCCCCAATCATCCTATTTCCTTTTCAAGTACATTACCTTTGATATATTGTATTTTTAAATTTCATTTTCATATACTAACATTCCTATTATTAGATGGTATTATCTTCCATTTGATATGTTGTAAATGGGAGTTTATTTGTTCCATCTGATTATAGAATTTTCCTAAGATGTTACTATGCTGATGTAAGGGTCTTGAATCCTCATCTTTTTTTAGGTTCATTACTTTTGTGATATCATGTTTTTGAATTACCTTTTAATATACTACCATTCTTATTATTCCATGGTATTATATTGTATTTTAAATGTTGAAAATGAGATTTTATCTATTCCTTGTCATTATATCCTTTTTCAACTTCTTATAATACTCGTACATTCTATCACTGTAAAACCATCCTAAAATTTTGGTAAAGTAAAAAAGTGTTTGTTTTTTGAAGAAATGAAATACATGCATGGATACTAAAAGAGGTTGTGGATCTAGAATAGGTGTACCTAGGGGTATTAACCATTAAAATGAAAAATAGTTATTTGACTCAATTATCACTTGGTGCATTACAATAGGCCTTGCTAGACACCCACTATGAAAAAGTGGGCATTTGTGACGGGTCATTTGCAATGGGACACTGACTCATCGCTAATAGTCCATCTAAAGGGTTTTTTGCAACGGGAGAACTGGTCCGTCACAAATAATAAGGTTTTTGTGATCGGGTGATGGTTCCCATCGCAAAATGTTTGGCGTGACTTGCCCACGAAACTTCAGGAAATGGTATTTGTGACGTGCTACTATAACCCATCCCAAATACATATCGTCATTTTTAGTATTTGTGATGGGATATATATCATGTAACAAATATTATGTCGGCAGGTTGTATTTTGCAATGGGGATCATCACAAATAGTACCATTTGTGATAGTAGTCCCATCATAAATAATCCCATCGCCACTAATATAACCTATATATACACCATCTATTTTCCCCATTCCACTCAATTCTCTACTCCCCTCTCTCTCTAGTGAAAAACATTCTCTCATATTTTTTTATAGTTTAAAACTTTAATTTGGAACGTAATTCACGGCTTATATCCTATGAAAGTTTCTGTTTTATGTTATTTATTTATTTCTTTTATTTTTTACTTAATTCATTTTATTTTATTTTAGTTATAATTATTGTTAATTAGTTGCATTTAAATTAAATTAGAATTAGATAGTTTTATTTATCATTGTTTATGTTTATTTTTACAAATAATTATTCGTGGTTAGTATTAATTAATAGTTATTATATTAATTATTATTAATCCGTAAAAATTAGTTTTAAATTCTAATAACTAGTATTAAATTCTAATAATTTGTATTAAATTATAATAATTAGTAATAAATTCTAATAATTAGTATTAAATTATAACAACTAGTAAGAAATTGTAATAATAAAAAATAAGTTGTATTATCTATTAACAAATTATAATAATTAGTAATAAATTATAATAATTAGTAATAAATTTTTAATATATTATAATAATTAGTAATAATTAGAAATAATTATTAATAATTAAGAAGAAATTCTAATAATTAGGAATAAACTAGTAACCTGCCCGTGCATTCACATGGCGCTATAAAACAATTCTTATTTTCATTAATAGAATTTGATTTTCGAACTTAATAATTCATATTAATATTAAATATATTTAAAACACAAATGAGTGGTACATGATTGTTGAATAAAATGTAGAGAAATTGTTGAGAAATCATAAAAATAGTGGTAAATATTTAGTTGAATTAATAAAGAATTAAAACTTATATTAGACATCCATGATGATGAAATCAATTACATAAATGAAAAAATGATTCAAATGGAGTAACTAAATTATGATCATTTTAATATTTAAAGTTGGAATGATTGTCATGTAACAAAAAATAAAGAAATGAAATAGTTGGATAAGTATGCGGGGTGAGGCTGAAGTAAATAGAGGTAAAGGGCCTGACATCACATTGACCATCATCTGAACACCATGCATTCAAAGGATTTATCCCAACCCAAAGGATTCAACACCGAAATAAACTCAATTGAAACTATTAATAAAATAAATAAAAGATAATTATGTAGCATAAAATTTACAATAGTTTTGGGATAACATTTTTGTACCAAAACGATCGAGCCAGACTTTTATACATTTATGACTATTTTCAATAATCTTATAAGCTTTCCATAGAGGTAAATATCACCCCAACCATACATCCACAACTCAAGTAATCATCAAAACACAGTATGTAACATGATCTAAATTATGCACTCTATAGAAGAACTATAGTCACTTTGGGGCAATTGGTCTAGTTAATGCCAGTCAACAAACAACGAAGAATTTTTGATGTTTAGAAATTCAACATGCTGAAAAAGGAGAAAGAGGGAAAGGGAACTCAAACCTAAAATCTTGAGAAATAGATATATCAAACTTGTGATCTTGTGGGAGATCGCCAGTACAGAGAAGCTTCAAAGAACCTTGAATGTTTCTATCTATCGAAAGAAATTAAGGGAAACAATATATTATCATAAAATATGGTAACATAAAAGTATCATGATTCTACAACAACCAAATCCAGTGGGGTATGTAGCTTCCCACTAATAGTCTTCCAGCGATATGCAGATTACCCCCCTTAACCTTGAATTTGTATCAAGGAAAAAATCAATCCATTTATCTTAAATTCATGTGAGTATAAGTAACTTCATATTAACTAGAGATAGGTAGTTACCAGGTTGCTGATGTGGAGAATAGAAGCACCTGCTTCCTAGAAGGTCCTAGTGGGACCCTAGTACGATCCTAAGGGGAACCTGGTGGTTTAGGCCACCAAAACACTCCAATTGACCGATCAAATTCTTCCGTATATATCCATACATAAAACTTGAAATAAACTCAATAAAAAATGTTAAAACAATAAATCAAATAAAAGATAATTTTGTAGTAGCAAATGTACAACAGCTTTGGGCAAACTTTAGTATATATATAGATATATAGATGTTTCAGCACATGATTCCCTGTTTGGATATTCCCCAAATCAAATGACATTAAGAATGAATGGAAATAAAATATAAGTTGTTGGGGCCAATATCCTGTACTGGTCCAAAGATAAATATCACTGTAAACATGTAAAATATTTATGACATGCAGGATCACACTACAATTACCTAGTTTACTTATAAATCATCATGAAAATATTTTCATATCATGGAATCCTGGAAATACACTTCAAATATTTGATAAAATATGTTTTGATATTATTCAACATGGAAATATAATTTTTTCATATAGTTTATTTGGTAAAAAAGCTGGGAGATCATATGCAGGGGAATCATAGAAAAGGGGATTTGGGAAAGACTAATGTTTTTCTTCCTAATGAATGGTACATCAAAAGATTAAAAATGAAATCTTTATGAAGGAGATATGACACAAAGAATACCAGTATATAAAATGACTTATAGTGGGTCATGAAATATCAATACTTCTCCAAATGGCCAATGTTCAAATTATAAGAGGTATGTCATACAATTTAAGAAATATGAATAGATAGTACCATAAAAATATAATGGTCTTCTAGCGATTCATTGGAATTACAATGGTATATCCACTACCTATAAAATCAAAATCCACAAGTGATATTTGAGACTTGAAATGAAGCTATATGAAACATTAAATGAAATAATTAAAATGCATTCCTTCATGATCCAATAATCCATGAACGTGAGTATTCAATATTTGATATTTACCATAATAGAAGCATTCAAATCATCAATTCATCAATCCATTTTAACAATGACCATATTCTCAAGGAATGACTTCTTCATTCAAATAGAGAAATAGAGAGATCTAATATTATCTTATAAATATTTAAAATTATAAATTGTATGTGGACTGGATCAGATCATCATTTAACAAAGCATGGGCAGTTCCACTGGGGCTCACAACAATATCAACTTCATCTTCTTAATCAACTGCACATTGGAAACAAAACATTCAGAACCTGGTAAGTTCCACTGAGGATCACTGTGACAACAACTTTATCTTCTTTCTTAATGAACTGCACATTGGAAACCACACATTCAGAACCTCCCATCAGCAACAATTGTACTCCACATTATATGAACTTTAAGGACTCGTGGCGATGAAGGAACCGCTACACTCATATTTCAAGCTACTTAAATATTAAATTATTGGGATTACTTTAATATCTCATGCACAGCTCTCAAAATAGATTTATTTATTATGGTTATCAAGCTTCGATCACAAATTTAATATTTATGGAAGTGATGAGTATTTATAGAACTCACTACATCGATATTGAATTCAAATCTTCTTGTAGATTATATTATTTGTACTATTTTATCATCTCATAAAAAATATATTACAATGTAATAGTATATTAAAATTCATAAATAATTCATTTCATGGATTTATCATCAATGAAAGATGAACAATAATATTGGGTGATGTGATTACAGTGATTTGGCCATTAATTTTGGAAATGCTTCATCTTTATTGAATTTTAATTGAATGACACCCTCACTAGGAGATAACAAATAGAAATGAATACCATGAATTGTACGCAACATGGAAGATGGATGCATGAAAACATACACACAATCTGGACCACACTTCATCATCTATGAAATCACATCTTCATTTAGGCATCATGATGAAAACAACTAAATCTCATCATGGTACACCTACTATACACTAAAATCATGGGAGAAGGAAATATGAAATATTAAATAATTTTACACCATACTCTTGTTCTCCTAATTTAGATTCTATAAGAAGGACCGGGTTCACTGCAACATACCATACATGAGCTTGATCAAGAACACATGTAAGAACCCAGACCTTCTTTTCAGGTATGTTTTTCCTTTTTCCGGTGTTTTTTAGAAAAGAGGAGTTTCTGGAAATTTTTGAAGTACACGTCGTGTACTCTATGAGTAAACGTCATGTACATTGATGCCGATCGAGGTTGTGTGATGGTTGTGTCATGGACACAAACACGTCCATGTAGGGGTGATGTGGAGGCTGCTTAAAGCGGAGTACGGAAAAGCCAAGTACACGCCATGTACTTTGATGCCACTTGAGGCCGTGTGCTGGCCGTGTCCTGACCACACACACAACCATGTAGGGGTGATGTGGAGGCTCCTTAAAGTGGTGTACGGAAAAGCCTAGTACACACTGTGTACTCCAAGAGTAAACATCGTGTACTTTTTTTCATTAAATGGACCGGGGTCACGTCTTAACCCCAGAACCATCTTCTTCTCCTGCTTCTTCGACCAAGAGTGAGGGTACAACCACAGATCTTCTCCAAGCCCCAAGCCTCCATTCATTCTCCAAATCGACCATCATTGATTGCATTGGAACCGCAACAGTAAGCTCTTCCTTCTTCTAGAGCATTGTTTTCCAACTCCTCCTCTTTTGCAAGTTATCATGGGTTGAACGTTTTGATCGTTTTCGTAGATCTACAATGTTCTAAGGAGATTCAAGCCTCTTGGTTCAAGTATATTGATCTCCTAGAATCATGGCAGGTGGTTTGTGCCTTTCCATTTGATGTCTATGAGTTTTATGTGCAGTTTCAAAAAATACCCTTGAACAAGGTATTGCGTGATTACTGTTTTACCCATGTTGTTTTCTTTCCTTGCTTGTATTCTTGTGTAGGGGTAATTTGGTTATGTATGAGGATAATTTATATGCTTGGATGTTTTTCCCATTCCTTTTTCTGTTTATGACCTTTTGGTATTGTTCAGTTGATTGGCTGTTATACCTGTTTTCCATGCCTTGTGACCGCAGGATGGATTGTTGTTCCTTGACATTGCTTGTTGTTCTATAGACTGGTTAGCAAAGTGGCTCTATAGGTTTACTTTGGCCTTATAGCATTATTATGCACTGAACAACACAGGACCGTGAGAACCTGGTGCTATAGACTATAAGGTGATGGACTAAGTAAGCTTCCCAGAGATTCTTGAACGTTATAGACTATAGGGGATGGACCGAGTGAGCTTCCCAGAGAGTCTCGGACATTATAGACTATAGGGGATGGACCAAGTGAGCTTCCTAGAGAGAGTCATGGATATTATAGACTATAGGAGGATAGACCGAGTGAGCATCCTCAAAGACTCTTAAACTTTATAGACTACAGGGGGATAGGCTGAGTGAGCTTCCTCAGAGAGTCTTTGTTTGTGTGAATTTACTTAAACCATTCTAGGCTATAGGAGGAATTGACCGAGTGAGCTTCCTGAGAGAGTCTATGATATACCTAAGGCCATCGGAGGAATTGACCGAGTGAGCTTCCTCAGAGAGTCTATAGACCTTGGGAATATAAGGGGATTAGACCGCGTGATCTTCCTCAGAGAGTCCCTGAATACCTTAGACTATAAAGGGAATTGAATGAGAGTGCTTCCTCGGAGAGTCTTATAATTTCATATGACCAAACCAGAGGGGTTAGGCTGAGTGTACTACCCAGAGGGTTGTTGGTACTTCTTGGATAGAACCATAGGGGATGGCTCTGAGTACTTCCCAGAGGGTTACCAGTTGTGGTTAGCTGTTTCTTCACTATTGCTTGTTCGTCTGCGGGTTGTTTACTATTGTGTATTATCCTATTCATTTATTAATGTTTACTTTTTAATGTACTTTACATTCCATATACTCACTGACTATTAGGCACAGATCTTCAGGTGGTTGCCTACTGGGATTTAGTCTCACACCCTATTTGGGTCATGCTTTTGGGCCCAAACTGATTATATTGTTGAAGGTATATACAAGGGCAAGCGCCCTTCGACTTTAGGTACTTGATTGCATTGGAGCAGGAGAGTATGAGACTAATCCAAGGCTTGCAATACTGAGGATTTTCTTATCTATTTTTTATTTGTACTTTGGTTTATTATTGTATTCAGCATTGTGACATGTTTGGCTGCTTTCCTAGAAATATGTATCATACATCATTTCATATATATGTGTGTCCTCCAGTTTTTTGTTGTTTTAGGCTTCCATTGTTTACTGTTGTTGGATATTTACTACTTCCTCTATTGTATGTGTTGTTTACTTCCGCTGTGTACTCTACCAATGAGGGCATAGTTTCCCCACTATCACACCCAAGGCCCTCGTTGCTAGTCGGCAGCCTCTGGTGTTAGGGGAAATTCACTTGAAGCCATGTGACCAACCAGGTATGGGGTGCCTCTGCGTGGCTTTTGGAACTGGGGCGTTACAATGTGGTATCAAAGGATTCTTTTCTCTTGACTTATTGTTTGGAACCTATAGCCAGTGATAGGACAGAATAGGTACTTGGTAATAAGTTTTTCCTGAGAGTAGCTAACCCGTGTACAGGGAAAAGTCATATTACCTCATTTATTGTAGTTTTACTGGTTTACACTTTTACAGTTGATTTGATTTCATGGTTGGGTGATTGACATGCTTTGTGTTTTTACCATTGTTGTTATTGCGGTTCTATTTCAGTCGCAACCTGATGAGATGAGGGTATTCCATCTCATGCATCATATAGGCACTTGTTATAAATCACATTACATGCATTCTTTCCATGCCATATATGGTGCATTAGTGACTTAATGTTGTTTTGATAGACGTTGGGTAGATTGTGCATGCTGCTGTGACAGATATTTTGATAGAATCTATGTTGTTTGATAGATAATTTCTTTTTATAGTACTTTGCTTAGATGGATGCCAAACTTTGGTTCTTGAGGTGTTATTGGCCCACATGAATTGGAACTTGGTGGATCATTGACTTTTTACCCTTGTATATGATATGTATGAGATGCCAAGCTTTGATTCGAGGGGAGTATGGGCCCTCTCAGATCAGAATTTGGCACCTTAACACTTGTTTTCCGTGTTTTTTGGGCTTCAGAGCAGTTTCTGAGCTACTGCCAGGAAAAACCCAGAATACACGGTGTGTACTTTATGAATAAACCCCGTGTAGTTTTTAAACTGTTTCACTTACTGTGTGGGTAGAAACACGGGGTTGTGAAAGATCTTCTGGAACACACCCTGTATGGTAAATACACGTCGTGTTGTAATGACCGTGTGTCTACCCGTGTGGCTAATGACACAGATGGATGAAACATCGACTATACAGACCGTGTCCTATTTTCACACACCATTCCATGTAACCTAAGTACCCAGCCATGTCACAAACAACACAGGTCGGGGAAAACCTCCAAGTACAGTCCGTGTTCTCAGGGAGCACGTTGTGTAGAGTGAACCATGTAGCCGGCCGTGTAACTAACAACACGGGTCATTCCAACCTTGTCTAGTACACACTGTGTCCTTCGTGAACATGTCGTGTAGTATAGTATTAAAAGGACAATTTGGGTTATCCATGTAAGGATACTTGGGTAGGGGAATAGAGTTCATCTACACGCCGTGTGTGGGGACAACACATCGTGTGGTTGGGGAATTACACGACCGAGTTGTAGCCGAAGTACACGCCCATGTGAATGGATTAAGAGAACACATCGTGTAGTTTTTATACAAGCCGTGTAGTCATGTTTTGTAAAACATGAATGTTTCTTTCTCATGTTCTCCTCTTGTACTCTTGTGTTCTCATTCTTTGATAATCCTGATCTAAGGTGTGCTTTTGAACTTTTAGAGTTATGCCACCGAGAGGTCCTCCTGTTTCACGTCAGCTGCCAGATGGTGATCAGACCCTGGATATGGCCGATCAGGGACCTCCTACAGATCCTCTTGTTGTGCCAGCCTTGGCACCAGCAGTGATACCAGTTGTAGGCGCCGATGCATAGTTTAGGGAAGGTTTTATAAGGATGATTCAGAACTTCAAGGGAGCGTATCCTCCTGCCCCATCAATGGCTGAATTGACGCGGGTTTTCCAGCAGCAGAATCCTCCCACCTTCTCTGGGGAAGGAGGACAACAGGCTGCAGAGTCATGGCTCGAAGCCACGCTGACGATCTTTGAGCATCTCAAGGTACCACCAGAGAGGAGGGTGAAGCTTGTGACATACATGCTCCGAGACTCCTCCAAGAGTTGGTGGAATGTCATCTCTCAGGTGGGACACCACCAGAATATGGCTTGGGAGGAGTTTCAGCATATCTTTTACGACTACTTCTACCCAAATACCCTGAGGGCCGACCGAGCCCAGGAGTTCATGAGCTTAGAGCAGGGTACACTTTTGGTGATGGAGTATTCCTCTCGTTTTACAGAGTCACAGTGTTTCACGCCTATCCCAGCAGGTGATGAGTTGTTCCTAGCTAGGAAGTTTGCGGACATTCTTAGGCAGGAGATCTGTTCCCTGGTGAACATCTTCAGGTTGAATTTGATATCCTCTATCGTCAACCAGGTGCTGATCACTGAGCACAATCTGAGGGATTCTAGAGTAGTGAGCCAAGGCGGTTTGACATCCAGAGTCAGTGTTCCTCCTACTAATAGCAAGAAGCATTGTAGGGAGTCTATTCGAGAAGATCAGAGTAGGCGGAATGTATCTTCGGGCAGCCAGGTAGTATGATACCAGTGTGGGAGGAGCGGGCATACTAGGCCTCAGTGCCAGAGAGACTCGATGGAGTTCGGATCTTGCCGCAAGATGGGCCATCTTCAGCATTTTTGTCATATCTTCTCACCTAAATATGGTGTTAGGGGTTCGTCTATGACCCCGCGTAAAGGAGATGCATCACCTGTTTCTCACCAGTCAGGGAACTAGAGTTCTTCCGGCCGTTCGGGCCGAGGTGGAGGTCGCGGCCATGGTGGTCAGTGACTAGGTTACCAGCGACAACAGATTGGATCAGCTCAGAGTGGTCATCCAGGGTCACAGGGCTGCTGTACAGGCCAAACTTTCGCTGTGGAGAAGACCCATCAGGGGTAGGATCCTAGACCTTCCACAATTCGAGGTACGATCTTAGTAGCCTCAGTTTTATCTTTAGCTCTTTTTGATACTGGTTCTACACGTAGCTTTATCTCTGTTTCTATTGTGGAGAGCCTTGGGCTATGCATCTTTTCTTCTGCTGATACCTTGAATCTAGAAAAACCCTTTGGGACTAGAGAGGTTAGTGTACGTCAGTGTAGAGAGTGCCCTCTTGAGGTTGCAGGGTGTCACTTCTTATGGGACCTCTATGTCCTAGAGATGATGAGCTATGATGTCATTCTCAGAATGGACTGGTTAGTTACCTTCCAGGTAGTCGTAGATTGCTATCACTGTAGGGTGAGTTTCATATCACCAGACGGTGGATCCTTTTATTATAGAGGCGAGTGGGATGTCCAGGCGAGTTGAGCAGGACTCGAACATCATGGGCTAGGAGGAGTTACAGCCCAGATTGCTAGTCTTTATCTGGATGACCAGGGGACTTCACAGTTAGACTTTCCTCCAATGGTGGATCGTTTAAGATATATCATTCTAGAGGACTTTTCTAGTTTTCCTCTGGAGTGTGAGGTAGACTTCTCGATTGATCTCATGATAGGAGCGGCACTGGTGTCCATTCCTCCTTATAGGATGGTTACACCTGAGTTACAAGAGCTCAAGAAGTAGTTGGAGGATTTGTAGGCAAAGGGTTTCATCCGACCCAGTACTTCTCCTTGGGGTTTTACTATCCTATTTGTGAAGAAGTTAGATGGCACCCTATGGCTTTGTGTGGATTATCGGAAGCTAAACCATTTGACGGTCAAGAATTGATATCCCTTACCGAGGATTGATGATCTATTTGATCATATTCAAGGATCCTGAGTGTTCTTGAAGATTGAATTGAGATTCAGTTATCATCAGTTGAACTTTAGACCATCTGATATACCTCTTACAGCTTTATGGAGCATGTATGGTCTATACAAATATATGGTTATGCCGTTAGGTCTCACGAACATGCCTACAGTTTTCATGGCACTGATGAACTGAGTGTTCTATCCATACGTGGATTCCTTCATGGTGGTTTTCATGGACGGAATCTTGGTTTACTCTCACACTCAACACAACCATGCTACCCATCTTGAGATCGTTCTAAGTACACTGATAGAGCATCAGTTATATGCTATGCTCTCAAAATTCCACTTTTGGATGGATCAGATTCACTTCTTGGGTAATGTTATCTTAGAGATAGAAGTATCAGTAGACCCAGAGAAAGTGAGAGCTGTAGTTTCCTAGGAGCAGCCGAAGAATGTCTTTGAGGTGAGGAGTTTTCTAGGGGTTGTTGGATACTACAGGCATTTCATATAGGACTTTTCATGCCTAGAGGCACCACTCACAGTTCTAACCAAGAAAGGGGAAAAGTTCTTATTGTCAGATTCTTGTGAGTCAGCCTTTTAGGAGCTGAAAGGAGGTTGACGTCAGCACCGATACTAGTCTTTCCATATCCGAGAAAGAGCTATATGGTATACTGTGATGCTTCAGGTATCGGGCTAGGAGCTGTGCTTATGCAGAGAGATGGAGTTGTTGCGTACGAGTCTCGACAGTTGATGCCACACGAGAAGAACTACCCAATGCACGATCTCGAGTTGGAAGATGTTGTTCATGACTTACGCTGTTGGAGACATTACCTTCTGGGAGAGCACTTTATGGTGTATACCGACCACAAGAGTCTCAATTAAATCTTCACTCAGTGTGATCTGAATCTGACACAGTGCAAGTGGGTCGAGTACCTTCAGTCCTTTGACTTTGAGATTTCCTATACGCCGGGAAAGTGAAACGCAGTGGCTGATGCGTTGAGAAGGAGAACTCACATACAAGTAGTTCAGGAGGCCATAAGTGATTGGAATCTTATGGATCTGTTCTCCGAGATGCATCTTGAGGTGAACGACATACAGGGGAATATCTTTCTATCTTTTGTAGCTGTTACCTCTACACTTCTTGATCAGGTAAGGATGAGGCAACTATCAGACTCAGAAGGCCTATTCCTATGGGAGAGTGTGTCAGGAGAGGACCCTCTTCTAAGATGGATAGTGGGCGAGGATGAGATCTTTCATTTCCATGGATGCGTATGGGTGCCAACAGACATAGGCGAGGATCTGATGCGAGATTTTAATTCCTCGGTTTGGGCAGTTCATCCTGGCATCATCAAGATGTATCGTGATCTTCGCCGCTAGTATTGGTGGACAAGTATGAAGATAGATGTTTCTAGTTTTTTCATGAGGTGTTCCACTTGTAAGTAGGTGAAAGCAGAGCATCAGCGACCAGCATGACTTTTACAGCATTTACCCATTCTGAAGTGGAAGTGGAACGATGTCACGATTGACTTCGTGACCGGTTTTCTGAGGTCACCTCGAGGGAACGATGCTATTTGGGTTGTCATTGACTGGCTTATGAAGGTTTCTCACTTTTTTTCGATCAAGGATACCTTCAGTTTTGATGAGCTAGGACAGTTGTACATCCGAGAGATTGTACGTCTGCATGGAGTTCCACACTCCATTGTTTCAGAAAAAGATGCATGTTTTACTTATCTGTTCTTGCAGGGGCTTCAGAAGGCTTTGGGTACACATGTACTTTTGAGTACAACATACCATCCCCAAACAGATGGCCAGTCCAAGCATATGATTCATGTGCTTGAGGATATGATCAGAGATTTCATTCTAGTCTTCGGAGGTTCTTGGGAGAAACATATACCTCTTGTGGAGTTCACCTAAAACAACAATTTTCAGGCGACTATTAAGATGGCACCTTACAAGGCTTTGTATGGTAGGCCATGATGATCACCTTTTTGATGGATAGAGGCAGGAGAGGCAGATTTTCGAGGACCTCATCTAGTTTAAGAGACCTCAGAGCAGATAGAGTTGATTTGGAAGAGGATGACTATGACACAGTCTCAACAGAAGTCTTATGTTGATCAACAGAGATGACCTTTGGAGTTCGGGGTCGAGGATCAGTTTTTCCTGTGTGTTTCACAAAGGTTAGAAAAAAGAGGATTCAGAGATAGGGTAAGCTTTCACCATGGTACATCAGGCCGTTTGATGTGTTGGAGAGAGTTGGGTCGGTGGCCTATCGGTTGCAGTTACCTCAGAGGTATCAAGCTATGCATGATGTCTTCCATGTTTCTCAGCTCCGACATTACTTTTCAGACCCATCTCATGTCTTTAAACCTGAGGAGGTTGAGCTCGAAACAGATTCATTGTTTGAGGAGTATCCCATTGGATTGTCGACCATAGTACAAAGGTTCTCCATGGCCAGTCTGTTCCTCTGGTATGGGTGCTATGGCAGCACAGGCGAGTACAGGATGAGACTTGGGAGATGGAGGCTGATGTATGATCGCAGTGGCCGGAGCTGTTCATGGTTTCTTCTTCTACACCTCTCTAGGGAAATTCGGGGATGAATTTATTTAAGGGGGGAAGTTTTTAAGACCCTGAACCTTCTTCTCAGGTATGTTTTTCCTTTTTCTGGAGTTTTTGAGAAAAGGGGAGTTTCTATAAATTTTTGAAGTACACGTCGTGTACTCTATGCGTACACACCCTGTACTTTGATTCCGCGCGAGGCCGTGTGCTGGTCGTGTCATGGACACACACACGACCATGTAGAGGTGATGTGGAGGCCGCTTAAAGTGGAGTACAGAAAAGCCTAGTACCAACCGTGTACTTAAAAAGTACATGCCGTGTTTTTCATTAAACAGATAGGGGTCACGTCTTAACCCAAGAACTGTCTTGTTCTCCAGCTTCTTTGACCGAGAGCGAGGGTACGGTCGCGAATCTTCTCCAAGTCCCTGAGCCTCCATTCGTTATCCAAATCAACCATCGTCGATTGCATTGGAACCGTAGTGGTAAGATCTTCCTTCTTCTAGAGCATTGTTTTCCAATTCCTCATCTTTTGCAAGTTATCATGGGTTGAAAGTTTTGTGATTTTTCATAGATCTATGATGTTTTAAGAAGATTAAAGCATCGTGGTTCAAGTATAAAGATTTCCTAGAATCAAGGTAGGTGGTTTATGCCTTTACGTTTGATGTCTTTGAGTTTTATGTGTAATTTCCACCAATACCCTTGAACGGGGTATTGCGTGATTACTATTTTACCCCTTTTGTTTTCCTGCATTTCTTGTATGCTTGTGTAGAGGTAATTTAGTTCTGTATGTGGATAATTTCTATGCTTGGATGTTTTTCCCATGCCTTTTTTCTATTTACAACCTTTTGGTATTGTTCATCCTATTGGATATTATACCTGTTTTCCATGCCTTGTGACCGTAGGATGGATTGATGTTCCCTAACATTTCCTATTGTATTGTAGACTAGTTATCCAAGTGGATCTATAAGTCTACTTTGTCCTTATAGCATTATTATGCACTGACTGGCATGGGACCGTGAGAACCTAGTGCCATATACTATAAGGGGATGGACCGAGTGAGCTTCCCAGAGTGTCTTGGATGTTATAGACTATAGGGGATGGACCGACAGTGAGCTTCCAAGAGAGTCTCAGAGGTTATAGACTATAGGGGACGGATTGAGTGAGCTTCCTAGAGAGATTCTTGGATATTATAGACTACATGATGATAGATCGAGTGAGCTTCCTCAGAGAGTCTTGAGCTTCATAGACTACAGGGGGATAGACCGAGTGAGATTCCTCAGAGAGTCTTTATTTGTGTGAATTCTCTTAAACCATTCTAGGATATAGGAGGAATTGACTGAGTGAGCTTCCTCATAGATTCTGTGATAGACCTGAGGCCATAGGATGAATTGAATAAGTGATCTTCCTTAGAGAGTCTCTAGACCTTGGGGCTATAAGGGTATTAGACCACGTGATCTTCCTCAGAGAGTCCCTGACTAACTTAGACTACAAGGGGAATTGACTGAGGATGCTTCCTCAGAGAGTCTTATAATTTTTTATGACCAAACCAGAGGGGTTAGACTAGGTGTACTGCCTAGAGGGTTATTAGTACTTCTTGGATAGGACCAGAGGGGACGACTGTGAGTACTTCCCAGAGGGTTACCTGTTGTGGTTAACTGCTTCTTCACTGTTGCTTGTTGGTCTGCAAGTTTTTTACTATTGTGTATTATCCTATTCATTGCTTATTATTTACTGTTTACTGTACTTTACCTGCCATATACTCACTGACTTTTTGACACAGATCTTCAGGTGGTTTCCTACTAAGATTTAGTCTCACACCATGTTTGGGTCATGCTTTTGGGCCCAAACAGATTATATTGTTGCAGGTATATACAAGGGAAAGCACCCTTTGACTTCAGGTACTTGATTTCATTGGAGAAGGAGAGCATGGGACCAATCCAAGGCTTGCGATGCTAAGGAGTTTCTTATCTTTTTTTTCATTTTTACTTTGGTTTAGTATTATATTCATCATTGTGACTTGTTTGGCTGCTTTCCTAGACATATGTATCATGCATCATTTCATATATATATGTGTTCTCCAATTGTTTATTGTTTTAGGTTTCCATTGTTTAATGTTGTTGGATATTTACTGCTTCTGCTATTGTATGTGTTGTTTACTTCTGATGTGTGCTCCGCCAATGAGGGCATAGTTTCCCCACTATCACACCTAAGGCCCTCGCTGCTAGTCAGTAGCCTCTGGCATTTGGGGAAATGCGCTTGAGGCCATGTGACCAACCAGGTATGGGGCACCTCTGGGTGGCTTCCATAACCGGGGCATTACAACACACATGAAGATGATTCAAACTGGAGGTCACTTCAATCCATTTAGCTATATAAGTTGACATTTCATCATGTTTTTAGATACTATTTTCATCACAAGGAGTACTCCATGGATCTTGAATACTATACAGGATCATGCGTAAAGAGAATACTTATCAGGAAGAAGACACATCACAAAAGATATGCCTACACAGAGAAAGATATTACCTTGGAAGGATTTTCAGATGCATCGTCAGTGCCTACAACATGATTATAATATGATACATTTGATCCAATGATGCCCGGTTGAGGAAAACATATGTATTTTATTGACATAAGAAACATTATTAAGAAAAGACAAATACTAAAATGTGAAGAGTATAGATAAACTAAATATAGTCGGTTTGCTGTAGATAACATTAGATGTGGATGAATTGATGGGTTACTAGATGGAAAATGGATAGTTTATATTAATATTTCCCCAGCTTAATAAAATGAAAGATTATTAACGTAGCTACAACTCAATCTTGATGAATCTAACTAAATAATATATCCCATCGAAATAGCACAACATGCAATGAAAATAAATACCAATTGAAACATACATTTCAAAAAGTACATGAAACACTGTTTTTCTGGAATATGCAGCATAATGATGTATCAATAAAACATTGATGTCAAACAACAAAATAATAAATGAAACATTGTGAAAATGGAAATAGAAATAATAGTGAGATTAAATTACCTTGAATATTTGATACCATTACATTATAATGTAGGAGATGGTGATAAAGATACCTGAATCAAAGTAGACATGTAAAGTCATTCATTTTTAAGTATCCATTCATTCTGGTGTGCAGTTCAGTGGCATGGATTGTCATGGCCACAATGTCTCGAGGAAATTAGAGATTAAGTTTCACCACAACCTCACTATAAAAATCACGCGACATGTTTTTCTATATAGAGAATATATTTAGAAGTTTAAGTAGAAAATATTGGTGACAAATAAAATCATAGAATTTAAAATTAATATGAACCTGCATATTTAAATATTGAAATAAATATGAACCTTCCAATTTCAATTCTGAAATAAATATGAACCTGTATATTTAAATTCTAAACCTGCATATTTAAATTTTGAAATAAATATGAACCTTCATATTTCAATTTGGAATACACATAAGTTACACAAATAATATTCAAACGTTAAAATGTATAAACCTGAAATTAATACAAACCTTCATATTTCAATTCCGAAATAAATATAAACCTACTTATTTCAATTCCAAAATAAATATGATCTTGAATTTTTCAATTCTGAACCTGCATATTTCAATTCTGAAATAAATATGAACCTTCATATTTCAATTCTGAACACACATAAGTTACAAAAATAATATTCAAACATTAAAATGTATAATCCTAAAATAAATATGAACCTGTATATTTCAATTTTGAAATAAATATGGACCTGCATATTTCAATTCCGAAATAAATATGAACCTGCATATTTCAATTCTAAAATAAATATGATCTTGTATATTTCAATTCTAAACCTGCATAATTAAATTTTGAAATAAATATGAGACTGCATATTTCAATTCTGAAATAAATATGATCCTGTATATTTCAATTCTGAACTTGCATAATTAAATTTTGAAATAAATATGAGCCTGCATATTTCAATTCTGAATACATATAAGTTACACAAATGATATTCAAAAATTAATATGTATAAAACTGATACATATGAGATACAAAATAATTTTGAAAAATGCATATGAAAAAAAATTAACCTTCATGTGCTAGTACACTTCACCCATCTTCGCCGCATTTTGGTTTAATGCAGATCCCATAGAAACAGTTATAATACTAGTTAATACATATCAAATAAACAGTAAAATAGTAAGTGGATAGTAGTAATAAAAATTAGAATATGGGGAAACAGTATTACTAAAAAATGATCATCAATTAGGTACTCTGTATAATGGATCTCCCATAGAAATGGATGTAATGTTGGTTACTACATCATAATAAATAACAATAAACTAAGATGTTACAGTTATGGTATGGATTGATGATTGATAAAATAATAGACCACGAGACTGTAATGCCTCTAGGAGGATAAATAAAATGAAACATGATGTTATCTTCGACCAATAATGAAACAAATACATTAAATGGATAAGAGTCTCAACCATGAATTCACAGCTAAGTGGAGAGACATTGAATTTTCTCAAAAATGAATAGTATGGTTACATCCATAAAAGATCAAACAAATAAGTAGATTGGATGAGCTTACATACAAATTAGTCTAGTATTACTAGGTAACAACATCAACTGAACCATCAAATTCCCATTCAGAAACATTCTCTTCCTTGTGAACCCATTTCCTAATGAAGAAACAAACCTAAAAAGCATGTATGTAGTTATACATAAAATCAGAATGAAGAGAGGCAGAGGCTACCTGAATCTTTTGGGATAATATCAACAATAGTTCATGGTGATCTCTTTTGAAAAAAAAAATGATATGCTAAGCAAATAATTGTGAATAATGATGAAAAAATAAGCCAAGTTATGTAAATGATTTTATTTAATACGTAACTTGAGTTGCATATCACCAAAGCTACCTTTTATGATGATGAAGGTGGTGTTGACGAATCCTGAATCCAGCACTGTTCATGGTGGTATGTCTCTATGGAGAAAATGAACCTAGATTCATTTGAAGAGGAATACTTTCACGACCCATCCTAGTGGGGCCTGCGCCATGACACCCCAAGCCAGCCTCCAATAGGCTAGGGGCTCGTGACTAGCACCGAGTAGGAAAATCACTAACATGGGAGGCATTTCCTAAGTGCCTGTACACACGTACATATCTCCAATCCCACAAATTCTGAAACGTAAAACACTAAGGAACAAAATTCATGCATACAACTAAACCCCAAACAATAGAGTACGACGAACGGTAGAGTTCTGTAAAAGTAAACTGGGCCAGAATATAAGCCCACCAAAAACAAGAGTCTGAAAACTGCAAAGTCCAACCTATAAGCACAAAAGGTACTGGGACTGCCACTCGTATCCGTAGGAACGCCTCGGCCTGTGGGGAACTCAGAAAGGTCGGTCCTATACTGGTCCGCCCTGAACTCTGTCAAAAGGCTGCTCATCTTCACAAGACACTAGACGTATGGGCAAAGCCCGTGCAGGGGTGAGTATAACAATACTCAGTAGAGGTCCCTGAAAACCACCAGCAATACACAAAGTAAAGGTACAGTCCGCTATGCATAGTATATGTATACAGAACACATGGAACAAACCAGATATACTCCAAACCCAGACCCGTGGTCTAGAGAGAAGTCACACAACCGCATACCCCCGTTAGGGATTCTGTTCAAAGATTCCGTGATGCACTCATTCTGGGAGAACACACTCCATGAGTCTTATAGCTCTGATGACGTCCGTATAAGAAGTGTTGTTCATCAGGAACCATCACGAGAGATAGCTACACTCATTAAGGTAGACATACTCCTGAGAGGAAAGGTTACGGTAGATAGGATCACTCATTATGGGAGACACTTTTGAGTGGGAAAGATCACGATACACAGATGAGGATCACTGCCAGGGCCATGGCGGATACCACGACTCATCTGGATTCACCTGTCAGGTGATAAAACAGCTAGGTAGAGGATCAATTCCCGGTAAGGTTGGTCACGTCGATGCTTGACTCTACCTAGGGCCAGGAATGGATAGAGGATCTCGATCTGGGCCTCTCGGATGGATTCTTGACTCTATCACAGAAAGTCCTGCCGAAGGGATCATAATCCTGTGTGAGGGAATGATGCCTGACCTTCAGGGGAACAAGAGGAAGGGGCACTGACCAAAATGAAAGATGTCCAAGGCAGGATGAAAAAGTGGAAAAAGCCGTTTTACAAAAAGTACATGGCGTGTAGAAAAGATACATGCCGTGTTGTCTGACCCTGGGTACTGCCCGTGTACAACAACCAGTGTCGTGAGGCTGGTTGTGTAGAAAAAACTAAGTACACGACATGTAATATGGTGTACATGCCATGTCTGGGTAACTGTGGTTGGCTCCGTGTACTCTGGCCATGTGCCCATACATGGTCATCAACCTGTGTAATCGCCAAACCATGTAATCACCACACAGGGCGACCCACGTTGCTGGCCTTTCCTGGCCGTGTGATGGAGTACACGGTCGTGTACTCCATCCCGTGTCTGCGTATCTCCGAGATAAACTCCGAGCTCCGCGTAGCTGCTTCTATCGCACTGTACATGTCGTGTCACCAGAAGCCATGTATCTCATCCCGTGTGCATGTACTACACAAAGTACATGCCGAGCTTTGGGGAAAGTATAACACATCGTCCGACCAGGGTCACACGTCGTGTTATTCCTCTCTGACCCCGAAACCCTAGCCGCCGCCGCCAGTACTACACGGCGTGTTCTTCTAAAGTACATGTCGTGTATTCTGGAAATTTCCAAAAAATGCACTCTTTGCCGGTGCACCTCCCATTCTGATCCGATCGTTGATCCCGTCGTCTGATCGCCACGAAACCTTCAGGTTTTGGTTGCCCCGACACCACGATGCCGCTTCCAGTGTTTTCGGACCTCCGATCGGCTCCGAAAATGTGATTTGATTTTACTGCACGAAGAATTCTCGAAGAACGCCCTTTCCCGATCCAGTTTGATTTTGTCGTCCGCCATCATCGTCGCACCTCCACAAGGCCGTTGCAGTGTCGAACCTTCGATTTGGGATCGTTACGTCGCAGAACGGATGTGCAACGATCCGTTGTTCATTTCCCCACTAAGAACGTGTGAGGAAAGAAGAGGGAAGAAATCCAAATAAACAAATTGAGGAATGAACCTCCGCCATCATTCGTCACGGAATTGATCTGCTCCCATTAATAGGATTAAACGGAGCAAGAATCAACAACAATATAAAGAATGTATCAATTTCCCATAATCTTCCCAAAGAAACCCCCCCGCAAGAACGTACGAATCCGCAGATCAACTCATTCGTGGTTGATCCGCATTCATCGTTAAAGTTAGAAATAGGGAAAAGAAATTGAAATAACAACCCCTAACTTTTGAAAGGATCAATCGCTGATGAAGGCGTCACGCTTCCGTTGTCGTCAAGATCCTTCAACGTTGGCGCAACAATTCTCGATTTCGATCCACCATCGTTCACCAACGCATCGTCCTCCGCCCAAGCTCCAAGAGAAATATCTCTCTCTCTTTCTCAACTCGCAGGGTTATAAGGCTAACCCCGTGAATTTTCCATAAGGATGCATTTATAGGGGAGGATTAGGTCATGCTAAAAAAAGGAAACGTTTTAAAATAATAAAATAAATCATTAATTTATTTTATTCCTTCTAACGTGCTTCCCCCTTTTTTTAAGATTCCCAAAATTAAACTTTGCAGCCGACCTGCACCGGTCGAGGTTAGAGTCGTTATTAGGCAAAGTCGTCATCCCGGACGCAACGGTGCTCTCAGATTTTTAATCCAGGCATTCATTTGGAAACTGCCACAACCGTGCACAAGTGACAACTCACTTAACTTAGAAAAAAGCTCAAACCACCATCCCGTGCTCACTAGACCCCGGAATGATGTGTCGTCTTCACGTCCGGTCTCGAAATAATTCCATGTAATATTTAAAAATAATAAATGGAAAATCAGAGACATTACATTCTCCCAACCTTGGGGCTTTACGTCCCTGAAAATCCAAAACAAGGGCTACTCAAAAATATGTGGGTACTGGTCATGAATCTGGGCCTCCCGCTCCCACATGCTCTCCTGAAGATTCTCGTGCTACCACCAAACGCACACCAAGGGAATCGATCTCCCACAAAGGATCCTATCATGCTGATCCTCAATCTCCATTGGGTACTTAGAAAAGGTCACTCCATCCTCGATGTCCACCTCGCCCCATTCGATGACGTGTGATGGGTCATGCACGTACCTCCTCAACTACGACACGTGGAAGACATCATGTACCCAATGCAACTATGGTGGTAGATCTAGGCGGTACGCCACCTCGCCAACTATGCATAGAATCTGGAAAGGTTCGATAAACCTCAGAGATAGCTTTCCGCCTCGGCCAAATCTCCGCAATCCTCGTCGAGATGAGACACGAAGAAAGACGTGGTCTCCCTCTTCGAACTCCAGAGGTCTCCGTCGTCTGTCAATATAAGACTTCTACCGGTTCTGTGCAGTCTTCATCCACTCTTGGATGATCTACACCTTCTCTATGGTGGCCCACACTAACTATGGATCCATGAGTGCTGACTCTCCGGGGTCAGTCCGACAAAGCGGTGACCGGAAGGGTCTCTCATACAAGGCCACGAACGGTGCCATAACGATGGTGGAGTGGTAGCTATTGTTGTATACAAACTCCACCAGTGGTAGGTGGTCCTCCCAAATGCGACCAAAGTCTAAGACACAGGCTCTCAACATATCCTCCAGAACCTGAATGGTCCTCTCCGTCTGACCATCCATCTGGGGATGAAACGCTGTGCTCAAGCGTAGATGAGTCCCAAAAGCCTCCTGAAATCCCTTCCACAAGCAGGATGTGAAGAGGGTGTCTCGGTCTAAGAATATAGTCAAGGGGACGCCATGAATTCGAACTATCTCCATCACATAAAGGCGTCCCAAGCTCTCTATGGAACTCTGCTCCCTGATAGCTAAGAAGTGAGCCAACTTGGTGAGTCGTTCAACGATCACCCAGATGGAATCATGCCCCTTGGACGTCTGTGGTAAGCCCGTCATGAATTCCATCAATATTCCATCCCACTTCCACTTTGGGACTTCCAGGGCGTGAGCTAATCCCGCTAGAACTTGGTGGTCATCCTTCACCTGCTGGCATGTGAGGCATCGAGAAACAAACTCTACTACTTCCTTCTTCATTCCTGACCACCAGAACTATCGTCGGATATCCTGGTACATCTTTTCTGATCCAGGATGTACCGCCAAAGGGGATGTATGAAACTCCCTTAGGACCTCCTCCTGGAATGCCACTGGTAAAACAGTGCGTCCTCTAAAAAGAAGTACGTTCTCCCCACCTTGCGAATATCCATCAGGTGCATGTCCCGTGGATAACTGAGCACGTAAAGCCACATAGTGACATCCCCAAGCTGTGTCTCCCTAATTCGCTGTAAGAGTGGAGGGGTGACAACCATTGACTGTAGGTAAGCTGTATCCTCTCCATCCACGAAGGATAACTGTAACATGGCTAATTGTTGTGTCGCCTCAATCAACAGCTGTGATCTCGACCTTCTACTAGGAGCATTTTCCACCTTGTTCCCCTTCAAAGGAGTATAGATGATTTTCAAATCATAGTCCTGGAAAGAACTATATCCAATGCCTCTACCTCAGATTCAGATCCTTCTGTGAGAAGATGTACTTGAGGCTCTTGTGGTCAGAGTAGACAATAAATCACTCGCCCATAAGGTAGTGTCGCCACATATTCAATGCGAAGACTACCGCTGCCAACTTGAGATCATGGGTCACATAGTTCTGCTCATGTAGCCTATGCTGGCGTGAACCACAAGAAATCACTACATGCCGCTGTATCAGGACACAGCCGAGCCCGTTCCCTGATGCATCGTAGAAAACTACGTACTCGACACCCTCCTCTAGAAATCTCAATACTGGTGCGCTCGTCAAACTCTGTCTCAACTTCTCAAAAGCCTGCTGGCACTTTTCTGTCCACACGAAGGGTTTCCCCTTCCTGGTCAAGGCCGTCATCGGTGCTTATATTCAGGTGAAATGAGGAATGAATCTCCAGTAATATCCTGCCAACCCAAGGAAGCTCCGTACCTCCATCACGCTCTGAGGTGGCTCCCATGCTAACACAACCTCCACTTTGGCTGGGTCCATAGATACTCCATCGGCTGAGTTGACATGTCCCAGAAAGTGGACCTCCTGAATCTAAAACTGGCACTTTGAGAGCTTATCATAAAGATAGTGCTCTCAAAGTACATCCAGAACCATCTGCAGGAGTCTCGCATGCTTCTCCTTTGACTCCAAGTATATAAGGATGTCGTCGATGAAGACCACTACGAACCGGTCCAAGTACGGCTGGAAGATCTGGTTCATCAGCCCCATGAACACTACAGGGGAATTCGTCATGCCAAAAGGAATCACCAAGTACTCATAGTGACCATAGCAGCATCTGAAAGCCATCTTCGGAATATCCTCATCCCACACTCGTAGCTGGTGATAGCCTGATCGAAGGTTAACCTTTGAGAACCATTGTGCCCCTCTTAGCTGATCGAAGAGGTCATTGATCCTTGTAAGTGGATAATTGTTCTTCATAGTCACCTGGTTCAGGCACCGGTAATCCATGCACAACCTCGGACTCTCGTCTGCCTTCTGGGTGAATAGGACTAGGGCCGCCCAGGGTGAAATGTTTGGTCTCACGAAACCCTTACTTTGCAAATCCTCCAACTACACCCTCAGATCGCGAAGCTCTGCAGGAGCCATACGATATGCCGATGAGGAGATTCGTGCCGTCTCGGGGTGTGAGTCGATGTAGAAGTCGATTTCCCGGTGGGGAGGTAGTCCTGGGACATCTTCGAGAAAGACATCCTCATACTCCACCACTACTGCTGGGAACTAGGAGCTCACAACATCCAGCACTCTGAGGGTAAGGCTAGCCAACTCATGAGTGATCGGCTGCACCCTCCTATACATAGCCCATTTTTTGCTACCTAGGTTTCCTTCTCTCTGATAAAGGAAAAACTCATTCCATCATGGCGGACACACCGCACTCTTCTCCTAAAACGGTCAATTTGAGAATGGACCGAAAATAACCAATCAATACCGAGAATGACGTCGTAAGGCCTCGATGCTACCACCAAGTGGTTCCAACCGATACTCTTGCCTCCAAGGGTAAGATCACACTCTCTGCAAAGGATCGTGATCATCGAGTATCCTCTCGTATGTGTCTCCAAGCGTAAGGATCTAGTCAACGGTTCTACCAGAATCTCAAGGTTTTGTACAAGACTTGTGGATATAAAGGAATGACTGGCACCTTTGTCTATAAGTACGGAAGCTAAGGTAGAGAAGAAACACATTGTACCTCGAATCATCCCTGAAGCCCTTGGGTCATATGCCTCGACCGCATGCAGCTGTCCCTGCCCCAATCCCCCAGTTCCCTGAGCCTGGTGCGGACCTCCTGGGGGTGGTGGTGGAAGTTTGTCGAAGCGTCTTCCACCACCAGCAGCTCTCCCTGCTCGCCTGCCACATACGCCACCTGGTGGGTATCTTTGTTTTGTTCTTTGCCTCTGCCTCGGTGGTCCATCCACCACTTCCCTATCAGCAGCTCGACGGGTTGGGCAATCTCTAGCGAGATATACCCTACCATCGCACGCGTAGAATTGCTTCTCCCTAGGCTGACTGGATCCAGCCTAAGATCCCTAGACTATCAATCCCCTGTCCTGGGTCTTCCTATGATGTTTCCCACGTCCAGATCCTTGTTCTTGATGTCGGCTCCCTGCTGTCAGGGTCTCTGCACCTGTCTGCCTGCTACTGACTGCCGGCGGCGGTCTCTGCTCTGCCAAGAAACTCTCGATCACCAAGGCTCGCTCGAGCACTCCAGCATAAGTTGATATGAATAGAGGCATGAAACTAGCTCGTATGTCTCGTTGTAGACCTCACTCAAAGGTCCGAGGTCTAAAGAACTGATCCCTAACCATATCCATTGAGTACCTGGGGAGGTTGGTGAACCTCGATGAATAGTCAGATACTGTCATACTGCCCTGCTAGAGCTGAAGATTCTCTTGGATGCGTACAACTCTCAGCGTAAACGTAGATAACTCCTCCTGAAAGAGTCTCTAAAACTCCATCCATGAAAGAGTCTCCTCGTTGTGAGTCTGCATGGTCAGACTCCACCATTGTACCACCGAACCCTGAAGAAGGCTCTCTCTTAGGATCACCATCAGGTCTGCTGGTGTCCTCACTAGACGGAAAACTCTGGTCACCACCTCAAGCCATTCCTCAGCCGCCTGAGGGTCAGGCTCGCCTCGGAACCTAAGGGGTCTCTGTCTCTGGAACTCATGGAGCACGCTGAGCCCGTGCTCCTTACCGGTCGGTACCACGGGTACTACTGGCTGCTCCACTGGTGGTGGTATAGCAGGTGCACCAGCTGGCGGCAACGCCTGAGGAGATGGTCCCTATATCGAAGCCTTGTCACTGAGGGGGTCATCCTCATGATCGTGCTGCTGAATCCTAACGGGTATGCGTCGCGGAGGAAACCTGTAAAGAAACAAGATGTACCATGGTCAATGAGTATATCAGGATAGCTGACACAAAGGATATGGAAAACACAACCCATTCCTATATTATGCATGTACCTTTTATTTCCCTACAACCAGTGTTTTCGTGTACCGAGTCGAAAAGCAGGTTATCAAAGTCCTGGTGTATGGATACTTCGGACGCAGCACCAACACTGGGGTCTCTAGCCTGAAGCCGAACCCGAAACACTCAACACTGTTTCCCCAAACCAAACTCACTGACTCTTGGTCCTGAGGTAGAACCTACCTCCTCTAATACCACTCTGTCATGACCTGTCCCAGTGGGGCCCGCGCCGTGATTCCCCAAGCCCACCTCCAATAGGCCAGGGGCTGGTGACTAGCACCGAGTAGGCATATCATTAACATGGGAGGCTTTGACTATGTGCCTGTACACATGCACACATCTCCAAGCCCACAAATGCTGAAACGTAAAACACTAAGGAACAAAATGCATGCATACAACTAAACCCCAACCAACATAGTACGACGAAAGGTAGAGTACTGTAAAAGTAAATTGGGCCAGAATTCAAGCCCACCAAAAACAAGAGTCTAAAAAATGCAAAGTCCAACCTGTAAGAACAAAAGGTACTGGGACTGCCGCTCATAGCTGTAGGAACACCTCGGCTTGTGGGGAACTCAGAAAGCTCGGTCCTGTCCTGGTCCGCCCTAGACTCTGTCAAAAGGCTTCTCATCTACAGAAGACACCAGACGTGCAGGCAAAGCCCGTGCAGGGGTGAGTATAACAATACTCAGTATAGATCCCCAAAAACCACAACAAATACACAAATTAAAGGCACAGTATATGTCTAGAGACAAGTCACACAACCGCATACCCCCGTTAGGGATTCTGTTCGAAGATTCTGTGATGCACTCGTTCCAGTAGAACACACTCCACGAGTCTTATAGCTCGGATGACGTCCGTCCGAGAAGTTCTGTTCGTATGGAACCGTCACAAGATATAGCTACACTCATTATGAGACACACAATCCTGATTGGAAAGGTTACGGAAGATAGAAGCACTCATTACGAGAGACACACTCCTGAGTGGAAAAGATCATGATACACAGATGAGGATCACTGCCAGGGCCATGGCAGATACCGCGACTCATCCGGATTCACCAGTCAGGTGATACAACAACTAGGTAGAGGATCAACGCCCGGTAAGGTTGGTCACGTCGATGGATGACTCTACCTAGGGCCAGGAATGGATAGAGGATCTCGATCCGGGCCTCTCGGATGGATGCCTGACTCTATCCCAGAAAGTCTTGCTGAAGGGATCATAATCCTGCATGAGGGAATGATTCCTGACCTTCAGGGGAACAAGAAGAAGGGGCACTAACCCAAACGAAAGATGTCCAAGGCACGGTGAACAAGAGGACCAAGCCATTTTCCAAAAAGTACATGGCGTGTAGAAAAGATACACGCCGTGTTGTCTGACCCCGGGTACTGCCCGTGTATAATGGCCCGTGTCGTGAGGCTGGTCATGTAGGAAAAACTAAGTACACAGCGTGTCATATGGTGTACACGCCGTGTCTGGGTAACTACGGTTGGCTCTGTGTACTCTGGCCATGTGCCCGTACACGGTCATCAACCCGTGTAATCGCCAACCCGTGTAATCGCCACATAGGGCGACCTGCGTTGCTGGCATCACCTGGCCGTGTGATGGAGTAAACTATCATGTACTCCATCCCATGTCCGTGTATCCATGAGATACACACCAAGCTCTGTGTAGCCGCTTCTATCGCGTTGTACACACCGTGTCGCCTGAAGCCGTGTAGCTCATCCCGTGTCTGTGTACTACGCAAATTACATGCCGAGCATCGGGGAAAGTCCAACATGCCATGTGACCGGGGTCACACACCATGTTATCCCTCTCTGACCCCGAAACACTTGCCATTGCCGCCAGTACTACACAGAGTGTTCTTTGTAAGTACATGTCGTGTGTTCTGAAAATTTCCAGAAATGGCACTCTTCGCCGGCGCGCCTCCCGTGCTCCTCCGATCATTGATCTAGCCATCCGATCGCCACAAAACCTTCATGTTTTGGTCGCCCCGACACCAAGATCCCGCTTCTGGTGTTTTCGGACCTCCGATCGGCTCCGAAAACGTGCTTTGATATTCCCTCATGAAGAATGCTTGAAGAACTCCCTTTCCCGATCCAGTCCGATTTTGTCATCCTCCATCGTCGCCGCACCTCCACAAGGCCGTTGCGGTGTCGAACCTTCGATTTGGGATCGTTACTTCGCATAACGGATGCGCAATGATCTGTTGTTGATCACCCCGTGAAGAATGTGAAGAACACACGAGGAAAGAGGGGGAAAGAAATCCAAATAAACAAATTGAGGAACGAACCTCCGCCGTAATTCGTCACGACGTTGATCGGCTCCCGTTAATAGGCTTAAACGAAGAAAGAATCAACAACAACATAAAGAATGTATCAATTCTCCATAATATTCCCAAAGAAAATACCTCCTGTAGGAACGTATGAATCCGCGGATCAACTCATTCGTGGTTGATATGCGTTCGTCGTTAAAGTCAGAAACAGGGAAATGAAACTGAAATAACAACCCCTACATTTCGAAAGGATCGATTGCTGATGAAGGCGTCGCGCTGCCTTTGTCGTCGAGATCCTTCAACGTCAGCGCAATGATTCACGATTTCGATCCGCCATCATTCGGCAACACGTCCTCCTCCACCCAAGCTCCAAGAGAAATCTCTCTCTCTCTCTCTCTCTCAACTCGCAGGTTTATGAGGCTAACCCTACAAATTTTCCATAAGGATGCATTTATAGGGGAGGATTAGGTCGTGCTAAAAAAACGGAAACGTTTTAAAATAATAAAATAAATCATTAATTTATTTTATTCCTTCTAACGTGCTTCCCCCTTTTTTTAAGACGCCCAAAATTAAACTTTGCAGCCGACCTGCGCTGGTCGAGGTTAGAGTCGTTCTTAGGCAAAGTCGTCATCCCGGACGCAACAGTGTACTCAGATTTTTAATCTAGGCATCCGTTTGAAAACTGCCACAACCGCGCACAAGCGCCGACTCACTTAACTTAAAAAAAGTTCAAACCACCATCCCGGGCTCACTGGACCCCGGAATGATGTACCATCTTTGCGTCCGCTCTCTAAATAATTCCATATAATATTTAAAAATAATAAACGGAAAATCCGAGACATTACAAAGACCCTGAATCACGTAACACATGAGATGGGATCTGGAGACTGTCATTTGTGTCTTGATGATGTCTCCCACAAACAGAAACCTTGAATGAATGGAATATGATGAAAATGTCAAGGGTAGTTAAGAAGGTAGAGAGAGCTTATAATTGGGTTACCGGACCAATCTGTTAGCTGATCAGAGCTCCTGAACCTCAGATTGAGAGTCACTGACAACCAATCTTTTGAAAGAACCCTGACTCAATGCCATCTGTATCGTCCCAAAGAAGATTGAAATATACTGCGATTTATGGTCACCACTATTTAATCGGAGGAGGTGTAGGATCCAGATGTGATGGATCTGGAGATGGAGGACGCGGAGCAGGCTGACGCTAAGAAGACAAAGGAGACCGAGCAGGCTGACAGAGAGAATGTGAAGGAGGAGGCTGAGAAGCCGAATGCACACATGGTAGTTGTGGAGGTAGAGGTAGCCGAACATGGAGGCCAGAACGACGAAGGAGTGGAGGAAAACTTCGAGGTGTAACCCTATGAGCATCTGGTGGGAGGCGACCACGAATGGGAGGGAAGAGATGGAGGAATCGAAGCCCTAATAGGGGGAAATGAATCAAGGTAGCGCGACGAGATGCATTTAGGTTTGGAGGTAGAATAAGAAGGCAATCGGGGAGGGGAGCAGGAACCAAAGGGATTTGGGGAGGGGAGCGGGAACCAGAGAGCGGGGAGAGGGGATTTGGGGAGGGGAGCGCGAGACGGAGGAAAATCCCGATCGGGGGAAGGGAATCTTGTGAATTTTCAGGATTTGGAGGAAGGAATAGATAAATAAAGGTGACATGGAGGCATGAGAAGCTGACACGTTAGCATAGAGACGCCAAGTTTAGTATATATAATAGATTCTAATAATTTGGAATATATACTTGTAAATAGTAATGCATTCTAATAATTAGTAATAAATTCTAATAATTAGTTATAAATTTTAATAATTAGAAATAAATTCTTGTAATTAGTTAAGATTAATAATAAATTGTAATTATTAGTAATAAATTGTAATAATTAGTATTAATTTATAATAATTAGTAATAAATTTTAATAATTAGAAATACATTCTAATAATTTGTAATAAATTTTAATAATTAGTTATAATTAGTAATAAATTCTAATAACTAGTTATAATTTGTAATAAATTCTAATAGTTATAATTAGTAATAAATTCTAATAATTAGTTACAATTTGTAATAAATTCTAATATTTAGTAAAAATTAGTAATAAATTCTTATAATTAGTAATAAATTCTAAAAATTAGAAATAATTAGTAATAATTTATAAAAATTAGTAATAAATTCTAACAATTAGTAATAAATTCTAATAAGTAGTTATAATCAGTAATAAATTCTAATAATTAGTAATAAATTCTAATAATTAGTTAATTTTTTAATAATTAGTTATAATTAGTAATTAATTCTTATAATTACTAATAAATTCTAATAATTAGTAATAAATTCTAATAATTAGTAATAAATTTTAATAATTAGTAATAAATTCTAATAATTAGTTATAATTAGTAATAAATTCTAATAATTTGTAATAAATTCTAATAATTATTTATAATTACTAATAAATTATAATAATTAGAAATAAATTCTATCAATTAGTAATAATTCGAAATAAATTCTAATAATTGGTAATAAATTCTAATAATTAGTCATAATTCATAATAAATTCTAATAATTAGTAATAATTTGTAATAAATTCAAATAATTAGTAATAAATTTTAATAATTAGTTATAAATAGTAATAATTAGTAGTTATTAGTAATAATTTCTAACAATTAGTAATAAATTGTAATAATTAGTAATAATTAGTAATAATTAGTAACAAATTCTAAAAATTATTAATAAATTCTAATAATTATTTATAATTTCTAATAATTAGTTATAATTAGAAATAAATACTAATAATTAGTAATAAATTATAGTAATTAGTAATAAATTCTAGTAATTTTTAATAAATTCAAATAATTTGTAATAAATTCTAATAATTAACAATAAATACTAATAATTTATATTAAATTATAATAATTAGTTTTAAATTCTAATTATTAGTAATTATTTCTATTAAAAACTTATAAGTTCTAATAATAAGTAATAAATTCTAATAATTAGTATTAAATTCTAATAATTAGTAATAAATTCTAATAATTAGTTATAATTACTACAAAGTTCTAATAATTAATAATAAATTAAAATAATTAGTTATAATTTGTAAATAATTATAATAGTAAGTAATAAATTCTAATAATTAGTAAAAATTTAGTAATATATTCTAAAAATTAATAATAAATTCAAAGAAATAGTGAAAAATTCTAATAAATTGTAATAAATTGTAATAATTAGTAATAAATTGTAATAATTATTAATAAATTGTACTAATTAGTAATAAATTCTATTAAATTTTAATAACTAGTAATAAATTTTAATAATTAGTAATAATTAGTAATTAATTGTAATTATTAGTAATAATTAGTAACAATTAGTAATAATTAGTAATAATTTTTTATAATTAGTAATAAATTTGAATAATTATTACTAAATTTGAATAATTAGTTACAATTAGTAATAAATTATAATAGTTATTAAAAAATTATAACAATCAATAACAAATTTAAATAATTAGTAATAAATTGTAATAATTAGTAATAAATTTTAATAATTACTAATAAATTTTAATAATTAAAAATAATTACTAATAATTAGAAATAATTAGAAATAAGTATAAATTTTTAACAATAATTAGTAATAAATTGTAATAAATTTTTAAAAATTATAATAAATTGACGTAATTTCCATTACATTGGCAGCTCCCTTTTCCCCGATGCCTTATCTCCTTTCAGTTTTATCCCACTAAAATTACTATGAAAAATCGGTTCTCACGTATGGATATCCATTTTTGTATACACAATAATGGAGAGCTGTGTGACGAGGCCTTCCTACATTCCATTCTCATGCATACAAAAATTGATATGCATATGTCAGAGTAGATTTTTCATTCTGATTTCAGTCAGAGAAAGTTGCAAAGAGATGAGCTATTAGAAAAAAGAGGCGCTTTTTCCCGATGAATAATCTCTTTAAAACTTTCTTCTAGTGAAGTCACTAAGAAAATTCTCCTCCATCGTATGAATATCAATTTTCATATGCATGAGAACAGAGAGTAGCATGAAAAGGCCTCCCAGCTCTCCATCCTTGTGTATACCGAAATGGAAATCCATACATCGGAGAAAATTTTTCATAGTGATTTCATTCGAAGATAGTGGAGATGAGTAATTGGGTAAAAGAGCTATTACCAATCCACTGGACATTGTGTCACCAGTAATTAGCAATGATTTTGTAAAAATTAGCTGTAATTAATAATAATTAGTATAAATTATTAGAAGTTACTGTATATTAGTATAAATGTTTAAAAAAATACTATAAATAAGTATAAAATAATGGAGATTATTATAATTTGATATAAAATGGGAATTTAATTGTCTTCTATGTTTTGGATAATGTTATTCTAATATCTAATTATACAAAAAACTAATTATTTTTTAGAGAAATATGGAACAAGGAGGTCGAAAAAAATCATTATTAGACGATTATGCTTGGATAAATCAGTGTAACAATCCAAAGAGTTCTAGTTTAAATAATATATATATTGAGGGTGTTAAATCATTCATAAAATTTGAATCACCAAAACCAAAATTTATTTCAGAATGGAAAATATGCATCCTTATAAAAAATGTGCTATGAGGAGGTTTGAAACATTTAACAACATTGAGGGTCATTTATTGAATTTTGGTTTTCAACTAGATAATGTTTTTTAGTATCAACATGGTGAACATATTTCCAGAGAAGATACTAATAATTTGGTTCCAAATCCAGCACTGTTTCAAAATTTAGTACATGATGTGGTAGTTCCTTCTCTTCAACAAGCTAAAACTCTAGATTATATTACTTTGACTCTTGAGTTGGAACCATCTCATTTTTATGAATTATTGAGGTCCATTGAGGATGCCTTATATCCTGGTTGCAAGATAAGAAAATTTGAAGCAATTTATAAATTTATGGCTATTAAATAAGATAATGGAATGTCAAATAGATGTATTCATCAAATATTATCTTTGGTAAAAACATTTCTACCTAAAGGAAATGTGTTTCTTGAAAATTTCTATAAGATAAAGAGGCAGGTTCATAATCTGAGTCTTAGTGATCAGAAGATTCATGCATGTTCAAATTCTTAAATCTTATATTATGTTGAAAATGAGTCATTTCATAGTTATCCCACATGTTTACAATAAAGGTATAAAGAGGATCACTAAGGGAAGTCTAGACTGATTCCTATAAAAGAATTGAGTTATTTCCCGCTTACACCTTGATTACAATGTTTATTTATGTCTCAAAACACAAAGGAATTTATATCAGGGAACAAAATAAATATTCTAACCGGTAAAACCTTAAATCATCCCTCTAATGGTGATTCATGGAAACATTTTGACCATGTTCATCTGCCTTTTAATTTAGAATCCCAAAATGTGTGACTAGGTCTTTCTAGGAATGGTTTCCTTCCATTTGATTCTTATGATAGTCAGTATTCATGTTGTCCCATCTTTATAAATTTGTAAAATTTACCTCCTTGGATGTTGATATAGGAACCATTTATTTTTTTGACATTATTAATTCCAAGACATTCGAAAAAGAATATTTATGTTTATTTGAAACCACTTATTGATGAGTTAAATTCTTTATGGAGTAATGGTGTTAGTAAATTTGATGTTGCTGAGAAAAAAAAATCATACTGAAAGATCCATTAATGTGGATAATTAGTGACTTCCTAGAATATGGAATGTTATCTAGATGTAGTACACATGTTCCAAAATCATGTTCGTACGATATGGAATACAACAAAGCATTTATGCTCATAAATGGAAGAAACCCTTGTTTTTTTTACTATCATCACATATTTCTTCCAACTAATCATCCTTTTCAGAGGAACAAACATCATTTTAGAAAAGATAGAATTAAAGGAGATGAAACTCCAACAATGATCTCGGGTATAGAGTTAAAATAAATTATCTCTTCATTACCACCCATCACATTTGGACCAACAATAAACCAACAAAAAATTGATGGCTTTATGAAAGTACACAATTGGATAAAAAAAGATTTTTTGGGGATCTACCATATTGGTTTGATTTGTGGGTTCGTCACATGTTGGATGTCATGCATATTAAGAAGAACTATTTCAATAATTTATTTCATATAGTTTTGGATGCATCAGGTATGACCAAAGATAATGTAAAGGCAATGATTAGATCTTGCCCAAATTTACAGGAAACCAGAACATGAACTATTTGAAAATGTCAGATTACATAAGTTAATGATGCCAAAATCATATTATACACTATCCAAAGAGAATAAATTATTATTATTTTAATGTATTATAGATTTGAGACTTCTATATGGTTATGCTTCCAATTTGGGAAGATGTGTCAATCATTTTCATATTACCTAATTAAAAAGTCATGACTGTTATGTTATAATGGAAAGACTTCTACCAATTGGATTAAGAGGATTAATGAATTCTATGATTTTCTATGCACTGAAAGAAATATCATTTTTTTGGGACATTTTTATGGTGAAAAGTGACTACGATACATTAAGAATACTACAAGAAGATGTTGTTTAAATTTTATGTAAACTGGAAAAAATATTCCCGTCAGTTTTTTCTGACTCAATGGAACATTTGATATTTCATTTTCCACATGATGAAAAATTTGGAGGTTTGGGACAGTTTTGATGGATGTACCAATTTGAGAGATGCATACAGAAATTAAAGAAAAAAGTATGTAACAAAGCATCGATTGAATGTTCAATTGCAGAAGCTTATTTTCATTAGAAAATTTCATTTTTCTTCTCTCATTACTTTCAATATGAATATATCTCAAAAAAAATTTATGGGACATAATGAGGTAAATGATGATGATGAAATTGGAAATCAATTATTAGTTTTCATTTATCCCAAACATGGCTTTGGTGGAGTTCATGAATGATGGATTTTGGATGATGAACATCACCGAGTTCATACATATGATCTGCACAACTTTGGAGAAATGACACCATTTTTACAGTGAGTGCTCCTATCAATTATTTTATAATTTTTATAGTAAATTAATCTTATTTTCTTTGTATGTTATATGATAATCCTATTAAGAAACAACTTCCATAAATTACAATATCTTATCTTGAATAACGTCAGAAAAAATGATTTTCCTACTAGTTTCAAAAACTGGAAACATAAATTATATTTGTTTAAAATATAAACTTAAATTATTAACTATTATATTGATATTTATTTTACAAATTTTTAGATATCTCCACATACTGAAAATATAGATAATTGATTGTGTTCATTGAGTAACCCACCATAAAAAATGGTTAAATATTATAATTCATATGTGGTGAATGGTTTTCAATTTCATAGATGTGCATATGAGGAATCAAAAAAACAATGAGTAGTGGTGTTTTCTTGAGAGGATCTCATCATAGAGAAACTTAAGTTGACTTTTATGACATGTTGGAAGAAATTATAGAACTGTGTTATCTCATATATCATTACATAACAATGGTAAAATGTCAGTGGTTGGATACTAGGAGAGGATTGCATGTTCATCCGATCCATGGAATCGTTGACATTAAATATAAAATTTTTATTGCAGTAAATGAACCATTTTTATTGGCTCATCAGGAACATAAAATTTATTATTCAAAATATTGTGCCACTTTAAGAGAGATGAGTGATTGGTGGCGCATAATAAAAACTAAATCTCAAGAAAATCAGTTTACTCAATGTGAATATGGTTCTACTGAAGTAGAAGGAATTGAAATTTTTCAAGAGACTACCCCAAATCCATATTTTTCAAGAAGATACATGAATATCAATGATAAAACCACATAGTTAAGGGTGGATGATGACACTAATGTTATTGATGTTTCAAATTAATTTGAAATGATAAGATATGATGAAACTGAAACTTATATAGAAGTTGATGATGCTAAGGAGGAATATGAAGACATTGAAGTGGTTAAATATGAATATGAGGATGAAGATAAACATTGACATAGTTAAATGATCGTTATAATCATATAATATATATATATATATATATAATAGGTTTTTTAAACTATCTTCTAACAACAATCATTTTAGGTTTTAGATGGACAAGGATCTGTTTCATATGTTGGAGGAAGCTGATCTACCTTTAGACAAGTATAATGTTGTATTATCTTATCTTTAGACTACTAGAGGTTCAGGGGGGACTCGGAGGGGGAATAGTCTTGCGCGATTGATGATCCATGGCCCTATCCCCAAGTGACGTCCAAACCGTGGCTTCAATCCACACATCTAGAGGCATGCTTACCTGTGTATTTTAGTTAGTCTTCACTAATTAATTTTTATAAAAATTGTTTCATTATTTTTTATTTTTTCACAGTTTTACGCATATAGCTACTGGACAGGGGAGCACTATATTGCACAACTATTTTTTGGAAGCATGAGTTTTACAGGTTCAGATTTCCGTTGATGAGCAGCGACACATGTTCAATCATTGGCTGGTATGTAAATAAATAATATTTATTTTGAAATTAATTTAACTAATAAATTGATATTATAAATTATTTTTAAGTTTTGTGGAATCCCATTGATGAGATCATGTGTGACGCTATCTGGAAGGCATGGAAAGGGACTATACAATAGTGTTGCAGTTAGTTTTTTGCATAATTTGAAAAGGAATGCAATGGAGAAAGTAGAAGTGAAATATTTTGATGAGTGTTGTCGCACCCACCAACCTGATTACATTTCATCTCAGGTATGGGATGGATTATGTTCACATTGGTTTAGTGGTCATTTTTAGAGGAGATCATCATTAGGTTGAAAAAATTGGGCGAGACCGAAGGTGACACATCAAGTCGGTTGTCATACATTCAGTTTGCTTAGGGAGTATATGCTAAGTACTTTTTTTAAATATTTAATATAAATTTAAATGTAAATGGTTTATTTTATATTCATATAGGTAGTTGAATAGCTCAATATCTTGGAGTTAGATAGTTCTAGGAGGATTTATAGTGATCAGACCACTGGAGAGAGTAAATGTTCTCATCAACATCAGATTATGGTCAGTATATTTTCTTTTTGGGTTTAAAATTTAACTGTAAATATTATTTTAAGTATTTTAAGTTTAAATTTCAATTGAAGGAGTCATATGAGGCCGCGACGTCTCACACATAGGCTGATATTTAGGTCTAGAACAATACTCATACCAGTGCCCACTGATTTGATGACACAACATGGATTTAGGTGACCTAGTATGCCATTGAGAAAGGCCAAGTTGTTGGTATCTACTCTCGATTGATTCTTGTGGAATATTATGGAACCACTGTGATGTCGGCATCCAGCTCGAGAGGAGCTCGTGGGGTGTCATCATCATTTTCTATAGAGTATTAGTAGTAGATGCGATCTTAAAGTGAGCTTATAGTGAGTATTCATATGGAGCTGGAGTAGATGCATCAATGACCGCATCAATAGTATGGAGACCTCCAATGACAGCTGCAACAACAACAGTTGTAGCCGGAGATGCAGGAGGAGATGCGTTGATGATAACAGTAGTAGGAGAAGGAGTAGTTGGAGTACATGCGACGTCTAACTCGTGGTTTAGGGATAGATTTCCTTCCAATGTCTCCCCCAGATCCTCCAGATGAACCTCCTCCTCAGTAATCTATTTATTTTTATGATAAAACATTTTAATGTAAATTTTGTTTGTAATATTAACCATATAAATTTCTATATAGTGTGTTTTTTATATTGTTTCGAATATTACACTTTTAATTTTTTATTTAATTATTTATTATTTTATTACTTCATTGAATTTTTTATTTTTTTTATTTTATTAACTATTATTTTTTATTATTTTCTTTAATTGGTTTTTTATATTTTATACAAATATTGAGGATTTCATTAGTTTATAATTTTTTATTATATTTGTAATATTAATAATATTATTTCATTAATAATAATAATAACATATTATCATTAATATTATTTTTTATTATTATATGAATATTATTTTATTATTTTATAATTTATTTTTTTACGAATATTAATAATATTATTAAATTAATATTAATGTTATATTATTATTCTTTTTATTATTATTTTATCCAATTTTATTATTATTATTTTTATACTATTTGCGAAAGGTCACGTCGCAAACATAGTTTAAAAAAACTCAGAAAGTCTATTTATGATGGGATGTCACAATAAAGTATTTAAAAAAATAGAGATATATTTGTGAAGGATGTGCATCATGTCACAAATAGATTTTTTGTGACATACCTTCTCAAAAAACTTTATTTGCAATGGTGTTTTCTGCAATGGGTCATTTGTGATGGGATCTCGTCACAAATATACATTTTTCCCGTAGTGACCTAGTTCTACACTTATGGGCGATATGTTTTGGTTAATTAACCTGATCTTTACAAAACCATTTTAAAGGATTTATTCATCATTTCATTGGTTTCATACCTTTGAAAATACATGTATTTTTTCTACCTAGATATTTTTATTAATTATTTGATTAGAGAGAAATAATTTTTTTCCATATATTTTTTTATTTTCTATGGGGAAATCATGTAAGATATGCCTCATTATGAAATTTTTCTCAGTATATATGTTGTTAATTCCTTCAACATTATGCTATGCAATCTTCTCTAATGTGATGTAATGAATTGGAAATGAAATGATGAGTGGGTCCTATAATTATATAGTCCCTCAGTGCACTGAAAGGTCTCATGAGATAATATTGATAGGGTAATTAGAGATTCCTTACCCTTTATATAATATGGATTGGCGTAAGGGCTTGGTGGTATTTTTAAGTCATATGACATTATGTATTTCCATCATGCTATGATCCATTTTTATTATCTTGGAACTTATTTATTTTTATATTTCCCTTGTATTTATCTATGTTCTACCACCACCAACATTACGATTTTTATTTCATTAAACACCCCACTACAAAATAACCACAAACACGGTCCCCCCTACGGTGGACAAAAATAATGCAACCCAAGTGCATCTCCCCTAATCAGATTGACTCCCTCGGGTCTAATGGGAAGCACATTATCCACCCAAACCATAGTGCCCCCAGGAACCGAAATCGAAGAAAAGTAGTCCACAACTTTATTCCCTTCCCTCCAGCTATGAGTTACCCTTACGTTGTTCCCCATGATCGCCTTGCACTACCTAATAGTGTAAGTGATCCTCCACGGAGTCGTTCCCTATTCATGAAACGCATCATGTATAATTTTTGAGTCCATTTCTATTTGCTCCACCACCAGGCCTTTGTCCAAGCACAACCACATCCCTAAAAGTACTGCCAAGGCCTCTGCCTGCACCGAGCTCCCCCTCCCGTAGTGTGAAGAGAAAGCCAGCAACACACTACCGCTGCCATCATGAAGCACCCCACCACCACGCATGTTATCTCCAGCGCACACGCCATCGACATTCAACTTCAAACCTCCCACTGGAGGGATCCATCGAACCCAAGACCCCCGCCCCCTGGAAGTCCGCTGTCCAGCCCTCATCCCCGGGGATATCAACACCTATAAAGAGGGAACATTCTCCCCAAAGCCTACATTTTTCACTAGTTCAATCAGCAGACACCTTACTCTTGCCACCACCGCCCTCCCTGTGGATGCGAGTCCCTCATACCTGGTATGATTCCTCGCCTCCCACAGTACCCAGCATCCCACATTGTAAAACACTGCCCGAGCCTCTTTCTCCTCCACGTTTCCACCACATCCCTGAAACCATAAGCCCGAAAACCGATCCCAGGTGTCAGCATTAACAGAATACCCAATGTGTGTTCCCAAAAATCTCTAAACCACTCTAGCCCATTCTACTTCAAGGAAGATGTGCTCCATGCTCTCCTCCCTCCTCTGTTTGCAACACTAACATCCGGATGCCAGGCTAATACCCAATCTTTTGATATTCTTATCCGAGGGGATGGCCTTTTGCGTGATCCTCCACGTTAAAAAGTTCATTTTAGAGGGAACCCTCCTGCTCAAATCCACCCTCTTATGCGACTCCTGCGGCTACTGATCGTTGGAAATTCTACGAAAATCTTTCAGGTTGAACTTACCCAACACCGAGGGTGTGAAAACGCATTTATCCCTTTCCTGGTTAATCACCACTGAATCAAAGATCCTCTGAGAATCCACATCCATCACTTCTATGAAGAACAGAGGGTGAATCTTGGCCTCCCTAAAGGAGATCAGTGGGGCCAGACACCCCGGAAAAGCATGCACCCTCCCTGACTAGTTGTAATCCCAGAAGCGGATCCTCCCCTCCCCAGTGATCCACTGAGCCCGGTGCTGCAACTCCAGGACGATATTACGCACCTCATCCCACATGGAAAACCCTCTCGCCGGATGTTCGGCGATTCCATCCTCGTACCTGCCCTGCATACACTTTCCTCAAAACATCTCTCCCTCAGTAATTTCCCATGCAAGCTTCGCACGTACTCCATGCACCATATCCACCATGCTACTGATGTTGATCCCTCCTTCGTTGATCGGCCTCTCCATTTTCCTCCACGAGATCCACTGTATCTTCCCATCCATCGAAGCATCCCAGATGAACCATGAAAGCACCCTGTCTATGGAGTTGATGACCCCCTTCGGTACGTTAGAATCCACGATCTCATGCACCGGTATAGCCGAAAGCACACTGTTAACTAAGGAAATTCGACCCCCAAAGGATAGGAAATTATTTTTCCAATCCATTATCCGGGCCAGCATCTTATCAACAACCTTGAAAAAATCCTTGTTCCGCAGCCGACCAGTAGACACTGGAGCCCCCAGGTACTCCATTGGTAAGGAAACTTTCCTCATGCCCAACGTCCCTCCCACCCCATCCACCGTGTCCTCTCCACATGAGGTCGCCATATAGAAACAACTCTTCTCCCAGTTCACCAGCTGGCCACTCCATTTACAGTACTCCTTCAGTATGTCATTGATCTCCATCACAGACCTCACCCCAGCATTCAAAAACATGATTGTATCATCTGCATACATGAGGTGAGATACTGAGAGGCCCCCATGTTTCCTGCGGAACGACAAGATCTCCCCCTGCCTATTCCCCTGTTAATTAGTCTATTAAGATAATCTTTCATCATTATGAACATGCTAGGGGATGAAGGGTCCCCTTGCCGTAGGCCACGAATGGATTTGAAGAATCCGTGTGTTCTCCATAAGAAGGACACTACCATCCACGACGAGCTAACACACCTGAAGAATATATCGCATGCCCCGGCCGAGAACCCCATCCTCCGCAGAACTCCATTCATGAAGCCCCATTCCATTCTATCATAATATTTACTCATATCAAGCTTTACCACCATATTATCTCCTCGAGCCATCATGTTCAGATCCCTCAATAGCTCCTGCGCCAGTGCCCTAGCTCCATGTATCGACCTCCCCTTTACAAAACCATGTTGCTCCACCGATACCCACCTCAGTAGAAAATTGGACAGCCGACTATTGATCACAACCGCCAAAACTTTTTATGGAAAATTACACATACTAACCGTCCAGTAGTAATTAAGTGAAGTATGGTCTTTTCACTTGGGTAAAAGGACCAAGGTTGTCACTGCCGATACCCGAGGAAGGACCCCCCCTCGGAAGAAATCCTGAATGGCCAACACCAAATCATTCTTCACGCACTCCCATCACCCTCTGTAGAAACACCCCAGGAAACCATCCGGCCCCGCAGCACTATCTGGGTTCAACTGCCATATTGCTGTCTGCACCTCCCTTTCGTCGGGGATGGCTTCAAACTGTTCATTCTCCTGCATTGAAACAACCTCTGGAATCACCTCTCATAACCGAGAATTACCGGTAGGATACCCCTCCTGTCCATCACCTCTCGGGCCAGACAGGATATCCTTGAAATGCTCCAAAGATAGACCCCCCAACCACCTCCCTATCATCCGAAAAAGATCTGTCCTCCAAATCCAAGTTAGGCTTCAACACCCACCGTCTCTCCCTTATGCATGCATGGAAGTAGGCCGAGTTCCTATCTCCCTCTCTGAGCCATCTCACCCTCGACCGATCCCTTGCCCTGCATTCCTGAGAAAGTAGCCTCAAAGCCAAGGCCTCCTTCTTCTCCAAGAGTTCCTCAAACACAAAATCATCCCACCTTCCTTCCAGACTAACCTCCAGCATATCAATGTCTTCTTTGAAGGAATCAAGCTCCCAATCCCACGCTGGTATAGAACTCGCCCAACGCATGATATCCTGTTTCAATCTTCGCAACGTACTGTGTAACGCCACCCACGTATGCCCCGTGGAAGGCTCTCCCCAAACCCGCGTAACGAATCTAAGGAAAGTCGGGTCGTCGATCCATAACTTGGAGAAACGAAAGCCATCTTGTGGCCTCTCAACCCTCCAAAAGGACAGTAGCATCAGAGAGTGATCAGAGAACCCCTAGCCAAATGGAGGACCTTCACCTCCCCCATCACCACAAATGCCCGAAGGTTCGCAAAACACCTGTCCAGTCTGGCCCAACTGCGAATCTCCCCTATACGGTTGTTACACCAAGTGAAAGGGTCACCCGAAAATACAACATCCCTGAGACCTTTCCCCGCCATGCATTGCACAAACGTTTTTCTCGCCCGGCTCTGAAACAAAACCCTCCCATTCTTCTCATCTGGTCCCGCAATAATGTTGAAGTCCCCTCCCACCATCCATGGCATATCCCCCAGGTCGAAATTCGCTAGCTCCGCCCAAAGCCCCTCCCTCCGAAGCACATAATAGCTCCGGTAAACAAACGACATGAACCACTCCAACCCATTCCAAGTCACCTTCGACATGATAACTTGATCCCCTAACTTCCACAGATTCACTGTAACCCCACTCTTCCAAACAACCGAATATGGTTATTCGATCGGGCCCCATGCATGGCTTCATGCATCTTCAGCCTTCGAGAAAACTCCTGGATCTTTTCACTCCTCTGTTTGTGCTCTATAACAGAAACCAAGATGGATTTATGCTTCCTAACCTCCGAAACAATATAGTCAGTTTTAACCCTATCCCCTATACCATGGGCATTCCAAACAAGAATAGGAGACATTAAGCCTTATTCATCCTGGTGCTGGCCCCCGGCGATGTAGCCCTCCGAACATGGGAGATGGACCTCCCCCATAAAGTAGCTTCTTCCTCATCATCCTGGTGATCACCCCGAGACTCCCTCCTTGCAACCCAGCCTGACAGCAAGACCGCCCATGGGGTGTGGAAGTATCACCATCCAGGACAACGACATCCCTGGATGACCCACCATCCACCACTGAGACAGGCACCGAGACTCGAACCACTGCTGGGAGAGACAATGCCTGGGAAGATACTAGCATCTCAAAGCTAGATCCCTCACACAGCTGCCTGCCATCCCCAAGCATCCCCTTCAAAGAACCACCAGCCTGAGAAAACCGCCCTGCATAAAGACCACCCCTGGGAAACACCACTGCAAGCTCACCAGCCCCACTACCCGGTCGAGGATTACCAAAGCCAGCTCCGGGATACATAGGGGTAGGGACCGACATCAGACTAGAAAGCAACCAGAGGCCCCTAAAAAACATCCCTAACACCACCCCGGAGGCTGACATGGAGTCCAAGGGAGAAAGCACCGGCTGACGACACCCAACAATAATAGAGGAGCAGCCAGACACAGCATGGCCACCACCCTGAACCAACTCCCTCCTGTGGGCAAGAGGTCTGCGAGCCGACACCAAAGCAGATGGAACAATGTTTCCAGGACGATCCCTCGCAGACCGAGCAGGACGACTGACGCCTACAACCGGATGAGGGGTCCCATGATATTTGTGGCATGACTGCACCAAGTGTCCCTGCAACAGACAAGCCGAGAAATACCGTGGAAACATCGGAAAAACTACATCTTTCACCCACTCCACAACACCTAGCATCGATAGAGTGATCTTCTCCGGCACCGAAAGCGAGAGGTCCAACTCCACACACAACCTAGCCACCAGAGTCTCCGCCCCAGCCACTGAGGACTCTGCCGAGCACAAGAAAACCCCCAGGGCATTCCCAATCACCTTTAAGAAGGCGCCATTATGAAAGGGTAGAGGTAAACCATGTAAACTGAGCCAAACCGCCGCCTTCGGTCCCTCCCTGCCCCGATGCACCTCCATCGACCACCATTATACTCTCAAAAGGTTCTTTTACTAAGGAAATAAACACCCAATAATAACCTATCATGGTGTAATAAAGTAACCATTCAAAGAGGGACTATATAATGATCATCCTAATCCTCATTATCATCATTTTCTTCATCACCAACATCACCCAGGAGTACAACATTGTAGTCTCACATGACCTGCTATCAGAAATAGAAACAAATTTAGGTTCATCTGAATAAAATTTCACCATACTCATATGTGAAAGTACTGTATAAGTTATTGATTCTAAATATTAGATTCCTCCTTCATCAGTACAATGACACACAAGAAACATACATGTCATGTGAAATCTCTATGTCAAATATGGTGCATTAAATGCCACTGCCTGATACAACTAAGAGGCAAATTCATATAAAATCAAAAACCTTAAAATCCATGTGCATCACATGAGGTTAAAATCACATACAACCATAACCACACAAATAAAGTACACTGATCTCAAACCTTGGTAACCTATAATTCCCTGAAAAAATGGAGTTTTAAATGAACCATATCAAGTTTCATCACAAGATATGACATATTCCTATGTCACCTATCTACCAACTCCAAAAAAATTGGAAAAAGAGACAGCCTGATATGATATCATTTTATAACATCCTGACCAAATCACCTATTTTATGACGGAATTTCATAAAACCTTAGGCACAAACCCCAATTTTCCAATCGTTTCAAACTAATAGAAAGTGTTTAAGGTGCGTTCATTGGGAGACTATACCCTCAATTAGAGTACACAATAACAAATAAATAACCAAACATGTATACAATATATTAAAATATTATACAGAAACCAAAAAATAAAAAATGAATGAATGAAAAATTAAAAAACAAACTCAATAATCATAATGGGAAAATAAGAAACTAGTTTTCTACTAGGACGATCTCATACATGATTGAAAAGAAAAAAGTAAAAAATTCCCTATATCTTCAAGCCTCACCTAATCACTATCTCCATATTAATAGTGATATATTCTTCTCAGTGGAAAAACCCAGGCATCAACCCAACATCTACTTTCACCAAGTGAGGGATTCTTAGGTACCCAAGTATAATGACCACCAAAGTATAGTGTGAGTAGAATTAGTAGGTCACCACGAACAAGGTATTATACCAACCTAGTATATTCAGTGTATGTTCATGTGATAAGTTAAGTAGAATGAAAATAGGCTATACATAAATATGTAAACATAGAACATGATAACCAATGCACATACAAGTAAATTAATGATATGCTATTCCTTCATGATCTTACCAAGCCATCATGTACCATTATATATACCTTCTTCAACTCAATGATGATATGGATGTAAATGTGAATGTAAATGTCTTCCAACTATTTTCTCTAGACATATCACAATCACATAATTAGTTGCAAACCTATGTATGTCAGTCCAAGTTCCTCCTTTTAAGAAAACATTGAATGACCCACCGTGAATATGGTTGTAGTCAGGAACACTACATGCCACAACCTGATGATGGATTTATCTTTATATGACGTTAAGTCCCACATGAAATGTTTAATTTAATTATATAATCACATTACCCATGCATGGAATTCTCCCCCATAAACTTATATCCAATGAATTCTCAATTACCATGGATAGTTAACTCCCACATTAGCAACAAGTTTATGATATGAACCATACTATCAAACAATACATGACCATTATCCATCTTCATTTCATCATGCTCCACCTCTAAAGGGATTTCAAATTGAAATTGAGAATCCTTATCATTTTGATACCTAAATCAAGGTTCCATAGGCTATGAAATACTACAAGAAATATTAATCATTGTAAATATCTATAAGGAATATCAGGAATAGTTCTCAAGAGGCTACATGTGAGTCACATGATCATATATCAAACAAGGTTTCATATAGTACTCAAGTAAACACATTTGATAAAAGCATTAAACATGGTATCATGGGTTAACAAGGTACCCACAAGTGATTAATACATAAAAGTTGACCTTTAGGGATCTAGGTCTCTCGTATCACAACCCACGTCAAAGAGGTTCCATGGAATCCAAGGCCCACATTAATGATCATGCATCAAACATCATCCACTAACATCAAACTGGTACATTATGGTCTATCATGGCCCTTCCCACCATGTCTAATTAAATTAGGCATGACTCATTTAATTAATTAATACTTTGGGTTCATTAATTAAACAATAATTATATATTATTCAAAACATACTAATAATTTAAGAGTAATCCACACAAGGTGCTAAAAATGAAAAAAAACATGACAAGAAACATGAATAATACTATAGGGTAGAGTATACAAAAAGACCTACCAAAATCAAATCCAACACCCATTCAAAAAAATTTCATTATTTTTTTCCAAGTTATACATGTATATTAATCCTCTATCATTCACAATAAGGTTATACTCATGCCCATGAATTCTAAAATTAATTAATTAAAACTAAATTATAATTAATTAAATGAATACAAGAGAACTTAAAACCAAGGTGGAAGGAAAAATTATTGAAGGAATTACCAATTATTACCACCTATTGGAAACCATGATTAACCATCCATAGAAATTTGTATCATGATTCTCACTTCATTTGGGAAAATTTCCTATCATACGACAATATGGAAAAGTACAATTTAACAAAACTAAATTGGAACCTTATAAGAAAATAACTAATTGATCTACCTTAATTGCAAAAACCATAAAAAACATGAATTAATAATCACAAGGCATCCTCTAGCCATTCCAATCCAAAGCCCCATTGTTCTTGGACAAATTTATCAAGAACTTATGAAATTTTCATCTAATTTTTTAATTGGGATCTTTCCAATGATCAATCGATGATCAAGGGAACTAGGAGAAGATGATCCAAAGAGTACACATAAATCAAGGATCACAATATAAAATAATAACTAAGAAGATTAATTCATGATGAATGGCATAATGACCCATCACCACTTGAGGAAAAAAGTGAGAAATACCAATGAAGAATAAATGATATCTTTTAGTATCACCAACAAAGTTAGATCTGGAGCCATTGTAACACAAATATAAGAATACATCAGTAAATATAACCAAAAAAATACATGTATTGGGATCCATTACATTTTAGAATAGAATATCTGAAAATAAATTTATGAACTACAGGTAATGATCAGTAATCTAGAATTCCCATTATTTGATCTCTCTATATCCATAAATAGTGCACTAAGAAGGGGGAATAATTAAATTTGGAATCCTTTAGTGTATATAGGATTTATATTAATGAAAAAATATGAAGAATAAACACTTAATTATTTGGATTATAGGACCATTAATGGATATTGAGAGAATTATTTTCATGTGTGCTTGGTTTGGAAGCATGATTTTCCGAACCGTGTACCAACCTTGTGAGGTTACTACCTATCCTTGGAAATCCACACTATTTGGTAAATTTTTTTATCAAATCATGTTCCCAACATGTTATTGGCCACTGGAGGGTCTCACATAGTTTTTCAAGTAAGTCATCATGGTTTATTAAGTCAAGTTCCATAACTGTGCGCCACCCAAGTACTCCTTCATCATGTTGTAAGATTTACTAGGGAGAACCTCATCGTTCCCCCTAACCATGAAAAAATTGTGAACCATTTAAAAATTCCACTAAATATCTACAAAACACCCCATATTAACTCAAATATTCTCCCAAATCACCAAGGATACATACAAAGAAGAAAAGATCATATTTTTAAAGGAATTTCAACATGTAATGATACAAATATTTAGATATATATTTCCCATGGATTTATTTTTGTAATACATTTTCTTAAAATTTAAGGGATTTAAAAATCAATATCAAATTCTATCTTATATTATCATTTTATTCAAAAGATACTATATTTTTAAGGTTTTTTGTTAACTCAACTCCCTCAATTGAGTTATAACTATACTTCATAAAATTCTTTCTTCCAATCTTGGTTTCTTACACCCTATGATTTTATATAATTTTACAATCACTTCCTATAGGGTTAAAATGGATTTTTATTTCAAATATTTTATATTAATGAATTTCTTCCTAAAAAAATATAACATTGCTAAGAATAATCATCATCCTCTTTAATGATGGTTTCCCCTCATGTCAATATTTTCATTTACTTACAATGTTATCCTTTATTTTTGGAAACAAAATTATGTGTTATATCATGTGACATTTACATTCCATAATTATTCTTTTCAAATTATGTTTTATTTTTTCTTTTTATTATATGGGTTTTCAACAATGTTTTTTTAAAGTAATAAAAATATTTTTCCTTTCATGATCATATACTTTATAATCCACTCCACATTTTCACTAGAAAACATTTATGAATTTTTCAAGGATATATTATTTAAGATTATTTATAAAATTAAATATTTTCTAAAGTTTTACAACACTATTTTGAAAATGACTTTTTAATGTGAATTACAACTTCCTCATTTTAAGGTATTGTTATAAATGATTTATAAAACACTTTTTTTATTTCATATCCATGTTCCTATTTGTATAAAACGTTTTCCACCACTTATGAGTTATTTTTCATGATTTTACTTCTAAATTCTCCCATACTATTTTATTTTGGGAAATTAAGATTTTATAAATCCATTACTTCTTTTATGTTTCCGAGTTTTCCACTATGTATAGGCAAAATATTTCATCCAATGAATTTCCTCAATGAATACCATATTTTTCATTAAATTATTTAAAGGTTCACCTAGATACCCATACATTTATTAGTTTGGTAAAATTATTAAATTCACCATATACTGTTACTCTATATGGTGCTAGTTTGATGGATTTTTTCATAGAAAGTTATTTCATTTATTGATTATGGAGATAATGACAATATATATTCTAGTATTTTCGATAAGAATATTTATTAATTATAAAAAAAAATTGATTATTTATTATATTATTATTCATTTATTTCATATAATGAATTCATCAGACTTAATTTTTGATGGGTAGGTCCTACAAAAATCCCTTAATACATCAGTTTCTCTCATGAGGAAAACTACACTAGGTATTTAGTACATGAAATTCCCATATATTTAGATGTCTTGGTTTTGATATTGAATATAAGTATATTTCTTGGAACAAGGCCTCGATGGTATATAATGAATTACAAGGCCTTTATAAGTCTATAAATATAATTTACATCATGAAATTAGTTAATATTTTCCATGGCTTAATTTATATTGTAAACCGTATTTTTTTTCTAGGAACATGTGATTAATTATATGGAATTATTTGACTAAATTTTTTTTCTTCCATATTATTCATTTTTTTATTCTATGATAGATTTTGGTATAAAATTAGGCTTATTTATAATTTTATTTCACCGTTATTATGTTATCAATTCCCCTAGTAATAAAGAAGAGTACTAAGTTTGATACATCTAGAAGGGAATCTTGAGATAAGAATTTATGGGAGATATTGAAGTCTTATTTTGGATAAATTAGTTTCTTATATAGTGGAAAAAATTTCCATTAGTTTACAATGATATGGGATTTATTAGTTAATTATTTTTACTAATTATTGAAAACACTAATCCTAAAAATGTCCCTAGTATGAATAATATAAAATTATGTGTGAACAATGTTTTAATTATGGATTTAATATTTTGATATGTTTTAAGTAATATAAAAACTGATATGTAATGTATGTGTATCAAGCATCAGATTTTGGGAGTGTAGGTCTGAGGTGTTATGAGTTAATCCCTACTAGTTTTTTTCTATCCTTCTAATGAATTGACTTAAAAAACAAATGGTATTTAATTGATAACATAGTTTTAGGCATTTTTTTATGGATCATATATATTTTAATATTTTTTATATTATTCAAAATTAATCAACTATGTGTGTTTATATATATATTGAAAATTAGAATAATTAATGTATATATATAGTTTGAATATATAGTGTTATGTATATATAAAAATATATGCATGTGTATATTTGTTTTTACACAAACATACATGTCCATATGTATTTATATATGTGGGTATATATATATAATTATGTTTGTTTAATATATATTCTTATATATATATGTTTGTGTTTCTATATATATATATATGAAGAAACGAACACAAAGAAACATAATTATTAGTGCATTTATTAAATTTATATATTTTATTTTGTATATTTTATATATGTATGTATTATAAATTATAAACATATCCTTTAAATTTATACATTATACTTTCAAGTTTATACTTCATATACACACACATTCAGGTATATGTTTGTATGAATGTATGTATATGTATGTATATTTGTGTGCGTATACACACACACACACACACACACACACAAACATAATTAAATATTTAAACCAATATATTTAATTTTTTGATATATTTTTGTATATATATATACTGAATAAAATTATATAGACACACACACACAAACACACACACACATATATTAATTTCATTGTATGTAAAAATTTACCAATATATTAATGTATTATTTTGTATATTTTATATTTTCATGTATTATAATTTATAGACATGATTTTAAAATTTATACTTTATATATTTTATGTATGTAAAAAAACATTATTTTATACATTTCTTATGTGTGTCCATTTTTTAGTGAAGTATAAATAAATTTTAAAAAACATGATGAATAGTAATTGGAAATGGATGGATACCAATCATATGAAAAAAATTTATGAAGGGGGGGTTAAATATTTCATCAAGTTTTCAAAAGAGTGTGCAAACAACCTTCTCAATTTTTTTTTGTGTTTACATTATTGTTATTAAATATGAAATTATAAGTATGATTTAAAATAATAATTGATAAATAAAATAATAGATAAAATTTATAAATATTGGAATAAACAATGTAAGGACTTAATATATCTACTAACTAGGATAATAGTACGATTTATGGACTGTTTGATAACAATACAACTGTATAAAGTGAAAATGATCGAATTAAGAAAATAAAAAAGTTTTTTTAAGATGAACTTTGTGATTGTATTATTCTATTTTAAAAGTTAATGAACTATGAAAAGATTCCATTGTATTCTAATATTAATAAATACGCAACATTACTAGTCCTTTTAAAACTATATAATTCGAAAGCTGGAAATAGATGGAGTGAATTATACTTTAAATAACTACTTTATATCTTGAATGATATGTTACCAAATGATAATGTTTTTCCATGGTGATCTAGTTATATTAATTTAATGTTATGTTCATTGGTTATGACCCATAAAATAATTCATGTTTATTAAAATGACTATATATTTTTTCACATAGACTATACATCACTTAAAAATGACCTAAGTGTGATGAGGAATGATATAAGATCAATTAAACATGTACTTCAAAAGTAGTATAGTAATTTATAATCCATAAAATGTTTAGATTACTATTTTTAATTGAGGATAATTTATGTAAATTGATATGAAACATAGATAAATGAATTCAATAAGGGAAAATTCATTATCCAATATATGCTTCTTAGTAGAGGAACAAATTATCATAATTATCTTTAATTTCATAATTAGTTTAAAAACCTACATATTGTGTTAATTAAAATTTAAGGAATAATTTTCATGTATAAAGAATAAATCATATTACATGTCCAATTATGTTTGGTGAATTATAACTTTATACCATAGTTATTCATGAAGCATAAGCACATGATGTTGTGTCTATTTATTTCCATAACACAACAACTTAACAATGACAGTGTTGTTTATTTGTCTCTATTGATTAAAAATATAAAATTGAGTTGGTTTGTGGGTGATATGATATATGATTCTCATTAAAATATTGAGTTCTCATCAAGATACATGTTGTTCAGAATGATAAATGATTTTCCTACATATGAATTTTTTTATGATACAATATCAAAGGGATATTATGGTGTCCCATTTTTAAATAGGTACATAATAAATTAGATTAAAACATTTTATGATGAAAATTTTTCTTAGACATTGTAAATTTTTATAATGATATATATACTGATCCTAGACAAAAACATTTTTTGGAATTTTTGAAGATGGTATGACACCGTATCAATTAACAGGAGATGAATGGTTTGAAAAACTAAATGTTACTATCACCATTTTTGGAAAAACATTTTTTTCAAAAAAACATAAAAAACATTTCTATAAAAAGAAATTAGTTTTCATAAAACTAATGTACTAGAATTGTTTATAATTTATATATTTTCTTGATATCTTTCATAGAGAAAACAATTTATGTGGTAGTTTCATTTACACATTACTAAATACACTTAGGAAAAAATAAACCATCAAATCAATATTAGATAAGATTAAAATGGCGACAAGGGGTGATTTGGAATAAGTTAAGGATATAATATATAATTTTCTTCCTCCAACAACTCACACCTTTTCATGGAATGAGATATTTTAATCTTTCAAAATCCTAAATGTTGTAATATTTCTAGAAGGGTATTTATCAAATATAAAACTATCATTTCTATGATTGAATTGAAATTAAAGGGAATAAAATCACATTAGTGTCATGTTTTGATGAAATATTTAATGTGTATGTATATATGTATCATTATTTCTAAAAATGTCAGACAAACAATACTAAATATTTTATTCTTTTTTAAATCTATATATTACAAATTTGTAGGCATGAATAAGTTTAAAACTATATAAAATAGAAATTTTTCGTATTATATAAATTGGTGATGTTATTTACATTTTCATTTTTTTGATATAAGGGTTCACTCGATGGTTCACTCAATTAGAGATATCCTAGTATGATATATTTTATATTATATGTTGGTTTACCCCATTAAATGTTATCTTTTTATTTTATAAGGGTATGTGAAAAATAAAAGTTTCGCAAAAGGTTTTATTGTATATCGTTATATTTTTTAAGAAGTTTTTTGATTATATACCAAATACCTATCAAATATGCATAGAATTAGCCTCCCAAACCCTTATTATAGTGGTAACCATATAGGTGACAGAATGTTTGGAAGATATGTTGTCATAGTTACATAACATATTATAAGTATAAGTACCTTTATGTTTGATAAAAAAATATATAGGTTTAATAATATATTGAAACTGAGAAACAAATTCTTTTAAATTTTCACCCATTAAGGGACAAAATCAAGATATTTAATACACACAATCAATAGTATATAAGGAGGTTTTGATAATATATATATATATATAATAAATTATGTAAAAAACAAAATTAAATTTTTGGAAGACTTTTATGGATAGGAATAGGAAAAAGTATAAAAGTATTATCTTATAATAGTTATGTAATTAAAAATTATACATTCTATAGAAAAGGAGATTATTAATGTAATATGATGAAAAATAATGTATTTACTGTTATGGAAAATGTCATAAATTTAAATGATACTAATGAAATAAATCAAATTTATGAAAATACATTATACATTAGAATCATTGAAAAAAATATGGGGGTCAGATTATATGGCATTCCATGTTTAATTTTTTTGATGAAATGGGTTAATAATAGTGTTGTAATTAAAATATTTGAACAGGGGTTTTTTATAGTGAATTTTAGTTTTGAAGGTTAAAAATATAAACCCTTAACAATGAAATCACAAGTAGTGAAAAATATTTTATGCACTGGATCATGTAAATAAAAAATGATTAGGTGTTTTCTTTATGATTTAAAAAACTAAAAAATCAATTAAAATTCCATTGAGGATGATCATTTCATTGGATATCAAAATCATTTTATGGAACTCAAAATTTATATGTTTCCATTTATATCACAGGGTTCCACATGGATAGGATTTGGATTATTAATAGAGGGGATAAATCTCTTCAAACATTAATGGAAAGGAAAATATTGTGACAAATGGATTTAATATCTCTATTTTTTTCATAAAAAATGTGTTTTCAATATATATTATATGTTCAATATGATGTTTACATATTTTAAATTATTTTTCTAAGTATTCATGAAAAAAATGGTTTTTATATTATCTAACACTACCATGAATGGTGAATAACATAACATACATTTAAAAAATGATCAATAATAAAATTGGGAGTAATAACCTAATGGTAAGATACAAAATGAAGGTCATAAATTTACTAGAGATGAGAAAAATCCTAGATATGAGTAATTTGAAAAATTATAAATATGAAAAAATAAATGTATCACATCACACAATGTTTTTATTATAGGCTATTATGGAAAGAAGTAGAGGAAAGCAATTTAATTTTATATCGAATGTCGATAGTCAACTTGTTGATCTGGGAAAGTATGTTTTCATTAGTTACATTAGGGTAAGTAATTGAATGCACATGCCACTTTCCAAAGATACTTTTCAAAATATTGTGCTATAATTGAAGTAAATAATTTGGGAAGACATTATAGTTACATTATAACATACTTTCTATATTATAATGGAAAATAAAAAAATGAAATATCGGTGTGTTCATCAATATACCCTCCAAAGTACATTTATATTAGAGTATTATAGGATGAAATTCATATTAATGGTTTCTATAAATATTCATATGTAATTTCATATGATTCTTACAAAAAAAACTAAGGGATGTCTAGGTTAATGTTAAACCCCATACACTGGCATTATATGAAAGCATTATTAAGTAAGAAACTTAAAATACTTTTATTTCCAATTAGGATGAGGTATAATTGAAGCTATATTTTAATTGATTATATTTTATTAAAAATAGGTGTATAAAATAATTTTCCTAAAAATTATTAATTTATGAAACAATATATGGGTGAAAAAATAAACATGAATCAAAACCACCGTACCCCTACCATAAAGTAAGGATAGAGTACACTTCACATGAAAAAATATTGCATGTATTTTAAATGTATAGTATAACATTGAAATAATATATAAAAACAAATTAATTATGTTTTTATATTCATATACTGATTGATCATTCCAAATCTTGAGCCAAATCCATCCCAAATCACATGATAGTAAAGGTACATCATGTAAATAAAAAGGTAAAATAAGTATACAAAATAAACATAATGTATGGTAATTAGGTTTAGGTTTGAAATAATAAAATTTATACTGATTTAATATATTAAAAAGTAAAAATTTCTACTTATTTTCCTATATTTTTTTGGTTTTTAAAAAAATATGATTCATCTACCTTAGTTGAAGAACAATGAATTTTAACGACATTAATGTTTCTAGAATAGTATAGTAACATTAGAGGTTCAGGTTTTGGATTCTCTCCACGAAACTAATTTTGGAATGCACAAACACATGTTCTTCCTAAAAAATAAAATAATTTTAGGAATAAATTGGAAATTAACTAAAACTGAAAAGGGGGAAAATAAAGTAAGATAGAATCTCTTTTAAATGAATCAATAATAATAATCAACTCAAAAACAAGCACACCATGAAGAGACACACACTCCATGTTTTAAGGCTAGCCATTCCCCTCAAATGTAACATCCCAACCGATGTGCCACATGCTTGTTCCCCAATATAGTTCGTAATGTGACCTCCAGTATTCCTCCTCGTATGCTAGTGGAAACCGACTAGCAATGAGGTTTGAATATATAACATCGACCGCATATATCATCTTTCTCAAAGTAGAACAACAATGAAAATAAATAAACAATAAGCAAATGATAAAAAAAAACCTAAATAATACCATAACCAATACAGACTAGTATCCTGTGATAAACTAAAAGAGGGAAATAATATCCAAACTAAAGAAGTATATATTTCATTCCATATATGTGTCATGTTTCATTATTAAAAACTCTAAACAATACACTCTGATATCTCCCAAGGGGGTCTCGACACAAAGTATGATTCCCTTATCCATGATCTTTCCCAAATCATCCATCTAACATAGTTCTATTTCCCTTATCCTATCTAGTAAACATGAAGTATATTCGGACACCGACCAGGTATCTTGGGTAGGGTATGAGTACAACATAGTATTTCACCACCAAAAACATCTAAAATAATATCCAATCTATAATAGTGTATGTAGTCTATATAGAATAAATTAAAATAAAAAAGTAAAAAAATTTCATAATTCATTATTCTTTAATTACCCAAATTATTCCTTGGGTTCACGATGAAACCCAAACCATCAACACCTATCTTGGCCCATTCTAGATTCTAAACCATATCACACATGGAATCACAATTCATTATAACATTAGCTTCAATTATCCATTTAATTTCAAATTCATATCATAGATACTTGGAACCAAAGTCCAATGCCAATACCATGAGCTTAGAACATCATTTATAGAACCCCATGGGTATTTGGAGAATTAGTCCCTATCCCACACCTCATTTATTAGTTAGTCACATATATATATTTGGGGCATCAGTCTTTATCCCACACTCATTTATCAGTTAATCACATATGGGTATTTGGATAATTAGTCTTTATCCCACTCTCATTTACCGATCAATAACATATGGTTATTTAGTACATCATTCCTTATCCCACAGTAATTTATAAATAAATCACATATATCCAATATATCACATTTTTCATGGTTAATAATCATTAACCATTTTTATCAGTTATTCACATCTCGACTCACCATTTCAATTTTTCAATACAATCGTGGTTAATCACTTTAATAACTTGTAATAGTATTCACAATTCACCATTAAACCATTTATCGACACTTAATCATAAAAAATATTAACCCTTAAATGTTAAGTCAACCATCCTTTAATTACCATTATCAATCAAAACATAATCACAGTAATCATCAATTTCGTAACCACAACTACCAAATTCAATTTTCCAAGTTCAACACATTTCATTATCACATAAAAATTTAATTAATCAATTCAATTTAGAATGAAATCTCCCAAAATGTTAATTTTAATTTCTCAAATATATACCTGAAATTATAAATAAAACTATGTGAATTGATAATGAGACCGCTAATATTAAGATCATTAATAAGCGTTCACCAAATTGAAATCCCTAAATTGAAGAGGAATAATCAATATTACAACATCATGGATGATCTAGGACCAAATCCTCAAAAAAAGATCAAAAGGAATAAGATCCATGAAAACCTAGATCTAAACCATCACTAATAGTAAATAAAACATTCATATTCATTTGAAAAGAGAGGTTGGGGAGAGTGGAAACCATACAGGAAGAGATTGCGTACCATGAGAGGTATATATACTTTAATTTGATCTTTGATTCATCATGAATGGATTTTTTGGTGCCTTGGAATCCATCTAGGAGCTACCAAAAATGAAGAAAAACAATAGGGAAGATTTGAGGTGAATCATGGTAAATAAAAGGTCTTTGGAAATTTTAAAATAATTTTTTAGAGAAATTAATCATGCATGCACGGTTTTCTAGGAAAGGGTGAAAGGTTTTATATATAGTGTTCTCTAACCATGCACCTCTCTTTAGGGGTTTTATGGTTACTAATAAGAGGTTGTAAAATTTCAAAAACCATGCTCTAATGGTAAAAATCCCATCTGTTTTGGGTTTTCATGGTTTGCTGGGATGGGAACATGGTTTAGGAAGACTTTGTGCCAACTATCCTCTACCCAAACACCCTAAAAACATAAAAAATTCTCCTGAACACACCCAAGATAAGTCTCAACCAAATTATAACCAAAATGAGGAAAATTTTTACCTGAAAAGGTGGTGTATAAATATCTAGAAAATGGGAGGATAAAACAATCTCTTCACCTTATAATATATAATTCTTAAGCTATACTTATAAGAATATCTAAGATACTAAGGTAAAAATACAGGGCCATTGAACCCACATTTCTTTTTCTCTCTCCCATGTTTCCTATTGAACATGGAAATGTTTCCACAATAATCGAACTATCATCATAGTCTTTACCTACAATAAATTATCACTATGATCCATAAAATGTATCAGATTCTTTTCAAAGTACGCATCGTTCTCAAGATCAACAACATCAACATGAATAAATTGAGAAGGGTTGTAGTGATATCGCCAAAGTTTTGATACATGGAAAACATCATGAATAGAATTATACCTCTATGAAATATCCAATCGGTATGTAACCAACCAAATTCTCTCCACATCCCAAAAAGGCCCGGAAGACTTGGGTTCCAACTTTCTCTGCCATAAAATCCTACAATGAACCAATATAGGTGGCACCTGAAGAAACACATGACCACCCTTTGAAAACTCAAGGGGTCATAAACATCTATCATCATACTACTTATCTGTACTCTGATACATATTTATATGTTTTCAAATTATCTAAAACTCATTTAATTTCTCCTTCCTGAAACTCTCTCCCAATATTTCTGACTCATCTGCATCCATCCAATATAGTTTTGATCTACCTGGCCTACAATAAAGAGCCACATATGGCATCATATGAATAGTTTCCTAATAATTATTGTTATAGTAGTACTTAATGAGTGATAGGTGCATAACCCAAGACCCTCCAAAGTCAAGAATTCACTCTTGTAACATATCCTCTGAAACCTGTAATGTAAGTTCCATCTTCCCATATGCATGTGGGTGGAAATCCATTCTCATTAATACATGCATAACAAGAAATTTCTGCAATACAAGCCTAAAATGTGATTAGAAATGTGAGTCATGGTCTAAAAATATTATCCATGGATCCTTGGGAAGATGGACTATATCTCAAACATAAAAGTATCCTAACTAATCCACTAATAAGGTGTCTCATATAGGAAATAATTGTGCTAATTTATTTAGTCAGTCCAAAACCAGTCAAATAGGATCATTCTTCCATGGTTTCCTTGGGATACCTACCAAAAACTACATGGTAAAGCCATCCCACTTAAATTATAGAATAGGAAAAGGGTTTAGTAAACTACAATGTTTTTTATTCTCTGCTTTCACCCATTTATAGAGGTAGCATCATATCACAAACCATGCAATATCCTTTTTCATGTTCAGTCACCATTACTATCAACGTAGGATATAATACATTTTGTTCAAACCCATATGTACCACCCACTTTGAAGAAAGAAACTAACTCATCAGCTCATAACACATAATCATAGTCACAAATACATGATTCATTACATAGATGACATAATACCCATATTTGGTCCAATCTAAAGGTGACTCCCCACCTTCAAGGATTTCCCTCAAGTACAAACACTCCAGATACTCATATTGTCTCTCCATGGTCTAGCTCAAAGTGTAGACTCAACAGATATTGATATGAGGGTCATCTGCTCTTGGACATACTAAACCATAACATGCATCTCATCCAGAAAAATACACATCTTCAACATGGATCTAGACTCCTAAACTTCTTGAGTATGATTTTTCATGTTCAAAATGTTAGGAACATTGTTTTCCTTCCTGAGTGTATATTATAGCTCAAAATCAAAATAATACATATACTCAACCCACCTCTACTGTCATAGATTCAAATACAATTGTGAAAATATATACTTTATGTTCTTGTGGTTGGTATACAGAGTGAACTTTTCACCCAATAGATAATGCCTCCAACACTTCAAGGCATAAACTACTACTACTAACTCAAGGTTGTACATAGGGAAGTTCTGTTCATATATCCACAACTTATGTGACCCATATTCTAAAACATGATCTCCCAACATCAAAAAAACTCCAAGACTTATTTGATATGCATCAAAAAAGACTCTAAACTCCTTACCCGGCTTGGGTAGTATCAGGATTGGTGCTGTGGTCAACCACATATTTAACTCTTAGAAATAATTCCCACATTCTTCATACCATTAAAACATAACTCCATTCTTGTTAAATTCAAAAAGTGGTGCATACAAGTGCAAAAATTCCTGGAACAACCTCTGGTAATAGAATGATAAGCCTATAAATCTATTTATTTTAAAAACATTCTTGGGTTGCTCTGAAGAAACCACCACCTGAATTTCTCTTGGTTCACTAATACACCTTATTCTGAGATAATGTGACCCAATAAATGTACTTAGTAAATCTAGAACTGACACATAGAAATGTAGGAATATATTTGATGATATCTTAGTGTACTCAGGATGATGTAAAGGTCTTGGGAATTATTTTCATGTGTATTAGATAACAAAAATATGTAATCCACAAAAACAATAACAAACAGATCGAGATATGGGTGGAATATTTGGTTCATCAAGTCCATATACATAGTAAGAGAGTTTTTCAGGCTAAATGGAATCATGATGAACTCATAAAGACTATTCCAGCTTCTAAAATCAATTCCCAGTTTATCATATGGTTTAAATCATAGGCAATGATTCACCGATCTCAACCTAATCTTGGAGAACAGACAAGCTCCAATGAACTGGTGAAAGAGATCATTGATACATGGAAGAGGATTCTGGTTATTCACTATCATCTGGTTTAACTTCTTGTTTTCAAAACATAAGTTCAAGGTCTTTTCATCCTTCTTTGCAAACAAAAATGGATAAACCAAGGAAACATTCTCAGATGAATAAAACCCATATCCATAAACTATTCCCACTAAGCATTAAGATCTTGATTCTCTCTTGGATCTATTCTATAAGGTTGAATGGAAATTAGATCATATACAAGAATGACCTGAATAGTAAACTCCACATACCTCTTAGGTGGTAGCCTTGAAAAGTCCTTGGGAATCACATCATGGAACTATTCTACTACATGTGGAAATACATCCTACTTCACACCCCCATCATCCAACAACAGACCTCAAACCTGGGTGGTGAGATCCCCCAGTTTATGATGAATTGTCCTAGCATAACCCACCTTAATATCCCACTCTCCTCAATGAACAAAATTTTCTCCATCAAAAGTCCTAAAGGTCACTATCCTATGGTAACAATCTATAAGGGATCAATATGATACTAACTAATCCATACCCAAATTCATGTAAAATCATTACATCTCAAGGATGTAAACATCCCATAGAAAAAAATAGTCTACAACCTCAATAGAATACCCTTTTCATAAACATATGTGTCTTGACCATAGCCCAAAAGGTGAATTAATCATCATAAACCCAATAAAAAACACCATTTCTATATTAAAACCATTCATAAGTTGTGCACAAATAAAGTAATGAGAGGAAACAATATGAAATAAGTAACTCGAATTTGTAGAAGCAACAATAATAGCACCTCTAACTGTTAATTTTCTAGTCTCTCTAACCACAAGTGTAGGCTGAACTTCATGAAAATGTTAGGCCACTATTCCATGTGCTACAGTCTGAATCCCCTAAGCTACAACACTATACTGATATGGGAACTCTTTCCCTTAAGTACCATTTCCACTACCTCAACCTCAATGATTGGTAAAACTCTAACTAACAGACAAATATGGGATAGAAGACCCCTTCTTATACTCTGATTCTTCCTAGATCCTCCGTCATTACCCTCCTCTCATGGATTCCTAAAAAAAATTGTTGATTTCCCATTCTACTATAATCTGGTCACTCTACTAGTGGTTGGGGATACATTAAATTATGGTGACATGGCCTTCCACACTGGCGGAAGATCACTCAAGTAAGGTCTTGAGTAACTAATACCCCCCCTAGCCAAACTGCTTCTATCTCCTGGGTTAACATTATCAAAGGAATGTTTCCTTATCTCAGTATACATACCTCATGGTAATCTATAAAAAATCTCTTATCCTCCATTATAAGTAACCTTCAGGTTCCCCTAAGATATGAGAGCCTAATTCACAACTTCAGAAAACTTTTTTAGCCTAAATATATTAACCCGTGACTTAATCTCACATTTAATAACATCCTAATACTATTATTCCTCTATAACTTCATCTATTCCCACACATTGGAACAAAGATCTATAGTGACCCTAATTTTTCTTACATTTATGTTGTGTCATTTTAATGATAAGCAATATAATAGTGTTACAAAACTAGGATCCAAAGGTTTAATGTCTTGGGAAAATTAGGACCAAACATAAAATTTACATAATGAAAAATAAACATTATTTAATTCCTTGTTCTTTAACATCCTAGTGGCCCTCATTTTCTCCTTAGTATATGTTGTCACCTGAGGATATACATCAAAGAAATGGGTGAGTGAAAATCCCAACAAGAGGATAAATATGAACATGAATCAGTATAACATGGGTAAGAATAATCATCATCATCATAAAATAAGCATGATATCATAATAATAATAATCATAAGAGGAATCATTAGGTAAAGGAATGGAATGTGGAAATTCATAAAAATGAAACATTGCGTCTTAGTGGTCAAATTATACACATAGTTTTGAACAAAGCTAGCATCATGTTTACACATAACATGTATGAATAACCATAACATTATAATTATGAAGAAATATAAAATCATGTACAAATATATTTCACATTATCTCATTAGATACCCCAAATTAACCAATTCATTGGAGCGATATATAATTTCAGCTACACATGTCACATCATAACATTTATATAATCATGTATTCCATATAGAATGTATATCACTCTTAGACTTAAAATAACCCATGTAAATGAATGGGTTTCTGGAAAATATAACAATGAATACATTCAGGAATTAACATTGTGGTTCCAAAAATAAAAATGGAATAACATACTTGGTATAATAATAATCAATCTTGAGTGAAGAAGAAACAATTTCAAGATAAGAAAAACATGTGTTCTTAGAAGGAAGAGTTATTTTGAAAAAATCATTGAAATTGTCAAAAAAAATATATATTCAAAACATGTAATTCCCATAAAATAAAACGTATGAAAAAATAACTTATATTTTAGGAGTATTAAATGAATATATACAGAGAAATTTGGCATGAAATATGAATAACCCAAAGAAAGTAAATTGGGTTTGAGAATCCCCTTACCTTATGTCTGAATGATTTATTCAGATTAATATCCTAGATAATAAAATTATATTCATTAATTAAAAATTAAAAAAACACTCTTAAATATATTTGATTTATTATAATTTTATTAAGTTCATTTATATCCATTATTATGTGTTATAGTGTTCAATTTCATCATTCAGGATTGTTCATTTTCTTGGGTTTCATGATAAATTCACTTGTATACATGTATGGAAGATCATGTAAAATGGGGATAATTATATAGAATGGATATTATATGTAATAATTGAAATTATATAGTTTTAATTTTTCTTATATATTATTATTTTTCTATATTTGAGTATTATTAATTAGATAAAATTTTAATGATAATTGTTTAGATTAATTAGATGGGTTTTGATCACAATTAACTTGTTTTGTTTTATTATTTAATATTATGTATATAAGTTATTTATAGAACATAAAAGAGGTTATAAAATAAATTTTAAAATCTATTTAAACCATTACAATGGTTTTAAGATCATCTTTGAAGGTATTAATGGAAAATGAAAATGTTTCATCATTGAAGGTGATAAAACAACACCCCACAGACGACGTTTCCATTTTTAGAATAAAAGGGAGAGGAGAAGAGGTATGATGATAGATTATTCCATTAAAATAATAAAATTAAAGTATATATATAATATACTGTAGTTATATTTACACTAGGATAATGGGATATGAGTATAGAATAAGAATAAAAAAAAGAAAAATGGAAAAAAATTAAAAGAAAGAAAGGCGATTTTACCTCTTGAATTCTTCTCGTTGAAAACCTCCTTAGGAAGATTGATTTTGGTCATTTTTTGAGACCAAAGGATCTTGGAATTGGGGTATGGGATTGGTAATATTATTGGGAAGAAATTGGATAATATTAAATCCTTTGGAGTTGTGAAGATAATGGGTGGTGAATGGTGGTATTTATAGTGGAGGAGAGGGGTATGTTTTGATTATTTTATTCATTGGTTTATTATTTTGGCTCAAGAATATGAATTGTTTGAAACTTATCGAAAGATATAATAACATAATGAAGTATATTTTGATATTATGATCTTATATCATCCATGAATTGTCTATGAATCAATAATTCAGGTATTTGTTAAATAGCGTAAATTACCTTGTTTCACTATTCTCTAAAAATTCAACTATTTTAGAAAAATACCAAAAATTAATCCTAACAATTTTTTAATGCCTAGAATTAAAAAATGGACCCAATTTTATGAAAATAAATTTATAAATATGATATATTATTTTTTAAATAATTAAATCATTTATTTGAAAAATATTAATTTTAAAATCATAACCAATTTTGTGACACTTTGAAAAATTACTTAAGGTCTCATAAAATCAACTTATAATAATAAGAAAACAAAATAATAAATTATGAATAAATTTTATGAAAATAAATTTTATTTTAAATCATTAACTTAATTCTAAAATTTTAATGAAATATTTATAAATTAGAAAAATACTAATGCTTACTTTATCATTTATAAAACATTTATTTACTTATTCCATGAAATAAATATATCATATTTTAATTAATAAGTTACCTAAATTTTATTTATACTTTTATAAGTGAAGTTTCTATTCTATTTTCTGGATTAATAATCCTAATGGTCACATTATTTTTCCAGAGGTCTAGTTACTATTCCAATGGTATAGGTTCTTTTACATCCAAAACTACCTCTATTCATTTATAAAGTTTTTATTATGTCCTATATGATATTTTATGTGATTTATAATATATGGAATAATAAAAATAAGGAATTTCCATTCATAAAATTATGGGTTGTTACATTATTCCCACCTTATGAAATTTCACCCTCTAAATTTTGTTATACATAAATAGGTGGGGGTATTTCTCCTTCATCCCTTCCTATGATTACTATGTTGCCTCTTTTTACTTATGGTTATGCCATTTTACTTTGACCAGCTCAGTAGTCTTATTACGTAGAAATTTTTCTTTATGGTCCAAGAACTCCACTGGCTAATCCTCGTAAGAGAGATCATTTTCTAACTATACCACATCTAGATTCAGTACATGTGAGGGATCTAGTATGTAATTCCTCAATTGGGATACATGTAATACATCATGTACTTGAGACATGGTAGGTGGAGGTTCTAGTTAATAGGCCACAACCTCGAAATGATCAAGAATATCTAAGGGGTTAATGTTAAAGCGACCCACCATTCCATTCTTCTCAAATCTCATGATCATATTCCATGGAGATATACATAGGAATAACATTTCCCTAAAATCAATCTCTAGGTCCTGTAGATGATTGTCTACATAGATCTTCTTTTGACTTTGTGATTCCTTGATGTACTGCAAAATGGTTCTCACCTTTTTCACCATTTCTTCTACCATTCCAGGTCCTCACAGCATATGTTTGCCAAACTCATCCAAACATTTCTATGTTCTAAATATTTTCCCATAAATGGATTTATATGGATACATTTGGATTCTTGAGTGGAAACTATTATTTTAAGATAATTCAACCAGAGGAAGATGTTGGTCCCATCCTCCTTTGAAGTCCAAAAAACATTCCCTTAACATGACCTCTAGTGTCTTAATTTTTTTATTTGATTGGCCATATGTTTGGGGATGATAAGTCATACTGAAGTTCATCTTAGTGTTTATATCATGTTAGATACTTTTCTTGAACTTGGATGTGAATCTCGGATCTCAATCAGATACAATTAATACTGGAACTCTATGCAACCTTACAAATTATCTTTTATATATCTATGTATGTTGATACAATTAAAATTCATCTTGGATTGTGATAAAGTGATAAGTATTTATAAGAAAATATACAAATACTATTTTTCATAAAGTTTTCCCCTTCACAAAGTCTTCATAATAGTATTCAACTACTCCTCATGTTCCTCCTTGATCTTGGAGTATATCGAAATATCGTCAACAAAGACTACCATTAATTTGTCATGGTAATTTCTAAAACCCTATTCATTAAGTCCATGAATATTTCTAGAGAATTAGTGAGTTATAGAGGAATCACTATGAACTCATAGTGTTCATACCTTGTTCAAAAGGTAGTCTTGTGAATATCTTCCTTCCACACCTTTAATTGATTATATCCCAATCAAAGATCCACTTTAGATAAATACATGGCCCTACGTAGCTGATCAAACAAGTCATCTATCCATATAAGGGGATAATTTTTATTTATCAATATTTTCATTAGATCATGCTAATAAATATAGAGGCACATTGATCCATCCTTCTTATTAACAAAGAGTACTTGTGCACCCCATGGTGAAGCACTAAGATGTATACAACTCTCGTCCAGATTCTCTTATGACTTGTTATTAAATTCTTATAACTCAATGGTGGATATTCTATAAGGTGTATTTGATATAAGTAGATATATAGAAATAAGTTCCATTAATAACTCAACCTCTCAGTCAAGAGTAATACAATAAAATTTTTTAGGGAACACATCAGTATCTTCCCTCACAATGGGCACGTAATCAATCATGATTCTCTTATTTACCTCAAATAATTTAAGTGAGATATGCTTTCTCATAAGACAATAATATCCATAATTAAGATGATGATTTTAAATAAGATTCATCCTACTCCTTATACTGGTATAGAATTGGAGTATTCCTTGGTATGTGAAGAGTGATATCCCTTTCTCGATAGTTGATGTTGTATTTGTATAATGATAACCAATCCATGCCCAATATATCATAAAATTCAACTAAAGGAAGTAAGAAAAGATTAATTGGGAGGTTCAGTCTCCAAACATTATCTGTGGATGAGTTATATTATTTTGATTCAATAAGTTCCCCATTTATTGTTCTCATAGATAACTCAAACTCCACACTCTGAGGTGGTGTTTGAATTGTTTTACTAAACATCTAAGATATGAAATAATGAATTGAATGAGAATAAAATAGTACATTCACTATTATTTAATGAATAACCAATGTAAATATGACCACATAATTGTTGGGATCCACCTTATTAGTAATGATTGTATAAGCTTTCCCTTGATCCTTTAGATTTGGTGGTTGCTGATGCTTATTACCCTTGAGGACTCAGGGTTTAGTTTGCTGGCTTGCATAGTTCCCTTTCTCCCCACAATTGAAGCAATGAACCATAGATGGTTCTCTCCTTTATGCCACCACATTTTCTAGCTTACTTGTGTCTCTTCGACATTCATGAGCTTGGTGGCATTCTCCACCACACATGAAGCATTTCCCTTTCCCTTTGAGGAAATTCCAATGATGATTCTTCCCACATTATTAACATGTGAGTGGTTGAGTTTTATTTACCTCTTTATCATTAGATCATCCAACTTGAAACTCCATCATTAGTTTATTATCTCCATAGACATGGGAAAATTCTCCAAACTCAATATACACTTTGATATCACATCGAAAAACTTCTTCATAACTCCCAAAGAATCTAATTGGTTTAGATTTTCATAGGTGTGGTTTTAAACCACTAATTAATCTATCTATTTTTTTAATCATTTTTACTAAAAATCATAAGGTGTACCATGAAATACTTGTGAAATTTTATTCATAATCCATGAAAGATTCACATTCCTTTGCCTTCATATCTAATAATTCTCTCTATATCTTTGTATGAATATATCAAGGGAAATATTTGTTAAGAAAGATTTTCATAAATTATTACCACTTCATATATTTAATTTCATCTTTTAGATTGGTGTTATTAATCAACATCCAACATTGGTCAATGTCTCCATCTAAATGATAAATAGATATAGTAACCTTATCCATCTCAAAATAGTGAAGCATATAAGATATCTTCTCTATTTATTTGACCCACTGTTCCACAACTAGTGGATAAGAAGATCCACTGAACATAGATGGTCATTGCCACATAAAATATTTGATATCATGTTGCTCCCTCTCAGGGGAAGTTAGATCTTACACATTATTCAAGATATTTTTCATAGCATGAGATAGTTGGGTAAGCATTTACAAGAAATTCAATCTCCACAACACAAGGAATTGGGCATGCCTTCCTAGAAATCACTGCATTTCCCCTCACATAGATTATTGGAATAATTTCTCATCATTCCCACCATTTTATAAAATAAGATAGGTTTGAGAAAAAATTAAGTCAACAAGTCATGAGTAAATAAATTATTACATTATGAAATTAACTTTAAAGGAATATCCTATGGGATCCCTATGATTATCATTTTTCCAAAACAAAGCTTCTTGGGTGATTTCATATACTTAATCTTATACTAGGGGTTTTGTTTAAGGTTATCTAATCTGATTTACCAAATTAACTAAATAATGATCTAATTAAAATTATAGAAACCATATTTTTTATTACATTACTATTACATCATTTTAAAGATAAACAATATAATAGTGTAACAAAAACAGGATCCAATGGTTTTTTGTCTTGGGAGAATTATGACCAAATATAAAATTTACATAATTAAACATAAATATTATTTAATTCCATATTCAATATATTATTATTTTCCATCATTTTCCCCTTAGTATATTTATTCACCTAAGGATATACATCAAAGAAGGGGGGGGGGGAATCCTAGTAAAAGGATAGATAAAAACATGAATCAATATAACATGGGTGAGCATAATCATCATCATCATCATAACATAATAATGGGATCATCATAATAATCATGAGAGGAATCATTAGGTAAAGGCATGGAATGTGGAAATTCATAAAAATGTAACATTATGTCATAGTGGTCAAACAACACACATAATTATAAAAAAATCTAGCATCAAGTTCATGCATTACACATGTGAATAACCATAAAATCATCATTGTGAAAAAGGATAGTATCATGCTCACCCATATTGCACATTATATCATTAGATACATCATATTACCCAATTAATTAGAGTTGAATATTATTCTAGGTGCACCAGTCACATCATAAAATATTCATAATCATGCTTTACATATAGAACACATATCAATATTAGACATAAAATAACCCAAAGAATGGAATGTGTTTCATGAGAATTTCATAAATCAAACATTCTTGAATAAAAATTATGGTTCCCAAAAGAAAAAGGTCATCAAATACTTGGTATAAGAATCATCAATCATGGGTGGAGGAGAAACGGTCTTATGGGATGTAAAACATGTCTTTTTAGAAGGATGACTTATTTTGAAAAAATATTTGAGTTTGTAACAAAATCATATTAGAAACATGTATACCCCAGAAAATAAAAGTTATAAACAATGAAATTATATTTTAGGAATATTAAATGAACATACACACTGAAATTTTTCATGAAAGAGGGATAACCTAAAAAAGTAAATTGGGTTTGAGGACCCCCTTACCCAATGTCAAAATGTTTTATTCACTTAATATCATGGATAATTAAATTAAATTTATTAATTATAAAATAAAGAACTTATAGTACATTAATTTTATTTATTATAATTTTATTAAGTTTATTTATGGCCATTATGATGTGTTATAGTGTTCAATTTCATCTTTTTGGAGTGTTCATTTTCAGGGTTTTCATGATCGATTCACTTGTATACATGGTTGGAAGATCATATAAAATGGGGATAATTATCCAGAATTGATATTATATGTTATTGGTGAACTTAAATAATTTTAATTGATTTTATATATTATTTTTCTCCAAATATTAGGATGATTCATTAGATAAAATGTCAATGATAATCATTTAGATTAATTTGTGAATTTTTGATCTCAACAAACTAGTTTTGTTTTATTATTTAATATTATGTATATAAGTTTATTACAAAAAATATAAAAGGTTATAAAACAAAATTTAAAAATCTTTTTCAACCATTATAATTTTTTAAGACCATCCTTAAAGGAGTTAATGGAAAATAAAAACTTTTCATCCTTAGAGGCGATAGAACAACACCTTATAGACGATGTTTAAATTTTTGAGAATAAAAAGGAGAGGAAAAGAGGTTTGATGATAGATTATTACAATAAAATATTAATATTATAGTATATATAAGATACTGTAGTAATCATTACACTTGTATAAGGTAATATGAGGAGAGAATAATAAAATAAAATAAAAATAAAAATAAATTTAATGAAAAGAAAGAAGATTTTACCTCTTGAATTCTTCTCCTTGAGAACCTATTTATGGAGATTAGTTTTGGTATTTTTTTGAGATCAAATAATAATATAAATGGGGGAGGGGATTGGGATGAATATTTTATTGAAATTCTAAAAGATTCAATGATTTGGAGGTGTGAGGAGAAGGGGTGGTTTTTATAATGGCAGAGAGGGGTGTTTTTTGATTATTTTATTCATAAGCTTATTATTTTTTGATAGAGACTATGAAAATTTTGAGCCTTATCACTAAATATATTAATATAATTAAATATAGTTAGATATTATGGGCTTATATCATCCATTAACCATCTATTATTTAATAATTCATGTATTTATTAAATACCGTAAATTACTGAATTTCACTATTCACCAAAAATTCAACTATTTTAGAAAAATATAAAAAATTCACCCCAACCATTTTTAAATATGTATAATTTAAAATTAGACACCATTTTATGGAATTAATTTTCCCAATATGATAAATTTTATATTTAAAATTAAATCATCATTTATTTGAAAAATACTGATTTTAAAATTATAACAGATTTTATGACACATTGAAAAATTACTCAAGGTATTGAAAAATTAGATTATAATCCAAAGAAAATAATATAATAATTTATGAATACATTTTATGAAAATAAATTTTCTTTTAAATCATTATTTAATTATAAAATTGTAATTAAATATTTATAACTTATAGAAATACCAACACATAATTTATCATTTCTAAAACATTTATTTACTTATACCATGAAATAAATATATTATATTTTCATTCATAAGATAACTAAATTTTATTTATACTTTCATAGGTTATGTTAGTATTATATTTGAAGAATTACTAGTAATAATGGTCTCATTACTATTTCAATGGTCAAGTTACTATTCCACTAGTATAGGTTCCATAACTTCCAGAAATAAATCTTATTACATTCATTATTAATTTATAAAGTTGTTATTGTATCCTATATCTTATTTTATGTGATTTATACTATGTTGAATAGTTTTAAGAAGGTATATTCCATTGATTAAATTCTTGGTTATTACAAGCACTAAAAATCTGTAAAGCGATCGGCATAGTCCATCCCAGACATACTCTACTAGTTCAACTACATGAACTCAACTACTCTCTCCTGGTTGAGCATATTAGGGTAAAAGTGCTTGAAGAACATCACTTGAAATTACATCCACTCATTATTCTATAGTTTTTTTCCCATGTATAGATGTCCCATAAACTCTTCACTTGACCACGTAACATATAAGGAGCTAGTTTGACTCTCTTCTTAGTAGGAGTCTCTAAGTGGGCAAGAATCCTCTGGATAGGCTCAATAAAAAACTCAACTGCCTCATGCCCACACTCTTTGGTAAATTTCAGATGGTTCTACAACTTTAAATCTTTTGTAAAGTAATAAATATTCTTCACAAACCACTTTGATATCTTTCCATAAACTATATAAAGTGAGGAAAGTTCTCATAGAACTACTCTCTAGCTTCCTCACTTAGAACTATCAGAGCCTCTGGTTCCATATCTAGAGGATCTTTTCTAGCCATGTCCTCTAGCCATCCTATCAATAATAATCATCATGGATTTATATATCTATAATTCCAAAAACATGTCTTAGGACACAATACAAAACATTATCAAATTTATTTAATAGGGATTCACAATAATCTATAAAAATTCATCCCTCATACCCCACCACACTGTCAAAACTGATTGGCTATCACTACCCTCAATAATCCCTTATCTAGGCCATGACTAGCACAGGGTAAACATATTCACAGTATGAGTTTCTCATTAGGCACCCATTTACCCATTTCAAATTATCATTTTCTCCATCCTTTAAAATTTATCAATTTCATATTAGGAACTATTTTCATTTAAATTACATAAGAAAGAAAGTATTTTCATTTAAATGATTCACCAGAAACACTACTTTTCCACGCATGCCAAAAATGATGCATGTCACATAAAAACCTGAGTTCCTAGAATACTGCATGTATATTCAACTATATTGATATATTGGACCATAAATAAAATCACATAAAACAATAACATCACACAACAAGTGCATCACTAGAGGTGAAATAACATTCAAATTTAACACAAAATATCAATAACAACAATACCACACTGGGTACATGGTTTTCCTATTTACATGGGTTAGCTACTCGCATTAATGAGATCATTACCAAGGCCCAAATCATCATATTCTCCTATATACCTTTCCCAAATAGTAAGAAAAATTAAATGAATAGAAAACCAACATGCATTTGATACCACTTTTTAGCATCCCTACCCCAATACCACATGCGGATTCCCTGAGCTAGTTCTCTACGTGACATTAGAAGTGCATCCTCATATACTAGAGGCTATCGGCTACTAGTGAGGGTATAATATATGCCATGGGGATACTGTATCCTCATTATCAAAGCAACACAATAGTGAAAATAATTAAAAAATTACCAAATTAAAAGAATAAAGAACTAGAATAATACAATAACTAATACAGACTAGTATCACATGATAAAAAATAAGTAAATAAGATACTACCTAAATTTGTAGATATTTCATGTCATATATGTATCAAGTGTCAATATGAAGAACCCAAAATAATACACACTAACATCTCTCAATCGGGTCCCGACACCAAGTATGGTTCTCTCATCCATGCTCCATCCAAACTAGGCCATATAACATGGGTCCCTTTTTGTTATCCTATCTTATATACATGATGTCTATTTAGGTAATTATCATGAAGATTGAGTATAGTGTTAATATATCTTTGCAGGCCACCACCAATGTGATGACAAAAAATTTTATTAATGAAAATTCCTCTTGATCTAATTAAACGTCTTATTAATAAAAATGGTTATATAAAACATATGAACTTCCTTGGTTTTATGTTTTTGGATTCTAATTACCATTTATAATCGTTATCGTTGATAATATAGCCATTGAACGGTGACCACATGATTCGTATAGATACAGGGCTTTAACAAATCCAAATTACTCAGACAAAGGAAGAGATGGCCTCATCCAGTAGAATTTATCTATACGAAGCCCATTTTTCACACCTAAAAACTGAGGTATCATCACTAGGATTCTCTCTTGACCAATCCCAGGCTGAGATTCAGCACGTTAAGCTTGAACTGAATCTCCTACGGGAGAAGTGGAAGTTAATATAGATTACCACCGGAGAAATGTTATCTGAGCTGCCCCAAGAGCCTATCACCATCTCACACCTTACCCTTAGGTCTTATACAGGTGTTATAAGGGGTTATGTAATAGTACCATAGAACTATGACTATGTTCTTTATTTTTGTAAAAAAATATACATTCATTTTATTATTGTTACTTTGTAAATGGGTTTAAAGCACAAATGGTACTTTTAATTAATATTCAATTAAGAAATCTAATTGAATTATTAATGTATTTTTGAATTAAATAATATTTTAACAAAATATTATCATTTTTTTATTAAATTTATATTATTGTATAATTTTTATGAATACAATTGTAATTTTTATTATGTTTTGAAAGCTGTTTTTGTCAAAATGCATGAATTTTTGAAAAATGTCGATTTTTATTTTAAAATTAAAAATTAAATTATTTTGAAAATTATTTACATAAAAAGAATATTTTATTTGGAATCAGGAAGTCAAAATTATCCAATGGTAAATTTTTCATAATTTTATGAGATAGTCGAATTTTAGGGTAAAAATTAAATACCGTTTAAATATTAATCTATTTTATGACATCGTAATGACCAGATAGTGATTTAATGAAATAATATAAAAGGTTTATTTAGAAAATATACTTTTTATCTTTAAAATAATGTTATTTTAGGTTTGTCGGTTTTTTTTTACAAAGCCTTAGTGGACCCTCTAAGACTTATAAAACATTTTAACATTTTGAAATGATTTCTTTGAGAGTGTGACCCACCTCCACATAAGAAATCCTAGTATTTTAATAATATTGTCCATTGGACTTATAAGATAAATTTTTACAAACCACTTTTGAAAAAAACATGGGCAAAAACCATGGGATTGTTTGTGATTTTGATTAGTTTAATGTGTACTGTCCAAAACTAAAATAATAAAGAATTCTCTCTCCTTTACTATATAAACCCACCCAAGCTCCCACTAATCCTCACTCAAAACCATTTGAAGCTTGAACAATATCTCACCTCCACTCCCCAGAATCCTCCCAAGGCACCCCAATCTCCCACTAATCCTCTCTCAAGTCACTCCCAAGCCTTTGGGATCACACATCTACGTAAAGGATTTCTTCCTTTCTCATTTTTGTCCAATTTTCTTTATATTGTTATTACCTTTTATTTTAAATTAAATATGTTGGGGTATCATTTTTCAACCCCCATACTTCCATTTTTATATTTGATTATTAGAGACCTTTTTCTCTCTCATTAATCCCTCCCATGTACACCTGTTACCATGCTGAAATTTCCTAAGCGTTATTCCATTTGTCCTCTTTCTTCAAGTTTCTTTATTATGTTACACCTTATATTTCAAAATTATATATATTTATAAATGTATATATATGATCAATTTACTATAAATATCATTTACATATGATTAGATACCCATTTCTCTCTCATCAACCATTTATTATGAATTTTTATGTCACACCATTATGCTGCCAAAATTGCACCTCAATTTTCCAAGACAAAATCATTGTGTAGTGAATATCATACCCATGTATCTATCAAGGGTATTCACCTTTATGAACATATAAAAATTTAATGGTACTTACATGTATGTATTTTACATTCATTAATCGTGGAATAACTTTTTATGTCGAATGATTTCTAGATATATGATCCATGTGGCACAATTATGCATGAAATAAAATGATTATAACTAGTACGCCCTAATAGCACTCAAATTAATTGGGTAAAGAATAGTATCATGATAATCCATGTGAAATGAGGTTTTACTCGTGATAATTCAAGTTAAATTAGGGTTTACTCATGCTAATTCATGTGCAATGAGGGTTTACTCATGATCCATGTGTTATGAGCCTTGGCTCCTGCTAATATCATGTTAAATGTTGTTTTCACATCTCCGTGTTAGGATAATCATGATATATCATGCCTTTTATGTTTATGTTTCTCTTATAGTCTATTGATATACCTATTTCCTAAAATTTATTGTATTCTTCATGTTATCCCTTGTTTACTCCTTTATTGGGCTTTATAGCTCACCATTTTCTTATGTATGTCCTCAAGCAATCATATCCAATGCTAAGTACGAAGGAATTTTTTGGTCTTGTAAAATAGGTTTTCAATGAAGATGTTGTATTTTATGTTCTAAGTTGTTATTTAATGTTCCTAATTTTGAAATACAATAGAACTTTCATTCCTTAGAGTTTTATTATGTAAATGTTTATGTAATAAATCATGTTTAAGTTTGTAATAAAGATAAGGGTTGTTATAGTTGGTTTCAAATGATAGTTGTAGTTATTTTTGAGATTAGGATTAGAAAAACCTAGTAAAATAATTAGGGATAAGACTATTTATAATAAAAACATACCTAAATTTTTGTGAGTGTAGAGTAAGTGGTTTATCAAGAAAATATATCCATGTCTTGATATGAACAAGTAGAGGTGGATCTGGCACAAATGTATCTAGGGGTAAAACCTGAAAACACCACTTTGTGCTAGACTGGAATGAGAACTGGTGTATGCCAATGGGGACTACTACACTCTTGGTTACAAAACTCATGGGGGATATTATTTGGTTAATTCATAAGCATAGTATGAACCATTATTAAGGGAATAAAAAAAATTACCCTAAGAATATATGTTGGGAAGTAGATCATGGATAACATATATTGGAGCCAATAAATTCATAAGTTAAGGAAATAAATGTAATTTATAAGTTATCCTTTTTTTCATTGGATTCACCTTTATGTGTTACCCCTAACTTTCCTTTTATTCTATCCAATGATCGGTAATAGGAGGACTCAATCTAACAACCAATGTGAAGATCAATGTGATGACTGTTTTAATGAGATGCCCAATTTGATGGGAGAATAAATCACAAACATTGTCACAATACTCTATATGTTAACTCATGTTTTTACTAAAAACATAGGTCAAGAGGAAAGTCCACCCCCCCCCCCCCCCACTACCCTAAGAAAGTAAAAGCTGTTATCAAGATATTCACAAGACATAGGCCTCATACTTTAAATGGATCATCTGATACCTAAATCACCGAACAATGAATCAACTCCACTGAAAAGATCTTCTTCATCATTAAATTTTCCGAACAAGAGAATATTTTTTTGGATTCTTACCATATGGATGGTGAACTTGATCAATGGTGGACATTGATCAAAAATACTAATCCAAAGGAAGAGATCAAGGAATTGGTGTGAAAGGATTTTCAGAAAATGTTTTTTGATAAATATTTTCCATGCACCCTCCGAATTAATATATAAAGGAACTTCCTTTACCTCAAGAAAAAATATGGTGAATACATCAGAGTGTACGAGGAAAACTTCACAGGGCTTGCACAATATTCCTCCAGCCTTTTCTTCACCCCCGAATGCAAGGTTGACTGATTCTTTGGTGGGATAAAACCTAACCTACGGAAATCCTTGGAAATTCGTGACTTCGATATCTATGAGTAAATTAAACGATATTCCCTCAAAGTTGAAATGGAGATCGGTGAATCTTAGTGGTATAATGGGGATAAGAAGTTGAAAGTGGACTTTAATTCTAGGATTCAAATGGATAAATCCAACTTTACTAAGAAATTCCATCACCCCACTAGCCAAATATGGGGAAAGAAGTACCCAGAAAATTTCTTGAAGGGGACAAGGAAATGCTTTTGGTGTGGAAGAGATAGGAACCTTGCCATTAATTTCCGAAAAGAAAAACCTTCTTCTGCAACAGAGGAGAGAAACACTCCATTAGACCCTCAATGCATTGTTCATTAGTTCAATTGCAGAGAACCAGTGAACTTTTTAAATCAGTTCCCTAAGACAAGGGTTTTTTGAGGAATCTAACAACCTCTAAGGAAGCAAGGGTGAGCCTTCTCTATAACTACCACAAAAGATAACCTTGATAATAATGTGGTCACAAGTATGCTAAATATTCATTCAAGTATATGAAACATAATTTTTGATTTTGGTTCTACACATTCTTTTATATCCCAAACGATTAGTAGAACAATCCCAACACCACAAAAAATCATGGAAGTAGAGATGTCGGTGAGAACGAAAAATGGGGAAATCATTTCATCTCATGAATATAACTCCTCCCATATCACAATTTGTGGATTGAACATACCGAAGAAACTATTCATACTCCCTATAGTGGAATTTGATGAAATTATTGGCATTGATTGGCTTTCTATATATAGATCCAACATAAATTGCTGTGAGAGGGAAATCACTCTCCATATGGTGAATCGAACCCCTATTTTTTACAAGTAAAAAGAGGAGAATGAATCTTATTTAGCACAGTCATCTCAAGCATGGATATTAATGCCCTATGAGCATGTGTATCTTTCTCAGATTATTGATTCTAAATAAGCAACCATCCTTGAAGACATGCTTATTGTGAGGGATTTCGATGAAGTGTTTCTCGAGGAATTGCCTTGTCTTCCTCCGAGAAAAGATGTTTAATTCTTTATTGATCTTATACTTGTGGATTTTACATCATTGAAGACTATATATAGAATGGTTTTCATGGAGCTTGAGGAGATAAAGAGAACACTATAGGAGAATCTAGATAAATGGTTTATATTCCCAAGTGCTTTACCATTAGGTGCACCAGTCCTATTAATAAAGAAGAAGGATGGGTCAATGCACCATTGCATTGATTATCGTGAGATAAAAAAAATCCCAATAAAGAACCAGTATTCTCTACCACAAATTGATGAATTTTTTGATCAGCTACATGGAGAACAATACTTCTCTAAGGTGGATTTACAGTCGGGATAATACCAAGTAAGAGTGAAGAAGGAGGATATCCCCAAGACTTATTTTCGTACAAGGTATGTGCACCATTAATTCATATTAATGCCTTTCAGACTCACTAATGCTACAATAATATTCATAAACCTGATAAATATAGTCTTTAGATATTACCTCAATAAATTTTTGGTAGTCTTTATAGATGATATTCTACTATATTCCAAAACCATGGAGGAGCATGATGAGCATCTAAGAACTGTACCAGAGACCTTGAAAAAGGAGAATATCTATAAAATGTATAGTAGGTGAGAGTTCTGGTTGAATTAAGTCTCATTCATGGGTTATATCATTAAAATAAATGGGATATATGTGGATCCATCTAAGAAAAAGGCAACTGAGGGATGTCTTTGGGAAACATTGGTGACAAATATCCATAGCTTCCTTGGGTTAGCTGGATAATATCACCAATTTGTGAGAAATTTATCAAGATTTTTAAACCCTCTTACCAAGTTAACTCAAAAGGGAGTCAATATTTTATGGAGTTATGAACACGAAGAGAGGTTCAAGGAGTTGAAAAGGAGGCTTATCACTACACCCGTTCTCACACTACCCATAAGTGTAGAATTTTTTTGGTATTTAGTGATGCTTTAAAGAAGGTCATGGGATATGTGTTGATGAAAAATGAAAAATTCATTGCCTATGATTCAAGGAAATTTAATGTCCATGAGAAAAACTATCCAAAAAATAACATGGAGTTTTCTGCAGCAATATTCTCTTTAAAAATTTGGTGACATGACCTCTTTGGGGAGAAGTGTAAAATATACACGAATTAAAAAAGCCTCAAGCATATAATCACACAGAAAGAGTTGAACATGAACTAGTGAAGATGGTTAGATCTGATCCAAGACTATGACTGCTCAATCCATTACAACCCTAGGATAGCAAACAAGGTGACAAATGTTCTATGTAAAAAGGACCCTGGTATTCTATCATTGATGAGAATTGAAAGGAATCCAATCTTCTTAGATTCGAGGAAGATAGACATGGGAATCATAAAGAATGGAGTATAATGAATCCTTTCAGAAATGATTTCTCAATCATATCTTTTAAAAAGGTTAAAGGATGCTTAAAAGGATGATGTGGGAATTTAGAAGAAAGTGGAAAATATTAGAAAAGGGAAATCCTTAGATTTCAATGTTAATTAAGAAAGAATTGTGATATTTGGTTCAAGACTATGTGTTCCATAAAATTTAGAGTTAAAGAAAGAACTTTTGGATGATGCACATAGTTAAAATTTCTCCATTCACCTAGGAAACACAAAGATGTATTGAGATATCCGAGAGAATTATTCTTGGGATAACATGAAGATCAATGAGTATGCATCAAGGTGCTTGGTATGTCAGCACGTGAAGACTGAGAGGCATAGGTATAAGGGGATGATGCAACCATTACCCATACTAACATGGAAATGGGAGAACATCACCATGGAATTTGTCATCAGACTTCTGAATTCATCCAAAGGAAACAATACTATCCAAGTTATTGTGGATCTTCTTACAAAGAAAATACACTTCATTGTAATTCAATAGGATTTATCATTGGATTAAATGGCACAGATATACATCAGAGAAGTGGTAAGGCTGTATGGATTACCACAATATATTGTATCCTATTGAGATCCAAGATTCACCTCTATGTTCTAGAAGAGTCTCCAACATGCTCTGAATAACGAGTTGACCATAATTGTGACTTATCTTCCTCAAATTGTTGTACAATATGATTAGACTATCCAAATACTTGAGGAAATGTTGATAGCATGCTCAATGGACTTCAAAGGAGGATGGTTTCAAAATCTTCCTCAGGTTGTGTTCTATTACAGTAACAATTTCCACTCAAGAATATAAATGGATCTTTATGAATCCCTTTATGGGAAGAGGTGTAGAACACCGACATGTTGGGATGAAGTTGGGGAGGGAAAACTCCTAGGTCTATAAATGGTTAAATAAATGGTGGATAAGGTTAAGACCATTAAACAGTACATTAAAGCTACTTCGATTCGAAAAAAGTTCTATGTTGATAATCGTCGATAAGATCTAGAGTTTGAAGTTGGAGACATAGTATTGCTCCACTTATCACCATGGAAGAGGGTTATGATATTTGGGAAGAAGGGAAGTCATAGTAAAAAGTATATAGGCCATTCTGAAATCCTTGATTTCATTAGAGCAATGACCTATCGACTATAACTCCCATGAAACCTATCTCAGGTACATGATGTGTTCTATGTATCACTCTTGAGAAAGTACATACCTAATCTGTCGCATTTACTCAATCCAGAGGTGGTACCATTAGATAATGACCTTTCATATGAAGAGAATCTAGTGAAGATCTTAGATTATAGGGAAAAAGTTCTATGAAATAAGACAGTGCCCCTCATCAGGGTGTTGTGGAGAAACAATAAGTTTGAATAAGAAACATGGGAATCAGAGGAAGTGATGAAGCAGAGTCACCCTCATCTGTATTAGTGTGGGAAAAATAAATTTAGAGGGTGAAATTTATTAAGGTGGGAAGAATGTAACGATCCAAACTTTTATTAATGAAAATTTCTCTTGATCTAATTAAATGTATTATTATGTTAAATGGTTATATAAAACATATTCAATTCCATGGATTTATGTATTTTGATTTTAAAATTCCATTAATAATTTTTACCGTTTCTAATATAACTATTTAATAGTGACCAAAAGATTATTATAAATATAGGTCTTTACCAAATCAAATTTACTTAGAAAAAGAATGTGATGGCCTTATCCAGTAGAATTTATTCATACGAAGCCCATTTTTCAGTGCTCAAAAAGGAGGTAGTGTCACTTGGATTCACTCTTGACTAAGCCCAATTATAGATTCAACATGTTAATCTTGAATGGAATCACCTATAGGAGACAGGGAAGTTAAAAGGGATTACCACCCAATCAATGTTATCTGAGCTTCCCAAGAGTCTATCACTATCACACACCATATTGATATGTCTTATGTGGGTGATATAAGGGGTTATGTAACAAGACCCTAACTCTATGATTTTGTTCTTTATTTATGTATAAAGAATATACATTCATTTTATTATTTTTTACTTTGTTAATGGTTTTTAAAGCACAAATAGTACTTCAAGTTACTATTCAATTAAGAAATCAATTTTGATGAATTAATGGATTTTTGAATTAAATAATATTTTTATAAAAGGTTATTAAATTATTTTTTTATTAAATATAAATTATCAAATAATTTTTATGAATACAATTGAAATTTTTATTAAGGTTTGAAAGTTGTTTTTGTCAAAACCCATGAATTTTTTATAAATACCAAGTTTTATTTTAAAAGTAAAAAAAGCACATATATATAAAATTATTTAGATAAAATGAATATTATTTTTGGAATCAGGATGTCAAAATTATTCAATGGGTAATTTTTCATAATTTTATGAGACATTCGAATTTTTTGGTAAAAATTAAATACCATTTAAATATACAATGTGTTTTATGACATCATAATGACCCAATAGCGATGTAATAAAATAATATAAAAAAGATATTCATACAATATATGTTTTACCTTTAAAATAATGTGATTTTATATTTTTTTGATTTATTTTACAATGCCTCACTGGACCCTCCAAGACTTATAAAACATTTTAACATTTTAAAATGATTTTCTTGAGAGTGTGACTCACCTCCACATAATCAGGCCTAATATTTTAATAATTTCAACTATTTTCCTCTTAAAATAATTTTTTCCACTCTATTTTGGAAAAATACATGGGATGGTTTGTGGTTTTGATTAGTTTAATGTGTAGTTTCCAAAACCAAAATAATAAAGAATTCCCTCTCTTTTCCTATATAAACCCACTAAAGCTCCGACTTATTGTAACTCCCAAAAAAGTTATGAGATGGATTCATTTTAATTTATTCTATGTATTGTTTTGTACACTAAATTATGATTATCTTTCACTATACACAACATCATATTAAGTTGCAATATACACAATATTATTCTTGACTTATGTTGCACATAATTTCAAGTTCCTTTGATAGATATCATTTCATGCAACACTATATATATATTTTGTTCAATGTATAAATGAAATATGTTTAGATTATGTTATATGAAACTAAAAAGGAATATTTAAATATAGACAACACTGACTTCGCTTGTGTTATAGGCAAGAGCGACCCTCTTCCATAGCTTGCGTTGTACGCAATACCGAGTTTTACTAAACAACAATATATTATTAATATATTATTATTTAATGGCATATAAACTAGCTGTTATAAATAATATTAACCAAAATTTTAATTTTATAAAACATTATAATTCATATTACAAATTTTATAGAACATGATATGAGAACAAAATCAATTTTTTGGATAAAAGAAGTATTATTTAAAAAATGCAGTTTTATAGCCTTTTGATGGCACAACAATTTTAAATATAGTTTTGACACTTTTATAAGTTAAATTTGAAAAAATAAACTTTTTTATTTTGAGATAGAAATAATATTTTACTTTTTTTTAAAAATTTATGATATTTTTTAAAAAAAAATTAAAATTTTAATGAATAGTGAAAAATGCTGCTTTTTAATTAAAAACTGCATTTTTATCTAATTTATTTATATAGTTATATTATCTTTTTAATTGTTTTTAAATTTTAATTGGATTATATTTTAATTATTTAATCAAATGTTTTTCATTGTATGTAATTTCACATTTAAATTGGACATAAACACATGTTAATCTTTTGATAGTTATTATTTCTTAAAAAACTGATTTTTGGTTTTGACAATGGGAATTAATTTTAAATTAATTACAGAAAATTATTTGGTTTGAATTTGAAAAAATTTATCACATATTTGGAATCATAAGGTTCAAGTTATGTAAATAGGTACCTTTTATTTTTGTAAATTATGAATTGTAACTTTAGTAAATATTTAATTTACCATGCTTAAAGGGTAAATTTGGTAAATAAGGGTAAAAAATAATATTGTAATAATATTAAACTACCTTAACATATTTCATAATCCTATTTGATGAGATATTTCTGATCATGGGAATCCTTGGGTAGATTTTGGGTCCCCATGGATTCACTTGGATGTGAAAATTACATTTTATAATAATTAATTTAAACTAAAGATAATTATGACATAAAAATATATATTTTACTAAATTGATTTTTATATAGGGTAATATAAATGATATATATTACTATAAATAGTCATTAGAAAAATAAAAAAATTTACTACATCATATTATTTTATTTATAATTTTTATACAATAGAGAAATATATTTATTTATGACACAATTATGATGTAGTGAATACCCCATTAATGAAAGATTCAAATAAATGAATTTAAAAATATTAAAATAAATCTAATTTAATCATTTTAATGCCATCCAGAAATTTTTTGGATGAAATTGAAATATTAGGGTGAGTTTAGGCCTTTTTTTGAAGGAAAAAGGTTATGAATTTTTAAAAAAGTAAAGTATGAATAATATCCAAAAATTACATAATTCATACCCTAAAACATAAAATAGTTTATTAAATTATATTAAATTAATAAAAATCAAAGATTTGTAAAAATGGATAATATAAGTATAAATATATCATAAATAACTATTTTTGGGTTGTTTGACACACCTATAATGTATAAATAACATGTTATCACAGTAAGATTAAAAAGGGTAAAATAAGGGTTAAACCAAAAGGATAAGGATAAAGAAATATTTAAAACGTGTCTAAAAATTATTGGATTATGTGTATTCGAACCAAAATCATCTTATATTCAAATTAAATAAGTTTTGGAACATTTTAAATCGAAATTGAATTTTAAATAAATTAATATTTTAGGACTTTCCTAAAGTGAGCCTCTCCTCTCTTAAACAATGGAACCTCCTCCCTCTCCTCTTAACTCCATTTTGAGCATCCAAGATTGGCCAAACCCTACCAATTTCACTTTTAAACTTCCCTAGTCACATTATAGAGGTACTAGTATTCTCAAGAGACAAAATCTAACATCCTAAGAGTAAATTTAAAGGAGACACCTCAAGGAAGAGGTAATATCTTCTACTGATTCTTCCAAATTTCTTTCTTCTTCTACTTTATATTCTTTAGTTGTTTATTTATAAAGTAATAACATCAGTATAAATTATATAATGATAAATTATTGTAAATATCAAACAAAACTATTTCACCTTCTATCCATCATATGAAAAACGAAATCAATGCGCGTGCGTACGTATGACTTACCGTCTCCACGTTGGGGTGTAATATGTTTTTCACCACCACATTACTTGGATGGGTATAATTGTGGAAATAATAAATATATGTGATTATTATAACATGATAATAATTCTGAGATATTATACACCATACATTTTAGTACCATTCAATAATTATGGGAACGATATCGTTGCTCGTGCGTACATATGACTTACTATCTCCATGTCGTGATGATATTCCTTCTCCATGTTAACCATTCAAGAATGATTATAAAGTATATATAATAAATAATCATGAAATATATTACATAATAATACTAATGGATTTATGTATATATATATATATATATATATTTCATTTACTTACTTCCATTAAATTTAATAAGGATACAGAAATAACGTTCATGCGTACGTACGACCTACCGTCTCCATGAACGATCTATTCCATTTATTTTATTTATCTATTATATATATATATACTTAATATATAATATATAAATCATGTTTTACATTCTGGAAGTAAGTAAATCATTATATAATTAATAATATCAAGAATAAAAATCCAAAACACGTACGATAAATAAAATGATTATCACCAAAAAAGTCTCTTTAACATGGAATTGACAAACAAACATTTAATATAAAGTCATAAGTGAATCATATATGATATCATAAATATTATTATGATTTTTTACAAGTTAATAATATTTTTAAACCCAGTATAAAGTAGTTTCAGACACATACAGAAGAAATCAGACCTGAGGTAAGGGATAATTTTGAAATCTAATTTTTATTTGAGATTGTTTATACGTAAGTATTTAATCAGGGTATATTTATCATCCATGTTAATGTTTTCTAAAAATGGTTTCTTAAAATATTTACTATTCATTTATGTATATTTAGACTCATTTTTTTTCTATTTTTGAATTTTACTACATGGTATGCAGGAAATATTTCTTCTGTTTACCATACGAGGTACTTTTTGACATTTCCAAAAAAAGTATGGGGAGAATGTTTTTTTAACTTATACGAATTGAATGTATTTTTAAGATTTCATAATGCATTATTTTCATGAATTATTATTTACAATATTTCATGTTTATTTTTAATTAAATTGTTTTATTTTAAAATTGAACAAAATTTTGAGAAAAGAAAATGTTCTTGAATAAAAAGGATATTTTTCTCAGGAATTAAGTTCAAGTGTATTATCAAAAATATTTTTCATCTCAGATAAGATATGCTATGTCTCTATCCCTATTATTACTTTGATTTCATTGTGTTTATAATGAAATTATTTTTATGATTTCTATTTATCTTATATGGATTATTTTATGATGAAATGTTGTTTAAGAATCCCATTTTATTTCATGGGTTATTCTATGATGAATGATTTATGTTTTGTAGCACATGTGAGATTGATTTCATTTTGATATTAGTGGGACCTATATCTCCCTCCGATTCATTAGGTATAGATTTATATCTCATGAGATATACATTACATTAAAGAAAAGAAAATCTAGTTTAGTATATCAGGGATGTAACTGCAAGTAAATCTGGTTCAACAATACATGGCTGGAACTACAAGTAAACCCGGTTCAGTAATGGACTATGTCCATTATGATGGTCTTAGCAGTAATGTCTTTGATACAATGTAAATCATATTATGTTCTTATTATTTTTCAACAATTACATGTTTTATTCCAATGTTATGCTATCATGGTTAATGTTATTTTTCGATCCATTCCTTACGTACAACCAGATTTATTTCACGACTCATGATTTTGATGTTTATAATTTATGTTCATTTTTTTATGTTAAAAAGTTTATGGTTTGTTTTATATCCTCCATGTTTACCATTAATGATCATTTGAGCTCACTCTTTTTATGTGTTCCTTTCCCCATGATATAAACAATGGTTTTAGGTAGTAAAACAAAAGTGGAATATCTTTATGAGAGATGTTGAAGATATTTCACCAAGTTAGAATATTATGTTCCATGTTTCAAAAAACACTAAAATAATAAGGTATTTTCGAATCTTTTTATGTCATGTATTAAGTATTACTCAAAAGAAATATAATTCCCATGTATGTCAAGATTGGTTATCTAAAGTTGGTATCAGAGTGAAGGTTTAGTAAAAAAAGTAACTAGGATGCGAAAACTATAGTGAGATCCCTATAGATATTTCTAAGGTATGTCTAAAGATGTCCCTAAGGGTAAGTATAACTATATATTACAGTCCTAGAATTATGGTAATGATCATGAATAACCTGGGATTAAACCAAAGATGTTAGAGATTGAAAATACTCACCCGTGATAATGTTGTTTTCTTAGTGTGATATTTTCCTCTCACACTATTCTTTTTGGGATTTAGAAAATGGTTGGAAACGGGAGGATTCATGTTAATGGGGAATATGATGGAAAATTAAATGATATTATTCATGAAGAAACAAATGAAATAGGATTTGGAAGGGGAAACATCGTTATTTTTCCTAATCATAAATCTCAAAATATGATCAATAATCTCAACTTTGGTAAGTTTCTTGACCCAAATAATAAGAGAAAGATGGATTTTCATGATGATCATAGAGGAAATAAAGTTCAATTTTCATCATGTAAATTATGTGCGAATAGGCATCAAGGAGAATGTTTCAAAGGAACTGGAAGTTAATGTGGGTGAGGAAAAGAAGGACACAAAGCCAGTAATTAAAATCAAAAGGTTCAATTAACACAATGGACAAGGATAATGGTATTTCTAAGACATCAACAATGATTAAATGTTTTAAATGTGGAATGTATGGGAATTATTCCAATAGATTCCCTAAGGGAAAATATCATGAAGAGAATAAGCATAGTCATATGTGTAGTATTTATGTTACTGGCGAAAAAGAGACTAAAAATGATATGTGAGATGAAATAAGTGTTAAGGAATAAAATGATGAAGCACGGTCAATGGTTTAAGAAGTTAGTGGAATTATTTCATGTTTATCAAGAGTAAAGTTTATAAGTAATTTAATGGTACTATGGAATAAAGAAACATCAAAGGATTGTTACACTATTGTTTTTCCTTAAGTATTTGAAAGTATATGTTGAATGGTACCAGTAACCATGAAAGGTTGTTCAGATATTTTTGGAAAGCACATGATATGTGCATAATGAAGGTATTAAGAGATAATGAGATTTTTGATAGTGTTAATGAGCTCATGACTGATATAAGAAAAAAGTAATATCATGGTTTGAGTATATAGATTTTTTTTGGATTTTGGTATGCAGAAAGAGTTAACATTTGACAACATTCATGTTTTCACTAAGTTTCTTTGGCAATTCATGTTATTATCATTGTATAAAGGGAATACATGATTAAGGTATTAACATGTTTGGAATATGACAACTAAGAATTTCTAAATGGATATGGGAGATAAAATTTCTATTGATTTAGTTCACCTCTTTCTAATGTTTTATATATTTAGTTTTTGGAAGGGTTGTAAACTATTTCTGGATAGTATAAGTATCTTTTGTTTTACTTTCGTTAGATTAATTTATTATCTCACTATAGGTGGACTTATGCTTATTTGATAACATGTTTTGACATTTTTTTTGAGACATATGGAATGACCTATCATCCTATCACATGAACATATTACACTTTAAGAATAACAATTTCAACGTCATTTCTTTAAGAGATGAAGTGGAAATTGTTCAAGGCATGAATGATGGTGAGATTGTACCAAAATCAAGTAAGTATTTATAATCATGAAAAATTATTCAACTTTAGGAAAAGGATCTAGAAAACCAAAAAATTTATCCATGTACCTTCTTATCAGAGGAACCAGATGGTCCCTTAAATCATTACAGATTTATGTCTTTCTGGTAGCTAACTTTTTCCAAACCACATTCTCTATCACAATAGATGAAAACATGATGGTCAGATTTCTCTTATATATCAATGCTTTCACTTCTTACCTATGTTCTCATATGTGGAAACCCAGTGAATAGTTAATTTGGGTAATCGTTATGTTTCTAAATTTCCTTTTTGAAATGAAGTTTTAGTATTCCTTTTTACGATGTGGGTTTATATGAATGAAAATTTCATGTAGTAAACCATTAATAACCCCAATGATTTTTGAGGGAAAAATTCATTTTAAGGGGGGTAGAATGTGACACCCCGAGAATTTATGAGATGGATTCTTTTTAATTTCATCGATGTCTTGTTTTTTACGCTAAACCAAGATTATCTTCTGTTATAAGCAACAATGTATTGACTTGCAGTTTATGCAGTACTATTCTTGGCTTTAGTTTCACATAATTTCAAGTTCCTTTGACATAATTCATTTCATGAAACACTAAGTAAATATTTTGTTAAATGTATAAATGAACAATGTTTGGATTATTTTATGAAAAACACAAAATGAATCTTTCACTACACACAACACTGACTTATCTTGTGTTACATGAAAAAGTGACCTTCCTCGATAACTTGCATTGTACGCAATTCCAAGTTTCACTAAACAATGATATATTATTAAAATATTATTATTTAATGGGATATAAACTAGATTTTATAAATATTATTAACCAAATTTTTAATTTTATATAACATTATAATTCATATAACACATTTTCTAGAACATTATATGAGAACAAAATCAATTTTTTGGATAAAAGAAGTATTTTTAAAAAATGCAGTTTTACTGCTTTTTGACAGCGCACCAATTTTAAATCTAGTTTTTGAACCTTTATAAGTTAAATTTGACAAAAAAAAACTTATTATTTGTAAGAGGGACTTAAAAATATACTTTTTTTTTATTTTTGATATTTTTCTAATAAAATTAAAATTTTGATGAATAGTAAAAAACACTACATTTTAATTCAAAACTTCCTTTTTATCTAATTTATTTGTATAGTTAGATTATCTTCTTAATTATTTTTAAAGTGTAATTGGTTTATATTATTATAATTTAATCCAATTTCATTCATTATATGTAATTTAACATTTAAATAGGACATAAACACTTGTCAATCTTTTGATAATTATTACTTCTTAAAAACCTGCTTGTTGGTTTTGAAAACACGAATTGATTTTAAATTAATCATTGAAAATTATGTGTTTTGAATTTGGAAAAATTGATTCCATATTTTGAATTAAGAGATTCAAATTTTTTAAATAGGTAGCTTTTATTTTTTGACATTATGAATAGTAACTTCAGTAAATATTTTATTTACCATGGTGAAAGGGTAAATCTAGTAAATAAGGGTAAAAATAATATTATAATAATATTAAACTACACTAACACATGTCCTAAACCTATTTTATGATGTATTTATGACCATGGGTATCCTTTAGTAGATTTTGGGACCCCATGGTTTCACTTGGATGTGATAATTACATTTTATAATAATTAAATTAAATTAAATAAAATTATAACATAAACATATATCTTTTACGAAATCGATTTTAATATAGGGTTATATAACTGAAATATCTGTATATAAATAGTCATTAGAAATATAAAAAAATTTCCTACATCATGGTATTTAATTTATAATTTCTAGACCTTTGATAAATATAATTATTTATGACACAATTATGATGTAGTGATTACCTCATTAATGAATGATTCAAATAAATGAATTCATAAATATTAAAATAAATTTAATTTGAACATTTTAATGCCATACACGAATTTTTTGGATGAAATTTACATATTAGGGATAATTTATTCCATTTTTTTTTGAAGGAATACAGTTGTTTTTAATTTTTAAAAAATTCAAGTATGTATAGACTTCAAAATTGACATTATTCATAACTTAAAACATAAAATATTTTATTAAATTATATTAAATTCCTAAAGATCTAATATTTGGATTAATTGTTAATATAAGTCCAAATATGTCATAAAAAACTTTTTTTGGGTCGCTTGACAAGAAATGTAAATTACATTAAACCGCAATGTGTAAATAACATGATATCACGGTAAGATTAAAAAGGGTAAAATAAGGGTTAAAGAAAAAGATAAGGATAAAAAAATATTCAAAACTTGTCTAAAAATTATTGTATGATGGGTATTCGAACCAAAATCATCGTATCTTCGAATTAAATAAGTATTTTACCATTTTAAATATAAATTTAATTTATACTAAATTTATATTTTAGGACTTTACTAAATTGCCCCTCTGCTCTCTTATAAAAGGGAACCTCCTCACTCTACCCTTAACTCCATTTTGAGGCTTCAAGCTCGGCTAAAACCTAAAAATTTATCATATAAACATTCCTAGTTACATTCTAGAGTTACTGGTATTCTCAAAAGACCAACTCTAGTGCCCTAAGAAAAACTTTAAAGGAGACACGTCATGGAAGAGGTAATCTCTTCTATCAATTCTTTTAAATATACTTCTTCTTCTAAATCATCTTATTTTGTTGTTTCATTATAAATTAATATCACAAGTATCAATAATATACTTATATGTTATTATAAATTTGAAACAACTCTATTTCACCTTCCATCCATCCTATGAAAAATGAAATCACCACGCGTGTGTACGTACGACTTACCGTCTCCACGCCGCGGCGTAATTTATTTTTCACAGAATCTTTACTTGGAAGGGTATAATAGTGGAAATAAAAAAATCATATGATTATTATAACATTATAATAATTCTTAAATAATATACACCATCCACTTCAATACCATTTAACAATTATGGGAACGATATCGTCGCTCATGAGTACGTACGACTTACTGTCTCCACGACGCGATGATATTTCTTCTCCGCGTTAACCATTCAAGAATGATTATAAAGTACATATAATAAATAATCATGAAATATGTGACATAATAATAATACTTAATTTATGTAAATATATATATATATATATATGTCATTTACGAACTTCTAATCAGTTTAATAAAGAAAAGAAAACAACATTTATGCGCACACACGGCCTACTATCTCCATGAATGGTGTATTCCATTTCTTTTATCTATATATATATATATACTGAATATATAAAATATATAAATTAATTTTTATATTCTTTGATTCATTAAATCATGATATAAGTAATAATATCAAGAATAACAATTCAAAACACGTATAATAAATAATACGATTATTACCCAAAATGTTGCTTTAACATGTAATTGACAAACAAACGGGTAATATTAAGTCGTAAGTGAATCATATATGATATAATAAATATTATTATGGTCATTTTAAAAGTTAATATAATGTTTAAAACCACTATACCGGATTTTTATACACGCATGGAAGAAATCAGACCTAAGGTAAGGGAAAATTTTGCAATCTCATTTTTATCTGAGATTGTTTATACATAAGTATTTAATGGGGGTATATTTATCATCCATGTTCAGGTTTTCAAAAAATGTTTTCATAAAATGTTTAATATTGTTTTATGTATGTTTAGAGTCATTTTTACCCATTTTTTAATTTTACAACATGGTATGGAAGGAATTTGTTTTTACTATATGAGGTACTTTTTGACTTTTTCTACAAAAGTATGAGGAGAATGTTTTTTTACATATACGGCATGAACATGTTTTTATGCTTTCATAATGCATTATTTACATGAATTTTCCTTTAAAATATTTCAAGTTTATTTTCAATTATTATATTTTGTTTTAAAATTTCACGGCATTTTTATAAAAGAAAACGTTTTTGAAGAAGAAAGGATATTTTCCTTAAGAATTAAGTTTAAGTGTTTTATCAAAATTATTTTCCATATCAGATGACAAAGGGTATGTATCTATCTATATTATTACATTTATTTTATTGTTTTTATGATGGAATTATTTTTATGATGTCCATTTATCTTATATGGATTTTGTTATGATGAAATGATGTTTAAGAATCCCATTTTATTTCATGGGTTATTCAATGATGAAAGATTTATGTTTTGTGGAACATGTAAGAATGATTTTTTTATGAGATGGGTGGGACCTATATCTTCCTCAAATGCTTTGGGTAAATATCTATATATCATCAGATGTATATTACTGGAAGAAAAAGTAAATCCAGTTCAGTAATCTTGGGCTTTAATGACAAGTAAATCTTGTTTAGTAATACATGGCTAGAACGACAAGTAAACTTGGTTCAGTAATTGACTATGTCAACTATGATGGTCTTAGATGAATTTACTTGGATATAATGGAAATCATATTATATGTTTATTAGTTTTCCACAATTACATTTTTTATTCCAATGCTATTCTATCAAGGTTAATGTTAATTTATTATCCATGCCTTACGTACTGTCTAGATTTATTTCATGAATCACGATTTTGATGTTTAAAATTTATGTTCATGTTTTTATGTTCAAATGTTTATGGTTTGTTTTATGTCCTCTGTGATGAACATTACTGAGTATTTGAGCTCACCCTTTTTTAGGTTTTCTTTTCCCCATGATATAAAGAAAGGATTTAGGTTGGAAAACAAAAGGGGAAAATCTTTATAGTAGATGTTGAAGATCTTTCACCAAGTTAGAAGATTATGTTCCAAGTTCCCAAAGACACTAAACTAATATGGTCTTTGGGAATATTTTTGTTTCACTTATTAAGTATTCTTCCAAAGAAATGTAATTTCCATGTACTTCATGCTTGGGAATTTATAGTTGGTATCAGATCGAAGGTTTAGTCAACCGTAGGAAACTAAGATGTGAAATATTTTGTGAGATCCCTAGAAGTATTTCTAAGTTATGTCTATGGATGTTCCTAAGGTTAAGTATAACTATAGATTATAGTTCTCTAATTATGGTAATTATCATGATTAACCTAGGATTAAACCAAATATTTTAGAGATTGAAAGCAATCCTCCATGATAATGTTGTTTTCTTTGTATGATTTTTTCCTCTCACACTTTTCTTTTTGGGTTTTCTAAAATTGTTGGAAATAGGAGGTTTCATGTTAATGGAAAATATTATGGAAAATGGAATGATATTATTAATGAGGAACCAAATGAAACAAGATTTGTAAGGGGAAACATCGTTATATGGATAATCAGCAATCTCATAATATGATCAATAATCTCAACTTGTTAAGTTTTCTGACCTAGATAATAAGAGAAAGATAGAGTTTCATGATGATCATAAGGGAAAGAATGTTCAATTTTCCTCATGTAAATCATGTGGTAATAGGAATAAATGAGAATTTTTCAAAGGAACTGAAAGATGTTTTGGGTGTTTAAAAGGACACAAATCTAGTAATTGTAATGGAAAAGTTTCAGTTAACACAATAGACAAAGATAATGTTATTGCTTAGACATCAACAAATGTTAAATGTTTTAAATGTGGATTGAATGAGAATTATGAAAATAGATTCCCTAAGGGAAAATCTAATGAAGAGAATCAGTATAGTTATATGGTTAGTACTTATGTTTCTGATGATGAAGAGACTACAAATGATATGTGATATAAATGAAGTGCTAAGGAATAAAATGATGAAGCTCGGTCAGTGGTTTAATAAGGTTGTTTAATGATTTCTTGTTTATCAAGAGTAATGTTGTATTAGTAATTTAAGGGTACTATGGAATAAAGAAACATCTAAGGATTTTTACACTATTTTTTACCTAAGTATTTGAAAGTATATGTTAAATGGTACCAGTAACCATGAATGTTTATTTAGATATTTTTGGAAAGAACATGATATATGCATAATGAAGGTATAAGGAGATAATGAGATGTTTGATAGTGTTAATGAGCTCATGACTGATATAAGGACAATTTTTTATCATGGTTTGAGTATATATATATTTTTTGGATTTTGGTATGTGGAAAATGTTAACTTTTTATATCATTCATGTTTTCACTAAGGTTCTATGGAAATTCATCTTATTATCACTCTTTAAAGGGAATAAATGATTAATGTATTCACATGTTTGGAATGTGAAAGCTATGAATTTCCAAATGAGATGTGAGAGATAAAAGTTATGTTAATTTAGTTCACCTATTTATAATATTTTATATTTTTAGTTTTTGGAAGGATTGTAATCCGTTTATAGATTGTATAAGTTATTTTCTGGTTTACATTCGTTATATTAGTGTATTATATAACTATAGGTGGAATTATTCGTATTTAGTAACCTATTCTAATATTTTTATTGAGACATATGGAATAACCTATCATTCTATCACATTATCTTCTAACACTTCAAGAATGAAGAATTAAACTTCATTTCTTTAAGAGATGAAGTGGAAATTGTTCAAGGCATGAATGACAATGAGATTGTACCAAAAATCAAGTAAGTATTTATTATGATGAATAATTATTAAACTTTAGGAAAATAATTTGGAAAACCAAAAATGATATGCAAGTACCTTCTTATCCAATAAATCATATGGTCCCTTAAATCATTATAGATTTATGTATTTTTGGTAGTTAACTTTATCCAAAACTTATTATCTATTATTATCCATTAGAATTTGATGGTTATATTTCTCTTCTATATCAATTTTTCATTTCCTACCTATTTTATCTTATGTGGAAACACAGTGAATAGTTAATTTGGGTAATCATTATGTTTCTAACTTTCCTTTTTGAAATTATGTTTTTGTATTCCTTTTTATGGGGTGGGAATCTATGAATGAATCATTTATGTAGTAAACCATTTATAACCCCAAAGAATTTCGAGGGAGAAATGCATTTTAAGGGGGCAGAGTGTAACACCTTGATAATTTATGAGAATGATTCTTTTTAATTTCTTTGATGTCTTGTATTGTATGCTACACCAATATTATCTTGCGCTATATGAAACACAATATTAACTTATAGTATACACAACACTATTCTTGGTTGTGTGGCACACAATTTCAAGTTCCTTAGATAGAATTTATTTCATATAACACTAAGTATAGATTTTGTTCAATGTATAAATGGGCTAAGTAAGAATTATGTTATATAAAACACCAAAGGAATCTTTCACTACACACAACACTGACTTGTCTTGTGTTACACGTAAGAGAGACCTTCCTCGATAGCTTGTGTTGTACGCAATACCGAGTTTCACTAAAAAACGATATATTATTAAAATATTATTATTTAATGGGATATAAACTAGCTGTTATGAATAGTATTATCCACATTTTTAATTTTATATAACATTATAATTCATCTTAAACATTTTATAGGACATGATATGAGAACAAAATCAATTTTTCTGATAAAAGAAGTATTTTTTTTAAATGTAGTTTTACCACCATTTGATGGCTCACTCATTTTAAATTTAGTTTTTGACACTTTTATAAGTTAAATATGAAAAAAAATAAACTTTTTATTTGTAAGCGGGATATAAAATTATACTTTTTTTTTAATTTTTGATATATTTCTAATAAAATTAAAATTTTAAAGAAAACTAAAAAATACTAAATTTTAATTTGAAACTTCCTTTTTATCTAATTTATTTATATAGTTAGATGATATTTTTAATTATTTTTAAAGTGTAATTAGATTATATTTTTATAATTTAATCTAATTTTGGTCATTAGAAGTAATTTTACTTTTAAATTGGACATAAACACATGTCAATATTTCGATAGTTATTACTTCTTAAAAACCCACTTTTTGGTTTTGACAACAAGAATTAATTTTAAATTTGTTACTGCAACTTCTGTATTTTGAATTTGGGAAAATGGATTCCATATTTGTAATCATAAGATTTAATTTTTTTTTAAATAGGTACCTTTTATTTTTTGAATATTATGAATAGTAACTTCAGTAAATATTTTATTTACCATGATTAAAGGGTAAATCTGGTAAATAAGGGTAAAAATAATATTATAATAATATTAAACTACCCTGACACATGTACTTATCCTATTGGATGATATATTTACAACCATGTGTTTTCTTGGGTAGATTTGGGGGCCCCATGGATTAACTGGGATGTGATAATGACATTTTATAATAATTAAAGATAATTATAACCTAAACATATATCTTTTACTAAATTGAGTTTAATATTGGATATATAATAGATATATATTTCAATAAATAGTAATTATAAATAAAAAAAATATTTCCTACATCATGGTATTTTATTTATAATTTTTAGACATTAGATAAATATATTTATTTATGACACAATTATGATATAGTGATTACCTCATTAATGATAGATTCAAATAAATGAATTTATAAATATTAAAATAAATTTAATTTGAAAATTTTCATGCCATCCATGAATTTTATGAATTAAATTGTCATATTATTGATGATTTAATTAATTTTTTCGAATTAATAAGGTTGTTATGAATTTTTAAAAAAGTCATGTATGTATAGTATCCAAATTTGACATAATTCATAACTTAAAACAAAAAATAGTTTATTAAATGATATTAAATTCCTAAAAATATAATATTTTGATGAATGTTAAATATAAGTCCAAATATATCATAAATAAGTTTTTTTGGGTCGCTTTACATGATATTTAAATTAAATTAACTCACAATGTGTAAATAACATGATATCACGGTAAGATTAAAATTGAAAAATAAAGGTTAAAGCAAAAAGATAAGGATAAAAAAATATTCAGAACTTGTCTAAAAAGTATTGTATGATGATTATTCTAACCCAAATAATATTTTATTATAATTAAATAAGTTTTTTCACAATTTTAAATATAGAATCAATTTATAATAAATTAATATTTTAGGACTTTCCTAAAATGCCCCTCTCCTCTCTTATAAAAAGAAACCACCTCCCTCTTCTATTAAATCCATTTTGAGAATTAAAGCTTGAAAAAACCCTTCCAAATTATCTTTTAAACTTTCATAGTAACATTTTATAGGTACATTTATCTTCAAGATCGGCCAAACCCTGCCAATTTCTCCTCTCCACTTCCCTAGAGACATCCTAGAGGTCCTGGTCTTTTTCAAAGACCAATTTTAGTGCCCTAAAAGAAGGTCTCAAAGAAGCACTTCAAAGAAGAGGTAATGTCCGTTACCGATTCTTTCATCTTTATTTCTTCTTCCACTTCTTATTCTTTAGTTGTTTCATTATGAAGTAATAACATCAGTATCACTCATATAATGATATGTTATTATAAGTATGAAACAACACTATTTCACCATATATCCATCCTACGGAAAAAGAAATCACCGCGCGTGTGTACGTACGGAATACCGTCTCCACGCCGTGATGTAATCTATTTTCCACCACCACCTTACTTGGATGGGTATAATGGTTTAAATAATGACTATATATGACTATTATAAAGTGATATTGATTCTGAAATAGTATACATATACTCCAATACAATTCCACGATCATAGGAACGATATCATCACTCGTGCGTACGTACGGAATACCGTCTCCCCGATGTGATGTGACTCGTTCTAGATGATCTTCATTTAATAATGATTATATAAATGAATTTAAATAATGAATATGATATATATTACACTAATACCATTCTGGAAATGAGGTATCTATAACCTAAAGAAAAGAATAAGAATTTATTCGACAAAACACGCATAAGAACAAAAAGTTATAAACACCCGAATAACAAGTAGCAATGAAATATTACTACTAAGAAGCTAAGAATATGACCATATATGATATCATAAAAATAATTATGATTATGGAATAATTAAATAACATTATTTAAATCATTATACAGGAGGTTCGGACACTTACAAAGCAAGTCAGACCTAAGGTAAGGGAAATATCACAATCTCATTTTTATCCGAGATTGTTTATACTTTGGCATTTACTGGGGTGTATTTTATCATCCACATCCACGATTCCTCAATATGTAATATTATTTCCATCCACCTAAAATTGTTTAAATCCAATTTTACCCTTCGGTGAGTTTTTAGTAAAAGATATGAAAGGAATCTTTTGTCGTTTTTCGTACGAGGTACTTATTTGACTTTTCCGAAAAAAGTACGAGAAGAATGTTTTTTTAAAACATTATTTCCAAGAAGCTTCCTTTACAAGTTTTCAAGTTTATTTTTAATCAAATTATTTTAGTTTAGAATTTCATGACACGTTAAGAAAGGAAAGGTGTTTTTGAAGTAGAAAGGATATTTTCCTCAAGAATGGAGTTCAAGTGTTTTAGCAAAATTATTTTCCATATAAGATAATATAGGGTTCTGTTTCTATAACTATTATTACATTGATTTGATTATGTTGTGATGGAATTATTTTCATGAATTCCTTTATCTTATATGAATTGTTTTATGATGTCATGTTGTTTAAGAATCCCATTTTTATTACATGGGTTATGCAATGATGTATGGTTTATGATTTTGTGGCACACATAAGAATGGTATCATTATGATATGGGTGGGACCTATATCTCCCTCCAATGCATTGGGTAAAGATTTTATATCTCATGAGATAGACATGGATAGAACGGTAGGTTATACCGGTTCAGTGAAACAGGACTAAAACGAGGGTGACTCGGTTCAGAAAGGGACTTTGTCCACTATGATAGTCTTGGCAATGAGTCTTGACTAACAAGAAATGATTATCTATGATTATGTGTGTATGCCACAAAGTTTCATGTTTTAAGTTATGATTATTGTGATTACATTTCACTGCCATGATTTATCCCATGTTATGAAATTATGATCTCTTTTGCAGGTTAAGATTTCCAAAAGTTATGTGCTTGTGTATACGATGTGATTGATATTTCTTTTGTTTACCCTTACTAAGAATTTGAGCTCACCCTTTTGTATGTTTTCTTTCCCCAGGTCAGGAAGAAGGTTATTAAGTAGGATATGCCAAAAAGGGACTCTAGATATGATGAAATAAGTGGGAGGCAAAGTTGATGCTTTATGAACCAATTGTTTATGTTTCCCAGTTTCTAAAGACATTATACCTATACGGTCCTTTCGTGGTTTTGTTATATGTTGTAATAAGTATGCTTCAATTTTTAAGTATTAACAATGTATGTAATGTAGGGGTCGTTATAAAAACCTTATGCTAAGACAGTTTATTGAATGAGTAGGTATACACAAAATACCCAAATAATTTGGAAAAAATTTATCTCATTGGACATGTCAATGCATCATAGGGCCATTTATAGTTGATACCTACCCATTACTTTCATATTTTTAATGTATTATTTATATATTTAATAAATAATTTAATAATTAATCAATATACCATATCAATCAATAAATATCCATATTAAATTGAGAATACAGAACATTAATATTCCCCTAGTAAATGAAATAAAATCTTAATAAGCTTCCATCAACTAACACCATATATTAAACTAGTATAATATTAGTACAATATAAAATTAGTATAAATGATACTAAATATATTCATAATTATGAAAACATGGACATGAATGAGAAAAATAATGTTTTCTGAATAATATAGAGTTATAGAGAACATAATCACAAGAAAGTGAATGGTATAAAAATAATGTATAGTCCATAAATTGGAAAAGTATGATAGAAGACCATCAAATCATAATAAATGAAGGTTTTAAATTAATTAAATTATATTTAGAATTATTTATTAAAAATGAATTGAAACATTTAAAACAAATTTCCTTAAATATTTTGCAACTTTCCTATAATAAATAAAGTTATAAATCATTTACAAAATTCATCTAAAACTTTTAGAAATTAAAGAATTTAAATTTTAATATAAAAAATAAACATTGATTGAATAATGGAATTTTTTTCTTTTAAAGAACTATATAAATCTTTATATGAAGATAAATAGAGACTAACGACCATAGAGGTGGTAAAATTCATTCACATAGTATATGTAAAAAAAATTCATTTCACACCTTAGTAAAAAGTAAAATATTATTTGTATGAATTTTTTTAAATTGATTCATTTTATAAAGATTTAAAAAACATAAAGGTTATAGAAAAAACATTTTAAAATAATCTAAAATTAGATAAAATATCTGTTAAATATTTGAATAATATTGATGTTGAAGAGAAGTATTCCTAAATAAAGAAGGCAAATAAGGCGTAATTTTCTTAAAATTATTATATCAAAAAAAATTATTTCCTAAGAGGAAATTTTGGATGGCAAAAATGAAAATACTAGAAATAAAAATATGAGAATAAAATATATTGGGTTGAATAAATAAATTCCATATGATTATTATAACATAATTTTTAATAGGAATAACCTAAATAAGAGTTATTTTGTAAAATAAAAATATACATATTTAATAAATTTTGAATAAAAACCCCTTAAAATATAACATTTGAAATTAACATTAAATACCTAAATAAATAGGAATTATTTAAATAATATATCAAAGGGGTGGTATATACACCATACAATATAAAAATATTTACCATTGTTTTTTTCTTATTCGGATTCATTATATCCTCCGGAATGTAAATTTTAATTTTTAATACCTTTTTAATAAAATTTTATTCTATATTATATTTTTGGATCCTTTTATAGTTATTTGTCATCTATTCATTGTAGAGTTCTTTCATACATCAACCACTTAAGGTTGTTTGATCACTTTTTCCAATACTACTTCAGTATGCTGACCACTGTCAAACTTGATATGAAATTGTTCCCTTATAAATAGAATATTAATAATGTCAAGAATATAATTTTTATTCAATTTATACAATTTTATAACCAACCATGAAAATAATTAATAGAAAAATAAAATACACTATTCATGGAGGTGACATTTTCATGTACACATGATGAAATTTTCATTTTCCTAAGGGTTGTAAAGAAAATTAAGTATATAATGATAAGTATTTCCAAAATAATATTTATATCATAAATATAAAATTAATTAATTAAATTTACCCTCATAACCATCCATGCATGGAAGTGAATAATGATTAATCACATTGCTTCAGGGAGGTGATATTCTACACATATGTATGAGTGATTTTACCATTTTTCAACAGATATAAGGGTAAGAAGCAAGTTTCTATATCACCAGTCCATAAAAATAATTATTTCATAAATTTTATATAAATACACCTTAAATACATCATAAAAATCATCCATTAATGGCAGTTATGGAAAAAAATCACACTGGTTCATATAGGTGGTATTCTACCCATACACACAATTGACATTATCAGTTTCCATTGGATGGAAATGTGGTATGTAACAGTTTTCCCTAAGAATAATAAAAATTATGTATATTAATGATACTAAATTCATTATTTTAGGATGGATATAATATATTCTAAGTAGGTATAAGAAGAAATAAATTCAAATTATTCAGTTAAGATGATTACCCCTCCTTTGGGAAACCTTCTTTTACTAACAATTTAATCCTTATTTAGGTGATATTTTTTGAGGGAAAAACCTCTAAAACATGTGGAGGGTTTTAAGAAGGTATTTGGGTAGGTATTAGTTTATATAAATTTATTAAGAATGTGTGAATAATATAGGAGAGTAGTTTTCCCTTTATAAGTGAGGTTGATGGAAACTTGTGATTATTCTAAACATTAAAATAATATAAAGTAAATTTCATAGTAATTTCTCCCCAATATGAATAAATTTAGAAGTTTATATGAGATAGGGTAAAAATATATTCATCCAGTGGGATTTAGAAAAAATAGGCCATTTTAACAAATATTAATATAGTTTAACCCCTACTAGTCTTGTTAACCCATACAATAATATTGAATTTTCTCTTCAATTATTATTAATTATGAGTAAAAATAAAATTGAAATCATTATAAAATTGAACCAATTAATTATAAATACAAAATAAAATTTTCAGTATTCCATTTTTTGAAGTGGAATAAATTTAAATTAATGTAGGAATGAAAAATGCAATGAAAAACTCTTTTTTGAAAAATGATTATTATAAACACAAAAAGGATTTTACACAAAAATGAAGTATAATTTTAATTCCTATGGAATTAATTGAATATTTTCTAATAAAATGTGGCTTATTTTACTTAAAAATTAATCAAAAACGAGATTTAACTTTGAAATTATAGAATTAAATAAAACAACCAAAAATAGACATTTGTTAAGTCATCACATTAATTAAATTTTTAAAAAGTTAAAAATATATGTCTAATTTATTAAAAAATATTTTTAAATGAATTTTATTTCTTATTAAATATATATTTGGTCTTAAAAAGGTTTAATAAAATATTAAGTTGTTTTTATATCCTAATAATTTCAAAAAGTGACATTTTTTGTGAAATCAGTACTTTTTTACTATTCAACCAAAAATCAACTATTTTTGAAAAATATCTAATATTCACCATAATCCATTTTGACATGATGAATTCAAAAATGAAATTCATTTTATAAAATTAAAATTATTAAATTTTTTAATTTAAATATTTATAATATTCTTGAATAAAGTTATGTGCATTAGGCTATATTTTATTTAAAAATAAATATTAAATTTCTATAATTGAAGATCGAGTGTTACATTCTTCCCCCTTATAAAATTTCATCCTCAAAATATATATAATGTGAAATAATAAAAAAATGTGGGTATTTATTCATCATAACTTCATCATGTTCCCATAATACCTCTTATATTTTGTGATTCTCCATAGTACCTTTACCAGCAATGTCATTTGATTCTAAAACACTTGTTCTATAGTTTAAAAAATTCAGATTGAATCATCAAAATAAGATAAATAATTATTCAACTATTTTTCATCATAGGTGAGTAAATGAATTTTAGTCTGTGTTGGGTCCTAAAAAAATTGCAAATGAAATCAAAATAATCCCCTCAGAATTAGAAAAAGAAGGATAACAAATTTAACGAAAGATTGAAGGAAAAACATTGAAGGAAAAAATAGCGGAAGTAAGAAAGGATTACATGAAGTGTAAATCCTTCATAGAACACCCCTCTACATGGTGATAAACTTCATTAGGTGCCTACATGAGCTAAATAGTTCATGATATGGAGATAGGTATGCTAGATTCTGCTAACAAAACTAAAATCTTCTACAGGAAGAAGGCGGAGAGTTCCACCCCACAAATGATGACCTCCCATGAACTAAAATGGTTAATAAGAAATAGAAATACTAATATATCCTTGTGGATGAAACAAATTCATTAACGAGACTAAGTTGATGATTTTATCCCCACAAATGATGACCATGTTCCCCTGAAGACTAAGTCATCTGTAGGTCGGGTATCTCCCATCAACTTTCGTAAAAGAGGGCTTGTGGTCTCATCATAGATGACCAACCACTCTGGTATCTAGTTCCTCTAATTATCTATAAATATAACTTGAATAGAACTGATTTAAGGATAGAGGAATCTATAGATCAACTGATGTAGATATTGATAGATTCAAAAGTGATTGAATCCTTCGACGATTTCATATAGTTGAAACACGCCACATAACATTAAAGATGATAAAGTAAATCAATTGGGAGCCCAAATACTCAACATCCTTTTTAGACATACTTCTCGAAAAGTGAAAAACCAATGGAACCTTTGAAAATAGGAAACCCGCATAGAAAAAATCAATGTTGGGGGAACCCTTCCCAATATAGAAAATAACTACACAGGAGGAACTTGATCCTGCATAGCACCATGCTACGTGGCTGAAACCCTGCCCCACGTAGAAAATCACTATGATGGTGGAACTCAATCCCACGTAGAACGATGCTATGTAGCTAGAACCCCACACCACATATAAAATCAATACGTGGGAGGAACTTGATCCCATTTAGCACCATGCTACGTGGCGGGAACCCTGAACCACATAGAAAATCACTTTGTGGGATGAATTCAGCCCTTCATAGCTCCATTCTATGTGGATGGAACCTGGCCCTATGTAGAAAAGTACTACAATACTAAAATCATGTATTCATACCAAAATGGTATGTGGACACCCCCCATACCTGTAAATCACTACATTATGCGGTGGGAAGACCATCCTACATAATAACATGTTATGCAGAATGGGGTATCCTGGGGTGTTCCACTATCAGGATCCAATCACTCCCTTATGTCATGCCATTAGTTCCTATAGTTCCCTCTCTGTGAACCAATCCTGTTGAATCAGTCCAAGACCTCTTCCAAATCCACCGGACATTTATGATAAAACCAATAGGTACATTAGTATTCCCTTTTGAGTTTATATACCCATGTTAAGAATAATCACATGGGTAATGTCCATCATGAAGTGGACCCTCAGAATGCCCCCAAGTTTATATTCCCATAGTAATGCAGGTTCTATTCTTGAGATACCCACATAAACCTCACTGCTCTAGGGATTGAAAGGAGCTTTTGGATTTTCCCATTGATGAGGTCCAGTACTGAAAATTTCTTTCCCTCTGAGAACCATCCAAAAGGGAACTCCTCTTGAGGTAAGCCCCTTGGCTTTCTTGTAAGAGGTTACACTATTTCTCATTTTCACCTCATCTAGGGATATATCTAGATAGATCTACAAATATGACTATCCCGGATATCAAAACAAGATAAGAAATAGAGACACATGAAACACCCCCCTCTCTCCCACTTTGGGATCCCGTGTCATCCATCAACTTATGATGCAGGATGTTCGGTCATCAGATCTACTACCTCCTCTTTTTCTCACACTGAGCATGAACCACATTGTCCTAGAGGTGGGTATAAATAATTACATCCACAAAATCATAAAACAAACCACACATTCCTTCTCCATATATGTAATCCCCAACTTCAATCTAAATGGGCCTTGTATTTGGTATAATCCCCATTCAATTCCCCTCAAATGGGAAGACTCCATGCATAAGCCCCAATCATTCCCCCCTTTGACTGGACTCCTCTAAGGAGAGACTCCCAATCAAAAAAAACTATAAGGGTTTTCATTATAAAATAACATGTATACATTAGATGCCTCTTAGTGGTACAAATCCCAAACTCAAATCCAACCTAACATTATTTGGGATATATTCCTAGTAGGGTCACATCTATCTCGAGAGACCACATCTCTTCTAGATCTGTTAGGCCACCTCAGGGTATGTCCCATACCATACATGACTAGGAAGCCTTTCTCCAAGACATCCTTGTATTATGATGATAAAAACCTGTTCATTTCCATGTCACACAACCTTAAAAGTCATTATGTCCAGTTAAGAAACACAAAACTACGTGTGTTCTGATTCCTCTCATGAGGATATATAAGAAACCCCTTCTATGGGTTTGATCTTGACATCACATTAGTTATCATCCCCCTGGATGAAGATAATATTGATAGATCCATCCCATGTAACTTAAAACCTATGGTGTCTTAGATAATGGTCTAATAATCCCCAATCTATCCATAAAAGGGTCATGTTGATGGAGAACCTCAGATACATATAGATATCCCCATTGATGGAGAACCTTGGATACATAAAAATGTTTCTGAACCCAATTGTATTCATGAAACATCATGACCAAGGGTCAATATGTAGACACAATATTGGGAATGAACCTAGGATTTGTGAACATATGAAAATGACTTAAATATATAAGAGAGTCCTAGAATATGAAATAGTTTCCCCCAAAAGTGTATCTTGATCCTGATTTCCCATCCCCTCAACCAATGTGAGCTTGTAAGTTTCTTTTCCCATTTTACTCAATGTGTTACTGCCTTTGGAATGTAATTATTTTAATTGTGTATATAAGTGCCATTGGATATTTCAGCCTCCACAAACAAAACCTATTGGAGAACATCAAAATACCTTATATCTAACATCAATGATTTATGACCATTAAACCCCCTACAATCAACCATTTAGGACACAAAAACGTCTTCAATGAAAATAAAAATGTTGAAACTGATGTGAAAAGACTCTAGTGACAAAATAATTAGGTTATAATCCATCAAGTCCTTTTCTTTTCATCTTCAGGTGAAACAAAAATGTTGAACCTAACTTGAATCCTTAACAAAGGTGGTGGTTTTACCCTGCGATATACCCCTCCCACATCCAAAGTGGAATAGGTCTAGATAAGACCATCAATTACACATGTGATCATGATATTCTAATTTGAAAAGGGTTTATAATATGTACTTGTCACACATATTTCAAGAAATTTATAGAGCTTCCTTTAATGTAAGGACATCTCGACAATTTTCTCAAATAGGCATGTCAGTGACCACACAGATAGTTTGGTCCTCGATGAAGTACATGACTCCATCTACCACTCAGCATCTTCAACATTGGGTTTCAAATGCACTGGTCCGAGAGTACCATCAGAACGATACCCTCCCCACCTAGGAGGTAGAAAAGAAGGCCCTCCCGGCCATGAAGCATCGTTAGCCATCAAACCAGTGATGGTCAGTGGCCCAGAACAAGGTAGATCCACTGTGTCCAACCGTTTCGGGTGCCTATACCTAGAACATGACATTGAGTGCCTATATTACATTAGGCATTCAGATGAAGTCATCAGCAAATATTTCATCCCTACAGCATAGGGGTCCCACTAAATGTCCCTTGCCAAAAATTATCATCACCCATGCGAGGTAGCCAGGTATCGTTACCCTAAAGAGGATATCTCTACGATGTACCCTTCTGAATTCCAATGAACCTAAGTCCCTCAAGTGTCCCACTAAGGGTGATGATCAAATGATCAAGAACATATTACCACCCTCATTCCTAAGGAAGAAATCCAATATAAAAATATGACCTCAAATTATGGGAAGACATATATTCCTACTCCCTCTTATGATGCCCACCAGGTAAATACGGTGGCACACTATGATAAAGAAAAAAATCCCTAGCAATGATCTTTAGACCCTCCATATGAATAGGGTGGGAAATTATAGGTAGATGAAAAACCCTTCTAATGTATATACTTCCCGTCAACCAAATAGGATGACAACCAGCTATGAATAGGTACAAATTTGTACTACCACCAATGATTCCCATCATCCAAATAGGGCAGCAAACAAGCAGATGCAAATAACTACTCTTGAATAAAAATCCCATCATTCAAATACGATAGAATCCAAATACAAGAAGAGTAAAATTTCTACCAATGAATGTGAAGGTCATCAGTCAAATACGATGGAACTCAAATACAAGAGGATTCAAATTCCTATAGATGCATACTAAGATCGTTTGAAAAATATTGTGGAAAAAATATGAAGAAAATACCTTCTCATACATATGAATCCCATTAGTCAAATATGATTTCAACTAGAGAAAACAACTAGCATATCCCAACTATAAACCATGGGTATACTCATTCATCTACACCCACAGGGGTGAACTATCACTACTCAATGACATAATATTAAAGATTAGAGTAGGAACAAAATCCTACTCTGATATTAAAATGGTAATTTATTCCCATTAAATCCAAATAAATCTCTCAACACATATTAGAAATGTTGGAAAATCAGAAATAAATTCATGGATATATCTTTCACTCTTGTCAAGATGTAATCATGTCTGCAGAATTAGAACGGAGACAGGACTAAAATCCTGCCTCCCCATGTGAGGTGACTCATCCACATAATAGGATGGTCACCTAGGAGTATATATTCATCCCTACTCCCATAAAAGAGTGTCATCAGCCATATTCTATGATAAATGGACAACCGAATCAGGAAAAAACACATCTTCTAACTAGGGGAAACTAGTCCACCATGGAGGCCGCTCAAAGGTTGGCATATATCCCTGTCAGAAATTAGGATGCTCACTATCGTAACCCCATATAAATGTAGGAGTCAATCAAACATGAGTGTGTATATTAAGGCTATCATCCATAGAAAGCGACCTCAATTTCGCACAAGAGTTCACCCAAAAATATACTGCGCCAATGAAAATTGGAAAATGAAGAGCATATTCATGATCCTGCTCTGCTGGAAGATAGAGTTCTTAACTCCATCAAACAATTATCTCTACTGGCTCAAGATCCTATCAATCCATTACCACATTATGGAAGTGGTAGTATCATTTGTGAAGGACCTCCCTGTAATATTGTTTCTAGCTTATTTGAAGGTCCTCCTCAAAGAATGTACCATGTGGGATTACATCATGGGAAACAAATGATTGATCATGAGATCTTATCTCTTGATGGGTATCATGGTATCCCTCCTCATGACTATAAGATCTAACAATGAGAAGGACCCCCCATCACTGTCGTCCACCCTGATGTTCCTCCCCAGGGTATACGCTACATATATTCTCCCTATAGTAAGACAACAAGCTGTGATGGTAGTTCTCACCATGATAGCATCAGGGGTGAAGGTCCTCCCTAAAGTGACATATCAATTCAAAAATAATGTTCTCCCCTTACTATCATCCACCATGAGGGTCCTCCCCAAGGTATTTGCTGAAACAATTCTCCCAACATTCTGAAAAAAAATTATGATGGTAGTCCTTACCATTGTACCATCGGCTATAAAGGTCATCCCTGCAGTCAAGTTCTATATCGGCGAAAGGTCCTCCCCTTACCAAATAGAATGCAAGAAATACCTCATATGTTGAGTCAAATGGAAGGAAAGGTTCAATAATTTCAGATACCTTATCAATAAAAAGATACATCCTTTATCAACCCAGATATGGCATGAGGATACACTCATCTTCTTAACCACCTTCTGATCATTGACATGTAAACAAAACCCCTAAAATCCCCACAAATTTTGATTAAATCATCAAAAAACATCCAATATGGAATGATGAACTATAGGAGTCCCTGGTTAAAGAAAAAAATGATACATTTCTTGTGATAAGATAATTGTCCGAGGCCAACATACCATTCATCTCTTGGCCCACAAACACTTCTTAGTTCGACATACCAAGAGATTTTTATGAATAATGCACATATAACATTTATCTCAATATCATAATGACTCTTCAGCAATTGAAAGTAAAATTCCTACCCTATGATGGGTATACAGACCTTTTCAAAATATTGGGAGAGTTTCATCATCAGGTCTATATGGAAGCCCTTCTGTTTATGTGGTGACCACAATCTGAGAGGCAGAAGGAATATTTTCATCTAAATTGCCTCTATGTGTTTCATAAGTTACATCATCTTATCAGTGACGCACCATCTAGCATTCATATAAGGGGATGGGGAGAGCATGGAGCTTTTCATTTTACCTTACATTGTATTTAAAATAATCCATTAGAAATTATATCCTATAATGTCATTATATCAAGATAGAGATCAAATGAAATCACTATTTAGGAAGGGTGGCGTGTTCAACAAGAACCGTCTTTGAGTAAGTCTCAGAAGCATCCATCCCAATGAGATAATTCCATTGAATGACTCGTGAATCATGAAACTAAGAACATTTAATAGGATTTCCATCTAAGTGAATCTTACAACAAAAAATTTCTATTTTCCTTTGAATTAGGTATTTCAAATGCATAACCGAAATCATACCTAGTGCACACCTGAATGAGAATACACAAGATCAAGAAAGTGACTGTAAAGACCCATAAAATTCCATGTATTTTTTTTTCAAATATTTGGGATTATTAAAAGTTTGTGAAAACTAAAGGAGTTTGATTCCGAGGCCCAGTGTGCACATAATGTTTTTTAAAACTTTTTCTAAGGTACGTTCAGTTAACGTGCGGGCGGCATTTTATATCTTTGGAATTGGTGATCGAATTAAAAATCTGATGGCACCATTGAATTCGCAGCGCTGGGATTAACTTAAGGGAAGATTAACTTAGACTATAGTAGGTAGGGTGTAAACGTTAGTTTTTGTGACTTTTAAAGATTTAATAAAATAGTATAGAGATTGTTATTTTTTTCTACCACATGTTGAGTAGAGGTGGTAGGGACCACAACATATCCAAACATTTAATATGGGATATTAAATGACAGGTTACACTTTGGTTTCATAACCAGCCCTTGCGTAGGGGAACATTAATTACGTCAATTAATGAACCTCATTAATTTCCCTATGCATTACCCACCCTTTTCTCCCTCTATTTAAATGGGGATCAGGGTATAGTTTTTGACATGACTTTTTCAAGCGAGGAACCTATGGCGAAGTGATGCGACACCTTCCACTGATGGAGATGGAAGCTCAGGCAGAAACCAACCAGGATCAATGAACACTAGAAGCTTCATATAAATGTAGAATATTATTCCACCACCCTGATGTATCCAAAGAATCTCAAGGTAGGGGTTTTGTTATTAAATTAGTGTGAAATGTTTCTTTCCCTTATTCTTGAGAAGGATGATAAATCATGGAAGTAATATAGTCTTTTATTATTGAATTAATTATCCCCATTTGAGATAATGCTAACCCGGAGGGCGGGGCCAATCAAACAAGGCTCGGACCCTCTGCTGCTTAATTTCTTGATGTGTTCTTAGCAGGGCAATTTTCAACTCAATGACGACATCCCAAGAGGGCCATAGACACGTCTGGAAGGAATAACAAACCACTAGAGCTCACCCAGTGGCCTGTGGAAGGTCTTCCGGTGCGGCACCAGTGACCGATGCCTACAGAGAAGGCGGTGGCTGGTGCTCGCCGGTCGTAGATGGGGGAGGCGTCGCTCAGTGCTGTGGAGGACAAAGAGGCAGTCAGCTCAGCCAGCCACAAGAATGGGAGGTAGTACACCATTACACACCATTGCGAATGTCGAGACCCGCTCCCTATGGGTCCCACGGGTGATGAGGTGGCACCACATGGTGTCACCCTTTAATAAACCAAATGAATCTTTGAGAAATTTGGGAGGTGTACCATGTGACCCCTGCACGGGTCGCACCTGCTAGCAAGCTGGGTTGGTCCATGGCCCAGCCTAGGTAGGGCCGCATTAGGACCATACCGGGTCGGGTCGGACTCGGACCCAGACCCCTCTCGGACCCCAATACGCTTAAAAGCTCATATCTTGCGAACCAAACATCTGTTTGATGAAATATCTATAGAGCTGGGATCCTTGGAGAGATAAGTCCCTTTTTAGATACTCAAAGAGAATTTTGGAGGAAGTTGGAGTACGAGTAGGTTGGATTGACTACGAATCCAACCTTTCCCTCAACACTAAAATGCCAATAACTTATAGACCAGTCATCCGGTTGATGCGCTATCTATTGTGTTGGAACCCTTATGACATGAAAAATCATTGGGGCAATTATACATGGGACATCATGCTGATTGAAATATGACTGATGGCTTGAGGAGCAGTTTCCCCCAGAGACAAGCATGCTATGAGTGGGAATCCTGTGTCTGGCTGAGATTTGAAGAATGAAGAGCGATTCTGTGTGGATCGGCACCTAGATATTTTGTGTGAATTAGCACCCAATGATTCTTTGTGAATCAGCACCGAGCTATTTTGTGTGAGTCATCACCCAATGATTCTATGTGAATCATCACTGAGCAATTCTATTTGAATCAACACCCAGCGATTCTGTGTGAATCAGCACCCAGGGATTCTATGTGAATCAACACCTATTGATAATATGTGTGTCTTTTGTGGATTAGTACCTATCAATACAATGTTGATCAAAATTAGTTCCTCTTGATAGAGTAAGATGATCTAGCCTTACGAGTAATCATCTGTACTATTTTACTATAGTTATACCTTGTTTCGGATTTGGATTTTTCTTTGTGATTTTCAATTGAGATCATGATTTTGGTTTTCCTTTTTGGAATTCTGAGATAACTTTGGGGGTCTTGGGGTCCCTACTGGGTATTTTTATACTCAAACCTGCACAGGCTTCACCCGTACATTGTTGTGTCTTGTGCTTATGACGGGAAGCCTTGACGAAGACTGAAGGAGTTAGGTATTAATGGTGGATTGAGGTTCTGGTAACATGTGATGTAGAGAGATGAGGAGATGAGATTTACCTACCCTTTAGGTAGGATCCTCAGTGGATGATCTCAAGAGATTTTTTCTATTTTTATTTTGTTGTATCCTTTCAGTTGGGCTTTTATTCCAACACTTTTACTTTCAGTACACACTTTTACTACTGTAGTTTTACTTTGTGGTTGCATCTTGTTGCATTCTTGGGTTGTGTGTTTGTATAGGTTTAAAGGAAATTCATTCCCATTTTAGGGATATGCCTTTCTGGTACTAGTCTCCAACCCCTGTCCTTTGAAAGGAGGGCATGGGGTAGTCACAATAGGGGCCCCAGGGGACAGGTTGTGTCAAAGTGGTATCAGAGGAGTCCGTTCTACTGAAGAACTAGGACTCTAATTTTTTTAAATGGCACAATATTTTAATGTGTTTTGAGTGTGGTTTTTAGTTCAGGGAGTCCAGTGTTGGTGCAGCAACCAATGTATCCATACACCAGGACACTAAATTTTGATTTCTGACACAGTGCATGAAAAAAAATGATTGCATGTGTTTTGGAAATGTTTTTTTACATTGATATATTTTGAGTAAAATCACTAGGTATAAGTTATTAACCATGGAATGCATGTTTCTTTTCAGGATGTCATTACGTAGAAAACAAGCCATGATTCCCAAGAAAGTACACGATGATGACCCACTGAGCGATGAGGCTTTGGTGAAGGGCCCTCTTACTGTGTTGGCACCTTCGGGTGGTGTACAAGCATCACCACCACTCAGAGGGCAGCAGTTGCAACCATCCCCACTAGCAAATGGTGCACGCAGACTTAGCACGTTGCATGAGTTCCAATGAAAGAGGCCTCTAAGGTTTTGAGGTGAGATAGATCCCCATGCAGCTGAGAACTGGTTGGAAGCTATGGCTAGGGTTTTCTGCCTAGTTGGGACACCACCGGAGTAGATGGTGATCCTAGCTGCTAGTATCTTCCTGGGTACGATAAGAATATGGGGGATCCTGATGCTCTAGTTACATAACGAGGAGACCCTCTCCAGGATGGACATTGAGAGCCACTTTATGGTGGAGTTCATACCAGCGACACTACACTCTGTGTGTATCCAGGAGTTGTTGCACTTACAGTAGGGAAGTTTATCAATGGCCTAGTACTTGGCAAGATTCACTGGCCTCTCACGCTACTACACTGACATGGTGTAGGATCCATTCTTCAGGGCCCAGACCTTTGAGCATGGTCTCTGGTGGGAGATTAGAGAATTGACAATATTGATCAATATCATGATGCAGGTTGGAGTGCTCAAGTAAGAATTATTGGTGGATAGATTCTTAGATGAGCAGACACCATTGGTGAGAACCACCATCAGGCAACAGGTAGCTGAGTCATCACCATAAGGTAGTAGGTAGATTACACAGAGGCCCAAGTGGGCTAGACCTTCCATAGGATGACCCCAGGACACAAGGTCAGAGGTGTGGAGATTGTGAGGCAAAGGGGGTCAGCTAGGAAGAATATTGTGCTTCACGTGCGGCAGGCAGGGCCACATGGCTCGCGACTGCTTGACCCACCATACTGACGATTAGATGATGGTAAAGGAACTGCCGAGGCAGCGGCTGAGGTTAAAGCAAGGAGGTCTATAGGGTGGAAGACGTGGAAGAGGATCATGTCGTGCAACAAGTTGTGGACAATAGTTTGAGTTTCTATCAGCACCACCCCCAGGTGGTCCACCCCGACCACAAGGAACAGGTGGACAGAGGTGAGCTCAGCTACAGGCGGCATAGGCCTACTACCACGACACTCCAAAGATGATTATAGGTATGATCTGTATCTATTCCACCATAGCTGCAGTACTTATAGACACTAGTTCTAGTCACTCTTTATTTTCCATGACACTTTTTTGGGGCTTGAAGATTCCAATGTAGCCGTTGGCTCGATGTTTTGGATTAGATACTCCTACGGGAGAGGATTCAATGATTACGCACTAGTGAAGATAGTGTGAGCTCACTGTAGGAGGTGAGAGATTCGACCGAGATATCCTAGTAGAAGCATCAAGGCCTTACAAAATCATCTTGGGTATATAATGGCTATCTACATTCCATTCTTAGAACGACTATTTTAGGTGCAAATTATGTTGTGTTCTGGACGATGGGGTCTAGTTTTCTTTCACCAGTGAGAAGGAAACCATTGCAACATAGGATGGACTATCTCAAAGGAGAGCACAGCCAATTACTCCTCAGTTGGCTAGCCTCAAACTCATAGAAGTTGACATGAGGAGTCTGAGTTATCCTGTAGTGGTGGACCAGTATGCTGATGTCTTCCCTGATAATGTTCCAGGACTACCTCATTGCTGAGAGTTATACTTTCATATCGACTTGTACTAAAGGATGGAACCGATATCTAAACCAGCATATCGGATGGCTCCCGTGGGGCTTCATGATATGAGGGTATAGTTGGAGGACTTGTAGAGAAAATGGTTCGTAAGTCCCAGTGTTTATCCATAGGAATCCCTAATCTTGTTTTCCAAGAAGGCGGATGGGGGTCTAAGGATTTGTGTGGATTATCAGCACTTGAATTAGGTGACCATGAATGATAAGTATCCTCTACTAGGGATCAGTGATCTCTTTTACCAGCTGAAGGGAGATCGTCGGTTTTTAAAGATAGATCTCAGATCAAGATATCACCATCTCAAGGTACGGGATGGGGACGTACTGAAGACAACCTTCAGATGTCAGTATAGACAATACGAGTTCTTGGTGATGCATTTTGGAATGTCTAACACTACAACAATGTTCATGGGGCTCGTGAACATGATATTATATCCATACCTTGATCTCTTTATGGGGGTCTTCATTGATGACATCTTGATATACTCGGTGTTAGAGGAGGAGCACACCATGCACCTGTAAATAGTTTTGGATACACTCTAAGAGCACCCGATTTATGGAAATCTCTAAAAGTGACAGTTCTGGATATGGGAAGTCCACTTCATGGGGCATGTTATCTCAGATTTTGGATTCATAGTGGATCCTGAAAAGATATAGGCAGTGATTTCTTGGGAGCCACCCAGATGTGTGACCGAGGTGCAGAGTTTCTTGGGATTGGATGGGTATTACTGGAGGTTAGTACCTCACTTCTATAGAGTAGTGGCACCCTTGTAAGCCTTGATGAAGAAGAGGATACATTTCTTGTGGATAGAGAAGTTCTAGAAGAGTTTTCATGATCTATTTTAGAGACTGATCAGTGCCACCATCACGAGGCTACGAGAAGAGGGAGTTAGGTTTGTAGTCTACTGTGACACCTTAGGGACGAGAATAGGTTTTTTCTTGATATAGGAGTGAGATGTGATTGCCTACTTCTCATGAAAGTTGAGACAACATGAGAATAACTACTCTACACATGACCTAGAGTTAGAAGAAGTGGTATTTTTATTGAAGATGTGACGGAACTACTTGATGGGAAAACGTTTTACAGTCTACTCTAATCACAAGAGTCTTAGGTATATCTTCTCACAGAAGGACCTAAACCTAAGACAATGACGGTGGCTAGATTTACTCCAGGAATATGACTTTGAGATAGTCTATAATTCTGGGAAGGGGAATGTAGTAGCAGACGCACTCAGCAGGATGTCTGGTCTACAGTTGTTGAGTGAGGAGATAGACCGGCTAGCCATGTTGTAGATATCCTTCATGGATAGAGATGAAGCAACTTACCTCCAATCTATGACTTTCACTCCCCCAATTATTTACTGACTTCAAGAGGCACGACTTTGGGATGTTGACTACAAGGCCTGATATGCTCATATATCTGAAGGATAGGGTTTTGAAGGATTTTATGAAGGTGGGGAGCATGTCATTCTCTTTAGAGAATGCACCATGGTACAAGTGAAGCTCTGGGAGGAGGTGTTGAGGTATTTTCATACATCCCCTTTAGAGGTATATCTTGTAGTGGTGAAGATGTACCAGGGCCTCTGGCATCTATACTAGTGGCCGATGATAAAGAAAGAAATGGTAGTGTTTCTATCCCGATGCCTCACTTATCAACAAGTGAATGCCAAGCATTAGGTACCAACAGGCTTAGCTGAACCACTTGAGGTACCATAGTGTAAGTGGGATGGTATCTCCATGAAATTCATGATGGGGCTACAAGAATATCTATGGGCCACAAATCCATCTGGGTGATCAATGACCAACTCACCAAGTCATCCTACTTCCTACCCATCATAGAGTAGGGATCAGTAGAGGGATTGGGAGGCCTCTACATACACAAGACTATGGGACTACATGGGGTGCCATCGATGATCGTCTTGGATCGTGACACAAGTTTTAAATCCCTCTTGTTGAAGGGATTGTAGGAGGATTTTGGGACTCAGCTATGCTTGAGAACTACCTCCCATCCTCAGACAGATGGTCAGACGGAGCGGACCATACATACACTCGAGGACATGATTCATGCTTGTGGCCTTGATTTGGGTCGTAGGTGGGAGGATCACCTACCCTTGGTGGAGTTCACTTAAAAAAATATTTTTCACTCCACCATATTCATGGCTCCGTTTGAGGCCTTGTATGAACAACCATGCAGATCGCCTCTTTGCTGGATAGACCCATGGGAGTCAGCACTTATGGGCCAGAGTAAGTATAGACTACCATAGAGTAGGTGAAGATCATCTAGGAGTGGATGAAGACTACAAAATCCAGCATAAGTCTTATACTGATAGGAGACGAAGACCCTTGGAGATTAATGATGGAGACCATGTCTTCCAATGAGTCTCAACCCGATTAGGATTTCAGAAGTTTGGTCAGAGAAAAAAACTATCTTTGTGGTTCATCGGACCTTTCCAGATCCTTAGCAGAGTAGGTAAGGTGGCATAACTTCTAGATCTTCCCCCAGAGATGCATTGGGAACATAATTTTATCTACGTGTTGTAGTTGAGGAGATACGTGCATCATCCATTGCACATTATCGATTGGGGAGAGCTGGACCTTGATGATAGAGAAATGTTTGCAGAGTTCCCAGTGGATATAGAGGATTTCCATGAGCGGGTCCTTCATGCGTGATCGATTCCTCATGTGCGAGTTCTGCAGAAGCATGGGAATCTCTAGGAGAGAACATGGGATAGGGAGGCTCAAATACGTGATCAATATCCCTATTTGTTCCCTTAGTTTTGTTTTAGCTTTTGTGGATGAAAATCCCTTAAGGCGGGGAGAATGTAAAGACTCCAAAAATTATATGTAATATTTTTTAAAATTATTTGGGATTATTATGAGTTTACTAAAATTGATGGTGCTTGATTATTGAGGCTCGGTGTGCCCAAAATGTTTTTCTATACTTTTTTTAAGGTATGTTAAATAAAAGTGTGGGTGTAATTTTCTATATTTTGAACTGGTGATTGGATTAAATATCTAAGGTCACTATTGAATCTGTAGTGCTGAGATTCTCTTAAGAGGGGATTAACTTCGACCACAGTAGGTCGGGTGTAAAAGTTAGTTTTTGCGTCTTTTAAAGAGATAATTAAATAACATAGATATTGTTATTTTATTTCTTTTTTCCCTACCACCTTTTGAGTGGAGGTGGCGGGGACCACAAGGTAGTCAGACATTTAATCTGGGATTTTAAATGCCCGGTTAAACTTTGGATGCATAACCAACCCCCGCGTAATTAATGTGGCACATTAATTATGTCAATTAATTAACCTAATTAATTCCTTGATGCATTACCCACCCTTTTCCCCTAAATTTAAATGGGGCTTGGGGTAGAGTTTTTTACACAACTTCTTCAAGCGAGGAACCTTTGGATAAGTGATGCGACACCTTCCACCGACAGAGATGGAAACATAGGCTACAACCAACTGGGATCGACAAACATCGATAGCTTCATCAAATTCAGAATTTTCTTCCACCACCATGACATCTCCAAAGAATATCCATGTAGGGGTTTTATTATTAAATTCATCGGCAATGTTTATTTCCCTCATTATTGATAAGGATGATAAATCATGGAAGTAATATAGTCTTTTATTGTCAAATTAATTATCCATATTTGATATAATGATAACATGGAGGTAATGGTCCAAATGAATAAGGCTCGGACCCTCCACCACATCGTTTCGTGATGCATTCTTTACGGGATGATTTTCAACTCGACGGCGGCATCCCAAGAGGGTTGTAGAAGCATCCGGAAGTAAGAACAGACCACCGAAACTCATCCGGTGGCCCATGGAAGGTCTACCAGTGCGACAGTGGAAACTAGCTCTCAACTAACACTGATGAGGGTGGCGCCGCTCGGTGCCGTGGTGGAGGGATAGGCAGCCAACTTGGTCGGCTATGGTGGCGGGAGGCGGCCCTCTGTCGCGCGCCACAACTATGAAGTTGTCCGCAGCGCTGCGATCTTTGGAGACAGAATTTCCTTTTGAGATACTCCATGAAATTTTTTAAGGAAGTTGGAGTATTCCATGGTCTGATAGACTCCGAATCCAACCGAGCCCTCAGCACTAAAATGGCAATGACGTACAGATCAGGCGTCCAATTGACGCACTGTCTATTGCATTGGGACCCTTATGACGTGATAGATCATTGTGTATCTTCTACATGGGACTTCATGCCAGTTGAAATATGACTGATAGCTTGAGGAATGGTTTCTACCCAAGACAAGCGTACTATGAGTTGGAATCATGCGTCTGGATGAGATGTGAAGAATGAAGAGAGATTCTGTGTGAATTAACACAGAGTGATTCTATGTGAATCAGCCCCCATCGATTCTATGTGAATCATCCCTGAGTGATTCTGTGTGTATCAGTACCCAAGGATTCTATGTGAATCTGCACCTAGTGATTCTGTGTGAATCAGCACCCAGTGATTCTGTGTGAATTAGCATCCATCGATTCTGGGTGAATCAACACCCAACGATTCTGTGTCATTCATCACCCAGCATCTCTGTGTGAATCAGCACCCAGTTATATTGTGTGAATTAGCACCTATTGATCCTATGTGGGTCTTATGGGGGTTAGTACCTATCGATCCTATTTGGATCAGCAGTAGTGCATCTTGACAGAGTAAGATGATCTAGCCTTACGACTAAGCATTTGTACTACTGTACTTTAGTCATGCCTGGTTTGAGTTGCATTTTTTTCATTCTGATTTGTGACTGAGATCATGATTGGGTTTTCCTTTGTGTAGTTTTGAGAGACCTTCAGGGGTCTCGGGGTCCCAACTGGGTATTTTTATACTCTCCCCTATATGGGCTTAGCCCGCACCTTATTGTGTCTTGTGAAGATGATGGGAATCCTTGACTGAGACTCGAGGAGCTAGGTCTTGATGGTGGATGGAGGTGCCGGTGACGGGTGACGTGGAGAGTTGAGGAGATGAGATGTTCCAACCCTTCAGGTGGGATCCTTAGTGTAAAATCTCAGGATCTATTTTCTATTTTCAGTTGGTTGAATCTTTTCATTTGGGCTGGTATTCCATCCCCTTTACTCAGATATTGAGAAGACATGTATTGTGCTAATGTTTGTAGTCCAAAAGTTGAGGCACTACCTACATCAACACGAGTACCATCTACTTTCACATATTAACTTTTTCAAGTAAATTCTTAGTCTTCTGATGTTGAACATATTTCTGTTAAGGTGGGAGGTTATTCTGCAGTATTTCAACATCCATTTCATTCCTCAAAAATCGATCAAAGGATAGGCATTAGCAGATTTCCTAGCAGAACAACCCTTGGAAGAAACAACTTCATTGGATACCGAATTACCCAATGAGGAGGTTTTCTCTATAAAAGAAGATCACAAAATATGGGAGATGCATTTTGATTGTGCATCTAGAATCCTGTCAGGGAAAAGGATGGAATACCTGAGTATAAAAAAGGTGGTGTTAAGAGTCAAACTCATATCTCTAACAAAGACAGTCCTTCTTTACTCCTTTCTACTATCCAAGGGGTTCATGAATAACGAATTAGAATATGAGGCTCTCATTGCAGGGCTAAATGTAGCACTTCATGTACAAGTAAAACACCTGATGGTCAAATGAGATTCTGTACTGGTCATCAAGTATGAAAACAACGATTATTCCATCAAAAAAGAAGAAAGGATCCCTTTTCTAGACCAAGACTAAGGAATAATAGAGTAATTCCCCTTGTAACTATCATTTACTCATGTTCCCTGAGGATAGAATTCTCAGGATCATGCATTGGAAAATGTATCCACATCTTTAGATAATCTGGACTGATATGAAATGGTCATAACCATTATGCATCGTTGGATAGTCTCATTGTTTGTTCAGGTCAACATGGAGGAAATCGATGATATTAGTCACATACCTAATCTACATGGTCCTATTACCAGATAGAGGAAACCCATTGTAGATTACCTTCAAAAAGGAAAACCCTCTCCCAACATAGTTGGAAGAGAACAAATCCGAACATGAGCAGTTAACTTTGTTCTCTATGAAATCACTAACCACAAAAAAGTACACTAAAAATGGGGCCATGATGGATTTCTTATCAGATACATTATTGGAGAATAGACCATCACCATCATGAAGGTAGTGTATGCTGAATATTGTGGATCACACCAATCAGGATCCCTGCTTTCCCATAAAATTTGAAGGCTTGGATACTATTGGACCACTTGAATGTAAGACTACACTAAATTCAACAATAATTTCCATTCCTACAGAGTTCATGCCAATTTAATCCACCAACCCCTAGAGTTACTTCATGCAGCCAAGTACTCCTAACCATTTTCCATATGGGGAATAGACATTGTGGGACCATATCCTCCCAATGAAGGAAAACAGTTCATGTATATTCCCACAACAACGGACTTCTTTTCCAAATGGGAAAAAGATGTACCAGTTAATGTAGTTGGGGGTAAGAGACATTTTTTTCTTCATGAAATCCAAAATAATCACTAGATTTTGTTTTCCTCACACCATACTGACAGAAAATGACACCAATTTCTGTTCTACTGAGTTAGAGAAATTATACCGGGAGTTTGGTATCAAGACCAACCATTTATCCCGCTACCATACATCGGACAATGGAAAGATAGAGGCCTTCATCAAGTCCCTATAAAATATAATCCAAAAATGGTAGATAAGGATAAGAAACCAGGTCCATAAAAACTCATCCATGCTATATGGTCCTACCGGACCATAACTCACACTGCCACTTAGGCAACCCCATGCTCATTATTGTATGGGACAGAGGCGGTCCTCCTCATTGAAGTTAAATTTCCCTCTATTTGTGTTTCCGTATGTGATCAAATATACATGGATTATAAATCCCCAAAATGACTGGATGAACTGGAGAAAATCGATGAAAAGAGATTGCATACCATACATCATTTTTAGATTTATCATAACAAGATTTCATGATCCTTTAAGAATTTTTTTTCCTCTAGTCTTTCCTTGAAGGATAAATGGTGTTGGTTCTCAGAACACTGATGATTCATAGAAATAAATCTCCAAATATGGAGCCAAAATGGAAGGGACCATATTCCATACATAAGTTCTACACTAATGCAGCTTGTTACATGATTTCAATGGATGGGTAGCTCAATATGGCTCCCACCAATGCAATGTTCATAAAGAAATATTTTTTGTAACTACATGCCAGTTCATCCTAACCCCACGATGATAAAATCATGGAAATCATCCTAATTTCATGATGCTAAACTGTAGGGTACAATATTCACCTTCTCTTCATAGTGGGTGATAAAACTCCTAATAGAATGGAATTAAACTACAAGGATAATATCCAAACTCCATGATGATAAACTACATGGAATCTGTCCCAAAAATATGACATTAAACTTTGATACCAATGACCTAATCTCATAACAATAAACTGTAGGATAAATCATCCTAGTTTCATGACATTAAACTGCATGGTGGTCATTGCTTCAATCAAAAATTTCCTGAACATGAGAAATATCTATGTGGGAGAAAATTGAAATACCCCATCTCTTACATGAGATCTAAATCCACATAGTAATCCACTTTTTCAAGAACTATGTATGAATTTAATCTTGTTCATGTAGGATATGTAGTGACACATGGATATTACATACTGATCTAGCCAACCCAAAAGAATAGTTATAAATTCCTCATTCCCCCTCTACATGGGTCAAATCGGTGTAGGGAAATTATAGAGTTACATAAAGATTGGTTCTTGTTCATACAAGATACATAGTGACGCCTGGATATTACACCCTTGTCCAGCCACCTCAAAAGTGAAAAAATGACCCTCCCTATTTATGGGATAGATATACATGGGGATTATTCCTATAAAGAACTACACATGTCTTGATTGTAATTATATGGGAGACGTATTGACATCTGGATCCCATGATCTAGGCCCATCTGTGAAATCCATAAAAATACCATCAACCTTATATACAAGTGAAGTCAATATAGGGGATTCCTAAAAAGATCCAATTGTAGGACCACCTTAAGAATAAAATTTCCCCTCATCGCATATGGACTTGACCTATATGAGGATCCTTTATATTCTGAACTACATGTGGCTTTATTCTATACCACACAAATAGGTAGTGATGCCTAGATTCTACATCCTTGTCCAACTGCAAAAAGTTATCACAAAAGGCCCCATATGTATGAACCAGATCTGCACAGGGAATTTTATAAGTACTATGTATGTCTTGATCTTCATTCCAATGAGGTATGTAGTGACACCTAGATCCAACATCCTAGGCCTAGCTACCACAAAAAAAAAATACCTCTATCCTTTATTATGTCACCCTAGTGTGGTGAAATAAACCTTTTCCACCCCTTGATTCTCACACCAAGCATATATCATGTGGGTTTAGGAGTTTCATAAGGGGATTCCCCACAAGATCAAGGCATATCAATCTACAATGATTTCACTATGTTCATGGTAGCAAGAACAAAAAAGGAACACCAAATTAATTACCACACAACATTAAACTACATGGTACATCAAGAAATATGAGTGGATTGATTATTGATTTTAAAGGATACATAGTGACACCTAGGAATTGAATCATAGTCCCAGTCAAGGGAAAAAATTCACCCATATTATATATATAAATATATATATGTGAAGAAGGTTTAAAATATGGATTCCACTTCATGGATCTATCAAGGAATCAAAATGCACCTATGTATAAGATAAATCTTTGTAAGGTGATTTATACTTCTTGTCCAATTTTTTACTCGATGTTTCTTCAAAATCTATGAAAATCAATTCCATCGATAAAACTCTATGCCCAGAGTAATTTTAGATCTTTACAATCCTCCTATATCCATCATAAGTGGAAGGTTAGGGTCTGAAGAACTCCTTTGTTTGACAATTCATAATATTCCCCAGTGGATTTGCATTATTTTCCCACAAAAAAGCCTATAAACCAATAGAAAATTATTTCTTATGAGAGGCTTTTCCAACCTCCATACACCCTAACAACTTCCATTCCCTGTATCATTTCTCCTGATTCGAGAATCCCTATGATCATGGTTTACACATTATTCCCCATTTACGTCTGGATCATGAAGAACTTCATGTCTTGATTACTCTCCAATTTATTCATTGTTCCTATGACAAAACATCCCAACCAAAATATGTTAAATTGCATGAAAAAAGTTGTTCAAATCACATGACATTAAACTAAATGATAATTTTTTTACTACACGATGCTAAAATTCCCAGTTCCTCAAGAACAATATATGAATTGATTCCTATCAACATAGGATACTCAGTGAAACATAAATTCTAAATCCTAGTCTAGCCACCACAAAAAAACATAATTCCCCTTCCTGGTGTATGGGTCAGACCTGCATTGGAAATTTCTAGACAAAACAAATAATGTTTCCCCATGTTCCTATGCATGAAATAAATCTAAAAAAGAAATTACAATATGAGATTTTCCCCATTAATGAGCTTCTATACAAGACAAAAATGTCCCACCCATATGAATGAATCAGAAACTCATATGAAGGAACCCTCTAGAAAACTACATTTGGATTGATTCCTAGTGTCAAAATAATGTCCTAATGGTAATATGTTATACTCCGTGGATAATGACCCTTCCCTGTGAAGGGGCTGGACCTTAGTCGGAAATCCCCTCACACCCATGTAAAGGTAACATATCTATCCATTTCATGGGAAATTATGACTTGAAATTCCCCATTCAAACTCTGGCAGCCTCCTTTAATAGAACAATCCCTATGTATGGAAATTTCTGAATCCCCATAAACTTCCATAGTCATCAGAGATGGAGGGACAGTGTCTTGGGGGAACCTCCATTTGACTATGCACAATATGCACTCGTGGCTCTTCATAAGTTTCCCAAAAAAAGCCTATAAAACTTAGAAAAATTCATCAATAAGATAGGTGTTTCTACCTCAATACACCCTATTAAATTTACATCCCAGATCACCCCTTGGATTAAAAAACCCCCTAGGTTAGGAATCACACCCATTCTTCCCCTTCAGGCCTGAATATGATAGAACTTTTCCAGCCAGATTTCCATGAAAAGGACGAATCATTTTCCCCTTTCTTCGAAGCAAAGTGGTAAATCCTGAACATCCTGGAAGTAAGACATTAAACTACACCACCAATGTCCTAATTTCATGATGATAAGTTTCACAATTTTTAACCCACATTTACATAAGTCAAATCCATGTGGGAATGGTTTCCTATCCATTATTGATATAGATGCCATCATAGTTTTGGAACATCACTCCCAATACACCTTTTATGGTATTTTAAAAAAGAAAAAATAGAAATTTGAACCTCCTATAAAATCAAATGTCCATTATAAATGGAGGTCCAATGTCCTGGGGACACCTTTGTTTGACAGTTCACAATATTCCCTGGTGGATTTGCATAAGTTTCCCACAAAAAGGGGTATGTCCACCAGAGAAAAATTCTTCGTCATGAGAGGATCTTCCTACCTCTGTATTCCTTAATAGATTTCATTCCCCATAAAATGTTTCAAATAAAGAACTCATAAGACTAGGGTCATGAAAAACACATCATTCATTTCATGTCTAAAAACTGTTAGGACGTTCTCAACCTACAAACCATATTGGGGGCCTCACCCCACAACTAACGGTCATTACCATTCAACCTAAAACATCAATAATGTTAGTCCAATTTTTAATAATTTAAAATTCCCATGAAAAGAGAAGTGAAACTTTCTAGGTTGAAAACCTACAAAGGGAATCCTAGACAAAAGTCAAGTATCAGCTTGCTAGACCTACACTTTGTATGGTTTAGACAAAATATCAAGCAATGAAAAATCAATGAGAAACAAAGCCTATTAGGTTGAAAACATAAAAGGTATTCCTAAGAAAATTTCAAGTTATGCCTGCTCAGACCGTATCATAATGGGATTATGAAAAAATTAGTGTCATTACGAAAAAGGCACAAAGTTCATTGGGTTTTTATATAACCCTAGTAAAAGTAAAATTATGCTCCTGAGTCCCTCAAATCAGGAAAAAGTTAGATCTTGATTTGATCATTTAAATTAGATTATCTTGTATTTCGACTTAAACAAGTATCCAGTTAAGATTATCATTTAGAATTAAATAAAATCTAATTGATTGGAAATGAAAGAAAAGATAAAGAAGCACCCAATAGATTTTTTTTTCATTTCTTTAAATGAAGATGAATGAGAATACCCAACCTGGAGACTCTCTATACAAGCATGACATAGAAATTACAAGAGTTCCTCAATAGAATAATAGAGTTTTATTATAATCTGATTTGAGTTCTCTATGGTACGATGAAGTTCTGATAGGGCTTCAGTATGAACAGCCGCACCATCCTGCAACTCCTCCACTTTCTCAACCATATAAAATCTGGCCTTTTCCTCCTACTACCCCAACTGATTCCCTTTGATGAATACAACCTCATTATGCACCAATTATTTATTAATTTACATGAAATCCATATTCATTCATTCCATCTCCAGAAAAAGCCTCTCTAATGTGGTCCTATATTCTTTCAATTCAACTTTTCACGTCACGACCATCCCAACATGTTCAATGGATTCATCAAGAAGGATATTCCTGGCTATGGAAAGATGAGTTGTATAATCCAAAATAGTAATATTAGAATGTATCATTCCATTTATTTCCCTATTATTAACCACATACTTCACTATATTGTAGATACCATGATAATCAAACCCATCATACCCAATAACTGAAAACATGAAACATAATATGGGTAGAATCATCATCATGTTTGCAAGAGGGGTTTGAGAAATAAGCTTTTGGATGTTACTCCATAATTTCTTTGTGACTAGGTCTAATGTTGTCTAGGACCTCCTGGTCCATTTCGGTTAAACTCTCTGAGGGGAGAATATATTCTAAAATAAACTCCATCGGGGAGAGTCTTGATTCAATATCCTAGACACAACTCGACCCCTAAGTAGCCACTTTTTTATAGGATTGGGAGGATCCATGATCTAAACATCAAACAAAACATCAAGTGCTCATGGTTTTGATCCTAAAATCAAAATATTGAAATAAGTGGGTATCTAAATCCTGAAAGTAAATGAGATAGTTGGGAGAGGTGTAAAATTGAAATCTTCTTTCCATAATGTAGTTTTATTTGGCCTCCATTATGTCATCACCACCTGAAAAATTGGATTCCGCATTCTTAAGAAAAAATGGACCTAAATTTTGTCCAAAGACACCCATGGAGCGGGCCATGCTCTGTTAGATCGATAGAGTCCAGAAGATATTTTACACAAATGTTACCTATGAGAATAATCATTATGGTACTAGGGACCATAAACACATCTAATCCTTCTTAATCTTAAATTTCTCACTCATCTATGGTAGTATACCATATAGGAGAGGAGTGAGTATTCTGAGTGGGAATGTCAACTATTGATGACACCCCCTCCCTAGGGATAGAATTTTTTTGATCCGGAGTGGTCGACCTCCTGGAACATAGTATCTTCCTAGTGACCTCGATTGATTATGCCCCCTAATCAAGTGTAGCTTCCACTGGTGAGGTCCTCACATTCGTCTCAACATGAATAAGAGTTACTAACTCTATTAACATTTCAACCTTTGAATACTCTCCCACTGTTTGGATAGAGGTTGTTTAGTCCTAAACAGATGCCTTCCTGGGGCCTATAACTCTTATGATGGCCTCAATTGTTTGGGATTCTTGATTTTTCTTGGCTTTAGACATTAACGGTAACATTGTAAGCTCATATAATAGATGTATAGAAAATTACTACTTGGTTTCTCATGTGACCTACAGCACATTATATGTATAATTATTGGTAAATGGATGAAGGCATGTATCATAACAACATAATAAAGAGATACAACTATTACCTATAATACCCATTTTTATATGTAATGATAGTTATGATTAATATTGACTTTTCATGGTATTCCATGGGGCTGACCCTCTGATAAGAGTGGCAGATGGAACTGGATTTGTAAAATATCTTGCTAGATCTGAAAGGACCACCTCCATATACTCTATGGCTCCAAGAGAACAATCCACAAAAACCTCCACATCTAAAAGAACACATTCTCCAGCTACAGTACCCCTAGGTGTGTATGCCAGAGAAAGGGTTGTCTCCCAAGAATCATCAGAATTCTACAAGAATAATTAATAGGGATTTAGGACCATAACAACAAGGAAAGTTAAGGTTGAGTTAAAAAATAATATACCTACCACTTCATAATTATCATCTAGATCTAAGATTTTTTCCATAGATACTACTCGATCAGACCAATAAGGTATGTCCATTGAAGAATGGGGATATTTATCCATATCTTTTAGATATATATCCACCTCACATGGATGTTCTTGAGAAGAAAATCATATATTAGCTTTTTATATCCAAATCCTTGAAGCTCGAATGGTTATTCTTGAATAATCTCCCAGGAACCTTCATTAAAAGAACTTTTTCTTAAGGTATCTCAGACGTTCCAAGCCTTGGGTAATGCTGCTATAATAGGGATGGCTAATGCTGGAATATATATATATGTAAGTTAATCATGCTTCATTAATCGTAATCTCTTCCTAGGTTCCTCTGCCACACTAGAACCGTTAGGGGCTGGATTCTTGCAAGGTTCCGAGTGTAAGTGAGGAATCTCCACCATTTCAGTCATAACTGGAAGGTCAATAATATCAACACCCCTTGAGGAATTTCCATCATCATCATCATCATAATTGATCTTGGACCTCTCAATGTATAGTACTGGACAAGAATATTTACAATGATTTTACCAATCATGGATTCAGAAATCAATATCTTGAAGCTAGAGATTCTCCTTTTTGGGGTAATTATCCTAATAAATTTCAGTAGGCACTAACACATAGCCAAATCTAGTTAAAGTGACCCATTTTTCTAGAGAAGGAATCATATAATGTTAAAGGATTGATCATGAGAAGACTGGCCAAACCATCAAAAAAATTTAATTGTCTCCAAGCCACAGGAAATGTGGCATCAGAAGGGATGAATGATTGGCCTTCGATAACAGAAACAACAACATGAGAGGTAGAACCCTAGGCTTTAAAAGATGTACATGGGGGATTATAAACACAATATTCTTGTGGCTTCTTTCTAGATCTAGAATTCGCAAAAAAAATATTTTGTTTCCCTTTAGTCTTAGAAGTTTTAGGGTCCCTGATAATAGGGACCATCTTTTCCAGTTAACTATTTGAATATGATTGAATCCAAATATTGACATAGATTCTTGTGAGTGAAGGCCTAAAACCCATAGTATTTGGAATATTAATACTACTTTGGGTGTCTTTCCAGGTAAACCATATCCAAAGATATTGAAATATCCTTAAATGTTTTTCCTGGTGTGCGTTGTTAAGGGTGGGAGGGCACATCATCTGAACACAATTGAATTGATGGATGAATCTACATGGTGAATATACCTCAAAAATACGTTTCCCATTAATATGAGCAACTAATACTTCCTCTATTAAGAAAAAAGGTATCCTCACTTAACAAATTCCTCCAATTCACCATTCAGCAAAACACTAGTAAGGGAAGAGTAAGGATCATAAGTGAAGCGGTCTGGACTAATGAGTTGGATCATCAATTCCTTCTTGACCTACTCATTCCTCTTGTCTCATTCTATTTGAATGACCCCACTTATGATTTAAAGGTATGGTAGGATATTCTTCTGAGGATTGATAAATGTGTGGCCTCTCATATGGGCTCTCATCCAACCCAAGATAATTTGAAAAGGACAAACCAACTAGTGTGGTTGTTTCCCCTTGCTGATCCATCCTAATAAGCAATCTATTTTTGATAATACCAAAATGACCAAGTTGATGCCTCTTCTAGTGGCTAGTTGATCTTCCATGATAAAGATTGTGACTCTAACTTTGGTGTCAGATTTATGCACCGATAAAATCCAACCACTTATAAACATGTCTAGGAAGGCCTCTAATCAGAACAAAAGATCTTCATTAGGGATAAGAATCTATCCCCATTTGTTGAATCAAACATCCTCCAAGATAGACCAGTAGAAACCTATTCATATTCTAGTATAAATGGTTAGGAAGGTCTTTGGTCTCTCTGTATGGGGATCTTGACCGCTTCACGCGGAAAAGATGTTAATCAAATAAAAAAATGGAATTTCTTGATTTGGATGAGGGTCATTATCATTTGAAAGTGATTTTTCTTTGACAATGAGTTTCCTAGATAGAGGAGGAGTCCTCACCTCATCATCCCAGGCATAAGAAGGTGGTAGAAATTCATCATACATGTCTCCAACAATGCGAACCCCTAGAATTAATCGAACATTCCAAATGCTGACTTCAACCTCCCCATGAACCAAATGGAAGGTATTGGTATCTAGGATACACCTACTAAAAATATTTTGTAGAAGATATTGGTTTCCATGAGAATAAGTTTGATACACCCAAACTGCCTCATATAGCCCCATAGACTGAAACTTGATTCTGAATTCCTCAAAGATCTGGGGAACCTAGAAATCCCCCCCAGTACAATCTAAACAGACCTAAATGGTCAAATTATCATTTTGAGGAATTTACATGTTGTTCATTCAAATGTATCCTTCCATAAAATTCTATAATAGCAATAAACCTTTTTTTCCCGCCCCTGTAGATTTCCCTCTAGTGAACAAGTGAAATAGTTGAAAAGAGACCTAGCAGTGTAACTTTTCAATATGAATCTCCCTATTGTTGCGATGAGGGCCTGAAGAATTATATTATTGTAAATTATACAGGCTTCATGTTGGTTGGAACAACACAATGTAATAATTTCTACATCATATGATAGACCAAATCCATAAATATCCAAACAATTAGAAATTGGATATCCTTTATGATCAGCACTATGAATTTCTACTAAATATTAATGAAATGGGACAATAGGGATTTTTTTGGATGGAGTCTACCATGAAATTATTCCTTTCATCGGTAGTTGAGAGTGTAGTGGTAGCAGAAAAAGTATCATATGAAGGGTCTATCTCTTTTTCTGGATCAAATTTACAACACCAAGGAATTATCCTTACTAAATTGTCAACAGAAACAATTCCTGTGAACCGATTGTTTGTGAGGTCACCTTACATGAACCAATAGTTCATGCGAGTCTACGAACTACTGTTCCACAATGTTTTTGTCTAGGGAATCAATAATTCAGAAAGTGAATATTCCATGAACCACTTGAAGATACATAGAAGACAGAACTCACTGTTTGTGGCTGAATTATTTTAATTTTCAGGTGCAAAATATATGTACACAGATGAGGTGGTCCACAAAGGAAGCTGCTCATGGAAGAAAGGAGATCGAGATAGATTTATGGGAGCACTAAGTTCACCAGGAAATATATTAAAAGAAAAATGATATGGTCCCCTATATATAGGTTTGTTTACCTTCTATGGGTCCACTCTCATACTGCAAATCAATTTATAAAAGGACCGCTTTCAATATTAGAATAACATCCTCTCCATCTCTCGATCAGAACCCATTCTGAATGGGGGAATCTGTTTGGTAAAAAAATTAGTAAAGAAAATAAAAATAATCCATTTAGAATTGAAAAATGAAGGAAAAAATTGAAGGTTGATTAAAAGAATAAAATTTAAAGGAGAAAAAATTGTGAAGGAATAAAGGATGTTCTGATGTGTAAATATACTGTAGATCACTGCTCAACATGGAGATCCTCTTCATGAGGTTCCTGTGAAAAAAAAAAGTTTTTGAGATAGGGACAGTGATTCCAGCTTCTAAAAATGAAAGTAAAATTATATTTGTGAAAATTTTGGGGATCTACCCCCTCAAACGACGCTATCCGACTAACTAAATTGGTTCTTGGGAAAGGCGGCACCGACGACTCCCCACAAAATAAATGAAGTCATTTGCGATACACAGGTGGTGATTTACACCACGCAAATGAAGAACCCATTTCCCCACCAACTAAGTCATCTACGGGACAAGTATCTACCATGGGATTCTTAAAATGATGGCCCATGGCCTCATCATAGATGACTGGTGATTCCGATATCTAGTTCCTCCACTTATCTATAAATAGAACCCAAGTGGAACTGAAGGAGGGATGTAGGAATCAACAAATCAATAGATAGAGAGATCAACCACTCCAAAAATTATGGGTTCCTTAAATAATTTCCTACATATAAAACATGCTGAATATCATTAAGGAGGATAAAATAAATCAATTAATATTATATGAACTCAACATCCTTTGTGGGCATACATCCTGCAAAGAAAAAAACCAATGGCTCCATTTCAACCTAGTAGCCCACATAGCAAAAAGTTATGTGGGTGGAACCCATCTCCACGTATAAAATCACTATGCGAAAGGAACATGATCCCATGTATCACCATGCTATGTTGATGAACCCCTCTTTATGTAGAAAATCACTATGTAGTAGGAACTCCAACCCGCGTAGCACCATGCTACGTGACTAGGACCCCACCCCACATAGAAAATCACTATGCAAGATAAACTAAATACCGTGTAGAATAGTTATATGTGTTTAGAACCCTACCCCACATAACAAATCACTATGGGGGAGTAGTTAAATCCCAAATAGTTCCATGTTACATGGATGGAACCTAGCCCCATGTAGCAAAGCACTACACAGACTAAACTCAGGTCTATATACCACAATATAATGAAGAAGACCCCCTTAATCAAAAACCACCTTGTAATGCTGAGGGATGACCAAATCATTTAAGAACATGTTATGCGACATAGGGTATCCTAGGGTGTTCAACTCTCAGGATCCAATTACTCCCTTACATCACACCATGAGTTCCAATCGTGGACCCTCTATGAATTAGTCCAATTGTGTCAGGCCAATGCCTCTTCCATAGCCACTAGACATTTATGATAAAACCAACAAGAACATCAGCAAGTCTTTTTTAGTATACATACCCCTTATAAGTGGAATCACATGGGTAATCGTCATCATGAACCAGACCACTTTAATTCCCCATATTTACATTCCAAGGTAACGTGGGTTCCAACCTCAGGATACCCACGTGAACCTCACTATTCTATAGATTTGAAGGAGCCACTGGCCCTTCCCTTATATGAGGGATAATGTTGAAAATTACCTTCTCTTTTGAGACCATCCATAAGGGAACTCCCCCTTAGGTAAGCCCCTGGAATTTCTTACTGGAGGTGACACACTTTCTCCTCTTTTCCTCAGCCCAGTACGTATCCAAAGAGATCCCAAAATATAACTACACTAGATATCAAAAAAAGAGAAGAAATGGGAACACTTTAATCCCTCTCTATCTCTCCCCCTTTGGGATCCAATTCGACCCATCAGAGGATGAAGCAGCATGTTTGATTGTCTGATATACTATCTCCTCTTATTTCTCACACCGAGCTTAACTCATATGGGATTAGAGGTGGGTGATAATCATGGTATCTACATGATCCGGAAACAAACCACATGGTCCTTCTCCATATATCAAAGCCCTAAAATATATCCAAATAGGCCACATATTCATTATAAGACCTAATAAAACCCTCTAAAATGGGTAGCCTCCATGAATAAGCTCCAATCCTATCACCTTTGATGGGTCTCCTCTAAGGTGTAAGTCCCAATCAAACCAAACTATGAGGGATTTGATTACCAACTAACTGAGATATGTAGTAAGATTATTAGAGGTCCAAACCTAACACTCAAATTTTCACAAACATTCTCTAGACCATATTCTTATTAGGTTCACATACATCTTGGGAGAACACCTCTCTTCCGGGTCCCTCAGGATTCCTTGGTGTAATTCCCACACCATCATTGACCAGGAAACCTTTCAACTAGATGCATTTTCCATATGATGTAAAACTTCTTGGTCGGTTCCTTGTCACATGACCTTAAAAGGTGATGTGTCTAGTTAAGTGACAATGAACAACAAGGGTTCTGATTCTTATCACAAGGATATATAGGAAGCCCATTCTATGGGTTTGATCCTGACATCACAATATTTCTTATCCCCCCTGGATGAAAATAACCTCCAGAGCTCCATCCCATGTGGCTTAAAACCAGTGTTTTATTAGTTAATGATCAAATAATCCATGATCTATTCAAAAAAAAAGGAAACATCAATAGAGAACCTCATATACATATAGATTTTACCATTTTTGGAGAACCATATATACCTGGATATGATTCTAAACCCATGTGTATTCAAGATACTTCATGAACTAGGGGTAATCTGTGGATATATTATTGGGAATTAACCAACGATTCATGAAAATATGAATAAGAAATGAATCTATAAGAGAGTATTGAAATATGAAATATCCCCCCAAAGGGTGAGATGAGACCAATTTCTGATCTACTAGACCAATGTGAGTTCTTAAGTGTTGTTGGAAAAGTTACTCAATGAGCGCCTACCAATGGAAAAGTATGTCCATAAATCATGGATATAAGAGCCATTGGATGTTTCCTGCTCCATGAACAAAACCTATTGGAGACTAACCAGAGACCTTGTATCTGATGTTAGTGATTTCACACCAGTAAACCCCTTGTAATCAACTGTTCAAGAGAAAAAATTTCTTTTAGTGAAAAAAAATGGTGAAATTGATCTGAATAGAATATAATGAAAAAATAACTGGGTTGTAATCCATCGGGCCATTTTTCACATCTTTTAGTGAAACAGTATACTATATACTTCTTTAATGATGATATATGAACCACATAATACACTTTTTAGGGGCTGAGTGAAATTTCCAAATGGTAAGCCACAACTCTAATTTTTTCCAAAATCTCAAAAGAACCAATATACCTGGGGAATATTTTTTTATTTAAAAAGATTATAACACACTTTCATGGAGATACCTTCAAGAAAAAATTCTCCCTTACTTCAAATTTCTGATCCTTCCTTCATTTGTTGGCATAACTTTTTTTCATACATTGAACTACCTTGATATGACCTTGAATAGTTCTCACATTAACTGTTGCATCCTCAAAAAATTATGGGCCTAAAATATTCCTCCCATCAACTTTATCCCAACAATTTGGGTTTCTTAATGTTCTCCCATGAAACACTTTACATGGTTTTATTTTAATTATTTAATTAAAGAAATTATTATAAGCACATTTCACTAAAAGTGAATCTTGGCCCCATGTACTTTGAAAGTAAAGTGATCATGACCTCCACATATCTTCTAATGTTTAAAGATTACTTTTGGACTATCAATATGTTTGAGGATGATAACAAGTGTTCTGATGTATCTTAGTGCGGAGATCCATCTAAAGACTTTTTTAGAATTTTTATGTAAATTTTGGTTCACAATCAGATACAATTGAAATAGGTTCACCATGAAGTCTTATTAATTCATTGATAAAGATCTTTGTAAGGTTCTCAAAATTTAAATCCTACCATATAGAGTGTAAATGTGTAAACATGGTAATAATATCAATAATAACCCATATGGATTCATATATTTTTGGAGTCCTTGGAAATCCAAATGATAAATTTTACAGTAATATCATCCCACTTCCACAAATTAATACGGATTGGTTGCATGACTTCTTTAGGATGTTATATCCCAACCTTTAACTATTGAAAAAAACAAACATTTTGTTTTATAGTCAATAATTTCCTGCTTCCTATTATCTCACAAAAAATATTTTCTGAAATCCATATACATCTTGGTGCTACCAGGGTGTATAGATAAATTTGAGTTATTGGATTCATCATGTAATTCCCTCTTTAGATCAATTATTTATTGAATGCATAGAATATTTAAAAATATTATCACACTATCATTACAAACCAAGCTCTCCGAATTACTATAATTCATGAAATTAAGTTTCTTTTGTAAACTCTTATCTTCAAGATGGGACCTCTTTAACATCTCTAGTATATATGGTTTGGAAATAATTTGTAAAAGGAGCGATGTTTCCCATTATCGAATGATTATAATATCTTAATTTACTAAATACATAAATATATGATCCTTTTCAATCCACATTTTAGTCAGAACTCCTTGATAATTTCTAATCAACACCTCAACAACCTTATTTTCTTTACTAGGAAGGTATTGTATTGGGAAATCATAATATTTATATAGCTCTAGCCATGTTATCTATCTCATGTTGAAATACTTTTATGAAAAGATATATTTCAAACTTTTGTGAAAAGTATGTATCTCAAATATTTCCCTGTAGATCTAATGCCTCCATATCTTTAAGAAAAATATTACAAATACCCAAACAAGATCATTTATAGGATAATTTTGTTCATGGATATTCAAACGCTTTAATTCATAATAAATAATTCTATCATTTTTGTAGGTATTCATCCTAGTATTTTCTTTTATGCATCACTATATATCAAAAAACCATTCATTCTCAGTGGTAATGTCAAAATTGGTGCATTTATCAATATCCTATTTTATTCTTGAAATCATTCTTTACATTCTTCTCACTAAATGAAGTTAAATTATTTATGTGTAAATTTTATTAATGTGTTATATAATTCATAATTTTATTTGAATAAAGCACTGATAGTAAACTGTTAATCCAAGTAATCTACATATCTCAATTATGTGTGTCGATATAATAGATTCTTAAACTACCTCTATATTTAAATAATCAACTAATATTCCATCTTTAGAGATAATATATCCAAGTAATGAAACTTTATTCATCTAGAGTTTACACTTACTAAATTTCCCATATAACTTATCTCATTTGAGATATTTAGTTATGATAACCAAAAAACTTTTTTTCTATTTATATCTTTTAGATAATACCAATATATCATCAAAAAAACAAAAAGAAAATATCAATACAATCTCTGAATACTTTATTCATCAGACATATAAAAAAAATGGTAAATTAGTCATTATAAAGTGCATTAATGGAAATTTGTAATCTACATAACTCATGTGAAATGTCATCTTTGTAATGTCTTTCTTCCTTACTCACAATTCAGGATAATAAGAACAGTGATCAATCTTTCAGAATTATTGATCTCCTTGGAGTTGATCAAACAAGACATCAATTTAAGGTAGAGGAAACTGATTCTTTATAGTAATGGAATTTATTTACCTGTAATCTATGCACAAAACCATAAACCCATCCTTATTCCTAACAAAAAAAGGTGTTCCCCAATGTGAAACACATAGGTGAATGAATCCCTTATTACAAAAATCTTGTAGTTTTTTCCTCAGTTCCAAAATTCCAGTATGTCCATTTTGTAGGAAGTCTTAGATATATGTTTGTTATCAAGGATGAGTTTAATGAAAAAATAAACTTCATGATCAGGTGTATTTATAGTTAATTAATAAGTAAACACATCAATGTATTGATTTAAAATAGGTACAAATTTTATTCTATGTTTACCTTTCCAATCAATACATTGGGTCTCCTCTTATTTTTCTATAATTTCATTAAGATGAGATACTCTATGTGTATCCAGACACGATTAATATGATGAAGTATGCACTCTAAAGATAAGTTATTACACATCTACTTTAAGAATTGTAATTTCATTATCTTGAAAATATTTTGTTAATTATAATTTGGAAGCCAATCCATACCAATGATTATATAAAGTTCAATCATATGTATAATATCCAAGTTTATAAATTGGATATGTATATGCATCAAAATGGAGATTTACTAAAATATCCTTTCTATAATAAGATTTATACTAGTTTCCTTGATTGAAAAATCATTTCTAATGATTTTTGGGAAATATTTAATGTCATTGGAAAATAAAAAATATATAAAAGAGCATAAAGATTCAAAATAAAATAAATCATTTACTAAATTTGTGTTTTCAATCAATGTACCTACCATCACATCCTTAAGGACTTTGAATTTAAATGTAATTATCACATAATATTGGATTCCCCATCATATACTTCTTCTGTAGGTTCCCATGACACTTGGGGAACTAGTTTGAATAATTCCCCATCTCTCTATAGTTTAAGAAATGGATAAAAGTGGTTTCTTTAATACCCTTACATTCATTATCTAGATGACCCTAATCTGCACACTTGTAACAAAAGAAAATTCCATTTATGCATTTAACAGAATGTTTCTTTCCAAAATTATCATAATGTGGAAATACCATATTCCATTTCTTCTTCATTGATGAATTTATTTTTCTTCTATTCCCAATTGAACACTTATTTTATTAATTTACCTTTAATATTTAAGACCTTGAAAACTATTTCTATATCATTAGAGAACATTATATTATGTCATTATTTAATAACAATTTTTTAGAGACCAATTCCCTTTATAATTTTGGCTTAATCCCATCAAATAAATAGTCAATATTAATTTCTATAGTACATATGTAGTCTATGGAATGCATTTATAATATTGTGATGCTAACCTCATATAACAAAATAATTTCATTTTACTTCTATATTAGGTTAAGGAACATTCTTTCCATTTTAACTCATTTCTCTCAAGGAAAATATTTCTCAGAGAATATCACTTTAGAAAAACTGCATTCAATATTTTTTATTTCATTAGTTTCTTTAGTATTATGGATAAATAACCACCATTGATCAACATATCCCTTTAAAAAATATAATTTTAGTATAAAATTTTCTCTTTCATCACTTCCCAAAGCTAAGAATATTTTTTCAAGTCATTTGATCCACTTCAGAGCTACCAATGTATTAGTGTTTCCATTAATGTATGGAGGTTTATGTTGTATAATGTGATCCAACAAAGTTTCATCTCATTGTGGAATAAAATGTTGATCTATATGGGTAAGGTTATTCATCATAACCTGGAAAAGTTTCATTCATATGGCCACAATCTGCTCAACTATATCACCTAATGTATTAAAATTATCATAAGGGTAATCCCTACATTGACAATAGGTGTTAAAGTTATATTTATTTATTCTTCTAGGATCTATCTCTATAAAATGGAACACCCACAACTACCTTATAACATCTTGAATATTGATCCATAGAACAAAAATCAATATTAAGGTAAAATTTATCAAAAATTATAAGTTATATCAATATCTTTTTTGTAGTTATGTTCTTTTAAAATTAAGTTCCCAATGGACCTACTAAAATTTCTTTGATTCCAAATATATTGACCAAAACTCTTATAATCTAGAGTGAGTGTCTACTTTATTACATTGGTAAGATACAAGAGATCTCAACACCATGGATCGATCAATTTAGTTATCTTAAAAAACATGATATATACATGACTTCCATATTATATTGGAAATTAAAAATATTTTATGAAATATTTTCTTGCATCCTTAAAAAAATTCAAATATTACTTCTACAATTCCTATGGAAATTAAAACATTATAAACTATGAGTTTGAAGATTAGTAAGGGAATGTGTACAATTGAAATCTATGATGGGTAAATAAGAAATTAACAATATAAAAAGGTGGGTAATCATAATATATTTAATTTAATCAATATCTTGGGATTCAAAATGTATCCATAGAAAATATCAACATAATAATCCCATGGATAATAATAACTAACATCTTAATGAAGGTAATTTAGAGTTACAGACTTAATGATACTTCTATAATGGCCTCATTCCAAGACATCATGAACCTTACTATAATAGAATTATGTCAAAATATTTTACTGAATGAGTAGGTATATACCAAATATAAAACTAAATTGGCCAATTGTTTGTCTCATGAGACCTATCGATGCATCCAAGGGATATATATAACCAATAACCACCAATAACTTACATATGAACAATTAATTAATCATATATTGAATCTAAAATATAATACATAATAGATATTTCCTTTTAATCACTATATATCCATATTGAATCTAGAATATGAAACATCAATATTTCCCCAGTTAATGAAATAGTTTTCTTAATAATTTTCTATAAACTATCACCATATATTAAAATAGTTTATAGATATGGCTATATAAAAGTAGTAGAAATTATACTAAATATATTAATGATACTGAAAAAAGCACATATAGAAGAAAAATAAAATCCAATGAATAATGAAGAGAGATAGAGATCATGATCATAAGAAAGTAAATGATCACAAAATAAGATATAATCCTTAAAAAAATAAAGGATGATAGAAGGCTATCATTTAATCATAAATGAATGTTTCAAATATTATAATGTATATTGAAAACTATAGAAAAAATTTGAAGCAAAAAATAAAAAATAACTTTACTCAAATTTGTTGTAACTTTTTTATAAAAATAATGTTGTAAATAATTTCAAAAATAATTTTCATCCTTTTATAAAATAAATAATTTTTATTTTAATATAAAAAACTAAATATACATTGAATAATGGAAAATCATTTCCTTTTGTAAAACTATAAAAACTTTTAGAGGAATATAAATAGTGAATAATGGTTTTGGGGGATTGTAAATGTTTCCATGATATATACTTTAAAAAACATTCCTTTCACATATTTTTAATATGTACAAAATGGATTTTTCAGAAATTTCTAAAAATGATTCCTTTTAAAACATTATAAATTAATTAAAAGGTATTATAAAAATTAATTTACTAATAATTTTTAATTTGATAAAGACATACATAAAATAATTTTAATAATATGGATATGTAAGGGAAATATTTCTGACTAAAAGAAGAGAAATAAGGTAGGATATTCTTAAAAAATGCTTTTCAGACTTTTGAGTACCAAATAGTGGAAAATTTAGAAGAAAAAACATAGAAACCACATATATGACCATATAAGGATAAAATATAAGTGTCTTAAGAATAAAAAAAATATTATTCTTCAAACACAAAATTAAGCATGAACAGCCCCAAATAAAGGTGAGATTATAAAATAGACCTCTACGAATTTAATAACATTTGAATCGAAACCAATTAAAATAGAAAATATGAATTAAATCATTAAATACAATTAAGATACAGGAATGTGTGACATAATATTTCAATGGTCTAGTATATATACCATATAATATAAAATATTCCACAATGGAGTGGAATTGAGATGAAAAACACTTACCCTGGATTTATGCTTGGTCTAACACCTAATATCCTCCCGAATAATAAATTTAAATTTATTATATACTTTTTAAGAAAAAATTTCATTTATATTATATTATTAATATCATTTTATAATAATTTGACAATAATTAATTTATATTTCTTGCGTATGTTTACCACTTAAAGATGTTTAGTCAATTTCACAAAAAATACATTGACATATTGACCATAGTCAAAGGTGATATGAAATAGCACCTCTATGTCCAAATTTTTAATAATTTCATGAATATAATTTTTATTTATTATATAAAATTTTATAACTAACCATGTAAAGTAGTAATAAAAACATGAAATACAGTGTGTATAGATGTGGTAGTCCTTGCATAAGTTTGTTCAACATAATCAATTTGAAACAGATAAAAGGGTAAGCGGGTACATGATATATTATATTTCAAGAAACATAATCATTTCCTAAATTTAATATATATACCTTAAATCCATCATAATAACCATCTAAAAATGCAGTTATTGAAAAATTAATCACATCTCTACATGGATGTGGTAGTCCACACGTACGCACAATCAATGATATCATTTTCCAAAAGATAGAAATGAGGTAGATAATAGTTTTTAAATTTAAATAATAAACTTAAAATATATTTTTTCTACTTAATTAATTAATTTATGACACATATGATATATATTTAATGATTAATAATAAGAAATAAATGAAATGGGTCGATTAATACAATTACCTCTCCTTTGGGAAACCTATTTTAGCTTATGCCTTAAAACGTCTTGAAGTTGTATTTGGGATAAAAATAACCTATAAGATGTGTGGAGTTATTTTTTAATGTATTTTATTTGGTATTTAACTATCTAAATGGATTAATATGGTGTTAATAATATTGGATATTAAGTTACCTTTTATAAGTGAGGTGGGTGGAACACTTTTAATTATTATAAACATTAAAAGGATATAAGGTCACTTTCATGGGATAGTGACTAAAATATGACTTAATTTATAATTTTAGATGATTTAGTGTTGAAATAAATTACACCAATAGGATTTTTAAAAGTTTATAGGTTATTTTAACCCTTATCTGTTTAGTTTAACCCCTTCATTATTCTTGTTAATCCTTACTGTGGTACTAAATTTTTACCACGATTATTTTCAATATGAGAAAAAATTAAATTTATGACACAAATAAATTTGAACCCCATGATTCGAAATATGAAATTGATTTTCAAGACTTAATTTATAGAAGTGTAATATATTAATTTTAATGTATGAATTCAAAATGATACAGACAATGTTTTTAAAAAAAATGTTTAAAAAAAATGATTTTAAGCCAAAAATCATGTATAATATTGATTACTGTGGAATTAATTGAATTAGTTTTAATAAAAGGAGACTCATGTGACCTAAAAAATAAACCAAAACCTAATGTAACCTTGTAATTACATAATTAAAGAAAATAACCAAAAATATTCTCTTATTAGGATACCACAATACTTAAAATTTCAAAATGTGAATCATATATTTTTGAGTTCATAAAAATATTTTGAAATGAATTATATTACTTATTAAACATATATTTCATTTATAAAAATGGTTTCATATAGTTTAATTTAATTCTTATTTATAGATAATTTCATAAATGTGATACTATTTGTAAAATTGGTATTTTCAAAATTCACCCAAAAATCAACCATTTTTTAAAGAATCTAAAAAATTGACCCTAAAATAATTTTAACATAATGAATAAAAAAATGTAATATATTTAATTTAATTAAAAGTATAAATTTTTCAAATTTAAATTTTAATCAAATTCTTGAATAAAGTTATGTGAATTATGTTGCAGTCTCTTTAAAAATAAATATTTACTTACTATAATTGATGCTCTAGTGTTACCTGATAAATACATTGAATACCATGTTGAACTGCTAAGGGTGAGATATAAAAATCATATATAACCACCTCATGTTCCACTAATGGAATAATTATCCTCCCCTAAAATAACACATGATGATAATTATCCTCGGGCCATCTATCTAGAGCATCATCATAAATAATACGATCACAAAAAACCTCCACATTAAGATATCCGTACTAATATTTTTCTACCTATTACATAAATTATGATTTGACTATTTAAACTACCTAAAGGTATTTGTTAATTACAATGGGGTAATTAAATTTATAAATTTATAAATTTATAAAAACACTTAAACTAAACTATTATTAACCAAACGAATTTAGTATATGGAAGCTTGAGGTTAAACCCACAGGGATTGTTTTAGTAAGATTTAGGAAACGTAAATCTAATGTTAAATAAAATTTTAATGTTGAGGAAAATACCAATGGGAGAAGATGTTTTATGTTTTTTAATTTCCCGGTTTGTGTTCTAGTGAAGCGATATATTTAATTAATTAATTGTGTTTTTTATTGGAGTCTAAACTAAGAGGATCCTTATTCTTGGTATTCTCCCATTTACTAAAAGACACCCCGTTTAATATGATCAATTACTTTAGTTTATCAATGAGTTAAGTTTATTGATTCCTTATTTAAACATAATCACCCCAAATTACACAATGGTCATGCATAATTCAATATTTTTAGTTGATTTATTTGATTGTACTTTTTTATTCACATTCATGACACTCATTCAGCAAAAAACAAGAAGATAAGATGAATATAGAATGAAATAATTAACCCATACATGAATAAGAAATATAATAATAGTACCATAAAATATCCCTCATTTCATTACATCACCTAACATTTACGAAATTACCTCTATTTTTATTCATGAAGGAGTATGAAAAATAAAATAAAAATCTATCAGTAGCACCACATAAATATCCCATAAATAAGAAACATTACTCCTTATGTGAAAGTGTTAGATCTAAAGTTTAGATTACCCTGTAGGATCGAAATAATGATGTAGATGCTCAATATACAAGAGGGGGGTGAATTGTATGCTTTAAAAATTCCTTTGGAACCTTTAAAGTTTGATACAGATAATAATGTTTTACTTAGACAAGGAAAGTTTTAAGTTTAACAAAGTTAAACTAAGTAGATTCACAACACCTCTAACACCAAATGAAAAATTGGAATAAGGAATGAAGTTATAAACTTCATGTTCTATGTACTTGCTTAAAACTGGAAAGAGATTCCGAGAGTAGGTTCCGAAAATATGGTTCCGAAAGTTGAAACTTAAAAAAAGATTACAATATGAGATTCTACCTTAAAGCGTATAGAATCTAAATGAAAACAAAGTATGAGTAAGGAAGTATAATAAATTTATACTTTCCTTACAATACAATTTGCAGCAGAAAAACAACTAGTGAAAATACAAGTAACAAGAAATAAGTCTTTTGACCCAAAGAGAAGGGTATTCAACAACCTTGGATAAAGGTCCCTTGATTTATACTTTCAAGCAAGTTTGTCTTACCCACACCAGGCTAAGCCCTCGATACGAATATCGGAGTCTCTATCTTGCTATCCCCGCAAGCCCTCAACTTCAAGGTAGTTGGCAACCTCTGTTTTCCTCAGCAAGTAAGCCCTCAACTTCAAGGTGTTGGAAACCTCTGTCTTCCTCAGCAAGGAAGACATCAACTTCAAAGTGTTAGAAAACTCTGTCTTCCTATCCCCGGAAGTCCTCGAATGTAATCACCAATATTCGGAGTCGCACGAAGCAAATCTGCACAAGGAAAAGTTAGAACAAGCAGTTCAAACTTTCTACACGAAGCTGAGAGTTAATAAGAGCCTCTCTATCTAGAAATCACTTCAACAGCATGTGTGAAAAATGTCAAAGAAGTTGTTGTGAGCTCTTTCAAATGAGATCCTATTTATAGGCTCGGTCGTCCTCCTTTCCAACGGTCATATTTTCCTTAAAAATCGGAGGGACCTGTACACATGTCACTTAGCCAACGGTTAGTTTATAATGGAATAGACGACATCATTTTATAACAAAACAAGTGTAACAGAAAGTACGACATCGTTTTTAGATTAACTAAAAAGATCGGAGTGAAGGTTCAGAGTCTAAGCAAAATGAATGTTTGGAGTCAAAATAAATTCTGTGTGTATAGAGCAAAGATGATCAGATTCTGTTAAATAGGAGAATTCGGGATGAGAATTCAGAATGAGAATTCGTCATCTGAATTTGTAATGGGAATTTGTAATCCGAATTCATAATGGGAATTTGTAATCAGAATTCATCATGAGAATTTGTAATCTGAATTCGTAATCAGAATTCGTCATTAGAATTCAGTGTCGAACTTCATGAAAGTTCGTATCCAGAAGTCGGAGTGGAACTTCATTAGAGTTCGTATCCATAATTCGGAGTGGAACTTCATTACATTTCTCATCCAGAATTTGGAGCTTAAAACAGAATGCTTCACATAAAAGTTTTAAATGATTACAAGAATATAGAAATGAATCTGAATCTTATACTTAAGAAATATATGGATGAAAATATGATAAGTATAATTTTCTTTATAAAAGCGATTTTCCTTATAAAGGAGATTTTCCTTATAAAAGCGATTTTCCTTATAAAAGCTATTTTCCTTATAAAAGCGATTTTTTTTAAAGATAAGATGTTTGTGATTTTCAAAAAAAGAATAAATGGAACAGTCATAAGGAAAACCTTATTGACTCAACAATATCCCCCTTTTTGGAAATCACAGACATCCTTACGAAAAAGAAAGACTAAGAAAAAGGAATGAAAACATTAAGGCTTATCTCGCTTTGCTTAAGAATGTCGATGAATACGACTAACTCCCCCTTAGGCTTTGAAACTCTAAGGATCGTATTCTAGATTTCCAGAATGGTATTTCATTAAGAATAAAAATGTCTTCTTTAATGAAAAACTCCCTTAGATAAATTCTATTTGAATTATTTTTCTTCCTCACCCTTTGTTAAGGTACTTTTCCCCCTTTTTCTAGGGTTCTTTTTCCTTATCCCCCTTTGTGATTTTCAAAAAGAATTCGAGGGAATGGAAAAAATATATCAAAGTACCTGAAAAATTAGTAACAACAACAAAAGAAACTAGCAATCAAGACTTTAATTCAATTTGAAAAAAACAAAGAAGCTAAGATACAACAAAAAGATCAGATTTGTTTATTTTGGATCTTTTTTCCTTCGACATGAGACCCTTAAGAACCGTCTTTATCTTCTTCAAGTATTTATGGTCTTCTTCAGCTTTCTTCTCTAACACAAATATTCTTTCACTTTGAGCTTCAAGATTTTCTTCCTGGGCTTCAATCTTTTCTTCCTAAGATTTCAAAATTTGTTCTTGCTTTAACAACTTCTCTTCAATCTCAATCCAAAGATCCCTTTCATTCCTCCAGCTTTGAGGAACAGAATTCAGCTTCCCATTCAGATCTGTGTCTTCTTGAATCCAGAAATTCTTCTCAGCTGTCAACTTCTCTTCAAAGGAAGAAGTAAGCTCATTTATCTTCATGTCTTCTGTCTCAAAAGCATATTTAACATTATCTTGGAATTCATCCAAGAGCCTCATCTCATCTACGGTTTTCATCAACCAACTAGTCATTTTCTTACAAGAAAATTTGTGGGATTCATAGCCGACAATAAAGGATTTGAACTGAGCCTCTATCTCTACACATTTATCCATAACCATAGATATGGAGTCTGTTTTCTGATTCAAAGTATGTTGGAGCATCTGACATATTAAATCAATACTTGAGAAAGTTAGAATAGAACCCACCAACTTCTTTAATGACTGAACAACAAGGTCATGCCCCAACGAAGATGACTCCGAATCCGAGACTTTTCTTGGAGAATTTTCTTCTTCAATTTGCTCAACCTTTCTCTTTGAATAACTACCAACTTCCCTTTTATTTATATCCACTGAGCTTGGGGTATCAACAACGAGTTGCTTTCCCTTGTCCACTTTCAGAATGGATTCCTATTCTGGAGATTTCTTTTCACTATCAAACACTTGAACCACATCATCCTCATCACCAACATCTTTTTGAGCACCATCCTCTACGTTCTCCATTTGAGAAATATCATGTAGAAGATGTTCTTCCTCTGCATGATAAGCTACTTCCTGATCTCCTTTTTCCTTATCGTTCCCTGGAGTGACTAACTTAGAGGACTCAGCTTCTGAATTTCGGAGCGACAAATGTTCCGAAGGTGTCTCATTATAATCTTCTACTTGCCTTAATAGATCTCCGGTATCACTACTACCTTCAGCAACTGCTTCTTCCTCTTCCATTTCATGAAACTGCTCAACTTCCTCAATATGATTAGCAACTACCTCCTCCGGAGTGACATAGTTTCTTCCTGGAGTCTCAGGTAGATATTCCAAAGAGATGGATCTCAGAACTTGAATTTTTAAGGAGTTCATCTCATTAAACATCAATAAAGTCTGAACCACCCCAACTTCAGACATCTTCTTATTAAGCTTTTTTTCTTTCACTTGTTTTTTTAATTCATCCTCTGTTTTTTCCTTCAAGGCCTTAGCCTCCGAAGGATCCAAGACAAATTGAGGCTACCCTTGCACTCTCTTCTCTTTGATTTCCCTCCACTTAGAAACTACCTCATCAGGGTAAGATTTCTTCTTCTTTGGTTTTGGAGGTGCGGAATGAACTTCCTTAGATTTGGGATTCCCTGCTTCAACTTAAACGTCTTTCAACTTTCTCTTCTTCACTGGTTTAGAAGATTCTAGTTCAGCAACTTTTGGAACCACTTCTTCTTGAGCTAGTAAATCAAAGAACTCACCAGTCTTCTTATCGAAAGCAACATCCATTCTTTCGAGGATACCATCACTCACCAACATTATTTTGCAGGCTCTTGGATTAGACTTTCAAGCCTCCTTGAAAGACTCAAGGCATCAAACTATTAACTTCGAGATGATTGCTGGATACATTATGATCTGAGCTCTCAGATTCCATTTCTTAACATTCTCAATGGTAATAAGAATGTGTTTCATCAGATTAAAATTACTTAGATTTATCAGAAAATCTAAGATAAATATCTCACTCTTCTTCAAACTGTCTTAATCACCCTTTCTTGGTACGATAAAGCCTTGTACCCATAATTCTAGAATCTGAAAATTTGTAGACAGAGTAGAAATATTTGGAGCCTTGTCATCTGCTAGTCCGAGTGTCTCCAATGCCTTTTCCTTGTTGAAGCTTCCTTTTGAATCTGGTAAAACATGAGAGATGAACTCGGCTTCTCCTTCATCGGTCAGCGCTACCAATTTAGATGCCTTGACATAAGAAAGCTTATAAGTCTTCCCATAAGACTTAAATGAAAACTTCTCCCTATTATCTTCCTTAAAGAAGGAAAATGTATCATAGAACTCAAAAAGAAAATCCGAATATACTTCATCTTGATTCCCAGGCTTAGACACAACAACATCTTCCCAACAGTTAAGTTTTATGTTCTTGGATATAAGAGAATCATACTTGTTGAAGAAATCAGGATGAACCAACCTTCCTCTATATACTAACCACTTGGAAATCGTCTTAGAAGAAGACATGTCTTGAAAAGCTGCTTCCACAGACATTCAGATCTGAAGACTTCTGAGAAGTTTGGAATGGAGATTGCTGAAGATCGGAACGGCCTCTAAACAGAGAGGCAGAGATTCGGGATGCTGGAGCATGAAAAAACCAATGTGGGACAACCATTTGGGGTCCCCTTTAAATAGGCAACGATATTTCAGTTTATATTCCTTGGTTGATCGAATGATTGTAAAAACTGAGATCAGATCTGACGGTTGAAAATCAATTCTCAAGAAAACGTGAATCCGATCTTTTTGAAGTTTTTATTAAAACAAAGATTTAGGAAAACTATAATCTGAAAACGATACATAAGAAAATACCATCTAGTAAAGTATGATTACGAAAACATGAGTGAGGAAATCATACCTTTCGGATTAGCTTAGGAGGATTATTCATAATGAGTAACAATCTTCTTGAAGAAAAAAAAACTTTATTACGAAAAGACATAGTTTGCAAAAAAAATTCTCTACGAAAAAACTCAACAAAGAAAACGAAAATTTATTACAAGATTTTCAGCATGAAAATATCATTACAAAAGTTTGAATACGAAAAGCTCATTATGAAAGTCTCGGTATGAAAATATCGTTACAGAAACACCAGTACGAAGTTGTCCATTTCGGAAGTTTTCAATACGAAAATTTCCATTCCAGAGGTTTTCTATACGAAAATATCCATTCTGGAAAATTTCAGTTCCAGAAATTCCCATTCCGGAAGTTTTAGTTCCGAAAAGTTTGAAAAACTAACTTTGAAAAAATTTAGTTACTCTAACAATCAAATGTACTCCCCCTATGAAAAGAAGTTTATTACTGTAAGGAAAATTGTTCAACAAGAAGTTAATTAAAGAATGATTACCTTACGGTTATCATTCCTAACTTTTGTTTAATATATTCAAATCTATCGGAGGGTAAATATTTTTGTGAAAATATCAGCAAGTTGATCTTGCATTCCGATAAACTGAAGAATAATATTTCCTTTTACTGTGTGATCCCTAAGAAAGTGATGCCTAATATCTATGTGTTTTGCACGAGAGTGATGTTCAGGGTTATTACTTAGGGCAATGGCACATGTTTTATCACACAAAATTTGAGTTTTAGTAAAACTCAGGCCATAGTCTATGAGTGTGTGTTGCATCCACAACACTTGAGCACAACAACTTCCAGCCGCTACATATTCAGCTTTAGCAGTGGAAAGTGCTACAGAATGTTGCTTTTTGCATGACCAAGAAACTAATGAATCTCCTAAGAAATGACAAGTTCTGGATGTACTTTTTCTATCCATTCTACATCCACCAAAGTCAGCATCAGAAAATCTTTTTAGAAAAAAATCATTTCCAGAAGTATAAAATAATCCTAGATCCATGGTTCCCTTAAGGTAGAAAAAAATTATTTTTACTACCTTTAAGTGAGATTCCTTAGGATTGGATTGATATCTTGTACATAAGCATATTGAGAACATTAATTTTGGTCGACTCGCTGTTAAGTAATGTAAACTTCCTATCATACCTCTAAAATATGTTTGATCTACTGGTTTCCCAGCTTCATCAAGATCTAGAGAGTTTGATGTACTAATACGAGTACTTATACTTTTAGTATTGTCATGACCATACTTTTTGAGAAGATATTTAATATACTTATGTTGAGATATATAGGTTCCTTCTGGTTTTTGGGAAATTTGAAAACCAAGGAAAAAAGATAACTCACCCATCATACTCATTTCAAACTCATATTTCATTAGACTTGAAAAAGAGTCGGTTAAAGATTGCTGAGTTGAACCAAATATGATGTCATCAACATAAATTTGAACAATAAAAACAATTTTCTTATCTTTCTTTATAAAAATGGTTGGATTTGTATTTCCCTTAACATGGTTATTTTGAAGCAAAAATACAGTGAGTCTATCATACCAGGCTCGTGGGGCTTATTTAAGACCATACAGAGCTTTGGTAAGTCTAAAAACATGATCTGGATGTTTTGTATCTTCATATCCAGGAGGTTGTTCAACAAAAACTTCCTCTTGGACATAACCGTTAAGAAAAGAACATTTCACATCCATTTGAAAAAGTTTAAAATTAAAGAATGCTTCAAATTCAAGTAGAATATGGATAGATTCAAGTCTAGCTACTAGAGCATAGGTTTCTTCATAGTCTATACCATCTTGCTGATTATAGCCTTTAGCAACAATTCTAGCTTTATTTCTTACTATGACTCCATTTTCATCACATTTTTTTTCTGAAGACCCACTTTACTCCAATATCAGAAGTTTCCTTAGGTCTTTCAACCAAGATCCAGACTTTGTTCCTTTCAAATTCATTTAGTTCATCTTGCATAGCTTTGATCCAATCATCATCACCTAAAGCTTCATTTGTGATTCTTGGTTCTAACTGGGAAAGAAATGCTAGACGTTCTATTTCATTTCTTGGGGAACTTCTAGTCCTTACAGGTTGATTTACATCACCAATGATACTGTCACTGGGATGATTCTTAAGAAACACCTGATTTGGGTTTTGAAAAGCCTGTTCATCAACATAGGGTAGATAGTCTTCTGGGGTAAATGTTTCAGAAGTGTCTTCTTGAAAATTATCCTTATCAGAAGGTTCTTCTATAAATGGTTGACAATCAGTTTTTGAAAACACATCCGAGGATGTAGGTTGGGAAGGTTTGAAAACAAAAGGATCTGACTCATCAAATTTTACATGCACTGTTTCTTCAACAGTACAAGTATTTTTATTGAAAACTCTATATGCCTTAGAAGTTGCGGAGTAGACTATGAAAATTCCTTCATCATATTTTGGTGCAAATTTATGTAGATTATGTTTAGTATTAAAAATGAATACTTTTCAACCAGAAACCTTGAAGTAGGAAAGTCTTGGTTTTCTACAATTCCATAACTCATAAGAAGTTTTATTAAGAAAAGGTCTAATCAAAACTCAATTTATAGTATAGCAAGCAGTACTTACAGCTTCAGCCCAGAAATTTCTAGCTATAGAATATTCACTCAACATGGTTCTAGTTATCTCTTGAAGAATTCTATTTCTTCTTTCAACTACACCATTCTGTTGAGGAGTTCTAGGTGCTGAAAAATTGTGAGTAATACCTTTTATACTACAAAAAGTTTCAAAATCAGAATTTTTAAATTCTCCTCCATGATCACTATAAATAGTTTTCAATGGAAGGTTTTTCTCATTTTTAACTTGAGCTCTAAAACTTTTGAAATAAGAAAAAGCTTCAGACTTCTTTGCTAGAAAATAGACCCAAGTAAATATAGTGTAATCATCAACCAGAACAAACAAATAGTATTTGCCTCCAATACTTCCAGTTTGTGTTGGACCAAAAAGATCCATGTGCACTAACTGTAATGCATCAGTTATTGAGACTTCACCGATTGACTTAAAACTAGATTTATGTTTCTTGCCATATTGACAAGGATCACAAACTTTAGAAGAATAAAATCTAAGCTCCGGTAGATCCTTAACTAATTTCTTCTTAGAGAGTTTACATAAGTTCCTAAGGTTACAGTGACCTAGTCTTCTATGCCATAACCAGGAATGATCTTCCACTTCACTTAGGAAAGGTAAATCTTGGATCCTTAGGTCTTCTAGGTTCAAAGTGTAAACATTCTCTTGCCTATTGGCTGAGAGAATAAATTATTCCTTGGAATTGTGAACTAAGCACTTATCATTCCTAAAATTCACAAGGTATCCTTCATCACATAACTAACTTATGCTAATGAGGTTGTGCTTAAGACCCTTAACAAAAAGAACATTTGAAATCAAGGTTTTACCAAGAAGAACAATATTAACTATACCAACAATTTCTCCCTTAGAATTATCTCGTAAAGTTACCTTTACTCCTTTCGTTTTGATAATCTTTTCAAAATAGTTTTTGTTACCAGTCATGTGCCGGGAACATCCAATATCCATGTACCATGTATTGTTACTGGTAATCTCTTCATTTTCCTGAAATCAAGAAAAGAATTAGGCTTTTGGAATCCAAACTTGTTTGGATCCGAGATTTCCAGACAAAAAAATTTTAGGAACCCACATCTTCTTTGAGAAATAAGCTTTATGAAATCCTAGAGATTGGGTTTTGTTTAAGGAACAATTATTTGCCCAGTGACCACCACATTGACACTTAGTACAAAATGGGGCACTTTGAGGAACAAAATAATTGCTACTAAAAGTTGGTTTTGCATGGGTATAACCAAATCCGGATTTATTTCTTAAAGGTCGTATTTGAGAATACATTTTATCAAAATTTTCCTTACCATGCGTAAAGTTTGATAAACACTTATTTAAAGAGAAAATATAGGACTTGAGTTTTATAACCAAGTTTTTAACCTCAAAATCATTAGATTTATAACTAGAGCTAGGCTCAAGAATACTTTTAGAAATTAATTTTTCTAACTCTTTAGAAAGTTTGTTCTTCTCAGAACTTACTTCCTCAATATTTTTTGAAATACTTTGAAAATCATAATTTTTCTTATCAAGATCTTTAGAAAGATCTGATATTTCTTTCGTAAGAATATAATTTCTAGATTTTTCCTTATCATGTTTTTTATTGAGTTTATAATTCTCAATTCCAAGAAGTTTAGCAAACCTAGAAACTTCTTCATAAGTAGGTAAAGTATTATCTTCATCAGAAGAGGATTCTTCATCAAAAGAGTTATAATACTCTTTATCATTAGAATTTAAAGAAACATTGGTCAATGATTCTGCATTTCATACCTTATCCATAAAACAGTGATTGTTAATAGGTAGTCTGGCTATAAGACCAATATTCTTCTGTCCTGAAGATTCATAATCAGAAGATTCATCTAAAGAGTCACCACCATTGACACTCCATGTATCACTAGCTTTTAGAACTTTCTTAACTTTGGATTTATAATACTTCTTTTTGTACCTGTCTAAATGCCTTTCTTTCCTTTCTTTCTTTTTATGCATAGGGCAATCTGGTCTAATATGTCTAGCTCTCTTGCATTCATAACAAGTGAGTTCTCTATCTTTCCTATCTTTCCTTTCCTTATTCTTATATTTGGATTGGAAGCTTCTTTGGACAGCTATCTTGTTCATCCTTCGAGAAATATTTACTAACTCATTTTCAAAGACTTCACTCTCACTAGATTCGGATTGGAAAATAACTTTCTTAGACTTGGATCTGGTTACTCTCTCAAGAATATTAGCTTTCATCTGATTTGATGTTGTTGTAAAAGCAACAGTACCATTTCCGTTCTTCTTCTTGATGTTGTCAGCATCTCTCTTCATTCTTGATTCATGTTGAAGAAGAGTTCTGAATAGATCATCAAGAGAAATTTGAGTGACCTTCCTATTCTCATCAACAACTGTTGTTTTGGATTCCCAGTCATTAGGCATAATATCAATTATCTTATCCACAAGTGCTTCATCATCTAAACCTTTTTCTCCCATAGACTCTAAACTGTTGACTATAGTCATAAATCTCTATTGAACTTTACAGATTGGTTCACCATAAGGAAAATTGAAGCCATGGTATTCATCTCTAAGCATAGCTCTCCTAGTCTCAATCACTTTAGAATTTCCAAAGTTTGTTACCTCTAACTTCTTCCAGATACAATTAGCTGCTTCACAAGAAGAAATTTGGCTATATATATTTCTTTTAATTGAACAAGGTAAAGTATTGTGTACCTTATAATTGATTTGATACTCTTTCTTTTCCTGGTTAGTGAAAGTTCTAACATCCTTATCAAGAATTTTATAATCACCAGTAAGTATAACAAAGTTTTCCACTCCAGTATTGATAACAAAAGTCTTCATTTGATCTCTCCAGTACTCATAATCATTACCATAAAATATTGGTGGTCTTGTAGGATTTATATTATCAATGGAGCCAACATGTATTCCTGCCATACTTAAAATAACCTTCGGCACACAAACTTGTTAGTAGAAAAAGTTCGTAATCACAAAGTTCGGAATGAAAATTCGTAATGAAAAAGTTCGGAATGACAAAGTTTAGAATGACAAAGTAACTTCTAATCAAGTATGAAGAATAAAGGAAGATGAGCAAGAAAAACTTAAACGTGAGTATAAGTATTTCAGAGACGTACTCTGATACCAATTGTAGGATTGAAATAATGATGTAGATGCTCAATATACAAGAGGGGGGGTGAATTGTATGATTTAAAAATTCCTTTGGAACCTTTAATGTTTGATACGGATAACAATGTTTTCCTTAGACAAGGAAAGTTCTAAGTTTAACAAAGTTAAACTAAACAGATTCAGAACACCTCTAACACCAAATGAAAAATTGGAATAAGGAATGAAGTTATAAACTTAAAGTTCTATGTACTTTCTTAAAACTGGAAAGAGATTCCGAGAGTAGGTTCCGGAAATATGGTTCCGGAAGATGAAACTTAACAAAAGATTACAATATGAGATTCTACCTTAAAGAGTATAGAATCTAAATAAAAATAAAGTATGAGTAAGGAAGTATAATAAAGTTATACTTTCCTTAAAATACAATTTGCAGCGGAAAAACAAGTAGTGAAACTACAAGTAACAAGAAATAAGTCTTTTAACCCAAAGAGAAGGGTATCCAACAACCTTGGATAAAGGTCCCTTGATTTATACTTTCAAGAAAGTCTGTCTTACCCACACCAGCGTAAGCCCTCGATACAAAGATCGAAGTCTCTGTCTTTCTATCCCCGCAAGCCCTCAACTTTAAGGTAGTTGGCAACCTCTGTCTTCCTCGGCAAGGAAGCCCTCAACTTCATGGTGTTGGAAACCTCTGTCTTCCTCAGCAAGGAAGCCCTCAACTTCAAGGTGTTGGAAACCTCTGTCTTCCTATCCCCAGAAGTCCTCGAATGTAATCACCAACATTCGGAGTCGCACGAAGCAAATCTGCACAAGGCAAAGTTTGAACAAGCAGTTCAAACTTTCTGCATGAAGCTGAGAGTTAATAAGAGCCTATCTCTCTAGAAATCACTTCAACAGCATGTGTGAACAATGTCGAAGAAGTTCTTGTGAGCTCTTTCAAATGAGCTCCTATTTATATGCTTGGTCGGCCTCCTTTCCAACAGTCATATTTTCCTTAAAAATCGGAGGGACCTATACACGTGTCACTTAGCCAATGGTTAGTTTATAACAGAATAGATGACATCGTTTTATAACAAAACAAGTGTAACAGAAAGTACAACATCGTTTTCAGATTAACTAAAAAGATCGGAGTGAAGGTTCGGAGTCTAAGAAAAATGAAAGTTTGGAGTCAAAATAAATTCAGTGTGTATAGAGCAAAGATGATCAGATTCTGTTTAATAGGATAATTCGGAATGAGAATTCAGAATGAGAATTCATCATCAGAATTCGTAATGAGAATTTGTAATCCGAATTCGTAATGGGAATTCGTAATCAGAATTCTTCATGAGAATTTGTAATCCGAATTCATAATGGGAATTCGTAATCATAATTCGTCATTAGAATTTACTGTCGAACTTCATGAGAGTTCATATCCATAATTCAGAGTGGAACTTTATTAGAGTTCGTATCTAGAATTCAGAGTGGAACTTCATTACATTTCTCATCCAGAATTCAGAGCTTAAAAGATAATGCTTCACATCAATGTTTTAAAAGATTCCAAGAATATAGAAATGAATCTGATTCTTATACTTAAGAAATATATGGATGAAAATATGATAAGGATAATTTTCCTTATAAAAGCGATTTTCCTTATAAAAGCGATTTTCCTTATAAAAGTGATTTTCCTTATAAAAGTGATTTCCCTTATAAAAGAGATTTTCCTTAAAGATAAGATGTTTGTGATTTTCAAAACAGGAAGGAATGGAACAGTCATAAGGAAAACCTTATTGAATCAACATAGCCTTCCATAGTTCTCATATCATAGTATTTGTTATCTATGAAACCCCCTATGTGTTATCTTTGGAATAAAACATATCCCCTTTTAATCTTGCAAATCATTCTTACAAATCGAGGGTCCAACCCCTTTGATTTCTATTAAAATATCACATGGTTAAAAAAATAAAATATTCTCATCTAAATAGTTCATTTTGTGAATGATATTCCATGATGTTAATACAATTTATATTCCAACTATATTTATGTGGATAAAACCTTTATATCTTGAATCATTTTTCACACTATAAAATGCCCTTAGGGAACCATCCAACCAGTCTGAGGACCTTTATGTAACTCTATATACATGTGAACGATATGTTATATAATGAATCATGATTACAAAATTTTAGTCATTTATGCATATATTTATTATTATGGTGTCATTATATACTCCCTAATCTATTTTTTTGTTTTTCCACTAGATTAAATTCAAATGTATGCCTACCAACAAATGAATAAAATAATTAATGAATGGGAAATAAGAATTTCTATAATTATCAAAATTAATGAATTTTATATTCATAGATTGATTCAAGAAATATTTCTTTCAAATCATCCACAAAAGAAATATTTCTCGGTTATAAGTATTAAATCTCAATATTCATCGCAAAGGAAGATCACCCTACTAATATTTAAACATAAAATTAAATAAAATCAAACAATTTTCATTGGGGAATAAAATATTCAAGCATCACAGAAGAAATTTATCTAACTCCCCATGTTTTAAAGAAACAAATCCAACCATTTATTTTACTTTCACACTTTCAAAATAATGACTCTTCTCTATTCTTACATTCATATTTCTTAATTCATCATTTATGTGCATGAAAATTATAATCTACATCACTTAAATTTCATTTCATTCATCACTCAAGGCACAAAAGTAAATATATTCTTTCTAATATAATGAATAACTTTCCTTCATATTTCTAAGAAACTAAAATATGCACCCCATCGAGATAAAAAATAACAAATAATAATGAGGGTTTAGGGTTTAAATGACTCTAAGGCTTTAGGGAAAATAGTTAATATCGTCAAAAAACATTAAGGCTCAAAATTAAGATCAGTATTAATTCATATTTCATGATGATCAAAATTATTTCTCAATTAAAATACTCCCCAAGAATGATATCATCTCACTTCCATAAAGATATACTAAATGTAATTAATAAATGAAAGCATAATTAAAGATATACACCCTATTTCCCCCCAACATTTGCTTTTTATTTATTTATTTTTTATATATTTTTTAATTTTTTTCAAAAGTTTTTCTAGGAAAAATATCATATCCATAACAAAACCCCACATAATGTCTAAAAAACTAATTTTAATAGTTATAATAAGATAATTGGTTAATTCATTGTGATTTTTGATCTACCCAATACATAACCCTTTTTTTCTTTTATTTTCATTTTTTAATAACGGTAAAAATGAATATTAATGATAGATATTAATGTAGCTTCCCTAAAAATCCCATGAAAATTTACCACATATTCTCTAAAATTTAATACATCCCTCCCCACTATCAAAAACCTATTCCACTCAAACGAATTTATGAATATCATGAAAAAATTCAAAGAGTAAGGGTCAAAAGAGAAATATAGGACTGTAATGTGGCTCTTACCTATCATGTTAATTTATAAATTCTTTGGAATAAAATATTGATAATTTTATAATGTTATTATCAAGGATAAACGATTCTTAAATAAAATTCCTTAATCATTTTAAACTTGATTTTGTGCAAACACAGATTTGAAAAGTTAAAAAAAGAGTTCTAGAAGAAAGAAAGACTGAGTCTCTCAAGAAATATGCTCAATAAAGAATTTGAAAAAATATATTTTAGAGCCCTATCAAGAATTAGAACAAATGATTGGGACAATTAATACTAGAAATTCACACTAAAAAAATTAATTAACATAAATTCACAAAATTCCAAACATGGAAAATATAAGAAATTTTTCATTTATATAAATAAACCAATTCCAAAAAATTAGGATTTTTCAAATCCACTTCATCATGAAAAGAGTTGATAATTAATTCCCCCATATTGATCATTAAATTTCATTGAAAATTAATTAATAAAAATTGAATATCCTAAGTGAATTTTTTTCCAAGATTAGAAAAAATCTAAAAAAAGGTTGGGGCATGAAATTCAATTTTTTGAATGGTGTGGCATGCACTTCAATTGAAAACACCAAAAATATAAATATAGGTTATTATAAAAAAATAATGAAATTAAAATTCTACTATTGTTTAAATATGATGTCTTGGGTTTGTAGCCAAAAATTCTAATAATCATTTTCTCAGATTCTATTCGGTAACTATTTATGCCGTGAACTAGTTGTTCATAGCATGGATCACATATATCCTCTTCAGTTAAAACTTTTTATTCATCTTGGTTTATGCCTTTTATTTTAGACATAAAAAAATTACAAGACAATTGAAAGTGTAGTCATATTTTTAATTTGACACAAAATAATAAGGTGATGTTAACCTATATCCTAAAAATATAAATTTGAAACATAAACTAAGTCCTAAAAGTCTTGGAAGGTAAAAAATAAATAAAAATGGGGATTTTATCCTAGAAGAACTTTTGTTATAGTAATTAGCTGAACCTTACTTCATCTCCACTCAAATGATAGATGGTTGGAAATAATTTCCATAGTCTATATCAACAAATATTCATATATTGGTATTCTATATATATAAGAGTTCCCTTTTTTCCTTTCTCTAAAATCTCACAATCCCACCCACTAAGGCCCAACCTAGACCGATGGTTAGAAAATTGTAACACCTTAATCCCAACTCCAATAGGCTATGGGATAGAGACTATCACTAAATAGAAATATCACACAAATGGGAGATCATATCCTAATGAACCTTTATACACTCACAACTAAGAATTTATCAAAATATTTTAGGATAAATAAACTCCACTAATATGAGAGGAAAAAATTCATTTAATAACCACTTGGAAAAATCTAAGTGCAATAATATATATATATATATATATATATATATCCATTATAAGGGGGAAAATACACACCCAACTAGAAATAGAGGGAGTCCCAACCTATTAGTAAATAAATTGGGAGATTATTTTTTATGAACATCAAAACTAACCATTTAAGGTGATCATTATTTCCCTATACTACTATGATTCACCAATACAATGTTTTAACGTCCTAGACATAGATTCCACTGAAAAGTGCCCCGAGCCCGGTGGGTCATATGGAATCAAGCGCATATACAAAAACACTAGAGGCTTCCAACTACCATAGATGTCCTAAGAGTGATATTGGGGAAACTGCACCCTCATTAGTAGAGTGTAACATAGTGAAAAACAATAACAGTTCAAATAGCGGATGCAGTAAATCATACAACAGAAGTAAAGAGCGTAAGTTTAATAGTATAACAATCTTGAAATCATATCATATTCATAATAATGATATATGTCACATGTTTCTAATAAAGCATCCAAAATAGGAATACAAGGTATATTTACAATCTATAAATCAAAATTACAGAAATTCCAAAAGAATTTCAGTAGCATCGCAACCCTCACCTTGATCCCATGATCTCCAGCTCCTAAGTAGAATATCATGTACCTGTAGGTGGGAACTTTCTCTTATCATTACCCATAATAATATAATCTGTTTGGGAGTAAAAACATGATCCAAAATGGTGTGATACTAAATCCTAGTAGGAAACCATCCAAGGTTAGTTCCAATCAGTCAGTGAATATATATATGAGGATGTGTACAATTAAGAAAATAGAAATCTAGGGATAACTCAGAATTAAACATCCTAAATGATCTATTTTTCTTTACATACACATTTAACATTTCAATTGTATTTAAATTTATATGTTTTGAGATTCTTCATAATCCTAACATCCCCCATGTATCTAGTAACACAACAGATGCCTTGGAAGGTCATCTAAACAAGTACAAGTGATGATTGAATCCAAGCTAGTACTTTGTCTTGGAAGACATGTCATAACTCATTTCATATATAATTCAATTCATAACTAGATCCCATTCTTGACATTCCTATATTGTAATTCATGTATCAATTCAGCTTCAATATCAACCAACACCCTATAATCTCATCCTTGGTGAACCTCTCAGGAACCCAGTATTGCTCTAGGTGAGGTATTAGTCCATGTCATTTATGTCCGTGCACGGAGGTCCTATAAAAAAGCCCCTCAGTATCATGCTTGACATATAATCAAATTCACCTAGATTCCATCCATGAAATACCTCACTTGGATCCATGTATCACTTGATAGATAAGTCCAACCTCAATGAGTTAGTCTATGGAATCCCTCAATGGATCCTTTTATCAGCCACAACATAATCACATTAACCATAGAGTTTGTCTATGAAATCCTATGGTGGATCCATGTATCACTCAAGTTATAAAGGTCAATAGACATGTGATTCTGTCCATGGAATTCTCTGTAAAATCCAACTTTAACTCAAGGCTATCTATTAACTAGCCATTTAAATTCTATTTAAACATTTCATTTGACATGACAATGTCAAAACCCAGAGAAACTATCATCAAACTCACCTCAAGGGATGTATCAATCCTTAACCAACATTTAAGGGATTGTCCGTCCAATTACTCACATGGGAATATTTTGTATAACATGGTTAAAAGGAATAAAAAGATACTAAATGGCTTGGTTTTTCAATAACTCACATGGGAAAAGCAATAAAAGGTTAAATTCATTCCTATTAAGGAAATTGAAAAACAATTCCAAGCTCAAAGGGCATGCCTTTAAATACTCACATGGGAATTTTTAGCTTAACAGACCTAATTTTACTATCAAGCTATCATGAGTCTTAATTATCATAAATCTCATGTGGGCTAATAAACATGTTGAGCAATTTGATCCAATTGCATCAATTCAAGTCATAGCCGATACATACTCACATGGGAAAGTGAAACAAATTTTAAACAATAATGTAAACATGTGTCAAGGTGAAATATTCCATCCCATAAACTTTAACCAATTTATTACAATATATCATTATTGTAATCCCAATAAGAAGAAATTCCATTTTTAATATCCCATGATACAGGTAAATGGCATGCCTCATAGGTATCCAAGGCCAAAGTCATAAAGGTTCATTCAAGGAAACTTACCCCTGGGGCGGTCCTTGCTCAATATATTAAACTTATAATATTCATAATCATGTACATTCAGTTACATAAAACATGATAGGAAATAATAGGGTTCAATTCCAAATTACAGTGATTCCCCAAAAATGGGCACACGACACTCTTACATATATAAACGATCCAAAATTCAATGAAAAGAACAAGACCACCTACCATAGGTCTATGCTAGATAGATCATATAGTATCAGGATATGATGTTTCCTAGTTTAGAAGAAATCTATATATTCGATGAATAATGGGAAATTAGGGAATATAATCCTAAATCCAAATAGCACAATTCATATCCAGAAGAATCAAGAACGACTAAAAAGGAATTGAGGACTTACCATTGTAGATCCAAGGAGATGAAATAAATTCGGAACAAAGTATGGACAGATATGGGATCTCAATTCATAGGTTACCCTTCAAGAGGGACTCCTAAATGCTCACCTTTCTGTGCAAAAAAATGATGGGAGAAAGGATTTTAATTTATAAACATTTAAGGTGGGGGGGCAATCATTTTTCCCCAAAATATATAGGTTTCACGTTTTAGGAACATGGTTTTTTAAACCGTGTTCCATGTGACATGGTCAAAAGTAGGATAAAGGGGTGCTCGCATGGTTTACCTGCGTGGTTTACAAACCTGTGAAGAGCCTCTTTCAAATATGCTGAAAATTGAAGACTAGTAGCACGGTCGTGCAGCTCCTTCCACAAGGTTTCGTAAAACCATGAGGCCTATAGGTCCCCACTATCTATACTTTCATGGTTTATTCATTCAATGTTTCTTACCCCACACAGTTTTCACTAACCATGTGCCATGCATAAAACACCCAAACATGGGAATTGAGCTCTGAAATAGCCCCATACACCCCCCGAGACCTCTGTGACCTCAATAGGCACTCACATTAGGCCAAATTTAACGAATTAAACTAAAAATTAATATAAAACTAAATATTTACCTCAAATTAGAATCGGGTTCTTACAAGCTTTCACCTTAATGTAATTTTCCCTTGAATTTCCCTTCCAAGGGGGTTGAAGCAATATCTCAGAACAAATCTGGCCACTACGATCGTACATCGGCCTCCCACTCTTAGGTCACATCCTGTACTCAGTCATTCTGCCATAAAACCCACACTAAAGGAAAAGATTATCCTTAGATAACATTTTTTCTACGATCCATATTTCATATAGGATTCTCTTCAAAGGATACATCTACCTATAACTCAACCTCCTCAGGATGAAAAGTATGAGATAGGTCTGAATAGTAATTTTGTAGCAGATAAACATCGAAGACATCATATATTGACCAATACCTCAGAGGTAACTATAATCAATAGGCAATCGTCCCAACTCTCTCTAGAATCTCATGTGGTCCAATTTATCTATGAAAAAGCTTACCATGTCTTCATATCCTCTTGTGTATCATCCTTGGTGAAACACGTAGGAAATCCTGATCCCCATCCATGATCTCTAGTGGTTATCTGTGGCAATCAACATAATATTTCTGACAAGATTACATAGTATCCATCTAATTCTGAATCAACTACACCTATTCTGTGGCCTCTTGGAAAAAATGAGATCCCAAAATAGGTGCCTCTCCTACCTCCAACCAACACAGGTGTGATTGGAATGGCCTATTGTACAAAGCCTCATATGGAACCATCTGTATAGTATCTTGAAATACATTATTATAGAAAAAACTCAACTAGGGTTATATGATTCTCCTAAGATCCCATAAAATCTAGGATGCATGCCCACAACATGTCCTTAAGCATAGAAATTGTGTGCTCTAATAAGCCATCTGTCTGGGGGTGGTATGCCATGCTCAGAACACCTATGTACCCAAATACATCTATAGACCTTGACAAAAACAAGAAGCAAACCAGGTGTCCCTATCTGAAAAAATGGAATGTGGGAACCTATGTAGATGTACAATCTCACAGATGTACAACCCCCCAAACTCATCAACACTGAAGGTTTCCTTGATCGGCTGCAAATGTGCAACATTTGGGAGCCATTCCAAAACAACCCATACAATATCATTACATTAAGGTGACTTTGGTAAACCTATAACAAAATTTATCATGATTTCATTATATTTCCACTTGATAATGGGTTAAAGTTTTAAAATTTTGGCTGGTATCTAGTGTTCTGCCTTCACCTACTAATAGGTGGAACACCTCCTGCAAAAACTAGCTACATCGCTTTTTATTCATAGCCACCAATACCGATGACATAAATCCTGATAATTCATGGTGACACTAGGATTCATTTATCATACACAGGAATCATAATCGCACAAAGTTCTTCACGCATGTTTGAACATACCCACACGCGACCATATAAATACAAAACCTCATCCTCACCAATGGTCCAACCATGATGAGGGTCTTAACCAACCACACTATCCCATATAATTATGCCTTTTTAATTCAATAGTTGTTGATAGGTCCACTAGTCTAGATACCCTGAGGGGGTGAATTAGGGTATGACAGATTAAAAAAACATCCCCTTTGATATTGTTTCATTGTTAGACAAATATTTCTTCTCTCTCCTTTCTATTACAGAGTATAAAAAATTATTAAAACATGCACAGGACACAAAAATTTTACTTGGTTCACCATCACTAGGTTAAATCCAAGTATCATATGACGGTAATGTGATGATGTACCCAATCCTCTAAATGTACACTGTTGTTTACAATGTTCGGAACGGACTCACTATGCCTCCTGGTTTACAACCAATCACAATTGGAAAGCTCACTGCTCTCTCAAAAGAAGTGTGATCCCTACATCTTCAAAAGATCCACTCATAGTTTAAAGAATCGTATGTACCTTAATCATCACAAATGAATGCTTCCTTTATTTTACGTAGATGCTCTATTGAAGTCCAATTTTCATCCACTAATGAATACCCCTTTTACCACAGGTGTAATAAGTAATATTCCAACTTTTTTGCAACCCTATAATGACCAACGCACATCTCTACGATTGGTACACAAGTGTCACCAAACTACTTGCACGAAACTCCCTTCTTCAACACAAAACTTGGGTGACTCACTTCCTTTTACTCCCAAACCAATATTGGTGCCCAAATATCAACTGGAATGCAAAATATGAATACCTTTATACTTATGTGCCCAAACAACCACCTGCGCAACCAAACCACATGCGAAAATAAGGATAAAAAATTCTCTAAGTGTTGAGCTTCATTCAAAATGAGGAGGGGTAACCCTCTATTTATAGGAATTTTTGGCACCCTGAGCATAGCATGCAAGTTTCCTCCTGGCGTGCAAGTCCAGCCACCTTAGCCTATGTCGCCCAAGTCAACTTGTAAGCCCAAAAAAAACTTTGGTGCCCCTATTTCCTTTTCTATATTTTGATGTTTCGATTTTGAAAAACATATGAAGTGAAATTTTACAAACCTCCATGAAATTGGTGCACAAGTCCCATTTCCAAAAACACTTTGTCAATTTTGAGGCCCAAAAACTTGGAAAACATTGAAAAATTAAACCACATTAGATATGTTCTTTTTGTACTGCCTCCAGACCGGATATTCCCTTTTCATGGTACTTTGTAAACATATTTGGTCAAAAATATATCTGGAACCTGAGAACTCACCATGGAAACACTCTTTATCCACAAATAAACCCACTTTGTCAATAAACACAAATACCTCAAAAATGCTTTAATGTTACCCTGAGGGATTTTTTTCCAACAATATTCTCATCCTCACTCTATACAAAAGGGTAGAGGTAATGTATAAGGATGATATAAACGTATTACCCTAACTGTTGTGCACCTATAAGTGCATCTTGGAGAATAATGCCATAATCTTCCATTCGTTACTGGAATATTGCACTGCCTGTATTTGAGTCCCCCTTCTTAGAGAATTGGATATTGCATCACATTTACCAGGTATGTAGGCTAGATATAAGTCAAAAGACTAAAGGTATTCAACCCACCTTTGCTTCCATAGATTGAGATCATGATATGTAAATATGTACTTGAAGATTTTTTGGTCCTAGTAGACCACAAAATTCTCTCCCAGTAATTAATGTATCCAACAGTGAAAAGCGTAAACAAACACAACTAATTAGAGATCATGCATCAGGTAATTACTCTCATATGGCCTTAACTATCAACAACTATATGAAACAACTCGATCCCCCTATATAAGAACCACTCCCAAGTCGGTAGCTGATTCATCACAGTACACTATGTAACTCTTGCCCAACTTTAGAAAAAAATGTATCAGCATTGAGGTCATTCTCCCTTTCAACTCCTGAAAGGTTGTATCATACGAATATGACCATACATACTTCACACCCTTCTTAGTCAATCCTATCAATAGTGCTACAAAGAATCAAAATTCATATATGGAATGCATGTAGTAACCAGCCATCCCTAAGAAACTCCACACCTCAAATATGTTTTTGGGATTTTCCTACGTAACTACTTCTTTCACCTTCTCTAGGTCCATTAGTACTCATATATATGAGATCATGTGGCCCAGAAATTGAATCTGATCTAACCAGAAGTGGAACTTTTTGAGCTTAGTATATAAATAATTCTATTTCAGTGTATTCAAAATGATATCACGATGTTTGTAATTTTCATGTTTATTATTAGAATACACCAAGATATCATCCACATAAACACAAAAAACTAATTGAGATAAGGATGGAACACATGATTAATTAGTTCCTTCAAGACTATTGGAACATTCGTGAGACTGAATGGCATTAAAAAATACTCATACATACCATACCTACCAATGTAGGTTATGCAAGGTATGTCTAATGGTATAACACATGAATGATGATAATCAGATCTCAAATTAATATTTGAGAAGACTTGGGCTCCTCGGAGCTGGTTGAAGATATCATATACCCACGATAGAGGATACTAATTCTTAACCATCAACTGGATCAATTTCTAATAATCCACACATAGCCTATGGGTATTATCCTCATTTTTCACAAAAAGTACCAACGAACCCCATAGAGAAGTACTGGGTCAGAAGAAAACCATTGCCTCTAAATCTTCTAGATACCACTTCAGATCTTGTAACTTTTTCGTATCCATCCTAAAAGGCGTAATGGATATAGGTGAAGCTACTGGAACAAGCTCGATAGGAAAACCTACCACTCTCAGTGGAGGTAATCTTGAAAAAAAATCGGGAAAAAGTCCCTTAAATGATCAACCACTGGTGGGAAATTAGTCCGACGTGTTCCTTGATTATCTAGTTATAATCTCACAATCTCAGTTGTCATCCCTCCCACCCCATGATTCTCAGCTCTAGCTCAGTTTTCCTAGACATCCCATTCACCCTTATGAATAAACTCTCCACCCTCTGGTAATGTAAAACTCACCCTACATTGATATAAATCTATGAAATACTAAAAAGGATCCAACCAATCCATCCTAATGATGACATAGAATCATGTCATCTTAAGGATATAAAGGTACCAAATTAAGTGAAAACCACCACCCTCAAGGTGGAACTCCTTGTACTGACACACACCTTCCTTCCTCATCCCCAATGGAGTGTATATCATCATCACACCACCAAAAGTAAAAAAACAGAGCCAAATGCTCTCCACAATAGGAAAAGATATAAGTCTATGTGAATCCCCTATATCAAAAAGTACAAAAGCTAAAACAGAGGCTACTAGAATTGTAGCTATTATAGGTGAGGGTCTAGGATCCTTCTCCTTCTTAGTCTATTCCACTATATATGTATGGCTTGTACCATGTCCCTATGAGACTTCCCGGTTACCCTGAGCTGATCCAGCCTACAGTCGCTATAAAACAAAGTTCTGAATACTATGGCCATGACCACCACCATGGCCTGATCAGCCTAACGTACCCCATCTCCCTATCTAGTTAGAAGTTGTTGGCCCTACTTCTGAATGTGGAGTCAGTGTAGAACCTCTCTCACTAGGTTCTAGAGGAATCATTCTGCAGAAGCGCTGTAGATGGCCCATCTTGCCGCATGATCAGAACTTAATTGGGTCCTTTGTACTCGGTGGCCTAATATTCCCTAGCCTACCACACTATTAACACCTCAACTGGCTACCTAAAGAGATGCTCTAAATTCTAATATCAACATGTGGAATATCTAGACAACACTTCATACTACTAATCGATGCATCACTAGACCTAGGTGTCGAACCCCCCCCCCCCCCACCCCCCGAACAAACCTATAGATTCCCTTAGGTTATGCTCTGTGATCAGTTCTTAATTCACAATTCCAGAAATGGTAGTCAACCTAAAGATGTTCACATACAATTGGATGTCTTAATTGATACCATCATCGAATCACATATCCTTGAATAGATCATCATTTATTAAAATAGGTGTGATGCACTTGAGCTTAGTAAAATGGTCTAAGTATTCTATAACTGATGACACGACCTACTACAGATGTAAAAACTATCAAGCTCAATCAACCCTCAAATTATTGGGATATAAGTAATCGTACAAGGCCGTATGAAACTCAATCCAGTAAATCTTCCAAATATGACCAGTCTAAGTGATAAAATCCCACTATATCTTGGTGGAATAATGAATCATATATGTAGCGATCTTTAACCTCCTCTTAGGAGGTGCCTCTAAATGATCTAAGATAGAAATCATGTCCTTGAACCATGACCCCATAGCCCGTGTTCTATCATCCCCCAAAAACGTGGGTGAATGATACTTCTAAAACTCATACATCAACTCTACCATAGTCATGGAAGGTTACGGTGCTCCCTAAATAGTATGCATGAACAACATAAAGCCTTCACAAAACTGTACCTCAGCACCTGCATCATGAATAACCGCTAGTTCTACAGCTAGAACTAAAAGAGGATCCACTGGTACCCCATATAATACCACCTATGGAGTATGATCATCTCCACCCTCATGAAATAAAATGAGAGGTCTTCTTGGTGGTATAGACCTATAATTGCAAACACACACCTTAGTTTACAACCATTAAAGGGTTCGAATCTCAAAAGAAAAAAATGGATAGGTAAAAACCTTTCTCTATAAGAACTCACCCCTCTTCTGGCCCTGTGGGTCAGGTCTGGGTGTCAAAAAAATGAGACACAATACCAAAATCCCACTACTAATGTCGGTTCTGGTAAAGTTCTCTATCTTAATCCATTTTAGTTTCAACTTCTTTCATTATCATTTTATTACAAAATGAGTTCACATTCACATTAATTGAATCAATACTCATCTCATATTTATCACATCCACTCCCAAATGGTGAAACAATGGTAAACTGAATTCCTATCTATGGGGGCCCATACTTTCCAATAATCAAATATTTGAATCCACCTATAGCATATTACAACATATTTCATTTTAATGTTGAACCATGATCCGCTAAATTCTGATCCAAGATGGACCACACACCTCATGGGATAAATCTTAGCAACCATTTATTTCACACCACAATATATCATAATACATTTACAAAATAGAAATCATATTTATCAAGGAATCTATCACAACAACATGAAATCGGTAATGCATCCATAATGGAATGACATAATGCATGGAATATGAAATCTAGTAGGTTCCTATATGATGAATATAATAGAATACCCTCATCTACTTTGGTTATAACACAATATAAACCAAAATCATATAGACAATAACAACATAAATCAAGTGAATCACCCAATGGTGGAATCAAATCAACTATAATTGTCCAAATCCAAAAACTAGTAATTTAATTCTATGAAATTTATCTTTTTCCAATACGTGGGTCATCTATTCCTGGGAATAAATCATTACCAAATCCACATTCCTTTATATACCTTTCTATTGTCACCAAATATTAATGAAAACTAGAAATTAAATCCTCTGATACCACTTTGTAATGTCCTGGACCTGGATGCCACTAAAAGGTGACCCAAGCCAGGTGGGTCACATTGCCTCAAGAACATCTCCCCAAACACTAGAGTATTACGACTAGTACTGAGGGCCTAGCTATGATAGTGCAGAGACTATGCCCTCATTATGAGAGTGTAATATAGTATAAAACAATAACAATTCAAATAGAGGAAGTAGAAAACCAAATAACAGAAGTAAACAAAGAAAGACTGATATTATAATAATCTGTAAATCATATCATATATAGAGTGATGATATGTGTAACATGTTTATAATAAATCAAAAAAAATGAATAACAGTTAAATTTTTAATCAATAAAAAAGTTAAAAAAGGTAAAAATAATCCGAATAGCATCACAAGCCTCATTTGGGTCCCATTCTCTCCTCCTCCAAAGCAGCATATCAAGTACCTGTATGAGGGAACTTTCCCTTATAATTTCCTGAAATAATATAATCTATTTGGGCCCAAAAAATCCGACCCAAAAATGGTGTGAGACTAAATACTAGTAGGCAACCACCCAAGGTCTGCGCCAATTAGCCAGATAATATATATAGCATGTAATGTGAAATTAAGAAAACAGTAAGCAAGGTACAAAATCAAAAGTAAAAATCCCACATGTTTAGGTTCTCATTTATTTTTCTTTTAACATTTAAATTATATTTAAATTTATAAGTCTTGAGGTATGACCCAAGCCTGACATCACCCGTGTAACTGGAATCACAACAGACACTTCAGAAGGTCATCTAAATAAGTACAAGTTAAGACCAAATCCAAGCTTGTGCTTTGGCTTGGAAGACATGTCATAAGTAATTTAATTTATAATTAAATTCAAAACCAGATTCAATCCATGAAATTCCTAATATGGAATTTCTATATCACTCTAGGTGCAATATCAACCAACACCCTACAATACCATCCCTAGAAAACCTCTCAGGAACCTGGTATCACTATAGTTGATGTACAAGTCCAATTCATCTAATTTTTTCTATAGAAGTCATATAAAGAAGCCCCAAGTATCACCCCTAACATATAATAAAATTCCCCTTGAGTTTGTCTATAGTATCCCTAACTTAGATCCATGTATCACTCAACATATAATTCTATCCTAAATGAATCCATCCCTATAATCCCTCAATGGATCCATGTACCACCCACAACATAATCACATTAACCATAGAGTTTAACCATGGAATCCTAGTTTGGATCCATGTATCACTCAAGGTATAAAGGTAAATAGTCACATGATTCCATCCATGGAATTATAAGATGAATCAATGTGTCCTTCAAGTTTATCTATCATATAACCATTTCAATTCCATTTAAACATTACATTTGATATTCCAAGGACAAAACTAAGAGAATATATCATCAAACTCACCTCATGGGGTGTATCAATCCATGGAAAATCTTCAAGGGTGTGTTCTTCCAATTACTCAGATGGGAATATTCACTATAACATGGTTCAAAAGAATAACAAGATACTACAGGACTTCTCTATCCTAAAACTCACAATGGAAAAGCAATAAAAGGTTCAATTCATTCATATTAAGGCAATTTCAAAACAAGTCCATGTTTAAAGGGGTTTCCTTCAAATACTCACATGGGTGTTTTTAGCATAATAGCCATAATTAGCCTATCATGCTATCACAATGATTAATTATCATATATCTCACATGGGAGAATTAAAAATTCATGAAATTTGATCCAATTGCATCAGTTTAAGTCATATCATATACATACTCACATTGGAAAGGAAATCTATTTCAAGAAATAATGGAAACATGGTTAAAGGGGAAATATTCCATCCTATACTATTTCACCAATTAGATTACAATATATCCTTATTGAAATACAAATAAGAAGAAATTCTATTTTTAACATCCCATGAAAGGGGTAAAAGGAATGCCTCACAGACATCCAAGGCCAAAATCCATAAAGGGTCATTCAAGGAAACACACCCATGGGTTGGTCCTCACTCAAGGTATTCAACCTAGAACATTCATAGTCATTCTCATTCAATTACCTAAAACAAGATAAGCAACCGTAGGGTTCAATTATAATTTAAGTAGATTCCCTAAAAATGGGTGCATGACACTCTGAAAAATATAAACAATATGACATTCAATGAAAATCACATGAACACCTACCATAGGTCTGTTCTAGAATGCTCATCCAGTATGAAGCTTTGATTTTTCAAGGTATGAAAGAAATCTGAAGTACGAAAGAACAATGAGAATTTTGGGTATATTAGCCTAAATCCAAATAGTGCTATTGATATTCAGAAGAATCAATAATGGTTATAAATGAATCAAGGACATACCTTTTTAGATCTAAGGAGATGAACCACATTTGATTTGAACTCTGGATGGAGATAGGATCTCAATTCCTAGGTTAGGATTCAAGAGGCAATTCAAAATACTCACCTTGTTGTGCAATGAATAAAGGGAGAAATGATTTTAGGTTATAAACATTTCATGGAGAAATAATAATTTTACCCAAAATATCTAGGTTGTACGGTTTACGTTCATGGTTTTTCAAACCATGCGCCATGTTGCATAGTCTACTGTAGGAGAAAGTGGTGCTTGCATGATTTACCCACATGGTTTACAAACCATGTGAAAACCATGTGAAGAGCCTCTACCAAATCTGCTGAAAATTGCAGAACTGTCACATGGTCATGCAGCTCCACCTGCATAGTTTCATCAAACCATGTGGCCTATTGGGCCCTACTATCCAACCTCACATGATTTATTCAAGTTGTGTGGCTTACCCCAAATGGTTTTCACTAACCGTGTGCCAGGTATAAAACAACCCAAATTTGGGTTTCAAGAAATGGAATATCCATGGACACCCCTAAGACCTCTGTGACCTCAACTAGAAGTCACATTAGGCCATATTTAAAGAATTAAACTATGAATTTATAGAAAACGCAAGATCCATACCTCAAAGATGAATAGGGTTCTTACACTTGTCATCAAATTTCACCATCTAACTAGTCATCATCTGTATTGGGCATGAAATGTGGGTAAAATTATCATGTATGGGTGGTTATAAACATACCCAGTAGGATTACTCAAATAAAAATGGGGTTTATAGTGAAATAAAAAATTTAGATAAACCCACAATACCTAGAGGGGGAAACAAATCCAAAAAATTGATATGATCTTAGAGGAAATATAATGAAGATAAAGTGAAAGATCTTGATCATCACACCCAGTTAAGGATGATGATAATATCCAAAACTACATGATTTAATGCTATATTGACACCATAAGTCTATCTTCATCCTCACCAGATCTGTTACAGGGGATCGACACCTTACTAAAGGAACGTAATGGTCAAGGGGGTATTAATCACATGGTGGATGATGAACTAGGATTCATCTATTATATATGATTAAGGGGTTCTACTCCACTAATAGAATATCAATTCCTTGAGTGGGAATGAGGGGGGGATCATCTCTATCTGTACCATACTAGTGGGGAACTACATCCTGACATAAAGATGTAATCAGGGGGTTCTAACCCCAATGTCTCTCTAGTGATCACACATGAGTATCAATATCAACAAGAATGTTGGAACAAGTGAAGTACTCATGAAACCTCATGTAGTATCTATGATGTTGAAACAAAGTTCATGTCCTTTTCATAATTCTACTCAAATTGGACTAACTGTGGGCTTAATTCTAGGTCTTAGATAACGATATATAGAAGGTAAAACCTTCTCATAATATTACATAGAGTTTTCGTTGATTTACTTTGGGTGTATTCCTAACTCCCCACATGGTCATATCCCATTTCCTTAAATGGCATGTTAAAAATTAGTTCTATGGTGTCTCCCCCTGGGAACATGGTGTGTGCGACTACCCAGGATCTTGGGTCATGTACTTCACAAAAATGAATCAACAGTCCAGGTAGTGTCAAATAGTGTGTGGGCCCACCACATAGTTGTGTGATATTTAACTCATCCTAAAACCCTAGTTTCCATAGAAATTGAAATACATGGAATGAGTTGTTTTGGGAAACATGATGTGCTATTTGGAATTTCATAGACAGTTAAGAATTTCTTCCTAGATCATTCTGTGTTCGCTGATCTCACCTCTAATCTCACTCGATACTCTATCTATGGCCCTGGTCTCAATGGAATCATCTATGGTCTATGTTTTCCAGCCTCCAATAGCGAAAAAATTAAATTTACACCAACACATGTGATACATTTCATTCCCGTAACACCTATTTCTCTATTTGAGGTTTCAGTCCTCTATTGTGCATTAATAATACACTACTAATTTTAATTACTTTTGAAAAAATTCCTCTCCACCATCAATCTAACAAACAATTATTAATTTGTAGTTTGATAAAATCTATTGTTGGATTGGATATCAAAATTCTATCCTAAAAAAATATGTCAAAAATCATGTGATGACATGAGGGAGAAATTATCAATAAACAAAGAGAAATCATTGATAGTCATATAGAACTCATCCATTGATTGTAATCAGAGAACCTATGAGATAAATATATGAAAATAGGCATAATGGATATAATTATTCTTAAGGAAAATAATTAAATTTATAATTAAATGATATAATGAGGTATTATGGATTTATGTATATATAAATCCATGCACAAAATTAAAATATTAGGGTTAGAATACTCAAAATAGAAAGACCTACCTCATCATTGGATTTATCATTGGTGGAGAAAAAATATGTCAAGATGGATTTGATGATTTCTAAGAATTATATCATTGATGATGAGATTTTGTAATTTGGTTAACAATCCCCAAATCCCCACATCTATTCATCATAGATCATCCCAATGATATCACTCCCTCTCTTATAGATATTGATTAGGGTTATACTGATAACCCTAAGGATTTTCTATAACCATGTTTAAAAAGAGGAGGATTAGGTGAAACCATTAATTAAATAAATTAAATTATTTATTTAATCTATAAATTTAATCTATTGGTGACTATTAATCATCCTAAAACATTATTTGTACAAAATTTATTTCAAACCTAGGGTTAACCCTATGTTCTAAATCAAATGATGGTCTCAGATTTCCCATTGAGGTCCTCATCAATATTAATTACATTAATTATAAAATAATGTACACATGGGAATAAAACCAAAATAAAATATAGAAATATCTAAAGGGTCCAAACAATAAAATTAGAGTCTTTACATTATCTATACATTCAAATATTTTCACCCTGAAAATCAAAGACTACTAAAAAGGTGAGGGTACCGAGTTTGCATCTGGGTATCCCACTCCCATGAGCTATCCTCAAGGTTCCCATATCACTAAAGAAATAACACCATTGTAATGGTTAACCCATAAAGGATATTCTCGTGTGGATACTTGATGGACACTAGTTAATTCAAAAATATGGATTCATCCTCGACAGCCAACATTACCCATTATATAACATTTGAAAAGTGAGGCACATATCTCAACAACTATGATAAGTTAAAGACATCATTATCTAGATCAAAATATAGGGGTAAATCCAGGATGTAATCCACCTCACCAACCTTGTATAGTATTTGGAATGGCCCGATGATCCTGAGGGAAAACTTTTTATTCTGAAAAAGATTCTAAAACCCACATCGTGTGGAGACTAACAAGAATACATGGTCTCCATACAAAAAATCCAAGGGCCTATTAAATTATTCCATACAATATTTCAATTCAATCTATGTGGTCTTCATTCTCTCCTAGATTACTTGAACTTTCTTCACCTTCACCTACACAAACTCTATCCTTATAAGTGAAGATTCACCTATATCCATCTAATATAAGAGTGACTTGTTGGGTTTTCAGTATAGGCCCTTGAATGGTTCCATATCGATAGTTGAGTATTATCCATTACTATAATAAAACTAAACCAATGGTAGGTGATCCTCCCAGATTCAAATGACGTCCAACACAAAGGCTCTCATTATGTCACACAAAACATGAATTGTTCACTCATTATGGCCATCTATCTAGGGGAGAAATTTTATGGTCATCTTTAACTATGTACAACATTACTCTTACAAACCTCTCCATAACCACGATGTGAATGGAGAATAATAGTAAAAAATAGTCATATATGATACCCCATGAAGTTGGATGATCTCTCACACGTACCAGTACCTAAAAATCTGTATTGAACTCTTCTCCCAGATTAAAATAATGCGAGACAACATGGAAATTCAATTAAAAACAAACAAGAAATCGTTATGGACTTTCACAATCTATATAAGAACTATCATCAAATTTCATTGATATTCCATCCCACTAATACTCTAGTATCTTAATAGGTTGAGTTAAACCTAGTGAAACTTGATTTTCTACCTTCACCTATTGATGGGTGAGGCATTGAAAAACACAATACAAGAAGAATATACCACCTATTTCCCCAATAAAACTATTTCTAAAGGTGATGATACATCTTCATCACTCTAATATGTTCAACTAAGGGTGAGTAATGGGACTCTCTAAAAATCTCCTCATTCAACATGATCCGAACCACATTACATCCTTAGAAATGTATTATGTGATCCCAAACTTCATAAAATCTATATAGAGAATCTGTTAAGTATATCTGGTCATGAATAATTTCATAATCTATGTCTACTAACTAATCCTCAATCACATGAAAAAAATATTGGAGTCTCTACCATCTAATGAAGATATGTTATCTCTCTCTTCTCTACCAAGTTCAACTATAACTGGGCCAACTACTCTAACACCACCTCCCCAAATTGTAAAGGGACTTCTTACTAAGTACACCTACAATGAAATTTACATTATAAGGAGTATAGAATATCTCAAATTAATAGTCCCATAGGAACTCTATATAATGAATATCTCTCAGGTTGAGGTATTTATGGGTAACTATTTACCTGGTACTTTGGTGTTTCGAATAAAATACAAAGTGCTCACCCAAAACATAATTCCTTCCCCACTTTAAGGTGAATATCACTACCACAAATTATAGGTCATGGGTTGTGTAGTTCTAATCATGAGGTCTCAACTACCTCAAACCATAGAAAATCTATTCCTACCATTTCATCAACACAAACCCATTCCCATATCTAGAGAAATAAAAGAACAAAACATACTCAATTCCATCCTCTAGTATCCTTAAAATAGGATCACTGGTCAACCTCTATCTCAAAACCTTGAAGACTTACTAACACCACATATTATAGGTGAAAGGCGTCCATTTTCATGTAACTTCAATCAAAGGGGAAACATTCATAGAAATTTATTCCATAAACATCTAAAATTACCCAAACAAACCAAGAAATATTCACACCTCAAAAACTTTATTGGTTGTCTCCCAAGCTAGAATTGCCTCTCTATTTAATATGTCCACATATAGACCATATTCTGAAAGGAGATTCCATAGAAACTAAACCTCAATAATCCAAAACTTAACCTTCGATAGATTACCATATAAGTTCTCCTTGATTAATTACATGAACATAATCAAATTCTTTATGTGATCCTCCATTTACATAGATTAAATGAGAATGTAATCAATAAATAAAATAATGAACAGATCCAAAAAGTCTTGAATATTCAGTTCATAAGTTTCATGAAGATAATGGAGGAATTCATCACACTAAATGGAAATATTAATATCTCATAATTCCTATAGCCACATCTGAATTCATTCATCCAAATTGCTTCCTTGTAAACCCACAATTGGTTGTAGTCGGACCTATGGTCAGTCATTGAGAACCATATTGCGCGTTTTAGCTCATTTAAAAGGATGTTGATCCTTGGAAAAATATATTTATTTTTTATCATAACTTTTTTCAGGAAATTATAATCAATAAATAGTTTCTTCTTCCCATATTCCTTTTTATCAAACAATGTCAAAGCTACCCAAGAGGACCCACTAGGTCAAATAAAACCCTTATCTTAAAGGCCTCCCAACTCCACACTCATCTCTCAGATCTCATAAGGGATCATCTAATATTCCATAAAAGATATTGGTTAGGTTATAGGGTTTGATTTTATAGATAAGTTGATCTGATAAAGTGAATTTACTCCCAAAACATCCTAAGGTAATAAATATATTTACACATCCAAAACCATTTAAATACTTTTATCTAAAGATATCATTATACCAAGGGAAAAACATACCAAATGATGCGAGATGGATTGAATATCATTAATCATGAACCCCACTTGTTCTTCTAGTAGTACCTTCTCATCAGCGAAGTAAAATCTTATTCAATAACCTCATAATAACCAAAATATCCTATAGTGATTGTATATTTGGGCACATATGGTGGATAATTAGTTTTTCCAAACAATTATTACATGCGGTCTTATTATAATGGACAAATGATCCCACATGAAACTATATTCACTAAGTGCCAACTTAGATTGTTGGTGGATGAGATAAATAGAGGAATAAACCCTTATGGGAGCCTCTAGCAACAAATGATGGGAAAAAGGGCCTACAAGAACCCCAAAATCCTAAAAACGATACGGTGGAGAAAGAATAAATCATACCTATGTCTACATATATGATTCTACAGTGGAGAAGAGAAATATTATACATCAAATTATCTCATGAATAGACCTGTTGTATCCTTCTATATACTAAAACAGGACACACCCTTATCCAATAACCCTATAATCCAAAGAAGGACTACATGGTGGTGGTGGTGGTGGTAGGAGTAGACAATTACCATATCCTCTAACTTTAGATCCTCCTCCTAAGGCTCTTCCATCCCATCCATCTGCATCTCCTCCCAAGGGGTCTCCCTAACAACATATAAGAGATCTCTTATTATGATTATTCCACTACCATAGAGGTTCTACCATTTTATGACCACTCTATTAAGCACATCAGGTTGGGTAATCATGATCCATGTGACCATGCCTATTGCAACATAACATCTTACATGTCTTAGCTAAATGGATCCTATGTGGGATCCTTATAGTACATATCCTTGAGACTGATCATGCCTACATTAGGACCTAATTTTCTATGATATTGATGTTTTCCACCTACTGAATGCAATAAATGATTCATCTTTACAATGTTCACAACCATCTTCAGCTACCCAGCAATCCACTTCTAGTAAGGTTTCTATCACCAAGGCCCACTCTAGCACCCTTACATAGGTGGGTATGCATACAAGGACCATTCTAGCTAGTATGTCCTTACAGAGTCCCTGTACAAAATTATATTCCCAAATTTATCTAGTCCACAATATATTGATAGATTAGTGTGCAAGGTTTATGAACCTCGATGTATGCTCTAAAATAGTCATATATCCCCACTATAGCACTTGAATATCTTGAATCCTAACATGAAGCTCTCGAATCCCCACCAATTCCCCACATCTCCAGGAAGAAGACTAGATGAGAATGAAACAAGATGATTGGTCCAGTTTCACATGTGTTGGAATACTTAGACCACTAACTCAATCCAATACATTAATGACAGAGGGTCTAAATCTTTTTGAAACATGATTGATATCAACTTCTAAAACTCATTTTGGGTTCTCAACCTACATGTATCATCATCCTAGACAACTATTATAATTTTTTGATCAATATGAAGATGATCATCGACCTAAACTAATTGAGGTGGGTCCGTGCACCTCTCACCATGTTAAATAACTAATAATTTTCCTCATATAGGGAACACCTCATGAATGGGTCTCTATTTTCAGGCCTCATCACTCAACTATTCATCATCATGAAACTATATTAGAATCCTAGCTGGCTATCATCATGGAACCATCTTGAAAGTTGATAATATATACCATGGTTATAAAAGTATATATGAAGAGATAACTTAATAAGGATATAGAATTCAAATAACCATTAACATATGATTCACATACAACTATTTTCCTTTCAACTGACACCTCAACATGCCGATTCAATAAGATGGTAGTCATAGTTCTGGTATATGAATATGCTAGCTATCCCATTATCAAGGGGTTCACCAGACATATAGCTAATCAGGACACAAATTAACCCTATTTCTATAGGTTCCCAAACTAATACTCACAAAAAATCATTCTCTGAACACTAAACCTAGGAAAAACCTTCTTTGATACCACTATATTATGACCGGACCAACTAGGGTCCCACCTAGACTAGTGGTGAGCTGAGTATGAAACCCCCAACCCAACTCCAATTAGTGAGTGTCTGGAGAATAGAACCAAGAAGGAATAGCACACAAATGGGAGTCCATAGACTAAGGAAACTATATACAGACACACATGTAATTACATCACAACCATGCAAGATAAATAAACTATACTAACCTAAGAGGAAATAATGCATGTAATAACATCTATGAAAAATCAAAGTTAAGAAATTAATATATCTAGTAGATATGGGTAAAATACATGCCCAACCCAAAATAAAGGGAGTATCAACCTAACAATAAATGAGGAGGGAGAGTCCTTCCCGTGAACACCAAAATCGACCACCTCCTATTATCAAAATCATATTATACTGTTAAGATCGATCAATAAATGACCCAACAAGGTCACCATCAAAATAATTTTCCTCTACAAAAGAGTTGAAATGTGTGGGAAAATCTTGTTCATTGGTGAGTATGTCATACCTCATAATATTACCTGAATAACAAAGAGTGGAGTGATAGAATAAAAAATTCAGCTCAAGCCACAAGACAAGGAGGGGGAAGAAATCCAATAGAACAAAATTTCTCGTAGAATTAACCAAATAAAGATAGAAATATAGAGGAATATCTTAATCTCTATATCCATATAAGGATGAATATTTTGTACATAGCTCAAATAATTAGGGTTGTACTAATACTATAATTATAAAAAATCCACATGAGATTAGCTACAGGGGACCCATGCCTCACTAATGGAATATTATGACCCATGTGGTGTTGATCCCAAGGGGGTGGAGAACCCAATTCTCATTTGTTCTTGATTATGGGGGGGGGGTGAATATAGAGATATAAGTCTCATTCTCGGATTGGGTATGGGTGGGTAAAAAACCAATTTGTAATAAGGTATCAGGGGACCCATTTCTTGATATAAACATATTATCAAGGGGTTTCAACCTTGATGTCGCTCTAATGATCACTCCTGAGTCTCAATGTCATAAAACCATGTTTTAAGAATCGAACCACTCATTCCATCTCACACCATATCTTTTATTTCAAAAAAATCCCTCCATTGTGTCTTATGCATAATTCTACTCAAAACGGACTACATGTAGGCCCAATCATGAGTCTCTAAGATAGATATATGGGAGGTAAAACCTTCTAATAAAAGTAAAAAAACCATTCTCTTGGTGTACTTGGTGTGTACTCCCATGTCCTCACCTCCCATGTCCCACTGTTTGACATGGAATGTAAAAAACCAAGTACATAGAGTGTTTTCCTTGTAATATAGTGTGCGGGACCACTCCCGGTCCTTGGTCATGTACATCCCAAACACGGTTAACATATCTAGGCATATTCACATGTTTTGTGGGACCAAACATGGTCATGTGATATTTAATTATTCTTTAAAACCTATCTATAGAATAAAAAAAGTCTACATGAATTGTGTTCTTCCTAAACACACGATGTGTAGTAAGAAATTTTTAAAAAAGTTAGGTCTTTCTTCCTGGATATTATTGTTCCTACTGATATAACTACCAATCTAGGACAATTCTCTATCCATGTCCCTGATCACCAAGGAATCATATTTTTTCTGGGATTTTTTTTAGATTTTAGTGGCTGAAAAAATAGGATTTCCATCAACCTTTGTAATGTCCATCATGAATATAATACCCCCATCATAGCTGGAGGTTTCAACCCTCCTTCATTCATCTGAAATCCCCCGATAATCACCATCACATCCATAAATCACCATCTCAATCATAAATTACAAAAAACACCCTAAATCTAGGGTTTAATCTATTCTTGAACCAAATTGTCCATTTAATCACAAAAATACCTTAGAATGATGAAAAAAATATAAAGACACATTGTAGAAAGGAATAATTAATAAATTTAAATCATTTATGGTCATAGATAACTCATCAAAAAAATCTTAGTCGATTAACCCAAAAAATAATTAGATGAAATATAGCGCAACAGATAAAAATAGGGTCAAGTAAAATAATTAAATTTATATAACCATGCTGTAATTGGGCTTTAGGGATTTATATAGATGCCAATAAATGAGAAAAATAAATAATTACAGGGAGGTAATCCACAAATTAAAAAAACTTCCTTAATAATTGGAACAATTTTTACTAAAGAAGTTATAAATAATGATTTCACTAGAAATATCCATGAATTATGTCATTGATGATGATCCCTATAAAATCTAGTTGATGATCCTCAAATACTTATGTCTATTAATTATAGATACTCTCAATGAGAGAACACCCTATCCTATAGAAATATCTAAGGATTTTGTGGTTAACCCGGATTATTTACATAATATGGTTTAAAAAGAGGATAATTAGGTTAAAACATTATTTAAATGAATTAAATTATTTATCTAATTTACACATTTAAGATAGTGGTGATTGTGAATCATCATAAAACCTAATTCTTATAACACTTATGTTAGATATATGGTAAACTCTATGTTATGAATTCAATTATGATCTTGTATTTCCCATATGAAGCTCCAATCAATGGTAATTTCATTACATCTGAAGTAATACATGCACAAGAATAAATATTTTTAATATATTAATTTTGGGGTACTATGACAACCATAACATCACGCCAACTCTGATGAAGAAATTGGAATAATATATAGAAATATCCAAAGGGACCAAACCTTAAAATTAGAGTTAATACAATAAATCAAATTCAATCATCCTATGGGAATCATCTTTTCTACCTCCATTGAACAAATCTAAAAGTGTTTCAATAGTCTTTGAAATTTAGATGTCAGATTATTTACTAACCAAACCTATTGTCCCTATTCAAACTTTTTTGGTATATATTTATTTCTAGTATCTTCAACTTTATTCCAAATCATCCTCTATTTCCTTTAAATATATTTTTCTTTCCCTTTCTCTTGAACTATAGGTATTTACTTTATTCAATTTGAGACATATCTTCATATTCCAACTTATTTTCTATTTCCAGATCATTATGTTTTATATTGTAATTATTTATATCTTGGTGTATTTTAAAAATAACCAACTCACAACCAAATTTCAAGAATAGTTTACCATTTTTTATTTCAATCTAAGATATTATGGTTACCAAAAATGTTATACCTAATATCAATGGTGTACTGTCTTTAATAGAACATGGAAATCCACTGAAGATATAAACTTTTCCACTTTGACTGAATGATATTTTATTAAAACTCATGTAAATGTTACCATAAAATCATCCAGTTAAATAGTAACCCTTTTGATCTTCATTTCCTTAAGTTCTTGGATATTTAACGTGTTGTATGGACTAATGTTTACAATATCACCTTTATCATAAAAATATTTACCAAATTCATTAGAATCAATTTTAATTTAAATTGAATAAATACATGGGTATTGTAGATTATTTAGGTAATACCTTGACACCACAACCAAGAAATCCCTTTTGAGTGTTATTGTAAATATTTACTAGAACTTTTATTAAACCAATTATTTCCTAAATTTTTCAAATGTTGGTATATTGGATAGAGAATCAGAAAAAGGAATGATAATATATAATTTTTTTAAAATTTTAATGGAACAAACCTTTTTGTGACTCAATTTTATCTTTCTTTAACTTTTCTAGAAAGGTGAGTGGGGGATTAGAGGGTAGTGGGGGATCTTATATTGCTTATTCTTTAGATTTATTACTCTTTTAATTAAGATTTTCGGAATTTTTTATTCCTTTTAATCTAGCTCATATTTTAATGTTTTCCTGTTTTTGGGATGTATATTATGGGGTTTCCACTTCTCACAAGTGTGGGATTTATGTCTCTACTTGGTTAAACCTCTAGATCACCCTAAAACCCACCTATAGTACTTTATTTAAGTTAGTTGGATGTCTAGACAACCTAGAATTTTATATTTATTAATGATTTTTTTATTTATTTAGTACTCTTACATCTCTTTGATGGAAACCCATGTTTTGTTAAAGAAAGTCACAAAAGTATCCTCCAATGTGTTGATTAAGATTTAAAGAGAGGGACCATTTTGTCACTAAAATCCCAAAGATATTTTTTGATATCCCCAACCATGTTTTTGATGTCTCTGACAAACCTAAAATTGATTTTGATGATTTTAATAAATATAATTCCCTTAAGTAGTGTACAAAACTTATGGTTGTTTTTAAGTCCTCATGATATATGTATTCTTGGTCATATCATCCATTTGATCAAGCATCTATCCATTATTATCAACCATGCGAACTCATCTAATTTGTCTTTATTCAGATTACGATTGGAAGTTACTTCCCTAAATTTCATTTAGCATCTCATAAATCTTCTTTGATTTATTCTTCAAGAGTGATTCATTAGTCCTCATATCGTTAATGGGAATGTTTCCCTATGAGAGACATGTATAAATTTTTTTTAATTAAAATCCCCATCTCAATTCCATGACACACATATTTTATTATTAAGTCAATAAAATTATCCCACACATTATAAATTTAATTTACATCAAATTGATTGAAATTCAAAATATTGACAAAATATTCATTTATTTTTATGGAGTGAACAACAAGGTTATATAATTTATTTCCAACTCATCCCATGTTTTAATTGAATAAGGTGGTATGATTTGAATCCACTCTCCCTCTCCCACTCTATCACTATATCTCTATCTCATATTGAAAATTTGAATAAGAACAACCTCACCACATCACTCGAATCATTTGGAATCTGAAATTTGTCTCAATGTCTTTAGAAAAAACCCAAGATATATTTTTGAATCCTCATATGGAAGTCCTTGAAATTATATCAATTTTAAAATAATATGCATTATAGATAGCTTGATCTTGAAGCAGTTGGATGCTATAGGTGGTGCCAAAATTATTGGTTTGATACCCATGTTGAAGTTATTCCTACTACCCAAGATCTCTTGGTTGTACAAATTATGTAGATTGGATTTTTTGTTTTTCACTAGCCCTGGTTGATTCTATTTTTTCTTAGAATCCTTTCCAACTCAGGTTTAAACTCAAAAAATACATTATCTTTGGCTTGAGTGGAGTGACCATGCATTAAGATGTTACCAAAAATAACAACACCAAAACAAAAATAACAATAAGTAAAATAAAATGTTAAAAATAAATTAGAATCACTTAAATATCCTAATACTACAAGACAACCGTACCTAATAATAGAACAAGAAATTTAACACTTCTGAAAGGGAATATTTAATTAATTTGGGTTAACTAAATTTAGAAAATTATAAAATGATTCAAACTAAAATATTATTAACTAAATGAAAGTTGTATATGTATGTTCACAGTCAAAACCGCATACATGGAATAATTAAATTATAGTAAACTTAAATAAAATGACAAATGAAAGTATATAATTGAGGAAAATACCTATGTGAGAAGATTTCCCATGTTCTTTAATTTCATGATTTCTTTTCTAGTGAAGTGAAAAATTGAATTTATTATCCATGTTTATTGTCAGAGTCAAATCTAAGTGGATATTTGGTCTTAGAATGCCCACTTTAACTAAAAACTCACCCTTTTCATATGATCAATTAGTTTGAGTTATCAATGAACTATGTTTCTTGATACCTTATTAAAACATAAACATCCCGAATTACATAATTATCATGCATAATTATGGATGATTAGTTGATACACTAGATTCTAAATTATAATTCATGTTGATGATTATTATACAACAAAAAAGGGAAAGATAATTAGAATGAAGCATGAACACAGTTACACAAAAATGAACAAGAAATATAATAATAGTCCACTAGCACCCCACCCCCCCCCCCTATTTCAGTATATCACCCAACACTTAAAATAGTACCACCTAATGTTATTCATGAAGGATTATAAATAATAAAATAATAACCTATTAAAAGAAATATAATAGCAGTCCAAAAAGTTGAATAATTCCTCTTTTATTTCAATTCCACACTACTATGTTCAGATCCCAATTTTATAGTGGATGAACCATATTATTTATATTACAATAAACCCTAAAGGGTTATCCGTGGAGTAAAAAATAACTCCTAAAAATCCATGGTCAAACAACTTTTCCTTCCCCTAAAATATCACAAGTTCAAACCACATAATATATGTACTGACAAAAAGTTAATGGAGTAAACGATACATCACAACATGGATCTAACTTCTATTTCCAATGCATCTATATGGATAAAACCTTTCATGTCATGAATCATCTGTAACATCATAAACTACTCTAAAATAACCTTTTAGTGGTCCCAAATACCTTTACATAACTTTATACGAGACATGAACGGTACTCCATGGAATGAGTCATGTTTGGAATAGATTCTTCATTTTTTTCTAGTTTCAATCTTCTGGTGTCACACCACTCCATCCATTCTAAATTTCTTGAATTTCCAATTGATGATATTAAACCACTTATATATCATAAAATGGATACAAAAATGAATAAATCAGAAATAAAAATTACTTAAAATTTATTAAATTTTATATTAAAATATAAATGCATGAAATTTAGCTATCCATAGTAATCTTATATTATTAACCTCTACCACTTAATTGTTTTATAATAAGGTGTATTAATAAATCCTCCTCCATAAATATCCACACATTTATAAACTCAATAAGATTATATCCATGAGCCTTTTTACTCAGTTAATCAGCTACAACATTCCCTTTCCCCAATGTTTATTAGTTTTTTAAGTCATAATCATAAAAAACATTATCCACTATGAATAAAAAAAGTTTCAAATCATACTAATAAAAATTAAATCTTAATATATTTTGATCCATGAAGACCAAAAAACACTCTCTAATGAGATAGTTTCACTAATACTTCAAGGAAAACAAAAATACCATAATATTGAGATCATGGATAGTGCACTTATGATCATGAGGTCATAACAATCAAGATTAATTAGAGATAACTTCCCCTATTAAACCAAAACACAACACAATCCAATATAAGAAGAATCATAGAAAATATCATTCAAGACTCCCTCCTCTTGAAGACAAAGGATAGAATAAAACATCAATTTATCCATTATATTTTCAAATACATCTTGAAAATGATTAGTCTGTATAATGTCTTGATCCTTCCAAGTCAAAACTTCTAAAAAACCACAATTAAAGATAAATTATACATAAAAATATGATAATATCTTGTGATACAAAGGGAACTAAAAACCTTAGTAATATTCATGGTAGTAACCAAATAAATAATTTCCTCAATCTCAAAAATATTTATAGTCACTACCCATTGAGATATAAAAAACCCAAGTAAATATATGTCTTGTGTACAAAATATTTACTTTGAAAACTTTAGATAGGGTTGTTGTTGATGGTGAAATAAGAACCCCTAAAATGCCCCTAAAAATATTGGAGTGATCCTCCCCAAACATCACATATAAAATGATATTTTCAAAGAAAACAACCAAAAATTGATCCAAGAACACACAAAACACATAGTTCATTAGTCTTATAAAAATAGTTGGGGTGTTTGTGAAATCAAAAGGAATTACCATCAACTCAAATTTTCTATAATGAAATCTGAAGAAAGTATCTAGGATATCTTCATCATTCACTCTCATATGATGATATCTCAACCATATAAAAATATTTTTGGACTGAATATATCCCTTAATCTAATTGAATAAATCATTAATCTTATGGAGGGGATAATGGTTCTTCAACATCACCACATAACACTTAAAATAGTCGACGAATAGTCAAAAAATTATATTTTTCATCTATTTGAAAAATGTAGGATCTCCCAAAGGATACACATTAGTCTAGATGAACCCATTTTACATTAATTTATAATTTTAATTCATCAACTTATATAACTTATAATGTTTAATTTGATAAGGGCCGATCAAAAGTAGGGAGTCATCAGACTATAACTCTCTCCTAAGAATGATATCACATTGAGGGTGTAACATCACTATCTCTATGGGAAATACATGAAGAAAATTTAAATTAACATTAGAAATAGCAAATTATAAACCTCTATAGACCCAAAAATCAACTTAATGAACTATAAATAAAGGGTCTCCACCTGAAAATGAACTATATAATTCTATCTCTCACTATTGAACAGAACACACTCACCTTTAACATTAAAGAATGCAGTTTTCATTCAGAAGAAATAAATAATATTTTATATTGAATAAAACTAATAATTACTAATAATTTCATTTTATGGTTGTATCTAAAAGCATATAATATCTCCAAATGACTAATTTCACCCCATTATTATCTCATAGCCCTAATACGATTCAAATAATCTATACTAACCAATAACTGTTATGGTCAACAATATGGGTATTAGAAGTCTTTATACCTTAATTCCCATAGATTAGAGCAATTTGTGTGTGATAAAGGTGTGTTAATATCAATAATAAAACAATTTATAAGAAAAGGTACAATATAAACTTATGGCAACTCAAATGACATTTGGTTCGCTAGTAATGGAAACTACAATGCATGCATCTAGACATTCCCTAGGCATCCCTCTCTCATACCTTGATGTTTTCCACCTCCATGACTATAATTATCTCTATATCCCTAATTATGGGAAGAAAATAAATGATATACTAAACCTTATCCATATCCTCTATACTGAACAAGAACCTTCTAACCCTGTGCTTATTGCTGATAAGGCCTCGGAAATAACTTCTATAAAGGTTTCACCAGAAGAGAGACTCCATCCCCATACGGATTTATAATAAAATACTTTCTCTTAAGCTTATGATATTAGTGACCTTTTAAATAAAATAAAACTATTCCCATGGTCTTATAAGAAACCCCGGAATGGTTAACCCAAGAGATGTGACATGAAGGCTTAGAAAAACACCCCACTAATTGAAACATCAATTTTATAGACAATTTAGGGACTCTATCCAAATATATACTCATATATTTTTGTTGATAAAACTTCTCTTGATATTATACATTCCATTATATTATATTCTATATGAAATCTACCTTCCTTATAACCTCAAGATACATCAACAATGTAAATTGGGTGACTTGGTGCTAAATCTATGGATATAATGCCTCCTCAAAATGTTGTTTCTGAGCCTCCCCATTAGAAATAAGATAAGAAGAATAAAAAGTAATATCCTTAAAGTGAATATTCAACTCCTACAAATTTCATATACTCTATAAAATATAAATAAAATCTTTTTATTATAACACCTTAAATCTGAAAGATCCAAAATCAACCTGAAACTAATTGCGATTTTCTCTCATGATACCTCTAACTCTTCTTGATCACTAAGAAATATGATCCACCCATAATGAGAATCTCCAAATAAAATTTTAGAACATAAAAAAAATTATAACTCCCCCTTAGAATATATGAGGATAAAACTGATCTTTAGCTCTTCCAACCACCTCTTTTTCTTTTGGTTGAAGGCAGACCCCTCATACTACTCTAATCTCTAATGATATAACTCTTGAAACATCTTCATTCAAGAATAACCCTCATAAACATGAACTCTAAGACAATATACTATAAAATCATGTTAGACATCATCATCTTAAAACTCACAAGGTTATCAACCATGATATATCTATACAAGGATAAACACTTACTCATAATCCCCAAAATATGGAATCTATTAGGTCCATTTAGTTTAATTCATTTTAACATTCCCATATCATTTCATAATACAATAATTGATTTAAAAAATCATAATATAATAACAAAACCTAGGTCTCTACCCTGTAATTATTATTACTTCATCTAGAATATTCAGTAATCTTAAGGTCCTTACATTAGAACATAGAGGGGACTAATAATCTATTCCAAAGTCGGACTCCCTTATCTATGTATCATGATAATCTTATTTGATACCTTTTCCTTAAAAACACATAAAATCTTAAAAAAATCATAACTATAAAATCTATAATATCTATCAAAAAAATTATTCTTCTTTTTCATAATATTCCCCCACCAAAAACCCCTCTTATACTAGTAGTTATTTAAATTGAGGCCCCTAAAATATCACTCTAATAATCCATGTGTTAGAAACTAGAACCAGGGTCATAAAAACCCATGTGGGAGGAATTAACTTTATAAATCCTAATATATAAGAATAAAAAAAAAATATTCTATGTAATATAATAATTAAATTGATCCCACAATGCCTTAAATTTCATACATAAACCAAAAACTATAAAATAAATACCACATGACAACTCTTATGGAAACAACACCAGTAAACACCAATAAAAACAATGAGCTAAAAAAAATCTCATTCACCAAAAACAAATTATGAGACGAGAATATATATACCCATATATATAGGGAATATAATACAAATATACTTTGTATGATTCTCCTTAAAACCTCTCATGTTAATCTGATATAAATATACCCGGGACATCGTAAATAAATAGTGAAACTATATCTTTTCCTAAACCAGGTCAACTAAATATTCATCCTTGAAAAATATCTCTCATACAAATATCACATAAATGAGTAAGTAATATAATATAAAATTAATATATAATAATAAGGAACCATGCATCCACATCCCTACTTAGCTATTCTCTATCATTCCCCAAGGGAAAACGTTCTTGTTCTATCATCCTTTGATATCCACATAATCATGAATCTATATATCCAAAACTATAATCCCATCAACACATAACTCAACCTTATAAAAAATATCCATATTTCTTAACCACATATTGGTAAGGTAATTTAAACATAAAGGAAATAAACCACATGACCTACTTATTCCCTATATTCCCCCACTGATAACCCACATCCTAACCATTTCCTTAAGCCAATATAACCCCTAAATGTATACATCTAAACCTTTGTCCATTTTGACATTTTTATATATAAATTTCATAAAATTGGTCCATTAAAACTGATATATATACAAATACAATAACTTTATGTTTTCATAACCTGTATATGTATATAAACCAAGTGGTATTTGGATTAGAGAGATGGTAAGTGGGATTAATTAGAAATATGTAACCTCTACAACCTGGATGTTAGAAAAAACACTTGGAACTCAAGTCCTCATATGGGAATTGTTCACATTGCATGACTCGGGTTGTGGTTCATATGAAAAAAATAACTAAAATTAACATATAGAGTAGAACACATGACCAACCTAAAGGTTAACTTACAAACATGTGACTATAAAGACACATATACTAATATCACACCACAATATCACTACCACCTCAATCCAAATCAATAACTAACTCAAAAAATAAATGAAAACATGACAAAAAAACATAATCACATCATTTTATATAACACAATTACTTCAAAATATTCAATTATCAACAACTATATATGTTTCATCAATAATCATATTTCTTAATACATTCAGTTCCCACTTTATTTATTTATCACATTAACATTAATCATATCATGGAATTCATAAATCTTATCATATATTCCAACCACTAAAATTTTTATATATGCATTATCATTCAATATTATAATTTAATTAAAATTTTAATTCAAAGTCAATACGACTTAGGCATAACCATTACCTCATCACCACACTTAAATTAAATATACTTAAAAATCATTTAATACATTCACTATATTATTTCACTTTATCATTATAACCCCCCAAACCTAGTCACCTATTGTTGGGGGTTATTTATTATATATTTAGTGGATTACATGAGATTATATTCTAAAAATCAACGTTCGTTTTTCCTTAATATACTATATAAATAATCATTACATCACAACATGAATTATTTCCTAATTTGAGAAAATCAATTATTCATTAATGTTTTCTATATAGATTATCACACATATTATTTCATTTCATTTCCCATGGAAATGGGAAACAAATGTAATAGGTGATAAAAAATTATTAGTAATGGATAATATACAATATAAGTATTCATGGAATAACAATGACATAAGAAATATTGTGGGAGTGGGAAAAAAGATTTCATATCACTGGATACATAATCATATCATAATGGTGTGAAAAAAATGATTTTATAATTATCGAAATTATGAGAATGCATAATTTTGGATAGTATAAACTTATAATTGAGGCCTTATTCTAAGACATCATAAATAAAGGGAATGAAAACTTGCATTACCCTATCATAGTTGTATCATAATAACTTCCAATGTACTAATGGGATATATAACTCTAGGCCCCACCTATCACATAAAATTATAACACAGTCCATAATATACTAAAATTACATAGTTAATACATGTAATAATATTCTATAATGAACAACTTAGAAATAATTAGTATAATTTCTCATTATAACTTGTCTTATAATATTTTCTCATATAAAACAAAGGATTCTAGGGTATTTTTAATGGATATTTTCACTCAATTAATTAATAATGATTCCTTAGTGATTTCATTGAAAATTAATAACGTTTGTTAGGCATTCAAAATTTTCAAATAAATACCCATATTTGGTGAAGAATATAGAATTATAGTTGTCAGATGTTTATAAATATCAAGATGAAAAATGTGTTTAGTTAATAAAATACATATATTTTAAAGAGTGGGAGTCCAAATTCATTGTGGATAAATATACTAGAATGATTTTCTAAAAACATGTACTTGATACACATTAGGGATATAAATTTTTGTTGAGAAAATACTTCCAAGATGATATGAATTGTTGGAAATGGTAAAATGGTAACAAAATCGAGTATAATCCACTTGGGATCTGATAAAAGCTCCACCATAAACATCATTTTGATACTTAATTATAAAAACATCACCTATTATAAATGATATATCCATAATACCACTAATATATATGATAAAAGAATTGTTTATCATGAGATAATATATTCTTATGACTCTTTCGATGATATTTTCATTAAAAAGACCTATGAAAGGAGTATAATGTGAGTTAAATAGGGTATCAAATGTATCAAAATATCCTAAGGACATAAACTAAATTTATATTACAAAAGTATTAGTATAATAAATTAGAAATTGAAAAGTATAAAAAAATGGAATGTAAATATGAATTGAATAGAGAGAGAGAAAGGACACTTACATCTCTTAAGTTTCTTAGAATTGAGTCGAACCGTAGAACTAACAAAACTCTTTAAGATTGAAGGGATACATATGTGAGAGACTCATTGATACATCTATTAATATAGAATATAAAATTTTGTCTATGATAAATGAGAATAAGGTATGCATAATTATAGTTGTGATGAGTGGAATTTCATCGAATAAAGTAATGACTATTTTATTTTTTCCATTATCTTAAGTGATCCCATACCCCTCATAGTTCTCTATTACTTCCATTTATTTTATAAAAAAATTAGAAGAAAAATTATGCAAATTAAAATACCTTGTTTGTGTTGAATCTTGATTCCATATATGTGATGTTATATTTACCGTATTCCACCATATATCAATATTTTTCACTATATTTTACTATTTTTATCAAAATTTGTGAAATTTCACCTGATATGAAATTTAAATATAATCATTATAAATATAAATACTATTTTACCATATTCAGACTTTATTCTTGTACATTTTAAATTTTCTATAAGGGTGATACATTTAAAAAAAGTGTTATCAGATTAAACACAATTTCATTTATAAAATATTTTACATATTAATACTACTTGACCCATAAATACATAACCACTTATCACACCAATGTAATACCTAATGGTAAGGTATGAAATAATTATAATTTCATGTGGTGTTTCTACTAACATTTATCAAGTAGTGATTTACACTAACTTGAACCTCCCCCATAGACAATTCTTCTCGAACCTCAATCATTGAAGTTTCACTTGGGATTGGTCAAGGGAGACCACTAGAGATGTAAAATACTTTACAATATTTGAAAAATGGGATTCATTATTGATGTACCTACTATTTAAGGCCATGGTTTCTCCATTTTATATCAATTATAACCCATTGTTACAATTAATATACACTAATTTTAATGATCACATTATAATGTCTATATTAGCAATGGTTATAATTCCCAATGACCATATTTCCCAATGGTCATAATCCCCAATGGTCATAATTCCCAGTAATTATAAAATTACTATATTTTCTCATAATTCCTTGAAATTCATTCAAACCAATCCTTTAAATAACACTTCTCATTTTTATTTCATTGAATATATTTATTATATGGATTGCATTTTTATTATTTTATACTATTAATTTTATAACTATAATGTTTATAGGATAATATGATCAATGATAGATTTAAATTATACTTATAAAATTTATTTTTTCCTATTTTCAATTATTAGTTATAGAAATAAATCTATAACATTGATTTTGAGTTCATTAATTTGTAATAAATTATGTTTATTACTTACTATAATTCTATCATGTATTAATTTTGGTTTTGGGAATAATAAAAGTGTGCAGTGGTGGGTGATATATTAAAATTTATATTAATAATTATTCTCTAAAAACAAGTCTAAGGATCATGCACATCAAATTTATAATTAATTTAATTAATATTAAACGAAATAAATACGTGGTCTTAGGAATCTTTTCATTGGTGAATATTGATAATCTGAAAATACTCTTCTAGATTAACTTCATTATGTTATGGTGATACAAGGATATAATCCCTCAAGTTATGATCCACACATGCTCTTATGATATCTGATCAACACCACTTGAACTCTGAGTGCTAGTGTAGTGAGTTGAATGTCGTTCGTTTCCCATTCCTGATCACTCATTTTCCGATCTTGAAAAAATCTCTCTTGTGCCTCTCATTCTTGATAGGGAGAGAGAAGTAGGAGTTGATAGAGAATAAATTAAGCACAATGATTCTCTATTCTCAATTTTTTATGGAAAATAAAATTGTCCTAGCCATCTATTTATAGAGTTATGATTTAGGTTAAAATATTATTTAATTTCATTTAAAACATTAAAGAAAATTTATTACGTTTAATTAACCTCATTCCACATAATAATAATATTATTATATTATGACTTGCCAACTTGCACAAATTGATAAAGAATATTTACCTACTTGTAAATACTTATTTTATCACTGTACATGGTCTTGGTCCATTAAAACTCCTCAGTATTTATTGAATATCCAAATAAATATTTTATTCATAAATAAATATTTTATTCACATACAAGAAAATAAATATTTATTAAATTTTCAATAAAATAAACAAATCAATTTTTTATTCACATCCTGGTGAGTAAATATTTATTTAATTTATGTGATCATTATAAAATGAATAAAATTATTCCTCAGTCTTGAGAATAATTTTTATTCTATTAATTAAATTAAAATATAATTTAATTGAGATCAATGAAAAAACTTAGTGTGTGACCCTCTAGGATTCTTTCTTGTTGTCATTAGGTGGGCATGCCTAAATTCCAAGATTATTATCTTACAATGGGACAAGACACTTAAGAGAAAGAACATAATGTCTCAATGATGACAACCACATACCAACACTCACTGTGTAATATAATCCCATTTTCAGAATATCACATCAAGCAGGTTGAATGATGGGTTTGTCAACCTATTCACTTGATACGTTTTTCTTTGACTATCTAAAATGAACGCATAATTACACCATGGATAGAGAATTTATATAACAATTATATTGTAATAAAAGGGTCGAGATATAAATTCCCATAAATATGTAAGGGATAAATCTTTCCTTAACTTATCCATTAATGAAATATCAATTGTGATGCACCCAACATACCCTACTTCCCTCTAATATACAGTGTAATGGTTTTCTTTAGTAAATATAAGTGTGTGAGTCATGGCATGCATCAATGATAAAATGAAATTATAAAGATCATTAAAAATTCTCTCGGATTGGAATATATGATGACACTAAAACCTAAAGAATTTATACCGGAGTTTTTGTTCTCATAAGCTCCCATATTATAGATTAATAAGTGTAGTCTTCCTGAGAAAAAACCTCATCCACTTATGAGTACTCTCACCTTATGGTATAAATACCATTTGTCCCATAATATTATGTCATTAGACCACAAAACTATATTGAGAATACTTTCATGGAACCTTTAAGTTCTTATCATATTGGGGAACTCCAATGAACTTATCAATGTGAAAAATACTCTCAGAAATTATTGCATTAAAGCAAAAAAATAACAATTAAAATTATTTAATAATATGTTCAATAAATATTCAAGTCATTGAATATACATGTAATTAAATTACAATTAGTAGGTCCTAGGAAACAAACTCTATCAATTACAACCACAACCCATCCCTATTAGTAATTATTCATTTATTATCATTCCATAATTTTTGGTTTCTAAGATAATACCACTTAATTATAAATAATATCACAGTGGGAACCAATCTCATAACTATAATAATAATCATCATATCACAACAATAACAACCAATTTATCTCAAGACTTCTATATCAACCTAAATTACATTGTATCCCACATAAAACACATCATCCATTACAACCAAAACAATATATCATCTACCAAATATCTTACACAAAAAATAAATTATACCAAAACCAATATAATATATATAATTTTAATAAATTTTAATAAAATTCAATTACAGTAATTGAGAATATCAATGTAACACATTTAGTTGTAACAAAATCATATTTAATATCTTCAATATTAGACAACATCAATTTTAAATTCAAGATTTCAGATCCTAATTTACTTTAATATATTTTAGTTATTGTTAAATTATGAATGGGGTTAGAGAAAAAAACACATGCCTTAATTGAACGAGAAATTCTATCAACTAATCTAGAAAATAATGAAGGATAAATTACCTAAATAGAATAGAACACATGTAATATACATCCTTATTCGAATTATTTCAATTCTGGTTCATTATCTTTTGAGGTTACTTCTATATCTTTAACCCATTACAACAAGATCAAGCTAATTCCACATTCACACATAATAATGGAAGCTAAATTTTCAATTCCATACCCCAAACTAATAGTCAATGATCCTAGTGTAAAAAAAATAGAAGAGTGACGACCACAACACTAATGATTCTAAATAATACACCCAACGACTTAAAGAAATAACCCCCACTATCAAATATCCATCAAGAACCATAAAAATAGAAACCATATCCCCTTAAAATTCCTTTAAAGAGGAAAAAACTGAGAATAATTGAGAGGAGAGGAAGAGTATATAATAGAGAGGAAAAAATTCACCTCAGATTGAAAGGTAATTCAGCCTTCAAAGAAGGAACCTTTAATCCTCAATTAACTGGTTAAGGAACACCTATGGAGATCCAAGAGGCAAACATGGTTCAAGAGAAGTTAATGGAAACTAATTGCGGAGATATAATACCAAAAATTTATAAGAAACCCTGAGGGACCCCTACCATGACATGTATAAAATACAAAATGGAAATTTAAACCCCGATCAAAGAGACACTCAAGATTTTAGACCATTAAAAAATTAATCCCATTTAAATGCCTAATCCTTTCACTACAGGAATGAAACATTGACTTCCACCATGACATGTGGGACAGGAAAACTAGCATTTTAACCTCATCCCCCTTATTAATAAAAGAATGGATATGAAATTACCTCTCCACTCTCACTATTTCCACTGGACCCCCAAGAAACCACAACAAATAACACTTTTACCATGATATAGGGGATAAATTAATCCTAAATTAGGAATTTATACTTATCCCATTTCTCATATAACATCCAATCAAAACCACCCAAGACCAAATCTTCCAAAACTCCTTCCAAAGTGGTCATTACAACCCCAAACTCCTCACACAACTAAAATGACAAACCAAAATCACCATGAATTCCATCACAACACTCAAAACTATTTGGCTTCCTTCATACTATCCAGTTTAGACCTATATCACCTTACCATTGAAAAAACTAACCACTATGGAATATCCCACATAAAAATGTGTTTTTTGGACCTCAAATTTCCAAAACAAAACCTCCCACTCACAAAAATATTCTAAACTCTACTCTAACACCTCAAAAACTATTAAAAACCACATAAATGACTGATGAATAGTCATACATCTTTTTTTAGGTACAATTTTCCAAAATTGATAAGTAAAACCCTATAATATAACTATATAAAATATTATTTTATTTTTATATTATTTTATTATTAATTTTTAATTTTTCCAAGCATCAATAGATACTCCTTATAATTAATTTAGATAGTCTAAAAGTATATTTTATGGATTTATTTCATGGGTTTCCTAAAAATTTACCACATATTATCTCCCTTACGAATTTGTAATATATTATATTCAATGTTTCATTGAAAAACTTCTTATTATATGTTTTATAAAATATTTTAGTATTATGTTTATTATAGTGAGGTTTTTATTTATCATCAAATTTTGGTATAAGGATATTTAACACACATGATATACCTATATATTTCTACCACTAATGAATGAATAATAATATTTCAATATAAAAAATAATATTTTAACAAATAAATTATATTTTAATTGTTTTTATAATATTAGAAAAAATTAATGATAATGATTTTGGTTACTATGTTTATAAATTTATGAAATATATCACACTTCATGGAAAATTCAACATCTCCAAAGAGTTATTTTTTAGAGTTATGAAAATTTCAATCTAAATATTACTTAAATTTTTTTATATCTATATTATTCCAGTACTACATGGATTATAGTTAGGAAACATACTCTGATATGGAAATATATTTTTTCAAAAATGAGTGAGTAAAATACATTGTTTTTTGATTTTTACATACATATTTAAGAGTTAGTTTCCTATCAAATATAAAATATTTTTTTTACAAATCTCATTTCATGAATTTTTAACATTTTGTATATTCAAAATAATCTTTTAATTAATTTTCTTTCTATTTTTACACCCATCCACATCCCTTTCATTTCCATTGACCTTGTAGATACTTTATATAAAAATTACATAATAAAATAATTGATATATGTATGGAAATGTAAATTACCTATTTTAACTAATAGAAATGTTTTGCGGAATCGGCATTGATATCCCTTTGTGTATAAATCCATCCCAAAACCACTAAAACATTTTTATTTTCATGTCAAGTGGAAAAAGGAGTGAATTATAGTATTTTAATGTGGGATTTTCAGAATATCAAATATAATTTTCTTGAAATTTTCTATGGGGTATGTATACACAAAAGGGTATCAAACTAATAAATATTCCTAAAATGATAAAAACTTTAGGAAAATTATCTTTGATTTATTTATGACATGCAGGGAAAACCTGTAAATGATCAAAACAAAGAAAATATTCATGGATTTTAATGAAACTCTAAGTCTATTATCATTGAATTATTTGGGACTTGTAATAATAAAATTCACATCCTTCTAACACATGGTGTTATTAAAAGGACTAATGGGTGAACTTTTCAATTTAAAAGTGACATTTTAGTTAGAAATATGTTTCACATGCTAAAATTTGATAAAACATTCATGTATTTCCCTAAGACTCTTGTAAAATGATAATTATTTTATTTATCACTTTTAGGGATAAACTACACGTCATTATAATTCATGGTGTGATCAAAATGGTTGAAATTATGTTGTTTATTTTTTAAGTTTGTAAGAATTATAAATATCATGTCACATATTCAAACCTAATAAAATGTGTTTTTATTGTCTTAAAACTCTAGTAAGAACCCATTAATTTATTTTTTAAATGTATGGATTATCCTATCATCATTTTAATTCATGATATTCTTATAATGTCTAAAAGTTTAGGTTTTTATTTTAAAAGTGTAATTTTAGTTCAAAATGTGTGTTACAAGCTCAAAACCAAAAAAACATGGTTGGATTTTCATGGAAACTTTTAGAAATTATATTTGAATCATTTATATTGTCTTGGAAGGAATTTAATATAATTTGAAAACATGGTTCTACTATAGTGAATGAATTGTGTGTTTTAAATTTAAAGGATACATTTTAGTTTAAAACATGCATCACATGCTCAAAAATAAGAAAACATTTTCATATTTTCAATGACTATGGGAAAATGATCATTGATTTTTTTCACATATAAGAAATAACCAAATTTAATTTTTACATATTGTTTTCATATAATACATGAAATTTTATATTTCTATTTAAAGAATTTAATGTGGATAAAACATTCATCATATACATAGAATCAAGAGAACTCACTTAGATTGATATGAAGTGTTAGTAAAATGATTTTTGATCTATTTGAGACATATAAGAAAGATAAAAATTTCATTTTTACTCATGGTGATCTCATAATGATTCAAAGTGTGGGTTTTCAATATTAATGTGACATATTAGTTCAACACATGTGTCACATGATAAAATTTGAGAAAAAAATCAAGGATTCTAAAGGGACTCTGAGAAAATTATTATTTAATTATTTTTGGAATATAGGAATGATAATTCCATTATTTTGACATGTAGTGTGCTTATAATTGTTAAAATTATTTCTTTTCAATTTACAAGTGACATTGTAGTGAAAAATATACATCATATTCTCAAAACCAAGAAAAATTACTCATATTTTCAAGAGGCTTTGAAGAAATTATATTTAATTTATTTTCCACATGTCCGAATAAACTTCATATAATTTTGATTATTTTTGTGATATGAATTAGTGAAGGTGTATTTACCAATTTTAAAAATTTAATAATTAAAAGGTTCTTGTCACGTAGTAAAAACCCAAGAAACAATATTTTTATTTTTTAAAAATCTAGGAAAATTATTTTTGATTCGTTAGTGACATATAAGAATGAACTAATCATCTTTATGATGTCTTATGTGTAAAATCCCAGAATCTAGTAGCCCAAACTTTTGTCTTACTTATTATATTGGTAAAAGATAAGAGGGATATCACCACCCAAGATCAATTAGTTCAAAATTCTTGGAAAACTATTCAATTATGACTTCTATATTACATTTAAAAATAAAAACATAACTTGAAAAACTTTCTTACATCCTTGAACTTTTTTCAAATATTATTTTTTAATATCCACCAATAATGAAAAAAATAAAGTTTTATATTATATTCTCATAAATGGTTATGTAAAGTGGAATAAATAATGAGTAAATAAGTCATAATCAATATGGAAGAGAGGATAATGTAACGACCTGAAATTTTTGAATGATAATTGTTTCCTAGAAATGTGTGTTATATTATTTTATACTCAAAAAAACTATATCACTTTAATAATGGTGTGAATATAAATTTAAATGTGAAAATTGGGTTTTGACCATTACATAACCATTGGTCAATATGACCATTGTAAACAATACTATTAATTATAATTTTAGAATTATAGTTAGTGTTATAAATAGAAATGATAATGGTTAATTAATGCATAAAGAATAGTTAAAGGAAATATCCAGTTGATTTTTTCCATTTGAATACCATTTATCTAAACTTGTGAGGGTGGTAGTGTCCTTGGGATTATCTCTTGACCAATCCCAAGCCCATCTTTGAAAATTGAGTCTTGAACAAAATCACTTATTAGATTAGTCCAAGTTAGTGGAAATTACCACTCGAGCAATATTAGTCGAGCCGATGTATGAGTCTATCATAATCATACACCTCACTATTTGGTATTATGTGAGTGTTATAAGGGGGTATATATGAAGGCCTTAGTTACATAATTTATAATAACTTAATTTAAATAAAACTGTTATTCCATCAATTCCATTGTGAGAGTAGTTTTTCTTAAAAATATAACAAATTTGATAAATTTATTTTTTAAATGAAATTATACATTTCAGAAAAGATATAATTTTTATAATTCACTAAGTTATTAAGAATAGTTACATTTTTAATGAAATACTATGATTAAAATAGGCCTCTTTAAATATAAATGTTAATATAATTTAATTTTTTTCAACTGTCATAAATTTCACTGTGCATTTTCTATTTGCTATTATTTTTAAATAAATAATAATTTTTTTATTTAAAAGTTAAAATTATCATCTTTAGATAATTATTATGATTAAATATATACCATTTTTGGAATCATAATGTTGAATTTAAGGTACAGTGAATTTATGAGAATTTTCTAAAATACATCGGTTTTTTATAAATAGTAAATAATACCGTTTGAGTTTTTCAATATTTTTAATGACATAATAATGATATAATAAGTAATATAAAATATTGGTCTACTAATATTTATTAAAATAACATAATATTTCTCCCAAGTGTCCAATATAATGGGAAAATACCATGGATAATCCCATGGTTTTGAATTTACCACTACCAAGGTGTCTGAGGAATTAATAAACAAATCTTCCTCTTTGGATATAAATACACTCTCATTTCTCCATTATATTTTATTATCAATTAATCCTCCAATAATATTTGATATTTTTACCTTCAAATTATTTCTCCCAAGGTTTCCTCAAACCCCTAAGATCTAAATATTTGAGTTTTAGGGGTTACACTTCATGGTAATGGAAATCTCAACATCTCTTTTCTTTTCAAGTTTCCTTTTTTATGTGGTGTGTCTTTAAAATTTCCAAAAAATATTATTATAACCATTTTATTATATCATTTTATTGAATTAATATTATTTTATTAATTATATATGCTTATACCCTCTCTTTTTAATGTTTTCTAAAACCATGTTTCATACCCGTTATGCTGCCAGATTTTCTTCTCAAAGTTTCTCTCTTTTTTCTCAAGAAATTATATTATTTTATTTTGTGAATCCCCAAAACTATTTATATTATAGGTTTATTAAACTAGATATAAAAATTATCTATTTTATTCAGTTATTTACATACATAAAACCCTCCTTCCTTTTTCTTGGGTTAATAACGACATAAAGATATTGTCTTCAAGCACTTTTTTAGGATGCCATGATTTTGATATGAAAACGATTTTTTTTATTCTCCATGGTTTTTTTTCGAAATGTTTTATTGTTATCTATGTGGGTAATATTAATTAAAACATATGAACGTTGAACCCAACTGTCACTCTAATTCATTGGGTAAAGAATTTAATCTCTAGAGATGAAAAGTTTTATGATACATTAGTGAATAACCATGGTAATTGTTACGACACGTTGGTGACAAACCTGGGAGATATATTAATGAATGTATCATTTAAATGTTGTATCCACATATACAAGTTATTATTCATGTTATTATTATTATTATTATATACCTATTTCTCATGACTTTCTCATGCATTTATGATATTCTTCACGTTCTTGTTGATAATTCTCATGATCACATGTAAAATCTTTCTCTTGCATTCCCTTACTGGGGTTTTTTATTACCCTTTCCTTTTATGTATATATACTTGTTATGATACTCTATAATTTTACTTAGTATGAATTTATAATAAATCCTTTCAAGTTTATTATAATACTGTTTTACATTTTCATGTATTATTTACCTTTTCTCGAGAAAATAAACTTTAAAATATTCTCTATTTTTGTACAATGTAGTGAAATTTTTATACAATAAAAATGAAGGATTACATAGTTGGTATCAATGGGAGGTTTAGTTATTTTTGGAAATTAGGATTTCAAAGCATTAGGAAGAACCTTAGGGACAATTTAATACAATGGAAAACATCCTGGTATTTTGGTGAAATATTAAGTAAGTGGTTTTAGAGTAAAGAAATCACTATCTAGATATAAAAAAAGTGGATGTGGTTCTAGAAAAGGTGTATCTAGGGGTAATAAATCTGAAAATGTGTGTCTTTCCTGATTTGGAATAACCTGGTACATAATAATGAGCCTTACTATGCATGTGGTTCGACACTCCTGGGGGATTTGTTTGGATAATCACAAGATTTTTATGAACAATTATGAATGATTAAAAAATGTATTTTTTTGTTACTAAAATAATATAATGGTGTTTAAAACATGAAGTTCACAATAAATTATAATATTATTAAATTAAATATGTTTCTCACTAAGGTTTTATGATTTTAGAAAACATTGGGAAATAGGAGAAACCACATCAGTAGTGAGCGCAATGGACCAGGAACTGCTAGCCTTCCAATGAAATCCAGAATGGAAAACTTCATGAGAATGAAGAACCAAATGACTTGAGTTATGATAAATAACTTGAATCAATATGAGAAACTAGATTCACCTCAAAGGGAACAACATTTTTTGAGTCCATTATGTGTCAATGATAACTTTCTTTTAGTGGATCTACCGACCCATTTATTGCTGAATAGTGGATAGGATCTATAGAAAAGATATTTTTTGTATCCCATTGTCCAGAATAGAATAATTTCACCCTTTCTATGTACTTCTTAGAGAGAGAAATTGATTAGTGGTGACAACTAGTTAAAAAAAATCCAAGAGTGGATATTGAAGCTATATATTGGGAAGAGTTTTGGGGAACTTTTCCAAAAAATACTTCCCCCATACGATTCAAACGAAAATGAAGAAGGAATTCTTAGAGATAAATCATACGGAAAATGATTATATGGGAATCTATGAGATGAAATTCACAAGACTTTCCAATTACACCTCTAGCATTATCATGGATCCTAATGGGAAGGTTTATAGATTCTTCAATGGACTAAGACACCATCTACGGAAGAATCAATCCAACCAAGATAATGAAAACTATATGGATATTGTGAGGAGTGATATGAAAGTTGAAGTAGAGTTCAAAGAGATGTAGTGGTCACATATATTGAATGAAAATAATATATATTTGGAGCAAATATTGGGGAGGATATTTTATCATGGAAGAGAAGGAAAAAAAGTGAAACTTTTCACATACAGAAAATCTGGGAAGAAGAAATCTGTGAACTTCTTTCTTAGGAACAAGAAACTTTACAAGTGTGGAATAGTTAACAATAATTCTTGAAACTACCATAGTGAGTTGAAGCCTCAACATCTCAACACTAAAAACAAAGGGGATATAGTGGGGGCCCGACCTGAAGTTAAATTATTTAAGTGTGGAAAACATGATCACTTTTCCAATCACTGTCAAATCTGAAGATAGTAAAGGGGAATCACCATCAACCTCAACATAGGATAAGGGAGCATGGTCATTATTTTTCTATCACAATGGATAAATTTGATTCTCTAAATGACTTTGTGGTAGGTACTCACATTATTCTATCAAATATATCATATACTTTGTTTTATTCTAGTTATATGAATTACTTTATTTCCTCTATGTTTGCAAATAATATAGAATCAATCCCTAAACTTCTATAATTATAGTTATCTACCAAGTCTTTTAGAGATATTATCTAAGCATCAAAAGTGTATAGAAACTATAGTATTTACTTTTGTGAGCATAATCTCTTGAAAATCTAGTACTCATTCCCATGATATAATTTGATATTATACTAGGTATTGACAAGCTATCAAATTAAAATTATAAGTTAAATTATAGAAGAATGTAAATATTAGTAATCTTGAATGGATAATGTACAACTTATTTCAAAAGATAGATATATCGACCTGGTATTTTTCTAGAAGAACCTCCCATAGTCTTCTTTATTAAATTTATCGATGAAAATGAAGAAGGGGAAAAAGGTATACAAATAGAAAATGTTAACATCATTTAAGAATAATTTTTTTTATTTCCATAGAAGTTACATGTACCTCCCCCAAAAATGGTGGTAGAGTAATACATTGAGCTCATTCCTCATTCCATGCCAATTTCAAAGACCCCATATTGAATGCGAAATGTGAAGATAGAGGAATTAAGGAAAAAACTCCAAGATCTTTTGGAAAATGGTTTTATCTGGAAAAGTGTGTCTCTTTAGGGAGAACCTATTCTGTATGTAAAGAATAAGGATTAATTAATGATTCGATTCATTTATTATAGATAATTAAAGGGAATTAAAGTGAAGAAAAAGTACCCTCTTCAAAGAATTGTTTATTTATTTGATTAGATTTATAGGGATAAATTCATCTCCAAGATTGATATTCAATCTAGTTATCATCAATTTATGGTGAAAAAAGAATATATTACAAAGACTACCTTCTGTTCAAGATATGGTCATTATGAGTTCATTTTTATGTCTTTTGTCTTGACAAATGCTCCACATATATTTATGTATTTGATGAATATAGTCTATAAGTACTACCTTGATTGTAACGACCCAAAGTTTCATTAATTGAAATCCCTCTTGATCTAATTAAATGTCTCTTTATGTTTATATAAAATGTCAAGTTCTTTGGTTTTATGTTAAAAATTTTGACTGTTGCTAATATAGCCGTTGAACAGTGATCACATGATTAGTATAAATATAGGCCTTTAACAAATCCAAATTTACTCAGACAAAGGAAGCGATGGCCTCATCCAATAGAATTGCCCCATACGAAGCCCATTTTTCAGAGCTCAGAAAAGCAGTGACATCCTTGGGCTTCTCTCTTGACCAAGCCCAAGACGAGCTTCATCATGTCAAGCTCGAATGGTACCGTCTATGGGAGAAGTGGAAGTTGATAGAATTTACCACTCGGGCGATATTATCCGAGCCACCCCAAGAGTCTGTCACCATCACACACTTTACCCTTAGGTATTATGCGGCTATCTTAAGGGGTTATGTAACAAATTTATAGTACTATGTTCATGTATATTATTTTTGTATATAATAATGAATATACCTCCTTTTCATTTTTGATACATTGTAAATAGTTTTTAAAGTAAAAATAATGTTTTTAGTTATTATTTAATTAAGAAATCTATTTTTTAAATTAAGGTATTTTTGAATTAAATAATATTTTAATAAAATATTATTATTATTATTAAATTTATTTTATTTAAATATTAATGATCTTATAATTTTATCAATGCAATTGTAATTTTTATTACAGTTTGAAAGCCATTTCTGTCAAAACCCATGAATTTTCCATAAATGTTGGTTTTTATTTTAAAAGTGAAAATTAACATATTTAGAAAATTATTTAGAAAAAATAAATGTTATTTCTGGAATTAGGATGTCAAAATTATCCAACGGTGAATTTTTCATAATTTTCTGAGACAGTCAAATTTTTGGGTAAAAATTAAATACCGTTTAAATATATAATGTGTTTTATGACATCATAATTACCCAATAGTGAGGTAATAAAATACTATAAGCTTTATGTTTGGAAAATATATGTTTTACCATTAAAATAATGTGATTTTGGGTTTGTTTGACCTATTTTTAAAGTATTAATGGACCCCTCAAGACTAATTAAACATCTTGTCTTTTTAAATTATTTTCCATGGGAGTGTGACTCACCTCCACATAAGAAACCTCATTATTTTAAGAAGTTCGGACTTTGGCCTTATAAAATATTCTTTTCCTATTCCCTTTTCCAAAAACCATGGGAAAAACCATGGGATTGTTTGTGGTTTGGATTAATTTAATGTAAGGGGACCCAAACCTAAATAATAAATAATTCCCTCACCTTTCCTATATAAACCCACCCAATCTCCCACTTCCTCCTCACTCAAATCCTTTGGAGTTCGTCCAACCTCTGCCCTACTCTATCTATAATCCTCCCAAGGTTCCCCAAGCTCCTAAGAATCCTCTCACAAGCCTCTCTCTAGCCTTTGGAAGCACACTTCCAAGTAAGGGTTTTGTCTTCGTTTCTCATTATTGTCCAATTTTCTTTAAGTTATTTTTCCCTTTTAATTTCAATTATGTATGTTGGGGTATGGTTTTGCACCTCCCCCATACTTCCCTCTTTATTTTTTAATGATGGGATACCCCTTTCTCTCTCATTAAATGCCTCCCATGTACACCCGTTACTATGCTGAAATTCCGAAAGGAACTTCTCTCTCCTCTTTTACATTCAAGAAATAATTTTGTATCATGAATATAAATTCCATTACAATTTTTGGGACATGTATCTATATAACCTCCATACTTTCCATTACATGTAAATATGATAATCACCCCCTTTCTCTCTCATCAACCATTTTTATGAATTTTTATGTCATGCCGTTACGCTGTCAAAATCGCGCCGATTTTCTAAGCCAATACCGTTGTGTAGTGAATACCATGCCCATTTCTCCATCAAGGTTATTCACCTTTATGAACATTTAATTATTGATTATAATGTTTCATGTGTGAATTACACATTCCTTTATCGTGGAATTAATGATTATATTTTATGAATCCGTGTTGTATGATCCATGTGGCACACATATGCGTGAATTGAAATGTTTAAGAAGGGTGCACCCTTATAGCGCTCCAATGCATTGGGTAAAGTATTGTATCATGATACATCATGTGAAATGAGTTTTGAATCATGGCAATTCAAGTGAAACAAGGGTTTACTCATGCTTTATGTGCAATGAGGATTTACTCATGCTCCATGTGCATGAGCCTTGGCTAATGCTAATTCCATGTTAAGTGTTGTTGCCACATTTCCATGTTATGATTATCATGCTTTATCATACCTTTATGTTCATGTTTATCTTATTCTCTTTTGATATTCCTATTGTCTAACATGTATTTTACTCCTCATGTTTTTCCATTCGTACTCTCTTACTAGGCTTTATAGCTCACCCTTTTCTTATGCATGTCCTCATGTTATCCCATGCAATGCTAAGTATGAGGGAATGTAGTGGTCATGTAAAGGAAGTTTTCAATAAAGATGTTGTATTTCATGTTTAAAGTTTTTATGTAATGATCCTAAGCCCCAAAGAAACTAAACCTCTGGATCTTCTTTGTTGTATCAAGTGAAGTTTTATGTAATAAATCATGTTTAAGTTTGTAATAAAAGCAGGGTTGTCATAGTTGGTATCAGAGGATAGGTTTAGTTATTTTTGGGATTAAGATTAGAAAACCTTAGTAAAGCCTTAAAGACAAGACTATGTATAATAAAAACATCCCTAAGTTTTGGTAAGTACTGAGTAAGTGGTTTATCAAACAAATACATCCTGTATGGATACGTGGAGGTAGAGGTAACTCTGGCACAGATGTATCCTAGGGGTAGAACCCAAAAAAACCGCTTTGAGCTAGACTCAAACGGGAATTGGTGCACAACAATGGGTCTTGCTACACTCTTGTTTATGACACTCTCGAGGGATATGTTTTGATAAATTCACAATCTTAGTATAAACCCTTATTAAGGGAATTAAAAAAATGCCCCTAAGAATATATGTTGGAAGGTAGATCATGAAAAGCCAAGATTGAAGCCTGTAGACTCATGAGTTAAGGAAATAAAAGTTTATTTATAAGTCATAAACTTTTGTCTTTGGATTACCCTTTATGTGTTACCCCTAAATTTCCTTTTATTCCAGCCAATGGCCGATAATAGGAGGACTCGGGCTAACAACTGTTGTGATGATCAGTGTGATGACTGTACTAATGAGATGCCCAATCCAATGGGAGCAGGAATCGTGAACTTTTCCACGCTTCTCTCTCAGATAACTCATGTTTTGAATAGAAACACGGGTCAAGAGGAACGTTAAACCCCCCCCCCCCTAAGAAATAACAAGTTGCTATCGAGATCTTCATGAGACAAAGGCCTCCTACTTTTAGTGGATCATCTGATCCCATGATCGTTGAAAAATGGATCACCTCCATTGAAAAGATCTTCTCCATCCTTCAATGTTCTGAACAAGAGAAGGTTCTCCTGGAGGCTTATCGTATGGAGGGTGAAGCTGATCAATGGTGGACATTGATCAAAAATAAGAAGCCTGAGGAGGATATCGAGGCGTTGGAATTGAATTATTTCTAGAATATGTTTTTCGATAAATATTTTCCGCGCACCCTCTGGCTTAAGATGGAAAGGGACTTCCTTTCCCTCAAGAAAAAAGATGAAGAATCTATTGGAGAATACGAGGAAAACTTCACAAGGATTGCACGATACGCTTCCGTCTTTGTCATTACCCCTGAATGCAAAGTTGACCGCTTCTTTGGTGGGATGAAGCCTAGCCTACAGAAAGCATTAGAGATCCGTAACTTTGAAAGCTGTGAGGAAATTGTCCGATGTGCCCTAAAGGTCGAAATGGAGATTGTGGAATCACAGGGGTATCATGGGGACAAGAAGTGTAAGGTGTACTTCAATGCTGGTGGTCCGATGGATAAATCCAACGGTTCTATAAAGATCCAGAACCCCACTTTCCAAAAGTGCGAAAAGAAGCACCCTGGAAATTGCCTTAAGGGGACGAGAAAATGCTTCAGGTGTGGAAGAGAAGGGAACCAAGCTGTTAACTGTTGGCATGAAAGACCCGCAACTATGACAGAGGAGAGGAATGCTCTGTTCGAACCTCAACGTGTTGTTCAATGATAAAAATTCAAATAACTGGGTCATTTTTCAAATCAGTTCCCTAATCCAAGGGTTTTTTGAGGAAACCAACAACCTCCAAGGTAGAAAGGAAGAGATTTTGCCATCACTTCTACCGAAGTGAAACCCAACAATGAAGTGGTGACAGTTACACTAGTTATTCATTCAAGAATAGCAAACATACTTTTTGATTCATGTTCTACGCATTCTTTTATATCTCGAAAGTTTAGTTGAACAATACCAACACCACCAAAAATCATGGAAGTGAAGATGTCGGTGAGAACGGAAAATGGGAAAATCATTGCATCCCATGAATATAAGTCCTCCCCTATTTTAATCTGTGGATTTAATTTCCTGGAAATCCTCGTCATACTCCCTCTGGTGTAATTTGATGCAATTCTTGTCTTGGATTGGATTTCCTTATATAGATCCAACATAAATTGTCGGGAGGGGTAAATCACACTCCATATGGAGAATCGACCCCCGATTCTTTACAAGTGTAAGGAAGAAGATGAATCTCCTTTAGCTCCATCATCTCAAGCATGGATATTAGTGCCCTATGAGCATGTGTATCTGGCTCAGATGATTGAGTCCAAGGAAGAAACCATCCTTGAATAAATTCCTATTGTGAGGGAATTTTCTGAAGTGTTTCCCGAGGAATTGCCTGGTCTTCCTCCTAGAAGAGATGTTGAGTTCTCAATTGAACTTATACCAGGGGCTCTACCAATATCCAAGACTCCATATAGAATGGTTTTCATTGAGCTTGAAGAGATGAAGAAACAACTATAAGAGAATCTGGAAAAGGGGTTTATATTCCCAAGTGCTTCACCATGGGGTGCACCAGTCCTCTTTGACAAGAAAAAGGATGGGTCAATGCGGCTTTGCATAGATTATCGTGAACTTAACAAAATCATGATAAAGAACAAGTATCCTCTCCCACGAATTGATGACTTGTTCGATCAGCTGCGTGGAGAACAATACTTCTCCAAGGTGGACTTTCGGTCGGGATATTATCAAGTAAGGGTTAAGAAGGAAGATATCCCCAAGACTTCTTTTTGCACAAGATATGGGCACTATGAATTCATAGTAATGCCTTTCGGACTCACTAATGCTCTAGAAATCTTCATGGAATTAATGAATAGAGTATTTAGAGATTACCTTGACAAATTTGTGGTAGTATTTATAGATGATATTCTAATATACTCCAAAACCAGGGAGGATCATGAGGAGCATTTAAGAACAGTATTAGAGACTTTTCGAAAGGAGAAGCTCTATTCAAAGTACAGAAAGTGTGAGTTCTGGTTGAAGGAGGTCTCATTCTTGGGCCATATCATCACAATCAATGGGATATCTGTGGACCCCTCCAAAACAGATGCAATTGAAGGATGGTTGAGGCCAACATCGGTAACGGATATCTGTAGCTTCTTGGGGTTAGCTGGATATTATCGACGATTTGTGAGGAATTTATCAAGATTTTCCAACCCTCTTACCAAGATAACTCGAAAGGGAGTAATGTTTTATTGTAGTGATGAATGCGAAGAAAGCTTCAAGGAGTTGAAAATGAGTCTTATCACTGCACCCATGCTCACTTTACCCACAAGTGGGGAACTTTTTGTGGTATTTAGTGATTCTTCAAAGAAGGGCTTAGGCTGTGTGCTGATTTAGAATGATAAAGTTATATCCTATGCCTCAAGGCAGTTGAAAATCCATTATCGAAACTATCCAACACATGATCTAGAGTTGGCGGCTGTGATATTTTCCTTGAAAATCTGGCAGCATTATCTCTATGGAGAGAAATGTGAGATATATACTGACCACAAAAGTCTTAAATATATATTCACACATAAAGATCTTAATATGCTCCAGAGAATTTGGATAGAGCTCATCAAGGATTATGACTATTCAATACATTACCACCCTGGGAAAGAGAACAAGGTGGCAGATACCCTAAGTAGAAAGGACCCAGCGATTCTATCAATGATAAGAATTGTGAAGGATCCAATATTCTTAGACTTGATGAATATGGACATGGTAATCATAGAGAAGGTAAAATCATCAATCCTTTCACAAATGATTGTTCAACCGTCTCTTTTGGAAAGGTTAAAGGATGCTCAAAAGGATGATGTGGGAATTCAAGAAAAAGTGGAAGTTATCGAAAAAGGGAAATCCTCGAAGTTTAATGTTAATGAAGAAGGAATTGTGCGGTTTGGTAAAAGACTATGTGTTCCATCAAGTCTGGAGCTGAAGATGTAACTTTTGGATGATTCACATACTTCAAATTTCTCTATTCACCCAGGGATCACAAAGATGTTTCGAGATCTCCGGAAAAACTTTTGGTGGGATAATATGAAGAAGGATATCACTGAATATACATCAAAGTGCCTGGTGTGTCAGCAAGTGAAGGCAGAGAGGCAGAAGTCTAAGGGGATGATGCAACCATTTCCCATACCAAAATGGAAATGGGAGAACATCACCATGGACTTTATCACCGTACTTCCAAGGACATCCAAAGGCAACAATGCAATATGGGTTGTTGTGGATCGTCTTACAAAGACTGCACACTTCATTCCTATTCGGGAGGATTTCTCATTGGATCAGCTGGAACGGATATATATCAGGGAAGTGGTAAGGTTTCATGCAGTACCACTATCTATTGTGTCTGACCAAGATCCAAGATTCACCTCTAAGTTTTGGAAGAGTCTTCTACATGCTCTGAATACTGAACTGAACATCAGTACGACCTATCATCCTCAAACTGATGGCTAATCCGACCAGAATATCCAAACACTTGAAGATATGTTGAGATCGTTCTCAATGGACTTTAAAGGCGGATTGGATCGACATCTTCCTCTGGTTGAGTTCTCTTATAATAACAGTTCCCACTCGAGCATCCAAATGGAACCATATGAAGCCCTGTATGGGAAAAGTTTCATAACACCGACATGTTGGGATGAGGTTGGTGAATGTAAGCTGATGGGACCAGAAATGGTCGATGAAATGGTGGAGAAGGTGAAAACCATTCAGTAGAATATCAAGGAAGCTCAGAGTTGATAGAAGATTTATGCAGATAATCGTCAACAAGACCTTGAGTTTAAAGTTGGAGACATGGTATTTCTACGCATATCTCCATGGAAGAAGGTCATGAGGTTTGGAAAGAAAGGTAAGTTAAGTCCAAGTTACATCGGCCCCTTCGAGATTCTTGATCATGTCGGGGTTGTGGCCTATCGACTAGCACTTCCAACTACCATGGCCAAAGTACATGATGTCTTTCATGTATCCCTCTTAAGGAAGTACATACCGGACCCTTCACATGTACTCTCCTCTGAGGTGGTACAATTGGAAGATGATCTTTCTTATGAGGAGAAACCAGTGAAGATCTTAGATCGTAGAGAAAATGTTCTACGAAATAAGACAATGCCCCTCATCAAGGTGTTGTGGAGAAACCACAAGTTTGAAGAAGCGACTTGGGAATCGGAGGAAATGATGAATCTGAGTTACCCACATATGTTTTAGTGTGGGAAAAAGGAAATTTCGAGGGTGAAATTTCTTAAGGGGGGAATATTGTAACGAAAAAAAGTTTCATTAATGGAAATCCCTCTTGATATAATTAAATGTATATTTATGTTTATATAAAATGTAAACTTATCTGGTTTTATGTTTAGAATTTTTACCATTTCTAATATAGCCGTTGAACAGTGATCACATGATTAGCATAAATATAGGGCTTTAACAAATCCAAATTTACTCAGACAAAGGAAGTGATGGCCTCATCTAGTAGAATTTCCCTATACGAAGCCCATTTTGTGGAGCTCGAAAAAGAGGTGGAATAATTGGGCTTCGCTCTTGACCAGGCCTAAGATGGGCTTCATCATGTCAAGCTCGAATGGGACCTTCTACGGGAGAAGTGGAAGTTGATAGAATTTACCACTCGAGCGATGTTATCCGAGCCACCCCAAGAGTCTGTCACCATCGCACACCTTACCCTTAGGTATTATGCGGTTGTCATAAGGGGTTATGTAAAAAATCAGGAGTACTATGTTTATGTATATTATTTTTGTATATAATAATGAATATACCTCTTTTTCATTTTTGATAAATTGTAAATAGTTTTTAATGTTCAAATAATGTTTTTAGTTATTATTTAATTAAGAATTATATTTTTTAAATTAAGGGATTTTTTAATTAAATAATATTTTAATAAATTATTATTATTATTATTAAATTTATTTTTATTAAATATAAATGATCTTATAATTTTATGAATGCAATTGTAATTTTTATTAAGGTTTGAAATCCATTTCTGCCAAAACCCGTGAATTTTCGATAAATGTAGGTTTTTATTTTAAAAGTAAAAATTAACATATTTAGAAAATTATTTAGATAAAATAAATGTTATTTCTGAAATCAGGACGTCGAAATTATCCAATGGTAAAATTTTTCATAATTTTCTGAGACAGTCAAATTTTTGGGTAAAAATTAAATACTGTTTAAATATATAATGTGTTTTATAACATCATAATGACCCAATAGTGATGTAATAAAATACTATAAGCTTCATGTTCGGCCAATATATGTTTTACCATTAAAATATTGTAATTTTTGGTTTGTTTGACCTACTTTACAAAGCATTAATGGACCCCTCAAGACTTATTTAACATCTTGCCTTTTTAAATTATTTTCCATGGGAGTGTGACTCACCTCCACATAATCAAACTCATTATTTTAAGAATTTCTGACTTTTTCCATATAAAATATTGATTTCCTCTTCCCTTTGCCAAAAACCATGGTCAAAAACCGTGGGATGGTTTGTGGTTTGGATTAATTTAATGTAAGGGGACCCAAACCTAAATAATATAGAATTCCCTCACCTTTCCTATATAAACCCACCCAAGCTCCCACTTACTCCTCACTAAAATCCATTTGTGTTCATAAAACCTCTTAACTACTCTCTCTAGAATCCTCCCAAGGTGTCCCAAGCTCCCAAGAAGCCTCTCACAATCCTCTCTCTATCCTTTGTAAGCACACTTCCAAGTAAGGGTTTTTTCTTCCCTTCTCATTTTTTTCTAATTTTCTTTAAGTTGTTTTTCCCTTTTAATTTCAATTATGAATGTCGGGGTATGGTTTTGAACCTCCCCCATACTACCCTATTTATGTTTTAATGATGTGAATCCCCTTTATCTCTCATTAAATTCCTCCCATGTACACCTGTTACTATGCCGAAATTCCGAAAGGAACTTCTCTCTCCTCTTTTACATTCAAGCAATACTTATGTATCATGAATCTAAATTACATTACAATTATTGGGACATGTATATATATAACATCTATACTTTCCATTACATGTAAATATTATGATCAACCCATTTCTCTCTCATCAACCATTTTTATGAATTCTTATGTCACGCTGTTACGCTGCCGAAATCGCACCGATTTTCTAAGCCAATACCATTGTGTAGTGAATACCATGCCCATTTCTCCATCAAGGGTATTCACCTTTATAAACATTTACCTATTTATTATAAAGTTTCATGTATTAATTCCACATTCCTTTATCGTGGAATAAATGATTATATTTTATGAATCCATGTTTTATGATCCATGTGGCACACTTATGCATGAATTGAAATGTTTAAGAATGGTGCGCCCTTATAGAGCTCCAATGCATTGGGTAAAGTATAGTATCATGATACATCATGTGCAATGAGTGTTGACTCATTCTAATTCAAGTGCATTGAGGGTTTACTCATGCTTTATGTGCAATGAGGGTTTACTCATGATCTATGTGCAATGAGGCTTGGCTCATGCTAATTCCATGTTAAGTGTTGTTACCACATTTCCATGTTATGATTATCATGCTTTATCATGCCTTTATGTTCATATTTATCTTATGATCTATTGATATGTCTATTGTCTAACATGTATTGTACTCCTCATGTTTTTCCATGTGTACTCCCTTACTGGGATTTATAGCTCACCCTTTTCTTATGCATGTCCTCAGGTTATCCCATGCAATGCTAAGTACGAGGGAATGTAGTGGTCATGTAAAGGAAGTTTTCAATAAAGATGTTGTATTTCATATTTTAAGTTTTTATGTAATTATCCTAAGACCCAAAGACAACGAACCTCTCTATCTTCTTTGTTGTATCAAGTGAAGTTTTATGTAATAACTAATGTTTAATGTTTGTAATAAAAGCAGGGTTTTCATATTGATAACATTGTGGTAGTTTTTATTTTTTGATATTCTGATATATTTAAATTGTTGTGAGGAGCATGGGGATCATCTAAGGGTTATATTGAAAACTATATGGAATGATATGTTATTTAGACATTTATAAAATGTGAATTTTGATTACAACGATTTTATTTCTTTGGGGACATTATAACCAATGAAGGAATATCAGTTGACCCTAAAAATACAGAAGTTATGGAGGAGTGGCCTCATCCTACAGTAGTAATAAGATTCATAGTTCCCTTGAATTAGCAGGATATTATAGGAGGTTTGTGAAAAACTTTTCATGACTTTATAATCCACTAACCAAGTCATCTAGAAAAGTATCCAACTTAATATGGACAAAGGAGTGTGAATAATGTTTCCAAGAGCTGAAGAAGAGATTGGATACTACACATGTGTTAACTCTACCCTCTATCTGTGAAGGATTTGATATTTTTGGTAATGTATCTCTAAAAGGTATTGGGTGCATCATTAGGAAAAATGAAAAGGTGATTTATTATGAATATCTATAGTTGAATCCTCCTGAGTAGAAATATCATACTCATGACCTAGAGTTTGTTTCAGTATTTTTTTTCTTGGATAATATGGAGGAACTGTCTATATGGGGAGAAATGTGATATATACACAGACCATCAAAGTTAGAACTATATTTTCATGAAAAAGGAATTGAACAAGAGATATAGGAGATAGTTTTACATTGTTAAAGATTATGATTCTTCAATCCATTATAACCCTATAAGAGAACACAATGTCGTTGATGCATTATGTAGGAAAGACCCATTGTTCTGTAAATGATGAGGATTCAAGGATATCCTTTGATCAAAGACCTAGTAAAACTAGAAAATGGAATTGTAAGGGAAGGTACATCATAAAACCTATCCCAAATTATTTCTCAACCATAATTACTAGCTAATATTAACAAACATAAAAGAGAATATAATTTGTTACAGAAGAAGATAGAGGTTGTGAATAATGGGAAGTTTAATGAGTTCAATATTGATCGAAGGGTGTATTTAAATTTCATACAAGGATATATGTTCCATCTATTCTGAAAATAAAGAATGATTTTATGGATGAATCTCATATATCAACTTTATCTATACATCCTGGAATCATAAAAATGTATAGGGACCATTGAGATCATTATTGGTGGGATAACATGAAAATTGGGATTTCATACTACACTATAAGGTTCCTGGTGCATTAACAAGTGAAGGTAGAGAGGTATATTCCTAAAGAGGTATTAAAAACACTACCTATAATAACATATAAGTGGGACAATATCACTATAGACTTTTTCATTTCTCTCTGAAGAATATCGAAAGGAGACAATGTGATATGGGTTATAGTGGACTATCTCACAATGACTTACCATTTTCACTCTATTCATTAATATTTCTCTTTTGACCAACTCACCATGATATATGTGAATAATGTGTTAATGATGCATGAAGTTCTACATTCTATCATTTCTGGTCGTGATCCAAGGATCACATCAAAATTTTTGAGAAGTCTTCTTCCTAATATGAATACTGAGTTGAATTTTAGTATGAACTATCACCCTAAAACTCAAGGATAATCTGAAAGGACTATTCAGACCCTTGAAAACATGATGATAAAATGATTAATGGAATTTAAAGGTTGATGGGATCAACATCTCACATTGATTGAGTTATCATACCAAAAAAAATCCATTCTAGTATTCATATCAAACCCTATGAAGCTATATATGGGAAGTGATGTGGGACTCATACTTTTTTGGATGAACTTGGTGACAGAATTCTTCTGGGGAATTATAATGTGCAAGAGATGATGTAAAATGTTCATGTCATCCAAAAACACATAATGGATACATAGAGTTAGTAGAAGAGTTATGATGCAAAATGTAGAAGGGACTTGGAATTTAATTTTTGTGAGAAATTCTTCTTAAAATTTCACCTTGGAAGAGAGTCATGTGTGTTGTGAATAAAGGGAATTTCAGCCACATGTATAGTGTCCCCTATGATATCCTTGATGTAATAGTAGGAGTGGACTATCAGTTTACACTTCCCCTAAATGTAGCTCAAGTTCATGATGTATTCCATGTATCTCTCTTGAAGAATTACATACCTAACCCTTCATATATACTGAATCCTAAGGTTGTACAACTGGAACACGACCTATCTTATGAGTAGCAGCTGATGGAGGTCTTGTACTTTAGAGACAAGGTTTTATACAACAAGACCACCCACCTCATTAAAATGTTGTGGATAAACCAAAAATATGAAGAAGCCATGTGGGAACCAAAGGAAACAATGAGGCAGAAATACCCACACCTTTTCTTAGCTAAGGAAATGAGATGAAATTTCAAGGAAAAAATTTATTAAGGGGATAAGAATTTAAGGACCCGAACTTTTGGAATAATAATTGTTTCCAGGAAATGAGTGTTATATTATTTTTTAATAAACAAAACTATATCTATATAATAATTATGTGAGTATAAATTAAAATGTGACCATTGGGTTTCAACTATTTTATTACTGTTGGTCAATATGACCATTGTAAACAACACTCTTAACAATAATTTTAACATTATAGTTAGTGTTATAAATAGAAATTATAATGGTAAATTAATGCAAAATGAAGAGTCGATGGCCTCATCCAGTTGAGTCATGTAATTGGAATTCCATATATCAGAACATGGGAGGTAGGTAGTAACCTTGGGCTTCTCTCTTGACCAATCCCAAGCCAAGATTCGATAAGTGAGGCTTAAACAAAATCTCTTACAAGAGAAGTTAAATTTAGTGGAAATTGTCACATGGGTGATGTTAGTTGAGCCACCCCATGAGTCTATCACCATCTAAAACATCACCCTTAGGCATTATTATACTATTAAAAGGGGTTATGTATCAAGGCCTTTATTACTAAATTTATAATCCCATTGTTAAAATAAAAATTTTATTCCATTAATTACGTTTTGAGAATAGTTTTTCTTAAAAATATGACAAATTTGATGAATTGATTATTCAAATAGAAGTTGTACTTTTTAGAAAAGATATAATTATTATTATACACTGATTAAATACTAATAATGATTGTTTTAATGAAATAATATGACTAAAACACTAAAATTTAAATAGAAATTATAAAATAATTTTTTTTTCAAGTGTCACAAATTTCACACTGCATTTTCACTATGAATTTTTTTCTCCTATTTTTTTATATAAAAAAATTTTTATATTAAAAAGTTAATATTATCATATTTAGATTTTTTTTTGAAATTTGGTGCCTTAGTCAAAGACCTTGGCACAATTTATTGAATAATGAAAAGACATATTACATGAGTCTGAATGACAACATTTTATAACAATTTTTTCATTTAGTGGGAGGAAATCACTAGGTAAATCATCCAGCCAAGTAATGACCTAGTTGAATATCTTGTTGGAAATACCATTATCAAACATGTTCTCCTCATTAAAGGAATGGTTTTCAATTTAGTTTATTTTAATGAGCGAAGTAAGACAATTCATCCAACGGGAAGTAATTAGCCTGGTAAGGAACACCACCGCTTTCCAAATAGCTTGGATAATAGTGGTTGAATCACTTTCAATCCAAATATTGTTCCAACCCTTTTTTTGTAAAAGTAAATTTCATAGTTCACACCCATAATTTATGCTACTAGAGATGATTCCATCCCACTCCCACCAGAGAAGCATCTATGACACCTTCCATGATAGTCCCTGAAAATTGCACTACATCCTGTAGGACCTGTGTTGCCTTTTTAGTCACCATAGACGTTCACTTTGATCCATCCTGGAAGTGGGTCTTGATAGAGTACCTTGAAGGTGTGTTTAGGCAATCTGTAAAAACCATCAATCCTGTGTCGGTGAAGGATCTCAAAATCACCAATAATGCTGTTACAATATGCTTTCTCAATTGAGGCAGCAAAACGAATGGAAATGAGAATCTGCATCCTACCTTCTTTAAGCCTAAATGAGAAATTATTATGAATAATATTATTTCTATAATACCATATCACATGGAGGATCTCATAAACAACAGAAAAGAAAAGATTCTTTATTTGTTGAGAAGATTCAAAATCTACACAACACCACAATTACTATTTAATAGAATCAGGAAGTAACCATCTGCAACCAAAAATGTCAAAAATGTAATTACAAAGAGCTGTAGTAGTAGTAGAAGAAAGAAATAGGTGATTAGTATCTTCTCTATATTGGTTTTACATGTGACATTTAGAGCAAAGTTTGATCCCAAAATATTACAGAAAAACATCAGTGGGGACCCTGTTATGATAAATACACCAAACAAGGGTATGTCTCGGGGGCTTAATCCAATGTTTGCTAAAAGATTTCAACCAACATAAGATATAATCATAGCTAATAAAATTTTAATTGTAAAAAAAATTGGAATCAAGAACACCATTATAAGAAAGTTCCAAAATTAGAAAATCCTCTGCGTTGTAAGAGGGGTAGCTTTCAATAACATGATAGATGTTATCAGGAAGGCTGATGTTGTGATAATTGCACACATCCCTTATTGTGGAGATGGTATTATTAGGAAGAGAATTGTGTGGTAGCCTGGAGATTATAGGAGCACCAGTCCAGTTATCAAGCCAAAAATTCATGGAGGAATTAGTACTAACCATCCATATAAAGTTATTCATACTATTGGTGAATGAATTCCTAACAGACGACCAGATGGAATAAGTTATGTAGTTCAAATTTCCACTCTTATATTTAGTAATGAGTCTTCTATTGAGGAAAATAGTGGAATCAGAGTTATTATGAAGTAAACTTCAATTCAACCTAGCTTGGAGAACATCATTAAAGAGTTTAAGATTTTTTATTCTAAGACAACCCTTTTCTAAAGGTTTCTAACAAATAGCCCAGGGGATGGTCACAAGATTTCTCTAAAGTGTGCTTCCGTTCCATACAAGTTTTTTAATGAAAAATTTAATTTTCTTAAGGAGACCCACATGCCATTTGTACACCATCATCAAGTAGAAATTTTTTGAAACAATTGTAGATTTCACACGACAAATTCTTTCAAACATAGATAGGGATTTTCCCTTCTAAGAAGAATGTTGATTGGTTATTTGATCAACAATGTTGTATAAGTAACAAGATTTAGGCCTTCTCCAATAGATAGGAACACAAAGATGAGTCAAGGGAAAAGAACCATCCTTAATACCTAAGTAATTAATGATGTTACTTTTTCTATTAGAGGTAAAAAAATTCTGAAAAACACAATGGATTTGCTCGAGATTATAGATCAACTAGATATTTCATCATAATGAGATAGGGCATTTTTAAGATTTTGGATATTCCTATTATGACCTTATAAGAAAAAGATGATGTAATAAGTAATATAAAATTATGGTATGACCTTGTGGATTAAAATAACATAATAGGTTTCCCAAGTGGCCAATACCATGGGCAAGCCCATGGTTTTGAATTTAGCACTACCTTTGTGTCTATATAAATTAAAAAACAAATCCTCATCTTTTTCAATAAATAACCACCAATTTCTCCATTTTAATTCATTAAAAATTATTACTACATGAAGATATCATATTTTACCTTAAAAGTAGTCCTCCAAATGTTTCCTCAAGCCCCCAAGGTCTCAATATTTAGGTTTAAGAGTTAATATTCAAGGTAAGGGAAATCTTAACTTCTCTGTTCCTTTCATGTTTTATATTTATGTTGTATGTATTTAAAATTCACATATTATGTTATTATATCCATTTTATTATATACCTTTAATTTATTAAGTGTATTTTATTAATGGTATACCCTTTTCCCCTCTCTTTTTAATTTTTTTTAAAACCATGTTTCATACTCGTTATGTTGTCAGATTTTCTTCTCAAAATTTATCTCTTTTTCTTAAGAAATAATACTAATTTCATTTATGAATACCCAAAACTCTTTATTTTCTAAGGGTACTCACCTATATTTAAAAATTAACTATTTTATAATGGTATTATCATACAACAAACCCACATTCCTTTTTTGTGGGTTAATAATGAAATAAAGGTATTATCTTTAATAACTTTTCTAAACTGTCAGGATTTTGATATGAAACCCATTAATTTTATTCTCCTAGGGTTATTTTTTAAAAGTTTTAAAATGATATACTTGTATAAAATTAATTAATCCATATTAAGGGTTCACCATGATATTACTCCAATGTATTTTTTTTAAAATTTAATCTCTATAGATGATAAGTTTTACGATACCTTCGTGAATAACTTATGTAATATTTATGACACCTCGATGACAACCCATGGTGATATGTTTATGAATGTATCATTTAAATTTTGTAGCCACATATCCAAGTCATGATTAATGTTCTTATTATAATCTTATTATTCTTCATCATTCCATTATTATATTCCTCATGTTCTTATTGATAAATCTCATGATCATATGTAAAAGGTTTCCCTTTCTTTCCCTTACTAGGCCTTATGCTCACCCTTTCCTTTGATGTATGTCCCCAAGATATGAGATGTTGTAATTTCACTTAGGATGAACCGATGATTAATCCTTTAAATTGGATTATAATGATGTTTTATATTTTCATGTATTATGTACCATTTTTTCATGAAACTAAACATTAAAATATCCATTGTTTTTGTACATTGTAATGGAATGTTTATGAAAAAAACGCATGATGCCATAAATAATCAAAACACATGTCATTCAATAGACAACTTGTGTTAAAATTACATCCATGGCTACTATCAATATATAAATCACATGGATAATTAAAAATAAATTCTCAATAATGTAAATAAATAAATTTTTACATTCATGAGCATACCATCAAGTCCTCAACAAAGATATCATGAATCTTATATCAAGGCCTTGGCCAAGGAAATCTTAATAAATGGGTTGGAAAAATGAAACATAAATTTAATATGGAATGCCAAAAAATATTTCTAATGAGACATGATAATGCATCGAGGGTCTATCTATAATTGGGCCCCACCCATCATTTTCACATATAATTCATTCCTTGTATTATGAGTGATTGATACAATTAATTCTCAAAATGCCTTATAAATCAACAAAAATATTCATTTAATAAAAAATAAAAAAACAATAATATTTACCCATTAAATGAAATTAATTTATAATTAATATTCATTTAACTAATTTCATATATATATAAATGATATTCAATTATGAAAACATCAATGTATTGGAAATTATAATGTATAAATCCATTATACTTGAAATATGGACATTTAAGAGAAAGTAATTTCTAAGCTAATGTGACCATGATAATTTTAATGACCAAAAAACCATAAATTAGTAATGAGTGAAAGAATACCATCAGTTTTATATAAATGAATTTTCTGAAGTAAAACCACGACTTTTTAAAATAGAAAAGAAAATACAAGGAATACATTAAAAATAACATTTGTATAACTTAATGTGAGAACAATGTTATAAATCACTTCAAAAAAAATCACTCCTTTAAGAAAAAATATCCTATTATTTTTAATTAAAAAAAATTAAAATTTATTTTCATTGAAAAATCGGAAAAACATATAAATGAATCATGAGAACGAAAAAAGTCATGAAAATAAGAAAATTTGTTGATGTAGTATATATTAAATAAAAGTGAGATGATAAACCGTTAATCCTTTGGTAACTTTTAAATAAAACCCCCTTAAAATAGTAATGTTAAATAAAAACCATTAAATACCCATAATAAGGATGAATTAATGATATAAAATTTCAAGTGGAGTATTATATAAACTATGTAAAATAAATTAGGTTTATAATGTAAAACATGTCTCATTGAAGTTGAAATGACATCGAATTACCCTTACCTCAAGTACAAAATGACTCGTACGCACCATTATCCTCAATTTATAATATTTTAGATTTATTATAAATCTATAAAAAATATATTCAACTTATCATACCATATATGATTCACTTCTAAAATCTAATCACCTGATAATTAATTGTTCTTCATTTGAAATCATCTTTCATGTGAAACCTAATCTGTTTCTCATACAGTTCGATAGTTCTGGTCCTTTCTCCTTGGTCATGGTTTCATTATCTTTATAATCAAAATCATGTCATAGTTATCATAATTATTGATTATATAATCTTTATTAACCATCTATATAAGGTGGTCATGAAAATGGAAATATATCACTTTTTGGAAATGGTAATCTATAAATTTCACAAATGATGTCTCCAATTTTCAATGGATGGAACGAAAGAATGTTAAACAATAATTAATATTTATATAATTATTATTATTTCATATATATCATATATATTCATTAAATATTTTTTAATTCCCTGGTTTTTTAGAAAGAATATTCTATCTATATACTATATTTTTATAATTCTAAACTACTTTTTAATATTTATTCAAATGACTAAAAATATATTATGTAATAATTCATACAAGATAGGAATTAAAATATAAAAACATTATTCATTCATATTAAAAAATTAAACAGAAGAACACGAATCTAATTATAACACACCATGGATTGTTACCCACCATTGATTATTACATCCTTGGAGAGTGCTTAAATAAAAAGTTGTCAATAAATAGATTATAATAAAATAATCAACACTAGGAGATATCCTAGATCATATTAATCCATGGGGATCACAAATATACAAAGAAAAAATATAATAAAGAAGAACAAAATAAATTTGAAATAATAATAAAAAAATTATAAAATGAAATAAGATCTAGGACTTATGAAGTGAGAATGGAATGAATGAAATATTTAGTAATTCTATATATAGAAACTAAACCAATACATTATAAATATATCCAGTGAAAATAAGGTCATTAAAAAACTGTCATTGGATATACATGTATCTAATAAGTATAATGAAGTTGTGTATTGATAATAAAAAATTTAATATTTTTTAAAATAATAAATAAAAAAATATATAATATTTAATTAAATTATTCTATTATTTTTTATGCACAAAATATTATTATTTAAGAATCAAGTGATAAAAATAAATGAAATTTTTAAATATAAATTTATCAACAAAATAAATTAGGTAGGATATAATGATAAATTATTTTTATAGTAATTAATTTGAAATAATATTAATATCACAAAAATATTAAGTAATCATTTTTTTAATAAAATTTATTTTTCATTATACTTTGTATATTCATTTAATTTTTTTATAAATTTTTGGATTTGAATTTGATAAAATGAACTTCATTTTTTTGATTCAGAATAAAAATATTATCTTAGGATTAATTTTATATATTTTTCTAAAAAATTGATTTTTTAGTTGAATAATTTCATATACCATTTTTACAAACACCATTCCTTTAATTAAATTATTAGATTATATGAATGATTTGGAAATTTATAAAAACACTTTCTAGAAAAATATTTATTTTATGATTTATATTAAAATTTTGAAAATATTTATTCTATTATAAATTCCTACATTTAATATTTTAGAACTTACATAATATTTTTTCTCAAGAAATTATTTTTAATACATTATATAATTATTATTTTAAAGATAATTTTATCAATTTTATAAATTGAATCAAATTAAATGAATTTATAATTTCTAATCTGTAGTTCAACATTATATAAAAATTACTATTTTGTTTTTAAGAATAAATGACATGATACTTTGGTAAAAACTAGATACCACAATATATGTTAAATTGGTAAAAGTAAAAATCTATGTGTAAATACCCTTAAACATATTTAAAACATGTGTGGAAACATGTGGATGAGGCCTTTCTCAACCTTATCACTTATCCTCTCTATTATTTCTCAATTTTGGAGTAAATTTCTACTGGTCCTAGTGTGTAACCCATGAGGGAGTCTATTGTGTTTTAATTAAAAATTTACATTTAAGAAATTTAAAAAATAAATCCTTCCAATTTTATAAAAATTCCAATTTAACTAATTCTGTATAATTATATAATTTTACCTTTATAAAATATTTTCAACATATTGATAAAATCTCTATTAAAAATAAGTTTAAAAACACTTTAAATTGTAAATATAATTTACATGAATTAAACACTATATAAAACAAAAAATTAAACTATCAGAGTAATGTTTGGTTATATAGATTGGAAAACAGAAAGTAGTTTGTTTTAAAATAGTGAATCCAAAATAATAAAATCACACATAAGAATTTAAATAATGGGTATAGTCTCAAGCCAAGACCTAATTCCCTCTACTTGGAAATCACTAGTTTCTAAACAGTTTGTTATAAAATAAATTGATCCACAATGTAGATTTTTTTTAAAAAACAATTGTACTCAAATAGTCTAGGATATTCACACGCCTCTTCTATAGTTATTTGTGCGATAAAATGATTTCAGGTCACACATGACCTCTTCCATAGTTATAAGTGGTATAAAAGATATAAGAATTGAAAGAGAGTGTCTAGAAATCTCATGTTCAGTACATAAGACTGTTTTTACATATAAATAGAATAAAAAACACAACATGAATGTTTATCTAAAGAAGAAAGATAAAAAATAGAGAAAGTAAATATTCAATGCACATCGCTCTGATCAGCTTTAGTGTTTTAGGAGTCCATGAATTTTTTTTAAGGGGACCAACCGAGTTTTCACATAAGGCATAGGAAAAAAGATTCATAAATTTCTTGAAAAATTCCTTTGTGTGTCATAATTGCATGCGTATTCCACTATTATTCAATATGTGTCACTCTCTTATTAGTTCTACTTTTTCTAGGATCATTTCTTCTTCTTAAAAGAAAACTCCATCTCTAATTAGTCATTGGATATCATTCATTTTAGACTTAAATTATTTGAATACTTAATTAATGGTTCGAGAAGTAGCCATTGGAGATTTGAAAATGATCTAATACTGTTGTTAGAAATGGTAGGTATTATTTCACCTAGGCATAGTCTTTGTGTTCCATGTTTAATTATAATGGTTGGTTGGAACAAAAAAATAGGTGTAGAAACAACATTCATTCATATATTAGGTACTTTTCTTCTCATAGTAGGTATGCATCTTCATGTGGTAGGTAGTTTTCAACTCATTAGAGGTACATATCCTTGTGTGGTAGGTAGAATTTTTTTCATCACTATAATAAAAAATATGGTCGGTGCATTACTAGGAAAAAATTTAAATAACATTTCATGGTAATTATATTTCATTATGTGGTAGGTAGTCTCCTTCATGTGGTCACTTCATTAGTTCACACTTCAGCTTCTTTTATTTTTGTGGTTGGTTCAGTTATTCATGTGGTGGGTTTAGTGAAAATATGTTCACTTTAACTTAAATACACTTTCAATTAAATACATGGTCATAATTAATGCATTGTAGGTAGTTTTTTAATTCATTTAGTATTACAAAGTCAGTTGACATTCACGATCAGTGAAATTTTTTCATATAGTAGGATGCTTGGTATGTTCCAGACATATCCATTTTTTCATGTTTTCCTAATTAAATAGTTGTATAACATAAAACATAAAATTCATTGATAACACCATAAACGTGATATGAAATCATTAAAATAAGAAAGTGTTGATAAAAGGAAAAAATATCCCCATTTTTTATGATTACAAATCACGATAATAATGAGAAATATAATAAATAAAATATATAATAATTGAATTGAGTATATCATAGGTTTTATCAATTTAATTCATAATTAATATATTCACAACCTTTATTCCAATTATTAATCCCCCTTTTGAGATTATCAAAATGGTGGATCAGAGAGAAAAGAAAATAGATAAGTGGAAAAATATAAACCCAGATGAGAATAAAGATGGTTATTTCATTAATGTATCAAATGATATTAGAAAAGGAGTGTCAAGTTGTCCTTATTGGTAATTATACCTAGAATATGAATATGGAACACCTCATATATCAAAATAAATTACAGGATCCATTCCTTCGGTATTAGAGGACAAGGTAGGCTTGGTTGGGTGAGTAGAAGGTGGTTTAAAAACATTAGTAGGGGTCCCAGTTACCACACATTATGACATAGGAATGATGTAAAAAATTCATTTCTAGCTTACAAGACAAAAGAGTTAAGTGCGTAGGAGGTAAGTTTAGGAGATGAAAAAAAGGTAGGGTAGGAGGAGCTAACACAACTATATTGGCAGTGTAGATTTAGGATTCCATTATCCTAGTAAAATCTCTCCTTCCATGAGATCCATTCTCTAAAGCTTGAATAAATTTTTCCATATTTTCCATGATAGATTCCAACATTGGGGTAACCTCCTTGATATAATCCTCATGAAAATTAAAATCATTGGTCAAAGGTGGTATTTAAGATAAAAAAGGGTTTCAAACATACCCTTTAAATAAAATTGTGGGAAGATATATCTTATATATAAATAATTGTCTCTTGATTATTTCCCAAACATTACCAAATTTCTTGACTTATTTTCTAACCCATTCAAATATTTTAGAATCATGTGTTTTAAAATCATTAAACACCACTTATCTTTTCTAATTTAACTCATCAAAAAAATCATTGTAAGGACCAAAAATTTTATTAATAAAAATTCTTCTTGATCTATTTAATTGTATTATTATGTAAAATGGTCTTATAAAACATATAAAATTACTTGGTTTTATTTTTTTGTATTTTAAAATACCATTAACTTTTTTTACCATTGCTAATATTTCTGTTGACCAGTTATAGCGACTCGAGCCATTTACATAAAACATTTCATGATTTTAAGCATAATTAATCATCAGAGTACAAGCGAAGGATCGTTAATTCCAGTGTCTTGGAAGACTAGGTACGTATAAAATAAAACATGGGGCTAAAAAAAATTCTTTATTTAATATCCATAAAGATCTTATAACTTCTTTTGATCCCTTACATCTGCATATGGTACCTTGGGGAACACATGATAAAGGGGTGAGCTAAAAATCCCAGTAAGGGAATGAAAATAAGGATACATCTCAAGCACATGAGTTAGGAGGCATGATATAATGATATCCAAAGCATGAAACTTATAAAATAATTTAATATAAGAATGGGATCATATAAACATGTAATCATATAAATGTGGCAGAATCATAAAACATTTCTTTAGTATGGGTCAAGGCTAACAGCCAATCCCATTTCACATCGCATCTCAAGAGACTTATCATTACCCAATGCATTAGAGCGCTATCTGGGCACACCCATCTCAACATTTTCATGAATATTCTTTCCACATAAATATTATTACCACATATACAATCATACATAATCATCCATACATAAACATAACGGTACCCATGGAAACAATTGGGTACCACAATCATGACTTAAATCATAACCAATGGGCGTATCATGAAAGTGTCCTTGAAAGAAAAGGATTATAACATACATGGATGTTCATAAGGTAATATAAACATATAACATGGTAGGTGGTAACAAATAGAAGTTACATCACATAAGAAATGTATTTGAGAGACATTAGCAATAAAACATTTTTGTACGATTTTAAGGAAAATAGTATAGAGCTTTTAAAATAGTAAAGAAGACATTATTTTATATAAAACTAGAATTTAAACAAGAAGGTTTTAAAAATAAAAATACTGAATTTACGAAGACAGTGGTGTCTTAAAACAGAAGATTGAGTGCACTTGAAATTGGGTAAAAGTTAAAGAAGTTCCTTTAAAATGAGTGTGCTTATTGGGAAGTATCGAGGAGAGATTCACTTAAAAGCGTGTATATCTCCGAAAGAGAATGAGAGATGGATCTTGGAACATGATTTTGGACCATATAAACAGAATTTTTAAGTTCTACATAAAAATAAAATAAAACTACATTTTGGTAAAAAGAAAGATAGAGCAACCCGAAGGAATAAAGGAAGTTCGGGTAGAGTTCATTATGGTTTATCAGCATGGTATCAGGTGTAACTAAGAGGTCTTGATGAGATAGATAAAGGGTTTATCATCATTTTTAAACAATTAGGGTAGTATTGGGAAGGTGTATAAACATACCCCATCACTTGGTATTACAAAAAAAGCATAGCATAGAGAAAAATCTTGATTAAAAGCGAAAAGGGGAGGATCCCTTACCTTAAATTCGTTGGTGTTCTCCAATTTTTATTAATGACCTAAATAAAAAAATTAGGCTTATTAATTAATAAGTCCAGAACCTATTTTATATTCAATTCAATTATTATAACCCTTTTTAGTTCATTTAAATCCTTTTTTATTAGTTACAAGGTTTAATTTCATTGTTCGGGCTCGTTTGTTTACTTGGCTTTAAAAGATCAGTTCACTTATATTCAAGTTTGGATTATATGAAAGATGAAAGTGGTTGTACAGAATTGAAGTTACATTCTTTAGTTCATATCTAGGATATTATATGGTTTTAATTTTAATTAGGTTACTTATACTGAAGTCAAATTATTATATATATAACCATAGTGATAACCATTTTTGTTAATCGGTGGATTTGATTACAAAGAATGTGTTTTTCTTTATAACATAATTCCATTTTTACCAAAGGATTACAGAACCAAAAATACGATATATTACATGTATAATAATCTGGTTCAACCATAACAAAAATGGATTCATGACCAGAATTAAAGATAACAATAGAAATTGATAAATCGTTGTCCTTGAATGTGCTAAATTAGCACATCTCAAATGATGCTTTCATTTCTTTCAAATAAATGGGGGAAAGGAGAGAAGATAATAAAATATACCACTAGCATGAAGAAATTCCAGTACATGTATGTTACTGTAATTATCACACTATTATGGTGAAGGGAGTTGAGGAAAGAAATAAAAAAGAAAAGAACGTAAAAGAAAAGAAGAAATTGGGAAGAGGAATTTACCGCTTGAGACTTCGTCCCTTGAGAACCTTTTAAAGGGGGAGGTTTTGGTATTTTTAGGAGTTCGAGAGATTTTAGATGTGGGGTAGGACCTTGGGGAGAGATTTGAGTAGAATAATGGGAAGGAACAAGGCTTGAGAGGAGTGGAGAGAAGAGGGAGTGAAGGGGGGTTTATAGTGGAGGAGAGGAGGGATTTCATAATATTATAATAATTAATTTATTATTTCTTCCCAAGACAAGGAATAGTAAGTATTAAATGACCAAGAATAGTGATTTTATCATCTGATCCCATACCAAGTGGTCTTACATCAGCAGAACATCATCGATGACTCAATTAATCCATTATTTAGCATCTATTGTGAATTATCGGATTCTACTATTCATAAAAAATTCAAGCAATTCTAAAAAAATCTCAAAAATTCACCCTAACCAGTTTTTGACATTTAGAATCCAAAACTGAAGTCCATTTTTCAAAAATAATTCTCTAAATATGAATAATTTAATATTAAATTAAAATCATATCTTATTATTAAAAACCCGGTTTTAAGACATTCATTTACTTATTCTAAAATATAGGTACACCATATTTTCAATTGAATATTATTGTTAAACTATCATAGGTAAGGTTACTATTAATTAGGGTATATCACTATTCATAAGGGTATGTTACTATTCATAAGGTTAGGTTACTATTCACCTTTTTTGTTTTATTAGACTCCAAAAAACATCTTGAACACAACCGTGTATGTCATATTTTCAAAATTCCAAACACATAAGTGAAAAACTTGTGATTAAAGGTCACTTATCATTTAGTAGTTCATTATGTTGTTTTTTCATGTGATTTTATGACATAATTATACGAAGGGAATTTCCATTGAAAAACTTTGGGTCGTTACATTCTTCCCCCCTTACAAAATTTTTTCCCCGAAATTTCACATTACACAAACAGGTGTGGGTGTTTCTCCTTCATTGCCTCTTTTGGTTCCCATGTTGCTTCCTCAAACTTATGGTTCCTCCACAACACTTTGACAATATGGGTTGTCTTGTTGCATAGAACCTTATCTCTCTGATCTAGAATCTTTGTTAGCTGCTCCTCATAGGAAAGATCATCTTCCAGCTGCACCACCTCTGAGTTTAGTACATGTGATGGATCAAGTATGTACTTTCTCGAGAGTTATACATGAAAAACATCATGAATTGGAGCCATATTCGGTGGATGTTCAAGTCGATAGGCCACCGTTCCTATGCATTCAAGGATCTCAAAGGGGCCAATATACCTTGGGCTTAGCTTCCCTTTGTTCCTGAATCACATGACTCTCTTCCATGGAGATATTTGAAGGAAGAATTTATCTCCAAAATCGTACTCCAAGTTCCTTCGAAGGATGTCAGCATAGCTCTTTTTCCGACATTGAGCAGGTTTGATGTGTTTCTAGATGACTTGAACCTTCTCCGTCATCTCTTGAAAAAGATCGGGTCCAAGTAGCTTTTTTTTCTTCAACTTCATCCCAACAGGTTGGAGTTCTACATCGCTTTCCATACAGAGCTTCATATGGATCCATCTGAATACTCGAGTGGAAGCTATTTTTGTATGAAAACTCAACCAATGGGAGATTCTGATCCCATCCACCTTTTAATTCTAGGGATCATGCTCTAATCATATATTCAAGCGTCTGAATAGTTCTTTCAGACTAGCCATCAGTTCGGGTGTGATAGGCAGTGCTGAAATTTAATTCAATACTCAAAGAATATTGAAGGATCCTCCAGAATTTAGATATGAACCTTGGATCACGGTCAGAGACAATTGAGAGTGGAACACCATGCAGTCTCACCACTTCCTTCACATATATCTTTGCAAGTTGTTCAAGAGATAGATCTTCCCGAATAGTGATAAAATGGGATGTCTTGGTGAGTCGGTCAACCACAACCCATATTGCATTATTTCCCTTCAACATCTTTGGGAGACCCGTGACAAAGTCCATAGTAACATTTTCCCATTTCTACATGGGTATAGTCAATAGATGCATCATACCTTTGTACTTTTGTCACTCATCTTTAACATGCTTACATACCATGCACCTAGATATATATTCCACAATCTCCCTCTTCATGTTATCCCACCAGAAGTGTTCTCAGAGATCACGGTACATTTTGGTACTCCTAGGATGGATAGAGAAGGTCAAGATATGTGCATCATTAAATAGATCCTTCTTTATCTCTGTATCAGATGGTACACATAATCGTGTCCCAAATCTTAAAAATCCTTCCTCATTAATTTTGAAATCAGAGGATTTCCCATTTTGAACAGCTTCCACTATTTTCTGAATTTCCACATCCTTTCTTTGAGCATCCTTTATTTCCTTCAACATGGATGGTTGAGTAATAATTTGAGAAAGGATTGATTATGTTCCTCCCTTAATTATTCCCATGTCCATCCTTTAAAAATATTAGAAGATTGGATCCTTTTCAATTCTCATCATTGATAAAGATTCATGATCTTTTCTACTTAGAGCATTCTCCACCTTGTTTGCCTTACTAGGATGGTAGTGCATTGAGCAGTCATAATCCTTGATGAGATCTATCCATCTTCGCTGGAGCATATTAAGCTCTTTCCATGTGAATATATATTTGTGACTCTTGTGGTCAGTATATATCTCAATTTTTTTCCCATAGAGATAATGCCTCCATATTTTCAACGCAAAGATCACAGCTGCCAACTCCAGATCATGCGTGGCATAGTTTTTCTCATGGATTTTCATCTGCCTTGAGGCATAGGCTATCAAGTTATCATTTTTCATTAGCACATAGACTAAGCCTTTCTTAGAAGAATCACTATACACCACAAAGAGTTCTCCACTTGAAGGGAGTGTGAGTACCAGCGCAGTGATAAGCCTCTTTTTCAACTCCTTGAAACAGTCATCACATTCCTATGTCCTGAAGATATTTACTCCCTTCTGTGTCAGCTTGGTCATTGGGTTTTAAAATCATGAAAAGTTCTTAACAAATCTTCTATAATACCCAACTATACATAAAAATATGTCGATCTCTATTACAGAAGTCAGCCTCGTCCACTCTTTAATTTCCTTCATCTAGGAAGGGTCCACAGATATCCCTTTCCTAGTGATAACATGCCCCAAGAATGATACATCCTCCATCCAAAACTCACATTTATTATACTTTGCATAAAACTTCTCCCTTCTCAAAGCCTTTAACATAGTTTCCAAATTCTCCTCATGTTCCTCCTTGCTCTTGGAGTATATCAGAATATCATCAACAAATTCCACCACAAATTTGTCGGGGTAATCTATAAAGAATCTATTCATTAAATCCATGAAAGTTTCTGGAGCATTAGTGAGTCCTAAGGGCATCACTATGAACTCATAGTGTCCATACCTTGTTCGAAAGGAAGTATTTGGAATATCTTCTTTCCTCACCTTTAGTTAGTGATATCTTGACCGAAGGTCCACCTTAGAGAAATAACTGGCCCCACGAAGCTGATCAAACAAGTCATCAATCCATGGAAGGGGATACTTGTTCTTTATAGTGATTTTATTGATCTCGTGATAATCAATGCAGAGGCGCATTGATCTGTACTTATTCTTTATGAAGAGTACTAGAGCACCCCACAGAGATGCACTCGGACATATAAAACCCTTCTCCATATTCTCCTATAACTACTTCTTCAGCTCTTCTAGCTCTACGGTGGCCATTCTGTAAGGTGTCTTTGAGATTGGCAGAGATCCAAGGATAATTTCAATTAAGAAATCAACCTCTCAGTCAGGAGGAAGACCAGGAAACTCTTTTGGGAATACATCATTGTATTCCCTCACGATGGACATGTCTTCAAGAATGATTCTATCCTTTGTCCCAATAATTTGAGCTAGATATGCTTTCTCACAAGGAAGCAGTATCCAAACTTGAGATGAATATTCTAAAGGAGACTCATCTTTTTCCTTACACTTGTAAAGAATATTAGGATGCTTTGGGATGTGAAAATTGATCTCCCTTTCTCGAAAATTGATGTTGGCCTTGTACAAAGATTGTCAATCCATGCCCAAGATAGCGTCGAACTCCACTAAAGGAAGTATGACAAGATTTTCTAGGAGGTTCAGTCCACAAACATTAACTGGGGAGGAGTTATAAACCATGGATGCAATAATTTCCCCATTCTTTGTTCTCACAGATAACTTTTCCTCCAAAATTTGAGGTGGTGTTTGCATAGTTCTACTAATCGTGAAAGATATGAAAGAATGCATAGAACCAGAATCAAATAGTATGTTCTCTATTCTTGAATGAATAACAAGCATACCTGTCAGCATATCATTTTTCAGATCCACCTCAGTAGTAGTGATAGCATAAGGCCTTCCTTGTTTCCTTGGAGGTTGTTGTTGATTTCCTCTGAAAACCCTCAGCTTAGGGAAATTGTTTTCATAATGCCCAAGCACCTTGATGTTATAAAACTGCACTGCAGGCTGAGTGTTGATCTGAAACTTCCTTTCTTCTTCAACATTAGAAGTATTTTTCATATCCCTTCGACAGTTCTTGTCCAGATGACCAAACTTTCCACATTTTAAGCAATTCTTGGTTCCCTTGAGACAGTCACCAAGATGCTTCTTCCCACAATTTTTTCAAATGGGAAAGTGAGGCTTCTTTCTATCATGGGATTTGTTTGATGAACCACCCATGTTGTTCTCCATTTTCCACTTATTGTCACTAGTCCCATGAGACCACTAAGAGTCTTCAATCTCCATTTCAACCTTGAGGGCACAACATACAATCTTCTCATAGATTTCAAAGTGCCAAATCACCAACACTTTTCATAGACTTAGCTTTAGTTCGCTAAAGAAGCGATCCACTTTGCTTTCGGTGTTCATGAAAAAGCCAGAGGCGTACCTTGGAATCCTTGTAAAGTTTGCTCCATATGCCCCGATGGACTCATCTTCCTTCTTCTTGAGTCCAAGGAACTCTCTTTCCATATTGATATGGAGGGTTCGAGGAAAATATTTGTTGAAAAACATCCTCTTGAATTCCACCCATTCTATGGAATCAATTACCTCTTGGGACTTTGTATTCTTGATCAGTGTCCACCACTGATCAGCTTCCCTATCAAAATGATAGACTGCCAATATAACTTTCTCTTCTTTTGAGCACTGGAGGACAAAGAAAATCATTTCAATGGAGTTAATCCATTGTTCTGTGAGGAGGGGATCAGAAGACCCGCTAAACATGGGAGGCCTTTTCTGCATGAAGGATTCTACGACAACGTGCTCTTTCCTTGGAGGAGGGGGATGTTCCACCTGATTCATGTTATTATTCATAACTCGAGCCAGCTAAGCAAGTACTGCCATGAAGTTTTGAGCACCCGCTTCTATCACATCAGGCATTTCATTAGGTCAATCATCACATTTCATATCACATTGGTTGTTGGAACGTTTTCTTCTATTTCCCAACATTAACTAAGAAAAAGAACGTATAATTAGAGGTCTTGAATACTTAGCTATTGAGCATAAAAAGAAACTTTTAACATAAAAGTTTGAAGTTATAAAGAATAATTATATCCTGACTTGTGATTCATAAGGTTTATATCTAGTTTATCCTGGATCTATTTCTTAACATATATTCTTATGGGCTTCTTTTTGTCCCTTAATAACGGTTTTTAGTAAGCTCGTGAATCTACCGATGCATATCCCACAGGAGTTTCATAACCAAGAGTGTAGCAAAGCCCGTTATCGTGCACCAGTTCCCGTTCGAGTCTAGCTCAAAGCGGTGTTTTTGGGTTTTACCCCAAGATACATGTGTTCCAGAGCCGCCTCTACCTGCTCGTATCCAGATAGGGATGTATTTGCTTGATAAACCACTTACTCTATACTCATCAAAATTTAGGACTGTTTTATTATAATTAGTCTCATCCTTAATGTTATCACTCAGTTTCTCTATTCCTAATCTCCAAAAATAACTAGATCATCCTCTAATACCAACTATAGTGACCTGAGCCTTTTACATAAAACATTTCATGATTTTAAGCATAATTAATCATCATAGTACAAACCAAGGATCATTAATTCTAGTGTCTTGGAAGACTAAGTACATATAACATAAAACATGGGGCTAAAAAACTTAATTATTTAATATCCATAAAGAACTTCTAACTTCTTTGATCCCTTACAACTACATAGGGTACCTTGGGGAAGACATGAACAAAGGGATGAGCCAAAAATCCCAATAAGGTAATGAACATAAGGATACATATCAAACACATGAGTTAGGAGGCATGATATAATGATATCCAAAGCATGAAACTTATAAAATCATTTAATATAAGTATGGGAACATATAAATATGGAATCATAAAAATGTGTCATAATCATAAAACATTTCTTTGGTATGGGTCAAGGCTAACTGTCAATCTCGTTTCCCATTTCAGTACGGGTCAAGGCTAACTGCCAATCCTGTTTCACATCGCATATCATAAGACTTATCCTTACCCAATGCATTATAGCGCTATCTGGGCGCACCCATCTCAAAATTTTCATGAATATTATTTCCACATAAATATTCTTACCACATATACAATCATACATAATCAACCATACATAAAAATAAGGGTACCCATGGAATGAATTGGGTACCACAATCATGACATAAATCATAACCAATGGGCGTATCATGAAAGTGTCCATGGAAGAAAAGGATTAGAACATAAATTTATGTTCATAAGGTAATATATGCATATAACATGGTAGGTTGTAACAAATAGAAGTGACATCACTTAAGAAATGTATTTGAGAGACATTAGCAATAAAACATTTTTCTGCGGTTTTAAGGAAAATACTACAGAGCTTTTAAAATAGTAAAGAAGACATTATTTTATATAAAAACAGAATTTAACCAAGAAAGTTTTCATAATAAAAATACTGAATTTAAAAAGACAATTGTGTCTTAAAACAAAAGATAGATTTCACATGAAATTGGGTAAAATTTCGAGGAGTTTCTTTAAAAAGAGTGTTCTTATTGGGAAGTATCAAGGAGAGATTCACTTAAAAGCATGTATATCCCCAAAAGATAATGAGAGATGGATCCTGGAACATGATTTTGGACCATATAAATATAATTTTGAAGTTCTACATAAAAAAAAGATGACTACATTTCGGTAAAAATAAAGATAGAGCAACCCGAAGGAATAAAGGAAGTTTGGGTAGAGTCCATTATGGTTTATCGACATTCTATCGGGTGTCACTAAGAGGGCTTGATGAGATGGGTAAGGGGTTTATAATCACTTTTAAAACATTAGTGCAGTATTAATAACATTTATAAGCATACCCCATCACTTGGTATTACACAAAAAAAAAAGCATAGCATAGAGAACAATCTTGATTAAGAGTGAAAAGGGGAGGATCCCTTACCTTAAATCCATTAGTGTTCTCCACTTGTTATTAATGACCCGAATAAAAAAATTAGGCTTATTAATTAATAATTCCAAAACCTCTTCTATATTCAATTTATTTATTATAACCCTTTTTAGTTCATTCAAATCCTTTTTTATTAGTTACAAGGGTTAATTACATTGTTTGGGCTCGTTTGTTTACTTGTCTTTAAAAGATCAGGTCACTTATATTCAAGTTTGGATTATATGAAAGATGAAAGTGGTTGTCAAGAATTTAAGCTATATTATTTAGTTCATATCCAGGATATTAAATGGTTTTAATTTTAATTCTGTTACTTAGAGTGAAGTCGACTTATTATATATATAACCATAGTGATAACCATTTTTTGTTAATCAGTGGATTTGATTACAAAGAATGTGTTTTGATTTATAACTTAATTAGATTTGTACCAAAATATTACAGAACCAAAAATAGGATATATTATATATATATAATAATCTCATTAAAACATAACCCAAATGGTCTCATGGCCATAATTAAACATAATAATAGAAATTCATAAACCATTGTCCTTGAATGTGCTAAATTAGCACATCTCATTTGGTGCTTTCATTTATTTCAAATAAAAGGGGAGAAAGGAGAGAAGATAAAGAAATATACCACTATAATGAATAAATTATAGTACATGTATGTTACTGGATTTATCATACTATTATGTTGAAGGGAGGCGAGGAAAGAAATAAAAATAAAAGAACATAAAAGAAAAGAAGAAATTGGGAAGAGGAATTTACCTCTTGAGACTTCCTCCTTTCAGAACCACTAAAGGGGAGAGGATTTGATATTTTGAGGAGGATGAGAGCTTTTGGACGTCAAGGAGGACCTTAGGGATATATTTGGGAAGAATAATGGAAATTCACAAGTCTTGAGAGGAGTGGAGAGAAGAGGGAGTGAAGGGGGGTTTTTAGAGTGGAGGAGATGAGGGATTTCATATTATTATAATCATTAATTTATTATTTCTTCCTAAGACAAGGAATAGTAAGTATTAAATGACCAATAATAGTGATATTATCATGTGATCCCGAACCAAGTGGGCTTACATCATCATAACATCATCGATGACTCAATTAATCCATTATTTAGCATTTATTGTGAATTATCGGATTCTACTATTCATCAAAAATTCAATTATTTCCGAAAAATCCCAAAAAAATCACCCTAACCATTTTTTGATGTGTAGAATCCAAAAATGAAGTCCATTTTTCAAAAATAATTTTCTAAATATTATTAATTTAATATTTAATTAAAATCATAACTTATTATTAAAAAAATCAGTTTTAAGACATTCATTTACATATTCTAAAATATAGGTACACCATACCTTCACTTGAATATTATTTTTATACTATCATAGTTAAGGTTACTATAAATTAAGTTATATAACTATTCATAAGGGTATGTTACTATTCATAATGGTAGGTTACTATTCACCAAAAATTATTTTTTTCATTAGACTCTAAAAAACATCTTGAACACAACCGTGTATGTTAGATTTTAAAAATTCCAAACACAAGAGTGACAAACTTAAAGGTCACTTATCATTTAGTAGTTCATTATGTTGTGTTTTCATGTAATTTTATGACATAATTATAAGAAGGGTATTTCCATTGAAAAAATTTGGGTCATTACAACAGTGACCACATGATTAGTATAAATATAAGGATTTAACAAATCCAATTTACTTAGATAAAGGAAGCGATGGACTCATCCAATAGAATCGCTCCATAAGAAGCCCATTTTTTAGAGCTTGAAAATGAGGTAGCATCACTGGGCTTCGCTCTTGGACAATCCCAATCCGAGCATCAACACGTTAAGCTTGAACAGAACCGCCTACAGGAGAAGTGGAAGTTGATAGAGATTACCACCCGAGTGATGTTATACAAGAAACCCCAAGACTTTTTAACCATCAAAAACATTACCCTTACGTATTATGCAGGTGTTATAAGGGGTTATGTAACCATAACCTAGCACTATGATTTTTTTCTTTAGTTGTGTATAAATAATATACATGCATTTTATTATTGTTACATTGTAAATGATTTTTAAAGCACAAATAGTATTTTTAATTAATATTCAATTAAGAAATATATTTTTATGTATTAATTGATTTTTAGAATTAAATAATATTTTAATAAAATATTATTATTACTAAATTACTTTTTATTAAATATAAATGATCGTATGATTTTTATGAATACATTTGTAATTTTTATTAAGGTTTGAAAACTATTTTTTTTAGAACCCATGAATTTTCAATAAATGACGGGTTTTATTTTAAAAGTGAAAATGAACATATTTAAAAAATTATTTAGATAAAATGAATATTATTTGTGGAATCAGGATGTCAAAAATTTTCAAAGGTGAATATTTCATAATTTTCTGAGACAGTCAAGTTTTTGGGTAAAAAATAAATACCATTTAAATATATAATGTGTTTTATGACTTCATAATGACCAAATAATGATGTAATAAAATAATATAAAATTTATTTTTGGCCAATATATGTTTTACCATTAAAATAATTCGATTTTAGATTTGTTTTATTAATTTTATGGTCCCTAAGTAGACCCTGCAAGACTTAAAAAAAAATTAACTTTTAAAATGATTTCTTTTAGAGTGTGACTCACCTCCATATAAGCAAGATTACTATTTTAAGATGTTCGGCCATTGGACTTGTAAAATAATGTTTTCCACTCACCTTTTGAAAAAATCATGGGAAAAAACATGGTTTTTTGTGGTTTTGATTAGTTTAATGTGTGGTGTCCAAAACCAAAATAATAAATAATTCCCTCTCCTTTACTATATAAACCCACTCTACCTCCCATTCCTCTTCACTCAGACCATTTGGAGCTTCACAAAACCCTTTCCTCCTCTCTCTATAATCCTCTTAAGACTTTAGGATCACACTTCCATGTAAGGGATTTCATCCTCTCTCAATTTTTTGAAGTTTCTTTATGTTGTTATAATGGTGTATTTTCAATTACAAATGTTGGGGTATGATTTCTCACCTCCCCTATATTGAACTCCTTATGTTTTAATGATGATAGAACCCTTTCTATCTCATTAATGCCTCTCAGGTACACATATTACCATGCTGAAATTCCGTAAGGGGTTTTCTCTCCTCATTTACATTCAAACAATTATTCTATATTATGAATATAAATTCGATTACATATGTTGGGACATGTATCTATATGACCCCTTACTATCCATTTCATTTACATATGACGAGATACCCCTTTTCTCTCTCATCAACCATTTTTAGGAATTCTTATTTCACATCGTTATGTTACCCAAATTGCACCGTGATTTTCCAAGAAAAAGTCATTGTGTAGTGAATACCATGCCCATTTCTCTATCAAGGGTATTCACCATTATGAACATTTACTTATTGATTACATAGATTCATGTATGAATTCCATATTCCTATATCATGGAATAAATTATGATGTTTAATGAATCCATTTTGTATGATCTATGTGGCACACTTATGCTTGAAATGAAATAAATAAGAATGGTTCACCCTAATAGCACTCCAATGCATTTGGTAAAGATCAGTATCATGATACGTCAAGTTCAATGAGGGTTTACTCATGCTAATTCAATTGAAATGAGGTTTTACTCATGATCCATTTTCAATGATCCTTGGCTCATTCCAATATCATGTTAAATGTTGTTGCCACATTTCCAAGTAATGATAATCATGCTATATCATACCTTTATGTTCATGTTTCTCTTTAGATCCATTTATATGTCTATTGTCTAAAATGTACTATATTTTTCATGTTATGCCTTGTTTACTCCCTTACTGGGATTTATATCTCACCCTTTTCTTATGTATGTCCTCAGGTTATCCCATGAAATGTTATGTATGAAGGATTATTGTGGACATGTAAAGGATGTTTTCAATAAAGATGTTTTCTTCTATGTTTTGTGTTGTTATGTAATGTTCCTAATTTTCCAAGACACTAGACCGCTCAATACTTAGAGTTGTCTTACATGCAAGTTTATGTAATAAATCATGTTTAAGTGTGTTATAAGAAGCAGGGTTGTTATAATATTATCTATTCGATGATCAAATCTATTATAATTCCTTCATCAACAGATGGATGGATAGAAGGAGAAGTTAGTGGAGAAGCAAATGTATAAGATTGAAATACTAAACATGGATATTTATGATCTAGATTCAATGTTATACTAGATAAATCTTCCTATAAAGAACATGTATGATCTTTTAAATCTCTAATATAATTTCTCATTAAATACATCTTTATATGGAATTTAGATTGAAGAGATAAAATAACTAATAGAATAGAATTGGATATATATTCAACTCTCATAGGCTCTAAAAAATTTCCAAAACCAAGGAACACTTATTTGAATAGACCAATTAGATCTAATTTTAACTTATCCAAATCATCTTTGTGATATAATATGCAGAAGGAATAGATAAAGGTACAAAATTAGATAGATCATAAGCCTGATTCTTACCAGATAACTCAGTCATATCCTCCAGTAATCTTGTTATTTGACATTGATCTTGAGCATAATCAATTTTATCAACTTATACTTCATGAGAAAAATTCTTGACATAATCAACATCCTCAGTAAGAGAAGCACCTTGTTCAGCTTCATTTCTAGGCTTGGTGGGAGTAAGACCAAAAATTTCCTTCAATTTTTGGTCAACTAAGGTCCTAAAATGAGATATATCAGGGATATTAAGAGAATCAATATCAAATATTAGTGATCCTTCTAGCACCCATGGTGTATAAGGGATGGAAGGTCCACTATTTCTAGGTGGTATAACTATATTATCATCATCCTCATAAAACACTAAATATTCTAGACCCAACATAGTAGGGAAAGGGGAATTATACCCTTTAGTAGATGTATCAGGTATAGATTGTCTGGGAGAAATTCTCATTTCAGGATATCCATCAGAGTTGTTTTCATCTTATTGAGAGTCATCAAACTCATCCCACTAATTATAATAACCACTGAAAGATACCTCAGTATAAACTAGATCGTAAGATTGAAACTCTTCCTTATGATATAGTAACGGTAGAGGTGATTCATGTGGTCTAGAATACACAATAGGAGAGAGTCTCCTATCATCCTCATGATCCACCCCAGATTCCTAATCAAAATTAGAAAACTCTTCATCATCATTGTAAAGAAATGAAAAATTCCATTTAAGAATTTGGTATTATTATGAGTCTGCGAAAATTGATGGTTTGTGATTCTGAGGCCCGGTGTGAACAGAACAGAATTTTGAACATTTTTTAGGTGCATTTAGTAAATGTGTGGGAATAATTTTCTATCTTTTGAACTAGTGAACAGATTAAAAATACAAGGGCATTGTTGAATCCGCAGTGCCCGGATTCTCTTATGGAAGGCTTAACTTCGACCACAGTAGGTCGAGTGAAAAATATAGATTTTCATAATTTTTAAAAGAATAATAAAATAACATATGTGATATTTTATTTTTCTACCTCTTCTTGAGTGATGGTGGTGGGGACCACAGTGATGGTTGGAATTTTTAATGAGGTAAATTAAATGCTGGTTACACATCAATTGTGTAACCACGCCTCGATTAATTAATGTGACTCGTTAATTACACCAATTAATGTACCCTTAATTGATTGGTGGATTAACCTCTTAAATCTCCCTTTATTTATTTAAAACGTTGGAAATAGGAGAGGCTGGAGGGATTGTGGGAGAGCTTTGACAATGTTCCGATGATAAACCTTCCACTGAAAAATGAAGTTCTGATAATGCCTATCGAGGGATCGATCCGGAATTGACGAACACTGGAGGCTTCGATGAACACAGATTCTCTCTCTGCAACCGTGAAATCTCCTCCGAAACCGAGGTAGGGGTTGTTTATATTTAAATTCCAAATAATTTTTTCTTTACCACATTCTTGAAGCATGAAGAATCATGGAATTTTTGAATGGGGTTTAACCTTTTTTTACGTGATATATAAATTACTCTCACTTGTTATAATGCTAATGAGAAGGCCGTGGGACAAACTGATAAGGCCCACACCTTCCACTGCTTCATATTTTGACGTGTTCTTGGGGAGGCGGATTTCCGAATCGACAAAAATTCCAATATGGGAGCCACACAGTGACAGATGTAATCTGGGAAGACCATAGGCACACTTGGAAGGGAAAACGGGCCACCATAGATCACCAGAAAGCACACAGAAGCTCCGCTAGTGGGTGATGGCGGCGCGCCGTTGTGCACTGCGGAGGAGAGCCACAACATCAAGTTGTAGCGGTAGCAGGTTGGATGACTCTTTTTCGGCCACATTAGCGGAAGGCGGCGTGCCATCGCGCACTGCGGTGAGGAGGTCATGGCTTCGAAGTCGCAGTGGAAGGCGAAGGGGACTCGTGCCCCACGGGTCCTACTGACAGTGAGGCGACATCACATGGCACCACCGTTATAGAAATCTGAACGACTTTTCCATTTTCCTGGAAGGGGGAGTGACCCCCTCCAAATAGGTCATTCGGCTGGCAGACCATGACAGCTAGCGGGCTGCACCTAGCCGAGGTGGGTCGGGCTGTTCCGCGGCCCAGCGTGTCGAGCCCGCCGTGGCCTAGACCACTCGGGCCGGCCCAGCCAGTTTGGGTTGGGCCAAGTCAGACCCGAGTTGGATCCACAGTAGGTTAGGTTGACCTAATCCGGGTCAGTCTAGCCTAGGATGGGTCGAGGCGGGGATATCTGACCGGGTCAGACCGGACCCAGACCCTCTTCGACCAAGATACGCTTAAAAGGTCATATCTCACAAACCAAATGACAATTTGACGAACCGTTTGTGGCACTGGAATCCCTGGAACAAGGTGGTCCTTTTTAGATACTCCACCAGAGTTTTGGGGAATTTTTAGTGTGGAAAAGGTTGATCAAACCCGAATACAATTGGGCCCTCGATACTAAAATTTCTATAAGTCACAAACCAGGTGTCCGATTGACGCATTGTCTATCTCATTGGAACCCTTACGACATGGGGGTCCTTTGGTTTACTCTTATTTGGAACTTTGTGGTAGATGAGGCATGATCAATATCTTGAGGAGCATATACTACAAAACACAAGAGCACTGGGTGCGGGGTGTGGGGAATCCTATGGCTGGATGTCAATTCTTATAACCCTATGTGGATCATCATTATAGAGACTCTGTGTGAATCAATAATGCACGACCTGACAATTAAGAGACTTAGAGTGGCCCATTTTGTATTAGTGATATACGATCCTGTGTGGGTCAACTATAGAGCCTCTCAATAGAATAAGATGATCTACACTTGCGACTAATCATCAGTATTTTTGTACTTAGTTTATATACTAAGTTTGAGATGAGTATTTTGCTTTGTGTTTTGTGATTGATATCATGATTTGTGGTTTTCCTTTGTGGAATTCTGAGAGACCTTTGTGGGTCTCAGGGTCCCTATTGTGTATTGTTATACTCACCCCTGCACGGGCTTTGCACACACATTGTTGTGTCTTTTGTAGACAACAAGCAGCTCTACTGAGACTATAGGGGCTAAGACTAGGATGTAAATGGAGGTGACTAGTTGATGTGGAGATCTGTGGAGACGAGTTGTACCTACCCTTCAAGTAGGGTACTTGGTGGATTATCTCAAGATCTATTTTCAATTTTTTATATTTTGTTTGTTGTTATAGTTGTAACTTTTCTGTTCGGCTTGTATTTAGGCCCCATTTACTTTCAATAGACACTTTTACTACTACATTTTTACTTTTTGGTTGCATATTTTTTGTGTTCTTGGACTTTGGGATTGTACAGGTTCAAAGGAAATGCCTTCCCGTTTTAAGGATATACCTTTTCGGTGCTAGTCACCAACCCCTAGACTATGTAGATGGGCATGGGGTAGTCATGGAACAGGCCCTGGGGGATGGGTCGTGACAATGTGGTATCAAAGGAGAAATTTCTACCGAAGAACACAGACTCTGATCTTTCCAATGGATAAATAGTGTTCAGTGTTTTGAGTGTGGTTTTTAGTTCTAGGATTCCAGTGTTGATGCAGCGGCCGATGTATCCATACACTAGGAACCTGAATTCGGATTTCTATCTAGGTGCATGAAAACACTGATTGCATGTGTTTTCGAAATTTTTTCCTTTTAATCCTTTTTGAGTAAGCTCACTGGGTATAACCTATTGATCGTGGCACACCCGTTTCTTTTTAGGATGCCTCCATGTAGACATCCAGCCAAGATTCCAATGAGTGGTCATGATAACAGCCCACCGAGCAATGAGGATTCAGTGCAGGGCCCTCCTACAGTGATGACACCTTCAGGTGGTGCACCAGAAGTAGCACCACCCATTGGGCTGCAGTTTCCACCAGCCCCACTAGTGGACCATGCATGCCAACTGAGTGTGTTGGATTAGTTCCAACTGAAGAGGCCTCCATGTTTCTGAGGTGAGACGGATCCCCAGCCATCTGAGGACTGGATGGAAGTTGTGGCATGGGTTTTCTGCCTAGTTGGGACACCAGCAGAACAGATTGTGATCTTAGCTACTAGCCTCTTATAGGGCACAACATGGAGATGGTGGAGTCTGATGCTCCAGTTACATGATGTGGTGACCCTAACCTGGATGGACATAAAGATCCTCTTTTGGGAATATTTCATTCTAGTGACCCTATTCTCGGTGCATATTCAGGAGATCCTACACTTACAGCAGGGCTTCCTGACAGTGGCCTAGTACATAGCGAGATTCATTGACCTCTCGCGCTACTCCATCTACATAGTACGTGACCCATTATTCAAGTCTCAAACCTTTGATAAGGGTCTCTGGTTGGAGATAAAATCATCAATGATATCGGTTAATATCCCGATGCGGGTTGGAGTTCTCAAGCGAGCGTTATTGGTGGATAGCTTCATATCTGAGCAGGCAGTGACAATGAGAGCCACCACCAGACGACAGGTAGCCAATTCATATGCAGCTGGTAGTAGGCATATGATGAAAATGTCCAATCAATCTGAACTTTCTAGAGGAAGACCCTAGGATGTAGGGCTGGAGGTGCAGAGCTCATGAGGTAGAGCAGGCTAGAAGAGGAGGAAATCGTGTTTCACGTGCGGCGGTTAGGGCCACATTGCTCGTGACATCCCGACATGTTGTATCGACGATCAATATATGGTTGAGGGACCACCAAGGTAGAGGAATACATTCAAGTGAGGAGTCCCACAGGGCGGTGAACATGACAAAGAAACAAGCTGTGAAACAGGCAGTGGGTGGCAATTTGAGGTTCTTCCACCACCACCTTCAGGTGGTCCACCCCGACCTCAGGGAGCTAGCAGATAGGGATGATCTTAGCTTCAGGAAACTGAGGCCTATGACCATGGTGCTCTAGAGATGATTTTAGGTATGAACTATTTCAAGTCCACCCAAAATGCAGTACTTATAAACACGGGTTCCAGTCACTCTTTCATTGCCACGACTCTCGTTCGGAGCTTGAAGATTCTGGTAGATCCATTTGGTCGATCCTTATGATTGTAAACTCAAATGAGAGAGGATTCGAAAATTAAACACTGGTTCGGGTAGTGTGATATTACTCTAGGATGCCAGATATTTTTCTGAGATCTTCTAGTTGCAACATCAAGGCCTTACAATGCCATATTAGGTATGGACTGGTTATCCATGGTCCATGATAAGATTAACTATTTTAAGAACAAAGTGTAGTGTGTCTGTGAGGATGAGACTGGGGTTTCCTTCACTGGTGAGAAGGTATCCTTTGTATCATAGGATGGACATAATAGAAGGTGGGTACAACCAATCACTCATTAGTTGGCTAGCCTTACCCTTGGAGCAGTTAATGTGAGGAGTCCAAGTTATCCTATAGTGGTGGAAAAGTATGCTGATATATTTCTTGATAATGTTTTGGGACTACATCCTCACAGAGAGATGGACTTCTACATCAACCTATACCCCAGGACGACGCCGATATCTACACCATCATATTAGATGGATCTCGAAGAGAATCGTGAGTAATAGATATAGTTGTAGGAATTACAGAGGAAGGGGTTCATAAGGCCCAGTGTTTCTCCATGGGCATCCCCGATTCTGTTTTCCAAGAAGGCAGTTTGGAGTCTGAGGCTTTGTGTGGACTATCAGTGTCTGAACAATGTGACCATGAAGAAAAAGTATCCACTCCAAAGGATTGATGGTCTCTTCAACCAGATGAAGGGAGAACGATGGTTTTTGAACATAGACCTCAGGTCAATCTATTATCAGCTCAGGGTATGGGATGAGGATGTACTGAAGATAGCCTTCATATGTCGGTATAGCCATTATGAGTTCTTAGTAATTCCCTTCGGCATGACCAACTCTCCATCATTGTTCATGGGGCTCATGAACAAGATCTTCTAGCCCTACCTCGATCAGTTTTTTTTAGTATTCATTGACGACATCTTGATATACTCAGTGTCAGAAGAGGATCATGCCATGAACCTAAAAATATTTAAGGATCACTACTGGAAATGGGGTCTATCCCCACGCACCTATTCCCACGGTTCATTAAACCGTGGGGATAGTATGTTTTTTTGCTGTTTATACCCACGGTTTTATTAAAACCGTGGGTATTAATTTTTTTTCGAGCCCTTGTATCGGGCTCCTCCTCAATCTCTCCTCAAATCCGCGACGCATCGCTCTACCCTACCTCCCCAAGCCGCGACGCCGCTCCCCGACCACTGACTCCCGACCCTCCCCTCTCCTCTCCGACTCCCCTCCCCGGCCTCCGACTCCCCTCCCCGGCCTCCAACCCCGGGCTCCGACTCCCGGCTCCACCTCCCGGCTCCCGACTCGCGGCTCCCGACTCGCGGCTCCCGACTCGCAGCTCCCGATTCGCGGCTCCCGGCTCCCGACTCCCGGCTCCCGACTCCCGGCTCGGCCTCCCGGCTCACGACCTGGACCTCCCGGCCTTCTCAGTAGTGATTTTTTTTATGCTGGAGTCCCAGATTTCCTGGTAATTTCTTAGTCTTGGTTGATTTCCCATAATTTCATCATATTACCTCTTGATAATCAATTTGTGTTGTAGTCAAAGGTAGCAGTTGATGCATTCATAGGTTAATGGAGTGGTTTGATTCTAAATTTTTTTAAGCAATTTCATTTTTTTATGATGGAATACTAAAAGATGAATGATATAAATATCCTGATTATCAAACCCAGTGAGAATATTTCCCCAAATTAATTTAGCATTGATAATCCTAAGATGCACTATTTTGGCCTTAAAATAGTATATATGAAGGTATGTACATACACATGTTGAGCAGTTCCGGGTGGTTGTTTATAAATCTATCAAGTTTCAGGTGTTGGCTTGGTTCCTCTTTGAGGAAGGGTACCCTTCCAATTCCTCAAATTTATTAATGCATTAATTAGTTTCTTACCACACTTTTTCTTAGTTTTTAGTTAATGCAGTGAATACATTAGATTAAATTTCTCTTAATATTGAATTTAGTATGTTTCATGATTTAAGAGTTAAAGGTAATAAATGATTGTTTCATAAGAAATATCATGTTTATATATTAAAACCCCTCCAACGGAGGTGCGCTGTCTTCAAGTTAAAAAACAATTATTAGACTTTTAGGATTTATTGTCTTGTTGTACTGATATTTCTTTATGAATTGATGTTATGTTTGAATTATGTCATATATGACCCCTAATGGAATTAAAAAAACTAAGTTTTCCTTTTTAAATGATTAAATAACCAAGGAACCGTTTAAGTTCTTTGACCGGTTTTTATATTGGAATTACCCATGTAGAATTGTTTCCCATAATTTTCATTTTAGTATGTTGACATGTTTGAGCCACCATTCGGTGAGCCTTAGATTTAAATTTCTAAGGGTATGATTTTTAATATTAAATGGCTTGAATTATCTTTTGAATTTCAGAATGGAAATTACCCTGTATGCACAGCATTTAACCCGCCTAATGTAAGTGATTCAATGTAATAATTAAATGTGAAATAGAAATTGTAAAGTATACTAAGTACATGAATTAGCCGTATTAGATGTAATTGAAAAATATGTTGCGTATTCATAGAACCCCTTACCATGTTAATGGAAGGTACCAGAGTGAACCTTGATTATTGAAAATGCCTTAAATGGATTAAATGAGTGGTTTCAAGCTACATGGCCTTGTCACACTAATGAAAGGCTAGGGTTGAACAAAATTGACTTATTGATTAATTATTACTTGATTAAAGGGTTTCATGCTACTTGGCCTTGTCACACTAATCAAAGGAAAGGCTTGAACCAAATGGAATATTATATGAATTCAATATCAAAGTAGGTGTGGCCTGACTCAAGCTCACCTTGGATACTTGAGAGAAAGCCTTGAGCACTCAAGGACCCTATTCTGAATTCAAGGATACGACTTTCTTAGGTTGAGACCTACATAGAACCTGATCCTTGTCTAACTTTAGATGCCTGGTATGACACCATATAATCCCTCATGTATTACAACAAGATTCCTTAGATACACTCATTGGTTCCAGAATTGACAAGTAGGTGCCATGGTTAAATCCTAGCCCAATCTTTTCTTAGACCCATTTTACCTTGGATGAACTTCTTAGACTAGATAGTCCTCTTATTGTGGAATTAGTTGGACTGTTATCCTTGGATTACACTCTTACCCCATGTGAGGTTGTAGTTATTACTAAGTTGTTGACACTTGAGGTCTATGTTTCCTTGGTTATAACCTTGGAACTTCATTATTAAATATCATTACATGTTTTCTTCTCACATCTTAGAACCTCAATATCTTTCTCATATAAATTATATTTAAACTGGATAAAATTGATTAATGAAATGGTTACACATTCTGACACCAGTCAAAGGCTAAAGAAGGTATAACTGCTATGTGTCCCATAGGAACCTGTACGGGTGATGTTTATTTATCTCTCTATTATTATTCTATATACCAGTGAACTATATATTTTATAATGCACTATCTAGATTGGGCTGGACATCAGTGGTTCCATCCTATTATTATTTATATCTCACACCCTACTCAGGCCGCTATTACATTGGGATACTCGAGTATACTTTCATTTTCTCAGGACCTTGGACCTTGCTTTTCAATGTATGCTTGTAACTAGAGTTAGGAGAAAAGGACTGAGTTGGATCTCGGGATGCTCAAGGAGATCGCCCATGGGGTTTTGATGTGACTTTATTATTTTTTTATTTTATTGAAAATAATGATGTAATGTTTACTACTTTTAGATATGTATCATTACCATGTCATGCATTCATCTGTTGTTTAAACTACCAGTGACCACTTTAATTCAGTTATAATAATATTTATCTTATGCTGCTTTGTCATTTATTTACTACCTCTTTCATTGTTGATTGTTATTTATTCAATTTTACCACTGTGTATATGTGATAAGAGGGTATAGTCCCCACTATCACCTCTCGAGACCCTCACTACAAGTCAAAAACCTCTAACGTATGGGGAGACTCACCAGCCCCCCTGCCCTACACAACCTCTCCCCCTCCCTCTACTGCACCAGTCCCTCCCCCTCCCCCTTCCCTTGCACCAGCCCCTCCCTTAACCCCCTGCTGCAACATCCCCTCCCCCTGCACCAGCCCCTCCCCCTCCCCCCTCTTGCACCAGCCCCTCCCCCTACCATGCACCAGCCCATCCCCCCCACTAGCCCCCCCCCCCCCCACTACACCAGCCAGCCCCTCCCCCTCCCCCCTTCCCTTACATCAGCCCCTCCCCCCCCACACTGCACCCCCACCAGCCCCTTACCCCATGCTTCCCCAGCCCCACCACCAGCCCCTCCCCCTCCCACTTTCCCTGCTGCACTGGCCCCTCCCCCTTTCCCTGCTGCACCAACCAACCCTCTCCCTCCCCCCTGCACTACTTTCCATGTGGAGTGTCTTTTTTAACTTTTTTCTTTAGTTTACATCTCAAGGAAGACCTTTTTCTCTCTTTCCCTACTTATTCAATCATGAACTCCTCTTGTCATTAAATACTTGTCATTAAATATGTTTTGCTAGCTACTAATATGCTTTGATTGATTTAATAATAAAATTGATTGTAATGATTTTTTTAAATATGATTTACATTGTTGATTGAATGATAATTTTTTTTCTTGTTATAGAATGGATAGAAGCTGGATGTATCGTACCGATCGGATTTCAACCGAGTTTCAAAATAATTTGGAGAATTTTTTAGATTTTGCATTTAGCAATGCGTCAGATGGAGGTTGTATACAGTGTCCCTGCTATAATTGTGTTGGAAGACCATGGTTAAGACGAGAAGAAGTTAGTTACCATTTAACGAAATTTGGATTTCAAGCAAACTATAATGTTTGGTTTCACCATGGAGAGACGAGTCAATCTTCGACTGTTCATAAACGAAATGAACGAAGTGACATGGAGAATTTGATATTTGATCGGTTTCCATATGTGCATCATTCCGAGAGAGATAGCATGCCGGTGCAAGAAGACAGTGATATCAGTACACATGAGGAAAATGCTGAAAATGATGATGTTGACATAGTGAAAAATTTATTGGATGATGCCAGAACTCCAGTATATCAAGAATGTACTAGAATGACCAAGTTGGAATTTTTAATGCGGTTATATCATGGGAAAAATATGTATGGGATTTCTAATACTTCCATTGATTATATTCTTACATTTTTGAAGGACTTGCTTCCTGATGGTGCAGATATTCCCTCAAATCATTACATGGCATGGAAGTTAATTAAGCAGCTTGGATTTGATACTAATAAAGTCCATGCTTGTCCGAAAGATTGCAGTTTATTTTTGGAGGAAACAGCTGACCGTAATGACTGTAAAGACTGTGGTACATCTCGATGGAAGACAAATGCAGATGGAACACCGTCTCGTGTGCCACAGAAAGTCATGTGGCACTTTCCATTGATTCCCAGACTTCAAAATCTATTCATGTCTCCAGAAATCTCAGCCAATATGCGATGGCACGATGTTGAGAGAATTAAAGGAAATGATGAGCTGGTCCATCCAGCAGATGGATTAGCATGGCGGACATTTGACGCACAACATCCTGATTTTGCAGCTGAGGTGCGTAATGTCAGATTGGGCCTATCATGTGATGGTTTTAATCCGTTTGGTCAGATGCTTACTGCTCATAGCATGTGGCCGGTTTTTATTCATGTTTATAATCTTCCTCCGTGGATGTGTATGAAAAAAACTTTCACTTTCTTGAGTATACTGATATCTGGACCTTCGGATCCTGGTAATGACATAGATGTATACTTGCAGCCTTTAATAAAAGAGTTGAAACAACTTTGGGATTTAGGTGTGCAGACATTTGATGCTTCTTCAAAGAATACGTTTCAGATGCGTGTTGCCCTTCTATGGACCATAAATTATTTCCCTGCCTATGCAATGATGTCTGGGTGGAGCACGAAGGGAAAACTTTCATGTCCCGGTTTGTATGAAGAATACACGATCGAGAAGGCTTAAATATCGTCGTAGTTTCAGTTTCATGGGGCATCGCCGATTCTTGCCAATGGATCATCAATACAGGAAGAATCGTCGGAGGTTTGATAATAATGTTGACACTGAAGAACCACCTCAACGTATGTCAGGAAGTGATGTGCTTGATGAATTGAAAGATTTCAGCTTTTCATTAGGAAAAGGTCATTTGACATCTCGAAAGAGGAAGAATGCTGATACTGAAGTCATTTACAATTGGAAAAAGAGAAGTATTTTTTTTGTGTTGCCATATTGGTCTACTAATTTGTTACGTCATTGTTTAGACTAATGCATATTGAGAAAAATATATGTGAAATGTTGCTTGCAATTCTTTTGAATATTAAGGGGAAGACCAAAGATGACTTCCGATCTCGTCGGGATTTATTGGATTGGGGTATTCGACCAGAACTACATCCTGTTTGTATCGGTGAAAACAAATGGAAAGTTCCCTGTGCTTCTTATGTGATGACACAGGCAGAGAAAGATCAATTTCTGGAAGTATTGGAGAATATTAAGGTTCCAGACGGCTATTCCAGCAACATATCTAAACGAGTCAACAGAAGACATTTGAAATTGAAATCCCTAAAAACTCATGATTACCACATCCTTCTTCATGAATTGATTCCAATAGCAATTCGACATTTGCTATCCAATAATGTAAGGGTGGCAGTGATTCGGTTGTGTCATTTTTTTAGAGACCTTTGTGCTAAAAGGTTATCCAAATCATTGTTGATAAAAATGCAGCAAGAGGCACCATTAATTCTGTGTGAGTTGGAAAAAAAATTTCCTCCATCCTTTTTCACTTGCATGCTGCATTTAACAGTTCATCTTCCAACTGAGACACTTCTTGGGGGACCAGTTGCTTTTCGGTGGATGTATCCCACTGAAAGAAATATGTGCACAATGAAATCATATGTCCGAAATAATAATTATCCTGAAGGTTCCATTGTGAGGAGTTATCTGGCCCAAGAATGTATGGATTTTTGTTCAATGTATTTGTCTGATGTGAGCACAAGACATAATCGACCAATGAGAAATGAAGATGAGCAGTATGAGGAAATTCAACCCTCGTTTCCATCTCTTCCCCAAACAGGTGGAATTGTCGGGTCATATACATTGGTTACATTGAGCTCTGAAGAGCGGAATATGGCACATCGTACAGTCTTGTTTAATTGTGGTTTGTTCGATGCCTATATCAAGTAAGTAATTTGAATATATATATGTTATCTCATATGATATCATATCACATATACCTTATACTTTTATTGTCATTTTATGTAGAGAACATAAACAAATTATAAGTAGAGTTCATCGGTCTTTGCCGTTGAGAAGGAGAGAGGATATGCATAGCCAAGAGTTCCCAGCTTGGTTGAAATCAAAGGTATGACCATTACATTAAATACCTTAAAATATAGATATATATTTAATTATATTACTCATGTATTCCAGGTATTGAGTTTACCTGCTGACTTCATTTCTCAAGAATTAAGAGCGTTGGCTTTTGGTCCCAATTCTTTGGTTCGTGACTGCAAATCTTTAATAATCAATGGATACAAATTTGTTACAACTGATAAAGCGGTGAAAATGAGAACACAGCATGATGGCGTTATGTTAATTGCTAGAACGGATTGTTATGCCAGTGCATCTGATAGTCGACCTCGATATGAAGATGTGTATTATTATGGACTGGTTGAGAAAATATTGTTATTGGATTACTACTCTCGAGGTCGAGTCACTATGATGCAATGTAAATGGTTTGATTCAATGACGCGCCATGGTACATTTATTGATGATTGCGGATTTAGAGTTATTGACATGAGTCGATTCCTGCATACCGATGAACCATACATTTTGGCATCAATGGCAAAACAAGTGTTTTATGTGAAAGATCATCTGAACCCTGATTACGGTGTCATTAATGAAGTAATCCCAAGACATATTTTTCATGATGCTGGGGATGAAATTGTCACCATTGACGCCCCCATCGGTGTTAGCCAAAATATTGCATTTGATGACACAAATTGTCCCATTGTGAGGGATGATGTTGAACCTGAGGTAGTGGAGGGTAATATATAAAAGCAACCATATATATTCAGAGTTCATTCAGTTTACCTTGACGTGAGTTTCTCAGGTTGGTACTAATTTAATTACTTTAATTTACTTTTAGTTTGAAATGATATGTCTGTTTTAGTAATGTTTGGTTTCGTTTCATTTAATTCTATTTCTTTCAATTCAGAAAAGTGGTTTTAAAATGTGGTTTTAAAAATTGTATAACTTGGTTGTAAATTATCATTACTGAATGATGTTATGACATTTTTTTAAGTAGTATCTATGATTTGTAAAAATTGTTGCTAAAAAATATTTATTTCATTCTTCATTCTTATGCAGATTATGAAGAAAACTACAGAAGCTCGCAAGAAGAGATTATTTGATGCTGATCCTGTTAGACGTGAGCGCGAGTTGTATTCAGTGAGTATATTAATTTAAATATTTATCTTCTGCATTACAAATAATATCAAGTTCATATTTTTGATCCAATTTTTTTAGGGACATGTAACTCCAGAGAATCCTCTTCCCAGTATGGGACCGAGTAGGGATCCTCCTAGACCTAGGCGGAGCTCCCGTCTTACCACTCCCCACACTGACCCATTAGTGGACATCCCATCTACCACACATGTCCGCCCTCCGCTTGAGACCCCTGGGATGTTCCCATACATGCCGCCATCATCATCCCGTTTACCCTCTTTTTCCCATTCCATGTCCACGCCGACTCGACCGATGTTCTCACCTGCACAGTTTTCATATCCATTCATGTATCCCCAGACCTACTATGCATATTCTGACATGTCTATGCCACATCCTTTTCCTACCATCCATCCTACACATATTGAGTCTGTTCCTTCAGTTTCCACTCCTGTTCATGAAGATCAGCCGGAGCATGCTTTGGAACAGATACTTCCTTCGGAGGATGCTGATCCAGCACAGTCTACGGATGCCTCACAGCCTATTCAGGAGCCTGCATCAGGTTTTTTTATTATAAATGTTTCAAATTATAGCATTTCACTTTTTTTCTATCGTATTGTCACCTAACTCTTCTCTTTTCACCTCTTATCTTATTTAGTGGGATCTTCTAGTAGGCGACGTGGGCGCACTCGAATGCGGGATGCTTGGAATCATGAAACTCAGATTATGGTGGATTACAATTCTCAAAATCAAATGGTAGGTAAAAATGCTAAGGAGTGTAGAAGTTTCATGGCTACTTTAGCCAAATATCATGATATCGTTCCGGTGGAACCGGTCTCATGGAGACATATCAGTGCCGACATCAAGGATAGGGCATGGGCGCAGATATGGGTACGAAAATTTTATAAATTTATATTGATATTAGTAATGTATTTATATGACTTAACATGTTTGTTGCAGAGTCGATTTAACTTTCCTAATGGTGAAGCTGCCAAAGCTGCTAGGTTGAGTGATCTTGGAGAGTATTGGCGGTCATACAAGTATGAGTTACATATTGGTTGGAGGAGCAGAGTGGGTACTGAGTTAGAGGGTGTACCCACAAACCCTGACTGTCCAAAAAGTCAATATCAAAAAATGACCGCACATTGGAATACTGAACAGTATAAGGTACTACCCATCTTTACTGTTTTTTATATAAAATTTAATTTTTATTACTTGTATTGTTTTTTTGTTTCTTAGGAAGTGTCAGCGAAAAACAAAAAAAAACAAAGATGAAATGACATATCTACACACATTGGGGCGCACTACAATGCTCGATAAAGAGAAGCGGCTGGTAAGTTCATCTGAATTAAAATAATTTCTTTATTTATAACATGTCATCATAACTTATTCATGATTTCCCTTGGTTAGTCCATGTATTTACTTCAATGTTTGTGGGTCTTTGTTGCAACTCACTTCAATCCAATATTTTTCATTTATCATATATGGTTGTAATTCAAATTTGTGCACTTGTTATATGCAGCAAGCTGAATTTGGCATTGAAGGTCTTGTACCTCGTGCCAAATTATTCTGCTTCAGTAGGAAAAAAAAGGATGGAACTGCAGTTAATTCACAAACACAAGATAAAATTGTAAGTTTGTTTATTTATATTTCAAACATTTATACGAAATTCATAATTTAATATGTTTATAATTTCAACAGTCTGCCTTGGAGGCCATGGATGAGAAGGAAGCTGACAACTTAGGGCCAAATGATCATTTCAGTCAGGTGTTAGGTGTGGAGCATCCAGGAAGAGTCCGTTGTAGACCAGGCAAAAACATTGTCCCCTCAAGGTATTGGTCATCATCAGACTCCTCTAAGGCCTCTGAGTTAGAAAGTGTGCATGCTGAATTAGCTGCGACAAAGAAAATAGTATTAGAGGAGCGTGAAAAAAGTAAGCTGATGAATGAACATTTCATGAAAGCTCTGTCAGTTTTGAGTCAGTCACTACCATCAGAGGTTGCTGCCACTTTTCATTCATGAATGACATCAATGCGCTCTTTAAATAATGCCTCGGGTGATTCCCATGAGGGTCCTAGTGGCGATAACGGTGGTGGCGATAGAGCTGACGAGGATGTTGCTGATGATGTTGTTGGTGATGAGATTGCTGATGATGATGCTGACGGTGCGGTTGGTGATGATGTTGCTGTCGATGTTGCTGCTGATGATGATGATGCTGGACATGAGGATGACAGTGATGGCGATGGGGGGGATATTAATCCCCTCCATTTTTGACTTAGCAGAGAGACGTGTGTTGGAGTTTAATGTTTTTTTTGTATTGGTGGACTGCTTGTATGTGAATTTCTTTATGCAATGAAATGCATTTTGGATTATGTTTTCATCAGGGGTGTTATTTGTCAGTTATTTAGGTAATTTTCACATGCCATTCTGTTTACTCCTTGTTTTTTCATGAACTTTCTGCAGGGGGAGGTGGGGGGGGGGTGGGCAGGGGGGAGGGCTGGGCAGGGGGGGGAGGGGGGAGGGTGAGGGGGAGGGGGGGGAGGGGCAGTGGGGGGCTGGGCAGTGGGGGGCTGGGCAGTGGGGGGGAGGGCTGGGCAGGGGGGGGGGAGGGGGAGGGGAGAGGGGGAGGGGGTGGCTGGGCAGGGGGGGAGGGGGGGTGCTGGGCAGTGGGGGAGGGGAGGGGGGTGGCTGGGCAGGGGGGGGGGCACTAATTGTTTTGAATATCACACTTTATCTGGTGATATTTCTGGATCTGTTTGACCACGATCAAATCACATTCTTATTTATTCTCAACTAGTTTAGTGTGCAAGGATGTATACATACATGTTTTGATCTACTGCTACTATTTATTCATCAAATATCCTTTTAAGGACTACAATTTGGATTCATACATGTTTATCATCTGCTAAAGTATTCATCCTACTACTATAATAATATTTTCTATGCTACTGCTATGCGTTTTTGAATATTTTTTCTACAAAAAGATCTTATATTCTTCTGAAGGAGCATTATTTGAAGATTATTTTTATTTTCTGGGGGGGAGGGCTGGGCAGGGGGGGAGGGGGTGGCTGGGCAGGGGAGGGAGGGGGTGGCTGGGCAGGGGGGGGAGGGGGGGGCTGGGCAGGGGGGGCGGGGGGGGGGGGGGGGGGGGGGGGGGCTGGGCAGTGGGGGGGGGGGGTGGGGGGGGCTGGGCAGTGGGGGGGGGGGGGGGGGCTGGGCAGTGGGGAGGGCAGTAAGGAGGGAGGGGGGAGGGGCTGGGCAGTGGGAATCCTGCACTAATAAGTGCGAGATCTCTACAACAGGTATGTTTTCCTAAAATTGTGGAATAAACCTCCCTACCATGCATCATTTTTCATTTGCATTTACACACTATATGAATGCAGGTTATTTGTCATAAAATCATGGAGTTGACCCCCTTTTCATCCAACATATGAATGCAGGTGATATGTTTTAACTATTGACTCCATTGTATATTGATTTTTGTGGGTCATGTCTAAGAGTTGCTAGACATACTTTGATTGTTCTCATCCCAGCATAGCGATGAACCAAAATATTGGTGAATGTGAATGGGATGATGGAATGAATGCCTTCAATTTACAAGCATGGAGAAGAAACTTAAGAGATGTGTATCATTTATGTCTCAGGGAGGATTGATGAAGGTATTTTTTTCCCAACTAACTCTTCAACAGGATAGGATGTATGGAAGTTTATATTGTTTACAACTCAAGCAGTAAATGATACAGTGATAATCACATTCTTCATGAGTTTGACTGGTATTTCTTATCATCATATTCAGGCTTTTTATTCTGCATTTTAATCTGCACTTTAGTATTTTATTGTCATGTAGTAATAACAAAATTTCTATATGACATTTCATTGCTTATGAGTCTTATATATTCATTAATAATAATTCATGGTTTTATTTGTTGCATGTACAGATTGTAGCAAATTAAAGTATGATTACCAATCAGTGGTTTGCCATTCGATCTTTATCAAGGTGAGCTGACAAATCTATGTGCCAATCTAACACGTAATTTGAGCTTATTCATGCATGACTCATCTATGTGAATTCTTCTTTGAGTTAAGAGTCTTCTCAGAAAAAAAATGAAATGGAGTGACAGGTTCATGCTATGCTCTTTTCAGGACATATCAGGCAGAATTTCGACGCTTTTTCGAGCCCGGTTCTTTTAGTAAGAAAGAAGGATTCTTCTGGAAAATTATGTGTTGAATATCAGGCTCTCAATAAAGTAACCATCCCGAATAAATTTCTGATACCCGTAGTGGATGAATTGTTAGATGAATTACATGGGGCAAGGTACTAATCTAAATTGGACATTAAATCAGGTTATCATCAGATTCGAATGCAAGAGGAAGACAATGAAAAAACTTCTTTTCGTACCCATAGTGGAAAATATGAATACTTGGTCATGCCTTTAGGCCTTATCAATGCTTTGTACACTTTCCTAGCTATGATGAATGAGCTCTTTAGGTCTTTCCTACGAAAGTTTGTACTTATTTTTTTCGATGATATTTTAGTCTACAGCTGCCAATGGAAATCTCATCTCAAACATTTTACAGTGGTTCTTTTTTCATTAATTTGGGTAAATGTTCTTTTTCTCAACTGAGAAGTAGCTTACTTGGGTCATGTTATTTCTGAAACTGGTGTTTCCATGGGCACTACCAAGGTTTAGGTTGTTTTAGATTGGCTCATTCCTATTTCTGTTAAGGGGGTCTGTGGTTTTCTCGGCCTCACTGACTTCTATAGGATATGTATTCGCAATTATGGTAAAACAACATAACCCCTTACTGCTCTCACTAAGAAGGATAATTTCTCCTGGACTCCAGAGGCCACCCAAGCTTTCCATAAACTCAAATGGTTCATTACGAAGGCTGCTGTTTTGGTTTTAACATATTTTTTCCAACAATTTGAGTTGGAATGTGACGCTTATGGTTGGGGTGTGGGTGAAATACTCATGCAACAACGTTTCCCTATCGCTTATTTTAGTAAAGAATTGACAGCTTCTAACTTAGCCAAGTCTACTTATGAAAAATAAATCATGTCGTTGGTATTGGCCATCCAACATTGGCGGCCTTATCTTATTAGACACTCTTGTGTGGTGTATTCAGATCGTCGTAGCCTTAAATTTCTTCTTCATCAATGGGTTGCTACGGCTGATCAGAAATGCTGACTTGCTAAATTGCTTGGCTACAGTTGTTTGAAGTCACGTACAAACCAGGCCGTGAAAATTTTGTTTTCGATGATCTGTCTGGATGCAATGATTCTACTGAGTTATTATTTATCTGATCTCATCATCTAGGAACCTCACCCGAATTTGTAGAAGGGTGTTTTCAATGACCCATATTTCAGCAAAGTCATCACGGTGCTGTGGGTGATCTCTACTACTTTCCCTGCTTATAATTTTCAGCAAGGGGTCCTCCGCTATAAGGGTCGTCTGGTGTTGTCTAAGTCTTCTCCATGGGTGCCTAAATACCTGTATAATTCTATTCATCCCCATAAGGAGTTCATTCCGGTTTCTAGTGCACCTATAGGAAATTGGAAGCCAACTTATATTGCATCAGGATGAAAAACCAGGTTCTCCAATTTGTCTGCCAATGTGCCATTTTCCAACAGAATAAATATTCCGCACACTCATCGGTCCGCCTTCTTCAACCACTAAAAATCCCCCAGCAGGTATGGTTCGATATCTCTATGGATTTCATCACCATACTTCCCAAATATTAGGGTTATACGGAAATCTTGGTCGTCATTGATCGCTTGTCTAAATATGGCCATTTTATTCCCCTTAAACATCTTTACACAACGTGCAGTGTGACACAGTGCTAACGCCTCTACGCTGGATGTTCTCATCTGTCAGGAGTGCCCGATGCTGAATGCGCCAAGTTAGGATGTTGTGATTGGTTGGGATACCTTTGCACCACCGGTTTTCCGATATCTCTTCGCGTTCCGTTCGTTCATTCAAGGAGGAGCAGTAACCACTGCTCGAGAATTTTCCAGATGGAGAAGCTATGAAACAGCAGCTATCCGATTCGTCCACCAAAAAAATAATGTGAAATATCTGCCTCTTCTCGGGGATGATAATGGCTTCAATGAGGCCTCGATGGCAACTGGCCTCCCTGGAGGTCATGTTTGGAATAGGGCATCCCAGAAAGTAATGTTTGGTGCCTACCTATTTAACATTCCATCAGTTTATTTCCCCACTCCAATCACCCAGTGAGAATGCTCCTACAAAATGGAAAGATGAGACAACATTCATTTATCCAGGTTGGACAGGGTCCACCTCTTGCGCGGCCAATCCTCCCATTTAGCGCCTTATCTACTGAGCATAAACCTAGCCCAGAGAGATGACCCTTTGATGATCTTCCACACAAGCCTTGCCTGCATGCCTTGCATGGTTTCCGTAACATTATGAAGACCGACACCACCCTCGTCAATTGGTTTTTTCATGCGGCTCCAGGAGGCCCAATGGCATCTCCCTAGCTAGTTTGCATCCCATAAGAAGGCCAACATGTTGTTTTTGATCGTAGATATTGTTCCCTTGGGTGTGATAACTGAGAAAATGTGCATGGGTAGTGGGGAGGGGGAGGGGGAGGGGGGCTGGGCAGGGGGGGAGGGGGGGGAGGGGGAGGGGGAGGGGGGCTGGGCAGTGGCCGGGCGGGGCAGGGGGGGAGGGGGGGGGGGGGCTGGGCAGGGGGGGAGGGGGGGGGGGGGGGGGCTGGGCAGTGGGAGGGGGGGAGGCGGGCTGGGCAGTGGGGAGGGTTGGGCAGTGGGGAGGGCAGTAGGGAGGGAGGGGAAGGGGCTGGGTAGTGGGAATCCTGCACTAATAACAAAATTTCTTTATGCAATTTCTTCTTTCATTTTTTCTACTTTTTTTCAGCATTTGTTTTAGTTCTATATGACATTTCATTGCTTATGAGTCTTATATATTCATTAATAATAATTCATGGTTTTATTTGTTGCATGTACAGATTGTATCAAATTAAAGTATGATTAGCAATCAGTGGTTTGCCATTCGATCTTTATCAAGGTGAGCTGACAAATCTATGTGCCAATCTAACACAGCATTTGAGCTTATTCGTGCATGACTCATCAATGTGAATTCTTCTTTGAGTTATGAGTCTAGCTGAAACGCACTTTAGATATTGGAATCATTGAACACACATGCATTCTGAATGTCCAATTTTTTTTTCCTGCTCGGTCATTGGTTTTAATCTAGCTTCTTTCATTTGGTTGGAATTTCCCATCACTTTTGTGCTGAATATGTTTTCCATCTATTGTTTGAACAGTTGAAACTGTTTGAATGGTTATGTATGTAGTATGTGGGTGTGTCTCGATACGTTCTGTTTGACCAAGTCTATCCTATCCCCTTATCTCCTTAGGATCCGAATTTGGTAAGTGTTTTCTCATAATGGAATTGAAATATTATGGTGTTCCCAGGAATAATCAGTTTTCTTCTTCTTTATATCACTTCATCTTTATTTGAGTAGTGGGGAGGGGTGCTGGGTAGTGGGGAGGGGGGGGGGTATGGGCAGTGGGGAGGGGGGGGGGTGCTGGGCAGTGGGGAGGGGGGGGGTGCTGGGCAGTGGGGAGGGGGGGGGGGGCTGGGCAGTGGGGAGGGGGGGGGCTGGGGAGGGGGGGGGGCTGGGCAGTGGGGAGGGGTGCTGGGCAGTGGGGAGGGGGGGTGCTGGCAGGGGGACAAGCAGGACGACACCTTGGGGGCTGGGCAGTGGGGAGGGGGGGGGCTGGGCAGTGGGGATGGGGGGGGGGTGCTGGGGAGGGGGGGTGCTGGGCAGTGGGGAGGGGTGCTGGGCAGTGGGGAGGGGGGGTGCTGGCAGGGGGACAAGCAGAACGACACCTTGCGGCGGTCACGCCGCGGTCACGCCGCGGTCACGCCGCGGTCATGCCGCGGTCACGCCGTGATTTGGCCCTGCTCCAGGACAACACCCTGCGGCGGTTACTCCTCCTTAGAGAAACATTGAATGGTTAGCTCTATAATTTTTCGTATTTCCTCATTCCTAAACTATATCTCCTCTCAGCGCTGCCTCTCATCCATCTTTCCACAAAACGTGCATAGCAGGTGGTACAAAAGCTCAATTCAACTGAAAACATTGGTTTGGAATTGTCTGGCATATTTTATTCCTCTAGGTATTCCTACACATTTCTAGATCTCCAAACCTCACCGAATTAGGTATATCAGGGGTCATCCAATCCTCTATTCATCACAGATTAGCATTCATTTCTTTAAATCTTCTGAGAAAACATCCTCTCATGCCATCCATATCATCCTATTTGAAACTAAGTGGAAGATGTTGCCCCGCCGATGTCGCTGGACCGGGCCAACACGCTGCGGTCACGCCGCGGTCACGCCGTGGTCACGCCGCGGTCACGCCGCGGTCACGCCGCGATTTGGCCCTGCTCCAGGACGACACCCTGTGGCGGTTACTCCTCCTTAGAGAAACATTGAATGGTTAGCTCTATAATTTTTCGTATTTCCTCATTCCTAAACTATATCTCCTCTCAGCGCTGCCTCTCATCCATCTTTCCACAAAACGTGCATAGCAGGTGGTACAAAAGCTCAATTCAACTGAAAACATTGGTTTGGAATTGTCTGGCATATTTTATTCCTCTAGGTATTCCTACACATTTCTAGATCTCCAAACCTCACCGAATTAGGTATATCAGGGGTCATCCAATCCTCTATTCATCACAGATTAGCATTCATTTCTTTAAATCTTCTGAGAAAACATCCTTTCATGTTGTCCGAACCAGATCATCCTCATCCTCTGCACATGTCGTCTGAACCGGATCAGCCTGTTGTGATAGAAATTCAATGTCTTCTTTTGACTGAATTTCACACCAAACCAAGAGATAATAAATGAGTCAAACAATCAGACAAATGGTTTAGGTTCTTTTTCCTCTGCTCACTACACCTATGACTCTAAAACTCTGGATGCCACTGGCACTGCTATAAAAACCAGAAAACTCTCCACTAATCTAAACGTCATTCATACCACTGGTTGTCCTATAAAAAATAGGAATCCTCATATTAGTCTAAAGTCTCTTTAGGCTAAGGCACAAACAAAACACACTAACATTGATAAACAAGGTACCTTGACACTGTAACCTATAAAACATACAAAAGGAAGCACAACCTCTGTACAAGACCCCACGCTAATGCAGGCACATTTTGAACCCATCGGGCAGAGGCTCCTTCCATTAGATCTGGACGCTATCAAGATGCAGAATATAGATGATTCAAAGGACCCAGGTACACCTACTCTTCATTCTATTAATTTAACTTTTGTTGGTGCTAAATCTGTAGATAATATGAACTATTATGAATAGCCTGTATCCCTGTTATCTAACCAAAATACCATTTCGTTGATGCTATATAACATGAACATTACAAACTCAATTAAGAATGCTTCAAGAAATGAACCAATAAAGAAGAACTCTGGCAGGGGGACAAGCAGGGGGCAGGGTGGGGGGGGGGGGGGCTGGCAGGGGGCAGGGGGGGCTGGCAGGGGGACAAGCAGGGGGCAGGGGGGGCTGGCAGGGGGCAGGGGGGGGGGGGGGGCTGGGTGGGGGGGACAAGCAGGGGGCGGGGGGGGGGGGGGGGGGGGCTGGCAGGGGGACAAGCAGGGGGGGCTGGCAGGGGACAAGCAGGTGGCAGGGGGGGCTGGCAGGGGGACAAGCAGGGGGGGCTGGCAGGGGGACAAGCAGGGGGAAGGGGGGGGGCTGGCAGGGGCAGGGGGGGCTGGTAGGGGGACAAGCAGGGGGAAGGGGGGGGGGGGGCTGGCAGGGGCAGGGGGGGCTGGTAGGGGGACAAGCAGGGGGAAGGGGGGGGCTGGCAGGGGCAGGGGGGGCTGGTAGGGGGACAAGCAGGGGGAAGGGGGGGCTGGCAGGGGCAGGGGGGGCTGGTAGGGGGACAAGCAGGGGGAAGGGGGGGGCTGGCAGGGGGACAAGCAGGGGGGAGGGGGGGCTGGCAGGGGGAAGGGGGGGGGGGCTGGCAGGGGGGCAAGCAGGGGGCAGGGGGGGCTGGCAGGGGCAGGGGGACAAGCAGGGGGGGCTGGCAGGGGGACAAGTGGGGGGGGCTGGCAGGGGGACAAGCAAGGGGCAGGGGGGGCTGGCAGGGGGACAAGCAGGTGGCAGGGGGGGCTGGCAGGGGGACAAGCAGGTGGCAGGGGGGGCTGGCAGGGGGACAAGCAGGGGGGGCTGGCAGGGGGACAAGCAGTGGGCAGGGGGGGCTGGCACAAATTTTTGCTAGATGTTTTCATTTCCATGGCTTTTATTGATGTTTTAATGCATTTTAATTTATGTTGTGCAGCTTGCAAGTTTCTTTTATTATGAAATTCCTGTCTCCAAATCACTATTCTTGTTGAACATCTTTAATGCAATATCCATTATTCCCATTGTGCTGGTAGTATCTGTATTGCTTCATTTTTTCCCTGCGGTTTCAAGCTATAGCCATGTAATTTTTTCAATGCCTATAATTAGACTTATTTTTAACTTGCACATTGTTCCATGTAGGATGATCAGAAATTTGTTAAGCGGAAAACAGAACTTGGCGGAACTTTCTCAATTGCAAGCTGCATACTTTTTGTTCTTATATTTTGTCTTCAGGTAGAATTGCAGAGCCTGCTGCCAGGCTTGTGTTGATGCGGGGGACATTGCAAATACCCACGGTTCAAGTGAACCGTGGGTATATTCTGGAGCTGGAAATATGTGTACCCACGGTTATAAAACCGTGGGAATACAAATATACCCACGGTTCAAGTGAACCGTGGGTATATTCTGGAGCTGCAAAAAAGTATACCCACGGTTATAAAACCGTGGGAATACATATATACCCACGGTTCAAGTGAACCGTGGGTATATTCTGGAGCTGCAAAAAAGTATACCCACGGTTATAAAACCGTGGGTATACATATATACCTACGGTTCAATGAACTGTGGGTAATATAACAATTTCTGGGTCTATACCCACGGTTTTTTAAAAAACGTGGGTATAGGGCTATTGCGACGGCATTCCAGCCCGCGGTTGGCGAAACCGTGGGTATACCATATACCCACGGTTTCAAGGGCTATACCCACGGTTTCAAACCGTGGGTATAGGTGCAATTTCCAGTAGTGGATACACTTTGATAGAACTAGATTTATGGAAATCTCTTGATGTTCCAGTTCAGGATTCAATAATTCCACTTCCTAGGGAACATTATCTCAGAGGCTGGATTTTCATTTAATCCAGAAAAGATAGAGGCAGTGCTTGTTTGTGAGTCACCGAGGAGTGTGACCGAGGTACGAAGTTTCCTGGGATTGGCTGGGTGCTATCAAAGATTTGTACCCAACTTTTCTAGAGTTGTGACTCCCATTTCATCTCTGAGGGAGAAGGGGGGTCTCTTCATGTGGATGGAGAGATGCCAATAGAGTTTTTAGGTGTTGAGGAAGAGACTGATGAGTACCCCCATCTTGAAGCTACCCGAATTGGGTGTTGGGTATGTAGTTTTTGCGACTCATCAGGGACCGAACTATGTTTTTTCCTAATGCAGGAGCGAGTGGTGATCACCTACGGCACATGGTAGTTGAGAAAGCATGAGAAGAACTAAACTACCCATGACTGGGATTTAGCAGTATTATTTTTTGCACTGAAGATGTGGTAGAACTACTTGATGGGAGAATGTTTTATATTATACTCTGATCACAAGAGTCTCATGTATATCTTCTCATAGAAGGACCTGAACATGAGACAAAGATGATGGCTAGAGTTCCTCAAGGACTATGACTTTGAGATATTATACACTCCTAGGAAGTGGAAAAAAGTAGAATATGCACCCATCATAAGTTCTGGTCTACAATTTTTGATTGAGGTGACAGAGTAGCTAGCCGCATTGCAGATATCCTTTGTGGATAGTGATGGGGAAGCTTACCTCTATTCTATGATGATTAATCCCTCTCTCCTTTAGCGAGTCAGGGAGGAATAGTTGGGGTCATTGAATGTGAGGCCTAAAGTGCACAGATATCCTCAGGACAGACTCCTGGTAGATTTTCTGAGGGTGGGGAGCATGTCATATTCTTCAGAGGATACACTATGGTACTAGTCACACTACGGGAGGAGGTGTTGAGGGAGTTCCATACATCCACTTTCAAGTTATATCCTAGAGTGGCGAAGATTTACTAGGACCTCCAGATTTAGTACTGATGGATAGTGATGAAGAAAGTAGTGGAAAAATTCGTATCACAATTACTCACATGTTAGCAAGTGAAGGTTGAGCATCAGGTACCAACATGATTAGCTCATCCACTTGAGGTACCAGAATGGAAGTAGGATGGTATATCCATGGACTTCGTGATAGGGATACCACGTATGTCCAGGGGCCATGATTCTATATGGGTGATCGTTGACCGACTCACCAAGTTGGCCCAATTCCTACCCATCTGAGAGTAGGGATTAGTAAAGATCATGGGACGTCTCTATGTATAGAAGATTGTATGGATTCCCAGGGTGTCTTCGATGATCGTCTTAGATCACGATGATTATTTTACATATCACTTATGGAATTTATTATAGGAGACATTCGGTACTTAGCTACACTTGGGCACTTCCTTTCATCCTCAGATAGATGGTCAGATGGAGCATACCATTTAGACACTCAAGGACATGATTCATGCTTGTGTCCTTGATTTTGGACAAAGTTTGGTTGACCACCTACCACTGGTGGATTTTTCTTACAACAATAGCTATCACTCCACTGTAGGCATTGTACTATTTGAGGCCTTATACGAGAGACCATGCAGATCACCTCTATGCTGGACAGACCTAGGGGAGTCGGCACGTTTGGGTCCAGAGTTGGTATAGTCTACCACAGAGAAGGTGCAGGTCATCCAGAATAGGATGAAGACTACAGATATCCAACATAAGTCTTATGCAGATAGGATATAGAGACCCTTGGTTTTTTATAAGGGATACCATGTCTTCTTATGGGTCTCACCCCGATGAGGATTACAGAGGTTTGGCTGATGTGGGAAGCTATCTCCAAGGTTCATCAGACCTTTCCAGATCCTCAATAGAGTAAGAGAGGTGTCGTACCATCTAGCTCTTCCCCCATAGATGCACCGGTTAAATAATTTTTTCCATGAATCTCTACTAAGGAGGTACATGAAAGATTCATCACACGTTATCGACTAGAGAGAGTTATAAATCGAAGATGGGGCGACGTTTGTGGAGTTCCTGGTGGTGATAGAAGATATATAGGATAGGGTCCTCTGTGGGTGGTCTATTCCTCTGGTGCGAGTTCATTGGTAGCATGGGAAACTCCAGGAGAGCACATGGGATCATAAGGCTCAGATATGTGGTTAGAACCCCCATTTGATCCCATAGTTTTGTTGTTGCTTTCAGGGACGAAAATCCCTAAGGTGGGGAGAATGTAAAGATCCAGAAAATTCCATGTAATTTTTTTTAAAATTATTTGGGATTTTTATGAGTCTGTGAAAATTGAAATCACAAGATTTCGAGGCCCAGTATGACCAAAACAAAATTTTTAATTTTTTTATGTACGTTCAATAAACGTGCGGGTGGCATTTTCTATCTTTTGAAACAGTGCTCGGATTAAAAATATGAGGACACCGTCAAATCCACAACGCTGAGATTGGCTTAAGGAAGGCTTAAATTTGACTGTAGTAGGTCAGGTGAAAAAGATAGATTTTTGGAATCTTGAAAGAAAAATAAAATAACATATGTGATATTTTATTTTACTACCTCTTCTTGAGTGATGGTTTTGGGGACCACGGCGGTGGTCATAGTTTTTAATGAGGTAAATTAAATGTCGGTTACACATAAATTTTGTAACCATACCTCGATTAATTAATATGACACATTAATTATATCATTTAATGTACCCTTAATTGGTTGCTGGATTAACCTCTTAACTCTCCCTTTAATTATTAAAAAACATTGGAAAAGGGAGAGGGTGGAGGGATTGTGGGAGAACTCTGATGAAGTATCGACGATAAACCTTCCAATGAAGAATAAAGTTCTAATGATGTCCGTCGAGGGATCGATTTGGAATTGACGAATTCCAGTGGCTTCAACGAACACATATTCTCTCTCCACAACCACGAAATCATCTCTGAAACTGAGGTAGGGGTTGTTTATATTTAAATTCATGATAATTGTGTCTTTTACACGTGCTTGAAGCATGAATAATTGTGGAAGTGTTGAATGGGATTCAACATCATTTTACATGATGTATTAATTACACCTTCTTGTTATAATACTAAAATGGAGGTCACGAGCAAAACGAACAAGACCCAGACCCTCCGCCGCTTTGGATTTTGAAGTGTTCTTGGGGAGGTAGATTTCTAACTCAAAACAAATTCGATTCTGGGAGCCACACAGTGACAACAGTAACCTGGGAGGCCCATAGGTGCGCTCAGAAGGGAAAACGGACCACCAAAGGTCACCCAATGGCCTGTGGAAGATATTCTTGTGGGCGACAATGACGGTTGGCCGGGGTGGCAGAGAGCGGCGCGTCATTGCACACTATGGAGGGGAACCACAACATCGATCCGTGGTGGCATCCGGGTGGTCGACTCTCATTCGGTCACGATGGTAGAAGGTGGTGCGCCGTCGCGCACCGTGGTGAGGAGGTTGTGGCTTCATAGCCACGATGGAAGACAAGGGGACCCGTGCCCCACGGGTCCCCAAGATAGGGAGTCGGTGCCATGTGGTGCCACCTTTGCAAAAATCCAAAAGGCTTTTCAGTTGTTCGATAAGGGGGAGCGACCCCCTCCGCATGGGTCATCTGGCTGGAAGACCACCCGGTGGGCCAGGCACAATCAAGGTGGGTCGGGCAGATCTGACTCCAAGCAGGCTGACCCAAGGCCCAGCCCACTCGGGCCGGCCTAGTAGGTTCAGACCGCATCAGTTCAGACCTAGTTCGGACCTGGACTGGGTCGGGTCGACCCGAACCAGGTCGGGTCGGCCCAGGACACGTCGATTCAGATCGAACCCAGAACCTCTTCAGCTCAGATATGCTTAAAAGGATATAACTCACAAACTAGATGTGTAACACCCAAAGATTTCATAGTATGTTATATTTTCAAAGTAACTCAATAACATGCGGAACACGCAACACCGATTTTGAGCGCACCACAACTTACCAAACTAGCCCTTCAAAAAGTGGTTATGAATAGTGTAAACTGAATTTTGAATTTTATATACTCTATAAAATTTTAGAATCCATATTATATATTTCCTAGACATAATATAAGAACAAATTTATTTTTTAGATAAAAGAAGTATTTTTCACAAAATGCAATTTTACCGTGTTTTAATGGTGAACCCTTTTTAAATCCAATATTTGAAAATTTTATATATTCAATTTGACTAAATAAATTTTTTTTAGAATCTAGAAATTAAAATTTAGTTTCGATAAATTTTTGGTGTTTTTCTGATAACTTTCATATTTGGGTGAATAGTGAAAAATACTAAATTTTAACTGAAAACCACTTTTTTAGTCCAATTAATTTATAGTGTCCAGTTATACATTTTGAATGGTTTGGAAGTATAATTAGGCTATATTTTTATCATTTAATATATTTTTGGTCATTATTAGTAATTTCACAATTAAATTTGACATAAACACATATCATTCTTTTGATTGTTTTTACTTTTTTAAAAACCTACTTTTTAGTTTTCACAACGAAAATTGATTGTAAATTAATAAATGCAACTTCTATATTTTTAATTTGGTAAAATAGGTTTTTTTTTTAATTTTGAATTTCAAAATTAGATTAGGTTAAATTTTTGGTATTTTTCTGAAAACTTTCAATTTGTGATGAATAGAGAAAAATACTAAATTTTAATTTAAAACAACTTTTTTAATAAAAATAATTTATAGTGCTAAATTAGACTATTGAGTAGTTTTAATGTATAATTAGATTATATTTTTACCATTTAATCCAATTTTGGTCATTAGATGCAATTTCACATTTAAACTGGACATAAGCAACATTCAGTATTTTGATAATTTTTTTTTGATTAAAAACAGGAAACACTAATTATTGAGATTAGAATAGGTAAATGTACATATCCATGAAGGGAAATTGTCCAGCCAGAGCTGGTTGGAGTCGAATGGGCCAGAGGCCACAAGCTGATGGGCCGTATTGTTCCCTTCCCTTTTGGTAAAGGAGAAGGTGCATAAAGAGAAGCGTTGGCAAAGTGAGAGGATTCTTCTGATGATGATGCCAAAAGACTAGAGCCCACCATTATTGTGGTTGATAGCATCAACAACGATAAGGAAATTACACTCAACAATGATATCATTCCATCCACATTCCAAGGCGAGTAGCATATCGTCATGGATGGCCATGGCCTCAGTAACTGCAGGTTCCCAAAAAGCCTGATGTGGTTCGTACTTTGCAGCAAGGATTTTCCCCAAATGATTTCAGGCTAGGAGGCCAAGGGCAACAAGCCCAACCTTTGGGAGCGACGTGTCCACGTTAATATTAAGGGTCCCTTTCATTGGGGTATTCCAATGAGGGGGGAAGGAGAGGGTAGCATCTGGCATAAAATGTCCATTGTGGTCTTTCCAGCCCTCAATCCAAGAGTTGGCCGGTTAAATCCAGAATTCGGGGGGTTTGTGATCATGATGAAAGACAACATCGTTACGCCGAACCCAGATAATCCATGCCAGAGTGCAAAGTGAACCTACAGAAGCTGAGGAAGGAGAGGAGCACCACCACGTAAGAAGATCGGGGAGGTCAGAGGCCGATTTCATTGAAGCGACCGATGTCGGGCCCCATAAAGTCCAAATTTTCTTAGCTCCCGTGCAGTGAATGATGACGTGCAAAGGAGTTTCTTGAATGTTCAGGCAGAAGGGGAAAAGGCAGTACTAGACATATGTCGGTAAGCGTGGAGACACATGGTTAGGAGAGTGCATGTGCAGATCTGCCACCAAAATTGGTGAACATTAGGGGGAACATTGAGCTTCCAAATCAAATTTCATGGACCCTCATCCCGGCCAACTGAGTGGCTGCCAAGATCCAGTTTGTAACCGGAACTCACCATGTAATCGCCCGAGATATCATTGATCCAGAAAAGCTAGTCGGGACTTGCATCTGGGACCCAGGGAATGCTAATTATAATTCTTTGATCCCTTTCATTAAACCAATCAAGGATTTTTCCAGACACCACCCCTGTCCCTGGTCAGAAAGGAGGCAGCTAACAGTGGTGTTTTCAAGACCTGGTTGGATGGGGGATGTAGCCCTCAAACCATCCTTATTGATGAGCCAAGGATCATTCCAGATATTGACCAATGAGCCAGACCCAATCCTCCAGCCAAGTCCTGTTTCCAGGATCTTTTTATCCCCTCAGATGCTTCTCCAGAGGAAGCTGGGATGAGGACCAAGAGAGGAAGCAAGAAAGTCCCTGTGGGGAAAGTACTTAGGCCAGAGAACTTGTGCGCAAAGATATGATGGACAGTTAAGAAGGCGTTATCCTTTCTTGGCCAGCAGTGCATCATTGAAGAGACACAGATTCTGGAATCCCATCCCTCCCTCTGATTTGGATTTGCAGAATTTCTCCCAGGCCATCCAGTGGAGTCAATTCCTTCCGTCAGTCTTCCCCCACCAGAAGTTGGCAGTGTGTGTGTGAATCTGTACGAAAATGAAAACCAGGAGCTTAAATTGGTACATAATTAGCTGGGGATGGACTGGATGACAGCTTTTATGAGGGTCTCTTTTCCAGCTTTAGATATTCTTTTAGGGGACCATCCAAGAATTTTTTTGTCGATCCTGTCCACAAGATATGTGAAGATTTATTTTTTGGATCGTCCAATCACCATGGGAAGCCCAAGGTACTTCTGATGTTTCACAAACATATGGATACCAGCTGAAGCGCATAGCTCACCCCTCTTAGACCGAGGCACCCCAACACTGAAGGAAATTTTAGATTTTCCATGATTGATCGATTGGCCCAATGCCCTCTCATACTGTTGGATCACTTGGATGATCACCCGGTATTCATTAATTATTTCTCTGGAAAACAGGAGATAGTCGTCAGCGAAGAAAAGATGTGACAATAGTGGGATAACATGATAGACTGTTTCCCTATGGATAGATTTAGGGGATGCATCCTTGGAAATAAGATTAGAAAAAACATCAGCCACCAGTATGAAGAGAAAAGGGGAGAGGGGGTCTCCCTGTCGAAGGCCCCGAGATGGGGAGAATCCTCTGGTGAGCTCCCCATTGACCTTGATTTTGAAGGAGATGGTTGAGATGCATTCCATGACCATATTTGTCCATTTAGTGCAAAACCCCATTTTCAGCATGACAACACGAAGGACATTTTCATTGATAGCAGCGATACTAGTAGTCCCATCCCAGATCTTTTTCATATTTTTGCAGATGTCGGGATCGATAATGTGCCAGTATTGTTTAAAGAAAAGGGCATGGAACCCATCCGGTCCCGGAGCCTTAGTGGTGTGAAGATGTTTAAGAGCCATGCTTATCTCACATCTATCACATCTTTGATGAGATGTCTATTGATCTCATCGGGGATCACAGGTCGGATACAATCTTCCACCTCGGCAGACATAAAAGGGGTTCCTGCAGCATAGATTTTCTGGAAATAGGATGTCAAGGCCTTGTGGATATCGTTGGTGTTAGAAACCTTGGTTCCATCGGGTTGTAAGATGCAAGTAATAGCATTTTTCCTACGCCATGCTAAAGTTTTTTGGTGAAAATACCAGGTATTAGCGTCCCCCTCTTTAATGTGGTTATCCCATGCCAGCATGGCCCAAAAACTTTCCTTGACACTCAGGGCCATGTCCAGATCTCTTTGTGTGGATCCAATCATAGAGAGAATACAATTAGATGTGGGTTGTTTGAGGATGTTTTTCAGTCTCTTTTCAAGGACCCCACAGTATTGGTCAGGGTGGCGAAATTTATTATTGCTCCAAGACCTTAGATCATATGTGACCTATTGGAGATTGAGGCAAACATCCACTTGAGTGCTTTTCCAGCATGATCTGATCACCTCTTCGCATTCTTGATCTTTTGACTAGAAGCTCTCAAATCTGAAGGTTCTACTAAGTTTTCTATTTTTTTCGCCTTGTGTGCACTCAATACGAATTGGACAGTGGTCCGAGCAGTTAAGGGCCATGTGGCCGATATGATACATGCTGAACAGATTAATCCAATCATAAGATCCCAGAAATCTATCAAGACGCTCAGCGATGCGGGTGCCTTCAGTATTGCTGCGGAACCATGTTAAAGGATTACCTCTGTAACCCAGATCGACCAGATCCTCCCTAGAGACCACATCCTTGAAGTTTGACATCAAATATGGGGGTCAGATGATTCCACCCCTCTTTTCCTTGTGGAACATAATCTCATTGAAATCTCCTTCGAAGAGGACAGGGCTCGGTAAGTCATGTTGCAGCTTACACAAAATATCCCATGACTTCAACTTATCATTATGGGATGGCCAGCCATAGAATCCCACAAAGGTCCAGGGTGGGTAAGAGTCTGTATGAATAGTCACTGCCACATGGTGGGAGGAGAAAGACAAAATTTTGACATCAATATGGTCCTTCCAAAGGAGACAGAGCCCCCCAGAATAGCCTTGTTTGGGCACCAGAAAGAATCCTTGGAAGCCACACTTCACAACAATACCATTGGTGTCCTTGTTTTCCTGTATGGTTTTGGATAGGAAAACTATATCGGGGCGACTTTGAGCGCAGTTGCGCTGAATCATGCGAACCGTTTGTGGGTTTTCAATCCCACAGCAGTTCCAGCATAAAGCAATCATTTCTCTAGGCGAGGCTGGGTCTCGCCCGCCGCAACCTTTGGTTCTCTCACACTGGTTTCTCTACATGTCGTTTTCCAACTTTTGGTGGGATTCCTCCCTGGGTGGCCTATTTCATAATGTCTTTTCCTGACCCTGGGTTTTGGGTCTTCCAAAGGACCATCATTTCCTCCTCGTTGCATCCTTTTCCACGTTCGATGGGTAATTGGACCCTGTAATGGAGTCCCCATCATACCATGGGCCTCCCTTGTTAGAGTGCATGCTACGGTAGATTGTAGGTCAGGGTCCGGATCTGGTGGTTCAATGTGCATCAGTATTTGCTTTGAGCAAAGTATTGGTGGATCTGTGTGCTTCGTCGCCAACTCAGTAAATGTTTGAGTCGTGTCCTTTAGGGGGTTAGGATGAACTCCAGCGTCTCTCTAAGTGGGAGGGCCAGCAAAGGGGAAATCCAATGGTTCAAGCATGTGGACTTTATCAGGTGTGGGTTCCACCTGACTGGTATGTGCCAACGTCAGGCGGTCACGGTCCTTTTGTTTTTTTGTCTCAGAGATGACCACATATTTATTCATTTTGGCATAGAGCCAAGGTACATATTGGAGGATAATGTCACCTGATCCATTCTTATGTTTTGTGGTGCACTTTATTTCCAGATGGCTAAGGTCACCACAGGAAAAGAAGAATATTGGGAGTTTCTCGAACTCAAATGATATCCAAGTGTTGTTGTCTTCAATTTTCAGGAACATTCCCCTCATTAGAGGCTTGGAAACTATAATCTCCACCTTGATCCGGACCTCGGGGCCCCATTTTATTAGGTCTGAGCAATCCCAGTCAAGAAAGTGACCTAAATTTTCCTCGATTTCTCTCATGATTCGTTTTGTTCTGGCATGGAAGGGAATTCCTTTAATTCATATCCAAATGGGGGAGCGGGTTAAATTCACACACTGGATATCATCCCCCCCCCTTTGAATTCTTCCATGAGGAGGAGTTGGTTATCGAAGGACCATGACCTGCCCAGCAAGATTTTTTCCCTATCTCTCTCATTGAAAAACTCAAAGATAAAGAGATTGACCTCTGCTTCCCGGATAGCCACTCCAGCTTCAAGTTTCCAAATATTCTTCAGAGTGTTTTTAAGATCCCCCTGATTAACTGAAATGTTTTCCACAAACTTTCCAACCACGAGCAGAGACATGCGCTTTGTCAAAAGTGTGTCTTCATTTCTCTGTGCCTTGATCGTCACCTTTCTTTGTTTGTCAGGGAAAATATCTTCCATTGATTCACAAGTTCCACCTCCATAGAGTTGTTCCTAAAGTTTATTTCACAATTCTCCGAAGGACCGGCACCCTGGTGGACCCCTCAGCCAAGAATCCCTTGTAAGGGAACTTGAAAAAAGCTCCTGAAAAAACGCCCTGTGCGTAAAGCCGACCCAGTCCAGCCACACACAAAAACTGGCCCGGTCCAACAAAGAACTCACTGGACCGAAAACTCCATCGTGGCCTCCCAGCACGGTCCACTCAGAAGAGAATGCGGCCTTCACGAACGACCCTGCCCCTTGAGATATTACACCCAGGAAACCCGCACCGCAGCGCAGGCTAGTCGACGCGGATCAACGCCTCACAACAGAATCATCGTTGCTTCACAACAACAAAAATGCTTCGCGGAGGCATGTCGCGGAACAGAATCATCGCGACGACCACGCCCACAGGCCACCGCCTTCTTTATTGCGCACACCAGGACTTCGCGGAACCACACCTGCGACAGGAACTTCGTGGTGTCCCCAATAGAAAAAACAACATAGAAAATCCTCTCAGCAGAAGCTTCGCAGATCAAATCACTTCTTGAAACAAAATTACATCGTGAATCAAAACACTTCGTGAATCAAAATCTCTTCGCAAAACAAAATCACTTCACGAATGAAGGCCTCTTCACGAAACAAAACACTCCACGAAACAAAAACACTTCGCGAAACAAAACACCGCGCGACAGAAGCTTCGCGGAACAGATCACTGCGCACTTTCCCAACACGGTGGATCAAGGCAGAGGGTGCTTCGTGATCAAGCACAACACGATGGAAGATTCACAGAGATAAGGAACCGGCTCTCCGCCCACAAGTCACCACCTGTCGTCACTAAAGTGGGTGAGAAAAATGAGAAGGGTGAAGGGAAACCCTAGAACTCTAGAAAAATCTTCGGTACTCTTAGCGCCTAGAACAGACGGCCAGATCTGTCACCGACAAAGATTTGTTGCGACGGAAGGGAGTTTGCGACCCCGAGGGAGGCTGGAACTGTGATTCACGGTGATTTCGAGAAGGAGAAATATGAATCCCGCCTCCCTTCGAAGCACAGAAACTCGGGGTCTGGGACCCGGCGGAGAACCCCAGGCACTGAACAAAAACACAAAAGTCCCCACCACAGATGGTCGGGGAGCGGCACAGAAAGGGAAAGCAAACCACCAGCACCGAAGCTGAAGAGGGCGGTGAGGTGCAGAACCGAAGTGGGGATCACGGGAGGAGGGGGAGCCACTGTAAGACGAACGTAAAAGGAGACTCAAACCTAGAAATCCCTAGGAGAGAAAAACTCTCAAGTAGGAGAGACTCAATCTTTTGATAATTATTATTTCTTAAAAGCACATTTTTTTTGACAACGGGAATTAATTTTAAATTAATTTCTTCCACTTATGTGTTTTGAATTTATAAAAATAGATTCCATATATGGAATCAGGAAGACCAAATTGTGTAAATAGGTAACTTTTATTTTTATACATTATAAATAATTACTTCGGTAAATATTTTATTTACCATGGTTAAAGGGTAAATATGGTAAATAAGGGTAAACAAATATTATAATAATAATACTAAATTACCTTAACATGTGTCCTAACCCTATTGGATGATACATGTTTGGACATGGACATATTTGGGTCGATTTTGGGACCCCATGGAGCCACTTGTAAGTGATAATGACACTTTATGAAAGTGGTTATGAAAATATGGCATTATGAATTCCCTCATTATGAAAGTGGCTATTGATATTGCATGTGATTATTCGACTAGTAGAATATCCATGTGAGTAAGTAAATAACATTATTTTAATTTTATCTTTTCCATATTATGCTGAAGTTCAAGTTTAAAAGGATTTTGTTTTAGTCTTATACATTGCCTTAAATGTTTATGATTATTTATGAAAGTTTCCACTATATTGTTATCCTTACAGAGAATCTGAGCTCACCCCTTTCTATATTTTTTTTCCAGGATGCGAAGAAGTATATTATGACTCACCTATAGGGATAGTCTATGGGATATCAATGTTTTCTATGGAAACAATGTTGTTGTAGATTTCTATTTTACGATTTAATGTAAACCTTATGAATGTATCTAGTACTTCCAAGTCTACTAAACTAATCGTTCTTTTGAGACTTGATCTTTTATGATCATGACAATGTTATGTAATAATGCACCAACTCTGTGCTTCTGGGGTCAGGGTGTTATAGTTGGTATCAGAGGAATTTTAGTACAAACCTTGGAATCTAGATTTAGAAAAACTCAGATTAGAGAACCTTAACCTAAGATAGACTTTGAGGATTGGTATAGAAGAACTTCTTAGAATTTTTGTATTGTAGAGACTTTGTGAGTTTTCAAATAAATACATTCCCTGTCTGGATACGAGCTTGTAGAGGCGGCTCTGGCACAGATGTACCTAGGGTAAAACCTGAAAACACCGCTTTGATCTAGACTCGAACGAGAATTAGTGCACGACAACAGGCCTTGCTACACTCTTGGTTATGACACTCCCGAGGGATATTCTTAAGATAAAATTCTCATTTTATTTACAAAACATTATGAAGGGTTTATGAGTATATACTTACTTAAAGAAAACATTTTTATGATTGTGGATTATATCAATAAACTGTTCAATTTACATTAAGTATTTTACAAGTTTGGAATTATTCATTGTGATTCATAAACTGACCTAGTGTATGTCATTGTTTAGAAATGGCACCCAGAAGAAGGAATGATAACTCCAGCAATACGTGTGATCCAAATTGTAAGATGGATCATATCATTCATGGTATTAATCCAACATTTAGAAGGGAAATATTTTCCAATGTACTCTCAACATACGATGAAATAGTATCATGTGTTAATAAGATAAGTAAAGAATTATCTGAGTCCTATGGCTTTCAAGGGAAGAAAGAGAAAAAAATTATGGTAGAGAGAAAGATGGATAAAGGGAAGAGGGGAAAGAAGGATTTTCCCATATGTGATAACTGTGGAAAGAATCACCTTGGTAAATGCTTGAAGGGAATGAGAGTTTGTTATAAGTGTGGAGAAAAAGTACACCAAGTATGTGATTACAAGGGTAAGAAAAAGGTTTCAAATGTAAAATGATTTATCTGCAAGGAGTTGGGACACTATGCGAATCAATGTCCCAGTCATCAGAGTATACTGCAAATGATGCTATTGGATAATAATCAAGTTATCATACTACCACAGATGAAGAGGAATTACTAGTGTTTATATGTTGTTACTAAATAATTATTTCATTTCAGTGTTGTATCGATGATATACCAGTCATATGAATTATGGAAATAAATAAGGATTGTATTGTAGTACTATTTCATTGAGGATTTGAGATTATATGGTTCTCTGAAAAGTGACTCAACAACAAGTTAATTTTTTAAAAAAATACATGGTTGGAGGAAAGGTAATCATTAACATGGTCTTGATACCGAGTTAGTGATTTTGGAATAAAAGATGGTTGATTTGGATAAATTATATTTGATATTCTTGACTTCCTTGGAACTGATTAATGATCTGTTTATTCCATCATTGCTGGAGTATTCAAAATTTTCGCATATAAGGAATATTTATAGTATTCTATAAGGAATAAGGGAGCATTAATGTAATAAATAAGGTTGTTACCATGTTTTGAAAAAATACACGATGAAAGTTTACAGATGTTATTATGGGGTAAAAATGATCTTCATTGTCTTTACATTCCTTATAAATTTTAGACTGTGAGTTTAGATAGAACTATTTTGGATAAGTATAAAGGTTGTAATGGATTAATTTTTACATTGGATACTATTATTAAGGATAAAGAATTTTTTTTAATATTATTTTTGGATTTTTATAAAACGGACAACCCGGAGGTCGTGCGACAACCCATCATGTCCGGCAAGGCCGTGAGACTTGAACCCACAACTAAAGGGCGACAATGGTGCATCACCTACCACTGGCCTACGTGATATACTAATTTATATAATGTTTTTTTAAATAATCTCATAAATGAATTATAAATTTATTTTTTAGAACCCTATACGATTATGATAAATATAGTATTTTTTATGTTCTATTATCTTTTAGAGTGAAAGATGAGTTTGTGGTAGAAATTAGTTAAAGGATATAACTTTACATGTCATGTATTTTTCTCTCTCTCTTATTATATTAAAAAATTAATTCTTAAAATTTTGTTAAGGGATCTTAAAACCAAAAATGTATTATCCCGATACCTTATGATTTGTTGAACTGATGATATTTTAAATCATCATAGATTGGAAGCTTTGAGGCCCTCAATTTTACACTTGTTTGGGATTGATGACCTCAATCACTCCCTATAAATATTTACATTTTTCTTCTAATTATGTGTCCCTAATTTTCATCAATGTTCTCATAATAGATATCAAAATTTGGTGGTGACTTTTCATTTCCCTTTCCCTCTTATTAAGACTAAATTTAATTAAACCAATTTCTGATGTGTGTCTTCTGCAAAGGTATTTTATATTTTTAACCTTTTTCAATTTCAAATTGTGAGGAAACAAATTATTGTAGTATGGGATAATGTAACACCCCAATATTTCATATTGCATTATATTTTCAAAGTAATTCAATAACTTGCGCAACACGCAACATCGATTTTGAGCGCACCACAACTTACCAAATTAGCCATTCAAAAAGCAGAATAGTGTAAATTGAATTTTGAATTTTATATACTATATAAAATTTTAGAATCCATATTATGTGTTTCCTAGACATAATATAAGAACAAATTCATTTTTTAGATAAAATAAGTATTTTTCCAAAAATGCAATTTTACTGCCTTTTAATGGTGAACCCTTTTTAAATCCAATATTTGAAACTTTTATATATTTAATTTGACCAAATAAACTTTTTTTTAAAATCGGGACATAAAAATTTAGTTTCTATAAATTTTTGGTGTTTTTCTGATAACTTTCTTATTTGGGAGAATAGTGAAAAATACTAAATTTTAACTGAAAACAACTTTTTTAATAAAAATAATTTATAGTGTTAAATTATAAATTTGAATGGTTTGGAAGTATAATTAGATTCTATATTTATCATTTAATACAATGTTGGTCATTATTATTAATTTCACAATTAAATTTGACATAAATACATGTCATCACTACTGGAAAAACTGCCTATACCCACGGTTCAAAACCGTGGGTATAGCCCCCAAAACCATGGGTATAGGCTATACCCACAGTTTTGGGAACCGTGGGCTGGAAAGGTGTCGGTATAGGTCCCCAACCAATACCCACAGTTTTCCAAAACTATGGGTATAGGTGTTCTTCCACCGTTTCAACGAAACATATGCAATTGCCACAATGTCAAAGGCTTTTACCCACGGTTTCAAAACCGTGGGTATAGATCCTAAAATAATGCAGGTGGCGGGTTTTGATCCCGCAACCTCTTCACTGCAAACACCATGTCTAACCACTACCCTAACATCACCTATGTGTATATATATTTATATTTATTTAAATATAGTTATATAAACTGTGGGTATAGAGGGAAAACTGTAGGTATAGGACTCTGCCAAAAAAAATTCCTTCCCGCAGAAAAAAAAGTCCCGCACACACACGGGAAACCTATACGAACAGTTTTCCATAACCATGGGTATATTTATTTTATCCCATACCTATCCCCATGTTTTTGGGGAAAACCATGGGGATAGGTACCCCTATACCCACAGTTTCTCAAAACCCTGGGTATAGGTGACTTTTCCGGACCTATCCCCACGGTTTTAGAAAACCGTGGGGATAGACCCCCCTATACCCACTGTAACACCCCGAGATTTTATGAAAAATATTATTTTAATTTCATTTATTTCTTGTGTTGTAATCTAAAACAATATTACCTTGCGCTATACGCAACACCGTATGAGCTTGCAGTATAGACAACACCATTCTTGGATCATGTTACACAAAATTTTGATAGTAGTTATTCTACGAAACATTGAGTGTATATATATATATATATTCAATGTATAAATGAAATATGGTTAGATTCTTTTATACAAAACAATGGAAGAGTCTTTCACAACACGCAACCCTGACTTGGCTTGCATTACACGCAATCGCGACGTTCCTCGATAGCGTGTGTTGTACGCAATACCAGGTTTCACTAAACAACGATATATGGTTATAATATTATTATGAACTAGCCGTTATAAATAATATCAACTACATTTTGAATTTTATAACATTATTATTCATATTACACATTTTCTAGAACATTGTATGAGAACAAAATCAATTTTTCGAGTAAAATAAGTATTTTTCAAAAAATGTAGTTTTGCCGCCTTTTGATGGAACACCCACTTTAAATCTTGTTTTTGACATGTCTATAAGTTCAATTTGACAAAATAAAATTCTTATTTGGAATTAGGACATAAAAATTTACTTTGGATAAATTTTTCATATTATTCTGATAACTTTCATATTTTAATGAATAGTAAAAACACGCTATATTTTAATTAAAAACAACTTTTTCATCGAAATAATTTATATGGTTAGATTATATTTTTAATTGGGTTAAAGTGTAATTAGAATATATTTTTACCATTTAATCCAATGTTGGTCATTGAATTAATTTCACTTGGAAATTGGATATAAATAAGTATCAATATTTTGATAGTTATTGTTTCTTAAAAAAATGCTATTTGTTTTGATAACGGGAATTAATTTTAAAATTAATTAATTCCACTTCTATGTTTTGAATTTTAAAAAATAGACATCAATTTTTAATTCAGAATATCAAATAATTCTTAGGCTGAATTTTTGGTATTTTTCTGAAAAACTGCAATTTTCGATGAATAGTGAAACCACTTAGTGGTAGTTAAAAAACTGACTTTTTCATTTAAATGAAAATTTACCACTTCTGTGAATTGAATTTCAAAAATACGAGAGACACAGTTAATATCAATGACTAAAATGTGGTTCAATGAAATGAAAATAATTTTTGGTGAATAGTAACTTTTTACTTTTTTACCACGGTTAAAAGTAAATAGGGTAATTAAGGGTAAAAATGATATTATTATTACCATAAAACATGTCCTAATTCTATTGTATAAGTTTAATTCAACCAAAAACAACCTTAGTAATAAAATATGACCATTTAGGACCACTTGGATTAGATTAGGACATTTATTATTAATTTATTTAAAGAAGGGTTAAAATAGTTAAAATCAAAGTTTAATAACTAAATCATTTTTAATATAGGGTTATAAATAATATAAATTTGACTATAAATATTAATTAGAAATATAAAAATATTTTCTACATAATTCTATTTTATTTATAGTTTTTAGACATTAAATATTTTAATTTATTTATGACACAAATATGATGCAGTAATTATCTTATTAATGAAATATTGACATAATTGATGTTATAAATACCCAAATAAATGTAATTTGAGACTTTTTATGAATTACACTAATTTTCTAGGTTAATATAACATGTTAGTATTTATTTAATTAACTTTTTTCGAACTAATAATTCTGTTATGATTTTCACAGAAATCAATTACCAAATAGTATCAAAATTGACATAAAATAGTTTTTAAAACGAATATTATATTAATAATTGTTATTTTATTCCTAAAAATATAAGGTTCGGCAAAATGACTTAGATAAGGTTATATATGTTAATAATAAACAACTAGGGGTTTGTTTAGATTTTATAGTAAGTTTATTAACCTTATAGTGTAAGAAAACAAGAAGACACGGTAAAAGTTAAATTATTTAACTTAAAGTTAAATCTAAATGATAAGGTTAAAATAGAAACCTAAACTTTTCTAAATTCTATTGGATGAGTGGATTTTGACCCATCCCCACCTTATCTTAGAAATAAATCAATTTTGATCTATTAAAAACCGAATATGACGTTATAATAAAATAACATTTTTAGTTTTTCCAAAGGTGCCCCTCTCCTCCCTTATAAAAGGGAACCTCCTCCCTCTCTTCCTCACACCACTTTGTGCCTTCAAGCTCGGCCAACCCCTGCCAAATTCTCTTCTCCACTTCCCTAGAAACATCCTAGAGGTCCTGGTCTTCTTCAAAGACCAATTTTAGTTCCCTAAAAGGATGTCTCAAAGAGGCGCTTCAAAGAAGAGGAGGTTCGGATCCATACGAAGCATATCAGACCTAAGGTATGGGATAACCTTTCCAATCTCGTTCTTATCCGAGATTGTTTATTCGTAAGTATTTACTGGGGATATTGTTATCATCCAAGTCCATGTTTTATAAAATTGTTTTCATGTATGTTTAAAGTCCTTTTTACCCATTTTTGACTTTTACTACATGGTATGTATGGAATCTTTCTTTTACGAGGTACTTTTTGACTATTCTGGAAAAAGTACGAGAAGAATGTTTTTTAACTTATACGGCACGAACGGATTTTTATGGTTTTATAAAGACTTATTTTCATGAATCTTCCTTCAAAATATTTCATGAATATTTTCAACAAAATCCTTTTCTTTTATAATTGCATGACATTTTTTGAAAAGAAAATGATTTTGAATAAGAAAGGATATTTTCCTCAAGAATTCATTTCAAGTTTTTTTATAAAAACCATTTTTCGTCTAAGATGACATTATTTCATATGTATGTTTCAAGTATAATGTCTGTATGATTTACATGGTTTCACTTTTCTTATTATGAAATGATATCCATTTCTTTTATATGGATTATGTGATGATGGAATGATGTTTATGAAACCCATTTAATTATTTGGGTTACGATGAATGATTTATGTTTATGTTGTGGAAAAAGTAAGAATGATTTCAATATGAGATGGGTGGGACCTATATATCCCTCCAATTCATTAGGTAATGATTTATATCTCATGTGATAAACATGGCTGGAATGGTAAGTTAATCCGGCTCAGTAATACAAGACTGGAACGAGGAGTGAACTCGATTCACAAAGGGACTTTGTCCACTAAGATGGTCTTGGCATCAATGCCTTGGCTACTATGGAAATCATATCATGTGCTTAATGTTTTTCCACAATTACATGTTTTATTCCCATGCTATTTTATCATGATTAATGTTTCGTTGTGATCTATGACTTATGTACTGCCATGTTTTATGTCATTGCTCAAGATTTTGATGTTTAAACATTATGTTCATGTTTTTAAGTTCAAATTTGTATGATTTGATTTATTTTATCCATTCTTACCCTTACTGAGAATTTGAGCTCACCCTTTTTATGTTTTATTTTCATCTAGGATTAAAAGAAAGGTTTTGGGTAAGGAAACAAAAAGTGGAAGATCTTTATGGGAGGTGTTGAAGATATTTCACCACGATTAGAGGATTATGTTCTATGTTTCCAAAGACACTAAACTATTACGGTCCTTGGGTTTCTGTTTTTGTTATGTATTAATTATTCCTCAAAATTAATGTAATGTCCATGTACGTCAAGCTTCAGGTCTCTACAGTTGGTATCAGAGGAAAGGTTTAGTCAACCCGTTGGAAACTAGGATGCGAAAACATTAGTGAGATCCCTAGAGATATTTCTAAGGTATGTATATGGATGTCCCTAAATATAAGTATATGTATAGGATATAGTCCTAGAACTACGATAATGATCTTAGAATTTAACCTAAGATGTTAGATATTGAGGGTACTCCCCCTTTACTATGTTGTTTTCCATAGCATGATTTTTGTCTCTCACACTATTCTTTTTGGGTTTTAGAAAATGGATGGAAACAAGATGATTCACGGTAATGGAGGATACGATGGACAATGGAATGATATTATTCATGATAAACCAAATAAAATGGTATTTGGAAGTCCAAAAATCATTATTATGCCGAATTATCAATCTCATAATATGATCAATAAACTCAAATTTGGTAAGTTTCCTGACTCGGCTAATAAGAGAAAGATGGAGTTTTATGATGATCATATAGGAAAGAAAGTTCAATTTCCCCTATGTAAATCATGTGGGAAGAGGCATCAAGGAGAATGTTTCAAAGGAACTGGAAGATGCTTTGGGTGTAGAAAAGAAGGACACAAATCCAGTAAGTGCAAAGGAAAAGGTTCAGTTAACACTATGGATGAGGATAATGGTATTGCTACGACATCAATAATGGTTAAGTGTTTTAAATGTGGAATGTACGGGCATTATGAAAACCAATTCCCTAAGGGAAAATCTCATAAAGAGAATCAGCATGGTCATATGGGTAGTATTTATGTGGATGATAATGAAGAGACTACAAATGATATGTGAAGTGAAAGAATTGTTGAAGTTCGGTCAATGGTTTAAGAAGGTAGTGGAATGATTACATGTTTATAAAGTGTAATGTTGTATAAGTAATCTCATCGTACTACGGAATAAAGAGACATCTAAGGATTGTTACACTGTTGTCTTTCCTTAAGTTTTGAAAGTATATGATGAATGGTACCAGTGACATGAAAGGTTATTCAGGTATTTTTGGAAAGTAGATGATATGCGCATAATAAAGGGATAAGGAGAAAATTAAATGTTTGATAGTATTCATGAGCTCATGACTGATATAAGGAGAAGGTCATATCATGGTTTGAGTATATAGAATTTTTTGATTTTGGTATATGGAAAGAGTTAACTTTTGACAGCATTCATGTTTTCACTAAGGTTTAATGGGTATTCATTTTTCAATAGAATACATGATTAAGGTATTCACATGATTGGAATGTGACCAACAAGATATATGGGGGATAAATGATGGTATTCACATGCTTGGTTGATGACATTTCAAGTAATCGTTTTCTTTATACTATGAGATTGGACATATGTATTTTGGATAATCCTAAATATTGGAATGAATTATGTTGGACATAAGTTAGTATTGTTTAAGGCTAGATTTTTTTTCGATATTATTTAAAATGTGGTTTTAGAAAAAGGACAACCTGTAGGACGGGCGAAAACCCATCGTGTCGGACAAGGATGTGGGAATCGAACCCACAACTGAAGTGCGACAGGCCTTTATCACCTACCGCTAGCCTACAAGAAGTCCCTATTTAGTAGAAACTATTTTTATTATATTAAGAAGTATGATATATGAAGTATAAGTCCATTTTAGGAACCATATATGATTAATCTCACAATATATGGACTTATGTATTTTTGATAACTTTTCTAACATTTTGTTTGAGACAGATGGAATGACCCATCATTCTATCACATGATCTGCTAACACTTCACGAATGAAAAATTCAACTTCATTTCTTTAAGAGATGAAGTGTAAATTGTCCAAAGAATGATCAATGGTGAGATTGTACCAAAATCACGAAATTATTTCTTCTAATTCCAATTTTATCAACTTTAGGGAAATGATCTTGAAAACCAAAAATGTTGTCCTAGTGTCCTTATATCCGATGAATCAGATGGTACCTTAGATCGTCACAAATCTACGGCTTTTTGATTGATGGATTTTTATAGCCATGTTCTCTACCACTCTCCATTAGAACTTGATGGTTAGATTTTTCTTCCATATCCATATTTTCACCTATGTTCTCCTATATGGAAACCCAGTGATGAGTTACTTTGGGTAATCATTACATTTCATACTTTAGTTTTTAAAATTAAGTTTTAGTATTCTTTTTTACGGTGTGGGTTTCTATAAATAGTAAACGATTTATAACCCCGATGAATTTTGAGGGAGAAATTCATTTTAAGGGGGTAGAATGTAACACCCCGAGATTTTATGAAGAAATTTCTTTTAATTTCATTGATGTCTTGTGTTGTAAGCTACAACAAGATTACCTTGTGCTATACGCAACACCGTATGAGCTTGCAGTATACACAACACTATTATTGGATCATGTTACACACAATTTTGATAGTAGTTATTCTACGAAACATTGAGTGTATATATATACATATATTCAATGTATAAATGAAATATGGTTTGATTCTGTTATACGAAACAATTGAGGAGTCTTGCACAACATGCAACCCTGACATGGCTTGCATTACACGCAATCGTGACCTTCCTCGATAGCGTGTGTTGTACGCAATACCAGGTTTCACTAAACAACAATATATGGTTATAATATTATTATGGACTAGCCTTTATGAATAGTATCAACTATATTTTGAATTTTATAACATTATTATTTACCAAACACATTTTCTAGAATATGGTATGAGAAAAAAATCAATTTTTCGAGTAAAATAAGTATTTTTTAAAAAATGTAGTTTTGCCGCCTTTTGATGGCGCACCCACATAAAATCTTGTTTTTGACATGTATATAAGTTCAATTTGACAAAATAAAATTCTTCTTTGGAATCAGGACATAAAAATTTACTTTGGATAAATTTTTCATATTATTCTGATAACTTTCATATTTTAATGAATAGTAAAAACACGCTATATTTTAATTAAAAACAACTTTTTTCATCACAATAATTTTTATGGTTATATTGTATTTTTAATTGGGTTAAAATTTTAATTAGAATATATTTTTACCATTTAATCCAATGTTGTTCATTGGAATTAATTTCACTTGGAAATTGGATATAAACAAGTATCAATCTTTTGATAGTTATCGTTTCTAAAAAAACGCTATTTGTTTTGATAACGGGAATTAATTTTAAAATTAATTAATTCCACTTCTATGTTTTGAATTTGGAAAAATAGACATCAATTTTGAATTCAAAATATCAAATAATTCTTAGGCTGAATTTTTTGTATTTTTCTGAAAAACTGCAATTTTCGATGAATAGTGAAACCACTTAGTGGTAGTTAAAAAACTGACTTTTTCATTTAAATGAAAATTTACCACTTATGTGAATTGAATTTAGAAAATCCGAGAGACACGGTTAATATCAAGGAATAAAATGTGGTTCAATGAGATGAAAATAATTTTTGGTGAATAGTAACTTTTTACTTTTTTTACCATAGTTAAAAGTAAATAGGGTAATTAAGGGTAAAAATGATATTATTATTACCCTAACACATATCATAATTCAATTGGATAAGTTTAATTCGACCAAAAACAACCTTAGGAATAAAATATGACCATTTAGTCCCACTTGGATTATATTAGGACATTTATTATTAATTTATTTAAAGAAGGGTTAAAATAGTTAAAATCAATGTTTAATAACTAAATAATTTTTAATATAGGGTTATAAATAAGATAAATTAGACTATAAATATTCATTAGAAATATAAAAAGATTTCATACATAATGATATTTTATTTATAATTTTTAGACATTAAATAGGTTAATTTATTTATGACACAAATATGATGTAGTAATTATCTTATTAATGAAATATTGACATAATTGATGTTATAAATACCCAAATAAATGCAATTTGAGACTTTTTAGGAATTCCACTAATTTTCTAGGTTAATATTACATGTTAGTACTGATTTAATTAACTTTTTTAGAACTAATCATTCTGTTATAATTTTTACAAAAATCAATTACCAAATAGTGTCAAAATTGACATAAAATAGTTTTCAAAACAAATATTATATTATTAATTGTTATTTTATTTTTAAAAAACTAAGGTTTGTCCAAATGACTTAGATAAGGTTATATATATTAATAATAAACAACTTGGGGTTCTTTTGTCTTATTATAGTAAGTTTATTAACCTTATAGTGTAAGAAAACAAGAAAACACAGTAAAAGTTAAATTATTTAACTTAAAGTTAAATCTAAATGATAAGGTTCAAATAGAAACCTAAACTTGTATAAATTATATTCGATGAGAGTATTTCAAACCATCCCCAACTTAGCTTCTAAATAAATCAATTTGGAGATATTAAAAACCGAATATGACTTTATAATAAAATAATATTTTTAGTTTTTTCAAAGGTGCCCCTCTCCTCCCTTATAAAAGTGAACCTCCTCCCTCTCTTCCTCATACCACTTTGAGCCTTCAATATTGTCCAAACCCTACCAAATTCTCTTCTCCACTTCCCTAGAAACATCCTAGAGGTCCTGGTCTTCTTCAAATACCAATTATAGTTCCCTAAAAGGAGGTCTCAAAGAGGCGCTTCAAAGAAGAGGAGGTTCGGATCCATACGAAGCATATCAGACCTAAGGTAAGGGATAACCTTTCCAATCTCATTCTTATCCAATATTGTTTATTCGTAAGTATTTACTGGGGCTATTTTTATCATCTAATTACATGTTTTCTAAAAGTGTTTTGATGTAAGTTTAAAGTCCTTTTTACCCATTTTTGACTTTTACTACATGGTATGTATGAAATCTTTTTTTACGAGGTACTTTTTGACTTTTTTGGAAAAAGTACAAGAAGAATGTTTTTTTAACTTATACGGCATGAACATATTTTTACGGTTTTATAAAGCCATATTTTCATGAAGCTTCCGTCAAAATATTTCATGAATATTTTCAACAAAATCTTTTTCTTTTAAAATTACATGACATTTTTTGAAAAGAAAATGATTTTGAAGAAGAAAGGATATTTTCCTCAAGAATTCATTTCAATTGTTTTATCAAAACCATTTTTCATCTAAGATGACATTATTTCATATGTATGTTTCAAGTATAATGTCTCTATGATTTACATGGTTTCACTTTTCTTATTATGAAATGATTCCCATTTCTTTTATATGGATTATGTGATGATGGAAGGATGTTTATGAAACCCATTTAATTCATTGGGTTATGATGAATGATTTATGTTTATGTTGTGGAACAAGTAATAATGATTTCGTTATGAGATGGGTGGGACCTATATATCCCTCCAATGCATTGGGTAAAGATTTATATCTCATGAGATAGACATGGCTGGAACGGTAAGTTAATCCGGTTCAGTAATACAGGACTGGAACAAGGAGTGAACTCGATTCCGAAAGGGACTTTGTCCACTAAGATGGTCTTAGAAGAAATTCCTTGTCTACTATGGAAATAATATCATGTGCTTAATGTTTTTCCACAATTACATGTTTTATTCCCATGTTATTTTATCATGATTAATGTTTATTTGTGATCTATGCCTTATGTACTGCCATGTTTTATGTTGTTTCTAAAGATTATGATGTTTAAACATTATGTTCATGTTTTTAAGTTCAAATGTGTATGATTTGTTTTATTTTATCCATGCTTACCCTTACTGAGCATTTGAGCTCACCCTTTTTATGTTTTATTTTCCCCCAAGATTAAAAGAAAGGTTTTAGGTAAGGAAACAAAAAGCGGAAGATCTTTATGGGAGATGTTGAAGATATTTCACCACAATTAGAAGATTATGTTCCATGTTTCCTAAGACACTAAACTATTACAGTCCTTGTGTGTCTATTTTTGTTATGTATTAATTATTCCGCAAAAAAATGTAATGTCCATGTACGTCAAGAATCGGGTCTCTACACCCACAGTTTTGGAGAACCATGGGTATAGGTCTTGAAAATTTACTTATTCCCATGGTTTTCAAAAACCATGGGTATAGGGGTACCTATCCCCACGGTTTTGGGGAAAACCATGTGGATTGGTCCATTTTCCAGTAGTGCATTCTTTTGAGAGTTTTTACTTTTTTTAAAACACGCTTTTTAGTTTTGACAACGGGAAATAATTTTAAATTAATAAATGGAACTTCTATTTTTTTAATTTGGTGAAATAGACTACCTTTTTGAATTTAAAATATCAAAATTAGATTAGGGTGAATGTTTGGTATTTTTCTGAAAACGTTCAGTTTGCGATGAATAGAGAAAAATACAAAATTTTAATTAAAAACAACTTTTTTAATCAAGATAATTTATAGTTATAAACTATACTATTGAGTAGTTTTAAAGTATAATTAGATTATTTTTTTACCATTTAATCCAATTTTGGTCATTGGATGTAATTTCACATTTAAACTGGACATAAACAACTTTCAATATTTTGATAGTTATTATTTCTTAAAAACACGCCTTTTGTTTTGACAACGAGAATTAATTTTAAATTAATTTCTGCCACTTATTTATTTTTAATTTGGAAAAATGGATTCCATATTTGTAATCAGTAGGTACAAATTGTGTAAATAGGTAACTTTTATTTTTATACATTATAAATAATTACTTTGGTAAATATTTTATTTACCATGGTTAAAGGGTAAATCCGGTAAATAAAGGTAAACAAATATTATTATTAAAATACGAAATTACCCTAAAATGTGTCCTAACCCTATTGGATGATACATGTCCGACCATGGACATATTTGGGTAGATTTTGGGACCTCATGGAGCCACATGTGAGTGATAATGACACTTTATATTAATTAAGTTAAAGTAAACACAAAAATGACATAAGCATATATCTTTTAGTAAAACAATTTTTATATAGGGTTATATATTTTATCTCTTCGACTATAAATATTAATTATAACTCTAAAAATATTTCCTATATAATTTAATTTATTTATTATTTTTAGAAATTGAATAATTAAATTTATTTATGACAAAATGATGATGCAGTATTTTCCTTATTAAGGAAAAGATCAAATAAATGATTTTATAAATACAAATATGAATATAATTTTAAAGTTTTGATTCCATACACAACTTTTATAGGTGACTATTACTTGTTAGGGTTGATTAAATTTATTTATTTATAATTAATAATTTTTTTAGGACTTTAACAAAAATCAATTATTAAATAATCTCAAAATTGACATAAATGAGTTTTTAAAAGACATACAATATTATTGGTTGATATAATAATATTAAAAATATAAGGGTTGGAAAAAAGACTTATATAATGATAATTGTATCATTCATGAACCAATTGGGGTTCTCTTGTAAGTATATAGTATGTTTATTAACTATATAATATAAAAATAAAAAGAGACATGGTAAATGTCAAACTATTTAACAAAGAGTTAGATTTAAAAGATAAGGTTCATATGGTGACTCAAACCTGTCTAAAACCTATTTTTTTAGTGGTTTTCGACCCATCCTCACCTTATACTTTAAAAAATTAATTTTTATCCATTTTAAACTGAAAATTATTTTATTATAAAATAATATTTCTAGCTTTTCCTATGGTGCCCCTCACCCCTCTTATAAAAAGGCACTTCCCCTTCCCTCAAATTCACATATTCAAAGCCTTTTGGCTCAGCAAACCCCTGCCCGGATATCCTACCAACTATACTAACTTCATCCTAGAGGCCTTCCTTTGGTCAGAAAGCCAACATAAGGAGCCTTTTGATCAAATCAAAAGATAGAACCCGAAGAAGAGGTAATGATTTCACCACCCTCTTTCAAGTTTTTTTCTTCTTCCACTTAATTTTTCTTTGTTATTACCATACCCAAATAGTAAATCCAATACCTTATATATACTGTGATGTTATTATAAATATGGAACAACCATATTCATTATTCTATCCATCCTATGAATGATAATGTCACCATGCGTGTGTATGTAAGGCTTACCATCTCCATGTCGTGGTGTAATTTGTTTTTCAACAATATTTTATTTGGATGGATATAATGATGAGTAATATGTATTTAAATAACTAAAATAACATGATAATGTCTCTTTTAAATTAATATACCATCCAATTTCACACCTTTAAGGAAATGATATTGTCGGTCGTGCGTACGTACGGATTACCGACTCCACGACGTGATGAAATTCATTTCCACGTTCACCATTTATCGATGATTATAAAAATATATATTACTAATAAGTATGTAGTATATGAAATAATAATTATAATGGATATATATATATATATATATGTACTTACATATCTCTTACTTATGTTCAATATGATATGAAAACAGAAACAACATTTATGCCTAAGTACGGCCTACCATCTCCATAAACGGTGTTTTCCATTTCAAATATCTATCTATTATAAATATTTATATTATAAATATATATGATATATAAGTCAAGGTTTATATTCTGGAAGTATTTGAACCATTATCTAAATGATACGATCAAGAATAACAAGTTAAAACACGTACGATAAAGAAAGTGATTATTACCTGAAATGTTAATTTAACATGGAAATCATTATTAAATGGGTAATATAAAGTCATAAATGAATCATGTATGATATAATAAATATAAATTTGGTTCTAGTATAATTTAATAACATACTATGGTCATTATACAGGAGGTTAAACTTACCCTTGACCAAAGAAAAGAGCAAGGTAAGGGTTAATTTCACAATCACTTTATTATCCGAGGTTTTTTTTACGTAAGTATCTACTAGTACAAATTTATTATCAATGGACATGTTTCATGAAAGAGTTTTCAAAGGGATTATTTTAAGGGAATTTTTACTAAAACAACATTTCAAATGTTTTAAATATTTATTCTTCTAAATCATTCTCATAAATGTCCATGTTTTCAAAATGGTTTTTAAGGATTTATTTATATGGACATGAATGTTTTTAAAATGTTAATTACTTTCAAAAGTTCCAAAGTGGTATGGGACACTTTGATTCAAAAATGTATTTAAATGTATTCCTTTCTAAATTGTGTGACTTTTAAATGTTTTTATGAAAAACAGATATTTCTCACAAAGAGTTCTACAAATTATTTTCATCTGTATCAACATCCTTTAATGGATTTTCAACTTGTTTGAAGTTGATTTATTATGATACAAATCTTCCAAATTGTATTGAAGGTTGTGCGATATGTTTGAATATGGATGTGTTATTTTTATACCATCCATGGTTTATGGATAATTTATTGACATTTCGTATGACAGTTTTAATACGAATGATTATGTCATTTTTAAACATTTCTATATGAGGAATGCATTAGACTTAGTAAGTGACGGGTGGAGACCGCTATAGATCCTCGATGCATCGGTAGGTATCATGAGACAAACTAGTGTCTTGGCACAATCCCTTGATAAAATCTTATTTGTAGTCTTCACACAAGGCCTTGACTATGTGGTTATGAAAGTCTGACATTATGCATTCCATCATTATGAAAGTGGCTATTGATATTGCATGTGATTATTCGACTAGTTGAATATCCATGTGAATAATTAAATTTAATTATTTTGATTTTATTTTTTCCATATTATTCTGAATTTCAAGTTTAAAGATCTTTTGTTTTAGTCTTATACATTGCCTTAAATGTTTATGCTTATTTATGAAAGTTTCTGCTATATTGTTATCCTTACTGAGCAACTGAGCTCACCCCTTTCTATGTTTTATTTTTCCTTGGATGAAATGAAGTATATTATGATTAACCTATAGGGATATTCTAGGGGATCTCAGTGTTGTCTATGGAAACATTTTTTTTGTAGTTTTCCATTTTATGATGTAATGTAAACCTTATGAATGTATCCAATTCTTACAAGGCTACTAAACTAATCGGTCTTTCGAGACTTGATCTTTTGTGATCATGCCAATGTTATGTAATAATGCACCGACTCTGGGTAAATAGGGTCGGGGTGTTACAAGATGTCCATTTGAAGTACCTTCTACAGTTCTACAATCATTGGAATGAGACTGTACTTTTGAGATACTCTACATGATTTTTGGAGAATGTTTTAGTTCTGCCAGGTTGGATTAAACTCAAATCCAACTATGCCCTTGGTACAAAAATGCCTATAACTCCCAGAACGGGCGTCAGATAGACGATCCGTCTATTACATTGGAACCCTTACGACGTGGTGGTCCTTAGGGTTACTCCTTTGTGGAACTTTGTGGTAGAGGAGGCATGATCAATATGTTGAGGACCAGATATTATGAAACACAAGCACACCGGGTGTGGGGAATCCTGTGGCTGGCTATCAATTCTAGTGACCCTATTTGGATCAGTATTATAGAGACTCTGGGTGGATCAATAGTGCACGACCCAATGAGGACCAACCTTAGAGCATCCTGTCATGGATCGACAACATATGATCTTGTGTGGGTCAACTACAGAGCCTCTCAACAGAATTAGATGACCTTGCCTTATGACTAATCATCTATATTTATGTACAAAGGTTATATACCTAGTTTGAGCTGAGTCTTTTTCTTTGTGCTTTATGATTGATATCATGCTTTGTGGTTTTTCCTTTGTCGAATTCTGAGAGACCTTTGTGGGTCTCTAGGTCCCTACTAGGTATTTTTATACTCATCCATGCATGGGCTTCTCCAGCACTTTGTGGTTCCTTGTGAAGATGATGAGTAGCTCGACTGAGACTATAGGGGCCAAGAATAGGTGGTACAGAGCGGTGACCAGTTTATGTGGAGAGATGTGGAGATGAGTTGTACCTACCCTTCAGGTAGTATCCTTGGTGGATGACATCTAGAGTTATTTTCTGTTTTCTATTTTCTATTTTCTGTTGTAGTTGTAACTTTTCAGTTGGGCTGGTATTCCAGTCCCCTTTACTTTCAGTACACACTTTTACTATAACCATTTTATTTTGTGGTTTCATCTTGTTGAGTTCTTGGACTATGTGTTTGTAAAGGTTCAAAGGCAATGCCTTCCCATTTTAGAGATATTCCTTTCTGGTGCTAGTCGCGAACCCTTGACCTATGGAAGGCGGGCTTGGGGTAGACATGGCATGGGATCTAGGGGATGGGCTGTGAAATTCATGATGTTCTTGTTGAACTTTCTGAGATTCTTCAACTTCCACTTGTCCCACACCAACAACCACTTCATCATCAGAAAACTCAACAATTTTATTAGTTTCAAGACATGGATCTACTATATCCACTGGTCTAATAATATATTTTACAATGTTAAATATTTCATAATACTTCTCTAATTCAGTCACCCATTCTTTCTTCTAGGGGTTCAAATTAACTCTCATGTGACTACAAATCCTTTGAGTTTGGCATGTACCATCTGAAAGAGTTATCGTTTACTCACTCTTAAGCGTTACAACATTATACACTAATAAGGTTGATATGAGTTTTAGGTAAGGCAAAGAATTTTTTTTTGAAGAATTCATACATAACTCATACATGTGCCTCGTCACATACCTTTCCATATTGATATGAATTTCATTTTTCATTGAAAAATATGAAGTAAAAATCATGTTTCCTTAGAATACTAAACTATCACTTCATTTGATAAATCATATGCTCTATGAACTTATATAATATCCTTTAATCACCATTTATCTCTACATTAGTTGGTATTCATGGTGTCCCATTCCTAGTCAGCTCTTCTAGAGGACTTTGAAACTCAAAATGAGCATAATATACTAGATATTATCTTTAAAAATATTCTAATCCTCCACTATGTGATACTCTTGAGATTTTCTCCCATCACATTGAAAAAAATTATAAACTTTTCCAATTTATCATTTTCTTATTGAATTTTATTTTCTATCCAGATATAAATTCCAAAAATTCATAAAACTATATAGCCATATTTAATTAAAATGGAATAATATTATCCTTGATCCAATAATCCCATCCTTGAATGTTAACAGACTTACACACTAGATATTTTCTCAATAAAATCCACCAAGAATATATTTCATTATTTATATATATTTTATGATCAAATAGATTTTTATTAGGTAGCATTATGATTTTTCTCATTCTAGATTCCATTTTCTTTGATTTCTTTATAGGAGGATATTAGGCAGGAATAGGAGAATCAACAACATCCTTCCTCCATAGAATTTCCTAATTTCAATTTAAACTCACAAGGTTTAGATACAAATGATATATTTGTGACATTAAATTTCATGTTGGAATGAATGATATTACAAAAAAGGGTCTTGATTGCAAGTGAGGTGATGAAATGAAGAAAGAGGTTTTATGATAGAGATGAGTGTCTATTTAAATTATGTTTAGAATTTAAAATTTTGATAATTTAGTGACAAATTAATAATAAAATTTATAGAAAATACTACATAAAATAATTTACTCAAAATCCAATTTAGAAATATTCATAGTAGGTATACTAACAGTGTTCTCATTGTAGCTTAGATGGCATAGTAGGTATACTAACTGTATAAGTAACATTCCACTATAACTATAGTGGCCATATGATTGATATTCCACATTTGTTATAGTGATGATGTGATTTAAATTCCATGGTAGGTATAATGACCATATGACCAGTTGTTCATGGTAGGTATACTAACCATGTGAACTAGAAGTCACACTTACTTAACCAACCATGTGAAATAAAATCCATAGTATCTTCAAGAAAAAGAATCATAAATATGAGTTAATATTTTCTAATAAGAATTTAAATAACTAGAAATGTTAAAACATATTTTAAATAAGTATTCATAGTTTACCATACCTAATTCATGTCCAATATAATTCATTTTATCAATATTAAATGTATTTTTAGATATATTAGCAAGCTAATGTTTAGTACCATTGAATTAAAGATTTATATCACATTTTGGAAAATAGTATCTCAAAAATTGATGTTTTGTATCAATGTGTTTTGTCCTTGAATGTGATACATGATTCTTGGAGTTATTTATTTCACTTTTACTATCATAATTTATTATGACATATAGAAATTGATATCTATAGTCTAGAAATATGTGTTTCATCCATATAATCTATGCACAACAACTTTCTATAGCTATATACTCACCTTAATTAGTGGAAAGTTCAACCGAGTTATTCTTTTTGTTACAACAAGAATCTATGTACTTTTCCAAAAGGTGATATGTTTTAGATGTTTTTTATTAAACTCACAACCACCAAAATATGTATCTAAATAACTTATTGAATTAAATGAATTCCCTATATAATAAAATTTTCCAAATTTGGTTGTATTTTTATATAATTTAAATATTATTTTCATTGAAATTAAATTTTATTCTTTTGGAATATATTGAAAACATGCATGCATGAACAAACTAAACATAATATTTTGTCAACTATAAGTTATGTATAGAAAAATTCCAATTATACCTCTATAAGTGGTTTGATCCACTAGTTTCCAAGATTAATTAAGATCTGTTTTACAACCTGTACTCATGGGAGTGTCACATACATTAATACTATCCATGCCAAGACATTTTTAATGATCCTTAGAGTAATAAATTTTGTTTAAAATAATTACTTTCTTATTTGAAAAAATTTAAAATCCAAGAAGGAATTTTAACTCACCCAACAAATTATTTTCAAATTCATTTCACATTATTTTTGAAAATTCAGTAAAAAGGTATTTTTGGATGATCCAAAAATCTTATCATCAATATATATTTTTACTACTAAAACATTTTTTTAAATTATTTTATTAAAAAAATTATTTTCAGCTATTACAATTGAAAAATATTTAAGAATTAAAAATGAGTGGCTGCTATGATACAAAGCACTAGGATATTATTTTAAACTATATAAATATTCTATTAATTCCAATACATGATTTGGAAAAATTATCTTTCAAAATATATGATTTTTAAAAATTACTGAATTATATATCCATTTAACAAAGAAATTTTTACATCCATTTAATATAATTTGAAATCTAAATGTGCTGCATTGGCGAGAAACACTCTAATATATTCAGGTCTAGATAATGATTTAAAGGTTTTTTCATAGTCAATACCTTCATCATTCCTGTGCCATTATGAAACTAGTATTAATTTATTTATAATTATAGTGCATGACTCATCTACCTTATTCCTAAACACCATTTAAGATCGATGGTCAGAATGTAAAAAGATATTTCTATTAATTCCCAAAATTTATTTTTTTCACATATGTTCAATTATTATTTCATTTTTATTATCCATAATTCAACATCAATTTCTTCTGTGATTTTATTATCTTCATGATGTGACAAGAAATATTAGTGATAAAAATCTTTATGACAACCTGATTTCTAAGAGAAGCTCTAGTTTGTGTTTCTCTATATAGATCACCTACAACCAAATACAAGAGAATATATCTAAGAGTCCTAATGGTTATAGGGATATAATTATTTTTTGATTCATTTTGTTATAAAGTATTTGGTTTAAACATTTCATCAAAATCGAGTGATTTCTCTAGAGAAGGTTTCAGAGAATTATCACTAGATTTTTCATTAATATCTAAACTATAAAGGTCATCCTCATGGTTTTTTAAATTTTTCTTTGGATCATGTGTATCTATTTCATAAATATTGGAATGTATATATTCTTACACAATTTTTATTATTTTTGGGAATAACCTTTATGATTTACTAGATGTTGAATATCCAAGAAAAATTCATTTATTGCATTTGGATGAAATTTTTTATAAATTCACCTTTGTATTGGTTATAAAGACTTTATAACCAAAAAATCTAAAGTAATTAACTTATTTTCTACCATTCCATAACTCATATGGGGTTTTCTTTAAAACTGGTATGATAAAAACTCTATTAATAATATATCAAGATGTATTCACAATCTCTTTCCAAAAGTAAACAAGTAAATCATATTCATGAAGTATAGTATTAGAAATATCCTAAATGGTTTTCTTCCTTATTTATACTACACTAGTCTATTAGGGGGTCCCATGAGATGAAAATTTATAATTATATCCATTTTGGAGTCATAGTGATTTGAAATATTGATTTTCAAACTCATAACCTTGATCAATTCTTAATGACTTAATAGTATATCTGCTAAAGCTTTCAATAAATTTTTATATTTTGAAGAATAAGAGGAAGATTCAATTTTATGAGTTATAAAGAATAATCAGGTGTTTATAGAAAATAAATATAATAGAACAAAATCATAGTAAGTCCCATTTAATATAGAAACACTAGAGTGTCTAAACAAGTCCATTTGAACCAACTTTATGGGATGAGAAGTTCAAACTTATTTCTTTGATTTGAATGAAATTTTATGTTTCTTCACGTTTTGACATGGGTTACATAATTTGAATTTTAGGATTTCTAATTTAGGTATATAATTGAATAATTCTTTCCTAGTTAGCTTTATTGGTGAGTGAAGGTGGTAGTGGCATAGTCAGGTATTCAAAATCCACAAATATTTCTTAAATTCTCTTAAAAAATAAATATTTGAAGAAAATAATGAATTTAAATCAACAGCATAAACAATATCATTACATAAAGAAATAAAAAAAATACATAGGATCATAAATTTTACAAGAATTATTTTTAAAATTTACATGATAATCATTATCACATAACTATTAGATTATAAGTATATCATATTTTAATCCATCTATAAATAATAATTTAGATAAAAAACAATACTAGAGTTACTGATTTTACTAAGTACAATTATCTCCCCTTTGGTGTTTTCACCAAATGTGACATGTCCACCATCTATATGGATGAGGTTATTGACGATTTAGTATCCCCTTGTAATGTGTCTAGAACATAAATTATCCAAATACCATATGTTTTTACTTGTACTCTTCAAGTAGGATTCCTACAACATCATTTAAAATATAATTGATGATGGTACCCATATTTTCTTAGGTTTTGAAATGTTTGATATAAAATATTTATGAATACAAAGTTGTTTAATCAGTTTCCCATAAAGATACATTATACATTTATAAATAAATAAATTTTTAGGTCCAAAATTATAAGAACAATATACCAAAATAATAATAATAAATTGGTTTTTATGAATCTTCCTCTATCAGGGTTGGTAGCCAATATCAGGGGTATATAAGGGTGTTGTTTGTTTTATAAGCATCATTATAATTGTTTCTATACCATTTATTAACCTTTATAAATAATTATTATGTTTTTAATTAGAAATCTGTAATTTATTGTTTTCCTTTAATAGTTGACCATTTTTTCCTTTTCTATAACAAAATCAGATTTAAAATGAACTGTTAGACTGTGATGTTTCTTTATAATTTTATATTTATCCTTAAGATAATTAAATATCTCTTTCATAATATTGTAGTACAAAAATAGATCATTATTGGATATATTTTCTTTAGTTTTTTCATTATCAATAATATTTGAAATATGTTTAGGATATGTAAGAACATGATTTTCCTAAAAAACATGTTAGCCCAATCATTATTTTCTTCTCTCCTCTAGTCAGAGTCTCTTAAACTATATTCAAAGGCACTCCAGGAGGATTTTATATAATTTTTATAATTTTTAACCTTGTCCTTACATTTTATTATATTTAATTTTGGAAAACACTACCAAGATTTTTCCTTTCCTTCTTCACTCATAACATGTTATCTCAATAATGGAATCGTCATTTTTTCATTATTTCCTCTAATTTCATTTTCTATTATAATTACCTACATAGTTAATATTTTTGATGAATTTATTCTTTTTGTTTAATTTCTGAAATTTCCTTGCTAAATGATCCATTTCCTCATATCTGGGTGAGGTTTATTCTTCATCACTTGAACTATCAACTTCGATCTTCTCTTTTATTTTTGAGTCATATGTTCTGAATGCTATTGATTTTATCTTTGGTTTATCTTCATCTTTTTAAACTTTTAATTCCTCCTCATAGATTCTAATATTTACAATAATATCATTTACTAGAAAACTATTTTGTCCATAGGATTATCTGATAGAAACAAATGTTCCTCTCTACCTACTAGGTAGACATCTCTGAAGTCACATCACTTAATCATTGTCTAATTTTTTTTAACAAGTGCATCCATCATGATCACAATCTCATTAAACCTAAGATACATTTAAATAATGGATTTTTTATGTTTCATCTTGAATGTATCCTATTTAGTAATATAATTATTTAACTGCATCTCTTTAATATTTTTGTTTACCTCATGACATATAGCAAGAGCATCCCAAATTTAAAATGTAATAGAATAAGAATATAATTTATTAAATTCAATTTCTCTGAAAAAAAATATAATTCTTTAATTTATTTTTAGTTTTAGTCATATGAGTCCTTAGTTACATCTCTCCATTCAACTCTTGTATCTTGGAGTTTTTCATATTTTTCCTTGATAACAGTCCAAATATCAAATCTCATACCCTCAATAAGAATTTTCATCTTGATCTTATATTTTGTATAATTAGTTCCATTAAAATAAGGAGGCTAATTAATGGTATTTCCTTCTTATATATTATTATCCATAAATGAAAAAATTTAGATTTAACCGAAATTTTAGGGTCTTTTGGTAAAACAAGATCATAGTCAAAAGTAATTTGAAATGCTCTGATACAAAATGTTGGTCCTATTGGACAAATCAAGAGTGGGTTGAATTGAGTTTCCAATTAAAAAATCCATTTAATAATTTTCATACATTAATCCCCAATTTTAATAAAAACACATAGTTAACAAATACTATATAATTATATAATTTTTTATTTATAGAATATTCTAAAATGATCAATCATAGATCTGTTAAAAAGAATTTTGAAAATTTATTAAATTTTAAAGATAATTTAATCGAATCAAACACTATAAAAAAAATTTAAAGTAAAATATCATATTAAATTATTGTAATATAGTTTAAAAAATAAAAATTGGTTTGTTTTAAAATAGTGAAAACAGAACAAGAAAATCACATAGTGAAATTTAAACAATGGGTTCAGTCTCAGGCGGAGACATAGTCATATCCACTTGGAAATCACCTGTTACTAAGAATTTTATTATAAAATAAATTGATCCACATCCTAGATCAAGTTTTAATAACAAATATAAATAAATATTCCATTCTATTCAATAGCCTCTTCCATAGTTCTTTATGGGAGAAAAGGAGTTTAGGTCACATACGACCTCTTCTATAGTTATACATGAGATAAAAAATAAAATAATTAAAAGTGAGTGTCAATAAATCTCTATTTCAGTACAATAGAATATATTTATAGATAAATAGGTTAAAACAAAAATATATCTCAAAAGTTTAGCTAAAGAGGAAAGAGAAAATAATAGAGATATTAAATATTTGATTCGGCTTAATCATATCACATTTGGTTGTTCAGGAACCATTGAATTTTTCTTTTTAAATGTATCATCTATGTTTTAACTGAAGGTTCAAGAAAAAAGAGTGTTGTAAAGTGTCTTGAATGAGTCCTTTATGATTCATATCCATGTGTGTATTCCTATGTTATTATATATGTGTCACTCTCCCATAAAATTTAATTTTTTAAATATTGGTTCATATTATTATAAGAAAACTCCATATCAAATTATTTATTGGAGAACACTCATTATATCTGAAAATACATTGATGGTCTAATTAATTCTTCTAAAAGCATCTATTGGATATTGGAAGGTGATCCACTACTTAACAGAGACACTATTAGTATACTTTCACATTTTCATGGTCACTTTATTCCATGGTTACTTTGGATGTTTGGTTGGAATAATGACCAAGCATATAAAATATAAAAAATAAATTCATTACTTCATGTGGTAGGTACTTTTCTTCTCACAGTAGTTACATCAATTCATGTGGTAGGTACTTTTCTTCTTGTGGTAACTAAAATTACACACATGGATAGCATATTACATGGAAAATATTTACTTACCTTTTTATGGTTACTATATTTATTCATGAGGTGGGTAGTCTCCTTTATTTAATCACTTAATTGGTTTTCATGATATCTTCTTTTATTCTTACGGTAGGTTCGGTTGTTCATGTGGTAAGATTAGTACACTTATAGTAAGTTTAAATTAAAATCATGGTTAGTAAAAGATATATAGAATTGGTGCATGGTAGGTAGTCTATTCATGCATTTAGTACTACATGGTTATGTGACCTTCATGATCAATACAATTTTTTCATGTGGTGGGTATGCACAGCAAGTTCTAGACATAACCATTTTTCATATTTGGAAAGAAAAACAGTTGACTAACATAAAACATGAAATTCATTAATAAAATTATAAACATGATTGTTATTCATTAAAATAATTAGGTTCTAGTTTAATCCAACACTTTCCTTGAGAGTGACTTCCCATTATTAAAAAAATATGGGTATTTACAAAAATGTTAACCCATTTCAATTACAAAAGGGTATCTCCTATAATTATGTCCATTCATACCAAAAACCACTAATTTCAACCCAAAATATACCCAAAACACTCCTAAATACTCATATCCACTATAAAGAGGTACCAATATTCTCAAAATAACATCCGTCAATAGTTTAACTCCCTTACTAATGGAGACAATCCATGAAGTGAGGTATAAATTTATAACTGCTCCTTTATCATTTTTGTTTCTTTATGTAAAATTTCACACCCCAAAACTCCATTAAACCATTTTAAAATGATAAAATTGGTATCATTAGTATACATAGATGTTATTATAATGATGGTACAAGTCTTTATAACATTTTATCTTTTCCATTAAAAAACATAAAACATGTGAATGTGAAGACTACTACCTCCACGAAGTGACGGGTTTGTTTTCATTCACCAAAAAAATGGATAGTTATAAAGTTAATTTAATGTATAATTAAAATATTTTTGACTTATTTAATATTCTAAAATTATAAACCATATTACTCCTCTATACCCTTCTATGAAAATGAAATAATCATCTATGCATACTTGCAGACTACCACCTCCATGTATAGATATATTTTTTTCCATTAAAAAAATTCATAGATGATTCTAAGAATGGTTTTAATAGATAAATACTATGTTTATGAAATGAATAATTTTTTAATAAAAATTTAATAACCTGTTAGTGATATGAATAATAAAAAATCATTATAAAATTAACCATCTTAAAAAAGAAAACTAAGAAAGAAGAACAATTTTTTCATATTATGTAAGTGTTTTCTATCCATTATTTCTTATCCAAATTATTTATAATTATAATATATCACACTAATTAATACTAAATAAGATCATTATTACTTTATTAAAATGATATTAAAACTATATATCTTCATAATCATCCATTATTTAGGGTATGTTCCTACTTGATTCAGTTTAACTACCTACATGGGAAATGTAATATATTAATATCATGGGTAAAAATGAGAATATAATTTTTGGTAATATATATTATAAATAAGTAAATAATTTTTTTAGTTATATAATGAAAATATAAATATTTAAATCGTTATTTAAGAAAACACCATTCATTCGCTATGAATGATCAAAACAAGCTCATTGCCAGATCCATCGTTAAAGGATTGTAAACAATAATCCAATAGAATGAAATTATTACTTTATAAATAATTATATAGAATATTGTTTTAGCTATAATTTTTTAATAATGACGTACATCAGGAGAATAAAAAATAACGACACCACTATTACAAAACTTGTACAAAAAGATCAAGATTTACAACCAAGATTAGCACTAGGTAAACACTAACTAATATACATTTAGAAAATAAATATAAATGCGGATTATAAATGGTTATAGTTATGAATAAGGTTTTAAAACAATTTATTTAGATAATTGTTTTTATAATACATGAGGTTATAATATTTTCTACTAAGTGAGGATAAATAGCAACAGTTCCTATCTCAATCACCCTTATTAAGGCATGGTTTGATATTATGCACCAATATTACTTTATATAGTGTGATTATTTACTAATGAATTTATTTAACCATATTAAATTAATTAACACAAACCATTGTGGGCGCCCCTGGTAACCTGATAACTGAGCTCGTCCAAACATAGCTCAAAGGGCATTCTCGATCCCCATTGATCGATGACTAGCACCTGGTGTCATACTAAATGAATTGGGAATAATGTTACACTAAAAATGTCAAAGTAAAAGAGACAATACAATAATGCATACAAATTAAAGTCCACTCGAAGAACTGTACCATAAGTTAAATAGGAAAAACAGCCCAAAGTGCTACAACCAAGTACCATAAAATAGGAAAATATACCCAATACTCAAAGGATGAAACTCACAAAGTCCACAGATCAACAGCTAGAACCAACCCCACGTCGTTATTTACCCCTAATTTAACCTAAAAGGATATACTCTACCAATTTCTAAAGTTACAAGTTGGGTGTGAGCTAAAAATCTTAGCAGGGTCTCATCAATGATTCTATAAAATATGACAATATTAAATTAACCAAAGAGGGATTTCAATTTAAAAAAAATTTAGCATCTCATAACCATATTTAAAATAATTCATTATTTACATTTCAAAATATGGATATACATTAAGCAATGTATTTACCATTAAATTTATGGAATATTTTTAAAACAATGACACATATCACAAATAGTTTAAATAAACACTTTTATATAAAATAGTTTATATATATCTAAAATCATGTAAAATAGTTTATTATAATAGAATATATTGATTTTGAAATACAGATAAGAGAGAAAGATGGTGATATACCTAAGAAGGTATGATAGTACCAAGCTATAGAAAATCCACACTCATAGTGACACAACAATATGTACATACGCCCTTTCGAACACAGGACAAAGAGGACTCATCACCATCTCTTAAGGGATGTTACATGCAGCATTTTAATTTTGGAATGTTGTATATTCTAAACTGTTACCCAAATAACTCACTAACTACCTAAGGATTTCATGTGATCTAGTATAAAACAACGATGCACAATTTATTTCAATAATCATTAAAATAGAATTAATCCCATTCTCTATTTCAAATATTCTAATTTTAATTTAAAAACCATTACAAGGGTTTTTAATAAAAAACATTCCTTTTTCAAAATAGGACCCAAGGGGTCCTATGAAAACCATTTTAAAATCAATTTTCCCAACATAATAATTTTAAAACAATTCACTATTCAATTTCACAATCCACTTTCACAAATTAAATTCAAAAAATTAATTTTTCACAATATTCCATCAATTTCACAATAAACCCTGAATTCAATGGAATTGGTGTTTTTCATACTATTTACATGTAATAAATTTCTGTAATTAAAATCATAAATTTAATTGAAATAATTTCCATTAAATCCACAATTTAAACTAAATAATTTAATCTTCACAAATTTCTATAAACACACCCCAATTCAATGGAATTGGGGGTTTTCAATTTCATGCCAAAACCCATTTTCAAACCCCAATTAATTGGAATTGGGTATTATAACAAACCAATTGAAATTAATTTAATCAATGTAACAAATTTTATTTTCAAATAATTTAATTTAGGGTTAAAAAATTAGGCATCATAAAGGAACCACCTACCACGATATCACATGATCTCAAATTACAAATCCATACAAGAAAAATTCTAATGGAGAATGATGGAAATAATGATCTATGAATCAAACCTAGGTTTAGATCCAATACATTGGGTATTTTATCCTAAAATCAACATTGGTATTCCTTGAACCCTAGGTAGTAGAAGAGAGAACATGGGAGAATGAAAATAAGAATAGGAAACTAACCAAGAGAATATTGAAGTGAATTCCTCAAGCTTTAAATCGCTTCCAGGAGGGATAAGAGGGGGTAACTACTCTTATTTGGAGCTCTAAAGAAGTTGGAATTGCTTATGGGTTGTTCCAGTCCATGGGGACCTAAAAGGGGGTTCAATATTTTTTTTATCACAACACAGATTAATTAAAAACCCATACGCATGGTTTCCTAGGTAGAGCGGCATGGTTTTACAAACAATGATGAATAACCATGTGCCTATTTTAAATAGGTTGTAGGGTTTATTATAAGAGGGTTAACAATCTGAAAAACTATGTTCCAACCATTATAAACCCTACTAATTGAGCTTGCACGATTTAACTAAGGTGGGTGCAGAATTTAAGAAAACCATACGCCAAACATGCACTAGCCTAGAAACTTACAAAACATTCAAAATTAAACCTGAACACTCCTAAATGAAACCCAAGCAAAGGAAGATAAAAAAATATGAGTTTAGATATTCCTAAAAATAGTAAAAATATTTTAAAATCTCACCACAATATAAAATTATTTTCCCTAGAAATCCTATGAAGAAGCTTCCATGCCAAAAGTATGAGACCACTACTTTCTCATCAGTTCCTCCATCTCCCACGTCTCATGAGAATTAGAACCATGATACCCTAGCACAGGAACCAAAGATTCCATCCTCCCATAAAGTACCTTGGATTTATAATTAACTTTACTAACTGGTCATTTAGTCATATATAAATGAGGTACAACCTAAAGATTACTCTAGCTCAGAACATGAGACTGATCAGATAGATACTTTCATAGCTGAGTTACATGAAACATGTTATGTATCAACATTATCTATGGTTGAAGTTCTAAATGTTAAGAAACATTCTCCACCTACTCAACAACCTCAAATGGTATCAAACAATGAGTATAAAGTTTCATGTGCCTCCAAAATCATAGATAAATGAAATAATACTTATATTAGATCTGTGTTATCACAATTCTCTAATTAATCAATTGGGTCTTCTCTATCATGTCTGAGAAAAATCTCATTCTATCAAAGTAAAATTCACCAATATTGGACCAAAACAACAGATATTTACAAGGCCAACCATAAAAGGCATCAAAATGATCCATTCTGATCATGGATCGATAATTATTGTTATAAGAAAACTCGAACAACCCCAAGTGATCTTCTAAAGCCCCACCAAATTAAAAAAACAATAACAAATCATATCCTCAAGAATATATATAGCTATTTCTATTAGGCCATCTGACTATGGATGCTATTCCATACTTAAATGCACAAGTTTTCCTAGTGCCCCCAAAAGGCCTCTATAAAAATGATAAGCAAACTGAGGATCTATATCAGATACTATAGCAGATAGAACTTCTTGAAAATGAACAATATCTTTCACATAGAGAATTCCCAGGCCCTAAACTTTAGTTATATCATGAGTGGGTATAGAGTTTGGATATTTAGTTAGCCTTTATATCATGACCCATATCACATTCTTCTTTCACTAGGTATGTGGAAACCCAACGACAAAGTCCACAGAGATCTCATCTCATATCTAAGTATGGATTGGATGTGGTTGAAGTAGACCTGATGGTTTATGGTTCTCGACCTTAACTTTTTGACACATATAATAATGATAAAAAAACATAGAAATGCCTTATATCATACTAGGCCACCAGAACTACCACCTCATGTCATAGAACATCTTCATCGATCCTGGGTGCACTGCCCACTAGGAACTATGGAAACCCCACATTATAGCATTCCTTACCAAAAACAGTACCATAAAAGGGTTCTGAGATCATAGAATTCCCTCTTTAGAGAAATACCAATAAATATTGGTCTCTAAACAATTAAGAGAGTCTCTAATTCTATAGAACTCGTCATAAAGTTGTTGTTCCTAAGGAATCAATTCAAGAAGAGTGGATGTCCACTGAAAACTAGCCAGGAAAACATCAGGCCCTAATTCTTGGACTCTAATATGAAAATGTCAAAAGAGGTCCGTCAAGTTCCACTATTATAATTATTCCTTCAGTACCTAGGTCGGAAGTTTCCTACACAAATTATCTACAACAACATTTTATTTCCCTGGGGTATTTGTGAGGTCAAAATTGAATGACTACAGGTATTCCATCCAATTCCTCTGGCGGGGATTTGAATATTTTTTAGAGAAGATATAACTCAAGATCTTGTGGCCTTAATACATGGTAAACCATTCTCTATAAATTTAATAACTACATCTCTTAATAGTGTGCATCACAACTACAAGTTCAAGGTCTTGGGTTAGATAATTCTTCTCATGTTGCCTAAATTAACGATATCCATAAGTAATGGCATGATCACCCTACATGAGGATGCATCCCAAGCCTGAACTTGATGCATCAAAAAAGACAACATACTCCTTCTAGGTATCTAGAAGAGTCAACACTAGCTTAGTAGTGAAAAGACATTTCATGTCAGCAAAATAATTATAACATTTATTACACCAAGAAAACTTTACTCTCTTCCAAGATAGTGAAATCATCAGAGAATACATCTTCAATAATTCTTTAATGAACCAGTGATAATACCCAACTAGACCCAAGATGCTCCGAATCTCTCAAAATTCCACAGTTGTTCCCATGTCATAACAACTTTCACCTTTTCAAGATCAACTAAAATACCAGGTTCAGACACCACGTGTCCCAATAATTTTACTTCTCAAATCTAAAAGTCACACTTCAAAGTTTTTGACTAAAGTTAGTTATTTCTTAGGAGACTCATAATTACTCGCATATGATGCACATGATCCACCTCATAATTATTGTAAATAATGATATCATCCAAAAATATAACCACAAAAGAATCTAGATACTCATGGACAATTATGTTCAACAAAGACATGTAAACTATAAGAGCATTAGTTAGGCCAAAGGGAACAAAACGGTACTCCTAATGGTTGTACCTCCTCCAAAAGGATGTTTTCTGAATGTTTAATCCTTTTATAATCAAATAATGGTATCCATAATGAATAAAAATATTTGAGAACCAATTCACCCCTTTTAAATGATTAAATAGATCCTCAATTTGTGGAAATATATATTTGGTCTTTACCGTAACATGATGGATCTTTTGTTAATCCTGGAAGAGGTGAAGTGAGCAATCATACTTCTTAGTAAAGAGAATCTATGTCACCCAAGGTGAAATTATCAAGAATATGAATCCTCTCTAAAGAAAATCATCCAATTGGGACTTCAACTCTTTAATTTCATATGGTTCCATATGTTAATAGAGAATAAAAACTAGTTGAGTAGTAGACATTTAGTCAATAGAAAACTCAACCTGCATTACCTGGGGAGAACCATATTAGTTGGAAGGAAAAACATCAGTAAAAATGAAGACCAATGGAGGGAGACCACCATATAATGATTCCCACTCTAGATCAAAGGAATACACTAATATCACTTTCCCTAACTTTGGATAAGAAGGTCTATCTCTACTCATCCTTACGTCCTATTTTCCTTTAAAGACCCGAGACACACCATCCGGTGTATTAAAGGATACACTTAGAAGATAAAAGTCGATAAGGGATTTATTATAAATGATCCAATCCATCCCAAAAACGATTTCAACATGTTTCATGTTGAGAATTAGAAAAATCCAAAAAAGATTAACATCTTATAGAGAGAAAACAAAAGAGGGACTATAGAGACTCTTCCCTCTCTCCATACCAAGAGGTGTAGTAATATCCACTTCACAATATAAAATGTTCCTATAAATATTAATAATTTTGACCATATGGGTTGAAATAAATTAATTATATGTTCCATTATCAAATAAAAATGTCACTAATGACATAGCTATAGTAATGGTACCTCTCATGGTCATTGGACCTATATCTGATTCCTCTCGAGACTCTTCCACTACATGAAGAAGCTTCATTCCAGATGCCTATGGGAAGAACCCATTTACATGTGAAGAATATAATTTCATGATTGTTTTAGAAGATTTTGATGATCCAATGCCCCTACAAGAAGTGGAATAAGCATGGAAGAATCTCTATAAGTGAACTAAGAATCCGCAAGGGCCACAATTCTTGGGTGCCTTAGTGAAAACCCTCTTCAAATGAACTAGATTTCCACACTGGTAATAGACCAAAGGACATATGTTAGGCACTATAGGGGGTTTATAAAAATCAAACTATCGAGAACTACCATGATAATCATAACGCTTTCTCTTTCCCTTAGAGGAATTGAAACTTCCACTGGGAGAAAAAGAAACTCCTGATAACTCCTACTTTCTGACCAGGTCAATCTCAACCATCAATTATCTATCCAGTACATCAGTATAAGAAGGTATCTTAATCAAAAAAACATTAGAATGAATATCCTAGAGAATTTATAGCTCAAATCATCGAGCCTTCATCTTCTAATTTGAGACAATATCTGGTGAAAACTACAAAATCTCAGTAAAATCATTTTCATAATCTACAGCAGTCCAATCAGCCAGCTCATGTTTGGAAAACTTAGTGTCCTTGGACAACAACATTGAATTTGGATAGAATTGGTTGATAAAAGGAACCTTGAATTCTTTCCACTCTAATCCATCATTTTTCTTCTTCACCACCATCATGTGCCACTTCTCAGGCCCCATACTTTTAGTATGAAGGTGCCACACTTCACCTAGATTTCATTGAGTGCATCCAAGAACCCAAAAAAACACTCTATTCTACTCAACCACTCCTAATCCTCTTGAGGATCATTTAAGCCTTTTAGTGATGTTGGATTCATGTGAAGTAAATCTTAAGAAAAAATATTTATAGTGTCCCTATGAGGGTCCACAGCTGGAGCCTGAATAGGAACATGAGGTTTTCCTATCAAAGGGTTTGGATAGTGCACATAATCACATTAACCATATTTAGTTCCATGAGAGGTTTCGATCAATGAGATTTAGTAGTATCATCCTCTGGGTTCTGATTCACATGTCTTCTCGAATACATAATGCTACACAATACTAGTAGACAACAAGGAAGACATCATATTAACACTCCAAAAGAGAACCAGGAAAATTGATCCCAACAGGTAGAAAAACAAGATTTGGATTTCAATATACCCAAATCAAAATCATGGAAAAGAATGGAACTAAACCACAAGAAACCTTTCCCTAACCACGTTGGATTATATAAGGTTCATTACAGTGATATCTGGTTAGGAACTCAATGGAAACTACCTCTTAAGTTCTGATAATATTGCACAAATACATACTACCTTCATGATAAGAAGTGAAACCTTCCTTTAATACCACCTTGTCACAAACCAGGTGAGTTACCTTGGTAACTCAATAACTGGGTAATTTCTTTCATAGCAAGATAGGTATTCTTAATCCCCACAAGTCAGTGACTAGTACCTGAAATCATAAAAAACTAATGTTGGAATGAATTTTCAACTAAAAATGTGGAATAAAAAGATAAAATTTAGTCATGCATAAAAAGAAAACTCCAATAGGATAAATGTAACAAAATTAAATTAGAAAAAACATTCCAAAATACTACAACAAAGTACCAAAAAATAGGAATAATTTCCCAATACCGAAATGACAGAAATTACCATGTCCACGGATCAACAAATAGAACCATCACCACATGGTAGTTTACCCCTGGAAGGATATAATTAGAAAACACTCTAAGGCACATGTAGGGTGAGAAATGAAAATCCCAATAGGGTGTCACTAATGATTCCATAACAGATTCCAATACTAAAGTAACCAAAGAGACCGTTCAATTTAAAAAAAACAGTTTTGGAATTTAATAAGAATAATTAAAACAATTCATGCTTTACATTTCAAAAGATGGAAATACTTTCAGAAAATGATTTACTTTTCAATTGATGTAATATTTATAAAATAATTTCACTTTTCACAATTGTCTTAAATCAACACTTTTACATTAAATAGTTTATATAAATCGAATGTCATGTAAAACTCTTTATAACAATTGAAAATATTCATTTTAAATAAAAACAAGTGATAAACATAGTCATGTTCCTAAGAAGATATGATACTTCCAGGCTGCAAGGACTCCACACTCAAGGTGACATGGAAATATGTACATATTCCCCTTTCAACTCATTCTAAAGAGGAATAATCACCATTTCCAACGATATGTGACACACTACATTTTTGTTTTGTAATTTTTTAGATCGTAAATTTTCATCCAAATAACTCACTATCTATATATGGCTTGCATGTTTTCTAGTACAAAAAAATGATGAAAAGTTTATTTAATGAAACCTTAAAATACAATTAATTCCATTATCCATTTCAAATATTCCAATTTCTATTTAAAATCCATAACATGGGTTTTAAAAAAATTATTCTTTTTCAAAAATAGAACCAAAAGGTTCCAATAAAAACTATTTATAATCCATTCCCACAATAATATAATTTTAAATCAGTTCACCATTAAATTTAACAATCCACTTTCACAAATTAAATTCAACAAATTATTTTTTCACAAGATTCCATCAATTTCACAATAAACCCCCAATTCAATGGAATTTGGGTTTTCACACTATTTACATGTCATAAATTTCTAAAATTAAAATCATAAATTTAATTGAAATAATTTCCATTAAATCCACAATTTAAACTAAATTATTTAATTTTCACAAATTTCTATAAATACACCCCAATTCAATAGAATTGGGGGTTTTTCAATTTCGTGCCAAAAACCCATTTTTAAAACCCCAATTAATTGGAATCAGGTCTTCTAACAAACCAATTAAAATTAATTAAATCAATGTAATAAATTGTATTTTCAAATAATCGAATCAAATAATGTAATTTATGGTTAATAAAATCAGGCATCATAAAGGAACCACCTACCACGAGATCATGGAATCTCAAATTACAAATCCTCACATGAAAAACTCTAATGGAGAATGATCGAAATAATGATCTATGAATCAAACCTAGGTTTAGATCCAAAACATTTGGTATTTTATCCAAAAATCAACATGGATGTTCCCTGAACCCTAGGTAGGAGAAGAGAGATCATGGGAGAATGAAAATAGGAATAGGAAACTACCCAATAGAAGATTGAAGTGAATTCCTCAAGATTCAAATCACTTCCAGGAAGGATATGAGGGGGTAACAACTCTTATTTGGAGCTCTAAATAAGGTGGAATTTCTTATGGGTTGTTCTAGACCATGGGGGCCTAAAATGGGGTTCAAGAATTTTTTTCATCACAACTCAAATTAATTAAAAACCCATACGCATGGTTTCCTAGGTAGAGCGGCATGGTTTTACAAACCATGAAAAATAACCATGTGCCTGTTTTAAATAGGTTGTAGGGTTTATCATAAGAGGGTGAACAATCTGACAAACTATGTTCCAACCATTCTACACCCCACTATTTGAGCTTGCACGATTTGGCTTAGGTGGGTGCATAATTTATGAAAGCCATACGCCAAACATGCACTAGCCTAGAAGCTTAAAAAACATTAAAAATTTAACCCGAACACTCCCAAATGAAACCCATCCAATGGAAGATAAAAAAATATGAGTTTAGAGATACCAAAAAATAGTAATAATATTTTAAAACATCCCCACCATAGAAAATTATTATCCCTATAAATCCTATGAATAAGATTACCTGCTAAAAAGATGAGACCAATACTTTCTCATCAGTTCCACTATCTCCCACGTCTCATGAGAATTAGAACTATGATACCATAGTACATGAACAAAATATTCCATCCTCTCATAAAGTACCTTGGATTTATAATTACCTATCCAAATTGGTCATCCAGTCATATATAAATGACGTATAACCTCAAGATCACTCTAGCTCAGAACATGAGACTGATCAGATAGATACTTTCAGAGATGAGTTACATGGAACATGTTATGTATCAACATTATCTAAGGTGGAAGTGATAAAGGTTAAGAAACTTTATCCACCTACTAAACAACCTAAAATGGTATCTAAAAATGAGGAGCAAGTTTCATGTGCCTCCTAAGACGTAGATGAATGAAATAATTCTTATATTAGATCTGTGTTATCAGAATTCTCAAATTAATCAATTGGGTATTTTCTATCATCTCTAAGAAAAGACTCATTCTATCAAGGTAAAATTCACCAATCTTGGACAAACACAACAAATATTTACAAGGAAAACCATACAAGGCCTCAAAAGTATCCATTATGATCATGGATCGATAATTATTGTTATATGAAAACTCAAACAACCCCAAGTGATCTTCTGAAGCCCCACAAAATTTGAAAAAACAATAAAAAAGAATATCCTCAAGAATATATATATATCTATTTCTATTAGGAAATATGACTGAAGATGGTATTCCATACTTAAATGGACAAGTTTTCCCAGTGCTCCCAAAGGCCTCTACAAAAAAATGAGAAACAAACTGAGGATCCCTATCAGATACTATAGCAGATAGAACTCCCTAAAAAGGAACAATATATTTCACATAGAGAATTCCCAGCTCCTAAACTTTGGTTGTATCTTGAGTCGGTATAGAGTGTGGTGATTTAGTTCGCCTTTATATCATGACCCATATCACATTATTCTTTCTCTGGGTATGTGGAAACCCAACCACAAAGTCCATAGAGATCTCATCTCACATATAAATATGGATTGGATGTGGTTGAAGTAGACCTGAAGGTTTATGGTTCTCGACCTTAACATGTTGACACATATAATAATGATAAAAAACATAGAAATGCCTTATCTCATACTGGGCCACCAGAACTACCACCTCAGGTCATATAACATCTTCATTGATCTTGGGTGCACTGCCCAATAGGAACTATGGAAACCCCCCCATTATAGCTTTCCTTACCAAAAACAGTACCATAAAAGGGTTATGAAATCATATAATTCCCTCTTTAGAGAAATACCAATCAATATTGGTTTTCCAACCATTAATAGAGTCTCTAATGCAATATAACTCATCATAAAGTTGTTGTTCCTGAAGAATCAATTTGAGAAGAGTGGATGTCCACTGAAAACTAGCCATGAAAACTTCAGCCCCTAATTCTTGGACTCTAATATGAAAATGTTAAAAGAGAGAAGTCAAGTTATAATTTTATGATGATTCTTTCACTACTTAGTTTGGAAGTTTCCTACACAATGTATCTACAACAACATTCCCTTTCCCTGGGGTATTGGTGATGTCGAAATTGAATGACTACAGGTATTCCATCCAATTCCTCTAGTGGGGATTTGAATATTTTTTAGTGAAGTTTTAACTCAAGATCTTTTGGCCTTAATAAATGGTAAAACTTTCTATATAAATTTAATAACTACATCTCTTAATAGTTTGCATCAAAACTACAAGTTCATGTTCATGGGTCAAGTAATTCTTCTAAATGTTGACTAAATTAACAATATCCATAAGTAATGGCATGATCACCCTACATGAGGATGCATCCCAAGCCTGAACCTGATGCATCACAAAAGACAATTTAGTCCTTATCAGTCTGTAGAAGATTCAAAACTAGCATAGTAGTCCAAATACATTTCAAGTAAAAAAATGAATTATAACATTTCTCACACCAAGAAAACTTTACTCCCTTCCAAGATAGTGCAATCATCAGAGAATCCAACTTCAATAATTCTTTAACGAACCAACGATAATACCCAACTAGACCCAAGAATATACAAATATTGAAAAAATCCATGGTTATTCCCATTCCATAAAAAATTTATCCTTTTCAAGGTTAACTAAAATAACAGGTTCAAACACCACATGTCCCAATAATTTTACTTCTCGAATATAAAAGTCACACATCAAAATTTTGGAATAAAGTTAGTTAATTGTTAGGAGACTCATAATTACTCTCATATGATGCACATGATCCTCCTCCTAATTATTGTAAATAAGGATATAATCCAAAAATATAACCACAAAAGTATCTAGATACTCATGGACAATTATGTTCAACAAAGAGATGAAAACTACAAGTGCATTAGTTTGTCCAAAGGGAACCAAAAGGTACTCAAAATGGTTGTACCTTCTCCAAAAGGTTGTTTTATGAATATTTAATTCTTTTATTGTCAGATGATGGTATCTAGAATGAATAAAAATATTTGAGAACCAATTCACCCCTTGTAAATGATTAAATATATCATCAATATGTGGAAGTATAAATTTGTTCATTACCGTAACTTGATTGATATTTTTTTAATCCCGGAATAGGTGAAGTGAACAATCACACTTCTTAGAAAGGAGAATCTATGTCGCCCAAGGTGAAATTATCAAGAATATGAAGCCTCTCTCAATAAGATAATCCAATTAGGACCTCAACTCTTTCATTTCAGATGGTTTCATATGGTAATAGAGAATAAAAACTGGTTGAGTAGTAGACATTTAGTCAATAGAAAACTCAACCACTATTACTGGGGGAGAACCATATAAGTTAGAAGAAAAAACATTAGTAAAAATGAAGACCAATGGAGATATATCACCACATAATGATTCCCACTCTAGATCAAGGGAAGACACTGATATCACTTTCCCTAACTTCAGATAAGAAGGTCTATCTCTACTCATCCTTAGGTCCTATTTTCCTTGAAAGACACTTGACACACCATCGGGTGTATTGAAGGATACCCTTAGAAGATAAAAGTCAATAAGGGATTCATTATAAATGATCCAATCCATCCCAAAAATGATTTCAAAAGGGTTCATATCGAGAATTAGAAAAATCCAAAAAAGATTAACATCTTATATAGGGAAAACAAAAGAGGGACTATAGAGACTCTTCTCTCTCTTCATACCAAGAGGTGTAGTAAAATCCATTTCACAATATAAAATTTTCATATAAATATTAATAATTTTGACTATATGGGTTGAAATAAATGAATTATATGTTCCATTATCAAATATAAATGTCAATAATGAGATAATTATAGAAATGGTACCTCTCAGGTTCGTTGGACATGTATCTGGTTCCTCTTGAGACTCTTCCACTGCATGAAGAAGCTTCATTCCAGATTCCTATGGACAGAACCCTTTTACATGTGAAGAATATAATTTCATTATGGTTTTAGAATATTTCTATGATCTGATTCCACTACAAGAAGTGGAATAAGCATGGAAGAATCACTACAAGTGATCTAAGAATCCACAAGAGCCACAATTCTTGGGTGCCTCAGTGAAAACCCTCTTCAAATGCCCTAGATTTCCACACTGGTAATAGACCAAAGGATATATGTTAGGCACTATAGGAGGTTTATAAAAATCGTACTATTGAGAACCACCATGATAATCATCATGCTTTCTCTTTCCCTTAGAGGAATAGAAACTTCCACTGGGAGAAAAAGAAACTCTTGATAACTCCTACTTTCTGACCAGTTCAATATCAACCATCAATTATCTATCCAGTACATCTGTATAATAAGGTATCTTAATAAAGAAAACATTATAATGAATATACTATAGAAGTTATAACTCAGATCATTGAGCCTTCATCTTCTCATTTGAGACAATATTTGGTGAAAACTACAAAATCTTAGTAAAATGGTTTTTATAATCTACAACAGTCCTATCATCCAACTCGAGTTTGGAAAACATAGTGGCCTTGGACAAAAACATTGACTTTGGATAGAATTGGTTGATTGAAGAAACCTTTAATTCTTTCCACTCTAATCCCTCATGTTTCTTCTTCACCACCATCTTGTCCCACTTCTCAAGCCCCATACTTTTAGCATGAAGGTGTCACACTTCACCTTGATTTAATTGAGTGTATCCAAGAACCCAAAAAATAATCTATTCTACTCAACCACTCCTCAAACTCTTGAGGATCACTTAAGACTTTTAGTGATTCTATATTACTTTTAAGGAAATATTAAGAACAAATCTTTAGAATGTCCATATGAGGTTCCACAGTCGGAGCCTGAATAGGAACATGAGGTTTTCCTATCAAAGGGTTTGGATTGTGCACACAATCATGTTAACTAGATTTAGTTCTATGAGAGGATTCGATCAATGAGATTTAGTAGTATCATCCTCCGGGTTCTGATTCACACATCTTCTCAAATACATAATGCTGCACAACACTAGTAGACAACAAGGAAGACATCATATTAACACTCCAAAAGAGCAACAGGAAAATTGATCCCAACAGATAGAAAAACAAGAATTGGATTTCAATATACCTAACTAAAAATTAGGGAAAATATTAGAAATAAATCTCAAGACCCCTTTTCCTAACCACCATGGGTTATATAAGGTTCATTACAGTGAGATCTGGTTAGGAACTCAATGGAAACTACCTCCTAAGTCCCGATAATATTGGACAAATACATAATACTTTCATGATAAGAAGTGGAACTTTACTTTGATACCACATTGTCACAAACTATTTGAGGTACCTTGGTAACTCGATAACTGGGTAAGTTCTTTCATAGCTAGATTGGTATTCTTAATCCCCACAATTTGCTGACTATCACCTGAAATCATTAAAAACTAATGTTGGAATGAATTTTCAACTAACAATGGGGAAGAAAAAGAGAAAATTTAGTCATTCATAAAAAGAACGCTCTAATAGGAAAATCATACTAGAATTAAAATAGAAAAAACATCCCAAAATACTACAAAAAAGTACCAAAAATAGGAATAACTGCCCAATACCCAAATGACGCAAATTACCAAGTCCACGGATCAACAAATAAAACTACCCCATATGGTGGTTTACCCCTAGAAGGATATAATTAAAAAACAATCTAAGCCACATGTAGGGTGAGAACTAAAAATCCCAATAGGGTGTCACTAATGATTCCATAACAGATTCCAATACTAAAGTTACCAAAGAGCCTTTCAATTTAAAACAAATAGTTTTGGCATTTCATAAGAATAATTAAAATAATTCATGCTTTACATTCAAAAATATGGAAATACTTTAAGAAAATGATTTACCTTTCAATTGATGGAATATTTATAAAACAATTTAACTTTTTACAAATGTCTTAAATCAGCACTTTTACTTTAAATAGTTTATATAATTCGAATTTCATTTAAAACTCTTTATAACAATGGAATATATTCATTTAAAATAAAAATAGGTGATAAACATCGTCATGTGCCTAAGAAGATATGATACTTCCAGTCTGTAAGGACACCACACTCAAGGTGACATGTAAATATTTACATATTCCCCTTTCAACTCATTCTAAAGAGGAATCATCACCATCACATATGAGATGCAATGCACTACATTTTTGTTTTGTAATTTTTTAGATCGTAAAGTGTCATACAAATAACTCACTAACTATATATGGCTTGCATATTTTCTAGCACAAAACAATGATTAAAAGTTTATTTAAAGAAACCTTAAAATACAATTAATTCCATTATCCATTTCAAATATTCCAATTTCCATTTAAAATCCATAACACCAGTTTTATAAAAATTATTCTTTTTCAAAAATAGAACCAAAAGGTTCCCATAAAAACTATTTATAATCCATTTTCACAATACTATAAATTTAAATCAGTTCACCATTCAATTTCACAATCCACATTAACAAATTTAATTCAACAATTTAATTTTTTCACAAGATTCCATCAATTTCACAATAAACCCTTAATTCAATGGAATTGGGGGTTTTCATAATTTTTCCATCAAATCCATTTCCACAACTAAATTCAATAATTTAATTGAAATAATTTCCATGATATCTAATATTAATATTAAAAAATTTAAATTTCACAAATTTCCATAAACACACCCCAATTCAATGGAATTGGGGGTTTTCAATTTCATGCCAAAAACCCATTTTTAAAACCCTAATTAAAAGGAATTAGTTTTTACCAAAAAAAACAATTTAAATCCATTTAATCAAAAACAAAAAACTTAATTTAATTCAAACAATTTAAATTAAATAAATCAATTTAGGGTTAATAAAAATCATGAATCATAACAGAACCACCCACCTCGGGATCACGGGATCTTGAATAAAAAATATGTACACCAAAAAACTCCAATGAAGAACAATAACAATATGTATATATGAATAAAATATAAGTTTTTATCCAAAACATTTGGTATTATATACAGAAATCCATATAGTGATTCACAAAATACTAGGGAAGAGAATAAAGATCATGGTAGAATGAGAATGAGAAAGAGGAAACTAACCAGTAGCAGATCGAAGGGAGTTCCTCTAGCTTTGAATCGCTTCAAGGAGGGATTCATGGGGCCAATAACTCTTCTTGGTAACTCCAATGAAGGTATAAATGACTTATTGGTCATTATATTCTATTGAGGACCTAAAAGGGGGGTTCAGGAATTTTTAACTAAAATTCAAAATAATTAAAAACTCATACACATAATTTCTTGGGCAGAGCCGCGCAGTTTGAAAAACCTTGTGGACAAACCATACACCTTTTTTAAATGGTCTACCTAGTTTCTCATAAGAAGTCACATGGTTTGAAAAGCCTTTTTTAAACTATTCTAACCCCACTCTCTAAGAATTCATGGTCTGTCTTGAGAGGGTGCACAGTTTGGGATAATAGCGTGCAGTCATGTACTAGCCCAGAAACTTCCAAACCTTTAAAAATTTAACCCAAACAATCCAAAATGAAACCCCAAAAAATCAATATAAAAAATATGGTTTTATGAATACCTGAAAAAAATAACAATATGTTTTATAATTCTTGGTGTTTAAGGAGTTGTATAAATTTTTTCATTTAAATGGGATTTGATTCAAAAGATACCAAAATAGGTTTTTATTTCCATTCTTATTTTCAAATCATGATTTTTTATGAAATATAATCTATCTAGGGAATTCTTATTCATTCTAAAAACAACAATTATTTTCTTTTTATATTTATGGGGTCTTAAATTTCTCCTTAAAATTTTATTTCCCCTCAACTCATTTTTTACCAGAAGTATCTCTCTTATCAGTGGAACCAACCTCGTCTCTTTTTTCAGTCGGGAACCTCCATTTTATTATTCCCATAATAATTGGATATATTTTTAATTTTCTTATCTATTATTAAATTATTTATAATTTTAATTTTATAATACATTACCTAATTAAAAATTTGAAAATATATTTTTAATGTTTTCTATATTCCTTGTTTTCATCAAACATTTAAAAGAATCTATTTTTAACGTTTTACTTGTGAACATGTATCTCTGCCAACATTGAAATTTTATATAAATATTTCACTCTAAATTTTTATAGTTTTAAAAATAAAATAAATTTTCACAATTATTTATTAAATATTTATTTAAAATTATTTAAAAAGGCCAAGGATATTTTTTTCCAATGTTTTTTCCTAAAACTCATAAAAAGTTTTTTCCATAAAATTTGTTATCCGTTGACATATATTATATATTATCAAGTATATTTTTCAAATTTTACCATCCATAATAATTCTCTTCAAGAAATATGTATTTTTCTTCTCTATCATAGGAATGAATCAAAACTGACTTTTCCTTGCTTAACCATATATTATTAATAGGTGTACTTTTTCCAATTTCTTTCTTTATTGAATTACCTATATCTTATTTCATTGATTTAGTGGTGTTCATACATAGGTTTATTGGTGAAATTTATTTCTAAACAATATACCATTTTTTATATAGTGTAAATACCACATGCTTAAATATATTAATTGATTGATATTTTCCTATAAAGTTATCTAATTTCATTGAATACCTATAAAATTTACACTGGTTTATCAAGATATGATTTTAGATATATTTATGAATTTTTTTATTACTTTACACCATTTCAAAAGGATATTAAAATCTATTTTTATTTCCGTGGGTTTTATATGATGACTGAAATAATGTGGAATATATAGTTATGGTTTTTATTACATGGATGGTGAGACCATAATTATAGTGTAACAATCCAAACTTTAATTAATGAAAGTTACTCTTGATTTATTTTAATGTATTATTATTTAAAATGGTTATATAAAACATATAAACTTCCTTGGTTTTATGTTTTTTAAATTCAAAATACCATTAAGAATTGTTATTGTTGCAAACATAGTCATTGAATAGTGAACAAATGATTAGTATAAATATAGGGCTTTAAAAATCCAATTTACTCAGAAAAAGGAATCGGTGGCATCATCTAGTAGAATTTCTCCATACGAATCCCATTTTTTAGTGCCTGGAAAGGAGGTATCATCACTTGACTTTGCTTTTGACTAAGCCCAAGCCGAGCGTCAACACATTAAGCTTGAATAGAACCTACAGGAGAAGTGGAAGTTGATATAGATTACCACTTGAGCGATGTTATTCGAGACACCCCAAGAGTTTATCACCCTCACACACCTTACGCTTAGGTATTATACAGGTGTTATAAGGGGTTATGTAATAATACCCTACCACTATGATTTTGTGATTTATTTTTTGTATAAATAATATATATTCATTTCATTATTATTATTTTGTAAATGGTTTTTAAAGCACAAATAGTATTTTTAGTTAATATTAAATTAAGAAATATATTTTTATGAATTAATGGATTTTTGGAATTAAATAATATTTTAAAAAAATATCATTATTAAAAAATTACTTTTTATTAAATATAAATGATCTTATATTTTTTATTAATACAATTGTAATTTTTATTATGCTTTGAAAATGATTTGTGTCAAAACCCATGAATTTTAAATAAATTTAGGTTTTTATTTTTAAAGTAAAAATTAAAATATTTAGAAAATTATTTATATAAAATGAATATTATTTTTGGAATCAAAACATCAAAATTGTAAACGGCGAATTTTTCATAATTTTCTGAGACAGTCGAATTTTTGGGTAAAAATTAATTACCATTTAAATATATAATGTGTTTTATGACATCATAATGGCTCAATAATGATGTAATAAAATACTATGAAATTTTTTTTCATCCAATATATGTTTTGCCTTTAAAATAATGAGATTTAAATTTTTTTTATTAATTTTATGGTGCCTTAGTGGACCCTCCAAGACTTATAAAACATTTTAAATTTTTCTATGATTTCTTTGAGAGTGTGACTCTCCTCCACGTAAGAAAGCCTAATATTGTAACAAGTTTGGCCATTTTCCTTATAAAATAATTTTTTCCAATCCCCTTTGAAAAAAAACATTGGAAAAAATAATTTTTTGGTTTGTGGTTTTGATTAGTTTAATGTGTGGTGTCCAAAACCTAAATAATAAATAATTCCCTAACTTTTTCTATATAAACCCACCCAAGATCCCACTTCTCTTCACTAAAAACCCTTCGATCATGTCCCTAATCTTCCCTCCTCTATCTATTATCCTCCCAAGTCTCCCGAAGCTCCCAATAATCCCCTCTGAAGCCTCTCCCAAGACTTTGTGATCACACTTCCAAGTAAGGGATTTCTTCCTTTTCTAATTTTTGTCTATATTTATTTATGGTACTATACTCTTTTATTTTCAATTATAAATGTTGGGGTATGATTCTCTTCACCTCCATAATACTTCCCTCCTAATGTTTTAATGATGGGATACCCCTTTATCTCCCATTAATTCCTCACATGTACACCCATTACCATGCCGAAATTCTATAAGTGATTTCTCTCTGCTCATTTACATTCAAGAAATTCTTTTAATTTATGAATAAAAATTCCATTAAATATGTTGGTACATGTATCTATATGAACCCATTACTTTCCATTTCAAGTACATATAATGAGACACCCCTTCAACTCTCATCAACCATTTTTATGAATTCTTATGTCACGTCGTTATGCTTCTGAAATTGCACTGTGATTTTCCAATCCAAATTCATTGTGTAGTGAATACCATGCCCATTTCTCTCTCAAGGGTATTCAGATTTATGAAAATTTACTTATTTATTATAGAGTTTCATGTATGAATTCCACATTCCTTTATCTTGGAATAAATGATAATTTTTAATGAATCCATGTTATATGATCCATGTAGAACACTTATGCGTGAAATGAAATGATTAAGAAGGGTACACCCTGATAGAACAACAATGAATTGGGTAAAGATTAGTATCATGATACATAAAGTGAAATGGGAGTTTACTCATACTCCATTTTCAATTAGCCTTGGCTCATTATAATACCATGTTAAATGTTGATGCCACATTTCCATGTTATGATAATCATGAAATATCATGAATTTATGTTCATGTCTCTCTTATGCTCCATTGATATGCCCATTGCCTAATAGGTACTTGATTCTTCATGTTATGCCTTTTTTACTCCCTTACTAGGCTTTATAGCTCACCCTTTTCTTCTTCTTTTCCTTAGGTTATCCCATGAAATTTTATTTATGAAGGAATGTGTGTGGTCATTTAAAAGAATATTTCAATAAAGATGTGTATTACATGTTTTATGTTGTTATGTAATGTTCTTAATCCTTAAAGACACTAGACCTATCGATCTTCTATGTTGTATCAAGTGAATATTTTCGGTAATAAATTATGTTTAAGTGTGAAATAAAGTGCAAGGTTGTTATAGTTGGTATTAGAGGATAGGTTTAGTTATTTTTGGGATTAGGATTAGAAAACCCTAGTGAAAGCCTTATGGATAAGACTATGTATACTAAAAAATCCCAAAATTTTGGTGAGTATTGAGTAAGAGGTTTATCAAGAAAGTACATCCATGTATAGATACGAGCAGGTGGAGGAGGCTATGGCATAGAAGTATCTAGTGGAAAAACATAAAAACACCACTTTGAGCTAAACTCGAATGGGAACTGGTTAATGAAAAAGGTCCTTGTTGCACTCTTGGTTATGAAAATCCTGGGGGATATGATTTGGTAAATTCATAAGGTTATTATAAACCATTGTTAAGTGAAGAAAATTCCTCTAAGAATATATGTTGGGAATTAGATCATGGATAACAATGATTAACGCCTATAAATTCATAAGTTTGTGAAATAGAAGTAATTTATAAGTCATACATTTTGTCTTTGGATTACCCTTTATGTGTTACCCCTAAATTTAATTTTCTTCCAACCAATGGCTAGTAATAGGAGGACTTAGGATAAAAACCAATGTGATGATCAATGTGATTAATTTTCTATTGAGATGACCAATCTGATGGGAGTGGGAATCACAAACTTTTTCACGATACTCTATTAGTTAACTTAAGTTTTGAATAGAAACATGGGTCAAGAGGAATGTTCAACCACCTAAGAAAGGAAAAGTAAAAATCGAGAGCTTCATGAGACAAAGGACTCCTACTTTTAATGGATAATTTGATCCCTCAATTACTGAAAAATGGATCAACTCCATTGAATATATCTTATACATCCTTCAATTTTCCAAATAGGAGAATGTTTTTATGGATGCTTATCATATGGAGGGAGAATCTGATCAATGGAGGAAATTAATAAAAAAATACTAAGCCTGAGGAGGAGATGAAGGCATTGGAAAGGATGGATTTCCAGAAAATGTTTTTTGACAAATATTTTCCTCACACCCTTTGAATTAAGATGAAAAGGGACTTCCTTTACCTCAATAAAAAAGGAGACTAATCCATTGGATAGTACGAGGAAAACATCACAAGACCTGCATGATACTCCTCCAACATTGTCGTTACCCCCAAATACAAGGTTGAATGATTCTTTGGTGGGATATAACCTATCCTATAGAAAGTCCTAGCGATTTGTGACTTCGAAAGAAATGAGGAAATTTTATGATGTTCCCCAAAATTCGAAATGGAGATCGGATAATCTCAGGTGTATCATGGGGATAAGAAGCATATGGTAGAATTTAATTCAGGTGGTCCGATGGATAAATCCAACAGTGCTAATAAAATCCATCACCCCACTTCCCAAAGGTGTGGAACAAAGAACCCCAAAAATTTCCATAAGGGGATAGGGAAATTATTTAGTTGTGGAAGATAACTTCACCTATCCATTTACTATCAAAAAGAAAAACCTATGGATGTGACAAAGTAGAGGAACACTCTGTTCAACCCTTAATGTATTGTTCATTTATTTAACTACAAGTAACTAGGGAACATTGAAACTAGTGACCTAAGCCAAGGGTTTTCAGAGGCAACCAACAACCTCCAAAGCATAAAGGGTGAGCTTTTTCCATCCCTACTGCCAATGTGAACCCTGACAATGAAGTGGTGATAATTATGCTAGTTATTCATTCAGAAATAGAGAATTCACTTTTTGATTCTACTTATATGCATTATTTTATGTCTAGAATGTTTAGTAGAACAATCCGCACACCACAAAAAATCATGGACATAAAGATGTCTGTGGGAACGGAAAATGGTGCAATCAATACATCCCATTAATATAACTCCTCCCCTATCATAATTTGTGGATTTAACTTCTCAACAAACCTCATCATATGTCATCTAGTGAACTTTTATTCAATTATTGTCATGGATTGGATTTCCTTATAAAGATCTAACATAAATTTCCATGAGAGGTAAATCACCCACCATATGGCGAATCGACCGCCGATTTTGTACAAGTGAAAGGAGGAGGATGAAAATTCTTTATCACAATAATCTCAAGCATAGATATTACTACCCTATGAGAATCCATATCTTTCTTAGATGATTGATTCTAAGGAAGCAACAATTATTGAATACATGCCTATTATGAGTGAATTTTCTGAAGTGTTTCCACTGGAATTTATTGGTCTTCCTCGTAGAAGAGATGTTTAATTCTCAATTGATCCTATACCTAGGTAATTTACAATATAAAAGAATCCATATATAATGTTTGTTGTGGATCTTGAGGATATAATGAAACAACTATAGGAGAATCTGGATAAAGGGTTTATACGCCCAGTTGCTTCACCATGGGGTGCACAGGTTCTCTTCGTTAAGAAGAATGATGGGTCAATGCACCTTTTCATTGATTATCATAAGAATAAAAAAATCATGATAAATAACAGGTATCATATATCCCGAATTGATGACTTGTTCGATCAGCTACGTGGATCACAATATTTCTCCAAGGTGTATTTGTAGTCGGGATATTACCAAGTAACGATGAAGAATGAGGATTTCCATAAGAATGGTTTTAGTACAATATACATGAAATATGAATTCATAGTAATGCATTTTCACTCACTAATGCTCTAGTAATCTTCCTAGACTTGTTGAATAGATTCTTTAGATATTAACTCAACAAATTTGTGGTAGTCTTTATAGATGATATTATAATATACTCCAAACCCAAGGGCGAGCATGAGGAGAATATAAGAACTATACTAGAGACCTTTGAAAAGGAGGATCTCTATGAAAAGTACATCAAGTGTGAGTTATAGTTGAAGGAAGTCTCTTCATTAGGTCATATCATCACAAGAAATGGGATATCTATGTATCCCTCCAAAACAGCTATGATTAAGGGATGGATAAGGCCAAAATCGGTAATGGTTATCCATGGATTCCTAGATTTAGCTGGATATTATCTCTAATTTGTGATAAATTTATCACGATTATCAAACCCTCTTAGGAAACTAACTCTGAAGGTAGTCAAGTTTTCTTGGAGTGATGAATTTGAAGAGAGATTCAAGGAGTTGAAAGGGATGCTTATCACTGTGCTCGTGCTCACACTACCCACAAGTGGAGAATGTTTTGTTGTATATATTGATTCTTTGAAGGAGGGTCTGGGATGTGTGTTGATGAAAAATGAAAAATTCATTTCCTATGATTCAAGGAAATTGAAATTTCATTAGAAAAACTATCCAACACATGATGTGGAGTTGGCTGTAGTAATCTTCTCTTTGAAAATTTGGAGACTTTACCTCTTTGGGAGAAATGTGAAATAAAATGGATCACAGAAGGATAAAGTATATATTCACATAGAAAGTGTAGAACATATACCAGTGAAGATGGTTAGAGATAATCAAAGACTATGACTTCACAATCCATTACCACCCTGGGAAATCAAACAAGGTTTGCAGATGATATAAGTATAAAGGACCCAATGATTCTATTATTGATGAGAATTTAAAAGGATACAATCTTCTTAGATTTAATGAAGATGGAAATGGGAATCATAAAGAGGGGAACAATATCAATCCTTCCACAAATGATTACTCAAACATCTCTTTTGGAAAGGTTAAAGGATTCTCAAAATGATGATGTCGGAATTGAGAAGAAAGTGGAAACTATCAAAAAAGTGTAATAATAGGAGTTCAATGTTAATGAAAAAGTAATTAGGAGATTTGGGTCATGACTATGCATTCCATCACATCTAGAGTTAAAGAAATAACTTTTGGATGATTCACATAGTTTGAATTTCTCCAATCACCCAGGAAACAAAAAGATGTATTGAGATATCTGAGAGAATTATTGGTGGGATAACATGAAGAATGTGACCACTGGGTATACATCAAAGTGTATGGTATGTCAGCAAGTGAAGGCTGAAAGGAAAAAGTCTAAGGGGACGATGCAACCATTAACTATACCAGCATGGAAATGGGAAACAAATTACTATGGACATTGTCATCAGGATTATAAAGACATCAAAAGTAAGCAATGATATCTAGGTTGTTGTGTATCATCTTACAAAGACTGCACACTTCATTGTAATTAGAGAGGATTTATAATTGGATCAAGTGGAATAGATATATATCAGTTATGTGGTAATGATGCATGGAGTACCACTACCTATTGTATCAGATTGAGATCCAAGATTCTCCTATATGTTTTGGAATAGTGTTCAATATGCTCTGAATACAGAGCTGAACTTTAGTATGACTTATCATCCTCAAATTGATGGCCAATATGATCAGCTATCAAAACACTTGAGGACATGTTGAGAGCATTCTCAATTTACTTCAAAGAGGGATGCGATCAGCTTCTTCCTCTAGTTGATTTCTCTTATAATAATATTTTCCACTCAAGAATCCAACTGGATCCTTATGAAGACCTTTATGAGAAGATGTGTAGTACACCGGCAGGTTGGGATGAAGATGGGGAGTGAATACTACTAGATCCATAAATGGTCAAAGAAATGGTGGAGAAGGTTAAGACCATCCAGCAGCACATTAAATCTACTCAGAGTCGTCAAAAGATCTATATTGATAATTGGAGATGAGACAAAGAGTTTGATGTTGGAGACATGGTATTCCTCAACATATCACATGGAAGAGAGTTATCAGATTTTTTAAGAATGGAAAGCTTAGTCCAAGGTATGTTGGCCCTTTTTAGATCCTTGATCGCATTGGATTAGTGGCCTATCGACTAGCACTACCATCGAACCTATCTCAACTAAATGTTGTATTACATGTATCACTCTTGAGGAAGTACATACCTGACCCATAGCATGTAATCAATCTAGAGGTTGTACCATTAAAGAATTACCTCTCCTATGAAGAGAAGTTGTTGAATATCTTAGATTATAGGGAAAATGTTCTATGAAATAAGATAATTCCCCTCGTCAAGGTGTTCTGGCAAAACCAAAATCTTGAATAAGAAATGTGGGAATCAAAGGAAGTGATGAAGAAAAGTTACCCACATCTATTTTGGTGAGTGAAAGAAAAAAAAATTGAGGGAAAAATTTCTTAATGGGGGGAATATTTTAACGACCGAAACTTTTAATAATGAAAATTCATCTTGATCTATTTAAATGTCTTATTATTTAAAATGGGTATATAAAACATATAAAATTCCTTGGTAATATTTTTTGGGATTTCAAAATAATGTTATGGATTATTACCATTGATAATATATTCATTGAAAAGTGATCACATGATTAGTATAAATATTGGGATTTAACAAATCTAATTTACTCAGAAAAAAGAAGGGATGACCACATCCAACAGAATTTCTCCATAAGAAGCCCATTTGTCAAAGATTGGAAAGAAGGTAGAATCACTAGGCTTCTCTTTTTTCCAATCCCAAGCCAAGATTAAACACTTTAAGCTTGAACAGAACTGCCTATGGGAGAAGTGGAAGTTGATAGAGATTACCACCCAAGCCATGTTATCAGAATCATCCCAAGAGTATTTCACCCTCACACAACATACCCATAGGTATTATTTGGGTGTTATAAGGGGATATGTAACAATACCCTAGAACTATGATTATGTTATTTATTTTCTATAAAAAATATACATTCATTTCATTATTGTTACTTGGTAAATGGTTTTTAAAGCACAAATAGTATTTTTAGTTAATATTCAATTAAGAAATATATTTTGATGAATTAATAGATTTTTGGAATTAAATAATATTTTAATAAAATATTATTATTAATAAATTAATATTTATTAAATATAAGTGATTGTATAATTTTTATGAATACAATTGTAATTTTTATTAAAGTTTGAAAACTGTTTTTTTCAAAACCCATGAATTTTCCAAAAATGTTTATTTTTAATTTAAAAGTGAAATTTCAAATATTTAGAAAACTATTTAGATAAAATTAATATTATTTTTGGAACCATGATGTCAAAATTATCCAATGATGAATTTTTCATTATTTACCGAGACAGTTGAATTTCTGGGTAAAAATTAAATACCATTTAAATATATATTGTGTTTTATGACATCATAATGACCCAATAGTGATGTAATAAAATACTATAAAATTATTTTTCACCAAATATATTATTTAACTTTATAATAACGTGATTTTATATTTTTTTTATCAATTTTATGGTGCCTTAGTGGACCCTCCAAGACATCTAAAACATTTTAACTTTTAAAATGATTTTCTTGAGAGTGTGACTCCCCTCAACATAATAAAGCCTAATATTTTAAGAATTTAAAACACTGGCCTTATAAAATAATTTTTTTCACTCCCCTTTGGAAAAATCAATGGGCAAAAACCATGGGTTGGTTTGTGGTTTTGATTAGTTTAATGTGCGGTGTTCAATGCCTAAATAATAAAGAATACTCTATCGTTTCTTATATAAACCAACCCAATATCCCACTTCTCTTAAATAAAATCCCTTTTAGTATGCCCCTACTCATAACTCATATCTCTAGTATACTCCCAAGGCTCCCCAAACACCCAATAATCCCCTATCAAGCCTCTCCAAAGCCTTTATGATCACACTTCCAAGTAAGGGATTTCTTCCTTTATCATTTTTTTCCAAATTTCATTATGTGGTTATACCATTGTATTTTCAATTACAAATGTTAAGGTATGTTTTTTTCACCTTCCTCGCACTTCCCTCCTTATGTTATAATGATGAGATACCCATTTATCTCTCATTAATGCCTTCTATGTACACCTGTTACCATTCCGAAATTCTGTAATGGATTTCTCTCTCCTCATTTACATTCAAGGAATTATTTTGCTTTATGAATATAAATTCCATTTCATATATTGGGAAATGTTTCTATATGACCCCCTTACTTTAAATTTCATGTAAATATCTTGAGACACCCCTTCCACTCTCATCAACAATTTTTATTAATTGTTATGTCACACTATTATGCTGCCGAAATTTTACCGTGATTTTCCAAGACAAAGTCATTGTGTAGTGAATACCATAACCATTTATCTATCAAGGGTATTCAACATTATTCACATTTACTTATTGATTTTAGAGTTTAATGTATTAATTACACATTAATTTAACATGGAATAAATTATGATGTTTAATGAATAAATGTTATATGATCCATGTGGAACACAAATGCATGAAATGAAATGATTAAGAAGGGTGCACACTGATAGTGCTCCAATGCGTTGTGTAAAGATTAATATCATGATACATCAAGTTAAATGAGGGTTTAATCATTCTAATTCAAGTTCAATGATGTTTTACTCATGCTCTGTGTGCAATGAGCCTTGGCTCATGCTAATATCATGTTAAATGCTGATGCCACATTTCCATGTTATGATAATCATGCTATATCATGTCATTATGTTTATGTTTATCTTATGCTCCATGTATATGCCCATTTCCTAACATGTACAGTATTATTCATGTTATTCCTTGTTTACTCTCTTATTGGGCATTATATCTCACCCTTTTCTTATGCATGTCCTCAAGTTATCTTGTGCACTGCTAAGTACGAAGGAATTTGCATGGTCATGTAAAAGAAGTTTTCAATCAAGATGTGTATTTTATGTTTTAATTTGTTATGTAATATTTCTAAGCCCCAAATACACTAGACCACTCGATCTTCTATGTTGTATCAAGTGAATATTTTATGTAATAAATTATGTTTCTGTGTGAAATAAAGTGAAGGGTTGTTATATATAGCCCCCTAATTCAATGGGTGGATCATTATGTCTCATGAAATGTCATGCAATGGAATAGGGAGTGAACCTAATACACCATGGGACTTTTTTCACTTTATGATGATGGTATTGATAATGATTAGTGACTTATGTTTTTGATGTCATGTCTTATATTATTTCCACCTATTTATGATTTCATGATATTATGATGTCATTTCCTTATTCCATGTTTCTATTATTATTTCAATTCTCTTCTTGATATCATGATATAAATATTAACTTTAACATGATGTCTATCATTTTTTCTCTACATTGATTTTTCCCTTACTATGCATTTCTACTCACCCCTTTATTTTTTCCCTTCTCTAAGTTATAATGGAAATTAGTGCGGGTGATATTCCTAAACGAGTAACTAGGGTGGATAATCTATGGAATATTTTGTTACATGAAATGGATGAAGCATATTCTTATATATTTGTAAAATATCCTCTTGGTTATAAAAGTCATGGTTTTTTAGATATTGTTGTCACGACCCGACCCAACGGAGCTCGAGCCGTGACTCCCCAAGCCCGCCTCCAATAGGCCAGGGGATCGCGACCAGCGCCGAGTAGGCTATCACACACATGGGAGGCATTAGCCTAAGGTACCTGTACACACGCACCCACAAACACCTCCATGCAACAGTGCAGAGATATAGAAACTGAAAAGTAAATGCATGCATACAATCTATCCCAAACCAGAGTGCAACAGCAAAAGTACAAGGGCAAAACAGGGCCCACCAAAAGAAAACTACAAAGCGCGTCCAACCTGCTCTGAAGAAGGGAAACGCTGCCACAAACACCCGCCGGAAAGCTCCCTCGGCACAGCTCCGGTAAACACCCCGGTCAACTCGCTCACTAAGCTCCGCCTGCTCCGGGTCCTCCTGGGACTCCGTCAAAAGGCATGTGGTCTACACAAGACACAAACATGTGCGGGCATAGCCCGTGCAGGGGTGAGTATAAACATACTCAGTAGGCACCCCAAAAACCCAAAACCCAAGGGAGCAACTGAAAGACAACAGTCCGCTCAACCCAGCCAGAGGGAACCCAGACGAGAGAGAAACTCCATATCGTGACCATCCTCAGCTAAACACAACAAGTCAGCTCAGCTCAGCTCAGGTGTATGCCCATACATACACCTTGAACAATCCAGATATACACAGCTCACGCCACAAAGCCACAAGAGGTACCGACCTCATCACCAGCAACTGTCCACAACCAGGAGAGTACACCACGAACACTGTCATACCAGATGACACTCATCCGAGAGATACACTCCATCGGGTCCCAAACAAACATCTCAGACGCTTACCCGAGAGACCACGCTCGTCGGACAACATCACTGAGGAAACCTCACTGAAACAACATAACCACCAAACTCCTCGGAGAGAGGATCGCCGCTAGGGTCCTCTAGGGGATACCAAGACCCACACCGGTATACGTAGCTCACAGATAGGGGATCACTCCCAGGGTCCGCTGGGGGATACCACAACCCGATCTGGCATACGTAGTTCTCACAGATGGGGGATCACACCTAGGATCCGCTGGGGGATACCACAACCCGATCTGCACTCGACAGAAGCTTCACACTCAGATAGAGGATCATCGTCCATATAAAGATGGTCACGACGATACCGGAACCCTATCTGGGATAACTCGCGATGTAGGGGATCGAACCGACGATGCCACAACCCTACCGAAACCACGCGCTGAGTAGGGGATCACATAACCAACGATACCGCAACCCTACCGACACCAAGCGCTGAGTAGGGGATCGTATAACCAACGATGCCGCAACCCTACTATAAACATCATGCTGAGTAGGGGATCGTAAACCCGACGATGCCACAACCCTACTATGCACGACCCACCGCGTAGGGGATCATATTCCCGATGATGCCACAAACCCTAAGGGGTTAACCTGCTAGATAGGGGATCGCCGCCCGTGAATAAGCGGTCACAGTGATACCAAGAACCCGATCTAGGGTAAAGATGCTAGAGGATCCACTCCGGGCCCACCGGAGGGATACCACAACTCTAACAGTTTAAACATCCCATCGAGTGGATCACAAACCCATATAAAGGTTGTGATACCACACGAACCCTCGTAGGAACGAACCAAGGGAGAACCCTCAACCACTGCTGGTCCAAACATCGCTAACCCGAGCGACTCGCCCCAAAGCCACACTGCGCACCTCCGAAGCCAAAACTGAGGCCACCATCGCGTTCCACGCGGAAAAACACGCAGGATAGGCTGTTTACTCGCCCGAAACGGAGCACCGGTGAAAAAGGCACTATTCACCGTAGCTAGCTCATGCGGGGCCCACACAACGATCCCGAAACCCATCGAGAGGATCACACCATGGCGATCCCCTCGGATAAACAAGCGGAATCGACTACTCGCTCACCCAAAACGGACACCCGGTGAAAAAGGTACTATTCACCGAAGGCCAGCTCGGGTGGGGCCCACGCCTGGATTCCGAAACTCATCGAACGGAACACACCATTGCGATCCTCTTGGAAAAACACACGGGATCGACTATTCATCTGCCAAAATCGGACTCCTGGTGCAAAAGCTGCGTTTCTCCGCAAATGCCAAAACCCGGCCTCGTGGGGCCCGCACCCCGTTCTCAGTCCCAACACCCGGAAACCATCTCAAAAAGTCCGTCGTACCATCAGGGTCACAACGCCACTGACGGCACATCAATCGGACGCTCCGGGTAGAAGTTACAACGGCCTGAAGTCGTAAAATAATAAAATAATATTATTTTATACGACATTTCTAACTCCCGGGCCACGATCCCGAACCATAAAATTTTCAAGGTGATTTCAAAAGGTCCGTCTCGACGCAAGGAACGCGTCGCCGCAAACGGCTCGCAAATCGGAGTTACGGTTTGCGAGTTACGGGGGTTTAAAGAACCCCCGGAACAAACTGGCCGGACCACCGCAGGGTCGCCGGAAACAACCGCGCCGCCGCCGGACTCCGCCGTGCCGCCGCCGGACTCCGCCGCGCCGCCGCCGTCGCAACCGGAAACCGCCGCCGCGCCGTCGCCGGATTCCGCCATGGCCGCCGCCGGAAAACCGGGTTTTCGCCGGAAAACTTCCGGGAGCCACCGAGAGCACCCCGGTGCTCCAAATTCATATCAGAAACATGTTTTGGAAAGCTCGGGACCCGAACTATACAACCCATATGAAAATTTGAAGAAAAACAACACAAAAACGGGATCCGGGATTGTAAAACTCAAACCGCCTACCTCGCGGGCGAAACGCCGACGTTCTCCCTCAGATCCGTGCTCCCGAGCTTCTGCTGCGCACTCCTGGAACGTCCGCCGTCGAATTCTGAGCTCGTGGGCGCTCCGTTTGCTCGATTCGGCGGAGTGGCGGTGAAGAATGGCGAAGAACGACGAAGAACGATAAAAGGGGGGGGGGGCGCTGATATTTATATCAGCCGCCCGCCGGCGCCAAACCAGCCTCGGACCCGACGCCCGATGCGAACAAAAGTAAGGTCACCCCTAGGGTAAACGCGCCATTCTGAACGCAACGGCGGTCTCAGATTTTCCATCCGAGACTCCGTTCAGAAGTTATTTGAGCCGACGCTCGCACACTAACTTGCCCTTATTTACGGAAACGCCCCCGGTGGCGTTTCTCACCGCAGGCCCGCGCCCGCAAAGTTTACACCCCGCCTAGGGTAAACGGCACGTTCCGGACGCAACCGTGTCCTCAGATTCCCGTTCTGAGCTACCGTTTAGGAGATATCACACCCCCGCCACGTGCATAGTATAAAAATACTTAATATTTTTATAAAATTAATTCTGGGCACACCGGGCCTCGGAATCGCACGCCGTCTTCGCGCCTAGCTCTGGAATTATTCGTAGAAATATTCCAAATTCTGAAAGGGCCAAAAACCCGAGTCGCTACATCCTACCCCCCCTTAGAACTTTTCGTCCCCGAAAAGCCCTAAGCACAAGGAAAGCGACTGGACTCTCAGTTGGGTCTCACACACCAGCGAGCTCACCAACAACAACCACTCAGGGTCTTACCAACGCCCTGAACAAAACTCGAGCAAGCAACGAAAGGAAAGAGTACCACTAAACAGTGTCTGACAAACTACTGCAGTAAGTAGAAAAGACACAAGGCGTACCTCTATCCATCTGTGGTGCCTCTGGGTCAACAGCCTCCAGGGCATGCAGCTGTCCTCGCCCTCGACCACCAGCTCCCTGTTCTAGGCGTGGACCACCTGGGGGTGGGGGTGGTGGCAACTGGTACTGTCTACCACCGCCTCCCGCTGCACCAGCTCCGACGCCACGTCCGACGCCCTGCGGACCTCCTTGCTCAAGACGTTGCCTCTGCCAAGGCGGTCCATCGACCGGCTCCCTCTCAGCAGCACGTCGGTTCGGACAATCTCTAGCAAGATGTCCCCGACCATCGCAAACATAACACCGCCTCTCCTGCGGCTGACCAAAACTGGCCTGCGAGCCCTGTGAGCTCCGAGGCTCAGACCCCCCATCCTGGGGTCGCCTCCTGAAACGTCGGCCACGTCCAGACCCCTGAGTCTGACGTCGGCTACCAGATGCCGATCCGACCGACGAAGTCTCCGCTCTCGAGTGCCCAGCACTAACAGGCGAGATCTGCTCGGCCAGAAAGCTCTCCACCACCAGCGCTCGCTCCAGCACTCCACCATAGGTGGGCAGACACAGGGAAACCACACCTGCTCGGATATCCCGGCGTAAGCCCTGCTCGAAGGTCCGAGCCCTAAAGAACGGGTCTCGAACCATATCCAGGGAGTAGCGCGACAGGTCTGTAAACCTCGCTGAGTACTCCGACACAGTCAGGCTCTCCTGTCGAAGCTGTAGAAGCTCTTGGATCCGCACTGACTCAGCGTCACCGGATAGAACTCCTCCCTGAAGAGCTGCTCAAACTCTGCCCACGTGAGCGTCTCCTCGTCATGGGACTGCGTCACCAAACTCCACCATCGCCCGGCAGAACCATGCAGAAGGCTCGCCGCTAGGGCCACCATCTGATCTGGAGGTGTCCTCACTAGGCGAAAAACTCGGGTGACTGCCTCAAGCCAGTCATCAGCTGCCTCGGGGTCTGGATCACCCCGGAACCTCAGAGGTCGCTGCCTCTGGAACTCGTGCAGCGCACTCAGCCTGCGCGCAACCTCGTCCTGCCCCGCCGGCACAACCAGCTGCTCAATAGGTGGTGTCTCAACTGGCAGACCACCTGGAGGTGCAACCTCAGAACCTGCGCCCTGCTCCACAGCCACTACACGGGGCGGGTCATCAGCACAATCCTGCTGCGGAACCCTCGCTGGCTGTCGTCGTGGAGGCATCCTGAAATACATTCAAGACACACCACAGTCAAAGAGTATATCTGGAGAGCTGACTCAAGAAGGACAAGGAAAACCCAAAACCCAGTCCTATATGATGTATATACCATTATGTCCCCGCGACCAGTGTACGAATGTCCCGAGTCAAAAGGAAGGTTATCAGAGTCCTGGTGTATGGATACGTCGGCCGCCGCTCCAACACTGGAGTCCCTGGCCTGAAAGTCGAACTCGAAACATCCTAACACTACCGCTATGCAACCCAAAACAAGCTCACAGCTAGACCAGCTACGCTTAGAGATCCCAAAGGTGGAACCTCCTCTGATACCACTCTGTCACGACACGACCCAACGGAGCTCGAGCCGTGACTCCCCAAGCCCGCCTCCAATAGGCCAGGGGCTGGCGACCAGCGCCGAGTAGGCTATCACACACATGGGAGGCATTAGCCTAAGGTACCTGTACACACGCACCCACAAACACCTCCATGCAACAGTGCAGAGATATAGAAACTGAAAAGTAAATGCATGCATACAATCTATCCCAAACCAGAGTGCAACAGCAAAAGTAAAAGGGCAAAACAGGGCCCACCAAAAGAAAACTACAAAGCGCGTCCAACCTGCTCTGAAGAAGGGAAACATTGCCACAAACACCCGCCGGAAAGCTCCCTCGGCACAGCTCCGGTAAACACCCCGGTCAACTCGCTCACTAAGCTCCGCCTGCTCCGGGTCCTCCTGGGACTCCGTCAAAAGGCATGTGGTCTGCACAAGACACAAACATGTGCGGCCAAAGCCCGTGCAGGGGTGAGTATAAACATACTCAGTAGTCACCCCAAAAACCCAAAACCCAAGGGAGCAACTGAAAGACAACAGTCCGCTCAACCCAGCCAGAGGGAACCCAGACGAGAGAGAAACTCCATCTCGTGACCATCCTCGGCTAAACACAACAAGTCAGCTCAGCTCAGCTCAGGTGTATGCCCATACATACACCTTGAACAATCCAGATATACACAGCTCACGCCACAAAGCCACAAGAGGTACCGACCTCATCACCAGCAACTGTCCACAACCAGGAGAGTACACCACGAACACTGTCATACCAGATGACACTCATCCGAGAGATACACTCCATCGGGTCCCAAACAAACATCTCAGACGCTTACCCGAGAGACCACACTCGTCGGACAACATCACTGAGGAAACCTCACTGAAACAACATAACCACCAAACTCCTCGGAGAGAGGATCGCCGCTAGGGTCCTCTAGGGGATACCAAGACCCACACCGGTATACGTAGCTCATAGATAGGGGATCACTCCCAGGGTCCGCTGGGGGATACCACGACCCGATCTTGCATACGTAGTTCTCACAGATGGGGGATCACACCTAGGATCCGCTGGGGGATACCACAACCCGATCTGCACTCGACAGAAGCTTCACACTCAGATAGAGGATCATCGTCCATATAAAGATGGTCACGACGATACCGGAACCCTATCTGGGATAACTCGCGATGTAGGGGATCGAACCGACGATGCCACAACCCTACCGAAACCACGCGCTGAGTAGGGGATCACATAACCAACGATACCACAACCCTACCGACACCAAGCGCTGAGTAGGGGATCGTATAACCAACGACGCCGCAACCCTACTATAAACATCATGCTGAGTAGGGGATCGTAAACCCGACGATGCCACAACCCTACTATGCACGACCCACCGCGTAGGGGATCATATTCCCGATGATGCCACAAACCCTAAGGGGTTAACCTGCTAGATAGGGGATCGCCGCCCCTGAATAAGCGGTCACAGCGATACCAAGAACCCGATCTAGGGTAAAGATGCTAGAGGATCCACTCCGGGCCCACCGGAGGGATACCACAACTCTAACAGTTTAAACATCCCATCGAGAGGATCACAAACCCATACGAATGTTGTGATACCACACGAACCCTCGTAGGAACGAACCAAGGGAGAACCCTTAACCACTGCTGGTCCAAACATCGCTAACCCGAGAAACTCGCCCCAAAGCCACACTGCGCACCTCCGAAGCCAAAACTGAGGCCACCATCGCGTTCCACGCGGAAAAACACGCAGGATAGGCTGTTTACTTGCCCGAAACGGAGCACCGGTGAAAAACGCACTATTCACCGTAGCTAGCTCATGCGGGGCCCACACAACGATCCCGAAACCCATCGAGAGGATCACACCACGGCGATCCCCTCGGATAAACAAGCCGAATCGACTACTCGCTCGCCCAAAACGGACACCCGGTGAAAAAGGTACTATTCACCGAAGGCCAGCTCGGGTGGGGCCCACGCCTGGATTCCGAAACTCATCGAACGGAACGCACCATTGCAATCCTCTTGGAAAAACACACAGGATCGACTATTCATCTGCCAAAATCGGACTCTTGGTGCAAAAGCTGCGTTTCTCCGCAAACGCCAAAACCCGGCCTCGTGGGGCCCGCACCCCGTTCTCAGTCCCAACACCTGGAAACCATCTCAAAAAGTCCGTCGTACCATCAGGGTCACAACGCCACTAACGGCACATCAATCGGACGCTCCGGGTAGAAGTTACAACGGCCCGAAGTCGTAAAATAATAAAATAATATTATTTTATACGACGTTTCTAACTCCCGGGCCACGATCCCGATCCATAAAATTTTCAAGGTGATTTCAAAAGGTCCGTCTCGACGCAAGGAACGCGTCGCCGCAAACGGCTCACAAATCGGAGTTACGGTTTGCGAGTTACGGGGGTTTAAAGAACCCCCGGAACAAACTGGCCGGACCACCGCAGGGTCGCCGGAAACAACCGCCCCGCCGCCGGACTCCGCCGTGCCGCCGCCGGACTCCGCCGCGCCGCCGCCGCCGCCACCGGAAACCGCCGCCGCGCCATCGCCGGATTCCGCCATGGCCGCCGCCGGAAAACCGGGTTTTCACCGGAAAACTTCCGGGAGCCACCGAGAGCACCCCGATGCTCCAAATTCAGATCCGAAACATGTTTTGGAAAGCTCGGGACCCGAACTATACAACCCATATGAAAATTTGAAGAAAAACAACACAAAAACGGGATCCGGGATTGTAAAACTGAAACCGCCTACCTCGCGGGCGAAACGCCGACGTTCTCCCTCAGATCCGCGCTCCCGAGCTTCTGCTGCGCACTCCCGGAACGTCCGCCGTCGAATTCTGAGCTCGTGGGCACTCCGTTTGCTCGATTCGGCGGAGTGGCGGTGAAGAACGGCGAAGAACGACGAAGAACGATAAAGGGGGGGGGGGGCGCTGATATTTATATCAGCCGCCCGCCGGCGCCAAACCAGCCTCGGACCCGACGCCCGATGCGAACAAAAGTAAGGTCACCCCTAGGGTAAACGCGTCGTTCTGAACGCAACGGCGGTCTCAGATTTTCCATCCGAGACTCCGTTCAGAAGTTATTTGAGCCGACGCTCGCACACTAACTTTCCCTTATTTACGGAAACGCCCCCGGTGGCGTTTCTCACCGCAGGCCCGCGCCCGCAAAGTTTACACCCCGCCTAGGGTAAACGGCACGTTCCGGACGCAACCGTGCCCTCAGATTTCTGTTCTGAGCTACCGTTTAGGAGATATCACACCCCCGCCATGTGCATAGTATAAAAATACTTAATATTTTTATAAAATTAATTCTGGGCACACCGGGCCTTGGAATCGCACGTCGTCTTCGCGCCTAGCTCTGGAATTATACGTAGAAATATTCCAAAGTCTGAAAGGGCCAAAAACCCAAGTCGCTACAATTTTTTGGTCCAAATTATATAAAAATAGAAACCAAAAATAATATGGGGAATTATTTTAATGAAATAATTTATTTCAGTTCGTACTTATGATATAGTCATGTCAGGTATTTCATATCTATCATTATTACCATCCATGTAAAGAGGAAATGAAAAATGAATTGCATCTCTTCATGGAGGTGGTTGTCCACACGTACACTTGAGCGATATTTTAATATTATAATGAATTGAAGGGTAAGAAGGTAAGTAATATATAATCATTAAAGAAACATAATAATATTATAAATATCATATATATTCATTTTATCCATCATTATATCCTTCCTTGGGAGGCAGTGACAGAAAATAACCACATCGCTTTGTGGAGACGGTAGTCTATATGCACGCCCGAGAGACATTTTGATTTACCATTAAAAGCAATATTATATAAATAATTGTTGTTCAATATAAATAATAGTATTTAAGTATATTTAATATATTTATGTAATTATATAATCATTATTAGAAAATAATTTAATTATGTATAAGAGGAAAAAAATGAAAGAATGGGGTTAACTGTTATACCTATTATTTGGGAATCCTCCTTTGATTTACATTTTTAACCATATTAGGATGGTCATATAGGAATATTAGAAGATATAAAATGTTTATAAGTAATATATAAAGGTATTTTTTGTGTGTAAAAGTTTACATAAGTGGCTCCATGTTTATGGATAATAGTGGAGAGTAGGTTCAATTTTATAAGTGAGGTGAGTTGCAAACTAGTAAATACATGAAATATTAAAATATAACATGTGTATAACTCATGTAAAATGGATATAAACTAAATTATATTCCAATATAATTATTATAAGTTGTAAATATAATCAAACAATCAATTTTATATTTTTTATGTGTCATTTTAAACCTTATCTTTTGGTTTAACCCCTCATTAACCGTGTTTAACCTAAACTATTGTAATAAATTTTTTACTCTTTACGGGACATACAATTAATTTTAAAACTTATAATTGGAAAATAAATGAACCATTAATTATATAATATAATATTTACCATCTAATTGAGTTATAATATTTTTATTATTTTTTAATGATTTAAAAATAATTTTTACACGTTAAATACCATTTATGATTATTTTATGAACTCTTAGCATATCTTGATTTTAATGTCATAAATGTAATAATGAAATAACAATAAAAAATATTTCACTATTAATTAAACATTATGATTATCCAATAAAATTTTATTACATAATAATTCATCCAAAATATATTACTTTTTGTTGTTTTTAAAACTGCTTATTTTATTTTTCTAATGTTTTCACTAGAGTTGCATCGACATTACGTTAGAATTAAAGGTAATTATACCATCACTGAAAATTAAAAATAAATTACTATAATAAATATATTTTAATCATTATAAATTGTATCATATATATTCATTGATATGTCAATTTTATCTATATCCATTTTACAACAACATAATAAGTGATAAAAATTGACATTTTGTAATTATCCTTAACTTAAAAGAATTAAAACGTTGTAATCAAATCCAAATAGCACAAAAATTAATTTTTTTTATAATTAAGTATGTTTATGTATGAATTAAATTCCTAAAATTAAATAAAGGAATGTTTTGGGTTGATTTTTTGATGTTATCTCATAGTTTTAACCTTAATTAACACATTTTACCTATTATCGTGGTCATAAAAATCTACCATGGTTATTGTTTCTTATAAATAAAAATGAAATCTACCAATTTAAAAAATTTTAACCCCCTTATTATAAATATTAAATACATTATTCAATATTAAATTTACATATTTGGGTGGAAATTATTTTAGTATAATTATGCAAAACACATCGAAAATTGTTTCAAGGAAAAACATGTTTTTAAGCATAAAAATGATCTTATATCAAAATAAAATATAATGATGATTCATATGGAATTAATTATATTATATTTAATAAATTGTATATTATGTTACAATAAAACTAAATAAATATATAATGGTAATTTTAAATTACTTTATTTAAAGAAAATAAAAGGAAGTTTTCTCTAAAATCAATATTTTTCACCATTAATTTAAAAATCAATATTTTGAAAAAAAAATATAAAAATTCACCATAATAATATTATGAAATTATAATTTCAAAAATGATATCCATTTTTTCATATAAAATATATAAAATTTATTGAAATTAATTATAATATCTACACACATGTGTAATAAAAACCATTTTTAAGATGATATATTTTAAAAGTATAAAATGAATTTATTGTTACTTACTTGATAAACATAATTAAATGAAAAATAATCAATTGAATTGGATATGAAATCTAATTATTTAACTATAATAATTTAGTAATAGGGATTAATTTAATATTTTAAGATCAAAATACATTGCACAAAAAATGGTTTTATAAAAAATATCTCTATTACCTTTAAAAGATTTTATATTTATTTACAAACAACTAATAATCATTGTATTATTAATTATTAATTTTATTAAGTAAAAAAATTTCAATATTTATCTTATAATATGGTAATTAGAATTCATACCCAACAAACCAATGAATAGGTTATAATAGTCATATTTAAATAATATAATTTCACAGTTTTCTTAATTTTGGGGTTATGTATAACATGTTCTGACAAACATTGTGTTATTTTAAAAGAAAACATAAACTAAAATATTATGGTATTACATTCTCCCTTCCATATATAATTTTTTTCTTCACAATTTTAATTAATCTTTTAAAACCTGAATATTTTATAATATATTAATAAAATTTAAAAAAAAGATATAGATTTTATCATGAACTTGATTTTATATGTTATAGCTAAGAAACATATTATTCATGTACCTCCATAAGAATTACACCATAAAATGAGTTTCTAAAATTGTACCTTGGAAGTTTATTATTACTTTAAAAATAAAAAACTTTATATTAATCTTTAGTTTTCTTGAGTTTGAGAAATTTTTTAACCATTAGGGACAAAAATATGATAGAATTTACTTACATGATTTATTCCCATTCATAAGCACTATTTAAACCTTTTATGTGAATAATCTTGATCATGATGAATTTTTTATACCTGAACCTCTAAAATAAAATTTTATTTAGCCATAAGATCCATAAAATGATTAAAAAAATTTCCACCAATCTAAAACCAAATTGGTTATCACAAGCTAAAATAATAACCAATATGAATAATGTTTCAAAACAATTAGTCTTTAAAAACTGAATAATTACCAAATTAACAAAAAACACTTCAAATATGTTTAATAATTTTTAATCCAAAAAATATGACATGTTGCAGCACTTATTCTTCTATATCATCTCATTGTTATCCCCAAACAACTATCATCACATATACATACTCAAATATTTATATAGACTATATTACGAAATAAAATTATTTCTATGTAAACTAAAACATAAAACAACAAACTTAACCAAGGATCAGTTTGTGATATCACATAATTACCTTAAAGGTAATATATACATTATTCAATAAATACTTCAAAAAATGTCTATTTTTTATAAAAATAAATTTTCGGGGTGATTCATATTATTCAACATATGTTTCCAAAATTCACATTTAAAAAATAATTAAATTAAATATCGTTAGAAAAATCCATAGTTGTTTTATTTTAATCATCATACCAAATAACCTTTGATAAACACAACCACATAATAATAATATATTCTCTAATTTAACCACAAATTCCATGAATTTAAATCCTTAAAGGATACATTCATCCATGTGAGATATTCATTAGAAACCTTTTTTCTTGGAAAGATAAAAAAATATTCAATCCATAGAGACAATATTTCCAAGAAAATAAACTTCTTGAAATTAAAATTCACACTTACTAAATTTCTCACATAATACATTTTTACTCTTAAAATTTCAATAATGATTCTCAATTGATTATAAAAATATTATAAACCCTTCTAGTATCTCAATATATCTTCAATAAATACCACAAAAATTTATCAAGGTAATTCTTAACACTAGGGAAATTGTTTTTCATAATTCCCCATCTACTTATAGTTAAACCACAAGAAATTAATAGATTCTTTATTTTTCTAATTATCATCTAGATTACATTTTTCTCTACACTTGTAATAAACTCTCATTCTCATTAATAATTTTCCAAAGTTTTTTCTCCTATATTATTGACATGTGGGGTGTTTATTTTTTTCCTTATGTGCTCTTTATCAAATGAGTATTAATGAAATTCAACTTTTATGTTATTTTTACTAAATCATATTAGGTTCAAATTATTTTTCATAAACTGAGATAGATGGTTTGGAATAGTCATTAGATTCTTCAGTTCAAATTCTCTACTATTTGGTTGATCCATATGGCCAAGTTTTTTAATCATAACTTGAGTCAATTACCCTAATTTGTATATGATCATCTCAACTACAACACCAACTGTATTGGCCTTCTCTGTAAGGAAATACATACATTAACCATGATAGTTGATTTTATTCCTTCATCTAAGTGCCATCTCTAAATAGTAATATGCCTTTGGTTAACTTAAAATTGGCATGAATATTGAGCCATGGGATAAAAATACCTATTAAGGTAAAAGTTATTAAATATTATAATGGATTATAATTCTCAGGTTAGCTATGTTTTCCTAAAATCTAGTTTCCAAAGGTCTTACAAATAATTCTTTGATACCATTTATAGTAGCCCCAAATCCATTAGCCTAAAGTTGGGGATTAATTATTACATTATAAATTGGATCATACCCTCAAAGATCGACCAGTTTAGCAGTATTAAAAAACTAGTTACATATATGACTACTATATCACATTGAAAATTTAAAATATAGCATGAAAAAATTTCTTTAAAACTTGAAAATATTTCAAATATTCCATTTTCAAATCTCATGGAAATGAAAAAATCTTAGTATGAGCTAAGATGATCAGTAAGTGTTACATAAAATGAAAGATATTTTGAGTAAATAATATATAATCAATATAACATAGTGGATAATCAAAACACATAAAATTCAATTAAAAACTATATTTCAAACAAAATCCATGTGTAATATAAAAATAGAAAGAACCTAGGTAATTATAATTGAGTTCTAAATAAAGTAAATACATAAATGAATACATTCATGATCTTACCATCAAATAATCATCTAAGATATTATGAATCTTAACATCAAGGATTTATCAAAGATATTATTAATAAATGGATAGGTGTAAAAATTACCTATATAATATGAAATACATTTAGTTTTATCTCAAGGGACCTATTGATGCATTGAGGAGTTATCTATAACTGGGATGCACCCTTCACATATACGTCTAATGCATTTCTCATGTTTTGAATAGAATAAATTCTCAAAATTCCTTATAAATCAATAATTATCTGTTTTGAATCTAAAAAATTGAACATCAATATTTTTGTATTAAATGAAATAACATTCTAAGTAAGATTCCTTCAATTGATACCACTTCTAGAAATGGTATGTAGTTAAGAAAAAATCAATGTAGCAGAAATTACACCATATAAATCTACGATACATAAAAAATAGACATGGATGAGAAAATAATATCCAAGGGAATGTGATCCTAATAAAGTTAATGGACACAAAACCATAAATTAGTAAAGGATTAAAGAAGATAATAAATCCATAAGAAATGATTATTTTTCAGTGAAACCATAATGTTCATTGTATTTCTGAAATATAAAATTGAGAATAAATTTTAATTTGTTATTTCAAGTACACATTATGAGATTGATATTCCTTTATCATGGTTTCATCCAGAATGTTGGTTTTCCCTTGTCAGGATGTAAACTCATGTTGAGAAATGGGATTATCCTAGGGCCCTTTTTCTTTTCCTTTTTCTCCCTTTTCTTTTTACCCTTTTCTTTCTCCTATATAACTGGATTCCCACATGTGTGCCCACTAATGGGTATTATCATATGCATTACTGAGATAGGAAAGGGCGGGGGATAGAGGAAGGGGAAGAAAAAAGGTTCAACCATGGAGCTCGAGATGAGCCTGATCTATTGTGATATCTATGGAGTGTAGATATAGGAAATGATCTGGCTGATTCCACACAATGGTACTCATTTTTTAATTTTTTCAATAAATCCCCATATATTTACTAATTTATATTTTAAAACCCATTTTATAATTTATTAGAACCCATTGTGAGTCGATATATGCATAATCGGGGAAAATGGGGGGTTTTGGGTCAATTATCAGGGTTTCTTGTTTAGAAATCCTAATATCACGATTTGTGGTTCCATGAACACACATTGTATATTCATCCAGTTTAGGGAATCTTAATATTATGGAAGTACATGTTATGTACTTTGAGTACATGATGTTTAGATGTACTTGTCCATATAGTCAAGTATATGGGAAGATAGTGTTTTGGGGACTATACATCATGTTCTTGGAGTGCATTTCATGTATTCATGCATGGACATGTGGCCAGGTACTTGGGAATACACCCATTATAAGGGGGACATTTTCATGTATTGGTACATGGATAGACCCTTGGTGTGTCCTATTTATGTAGTAGTACACAGCTAGACCCCATGTATGCCCTGGTTGTGTAGTAGTACACGTCCTAACAATTAATTTTATAAACCATATAGAAGTACATCTCTAGGAATGAGGATTTGAAGTAAACATCATGTATAAAGAGTATACACCATGTACTATTCTTCAATTACCCATTTTAGGGTTTTGGTGATTTTATTCCCTAGAGTTACAATTGGAAAAAATAGTAGCCCATATTTATTATTTTTCTATGTAGATAAGGATGGTTCAAACCTAGGGATGATATGAGGACTCCAAAGTTGATTTTTTCAGGTGAGTGAGTTAGGAAAGAGAGGTTTATCCTCCAGTAGATGGATTAAAAGGCCTTAAGAGGTAGATTTAGGATGAGACCCATATGAGGGTGATGATAATAATTGGAATACATCCCATGGGATTACTAATTTCCTCACCTAATATAACTTTAGATAGCCCCTAGTTAGTTGTATTGACATAAAACTTGAAGTGATAGATATGTTTTTTTCTTTGAGACAACCAATAGTGGGACATTGAAACCGAGATGGTCTACGATCCATCTCCCTAGACCTATTTTTAAGTAGATTTTACCTTGAGTCTCTCTCCCTTAGTATGTGTTCAATTTTTGTCCAAATTAGTCATGATATTTTGGGATTGGGTTGTGGGTGGAGTTATTCTAGAAATATAGGATTTTATCAAGAGATAGTTTGTGAATGATGATCCCAAGAGGGATGCATCCACATATGAAATTCCCTGGTGGATTCAAAGAGGATTCGTATATCTTCATGCAAACATTGAGGATCCCAAGAGGGATACCTCTACTTATGTGTGAGCTCATGGATCCTGTAAGGGATTTATCTCTAGTGTTGGACTTTGTGGACCTCAATGGGTGACCTGGGAATTAATTGAACCTGAGTTAGTTCATTATAAGGTTGGGTCGATATATTAGATAATTTCACTATATAACCCAGACTGAACATGTGATCCGGAGGTGTTTTGTAAATAGTGATTATTTTAAGTGTTCTTACAACCTCACTCTTTTATTCATAATTTCACTCAGTTACTATTGATGTAGTTTCGATTACCATATTTCCTTTCTAGAACTTGGCCTATGGGCCTGATATGATGTGATATTATAGGGGGTTTTCCAACAGGTACTTTCTAGGATTAGTTTTTGGAGCCTTAGTTATTTTAATGTTACCATTACCAAAAGTACCATTTGTCACTTGGATTCCTCCCTATATAGGGGTTATAGAGGATTTTGTCAAGTGAATATTTGATCCCATTTTGTTGGTTTCTCCTAGTGGATTCATAGCTCACTAAATCCTAGTGATCCCAAAGGTTGATGGGTAAGAACATTTCCCCTAAGCATGGTATGATTATGTCATTTCTGAGGATTGATGATGATCTCCTCAATCGATTCATAGGATACTCCCCAGGATTGGGTGGACGCACCATTACAACATTTCCCAAACATTTCTGGGAATGGGATACTGATTTAGTTATTAAATTACATTGAGTTCTTATATTGGATTTGGAAATTATTTCTAACATATCACCTATGTTTCATACCCGTTAGGGATTACCCAAGATCCAATGTCATGACTACGTACAGACTAAGACATGGGAGTCATACATAGGGATTTAATTACACATGTTTTTAATTGAATGAAATATATAACTAATATTTCTTTATAGGATGTCCATTTTCTACTTGGAATCCTTAATTATATATTTGGGATGAGTATGAGTGATCTTAGAGCTATTAATTGTATCCCCATGTGGTGAAGGATCCTGCATAAAGAAAATTTGATATTGGAAAAAGCATGTTTGGTTGATCGGGATCACAGACTCAATGATTGAATGGATTAAAAATGACTTGAGTTAAATGGAATCTAACTCAATGAATTATTTATAGGATATCCAATCAATCTGGATCACAAAACCTATGGTTGAATATTATTTTATTTATTTTATTTTATCCAGTTATGTCTCAATTGGGATGATAATTTTTTTACACATGAATGTATAATAGTGGGTTATCAGATCAGCAATGGGGGTGGCCTACTAAGATTTATTTATCACCCCTATATGTGAAACTTAGTGTGTGTGTGTGTGTAGATATTATATTATCTTGCAGGTTGAGACTGATTCATTATGTATAGGGATGAGGCCAAGGGATTCATATTTGATCGGAGCTGCTTTTCTGGATTCTTATGATCTACCTATATCAGTTCGACAGGGTCTTTAAATATAGGTTATTTGGTTTAACTCAATGTTATTAGTTTCACATTGTAATTTATTTTATTTATTTTATTCATATATATTCCATAATCCCAATGGGATATCAACTTTTTATATATGAAATGGATATTTATACCTTTACAATATTCTTATAACCTTGTTTTATTATTTCTTCATCACAAATATTATTTACTGCTATGGATGGTGTTTGGTAATATATGTGGTTTTAATACCTTGATTTGATAGCATAAAAAGACACACTAGGACCTATCTACTAGTTGGAACCCTCAAGAGTTGGGTAAGTGTGATTTAGACCTTGTTGTGAACCATTCTGGCTACAGTTCGTAGAGTGAATTGGGTCAGGATGTTAAAAGGTGGTATCAAAGTAGTTCCATTTCTATTTTTTTACTATTTGTGACATTATAGATGAGATTATTGGGGATGTTTTGGATTCTATGATAAATATTATACTGGTATATTGAAAAAACTTATTTAGTTGAGAAGTAAAAGTTACAAGTTATGTGGGATTGTTATTCTGGATATGTGATGATGCATTTTTATATGATCATTTCATGAGTGACAAGAATGTGTTTGTAATATTATGATTTATTATAGATTTATGGATCTCAAAAAATTGGTGAGAGTCCATTGATTGATTTTTATTCTTGGTTGGAAGAGGCAAGAGGCATTTTTTCAGGCATCATATTTGGCATGTAGGGTCCACATGTTATAATACTATTAGTGTGTGATTTATTTTACTAAAGACCAAGGCCAACTATTTAAAGTTTTCAAAATAACATAAATGTAGTTTTACCATACAGTTTCTTGGTGGAATTCTAATTAATTAGATATCCTTTTTTATATTTATTTATGATAGGTTATGTGGACTATGTTTGGATTCAACATGGTGATGGTGATTCCAATACACTACCTTCTACATAGGAGATGCATCAACCCTCAGTAGTTCATAATGGGTACTTAGTGACTCGTTAGTAACTCTGGTAGGTCACTAGGGGCAAGTGATGCCTTAGAGAGGGACTTTTAGAATAACCTTGTTGATTTAGGTAGCTATTTACCTTCTATTACACCATTTTTGGGTGCAACTTTTTAGGTGAAGTTAACTAATGATTCTTAAAAACCTACATGGATTTTTTCCATCTCGATTATTATGATATTTTACTTAACCAACCTGCATTTATGGTTATCTATTCCTATTGTTGAGTATGATGTTGATAGGTACCTAATTGTTTGTAATGAACTAGAACCTCGATGGGGTATTACAACATATGGATGAATGATGGGTGTCAGTTCACTATCTTTCTTATATTTGACATTATGACCCTTCATGGAGTAGTCCCTTATGAGGATGCTTAGAGAGGATCAGGGACTTGTTAAGTCAATTCTTATAAGTATATTCCTTAATATTTATGAAACAATAATAATTCATAAGTTACCAAAGTGTTACAATTAAAAGGGTTTCCAATTACATCATAAAGGGTGTTTTCCTCTATAAGTTGGAATAGAAAAACAGTATAATTGGACCCATGTTGGAAGGTTTTGACCTTAGTAGGTAAGAATTTCCATTACCTCACTTAGATATGTTTGACCAAGGGCTAGTTGGTCATACCAAGTGAACCTATATTGATACATGATTAGTAAGGATGCGTATGAGACCTAGAGGCCTATAGTTGTGAATCATACCATCATAAGTTAGTAGTTAGTTTGTTATAGGGAAACTTTTGATTGGAGTTCACCTGAATTTACAGATTCTATATCAGTTGTGAACTTGGTAGTATGCTTGTTATGATTTTGGCTCACAAGGGTTGTTACCAATTATGTGACATAGGAATCATAATGAAATTGATTTTTGAGGAAGCAGATAGGGTGCTTATGTATCAATACTAGCTTTGATGGGAAAGAATTTTTAGGTTTCTAACCCTGTTGATAAGTGATTTTATTGTTACCAATGTGATAAAAGCATATATGGATTCTCTTTAATGGAATAGTTTTGAATGGTGTCTAATCATGTGAATGAGGTTGACACGCTTTATATCATGGGTGCATAGCTACAGTTCTAAAATGATGCCATGAGGTGAGTATTCATTGATGAAACATGGCACAAGAAAGGTTCCCAATGTTGAAGATGAGTTCTAAGGGAGATTCTGGATTAATGAAAAAAAATCAATGTTTCAGGGTCAAATTGGAACTTCTGACATGCCACTTGTGGAAGCATCGATCAGGAGGTGTGAGATTGTATTCTTGATATATAGGAAGATAATAACATGTCCTAGTTAAATGTGGTACTATATAAATTGTTTATCGATGAATGGACATATGAGAGATGAATACTGAGGGGTTAATATAGATGTTATGGGAATTCTTTTTAGGGAATCTTAATGAAAATATAAATGTATCTCAATGGTGGAAGATAAATCATGAATGAATCAGGTGTGGTGTCATAATCGATCTAACTCAATCCTAGTCAGGTATTGACATATAAGTGATCATTCCTCAAGATAAGTGACACATACACATTGGTGGAACCTAATGAGGTTGCACATGAGGATAGGTTTATAGTAATCAATATGGTGGGAAGTTTACTGTTGACCTATTAATGGTGTTTAACCGCATTATGAGTAGAAATTTCGTGGTTTTCCTAGAATCCATTCTCAAAATGTAGGAATGGACGATGTTGTGGTTTAGTGATCTTTAATGAGTCTTCTGATCATGTATATTCATTTTATTCAATGATGGATGAATCATTGGATGTGGAGCTTGGAGTCATGTTTTAGGGAGATGATAAGGATACTATTATGGTGGGGAGTGTCATATAGATCATGATTGAATGTCTTCTATGTTGGGAGAGATGCATATTCTATGAGACTAGTCATTGAATGTCCAAGATTGCACATTTGTGTGGATACCCAAGGTCAATTCAAGGATTATATTGACCACCAGGCATTCTTCATAAAGATAAGGGTTATTATAGGGAGGTCCTAAAGGACCATGTTATTCTGGACTATGTAATTTAGAATAAATTTAAATTTTTTCTTTCAAATGTTCGTGAGGGAAAAAATAACATTTTCCAATATAATATGATCCTGGATAGTTTTCTTGACCACTCCATTAGTTCTAGAGTTGTATGTTTACCCTTGTATAGTATATTCATAAAATTTTGATGCATTAAAATTTTCACAGAAAAATTAGTATTTTACATTCAAATTAATTAAATAGTAATTTATTTTCAGGTTTTTTGGGGTGATATAATTTCAATATAGTTTCAAATTATGATTATGTATTCATATTTGAGTTATTAATGGTGGGTTTTCCTAGTTGAGAAACTCACATTGAACGTTGGGGTTAAGCCAGGTCCCCTTTTTTGTTCTTTTTCTTTGTCCCTCTTTCTTCCTCCTCCTTCCCTAGATTCTCATGAACTACCCCTAGGGATTACCCTTTTCACAATAAATAGATGAAAGGGAGAGTGAGAGAGTTAATAATAATAATAGTAATAATAATAATAATAATAATAAGGGAGGTGCCACCATGTAGCTTGAGAGGAGTCGGATCACCTTGAGGCAACTACAAAGCATGGATATGGGAAAAAAATTAGATGATTCAATCCAAAGGTAGACCATTTAAATATTTGTTTATATAAATCCCCCTATATTTACCATTTTATACTTTTAAATCCCTTTTATGGCTGGTTAGGACCCTTTTTGGGTTCATCTTTTCTTAATTAGGGAAAAAGGGGGTTTTGTGAAGATTGCAGTAGTCACCTATTTGAAAATAATAATCACATGGTGTGTGGATCTATTAAAATATTACATGTGTTCTCCATATTAGGAAAGATGATATTTTGAGAATTATATGTTGTGTACTTTGAGTACATGTCATGTAGTAGTAATTGGCCATGTATCTGAGTACATGGGAAGATGTTGTTTTTAGGACAACACTCCAAGTAACTAGAGTACACATCATGTAATCATACATGGATATGTGTTCAATAACCATTGAAGATACCCCATGTATGGGGGGTATGGATGTTCATTAGTACACGGTAAGACCCCAAGTGTGTCCTAACCATATAGTAGTACACAGCCATACCCCAAGTATTCTTTGTCCATGTAGTAGTAAGAGGACATACCCTAAGTGTGTCGAGCCATGTAGAAGTACATGGTCAGGTTAGAGGTTTTAATGTACATGTTTTGTACTCATAGAATATGTTGTGTACTATTCTATAATTACCCTATTGATAGTTTTTGGTGATTTTACGGCCTAGAGTCAGAATAGGGAAATAAATGAGTCTATTTTGAGTTTTTTTTAATTTATATTGGGATGGTGGAACCCTTTGGGTTATTTTTGGACTCCTAAGTGGAATTTTGAGGTGAGAGATCACTAATGAAGAGGTTAGTCTTCTAATAAATTTATATTGAGGTATCAAGAGTGATACATGGGATGAGACCAAGATGAGGTTCATGGAAATGATTAGCAGACAAGGCATGGTATTTCCAATGTCCTCTCCAAATTTAACTTGGGACAGTCCCTAGTTATTGGGACTAAGATGATACTTCAAAAGATTGATAGGTTGGGTGTCCATTCCAACCTATAGTGGGACCTTGAAACTGAGATGGGCTATAAGATATCTCCCTATACCGATGTTTGTGTATAAATTTTACTTAAGTTCATCTCTCTTATAATGTGTTCCCCTTTTGTTTGGGTGTTCATGAGATGTTAGGACTGGGTTGTGGGTCATGTTACCCTCAAGAGATGGGCTTTTCCTAAGAGCTAGATTCTGACTGAGGATCCCAAGAGGGATGCCTCCACTTATGACCTAACCTAGAGGATTACAAGAGGAATTCCTCTATCACCATGTTGACATAGAGAATCCCAATAGGGATACATCCACTTATGTGTAGACCTCAGGGATCCCACAAGGGATGCCTCTCGTATGTTTTTTCTAGGGGATAATGGGTGACCCAATTGTTAAATATACCTAAGTGAGTATGTTATGATTATATGGATAGATAGTAGTGGGTGTCACCTTAAAACCCATACTAAACAAGTGGTCCTGATGGGTTGTGCTAGTAGTGATGAGTTTAGGCATTTTGTGAACCTCACTTATTTATTCATATTTTCACACAACTACTATTGATGCACCTGTTATTTCCAGATGTTTTTCCTAGGACCTATCCTATGGGAATAATGCGATGTAATAATATGGTGGGGATTCCTAGATTTCTTCCAGGGATCTAGATTTTGAGACTTAGTTGATTTAATGATACCATTACTATATGTACCATTTATTAGTGGGATCCCTCCATGCACAAGAGTTATAGGGGAGTTTTCTGAGTGCATTTTAGAGACCCTATTAGTTAGTTTCACCCAGTGGATGCTTAGTTTACTAGGATTCACTTGATTCTATAGGTTTTCTAGTTGTAAAATTTACCCCATGCATGAGATCATCATTTCATCCCTGAGGATTGATGATGATCTCCTCAATCGATATCTGGGATAGTCCATAGGATCGGGCAAGAGCACCATTCATGCATTGCCCAGAATTTTCTTGGAATGATATATTGATATATTTATTGAATTATTTCTTTTTATTATTTCATATCTTGAGATTATTCCTTATATATCTCCTAAGGGTCATCCCCCTTATGGATTATCTAAGTTCCAATATCATGACAACCTATGGATTGGGACATATGACTCAAACATCAGACTGGATTTACACATAGATTGAGTGGTATGAAATCCAACCCTAAAACTTATTTATAAGATTTATAGTTTATAACTAAAATCCTTACTTATATAATGGAGGTGACTACTATGAAATTACAGGCCTAATTCACTCATAAATAACAGAAAATGAGGGCTACATGACCTCAAGAATAACTCCATGTACACCAGAGGCTAGTGAATAGTAGTGTGGATGTGTGGTGGTAGGTGGGGAGACTATACCCTTTTTATTAGACTATAGCACATTGGTAAATAGTAAATAAGAAGAAAAAATGTTAATAGGGAAGTGAAAAAATAAAGCATTAGAATAATAATAAATTAAAATAAGTAGAAACTTAGTCATATATAGGAAATTATGTCATTACCATACAAAATGTATGTAGTCAAACATGGTATAAAGCATACAAAAGTAACAGTATATCAAAAGGGAACAAAAATACCCAAAATAACTATCTCTAGGATCATACTTAGCACTATAACAGTTATCTTCTCTCAAGATCCCATCCAATAATGATATTAAGAATCCATAGATGCAAAATTTCCTTCATCCTTAACTTCATCCATAAAGACTGCTCGAGTACCAAATCACATCCCAAATAGGGTGTGAGTAAAACTCAATTCAGTTCCACTAACATTGCCTCTTAAAAATCCAAACTAAAAATATAAAATGCCATAGTGTGTAGGATAATAAATGTAAAGTATTAAATAAATGTAAACCATGTAGAGCTTAGCCCCTCATGGGATACCAAGAAAACTCTACCTACTTTGAACTAAACCATATTTTTATAAGAATATGTCAATTAATTGGAAAGGTATATAAGGATCATAGTCAAGTAATCCATGTATAATATAAATCATAAGGGGTCTAGGGATTCCCATGTAATCCATTTCATTATATGATCCATCCCACTCTCAGTGATAATTAGAGATGATAGGATAGGGTTGTAAGTGTAATGTGAGGGGTGAACCCTAGGAATTCCTCCCGAAAATCATCTAACTAATCCTAAGGACAAGTCCAAGGTAATCTATATATAGACTTGATTTGATCCCAAGGAGATAATCCAAGGAAATATTTGTATGAGTAAATCAATTAGGATCGAAATAGATGATCAAAGGCATTCTAATTTTTGGAAATTATTGTGAATCACTAGTGTCATGCTGAGGCACTAAGAAATCTAATACATTAATCATGTCTTTCTGTTGTGTCTCACTTGGTGGTCTCCATAATTAATCTTCCATTGTACAATAATTTTCACCAAGTCCTTCCATATTAGGGACACTCCTTGAAGGTCTGTAGGAAGAGGCGCATAGATGCCCGTCGTCACTCCGAGGGGCCTAATGTCTTGAATAGGGTCCTTTGTCAGGATACGCTCCTTCTACTAGAGCCTTCTGAAGGCCTTTAACCTCACTTGATGGTCCAGTGGTGTAGACTCCTACCTCTCAAAACCTGGATCCTGTTCTATCCTCCCCCCCAAAGGTGACTTGGATTTCTGCACGTACATGATCCCTTCCTAGCCAAAGGGCTTCCCTTATCTCCAGCCAGGTTTGGTGAGCCTCCCTCCCCTCTTCTCCTGCTTATCGCAACCCCCCTGGAGTGGTGTATAGTTTTTGTAGAGGTGGGAATGTCTAGCTTCCAATCCCTTCCTGGTACCCAATATCCTTAGTCATATATGCAATCTGTTGATCCCAATACTTCTCTTATAGACTTTTCTTTTCTCCAGGGTGGATTCAATGAAGGGGTACTCTGGTGCCTACCCCAGAGTCTCATCTATATGGAAGGAAGGGTACCATTCCCCCAAGTTATGAACATCTAATGTCTCCTCCAATGACTCCCCTCGTGACTCAGATTCCCCTCAATCCAAGTCTATTTGCTCCACCTCCCCACTCCCCACCTCCTAACTTGGTTTTGTCTGCCAACAGGGGAGTTTGTATGCATTTTAAATCTAGATCTCTAATGGGACAGTCATATACTCATTTCAAGAAAGCTACTTGTTCTGGGTCAGTGCCAGAACTCTCTCATACTAATGATTTCAATCCTCATATGGAATGCATGGGGCCTTGGGGCCTGGGTTAAGACATAATTTATTGCCTCTGAAGTCATAAAGCACAAAATTGGTGTAGTTAGTATACTTGATCTCCAGTAGAATAGTTCCAGTATTGGATCTTTTCTTAGGAAGATCAAAATGAAAGGATCAATGCAGGTTTCCCCACTCAACAGGAATATATGGGTATTCTGGAACAAGAGTTACTCGGTAGTCCTGACCCAGGCAGGTAATCAGTATATCACAACCAAGGTGACAAAATGATACAATAATTTATTTATGACGTTTCTATATGGAAGTTGTGAATCACAACAAAGAGAACCATTATGTATTTATATCAATGGATTCGATCATGGAAACCTACCATTGGTGATTGGAAGAGATTTCAACTTGATTTCCTACCTGGATGAAAGGAAAGGCATGGGACTCTTCCAGAGGAAAGCTAGTTTGGAATTTGTATAGTTCATGGTTGAGAAAGGCCTCCATGACCTTGGATTCTCAAGTGATAACTTCACATGGTGTAATAACCAAAGAGGGAACCAATTTTCATGGATCCGCATGGATAGGTTCCTATAAAACATGCATGCTACTTCTATGATCTCAAATGAAAAGGTATCCCATCTGGTTAGGGGTCTATCAGACCAGTCCCCACTCCTTCTCTTCTTATCTTATGGACAATATTTTCATTATAAATTCTAGTACTCATAGTAGTGGAATAAAATCCTATGGTATCACAAACTGATCAGTGCGGCATGGAATGAACCCACTCAAGGCCAGATGTGGTTTACGATCCACAACATGCTTTGGCATGTCAAGACCAACTTGTAGGAGTGGGTAAAAGGTTTTCCAAACATAGACAATAGCCTTAATGGTGTCATGTAGATGGTTGAGAGTCTCGAGAAGGACCTTGAAGAGGTGTGGGATGATCTCTTCTTTGAGAATATTTCCAATAAAAATAAGATCCAAGCGTAAATGATTCTAAAATAAGAACGTGTTGCAAGAGAAGAAGTGAGGATCAAGTGGCTTGGGGAGGGAGAAAAAAACACCTCGTTCTTTCATGCATGCATCTCTAAGCGAATTTTTTTATCTAGCCTAATATCCTTACGAATGATGGAACCTACACTGATGATAGGGATGAGGTGGGGTTCCTGGAATTTGATCATTTCAAAGATATTCTTACAACCTCCAACCCCTAGTGGACTCATGGATACCTGAGGTAGGACACGAGGATCTTTGAGGTGATTCCCAATCTTTTCTCAGATCAAGACAATGAGTGCCTTAGCTCCATTATGTTTGAATAGCAGATATACTGTACTATGCTGAGGATCAATCTAGAGAGTGCATCGAGACCCGATGGGTTCCCCAGATCTTTATACATTTCTTTGTGGGAGGTGGTGAAGAAGAACGTATCCTCGAAAATTCTAGACAACTTTCGGGGAGGGAGTCTGCCAAGGATTGCTAGTGCCACCACTATAGTGCTTCTACCTAAAACCAGGTTACCCTCCTCCATTTTGCAATTTAGGCCAGTCAGCTTATGAAATTTCTCTTAAAAAATTCTAGCTAGTATAATAAATACTAGATTGTGAAAACATATTCCACGGTGGGTCTCCATGGAACAACACTGTTTCGTTAAGTTGAGGTCGATCCAAGACACAATTGCACTAGGTCAAGAGATGATTAAAGACATGAACCTTAAGACTCAAGGCTCAAACACAACTATCAATCTAGATATGAGAAAACCATTTGACCACATGGAGTGGGGATTCATCATCAAGGTGGTAGCAGGTATGGGCCTCTCAACCTGGAATACTAACCTTATTTATAGATGCTTCAGCGACTCATGTATGGAGGTCTCATTCATGGGGAAGTATTTTGGATTATTCAAGGCTACCCATGGTTAAGGCAAGGAGACCCCATTTCTCTAAGAATTTTTATCCTCTCACAGGATATCCTAAGTCATCTACATAATAGGATCATTAATAGTGGACAAATCATGCCCTATCAAAGGAGTATGATATTTCAATCTATCTCTCACCTTATGTTTGTGGACAATACCCTCGTATTTATGAATGAGACATGGATATCTATTTGAGGTTTGTTCAAGGTTATTGATGAATACTATTACTGTAGGGGTTAAGTCATCAACAAAGAGAAGAGCCACTTATACATCTCGAACAAATGTATGGCCAGCCAGATCTCTAGTGTCCAACAACTCCTTGATATGCATCGTGGGAACTTTCCTATGACGTACCTAGGGGATCCCCTATTTTCAGGTAGACTACACGTTAGATATTTTTATTTCCTCATCAGCAAGATCTCTGAAAGAATTTAAAACTTGAAAAACTGCTTTCTCACCTTTGGTGAGTGCATATCCCTCATAAACATCGTGTTTTTATCCACTCCTGTTCATTCATTGTCTACCATTAAAACTCCAAAATGTTTCATCAACAACATTGAAAATATATTATCCAAATTCATTTGGGATCCAAAATCATAAGGCAAACGCTGATGGGATTCTTAGATAAGGGTGGAAAGACCAACCAGGGAGGGTGGCATCACTGTACGGAGCCAGGAAGACACTCTCTTCTACATGCAAGCCAAGTTGGCATGGGATGTTCTCGAGAAACACACCCTTTGGGGGAAAACCATGCATAGTTCTGCAAGTAGGATTCAAAATGGAACAGAGGGTCACAACTCTCTATTCTAGTCCATCATCACTCCCCTTTTTTATATTCAATAGTATGCACGCTGGATAGTCAGGAGGGGAGATATTTCCTTTTTGCACCACAATTGGGCAGGTGAGGCTATTGGATACCCTAGTTTCCCTGCTCCCAAAATCTCATTCTGCAAAGCCATCCTCTACCAAAATTTTATCAAGGTCGTACTAGATGCTAATCAGCAAGATCTCTTCAACCTCATTGAGATATCCACGAAACCCAACATCTACATTTTTACTCCATATTCCTTGGTTTTCTTCATGTCTAAAGACTTATGCCGCACCCGAGACTTGAAGGAGGGTGTTGATGTCTGGAATGACACCCTGTGGAACCAAGAAATCCCTAAAAAATACAATTTCCTCTCATGAAGGATTAGAAACAAAGCAACCCAAATAGAAAAAAACATCCAGTAGTGCGGGATTTTGATGGTGTCATTTTGTTCAGGATGTAGAAATAGCAAATATGAGAGTGTCGACCATCTCTTTTTTAGGGGAGACTTGGATTCTATAGTCTGGGGTGCCTTTGGGGAGTTTAATTCCTTTCAAGATTAGGACACAGAGGACCACAACTTCATGGATTGATGGTGCCTTGGCCTGGGTGACAAGGGTTTGAAGAAGCTGGCATGTACCATGATCCTGTATGTAGGATGATGGTGCATTTGGTAGTCCATGACTAAGGTAATCCATGAGGGGATCATCTCTTCTAGAAGAGTCATTTTCATCATAACTAAAAATATCCTTCTTGACATGGAAAGTCTCTCCAACAATTTGCGGGAATACCCCTCTCTTGGGTGACTTCAAGGGAGTCCCTACCCTCCTCAATCCTATACCAACAGTACCCAAGACCAATGGGTAAGATGGAATCCCCCCTTTAGGGGCCTCAAACTCAACATGGATGGGTCGTGTATCGCGGGGGTGATTTACAGAGTTGGGGTTGTCTGTGACTCTCATGGATCAGTTTATTTGATTTTATCTGTTTAGCTAGGCCACAGATCCTCTCTTCAGGCCAAGGCAAAAGCAATGCACCAGGGTATAAGTTTGTTCATTCAAAAGAACATTCCCATTGAAGAGGTGGAAACTGATTCTATGATACTCCATGATGATTTGCAAGGCCATTGCCAATATCCCTAGTCCATCACCTACATTACAAGGAAGTATAGATGAATTCTCAACAACAACATCAAATTGATACACTCATGGCACGAGGGGAACCACGTGGAAGACTACCTAGCATCCATCAACATCCTTAGTCGAGATCCAATTTACATTCATGATGTATACTCACTAAAACCTGAGGGGGTGAACTTGGTTAAAGGGGATTCCCTTGGCCTCTACTTCTTCTATCCTCCTTAGGCTCAGCATTCTTTTTTTCCCATTGAATAATTAAATAAACATTATGATGATGATTTATAACAAATTAAGAGGTCCAAGGGAATTATAAATTCCCTATAATGATTCAATTTATTCATTTTTTATATTACTTTCACAAGATATAAACCAAAAACACATTAGGGTTTTTATATATAAAGGAAATAATGGTTCACATGGGAATTTAAACTAAATCACTCTAATAGGTTGTTCATTTTGAGTTTGGAATCCTCTAACGATGCCAAATAGTGTCATGGAAGATCAAAGTTATGGATTTGGGGATTAATTAAATAAGTTACACATTTTAGGCATAGCATGAAAAATGTTAAGCATGTATGACAAAATAAAAATTTATAAACATCAATTTTTTTAGTGAAATTTTTGACCACCTACATTAACCTGGTAAAAGACTCCTTATCCCATGTCATCCTCATATTTAGGATAGAATGTGAGAAAATAAAAAACTAGACATACGATGTGAAAATAGGATTTATTAGATCGCACAGAGATCATGATGAGGATGGATAATAAAACTAAGGAAAGATGAAATATTAGTGGTAGATTTATCAAGTTGGATACTACATAAAAAACATTTATTGAATCAGAGTCTGGATGAAGGAGATCTATTAAGGATCTCAAAGAGGGAAGAGGGATATCTCTCTTGTGACATTTTTGGAAATAAAAAAGGAGGAAGAGGAAATTAAGTATTAAAAGTTAAGGAGGTAAAAAGGTGATTTTATTATATTTTTAAAGGGACACATAGTTTGGCTACATGATTGGACAAACTATGCACCAACTATTTGATGTACACTATCCATGTGCCCACACCTCACATGGGTTAGGTGAAAAACTATAAAAACCATGAAAAAACGGTTTTTAGTGAACCTCCAAAAAAATAAGGTGTTCTAAAATTGTGTATCTCCTATTGTATGGTTTGAAAAAATATGATTCATCCTCTCGGGGCCACATGGTTGATGTTCATGGTTAGTAGAAACTGTGTGTCAACTATGTGTCTCACATAGTCTCTCCTTAAATAGAAACTCTAGACACCAAATCGATTCAAAATGATCCTAAAACCTCAATAATCCCATTGGGAACTTCAATTTATCTAAATAAAAATGTTTCAACATAAAATTTAAGGAATCTACCTCTATGAAAAACTAGGAGCTCACAACATTCCCACCTTAAAACAACTATTCCTCAAGTTTCCCATCCAAGGGTGGATGAGTTGCATCAATGAATATCTTTTTCAACTAATTATATATATCAAACTCCAGTTCCCACATTTCCTCTTGTGTATGGTTGTGTTACTATAGAACCCAAACTTGAGGAAATGCATTACCTCATAGAGCCTTCGAGTTATGTTTAATTATAAAAACTATAAACTCTTTAAAAGAATCATTTCCCTCTATCTCAACATACTCATGATCAAAGACATGAGATGGGTCAGAGTAATAATGGAAAAGCTATGAAATATGTAATACTTCATGCATATCCTAGTACCTATAAGGAAAATCTATCTGATATAATTTTAGGATGGCTCTATCCAATATCTCAAAAGGCATAATGAATATATGTTTTTTCTTCATCTTTCTTTGAATCTGTCAATGACCCAATCTTGGCGAGACTTGTAAGAAGACCCAACCCCCACCTCAAACTCTAGAGGTCAGTGATGATGATCGTCATACAAATTCAACCTAGAATGATATATATCCATACATTTATTAATCTACTATACATAATATTATTTCTCTAAAATGATACATTATCCCAATAGTGATACTTCCCCCACCTCTAACTAGTAGAGAGACAAACAACCTGGCCTGCAATAGAGTTCCTTGTAAGGAGACATCATAATAGTCTCTTGGAAACTATTATTATAGTAAAAATCATACAGATATATGGTATTTTCCCACAATCCTCCAAAATCAAGGAAACATTCATGGACAATGTCCTATAGTGCATATATTGTACGCTTTGACTAACCATCAATCTGAGGGTGGTGGGTTGTACTCAGAAGTACCTTTGAACCAAGATATTTCTACAACCTCTTCCATAATTGATAAGTAAAATGAGTGCCCTTTTCTGAAATGATAATATATGGAACACAATGAAGGTGTATGATCTCTCAAAAATTTATTCCCCTAAACTCAACCATTGATAAGGTTTCCTGGATAGGTAATAAGTGGGTGGGATTCATTAGTCTATCCATGATCACCCATACAGCATCACTACCTCAATGTGACTTTGAAAACCCCATCATGAAATCCATGGTGATTTCATACCATTTACACTCTAGGATGTGTAATGTATGTAATAGACCCATAGGTCATTTTTGTTCCACGTTCAGTTTTTTGATAGGTGGAACCCATATTAACAAAGCATGAAATTTCTTTTTTTCGTACAAGATCACTAATAATAGTGGCACACATCATTATACATCATTATGAGTCCATGATATTTTTACCTTTTTGAGGCATGATATTCATACATAAAATCATCCCACATTAATTTAGGTACCCATACACACCCATGAATATTAATGATCTCATCTTTATTGATAGACAAACCAAGTGGTGATTCCTCACCATAAACACTTTCCTCCAAGACTAAGCCTCAGTGATATGAAAGTTTCCACCCATTTATCCTATACATAAGTGATTAAGTCCCTAATAAATACTTAATAAAAGGTATTTCATGACATTCATAAACTTTTAGATGCATTTCAGAAAGAGGATCCATCCTCTACTATTCATTACTAGCTTCCTGAATAGCTTGAGTCTAAGTCCATCGACTCAAAGATTTGGTAATAGAATTTCCCTTACCTAGCATATAAAAAATCAATTTCAAAAGGATAAATATATTCGACCCATATTCCATGACTAATTTATCTTACATTAAAATAACTCCCTTTCTAATTCTTGATGTTTCACAATAAATTGTGTAGCCTTTTCCAGGCTCAGGTAGAATCAGGATCAGTGTTGAGGTCAAACATTATTTCGAAAAATTAATGGGATTATCAAAAGATTTATACCATGTAAACATTACACCTCTCATAGTCATACCTAAAATAGGTGTTTCAATCTAAGAAAATTTCTGAATAACGCATCGATGGTAACCTACTAGACCAAAGAACCTTTGAAGGTCAAAAACATTCTTGGGTTGGTCCCAAGAAACAACGGATCTTTCCTTCTCTAGATCCAAAAATACCATAGATTATTATACAATGTGACCTCGGCAATGAATCTTTTCAATCCAAAAGTGTCATTTATTTATATTTGAATAGTGGATATTCTATCTTAGTGTACTCGAAATAATTTCAAGGTGTTTTTTTTTATCTTTATAAGTTTAAGAATACGTTATTGGATCAACAAAACACTAACCAATCAATATTGAGAATTATATCAACACCTAAAATCTCAAGGAAAAAAGTTCCATAATAAATTGAAACCTCTGATATCGAGGAGTTAATCCTCGCATCGGTGACCACTTGTTGACTATACTCCCATTGGAGTATCAAGAGACATTACCCAAAAAAAATCCATCTTATTCGTGGTACTACTCATTAAGTCCAAATAATTAAACGAGTGTTAATAAAAAGTGTAAAATAAGGTAGATAATATATTCTAGGAAACTAAGATTGTACCTCATTCTATAGATGTCCTAGAACTCAACTCCTCGGGTGTAGGGTACACTATATATAACTCGATAGATCACTGACTCTAACCTACAACCTAAACTTCCAAGGTAGGTCCACTATGAAAGCACTTAACATCATATGTATGGATTCCTCAACCTTATACACCACCACAAATTGTATTGTTTGTGGTACTCCATCTCCCAGACTAGTGTGGTTCCACTAATCCTACACCGTAATTTCGAGCTAGTGTAAATCATGACCAACTAGAAACCAGTGTAATGTTCCTGTAAAATATTTGGATATGGAATATTCTATCATAGTCTCGACACTCTACTGGGTCTCCTCTAGGCTTCTTGTGACCTATCCTTCCACACTAATTGCATACCACATAATTGTATGTGCACATATTTTTACTACCAATTCCCTTTAAATATGTTTCAAAGTAATAGTTATTTCCACTATATGGACCCATTCACTATTTAGGTGTTGAAATAATATTCCCTATACCTTTATCTTTCCTCAAATTAAACTCAAAGATAAGGACCTAGTTCACCATTTTATAGATGGTAGTCATTAAAAATATTTACACCTGAGATTATATGGAATACCTAAGCCTATCCTCAAAATGACTTGACTTGGACAACTCAACATTAGCAATAATAGGAAAAAATAATTGGAGCATGGTTAATAGAGCTAAATATTACATGAGAAACATAATTCCCTTCTTCAAGTGCATTAATTCCTTATTTTATAAAATATTCTTATCATAAGAAAAAATTAATCAAAAACAATAGTACATAATTCTATCTAGACCATACCCAAACACTAATCTACCGAAGAAATAACATCCCACTATCACCTTCCTTATCTGTGAAGCATATTCATTGAAAGCTTCACCCTCCTTACTGTAGGAATCTCCAGATTCTGAAAGTTCAAAATTTTAGGCTCAATACACAACTCAATAGCTTAGGGAATGCCTCCCCCTAAAAAAGTAATAGGGTGATATTATTGGAACTACCTCATAAACTCTAAAAATTCATTATATGTCATGATGATACCTCTATGTACTATACTAGACATAGGTAACACTCCCTGAGTTGAGAATTAGTGCCTACTGCTAGTAAAATTTGTGGTACTAAAAAAGGTTCCACATGTGGCACTACTAGCAGGTCAGGTCCCACCACCTCAAGAGAATGGTCATCACCACCTTACTGACACTCAACATGAGGACTTCGTAGATTAAAGTATACACAATTATAGTAAAACACATCATAGGAGACACAATGTATAATAGATTCAGAATATAAGAAAAACATGTACAATACCTCACTTATAAAGTCACACTATCCCAACTACCATCTTTTTTAGTTTAGGTAAAATGGTAAATTTCAAAGGATTAATTGAATGGGTTTCGTTATATGAGTTGTAAAGTTCATAGTTATAGATAAAAACAATCTTTAAGTTTTAATGTTCACCTCACTTTAGTAAAAACCAATTCCTTTGAGAGTCCAAATTTATTAAGTTATATATATACAATGGTTCATTTAGATGAATTTTTCATTCAATAATTATAAGGACCTATGATTTATAAGTTACAATTGGAATTTTATGTAACAAAAACAATCATTTTACATCTGTTCTTATGATGTAATAAGTCCATATATGACGGTTCAATTTCATGGATCACCATTCCCAATTTTCAGTGGCACAAACGTTATAAATTACAACTATAACCCTTTTAATCGAAACCAACTAAAAGTGAAAACTCATGTAACCAAAGTTCCATGTCTTAACTAGGTCATAATTGGTTAATTAAGGTTCCACCATCAATATATTTGGGAAAAAACAATTTATATTGATGAATACACTAAAAGTAACCAATTATTATTTCCTTTTCTCCTACAAGAAACGTTAAATAATTCACATGTATATAAATAAAGACACATATGATAGGTTATAGGAAATGAAATATACATGCCAAGAAATATGAATGAAATATTTTTAGCTATGTGCCTATTATTATGCATGATGTAATAATACCTAATCATGCCATCCCAAAGGAAAAAATTAATAATTATAAAAAATTTATTAAATAATGTTCATAAACCAATGGTGAAAGTAGTGAAACTGTAATAGGATAAATCTAAAAAAAATCATATTCATAGTAACATTTATTTCTCCCAAATTTGGGTTAGCTACTACGAGGAAAAACTTATTACGAAATTATGACACTTCCTAGCCTCCTATCTACCAACCCAAAATAGTAATACAAGGGAAAATAAAAGATATTATACCACTTTGTGACATCATGGTCCTAGTTCACTCATAAATAACTAAACCTAAAGGCCACATAGCCTCAATTGTGGCTCCCCATATACTAGGGGCTACCAACTAGTAGTGAGGGTATATGTTTGTATGGGGGTGAGACTATACCCTCATTACCAAAGTGAATCATAGTTTTTAATAAGAAATAAATATCATAAATATTAGTAGGATAGTGAAAAAAACCAAACAACTAATAATAAATAGACATAAGAAGAAAAATATATTAGATATAGGTAATGATATCATGAAAATACAAGATATATATAGAAAAACATGGTAGAGGGCATAAAACAATGATATCATATCAAAAAGGAAAAAAAATACCCAAAACAACTATCTGAATGGGAATATTGATCACTGACTCAATAATCTTATCTCAATATCCCATCCTAATAAGAGATCAAGAATTCATAGTTGGGTTCTTCCCTTTATCCTTACCTACATTCATGAAGTTTTCCCGGGTACCAAAAGGTGGCCTGAACAGAGTATGGATAAAACTCAGTCAGTCACCACTAAGGGTGTATAATGAAAATCTAGTCTATCAATATAAAATGTGATAGTTTTTGGGATAATAAATATAAATAATTTAATAAATTTTTCTATGAACAGATCAATCTCCTCATGGGATACCTGGTCAACCCAACCTGTTTCATCATAAGCAGGATTTCTCTAAGGATATAACCATTAATTGGATAGGGACCCAAGGATCATATCAAAGGAATCCATGTATACAAATAATAACAATGGATCCAAGTAGGACTATATAATCCCAAAACTTAGAAGTATTATCCCACATTCATGATACTTCATGTTGTTTGGCTAAGGGTATGATTGTAATCTAATGGGTGAGCCCTTGGAATTCCACCCTAAAAGTTTCTAATCGAGACTGAGGATAAGTATGAAGTAATATTGTTATAGAATTTATTGGACCCTAATGATATAATCCAATATTTTATGTGTCTAAGGATGTCAATTAATATCTAAGGAGATTATCCAAGGCATTATAATTTCGATAGATGAATTTCAATTCTTAGTATCGCACCAAGGCATTGAAAAATATAATACATTGATCAATCCCATGTGTGGTGTCTCACTTGGAGGTCAACCCAATGAATTAGTTGTTATCCTATGAGTTTGAACAAGTCATTCCAAGTAAAAAAATTCAAGTTATACTCAATAAAGATCACACCTTTATAGTGATCCAATTCCATAACTGTAGCCAATGGTATATTTAACAATTAATCATAGGCCAAGTAATTTATCCAAACTATATCTTAATCCCATTCATTACATTAGGTTAATTTCATTTATAAGTGATCAAGAGGTCCAAGGAAAGTATTCATGCCATATGAAAGTTGAATTTAATCATTTTAGCCATTCCATTCAGAGCTGAAAAACCATAAACACCCCAGGGGTGTTTTGGATGAAGGCATGAATTGTTGTAAAGTGAATTTAGACTAGCTCACTATAAGGTGTAGTTTAAATTGAGGTTAATAACCTACAATGGTTTAAAAGAGTGTCATAGAACATTAAGTACAAGTTCATGGCGATTAATTAAATAAGTTACACATTTTAGGGGAAACATGTGGAAATTCTAGTGTGTATTAAAGCAACACACTTTATAAACATCGATAAATTTAGGAAAAAGTAGTAGACCACCTACCTTAACTTGGTTGAAGACTCATCATCCATTGTTAGCCTTAGATCTAGGATGAAACAAGAGAAAAGAAAGAACTAAAAAAATAACCAAAATATAGAATATATTATGTCACACATAGATGAAACTAAGGTTGGATAATAACACTATGAAAATAAATAGGACGAGTGATAGAATTATCGAGGGTGATCCAACATAATGAATAATGAACAAATCACAGTCTAGATGAAGGATATCTACCAAGGAGATCAAAGAGGGAATAGGTTTATCTATCACATGGGTATTTTATAAATATAGGAGAAAGAGTAAAATAAGGTTGAAATTATAAGAATAGTAAAGTGGTAATTTTTCTAGGATTTTTAATGGGGTGTACGGTTTGGCCGCATGGTTGGCCAAACTATACACCAAACATGAAACACTCATGTTCCATTATCCCACACCTTACATGGTTTATGCACATGGTTAGAAAAAAAATTAGAAACTATGAAAGGTTAACCTATAATAAATTCTATGATTTTCATAGTTGTGAATATTTTTTTTCATGGTTTTAAAAACTATACACCACCCTTTCAAGGATGCATGGTTGGGGTGCATGGTTAGTAAATACAATAAACTAACTATGATCCTCACATAATCTCTCCTAAAAATGGAACTCTATGATGAGAATAAATCCCCAACACTATTCAAAACTCGATAAACCCATTGGGTAATTCTATTTAGATAAGGAAAAAATTTTAGACCAAAATTTTAGGGATTTATACATCTATGAAAAATCAGGTTCATGAAAGTACAATTAATCTAGTGGTTAGGACTTATATCCCCATGGGGTGACATAGATTTATCAGAGATATTTCTGGAACTATTCAAAGTATGTGTGGTCTACCAGGATCATAGAACCATGTATCTAGTGGATTACACGTGGTTTGAGTGGTATGACATCCCAAACAATTTATTATTTATAGGATTTCTAGTCCATAGGGATCATGAAACCAAGGATAAAATGTGGTCATATATATTTTATTTTATCTTATTTTATCTTGGATTGGATGATCGTATCACAAGATCCTAAAATTATGGTAGTACGTAATATGTTCACCATTGGTGATGGTCTACTGAAATTTATTCCCCACCCATGTAAATGAAAATTCATGTTCATGTAGGCCTTATATCTTCATTTAGTTTGAGCATGGATTCATGATAGAAAGCTTGAGGACAAAGTATGTGAGATTAAGTGGAGGCACTCAAGTGTATTCTTATAATTATATTATAGTAGCTCAATAGGGGATTTAAGGACCAGTTATTTGGTTCATCTGAATATTAGTCTTTAAGCCTTCTAATTTTTGTTCATTTATTTTATACCTATATAAGTGATTGGCCTAGTGTTAGATCAGTGTTGTATGCATGTCTTTTCTAATCTGGAATTTACTATATTCCATTTTATTACAACCTTTTTATATTATTTCTTCCAAAATCTTATTAATAACTATTATGGAAGATGTTTGGTTATTTCCTATTTTTTTACTCCTCTAAGAGTGAATATTATCCTTATAGACAAACTTTAATCCACACTACTAATCGGAATCCTCTGGCATTTGGGGATGCACACTTGATGATTTTTTGTGAACCTCTATGGATACTATTCAAATATTGATTCGGGATGGTACATGAAAAAAACAAGACTTTTGGAAATAGAAAATATAATAGATGTTGGTGGTCATATAAGTGTGATGTGGGCGTACAATGACACCATCTTGGTAATGCTGGCATGAAGATATATATATTATGCCACACTAGGCTTTCAGGCCATGTGCATGGGACACTTGGTCTTGGGACTATGGGCTATGTAATGGGTCTCCTTATACCCAAATTTAAATATGTATTTTATTTAATAATAAAAATAGTCTTCATCTCCACCTTTAAAAAAATAACTTCCTTATATCTTTCTGTAAGTATGAAGATATAAATCAATTTCAAATTTATTTTCATTCTATTAAGAAAATAACTAAAAATTTTAATTAAAAATTAATAGAAAATGATTTTCTTTGAAGAACTATCAAAACGTTCAAATTAATATTGATAAAAAATAATGAATATGAAGTTTTAAAAATTTATTCATGTAGTATATGTTAAATAAATATTCTTTTCATTCCCTTTGTAATGAATGTAAAAAATGACTTATCTCTAAAACATTAAAGATATTCCTTTTCTAAACATTGAAAATAAATTAAAATTTAGTTGAAATTAAATTTTTATGGTCTTTTAAGTATAAGTAAGAACATTCTTGAATTTTTTTAAAGAACATGGTAATGGGTTAAGAAGATTCCTAATTTGAAATAATAGATATGGTTGATATCCCTTACATGTGACTTACATGTTGATTCTTGACCCATCAAGAGAAGAAAAGAAAAAAATATAGAAACCCCAAACATAATTATAGGATAATAAAATATATGAGTTTTAATATATTAGGATAATATAATTTTCCCAAAGGAAATATTAACATATACAATCCCAAAATAAAATGAGATTATAATATAAATCTCTTACAACTTTGGTAATCTCTAAATCAAATATTCATACAATAGATAAACATAGATGGATTTTTAAATCCCCAAAATCTCTATCAAAATAATAATAAAACACATTAATTGGTAGTTTATACACTTTACAAAATAAACAAGTGGTGAATATGGCATATGTCTCACAGAAATAAAAAAAAGATAAGAAACCCATTTTTCTTTAGTAGATTTTACATAAAAATACATTAAAAGGGGGAAAATTGAATACCATTAATAAAGATTAATTCATGATATCAAATTTCAAAAAAATGGTATATTTACTATATAAAATAAATTGTGTGCATAATGTCAAACATGTCGTATTAAAGTGGATATGAGATGAAATTTCCTTTACTTGAAGTCTAAATTTCTTCATATGCACTCTCATAATAAAATAAAATAAATTTTTATTATTATATATCTATAAAATAACAAAATTAAAACTTTTATTTCTGTATATGATTCACTTAAAACATATCATCACTCTTAATTAACAATTCATTATTAAAATAATCTTTCAGGAGAAGACTAATAAGTTTCCCATGATTTTTTTGGTTCAACGCTTCGAGTCCTAACACCTTGACCACAATTTTATTATCTAAATAATATAAATAATTTAATAATTATCAAATTTATTAATTATATATACTTTTATAACCATCATTATTAGGTTTTGATGAAAAATGAATGGCATCACTTCATGGAGATGGTAGTCTGCACGTACGCACAAGTAATGATTCCAATTTCTGATAGATAGAGGGAAGGATAAGTAAATAATAATTCAAATTTATATTATCATTACTATTTTATATATATTATAAATATTTGTTAAATATATCATTATTACAATCCATGTAAAGCGGAAATGAAAAATAAAATTACATCGCTCCATAGAGGTGGTAGTCCACACATACGCACGAACGTTTTTGTCATCTTTCAATAGATGAAAGAGTGAGAAGTTAAATAAAATATCTTATTTTAAGAATAAATATAATATCAAAAACATCATATATAATAATTTTATCCATAATTATATCCATCCATGATAGGTAGTGATGGAAAATAAACAATTTCACTTTATGGAGATGATTTTCCGTTTGTACGCATGAGAGATGCTTTCATTTCCCATTGGATGGAAGAGGTGTTGAATAAGGGTTGTAAAATCAGAATAATAGAATTTAATTATATGTAATATTCTTATTTTATTATATCATCATGTTTAGTAAATAATTCATGGAGGTGGAAGAATATATAAAATGGAATAACTCAATTAAGAGTTATACATCTTCAGAAATCCTCTTTTGGCATACATCTTAAGTATTCTCAGGATTGTATTAAGGGAATATTAGATGATATGTGGATTGTATAATGAACCTATAAATTTATTTTTTTCTTGGTTTTGATAAGTGACTCAAATTTTTTAATAATAAAGGAGAGGGTGTACCATTTAATAAGTGAGGTGGCTGGAAAACTTATAAATACTTGAAATATTAATATATAATATGTGTATAACTCATATAAAATGGACACAAACTAACTAATATTAAATTATTATATATATATATAAGGTCTGAATATAATAAAAAATCAATTTTACATAGGTTTAGGTTCAATTTTATAAATTATCATTCGGTTTACTACTATTTAACCATGTTTAACCTTAACCATTGTAACCAAATTATAATAGTTTAAGGGTCATGAATATAATTTTAAAAAACAGTAGTGGAAAATACATTAACCATTTATAATATTCTCTAATATTTATCATATAATTTAGTTAATACAGGATTATTTTTTATTTTATAATGTTTTAAAAATAATTTTTAAACATTAAATACCATTTGTGATCATTTTCAGAACTATTCTCATATCTTGACTTTAAATGCACTGGGATAAAATTTTAATTCAAATATAAAATATTTAACCATAAATTAACCATTATAAGTGTACAATAAAATATTTTTACACCATAATTCATCCAAATTATAATAATTTTATGCTTTTTCAAATCATTAAATATATTTTTCAACTGCTTGCATAGGAGTTGCGTCAGCGTTGCATAAGCATCCAATGTAATTATACCATCACTCAAAATTAAAAATAAATTAATATAATAAGTATTGTTTAATCCTTATAAATTTTATAATATTTATTCATTAAAATTTCCTTATTATCTATATCCATTTTGAGAAAACATAACAAGTGATAGAAAATGTCATTTTGTAAATATCCTTTCTATAAAAGAATTTAAAGGATGTAATCAAATTAATGTGGAACCAAAATGAATTATTTGTTAGCTTATGATGTTTATGGAAAAATTAAACCCATACAATAATAAATAAAATATTTTGGTTGATTTTGAGACCTTATCTCACAGTTTTAACCTTAATTAACCCATTTTACCATTTATGGTGGTAATAATGTTTTTCCACAGTTACTACTCATTATGAAAAAACACGATAGAAAACTATTTAAAAAAAATTCATGATCCAAATTATAAATATTAAATCCTTTTTTCAGATTCAATTCCATGAATTTGAATAAATTTATTTCAATATAAGTATTAAAAATTCAGTGAAAATGGTTTCTAGAAAAAAAAGTGTCTTTAAGCATACAAATGAACATAAATGAAAATAAAATATAATTTAGGCTAATATGGAACTAATTAGATTATTTTTATTAAAATGTATTATGTTTTACTATAAAAAGAAATACAAAATAAAATTTATCTTTTAGATTACTTGATTTAATGAAAAAATGTATGTTTCCACCAAAATCAGTATTTTTCACTATTCTTTCAAAAATCAATATTTTTCTGAAAAACCAACAAATATATTACAAAGAATATTATGAAATTTTTATTTCAAAAATTATATTCATATATTCTTATAAATTTTATCAATTTTTTATAAATTAATTTTAATATTCATGCATAAAATGAAATAAAAATCATTTTCAAAGAAAATCTATTTTTGAAGCATAAAATAACTATTTTTATTACTTACCTAAAAAAATTATAAAATGTATATTTATTTGTTGAATTTTATATACAACATACATATATCATTACAATAATTTACAATTATTTATTTATTTAATCTATTAAGATAAACAAAATTACACAAATAAACAAAGTTTTATGAAAAAATATATCTTTTACCTTCACATGATTTTATCTCAATTTCCAAAAAATTAATAATTAATAAATGATTTATTAATCATTTTATTATTTAATATATCTCTGTATATATTTCATAATATGGTTATTTATTTTCAAACCTATTAAACTAAATGTTGTGTCATAACAGTCATATTTGAATTATACTATTTCTTGGTTTGTTTAAGCTCAATGTTGTGTATACCACACACTATCGAAGATACTTTTATTTTAAATTAAAATATAAATTAAAACTTCATGGGATTACATTGTGTTATTATAATTGAATAAAGTGTTTGTTTTTAATTTTAAAGTTATATTTTAGTTCAAAAAACATGTCATGTGATCAAAACCAAAAAAACACCCTAAACTTATCATGAGAATATAGAAAAAAAATTAAATTATTTTTGATATATAGGAATAAATTTAATTCATTCAAAAATGTGGTGTGCTCAAATTGACTAAATGTGTAAGTTTTTTGTTGAAATGTGGTATTTTAGTTCAAAACGTGCATCACATGCTCAAAACCAAGAAAAAAACATATATTTTCCTGAAACTCTAGATAATAATCCTTGATTTATTTTTCACATGTAGGAATTAACTACATTAAATTTTGATGTGTGGTGTTCTTAGAGTTCTCAAAAGTGAGACATTAAATTAAAAGTGCTTAAGTACTATAAAAAAATTTTATATACTCAAAAATAATAAATTGTTCTCTATTTTTCCCGAAACTCTATAAAAATGATCTTTTATTCATTTATGACATAATGAAATAAGTCATGGGGAATTTTGATGTAGGTTGTGCCCAAAATGAATGAAAGTTCATATTCTTAATTTAAAAGTTAACTTTTAATTTAAAAATTTGGTTAGATGCTGGAAACTAATAAAACTCTCTTTGAATTTTATTAAACATTGAGATGATAACTAATTAACAATTTTTGACCTATAATAATAAACCACATGTCACTATGATGTGAAATATAGTCATTGAGGAACATTTTGAAAAGTTATCACATATTATATAATGTAACAATTATATTTTCTAAATTTTCTTATAAATTATTATTATTATTATACATTTTTTTATTATTTTCATATAATTCATTATTATGGGGTTGATTTGATCATTAGATATGGTCTCCTATTACTTAGATTTTTTATATTTGTTATAATTGTTTTTTTTTTGTAAATTTTTTGTATCTATATAGTTTTTATAAAATATATATGGGAATGAATAAATGTAAATATATTTATACTATGACAATGGAATGTAAATATATTATCTATAAAATTAAAATAAGTAATTTTGGATATAAAAATTATGCCTTTTCTTTGACATTGACTGATGTGATTTTTTTTACATTAGAGAAAGTCACTGTATCGAAAATGGGATTTTATTATTTCTATTATTTAGCATTTATAAATATGGGACATTAGTATTAAAAAATACTAGCAGAGATAAAAAATTTCATCCTTTATTAGAACTGGTATTATTGATGATTAATAAACACTGATAAATGATTTTTAGAGCACTAATAAAAGCCTTATCTGTAGTGGTAGTGTGCAGTATGATCATGGTAACCCTATATTATAATTATACCATCTGCATGGGTAGGGTGGGTGACCATATTGAATTAATATATATTAAGTATTTTGAAAATAAATAAAACTAAAACATGTCATTTTATGTCTAGGTATATTTTTTTGTTAAGTAACCCCTATTTTGAAAAATATTCATATTAAAAACAGAGGTCCAATATTTTTAAAAAATAACTGAAAGAAGAAAATAATTTTATTGAATTAAACATGTTGAATTATTTTTTTGAGATGGTTTCAAATAAATATTGACATTATATGGGTAAAATAATGAAAAAAACTTTTTAAGGGTGAAATATATTTATACATATATTAATATATTGTTATTTATTAATTAATGTCATGGAAATTTAAAGAACTAAAAACAACTACCATGCCCCATGGCCAACAAAGATATATCATGCGTCCTTCAAGGTTTGACCCACTCCATAGATGGTCGATTTCAATTTTTTTAGCCAAAAGACCCTATATTTATTGGCCCAAAGACCCTGTAATGAACAAACCTAGGTCAACTAGTCAAGCCATCTAAACAAGCCCATCACATAATATAGGTAAAACAAGAAAACAGAAACCATTCCAAAATATAAAAAAAAATACATCCAAAGTATGAATAGGAAATAGAGGAGATACCAAATACATATAATCAAATCCAAAATAGGATAAAACAGGAAGTATGTTGAGTCCCCACAAGACCAATAGTCACCTTTAGACCAACCCAAACCAAAGAAACAAAAAATGAGAATCAAACATTCAACAAGATGCTCTTACCTTTACCTAAATCTTAAAATAAAAAAACTAAAATTTTCCAATAACACAAGTATGGGGTGAGAATAATCCCAGTAGGATACCACCAAAATTTATATACATGGTCTAATATCAAGAATGTAACAACTCGAGGTTTTAAAAAATATATTTTTACAAATAATTTCTAAATACCAAAGTATTTATAAATCATTTTCATTTTTTCTAAATTTTGTTTTCATAAAACGCCTTTCATATTCTCAAACTAGAAATATGAAAAGTGGAAGTGATAAAAATAAGAAATAATATAAATGCATAAAGATGTAAAAAGGTAAACCCATATCCATGAAACAACCTATCAGCTGATGTTATGTGTTATAACCTCATATAAAAAACTTAGAGAAATAATCCATGATAAAAAAAATTCATGCGATAAATAACCCTAAATATTAATTGAAAAATAAAATATCACCTTGTATTAGTCTCTAGCTTATGGTACAATGATTACTAGACACTCAAAATCATAAACAGACATATGATGTAACCAAAAGAGATATATTATTACTAATCAATATGAAAAAGTTACCACTTAGGGGTGCAACGCACACTAAGGAAACATGTGTCTCTATCCCGATGCCCCCAAGGTTCCCTATATTTCTTTTTGAAAATTCAATTCAAATCCATGATCAAATTTGTATAAATATTTTTAAAATACAAGAAGAACCTCATTGGAGTTTGAAAACCCATTTACAAGTAAAGTAATACAATTTTTAGGAAAACCACCTTTTGAAAACATTTTCCTTTCCAAGAAGTCATTTTAAAACATTTATCACCTTAAATAAATAAACAATCCAAATGAATCTGTAAATAATTTTATAAAATTAGAGGAATTAAAATTTTTTATAGAAACACTAACCTCAACATGGTTGAAACCTAACTTCATTCGACAACATAGATTGGAAATAAAGATAAATTCCTTTAAAAGACAAGGCATGTCAAGAAGATTCAAATGATAGATAGAAAATAGTATCTCAACACATATCTAAATCCAAACCATTTTTGTGTCCAAAAACAAAGAAGAACCAGAAGGATTACATTCCCAAAGAGAAAAAATCCATCATTATGGTGATTAATTACTGAATAAAGTGATCCAAGTGGATGAGAGTCACCCAAAATCACTTAGAGAGAGAGCGCTGACTGGGAGGAGAAGGATGTAAAAACATATGAAGCCTCAACATCTGTAAGAAACCATAAAAAACCAAACCTCAACAAATTACATGGTGTGTAATCCCATTACTCATCATATAATCCTCAAAGAACATATACATTAAAAACTCATTGGTTTTTATTAAAAACCCAATATTTTTCCTTATACGATGTGTAACCTTTACAATGTTTGTAAAATTATCATGTTGTGTGTCTAATTCATGGGATATTTTCAATAGCTATTACTCATTTTTTACTCCCATTACATAACATTTAATTAACCAACAAACAACAAAACATGTAGGTTTTATATTGAAAATTCCAAAAAAAACTCTATAACTTCACCATAATATGTGTCCTCTAAAATCCTTTTTATCATTAACCAACTAAATAAAAAGAAAAAAAAAACAAATTTTAAAATATAGCTAACAGAAAATTTAAGGGGATATTACAATCTCCCCACCATAAACTCATTCATCCCGAAGAAATCCCTAAAGTTCTCTGATCATTCAAAAGAGAAGGCCAAGGCTACCTCATCAATGACTCCCACTCCCATATCTCATGGATATCATGTCCACACTACCATATTATCTATAGTAGTGGGATTGATTTACCATGTAGTACCTTATCATGGAGATCCCTAATATGAACTAACTGCTCAACCAAAGTTGTATCGGGCTCATGATCAATATCCTCCCATATAATCACATGGGAATGATCTAGTATATACATTATCAACATGAAAACATGAAACAAATTCTGGATATATATCAAACTAGATAAAATTGATACTAATAGGACACCCTCCCCAGATGTCTAATGATCTCAAATGGGGCCATAATCCTAGGTGCCAACCAACCCTTCGTACCTAACTGACGATGTCCCAAGTGAGGATAAACTCTGAGAAAGCACCTATCACCAACCTCAAAATATAACACCTAACAAAAATAGTTCATATAGGACTTCTGAAGACTCTATTACATGATCAAACACCTCCGGATCAACTTCACCATCTCTGTCATCACTTGAACAACACTCAGTTAAACCAAGGACTTATGTCCCAAATCTTATCAGTATAAGGTATATCTATATGGAAACCCATAAAAAGCCTCAAAGGGAACCATATTTATTGAAGATTGATAACAATTATTATAGGAAAACTAAATAAAATTAAAATTATTTCCCCAATATCTTTTGAAATAAAGCACCCAATCCCAGAGAATATCCTCTAGTACCTAGATATCCCTCTCCGTCTGTCCATCCATCTGAGGAAGAAAAGCTCGATTTAATTTAATCATTGAACCCATCACATCCTACAAACCGTTTTAGAACCTAAATGTGAACCATAGATCCCTTTCAGAAAAATAAATGTATAGGGAACTCCATGAAGTCTCAAAATAACTGACATATACAATTTCCTAAGATTTTCTACTTTTTTAGCTTCTAGATAGGTAGTAAATGAGTGAAATTAGTTATTTGATCAATAATCACCCAAATCACATCCTTTCCACTAGGATTCTAGTCAAAAAAAACTAAACACATACAAATCTCTTCCCACTTCTAGTATGAAATGGGTAATGGATACAACAACCCTGGTAGTATTTGGTGCTCCTCCTCAACTCTAAGAAAAGTGAGACATCATGAAATAAAATATGCTATCGACTATCTCATACCCTTACACCAATTTAAATGCCTCAAATCATGATACATATTGGTATCCCCAAGGTGCATGGACCAACAAGAACTATTTCCACTATCCAATAACTCCTTCCACAAGGAACCTGGAACAACCATCCTTTTAGAGAAGCATAATGCACAACTAGAATATTGAGACCACTAACCCGAGGTCTCTCCACCACTGTTTGTAGCCTTCTCAAGCCAAACTCACTCATAAAAATATGAGTCATCTTTTATCAAGGGAAAGAACACATGTCCACCGAACTCTTCCACTTCCAAGATCATCTCCACAAACAAACTCATTTGAGACCACTCCTTAACTGGTTCCTTCACATATTTTTTAGCAATGTTTTTTCTCAATTAATTGGAAACAACATTTCATTTCCTCAGGGTATGAGTAATATCAAAATAAAATGTCTCAATATACTCCACCCAGCATCTCTATTTCAAATCCTGGTCCCTCTAAGTAATAATATATTTCTGGATCCTATGATGATAATATACTGTAAAATAATCCCCAAAGATATAGTTAATCCATGTTTTGAGTAAATTACTAATAGCTACCAACTCAAGATCATGGGTAGTATAGTTCTTCTCAAGAGTGAATAACTAGAAATATTCATAAGCCCCAACATGTTCCCCCTGCATCAAGTCACATCCAAAACCTATACCAAAAGCATCTTAGAAAGCATCATAACCCAATATCGGTTCTAGAAGAATCAAAACTGGGTCTAAATTTACCCTCACATTCATCTCCTCAAAATATCTCTAACACTTTTAATTCCATTAAAACTTTACAACCTTATGGGTTAAAGATTTCCTCGACAAAGAAATATTAGAGAATTCATGAATAAATTTTCTATAGTAACCAGACAAAACAAGAATCTCTGGATCTCAAACGAATTTCAGGATACTAAAAGGACATAACTACCTATAACATTTCATGATCTAATGTGATGCCCCTCTAAGATATCACATTCTCTAGAAATTTCACCTCTCTAATTCAAAAATCACACTAGTAAATCTTACCATATAGAAAATGTTCATTCAAGGTTCAAAGAATGATATCCAAATGGTACATGTTCTCTTATTCAGACTTAGTGTACACCAAAATATCATCTATTAACACAACAAAAAAAATATTTCAACAACCAATTAAAAATCACTACTGAAAAAACAGCCTATACCCATGGTTCAAAACCATGGGTATAGCCCCCAAAACTGTGGGTATAGGCTATACCCACGATTTTGGGAACTGTGGGATGGAACAACATCGGTATAGGTACCCAGCCTATACCCACGGTTTTCCAAAACCATGGGTATAGATGTTCTTCCACCGTGTCAATGAAACATACCAAATTTCCATGGTGTCAAAGGCTTTTACACATGACTTCAAAACCGTGGGTATATATCCTAAAATAATGCACGCAACAGGTTTCAATCCTGCAACCTCTTCACTGCAAAAACCACGTCTAACCACTACCCTAACATCACGTATGTATATATATTTATAATTAGTTAAATATAGTTATATAATCCGTGGGTATAGAGGGAAGAACTGTGGGTATAGGACTACCACAAAAAAAAAATTCCTTCCCGCGGAATTTTTTTTCCCTCGCACACACAATAGACCTATACCCACGGTTTTTCATAACTGTGGGTATATGTATTTTATCCCATTCATATCCCCACGGTTTTAGGGGAAACCTTGGGAATAGGTACCCCTATACCCACGGTTTTACAAAAACGTGGGTATAGGTGACTTTTCAGGACCTATCCCCACAGTTTTGGAAAACCATGGGGATATACCCCCTATACCCATGGTTTTGGAGAACCATGTGTATAGGTCTTGAAAATTGACTTATGCCCACGATTTTCAAAAACCATGGGTATAAGGGTACCTATCCCCACAGTTTGGGGGAAAATTGTGGGGATAGGTCCATTTTACAGTAGTGAATCAAATTCATTAAATACAAAAACACAAATGGATAATTAGTGAGACCAAATGGCATAACCAAAAACTCAAAATTACCATATTGACTCCTAAATATTTTCATAGGTTTATCCTATTCTTAAAATCTCAATTATTGATACCCTAAACATATGTTAATATTAGGAAACCAACAATCCCATCTTAGATGATCAAAAAGATAAAAAATACTCAGAAAAAGATATTTTTTCATAATGGTCACCTAATTCAACTTTCGGTAATCAATAAAAAATATTATGATCCTATCTACCTCCATTGAAATGAAGATAGGTGAAGAAAATGGTAACACTTTAAGAATAATATGTTCTTCAGAAACTATTTCCTCATGCTAGACCATAAGTTCCATTAACTTAGTAGGTTCTATATAGTAATATGGAATAGAAATGAGCATTGTACTAGGGAGTAGTTTAACAATAAACTTTACCTATATATATGGTAGAGAACTAGAAAAACATCTGAAAAGACCATAGGGTACTCCCACAGACCATTAGGAATTGGAAACCCTGAGAAATGGTTAACATAATCAAGAAACATTTTTAACAATTGGCATGAGATTACCCCAGAATAAGGAACAAAATGCCCTGCCCTTCCTAATCTAGTGTCCCACTCACCCTATAAAACCTGATTGACTCCATCAAAATATAAGAACTGAAATCGATGAGGATAAAATTCTATAGGGGCCTTAACACTAATCATAACATCCATGTCGATAGTGAAGTTGAAGATTTCATGATCAAGCACTAAGAATTCCCACTCCTACTCAAATTCGGTTATCATTACTTGACACCTGGATAATTTGAAACCTTATTTGGACCTCTTTTCTTAATGTATAGAAAGATCCAAGAAGAATTTAATATGTTTTAAAAAAATATACCAACATGTATACTAAGTTTGACTATATAAAACAATGAGTAGCACCCACATCAAACAAATCTTGCACCATATAAGATCAGACAAACACTGTACTTATAACAGTAGCTACTCGTTCCTCGCATTCCTCAATAACATACTCTTCTACATAAATTCTTCTAGTCTTATCCAGATGAACATATCCCTTGTCCTAATGACTATACCCACTTCCATTGGAAGCATATTCATGAACCTGTGAACCCTTGGTGATATTGGATCTTTCCATTCTACCCTGAGATATCTTTTTAAAAATGCATTGTAGATAGCTAGATCATTTAAAAATATGACAAGTCTTTGGATCATCTTTGTAGTTATTCTTTTTATTACCTCACCATTTACATTGGTAGAAAAAAATATACTACTTCTCTATCATCTCCCTTAACACTGGTCCAAAGGTAAATTAACCACCCATGCGCTTCCATTTTTGGCTAGATGTTACACCCCACCTAACCACTGATCTAACTGAAGCTCCACCAAAACCCATTTTCCTAGATCTATATACCATAGATAAATATTTCTTGTCAACTACCTTCATAATGTTCATAAGGAACTTGATTATCAACATTAATCGAATATTAGGTCGTAGTCCTAACTCAAACCTCTGACGCTTTAGGTACTCATTAGTGACAAGCTCCGGTTCTAGATGAACTAACTCAGTAAAATGGATAGAATACTTCAGAATAGTATGATACCCCTACTCTAAAGTCATAAAATCCTTGTTCTTTATCACACTCAATATATCAGGATAAAATTACTAGTTAAATGTTTTCTTGAAGGAATCATAGGTGGAATCCTTATGCAACTTAACTTGCACAATAAAGTCCCGACATCTCCTTATCGATCCCTTGAAAATATACATAGAAAAACCCACCTTAGATTCTTCAAGAGTATTCAAGAAGCTGAAGATTCTCTCTATCCATTCAAGACACTCCTCATATTCCTAGGGTCATTTGTGACTACAAAATATGGGTGGATTCTATTTAGAAAAATTCTGAGCCATGATTCACTATGCATCCTAAGCTCCTAATACCCACTTAACCAAGAGTCTGAACAGTGTGGAAAATAACTTCTACCAAATCATGGTCCATTAGATTATTCTCATATAGAACCTATATCATAAATTACTCTCTTTTATTTGGAAGATATATTCTTGGAGGAATTTTATAAAAAAATAAAAAACCCAATCAATAATGAGAGAATTCAAAATTCCTAGGACCAACTAATGGTATTGATAATAAATCTTAAAAACATTAATAATTTAAAGGAAATGCAAACAATCAATGAATATAATTAATCAAAAAAGAACATATCAATTAAAATAAACTGCCCATATAAATCATTTAAATAACCTCAAACTCCAAGTATCAAACCTGGTAAAATTTATTAATCTCCCTTGGAAACTCTATTTCAGTTAAAGAAGTGAGATGGTCAGGACCCTTTTTCACACATATTATCTAAACTTTGACAGTCCTAACTCTACTCTATGAAACAAACATAACCAAACTCATTCAGTTATAAGACACTTCATGCTATGAATCCCTTTGATACCAAATTGTAACAAACCCACTCGAGTCAACTTGACATGCCACTCAAACCATCCCATTACATAATATAGGTCAAATAGGAAAACAGAAACCAATATTGAATATAATAAAAATAAGTAATGAATCTAGATTATAAAGATAAAACTAATTATATGCCACAAAAGACATAAAATCAAAGCCAAAAAAGGCTAAACTATAAAGATATTCAACTCCCCATGTGACCAGTAATCACTTCCAGACTAACTCAAACCAAAGTAATTGCAACAATAGAATCCAGAATATAGCAAGATGATCCTTCCTTTCTCTTGATCCTATAATAAAACATCTAAAAATGTCCAAATTCACAATTAGGGTGTGATCCAAATACTAGTGTTAGATATCCACAGTGTTTATAAAATGTTTAATATTAAGAATGAAACAGTTAATCCTTTTAAAACAAAATAATTTTAAAAATAATTTGAATAAATCCAAACCATTAATAAATAATTTTCCCTTTTTCTTCATTTGGTTTTCATAAAAATAATTTCATATTATCAAACCAATAATATTATGAGTATAATTAATAAGAATAGGAAATAATATTTATGCATGAAGAGGTAAACAAGTAAAAAAATTTCCATGAAACAACATATCATGCGAAGCTATGTGTTAAAACCTTATATAAAAATCTATGAGAAAAATCCATGATAAAAACAAAAATGCTATAAATAACGATAAATGGTAAATTAAAAATGAAAAATAACCTCTTATTATTCTTTATCATATGGTAAAATTCATACTAGACACTCACAATCCAAAAACGGGTATGTTGGATCCAATAGATATCGAGTCCTACCAATTGATATCACTAAACTCTACCACCTAGTAGTGAAAAAAACACTAAGGATACCCATTTCTCTATCTCTATTAACCCATGGTTCATAATTTTAATTTATCTAGATTCAATTCAATACCATGGTCACAATTTTTTAAATAATTTTCAAAGAAATACTGAACTACTTTGAGGTTCAAAAACCTATTTTTCAAATAAATAAAACCCATTTTCAAGCAAAATCCATTTTTTAAAACATTTTCTGTTTCAAGAAATCATTTGAAACCATTTATCACATCAAATAAATTAAAATACCAAATGAATATATCAAATATAAAGAAAAACCGTATCCATAACCAAAAAAAGAAGAACTATAAAGATTACATACTCTGAGAGAAGAAATCCAACTATAACATTGATCAATATCTGATCAAAGTGATCCAAACAGAATGGAGTCAATGAAATCACCTAGGGAGAAATATATAGATGAGAAGATAAGGATTCCAAAATATATTAAGACTCAACACCTATCCAAAGCCCTAAAAAACAACCCTCAACAAATTACATGAAGATTAACCCCATTACACATCGTGTAATCCTAAAAGAACATATAATCCTAAACCCACTCACTTTTTATTAAAAAACTCATAGTTTTCATTAAAAGTCATACAACATTTACATTGCATGTAAAATTCTCACATTGTGTATAAAATTATTGGGTTCTATCTTATGGTCATTAAATATCATACACTCCCATTACACAATGTTTAATTTCACAGAAAACAAAATAAATTGATGGTTTTTTACCAAAACAAATCCATAAAATACCTATCTTTTCCCTTACTAGTATCCTCCCAAATCCATTTCAACATTACTCAACCAACGAAAAAGGAAAAAAAGGATAAAACATACAATATATAAAAGGTAACATAATGTTACAAGCCCCTTCATAATTAAGAATGGATGAAATTGAATCCCACTTAAAATGACTGAAAATATAATCAGATTCCATTTATGCAGTAATCAATGATCAAAATATAAGTCTTACTTTCAATATTAATGGTTATAGGTAAAAACATTTAAGAGATAGGGTTCCATAAACCAAATTACTATATAATTTATACAGTGTTTTATGCATTATTTTTTTACGATAATAGTTTTATTACATATGTATACTAAAATGATGTATGGATATTAGGTGTTGGGGGCTCATAATAATTGATACTTTCTCTTATAAAATTCGCACCTTGTGATTTCCATTAGAGGATATCATTAGTGATAACCTACTGATAGAAACATCACATGTTTTGGGTGTCACTAGTGTTTCAATATATGAGCATGTTTATTGGTATCTCGACTTGTGATCATTATCAATTTATATCATCTGATTTCATACATTTATTCCCAATAAAAATCATTATAGTATATTTTTAAATTTAGGTAGCTTATGTTAGGTGTGTCAATGGTGTTATGAAATTAATTAAATAATTGAGATAGTGTTTTTTATATTTTTTATATTAGAAGAATATATCTTTGGCCACATGAATGTGGTAGTTTTTCCTTGACTAAATCCATTACCATAGTTGATTAAGGCAATTACATCAAGTACAATCAATAAAATATAAATAACTAATTAAATTATGGTGAAATAAATCATACATACTACTTTATTCGATATTGACAGAATAAAGATATTTTAATATATAGTAATAGATCATAGGATGTTTTTGTGTCTATATATTATCCGTATATATTTAGGTTCCATGAGGTGTTTCTAGTAACCAATATTTTTTTTGAGTATGAAATTATTCCATTGAGATGAGGTCCTAGAGGGTCACATAGAAAGTGTACCCATAAGTTCCTCCAATATAGTAGAATTATATTTTAGGGAGAAGTGTACCCCACGCATGTGGTCCAATGAATGTATGAGTGTGAATGATGAAAATTAAATTATTTAATAAATTAAATTATATTTTATTCATGTTAATAGTAATAAGATTTGAATTTATTTAATAATTTATTCAAAAGTTATTTAAGTATAAAAAAGTGAATATGAAAGAATAATTTTTTCAAATGAATCTTATTTATTCAAGGATCATTAAACTAATATGGAAATAATGTGTCAATTCAATGGATTATATTTCATAAAAATATATTCTAGAGTATTTAATTTATATGATGAAATATTCTTTACATTTATTTCAAGTTAAATAGGTTGTTGGGGGAATTCATGGGTCTGTTTTCTATGTAAATATTCACTAGGGACCAAAATACAATTTTCAAAATCTTAACGAAAGTATAAAATGTAGTTTTAGAATAAAAACCCCATAGATATCCCCATTTTACTAATTTTATTCCTAACAATTAATATCTTGACCTTTAGAGAGAAAAATAAGGAGGAATAAGAGTGTGTTGATTCTAATTCACAAATTAAACACACATTATTTATATGATATGTAACACCCTAGTTTTAGGTACTTTACACTTTTATTATGTATTTTTTTGTTCCATAATATTTGGGTTGATTTTTTGGAACTTATACATGGTTTTGGTTGTTTTTATGAGTTTTATATGGTGCATGATTTGAGCATGGTTAGTGGAGACCATTTTCGGTATTTAGTAAACTACGAAAGGAGAATTTAAGAGTTATTGGGTAGGTGCATAGTAGGTGCATGGTTCATCCAAACCATGTGGATACCCTGGAGAAACTCTATAGGATGAGGGTTTTTGGGATAGTGTCATGTGTATAGTTACTACATGGTTTCTTAAAACATGTGGAATAATAAAACAACCTCTTGCGTGAATGTTAGTAGAATAAGCATTGTTGGAACATGATTTGACAACCTATGTGACTTATCTATGTGATGTGAATTAAATTCTATGAAAATTAAATTTTAACATTGATTTAAACCTTGAAACTCTCAATTTCATCATATTCTCCAAGAAACTCAAACTACTATCTTCCCTAATAATATTTGGCTATTCCATTTGATTCAGAAGTATGTTTTAATGAATCAAAGTGTGTTGGATATCTAGAATATATAATTACTCTTTGTTCTTTTTTGTTCTATATAGATATAATCTTCACCTCTCTCACATATACTTATATCGAATTTTTTTATAGATTTATTTATGTCTAATGATTTTTATTTTTATGAGATTTTGTGGGTATCTATGAAGGGAAGAAATTTTAAGCCCATATCTAGTGGTTTCTTAGTGTCATTATTTCATTTCATCACATGTTGAGTGCTAGGTAGATTCTCTCTCTTCTCTTTTTATTATATAAATTAAAGGCTCCATTTTTATGAAATTTTTTTCTTGGATTTTTAAAGTAAATTTTGAAACATTTATTAAAGGAAAATAATTTTGGTTTATGATTTTGAAATATGGTATTTTGAATGAAATTTGGAAAACTCCTCTGGTTAATAATTTTAATTTTTTTTAAATAAATGGATATGGTTTATGAAAATAAATATTTCCTATGAAATGTTGTAAAGGTATGAAATGTTTTATATGAAATGAATTTATATGGTATGTGGAATAAATGGTTCGGGTGAGTTCATTTTCATTAGATTTGTCCTTGAATAAGGGCCATATTCCATTGGGGAACATGGAGAATGGTTACCTTTTAAGGACATGGTGAATTTATGTGAAACCACTTATGAGTATGGAAATATGCCCTAAAATACCTATTTGTGTTTGTTTGTGTGTCTGTTCATGGGAAACTTTGATGGGTATGCCAAGTTGAAAGAGAGAGAAAAGTGATTTAGTTCAAATATTTTTCTATAAATATTTTCTTATGGATAAATTTTCATTCTTTATATTTAATGTATCTTAAACTAAATAACTATTGTGATGTTTTCTTTTTTATATAGAAATTATGTTTTAAATTGTTTGATAATGTGTTATTTTCTTAGTGACATGAACTGGGAATCTTGTTGGGGTAAGCCTATTGGGTGTTACACTCAGCCCCTACTTGGGAACTTTAGAGAATTTATAGATATTATTTATTGAGATACAGGCAAAGGAATGGTTTCATATTTATCTATTGGCACATAATGATGCTACTTCATTGGATTATTTTTTGGAGCTTAAAGGTCTCTCTTCATGTCATTGAACTGATTCCACTTTTTTTATTACTACTTTGGGTGGTCTTTATATTTTATTTGGATTTCATATTTTAATTTTTCACTAGTAATCCTGATTTTACAATTTATTTAGTTTTAATTTTAGTTTTATTATTGTTACTCATGAATTATATTTATTTTGGATGTTTTCTTCATCTTGTTTGGTCATGATTTTTCTTCAAGGAAAATCATCCCTAAATTTTTTACTAATCCATTTACATTTTGTATATACCTTGGTGTCTTGGGGATGGAACTTAAGGTTATTAGCACATAAAACCTTGCCCAAGACAATGGTTTAGGTGAGGATGCTATAAATGGTATAATTCTTGATATGTTTTCTATATTGGGAGGGTAAAAAAGAGATAAGAATGTCAAAACATGAAATGTATAGCATAAAAGATCTAGATAAACTCTATATTTTGAACTTCATGTCAATAGGGTGTTCGAGGTATAAAAAGTGTTCTAAGATACTTCTATGTGTGTTATCATCATATTGTCAGGGATTTAGATGACGATTGTAGAATATCATGCATTTGAAGTGAGACTTTCCACTATTAAGGAATTATTCATCTTATGTTTGATGTTTTTTTAGAAAAATAGTTTAAATGATTTATTTTTTAACATTTTTTTGTAATTATTGTTTATTTTAAAGTTGGGAATATTATAAGTGATCAGTTTCTATTCAGTGATAACTAAGTGGGGTTTTGTTCTGGTTATATAAATTGGAAATGAGTAGACGTTGTAGAAATCCACAGGAAGAGGATAAAAAAGGTGGTTGCAGCTAATCCACATGCGAACAAAATTATTATTCAGAGCATTGCTCAATATTTTCATGTTGGGGATAATGGAAAAAATTGGTGAACCTAGAAAAGTGGGCCATTCCATATAGTTTTAGAAACAAAATCCACTAATATTTTTGGGTGGATTCATAATATGAAAAGGATGAAGTGTGGCTGAATATAATGAATCAGATTTTTGATTTCCTTGGTAAAATATCTAAGATAAAGTTCATGTTATCAGTATAAATTTTGGAGGATCCTATACACCAATTGTGGGATTTAATTGTCCATGCTAAAGTCGAACAAGGCCTTATGTTGGAGGACTTTGAATAATTGTTCAAAAAAATTCTATCTTCACACCTTCAAGATGAACCAAATGATAGATTTATTCAGTAAAAAGAAATAGAAATTATTGGTTATGGAATATATAGATATGTTTATGAACATAGTTCATTTTTCTCTATAAGTTGTTGCTAGTGCATCCTTGAATGTACACATCATTGAGTATAGACTATGACCAGTGATTCATTCTAAGATATTTTTCCTCTATACTATGGATTATGTGGATATTTTAATTATTTGTACCTCTCCATTGGATTAGAGAGGTGTTGGGATATTACTTTGCCTTAGGTGACATCCCCAAGACACCAAAGGATGGAAATAAAATATAAGGGCTCAAATAACATTAGGGGTTGATTTTTCCATTGAAAGTAGAAAAAACAAACCAAGATATCCATAAAAAACAACCACTACATGATGCATGATAAAAATTTAATAATACTCAATGTATCACCTAGAAACCCAAACTCTATCAGAGTACCACATGGAAACCAAGACAAAAAAAAAAATATAAAGCAGAGGAAAACTAAAAAATCTCAAAGACTCCAAAGACACCAACACATAAACTCCCACCAATCTCCAATATCTAACTCATAAATCCATTCCCAAGTATCATAAAGAACCACTAAATAAATGTAATTCTTTTCCTTTACTCATGTCTTGATAAAAAAAAATCTGAAAATTTACCAACATTCCCAAACTGGGTGTGAGTAAAAAAACTCGATAGGTTTTCCCCAAATTAATTCCCTACTTATTCCACTATGATAAAACATGTTAGCACATTTATAAAAAATTAAATATAAAATTCTTCAAAATTTTCTATATCAATGCCAAACCATTTCTATGAAAAATAGTTTTCATACCCAAAATATTTTTCAAAACCAAAACCATTTCTAAGGAAAACAACCAAAAAATCATTTTAACCATTTCACAAATTACACTTGGGTATAACCCATTCCATTCCAAATATACATGCATCCAACCATGCATGAAACTATGGACCTCCCTATACTTGTGAGTGGCGAGCCATCCTTTCACTAATCCATCACTTCATGAACCATTTTGATAGGGGGAGTTCATACCCTTATCCATCACACTTTTGATGAGGGAAACTCCATACCCTTATTTATCCCAAATTCACATAAACACATGCCAACCATTATTTCAAAAACCAATCTAAACAAATTTTTTCAAATCATTTCAATAAAACTAAATTTTTATTGAAAACTAATCCACAAAAAAAATTCCATGAATCAAACCAAACAACTATATTAAAATTATATTTTTAAATTAATTCAACAAATAACTCTGCACAACAATTACACAATTCTAAAAACCATCACTAAAGAAGGTTCCTAAAAATATTTTCACAATAAATTTCAAGAAATTCAAAAAAATTGAAATAATTCATTTTTTAATTAGAGGAGTCGAGAGTGAATCCACCTACCTCTCAAACATTGGTGAAAAAAAATAATGACATACATTTTTCAATAAAACTGGATTTAAACTCAAAAAACCCACCTAAGATATTCCCTAACATCAATATAGAAAAATATCATAAATTTTTATATCAAAATAAATATATATATCCTTAATAGAGCTTATATATGAATCCCAGAGAGTGAAAAGTATATATCTAAGGAAAAAAACCAATAACAGAGACTTACCATGGAAATCAAACTTCAACGCACCAAGATTTTCCAAAAAACCACTCTTGATTCAAGAGGAATGATATTACTAACCATTAGGAACAGAAGAATTCATTTAAGGGTCATCCTTGGGTAAAAAAATACATTAATGGGAAAACATGATTTAGATCAACATTTTAAGATCTAATTTTTTTCTTGCATAGTTAGGGCACACGGTTAGGAAAATTTTGTGATAAATGTGAAAATTCCAATGTCCCCAAATGTTGAAATTTCTCCTAGGTGGAAAAAAGGTTTTTCCAAACTTTTCACCTAACCTTGAACTTACCCAAATCACACTTCCTCACTTTTCATAGTTTTCTATATGATTTGGATTGTTTTTAATAACCATTCTCAAACCACGAACCTCTAGAAAATCCCCCTAAAACATTACAAAAGTCCTCCAACCCCCCCCCCCCACAAAATCATCCAATTACTTTAAATACATAAAATAAATAAATAAAAAGTTAATTAATTGAAACTTGAGGGATCTATAAAGATGATTAATAGAGTAAAAATGGTGGTAATATATATCATTGGGAAATGAACTAGAGGAAGTATGTTTGTCTCCATGGGGATAGGTGGGAACTCTAAAGAAGTTAATAAGTAGAATAGGGACACCAATTATCAAGGAGGTGGAACACATAAAATTCATACAATTGGATTAGTTAATTCTTCTCCACTTCCCAAAAGAAATTTAGGATGCTACCCTTATGGTTCTTATGATAATATCATGTTGGATTTCACAACACTTATGTGGAAATGTCACAAATATGGAAATTTGGAACATCTAAAACATTATTGTATGGATAATTTGATAATAACTGGTAGTAATGGATTAAACATTTCCTAAACTTGTTAAACTCATATGGTTATATTGAGACACAATGTTAATTACTATAAGAACCAAAAACCCCAAGGTAACTCTTGTAACACACAAAAACCTAAAAATTCATCATATCCACAATAATGAAATAATGAATTATCATGAAAATGTATTAGGTAGTTGTATGCTTTTGATAAGATGATTAGGGAAGAACAATATGGTCATTTTTATGGTCTAAGGTACTATTCTCTTAAACACTACTCTTATACAAGTTCTATTTGATATTTTCATGTCCCAATATTTTAGTATTAGTCGTGTTGTGAATCTTATGGGGTTACATGTTGAAATGATGCCTCCTAGATTGAAACATTAAACACCTCTCAACCAATGAGTGTATCAAGAATTTAAGTGTGTTGTGTTTTCTATTACTATCTATGGGGTTGAATTTGTTTGGTATTTCTCAATTCTTGATATAGATATCTTTTATATGATTATTGGAATGTATTGGTTGACATCCTTCATGGCCCATATCGATAGCTATTCTAGGTAGGTTAGTTTTACATATTTGGATGGTGTTCAACTTCTCTTTAAAGTTTATTTGGATGTGAATGAAAGTAGAACATAACCTATAGTACCATTGGTCAGTATTATCTCTTTCTAGTTGGAAATAGTGACTTTGGAAAGTATTGATGAAACTAAACAAAGAGATTTTCTAACCATCATGGTTTAATTTCTAAATTTCTTTCTTAAAAATTTCTCTATGTTTCAACCAGAAATAAAATTTAAATCTAAATTTTATCTCCTATCAAGGACTATTCCTATTTCAATTCTACACTATAATATGGTACTAATGGAATTAATGTAAGTAAAGGTGTAGCTGGAATTATTAAAAAGAAAATGAATCATTCAACCTTGTACGTATCAATGGGAAGAACTAGTTCTCTTTGTAAATAAATGAGATAAAACTATTTTTCTTTTTTTGGATTATCATAAGTTAAATAAAGTTATTATAAATAATTTATAACCTCTTCCATGAATTTATGATCTATTTAATCAATTCAGGGGAGCCAAATGGTTCTCTAAAATTTATTTATGATTTGTTTATCACAAACTTCATGTTTGGAAGGAGCAAATTTTTAAGAAAACTTGTAGGAGTTGTTATGGTCATTAGGAATATGTGGTAATTGCCTTTGGTATTATGAATGCACCAGAACTATTTATATAATTGAGTAATTAGATATTTCAAAGGTATCCTGAAAACCTTTTGAAGTACATAACAATGATATTTTGGTGTATTATAGGACTAAGGTTGATCATGAATAACACTAGGGCATAGTATTGGGTATCTAATTGGAAAATTTCCTTCATAATAAGATTTAAAAGTGTGATCTCTTTATATAAGAGTTATTTTTACTCATCAATGTCTTTTCTAAAAGAGTAGTTTCCATAAATCCTAAACATATAAAAGTTATTATCTTTTGGAAACCACCAAAGAACTCCTTTGAGAGAAAGATTTTCCTCATCTTTGAAGGTTATTACTGACAACGTTTCATGACTTTTCACAACTTGCTTATCTGATGATGGATTTGATGAGGAAGGGAGTTCCTTTATAATGGAATAACACATTACAAGAGTATTTTCAAGTGATTAAGGTTTTTTTTACATATATATGTATCCTGGAATTTCCAAAATTATGACGAGTTTATGAGCTTTATTTTGATGCATCAAAATATATTTTTTGATGTTTTCTAATGTGGGGAGATCATGTTATAGCTTACGTCCCATAAAAGTTATCGGTGCATGAGAAGTATTACCCACCACCTAATTTGGAGCTAGTTTTTTAAGTCCATGCCTTGAAAACTAAGCATCATTATATATTTTTTGAGAAGTTTGTGATGTTGACATATCTTTAAACATATATTCTCATAATGAGATTTTAAATTTATGTAAATGAATATGGATTAATAACATTGGATGTTTGACTTTGAATAGATGTATACACAAGGAAAATGGAATTTCATGGTTTATGAAATGAGTAATAATTCATATATTCAGATCACTAAAGACGATTCAAATCAATGGAAACTGATTGTAGTTTTGATGATATGAATCTATATTGTTTTGATAATGGTTATGTTGTGGTTTTATTTCATTTTTTCCTTGTTCCTGGTTTGATTGAGAAGGTTAAAAATCCATAGACATCTAATATTGAATTTCAAACAATGAGGTTGAAAACTTAATGGTGTGAAGACCATTGAGGGATGGATTCTAGATGGAAGATATGTGTTATATTTTAGATATCAGATTGTGGGTACTCTAACTTATTAGAAATATCTCCTTTCCTCCTACCACCGCTTGAGATGGTATTCAAAATATGTATAAGGTTATGAGAATTCAGTTTTGGTGGGTTGGAATGAAGAGGAAAGTTAAATAGTATGTCTTGAGATATACCACCAATCGGTAGGTCAAGGCAAGGTACTAAAAATCATCTATTATATTGAAATATTTACCTAGACCAATGAAAAAATGGGAACATATATATATGGATTTTTTCATAGCTCTACAAATAATGTTGTGGAAACCAGATTCCATATGGGTGATTATGGATTCACTCATAAATTCAACTCACCTCATCCTTATTCATGAATCCAATATGATTGATGACTTTTTAAAACTCTACATTCGTGAAGTTTTAAAGTTTCATGGTATAACAGTTTTAATTGTGTCTAACTGAGGTCCTAGGTTTATATATAATATTTGGAAAGCCTTGAAATAATCCCTCAAAACCCTGTTGACCATTAACACAGTTTGTCATCCTCAAATGGATGGGTAATATGAATGGATAATCTAAATGTTATAATACATTCTTATAGTTTTAGTTTTGGATTTATGAGGCTTTTGGGAGGATCATATATCATTAGTTGATTTATCATATAATAAAAATTATAATTCCACAAAACATATATCTCTTTTCAAAGAGTTTTATAGTTTTACTTATTTTTCTATACTTTATTAGGTGGAAACTAGGGAGACATCACTTTTCATACCTAAAAAAATACTTTATATGATATAAAAAATTTAGATGATTGGGAATATAATGGAAAAGCCTTTCAGTTTTAAAAAATAATATAAGGATCATCATCTTCATTCATTATCATTTGATGTGGGTGATCATGTTTTCTTAAGAGTCTGTTTGTGGATAGGGAATTGAATTTGGAAAAAACAAGGTAAATCTTATCCTAAATACATTGCCCCTTTCAAGATAATAGAACAAATTAGTGATTTGGATTATTAGTTGGCTTTACCACCAATATTTACACTACTGGAAACCTGACTTTTCCCAATGCTTCTATACCAACGATTTGTAAAAACCGTTGGTATAGGTCCTTTTTCCCAACGGTTTGGCCATACCATTGGGAATCCCACTTTGTGGCCACTTTTCCCAATGGTTTGGCCAAATCGTTGGGAAAAGTCCACTTTGTGGCCACCTTTCCCAATGGTTTGGTGAAACCGTTGGGATAGGTATACCCTTTCCCAACTATTTTGGCAAACCATTGGGAAAAGTCCACTTTGGGGACACCTTTCCCAACGGTTTGTCCAAATCGTTGGGAAAGGGTATACCTATCCCAACGGTTTGGAAAAACCATTGGGAAAGGTCCCCTAGAAATCAACCTCCAGCCCAAAATAAAATCCAGAATCAGGACCTATACCAACGGTTGTCAAAACCGTTGGTATAGACCTATACCAACGGTTTTGACAACCGTTGGTATAGGTCCTGAGAATTTTTATCATATCTTCTTACCGAGAACATTATATAAATAAAAATTTAAAATAATTATGGAAATACATATATATATTTATGTAATTATGTTCACAAAAGTCATTTTAGGTTAGTGGTTAAGTCGTTCAATGATAAACTAGGGGTCTTGGGATCAAATCCCAGTGAATTTTTTTTTTGAAATACATATACCAACGGTTCCATAACCGTTGGTATATATTTTCATATTAGTTATACCAACGGTTTCCAAAACCATTGGTATAGGTCTATACCAACAGTTTCCAAAAACGTTGGTATAGGTCTATACCAACGGTTATTGAAAAACCATTAGTATAGACCTATCCCAACGGCATACTTGGTTACGGTTCTCCAAACCGTTGGTATAGGCTATACCAACGGTTTGGAGGCCTATACCAACAATTCCAAACCATTGGTATATGTTAGTTTTCCAGTAGTGTTAACTCTCTACAAAACATATTTCTTGTATCTTAATTGAAGAAGAACCATCATAATCATAACTATGTAATTCAATGGGACTATGTTGATCTCGAGCCTAATGCTACATTGATTCATATGTCAAAAATAATTGTGGATATATTGGATAATCTATTTCTTGTAAAAACAATTAGTTTGGTATGAATCTTATAGAAACATAGTAAAATTCAAGAAGATTCATTGGTATGGGAAGAGTGTTTGTTGGAGTAATGGCCCTATATTTTACAAATAACTAGATAAATCCAAATTTACAATAATTGAAATACCAATTATATTTATAATGTAACACCCTAATTTTTAGGTACTTTACCTTTTTAATTTTTATTATTAAGTTATATAATACTTGGGTTGGGTTTCAAGAACTTAGGGATAGTTTTGAAATGTTTTGGAAGGGTTTTTAAAGGTGTATTGTTAGTGGAAATAGTGCACTATATCTAGTAAACCATTTCGAGAGATACTTGGTGTCACTAGCCATGTGTACAGTTGCTATATGGTTTATAAGGAGCATGTGTATGCTCAAGAGAAACTATGTGATATGAGAGTTATTGTATAATGGCATGCACACATTTTTCACATGGTTTTCGAAAATGTGATGCAAAATTGTGATTCCTATTAGATGATGGACAGTAGTATTCACATGGTTGGAAATTTTTTTCCAAACTATTTAGTGAAAACATGAGGCTCTCTAGTTTTTAAATACTATCATGTTCATGTTTGGTGCATAGTTTTACAAACCATATGATGTGCATTAAATTATTTGAAAATTAGAGTTTAAATATGATTTACACCCCAAATGTCTAATTTTTATCTTATTATCTATGTATCTTAAACTCTTATCCTTCCCTATGAATATTTTTTTATTTCTTCTGATCTGAAATAATTTTTTTTGAATCAAAGTGTGTTGGATCTTTGGAATCTATAATAAGTTCACTTTCTTGTTGGTTCTCTCTAGATCTACTCATCTCCTCTCTCATAGATCCATATATCTAATCTTCTATAGATATATCTAGGTAATATGAGGATTATTTTGATGAGATGTTATATAGATATATGAAGGGAAGAAATATTAAGCCTAGATCCAGAGGTTTCTTCATTTCTTTCTTTGGTTTTGTCACCCTTTGATTGGTAGCTAGATTCTCTCTATTCTCGATTTATTATTGATCATGAAAGCGTAGTTTTTATTAAATGTATTACTTTTATTTTAAAAGGTAAAGTTGAATTATTTGTTGAAGGAAACTACTTTTGGTATATAATTTATAAATATATAAATTTTAATGACATTTTGAAGACCCATTTGGTTTATAAATTTAAATTGTGATTTTGAAAATTATGGATTTTGTTTAATGAAAGCAAGGTATTCTATGAAATGTTTTAAAATGAAGAAATCTTTTACGGGGAATTAATTAATATTTTAATTTTTTACATGGTTGGATATAGTTAATTTATATTGGGCATGACCCTGAATAAGGGGTTTGTGCCTTTAGGGAACCTAAAGAATTGTCATTATCAACAACAAACCACTCATGACTTAGAACTGTCTCCCAGAATTCATGTGTGTGTGTGAAACATGGATGGGCATTCCAAGTGGAAATAAAGGAAGATGAACTTGATTTATGTCAAATATTTTTTTAAACAATTTTATTATGGAAAATTATTCTACATTCAATTTGAACTATTTTGAATAGTATAATTATTCTGATTTTTTTCATATGTTAAAAATATGTTTTAAACTATGAGATAACATGTTATTATCCTAGTGGAATGAGTAGAGAATTATATTGGAGAAATCCTACTATGTTTTATACTCACCCCCTATTTGGGAACTTTGTATCATTTTCATGTTTTTTTTATCAAGATACCGTTAAAGTCCAGGTGTTGTATTTTTCTAGTGGTTCGTCATGATGATACTTCCTTGTACTATTGTTTAGAACATAGATTTATCTCTTAGTTTCATTAGAGTGATTCTGATTTTATGATTCTATATCATGTTGTCTTTCAATTTTAGTTGGATTTAATTTTTTACTTTTTTATTTCTAATTTGATGTTACTTTTTATTTAGTTTTCATTGGTGTTGTATTCTTATTACACATGCAACATATATTTGGTTTGGAAGTTTTTATTTTAACTTTTCATGTTGTGTTTGTTATTTATGGAAAATCATCCCCCAATTTTTTACTATTCCATTGGCATTTATTGTCGATATTTGGTTACTTAGGTATTTAACCTACGGTTAGTAGCTCCTCCAACCCAACCAAAGCTAATTGATTTGGTGAGGATGTAATATGATCCAAGGTTAATCTTAATGATATTGATGCAATAATGATATAAAATAAAGACCATAAAATTATAAAATATGGGTTTTTTTGCCTAAAATTATTTTCATGAGATCCTCGTGATTAATCAGGTACCACTATACTGGATCTAGTTTCATGACACCCATCCAATTAAAAATACTTAAATTTCTAGATTCCGTGATTTTACATTGTGCTCGGTTCCTGTTGGGATTTAGAATCACCAAAACTAGTTTCAAACCTTCATAAAAAACATTTAGAATAAATATCCTAACTTTTAAAGTATAATAATCCTGAAGACTTTATATATTTATACTTAAAATAAAAAACCACACCCTAAACACACACTGGCACACTACCATCACACACTCAACAAAAACACAACTCCGAAAAAAACACATAGGTTTAAAAAAAAGGAATTAAAATAAGATATTTTTGTGGTTTGGAATTTAGTCTTATATCCATATGAGAACACTTTTTCTTTCATTGTTTTCATAGAATAAGAAAATACTAGAATAAAAATCAGAAAAAATCATGTGATACTAGATCACTTTGAATCACTAGTAAAATTGGTCCCACCCAACCTATTTACAATTGGAACAATTATTAAACCAGTTCCATTGCCTTAAACAATTCTAGGGGGACCCACCATTGGTCTTAGACACTCTCAATTTCCCATTGGACACCCTTTCTCAACCTCTAACTTTTAGTAAATTGTGTAAATCGTTCTCATACAAACATCAAATGATTCGTACATAACCATTGGAAGACCACGAATTACTCTAATGTAATCATAGAGAACACCCTATATAACTTCATGATATTGATTCTTATGCAAGGTAAAACTTTCATACTTATATCATCTGGACTTGGATATTTGAAATAATAGTTATAGAACATGTCTTCTGAACTAGCCATCCTTCTTTTAATATCCTATTTTTGTAATCATTAATTTTTTTGACTAATATATTCCAAATTTACTCCTTCTAGATATAGGAAACAGAATATAAAATTAGAATTCACAAATCCTAATAATATACTACTAAAATATTTATTTAAAATATTCAATACTCCTTAGACACTTGTGCAAATTCTGATCATTCCAAATTCCAAAACAGTATTCAATTTATATATTCCACCTTTAGATCACCCAATCACACTAAGGCACAATTTTTCCTCAGAATTTTCCAAACTAAGACCTTGGTAAACATTTAAACTGGATTCTAACTCCTTCTAGTATTCTACATCTTCAACATCCCATCCTCTAGAATCTTTTGATTAAAATTATACGTTAAATCAATATTCATTTTTCATGAGTGAAACACTATATTTTTCACTAAATGAATTATTAAATGATTTTGAAAGAATAAAAACCAATTTTATTAACACTATATGGGTTCCTCTAACAAAAACTTCATCCAGATCAATTCCTACCCTACACTTATAACACCACATGTTCTACTTCTATTATGGATTGTCTAATAATCAGCTATAACATGAATATCTAACTAATTTTTTTCCCACTAAAGGTCGATACAAATTCTATTTTAATCATTAATTCATAAATATATCATATAAAATTCACATAAATATAATTCCATGATAGATCATCCATTCTAAAATATAAGGATACAACTTTGGAACCTTTAAGATGTTGGAAAATCTTCTTCAAAATATTCTAGTTCTCCTTTCCTTGATTCGATATAAACCAAAAGAAAACTACCACTAAATATGAAATTTATATACTTGTAAGAAAAAAAAATAAATAAAACTTCCATTCATTAATACACATAAAACTTTCTCAATGTATGTATCATTATCTTCCACTTTTGGTGATTTGTTTTTGATAACTTGAAGTGTTCAGCCAACAAGGGGGCACTGGTTTATATATGGTTATTATAAAACTTTAGATAAACTTTTGTATATATTCCTTTTTGATTAAAAAAATCAATTATTCTTATCCCTTTCAATATTTATCCCCAAAATCCTCTTAGCTTCCTCGAGATCCTTCATCACAAACCTTCTAGATATATCAGCTTTTACCTTCTGAATAAGTTTTTGGTCTGGATATTCAAGGGGAATTACTTCCTTCTACAAGATAATTAAGTTGAAAGCCCAATCCTTGAAAGCCATAAATTATAAATAAGGGTTACAGTTTCTCTAACATAACCCCTCTTTAGCTCTAAAATCATCTAAATTTTGGTTCCAATTAATTTGTTTTTTCTTCAAATCATAAAGGCTTTTTTTAAAATTATCCATGAGGCCCTCATTATTTTTTTCACAAAGCCCTCCAGATATTTCATAGATATTTCATCCACTAGATACCCGTGGATTAATTTCTTATTCATATCTATCTATTCCAATGAAAACTTTCTGAAGTGACCAAACTCAACAAGATCTAGATAGTTGTTTGTTTGACAACGAGTGGGAAAATTTCATAGAAGTACACAACTTATTTCTAATAAAACCTTTTGAGAATGAACCAGTCATTATACTTCTTTCTAATATTTAATTTAACCTTACACCATAAAAAAACTTTTATTATGCAATAATTTATTCTCATGTGGGGATTCTGTTAGCTCACAAGTTCCATTTTCAAGAAATGAATTGATTTGATCTTTTATAGATGACATTAATAATATAAAATCACAAAGACTTAATACTTATTCAATTATCTCAATAAATCCTCCATTAATAAGGATAAATTAATGAAAATTATTTCAATACCATGAACCACTAATTTGATCTTGGTAGACCTCCACAAATCAACCTATGGGTTTTCTATTTTTGGAAATACTGCTTCTAGAATTTCACCATCTGGAGGTATATCTCATGATATTCCCAAGATTTTGAGTACTTACTCCAGTCTTGATGATCCATAAAACGATTCCATGTAATCTAATCTTTCTTGAACATCTAACCTTTTATTACTTTTATCCGGTTCATCTTAGATGTGTTCAGTTAACTATTTTCTCTCAACTCTATCTTCCAATAAGTTTTAGTCATTCTACAATTCCTTCTCATTAATGTGATCACTCTAACTTATAAGGTTATTTTTATTACCATTATCCAAAACATAAATTGAAATTTTTTTATCACCATATGAGAAAAAGGAAACATTATTGGTACTTTTCTTTGAGTTTTCTTAGATCATTAGCATTAACATGAACATAGGTGAGACTCCTGAAAACTTTTCGGTGGGAAAATTCAACTTATTATATATACCACATTTGTTCTATAATATCTTACTCCAAAAATGGAAATATACTTAAATTCAAAAGTTAAAAAATATAATTTTCTTCTTCACCCTAAAACTAATTTGGAATTTCAAAATGTAGTATCATGATTTGATAATTCTCAATCAGTATCTTGTTTATATGCTCTACTACACCATTCTATTCTAGTGCTCTGGGAACAATCTTCCCAAATATTATTCCTTACCTCTATTAAATCCTAAATAATTCCCTACTATTTTATTCTCATAAATTATCATACCTTAATCACTTAATCTAATTTCCACTCTCTTTTTCCACCATGTACCTCTATCAAACTAACACTTTGCAAACCTTGTATTTGTTCTTAAATAAGTAATCCCATTATTTTAGTATTTAATCAGAGAAGAATATAACAAAGTAAAATTACCCACTATGATAGTTAACTGGAAAAATTCCCCAAAAATCCACATTAATGATCTCTAACTTCCAAGAATTAGGTGACCTTAAATTATGATAAAAGCATCTTTCTAAAATTTTTGAATATATAACTCTCACAAGAATATCATCACCTTAAATTTTTGATAAAAAACACCACTATTTATTTAAAAGATTCAATATAACATTTGTTATTAAGACTTAAATTTTTTCTCACTTAGCCACCAAATATGATAATTCCATAACTCATGATATTCAGAAGTTTTCATTTCAGTAACAATTACTCTATTTGATATTTTTTCAAGATACAACATACCATATTTAACACCTATGACCACAAAAATGTAACCCTGAGTAATATACATTATAGTAACACCCCTAGATTTTGTGTAAATTTTTTCAAATAAATTTAATCTTTTTGATATTTTTCATTACACACAACACTAAATATAGTTTATTTTATATTAAAGCACTATACTTGGCTTGTGTTATATGAAAAACCAAGTTGATCGTGTACTACACAAAAAATAAATATTATATTTCACTACATAGAACACTGAGTTTATCTTTTTTTACACCCAATAATGACTTCCCTTTTTGTCTTTCATAACACACAAGACCGATTTTTACTGAACAACAATATATTATTAAAATATTATTATTCTATATAATAAGATATAACCCAGTATTTAAATTAGTGGTTATGAATATTATTAACTAAATTATTAATATATATGGTTTACACAAATAAAATATGATTTCATAGGTTACCAATTAATTAGAAATGAAAATATATGACCCAATTGAATATAAAGAATATATTTTTATTTTTATACTCCTAAAGGTTATTTATCTTAATAAATTAAATAAAATAAAACTATTGAGTAATATTAATGATAATTTATATTTCATATATTGAATAAAATATTTTTTATATTCATCCAATGGATTTGATAGACATAAGATAATAACAACCCCAATTTTATGCATAAAAACCAATATTTTTATAATGGTAGTTTCACCACATTTTAATGGAGAACCCATTTTAAATCAAATTTTTAGAACTTTTATAGATTTAATGTGTAAAAAAATAATATTTTAAATAGAAATATAAAAATTTGGTTCAGATGTATTTTTGGTATTTTTCTATGAATTTTCATTTTTTTAATGAATAGTGAAAAATACATAATTTTAATTCCAAACTGTTTTTTCATATAATTTATTTATAGGGTTAATTTATATTTTAAATTGGTTTAAAAAATTAATTATATCCTATTTTTATCAATTAATCCCATTTAGGTCATTGGAACCAATTTCAAATTGAAATTGGATATAAAAACTTAGCAAATGTTTGATCATTTTTACTTTAAAAACATGAATCGTCGTCCCGTCTACGATATTAAATTTAAATTAATATTGAAAAATTATGTGATTGTAATTTGTAAAAATAATATATATATTTGGAATCATAAAAAAATATAATTTCTAATATTTTCAACTTAGTTTTTTATCAAAATGATTAGTGAATGTAGTTAAAATTAATTGCAGTGATTAAGGTAAAATTAAACTTAACAAGGGAATAAACATTAAAATTAAGGGCCCAAATTACCTATCCACTTTTCCAACACCCATTTCATGGCCATAATTCTAAAATTAACAATCCATTATTCATTTTTGTTTTTTTATGACTTTTTTTGGTAAACAAGTGGTCACACCTAACTTGTTTTCAAAAATACCATGTGGTTTCTTTTTCCTCCCCTATAAAAGGCCACCACTTATCCCCCTTTATCACTCCTCTAAAACCACTTAGTTTCAGCCAATATATCCCCAATAAAACTTCTAAAACCTCTAAAACCTTCCTTTAATCCTTACTTTGTTCCTAAAGAAATCAAATGAATCCCTTTGGTGAAAACTAAAAGGAGTTACCCAAATAAGAGGTAACATCCTTCCTCGAGATCCTTTATATTATTTTCATTATCCAGCCTCTCAAATATCCCTATTCAATTCTTATGAAAAACATCAGTATCATAAATATAATGATATTATTTTATTCTAATGGTTTCACCAGTACATAAACACACTTCCGTCTAATGGGTAACGAACATAATGTTTATGTGTACGGGGAAATATCATCTTGCAAAAAGATAATTGTTTTTTATTTTCCTTTACCACCTTTCATGGGTGTGTATTATGATATAAACACAATTTATATATCATATATATGATATTTATTATGTATTTAATATTCTGTAATTCTTTTAAAACACATATCTTTATACTTTCCATTTTTGTGTAAATATGATAATTTTTCTTGAGGAAGTGTGGGATACCACCTCCTCAAAGATATATGATTAGTTCACAATATAAATGGAATGTATTAAGTATGGGATTAGAGAAATTATATGAGATATATGATATAATAATTATATTTTAATAATTTTTATATACATTTATATACATATATTTCAATTAATTTCTTTCTTTCAATGTGATAATAAAATGGAAATAGCATGCATGCATACGTATGGCCTACCGTCTCCATGAATGGTGTATTCCATTTCATACTTCTATAAAATATGGATTATTATAATAAAAATATATTACACATTAATTATATTTATATAATGGTTTAAATTTTTTAAATCATGATATAATTTTAAGGAAAAAATATATAACAATTCGAGACACATGCGAAGAATGAAGCGAATATTACCTGATGTGAAACCTTAACATAGAATTTTTAACAAGTGGGTAATATATATTCATAATAAAACCATATATGGTATTAGATATAATAATTTGGTTCTATTATATATATATATAATAAACTTATATTTATTATGTAGGAAGTTTATACAAGTACAACAAGATTCAATACACTTGGTAAGGGAATCTCATCTAATTGTTTTATATATGTGAGATACATTCCTTGTTCACCACTATTTTCTTTCAAATGGTGTATATACTGAACATGAATGTATTATATTATTTTTATTATTAAATATATTATTATTTAAATATCCAATATTTGATCTTTCTCTCATGGAGTTTATGTTTCCAAAGTTACCAAATCTGTAAGATAGTTTTCTATCAATTTGCCTTCATTGAGACCTGTGTTTTTTTATACGCCTAAATTCATTTTTGATTTGTATATACTTATATTTCACATGTTATTACTTTAATATTCTCCTTATAATTATATTTTATGCTTCATTTAATTTAATTTTATTACATGGATAGTATGATCCCAAGTTACCATGTGGTAAGAGTTTATTGAAACAATCCCATCGTTTATCAGGATTGTTTATTATTATGCTTCTATTGATGAAATATTATGATCCAGATCTCAATAAAACTCATGAGTTTATTAATTCTCTGATTATTCAAGGTATCTCCATGTATTAGTACCTTTTTTTCACTCTTTGGTACTTAAGATAAATAATAAAATGTTTTTAATAAAAATTTGAATGTATTCCTCTCTTTGGTCGAAAATATATATTATTTTAAAAACCATTTTTTATGAAATGTTTTAAAATGATCCATGAATATAATTTTCATGGAAAAAGTATTTTAAAAATATTTTATGGTTTTAAATATAGTGACCCAATATTTTTACACATGTCATTACATGATTTTAAACATAATTAACCATCAAATTACAATCCAAGGATCCTAAAGTCTAGTGTCTTTGGAAGATTAAGTACATAATAAAACATCATGAAACCAAAATAAAAATATATTTTATTTAATATCCATAATTATATCTTAACTTTAATTTATCTCATAAATCCTCATATGATAACTTGGATAATACATCAACAAAAGGGATGAGTTAAATATTCCAGTAAGGAAAGAAGCATAGGAATAAAACATAGCACATGAGTTAGAAGGAATAAAATGATGGAATAAAAGGCATTGAACATGAATAACCATAAGGAATAACAACATGGGAACATATAATAATGGAATAATAGTAATGTGGAAACTACATATAACATGACATAAAAATGAGTCAAGTCTAACTACCAATACTATATAACATTGTGGACATTGTCCTATAAAGGAATCAGGTTCACTCATTATCCCTACATGACGTCTCATGAGACTAAAAATTACCCAATGAATTGGAGCACTATTGTGTCACACCAATAATAACATTTTCATGAATATTTTTTCCACATTAATAATCATACATAAGGAATCAAACAAAAACATAATGATTACTCATGGAAAGAATTGGGTATCATAATCATGTCAAAAGTAATAACATAAGGGAATATCATAATGGAGTACATTAAAGAAAGGATTTAATTAATAAATGGTCATTAATAACGTAAAATAGTTATATATCATGATAACTGATCTCAAAATTAATTTAAAACACAAAAAATAGTGTTTAAGAGACATTAGAAATGAAACATTTTAGTGCAGTTTAAGGAAAATATTAAAGAGTATATAAAGAAGAAAAAAGGCATATTTATTTTCATAAAACCAAAAATGAACCTAGATATTATTCATAATAAAATTATTAATTTTATAAAAATAATTTTTTATTAAAACATTTTATGGTGTGAACTTCAAAATTGGTAAAAAAAATGGGAAGTTCCCTTGAATTGGGCTTGCTTATCGGGAGGAATTGAGAAGGGAAATTTTTTTAAAACATATATTTCCCCATAAAATAAGGATGATATGATATAGATGAATGATTTTGGGACACATAAACTGAGTTTATAATTGGTATATAAAAATAAATAAGCATTACATTGGGGTAAAGAGAGATAAAAAGTAACCATAAGGAAAAAATGGAGGTTCGGAAGGAATCCCTTACCTTATGTCTGAAACGGTTTTTCACATAATCTGAATGTCCTAGATAAAAAAAATTAATTCAATTAATAAATCAATAAATATAATTTAATATATTTATTTTATTTATTATAATTTTATTAAGTTCATTTATGGCCCTTTTATGCATTATAATATATAACTTTATCATTTGGGAGAATTAGTTTCCTTAGTTTTCATGATCAGTTTACTTCTTTAATTGGATTGAAAATCATGTAAAGTGGGGATAAATATAAATAATTGAAATTATATGTTATTAATTATTTTATATAGTTTAAATTGTTCTTATATAAAATTTATTTTTACTAAATTAGGATGAATCATTAGATAAATAGTTAAAGATTATTGTTTGGGTAGATTTTGGCGGTTTCCGACCATAACAAACTCATTTTGTTTTATCATTTAGTATTACATAAATACATTAGTTCTCGAACATAAAAGTGGTCATAAAAAAATTTACAATTTGTTTCAACTATTATAATTTTTTAATACCATGCTTTAATTAATTAATGGAAAATGAATATTATTCGTCCTAGAAGGTGATAAATTAACACCTCATGAACGACATTTTCATTTTTAGAATTAAAGGAAAAAATAGAAGATGTTTGATTATGGATTATTAAATTATAATAATAATATTCCAGTATATGTAAGTTACTAGAGATATCACAACATTTGGATGAGGGGATTTTGGTATATAATAAGAAAATAAAAGAACTTGAAAAAAAATTAAAAGAAAAGAAAGAGGATTTCACCTCTTTAATTCGTCCCCCTTGATAACCTCCTTAGGGAAAAGTTTTGGTCTTTTGATTAGAAAAATGGAACCTAGACGTGGTGTAGGTTCTTGGGAATTTATTTGAGTAGAATTTGGACAAGGATAATAGCTTGAGTGGTGTTAGTAGAATAAGTGGTGAGGGATGGTATTTATAGTGGAGAAGAGGAGTGTTTTCTCATTATTCTATTAGTTGGTTTATTATTTTTACTCAAGATAATAATTAGTGACGATTATATGAACAAATAAAGTAAATATAGAAGTATAATGTGAGATTATGGTACTTACTTTAACAATTAATCAAGGAATATTTAATTTAACTTATAGATTATATATACCGTAAATTACAGTATTTTATTATTCACTAAAAATTCAACTATTTTAAAAATATACAAAAAATTCACTTGAACAATTTTTAGATGTGAAGAATTAAAAAAATAACTAAATTTTATGAAAATAATTTTATTAATATGATAAATTTAATTTTTAATTAAAATAAGCATTTAATTGGAAAATACTAATTTTCAAATTATAACAGATTTTCTAAAACTTTGTAAAACTAATTACGGTCCCATAAAATTATCTTATAATCATAAGTTAAAAAAATATTAATGTATGAATAAATTTTATGGAAATAAATTTTATTTTAAAACAACATATTAATTATAAAATTGAAAATAGGCACTTATGTTTTATAAAAATATCTACACTAAATTAATAATTTTTAAAAAATATATTTACTTATAATATGATATAATTATATCATATTTTCATTTATAAGATTACAAAATTATATTTATACTTTCATGGGTGATGTTACTATTCTATTGTTCATTTTACTATTCATAAGTGTTATATTACAATTCCAATGGTCATGTTACTATTTCATTAGTATAGGTTCCTTAACTTCTAGAAATACCTCTTATTTAATTCATTATTCATTTTTAAAGTTTGTATTGTGTTCTTAATGTGATTTATACTATATGAAATAATTATAAGAAGATAATTTCCATTGATATAATTTGGGGTCATTACAATCTTCCCCCTTATAAAATTCTCCCTTAGAATATTGTTTTACATTCTAAGTTGAAAATTGGTGTGGGTGATTAACCTTCATCACCTCCTTAGGTTCCCATGTTTCCTATTTATACGTATGATTCTATTATAGTACTTTGACCAGGTGAGTGGTCTTGTTGGGTAGAACATTATCTCTACAATCCAATATCTTCATTGGTTTCTCATTGTAATAATTTTCATTTTCTAATGGTACCACCTATGAATTCAGTACATGTGATGGATATGGTCTGTAATTCTTCAAGAGGGATACATGGAATACATCTTGTACTTGAGACATGGTTGGTGGAAGTGTTAGTTGATAGGCCACATCTCTAACATGATCAAGAATATCAATGGGGCCAATGTTCTTTGGACTTAGCTTTCCTTTCTTCCCAAATATCACGATCCTCTTCCATGGAGATATACAGAGGAATACCATGTCTCTAACATTATACTCAATGAATCATCAATGATTGTCTACATAGTTATTTTGTAAACTTTGGGCTACCGTGATGTGTTTCTGGATGGTTTTCACCTTCTCTTCCATTTATTCGACAATTTAAGTTCATACAAGCTTATGTTCAAAAAATTTATCCCATAATGTCTATGTTCTATATCTTTTCCCATAAATTGATTAATATGGGGAAATTTGGATGTTGGAATTGAAACTATTATTGTAGGTGAATTTGAGTAGTGGTGAATATTGGTCCCATCCTCCTTTGAAGTCCATAGGACACGCTATGAACATTTCTTCCAGATTCTAAATAGTTCACTCATATTGGCCATCAGTTTGAGGATGATAATCTGCACTGATGTTTAGTTTAGTGTTTAGATCATGTTTTAGACTTTTCCATAACTTGGAGGTGAATCTCATATCTTGATCGGATACAATCGATCGTGGTACTCCCAAAAACCTAACCAATTCTTTGATGTATATCTATGCTAGTTGATCTAGTGATAATTCCTCTTAAATTTTGATAAATTGGTCTATCTTTGTGATATGATCCACAACCAACCATATATCATTATTTCCTCTAGATGTATTTAGAAGCCTAGTGAAAAAGTCTATGGTGATGTTTTCCCATTTCCATTTTTGTATGGGTAGTTGTTTCAGCATACCCTTATACTTTTTCCTTTCATCATTCACTTATTAAAATAATAAGAACATTGATTTATATTCTGCAATATCCCTATTCATATTGTCCCACCAAGAGTTCTCTTGGATATTTCGATATATATTTGTGATCCCTGGGTGGATAGAGAAGGTCGAGATTTGTGCATCATTTAGAAGCACCCTATTTATAAATGGATTGGATGGTACACATAATTGTGACCCAAATATAATTACTCTTTCTTCATCCATTTTGATCTATAAGGATTTCTCATTTCTCATGGATTCCACCTTCTTCTGAATTTCCCCAACACTTCTTTGAGCATCCTATATATTCTCCATGAGGGATAGTTGAGAAATAATTTGATAGAGGACTGATGATATTCATTCCTTAATTATTACCATGTCCATCCTTTAAAATCTAATAAGATCAGATTCTTCTCAATTCTCATAATTGTTAACTATGCAAGATCCTTTTGACTTAGAGAATCTACAACCTTATTTTCCTTACCAGGATGGTAGTGGATTGAGTAGTCATAATCTTTGATAGGCTCTAACCATATTTACTTGTGGATATTAAGTTCATTTTGTGTGAATATATATTTCAGACTCTTTTGATCAGTATATATCTCACACTTCTCACCATATCGATAATGATGCCATATTATCAATGCAAAGATCATAGCTTCCAACACTAAATCATGCATGGGATAGTTTTCTCGTGAATTTTCAGCTACCATGATACATAGGCTATCACTTTATCATTTTTTATTAGTTAATATCCTAATATAATATTTTAAGTATCATTGTACACCATTAATAGTTCCCCGGTTTTTTGAATTGTGAGTACTAGTGCAGTGATAAGCCTCTTCTTCAACTCTTTAAAGAAGCCTTCACATTCACTAGTCTCTAAAAACTTTACTCATTTCTGAGTTAGCTTGGTTAGTGGGTTTTTAAATCATGATAATTTATTCATAAACATTCAGTAATACCAAGGTAGACCAAGGATATTAGGGATCTTCATTATAGATTTTTTCCTAGGCCACTCTTCAATTTCATTTGTCTTAGAAGGGTCCATAGATATTTCATTTTTGGTGATAACATGCCCCAATAATGATAATTTCTCAAACCAAAACTCACATTTACAATATGTTCATAATGTTTCTCCCTTTGAACTTTTTTTAGCATAGTATTCAAATTCTCCTCATGTTCCTCCATACTCTTGGAGTATATCAGAATATTATCAATAAATACTACCGAAATTTTTTTGAGGTAATATCTAAAGACTCTATTCATTAAATCCATGAATATTTCTGGAGAATTCGTGATTCTGAAGGGCATCACTATGAAATCATAATTTCCATACCTCATTTGAATGGTTGTCTTGGGAATATCTTCCATCCTCACCATTAATTGGTGATATCCTAATTGAAGGTCCACCATAGAGAAATAAATGACCCCACATATCTGATCTAACAAGTCATATTGGAATGGGATACTTGTTCTTCATCAGTATATTATTGATCTCATCATAATAAATCTATAGGTCCATTAATCCATCCATATTCTTGAAAAATATAACTGGTGTACACCATTGTAAAGCACTTGGGCGTATAAAACCCTTTTCCAAATTCCCCAGTAACGGATTCTTCAGTTCTTCCAGCTCAATGTGGACATTCTATAAGGTGTCTTTGATATTGGAAGAGATCCTAGAGTAAGTTACATTAATAACTCAACCTATAGATCAAGAGAAAACCCAATCAATTAATCAGGGAATACATCAGTGTAGTCCCTCACAATTAGCATGTCTTCAAACCTGATTCTATCCTTTGTCTCAATCATTTGAGATAGATGTGCTTTCTTATAAGGTATAAATACCAATAATTGATATGATGATTTAAAGGCAATTAATCATCCTCCTAACACTTTTACAGAATTGGAGGATTCTTTGGGATGTGAAGAGTGATCTCCCTTTCCTGAAAGTCAATATTGGATTTGAATATAGATATCCAATCTACACCCAATATAGCATCAAACTCTACCAAAGGGAGTATGAAAAATATTTTTTTGGAGGTTCATTTCACAAACATTAACCATGGTTTAAATTCAACAATTTTCTCATTTTTTTTTGTCACAGATACCTCAACCTCCAAATTTTGAGGTGGTGATTGAATAGTTCTACTAAACATGCATGATATAAAAGAATGAGTAGAACAAGAATAAAATAGTATGTTTTCTACTCTTGAATGAATAACTGGTGTTCCTATCACCACATAATTTTTAGGTTCCACTTGTGTAGTAGTGAAATCATAATCTATTTCATGTATCCTTGTAGGTTGTTGTTGTTGATTTCCTTGAAAAATACTTGGATTAGGGTAATGTATTACATAATACCCATGTTCCTTGTAGTTTAAACACTGCACTATAGGCAGAGTGTTAATTTGAACCTTACTTTATTATTTCGTATTAGTATTATTTTTCATATTTGTTCAATAGTTATTTTCTATATTCCCTTATCTTCAACATTTTAATCATCTCTTAGTTCCCTTTAAGTAGTTTCTAGAATTTTTCTTCCCAAAAATTTGACACATGGGATGTTGGGTCTTATTTTTGTCATGGTATTTATTTTTCAATCCACCCATATTAAACTATATCTTCCTATATTTTTTCCTCAAGTCCATGAGACCACTGAGAGCCTCTGATATCCAATTTAACCCTAAGGGAATAATGAAAAATCTCCTCATAGTTATCAATGTTTCTAATCGCCAGTGATTTTCATATAATTTAGTTTAATCTTATAAATAAGTGATCCACCTTACTTTAGGTTTTCATGAAAAAGTTGTAGGCATGTCCTACAATCCTTGAGAATTTTTCTTCATACAGCCTAACAAACTCATCTTCATTTTTCTTCAATATGAGTAAATCCGTCTCCATTTTAGGATGGAAGATTTTTGGAAATATTTATTGAAAAATATTTTCTTGAAATCCTCTCATTCCATGGAATAAATTTCTTCCTTAGAATTTTTGTTCTTGATCAGTGTCCAACACTAATCAGCTTCCCTATCAAAATGATAAACTTCCCATAAAACGTTATCTTTTTTTGAGCACTGAAGGAAAAAGAACATATTCTCAATGGAGTTAATCCATTTTTCTATGAGGCGGGGATCAGAATATCTACGAAACATGGGAGGAATTTTATGCATAAATTATTTGACCAAAACTTTATCTATATTAGGATAAGGAGGGTGTTCCACACAATTCATGTTATTATTCTTAACTTGAGTTGGATAAGCAAGAATTGTCATAATGGTTTGAGCTCTGGATCCCATAATATTTGGAATTTCATTGGGGAAATTATCACATTTCCTATCACATTTATTATTTTCATGAGTTCTTCTATTTCAATACAATAAATATAAAAAATAAATTACAATTATGGGTCTTGAATACATAGAGAATAATAATACAAAAGTAAAATTTAAACATAAAAAGATAAACTTGTAAAGGTCAATTATATCATAACTTTTGATTTCCTAGGTTCTAATATAGGTTAACCATGATCTATTTCCTAACATATGTTCTTATGTGATTTTTTTTGTTCCATTAAAAATTGTTCATAATGAGATTATGAATTTACCAAAGCATATCCCGTGGGAGTGTCAAATTAGGTGTGCAGTAAAGTCCGTTGTCATGTACTAGGTTACCATATGTCAGGCCCAAAACACCTGATCAGAATTTTTACTCTTTGGTACATATGTTCCAGAACCATGTTCACTTGTTGTGTCTAGATAGAGATTTATTTTATTTTTAAACCACTTACTCTATACTAACAAAAATTTAGGGATGTTTTCTCATATTTAGTATTATCCATAAGTATTTTGATATATTTTTTTAGTTATAATCCCAAAAATAACTAAAATTTCTTATGATTCCAACTATAGAGACCCTATTCATTTACAAATACCATTACATGATTTTAAACATAAGTAACCATAAACTTACAAGCCAAGGATCCTAAATTCTAGTGTGTTTGGAATATTAGGTATATAATTAACCATCATGAAACCAAAATAAAAAATATTTTATTTAATCTCTACAATGATCTCCTAACTTCCAATGCGCTCATACATATTCATGGGATAACCTAGGGAATCCATGAACAAAAGGAAACATATAAAACCCCTATAAGTAAATAATCAAAGTAATAAAACATAGCACATGGGTTATAAGGAATAACATGATGGAATAAAAGGAATAGAACATGAACAAACATAAGGAATAATAACATGTATAACATGGGAACATATAATCATGGAATCATTGGAATGTGTCTACAACACATAATAGGAAATAAACATGAGTCAAGAATAACTGCTAAGACTCTATAACATGGTATACAAAGTCCCATTAAGGAATTAGGTTCACTCCTTATACGAACATGACATCTCATGAGACTAAACATTAACCAATGCATTCGAGTGATATCTGGGTTCACTCATCATAACACTTTCATGAATATGTGTTCCAAATTAAGAATCATACAAAATGAATCAAAAAACATAAGGGTTACCCATGTAATGAATTGGGTAACAAAATGATGTCAAAATGCATAACGTAATAGAATATCATGATCATGTCCATGAAAGAAAGTATTTAAATAATAAATGGATATTAATAAGGTAAAATATTTATATATCATGATAATTTATGTCAAACTAAAGTTAAAACATTCCACATAGTGTTTAAGATACATTAAAAATGAAACATTTTAATTTAGTTTACGGAAAATATTAAAGAGCATTTAAAACGCAAAAAGGAATATTTGTTTTCATAAAACCAGAAATTAACCAAGATATTTTTCAAGATAAAATCAATTATTTTATAAAAATAATGGTATCTAAAAATAATTTATGGAGTGCACTTGAAAATTTGTAAGAAATCATGAATTTTCCCTGAATTGGAATTTCTTATCGGGGAGAATTGAGAAGGGGAATTTTTTAAAACATGTATTTAACCATAAAATAAGAATGATATGATATAGATAAATGAGTTTAGAACACATAAACATTATGTATAAGTGGTAAAAAAAATAAGCACTACATTGAGGTAAAGAGATAGAAAAATTAACCCAAATGAAAAGATGGAGGTTCTGAAGGAATCCCTTACCTTATATATAAAAATATTATACACTTGACCTTATTATCTAGGATAATAAAATTAAATACATTAATTAATTAATTAAAAACCTTTTATACATGAATTTTATTTTTTATTGTTTTATTATGTTCATTTATGTCCCTTTTTATACGTTATAAGATATAAGTTCATCATTTGGGAGAGTTCGTTTCCTTGGTTTTCATGATCCATTTACTTGCTTACTTGTATGGAAAATCATGTAAAGTGGGGTTAATTATATATAATTTAAATTATATGTTATTAATTATATTTAGAAGGTTAAATTGGTCTTTTATATCATTTTTATATAAAATGAGTTTGAATCATTAGATAGATAGTTAAAGATAATTAAATGGGTTGATTTTTGGAAATTTCCGACCATAAGGAACTTGTTTTGTTTTATCATTTAGTATTATGTAAATATGTTAGTTAAAAAAATAAAATTTTATTATAAAAATTTTAAAATATTTTTAAACCATTATATTTGTTTTAAGACCATAATTTAAGGGATTAATGAAAAATTAAATTTTTTCATCCTTGAAGGTGATAAATTAACACTTCACGAGCAACGTTTTCATTTTGAGAATAAAAGGAATAAGAGAAGAGGATTGATTGTGGATTTTTCCATAAGAATAATAAAATTGAATTATATTTAAGTTACTATATTTATCACACCATTAGTATTACGGGAGGTGAGGATAGAATAAGAAAACAAAATTACTTGAAAAGAAATTAAAAGAAAAGAAGGATGATTTTACCTCTTGAATTCCTCCTCCTTGAGTAACTCCTTAGGGAAAAGTTTTTGGTATTTTTATGAGACCAAGGGATCATAGATGTGGGGGGAGGGTATTTGGAAGTTATTTTATTATAATTAGGAAAATTATAAAATCTTGATTTGTGTGAGGAGAATAGGTGGTGAGGGGTGGTATTTATAGTGGAGCAGTGGTGTTATTTCTCATTATTTTATTCGTTAGTTTATTATTTTGCATAAAGAAAATAAATAGTGATTATTACATGTCTAAATACAGTAAATATATAAGGATAATTCGAGATTATGGTTATTACATCAGCGATCACTCAGAAATAGTTAATTTAACTTATAATGTAAATATACTGTAAATTACTGTATTTTACTATTTTCCAAAAAATTCAACTATTTTAGAAACTCCAAAAAAATCACCTTAACTATTTTTTTAAATGTATAATTAAAAAATGAACTTAAATTTATGAAAATAATTTTCTAAATATGATAAATTTAATTTTTAATTAAAATCATCAATTACTTGTAAAAAACCAATTTTAATAGTGTAACAAATTTTGTAACACTTTGAAAAATTAATTAATATCTCATAAAATTATATTATAATCACAAGATAAACAAATATTATTTTAGTAATACATTTTATGGAAATATATTTTCTTTTAAAACATTATATTAATTATAAAATTGAAAATAGACACTTATGTTTTATAAAAATATCTACACTTAATTAATAATTTATAAAACATTTATTTACTTATACTATGATATAATTATATAATATTTTTATTTATAAGATATCTAAATTTTATTAATACATTAATGGTTGAGTTTAATATTCTCTTGGCTAGTTTAATATTCAAAAGTGTCATATTATTATTCCATAGGTTAAGTAACTTTTTCATTGGTATGGGTTCTTTAACTTATAGAAATACCTCTTATTTCATTCACTATTAATTTATAAAGTTTGTATTGTGTTATTAATGTGATTTTATGTGATTTATAAAATATGAAATAATTATAAGAAGGTAATTTACAATGATATAATTCTGGGCCGTTACATTCAAATATTTCTTGATATGTTTTCAAAGTTATTTTCTAAGAAATAATTTTCGAAACATTTTCAATATTTCCTTATAAATTTTAAAAGTGTTTTCAATTAAATGGTTTTAAAAATGTTTTCAATATTTATTTATAAGTTTTCAATGTTATTTTCATTGAAATGTTTTTCCAAAAAAATTCAACCCTTCCTTATAAGTTTTCAAAGTGTTTTCAATGAAATGGTTTCCAAAATGTTTTCAATATTTCTTTATAAATTTTCGAAGTCAGTTTCAAAGAAATAGTTTTCAAGAAAATTTCAATATTTCCTTATAAGTTTTAAAGAAATCAATTAAATGGTTTTCAAAATAATTTCAATATTTCTTTATAATTTTTTAAATTACTTTAAAATAAAATGGATTTCAAAAGGTTTTATCTTTTAAAAATTTATTTTCAAAGAAGATATGATATTTTCCTAAAGAAATGTTTTAAAAAGGTATTTTAAAATTATTTTCCATATAAGATGACATCCATTGATGTTACTTATACCTTTATAGGGAATAGTCAAAATTTTCCATTAATATTATTTCTCTTAATTTTTTATGTCATGATGGTATGATGTTTATGAAACTTGTTTCTCTTTCATGGGTAATATTATTTTGAAACCCACTTCTTTTCACGGGTTATTATTTGGATGAAATGAATATAAAACTTTTATCTTTTTCCACATGTTATTCTATGATTACATGTTTATGATACCCATTTCATTTAAAGGGTTATAATTTTATTGTTTGCGATTTTTTGGAACATTTATGTATGATTTATTTATGATATTGGTGGGACCTTTATCTCTCTCAAATGTATTGGGTAAATATTTTTATGTCATGAGATAGACTAATATGGTATTGGGAGTTAACCTTGACTACTAAGATAACTATGGGAGTGAACCATGACTACCAAGATGGTATGAGGAGGGAACTCATACTACTAACAAAACCATGGGAGTGAACCTTTACTACCATGAATGTATGGAGAGTGAAACCATACTAAAAATATGGCCTTGGTATTGATTCCTTAACTTTAATGGAAATAATTTTATATGCTTATGTGTCTACCACAGTTCCATGTTTTATTCCTATGTTATGCTTTAATGGGTTATTTTCTTTATTTCCTTCTGATTAATGTATTACGAACTACCAATCCTTATTCCATGATTAATGTATATGATCTTTGATTTGCAGAGTATGATCTTCTATTTTCATGATCTTGTTATCATACCCTTATTCTCATTATTATACTTACATATCTCCCTATTTTACCCTCAGTATTCATCTTAGATCACCCCTTTTATATTTCCTTCCCCAGGTTATGAAGATATGTATAATATTTGATATGTCTAAGAAAGGTGATAGTCCAGAAGAACCTTGTGGGAGATAATGTAGCTAAATTATATACTAGGGTTTATGTTTTAATTTTTCCGAAGGCACTAGACTAGTATGGTCTTTGGGATGTGTTTGAATAATGTTTTAAGTATTCCAAAAATATTTATGTAATTTCTATATATGTAATGTGAGGGTCACTATAGTTGATATAAAAGAAAAGTTTTATTTAACATTTGGAATCTTTAATGAGAATAATTTAGTTTGAACCCTGGGTATATTTATAAGGATATGTTTAAGGATTTCTCTAAAGATAAGTATAATAATGAGTTAACTTTTAGGAAAATGTCCTAGATTTTTGGTGAAGGATAGAGTGAGTGTTTTCCCAGAAATACATCCATGTCTACAAACTAAAAGTGAATGTGTCTCTAGAACAGATATACCTAGGATTAAAAACACTGAAAAGGTGTGTTGGGCCTGACTTTGCATATCCTAGTACACAAAAATGTTCCTTTTTTTACACTTGGTTTGACACTCTCATGGGATATTCTTGGGGGATTCAAAATCTCTTCACAAACCATCATAAAGAATTTAAATAGAAGTTGTCTATTAATAACCTTGGATAAACATGGGGTGTCAGAGTTTAAGTAAGTTATAATAATTTATACAACCTATAAGTAATTATTTTTCATGATTATGTGGCTTTCCATTGTGATAAGTCTTTCTCCCACTATGCTTTCTAGTATTAGTCAATGGTGGGAACCAGAAGTAACTAGGTTAATGTTGAATGTGATGAAAATTTTTCTAATGAGAAGTCAAATGGAATGATCACTAGAGTGAAGGATTTTTTGATCACTCCTAATCAATTTTCAAGGAACAAGATTAACATTATGTACCTTAAACAACTCTCGAAGACACCAAGTAAGAGAATTAAGGAGTTTGTCACGAACCAAATCTGGTCTCCACCAAAACCGGCACCAAACCCAAGCCATGAAAAGGACCAAAGGTCATTCCCAATCCCCATGGGCTGGAACAAGTTCTTGGGTATCATAAAATGACGTTTGGGAATGATTTACCAGATTTTATAAACACTGAACAACAAATGAACTCAATAAAACAAATATGGGTTATTAAAATAAAAACATCTCTTAGAAAATTTCCGAACTGAAATACATGATTTTAAACAATTAAAAAAGGACATTGCAAAGTTAAAAAACCAAAATGTATATCCAAGAACCCTCATGGAAAGGGGAACCTCCCTCAAGCCATCTCCACAAGACTTCACCACCAAGGACCTGATAGAAACCTGAACCACTAGAACTAAAAACTGTACCCAACCTGCGACAACCAAAATAACCAAGTCTACTTACACCCAAGGGTGTAAATAGGATGTGATACAATGACTAGTAGGATACCACTACTAATATATTCCATGAGATAGACATTCAAAGATGAAAATCTTACAAGTTTTCATAAATACGAAATCCTAGTTACAATTTCTAAAAGACGCAACTTAAACATAAAAATAGTTTTAAAGTGAGCTATCATTAATAATAAACACCTTTAAAAATAATTTCAACACTATTGAATTTTCCAGCCAACCATACCATATTCCAACGGTAAGCACAAAGTAACTAATGAGCACAAGAAATAGGAAATAACCCCTAGGCACTAGCTCGTTGTGGGCCCCAAGTACCTCATAACTCGGTGGGAGTAACCATCAAAAATATTTATTCTCATACATGAGCCACTAGTAGGGAACATACCCATAACATATTGGTCCCAAATAATCATCATCATAGTTTTGTTAGATTTGTAAGCATCAATCATTCTAAGTAAAACTGAGGCCAAACCCCACGAATTCACTAGCATACAAGTATACATCCACCCACCTAGATACTCGGGATTTCCCATTATGATCAAACAAGTTCAAAAAGTCAAGAAATATAATTTGAAAATGAAAATATAATTCCTATATAAAAAATTCACCAAATATCCCACATGTATACCACACAAGTCACAAAAGTCCACTTTTCATTCAAACCGATTTTGAAATCCAACTCACACCAAAATACCCCACAACACTTTTCACATTTCTTTACAAATTCCACAAATCCTTTAAAAAAATTTATAAACCATTACAAGACATTATAAATAACATAATAGCCGAGTCAGATATCATATAATACCTCTTTCATCAACAAAATTCATTTTTCACAACACACTCACACAAAACAGCCCACAACCATGTTTCGCTACTCTCTTTCCATTTTCTAAAACATTTCATCACTTTATAAAACATTCTATAAAAATATTTGAATTATTAAATAACCACATTACCTTTAAAAAACCCATATTAGGTGAACACCCCCCCCCCCCAAATAGTACATATACACCCTTTTACCCACTTTGTTTAACCAAACAAAATATTCACAATTTTTATAAAACAAACTCAAGGGGTGTAACTATGTCTTGCACACAAAACGCATTTCAAAACCCCCATTTAAGACCAAAACCACACCAATTCCTATCCAAAAAATAATTGGAAGACCTAGATACATTTATAAAATCACATTCATGTGTTATAAAATAACCTTGAATAATACCACAAAAGATACAAATGTAAACACGCATTTTTATAAAATGATCTCAAGAAGTATAACAATGTTTTACACATCAAACCTATTCAAAAACCTTATTTTTAGGACCACATGACACTAATACATTACCAAAACATAATTATCAGGCCAATCAAGAATTAGTAAACCAATTACATAATTTATAAAATACACCCAAATAATACCCCATGAGTTAGACATGAAAACACCCAATTTCAAGTTAAAAAGCAACTATAAAATTTAACATGTAACCAAATCAATCATAAACAGTTTTTGCACCACACAGTACATATGAGGAATATGAAAAATGATTAAATTCAGCAAGATAACTCATCAATAATTGTTTACACATGGAACCACTTACCTTTTGAGTCAAAACCTTTGAATCTTGGTGTGAAACATCAACTGTACATCCGCCACACCACAAGGAAGTGAAAATGAACCCTAAACCATAATATTTCACCACAAATATCCCAAATAAAACCCTAGTTATGAACCCTAACTTTTGGACACTCTATAAATTTAGTAAAGTGGGAGGAAACCCTAAGGAGAAGAAAGAAATTGAAAAGAGAAACACTTACCCAAAATAATATTGAATAAAACGACCCAAAATCCACCAGAATCTAAAATTTAAAATAGCTAAAAATTTAAGGAAGTTTTTAAAAAGGATGAGAAGATCATGTAGGAACTGTAATGGGGGGAAAAGAGTAAAAATTGAAGGTTTTATGAAAGTATCAATTTACCTCTTCAAATATGGGCGATTTCTGAAATCCAGAGATATTTCTCTCAATTTTGAGATTATTTGGAGCTAAAAATTGGTGAAGGAGATAATGGGGAAGCGACTTAGGTAAGTGGTCATGGGTGAGAGTTTGAAGAACTAAATAAACTTAAAATTTAATGAGTTATTAAATAATTAAAAAATATTTTTAATGTAGGAAATTGGCTTTCAGGCAGGCCCAATCCCTTATATAAAAACTCAAATCCACCATGGGTTTCTAAATGGTCCCAATTAATTTGGTGGTGTTCATAGGTCAGGTGATGCCATGTAATAATTGGAATGGATGAAAATTTTTGAAAAATGAAGGAATTATAAATGAATCAAAATTTATTTTTAAATCTGGAATTGGGCTCACAGTTTGGCCCAAATCATGAAAACTCACCCATTCCTCCAAAAATGCATGGGAAACCCCCAAAAAAATAAATCATGGAAATTAAATTTAAAATAAGTTATGTATGTAAAAATTATCCCCACCATGAAATCTTTCCACCCTGTAAAGTCATAGCAATGGCAAAGCAACAACCAAACCCAACTGAGAAACCAAGAGGTACTCTCTTGCCTGGTTTCACCCCCAAAGGCCAAAACGCCTCTAGTGATCAATTAAGGAAGGAATACCCTCATAGACTAATCATACACCACTTTCCTAAAATAATCAATAACATTAATGATTTATCCTAAAAGAAAAATCCTCAAACACAATCTGAACAAGACTCAAGCAATTTACCCAAATAAACAACAATATCAAACAAGGTTACACTTACCTTTCAATTACTAAACCATTGGTCACTCTCCAATCTCAATGTTTACCCAAGTAAGTTGTAGGTATCTTTATAGCTCCAAACAATACTACCTACAGCCAATCCAAGACCATGGATAAATCTGAGTTATTGGTATGGGGGAACAAAATTAGGCTCCCCACTATAAGAGACAACCTATATTTTTTCCGAGACAGAATCTGGACACTAATAGGGGAGGCCTGAATGGACTCCCCAGTACAAAGGGTATACTTTCATCATAAATTAAAGAAAGAACTTATATAAGATTCATAGTGGGTATCCCCACCATAAGAACCAACCATCTTAACCAACCATCATGGGCCTGTACAGAAAGATCCCAAAATTTAAAGAGTTGGGACGGTCACACAGTTAATCAGCACAGTTTGGGAAACCATGCGCTAACAGTGGAGATCCTTCAATCCAAATGGTTTTCTAGGGAATGGTCACTACTAACCAAGTGAAAACTGTTCTCTCAACCTATCTATCCAAACTTCAAAACTTTCTCCAAATACTCAATAGAAACCAAAGGGGGGTGGAATAACATTGGGCGATGACATGGGTAAAAGTCCCTCCACCTATTTCCACTTAATGGGAACAACAAAATAAATATGATGACACCATAGGTTTAAAATCATCCTATCTTTCATAATGACGATAGGACTTTGTACAAGGGTTTAAACGACCTTGGGATTTCCCCTAACTATGAGCCAGCTTCTCTCCAAGACCTATGGCTGGAGCTCAATTGATTGAAGCATCTTCGGCCTCGTAGTTAGGATTTGGAAACCCCTTGAATGAGAATTATTAATTCAGTTCAACCAAAAACTACACTGAAATCCCTGATAAGTTTTCCAAGACATAACACATTCCAAACTCACTTTACCCTAACCTGATATTTCACTGAAATAAGGTCTTATAAGATGCACACACAACAAACCTTGTTTGTTCGGGTGAGAAACAATTGAAGTAAAGAACACCTATACTCACCTTCCTCTAAAATGGAATATTTTTAAGTTATTACAAGGGAGAAATTCTCCTAACATAATAGAGAATCTCATATGATTTCACGACTTTCACTATTATAGTCAATCGAGCACATGACATCATAAGGCATCACCATACATGATCAGTTTAACTGATATAAACAATGCATGGAGTGGGACCTTATAAAACATCCCCAAACAAAAAAAAATTCTATAAAGTGGCCACAATATTCTATAGGGACCATATTTCCCACACGGGTGGTTTAACATGAACTCGGGCTTCAAAGAAACTTTGAAAAACCCAGAGTCCCTCTTAGAAACCATCGAGACACTCATCCACACTAACAACCCTAGACCACTTCCACCTTTGATGAATTCGGAAACTTAAGAAGCTAAGGTCTATTTCAACCTTCCATGATCACTCTCTCCCTATAAGAGGATACACCAAACCGTGAAAGGAAATCGTGTAGAATAAATCTAAAAAGATCAAGAAACAGATTCCTTATATTGATCAACTAGAGGGTCTTCAAACGGAGAAACAATCCGGGTTGCACTTCAGTTGAGCACTAACCCTTAATGGGGAGTAACTTATCAAATGATTGAACCCAAGGACCCAACCAAGATGGTCCATTGGTCAAGATATACCGCAAACCAGATCCAAACACATAAAGGGAACCACCATAAAGGTGTCCCGAAACATATCTCAAAGAAGACTACTAACCGATTGTTCTACCCATCTTACCGACCAAACACAAACCCAAAACACAGTTCGAACAGGAGGGGTTCTTAGACTCAAAAAATCCCACAACATAAACATTTTCCAAAAATACATAATATAAACCATCCCAAACAATTCATTAATACATCATTTTTTTTCTTTAAAAACATTTATTTGAATACAAACGGTTCAGCGATTAGCACATCCACCAATGGTACCCCATAGGCCTTACACATGCATGTTTCTGTGCCACACCGGGCACCCTCCTCATATCCATACCAACACTCATACAGTCATTCCATCAACCATCCTTAATCCCATATAACCTCATTCATGTGGTTTCTCATGAAAATACCAAAGGTTAAAACAAAAATTCTTTCCACTTTTCAAAACCAAAATGGTCAACCAACACATCCTTTTTCTCAAAACTGCTAACCACGGGATCAAAATCCCAACTCACATCTTACAAAACTTTTCATAAAGACACAACCATTTAGAAAATAACTCAATTTCAAGATATTCACATCAATTTTAAAACATCTCATCCAATTAAAACACCCTCGGATTGTTTGGAAAACTCTATTGGAAACACTTTTCAAAACCAACTTCAATATAGTTCCTGCTTTCAAAATTAGTTTAAGAACACAATTTTAAATTTCAAAACAATTATGAAAATTTAGTTCCACCATTTCATAAACCAACCCATTCCCTCTTTATTTTAAATTAATTTCACAAAAACTTTACGCTTCTTAAAACCAAGTCACTTTAAAACCAAAGTGCCAAGATTTCAAAACTAAAGCACAAAACAATGCGAGAGGAATCTAGATTCAGTGGGTGACTTGGTCATATGGTTGGAGGCCATATTCCAATCACTTCACCAAAGAGTGTTCTAGGGAATATCCCCAGCTATACATGGATTTTCAGGTCCTATGAGCTCACTGAGACCATTAACCCAACTCTCTTTTCATTTCCCCTAATCATCATCAAACCAAGAAAACCAAAGGACTTAGATAAATCCTGACTTCTCCTAGAAACATGAATCCCATCATGAGGTTTGGTGATCAGTCACACTAACCATAACTGGAATACCAAGTCTCAAAAATCCTAACTCCAGACTATTCCAACTCTTCCTCAAATAACATGACTCAAAGAGTTAACCTAAACCTCCCTCTGATACCATTTTGTAACGAACCGAATCTGGTTTCCACTAAATATGGCACCAAACCCAGCCCATGACAAGGACAAATGGGCGTTACCAATCCCCATGGGCTGTAACAAGTGCCTGGGTATTATAAAATGAAGTTTGGGAATGATTTACCCAATTTTATAAACACTAAACAACAAATGAACTCAATAAAACAAATCTGAATTTTTCAAATAAAACCATCTTTTATAAAATTTAAGAACTGAAATAAATGATTTGAAACAATTTAAAAAGGCCATTACAAAGGTACAAAACTAAAAATGGATATCCAAGAACCCTCATGTAAAGGGTCACTACCCTCAACCCATCTCCACAAGACTTCACCACCAAGGACCAGCAAGAAACCCGGACCACTAGAACTAAAAACTGTACCCAACATGCGACAAAAAAAATAACCAAGTGTACTTACACCCAAGGGTATAAGTAGGGTGTGAGAAAATTCCTAGTTGGATACAACCACTAAGATATTCCATGTGATAGACATTAAAAGATGAAAATCTTGAAAGTTTTCATAAACAGGAAATACTAGTTACAATTTCTAAAAGATGAAACATAAAAATTAAAACAGTTTTCAAGTGGGCTATCATTAAGAATAAACACTTTTAAAAATAATTTCAACACTATTGAATTTTCTAGAAAACCATACTGTATGCCGATGGTAAGAACAAAGTAACTAATGAGCACAAGTAATAGGAAATAACCCCTAGGAACTAGCTCGTTGTGTGTCCCACGTACCTCGTATCTTAGTGAGAGTAACCATAAAAAATATTCATTCTCATGCACGAGACACTGGTAGAGAAAATACCCACAACCTATTGGTAACTAATAATTATCTTCATAGTTTAGTTACACTTGTAAGCGTCAATCTTGCTAAGTGAAACTGAGGCCAAACCCCACAAATTCACTAGCATACTAGTACACATCCACCCACCTAGATACCTGGGTTTTCCCTTTGTGCTCAAACAAGTTAAACAAGTCAAGAAATATACTTTGACCATGAAAATATCATTCCCATATCACAAATTCTCCAAAAATCCCACATGTATACCACACAAGTCACAAAAGTCCGATTTTTATTCAAATTGATTTTGAAATCTGATTCACACCAAAATAGCCCACAACACTTTTCATATTTCTTTAACACTACCAAAAATCCTATAACATTTTTTATAAACCATTAAAAGACATTCTAACTCACATAATAGCCCACTCAAATATCATATAATACCTCTTTCATCAACAAAATTCATTTTTCACAACACACTCACACAAAATAGCCCATAACCATGTTTTGCAGCTCTCTTTCCATTTTCTAAAACATTTCATCACTTTATAAATCATTCTAAAAAAATATTTTACTTCTTAAATAACCAAGTTACCTTTAAAAACCCATATTAGGTGAACACACCCCCCCAAACAGTACATATACACCTTTTTACCCACTTTGTTTAACCAAACAAAACATTCACATTTTTCATAAAACAAACTCAAGGGGTGTAACTATGTCTAGCACACAAAACCCATTTCAAAACCCCCATTTAAGACAAAAACCACACCAATTCCTATCCAAAATATAATTTTCAGCCATACATTCATTTATAAAATAACATTAATGTTTTATAAAATAACCTTGAATAATACCACAAAAGATACAAATGAAAAACACACATTTTCATAAAATGATCTCAAGAATTATAACAGTGTTTTACACATCAAACCTATTTAAAGACATTATTTTTAGGACCACAAGACACTAATACATTACCAAAATATAATTGGAAGGCCAAAAAATATTTAGTAAACCAATTCCAAAAGTTATAAATTACACCCAAATAATACCCCATGAGTTACACATGAAAACACCCAATTTCAAGTTAAAAAGCAACTATAAAATTTAACACTAAACCAAATCAATCGTAAACAGTTTTCACACCACACCCAACATATGAGGAATATTAAAAATGATTAAATACAACAATATAACTCATCAATAATTGTTTACACATGGAACCACATACCTTTTGAGTCAAAACCCTTGAATCTTGGTGTGAAACCTCAACTGCACCTCTGTCGCACCACAAGGAAGTGAAAACAAACCCTAAACCATAATATTTCACCAAAAATACCTCAAATAAAACCCTAGTTATCCCTAACTTATTTATACTTGGTATATTTATGAAAGTGGGAGGAAATCCTAAGGATAAAGAAGGAATTGAAGATAGAAACACTTACCCAACACAATCTTGAATAAAATAACCCAAAATCCACCAGAATATGAATTTTAAAATAGCTAAAAATTTAAGGGAGTTTAGAAAAATTATGAGGAGATCATGTATGAAATGTAATGGGGGAAAAGATTAAAAATATAAGTATTTATGAAAGTATCAATTTACCTCTTAAAATCTGGGTGATTTTTGAAATCCAGAGAAGTGTCTCCCAATTTTTCGACTCTATAGAGCTCAAAATTAGTGAAGGATAGAATGGGGGCGCGACTTAGGTAAGTGGGATCAGGTGAGAGTTGTAATAACTGAATAAACTTAATAATTGATTGATTTATTAAAGGATTAAAAAATATTTTTAATGCAGGAAATGGGCTTTAAGGTAGGCTTGATCCCTTATATAAAAACTCAAATCCACCATGATTATAGATTTCTAGATGGCCAAAATTAATTTGGTAGTGTTAATAGGTCTGGGGATTCCATTTAAGAATTGGAATGGATGAAAAATGTTGAAAAATGAATGAATTATAATGTAATCAAAATTTATTTTTAAATCTGGAATTGGGCTTAGAGTTTGGGCCAAATCATGAAAACTCACCCATTCCTCCAAAAATGCATGGGAAACCCCCAAAAAAGAAATAATAGAAATTAAATTAAAAATAACTTTAAAATAATTTATTTATGTGATTGAGTTCACTGAGAGTTTTGGTAATGGGGACCATGGAGGAAAGAATATTATGTTCCCTTGGTGCCAATAATTTTGATAGAATCACCCAAGTAAATGTCTCAAAGGAATAAGAATATGTTTTTACAATAGTAGATACAGACACAAAGCAAGTAACTTGTTAGGAAAAATTAAGGGTTCAGATGATCAAATGAATGGGAATATTGTCCTTACAAAGAAATCATCAAAGGTAAAATTCATTAAGTGTGGAACGAGTGTTTATTATGAAAATAAATGTCTTAATTTGAAATCTTCATAAGAGAATCAAAAAGATGGTACTCGTAATGGTCATATTAATTATTATGATGATAATACATATGAAATGTGATAGGAAAGAGGTATTAAGTAATAGGATGAGGTATCCTTATTATATATTATATATTAAGTGAAAAAATGATGTTTTTATGCATTTGGATTCATGAATTTTGTTATGTCAATTGTGAAATATACAAGTATTTTCTAGATTTGTTTTTCGATGTGGATATACAAGATTATGTTGAATGTTTCTGATGGATTGGAAAAGTGATTTAATATCACGGTGATATTTTGACTAATAGAAGGTAACCATTAATGTGTTCAATATATAGATAAAATTGAGTTTATCTTGGATAAATAGATGATTGTTTTGGATAAAGTAAATTGGAAAATATCAATGAACATATAACCAATTAATGATTTTTCGAAGAAGTTGTTTATGAAATATTTAATAAAGTTTAAAACTTATTGGATTTAATGAATATATCTAGTAATCTATGTAATAAGGAAGCATTCATGTTTTTGGTAATGATTTATTGTAATTCAGGTTATTACCATGTGTTAGGAGGATTTATGATGAGGGTTCTCCAATATTTGGAATGTGAAAACAAAGAGATACATTATGATATATGGGGTATCAATGTTAATTTTGTTTCCTGAATTTCATTATAATGTTCAGGATTTTCATATTTTATAAGGTTTATGAGGTTAATCATTCATGAAATGATTATGATAAACTTTGGGGGAAGTATTTATGTATTTATGTTGTATCAAAAACCATCTTTAAAATGCTATTTAGTTATTAACCTAATTTCAAGTATGTGGATAATTTTTATTTTTGAAATTTTATTAGTGTGGTTTTCAAAAATTAAATCTTGTATTTGGGAATCAACTAATGATGTCCCACAGGGTCATGGTCTTAAACCCATGACCAATGGGCGATAAGGGTTTCATGCCTACCACTGAACTATGCGACGTCATAGTTAATGTGTAATTATTTTTAAATAATAAATACTAATGATGAACTAGTAGTGTTTATTTTCATGTTTAGATATTAATATATTAACCTTGTAGATTTTTAAGAATAGTTAGAGAAAAATAGTTATACTTTTCTTTCTTTTATGGGCCTTAATATCCATTAGAATAATATTTTAGTGCTTTAGGTATCAAACTAAATTTCTAGACATCCACTAATTGAAGTAATTTATGAATTATAAATTCATCAAAACACAACCAAATAATGAATTATTTTTATCTAAATAAATCAAGTGATTATATTTCCTTATATTTTTGGTAAATAAAAGAATTACTCAATGTTAGTAAAATGATCAAAAAAATGTTGTCCAAATACCTTGATTTTTTTGTTGGACAGATGAACTTTTAATCATCATAGATTTATGACTTTGAGAGCCTCGACTTTTCATTGATCATTCACTTGTTTTTGATTGATGACCTCAATAAATCCCTATGAATATTTATGATTTTCCTCCAAGTTTATGTTTTCACTTCTCACCTATGTTCTTCTATTTGGGAAGCTACTTATGAGTTACTTTGGGTAGCCATTATGTTTTCATATTTACTTTTTTAAAGTAAGTTTTAGTATTTATTTTACAATTTGGGTTTCTATGAAAGGAACATTCAAGTATTAAACCTTTGATAACCCAAATGAATTTTGAGGGGTAAATTCATTTTTAGGGGGGTATAATGTTACACCCTGAGATTTTTTGAAATATTTTCTTTTGAATTAATTTAAACTTTTTGATATTTTTAATTTCACACAACACAAAAAATAGTTTATTTTATATTAAAGCACTATATTTGACTTGAGTTAAATGAAAAATAAAGTTTATTATGTACGACACACTATATAAATTTTCGATTTCTCTACATGGTACATTGAGGATAGATTTTATTATATGCAACAATGACTTTCCTTGATGGATTGCATAACACTCAGGACCGGGTTTTACCAAATAATAATATATTATTAAAATATTATTATTAAATATAATAAGATATAACCTAGCTGTTAAATTAGTGTTTATTAATTTTATTAACTAACTTATGAAAATATGTGGCTTAAACAAATATAATATAAATTCATAGGCTACCAATTAATTATAAATTAAAATATAAGATCCAATTGAATATAAAGGATATATTTTCATTTTTATGCACCCAAAGGTGTTTTTTATTAATAAATAAAATTAATTAAAATTAACCAGTGATATTAATGTAATATATATTTTATATATTCAATAAATTATTTTTTATATTCATCCAATTTATTTTATAGACATATGATCATAACAAACCCAATTTGAAGCCTAAAAGCCCATATTTTTATAAAGGTAGTTTTATCGCCATTTAATGGTGAACACATTTTAAATACACTTTTTTGGAACTTTTATAGATTTAATATGTCAAAATAAACATCATATATTAAACTAAAACATAAAAATTAGATTATTATTAGTTTTTGGCATTTTTTTGTGAAGTTTCATTTTTTAATGAATAGTGAAAATACAGAATTTCATTTTGAAACTTTTTTTCATCTAATTTATTTATAGGGTTAAATTATTTTTTAAATTTTATAAAAAGTTTAATTAGATGATATTTTTATCAATTAATCCAATTTTGGTCATTTTAATCAATTTCACATTGAAATTGGATATAAAAACATAGAAAACTTTTGATAATTTTTACTTTAAAAACCTGCACTCTCATCCTGTCGATGGGATTAAATTTAAATTAATTTATACCCGTTATATGATTAGAATTTAAAAAAATGGATTAAATATTTTCAATAATAATACTTTTTAATTTATAATAAGTTCTACTTAGTTTTTGACCAATGAAATTAGTGAAAGAAATTGAAAATAATTATAGTGGTTAAGGTAAAATTAAGCTTAACAAGAGAATAAACCTTAATCATAAGGGATAAAATGACCTATAAACATGTACAAAACCCATTTTATCAATGGTATTTGGACATTAACCTTTCATTATTGATTTTTGTCGGTTTTTGATGACTTTTTGTGGGTAAAAACTTGGGTACACCTAACTTTTTTCCAAAAATACTTAGTGAGTCATTTTCCTCCCCTATAAAAGGACACCACCGACCCCCCCCCCCTCATCAAACCTCTCAAACAACTTTTGTTTAGAAAATTTCTTAACAATGCAACTCCAAATGCACATAAATTGATCCTTTAAGCCTCCATTTGGGCATAATGTAATAATAGTTTTCCCTTTGGTGAAAACTAAATGGAGTTACCCAAATAATAGGTAACATCCATCCTCATGATCCTTTATCTTATTTTCATTCTCCTCTCCCATCACTATCCTTATTCCATGCATATAAAACAAAACAAAAAAATATCCTAAATATATACTGATATTTTTTTATTCTATGGTTTTTTCCTACACTTAGAAACACATTCATCTAATGGGTAGTGAACATAAGGTTTATGTGTACGGTGAACTACCACCTCATGAAATGATGATTTATCGTTTATCTTAATTTACCACCCTTCATGGTTGGTAATTATGATGGAAATGATATTTATATGTGATATAAATGATAATTATTATGTATTTAAACTTTTTTAATTCTTTTACAACACATATCTTTAAACTTTCCATTTTTTTGTAAATATGATAATTTTGTTTGAGGAAGTGCGGACTACCATCTCCTCAAAATGATGTAATTTGTTCACACTCTATATAGAATGTATTATATATGGGTTTAGTGACCTTATATGATATATATGAAATAGTAATTCCACTTTAATAATTATATATATATATATATATGTCGTTTACTTTCTTTCTTTCAAGCGACAATAAAATGGAAACAACATTTATGCGTATGTACAGCCTACTGTCTCCATGAATGGTGTATTCCATTTCATAATTCTATAATATATGTATTATTATAACAAAAATATACTGAATATATATTATATTTAATTAATATTTTATATTTCTAAAATCATGATATAAGTATAAGGACCAAAGATATAACAAATTAAGATACACGTGAAGAACAAATCGAATATTACCGGAAGTTAAACCTTAACATAGAATTGTTAACAAGCGGGTAATATAAAGTAATATTAAAACCATATATGGTATTATATATAATAATATGGTTCTTTAATAGATGTATAATGAACTTATATTTGTTATATAAGAATATTGTATGACTACGATTAGAGTCAAAAAACAAGGTTCGAAAATTTCATCTCATTTTTTTATATACGTGAGATACATGCCATGTTCATCACTATTTTACATTTAATTGTGTATATAATAACCATGAATGTACTATATTATTATTATTAAATTTTTGTGAATTTAAATACCCATTCCATGATCTTTATTTCATGGTGTTTATGTTTCTAAAGTTACCAAATCGATAAGAAAGTTATTTCTCAATGTTCCTTCTTTGAGACCCATGTTTTTATGCACCTAAAATAATTTTTGAGGTGTATATAATTCCATTTTACATGTTACTACAAGAATATTATTATTTTAATTATATTTTAATCTTCATTTAATTTTTTTTTCTTACATGGGGATTATGATCCCAAGTTACCATGCAGTAACAGTCTATTTAAACAGTCTCATCATTTATTAGGATTGTTTATGGTTATTCTTCTATTGATGAAATATTATGATCCATCTATCAAGAAAACTCATTATTTTCAGTATAATATATTTATTGAAGGTATATCCATGTATTAGTATCACTTTTTTCATTCTTTGTAACTTAATATAATTAAAAAAATGTTTTTAATAAAAATTTGATTTTATTTCTCTCTTTGGTCAAAAATATATTTTATTTCAAAAACAATGTTTTCCGAAAAATTTTAAAAATTATTTCAAAATTATTCTTTAATATAATTACCAAGTAAATATTATTTTAAATTATTTTAAGTTTTTCAACGATTTATTTAAAAAAATCAAATTTATTTTCAAAAAATGTTTTTCAAAACGTTTTCAATCTTTTCTTATAAGTTTTCAAAGCATTTTCAATGAAAGGGTTTTCAAAAAAATTTAAGCCATTATTTATAAGTTTAAAAAATTATTTTAAAATAATTTTTTTTCAAAATGTTTTTAGGATTTCGTAATTTTTTTCATAGTGTTTTCAATGAAATGGTTTTTAAAATGTTTTCAATATTTATTTATATGTTTTAAAATTTATTTTCAAAGAAATGGTTTTTAAATAATTTTTAATATTTACTTATAATTTTTAATTTTTTTTAATAAAAATGGATTTAAATTTTTTTTCAATATTCCACTGTAAGTTTTCAAATAATTTTCAAAGAAAACGGTTTTCAAAAGGTTTAATGTTTTAAAAATTCATTTTCAAAGAATAAAGGATATTTTCCTCAACAAATATTTTGAAAGATATTCAGAAATTTTTTCCATCTAAGATGACATCTTATGATGTTACTTGTGAATTTATAGGGAATGATCCAAAGGTTCTATTCATATACATTATTTGAGTTTTTTATGTCTTGATGGAATGATTTTTATAAAAAATGTTTCTCTTTGATGAGATATATGATTTTGAATCCTTCTTCATTCCATAGGTTATTCTTTTGATGAAATGTTTATAAAACATGTAACTTTTTCTATAGGTTATGATATGAATACATGTTTATGATACCAATTTAATTTCATGGGTTATGATATGATGTTTGATGATTTTATGGAACATTTATTTATGATTTCATTGTGAGATGGGTGGGGCCTATATCTCTCTCCAATGAATTGGGTAAGGATTTGTATCTCATGAGGCAGAATAAGATGGTCTGGGAAGTGAACCTTGACTACCAAGATTGTCGTGGGAGTGAACCATGACTACTAAGGTGGTAATATGATTGAACTAATACTACTAAGATGACCATGGAAGTGAACCATGACTACCAATATAGTATGGGGAGTTAACTCATACTACCAAGATAGCCTCGGTAGTGGTGCCTTGACTACTATGGAAATCATTTTATATGCCTATGTGTCTTCCATAATTTCATGTTTTATTCCTATGTTATGATTTCACGGATTATGTTATTTACTTCTATATGATTAATTTATTATGGACTTCTAATCCATATTCCATGATTCATGTATATTAACTTTAATATGCAGGGTATGATCTTATATTTTAATCGTCATGTTCTCAGACCCTTATGCTCATGATTATGCTTACATATCTACCTTTTTTACCCTTACTGAGCATCTAATATTTCCCCTTTTTATGTTTCTCTCCCCAGGTTATGAATATGTGTATTATGTTTTATTTTTTTAACAAGGTTTCTAGTATATAATAACCTAGTGGGAGATGATGTTACTCACTTATGTACCATTCTTTATGTTTCCATGTTTCCAAAGGCACTAGACTAGTAGAAACTTTGGGCTTTTATTTGTATAAAGTTTTATGTTTTCCTAAAATGTTATGTAATGTATATGTATGTAAAAAATGGTATCTATATATAATATATCTATCAAGTTTTCTAGAAATAAAACTTAATAATGTTGACCAATAAAATATAGATTCTTTTGTAAACTTGGTATGGTGTGAACTCCATTTAACTCAAAGAAGATTTGGTTTTACATTCATATATTTACATTTCTCTACCCTGTAATCTAAAGAGATTCATAACTATCTAGATATACACTATAAAACCATTGAGACACATATTTCACCAAGTATCACCTCTTATCTATAAAATATAATGAAGATCTATAGTTAATGGTATATGATTCAAATGAAATATTTAATAGAATTTATATTACCAGAATAAAAATTTATGATATGTAATTCCCAAATGATATTTTTATATTGGAGGAATATCATATAGAATAATTATTCTACTACATTCACATACTATTTCAATCATATAGAATTATTAAATATGAATCGTCATGATTATTATCCCTGAACATGTTATCATATTCTATGATAGAGGGCTAATTGTGAATTAATAAAAAAAATCATGTATTTTTCTACTTCAATCATAGGTTATGACTGAAGTCTTTTGAGAGGCACTCATATAAATGTTGTAGGATTTGACAATCCATTTTTTGGATTCATTTCCCTGAATCCAACTATATTATACTTTTCATTACCTGTATATTAAAATATAACAATATAATAATTATTATATCACATGATGAGTGTCGTTATTCATAACATTATTATAGAAATGTTCTTAAATTATTTGTCACATCAAAAGTTCATAGTAGTTCTCAACTATGATGACAACCTTAAAGTAAAATCGTAGTATTCTAAAAATTATATCATATGTTCTAGATTACATATTATGACAAGTCATATATTATTTTATGAATATAATGTGTTGGATTCTCATTAGAGGATGAGGATTTTTCTCATTAAGTTTCACACTTAGTAATCTTTAGGATGATAGGTTATAAGGGAAGTCCATCCAATAAGAATCCCACGTGATATATATGTCATTGGATATTCCTATCTATATACTTGTGTTGGTACTTTTTCTTTAGAATATTATTAATGTATATCATGAATAACATACTTTGATGTGCTACCAAAAATCATGATAGCATATGTTGATGTTGAAGAAGGATGTGTTGGGTGCATCATAAGTGATATAATATTGATAAATAAGTCAATAAAGTATTTTAACTTTCCCATGCCATAATATAATATTATAGGCCATTTTATTTAAATTTAATTGTTTGATTTAATTCCATGAACATAGGTTTTTACCAACGAGTTCATTTTTGAGAGTCAAAGAATGATATTCAAGCATATAGGTTGATGACATGAGTATATAACAAGATTGATGAGATATTAATACAATGGGATTATTTTTTCCAGCAAATGTTTATATGAGGTTATTTTCATTAAAACAATAATTCCTTTCTCTATGGGTTACCTCACATGTTTATAGATGTTAATCTTGGACTTTAGGAAATACTAGATAATGTTGGTGAGAAAGGGGCCAAGATGGATACACCCTAAGTGTTTCTATAATCACAGTAAAATTCTATTAGATTTTAATATAGAATATATATTATTTTCAAGACCAATGAATAAAAATAATTGGGATATTACTATTTCATAAATTTAGTCACTAGTTATTTTAGTTTGAAATATATCTGAGTAAAATATTAAATGATAATTTATTTTTTAGTTATTGAATATATTATTTATTTGTTTATTTACTAAATGTTATTATGATATTTATTTATTTGAATAAAATTTTATTATTGAAGGATGAATATGTATTGTGGAGGATTGACTAGCTAAGTTAGATGCCCTGATAAAAATGATATATTGTATTTAATATAATTTAAATAAATATTAATTTATTTATTTAATACAAGTGATATTTAAATAATCCATGAGTAAGAACATTCCCTAGAAATATTATTATTATTATTTTGTGGGTATTAAATTCAATAGATATTTTGGATAAGGGCCTATGGGAAATAACTAATTCTCTAAACATAATTATATAATCCATATTATATAATTAATTGGGTTAATATATTTATTTTGAAAAAAATTTCTTCCTAGATAATTCTCTCAAGATAGAATAAAATTTCCTCAATAACACTATTAGTAGTAATTAGAGACTTCCATCTTTCACCTCCCTCTAAAGATGGAGAGAATAAGGAATAATCCTTCAGTCCTGAAGATATTCTTGTTGAATTCAATACAAAATGATGAAATATGATTTTTATTATTGGTTTTAGTATAATTAAATTAGGGGTAGGGGTTAATTGCCTTCTAAAAATTAAAATAATAAATACAAATGGAGAATTAAAAATAAAAAAAACATTGATATGATAAAGAGATAAAATGATAAATTAAATCTGTATTGAATGTTAATACCAAAGTTAACTAAAAATTTAATCAATTTGGATGGAGGATGTATTGAATTTATGAAAAATATGTGTATCAAGACTAAATTATGTAATAAATGAAAGTAAATATAATACCAACATAATTTGATCAAGAGTTTTGCAATAACACACATGTTACCCCTATTTCTCCACTCCTCAAATTCAGAGATAAGAATATTCATCCCCTAGTTTTTATAGAGATCCAGTAACTAAACATCCATTTCCTTTTAACAAGGATAGAAAGAAACCAAACTTCCCTTAGTTTTAATAGACATCCAAAAACCAATATATATCTTGGTTCTAATGGAGATCTAAGAACCAAAATTCTCTTAGTTTTAACATAATTCCAAGAACCACTTCCCTTAGTTTTAACAGAATCACAAGAACTACTTCTCATTCATTTTAATTTTAATTACAAGAAACTTGTCCCTCACATCGTAGTTGTGACCACTCATCCCTGACATTGAGATTATGATAACATTTGATAAAATAAGAAAATAATATAGATTTATACTTAGCGTATATCCATTACAATTTTGGTATTCTATCTCTTTAGAAAGAAGGACACAAATTGAGGGAGTGGAATAAAGGAAAAGGTGAGAGCCTTTGTGATTTGGAAATGAATAATGGATCTATGAGAGGAAGTCTTTGAAATATATAGACATTCATTAATGCTTTGATCATGGAGTTATTTAAAACAAAAATGAACTCAAATCCAACTCATTCAAATGGATTTATTTGTTTGTCCTTAAAGAGTTGACTTGTAGGATGACTTCTACATAAAAGATCTACAGTGTAGTCATTCACCTTATGAATTGTCCTTAAATGATATTATAGGATCTAAGTTTTAACTATGGAAAATATTATTTGGTTTTATCCATGATATTTATAGAGGAATTTGCATCAAGTTATACTATATAATGTTCATTCTCATTACACTGCAATTCTTATTACCTAGCTTTAACAACATGGGGTATATTTTTGTGGCATAGTTGGTTCTTTACATTAGAATAAAACTAGGAAAATGTCCCTTAATAAAACATTAAATCCATCTTTATTCCAGTTTATTTTCTATCACTATAACTAAAAAACAATACAAATAATTTAAACAACTTAGAAACACATTATACTATTTATGATCCTTAGAAAAACTACAATATTCAACAATCTCCCACTTTTTCATGATCAAAAACAATTGATGAAACATAATGTTAACTTCCAAACATTATTTTATAGTTTTCATCTATCTAAATTTTTTTCTCCCCTTGAGACAATAAACAATAAACTTAAAAATCAAGGGGTTAGATAAATAAGATAAAAAATATATGGTAAAATTTGAGGAAAACATGTTGAAAGAAATGATTTAAGATAATTTAAAAATATTTTAAAGAAAAAAACAATATCCACTATGAATAAAATATTATTTAACTTCACCTTAATAAAATCAAGAGATTTTAAATAAACAATATTTTAAAATTATCATTCTTCAACATAGATAGAGATAAATTAATTAAACTCTAAAATACAGGTAGTTATCAAAAGTTAGTCTTGTGCTCAAAAAATAAAATACATGAAAAAAAAATCCTTCAAAATTGAAAAAAATTATAAAATATGTATAAATAATTAATAATATTATACATTGAGATAGAAATTTAAAACAAGAAAATGTTATAAAAATGAGTAAAAATCTTGGTAATACATACATTTAAATTAAAGGTAAAAGTTTTAAAGTCCTTTATAGGCATTTCCAATCTTGTGTATTTAATTTTATTTGGGCCATAATTGCTTAAATATAATAGTTTTTTAGATTTCATGAGTATTTTTTCAAGATGTTAAGTGATTAAATTATTTTTTATTAAACCCATAGTTGTGATAATTAATGTATTTTACTTTCAACTCAAAAGTTTCAATATCCCAAGGATTCCATTTATCTTCAAGTTCTTAAGTATGAATAAATTATTGCATTACCGTTTTCCACATAGGATAAAATATTCTAATAATAAATGAAGACATGTGATTTTGACAATAAGAATAATTTTAACCCTAAAATAAAGTATCTCTTCCCATGGAAATTTTTTCAAGATATTTTTAAAAATAAAATTTCGTTTTAAAAAAATAAAATTTGAAATTGGTTAGGATTTTTAAGAGAAAAAGTACTTTCTTTCAGAAACTATGATTTTTAAAATAAATAAAAATATCTCTTTTGATACCAATTATTTTTAGAGTAGAATGGAAATATGAGGTTGAGTTTCCATTTAAAAATTAAAATAATTAATGCATATTGAAAATTCAAAAAAATGATTTTGAAACGATTGAGATATAAAGAGATAGATTAAATCCATATTGAAAGTTGATATCAAGTCAATTAAAGAATTAATCATAGTGAAAAAAAGATATATTGAATTTATGATCTTTATGTGCACAATTTATAAAAATAAATAGAAGATAACCATAATTTGATAAGGAGATCGGAAATAACATAAATGGTGTGCCCCTACATCTTCACCCATCAAATTCAGAGATAAGTATATTCATTCCTTGGTTTATCTTATATCGAAGAACCAAACTCAACTTAATTTTTAACAGATAAAACAAAATTCCAAGCTTCACTTGGTTTTAATAGTGATCCAATAACCAATAATCCCTCATTTTAATAGATATCCAAGAAACCAAGTTCCCATGGTGTTAATGTAAACCCAAGAATAACCTTAAATGGTTTTAATAGAATCCCAAGAACCACTTACCTTTCCTTTTAAAATTTTTAAAAAGAAACTCAACCCTCACATTATAGTTTCAGTCATTTCCCCTCACTTTGTGGTTGTGAGTACCTTTGAGTTAATGAGATTATAATAGACAGATTTTATAAGCACAAATTCCATTCAAATCTAGTCCTATATTTATCTAAAAATAAGGATATAAATTGAGAGCTATATGGAGAGAGATAAATTTGGACTGATGTGTACTGTGGTGTTCTCATTATCATTACATCATAATTCTTATTCTAGTTATTTTTGTGGAATGTTCTAAAGTGATGTGTCATAGTTGATGTTTCACTATAGAATGTGACTAGGAATGCGTCCTTTAAGCCAACTATAAATCTATATTTTTACTGGTTGGATTATTATCACTATAACTCACCAAAAAAACTTTAAAACTTTAAAAAACATCAAAAAAAAGTTTTAAATACATTATATATTATTTATCATTAAAAAAATATCATATTTAACATGTAAATCTTTGTTAACACCGAGAGATCCATCGGTGAAATTTAGAGCTTCGTGGAGCACATGTGGATAACACTAGATGGATTATTCTATGAATACTTCAATGTGAGAACTATATAAAAAAAGGTCAAAAATTTATATTAAACAAATAATTATAATATATTTAATTCTTATCAATATAAATTAGTTATAAATTATACTTGAAAAAATTGTCTCCTCGATTCTTTTGGGTTCTATATCATCCTATTATTAGGATATATCTAATGAAACTAATGAAAACTGTTATTGGTTATTGGTATAACAACTTTTATTGTGGCCTAGAAAAATCAAGTGGTATTAGAGTGATCAAAAATTAATTTATAATTATTTATTATTTACTGATCAATTACACATTTTATTGTCTATTTCTCATTTCATGTTTTTTGTTATTTAATCTAAAAGTTGAGATATTTATATTGTTCACATTTATATAACTAAGTCCAGGCCTAGAAAATATGAATTAATATTGAATATACTATCTAGAGGTTCCTAATATTCTGTATACATGACATGGATACACGATGTGTAACGGAAATGTACACATCTTGTATCTGTGGTTAACTACACAAGGTTGAGTTGAAAAAATCATGGCATGTTGTGTAGGGGTTCAATATTGAGTGACTTATAAACTATTTATTAGCCACAAATTTTCATGTGTTTTTATAGGGCTACATGTCATGTACCTAGTATACACACTGGGTAATCCCACACGGTTTCTTTTCAAGTAAATCGTGAAATTGGTGTATTCAAAGCACATGGCTTGTATTAAATACAAGATTCATAATGAATACTATTCTAGAAAAATGGAAATACAAGAATAATGTGTTTTGTTTCAGGTTTTATATATCATGTATAATATAATATCCCATTTGGAATACATGTTGGGTCCCTAGGCATATATTATGGGTGGTCGGTAATGAATCACATGTTCTTTAGAATGTTGAACACACTATGTAGTTCAGGCCAAATCATGCTAAGAATACATTGAGATTGGAATTTTATGTGATTCAACACATGGAAATAAAATTAATTAAAACAATTAAATTGAACTACACAGTGTGTAGCTTGCATATGCACCGTGTGAAATGGTTTTTCATAGATTACATTTTGAGTGATTTTCAATGGGTTGTGTATGATATTTAATGCTCAATTAATAATTTTCTACATTATTATAAAATTACATGATGTGTATGGTTATTATAAACTACTTTTACTTCATAGAAATTTATAGTGGTGTATTCCACATATATTCAAGGCATGTCGTGAAGTCTTAAATGTTATGTAGACTACGCACCTTGACTCAGAGAAGGAATCATTTATATCATGAAAAGATGTGTCCGCAAATATTCCATGTAAGTACATTTTACATAATATATACTATACACATCATTATACATACACTATATCTTATGATGGAATATTCTATATAACATTTAAACTTTATAAATTGGTATAAAGTACAAGAAAAAGGGAGCACATAATGTTGCTTATAGTACACATCGTGTACATATTTTTTTCATAAATTTACATTTTAAAAATTATAATGCCTGGGAATATCAAGGAATATTTAGAAGAATAATTAATAAATATTAATTAATTATTTATTAATAAATTTAATTTATTAATTCCTGAAATTTATCTTAATAAATAATGAATTAAAATAAATGATAGTTAGTTTACCTAAATGTGCACTCATTTAATGTGTGAAAAATCGTGATTTAGACCTACCAATATATGTTAATATTATATTACATTTAATTATTATTATTCGAGTCTTGTGATAATATATTACTAAATTAAATATGATAATCTGTGTATAATATCATCCTATATTATGTGTGTTCTTGTGTTTCTATGGTTTCTTTTATATAACCCCAAACCTCTAATTCCCCTCACCTATAAGTGAGTAAGGATATGTGAAATATCTCACAAGAATTATGAGGTAGTTCGAGACTAAACTGAGGTGAAACCAACAAAAGAGATATATAATTGAAGAGCTGGAACGGTGCAACTCAAACTAATCCCGACTCAAGGAGTTATTCCCGTAGGGTGAAGGGTTAGTTTATCATCCACTTGATAAACTGAAAAGTTGTAAAATCTCATGATCATGCCACATGTTTTTTTATTTAATTCAAGGTTATTTACTTATATGATAAATATTTATTTAATAATATAATTTGATCACATAAATAAAGTAAATAACATGCATGCTAATATAAAATAAAACAAATAGATAATCTATAACTTATTTTATCAAGACATGGCTAATAAATTTTATAAATTCCAAATAATTTTAACAAGCCTAAAAATTTATAAAATAATATTTATAAATAATATATAATCCCACAAAGAAACATTATTTTTGGCACACCTTCCCTTACAAGGATTATAATTCACCCATAGATCTAAGTGTTTTTCTAGACCTCGTCATGGAACTTTCATTTTTTGGGGGTATTCTAATTAGATTTTTGGGTTGAATTAACCAAATTTACATCAAGAGTAGTTTTTCTCATAATAATTGATTCTATATGGAGACTAGTGTTGAGAAAATAAGAGTAAAAAATTTTGGAATTTGGGATTCCAGTCAATAAATCAAGGAACTGCTAGTTTTGTAGTCAACCAAACTGCCTAAATAAATACCTTCAAGTAATTTGATCAAGTACTCATATGGTTTATGAGAAGGGAAATATAGATCTTATACATAATAACATCAATGTATATGATATTACAAATATAATAGTGAGGGTTGGGATTTGATAAATTACTTGGAGACTAATTAAATAATATTTATTACGCCACACTTTTGGTAATCAAGATAATGTAATAAAATATTATTTTATTTTTTGTAGAAAATTGAAATTCATATGACCACAACTTTATCCATGTGATCTATATTTGAGAAATACAATATCCTCAATGGTGAAAACTTCTTGGAGTGGTATATGAACTTATGTATTATACTATTCCAAGAGTGTAAGTTCTACATGTTGAAGTCTCTAGTTCTAGAAAAAGAGCCTTATAAGGAGGTTAGTAATGTGGGTTACACTTTCTTCTAGAAATATAAAGATGATGCGTTAGATTTTCTACTTTCTCATGCTATCATCTATGTCAATTAATCTCCAAAATCATCAGGAAAACATGGATATACTCACCATTTTTTTCCCATCTATGTTATCTTTATTAGGTGAATACTAGATAATAAAGATATGAGATCTCCAAGGAGGTTTTTAGGTGAAATATTAGATAAGGTGATCCAATTGGTCCTCATGTATTCAATATTATTGGATATATTTATTATCTAAAAATTCTAATTTTTATGTTACCCAAAGAATTGTGTGCTGGACTTTTACATTCTTCACCACCTCAGAGCTTCTCAAGTTTTATTGTGAATTTTAATGTGAACAATATTTATAAGAAACTCCTAGAACACCTAACACAAATTCTCTAAGAAGATAAGTACATGAAGCATTGAAAAACATCAATCCTTGTGTTGAATAAGTGGAAGGGTAAGCCGAAAATCCCCAATACTATCCCCAAGTCTAAGTCACCTACGCACAGCCCGACCAAGATGTGGAGGATCAGGGGGAAGGCTAAGGAAAAATATGCAATGTGTTTTTAATATAGAAATAAGGGAAACTAAGAGAATAAATTCACCTCAATTAAGAATAAATGGTGGGATTCATATGAGTTTGTTATCAAATATAATATTCCTTTTTTGATATTCCCCGTGAATGGGTTCACCGTAGAGAAAGTGGGTGAATCAGTGGTGGTGTATTCTATAATTTCATTAAAATGAAATCAACCTCTAAAAAGTTTTTGGATTTGGTAAACTCAAATATATATCATATCCTTACCCAAATAAAATAGAAATAAACAAAAAGACAATTCACATATAGTTTTTAAATGGTTTGGTCCCAACACAAGTACCAAATCTATATTGTGATTAGGGTGGGTTGAATTCATGGATTTTATGCTATAATCATATGATCAATTATATGTGGTTCAACCTATCATCATCCTAAAACCATGTGTTTCCCAACACACATACATAGTATACCACTGGAGTTATAGTATCCCGCTTATTATAATGTGATTATAACTATTTGGGTAAGATCACTTGAGAATTCACATTACTTTAGTAACTAATGTTGATCTTTCTCTTGGGATTTTTAGATATACACATAAATGTGTGATCACCTATTAAATAAATTCCAAATTCAATATTCAATATTGAACTCAAACACTAGTTGATATAAAATCTTTTATCCTTTCCCACTTCAAGTAGAATTAATTGATTATCTTCTTCTAAATCTCCAAACACTAATCAGTCAAGTAATTTATTTTTTATTATCTTTCAATAACTCAAATATTTAGTCACTAAAAATTTCTTATTCTCAATATTAGTTTTATCTTTCACTATATATCAATTTTTTTCAACTTCTCCCTTTTTTTGATCATTTTTTTATATAAAAGAATAAATTTAATTCAAAAAATCATTTCCAAATTGGCTTCTAGATTATTCCCATAACTGAATGGTACAGTGAGATCCTCTATGTGTTTCCTCAATCAATTTCTCATGTGGCTATGCTCCCATGATATCTTAATTTACTATTCATAATTCAAATATTTTATATAGTGATATTCCAAAAATTACCTTCATCTTATTTCTCCCAATTTTATCTTATTTAATAAAACACTCTTACGTATTTCTTTAATAGAAATCACTATTTAAAATAATTAAAAAATTAATAAAAATTTTAATTTTATATTGTTCTAGTAGTGATATCCTTATTCATTACACTAAATAACCTTTAGTTGGTTTCTCATACAACTTTTATTTACAACATGACACATGTTCTCATGGTGAAACATATTTAATACTCATCCTAAATCATAGAAAATTCAATTGAATGTGATTTTTTAAATTTTAAAATATAAAAAAAATCAACTGATTTAAATTTATTCTTCATAATATTTTTTCTAAAATTTATCAGATTCTCAATTCTTTATAAAACTCATAGTTTTTAAGGGGGTGACACTTATGAATCTCCCTCAATAAATTTCATATCAAAACAGTAAAATGAATCTTATTTTGTTGGTTCTAGTTTTATTCTTTTAATATTGTCTTATTTCTTCATATAACTCTTAAGGAAATATCCATCACAATAGTAAAATAATCCTACATAAATAAATCATATATAGTCTAAATGACTCTTATAGAGTACGTATCACTCTTACTGAAATCTGAATATCTCTTCATAAGGATAAATTACTCTTAGATAAATATACTTATTTTTATAGAATGTTCAAATCACTCTTATGATAAGTCTAAATTAATCTTATGGAGATAGGATTATTCATGCCTTGGTCAATTCACTACTACAGATGGAACTTCATAAGGGTAAATGAATATTATGGAAATCACTCTTGCAAACTTCCCAATACTTATACATTTTTCATGTTTCAATAATAGAATACCATATTTATTCAAATGAATTCATAACCACTTAAATTAATCTCAAGGAGTTATCAATAATCTCAAAAACATTATAAAACTCAAAAATTAGACTAAGAAATTTCCAATAATTCTCATTCAATGTTGAAAAAAATTAGCCTCCTTCAATAATTCTTTTAAGTACATAAATCTCCCCCTTTATATTTTTTTGTAAAATTCACTCAACGTTTTTGTCTCTACTCAATTAATTCTCTAATCTCAATGAAAATCATCTCAAAATCATAAATTTATATCTTTTATCAAATGAAAAGATTCATGAAACAATACTTATGGATAAGGTAATTTTTTGAGATAATTATATCTCTCAGTGAATTTTTTTTGATAAGTGACTTAGATGTTCTCCTCATGAATTCATTCACTAATTCACATAGTCACTCCCATTAGGTAATTACCATGTCTTCAAATAAGTATTAAAGGATTTATAGTTATCCCCTTGTAAAAATAATAGTAAAAATTATTTCCCCATTTGAAAACATAATCCCAATAATTATGGGGGTTTCCACCATAATTTCTCAAGTGATATGAGAAGGATGTACATAGAGTTTACTTCTTAATTAAGAAAACCTCTCTCTTATCATTGACTTAGAAAATATATCTATAGTCTATTATTCACTGAAAATGTATTCAAGTTTTACATCACCATCATCCACTTAATATATGATAAATGATAACTTTTTTCAATGTTATTTAATCTACAGTGTTTCACTATATTCTCTGATATATTAATATCACTTTGATTATCACAACCAATATTCAATAGACTCTCAACATCTACCTTCAGATCTAACAATTGAATTTCTATCCAAAATATTTTTTTTACAAGCATGAGTTATTTCAATATATCCTACTTAAGTTGTGCACAATGAAACTAAACATTTATTCTAACTATGTCAATCCACACAACATTCACATAAAAAGGAGGCTTCACCATATTTGGGATTTTTATCAATGCGATATCTTGCTCGGTATGAATCTTTGTATCTTGGTAGGTTCAGATCTGATCTATTTCTATATAGTTGTATATAGTTCAATTTACTATCAACATACCTAAAAATTATTTTATATTCTATAGTATGAGACACCTTAATATCCCTATGATATTCATCATAAAGAGTCACTATATGCACTAAATTAGACCTTGATGTTATTAGATATAGCAAACATCAAATAATTATTTTGAATTTTTTTATTAAGACTTATTCTAGTCCCACCATTTCTTATCTCAGTACCAACTTCAATTGGAATTAAAAACACTTCACAATAATCCATTTTAAATTTAGTTAATAATTATTTAGAATATTTTTCTAGGGATATAAATATATAAATATATTTTTATGAACTATGTAATCCCATAAAATAATCCATTTCAACCGACATGGAAATCACAAAATATTTATTCCTATTATTTTCAAATTCACCATAGATATACACTTTTTCACCATATAATATAATTTCATAAACAAAAAAATTACAATTTTGGCACCTATGGTCATATATTTCACATATAGGTTGTTACCAACCTTTCCCTTTCAGAATTCTATACCTCTTAAATAGTGTTCTAATTTTGAATTATAGGCTACAGGGGCCTTTATTAATCTATACAAAGATTTCATTAAATTCCAAAACAACCTTCCATAATTTTCAAGAATAAAACCCTCATGTTGTTCTATGAAAAATTCTTATTCTAGATATTCATTTAGGAAGGAAGATTTGAAATCCATTTCATAAATCTTGTAGTGTCTATGGGTTGATACAACCAAGAACATTACAATTGATTATAACCTATCCACTTATGAAAATTTTTATTTAAAGAATATTACATCCTTATATGATTATCCTTTACAGTATAATATATCTTTTTATCTTGTCACTTCACCATGTTTATTAAATTTGTTTCGAACACACCACATGGTTCCAATAACTTTTTTATCTTGGAATAAGATCCCAAGTAGAGTTATCCTTAATCTAATTATGATATTAATTCATATCAATGATCTAATCCTCATTATCAACTGATTCTAAAACATTTTGTGGAACCACTTGTGAGAATAGTTCATTTATATTTTCAGGTCTTGAAATTATTATTCTCTGTATAGGATCTTCCTTATTACCAATGATATTTTTTGAATAAATATGTTTTTGAAACCTATGATGTCTCAGTTTATCATTCTAATTTGGTTTATATTCATCACTATTTTGTTTAGAATTAACATCAACCCAATTTTGATCATTTCCAACTTAATTTTCATTAAATTTTCATAAAATTTACATGTTTTTAGGTTTAGTATTCTCTAAATTTTCTTCAGTTGAATCATCTGATTTGCATTATTTCTCTATAATCTTCACATCCAAACATTAAACCATATCATTAGGACTTTTTTATATCATTTTTAACCACTACCATTTGATAAGTAGACCATGAAATTTTTTTTCTTCATTTTTCTCTTTAAATTTACTAATATATCTATTATTTATTTTCATGAAACAAGAACTACCAAATACATTAAAGTATTTCATAATGGGATTCCTCTTGTGAAAAATTTATTAACGTGTCATATGTGTCTCATTACATAGTAAAAACGTATTTTAGTACAAATATATTCTCTCTAAAATAATTTATAAATTTTATACTCGGTCATCATAGTTCTTCCTGTCTGAATAAGACTTAATTTTCCTCTCAATTATTCCATTATGGTAGGAAGTGTAGGGTGTACTACATTAGTTCTTGATTTCATTTTTTGAAAACTCATTTTCAAATTAATTTTATATATACTCCCTATTATATTCATATTTTAGGACCATCATTCAAACCCCCAACTCCTTCTCAAAATTCCTTTAGTAAATATTGAACATATCAATTTCCTTATATTTTTATCTCATGAACATGACATTTTTCAACCTAGTGATGTCATCAATAATAGTAATAAAATAAAAATCACTACAAGTTTACTTTTTTCATATAGGATGACACTATTCAATGTAAATTAACCGAATTTTCTTTTTGGATTGAATCTCTACCCTTTTAGGAGTATTTTAGACCACTTTCCCATTTTAGAAAGTTTCACATATAGCTTCTATTTATCAATTCAATTAGGGTAGGTCTCTTACCACCTCATTATTTGAAATTTTACTCATGTTTCATTGACTAATATGGATAAGGATTCTCTACCATTGTTTTTTTCATTATTTGAACTCATGTAGTAAGGATTGGTTGGATAACCAATTTGGAATAGTTTTCCAGTTGTTATCTCACATTTGGTAACGACAGTTTCATACTTTTTAATTTTGATATTGTATTATTTTCTCTATAAAATAAATCATTTACATTATCATATAATTTTCTCAAACTCAAAATATTGTGTTTGAGTCCCTCAATACAGAGTATTTCATTTCATTTTAACCATTTATCTTTTATCTCAGTAGTCAAAACTCCCTTGATTTTCAAGGAGATTTAATTTCCAAATGTTAATTCCCATCTATAATAGTTATCAATAATATTTGAAATTGTTTTTTCTAAAAATTAGTGAGAAATATCCACTATTTATAATCCATGGTTTACCATTCTTAAATGCTTTCAAAGTAACTTTTATAATGAGATACTTTTGTCCATTATTTTTTTGATCTTCCTTTATTTTCCTATCATATATAGACTTACATGTGAGGGTAGTCATGCAATCTTATACATTGTGACCTTTTTTTTCACACCTTCCACGCATATCTTTAGGGTACATAATTTTTTTTTTGAGTTTCCATGCTTGATGAATTTCTATTCACAGTTTTCTTACTTTTTAAATTCTTAGAATTAATTATTTTCACATCATTATACATCCCAGTTGATTCAAGCATACTCTCAAGTAATTAAATGTTGTACTAATAGGATTTTTCACTGTTACCATAAATTCTACCACTCCAAAAATATAATATGAAGTTTCTATGTAATATTTATGATAGTATTTCTTTTTATAAAATTGATGTTGTTGCCCTGCCCTTATTTGAGAATTATTGTGTCGTGTAGAGGTTATTCTTCTTGATAAATTATTTTATTCTCTTGATAAAATATATTTTTCATCATTTTTCTTGCCCAAACTTATCCAATTTTGGAATTTGAATGTGAACCATTAGTGGAAAAAATTTCATTTAATTTCAATAGGATCATATTTAACTGATCCTTTCAGGATGTGTTTTTTAGAAACATTAGATTATTAAACTTCAATTTATATATATTTATAGAAGTATTATCTGGTATTTTTCATAGAATTGTTATCTTTAAGAAACGTTCATTATTTCTTTCTTGGTTCTTCTTTCTTTAAAGTCATTTTTTCTTCATGATATTTCACAACCATAACTTTCTCAACAAAATTTCATATTAAATTTTTTATCAATATAGGATGATTCCCTTTTAATAAGATTTTATTTTACTTTATTATTCATTAAATATTATTTCTTCAGTAACCTAATTTCCTTATTGAGTTTAGTGTTCTAACCAAGATAGACATCAAGTTCATATTTATACATGTGTTATATGTAAGTTATCTCAACATCCTCTTCTTTACTACTTGAGGATTATTCAAGTTTATCCATATGACACAAGAAGTTTTTAAATTTATCAACAAATTCTTCTTCAATAGTATTATCTAAGAGTATTAATTATCTTTTTAGAAACCTATTTTTAAACACTATAGATTTGGTAATGTCTTTTGAGTTTTTCCAAGATTTCTCTTTTTGAGGCTTCTCATTCTGATCATCAGCTTCATAATCTTCAATTTTCTTCTTTGGAAAGCTTATGTAAATGTTCCAAATTCCACCACACGTTAAAAAATTAAGTGTATGTTTAAATTTATAATTTTACTTTACATTTATAATGTTATTTGAGATAAGAGTCATTATTTTATTATAGACCTAATATTTTTATTCTTCTTTATATGAATCACTATAATATTTAGATTCATTATTTTTTATTTTAAATTTTCTCATTGTTTCAATTTCCACCCACTTTAACTTTATTTTTTATTTATAGATTATTTCTCATTTCATATTTAATAAGAAAATTATGAAATTTATAAAGGGTAAGATCCTATATATCTTCTAATGTATCGATTTCATGATCAAACTTATATGGTAAATTTATCTTGAGATTCTTCATTGTTGTAGAGTCCATGATTTTTTCTCCATGGACTTTGATGTTTCTAATAATTTCATTTACTCTTGTAAAATAATCATATATGGTTTCTTATTCATCCTTCTTCAGATATTCAAAGCTACTTCTTCATATTTTATCTTAGCTTTCTTGACCTTAAAATTTCCTTCAAAAATGATTTAAATTTTGTCCCATATTTCATTAGCTATTTGAACCCAATGAAGTTTGTATAAAATTTTCTAGAAAGATACATATGAATTTCATTTAATTATTTTCCATAATATGATAAATTATTCTTCTCACTAATATAAATTTTGATGGAAATCTAACTATTTTTTATTAAAAACCTCCAAACCTAGTGCTAAAAAATAGTGTAACATCATATTGTTCTATTTAATATAATTTTTTAAATAGAAGGTGGGAAAAACCATTTTATTCATAGAATTAAATTTTCTATTCAAGAAACTTGTTAATATAATAGATGGAAACTAGATATTCTCTAATACAACTTGATATTCCTTAAGTATGTGTGAACCACTGTGAAGGGGGGTTGAATTAGTGGTGGTTTATTTTAATGTTTCTTTAAAATGTAATTAACCTATTTAATATATTTGGATTTGATCTATTCAAATATATATATCTTATCCACACCCAAATAAACTAGAAATGAAAAATTGATATGGTATACATTTGTTTTACTAGGTTCAGTCCCAATGTGCGTACCTACCCCATTCTTTGATCAGGTTTAGTTTCAATAATATATTTTCCACTATGATACTATGATCAATTAAAACGGTTCATCCAAGTATCATTCTAAAACCATTTGTTTCCTAGTAAACATACATTACATCCCAATAGAGGTATGATTATTCACTGAAAGTGGATAATATTCATTTTTAATATCTTAATATTAATGTGTTTAAAATTTCATAAACATCAATTTTAGTCCAATTCAGAAATTGAACTTCATTTCCCATCATTGTGTAATTCATGCATAAAGTGTAAATTTGGGACCACTCAATATTTTGCTTGTGGAAATTATAATATTAATAATTTTAATTTTATATTTTGGTATATGATTCATCACTTTATTTTCAACATTTTTTATTTTAGGTTTGATGGATGAATCACAAAGGAAGATGTAGATTTTTGCACCTGAATGCAGAAAATTGCTGGAAAAAGCATAATGTGCCTAAGGATCATCAAACAAATATGGGGCCCACGAACCAAGCCCAATGAAGCTCAAATTTATATAGTAGAAATATAAAAATATTAGGATCATTTTATTCAATTGTGTCTAGAGCTAATTCTGAATTTTTCATGATGATAAAGGGATGTGATGTTGAGATTTAAATGGTGGACCCGACATTAATGCACATAAAGTCGTCCCACTATTTAGACCATAACATCCAAAAAGTTGTGCCAAAAATCATGAAATGTTTACATATCATAGAGGACATACAGAAGATCATATTTTACTTCTACAACCCCTCAGTATTCGTCCTCCTTTAATTCCAAATTCACATGTCAAAATGGTGTACGAATCTGGACAGTTTTCCGGGTCAAATTCGAAACGTCAATTTCCTTTTGATTATTCACCCTCATTTTGACTCTATTAATTGTTGGGGGTGAATTCATTGTTCGGGGGTGGACCTAAGGATCCTAATATGCATATATAAGGAGGTGTTGGTGAAGAGAATAGGGGTGGATATTTTTCTTATCATCTTTTGTTGCTTGTTTCATTGTAAGGTTATGCTGCAAAAGTTCCTTTGTAATGTTTTCAATTTCCATGTAAGTTTTTTTTATTCTTAATCAACATCTTTCTCTTATATATTTTCCATTAATTTATTAATACTAAATTTTCACAAATAATAGTTACATCTCTTCATTGTGGTGAATTAGTTCACACATAGGTGTGAATTTCCTTCACACACACGGAGGAGTGCTCGTTATTTCCACGGTTTTAATTTCTTCAATCCAATTATTATAAGCCATATTCTTCCCACCAATGAGAGTATACCATCAATGGAGGTATAACGCTTTAATGGGATGATCTTAGGAGGATGAAAAGGCTGGATTTAATTTTATTTTATGAATGAATTGTTGTTAATTGGATAATTAATTTAAGACATCCATTCTTCAGTTATTTCTACTCTTCATCTTTACTGTGTCTGAGAAAACTAAATTCAATTACTAAATGACCATATACCTTGGAGAGATCATGAATTTGGTTCTATATGTGTATAAGGGATTAGTAATTGTGTTTAGTAATCACCAAACCAGAAAATGATGAAGGTAGTGTTATTTTTGAAGAATGGATTCATCAAGAATTAATAAAACCAAAATTGTCTAAAGAAGTAAAATTCATTCAATCCACCCCGAGCATAATCCTAAGATCAACCCTTTTTATTTGAATTGAATTCACTTAGTCTTCTTAGTTTTCTTTAAAACCATCCAAAATCAAAACCAAAGTTGGCTACTTCATAGCCCATCTTTCACCAAATCATAGCGTCTCAAGGTTACTTCTTCGGTCCCTGTGGACTCGACCCCTACATGTACTACATCGACCGCTTTTTACCAGTAGGGTAAATTTGGGACAACCAAATTTTGGCACCGTTTCCATGAACTAAGTAAGTTAATTAGACCAAAAATCTTCTTTTCTTACCCCCATTCTTCCATTCTCATCCCAATTCTCTTATCTTTTCCCTTTCTCGCTTTTTTTTTCTTTTGGAACATGTCCGCCTACACCCGCGATAACTCAAACAGATTAGTTAGGATGGATACTCCTAGGGCTAGGGAGTCAAGCACTAAAAGAGGTATATTTCCTTTAGATCCAAATCATCCTAATACTCCAAATTTAGACGTTTATTTCAATACAATGGTGAATCTCCCCCAAAACCAAATCCTAAACCAGGGAGGGAACCAAAATAACAGGCAAGACCCTAACTTGGGAATTCTTGCAGACCCGACCATGAATGACTACCTCACACCAACCTGGACCAATGAACCCTCATGCATTAGGCATGATAACATAGGATATGCCCAATATGTTTTCTAACCCCATGTCCTAAACCACCTTCCAACCTTTCATGGGATGGAGTCTGAGATGCCTTACCTTCAGGTTAAAGAATTTAATGACATTGTCAAAACCATGTGCCCACCAAATCAAATTGAATCTACTAAAATGAGACTTTTTCCTTTTTCTCTTAAGGACTGATCAAATAATTGGTTAAAAATTTTGATACCAGCATCCATTCACTCTTGGGACCAAATTCAATGATAATTTTATAAAAAATACTTCCCCCATCACAAAACAATTGCACTTAAAAAGAGAAAACAAAACTTTTTTGAAAGAGAGGGAGAAACATTATATGAAACATGGGAAAGGTTCAAGGACACATTAAACATAGTACCGCACCATGGTTTCTTAATCCCAGAACAAGTGAGAATTTTCTATGAAGGGTTGGGTCCTGGAAACAAACAATTCATTGATATGATGTGTAATGGAACCTTCAAAAACAAAGCCCCAAATGATGCTTACGAGTATCTAGAAAATCTTGCTGAACAGAACCAAACATGGGGAACATCACCATACTATGAGAAGCCACCCAAATCTAGTGGAATGTACAATCTTGGAGAAGAATAAAACCTTAGAGAAAAACTTGCGGCACTCACAAGGAAAGTTGAGGAGATTTATCTTAAGAAGGTCCACAAAACCCAAATTGTTGATCTTGTTTGTACAATTTGTGACAAACATGACCACAAGACTGATAATTTCCCAACCATTACTTCTATCAAGGATGTTCTTTTAGGAGGACCACCAGAAGAATTTAATGCAATGAACTTTCAAAAGCCAAAATTCACAAACACCTTCAATCCAAGGTATAATGACTATCCTGGCTTTCGTTGGAAGGAAAATCAACAACCAACACAATAATGTATCAACCCATACCCTCAACAAAACTTACAACCTCATAATCAGTTCCAACCAGAACCGGTCCAATTCCAACATCCTCATGTACAATATCAACAACCCATTCAACAACCTATCCAAAAACCAATGTATCCTCCTAGGATAAACCAACAAGCTCAAGCACCAACCCAAATTGTACCACAAAGCCTACTAGAAAAACTGTGCAAACAAATGGAAAAAATGAACTCAGAATTATCATCCATTAAACAATAACTTCAAACCATAAAAATTGGAAAGGGACCCATGCCCACACAGGCCATTCCACAACAAACATCAAGTGGAGAGACAGGTTTCACTCAAACAACTCATGAACAACTAAAGGTTGTGACAGTTTTAAGAAGTGGGAAATAAATTGAAAACCCTGAACAAATAATTCAGAAACCATGTGAAGCTTCAAACTCTAATAAAAATTCAAATGAACCACAAGATCAAACTGAAGAAACTGATAACAATGTGAAAGAAACAACACTTCAACAAATAACTCCACAATCTGCACCATTTCCTCAATGCATGAGGGGGAAAACCAAGCCTGAATTGAGTGAAACATTGAGGGAAATCTTATCACAAGTCAAGTTGAACATTCCCCTTCTCGATGCCATCCAAAACATACCTTCCTACTCAAAGTATCTTAAGGATTTGTGCACTTTTAAAAGAAAATTTTCACATAAAAACTAAGTCTTTTTGGCTGCTAATGTGAGTACCACCATTCAAGGGACCATTCCTCCTAAGTTGAAAGACCCAGGATGCCCTTACATAAATGTTGAACTAGGAGAGAACAAAGTTGTAAAAGCCTTGTGTGATCTAGGTTCCAGTGTGAACCTCATTCCTTATGCCATGTATTGTCAGTTAAGGCTCGAAGAACTCCAACCCACATCTGTCGCACTTCAACTTGCTGATCATAGTGTTTGAGTTCCAAAGGGGGTCTTAAAAGATGTTTTGGTGAAAGTTGAAAATTTCATTTACCCAGCTGACTTCATTATTCTGGACAATCACCCAAGCTTAGGTCCTAGGGAGCAAACCCCAATCATCTTTGGTCAACCCTTCCTTGCAACAATCAACTATGTTATCTGAGTCTGAAATGGGAACATGACCATCGCCTTTGGGAACATGAGTCTAGACTTGAACATCTACAATGAAAACTCTCAAATTGGTGGTGATGAAGAGATTCATGAGGTTAATTGGGTTGGTAGTGTTCATAATGAACTCAATGAACATCAAGGAATTACCGAAGGATGGTTAACACTACTAAAAAATGGACCTATCCCCACGGTTTTCCTCAAAACCGTGGGGATAGGTACCCCCTATACCCATGGTTTTGGAAAACCGTGGGTATAGGTCAATTTTCAAGACCTATACCCACGGTTTTCAAAAACCGTGGGCATAGGGGGGTCTATCCCCACGGTTTTCCAAAACCGTGGGGATAGGTCTTGAAAATTGACCTATACCCACGGTTTTCAAGAACCGTGGGTATAGGGGTACCTATCCCCATGGTTTTGAGGAAAACCGTGGGGATAGGTCTAGGATAAAAAACCTATACCCACGGTAAAACCGTGGGTATAGGTTTCCCATGTGTGCGCGGGAAATTTTTTTTTTCGCGGGAAAGATTTTTTTTTTTGGCAGGAGTCCTATACCTACGGTTCATCCCTCTATACCCACGGTTTATATAACTATATTTAACTAAATATAAATATATATACACATAATTGATAGTAGGGTAGTGGTTAGATGCGGTACTTTGCAGCGAAGAGGTCGTGGGATCGAAACCCGCTTGCAGGTTTATTTGAGGATCTATACCCACGGTTTTGAAACCGTGGGTAAAAGCCATTGACACCGTGGCAATTGGGAATGTTTTGTTGACACGGTGGCAGAACACCTATACCCACGGTTTTGGAAAACCATGGGTATAGGCTGGGGACCTATACCGACGGCGTTCCAGCCCACGGTTCCCAAAACCGTGGGTATAGCCTATACCCACGGTTTTGGGGGCTATACCCACGGTTTTGAACCGTGGGTATAGGCCTTTTTCCAGTAGTGTAAGTCAAAAAGAGATTGATTTTCTTTGTTCACATGAGTGAAATTTGTCTCCTTGGATTGAATCTCTTTTAAATAGCTCTATTGATGAATTTCTAGAATCACCAATCAATGATACCATGGTTGAAATCAATAAAATTGAGTTCATATCCATTCATGACACTACTCTAGAAAATTTAGTGGATGAAAATTTTGTTCACAAGGAACCAATTTTTTCAAAAATGTCTAAACAAAAAAAACTAATTTCAATACAAAGTCTCATCCTTTCTTGGAAAGTCATGACCAATTTGATCTTGAATTTAAAGTCTTACCTTCATCACTGAAGTATGCCTTCTTAGGGGACAATCAATCCTTTCCTATTGTCATTTCTTCCTCTCTTGAATCCAATCATGAGAGGATGATTCTAGATGTCCTTAGGAGACACAAGAAAGCCATTGGATGGACCCTATCTGATATTCCTAGGATTAGCCCACTTATCGGGACTCATAGAATTATTCTTGAATCTGATTCAAGGCCATGTCGTCAACCTCAGAGGCGACTCAATCCTAATATCATGGAAGTAGTGAGAAAAGAACTTTTGTGATTGTTAACAGCTGGTATCATCTATACTATAGCTAAGAGTGAGTGGGTTAGCCCAATCCATGTGGTTTTAAAGAAGGATGGAATCACAGTAATACCCAACAAGGATGGAGAGATGCTTCCAACAAGGGTCAGGAGTGGATGGAGAGTTTTTATTGACTATAGGAAGCTCAACTCTTGTACTAAGAAAGACCATTTCCCCTTACCCTTTATTGATCAAGTCCTCGAGCAAGTGGCGGGTCATCAATTCTATTGCTTCCTAGATGGATTCTCAGGTTATAATCAAATTGAATTCTCCTTAGAGGATCAAGGAAAAACAACCTTCACTTGTCCATTTGGCACTTTTTCCTTCAAGCGCATGCCCTTTGGGTTATGTAATGCACCTGGTACCTTCTAGTGGTGCATGATGGGAATATTCTCGGATATGGTGGGGGATTTTTTAGAGGTCTTCATGGATGACTTATCCATCTTTGGGGATATTTTTGAGGGATGACTTATAAATGTTGAAAAGGTTTTGTCAAGGTGTGAGGATAAGAATCTCATACTAAATTGGGAAAAATTCCATTTCATGGTAAGGGAAGGACTTGTTCTAGGTTATCTGGTGTCTGGTAGAGGGATTGAAGTTGATAAAGCTAAGGTTGAAATCATTCATCACCTTCCCTCTCCTAAAACTATTAAGGAAGTGAGGTCCTTCCTAGGACATTCTGGTTTTTATAGATGGTTCATTAGGAATTTCAGCTCTATTTCTCGACCACTTTGCGCTCTATTGGTAAAAGATGATCCATTTTTATGGAAATAAAGCTATGTTGAATCATTATCTACACTCAAGTAACCTCTTATATATCCACCTATCATGCAATCTCCAAATTGGAAACTTCCTTTTGAGCTCATGTGTGATGCAAGTGACTTTGCTGTAGGAGCAGTCTTAGGAAAAAGGTGTGAGAAAACTCCATGTGCCATTGCTTATGAAAGCAAATCATTAAATGATGCACAAATAAACTACACCACCACTGAGAAAGAGTTTCTTGTTTTTTTTCCTTAGAGAAATTCATTTCTTATCTCTTAGGATCACCCATCATTTTTTTTCACTCACCATTCAGCCCTAAAATACTGTTTCCAAAAACAAGATGTCAAGGCTAGATTGATTATGTGGGTCCTTCTTCTTCAAGAGTTCGATTTAACCATTAAGGATAAAAAGGGGGTTGAAAATATCGTAGCTGATCGCCTCTCTAGGATGGAATTCAAAGACAACTCACACCACCTATCTTTGTCTGATTAATTTCCCGATAAGCACCTCTATTCAGTGAGTGATTTCCCTTGGTATGCTGACATAGCAAACCATTTGGTGGCGGGTGACATTCTAAAATTCCTGGGGACCCAAGCTAAGAGAAAATTCCTTTCTGATGCCAAACACTATGTTTTTGATGATCCTTACCTCTTCATGTTTTGTCCTGATCAAATCATCAGGAGATGTATTCCTGAGTCTGAGCAGGAGTCCATTCTAAAATTTTTTCATGGAGAGGCATGTGGAGGCCACTTTTCTACAAAAAAAACACTAAAAAGGTCCTCCAAAGTGGTTTCTATTGGCTGAACCTCACTAAGGATTCCTTCCAATTCTGAAAAATTTGTCCTCAGTGTCAGCAATTAGGATCCATTACCAAAAGGAATCAAATTCCCCTCACTCCCATTCTGGTCGTTGAAATCTTTGATTGTTGGGGAATTGATTTCATGGGACCCTTTCCAAACTCTAAGGGATACCTATACATACTCTTAGCTATTGATTATGTCTCAAAATGGGTTGAAGCCATTCCCACCAAGTCCAATGACCACCATGTTGTGATCCGATTATTGAAAGAGCATATATTTTCTCGATTTGGAATTCCTAGGGCTATAATCAGTGATTGTGGAACCCATTTCTGCAACCGCCCATTCTCTTCACTCATGTCTAAGTATGGTATTACTCATAAAGTTTCCACTACATACCATCCTCAAACCAATGGTCAATTTGAGTTGGAAAATAGAGAAATTAAGCAAATTCTTGAAAAAACTGTCAATCCCTCTAGAAAAGATTGGCCCGAGAAACTCTTAGATGCCCTTTGGGCATATCGAACTGCTTTCAAAACTATCCTAGGCATGTCACCGTATATATTGGTTTATGGAAAAGCATGTCATTTACCTGTTGAAATTGAGCATAAGGACTTTTGGGCAACAAAAAAATGAACTTTGACATTTCATTGGCTGAAACAAAAAGGAAATTAGATCATAATGAACTCGAGGAACTTAGGATGGAGGCTTATAAAAATCCAAGGATCAATAAATCTAAATTTCAAGCCTACCAATCTAGGAATCTCAAATTCAAACACTTTTAACTGGGAAAATTTGTGCTCTTGTATAGTTTAAAACTTCATCAACACCCAGGAAAGCTAAGGTCCAGATGGTCTGGTCTATACCTAGTGCATCATGTGTACCCTCATGGGGCAATAGAGATTCAGGATCCCACAAGTGGTCATGTCTTCAAAGTCAATGGTCATAGGTTAAAACCATTCATTGAATCATTCAATAAACAAGAAACCAATGAGGAGTTAACTGATCCAACATATGAACCAGATAAAAATTGATAGATTTAGGGTACAACTCGAGTTAACAACGTTAAACAAAAGTGTTGCATGGGAGGAAACCCATGGTTTTCATGTTTCCAATCATTTTGAATCATTTTATTTTTCATATAATAAATCACCATAGACTGTTGAACTGTTCTTTTTTTATAAGTAAGGATGGGTATGAAAGGGGAGAACCGTATTCATCCGTGTCACGCGGTGTGATCCCTGAGTAATACCTTACCCAGAAATTTAAAAGAAGACAATGTATCATCAGTTTATTTTATTTATGTTTTTGTAGGTTAAAAAAAAATTAGACTCTTGACCTGTTTTTCTTTTTTGAGTATGGATGGGTATGAAAGGGGAGCACTGTATTCATCCCTGTCACATGGTGTGATCCCTGAGTAATACCTTACCCAGAAATTTAAAAGAAGACAATGTATCATTAGTTTGATTTAAAAAAAACATGTAAAACCATAAAAAAGATGATACTTGGAATTAAATAAATCATTGTTTTGTTTGTTTTTCCTGCTTTTTTCTTCTTTTTATGGTTCAGGAACTATTTTTGGTGATACATGTTCAATCAAGTAGGTTCCAAAATCCCCTAAGAGATCAAAGGAGTAATCTGGAGCATCATGAACTTCAACTTCAAAAACTAGGTGAATTTGTTCCATGTTTATCATTTTCAATTTCCTCTTTGCACTCCTCTCATACCCCCTTCTAACTTTTCTTTTCTTTAAACACTGGGTACAGTGTTATTCTAAGTTGGGGGAGATAAAAAATGATTTTTTTTTGATTTTTTGAATAAAAACATTCATGGAAAGAAAAATTCAATTAAAATTGAACATGATAACGCACATTGAAAACTATGAAATTGGATATCAAATAATTATGCATGCCTTGATTTTGATTTTAATGCAAGTTTAAGTTCATGAGCATAGTTTTTGGAAAGTACGGTTGTCGGATGTGATTTTTCAAAGTTTACATTTTCATCCTCTTAATAAAAATTCCACAATGAACGTCTACTTGATCATGGGTGTAAATTTGAGTTCTTGGGTCCCTTTCATTATAGCATAGGGTTCTGGGATCACTTTTAGTTTAATTTGAGTATCCAAAAAAACAAAAAATAAAATAAAAAATAAAATAAAAAAAATTGACCACATAGAGCAATGTTTTGTCGAAATGTGTGGTGTCCGGCACTTGGGGATCGCGACTCCATAGTTGTCTTGCCTAGATTTTGGATTTATATCTCTATTGTAGAGCATTTAATTGACAATATGTGTGGCGTCCGGCACTTTGGGATCGTGACTCCATAGTTTTCTTTCCCAGAGTTAGTATTTTAATATCTATTGTGGTTAAAAAAATTAAAAAAAAAATTAAAAAATTAAAAAAAAATGGATACTCATCTTAAGGTTTAATGTGATTCCCACCTAGCGCTTCCATTTTTTCCCCTTGAACAATAAAATGGTCCCCATATATTTTATGATGCACAACACTTTATCATGCTTAGTTGGAATTGGATGAAATGTGGCGATGAATTTGAACAAAGGAATGGGCTTGGGCTTAGGATATTCTTATGGACCTAGCTTATTTTAAATTATTTTTATGGGTTTCATAATTTTTTTGGGTATGAGATATTTGGGTGAGCAATGTGTATTAAAAAAAATTTGGAAAAGGGGATTTGAATTTCATATTTGTAATGTATTTTGCTTGGGACTAGAAAAACTCAAGTTGGGGGGTGTGATTAGTCACTAAAAGTGGCTAATATTCATTATTAAGATCTTAATATTAATGTGTTTAAAAGTGCATAAACATCAATTTTAGTCCAATTCAGAAATTGAACTTCATTTCCCATCATTGTGCAATTCATGCTTAAAGTGTCAATTTGGGCCCACTCAATATTTTTCTTGTGGAAATTATAATATTCATAATTTTAATTTGATATTTTCGTATATGATTCATCACTTTATTTGGAACATTTTTTCTTTTAGGTTTGATGGATGAATCACAAAGGAATATGGATATTTTTTCACTTGAATGCAGAAATTCTTTGGAAAAAGCATAATGGGACTAAGGCCCATCAAAAAAATGTGGGGCCCACAAAACAAACCCAATGAAGATAAAATTTATACAGTAGAAATATAGAAATATGAGGGTAATTTTATCAAATTTTGTCCAGAGCTAATTCTGAAGTTTTCATGATGATAAAGGGATCTGAAGTTGAGATTTAAATGGTGGAACTGACATTAATGCACATAAAGTCGTCCCACCATTTAGACCATAACTTCCAAACGGCTGCGCCAAAATTTCTGAAATGTTTGTAGCTCATATAGGAAAGAAGGATGAGAATATTTCTCATCTACAATACCTCAGGATTCAGCCTCCTTCAATTCCAAATTCACACATCAAAATGGTGTACGAATCTGGACAGTTTTCCAGGTCAAATTTGAAACGTCAATTTCCTTTTGATTATTCACCCTCCTTTTGACTCTATTAATTGTTGGGGGTGAATTAATTTTTGGGGGGTGGACCTAAGGCTCCTAATATGCCTATATAAGAAGCTATTGGTGAAGAGAATAGGGGTGGATATTTTTCTTATCATCTTTTGTTACTTGTTTCATTGTAAGGTTATGCTGCAAAAGTTTCTTTGTAATGTTTTCAATTTCCAGGTAAGTTTTTTTTGTTCTTAATAAACATCTTTCTCTTCTATATTTTCCATTCATTTATTAAAACTAAATTTTCAGAAAGAATAGTGATATCTCTACGTTTTGGTGAATTAGTTCACACATAGGTGTGAATTACATTCACACACACAGGAGGAGTGCTCGTTATTTCTGCGGTTTTAATTTATTCAATCCAATTATTGTAAGCCATATTCCGCCCACCATTGAGAGTATACCATCAATGGAGGTATTACCCTTTAATGGGTTGATCTTAGGAGAATTAAAGGGCTGGATTGAATGTTATTTTATGAATGAATTGTTGTTAATTTGATAATTAATTTAAGACATCCATTCTTCGGTTATTTCTACTCTTCATCTTTACTGTGTTTGAGAAAACTAAATTCAATTACTAAATGACCATATCCCTTAGAGAGATCAAGAATTTGGTTCTCTAAGTGTATAGGGTATTATTAATTGTGTTTAGTAAGAACCAAACTAGAAAATGATGAAGGTAGTGTTATTTTTGAAGAATGGATTCATCAAGAATTAATAAAACCAAAATTGTCTAAATAAGTAAAACTCATTCAATCCACCCCAATCATAATCCTTAGATCAACCCTTTTTCTTTGAATTGAATTCACTTAGGTTTCTTAGTGTTCTTTAAAACCATCCAAAATCAAAACCAAATTTGGCTACTTCATAGCCCATCTTTCACCAAATCATAGCGTCTCAAGGTTACTTCTTCGGTCCTTATGGACTCGAACCTTACATGTACTACATCAACCTCTTTTTACCAATAGGGTAAATTTGGGCGCAACCATGGTACATCATATCAATGTTTAAAATTTTATTGGATCAATTTGAGTAATATCACTCAAGAATATAGCATGCTTCAGTAATTGATGATGATCTTCCTCTTAAACCATAAAGACAGTCCGGTCAGAGAATTCTCCCAACTTCAATTACTAAAACCATGGGTATTCAATGATAAAAGCAACCACCATTTGATATCAGATCTATTAGACTTACTCACTTTATGTAGAATTAGTTGATAATTTTCTTCTCAATCTCAAAACATTGACCACGTAGGATCATAATTTTTTCTAATTACTCTATAACTCTCATATTTAGTCTCTAGATATTTATTATTCTCAATATAAATTTTTCATTCATGATGAAATTGTTTTTCTTTTAATTTATCCTATTTTATATGTTAATTTTCCCATCTTATAGAATAAATTTAATTCAATAAATTAATTATTTCTTTTCTTCTAGATTATTAACATAATTTAATGGTAAAATTAGATCCTTTATGAAGTTACTTAATCTATTTATCGTGTGGGGGTCATCCCATAGTCTAAAAATATTATATTCATTATTGGGATATTATATCTTGTAATTTTCTATAAATTCATTCCATATCATTTTCTCAAATTTAAATTGATTTAATAGAAACAAACTCCCATGTATTTCTTTACTAGTGATCTACATTTAGAATAATTCAAAAATAAATTAATTTTTGAATTCTAGAAAGTTTTTGTAGTGATCTCCTCTCTTTTTTTAACTAAATCGTCTTTAGTTAGTTTATCCTTTAGTTTTTCTTCATGGGAATGACACATGTTCTCACAGTATAACACATTTAATACTTAGACTGGTTCATTTAAAATTCAATTACATGTGATTATTTAAATTTTAAATTTGCATAATTTCATCTGATTTAAATTTAATCTTTGAAATATTTCTTATAAAATTTCTCATATATTCACTTCTTCATAATACTCATAGTTTTACTAAGGTAATTATTCTTATAAAAATACCATGTTAAATACCGTATCTTTATAGTAAAAAGACTCTTATGTTTTTTGATATAGTTCCATGAATTTTTCATTTTTCCACTTCTTTAAATAAATCTTACAGAAATATCCATCATAAGAGTAAATGAATCTTTCAAAAATGAATCATACAACATATAAATGATTCTTACAAAGTATTTATGAATCTTATAGAAATCCTATTCTTCCATTATAATGATAAATTACTCATAGGTAAATTCTCTGATTCCTATAGAAAGTATGAATCACTCTTATGATACATTCAAATGACTCTTATGTATTCAATATTCTTTATGACTTTGTTGATTTAGTTCTCCATATAGCACATTATAAGAGTAAATGACTCTTATAAAAATTAATCTTATAAATTCATAAATACTTATCCATTTTCTAGGTTACAAAAATAGAATCCCATATTTCTTCAAATAAATTCAAACTACTTAAATTCATATCGGGGTCTTCTCAATCATCTCAAAAACATTCTAAACAAATCAAAATCATCCTCAATAATTTCCATTGATTCTAAATAAAAGTTGAAAACAAATAAAACCTCCTTAAATAATTCCTTTTAGATCTCAAAGATTTTATAAATTTGGTGTTACATGCATCTTGTGGTTCTCACATTTATATAAAAATATAGGAACCATGTATATTCATAATGGTTTACATATGTGTTTTTTATCTTTGATATTTTAATGGATAAAGGCTCACTCCACTGGATATCGAGGACTATAATCTTACCTTATTGATGGGTTTAATACATTTTTTAAGGAATTGTAATTTTGTAACTAATCTTACTAAAATTAGTTATATTTTTGTCTAGTTTATATATGAATGTATTTATTTTCATTTTTATAAATAATAGTTGTTGCTTTTATAAATATATAAAAAATTTTGGTATGGAACATTTGAATTATAGTTTTTATGTTCTTGAATATATAAACCAAGTGTTGGAAATTGATAAAAAATTAAGGTCACATAAATCATATTAAACACAATTGTCGAATCATAGACTTGGTCATATAAATTAGAATCATTTATCATAGATATATCAAAGGGAACATTTATATTCTTTTAAAATAAAACCCTTAGGTATATATCACACTTTTTCTCCAAGAAAAATGACCAAAGCTCTACTTAGATCAAAGGGTGATAGTTCCATAAATATTCTAAAATTATTTCATATATACATTTGATGAAATTTTCTAGTGTACGTTATGAGTGGATACTCTAACATCATAATTTCTACCAACGACTTGAGTATATATGGATTTTTCTACTTAATGAGGTATAAGTATGAATCCTTTGATAAATTTAATGAATTTAAGAATGTAATAGAGAATCGTCTTGGTAAAATAATATAGAAACTAAACATAGACTATATTATAGAATATATTAACCAATATTTCATCAACTATATAATGGGGTTTGTGATGCTATCTCAAATCCCTCCTTTATATACACCACAATGTAGAAGTGTTAGTAAAAGGTGGAACCGTAACCTTTTTGACATGGTTAGGTTAGTGATGAGCCATACGAGTGATTCATTATCATTTTAGAGATATGTACTATAAATTGTATCATACATAAAAAACCATGTTCTAAAAAAGTATAAAATTGTATTTAAAATGATATTTGGTGTGGGAAGATATTTTTGTTGACAAACTTACATGTGTGGGGATGTGATGTGTTTGTTGAGGAAATTTTTAGAAAAAACTTGTACCTTGAGGAACAAATTATATCTTTATAGGATATACTAAAGAAATAAGGAGATATTATTTATATGACCCCTTATAAAAAATTTAATAGTGGTTAAACAATCCATGTTCCTTTAAAGGGGGCACATCTTCAAAAGAGACAGTGGGAGGAAGACCATCTTAGATAAAGTTTTGGATAAAGATGTAAATGAGTTGGAACATAAAAAAAAATTCCACAAAGCCCTATGTAAGAGGTTATTCTAGAGACATATGTATTATTTAAGATAACTAGAGTTGTTATATAATAAGAGAGAAGTGGTTTTCTAGTCATTGAGGGTGGAAACTCATTATTTATTGATAATGATAAACCTCAACCCTACAAGGAAGTAATAAGTATGTTAGAATATAAAAGGTGGTAAGAATACATGAATTATGATATGGAATCCATATACTAGAACTAAGTTTTTGTTTTGGTAGATCCCCCATTTGATGAAAATCCTATTGGGTGTAAATGGGTATTCAAGATGAAACTGGACATGGATAGTAAATTCAGTACCTATATAGAACATTCAATTTCAAAAGGGTTTAAACTGTATCAAATTATAGAATATAATGATACATTTTCACTAGTTGATATGATAAAATCCATAATAATTATTATTTCAATAGCATATTACCATTATTATGAGATTTGGAAAATTTATTTCAAAATAGCCTTCCTTAAAAAGAACATTGAGGAAGATGTATATTTGACTCAACTAAAAGGTTTTTTGAACAAAAAGGATTTTAATAAGACATGAAAGATGTATATATCCATTTATGGTTAAAATAAAACATCTAGATCGTTAAAAATTCATTTTAATAAATTTATAAGACAATGTGGTTCATCAAGAATGAATATTACCAAGTATCTAGAATAGGTTTAGTGGGAGTAAATTCTTTTTCATTATAGTATATGTTAATGATATATTACTAATGGTAAATGAGATATTAGCCTTACAATCTATTAATAGGTGGTTAAAAATTTCTTCTCCATGTAATAATTAGGTGAATTAGCCTATGTCCTTTGGATAAATATCAATTAAGATAGATTCAAGAGGCTACATAGACTAAGTTGGGGTACATACATTGACAATATGCTTAAGTGATTCAGTATAAAATATTCCAAGAGGGGATTAATTAAAATGTCGCATTGTGTGCATCCATCTAAGCAAATGTTTCCTCATACATAAGAGGATAGAGAGGGAGGATGAGTCCGATTCCTTATGTGGAAGAAACAAGATCTATCATATATGCAATGTTATATACCAGGTTTGATATTTTATATGCCTCGAGCATGGTAGGAATATATCAAGAAGACCCAAGATAATTGAATGTGTTATTTGTTAAGAATATCCTGAATTATTTGATTCATACTAGGGATATGTTCCAGTTTTATGGATGAGATGAGGTGTTAGTCATAAGAGGATATAAAAATGCTAGTTTCAAGATAGATGATAATGATCTGAAATCATAATTAGGATATGTCTTCTTTCTTAATGGAGGAGCTACTAGATACAGTAGATAAAAGTATCCAATTATAATAGATTTTAAAAAAGAATATGAGTATATAGTGATTTTGATATATCTAAATAGTAAGTTTAGATACAAAACTTTATCTTGGATATTGGTGTGATTCCTAGTAGTAAAGATGTTATTACATTGTATTGTGGTAATATTGTAGTGGTGGTTCTATCCAAGGTCACATTATTAGATGAAGAATATAATTCATAAGTATCACATACTGAGGTATTTTTACCAAAGAAGATAGGTCATAGTAAGAAGAGTTTCCATATGAGATAACATAACACACCAATTGGATAAATCCTTATCTTAGTAGAAGCATAATAATCATTTTATAACTATAATTCTCAAATTCATTGATAGTTGGATCTAATGAAAGTGGGAGTCCATTGGATTTGGTTGCCTAGATCCACCTAATTTTTTACATTTTATAACCTCAAATTAAAATACATTAATATTAATAAATACTTTATGATATTATGAGTGTTATTATACATAACATTACTATGATAATTTACTTAGAGTATTAATCACATAGAAAGGCCATAGCAGTTCCCCTCTATGATGAGAACTATTAAGTTTCATAATAAAATTCAAAAAAATATCTCTTATGATCTAGATGACATATTATGAAAGGGTAAAGATGATGTTTTGACCACCAGGTTCTAGATTCTTTTAAGGACATAAGGATTATTCTCATAGAGTTTGTTTCTTGGTTTTCTCTATGATGAGAGATTATAAGGACATACCCATAAATGGGCATTCCACATGTTATATGATTCAATGGATATTCCAATCTACAGACATTTTTATTGGTACTTTAACTTGATATTATTATTAATATATATCATGAATCATGTACATTAACTTATTATCGAAAATTTTGATGACATATTATCATGGGTGAGTAGGATATGTTGGGTGTATTATAAGTGATATTAAATTGATATATTAGTCAAAAAATATATTTTTCCCTTCCCATACCAGAAGATGATATATTAAACCCTTTGATTGAAATAAAATTTTCTAATCTATTTCATTTCCATGAATGTTTATAGATGAGTTTATTTTAGAGATTCAAAAAATATATTCAAATAATAGATTAATGACACAATTATGCAACCATATTAATGATATATCTAAAAAGGGTATTATATTATAAAGTAATTATTTACATGAGGCTATTGTTTTTTGTGACATTAATGTATTCTATATAGGTATCTCATGTGTTTCTACATGATAATATTTGAATTTATGAAAGACAGCCTAATTCCACTAAGAAAGAGGCTTAGAGGGTGACACACTATGTATATCCAAAATATCAGTTAAATTCTATTTGAATGTAATATCAAATACATATTATTATCAATTCTATTAAATAATAATTATTTGGGTAATGTTTATTACATAAATTTAATCACTATTTATTTCGGTTTGAAATATATGTGATTTGAATATTAAATAAATATTTAATCAATAGTTACTGAATATATTATTTATTTATTTATTGAATGAATATTATTATGATATTTTTTTGAATAAAAATTTATTATTCATAATAGGTTGGTCTAAGAGACTAGGTTATTAAGGAAATTAGAAAACAAAAAAAAGGAAATGATGGTATTTAAAATAGGATAGGATCAGATACCCAATTATTTCTTATTCAAGGTTTGATAAATATCATGGAATATTGATGGGATTAGTTAAGGTCCCAAAGGGAAATGATATATTTTATTCAATATCAATTAAATAAATTAATATTTATTTATTTAAGAAAATGGTATTTAAATAATTTTTTAGTTAGAACATGTCGTGGAAATATTATTATTATTATTTGATATGGTGTTTACTTTGAATGGATATATTAGTTAAGACCCTATTTTAAATAACTAATTATATTAATCTTAGTATATAATCCATATTATATTATTTATAGGGTTAAGTGTATTTTTATGCACAAAATTTCTCTCTTGAGAATTCTATTAAGACTAGAGAGAATTCCATTAGAAACCCTATCAAGAATGAGAGAACTTTATCCTGCTCCTCCATCTTAATACTGAGAGAACCAGGAAGAATCCATCAAGACCAAAGTGAATATTTTTTGATCTAAGGGGGATAATACAAGATATTTTGTACTACTATTATAACACACAAAGATCCATTAATGAAACTTCATGGTTCATAGAGTACGTGTGGATACCACTATAGGGATTGTACTTTGGGTCATTTAAATGGACAACAGTATGACAATAAGGTCAATAGATTTGATAAAAAATAAATAATTCCAATTAATATTATTCTAATAAATACAAATTAATTATAAATATTATGTTAAAATATCCTCTCTTGGAATATTCCGGCATTGTTATCATCAAATTATGAGGATTTATCTGAAGAAACTAGCAAAAACTATTGTTAGGAATGGACCTAACTAATTTCATTACTCCCTAAAACATTCAACATTTACATGGTTTATGCATGTTGTTAGTCTTGAAGGATTGGACAACTCACATCAACCAATGATGACTATCATTAAGGAACCATTATATGAGATGTAGCTCAAAGAGAAAGTTGCAGTCATACATATAATTCGTGAATTTTGATATGGAATTAACTCATGCATTATAACACATGAGTTAGTGAATATATCACAAAAGAGTGTATTCATGGATATACTAATACCAATTATATGGGATGATAGTTTTTGTATATTTTTATTTGTATACTTGGAAAAAAAACTCTCCCTAGCTCGTTTCCCACTTTATCTACCTTCTTATCATCATGAGACGCTAGCAAATCATGGAGAGTGGTGGGTCCCATTCACATGATGAAGGATTCAGGAGTAACCCATTGATACCCCTGGTGTTGGGAGTCTATTGATTACAACTTCAATTATCAGAATCAAGGTTTCTCAATGGTAATGGAGATGATGTCGTGGATTATTGGTAAATGGTACATGATTTAGAAGTTTTCTTCATTTCTATATTACAAGTATTTCATATATCTTTCACACTATGATATAATATTAGTAGTTGATTACTTATATTGGTTTTATTAATAATTAATTGATTCCTTGAAATCTAGGTAGTTATATCATATCCACCCATGCACCTAGATTCATGAAATCATATGAGAAATGATGTGTGTTTTAATTTTAAATCCTAATGTAAAATACTACTAGACTTTTACCCTACATATAGTTATATAATATGAGATATCATAAACCATGATATTTTCAAAACCTATGATATGAGATATCATAAATATCAAGATATCTTGAGTCCATATATTTTCAACTGGTCATACCATATGGCAGGTGTCTATCATAAGGTATGATTTCACTGCGCGTATTTGAAAAACAAATATTCATATCATAAAAACGATGCAATTAATATCTTTAAAAATGATATTAATAGACTAAGGGGTTATATCAATTGTTTCAAGTTATCTATCATAAAATTAAATAGATAACATGACATACTGATTTTTATAATATAATGTCAATCATAAAAAACAATTGAGTAGAAAATTTTATTTTCTTATTTTTCAATTATGAATTGAATTTAATTGTTTATAAATTGTTTATAAATAAGAGGAAATATAATTTTAGATATTTATTAATTTATTAAAAAATTATAAATTATTTTATTATAAAATGATTAATAATAATTTATTAAATGTTTTAAAGCATTAATTATAAATATTCCATTAAAATTAAAATTTGATATTAAAATTTCTATTTCAAATTTATAGGGAATGTGTTATAATTTTTATATAAAGTATTTATATGAAAATTACAATAGTAATTTATAAATAGTTTTTAAATATAAAAATAAGGCATAATATAAAATGTTTATATTTAATAAAATTATGAAATGTTCATAATGATTAATTTGAAATTTTTAAATTAAAAAAAATAAAAATTATTTTAACTTTATCACAAGTGTTTTGATAAATTAATATGATCAAATGATTAAATAATACTAATATGTGAAATTTATATTCTGTAAAAAAATCATAATTGAGAATTGAGAATTTAAAATATAAAATGTTTATATTTTATGTAATATCAAATATTAAAAAAAGTTGCATATAATGGATAATGTGAAATTCTCATGTTATGAATATTAAAAGTGATTATATTACAAATTATGTAATTTTCATAATGATTATATAAAAATTATAATGATTTTATAACTTATAAATTTTTATGAAGTGTTCAAAATTTATTATCTCATGTTTATATATTTTAAGTCTTTATTTTTTAAAGGTTATTCCCATATTTATTCATAATTATAAATTATTCATATTATGAATGAATTTATGGTTTAATTTAAATTTTTTAAATCGATTAATTTAAACTTTCAAGCATTTAATTACATGATTGGAATAATTACATAATATTTAGTGTTTGTATACCCAGTTAGTGATTGAATTTATATCTTAAAAATAACTGTTGAATTTCATTTCCTCGTATTAGGTTTTAGAGTTATCATGAGTCAAATTCTCTCTTGAGTAAAGTCTACTCAGGGTGAGGGACATGGGGTCCAAATTCTCACTATCTTGGAGTCTTATGAATTGTTCTAGAATGGAGGTGTTTGGATATATGTCACTCTCGGATTAATCATGTAAAGTATTTCAATGTAATATAAATCTAATACATTGAATAAATATTTTATGTACCTTATGAAATAGATGAATTTCAAAATATTTAAATATATTTGGATTTTATTCTTAGTTTAGTAACATAAACTATGGGTTGTGTAAAGATTTTCATATCAATATGGTTTGAAAATATTGATTTGGTAGAGGGAATGTGATTTCACAACTAAATATTTAGAAGTGTGCATACATAGAGGGAATAATATGAGGTGAGATGGTGAGATTAAATCCCATTTATAAATAATAATTATTATATACCTACCAAAGTAGTACTTTTCAATACCTTTATCATTTATTACAGGTGATCCTAAATGTTAGGCGGCCATGAATTATCTTGTGCAAGGAAAGAAAACAATGAGGGATCCTAAATCATTAGGTGAATATTTCTTAGTGTTTTATTTAGGTTACATTTATCTGGGTAATTCTATTTATTAGTATACCATAGGTATCAATTTGAGTGAATCCACAAGATGGATTTGGATAAACAGTTTCTCCACTCAACTACCCAAGAGTTATATTTGATAATATTAATAATTTTTTTCTACCAGATATAGGCATAGATTATTTATGTTCACAACCCAATGTAATTCGTGATGAAATATGTATCTTTCTCTACTAATGGATATCGTGTATTCAAAAGGGTTAATCATTTTATCGGGATCCCATTTAAAAAAAGTCCTTCTTAAATATTAATATGACATGACACTCGCCTGATGAAATATTTTATTGTATATAATAACATCATTATACTCAAAAATAAACATTGATATTAATTCCTAAAAAAGTAAATGCTTAATGCAATAAACTCTTAATATTAGTAACTTAAGAAAATTTCTTAAGTAATAAAATACTATGTGTTCAAGAAATACCTTCCTAAGTAACCAAGTGTTGAAATAGTTCAATAGGTGAATCTAGATTCCTATAAAGCATAAAATGATTCACTTAGTATTTCAAAGGAATTAGATGCAAAATTGACTAATATAATTTTAATCTATAATCATATATTCAATATAATTAGATATTTTAATTACTTGGTCAGACTTAAGATTTCTCATAAGGATTTTTATTTTTTAATATTTCTTACTTTTGTCTTATAGGGAAATGTTTCTATACTATAAGTAAGTTCAAAGAATAATTTACCCCATATTCTAATGTTTTGAGAATAGATAAACTAGGAATATTATTTTTAGGTTTTAATACTATGTAGATAGTAAAAATATTAAGAGTTAAAACCAGAATAAGAAAATAGTTATATATTTCAAAAATATTCCTTCAAGTAACCAATGTAGGTCATTGAAACCTAAAGATAAAATTAGGAGAAATGGGTAATTATTCTATAAGATGTGATTTTTTAAGATACCTAAATGGGTTTGTGAAACTCCATGGAATATATATGTCTGGTTTTAGTGTTATAAAAATTTATTATTTGGTTTTCAACAATATATGATACCGAATGTAAACTTTACAAGTGTTGTAAATATACAGGTGGTCAAAATCTAGTGAAGAATTAATAAAGTTTATAGTTTTCAATAAAATGGTGGAGAAATTAGTTTCAATATAAAATATTTATATATGAATAAATATATCAAGCTTTTATAGATCTCAAATTTATGTGCATCATTTTCTATTTTCTCTTATATGATAAGAGATGTTTTTCATTAGTAGAGGGTTGGTGTAAACAAATTGATCTGATTAATTGTATACACATGGTTTATGATTCATTAAATATTATAATTTTTTTTTAAATGATACAAGGATAAAAAAAATTATCTATGATAAATTTTGTATACATATATTATTTAATTATGAGGGGATATGTTCATGCCACCCATCAAGGGAATATTTTAAAAAATATGCTTATTTTCAGAAGAAAAGTACTCCAAATATAGGGAATACCATATATGATGTAGATTTAGTAGTTTATTTAAAAATATTACTAATAAAAGTAAATAAGTATTATTTCCCAACATAAAGAAGTTAATGTGTCTTAACATTATATTTTAAAGAAAATATTGTGACTAAGAATCTAGTGGGTGTTTTTTTGAACTTAGATAAGTTAAAAATTAACAAATAAAAGATTGTACAACTCTAGAAATGTTGTGATTTGAAATTAAATAACCTAAATATTTTAGGGTATATTAAGGTAAGTAAAAATGTAAATAGTTACATTTAGTTACCATGAAAAGTGAATATCACTATTTCCAAAAGGATTAGGCCAGTCAAAATCAAAGTTAATGTCACTTTATACTAAGGAGTTTAGGGTGTGATAGTAAGTAATAATGTAAATAGTTAAATTATTTTTCAATGAAAAAAAATTAAAATGGGTTCTAAGGATAATGATGTAAAACATAGAAAAGTTCTATGTAGACAAAATAAGTTAAAATTAAAACATTTGATGTGGTGATGGTGAGGAGTTTGAATATGTTAAATGAGATGAATATTAGAAATAAGATTCATAAACCTCACCATTATGAAAACATTATTTCACTATAGATGTTTCTCATTAAAGAGTTTACTAGGAGGGTTTTATATGGTGGTCATATAAAGATGTGGAAAAAATTACACATAGATGTAAAAAAATTAACATTACCTATGAAATTATAGTAAACATAAGGCTGACCTAGTATTCAATCATATATGATTTTCTAGACAAGTGATTATGTAGGGTTTTGTTAAAAAAATTTAAAACATTTTCAATAATACAAAATGTATCATATAAAATCCATGTTATTTTTTCATTCATTAAAAATGGATTTTTAAATGCATATATTGATATACAGTTCAAGAAATGAAATGATAATTGACCTCTCAAAGTATGAAATTTATTTTTTCCTAACTAATGTTCATCAGGGTGTATTATTTGTTATTTAAATGGATTTAGGATACATGAATAGATATTTGATAAGGGGGTGAATCATGAACGGATAAAGTTTTACTAAATTACAAACTAATCTTGTAATGTGTTTACCCTCTTTAGTCTTTGAAGCTATTTTTATAGTTAAAAAAATATGAATCTGTTTTATTTAACCAATAATAAAAACTTACATGAAAATCTGTATGGAAAGTAAAGAGAAGCACATAATGTTTTTTCAAGTTTTTGTCCCCCTTGAGAAACTTACTCCTTACAATGCTTAGGATTTTTGAGTCACAGATTCTCCACTAATTATTTTCTGATCAATTATAATGGGTTAGAAAAGGATTTTCCTAACCACAATTCTTTTCCCTAGACATTATAGGGGGCATAGTATCATCTAAAACTTGTGGTCATACAATATTCCACTTTTATTTATTCTCTAAAAACCCCCTAGAATTATGTCTCTAAACTGGTATCTAAAACTTATTATAACTTTTGAAGTGGATCTTTACTCAACACAGGATGTCAAGACTCAACATTAATAGATCACATTCCTCCTACAATGTCTTCAAATATCTTTATATCTCCAAGAACAATAAAATGAAAATAAATCACTTTTAATATACATAATTCATAGATTTTGTTTAGAATATATTCCCAAGCTTCTCTCACTCAAACTTCAAGGGTCGCGAGTTCCAATAAATGATTAGTGGAATTTCAAGAACTTCAACATTCCTTATTCATTCTTTCTCACTTCATTTGAAATATAGGGTATCATAGGTTTTTTTTATCTCTATATTCTTTGATTAGACTTGATTGACTGAACCAATTAAATATTATCTTCTTCTTTGATTCCCTAATGATATACTTATTCATAAATGTGTCAAGTTTCTTCTTCTCTAATGGTAGTTTATTCTATTTAAAATCAATAATAGAGGTTCCAATAATCAATAACATCTTATCTATCTTATTAATATCCTCTTCATATAATAGATTCATAAAATATATTTTTTATATTTTTTATTGGAAATATCATCAAAATAAGTATAGTGGTCCTCCTATATTTTTCTTAATATCTTCACATGTGTAATTTACCACTCCTTATAATTGTCTTGAGAAGGTAGAAGAAAATTACTTGGCCTTAACAGACATCCCCAATATGAAAAAAAGCTATAAATAAATTCTAATGGACTTCAATACATGTGGAGGAAAATTTGACCATTAAGAGCAAAACAACTAACCAAAAAATCCCTAAAAAATCAAACCACTATATGATTCATAATAATAATGAAAGACAACTCAACATTTAATTTATCAAAATCAAACCAAAACCAAGCACCACAGTAGGAGACTACATTATCAATGTATCACCCTCAGTTTCAAGTAAGTAATCACTTATTTATTCTTTTTAAGTATGTAAAGTTTATGGGTGGAGTTTGAGAGAGTTTGGAGAACTTTTGGAGTGTTTTGGTGATTTTATACAGGTTCACGGTTTGTGAACAGTTTGGTATAACCATGAAAAAACTATAGGAAACAATTCATAATGAAACATGGGAAAATGGGAAGGTTTACGAGTGGAACATAGTTTTCCCAAACCATGAAAAACACTAGGAGAAACCATGTTCTGTTATGAATATGTTGGATAGTGATCTCTTTCACGGTCAGCGCACGGTTTGGTAACACTGTGAGCCATTTGTGTGAGCTCTCCCTTAAGGCAGAGGCAGTTTCATTTTTAGCACATGGTTTGTCTAACTGTGTGACTAAACCATTCATGGGTCAAAAGTTAGATCCTTAAATTGTGGATCTAATGTGTTTTTACCACTAAATTCTTCTTTTTTCCCCAAAATGGTCCTGAATCTGTATTTTTCCATCTCAAAGGTTGGATAACCTCTCCACATATAATTCGAATAAATATGGATTTGTTCTTTGGTGTTTTTAATCGGGATCTTCATGGTAAGTGATTGTTCTTGGTTGTTCTCGGTGCTTTTTCTTAGATCCTCTTCTATACCTCTATTTTTCTTAGATATACATCTGTTATGGTTATATATAACGTATTTTATGCTAAATATGATTATATTTTTCTTGTTTTATAATAGGGGAGGAGATATAAGGCTGGTTTGGGGAGATTTAACCCAGTTTTGGGGACATTCTTTGTGTCTTTATTTTTTTTCATCATAAAACCTAAGGTATTTGGTTTCAATCTTGACTCCAATATTTATAACTTTAAGTATTTGTTACATATTGATTTTTTTCATTGAAATTTATTTTTTATTCTCTATGTAATGATTTTTTAAAATCCTCTTGAGTGATTTTTTGTGAAATTATGGAAATTGTGTGTTTTTTTGGAAAGTGATTTTGGTAAATTGATTTTAAAATGGAGATTTTAAAATGGTGGATTGGTTTGGATGCTTGGAAAACCATTTCCAATAAAAAAAATTATTATTGTAATGGTTTATTAAATTTTTCTCAAAGAAATATGGTTTTATTGAAATGGTTGAAATGATGGTTTTGGAATGGTTTGTATAAGGGTTTGGTGTGAGTTCATATTTCATTTACAATGCCCATTTGACATATGACTTAGTGCTCAGTGCCAAAGGGGTAATGGAACATGGAATATAATTTCCTTGTGAAGACATTGTAGATCGATGGAAAACCTCTCATGAGTATAGAACTATCATAATGATACATTCATGGTTATATGTGTGGATATGTGGAGTGGAATGGTTATTCTAGAATGGAACTTGTGAAATATTTTAAAGTATTGTATGGATTCTTTGTTGGAACTTGTTTATATTTTGATATAAACTATTTTGAGAAAAAAATAGATAAAATTTTTTAATATAAATATTTCTAACATTTTTTATCCTAGTGGTGTGAGTATGTATGTCATTGGGGAAAATATAATGAGTTTCATTACTCACCCATGATTAGAAAATTTGGTGATTTTGAAAATATTTTTTATCAAAAATCGGTAAAGGTAAGGTATCACATATATTGATCAGTACTTCATGACACTTGGGATATCTTGTGGAGATGGATCATGGAGCATGCTTGTAGCATGGAGTTGTTGTTGGTCATCTTTTATTTTTGTTGGACTTATAGTCTTTCATTTTTTACTTTGATAGTGTAGTATTCCACTATGGAACATGGTTTTAGTTTGATTTTGATAAATGTAATTTTTATTTGTCATTAATTGATATCATGAATCATATAGTGGTTTGATTGGTTATGTCTTTTTTGGTTAGTTTCTTTTTTTCTTAAATGGAAAATCATCCACAACATGTGTTAAATACCTTCAGCATTTATTACCAACCTTTGGAATCTTGGTGATGTCTCTTAAGGCCAAGTAATGTTCCCCCACCTTCTCAAGACAATGAGAATGGGTGGGACAATAAAAGTGATATCATCTTGGTCCTTCCTTTGTGGAAAAAGTGGTCTAATTCATGCTTAGTCTTTGACTTGGTATTGGTGGTCGATTTGGGATTTGAATTAATGTTAGTATATTTGTTGAGTTAGGATCATAGAAATGAGTAGGATTATTGGAACTTGAAATGTATAGAATAAAAATATGTATCTAACCTTTTTATGCTAAACTTAATGTTACCAGGGAGTTGGGTATGTAAGTATTTTTGAGAGACTTATAGGATTTGAAAATCTCATTAGCATGGGTTTAGCCACTGAGAGGAACATGACTTGCATTGTATAGGAATGAATTCCCACTCATAGTGCATATTTCATTTTGAGTAATGATATATGATTTGGTGAAATGTGATGATTTTTGAAAAATGTTAAAAAAATAAAATGAAGTATTTTGGAAAATGAGAATCATTTTAGTTTTTTTAAATGATTTTATGTTCAAAAGAAAGAATAGATTTTTTTAAAATGGTTAAACATGGTAAAGGTTGATTTTGGAAAGCAATTTTGTAATATTTTATGTGATATAATTTTAAATTTATAAGACTTTAATTCATATAGAGTGAGACTTGTGGAGATTTTTTCTTTTAAAGAAAATGGAACTCAATATGCATCATAAGAACCAGTAAAAAGAGGTCGTTAATAATGTGGTTTCACCTAAGCCATAGGTGAACCAATAGTTGGTCCAAATCATCACTCTGGATCTTCAAACTATTGAGTCAATACTGCAACAAGATACACTTTTTTCAATATATGTAACTTCTAAAAATCCATGTGGATGAAGTATGGTTGTCTTCATGAGAGGTGGTTAGAACTCTATCACTAAGAGAAAGAGGAAGAGGGACACATATTCTCAAGGAGGTGGAACACATCAGAATCGGACCATAGGAGTAAGTAATATTCATCCAAAATCAAGGAGATGGTGTGGATGTTTTCAATGTGGTTCAATCGACCACATAAATAAATAGTGTACAGCACCACCTAGACATTTCCACAACTATAATAAGATGGGGTATCTTCATTACTATTATCACAGTTCTCCAAATTCAGGTGCTCAAGAAACTTCTTAGGTATCACATTCATCATATTCTTCAATGAGGAGAGAGAAAAAGACTAGATTTCATTATCAGAAAAGATCTAGACATGGTAATTCTAGGAATACCAAGACTCCTCAAGAATTGAAATATCAACAGGGCAGCAAGGAACAATGTGTGAAGATGAAGCAATTGTATGGGTCTAAATAGCTAATTGTGGATAGTCAGGTAATACCATCTATAGTGAGATGTATAATTATTTTGAATTCTACCCTTATGAAAGTTTTTTTTCCAAAGGTGGATCTCATTTATTTATTTCTTCTCATGTTATTGATTTTATATGTTTAAAAGTGGAGATGATTCCTTCTATGATAAAACATCAAACTCATTTTGGTCAAAGGGAATGTCGAGATTTTTGTGTAGATAATGTTCAAAAAAATATTTACAGAGTTGATCTGAAATGGAATTTCTCTATGCTTTAGATGGATATCTATGAAATAATATTGGGTATATCTTGGTTGATAATGTTCAAGTATCACAATGAATGTTTAACTAGAATGGTTAGTTTCACAATTAAAGGTGTCACTAAGTATCTCCTTTGAGGAGACTGGAGTGTAAAGGAGGATGAAATGGGATTTTAGGAACTAGAATTTGGAAAGATATCATACCGTTTATTGGATTTGACCATGGCTCTATGGATGAGATCTAGAGTAACAGTCTTCCATCAGTTGTCATTCTGTTTCTAGATGTTTTTCTCAAGAACTTCTCAGGGTCACCACCTATAAGGGAAATAGATTTTACGATTAACCTCCCTTCAGGGACCAATCCTATTTTCCTTATGTAATATAGTATTGAACCAGATTGATTAATAAAATATAAATTTCATTTGGAATCACTAAAAAACTATGTTTTAATTCGGCTGATCATGTCTTTATAGGTAGCACCGGTCTTGTTTGTCAAAAATACTAATGGAACTCTTTAGCTGTGCATGGATTATCAAAATCTTAAACAAGTTATGATAATGTATATATATCCACTTCAACACATTTATTTCCAATTCCAATTAAGACTATCTTATTGGCTCCCTAAGATTGACTTGCAATCAGGATATCACCAATTGTGGGTTTGGAACGAGGATATTCTGAAGACTTCTTTCAGAATAAGACATGGCCATTATGAGTATGTGGTAATGAATTTAGATATTATGAATGAAATATATTTATTTATTTAATTGATTAATATAGTATTTTATATATATATATATTCTCTCATGGTGGTGTTTGTGGATGGCATAATGGTGTATTCAATGACAAAGGCTAAGCATGTGCAACACTTAGCAATAGTGTTGGAAATATTGAGGGACCATAGGTTGTATGAAAAATTATTAAAGTGTGATTTTTTTTATATAATAGGTATTCTTTCTTGTACATTTAATTTTTTAAAAATGTGTTTAGTAGATCTGGAGAAGATATAAGTTGTTCTCTCTTAGAAACTACCAAAATATGTCTTTGAAATACAAAGGTTTCTTGGTCTATATGGTTATTACCGGTGCTTTTATAATGATATATCATGACTAGATTCACCTATGAAATATTATACAAAGAATAATATTCCATTCCAACGGAATGAAGAATTCTAGAAATCATTTCAAGTTCTTAATCTTCGTCTTACATCACCACCTATCTTGATATGGCCCAAATCGGGACAAGGGTATGTGGTGTGTTTTGATGCTTTGGGATAAGGACTGGGATGTGTTCTAAAGAAATGATATCATGTTGTTTTTTATTGATCAAGTTAGTTATGATTTCATGAGAAGAATTACCAAACAAACAATTTCATGTCTGCTATCATAGTCCATGCTTTGAAGACTTGGCATTGTTATCTCTTTGGTGAGAAATATACTCAGTTCACAGATCATAAGAGCTCAAAACATATTTTCTCACAATGGTATTTGAATATGAAAAAAAAATGTATGTAATATCTCCAAATGTTTTACTTTTAATTGATTTATACAACAGGAAAAAGAATTTTGGTGGCAGACAAACTAAAGATAAATTCATTGCTCACTTAGCAAAAGAGGTTTCAAATGAGTGGAAGTTGATTTCGGTCCTAGCTAACATGCACTTGGATGGGGAACACTGAGGTGATGATGTGGTTTTACTTCCAATTTCATTGGTTATTTAATTGATAAATATGGTTAAAGATATGTAGACACCTGATTCAAAATGTGTTGGGATGAGTTCAAAACTCAAAGTTGGGGAGACTATTGATGGATGGATGCTGGATAAGAGTTTAGTGTTATGGGTAAAAAATCAGATGGTCTTAACTATTTATTTTTAGTAACAACTTATTTGTGATTACCAACATTAAATATGGTATATTCATCTGAGAATATAGAATATTTATAAGGTATTGAAATAACAGTTCTAGTGGAGTTGTAGGAAAAGGATATTTGTTGAGTTTCTTTCAATATTATTAACTTGTCATAATGTTAATGTAGAACATTATTTAATGATAGGAATTTTATATTCTTTACCTATTATAGTGTGTAAATGGGAGTAGATAGCAATGGATTTCATAATAGGAAACTAATAACGGTCAGAAATATAATGTCATTCGAGTGATAATGGATCATATCACAAAGTCAGCTCATTTCATTCATATTCATGAATCTCTTAAGATATAGGATCTATCCAAAATATATATCTGAGAAGTGTTAAAGAGTAATTTCATACCAGTTTCGATCATATCATACAGAGATATTAGTTTTAAATATTGTTTTTAGAGATTATTACAGGAATCCTTTGGGACTTAGTTGAAAATCAGTGTGGCGTATCATCCTCATACAAAGGTCCTATCTAAAAGGAAGATAAAAATTTTGGAATAAATTTCACAATATTGTGTGATGGATTTAGGTGGATCATGGTAATATAACATACATTCAATGGAGTTCCCATATAAAAATAGTTATCAGGACATGATAAAAATGGTTCTCTTTAGAGAACTGTATGGGTGTCCTTTTCATTGTCCACTTTTATCGGTCTAAATAGGTGATACATCACTAGTTGGGTAGATCCTTTTCCAATAAACAATGGTTAAGATTCAATTGATGAGGAAACTGATGGAGAAATATTAGAGTCATCAAAAATTGTATGTGGATCATCATCAATGACCCTTATCATTCGTTGTGAGTGATCATGTGTTTTTAAGGATTTATCCAAAGCTTGTACATCATTATTTTGGAAAAAAAGTCATGTTATATCCTTGATACATAGACCCTTTTGAGATATTGGAATGTTTTGGTGAGGTGGTATATTGGTTTTCATTACTGCCACAATTTAGTGCAGCGAAAAATGCCTTTCGTGTATCTCAGTCAAAAAAGTATCAGCCTGATCCTGGCCATGTGATTATATAGAATCATGTTGGAATAGATTTGGATTCTTCATTAGTACATAACCCAATGTGGATTTTGGATAGGTAAGAGAAAGTATTTTATGGAAAATCATTGGTATAGTGTGGGTTTGGTGGCAATATGGTCAGATTCAAGAAGATACTTGGGAATGTGAGAATGAAATTAAAGAGAAATGGTTGGAACTTTTTTATAGAAATGATATTTTTTCAATTTCGGGGGATGGAAAGACCAATGTTGGGAGAATGTAGCACCCCCGGTTTCAATTAAGTAACCCTTTCTTTATGATTTTTAAGTATGTAAAGTTTATGGGTGGAGTTTGGGAGAGTTTAGAGAAATCATGGAGTGTTTTGGGATATTTAATATAGGTTCATAGTTGGTGAAAAATTTGGAAAAAACATGGAGAACCTACAAGAAACAATGAACAATGAAACAAGGGATAAAGGTAAGGGGCATGGGAGGCACACAGTTTGGCCAAACCATGAGAAATCCTAAGAGAAACTGTGCTTTGTTGAGAATATGTTGGACAGTGAGCTTTGTCCTAACTATTTCATAGTTTGGTAACCATGTGTTCTAACCATGTGAGGTATCCCTTAAGGTATATACAAGAGCATGGTTAGGTCCTAATTTTTCTAACCATGAGACTATACCATGCTTGGGTTAAAAGTTAGATCCTTAAATTTCGCATCTAATGCATTTTAACCTCTAAATGATTCGTTCTTGACCCAAAATGGACCTAACTCAGTATTTTTTCCTCCCCAAGTTTTTAGAACCTAAACCCATTGAATTGGAAGGAATATGGAGCTACTCCTTGGTTCTTTGAAGCTGAATCTTCACAGTAAGTGATTGTTCTTGGTTGTACATAGTTCTTTTTCTTAGATCATCTTATATATCCCTATATATTACTTGGATCTAAATATTTTTTTGTTATTTCAAAGATATTTTATGACAAATATAATTATTTTTTCTTGTTTTGTAATATGGTAAGAAATAATAATGGTGGGTTTAGGGATATTTAACCCATTTTTGTGGACGTTCTTATATGGTTCTTTATTTTCATCTTCAAATCTGTGATAGGTGGATTCACTCTTGAATACTCTATTTATAACTTAAAGGCCTAGTTTCAAATTTATTTTTTTGATTAAAATTTATTGTGTATTAAATTTTTAATGATTATTGAAAACCCTATTGGGTGAAGGTTTGTGAAATTTTCGAAATTTGGTGTTTTCTTGGAAAGTGTTTTTGGTAACTTGATTTTAAAATGATTATTTTAAAATGGGGGTTTGGTTTTGATGCTTGGAAAAGTGTCTTAAATAAAATCTTGGTTTTATTGAAATGGTTTTTTAAAAGGTTTTCAAAAAATGTTGTTTTATTAAAATATTTTAAATTATGGTTTTAGCATGGTTTGGCATAATGGGTTGGTGTGAGTTCATATTACATTTATGTGGCCCAATTGAAATATGACTCTTTACTCAGTTCCAAAGGTTTAATGGCACATGAGATATAAATACCTTTTGATGACTTGGTAGATCAATAATAAACCACTCATGAGTATGGAACTATAATAATGATGCATTCATGGTTGGATGTGTGGATATGTGGAATGGAATTTGTGTAATGGTTTAAAGTATTGTTTGGTTTCTTTCTTTGTAACTTGATTCTATTTTTATAAAATTGTTTCATTATAACTTTTTATATTTTGATATGATTTTATTTGAGAAATTGTTTTATATTAACTATTTTAAGATAAATTTTTCTAGCATGTTCCATCATAGCGGTGTGAGTAGGGAATTCATTGGGGAAAATCGTTTGAGTTTCATTACTCACCCCTGCTTTGTAACTTTGGTTCTTTTGAATATATTTTTTATCAATACATAGATAAAGGTAAGGTATCACACATATTTAGAAGTACTTTGTGATTCTTGGGATTTCTTGTGGAGATAGAGCATAGAGCATTCATATAGTAAAGAGTTGTCATTGGTCATCTTTGATGTTTCTTGGTCTTGTAGTCTTATACTATTTACTTTGATAGTGTAGTCTTCTTCTATGGTACATGGTTTTATTTTGATTTTGATAAATGAAATTTTGATTTGTCTTTCACTATTATCATGCACTATATTTTGGTTTTATTGGTTATGGATTGTTTGTTTAGTTTTTCTATTCTTAAAGGGAAAATCATCCCCCACATGTATTAAATCCCTTCATTATTTATTTCCAGCCTTTAGAAACTTATGGATGTTGTTTAAGTCCAAGTAATGTTCCTCCTCCTACTCAATATAATGATAAGGGGTTGTATGTTACAACATGGGTGTCAGCACATGATTAATAAATATCATCTTTTTAAAATTGATTGTCTATGGAAAAACTAAAGGAATACTCTTTCATTTCCTTTTCCTACTTAGAAGAATAGGTCTCCATTAATAATTCCAAAAATATTTAGAATTTTCACCTAAAAAACCTTCCATAAATATCTATATTTAAAAAATTCTCTATTTCTATATGAATATCATATAGAAAATAAATATGTGGCAATATCTCTTCTCTTTGTGGTGTGAGAGTCTCTAAATTTTACTGTGTGCACTAGCGTACATATTAAATCATAAGAAAAAATTTCACTTCTAGCTTTCCATTATTCAAATTTAAACAAAAATTAATTTACGACATTTAATTCCACTAAAGAACAATATAAGAATATTTACTTTTATTTCCATATTTTTTATCTATAATATCCTCATTTCAATGTCATTTTTATCTCAAAATTTCATCCATCTTTGATATCATTTTTCTCAATCACAAAGGTCAAATTACTCAATCATTAATCCTGTATCACAATTTATTTTTTGATGTATTAATCAATGAAGAATAGTACATACATCATTATATTTGATCTCCATTTTGATAACTAATATTTATTTTCAAATATTTTTATTTGAAAAACACATATTAAAAGAACATTGATCTTATCAATATTATATTATATTATATTTTTTAAATTATATCTTTAATCATGGATATACATAGAAACATGATATTTTTAACTTTAAAGAACATTATGAGCATCATTTAATATAAATTTTCATCTTTAGGATATTAATTTTAGAAATATTATATTTTCAATTTGTAAAAAATTCAAATTACTCTAATTAATTGTGTGAGAATAAAATGTTCTTATATAGAGAATTATTATATGGATTTTTGGAAGATGTATTCACTCATACAAGGGTGACTATTATGTAGATCCTTTCTAGCTCTATGATTTCACTCATGCATGGATGACTATTATGTTGATCCTCATACATGGTGAATCTTACATTCTTTAGGTGACTTTTATGTCGATCTGGATAACTCTTATCTGGAATAGTGATAATGACTCTTACTTTGGTAGACTTTTCTAATTTATTCACTATGTGAATAAATGAATCTTCCATAGATCCAGTCATATATGAGTGACTTTTCTATTGTGTACGGAATTCCAACCATTGTTATATTTTAGAAAACTGATTACTCTGACATGGTTCGCTAGATAATTCATTAATTGTCATGTAAGAATGTTCTCTTTTTTATTTCTTTCCATTGAGTCATAAGAATACTCCTATATGGTCACTTAATTCCAATGCCTTTTCTATTTTCAACCAATTTTGATTACTCTTATGTGGGTCATGCCTTTTTTCAATACTCTAAACCAGATGTAGAATGACTCTTACATAGTTTTCAAATTAATCATACATAGATTCTATCTTTACCATTTTTCAACCTCAACTTCATAAATCAATATTTCTATTAATAATATCATAGTCACATGAAATTAACTCAATCATTCTGAAATCACTTAAAATAACCTCAGAATAGCTTCAAATAATTGTAGGAATTATCATAGTAAATGAAAAACCTTTTATCTTGTTTCCAAAGTACATAATATTATATATAATAATGTTAGTGTATTCTAATAAACTATAATTACTCTTTACTCTATCTTTCAACTCATCTCTATTAGACCATCATCCAAAGGAAATTCATCAATGATTTCAGTAGACATTATTACAATTAATCAATAGATGGATTTTCCACAATTTAACCACCCTCTTTTTAAACATTGAACATATTTTAATCTTTTTAATTATAGTTATACAAATTATCTAGTACTAGTTTAGAAACCAGCTTCTTCTAACTCTATTATAACATGTCGTAGAAAGAAATTTCAACTTAAAATTAGTACTTTTCTTTAAATTGAATATCATCTCAATCCAATCATATGATTTAAGGGATTCTCACCAAGCAGTAGCTCTACATTTCATAATAAATTTTCCAATATAATAAGTGATATTTCCTTTTCATGTTTAATGGATGCTTCAATATACATATCCCACTAAGATATGGGTATCCTTTACTTTGTCTTTAGTGGTTATATTCTTACACAATCACCCAAATTCTCCACAACATACATATTTACATTGTCATTGACAAAAAATAAAAAAAAATATATACCCTAGGTAACTTCTATCTCTCTCTTAGTGTATTTTTTCAATGCCATTAACTTATTTTAAAAAACAAATTCAACATGTGTTGGTTCTCCAAGTAGTGTTACTTCTCCCCCTTATTTATAATAAATTAAAAGGGTAAATTTTTTCCCTCCCTTATTGATACCATGGGAGTAAGGTAGGTTTTTTCAATGAAAAATATTTAACCCTATACTCTTATAAATTTCAAAAAAAACTTCTACTCCCCTTTCATTCCATTCTTTCATTATTATCCCCCTTATAGATAAAATTAGTCAATTTTCATGAGCGAATGGTGGCACCACATTCTTCTTAGAAATGTGACATCAATTAACCAACTATAAGTCTATATGGTCTAACCCATAATATAGAACAATAGTGATCAATTTAGACAACATATATTTCTATATTATTTCCTCAATGTGAAACCTACTCTTACTTAGCTTTCTTAGGGTATTTCCAAATAAATTTTCAAGAATATTTATGAACATATACTCAACATTTAGAAACATATCAAAAATATTCAATTAAAAGTTATATTCACCTAATTTTTATTTTATTTTCCCTCCCCCTTGATAACCATATTCGATATAAAACAAAAAAAAGTAATGGAAAAGTGAAAATAATACCACAATATTCAATTATTCTGGGGTTTTCAAGAATTTATGATTTAATAAGAAATAATCATATCTCTAGAACTTTTATCTTCTTAGATCCACCTAAAGGGTTGTATTTAAATAAACTTAATCATGGGTTTATATCTCCAAAAATATGAATGATACCACTTGATATTCACTATGATGGATTCCCATTCTTCATACTATATAGACACTACAACATTCATTATTTATCCCAATTCATGATTCACCTTCAATTCCATTTTAAAATATGTATATCCACCATGATATGGGAATAATTTGTATCGCTATCCTATATTGAATGGGAGAAATATAGTTGATGATTTTTTCTAAACCTGGTAACTCTAAATACCAAAGATCGAATAGGTGACACTAAGATGGGGGTGAATCAGTGGTACCCTCATTTTATAAAAGCTCTTTTAATTTTACCTCTTGAACTTTGTTAAGGTTTTAGATCCACTAAATGATAATTCATAGCCTCACCTCATATGTTTAAGAATATAAATATATCATCGAATAATATTTACAAGTTTTGGCTGAAAGTCCTACTCCTTTCCATGTGGGTTTTCCCCCGAATATGGATTTCCGCTATCTTCAACATAATTTATGAAAAACTAATTATAATATGGAATCTCTTTTTAAAGATTCCAATTTAAGTAACTAAAAATCCTCAAAAATGATGATCCATAAAAGAAAAAATTCTAGTAAGATCCTAGTGATATTTTCACCTCTTTATGATAATCCTTCTCTATAAGGAGATAGATCAGTAGGCCTTTACATCTACACCTGCTTCAAGAACTTCAACAGCTTCTTTTTGGTCTTGAAACTCTCATCCCATATTGATAAAATGTATTATCAAATTTTTTCAAAATGATTATATATATTCTTATTCACCTTTATAAACAAATTATCAATAAAAAAATAATTTTTCATGAGATAATATTTCATTATTACATTTACATAACCCCTCAATATTTTTATCAATTAAATGTGTTATGAATAACACATTTAGTATCAGTCATTTTAATGTGAAAACAATATGGATGTTGGGTAATAATTTCCTCATTTCTCACTTCATGGATGATATTGTGTATACATATCATCCCCAGTACATTATTGAATCCCTTACTGTATAGGTCTTCTTCCACGGTGAAGTGCCCTCTAAATTTCTAGAAATAAAAATCTTAATCAAATTTCTACAGTGCAATATCATGTGTTAGAGTGTATCTCAAAAAAAATCTTATATTAATTATGAAGCTTACATGGTGTTACGCCAAGGCTACAACATAGTTGGTGTCTCCTTTCCTATTATACTTATGCAACCTCGTCATTATCCCCCACAAAAATAAACTCATGCAGCATCACATTATATTCCATATTTCAAAAAACAATAAAAATCATACTTTAATACATGAAATATTAGGCCAACATTTTCATTCATTCTCTCCATGATCATTAATATCAATCATTTAATTTTCCAGAAGGATCATTCTTATAAAGGAATGTTATAGCTTTGGATATTTTTTCATGCATAGAAAATGCATAAAATTATTATGCAAAGTATGCTTAGATCTCAGCTAGATCTCATGATCAATAAAACCAGATTCTTAAATGTGTAAATGTATTTATTTTGATCTTCACATCTCATAAATGGCATAATTACCTCACAAATAGGTACCCTTGATCAAGGAATGAAGAGAAAATCTCATGGACATCAAATGAGTCAGAATGAAGAGATCATAAATCCAATGTTTTAACAGTATCATTTAACATGGATGAATATTGTACCATGTGATATTGTTCCACATCATAAGTTCACTTAGTTGAGAACCTAAATATATGATAATGCATTTTATCAACCCATCAAGATATAAATGGGGTTCATCAGCTACAACACTCTACACCAACATGCTTCATAGGTCACACCTCATCTTTACAAGCCCACCATTCCATCTAAATACACAATACTTGTGTGCATCCATATAGTCCCTTTGAAACTCATCCTTGTGCACTGCATGTGGGTGTTATTATTCCTCCTAAATCATTCATGTTTGTCTTGAGTATGATCTTCCCATAAAAGTAACAGTTTCTATAAGGCCCCAGCCTTAAAACTTACTTAAAATTGAATTAAATGAATAATTCACATTGAGGATCTTTTCAGGTTTAGAGTTTTAGAGAATTAGGACATAACTATTACATCTCAAAAGATTACAAAGTAGTATCTTCTACTAAATTTCCATAAAATAAAAATTCTTAAAAAGAAACATGTCTAGTTTCATGTTTTAGGTAGCATGAATTTCCCTTGATCCCATCCTTGACCCTATTCCATGCTATGTCCTGTGAAAAACATTTCAAAAACTTGGGATGAGCATAAGAAGCTCAGTAAGGGATACACAAAGAATGAAAACTGTTAGTTTTTCAAAACAACAAGTAAACCATGAATACTTTATCAATGTAATACTTTTCACCTTCATGAAGTAGTAAAAACTTTTCACTGAAAAAAAAAGTATCATTACTTACCTTTTTGTAACCAAAGGATTACCATAAAACCCATATAAAGAACACATAACATATATAAAGGTAACTTGGGACATAAACATACTTAAGTGGAATAACCATACGGTCGACTTCCACACATATCACTTAATGGAATAGCCATACGGCCAATTTCCATACATACTTAATGGAATAGCCATACGGCCAATTTCCATACATACTTAATGGAATAGCCATACGGCCGACTTCCATACCCAATGCATTGGAGGTTATAACGTAACCACCCATCCTGGTATTCACGGCACCACCCGTCATATGGTTTATAACGTAACCACCCTTTAAAATGTCCAAGTACCAATATAAAATCATAAAACATAAAACCAATATAAAGGAATGATAACATTTCCACATTTCAATCACAATATAATAGAATCCTTTATCAAAACCATTTTCAATACCAAAATACATAAAAGAGTATATGGTATTTATTTCATTTTAAAAACATAGCGGCTTCTTGAGGAAGCCAAAGACCAAATAATACTCGCGGCGGCGGAAAAGGTCGTTGTCACCGCGTATGTTAAAAAAACATTCCTTTTTGTCGTTTAGTAAAACGCTTCATAGAAAAAGATTCCTTTTGTATAAAAGTAAAAGTCAAAGGGGTTTATACACCGTATAAAAGAAAGTTGTGTATAAAACGAAATATGCCTTAATGAAAGGAGATTGAGACGAAGTCCCTTATAAAGACGGTATCCTTGGTTTAAGGATAAATCAATTACATAATTATGTGTGACAAATGAATACACAAAATATAAGTGGATATTAAGTGTAAAATAATAAAAGGTCATTCACACATATTCAAAGGATTAGATATTCAATAACAACATGTTGAACCCAAAGAAATCGAAATTGGGTTAAGAAGTTCCCTTGACAGCCTAACGGCGTCACATCAAAATGAGTTGATGAGAGATAAAAAAAAGGTATCTCATCACTTGGAAATAAAATTTACATAAATAAGGATATATGAGAACATATCCCAACATAACAATATGTAAATTAAAAGACCCAACAAAAGAAGTCTTTTAAAAAAAGGAGGGTGAAAGATTCCCTTACCGACTTGGGTATCTTTCAAAACATACACCCCATGAAAGAAGGACAATAGATCATTGATGTAAATACTCATAAACGAAAGTATATTATACAAAGAGTATAATAATGGGCAGTACATACACCACTCAATGTAATTTGTGGCAAATGTAGCATAAATCTCACGGGAATAAAAGTGAGATGAAAAAACCCTTACAAAAAATCGGCAGCCTAACGGCGCCACATAAAACTTCCGAATATGGATTGATGAGATCAAATAGGGTATCTCATCACATTACAATAAAATGTACAGCAAGAGGAATATAAAAGAACATCCCCCAACATTACAAATAGGATCTTAAAAGAAGTGACATAAAGGAGAGTACTTAAAAAGAAAGAGAGAGGTTAGATCTCTTACGAAAGTTCGGCAGCCTAACAGCGCCACTCAAAACTTCCAAAATGGATTGATGAGAGAGAATAGGGTCTCTCATCACATGAACATAAAAATTACAGTAAGTGTAATATAAAATATCATCCCAATAACAAGAAAGATGAGCTTTAAAAGGAATGACATAAAAGTGTGTACTTAAAAAGAAAGAGAGGAGTAGGATCCCTTACCTCGGGTCTGACTTGACTCGATCGTTCTTTAATCTCCTGAATAATAAACTTGAGTTAATTTATACTTCCTTAAGAACCTTTTTAAAGTTCATTATTCCTTTTATATCACTTATTACCATGTTATAAACATTATTTAATCATTTAAGTTAATCATGTTTGTTTTGTTGATATTTGGTTCTTAAGTCGAAAGTGGACTTCTTACAATTACATGTTGTTCGTGTGGTCAAAGGTTCTTCATATCCAAAAATGAAATTCATGATTTGGATATCATATATATCATATATATCCAACATATACATGTATTTATAAAATCACATAATCATTTAGATGAAAGAAATGAAATGCACCGTTCATGGAGACGGTAAGCCGTACGTACGCATGAACGCTACTTTAATTTCTATGTCGTATTAATGGAATTAAAACTATATGAGAGGTATGTATATTTTAATTCCAGAATTATATTAATCATTTAGATGTATAATACATCATATATATCCATTATATATATGTACTTATAATAGTACATTACATTTGGGGATAAGAAATGAAATGCACCGTTCATGGAGACGGTAAGCCGTACGTACGCATGAACGCTACTTTCATTTCTATCTCATAATTTAATGGAAAGAAATAATAACAATATAGAGGTAAATAATAATTCCAGTATAACATCATATATAATAACATTAAATCCATTCTTTATACGTCCCACGTATGGCATTAACAAATCACATCACTTTGAGGGGGCGGTAGTCCGCACTTCCTAAAATGAAGATATCGTGTATACCCATAATGGAAGCCATAAAGGTAAGACACAAATGAAAAATAAAGAAGCATAAGTAAAACATAAACATATTATATATCATATATAAAAATAGTGACATCATAATGGACACCTTTGAAGGTGTTAAATGAGTATTGAACAATCATCGTTTCGGGAGGCACAATTTCGCCATCCACGGAAACCGTATGTTCTTTAACCATTTGATGTAGTTGTGTGAGAGTGTAGCTCGAATAAATCTTATAACAACATCCTAGTATATTGAAGATACTGTTGTTGTTACAAAAGAAATAAATAAAAAGAGTTTAGGGGGTTGGATAAGCAAAATAAAACAAATGAACATGAGAGAAGGAATTACCTTTAAAAGTGTAACTCCTTTTGATTTGAGCCTAAAGGCTTCCTTTGAAAGGATTCTGCCCAAAGTTAATCCTCTAGGATGAGTAGAGGGATGTTGAGGGAGTAAATGGTCAGGGTTTTTCCGATCCAAAGGCTTGAGGAGTGTGTGAAATGAGGTAGAGGTGGGGGCCTTTTATAAGATGAGAGGAGGGGCACTTTTGGAAAGAAAGAAATATTACTTTATTTGAAAATGTGTTTCGGTTTTAAAAGGTCCCACATTGATATAATTCGTGGATAAGGTGATAAGGGTTCTAAATCCACCCATCCCATAAGTTTTGGACATGTGTAGTTTATATATTTTACATTATCTTTCCATTTTATTTAAATCGTCAAATAATGATGTCATCGCTGCATCATTATTATGTCATAAATAATTTATTTTATTTAATTCCTAAAAATTATAAAAAAATAACTATGATGTAGTAAATCTTTTTAGATTTCCAATGACTATTTATAATCAAAATTTGGACTTGTGTAACCCCACTTAAAAACTGTTTTATTAAAACAACTCATGTTTGTGTCAATTTAATTTTAACATTAAATAAAAATATATTATTGTCATTTTCCAACTAAAGTGGCTCCATGGGGTCCCCAAGTTGGCCCATGGCTTATCTTGGTCGGAAATGACACAACCAATAAGTTTGGGACATGTGTCTAGGTCATTTTATATTATTAAAGCATTATTTATACCTTAAACTACCCTAATTACCACTAATCGCGATTAAGAACTTAATAAGTTACTATTCACCAAAAAATTATTTTTATCCCATTGAACCACATTTTACTTCTTAATGACAACCATGTATGTCGGATTTTTGAAATTCAAAACACAATGATGGAAAAATTTCATTTAAACGGAAAATCAGTCTTTATAAGTACCACTTAGTGGTTTCACTATTCATCAAAAATTGAAGTTTTTCAGAAAATTACCAAAAATTCACCCTAAGCTATATTTGATATTCCGAATTCAAAAATGAAGTCTATTTTACAAAATTCAAAACATATAAGTCACATTAATTAATTTAATAATTAATTCCCGCTGTCAGAGCAAATAGCGTGTTTTTATGAAACAATAAGTATCAAAAGATTGATACTAGTTTAAGTCCGATTTCAAAGTGAAATTAATTCCAATGACCACTATTGGATTTAATCGTAAAAATATATTCTAATTTCACATTAAAACCAATTAAAAAGATAATCTAATCATATAAATAAATTATATTAAAAAGAGGTTTTGAATTAAAATACAACATTTTACACTATTCATTAAAAAATGAACTTTATCAGAAAAATACCAAAAATTTACACAAAGTAAAATTTAATGTCCCGATTCTAAAGAAGAGTTTTATTTGGTCCAAAAGAATGTATAAGAGTGATCAAAACTATATTTAATGACAGTACGCCATCAAAAGGAGATAAGTGAACCGTTAGTGAAAACTAGGGCATATACCCCTAAAATTGAATTCTTTCTGTATTTTAAGCCTTTATCTTTTATTGGATAGTTGTAAAAACATTTAAAAACATATATAATCATATTTTAGTTATTTATATCCATTCTCGCCAATACAACGGCTACATGTTAACTACCATTTAAAATAATATTATTTTATTATTAGAGTGCAACGTAAGATTCCCAAGAAACTCGTTGTTGCGTGTTGGGTACGCCATCGAGCATAGCGTCCCCTTTAAAGTCATATCAATATTTTATTCACAAATATGGATAAATATGAAAATTTTATATTCTTTATTTACCTGGGGTGTTACATCCTTCCCCCCTTTTGGGAATTGCGTCCTCGCAATTTTTAAAATTGAGCTTGGAAACATCTTTGAACGTCCCACATCGGAACAAGAGTCGGTAAAACACTCACTTTAAAATAAAGAAAGATAAGTACAAAGGTCACCCGAGTTAACCCATACTAGGATTCCAAGTATGAAAATATGGACATGGAAGAAAAAGAAAAGGGTCATGTTCTTGAGGGAGAGTGATAGTAAACATGTCTAGGAGAAAGTTAACAATGAGAAAATCACAAACTTGTGATGGGTTAAACGGTATTCGATTCCCCAGTAGGAAAAGTTAATCGAAAAATTTTTTGTTTTAAGTTACTTTTTATTGAGGAATTTATTCATAAGGAAACACAGTCACTTATCATGTTGACTTTCAACTTTTACTATATTCCTTAATCAAACTCATATTTTTTTCAAAAGACGAGTATTTAGGGAGACTTGTTCACATTAAGAGTACTATAATCAACTTCTATAGAATCACCTAATCCACAAAAGATAACTATATACATCCCATGTCTTTATGCTTTAACCAAAACCAAAACCAAAAAGGTTAGTACAAGGTCAGATAATCCAGAAAAGGATAACCCATTAAAAAGAAAATCTATTTTTAATCTCCAAAATTTGTCCAACAAAACCCAAAGTTCAACGAGGACCATCCGATAAACAATTTGTCCATAAAATTCTTCAAAGTAAACCAATATAAGATTGAAACCCAAATATTTAAAGGATTTAGTCACATAGTCTTCCAAGTTAAATCGTAACATTTATCTCCAAACAACATTAGTCGCTCCTAAAGTCTCGCATTGAAAAGTAATTATCCTAATCACATATCCTCCAAAATCAACTTACTCTTAATTCATAAAATCATATAACTAAAAAGAATCAGTCAAACTAACCAGGGACTTCACGTAGTCCAGTGGTAGGTGATCAATACCAGTCGTACTTTGGTTGTGGGTTTGATTCCCGCAGCTTTGTCCGACGCGACGGGTAGTCACACGGTCTACGTGTTGTCCTTTTTCCAAAACTATATAATTCTCAAATAATTCCCCAAAAAGGGATAAAATCATAAAAAATAACCATAACATAATTTAACCTCAATTTTATCTCATGCCTTTCACTTCAATCATAACATATATTAACCCATAATTACCTCAAAAGTTAGGATCATATAAACCCAAATGGTTCTTTATAACTATGTCCACAAAAGAAGAGATAACTATTCCTTGAATAAAATTTCATATATTAAACATCAGGGTTACACATAATATAAAAAGTCTTCTAATGTAACCCCATCATCAAAAGAGACTTAATACTCTTAATAATTTCACCATAACTCTTGAAGCCCTTATATGTTGAGATCTTACTTATTCAACATTCTTCATGATCCATTAACCATTCCTTTCCAACTTATTCTGAAATACCTCTTTCCTACAAACAAAATCATGAATCATATCCTAAGATTCCAAAATAGGAAAACAATAGTCATGAAATAATACATACCTTTGATTGGTCATTGTCAGTTTCTTCATCCTCAATCGGAATGGCATTAGGTAGTGGTAAACAAACATTTGTACGCTCTTGGTGACCCTATTCATGAAACTTCTTCATAGGACATGTGTTTGCATAATGACCATGCACACCACATTTAAAACATTCAATTGATCCCTCAGAAAGAACTTCTTTCCCTTTCCTCGAGTCAACTGGATGCTTCCTTTTTCCATGGTAGGTTCTTGCTTTATTACCTTCATTTCCACATCTATAGCATATTTATGTCCCTTTGAAACATTTTCCTAGGTGTTTCTTTCCACATCTTTGACACATAGGTTTTTGAACACACTTACCCTTATAATTATTACCTGTAGTTCCGTAGGGATTTGTTTCTCGCATACATGATGCCTTATAGAAATCACCAAGGTTTAGGTGTTCAATCATAACTCCAGATAGTTGGTTGAGGATAAACACAAGAGTTCTCATTACAACTCCCATATCATTCATTTGCTCGCTCAGAAAACTGTCACAGTTTCCTTCACATCCACCGTTACCTTGGTTCCTGCTAGATCCATCCATTTACTAAAACCAAAAAGGTCAGAGTGAGTATATCAACAAAACCATCATGTACTAATGAGTAAGATAAACACTAAGATATTCTTACTCATTCACTTTATCTAAAACTAGTACTCTGTCTGAAATCCTAACCATTATGGTAATGTCACTTATGCTTAAAGAATACCCTAACCTCTAAAGTTATCTAAACCGACCTTTGATACCAACTATAAGTCCCCAGCCTTAAACCTTACTTAAAATTGAATTAAATGAATAATTCACATTGAGGATCTTTTCAGGTTTAGAGTTTTAGAGAATTAGGACATAACTATTACATCTCAAAAGATTACAAAGTAGTCTCTTATACTAAATTTCCATAAAATAAAAATTCTTAAAAAGAAATATGTCTAGTTTCATGTTTTAGGTAGCATGACTTTCCCTTGATCCCATCCTTGACCCTATTCCATGCTATGTCCTGTGAAAAACATTTCAAAAACTTGGGATGAGCATAAGAAGCTCAGTAAGGGATACACAAAGAATGAAAACTGTTAGTTTTTCAAAACAACAAGTAAACCATGAATACTTTATCAATGTAATACTTTTCACCTTCATGAAGTAGTAAAAACTTTTCACTGAAAAAAAAAGTATCATTACTTACCTTTTTGTAACCAAAGGATTACCATAAAACCCATATAAAGAACACATAACATATATAAAGGTAACTTGGGACATAAACATACTTAAGTGGAATAACCATACGGTCGACTTCCACACATATCACTTAATGGAATAGCCATACGGCCAATTTCCATACATACTTAATGGAATAGCCATATGGCCAATTTCCATACATACTTAATGGAATAGCCATACGGCCGACTTCCATACCCAATGCATTGGAGGTTATAACGTAACCACCCATCCTGGTATTCACGGCACCACCCGTCATATGGTTTATAACGTAACCACCCGTTAAAATGTCCAAGTACCAATATAAAATCATAAAACATAAAACCAATATAAAGGAATGATAACATTTCCACATTTCAATCACAATATAATAGAATCCTTTATCAAAACCATTTTCAATAACAAAATACATAAAAGAGTATATGGTATTTATTTCATTTTAAAAACATATCGGCTTGTTGAGGAAGCCAAAGACCAAATAATACTCGCGGCGGTGGAAAAGGTCGTTGTCACCGCGTATGTTAAAAAAACATTCCTTTTTGTCGTTTAGTAAAACGCTTCATAGAAAAAGATTCCTTTTGTATAAAAGTAAAAGTCAAAGGGGTTTATACACCGTATAAAAGGAAGTTGTGTATAAAACGAAATATGCCTCAATTAAAGGAGATTGAGACGAAGTCCCTTATAAAGACGGTATCCTTGGTTTAAGGATAAATCAATTACATAATTATGTGTGACAAATGAATACACAAAATATAAGTGGATATTAAGTGTAAAATAATAAAATTTCATTCACACATATTCAAAGGATTACATATTCAATAACAACATGTTGAACCCAAAGAAATCGAAATTGGGTTAAGAAGTTCCCTTGACAGCCTAACGGCGTCACATCAAAATGAGTTGATGAGAGATAAAAAAAAGGTATCTCATCACTTGGACATAAAATTTACATCAATAAGGATATATGAGAACATATCCCAACATAACAATATGTAAATTAAAATACCCAACAAAAGAAGTCTTTTAAAAAAAGGAGGGTAAAAGATTCCCTTACCGACTTGGGTATCTTTCAAAACATACACCCCATGAAAGAAGGACAATAGATCATTGATGTAAATACTCATAAACGAAAGTATATTATATAAAGAGTATAATAATGGGCAGTACATACACCACTCAATGTAATTTGTGGCAAATGTAGCATAAATCTCACGGGAATAAAAGTGAGATGAAAAAACCCTTACGAAAACTCGGCAGCCTAACGGCGCCACATAAAACTTCTGAATATGGATTGATGAGATCAAATAGGGTATCTCATCACATTAAAATAAAATTTACAGCAAGAGTAATATAAAAGAACATCCCCCAACATTACAAAGATGAGCTTAAAAGAAGTGACATAAAGGAGAGTACTTAAAAAGAAAGAGAGAGGTTAGATCTCTTACGAAAGTTCGGCAACCTAACAGCGCCACTCAAAACTTCCAAAATGGATTGATGAGAGAGAATAGGGTCTCTCATCACATGAACATAAAAATTACAGTAAGTTTAATATAAAATATCATCCCAATAACAAGAAAGATGAGCTTTAAAAGGAATGACATAAAAGTGTGTACTTAAAAAGAAAGAGAGGAGTAGGATCCCTTACCTCGGGTCTGACTTGACTCGATCGTTCTTTAATCTCCTGAATAATAAACTTGAGTTAATTTATACTTCCTTAAGAACCTTTTTAAAGTTCATTATTCCCTTTATATTACTTATTACCATGTTATAAACATTATTTAATCATTTAAGTTAATCATATTTGTTTTGTCGATATTTGGTTCTTAAGTCGAAAGTGGACTTCTTACAATTACATGTTGTTCGTGTGGTCAAAGGTTCTTCATATCCAAAAATGACATTCCTGATTTGGATATCATATATATCATATATATCCAGCATATAAATGTATTTATAAAATCACATAATCATTTAGATGAAAGAAATGAAATGCACCGTTCATGGAGACGGTAAGTCGTACGTACGCATGAACGCTACTTTCATTTCTATGTCGTATTAATGGAATTAAAACTATATGAGAGGTATGTATATTTTAATTCCAGAATTATATTAATCATTTATATGTATCATACATCATATATATCCATTATATATATGTACTTATAATAGTACATTACATTTGGGGATAAGAAATGAAATGCACCGTTCATGGAGACGGTAAGCCGTACGTACGCATGAACGCTACTTTCATTTCTATCTCATACTTTAATGGAAAGAAATAATAATTATATAGAGGTAAATAATAATTCCAGTATAACATCATATATAATAACATTAAATCCATCCTTTATACGTCCCACGTATGGCATTAATGAATCACATCACTTTGAGGGGGCGGTAGTCCGCACTTCCTAAAATGAAGATATCGCGTATACCCATAATGGAAGCCATAAAGGTAAGACACAAATGAAAAATAAAGAAGCATAAGTAAAACATAAACATATTATATATCATATATAAAAATAGTGACATCATAATGGCCACCTTTGAAGGTGTTAAATGAGTATTGAACAATCATCGTTTCGGGAGGCACAATTTCTCCATTCACGGAAACCGTATGTTCTTTAACCATTTGATGTAGTTGTGTGAGAGTGTAGCTCGAATAAATCTTATAACAACATCCTAGTATATTGAATATACTATTGTTGTTACAAAAGAAATAAATAAAAAGAGTTTAGGGGGTTGGAGAAGCAAAATAAAACAAATGAACATGAGAGAATGAATTACCTTTAAAAGTGTAACTCCTTTTGATTTGAGCCTAAAGGCTTCCTTTGAAAGGATTCTGCCCAAAGGTAATCCTCTAGGATGAGGATAGGGATGTGGAGGGAGTAAATGGTCAGGGGTTGGCCGAGCCAAAGGCTTGAGGAGTGTGTGAAATGAGGTAGAGGTGGGGGCCTTTTATAAGAGGAGAGGAGGGGCACTTTTGGAAAGTAAGAAATATTACTTTATTTGAAAATGTGTTTCGGTTTTAAAAGGTCCCACATTGATATAATTCGTGGATAAGGTGATAAGGGTTCGAAATCCACCCATCCAATAAGTTTTGGACATGTGTAGTTTATAGATTTTACATTATCTTTCCATTTTATTTAAATCGTCAAATAATGATGTCATCGCTGCATCATTATTATGTCATAAATAATTTATTTTATTTAATGCCTAAAAATTATAAAAAAATCACTATGATGAAGGAAATCTTTTTATATTTCCAATTACTATTTATAATCAAAATTTGGACTTGTGTAACCCCACTTAAAATCTGTTTTAGTAAAACAACTCATGTTTGTGTCAATTTAATTTTAACATTAAATAAAAATATATTATTGTCATTTTCCAACTAAAGTGGCTCCATGGGGTCCCCAAGTTGTCCCATGTCTTGTCTTGGTCGGACATGACACAACCAATAAGGTTGGTACATGTGTCTAGGTCATTTTATATTATTAAAGAATTATTTATACCTTAAACTACCCTAATTACCACTAATCGCGATTAAGAACTTAATAAGTTACTATTCACCAAAAAAATTATTTTTATCCCATTGAACCACATTTTACTTCTTAATGACAACCATGTATGTCGGATTTTTGAAATTCAAAACACAATGATGGAAAAATTTCATTTAAACGGAAAATCAGTCTTTATAAGTACCACTTAGTGGTTTCACTATTCATCAAAAATTGAAGTTTTTCAGAAAATTACCAAAAATTCACCCTAAGCTATATTTGATATTCCGAATTCAAAAATGAAGTCTATTTTACAAAATTCAAAACATATAAGTCAAATTAATTAATTTAATAATTAATTCCCGCTGTCAGAGCAAATAGCATGTTTTTATGAAACAATAAGTATCAAAAGATTGATACTAGTTTAAGTCCGATTTCAAAGTGAAATTAATTCCAATGACCACTATTGGATTTAATCGTAAAAATATATTCTAATTTCACATTAAAACCAATTCAAAAGATAATCTAATCATATAAATAAATTATATTAAAAAGAGGTTTTGAATTAAAATACAACATTTTACACTATTCATTAAAAATTGAACTTTATCAGAAAAATACCAAAAATTTACACAAAGTAAAATTTAATGTCCCGATTCTAAAGAAGAGTTTTATTTGGTCCAAAATAATGTATAAGAGTGATCAAAACTATATTTAATGACAGTACGCCATCAAAAGGCGATAAGTGAACCTTTAGTGAAAACTAGGGCATATACCCCTAAAATTGAATTCTTTCTGTATTTTAAGCCTTTATCTTTTATTGGATAATTGTAAAAACATTTAAAAACATATATAATCATATTTTAGTTATTTATATCCATTCCCTCCAATACAACGGCTACATGTTAACTACCATTTAAAATAATATTATTTTATTATTAGAGTGCAACGTAAGATTTCCAAGAAACTCGTTGTTGCTTGTTGGGTACGCCATCGAGCATAGCGTCCCCTTTAAAGTCATATCAATATTTTATTCACAAATATGGATAAATATGAAAATGTTATATTCTTTATTTACCTGGGGTGTTACAGTTTCATATCCCTTTGTCTGGCTTAATTAGTTGGCCATATTTTTTTGTGAAGTTCCATCAAAAGATTTAGTTAATTTCTCATATAATTCCAAAACCAACTCAAATACCCTCTTTAAAATATTCTTCATGAAAAATATATAAATATTTTTTATGGGATTCACATAAATTCCTCAATAATTTATCATGGACTACTAAAACTTTCTTCATTATTATAAAACAAAATTGTGTTCTGTTAATGTCACTTACACATGTATTTCATATTAAGAGTGTTTCAGATTTCATCACATTTAAATAAAGATAATTGTCCAATCATGACATCCATTCCATAAAATGAATCCATAAAAATTCTCCAAGAATCACAACTTCATCTCAAAGTCAACAAACATATATTAACACATAACAAATGAAACACTTGGTCTCAACAATCTACCCCTATGTATTTTTGTTGTCAATATCTCTTCACATTATAATATTCAATATGGGTGATCTAATTCTCCCCCCCCCATTCCTTATTTATAATCAAATGTAAAGGGTATGTGGGGTATTCTCATCTCATTTTTTCTCAAAAAACAACTTCTCCATTTTTTAAAGGAAATAATTATACCACATGGTACTTGAGAAGGAGCCTTTAGTTAATCAAATATGAGTCTACAAGGTCTTACCAGATGTATATAACAAGAGATATATAAAAAAATTATCTATTTTTCCCTTAAAAAATACTCACATGTGATACCAAACTCATACATTATCAATTCTCAAGATGGGGAATGTCAAGAAAAGAAATATATGATACTTTTCACACTCATTTATCTTGAAATATCCCCCTAAATGGATGTACTCATCTTCATTTCTATCAAAAATTAATAAACTCTAACTTCTTATTAAATTATTTTCATGTCTCATAAAAATAGAAAATAATAGGTAATAAGGAGGAACCTCGTTGTTCTTCCAGATAACATGATTAGGTTGAGATATTCTACTCAACCTTTCCTTATTTTTCTTTTAAGATCCATCATGGGTGAATATTTATTTATTTTCCCTAGATACCAAGATAGTTTCTTCATTTTATAGTTGGTTTTTCTTCCCAATAAATTCTTCTTAGGATAGTATAAAGTCATTAAATCTTTTTATTCATGCTTAGTTTTCTCACATATTTCCCATTTATTTTGAATGTTTGGTCTCATATTCTCATAAATCACTTTATTGAATCTATCCTCTTTTCTGGTAATAAAATATTATACCGACAACAATAATATTTGTGACCATACCTTCCCCAACACCAACGATGACCGTTAAATTGTGATCTTCAAGATTGATTCCAAATTAATAAAGAATTTTATTATTTTTGACCTAATGTATAAAAAATCTTATTTTTTGTAGTATGATATGGTTTCCATGGAAAATTCCTCTCATTAATTATTGTGAATTATTTTCTTTTAATATGAACCTCTTTAGCTTTACCTGAACTATTAGAAATCTCATATTTATACTCAAAAATATTAGGCTAATGTTTACCTTTTTTTCTCTCTAGGTTGATAAGTTTCCCCCTTGATCCCAATAGGATTATTGTAATATTATCTAGCATTATTAAACTCATACTGAACTGTGACAAGTTTGGCTTTTGTATCAAACAAATATTCTTCTCTAGAATTCAACTTCTCTTAAAGATCACATATCATATTATTTTGTTCAACAATATTTAATTTTTGATTCATAATCTCTTTAAGATAAGAAACATCATCCTTGATCATGTCCTCTAAAAGGTGCTGTCATGGGAACTTTCAAATGATATTCAGTTTCGGGTTACTTAGGTGCAGTAGAGTGGCTGACCAACCTCATTTCTCAAAGGAGGAAGAAAATTAAAACAAATTCATAAAAGTATTATAAAAAAAGAGAATGAAAACTCTACTTGAAAGGATGTGGGGGGTTTTTACTATTCCTAAAACTATAAGAAGTTTTCTGGAAGAATATTGTATAATATTTTTTTGTTTTTGTTTTTGAAATGAAGTTCGATTAAAAAGACACAAAAAGAATATGTCTTTTATACAATATTTAAAAGACGTAATCGATATAACTCTACCTATTCACTCAATTATTTATAATTTTCATTTAAATTAAAATTCACTTAATTATTATCCCTTAATTTGTTAAATCTCGAACACTACGAGAATTAACTTTACCACAAAGATGAAGTGAATTTGACCCTAGGAAAACTTCTGAACATGCAATTGCAGCACCCTGCTTTGATTGATGTTCTAAGGTTAGATTATGGTCAGTGGTAAATTGAGGAACATTTACATTCTAGATAATTAGGATGAATTTTTTTTAGGGAATATATTTGAACTATACAAACTTATCTCGTGTGGTCTTGTATTACCGATTAAGTTTGCGCTATCACAATTTAAACAAAACCTCAACCTCACGTGTTTTTGTGTTAATTGTTCAATTGATTACTTAGTTTTTTATAATTTAAGAAAAAAATTCATGGATCATATTATTTTAATTTCAATAACTCAATGATTCAAAATAATTAAATGAAGACGGTAGAAGATAGATCGATCACTAGAAAACTACTCTTTTATGGGTTGTGTGGTCATCATGGAGACGTTTCGCATGAGAAAATGATTGAAAGGGTAGAACCCAATATCATCCTCACTCTTTATTACAGCCCAATTAGTAATATTAATAGAAGAATAAATTTGAAAAAAATCGAAGAAAATAGAATAAATAAAATAAGAACAAAGAAATTTATTACACAAATGAAAACATCACAACATGATGAAGAGAAGAAGGCTTCGATGAGGGGGTCCTTGCTTCAAGAGATACCCCTCTTACAATGGTTGGAGAATTTGGGTGAAACCAACTATAATCTGACTATAATATCCTAATTCACGTCCCAAACCCTCTAAATGAGAAAAATAGTAATTATATAGTGGAGGGGAGGCTAGGTTACAAGTATTTTCAAGTGTGAATGGGGAAATTCGGACAAATCTTTTAATCCAACTTGCACCACCCATTTGATCACCAAAAAGTGTGAATCAGATTTTCCTCCAGTAGGTTTATTTGTCCTAAATTGAATCCTTGAGATCCTCTCAAATTTTGGCCTAATCCAAGCACGAAGGAAGAAGTTATGGAACAAATACTGAACCCATGCCCATTCTGGTGAGTCCAGACCACCATTGACTTAATGGCCCATTTAGTCCATCCAAATGCACTGTTTAGATCTTGTGTCCTGAATAAAAGTTGTTGAAAATTAAGTTAGGAACACTTTTTAAAATTTTTAAGTTCAAATATGTTATATTAAAATATTTATGTTTGAAATACTACAGTGGATTTTAAAAGGGTAAAACTGGAATTTTCATCAAATTGCCAAATGAATGATCTAATCCCAAATATTTACTAAATGAATATATTTAGCACAATTTAAGGAAATTATGTCATTTATTATAAATAAAATATTCAACAAAATAGTGTTTTATCATCCTCCTTTTCTTCATATGGGAATCACCATGATTTATAAGGGAAACATTGGGAATGGTTTAAAACCCACTATAGTAATATCCGTAACATCATGGCCAAGTGAAAGGAGGTAAGGTAGCATCAAATTCCTCCAGTTGTGGAAATTTTTTCTATCAAAGATAAGAACTCCTTGGTTTTTGACAAAATTTATATTCTATATTCTCAATTTCTTTTATTTATCTTTAGAAGTAACATCACTCTAATAAAAAATTTAGAAACCAAGGATTAGTAAGGTGGAACTAAGAGGGGGTGAATCAGTGATACCCATGTTTTAAAAATTCTCTTTCAATTTTACCTCTTTAACATTTATAAGTTTATCAATCCACTAAAAGATAATTCATATCCTCACCTCATATGCAATGGAATATAAAGATAGTATCACACAATATTTAAATGGTTCATCTGAATGGCATACTCCTTACCTTGTTGGTTATTCCCCCTAACATGGATTCTATACTATCTTCAACAAAAAATATAAAACATAGTATCCATTATGGAATCTCTAATTCTATATTCCATTTAATGTAACTACAACACTTAAACAATTAGGATCCAACAAAGAAATATTTCAAGTAATATCCTAGTGATATTTGTACCTCTTTATGATAATCCTTCTCTGTGAGTAGATGGATCAGTAGGTCTTCACATGTACACCTTCTTCAAGAACACCAAATTCTTCTTATTTTCCTTAAAATACTAATAATATATTGATATAATGTTATATAAAATTCTATCACAATGATTTTATATCTTCTTCATCACCTGCATACACAATTTATTCACAATAAACAATAATTATGCATGATGTGATATCTCATTATTACATTTACATAACCCCTAATTATTTTTATCAATTAAATATATTATGAATAAAACATGTAATCACCATCATTTAAAAGTTAATACCAACTAGATATTGGGTAATAATTTCATAATTTATCACTATATGGATACTATAGAAAATTCATGTCTTTCATGGTCCTATATAGAATCCCTTTCAGTTTAGGACTTCTTTCATGTTGTAAAACCCTCTCAATTTCTAGAACTAAAAATCTCAAACAAATGACTGTGGTGAAATATCTTGTATTCTAGTGTATCTCAAAAACCTTTCTTCTATTAATTATGAATATTATATGGTGTAATTACAAGGATGCAATGTAGATGGTGTTTCCCTATACAGTTATACTTATGTGGCCTCATCAATATCTCCTATAATAATAAACTCACAGAGCATCATATTATACATGGTGTTTCAAATAACACCACATATCATGCATTAATACCTAAAATATTAGTTTGAACTATTCATTATTTCTATCCGTAAGCATTAATATCAATCATTTAATTTTTTTCTAAAGGTTTATCTTAATCATGTTATGTTATGACTTTAGATCTTCTATTAATGCATGGAAATTGTATGAAATTCATATTAAAAGTATGCTTCAATATCTCCCAGATCTCACGATCAACAACATGGGATTCAAAAATATGGAATCATCTTCAATTTTATCTTCACAAATCATAAATGGAGGAATTTTTATACCCAAGGGAATCCTTGAGTGAGGGAATAAGATGACGTCCAATGTAAATCATACAACTCGGAACAAAGAGATCAAATGACTAGCCTTTTATTCATATCATTTAACACAGATGAATAGTATTCCATGTGTAGCTATCGCACATTGGAAAATATCTCGGTTTAGTGCTTCCATACATGATAATGTGTTCCATATACCTATCAATCTCGTAATAGGGTTCGACACCCATAACACTCTTCACCGACATGCTTCACATGTCGTACCTCACCTACACAATCTCACCTTCCTATATGAATATGTGCTACCCATGTGAATCCATAATAAACCTTTATAACCCATCATCATATTATCCATGTGGGTGTCATTATTCCTCACACAATTTCTATATCTTGATGGAGGTTCCTTTACCCACCTAATTAGTGGTTGCAGATCCCTTCAGCTGGCTTAAGTAGTTGGCCATGTTTTTTTGGTAAAGGTCCATACAAAGTGTTATCCATTTTCACATATAATGCCAATAAAAACTCAATATACTCTTCAAAATATTCTTAATGAAAAATTTATAAAAAATATTTTTTCATGGACTTCACATAAATTCCCCATGCATTTATCATCACCTTTTAAATCTTTCTTCATTATTATAAACAATGTGAATCCTCTTAATGTAACTTTCACATGTCTTTGTCATTAATAATGGTTTAATAAAAATCAAATTTATATAAGTACAACTTTCTAAGAATTCCATCCAATTATATAAAATGAATCCATAAAAGTTTTCTAAGCATCTCTACTTTATCTCAAAGTTACCAAATACATATTTAAATATCATTGAAAATAAATTCAATACTCGGTCTCAATTGAAACTCATTTCCTTATAACTCAAAAAATTATAGAACTCTTCATGCTTTTTTTACCATTGGTTTTCCAAATATTTCAATATCTGGGTCATTTAGATTTATTTTTCTATTTAGATTTATTAATAGTTAGAACAACCTTATTCACTATAAAAAGAAGAGAACTTTAATTTTTTTTCATCTTTCTGCACTATCTTAGCTAATTCCATTGGGATGGATAAATTTTTAGACACTCTTTTGGCATATCTTCAGGCTTATTTTGTGTGTTGAATCCTCCTTTATAGCTTCTTTGGTACTAGGATTCATTATTATTTTCCCTTAGCTCTTAAAAAACTTTTATTTTTATGGTAGAGATTTTATTCACTTACTAGATATATGACCTGAATTTCACACATCCAACACACACACCATTGGATTTTGGGTTACTCTTCTTATGTATCAATTCTAACTCTTCATCAGGAATTTCAACCACTAAACCAATCATGTTATCTCTTTATTGGATTAAATCCATACTTTTATATTTCATATTGTTCCCTTTTCATTTGATACTCATGGATATTTTGAAATGATATATGATGTGTAATCCCTTAACACAATAGAAGCATCATATCTTTTTAGGTGATACATCCTTCTCAATATCATTTTTATTTGTCTTTTTGGGAGTTTTGACTCAAATTTTTTCTTTTTTTCACTATGCAGGCCATAAATATCTTTCATTGTTACTTTCTTCCTTATCTTTTGTGGTCTTGTCTTCACATTAGTATTTTTATTATGATATATTGGTATATAAAATCATTATTAATAGTAGTGGACACTTATGTTTCAGTATTAACTGAAATTTTTAACATAGTCAAATCTATTCTTAGTTGGAATATTTTACTTTTTTCATGAATTATGATTTTTAATAATGGGTCTTATATTATATTTTATCCCCATATATTTAGGCCTTATATGATTTTCATTTACCAATAAGTTGTTCCAGTAATTATTTTACATATTCACAATATTCCAACAATACCAGCACCTACTAACTAATATTCTTATTTTTCATTAGTAGTGGTCTGGCCAGATTTTCCAAGTTGTGCACCTTATTATTTTGGTTTTAAACCACCCTCTTTTGGGATCCATTTGGGGATATTATTTTCTTAGACTATCTCACATCCACCCTTGATATATTTATGTGTATCTCAAAATTTTTCTCCTTCTATGTTTTCTTAATTTTTACTTTAATCTCTCATTAGTAGTTAAAACAGATTTAGTGGAAGTAGATTTAAATAGGATATGGGATGCCTTCCCCCATGATATTATTATAGGTTTATCATTATATGGTTAAAATATTTTCATTCCACCTATTTGATTATTTTTTAAGTACTAATATTTTCAAATTTTTGTGTGGTATCACTTCTCTTCTCAGCATATTGTGAAGATTCGGCTTGGGTGTTTTCCAGATTTCTCAATTTTACATCTAACATATGAAATTTCAAATTAAGAATCAACTTTTGTTATTTAAGAAATTCCACCCATTATTAAAAAAAATAATTCACTATCTTTTGAATCCGATCATCATGTATTATACATGTCTCCAGTAGAGAATAATTCGTCTTCATGATTCTTTTGGATTTAACTTCCATTTTTACATCCTTGAATTTCCTAGAGACATTTAATAGTTTCAAAAATTCATGTATAACATATATAATAACATTATTAAACAAAAATTTATTAAAAATATCATTTTGAAAATCTTCATAAATCCCAGAAACCTATTCATTGCAAATTGAAATAAATTCTTCCTTATCATTCCATAGTTTTGTAATAATGTTACAAAAAAACTCACCTTTTCAACAAATTCATATTTCATTACATTATATTCATTTTATATTTGTGACTTTTCATAATTAATACCCTTAATGTTTGAAAACATTTCCATGAACACTTTGACAGAATGTTTCATTAGATAATCCATGATTTCATAATAAAAATCACTAAGTGATTTATTCAACTCATATTCATTATATTTTGTTGTTGATTAATATGATTAATCAACTTTAATAGAGTTAAAAAAACATTTATCACTATAAATAAAATTAGATAGTTGTTGTTACTATTGAATTTCTATGTTTTCCCTTATCTTCTCAGCTTCTCTTCCATTTTTCTATTGTCTTGGTCAAGAAATCTAATTGTATTCTAATAGGCATGAAAACTGAATTCTCTATAAGAGGGTCAACTAAAAAACATTTAAAATTTGAAGATTATATCATTCTAATAAAACCACCCAAGAAATAAAATTTTAGATATAATCAGAGGGAACATTTTCTCTTATACATCATGAAATTTCTACAAGATCCATGTACAAACACCTAAGAGGGGGTGAATCAAGTGTGACTAAAATTTTACTGAATTCCAACTTAACCATATAATATTTTTAACCTCATTTTTATTTAAACCTATTTTTTTGGTTAATAAATATTTATTTTTTCCTTTAACCAATAATCAACATACACATGCAAGGAAATATGCAAAGTAAAATGTAGCACACCGTTTTCTTACAAGGTTCAACCCTTCTTGGGAAACCTACTCCTTATTGGGCCCAGAATTTCTATGTCTCAAATTTTCAATTTTTAATCTTATAATGAATTACAATGGGTTGGGATGGATTTTCCTAAACCCAAGTTTTTACCCTTCACTCTAAATGGATTATAGTATCATCCAAGACTTTTTGTCACACAACATCCCATTGTGATTTTCTTCTCCACCATCCCACTAGAATTCAATTTCCCAATTGGTATCTCAAACTTATTCCAACTTTTGAAGTATATATTCACTCAGTAAAGGAAGTAAAAAAATTGACATCAAATGATCTCCTTCCTCATATATATTATTTGACTACCATTATATATTCAAGAATAATAACATGAAACTCAGTCTCTACTAACAGCCTTGTTTCATATATCTTGTTCAAAAAAAATTCACATGATTATCCCACTCAAAATTCAAGGGTTGTGACTATCGATGAATGATCATTAGAACTTCCTCCACACCGACCTTTCTTTTTTCCTTTTTACTTCATCTATAATATAGGGTATCACATGTTTTTCTTTTTCTCAACTTCTACTCATACTGAATATGTGATGCACATATTTTATGCATACATTTTTTAATATGAAATTCATTAATTTGATAAATTATACAAGTTATTTTTCCAAATTATTTCGTGTTTTATTTAATAAATTTTCAAAATAAATTTTCAAAAAATAAAATAAATATATGATTTTTGGAGTGTATTTTTTATTAGAAAAAATAATTTATTTTTAGGTGAAAATGTGGCCTCTTTCACTTGGCCAAGTTGGAGTATGTGGGTAACCACTAACATTGCATATGAGAAACGTGTTTAGGTTAGCAGACATAAAATCCAAAAAACAAAATGGATCACCCAATGTGATCATATACTGGACACATACAGGTGTGATTGTTTGGAAGGGAACCATGGAATAGGTTTCTACCAATATGAAGTGGGAGTCATCCACTAAAGAAAGTGATGTGGGATCACAGTAACTAGGTACTATTTATAACATAAAAAAGTAGTTTTTCTCCACTCATTCACTCACACATCTCATCCTCAGATAGACCCTTCATCGCTCGCCTGCCTTGCTGACCACATGATCACTACACCAACCACTGGAATCTCCCATGGCCATCGTATTGGAGTTCAACACACTACTATAGATATGCACCTTAAAAGCACAAAAAAATGCTTTAATACCGCTAAAAAAGTGTTATTGTCCTTATATCCATTAAAGGGGGTCACCTTTATCAACACTTTCATTAGTTTTGATAAATTCCCCCTTTATCAAATCCTTCAATATACATGATAAAGGGAGTCCTTTTTCAGCACTAGAAATAGCTCTGATAAAGTCCCAACTTACTGTAGTGTGTTGTTTATATAACAACACATTATAGTAAATACTTTTAACATGTGTGAAAAATATATAATTTAATTGAAATAAATTTTATATCATGAATACAAAAAAACACTTCTAAATACATTTCAAACAATGTTTTGTATGATTACATTTACAATTACTGTTTTTACAAAAATTTAAAAACATTAATGTTTCAGCATCTTTAGCACTCATAATCCCCCCTCAAAATTGTCGTCCAATGGTATCAACTACTGAACAAATCACCTCTTCTCGAGAAAAATAATCCACCTATATAATAAAAATAATATTATGTAAGTAATATTGTAAATAAATAAATTAAACATTAATATGAGAGAATAAATTGATAAAATGTCAATTTGAAATAAAAAGACACATTTTGAGTTATACTGATCACATAGTGCATTGTATTGAGGTTTGGTTGATTTATATATGTAAAAAATGAGTTATGGATCATTGTACTAAAGTATCAAAATAATCTGAAAGTATTTTCTTGGTTTTGGGTATGTCACTTGTTATTTTTACTAAAATTAATTTTAATATTAAATAAATACACACTTGAATTTATACTGGTCACATCGCGCATCAAATTTTTTTTGGATAATTCATACATGTAAAAAATTACTTATATAATGTTTTATTAAAATATAAAAACAATACAAATATTTTTTCTCATTTTTGAATATATAAATTGTGTTTTTTAATAAAATGCCATTTAAAACTAGAAATGCACATTTTTAAACATACCAGTCACGTCATATTTATTTTTGATAGGACACTACTTCCTAAACATCTCAAATGACTTATGAATCACTGCCCCAAATTATCATGACAATGGGAGCACATATTCTTGGTTTTCAATGAGTGGCACATGTTTTGAACTAAAATGTAAATTTTTAAATGGTAACAGACACTTTGAGTCATAAAGTTCACACAGTGCATCATATTGAGGTTTGGTTGATTCCTACAGGTCAAAAATGACTCATGGGTCATTTTCTTAAAGTATCAAAACAATATGAATGCGTTTTTTTAGTTTTCAGTATGTCACTTGTTCTTTTTTCTATTAATTTTAATTTAAAAAAAAAGTAAAAACATTGAGTCATATCGGTCAAAACCTACATCGTATTGAGATTTGGTTGATTCTTAAATTTAAAAAATGTCTAATGGGAAATTTCCCTAAATTATCAAAATAATCTGAACATGTTTTCTTTGTTTTCAACATATCACTTTTTCTTTTTACTAAAATTAATGTCAATTTTAAATTAAATGACACACCTAGAGTTATATCGGTCACACTGAGAATCATATTGAGGTGTAGTAGATTCTTAAACATCACAAATGAATTAAGGATCATTTTCCTAATGTATCAAAACAATATAAATGTGTTTACTCAGTTTTCAGTGTTTCACTTGTCCTTTTTACTAAAATTAATTTCAATGCTAAATAAATGGACACATTTGTAATTATATTGGTCATACCATGAATCATATTGAGGTTTGGATGATTCCTACACATCAAATTTGACTTATGGATCATTTTTTTAAATTATAAATACAATATGAATGTGTTTCCTCAGTTTTGGGTATGTCACTTATGTTTTTTATTAAAATAACACGTGAAACTGGAAACACACACTTTAAGTCATATTGGTTGCATCATGAGTCTTATTTATGTGATACTACTTCAAACACATTACAACTGACTTATAAATAGTTTTCTTAAATTATCGAGATAATCGGAGATCGTTTTCTTGGTTTTTAGTTAGTGACATGTTTTGAACTAAAATGTTAATTTAAAACTGATAATGGACATTTTGAGTCATACTGGTCACACCGTGCATCAGATTGAGGAATAGTTGATTCATAAATATCATAAATGAATTATGGATCATTTTCCTATAGTATAAAAATAATATAAATGTTTTTTATTAGTTTTAATAATTTCACTGGTTCTTTTTACTAAAATTAATGTCAATTTTAAATAAAGAGACACACGGGGAGTTATACCAGTCACACCATGTGTCAAACTGAGGTGAGATTGATTTATACATGTCAAAAATTAATTATGGATCATTTTTATAAATTATGAAAACAATAAGAATGTGTTTCTCAATTTTTAGTATGTTACTTGTTCTTTCTACTAAATGTAATGTCAATTTTAAATAAATATACACACTTGGAATTATACCGATCACATCATGAGTCGAATTGATGTGAGTATGATTTTTACATGTCATAAATAAATTATGTATAATTTTTGTAAAGTATCAAAAAAATAAAAATTCATTTTCCCATTTTTGATCATGTCACTTATATTTTTATTAAAATGTCATTTGAAATTGGAAACACACACTTTGAGAGATATCGATGGAATCTTGTTTCAATTTGATATAAGACTACTTCATACACATCAAAACTGATATATAAACCAATTTACAAAATTATAAAGACAATTATAGCACATTTATTTGGTTTTCAGTGAGTGACACACATTTTTAACTAAAATGACAATTTTAAACTGATAACGAACACATTGAGTCATATCAGTCGCACGGTGCATCGGATTGAGGTGTGATTGATTTCTACACATCACAAATAACATATATATCATTTTACTAGTCTATTAAAACAAACCGAATGTGTTTTATTTGTTTAAAATATGTCACTTGTTCTTTTAACTAGAATTAATGTCAATTTTAAATAAAAAGACATGCTTTGAGTCACACTGGTTAGTCCATGTGTTAGATTTAGGTTTGGTTGATTCCCATACATCAAAATTGACTTCTGAAAGATTTTCATAAAGTATCAAAATAATACAAATGTTTTTTATTGGTTTTTAGTATTTAACTTATTCTTTTTACTAAAATTAAATCCAATTTTATATAAAAACACACACATTGAGTTATACCAGTCATATCACGCATCAGATTGAGGTTTGGTTGATTTTTACATGTCACAAATTAATTCTGTATTATTTTCCTAAAGTATTAAAATAATATAAATTAATTTTATTAGTTTTTAGTATGTTACTTTTTCTTTTTTCTAAAATTAATTTCAATTTTAAATAAAAAAACACACTTCGAGTCATACTGGTCAAACTGTGCATCGAATTGAGGTATAGTTAATTCCTATACATCAAAAATAACTTTTGGATCATTTTATTGAAGAATCAAAACAATAAGAATGTTTTTTCTTGGTTTTCATCATGTGACTTGTTATTTTCACTAAAATTAATGTCAATTTTAAAAAAAAATAAACACTTGGAATCATATCGGTCACACTGTGCATCAAATTGAGATGAAATTGATTCTTACAAATCAAAAATGACTTATGGATCATTTTCCTAAAGTATCAAAATAATATGAATACATTTCCTCATTTTTTTAGTATGTTAGTTGTACTTTTTACTAAAATTAATGTCAATTTTAAATAAAAAAGACACACCTTTATTCATACCGATCACCCCATCCCATTTCCAATTTTTTCAAACTTCCAACACTTTATATTGAGTAGACATTCTTTAACAAAAATACTTCCCCTACTCTTCTAGTTTTCAACAATTGGAAGGGTTTTCCGGCTAAGAACGTTGACTCAATATGTTGTTTTGGAAGTTTGACAATGAAAGGCAGTGCAAAGTGTGGTAACATAGTCAAAAAGGAACATGTTATCTCTTTTTTGGAATTTTTAGATAGTTTAAAGAAAAATATGAATTATAAAAGGATATATAAAAAACCAAATAAGTATTAGATAAAAAGGGTAAGTAAATTAACTTAAGAATAGTAGATAAAATGATGAAGAAAATAATTAAATAAGTGGTATAAATTGAACTTTTCATGATTCTGGTATACATTCATGACCTATTTCATTTTTTCTATTATCTCAGTTGTAGCCTTGAAGTCCAATTTCACACGAGCAAGAGCATCTTAAAACAAACAACCCCAACTCGAACAAAGGAATGCAATATTTTAATAAAAAAATTGTTATGTGAGTAATACTAAAAATAAATAAATTAAAAATAAATATGAAACATTCCATTACTTCTATGGAATTCAAATTTTAATGTTATATGTGTACATTTTTTCATCAAGTATACTTCCCATTCATTTCTAATAAAATCTATATAGTCTTATGAATATGGTAATTTTTTACACTCATAGTAGTACTAGAAAAATATAAATACACTAAGGATTGATAAATATTCTAAATGAAATAGTAATTATATTTGAAGATACCACTTTGGGTATATTAGTTTGTTGATGTGATATGATCTCTATCATAAATTTATAGACATAATAACCACAGTATTTTCTATTTTTTTATTTCAAAAACTTCAGAAACATTGAGAAAAATAATTAATTTGTTTTGATATGTATTTGGATAGTGAAATATTATTATATATACCCTGATACTTTTCCACTTGTAAAACTTATCAGGATCCTTGTATGCATAGACTATCTTCATGCGTTGATTTTCATGATATTTAACACCACCCTATCATAAAATAATTCTCATTAAAACATAATATAAAATATATAACTTTATGGTTAGTTATAAAAATTTTGATTTAGTGTATTAAAAATTGACAAATGTCATCCTGTGTGGTCATTTTGTTGGGTATCTATGTGGCGAATCTAAGAAATAATTTTTTGTAGTATCCAAATTGACTGCAATGAGAATCCAATGTTTCCTAAAACATAAAAATGAATAATTAATTAAAGAAAAGAAAATATATTTTATATTATTAGATTTTATATTTTTACCTTTACATTGTTTGTATTAAGAATAGTCTCTCATCCGTAATTCTTCTTTCAAATGATTTTTTCAGTTAAACCATTATTTAAACCATTTTTTTATTTTATTTATTTTTATTTTGTATAAGTGATGTGAGGACTAATGAGTATAAATTTATTTTCATGGGTTAATCCCTTTAATTGGTATTCATATATACCCCTGCAAAAAATATGAAATGTATTTAGTCATAATTAACATAGTACGTCATCTATTGGAAAAATATATATAAAACCATACCTTAGGTATACATTTACAATTGAGACTCCTATCCATTCATACTTGACGATTTCATTTAAATTATCAAGATAAATGTAGTCTCTAATGGAATCTCCAAACATTTGTTCTTTAAAATCAACTATGTGATTACTACCACTTTGTAACTTTGTATCTACATAAACAATCAATGTTAGTAAATATAGATATTGAAGAGGCAGGGTAAAGGTGCTTTCTAAAGATCTTTTAGATCATTTGTTTGATCCTTTAGATGATTTTTATTCAACCTTTAATTTCACCCCATCCTTTTTTTCATCTCTAATAACATTCATTAGTTTAGACTTTTTTTCATTAATTGTTAAAGGTTTAGCATGAAAAATAAATTGGAAGTGAATACCTCCTTTTTGAAATTTTTTTACAAGATATTATGACCATGCTATTATTGTTCCAACATCTTAGTCCACCATATGAATATTTGTGTCATCAAGTGGAATTTTTAGCTTGATGCTTCACTCATAAGCTACGCTAATCACCAATCTCAAATTACATGTTGGAATTGTTCTCTGGTGTAGAGTGTCTTATTGGATATTAAACATGGTATCCCTTATAATAAGGAGATGGTGGGAGTTTTTATATATAAATAATAGTCATTATCACCCTGTATAATATCCTTATAGAAAAGGTATCAGTGTATGTCTGATTCACATTTCATAGAAACAATTATTAGAATATTGATTACCTCATCTAATAAATATCTTTGAGGGGAATGGCTTGCCTCAAATCTTGTGGGGGTGGGGGTATGGATCTTCACATAATGGTTGTTCTTAATTTATTTATTCTATATGCTCCCCCCCCCCCATAACAGTTTCTAGAAACTCATACTACCAATGAAAATTTTCTTCAATGGAAGATAATATTTCTTTCACCTCTTTCATTTCTTTATCTTTATCCTCATGTTATTTTTTCTCAAAATATGTTTGTTGTAACACCCAAAAACCCATATCTCTGATGAAACCATACTATTTTGGACACTTCAAGGACACCAATAGTATTTGTTCATTTAGTATAGGTGTTAATAATTCATAAGTATAAGTATAATAGAAAATATAGTAAAATAAGTAATAATTTTTGTGTAATAGTTATTTGAAGAAAAAAATAATATATATTACATACACATGTTTCCTACACTTTTTGTGTGTTTTAAAAAATTATTATCCAATATTTATTTTCATGTGACTTGTAATGCCCTGAACCTAGTTACCTAGAGTCAGTGCATTATTTTTATACATTATCTTGTTTACAAGGAATAAAGTTCTGAAGGACCGATCAGTTTAGCAGTCTTGGAAAATAAATTACATATATGAATGTTACATTACAATTTCTAAAATAAAACACAACATAAATAATTCATTAAGAATTACATTATTCACCAAGATTAACCCTATATATCAACCATAACACACTTCTTCGCATCTTGGGAAAAATAAAACATAAGAAAGTGGTGAGCTCAGATGCTCAGTAAGAATAAAAACATAGCAGAAACTATCATAAATAAGTATAAAAATTTAAGGAAATGTATAAGACTAAAATAATACTTTTAAACATAAACATCATAATAATATAGAAAAGATAAATCAAATAATTCCATTTACTTATTCACACTGATATTTTACAAGTCTAATAATCACATTTAATATCAATAGCTAATTTCGTAATGATGTAATGCATAATGCCAGACATCATAAGAACATAGCCAAGGCCTCGTGTTGAGACTACAAATAATGATTTTGTCAAGGCCTTGTTCCAAGACACTAGTTTGTCTCATGAGACCTACCGATGCATCGAGGAGCTATAGAGGGCTCCACCCATCACTTACTATGTCCAATGAATTCCTCATATGAAAAGGTTGAAACATAACATAAACATTCGTATTAAAACTTTCATACGAAATGTAAATACTTTAACCATAAATAATGAAAGGTATAAAAACAACACATCCATAGTCAAACATATCAGAACTCATTCAATACAATATAGAAAACTGTATTAAAATAAAGAAACCTCAATCATGAATAATATCCAGTAAAGGATGTTGACATAATTGAAAATTATAAGTAAAAATCTTTGAGAGAAATATTCATTTTTCATGTTATCATTTAAAAGTCAAAAAAATTTGAAAGGAAGACATATCAAAGACATTTTTGAATAAAAGTGTCCCATAACACTTTGAAACTTTTGAAGGGAATTAACATTTTAAAACATTCATGTCCGTATAGATAAATCCTTAAAACCATTTTCAAAACATGGACATTAATGAGAATTATTTAGAAGAATAAATATTTAAACCATTTAAAATAATTTTTTAGTTAAAGATTCCCCTAAAAAGAATAATTTCGAAAACTCTTTTATGAAACATGGACATGGATAATAAATATTTCCCAGTAAAAACGTACACATAAACAATCTCGGATAATAATGAGATTGAAGAATTAACTCTTACCTTGTACATTCCTTTGGTCGAGGGTACGTTTCACCTCATATATAATGACCATAGTATGTTATTAAATTATACCAGAACCATATTCATATTTATTATATCATAATTTATTAATTTATGTCTTTATACTACCCATTTAATAATAATTTCTATGTTAAAATAATATTTTGGGTAATAATCGTTTTCATTATCGTACATGTTTTAACTTGTTATTATTGATCGTATCACTTATATCATGTTTTAATTTCTTCTAGAATATAAAACATTATTTATGTATTGTATATATTCAGAATATAAATATGTATAATAGATAGATATATGAAATGGAAAACACCGTTTATGGAGACGGTAGGCCATACGTACGCATAAACGATGTTTCCGTTTTCCAATTGTATTGAACGGAAGTAAGTGAATAAGATATATGAAAATACATACCTACATAAATATATATATTTACAGTAGAATTATTATTTCATATATTACATAATTATTTAATAATACATATTTTTATAATCAACTTTGAATGGTGAATGTGGAAATGAATCTCATCGCGTCATAGAGACGATAAGCCGTATGTACGGAGGAGAAACAATATCATTCTATTGATGGTGAAATAGTATGTAATTGGATGTTATGTCATATATAAAGAATAATTAAAATTTTATGTTTATTATTTACATCAATTATACTCATTATTATACTGATCCAAATAATGAAGTGTTGAATAACAAACTACACCACAACGTGGAGACGGTAAGTCGTATGCACACACATATGGTGACTTTTTCATTCATAGGATGAATAGAAAAATTAATATGGTTTTAAAATATTTATAATAAAATCATAGTAATTATAAGGTACTGGAGTTATTATTTAGGTATGGAAACAACAAGTAGGATGTGGAAGAAGAAAAGAACTTTGAAAGATGTGATGAAATTATTATCTCTTCTTCGGGTGCTTCCTTTTTATTTGATCAAAATGGATCCTTAGGTTGGATTATGATCAAATTAATGACTATAGGTTGAATTGAGGGTATTTGGGAGTATATTTGAGTAGGTTTTGGCCGAGCCAAATGGCTTTTGAGGTGTGATTGTGGGAGGAGGGGAAGTACCCTTTTATAAGAGAGGTGAGGGTCACTTTAGGAAAAGCTTAAAATATTATATTATTATAAAATAATTTTCGGTTTCTAATGGCTCCAAAAGGATTTATTTCGACTATAAGGTGAGGATGGGTCGAAAAACCCTTAAATAATAGGTTTTAGATAGGTTTAGGTCACCATATTAACCATATATTTTAAATTTAACTCTTAGTTAAATAGCTTAACTTTTACCATGTATTCTTGTATTATTATAATAAATGGTAAATAAACTTACTATAAAAAGACAAGAGAACCCAAAGTGGTTAATTATTGACATATATAACCTTATATATTTCCTTTGGCAAAACATTATATTTTTATGAATATTATATCATTTAATAATATAGTATTTGTTTTAAAAACTCATTTATGTCAATTTTGAAACTATTTGGTATTTTGTTTTTGTGAAAGTCATAAAAATTTACCACTTCGAACAAAATTTATTTAATCAACCATAACATGTCATATTAACCAATAAAATTCATGTAATGCATCAAAAGTCTCAATTTACATTTATTTTGATATTTATAATATCAATTATTTTAATCTTTCATTAATAAGGTAATTACTGTATAATCATTGTGTCATGAATAAATTTAATTATTTAATGTCTAAAAACAATAAATAAAATACCATTATGTATGAAATATATTTATATTTCTACTGAATATTTATATTCTAACTTAACTTATGTATAACCCTATATTAAAAATGGTTAATTATTAAACATTGAATTTAACTATTCTTTAAATAAAATAATAATAAATGTCCTAATCAAATCAAATTGGATCAAAGATATCCTATTTTATTTATAAGTATGATTTTGGTCTAAATACACTTATCCAATAGAATTAGGACATGTTTTAGGGTAATTATAATATCATTTTTACCTTTAATTACCCTATTTACTTTTTACTGTGGTAAATGAAATTCAAAAAATATTATTCACCAAAAATTATTTTCATCCTATTGAACCACATATTACTTATTGATGTAAACCATGTCTCTAAGATTTTTGAAATTCAATTTACATAATCAGTAAAATTACGTTTTATTCAAATTTGCAAATGTGTTGAGAAGGTGGGTAAAAAAAGTTAAAAAATTCAATAAAATTTTATACATCTGATATTATTATAAAATGACTCAAATGAATTAAATTGAACAAATATAGGTATTATTTATATATTTTGACTTTAAAATAAATTTAAATAAAATAATATTTATTTAAATAAAAGTCGTTTTTAAACAATAACGTAGTGTTTTCACTATTCATCAAAAATTGAATGTTTTCAGAAAAATACCAAAAATTCAACCTAATATATTTTTGATATTATGAATCCAAAAATGATGTCTACTTTTCAAATTCAAAACATATGAGTTGCATTGATTAATTTAAAATTAATTTCTGTTGTCAAAACCAAAAAGTGTGTTTTTAAGAAGTAAAAACTATCGAAAGATTGACATGTGTTTATGTACAATTTAAAAGTGAAATTACATCCAATGACAAAAATTATAGTAAATGATATAAATATAATATAATTATACTTTAAAACCACTCAAATGAATAATTTAACACCATAAATTATTTCAATTAAAAAAAATTGTTTTTAATTAAAATTTAGTATTTTTCACTATTCATCAAAATATGAAAGTTATCAGAAAAGTACCAAAAATTTATCCAAAATAAATTTTTATGTCCCTCTTCTAAATAGAATTTAATTTCATTAAATTGAATATATAAAAGTATCAAATATTGGATTTAAAAATGACTTCCATTAAAAGGTGGTAAAATTACATTTTTTGAAAAAAAAATCTTTTATCGGAAAAAAATGAATTTGTTCTTATATTATGTCTAAGAAACACATAATATGGATTATAAAATTATATGGAGTATATAAAATTAAAAATTTCGTTAATACAATTCATAACTGCTTTTTGAACAGCTGGTTTGGCAATTCGTGGTTCAGTCAAACTCAGTGGTGTGTGTAGCACGAGCTATTGAATTACTTTAAAGAGATAATGTACTATGAAATATTTGGGTGTTACATGAATCATTCCATATAACATGATGTGGTATGGAAGTGTATTTGGATTTGGATTCATCAATCTACCTATAAATACAGGAACATAATTATGTTGTTGTTTCATGTCACATAAAATTATTACGCTATATTTAAAATACATACTAACTTTTTTCAAGTGAATCTTACCCCATCATTGCTTTATAGTAGGGGTATGTTGGTTTAACTACTTGTTACGTATTTTCTGCACTCATTTTTTATTTCATAAATAATAAATTATCAATCAAAATGATGAATACACATATTTTCAAATAATGTATTACCAACCACAATGTACCTGAAAAGGTATCTCTATATAAAAACCAGAAAAGGAATACCATGATGCTTGAATTATAAGGTGTTTATACATAAGAAGTGGGAGCATTTTTATTTTACCTTTCATATATTTAAGATGAAATCTCATTATAATTGTTAAAAATCATCTATTAATCCTTACAATAAGAATTAATATATATTTCTTGTGGGAGTTATCTACTATAAATGAACTTCTCAAGGGATTCTGAAGAGTAATTCAATGCTTCATTATTTTATTTTTTAGTAAAATAAAGAAAGGTTATCATAAATTTAACATAATCGCTTCCCATATTAGTCCCATAAGAAAAGGTAAAAAATGGTTCCATGAATATACAACAATTGGAACACATTATTGAGTGATGAGCCGAATGTAAATACTAAACATAGCCTTGTTGGGGTTCACATGATAGTTGCATGCATTCCATTTGATCTTGAGTTTGATAACTTTTCTTCTCACATTAATAATTCTTTCCAACATTGTCACACTACGATGCTCCTTTTTTCTACAGCATCGGTTCTTCACCATCTACCATTTCCTCATATTCAGCATCATTAATATGTTGTTCCTTTCAATTGGTAGCATCAGCATATGCAGAAGGTTGTTATTCCTTTTCACTGGGAACAATAGCAGGTTGAAAACCCTATTTTTCCTTAGGATTGGGAGCATCATCACATGTAGAAGTCATTATCTATAGAAGTTTTTTCATATTTAATTTAGATTACAAAAAATAAAAAATTGAACTTATAATAAAATTAGTTAACTAAATATAAAAAATATATAACCTGATTAGTAAACTATATTTTAAAAATATTCAAGTTAATGGACCCCTCTATCGAGTATCTAAATCCCTTCATTGTGGTCTCCTTTGACTTAAAAAACCTCATTTAAATTTGGGACACTATTAAGTTATTGTGATGTCCCAATGAAAGGGTCCTCCTTAGTTTAAATTTCATCTGACCCTTCATTAGTTTTAGTCGATAACAGAACAATTGACCACTTTCAGTTTGTTGGATATAGAATATAAAATACATGTATTGTATGTGATGCCATTGTAATTGGTTCATCATTTTACCCTTACTTAATAAAATCCACTTTCATGAATATCAATTCTTCTATTTTAATAGCACTCCTATTATCAACCCACTTATATTGAAAAAACATGACTTGGAATGTGGTATAATCCAACTCCCATATTTGTTTTATGATTCTAAAGTATGAAATATTTACATAAATTGGATTTATTTCCTTAGTACCAAAAACATGTATCTCTTCATCCACAAGTGTAACTCCACTATTTTTCATGGTACTATCTTCATCATGTTAATTTTTATAGAACATATAACAATTAATTACATAACCATTTTAAGATAATATATTCTCACTTAGTCCTCTAGTTATCCCTTGGAGTCATTCTGAAATTGAATCTGGATTTTTATTTTACTTCTTAAAAATATGGTCTCAAAACCATCCTATTAAATTTTTATTATGTGTATTTGATATCTATATTTCATCCCTTGATGGATTCAAATGCCTAATAATTTATTTGTGGGTTTCAATATACAGGGTAACCTCTAAACTGTTATACAAAACATAAGGGTGGTCCTACTTTAGTTCTCTAATATTGATTGCGAAAACATCTATTCTAGAAATTCATTCACCCCATAAGCCACACATTGTTATGAGATTTTAGTAGACCAATGGTTTCTACACCAGATAGGTAGTTGGTATAGAATTCAACATATTTCACAAAAATATTACTCTATAATACAACCCACTGGCCGACTTCAATTTTTTACATACCCTTTCAAAATATTCATATAATTTTAAATGGGGTACATATATATATAATGTACAGGACCATATAGTCTACTCTCTCTAACCAGTTGAACCATCAAGTGAACCATCAAATAAAATAATGTTGGAAATAAGAATATTTCTAATTCACATAATATGACAACAATTTCCTTTTCCATAGTTTGACATTTTATCAGGTCTGTAACTTTGTTGTATATAGCTTTGAATATGAAATAGATCTTCATTAATGTTTGATGGGCATTCTGGGGGAAAATGAAATTATTTCTATGGGAATTAGATCTTTCATCAAAACACAAAAGTCAAGTGATTTTAGACCCTTTAATTTTAAATCATTCATAGACATGATATTCGGGATATTCGTTGTGTAGGATCAAAATAATGATGTAGATGCTCAATTACAAGAGGGGGTGAATTGTAACTTTAAAAAATTTCATTTTTTAACCTTAAGAAAAACTATGTTTAGTAAATTTAAATAAATTAAATTCACAAGACCTCTTTTAGTTCTACTTAAATAAACTTTATATCTTGCATAAATATGGTTATAGAAATGAAACATAAGAAAATTTTACAAGGAAAAGATTTTACATTAAATCATATAGAATCATACTTATCATAGTATACAAAAGTATAAGGAAGTATAAAAAGGTTATACTTTCTTCCTTTATCAAAATACAGCAGAAATAAACTTGAAACAAAATAAGTAAGATGTATGAAATATTTTAACCCAAAGAGTAGGGTATCCAACAACCTTGGATAAAGGTCCCTTGATTTATACTTTCAAGAAAGTATGTCTTACCCTCACCAGGGTAAGGCCTCAATAGGAATATCGGATTTTTTCTTCCTATCCCTACAAGACCTTGATCATTAAGGTAGTCAGAACCTCTGTCTTCCTATCTCTAGAATCCCTCAAACTTTAAGGTATTTCGCACCTCTATCTTCCTATCCCTGGAAGCCCTTGATTTTACTTAGCAACAATCAAAGTTTCAAAAATAAATCTGAACAAGATATTCAGAACCACACAAAGCATGAGAGTCCCTCTCTTTATAAATCACTTCAACAACATGTAATCTCTAGAGTGATGGAACCATTATTGGGCTCATTCAAATGAGCTTCTATTTATAGACACTTCTCTAACCATAATCTCCCTCCTCCAACAGTCATATTTTTTCTTGAATCTTAGAGGGACCTGTACACGTGCCACTCAAACAAAGGTTATAAACAAATTGTACGAAAATGTTTCATAATACGTGTAAGGAAAAATAAGTTATTTAACCAAATTAATTTTTTGGATTCTAGGAAAAATAATTTTCGATGTCTTAAAAATAAACATTCAGAGTCTATAAGACATGGATATTCAGATTCTATTTTACAAAGAATTGAAATATGAATTCTATATATTTCGGAGTCTGGATTCCCATGAATTCAGAATATTAATTCTAAGGAATTTGGAGCCTGAATTTTGATGAATTCGGAGTCTGAATTCTGGGGAATTTGAAGTCTAAATTATGAGGACTTCAGAGTCTGAATTCTAAGGAATTCGGGGTCTTAATTCTAAGGAATTTGGACTCTAAATTATGAAGAATTTGGAGTCTGAATTCTGAGAAATTTATGGTGGGAATTATGAGGAATTTAGAAACTTATTTTCAGAGAATTAGGAACCTGAATTTCATAGAATTTGGAATATGAATTTCAATGAATTTGGAACCTGAATTTTAGAGAATTTAGAATCTAAATTTTAGATAATTCAGAATCTAAATTTCAGAGAATTTGGAATCTGAATTTCAGAGAATTCAGAATCTGAATTTCATAGAATTTAGAATTTGAATGTGGAAAATTCGGAATCTTTATTTCAGATAATTCAGAATCTGAATTTTAGAGAATTCGGAATCTAAATTCAGAACCTGAATTTCCAATAATTCCGAATCTGAAAATAGAATACTCTATATCTAAGTATTTATAGTATTAAGAGGTTTTATATGTGAAACCAATTTTTAGAATTATTAATAAAATTATTTAGATTTAGAGAGACTATAAAATGAAAAATGAAAACATAGGTAATTATAAAAAAATTCCTTAGAGAAGGAAAATTTTCCTTATGAAGATAATCCTTAGGGAAAATATAATTTTCCCTAAGATAGAGTGTTTGAGATTTTCAAAACATAGAGGAATGGAAAAATAATAAGGGAACCTTATTGAATTAACAATCTCCCCCTTTTTGGAAAGCACAAACATCATTATGAAATATAATATAAGGACTTCGAATTTTTTTTATGAACATGAAAAAAAAAACTTTTCTACCATTACTTATGAATTGTGGTGAATATGACTAACTCCCCCTTAGGTTTTAAAATCCCAAAGTATTTAATTCTCAACTTCATGAAAGATATTTTACTTTTTCTTGCATAAGTAAATTTTCATCAATAAGAACTCCCCCTTAGATTTACTCCCCCTTACTTAGGGAATTTTCTTCTTTACTTAGTATTCTTTTTATCATTCCTTTCTCCCCCTTTGTGATTTTCAAAAAGGAATAAAGAGGATAGAAAAAATGGTACCTGAAATATTAGTACTATACAACAAAACATATGAAGGAAAACCAAAATTTCATTATGATTGAAAGAATTTATACAAGAAAATACCACAAAAGATCATATTTGGAAAAAAAACATCCTTCTTTTTCCTTCGGCAATAACTTCTTCATGATGGTATTCATCTTTTTAACCTTCTTATGATCCTCATCAAAATTCTTGAGCATCTAATCTTGATCCCCATTTTTCTTCTCCAAGTCTTTGATATTTTCTTCATGAGCCTTAAAAAAATCTTCTTGAGCCTTAAAAAGTTCTTCTTGCATACTGAACTTTTCTTAGAACTCAATTCTAAGATCTCTTTCCCTTTTCTAATTAAAAAAACTAAATTAAGCTTCCCATTTAGATCATTGACTTCCTGCTTCTGGGTTGTTTTTTTGAGACTTGGATTCTCCTCAAAAAATTTAGTAAGATCTTTGAACTTTCCATCTTCAGTGTCAAAATCATCCTTCACACTATCTTGAAAATCATCAAGGATTCTTATCTCTTCAATTTTATTCTTTGACCACTTGGTAATTTCCTTGCATGACCCCCCATGATCATCATACCCGATATAGAAATATTTAAAATCAGCCTCAATCCTGACAAACTTATCCATAATCATGGAAACTGAATCCTATTTCTGGTTAATCTAGTGTTGAATTATATGGTACCTTGAGTCTATACTTAGAAACAAGGGAATTGTATCAACCAACTTCTTCAACGATTTTACCACAAAGTCATGTCACAGAGAATATGATTCTGAATCATATTGTTTGTTTGGTGAGGATTCTTTCTCTATCTCTTTAGCTTTTCTATTTGATGACCACCCAACATCTTTCTTTGCCACCAAGGCTTTCCTCAGTGTATCAACCAACTTTTGTTTTCCCTTATTAGCTCTCGGAATGATCTCTACTGCTTTTGGCGACTCATGTTCACTATCTAATAGTTGAACTATTTTATCTTCTTCAATATTTTCTTTTTCAGTGTCTGCCACAAGATCTTCTAGTTGAAAAAAATCATGGTTACTACATTCATGACCGTATGGTTTATTCACTTGTTCCTTCTCATCATCCTCTTTTCCTTGTGAAAGAATTTTGGTTGACTCATCTTTAAAAGTTCAGATTGACAGCTTTTTAGAAGGACTCTCCTTCTCATGGTATTCTTCCACTTGTCTTATCATATCATCGGTATCATCACTTTATTCTTCTTCTTCTTCTTCGACTTCCTCTTCTTGAACTATTTTATTCATCAGGTTCCGGAATCACCATCTTCTTTCCCAGAGTCACTGGGAGTGATTCTTGCAAAAATTATTCATGTACCTGGACTTATTCAGAATCTTTTTCAGTAGCCTTGAGAAGACATTGAAAAATCTTAGCTTTAGACGTCTTCTTCTTTTTCTTATTTTATTTTTCTTGATTCTCATGCTCCTCAGTATCCTTAATCTTTAGGGATTTTTCTTCAACAGGGTCCTAGACATAACTAGGCTCCCCTTCCTATTTTTCTTTCCTTCTCTCCATTTGTAAACAACTTCATCTGGATAAGTCTTTTTCTTCTTAGGATTTGGAGTTGCTGATTGAGTTTTCTAAATTGCATGAGTTTTTTCTTTCACTTCTGGTTCCTTCACCTTTATCTTCTTCCCACCTTTCTTAGAAGTCTCATCCACTTTAGGTTTCTTTGATAAGGATTTTATTTTAGCTTCAGATAAATCATAAAATTCTCTGGATTCACTATTGAATCCAACCTTCATCCTTCTGAGGGTATCATCACTAAGCAAAATGACCTTGAAATTCTGTAGCTTAGAACTACATGGGATTTTGAAATAATCAATACAAAGCACAATTATCTCGGAGATAATAACCAGATACATAATGATCTGAGATTTTAGTGTCTCATTCTTGATATTCATAACTGTAATAAAAACATAATTTACCAAATTTATCTTTCTGATATTTACTAAGAAATCCAGAATATAGATATCACTCTTCTTTAGGGAATCCTCATCACCTTTTCTTAGAATGAGAAATCCTTGAACCCATAAATCTAAGATCCAAATTTTTTTATAAAGATGATTAATATCTAGAGTCTTCACCATTGGTAGACCAAGGAATTCTATGGATTTCTCCATATCAAAATATCTTGAAACAACTGGTAGCTTGTGGGTACATAACTCGTCTTCTTTCTCATACAGAATTACAATTAAGTTTGCATCCTTACTGTAATAAAGAGAATAGGTTTTTCCATAACTCTTAAATGAAAACTTGTCTCTTCCTTCTTCATTAAATAAACTTATGGATTCATAGAATTCTACCAGCAACTCCGGATAAACCGGATCATGTTCCTTCAGTTTGGATTTAAATAATATCTCCCAGCCATCCAACTTGATATTCATTTAAAAAAAATATCATACTTAGCAAGGAATTTCAGATCTACTAACCTTTATATATAGATATTCCACTTATAAATTTCCTTGACTGACGACATTTGTTTCTATGGAGAATCTTCCAAAGGCATTCAGAATTAGGAAAACCTAGAAATTCGGAACGGGCCTTAAGTAGAGGAGCAGAGTTTCAGCATGCCAAGGCTTTAAAAACCGATGTGAGACAACCATCAGGGGTGTTTATATAGGCATTTTAGTTGATGGTTCATCTTCCCAAAAATATCCAATGGTGGAAACATGCTTGATCAGATCTAATGGTTGAGATGATATCCAAAGAAGGAATTGGGTAGGTTCCGATTTTTTGAGGTTTTTAAAATGAAAATTCGAATTTAAGGAAAAGTGAATCTGGAAAATTTTCTTAAAAAAGATGAAAACGCCAACATGTAAAAAATTGATTACCAAAAATTAAGAAAGGAAACACACCTTCTGGAATGCTAAGAAAATTATCATTAATAAATAAAATTCTTCTTAAAGAACTTTAGATTCTAGAAAATTTTCTTAAGGAAATTTTTTTGAAATTGAATGCTTTTAGACTATGTAAAATAAATTTGACTGCAAAAAAATTTCACTAAAAAAATTTTGATTACTAAATAAATTATTAAGAAAAATTTGACTATGAAAATTTTGATTAAGAACATTTTTTACTAAGAAAATTTTGATTAATAAAATTTTTGACTAACAAGAAAATGTAACACCCCTATGAAAAATAGTTTCTTACTGTAAGGAGATATGTTTCAACAATAAGTTAATATGGAAGATTACCTTATGGTTATCATTCCTAGATTATGTTTAATGTATTCAAATAAATAGGATGGTAATGATTTTGTGAAAATATCATCATGTTGATCTTGCATTCTGATAAACTAAAGAATAATATCTCCTTTTAGTGTGTGATCCCTAAGAAAGTAATGCCTAATATCTATGTGTTTTGAATGAGTGGTGTATAGGGTTTTTACTTAGGGCAATGATACTAGTGTTATCACACAATATCTTTTTTTGGGTAGAACACACACCATATTCTATGAGTGTGTGTTGCATCCACAACACTTGAGCACAAAAGCTTATAGCTACAACAAATTTAGCTTTAATAGTGGAAAGTGCTACTGAGTGTTTCTTTTTTCAAGACCAATAAACTAATGAATATCCTAATAAATGACAATTTTTGGATGTTGTTTTCCTATCCATTCTATATCCACCAAAATCAGCATCTGAAAAAAAAATTAAAACAAAATCATTTCTAGAAGTATAAAAGATTCATAAATCCATGGTTCCCTTTAAATAGAAAAAAATTATTTTCACTACTTTTAAATGATATTCCTTAAGATTGGATTGATATCTTGCACATAAGCATATTAAAACATTAAATCTGGACGACTAGTTATCAATTATAGTAAACATCCTATCATAACTCTAAATAATGTTTGATCTACTGGTTTCCCAACTTCACCAAGATCAACTGAATTTGAGGTACCAATAGGAGTACTTTTACTATTAGTGTTGCCATATCCATACCTTTTAAGAATATCTTTAACATACTTATGTTCAGATATATAATTTCTTTCTGGTTTTTAAGAAATTTGAAAACCTAGGAAAAATGTTAACTCACCCATCATACTCATTTCAAACTCATATTTCATTATATTTGAAAATTAATTGGTTAAATATTGCTGAGTTGAACCAAATATAATGTCATCAATATATATTTTAACAGTCAAAACATTTTTCTTATATTTATTTATAAAAAGAGTTGGATCAATATTACCCTTAACATAATTGTTTTGTAAGAAAAAACCTTGTATGTCTATCATACCAGGATCTACAGGATTGTTTAAGTCTATATAAATCTTTGGTAAGTTTAAAAACAGGTTCAGGATGTTTTTGGTCTTCAAAATTAGGGGTTTTTTCAACAAAAACTTCTTCTTGAACATATCCATTAAGGAAATCACATTTAACATCCATTGGAAAAATTTTGAAATTAAAGAATGATGCAACGGAAAGTAAAATATGAATAGATTCAATTATAGATACTGGAGAATAGGTTTATTTATAGTCTAATATTTCTTGTTGATTATAGCCTTTAGAAACTAATCTAGCCTTATTTCTTAAAATGATTCCATTTTCATCACACTTATTTATGAACACCCATTTTAATATGATAACATAAGTTTCCATAGGTCTTTCAACCAAGGTCCAGACTTTACTCCTTTCGATTTCATTTAGCTCATCTTGGATGGATTTAATCCAATCATCATCACCTAAAGATTCATCAGTTCTTTTTGGTTCTAATTGGGAAAGGAATTCTATATATTCTACTTCATTTCTTAAGGAACTTTTAGTCCTCACAGGTTGATTTACATCACCAATGATACTATCACTGGGATAATTCTTAAGAAACAACTGATTGGGATTTTGTAACTCTTGTTCATCAACATATGGTAGGAAATATTCCAGGGTAAATTCTTCTGAAATATTTTCTTGAACATTTTCCTTATTATAATGATCTTCTATAAAGGGTTGATAATCAGTTTTTGAAAACACATCTAAAGATCTAGGTTGAGGTTGTTTAAAAACAAAAGGATCAGTTTCATCAAATTTCACATGTATTTTTTCTTCAACAGTAAAAGTATTTTTATTAAAATCTCTATAAGCCTTAGAAGTTGTGGAGTAGCCTTGGAAAATTCCTTCATCGGATTTGGGTGAGAATTTATTCATATTATCTTTTGTATTCATAATGAATAATTTTAAACCAAATACCTTGAATAAGGAAAGTCTCGGTTTTCTACCATTCCACAATTCGTAGGGGGTTTTATTAAGAAATGGTCTAATTAAAACTCGATTTATTGTATAATAAGCAGTAATTACAGCTTCATCCCAAAAGTTTTTAGCTATAGAATATTCACACAACATGGTTCTAGTTATCTCTTGAGGAATTTTATTTCTTCTTTCAACAACACCATTTTTTTGAGGAGTTCTTAGAGCTGAGAATTTATGAGTAATGCCTTTTCTACTACAAAAAGTTTCAAAATCTGAATTTTGAAATTCTCCTCCTTGATTACTATGAATAGTTATCAATGGAAGGGTTTTCTCATTTTTGACTTAGGATCTAAAATTTTTTAAATAAGAAAAATCTTTATATTTATTTGTAAGAAAATAGATCCACATAAATCTAGTGTAATCATTAACTATGACAAATACATAATATTCTCCTCCAACACTTCCAGTTTTTGTTATACCAAAAAGATCCATATGAACCAACTATAATGTATAAGTAGTTGAGACTTCACTGATTTATTTAAAACATGATTTATGTTTCTTTCCATATTTACAAAGATCAAAAACATTTTAAGAATCAAATTTAAGCTCTAGTATATCTGTAACAAGTATTTTCTTAGATAGTTTACATAGGTTCCTAAGGTTATAGTGTCCTAACCTTTTATGACATAACCAAGATTGATATTCCATTACACGAAGACAGGGTAGATCTTGGCTCCTAAGGTCTTCTAATTTTAGTGTGTGTACATTCTCTTGCCTATGGGCAGAAAGAATAAACTCATCCTTGGAATAGTGTACTAATCACTTATCATTCCTAAAATTAAAAAGATAGCCTTCATCAAATAATTGAAGTATGCTAATGAGGTTTTGATTAATAACTTTAATAGATAAAACATTTGAAATCAAAGTTTTTTCAATAAGAACAATGTTGCCTATACCAATAATTTTTCCTTGATAATTATCTCCAAAAGTTCCTTTTTCTCCTTTCGACTTGATAATATTTTCAAAGAAGTTTTTATTACCACTCATATGTTGGTAAAATCTACTATCCATGTACCATGTATTGTAGTTGGTACTATCTTTATTTTCTTAAAAATAATAGTGTTAGACTTTCGGAATCTAAACTTTCTTGGTTCCAGAAATTTCCAAAAGCAAGATTTTAAGAATCCACATTTTCTTAGAAAAGTAAGCTTTATGAAAACCTAAAGACTATGTATAATTTAAAGAACAATTTTTTCCCAATGTCCACCACACTGAAATTTAGTGCAGAATGGAGCACTTTGAGGAAAAAAATAGTTATCACTAAAAATTGGTTTAGAATGAGTATAAATAAATCTAGAATTATTACTTAGAGGATGAATTTGGGAATACATCTTGTCAAAATTTTCCTTACCAGAGGTAATGTTTGAAAAAAAATTCCTCAAGGAAAATATTTCAGACTTTAGTTTTTTAACCAAGTTTTTATCCTCAAAAAAATTAGTTTTAGAATTAGAGTTAGTCTCTAAAATATTTTTTCTTAAAAATTAATTATTCAAGATCCTTAGAAAGTTTATCCTTATCAAAATTAACTTCCTAATGGTTTTTTGAAATACTTTTAAAATCATAAATTTTCTTATCATGATCTTTAGAAATATCTGATACCTCTTTAGATAAAATAGAAATTCTAGAATTTTCTTTATCAATCTTTTTCTTGAGTTTAGAATTTTCATTCTCAAGGAGTTTAGAAAACCTAGAAACATGTTCATAATAAGGTAATGTATTATCTTCATTAGTAGTAGATTCTTCATTTTAATACTTATAGTATTTATTATCATTATAATTATCAATCAATGATACCTTAGTGATAGATTCAGAATTGTGTACCTTGGACATTAGACAATGATTTTCAATGGGTAGCTTGGCTAGTAGACCAAGATTCTTCTGATCAGAAGATTCATACTCTGAGGATTCATCAGAAGAGTCACCACCACTAGCACTCCATGTGTTCTTGGATTTAAAAAAATTCTTAGATTTATCCATATAGTACTTCTTTCTACTCCTCTCAAAATACTTTTCCTTTCTATCCTTTTTCTTAATCATAGGACAGTCCGACCTAATATGCCCTGATCTTTTACATTCATAACAAGTGACTTCCTAATCTTTCTTGTCTTTTATTTCTTTATTATTATATCTATACTGAAAGTCTTTATTTCAAATTATCTTGTTCATCCTTTGATCAAGATTAGCTATCTCATTTCCAAAGTGTTGACTTTCACTAGATTCAGATAACACAGTAACTTTCTCTGACTTTGATCTTGTAACCCTTTCAGGAGTCTTGAATTTAGTAGTAGTAAAGGCTACACTTCCATTTCCATTCTTCTTCTTGTCCATATCAGCATCTCTTTTCATTCTTGTATCACATTGAATAAGAGTTCCAAAAATTTCATCATTAGTAATTTGGGATACTTTCCTATTCTCATCAATAGTTGTTCTCTTAGATTCCCAATCATTAGGAATGATATCTACAATCTTGTTTACAAGAGTTTCATCATCAAGACCTTTTTCACCAATAGATTGTTGGATGTTAACAATAGTCATAAACTTTTGTTTCTCCTTGCATATCGGTTCTCCATAATGAAATTGAAATCCATGATATTCTTCTCTAAGCATAGCACTTCTAGTTTCTATAACTTTGGATATACCGAAATTTCTAACTTTAAATTTCTTCCAAATATAGTTAGCAGCTTCACAAGAAGAAATATAACTATATATATTCTTGTTCATGGAACACAACAAAGTATTATGTACTTTTTTGTTTAGTTGATATTCTATATTTTCTAGATTGGTAAAGGTTTTAACTTCCTTTCCGGGAATCTTGTAATCTCCAGTAAGCATGAAAAAATTGTCCACTCTAGTGTTAATAACAAAAGTATTTATATGATCTCTCTAGTACTCCTAATAATTCCCATAAAATATAGGTGGTCTAGTTGGATTTAGATTTCCCATCAAACTGACATTCATTCCTACCATTCTAGAAGAAAATATCATTCCACAAAAACTTATTAATAGTAAATGTTTGTAAACCAAGATAAAAATTCCTAAGAAAAGAAAATATTAAGTACAATGAAAATATTAGCAAGAAAACTTATATGTGAATATAAGTATTTTAGAGATCACCTTTGATACCAATTGTAGGATTGAAATAATGACGTAGATGCTCAATTACAAGTTGGGGGTGAATTGTATATTTAAAAACATTCATTTTTTAACCTTAATGAAAAATATTTTTAACAATGTTAAACAAGATAAATTCACAAGACCTATTTTAGTTCTACTTAAAAAAAACTTTATAGGTTATGGAAATATGGTTCTAGAAATGAAACTTAAGAAATGTTTACAAGGAAAAGATTCTACCTTAAAGAATATATAATCTTACTTATCAGAGTATAAAAAAGTATAAGAAAGTATAATAAGGTTATACTTTATTTATTTATCCAAATACAGTGGAAATAAGATTGAAACAAAACAAGTAACAAGTATGAAATCTTTTAACATAAACAGTAGGGTATCCAACAACCTTGGATAAAGGTACATTGATTTATACTTTCAATAAATTCTGTCTTACCCACAAATGGGTAATCCCTCAATAGGAATTTTGGATTCTGTCTTACTATCCCCACAATCCCTTGATCATTAAGGTAGTCAGAACCTCTGTCTTCCTATTCCCGGAAGACCTCTAACATTAAGGTAGTTGGCACCTCTGTCTTCATATCCCTGGAAGTCCTCGATTGTACTCAGCAATAATCGGAGTCACATGAAGAAATCTGAAAAAGATGTTTAGAACCACACAAATCATGAGATTCTCTCTCTCTATAAATCACTTCAACAACATGCAATCTATATAGTGATGGAACCATTATTGGGATTCTTCAAATGATCTTCTATTTATAGGCACTTCTCCAATGGTCGGCTCCCTCCTCCAACAGTCATATTTTCTTTTGGAATCTCGGAGGGACATGTACATGTGTCTCTCAAACAACAGTTAGTTAGAAATAGATTGTATGACATTTTTTCATAATACGTGTAAGGAAAAAGAATTTGTTTAACCAAATTTATTTTTTGGAGCCTAGGAAAAATAAAGTTCAGAATCTAACAAAATAAACATTAAGATTCTATAAGACATGGATATTCAGATTCTGTTTTACAAAGAATTTGGAATCTGAATTCTATATATTTTGGAGTCTGAATTCCCATGAATTCAGAATCAGGATTCTGGGGAATTTAGATCAAAATTCTGAGGAATTCAAAGTCTGAATTATAAGGAATTCGGAGTCTGAATTATAAGGAATTTGGAGTCTGAATTATAAGGAATTCAGAGTCTGAATTATGATGAATTAGGAGTCTGAATTATAAGGAATTCAGAATCTGAATTATGAGGAATTCGGAGTCTGAATTCTAAGGAATTTGGAGTTTTAATTCTATGGAATTAAAAGTCATAATTATGAGGAATTCGGAACCTGAATTTTAGAGAATTTGGAACATGAGTTTCATAGAATTAAGAATCTGAATTTCAGAGAATTTAGAACCTGAATTTCAGAGAATTTGGAATCTGAATTTCAGGGAATTCAGAATCTGAATTTTAGAGAATTCGGAATATAAATTTCAGAGAATTTGGAATCTAAATTTCAGAGAATTTGGAATCTGAATTCAATAAATTCGGAATCTTAATTTTAGAGAATTCAGAATCTGAATTTTAGAGAATTCTGAATCTGAATTTAGAACCTGAATTTCAAAGAATTCGTAATCTGAAAACAGAATACTTTATATCTAAGTATTTATAGGATTCTGAGGTTTTAGATGTGAAACCTATTTTTATACTTAGTAATAAAATGAGTTATATTTAGAAAGAATATAAAATGAACAATGAAAAAATAGGTAAGTATAAAAAATTTCCTTAGAGAAGGAAAATTTTCCTTATGAAGATAATCCTTAGGGAAAATATAATTTTCCTTAAGATAGAGTGTTAGTGATTTTCAAAACATAGAGAAATGGAAATTCATAAGGTAACCTTATTGACTCAACATAATGAATACCTCTATAAAACCTTTACATAATTCAAAAAGTTGAAAAATATATATCTCTTCTTCTAGGATAGAGTGTATGCAGCTGGAGGAAGAAATAGTCATTTTTCACCCATCACTGGTTCTAACTCTTTCCATCTTCCCATGTTAATCTTGTCCAACCTAGCCTTAATTCCATCAATTGTTTTCCAAGTTCATTTAGTAATGTGATAATGACATTATAACATATATTTTTTTCAACATGCATAACATCAAGAAAATTTTTGACGTACAAAAATTTCAGTATGGTAATTCAATAAAAACTGATCTCTTTTTTCAACTATTTTTCATAAGGTTTTTTAAAAATGTTTTACCAAAATAAGTTTCTATATCATTTACCTTCTCCAATATTTGATCACCTATTAGTGGATATGTTGTTGTACTTTCTTCTGAACTTCCATCAAATGATGTCATACAATATCATTACTTATTTCATCGGGGTATAAATCAATGATATCCTAGAAACATAATCTTTGATGAATGTTTCAACCTAATTGACCATGTACCTTGTTTGAAAATGGGACACCATTGAGTTCATTTAATGTTATATCTTGATAAATTTCCATAAGAAGGAAATTAATTTGTCATCCCATACAAAATGGATCTCAATTTGAAATATTCATTTCTATAATCATCATACAACGTAACACCTTAATCCCATGATAATTTCAAATCTTCGATAAATGGGTCCAAATAAACATCAATATCATTACCTGGTTGTTTTGGTCCTGATATAATCATATATAACATAATTTATTTTTGTTTCATGCTTAACCATGATAGAAAGTTATAATTTACCAACATAACTGACCATGTACTCTGATTTCTTCTTTGAAAATAAAAAGGATTCACTCCATTTATAGATAATGCAAGACGAAGGATTCTCGTATCGTTTCCAAATTCAAGATACTCAAGATCAATATGCTTCCACTAAGGAGATTATATCAGGTGATAAAGTTTCCCATTTTTATTTCTTATATCTGTGTACCATGTAAATTATCTTAGTCTCCTCACATCCATATAGGCACCTCAACATTGTAATTATTGGAAATTACCATACAACGTTCTTATAACCAGATTCATCTTTCTTGTATTAAGAATCACCAAACTTTGGGCATTCTTTAAGTGATTTTTGTTCCTTGTGAAACATTATATAGTCATTTGCATAGGAATTTATTCTTTCAAAGATCATACCCCTTGAATGTAACATTCATTTAGAATAATATGTTCAACTTGGGAGCTCATTATCTTCTGAGAGTATATCATCAAGAGAAAAAATTAGTTCAGAAAAACTAGTGTCACTCCATAGATTGACAAATTTTAAAATATACACCTTTAGTGTGGATAAAAATTATTTATATTTAGTGAAACTGTCATACAATGGAATATTTTAACAAATTCTTAAATTCTCAAAAAATTATAGATAATCATGAAGTTAATCTTTAACTTTAATTTTCATTTACTCAATACGATCTTCATCATCATTCACACATGTAATCACATCCTCGATATGGTCTTCTTCATTGTCCACTCTTTCAATCATGTCAGATCATCCATAAAATGTAGTGTTATCTTATTCACTAGATACATTATATTTTTCCCCATGTTTATTCAACATTTATAACATTGATCTATTCCATTACTGATAAAGTGTTTTTTCAACACCTCTTCACTAATTATTCTTGAATAACAACATTATAAACATATTAAAAGGATTTAATAAGGTTTATATGCATGATATTTTGCAAACATGATGAACTCTTTCACCCTATCTTCATACTCTTTTGTCAAATTATTGGGATCTATCCATTATCTATTTATATATATCCTATTTGATTTAGTAATATTAATATTTAAGATATTAAATACATAAAAAATCGGTCATTCAAATAATTGGAACCCAACATTTTAATGTTTCAAATAATTTCATAATTCTTTGAAGGAAATGGGAAATTGAATTTAAGAAAATAATTACTTCGATGGTGGTAGGTTTTATCCTATGAATTCATCTAAAAGAGATAGGGGATGACTCTTGGGAAACAAAATGAAAAAATAACTATTTGTGAGATAAAATTGAGGAGTATTATATTTATTATTTCATTTGTTTACCTAAGACTCATACCCTTAGAAGCTAACACCAAATTAGAGAGAAGATGTAGTTGTGGAGGACCCCCCTAATTTAAACCATGCAGGTGATGTTGGATGAAAATTAGGTTTACAGATTTCAATGGGGTTAAAAATTAATTCACCTTTTGTGGGAGTGAGGTCATGATGGATATCCTACGAGTTGGATAGAGCCTTTCCATGGTTTAATTATCAATCTATATTATATTGAAGGTGAAGATAGTACTAAGTGAAGGATAAGGTTTACAGTGTTGGGTTATGGTCTCCTAAGATGGATAATTTCAATAATGGATTTACATGAGTATGATGAATCAATTGGAATTAAAAAAAATCCTATAGTTTTTGAATGGTTTTTGAGTTCAAGGAGGATAGATGATCGAGTAAACCTATATTTGAGCCAAAAAATGAGAAGGTTTCTTGTGATTTAAATTATTTTTGGTGAATGGTGATGTAGAGATTTTGACTATAAATTGAAATCAAAATGATTATAAGGAAGAAAACAGACTGATACTTGGATTTTAGAATTATAGAACTTAAATACTTTAAAAAAATCTACTCAAAAATAAAATAGAGTCTAGTTAGAAGCAGTTGGGAATCCACTTGAAGGATGAATTAAATCTACATATGTTTTCACATACTTTTTTCTTGGATCTGATGCCAGTGAACATGGTAGTAGTGTGATTTCAATAATTTGATTATATTTGAGGTAGTATATTGGATTTAGTGGAGGATTCCTTAAAATAAGGAACTAACCAAATAACACCAACACATTCCTCACCTTCCCTTAGGTTTGTCCCTTCTCTATCACCGTAATACTATGGTGTAGGTCTATAAACAAATAATTTGTTATTCCAATGACCGATCATTCATTTAACATTTAATATTTTAAGGTGGAAAATATAATAATATCATAATAAAATGTTGAGTGTGCTACAAAACTTTAATTACGATGGTTACCTTAGAATATAAATTTGGAATAGTATTCAGCTCAAGAATAATTTATGATCATGATTTTCATACCTTGTATGGTCAAGGAATGAGTAATGTAACTTTACACATTTCAAACCATGATTATTTATCCATATGTCTTAACTATATGAGCCTATTTTTATTCAATACATAAAAAACTACAATGGCATGTTTTTGTTATGTGTTTTCAATTTTAAACCCCATCTCTCATCCTTAAACACCCACTTGTTACCCAAAAACATTTTTGACTATTTTTACATTTTTATATGGGATTTTTTTGGGTTTCCCATCATAATTAAATAATTTTCTGTCATTATATATCGAGATAAATCTACATGATCTTAAAGGTAGGAAATTAAATATCTCCTTCATTCATTAAAATTGTATAAAAGTACATATATGTTATAAAATTATACACAAATTATAGAATTATATAGTTTTAAAAAATTTACAAAGGTATAAAATTATAATATATACAAGTAAAATTTATGAAAGTATAAAATAATAATAATTTATAAGTAGTAAAACTATAATTTTATATTAATTTTTAAATCTATAAACTATAAAAGTATAAATAATTAATAAAATTTTATATTTAAACTATATATGTAAATATGATATACTATAAAATTTATAAAAGTATATAATTTTATAAGTGAATAAAACTATAAAAGTATAAATATTTAACAAATATTTATTATTAAATTATATTATTATAATAAGATATACTATAAAATTTATAAAAGTATAGATATTTAAAATCATATAAAACTATAAAATTATAAACATGAAAAACATTGAATATGTCAGAAGTCATTTGTATACCATAAATATTTTGTGCTTCCTATAATAATTTTTTTCAAAAAAATCTTAGAGAGGGTCAATAGACTAATTATTAATGTTTTTCTTTATTAAATGCATATAAAATAATTTAATAGAAAAATGGTTGTTGTGAAAAAATTACTTTATTTAAAATAAAATGAGTTTTCTATGAATTATGGATAACTAAAATATATTCATTGTAATCGAACACTATATCATTAATAAAAAATTATAAAATAATAATATTATATATATTTAATGTCTATATTTCAAAATATCTATGAAATACTCTTTTACATAGAGAATGACATTTATAATGAACTGTATAAAATACATTAGTTCATTATAAATTAAAATATAAATTATATTTTTAATGATTTTCATTATTCAAATTTCATATTTAGTTTTATTGAGAAACCCCAAGCCATTTAACCAATCTAAACAATTTATTACATCACTATAATAGGATTTAGAAAAACAAAAAACCCTTTTTGATGGCCCCGTTCTCTCCTAGAGCGCTCTCTTGAGCAAACTTCTCCTCTTCTCCCTCGACTTCCTACCCCAGTGATGGAGTGATCTTCTAACCTATAATCTCTCAACAAGCTCCCAGGAGAAATCTACTTCTTTATTCCTAGGGTTTCATCCCCCGATGTTCTCTTTGGAGCCTCTTTTCAGCTTCCATCTTCATATTTCTTTTTCCTAGGTTTTCATTCCCTTGATATTTATTCCATTTTGTTTAGGGTTTTATCCTTGGACCCTTCTCTATTTTTCCCTTTAACCATTTCTTCCTTAGGTTTCAGCCTTGTGTTTGTTTGGGGTTTAAATCATGTTTTATTCTTCCTCATTCCATGGTGGTTTTGAGTTACATATCTGTTTCTATAAGATAATTTTGATTGTGAGGTGGTCTAAGTTTTTCATGTGAAGGTTCGTTGATGATTATTTTTGGTGATTGTGTTGGTGCTTTCTTGGTTACAACTTTCTTTGGAGGTTATGTTCGCTCATACTCCTCTGTAGCATATGGGTCCATAGTTCTCTTACTAGTCATTAAGGTGAGTTGGATTCCAAGAGGCTTTGGGTTGGGTTGTGAATTTTGGTGGGGGGTTCCAGGACACATGTCCTACTTTCAGAAAATAGTGGGGTCTTAGTTTGGTTTTTTGGCATCAGAGAGGATCACAACTCTCTCTAGTGGCTACTTTCTACTCTTACTCTTCTCTAGATTTGTGTTCATCTCTCCTCCCTGGGTCAGTGTGGAGAAGTGTTTTCATAGGAGATTTGGGAGGTGTTGTATGAGTGGATTTGGCATTCCATGAGTCATGATCCATGCTCAATGGTATTTCAACAGTGAATTAATTGGTGGTGGAAATTTGGATTTGATTACAGTCTCTATGTGGGAGGTGATGACGGTGTCTATTTCAGGAAGCAACGGTGTTGCAGGCAGTGGATGTCGGAGAGGCTGAGGCTGATGAGCCGATGAGGGTGATGACCTTGGTGATGTGATGACATGATGGAAATGATGGTGTTTTTTCGGCGATGTGATGATGAAGGTGAAGTGATTAATGGTTGGTTTCTCGAACGGCACACCACGAAATGTGTCCCGATATCAGTTTGATGGTTTTTGAATTTGAAATTTGAAAAATTACCAAGTGCGGTTCTTGAACTATGATGTGGGAAGGAGGTGTTTTATTTTATTGATGGGTTGAGTCTGGTGGTTTTATGTTAAATTTCACACGTACCCCTTAAAAGTTTCATTAGAAAAAACAAAAAATATGGATTGTGGATGAAAAACACAAACCCTCTTGTCTCATAAACCACACAACACAAAATCACATCACCACACCAAAGCATGACCATAGAACAACCATATCATTTCCTCCCCAAGGAAAAAACGCATACCAACCACATCATCACTCTCCCACTCACACTAACCAGTGCTACCCCACAACATGGAAACATACCAACCATATGATCCCCCACATCACAAATTCACATTTTATCCCCACATTATCACCTCAAATAACTCATTAACCCACACTACACCCAAGTATCATCAAAATGTAGACCAACTCAAACCAAAAATGAAAAACCCACCCCCGTAGTGGATCCTTGGAAGAAGAATGGATGAAAAAAACTAAGTATAATGTAATCCCTTAATTACCACTTGTCACCAATGGGTATCCATTGGAACCAACAGTTCAAAGAAGGATTAAGAGGTATGAAATCTCTCCCAAAAATTCTTAGGGTTTTGTAGAAAATGAGATAATGGAAGGGGATCTGAATGAATTAATATCAGAAAAAACAAATTATTTTAACTTGATTTGAAGTTAGTGCGCTGAGAAAGGTAAGATAAGATAAGGAGGAGCAGGACATTCAAAAATACAACAAGGATGAGAGCTATTCATTCAGTTCTTCAAGAAGAAGAGATTCGGTGAAGGCAAGTTCTGACTAGAAAAAATACTATTTTCAAAGGTGAAAAGAAGATAAATCTTCACATAGCTTATATTTGGAGAGCTTGACTCATCAATAATGTGGATTGGAAATAACAGTATGGTCTAGCAATAGATCTCTAGTTCCAGGAAAGATTGAGGTGTGAGTGGTGGCAGGGTTCTATTAGGGTTCAATTTGTGAGAACATGAAAGGCTTTTATCAGTGCTTCCTAAAAATTGTTGATAAAGATACCCATTTATTAGTTCTAAGAAACACTGATAAAGGTCTAATATTAAAAATTTATATATATTTTTATATATTTTTACAAAATTATATATATAATAAATAAATATAAATATATTTATTTATAATTAAAATTATAGATAAATATGTATATATTTATTTATTTATTATTAATTTATATTATAGATATATTATTAAATTATTTATAATTATATATATAATAAATATATTTATATATATTTATATATATTTATAAATATTTTTTATATATTTATTAATATATTTATATAATTATATATATTTATAAAATTATATATATGATAAATATATTTATTATAATTTCATAATTATTGAAATATATACATATATATACTTATAATTGTAATTATAAATAAATAATTATTTATTTATTTCTAATTATAATTATAAATAAATATATTTATATATATTTGTATATGATTATATATATATATATATTAATTAATATATATATATATATATGAAATTATAATAAATGTATTTATTGTAATTTTATAATTATTTAAATATATATATAATTAAAATTAAAAATATATATATTTACTTATAATTATAATTATAAATAAATATATTTATAAATATTTGTATATAATTATATATATATATATATTAGGTGTTTGGGGGTACAATTACATTTAAACAGACACACAGCTCACACACAGGCCGAAAAGGTAGTCCATAGCCCCCCCCTAGGGATAGCCCACTTGTCATGCCTTATTTATTCAATATGTGGCCCATATGCCCAGTAAGCATGAAATTGCATTACAAGGCCCTGAAAGCCCATAACTTTTACCCAAAGGACCTTCGGTAAAGTAATCATACCTACTAAAGTATTGATCATAAAAAAAGAGTAATCACATATGTGGAAGTATGAATAATAAAGGTGTCAATGTATAAAATAACATTCATGAGTCATTGTAACGTCTCGGATCTACGTGTTGCTCAACTGGTGCCCCGTTCCTAGTTAGCCACATGGTATCAAATGCATTTTCCCAAATTCCAGATGCTACCGACTAGCAGCGAGGGCCTATGGTGTGATAGTGGAGAAACTATGCCCTTATTGGCAGAGTGTAACACAACGGAATAATAATATACAATAGAAAAAGTAGTGAGCATTGTTTAACTAAAATAAATCATAGAAGACTAATAAGATAAATAACTAAGCATCATTCCATACAAAAGATTATACAGCTTGTCACATGTTCTAGAAAAGAAGCCAAACAATTACACTATAGTAATACACAATATATGTCTCAAAAGCACAGAAAAACAAAAGGAGACTATAAAGAATCGCAAACCTCAGCTCATTCCCATGCTCTCTCCTTCCTTAGCAGTATATCAAGTTCCTGTAGTAGGGCACTTTCCCTGATGAACACCTGCAATCATATAATCTGTTTGGGCCCAAAATCATGACCCAAACAGGGTGTGAGACTTAATCCCAATAGGAAACAACCAAAGGTTTGTTCCAATATATTATTGAATATATAACATATAGTGTACAATAATGAAATTAGTAAACAGTAGCTACTCAAAATTAATCATAACAGATGTCTCAGAAGATGATGGTAAACAGGTATAAGTGAAGACTGAATCCAAGATTGTGCTTTGGCTTGGTAGATGTGTCATAATGCATCCATTTCACTATTCAAGTTCTGTGAATTATATACAGTCTCGAGATCCAACCAAGGCCTGACAAATCCCCATATAGAATTAATCGTCAACTCGTGAAATAATAACCATTTAATCATTTTCCAATATAGCCCGACCTCGGTATCCCTCAATGGATCCTAGGTTCACTTGACATTTTAAAATAAGACTCAATGAGCCTAACCACCCTATTCATGGATCTCTCATGGCCTTTACATAATGAACCTCTTAATCTCATCCATTAGATTTTAACCAAGAAAATGGTTCACCCAAGGTATATATTATGCAATTATTCACATGAGCTCGACCTTGTCTTTTTACCGAGATAGTGGCTCACCCACAGCTAATTACCCCTTTTTATCATTTAATTAAATTTGAAATTCAATCTCAGAAGAAAGACATGTTAATTAAAATATCACAAGGATTTAACATAAACAACTCATGTGGGCACAGTTTACATAATAACCAGCACATGTAAATTAAACTATTACATGGAAAAACAAGGATAACTCACATGGGAAAACATATAACAAGCATATTATGCAATTTAAAAAAAATACAAGGCTTAAAAAAATAAGTGCCTCATGTGGGAAATTCATATAATGAGAAAAATATTTTTAACATCCCAAGAATGGGAATTTAAGTCAAGCCTCATAGGCATTCTCATCCAAAAGACCATCCAAGGGAAACACACCCATGGGGTGGCCCTAAATCCAGGTTCACAACCCTAAACATGCTTTCAAATCATCAAATTAATTACCTAATCATCACTAGGAAATAACAAGGTTCATTACTCAATCATGAGACACCCTAAAAGTGGGTGTGTGATACTCCTCCATATATAAACATCAAGATAATTCATGAAAGGCACAAGACCACCTACCTCATACTCGTATGACTCTCCTCATCCAATGTTGGGAACTAATTCTCCCTAGAATGGAGTAGATCTACCAAATGGGTATAAATTATTAACCTTATATAACTATATTGAGAGAATAAATCCATAAGAAATTCTAAAGAGGAATTTATATCTCACCCAGGGGAATCCAACACATCTGACAGTGTTCGAATCGGAGATCGGATGACGAAACAGGAGGAAAAATACCAATCAGATCTCTTAGGTGTGTTGTTAGTTGAAGTGGGTCTATTTCTGTCCTTCTGGAAAAATTAAGTACTACCTGAATTATTAATCAATTAAAAAAATTACATGGTGTCTACTAGATATTACACACCATGTTCGTATAGATTTATGGCTCGACCGTTACGTGGCGGTGGACTGGGATTACATGGCGTGTAACCTTACAAACACGGTGTGTACCTATAAGTACATGGTGTGTAGTTCCCAGTCACATTGTGAAATAGGCCTACATCCAACCCCTATGATTATTTTACCCCATTTTCTTATGTAAAAACTGAAAAATTAAAGATCCATACCTCAATGGAAGAACTGGGTTCTTAAAAAACTCCCCCTTAAACCAATTTGTTCGTGAGTTGCTCTTCCAAGGGTGGTGAAGAAATATCTAAGAACAACTCTGGCCACTGTGATCATACATCAGACTCCATCTCCCATGTATCAACTTTCACTAGGTTTTTCTTCCATAGAACTCGTACCAAATGAATAGATTGGCCATATATAACCTTCGTTCTATGATCTACAATACGAATGGGATGCTGCTCAAAGGATGCATCCTCCTTCTACTCCACTTCATTGGGATGAATGGTTTGAGACGGGTCTGAAAATTAATGTCGCAACTGAGAAACATGGAAGACTTCATGAATATCCCCATACCTCTGAGGTAACTACAATCGATAGATAACTAACCCGATCCTCTCCAGAATCTCAAATGGGCTGACGTATCTCAGTGAAAGCTTACCCTGTCTCATGATTCTCTTATGTCCCAACCTTGTTGCAACACACAAGAAAACTCAATCCCCAACCTCAAACTCTAGAGGTCATTTGTAGTTATCAAAATAAGATTTATATTGAGACTTCATAGGATCCATCTGCTCTTGAATTAGCTGGACTAGCTCGGAAGTCTCAGGCACGAGACATGGTCCTAGTAAAGTTGCGTCACTCGCCTCCAATTAGCATAGGGGTGATCGGCATATCCTACCATATAAAGCCTCATAAGGTTCCATCTCTATAGTTTCTTGGAAACTGTTATTGTAGGAAAATTTAACTATGGGAATATTCTTCTTCTACGATCCCTGAATGTCTAGGGTGCATTCTCGCAACATGTCCTCCAGCACCTGTATTGTACGCTCTAACTAGTTATTAGTATGAGGGTGGTATGTTGTTCTCAAAAGCACCTATGTACCCAATTCCCTATGAAAAATCTGCCAGAAATGAGACATAAAGTAGATGCCCCAATCTGAAATGATAGAATGAGGGACCTCATGAAGTCGTACCACCTCACAAATATACATCTTCCCAAGCTCATCAACACGGAAGGTCTCCTTGATTGGAAAGAAGTGAGAAACCTTCAAAAGTCTATCAACCCCCACCCACATTGTATCATTACCTTAGGGTGACCTTGATAAGCCCGTCATGAAATCCATCACGACATTATCCCATTTTCACTCCAGAATAGGTAATTACTATAAAAGCCAAGTTGGTCACTGATTTTTTGCCTTCATCTGCTGATAGGTGGAACATCGTGTAATAAAACCAACCACCTATCTCTTTATACCCAGGCACCAATACTAATGGCGCAATTCATGATGCATCTTGGTAAATCTGGGATGCACTACCCAATATGAAGCATGAATATCCCACATTAACTCCTCACGTATGTCCACTGGAACCCAAACATGTCCATGGATCCATAAGATCTCATCATCACGTACCGTCTAACTAGGAGGTGGATCCTCACCTTCTAGACTCCCCCATAGGACTATGACCTCATAATATGATTGTTGTCTCCTCCTAACTCTTTCTAGGAGGGTAGAATTCACAAATAAATAATAAAGAAAAGAATGTTCCTAACTGTCATGCACCTCCAAGTGCATCTCATAGAACAACACCATAAGCTTCCACTCACAACTAGCCTCTTTCACTGCCTATATTTGTGTCCTCTTTCTTAGTGAATTAGCTAGTTCATTTCCATTCCCAACTGTGTAGGAAAGCTCAAATATAAAATATTGAAGGTATTTTTCCCATCTTCACTGCCTCAGATTTAGATCACACAGAGTAAAGATGTACTTGAGACTTTTTTAGCCTGTGTACACCACAAAACACTCTCCCAACTAGTAATGTCTCCAAAATCATAAGTCATGAAAAACTATGGCTAAATCGAGCTCATGTGTCAGATAGTTCCTCTCATGTGGACTCAACTTCTGAGACCTATACGTAATAACTTGATCCCCCTGCATAAGCACTTCTCCTAGCCTGACACTTGATGCATCGCAGTACACAGTGTAACTCCTTCCCCACTCTGAAAATATCAGTATTGGTGCTGCTATTAATCTCCCTTTCAGCTCTGGAAAGGATATCTCGCAAGAAAATTACCATACATACTTCACACCCTTTTTGTTAAGCCCTTAATCGACACATCTAATCATGAGAAGTCCTATATGAAATGCCTATAGTAACCAACCATCCCTATAAAACTCCGCACCTCAAAGACGTTCTTGGGATTCTCCCAGGTAACTAATACCTTCACCTTCTCTAGGTCCACTGATACTCCTATCTCTAAGATAACTTGACCCATCAAATTAATATGATCCATCCAGAAGTGTCACTTTGAGATCTTATCATATAACTGATGCTCACTCGGTGTACTCAAAAATATATCAAGATGTGTGGCATGGTCATGTCAGTTATGAGAATATACCATGATATCATCCACAAAAACCACCACAAAATAATCAAATTAAGGATGGAGAACTTGATTCATTAGTTCCATAAAAACTATTGGCATGTTCATGATATTGAATGGCATAACCACATACTCATACAAACCATACCTACTACAAAACATGGTACGAGGTATGTCTAAAGATCGAACACATATCTGGTGATATCCAAACCTTATGTCGATTTTTGAGAACACCCAAGATCCTCAAAGATAGTAAAACAGGTCATGTATTTGTGGAAAGTGATATTAGTTTTTAACCATCAGTTGGTTTATTTTCTGATATTCCATGCATAGCCTAAGGGTACCATCCACCTTCATCACAAAAAGGACTGGCGAACCCCACAGAGAAGTATTGGTTCAAATAAACACCTTTGACTTTAAATCCTCAAACTACCTCTTGAGATCCTATAGCTCTGTCATAGCCATATTGTTAGAAGGAATGGATACTGATGCAGCTCATGGAACTAGCTTGATCAAGAACTCTACCTATCTCTATGGAGGTAACCCAGAAAATTCGTCTTGGAACACATCCATGAAATGATCAACCACTAGATAGAAACCTAACTGACATGTTCCATGGTCATTCAGATATAAACTAGCAATCTGTTCTATCATCCCACTCAACCCATGATGCTCGGGTCCATCTAGGCTTTCCTAAACATCTAACTCTCCCTTGTATAGAAATGATCTACCATCTAGTGATGTAAAACTCACCCTTTGGTGATAGAAATCAATAAAGTCTTGAAAGGATACTAACCATTACATTCTAAGTATGACATAAAATCCTATCATCTCTAATAAATATATATCCTAAATGAAGTGACACCCACCACTTTCAAGGGGGAACTCTTTCACTATCTCACACATGCCATTCTAATCCATAAAGGAGTGTCTAGTTTCATAATGTCATTAGAAGTAAAAACAAGGATCCTTGTGCTCTCCAAAACAGGAATAGATATGAAACTATGTGAATACCCTATATCAAAGAGTGAAGAAGCTAAAACAGAGGCTACTAGAATAGTACCTATGATCATAAAAGGAATGGGATCCTGATCCTACCGAGTTTGTTTCACTGCATAATTCTGGCTTATACCGCAGCCCTGAGATAATGCCTATCTAACATGAGCTAACCCATCTTACTATCGTTGAGATCCTAGGGTCTAGCTATAATGGCCATGACCACTACCTCGGCCTGAACATCCTAACGCATTCCAGTTCCCTAATTGGTGAGAAGTAGTGGACCTTGCTCTTTAATATGGAGTTGGTGCAGGCACTCTCTCATTAGATGCTGGTGGAAACATCCTATAGAAATGCTATAATAGGACCATCTTACTATAATATCGGCACTTGACTGGGTCCATTGGGTGATGAGGTCTAGTATGGCTAATTCCTCTAAACTAGAAGCACCTAACCTAGCTACTGGAAGATATGTTCTGATTACTATATTATCCATGTGTAAGTTCCAGATGATGCTTCCTTCTATCATTCAAAACAGTACCAAATCTCGGTTCTGAAATACCCTAGATTGTGCCTCCATATTCCCTCTCATTTTACTCGGTAATTAGTGCCTAGTTTACTATAGAAGATACAGTAGTCATCTAGAAGATATTCACTTGTAAGAGGATGTCGTACCTGAGACCATCCTAAAAATGCATAGCCTTTGATAGATCATCACCCATCAGAATAGGTGTGAAGCACTGGAGATCAGTAAAGTGAGTAGATTATTACATAACTAATAAAGAACTCTAATTTAGATGTATAAACTCACAGGACTTGTCATCCCTCAGCATCTCGGGATAGAAGTATTCATAGAATACTATCTAAAAATCTCCACATGCCATGTCTCGCTGATGCTCTATCTATTTGGTAACATCTCACAAACTCTTGGTAGAATCACACATCATATATGTAGAGATATTGACCCTCCTCTCCATAAGAATCTCAAGATTCTTGAATATCAATAACATGGCCTCTATCCATGACTCTGCAGCCTATGGCCCACATTCCCCAGAAAACATGGGCAGATGCTGCTGCTGGAACACTCATTTCAGTTCTTTTATAGACATGTAAGGTTGTGGTTCTCCTTGAAAGGTCTCAATGAACCTCATAAAACCTTCAAGGAAAAGTGCATCAGCACCTACATCTGGTATAACAGTTGGTTTCACAACTGGCATGACTAGAGGGTCCACCCATGGCCTATAGCCTACCACCTATGGGGTATGATCATCTCCAACTTCCTGGTGTACTACTAAAGGTATTTGTGGTGTCATTTCTCTATAAAGTCCAGCACATACACCTTAGTATAAGCTTATTTATCAAGGTACTCAATTCAAGATTGCAATAACTAACTAGAAGAAGAAAAGTCTCAAAAGTTAACAAAATATGAGTACACGAAATATAGGAACCATACACACCTTTTACACTTAATCCCTTACATGGTCGTGTACTGTTGCTAGCCTCGGCATCTAAACACCCATGGTACACAGCGTGTAGGTATCAGACACGGCGTGTATAGTCAAGCTCTCACATGGTCATGTAACTCTTCCACCCTTAGTCATGTAAACATCCTAGGTACATGGCATGTCAGGATGACACATGGAGTGTACTTCAGTATTCCCTCCTATACATGTACTTTTACATGGTTAGATATACACAGGTTTGCCTATGTAATACTACACGGGGTGTACATTGGGTACACGGTGTGTTCTAACCAAAACTCAACAACCCATGCTCTCTCTATCAAGTCCAGATACATGGTAAAAAACCGCACGGTGTGTACTCCAAGTACATGGTGTCTTCTTAGGAAAATTTATTTTCTTCTTGAATAAAAGAACACATGATTTTTATTCATAGGACCACACGCTGTGTTGTCTGGGTTTCCGAATAGTAATCCTCTGAAACGTCCTTGAAAACCCAGTTTTTTAAAAATAAAGAAACAGTGTGCCAAATTATGATCTTTGGGGGTCCATACTCCCTACTAATCAAATCTCAGCATCACATATAGCACATAAAACCAAAATCTATATCCCATGGCCGAAATGTGATCCACCAAATTCTAATCCAAGAGGGCCTATACTCCTCAAGGACTAAATATTGGAATCTATAGAATTCAACCATAACACGTTCCAATACACCTATCACAATAGCAGGAATATCTATCATGGTATCTATCAAAACAGCATTTATATTTATCATGACATATGTCACATCAGCATGCAATCAATAATTCTCTCTAAATGGCATAGAAAGAATGCATGGAATGGGATTTCTAACAAGTGAATATATGATGTAAGAGATGGAATACCATCATCTCATTGGGTTTCAACAAAATATAACCCAAATTATTTTAATAATAACAGCCCATAACATGTGTGTCACCAAATTGTGAAATTGAATCAACTTTAATAGCTCAAAACCAGAAATCAAAATTCAGTTTGTGGTAATTTGTCTTTTCCCTGTACACGGAGTAGCTACTCATGGGCACAGCTAATTACCAAAATCCATTTCCATTCTATCCCTTTTTAATGTCTCAAAATAGTAAGTAAAACTAGGAATTAAGACTATGATTCTACTTTGTAACATCCTAGATCTGGGTTCCACTCAACTGGGGCCCCGTACCTGGTTGGCCACATGGCCTCAAGTGCATTTCCCCAAATACTAGAGGCTACCAACTACGAGTGAGGGCCTAGGGTGTGATATTGGGAAAATTATTCCTTCATTGGTAGAGTGTAACACAATGGAATAATAATATAAAATATTAGAAGTAGTAATCAACATATAACTAAAATAAATAGTGGAAGACTGATAAGATAAATAACCAAGCATCATTCCATACAAAAGATGATGCAGCATGCCACATGTTCTAGGAAAGAATACAAACAATTACACTATAGTAATACACAATATATGTCTCAAAAGAAAAAAAGAAACAAAAAGAGACAAGTAAGCATCGCAATCCTTGAATCGGTCCTATGCTCTCCCCTTCCTAAGCAGCACATCAAGTACCTGTAGTAGGGAGCTTTCCTTGATCAACAACTGCAATCATATAATCTATTGGGGCCCAAAAGTATGAACCAAATAGGTTGTGAGACTAAATCCTAGTAGGAAACCACCAAAGTTATATGCCAATCTGTCAGTGAATATATGTATATAACAGGCATTGTACAATAGTGAAAGCAGTAAATAGTATGTACTCAAAATTAAGCACAACAGATGTCTCAGAAGACGATGGTAAATAGGTATAAGTGCGGACCGAATACAATATTATACTTTGGATTTATAGACACATCATAAGGCATCCATTTCATTATTCAAGTTCTATGAATTATATAATGTCTCGAGATCTGGCTTAGGCCTGATGACCCCATGTATAGAAGTAACCGTCAACTCAGGACATAATAACCATTTAATCATTTGCCAATATAGCCCAGCCTGGGTATCCCTCAATGGAACCTAGGTTCACTTGACATTTTAAAATAAGACTCAATGATCATGACCACCCTTTCCAAGGATCACTCACAGCCTTTCCATAATTAACCTCTTAGGCCCATCAATTATCTTTTAATTGAGACAATGGTTCACCCAATGTATATAAGTAGAAATTAGTCACATGATCCTGACCTTGTCTTCTTACCGAGACTGTGTATTTCACACTACTAATTACCTATTTTATCATTTAATTCAATTTCACATTCCATCTCAGAATCAACTCATGTGAATTAAACTATCACAGGGATTTAACATAAACTACTCACATGGTAACCCTTTACATAATAACCAACACATGTAAATTAAACTATTACATGGTCAAATAAAGATAACTCATGTGGGAAAAACATAAAACAAGACTATTATGACATTTAAACAAATACAAGGCTTAACATAACAAGTTCCAAATGTAGGAAATTCATATAATGAGAAATATATTTTTAACAACCCAAGAATGGAAATTTAAGTTAAGCCACATAGGAATTCTCATCCAAATGACCATCCAAGGGAAATGCACCCATGGAGTGGCCCTAAATAAAGGTTCAAAACCCTAAAAATTATTTAAAATCATCTAATTAATTACTTGATGATCATTAGGAAATAATAGGGTCCATTATTCAATTTAGTGAGGCCCTAAAAGTGGGTGCACGGAAATATGGAATATATAAATATCAAGATAATTCGTGAAAGGCACAAAACCACCTACCTCACACTTGTACGAATCTACTTAACCAGAATCGTGCTGTAATTATCCCTATAAGGGAGTAGATCTACAAAGAAGTATAAAATATCAACCATAAATAACGTGATCGAGATGAGAAAACATGAAGAAAGGATCAAGAGTAATTGAGAGCTTATCAAGTGGAATCAAATGCATCAGATGGTGTTCAAATCAGAGATCGGATGACGAAATGGGAGGAAAATCCCATTTGAATCTCCTGGGCATGTTGCTCATCTAATGAGGTCTGTTTCTATTCATCTGGGAAAACAACGTATTGACCGACTTATTAATCAATTAAAAAAATTACATGGCATGTACATGAGATTACATGATGTGTCTGTACAATTTTATGGCATGAACTTTACGTGGTCATGTACTGGGATTATAGGCATGTAACCTTACATATATGGAATGTACCTATAAGTGCACGACATGTAATTCCCAGTCACATTGTGTAATAGGACTACATGCAGCCACTCGACCTCTTTTCCCCCATTTTATTAAATTCAAACTAAAAAGAAAAGATCCATACCTCAAAGGAAGAACTATTTTCTTACATTCATGAATACATAACAAATTCATGTGTCATCAAAATATATGTAATCATAACATTTGGAACATAGAAACTCATCATGTCCAAAAATAAACTTATAATCATATAGTGTCAGTTATAGCCACGCATCAATATATGAATATAAAAAATGGCAATCATGTCCATGAATATCATCATTATCTCATGATATATATATATATATATTTCTTTATTGACACAATTCATTGGAGAGAAATATTTATTTAAATATATATTTACTTAAATATATTTATTTATTTAAAATTATATTTATAAGCAAATATATTTAAAAATTATTTTTATATATTTGTAAATATAAAAGTATAAATATAATAAATATATATATTATTTTAAAAAATATTACAATTTTATTATTATTTTAATATATATTTATTTGTTTATGATATTATAAAAAAAATTAAAACATTATATATATTTATATTTGAATTATTGAAAAATATATATTAATATATCATATTTATATTAATTATAAACATGTTTTCTTAATTAATGTATATAAATAAACATTGTTTTTAGTGTAAATATAATAATTTTATATATTTTAATAACATTTATTATTAAAAACTTTTACCAATGAAAAAAAATCTAATAAAGGATTCACCTTTATAAACACTTTTTTAGTGATGATAAAAGTCACTATTATCAATTCTTTTAGCTAGCCTTGATAAAGGTAGGGCTTTTATCAGTACTTTATGTGTAGTACTAATAAAAGCAGGTGCTTTCCTTACACCGATTTATGGTGGTGTCAATATCATCGAGAAGGCTAGAACCCACAAGTAAATGACTCTAAGAGATCGATGAATCAATTGTGAACATTGGAAATATATTAATGAATATCGAAGAATCGTGTGAGGAGGAGGAATGGTGGTGAGTTATTGTGAAGCTCAAAACATATATTAATGGAATATCAACAATTTCTCTGAAAAGAAGGAAGATGTTTGCATACATGCATGGACTATTTAATTCATATCATAAAGAAACATGTTGAGGTTTTTTTGTGTCTGAAGATATTCATGCCGCATTAAGATGGATAGATCCAGATTATTTTTACGAAAAATAGTATACGGTGAGAATGGGAGCTTCATCATGCTACAAACAAGAAGATGGTGGTGAAGTATCTTTGTGTCAATGTGTGTCATGTACAAGCAAGTAGTTTCAGTTCATTGTGTCAGAGTTCCATTTGTGATGAGAATATTTTGGATCATGCCACATATTTGAGAATATAAGAGATAATGATTTATGAGTTTTTTGTTATGCCAAAATTGATATAGGATGTGGTGATACAAAAAAAATATAAAATGTTTAATGATATATAAGTGTTCTTGTCACGAGCTACATAAACCTTGCATGCCCATGAAAATAGTGAAACATGGAGAATTTTTTATTATATGTGCAATAGTTCATCTTACCAACTATAGATACTTATGGTATTTTTATGATCATCATATAAACATATGCAGCAGAATATAATCCCAACGCAGATAGATCTATCTTTAAGAATAAACGCGTAAATAAAACAGTAAAAATAGTGTGTGGAAAATTCCAATAACAGTTGACTTATTCTTCATCGATGAAGGTTAATGATTGATAAATATCATGAAGAAGAGAACAAAAACAACCTTCTTCATAGGGGGAAACACCATTCAATGGATCTGAAATAGTATAATTAGGATACCCGAATTCTTAATTACTGTTAGCACCTTCATCTTAGGTGATGAATGGTAGTATTATAGGAAGTGATAATTGAGGGAATTTCTCGCAAATTAGTTTTATACAACATTAGGGTTCACACCCCTTTATATAGTCATATATTATTTTTTCATTAAATAAAACACATCATCCATATTTATGTATCTATATACATTTATTCTCATTGTCATTTATTCATTGAATCTTGTTCAATTAATAATCAATCAACTTAATCCATTCACAAAACATTATCATTTAATGAAACCACGTGGTTGATAAATGTTCCTAAATTAAATATTTCATTTAATTATTTTAGTGAATATTCAATAATATATCACTTGTACTAAAATCCATAAGGACTATGTCAAAATTTTCATAACTCTTTGTGAATCCATCAAAACTCTTTTAGATATGATTTTTCAAACTTTCTTCATTTTGAAAAAATTGTTTGTCCAAAATTTTATCGTTATCCAAGGTCAAAACTATGTGAACCTACATACCTTGGTATAATTGAAAACAACTATGAAATCTATATTTCATATATGTAAGCAAATAACAACTCTTAGAAAAACATTAGTACTACTCAAGCTACTAAGTAGTCTGGTGTGATCTCCAATAAGCACAATTATATCTATATGAACATTACCACTGTAAGATATATCATATACATCAGATGTATCATATATAATCTTTTTTTTATAACTTTGAGTGACCACTAGACATGGAACATGTAAATATAGTATAGGCCTCTCAACATTTTCTTGATTCTCTAAAAATGACTAACTAAGTTGATGAATACATCACATGTCATTCATCTATCTAATAAGAACACCACATTTCACTTATCCAAGTAGTTTAACACATCATATGTGAAACAACTAAGCATGGCCAAGAATTTCTTCAGTCTAATTAAATCAAGGTCCAGATGTCATTTCATGTCATACAAGTGTACAAATCTCATCTTTATTGCACTCCAATCGATTACATGATCAACAAAATACCCAACCAAACCTATATTATCTAAGTACATATGGTTACTTGCATAATTAGAGTACCAAAATATAAAGGTTCTCATTCTAGGTATCCCTCAAACCTTAAGTAAGAAGGACTAATAATAAAAATATACCCCTAAGTATATCCATGACCATATCATATTCCATGAGATATACTACAGTGGACCAGTCCAAGTAATAAGTCTCTACTTATTACCTCAAAAAATATATTCATAAAAATATTATTTAAAACCCTTTATAATGGATATAATAATCTATTCAAGATAACATTTACATATCATCACAACCCATTATACTCCATAATGATCATTGGTTAGGGATAACTCAAATTTCATACTATTAAGGGTATAATTATCATTCAGTTGTTTGTATAAAATAAATTACAAAACACATGAATGAATGCTAAATGTATATTAACATTATTATAATAACATGATATGTTTACAACCATTAAAAAAATATCTTAAGTGTTAAACACATAGAGATATAAAATGACCCTCATGCAATTTTGGTATTAATGGATTTTTAAAATTACATCCAAATGTAATTCCTATCACATCCCTATGTGACCATCTGATAAAATACTCCCACTAACCTCTTAGAGTGTAAAATTTTCAAAGAAATAAAGTATGAATAATGGTGAAACTTATGAATAATATTCCTTAAATTCAACTCCTTGAAATTATATTCAAACTTCTTGTCTTAAAATTATCTAATGTTATAATTTTTTATTGTTTTCTAATTATAACAATTTCTCAGTACATTATCATCATACTTGAAACCCTTTCCATTAAAATTTTCCTTAAAATATTTTGAAAATAATGTAACTATTTACATTATCACTTTACCAACACATCCTTAACTCTTGTAGGATAATGTGATATCATCTTTTTTATAGTAACTAATGTAACTAATTACATTTTATTTTATATCCATACCCTATACTCTTTTATGATAAATTTATAACACTTTTTTACAATAACTATTGTAACTCTTTCCATTTTTCTTTATCGCTATATCCTAAACACTTTTAGGATATAAAGTATAATACTTTTGAGTAATAACAGGTAAAATCCTTTATGGGATAGTGATGTTCACTTATTATGGTAACTAAATATAACTCTTCACATTTTTCATTACCGTTATATCCTAAACTCTTTTAGGATATCAAGTGAATTTCAATTTATCGTAGAAACTAATGTAAATATTTATATTTTTCATTACTTTCATATCCTAAGACTTTTTTTAGGATATCAAGTGTAATTAAATTTCAAACTATAACTAAATATAACTCTCTATATTTATTTATCATAATATAAATAAACATTTTAGAACAGTAAATAATCACTATAATATTAGACTAGTATAATCTTTTTGTTAATAGTAATTTTCACTTTCTCATAGAAACTAAATGAAACTATTTACATTTTTCTTTATTGTCACATACCCTAACTCTGTAAGGTATTAAGAAAAAAAATCAATCAAACTCAGATTGGAACAATATTTTATTTTTTAACATTGAACCTCTCTAAGTCCATACATACTCCCACTTACCTCTTAGAAATCATGTCCTCTTAGGAATATATTTCTATGATTCAATACAATATACATTGAGTTTTTCTAAGAAATAACATCTATTTACTTTTAGTAGGAATATTAAAAAAATAAAATATTGTTTCCATATCATATATGGTATTATAGGTGTTTCGAACATTCTTACTTGAAAATAAGGCTTTATTAAAATATACAACCAATGGGTGGCAGGAACACCATTCCACATATTTATCAAAAATTTGGATAAACACTTTTATCCTAGATAAACACTTTATCCAAATATTCTTCTCAAAAAATATTATTGAATCTGATGAATCACAAAGAATGTGTATACATTTAATAATCTCATTAAAACCCTTTTTTATCTAACATCCTCTTATCATATAAGATAAGTGAGATGAATATACACTTTATTTACTTAGATTCATTTGATATTTATAAAATCATTTACATTAAAATTCTCGATGTAGTAACTATTTACTAAATATCATGAATATAAGATACAATCTTGATCAATTATACCTTTTATTTAGAACTCATGTTTATTTACAAAACATTATAAAATATAAATTCATTATCACATACCCTTCAAAAATAAAAAAATTAATTTCTATAACATCATTACTTGATATGGAAATTCCATGGAGTTTCACAAACTACATTTGGTATATCTTAAATAATCCAATAACATTGAATTATTATTATTAATTTCATGATATCCCCGGGTTTAAATGACCTTTATTTTCTTCTTGAAGAATCATTATTGAACTTTTTAACTAACTTTTTTTCTTCTGATTTAAACTTCTACCCACTTGTACTGTATATATAGTACCAGAATCCAGACATCATATGCCTAGTTCATCCATTCTCAATACTTTTATAATATCGAGTAATTTTTTTTCATTTAATTCAATAATTTTATTATAATAATTCCATAAATAAAAATATGATAGATTACCTAACCTTCAAATACCATTTTAGTCTCCTATTTAAATAAAGTTATATAATTAAACTAATCATAAACCATATGTGAAAACACCCATCCCATTTTATTTAGACAACCATTGTTTAAAATCCCTTATAAAGAGATAAATGGGATAAATTAAAAATTTTATGATGAGTTTATACAAGCTTGAAGTATCCAAGTTATAAATGTAGTAACTCCTTTGTTCCATTACTTGAAACCAAACTTCAAGGTTTAATTGTTTCTCAAGTTTTTATCTTTTGTATATTTAAAACACTTTTTAAAACATAAAAATAATATTATATATCTATTAGAATAACATAATTTATTTCTATAAATAATAAAGTTTTAAGTAAAATTTTATCCTTACCAAGTCATAAATATATTCAATCATATTGAATATAACTAAACATACCCAATCATATTGATTATATGATACTAAAATCAATGATGTTATCAATAATTTTTAATACATGTGTGGAGACTAATAATCATTTGGTTGTTTAGAATATAATTTATAATTACTCTGGTTTTTTTGTATAAGACTTCGGAATATTTCTGAAGCCATTCACTAAGCCTACGTGGGATTTTGTGGCCCAGAGATCCTCAGTGTGGTGATATTAAAAATATTAAATATATTTTATAATGTGTGCATAGTTTTTTAGTTAATAAAGAATAACTTCTATTTGGAGTCTTGGATCATAAATATGATTCCACAGCTGATATTGTAATGCAGGGTTTACCTTAGACACAATAAAATGTTTTTCAATTTCGGGTGCTCAGTTGTAGGTGATTGTTTGTGGGGTGTTAAATGGAGGTTTATTAATTTAATAAAATTAAATTAATAAACCTACCCCCACCACCACCCCAGTTGGATTCCTATGTACATAAGGGGGATGGTATGTTCTCCCATATTGAAAGATGAGTCAATGATGAACCAATGTAAGGAGGTGCCTCCAGACACTGTTCTTGATGTCAATTGTTATCGAACCGAGGTGCAGAAACTTCTGGGAATTTTATTGGACCCAATGATTTGGCCTTTCACCAGGATTTGGGAAGATATATGACATTTAATCCCTAATCTTATCATATTTTTTAGGTTTTATATCCCTTAAAAGACTACTAGGGACCCCATGAGGGTTGATCTAGGTTGGATCTGGAGGAATCAAGGATTTCAAGTGCCTAGTAGGGGATTCCCATTTGAATTCCAAATAATACATCATGTAGTATAGGATTTCACATCATGTGTTCTTACCATTTAGGGAAGATGAACTTTAGGGACTACACACTATGTACCGAGGGTGCACACCTTATAGTGAGCCCAATTCATGTGGCCAAAGACATGTCATTGATCTTCATGTCAAGGGATATGGTTGTGTGTTAGTACACGGACAGAGGACATGGGAATGAGTTGAGTTAAATAGGCATGAATAAGGAAATAGGATTTGAATATTTCAAGAGTTACACACCATATTCCAAGGGTTCACTTCATGTGTGGTGACATGGCCAATGAAGTTATGTGCAGGCAAGGACATGCCCAGAGCTTCGAACAAGGTCACATGTCATGGGACATGGTCTACATATTGTGTATTTCCCTTTATAAATAGTGAGTAACAAGATGGGACATGAATAGGGGATGGTTTCAAGAGACACCCCGTGTATTTTGGGTATACTCCATGTATTTCCCTTAAAAATATTTTCATCTGGAATCTCCATATTCTAGAATTGGATGGAGTCCTGTGAGTGGCCTATCCTTAGTATTTTTCAACATAGGACATGATGGTGGCCATGGTTTTGGTGTTAGATATGAGACATGATGTGAAATTTTGGTTCACTTATATTAGATATGTATATAATATTATCAATTGGGTGAATTACCTTGGTATATTCCTATGACGGTTTAGTGTCATGATGTCCTCGTCATAGGATCATAACCCCCACTATAGATTATTTTAGATTTTTCTATGTGGGTGAGTTCTCTTATTCTGGAGTGAGTCAGTCTCAGTCTACTTATATGATGATTTAGTATATAATATAGTCCCAATAATTTAACTTTATACCCCTCATCATATTAGATCATGTATCTTCATCAGAGGCCAAGACTGGTCCTTATTTCCTTCTTGTTCTCAAGGTAAGGTCATTAGAATCGGCATGACCAATATTTACATAGTAATCGATCTCCTATCTATAAAGATAAATCCATTAGGTTATAGAGTCTCACCCCAAGAGATATATTCATTAACACCATATCCATGTATCAACTACTTTGGTGTTCTACCATGTAGTTTTCCCTATGTGGGGTTCATCGAATCGGCATGACCAATACTGCATGCGTGTTGATCCCCATCTTAGTGAGTTATTCCAGATTTGGGTTTTGGTTTTATAATATTTCTATGTACAATATTTACATTAGGGTATAGAGTCTCCCCAGTGATCCCTAGGAATTTACCCCAAATTTATGTAACAATATCTAATATTTCTGATGAGGTATTAGTCTGATCAAGTTTGTATCTCAAGTGAGTCCTCTTAGTTTGAAACATGACTTTCAATATGGTGAGACCCAATGATTATTTTCTCTCATATGTATTCCAAATGGGATAGCAAGGATGTTCCATCAGCTTATTGATACATGATGAGTGGTATCTCTCAGTTGAGTGTCATGATGGATGGTAGGGCTCATGGAGTGAGATATCCATAATGAGTGTTACATTTGTGACTTGATGGGGTTTATATGGCTAGATTTATGGTTGGGACTATGGGATGTGGAGTTTTTAATGAGTATATCTATGATTTTTTAGGATTACTTATATTATGTATCATTTTTTTCATTCCAGTTGGAAATGAGATCACTAGTCATGTATAGCTAAGAAGTGGTCGAGATGGAGTTTCTTTTTCTCTCTCACTTGGGTTTTCTCTTCTGGATTTTGGTTGTTCTGACTATTTATTTTTAGTTTTTCCCTTTAATTTTGGGATTTTTTGATGCCTTTTGTGTATTTTTATACTCACCCCTACATGGGATCTTCCCCCACATTTCATGTCTTGTGTTGAAGATGTGTATCTTAGCGTTGTACTTGGAGGACCACAAGTGGGTGTATCATTGTTATGGGATAGATAGACTGAGGAGTGTATTGATCATGAATTTTACAATAGTCCCCTCCTTCTGTGAAGGTTTTAAAATTTTGTAGTTTTTGGTGGGATTTTATTTTTCCCTCTTACGTTTTTTAGTACAGTCATACTCTATTTGTGGGATATATATTTATGCTTGAATTTTTTATCAATTGTTTTTATTATCTCTTAAATGTTTCATAAAGATGGATGTGTGTGCATGAATATAGGTACCACAGTCTAAGGCCTCTAATGTGTGTGATATGCCTACTTAGTGCTATATCTAGCCCCTGGCCTATTGGAAGCAGGCTTGGGGTAGTTGTAGCTCGGACTTCCACTATCCAGGAGGGCCCCGGTGGGTTAGGTTGTTATAGAGTGGTATCAGGGAAGGTCTTTACTTTGGACCAAAGTTATGAGTTTTATAGTAGTGAAATTGGTTTGTGTTTTATGGAAACAATGATAAAGTTTCCTAGGTTCAGTTTTCAAGACAAGGACTTTAGTGTTGGTGCAGTGGATAATGTATCCATTCACTAGGACTCTAATAACATTCTTGTTGACTTGGTGCATGTAGGCACTGGTCATAGGAAAACTTTGGTAAATGTATCATATATTATTGGGTTGTGGTTTCTATATACTTCTTAAGTTATATCCACAAATATACTCTTAGATTGAGGAACAACTTTTCTCTTTTTATGATGTTCCAATGGTGATAGCCTTCAGGGTTTCTATGGAAGGGTCAAGGGTATCACTATATGAGTGATGATGCCTCCATTTAGGGGCCTAGTCATGAGGTAGTTCCACTTCCAAGTGGATATATGGTATTTATTCAACCCATTGATCAGTTCATAGTCCCACCTATGAGGTTTCAGGTGGATGTGGAAAGTAAGACTGAGTTGTGGATGGATCTATTGGTGTTGGATGGTGGAATGCAGGGATCAAGCATATATTGTGAGCTTCTGAAGTAGGTATTGCCTATTTTCTATGTTTATAAGGACTCGCTGATAGCATGTTTTTAACACATGTCATGAAATAAGATATTTCATTGGAAGCCTCGAGGATAGATTTGTTCACCAAGGTATAGGTGTTTTTTTCTTATGATGGGAATGGAAATATCATGTTGGATTATCCTACCCATCATGATACATGAAGAGATAGGTTGATTGAACATCAGGGAATAGGTAGAAGTTTTAGAATGGAGTTCTGTATAGTGGTGAATGTGGAATAAGAGATGGAGGAGTAGAAAGATGTGGATGGGGATTTTATTTTTTCCACCACTACCCCCATAGGTGGTTTAGGCTAGGCTCAAGGATCTAGTAGATAGGGACATTGGTGGCTACATGTGCTGGAGTTTTTTGACATAGATTATTTGAGAGTTATTGAAGTACCAAACTATATCTATTATAATTATATACTATTATTTTTAGATATAGTTGTGAGATACCCTTTCCTTACTACTTATTTCTTGAGGATTATCAAGGGTGACATAAGGTGTTGGTGGATCCCTATGATGGTGATGTTTGTCATGGATTTAGACTGACAATAAAGAGGGATGCTCCCCCCATTGAGACATTTTCTTAAGATGCAATACAAAACCATGAAAGTGAGTTAGTTCCACCTAAATTGGATAGCTTCATGGTGTGGTAGATGAGTTCCTTTTACTTTCAAGCACATGTAGTTTTTTTGTGTAGAGGTGTCACAGTAGTCCATGGTTGGGGCCAATAGGTGGGAAAGGTAAATGATTAATTTTATGTGGAAAATTCTTCAGTCCTGAAGACTTTGAGTTTGGTTAAAGGGATGAAATGTTACTTTCATTCCTTAGTTTTAGTTTTTGTAGAGTCATGTATCACTTTTCCCAATGTATCTCATATTTGATACCTAGTGATATATAGAGCATGTCCATCTTGGCATTTTTTCCATAGGGATTCCGTAGGGTTTCATGAGTTGTGGTGTAGTTAGAGTATTTTTTAGGTCTTTTAAGACCTATTTAATTCACTTGGGAATCCCTATATTGTTATACTAGGAAGTTGATTAGTTCTTTAGGTTTAGTGTGTTTGAAATCACCTGGCCTAGGTGACTGTCATGGAGGAGTACCCACACTTGAGAATTGATGTCTTCTTCATCCAGTGTTTAGAAGTGATATGGTTTTTTATGTTTGGACTTAGTTCCAGTTATCACCATATCTAGTTTCAAGATTAGTTTTTACTAAAGACGGATTCCTAAGGACACTGTAGTTTCATGTGTTTATAGTGATACATTTTGGTTCATTTAATTCTCTATTAGTGTTGTGAGAATAATGGACCAATTCCCTAACTACTTTTGGATTGCTTCTAGGTAGTATTCTATTGTGACATCCTAGTGTTCTCAACATCAGGGGTTTCATAAAAGACACAATTGAGGATAGTTCTAGACATGATTTAAGAGTAACAACCTTGTGGGAAGCACTAAAAGTATCAGTTCTAGACTTAGAAGGTCTACACCCTAAGATATGTCTTCTCATGCACAAGAGTGATGGTAGAACTTATAAAGGGTTGTGGAAGTTCTAGATTGAGAACCACACAAGGGAGTGGGTCTCATATAAGATATTTTAAATGAAGTTATTTGGCCATTTTTTGTGATAGATGTGATGTAGTATTTGAATCTTTGAAAGTGGCCCTTGAGGTTTAGTTCAGTTCAGCATATCTTCAGTTTATAGTTGTTTCCCCCCCTTCTTTTTCAATAATACCCGTAGGTAAAACCAAGGGTTATTTTTTGTGAGGTATCACTTGAAATTATATCCAATAGACATTTTCTTGATTTATTTTTTGAAGTTGGGGAGTGTTTCACCCTTCTGAGGTTTGATAATTACACTGGTCACATGGAAATATGAGGAACTGAGGAGGTTGTTTCCCTTAGTAGCACACCCAGGTGAGGGATGATAGTACTAGAATATTTTGGAAATAGGTTAGGTGGATAATAATAGAGAAATTTTTAGGTTCAAAAAACATTATTTGTGTTTTCATGATTTCTTAGGGATATGGATGGGAAGATATCCTTACCCTCAGTGGAGTTTTGGAATCATGGAAGTGAACAATATATAATCAAAGTATCACATTTAGAGGGCATGAGTGAGGAGCCCAATAGGTCACTGTTATATTGTTCGAATCTAGTAGGAGATAGTGATTTTTGGCCTAGAGTTGGTTCCAGTGATGGTTTTGAAAGGATAAAACCATCCAAATGTGGATGAGGTATGTTGGGGCACATCAGGGGTCATTGTAGAATGACAATGGTGGCCCTTATAGTTCGATGATGAGGTCTTATGTTCAATGAGATATCACCTCATTGAGGGCTAAAAATATTTGTATGGGGTGGAAGGATATCTTCGAGGTTCATAAACCCTTTATTTAGTTGTTTTTTGGCTTACTGATGTGGCCTGCCTTTAGACCCTTAGACAACAGTTAGATTTTGTGTAGGGTGGTTTCCACCTATCACATCTGGGGAGACGTGTGTATGACTTATTTCACAGCGTTGACTTGGATGAGCTGGAATTGAGTATGGAGTCATTTTTTCAATGTACCTAGTGGAGTTTTTAATATTTCCAGATAATAACCTAAATAGGCATGTGGTTCCCCTATGTTCATGTTATTTGATAGCATGGGAAACTTCTGGAGAGATTACTAGTGAGGGAGACCCAATTGAGAGCATAGTTTTCTCCCTTGTACATAGTATTTATCTTCTTGAGGTGAAAATCCATAAATGTGAGGAGAGTTTAGTGACTCTAGTTTTTCCATGTAATACTTTGGAATATTTATTGGAATATTTTTGATGTCAATCATTGATTTGGAATAGGATTTCAGGGCCTGGAGAGCCTCGATGCGGTGATCTTAAAAATATTTCAAATATTTTATCAGCAATGCACATTTTTTATTCAATGTGTAATAAATCCCATTTGGAGACTCGAGTTAGAAATCTAAGACCATGGTTGAGTCCATAACATGGGTTTTACCCAAGGCATGACATAAAGTTTTTTCAACATAGAGCACCTGATTGGAGGTGGCCATTAGCAGGGTGTTAAATAGAAGTTTATGAATTTAATAAAATTAAATTAATATAACTACCCCCATCCCCCATTTGGATTCATATATATCTAAGGGGAGGGGAGGTTCTCCCACAATGATAGATATACTAAGGAAGAATCAAGGTAAGGAGGTGCCACCAGACCACATTCTTGATGTCGATCGTCACTATATGAAGGTGTAGTAGCTTCTAGGTGTTTCATTAGACCTGAATCTATGTCACCATGAGGTAGTCTTATTTATGAGTGTTACATACCAATCCCTGTATATGCATTGTTTTAAGGTTTTAGAGCCATTCAATGACATCAAGGGACCCCATGATGGTCGATCTGGGTTAGATCTAGAGAAATTGATGGTTTATGGTGTCTCATAGGGTATTTCATTTTGATATTTCCTGATCATATAGTGTTTAGTGTAGGAGAACACACTGTGTCTTCTTTCTATTTAGAGAAGATGAACTTTGGAGACTATACATCATGTACTGGGTGTACATTCCATGTATTGAGACCAGGTCATGTGGTCAAGGACATAGACATGCTTTCTATGTTAAGAGACATGGTTTTGTGTCAGTACATTACCAGAAGAGATGGACATGGGTTGAGTTACATGGGCACAAACAAGGAAGCAGTCTTAGTTCGCGTCCAATGGAACACATCATATAAAAATGGTGGATTTCAAATGTGGTGACATGGCCATTCAGGTCATGTGTATTTGAGGACATTCCTTAAGCATCAGATGAGTTCATAGGCAATGTGACATGGGGTAGACACCATATATTACCTCTTATAAATTCCATGTACTAATAGGGGATGCATCTAGGGGATAGTTTAAATATAAGAACTGTGTACTATGGGTACACATCATGTACTTACCTTAGAAACATTTTCCCCACACATACCTACCTTTAAGACTTGGATAAAGGTCTGCGAGTATCCTATAATGAGTATTTTTCTATATAAGATGCAATGGTTTCCATGGTTTTGGTCTTAGATATGTAACATGATGTGATGTTTTTGGTTGCTTCTATTAGTGATGTATAGACCAGTATCGGTTGAGTGAGTTCCCCTGGTCTATTCCTATGAGGGTTAGGTGGCATCACATCCTCATCAGAAGATCGTGACCACCTCTATAGCTTCCTCAAGCTTGTGCAGTGCGGGTGAGTACCCTTATTCTGGAGTGAGTCAGTCATAGTTCACATTTGTAAAGGTTTTAGTATGGGATCTTGTTTTGATCATCGAACTTCAGACCCCTTAGTGGATTAAAGAATCTATCACATCAAGAGGCCCGGATTGATCCTCACTTCCTTCATGTTCTATAGGTGAGTTGTTGGAATCAGTGTGACCGATATTTATATAGGAATCAATCCCATATCTAGCACGATAAATCCAATTGGGTTCGTAGTCCCCCCCCATATAGCCCTTTAAATTTTCCCCTATCTTTATATTGATATATTAGGTGTTCTAAAGGGTTATTTTTACTTTGTGGGGTTCATGGAATCAGCATAAACAACACAACATGGGAATTTTTCATAGGCTTAGTGAGTTTTTCTAGATTTGGGTTGTGGTGCGATTCCTTTTCTATGTACAGTGTTTCTAGTCAGTTATGAAGTCCCCCCAGTGATCCTAGGGTATTGACCCCATATCTGTGTATATATATGTGATCTTTCTAATGACATATTAGTCCGATCGAGTGTGTATCTCAAACAATTCCTCTCAGTTTCCAGAATTACTTTCTATATGGAGAGACTTGATGAGTGTTTTCTATCAAAATTATTCCATCTAGGATGGTTGGGATGTGCCATAAGCTTAGTGATACCCGATTAGTGGTATCTATTGGTTGAGTGACACTAGGGATGGTACGGATCATGGAGAGAGATATCCTAGATGAGCATTAACTTTGATCCTTGAGTATATTTTGTGGATAGATTTATGGTTTGGACCATGATAGTTGGATCCTATTACGAGCATATCTGGTATTTTCTAGGAGACCATTAAGTATGTTACATTTTTCCTGACATACCAAGTGGTGATTAACTGACTAGTCATGTATATCTAAGGATTGGTCGAGATATAGTTTCTTTTTCTCTCTCTCTTAGGTTTTATCCTATGCATTTTGGTCAAACTAACTATTTCCTTTCATTTCTCCCATTTATTTTTGTTTTTTGGGGTTCCTACTAATTATTTTTACACTCATCCCTACATGGGATCTTCCCACACATGTTGCATCTTTTGAAGATGAGATGTAACTTAGAATTGTACATGGAGGATTGGGAGTAGGTGGAGTATAGTTCTGGGATAGACAGACTTAGGTGTGTACTATTCATGCATTTGATAGTAGTCCCCTCATTCTGAGTAGGTTAGTTTTATAGTTTTTAGTGGGATTTTATTTTTCACTTTTATGCTTTCTATTACTGTTATACTCTGTTTGTGGGATATAGATGTATTAATTCATTTTTGTATTCATTGTTTTTATTATATTTTCACTGATTCATGTAGATGAATTTTTGTATGTGTGTAAAGGTACCATAGGTTGAGGCTCACATGTGTGTGATATGCCTACTCTGTGCTAGTCTCTAGACCCTGGCCTATTGGAGGTGGTCTTGGTGTAGTGGCGACTAGTACTTCTACCATCCAAGTGGGACATAGTGGGTTGGTTGGTTACATAATTACTTTTAAACTTTAAATGAATCACTTTATGCTTCTATAATCACCTATATTCACTTATTGAATAGCATCAGCACTGGGTTACTGAGGAAGGAACTTTTAAGACATAGAATATTTCTTTTTATCAAAAAAAATTCTTAAGATACCTGTATGAAGAGTTTATTACATTAATCTCCCTATTTTAAGTATTAATATATATTTTATTTTGATTATGATGATGAATTTATCCAAAATATATCTTTTAATCAGATGAATATCATGTCTTAAATCTTTTCTTCGAGGAAATTTAATGGATGTTCTCCCAAAAAAATGATGACCTGATACATAATATCTATTTAATGATCCAAAATCTACATTTCACTAAGAAATGAGTATGCTATGGAATTTCTCTCACCAATTATTTATTCAGGTAGGGAATCATCTCATTCACAACAATTGTGACTCTTAGATAGTTTAGTTTATAACCCTTTATCCAAATCCATCATATGGATTCACTCAATAATATTACTCTGGTGACCTAAATATATTAGTGTCTCCCAACTAGTGTAACCAAAATAAAAAACCAAAAATAGGATAAAAAAAGTTAATCAAAGGTCACCCATCTATGGAATGACCTAACCAAGGATGTTCCAATACCACCAATTACTTTCTTGTCTTACAAAAGATAATCCATGGGCACCCAACTATGGAAAGACCTACCCAGTTGGAAGATCAAGGTCTTGACAAGTGTTTTAAGGAATTTAAAATTTATTATTTCATGGGTGTTCAATTTTTAAAGTCTCTCATATTCAATATACATTGTATGAATATTAAATTCATAATTATTATGTCTTATGTAATAATTATCTACACATGTTTTATTTTATTTTTGTGCGTACATGTTTCTAATGATTTTTTTTTGGAATCCCTACTCCAACAACCAAATTAATGTGTTCACACCACAATAATGTGTGAATCTTTACAAAACCCACAATTTTTTTTAATAAACAAAAACTATATGTCAATTATATTTATACATATCCAAATTCATCATATTCATATAGTACATGAACACTTCATATGAAGGAATAGATTTATATGACATTTATAAATTCCATAAGAGTAATCTTGGTGAGAAATATAGCCAACCCCATTCACTTTCTTAGCAATGGAAAGCCTCCAGGAAATTAGGTGTTCCAACCCTAATTCCATCTACCCAGGGAATCTTTACTAGAGTGAGAATTCAATTCATTACAACTCAAACACCAAATATGTATAAAATATCTTCAAAAACTAAATTCAAGTTTATAACTTCAATTACAAATAGATTCCATGGTCAATGAAAAACTAAATTCATTATCATACCAAGCATGTAATGCAAGGATCTATCCTAGAAGAAATTTATCTTATATACATTGGAAAACATTCATTCATAATATAAACAATTTATAACTATGAATAAAATAAGTAATAACCATTAAATAAATGAATAATTGAAATATTTAAACATGAGATTAAAAAAATATGAAATAAATCATAAATAAAAGTAAATTATAAAACATTTTATAATTTCATCTTTCATGTTATGGACATTCCATAATTTTGAATATAAACTCTTTATATTCTTTCCAATATGAACTCTTTAATATTTATAATTATATAGAATTTCCTTTTTAAATTTATGATTTAAAATTAATTATAAAAAATTGATAAATCCACTTTAATTAGAATAATTTCAAATTAATTAATTATGAAATAAACATGAATATCATGGAAATTTAATAAATAAATAAACAATTTATTTATTTTCCAAAACATTTGACATTTATGAATTATTCATAAATAAATACTAATTATAAATATTTTATAAATTTTCAAGAATATAAAAATTTTATTTTCATTTCAATATGAACCCCTTAATATTTTATATTAAATGGAATTTATATGATATTTCATGAATTATTAAAAATTTATAATAAAATATCTATTATTTGAACATTTATATATAATATAAATATCATATACGTTGTATTATATAAACTCTTTATAAATCAAATTTTATGATTTATAAATAAACCTTTTATTTATATATCATAAATCATAAAATTTAATTTTTCAAAAGGTGTTTTGAACATTAACATTTAATATTTTTAATATTTTTTTAACAAATGATTCATAAACATTTATATGATTAATTATAAACAATTTATAATTAATTAATTTATAAATTATTTATAAATAAAAATATTTCAAAAATAAAAATTTTTATATATATTATTTATAAACTTTTATAAATCAAACATATTTTAAAAATACTTATCAATTAACCATAAATATTTTATAATAAAGAAATTTATAAATTTTTTAAAAACATTTGAAAATATGTTTTTCATTATTTATAAAAAAAATATAAATAAAAAATCAATTCACAATTTAATTCTCTTGATTAAAATAAATTCTTTATTTTTTTTCATACACAAGAGTAATAAATATAAACTTTTTTATATTTATTTATAGGCTTTAAAAATGTCATTTTACGATTAAAACGTATTTTCATAAAATAATAAAAAAAATTGATTCATCAAATAAGCCTCGATATAATACTACTGATGGGATTTGTATGATCATAATATGACCATATACAGCGGAATACAACACAATAATAGGTGCATCTATCTTCAAGCATCAACGTGGAACTAAAACTATAAAAACTGGGTTCCTGGAAAATGACAACAACATTAGTCTTCTTCTTCCTTGGCGAAGGATAATTCTTATTAAATATCATGAAGCAGTGAAAAAAATAACCCTATCTCTGAGGGGGGGAGATCATCCAATGGATCTGTGACTGTATCGTGAGGATACCCAAATTTTGAAGGGGCTGTAGCTTTTTTGTCTCAGATGATGAACAGTAGTTTGGGAGGAAAAGAGAACTGAAATTCTTTCTCAAAAATTAGTTATACACAATAAGAGGGATCACAAACCTTTATATATCCATCCATGATGTGTTTCATTATATTAAATACATTGGTTATATTTATGTATCCATATAAATTTATTCCCATTTTCATTAATGCATTGATTCTTATTAAATTAATATTTAATCCATTTAATCCATTTAATCCAATCATAACAAATTATCATTTAAGAAAACTGTTTGTATAATAAATATACCAAAATTAAATATTCCATTTAATTATTTTTCTACATATTAAACAGATACAAAATAGATATATAATATATGGTTTCCACTCACTCTCTTGGATAAATTGTAGTTGTATTTCATGGGATATTCGAGAGGAGGTTCTGCATGAAGATAATACACTTGGAGGGTCAATTGGAATAGATAAATATAAGGATGAAGATATGGGGAGATAAGATAGATATATCATGGATATATCTTCGGGAGAATGGGGTCTATAAATTTTAGTATGTATGGACTTAACTGAAGTGATTCTACTGTAGTAGTTTGGCTAATGCTAACATTTTTTGTAGGGTTTTTATATTATTCTTTTCTTTACCCTCTCATGGCTATCATGAGAGGGTGATTTTATTTATTCCAAGCTATTATATAAAGGGGAATTATACTAGGGTAAGTTTTTTTTATTCAGGTTGGGTAATTTTCATCCAAATCCCTTCCATTATTTCTCTTTCTTAATTATAATGTATGATTATTTTATGTTAAGTAAGAGAGTGTTTTATAATGAAATTACTAGGACTAGGTCATCTCGATAACTATTGAGCAGGTTGAATTCTATGTTTAAATATTTTATTAGGTTACCTCTTTCACTGATAAACTAAAGTACATGGCTATTAGAAAAGGGGAATTTATGAGAGAGTATGTGTGGTCACTAAGACCAAGGGTTAACTAAGATGTAGTTTTTATGACAAAAAATTAATTATTTAAACATTAAAAACCAAAATTTCATGAATCTATATGTCATAGGAATGGAATTTTGCTTTTATTTTCCTTCTCTCATTCTTATAAAATTCAATCCAAGTAATTTTATTTTACTTTATTATTTTTTTAGGTCTTCATTATTAGATTATAGTGTTTAACCTTATCCTTTGGGAATCAACCTCAGTAATCATATATCTTATACCACTTTTTAGTATATTTAGTAATTTTTGTTTTCCATGTTCATAAATTCTAAACTAATTAAGCATGTGGAAAATTAATGATGTTTTATAGACCTTTTTTTATGCACCATTGCCAATGAACATGGTGAATAATAATTTAATTAAATGGTTATCACAATTTTTTCCCTCTCCCTTTAAGTTTTTTTTATTTTATTATAGGTTTTTTTCTTTTATGCCTTTTATACGCTAGGGTATTTTTGATTGTGCATGTAGATTAAATTCAAAATGAATCCCCACACATGGAAATCCAAATGGCCAATAACTACAAAATATTTAACTTTATCAAACATGGTCATATCTATTGGTAAAATTATATATTTTTGGAAAAACGTTTTAATAACATATATGTCATTATCACTTAATTATTGGTAAAACTCTATCTCTAAAAGTTACTATGACTAATAAAATAGTTGTGTTGAAAATATAATAATATCAAAAAATAATATTTATGTTGGTTAAAAAAATTAGAAATGGACTCATATGAAAAAATTATTTATTGAGAATATTATTATCAACATTTATAAGCAATATCAATAATTATTATCTATTTTTAATTTATATTTTAAAAAAAATTACATGGGAGGGTATTAAAATACTTATCAGTAAAATTTTATATCATATATATTATATAATAATTATAAAATTATATTATAAAAAATTCTAATGAATTGAGGGTTTATTTCAAAAAAAATTTCAAACATAATTTAAAAACATGTTCAAACTCCAATAAAACCCATTAAGTTCCAATAAACGTGTTACAAACTTGTTTAAATATGGTCAAAATCTAAGATATTTTCATGAAACTCTATAAAACTTCATCCAAAATATGTTTCTCTAACACATAACCTATCACTATCATGGTTCACATTGGGGTAGAGGTCCACCCTTTCAATTCACCCACTGAGTCATGACATGGACACAATGGAAAGGATCACCTATTATAGGCTCACATTTCCTGTATGAATCATTCTATCCCCAATTTTGAACGTAGGTGGTTGGAAGCACCTGATCATCTCCAACCCTTTAATAAGGTCCCCTTTCTTGTACTTGTGGATGGAATCAGTTCATCCTCAATCTCACTCTAGAAATAAAAATATGATATGTATAAAACAAAATAGTAAAAGTGTATATGAATATATAATAAAATATCTTATTAAATAATATATTAAATATTCAATGCAGACATCATCAAATAAATATCTTTTAATTGGTATGTTAGTTTGTAAGCCATACACTTTAGGTTTGATTTCTTCTTCCATTTAAAATAAATCTAATTTATTATTACTATTAATACCAAACATAAAAAATTCATAAGAGTATACTATGACTATTAAGGTATAAAATTCTACTATGATATTAAAAATATAGAATCATAAAAAAATTAAAAAATATGTAACATTCTATAATGATAATAATATAGAACAGTCTACTATGATAAGATGGATTTGTCTCATTCAACATGAATACTACTGAAAAATAGTCTCCTATGTTATTAAAAATTCAATTTTCAAGGAGCATAATAATTTATTAATGCAATAAATAGAAAAAAAAATCTGGTAATAGAATGACTATTTAAGTCATGAGATACTAGAACTCATGGCCATATGGTTAAAGTAAAACTGATATGTCATATAAAAATATTACTTTTAGTGCTACTTGCAGCATTTCCAATGATGTCCACCAATAGTAAATCTATATTAGAGTTATTATATGTTTCCTATATCATTTCTTGGTGATGTCTATAGGGTTTCATAATTCTATAAAAAACCCTTTATAAAGATATATTAGAGTGAGTATATGCTACCAATATTACCAAATTCCCAACATATATGAACATAATAAATTTTTCCATCTCTATCATGAATAATTTTATGTTTTATGAGGCTTGGAAAATAAAATAAATGATAAAAGAGAAACAAGTAAACAAGTAAAACCCACTCAATACCACTCAATTGCAACATCAATAGGGTTTGAACACTATTTTTTCAATCATGAACACGATAGTACTTGTCCTTAAGGACTATTTAATATGTGAATTAGTGAGTAAGGTGAACCTTGATAATATCTAATCATTAAAGGTCATATGTGACATAATTTTCAGTACAATGGGTCAAAAGTCATATTTTGATCCTACAAAAAAGTTCCTAAGGATGTAATTAGAGTGTTTGATATGATTATGAAGAATATTGATGTGAATAATCATTTTAAAATTCATATACTAGTGAATAATTTCATTAAACAAAATTTAATAGCCAATGATCTAATATATTATTTTTCACTTGATTTTGTGACAACAATTGGTGTCGACCTTGGTCATGGTAGGTGAGAGTTTTATATTTGGTGTATAAATGTTTAAAAATTATCTTGTTCTCAACTAGAAGATTCCAAGGTTATTAATAGTTTAATTTCTGAAAAAAGACATTTTTTCCCTTAGAAAAATGAGGAAAATGAATGATAACCCCTTTATCATTCTTGAATGTCCTCTAGTGTTCATGAATAAGGTGAATAAAACAAATGAAAAGTTGGTGAGAAAAGATGATTCAGTAGTCTAAAAAATGAAGAGTACATTGATAATATTTAAATTTATATCCAAAATTTCAAACCTGATTCGGTTATAGGAAATAAAGGTCTGAGTTATTTGTAATTCCATTACTTAAGTGGATATAGGGTCAGTTCTATCAGATGATTGATAAGAGCATACAATGATAGAGTAGTGAAGGTGTGTGGCACTACATTCATAAATTTTCCTAATAAAAATTATGAATCTAGTGTGAGAATAAAATCAGGGATATTTTAGGTCAAGAATATCATTGAAAAACTTTTTTCCTTTATGGTGGAGTGTCTGAAGAAAAAATATTATGTCATTATTCTAAGGGGTGGTGATACTGCTTTTTGTTTGAGTTGTATTTGTTCTCAATGGTTGTTATTGGTTGTAAATATTGGTTAATGAAATGATAATATTTCATTTATATCAATATGTTTAAGAAATTGTAAATAAAGAATATTTTTCAAGTGAAGTATCCAAGATATCCAAGCTTGATATCAAAGTGAATATAGCTTGGATGAATGGATAAATAAGAATGTACTGAAGTCTTATTATCTTAAGGAATTATTTTTTTTAAGACTGTAAGTTTATAAGGCGTGTGATTTTTGAACCAATCTTATGTTAAAAATACATTTTTCAATTATGTTCAGAATAAAAAAGTATTTTCAACAAGGATGAAGAAGTGAAGACTGTACAAATATTTATTTTCAGTAAGAATAATTTAATGATGATCATGTAAAATATTGTTTTACATGAAGAAAAATAATATTTTCATATATTATTCCATATTTTCAGGAAGGATGTTTTAATAATTCTGAGTTTTTGTTTGTAATGTATTTTCATAAGAAATATTTCACATAGAAATTTTCTAAGTGTTGAGAAAACAATTGGCTAACCATATAATCTAACCAAGACAAATCAACAATGCTTTTGTGGGATAAATCTCAACTATGCAGGTTAGTTAGCTAGTAAATCCTACATGGATGCATGAGGTGAGCACTATGGGAAATTTTTTGTGGAAATAGAGATGCATGGGTGTGTGGTGAGTTTATAGTACATGCCATGTGTGCATGGTCGTGCAATGGGTTGAGTTGTTCAGCCTTCCACATGTGGTGTGTGTATAGTGTATCCAAGTACAAACCTCATTACTGAATTGATGGTTATGTGACAAGATATTATAATATATGGTATATAAATATGAATCTAGAGTTATATTTGGGATATGAGAATGAAACACACTATTCATCCATCATTAAAATATATATAGATAGAGAACGGGCATTAGACTATGAGATCAAAAGCAACCATCTGATCAAATCCACTCATTGTCTTCAACCTATTTATTAGGTTTTATTATTCTATCTAAAAATAGAATTTATAAATCATAATTTTGACCATATTCCATGATCATACCAATGTAATGATCTATTTGGGATCTATATGAGGCTATGCATGCAATCAATGTATTGTATGCATTAAATCATTTAAAGAACATGCTTCTATCAAGGAAAATACAAAAATTACAATGTGCTATTCTAATAAGCATGAGTTTGAACATCTAAAAATCATGAATCATGATATATCTATCACATGAACATGATGAGTTTTTCATGAAGGGGGTATTCCATGATATTCGGTGTCAAGATGAGCCAATGAAAAATTAGGAAAACCCTTGTTGAATATTTAAAGTTTTTGATCTGTGGGGATAATAATATCATAATTAGCATGAAATTATTTTCTAGCTTCTGATTTGGTAAATAAATGAAAGATATTTGATGATCCTTGCCTATAAAAATTGAAGCCCTGAGTCTAATAAGAGTTACTTCTATTAATATTTTATTTGAAATCTCTATTTTTTATAGAATATATCATCTGTTATATTCTATTTATGTTAAAAATAAAAATGATCTATGAGATTCCTATTTTTTTCAAAGAATACATTTAACATCTGCATACTCTCTTATAGGAAGAATAAGTGTCCCATGAGCCACTTGGATACATGAAGAAAAGATTCATGAAACTCTTATTCTATAAATAAGTTTTGTGCTTATCATTTTCATGAAGCACTTGAGATACTACAGACATTATAATTATGTTAAATACACTCAAATAGATTCATAGATAACTTGTTCTATAAAGCCTTTTGGATTGCTTAAAGATTGAGTTGCACTGAAATATTTCATGAAGAAGTTCCATTGAATATCCCTTCATGAAAAAAACTCAAAATTTGTTGATAAACTTGAATGAAAAATATTTTAAATCAACTACCCATTATTTTTTCACAAAGTTGTTATTCACAAAGGTTGTGTGCACATTTATTTAAAGAATAAAGTAAATATTGTGTTGTAGAAATCTAGCCACATTCATTCATATATAGAAGTTTATCTAAAACAAAATACATAGAACATAAAATAATAAATTAATAACTACCATTTTATAGAGTTTATAACTTTGAGAATACACATGTAAGTTATATTACACAAGTATGAATATTGAGAAGTGAACATATGATATGATTTGCATGAATAGTTAGTACTGAACTTGATACTGAAGCCAGGAAAAATATCATAATACTTTATATCTAAGTTTTCAGTGTATAGGTATTATGAAATATCATTACAGCATGAAATAATATTGAAAGTGTAGAGAGATCCAGTTGTATTAATTTTTTTGTGCCAATAAAAATAAATAAGAACCGATATAATAAAAGTTCTTGATATTGTGTATTAATTATGTCGGATATTTCAATCCATAAAAATATTCATATCATTGATACTAAAGAAGAGAAAGATTTTTCCCAGCCATCAATTTATTATTATTCAGGCCAAAATAATTGGATGAAGGAAGAGAGAAGAATAGAATAAGAGAAGAAAGTGTTGTGCATATTTGTTTGCTAGTAAGAATAAGAAATAGAAGAATAATATAGATCTTATTTTAGTTTGTTTCTACAAAGAAAAAGAATAATTTTCTACCACTAGTGTGAAAGTAACAAGTGAAGAAGAAGGAAGTTAAGATAAAATAATCACTATAACATCCATCAAAAGTCTCAATATGAGGAATACATTCTTAATGTTATAAAGAACCTTATAAGGTGAAGACTATATTTAGGGGTAGTATAAATAACCATTGAGGAGATTTAATTATATGAGGACTACAAGAACTATCAATTGATTGTAATATAATACAAGTGAAAGGATACTCCCTGCTTACTATAACCACATAAAAGGATTGTTTCTAGTGGTTGTGTGATATTGAATTATTTTAATACCATGACAAGGACTATCTAATCTTGTTGAGTGGTGAATCTTGTAAAAAAATCATGTTCCATAATTACATGTTTTCATATACTTGAATACAGAAAATATAATAGAATAATAGAATCAAGATCCTAATGGGTTTAAGAGGTATAAGGGATAAAAGTTATAATTGGGGAAATTGTTCTAAATATTGATCCCCCCTCTCAATGTTGAGTATATCCCAAATTGGTCCTCTCTATTGTTATTAGAGATAGGTTAATCTCTATTAGATTCTCTATGTTACAATTATTCTCTCTTGAATATTTTAGTTTTAGTGAAGAATTGGTTATCTATGGGCATAATTTCATTTCTTCCAAGACCATGATGAACCAGAGAAATAAAGAGAAAATAAATATGAAGAAGATGTCCCTCTTATCTAAAGAGAGGGAGTATTAGATTATGTATGTCATTTTAATGAAGAAGAAATATCAAGAATGTAAATTTAATAGCGGGTATCTCATCATTCTACCAAGGTGATGTACAATATCTCTACCTCAATTTCATCAAGACATTCAAGTAATCAAAAATTATGGGTTAGTTCTTGTCAAAACTATTCTGAATATTATCCAAGCTCTAGTGTGAGTGATAACATGTTAGTTTATTTTCCATTTGATTAATTAAAGTATATGATTCATGGTTACTCCAAATAATTATCCTATATTATATGTGGGATATTTTAAATCTTGTAGGAATATATCACTCAACTTGAGGATAATTTTGAAGTAATAGATAATGATTTAAAATAAAAACATCTATAACTAATAAATATCTCCAAGAAAGTTATTATAAGGCCTCGGCCTTAAACATTACTTAATCATGAATTAAATGAATAATTCACATAGAGGATCTTTTCAGGTTTAGAGTTTTAGATAATTAGGTCATAACTATTACATCTCAAAAGATTACATAGTAGACACTTCTACAAAGTTTCCATAAAATAAAAAAATGCTTAAAAAGAAACATGTCTAGTTCCATGTTTTAGATAGAATGTATTTCCTTGATCCCATCCTTGACCCTATTCATCTTTAAGTCCTGTGTAAAACATTTCATAAACTTGGGATGAGCATAAAAATCCCAGTAAATGATACACAAAGAAGGAAAACTGTTAGTTTTTCAAAACAACAAGTAAACCATGAGTACTTTACCAAACTAATACTTTTCAACTTTATGAAGTATTAAAAACTCTTCACTGAATAAAATACCATTACTTACCCTTTTGTAACCAAAAGATTACCATAAAACCCATATAAATAACACATAACATATAAAGGTAACTTGGGACATAAACATACTTAAATGTAATAACCATATAGTCAACTTCCACACATACTTAATAGAATAGCCATACGGCCGACTTCCATACCCAATGCATTGGAGGTTAAACGTAACCACCCGTCCTGGTATTCACGGAACCACCCATCATATGGTTTATCATGTAACCACCCGTAAAATGTCCAAGTACCATCATTACACATAAAATATTGAAAATATAAATATTTCAATAACAACATTTCATTTGCAATCACAATAAGTAATTCCAAGATATTGAATTAATCAATCCATTTTCAAAAACCATATAAAGAGATTTTTGAATCAAAGTGTCCCATACCACTTTTAAGATTTTAATGGAATTATAATTTTAAAACATTAATTTCCATATAAATAAATACTTAAAACCATTTTGAAAACATGGACATTAAAGATAAAGATTTAGAATAATGAATCTTTAAAACATTTAAAACGATATTTTTGTTAAAGAGTTTTTAACAAAATGAGAGACTCTTGAATAAAAATAAGTGTGGAATAACATTTAATCCGAACTTTATAATATCCTGAGAATAAAGGTATTCATGATATAATATGTCAAAGGACAGTATACACAGCATATAAGAGTGAATTGGTGCATAACAACAATGAAGTCTCAATGGAAATGTAAATTGAGATGAAATCCATTATAAAGATGGAATCCTTAAATTAAGGATAAATATATAAAATAATTATGTGTGAGAAATATAAATACACCCAATATAAGTGGATATTAAGTGTGAAACAATCAGAGGTCATTCGCACATAATCTTGGAAAAACAAAACCAATGACATAGATATTTAACTCAATGAAATGAGATTGAGTTATGATTTCCCATACAAGTTCGTAAGAATTTATCAATGAGTTGATTATGTGTAGAAATAGAATATCTACACAAAGGTTTGTGGAAATTACAACATAGATATTCCACACATAATCTTGTCATAATAAAATCAAGAAGTAGAGGTTTAACCCAAAGAATTCAAAGTGGGTCAAGAAGTTCCCTTATAGAAATCTGACAGCCTAACGGCGTCACTTTAAAATTCAGAAAATGAGTTGATGAGAGAGAAAATGGTATCTCATAACTTGGACATAAAATTTACATAAATAAGGATATATAATAACATATCCCAACATAATAGTTTGTTAATTAAAAGACATAACAAAAGAAGTCTTTTAAAAAGAGGATGGTGAAAGGTCCCCTTACCGAGTTGGGTAACTTTCGAAACGTACACCCCATGGAAGAAGGGTCATACAATGAATATGTAAATAACCATAAATGAAATTATACTACACAAATTGTATAATAATGTGCAGTTCATACACCACTCAAAGAAAATAGTTCAAACGTAGCATAAATGTCACGGGAATAAAAGTGAGATGAAAAATCCCTTATGAAAACTCAGCAGCCTAACGGCGCCACTTAAAACTTCCAAAAATGGATTTATGAGATCAAATATGGTCTCTCAAAATATGAACATAAAAATTACAGAATTAGGAATATAAAATAACATCCACAAACATAAGAAATATTAGCTTAAAAGAAATGACATAAAAGAGAGTACTTAAAAAGAAAGAGAGAGGTTGGATCCCTTACCTCAAGTCTGACTTGTCTTGTTCGTTTCTTTATATTCCAGAATAATAAACTTTGGTCAATTTATAATTTCTTAAGGACCTCTTTTAAAGATTATTATTCAGTTCATATCACATATTATAATGTTATAATAATTGGTTAATAATGTGAGTTCATATCAGACGTTTTTGTCGATGTTTGGTACATGAGTCAAAAATGAACTTGTTTGAAAATGATTGTCCATGTAGTTATAAGTAAATAATCTCCAGAATATTATTAATGATTTAAATATCATATATATCCAGTACATATTCATTTTATACTACTCCATAACATTTGGAGATAAAAATAAATGAAAATCACCGTTCATAGAGACGGTAGGCCGTACGTACGCATGAACGCTACTTTCATTTCTTTGTCATATTAATGGAATTAAAAATAATTGAGAGATATATATATTATAATTACAGTATAATATATATGTTATATAGGTCACATATTTTCATTAATTTCATTCTTTATACATTCCATGTATTGCATGAACGAGTCACATCACTTGAGGGGGCGGTAGTCCACACTTCCTCGTATGAAATTATCGCATTTACACAACATGAAAAGCATAAAGGCGTGTTTTAAATATAAAATTCAGAAGAATATAGAAAAAATAAATACCATTTATATCATATATAAAATATAGTTACATCATAATGTCCACCATGAAAGGTGTTATGAGAAGATAGAATAATCATCGTTTCGTGAGACAGAAATTTGTCATCCACAGAAACAGTATGTTCTTTAACCATTAGACGAAGGTGTGTGTAAGTGTAGATCTAATCCTTCACATAAAAAAATCCTAGTATATTTAAGATACTGGTTTTGTTACAAAATAAAGGAATAAAAAGAGTTTAGAGGGTTGGAGAAGAAAAATAAAACAAAAGAACACAAGGGAAGACATTACCTTTATTTCGGGTAACTCTTTTTGATTTGAGCTCAAAGGCTTACTTGGAAAGGACTATGCCCAAAGGTGAGGATTAAATGATGAAGAGAGGGATGTGTAGAGATGAAATGGGCTGGGTTTGGCCGAGCCAAAGGCTTGAGAGGTGTGGGTAAGGTGGTAGAGGTGGGGGCATTTTATAAGAGGAGAGGAGGGGCACTCTTGGAAAGTTATAAACATTTACTTTATTATAAAATGCTTTTCAGATTTTAAAGGTCCCAAAATTATATATTTAGAGGATATGGTGATAAGAGTTATAAATACACCCATCCAATATGTTTTTGACAAGTTTAGGTCTTATATTGTACATTATCTTTTCATTTTATTTAAATCGTTAAATAATGAGGTAATCGTTGCATCATCATGGTGTCATAAATAATTTAATTTATTTAATGTCTAAAAATTATAAAAAAAATATCATGATGTAGGAAATATTTTTATATTTCTAATGAATATTTATAGTCAAAAATATTACTTGTATAACCCCATGTAAAAATTATTTTAGTAAAATAATACATGTTTGTGACATTTTAATTTTAACTTTAAATAAAAAGTTATTAATGTCATTTTCAACCAAAGTGGCTACATGGGGTCCCCAAGTTGACCCATGGATTTTCTGGGTCGGCCATGACTCATCCAATAAGGTTAGTACATGTGTCAAGGTCATTTCATATTATTAAAACATTATTTTTACCTTAAATTACACGAATTACCTAATATCGCGATTAAAAACTTAAAAGTTACTATTCACCAAAAAAATTATTTTAATCCCATTGAACCACATTTTAAATCATAATGACAACCATGTATGTCAGATTTTTGAAATTCAAATCACAGAAGTGGTAAATCTTCATTTAAATGAAAAATCAGTTTTTAAACTACCACTTAGTGGTTTCACTATTCATCAAAAATTGAAGTTTTTCAGAAAAATACCAAAAAATCACCCTAAGCTATATTTGATATTCCGAATTCAAAAATGATGTCTATTTTAAAAAATTCAAAACATATAAGTTGCATTAATTAATTTAAAAATTAATTCCCGCTGTCAAAACAAATAGCGTGTTTTTAAGAAACAATATCCATTAAAAGATTGACACTAGTTTAAGTCCAATTTCAAAGTGAAATTAATTCCAATGACCACTATTGGATTAAATCATAAAAATATATTCTAATTTCACTTTAAAACAAATTCAAAAGATAATATAATCATATAAATAAATTAGATTAAAAATAGGTTTTGAATTAAAATACAACATTTTTCACTATTCATTAAAAAATGAACTTTATCAGAAAAATACCAAAAATTTACACAAAGTAAATTTTGATGTCCCGATTCTAAAGAAGAATTTTATTTTGTCAAATATAACACATAAAATTGTCAAAAAGTGGATTTAAAATAGGTTCTCCATCAAAAGGCGGTTAATCAACCTTTTAAAGAATATTAGAATGTTTACGCTTAAAATTGGATTCATTCGCATTTCTAATCCTCCAACATTTATTGTAAAAAGTAAAAATATTTGACAAACCTATATAATAATTTTTTAGTTAGTTCTGTTAATTCCTGTCATTACATCGGCTAGGTTTTAACTACCATTTAAAATAAAATTATTTTATTATTAGAGTGCAATATAAGATTTCAAAGGAACTCGTTGTTGCGTATTGGGTAAGCCATAGAGCATAGAGTTACCTTTAAATTAATATTAAAATTTTATTCACAAATAGGGATAAATATGAAAATGTCATATTCTTTATTTACCTGGGGTGTTACATCCTTCCCCCCTTTTGGGAATTGCGTCCTCGCAATTTTAAAATTGGGCTCGGAAACTTCATTGAAAGCCCCACATCGGAAAAGGAGTAAATTAAACTATCACTTTAAAAGAAAGAAAGGGAAGTACAAAGGTCACCCGAGTTAACCCATACTAGGATTCCATGTATGAAAACATGGATATGGAAGAAAAAACAAAGGGTCGTGTTCTGAGGGAGTGTGATAGAAAACATGTTTAGGAGAAAGTTAACCACCAGAAAATCACAAACTTGTGATGGGTTAAACGGTATTGGATTCCCCAGTAGAAAAAGTTAATGGAAAACATTTTTTTAAGTTACTTTTCATTGAGGAATTTATTTTTGAGCTTAACTAAAACATAAGGAAACATACTTACTTTTCATGTTGACTTTCAAATTTTACTAGATTTCTTAAACAAACTCATATTTTCTCCAAAAGATGAGTATTTAGGATGACTTGTTTACATTAAGAGAGCTATAATCAACTTCTATAGAATCACCTAATCCAAAAAAGAGAACTGTATACTTTCCATTTCTTTAGACCTTAACCAAAATTAAAACCAAAAAGGTTAGTATGAGATCAAATAATACACAAAAAGGATAATCCTTTATAAAAAGGAAATCTATTCTTAATCTCCAAAATTTGTCCAACAAGACACAAAGTTCAACAAAGACCAAAAGTAAACCAAAATAAGATGGAAACCCAAATATTTGAAGGATTTGATCACATAGTCGTCCAAGTTAAATCATAACATTTATCTCCATACAACATCAGTTGCTCTTAAAGTCTCGTATTAAAAATTAATTAACCTAATCACATATCCTCCATGATAGGTTAATAATTTCCATAGATAACCCAAAATCAACTTACTCTTAATTAATAAAATCATCTAACTAAAAAGAATTAGTCAAACTAACCTGGGACTTCACATAGTCCAGTGGTAGGCGATAAATACCAGTCGCACTTTGGTTTTGGGTTCGATTCCCGCAGTTTTGTCTGACGCGACGAGTTGTCACATGGTCTGCGTGTTGTCCTTTTTCCCAAACTATATAATTCTCAAATAATTCCCCAAAAAGAGATAAAATCATCAAAAATAACCATAACATAATTTAACCTCAATTTTATCTCATGTCTTTCACTTTCCATCATAACATATAGTAACCCATAATTACCTCAAGAGTAAGGATCATATAAACCCAAATGGTTCTTTATAACTATGTCCACAAAATAACAGTTAAGTATTCCTTGAATAAAATTTTCATATATCAAACATCAGGGTTACACATACTATAAAAAGTCTACAAATGTAACCCCAACATCAAAAGAGACTTAATACTCTTAAGAATTTCACCATAACTCTTGAAGCCCTTATATGTTGACTTCTTACTCATTAAACATTCTTCATGATCCATTAACCATTCCTTTCCAACTCATTCTGAAATACTTCTTTCCTACAAACAAAATCATGAATCATATCCTAAGATTCCAAAATAGGAAAACAAATGTTAAGAAATAATCCATACCTTTGATTGGTCATTGTCAGTTTCTTCATCCTCAATTGGAATGGCATTAGGTATTGGTAAACGAATATTTGTACGATCTTGGTGATCCCATTGTCGAAACTTCTTCATAGGACATGTGTTTTCATAATAACCATACACACCACATTTAAAACATTCAATTGATCCCTCAGAAAGAACTTCGTTCCCTTTCCTCTAGTCAACTGGATGCTTCCTTTTTCCATCGCAGGTTCTTGCTTTATGACCTTCATTTACACATCTATAGCATATTTCTGTCCCTTTGAAACATTTTCCTAGGTGTTTCTTTCCACATCTTTGACACATAGGTTTTTGAACACACTTACCTTTATGATTATTACCTATAGTTTTGTAGGGATTTTTTTCTCACATATATGATGCCTTATAGAAATCACCAAGGTTTAGGTGATCAATCATTACTCCTGATATTCGGTTGAGGATAAACACAAGAGTTCTCATTGCATCTCCCATATCATTCAGTTTCTCACTCAGAAAACTGTCACAGTTTCCTTCATATCCACTGTTACTTTGGTGCCTGCTAGATCCATCCATTTACTAAAACCAAAAAGGTCAGTGTAAGTATATCAACAAAACCATAACGTACTAATGAAGAATATAAACACTAAGATATACTTACTCATTCACTTTATCTAAAACTAGGACTCTTTCTGAAATCCTAACCATTATGGTAATGTCACTTATTCTTAGAGAATACCCTAACCTCTAAAGTTATCTAAACCGACCTTTGATACCAACTATAAGGCCTCGGCCTTAAACATTACTTAATCAAGAATTAAATGAATAATTCACATAGAGGATATTTTCAGGTTTATAGTTTTAGAGAATTAGGTCATAACTATTACATCTCAAAAGATTACATAGTATACACTTCTACTAAGTTTCCATAAAATAAAATAAAATGCTTAAAAAGAAACATGTCTAGTTCCATGTTTTAGATAGAATGTCTTTCCTTGATCCCATCCTTGACCCTATTCATCTTTAAGTCCAGTGGAAAACATTTCAAAAACTTGGGATGAGCATGAAAAGACCAGTAAAGGATACACAGATAAGGAACACTGTTAGTTTTTCAAAACAACAAGTAAACCATGAGTATTTTACCAAAGTAATACTTTTCACCTTTATGAAGTAGTAAAAACTCTTCACTGAATAAAAGACCATTACATACCCTTTTGTAACCAAAAGATTACCATAAAACCTATATAAAGAACACATAACATATAAAGGTAACTTGGGACATAAACATACTTAAATTTAATAACCATACGGTCAACTTCCACACATACTTAATAGAATAGCCATACGGCCGACTTCCATACCCAATGCATTGGAGGTTATAACGTAACCACTCATCCTGGTATTCACGGCACCACCCCTCATATGGTTTATCACATAACCACCCGTAAAATGTCCAAGTACCATCATTACACATAAAATATTGAAAATATAAACATTTTAATAACAAAATTTCATTTGCAATCACAATAAGTAATTCCAAGATATTGAATTAATCAATCCATTTTCAAAAACCATTTAAAAGAGATTTTTGAATCAAAGTGTCCTATACAACTTTTAAGCTTTTAATGGAATTATAATTTTAAAACATTAATGTCCATATAAATAAATACTAAAAACCATTTTGAAAACATTAACATTAAAGATAACGATTTATAATAATGAATCTTTAAAACATTTTAAACGATATTTTTGTGGAAGAGTTTTTAACAAAATGAGAGACTCTTGAAAACAAATAATTATAAAATAACATTTAATTCGAACTTTATAATATCATGAGAATAAAGGGATTCATGATATAATATTTCAAAGGATAGTATACACACCATATAAGAGTGAATTGTTGCATAACAACAATGAAGTCTCAATGGAAATGTAAATTGAGATGAAATCCATTATAAAGATGGTATCCTTAAATTAAGGATAAATCTATCACATAATTATGTGTGAGAAATATAAATACACCCAATATAAGTGTATATTAAGTGTGAAACAATCATAGGTCATTCACACATAATCTTGGAAAAACAAAACCGATGACATAGATATTTAACTCAATGAAATGAGATTGAGTTATGATTTCTCATACAAGTTCATAAGAATTTATCAATGAGATGATTATGTATATAAATAGTATATCTACAGAAAGTTTTGTGGAAATTACAACATAGATATTCCACACATAATATTGGCATAATAAAATCAAGAAGTAGAGGTTTAACCCAAAGAATTGAAAGTGGGTCAAGAAGTTCCCTTACAGAAATCTAAAAGCCTAACGGTGTCACTTTAAAATTCAGAAAATGAGTTGATGAGAGAGAAAATGGTATCTCATCACTTGGAAATAAAATTTACATAAATAAGTATATATAAGAACATATCCCAACATAATAGTATGTGAATTAAAAGACATAACAAAAGAAGTCTTTTAAAAAGAGGAGGGTGAAAGGTCCCCTTACCGAGTTGGGTAACTTTCGAAACGTACACCCCATGGAAGAAGGGTCATACAATGAAGATGTAAATACACATAAATGAAATTATACTAAAAAAAGTTTATAATAATGGGCAGTACATACATCACTCAAAGGAAATAGTGGCAAACGTAGCATAAATGTCACGGGAATAAAAGTGAGATGAAAAATCCCTTATGAAAACTCGGCAGCCTAACGGCGCCACTTAAAACTTCCAAAAATGGATTTATGAGATCAAATAGGGTCTCTCATAATATGAACATAAAAATTACAGTATTATTAATATAAAATAACATCCCCAAACATAATAAATATGAGCTTAAAAGAAATGACATAAAAGAGAGTAGTTAAAAAGAAAGAGAGAGGTTGGATCCCTTACCTCAAGTCTGACTTGTCTTGTTCGTTTCTTTATATTCCTGAATAATAAACTTTGGTAAATTTATAATTGCTTAAGTAACTCTTTTAAAGATTATTATTCAGTTAATATCACATATTATAATTTTATAATAATTGGTTAATAATGTGAGTTCATATCAGATGTTTTTTCCGATGTTAGGTACATGAGTCAAAAATGAACTTGTTCGAAAATGATTGTCCATGTAGTTATAAGTAAATCATCTCCAGAATAGTATTAATGATTTAAATATCATATACATCCAGTACATATTCATTTTATACTACTCCATAACATTTGGAGATAAAAAGAAATGAAATTCACCGTTCATGGAGACGGTAGGCCGTACGTACGCATGAACGCTACTTTCATTTCTTTGTCATATTAATGGAATTAAAAATAATTGAGAGATATATATATTATAATTACAGTATTATATATATGTTATATAGGTCACATATGTTCATTAATTTCATTCTTTATACATTCCATGTATTTCATGAACGAGTCACATCACTTGAGGGGTCGGTAGTCCACACTTCCTCGTATGAAATTATCGCATTTGCACAACATGAAAAGCATAAAGTCATGTTTTAAATATAAAATTCAGAATAATATAGAAAACATAAATACCATATATATCATATATAAAATATAGTGACATCATAATGGCCACCATGAAAGGTGTTAAGAGAAGATTGAACAATCATCGTTTCGTGAGACAGAAATTCACCATCCACAGAAACAGTATGTTCTTTAACCATTAGAAGAAGGTGTGCATAAGTGTAGCTCAAATCCTTAACATAACAAAATTATAGTATATTTAATATACTGGTGTTGTTACAAAATAAAGGAATAAAAATAGTTTAGAGGGTTGGAGAAGCAAAATAAAACAAAAGAACACAAGGGAATACATTACCTTTAAATCGGGTAACTCTTTTTTATTTGAGCTCAAAGGCTTACTTGGAAAGGATTCTGCCCAAATGTGGGGATTCAATGATGAATAGAGGGATGTGGAGAGATAAAATGGGCAGGGTTTGGATGATCCAAATGCTTTAGAGGTGTGTGTAAGGTGGTATAGGTGGGGGCCTTTTATAAGAGGAGAGGAGGGGCACTCTTGGAAAGTTATAAAATTTTACTTTATTATAAAATTATTTTAAGATTTTAAAGGTCCCAAAATTATATATTTCGAGGATAAGGTGATAAGAGTTCTAAATCCACCCATCCAATAGGTTTTTGACAAGTTTAGGTCTTATAATTTACATTTTCTTTTCATTTTATTTAAATCATTTAATAATGAGGTAATCGCTGCATCATCATGGTGTCATAAATAATTTAATTTATTTAATGTCTAAAAATTATAAAACAAATATCATGATGTATGAAATATTTTTATCTTTCTAATTAATATTTATAGTCAAAAATATGACTTGTATAACCCCATGTAAAAATTCTTTTAGTAAAATAATACATGTTTGTGACATTTTAATTTTAACTTTAAATAAAAAGTTATTAATGTCATTTTCCAACCAAAGTGGCTCCATGGGATCCCCAAGTTTCCCCATGGATTGTATTGGTCGGACATGACTCATCCAATAAGGGTAGGACATGTTTCAAGTTCATTTCATATTTTTAAAACATTATTTTTACCTTAAATTACACTAATTACCTATAATCGCGATTAAAAACTTAAAAGTTACTATTCACCAAAATATTATTTTAATCCCATTGAAACACATTTTACATCATAATGATAACCATGTATGTCAGATTTTTGAAATTCAAATCACAGAAGTGGTAAAGTTTCATTTAAATGAAAAATCATTTTTTAAACTACCACTTAGTGGTTTCACTATTCATCAAAAATTGAAGTTTTTCAGAAAAATACCAAAAATTCACCCTAATATATATTTGATATTCCTAATTCAAAAATGATGTCTATTTTATAAAATTCAAAACATATAAGTTTTATTAATAAATTTAATAATTAATTCCCGCTGTCAAAACAAATAGCTTGTTTTTAAGAAACCATATCTATTAAAAGATTGACACTAGTTTAAGTCCAATTTCAAAGTGAAATTAATTAAAATGACCACTATTTTATTAAATGGTAAAAATATATTCTAATTTCACTTTAAAACCAATTCAAAAGATAATCTAATAATATAAATAAATTATATTAAAAAGAGGTTTTGAATTAAAATACAACATTTTTCACTATTCATTAAAAAATGAACTTTATCAGAAAAATACCAAAAATTTACACAAAGTAAATTTTGATGTCCCAATTATAAAGAAGAATTTTATTTTTTCAAATATAACACATAAAATTGTCAAAAAAGTGGATTTAAAAAAGGTTCTCCATCAAAAGGCAGTTAATCGACCTTTTAAAGAATATTAGAATTTTTACGCTTAAAATTGGATTCATTCGCATTTTTAATCCTCCAACATTTATTGTAAAAAGTAGAAATATTTGACAAACCTATATAATCATTTTGTAGTTAGTTCTTTTCATTCCCGTCATTACATCGTCAAGGTTTTAACTACCATTTCAAATAAAATTATTTTATTATTAGAGTGCAACGTAAGATTTCAAAGGAACTCGTTGTTGCATATTGGGTAATCCATCGAGCATAGTGTTCCCTTTAAATTAATATTAACATTTTATTCACAAAAAGGGATAAATATAAAAATTTCATATTCTTTATTTACCCGGGGTGTTATAGTTAGAGCCTTTAGAGTATAAAGAGTGGATCATGAAATAAGTTTCTTATAGTTTGAAAACAAGTGGAATAGCAAAGTTTAAGAGAAAGAGGTAGTAAATAATAATCTATATGAAATGATCTATACACTTAAAAGAAAAGTTGAATTTAGAATTAATTTCAATAATTTACAATTAGAAGAGAAATTAAAGAAGTTCAAAGAACTTGTCTCTTTGTTTCAAAACAATGTTAAGATGCATGAAGATGAAGTTTAAAGAATAAAAAGGTTTGTGAAGAGAATATGGTTATAATTTAAGATCAAAAATATATCCTCAATATAAAATTTCTAGAATTTGAAGTTCAGTTGTCCAATATTGAGAAGAAACATATTGAGACTTTATAAAATACAGAGACAATTATTTTTGTTTCATAATGATCACTAGAGTATTATAAGTTTAAAATACCACTAAAATGTGATAAGAATATAATTTATTCATTAAATGATAGTTCTCAAGAAGAAATTAAGAAATAGGTATCATCCATACCATCTTATAATAATGTTTCAAACTCTATTATCATATATAGTGAAAGTTGGAAAAACAAAATCTGTATAAGTATGGATGAAGAACGGTGATGATAAGTATACCCCCATGACTCGAGTGAATAGTAAAAAATAGTTAATAAGATAGTTCCCTATAAAGATCCCAACAATTCATGAATAAAACCAATAAACAACTTATAGAAGAAATAAGAAGATAAAAGTTTTTGGGTCAATATTTTTTTTGAAACAGATATAGGCATTATGAATTAGATTATTGGTACAATCCTTTAAATGAAAAGTCATAAATGATTATCATGTCAAGGGGGATCAAGACATAGTAGAAGAAGAAACATGCATTGATTAAGGAAAAAATATATTCTTTAAACAAATTTAGAAAATGTGGAACTATCTATGATGGATGCAATTATAGTGATCACAATAATGTAATTTGATCATATTGAAATGTATCCAAATATGGTGAGAAAAGAAGACCAAAAAAGTTGGGTAAGAATTAAAAAAGAAACATTAGGAATAAAGTAGAAGAATGTTGTAAACAAAAATTCTCCCAAGAAGAAAAGTGAGAATATCTCGGATGCTAAATCTAGTAAGTTGAAGAAAAATGTAGCATCCCAAAATACTAATACGAATAATGGAACTAAGAATAATCCATGTGGGAAATCCAAACCTACTACCAATATTCCTAATGATATGGTAGTAATCTGGCCAAAATATTTGGAGTAAATGTGGAAAATAGAATAATAATAAGAAAAGGATAATACAAAAGGAAAAGAAAATATTCCACATGATTAAGACATAGTTGAATATAAGTTGTTAAAAAAAGAAAACTTCTTTGTTAAAGATGTTTTTTTAGAGATGTAAAAAATATTTTCATGTAGTAAACAAATTTAACCATTCCAAAATAACAATATGTATTCATTAATGGTGTTAGGAATTTATCATCCATGAAGGCTATTACAATGGAAAATTCCCTACACAAATAAGAATAGAATATGAAGAGATCCATATTTCCCCTATATAAATTAAAACAGAATCTCAGATGTGAAATCATGAAGACAAAAGAAAATGGAGAAACATGGTTGATAAAACTATATCAACATTTTATTCACATTGAGAAGAAATTAAGGATCCACCTTATTCCCTTAATCTTTGTGTAATGTATTTCTACATATAATTTATGTAATTAAAGGTGAATTAATTTCTTGGTGGAGAACATGAGAAGTAGTGAGTGTTATCAATTCTTGATAGAAAATATAAATAATTCATTATCCTTGAATGATATATAAATTGGTATTAAATTAATAATATGATAAAGTATCATCTTTAATGAAGTTTAAGAATGGGTTTTCATATCCTATAAAACAAGGATAAAGAAGATACCATCTTGTTTTGATCTTATATTTGGTATCCTAAGATCATATTTGATGAAGTTGTGGATGTTATCAACTCTATAAAGTCACATGTTGAATATCCATTTTGGTGTATTATCCATATTAGAAAATCTTGAAATCTATTCTTGAAGATATTTTACATTATTAAGATTTTTAGGGGTGTTCCCATGGATGGGGAGACAAATGAAGAAATATGAAGAAGCTTTAAGAAAATATTGTTTCATAAAAATCTGATTATTCTGGAGATTACTTGAAGATCATGTCATTTTAAAAGTACTTTTTCTTTACCTCTAGTCATTAGTTAACAAAAATAATAAACATAACATTAAGTGGGGTTAATTGAATTAATTAATGAGACAATAAATATGGAATTATGTAAGTGATTAAAGGATTCTTATCTTGTTTGTTGTACTTTAATGTTTTTGATCAGTTTTTTTAAGTGAGTGTAAGATTTTTGGGTTGATTATTCTTTACAAAAATCCTATATTATTTAAGTATCTTCATCCTAGAATAAAAAAATGTTAATCCTTTTAGAAAATTTTATGATTTCTCATTTCATGAGGCATCAAGATTAGTTGGTAAATGACATAAGTATTGTCTAAAACAAATCCTCTTATTTTCTACACCAATAAAGGATCACATAGACATAGAGTGAAATTATAGATGGAACTTTTCTCAAGTTTGACATAATACCATTTTCACATGAACTTTTTATTTATTATCAATATGGGGGAGAAAAAAAGTGAAATGAATTTTTGGAATAGTAAAGGGGATAGATTCACATATTGACATATTCATTTAGAAATAACATTGAAGTTATTTCCAATAAGTACAAAGAGAATATTTAAGAGTCCACTTTGTGTATGAGTTTTATTTTTTTCAATTATTTTTATTGGTTTTTAGTGGTGTTCAATGAAATGAATAAATTTCATTGATGTAAATAATTTAATGAAATTAGAAAGAAAGAAGTTGTTAGAAGTAAAGTATTGAAGACATCTAATCTTGATATCAAAGTGAATATAACTTGGATGAATATATGAAGAAGAAATTATTAAAGTATTATTATCTTAAGGAATTGTTTTTGTAATACTGTGAGTTTATAAGTCTGATGATTGTTTAATTTACCTTAAGTTCAAAAGACATGTTTTTATTATTTTGGGAATGAGATATTGTTTTCAACAAATATGAAGAATTGAAGTCAATGAAAATATTGATTTTTCTAAAGAATATTTGAATGAAAATTGTGAAAAATATTATTCTACATGAAGAAGAAGAATATGGTTATTCATAAATTCATATTTTCATAAAGTATATTTGAATAATGTAGAGTTTTTGTTGGGAATGTATTTTCATATAGAATATTTCACTTAGATATTTTCGAAGTGATGAGAAAAAAATGGCCAACAATACACGCTAATAAAGACAAATCAACCATGATTTTGTGGGAGTAAGCTCAATCATTCATGGGATTCTTCTAGAAAATCTTGCATGGAGGTAAGAGGTTGGTACCTACGGGCATGGCAGTGTGCGCATAGAGGCACACAGGTTCATGGTGAGCATATAACACCCAGAAATTGTACATGGTGTTGTGTAAGGGGTGATTGTTTTGTCCCACCCCATGTGTTGTGTGCATAGTCTATCAATATGCTAACCCAATATTTTAATTTGATAGTGAAGTATCATAGAATTATAATATATGGGAGAGAGATACCAAGCTGGAGTTTGATGTGGGACATATAAATGTGGCGCACTGCTCCTCCATTATTAAAACGTATGGATAGAACAAGAACCATTTGATGAGATCTATCATGTCCATATGATTAAATACACTTATATTCTTCAACCTCTCGATGAGTTTTTGTTTCATTGTCCATATTTAGTGTTTAATGACCACGATTCCAACCATCTTCCATGATCTTGTTGAGGGAATGAGGTACTCAGGATTGATATGAGGCCATGCATGAAATCGGTTTCTTTCATGTATGTGATCATTTTATAAACATACTTCTTCCAAGGATGATACAATGATTGCAAAAAATTTCTCTAATAGTCATGAGTTTGATCATCTAAAAATGATGAACTGTGTGACCTCTATCACATGAACATGAGGAGTTCATCTCTAAGGGTGAGATTCCATGATATTTGGCATCAGGAGGATCCAAATAAAAATTATGAAAATCTATGTAAAATATTTTAATTTCATGTCTATGTGGATATTAATATTAGTATTGACATGACATTATTTTTTGTCTTCTATGTTTGTGAAGCAATGAAGGAGGGGTGGTGATCCTTACCTATAAATATTGATGCCTCAAATCCAAGTTGGTTTGATATTATTCATGTCTTATTTGATATATCTCAATTTTAGAAAAAAAAATATACTCTCTAGGATTATATTTACATGAATAAGAAAAGTGCTACATCAAGAAGATAGTGAATATCCACGTTCTCCGTTATGCCAAGAATAAGATTCAAGTGAGCCACTTGGCTATATGGAGTAAAGATTCATGAAACTTTTACTTTGTGAAGAAGTATTATGCTCAATATTTGGGTGAAGAACTTGGTATACCTTGGTAATTTGACCTATGTTAAACACACATGAAGATATTGGAAAAAATAGTTCTGTGAAGCCACCTAATTTTCATGAATCTTGAGTTGTGATAGAATCTTGAGCAAAGAAGAAATAATGAATACCACTTCATAAATAACACAAGATCACATGATAAAATTGTGTAAATAATATTTTACACAAAATAACAATTATAGTTTCATAAAGGTGTTGTTTGAGAAGGCCACATACACATTTTCATGTAGAATAAATTAAATATTATGTTGTATGCATCTATCCACATGCATGAATATGTTAAAGTTTAACCCAAAAAATAAAAAACAAATATAATAATAAAGGAATAAATTCCATTTTATTTGGTTTATAACTTTGAGAAGACCCTTCATAGTTGTATTATACATGCATGAAGATTTAGAAATGAACATGTGATATTTTTTTATAAATAGTGTGTAATGAAATTGAGACTAAATCCAATTAAAATATTATAAGAGTTTATATCCTAGTTTTTAGTCTATTGAGTTTTTTTATGATCATTATTTTATGAAATAATATTTAATGTGTGGTTAGATTAAGTTGAATAAATATTTTATTCACTAATAAGAACAAATTAGAACATATATAGTAATAATTTTTTATATTTTGTATCAAGAAGACTGATATTTCAATGCATAGTAATATTCATATCATTGAGATTAATAGAAATATGTTTCCCACCTATTAATTTATTATTATTTAGGACTAAATAATAATATATAGAAAGATAGAAGAAGAGAATAAAAGAATAAATTATTATGTGTATATGTTTTCACTGGAAGAAGAAGAAATTGAATAAGAAGAATATTGTGAAGCTTTCAGTTTTTCATTGTGAAGAAGAAGAAGAATTGTTTTCATACTCCTAAATGGGTAACAAGTGAAGATTAAGGAAGTGAATATCAAAGTATCACTATGACATCCATTAAACATCTCAACAGGTTTAAGAATTTTTTCGTGTTACAAAGAACATTAAAATGGTGAATATTATCTCCAGGGATAGTATAATGACCAAGTGTGGAGATAGAATTGTGAAATGATCACTATAAATTAAATATAGTGAAATTTAATTAAAAGGATATTCCTTGCATGTTGTAACCACATAAAATGATTTTTTTTCTAGTGCTTGGGTGGTATTTGATTATTTTCAAACCATGAAAAGGATTAACTACTCTTATTGAGTAGTGAACCATGTAAAAAAAATTATATTCCATCTATACCTTCTTTCATATACTTTCCTAAAAAAAAATATAATAATATAATCAATATACGAATAGTTATAAGAGGTAAAAGGTATAAAATTTATAATTGGTGAAAAATTTCCCAACACTAATTCACCCCCCCCCCCACACACACACACACACCCTCTCAATGTTGAGCGTATCTCAATGCAATCCTCTTAATGTGTTCTAGAAAATAACTAATAAATAATTTGGAAAAGAATTTGTAGGTTTCTATGTCCTAGCAAGAAATATTCCCAATAATCCAAAGTTAGTAACTTGTGGTGGTTATATTGATCTGATAGTGTCTTCAACTTTGAATTAGAAGAGTTAATCTATTAAAGGATTTGAGAAGTGTCCTTAAAAAGAGTTTGTTTCTTCTTATGATTCATTTACTATAATCCTAGCACAAAATTATAGTGTTAATATGATTAAGACTATGACTTATCTATAATAAAATAATTGAAATGGTGAAAATTAATGGATTGAATAAAAAGAGTATGGGTTCCATTAAAGACATGAAATAATAAAAAATATATCTTAAAGATAGAAACATAAAATAAATCCTTTGAGGTATCTTTTTTTATTTGATGGATTGATGATATAATGAGTGGAACAATGAAGAAATAGGCTACTGGTGAAGGCCCAACTTCCTCAGAACCTCAAGATGAACAAAAATAGGAGGCTGAAAATGAGTAGCTTCTCCCATACTAAAGATAAAAATGATATTGATGGATTTTTTCGGTCAAATTAAGTTTGTTAGTGGAACATGTTGCAGAAACTTCCATCCTAAAGAGATCAATCTTCAATTTTTTTTAAAAAAAATTGGGGTATCAGTAATGAACTTTCCAACATATGGGTTGAATTGTAGCTCACCCCACATCCAAATGTCGCCACCTCTAGGACTGGATTGAGTCAAAATTAAGGCACCATAAGATTAAGATAATATATGTAATTAATGAATTTGACTGAGGAAAATACAAAAAAATTATGGATGATAGTAAGAAAATTTAATGAAGGAAAATATACTCAAAATTAAAATAGTCCACACCACGAGATATATAAATTCTCAATTAAATAATAAAATAACACTATAAGAAAATTGTATTATTGTGATGGGACATTTGTGAAAAATAATTTGTCCATCGCAAAAAGTCTCTTAATATGATTCATTTTCAATAGATGAATATGTCCATCACAAATAATGGTTAATTGTGATGGAATTTCCATTTATGTCACAAATAATTTTGGCGCGCATATGTGCCACAGCATGAAAGTACTATAGGTGACTACTAATAGCTATGGAATCTCATATCCATCACAAATAATTTTTTCATGAAATCCTTTTATGATGAATATTGATGTTTTTTTCAAAAGGGTTCCGTGGAAACTTTTCCGACATGATAAATTTTGTTGCTATTAACCCATCACAAAATAAAATTAAACTAAAACATGAAACAAACTCTTCTCCTCCTCTCTGTTTCACTTTTTTGTAAACCCTACCACACTAAACGAACCGCATCTGATGACTAGTGCCTAAAATCACAAAAAAATGCTCATTGGACCTAATGTTTTACATATTTAGGATCAGATCTCTCAGGTACATATACCTCTTCTGTCTTTATTTATTATTTTTGTTATCTTCATTGAAATCTTTCAAAAATTGGTATGATCAAAATATAGGTCAATATGTTTACCCAATTTTTATTTTTTATTTGATATTTTGGTTTATTATAAGTTTATAATTTCTTATTTTGATGTCCATTGGAATTTCATGAGTTAATTTCAATTGATTTGAGTTATTTTTCTCATTTTTTGACAGATTTTATTTAAATATGTTTAACTGGTCAATTGTATAGCATGGTTATGGTGAAATTTTTTTGATGAGTTATAATAATTTATGGATTGTCACATTGATTTTTAATTGGTCAATTGTCTCTCATGTCATTGTTGTTGTGTTTTTTCATTTTTTCTACATGGTTTAGTTTGGTAAAATTGTAGCTTAAGAAATTTTATTCAATTTTTAGGATTTATTGGGTATTTAGGGTTTATGTAAATTTATTATTTCTTATTTGCCTGTTTTTGGGCCCATGAGTTATTTCAATTGATTTTTAGGTATTTTTATCATTATTTAATTTTTAAATTTAATAGACTATTATGTTTTATATTATAGGTTAGTTCACTTATATTATCGGTGTTCAGATTCAAAAAATTATGTCATTTTCATAAAATTCAAAAATAGAAATTTTAGAAATTTTACCTTTTAATTAAATCATTTAATATATTGGAAAACTATTTTAACTAAATAAAATTAATTTTTTAACATTATGTTTTCTTAATCATTTTTCATATCAATTAAAAATTAAATGAGTGTAACTTTTTAATTTTGTAGAAAATTTTAATTATAATAATCCTTTAAAATTATTTAATTTAATTTAATGAGATAAAAATATATAATACATATAAAACTACAGCTCTTTGGAAGATAGACCATTTTTAACACAAAATGATTTTAATCACATCTAACCCTTAAATTTCATTAATTAATTGATATTATAAAAAATAAAATTATTAATTAAAATATTAATTATGAAATTTAAGGAATTAACATAATTCATCTTAACAATAATTTTATTTATTTGTGGTTTCACTCTTAATTATCTTATTCTTATTTCTCATTTTGTTCTCATGATGTAGAAATGGTTATCTTGCACTATAAAATATATTTTTGGTTAATGTGTGTATATTATTTGATGTATTTATATTAATTAATAAATCTTGATATATGTATATATATATATTAGATTGTGAAAAGTTCAGAAAATGTAAGTTTTCTAATATATATATGAATTTATGTATATATGTATGTATGTATATGAACTTGTGAGTATATAAATATATAAGTTTTAAAAAACGTGTAAGTTTTTTAATATATATATATATATTTGTGTGTGTGTGTGTATATATATGAACATGTGAATATATATATATATAAATGTTTTAAAAAAAGTAAAAGGTTTTTTTATAGATATATATATATTAACATCTGAATATGTGTATATAAAAAAAATTTAAAGACATGTAAGGTTTGTTATATATGTATGTGTGTCTGTTTATATATATTTAATATGTATATTTGTTTTAATAAGAGTTAGAATATATTTGATGTATTTATATTAATTAATAAATCATAATATATATATATAGTAATTATTAAAAAACTAATAATAATTTAAATAATTTAAATAATTAGTAATAATCGTTAAATAATTATTAATTATTAATTATTAATTATTCAATATTCAATATTATTAATAAATAGTAAATATGTGTAACTATTATAAAACCATAATAATTCATATAAATGTTATATTAATTAAAATAATTAGTATTAATAAATCGTATAAATGTTATATTATATATATATAATATTAATAAAATATTAAAAAGGTTACTCTTGTGTGTGATGTTACCAAACACCTAACACACACTAATTTTATTGTTAGGCCTAGGGTAAACCTAATATTTTGAACATAAAATTGATCTTCAGTTTTTCATATGATACAAAGTTTGAGGGGTACGAAAATTTTTTATAAAAACTTATAATATAAATATTAAATGAATTGCCCTTATGTGAAATGTAACGAAACACTCAATACATAGAACTGTTATGTATTTACAAGGGTAAACCCCATATCCAGGACCTAATAGTGATCTCATATTTCCCACACAAGACATCGTTCATGAGATATTCCATTATTTTTAGAAAGTATCATGCATGTGATATAATATATTTAATACTATTATTTTATCTTGGTTAAGCCTCTACAGGCCTAGGAATGAAATGATAGCCCAGGGACTCAGTCTGATCATATTATATAGAATATTTCAAGGTGTTAAAATATAATAATAATTTTCAAATAGTCACAATGAGTAATAATTATTCTTATTTCTGAAGTTTTTCTAGATAACTATTTACTCAGGAAGTAGAAACGAGTTTCTATTATGCGATCATGATTGGATACATCGTGAAAAAAATACCAACAGTTCTAGTTTAAATTATATCTATATTTATGATGTTGAAACATTTATACCATTTTCATAATCAAATTTATACTTGGTTTCTGAATGAATAATTAAATGTCCATGTCAAAAATGTGATCTTAAGATATTCAAAATGTTTTACAATGTTGAACTTCATCTATTTCATTTTGGTTTTCAGAAAGATTATGTTTTTTGGTATCACCATGGTGAATAGAATTTAGTAGATAATACAAATTTTTTGGTTCTATATCCATCATTTCAGAATTTAGTAGAAGAGGTAACTGGTCGGTCTATTCAGGAAACAACAAATCAGAATGATTTCCAAATCCTAAATATGAAAAATCTCAATTTTAAAATTTGTTGAAATCTGTTAAGGAATCCTTATATCTAGGATTTTCAATGTGAAAATTGAATGTTAAAAAATTTATGGCTATTAAATTATATTTTAGAATGTCAAATAGTTGTGTCTATCAGATTTTATCTTTGGTTAAATCATTGTTTACTAACAGAAATGTATTACCTGCAAGTTTCTATAAAATTAAGAGGTTGGTTAATAATTTGGGTCTTAGTTATCAAAATATATACAAATGTTCAAATTATTACATATTATATTATGGGGATTATTACTCATTAGTTAATTATCCAATATGTGGAGAATCAAGGTATAAATAGGGAAAATAAGGAAAGTCCAGAGTTCCCATGAAACAATTGAAGTATTTTCCAATTACACCTCATTTACAGTGTTTATTTATGTCTTTCAACATAGCTGTATTGATAACATTAAATAAATAAAAAATTTCCATTAGTAAAAGATTAAATCATCCATGTGATGGTGTTTCATGGAAACACATTGATCATATCAATCCTTTTCTCTTCAGAACCTCATAACATATAGTTGGGCCTTTCTAATGATGGTTTTTGTCCATTCGGTTCTTACTTGTAACACCCCAATATTTCATAGTATTTTATCTTCAATATCTTTTGTTTCAAACAACACCAACTTGGCTTGTGTTACACGCAAGATTGAGATTCTACGAAACAACACTATAGTATTTAATTATTTAAATGACATGTTTATAAAATAACCATTAAATACAGTAATCTGAATAGTAATAAATAAATTTTAAATGTTTTTTATAATTTTTTCACATAAATAAAACATATTTATAATCAAATGTATAAGTTTCGGTAAAATAGTTATATGTTTAGAAATACTATTTTCTTAAAGGAACCACATTTTATGTCCTTTTGTAAACAATAATAAAATTAATTTTAGACACTCATATAAATTTAATTTCATAAAATAGACTTAATTTTTTAATTTTTAATATCAAAAATATCTTAGGGTGAATTTTCCATATTTTTCTGAAAACTTTCAATTTTTGATGAATAGTGAAAAACACTGTATTATTGTTTAAAACCCGACTTTTTCATATAAATAAATATTTTAATTTAAATTGGTTTTAAAGTAATAATAGATAAATAATACATATATTAACCAAATTTATTTTATTAGAATCAATTTTATAATATAATTAAATATAAAAATTCATTGAACATTTTTCACGACTTTTTACCCGCCTTCTAGCCACATTAAAAGATTAGCATTAAACATAATTTTACAGATTATGTGAATTGAATTTCGAAAATCTGACATACATAGTTGTAATCAGGATGAAAATTGTGGTCTAAAAGGATCAAAATAATATTTGGTGAATAGTAACTTTTGAATTTTATTTACCACGGTTAAAGGTAATTATGGTGATTAAAGGTAAAAATAATATTATAATAAAATAAAATTACCCTAACACTTGTCCTAATTTCATTGGATAAGTTTATATCAACCAAAATTAACCTTAGTTAGAAAATATGATCCTTTTTAATCCACTTTAGTTAGATTAAGACATTTATTATTTTTTATTTAAAGAAGATTTAAAAGTGTCATATTCAAATTTCAATAATTAAATCATTTTGAATATAGGTTTATAGATAAGATAAATTTGAATATAAATATTAATTATAAATCTAGGAAATTTATCTATATTTTTATCATTTATTTATAATTTTTATACATTAAATAATTAAATTTATTTGCCACACAATGATGATGCAGTAATTGATTTATTAAAGGAAGAATCAAATAAATGATATTAATAATTTTAAAATAAATATAATATTATTTAATTAATTCCATCCACCTATTTCAAATATAATTTAGACATTTTTATGACATATTATAAGTATTGGTTCAAAGTTATCATGTTGGTTTGATGTTTTTAAAAATGAAAATTTTGAATAGTATCAAAATTGACATAAATGATACTTTAAAATAAATAATATTTATTTAAATATTATAAAATTCATAAAAATATAGGGTTGGAAAAAATAACTCTAATATTGTTAAATATGTCATAAATTATCCATTTGGGGTTTGTTTGGAATTTTATATTAACTATATTAACAAAATAGTGTAAAAATACAAGAAGACACGGTAAGAGTTAAACTATTTAACTAAGGGTTAAACCAGAAAGATAAGGTTACTTTCATGACCTAATCTTGTCTAAAAATAATTTCATGACAGGATTTAGACCCATAATCATCTTATACATGAAATAAATCACTTTGGATCTATTTTAAACTGAAAATTAATTTGTAATAAATTATTATTTTAAGATATTCCAAAAGTACCCTTCACCTCTCTTATAAAAGGGCACTTCTCATTATCTTTGATTAACTCATATAAAACCCTTTATTTCGGCCAACCCCTGAACATTTACTCTCCCAAAATACCTCAAATAATCCTATAGGATACACATTGGGAATAAATCCATTCTAAGGAGTCCTTTTGTGCAAATCAAAAGGAGACACCTGAAAAGAGGTAACTGTTTTATCACCTCTTTCAAAGTTCTTTTCTTCTTTTACTTTCTTTCTCTTTTGTTTCCATACTATCATAATAAATCCAGTACCTTATACATTCTGAGATGTTATTATAATTATTTTACAACCATATTCATCCATTTACCTATCCTATGAAAAACAATATCACCATGAGTGGGTACGTATGACTTATTGTTGCCACACTATGGTGTAAATTTTTTTCATGTACTCTTTACCTATATGGGTATAACGATGAATATAAATGATTTAAATAATAAATATAACATGATATTGTTTCTATCAATTTCATATTCTATCCAATTCCATACCATTTAACCATTTAGTAAATGATATCATCGCTCCTGCGTACGTACCGCTTACCGTCTCCACGACGTAATGAGATTCATCTTCCATGTTCAACATTCAAGAATGATTATAAAAATATAAAATTAGTATTAAATACATGAAATAATAATACTACTATAATATATATGTATGTATGTATGTATTTATGTATGTACATATATGTCATTCACTTCAATTCAATATGATAAGAAAACAGAAATTGCATTCATGTGTATGTACAACATACTGTCTCCATGAATGGTGTATTCTATTTCATATATCTATCTATTATATATATTTATATCCTTAATATATATCATATATAAATAATTTTATGAATTTTTTATTTAATTAAATCATGATCGAAGTAATACTATCAAGAATAATAAGTCAAAACACGTACGATAAAGAAAGTGATTATTAAACGAAATGTTCCTTAAACATAGAAATTATTAATAAATGGGTAATATAAAGTTATAAATGAATCATATATGATATCCTAAATATTATTATGATTCTGGTAGAAGTTAATAATATGTTTAAAACCATTATACATGAGTTTTGGACACATATGGAAAGTATCATACCTAAAGTAAGGGAATTTCATCTCACTCTTAATTTCTATGAGATATAAGCCATGTTCACCACTTATTTCTTATGTGTGGTGTATATACTGACCCTATTTTATTCAATATCATGAATAAATTTATCTTCAGGTATTTAGATATTCATTTTAATATATAGGGTTTATTATTTTAATTTTCAAAGTGATATGGGACACTTTGAATGTTTAAAGAATTAATCCTTTCTCTATTAAAATATTATTGATAATATTTTCCATAACTAATTATATGGATATAAAATAATTTTAAAGGAAATTTTATGTCTATTTTTAATTTCATTCAGATGTTTTCAAAAATTAATCTTTCAAAGTTTTTATGTAAGGTTTAATTTCACAGTCTCTTTTTTATTCGAGATTTTTTATTTATAAGTATCTATTGGGACATATTTATCATCCATGTCCACGTTTCTTAAAAATATAATTCAAAATATAATTAATATTCCTAGAAAATTGTTTAAATTCATTTTTTTCCATTTTTTACTTTTTATAAAACGTTTTAAAGGAATATTTCCTTCATTTTCAAAATGAGTTACTTTATGAAATTTTCGAGAAAAGTAAGGAAAGAATGTTTCTTTTAACATATACAGTGCGAGAGGTTATTTCTCTCATAATGAAACCTTAATGTTTTTGAATATTCCCTTAAAATATTACAAGTTTATTTTTAAGATAAATATTTTCATTTAGAATTGTGTTTCTTTGAATATATATCAAAATAAAAATTGATATTTTTTTCAAAGAGTTTTAGTGAATTTATTAGTTTATTTTCATCTATGTCAACATCCTTTATTATATTTTATGCTTAATTGAGGTTGATTTATTATAATAAAATCTTACATATTTTATTAAAGGTTTTATGATATATTTCATAGTGTATTTTCTATTTTGATACCATTCATGTTTTATGATTAAAATATTAACATTTCATATGCTAGTTTTATTATAAATGTTCATGTTATTTTTTACCCCTTTCAAAAGAGGAATGAATTGGACTTAGTAAGTGATGGGTGGGGACCTCTATAACCCCTCGATGCATAGGTAGGTCTCATAAGACAAACTAGTGTCTTGGAACAAGGCCTTGATTATATGGTAATGGTCTTGGCATGAGGCCTTAATGGTCAGGTTATGATTTCCAGCATTATGCATTTCCTCATTATGGGATTAGTTATTGGTATTACATGTGATTATTCAACTATTAGAATATCCATGTGAAAGTTTAAATGGAATTATTTGATTTATTATTTCCATATTATTTTGAATATTATGTTTAAAAGGCTTTTGTTTTAGTTTTATACCTTACCTTAAAAGTTTATACATATTTATGATAGCTTATGATATATTGTTTATCCTTACTAAGCATCTGAGCTCACCCCTTTCTTATGTTTTATTTTCCCAGGATTCCATGAAGTGTTTTATGATTGATATGTAGGGTTAATATAGGGGAATAATGGAATTATAAAAGTATTATCTATGTTGTATTTTATGTTAGAAATTTTAATTTATTGTTCATGTATATAATCTATTTTACAATACTGCTAAACTGATCAGTCCTTCAGAATTTGATTCCTTATAATCATGTTAATGTATTAAAATAACGCACTGTCTCTGGGAAACTAGGTTCAGTTCATTACAGTTGGTATCAAAGGAAATTTAGTATAAACCTTTGAAACTATATTTAGTAAAAACATTTATTAGGGAACATTTCCCTAAGATAGAATATTGAGTCAATAAGGATATCTTATGACTTCTCCATTCCTTATACCTTTATGTTTTTAAAATCACAAACACTATTTCTAAGTTATGAATATTTTTAAGTTCTATTTTTTTTAAGATCTAGAATTGTTATTCCATTATTCTTACAGATTTATCATTATGTTTTTCCATTCTATTAGACTTACAAATCTGTCATTCTGATTTTCCATTCTGTTATACTTACAGATCTTTCATTATAATTTTTCATTCAGTTTTTATGATTCCAAATCTGGTGTATAAGTGATTCAGTTTTTATGATTCTGAATCTGGTGTATAAGTGATTCAGTTTTTAGGAATCCAAATCCGATGTATAAGTGATTCAGTTTTTATGATTTCGAATCTGGTGTATAAGTGATTCAGTTTTTATGATTCTGAATCCGATGTATAAGTGATTCAGTTTTTATGATTTCGAGTCCAGTGTATAAGTGATTCAGTTTTTATGATTCTGAATCTAGTGTATATGTGATTCATTTTTATGATTCTGATTCCAGTGTATATATGATACCGATATTCAATACTGATTCGGGTGTATATACAATGATGATCTTCAATACCGATTCTGGTGTATATATGATGTCGATCTTCATGATACTGAATCTGGTTTATAAGTGAATCTGATTTTATGATTTCGATTCCAGAACAAATAAGATACCTGTTTCACAATCAGATTTACTTTTCCTTAAGATTTTGTTTTCTTGATAATTTAATAGTTGTTTAAATGTATCATTCCAATGATATTGCATTCTAAATTCTCTTATACTTAAAATTTATCTTTAACTTAACATCATTTCTGTTACTTGAAATGATGTCGTACAATCTGTTATAAACTAACCATTGTATGTTTCACACATGTCTAGGTCCCTCTGAAATTTAAGGAAAAATATGACTATTGGAGAGGATCTGATCATTGGGAAGTTTGGACTATAAAAACAAGCTCATTTGAACGAGCAAAGGACTTCAACTTTGAAAACATACTTTGAAAAAATAAATCTATGAAGTGATTTCTAGAGAAATAGGCTCTTACAACTCTCAGTTATTCATGCGGATGTCATGAACAACTTGTTCAGGCGTGAACTAATTGTTCAGAATTTCTTTTTGGAGACTCTGATCATGGTGATCGTGGGCTTCCGGGTTCAGAAGACATAGGTTCTGATTTCCTTCTAAATCGAGGGCTTGCAGGGATAACAAGACAGATACCGATCTTCGGATTGATGTCTTACCTAGGTTTGGGTAAGACAGACTTTCTTGAAAGTATAAATCAAGGAACCTTTATCCAAGTTTATTGGTTACCCTTCTTTTTCGGTTAAAATAATCTTATTGTTACTTGTTTACTATTACAAGTTGTTTTAATTCTGTTGTTGTACGTTAACATTGTTAAAGTTTGGAAGTATAAACTTCATATACTTTTTAATTCCGTTACTCTGATTATATTACAGATTCTATATGCTTTAAGGTATAATCTTTATTTTAAGAAAATAGAAAAGGGTTCATTAAGAGGTCTTGGGAATGTTTGTTTAACCTAGTTAAAATTAACTTTAAAGGTTTCAAAGGAATTTTTAAAGTATAAAATTCACCCCCCTCTTGTATTTGAGCATCTCATTTTTACATATTTGATCCTCACAATTGGTATTAGAGGAATTTTCTGAAATACTTATATACACATATAAGTTTTCTTGCTCAAGTTTTCCTTTTCTTAAGTTCTTCATATTTGTTTCTAAACTTTTACTGCTAATAAGTTTTGTGGAAAGAAATATCTTTTTAGTATGGAAGGCATTCATGTTGGATCCTTAGATAATATCAATCCTACTAGACCACCGATCTTCGTTGGAAATGACTATGAGTACTGGAGAGATAAAATGAAGACCTTTGTGATAAACATAGGTGTAGACAACTACATTATGTTAACTAGAGATTATAAGATTCCTAATAAGGAACTTAGAACCTTTACTGATCCAGAAAAGGTGGAATACCAGTTGAACTTTAAGGTATGTAATAATTTTCTATGTTCCATGACTAGAAATATATATATATCCAAATTTCATCCTGTGAAGCTGCAAATAGTATTTGGAAGAAGCTTGAATTAACTCACTTTGGAACTTCCAAATTTATTGAAACTAGAAGAGAAATGATTAGGGATGAGTATCATGGTTTCTACTTTGCTTATGGATAACCTGTATGTAAGGTACAATAAAGATTTATGACTATTGTCAACAGCTTACAATACATGGGTGAGAAAGGTTTAGATGATGAATCTCTTGTAGACAAGATTATAGACATCATGCCTAATGAATGGGAATCCAATATAACTAATATAGATGAGAATAGGAAAGTTACTCAGATTTCTCTTGATGAATTGTTTGGAACTCTTCTTCAACATGAAACCAAAATGAAGAGAGATGTTGAAAACATTAAGAAGAAGAATGGAAATGGAGGTGTTTCTTTTACAACTACTTCATATCATATGAAATCCAAGACTCCTAATAGAATTACAAGATCTAAAGCTAAGAAGGTTGTTGTTAAATCTGAATCTAGTGAAAGTGAAAATTCATAAAATGAGTTAGCCAATCTTGCTCGGAGGATGAACAAGATTGTTGTGTAGAATAACTTTCAATATAGAAACAAGAAGAAAGATGGAAAAGATAAGAAATATGGATAAGTGACATGCTATGAATGTAGAATAACTGGTCATATCAGACCAGATTTTCCCTTGCTTAAGAAGAGAGACAAGAAATATAGTAATTCTGAAAGAAACAAGAAGAAGCTCTACAGATCAAAGCATAAGAAAGTCTTGAAAGCTAATGATACTTGGAGTGATGGTGGTGGAGATTCTTCTGATTATTCTTCGTAATATGAATCTTCTGGGCAAAAGAAAATTAGTCTAATAGCCAGATCTCCATTTCAAAATCATTATCTTATGGTTAGGGTACGAACTGCTGAATCCTTAACCAATATGTATTTAAGTGAAAATTTTACAGATATAGTTTTTTCTTCAGATGAATAATCTTCTTCATCAGATAATGATAATGAGTTACCTTCCTATGAGGAAGTTTCTATATTTTCTAAGTTGTTAGAAAAGAAGAATTGTAAAGTTTCTAAGAAACATGATAAAGTAAATTCTAGAGAATCTATTTTAACAAAAGAAATTTTGGATCTTTCCGAAGATATTGATGAGAAAAATGTTTTTTTTTTAAATATTTCTAAGAAATTTGAGGAAGTTAATTCTGAGAATGATAAACTTTCTAAAGATCATAAAAATCTCCTTTTATAAAAAGATGTTTTATAGGATAAACTTAACTTTAAATCTATTATTCTTGAGGATAAGAATTTAGTCCTAAGACTAAAATCTGAAATATTTTCCTTAAAGAAACTTCTTTCCAATTTTACTTCTGGTAAAGAAAATTTTGACAAGATGTATTCTCATATCCTACCTCATGGTAATAGTCAGGGAATAGGTTATTCTCATGAAAAAAAAATTAAAAATTATTATTTTGTTCCTTCTAGAGCCCCTTTTTTGTACTAAATTCCAAAGTGGTGGGAATTAGAAGAAAACTGTTCTTTAAATAAAGTGCAATCCCTTAGGTTTCATAAATCTTATTTTTCTAAACAAATATAGTTACCCAATATTTTATTATCAAATAGTTCAGGATCCAAGCAAGTTTGGATTCCCAAAGTCTAACTCTTTATTTTTCAGAAAAATGAAGTACCAAAAACCTATGGTACATGGATAGTGGATGTTCCCGGCACATGACTGGTAACAAAGACTATTTCAAAAAGATTTTAAAAACAAAAGGTGGGAAGATTGATTTTGGTGATAACTATTAAAGAGAAATTGTCAGTATAGGTAACATTATTCTTCTTGGTAAAGCTGTTATTTCAAATGTTCTTTTTATAAAAAGCCTTAAGCACAACCTCAAAAGAATAATTCAATTATGTGATGAAATTTTCCTTGTGAATTTTATAAATGATAAAGTTTTAGTTCACAATTCCAAGGATGAGTTTATTTTCTCTTCCCTTCGGCATGAGAATGTATACACCTTAAACCTAGAAGACCTTAGAAGTCAAGATCTACCTTGACTTGGTGCATTTTAAGATCAATAATGGCTTTGGAATAGGAGACTATGACACTGAAACTTAAGAAATCTTAGTAAGCTTTCTAATAAAGAACTTGTTCAGGATCTACCGAAACTTAAGTTTGATTCTTCAAAAGTCTGTGATCCTTCTCAATATGGAAAGCAACATAAATATAGATCTAAATCTATAAGTGAAGTTACAACTTCTAATACCTTACAGTTAGTGCACATGGATTTATTTGGTCCAACACAAACTAGAAGTATTGGAGGCAAATACTATGTGTTTGTCCTAGTTGATGACTACACTAGATTTACTTGTGTCTATTTTCTCACAAATAAATCTGAATCTTTTTCTTTTTTCAAAATCTTTAGATATCAAGTTAAAAATGAGAAAAACCAAACTTTGATAACTATTCATAGTGATCATGGTGGAGAATTTAAAAATTCTGATTTTGAAACTTTTTGTAGTAAAAAAGGTATTACTCACAACTTCTAAGCTCCAAGAACTCCTCAAAAAAGTTTTCTTGTCGAAAGAAGAAATATCATTCTTCAAAATATGACAAGAACCATGTTGAGTTAATATTCTATAGCTAAACATTTTTGGGATGAAGCTGTAAGTACTGCTTTTTATACTATAAATTGAGTGTTAATAAGACCATTTCTTAATAAAACACCTTATGAGTTGTGGACTGGCCGAAAACCAAAGGTTTCTTACTTCAAAGTTTTTGGTTGAAAAGTATTTATCTTGAATACCAAGGATAACTTACATAAATTTTAACCCAAATCCGATGAAGTAATTTTCTTAGGTTACTCTACTAACTCTAATTAATATAGAGTTTTTAATGAAAACACTTGCACTGTGGAAGAAACAGTACATGTTAATTTTGATGAAAATGATCCTTTCGTTTTCAAACAACTTAAATCTTTTCTTAATATATTTTCTAAAACTGATCACCAACCTTTGATAGAAGATCTTTCAGACAAGGATAATATTAAAGAAAATGTTTCTGAAATATTTACTCCTGAAGATTTTCTACCTTATGTTGATGAATAGGTTTTTCAAAATCCAAGTCAGTTGTTACTTAGGAATCATCCCAGTGATAATATCATTGGAAATTTTAATCAACCAGTAAGAACTAGAAGTTCTTTAAGAAATGAAGTTGAACATATTGCATTTATTTCCCAATTTGAGCCAAAGACTCTTGAAGAAACCTTGGGTGATGAAGATTGGATAAAGGATATGCAAGATGAAGATAATGAATTTGTAAGAAATCATGTTTGGATCTTGGTTTAGAAACCTAAGGAAACTTCTATTATTGGAGTAAAATGGGTTTTTAGAAACAAATGCGATGAAAATGTAATTATTGTTAGAAATAAAGAAATATTGGTTGCAAAAGGCTATAACCAACAAGAAGGCATAGACTATGAAGAAACCTATACTCTTGTAGCAAGACTGGAATCTATTCGTATTCTTATATCCTTTGTAGAATTATTTAATTTTAAACTCTATCAAATGGATGTTAAGTGTGATTTTCTTAATGGTTATATATAGAAGGAAGTCTATGTAGATCAACCCCCTGGCTTTGAAGATACAAAATATCCTAATCATGTTTATAAAATTACCAAATCTTTATATGGATATAAACAGGCCCCTAGAGTTTGGTATGATAGACTTTCAGGATTTTTGCTTCAAAATAACTATGTTAAGGAAACTGCTGATCCAACCATTTTCATTAATAAAATTAATAAATATGTTTTTATTGTTCAAATTTATGTTGATGACATCATATTCAGATCAACTCACCAATCCTTAACTGATTCCTTTGTGAATATTATGAAATCTGAGTTTGAGATGGGTATGATGGGTGAGTTAACATTTTTTTCTTGGTTTTCAAATTTCACAAAAACCAGAGGTAACTTACATATATAAACATAAGTATATCAAAGATCTTTTAAATAAGTTTGGGTATGACAACACTAAGAGTATAATTACTCCTATTGGAACCTCTAATACTTTCAATATTGATGAATCAGGGAAACCTATAGATCAAACATCATATAGAGGGGTGATAGGAAGTTTACTATACTTAACAGCTAGTCGACCTGACTTAATGTTCTCAGTATTCTTACGTGAAAAATTTCAAGAAAATCCTAAAGAATACCATTTAAAAGCTGTAAAAAATAATTTTCCGGTATTTAAAGGGAACTTTATATTTGGGACTATTTTATTCCTCTGGAAATGATTTTCAACTTAAAAGTTTTTTGGATGCTGAATTTGGTGGTTGTAAAATGGATAGAAAAATTACATCCGGAACTTGTCATTTTTTAAGAGATTACTTAGTTTCTTGGTCTTGCAAGAAACAACATTCTATAGCACTTTCCACTGTTGAAGCTGAATATATAGCAGCTGGAAGTTGTTGTTCTCAAGTGTTGTGGATGCAACACACACTCATAGACTATGGTATGAGTTTTAATAAGACTCAAATTATGTGTAATAACACAAGTTCCATTTCCCCAAGTAAAAACCTGGCACATCACTCTAGTTCAAAGCACATAGATATTATACATCACTTTCTTAGGGTTCACACACTTAAAGGAGATATTATTCTTCAATTCATCAGAATGCAAGAGCAACTTGCTGATATTTTTACAAAACCTCTACCTTCTGATATATTTGAATACATTAAATAGAATCTATGAATAATTTTTGTAAGGTAATCATTCATATATACTTCTTGTTTAAATAATTTCCTAACATTAAACAACTCCTTATTTAAATGGGAGTACATATGTTTGTTTATTTTCTTTCTTTAAAATATTTTTCTTTTCTTAAGAAATTTTTATTTATCTGCAAATTTCTAATTTGAAAATTTTGGATTTGAAAATTTCTGATTTGAAAATTTTGGATTTGAAAATTTCGGATTTGAAAATTTCTGATTTGAAAATTTCTGATTTGAAATTTTCATATTTTAAAACTCCCAAGAAAAATTCTTATAATACTGATAAATCTCTCAGAGTATTCCAAAAGGTAATCTTTCTTACTCTTTATTTTCTTTATCTTAAGTTTTAGTTGTTGGTGTTTCAAAATTTCTTAAATTCCAGTTTACCTTACTTCAAAAGATCAGAATTCATATTTTCTATATCCATTCTCAATCGTTAGATCAGATCAGGTTTTTGTTAGTCTTATGATTATCTTATAGAAGTTGAAAAGTCATAGCTATGTCTATATAAGGGGTGCCTCATTTTCAAGTATCGCACCATCCTTACATATCTCAGTGCCGAAGTTCTGTTGCTATCAAATCTTTTATTCCAATGTTCTCTATCACCCTGAATGACTCTGGAATCTTTAGCAGATTAGATGCTGGTTAGCAAGGATATTAACGACTGGTTAATATTTAGTGAAAGTTTAGTATGTCCTAAGTTCTTTAAAAAATATGACTCCCTTATTTATGAGGTGATAAGATCTAATGGATGGGAAATTGTTTGTGTTGCTAAGGATAAATATTAGGATCCGGTTTATCTTGACCTCCTTATTCAATTCTATGAATCTGTTACATTCTTTCAAAAGAATGGTAAGGATCTGTTTAAGTTCAAATGCTATGATAAGTCAAACACAGTCCCCTACAAGAAGGAAACAAATGTTCTTAACATACTGTATGACGGGAAGGCTATTCTTTTCTCTCAAAAAATCCCTGAGAAAGAAGGATCTTTTGAAAAAGTCAAGGCTTTGTATTTTCTCAGTCTTAAGTATGTTAAGAATATGAAGATTACAAATCTTACAACAAACCACAAGATAGTGGCTCTCTGGATGCAAGGATTTCTTATTCCAAGAAAGAGAGATAAGTATTCTCTAAAGATTTGTGATATCTTTATTTTATATTTTCTTGTCAAATTAAGGAAGATCAACTTGGTGAAGTACATCTTTGTTACCATCCAAGAAATAAAAAACAGAGCCATCAGATATTAGATCCTTATGTATCCGGTAACTATTTCCAGGATAATTGTTATGTGTCTTCAATAACTGAATGTTCCATGATGATCAGTCTCAAATCCTTTCAAGATTTTGTTTCTTAGTGATGACACTCTAAGGAGGATGAAAGTAGAGTTTATTCCAGAATCAAAAAACTTTTAAGAAATGGTTGTCCCAAACAAGGGTGATGTTTCAGAATCTTCAAAGTCAGTTCCTAAGAAATGTAAACTTGATGAACCGAGCTTGCCAGTACCAGTTCCTGCTATTCCAGTTTCAGCACCTCCTCCTGTAAATAAACTGAAATCTTATTCAAATGCAATAGTTTCAAAGTTGAGAGAAATGGAAACGACTAAGAAGGAGGGAGATCCTTCTTTTGGTCTAAATCCTGTAGAGGCTAAGTCTCTAAAAATCAAGCAAGATGAAAATATTGAGAAAGAAAAGAAGGAGAAGAGGTTAAAGAAGAAATATTTGGAATAGCAAGTTTTTCAATCTCTTCTAAAAGATGTAGAAAATAAATATCAGGAAGTACACGAATCTCAAGTTGTTCATAAGAAACCGGTGGCCACTCCGGAAATCCAGAAATCTAAGAAAGTCCTAGATTTACCAAAACCAGTTCAAGAAATGGAAGATTAGATAATACAAGATGATGATGATAATGTTATAAGGGAAGTCACAGATTATGTTGGAACTCCTTCGAGTTTAGTTTATAAATCTGTTTCAGTAGAACAATGTGAAGAACAATATGAAGAAGAACTTGAAGAAGAAATAGAAGTTGAAGAAGAGGTTAAAGTTGAAGATGAAGAAGTAGTTTATTTTGAACTAGAAGAAAATGTAGAGAAAGAACAGGTTGAACAACAAGGTGAAGAAGATGGACAAGGAGGATCTCAACAACATGAGTTTGAAAAATAATAAGATGAATAGAGAGATCTAAATGTTTTTCAAGTTTCAGATGAAAAATCTCCAATTCGAGACCCTAGTAAAGGAAATAATGTTTTGATTGCTTCATATAATAAGGAAACACCTCAAAATTCATCTAAGAGAATATAGAGACAAGCTTCCTTAACTCCAAGAGGAGTTGAGAAAGGAAAAGATGTTTCAGGATCTGAGTCCTCTTCATCTGTCAAAATTTTTTTTGTCAAGTTATCTTTAAGAAAGTTGGTCTGCACCATTCCGGTTCTTGTAAACAAAGATGCCCGGAGTCAAATGATGCAATAAACCCTGAATCCAAAGACGGAATCGGCCAATATTCTTATAGAAATGGTTGTCAAGAAATAAGTAGACTTCAGTAATCTTTTGATTGATTACAAAGCTCAGAAGTTGACTTGTAAGAAAGTCTTTAACCATACCAAAACTATCAATGAAGAGCTAAGACAGTTCAGTGATATCATGGATTCAAAAAAATGAGATTTTAATACTTGTGAAACTGATTTCAATAAGGTCAAGACATCAATATCTGAGAAAGATAGTCAACTAAATTCTGTTGTTCGATCTGTTAGCAGTGAGAAGGAAGTCAGAGCTGAATTAGAGAAAAAGGTGGATACTCAAGAAGAAAGGATCTTGTCTTTAGAGAAGAAGAATCAGGATCATGAGATATTATTGAAAATGGTTGAATAAGATCATAAGGAAGTGAAGAAACTCAAAGCCCTGATAAAGAAGATGTTTTCTGAGCAGAAGAAGAATGGATGACTTTTCTTTACATTCTGATGTTTTGTTGTAATATAAACCTTATTTCTAAAATTTTCTTAAGAAATTTCTTGCATATCTTTCTTTTTTTCAAATATATTCTTGCTTAACCTTACAGGTACATATTATACTTCTCAATTTTTTTCCCTCTTTTTGAAAATCACAAAGGGGGAGAATTTATTTAAAGGAATAATTTAATCTCTGAGAAGGATAATCTAGTAAGGGGGAGTATGGAAATAAAGGATAATTTCCAAGTAAGGGGGATTTTTCTTTTAAGAATAAATGTTTTTCTAAGGGGGAGATATTCCCTTACGAAAACCCGACTTCAAAGATCAATAATATGATCCTTATGAAACATAACCTAAGGGGGCGTTAGTCGTATTCATCCAAAATCTTATTCAAAAGGGGAGATAAGTTTTTTTTTACTTGTTTATCTAAGTCAATATATTCTTCCTTAGAAAAGTTGTTTGTGCTTTCCAAAAAGGGAGATATTGTTGATTCAATAAGGATATCTTATGACTTCTCCATTCATTATGGATTTATGTTCTGAAAATCACAAACACTTTTTATAAGTTCTGAATATTTTTAAGTTCTATATTTTTCTTAAGATCTGGAATTGTTATTCCATTATGCTTACAGATATATCATTAAGTTTTTCCATTCTGTTAGACTTACAGATCTGTCATTCTGATTTTCTATTCTGTTATACTTACAGATCTGTCATTATGATTTGTCATTCAGTTTTTATGATTCTGAATCTGGTGTATAAGTGATTCAATTTTTATGATTCTGAATTTGGTGTATAAGTGATTCATTTTTTATGATTCTGAATCCAGTGTATAAGTGATTCAGTTTTTATGATTCCGAATCTGGTGTATAATTGATTCAGTTTTTATGATTCCGAATCTGATGTATAAGTGATTTAGTTTTTATTATACTAAATTCGGTGTATAAGTGATTTAGTTTTTATGATTATGAATCTGGTGTATATGTGATTCAGTTTTATGATTTCGATTCTGGTGTATATATGATGCTGATATTCAATACTGATTCCAGTGTATATATGATGTCGATCTTCAATACCGATTCTGGTGTATATATGAGGTTGATCTTCATGATACCGAATCTGGTGTATAAGTGACTCTGATTTTATGATTCAGGTTCCAGAACAAATAAGATACATGTTTCACAATCTGATTTACTTTTCCTTATGATCTGTTTTCTTGATAATGTTAGAGTTGTTTAAAAGTATCATTCCAATGATTTCGGATTTTATGTTCTCTTATACTTAACATTTATCTTTAAATTAACATCATTTCTGTTACTTGAAACAATGTCGTACAATCTGTTATAAACTAACTGTTTTATGTTTGACACATGTCTAGGTCCCTCCGAAATTTAAGGAAAAATATTACTGTTAGAGAGGAGTCGACCGTTGGGAATTTTTGCCTATAAATACAAGAAAATTTCAACGAGCAAAGGACTTTAACTTTTACAACTAACTTTGAAAAAATAAATATGTGAAGTGATTTCTAGAGAGATAGGCTCTTGCAACTCTCAGTGCTTCATGTGGATGTCATGAAAAACTTGTTCAGGCATGAACAACCTGTTTAGACTTGCTTTGTGAATACTCCGATCATAATGATCGTGGGCTTTCTGGTTTAGAAGATAGAGGTTCTGATTTCCTTCTAAATCGAGGGCTTGCAGGGATAGAAAGATAGATACATATCTTTGGATTGAGGGCTTACCTGGGTTTGGGTAAGACAGATTTTCTTGAAAGTATAAATCAAGGAACCATTATCCAAGGTTGTTGGATACCCTTATCTTTGGGTTAAAATAATCTTATTGTTACTTGTTTACTATTACAAGTTGTTTTAATTCCTCTATTGTATGTTAACTTTTTTAAATTTTAGAAGTATAAACTTCTTATACTTTGTAATTCTATTACTCTGTTTATATTATAGATTCTATACGCTTTAAGGTAGAATCGTTATTTTAAGAAAATAGAAAAGGGTTCTTTCAGAGGTCTTGTGAATGTTTGTTTAACCTTGTTAAAATTAAATTTAAAGGTTCCAAAGGAATTTTTAAAGTATACAATTCACCCCCCTCTTGTATTTGAGCATCTCATTTTTATATATTATATCCTTACATAGACTTCGAGGATATGTATAGAATAACATCCTCAAATTTTTTTAAGGTGGAGATTATGTGTGTATTCCTGGAAATAAATCCCTCTCTGGATACTAAAAGTTGAAGTGGTTATGTAACATATGTACCTATAGGTGAAAAGTATGACAAGGTGTTATGGGTATGACATGGGGTAACCAGGTTAATGACAATAGACCTTACTGTGTGCCTAGTTTGACACTCCTGGGGGATATGATTATAATAATTCAATTTTTTTTACAAACCATTATGAAGAATTTATGAGTAAATATGTCCCCAAGGAAACCATTTTTATAATTATGATACTAGATAAGCATAAATCTTTAAGTTATTCATTTTTTTAGTTTTTGAATTATAAATTATGATATGATCTAACCTAGTGTATGTCATCATTTTTAAATGGTACCAAGTATAAAGAATGACAACTCCACCAATGCACATGTTCCAAAGAGTAAGAATGATACTATCTTTCATGGTCTTAAGAAATAATTTTGAAGGTAAATAATCTCCCATGTATTATCATCATATAAGAAAATAGTATCATTTGTTAATAAGATTAGTAAATAATTTTATGAGTCCTATATATTTTAAGGGAAGAAAGATAATAATAGGATGGCAGAGAAAAAGATGGATAAAGGTAAGAAAGGAAAGAAAAATTTTCCCACATGTGATAACTATGGAAATAATCACCCTGGTAAATTCTTGAATGGAATGGGAGTTTATTTTATGTCTAGAGAAAAAGGAAACCAAGTGCGTGATTACAGGGGTTATAAAAAGGTTTCCAATTTACAATGCTTCAACTGAAAGGAGATGAGACACTATGTTAATCAATGTCCCAATCGTCAAAGGAAAAAACCCCAGATGATACTATTGGATAATGATCAAGTTATGATACTGCCATAGAAGAAGTTGAATGATTAATATTCCAATTCAAGAATTGTCTTATTTGAATACCTTTTTAACAATGTACTGGTTAAAAGAATTATGGAGTAATTAAGGATTGTATTGCCGTAAAATTATATTAAGGATTTGAGATTGTATGGTACCGAGTAAAGTGACATAGTTTCAAGTTAAACATTTTGGAAAATATATTTTTGGGGGAAATATAACCCTTAATATTTTTCTGATACTTATATAATGATTTTTTAATAATAAATAATTTATTTGGATAAATTATATTGGATATTAGTAAAATCCTTGGAATTGATTAATGGTTTGTTTAAAAGAGCGGTTTATACCATCATTATTGGGAGTTTTCAACATTTTTATATTTAAGGTGTATATCCAGTATTCTATTTTTTACATAAAGAACAATGAATAATGAACATATTAAATAAGTTTTTCTAGTAATTCATGTTATTACCATGTTTTAAGAGAATACATGATGAAGGTATTCTCATGTATGTTATGTGACCTTCCTTATAAATTTTTGGACTGTGAGTTTGGATATAAGTATTTTTGGATAAGCCTAAATGTTGGGATGGATTAAGTTGGACATTTGATACTATTGTTTAAGTGTAAAAAATTATTAAGATTATTTTTTGAATGTTATAATTTTAAGAAAAGGATAACCCATAGGTCGGGTGACAACCCGTCGCGTCCGGTAAGGCCGTGAAACTTGAACCCACAACTGAAGGGTGACAAGGGTGCATCGCTTACCACTGGCCTACATTATATCCTGGTTTGTATAATGTATTTTTTTTATTATAGATAAATTATAAATTCATTTTTTGGAACCCTATACAATTAAAATAAATATACTATTTTTTTATTTTTATTATCTTTTGGAGAGAAAGATGAGTTTGTGGTAGAAATTAGTTAAAGGACGGAACTCTACTTATCAAGTAAGTATACTTACTTTTGTTCTTTTTGTATGAAATAATTAATTACTAAATTTTAGTGAAACTATCTTAAAACCAAAAAAAAATTCCTAATACTTCCTTTTACAGATGAATCCAATGGTCCCTTATATCATCACCGAATTCTAGATTTGTGAATGTTCACTTTTTCCTGAACAAGTTCTTTATCACTCTCCATCAGAACTTCATGGTTAGATTTATCTTCCACATCAATGTTTTTCAATATAGAACCATTGTATGTTTTATCTCTGGTGACCTTTGTACTCCACTTTCATTATTTTTAAAAGGTCTCGTTAATCCATTTTCTGATGCAGGATTTCAAAAAAGATATTTTGAAAAGTCCAACCCATAGTATTTAATTACAAGGTTAAATTGAGAGGATAAAATTTATTGAAGTAGGGGAGAATGTAACACCCTAATATTTCATGGTACGCTATCTTTAATGGCTTGTATTGCATGTCACACTGACTTGGCTTGCTTTACACGCAAGATTGAGATTCTACAAAACAACACTATAGTATAATAATTATTTAAATGATATTTTTATAACATATCCATTAAATATACTAATATGAATAGTAATAAATAAATTTTAAATGTTATTTATAATTTTTTCACATAAATAAAATATATTTATAATGAAATGTATAAGTTTATGTAAAATAGTTATATATTTAGAAATACTATTTTCTTAATGGAACTACTTTTTATGTCCTTTTGTGAAAAATAATAAAATTAATTTTATGCACTCATAGAAATTTAATTTTATAAAATAGTCTTTATTTTTGAATTTATAATATTAAATTTATCTTATGGTGAATTTTTTGTATTTTTCTGAAAACATTCCAATTTTGATGAATAGTGAAAAACACATCATTATTGTTTAAAACCCGACTTTTTCATTTGAATAAATATTTTAATTTAAATTGGTTTTAAAGTTATAATAGATAAATAATACATATATTAACCCAATTTATTTCATTTCAATAAATTTTATAATATAATTAGATATAAAAATTCATTGAACATTTTTTAACCTCTTTTTACTCGCCTTCTAGCCACATTAAAAGATTAGCATTAAACATAACATTAATGCTTGTGTGAATTGTGTTTAGAGAATCTAACATACATGTTTTTAATAAATATTAAAAATTTGGTCTAATAGGATCAAAATAATTTTTTGTGAATAGTAACTTTTGAATTTTATTTACCACAGTTAAAGGTAAATATGGTAATTAAAGGTAAAATAAATATTATAATAATGTAAAATTACCCTAACACTTGTCCTAATTTCATTGCATAAGTGTATTTCGACCAAAATAAACCTTAGGTTGAAAAAATGATCCTTTTTTAAGCCACGTGTGTTAGATTAAGACATTTATTATATTTTATTTAAAGAATAGTTAAAAGTTTCTTATTCAAATTTTAATAACTAAATCATTTTTAATATAGGGCTATACATAAGAAAAATTAATTTGTAAATATTCATTGGAAATATAAGTAACAATATAAATAATGATAATTTATTTATAGTTTTTATACATTAAATAATTAAATTTATTTGTGACACAATGATGATGGAGTAATTGATTTATTAAAGGATGAATTAAATAAATGATAATAATAATATTAAAATAAATATGATTTATTTAATTAATTACATAAAATTATTTTATAGATAACTTAGACATGTTGGTGACATTTTAGAAGTATTTTTTGAAGTTATCATGTTGGTTTGATATTTTTTAAAATTAAAATTTTTAATAGTATCAAAATTGACATAAATGATACTTTAAAATAAATAATATTTAATTAAATGCTTTAAAATTCATAAAAAAATCAAGTTCATCCAAGTGAATATTATAGTGTTAAATATGACATAAATTATCCAATTGGGTTTCTTTTTTCGATTTATTGTAACTATATTAACCCTATAGTGTATAAATACAAGAAGACGTGATAAGAATTAAACTATTTAACTAAGGGTTAAACCCAAAATATACGGTTAATTTCATGAAATAAACTTGTATAAAAATCATTGGATGATATTATTTATACCCATCCTCGTCTTATTCATGAACTAAATCACTTTATATCTATTTAAAACCGAAAATAAATTTATAATAAATTAATTTTTTTAAGATATTCCAAAAGTGACCCTCACCTCTCTTATAAAACAACACTTATCCTTCTCTTTGATTCACTCATATAAAGACCTTTAGTTCATCCAAAAACAACCCATTTACTCTCCAAAATTTCATAAAATTATCCTAGAGGCTACACATTGGGAATAAATCCATCCTAATGAGTCCTTTTGTGCAAATCAAAAAGAGACACTCTAAAATAGGTAATTGTTTTATAACCTCTTTTAAAGTTCTCTTCATGTTCTACTTCATATTTCTCTATTGTTTCCATAATAAAATAATAAATCCAGTACCTTATACATGATTATATGTTATTATAATTATGGTACAACCATATTTCTTATTTTACCCATCCTACTAAAAACAATATCACCATGTGTGCGTACGTACGGCTTACTGTCTCCACATTGTGGTGTAAATTTTTTTCATGTACACTTTATTTCTATGGGTATAATAATGAATATAAATGATTTAAATGATAAATATAACATGATATTCTTTCATTAAAATTCATATTACATCAAATTCCATACCATATAACCATTAAGGAAATGATATTGTCGCTCATGCGTACGTATGGCCTACCGTCTCCACGACACGATGAGATTCAACTTCCACATTCACCATTCAAGAATTATTATGAAAATATATAATTAGTATGAAATATATGAAATAATAATACTACTATAATAATAACATCTATATATATGTGTGTGTGTGAGAGAGAGAGAGTGTGTGTGTGTGTGTGTTTATGTACATATATTTCAATTCACTTACTTCCATTCAATATGATAAGAAAATGAAAACAATGTTCATGTTTACATACGGCCTACCATCTCCATAGATGGTGTATTCAATTTAATATATCTATATATTATATATATTTATATCATGAATATATATCATATATAAATCCTGTTATGAATTTTTGAAGTAAGTAAATCATGATCTATGTAATATGATCAAGATTAATAAGTCAAAACACGTACGATAAAGAAAGCGATTATTACCAAAAATATTGTTTTAACATAGAAATTATTAATAAATGGGTAATATAAAGTTATAAATGAATCATATATGATATCATAAATATTATTATTATTCTTGTACATGTTAACAATACATTTAAAACCATTATACATAAGTTTTGGATATGTAAAGAGATTATCCAACTTAAAGTAAGGTAATTTAATCTCACTCTTAATTTCTATGAGATATAAGTCATGTTCACCACTTATTTCTTGTGTGTGGTTTATTTATTGCCCCTATTGTATTCTATATCATGAATAAATTAGTCTTCAGGGTACTTATATGTTAATTTTAATATATAGGGTTTATTATTTAAATGTTCAAAGTGGTATTGGACACTTTAAATGTTTAAAGAATTAATCCTTTCTCCATTTCAGTATTATTGATATTATTTTACATAACTAGTTATATGGAAATAAAAGGATTATAAAGGAAATTTTATGTCTATTTTTAATTTCATTCAAAAAAATTCAAAAATTAATCTTTTAAAGGTTTTATTTAAGGGTTAATTTTTCAATCTCTTTCTTATTTGAGATTGTTTATATGTAGGTATCTATTGGGACGTCTTTATCATCCATGTCCATGTTTCTTAAAAATGTAATTCAAAATATTATTATAATTCCTTGACAATTTTTTAAAGTCATTTTTATACATTTTTGAATTTTTATAATATGTTTGAAATGAATATTTCCATCATTTTCAAAACAAGGTACTCTATGACATTTTTGACAAAATTAATGAAAGATTGTTTCTTTTAACTTATACAATGTGAGTAGATATTTCTGTCATCATGACGCCTTAATGGTTTGAAGCTTCCCTTACAATATTACAAGGTTATTTTTAAATGAAATGTTTTATTTTAGATTTTTTAATCTTTTATACTATTTAAAATTAAAAATGGATATTTTTATAAATATTTTTAATTGATTTATTTGATTATTTTCATCTATGTCAACATCCTTTATTGATTTTAATGCTTAATTGAGGTTAATTTATTATAATATAATTTTAGATATTGTATTGAAGGGTTTATGATATAGTTAACTATTTATGAGATATTTTGATACCATTCACGGTCTATGGTTAAAATATTAACATTTCGTATGCTAGTTTTAATATGAATGTTTATGTTATGTTTTACTCCTTTCATAAGAGGAATGTATTGGACTTAGTAAGTTATAGGTGGGGCCCTCTATGTCCCCTTGATGCATCGGTAGGTCTCACGAGACAAAATAGTGTCTTGGTACAAGGCATTAATGGTATGTTATTGGTCTTGGCACAAGGCCTTGATAGTACAGTTATGATTTCCAGCATTATGCATTTTCTTGTTATGAGATTAGTTATTGATATTGCATGTGATTATTCAAATAGTATAATATCAATGTGAAAGTTTAAAGGGAATTATTTGTTTTATTCCTGCCATATTATACTGAATATTATATTTAAAAGGCTTATGTTTTAGTTTTATACCTTTCCTTAAAAGTTTGTGCATATTTATGAGAGCTTCTACTATATTGTTTATCTTTGCTGAGTATATGGTCTCACCCCTTTCGTATGTTTTATTTTCCAAGGATTCCAAGAAGTGTTTTATGATTGATATGTAGGGTTAAGCTAGGGAATAATTTTGTTCTCAAAGGATTCTCTATATTGTATTTTATGTTAGAAATTGTAATGTAAATTTCATGTAAGCAATTTATTTTACAAGACTACTAAACTGATCAGTACTTCCAGATTTGATTTCTTATAATCATGAAAATGTATTAAAATAATTCATTGGCTCTAGGAATCTGGGGTTAGGGCATTAAATTATGATAGTCAATATTCTTATTGGCCTATTTTCATTACTCCTTACAACTTACCTCCTTAGATGTTGATTAAGAAACCATATATATATTTGGCTCTATTAATTCAAGTAAATACAAATAAAAATATTGATTTTTATTTGAATCCACTAATTGATGAGTTAATTTCATTATGGAACACTAGTGTGTGTACATTGGATATGGTTTCATATAAGAATTTTATATTAAAGGTTGCATTAATAAGGATGATTAGTGACTTCCAAAATATGGTATGTTATTTGGATGAAGCACGCATGGTCTAAAATATGGTCTATATTGTATGTATAAGAATAAATCATTTATTCTTATTAATGGGATAAAGTCTTGTTATTTTGACTATCATCAGATATTTCTTCCTACAAGTCACCCTTTTCGAAGAAACAAAAATAATTCTAAAATAGGTCGAATTGAAATAGATGAACATTCATTAGTTCTCTCAAGTAATTAGGTAAAATCTATAGCATCTATATTACCTCTTGTTACTTTTGGAATAACCATAAATGAAAAAAAAAATGTTATTGGTTTATATCATAATTGGATAAAGCAAAGTATTTTTTAGGAGCCTTCATATTGGTCTAATTTTTTGATTTGTCACATGTCAGATGTAATTCATATTTAGAATAATTTTTTTGATAACATATTTTATACCATGTTGGACACACCTGTTAAGGCCAAAGATAATGTAAAATTATAGTTAGATCATTCTCATATATGAATACATCCTGAACATCAATAATTTGAGGTTGAATGATCACCCAAAATAATGATTCTGAAAGCAACATACTCACTTACTAAAGAAAACAATTTATTATACTCTCAATGGATTAGAGATTTGAGGTTACTAGACGATTATGCTTATAATATTTCTCATTTTTTCAGAAATAGGCATATCACTGGGTTAAAAAGTCCCAATTTCCATGTCATATTTGAAAAATTAATTCCATTTGGTCTTAGAGGGTTGTTGAATTCTTCAATATGGGATGTGTTGACCAAAATATCATATATTTCCAAGTTATTTGTGTAGTAACATCATATTATGATGCATATATTTTACTGGAAAAATATGTTGTTTTAATTTTATATAAATTAGAAAAAATATTCCCACTAGCCTTTATTGATTCAATGAAAATTTTAATATCAAATTTTATGTATGAATCTAAATTTGGAGGGATAGTAAAATTCTGATGGATGTATCCATTTAATAGAGGTATGAAAAAATTAAAGAAGAAAGTATGTAACAAATCATTATTTGAAGGGTTGATTGAAAAAGCGTACTTGCGGGATGAAATTAAAAATTTATGCTCTTATTATTTTCAATCGGAATATCCTTAAAAACATAATCGCATGAGCTACAATGAGGGAAATGTTGATGATGTAACAAACCATCAGTTTTTAGTTTATAATAAACCCAAGCTTGGTTTTATTGGTTATCATGAATAATGGATTATAGATGAAGAACTGGACAGAGATCATACATATGTTCTGATAAATTGTGAAGAGATGATAATATTTTTACAATAAGTGCTACTTCTAATTATTATTTTAAAAATATATAATAGATACATTTATTTACATTATTTGTTTTATATAAATTATGATGATAATATAAAAAACAATTTATACAAATAAAAACTATTACTAATAAAGAACGTCTTCAATGGAATTTTTCATATTGGTTTCAAAGAAAGGTAATTTATGTTGTTTTCATTGGAACATTAAATCAATTTTATAATAATATATATTTTTAATAATTTTTATTGTTTTCAGGAAACACAACATGAAATTAAAATTGATATTTGATTATGTGTGCTCAAAAACCCTCCATTGATATTGGTAAAATATTATAATGGGTATGTGGTTAATGGATTTAGATTCCATACACGCATTTATGTTGAATCAGAGAAATAAATTAATAGTGGTGATTGTTTGAAAGGTATCATCATAAATAAAGTGAGGTTATTTTTTATGTAATAATGGATGAAATAATTAAGTTGTGTTATCTAGGAAAAAATTATGTAACAATGTTTAAATTCCATTCTTTTGATACTGATCAAGGGTCACAGGTTTATCCATGTCAGGGAATCATTGAAATTAAATATAATAGTCTTCTCAAATCAAATGAACCATTTATTCTAGAACATCAATCACATCAAGTTTATTGTGAAAATTATTATGATCTTTTGAGAGATTTTAATGGCTGGTGGAGTGTAATAAAAATTAAATACAATAAAATTCAATTTATTGAAAATGAAAATGGTTCAATTGGAAGTGAAACATATTGAAATTTTTCCAGAAACATCCCCAAATATATCTCTTTCTCGATGAGATATAAATATTGATGATGACCCCCCCCCCCCTAGGGATGGTGATATTGATAATATTGATGAAGTAATAAGGGATGATTAAACTAAAAGTCACATAGATGTTGATGATGATGAATATGATGATGAAGACATTTTCCTCAATGAAGTTGAGGAAGAAGATGAAAATAGAAGTCTTATATTCAGGTATTTATTAGTTTTTTCATATTTTATATTTTTATAAACAATTATTTACATGTAATAATATTTGTTTTAGATGGATGGACTGGAAAATATATTATGTTCCTTCGCTGATACCAGTAATTATTAGTTTTTTATATTTGATATTCATAATAACAGTAATTGATAGGTAAGAATAAAATATTATGCATGGTTATTAGTTTTTATATTTGATATCTATATTAAAAAATATTTATAGGTTATATTATTATGTTTTGGTTTTTATTTATAGGTAATTATTATATTCTGATATTTATTTGTTTTTTATATTTTGTATATGTATTAACAACTTATTATAGGTAAGATTATTTTATTCTTGTTTTTATTAGTGTTTTATATTTGATATATGTATTAACAACTTATTACAGGTAAGCTTATTATATTCTGGTATTTATTTTCTTATATTTAATATTTGTATTAACAATTTCTAATAGGTAATATTATTTGTTTTAAATAGCTGGAGATGATCCCGGCAATCTACTCCATTCTCTCAATGATGTAGAACTTCCTAATGATGATCTTGATTCGGATGATCCATGGGAGGTTTCACCTATTATGAGGGGATGTGGTCTGGTTCGATTGATAATTTCGGACCCTATTCTAGAGAGAATTACATCTATGGATTGTGATCCTTTTTTATAGAGGTATGTTCAATTTTTTAATATATTTATTTCATATTAAATTGTTGTATTAATTTTGGTAATAATATTCTGATTTTTTTACACATTTTTTCATAATTAGCTATTGGGAAGGTTGGTGTGATTCTCAAAAATTATTTTTCTAATCCATGGGTGTCATGGGATCTGGTTCCCATTACAGTTCTTCACCAGAAATTCGACCATTTGATTGTATGTTATTAAATAATATATTTTATTTTAAATTTATTTAATTATTAACATGTTGTTTTTAGTTTTCTTTAAAAATTTATGGTCTTCAATTGATGAAATCCTGAGAGCTCCTATCGAGGAAGCATGGGATATTCTTATACATGAAAGTTTTCATCGGTTTTTATACAACCTCAAAATGCGAGCCATGGATAGAGCTTCTGCTACTATTTTCAATCATTCTTCCCTCTCTCATAGACTTGACTATATATCAACATAGGTATGGTATGGATTTTCCTCATATTGGCTAATAGATACTTTTAAGAATAGATCATCATCATAACATTAGAACTGTGGGATACATAAGGTTACACACAGGATTGGGAGTTTCACATTTGGTATGCATCGATGATATATGGTAAGTAATATTTTTTATTAATGTATATATAGTTTCAATGTAAAATTTTTGTTATATTATGTAGGCTTCTACTAACCCCTCTATTATTGAGTTTGAAGTTTATAAGAATATGAACACTAATCCTAGTACATGATATATTGTTGGTGACTGACAATACCATATTGTGTTAAGTGTTTTTTTTTAATATTAATTTTACTGTTCCTATAATTACTAATTATATTTGATGGAAACATATGAGGTTGTGAATTCTTAGTCATGAGAGATTCAAGCTGAGAGTGAAGGAGATGCCACTGGAGAATCATTTTTTGATGAGGGGTCTTGGATACAGAACATTTTACATGGTGTTGAGAAAGTCCTGGTGATAGGTATTGGTTCATGATTGACATGTACTATTTATTAGGCTACTTATGTGATGTCATCGACTAGATTTAAGGGAGCCCATGGAGATGGGTTGTCATCGTACACTACACTGTATGAGCATAGGTTGAAAGATCATGATGAGATGATATAATAGATGTAGAGAGATATGAAGGATTATGAGCAGTAGTGTTCAAGAGATGAGTAGATGTTAGAGTACGTATGATGGCTTGCGTGTGGTGTTGTTAAGGTGTTTCCTCCTCTAGGACCTTCCAGTGATCCTCCATCACCTAATGATACCAGTTCATGATTTAAACTTTTTATGACTTTTTTGTATTCATGGGTGATAAAAAATATTATGTGTGAAATTGTTTTTTAATATTTTGGTTGGTTTAATTATTTATAATTGTTTAAAAAATTTAATTTAAATTATTTTTTGGTATTTTTTTGAAAAAAAATAGATCATTTTCGATGTAAACATATTTACATCACAAATAAATAATTTTCATAGACCTTTGAAAATGGTTATTTGAAACCCCTTACGGGGGTTATTTGTGATGGATATGTCTTATATCGCAAATAAAAAATATTTTCGATGACTCGTCGTAAATAGATACATTTGAGATCTAGTATTCTACGATGGTGTATTTATGACGGATTCCAATCACAATTGACTTTTTGTGATGGGAGTCCATTGAAAATACACCATTAAAAAAATGTTAAATTAAATTTGTATAAATGTAATGTATTTATAGTTAACAAAATAAGAACAGTTGGGATAACTTACTAATCAGCCTCTTTGCACTAGATCTGAGTAATAATTTTCATATTAATATATCAATTTGTATTTTGAAAGTGAGTTATATGATAAATAAATATTGAGTTGTTATTAAATTAGATGGGGTAAATATGGGATTAGAATTCATGGGAAAAAATATAACATCAGGTTGAACTAATATTCATTTAGAATCAAAACAAAGGCCACCAAACCTCTAAAGGTTAAAATCATGATTCATACATGCTTTATAGATCTTCACCGAAGGTCCCACATCCAGTTACTGATGTAATCAAGTATATTTCATGTTGGATCACTTTTTTTGGGATAAAGTGCATCAGGATATGATTTCTTGGAATTTAAAATATTTTGACACCATTTAAATTTGTCGAACCAAAAATAATATATGATGATGGATCTAGATATAAATTTAGTGAAACCAGTCAATATAGAGAAAAATAAAGAAATATATTCTAAAATGTTTTAAGGATATAATATTAATAAAATTCATCATAATGGTCTTATTGAGTGAAAAATAAAATTTTAACAATTAAATGTTGTGGGTGGGGATCAAATAGTAGTTTTAACATAAAAGGATAGAGGTTATAATTTAATTGTTGTTAAGCAGTAGGTGAAAAACAAAGTAAACTATTATAAAATTCTAGAAATCAAAACTAAATATATAGTGATTCCCAAATACCAAAAAATATAAATCAATGTTTAAAAAGAAGATATACTATTTATATTTGTTTTTTATAATTAATAATAGAGTTTTATTCAATATGATTAAATTGATAATTTCTAAAAATTAAATTTTGAATATAAATGAATTGATAAAATTTGAAACTTAATTTTAATGATCATATATATAATTATATAAAATTTTTATAACACTTCATACTTAAGAAAATCTATATCAAAGTTCTCCTAAAATTTGATAAGTTACCATAAATTGTTATCAAATTATAATAACTCATTTAAAGAAAAATAATCATGATTAAATTCATCTAACTACTCTAGATACTTATCCTTAACAAAATTGATTCCCTTCATAATATTATCTTTCTCATATTTGAACATATTGTTTAAAAATTTCATTATTACATACTTATTATCCACATATTTGTTAAAACCATCAGACTTTTCTTGTGAAACCTTTAGAACCTCTAATAATTTCTAAAAATATTGAAGAATATTTGTTAAATATTTGGACTTTTCTATTTTGGTTTATAACTATATAGGGAATGGGTAATGATATAAGATTCAAAATTAGTTTCAATGTTCATTATTTGTGAAAATCCTAAACTGTAATCATATAAATTATACACAAATATCTAAAAAATAAAGGTAAGTTCCTATAGTAATAAAAAAATATAGTCCAAGACTATCACACAAAGGTAATTACATATACTAGTACCTATAATAAAAACTGAAAAGAAATAATATCTATTAAAATTTATAAATTTTACCAAAATATATACTATCATTCACTATATTTTAATTGGTGAAAATCAATTTTTTTGTAGTGATATTTTAATTAATTGATTATATAAAATATATCTATTCAAATATTTATAATTTTAATTTTCCATGTACTTAAAAGCGTAAAGATACAATTATCTCATAAATTTCATCATGAGGAAATTGTGAAGAAATTTCCCAATAAAAACAATCAAGGGAAGTAGAAAAAAATAAATCATAATTATTTTTATTTAATAATTAATATTATACCATTATCCCAGAAAAATGGCATATAAAATCATAATATACATACCACCATAGACCCAATTATCTTAAGTGGAATTTGAATTTAAATAATTTAAATGAACATCTAAGTATATTTTATATCTAGGGAAAAAATATCATCATTAGACATATAATTTAAAATGGTGAGTTGATTAAACAAACCTTTGTAGTGATGAATATTGTGGCATAAAACTAATTGCTATAAACTTGATGGAGAACAGAACATCCTAAATTCAATTTCAATTGATAATTGTAGGGTTTTTAGGGTATTTAATTGTACTATCTTTTTTGTGTCAATTAGAATTAGAGTCATGGGTTGATTTCACTGCATTCAACTTAATAAATTTAATAAATAATTACATATAATAGTAACCAACAAACTATATCATGGAGTAAAACAAACTGAAAAATAAGATGCCAAATTATCTAACAACATAAAAAAAGGTAGATGTATGGATATTAGATTGGGGTTTACATTAGATCTATGAAAATGGGTGATGGGCCATTAGTCTACCATGATCTCTAACCCGTCTTCTAATGATTATTCATCTACCTCCATGTAAAATTATTCATCAACTTATCCCTCTTAGTGATGATCTAAGATCTAAAACTTTTCCCTCATCTTTAAAACCCTATAAATCCATGGGTAGCCACTAAATCTGATATTATTCTCAATCTAGGAATGGTTTCATTACCATAAAAAGAGGCAACTAAGAAGAATAAACTTTGTGATGGATTGGGGTGCATCGCATCACGTGTGAATTGAAAATAGTTTTAAGGAAAAATCGTAACCCATGAATGACAGTTTTCATGTATTCATATAATAGAAAATTATTTATTTTTTAAAAAAAATTACACTTAATTCATACACATCCATTTATTTTTAAATTTTAAATTCATAATTGATATTTTTTTAATAATTTATCAACAATTTTATATTATATATATTTTGTTCGTGAAATATTATTAAATTTTTTATATTGAAATAAAATATATAAACATGTGTTTTTATTGATAAAATACATTTTATTGGTAAATAATTAATAAAAATATATTCAATAATTGGTAAAATATTTATTATTATTGGATAATGTATTATAATATATTTTTCTAATGGAAAAATATTTATTTATAATAATAATTACTATTAATAGAATTATTTTTTGGTAAAAAAATGTTGGTATTAATATGATAAATCAATAGATTTAACTATTGGTAAAATATTTGTTGGTGTTGAATGATTAATATCAACTAATATATCTGATGGTAAAAATAAATTTCAGTACCTAAAAATATGACCTACAAGACTTAATATCTATAGGAGTTACTCATTTTTACGAAAAAAAATATATAATTTTTCAAAAAAAATCTTTTAGTATAAACCAATTATTTTGTAGTTAACTTTTAACATCAAGTTGAGGCCCTTAAAAATAATATCCAAGTCCTTGGATGGGAAAGTACTTCAAACATGGTCTCTATAAACACACCCTATCCTGGATGAGAAAATACTTCAAGGAATAGAGGAAAAAAATAAGTAAGGGATTAAATTTCTAGAGAAAATGGAAAAATAGGCTGAGGAATCTTGGGATGTGACCAAGGAAGAAGCTCACTTTTAAGTGAAAATTAAAGAAACATCTTAGAGAGCTATAACATTTAAAGTTTGATCCAAGTTAAATCTTATTCCTAATTCTAGATTTGAATCTGAATTTTCTTGGGAAGACACCTTCATCACTACTAATATTGAGGAATAAGAAGAAGAAGAAGAAGAAGAAGAAATCTCCACAACAAAGGAAAATACGGAGGAATAAGAGAGGACAACTATATAATTCTGGAATGATATAATGGAAATAGTGGATGTGGTATATCAAGAGCCTACTATTAAATACAAACCTCCAACACCAACTAAAATTTACCAAAAATAAGAAGATCCAGTTACTATACTTGAAGAGATCATGAAAAAATTTAAAAACATGTAGTTGAAAATTCAAGTAAAGGAGGAGTGGTACCATGTTTGCATATCCCATGAACTTATTATCTATTCTTTGAGGTTTTCCACCACTGGGAACTCTCCTTCACCATGTGATAAGTTGAGCATAAAAAAGAGTTTAACTACACTACATACAAAACAAATTTATAATTTAAAAATTCTAAGACAAGTAGCTTTATAACATACTCCTATTACATGATCTAACAAGGAAAGGTTGAGTTAATAACCTTAACAAAAGTTATTTATGGGAGGAAACATGATTTTTTTATTTTCTTTCGAGAACTTTTGTAATTCTATTTTAGAAATATATTAAAAATTAGTTTTCAATTATCCTATTTTTTTAGAATTAAATTTTATAATAATTTCACTTTCACTTATTATTTTTATTTCATAAGTTCATACTAATCAAATAACAATGGAGAAGGAAGGATAAGAGCTTTATAAGGATATGGGAGTATTTGTTTTAATGCTCTATATTTTTTCTCCACTTATTTTTTTCAAATATTTTTTTGAGTTTTAAAAATAAAATTACATACTCTACCTTATATTTTTTCTACTTTTTGGTCCATGATACGAAAAATTCACTTAAGAATCTCATGATTCCATGTTTTATATTTTAATATCTATGAGATTTAATGAGTAAAATGGACTATTAAATGGTTATAGATAAACATAGGTGTATGGATTTTATAAAACATGATTTTTTTGGATTATTTAATTCATGAAGTTGAAATTAACTAAAATTATTTGAATTTCAGGTGTTTAACTAGATTAGTTTTTTATTCTTATGTGTTCCATGAGTGGATTAATTTTATCATATGATCATATTTTTTGGTAGGATTATAAGCCAAAAATTTACCATTCTTTCTTACATATTTCTTGATAGAAACTCGAGGCATGTAAACCAATTAAAACTTTCATTGGTATCTTTTCAACATTATGAAAGTAAAAAAAATAACTTTTAATATGATTGAGGAATTTTTATTATTGATCCCTTTATACTTGAGACACACCTTCACATTTTTATATTTCTTTAAGCATGTATAATCCATGAATGGACAATTTAGGGAACAGTCACATTACAATCTAAATATATCCTTCCAACACCTAACTCTTGGTGTTTTTCATGATAATAAATGGTTTATGTAAATCCCTAACCCCAGAATCTAAGAAATAGTGCATTATTTTATTACATTGGCATGTTTAAAAGTAAACAAATCCCAAAGTACCGTATATATTAGCTATCTTGGAAAGCTAGATTACATACATGATACCCATAATACAATGGAAAAAGAAAATAAAACATGATACATAATAAAATGAAATAAACTAAATCCTTGAAAGATTATTCAAATATTTTCTATTCATAACCTACAAAACGAAAAATAATAAGGGTGAGCTCAAATGCATAATAAGGGTAAGTACATCTGAATCAATAATAAATCAATAGGAATAAATTAATAGGGAAAGGTAAATAACTAATAAAACATGTCATTAAAATAACAAGATAATTCAATATCAATATGGAATGGTAATAAACTGAAACACATTCCACATAATTAATAAACTGAGAATATAATTAATCTATAGATATGTCGATGAAAAATCTTATGGATAATACCAATAATAACTGAAATATCTATGATGGAAATTCTTAATTATTGGACATGATGTATAAGGCACATGAAAATAAATACTATCAAGACCTTTCATAAGACGGTTTAAAACTATTTATAGGAACCCATTTAATTTGGACAACTTATTTGTCTCTTGAGAACCTATTGATGCGTCGAGGAGCTATATAAAGTCTGGGCTCCACCCATCTTTACTAGTCCAAAACATTCCTCATATCAAATAATAAAAATAAATAATATTCCTTATCAAATATCTGTATCAAATAGAGAATAAATATTCATCAATAATACATCACTAGAGGATAAGTAATAACAAGGTTTTTTTATGTTGATGAATTAAAATTCCCTTGATATATCATTAAAATATTCTTGAGGAAGATAATCTTTAAACATTCCAAAGTATCCCATACCACTTTGAAATATTTAAATAATAAATCCATATGAAATAATAATATTGAATGATAATTATAATATCATGATAATAATTTTATTCATAATATAACATGTAAAATGTAAGTATACACACCATATAAAATTGAATTCGTGCATAACAACAAAGAAGTCTCAATAGAATGTAAATTGAGATGAAATAACTTACTACTTGAGTAACTTTAAAATCGTGAACCCCGTGAAATAATAACATCAATTAAATAACTAAATATAATTAAATAAATTAAATTGATTATATAACATGTAATAGGTCAGTATATACACCATATGAAATAAGTGAGTGGTTAATATGGAATGTATCTCACAGAAAATAAAAAGTGAGATGAAATTCATTTACCTTGTGTTTCCTTTTGGGTGATCGTCCTTTAACCTCATGTATAATGGATTTAATATTGTTAAAAAATATTAAATATTCATATTAATATTTATTATATCATATAATATCATCTTATAATATCTTATTTCCCATTTCTTAACATTCTGTCATTATTTTCATTATTTTGGGTGTTAATTGGCTAGTTTTCTCAAGTATTTTTTGACTTGTTATATGCTGCTTAGATCATGATTACATCATATATAGAATGTAAAAAATGACTCAATTATCTTATATATTCAGTAAATATGTATTTATAATAATCTATAAAGTTTGGAGATAATAAATGAAATGCACTGTTCATGGAGATGGTAGGTCTTGCATACGCATGAACACTACCTTCATTTCTTTGTCATATTAAAATATTGAAAAGTAAATGATACATATGCATATTATAATTATATTATTGTATATATTTCATTTATATTACATTTTTTTATTAATATTATCCTTAATATTTTCCATGCATAGCATGAACTAATTACATCACTTTGAGAATATGGTAGTCCACACGTCCACAAATGAAGTTATCGTATATCCATAATATGGAAAGCATGAAGGTATGTTTAATATAAAATTTCCAGAATTATAAGTATGTTATAATATAAATATTAAAATATTACTTGACCATAAAAATATTTTTAATACCATCCATTAAGGAAGTAATCAAAAAGAACACAAACATTATTCACGAAGGCGATTAGCCGGCATAACTTGGACAATAATTTCATTTATTTAAATAAGAGGTGACGATAAATGAAATGGATATGAGATATTCCATTAGAAAAAGAACACTCCAGTATATACATTATTCTGTATTTATATTGAATTTATGTATGAAGTATGTGATTAGAAAGTAAAAAACATAAAATAAGAGAGTTACTTTGGGAAAATTACTTATTGAATATAACCTCCTTGAGAGACCCTTGAGGACCTTGGATTTGGTCTTTTGGTGAGACCAGAAGCACTTATACATGGGGATAGTTAGGAGGATAGGTTTGGACATATATTTGAGTAGATAAAAGGATTTTAGTTCTAAATGGGGAGGTGAGGGGGTATTTATACTTGAGAAGAGGTGGTTTTAAGTGATTAACTAATTAATATTTTATATTTAAAGCCAACCATTTTGATGTGGCATTAAATTAAACGAATTTGGTTAGAAATTAATATTTTTTATGTTGTATAGGTTTGATAAAAACATCAAAAAAACCTTTAAATGTTTTATTTTCTAGGTATTTTAATCCTTTACCCCTTTAAACTATAACGTGTTTCATCTTTTACCTATACCACGGTAAAAAAAAATTACCGTGGTAACTTTTTTATACCTGAAAAATGAAATTGATATTAAAAAATAATTTAGACCTTATTATTTAAAATATTTAATCTATTTTACCTAATTCAATTCACAAAACTAGATGAATTATATTTAAAATTAATCCCACAGACAAAACGAAAAAAATGGGTTTTTAAAGTGAAACATTCAAAAGATTTAAATGTTTTTATATCTAATTTCAATGTGAAAATGATTCCAATTACATAAATTGTTTTTATTGATTTATAATTTAACTAGTTATACTTTATAACCAATTAAAAATATAATTTAACTATATAAATAAATTAGATGAAAATGTAGTTTAAACCTAAAATTCATTATTTTTCACTATTCATCAAAAATTGAAATGTCTCATAAAAATAGAAAAAAAAATTGACCAAAGTAAATTTTAATACTCCTATTTAAAATAAAAAATTATTTTTTCAAATATAACTTTTAAAATTTTCAAAAATTGGATTTAAAATGGGTTCTCCATTAAAAGGCGGTAAAACTGCCTTTATAAAAACAAAGGTTTTTATGTGTAATATTTAGTTTCTTCATATCTTATTCCTATAAAATATATTGGATGAATATAAAAAATATTTTATTGAATGTATAAAATATATATTTCATTAATTCCATTAATTTCATTCACTAACAGTAATTAGTTTAATTTATTAGGATAAAATTACTTTGTAAGCATAAAAATAGTTCTTTATAAAAACATTCTCATTATATTCAATTGGTTCTTATATTAATTTCTAATTAATTTGTAACCTATGAATTCAATGTATATTTTCATAAGTTAGTTAATATTATTCATAACCTCCAATTTAACTGTGAGGTTATATCTTATTATATTAAATAATAATATTTTAATAGTATATTATTGTTTGTTTAAACTTGGGGTTGAGTGTAATATAAGCTATCAGATATTAAATTTAAAAAGATACATAAAATCATGGTTTATAATAGTTTAAATCAGAGTTAGAGGTTTTCTATAATGTTAAGGGATGCCATTCATTGTAAAAAATATGTGAGGTGTTGTCTTGGGATGTTGGGAAAAGGTTAATGATTATCATACATTGTATTCTATTTTCACCCCTCTTAAAAAATTATTTTTTAAAAAAATATAAAATTTAAAAAATGGAAAATTTAAGGGGGGATGGTTTGTGTCTTGGGAGATTTAAAAATCACCCTTATCTCAGCCTATGATCTTATTATAACTATTATAATTGGTGTAATGTCCTGTTACCCTTTTAATAGGTGAATTTTAAGTCTTTACATGGTTTTCCTTTCTAATTATCTGGATAAGGTTGAGAAGAAATTTGGAGGATACCAATAATGGTGAAGTCAGAGATTTTTTTTATTTTTAGTATAAAACATTCTGGTTCTTTAGACTTCTGGGGAATTACATATCTTTTAATGTGGATACATGATGTATAAGTTCTAAAATAATAATACATCTTTTTTTTACACAAAGGTGATGTGTTTTTCGACGAATTTGGGATTTTCTAATTACTTAATGTGTATTTGGGTTACACGTCATGTAAATTCTTAATGGTTATTTTTAAATAGGAAACCTAGATGATTTTTCTTTTGAACCTCTATAGCTTTCATTTCTCTTGACCCAATAGGCATTCTCATGTGGTTTCAGTTCCCTCAAACCCTTCCGAGTCATCTTGATTAGTGATTGATCATTGTTGCAGTTGTGATGTGACTTTATGAGTAAGTGTTCTCCATATATCTTTATCTCTTTAACTTTATCTCCTTAGGTTTAAATGGATCATCTTGGGATTTATGTATCTAAACCCCATGTTGTTGAATCTTGTTTCTAGGTTGAGTTTCTAGATTTTCTATGCCTTCTATATAGTTGGTGGTTTCTATTGTGGGTGTTGTGTTTCTGTGAAATGTAGGTGGTTCCGTCATGATACCCAATTCATGTTAACCCTAAATTAATTTATTTAATTTCAATTGTTTTAATTGAATTAAATTTATTTATTTTAATAAAAATTATATCCATTGGTTTTTAATTGGAGTTTTAAAATGGTTTTTTTGTATGAAATTGGAAAATCCCTAGTTCTATTGAATTTAGGTGTGTTTATGAAATTTTTTGAAATTTAAATTATTTAATTTAAATTGGTTATTTGATGGAAATTGTTTCAATTAAATTATTGAATTTAATGGTGGAAGGGGATTTTATGGAAAAAAATTTAAACCCCCCAATTCCATTAAATTGGGGGTTTATTATGAAATTGACAGAATCTTGTGAAAAAATAAATTATTGAATTTAATTCTTGAAAGTGGATTGTGAAACAAAATTTTTAATTGATTTAAAAATTCTTATATTATGAAAATGGATTAAAATTGTTTTGATAGGAACCTTTGGGTTCTATCTTGGAAAAAGGAATGTTTTTTATTAAAAATTAGTGTTGTGGTTTTTAAATAAAAATTGGCATATTTGAAATGGAGAATGAGATTAATTGTATTTTAATTTTTCTTGAAATAAATTTCCCATTATTGTTTTTTAATAGATCACATGTAAACCTTAGGTAGTTACTGAGTTATTTGGACAGAACATTATGCATTACAATTTTCCAAAACATAAATGCAGCACATCACATCTCTTAGGCAATGGAATGAGTCCTCCATGGCTTGATTTCAAAGGGATGTATATACATATTGTTATGTCACCTTGACCATGGAATCCTTATATCCTAGAACTATCATACCTTCTTAAGAATATGACCAAGTTGTTCACTTGTTTGTATTTCAAATTAATATAGGCCAATTTTGTAAACTGTTTCACATGCCTTCTGATTTATATAAATTGTTTTATATAAAGTGTTTATTTAATCCATTTGTGAAAATTTTCATTGTTCAAGAAATATTATATCTCTTAAAAATTAAATCATTTTTATAAAAATTTTCCATATTTTGAAATGTAAAGCACGAATCTTTTTAATTATTCTTTTGAAATTTCAAACTGTTTATTTTAAATTGAAATTAATTTATTTGGTTAATTTAATATTGGAATATTTTATGGAATCCTTGGTGATACATTACTGGAATTTTAAGATCACACCCTATATGTGCCTTCGGGGGTTTTCAGATTATCTCCTTCTTGGTTTGAATAGATATAAAGAACCACATAGAGGTTGTTCTAATTGTTGATATGTGGACTTAGTGAGTTGCGTTCGAGTTGGTACATAGGCAGTTTTCCCTATTTTCTAGTACTTTTGGTTGTAGTACTTTGGGTTTTTATGTTTGTTTGACTTATGGTGCATATCTCCATATATATTTTCTTTTGTATACATACTGTCTAGTTTCAGTTACTTCTGTAATGTTTGAATCATTCCCACTTTCATTTTGTATGATTCTAGATTCTATTCATTGACCCATGGGGATCGGGGATGACCTTCGGGCTATATCAGGACCAGCTAAGTTATCAGGTTACCAGGGTACTTAGGCTGGGGATTACCAGGGTACCTGGGCTGGTTTATGGAAATTGGTGTCATGAGGTGATCAAAAATGGGTTGGGTGAGGAGTGTGATATTTATCCAAAGAAAAATGTTCAAAAAAAGAAACATTAAGAAAATACAGGACAGTGTGTTTTATTGTATTCATTATATCCTGATCCTTTACTTTGTGTTTGAGAAGTGGGAATATTTCATTTGATAAGGAGTCTTTCATTGAACTTGGTATTTTTATATCATGCAATGTGCTAAGAAGTTAAACCTCCTTTTGAGATTTATTGATTTTTCACTTCAATTTCCTACTATCCCTAAGTCGTAGAGTTATGTGATCCATAATGTGAAATCCCCATGATTATTTGTGATATTTTTCTTTACGGGATGGTGATTCTATATGTCTTGAAATCCTATAATTAGAAGAATGTACTTGAGTTAGGATCATAACCCTACCATGATAAGAAAAAATACATTTCATGATGGTTTTTTAGCGATTATTCTAAAAAACACTGCTAAATACCATGGGGAAATCATATTTAAGAGTGGTTTTTTAAAAATCACAACTCAATGTGTGTGTTTTAATTTTTAATTTTTTGAATTTATTTTCAGTGGAGGATTTTCAAAAATTGTTGCTAAATATATTTTTTATTTTTTATTTGAAAAATTAATTTTTAGCATCTATTTTAAAAAAACTACAGCTAAATTAATTGAAAAATGTATTAAATATTTAATAATTAATTATTATTTATTATTAATAACAAATATTTATTTTTTATATTCATTTATTATTTCTTATTTACAAATTTAATATATTATTATGTGTTAATTTTTAACTCTTTATAATTATTTTTTAGTAATTTTTCAAAACATAAATTAAATTTATGATAAGTTAAAAATCAATATTCATCATCAAATGATCATAACTTTTGATCTGGCTATCCATTTTAGCTTCACAACCATTCAAATCAAAATTTATGAAAATGTCTTAATAATTTCAAAATAATTAATAAAAAATCATTATCATTCTAAGAGATGATAAAAATCAAACATCAGCTTCAAGCATCCATAACAGTTGATCTAGATGTCTGTTTGGGATCCTTGAGATTTCAAATAAAAACATGAGATGGCTTCTAGGTCTTGTTGATCAGAGAGACCTTTTTATTGTTTTCTAAGGTCAAAAAAGTCCCAGAATGCCTACAAAACTAGGTTTTTTTGTTCAGATACCATGGGACGGTTTAATTTGGCCTATGGGTCATGGGTATTTTGGACCATGTAATTGGGCCTATAGGTCTTCGGCCTTATTAGGTCAAGTAATGAGATCACTCTACCTAGATAAAAAAATATATTTTTTTGCGTTTAGTAGGGGATCCCCCTACTTGTTTTAAAAAATAAAAAATATATATACATTAATGTATATTTATATATATGATGTTGGTATAAATATTTATATATATTTTTTGGTTGGAATGTGTGTGTGTCTCTATGCATGTATTTATATACATTTATGTAAATTTATTTATATTAATAAATTTTTATAAGATATATATAATTATATTTAAATAAATTTATGTGTAATTATATATATTTATTTATTATGTAATATTTCATATTTTTTATTTTTTATTTTTTATTTTTTATATATTCATTTATTATTTTTATTTATTATTTTTATTTATTAATAATTAATAATTTATTTATTTTTTATTTATTTATCATTTATTTATTTATGATTTATTTATTATGTATTTATCATGTATTTATTATTAATTTATTGATTTATTATTTATTTACTACTATTTATTATTTGTTTACTAGTTATTTATTTGTTATTAACTTTATTGTTTATTATCAAGTTATTATTAACATATTATTTATAATTTATTATTAATTAATTAATTTTTTATTTTTTATTTTTCATTCATTTATTATTTATTTACTATTTATTTATTATTTATTTATGACTTATCTATTATTTATTTATTTATTATTTATTTACTAATATTTATTATTATTTATTATTATTTATTATTTATAGCCATTTATCTTTTATTATTTATTATTTATTATTTATTATCATTTTTATTTAGTTATTAAATTATTATTAACTTATTAATTATTTTTTATATATTGATTTATTATTTATTATTTATTATTTATTATTTATTATTTATTTATTTATTTATTTATTATTTATTTATTTATAATTTATTATATACTGGGAAGGTGTAGGTTCCAGGCGCAGCGGAAGCGTGTTGGTGGGTGTACCTAATTTTAATTTTAGCATTAACAACGATCGATCTGAGATCAGTCCTGATAGTAAAACGTTGAATCTTTGGAATAGAATGATGAATGAAAAAGAAAAGGTGAGTCCTAAAACCATAGATAGGATCATCATATGTTGGTTATAATTAATTTAATTAATTGAAAAGAATTACGTTGATGGAATTCTCTCTTTTTTGATGTTTCTGGTCATGATCTGATTTCATCCATCATTGCGTCGTAGATTCCAAGTGTAGGATTCCTCCTGCGGTGATCCACATGTGCTCCACATATCTTTGGATATCACTGAAGGGATCTCCTGGTGCTAGCACCAAAGAGCCTTCGCTTGCAATGTCTGCCTTTGATCGCCTTGATCCAGTGGAGGATGATCTCTCTCTCGAAGCTTGAGAGCATTCTTGGATCTGTTGTGCACAATCACCACCACAAAAAAATGTCTAGGCTAATGAGAATTATATAATTGGGATTTTAATTACATAGAATAATAAGATGAATTAATTACCCAGAAGCATTTATTCATTTCATTTAATTCTTAATAATACCCCATGTCTAATAATAACAATTGACTATTATTATAACTTAACATACACCCAGCAAATTACACCTAATATTATTTAATTAAATAAATAATATTATTTCTCATAAATTCCCAGAAAAAATACATAGCGTGTATATTTAATATACACGCCGTGTACTTTTTTTCCATTTTTCTTTATTTCCTCCACCACATTTATTAGACCTTGAATAATGGCTATTTATTTCTAAAATAAATATCATTGCATTACTCACTAATAAAAATATTATTTCACCCACAATATATTCTCTTGAATAACTAGTGCCAAAATAAATGCAATTAGGCATCCTTAAATAATTATTAAACCACAATCGGGAATAGTATTTATTTAACTTGTTAAATTAATATTTAACTGAGATACTTGGATACACTTAGTGTGTGACCCTCTAGGCCACTTTCTCAGTGGCATTAGGTGGACCCTGCCTAAAGTCCAAGGTTAGCATCTAGCAACACGCCAAGGCACCCATAGAGAAATAAGTTAATGCCTCAATGACGTGTCACCTCCTACGAACGCTTACCGTGTAATATAATCCCTTTGTCTCGATATCTTGAATCAAGCGGGTTGCATGCTACTGTCATCAACCCATGTGCTCGATTATTCTTTCTTTGACTCTTCGGAATTAAACTCACCCATTCCTTACCATGTCCATGGATTTATTTAGGCTATATCAATTCCATCAAAGGGCCTGAGATATCTACTTCTGTTATGGAACATAAGGGACAAATCCATTCTCGCATTATATATTAATGCAGTGTCACTCGTGAAGCACCCAATGTATCCTACCTCACTGTGAATAGTGTGTTATCACAGTTTTCTTCAATACATCTAAGTGTGTGAGTTTGATACCCATTAATAATAATCTTAAAGTCTAAGGACCAATACACACGTCTGCAGATAGGAACATCCAATGACACTATGAAATGTGGATTTCCTTATAGAGGGTCTCATTCTCATAATATCCTCTTGGATATTACTAAGGGCGCACACCATGAGAAGGTGCCTCAAAGTTTTATGAGTCCTCACCCCTAATGGGCTGTATTATTTGTGTCTCTTAAATAACATCATCTGGCCATAGAATATATATTCAATAACAGTGTTATGGAAATTCTGGGTTCTAATCATAGTAGGGATCCGATATGACCCTTTAATGCAACAACTATCCTTATGACATTATCACATGCATTGTCATGCAGAAGAACAATCAAGATGCAATAAGGTATTTATTAATTAATAAAGTACAAAGTAGTTGGTTCTATTCCACCAAATCCAACAGACTCCCACTTGGACAAGAGCCAACTACTAACAAATTTTAACCCGTTATCTCTCACATGATATTCAAGCTTCTACTTAGATAGGCCTTTAGTCATGGGGTCTGCCACATTCTCTTCTGTGAACACTCTACTCACTACAACTTCACCCCTTTGATAGAAATCCTTCAAGAGGTGATACTTCCAAAGTATGTGCTTTGTCCGTTGATGTGACCTTGGTTCTTTTTCAAGATCCACCGATGCAGTAACATCATAACACAATGTGATAGGATTTTTACTACTAGTCACCACATCAATTTCCCAGACAAAGTTTTGAATCCATACGGATTCTTTGGCTACATTAAAAGCCGCTATATATTTGGACTCCGTGGTAGAATCGGCAACAACTAAATTCTTTGAACTCTTCCAACTTGTAATGTCTCGGATTTTCCATTTATTATTTTTTAAATATTATATGGAATTATTTCAAGACCGGGTGTGAAGAAGGCACATCATTCTGGGGTCCAGTGAGCCCAGAATGGTGGTTTGAACTTTTTTTTCAAGTTAAGTGAGTCGGTGCTTGTGCGCGGTTGTGGTAGTTTCCAAACGGATGACTGGATTAAAAATCTGAGTGCACCGTTGCATTTGGGACGACGACTTTGCCTAAGAACGAATCTAACCTCGACCAGCGCAGGTCGGCTGCAAAGTTTAATTTTGGGCATTTTAAAAGGGGAAGCACGTTAGAAGGAATAAAATAAATGAATAATTTATTTTATTATTTTAAAATGTTTCCTTTTTTTATCACGGCCTAATCCTACCCTATAAATTCACCCTTATGGAAAATTCACAGGGTTAGCCTCATAACCCTGCATGTTGAGAGAGGGAGAGCGATTTCTCTTAGAGCTTGGGAAGAGGAGGACGCATTGGCGAACGACGGCAGATTGAAATCGAGAATCGCTACACCAACAACGTTGAAGGATCTCGACGAAAATGGCAGTGCGGCGCCTTCATCAATGATCGGTCCTTTCAAAAGGTAGGGGTTTGTTATTTCAATTCCCTTTCCCCATTTTTGAGTTTAAACCATGAATGCGGATCAACCACGAACAAGTTCATATGCAGATTCGTTCGTTCTTGTGGGAGGGATTTCTTTGGGCTGATTTGGGAGAATTGATTTGTTCCTTGTGTTGTTGTTGATTCTAGCTCTGTTTAAGCCTATTAACAGGAGCAGATCAACGCCGTGACGAACGACGGTGGAGTTTTGTTCCTCAATGTGTTTATTTGGACTTCTTCCCCCATCTTTCCTCACACGTTCTTCACGGGGTGATGAAAAACGGATCGTTGTGCATCCGTTCTGCAATGCAGCAATCCCAAATCGAAGGTTTGACACTGCAGCGTCCTTGTGGAGGTGCAGCGACAATGGAGGATGAAAAATCATAGCGGATCGGAAAGAGCGTTCTTCGAGTGCTCTTCGTGTGGGAAGATCAGAACACGTTTTTAGAGCCGATCGGAGGCCCGAAAACGACGGAAGTGGCTTCATAGTGTCGGGGCGATCAAAACCTAGGATTTTTGCAGTGATCGGACGGTTGGATCGATGATTGGAGCACCACGGGAGGCGCGACGGTGGAGGTCCGCGTTTCTGGAAATTTCCAGAATACACGGCGTGTATTTCCGAAGAACACGTCGTATAGTACTGGCAGTGGAGGCTAGGTTTTTAGGGTCATAGAAGAATCACACGGCGTGTTCGACCTTCCCCGAAGCTCGGCATGTACTTTGGGTAGTACACGGACACGGGATGAACTACACGGCCTCAGGCGACACGGCGTGTACAACTTGGCAGAAGCGGATACGTGGGACTCGGCGTGCATCTCAGGGATACGTGTACACAGGATGGAGTACACGACCGTGTACTCCATCACACGGCCAGGCGAGGCCGGTAACGCAGGTTACCCCGTGTGCGGATTACACGGGTTGGAGTGTACGGGTTGATGACCGTGTACTGGCACATGGCCATAGTACACGGAGCCAACCCCAGTTACCCAGACACGGCGTCTACACCTTACTATATGTCATGCACTTAGTTTTTCATACATGACCAGCCTCACGAGATGGGTCGTTGTACATGGGCAGTACCTGGGGTCAGACAACACGGCGTGTATCATTTCTACACGCCGTGTACTTTTTGGAAAATGGCATGGTCCTTTCATCCATCGTACCTTGGAAATATTTAGTTTGGGTTAGTGCCCCTTCTTCTTGTTCCCTTGAAGGTCAGGCATCATTCACTCACGCAGGATTATGATCCCTTCAGCAGGACTTTCTGTGATAGAGTCAGGCATCCATCCGAGAGGCCCGGATCGAGATCCTATATCCATTCTTGACCCTATGTAGCATTAGGCATCGACATGACCAACCTTACCGGGTGTTAATCCTCTACCTAGATGGTGTATCACCTAAATGGTGAATCTGGATGAGTCATGGTATCCTCCATGGCCCTGGCTGTGATCCTCATCTATGTATCGTGATCTTTCCCACTCATGAGTGTGTCTCTCGTAATGAGTGCTTCTATCTATAGTAACCTTTCCACTCAGGAGTGTGTCTCCAGTAATGAGTGTACCTATCTCTCATGATGGTTCCCGATGAACAGCACTTCTTGGACGGACGTCATCAGAGCTATAATACTCATGGAGTGTGTTCTCCCGAAAATGAGTGCATCACGGAATCTTCGAACAAAATCCCTTATGGGGGTATGCGGTTTTGTGACTTGTCTCTAGACCATGGGTATGGGTTTTGAGTATATCTGGTTTGTTCTATATGTTCTGTAGACATATAATGTGCATAACTGACTGTAACTTTACTTTGTGTATTGCTTTGTTGTTTTCAGGGTCCTCTACTGAGTATTGTTATACTCACCCTTGCACAGGCTTTGCCCGCACGTCTAGTGTCATGTACAGACGAGCAGCCTTTTGACAGAGTCCAGGTCAGGCCAAGATATGACCGAGCTTTCTGAGTTCCCTACAGGTCGAGTCGTTCCTATGGCTACGAGCAGCAGTCCCAGTACCTTTGTGCTTACAGGTTGGACTTTGCAGTTTTCAGACTCTTGTTTGTTTGCTTTTTGGTGGGCTTGTATTTTTGGCCCAGTTTACTTTTACAGTACTCTACCTTTCATCGTAATCTGTTGGTTGGGTTTTGTTTTATGCATGCATTTTTTTTCTTTAGTGGTTTTTACACTTCAGCATTTGTGGGCTTAGAGATGTGTGCGTGTGTACAGGTACATAGGCAATGCCTCCCATGTTAGTAATATGCCTACTCGGTGCTAGTCACCAGCCCCTAGCCTATTGGAGGTGGGATTGGGGAGTCATGAAATGGGCCCCACTGGGACAGGTCGTGACAGAGTGGTATCAGAGGTGGTCGATTCTACCTTAGGACCAAGAGTTTGTGAGTTTGGTTTGGGGAAAAAGTGTTAAGTTTTTCGGGTTCAGATTTCAGACCAGGGACCCCAGTGTTGGTGTGGCGGCCAATGTATCCATACACTAGGATTCTGATAACCTGCTTTTCGACTTGGTTCATGAAAACACTGGTTACGGGGAAATAAAAATGTACATGCATCATATAATAATGGGTTGTGTTTTCCATATCCCTTGTGTCATCTATCCAGATATACTCATTGACCATGGTACATCTTGTTTCTTTACAGGATGCATCTGCGATGCATACCTGCCAGGATTAAGAAGTACGATCATGAGTATGACCCACTTAGTGACGAGGCTTCGATATAGGGACCAGCTCCCCAGGCGTTGCCATCATGTGGTGCACCTGCTATACCACCACCAGTAGAGCAGCCAGTGGTACCCACGGTACCGACCGGTAAGGAGAGTAGGCTCAGCATGCTCCATGAGTTCCAGAGACAAAGACCCCTCAGGTTTCGAGGAGATCCTGACCCCCAGGCAGCCGAGGACTGGCTTGAGGTGGTGACCAGAGTTTTCCATCTAGTGAGGATACCAGCAGACTAGATGGTGGTCTTAGGAGCAAGCCTTCTTCAGGGTTCAGCAGGAGGATGGTGGAGTATGACCATGCAGACTCATGATGAGGAGACTCTTTCATGAATGGAGTTTTAGTGACTCTTTAAGGAGGAGTTCTCTCCAGATACGCTGAGAGATGTGCACATCCAGGAGCTTCTTCAGCTCTAGCAGGGTAGTATGACAGTGGCTGACTATTCATCGAGGTTTACCAACCTCGCCAGGTACTCGATGGATATGGTCAGGGATCCGTACTTCAGAGCTCGGACCTTTGAACGAGTTCTTAGGCGTGATATCCAAGCTAGTGTCGTGCCTCTATGCATTTCCACTTATGATGGAGTGCTCGATCGAGCCTTGGTGATCAAGAGTTTCTTGGCAAATCAGAGACAGCCGCCGGTAGTCATCAGCAGGCAGACAGGTGCAGAGACAACGGCAGCAGGGACCTGGCATCAGGCATAGGGATCTGAACCTGGGAAACGTCATAGGAGGACCCAGGACAGGGGATCAACAGTCCAGGGCTCTCAGGCTAGATCCAGTCAGCTAAGGGAGAAGCGATGCTATGCATGCAATGGTAGGGGACATCTCGCTAGAGATTGCTCGACTCGTCAAGCTGCTGACAGGGAAGCGGTGGATGGACCAATGAGGAAAAGGAAGATAACAAAGTAGGTAGACCCGCTAGGTGGAAGAGGAGTAGGGAGAGCTGCGGGTGGTGGAATATGCTTCAACGTACTTCCACCACCACCCCCAGGAGGTCCTCACCAGGCTTAGGGAGCTGGGGGCAGGGACTGGGATAGCTGCATGCGGTCGAGGCATACGACCCAGGGGCTCCAGGGATGATTTGAGGTACGATATGTGACTTTTCTACCTTAGCTTTCATACTCATAGACACAGGTTCCATTCATTCCCTTATAGCTACATGTCTTATACAAAACCTCGAGATTCCGGTTGAACCGTTGACTCGATCCTTATGCTTGGAGACACCTACGGGAGGATACTCGACGATCACACACCTTTGTAGACATTTTGATCTTACCCTTAGAGGTGAGAGTTTCAGTTGGAACCTCTTGGTGGTAGCGTCAAGGCCTTACGACGTCATTCTCGGCATGGATTGGTTATCTTCGGTCCATACCCAGATTGACTGTTTTAGGCGAAGCGTGCGGTGTGTCCGCCGTGATGGAATGAGGTTTTCCTTTGTCGGAGAAAGGGAAACCCAGGCAGCACAAAATGGGCTCAGGCATAGAAGGGTGCAGCCGATCACTCATGAGTTGTCTAGCCTTACCCTCGAAGCAGTATATGTCGTGAGCTCTCAGTTCCCAGCAGTGGTGATGGAGTATGAGGACATCTTTCCTGAAGATGTTCCAGGACTACCTCCCCGCCGGGAAATCGACTTCTGCAATTACTTACACCCCGGGACGGCACCGATCTCCTCATCGGCATATCGGATGGCTCCCGCAGAGCTTCACGAGTTGAGGGTGCAGTTGGAGGATTTTCAGAGCAAGGGTTTAGTGAGACCCAGTGTCTCACCCTGGGCGACCCCAGTCTTGTTTTCCAAGAAGGCAGACGGGAGTCTGAGATTGTGCGTGGATTACCGGCACCTAAACCAGGTGACGGTGAAGAATAAATATCCACTGCCAAGGATTGATAACCTCTTCGATCAGATAAGAGGGGCACAATGGTTCTCGAAGGTTGACCTTCGATCAGGCTATCACCAGCTATGAGTGTGGGATGAGGATATACCGAAGACGGCTTTCAGATGCCGCTACAGTCACTATGAGTACTTGGTGATGCCTTTTGGCATGACGAACACCCCCGCAGTATTCATGGGATTGATGAACCGGATCTTTCATCCGTACTTGGACCGGTTCATAGTGGTCTTCATTGAAGACATCCTTGTGTACTCGGCGTCAAAGGAGGATCACACGAGACACCTGCGGATGGTTCTGGACGTACTTCAGGAGAACCAACTTTATGGGAAGCTCTCGAAGTGTCAGTTATGGATTCAAGAGGTCCACTTTCTGGAACATGTCATCTCAACAGATGGAGTGGCTGTGGACCCAGCCAAGGTGGAGGCTGTGTTAGCATGGGAGCCACCTCGGAGCGTAACGTTGGTGCGAAGCTTCCTTGGATTGGCAGGATATTACCGGAGATTCATTCCTGATTTCTCCTGGATATCAGCACCGATGATAGCCTTGACCACGAAGGGGCAACCTTTCATCTGGATAGAAAAGTGCCAGTAGGATTTTGAGTAGCCGAGACAGAGTTTGACGAGCGCCCTAGTCTTGAGATTGCCGGAGGAGGGTGTCGAGTACATAGTTTTCTGCGATGCATCAGGGACCGTGCTCGGTTGTGTCCTGATGCAGTGGCATGCAGTAATTGTTTATGGTTCACGCCAGCTTAGGCCACATGAGCAGAACTATGAAACCCATGATCTTGAATTAGAAGCGGTAGTCTTCGCATTGAATATGTGGCGACACTACCTTATGGGCGAGTGGTTCATTGTCTACTCTGACCACAAGAGCCCCAAGTACATCTTCTCACAGAAGGATCTAAATCTGAGGCAGTGGTGTTGGCTAGAGTTCCTCCAGGACTATGATTTTGAGATCATCTATACTCCTAGGAAGGGGAACAAGGTGGCATATGCTCTTAGCAGAAGGTCGAGCTCATAGCTGTTGAGTGAGGCGACATAGCAGTTAGCCGCGTTAGAGTTATCTTTCATGGATGGAGAGGATACAACTTACCTACAGTCGATGGTTGTCACCCCTCCACTCTTACAGCGAGTTAGGGAGGCACAACTTGGGGATGTCGACTGTGTGGGTTTACGTGCTCAGTTATCCACAGGACATGCTCTTGATGGATATTCGCAAGGTGGGGAGCACGTACTTCTTTTCAGAGGACACATTGTTGTACCAGTGGCATTGCAGGAGGAGGTCTTGATGGAGTTTCATACATCCCCTCTGGTGGTACATCCTGGAGTGGAAAAGATGTACCAGGATCTCCGATGACAGTTCTGGTGGTCAGGCATGAAGAAGGCAGTAGCAGAGTTTGTTTCTCGTTGCCTCACATGCCAACAGGTAAAGGCTGAGCACCAGGTTCCTGCGGGATTAGCTCACCCCCTCGAAGTCCCAGAGTGAAAGTGGGATGGAATATTGATGTAATTCATGATGGGCTTACCACGGACGTCCAAGGGGCATGATTCCATCTGGGTGATCATTGACCAACTCACCAAGTCGTCCCACTTCCTAGCTATCAGGGAGAAGAGTTCCGTAGAGAGCTTGGGACGCCTCTATGTGCAGGAGATATTTCGGTGTCATGGAGTTCCCTCAACTATAGTCTCAGACCGAGATGCCTGCTTCACATCCCGGTTGTGGAAGGGATTGCAGGAGGATTTTGGGACTCAGCTACGCTTGAGCATAGCGTTTCATCCCCAGAAGGATGGTCAGACAGAGAGGACCATTTAGGTTCTGGAGGATATGTTACGAGCCTGCGTCTTGGACTTTGGTTTCTGTTGGGAGGACCACCTACCACTGGTGGAGTTTGCATACAACAATATCTACCACTCCACCATTGGTATGGCACCATTCGAGGCCTTATACGGGAGACCCTGCCGGTCACCGCTTTGCTGGACCGACCCTGGAGAGTCAGCACTCATGGGTCCAGAGTTAGTGCGAGATACCACAGAGAAGGTGTAGATCATCCGTGAGTGGATAAAGACTTCCTAGAGCTGTAAGAAGTCTTATGCTGATAGACTATGGAGACCTCTAGAGTTCGAAGAGGGAGACCACGTCTTTCTTCGGGTCTCACCTCGACGAGGGTTGCAGAGATTTGGCTGAGGTGGCAAGCTATCTCCGAGGTTCATCAGACCTTTCCAGATTCTGTTCAGAGTTGTAAAGGTGGATTACCTCCTAGATCTATCATCACAGTTGGGTCGGGTACATGATGTCTTCTAGGTGTCGCAGCTAAGGAGGTACGTGCATGACCCATCACACATCATCGACTGGGGATAGATGGACATCGAGGATGGAGGGACCTTTGCTGAGTACCCAGTGGAGATCGAGGATTGGCAGGAGAGGATCCTTCGTGGGAAATTGATTCCCTTGGTGCGCGTCCGGTGGCAGCATGGGAATCTTTAGGAGAGCACGTGGGAGTGGGTGGCCCAGATTCGTGCCCAGTACCCACATCTTTTTGAGTAGCCCTTGTTTTGTCTTTTTGGGGACGTAAAGCCCCAAGGTGGGGAGAATGTAATGTCTCGTATTTTATGTTTATTATTTTTTAAATATTATATGGAATAATTTTGAGACTGGGCGTGAAGACAACACATAATTTTGGAGTCCAGTGAGCCTAGAATGGTGGTTCGAACTTTTTTTTCAAGTTAAGTGAGTTGGCGCTTGTGTGCGGTTGTGGCAGTTTCCAAATGGATGACCGGATTAAAAATATGAGTGTATCGTTGTGTCTGGGACAATGGATTTTCCTAAGAACAACTCTAACCTCGACCAGAGCAGGTCGGCAGCAAAGTTTAATTTTGGTCCTTTTAAAAGCGGAAGCACGTTAGAAGGAATAAAATAAATTAATAATTTATTTTATTATTTTAAAACTTTTCCTTTTTTTAGCACGACCTAATCCTCCCCTATAAATGCACCCTTATGGAAAATTCGCAGGGTTATCCTCACAACCCTGCGAGTTGAGAGAGAGAGAGAGAGGATTTCTCTTGGAGCTTGGGCGGAGGAGGACGCGTTGGCGAACGACGGTGGATCCAAATCGATAATCGCTACGCCAACAACGTTAAAGGATCTCGACGACAATGGCAGCGCGGCACCTTTGTCAATGATCGATCCTTTCAAAAGGTAGGGGTTTGTTATTTCAATTCCCTTTCCCTGTTTTTGAGTTTAAACCACGAACTCGGATCAACCACGAACAAGTTGATATGTGGATTTGTGCGTTCTTACGGGAGGGATTTCTTTGGGATGATTTTGGGGAATTGATTTGTGCCTTGTGTTGTTGTCAATTATAGCTCCGTTTAAGCCTATTAACGGGAGAGGATCAACGCCATGACTAATGACGGTGGAGGATCATTCCTCAATTTTTTTATTTGGAATTATTCCCCCATCTTTCCTCGTTCGTTCTTCAGGGGGCGACGAACAACGGATCGTTGCGAATCTATTCTACGACGCAACGATCCCAAATTGAAGGTTCTAAACCGCAACGACCTTGTGGAGGTGTGTAAAAAATGGCGGATGACAAATAAGACAGGATCGGAAAGAGCGTTCTTTGAGTGCTCTTCGTGTGGGAAGATCAGAACACGGTTTCAGAGCCGATCGGAGGCCCGAAAAAGACGGAAGCAGCTTCGTGGTGTCGGGGCGATCAAAACTTGGGAGTTTTGCAGTGATCAGACAACCGGATCGATGATCGGAGCACCACGGGAGGCGAGACGACGGAGGTCCGTGTTTCTGGAAATTTCCAGAATACACAGTGTGCATTTCCGAAGAACACGCCGTGTAGTACTGGCGGTGGTGGATAGGTTTTTGGGGTCATAGAATAATAACACGGCGTGTGACCCTGGTCACACGGTGTGTTCAACCTTCCCCGAAGCTCGGCATGTACTTTGGGTAGTACACGGACACGGGATGAGCTACACGGCCTCAGGAGACACGGCGTGTAAAACTTGGCAAAAGCGGCTACGCGGGACTCGGCGTTCATCTCGGGGATATGCGGACACGGGATGGAGTACATGACCATGTACTCCATCACACGGCCAAGTGAGTCCAGTAACGCAGGTTACCCCGTGTGCGGATTACACGGGTTGGAGTAAACAGGTTGATGACCGTGTACGGGCACATGGCAAGAGTACACGGAGCCAACCCCAGTTACCCAGACACGGCGTGTACACATTACCACATGCCGTGTACTTAGTTTTTCCTACATGACCAGCCTCACGACATGGGCCGTTGTACACGGGCAGTACCCGGGGTCAGACAACACGGCGTGTATCATTTCTACACGTCGTGTACTTTTTGGAAAACGGCATGGTCCTTTCTTCCACCGTACCTTGGACATCTTTCTTTTGGGTTAATGCCCCTTCTTATTGTTCCCATGAAGGTCAGGCATCATTCCCTCACACAGGATTATGATCCCTTCAGCAGGAATTTCTGTGATAGAGTCAAGCATCCATCCGAGAGGCCCGGATCAAGATCCTCTATCCATTATTGACCCTAGGTAGAGTCAGGCATCGACGTGACCAACCTTAACAGGATTTGATCCTCTTCCTAGATGGTGTATCACCTAACTAGTGAATTCGGATGAGTTGCAGTATCCACCATGGCCCTAGCAGTGATCCTCATCTGTGTATCGTGATATTTCCCACTCAGGAGTGTGTCTCCCGTAATGAGTGCTTCTATCTATCGTAACCTTTCCACTCAGTAGTGTGTCTCCCGTAATGAGTGTAACTATCTCTCGTGATAGTTCCTAATTAACATCACTTCTCGGATAGATGTCATCAGAGTTATAAGACTCATGGAGTGTGTTCTCCCAGAAATGAGTGCATCATGGAATCTTCGAACAAAATCCCTTACGGGGGTATGCGGTTGTGTGACTTGTCTCTAGACTACGGGTCTGGGTTTTGAGTATATCTGGTATGTTCTATATGTTCTGTAGACATATACTATGCATAGCTGACTATACCTTTACTTTTTGTATTGCTTTGTGGTTTTCGGGGTCCTCTACTGAGTATTGTTATACTCACCCCTGCACGGGCTTTGCCGGCACGTCTGATGTCTTGTGTAGATGAGCAGCCTTTTGACAGAGTCTAGGGTGGACCAGGACAGGACCAAGATTTCTGAGTTCCCTACAGGCCAAGGCGTTCCTACGACTAAGAGCAGCAGTCCCAGTACCTTTTTTCTTGCAGGTTGGACTTTGCAGTTTTCAGACTCTTGTTCGTTTTCTTTTTTTTTTTGGGCTTGTATTTTTGGCCCAGTTTACTTTTACAGTACTCTACCTTTCATCATACTATGTTGGTTGGGTTTAGTTGTATGCATGCATTCTTTTTCCTTAGTGGTTTTTACACTTCATCATTTGTGGGCTTAGAGATGTGTGTGTGTGGACAGGTACAAAGGAAATGCCTCTCATGTTAGTAATATGCCTACTCGATGCTAGTCACCAGCCACTGGCCTATTGAAGGCAGGCTTGGGGAGTCATGGCACGGGCCCCACTGGGACGGGTTGTGACACAACTCACAGTTCCTCCATTGAGATAGAAAACATATCCAGATTTCGACTTCAGGTCATTATGATCTATCTGAAAACTAGAATTAGCATACCCTCTGATGAAAAGATCCTCGTCTCCTCCATACACCAGTAATATATCCTTAGTTCTTCTCAGATACTTAAGGATAGTCTTAACAGCAGTCCAATGTTGTTCTCCTGGATCTGCTTGATATTTACCTACCATGCTCATTTCATAGGCAACATTAAGCCTACTACATAACATGGTATACATAATAGATCCTATAGCCGAATCTTATGGTATCTTACTCATTATATCTTTATCTTATTGTGTCTGAGGACACATTTTCTTTGAAAGATGTAGGCCATGTGACACTAGAACCAATCCCCTCTTGGATTGTTCCATACTAAATCTATTTAGTATCTGGTCAATGTATGTACCCTGACTTAGTCCAAGCAGCATCTTGGATCTATCATGAATGATCTTGATCCCTAGAACGTAGGATGCTTCACCCAAGCCCTTCATGGAGAATCACTTGTTCAACTATTCCTTAACTGACTATAATACTGGTACATTGTTTCCAATAAGAAATATTTCATCAACATATACTATTAGGATAACGACCGCATTCCCATTAAACTATTTATAAACATATGGATCACATTCGTTCTTAATGAAACCAAATTCCTTTATGGATTCATCAAATTGAATGTTCCACGACCTGGATGCTTGCTTTAATCCATAAATGGATTTCTATAACTTGTAAACTGGTTTGGCTTCACCTGGTGTCACAAACCCTTCTCGTTGTGTCATATAGACATATTCTTGAAGGTTCCCATTAAGGAATGTTGTTTTGACATCCATTTTCCAAATCTTGTAGTCATGGTAAGCTGGTATGGCAAGTATGATTATTATCGATTTAAACATGGAAACTGGTGAGAAGGTTTCATCATAGTCAATTCCTTGATGCTGTCTGAATCCATTAGCCACTATCTGTGCTTTATAGGTTCTAACTTGACCTTCCATGTCCAGTTTTCTCTTCAATACCCATTTGAATTCAACAGGCTTTACATCAACTGGTTCATCGACCAGAACCCAGACTTGGTTCTGATACATGGAATCCATCTTATAATTCATAGCTTCTAGACATCTTGCAGCTTCTGAGCTTTCTACTACTTCCTTGTAGGAGAGAGGTTCATCATTTTCCAACAATAACGATTCAATATCCTCAGTAACTAAGAAACCAAATCTCTCTGGTTCCCCTACCTCTCTTGAGCTCCTACGCAGTACTTGGGTTTCTCGAACCTCTTCCACGGGGACTTGTGGAACTTGTTCCTGTACCAACTCCCATATATATTGAGCATCAACTTCATCTAAGTCAATCTTTATCCCACTATCCCTTTTTAGGATGCGATCCCTCTTGAGAAAGACGGCTTTTCTGGAAATAGTCACTTTATTGCCTGAAGGGTTCTATAGGTAATATCATTTCATTTCCTTGGGATATCTTATAAAGATACACTTCATGCCCCGGGGTCCTAGTTTTTTGCCTGAGAAGGCCTTAAAAAATGCATCGCATCCCCATACACATGTGTGCGACATAATGGTTTTTTTTCCATTCCATAACTCGGTGGGAATTTCATTTGCCTATTTATTTGGTACTTAGTTTAATTTGTATGCTGGAATCTATAATTAATATCCCCAAAAGGATAATGGAAGATCTTCATGACTCATCATTGACCTCACCATGTCCAACAAGGTGAAGTTCTTTCTTTCACAAACACCATTCCAATGTGGTGTATAAGGAGGAGTGAGTTGAGATAGAATCCCAAAATCCCGTATAAGATCGATGAACTCTTGGTTCAGATATTCTCCACCTCGATCCGATCGAAGCTTCTTTATCTTCTTACCAAGATGATTCTCTACTTCATTCTTGAATTCTTTAAATTTATCTAAGGATTCTAACTTATACCTCATTAAGTAGACATATCCATATCTAATTAAATCATCATTAAAAGTAATGAAGTAATAATATCCACCTCTGGCTTCTACTGGAAATGGTACACACACATTTGTGTGCACCAATCCTAGAAGATCTATGGCCCTTTCACCCTGTCCACTGAAAGGTGGCTTGGTTATTTCACCATGTAAACAAGTGTGAGATCTATCAAGTGGTTTTATCTCAGTAGAGTCTAAATATCCATCTTGGAAGAGATTTGTTAAGAGCTTCTCATTTACATGACTGAGACGGTGATGCCACAACTGGGTGATGTATGAGTCATGTGAGTTTGTTTCGTTGTCGATTTCCAACACTTTGTTTTCATAATTTAATACATACAAACCATTATTTAAATGTGCCATACCATAACATATGTTGTTCTTATAAAATAATAAACCCTTATTTACAAACTTGAAAATAAATCCATCCATATCCAAACATGATACAGAAATTATGTTTTTGGTAACACTAGGCACATAATAACAGTTATGTAAAACCAAAATCATCCCAGTTGGTAATGAGAGGTGGTAATAACCAATGGTTAATGCAGCTAGCCTCATGCCATTGGAAGCTCAAAGATCCACCTCTCCTCTAGCAGTCTTTCTAAATCTACTTGGTTCCTATATTTGAATACTGATGTGAGCCCCAAAAGTTGTATTCAATACCCAATTTTTAGAAATGAAAAGATTACACTTGATAACAAACGCACCTTTAGCATCCCCATGCTTCTGGGTGCAGTTCCTCTTCCAGTGGCCTTACTTGCCACATGAAAAACATACCGCCACCTATTCCTTTCCCTACCTCTGGATCTTCCCCTTGTTGGAGGGATGGTGCTTGGGGGCTTCAGACCATTTATAATTCCTTGTCCCCTTTTCCTTGTCCTTCCTTTTCTTATTCACCATAAGGAATGCGGGCTTGTCACACCCCATGTCCTTATCTACATGGAGAATTATGGTCAGAAGTTTTGATAGACTCTTCTCATTATTTCTCATGTTATAGTTGACAATAAATCTAGAGAAGGTATTGGGAAGTGATTATAGGATGAGATCTGTATGCAACTCATCTGAAAACTTAATCCCTAAGAATTCTAGGAGTTCAATGTAGCCAATAATCTTGACTACAAGAGGCCCAGCTGGTGCAGACTCTTTAAGATTAGTTGTAAACAAAGCATTGGAAATCTTATATCTCTCCTGTCTCGCCTTCTCTTGGATGATATCCTTAAGGTGAGACATCATGCTATACGCGTCCATGTTTTAATGTTGCTTCAAGAGCTCATTATACATGGCCGATATCATGGAACATTGGACATATGTGGAATCATCCATATGTTTCATATAAAGATATAGTTCCTCATCACTAGACTCTTTCCCAGGTGCAACTGGAACAATATCTTCTAGCACATACAATTTCCTCTCATGGAAAAGGATGACGCGTAAATGCCTCTGCCACTCTTGGAAATTAGTGTCGGTGAGAAGGTTTTCCTTCTCTAGTATAGTTCGCAATGATATGTTTGAAGTCATTTTTCTTTCTATTTCTACAAATTAATATGAGAAAAGGTTTAGTACTTTATTATGATAAACTGAGACAAATAAATAAATTAATACTTATTAGTCTCCCACTATTTTATCAAAATCCAATATCCCTCACCATTGACTTCGGAATATTCTGGTTACTCAATATTCTAGTGGCAAGGATTCCTATTTCTCTTTGCATTACCCCAACAAGGGTTGGTCAAGAAACTTGAAGGGTTTTAGGTAGGAATTCCAAATGTCAACTTCATTAACTCGCAACTCCTTGATCCGCTGAGCGGACTCCCCAATCCTAAAATCCTTTTATTTTTGGATTTCCCCAACCTTTGCCTCTTGGTCACACCAAGTCCTGCTGTGGCAGTAAACCCTTGATGCAAACCAAGTCAATTCAACCAAAACCTTTAACTATAATTCCCCAATAATTGAAATCACCCCAACTAGGGTTGGTTAAGAACTTTGAACTATGGTTAGATTCTAACAAAGATTATGGAAGGATATACCGACTTAATATTTCTTTGAAAGATTTTATCCTTATTCGTAAATTTTATTATCTTTTATTACATGCTTGTTAACATTATGTGGTATATACTTAAGTGATTAACCTTGTCTAAGATAGTATTTTACTCATAAGTCGGTCTTATTTTAGTTCCATCTTGAATTCTTGTTTAATTCATTAATTGTGTGATTGTGACCACACACCCACAATAAATAAACCATGCAACTGACAGAAATAAAATAAATGGTATGATCATGAGCTTGTTCTATTGGTTAGTTTATCTAGCAGTTGATAAAATAACCCAATACCTAGGGGAGAAACACCTCGAACCTTTTGGGTTCGTGTTTATAGCTTTCCACCTATCCACCTTTGTATCTCCTTGGATTGGTTTCACCTTGGCTCCTAACTTGAGTCACCTCCACTAGATTGGGATCACCATCCATTACATATGATTTTATCTCACATGCAGGTGAGGGGTAAAATGGGGTTTTACATAAAAGAAACATTGGGCGTGCAGACCCTATATATTAATGAGGAGAAGGTTCATAGGCCAATAAATTTAATTTAAATAAATAAATTAAAATGAACCATTCACATACAAAGGTCATGGTCCAGCTCATGATCATACATACATGCAATGATATATACACATAAATAAAACTCACATTCAATTTTTTAATCATTCTTGTTTAATATAAATCATGCTCAAATCAATTAATTATCTTTAATTAATCAATCCTTTTATCTTAAACCAGTTTATGAATTTCCTTGAGATTCTCATGAATCATAATTTTAAAAAAAATAAATTCATTTAAGATTATCTTTTTATGTAACTCGTACCTTAGAGGAAACCCAGTGAATTCCCATTCATAACTACCCAATGATTAGAAATTAACATTACACAGATGTTAAATTAAACACATATATATAAAACACCTATCAAATGTTATACCTCAGCTTTATGTCTGCATTATGGTACACGTCTCAAGGGTTTGTATAATATAATAATAAATTTTAATAAATCTGAGTAATTTGGATGAGTACAGGGCATGTAGTTCTGACTACACGGCGTGTACTTTTTTTCACCATCCATCTGAAGTACATTCCCAGGGACATGGCGTGTATATGTACTTCGGAAATTTTCAGAGTACACAACATATTCAGTGGGACACACACCGTGTAGTATCAGTGTTACACGGTTTCCAGTCAGGCAAGCTGTGTACATGGTACATGGTCCAACCCTAACCCAAAGAGATTACACGCTGTGTTCCATGGGCTACAGGCGTGTAATCTGGAAATTGTGTTCCACATGTTTATGGTCAACACATGGAGTCTTAAAGACTTAGATAGGATCAATTTACACGGCCTAATTTGGTAGACCAATCCAATGCATTGAACCTAGACAACACAACGTGTAATTCTGAATACACATTGTGTATTCTAGTGTTGTACAGCCAGGAATGTTTGGCACCTTTGGATGAAATCCTCTATTTTATTTTAATCAAAATTAAAAAGAAAAATTTGTTTCTTTAAGGTGAACGAGAAACGATAGAGGAGGAATAGATCTCAAGATTCAGATTTAAATAACGATTAACTTAAATTGAAACAACTAAATTATTAAATGCGTAAATCACCAATGAAAAACTAAATAATTATAATCAATGATATGACTCCCTTTGATACCACTTGTAGGTTTTGGGCGCAGCGGAAGCGCGTTGGTCGGTGTACCCAACATTAATTTTAGCATTAACAACGATCAATCCGAGATCCATCATGATAATAAAACGTCGGATATTCAGAATAGAATAAATAATGAAAAAGAAAGAGGGGAGTCCCAGAACCATAGATAGGATCATCATATGTTGGTTATAATTAATTTAATTAATTGACAATAATTACCTTGATGGAATTCTCTCTCCGTTGATGTTTTCGGTCACGATCCAATGTGATCTGTCGTTGCGTCGTAGAATCAAACTATAGGATTCCTCTAGCGGTGATCCACACATGCTCCATGTATCTCTGGACATCGCCAAAGGGATCTCTGGGTACTAGAGCCGAAGAGCCTTCTCTTGTAATGTCCGCCTTCGATCACTTTGATCCGGTGGAGGAGGATCTCTCTCTCGAATATTGAGAACATTCTTGGATCCGTTGTGCACAACCACCACCACAAAAAAATGGCTAGGCTAATGGGAATTATATAATTATGATTTTAATTACATAGAATAATAAAATGAATTAATTACCCAAAATAATTTATTCATTTCATTTAATTCTTAGTAATAACCCATGTCTAATAATAACAGTTGACTATTATTATAACTTGACATGCGCCCGGCGAATTACACCTAATATTATTTAATTAAATAAATAATATTATTTCTCATAAATTCCTAGAAAAAATAAATGTTGTGTATATTTAGTATACATGGCGTGTATATTTAATATACACGATGTGTACTTTTATTTTTCAATTTTTCTTTATTCCCTCCACCACATTTATTAGATTGTGAATAATATCTATTTATTTCTAAAATAAATATCACTGCATTACTCGCTAATAAATATATTATTTCACCCACAATATAATCTCTCAAATAACTAGTGTCTAAATAAATGCGATCATGCATCCTTAAATAATTATTAAACCACAATCAGGAATAATATTTATTTAACTTGTTAAGTTAATATTTAACTGTGATACTTGGACACACTTAGTGTGTGACCCTCTAGGCCTCTTTCTCAGTGGCGTTAGGCGGAGCCTGTCTAAAGTCCAAGGTTAGCATCTAAAAACATGCCAAGGCACCCATAGAGAAATAATTTAATGCCAGAATGACATGACACCTCCCAAAAATGTTTACCATGTAATATAATCATGTTGTATCGATATTTTGAATCAAGAGGGTTGCATGCTAGTGCCATCAACCCACGTGCTCGATTATTCTTTATTTGACTTTTTGGAATTGAACTCGCTCATTACTTACCATGGCCATTGATTTATTTAAGCTATATCAATTCCATAAAAGGGCTGAGATATCTACTTCTGTTATGGAACAGAAGGGACAAATCCTTTCTCACATTATCTATTAATGCAGTATCACTCGAGACACACCCAATGTATCCTACCTCACTGCGAACAATTTGTCGTCACAGTTTTAGTCAATACATCTAAGTGTTAGAGTTGTAATACTCATTAATAATAATCTTAAAGTCTAAGGACCAATACACATGTCCACATATAGGAACATCCAATGACACTATGAAATGTGGATTTCCTGCTAGCGGGTCTCGTTCTCATAATATCCTCTTGGATATTACCAAGGGCGCACACCATGAGAAGGTGCCTCAATGTTTTATGAGTCTTCACCCCTAATGGCCTGTATTATTTGTGTCCCTCAAATAACATCATCTGATCATAGAACATAAATTCAAGAACAGTGTTATGGAACTTCCAGGTTCTCATCATAGCAGGGATCCGCTATGACCCTTTAATGCAACAGCTATCCTTAGGACATTATCAAATGAATTGTCCTGCAGAATAACAATCAAGATGTGATAAGTTATTTATTAATGAATAAAGTACAAAGTAGTTGGTTCTAGGCCACCAAATCTAATATAAGGTTCAAGAGTCGAGCATGCTTGGTCCTAAAATTTATTAAAGAAAATAAAAATGTAGAAAAAACAATGACTCAAATCATGTGGCACATAAAGCATCGTCAAACATGAAAGTGGCAAATAAGTGCCACCCAAAAGACAACTAGAGGGATAAATCCTCCCACAAAATGAAAATTAAGGCCTAGAGGTCCCCATTATTGCATGGCCCATCAGCCCACGTAAACAACATGACCCTGCTGTGGGATCCACTACTAGAAAAATACCTTATACTAACAGTTTGGAACCATTGGTATAGGCCTCCAAACTGTTGGTATGGTCTATACCAACGGTTTGGAGAACCGTTTCCAAGTAATCCATGAGGATAGGTATATACCAAAGGTTTTGGGAAAACCATTGGTATAGACCTATACCAACGGTTTTGAAAACCGTTGGTATAAGTAATATGAAAACCTATACCAATGGTTCCATAAACCATTGGTATATGTAATTCAAAAAATAATCATCCGGTTGGTTTTGATCTCAGCACCTCCCGTTTGTGATTGAATGACCTAACCACTAACCTAACTTACTTTTTTGAACATAATTTCATAAATATATATATGTATTATCATAAGTATTTTAAATTTTGATTTATTTAATGTCCGTTGTAAGAAGATTCCATTAAAAATACATGCACCTATACCAACGGTTCTCAAAACCGTTGGTATAGACCTATACCAACAGTTTTGAGAACCGTTGGTATAGGTTCTTTGATTTTGGGACCTATACCAATGGTTTTGGAAAAACCATTGGCATAGGGGGGACCTATACCAATAGTTTGGCCTAACCATTGGTATAGGGTCTCTATAATGGACCTATTCCAATGGTTTTGGCTAAACCATTGGTATATGTCCAAATTAGTTAACCTATACCAATGGTTTCGCCAAACCGTTGGTATAGGTCCCCCCTATACCAACAATTTTCCAAAACCGTTCGTATAGGTCCAAATTAGTGAACTATACCAACAGTTTTCCCAAAACCATTGGTATAGATCATATTTCCGGTAGTGATCCTGTGCAACTATCATGCCTTCCATCCCATTAATACCCCTACACACTCGAAACCCTTTTGATGTTGTGCCTCCATCCATCGAACTCCACTCCAAAGACATCATTGTGTGCTTCCGTAATGCCACCCATGCATCGTTTGTGCACTGGTACTTTTTCATCAGACTTATTCTGTGATCCCATCGGCATCCCATACCACTGATAGCCGGAGTGATCCAAGGTCATCTCACCTATCGAAGTCCCATACCACTGACATTCACCATGAGATCCATACCCCATGTCATCAGTTTTCTCTGAATGGACCCCCCCCCCCCTTATTTGTCAAAGGGGGCTAGTGGGGTAGATGGTGGGTGGCCAACCCCACCTAATCCATCTAGTGGGAGAAGGAGGTAGGCAGGGGGAGGAGGCATATGAAAGGAGGTTCTCCATCCTATAGAGAGCATCAGCTTCATCCAGTTCTCATCATTAGTTCAGTTATTTGAGTGGTTTTGTGAGGTTTATTTCACCACTTATTCAAGAGAATTTTATGAGGGTTTTCTCCTTGTAATAGGTGATGGAGTTTACCCACTTTTACCCTATATTGATCCTTCTATTTTCTTGTGGTTTTTTTACCCCTTCTATTTGGGGTTTTTTCCATGTTACATCTGGTGTCCCTTTTATTTTCCTACATTTTTCACTTTATTTTATCTCGTTATTATCATTTTACTGGTGGGCCAATCATTTAAGGTCCCAAAAAGTGGTATCATTGGCAGGTTCTGGCTCGGTGTTGTTCACATTTTTGGGTATTAATAATTCTCATAAATTTTAGTATGCTCTGTGATTGTAACTCCGGTTGATCTTTCACATCAGAAAAAAATTATTGAGATTATTAAATACATTTTTGTGAAATGGAGGAGGTTTTGGACTGATGGTGTTTCCAGATGGAAGTGAAATTCGAGATCAAAAAATTCAATGTGAATAATTTTTCATTGTGGAAAATGAAGATGCAAGCAGTGATACGGAAGGATAATTTCCTACTAGAAATTGGAAATAAGCTGACGGGTGTTATGGAGGATAAATGGAATGATATAGATGGGAATTCTATTTCCAACATCCATTTGGATTTGGCAGATGGGGTCCTATCGAGCATTGTGGAGAAAAATATGGAAAATTAAATATGGGATACTGTGACGAAGTTATACGTGGCCAAGTCACTAGACAATAAAATTTTCCTGAAAAGAAAATTGTACACTCTTTGGATGGCGGATTCATCATTGGTGACCGACCAAATCAACAACCTCAATACCATGTTCACTCAACTCACGACGTTGGGATATAAAATTGTGGATACTGAACGTGCATATATTCTACTCCAGAGTTTTCCAGATTCATATGACCAACTCATTATCATCCTCACCAACAATATCCTAACAGATATTTTTCTCTTTAATGATGTTTCAACTGTGGTTATTGAAGAAGAAAGTCAGCTCAAGAACAAGGAGGACAGACAGACAACTTCGCACCAAGCAGAGGCTTTTTCAATAGAAAGATGAAGGATGATGGAGTGTGGTTTCAGTGGGAGCCAAAAACATGGTAGGTCCAAATCAAGGAGTAAGAAGAATAATGTCACATGTTTCAATTGTGGCAAGAAGGGGCACGTCAAAAAGGATTTTTGGAACAAGATGATTAGTGAAAAAATCTCTCAGGGAAATGTGGTGAGTACTTCTAGAAATGGAGATATACTAGTCAGTGAAGTGGCAATGACTACTGAAAGCAGGATGCATCTCGACGATGCATAGATTATTGACTCAGGAGCAACATGGCACTTGATGTCTCAAAGGTAATGGTTTGACCAATATGAAACCATCTAGAAAGTACTTGTGTACATGGGGAAAAATCACAATCTGAAGATCATTGGAGTCAGTACCATCAAACTGAAGATGCATGATGGAATAGTACAGATCATCCAATGAGAAAGTCATGTGAAGGTCCTGAAGAAGAACATATTTTCATTGGGACAATTTGATGACATTGGATGCAAGACTCACAACGATAATGGAGTGATGAGAATCGTGAAGGGAGTTATTGTGGTAATGAAGTTGGATAATATCTCTAAGAACTTGTACATGCTTATGGGTGAAACGTACAAGGAGGAGGAGATAGTTGTTGCATAAACTACCTCGACGGAAGCGTTGAAGATGTTATGGCATCAGAAGTTTGGCCATATGTCAGAACGAGGCCTGAAGATTCTTGCGGATCATAAGTTGTTTCTTGGTCTTACAAAGGTATCCTTACCATTTTGTGAGCATTGTGTTTTGAGCAAGAAACACAGGTTAAAGTTTGGGACGTCAATAGCAAGAAGTTAGGAGATCTTGGAGCTGATCCATTCTGATTTTTGGCAAGCACCGGTTATATCCCTGGGAGGAGAAACGTACTTTGTATCCTTTATTGATGATTATTCCAGGTGATTTTGGGTGTACCCAATCAAGAGGAAGGTGGATGTTTTTGAAATTTTCAAAACATTCAAAGCACGGGAGGAGCTTGACTCTGGAAAGAAGATCAAGTGTTTGAGGACTGACAATGGTGGAGAATATACAAGTGAGGAGTTTGATACTTTTGTCAACAGGAAGGAATCAAGAGATAGTTCACAGTGTCGTACACTCCTCAGCAGAATGGAGTGGTAGAGAAGATGAATAGAACCATGTTGGATAGAACAAGGGCGATGTTGAAGACTGCAGGAATTGTCAAAACATTTTGGGCAGAAGTAGTGAATACCTCCTATTATGTGATCAACTGATATCCTTCAATGGCGATTGAGCTGAAGACATAGATGGAGATGTGGACTGGTAAACCTGTTGACTATTCCCGGTTACATACTTTTTAAAGTCCTTTATATGCATTATTTAATGACTAGGAAAGATCGAGGTTGAATTCGATATCCAAGAAATGTATCTTCTTGGTGTACGTTGATGGTGTGAAGGGGTATCGTTTGTGGGACCCCACTGCCCACAAATTTATCATCAGCATAGATTTTATTTTTGCAGAAGATAAGGTGGAAATGAAAACTGATCGAGACAAAGAGAAGGAGAATACAAAAACTACAATAGTTGGAATAGAGGACAAGTCCAAGGAAGAATCAGTTTCCTCTGAAACATTACCATAGCATGATGATCAAGTACCGATTGAGTTTGGACCACGACGGTTAACTCGGGAGAAACTAGTACCTGTATGGCACTCAGACTATGTTATTGAGAGCAATATTTCATACTTCTTATTGACGGAGGATGGAGAGTCATCTTCTTTTTTGGAGGTGACCCAGAGTCTATATGTATCCTCATGGATGGCAGCGATGTAGGAGGAACTTGAAGCTCTGCACTGGAACAAGACTTGGGGTCTTGTTCCATTACCTCGTGGAAGGAAGGATATTGGAAAAAATGGGTCTTTAAGATCAAGCGGGATGAAAAGGACCAGGTGGAATGATATCGTGCAAGATTAGTGGCCAAATGATTTTCACAGAAGGAAGGTATTGATTTCAATGAAATATTTTCTCATGTTGTTAGACTGACGACTGTTCGGATAGTTCGGGCGATGTGTGCTACATACAGCTTACATTTAGAGCTATTGGATGTGAATAATAATTTTCTCCATGGTGATCTTGATGAAGAGATATATTTGCTCCAACCATAAGTTTTTTCAGAATAAGGAAAAGATAACTTGGTTTTTAGGTTGAAATTTTTTTTGTACGGTCTCAAACAGGCACTGAGGTGTTGGTACAAGAGATTTTATTCCTATATCATGAGCCTTGGATACGATAGACTTCATTCAGATCCTTGTTCATATTTCAAGAGTTTATATGGTAATGATTTTATCACTCTTCTATTTTATGTTGATGACATGTTGGTTGCAGGCCCCAACAATGATCAGATCCAGGAGATGAAGGAAAAATTTTCTAGAGAGTTTGATATGAAGGACTTGGGACCAAAAAACAAGATTCTTGGGATGTAGATTTAACGAGATAGAAATAATGGGAAGATTTGGCTATCACAGAAGAGTTACTTATAGAGAGTCTTGAAACTCTTCAACATGCAAGACTGTAAGCCAATATCTACCCCTCTTCCTGTTAATTTCAAGTTATCCTCCACGATGAGTCCTAGCAGTGAAGCAGAGAAGATAGAAATGTCTCGAGCATCGTATGCATCAGTAGTGGGTAGTCTAATGTTCTCTATGGTTTTTACTAGACCAGACATTTCACATGAAGTGGGAACAGTTAGTTGGTACATGAAGAATCCAGGACGGGAGAATTGGAGCACAGTGAAGAGGATCCTGAGATACATCAAGGAGACCTAAAATGATGCATTATGTTAAGGAGGATCATATTTTATTGTCAGAGACTATGTTGATTCAGATTTTCAGGTGATTCTGACCATAGGAAATCCACTACTTGTTATGTGTTTACTCTTGCAGGAGGATCTGTGAGATGGATTTCGAAGTTACAGCCAGTTGTGGCTGTAGGTTTCGGGCGCAGTGGAATCACATTGGAGGGTTTTCCCAACTTTAATTTTAGCATTAACCACGATCAATCCGAGATCTGTCATGATGTAAAATGCCGGATCTTCGGAATATAATGAAGAACTAAAAACAAAATAGGGAGTCCTAGAACCATAGAGATAGGATCATCGTATGTTGGTTATAATTAATTTAATCAATTGACAAGAATTACCTTGATGGAATTCTTTCTTCGTTGATGTATCCAGCCACGATCTGGTGTGATCCATTGTAGCATTGTAGAATCCAAGTGTAGGATTCCTCTAGCAGTGATCCACACGTGCTCCACATATCTCTGGATGTCGCCGAAGGGATATCCAGGTGCTAGCACGGAAGAACCTTTGTTGTGATGTCCGTCTTGGATCGCCTTGATCCGGTGGTGGTGGATCTCTCTCAGTCTTGAGAGCGTTCTTGGAGGAAGGATTTCTTTCGTCCTTGAGAGAACTCTCTAGAATTGTTGTGGACAATGATTCTCTGTGGAAAAGTGTTGGGTTTGTGAGGATATTTATAATCCGGTTTGAGGTTATAGAGTTATGACAATAAATAAACGTGTTATGCATTTTATTTATTTCATTAACCCTTATTGAAAACCCCCATGTTGAATGATTAATTCCGTGACATGCACCCATGCTGATTATAATGAATATCATTTAATAAAACGATATTATTTTCTCAAAATCCCGACTGGAAAAACTACACGCAGTGTAATCATTAATACACGACATGTATTTGTTTTCCATAAAACTACACGGTGTGCATATTTAATATACACGAAGTGTACTTTTATTTTCCATTTTTCTTTATTTCCTCCACCACATTTATTAGCCCTTGAGTAATGGATATTTATTTCTTAAATAAATGTAACTGCATTAATCGCTAATAAATATATATTATTCCGTCCACAATATATTCTCTCGAATAACTAGTGTCAAAATAAATGCGATCAGGCATCTTTAAATAATTTTTAAACCACAGTCGGGAATAATCTTTATTTATTTAGTTAAATTAATATTTAACTAAGATACATGGACACACTTAGTGTGTGACCCTCTAGCCTCTTTCTCAGTGGCATTTAGCGGAGCCTGCCTAAAGTCCAAGGTTAGCGTCTAGCAACACACCAAGGCACCCATAGAGAAATAAGTTAACGCCGCATTGACATGTCACCTCATAGGAACTCTACCATGTAATATAATCCCTTTGTCTCAATATCTCTAATCAAGTGGGTTGCATTCTAGTGCCATCAACCCATGTGCTCAATTATTCTTTCTTTGAATTTCTAGAATTGAACTTGCCCATTCCTTACCAAGTCCATGGATTTACTTAGGCTATATCAATTCCATAAAAGGGATTAAGATATCTACTTTCTTTATGGAACATAATGGAAAAATCCTTTCTCACATTATCTATTAATGCGGTATTACTCGTGATGCACCCAACGTATCCTACCTCGCTGCAAACAGTGTGTCTTCACAGTTTTTCGTCAATACATCTAAGTGCGCAAGTTGTAATACTCATTAATAATAATCTTAAAGTCTAAGGACTAATACACACGTCTGCAGATATGAACATCCAATGACAGTATGAAATGTGGATTTCCTACTAGCGGGTCTCATTCTCATAATATCCTCCTGGATTTTACCAAGGGCGCACACCATTAGAAGGTGCATCAAAGTTTTATAAGTCCTCACCCCTAATGGATTTTATTATTTGAGTCCCTCAAATAACATCAACAGGCCATAGAACATATATTCAAGAACAGTGTTATGGAAATTTCGGGTTCTCATCATAGATGGGATCCGCTATGACCCTTTAATGCAATAGCTATCCTCAGGACATTATCACATGAATTGTCATGCAGAAGAACAATCAAGATTTGATAAGGCTTTTATTAATGAATAAAGTACAAATTAGCTGGTTCTAGGCCACCAACTCTAACAGACTCCCACTTGGACTAGAGACAACTACTAACAACCTTTAACCCTCTAGCTCTCACATGATATTCATGATTATACTGAGATAGGCCTTTAGTCATGGGGTATGTCATGTTCTCTTCCATGGACACTCTGCTCACTACAACTTCACCCCTTTGATAGAAATCCCTCAATAGGTTATACTTTCGGAGTATGTGCTTTGTCCGTTGATGTGACCTTGGTTCTTTTGCAAGAGCCACTACTGTAGTATTATCACAATATAACGTGATAGGATCTTTAATGTTAGGCACCACATCAAGATCTTGGACAAAGTTCTGAATCCAGATGGATTCCTTGGCTGCATCAGAAGCCACTATATATTCGGAATCTATTGTATAATCAGTGGCTACTTTAAACTCTTCCAGCTCACAACTCCTCTATTGATATAGAAAACATATCCATATTGCAACTTTAGATTGTTCTAATCTGTCTGCAAACCAGCATCAACATACTCTCTGATGACAAGATCCTCATCTCCTCTATATACCAGGAACATATCCTTAGTTCTTCTCAGATACTTAAGGATAGTCTTAACAGAAGTTCAATGTTTTTCTCCTGAATCTTCTTGATATCTTCCTACCATGCTCAGTGCATAGGAAACATCAATCCTGGTACATAACATGGCATAAATGATGGATCCTATAGCCAAAGTGTATGGGATATTACTCAATATATGTTTATCCTGTTGTGTCTGGAGACACATTTTCTTAGAAATATGTAAGCCTTGTGACACTGGAACCAATCCCCTCTTTGATTGTTCCATACTAAATCTGTTTAGTACCTAGTCAATGTATATACCTTGACTTAGTCTAAGTAGCCTCTTGGATCTATCACAAATGATCTTGATTCCTAGAATATAGGCTGCTTCACCCAAGTCCTTCATAGAGAAACACTTGTTCAGCCAGTCCTTAACTGACTGTAAGACTGGTACATCATTTCCAATAAGCAATATGTCGTCAACATATACTACTATGATAATGATTTCATTCCCATTAAACTGATTATAAACACATGGATCACATTCATTCTTAATGAAACCAAATTCCTTTATGGCTTCATAAAATCGAATGTTCCATGACCTAGATGCATGATTTAATCCATAAATGGATTTCTGCAACTTGAAAACCTGTGTGGATTCACCTAGTGTCACAAACCCTTCTGGTTTTGTTATATAGACATCTTCCTGAATGTTCCTGTTAAGGAATTCCGTTTTGACATCCAACTTCCAAATATTGTAGTCATGGTAAGCTACTATGGAACATATGATTCTTATGGATTTAAACATGGAAACTGGCAAGAAGGTTTCATCATAGTAAATTCATTGATGTTGTCTGAATCCTTTAGCCACTAGCCTTACTTTATAAGTGCTAACTTGACCTTCCATGTCCAGTTTTTTCTTGAATACCCATTTGCATCCAACAGGATTTACATCAACTATCTCATCGACCAAAACCCATATTTGGTTCTAATACATGGAATCCATCTCCGAATTCATATCTTCTAGCCATCTTCCAGCTTCTGAGATTTATACTACTTCCTTATAGGAGAGAGGTTCATCATTGTCTAACAATAATGATTCACCATCCTCGGTGACTAGGAAACCAAATCTCTCTGGTTCCCTTACCTCTCTTGAGTTCCTACGTAGTACTTTTGTTTCTGGAACCTCTTCCACGAGGACCTGTGGAAATTGTTCCTGTACCAACTCTTGTGTATCTTGAGCATCAACTTTGTTGAAGTCAATCTTGCTCCCACTATCCTTCTTGAGGATGTGCTCCCTCTCAAGAAATACGTAGTGTCTGGAGACAGTCACTTTCTTGTCTGAAGGGTTATATAGGTAATATCCTTTCGTTTCCTTGGGATATCCTATAAAGATACACCTCGTGCCCTGGGGTTCTAGTTTTTTGCCTGAGAAGGCCTTAATAAACGCCTTGCATCCCCATACACATGATTGCGACAAAGTGGGTTTCCTTCCATTCCATAACTCGGATGGAATTCCATTTGCTGCCTTAGTTGGTACTCAGTTTAATGTGTATGTTATAGTTTTTAATGCATATCCCCAAAAGGATAAGGGAAGATCTTCATGACTCATCATCAACCTCACCATGTCCAACAAGGATCGGTTCCTCATTTCACTAACACCATTACATTGTGGTGTATAAGGAGGAGTGAGATGAGATAGAATCTCAGACTCCCGTAGAAGATCGATGAACTCTTGGTTCAGATATTCTCCACCTCGATCCGATAAAAGTTTCTTTATCTTCTTACCAAGCTGATTCTCTACTTCATTCTTGAATTCCTTAAATTTCTCTAAGGACTCTGACTTATACCTCATTATTTAGACATATCCATATCTACTCAAATCATCAATAAAAGTAATGAAGTAAGAATATCCACTTCTATCTTCTACTAGAAATTATATTTTTCCTTGTAAACAAGTGTGACATCTATCAAGTGGTTTTAGCTCAGTAGAGTCTAAATAGCCATCTTGGTAAAGATTTGTCAAAATCTTATTGTTTACATGACCGATACGGTGATGCCATAGTTGGGCGATGTATGAGTCATGTGAGTTTGTTTCCTTATCGATTGCCAACACTTGGTTTTCGTAATTTAATACATAAAAACCATTATTTAAATGTGCTATACCATAACATGCATTGTTCTTATAAAATAGACAACCCTTATTTCCAAACTTGAAAATAAATCCATCCATATCCAAACAAGATACAGAAATTATGTTCTTGGAAACACTAGGAATATAATAACAGTTTTGTAAAACCAAAATCATGCCAGTTGGAAATGAAAGTTGTTAATCACCAATAGCCAACGCAGCCAGTCTTGCACCATTGGCAGCTCGAAGATCAACCACTCCTCTGGTAATCTTTCTAAATCTACTTGGTTCCTAAATTTGAATATAGATGTGAGCCCCATAAGTTGTATCTAATACCCAATGTGTATAAATAGAAATATTACACTCGATAACAAATGCACCTTTAGCATCCCCACTTTTCTGGGTGTAGTTCCTCTTCCAGTGGACTTGCTTGCCACATGCAAAACACACCACCTCCCATTCCTTGACCTGCCTATGGATCTTCCCCTTCATGGAAGGATGGCATTCGGGGGCTTCGGACCGTTTATAAGTTTTTTTCCCCTTTACCTTGTCCTTCCATTTCTTATTCACCATAAGGACTGCGGGTTTGTCATGCCCCATGTCCTTATCTACCTAGCGAATCAAGGTCAGAAGTTCTGATAGACTCTTATCATTGTTTCTCATGTTGTAGTTGACAATTATGCTTGAGAAGGTCTTGGGAAATGATGATAGTATGAGATCTATATGCAACTCATTTGGGAATTTAATCCCTAAGATGTTCAGGCAATCAATATAGCCAATAATCTTGGCTACATGAGGCCCAGCTGGCTCAGACTCTCCAAGATTAGTTGTAAACAAAGCGTTGGAGATCTCATATGTCTCATGTCTCTCCTTCTCTTGGTAGAGATTCTTAAGGTGAGACATCATGCTATACACGTCCATTTTTTCATGTTGCTTCAAGAGATCATTAGACATGGACAATAGCATGAAACACTGGACATATGTGGAATAATCCATTTATTTCATGTAGATAGATAGTTCCTCATCACTGGCCTCCTTTCCAAGCACAACTAGAATAGGCTCTTCCAGCACATACAATTTCCTTTCGTGGCAAAGGATGACGTGTAAACGCCTCTACCACTCTTGGAAATTCGTGCCGATGAGAAGGTTTTCCTTCTCAAGTATGGTTCGCAATGATATGTTTGAAGTCATTTTTCTGTTCGTTTCTATAAATTAAGATGAGCAAAGGTTTAGTACTTTATTATAAAATTGAGAGAAATAAATAAATTAATACTTATTAGTCTCCCACTATTTTATCGAAATCCAATAGCTCTCACCATTGACTTCGGAATATTCTGTTGCCTGAATATTCTAGTGGAAAGGATCCATATTTCCCTTCGCATTACCCAAACTAGGGTTGGTCATGAAACTTGAAGGGTTTTAGGTAGGCATTCCAAATGCCAACTTCATTAACTTGTAGCTCCTTGATCTGATGAGTGGACTCCCCAATCCTGAAATCCTTTTATTTTGGATTTCCTCAACCTTTGTCTCTTGGTCACACCAAGTCCTACTATGGCATTCAACCCTTGATGCGAACCAAGTCAAGTCAACCCAAAACCTTGAATTAGAATTCCCCGATAATTGAAAGCACCCCAACTAGGGTTGGTCAAGAACTTTGAACTATGGTTCGATTCTAACCAAGATTATGGAAGGCTATACCGACTAAATATTTCTTTGAGGGATTTTATCCTTATACGTAAATTTCCAATTTATTATCTTTTATTACATTCTTGTTAATATTAAGTGGTATATACTTAAGTGATTAACTATTTCTAAGATAATATTTGCATATAATCTGGTTTTATTTTAGTTCCATCTTGCATGCTCGTTTAATTAATTAATTGTGTGATCGTGACAACACACCCACAATAAATAAACCATGAAACTGACAGAAATAAAATAAATGGTATGATCATGAGCTTTTTCTATTGGTTAGTTTATCTAGAAGTTGATAAACTAACCCAAGACCTAGAGGAGAAACACCTTGAACCTTTCGGTTTCATGTTTACAGCTTTCCACTTGTCCACCTTTGTATCTCCTTAGATTGGTTTTGCCTTGGCTCCTGACTTGAGCCACCTCCACCACCTTGGGAGTCCATCCACTACATATGCATTTATCTCACACATAGGTGAGGGGTAAAAATGGGGTTTTATATAAAATAATCCTTGGGTACACAGGTCCTACATATTAATGAGGAGAAGGCTCACAGGCTAACAAATTTAATTTAAATATATTAATTAAAAGAAACCATTCACATACAAAGGTCTTGGTCTAGATCATGATAATCCATACATGAAACGATATTTATGCATAAATAAAACTAGCATTCAATTCTTTAATCGTTCTTGTTTAAGATAAATCATGCTCGAATCAATTAATTATCTTTAATTAATCAATCCTTTTATCTTAAACCCTTTTTTTGAATTTCCTTGATATTCTCATCCATCATAATTTTAAACAAATAAATTCATTTAAAATTATCCTTGTACGTAACTTGTACCTTGGAGGAAACCTGGTGAATTTCTATTCATTACACAGATGTTAAATTAAACACATATATATATAACACATATCACGTGTTGTGCCTCAACTTTACGTCTGCATTATGGTACACGTCTCAAGGGTTTGTATAATATAATAATAAATTTTAATAAATTTGTGTAATTTGGATGAGTACACGGCATGTAGTTCGGACTACACGACGTGTACTTTTTTTTCACCATCCATCTGAAGTACACGCCTGGGGACATGGCGTGTTGATGTACTTCAGGGAATTTTGGAGTACACGGCGTGTTCAGTGGGACACACGCCGTGTAGTTTACACGTTACAAATTTTCCGACTGGGAAAGTCGTGTACGGGGTACATGGTCCAACCCTAACCCAAAGGGACTACACGCCGTGTTCAGTTGGACCACATGGCGTGTAATTGGGAAATCGTGTGCCACCTGTTCTTGGTCAACACATGGTGTCATAAATGACTTAGATAGGATCCAATACACGGCCTGATTTGGAGGATCACTCAATGCATTGAACCTAGACTACACGGCGTGTACTTCCAAATACATGTTGTGTATTCTGGTGTTGTACGACCATGAGCGTTTGGAACCTCTGGATGAGTTCCTCTATTTTATTTTAGTCAAAAATTAAAAGAAAAGGTTGTTTTTGTATGGTGAACGAGAAACGATAAAGGAGGAACAGATCTCAAGATTCAGATTTAAAGAACGATCAACTTGAATTGAAACAACTAAATTATTATAATCAACTATATAACCTCCCTCTGATACCACTTGTAGGTTCCGGGCGCAGCGGAAGCGCGTTGGAGGGTTTGTACAACTTTAATTTTAGCGTTAACAATGATCAATCCAAGATCTGTCACGATGTAAAATGTTGGATCTTCGGAATATAACGAAGAACGAAAAACAAAAGAGGGAGTCCCAGAACCATAGAGATAGGATCATCATATGTTAGTTATAATTAATTTAATTAATTGAAAAGAATTACCTTGAAGGAATTCTTTCTCCGTTGATGTCTCTGGCCATGATTCAGTGTGATCCGTCGTTGCGTTGTAGAATCTAAGTGTAAGATTCCTCTAGCGGTGATCCACACGTGCTCCACATATATTTGGACATCACCGAAGGGATATCTGGGTGCTAGTGTGGAAGAACCTTCGCTTGTGATGTCCGTCTTCGATCGCCTTGATCCAGTGGTGGTGGATCTCTCTCGGTCTTGAGAGCGTTCTTGGAGGAAGGAGTTCTTTCGGCCTTAAGAGAACTCTCCAGAATTGTTGTGCATAACGATCCTCTGTGGAAAAGTGTTGGGGTTGTGAGGATATTTATAATTGGGTTTGAGGTTATAGAGTTATGATAATAAATAAACACGTTATGCATTTTATTTATTTCATTAACCCTTATTTAAAACCCCCATGTCGAATGATTAATTCCTTGACATGCACCCATGCTGATTATAATAAATATCATTTAATAAAATGATATTATTTCCTCAAAATCCTGACTGGAAAAACTACACGCCGTGTAATCATTAATACACGACGTGTACTCATTTTCCATAAAACTACACAGCATGTATATTTAATATACATGGTGTGTACTTTTATTTTCTATTTTTCTTTATTTTCTTCACAACCTTTATTAGTTCTTGAGTAATGACTATTTATTTCTTAAATAAATATAACTGCATTACTCGCTAATAAATATATATTATTTCATCCACAATATATTCTATCGAATAACTAGTGTCTAAATAAATGCGATCAGACATCCTTAAATAATTATTAAACCACAGTCGAGAATAATCTTTATTTAACTTGTTTAATTAATATTTAACTAAGATATATGGACATACTTAGTGTGTGACCCTCTAGGCCTCTTTATCAGTGGCATTAGGCGGAGCCTGCCTAAAGTCCAAGGTTAGCGTCTAGAAACACATCAAGACACCCATAGAGAAAGAAGTTAACGTCGTAATGACGTGTCACCTCATACAAACTCTTACTGTGTAATATAATCCCTTTGTCTCAATATCTCTAATTAAACCGGTTGCATGCTAGTGCCATCAACCCATGTACTCGATTATTCTTTCTTTTACTTTTCGGAATTGAACTTGCTCATTCCTTACCATGGTCATGGATTTACTTAGGCTATATCAATTCCATCAAAGGCCTGAGATATCTACTTCCGTTATGGAACATAAGGGACAAATCCTTTCTCGAATTATCTATTAATGCGGTATTACTCGTGACGAACCCAACGTATCTTACCTCGCTGTGAACAGTGTGTCGTCACAGTTTTCGTCAATCCATCTAAGTGCGCGAGTTTTAATACCCATTAATAATAATCTTAAAGTCCAAGGACCAATACACACATCCCCAGATAGGAACATCCAATGACACTATAAAATGTGGATTTCCTACCGGAGGGTCTTGTTCTCATAATATCCTCCTAGATATTACCAAGGGCGCACACCATGAGAAGGTGACTCAAGGTTTTATGAGTTCTCACCCCTAATGGCTTGTATTATTTGTGTCCCTCAAATAACATCATCCGTCCATAGAACATATATTCAACAACAGTGTTATGTCAATTTCAGGTTCTCATCATAGTAGGGATCCGCTATGACCCTTTAATGCAACAGTTATCCTTAGGACATTATCACATACATTGTCATGCAGAAGAACAATCAAGATGTGATAAGACTTTTATTATTGAATAAAGTACGAAGTAGTTGGTTCTAGGCCACCAACTCCAACAGTGGCTTTATCCATGACAGAGGCAGAGTACATGGCAACTACACAAGCTTGCAAAGAGGCAATTTGGATGAGAAGGTTGTTTGATGAGCTCGGGCACAAACAGACGCAAATTCCATTGTTTTGTGACAGTCAGAGCACCTTGCACATTGCAAGGAATCCATATTTTTATTCCCGGACGAAGAACATTGGGGTACAATATCACTTTGTTTGAGATGTGGTAGAGGAAGAAAGTGTGGACATGTAGAAGATTCACACTAAAGAAAATCTGGCAGATTTTCTGACCAAGGTGATTAACTTTGATAAGTTTAGATGGTGCAGATCCTCGAGCGGCCTTACAGATACTTGAGCAGCATATTTGGAAGATAGAAAGGATGTGTGGAGATGTGATTGGTTCTTAATCAAATCTACAAGTGGGAGATGTGTCTGCAGTTTTCTCTGGACGACACCCCCCTTTTATTTGTCAAAGGGGGCTGGCGGGGTAGATGGTGGGTGGCCAACCCCACCCAATCCATCCAGCGGGAGAAGGAAGCAGGCAGGGGGAGGAGGCCTATAAAAGGAGGTTCTCCATCCTAGTAAAGAGCATCAACTTCATTCGGTTCTCATCATTAGTTCAGTTATTTGAGCGGTTTTGTGAGGTTTATTTCCCCACTTATTCAAGAGAGTTTTACGAGGGTTTTCTCATTGTAATAAGTGAGAGAGTGTGTATCCACTTTTACTCTATAGTAATCCTTCTATTTGTTCGTGGTTTTTTACCCTTTCCATTTGGGGGTTTTTCCACATTATATCTGGTGTCTCTATTATTTTCCCACATTTTGCACTTTATTTTATCTCGTGATTATCGTTGAACCGGTGGGTTAATCATTTACAGTCCCAACACCCCATGGGCATCCCCTTCCTCCAACAGTTGTTCAAGAGTCCCGCACCACTGCACCAGCATTCCCAAGGCCAACACCTAGCCCATAAGCCCAAAATGATCATTTTAAGGCCCTTGAAGAGTGCCTCTTTGAAAGCCCAAAAAATAGTTTCGGCCCATGAAGGCCATCTTGAAACCGGTCCACATGCCCTCAAAATATCTCGCCCATCATTGCACCCTTTTTTCCTCCCATCATCACGTCTTAAAACCAAGGCTGTCGTTGCCTAGGCTCGGTCACCCAAATCCATTGCTCCCTAAAGCACATGTCATTGTCAATCAGTGTGTGGGACATTTCATGCAAATAATTCAGTTGTAAGCCACCTTAATTCGCATGCCCCTCCCAAGGGTACCAGAGGACATCACTTGTGCGCCCCACATCCTGAGGTCAAATTGACACCCCGCATCCCGAGGTCATTTTCATGGCCAGCCTGCTCCCCACGCCTAGATCCTCACCCCCAGCCCTGCTATCGAGTGACCCCACATTTCACTATTTCCAACTGATACTAGACTATAGAAGTCAGACTGCGCTCCGCAATCTTCTATCGCCAGACACTGTCACTGAAGTGTCAATAGTCACCGACGACTCTATCGGCTTATCGCCGTCCAATTATCCCATCCTCACAATTGAGGTGGTGGCTCTGACACTGATCATGTGATGAACATAAAAACCCTCATCATTGAGGGCCCCTGGTGGCATCCGATCCAACCAGACCTCACCGTCACTAGGATCCCATACCCCCTCATCGGGCTGCTACCCGTGTCCTAGAGTCATTGTTGGCATGTTCTCCATCCCCACCATGAAGCAGGGGGCCCTTTCACCAAACAAAGGACAGTCTATGAACCTTCGCGACCAATCGTCACCTTTGGGGTTACAGATCCCCAGATTTGTAGCTGGAAAGCAATGCCAGCCCATGAAGGCCTGACCACACAAGGCTTATACTAGGTTAAGATTGAACCTAATTTGTTCTTTTCACTCACCCAATCATCATCGTGATTTTGATCGAAGGATCCATCACTCCTCATTCCTGAGGGAACTTCATCCTTCCTTATTTCATCCTCATAAATTGCACCACCATAAATTTCTTGAGAACGTGCATTGTCACACGCTGTAAACATCTCAAAGTGGCCAACGATATCATCTTCTTTTCTTGAAAAGATCGGTGCCAGACCACCATCACCGGAGCAATAGCCATAGTAATCTAGAGAGAGAGAGGCTCTCCATTCAATAGAGACAAGCTCTCCATTAGTAATCCTCTTAGTATTTATTATATATTACTACATATTATTTATTTTTAATTTATTATTTAATATTAATTTATTTTTAATTTTTTTTAATTATTAATTTTTTATTAACAAGTTACTTATTTATTTATTATTTAATCTTTATTTATAATTTATTGTTTACTATTTATTTATTGCTTATTTATTATATGTTGATTTATTATTAATTTGCTACTTATTTATTATATATTGATTTATTATTCATTATTGTTTTATTTTTTATTATAATTAATTTATTATTAACATATTATTTATTATTTATTTATTACTTATTTTTTATATATTATTTAATTATTAATTATTAATTATTTATTTTTAATTAATCAATTATTTATTATTTGTTTATCATATATTTATTTGTTTTTTATTTTTATTTTACTTTTAATTTTATTATTAAATTATAATTTAATTATTTCTAATTATTATTTTTATTTATTATTAATTTTTTGTTTATTTATTATGTATTCATTATTTATTTATTATTTTATTATTATTGACGAAGATGGTGAGGTTTGAGAGAATCTCTCTCTTCGAAAATGGCATCTAGGTTACCGGCTTGTGACGGATTTGGACTCGATCGATCGTTTCAACCTAGTGGAAATCTTTGTTGGCCCCTCGAAGAAGGTAGATGGTGGATCTGGCTCGAAGCATGACTTGGTTTCGTCTGTGGAACTGTACATGGGGAAGCAGATCCCCTTGCGCCCAGCACCGGAAGTTCCTCTCCAGGTGGATGAGCTGCTGACAAAGGGTTTTGACAGGTTATTCTCTAATTCTCGTGATGGTGAGTCTGCTTCCAATAAGAGGATCTCATGGAATGACATGCTATATGTGGTTGAATAAATCCCTAGGATCATTCAAGATCGAATCGTGACATGTGAAGACTCAATTATTGCCCGATTGAGCTCACAATGGAACCAATTCTGGAAACTTGAACCTCTAAAGAAGCATCTCCAATAGATCTTGGCTTTCAGCAATTGGGATCTTGTGTCGCTTGGTATGAATTTCTTCCATATTATCTTTCTCTATAATGAGATGAAATTGAAGGCATGGAGAAACAACTTTGTTAATCACAAGCCTGGGGTCCTTAGGTTTCAGAACTAGGACCCCTGGTTTGATCCTTTCTAGGCTAAGAATACTATTACACAATCATTGATTCATGTCAGAGGTTTGAACTGGTTATTCTGGCATCCGAGCATCCTTTGGGATGTTGCACTGGTAGTAGATACCCCTATTAAGCTTGATAATAAGACTAGTTCAGTAAGGTATGGTCATTTTTCATGAATTCTAATTGAATTTGACATGTTCGCCTCTAGTTGAGATGGTCTATTTAATTGTTGGTGATTTTAAGTTCGAAATTGATATCTAATTTGAGCATGTCCCTGAGTTTTTTTTAATTTCTCAGCTATTGGGCGTGTTAAGGATAATTATTATAGGGGATTGTGTTGTTCTAATTGCAAAAGATACAGACACTCTATTGATAAGTGAACATTCAAATTGAAACATGATTCTTCTCCTTCAATGACTTTAAATGAGAAAAAGTCTTCCCTTGATGGTGTGACGGTGTCTTTACCTCCACCCACCATGGGGAGTCTATGACCAAGTAATGGGGGATTTGTCTCCTTTGCTGATGTGGTGACTGGAAAGGGAAATTTTGGTGGTGATGTTGATTGTGGTGGGGGTGTGCGGCCTAGTCCTCCAAGTGCTTGCACTTTCCTCACTTAGACTACTTATGAGCCTCTTGAGTAGACCTCTAAAGGGTGTGATGCTTGTCATGATAGTGACACTGAATTCGATCCTGCTGTTCTATTAAATGAACTATTTCTTTCTAAAGGGAATCTTGGTATGTAGTGGTGGGACTTCTTTTGGTCATTTTGTGAAACTTGCTCCTCATAGGGGAGTGATGGATGTTGATTCACCTAAAGAAATAAGGGTTGTGAATACCTCCACTCATCAGGAGCATGTGGTAGTGCATCCCCCTATTGTGCCTTGCAATGGTTCTGCCTCTACTGTACAGGCCTTAAATGTGTTTCATTCACTTGACTCTACATCTAATTTTACAGGTGCTTCACCAGTACATTTGAATGTGGATATTGTCTCTTGGAGTCATGTGTAGTCCATGCTGCTTGCACAAGTCTCTTCCACTGATGTTACAACACCTATTCTATCTGTTGTTGGGAGTCCTGTGTAGGCATTACTACCTACACATACTCCTTCCACTGATCCGACAATGCCTGTGCAAGCGCCTTCTGCTGCTTTTGGGAGTTCTGTGTGGGCCTTTCTTCCTGCACATGTTTCTTCCACTTCTCTTCCAGCGCCTGTGCAGGCTTCCTTGCTTGCGGCCTCCAACAATGCTATTGTGAAGCATAACTTCTTAACAATGATGGAGGATATAAAATCTATAGACTTTGACGCTCTATAAAGGGATATCCGGGAATGAAAAGGTAAAAAATTACCATCTCTGATGACTAACACCTCTACCTCCAAGCAGGTTGGCTCCATGGAGATGCAGAAAGGGAAGCCCTAATTTAAGGTAATTCTAGAGGATGTGAAATGTGTTGAAGGTGATAAAGGAGTTTTTGCTACTCTTGGGACTCTGATGGAAAATCAAATTCAAATTTCTGATGTGGTGGGTGAACCGATGGACACTGATGACCATGATGGTGTGTGGGAGACTCCGAAGTAATGGCGAAGGGCAAGGCATCCAAGACGTCGCGGAGGGTTTCATGGATGGGGTGGTAGGGGTGAGTGATAAGCTTTTTTATTTGTATTTTTCATTTGTGGTGTGTATCTACTGTTACCCTAAACCTACTTTGTGTACTTGTTACTTTCTTTTTATAATAATTTTCAGGGGCCCTAGAGCATCTCCATGGGCTGCGTTGTTCTAGTATTTTATTATTATTTATGTATTATTTATTCTTTGTTTATATATTTATTTACTATTTATTTATTTATTATTAATTATTAATTATTAATTATTAAGTAATCATTACCGTATTATTAATTAATTTATTATTTATTATTTATTACTTATTACTTATTATTTAATATTTATTATTTATTATTTATTATTTATTAATCACTTATTTGTTTCTTATTATTTATTAATTATTAATCACTTTTTCATATTTATTTATTATGTATTATTTCTTTTTTATTATTTATTATCTATTTTTTTTTTATTTTTTAATATTATTTTTTATGTATACCTATTTATCAGTATATATATATAAGTATATTAAATCTTGGGTTGTAACCCATGATTCATGTCATTCTAAGTATATTCAATTCTGCTTACTTACCGCATGAAGAGATTGATGGAGTGGTAAAATCTTTGCAGAACAACTAAGAAGTAAGGGGTTCAAATCTTACCTAACTCATATATATGATAAATTTATGCATGACATGCATGGTGGGATAATTAATTAATTAATTAATTACATAAGTAAAAAAAATAATAAATAATAAATAATTAGTTAATCAATTATGTAAATAAAAAATTTAAAATTCATCTCTAAATGATTTTCATCGGTTCTAAAAACCACCATTAAATGTTTCATGATACCGCACTACACAGTGATTTGGAAAACCACCACGAAAATATTTAGCTTCCATTTAAGCCACCACTAAACAACAAAAACACTATTAAATGGTCTTTTGGTGTGGTGTAGTAATTTTTTACCTTGAGCGATAAGAGAAAAAAAATCCCAAAGTGATTAGATCACAAAATGACCAAATTAGTAATAATAAATTGAGATACTTGAATGGAAATTAGGAGATGCATCATTTATTTTCAAAGGGTAAAAGTAAAATGCATAATTCACTTGGTTTCCATAGAAAATGAGGATTTAAAAATATATTCATATTGGATGCTTAAAAAGTTTTTTCCCCATTTATAATTGTTTTAATTTTTTAACCTAGACATTTAAATATTAGTAGCATGGGTTCCATTGTGATTAATGTTGATATTACATGCTTGAGGATAAGAAAATTTTAAGTGTGGGGGATTTTAGCTTTATATTTTATGCATAAAATTTTAAATAAAATTTATTAATTATTCACGGTATTTTTCAGAATTATTTAGTGTTTTATTTAAGAAATATTTAAAATAAATTTCTTAAAAAGAAAATAAATATATTATTATTGGAGAGGATTTTTGATAAATGGAAAAAATGTTTTTTATGGTCCAATAAAGTGACCTGTTTCGAGAGAACCTTGGGCAGGGGTGGGTGTTTGTGGGTCAGAATGTGCAGAAAGGAACCATGACATGGGTCAGTTCCATGATTGAATTATGGGGTTATGCCACTGCATCCACATATATGAAGCAAAATTTATCTGTTAAATAAAATGATGTGGGATCACGTTAACTGATCACTATTCACAACCTTCAAAAATGGAAGCATTTCACTCTTGTGCTCACACCCCTCATCCTCGACAGATCCTCCACCTCTCTCCTACCACACTGACCACATGACCACCACACCTATTGAAAAATAGGAAGGATAACGAATAACATTGCATAAATTTTGAATCTTGATGCGTGAATTTAATTTATTTTCCAAAAGGGTTTGATCCACCACCACTTGTTGGTGTCACTACCACAAAACAGGGTAAGAGAAGTGCTGCCCTTTATTAGCGCTCAACAAAAAAGCATTGATTAAGGGGTGGACCTTTATTAGCGGTACCTAAAAGCGCTGATAAAAGTTTTTATTATTAAGTTTTATAAAATTATTATATTTATATTAAAAAATAATGTTTATTTGAATACATTAAATAAAAAACCAGTGTTTATAATTAATATATATTTTTTAATAATTCAAATATATATATATATATAATGTTTTAAATGAAAATTTTATTTCTAAAACTATAATTAAATATATATATATAATTATATAATTATAAGATTATAATAAATTACATTAAATAGTAAATATATTTATTAAATTTTTATATTTATTAGAGATTTATTAGATTTATTAGATTAATTCATTGTATTTATTATATTTGTTATATTTAATATATTTATTTTATTTATAAATATATAATACTTTTTAATATATATATATATATATATATATATAATTAAAAAGAACTTCTATAATAAGTATTTATCAGAGCTATAATTTTAGTGCTGATAAATATTAGTTTTATCAGTGCTAAAATGTTAGTACTAATAAATAGGTCCTTTATTAGCACTTTTTTAGCGCTGATAAAGGCTTATCTTTATCAGTGCTTAAAAAGCACAGATGAAGGTATGTTTTATCAGTGCTTTTATTTTAGCGCTGATAAAACATACCTTTATCAGTTCTTTTAACTAGTGCTGATAAAAGTTCCAGAAGTTTTTATAAAATAACCCTAATAGGCCCCTCCTCTGTTGCACCCGTTCAAGCCTTCGCGGAAGCTAAACCCTGCGTCGCGACTTCTCCTCCTCCTCCTCCGCCGCCGCCACCGCTGCCTTCTCCTCCTCCTCCGCCGCGACTGTTCTCCTCCTCCTCCTCCGTCGCTGCTACCTACTCCTCCTCCTCCATTGCCACCTCCTAATGTGTTTCGAAAATGGATATAGTGGCTAAGTATTATTAAGGGGTCAACTCCACTTTGAGGTTAGTGGTTTAAAACTATTACAAATGTTTTATGTATTGTTTCATGCATTTTGATATGTAGTTTTATGGTAAGAGGACTATACTTGTGGTTGAGTTGGGTGAGGTGATTCAGGATACTTCAATTGACTGTATAAGGGTGATCCCTAAGTAGTATAACTCGGATAGGAATTCATTTCAGCATTAGTTTTTATTTAATTATGAGGGAAATACCCCTAATTAGAATATAGAGATACAATTAGAGAATTTTTAGATTTGTTTTATTTTGATTCTTTATATAAAGGAACATTGGATTCCATTGTTTGTTATCTTGTTTCTGGTAGCTATTCATTAGGGATGGATCTTGTTTCTTGGTGATTATGAGGATCCATAGATATCATGGGAGATGTTTTGTAGTCAATCATTGGATAATTTCATTTATTTGGAATTGAAGGAGAAACAATGACATGTGTTGTTTTCTATCTAATAGGGGATATCCAATAATATATGATAGTTTGGAATTTATTTTAGGAATATTCTTTTCCATACTTATAACATTATTCTTTAAAAGGATTCTAGGGTGTGGTATTTTTATTTGGAGATTTATCTTGAGATCAAACATCGAATCACCACATTTACTTTTCCAATGTATTTTTTGTTCTATAAAAGTATAAGGTAATGGATATCATTCTAGTGTAAAATGATTCATCTCATGAGTGAAGCCATCAAAAATTATTGAAGGGAAAGTATATGGATGGATTTCCTCAGTTTTCAAAGTAGTTCATGTGTTGGCTAGTAAGGAGTTGGTCTCAACTCCCTTTTTATAATTTCCCTAGAGATAAAAGTTCTCAGGCCTCAACCTATACCTCTATAATTGTTTTTTCCCTTGTGAACATCATGTTCATTATCTCTTCCAATGAAAACCTTCCAAAGTGGCCATCATAGATCTTACCACCCAATTCATGATAAACAATTGAAATAGTTTAATCTAATGCATTATGATTTTTAACAAGGTGATCAATTTTTTTGGGAGGTAGAAAGAATATTGAGTTGGTGGAGGATATTCACCCTTAGGCAAATTAGGCTACGTGTATCCATGTAAGTAGTTTTCATTAGGATTAGTGAGGTAAAGGACCTGGGTGAGTTCAAATGCATGCTATGGAGTTGACAACATTGGGTGGAACAAACGATCTTTCAGGTACCATATAGTGACCCGTACATTTCATACATAAATACTAAAAAAAATTAGATGAATATTAAATACATAGAATTATGATCCAAACTATAATCATAATGGTTTAATCTCTATGAATACTTGATACATAATCCTTTTATTTCGGGAAAGGTCTTTAATATTTCCCAGAGACAACACTTCTTAGTTATACCCTTCATAAAACCATTCTTCTTAACATGGGGAAGGAAAACATAATAAAGGGAGAGATAAAATGAGAAATATGGGTAAAACTAGGTGATATCAATCAATGATCAATCATGATAATAGTATATGAATAAGGGTATGAGATCGAAAACATAAATTATCAAGGTTATAGGAAATATTTCATAGAACGTAAACATGATTCATAGAATAAAACTTTACGAAAATAATGGAAAATATTCACAATAGTGAGAAATCATCAATAATTAGTCATGATCTATGAGAGAAAACCAAAGCCTTAGTAATGCAGAAAAAACATAAGTTTATAATCCCTCCACGCTAAGCCAACCTCCCCCTCCTCTCCTCTTGGGTGGTTCTCCCTTACCCGGTGTATGTTTCATCTTTCATCACTTGTATTGGAGAGCCTAGGATAATTTTTACCTCTCTTATTCTTATATATATTAGTGTCTGTCCCCCCCAAATCCTATATTTAAATGGAAATGGGTCAATTACAATTGGAAATGTAATGATACGGCCAAGACTGGTATCATAACCAACAACTGACCTGAATTTACACTAACCTAATAGGAGTTCATGATCCCAATGGGATAGAAATGATCCCCTGAGAAAAAAAAATTAATGTGGAATATTTTACCCCTAAATTAGAATAAATTAAAAATGATATTTCTCCTGAAAAGTAGACATGTCCCATTCATAAGTTGAACATCTAGGAAAATAGTAGATACGCAAGAAATAAACAAACAGGAATTAGATATCATAGATGGAAAATAAAATCCCACTATTGACCAATACAATTGTTTAAATGTGAGTTCTCGTTTTTTTTCTTTTTAGTTGGAAATATCCTATGTCGTGTGTCTCTCCTCTACCATGAATGCACCTCTGCTGCGTGCTGAACGAAACCTTCACGGTGAATTTTTTCCTCTTACTCATTGATTTCTTATGGTTTTCATGTTATTTCTATTTGATATTGATGGTTATGTTGTGAAATGTACAGGCTAAGTGCCCCACTAAAAATCGTGGCCATTGGTGGTCCTTGTTTGTGCACTAAATTAATTGCATGTTGGTTAGTTTCTATTGAATATTTGAATATAAAAATTATTAATTTACATATACTGACTAATAAATGAATTCCCCAGGATGATAAAACTTCTGTGATAACCCCTGAATTAACAAATGGAATTGAATAAGGGATGCTTTATTAAATATGAAATTGTGATTGTTTGGTTTGTATGGTGTTGCGATTGTGAGCATGATTGTGTGTTTGTATGGTGTTGTGGTTGTTGGCATGATTGGTATGACATTTGTTTTCCATGTTTTAGTTCTTCCACCATTGAATATCAATCCAAACTTTACCCATTTGAATGGAACCACCACTTTTTTACTAGTGAAATACCACTGAATCTTAGAAAACCACTTCACTAGAGGACTCTATGAGACACTTTATGGACACCCTAGTCAAATAACTAAAAAAAAATATGTAATGAATCCTTCCACCCATAAGCACTCTATTGAAAATCATACCATCTTTTAGATTAGTACCATAGTTCTTGACTAGAGACATTATGTTTCTAGAGAAACACTAAAAAAATGGTTTACACCAATGAAGATAGATCACATGTGGGATACTAAAATATTATAGTGCAAGGGCTTCTCATAGCAAGTTCCATTGATCAGGTGGTTGGGAAGATGGGTGTGATCTACTTTGGTCATGATTAATGCATGGAGAGGTAATGGTATTGTTTACCATATCTAGTTCCATTGATTATAGTTTGATGATGAACCTAGTTGAATATATTTTGTGTAATTATTTTGTTAAATATTATTATTACTGCATCAAATAGGATGAATATGAATAAAGAATGGATGAATGCCAATTGGTTGAAAAAAGAGTATGAAGATGGCATGAAAGAGTTTATCAAGTTTGCAAAAGATCATGCATATGACCCTTCTCAAATCCTTTTTCCATGTTTATGCTGTTATTATTCAAGAAACATTAGTCCAGAGTAGTTGGAAGAACACCTAATCTATCATGGAATAGATTGAAGTTATACATGTTGGAATAAAAACAAGGAAAAAATGAATTCAGGTAGTTGTTGGGATAACACTGCATTTTATGGATCATCTGATATGATTACAAGTGTGAACAATGAAGATGATCATATGGAGGATGTGATTATAGATGTGAAAAATGTTAAAGATAATATTGAGGAAATGACCAGGACAGTTGAAGATGAACATCGTGATTGAAAAAAAAATTGAGAAGTTAAAGAGTTGTGTAAAGACGCCATTGTATGCTGGTTGCAATAAATATACAGAAATGTCAGCTGTACCGAAGATGTATAATTTGAAAGCAGGAAATGGGTGGAGTGATGCCAGTTTTACAAAACTACTTGATCTCCTGAATGACATGATCCCAGAATATAATGAGCTCCTGAGCCGAACATATGTTTCCAAACAAATGTTACGCTTGATTGGTATGATCTCTGAAAGAATATACACCTACCCGAATGACTGTATATTGTTTTTCAAGGACCACCAATCACTTAAAGAATGCCCAAAATGTGGTGCTTCTTGATACAAGAAATATGAATCTAGTCCTACAAAAGTTGTATGGTACTTTCCAATCATTCCAAGGTTTAGGCACCTATATGGAAGTGAGGATACTGTAAGACAACTGAAATGAAATGCAGATATAAGAATTAAAGATGGGAAACTATGTTACCTGGCAGAATCTCCTCAGTGGAAGAGAATTGATCATGAGTATCCTGGATTTGGAAACGATCTAATAAACCTTTGTATTGTGTTATCTATATATTGAGTGAATCCTTTTGGTTTTCAAAGAAGCAGTCACAGTACATGGATGGTTATGTTGGTAAATTATAACTTACCACTATGGTTATGCATGAAACGAAAATACATCATGTTATCTATGCTTATATCAGGACCAAAACAACCAGGTAATGATATTGATGTTTATTTGGCTCCATTGATCGAGGATTTGAAATTTTTGTGGGATTCAGATGTTACATTGTATGATGCATACAAAAATGAAGATTTAACTTTGAGATCCATGTTGTATGGGACGATAAATGACTTTCCTACTTATGAATATTTTTCAGGATATATGATTAAAGGAACTCAAGGGTGTCTCGTTTGCGAACAAGGTACACAATCAATTATGTTGAAACATTCATCAAAAACTGCGTTTCTAGGAAATCACAGATTTCTACCCCAGTGAAATAAGTACTGATCTTTGACAACATCATTTGATAGAAGTTCTAAAGAATTTACAACACCATCTCCATTAATAGGTGATCATTTTTTGTGAAAATAAAAGATGTGGATACTACTTCTGGTAAACCGTTTTTGAAAAACCTTACAAAAACCGGTTGGAAAAAGAGATTAGTTTTTTTTGAATTATCATACTGGAATTGTCTGTATCTCAGACATTTTCTTGATGTTATTCATGTTGAAAAAAATGTGATAGTGTCATAGGCACATTGCTAAACTCACCCAAAAAAATTATGGAATTAAGGCTAGATTGGACATAGTTGAGATGGGAATACGAGAAGAGTTGGCACCAGTGAAGGGTGAAAAAAGAAAATTTCTTCCTCCTGCTACTTACACTCTTTCCAGGCAAGAGAGATATTAGTTTTGCAACTTCTTAAATGATGTAAAGGTTCTAGAGGGGTATTCATCAAATATCAAGAACATCGTTTCAATGAGCGATTTAAAGTTAAAGGGTATGAAATCACATGACTTCCATGTTTTGATGCAAGATCTAATTCCTATATATTTACGTTGCATTTTCCCCAAGAATTTCCACCATACATTAACGAAGCTCTATTTATTCTTCAAATCTTTATGCAGTAAAGTTATAGACCCAGCGAAATTGCCAACTATGGAAAGAGAAATTGTTGTCATATTATGTGAATTGGAAATGTTCTTCCCACTTACATTCTTTGATATGATGGTTCATTTGATGGTTCATTTGGTGAGAGATATTCGACTATGTGGTCCTGTACATTATAGATGGATGTACCCCATTGAATAGTATATGAAGATTTTAAAAGGGTATGTCAAAAATCGAAGTTGGCCAGAGGGTTGTATTAAAGAGCAATATATTGTTGAGGAAGCCATTGAATTCTATACCGAATACCTATCTGGTGTATAAATCATTGTCCTACCTAAATCCCGTCACACTGGGTGGCTTGAAGGTGAAGGAATTTCTGGAAGAGAGGTTGTCACAATCAATATTACATATCGAGATCAGTCCCACCATTAGGTTTTGCATAATAGTTTCGATGTTGACCCATATGTTCAAACCCAAAAAGAAATTCTTAGTCATTTGAATCCATCTAGAGATGAAAATGTATATCAGATACACATAATTGATAGTTTACAGGATGGTTTCAGGACTATATTTTTAAGAAGTTAGATGAAAATCCGAACTCAATTTCAGAACGACTTTGATGGCTAGCCAGAGGAGAAAGTGTGTATGTATTATCTTACAATGATTATATAGTTAATGGTTATACATTCTATACAAATGAACATGATGAAGACTGTGCCATGTAGAATAGTGGGGTTACACTTGTGGATGAAGCGATGCATGTTTCCAGTGTTAAGAACATAAATCCAGTTTATGCGAATATGTCATACTTTGGCATCATCAAACAAATATGAGAGTTGGATTATATGAAATTCCAAGTGCCATTTTTTCAATGAAAGAGGGTTAATAATAGGATTACTGTTAAAATATATGAAGTGGGATTCGTGAAAGTTGATTTCAGTAAAGAATGGGAGAAAGACGAACCATTTATAATGGAATCAAAGGCAGTACAAGTATTTTATGTTCCAGATCCCGCAAACTGAAACTGGTCAATTGTTTTATTATCGACCAAAAAAACTAAAGGGTCATATGAAAATTAAAAATAGGATGACCCTTTCATTGGGACTTTGCAATCATTTCATAGTGTTCCCAATATAGATGGTGTTTTTTATGTCATAGGAGACCATAATGGAGGGATTTAAACAGTATATAGAGGGGTTAAATCTCTTCAGCCTTTAAAAAAAGAGTTCAATAATCAGGTTATTTTTTTATTGCAATATACATTGTGTTACGTTATGTTATTAATTGTTTGTTGCTTCTTTTATGTAATCTAAATTAAATGTTAAACCATTTCTAAAGATAACGACTTCTACACCTACTGATGTGCCCAATCCTGAGGCACAAAAGGTCTCTTAACCTACTGATGTCGATCCTAGTGCAGAGCAACAATAGGTTTCTCAACCTGTTGTTGTTGGTCCCAGTGCTGAGGTACAACAACTTTCTTAACCTGTTGCTCCTGGTCCCAGTGTCGATGCTAGCACTCCATAGGAACATAATGATGATTCTTCTAAGGAAATGGTAGGAAATGAAACCCTTACGGTAAAAAAACAAGATCATTGTAGTTTGATAGTGTTAGAAAAAATCCCTAAGGCAAAAGAAAAAGGCATCAAATATAAGGTGGGATGGAATAAGTGAGGCCAACATGTTAACCCCAACAAATCCATATTTAGTAGCTACATTGGAATCATCACTTAGCAACGTGTGCTGATTGATGTATATTCGTGGCACCATGTTGTCACCAGGCTTAAGACACTAATGTGGGAAGAGATTACGGTAATATTATGATATCATTTATTTAATTTATTAAAATAAAATAAAATAATAAAACATTGAATTAATCTTCATCATCCATTGTAGAGTGCATTTATAGTATATTCCTTGCACAAGGAATATATATTAAGAGTTTCAGGAAGGATTCATAGAGGGTTCTACACAATTTTAACAAAATATCATCTAAAATATGCTAAAGGAAAAATCAAGTCGCACCCACCTTCTCTTTATGAACACTTAATATCCCAAGGAGTGTGGGATGAATTTAGCAACCGTCGTAGGGAGAATACTTTTCAGGTACATTGTTTTTGGTAATACGTTGTTTGACATTTCTTGTATTCATCACTTTTATTGATAGTTTTTTATTTATGAAACAAAAACTGAGTGCTAAAAATAATGAATGGGAAACAAAACTAGCATACCCCTACTGTAAAGTCAGGATGGGGTACACTTTACTTGATAAAAAATTGGTATGTATTTTAAATCTACCGTAATACTTTTATGTGACATAAAACAACACCATAACCATGTTCCTCTATTTATATGTTGATTGATGAATCGAAATCAAATGTCACTTCCATCCTACAATATGTGCTATGGAAGGAGGATTGTGTAAATAAAGATGGGATATTGATAGATGAAAACAAACAAAAAGTGAAGGAAAAATGTGTAATTATGACATAATATAAATTTGATTTTCTTTAAATCGCTATTACATAAAAATGACTACTTATTTTCCTATATTTTCTATCTAAAATAGTCACAGTAATCAACAACACCCGCACAAGATGCAGAAAAACTTTCAACGGTCTTGAAGCATCTAGAATAGTATGTCTGCATTAGAGGTGTGGGTTTTGGGGTTACACCCTGAACATATTTTCAAAAAGAAAAACAAGCAGAGGATCAAACTGAGGAAATGAAAAATATAAGAGAAACAATAGCTATCTTTCAAGAATAATTACAATACCAAATAGAGATGATAAAAAGTTTTATGGGGGGAGGAAAATAAAAGAAACAACTCAACAACAACCCATGCGTGAAGATCCCACCTCACCCCCACCCCCACCCCAACATTGAGGCAAGCCATTTCCCTCAAAAACCTGACTTAGATGAGGTAATAAATTTTATAATAATTGTTTCTGTGAAATGTGAATCACATAGAAACTAATACCTTTCCTTTAATAATATTCTACCGGGTGAAAATGATTGTGATTTATATCTATCAACTCACACCTATCACCTTGTAGCGAGGGAAATAGTGTTCAATATGCAGAACAACATGCTACACAATAGACAACTTCCAACAGATCATGTCAGAGTGTCGATTAACATAGATAATGAGCAGAGTGCTGAGCTACCTATTCCAAATGATGATGACGACATTCATATAGTCGAACAAGAAGTTGGAACCTTCATCGCATAACCGTCAATTCTTGTAAAAACATGTCAAAAAGGAGGTATCCATTTCCAATTTATTTTTCAAGATAAACCTTCAACATTTAATGAAAAAAGGCCTAAACCGATGAATGTTATTATAGAAAAACAAAGAGAAGGGGTGAAATAAATTATCATCTCAAAACTATCTCAAGTATCAACCAACCGATTGAAATGATCTACTGAGAGCACCTTAACCTCACCTATTCTATATCCATAGTTAATATCATTGTAGGCTCATGTGGATACAAAGTTGGTAGATGGAAATTCTCACACAGTTGATTTTAAAAAAAATATGTATGGAGAGGAAAAATAAGATTTCATTAGTGCTGAAAATGTAAATGAAATCCTCAAGTATGAATGGCTAGGTGCCTCAATTGTAAATGTATACATGAGTTATGTTTTCATGATTTGATTTTACAAAAGCTGATATACTATGATAATTATGACTAAATACATTTCATATTTTTCACAGGCATATATATGAAAAAAATTGAAGGGATTTCCCCATGAAAAAAAAGTTGGACTCGTTAGTCCTCACATCACCTCTTCAAAAGAAGAAATAAATTCTGATAAAGAGGCTGAAATAATGTCATCCCTACTCAAATTGTTGGAAAACAAAATTATGGATGACAGACTCTTTTTAATACCAATGATTCAGGTATAAAGCTCTAAAATTTAATCATATCAACTATATTTTCATTTATTTCATTAATTATTCCTTTTTTTGTTTTTAGGTAGCATTGGATGCTGATTGCAGTAAATTTGGATACTCAAAAGATTTATTTTTTGGATTCAATGCATGGATATGAAACAAACCAACCATGCATGATGGCGTTTGTCAATTTGTAATACACTAGATCCAACATTTTTTGAACTAAACATCTAGTTATATAATTTATATTATCTTTTAATGAGGATTCTGTTATGATAGGGTAGTGCACCAATATCATCTACTTCATGGAATGACTCCAGGGCCTAAGGACAAGAACACCTAATGGATCTAAAAATGGGAAAATATCCTAGAATATATAATAATATTGAACTATACAAACACATCAAAACAAATTACTTATTTTTCTCGATGGTTATGCAGTTTCCAAAAAAAACAGAATGGATTGTGGTTATTATGTTTGTAAATTTATGAATGAGATCGTATTTCATTGAAAAACTAGCAACCCTGAAGAGGTATTTTCAAAAATAATTACGAGTTCATTTAAAATAGTTATTAATCCTTTGTGTATTTATATTTTTTCAGTACTACCATGACTGTCGTAAAAACTCATATTCACAAGATGATATAGACGTGTTTAGAAACGAATGGGCAGCATACCTGTAATGACCTGCTTATCCTTATTGTCTTGAGAATACAACAAGTCATTACTTGGCCTTAAGCGACATCCCCATGGCGCCAAAGGCTGGAAATAAATGCCAAAGGGTTTCAAAACAAGTGGGGGACGATTTACCCTTTTAGAACATACCACAGAACCAACAACCATAACCAAAATAATCAACTAAATGATGCATGATAAAAGCTAAGACAACTCAACCATTTATTTTATCATAAACCAACCAAGAGTACCATAGCAGAAACCAACACTAAATCAGAGTAAACAGCGGAAAGAAAAACTAAAAGACTACAAGATGACAACCCAATTCCATGATCTACAAGCTCCAAGATCCAACATCATGAGCCAACCCATGTATCATGAAGTAGTGCTATAAACATATGACACTTTACCTTTTCCAACATCCCGGTATATGACATCTTCAAAAGCACCAACGTGCCAAATTAGGGGTTGAGTAATGAAACTCAGTATTTTTTCCCCGATGGCATCCCAACCCATGACTCTAGGATAAAACATGCTAGCACACTTAAAAGGGGTTTTAACCATTCTTTCACAAAAGATAAACAAACCATTTCAATCAAGGAAAAAAATTTGAAACTAATCCTTCAAGTTCTAAGAAAGAGGAATCGGGAGTGAAGCCACCTACCTCAACAAATTAGGTGAAACCAACCAACGGACGAAGAAATCCAACAAAACCGAGTCAACTACCCCCTGAAACCTCCTTAAATTCCTTCACCTAGTACCAACAAAACCAAAACCCAACTTAAAAGTCATCCACTACCTTAGATATACCCACCTTGGGCGTATATATAAGTATCCATCAAGAGGGAAGAAGGAGATCTAAGAAAACTAAAGGAAACAAGACTTACCTCGATCAACCGGCCTCTAAACGCCAAGGCAAACCTCCAGATCACTTCCAAAATGCCTAGTAAGTGTTCTCCCACCTTCACCAGAGAGAAATCCTGAGTTAGGTCCATTTAGGAGAAAAAAAAAGTGGGTTTAATGATAAAACGGATTAGATCCTTAAAAATAGGATCTAAGTTGACCCCGTGCACGGTTAGTCCGCACGGCTAGGCAAATCGTGCGCTAACCGTGCGGTAGTCACTGCTTGGAAGGGGTGCTCGCACGACCTCCTTTCACGGTTTTCCCAAACCATGTGCACACTGTGCAGTATCCTATGTCCAAAGTGACCACCACCTGTACAGCTTCCGCACGGTTTCGGCAACCCGTGCAAAGCCCGTGCGTCACCACTTTTTTCCCTTTAACACTTTAAAAGTCTCCAAACTTTCCCAACCATTTCTCATATGCTTTATGTACTTAAAAAACATAAAACAAGGGTTACTTACCAGAAATTGGGGGTACTACATTCTCCCCACCATTGCCCTTTTTTTCCCTAGAAAGTAGAAAACCATTGCTTGCCCGAAAGAGTTCTGGCCACTACTCTTTCATTTCTTTCTCGCATTTTCAAGTCTCTTCCTGAAGCTGACCATGTTGCCACAAAACCCGCACTAGACTGATGCTTTTTCCACACAAGAATTTATCCTTCTTATCCAAAATCCGCACCAGAATATGTACCAATGAAGCATCCAGCTTTAGGTCAACATGATCCCATCTGAACACATGGCCAGGATCGGGTTGATACTTCTTCAACTAAGATACATGGAACACATTATGCACTGCACTGAACCATTGTGGTAATGCCAACTGATACGCCACCTCGCCAACCCGTTCCAGTATCTCAAAAGGGCCTATATATCAAGGAGATAATTTTCCCTACTTCCCAAAACGATGATGTCCGAGCCTTGGAGAGATTCTCAAAAATAAATGATCACTCGCCGCAAACGACAATGGTCTTCGGTGATGATCCGCATAAGATTTCTGACAACTCTGTGCCGTCTCCATCATCTTTTATATCAATTGAATCTTCTCCATTGTTTCTTGGACAAGGCTTGGCCCAACTAGTGAAGTCTCACCTGTTTCCACCCAACAAAGTGGAGAACGACAAGGATGCCCATACAATGCTTCAAATGGAGCCATGTGTATCGAGGCCTGATAACTGTTGTTATATGATAACTCCACTAAAGGCATGCGCTCTTACCACGAGCCACCAAAATCCATTACACAAGCCCTCAACATGTCTTCCAACATCTGTATCATCCTTTCGGATTGTCCATCTGTCTGAGGATGATACACCGTACTCATATTCAACCGAGTTCCCAGGACTTTCTGTAAGGATCTCTAGAAACGAGATGTGAACCTCAGATCTCTGTCTAACACGATTGAAACTGGTATTCCATGTCTCTTTACCACTTCCCAGATTTAGATTTTGGACAGATCCCCCACCGTATTAGATTTACAAATAGGGATGAAATGGGCCGACTTGGTAAGATGATCCACTATCACCCATATGGCATCGTGCTTCAGAACCATTCTTGGGAGACCTGTAATGAAATCCATAGCTATCTGTTCCCATTTCCACAATGGAATTGGTAGAGAATGTAACATACCTGCTGGCCGCTGATGTTCTGCTTTAACTTACTGACACATTAAACACCTTGAAACAAATTCATCTACCTTCCATTTCATGCCGCTCCTCAAAAATTATGCATTTATCTCCTTATACATCTTCTGTATTCTTGGATGAACAACACATCTATAATGGTGGTAAGCATTAAGGAGTTTTTCCTGAGCAGTTAAAGGTACAACCATCTGATCTCGAAACCGAAAAACTGAACTCCCATCCAGCTTTTATCCCTCAATGGTCTCCCCACCATTGAGTTTTGAACTCATTGCAACACAGTCTACATCAAATTCCTGTGCCTCCTTTACTATCTCCACCAAATCAGGAACAAGCGCAACTGGAAAGAAAACCGCAACATCAACTCAGTATTCACATTCCATACACATGTCGGTTAGGACCGACATCAACTGCCACTCATTTGAAGATTCTTGCGCCAACTGAGCATATGACTTTCTGCTTAATGCATCGGCCACCGAATTTCCCTTACCCGATGTATACATCAAGTCAAATTTGAATATTTGAAGATACTCCATCCATCTCCTTTTCCTCAGATTCAAATCTCGTTGTGAGAAAATATGCTTCAAACTCTTATGATCCGTAAACAAAGTGAATTTCTCATGATGCCAAGTCTTCAAGGCATGGAAAACTTCAGCTAACTCCAAATCATGTGTTGGGTATTTCTTTTCATGCACTCTCAACTATCTTGAGCCATAAGAAACAACATGGTCTCCTTGTATGAGAACACATCCCAACCCAGATCCTGAAGCATCACAATACACCACGTACCCCTGTCCTAATTTCGGTAAAATCAAGATGGGTGCTGATGTAAGGAAAACTTTAAATTCTTGAAAAGATCTCTGACATTCCTCAGTCCATTTAAATGCATTGTTCTTCTTTTTCAATGTTGTCATAGGAGAAGCTAGTCATGATAAGTCACACACAAAGCGTCGGTAATAACCAGCTAGACCAAGAAAACTTCGTATTTCAAAGACATTCTTCAGTGGTTGCCAAGAAAGAACAGATTCTATCCTTTCTGGATCCACTGAAACACCTTTCCTAGAAACAACATGGCCCAGAAAGTGTACCTCTTGTATCCAAAAATCACACTTTGATAATTTTTCATACAACTGAAGGTCTCTCAATATTTCCAACACTATCGCCAAGTGTTGCTCATGCTCGGTCCTTGTTCTTGAATACACCAATATGTCGTCCACAAACACCACAACAAAAGAATCCATATATTGCTGAAATATCTGATTCATCAATTCCATAAAGATTGTTGGTGCATTCGTAAGACCAAAAGGCATGACTACATATTCATAGTGGCCATATCTATTTCTAAAGGATGTCTTCAGAATATCCTCCTTCCGAACTCGCAACTGGTGATATATTGACCGCAAGTCAATCTTAGAGAACCACTGAGCTCCCCTCAATTGATCAAACATGTCATCAATTCATGGAAGTGGATATCTATTCTTTATCATAACTTAGTTAAGTTTATGATAATCCACACATAGCCTCAAAGTTCCATCTTCTTTCTTTACAAACAAAACTGGTGCTACCCACGAAGACACGCTTGACCGAATAAAACCTTTGTTTTCTAGTTCTTCCAACTGAACTTTCAATTCCTTTAACTCCATTGGTGCCATCCTATAAGATGGAAGTGAGATAGGACTGGTCCCTAGAAGGAGATCAATCGTAAACTCCACTTCTCTTATAGGTGGTAACCCTAAGAAGTTTTTAGGAAAAACATCAGGAAATTGATCCGCAACTACTGGAAAACTATTATTCGCAATCTCGTCCATCAATTCCAAGTTTAATGAAGCCAACTGGTAAGAGATCGTTGCCACTACTGGTTCCAACAAGCCCGTTGCACCTGCCTTCACCACTCTTTCTTCTCTAAAGAGATGCTCGACACCATCCTCAGCCGCGAAACTAACTGTTCTACTATAACAGTCGATGTGAGCCCTAAACTCTGTCAACCAATCCATACCCAGGATTATATCATAGACATCCATCTCCAGCATAAAGAAATCCCATTTTAGCTCAACTCCATCAACAGTTATAGAACATGCTCTACACATGAAGGATCTACATTTTCTTTCACCGAGAGGAGTTGGAAGTTTTATCACAGAAGGCATCATTTCAAGTTTTATGTTCAGAAAATCAGCAATACGAGAAGCAAGAAATGAATGTGATTCACTAGTATCGAACAACACATGTATGAGGGTAGAATTCAAAAGAATCGTACCTCTCACCGTAGATGGTCCAAACTGGTCATCCACAATCACCTGTTCCACTCCATACAATTTCTTTGTTGCTGCACTTTTCTCCTTATTGCCTTGTTGAGATTCCCCTTCCCGAGGAGTCATGGTATTCCTGGAATCACCATAGCTAGCTCTATTCTACTGGCGAGACTAATTTTGCATTCATCTCCCTATCGAAGCATAAGATACGTGCGACACCCGAGAAGTGTCACGAACACCCGACCGTGGAGCACTGCGACAATATCGCTGATGATTCTCCATATTGTTGCAATTGTGGCATGCTCTCAGTGGTGTTGTATGTTCTCATTTCATGTGATCAATCGAGCCACATTGAAAACACCCGGCTTTCATTATGGGTCGTGGAGGAAGATTCATTGATCCAGCCGTCTGATTCTAATTCGTACTCCCACCTTGGAAGTAGGTGTCCCTCTCCCACTTGTTCCCAGCATTAGAGTTTCCACCCATTCCTGTGGGTATCATCATAATTCCTCCTCCAATAACTCATTATATGTATCTTTCTACTACTGTTTCTATGTTTACCATCTCTGTATAATCCGTAATACAGAGCACATCTATCTTTCAGTGAATCTCCTGTCGCAACCCTGATTCAAAGATGCATGCCTTCAGCGATGCACTTTCAGTAACTTCTGGTGCAAAACGCACAAAATTTATGAATTTAACCGCATACTCCATGATAGAGAGATTCTCCTGCTTCATGCTGAAAAAGTCCATCTTAATCTGGATCTTGAACGTGTAAGGATAGAATTGTTTATTGAACAATTCCTCAAATTCCTCCCAGCCCAGGCCTTGATCCACCTTAGCCTGCACCACTAGCTCCCACCATTTTCGTGCAAGATCCTCCAGCATATACGTCGCCAAATTTACTTTCAGTTCTACTAGTGTGCCGATGAAATTGAAGATACGATTCATCCTACTCAGCCACACCTACGCCCTTTCTAGTTTAGAATCACCCCGAAAGATGGGTGGATTCTGCTTCTGGAACTCGATAGAATGGTCTACATGCCTTGAACCATCCCTCAAATTCCCCATGTCTACAACCTAAAATGCTTGAACTATACTTTGGACTAGCTGCTGGTTCACCTGTGGCTCAGGTGCGACCACATTCTCCATAGCCTCTTCCGTTTGGTTTCTACGACGCCTAACAGGTGCCATTTTCTATACAAACAATGCACACCGTTAGTCTCACTTCCTATCAACTAAAGGCTTAGCATTTCAATTTCTATCACATCACTATCACAACATTGATTTCCAACCATCAAGCTTTTCCACATTTACCCATTTCTAAAAAAAATCTTTTCTTTCTTTTGAAAATCAATTTATTTTCAAAATACATCAACCATTCTCTTCTCAAAATCTTTCATTTGAGAACAAGTTTAAAATTTTCATAAATCATGCTTTTTCATCAAACCATAATCCATTTCTCAAAATGATATATGCACTCCTAGTGGGAAGTCATTCCTCTAATGCATGTCATGCTCATCTCATTGGCTAAACCCATGACAATGAGATTTTTTATCCTATAAGTGTCTCCAAAACACATATGTACCCAACTCCCTAGTAACTTGAAGTCCAGCATAAAAAGGTTATTTATGTCTTTTTATGCTCTACATTCCAAGTTCCGACAATCCTACTCCTTCCTAAGATGACCACCCAAGGAATTGACACGTAAGAATTTAACGCCAAGACCAACAAAAACTGATGACTACTTGTTCCACAAAGAAAGGAACAAGTTGATTGCATTTATACCCCAAGGACCGAACAAACTGATACCATTTGTAATGACCCTCTTATCCTTATTGGCTTGAAAATAAAACAAGTCATTACTTGTCATTAAGTGACATCCCCAAGGTGCCAAAGGCTGGTAATAAATGCCGAAGGGTTTCGAAACAAGTGGGGGACGATTTACCCTTTTAGAACATACCACAGAACCAACAACCATAACCAAACTGATCAACTAAATGATGCATGATAAAAGCTAAGACAACTCATCCATTTATTTTATCATAAACCAACCATGAGTACCACAGCAGAAACCAACACTAAATCAGAGTTGTCACGACCCGCCCTCAGGGTCCGTGCCGTGACTACCCCAAGCCCGCCTTCCATAGGCCAGGGGCTGGCGACTAGCACCAAGGCGTAAATCCCGGTAAAAAGGGAAGGCATTGCCTTTGAAAAGTAACAAACACCACAGAGTAAGCAAGCAGAAAGTAAACACTAAACAAAGCATAGTACAACTGAAAGTGCGGAAAAGTAAATGGGCCAGAATACAAACCCAAACTAAAAGTAAAGTACAACTCGAAAGGGAAAACAGCAACTGAAAAGTAAAAGCCGCTACACCGAGCTGTCCACTGGAAATCCCACCTGAAGGGTGGGTACAGATAGCTCCTCTGCTCCACGGGTCCCACCGTCCGCTCCGTGCACGTCCCGCCCAGTGGTCCACCTCCGGGTACCGTCCCGCTCTGCAAGCCTCAGCTAAGGTCAACGCTGTCCGTCGTCTGCAACCAACACAACGTAGTGCGGGCAAAGCCCGTGCAGGGGTGAGTATAAGCTACTCAGTAGGGACCCCGAGACCCCTGAAGGTCTCTCAAATCCACAAAGGATAAACCACGAAGAAAAGTAACAATCACGAAGTAATAACCGACACTGCTTAGGTATATGCCCATACATATACCTAAGTCATCAATTCAAATACGCTCTAACCTCCGAGCCCAAGTACAACTCAGTCCACACAGGAAAGTAAACGTATTCCACACAGGAAAGCAAAACGTAATCCACACAGGATTGCACAACACAATCCACACAGGAAAGTAATAGGATTCAGCTCACACAGGTATACTTCTTCAGAGGACGATAAAGATGATCACTGATCCATCTAAGTCGTCGGACCCACGAAGGATCGATAGGTAACTAACCCCCGCAATGACCCACACAGGATCGGGCCCACACAGGACCTGTAGGCGCTGGCTCACACAGAACCGCTGAGCGCAAGGACCCACACAGGATCGGGCCCACACAAGACCTGTAGCACTGATCCACGTAGGATCGCTGAGTGCTGAAGTCGTCGTCGTCGAATCCACACAGGATCTCTGTACTGTCGTCGTCGCAGTCACAGTAGCAGTAGTAGTCGTAGCAGTAGAACAGTCGCAGCCAGCACTAGGGTTCCCGCACATAGCAAGCTCGTTCGGAGGGTCCGCTCCACGAGCCGAGAGGCTGATACATCAACTGTCACGAAGACCAGAGTTGATGTATCCAAAAGTTCCGTATCGTCAACAGGAACTCAACGCAACAGACGGCGCGTCGATCGGACGCCCGGTCTGAGAGTTATTGGCATTTTCGTCTCCGGGGCCCGGTTGGTTTTTAAGGCAAAACCAACTCGACCGTACTCCACCTGCGTCCAAACCTCGGGCGGAGTATGCCAAAAGATTCGTCTCACTAAGAGGGACACAACACAGCTGACGGCACGTCAATCGGACGTCCGTAGCTCAAGATATGAGCGTTTCCGCTCCGAAGGCCCGGTTGGTTTCGTGAACGAACCAACCCGGCCGAACTCAAAGTAAACCGAAACCTTGAGTGCGATATACCGAAACGACCGTCTCGATCCAAGGATCGCGTTGCCGCAGACGGTTCGTCATTCGGAGGTCCGAGGCTCAAGATATGGCCAAAAGATCGGAACTGGTTCGAAACGGGGGGGTCCGGGTCCGGGCCGACCCGGCCCGACCCCCCCCTGGGGCGGCCCGGCCGGACGGCCGGCCGGCGGCGCGGCGGCGCGGCGGCCGCGGCGGCCTGGCGCCTGGCGCCGCACGAGGTGGGCACGCGGGGGGCTAAGCCCCCGCTGATTGAGAGGCGGCGCGACCTTTGTGCCGCGCCTTTGCAACAAAACGGCCCCCACGTGGGGGCCGGTTTTGGAGAAGTAAACCGGGGGGTTGCTGCCCCCCCTTCATGGAACCGCCCCCCTCTTAAAGAGGGGGGGTTTTATACGCTGGCCGGCCGGTTTTCTCCAACGGGACCGGAAATTCCGGTCCCCTCTTCGACTTCCGACGCCGGCGGCCCGGCCGCCGGTCTTCTCATCCTGCCGCGGCCCGGAACCGGCCGCGGTCTCCTCGTCCCGCCGCGGCCCGGAACCGGCCGCGGTGTTCGTCGTCCGGCACGGTGCGACGACACCGCGCCCCTTCGCCGTGCCTTGATTCCTTTTAACGTGGCGCGACAGCGTCGCGTTCTTGAAGATTCTTCCTCGGCGTGGCGCGACGGCGCCGCGCAAAATATTTGCACGATTATCCGCGTGGTGCGACGGTACCACGCCACTTGCTTCCACCCGCAAGAATAAACAAGAACGATGGAGGGGGTTCGGCCGTGTTCGTGAGGTCCGGCCCCCTCACGTTAAAATAATAACGCAACTTTAAATAATTCAAAGCCACACGTTAGACTTGCTAAATTCACGATCAAGAATAAAATAATTAAATCAAAAAGAAATCAACAACCCCTACCTTGGTATAAGGTTCGAAGATTTGTCTACGTTCCGCGGAAGACGACGTCGCGGAGGTCGGGCGTCGCGGTCGTCGTTCGTCAAATCCGTTGACGAAGGGATGCGTCCGATGCGATACGTCGTTGGCGAAACTTCTCAAGTCGACGAAGGAAAACCGAGGAGGAAGCGGTGTCTCCCTTTCTTTGACGTGGAGAGAAGATAGAACGGCGTGTCGGTGTTCTTCGCGTTCTTCAAGGAGGAAGATGAAGTTCTTCAAAGTGTAGAACTCTTCTTGTCTCAAATCTCCACACAACACAGCAACTCCCAAAATAAAATAAGCTACACCTTATTTTATTTTCACTTTGCCAACCTTTCAAAATTCAAAAGTTGAATTCATTACATTAATTAAAATCTAGAGTTGTCAAAAAATTAAATGAAGAGATAAGTTGGCAAGAATTAATGTAGGGGAGAGCCACATAATTTAAGAGGGGGTTTAGAGGGGTTAGGGAATTTGAAAAGGTGGGGGATCGTGTGGGCCCCACCTCCCTCATAACCACACATGGGAAGTTGGGTGGTTGTGGGCCCCACCAACAACTTCCCATGAGAGAGTCTAACCACCAAGAATAAAATAAAATTCACACATAATTTTATTTTACTTATCTTTTAATCCCCAAAACTAACTTTCAACCCGCAACAAACGCAACTTCCGAAAAGGTCTCAATTAGCGAATTTCGGCGTTGCGAGTTCATCGGTGCCCTCGGATTTCAATTCCGAGCACCGGATCAAAAGTTAGGAAAAACCCGCTCGTTCGTTCACTGAACGTACCCGAGCCAAACTTCGGAAATTGATTCCGGGCACTCCGGGCCTCGGAATCAGGTGCCGTCTGAAACCGCGCTCTTGTAAAATTCTAAAGAAAATTAAGAAAAAAATTTCCCTTGAATTTTACGGGTCTTTACATTACTCCCACCTCAGGGATTTACGTCCCCGTAAAGATACATCAAAAACTAGGGAAAAAAATGAGGGTACTGAGCACGCATCTGAGCCTCCCGCTCCCATGTGCTCTCCTGGAGATTCCCGTGCTGCCATCTGATGCGCACAAGAGGAATCGATCGCCCACGCAGGACCCGCTCCTGTCGATCCTCTATCTCCACCGGGACCTCTGCAAAAGTTGCCCCATCGTCAACGTCAAGCTCCCCATGATCAATGATGTGCGTCGGGTCGTGCACGTATCTCCTCAACTGGGATACGTGGAAGATGTCGTGCACCCGGTGCAACTGAGGTGGTAGAGCCAGGCGATAAGCCACCTCACCAATCCTGCTGAGAATCTGGAAGGGTCCGATGAAGCGTGGAGATAAATTGCCGCCTCGGCCAAATCTCCGAATACCACGTCGAGGTGAGACCCGCAAGAAGACGTGGTCGCCATCCTCGAACTCCAGTGGCCTCCGCCTCCTGTCAGCATATGACTTCTGCCGGCTCTGAGCTGTCCTCATCCGCTCCTGGATGACCTGGACCTTCTCTGTCGTGGCCTGGACCATCTCCAGTCCCACGAGTGCTGACTCCCCAGGGTCTGTCCAGCACAAAGGAGATCTACATGGTCGGCCGTACAACGCCTCGTGCGGTGCCATCCCGATGGTGGAGTGGTAGCTGTTGTTGTACGAAAACTCCACCAAGGGTAGGTGGTCCTCCCAGCTACGACCAAAGTCGAGGACACATGCGCAGAGCATGTCCTCGAGTGTCTGAATGGTCCTCTCCGTCTGACCATCCGTCTGAGGGTGAAAAGCGGTGCTAAGACGTAGCTGCGTCCCGAACGCCTCCTGTAATCCCTTCAAAAGTCGGGAAGTAAAGCGAGCATCTCGATCGGATATGATAGATGATGGCACGCCGTGGAGCCGCACAATCTCCTGAACGTAGAGACGTCCCAAGCTCTCTACTGAGCCCTGCTCTCTGATGGGTAAGAAGTGTGCCGACTTGGTGAGTCGGTCAACAATCACCCAGATGGAGTCGTGACCTCTGGAAGTGCGTGGAAGTCCAGTCACGAAGTCCATAGATATGCCGTCCCACTTCCACTCCGGAACCTCCAAGGGCTGTACCAAGCCTGCTGGTACCTGATGCTCTGCCTTTACCTGCTGACAGGTGAGGCATCGAGAAACGAACTCTGCTACAGCCTTCTTCATGCCCGGCCACCAGTGCTGTCATCTGAGGTCCTGGTACATCTTCGCCACTCCAGGATGTACCGCTAAAGGAGAAGTGTGAAACTCTCTCAGTACTTCCTCTCGCAAAGCAACTGGTACCATGGTACGTCCTCTGAAAAGGATGTCGTGCTCTGCTCCAAGGGAGAAACCATCAGGTGCCTGTCCCGAGGATATCTGTGCACGCTGTGTCTCACAGTCAGCGTCCTCACGCTGTGCCTCTCTGACCCGCTGCAGTAGTGGAGGAGTGACTGTGAGAGACTGAAGAAAGGCTGCTCCATCTCTATCCACGAAGGATATCTGCAAAGAGGCTAGCTGCTCCGTCGCCTCCTCAAGTAGCTGAATGCCCGTCCTCCTGCTGAGGGCATCGGCTACTACGTTCCCCTTACCAGGAGTATAGACTATCTCAAAGTCATAGTCCTGGAGGAACTCGAGCCATCGCCGCTGTCTCAGGTTCAGGTCCTTCTGCGAGAAGATATACCTGAGACTCTGATGATCAGAAAAGACTGTAAAGCGCTCGCCCATCAGATAGTGTCGCCATGTCTTCAGAGCGAAGACCACTGCTGCTAACTCCAGGTCATGGGTAGCGTAGTTCTGCTCATGCAGCCTCAACTAACGTGATCCATAGGCGATCACGGCCCGCTCCTGCATCAGAACACATCCGAGTCCGGTCCCTGATGCATCGCAGTAGACTACGTACCCTACTCCCTCCTCAGGCAACCTCAAGATAGGTGCGCAGGTCAATCTCTGTCTCAGCTCCTGGAAGCTCTGCTGACATCTGTCTGACCACACGAAGGGTTTCCCCTTCTTCTTCAAAGCTGTGAGTGATGCTGCAACTCTAGAGAAGTCTGGCACGAATCTCCGATAGTATCCAGCTAGTCCCAAGAAACTCCGAACCTCAGTCACGCTCCTGGGTGGCTCCCAAGCTAACACAACCTCAATCTTCATGGGATCCACTGAAACTCCCGCCTCAGAGATAACATGTCCCAAAAAGTGGACCTCACGTATCCAGAACTGGCACTTCGAGAGCTTACCATAAAGCTGGTTCTCTCGGAGTGTGTCAAGAACAACTCGCAAGTGATAGGCGTGCTCCTCCTCTGTCGTAGAGTAAATCAGAATGTCGTCGATGAAGACCACGACAAACCGATCGAGGTATGGCTGAAAGATCCTGTTCATGAGATCCATGAACACTGTTGGGGAATTGGTTACACCGAAAGGCATAACCAAGAACTCATAGTGGCCATACCGACATCTGAAGGCTGTCTTCTGCACATCCTCGTCTCTGACTCTGAGCTGATGATAGCATGACCTGAGGTCTATCTTCGAGAACCACCGTGCTCCCTTGAGCTGATCAAAGAGGTCATCAATCATCGGTAGCGGATACTTGTTCCTCACTGTCACCTGGTTCAGGCGACGATAGTCAACACAAAGTCGCAAGCTCCCGTCCGCCTTCTTGGCGAACAATATCGGGGAAGCCCAGGGTGAAACACTGGGTCGGATGAACCCCTTGCCCTGCAAGTCCTCCAACTGTACCCGTAGCTCCCAAAGCTCGGCGGGGGCCATCCGATATGCTGGAGTGGATATCGGGGCTGTCCCGGGGTACAAGTCAATATAAAAGTCTACCTCTCTGCGAGGAGGTAGCCCTGGAACGTCGTCGGGAAAAACGTCCGCAAACTGATCCACCACTGCAGGAAAACCAGGACTCCGCACGTCAACTGCTCCAAGGATAAGGCTAGCCAACTGATGAGTGATGGGCTGTCCTATCCTCCACGGATGTCCATCCTGTGCTGCTAAGGCTCCCTTCTCGCCGGTGAAGGTGAACCTTCTCCCGTCGGTGCGTACACATCGCACCTTGTGCCTAAAACAGTCAATCTGTGCATGGACCGTAGATAGCCAATCCATGCCCAAGATGACGTCATAAGGCCTCGACGCTGCTACAAGAAGATCCTAGCCGAAGCTCTCGCCTCCTAGAGTAAGCTCACACTGCCGGCACCAGTGCGTAATCGTCGAGTCTGCTCCCGTAGGAGTCTCTAGCCGTAAGGATCGAGCCAACGGCTCTGTCGGAATCTCCGAGCTCCGAACAAGGGCAGCGGCTATGAAAGAGTGACTCGCTCCTGTGTCTATAAGAACTGCAGCAAGGGTGGAATAGACACAGATAGTACCTCGAATCATCTCGGGTGCGCCGTGGTCGTAGGCCTCTGCTGCCTAGAGCTGTGCCTGTCGCTGCCCGCCAGCTCCCTGTGGTCGGGGTGGACCTCCTGGTGGTGGTGGTGGCAGAGCCTCAAAGCGTCGCCCTCCACCGGCTGCTCGTCCAGCTCCTCTGCCTCGTACGCCTCCTCCCTACGGACTGCCACGGTCGACCCTCTGCCTCTGCCTCGGTGGTCCATCAACTGACTGCTGCTCCTCGGCACGGCGGGTCGGGCAGTCGCGAGCCATGTGGCCCTGCCCGCCGCACGAGTAGCACTGTCTGCCTCTCGTAAGACTGGCTCCGCGCTGTGTGCCCCGCACTGCTGAGCCAGTGCCCTGAGATCGTCTGTCTGAAGGTCTGGTCTGTCTGGACCCCTGAGTCATCCGTCGACTGCCTGCTGCAGATGACTCTGCCACGTGCCGCCCCGCGGTGGGTCTCTGTGCTGGTGTAGACTCAGCAAGGAAGCTCTCGATCAGAAGGGCCCACTCCAGTACTCCTGTCTGAGTCGGTATGTTGAGGGAGATCAGCGATGCCCTGATCTCGTGTCTCAAACCCTGCTCGAAGGTCCGGGCCCAGAAGAATGGGTCCCGTACCATGTCGGTCGAGTAGCGCGAGAGATCGGTAAATCTCGCCGAGTACTGAGCGACCGTCATGCTGCCCTACCGCAGCTGTAGAAGCTCCTGGATACGCACCGCACGAAGGGTGGCTGGGACGAACTCTGAGCGGAAAAGGCTCTCAAAGTCCGTCCAAAGAAGAGATGCCTCATCGTGCACCTGGAGCATCAAGCTCCACCATCGTCCTGCTGCTGCGTGTAGTAGGCTCGCAGCGAGGATCACCATGAGGTCTGCTGGTGTCCTCACTAGCCTAAACACTCGAACCACTGCCTCCAGCCAGTCCTCTGCTGCCTGGGGATCTGTCTCCCCGCGAAACCTGGGCGGTCGCTGGCGCTGAAACTCATGCAGTGCGCTGAGGCGACGTGCATCGTCAGCGGCTGCTGCTGGAAGCATCGGGGGCTCGGCGGGTAAAGCTACCGCCGGTGCCACTACTGGCAAAGGGCCCTGCACCGAGGCCTCGTCGCTCGGTGGGCTGTCGTCTCGCTCGACTCTCGGAACCCTAGCTAGCTGTCGTCGTGGGGCCATCCTGAAAAGGAAACAGGTGCGCCACGGTTAGAACAGTATACCTGGTGAGCTGATATAAGTAATCACAAAGAAAACTTTGAAACACACACGCAAACAATGTTTTCGTGCATTAAGTCGGAAATCAGAATTCAGGGTCCTGGTGTACGGATACGTCGGCCGCCGCACCAACACTGGACTCCCTGGACTGATAACCACACTCAATACGCTAAACATTATTGCTTCACATAGAAAAGATCAGAGTTCGCGGTAGAACCGATATCCTCTGATACCAATTTGTCACGACCTGCCCTCGGGGTCCGTGCCGTGACTACCCCAAGCCCGCCTTCCATAGGCCAGGGGCTGGCGACTAGCACCAAGGCGTAAATCCTGGTAAAAAGGGAAGGCATTGCCTTTGAAAAGTAACAAACACCACAGAGTAAGCAAGCGGAAAGTAAACACTAAACAAAGCAGAGTACAACTGAAAGTGCGGAAAAGTAAATGGGCCAGAATACAAACCCAAACTAAAAGTAAAGTACAACTCGAAAGGGAAAACAGCAACTGAAAAGTAAAAGCCGCTACACCGAGCTGTCCACTGGAAATCCCACCTGAAGGGTGGGTACAGATAGCTCCTCTGCTCCACGGGTCCCGCCGTCCGCTCCGTGCACGTCCCGCCCAGTGGTCCACCTCCGGGTACCGTCCCGCTCTGCAAGCCTCAGCTAAGGTCAACGCTGTCCGTCGTCTGCAACCAACACAACGTAGTGCGGGAAAAGCCCGTGCAGGGGTGAGTATAAGCTACTCAGTAGGGACCCCGAGACCCCTGAAGGTCTCTCAAATCCACAAAGGATAAACCACGAAGAAAAGTAACAATCACGAAGTAATAACCGACACTGCTTAGGTATATGCCCATACATATACCTAAGTCATCAATTCAAATACGCTCTAACCTCCGAGCCCAAGTACAACTCAGTCCACATAGGAAAGTAAACGTATTCCACACAGGAAAGCAAAACGTAATCCACATAGGATTGCACAACACAATCCACACAGGAAAGCAATAGGATTCAGCTCACACAGGTATACTTCTTCAGAGGACGATAAAGATGATCACTGATCCATCTAAGTCGTCGGACCCACGAAGGATCGATAGGTAACTAACCCCCGCAATGACCCACACAGGATCGGGCCCACACAGGACTTGTAGGCGCTGGCTCACACAGAACCGCTGAGCGCAAGGACCCACACAGGATTGGGCCCACACAGGACCTGTAGTACTGATCCACGTAGGATCGCTGAGTGCTGAAGTCGTCGTCGTCGAATCCACACAGGATCTCTGTACTGTCGTCGTCGCAATCACAGTAGCAGTAGTAGTCGTAGCAGTAGAACAGTCGCAGCCAGCACTAGGGTTCCCGCACATAGCAAGCTCGTTCGGAGGGTCCGCTCCACGAGCCGAGAGGCTGATACATCAACTGTCACGAAGACCAGAGTTGATGTATCCAAAAGTTCCGTATCGTCAACAGGAACTCAACGCAACAGACGGCGCGTCGATCGGACGCCCGGTCTGAGAGTTATTGGCATTTTCGTCTCCGGGGCCCGGTTGGTTTTTAAGGCAAAACCAACTCGACCGTACTCCACCTGCGTCCAAACCTCGGGCGGAGTATGCCAAAAGATTCGTCTCACTAAGAGGGACACAACACAGCTGACGGCACATCAATCGGACATCCGTAGCTCAAGATATGAGCGTTTCCGCTCCGAAGGCCCGGTTGGTTTCGTGAACGAACCAACCCGGCCGAACTCAAAGTAAACCGAAACCTTGAGTGCGATATACCGAAACGACCGTCTCAATCCAAGGATCGCGTTGCCGCAGACGGTTCATCATTCGGAGGTCCGAGGCTCAAGATATGGCCAAAAGACCGGAACTGGTTCGAAACGGGGGGGTCCGGGTCCGGGCCGACCCGGCCCGACCCCCCCCCTGGGGCGGCCCGGCCAGACGGCCGGCCGGCGGTGCGGCGGCCGCGGCGGCCGCGGCGGCCTGGCGCCTGGCGCCGCACGAGGTGGGCACGCGGGGGGCTAAGCCCCCGCTGATTGAGAGGCGGCGCGGCCTTTGTGCCGCGCCTTTGCAACAAAACGGCCCCCACGTGGGGGCCGGTTTTGGAGAAGTAAACCGGGGGGCTGCTGCCCCCCCTTCATGGAACCGCCCCCCTCTTAAAGAGGGGGGGTTTTATACGCTGGCCGGGGGATTAATTCCCCCGGTTTAACGTCATCCGGCCGGCCAGCTGGCCGACCGGTTTTCTCCAACGGGACCGGAAATTCCGGTCCCCTCTTCGGCTTCCGACACCGGCGGCCCGGCCGCCGGTCTTCTCATCCCGCTGCGGCCCGGAACCGGCCGCGGTCTCCTCGTCCCGCCGCGTCCCGGAACCGGCCGCGGTGTTCGTCGTCCGGCACGGTGCGACGGCACCGCGCCCCTTCGTCGTGCCTTGATTCCTTTTAACGTGGCGCGACGACGTCGCGTTCTTGAAGATTCTTCCTCGGCGTGGCGCGACGGCGCCGCGCAAAATATTTTCACGATTATCCGCGTGGTGCGACGGTACCACGCCACTTGCTTCCACCCGCAAGAATAAACAAGAACGATGGAGGGGGTTCGGCCGTGTTCGTGCGGTCCGGCCCCCTCACGTTAAAATAATAACGCAACTTTAAATAATTCAAAGCCACACGTTAGACTTGCTAAATTCACAATCAAGAATAAAATAATTAAACCAAAAAGAAATCAACAACCCCTACCTTGGTATAAGGTTCGAAGATTTGTCTACGTTCCGCGGAAGACGACGTCGCGGAGGTCGGGCGTCGCGGTCGTCGTTCGTCAAATCCGTTGACGAAGGGATGCGTCCGATGCGATACGTCGTTGGAGAAACTTCTCAAGTCGACGAAGGAAAACCGAGGAGGAAGCGGTGTCTCCCTTTCTTTGACGTGGAGAGAAGATAGAACGGCGTGTCGGTGTTCTTCGCGTTCTTCAAGGAGGAAGATGAAGTTCTTCAAAGTGTAGAACTCTTCTTCTCTCAAATCTCCACACAACACAGCAACTCCCAAAATAAAATAAGCTACACCTTATTTTATTTTCACTTTGCCAACCTTTCAAAATTCAAAAGTTGAATTCATTACATTAATTAAAATCTAGAGTTGTCAAAAAATTAAATGAAGAGATAAGTTGGCAAGAATTAATGTAGGGGAGAGCCACATAATTTAAGAGGGGGTTTAGAGGGGTTAGGGAATTTGAAAAGGTGGGGGCTCGTGTGGGCCCCACCTCCCTCATAACCACACATGGGAAGTTGGGTGGTTGTGGGCCCCACCAACAACTTCCCATGAGAGAGTCTAACCACCACGAATAAAATAAAATTCACACACAATTTTATTTTACTTATCTTTTAATCCCCAAAACTAACTTTCAACCCGCAACAAACGCAACTTCCGAAAAGGTCTCAATTAGCAAATTTCGGCGCTGCGAGTTCATCGGTGCCCTCAGATTTCAATTCCGAGCACCGGATCAAAAGTTAGGAAAAACCCGCTCGTTCGTTCACTGAACGTACCCGAGCCAAACTTCGGAAATTGATTCCGGGCACTCCGGGCCTCGGAATCAGGTGCCGTCTGAAACCGCGCTCTTGTAAAATTCTAAAGAAAATTAAGAAAAAAATTTCCCTTGAATTTTACGGGTCTTTACAAGAGTAAACCGCAGAAAGACAAACTAAAATACTAAAAGACGACAACCCAACTCCATGCACCACAAACTCCAAGCTCCAACATCACGAACCAACCCAAGTATCACAAAGTAGGTCTATAAGCATGTGACACTTTACCTTTGCCAACATCTCAGTATATGAAATCTTCAAAAGCACCAACGTGCCAAAGTAGGGGGTGAGTAATGAAACTCAGTAGGTTTTCCTCGATGACTTCCCAACCCATGACTCTAGGATAAAACATGTTAGAACATTTATATAAAAAAATTTATATAAAAAAATTCCAAAACAATTCACAATATATCAAGTTCCATGTCAAAACCATTTTCCAACAAAAAACCATCTTTCTCAAGAAAAGAAACCAAGAAAAGTTTCCAATCAAATTCACATTTCCATTTTGGCACATTCATTCCATTTCAAAAATCTACACAACCAACCATGCATGCAACCTGGACCTCCCTATACTCGTGAGTGGTGAGTTATCCTTCCACTAAGCCGTCACTTAGTGGACTACCTTGATGGGTGTACTTCACACCCTTATCTGTCCCAACATTTTGATGGGGGTACTTCTCACCCTTATCCATCCCAACCTTTTGATCGGGGTACTACTCACCCTTATCCATCCCAATGCATATGAAAACACACCACAACCCATGAAAATCCATGCCAAAACAAAGTGTGTTCAAAACCTTTCAATAAAGCATCAAACATTTTATTGAAAACCATTTCTTTCAAGAAGCAAAACCATAACCAGTTTAAAATCACCATTTTAAATTAACTTCAACAAACACTTTACAAAAACACACAATTTCCATCACCCATCACTTAAATGGGTTTTTAACCATTCTTTCACAAAAGATAAACAAACCATTTCAATCAAGGAAAATAATTTGAAACTAATCCTTCAAGTTCTAAGAAAGAGGAATCGGGAGTGAAGCCACCTACCTCAACAAATTAGGTGAAACCAACCAATGGACGAAGAACGCCAACAAAACCGAGTCAACTACTCCCTGAAACCTCCTTAGATTCCTTCCCCTAGTACCAAACAAACCAAAAAATGACTTAAAAGTTATCCAATACCTTAGATATACCCACCTTGGGTGAAGATCTAAGGATCCATCAAGAGGGAAGAAGGAGATCTAAGAAAACTAAAGGAAACGAGACTTGCCTCGATCAACCGACCTATAAATGCCAAGGAAAGACTCTAGATCACTTCTAAAACACCTGGTAAGTGTTCTCACACCTTCACCAGAGAGAAATCCTGAGTTAGGGACATCTAGGGGAATAAAAAGTGGGTTTAATTATAAAACTGATTAGATCATTAAAAATAGGATCTAAGTTGACCCCGCACACGGTTAGTCCACACGGCTAGGAAAATCGTGCGCTAACCGTGTAGTAGTCACTTCTTGGAAGGGGTACTCTGCACGGCCTCCTCGCACGGTTTTCCCAAACCGTGCACACACTATGCGGTCTCCTCTGTCTAAAGTGACCACCACCTGCACGGCTTCCGCACGGTTTGGGAAACCTGTGCGAAGCCCGTGCGTCACCACTTTTTTCCCTTTAACACTTTAAAAGTCTCAAAACTTTCCCAACCATTTCTCATATGCTTCATGTACTTAAAAAGCATAAAAAAAGGGTTACTTACTAGAAACCTGGGGTACTACAATACCTGATGGAAGATTGTACACAAATAGGATGAAGGTGAATTCCTACTACTTATTTTATCCTTATATGATCATTGATATATCCATTTTTACACTTATTTAGCATATATGATCACCCTTTATTATGTTTTACATACTAAGGTTATGATGAATGGTTTTAGAAATGATTTGTCTTTCTAGTAAATCATAACTTAATGAGAGACTATTATAAACTAGTTCATTATGTTTCCATGTTTCAAAAATCACTAGACCTAAACTATTATGGCATGGATCATTTATATTCTGTATTTTGGTCATTTATGAAGCTGTTTCTACTGATGCAGTGTGTTGGAAGAATATTTATTGTGAACCTCTCACAAATTTAATAACAAAACTAAGGATTCTTCACTACTATTGGTTAACTACCGCTTAGCATAGCATCTAATCTGAACTTCTGATCTGGCGTCCACATGATGCTCTCACCCGACACCATCTCTATGATATTTTCACTCTTCTTTCACTTTTCCTTCTCTTCATGCACCCATTTACCAGGTAAATGGGTGCAGGAAGAGAAGGAAAAGTGAATGTTGACTGATGATATCATAGAGATGGTTTCAGATGAGAGCATCACAGGGACGCCGGATCAGAATTTCAGATCATATGCTATGCTAAGAGATAGTTAACCAACAGTAGTAAAGTGCACAAAGAATCATTAGTTTTGTTATTAGATTATATTTGACCAAAGAAACCATTTGGAAAGATGTACGGGTATTGTTATGATATAATATGTCTATTTTAACGAAAAATTATATAATGAAATGTTGATTTGATTTTCATTATTCCTAACAGGGTTATTTTATTTCAGAATATTTCTATCCATGTGACGTGCCTTTGCAGGAAGAGAATCAATGTTGTGTATGCTCAATCATAAAGGTAATATTGATGTTTTTGCAGTAAAATCATTTTCCATAGATCTTGCATCTCAACAATTGCTCAAATAAACCTGCATCATATATACATATGCATGCCCCTAAAAATCTTGGTGCCTACACACGTCATATAGAACCTACATCACATCAATGCCCAAAGTCATACACACCTCACATACAAATTCCAGAAGAAGAAAAAATGACTTTTTTATAAGGAAGTGAATACCTGAGTGATTCCCTTGGGATTCTATTTTTCTTTTGGTATTATAAGATACTCTTGGTATTTTTTGAAATTTCCTATATATATGAGAGTAATGAGAAATCTATTTCACTAATGAATCAACATTTCATATATCTATGATAACTCTTAGGTTTTTTCTCTACTTCACATAAGCCTCTTCATGTTTCCCATTGAATTCCAATACTGGGATAACTAGAGGAGGAATACATTGACTATAGAGTTCTGTAGAGTATTGTTTCAAGTGGAAATAGAGTTAGAGGTATTTGGGAGTGTGATCACTCCCAAAGGAATCTTCTATGAATAATATCCCATTTAAGTCAAATCACTTATCCAAGAACTTAGTGTGGTGATTCATTCTATCAAATCCAAGACCATTACACACCCCTAGCTTAGAGAATGGTAATTCCTAGCACAATGGTAACTAGTGAAGATAAGGGAAACTAGGATTTCTCTAGTGAAGAGGTAAGATAAGTTTTATCATCACTTTCATATATTCATTGATATTGTTAGGACTATGGTGAACTTTATTTTCTCTTACTACAAAATATAAATTTTTTATTAAGACACTTTAAGGAAAAGTGAGAAACCATCATTCACAAAACATAAGTCACTACGTGCTGAAAGAGATCACAATGTTATTAAAAACCAGAATAAGATTATTTGAATCATCCACTATGTATAATTCTCAGTGAAAAGTACTAACTAGTGTGTCTGGATCCTCCCTGAGAAGTTCTTAGAGGTGGGTAACCATCCTATCCTTTGTCTGAATGAATTCCTCGAGGGTGATTTTGCCTTGATTGAAACTCCGAGCTATTATTCGGTTTTGCTTGTCAATCCATGCTTCCTACTCCTCGACGAAATCAACTTGAAACCTTCTTTCATAAATTTTTAAAATATCCACATTTGAGGTGTTGGGCTGAAGGACATTTTCAATCATTTCTTCCTTGTAGTGGAATATGAGCTTCAGGCACTCCCTATCTCTTCTTCCATCACTTTTGGATCTCTACTTGGATCACCACTTTCCCCATCTTGTAGGTATTTGCTTTCATTGATCCACCTTTCTTGTATGATCTAGTTTCCATTGGTTTGGGCAAGTAAGAATAGTCTTTACGTCCCTTGGGTTTTTCCCTAGACCATAATGCATTTCCTGGGGACATACTTACCTTTTAGTCCCTTCTTCCTTCAAGGGTTGTTAGGACCTTTCCCTTAGAAACGGTCCCAACTGTCCACTGAGAGTTGGCTATAACTATCATCACCTAAATCATCTTCCTCATTATAAAAAACTTGATGTTGAACAAACAGACTATAAAAACAGTTCCTCAACTCAACCCTCAGGCCTTTAGTGGGGGTCCTCGGCCCAAAACAGTTGCTCAGGTCACTGGGGCTCTGCATGTTCTTTCCCATACATGCAGCCTTTAGATAGGATGGGGGTTTTGAATAGAAAATGTTTGTGTACAAGGGGCCCAAGACACTCCCATCATCCTGAATCCCTTTTCTAGGTTGAGACACTTCTATAGATAATCGGTGCACCTCATAAATTCCAAGAGGCTTGTCCACACTCCCATCCTCAAGCCTCCCTTTGTTATGTGGAGGCACTACAGCAGTTAGCAAGGACACCTCCTGCAATATCTTCCCCAGAGGTTTAGCCTCCTCACTGTGAAACATTATTGTAGCATCTATGTGGACCTCCTTCTTTGAGAAACCAAATCTGTATTTGGAACCATGAATTTTTCACATGGAGGCTCAGAAATAGGAGAGCTAATGCATTCCACAATTGAATTAATATTTATATCTGGTTGGAAATCTCCACCTTGAGAGGGAGACTGAGATTCTGAGATCTCCACAACTACATTAAGGTCAGAACCGAAAAAAGATCCATCCCATGAATCCACTACAGCACATTGAAATGCCTCAGTGCTTATAGGGATCCCCACTCCTTTCTTGGACACCCCTGCCTATCTCCTACAAACTTATACTCCCATAAACCTGGAAGTGAGATTGATAAGGAGTATCCAACTTCCCCTCTGTATTTTAGCCACTGCAATAGACCCCCTGAGGGGTTGTCACAAACAACAACCTCACCTGGGACCATATTATTCTTAGCAGAAATCTGGTGTTCAGACCCACGTCTACTTGTCACCGACGAGTGTCCCAAATGCTTGAAACCAAAATAGAAGTCATCCCACGACTCATACACGACCTGCTATCTACACTGGTATTCTTCTCCTATGGTAATCCAAACAAACACAAGAGGCTTCCTCGAGGCATCCACTTCCACGTACACATGGGGATTAATAGGATGGCACACAGCAGTGGTTCAGTGATCTGAAGATAAATACCTCCCTAAGAGGTTCCCAAGCATACTAATGATCGAAGTATTTTGAAAATGAAGGGGTATATTATGGAAAATCACCCAGATTTCCACTGAAGGGGAGTCCCACTTCATATGGAAGTCATAAGATAATAGTTGGAGGAAGAAGCGGTACCTATTATAGCTTCAAGTTGCACTAGACCAAGATTTTATTAGGTCATCCTCCAATGCGAAGCAGATCAAAATGCATATATTTTCGAGCAGACCCACCTTCGCCCTCACTTGTAGATCCCAAGAACTAAAAAGGAACCTATAAAAGGAGTCCACCAATGGTCTTCTCTGTGGGAAATGAACTACTAGGGTATGATTGAGGAGAGATAAGGCATCATTGAACTCTGCGATTGATAAAGGAATATTAGGGATCTATGCATAGATCTCAGGAACCTTAGGGCACAGGAAGCTCTGTGGGAAAGGTGGAAGGATCTCAGGTTTGAAGAATTGGGAGAAAGATTCCATCAATCTCTTAGAGGATGATAGAGGTCCCTCCCCCTCCGGTGGGGGGGGGGGACCAGCTCGGTAGTCTCCATCGTCACGGGGGGAGAATCCTTTATCACTTTTCTATTGGATATTTCAAGAGGATGGTAAAATTTGGTCACCTCCCACATCTCTAGTTTACTTTCCCAGGGACACGGTGGACAATGTTGGTTCAAAAAGTGACTAAGAGGCTAATGATCAGGGCTGTCCAAGTCAAATACAACTCATGGATGTTGTTTTTTCTGATCCAAAGGAAACACCATTTGTGCCTCCATCAGCACCACTTTTGGCACCTCAAGTTATCTTTTGAAGATCCTTCCTCTAAGAGGAATAAAAAGAGAAATTGGGTAAGTCCATACACTAAGAAACCTATAAAAACAATTAATTATTGTTCTTTGTGGACTTTTTTCCTTTTAATTACTCTTGTAGCTTATCATGGCCGCTTACCTACCCATATCAAGGTCAGATATCAAGTATCATCTAGTCTTATGGCCCCTTACCTACCCAAATGCGTCTTTTATATTAAAAATTGAAATTTTATTAATGTATTATTTCATATTAATGTTTAATTTATTTCATTATTGTATTACTAAAATAATATTTGTTTTCTTATATAGGTGTAATTTTTTTCTTGAGTTCAGATGCTTTGTTCGGCAACAAATACCATGGACAACAATTTTTTAGAGGGGATCACAGATGCAAAAAAGGATGAAACATTAATGTTTTTAACTGTTTGTTGGATAATTGTAATTGTAACCATATAAAAAATTGTTTGAAATTTATATAGTAGTGTGTTTTTTTGTATTCACGATTTCAAGTAAATTTATATATCATTATTTTTGAAACTCTTGTGCATGCTATTTTGTTCTTCTATGATTTTTGTGTGTGTAGGTGTTGTTTTGTGCAGCTATTTTGTGTGCAGGTGTTATTTTGTGTTGTGAGTGCAGGCATTGTCTCAGGTGTGTAGGTTCTGTGCAGGTGCTGGGTTTGCTCAGGCAAATTGGCCTTTATCAGTTCTCAAAACAGCATTGATAAAGGTGTCCTTTATGAGCACTCAAAATAGCACTGATATAGGGTGACTTTATCAGTGCTGTTTTAGTGCTATTAAAGGGGACCCCCTATCTTCTCCGGAATTAACAACACTTTTCTAACGTTGTTAAAGTTGGTTTTTAGCAATTTTAAAATCCCTATTTGTAGTAGTGTGTGGGGTTCTCATTGGAAATTTCCCCTAAGGATTTCACAAATAATTGGTAATGCCAGACACCAAATTCTAATAACCCTACAACACTGATGTTGGGAAATTTTATCTAGATAATTTCAAGATTAAAGATATTAATTGGATGATCTAGCTATCCCTTTATTTATAGATCAATATCGGTGTGAACCACACTGATTTGATCTCACTGTTTCAATCAAAAGATACCTTGATTTTATTAAAGTGAGACAACCCTTTGTGGGAGGCACCCGTTCAGATTTTAGAAATTTAAAATCCAAATGCTTCAATTAATCTCATCATTAACTGTTTATATAAAAAAATTGTTATATATATAATATATATATAACAATTTTTTTACTAAAATATATATTTTAAAAATTAATTAAAAATAATTTAGGAAAATATATATTTTTTATTGAAAACACTTCTTATGACCCTTTTTATAAGGGATGATCCTTGAGAAATTTACCTCATTTCCCATGTGGGATTACCTATATTTTTCTACCTCATCAATCAAAACAAAAAAATGTGAGTTCCACATTTATTTATTTATGAATAAAATTATAACAATCCCCCACTTTTATTCATAAATATTTACTCTCCAGATCATAAGTGAATCATTATACATAATAAAGGTATCTTTTTATTTAAACCTTTACTTATTATCAATATCTCTAAGTATTATAATATTTAAAAGTTTTAGAGACATTAAACATGTTAGTATTTAATATAAACTAGAGATATCATACAAAAAATGATTGTTCCTTCCAATATCTCATTTTAGATCACTTTTATGGTCATGTAATTATATTATTTTCATGAAATATATAAGGATTAAACCCATTAAATCATGTAAGAAGTAGAACCACTTCAAAGTTCACATAGGAAAAATATTACAATATTATTCTTTTATAAGGAAACATAACTCTTTGAGTCTTAATATTTTTTCAAGAGTTTATAACTCAAATCTAGTCATAGTGTACAATATTGGCACTATGTAGTTGGTGTTATAATTATCAATATCAACAATATTCTTCATAACTTGTCTTAACCCATTAAACACTTTGATTAAGATCAACTTAAATAAAGTGTTGGGTTTCTATTATAAAAAATGATTTTTTCTATAGGTTTTAACCCCATATTTTTATTAGTTGTATGCATGGTCTCTCTTGATATAGATTTTTTTAAATTGATCTGTAAGGTTTTTACATGATATCACATAGAAAATTGTTATGGTGCTATCTTGTAACATGTGTATCACATAATCATGTCTCAAATGTATATTTCAAGACTTAAGATCATAGATGAAACTATGTTCTTTTGATTACATTTCTTCTCTATCACAGTTTATAGAGATAGAAGGAAACATATTTGGACACCATCTAATTTCCAATAATATATTTCTAATCCAATTAGCTTCCTTTATAAATTCCCCTATGGTGATAAATTCTGACACCATGATCAAATTTTAAATACATGTTTGTTTATTGATCACCCAAGAAACAACACAACCTCCAAGAGTAAATAACCATCCAGATGTGGATTGATTATCACTAATGCTGGTAATCCAACTTTCATTAGTGTATCCATCTAACATAATCAAATAATCATTTTAGTATAAACTTAAATCATGGGTATTTCTTAAGTATACAAAGATCCTCTTTATATATTTCCAATGATCCACACCATGATTAATAGTATATATACTCATTTTTTATACCAAAAAAGAAATATCAGGTCTAGTGAAATGTATTGAATACATTAACTAACCAATTTCAATAGAATACTCAAGTTGTTCTATGACTCTGTCCATATTAATAAAAATTTTAACACTAGAATCAAATATTGTATTAGCATCCTTGAAACCTAGATTATCAAATTTATTTAACATTTTTTCTATGCAATTATACTAACATAAATAATAACATCTACTATGTTTTCTAACTATAATACCTATAATAGTATCAACTATTCCAAGATACTTAATTTTAAACATAAAGGATAAATAAATATTAGCTTCATTTAAAACCATTCATATTGGTTCCAAAAATTAACAGATGATTCACATATAAACACAAAAAAAAATCAATATTATCTTGTAAAATTTGAATAAACACATTTATCCACATTTTTATGAGAGAAATACATTAGATAAAATAATAGAGTCAAATTTTTCATGCCATTTCTTTGGATCTTGTTTATTTCCATAAGGAGATTAAACTAGTTTACATAATTTCTTTTCATTATCATGTAAAAGGAAACCTTCTGGTTGTTCCATGTAAATCTCTTCATTTATGTCTCCATTTAAAAGGTAGTTTTAACATCCAATTGATGGGAATAAAACTTATTAATTGAATCTAATGAAAATAAAATCCTTATCAAAGTAATCCATGATATGAGTTTATAAGTATCAAAATAATCAACCACTTCTTTTTTATGAAACCTTTAGAAACCAAATTATCTTAAAAATTTTAAATGATACCATTAGAATCATACTTATTTTTGAAAACTCATTTATAAAAAATAGGTTTTGAACCTCTTGGTAAAACTATATTGAACCTAGTATTATTCCCCATAATAGAATAAATTTTATCATTAATTGATACTTTCTAAAAAGCAACATATCTTGAAGTTATATCTTCTTTATATGTAATTGAGTTATCTTTTATAGTCTATAACATAAAATAATTATTCATAATGTGATTGTTTTAATCTCCCTCAATAAGAAAAACTATAGTATCAGGAGAAATAAAATTTAGATATAAATGTTTCTCCTTATGAATTCATTTACTCTGTTTAGGTTCAACTCGAGAATCATAATTATTCTCTACTATTGTATTTGAACTAGATAGAGTATAATAGATTGGGGTATGAGGTGTAACCTCCTCTACATCATATTTATAAAAAAATCATAAAACTCTACATATCTTGATTCAATAACGATAATAGCTTCCAAATACATAACTCTATATTCTTTGATATTTCTTACAGATACAACAAAAACACCTTTAATATCTCTAGGACCAATTTTAGTTTTTTAGGGCCAAGCTCTCTATAGTAAGCTAAACACCCCACATATTAAAATGTGAAATATTAGGTCTTTTACCTTTCCAAATTTCATAAGTGGGTTACTTAGTTTTCTTAGAAGCAATCCTATTATAAATATAAAATGTAGCCTATAAATCTTCACCACATAAATTTAATGGTAACATGGATTCATTAATCATGTAATTTACCATTTATACTAAAGTAAAATTTTTCCTTTCAGCAATTAAATTTTTATGAGGTGTGTAAGGAGCATTACTTTGATGAATTATACCATTTTATTTACAAAACTCATTAAATTAATTCATAAAGTATTCACTACCATTATCTAGGCGTAATACTTTAATAATTTTATTTCATTGGTTTTAAACTTCTTCTTTATACTTCTGAAACATATTAAAGGATTTATCTTTTATTCTAAGAAGATATATATGTATATATCTACTAAATTCATAAACAAAATTAATAAAATACATTTTTCCTCTATGATTTAACAAACCATTTAAGTCACAAATATTAGAATATACTAATTCTAATATATCACAATTTTTCACAACAAAATTGAAATGGTTTTTTTAATTATTTTAGATTCTATACATGTTTCACATTTATTAAATCCATTTCTAAATATAATTAATTTTAAAATTTTCATTGCTTTTAATGAATTATAATTAACATGGTCAAAATGAGAATGCCATAAATTATAGGACTCAACCAAGCCATAAAAATATTTAATCATATTATTAATAAATAGTTGATACATCCCATCACTTGAGTACCCCTTCCTCATAAACATGCCGCCCTTCGGCCTGATAAATTTTTTGGATTGAAATGAAACCTAAAATACTTTCTTACATAGATGATCAGTAGAGACTAAATTATTTAAAATCATAGGTACATAAAACACATTTAGAAGAGTCAACTTATTTCATGATGTAAATTATATTTTCACACTTTCTTTTCCATTGACATTAATTCATACATTATTCCCAATGTGTACTTCCTTCATGATAATACTAACATCAAATTTTGAACATCAAATGATTCTTTTAAAAATGATCCATTTATCCCAAATTAGTCCACCAACCCATATTCATTGAAGTCATATTGACTTTTTAAATAATCACAACTATAATCTATTTAATAATCATATTTGAAATGGGTTTGTAAAAAATATTGATAGATACATTCCCTTGTAAAATTCCCTAACTTTCCACGTACAAATAATTATCCTTTCTTCTTTTAAGGATTTCTTTTCATCTTGAATTGTTGAAATTTCTTCTTGACATGTATTGAAGGTTTTGATGGTGAATTTTCGTCAAAAATATTAACCTTGGTATCAAATTATTATTTCATACCCACATCTCTCAACACGGATTCTTCTTCAATGTAAAGATTCTTTTTTAAATTTTTAAGGAAATATCCTCACTCTTTTTAATGAGTTAATGGGAGCTTCATGTCCTGGATGAGAAAACAGTGGAGAAGTAACTTTTTTTTAGTATTATTCAAGTTTTGAAATCCTAGGTTTATGCCATATACATTCAATAATTTTAAATTCATTATCCACACTACTATAGATTGGGGTATAGTTAGTGTTATATTAGGCCTTTATTAATGATAAATATGTATTTTTGTACTAAGAACCATTAAAAGGGTCCCATTTATCAGCTCTAGAAAAGCACTGATAAGGGGGGACCTTTATTAGTGATAAAAATCATTGATAAAGGTTTTACTTTATTAGATCTAGAAATATCACTGATAAATCCATATTGTTGTTGTGTACTAATAAAATTACAGCACACCACAACAAAAAATACAGGTTTATGGAATACTCATTATTTAATTGAAATAAAAATTACATTACAAGTATAATAAAAAAATATATATTTTAGACATTTCAAACAATTTTGTTCAATTACATTAGAAAGTACTATTTATCACAAACATTCAAAAATATCAATGGTTTCACTGTCTTTAGCACCCAACCCCATCTCAAAAAAGCCTCATCATGGTATCAATTTCTAAAAAAATCACACCAACTCAAGAAAAATAATCCACCAATATTAGGAAACAATTATTATGTTAGTAATGCTATAAAAAAATAAATTAAACATAAATATGAAACAATACATTAATAAAATGTCATTTTTAAATTGAAGCCACACAATTTGATTCATACCGATCATAACGTGTATTAGATTAAGGTGAAGCTGATTCCTATACATCACAAATGACTTATGGATTGTTTTCCTAAAGTAGTCAAACAATTTGAATGTGTTTTCTCATTTTTGAGTATGTTATGTGGGTTTTGAATTAAAATGTTATTTTTTAACTCAAAACACATAGTTTGAGTCATATCAGTCACAATGTGGATCAGAATGTGGTTTGGATAACTCTTACATGTCAAAAATGACTTATGGATAATTTTACTAAATTATAAAAACAATATGGATGAATTTTATTGGTTTTGAGTATTTGATGTGTGTCTTTAACTAAACTATCAATTTTAAATAAAAAACACACTTGGATTCATATTAGTCACATGGTGTGTTAGATTGATATTTGGTTAATTATTACATATCAAAAATGACATAATGATCATTTTCATAAAGTATCAAAACAATAAAAATGAGTTCACTCAATTTTGAGTATGTCACATGTCTTTTTTCTAAATTGACATTTTAAACTGAAAACATGCACTTTGAGTCATATCAGTCACATCATGTGTTGGTTTTATGTGAGACCAATTCTAACACATCAAAAATTTATTATCAATCATTTTCCTAAAATATTAATACAATCTAAGCATGTATGATCGATTTTGAGTGAGTGATGCTTTTTTTGAAAAAAATGTTAATTTTAAACTAATAGTAGACACTTTGAGACATACGGGGAACACTATGTATTGGATTGATGTTTGGATAATTCCTAAATTTCAAAAATTACTTTTGGATCATATTCCTAAAAAATAAAAACAATCCAAATTCATTTTCTTTATTTTGAGTATGTGATGTCTGTTTTGGACTAAAATGTCAATTTTAAATAAAATAAACGCTTGGAGTCATACCAGTCACACTGTGTGTTAGTTTTACATGATGTTGAATCCTACACATAAAAAAATGACTTAAAGATAATTTTCCTAATTATCAAAACAATTTAATTTTATTTATTGGTTTCGATTATGTCACATTTCATTTGTACTAAAATGTCAATTTACATTGAAAACAACCACTTTGAGTCATACTGGTCATATCTTTTGTTATTTTTATGTGAAACTAATTACTAAACATCACTATTGACTTATGAATCATTTTAATAATGTATCAAGACAATACCAGCATTTTTCTCAGTTTTTAGTGAGTGATACATATTTTAAACTAAAATTTCAATTTTTAACTGATAACATACACTTTGAGTCATACCAGGAATGTCGTGTATCAGATTGAGGTGAATCTAATTCCTACACATCACAGATGATTTATAGATCATTTTTATAAATTATTAAAATAATATGAATGATTTTTTTGGTTTTGATTATGTGATGCATATTTTGAAAAAAAAATCTATTTTTAAACAAAAACATACTTTGAGTCATACCGGTAACACCATGCATCAGCTTGATGACCGATTGATTCCTACATTTGAAAAATGACTTAAGGATAATTTTACCAACATATCAAAACAATATGAATGCGTTTTCTTGGTTTTGATCAGGTCACATGCCTTTTTTATTAAATTTTCAATTTAAATTGAAAACACTCACTTTGGGTCATACCGGTCACATCGTGTGTCGATTTGATGTATGGGTGACTCTTGCATATCAAAAATTAATTATTAATTATTTTCCTATAGTATCAATATAATAAGAGATTTTTTTCTTAGTTTTCAGTGAGCGACACACGTTTTGAACTAAAATGTCAATTTTAAGCTCATTACATACACTTTGAAACATATATGGAACATCATGTATCATATTGAGGTGAGTATGATTCCTAAATGTCACAAATTATATGTGGATAATTTTACAAAAGTAACAAAATATTTCTAAATTGTTCTCCTGGTTTTGAGTATGTGACTTGTGTTTTTGAACTAAAATGTAAATTTTAAATAAAAACACACTTTGAGTCATATTGGTCACACTGTGTAGTAATGTTATGTGAATTTGATTGCTACATGTCACAAATGACTTATGAATCATTTTTATAAAGTATAAAAATAGTCCAAATCCATTTTATCAGTTTTGAGTACATGCATTTTTTATTAAAATTTTAATTTAAACTCAAAACATGATCTTTGAGTCATACTGGTCTTATCATTTTTCATTTTGACATGATAATGATTCCTCCACATAAAAAATTATTTATAAATCATTTTCCTATAGTATAAAAACAATACAAGAAAATTTTATTGGTTTTTAGTGAGTGAAACACATTTTGAACTAAAATTTTAATTTTAAACTAATAACATAAACTTTGAGTCATAACAGGCACACCATGTATTAAATTGAGGTGAAATTGGTTATTGTATGTCTAAAATGACTTATAGATAATTTTTCTAAAGTATAATAATAATATAAATGAATTTTCTTGGTACTTAGTATGAAACTTATGTTTTAAACTAAAATGTAAATTATAAATAAAAAACACTTTGAGTCATACTGGTCACACCGTGTGCCAGATTGAAGTTTATTTGATTCCTAAAATTCAAAAATGACTTCTGGATCATTTTATTAAATTATCAAACAATATAAATGTTTTTTTATCAATTTTGAGTATGTTCCTTTTTTATTAAAATCTCAATTAAACTAAAAACATGCACTTTGATTCATATCGGTCACATTGTGTGTCGGTTTGACATGAAGCTAATTCATACACATCACAAATAACTTATGAATACTTTTTCTTAATGTATCAAGATAATCCAAGCATGTTTTATTAATTTTTAATGTGTGACACACATTTTGAACTAAAATTTCAATTTTAAACTGATAACATACAGTTCGAGATATACCAGAAATATTGTGTATTGGATTGAGCTGTAGCTGATTCCTACATGTTACAAATGATTTATGGATAATTTTCCTAAAGTATTAACATAATATAAATTAATTTTATTGGTTTTGGTTGTGTGATGTGTGTTTTTAACTAAAATTTTAATTTTAAACTAAAAACACACACTCTAAGCCATATCAGACACATTGTGTATCAAATTAAGGTGTGGTTTATTCCTACATTTCACAAATGACTTTTGGATAATTTTACTAAATTATGAAAACAATATGAATGTTTTTTCTTAGTTTTCAGTATGTGATGTGCGTTTTGAACTAAAATGTAAATTATAAACTAAAAACATACACTTTGAGACATACTAAGCACACTGTATTTTAGATTAAAGTGCAGATGATTGAGGTATGGAAAATTCCTACACCGTTCAAGAAAAAATTCATGAAAAATCTTTTGGGAAGTCATTATTTTTCATTTAGGTATTAAAAAATCCCTTGGTAGATGTATCCTCATTATTCACTTCATATTTTAGGTAGCATGTGGTTTCCTATTCCATCTGAAAGGAACATGTTCTATCTTTTCCAACATGTTGTAGATAGATGAAAGAAAAATATGACTTCCCAAAATATCTATGAAAAAAACTAAATAAGTATCAAATAAAAATGATATGGAAATTAACTTAAAAATAATAGATAAAATGATAAAAAAAATTAACTAAATAATTCGTGGATATTCACTTTTTCATGATATTTGCATACATAATTAACCTATTTCCTTATCCCCACTATCTCAATTTAATCTTTGAAGTAAAATCTCTCATGAACACAAGTGGAGTCAAACATGTTATAAGCTCTGTCATACTGGGCACACTATGTATTGGATTTAGGTGTGGCTGATTCCTACGCACCATAAATAACTTATGAATTTTTTCCCTAAATTATCAGAAAAATGTGAATGTGTTTTATTTATTTAGAGTATTTAACAAGTGTTTTGACCTAAAATGTCAATTTTAAACTAAAAACATAATTTTCAAGTTATACTGTTCATACTGTGTTTCAGGATGAGGTTTGATTTATTCCTACACATCACACTGTTTCTTTTTATTATACAATGCATTTAGCATTAGGGTTATACAATAATATTGTTGTTTGATAACCCAAAATGTTTAATGCATTGAAAAATAAAAAGGAAAGTGAATCATTATTTTAAATGAATCCATTTCATCATGATCTTTGTGAAAATTAAAAAAATAAGTATCACATTAAAATGATAATTAAATTAACTAAAAATGAAGATAAAATGATGAGAAATATATCTAAATAATTAGTAGTAAGACACCTCTTCATGATCTCTATATACATCCACACTTCATGTATTCATCCCATTCATTTCTAAATAAATCTATTTCCTCTTGTGAACAAAATGACTGTTGACAGTCCAAGTAGCACTGGAAAATATAAATAGACAAAGGATTAATAAATATTTTAAATGAAATTGTGATTATCATTATAAATTCCTATTTTGGGATTATACTTTGTTTATGGAATACGATATCTTTCATAAATTTTCAAACATAATAACCATAATCTTTTCCATTTATTTTTTTAGGCACTATAGAAACATTGATAAAAATAATTAATTTTTTATATATGTTTTTATAGTGGAATGTTATTATATATACCATAATAATTATCCATTTTTAGAATTTTATAGGATTATTATGCTGATGGAATGAACTCATGCCATGATTTTGATGATATTTAATGTTATGACCCATCCTAGAGGGGCTCATGTCATGACTACCACAAGACCGCCTCTAATAGGCCAGGGGATGGTGACTAGTATAGAGTAGGCATATCCCACAAATGGAGATATTTTTCTAAGTACCTATACACACGCACACATCTCCAAGCCCAAAATAGTGAAAAGTAAAAACACTTAGTAAACAAATGCATGCATACCACTATATCCCAACCAACAGAGTACAAAAATAAAGTGCAGTAAAGTACAACTGGTCCAAAATACAAGCCCACCAAAAATAAAGATTTTTTAGCACAAGGTCCTGAATCTCATCTGCAGAAAACCCTACCTAATGGGTAGGTACAGGAACAACTTTATGAAGTTGCAGGATCACACCTCAACTTTCTCGTCCCTCTAAGCACCACTTGGTCCCGGTCCAACTTGGACTCTATAAAGGCATTGATGGTCTACACAAGACATAACATGTGTGGGAAAAGTCTGTGTAGGGGTGAGTAAAAAAATAATTAGTAGGGCACCCCAAAACACAAATTAAAATAACACATACGAAACATCACTAAGAATATATAGTCAAATCAACATAGGTATGTGTCTACAACATATATAACAAGAACATACAGATATACATGTAAATAATTCCAAGACTCGAGGTATCATCCACTACCAGCTACATAGTTCCGCTTGTAGCATGATCATTTTGAGAGATATCACTCGATATATCTGATAGTAAGCACATAGAACAGGTCTACCAAAAGTACAAAATAGAACACTAGGCTCTCAACAAGTTACTTAGTTTACCTAAGACATTCAATCACTCTAAGATACAAAGATTCAGTAACACGTGGAGTGTTGGAAACACATAGAGAGTTAGTAAGACGCAGAGTGTCAGTAACACATGAAGTGTCGGTAACACACAGAGTGTCGATAAGTCATGATGCCCCCAAGTCACATCATCACCAACTCACAGCCAATCATCAACCACTAAAAACTACCTGAAGCATGATTGTTGGGTCTATTCATGTATAATGTAAAGAATATGATCTCGATACATAGATAAGGGGGTCCTCTATGCCGATGTCTCATTGGGAGGACTCCCTGCCCTACTCGAAACATCATCCAAGATAGAGGATAGGTGATCATGTAAATATTGGTCACACATTATCCACAAACCCTATCTAAGGTACCACAAAGAAAAGTGAGGACCAAATGTTCCTCTCAATGCGATGCATTCTCCAACCCACTGAGTCAAATATTGAAGTCGGGCTGAGACAACACACTTTAGAATACGGGTCATCCTCTATGACATGAATGGGATCCTATATCAAACCCTCATAGGAAAAGACCAAGGGTATGCTCTAAACCTATACTAGTCCAACTAAAAACCAACCAAGCCATATCAAAAGGAATGTCTCATCCCAAGGGTCCCAACTCCATAGATAGTACTTCAATCATATGCTCCTTTCGAAAGATATGGCCATTTTATTGAAAAGGGGTACAACCCATTTGGTTTGGGCCTAGTCCAGCTCGGCCTGCCGCATGCGGGCCGACTCCTACATCACACAGCATGGCTATGCACTCTCGGTCAATGCGGCTACCGTATTTAACATGACCGACACCACATCCCATCCCCCTTCCCTGTGGCTTCCACCACCACAAGTCCCAGGTGGACCCCAGCCATGTGCCGGCCCCATGTCGTCACTTCTTAGTCACCACCCATGGTCTCCACTACCACATGCTCCCATGCAATCCTAAAAGACTGTATTCCATCTTCTTTGTCGGTGGCCCATCCTGCTTTGCACTCCGCCTTACCCAGCCTCCTGCTAGGCCGAAGTATCCTTCGCCACCGGTCGCCCTATTGGCGGCCTACCATATGGATCACGCGCCTCCTGGGCCGGCCACCTTGTTGTGTCACCTGGAACCACTTCACCATGCCACCTGAGTAGACTAGAGACGCAGCTCTGGCTACCTCCTTTCACCATCATAGGATGTTTCCTCAGTCAATTGCACCATGCCTTCGATTTCGCACCACCACGGTGTTGAATCTATGGTCTCGAATCATTGCTCTATGGATCGAAGGCTCAATGATCCCTCATCCATACTTCATGAAGAATGAATAAGGAAAGAAAATTTGGGGAAAGTGATAAATGCACAAGAACACCCAATGAACGGATCATGGCCTTGTTCATTTCAACCTCAATCCATTCATGTTAGAATTGAAGAACAGAGAGGAAATGAATCAAATATCTAAATATAAATCATCCCCAATATTCAAACCATATAATTACTAATCCTGCAAGAATGATAAAACCACAGATCAACCTGTTCATGGGTTGGTCCGCATTTATCATTTAAAATTAAGAACGGGGATAGAATCACAAAGAAACAACACCCTACCAGGGGTTTGGATTGGTCGTTGAAAAAGGAAAAAGTCGTGTTGTCATTGTTTGTTGATTTTTCGATGCTTGATCTGAGTTCTGGCCTCTGATCCATCATCACCAGCAAGAGATCCTCCTTCTCCTTTCCATAGGGAAACTCCCAGGTTATGGAGATAACCCTAGATTTTTGACAAGGATTATTAAAAAGGTAAACCTCCACTGTGTTGCCACATAACATTAAATAAAATATTTTTTATTAAATATTTTAATAACATTCACGTCAAAAAATTATCTTTCACAGATGGCCTATGTCAACTGAGGTTGGGCCACTTACAAGGAAAAAACACCCTTATGAACTCAATAGTGGTATGAGATTTCCAATCTAAATTACCTTTTAGGAGTTATTAGGATTTTAAAGATAAAATAATTTTATTTATTTATTTTATTTACAGTTATTCCATTTTTGGATTTTTCCATAGAAGAAATACGCCATCTAAAGTTAAGTCACACCTAGGGTAAATACACTTCTCTGAGCTCAACAGTGCCCTCATATTTCTGGTCCAAGAAACCATTTAATAATTATTCCACTTTTTCAGAAAATTCATGTGTGTGTGCTATTAAGAACTTAAAATTTTTCAACGAATAGTCCTAGGCACACTGAGCCTCGAAATCACATGTCATCTTAGCACATAGTCTTGTAATTTTACCAAATAATTTATAAAAATAAATTCTGGAAAATCTGAGTCATTACATTCTTCCCACCCTAGGTATTTACGTCCTTGAAATACAAAACAAAGGGATACTCCAAAAATTGAGGGTACTGAGCTTGAATCTAAGTCTTCTTCTCTAATGTGTTCTCCTGTAGATTTTTGTATCATCACTGAATGTGCATCAGAGGAATCAACATCCCATGAAGGATCCCCTTTTTTCAATCCTTGATCTCCATTGGGTTCTCAGCAAAATTCTCCCCAAACAATTACGTGCGATGAATCATGCATGCATCTCCTCAGTTGAGACATGTGAAAGACGTTGTATACCTAATCCAACTATGGGGGGTAGATCCAATCAGTATTTCACCTATCCAACTCTATGAAGTATTAGGAAAGGGAGAATGAACCTTGGAGATAGCTTGTCATCCTGGTCAAATCTCTTTATCTCATGTCGAGGAGAGACGCAAAGGAACACACGGTCTCCCTCATCAAACTCCAAAGGCCTCTTTCACCTATCAGAATAATATTTTTAATGACTGTCTATAGTCTTAATATACTCTTGGATTAACTAAATATTATCTGTAGTCTCCTACACAAACTCTAGGCCCATGGGTACAGACTCTCCTGGGTCAATCCAACAATGTGGTGACCTGCAAGGTTTTTTGTACCAAGCCTCGAATGGTGCCGTCACTACGATAAAAACGGCCTATATCAGTGCTCAAAAATGGATTTAACAGCACTAAAAAAGTTTTGTAAATCTCATCGCTAATATAGGGGATTCCCTTTTATCAGCACTCCAAAAAACGCTGATAAAGGCCCCTTTTATCAGTGCTAAAAAAAGCAATGATAAAAGGCCTCTTTATCAGTGCTTTTTTTAGCGCTGATAAAAGGGACCTTTATCAGTGCTTTTAAAAAGCACTGATAAAAGTAAAAAAAATTAAAAAAGAATAAAAAAGAATTAAATAACACGAGGAGAGCTTTTAACAGTGCTTGACCCACCCCCTTTATCAGCGCTAGGAGGTCTTGTTGGAGTTGGTGGTCTAGAACCAACTACTTTGTACTTTATTCATTAAATAAATGCCTTATCACATCTTGATTGTTCTTCTGTGTGTCATGTCATGTGATAATGTCCTAAGGACAGCTGTTGCATTAAAGGGTCGTAGCGGATCCCTGCTATGATGAGAACCCGGAAGTGCCATAACACTATTCTTGAATGTATGTTCTATGGCCGAATGATTTTATTTGAGGGACACAAATAATACAGGTCATTAAGGGTGAGGACTCATAAAACTTTGAGGCACATTCTCATGGTGTGCACCCTTGGTAATATCCAAGAGGATATTATGAGAACGATACCCGCCAGTAGGAAATCCACATTTCATAGTGTCATTGGATGTTCCTATCTACAGACGTGTGTATTGATCCTTAGACTTTAAGATTATTATTAATGGGTATTACAACTCGCGCACTTAGATGTATTGACTAAAACTGTGATGACACACTGTTCGCAGCGAGGTAGGATACGTTGGGTGCGTCACGAGTAATACTGCATTAATAGATAATGCGAGAAAGGATTTTTCCCTTCCGTTCCATAACGGAAGTAGATATCTCAGGCCCTTTGATGGAATTGATATAGCCTAAATAAATCCATGGCCATGGTAAGGTATGGGAAAGTTCAATTCCGGGAAGTCAAAGAAAGAATAATCAAGCACATGGGTTGATGGCACTAGCATGCAACCCATTTGATTGGAGATATCGATACAAAGGGATTATATTACACGATAAGCGTTCGTAGGAGGTAACACATCATTACGGCGTTAACTTCTTTCTCTATGGGTGCCTTGGCGTGTTTCTAGACGCTAACCTTGGACTTTAGGCAGGCTCAGCCTAATGCCACTGTGAAAGAGGCCTAGAGGGTCACACACTAAGTGTGTCCATGTATCTCAGTTAAATATTAATTTAACAAGTTAAATAAATATTATTCCCGACTGTGGTTTAATAATTATTTAAGGATGTCTGATCGCATTTATTTTGACACTAGTTATTCGATAGAATATATTGTGGATGAAATAATATATTTATTAGCGAGTAATGCAGTTAAATTTATTTAAGAAATAAATAGTCATTACTCAAGGTCTAATAAATGTGGTGGAGAAAAACAATGGAAAATAAAAGTACACGCCGTGTATATTAAATATACACGCCGTGTAGTTTTATGGAAAACAAGTACACTCCATGTATTAATTATTACACGCCGTGTAGTTTTTCAGTTGGGATTTTGAGGATTTAATATTATTTTATTAAATGATTTTTATTATAATCAGCGTGGGCGCATGTCAAGGAATTAATAATTCAACATGGGGGGGGGGGGTTCAATAAGAGTTAATGAAATAAATAAAACGCGTAACGCGTTTATTTATTGTCATAACTCTATTAACCTCAAACATGATTATAAATATCCTCACAACCCCAACATTTTAAAAGAGCCATTCTTGTGCACAACGGATTTGGAAATACTCTCAAGCCAAGAGAGAATTCCCTTTCCACCAAGAACGCCCTCAAGTTACGAGAGCAAGATCCTCCACCGGATCAAGGCGGTCGAAGGCGGACATCGCAAGCGAAGGTTCTTCCACGCTAGCACCCGAAGATCTCTTCGGCGACGTCCGGAGATACGTGACACACGTGTGGATCACCGCTAGAGGAATCCTACACTTGGATTCTACGACGCAACGACGGATCACCGAATCGTGACCGGACACATCAATGAAGAAAGAATTCCAACAAGGTAATTCTTATGCATTAAAACTAAATTAATTATAACCAACATATGATGATCCTCCTCAAGGGTTCCAGGACTCTTCTTTTCTTTTCGTTCTTCGTTCTATTCCGAAGATTCGGCGTTTTATATCGTGACGGATCTCGGATTGAACATTGTTTAAAGAAAAATTAAGTTGGTCAAACCCACCAACGTGCTTCCGCTGCGCCCGGAACCTTCAAGTGGTATCAGAGGGAGGTTATATCGTTGGTTATAATTATTTAGTTTTTCGTTGGTGATTTACACATTTAATAATTTAGTTATTTAAATTCATGTTTAATAGTTCTTCTCCGGACGTCTCCACCTCAGGCCGTGTATTGGATTCTTTCTAAGAATTTAAGACACCGTGTGTTGACCAGAAATAGGTGGCACATGGTTTCCAGAATACACGCCGTGTGGTCCAATGAACACGGCGTTTAGTCCCTTCGGGTTAGGGTTGGGTCGTGTACTCCGTACACGGCCTGCCCGGCTGGAAACCGTGTAACGCGGAAACTACACGGCGTGTGTACCACTGTACACGCCGTGTACTCCGAAAATTTCCGAAGTACATTAACACGCCTTATCCCCGGGCGTGTACTTCGGATAGACGGTGAAGAAAAAGTACACACCGTGTAGTCGGAACTACATGCCGTGTACTCACCCAAATTACGAAGATTTATTAAAATTTATTATTATATTATAAAAACCCTTGAGACGTGTACCATGGTGCAGGCGTAAAGCTGAGGCACAACATGTGATAGGTGTTTTATATATATATGTTTAATTTAACATCTGCGTAATAAATGGGAATTCACCGGGTTGCCTCCAAGGTACAAGTTACGTACAAGGATAATTTTAAATGAATTTATTTGTTTAAAATTATGATGGATGAGAATCTCAAGGAAATTCAAAAAAAAGGGATTTAAGATAAAAGGATTGATTAATTAAAGATAATTAATTGATTCGAGCGCGATTTATCTTAAACAGGAATGATTAAAGAATTGAATGCTAGTTTTATTTATGCGTAAATATCGTTGCATGTATGGATGATCATGAGCTAGACCAAGACCTTTTTATGTGAATGGTTTCTTTAAATTTATTTATTTAAATTAAATTTTTTGGCCTGCGAGCCATCTCCTCATTAATATGTAGGGCCTGCGCGCCCAAGGATTCTTTTATGTAAAACCCCCTTTTTTCCCCTCACCTGTGTGTGAGATAAATGCATATGTAATTGATGGAGCTCCCAAGCTAGTGGAGGCGGCTCAAGTCAGGAGCCAAGGTGAAACCAATCCAAGGAGATACAAAGGTGGACAGGTGGAAAGATGTAAACATGAACCCGAAAGGTTCAAGGTGTTTCTCCCCTAGGTCTTGGGTTTGTTTATCAACCGCTAGATAAACTAACCAATAGAAAAGCTCATGATCATACCATTTATTTTATTTCTGTCAGTTTCATGGTTTATTTATTGTGGGTGTGTTTTCACGATCACACAATTAATGAATTAAACGAGCATGCAAGATGGAACTAAAATAAAATTGTCTTATACATAAATATTATCTTAGACATGGTTAATCACTTAAGTATATCCCACTTAATATTAACAAGCATGTAATCAAAGATAATAAAATGGAAATTTACGTATAAGGATAAAATCCATCAAAATAAATATTAAGTCGGCATAGCCTTCCATAATCTTGGTTAGAATCGAACCATAGTTCAAAGTGCTTGACCAACCCTAGTTGGGGTGCTTTCAATTATCGGGGAATTCTAATTCAAGGTTTTGGGTTGACTTGAATTGGTTCGCATCAAGGGTTGACTGCCACAGCAGGACTTGGTGTGACCAAGAGGCAAAGGTTGATGAAATCCAAAAAGGATTTCAGGATTGGGGAGTCCACTCAGCGGATCAAGGAACTACGAGTTAATGCAGTTGGCATTTCGAATGCCTACCTAAAACCCTTCAAGTTGCTTGAACAACCCTAGTTGGGGTAATGCGAAGGGAAATATGGATCCTTTCCACTAGAATATTCACGCAATAGAATATTCCGAAGTCAATGGTGAGGGCTATTGGATTTCGATAATATAGTGGGAGACTAATAAGTATTAATTTATTTATTTGTCTCAATTTTTATAATAAAGTACTAAACCTTTGCTCATCTTAAATTGTAGAAACGACAAGAAAATGACTTCAAACATATCATTGCGCACCATACTCGAAAAAGAAAACCTTCTCACCGGCACCAATTTCCAAGAGTGGCAGAGGCGTTTACGCGTCGTCCTTCGTCACGAAAGGAAATTATATGTGCTGGAAGAGCCTATTCCAGTTGCGCCTGGGAAAGAGTCTAGTGATGAGAAATTATCTCTCTACATGAAACACATGGATGATGCCACAAATGTCCAGTGTTTCATGATATCATCCATGTCTAATGAGCTCTTGAAGCAACATGAAAACATGGATACGTATAGCATGATGTCTCACCTTAAAGATCTCTACCAAGATAAGGCGAGACAGGAGAGGTATGAGATCTCCAATGCTTTGTTTACCACGAAGCTTGGAGAGTCTACGCTAGCTGGGCCTCATGTGGTCAAGATTATTGGCTACATTGAACGCTTGGACATCTTAGGGATTAAATTCCCAAATGAGTTGCGTACAGATCTGATCCTATCATCATTGCCCAAGACCTTCTCTAGCTTCATTGTCAACTATAACATGAGTGGCAATGAGAAGAGTCTATCGGAGCTTCTGACCTTGATTCGCCAGGTAGATAAGGACATGGGGCGTGACAAACCCGCGGTCCTTATGGTGAAAAAGAAAAGGAAGGACAAGGAAAAGTGGCCAAAGACTTATAAATGGTCTGAAGCCCCCGAGCACCGTCCCTCCAAGAAGGGGAAGATCCAGAGGCAGGGCAAGGAACGGGAAGCAGTGTGTTTTGCATGTGGTAAGCAGGGCCACTGGAAGAGGAACTGCACCCAGAAGCGTGGGGACGCTAAAGGTGCGTTCGTTATCGAGTGCAATCTTTCTATTTCTACACATTGGGTATTAGATACAGCTTGTGGGGCTCACATCTGTATTCAAATGTAGGAACCAAGTAGATTTAGAAAGATCGCCAGAGGAGAGGTGGATCTTCGAGCTGCCAATGGCGCAAGGCTGGCTGCGTTGGCTATTGGCGACTATCACCTCTCATTGCCAACTGGCATGATTTTGGTTTTACAAAACTGTTATTTTGTTCCTAGTGTTACCAAGAACATAATTTCTGTATCTTGTTTGGATATGGATGGATTTATTTTCAAGTTTGGAAATAAGGGTTGTCTCTTTTATAAGAACAACGTATGTTATGGTATGGCACATTTGAATAATGGTTTGTATGTATTAAATTACGAAAACCAAGTGTTGGAAATCGATAACGAAACAAACTCACATGACTCATACATCACCCAGTTATGGCGTCACCGCCTTGGTCATGTGAATGAGAAGCGCTTGACAAAGCTCTGCCAAGATGGCTATTTAGACTCTACTGAGCTAAAACCACTTGATAGATGTCACACTTGTTTACAAGGAAAAATGACCAAGCCGCCTTTTGGTGGACAAGGTGAAAGGGCCACAGAGCTTCTAGGATTGGTACACACAGATGTGTGTGGACCATTTCCAGTAGAAGCTAGAGGTGGATATTCTTACTTTATTACTTTTACTGATGATTTGAGTAGATATGGCTATGTCTACTTAATGAGGTATAAGTCAGAGTCCTTAGAGAAATTTAAGGAATTCAAGAATGAAGTAGAGAATCAACTTGGTAAGAAGATAAAGAAGCTTCGATCGGATCGAGGTGGAGAATATCTGAACCAAGAGTTCATCAATCTTATACGGGAGTCTGGGATTCTATATTAGCTCACTCCTCCTTATACAACACAGTGGAATGGTGTTAGTGAAAGGAGGAACCCCACCTTGTTGGACATGGTGAGGTCGATGATGATTCATGCGGATCTTCCATTATCCTTTTGGGGATATGCATTACAAACTGCAGCATACACATTAAACCGAGTACCAACTAAGGCGGCAAATGGAATTCCATCCGAGTTATGGAATGGAAGGAAACCCACTTTGTCGCACACACGTGTATGGGGATGCGAGGCATTCGTTAAGGCCTTCTCAGGCAACAAACTAGCACCCCAGGGCATGAAGTGTATCTTTATAGGATATCCCAAGGAAACAAAAGGATATTACCTATATAACCCCCAAGACAAGAAAGTGACTGTCGCCAGACAAGCCATCTTTCTTGAGAGGGAGAACATCCTCAAGAAGGATAGTGGGAGCAAGATTGACTTCGACGAATTTGATGCTCAAGATACACAGGAGTTGGTACAGGAACAAGTTCCACAGGTCCCCGTGGAATAGGTTACAGAAACACAAGTACTGCGTAGGAGCTCAAGATAGGTAAGGGAACCAGAGAGATTTGGTTTCCTAGTCACCGAGGATGGTGAATCATTATTGTTGGACAATGATGAACCTCTCTCCTACAAGGAAGCAGTAGAAAGATCAGAAGATGCAAGATGGCTAGAAGCTATGAATTCTGAGATGGATTCCATGTATCAGAACCAAGTTTGGGTTCTGGTCGATGAGCCAGTTGATGTAAAGCCTATTGGATACAAATGGGTATTCAAAAGAAAGCTGTACATGGAAGGTTAAGTTAGCACCTATAAAGCAAGGATAGTGGCTAAAGGATTCAGACAGCGTCAAGGAATTGACTATGATGAAACCTTCTCGCCAGTTGCCATGTTTAAATCCATAAGAATCATACTAGCCATAGTAGCTTACCATGACTACGAGATTTGGCAGATGGATGTCAAAACAACATTCCTTAACGGGAACCTTCAGGAAGATGTCTACATGACACAACCAGAAGGGTTTGTGACACCAGGTGAATCCAAACGGGTTTGCAAGTTGCAGAAATCCATCTATGGATTGAAGCAAGCATCCAGGTCATGGAACATTCGATTTGATGAATCCATAAAGGAATTTGGTTTCATTAAGAACGAATGTGAGCCATGTGTTTATAAGCGGTTTAATGGGAATGTGGTCGTCATTCTAGTGGTATATGTTGGTGACATATTGCTTATTGGAAACGACGTACCAGCCTTGCAGTCAGTTAAGTACTGGTTGAACAAGTGTTTCTCCATGAAGGACTTAGGAGAAGCAGCCTACATTCTAGGGATCAAGATCATTCGTGATAGATCCAAGAGGCTGCTTGGACTAAGTCAGGGTACATACATTGACTAGATACTAAAGAGATTTAGTATGGAAAAATCTAAGAGGGGATTGGTTCCAGTGTCACATGGATTACATCTTTCTAAGAAAATGTGTCCCCAGACACAACAGGAGAAAGATAGGATGAGCAAGATCCCATACGCTTCGGCTATAGGATCCATCATGTATGACATGTTATGTACCAGGATTGATGTTTCCTATGCACTAAGCATGGTAGGCAGATATCAAGCAGATCCAGGAGAACAACATTGGACTGCTGTTAAGACTATCCTTAAGTATCTGAGAAGAACTAAGGATATGTTCCTGGTGTATGGAGGAGACGAGGAGCTTTTCATCAGAGGGTATGCTGATGCTGGTTTTCAAACAGATCAGAATGATCTAAAGTCGCAATATGGATATGTTTTCTGTCTCAATGGATGAGCTGTGAGATGGAAGAGTTCAAAGCAGCCAGTTGTCGCTGATTCTACAGCGGAGTCCGAGTATATAGCGGCTTCTGATGCAGCCAAAGAAGCCTTTTGGATTCAGAACTTTGTCCAGGAGCTTGATGTGGTGCCTAGCAGTAAAGATCCCATTACATTGTATTGTGATAATACTGCAGCGGTGGCTCTTGCAAAAGAACCAAGGTCACATCAACGGACAAAGCACATACTCCGGAAGTATCACCTCTTGAGGGATTTCTATCAAAGGGGTGAAGTTGCAGTGAGAAGAGTGTCCACGGAAGAGAACGTGGAGGACCCCATGACTAAAGGCCTATCTCAGCAGAAGAATGAATATCATGTGAGAGCTAGTGGGTTAAAGGTTGTTAGCAGTTGGCTCTAGTCCAAGTGGGAGTCTGTTGGAGTTGGTGGTCTAGAACCAACTACTTTGTACTTTATTCATTAAATAAAAGACTTATCACATCTTGATTGTTCTTCTACGTGTCATGTCATGTGATAATGTCCTAAGGACAGCTGTTGCATTAAAGGGTCGTAGCGGATCCCTTCTATGATGAGAACCCGGAAGTGCCATAACACTGTTCTTGAATGTATGTTCTATGGCCGGATGATATTATTTGAGGGACACAAATAATAAAGGTCATTATGGGTGAGGACTCATAAAACTTTGAGGCACCTTCTCATGGTGTGCGCCCTTGGTAATATCCAGGAGGATATTATGAGAACGAGACCCGCCAGTAGGAAATCCACATTTCATAGTGTCATTGGATGTTCCTATCTACGGAGGTGTGTATTGATCCTTAGACTTTAAGATTATTATTAATGGGTATTACAACTCGCACACTTAGATGTATTGACGAAAACTGTGACGACACACTGTTCGCAGTGAGGTAGGATACGTTGGGTGCGTCACGAGTAATACCGCATTAATAGATAATGCGAGAAAGGATTTTTCCCTTCCGTTCCATAACGGAAGTAGATATCTCAGGCCCTTTGATGGAATTGATATAGCCTAAATAAATCCATGGCCATGGTAAGGTATGGGAAAGTTCAATTCCGAGAAGTCAAAGAAAGAATAATCAAGCACATGGGTTGATGGCACTAGCATGCAACCTGCTTGATTGGAGATATCGATACAAAGGGATTATATTACACGATAAGCGTTCATAGGAGGTAACACGTCATTGCATCATTAAATTCTTTCTCTATGGGTGACTTGGCGTGTTGCTAGACTCTAACCTTGGACTTTAGGCAGGATCAGCCTAATGACACTGAGAAAGAGGCCTAGAGGGTCACACACTAAGTGTGTCCATGTATCTCAGTTAAATATTAATTTAACAAGTTAAATAAATATTATTCCCGACTTTGGTTTAATAATTATTTAAGGATGTCTGATCGCATTTATTTTGACACTAGTTATTCGAGAGAATATATTGTGGACAAAATAATATATTTATTAGCGAGTAATGTAGTTAAATTTATTTAAGAAATAAATAGTCATTACTCAAGGTCTAATAAATGTGGTGGAGAAAAAAAAATGGAAAATAAAATTACACGCCGTGTATATTAAATATACACGCTGTGTAGTTTTATGGAAAACAAGTACACTCCGTGTATTAATTATTACACGCCGTGTAGTTTTTCAGTTGGGATTTTGAGGATTTAATATTATTTTATTAAATTATTTTTATTATAATCAGCGTGGGCGCATGTCAAGGAATTAATAATTCGACATGGGGGGGGGGTTTCAATAAGAGTTAATGAAATAAATAAAATGCGTAACACGTTTATTTATTGTCATAACTCTATTAACCTCAAACATGATTATAAATATCCTCACAACCCCAACATTTTAAAATAGCCATTGTTGTGCACAACGGATTTGGAAATACTCTCAAGCCAAGAGAGAATTCCCTTTCCACCAAGAACGCCCTCAAGTTACGAGAGCAAGATCCTCCACCGGATCAAGGTGGTCGAAGGCGGACATCGCAAGCGAAGGTTCTTCCACGCTAGAACTCGAAGATCTATTCGGCGACGTCCGGAGATACGTGACACACGTGTGGATCACCGCTAGAGGAATCCTACACTTGGATTCTACGACGCAACGACGGATCAACGAATCGTGACCGGACACATCAACGAAGAAAGAATTCCAATGAGGTAATTCTTATGCATTAAAACTAAATTAATTATAACCAACATATGATGATCCTCCTCAAGGGTTCCGGGACTCTTCTTTTCTTTTCGTTCTTCGTTCTATTATGAAGATTCGGCGTTTTATATCGTGACGGATCTCGGATTGAACATTGTTTAACGAAAAATTAAGTTGGGCAAACCCACCAACGCGCTTCCGCAGCGCCCGGAACCTTCAGGTCTCTCATCCACTGCCTTTCCCGCGCATCCTCACACGCGCACACTCCTTTGCTTCCACCCAAACTTGAACCCACAACCTCCCCCTTTCGTGGATGCACCTTTACCACTAAGCTATTTCGTTTTTTCTCTATTTAATGATATATCTTTATATATATATATATAGTTATATTTATTCGTATATTGATATAGATTCATATTAATATAAATATATTTATTCATATATTAGTATATATATATTCATTCGTATATTAATATATATATATATATATATTTATTTATATATATATTTTTAGTTATATTTTTTTATTCATATATTTATTTGTATATTAATATATACTTATAAGATTAGTTTTAAATAAATTATGAAATATGTTTTTTATGTGTGTTTATAATTAAATAAATAAATACATACATACATATATACAACACACACACACATAGGCACACACACACACAGAAAAATATATATTTACAAATAAATACATATTTATATATATATATGTGTATTTGAAAAGACATAAAATATTAAAATGATCATAATTTATAATCTAGAATCCCATTTCAACTCCACAACTAGTCAAATCAAAGAAAATGAAACAATCTTTGATATGATATGTGGTACAAGGCTAATAGACATCCAGATCATAATTTATACCTGTTTGAATGTTAACAAATCAGTGTATCCTGACTAAAAACTCAGTTTTGGAGGACTTTTGGGCCTTTTTTACCTCAGAAAATGTGACAAAATCTTTCCTTGGGTCACCAGCGCATAGAGCTCATCGTAGGCTTCGATTTGATATACTGTAGAGCTCAAACAGATACCCGGATCAAAAGTAATGGCCGTTTGAAGTTTGAGTTGCATTTTCAGATGACGCACAATGATACTTATATAACAATAATTTATTTTTCATGTTTTTTTTAAATATAAAATTTATCACCGATAGAAAAAAGAGCTGATAAATTCCCCCTTTATCAGAGCTACTAAAAAAAGCGCTGATAAAGGGGTCCCCTTTATCAGCGCTTTTTTTAGCGCTAATAAAAGGGTAGCGCTTCCCTTGCCAGTTTTTGTAGTAGTGCATACCAATGGTGGAGGGGTAGATGTTGTTGTATGAAAACTCCACCAGAGGTAGACGATCTTCCCAACTACAACCAAAACTTAACATGCAAGCCCATAACATGTTCTCCAAATCCTAAATGGCCTGCTCAGTCTAACTATCCTCCTGTGGGTGAAACACTATGCTCAAGCGTAACTGAGTCCCAAACACCTCTTACAATCCCTTCCACAACTGGGATGTGAAGAGAGGATCATGATTTGAAACAATTTTTGATGGAACTTCATGGAGTCGAACTATGTCCTAAACGTAGAGGTATCCCAAGCTCTCTACTGAACTCTACTCTTGGATAGGTAGGAAGTGGGCTGACTTGGTGAATTAGTCAATGATCACCCAGATGGTATCGTTCCCCCTGGACATATGTGGTAAACCCATCATGAAGTCCATTTTCATTCCACCCCATTTCCATTCTAGAACCTCAAGGTATTGAATCAAACTCACTGAAACTTGATGCTCAATCTTCACTTTTCGGCAAGTAAGGCATCGAGACACAAAATTTTCAACTTCCTTCTTCATCCTTGGACACCAAAATAATTCCATAGGTCCTTGTACATCATTGCCAAATCTAGATGTACTGTTAAAGGAGAATCATGAACTCCCTCAGAACCTCCTATAGCAATGCCACCAGTATCATTGTGCGTCATCTGAAAAGAAAAAATTCCTCCCCACCTTTTGAATATCAGTCAGTGGTATGCCTTATGGAAATTTGATTGTGTAGAGCCTCATAGTTGGAATCCCTAAATTATGCCTCCCTGCCTCACCATAAGAGTGGAGGGGTGACAACCATCGACTAGAGGTAAGATTCTCCATCTCCATCCACAAAATATATTAGAAACAAGGCCAACTACTCTGATTCCATATTCGTGTGTCCTCTTGTGGTTGGATTAGATGATGAACCACTCATCCATCAGGTAGTATCACCACTTCTTCATGTGAGGCCTACCACTTCTAAATCAAGATCATGGCTATCATAGTTATACTCATGTGATTTTAAATGGTGTTAACCATAGGTAATCATTGCTTACCTCTACATTAGGACACAACTAAGCCCGGTTCCTGATGCATTACAGAACAATACGTACTCAACACTCTCCTCTTGAAACCTCAAGATGGGAGCACTCATCAAAATCTACCTCAACATTAAATAGATCCATTACTGACATTTCAAGAGCTTATTGTATAGTTGGTACTCTCTAAGTGTGTCAAGGACCATCCTTAAGTGTCTTTTTTTATCCTTCTCGGATGTCAAGTACACTAGGAAGTTATCAATGAAGACCACCTGGGTCTGCCCAGGGTGAAACATTAGGTCTCACGAAGCCCTTCCTTTGTAAGTCCCCCAACTGAACCCCTAGCTTACTAAGCTATGCGGGTCACATCTGATATACTACTGTAAATATCAGTGCCATCCCAAAGTGTTAGTCAGTGCAGAAGTCTAACTCTCGGTGGAGATGTAATCCTAGAACATATTTTGGGAATACGTCCTTATACTCCACCACCATTATAGGAAACTAAGGACTCAAAACATCCATTGCACTAAGGGTCAATAAATCCAACTAAAAAGTAATCAGCTACACACTTCTATGCGTGAGTCCATCATGAGCTGTAAGGAATTCCCTTTTTCCAATAAAAGGGAAATTTGGTTCTATTACCGCAGACGAACCGCACCCCTTTACCTAAAAAAACAATATGAGCATGAACTGTGGATACTAGTCCATACTAAAAATGACATTGTAAGGCCTTGATGCCACTACCAAGAGATCCCAATCAAAACTCTCACCTTTAAGAGTTAGGTCACACAGTCAGCACTAGTTTGTGATCATCAAGTCTCCTCTAGTAAGTACCTCTAAGTGTAATGGTCAAGTAAATGGTTTAACCAAAATATCTAAGTATCAAACAAGAAAATTAGTAGGAAAGGAAATCACTAGCACATGTGTTTATCTTATGAAGCTAAATTATAAAGACACAGATCGTACCTTGAACCATTCCTGGAGTCCTGGGGTCATAAGACTTGATAGCCTGTAACTGTCTCTTCCTCTATCCTTTAGATCCTTGAGTCTGGTATGGACCACCTAGGGGTAGTAGTGGCAACACGTCAAAACATTTTCCACCTCCTACTGCTTCCCCAACTCCTCTTCTATGTCTATTTCCTAACAAATCTGTCTACTCCCACTACTGCCACTTCCTTGGAGATTCATCAACTGCCTCTCTGAATGCATCCAGAATAGTAGAAAAATCTTAGGCAAGATTTCCCCTCTCATAACAAGAATAGAAGATCATATCCCTCGGGTAACTAACGTGCCCCTACAATATCTGACAGAACCTTCTATTCTGAGGCTTACATCACACGCCTGCTATTGGCAAGTCCTCCTGACCCTACATCCACATTCATCACTGCCTAGGAACCCAATTATACATGCTCAAACTCTATGTATCATCATCCAATTCCAAAAGAGCCATCCATGACTCAATCTGGAAAGCTTCATTCACCCAAACCACTGGAGGTGGGTCAACAAACTGATCAATAGGAGAAAGTGCCACCTAATGACCATCCTAAAGAAAGACTGCACTGTTACTGGTTCCCATTATGGAGGCCTCATCATACATCAGTTCAAACCCCTGATCCTACTGCAGAAACCTCATTGGTTGGTGTTGTAAATATATCCTAAAAAAAAGAGATGCATCACTATCAAAATATTATACCTAGTGAGATGACTCGAGAAGGACATGGAAAAAACAACCCATTCCTATATGATGAATATAACTTTATTTATCCTTGCAACTATTTTTTTCAAGTATCAAGTAAAAAATTAGGTGTCTAGAGTCCTGGTTTGATACGTTAGCCACCGCAACAACACTAGAGTACCAAGCCTGAAAGCTAAACTCGAAAAACTTAACAATATTTCCCTAAACCAATCTCATAGACTCCCATTCCTAATGTAGAACTAACCAGCTCTGATGAAACTCTGTCACAACCCATCCCAGAGGGTCTCGTGCCATGACTACCCCAAGCCCACCTCCAATAGGCTAGGGGTTGATGACTATCACTGAGTAGGAATATCCCACAAATGGAAGGTATTTTCCTAAGTACATGTACACATACACACATCTCCAATACCAAAATAATGAAAAGTAAAAAACTTATTATAAAAATTAATGAATAACACTATATCCAAACCAACAGTGTATGACAGGAAAGTAAAGTGCAGTAAAGTACAACTGGGACAGAATACAATTCCACCAAAAAGAAATATTCTGTAGCACAAGGTCATGAAGCTCATCTATAGAAAACCGTATCTAAAGGGTAATTATAGGAACAACTATTTGAAGTCGTAGGAGCACACCTCAACTGTTTGGTCTCTCTTTAAGCACCACCTGGTATTAGTATACCTCAAACTCCATCAAATCATTGATAGAATGAACAATACATGACACACATGGGCAAAGACCATGTAGGGGTGAGTAAAACAATTCTCATTAGGACACCCTGAAGCAAAAAGTAAAAGACCAAAGAAGAAACATCATAAAGAAGATATAGTCAGCACAATATAGGTATATATCTACAATGAATATAACAAGAACATACAGTTATACTTGTAAATGATTCTAAGACTCAAGGTCTCATCTACTACCAGCTACACAATTCTACTCGTAGCATGCTTATTCTGGGAGATCTCACTCCTCGAGCTATCTGATGGTAAGAATGTAGAACAGTTCTACCAAAAGTTTCCAAGGGAACACTAGGCTCTCAACAAGTTACGTTATTTCCCTGAGATATCAAGTCTCATTAAAACATAGGGTGTTAGTAACACATGGATTGTTAGTAACACATGGAGTGTTGGTAACACATGGGGTTTCGGTAACACATGGAATGTTGGTAACACACAGAGCTTTTATAAGTCATTAATCCCCCAAGTCACGTAGTCACTAAGTCACATCCAAACATCAACCACTAAAAACTGCCCAAAGAACACTTGTCAGGTCTAGTCATGTAGAATGGAATGAATATGATCTCGATACACAGATAGGTGGTGCCCTTTTTCCAATGGCTCACTGGGGGGACTCCTCACCCTATTGGAAAAAACATCCTAGATATGGGATAGGTGCCTGTGTAAATATTGGTCACACTTTATCCACAAACCCTATATAAGGTACCATGAAGAGAAGTGAGGAACGAATAGGCCTCTTTGTGTAATACATGCTCTAAACCACTAAGTCAACTATCAAAGTCGGGCTGAGACAACTCACTTCAGAATATGGGTCATCCTCTATAACGGGAACGGGGTCCCATATCAAACCCTCATAGGAAAATACCAAGGGTATTCTCTCAAACTCTTCTGATACAAATAAAAACCCATAAATATATCTAAAAAGGACCACCTCATTGCAAGGGTCCCAATGCTACAGACAACTCATCCATCAGACGCTCTGTCTGAAAGATATGTTCATTTTAGTGAAAAAGGGTCTAGCTAGGTCAGTTTGGGCCTGGTCTGGCCTGGACCACCACATGCGGGATGGCTCCTTCAGTGCACGGACCAGTTGTGCATTCTTGGTCAACGCAGATGACACTACATCCTGACCTCCTTCCCCATGGTTTTTGTCACCGAAGGTTCCACATAGATCCCAGCCACGTGTCGTCCCCCTATCACTACATCCCAGTCACTACGCATGGCCTCTGCTACCATGGGATCCCACGTGATCATACTATACTTTTTCTGTATCTGTCACCTCCATCCCATCCTACTTCGTGTTGCACCTTTCATGGCCTCCCTCTAGGCTGCTGCTGCCTCCGTCAGTGGCATGTCGTCCAGCTCGCGCCCCACCTAGGCCAGCCACCTCGTTGTGCTGCTTGAACCGGCCTTGTCGTGCCACTGCCTTGCACCTCCATAGGCCGTTTACTTATCCAATTTAACCACAACTTTTATTTTCACCTCCATGGTGTTGAATCTCCATTATATGATTGTTTCACCACAGATCGAAGGCGTAACAATCCCTCATCCATAGTACACAAAGAATGAAAAATGCAAAAACGGGAAAGAGATAAACACACAATAAAAAACAAATAATGGATAATGGACTTGTTGATGTCAGAATAAATCCTTTCATGTTAAAATTAAAGAATGGAGAGTAAATGAATAAAATATCTAAATAGAAATCATCCCCGATATTCAACCCGCATAATTACCCATCCTGTAAGAATTATCAAACCACAGATCAACCTGTTCATGGGTTGGTCCGTGTTCATCATTGAAAATTTTGAATGGTGAAAGAATCACAAAGAAAAAAAACCCTACCTGAGGTTTAAATCGGTCATTGACAAAGGTAGAAGTCGCATTTTCATCATTCATAGATTTATTGATGCTTGATCTGAGTTCTGACCTCTGATCTATCATCGTAGTGAGAGGGCATACTTCTACTCTCCTTAGGGAAACTCTGGGGTTATAGTTATAACCCTAGATTCTAAAAAGTCTTGTAAAAATGGAAAACTACTGATGCATCATCACTTAACATTAAATAAAATATTTTATATTAAATATTTTAATGACGTTCACATCCAAAAACTATCTTTTACAGTTGGCCTGTGCCGGCCGAGGTTAGGCCTCACCTAAGAAAAAACCCCTTATGAACTCAATGGTGGTCTTGGATTTCCAATTCGAGTTACATTTTAGGAGTTATTAATATTTTAAAAATAAAATAAAATTATTTAATTATTTTATTTACAGTTATTCCATTTTTATGTTTTTTCATAGAAGACCTGCACTGACTAATGTTAAGTCGTGCCTTGGGTAAAGACACTACTTTGAGCTCAACGATGCCCTTACATTTCTGATCTGGGAAGCTGTTTAAGAGTTATTCCACTTTTTTAGAAAATTTATGCATGTATGCTATTAAAAACTCAACATTTTTCAATGAATCATTTCGGGCACATCGGGTCTCAGAATCGCACGTCATCTTAACACCTGGTCTAATAATTTTCCCAAGTAGTAGATAAAAAAATTAGGAAAAGATAAGTCCTTAAATTTAAAGAACACTATATCATAATATAATTTTCAATAAAACATAGTATAAAATATATAACATGTAGTTTATTTGTAAAATCTTGTGTTTAGTGTATTAAAAACTAATAAACTTAATCATGTGTGGTCGGTTTGTTGGGTATACATGTATTGAATCTAGAAAATAAATATTTAGAGTATACAAATTGATTGCAATCAATAACCAATTATACCTAAAAAATAAAAAGGAATAATTAATTAAATTAATTAAAATATATTTTTATATGATTAAATTATAGGGTTTTACCCTTGCATCATGGGTATTAAGAAGAGTTTCTCATCTATATGTTTTCTTTTAAACATTATTGCCAATTTTTCCACTATCACTTCTTATTTATTTGGTTCTAATGAGATTAATTTTATACATTTTATGTGAGGACTAATGGGTCTAAATTTCTATTCATATGGGTTTCCCTTAAAATAGTATTGATATATATGTCTGCAAAACATATAAATTGTATTTAGTCATAATTAAAAGAGTAGATTAGCTATTAGAAAATTTTTTTGAAAAAACAACTCATGTATACATTCAAAACTATGGCTCCTAGCCTTTCATGATTGAGGACTTCATTTACTTTCTCAAGATCAAGATAGTCTGTAATGGAATTTCCATACATTTTCTCTTCAAAAATAATTATAGTAATATTACCACTTTTTAATTTTGTATTTGCATGAACCTTTAATTTTGGTAAATGAGGAAGATGAATGGGTAGGTTAAATGTAATTTCTAAAGATCTTTTTGATTGGTTGTTTGACACTTTAAATAATTTTGATCAAACTTCCATTTAACCCCCATAACTTTGTCTATCTATAATAAAATTCATCAGTTTAGGCCTTAATTAATTAATTGTTAATAGTTTTGTATAAAAAATTAATTGGAAAGGAATACTTACTTGTCAAGATGTATTTTTACAAGATCCAACATCCATGATATGAAAGTTCCAACAACAAGCTCAACTATAATAATATTTTCATAATCAAGTGGAATAGGCATCTTCGTGCTCTAATCATGTGCTACATGAATCCCCACTCTCATATGACCTATTGGAAGTCGTTTTTTATAGAATATCTCATTGTATATTATACATGGTACCCCCTGAAAAAAGGAATTGGCTGGGTGTTGATAGATATATATCACAATCATTTTAACTCTATATAATATTATTATATGTAAGGTATCAATGTCTACCATATTCAAATTTTATAGAAACACTTATGATAGAATTGATTACATGTTTTAATATAGCTCTTTGAGGGGAATGTCTCACCTCGAAGATGGTGGGGTGGGGGGATCTTATCATAATGGTTTTTGTTGTGTTGTTTCTTACCTTTGATTCATTACCATAACATTTTTTGACAACATAAAATATTAATTATTTTTTATTATAGATTAGATAATCATGCCTTCATCTCTTCCATTTTATTATCTTTATCACCCATGTTCATTTCTTTTCTCAAAAATATGTTTGGATGACACCCCAAAACGAGCACCTCTAATGTAGACATACTATTCAATCCACTTAAAATACAGTGATATTAGTTGTTCATTAGGTTCTATCTCATAATGAATCTTATGTATAATTTTGATAAAAAAAATATAGGAAAATAATTAATCATTATTATGTAATACCGATTTAAGGGAAAAATTATTTTGTTATACTTACACATGCTTCCCACACATTTTTTGGGCTTTTATCTATTAGTATCCCATATTTATTTACATGTGCCTCCTTCTATATCACATTATGTGGGATGTAATTGTCTTTGGATTTCGATTGATCAATCTCCATATAAACAGAGGAACATAATTATGTTGTTGTTTCATGTCAAATGAAAGAAATGCTGTATATTTAAAATAAGTACCACTTTTTCCAAGTGAAGCATACCCCATCATTTCTTTATAGTAGGGGTGAATTGGTTTTGTTTAATGTTGTTTATTTTTATAACTCAATTATTTTTTCACAGATTAAAAATTCTTAATCAAAGTTATTAATACACATATTGTCAATAAATGTATTACCAACCACAATGTACTAAAAATATGTCTTCTCATGATGATAACTAAATGCATTCCATGTTTTTTTGATTTATCAGGGGTGCATATATATATGGTGGATAGGGGTTTATTTTCCCTTTAGTATATTTGAGATGATAGTTGGTAAGAATTTTATTAATTCCTCTATTTTCCTTCCATGAGGATTAATACAAATTTCATTCTGGATTTATTTACTATAAATTCACTCTGAAAGGGATAATGAAGAAAAAATCAACATTTCATTATATTACTTTATCAAAATAAATAAATTATATCATAATGTTTCCATAATCACTTACCAAATTTTTTCCTTAAGCATGGTCATGAAATTGTTCCAAGCATCTACTTCAACTGGTATGTGAATTCTAGTGGTGAGCCCAATGTAACTACTAAACATGTCCTTGTCACAATTTACAGGATGCATATATTTATTCCATCCAACCTCAAATTTTATGCCTTTTTTTCTTACCTAAATAATATTTTCAAACACCATCATGCTATGGTGTTCCATTTTTTTCTAGGACATGGTTTGTTCACCATATACAATTTCCTTAGATTCAATATTTTTAATATGTTGTTCCTTTATATTGGTAGTGTTGACATGTGAAAAATATTGTTGTTCCTTCACATTGGGAGCATCGGTATGTTGAGAAAATTGTTGCTCTTCGGGATTGGGAGAATCAACATGTGAATAATTCATGCATAAGTGGTCGAACATTTAATTTATATTACATAAATGAAACAATGAATAAATAATAATATAAGGTAGCACAATGCATAATAAAAAAAAATAACATGATTATTGAACTCTTTTTTTTCATGGATGAAGGGATTTGACCTCTCTATCAAGTATCAAAATCCTCTCATTGTGGTATCCTATGACATACAATACCTTGTTTATATTTGACTTCTAAAAAGTGATTAGGATGTACCAATTAAATATTATCATTAGTTTAATTGACATCTGACCCTTCAGTGGTTCTGGTTGACAATAGAATAATTATTCACTTTTGGCTTGTAGGATCCAAAACATAATATACCTGTATTTCCTATGATTTCATTATAATGATTTCTTATTTATACCCTCCCTTATTAAAAACCATGCTCATGAATCCCAATTCATATTTTTTAAATGCAATCCTATTATAAACCCAATTATATTGAAAACTTGTCACTTGGAATATTGTATAATCAAACTCCCATATTTGTTTGATGATGCCAAATTATGACATATTTTCATAAATTGTATTTCTATCCTTGGTACTAGATATATGAATCACTTTATACATAAGTGTAACTCCACTATTTTTCATGGTTTTCATTCATAGTTTTCATTTATAATGAACATAAAACCAATAATTACATAACCATTATAAGATAATACATGCACACTTGGTCCTCTGGATATCCATCAAACTCATTCTAAAATTGAATCTAGATTTTTAGTTTACTCCTTAAGAATATAGTCTTGAAACCATCCTATAAAATATTGATTATTTTTATTTGATATCCATCATTTATCCCTTAATGGATTCAAATTCTTAATAGTTAATTTTTAGGTTTAAACGTATGGTTCAACCTCTAAAATATTATGAAAAACATAAAGGTGATCATGATCATTCTCTATAATAATAATTACAAGAACATATATTTCAAAAATTCCTTCACCCACAATCCACCCAGTCTAATGAGATTTCAGTAGACCAATTCTTTCCACATCATATAGGTAATTGATATATAATTCAATGGATTCCTCAAAATATATATATATATCTATAATATAACCTTATGTACAACTTTTACTTTTGAAAAAACCTTTAAAAATAATAATATACCATTCAATGGGGTACATCCATCAATAATGTACAAGACTACATAGTCGAATCTATCTTACTAAGTGAACCATTAAGTGAACCATCATATCAATGAATAATGGTATAAATAACATATCTATTTCACATAATATGATAAAAATTTACTTTTCCATAATTGGAAATTTCATTGGGTCTATAAATTTACTGAATATGGATTTGAAAAAGAAATAGATCTTGGTAAATGTATCACGAAAATTCTTGGAAAAAATGAAACATAAATCTATAGGCATTAGATATTATATCAAAACATGAAATTAATTTGATTTCATACCCTTTAAATTTAAATTATTCATTGAAATGATATTCTTGGTATTTGATGAATAAACCTCTAGAAACCTTACATAATTCAAGAAGTTTAAAAACTTATATCTCTCTTTACTAGAAATACTGTAAGAAGATGGATGAAGAAAATTTTGTTTTCACTCTTTACCGGTTCCCCCTCTTCCCATATCTCTTTGTTAATAACTTCTAACATAGCCTTAATTTCATCCTTTGTTTTTTTGGGTGCATTTAGTAGTTTTCTAATGACACTATCACATACACTTTTTCCATATTCATAACATCAAGAAACATCCTTATGTAAAAAAAATTAATGTGGTAATTAAAAAAAATATCTCTTTTTCCAACTGATTTTTATAAGTTTTTTGAAATAGGTTTACCAAAACCAGTTTCCATATATTTTACTTCCTCGAAATATTATTCACCTGTTAGTGGATACAGTGATGTACCTTCTTCTGAACTCCTATAGAATGATGTCATCCAAGATTGGTATTTATGTCACCGGTATAGAAATCTGTTGTGTCCTAGAAACATAGTCTTGGATGAATGTTTCAACCTAATTGATTATGTACCATGTTCACAAATGGGAAACCCTTTGGTTCCTTTAATGATATATCCTGAAAATTTTACGTAATAAATAAATCCATTTATCATCTCATACAACATGGATCTCAACAAGAAATATTCATTTAAATAAGTATCATACAACGTAACACCAAAATCCCACAATAATTTCAAGTATTTGATAAATAGAGCCAAATAAACATCAATATCAATAACCTTTTTTTGTGATTATATAAGAAAATATAACATAATGTATCTTCATTTCATGCATAACTGTGGTATCAAGTTATAATTTATCAACAAAATTGGTCATTTACTATGAGTACTTCTTTGAAAACCAAAAAGACTCAATCCATATGTAGATAGCACAAGACAAAGGTTTCTTGGATCATTTAAAAATTTAGGATACTCATGATAAATTTTATTCAACTGAGGAGAGTCTGTTAGGTGAATAAGTCTCCCATATTTAATTTGTATATCGGTGTTCCATGTCAATTGCCTTACAGTCTCCTCGCTTACATATGGGTGCCTAATCCTTGGAATGATTGGAAAGTACCATAAAAATTTTGTAGTAATTGATTCATCTTTATTGTATTGATATGAACCACACTTTGGGAATTTGTTATGTAATTTGTGGTCCATGAGAAATAGTAAACATTCATTTGGAAATGAATGTATTCTTTTAGAGATCATACCCATTGAACATAGAATTAATTTAGCATTATATCTTTAGAATGGTTGATCTTCTAGGAGAATATCATTCAAGAGAGAAAGTTGTTTAGTAAAACTGGGGTCAATCCATACATTTATATCTATTATGTTATATAGCTAAATTATGGATAAAAATGTTATATATTTAGTACAACCAGCATAAAATGGAATCATTTCACAACTCTTTAACTTTTCAAAAAAATTTGTACAGTCACAAAGTTCATCTTCAACTATCAATTTTATTTTATTAATATTATCATCATCATTTTCCACACCTATAATCATATCCTCAAAAAATTATTCTTCATTATTCACACTTTTAATCATATCATATGATCTATAAAACACAGTGTTGTCCTAATCACTAGCTACATTCACTTTTTCCCATGTTTAGTTTAACAATTTCTACTTTGATATATTCTGTAATAGATCAAGTGTTCTTCTAAGTCCTCTAGACTAATTAATCATGAATAAAAATAGTGTAAACATGGAAAAAGGATTTGAGAAGGGTCATATGAATTGTCTTTTTAAATCTTAATGAAATCCTTCACCACATCCTCATATTATTTTATAATATGATTAGAATCCATCCATTTTTTATTCATACCCATCCTATTTAATTCAGTAATATTAATATTTTAAAAAATAAAGAAAGAAAGAAAAATTATGAACTTATAACTCATAAAAGGTTATTCTTAATGAATCATTTAAGCTGTATGAATCCATTGTTCTAAGATAATAATAGCCGAATAATGCATATTGAGATTTCTTTTTAGTGGTGGAAATCATTGAAGGAAATAAATTTGTGATGTATATAAAATTACAATGAATCTAGATAAATTTTAATCTATTGAAAAACACATAGATAAAGGATACTTTTTATAACTTTTCTAGGTGGGATTACAATATGAGGGAGGAGTTGATGCTTATTCATTTATTCACTTGGTAGGTAGTGGGTTAGGTGATGTTTAAATGGTAAGATGCTTAGGATCCAAAGTTAATATTTTTTTAGATGATTAAAACATTTATTACGCCTAATAACATGGTACTAAAAACCCAATGTTTAGAGAAACTCTTTAATTTAAATCCAATAAATCAGATGTCTTAGGATGCGTTTATCAAGCTGCTAGAAAAAACAAAAAAAAAATCTAATTTTGGTTTCATGGATACTTAAAATTTAAATAATTCACATGTCTTGTATGAATACTAAAATAATATAAATAAAGATTCTTATGGGGTTGGAAAGAACAATCAACTTCAACAAAAGTTGAAAATTTTTCCAATTGATATCAGCAGAAAGTTGAATCTTACACTTACGATTAGAGTATAAGCCCAAATACTTGGGATAACCTAAAAAAACTCAACCTAAGTGGTAAAAACATAGATAATCAACTCTAGAAAAATTTCGAAGTGGAAAATAGCGAAAATATGAAGAACACCCTGAAAATAAAGACCCACTTTCTAATTGGAGATGGGGCTCAAATGAAAGTGGAACGAATCCTTAATGGATTCAGAAGGGGAAATAAACTATTACAATTGAAAATTTATAGAACTAGGGAACTAAAAATGAAAAAATATGTGAATTAACCTACTTAATAATGATTTGAAACTTTATATTGTGTAAACTCACTTTTTGTATCACTCTTACAAGAAGCCATTTTAATAGAACATGAGGTTAGTTTTTTGTGTTGCAAAATGGCTATTGTATATTTTCTTGGAAATGAAAATATAGAAAGTATTAGGGTCATTCTACAATGTAATGAGAAAAAATGGGTAGAATGTTTTGATTTTATTTCATGGGACTAGTAATCATACCTAGAACTTGGAGTTGACAACCATTTATGTACAATAAAATCCCCTGAATAATTATCATTTGAAATCGCCACCATACATGATAAGTGGGAATGGTTTTTATAGTACATAAATGGTCCTTTCATACACATCATAATTCAGTAGGTATCTCCATACAATTGGAGTGATAAGTTTTAAAAATAAGATCTCACATAGCATTAATTTGATGATATCTCTTATTATTAAATAGACAGACAAGATCTAGAAAATCTATGAGTAATTGAAATCAAAAAGAGGGAGGAGTTGATGTTTATTCCTTTCTTCACTGGGTATGTGGTGGTCCAGGTTTTGTTTCAATGATAGGACTATTAGGAGCTAAAATTGATCTTTTTTTAGATTATTAAAATGTTGACAGGGCCCAATCATATGGTATTGAGAACTCAATGTTTTAAGTAACTCTTTAATTTAAATAAAATGAACCATAAGTCTCATGATGGGGTTCCAAATTTCTATTACCATTTCAGACAGTTCATATTTTATCAATTGGGCATTTCAACAACACATGCTAATGAATTATATTCATTAAACACAACATTCTACTTTAAAACATTACATTTCTTAAATAAAAGTAAAAAAATTAAACAACCCAAGAAGCGTAAAAAACCATCACTGTCATCATAATGAGGATTTAAACAATTAAACCACCTTTTATAAAATATAGAATGAATGTAAAAAAAACTAACCATGGACTTATAATTTCAAAGGACTACCAACATTTGAAAATACTATTTAGAGAATCCCATTTTTAAGAACAACATTTAAAAACCAAGTTCAAGATATAGAAATTGAGTTCCTAAACCACCCTTTGTCCTTATACAAGTATGAATATATAAATATATATACCACTAATCCTATTGCACATATTCACATTTCATTGTGTGAACATATTTAATAATGTATCTATATTTATATCTATGTATATGTGTATAAGTATAAAAAATATCATGAAATAATTTTTTATCAGGTGCTACAAATATAAAAAATTAAAATGAATTTTATAAACTAAATTAAACCCATTTAATAATTATATAAAATTTTTTAAAAAAAATAGGAGATATTAAAATGATTGGGGTCCTTCTTTCTGGTAATGGAAGAAAATGGAAATAATTGTTTTACTTTAATTCATGGGAGTAAGAATGATACTTGGAACAAGGAGATAATTAAAACCCATGCACTATAAAAAATATACCAACTTATCATTTTTAGTCAACACCTTATATGATAAGTGGGAATAGTTTTTATGGTGCATAACTAGGAGCACCATGAAATATTAGTGATAAATTATGATAAATGAGTTAAATGGATGTGATGGTAAGGGAGATGGTGAAACAACAATGGATTGAGGTAAGGGTTATTGGGTGGAGAATCATTATGGTAGATTGAGGAAAAATAAGATTGATCATGTGCACCATTCATACCCTTTGGAGAAGTTTAAAACACATAAAGATGTCTAATGGGGAGAGATGGATCACAAGTCACATAACATGGGTTTTAAGATTTCTGATTCATTTGAGATGTTTGAGGGAGGGTGATGGTGAAGCTTCAGTTCTGTGGGATCTTAAACAGCACGAGGATAGAGATCTATGTTATAGTTCTATTTAAAAGACTCAGAATGGTTTTATGAGCGCTTTATATTTAGCATTGATAAATATAGTTCTTTATTAGTTCTAACAAAGTTCTTATAAAGGCCTATATAATTAATTTCAATAATATAATTAATATAATTATAAATTTTAAGTGTATATAATTATAAATTTTAAGTGTATATAATAATAAATGTATACAATTATAAATAAATATTTATATAATTATAAACAAATCTAAATAATTGTAAATATGTAATTATAAATAAAATTATAAATATATATATATATAATTATAAAAAAATAAGTATTCATATATTTAAAAATATATTTAAATAATTTTAATATGTATTTATAAATATAATTATAGATATATATTTGTAATTAAAATTATAAATAAATATATTTGTAAATATTTGTATATAATTATATATATTTTTATAATTATATAAATATTTATTTATATAAAAATGTAAATAAGTATAAATATAATAAATATATTTATTTTAATTTTATAATTATTTGAATATATAATCATTTATTTATAATTTTATAAATACCTTTTAAATATATATATATATATATATATATATATAATTCTAAATATATTTATATAATTATATATATATATAATTATAAATATATTTATATAATTATATATATTTATTCAAATATATAATTATAAATGTATTAAATATATTTATTATTAAAGGGGATATGGGGATGCATGCAGCAAGACACTCTCCCTCTAGAACGCGATGGGAGCTAGGACTTTGATCTCATTGCACCCTCTTAGGATTTCTTCACTAATTTGAATTAATTTCTTATTTCTAATCAATAATTGGTTGATTCTGATGCCTTGATTGGGGTGTGTAATTTTGGCTTAACGAGTTCTGAGTTCCTAAGGGGTCTAATGGATTGGAATGTTGGTTTGGAACCTGCGGATCATGGATTGAAATTCATTAGAAATGATACTGATTTCAAGTTCAATTCTAATTCAGGGTTGATTCAGGCTTTAGATGAGGGGAATGTTCCAACCAGTAGGTTCTTTCTGGATCACTTGGTTGATTCTCTCTCTACTCATAATCTTATTATGAGGAACGACTCTTTGGAATTTTTTGAATCAGAACCCAAAATCCTTTAGGATAACATCATGGATTCTCAACACTCGAATATTACTCGGGTCTCATCTTTACAAGTGGGGAAACTAGGGAAGCTGGAAGATCTATATAAAAGGTTGCTTTAAATTTTGGGATTTGTTGGGTGGAGAATGACTGTGATTGTTAAGGACTTTTTCCATATCATCTTTCCCTATAATGATTTTAAATTGAAAACCTAGAGCTTTGTATCAATCTCCCTCTAACTTATATTTCTTCAAATCCAAGAGTGGGATCCTTTTTTTGATCAAGCTTATACAAAAAATTTAGTTACCCAAATTTTGATTCATATAAAGGGATTAAAATGGTTCTTTTGGCACCTGAAAATACTGTGGGGCATTTCATCTGCACCGGGGATCCCAATTAAGATTGATAAAAAAACAAATGTGATCAGTATTTCCACTTTACCATAGTTTTGATTGAGTTAGACCTTTGTTCCACTATTATTGAATTTGTCTTCTTAGTTTCTATTTATTTTGAGCTTGAAATCATAGATGAATTTGAACATTTTTCTGATTTCTATAGTTATTTAAATTTCATTGGTCATTCTAATGAAGGATGTCACCGTCATATGAGATTCATCAACTATGGTAAGGTTGGTCATCTGGTGGACTATTTTAAATTCAAATTTCATATTGATCCAAAGAAGGGGGCCTCCTGATCAGGTCCTGGAAGGAGGCATGATCGGGTCTAAAAAGTTGTGTCTCACAATCCCATAGACAACAAACTCTATGGGAATGGCCTATTTGTTTGTATTGATGCTGATCCATGGGGAAGGAACCAAGGGAGGTCCTATAAGAACATGGTTCAAACATAAACTTCAGCTATTTTTGGTGTAGATAAGATTGTTAATTATTATCCCTCTCAAACTCTTATGGAAAAGACTTCAAAAAAGGTTTTAAATCACCATAATGATGAGCAGTCTATCCACTCTGATAAGGCCCTACACGTGGAGGGACTAGAGAAGGATGAATCATCTGAAAAGGGTGATAACCTTGACTCTACTGATTTGATTATAGATTCTTACCTAAGATCCAGAAATATTAAGGGTAAGAATGGTTCACATCTTGACAAGTACAATACAACCATAAAGGCTTCTAATAGGGACTCTCATAAGGAGCTCATTCCTCATCATATTTCTGTGAATAATTCTGTTGATAAGGATTATGAGCCTTTCAAAAAGGATGTTTCTTTGGATATTTAATTTCATAACACTACTTATTTAAATGATGTATCTTTTAAGGTAGAATAAATGGAAGATACTATCCATGGATAGATTTAGGCTACACATCCTAAAGGTTCCACTACTCATTATTTTGTTCCATCATCAACTGGAGAATAAATGGATGCTTATGTTTCCATGAAGTACACTACAGATATAAATGTACCCACGGATTAGAAAATAGCTAGTTCTGGATATCAGGGTCTCCACTCACTACCCATAGTGCTTGGAAGGTCTACCTCACCAGGTGATTTTGTGCAGGATGCAACCTCCTGTGATGTTCAAAAGGCTAGCAATGTGGGTGAAGTTAAGGGAATTACTTTTCTTGAATGCATATATAATAAGGTTAGTAGCGCTTCACTTGATGTTGAAGCTTAGACTGAATCTCATAAGACTCACACTCCAATAAAAAAGGATTCTTTCAGTATCCAGACCTCTAATATTGAAAACCAGAACAAGAATCTGGTTTATATTTATAATACTTTTGGAGTGTTGTACTCAGCTACGGATGTTCCTATGGAGGCTTTGAATATGTAAGGGGATTTAGTAAGTTTTATCAAACTAAATACTAGACCCTAGGTCATTGAATATGGTATCCATTCTAAAACCCTTGGATGATACTGTCCTTTTGGGGCATCCTCATGGGGTGGTCTCTAGTGAAATAGGTAAATTAGATTTCATTTAATTGACTTTAGATGAAATCCATGAGCCTTATAGTAGAGTAAATAATTATAGGTTTTTCTGACATTTATGTGGTATATCCCCTCATGGTTGGGGTTTGCAGGTTCCTAATCTATCATGTAAATACCCTGACCCCGGTTACTCAGAGCATGTGCCTTACATTAATACATTAGAATAGACATAAGAATAAAATCCTAAAGGACTAATTATTTTAGTAGTTTTGGAATCCATATTACATACATGAACTTTAAATTAAAACTTGAAAAAAAACATATAAACTCCATTGGAAACACCCATAAACTTTTAGATTATCCCTAAAATTCATTCATAATATACATCTTCACATCCAGGGGAAAAATAGAACATAATAAAGGGGGGAACTCAGATTCAAAATAATGATAAGTATTGTAGTTAAATATAATATAATCAATAAGGTAAGTTGAATGACTAGTAACACATTCCATTAGAAAATAAACTTAATCATAATATAGAAAGAATAAAAGCTTAACAAATAATGCCATAAAAATAATCACATAATAATGAAGCTTAACCATGGGTATTCAACTAGTCAAATATTAAAATGGATAATAAATTAATAATCATAATGAGGGAATGTATATTCCAGATATCATAAACATATCATAAACATATCATAAAGGCCTCAGCCAAGACACCAGAAAATAAATGGTTAAGGCCTCGTCCAAAATACATTTCTATTTTATCTCATGAAACCTACTGATGCATTGAGGATCTATATTGTTCCCCAACCATCACTTACTAAGTCCAATTCATTCTTCATATGAATGGGGTCAAAAATTAAACAACATATACATATGAAATGTAAATAAATTTTTATAATCTGTAAACATAATCAATAACCATTCTGAGTAGTATGGTGAATGGTATCAAGATAGCACATCTACAGTCAAACTGATCATAAAAAATTTAATAAAATATGGTAGATGATTATCATAAGATATAAATCTCAATAAAGCATAAAATTCAACATAGGTTTTGAAATATATTAAAATACTCAATAAAACCATTGAGGAATTCTTGAGAGAAATACCGCTTTTATTTTCCATAGAAGAGTTCTTTTAGAAAAATTATTTATATTTGTTATAATTGTTTGTATAAAACCATAAATTAACACATATAGTTTTTCATGACAAAGTTATTGATTTTATAAAAATAATTGTTTCTTAAAAAATAGTATGGATGGTACTTTAAAATTGGTAATAAATCGGGAAGTTCCCTTTAACCGGGTCTGCTTATCAAGAAGAATTGATAAGGGGGCCTTATAAAACATGTATTTTCCATTAAAATAAATATTAAATGATATGGATATATTATTTTGGAAAATATAAATATAATTCATAATAAGTATATAAAAATAATTAATAATTAAATTGGGGTAAAGAGATAGAAAGTGTAACCCAAATAGAAAATGGAGGTTCGAAAAGAAACCCTTACCTTATGTATGAAAGTGTTCGGCAATTGACCGTAATGCCATGGATAATCAAATTAATTAATTAATTAATTAATTAAGAACCTTTTATAAATTTAATTTATTTATTATAATTTTATTATGTTAATTTATGGACTTTTTTATGAGTTATAAGATACTATTTTAATTATTCGGGAGCATTTATTTACTTGGTTTTCATGATCAGTTTACTTGTATATGAGTATGGATGTTCATGTAAAATGGGAAAAGATATCCATAATTTAAGTTATATGTTATTAATGAAAATATAGAATATTAAATGGTTATATAATTAATTTTGTTATTTGGGGTGGGGATGAATCATTAGATAAGATGTTAGTGATAATTGTTTATATTATTTTGGTGGTTTTTTTATCATCACAAAATAGTTTCATTTTATTAATTAACCTCATGTATATATAATAGTTCCAGTATAATAAATAGGTTTTAATACATATGTTATAATTTTTTACAACCATAAAAATGGTTTTTTGACCATACTTGAAGGTGTTAATGGAAAATGAAAATGCATCATCCATGATGTCGGTAAATTGAAACATCCTGAGCAATGTTTTCATTTATAGAATATAAGAGAGAGAGAGAGGGAAAAAAGAGTTTGATGATAGATATTCCATTAACATGATATAATTATAGTATATAAATGATACTGGTTTTATCATGTCACTATGCACATAGGAGGTGAGGGAAGGATAATAAAATAAAATAAAATGAAAATAAAATAAAAGCAAAGAAAGAGGATTTTTACCTCTTGAATTCTCCTCCTTGAGAACCTCTTTAAGGGGATTTTTTGGTCTTTTATTGAAACCAAAGGATCTTGGAAGTTGTGGAGGGTCTTTGTAGGAGGTTAGGGTTTTAATTGGATAAGGCTAAAAGAATATAAGGTGTGAGGAGAAGGGGTGGTATTTATAAAGGAGGAGAGGGGTGTTTTTGGAATATTTTATTTATTTATTTATTATTTTAGATCATGACTATGAATATTTTGAGCATTATCCCAAAATATATTAAAATAATAAAGGATATTTCAATATTATGGAACTATATCATCCATACATCACTTATGAATCAATAATTTATGTATGTATCATTTATAAAAAATTATCATATTGTACTGTTCACCAAAAAATCAAGTATTTTAGAAAAATCCAAAAAAATAGCCCTAACCATTTTTATACTCGTAGAATTAAAAAATGGACCTAATTTTATGAAAATAATTTTGTAAATATGAGAAATTTAATTTTTAATTAAAGTCATCATCTACTCAAAAAATAAAAATTTTAAAATTATAACTGATTTTATAACACTTTGAAAGATTAACTAAGGTCTCATAATATTATATTAAAATCATAAGACAAAAGAATATTAATTTATGAATACATTTTATGTAAATAATTTTTCTTTTAAATTTTTTATTTATTATTAATTTGTAATTAAATATTTATGACTTACAAAAGTACCAAGACTTTAATTAATAATTTTTATCATATTCATTTAATTATACTATGATATAATTATATCATACTTTAATTTATAAGATTCCTAAATTTTATTTATACTTTCATAGGTGTGGTTACTATTTTATTGGTTGGTTTAATTTTCTTAAGGGTGACATTACTATTACATAGTTTAAGTCACTATTCAATTGGTATAGGTTCCTTAACTTCTATAAATACCTCTTATTTCATTCATTATTCATTTATAAAGTTTGTATTGTGATATCTAAGTGATTTTATGTGATTTATACTATATGAAATAATTATAATGAGGGAACTTTTATTGATAAAATTTTGGGCCGTTACATTCTCCCCTCCTACAAAAACTTTGTCCTCAAAATTTCTAGAATGTCACCTCATGAAAAGATTTGGGTAGTTATTTATCATAACTTCCTCTCGTTCCCATGTTTCCTCTTAAATTTTATGATTTCTTCAAAGTAATTTTACTAGCTAAGTCTTCTGATTCCTCAACACCTGTTCTTTAGTGTTTAGAATCTGGATAGGCTCTCCATAGTAAGATAAATCAGGTTCCAAATCTATTCCATCAAAAGTGAGGACATGTGTTGGGTTTGGAATATACTTCCTTAATAAAGATATGTGGAACAAATTGTGTAATTTAGAATGTATAGGAAGAATCTCCAAATGGTAATCCATAGCTCCAACTCTCTTTAGGATTTCAAAAGGTTCAATGTATATAGGGATCAGTTTCCCTTTCTTCCTAAATCTTATAACACCCTTCCATGGTGATACTTTCAAGAAAACATCATCTTCTACAAGAAATTCCAAATACTTCCTTTGATTATCAACATATATATTTTTCTTAATTTGAGATTATTTGATATGGGTTTGAATATTATTTACTATTAATGTTGTTTCCTCTATAAGACAGGGCCTACAAGCTTCCTTTCACCAACTTCATCACAAAAAGTTGGTGTACAACATCTCTTTCCATATATTACTTCATATGATTCCATTTGAATAATTTAATTGAAACTATTATTATAGGAAAAATCTACCAAAGGTAAGTAATGATCCCATATACCTTGAAAGTTATGTGATCATGATCTCAACATGTATTCTAAATTTTGGATTATCCTTTCTGACTGCCTGTCGGTTTGAGGGTGATAAGATTTACTCAAATAACGCTCAGTATCCAAATATTTCTAAATACTTCTACATAATTTTGATGTAAACTATGGATTATTATCAGACACAATTGAAATAGGTTCTCCATGAAGTCTTAAAAATTCATTAATATAGAGGTGTTCAAGGCTCTCAAGTGGAAAATCTTCCCTTATAGTGAGGAAAGGTACAGATTTGGTAGGTCGATCAATAATTACCCATATTGCATCATTCTTTCTTGGAGTTTTTAGCAATCCAGTGAAAGAAAACATGGTGATATTATGCCATTTCCATGTAAGAATAGTCATAGGTTGCATGAATCCTTTAGGATGTTGTCTTTCAAACTTTACTTGTTGATAGACTAAACATCTTGATACATAATCAGTAATTTCATGCTTCATATTACCCCACAAGAAATGTTCCTTCAAATATCTATACTTTTTAGTGATACCAGGGTGTATAGAAAAATTCAAGCTATGATCATCATCCAATAACTCTCTTTTTAGCTCACGTATAGAGGGAACACATAACCTCCTCCCAAATTTTATAATTCCATCTTCATACATGAATTTCACCAACTTCCCATCATTCACAGCATTAATTTTATTTTGAATATTCTCATCATCAAACTAAAAACATTTAATCCTTCCCAATAAATATTGTTGGGAAACCAATGTAAAAAGTAACTATGTTTCACCTTCCTTGATAATTTCCATATCTATATTTTCTAGATACATTTACATAGGATCCTTTACAATCCTCATTTTGTTCAAAACTCCACGATCCTTCCTACTCAATACATTTACAACCTTATTCACCTTCCCTAGGTGGTATTGTATTGAAAAATCATAATCCTTGAGAAACTAAATGCATCTCCTTTTCCTTATGTTGATTTATTTCTATGAGAAGATATATTTCAAACTCTTGTGATCTGTATATATCTCACATCTTTTACCATAGAGGTAGTGTCTTCATATTTTCATAACATAAATTATAGCTCCTAACATGATATCAGGAGTTGGATTGTTCTATTCATGAGCTTTTAATTTCCTTGATACATAGGCAGTAAATCTATCATTCAGTATAAGGACACAAACAATTAAATTTTTTGATTCATCACTATAAATTAAAAATTCACTATTTCATGATGTTAGAGTCAAGGTTGGATCATTCACTGATATCCTATTCAATTCTTCAAAATATTCCTCACATTTTTTTCCATAATAAATTAACCCTTTTATGAGTAATATTACTTAACATGTTAGATAATCATGAAACTTTATGAATGAAACACTAATAATAACCTGAAAAACCAATAAAAATACATACCTAGGTTATTTTTATTTTTGTAGGTCAATCCTAAGCTAACATTTTCTTTAGAGGATCAAATGAGATTCCATACTTAGAGACAATATGGCCGAGAAAAGAAACTTTTTGATTCCAGAATTCACACTTGATAAACATCCCATATAACTCTTTTCTTTTAAGAGTCTTTAGAACAACCCACAAGTGGTTCCCATGGTCCTCATATATTTTAGAATATATCAATATATCATCAATAAATAACACAAAAAAATCATCAAGATATTCTCTGAGAACTCTATTCATTAGATCCAGGAAAAAATAGGGTGCATTAGTGAGTATAAATGTAATTACTATAAACTCATAATGTCCATACCTGGTTCAAAATTCTATCTTTGGAATATATTCCTTCCTCACATTTAATTGATGATATCTAGATCGAAGGTCAATTTTCAAAAAATATTGAGATCTGTGAAGTTGATCAAATAAACCATCAATACGAGGAAGGGGATACTTTTTCTTTATTATAATAGAATTTATTTCTCTATAGTCATGAACATCCTCATGGATCTATCTTTATTCTAGAAAAATAGAATAGGGGATCTCTATAGAGAAACACTAGGGAGAATAAATCCCTTGTCACTCAATTACTTTAGTTGTTTCTTCAGTTCCACTAATTCCACGGTGGCCATTCCATAAGGAGTACTTGATATTGGCCTTATGTATATGATTAATTTTATAGAAAACTCAACTTCCCACTTTGGAAGATTCCTAGGTAAATACTCTAGAAATATATCAATATATTCTTACACAATAGAAACATCTTCAGTATGAAGATTTATTTCATCATCCATTGATGATGTTTTATCTTCCTCCCCAAAAATTTCATTTAGAAGAGCTACTAGAGGTGGATCTAGATATGAATCAGATGATGAGGTTTCTACTATAAATATAAGGGATTTTTCATTTTCCCCACCAATAATAATTTACTTCTTTTTGAAATATATTTTCGCATAATATTTTGAAATTTAGTCCATTCCAAGGATTATATCAAAGTCAATCATTGTTTTGATGATAAGGTTAGTAACTAGAGCATTTTTTGTGTCATAAAGAGGATTGGCTAACACATATTTGTTTCAATTGTACTTCCCTTTGGAGTTTTGACTGAAAACTCCTTTATTAAATGAAAATTTAAATGTCTAATTTTCTTAGAAAACTAGGTAGATATAAAATAATGTGATGATCCAAAATCCAATAAATCATTGTATAAGTTTGAGGAAACAATTAAAGTACCTTGCACAACATCATTAAGAACTTCAACCTCTACAATTATGATCACATAATCTTAGCCTTTCTCCCTTAGACCTTTCTAGGGAAAGTTTCTTTGATGATTAGGAAAATCATTTTTTTGAGTGTCCCATATCCATACAATTGTAGCATTAAACATTTGAAGCTTTTTTATTTCCATTAAAACAAAGGGATTAGTGTCATTTTTCTCCATACTTTTAATAGAATCATTTTCCTTTTAAGCTAACACCAGGATGTTTCTTTCCACAAGTATCACACGTTGGAAAACTCCATTTTTAATGTTCCCTTTTTCTATTTTTTCCTCCTCCATCCTCTTCTTCTCTTGTTTTCCCTTAAATACATAGGACTTAGAAAATTCTTTCTCAGTCATGATAGCATATGAGACTATATCTTCATATGATGAGAAATTTTGGGAGACCAGTTCCATTCAAAGGAATGGTTTTAAACCATCAAAGAATTGATCAATATTGATACTTGGATTACATATGTAGTTTGTGGAATGCTTTTATAAACTTGTAAAGTTGGATTAATACTTTGTAATGTTTTCATACTCTTTTTATTTCAAACTCAAGAATAAACTCTCCATATCCACTCATTGTTTGTGAGGGAAATATTTTTCAAGGAAAATTTCCTTAAAATATTTCCATTCCATATTTTCAATTTCTTCCTCCTCCTTTATGTTTTGAATCAGTGAAAGCCATTGATCATCATCTCTTAATATATTATAAACTACCATGATAATCTTCTCCCTTTTATTACATCCCAAATCAAGAAATATATTCTCTAAGAAACATATCTACTGCTCCGCTACAAATGGTTTTGTAGTCCCATTGAATGGCGTAGGTTTTGTGGCATAAAAAGGTCTAACATTTCTCATCCACATTGTGGAAAAGGATTATCCTTATGGGTAAGGTTATTTTTACTAACCTAATCTGGATGTATCAATATATATATAAGTTTATCAGCACCAGTTGCGTTATCTTTCATAGGATTGAAATCCCTACATGGGATACGCGCGTTGATACGGTTTCCATTCGTTTCACTAGGTTCAATTTCTAAATAATGTCATAAAATAAATTATGTTATAAATCATAATTCATAACCTCAAACTAGAAAAACACTTAACATAAATTGAAATCTATTGCATATCTAATATCATAATCATAAACATGGTTTCTTTGGGGACATATTTACTTTTAAATACTTCATAATGGTTTGTAAATAAAATGTGAATTTTCCTAAGAATATCCCTTGGGAGTGTCAAAATAGGTTCATAGTAAGGCCGTTTTTCATGTACCATGTTACCCTGAGTCAGACTCAGGATTCCTTGTTGAAGTTGTTACCCTTAGGTAAATCTATACCAGAACCACGCCCACTTGTAGTATCCATATAGATATATATTTCTAGGAAGAATCACATAATATATACCTTACCAAAATTATAGGATGTTATTCTATGATTATCATCAAATTATATATTTGGGTTATGCTCTCTAGTCCCTTTTTTCTAAATCTAGTTTTCTAAGTTTCTACTAAACATCCTCCGATACCAACTATAAAGACCCCAACCCTAGTTGGCTAGAGCCAGTGCCTTACATTAATACATTAGAGTAGATACAAGAATTGAATTTAAAAGGACCGATTAATTTAGTAGTTTTGGAATCCAAATTTTATACACTAACTTTACATTACAAGTTGAAATGAAAAAAAAACATAGAAACTCCATTGGAAACACCCATAAACTCCTAGATTATCACTGAAAGTTATTCATAATAAACATCTTCACATCCTGGGGAAAAATAAAAAATAATAAAGGGGTGGAATTATATTCTCAATAAGGATAATTAATACATGGGAAGATAATATAAACAATAATTCAAGTTGAATGACTAATAAAACATGCCATTAGAACATAAACATGAGCATAATATGGAAAGAATAATAGATAAATAAATAATTCCATAAAAATAATCACATGAGAATGAATCTTAAACATGGATATTATACTAGTAAAATATTCACATGGATAATCAATTACTAATCATAATGAGGGAATTCATATGTTAGGCATCATAAACATACCATCGAGGCCTTGACCAAGATACCTAAAAATAAATGGTTAATACCTTGACCAAAATCCATTTCTATTTTTCTTATGAGACCTAATGATGCATCGAGGGGCTATAAACCATACACCCCTCCATAACTTACTAAGTAAAATTTATTCCTCATATTAATGAGGTTAAACATAAACAACATATACATATGAAATGTAAATATCTTTCTCTAATCTGTAAACATAATCAATAACCATTCTAAGTAGTATAGTGAATGATATCAAGATAACACATCCATGGTCAAACTGATCATAAACCATTTAATAAAATATAGTAGACGATAATCATAATATATAAATCTCAATAAAGAATAAAATTCAACATATGTGTTGAAATAGATTAATATATTATAATAAAACCATTGATTTATTCTTGAGAGAAATGCCCATTTTACTTTACAAAGAAGAGCTCTTCTAGAAAAATATTTTGTATTTGTCATAATAGTTTATATAAAACTAGAAATGAACAAATATATTTTTTTATGATATAATTATTTATTTTAGAAAAAAATGATGGTGTCTTAAAATAGAGTATGGATGGCACTTGAAAATGGGTAAGAAATTAAGAAGTTTCCTTTAATCGGGTTTTCTTATCTGGAAGAATTCAGAAGGGAACCTTGTAAAACATATATTTCCACTTAAAATAAAGATGAAAATATCTGAATATATTATCTTGGAATATATAAACTTAATTTATAAGAATTATAAAAAAATAATTAAGAATTAAATTGGGGTAAAGAGAGATAAAGTGTAACCCAAATGGAAAATGGAGGTTTGGAAAGAAACCTTTACCTTATGTATGAAAGTATTCTACACTTGACTGTAATGTCCTAGATAATCAAATTTAATTAATTAATTAATAAATAAAATTTTATACTGGTATTTTATTTAGAATAATTTTATTAAGTTAATTTATTTTCTTTTTTATGATTTATAAGATACGATTTTATCTTTTTGGGAGCATTCGTTTCCTTGGTTTTCATGATCGATTTACTTATATATATGAATGGATGTTAATGTAAAATGTGAAAAGATATCCAGAATTAAAGTTATATTTTATTAATGAAAAAATATAATATTAAATGGTAATATAAGTCATTTTTTTATTAGGGGTGAGGATGAATCATTAGATAAGATATTAGTAATAATTGTTTATATTATTTTGGCAGTTTTTCAATCATCAAAAATTAGTTTTGTTTTATTAATTGACACCGTATATACATAATGGTTACAAAACAATAATATCAATACCCGGCCTTAAACATTACATAATCTTGAATTAAGTTAATAATTCACATTGAGGATCTTTTCAGTTTTAAAGCTTTAGAGAATTAGGTCATAACATAAACATAACAACATGAATATTACATGTAGACACTTCTACTCAGTATCCATTTTTCTCATAAAATAAAAACTATTGGAAAAAAGAGTCATGTCTAGTTCCATGTTTCAGATAGCATGACTTTTCCTCGATCCCATCCTTGACCCTATTTCACTTTATGTCCGGTGAAAAACATTTCAAAAACTTGGGATGAGCATAAAAAGCTCACTAAGGGATACACAAAGAAAAAAAACTATTAGGTTTTTTTAAAACAACAAGTAATCCATGAATACTTAATGATAAGTAATACTTTTAACCTTTATAATGTAGTAAATACTCTTCATTGAATAAAAGATCATTTCTTACCCTTTTTTAACCAAAATATTACCATAAAACCCATATAAAGAACACATAACATATAAAGGTAACTTCGGACATAAACATACTTAGATGAAATAATCATATGGTCGACTTCCACACATATCACAAAATAGAATAGCCATACGACCGACTTACATACCAAATGCATTGGGAGTTAAAACGTAACCACCTGTGCTGGTTTATCACGGCACCACCTATCATTTCGTTTATCACGTAACCACCCATCAAATGTCTAAGTACCATCATAACACATAAAATATTGAAAATATAAAAACTTCACGAATAAAATTTAATTTTCAATAACAAGAAATAATTTCAAGATATTGAAATAATCCATCCATTTTCAAAAAACATTTTTAATACCAAAATATATAAAAAGGGTATATGGTATTTATTTTCCTTTTAAAAACATTACGTCTTGTTAAGAAATCCAAAGATCAAATAATACTCACGGAGGCAGAAAGGTCATTGTCACCACTTAAATTAAAAATAAACATTCCTTTTTTTTCATTTAGAAAAACTACTCATAGAAAAATAACCCCTTTGAATGAAATGAAAATTCAAAGTTTTTATACAGCATATAAAAGAAAGTCGTGTATAAAATAAAATACGTCTCAATGAAAGGAGATTGAGACGAATTCCCTTAAAAAGATAATTTTTTAAATAAAATAGATCAATAATATGTATTCACTATAATTACACATAAATAAAGTATAAATAAAAGATATAACATAATCATATCATGTCATAATCAAGAAGTAGAATATTAACAAAAAGAAAGGAATTTGGGTTAAGAAGTTCCCTTACCTCGTGTCCGACTTGACTCATTTGTCCTTTAATCTCATGAATAATAAACTAAAGTTAATTTATACTTGCTTAAAAACCCTTTTAAAGTTTATTATTCCTTTTATATCACTTATTAACATGTTATAAACATTATATAATCATTAAAGTTAATAATGGTCATTTTGTCGATATTTGGTACTTGAGTCAAAAATGAACCCCTTATAATTACAAGTTTTCCATGTGGTCAAGATTCCATTATATATAGAATGATATTAATGATTTAGATATCATATATATAATATATATCCATTATATATATGTGTTTATAATATTACATAACATTTAGAGGTAAGAAATGAAATGCACCGTTCATGGAAACGGTAAGTCATACATACGCAAGAACGCTACTTTCATTTCTATTTTGTATTTTAATGGAATTAAAACATAATGATACATAGGTATATTATAATTCTAGTATAGTATAATATATAATATTATTAACTCCATCCTTTATATATTTCACATATGGCATTAATGAGTCATATCACTTTGAGGGGGCGGTAGTCCGCACTTCCTCAAATGAGATTATCATATTTACCCACTATGTAAACCGTAAAGTTATTCTATAAATTAAAAATACAGAATAATAGAAACAATATAAATATAATATATATAATATATAAATACAGTTCTATCATAATTTCCACCATGATAGGTGGTAGGAGATATTTGAACAATCCTCGTTTCGTGAGGCGTTAGTTTTCCATCCACAGAAACAATATGTTCTTCACCCATTTTATAGAGGTGTGTGTAATTTAGTTCTAATAATTCTCATAAAAACATAATAGTATATTTAGGATATTGTTTTTGTTATAAAATAAAGGAATAAAATGATTTTATGGATTGGAGAAGTAAAATAAAATAAAAGAATTTAAGAGAAATTGTTACCTTTAATTCGGGTAACTCCCTTTGGTTTGAACCAAAAGGAATTCTTGAAGTACCTTATTCCTAAGGTAAGGCTTCTAGGTGTAATATAGGGATATTTAGAGCTTATTTGGGCCAGGTTTGGATGATACAAGGGGCTTGAGAGGTGTGAGGAATGGTTTAGAAGTGGTGTCGTTTTATAAGGGAGAGGAGGGGCTCTTTAGGAAAGTTTGAAAATTTTATTTTATTATAAATATATATTTGGTTTAAAAAGGTCAAAAACATATTAAAGTAGAAGATAAGATGACTCATGTTCGAAATAAAATCATCCAATAATAATTGGACAGGTTTTGGATATTTTTTTAATATTTATAATCATATTTATTTAAATCATTAATTAATGGGGTAAATACTTCATCATTATTGTGTCACAAATAATTTAATTTATTTGAGGTCTAATAATTATAAAAAAAATACCATGATTTAGGAAATCTTTTTAACTTTCCAATGAATATTTATAGTCTAAAATATGACTTATATAATTTTATGTAAAAATTGATTTACTAAAAGATATTTGTTTATGTCATTTTGGCCTTTACTTTAAGTTAATTAAAATAAAGTGTCATTATCACTGATAAGTGGCTCCATGGGGTCCCAAAATCGACCCAAGGATGCCCATGGTAGGCCATTACTCATCCAATAAGGTTAAAACAAGTGTTAAGGTAATTTTTTATTATTATAATATTATTTTTACCTTAAATTACTCTATTTACCTTTAACCACAGTAAATAAAAGTCAAAATTTACTATTCACCAAAAAATATATTCATCTTATTGAACCAAATTTTATTTACTAATAAAAACCATGTATTTTGGATTTTTGAAATTCAATTCAAAGAAGCAGTAAAATTTCATTTAAATGAAAAGTCAGTTTTTTTAACTACTACTATGTGGTTTCACTATTCATAAAAAATTAAAGTTTTTCAGAAAAATACCAAAAAATCAGCCTAAGATATATTTGATATTACAAATTTAAAAATTATGTCTATTTTACCAGATTCACAATATATAAATTTCATTAATTAATTTAAAATTAATTCTTGCTATCAAAACAAATAGCGTGTTTTTAAGAAACAATAACTATCAAAAGATTGACACTTGTTTATGTCCAAATTCAAAGTGAAATTAACTACAATGACCAACATTGGATTAAATGGTAAAAATATATTCTAATTACACTTTAAAACCAATTAAAAATATAATCTAACCATATAAATAAATTAGATTAAAAGGAAGTTTTGAATTAAAATACAGTATTTTTCACTATTCATTAAAAAATGAACTTTATCAGAAAAATACTAAAAATTTACCAAAAGTAAATTTTGATGTCCCAAATCTAAATAAAAATTTTATTTTGTCAAATAGAACATATAAAAGTGACTTAAACTATATTTAAAGAGGGTTCGCCATCAAAAGGCGGTAAATCGACCTTTTAGTGAATATTAGAGTATTTATGCTTAAAATTGAATTCTTTACTTATTTTAAGTCTCTAAATTTTATTGGATAAATGTAAAAACATTCAAAAAACATGTATAATCATATTTTAGTTAGTTATATTCATTCCTGCCAATAAAACATCTTGACATTAACTACCATTTAAAATAATAATATTATATTATTATTGTGCAACGTAAGACTTCAAAGAAACATGTTGTTGTGTATCGGGTACGCCATCTAACATAGAAACCCCTTTAAGGTAAAATTAATATTTAATTCACAAATATTAATAAATATGTAAATCTCATATTTCTTTATTTACATGGGATTTTACATCCTTCCCCCCTTTTGGAAATTGCGTCCTCACAATTTTATTCACTTATCAAATAAATGGGGGTATTTATCCCTCATAGCATTTTTAGATTCTCACATTGCCTCTTCAACCATATGGGTTTTCCAAAAAACATTTACCTGATAAATTACCTTATTCTACAACACTTTATCTATAAAGTTAAGAATCGGGACTGATTGTTTCTCATAAGAGAGATTCTCTTCCAACTAAACTACCTCTAGGATCAAAACATGAGATGGATCTGGCATATAATATCTCAATATTGAAACATGAAAAATATTGTGTACCTGGGATAAACTTGGAGGTAAAGCCACTCTGTACACAACTGATCCAACTTTCTCCAAGATTTCATAAGGTCCAATGAACCTCAGACTCAACTTTCCCTTCTTACCAAAATACATCACACTCTTCGATGGAGAAACTTTGAGAAAGACATGATCACCTACCTCAAAATAAAGATCATTCCTCCGATTATCCGCATAACTTTTCTGTCTGCTATGACCTGTTCTCATGTGATTCTGAATCAACTGAACTTTCTCTACTATCTCTTCTACCAATTCTAGTACCATCAGCTTCCTTTCACCTTCTTCATCCCAAAAAGCTGGAGTTCGACAATGATTTCCATATAATGCTTTAAACAGAGTCATATGTATACTAGAATGAAAACTGTTATTATAAGAAAATTCAATAAAAGAATGATGTTGGTCCCAAATTCCCTGGTAATCCATCAAGAAACCACGTAGCATATCCTCCAAGGTCTGAATTGTCCGTTCTGAATTCTCATCTGATTGTGGATGAAAAGCTATACTAAAATTTAATTCAGTACCCAACAATTTCTGAAGGCCTTTCCAAAAGTTAGAAGTAAACCTGGGATCATGATCAGATACAATGGAGAGGAGAACTCCATGTAACCTGAATATCTCATTAACATACAACCAAAAAAAGTTTATCTAGAGACAATGTGTCTCAAATAGGAAGGAAATGAGCAGATTTAGTCAATCGACCAACAATTACCCAGATTGCATTATTACCTCGAGATGTCTTAGGTAATCCCACAACAAAGTCCATGGATATATTTTCCCATTTCCACTCTGGCACCGGTAAAGACTGAAGCATCCCTTTTGGTAACTTCTTCTCTACTTTAACCTACTGAAAAGTCAAACACTTCACAGTAAAATCATCAATATCTCTTTTCATTACATCCCACCAATAATACTCCTGAAGATCTTCGTACATCTTAGTACTGCCCAGATAAACTGAAAATGGGGAACTATGAGCATCACATAACAACTCATTCTTCAACTTTGAATCACATGGTACGCATAATATTTTCCCAAACCTCAAAAACACGATAATTATCAATGTTAAATTTAGGAAACATACCCTTCTGAACCAACTCTACCTTTTTATATAACTCACTGAATTCTTTCTACTCTTGCTTAATTCTGTCTGATAGAGATGATTCCACTGACACTTGAAACAAAAAAGGGGAATTTCCAGCACCAACAACTTCTATTCCAAAGTTCATCAAATCAAAAACCAAAGGATCTCATTCCAAACTTAGCATGGTTAATGAAGCATTACTTTTTCGACTCAAAGAATCAACCACTTCATTTGCTTTTCCCAGATGGTAATGGATTGTGCAATCATATTCCTTGATTAATTACAACCATCTCCTCTATCTAATGTTCAATTTTTTTTGAGTGAATATATACTTCAAACTTTTGTGGTCAATATATATTTCACATTTCACTCCATACAAATGATGCCTCTAAATTTTTAAAGAAAAAAAAACAGCTAATTCCAAATCATGTGTGGGGTAATTTAACTCATGTTGTTTCAACTAATGTGAAGCATAAGAAATTACCTAATCATTATGCATAAGGACACAACCAAGTCCTTTCAATGAAGAATCAATGTAGATAACAAACCATTTCTAGAAGGAATTTCCAAAACTGGACCATTCACCAATATTCTTTTCAATTCCTGAAAACAATCATCACATTCTTTTGTCTAGATGAACTTAACACCTTTTTGAGTTAAATTAGTCATTGGACTTGATAAACTTGAACAAATTTAAAAAAACCTTCGGTAATAACCTTCCAAACCAAGAAAACTATGGATCTCAATTATATTTGTGGGTCTTGGCCATTCTTAAACAACTTTAGTTTTAGCAGGATCAATAGTTATGCCATTTGTTTGAAACAATGTGACCAAGGAAAGAAATTTGTTATAACCAAAAATCACACTTGCTTAATTTCCCATACATTTTCTTTTCTTTTAAGGTTTTCAAGACAACCCTTAGATGAATTTCATGCTCCTCTTTACATTTAGAATAAACCAAAATATCATTAATGAACAACACCAAAAACTTATCCAAGAACTCATGGAAAATTCTATTCATAAGATCCATTAATACAGTAGGTGCATTGGTTAAACCAAAAGGAATAACTACAAATTATTAATGTCCATATCTAGTAAGAAACGTGGTATTTGGAATGTCTTATTCCTTTACTTTAAACTAATGGTACCCCGACCTCAAATCAATCTTTGAAAAATACTGATCTCCCTGGAGTTGATCAAACAAATCATCGATATGAGGCAAAGGATACTTGTTCTTAACAGTGATGTTATTCAATGCTCTATAATCAATGCATAGTCTCATTGAACCATCTTTCTTTTTAAAAAACAAGATAGTACCACCCCATGGTGATGCGCTAGGTCGAATGAAACCTTTATCTAATAACTCCTGTAATTTCTTCTTTAACTCTAAAAGTTCAATTTAAGCCATTCGATAAGGGGGTTTTGAAATTGTCTTAGAATCAGGAACTAAGTCAACAGTAAATTAAACTTCTCGATCATGTATAATACTAGGAAAATCATCAGGAAAAACATCAAGGTACTCACTTACCACTGGTACATCATTAATCTGAATAGTTCCTTTATTTTCAACAATATGTGCAAGGTAACATTCATTTCCATCTTTTACTAGTTTCTCATCTTCCTAATATGTAATCAAAAGTAGGGGTTCATTTTTGTAAAAAAACTGAAAATATTTCTGTAAAGAAACCTCTTTAGATCTGTAGTCAATCTTATCATGATAAATAGACAACCAATCCATGCCCAAAAAACATCAAACTCTACTAGAGTAAAATCAATAAGGTTTGTAGGTAGATTCTTTCCACACACAAGGATAGGAAGGTTCTTATAATTTTTTTTGTCTCAAAATATCCTCCAGGTGTTTTTACCATTAGTTCAGGATTCATATCTTGATATGGAATTCCCAATTTACTATAAAACTTCTCAGAAATGAAAGAGTGTGTAGACCCCGAATAGAACAACACTTTGTTATAATATGAACAAATAAAAAGTGTACATGATACTACTTCATTTGATGGCCCAAAATCTGCTGAAGTAGTTGCAAAGGATTTCACAAACCCTTTATTCTTTTAGTTCAGTTTCTTTCCCATAGTTGAGTTCTTCGCTAGACACTCATTTTCATAATGACCCATTTCACTGCACTTAAAAAATCTTACCATTGGATTTTCATTGCCTGGTTGATTATCTTCCTCACACTTATGAGCAATATGACCAAACTTACCACACCGGAAGCACTTTCCAAATTTTGATAAACAATCTCCAAAATTATTTTTACCACACTTCTCACAAGATTGATATTTAGTTTTCTTACCTCCAGGCTTCTTTGATGAATTCTTTCCCTTTTCCTACCAACTGGACCTCTTATTCTATTGCTTGTCAAAGAACACATCATCATCAAAAAACTCCATTTCCACCTTCTCTGCACATCGAACAATTTTTTCATAACTTTTGAACTCACGAGAGGCTAATGATCTTCGATATCACGACTTCAGTCCTGAGTAAAATAGATTTATCTTACTATCAAGATCTCGGATGAAATTTGGAGCATACTTGGCCAGTCGAGTGAACTTTCTTTCGTAAATATCCATTGAGTCATCCTCCTACCTCAATTATAAGAATTGTTTTTCCATCCTAAGACGAACCACCTTAGGAAAATATTTCTCAAGAAACATACCTTTGAATTCATCCCAATCAAGAGCATCAATCTCCTCACTATCGCTGATATTTTTCACCATCGACCACCACTGATCAGCTTCACCTTCAAAATGGTAAATAGTGAGACTAACCTTTTGACGTTATGAACACTACATGACATCAAAAAATTTCTCCTGTGCTTTAATCCACCCTTCTACTAGCACAAGGTCAGATGATCCTATGAATGATAGGGGGTGTTGCCTCATGAAATTCTCCCCTACTAACATGTTCCTATGTGGTTGATCTAGCTGATCTCATGCATGGATACCACCACCATTTATATCCTGAGTAAATAGTTCCATCACTGCAATAAACTATTTAGTTCTGATTCCAACCATCTCAGGTTGCTGATTTGGAAGGTTGTCTTTCTCCTAATGCCATCCCAATATAGCTGCCTTGTTTCCTCTGTGGAAAACCATCCTGAACACCAAAATCTCTTAGGTGAAGCAACATGGTAATCTGTAAATTCTATATCATTTCAATCTAACCATAAATTAATTTAGGGACATTAATTTAAAAATATTCTAACTCCTAAAATTATCTAAACTGGCCTATGATACAAACTATAAGAACCCAGCCTTAAACATTACATAATCATGAATTAAGTTAATAATTCACTTTTAGGATCTTTTCAGGTTTAGATCTTTAGAGAATTAGGTCATAACATAAACATAACAACTTGAATATTACATGTAGACACTTCTACTCAGTATCCATTTTTCTCATAAAATAAAAACTCTTGGAAAAAAGAGTCATGTCTAGTTCCATGTTTTAGACAGAATGACTTTTCCTTGATCCCATCCTTGATCCTATTCCACTTTTTGTCCTGTGAAAAACATTTCAAAAACTTGGGATGAGCATAAAAATACCAATAAGGGATACACAAAGAAGGAAAACTATTAGTTTCTTTAAAACAACAAGAAAACCATGAAAACTTTATCATAAGTAATACTTTTCACCTTTATGAAGTATTAAATACTCTTCACTGAATAAAATATCATTGTTTACCCTTTTGTAACCAAAATATGACCATAAAAACCATATAAAGAACATATAAGATATAAATGTAACTTGGGACATAAACATACTTAAATGGAATAATCATACGATCAACTTACACACATATCACTAAATAGAATAGCCATACGGCTGACTTCCATACCCAATTCATTGGAGGTTATAACATAACCACCCATCCTGGTTTATCACAACACCACCCGTTATTTGGTTTATCACGTAACCACCCGTCAAATGTCTAAGTAACATCATAACACATAATATATTGAAAATATAAACACTTCACTAATAACATTTCATTTGCAATCACAAGAAATAATTTCAAGATATTGAAATAATCAATCCATTTTCAAAAATCATTTTCAATACCAAAATACATAAAAAGGGTATATGGTATTTATTTTCCTTTTAAAAACATTACGTCTTGTTAAGGAATCCAAAGATCAAATAATACTCGCAGTAGAGGAAAGTTCATTGTCACATCTTACATTAAAAAGAAGCATTCCTTTTTTTTCATTTAGTAAAACACTTTGTAGAAAAATATTCCCTTTGAATGAAATGAAAATTCATGGTGTTTATATAGCATATAAAAGAAAGTCGTGTATACAACAAAATATGCCTCAATGAAAGGAGATTGAGACGAAGTCCCTTACAAAGATACTTTTGTAAATAAAATAGATCGATAATGTGTATTCACTATAATTTCACATAAATAAAGTATAAATACAAGATAGGATATAATCATATCATGGCATAATCAAGAAGTAGAATATTAATCCAAAGAAAGGAATTTGGGTTAAGAAGTTCCCTTACCTCGTGTCCGACTTGACTTGTTTGTCCTTTAATATCTTGAATAATAATCTAAAGTTAATTTCTACTTGATTAAGAAAATTTTTCAAGTTTATTATTCCTTTTATATCACTTATTACCATGTTATAAACATTATATAATTATTTCAGTTAATAATGGTCGTTTTGTCGATATTTGGTACTTGAGTAAAAAATGAACACCTTATAATTACAAGTTGTCCATGTGGTCAAGAGTCCATTATCTCCAAAATGATATTAATGATTTAGATATCATATATATCATATATATCCATTATATATATGTGTTTATAATATTACATAACATTTATAGGTAATAAATGAAATGCACCGTTCATGGAGACGGTAAGTCGTACGTATGCATGAACGCTACTTTCATTTCTAGTCCGTATTTTAATGGAATTAAAACATAATGATAGGTATATTATAATTCCAGTATAATATCATATATAATATCATTAAATTCATTCTTTATATGTTCCACATATGGCATTAATGAGTCATATCACTTTGAGGGGGCGGTAGTCCGCACTTCCTCAAATGAGATTATCATATTTACCAACTACAGAAACCATAAAGGTATTCTATAAATGAAAAATACAAAAGCATAGAAACAATATAAATATAATATATATCATATATAAATACAGTTCCATCATAATGGCCATCATGAGAGGTGGTAAGAGATATTTGAACAATCATCGTTTCGTGAGGCGTTAGTTTTCCATCCACAGAAACAGTATGTTCTTCACCCATTAGATGGAGGTGTGTGTAAGTGTAGTTCGAATAATTCTCATAAAAAAATCCTAGTATATTTAGGATACTGCTTTTGTTATAAAATAAATGAATAAAAAGAGTTTAGGGATTGGAGAAGTAAAATAAAATAAAATAATTTAAGAGAATTTTTTACCTTTAATTCATGTATCTCCCTTTGGTTTGAACCAAAAGAACTTCATAAAGTGTCTTATGCCAAATTTAAGGATTCTTGGTGTAATATAAGGATATATAGAGATTATTGGGTCATGTTTTTGATGATCCAAGGGTCTTGAGAGGTGTGAGGAATGATTTAGAAGTGATGTCCTTTTATAAGGGAGAGGAGGGGCTCTTTAAGAAAGTTTGAAACTATTATTTTATTATAAACTGATCTTCAGTTTCAAAAGGTCCCAAACATATTAAAGTAAAAGATAAGATGACTCATGTTCGAAATAAAACCATCCAATAATAATTGGATAGGTTTTGGATATTTTTTTAATATTTATAATCTTATTTATTTAAATCGTTTATTAATGAGGTAAATACTGCATCATTATTGTGTGATAAATAATTTAATTTATTTGATGTCTAAAAAATATAAAAAAATACCATGATATAGGAAATAGTTTTAGATTTCTAATTAATATTTTTAGTCGAAAAGATGACTTATATAACTCCATGTAAAAATTTATTTACTAAAAGATATTTGTTTAGGTCATTTTTGCCTTTACTTTAAGTTAATTAAAATAAAATGTCATTATCACTCATAAGTGGCTCCATGGGGTCCAAAAAATTGACCCAAGGATGTCCATGGTCAGCCATTAGTCATCCAATAATGTTAGGAAAAGTGTTAAGGTAATTTTGTATTATTATAATATTATTTTTACCTTGAATTACCCTATTTACCTTTAACCGTGGTAAATAAAAGTCAAAAGTTACTATTCACCAAAAAATTATTTTCATCTTATTGAACCACATTTTACTTACTAATAACAACCATGTATGTGGGATTTTCTAAATTCAATTCACAGAAGTGGTAAAATTTCATTTAAATGAAAAGTCAGTTTTTTTTAACTACTACTAAGTAGTTTCACTATTCATAAAAAATTGAAGTTTTTCAGAAAAATACCAAAAATTCAGCCTAAGATATATTTTATATTCAAAATTCAAAAATGATTTATATTTTACCAAATTAATAACATATAAGTTGCATTAATTAATTTAAAATTAATTTCCGTTGTCAAAACAAATAGCGTGTTTTTAAGAAACAGTAACTATCAAAAGATTGACACTTGTTTATGTCCAATTTCAAAGTGAAATTAATTCCAATGACCAAAATTAGATTAAATGGTAAAAATATATTCTAATTACACTTTAAAATCAAATAGAAATATAATATAACCATATAAATAAATTAGATTAAAAGGCATTTTTGAATTAAAGTACAGTATTTTCACTATTCATTAGTAAATGAACTTTATCAGAAAAATACCAAAAATTTACCCAAAGTAAATTTTGATTCCCAAAATCTAAAGAACAATTTTATTTTGTCAAATAGAACATATAAAAATGAACAAAAATAGATTTAAATAGGGTTCTCTATCAAAAGGCGGTAAATCGGCCTTTTAGTAAATATTAGAGTATTTATGATTAAAATCAAATTATTTACTTTTTTTAAGCCTCTAAATTTTATTGGATAAATGTAAAAACATTTAACAAACATGTATAATCATATTTTAGTTAGTTATATTCATTCCCTCCAATAAAACGGCTTGGCGTTAACTACCATTTAAAATAATAATATTATATTATTATTGTGCAACATAAAATTTCAAAGAAACTCATTGTTGCATATCGGGTACGCCATCAAACATAGAAACCCATATAAGGTAAAATTAATATTTAATTCACAAATATTAATAAATATGAAAATGTCATATTTCTTTATTTACCTGGGATTTTATAAATAAATAGGTTGTAATACATATATTATGATTTGTTTTAACCTTAAAAATGGTTTTATGACTAGACTTGAAGGCATTAATGGAAAATGAAAATGAATTATCTTTGATTTCAGTCAATTGACACATCACGAGTGATGTTTTCATTTATAGAATAAAAGAGAGAGAGAGAGAGAGGAGTTTGATGATGGATCTTCCATTAACACGATAGTATTCCAGTATATAAATGATATTATAGTTATCATGTCACTTTGGAGAGAGGAGGTTAGGGAAGGATAAAAAAATAAGATAAAATGAAAATAAAATAAAGAGGATTTTTACCTCTTGAATTCTCCTCCTTGAGATCCTCCTTAAGGGGATTGGTTTTATTATTTTGTTGAGAAAAAAGATTCTTGGACATGGGTCAGGGGATTGGGAAGATTTTTTGGGTATAAATTGGACAAGGATAAAATATTGGAAGTTGTGTGGAGAAGGGGTGGTGAGGGGTGGTATTTATAATGGAGGAGAGGGGCGCTTTTTGAAAATTTTATTCATTTGTTTATTTTTTTGGCTCAAGACTATGAATAGTTTGAGAATGATCACCAAATATATTAAAATAATGAATGATTGTTAGAGATTATGGGTTTACATTATCCATACATAACCTATGACTCAATAATTTATGTATTTATCATTTATCGTAAATAATCGTATTTACTATTCACCAAAAATTCACGTATTTTAGAAAAATCCCAAAAATTCACACTAACCATTTTTAAAAATTTAGAATTAAAAATTGGACTCCATTTTATGAAAATAATTTTCTAAATATGAGAAATTTAATTTTTAATTAAAATCATAATTTACTCAAAAAATATCGATTTTAAAATTATATCTGATTTTATAACACATTGAAAAATTAACTAAGGTATTATAAAATTATCTTAAAATAATAAGAAAACAAAATATTAATTTATGAATAAATTTTTGGTCAAATAAATTTTTTTTAAATCATTTTATTAATTATAAAATTGTAATTAAATATTTATGACTTACAAAAATACCAACACTTTAATTAATAATTTTAATAATATTTATTTACTTACACTATGATATAATTATATCATACATTAATTTATAATATTCCAATATTTTATATATAATTTCATAGGTGAGGTTAATATTTTATTGGCTGGTTTACTATTCCTAAGGGTCACATTACTATTCCATATGTCAAATTACTATTCTATTGGTATAGGTTCCTTAACTTCTAGAAATACCTCTTATTTCATTCATTCTTCATTTATAAAGTTTCTATTATGATCTCTAATTGATTTTATGTTATTTATACTACATGAAATAATTATAAGAGAAATTTCATTGATAAAATTTAGGTTTGTTACATATCCCATGCAATTGACTTTTACTTTTAGTGCTTCTTTGGCTATTTTGATGATTTGTATTCTAACAACTCTTAGTTTTCTTTTTAATGGTTATTATTTCATATCTGGACTCTACTCTCAGCTGTACCTTTTTATTTTAATAAATGGTTCAATTATATAAATACTTTTAAACAATTATATATAATTATTTATATTTATTAATATATAATTTTATAAATACAGTAAATGGAAATTTAAAAATATATTTATATATAAATATAAATATATTTATTTATAAACATTTATTTACAAAATATTTTTATAAATATATTTTGACATTATTAACAGATATAAAAACTTAAATGCATGAATGTTAAAAATGAGTGAAATTGGATAATTAAAAATGAAGACTTCAAAAATATTAAAAAATGGATAAGTTTTATTAATTATACAAATTATTTAAAAAATAAAATAAGTATATATATATATATATTAAAATGAAGATAAAAACATATTTAAAATTTTGAAACTTATTAAATAAATGATTATAAATTTGTAAAAAATGATTAAATTCCAAAAATATAAAAAATTAATAAATATCAAAAATGAAAAAAAAATATTAACTGAATTAATATTAAAAATTATTTAATAAAATTCAATAATTTTAAAAAATATTTACTATTTAAATTTAAAAAAATTTAAAAAATAATTTATATATATTAATTATATAAATTTCAAACGTATTTGAGATTTTAAAATATAATGAAAAAATAAAACAATATTATACATATAAATTACAAAAATCTAGAAAATATTAATTTATTGTAAATAAATATTAAAAAATTATTAAATTCCAAAAAATATAAACATCAATAAATATTAAAAACTAAATAAATAATATTAAATGAAATAAATATTAAAAACAAATAAATATAAGTTTACAGAAAAAAATATTTTAAAATATGAATTCATAAAATATTAACTACACGAATTGTAAACACGTTGAGAAATAAAGGAAATATTAAAAAATGCATTAAAATTAATTAATTAAATAAATTTTGAACATTTTAAAAACATTACAACATAATAAATAAATTTTGAAAAAATATTAATCATTTAAATTAAAAACATATTAAAAATAATAAGCATTAAAATATAAATATGTATAAAAAATGAATAAATTCCAAAACCATTATATCAAAAATGAAAAAAAAATTATACGTCAAATTTGAAATAAGTAAATTCCATACATACACATGTACACATGTTCTATACAAATATATACACATCTCACATACATGTGCACATATACGTACACATACATACATTTGTACATGTACAACATCTATATATACACATACAAAAAACACACACACACAACATAATGCATACGCATATATGCACATAGACATTGATATAAACATATAAATTCAACCATATATTAACAATACATAATTTATATTTATATATTTTAAATTATTAAAATATATGTATTAATATATCATATTTATATTAATTATATAAATGTATTTTGAAATTAATGTATATAAATAAATATTTATTTTTTAATATAAATGTGATAATTTTATATATATTAATAATATTTTTTATTAAAAAAAATTATCAGTGCTAAGAAAAGTGTTGATAAAGATTCACCTTTATCAGTGATAAAAAATGCGATGATAGGGGGTACACTTTTATCATTTCATTCTTTAGGGCAGATAAAAGTTAACTTTATCAAGGATTTTAGCTAGCAATGATAAAGGTTACCCTTTTATCAATTTTTTATGTTGAGAACTAATAAAATCCAACACTGGATAAAGCATGTTTTATGGTAGTTGCATAATTTCCATTCATGACATGAAGAATTTTGATCATGTCATGTACTTGAGAACAAAGGAGATGCATATTTATGATTTTTTTCATACTATAGTGGATATAGGATGTGGTGTGATATAATAGATTCAAATTAAAAAATATATATAAGAGTTCATCCCATGAGATAAAGATTTCACATCACGAACATTGCGTATCCACAGAAAATGGTGGAGATTAAGGATGGATTTTCACTATGTGCTACAATTCATGCTGATAATTTTTGATATAAAACATATGAAGAAGATATGGCTAGCCTCTCTCTATAGGATAACTTGTAGGTGTGTTGCGTGGGATATTTGAAAGGGGATTGTGCATGAGAATAATATAGTTGAAAGCTGACATGGAAGTGAAAAAGATAAGGAGGGAGATATGGGAAGATTAGTTTGATATGAATGGATAAATCTTAGGGATAATGGAATCTATAAATAGAGGAGTCCTGGTGTTCAATGAGGAGAAAAAAATCAGGGGAAGGCAGAATGGAACTAAAGTGTTTTTGGTGTAGGAGTTTGTCAAATGATACCACTCGTTATAGGGTTTTCATTTCATTATTTTCTTCACCCTATCATGGGTAGCATGAGAGGGTGATATTATTTGTTTCAATCTATGATGTAAAGGGGAATTGTACCACTTTAGATGTTAATTTTAAATTAAAATTTGATAATTTCATTCCAAATATTTTCTTTTATTTCTCATTCTCATTTACCATGTATTAAAATTTAATGTTAAGTAAGGGAGTGTTGTATAATGTGATTAATAGGACTAATACCTATCCCTGGCCAATGGGTAGGTTGAATCCTATATTTAAATATGGTTTTAGGTTACCTCTTTGACTAGTAAACCAAAGTAAATGACCATTAGAAAAGGATCATTTAAGAGAGAGAGTGTGTGTGTTCCCAAAGAGTAAGGGTTCACTTAGATTTAATTCCAACAACAAAAATATTAATTATGTAAACATTCACAACCAAAAGTTTATAAACTTAGATGTCATAGGCTTGATACATTGATTTTATTTTTCTTCTCCCATTATTACAAAATTCAATCCAAGTAGTTTTATTTTTATTCATTGTAGTATTTTAGTCTTGATTATTGAATTATAGTGTTCTACCTTATCCCTATGGGATCTGCCTCAATTCTCACACTTCCTATACTACTTTTTAGTTGATTTAGTTATTTGAATTTTCTGTGTTTATAAATTCTAAACTGATTAAACCCATGGAAAATTAATGATTCTTTATGGGCCCATCAATCTAATAAAAATAACTAGGTCAACATCATCTGTTTATTTGATACATAGAGGATCTTCTTCTTCAGGACTATATCAGGTTGATTCTTCTCTCTCAATAGGTTCTTCCTTTTTCATGTAGCTAGAGAGGTTCCAATATTAAACCATCCCTTCTCTTTATTATTTATATCCTTTTATACTTTAGGATAACAAAATATATTTTCTATATTTATTATAGAAAATATCCTTGGAATTAGTACAGGGATCCACCTCACTTTTTCTCAATGGATTCACATCAAGTTACACCCATTATCAAGGAATATCCCCTTTTTAAAACTATTTGTCTCCAGTAAAATTCTAGGAATACCCTTTACTTTACTTTTCTCATTTTCTCTAGGATGAAAAAATCTCCTTTAATAATTAAAAAATATTGGATAATGTTCATCACAAAAACACTTCCAAAAATATTAATATTTAAAAACTTCTTCATTTCCGTATGAAAATCCAAAAACAAAAACAATCATAACCATAACTATTCTATATGCGGTGTGAGTGTCTCTAAATTTCAGTATGTGCACTAACTTACATTTTAAAGAATTAGATAACTTGACACTTCAACCTTCTCATCATTTATTTGTTTACACTAAGATTTTATGTTTTTATTAGTTTTATTGTTTTTTTAAATTACAATCCATTCTTTAAAAAATATTCATTTGAAAATAATTTAATTTTTAATTCATCGTTTTATTATTTTCATTTATTTAAATTTAATTTATCATGTGTGTTATTGTTTGAAACTTTTTTATAATTATTTCTTAAAATTTTAATCTTATAAATTTTTTATTATAATTTTTTAAATTGTATTTTAAAATGCATATTTTATATATTGTTAATATTATAATATTAAAATGCATAGTCTATATTATGCTTATTATATATATATATAATAATATATGTGTTTGTGTATATATTTATAGTGTATATATTTATAGTATACACTTTGGATCATCTTCTTCAGTGCATTATCCTACGCACCTTCATCTCCATCAAAACTCTATGGCATCTCGGCATCACTATATTCTCACACACCCTATCTCTCAACCATATTTTGATTCATTCACAATTGAATCGCATGATGTCGATAGAGATTCATTTCTCAAGAACCGATAGTAGTAGTGCGACACCAGTAATATAATATCGACTTCAACTCCCTTAAATAATGACACCATAATCCCTACTTCACTACTTCATCTATTTGTACAGCTTCATATCAGTGCTTCAGAAACTACATGCGTGAAGTGCATCATCGTTTTTCATTCATGATGGTAGTGCTTCTAGATCTCAATGCGCAACACTTTCACTTTCACAACACCATCATGCTTCATATTTTGGTACCATGGAAGTTATGCCACACTAGTTCATAGTGTCACACAATAACAAGCTTGACCATCCAAACACCTGACCTAGCACCTCTATTCATGCAAGCAGTGAAGTTACTATAAGTTTGAAAGTTACCATGAAGGTTACATGAACCTACAACAAGGTTTTTTTAATATGTTTTCAAGAAAAAAATTAAATATTTGAAGGTCAAAAATATTTTTGAAAATGGGTGTGAAAGGTGGAAGGCCCCCTTCGACCTTTGAGGAAAAATAAAAAAAATACTAGTTTAAATAAGATTTTTGTATATTTAAAATTTTTATATTAATTTTGTTTTGTTTTGTCTATATATATATATATAACAAAATATTTAAGCATAATTTATCTGATATTTAATATCCAATATTACTTTCATTACATCAATCTATAATTCTGATAGAAATCCTCACCTAGGGCTCCCATTTATAAGAGGGACTATCCTTGAAATCATTCTGCATTTTCGATGTGAGATTTATATTCTCCCGTTCCTGTGAAGAATATTCTGAATTTTTGATGTGGGATTGAGGTTCTCCCATTCCTAAATGGAATTAATAATATATTATTATTAAAAAATTTAAATAAATTAATAATAAATATTAGTTACTAATAAATAATGATTAATTGTTAATGTTTACTACTAGGTATTAATAATTTACTAAATTATTAGGTGGCTTTTAAAGCTTATAAATTATTCTTTATCAACATTTTTTACAAAATTATTTTTATTTTAAACTATTTGTTATATATTTAATCCATGTTTTAAGTTTCATTTATATTAGTCGTATGGTTTATATTTTATTCTTTCAAATCCACATACTTGAAACATTTTTAAGTTTCAAGTAGGTGACTTTGAAAGTTTATAAATTATTTTTTGTCAACATTTTTTATGATTTTTTTTTATTTTCAATTATTTATTATCTATTTAATCTATGTGTTAATTATCATTTATATTTTCCATATAGTTTATATTTTAATGGATTTCAAATTCACATACTTGAAACATTTTAAAGTTTCAAATAGGTGGCTTTGAAAGCTTATAAATTATTTTTCATCAACATTTATTATGAAATTATTTTTATTTACAACTATTTCTTATATGTTTAATACTTATCTTAAGCTTCATTTATATTGTTCTTATATCTTATATTTTATAGTCTTTCAAATCCAAGAACTTGAAAAAAAAATAATTTCAAGTATGTGGCTTTGAAATCTTATAAATTATTTTTCATCTACATTTTTTTATGAAATTATTTTTATTTTCAAATATTTATTATATGTTTAATCCATGTTTTAATTTTCATTTATATTTCTCTTATAGTTTATATTTTATAGGCTTTTAAAGTCACATACATGAAACATTTTCAATTTTCATGTTGGTGGCTTTGAAAGCTTATAAATTATTCTTCATCAAAATTTTCTATGAAATTATTTTTATTTTCAACTATTTATTATATATTTAATCCATGTTTTATGTTTCATTTATATTGGTCTTATAATTTATATTTTATAGGATTTCAAATCCACCTACTTGAAATATGTTGATGTTTCAATTGGGTGGTTGTGGAAGCCTATAAAATATAAACTATAAGACCGATATAAATGAAACTTAAAACATGGAATAAACATATAATAAATAGTTTAAAATAAATACAATTTCATAAAAAATCCTAATTAAATATAATTTATAAGATTTTAAATTCACTTACTTAGAAAGATGTCGAGTATTGAACTACGTCAAAAACATTGAAAAGATGTGGAGTATTTCACGTTTATAAAAGGGGAGGTTAGTTGAGATTTTACATAATATATTCAGAATACTTTGAGATTTTTTATTTAGGTTTTCTGAAAAAAAAATATAGATAGGTCTAGGTCAAAAGAATTAATAATTATATTACAAATTAACTAATTAATTATTATATAATTAATAATTATACTACTAATTAACTGATTAATTATTATATAGTTAATAATTATATAATTAATAATTATATTACTAATTAATTATTAAATAATTAATTATTATATAATTAATAGTTATATAATTAATAATTATACTATTAACTAATTATTATATAATTATTAATTGATAATAAATAATTATATTACTAATTAACTAATTAATTACTATATAATTAATAATTATATTACTAATTAACTAATTAATTGTTATATAATTAATAATTATATAATTAATAATTATAATACTAATTAACTAATTAAATATTAACTAATTAATTATTAAGTAATTAATAATTATATTACTAATTAACTAGTTAACAATTAACTAATTAATTTAAAAAGTAATTAAATATTGCTTAATTACTAATTAATTAATAATTAATTATTATATAATTATTTTTAATTATTATATAATTGTTTTTAATTATTATACATTATAATTATTACTAATAATTACTATTAAAAATTATATTACTAATTAACTAAGTAACTATTATATAATTAATAATACTCAAAAGGTTCAAGAGACAGGTGAGTCCGCTCCTAAAGAAATTTATTAAAGAAAAGTAAAGACAGTAGAGGAAATGAGATGGATGGGGTAAACAAAGGTAGACCCTCATCCAAAAAAGAAGGCCTATAGATCAAGACTAGGTCCATAATCATGATCATAATCCCCATCATCATCAGTAGTTTCCTACTCTGACTGTGGGTTCTTTTGATCAAAAAGAACATAATAATTCTCACTTAGCTTTTACTACTCTAGCATGAGTCCTTTGTAGGAAATATGGGTAGACATTCTTCCACATCCTCATCCACCAGCCAAATCATCAGATCCACATTCGTGGCCTTGATTTTTTGGATTTCGACCCCGCTTCCAAGTCTTACCATATTACCAATCCCCTCTCAGATCTGCCCTCTCTAAATCAGAAATATCCATGAGCGTCTACTCCTTAATAGATGGAGAATTGACCAGCTGGGCAGAAGATCCCTCTTTATCCTTCTTTTTACCTTTGTAATCCCCTACTGTAAGCAAGGTCCTCCCCTATATGAGTTGAGAATTAACCTAATCTTACACATATAGCTCACAATCTGAATCGTCACCTCTAGACACCTCATCAGGGGCTGCACCAGTCAGTACAACCTCTCCATCTTCAATGGTCCCACAAGTCCCTCCTTGATCCATCGATATTAATTTCGCAATGATCCCTGCATTATTAATCAAAACATCTCTAAAAGATATGGACTTATGAGTGTCTTGAGATTCCATAGTATCCTACTCTTGTACCACCATTGCATCCTATTTTTCAATGTCCTCCAAATTTGAGGTTCCACAACTTTCTCCACCAAGCTGCTCCAATACTCCCTTACCTTTATGTAAAAGAGAGTTGTCAATATCAGAGGCATGCATCAGAGCCCTGCCTTCCATGGTCTTCGCATGATCATGAAATTTTTCCAAAGCATCACCCTTCAAATAAGCCTTCTTTCAAAAATCACCAACATGATGTCCCTTCAAACCACACTTCTCACAAAAGATTTCCCTCCAACATGAAGTCGACAAGTGATCAACAACCATATAGTTGTCATAAAAGATAGGTTTCTTATCATATTCCACATAAATACAAATTTCATCTATGGGGGTAGAGAGATTTACCTTCCCAACAATAGTAGCATGCAAATCAATCTCCACTAACATCCTGGAAAAGTACCCAAACTTCACATGTTCAGTTTCTTTTTCAAGATGAATGAGAGATCCAATTGCACAATAAATATCATGCACAATATTCAAATGCCATAACACCCAATTGATTCCATGAATTCAAATCCACACTTGAGAAAATGCATTCCTTGCTCATGATACATTGAAGTCCAAATACTACTCATGCAAGTGAATCCATCTAGGTTTTAAGGACAAGGGGATAGTGCTCTATGCCCGCAGCTTGTAATCATCAGAGGGAAAAAGACAGTGAAAAAATCATTGGCCAAGGGAAACACACCTATAGTTGGAAAATCCCCATATGATGGAGACCTTTCGAATTAAATCATCATGACTCTAGGGTTTATCACATTTAGGCAACACAAGTTGTGCAATGAGGGAGGTTTTCCACATCGTAATCATTTTAGCAAAGGCAATTGGATTTTCATGGACATGGGAAACCAGACCCTTTTGGAAAATTATACCAAAATCTAAGTCACCAAAGGAAGTGAGGGGATGAAAAATTGCAGATCTGCAAACCGATTCAATGTGAACAGGATCAGAGGCACCCACTAGACCGATGGCCAGATCCCCACTGTTCTCCAGAAGATCCACCAGATCTGGAGCCGAATGCACACCACCAACTAGTCGCAGACCAACGACACGATCATTAGTTCCTAGCATCAACCCTCCCACAGGAAGCACATTATCATTCTAAGAACCCTCTGTTCAAGAAGTGCGAGATCCCAACACACCGCCCTAAGTTGCAACCTCACTACCATTCACGATCTCAGATCCCAGAACACCCTATGCCATAAAACCTCCAATTGTGATCTCATATCCTGGCACACCACCCCTCATAATCCCAGATCCCAGCACACCACCCTGATCTGCAAATGCAGATCCCAATATACTGCCTCGATCCGCAAGCGCACCTCCATTCATGATCGCAGAACTGAAAAAGTGAGGAATTATCACGAGAAACCATAGAAATCAACCTCTCTACCATCTATAATTAACCATTATACTAATTAACTAATTAATTGTTATATAATTAATAATTAAATAATTAATTATTATATAATTAATAATTAATAATTAATAATTATATTACTAATTAATTATTATATAATTAATAATAATATTACAAATTCATTATTATATAATTTGTAATTATTTTACTAATTAACTATGTAATTATTATATAATTAATAATTATATAACTAATAATTATATTACTAATAATTATAATGCTAATTTGTTATGACATAATTAATAATGATATTACTAATTAATTATTATATAATTAATAATGATATTACTAATTAACTGATTAATTATATAATTAGAATTTAATATTTAATAATTAATAATTATATTACTAATTAATGAATTAATTATTAACTAATTAATTTAATAAGTAATTAAATATTACTTAATTATTAGTTAATTAATAATTAATAATTATATAATTTTTTTTATTAATTATGCATTATATAATTAACCAATATTATTGGTTATTATTAATATTATTCATTATTAATTATATATTATTTAATTTTTAATTAATTAAAACCTATTATATATATTATTAATTCCACGCAGAAAATGGAGAACCTGAATCCCACATCAAAAATATAGAATATTCTGCACAGGAAAGGGAGAACCTGAATCCCACATCGGAAATATAGAATAATTTCTAGGAAAATCCCTCTTATAAAAGGGAGCACTTGGTGATGGTTTTTATCAGAGTTCTAAACTGTTTTAATGGTAGTAATGCTAGATATTAAATAGTGGATAAATTCTACTGAAATTTTTTGTTATATATATATATAATAAAAATAAAAAATTTAAATATAAAAAAGTATATTTAAACTAGTGAAAAATATTTGATTTTTCTTGAAAGGCGGCAACCCCTCTACCACCTTTCACACCCATTTTTGAAAAAAAATTGACCTAGTCATTTTTTTTAAAATATTTTTTTCAAAAAAGAAATTAAAAAAAAACTCTATTCTAACCTAATGTGATAATCATTTTTAAGTTACTATGAAGGTATTTCAAGTTACTATAACAAATATTTAAAGTGGTTGTGAATCCAAATTTGAAGCTATCGTGAAGTTATTTTCAACCTATCATGAAGTTATTTCCAAGTGATTTCAGGTCAATTATTTTTTCATGTGACCGCAAGATTATTTTTCAAAGTGACTGCATTACTATTTTTATAAGTGACCGCATGACTATTTCTCAAAGTGGCCACAAGACTAATTTTTCAAAGTGACCATGTGAAAAATTTTAAAGTGACTGCATGATTAATTTTTCAATGTTGATGCATGACTAATTTTCAAAGTGATCATATTAGTATTTCAAAGTGACCACAAGACCAACATACCGCAAGTGACCACATGACCATTTTGTTCACAAGGTCATTATATTGATTTGTGCTTTGATGTAATGGTAAGTTAACATGCCACATGACTAATGTCTCATGGTCACTCAAAAAAAACTGTCACTACATTACTTTTTTTATTTTTTGAAAATTTATATTTTCTAAAATACTCTATTTATTCATATATTTAGTGATATGTTGATATTTTAATTAACTATAAGTTTATTTAATTCATTTTAATCAGTCTATTTCTTTTTATAATAAATATATATTATAACTATTATGATTGAAATTTTTTAGTTCAAAAATATCACTAAAATTTTTATAGAAATAATAATTTTCATATTATTTATTTTATAATATGTTTTATAGTTTTTGAATTATCAAATTACTACAAGTTAGTGGGAGAATTTTTAATTGTTTTAATCATTTGAAAACATCGCATTTACCTTAAGAATAATATTTAAAGTTTTTCAAAGCTATTTCATGTAGGAATAAAAGAGCATGATAACTATCTGATTATGATCATGATAATTAAAATTATAGTTACCATATTATTCTATATTTTATTATTTTCTAATATGGATATTATTACTTATCTGGAATTTCCTTCATAACTAAAGAACGTCTTGGAAGATTAAAAACATGATATTAGTTGTTGAAATGAGATCAATTAATGTGACAAAATAAACTTGAAACAATTTATTCACATATGATGAAAAATTATGAAAGATATAAAGATGAATGAAATATTCATACGAGCATTTTGAAGTACTAAATTTCATCTATGACTACTATATAATTGGTGGGATCATAAAGGACTTCATTGTTATGATCAACTAATACTAAATCGATTTTAGTTTTTGAGTTGTATAGACATTCATAAATATCTACTCTACTATCATTTCTGAATTATTTAGTGTTTTTCATTACTGTATTTATACTATCTTCTATTTTTTCCTGAGTTTGTTTAAGATTTTCTAATCCAAAATATTTTTAAATAGGTTATTCCCCTTATCTAAAAAGAATATTGGTTTGTGTCTCTTAGACAAAATTTAGGTGTGTTATGAAACCTCTAAAAGTTAAGGTTATACTACAAGGTGAGTAAAAGGTACACCTGTAATTGGGTTATCACTCCCTATAAAAAGTTAGGAATCAATAAATTCCACTATCTTATCCAAGTAGAGAATATTGAAGAGTGAACTAAGATCTTAGTGATATAAACCACTATAAAAATAATGTGTTCATATTTTTAATTTTTGTTATAATATTTATTACTCTGATAATTTTATTTTAATTGATTAATTTTTTAAAATAACTATTCACCCTCCCCCCTCTAGTCATTATAGATATATCATTTGGACCTAACAATATCTTTAATCATAAATCCAATTGTGATATTTAATTCCACTTAAGAACATCACAACCATCTTCAATTTCGTTTCTAGTTTTTTTATCTGGAATTTCCTCATTTATAACTCATTTATTTATTCTGAAAATTTCATCTAACTTTGATATCCTTTTTCTCAATAATAAATTCCATATTCCTCAATCATTTACCTTGAATTAAAATTAAATTTTTTATGTTTTAATTCATCCCTAACAATATAGGCATCAGCAGATTTAACCTCCATTTTTATGACCAATATTTATTTTTAAATATTCTTGTTTGAAAATCAAAAATTAACGGAAAAATGATATTCTCAATCTTATCTTCCTTAATAATGTTGAAATAATAGCTTGAATCATTTCTATAAATACCAATATTATATTTTGAACTTCTAAGAACAACATAAACATCATCTGAAATTAATTGGATTCATCAAAATATTAATTATGTAAATCTCATATTTTCATTAATAAATCTAAAATTTATCTAATTAATTACATAATAATAAAATTATTCTTATGTGGATAACTCTTATATGGATCTATGGTAGATTTATTCACTCATATGTGGGTGAATATTACATTGATCCTTGATATCCAAATGTAGTCATGCATACATGGATGAATCTTACGTGCATCAGATGACTCTTAGGTCAAAGAGGATAACTCTTACATGGAACAGTGATCATTATTCTTACATTGGTAGCATTTTAATATTTCTTCACTATATAATAATAAAATAATCTTCCATGGATCCACTCATATTTGAGTGACTCTTCTATGGATCATTGAATAACCATGTTTTCTATATTTATGTAAACTGATTACTCATATTTGGTTCACCAAGTGATTCATACATAGTGACACAAAAATTGTTTTTTTCCTTTATTTCCATTGAATCAAAGAATTCATTCTATATAGGAACAAAATTCCATTACATTTTTCATTTTCAACCTAATTTGATAACACTTATGTTGGTTATGCCTTTTTCAATTCTATGCTCCAGAGAAATAATAACACTTATGAAGTTTTCAAATGACTCATATACAGATCAAGACTTTACCATTTTTCAGCCTCAACTTAAAAAAAATCAAGATTTATTCAAATAATATAAGTGTCACTTGAAATCATATCATGCCTTCTTAAATCTATTCAAATCACATTATAATAGCTTCAAATAATTCTAGTAATTATCAGAATAATTCCAAACCCTTTTAATCTTGTTTCCAATATATTTCATTATATATACTAAAGTTAGATTTTTTCCAATAAACATCACTAACTCTTTAATCCATCTTTAAACTCAACTCATCTATAGATTTATCTAATGTATATTCATCATTAATTTCATATCCCTTCATGCTAAGTAATCCATGGATGGTTCCTCCAAAATCAAGTTAGATTCTTTCAAAACTTTGAACCTATTTTAATCTTTTTAATTATAATTATACAAGATATCTAGTACCAGTTTAGCTGCCATATTATTCCAAATCCATTGTATCATGTTATTTAAAACAATTTCAATTTACAATAAGTACTTTTCTTTGACTTGAAGATAATCTCAACCAACCATATGATTTAAGGGATTCTCGCCAATAAAAAGCTTCACTTTTTAAAATTCCTTTGAAAAAATAATAAGTGATCATTCCTTTACATGTTTATTGGTAGATTCAATTTATTTTACCCAGTAAGATATAGGTATCCTTCACATTGTTTTTAGTGGGTGTAATCTTAATGCATCGCCCAACTTCTCTAAGACATAAATATTGATATTCTCATTGATAATAAATGAAACCAACACAAACCATTATGAGCTAAAATTATGATGAAGTGTTAAGGTTAACATGAGTAATATTCTTATATGAGATATAGGATATGATCATGGGGAAAAAAAAGTGTTTTTGTGCATTGGATGGCCCACAAATTATAACACATGGAGCATCATAAACTGTGTATTTAGTATACTAAGGGTACGTGGATTATATAAAAGTCTCCATTACCTAAGGTTGTAAAGATGCCTAGCATGAGAACCTTTATAATTTGATAAATTTCTTTTATAATCCTTTAAATTTTCATTAATCAGGTGATGGTTGGGTATGTTTATGATCATGAAATCTATTAGAGCGCAAACAAGATACATTTTTTCCTCTTGTATTACGAGTACAACATCTAGGCCCTCGATTGATATAGACCAGGAAGTGTGTAACAACACCTATATAGTGAATATGATGTGATTATATATTCATATGAGGGGTGCATGATGTGATCATCCATAAAGGTGAATTATATGTGATGTATTCATAGATCAGGATCGTCTACACTTGGAGATTTGAGAATGTATAAGATGGCTATATGTGATTAAAATTCTTTGTGTCTTGTTGTAACTCGATGTCTTGGATAAATAAAACATATGAGAGTGTATACTAGAAAGATATGCAACTAGTGGAAATGGGTATAGAGATACATATGTTTGATGGAGATCATACAAGATCCCTTTGTAACTGAGTATCATTAACAAATTGCTAGAGGATACTATTTTCTTATATTTATGGATCTGCTGATTCATATTTGTTGTCAATAATATAATTTCCAATGGTGTTACACTTTTTGGTTTACTGAATAAGGATTGATTTTGACTTGAAATTTATTTTCTAAAATTGTTTTAGAGTTAATCCAAAATAGTTTTGTATGGGTATTCATGAGGAACTGCATGTGATGTAATACAAGGTGAAGTTAATGATAGATTTCCAATAGTTTTTTAGAGGATATCCAAAAGAGTTTTGGATACAGTTTCATAGGTTATTTTATATTATACAATATAATGTGAAATGGTAAAAATTCTTTTAGGATTTAGTGTAAGTAAGATATTGAAGGAATTGATATGACCTAAAGAACATAGTATGAGATACAATGTCCCATTAATATTTTATTATTGTAGGAATATCATATGGAATAATTATGCCACATCCTATATATACTAACTCAATCATATAGTAAAATTTTTGTTGAATGATCATACTTATTAGCCTTTCCCTTGATATCATATTTTCTGATAGAGTGTTAATCATAAAGGTATGAAAAAAATGTTTTCATGCCTCTACCCACTTCAATAATGTTGTTAATGTGGGTTCCCTAGACCCAACTTGAATAGTAATTTTTTATTACCATATCATGTATATAGTGAGTTATTCATAACTTGGACTATAAGGTGTGGTCTCAAGGATCCTTACAACTAGATACTCAATCTACTAGGTATTTAGAATCTAGTAGTGAGGGATACTAAGGTTAAATAAAATGGTGGGAGACATATAATTTTTTAATTAATCGGTAATATCTAATCGGTAAAAAAGATAAAGTACTCATATAATAATATTTTATTTTATAGAAGAATAGAAAGTAATACTACAAGATCGTTATGATTAATTCTAGAAAAAGTTTCCTAAACAACATGAATTTACAAGATTAGTATAGACACTTGTGCAAAGTACTAAAATATAAGAAATTATATGTTTTGGATTCCACACTACCTATTAAGCCACTTTAGGAAGCAAGGGCGAGAAATATTTTTAGAGGAGACACATGTATACTGAATTTTATGTTTAAATGATAGTTCTATCATCAATGTCCTATTTTTTTTTTGGAAACAAATATCACAAAATGGATGGTTTCACGCATTGTCACATCTCCAAGAAGTCTGTGAGGGGAAAGTGATGAAAAAAATAGAATGAAATGATGATTACACTAAATATGTGAAAATTAAAAGATGGTAAATGATCTTTAAATACATAAAATTATTATATCATTATCACCCTATTACTCCATTTTCATTTAGGATTAAAATAATAATAAATGGATAAAATGATTTATTACCTTTGGGTGTGGTTCGCTAAAAAGATAAGAACTTAAAGAAAGATAAATCTTTAGTTATTGTGGTGAACCAGTTGAAATACATGGTAAAAAGGCTAATAAAAAGTGTAATTCTGAAGGAACATTTGCAAAATACTTTAAATAAAAGATTAAAATCATCATACAAGAGTCTATTTCCTTCACATGTCATGAGATAATTTCATGGAAGATAAATAAAATTAACTTAATTGAAGAAGCAAGTAGTTGATTCTTATTATGGTATATTCATAAATTATAAGTGATGTTTATGTTATAATTTTTAGGTATTATATAATAAATGTGTGTCACAAATTTTCATCTAAATATAGTAACCAAGTAAAAATAGAAATGTTACAAGATGTAAGTTGAATTCTCCAAGAAATTGAGAAATGGTGGTTCCTAAGTTAATCATCAGAAGGACACAACTTCTAATTACTTATATTGAGGATTCTAGTTGATATTTTATTGAGTATTACCAAAAAAGTTATCTCAAATTTCCATTTTATACAAGGAGGAATTATTCCTTTTTTGGAATGAATAGAGTTTGTGGTCTCTCACACTCAACTAATTGTTCAGTAATGCTTAAATAATTGGTGATAAATAATGAATAAAAAATATAGGACTCATTTATACCCATTTGTGGAAAGATAATTCTTTATCTAGTAAAAGTAATTAGTTTTAAAGGATTTACATAGTATGTTTTTAGACTCTTTGTATCTAAATACTTTATGTGTTATCAACACCTTTACATTTTTATCTTTGGAAAATGAAACCTTTATAAATAAAGATAGGCTATAAATCTTTCAGAATTAGTTTAGATAGGGTGTGTAAACTATTACAAGGTTAGGATATTGGTGAATATACTTCAAAATAATCCTTTAAGATTATTATGGAATTTAAAAGTGAATTATGTAATATGTATGTTTAGAAGACTTGAGTTGCTTTAGCAACATGTGTTGAAGTATATCTTGACTAAGAATTTGACAATCCTGAAATGTAGAGTGGATTTATTCCTAAAATAACATTTCATTATAAACATAATTTTTATTATGTTAGTAATGAGGATCAATAAAATGTATCATGGAGTGATTTATAAACATATATTTCCTTTTACACATTTTATTCAGGATGTAAGTAAAATGAGAATCAATGTTAAGATTCATATGTATTACAGATACTTCAATTCGTTTTTAAGATATGCTTCAAAAATAGAGGTTTTATCCCATAAAAATAGTACAAATATAATGAAAAATTGATATCATATCAGTTATAGTATGATATAAATACATCATGTTGTAATAACATTTGTTTAGATGCAAAGTGTTTTTAAGGATATAAACAAACTTGCATCAAGAAAAACAAAATGTACATCTAAAGTAATTACCCTAAATGTTTATAAGTATATTATAGAAATCCCTAAGATAGAAAAGTGATAGTCAAGTAATGGAAAATATTTCTGCAAAATGGGTCACATATCTATTTGAGATAGTGGGAGCAAGATTAACTTGGGTTAAGTCAAGGCTGAATATGCACTACTAGGTGGAATCAGAATATGTTCCATAAGAGTTTGTGGAAAATGATTATTCCAGAGACAAAAATTATATAGGAAGAATGAACCGTAGTTTTGGTTTTCTATTCACCATGGTGGGTGATACATTATTCATTGAGAATAATGGATCCTACAAGGAATCAGTAAATAGAAATCATCCATGATTTATTAGTTTATATGAATTCAGGATATGGATTCCTTGTATCAAAATCAAGACTGTATTTTGGAAGTTTCTTCAATTTATGTAAAGGTATTAGTGAGAATTCAAGAGATACTATACATGGGTAATAAAAATATGGTATTAATAAATATGGATTAGTTATACCAAGTCATCATTCCTAAATCCCTTAGTGTTTTAATTGTCAGGTCTACTTTATATGATCTTTTTTTGGCATTGGATGTTATGACCACCTTTATTTGAAAGTTTCCATACAATACAACCAAAAAAAATTAGTGAAACCATAGAATTACAATAAAGGGGTGAAAGTTACTAAAATAAATTTTTGGATTGAAATAAGAAACAAGATCATAGAATATTAATTTGGAATGAATTTTTTCCATGTGCCTACAAGGGGTTTGTGGGAGCACCAAAGTCTTCCAAGTAAAATATGTTGATAAAATATGGAAAATAATTTTTTATTCTTATAGTAAGTTAATAATTGACTAAAAGTAACTCTCTAAAGATTAAATTAAAGTATCAACCTAAGTTCTAGGTAATGTGATCCACTGAGGTAGATATAATGGGTTGCATAGACCAATTCAAAGTATATATGCTGAAAAGGAATTAAAAAATACAAGTTGGAACAATTCAAGAGAGAAATATTACCAATATCAGATGGAATAAATCTCTCTAAGAATATATTTATGGGAAATTGGATGTGATTAAATTGGTGAGTATAATTCCACAATATTCAATAATAGATCTATAACCTATTCTATATTATGTGTTGGATAGGATATTTCCAAAATATATTTTATGGTAGTTGAATATTAGTAAAATCTTGGAGAACTACATGGGAAGTAGTCAGAACTATCAAATTGTACTTGAGAGAGTGTAAGGGATATATTCCTACTTTGAGAGTAAGGTACATTAGTTATAAGGGGACACAAACTAGTATTCCTTTATATCAATATGATCTAATATCGTTGTCCTAGTAAGTAAATAAGAAAGAGATTATCATTCAAGATAGTGGTATCTATATATAAAAATACTGTGTGTGTTGTGAATTCTAATGTAGCTGAAGAATGAGTATAAAATATGTAATGATTTTTTATACTTCTTGGAATTTCACCTAGTAAGTAACATTTTACCATAATATAAATTATTATAATACTAATACAGGTAATAGAAAAGATGATATGTTTTGTTGATGGAAAAAATTAATATACTCAAGGATATCATCTCTTTAGGAGTATTACTCAATGCAGTAAAGTCGCATATTGTAGAGTATCCATGTGGTGGATACATGGCATTCCCAAAGACTAAATTCATATCTAAATAGAAACATGATCATATCATGTGAGAGCTAAAAAGGATAGTTAGTATGTTGGATCTAGTAAAAGTGGGGGTGTTGTTAAAGTGGGATCCCTAGACCCACCTTAAAAAACTCTTTTTGATTACCATATCATGTATACAGTGAGTAATTTATGACGTACACTTAAAATAATAGTGTTGATATTTATATGTCCACTATTTTCATGGTAATTTCCATATATTATTTGTCTTATCAAAAGTTTATTGTAGATCCTAGAATATAATGGGAGCCAAGAGATACTAGGACAATAATCTTAAAATTATGTCCTATAGTCCAGAAAAATCATACTGATATGACATGGATTATATGTGACTATTAGGTGTTGTGTCCCATTAGCATTGAAACATCATCTTATGAATTTTTCACTTGATTATCTCGAGTAGATGAGATCATGAGGACTGACCGGCCAATAGGAACACCACATGTTTTGGGTGTCATTGGTTGTTCCTATTTATGAACATGTGTATTAGTCTCTTGAGTTGATATTATTACCATTTTATACCATTTTATTACAAAAATTGTTGTAAGATGAAAACCGTGATAATTATGGTGTGGTGTGATTTCTTGCATTGGGTTCACAATAAGTGGTATGAAAATGATTAAATGATCAAGATATAATTTTTTGTTTCTGAAAGGAAGGGATATCTCAGTCTTATTTTATCAAGATGGTAGTACCTTTGGTAAATCCATAGTCATGGTATAAGAAGGTAAGTCTATCTAGTAATTTCAATGAACTATAAATCAAGAAAGGATGATGGAAAAAATTATACATCATTTTTTATTATATATTGTGAGACAAAGAGATTATGTTACATGGAATGTGCTTTTAGGAGGTCATTATTACAATGACTATTCCTTATTAACGGCCTTGATGGGTTCTGAGACTCCACTTATATTTTTTATTAGTACTCACTAATATCGAGATAAGGTCTTATAGGGTCACACACTTATAATATTAAAAAATATTTCATATTCTTATGAATATGAGTTTAGGACATGGTGGTCCCCTCCATAGGGTCGGGTTATGTTCAAATTTAAAAGAATGCCATGAAATAAATAAATTCATATTATTAGAGTTTAGAATAATTGGAATTGAATTTATTTATTAAAATTATTCACATGATATTAAGAAAATACATAGGAAAATATTTAACAAAGGGATATTATTTTAATATTCAAAGTTAATTTAATATTTGTGGGAATATTTAGTTGATTTAATGGGTAACTTTTATGACGTAATATATTTACTATGTTATAATTAATGACATTTATTATAGAGTTAGTTTTAAATAACATTTCTTTTATAGCTTATTTAGTGGGAAATACTTATTCAAGGGTCGGAGATCCATTTTCGGGTATTATATACCTCAATATATAAGAAATAGGAGGATATAATTATAAGGACTCAGTCTTAAAAATTACATAATCTTGAGTTAAGTCAAGAATTGACATTAAAGATCTTTTTAGGTCTAGAGTTTTAGATAATTAGGCCATATCTATTACATTACATTTCAAAAATTACAAAGTAGACACTTCTACTCAGTATCCATTTTTTCATAAAATAGAAAGTCTAAAAAACATGTCTAGTTCCACGTTTTAGACAATATAACTTTTCCTTGATCCCGTCCTTGACCCTATTCATCTTTAATTCCTGTGAAAAAAATTTCAAAATTAGTAGTGAGCATAAAAATCTTAGTAAGGGTTATAAATAAGAAAAGGAAACATTAACCCATTAATAAATACAAATCAATGAAACCATACTTTTCAATCATAACATACCTCATGAAATCGTAAGATTTATGAATAACACATAGAAATAAAAAATCATAAAGGTAACTTGTGGCATCCATACCATAATTACATTGTAGCTATCACATCTACGTAGGTAGTTACGTTGGAATACCCATCACAGTATATTCCCTAAATCTCTTTGGAGAAACATTAACGTTTAACTCCATCACGTTACCCAATGCATTGGAGAGCTATTTCGGGATCACCCGTCCTAGATTTATCACGGAACCACCCATATATGTAAACAATGCGCAATAACATATTCATAACACATAAAACAATCATAATGGAAAGATAACATTTACACATTGCAATCACAATATACCATTTCAAGATATTGACATAATCAATGCTTTATCAAACCATTTTCAAAACCATTTAAAACATTTAATAAAGAGATTTTTTAATAAAAGTGACCCATACCACTTTGAAGCATTTGAAAGAAATTTTAATTTCAAACATTCATTTCCATATAAATAAATTATTAAAACTATTTTTAAAACATGTACATTAATGGGAAATATTTAGAAGAATAAAGATTTAAAACATTTAAAATGATATTTTAGTTAAAGAGTTCCTAACCAAATGAGAGACGCCTGAATACAAATAATTAAGGAATAAAATTAATCAAAACTTTATAATATCATAAGAATAAAGGTATTCATGATATAATATTCCAAAGGAAAGTATATACACCATATAAAAGTGAATTGTTTCATAACAACAATGAAGTATCAATGGAATGTAAATTGAGATGAAATACCTTATAAAGATGGTATCCTTAGATTAAAGACAAATAAATAACATAATTATGTGTGAAAAATAAGAATACACCCAATATAAGTGGATATTAATTTTAAAACAATCATAGGACATTCACACATATTCATATCATGACACAATCAAGAAGTATATTTTTAACCCAAATAATTGAAATTGGGTTAAAAAGTTCCCTTACAGAAATTCGACAGCCTAACGACGTCACTTTAAAATTCAGAAAAATATCTGATGAGAGATAAAATGGTATCTCATCACTTGGACAAAAAAAATTCAGAAATAATGATATATAAGAACATATCCAAACATAATAAGATGTAAATTAAAAGACATAACAAAAAATATGTCTTTTAAAAAGAAAAGGGTGAAAGGTTCTCTTACCGATTTGGTAACTTATGAAACATAAACCCCATGAAAGAAAGATCATACAATAAATATGTAAATACCCATAAATTGAATTATATTACACAAATAATACAATCATGGGGAGTACATACACCTCACAAAATGAAATAGTGTCAAACATAGCATGAATCTCACGGGAATAAAAAGTGAGATGCAAACCCCTTACCACGTTGTAATCAATCGAGTTGTATGACCAAAAGTTAATAACCACAAAATAAATCAAAGAATACCATGAATATAAATACAATTATGATAATATATATCAAATTTTAGTACAAAATACACCACATTAAATAAATAAATGGAGAACAATAGAAATCTCACGGAATTAAAAGTGAGATAAGAAATCAATTACCTCGTGTCTGACTTGACTCGATCGTTCTTTAATCTCCTGAATAATAAACTAAAGTTAATTTTTACTTTTTTAAGAACATTTTTCAAATTTATTATTCCTTTTATATCAATTATTATCTTACTATAACAATTATTTAATTATTTGATTTTATATCGGACATTTTGTTGATGTTCGGAACTTGAGTTAAAAATGAACTTGTTATAATTATAAATTGTCCATGTTGTCAAAATTACATTATCTCCAGAATTATATTAATTATTTAGATATAATATATATCGTATATATCTAGTATATATATGTATTTATAATAGTACATAACATTTGGAGATAATAAATGAAATGCACCGTTCATGGATACGGTAAAACGTACGTACGCATGAACGCTGCTTTCATTTCTATTTCATTTTTAATGGAATAAAAAAATAATGATACATAGGTATATTATAATTCCAGTATAATATCATATATAATTTCATTAACTCTATTCTTTATACATTTCACGTATGGAATGAACAAGTCATATCACTTTGAGGGGGCGGTAGTCCGCACTTCCCCAAATGAAATTATAGTATTTATCCGCTATGAAAAACCATAAAGGTATTATATAAATGAATAATAAATAAGAATAAAAACAATATATATATATATAATATATATCACATATAAATACATCTATATGTTAATGGCCACCATGAGAGGTGTTTGGAAATATTTTAACAATCATCGTTTTGTGAGGCAGTAGTTCATCGTCCACAGAAACAATATGTTCTTTACCCATTAGATTGAGGTGTGTGTAAGTGTAGTCCGAATAATTCTTAAAAAAAAACCTATTATATTTATTATAATTTTTATTTTATAAAATAAAGTAATAAAAATAGTTTATGGGGTATGATAAGTAAAATAAAACCAAAGAACTTAAGAGAAGATGTTACCTTTGAATCAGGTATCTTACTTTGGTTTGAACCAAAAGGTTTACTTGAATTTCCTTATGCCTAGGGGAAGGCTTCTAAGAGTAAAATATTGATGTAGGGAGATTAATTGGTCAGATTTTGGATGAGCTTAGGGTCTTGAGAAGTGTGAATAATGGGTTAGAATTGAGGAATTTTTAAAAGGGAGAGGAGGGGCTCTTTAGGAATGTTTGAAAATATTATTTTATTATATAATTATTTCTGGTTTCTAAGGGTCCAAAACTCTTTAAAGTAGAAGATAAGATGACTAATGTTAAAAATAAAATTATCCAATAACAATTGGACAGGTTTTGAATATTTTTTTAATCTTTATAATCTTATTTATTTAAATCATTCAGTAATGAGGTAAACACTGCATCATTATTGTGTCATAAATAATTTTATTTATTTGATGTCTAAAAATTATAAAAAAAATATCATGATGTAGGAAATATTTTTATCTTTAAAATGAATATTTATAATCTAATATATAACTTATATAACCCCATGTAAGAATTTATTTACTAAAAGAAATATGTTTAAGTCATTTTTGTCTTTACTTTAAATTAATTAATATAAAGTGTCATTATCACTCCCAAGTGGCTCCATGGGGTCCCAAAATTGATCCAAGGATTCCCATGGTCGTACATGTATCAACCAATAGGATTAGGACAGATGTTAGGGTAATTTAATATAATAATAACAATATTTTGTTACCCTTATTTACTAGATTTACCCTTTAACCATGGTAAATAAAATTTTTACTAAAATAAATATTCATAATGTCTAAAAATAAAAGTTACCTATTTACAAAATTTGTAACTCCTGATTCCAAATATGGAATCCATTTTTCCAAATTCAAAACACATAAGTGGCATAAATTAATTTAAAATTTACTCTCGCTGTCAAAACAAAAAAGCGTGTTTTTAAGAAATAATAACTATGAAAAGATTGATACTTATTTATTTCTAATTTCAGAGTTAAATTACTCAAAATGACCAACATTGGAATAATGGTAAAAATATAATATAATTAAACTTTAAAACCATTTAAAAATATAATATAAGAACGTAAATAAATTAGATTAAAAATGCAGTTTTGAATTAAAATATAGTATTTTTCACTATTCATTAGAAATGAATTTTATCAGAAAAATACCAAAAATTTACCCAAAGTAAATTTTGATGTCCCAATTCTAAATAATAATTTTATTTTTTGAAATATAACATATAAAAGTGACCAAAACTATATTTAAATAGGGTTCTCCATCAAAAGGTGGTAAATCGACCTTTTAAGGAATATTAGAGTATTTATGCTTAAAATCGAATTCTTTCTTATTTTAAGCCTCTAAAATTTATTAGATACATGTAAAAACATTTAAGAAACATATTTAATCATAATATGGTTAGTTTTTTTTTATTCCCACCAATACAATGGATATGCGTTAACTACCATTTAAAATAATAATTTTATATTAATATTTTTTATTATAACTCAACATTTTGTGCAACGTAAGTTTTCAATGAAACCTATTGTTGAGTATTAGGTATGACATCAAACATATCATCCCATTTAAGATAAAATTAATATTTAATTCAAAAAATTTAATAAATATAAAAAATTTATATTCTTTATTTACCTGGGATGTTACATCCTTCCCCCCTTTCGGGAATTGCGTCCTCGCAATTTTAAAATTGGGCTTGGAAACTTCATTGAAAGTTCCACATCAGAAAAAGATTCAATAAAAATATTACTTTAAAATAAATAAATATAAATAAAAAGGTCACCCGAGATATCCCATACAAGGATTCCATGTAGGAAAACATGGATATAGAAGAGAAACAAACCGTCAAGGTTTGATGGAGAGTGGTAGAAAACATGATTAGGAGAAAGTTAACCACAATAAAATCACAAACTTGTGATGGGTTAAATGTTTTTTTATTCCCCAGTAGGAAAAGATAATGAAAAATGTTTTTTTTAATTTACTTTTCATAAATTTGAGGAATTTATTTAAGAGCTTGAATAAGAACATAAGGAAACATACTTACTTTTCATGTAGACTTTCATCCTTTACTAGATTTCTACCACAAACTCATCATTTCTATAAACGATGAGTATTAAAACTGACTTGGTCACATTAAAAGTTCTAGAATAAATTTCTAGATTATAAAACAATCCATAAAAGATGAACTATATTTTTCTCAGGTCTTTAGACATTAACCAAAACCAAAATAGTTAGTACAAGATCAGATAATACCCAAAAAGGATATTATTTTACAAAAATAAAAACTACTCTTAATCTCCAAAAAATTTCAAACAATACCCAGTTTTCAACAAAGACCATTCAATAAAACAATTTCCATAAAATTCTTCAAAATAATCCAAACTAAGATTTAATACCAAAACTCAAAAGGATTTAATCACATAGTCTTCCAAGATAAATCTTAATATTTATCTCCAAAGAATATCAATTACTCTTAAAGTCTCATACTGAAAAGTAATTAACCTGATCACATATTCTCCATGATAGGTTAATCATTTCTATAAATAAACCAAATCATCATATTTCTACAATAAAAACATAGATTCTTCCAAAATAAAATTTCAACCATTACTCCACAAATGAGATCCCTTAGTATTCTATTTCCCTTAAGCATATAGTGTTCCCAAAAGAGAGAATGTATTCTAAAATAACCTTTATTATTTAATCACCAAATCATTTTCTTATAGTAAGGATGCCCATTTGATAAAACATAAGATCCCAAATAAACTTATTCTTGATCCATAAAATCATTTAACTTAAAAGAATAAGTCAAACTAACCAGAGACTTCATGTAGGACAGTGGTAGGTGATGCGCCCTTGTCGCCCTTCGGTTATGGGTTCGATTCTTATAGCCTTGCCGGACACGACAGGTCGTCACCCATATTATGATTTATCATTTTTATAAAACTCAAAAATATCACTAACATGTTTTAACCTCAAAGGTTTTATTATACCTTTAATTTTCATTCCAATACATTAAGACCTCAACATCTTATATATTGCCATTTTTTTAACCTCCATATGATAAAATAAAACTATTCCCAATAGAAATAACATCATACCTTGATCATGGTGTCCATATGGTTTCATCATTATCTTGTTCACATAGGTAGAAGGTCCGTGCATTGCAAAAATGATTTAGAGATCCTTCAAAATCATTTGCTTCCTTCATCCAAATAAACCTTGTAAAACTTGGGTCATATGGGAATTCACAGAAAAAAAAGGAAAATAATCATGTATGAAATATAATTTCAAAACATCTAATAAAACATGATTTTTATAAAATAGTCGGACCAAGTTTGAGTTGAAACTTTCAATCAATGGTCCTTTCTAAAATACCATAAGTATGTTCTGAGAGACTATATTGTAAAATAAAATATAAATAGGTTTTCCAAGGGTCTCCATCTTTAGAACCTTTTTTAAAATCATAATATGCTTCAAAATCCTGTGATAATGTAAAATATTTAAAAATGACTTGATAATATTTACCTTTCTTGAAAATATGAGAATATTGAGAAAATAGGATTTGATTAAATAAAACCAATGATCCATGATGATATAGAGGTATATTGGAGGTGTTTGATATCTCAAACAACTACTTTCAAGTGAGTTGTATGCTAGAAATTTTTTTACAATCATCTGAATATGAATTTGTAATAATTATTGCAAACATGTCATCAGGAAGAGATAGGAATGTTGTTTGAGATCCTCCTCTTTCCATTTGTAACCAACTTTCCTTGATCTGAAAAATTTATAAAAGAAGGATTTAACTGAAATAATAGACATAGGGACTAACCATGTGTTTAAATGAAACTCTTAATCCCTAAAGTTGTCTATACTGAACTCTGATACCAACTATAAGGACATAGCCTTAAAAATTACATAATCTTGAGTTAAGTAAAGAATTCACATTGAGGATATTTTCAGGTTTATATTTTTAGTTAATTAGGCCATATCAATTACATTAAATTTCAAAAATTACAAAGTAGACACTTCTGCTCAGTATCCATTTTTTTATAAAATAAAAACTCTAAAAAAACATGTCTAGTTCCATGTTTTAGATAGCATGAATTTTCCTCGATCCCATACTTGACCCTATTCATCTTTAAGTCCTATGAAAAAAATTTCAAAACTTAGGGTGAGCATAAAAATCTTAATAAGTGTTATAAAATAAGGAAAAGAAATACTAACCCATCAATAAATACAAATCAATGAAACCATACTTTTCAATCATAACATACCTCATGAAATCGTAAGATTTATGAATAACACATACAAATAATAAATCATAAAGGTAACTTTTGTCATCCATATCATACATACATTGTATCTATCATAGCTATGTAGGGAGTTATGTTTGAATACCCATCATAGTATATTCCCTAAATCTCTTAGGATAAACATTAACGTTTACCTCTGTCATGTTACCCAAAGCATTGGAGAGTTATCTCGCGCTCATCTGCCCTAGGTTTATCACAGAACCACCCATATATGTAAAAAATTCCCAATAACATATTCATAACACATAAAACAATAAAAAGGTAAAGATAACATTTCCACATTGTAATCACAATATATCATTTCAATATATTGACATAATCAATGCTTTATCAAACCATTTAAAACATTTAATAAAGAGATTTTTTTAATCAAAGTGTCTCATACCAGTTTGAATAATTTGAAAGAAATTTTAATCTCAAACATTCATGTACATATAAATAAATCATTAAAACCATTTTTAAAACCTGTAAATTAATGATAAATGTTTATAAGAATAAATATTTAAAACATTTAAAATGATATTTTAGTTAAAGAGTTCTTAACCAAATGAGAGATGCTTGAATACAAATAATTGACGAATAAAATTATTCAAAACTTTATAATATCATGAGAATAAAGGTATTCATGATATAATATTCCAAAGGATAGTATATACACTATATAAAAGTTAATTGGTTCATAACAACAATGAAGTATCAATGGAATGTAAATTGAGACAAAATCCCTTATAAAGACGGTATCCTTAGATTAAGGAAAAATCAATGACATAATTATGTGTGAAAAATAATAATACACCCAATATAAGTGGATATTTAGTGTAAAACAATCATAGTACATTCACACATATCCATAGCATGATGTAATGAAGAAGTATAAGTTTAACCCAAATAATTGAAATTGGGTTAAAAAGTTCCTTTATAGAAATTCGACACCCTAACGGAATCTATATAAAATTAATAAAAAGATTTCATGAGAGAGGAAAGTGTATATCATCACTTGGACATAAAATTTTCAATAATAAGGATATATAAGAACATATCTCAACATAAGAATATGTAAATTAAAAGATATAACAAAAAGAAGTCTTTTAAAAAGAGGAGGGTGAAAGGTTCCCTTACCGATTTGGTAATTTACGAAACATAAACCACATGAAATAAGGATCACATAATGAAGATGTAAATACCCATAAATTGAAGTATATTACACAAAGAATACAATCATGGGTAGTACATACACCACACAAATGGAAATAGGAGAAAACACAGCATGAATCTCACGGGAATAAAAAGTGAGATGAAAACCCCTTACCATGTTGTAATCAATCGAGTCGTATGACCAAAAGTTAATAACCACAAAATGAATCACCTAATACCATGAATATAAATACAATAATGATAATATATATCAAATGGTAGTACAAAATACACCATATTCAATAAATAGGTGGTGAACAATGGAAATCTCGCGAAATTAAAAGTGAGATAAGAAATCCCTTACCTCATGTCTGACTTGTATCGATCGTTGTTTAATCTCCTAAATAATAAAAAAAGTTAATTTCTACTTTATTAAGACCCTTTTTCAAGTTTATTATTAATTTTATATCAATTATTACCTTTCTATAACAATTAGTTAATTATTTGAGTTTATATCAGACATTATGTCGATGTTTGAAACTTGAGTTAAAAATGAACTTGTTATAATTATAAATTGTCAATGTGGTCGAAATTACATTATCTCCAGAATTATATTAATTATTTATATATCATATATATCATATAGATCCAATATATATATTTATTTATAATAGTACATAAAATTTGGATATAAGAAATGAAATGCACCGTTCATGGAGACGGTAAGTCGTACGTACGCATGAATGATACTTTCATTTCTATTTTATTTTTAATGGAATAAAAACATAATGATACATAGGTTTATTATAATTCCCGTATAATATCATAAATAATTTCATTAACTCCATCCTTTATACATTCCACGTATGGAATGAACGAGTCATATCACTTTGAGGGGGTGGTAGTCTGCACTTCCTCAAATAAAATTACCATATTTACCCACTATGGAAATACATAAAGGTATTATATAAATGAAAAATACCATAAAATAAAAAAAATATAAATATAATATATATCACATATAAATACAGTTCCATATTAACGGCCACCATGAGAGGCGGTTGGAGATATTTGAATAATCATCGTTTCGTGAGGTATTAGTTCGTCGTCGACAGAAACAATATGTTCTTTACCCATTAGATGGAGGTGTGTGTAAGTGTGGTTCAAATACTTTTCATAAAAACAACCTGGTATATTTGGAATAATTATTTTTTTATAAAATAAATAAATAAAAATATTTTATGATATTGGAGAGTAAAATAAAACAAAAGAACTTAAGAGAACATGTTACCTTTAAATCGGGTATCTCCCTTTGGTTTGAACAAAAAGGTTTACTTGAATTGTTATATTCCTAGGGGAAGGCTTCTAGGAGGAGGAGAGAGATGTAAGGAGATTAATTGGGCAGAGGTTGGATGAGTCAAGGGGCTTGAGAAGTGTGAGGAATGGATTAGAAGTGAGGGATTTTTATAAGGGGGAGGAGGGGCTCTTTAGAAAAGTTTGAAAATATTATTTTATTATATAATGATTTTGGGTTTATAAGGGTAAAAAACTAATTAAAGTTGTATATAAGATGACTCATGTTATAAATAAAATCATCCAATATGAATTGTACAGGTTTTGGATATTTTTTTAATCTTTATAATCTTATTTATTTAAATCATTCATTAATGAGGTAAACAATTGCATCATTATTGTGTCATAAATAATTTTATTTATTTGATGTATAAAAATTATAAAAAAATATCATGATGTAGGAAATATTTTTAGACTTCAAATTAATATTTATATTCGAAGAGATAACTTATATAACCCTATTTATGAATTTATTTACTAAAAGATATATGTTTAAGTCATTTTTGTCTTTACTTTAAATTAATTAATATAAAGTGTTATTATCACTCCCAAGTGGCTCCATGGGGTCCCAAAATCTACCCAAGGATGTACATGGTTGTAAATGTATCAAAAAATAGGATTAGGATACATGTTAGGGTAATTTAATATAATAATAATAATATTTTATTACCCTTATTTAGCAGATTTACCCTTTAACCATGGTAAATAAATTTTTTACTGAAATAAATATTCCTAATGTCTAAAAATAAAAGTTACATATTTAAACAATTTGGACCTCCTGATTAAAAAAATGGAATCAATTTTTCCAAATTCAAAACACAAAAGAGGCAGAAATTAATTTAAAATTAATTCCCATTGTCAAAACAAATAGCGTGTTTTTAAGAAATAATAACTATCAAAAGATTGACACTTATTTATGTCTAATTTCAAAGTTAAATTATTTGAAATGATATAAATTGGATTAAATGGTAAAAATATAATCTAATTATACTTTAAAATCATTTAAAAAGAAAATATAACCATATAAATAAATTATATTAAAAGGTAGTTTTGAATTAAAATACAGTGTTTTCCATTATTCATTAAAAAATGAATTTTATCAAAAAAATACCAAAAATTTACCCAAAGTAAATTTTGATGTCCTGATTATAAATAATAATTTTATTTTGTCAAATATAACATATAAAAGTGACCAAAACTAGATTTAAATAAGGTTCTCCATCAAAAGGCAGTAAATTGACCTTTTAATGAGTATTAGAGTATTTATGCTTAAAATCATATTCTTTCTTATTTTAAGCCTCTAAAATTTATAGGATAAATTTAAAAACATTTAAAAACATTTTTAATCATAATGTGGTTAGTGTTTTTCATTCCTACCAATACAACGGCTATGGGTTAACTACCATTTAAAATAATAATATTATATTAATATTTTTCAGTATAACTCAATGTTGTGTGAAACATATGTTTTCAATGAAACATGTTGTTGCGTATCAAGTATTCCATCGAACATGGAATCACATTTAAGGTAAAATTAATATTTAATTCACAAATTTTAATATATATAAAAAATTTATATTCTTTATTTACCTAGGATGTTACAATAATTTAGCACACTATTCGCTCCATGAATTTGAGATCCTCTCACTCATCTATTCTATACCATATAGAGAGAGAAGTAGTTGATTTGAGCCTTTGATCCAACTTATTCTTCATGTATCAAAGTATAGGTATGGTGTTGGTGGTCAAGAAATTGAAGGATTTATCTAATATATGAGCTAGCACTCAAATTTCAATGATCTTTATTCTTGTAAACATTCGAAGTATGTGTATATGATCTCGAGAGATCTAGAATTGGTTACTTCAAGTAACATTCATCGATGATGAGTGATTGTCGAATGCACCTTCAAATTGAACATGGTAATTATTCATTATATTTTTATGATTAAATCAATTCACACGAGATCCCTGGACTTTCATACTGGGATTTATATCACAAAATAAAATGTTTTATGTTGATCTAGTGAAAAATTTTAAACCCCCATCCCACCTGCTTCTGCTATGCTCTTCGGTACATTCCAATAATAGGTTAAGATTGAAGGATTTCGAGATACACTACCTATATATGTAATAGGGTATGATAATACATATTTTCAGGTCATATACAAGGCATTGACCTCAAAGGATTGGGTGGTTGACATCTACCAATAATGGTTGTCACTAAGGAATCGTTACATGAGATGTAACATAAGGAGGTAGTTGTATTCCTACATAGAATGCATGAACAATTCAAGATAATTAACTCATGCATTATAATTCAAAAGTTAATGTATGAATCACTGAGGATCATCCTTGAGGATATATTAATACCACTTCCATGGTATGATAGGCTGTATATGTTATTATTTGGATACTTGAAAAAACCTATCCCTATCCTATAGCTTGCTTCATCTACCTCTATAACCAAATAAGAAACTAGAATGTTGGGTAGTGTAGTGGATTGAATTCATATAATGAATGATTCAGGAACAGCTCATGGATACCTATGGAGGTGTGAGTTCTTTTAATTCCACTCTAATGGTCATTATCAATCTCATTTGAAGTTATAGAGAGTATTCCATGGCTCTATGGTAAAAGTTACACAGTTTATAAGTTTTCTTCAATTATATATTGTGCATATTTCATATATATTTCATGCTATGATCTTAGGATTGTGATTTTAAGGGTTTATAGACTCTTTGAAATCCTAACAATATTAACACTCAGTAGTAAATTGCTCTCATCTTCAGCTATGATGTTTGCAAAACATAAACTTCTCAAAGAACCCCTTCTAGAATTTCACTTTTGATCCCTACAATATTTATTTAGGTTCTCCTTATTACTACAATTCAAACATATGGTTTTTGGCCCAGTAAACTTACCTCAACTTCTTTCCCTTGATATATATTCCAGCTTCTTCTAACCTTTCTATTGAACAGAATGTTCTCTAACTTTTTCATTTAGCATAGCTTTGGTAAGTTCTTGGACTTCCTTTTTCTGATATATTAACTCAGAAAAAGAACATGAACATACTAAAACACTAGGATAATATTTCCACAAAAAATTGATTATTGAATTCACCATCATGTATCATGATTCCAGAAGATAATCCCATGCATCTTCTAAAAATTTCACTTTAACTAATTCGAGCTGACTTCAAATCATGTTGAATCCATTGACATGATCAACCAATGGAATAATTTTTAATATTTTCATGAAAAACAGCCTTCACATCATGAACACTTTGTTCATTATTGTTATCTTCTCATATGCATCTATTAGGTCCTTCATTATCTTCACAATGGTCTTTACCTCTAGGATGTTATAGACAAATTTTTATGCCATTTACATCTATATCATTCCAAATGACTTCTAATAAAGGAAATACCATTCTTATTTTTTGATTTATCCTAGTTTAACTCATTTAAATGTAACCTTGATGTCCTTATAAAATAGACAATACTCTATCTACATCCTCCTTAAAATAAAGTCTTTCCCAAAAAAATCAATATGGACTTTTAATTCTTCTAATTCCATTCCTTTTGAAACATTTTACTCCCAATGAAATAAAAAAAACATACAGACAAAAACATTAGCTAAAGATTCTATTTTTAGTGCACAGATCCTTGTTGAACCCAATACTCTAATGCCAATTATTAGGATTCAGAACCACTATAACCAGAATCACCCCTTTGTAAATTTAACTAATAAACAATGTTTATAACTTATAAAAGAAGAATAATACCATTAAATTATTGTATCCATGCCATGACGATAAAACCACACCCCAACTATGCACCAAAATTCCACTCTCACACACTCAAGAAAAAACAAAATTACTAGAAACAAACACATAAGAAAAAAAATAAAACAAGTAATGGTAACAAAAGATTGATATTTTACATAATTTAGTCCTATATTAAAGGGAGAACACTTTTGTTTCCTTTCATTTCATGGAATAATAAAAAATTAAAATCACAATCGATACATTTAGATAATAATATATCACTTTAAGTCACCCATAAAAATGTTCCCATCCCACCTATTTATAGTGGGTCCCATTAGGTCAACCCATTATGACACTTTTTGAAATTAATGAGGGAACCACTATTGGTCTTATCCACCCCTGATTTCTTATAGGATTACCTGAAATAATCACTAACATCTAATGAATTGTGTAATTAATTATCATGAAGCCCTCTAATGATTCATGCATAGCCTTTTGAGAACCTCTAGTTCCTCTAACACGATCATAGTTCACACTCTATATAACTTTATAAAAGTGATTCTTACACAGGATAGAACATTCACATGACCATAATCTAGACACAGGAACTTGAAATCTTTGTTTTGGAGCATGTCATCCAAACTAGCATGCCACCTTATGATCTACTTCTTTTATTATCCTCCATTATTCTGAGTCCTTTATTCTAAATTCAATCCTTATATACATAGGAAACATAACATAAAAGCAGTATTCACAAATACTAATAGTTCCTTCACTTGGTATAAAATCATTCATGTATAACTTTAATACAAATTTTATTTAAATTTTCTAGAATTTGAGTATTGTGATTTGATACTTTCCTAAAACTATAAATGGTTTGTGAATCAAGGTTGAAATGGAAAAGAAGAGAAATATAGAATATAAAATGTGGATAATGAAGCAAAATGGAAGGAATATGGAGTTGGGAACATGTCAAAACATGTAAAAATGTATACTTTTCTAATTAAAAAATTAAAATAAAACACAAATTTACACCCCTCGTCGACCAAGGGGTTCCCTGATGGTTCAAATCATAGTGAAAGTGATTATCTGGGTCAATAATGACCCATCAAATGTCATATTAGATGGATTATTAATATATTGTATAAGACAATAATTTAATCACCAATGAAATTTTTCCAATTGAATATAGATAAGAAGGTCATCGAAACTAAGAGTGGATCTCTTTCACATTAAATTAATAATTAATTTTATTAATTATGAAGAATGATTACCTCACACATGAGATCTTCCTTTGTAATAGATTTTGATCACCTAAAACCCTTTTTAGTAATATTTCATTGCACAGGTAGGATCCAAGTGTATAATCCCTCTTGTGGTGATCCACATGTGCTTCTTGGATCTCTGAATGACACTGAGGAATCATCACGTGCTAGCACAGTCGATTAATTCCCTTGCACTATTCATCTAGATAATTATACCATTCTTTAGTATTGAATAATTTCTCTTGATCTTCTAATTATTGAGAGGATTTGAGAGATAAGTGGAGAATTATAGAGAGTAATATGTTTTGCACAATAATTCTCGATTATCCCCTCCTATAAAAGATAAGTGATCTATTTATAGACCTAGGGTTTGGGTTTGTATTTTAATTAATTGAAATTTTTCCCTTAAAAAATTTTCCAACCCAAGAATGATGTAACACTCTAAGATTTTATATTATGTTTCTTGTTAAATAAATTTAATCTCTTTGACAACTTACTTTACAGAGAACACCGAGCTTAAATGAAATCTAAAAAATTATTATTTTAACAAGACTATTATAAAATAGCTATTAAATTGGGAGGAATGAATAGTATTAACCATATTATAAAAATATACAAATTTTCAACTCAATTTTAATATATTAATTTATACTTATGAAATAAACACATAATTTTTAGTAAAGTTGTTTTTTCTTCAAAAAGTGTTTTTTATTTTTTTTCTGTAAAAAAATAAATATAATTGATTTTGAAACTTTTAGAAAATTTATTCTATAGAATTAAAATAATGTTTTGATTCATCATTTAATAATTATATTAGGATGAATTTTTTATAATCTTATGAAAATAATAATTTTTCCATAAATAGTAAAAAATACCGATTTTTGTAAAAATGTCATTTATTTTCAATAAAATAAGAAAATTAAATTTTCTATTATGTTTTGAATATTATTTAAAGTAAAATAATTATTATTTAGTTATAATTCATCTAAATAAATTATTTTTAATCAAATTTATATTTTATTTTAGAATAAGTTCATTTTTGGGTTTAAAAATGGGATTTGTCTGAAAACTGTTTTGAAGTACATAACGTTTATCCATTTTAATTAACTAAAATAATACCTAATGGGTAATTTTTAAAATAAAATTTATATATTAAATATCATTAAATATTAATTTATTTTCATATAATAATAATTATTAGTCATATAATTAATATAAAATCATCTTTAGCATGAAAAATACACTTCTAGAAAACCCTTTTTTCACCGCGCCAGTTGGTTTTGTTTTAAATGAAAATTTTCCAATTATTTGAATTTAATTAGGTAAAATGGACTCCATATTTAGAATTATAAGTTACAAAATAGTTTTTAATATCATTTTTATTTTTATTCATAAAAAATTTATCATGCTAAAAAATGATTTACCACAGTATAGGTAAAATAATGAAGCGGGTTAAAGTTAAAAGGTAAAAGCTTAAAATACCTAAAAATTGTAATTTTAAATGGGTGGTTGATGTGTTTATAAAACCTAACCATAGTTTAAAACATTAATTATCAATATAATTCATTATAATTAATTCCACCCAAATGTGGTTGGCTTTAAATATATAATAATCATTATTTAATCACTTAAAACCACCCCTCTTCAAATATAAATACCACTCATCACCACCCCATTTCTCCTAAAAATCCTTGAAGCACCTAAAATATCTGAAAACCCTCTACTAACCACTCTACCTATGTAAAATTTCTTATTTTCTCACCAAAATACAAATTCCAAGGTCTTTAAGGGATCCTTCAAGGAGGTGATATTAAAGAGGTAATTTTATCAAACCACCTCTCTTAATTTCTTTTATTTTTCTACCTTATACTCAAATACTTCATCCATCAAGGAATAATATATACAGTATAATATATATACTAAAATTTTATATTTATGATGTGAAATCTTATATCCATCTTTTTTATTATATCATCTTATTCAATGAAACGAAACCATTGTCCAAATTACGGCGGTTAATCATCTCTGTGAATAATGATTTTTAATTCTCCATTACCGCCTTCAAGTAAGATCATAAAAGTATTATTATGGTTTAATCATATTTTAATAGGTATATTATAACCTATTTCATATTCTATAACTAATATATATATATATATATATATATTTAATAAAATGAAACTAGTTCGTGATGGTTGGAAAAACGCCAAATTAAACTAAATATTTATCATTAACATTTTATGTCCATATGTTTATAAAATGGCTTGGTTTCATGTACTTAACTTAATGAGTGAAATTGATTCTATTTATATAGGTTTAAAATTTTATAAGTTTATTTCTATGCCATAATTTCATAGTTCATGTCAATATTATGCTCTTATGGATTATATTCTCTGATTATTTTATGATTCATGTCTTATGAACTTCTATGATTTATTTTATAACTCAAGATTATGATCTTTGATATGAAATGAATGATTTCCAAATTTTATGTTCATATTCTTATTCCCTTGTGATTATATTATGATTGATATCTCCCTTGTTTACCCTTACTAAACATCCGATCTCACCCTTTTCTTAGGTTTATTATCCCTAGGATATAAAGGAAGTTATTAAGTATGAAATGTAAACAAATGTTCTATTTATGAATGGATAAGTGGGATATGAAATAGATGTTTTATGAATCAGTTGTTTTTGTTTCCAAGTTTCCAAAGACACTAAACTTATAAGGTCTTATCGTGGTTTTGTTATGTTATGTAATGAAAATTCATCTATTTCGATGTAATGTCTGTGTATGAAAAGTATGAGTCATTATACCTAACCCCATACCATGTATTAAAATAATAATAATATTTTTATTCCATGTTGTGTGCTAATTGTCACAATGATAAATATTTTTTTTAATTTCTTATAAATTAATATTTATCATTGGACATGATCTTGGTCAATTCGTCCTCCTCAGCATTTATAGAATAATCGAATGAATATTTAATTAAATATTTATTCATAAAATAAATATTCTATTCATAGACTTATGAATATATATTTATTAAATATTTAATAAATAAAATAAATATTTTATTCATAGTATAGAGAATAAATATTTATTAAATATTCACATAATTAAATAAATTATTTATTAATTAAAAAATAATTATTTATTAATTAATAAATAATTATTTATTACTTATAGAATAAATATTTTCAAATGATAAATACTGAATAAAATTTTTCCTCATTCTTGAAAATAATATTTATTCCAATATTTAAATTCATATAGAATTTAATTATGATCAATAGAAACACTTGGTGTGTGACCCTCTAGGATTATTTCTCATTGTCATTAGGCAGGATTTCCTAAAGTCAAATATTAATATCAAGAAATTTGTCAAGGTATAAAAGAGAAATAATTTAATTTTGCAATGTCAACAACCACATATGAGCACTCACTATATAATATAATATATTTTTCATAATATCTCACCAAGAACGTTGTAAACACAAGTCATAACCTATGTGTTTGATCTTTTACTATCTAAAATAAATGTTGTTGCATCATGGCCATGGAATTTACTAAGACAGTTATAATTCAATCAAAGGACATAGATATAAACTTCCATTAATATGGAAGGGATAAATTCCTCATTAATTTATTAATTAAAAACACTTCATTTATAACGTACCTAACATACCCAACTACACAATGAACTGTTATCATCATGGTTTATGGTAAAAAAACTAAGTTCATGAGTCATGAAATACATTAATAATAATATTAATGTCTAAAACTCATTAGACATACTCTCAGACAAGAATATCCGATGAAACATAAACATTCATAATTTCTATAGGTGGGTTTGTTCTCATAATCTCTCATCCTTGATATTAAAAATTACAAACTTCACGAGATAAAGTCACATCTACTTATGAGTACTCACACCTGGAAGTCAACATACTATATTCCCCATCATATAATATTATCAAACCATATAATTAATTTTAATAATATATTAATATCATCTCAATGTTCACATTAGAGCAGGTAACATCCACGACCCATTTTCATGCAATATACACTCTATGACATTATCACATCAATTTTATGAAAAATAACAATCAATATGTAATAATATATTTATATTAATATTAAATTATTTTAATATAATTTTAATCTAATTTATAAAGTAGTTGGTTCTAAAGAACCAACTCCAACAGAATCCCACTTTCACTAGAGTCAACTATTATTGATTGGTTAGTTCCCACATGTAAAACATGCTTCTGCTGAGTATGGATATATATTTTGGTCCTATCATCTTTTTGTGACTAGGATTGGTAATTCCACATGTCTATGTGCATAATAATCTTAATGAAAAATTAATTACATGAGAAAATCCCTCAAGTAGGGATATAATCAGGTATCAACCCCTTGTTCCCATGTAAAAGTCTTGATATCTTGACTAATTCCATAGTAAAATATTATCATAATAATTATTAAACTCTTTCTTTTGGTATAACCCAAAATCAGAATAGGAAATTTCTAAACTATTACATAAGTTGTATAAGAAGTTTCAACATACTTGGATATTATAGATATGGAAACCACTGGCTCTAATAAGTTTTTATTGAATATTATCTTAGCATTATCTGTGATACTAGATCAAATTGAACTAAGTGAAGATAATTTTTGAATTACCTTGATCACTAGTATTCCCACTTCTCCATATAGTAGAAAATCATCCAGTTTTCTTTTCCCTATACTGTCAGATAGTTCTAACTATAATTCAATGCAATTTTGTTGGATCTATTTTATATTCACCTATTATGATTTATGAATCAATAATATCAAACACCATGGTATATGAGATAAATTCCTAGCACTTAATCTTATGAAATTATTTTAATCTCAATAATCTCTTCCTATGTCTAGTCATGTTAAACTAGAAGGATTATATGCAAAAAAATTGGTATTTAACTATTTCAACTTTTATTTTTCAATACTTTGTTAATATATGTATTATTACTAGATTTAGGAAACCCATGAATTAATTCAGTATATTTTTTCCCTAGAACATGGTTTCTACTTTAATTCATACTTGGAGGAATTTCATTCCATGGTATTAATAAACTGGTAAGACATAACATTTTTTCCATATATAATCAATATATCTTTCTTGAAAACTTATAGTGCTTACACTAACCAGTTCAAGAAACATATCACTCATTCATTTCTAGAAAAATATTCTATGATCATTATGAAATATTTATTCATAAATTGATTTATAAAATCTACATGTATCATTATGATTTAGTGATTTCATCAACCCTTTCTAGTTATGCCTTATTGTCATATACCATAGGGTATCCTTTTGGTCACATCATATAAACAAATTTCATAAGGATTCCTCCAAATGAAGTTTCCTTAACTATTAATATCACAATATGATGATCATAGAAGTATTATTTGAAAATAAAAATTAAAAATAATTTTAGTCATAATGATGGATATATAGGTTTTTTCATATAATAAACCTTTAAAAATAAATCATGATTTATTGGTACCTTCTTATACCATCACTATCCAGTTTCTCTTGAATACTCATCAGTTTTATCAAGTCTTAAAAATATTAAAAATAAAAAGTCCTGAAAGAACGATACATAGAGTAAATTATTTGAATTTATACATACTTTTAAACCTTATCATGTTTCCATTTACTTATTATTGGTAGTAATATTTTTTTGGAAAGAATAATATATTTATCATCCACCATAGTGAACATAAAATACCTCTTTGGTTATGAATTATTACAAAATATGTGTCTCTGGAACTACTCCTCCCACTAATCTCAGTGGAGTCCATTATTCTTAGGATAACTCATGTGTACCCAGATCCTTAACCCATAAATATTAAGTCTTATCCCACAATATTTAAAGATATAGTCTTCTTTTATGGAAATATAGTTGTTCTATACTAGATGTTAATATCCCTATTGACTATAGGATTATTAACTTAATTTAACTTTAGTATTTGATGTTCATTTGTAGCTAAAGGAATATTTTAACAAATTTATTTCAACTAAAACTTGTGGTATTTTCCTATTAGATTCTTATCATATCATAATTTATATGATATACATTAAAAAATATAATTGTGAAATGGTTAGTTGTTTCACTTCTATTTTGAAAAATATTTCTCAAAATAAATAATGGATGATTTGTAAAATATATAATACTCATAGTTGATATTCCTTTTATTACTATCATGGAATTGATGTATATAAGGAAATGTGAGTTTGGTATTACCTTTATTCTAGAAGTATAATCAATGATTAATTGGATAAGATATTCTTTGACAAGCCAGCTCATAGATTCGTCAATCTTTACCAAGTTCACACATTTACTTCACTAAGCATTTCTAGAATTTCTTAAAGGGATCCCATGAAGTATATAAAGTTAACTTTTGCTTTATAATATTTCACATGAACATGTTTAACTAGATCTTAAAAACAATTGTGTGGTACCTTTATTTTTAAAGGATGATTTATCTAAAACATGATATGTAGTTTGTTTGTATATCCAGTATTTTATCTCAATTGAGACTAAAACACTTTTATGGGCACAAAAAAGTCAACAAATTTCAGTTTTATTTGAAAAATAATTATATTTTCACAATCTATTAATAGTATTATATTTTATATTCATCATTCATTGTGATGGATATCTGTGATTCAAGATTTATTAAAGAATTGGTTTAGTATCAAAGTTCCATAAAAACATTAATTCCAAATGTGAAATAATGTCACATTGTGTCTAGATGAAAAATGAGATAATTTTTTTGAAAAAACTTATTACAAACTTTAATCAGTCCATCTGGAAATTTGAAGTAGTGAGATCCACTTGGATAACTTAGGCATCTCCATTTCTCATCTCCCTTTGAGTTCGCTCTATATCGTTTCTATTCTTTCTCATTTATTTTATTTAAATACATGTATGTTTTAATAATATTTTATTTAATAAAAAATTTGTGAATAGAAAATTTATTGAAGTGCATGAAACTATTTTCTTTTTAAATTAATTTCAATTTATTTTCCAGTGTCCATTCTTTCCACAAAAGAAGAAAATAGCCTCATGTTCATTCTCCTACCTTTGAATCTTTTAGATTTTTGAAATATGTTGTAAAGTGTATTTTGTATTTAGATTATCCAAGGGATATTTAGTCTTATATTGCATAATTTTCTCTCTAAGGGGTGAAAAATAGGATTCAACCAATCCTTATCCTCTTTGTGAAATATGAAAAAAAGTTTCCTATGTGAATTATCCATTTCATTTATCTAGTAATGGGAAAATAAGGATAACCTTGGTGGTAAGGATAATAAAATAAGATTAATGGATAATTTTTTATTCAATTGGAAGACCAATTTCTCTAATTAATCAATATACCCCCAGTATTTTGAAAGCATGTTCAGTATCTAGATTAACTTCTTCTAGTTTACACTAAAATAGTGCATTCAAAATATCATTTATTTTAATACTTTCCTACTCTTTATTAAGAAAAGGAATATGAGAAATTATGGTGTGAGAATCCATAACCTTATGTTGTATCATCAAATCTCTACACATAGCTGATAATTTAATAAAATGGACATATGAGGCATCATCTACATATCTCTAGTAAGCATCCTTTTTACCCTTTCTCACTTACTGGGGTGGAAGAACGGGAATAGAGGATTCCAATACACAATAATTATTTTATAATAATTCATTTCATAAATTATTGCACCATATCCTAAAATTTTTATTTGTAAGAATATGCATGGAGTTAAGAAATGATAACAATGGTTTTGTGGTTTCTCTTTCCATTTTTCTACAATAATTGAAATATATGATTAGTACTTTAATTGATTAGAAATTATGTGAAACATTATAATATTTAAGTTTATTAAGTCCCACATTATTTTTATCAAGTACTAATACCCATCACTATTAGAATCATAATGTCATGTTTCTCAGAAATTACAGTGGAAAGGATCCATATAACCTTCTTATAATCTATAAAGAGGCCATTAAAATTATAATAAAGTATTTAGGTAGGCGTTATTTCCAACTGCAAACTGGAAGCTCCATGATCCGTTATGTGGACTCCCCTATCTAAAAATCATGGCTTGGATTTCTTCAAAACTTGAATCTAAATTTTTATTGGATAGATAGATACCATTAAACCCAATAAAAACTTGGTTAAGTCGACCCATTATCTTAGTTAAGACTTCTGGATAATTGAAAGTTCCCCTAATAGAGGTCGAACCGACACTTTAACTATGAGTTCATCTTAATTCAGATTATGGAAGGATTAATGACTTAATATTAACTTGAAGGATTTTGTTTATTATGTGTAAATATTTATTATTTTATTCTTTGCATGTATTTTTAATATTAATTTAACTTTATTTAAGATATTTGACATGTTTTGATAAAACATTTATGCATAATCCATTTATTTAAATTCTATCTTTGCCCTTAGTACATTTATTTATGTAATTGTGGTGTTGAATCCATAAAATAAACCATGCATAAGAAATAAATAAATGAATTAATTAATTAATTGATCATGATCTTATATAATTTTTGATTTATTGAGAAAATAGTAAATCAACTTATGATGCTACGGTAAATCACCATGCATCGGTCTTGGAACTAGTTGTAGTATTCCACATGTACACCTATGTATCTACAAAATTGGTTTTGTCACAGTTCCTTCTTGAACTTCCTCTATCTCAGGTCTACCATGAACTAACTTCATGCACCTTTAGACACTCTTTTTATTACATGTGTTTTATAACTCACACACTTGTGAGGAAAACCAAAGGATGGGTTAAGGGAAATGCTTAAAACAACATTGGACACACGGGTTATGCATAATAAAATAGTTAGTGACAACTTGGAGGACATCATATTAAATTTAATGATAAATAATAGAAAAAAATTAATAAAATTAAATTAAATAAAACCAAAGAATATATAATTTTGGTCAGATCTCATGATCAGTCATACACATCCAATGACTGTGCTTTTAAAAAAACTAGATAACACTCATCTCAATTCATTATTTAATAAGATAAAATGAACATGAATTAATCTGATTAATTGTCTTATTAATAAATTAATTCATTTCAACTTATTTCATTAAATCATACTCAAATTACCATTTAATATTATTTAAAAAATATATTTTTTAGTTTATTTAAAACTCAATAAAACAGTACACAGATATTTACTTTGAAGTAACTCAGTGATTACCTATCTAAACTAATTAGTATTATTTTAATTGTAAACAATGCACTCATATGGAATTTTTTTTACAAGTAATGTGTTATAATTTTATAGCATGTACTTACGATTTAATTCAACATAGAACATATTAAAATTACATAGATTGTACAATTTAATCTATTGAGTCTTTATTATACAATAATCATACACAATTCAGAGTCTTTAATATTATATATAATTAATTTATCATATAATATAATATAAAACCTAACAACCATATTGTATTTTTAAATTAATGATTTTTTGAACTCGAGGAGATAAGGTTTAAGGATTAATTAATTAAATTTAATATTTTTATGTAAACAAGTAAAGTACATGGTGTGTACAATCCATCGACATGGTGTGTATTTCAATTAACTGGATATCTTAAGTACACATGTAGGGTCTCATCATGTAAATATCATGTACATTTATGAACTACATGGAATTTATATACGATACATGACATATACTTATAGTTACATAGTTTCCAGTATATATGCATCGTGTATTAAATACATTCATAGTATTAATTACATGATGTAGTTTAACCCTATGTTTTACACCTTGAAAACACATGGACTACATAGTGTGTACTTTGGTAGAGCCGTGTTCCACCCTAGATGGTCTACATACAGTGAATTTATTATATGTGATGTGTACTAAATACACAACAACTGAAAATCTATCTCAGCATCCTTTTGCAATGAACAAGGATACATGATGTGTAATAAAGGACTTCACATAGTGTAGTCTTGTATTATCCATCTAGGATCCTTGACACCTCTATGTGGGTTCTTCAGATGTAAAATTCATTAATTATTAACTAATCTTGATAATATTTGTGAGAAATAAATAAGAGAAAGAATACAATCTAATGGAAAATCAAGAACTAATTCAAATATGAAATTGATATTAACTTTTAAATGTTCGATGATCAACAATCAAATAAATAATTATAAATTCAAATGTGATTTATCTAATATCATTTGATGGTTCTGATCATAATGGAAGCCCTTATAGGGGTTGATCTTGACTCAATGAATGTCATATTAGATGGATTATTCATATATTGTACAAGATGTGAATGTTAGGACCAATGAAATTTTTCCAATAGAATATAGACAAGAAGGTTTTTGGAACAAAAAGCAGATCGTTTTCACGTAAAATTTATAATTTATTAATTTAATTATAAATAATGATTACCTTGTACCTAGGATATTTATTCATAGTTTTTTTATCATCTAAAAAACATTTTGGTAATCTATCATTGTGCTTGTAGGATCCAAGTGTAGAGTCACTATAGTGGTGATTCATACGTTATCCTTTAATCTTCGAATGACATCGATGAATCGTTGCATTTAATTGATCATCTAGAATTGTTCATCTATATTTATTAAACTTTCTTAGATCATGAATAATTTATCTTGATATTCTTGTTCTTGATAAGATTTGAGAGAGAAGGGGATAATTCTAGAGAGAAATATATTGTGCCCAAAAATTCTTGATTTGACCTGCTTAGAAAATATAAGTAGTCTATTTATTGACTATGGGTTTGGGTTTTTATTTTAATTAAATGCACAAGTACCCTTAATAAAAATTTCAAACCCATGTATGACCCCATTCCATGTATTAAAATAATAATATTATTTTTATTCCATGTCATGTACTAATTGGTGTAATGATAAATATTATTTTAAAGTCTTGTAAATTAATACTTATCACCAGACATGGTCTTGATCCATTATTCCTCCTCGACATTTATCGAATACCTGAATAAATATTTAATTAAATATTTATTCTTAAAATAAATATTATATTCAGAGTCTGGTCAAAAAATATTTATTAAAGATTCATGTAATTAAATAAAATATTTATTAAGGAATAAATAATTATTTATTACTTTGCAAATACATATTTTCAATTGAAAAATACTGAATAAAATTACTCCCCTATCTTGAGAATAATATTAATTCCAATAATTAAATTAAAATATTATTTATTTGAGATCAATAGAAAAACTTAATGTGTGAACCTATAGGATTATTTCTTGTTGGAAATAGGTGGTATTGCTAAAATTTCATGATTACTACCTACTAATGGTTTAAGGAACTCAAGAGAAATATGTTAATGTCATAACATCAATAACCGCATAGGAGAGCGCTCTATGTAATAAAATCTCTTTGTCACAATATCTTATCAAGCTGATTTCCCACACATGTCATCAACCTATGTGCTTGATATGCCTTTTCTTAACTATCTGAAATAAATTATGTCACACCATGTCCATATAATTTAATGTGATAGTTATATTTAAATCTAATTACCATTACATACACTCATAGATAGGAATATCTGATGACACATAAACATGTAGAATTACTATAGGTGGGTCCATTCTCATAATCTTTAGTCTTAGATATTACCAAGTGTGAGCTTAATGAGATGAAGTCTCATCTACTTATGAGTATTATCACCTAACAGTAAACATGTTATATTTCTTGTCAAAGAATATTATCCAACTATAGAACTAGGTTTAAGAATATCATCATAGCATATCAAGGTTATCATCATAGTGGGGAACTATAATGACCTATTTTTAAGTGAAATATACTCTAAGATATTATCACATCAATTTTATATTGAAGAAAAATCAATATGTGATAAGATATTTATCTTAATACTCACTTATTTGAATATACATGTAATCTAAAGTACAAAGTAGTTGGTTCTAGGGAACAAACTCCAATATGCCACACATAAGTCCCACACTTAGCATAAGACATGGGATTTCTTATAAAAAATTACATTTTGGTGGAAAATCCATCATCATCTGTAAGTCATGCCACCCCATTGACTAGGGGCAGTGTACCATCTATCTAACCTATGCTTGTGTGGCGCAAGGTATGTAAAAAATTACTAATTTTTTAGATGGAGCATCCCGCATAGGAACACCACTCCACCATAGACTCGGCTACATTCTAGGTCAACCCTAAATTGGGTTGGGTCCTACCCAACCTAACTTTCCCAGCAGGCCCACTCAGGCCTATTTTTGACTTCTTATTCCTTTTTAATACTTAAACATTATAAAAAAATTAAAAAAATCCTAAAAATATTTTAAAAATATAAATAATTTAATAAAATTATTTTTAGAGGCATGGGACATGTTAATTATGAATGAAGAATTAATTCAATTATATTATAATTCTTTAAGGCCATCAAGTTTAATTTTAGTGATAAAAAAATATAGGTGATTCTCTTTGGCACCATAAGGGCATTGACCATGTCCCCACTTACACTAAGGCCATGGCGCTCTCTATCTCATGTGTCGTTGTGGTTTTTCATTACCACATGGCATAAGAAATTTATCTAGTTATTATTTATTATTTATTGTGAAATGTCGATATAAATTTATTGATCATGAGTTGATATCAACCCATATATATTTGGATATTTATTTTTTTTCAATATAATTATTTCATCTAAATTTTAAAAAATGTAATAATTATTTATTTAGTTTTTATTGTTTGATGATTTTTGATTCATCACACATTCTTTAAATATATAATGACCTATGTGTCCAAATTTGAGTAAAGAAATGTAATTCTCACATCATGAGTTCCTCTCATCAACAAATGAATATAAATTGTATATAATGGAAGTGTTCTCGACAAGACGGTTTAAGAATTGAACTGGAATGAATCCATATAAAAAAAGTGATACACGAGGGATGATGGGGAACTAAAATTCATGTTGATACATGACTCAAAGAATTAACTTAGGGTATTGATTAATCCATCATTCTCTTGGTGGATCAACCATTAAATAATATTTCATCATTATATCAATTTATTTATTTATTTCATGCAAGGTTAATTTTTTTATGAATGTGTAGATTATATGTGATCACATGGAATAGTTAACAATAATGTATAGATAAAATTAATAAATGCACAATGAATTTTTTCTATTATGCATGGATAAAGTTTTTGAGTGAAATCATATAGTAACAAATATTCCAAATAGAAGAGGATTTCATTCACAAAGTTGATAAAAATAAAAAACCCTCAAAGTTAATATTAATTCATAAATGACTTCCATCACTTCAGTTAGAATGAATCCAAGGTTTGGGGTGATTATTATCCCTGGTCAATGGAACCTACATCTATTAAGGAGTTATAATAAGATTAGTGTGTTGAAATAACTAAAATTGGCATAAAAAGTATTCATATATATTTTGGTCCAAGTTTAGATGAAAGTGTTGAGGAAATCCAAGTTAAAGATTTATAGGAAATAAGAATCATCTCAACATATCAAGGAGTCATGAGTAAATGTGGTTGTCTAGATAACATCATATATTAGACTCTTAGAGTAGTAGAGATTCCATAGATCAGGCTATGAGTATAGGTTTAAAGTTCTTTTCCCACTAGAATATTAAAGTGACTAAGTATTCTAAATCTATTATTTGAGAGTTATAAGGATTTGAATAAAATTTTGGGAGAAATTTATGATTAACAAATCAATAGTGTCTAAAATAATTGGTAATAAATATAAAAGTATTAATCTATGAAGTTTCATTTTATAGGGAAAATGTAAATCAATATCACAGAATCACTATGATTAATATTGGATGATGAACATGCTCTCAGCAACACTAATATACAATAGTGGTAACTACAAAAAACCAGGATTTTAGCTATGTTTTCTTAAAACATGGATAAATTATGATTTATCTATGTTTTTTAGACATGTTTTCTATAAATGGTACTAAATTTTAATATAACTAATTTATCTATGTTTTTTATCCATGTTTTAAAACGTCACTAATTTTTTATTTATCCACTTTTTAAAATGTTTCTAATTTAGTTGAATTTAAAAAAAAATTAATCTTGCCACATTTTAAAATGTTTTTATTTTAGTTGTGTTTTAAAACATGGCTACATTAAACACAAGTGTGCACACACACTCACAAAAGCAAGTGCATGTGCACATTCCCCCCCCCCACACACACACACATATATATATATATATTAATTTATACATATATATACACACATATATCCATTTGTATGTGTACATATATAAATATATTAATTAATATATACTAATATATTATTATATATATTTATGTAAATTTATATTTTAATATATAAAATTATAAGTATTTATATACGACACACAAGATAATATTAACATATTAATATATTAATATATGTGTGTGTGTGTAAATTAATATTTTGACATATAAATAAATATAATATATATATATATATATTAATTTATACATATATATATACATGTATATATGTGTGAGTGGTCTATACACATGCGCGCACACACACATATATAATAATATTTAATAAAATTAAATTATATTACAAACAAACACATATATATACAGACATACATATATACATACATATATATATAGAGGGAGAGAGGGAGAGAGACAGGTAGATAGTACACATATAATAGTATTACATAACATTAAAAAATGTGTGTGTGTGTAATTAAATTAAATATTATTAATGATGATTTAAAACATAATTATAATTAATTTGATAATAATTAATAACTAAATTATCATTAATAAAAAATAATTAATAGTAAGTATATAAATTCATATATATTAATATTTCATTCATTAATTATAAAATACTAATATTATTTTACGCATATTAGATTGTATATTAATGTGTGTGTGTGCATGTGTGTATCATGAATGGATCAATCCATGGGTTTGAAAAACCATGGCCCCTGAAATTTTATTAAAAAATAAATGAAAACATAAAGAAATAAGGGGATACATGTTTAGAAACATAGCACAAACAACACCATGCACAACAACACTCAAATGCATGAAAGGATTCCAAGTATTCATCTATTTTATGCCTACTTCCCCTACTTTGGGATCCACTCTAATTGGTTGGGTGTAAAAAAATCCTTTATTGGTGGGGGTGAGGTGGTTTGATCACCCATGTCCCTGACCTCTTCCTTGTCACTTTGAGAAATGGTGCCAGACTTAGATGAGTTAGTGTAATGAGACTCTTGACAGCCATCATTAGTGTATTTATCACTAGGAAAGACCTAGTGAGCTATAATATACCTAGATGAGAGATACTTTTTTCGTATCTTCCTCTTTAAAGGTGGTCATACAATCATAACACCCATGGTTTTAGCTGAAGTCTTAGGAAAATCACCCTTGATTGTAGCCATTCCCTTCTTTAGAATAACATCATGTGTGGATCCAGTTATGTTAGAAGAACATATTCTTTTGTTTCTACAACTATCCTTCTCAAGGCCTTCAAAATAAATCCTTTCATATTCATGATAGTTAATAGACTTAAATATAGAGAAAAATTATGATTCTTTCCTGTAGAAGTAAGAACTCTAGCTTCAACATTAAGTGTATTCATCATACTATTGTGGATCTCTCCAATTTTGTTTATAATAGAAGTTTTTATGTGAGGAGAAACCTCTTGTCTTATTTCAAATCCCATATTCTTTCCTTCAGTAGAGGAAACATGTTCCCTTAGAGAGGTCCCAATGATTTTTCCACCCTTGATCAGATCATGCTTGGTCTCATAGGTGTTCCCAACCTTGAAATATCTATGTATAGATTCTGTATCATATCCTTAGCTAGGAGATATGACCATGTGGCCTTTGCAGTCATCATGTTTTTCATGGGTGGCAGAAATTATAGCCTGGTCCTCCTTAATATTAGCAAAATTTTCTACACTATAATTTCCAAAAATATCATTATCATTTGGAATCCCTTAATCATAATTTACTATCTTATTATTCATCACTATAATTTATGATAAATTATAGGTAGAATTATAATTCATTAGGTGAATAATTTTGTCCAGATCTTGAACTACCATTGGAAGTAGTGCTCAGATGCTCTTTAACATCCTGGAATGAGCGCCACTGATCTGGTGCCTCGATCCAGTTCACCACATGTTATCAAGTTCACCTTCTTATATTCTAGAGTCTGTTGACTAGAAGTGAGGGTCTAAGGTGGTGATGCAAGAATACTATACCCCATATCATAGTTCATCGTAATAGTAACATCTTGTTACTATCATTTAGATTTCTTTTATCCCTTATCTTTGATCACCAGTTGTTTGGGAGTGGTTCTAGGTATTTTCTAGAGTTTTTTGTAATTCATTGGGTTTTCTATAGGTAGATTCATTATAATGAGAGGGGTTGCAGCATAGAGAGGGTGTTTGTGGTGTGGATGATCCGACTATGGTGTTTCCAGTTTTGGTTGTTCTAATAATTCTAGTATGGCTACAGCATGGATGGTCTGGCCCCAACATGGAGGTTATTGATTATTTCTTACATTTTAGGTGGAGTTGTGATATAGAGAGATGATTGTGATGTGGAATCTCAAGTGACCAAGTTGGGGTGGTTTTTCCTTTTTAGGCATTATTGTACTATGGATGGAAGGTTGCAGTGTATCCTATTCTTGTTAATTGGGGTTGTTGGCATGGCAGTTTATACTATGGTGTGGTCCCTTCATGGTTTTTTGGATCTATAGTGTGAAACTCACATATCTCTCAAAAATGGTTTTTATCAGCACCACTATGGTGTGGTCCCTTTCACTACATCATGGTTTGGCCTTTTTTTATCCTTTATGCATCTTGGTGTTGTAACATGTGGCATGTTCTTTTGTTTTTCCAATCATTAAAATCTTGAACCCCTTTTTTTTATTTCAAACTCCTCCCATTCAACCCCATTCAACCCCATTTAACACTTTGGTTTTTGGAGGCTCTAAATATTGGATTTTAACCCCTACAACCTCTCATGTTATTGTATCAAAGTTTAAGTGGATGTGATTGATCTCCCACTAGTAATTGTATCTCTCCTTGTTGTAAAATCCTACTTTCTTCTCTACTCTCCCTCTTTTATAGTTATGAATCCACATTTTTTTATTTATTGGATCCTTATTTTGATGAATTATGATCCTAGGGATTTATCCTTGATCTCCCTCACCTTATAATCTCCATTGGTGGTTCCCAATATGGGTGTTTGATAGATCTTTTGGTTAAAGGTAGGTGATTATGTAATTCTTTTCCCTACAGTTATGATTCTATGGATTTCTCATTGATCTCACTCACCTTCGACTCTCTATTGGCAGTTCCCTATATGGTTGTTTGATAGATCATGTAATTATTAGTAGGTGGTTCTATAAGGTTTTTTTTGTATAATAAAAAGATTTATTTATTTCTTGGATTGAAATGTATTTTTAATTTGTTTTTTAAACCTTGAATTGTGATGATTTTGATGATTGATTTAAAAATCATGATATTTGTGAAATAAAACATATTTTTTAAGGAATTGGAAATATGTTGTCATTATAAGAAAAGATGGCATGAAATAATTTGGTGTTTATTATTTAGAAAAATGTATTTTAATGAAATATGATTTTTAAAGGAATGAATTTTATGAAAACCTATGTTTTGGTTTTGAAAATAAAAAGGCATGTTGAAACTTAAAATTTTGAATTTAAACTAGAAATGATGAATTTAATTGAAATCTTCTCATGATAGATTGATTTATTTATTGATTCAAGAACATGTGATCTGGGGTAGTTAGTGGGTGACTAGGATAAGCATGTTATGACTATGACTCCATAGAAAAGGATTGATGATGAAAACTATTAAAAACCCAAATTTGGAATGATTTCTTTGGATGGGGTGTTGATTAATTTTAACCTAATATCTTTTTCCTTAGGAATATGTGCACACATCATGACCCATGATGGATGGCTGAGTAATGTGAGGATCAAGAAGCTAAGAACTAACTGAACTCAGGGATTATGAACATTTTTCTTTGTTATGATTTAATTATTACATGACAATGACTATATAACTTCTTTTATTCATGCCCTTGATTTATTAAAATTTTCATTAAATCTTGTTTTGAAATATTTTCCATCTACTCAACTTGAAAGAATGTTTTGACTTATAAATGTGAAAATGATTTTTCATTCCTTACCATGATTTAAATAGAAACATAAATGGTTTGTTTTTATTATAATTACTTATGGAACACTTTCTATTGATATGTTTATCTCACACACTACCTTTTCCTTTATTATTTTGTAAATTCTTTTATGCTAGGTTCAAGAAAAGGGAAATCGCCACTTGGAGGTGGTGGGTGTGCCTGATGCATGGGACTTGGGGGGATGATGGTGACCAGTGGAGCTATGATCCAATCGTTGCATGGATATTTTTGATATTTTTATTGATGGATGTTGCATCTTTGATATTTTTATCTAATATTATTATGGTAATTTTCTCATTGGGGAGTGTTCAAAATACTTAATATTTTTTTATTTATCTATCATTGTTATACATTGAAGGTTTTTTCATATGGTAAAATTGTTCCCTTTGAATCATAGTTGATTCTAGGTGCTATTCACCCACCCATGGGGATCAGGAATTCTCTTTGGACTATGTCAGGTCGGCTTAGGTATCATTATACTAGGGTATCCAGGTTTGTTCATGAAAAAATTGTATTAAAGATAGGTTTTATATATTTCATTGATGTCAGTGTTTAGTTTTGGGATGTCCAGGCATATATGAGGTAGTATTTGTATGACTTAAGGGGTATTTGTGAGTGAGTTCCTGGATAGCTCTCATCATATCAAGACATAAGTCACCATGGGTTTTTGGGAGAAGTATCCATGAGAAATAATTTGATATGATTCTTATATTTTTATAAACATGATCTGAGTATTTAAAATTCTAAAATTTTGAATACTATTGATACATGTCTTGATTTAGTTGATGATTTGAGTGTCCATGTTGATGTTTCAATGTTTTCTAATGATGTTGTGTAGTACCAAGCCCCCAAGAATACATTTTAATAGACATTAGGAGGTAGTTTCTGATGAACCATGGCAAGAAAACCCTCTAGTTGATAGAATCTTTTTGAATTAGTTTTTCATGTTGTACAAGCTCTAGGATAGGCAGCTTCACTCTTTCATGTTCAGTCCCCAGTTTTGGTACCTCAAAGAGATTAATCTAGATATCACTCTCACGAGTTTATTTTCCAAAAATCACTAGCTTTATAAAGCTCTAATGATCCTCAACTGGAATAATATTGGTTGAAAAATATTAGGATATTGTTTGAGTTTTAAAAAATTATAAAATCTATAAAGGTGAAGTGTGATAACTTTATGCTTGAAGGGCCTAGTAGGAGGTGGTGGGATTTGATGGTTTTTAGGCCTAAAAGGGTCTTAGATACCCTAATAAGGGGTGAATCAGGGTGTGGATATTCTTTTCAAAATTCATCCTACCCCACTAGATCTTGACATGTTTATTATACGGGTCCCTTATTCTACTCTTTTGTGTTTATATTGATCTTATCTCTTAAAACTAAATTTTATGGTGATTCATAGGAAGTAAAGAAAGAAATCAATCACAAGGATACAAATATTTTTACTTGGTTCACCCTCAATGGGATACATATAATGATCATACAAAGGTAATGTTCCAATGTACCAAATTCACTAAAGTTTACTATTTTTAGTATTGTATAGGTCACTCCTACCTGAGATCATTATCATTACAATGTTTGGGGTAGATTCATTATCACCCTGGGATCACTTACTTCACACTTCCCACTTATACTCATTGCTTTTGAAGGAAAAACAGTTGGCATGTATTCCAAAGAACAATATCTTCTATTGTTGATAGTTTCACCAAATGTAAGATATGTTCCTTTGAACTTCATGTGATCCTTCACATTCTTGATGTAAACATACCATAGAGTGTCACCTTTCTATGAGATGTCATGGAAACTTCTCCTCACTTTGGAAAGTTCATTTAGTGATTTCAAATATTCCTTTCACTACCTTGGATTTAGTAGTGAATAAACATGTTCTTCTATTCACTTCCTTGGATGTATAAGTGAATAAGATTCTTCTTGAAATATTTTCATGTGGTGCAGATCCTATGTCTTCTTCTTATTATTAATTAATATATGACAATATTACTTTTCATAGTATAAACATATTGTTTATCTCCTTACATAAGACCCTAACATGTAACCCTTGTGTGATACCCCTTCGTAGGACCCCCCCCCCCCCCCATGATACCCCTCCATGAGACCCCTCTGTGAGAACCATTCATGAGACTCTATCATGAGACCTTCTTCAATTCACACAGATTGTGTGATTATTTCATGAAACCCTATTTAGGTTACATAGTTCAAGTGATATCAATGGATCTATCTATGTGTACAAACACCTAGCTCATTATTCAATTAGCATGATTCCTTCATGAGACCCCTTTGTGTGACTCATCCACAATACCTATATGTGATACTCCTATGTAAGACTACTCTCAGACTACTCTAAAAGACCTCTCCATGAGACCCCTTTTCCATGGAATACCAAAAACATATCAAACTAAACCTTCAAATTTGAAAATAAAATGTAACAAAATAGAGTAAAAATATAATAAAATTAACCTTACTCTAATACCAATTATTAAGAACAAAAGGGTATTAGATACCTTGATAGGGGGGGTGAATCAGGCTATGAATATTTTTTCAAAATTCTTCTTATCTCACTGGATCTTGACATATTTATTATAAGGGTCACTTATTAATTTTTTTGTGTTCATAATGATATTATCCTTTCCAAATATATTTTATGATGATTCAAATAATGTAGAGAAATAATGAAAGAACAAGTAAACAAAAAAAATTACTTTATTCACCCTCATTAGGCTTCATCCAAGGAGAATAAAAAGTAAATGTACCAATGTGCCAAATCAACTAAATCACACTATTATTGGTTTAGTCTAGGTAACTCTTTCTTTGGCTCACTTCCATTACAATTTTTGGGTTAGATGAACTATCTCTTTGGGATCACTTCCCTCTTATGGTCACTATATTAAAATGAGGAAATTGGTATGTGGGGTAAAGAAAAATATCTTCTATTGTTTGGAGTTGCGCTAAATTTAAGATAGGTGACTTTGAATTTCATGTTCACCTTCACAGCCTTGATGTGAACATCCCCTTGAGCATAACCTTTCCATGAGATTTCATGGAAAATAATATTCACTTTGTAAAATAATTCGAGTGATGAAAATACATCCTTTCACTACCTTGGATGTAGCAGTGAGTAAGCTCTTTCTTTCCACTACTGCAGATATAGTAGTGAATAAACTTATTCTAAAAATATTTTCAAGGGGTGCAGATCCTCTGTCTTCTTCTTCTTCTAAATTCAGATATAAAAATAGTAATTTTCATAGGGTAACCCCAGTGTGTATCTCCTTAATCGAGACCCTAAAATGAAACCCTTTCATGAGACCCCTTTATAAGACCCATTCATAAGACCCCTCTATGAAACCCCTATGTGAGACCCCTATGTGAGACCCCTCCATGATACCCCTTCATGAGACTCCTCCTCAAGAACTTATTTTATTCATATGGATCGTATGAATCTATCATGAGACCCTATTTAGGTTATGTGAATCAAGTGATACCAATGGGTATATCTATGCATTAAAACACCAAATTTGAATTCAATTCACATGATTACTTCATGAGACCCTTCACGAGATTCCTCTATGATACCTCTCTATGATAATCCTCCATAAGACCACTCTGTGAAACTCTTACTTAAGACCTTCCCATGAGACCCCTTCATAAGACCTTCTTCTAAAAACATGTATCATATGACTATGGTGTGAGACCTTGTTCAAGTTATTTGGATCATGTGATACAAATAGGTTTTCATATTCCCATAACCTATATCCATTCTCAAGATACTTTTGGTAGATTAATCTATGAGACACTATTCTAATTATGCATATATTCTGATTCTGGAAAAAGACATTGTTTAGATCATGCAAAATAATTTTTATTCAGATTAAACCACTTAGTAAAACATCTCTATTTATTAAGAATGGTTTGAGGGGTATTTATATAAATAAATCCACTTCTTAACTATGAAAATTGTGAATAGTCACTCATTACACTGCCTAAAAAATAACCATTAAGCACTACACATGATATGTTCTATCATTCATGATAGACCTCCAGGAGATGTCTCTATCACTTCCCATGATCACCTTATGTATGTTGAAGTCACTTTGTGAGATCACTGACACATGTCTCAAGTTCTATGCATGATCACCAATCACATTTTGCAAGAAATTTGCATGATTACCTATCATGTGACGTAATCATATCATGTGATCACCTATTGTATATCACAAGCACTTTGTGTAATCACCATAATTGTCATTGGCGCATCACATGACTCCATCACAAGATTCATTAACAATCATTTCATCATCAGGTGATCCCCTCATGATATCCTCTAATAATTATTTATTGGTCAATGAAATTGTCTTCCATCACTTCATGTGACCCCATCATCAAATGAAAATACAATCAGGCGGTTAGATACATTGTTTTCCAATGTTTCATATGATCCAATGAAAATCAAGTGGTCACATAATTTCGAATGACCATGAGATATCTCCATCATTTTCAAACTCTCTTCCTTCATGCACTTCATGTGATATCTTCGTGATATACCTTGACAATCATGCGATGTCTTCAAGTGCTTCACTTAATATATTTGAAATATCCCTTAAAAATCATACAGTATCTTCAAGTGTTTCATGTCATCAATGAATACTACCACAATTCATCTATTTTAGATGTCACCTATAACTACAGTTATAAATCAAACCCATTCAAAGTCCCTAGGTCTCCCTTCCCATAAGGTTATTTTCACACCCACATTGGTTCTTATCCAAATCATGGATGCATATTAAACTCAAGTACCTCAAGTGTTTGATCCTGTAACATCCAATCCAGAAATAAAATGACACAGTGTGCCACCATGATTTTGTGCCCCTGATATCCCATTAACACTTATACATTACATGTTCTTGCATAACCCAACCAAAAAACCTATTTATGACTATTAATGTCTCAAGAACACTCATCCACATTCTCAATCCACTGACCATGCCTACCATGCATGCCCATATCACCAAACAAATATAACCCTTATAGACTTATAAAACCAAAGGAACCTTATCGAGAAAAAACCACTTTCACTACCACATAAATCCAATGTTTCGTTCAAAATTTCCACTAAGTTCATTTATTCTCTCACCACATTCCTGAAGACGTGTCCAGAGGCAACTGGTCTAGTCACCCAATTGGTTCTACCCTTATCAATCATGTGTTCCACTAAATCATCGATACTCCAAGTTCTATTCATATTAAGGAAACCATAAATCTTAATTTTCCTCACACTATGAAAATACCAAGTCTACATCACATTTATAGTCACAAATAAAATAAAACCAGTAGACCTAGAACCACATACCCTCGAGCTCCACCTCTTGTGCTCTTGGTCTTGCTCATAACCATTAAAAAATCCCATATGCACAACTGTTACCTAGGCTAGGCACTCAAACAAGCCAACTGATTAGACAATAAATGAGGATAATATTCATTGTTAATTTATATAATATTAATGTGATTTATTATTCATAAACACCACTTTAGTGCATTTTACACTTTGAACATCATTTCACATTATGATTGTAATTCCTTCTTAAAATGCACTATAATGTGGTACAATTTTTATCATTATTTAAAGTACCCAATGATCTTGATTTTATTTTCATATTTAATTTTTAGGTTTATAATTATATTGGGAACAATTCATACTTGTGGAGTGTTGGAAGATTCACATTGTAAGACCACCAAAATGGGATTTCATGAAAAAAATTCTGGAGAAGGTAGATTGGACACCAGCCCACTGATGAGAATTTGGGACCCAACATAAGGGCCCAATGAAGACCAAATTTAGTGGGATTCTATAAGAAATATAGAGTAAAAAATCATTATTCATAATCCAGTTCTAATTCTACTTCCATGGTGGTTATTAAGGCATCCCAATTTAGAGATAAAATTTTGGGCCAGATTTTACGGCCCAGAAAAATAGCCCACCAATTTAATCATATATCGGAATCCATAAGTAAAAATGGAACCAAATTTTATAGTATGTCAGGATACATAAGAGGATTAATTTTCTTATTCAATGGCCCAATCTAATTCATCCATCTAGAAGGTCTTACAAGCGCGTCTGTTAGGTGGTTGCAAGTTGGCTGCAACCTTGGGTCAAGAGTAGAAAACTCCAAGTTCCACAAGCTTTCCACCACCCTAGGCCTACCATAATCAAGTGGGATGATTTGTAATATTGGAGGCTCGACCCAAGGCTCCCAAAATTACTATTTAAGGGAGTGGTGATGGAGGAGTTTTTCATCTTTGGTGCTTGGTTTCATTGTAGTGTTATGCTGCCACTTTGTGTTTGTAATCACATTTCTTTCTCATGTAAGTTGTTTAATTCACCATATTTTCTTAATAAAAGTTCTTCCTTTACTTTTATTTTGTTCGTATAAATATCATGTTGATACCGTTGGTTCAAGTTGTGAATTTATTCACACCATACCTTGTGATATTTATCACACAACGGTGGAGTGACTGATTTTTGTTGTTGTTTTTACTTCTTCAATTCCACCTTCATAAGTCTACTTCCTGCTTCCGTTGAAGACATTTAATCAATGGAGGGATAACTATTTTATGGGTTTATATAAGGGAGTAGAAAGGGGCTAGATTGTATGTTATTTATCACTCCATTAATGGCTCATCAATTATTTTAAATTATATTTTTATTTGATGATTTTAAAACATCTTCATCCTTATTGAATTTAAGGTCACATATTTCAAGTATTAATACGAACCTTTACCTAGGAGTGCTCAAAAATTTGATCCTTCAAGTGTGTAGGTGGTTAGTATTAGGGTGTGTAGGCATTAAACTAGTAAGTGATTATTTTGTTTGATCTTCTTAAATGAACTCATCTCAAATATAAGAAATTGAAATCATTAAAAAAGGAATTCATCCTATCCACCCCGAGCGATAACCTAGGATCAACTCATTACCTTAATTTGAATTAACTTAAATATGTTATTGATCCTTTAAAACCATCTTAAATCAACCCAAGTTGGCCACTTCATAGACAAAAACAATCCATAGAATGTACGTGACTGTAGGTACTTCTTAGGTCTCTCAGGATTCGACAACCCAAGCTAAACTACAAGGACCGTTCTACCTTCATCTCTTGGGTAAATTTGAGCATGAATCAAATTTTGGAGCCCTTACGGGGGACCTAAGTAAGTTATCTTAGACACTATCATCCTTTTTTTCATCCCACTTATCTATTCTCACCCCCTCACTTTTATGGAAGGCAATTTTGAACAAATCCAAACATGGGGAACCTCTCCCTACTTTGACTACCCCACACCAGTTATGATTTACAATGACCATCCTAGTTTATATTGGTGGTAAAATAAATAGCCGATTGATCCACAATGTTTTAACTACTATGATTCACAAAACATTCTAACCTATAATGATTTCCAATCACAACAAGTCCAATTAGAACATCCTCCTATGGAATTCCAACAACTGAATTATCCTTCTGGAATAGGCCATCTTTCTCAACCCCTTATCCATCCTAATCCACATCCATTACTTGAAAAACTATGTAAACAAATGTAGATAATTAATTTTGAGGTTTCATCATTCATATTATAACTACAAAACCTTGAGACGGTTATGGAACCCATTCCCACTCATGCTATCCATTCCTCATCATTGATAGAAGACTCTTTTCTCCCACAAACCTCTCATAAATTTATTGAAGAACCGACCTTTGGATTTGGGATAGATAAAGAGGATCAAGGAATTGTTGAAGGGTCTTTAAATCAGGAGGAAATTGACTTTTTGGATTCAAAATAGGATAATTTGACATCATGGATTGAGTCTCCTAAGTATAACTCCATTTATTAATTTTCAAAAACACCAACCATTGAACCATTGAGATAAATAACAAACATTGAGTCCATACCCATTCTTAAAATTGATCTTTCCAATTTTGTGGTTTAATATTTTATTCAAAAGGAACCAATTCTGTTTAGCAAATTTGAAAATGAAATTGAGTTTGATTCAAAGTCCCAACCTATATCTGAAAGTGTTAGCATACCCGAACTTGAACGAAAGGACTTTCCATCCACCCTCAAGTTTCCATTCATTATAGATAGACAAAAACAACCTATTTTCAAAATTTCTTATATCAAAACCAATAAAGAGGTAATGATTCTTAATGTCTTTGAAAAGACTAAAAAAGAAACTGGATCAACCATTTCTGATATTCCTTGGATTTTACCACTCATTATAGAACATAGGTTTGCACATGAAAAAAAATTTAAACAAAGAACCAATCTCAATCTAGTGGACATGGAGAAATATGGGGTCCTTAAAATTTTGAAAATTAGTATTGGGTAAGTTAGGGGGTTCATGTCGAGCTAGCGACGTTAAACAAAACGCTGCATGGGAGGCAACCCATGGTTTTCAAGTTTCCAATCATTTTGTTGTTTTAATCAACTTTATATTTTAAATAGGATTAATGAATCATTGTGATATTTTAAAAAAATAGACTATTGACCTGTTCTTATATTATGGTTATGGATGGGTATGAAAGAAGAGTGCCATATTCATCTGTGTCACGTGAAGTGATCCTTGAGTAATACCTTACCCAAAAATTTAAAAAGAATACAATGTATCAAAAATTAATTTTATTTTTATGTGTTTGTTGGTTAAAATAAAGATACAAAAAAATAATAATATATTAATAAAAAAAAGGACATTTCATAGGTCATGGGTCAAACCCTGTCACAATCGGCAAAGCCAAGGGGAATCGAACCCGGGACCGAAGGGAGACAGGGGCGCGCGCTTACCACTAACCTACAACTTTTTGTGCTTCCTTATTCTATAATTTTTATATATATAGTTATATTTTTATTTATTTATTTTATATATATATATAGTTTTTTTGTTTTTTTGTTTGTTTTTCTTTTTTTTTCCACTAGGGAATTCTCAGAGTGACATTGAGATCAAGGTATTAAAAGGGAGCAGCAAAAATTTCAACTTCAACCACCAGGTGACTTCATTCCATGATCCTCATTTTCAATTTCCTTTTTGAACTATCATTATCTACATATTCCCCCTTCTAAATTTTCTTTTCTTTAAACACTGGGGGCAGTTTTATTTTAAGTTGGGGGGAGATAAAATAAAAACTGCTTTTGTGTCAAAAAAATGAATGATTTGAAAAAAAAAGTGTATAAATGGAAGGAAAATTCCTTTAACTTTGAACATGGTAATACACATTGTGAACTTTAAAAATGAATATCAAATAATTTAGAATTCCCCAATTCTGATTTTAATCCTTGTATAATTTCATGATCATAGATTCTGGAAAGTTTGGTTGTCCAATGTGATATTTCATCGTTTATATTTTCATCCAAATAAAAAAAGATCACAATGCTCGTCCTTTGGATAGTGGGGTATTATTTTGAGTTCATGGGGTCCCTAAAATAAATAACATAGGTTTGGTGATCATTTTAGTTTTAATATGAGTATTCAATAAAAAAAATTTAAAAAAAACAATAAATTTGCGCATAGAGAAATGAAATGACCTAATGCGTGGCTTTCGACACTTTGGGATTTTGACTCCATAGTTGTATGGCCCAGAGTGGGTAATTTTATCTCTATTTTTGGTAATTTGTATTTGTTTTTACTTATTTAACACAATATAATGCCCGAGTATGTGGGCTTCACATGGTTCCCTAAGGTCTTTGAGCCTGGGAGTCATCGGAAAAGTCTCGCTACAGGGGTTGACTCTTTTGAGTGCAATTTCAATTACCATGGCAAAATTTAAAAAACAAAAAAAAACAATAATAAAAAAAATTGAATACTCATCTTAATATTGAAATGTGATTCCACCTAGCACTTCCATCATTTCCCTCTTTAATAAACATGAACCCTCATGTCTAATGTGATGCACAACACATCATCACTCTTAATTGATATTGGATGAAATATGGTGATAAATTTGAACAAAGGAATGGTCTTGGGATTAGGATATGCTTATTAAAATATCATGTAATAAAATATTTTTATGGGTTTCATGATTTTTTGGTGTAAGGGTTTTTGGTGATCATTGTGTATTAAAATGTTTTTGGAAAAGGGAATTTGAATTTCATATTGTTGAGATATATTTTTCTTGGGACTAGAAAAACCCAAGTTGGGGGTGTGATTAGCCACTATATGAGGATAATATTCATTGTTAATTTATATAATATTCATGTGATTTATTATTCATAAACACCATTTTAGTGCATTTTACACTTTGAACATCATTTCACATTATGATTGTAATTCCTTCTTAAAATACACTATTATGTGGTACATTTTTTAACATCATTTAAAGTACCCAATTATCTTGATTTTATTTTCATATTTAATTTTAATGTTTCTAATTATATTAGGAACAATTCATACTTGTTGAGTGTTGGAATATTCACATTGGAAGACTACCAAAATGGGATTTCATGCAAACAATTCTGGAGAAGGTAGATTGGACACCAGCCCACTGATGAGAATATGGGGCCCAACATACAGGCCCAATGAAGCACAAATTTAGTGGGATACTAAAATAAATATAGTGCAACAAATAATTATTCAGAATCCAGTTCTAATTTGGCTTCCATGGTGGTTATTAAGGCATCTCAATTTAGAGATAAAACGCTGGGCCAGATTCTGCAGCCCAGAAAAACATCCCACCAATTTAATCATATCTCGGAATCCACAAGTCCAAATGGGCCCAAATTTTACAGGAGGTTAATATTCATCTAGGGATACATTTTATTATTCTATGGACCAATATAATTTTTCCATTTATAAGGTATTAAAAGTGAATCTGTTAGGTGGTTTCATGTTGGCTGCAACCTCGGGTCAAGAGTAGAAAATTCCAAGTTCCACAAGATTTCCACCACCCTAGGCCAACCATAATCAAGTGGGATGATTTGTACTATTGGAGCCTCGACCCAAGGCTACCAAAATGAATATTTAAGGTAATGTTGATGGAGGATTTTCTCATCTATGGTTCTTGGTTTCATTGTAGTGTTATGCTGCCGCTTTGTGTTTGTAATCGCATTTCTTTCTCATGTAAGTTGTTTAATTCACCTTATTTCTTAATAAAAGTTTTTCCTTTACTTTTATTCTATTAGTCTAGATATCACATTGATACCATTGGTTCATGTTTTGAATTTATTCACACCATACTTTGTGATATTTATCACACAACGGTGGAGTGATTGATTTTTGTTGTTGTTTTTACTTCTTCAATTCCACCTTCATAAGTCTACTTCCTGCTTCCGTTGAAGACATGTAATCGATGGAGAGATAACTCTTTTATGGGTTGATCTAAGGGAGTATCAAGGGGATGGATTGGATGTTATTTCTAACTCCATTTATGGATAATAACTTCTTGTAAATGAGATTTTTATTTGATGATTTTAAAATGTCTTCATCCTTATTGAATTTAAGGTCACACATTTCAAGTGCTAATACAAACCTTTACCTTGGAGTGCTCAAAACTTTGATCCTTCAAGTGTATAGGTAATTAATATTAGGGTGTTTATGAATTAATCCAGTAAGTGATGATTTTGTTTGATCTTCTTAAATGAACCCATCTCAAATATAAGAAATTGAAATCATTAAAAAAGGAATTCATCCTATCCACCCCGAGCGATAAACTAGGATCAACTCATTACCTTAATTTGAATTAACTGAAATCTTTTATTGATCCCTTAAAACCATATTAAATCATCCCAAGTTGTCCACTTCATAGCCAAAAACAATCCATAGAATGTACGTGCCTGTAGGTACTTCTTAGGTCTCTGAGGATTCGACAACCCAAGCTAAACTATGAGGACCGTTCAACCTTCATCTCTTGGGTAAATTTGAGAGTGAATAAAATTTTGTCATCGTTACCGGGGACCTAATTAATTTATCTTAGACACTATCATCCTTTTTTTCATCCCACTTCTCTGTTCTCACCCCATCACTCTTATGGAAGGAAATTTTGAACAAATCCAAACATAGGGAACCTCTCCCTACTTTGACTACCCCATACCAGTAATGATGTACAATGACCATCCAAGTTTATATTGGTGGGACAATCAACAACTGATTTAGCCACAATGTTTTAACTCCTATGATTCACAAAACATTCTAACCTATAATGATTTCCAATCACAACAAGTCCAATTAGAACATCCTCCTATGGAATTACAAAAAATCAATTATCCTTCTGGAATAGGCCATATGTCTCAACCCCTTATCCATCCTAATCCACATCCATTAATTTAAAAACTATGTAAACAAATGAAGATAATGAATTTTGAGGTTTCAACATTGAGATTAGAACTAAAAAACCTTGAGACAGTTATGGAACCCATTCCCACTCATGTTATCCCTTCCTCATCATTGATAGAAGACTCTTTTATCCCACAAACCTCTCATAAATTTATTGAAGAACCGACCTTTGGATTTGGGATAGATGAAGAGGATCAAGGAATTGTTGAAGGGTCTTTAAATCATGAGTAAATTGACTTTTTGAATTCAAAAGAGGATAATTTGACATCATGGATTGAGTCTCCTAAGTATAACTCCATTGATGAATTTTCAAAAACACCAACCATTGAACCATTGAGAGAAATAAAAAACATTGAGTCCATAACCATTCTTAAAATTTATCTCTCCAATTTTGTGGTTGAATCTTCTATTCAAAAGGAACCAATTCTGTTTAGCAATTTTGAAAATGAAATTGAGTTTGATTCAAAGTCCCAACCTATGTCTGAAAGTGTTAGCCTACCTGAACTTGAACAAAAGGACTTTCCATCCACCCTCAAGATTCCATTCATTAGGGATAGCCAAAAACTTCCAATTTTCACAATTTCTTATCTTGAAACCAATAAATAGGTAATTATTATTAATGTCTTTGAAAAGACTAAAAAAGAAACTGGATCAACCATTTCTGATATTCCTTGTATTTTACCACTCATTATAGAACATAGTTTTGTAAACAAAAAAAATTATAAAAAAATAATCAATCTCAATCTAGTAGACATGTAGAAATATGGGGTCCTTAAAATTTTGAAAATTGGTATTGGGTAAGTTAGGGGGTTCATGTCGAGCTAGCGACGTTAAACAAAGCCTTGCATGGGAGGCAAGCCATGGTTTTCAAGTTTCCAATCATTTTTTTGTTTTAATAAACTTTATATTTTAAATAGGATTAATAAATCATTGTGATATTTAAAAAAAATATATTGTTGACTTGTTCTTCTATTATGAGCATGGATGGGTATGAAAGAGGAGCGCCATATTCATCTGTGTCATGTGGTGTGATCCTTGAGTAATACCTTACACAAGAAATTTAAAAAGAAGACAATGTATCATCAGTATATTTTATTTTTATGTGTTTTTAGGTTAAAATAAAGATAAAAAATAAAAATATATTAATAAAAAAAGGACACATCCTAGGTCGTGGGTCAAACCCCATCACAACCAGCGAAGCCATGGGGAATCGAACCCGGGACCGAAGGGAGAGAGGGGCACGTGCTTACCACAGACCAATGGCTTTTTGTGCTTCCTTATTCTATAATTTTTATATATATACTTATATTTTAGTTTCTTTATTATATATATATATATATATAGTTTTTTTTTGTTTTTTTTTTCTTTTTTCCCACTAAGGGATTCTCATAGTGACATCGAGATCAAGGGATTAAAAGGGAGCAGCAAGAATTTCAACTTCAACCACCAGGTGACTTCATTCCATGATCCTCATTTTCAATTTCCTTTTTGAACTCTCATTCTCTACCTCTACCCCCTTCTAAATTTTCTTTTCTTTAAACACTGGGGATAGTGTTATTTTAATTTGGGGGGAGATAAAATAAAAAATGATTTTGTGTCAAAAAAATGAATGATTTGGAAAAAAAGTGTGTAAATGGAAGGAAATTTTCCTTTAACTTTGAACATGGTAATACACATTGTGCACTTTGAAACTGAATATCAAATAATTTAGCATACCCCAATTCTGTTTTTAATCCTTATATAATTTCATGAGCATAGATTTTGGAAAGTGTGGTTGTCCAATGTGATATTTCATCCTTTATATTTTCATCCAAATAAAAAAAAGATCACAATGCACATCCTTTGGATAGTGGGGTATTAGTTTGAGTTCATGGGGTCCCCAAAATTAAAATCATATGTTTGGGATCATTTTAGTTTTAATAAGAGTATTCAATAAAAAAATTAAAAAAAAACAATAAATTTGCACGTAGAGCAATGAAATGACCTAATGCGTGGCTTTTGGAACTTGGGGATCGTGACTCTATAGTTATCTGGCCCAAAGTTAGTAATTTTATCTCTATTTTTGGTAATTTTAATTTTTTTTACTGAGTTAACTCAAGATGATTCCCGAGTATGTGGGATTCACTTGGTGCCCTAATGACTTTGAGCCTCATAGTCATCGGCAAAGTCTCGCTACAGGGGTTGACTCTTTTGAGTGTAATTTCAATTACCATGGAAAAATTTCAAAAAAAATAAAATAAAAAAATTTAAATAATCATCTTAATATTTAAATTTTATTCCACCTAGCTCTTCCATCATTTACCTCTTGAATAAAGATGAACCTCCATGTCTAATGTGATGCACAACACATCATCACTCTTCATTGATATTGGATGAAATATGGAAATGAATTTGAACAAAGGAATGGGCTTGGGATTGGGATATGCTTATGAAAATATCATGTATTAAAATATTTTTATCGGTTTCATGATTGTTTGGAATAAGGGTTTTTGGTGATCATTGTGTATTAAAATGTTTTTGGAAAAGGGAATTTGAATTTCATATTGTTGAGATATATTTTTCTTGGGACTAGAAAAACCCAAGTTGGGGGTGTGATTAGCCACTAAATTAGGATAATATTCATTGTTAATTTATATATTATTCATGTGATTTATTATTCATAAACACCATTTTAGTTCATTTTACACTTTGAACATCATTTCACATTATGATTGTAATTCCTTCTTAAAATGCACTATTATGTGGTACATTTTTTAACATAATTTAAAGTACCCAATGATCTTGATTTTATTTTCATATTTAATTTTCATTTTTATAATTATATTATGAAAAATTCATACTTGTGGAGTGTTGGAAGATTCACATTGTAAGACCACCAAAATGGGATTTCATGCAAACAATTCTGGAGAAGGTAGATTGGACACCATCCCACTGATGAGAATGTGGGGCCCAACATACAGGCCCAATGAAGCCCAAATTTCGTGGGATACTATCATATATATAGTGGAACAAATCATTCTTCAGACTCCAGTGTTAATTCCGCTTCCATGGTGGTTATTAAGGAATCTCAATTTAGAGATAAAACACTGGGCCAGATTCTTCTGCCCAGAAAAACATCCCACCAATTTAATCATATCTCATAATCCACAAGTCCACATGTGCCCATATTTTATATGAATTTAGGAAACATCTGGGCTCTATTTTATTCTTCTATGTCCTACTCTAATTCGATTATCTAAAAGTCCTTCCAAGCGCGTCTACTAGGTGGTTGCAAGCTGGCTGCCACCTCGGGTCAAGAGTGGAAAAGTCTAAGTTCCACAAGTTTTCCACCACCCTAGGCCTACCATAATCAAGTGGGATTCTTTGTACTATTGGAGGCTCGGACCAAGTCTCCTAGAATTCTTATTTAAGGAAGTGGTTATGGAGGAGTTTTTCAACTTTGGTGCTTGGTTTCATTGTAGTGTTATGTTGCCGCTTTATGTTTGTAATTGCATTTCTTTCTCATGTAAGTTGTTTAATTCACCTTAGTTTCTTAATAAAAGTTCTTCCTTTACTCTTATTTTGTTCTACATATCACGTTGATACCATTGGTTCAAGGTGTGAATTTACTCACACCATACTTTGTGATATTTATCACACAACGGTGGAGTGATCGATTTTTTTTGTTGTTTTTACTTCTTCAATTCCACCTTCGTAAGTCTACTTTCCACTTCTGTTGAAGACATGTCATAAATGGAGGGCTTACTATTTTATGGGTTGATCCAAGGGAGTATCAAGGGTTGGTATTGGATTTTATTTCTCACTCAATTAATGGATAATCACTTCTTTTAAATAATATTTTTATTTGATTATTTTAAAACCACTTCATCCTTATTGAATTTAAGGTCACACATTTCAAGTGCTAATACGAGCATTTACCTTGGAGTGCTCGAAACTTTGATCCTTCAAGTGTATATGGTATTAGTATTAGGTTTTTTAGGCATTAAACCAGCAAGTGATGATTTTGTTTGATCTTCTTAAATAAACCCATCTCAAATATAAGAAATTGAAATCATTAAAAAAGGAATTCATCATATCCACCCCGAGCGATAAACTAGGATCAACTCATTACCTTAATTTGAATTAACATAAATCTGTTAGTGATACTTTAAAATCATCTTAAATTAACCCAAGTTGGACACTTAATATCTAAAAAACAATCCATAGATTGTACGTGTCTGTAGGTACTTCTTAGGTCTCTGAGGATTCGACAACCCAAGCTAAACTACAAGGGCCATTCTACCTTCATCTCTTGGGTAAATTTGAGCGTGAATAAAATTTTGGAATCATTAATGGGGACCTAAGTAAGTTATCTTAGACACTATCATCCTTTTTTTCATCCCACTTCTCTGTTCTCACCCCCTCACTCCTATGGAAGGAAATTTTGAACAAATCCAAACATGGGGAACCTCTCCCTACTTTGACTACCCCAAACCAGTTATGATGTACAATGACCATCCTAGTTTATATTGGTGGGAAAATCAAAAACTGATTGAGACACATTTTTTTAAATCCTATGATTCACAAAACATTATAACCTATAATGATTTCTAATCACAACAAGGCCAATTATAACATCCTCCTCTGGAATTCCAACAACTCAATTATCCTTCTCGAATAGGTCATCTGTCTCAACACCTTATCCATCCAAATCCAAATACATTACTTGAAAAACTATGTAAACAAATGGAGATAATGAATTTTGAGGTTTTATCATTGATATTAGAACTACAAAACCTTGATATGGTTATGGAACCCATTCCCACTCATGTTATCCCTTCCTCATCATTTATAGAAGACTCTTTTCTCCCAAAAACCTCCCATAAATTTATTGAAGAATCGACCTTTGGATTTTGGATACAATAAGAGGATCAAGGAATTGTTAAAGGGTCTTTAAATGAGGAGGAAATTTACTTTTTTCATTCAAAATAGGATAATTTGACATCATGTATTGAGTCTCCTAAGTATAACTCCGTTGATGAATTTTCAAAAACACCAAATATTGAACCATTGAGAGAAATCAAAAACATTGAGTCCATACCCATTCTTAAAATTGATATTTCCAATTTTGTGGTTGAATCTTCTATTCAAAAGGAAGCAATTCTGTTTAGCAATTCTGAAAATGAAATTGAGTTTGATTCAAAGGCCTAACCTATTTCTGAAAGTGTTATCCTACCCGAACTTGAACGAAAGGACTTTCCATCCACCCTCAAGTTTTCATTCATTATGGATAGCCAAAAACTTCAAATTTTCACAATTTATTATCTTGAAACCAATAAAGAGGTAATGATTATTAATGTCTTTGAAAGAATAAAAAAGAAACTGGATCAACCATTTCTGATATTCCTTGGATTTTACCACTCATTATAGAACATAGGTTTGCACACAAAAAAATTATAAACAAAGAATCAATCTCAATCTAGTGGACATGGAGAAATATGGGGTCCTTAAAATGTTTAAAATTGGTATTGGGTAAGTTAGGTGGTTCATGTCGAGCTAACGACGTTAAACAAAGCGCTGCATGGGAGGCAACCAATGGTTTTCAATTTTCCAATCATTTTTTTGTTTTAATAAACATTATATTTTAAATAGGATTAATGAATCATTATGATATTTTAAAAAATATATACTGTTGACATGTTCTTATGTCATGAGTATGGATGGGTATGAAAGAGGAGTGCCATATTCATCTGTGTCATGTGGTGTGATCCTTGAGTAATACATTACCAAGAAATTTAAAAAAAGACAATGTATCATTAGTTCATTTTATTTTTATGTGTTTGTTGGTTAAAATAAATATAGAAAAATAATAATAATATATTAATAAAAAAAGTACACATCATAGGTCGTGGGTTAAACCCCGTCAGAACTGGCGAAGCTGCGGGGAATCGAACCCAGGACCAAAGGGAGAAAGGGGCGTGCACTTACCACTAACCTACAGCTTTTTGTGCTTCCTTGTTCTATAATTTTTATATATATACTTATATTTTACTTTCTTTATTATATATATTTATAGTTTTTTTTGTTAGTTTGTTTTTCTTGTTTTTCAACTAGGGAATTCTCATAGTGACATCAAGATCAAGGGATTAAAAGGGAGCAGCAAGAATTTCGACTTCAACCACCAGGTGAATTCATTCCATGATCCTCATTTTCAATTTCCTTTTGGAACTCTCATTCTCTTCCTCTTCCCCCTTCTAAATTTTATTTTCTTTAAACATTGGGGATAATTTTATTTTAAGTTGGGGGGAGATAAAATAAAAAATTATTTTGTGTCAAAAAAATGAATGATTTGGAAAACAAAAGTGTGTAAATGGAAGGAAAAATTCCTTTAACTTTGAACATGGTAATACACATTGAACACTTTGAAACTGATTATCAAATAATTTAGCATGCCCCGATTCTGATTTTAATCCTCGTATAATTTCATGAGCATAGATTTAGGAAAGTGCGGCTGTCCAATGTGATATTTCATCGTTTATATTTTCATCCAAATAAAAAAAATCACAATGCATGTCCTTTGTGTCCAATGGCCCGAAGGCCTTCATTTTTTTATTTATTTTTGATAATCCACCTTTCAAGGGGTGAGGTGGAACCCTTACAAGGCTCGTAGGCATAAGTATTACATGGCCCGTAGGCCTTAGAGGAATTCATTGCCCATAGGCATCAAACATTACATACAACCCAGACTAACTACTTGGAAATGCTCCTCCCCAACATCTTCATCGTGAAATCATCTCTCCACCTTCGCATGGCTATTTTTCTAGTCATTCGCGTGCATGCACAGGCTTATCCCAATGGCAGGTGTCATACCCTCTCATTCTTGCAATCCGTTTAGCTTCTCCTGTGGTGAAAGCTCCTTGCTCATCCTCCTTGTGGAGCTTTTTCCTTGTAGGTTGTTTGGTTTACATTTGCACTTTGAGTTCATGGGGTCCCCAAAATAAATAGCATAGGTTTGGTTATCATTTTAGTTTTAATATGAGTATTCAATAAAAAAATTTAAAAAAAAAATAAATTTTCATGTAGAGCAATGAAATGACCTAATGTGTGGCTTTCGGCACTTGGGGATCGTGACTCCATAGTTGTCTGGCCCAGAGTTAGTAATTTTATCACTATTTTTGGTAATTTGAATTTATTTTGACTGAGTTAACTCAATATGATTCCCGAGTATGTGGGATTCACTTGGTGCCCTAAGGTATTTGAGCCTGGGAGTCATCGGCAAAGTCTCGCTACAGGGGTTGACTCTTTTGAGTGCAATTTCAATAACCATGGAAAAATTGCAAACAAAACAAAACAAAAAAAAATACAATAATAAAAAAAATGAATATTTATCTTAATATTTAAATTTGATTCCACCAAGTTCTTCCATAATTTCCCTCTTGAATAAATATGAACCCCCGTGTCTAATGCGATGCACAACACATCATCACTTTGAATTTTTATTAGATGAAATATAGTGATAAATTTGAACAAAGTAATGGGATTGGTATTGTGATATTCTTATGAAAATATCATGTATTAAAATATTTTTATGGGTTTCATGATTGTTTGGTATAAGGGTTTTTGGTGATCATTGTGTATTAAAATGTTTTTGGAAAAGGGAATTTGAATTTCATATTGTTGAGATATATTTTTCTCGGGACTAGAAAAACTCAAATTGGGGGGTGTGATTAGCCACTAAATGAGGCTAATATTCATTTTTAATTTATATAATATTCATGTTCTTTATTATTCATAAACACCATTTTAGTGCATTTTACACCTTGAACATCATTTCACATTATGTTTGTAAATCCTTCTTAAAATGCACTATTATGTGGTAAATATTTTAACATCATTTAAAGTACCTAATGATCTTGATTTTATTTTCATATTTAATTTTAAGGTTTATAATTATATTGGAAACAATTCATACTTGTGTAGTGTTGGAAGATTCACATTGGAAGACCACCAAAATGGGATTTCATGCAAACAATTCTAGAAAAGGTAGATTGGACACCAGCCCACTGATGAGAATGTGGGGCCCAACATATAGGACCAATGAAGCCCAAATTTCATTGGATTCTAGAATAAATATATAGGAATAAATAATTCACCAGAATACAGTGCTAATTAGGCCTCCATGGTGGTTATTAAGGCAACTCAATTTAGAGATAAAATTCTGGGCTAGATTTTGCGTCCCAAAAAAAAATCCCACCAATTTAATCATATCTCAGAATCCACAAATTCACATAGGCCCAAATTTTAAAAAATGTTACGAGACATTCGGGGATCTATTTTCTTCTTCTATGGCCCACTCTAATTCAACCATCTAAAAGTTCTTCCAAGCACGTTTGTTTGGTGGTTTCAAGTTGGCTACCTCCTCGGGTCAAGAGTGGAAAAGTCCAAGTTCCACAAGCTTTCCACCACCCTAGGCCTACTATAATCAAGTGGGATGCTTTGTGCTATTGGAGGATCTATCTAAGTCTCCCAAAATTCCTATTTAAGGCAGTGTTGATGGATTATTTTTTCATCTTTGTTGCTTGGTTTCATTGTAGTGTTATGTTGTTGCTTTTTGTTTGTAATCGCATTTCTTTCTCATGTAAGTTGTTTAATTCACCTTAGTTTTTTAATAAAATTTATTCCTTTACTCTTATTATATTCTTCTACATATCACGTTGATACCATTGGTTCAAGGTGTGAATTTATTCACCCCATACTTTGTGATATTTATCACACAATGGTGGAGTGATCGATTTTTGTTATTGTTTTTACTTCTTCAACTCCACCTTCGTAAGTCTACTTCCCACTTTCGTTGAAGACATGTCATGAATGGAGGGATAACTCTCTTATGGGTTGATTAAAGGGAGTAGAAAGTGGCTGTATTTGATGTTATTTATCACTCCATTAATGGATAATCACTTCTTTTAAATGATATTTTTATTTGATGATTTTAAAACCTCTTCATCCTTATTGAATTTAAGGTCTCACATTTCAAGTGCTAATACAAACCTTTACCTTGGAGTGCTCAAAACTTTGATCCTTCAAGTGTATAGGTGATTATTATTAGGGTTTGTAGGAATTAAACCAGTAAATGATGAGTTTGTTTGATCTTATTAAATGAACCCATCTCAAATATAAGAAATTGAAATCATTAAAAAAGGAATTCATCTTATCCACCCCGAGCGATAACCTAGGATCAACTCATTAGATTAATTTGAATTAACTTTAATCTGTTAGTGATCCTTTAAAAACATCTTAAATCAACCCAGGTTGTCCACTTCATATCCAAAAACAATCCATAGAATGTACGTGTCTGTAGGTACTTCTTAGGTCTCAGAGGATTCGACAACCCAAGCTAAACTAGAAGGACCGTTCTACCTTCATCTCTTGGATAAATTTGAGCATGAATCACCTACCCATATTAAAATCAAAAACAAGGCTAAATAACTAGTACAAAATTTCTCACTATCAAACCAAAATACATCAAACAAGAATAATTTCTTACTAGGATTCACCCTTTATGCACCATTGTCAAAAGTAAAAAAACATCCACCCATTCCTCACACACCCAAAGGCACACACAGTTCACCCATCCTTTTTCATGAGTCACCCTTGAAATTTCACATGGCATTAACTCCCCAAACTTGATTCATGTAAATAAGGTCACTAGGCTCTCCCACCTAGCCCCACTAGTCAAGTCTCATGAAAAAACACTAATTCCAACCACTTAGGTCCATTCCAACTCACAGAAGGCCAAAACTCACAAAGCATCACACATGCTCCCTTTAAAACATCACACGACATCGATGTGTTAAAAAACTCATCTATAAGTTTTCACATATATAATTTTTCATATTCAAAACCAACTTCCCACAACTAGGGAACCCATCCCCTTTAAGAATCTACACATCAAACCACTCTCTGGAGAACTAGGATAAACCACCATCCTCAAACAAAAAACTACCCACAAAGGTCCAATGGTCATATACCTATACCATGCTAACCCACCATGGTCTATGCACCTATTGTTCATGAGGACCACATTAGCATCATCATTGTCTATTATCTCATCATAGATCCACATATCCTTGCATCAGAAATAATCCATATACAATTTATCCCAACTAAGAATAATTTCACCAATTACTCATATAGGTAAACTTCATATGAGAATTTTTTTTACACTTTAAACAATTGAACCTCTATCATCATAAAAATAACACATTGGAAGACCTATAAGATGTGGATCATATTTTCTTATCATGATGCGTAATAAGTCTCATGACTCTATAAAAAAAATTATAATCTAATGAACCATCCACTTACCGACCATAAAAGAGAAAAAAAATATATCATAAATGAAAACATTCAAACCACATGTGTGTATATATATTTGAAAATATTATACCATCGTAACATAAAATACCAATAATATCAATCTCATCCCCTTATAACATAGAATTCCTATTAGAACAGGTGTTTGTGACATAATAGCCAGATATACATCACATGCTCTAAGACATTCCTATATATTTATTCTACCAGATACTAAATATTTAAATAACAGGAAATTAACTTCTATGATACAACTTTATAACATCCCAGCCTGATAGCCACTAAGATAACGCCCCGATCTGGTACACCAAATGAACTCAAGTATTCCTCCACATATTCCAGAGGCTGCTGACTAAAAGTGTGGGTCTAAGGTGGTGTTGTGAGGAGAATATACCCCCATATCATAGTGTGTAGTAACAATATAAATAAAAAAGAATCATACATATCAAAGTACATAAAAGAATATATAGAAATAAACATCTCAAAATAAATTGGAAACATAAGTAAACAAATATAAACATGACTAGAAAAATGATGAAATGCAACAAAGGTATGAATAGACATGTCATACATACAACACTGGTCTCCACTAAGCTGATCCCATGTATAAAACAAAAAAGTGAAATATAAGTGCTCCAGAACCTACTGGAACTCTAAATTGAATCTCATCCAGTCCCCTGATACCATTCTAGCTATCTTACACATTCATGAAAAACTCAACATGGTTATTAGCTCAAACTTATGCCTATAATAAACATGTGAGAGATACTCAGGTATCCATGTATATTGGAGCACTGAGAACGGTGTGAGGACAACTCAGTAGGATGGCACCAACAATGTATAAATAAAATATCAATCATAGCAATGATGTATGTAGATAACCAGTAGGGTAAATAAATAGTACATAAAAATAGATACATTACAAATAAATAATAATTGATTTAGTAACCCATTATCCCTCAGGTTCTAAGGTGACACCCAGCCCAACCAAACCCACATTTTCCCAATCCAATCATCTGAGTCATAAAATATAGGGGTAAACATACTTTAAATAATGAAATGGGATTTTCATCCAATATCTAACTCATGAAAGCATAAAGCATCAAACTGGATCTCTAATTCTTGTATGTGGAGTTCCAAGTCAGACATATAAAACCATAACTTTGGATAATCTTGTATAGATCTCTAAACCATGGATGTGGAGAGATATGTCAGACATATGGAACTATAAATCAAGATCAATTGTGTTTGGAACCTCTTTTAAGAACCTAAACCATACAAAAAACTATAAGTATTGATATAGAGCATCAGGTCAAAAAACTAAACCCATGGTGATGGAGCATCATGTCCTGCATCAACTCATCAATGTGGAACACTATGTCCAACCTTAACCCATCAGTGTGGAATTTCATGCCAAAACTTAGACCATTAATGTGGAACACCATGTATAACCTTAACCTATTTCCTCATTTACCCAGAAACAAAGGTTCAACATATTGAACTTTCAAAACATTCAATAACCACACATAAACCATTTTCCTTTACCAAGGTCCCAATGAACCCTTAACACCAAAACATGGCTCGAAATTTCAATCCCTTTACACACATCAAAACACCATTTCCAAACACTCTTTGGAAACTGTTTGGTCATAGGAATCCATTCAAAACCCACCCTTAAAACATGTTCCTTCCTCTTTAACACTATAAATAAGGAAAAATTCTTCCTTTCCATCAAAAACTTTAAAGGATCCATCAATTAATTTTCACCTAAAAAGGGTCAACACTCACTCATTTCAAATAAAAATTTGAAATTTACCCAAAAACCCTATTTAAATTCACTTGGAAGTGAACACCTCACTTTAAAAAAATAATATTCAAAAAATATTTATCACCATTTGAAAGATAAAACCAAGTCAAAACACAACATACATAATAAAAACTGATTCAAGAGCCTCATAGGAATTTCAAAAAACTCTACAAATAAAAGCATTCCATTTTCAAAGGTTGACACATCCCCATGGGAGGTAGTTGGTTCCGTCTCATAATAACAAATGAATCCAACAAGATTCGTGGAAGGTATGAGGAATTAATATAAACCCAAAAATATTAACTTAAAACGAGGGAGAAAACACACCACATAAAGTGTTATGGTATATACCACATACACCTCAAAAATAAATTAACAGGAACATGAGTACATCTCTTAGATTGCCTACCTCATCAAATAAGATTTCAATAATATTTCCAAATATCGACAGCCTTTTCAAGGACCGTCCAAGCCTTTTACAAACTCCTTAGTGTCCAAAAAAGATCATCTTAATAACACATTCTCTAAACTCACACCAAGAAACAAAAATTAATTAATTATCGTGATTATAATGAATTAATTAATCAAATACAAAATCTTCATAAAATCAAAAAACTCATAGATTAATCATGTCATTGTGAAAATGAATCCAAATACTCATCAAAGACCCATGGAATAACCCTTACCACATTCTAGGACTAATAACTAATAGATTTCACCATTTATAAGGTTAATCAAATACCAATTTGATGTAAAACCTAAGAAAATTCATGATGGTGTCATAGCTTAACTAAGAACCATACAAAAATATGTGGTAGTCATCTTAGGATCTCTGTCGAACAAGCCAACCAAAAGCCCCCTGATAAATGGATTATTCCAAAATTCCTGTATGTAATCATCAATAAACCTAAACATTTAGAACTACAAAAATTAGATAGTAGGAAGAAGGAAGAGATAAGAGGTTTTTGGAGGGTGATGATATCCTAAAAATTCCTAAATCTCACCATTAATTCACCCTAAAATAAAGCTTTAGGGAAGGAGGAAGCAGTTGGGAGCAACCCTAGTTCATGTACACCTAATGGGGCAGAAGAGGGGTGAGTGGCTAAAAAACTGATGGGGAATTTTGGTCATTTTCCCATTTAAATAAAATTATGGGAAGCCATATGGTTTGACCACACTATTATCCAAACCATGTTCCAACCATATTCCCCTCACTAGGAATTAAAAAATTCATTACACAATTTAAAAAACTATGATCTAACCATGTTGTCAGCATTGCATCCTCTCTACAACAAGGCACACAGTTTTTCTGAAACTATATGAAGACCGTGTTGCGTGCCTCAGACTCTCCACTAGCTAACATGGTTTCAATTTTTCTTGCATGATTTACCCAAAACTAGGATCTAACCATGAAAATTAACCATTTTCAGTTCAAAATGAACTAAAACACTTTGAACATCTAGGTGTCTCATGGTTTCTCCTAAACTGTGCACACTTAAATGTACACCCAAGCCATAAAATTCCAAAACGTCTGAAACTTAACCCAAAGCTCACAAGGATAACCTGAACACTGGATATACCTTTAACGAATCATTATTCATCTAAACACAAAACCTTGATCATTCTAATTCTTAAAATGTAATTATAATCCTTGTTTCAAAATTTGGTCCATCTAATAAAAGAAAGTTCAAATTCTTTTGGAGATTTTAAACTCATGTAGGTGTAAGATCATGCATGATCCTTCCCAATATCTTTGAACTCAATATTATCCAAATAAAAATCTAAAAAATGGATTTCATTCTATCCATCATTGAAAATATAATTATAATCATTAGTGAGAGTCCCATGTGCTGGGTGTAAAACATTGACCTTCCTATTGGGGGATTCATCAATCTTATTTCCTCTAACCTTTGAGGATTGATGGAAATAATAGAGACCCATTGAAGTATTTTGTAGTTTTCTATCATTAGAATATTAAAAATTATTCTCATAATGATCTGAAATATCTATATCAGGTTCACTTCTAGTGTACCTTGGCTCTTTTTCTATAAAGACTCTATCCACCTTATAAGGTTTCACTACTTGAGAGATAAAATTATTATATGCATATTTGAGATTTACTACAACAAATGAGTTTTTATTTGAAACAATAGGATCCATACTAGGACTAATAATAGGGATTACATTCCTATCTTGGATATCATTACTAAGGAATTTATCATAGGTCTTAATCATCAAGGAATCATAAGAAGTCTTGGTTCTAAAATATTCTCTCATCTCACGATGATAATTTTCATTTACAATTACAGGATAAATCTTATAGAAAAAATGGTCAATATTTTGATTATCTATATTTGTAGTACCATAATAACCTTTACATTATCTACAATATCAAAAGGATTAGGTAAATACTTGAAATTATTAAGAGGATCCTTTCCTTTCTTAGCATCATCATCATTTCTTTCAAGAGAATACCCTATAATTAGATGCCTCAAATTTCATTGGTTTTTTAAATGACTAGGTTTCTTATAGTTAGATAATCTCATGTTTATACAAAAACTTTTAGGAAAGTGTCCAATGAAACACCAAATCTCCTGAAAATCAGGTATCCTTTAAAATTTAATGGGGATCTCAATCTTAAAATCATCAGCCACCAAAAAGAAAATTTCAGTTAGAGTATAACGAATATCTACTTAAACCAATATTATGGAAAAATTATCATAACGGAATGATCTATCTCCTTAGAAGATTTTATAGGGATTATCACAACATATGAAATGTGTAATAATATTTTGGGTTCCAAAAAAACTAATTCAGACCCCTAATGTAAATACAAACTTGTGAAATTAAATTCTTGAGAGAGATCGGATCAAAAAATGGATCTCAGTCCTAGATTATAAGAAAACTGAGCTTAAGGGAGAATAATCCAAAGAAAAAATATTTAATATTGATATCCTTGGATAGAAAAACAATATTATAAAATCTCATACCTATTAACATAATCCATCAACCATAAAATCAAGAAACTTGGAGAATCCAATTTTTAAGATGCTCCATCTTCCAAGAGTAATTTTTTAGTTATGAGAAAAGTAAATCCAAAATCGAATTCTTTTACTCTTTAATGTGGGAATCAAAAAATTTAGGGTTCATATCAACAAATTAAATTGATCCATTCCAAGTGATCCTTTTATTTGAAGAAGCATAATTCTCTATATGATCAAAAGAAAACCTTCTTAATGAAACATTCACAGCAAATGAGACATGATTCTTCACTAACACCTCATGGATCTTTGAATCTACCAAGGCCTTAATTTCATGAGTAACATATTAAACAAAATCCACTTGGGTAGAGACATATTACATGGGTGATTTCCTCAAAATATGATTTGAAGCCTCCTTTATAATGAAGTAGCAATCGAGAGAGTGAGACATTAAGCATCAGAATAGGAATCTCCATGAATCGCCAAAGTGGGAACTCCCGACATTATATCCCCCAAATATATAAATATATAATAGTATATAGACACACACACACATATAAAAAGGAATTCATAAGTATGTATATATAAATAGAAAATTATATATGTTTACAGTATAATATATATGTATATGCATATAAGAATATATAAAAAATACATGTACATATAAAAATATATACATATATATAAATATATATAAAATTTTATATATATATATATATTCGATCTATGGTAAAATATATACGTATATATAGTAATATATAAAAATATATAGTAAAAAATATATACATATAAAACATTGGTAAATGAATTATCCATGTTTATAAATACTGTTAAACATAAAACTAAAACAAAGATAAATGCAATTTTTCTTTTTGTGGTCATAGTTTATTGCAAATAGTATGATGATATAAAAATAAATTTTATGTGTTGGAGCCCACACTACCTAATGATCTACCTCAAGAAGCAAGTAAGGTTAAAAAGTAAGCTTACATGAGACTCGTGGGTAATGAATTTGATGTATACATTATAATTTTATCATTAATGTCTAGTAATTTGTGAAAGAAACATGAGTACATGGATGGTTACACCATGTTGTATCATTTCCAAGAAGTTTTTGAGGATAAAGTTAAGTGATAAATAAATGATATTATCATTACATTGAACATGGGTAAGTTAGAAGATAAAATCAAGGTTAGCCCACATGTGCTCAAGATGATAGAGTATATTGATTGATTGGAAGATTTAGTACCCAAGTTCAATAATGATCTTTTGATACATCTCATACTATCATAATTATTACCCATATACTCAAATTTCATTCAAAACTATAAAAAATAGTTTTTAGAATTCACTTCAATATATTTTGGATAAATTCTTCCAAGTTGATATGAATGTAAATAAAGATAAATCTTTAGTTCTTATGGTTAACATGAAGAAATAAAAGGAAAAAGACTATTAGAAAATTCAATTCCAAAAAAAATTGAAATCCCCTTCTAATAAACCAAAGATAAAGAGTTAGAGCATCGAACAAGGGGCCATTTTCTTTATATTTTTCATGAAAGTCCATTAGAAGATAAATTGAAATGAATTAAAGATGAAGTATATTGGATATTCTAATTCAGGTATATTCATCATTTCATGTAATATTTTTTTCATATCTTGGGTATCATATACAATATGTGACTCAAAAATTTGTATCCAAATATAGGAACTAATGAAGACCAAAAACATTACAAGAGTGAAGTGGTTCTTCAAGTTACTTATGGATCTTGACTCCTACATCAGCTAGAAAAAATAATAACTTCACATTTCCTTGAGGATATATTTTTTTATTTGAAAAATATTATTATATAATGTGTGTTAATAAAAACAACATCTAAGTGTTCAGTTTACACATAATGATATTTTATTTCATGTTTGTAAATATTGTTATGGTATACCATTTTTTAATATAAATTAAGTTATAATTTAATCAATGATGTTAGAGATTAATAATGAATATAAAATATAAAATCAAATAATACTTAGTTATGAAAAATATAATTCTAGGTTACGTAAAAATATAAGAAAATTTCAAGGATATACTAAGAATAGTTTTTATTCTCTTTTGATCTAGAACACTTGGTTATTTTACATTCTTACTTATAAGGTTTGAAGACAAAGAAACCTTTTGACATTAGAGGTGATAAAACCTAAAAGATTCTAGAATTTGTTCTATAATATACATGTAAACTATTTCAAGTAGAATATAGAGGTAAATTCATGTACTTCATGAGATTATGTTAATATATTTAAGGATTATAAATATGACATAGAGAATAATTTGGGAAAGAAGATGAAATATTCTTAGGTGGGTCAATCAAAGAATATTTTAACCAAGCATTCATAAATTATTAAAATTTAGAGTGTAGTTATAACTAAACCAACATTATCACATGCACATAATAATCATAGTGTTAATAAAATTAGGAATACACCTTTCTATTTATGGTGAGATCGATGAAAATACTTATAAGCCTTGAAAATATTTTAGTATTCTTTAGAAAATTCTTTTTAAATAGTGACATTTACACTTAACCACATTCCAATTATAATGAAAAGAAACTATCATATAATTTATAATATTAAGTGAATCCATTCTATCATAATACATGTGTTTATATGAAAATAGTTTGTTGAGTATGAGTCAATAAAATAACTTTACTTAAGAAAGACACAAAATGTAACTCAATAAATTATCCTAATTGTTACTATAGATATTAAATAAATCTTTAAGAAATACTATATTTTATAACAGGGTGTACATATCAAATTGATATAGTTGGGGAAATATATAATTTTATGAATTCACAGTTCAATATACATTGGTAGTGTAATATAAACAAATCTCATAAGGGCTTGTGGAAAAAAGAATTTTCTAGAGACACATACCACATATAATTTTTTTTAACCTAATAAAGATGGTTTTATAATCACTAAGATGGTGATATATTATTCATTGAGAATAATATATATTTATCATATAAGTAATAAGTAAACAAAAAATAATCTTGAAATGGAAAGTAAATATTAATTCATTAATGGATTCTATATACCAAAATCATGTTAGTATTTTGGTAGTCTTTCTAGCTGATGTATACCACATAAGGTCTAAATGGGTATTCAATAAAATATATACATTTATAGTAAAGATAGTGATTATAAATAAATATTGGGTGTCATAACCCAAAACCCTTTGAAACCCCTCCTAGGTTGGAAATGGATATGAGAGTGAATCTTGAAGCCCACCTCCAATAGGCCACAAATTGATGACTAGCACTAAGGGTATTTATCATAAATATGGGATACATTACCCTCTTAATTCCTAGGATAATATAAAAAATCCACCAATAAAATCCATATAGAGAAAATGAAAAGTTAATATTTCCCAATAAAAAATATAAGTGAATTAAATAAAACAGAAAATAACTAGAGATAATGAAAGACCGAGCTCCTAAATCTCTTCTCCAACTACCCAAATAGTTTTTTCCCTATTCTTCCATGAACTATCTTGAAAAAAACCTCTAGAAACATAATATATAAGTGATCAATTAGGAGTAATAAATAGGATCATATTTCAAAATAAAATAAAAATCCATGTGAAATCAATGTTTCATGATAGATATGTGTGAAAAAAACTAAGACAAGACAAAAATAGAGAATTTTTATACCACCAATCACAATAATATAAGATTTTTGATATTCTAGTAACAACTATAATCAAGTGATATGTCCCACATCTCAAATTACTATAATATCTATGATTAATATAATTTCCTATAACTATATACATTATTAACATAACCTATACATCAAGAATTGATAAAAAATATCGACGATATATAATAATAAAAACTGGGTCATAGAATTTTCATCACTCCTACCATTCATCTCATAGTCCCTTCCAACTCAAACTATTATATCGATAATAGGAGAACCCATCACTCACTTATTAGAGGTATGAGGAAAAAAATGAAAATTATAAACATGTCATCCCACCTTTCCATCTAACCATAATGTCAACATACCCAAGTCTCGTCACTATGGACACAACCATTCCATCATCCCCACACCACCTTCCCCCATGAGGCATAAATCAAACCACTAAATCCCATTTCCAAAAACAATGTACCAGGTAGTTTTTAAAAAACATTTCACTAAGTATAAAACCACATGTATAAAAATTATCATAAACAAGATTAAGTTGTGTATAATAATTGATAGATATGGTAATCGAAGAAAACTATAAACATCATCATCATGGTCAAGGAAATACCATCACAAATAGGGAAGTTATCTATAATGAACTGAATTTTTATAAATGAAATTCCCTTTATTAATGAATAAATTCCTTATCAAGTAATCAATATATAGAAAACACATCCACTAATTTGGTTATTTTGGATCATTGCATGGTTTTTAAAATTTAAAAGGCCATTAATAATCATAACCATTGATAATATAGCCTTTTTATAAGGACCATTAAGATTAGTATATTAAGTGTTATGATAAATTCCATTTGACAAAGGCATAGTATGCAATGGAATCGACTAGTAGGATCATACACTATGAATTCCATTTATCAGAGCTGGAAAGGTAGATAACATCATTGGGTTTTCCCTTCACTAATCCCAAGTTGAGATTCAAAAACTAAATCATGAACAAAATTGTTTATAGGAGAAGGTCAAGCTTATCGAGATCACAGCCCAAACTATGTATATTGAACCAACCCAAGAAAATCTAACTATTACAAAACTTTACCTTAGGGAATTAACTGGTGTAATAAATTTCTATCCATATAGAACCTAAAAATATGAATTTTAATATTTTATTTTTCATAAAACATTTATTATATATGTCCCTTTCTAATATTACCTTTTAAAATGATTAAATAACGTTCTTGATAAAAATTATATTTTGATACGATGAAACACAAATTTTATTTTTAGTAAATATATATTTTCAATAAATACACTCTTTTTAATGATTTCAATAAATTTTAAATAAATAATAATATAATTTTATGAATTCAAAATAATTTTTGTGAGGGTCATAAAACTGTTATTGTCAAAAAACTAGTATTTTTCAATAATTGGGTATTTTTATATAAATATGTAAATTATCCAATTTAGATAATTATTTTGATAAAATAAATATTATTTTTGAAATTATCACATAAAAATTATCAAACGGTCATTTTTTCATAATTTTCTAAGATGGTATAATTTATGGTAAAATTTTAATACATTATAAATATACAGCTTATATTATGACATCATAATGACCCGAAAGTGATGTAATATATTTCATAAAATATATTAATTAACAAATATATATTTAGAAATTAAACTAATTTGTTTTTTTAAGTTATTTTATTAATTTTATAAACCCTTAATAAATCCTCCAAAATCTATATTATATTTTAAGGTTTTAAAATAAATTATTTATAAACATGACTCACTACCACATAACTATGGGAATTAATTTAATTATTTGGGTTATTATCCTTATAAAATAATTAAAAAAACTCCTATTTGGAAGAAACCATGGGAAAAAACCATGGGAATTTTTTTTTATTACTTATCATATAGAATCTAAAACCTAAGTTTGGAAATTAATAAAGAACTCTCCTCTCTTTTTCTATATAAACCCTCCCAAACTATCATTACTCTTCCCTAAAAAATCTTGGAGCATAAAATTACTCTTCCTTTACCTCTGTATATTCCTCCAAAGGTTCCCCCAATCTCTTATGAATCTCCTCCCAATCTTTTAGAAGTGTCCTCTTGAGGTAAGGGATTTTCTCCTTCTCCTCTTTATTCAAGAACCTTCTTTATACCATGCCTTTTCATTTACAACTATTAAATTTTGGAAATGTTTTTAAACATCCCTTTATTATCATTATGATTAAAAATTAATTAGAGACCCATTTTTCTCTCATTAAACCCTTCTATGAACCATTATGTACACTTGTTATCCTTCCAAAATTATCCTACGATTTTCAATGCCAAACATTTGTGTAGTGAATACTCCTCTACATTTACACTAAAGGTTATTCACACAGTTGCACCTAAACTTCATTTATTGGGTATTTATATGTATGTAACCCAAACTTCTTAATCATGAGGTTAAAATTTATTAAATACATTATTATGTTTTATGATCTATGTGGCATACTTATGCATGTACGTGATATGAAAGTGACGGGTGGACCTGAAATTTTATAACCCTATAATACATTAGGTAATGTTTTTATCTCATAAGATTAAATGTATTATGTATTTTAGGTTTTCCTAATAATAATATGTTATGATTTATTTTTGGTTAGCCTTGACCAATGTTTATGATGTCATGTTTTATGTTGTTTCAACATTCCCATGTTGCCTTTATGCTATCATGTTATACCATGCCTCATTGTTCAAGATTATGATTCTCACCCCAATTATGTTACCTTTATAGGTATTTATTTACCTTATTCTATGATTTTTATATTCCCTTTCTGTTCTTTATAGATCACCCCTTTTCTTATGTACGTCCTCATGTTATCTCATTCAGTTTTAGAAGATCCATGGAAAATAAGGGCATGTTTCTTAGTTTTTAATTAGTGAGTTTGTATTTATTTTTCAAGTTGTTATGTCATGTAACTAATTTAAAAAAGAAACTAGGATTCATGATCTTATATGATTGTATAATGTGTTCCTTTATTTAATAAATCATGAAATAAGGTGTAATAAAATATGGGTTTTCATAGTTTTTATCAAAGGAAAGTCCAATTATTTTTGGGGATTAGGATTATAAAACTTGATTAAAGTCCTTAAGGATAATAATAAACATAATAAAACATACCTAAATTTTGATAAAGTATATAGTAAGTTTTTTCCAAGTAAATACATCCCTATATAGAAACTATAAGTAGATGTGGCTCTGGAAGAGAGGTACCTAGGGTAAATAACCCCCAAAAAAGAACATTGAGTTGGACTTGATCATTACCTAGTGCACAACAATGGTCTTTGTTACACATCTAGTTTTACACTCCTAGGGGATATGATTTGGTAAAATCAAAATCTCTTTATGAACCATTATTAAGGGAGTAAAATTTCTATAAGATTTTATGTTAGGAAATAGATCCTTGATAACATAGATTTAAACCTAGAAATTCATAGGTTAAAGAATATATGTCAATTATGAGTTATAACTTCAATTTTCATAGTTTCCCTTTTATGTGTTTAATAGTTTTAAAATATTCATCCATAATTTTCCATTTATTTTTAGTCAATGGATGGAAATAGGAGAAATTGAGCTAAAAATCAATGTAAGGGGAAATGTGATGATGGAACAAATGAGATTCCCAACCCAATGGGAGTAGGAATCATTAACATTATAATAATAATTTCTCAATTAACTCAATTTTTTAACCTAAACTTATGTCAGGAAGAACAAAAAAATCCCCCTATGAAAGAGCAAGTTGCAATTGATACCTTTATGTGAAAAAGGACTCCAAATTTTAGTGGATCTTCTTATACCTTGATCACGGAGAAATGGATCAACTCCATTGAAAATATATTCTACATACTTAAATTCTCTAAGAAAAGGAATGTAATTATTCATGTTTATCATATAGAGGGATAAGATTATCAATGGTAGACATTGGTTAAAAATATGAAGCATGAGGAGGATATCAAAGTGATGGAGTGGAAGGAATTATGAAAAATGATTTTCAAAAAATATTTTCCTCAAACTCTATGACTTAAAATGGATATGGATTTCCTTATAATCAAGAAAAATGATGATGAATCCATCGAGGCGTACAAGGAAAAATTCACAAGACTTGTATGATATGACTCTAACTTTTTCATTAGCTCAAAAAGTAAAGTTGTCCACTTCTTTGGTGGGATATAGATGAGTCTATGAAGATCCATAAACATTCAGTAATTTAAAAGATATAATAAAATTGTACTATTTTTTCCTCAAAGTTGAAATAGAGATCAGAGAATCTAAAGGTTCTCATGAGGATAGGAAGAAAAAAATGAGTTTCCTTAGGTGGAATGGTAGAGAAGTCTAATGGGGGGAAGAAATTACAACATCCCACTTGTTAAAAGTGGGGGAAGAAACATCTCAGGAATTTCCTAAGGGGTGAGTAAAATATTTAGGTGTAGGAAGGAAGGGAACCTGGCTAGCAATTTCTGATAGGATAAACCCACCAATGTGATGGGATAAAGGAATTCTCTAGTAAAACCTCAGCCTATTGACCAATGTTTCAACTTCAATTAATAAGGAAACTATTTGAATAAATGTCCTAATCCAAGGTTTGTTGATAGAAACAACCTCCAAATCTTATAGAACAAGGATGAGCTTATGCTGTCATAGTTGTTGAAGTGGATCCTCATAATGAAGTGGTGACTGGTATGCTTTTTATTTATAAAAGAATATAAAACAAACTTTTTGATTCTGGTTCTACTCATTATTTCATATCACACAAGTTTAGTATAACTATTCAAAAATCACCTCAAAACATGAAAGTAGGGTTATCAGTGAAGATGATGAATGGGTCAATTGTCACATCCCAAGAATATAAATCTTACCCTATCCAAATTTATGGGATGAATTTCCTAAAAAATTTATAATAACCCCTTAATGTAATTTGATATTATTCTATACATGGATTAGTTTTCCTTTAATATATCCAATATAAATTATTGATAGAAGTAAATAACCCTCCATGTCTCTAATCTCCCTCTGATTATATACAAGTGTAAGGAGGAGGATAAATCTTCTTTAGTACAAATATCTCATGAATGGATATTATTGCCTTGTGAGTAATCTTATCAAACTTAAATTATTGATACTAAGGAAAATATCATCATTGATGATATACCTATTGTAAAATAATTCAATGATGTGTTTCCCAAATAATTTACCAGTCTTCCTTCTAGCCGTGAGGTTGATTTATCAATTGATCATATACCTAGAGCTTTTCTAATATTTAATAATCCTAATATAATGGATGTTGATGAGATTTAGGGGTATAAGAAATAATTATAGGATAATCTAGATAAAGGTTTTATATATCCAAGTGCTTTACAATGTGGTTCACTGATCCTATTTTTCAAGAAGAAGGATGGGTTAATGTTCTTATGCATTGATTATCATGAGATCAACAAGATCACGATAAATAACAAGTATCATATTCCATATATTGATGACTTGTTTTATCAACTATGTGGAGTAAAATGATTCTCTAAGGTTGATCTTCAGTTAGGATATTATCTAGTAAATATGAAGAAATAGGATATCCCCAAGACTACTTTTTGTACAATGTATGGGAACTATGAGTATATAGTGATTATATTCAGACTCAAAAATGATCCTGAAATATTCATGGACTTTATGGATAGAGTATTTAGGGATTAACTTAACAAATTTGTGGTATTATTTTTAGATGATATTAATATCTTCTACAAAATAAATTAGGAACATAAGGAGCATTTAAATATTGTATTTAAGACCTTACTGAAGGAAAAGGTAAATAAAAATTATAGTAAATGTGAGTTTTGGTTTGAGAAAGTGACTTTCATAGGGAATATTATCACCAACAAAGGGATATCTATTAATCCTTAAAAAATATAGGCAATAAAAGGATGTCCCAGACCAACATATATTAAAGAAATCTGTAGTTTTATTGTATTATCTCAGTACTAGGGTTTATTTTTGAGAAACTTCTAACTATTTTCAAACCCACTAACCAATATTACTAGAAAGGGAGTCAAATTTTTCAAAACTGATGAATGTGAAGAAATATTTAAAGAGTTGAAGAAGTGTTTGATAATTATTCATGTTCTCACATTTCCCACAATTGAGGAAGGATTTTTGATCTATATTGATGTATCCAAAAAGGTTTTGGATTTTGTACTCATGAAATATGACAAAATTATATCATATGCCTCCCACAAATTAAATATCCATGAGCATAACTACCCAATTCATGATCTAGAATTGGAAACAATGGTATTCTCATTGAATATTTAGTTATATTACCTCTACAAGAGAAGTGAGACATATATACAGATCATAAAATCCTCAAGTACACATTCACACTAAAAGAGACTAATATGATCCAATAAAGGTGGTTAAATATTATCAAGGATTATGATTGTTCAATCCATTATAATCCTGGGAAAGAAAAAAAAGTGGCATATACTCTAAGTAGAAATGATCTCACAACCTTATCCATGATAAGGATTGAAAGGAAACTAATCTTATTGTACATATAAATGAAGGATATGGGAATAATAAAAGTATATTTATCCTAATGTGATCTAGTAAATTCTAAACCATCTATTCTTGTGAGTATCAAGTAGGATCATAAATATGATGGGTTGTTATAGAAGAACGTAGTGAATATTCTAGAACTTAACATTTCTAAAAATTAAGTTATAAGGTTTGTAACATAGATATGTGTCCCATAAAAACCATAACTAAAGAGGGAACTTATGAATGATTCACATAAATCATACTTCTATATTCATTTAGGAAGCACTAAAATGTATAGGTATTCAAAGAAAAACTTCTATTGGGATAACATAAATAGGGTAATTTTGTATTTTGTATTTTGATGCTTGGTATGCCAACAATTCAAGGATGAATGATAGAATTATAAGGGTGTGATGAAAACATTTCCCATACTAGTATAAAAATGGGAAAACATAACCATGTATTTCATCATAGGACTCCCCGAGACCCCTAAAGGCAATAACACCATCTAGGTGGTAATCGATCACCTTACCAAGTCTCCATATTTCATAACAATAAAGTAATATTTCTCTCTTGAAAAACTAACCAAGATATACATAATGTAATTAGTAAGGCTATATGGAGTTACACTTTCTATTGTATTTAATTGAGATTCAAGGTTTACATTAAGATTTTGGAGAAGCCTTCAGAAAGAATTAGATATAAAACTGAGCTTCAGAACTACTTATCACCCTCAGAAAGATGGTTGGTCGGAATGAACCATTCAAACTCTATAGGATATGTTGATATCATGTTCAATGGATTTCCAAGGATATTGGGACCAACATCATCCCCTAGTAGAGTTATCTTATAACAAAATTTTCCATTATATCATTAAAATAGAACCTTATGAGGCTCTATATGGGAATATGTGTCAGACTCATGTATTTTGGGATGAATTTAGATATAGTAATATAATAGGATTATCCAAGAGATGACAGTGATGGTTCAAACCATTCAACAAAATATGAAATACACACAAATTCAATAGAAAATATGTGCTAATAATCATCAATGAGACTTGGGGTTTAAGGTAAAAGATAAATTTTTCCTTCATATATTTCCATGGAATAAATTCATGAGGTTAAGGAAGAAATAAAATATTATTTCTAGATAAATCATACCCTTTGAGATACTTGATCACATCAGAGTAGTGGCCTATTGACTAGAGCTCCCACCTAACCTATCTCAAGTAAATGATGTGTTCCATGTATCAATATTAAGGAATTACATAACATACCCCTCACATGTACTAACTCTATATGCAGTACCATTGGATAAAGACCTTTTATATAAGTATCATACATAGAAGATCTTATATCATAGAGACAAATTTCTATGAAATAAGACAACTCACCTGGTCAAAGTGTTGTGGTGGAACCACAAGTTAGAGGAAGCAACATGGGAACTAGAGGAGGTAATGAAACAGGAGTACCCTCATCTATTTTAGTGTATAAAATGAAAATTCCAAGGGGGAAGTTTCTAAAGGGGTGAATAATGTAATTAATTGAAAATTTATAAATGAAATTCCCTTTTGAGTGAATAAATTATTTGTAAAGTAATCTAGTTATGGAAAACACATGCACTACTTTGGTTATTTTGGACAGTTATGGTCCGCCAAATTTAAAATAATGTTAAGAATCATAACCATTGATAATATATTCATTTTACGGTGACCATTAAGATTAGTATATTAATGGTTTAGATAAAGTCCATTTGACCTAGAAAAAGGAAGTTGTGGCCTCAACTAGCAGGATTGTGCCATATAAATCCCATTTATCAGAGATTCTATGGGAGATAGCATCATTGAGATTTGACATTGACCAACCCCAAGACAATATTAGATAAATAAAGCATGAAAAAAACCATTTATGAAATAATTTTAATCTCATCAAGATAGTGGCCCAAACTATGTACGTCTAACCACCCCAATAAAACCTCACCATCACACACGTTACCCTTAGAGCATTAACTGGTGTAATAAAGGGATATGTATCTAGAACCTAATAGTATGAATTTTTATATTTTATTTTTAATAAAACAATTATTATATTTATCAATTTTTAATATTATATTTTAAAATTATTAAATAATTATTTTGATAAAATTTATATTTTGATACAATGAACACAAATTGTATTTTTGGGAAATATATATTTTTAGTCAAGAAACTATTTTTAAAGAATTAAATAATTTTTTTAAATAAATTATATTTTAGTAAAATATTATTATTAAATAATATTTATTAAATATAAATGATAATATAATTTTAAAAATTCAAAATTAAATTTTATAAGGTTTGGAAAACTGTTATGGTAAAAAAAGTATTTTTCAATAAATGGGTATTTTGATTTAAAAGTGTAAATTATAATATTTAGAGAACTATTTTGATAAAATAAATATTATTTTTTAAATCAACATGTTGAAATTATGCAACAGTGGTTTTTTCATTATTTTCTGAGATAGTCAAATTTTAGGGTAAAAATTAAATATGATATAACTATACAATGTGTTTTATAATATCATAATGAACCTAAAGTGGTGTAATATATGCCATAAGATGTATTTATGACCAAATATATATTTTTCCCCTATAAAATATTTTTTTTTTGAAGTTATTTGATTAATTTTATAATAACTTAATGAATCCTCTAAAAGATATATTATATTTTGAGGTTTTAAAATCAATTCTTTATAATCATGCATCACTTCCACATCACCAAGGGTATTATTTTAATTATTTCGGTCCTTAAACATTTAAACCACTCATATTTTGTAGAAAAAATGTGAAAACCCATGGTAGGTTTTGTGGTTTTTATTACTTTGTCGTATAGAGTCCAAAACCTATTTTTTTGAAATTAATAAAGAGATCTCCTATATAAAGCCACCCAACCTCCCATTCCTATTCACTCAAAATACTTAGATCATGACATTACTCTTAATTTCCCTCTCTATATTCCTCACAAGGTTCCCCATAACTCTTAATAAGCTCCTCGATATCTTTTAGAAGCACCCTCTCGAGGTAAGGGATCCTCTCATTCTCTTCTTTATTCAAGAACATTCTTTATTACATGCCTTTTTATTTCCAATTTTTCAAGTTGTGATATGTACTTACACATCCCTATTACTATCCTTATGGTTAACAAGTAATTATAGAACCATTTTTTTCTCATTATCCCCTTATATAAACCTTTATATACACCAGTTATGCTGTCAAAATTATCCTGTAATTTTCCATACCAAACATTTGTGTAGTGAATACCCTTCTCCATTCCCACTAAAGGGTATTCATATAGTTATACCTACCCTTAACTACTTTTTTATTTACATGTATGTAACCCACAATCCTTAATCATGGGGTTAAAATTGATGAAATACATCCTTATGTTGTATTATATTTGTGGCACACTTATGCATGTACATGATGTGAAAGTGACAGGTGGGCACATAATTATATAGCCCTCCAATACATTAGGTAATGTTTTTATCTCACGAGATTCCATGTATGGTGAATTGGAGGTTATAATAATCACACTATGTTATTATTTCTTGGAATTTATCCTTGGCCTTGGTTTATGATGTCATGTTTTAGGTTGTTTCCACATTCCCATGTTTCCTTTATGATATCATGTTATATCTTACCACATTGTTTAAGATTATGATTCTCACACAACTTATGTTACCTTGATATGCCTATTAGATCACATTTACTACTTTACATTATTCTATTCTTTGTTTATTCCCTAATTGGGATTTATATATCACCCTTTTCTTATGTATGTCCCTCAGTTATGTCATGAATATTTATAAGATTCATAGAAAATAAGGGAATATTTCAGAGTTTTTAATTATTGATGTTGTATTTATTTTTCAAGTTGTTATGTCATGTAATTAATTTCCCAAAGGCACCAGTCTTCATATTCTTCTTGGATTATATAATGTGTACCTTTATGTAATAAATCATGAAATAAATTGTATTAAAAATGTGTTGTCATATTCTCTACTTACCCATTTACTTTTCTCATTACTCATTTCATTACATAATCATAATTCATACCTTTATCATTTAATAAAATCTAAAAATTTCATAATAAAGATATCCCAACTACTTAATTATTCATCAATCATCACATTAATAATTTAAAACCCCGAGATGGGATTACCAATACCTCTTTCTTAATCTATAATCATAAAATTCATCCAAATAAATCATTCATAAACATATTAATATATTCCTTATAAATGTTCTGATTTACACTTAATTTATAATTTTATTTGGCATAGAATGAGATTAAATATCCAATTCATATAGATATTCTACTTTTTTATTCATTAGGTTAATTTAAGTGTTGACTCACACCATCAAATGACTATGACCTTAACCTCGAATCACTATTTCAAAGAAATACCAAGATAGACATATGGCTATGAGAATATCTAAGCCCTAAAAACCATCTAAATACTTAGAATCGGCCCCACTTAAATACTACCTCTATACATTCCAACTCCCAACACCTAATACCTCACAAAAAATCTCCCACACACACCTCTTTTATGCTAGAAACTCTCACAACTCTCCTTCCAACTAGAAACAACACCACCACCCTAGGGAGATTAATTATATCTACCTCTCTTAAGGAGCTATAGATTCCCACAAAACTACCCAAGGTTTAAGGAATCATACTAAGGAGATAAAATACATACATTGGAGAAACCTACCTAGACATATAATCAATACAATCCCCTTACCAACCCAAACTATAATACCACCCCTCACTAACTAACTAAAATGGAAAGGAAATGACTAGGATACTTATAATAACTAGTATTATACCCTACAAAAATTCAATAGGTACCAAGATACAAGAACCCAAAAAACTCTAGTGACATCACAAGACTATAATCACACCATTTACATAATTGAATTAGTTTTCTTGTTAAAAACATTAATTATGGATTAACTTCTATTATTATTCACATATTTAAGATACTTCCTATTTCATTAATTCAATTCTATATTCACATTCAATACTCTTTTAGAATCCTCCTACATATTCCAACCCAATGCTAACCATATCTATATAGAGACATTATCAAAGAGAAATTGTTAATTTAAAATTTGAATATGGGAATAAAGGGGAAGTTAACCAACATGATCACCTTGACACTTCTAGGTTATATTCCCATTTATGTCCCTTGTAAAACATCTTCCATATTAGTAATATATATAACATCATATTAATGTAATTATAGTGTAGAAATTAAATCAATAAAGTAACAAAGTAAAAAAATAAAGAAAAAAATCAAATAAAAAAACATTGTAGAAGAGGAAACACACAACATCCCTTTCCACTAGACCAAACAAATGTAATTGACCCTAGGAGAATGGAGTATAAATTTTAATCATTTAAAGCACAAAATAACCCCTTCCCCCAGACCAAAAAAATGACCTAGTAGAATAGTGTGATAAAAATTAATTATTTAATTAAAACCCTTACCCCCCCCCCCCAAATACCAAACCATATCCACCAATCCAAAGAGGAGAGTGATAAATTACCATATGTGAAGGATTTTTCAGTGTGGGTAGATTATCAATGGTTTAAGTGGTACAAAAAAGAATGGATCATAGGATATAATCAGTGGATTTAAATTAAAAGGATGATGTAAGTTCTAGAATTCATGTGAATGGATTACAATTGAAGTGGCCTATAGAACAAATCCTATCCAAGTAAGGTTGTTATAACAATTGAAGTTGAATGATAATAATTCAAATCATTTGATTCAAGGGGGAAAACAATTTAATGTTCTAGATTCAATAGGGGAAACTTATAGGTTCCACAAAATATCATGAAACATGTAATTTTATAATATATAAGAAAGATTAGAAAATCCCCTACCTCAACAAATTTAATCAATACCAAGACAAGACAACAAAGTTGAGTTCCCAATCTTCCAAAATGGGGTCCACTAACCTATAACATCACATACATTATCAAACCATAAAATATAATATACCAATACCAAAAACCAATATATATGCTTCCATCTGAGATAAAGGTGCAAGAAGAATGAATAAAAGAGATGTAAATATCACATAAAATTTAAGAAGAATTAAATGAAATGTATTGATAAGGTTCAAATCCACAAGACACTAAAAAAACTCCCAATATTGGACTTGGAATCATCTAGTCTTTGAGTGAAATAAATAGATTCCAACCAAGAAGAATGGTCTACCCCTATTTATAAAGAAACACAACCGACCTCCACCGTGGAATAAAGACTTCTACCATGGCTATTATAGCCTTGTTCAAACCAATATCTGAAATATATTCCATTTTAAAGGGATAATACCCCATCCCATAGTGTTTATTTAACCTATTTAAAATAGTTTTGACTACCACCATGGTGTTTTGGTACCCAACACGCCTGTGGTGCCACCCAACTATGGCTACCTTTAGAATCCCACCATGGTATGGAGGAATTCACCTTTACATTTTCATCCCATTATGGATTGGAACATGGTGTGGAGAGAACTTCCTCTCCATTTACAAAACTCATGCACAACCCAAAATATCTTCTATGAAGCACCACCATTACCACCAACACATGCGTGTTTTCCTTCCCATTTCCCACAGTGAAACCTTCTAAGCACCACACCCATCAAAATGGTTACCCCTATGTTATAGATTCCTCCACATAGATCATAAAAATATATTTAAAGCTTCAAATACTTCTTGTGAAACCAAACCCTTCACCATTGGTGTGAATCCACTTCCTATGTTACATAATAAAATCTTCCAAATACCTCACCCTATGAAGAAAACATTTCACACTCTGTGGTTCACGAAGCACCAAATGGCAGACTCACCATACCCATAACACCAAAATGTGTAGGACCTGAAGGAGTTTTTTATAGTCTAATAATAATTATCAAATGAAGTTGGAGTGATAAAAATTATTATTCTAGGATCTCCAAAAAATATATAATATGAAACCTATGCAAAAATACAATAATTAAGAACACTGTAAACTGAAATTCCTTACACTGAAAAGGTTTTCATAACTCTTGATCTTCATATGTGTTTTATAAATATCACATAAGTGGAAAAGAAAATCATCCCACATTAATTGGTATCCATGGGATACACTTGAATCACTCAATATTTGAGCGAGATCCCTTGACCTCCATGTTATTCTAGTACCTCATATGAAAAGGAGGAATATAAAAGAGATCTTTGGGATATGAAGTATCATCCAAGCATGAGGATCCTAGTCTAAACATAGCATCCATAATATGTATGTATAATATATAATCCATAATTATGGTCCTTTGTTGGTATCATTTATTCATTAGTTAAAATTACTGAATAAATACCATGACTTATATGAATGCATTACTATAATTTACTCCCAAACATTTCATCAAATGAAACGGATGATTAAATGATAGTTTTTTTGAATATTTCTCTATCCAAATGATATCAATTATCATAGGTAGTGTAAATGATATTCCCATTTCTACATGAAAATCACAATTTACATGAAATCCATCTTATATATATATGTATTATATATATAAGGATTTAGGTCATATCTTCATCAATCCCCCACTTTTACAAAATCTTAATAGACTTTGTTCCATTTCACTTTATATTGTATCATATATAACAACTTCTAAAATCATATCCAAAAATCCTTTTGGATATCTTATGAAATAATTTTATAAATCTATCATTAACTTCACCTTGTATCAAATCATATGGAATACCATGCGAATACCCATATAAACACTTTTAGAATAACTTTAAACACATTTAGAGTAACTCTCTGACTCAAACTCAATCCCCATTTAGTCAAACAAAAAGTTTAACCCCATGATAATTTATAGAATTGAAAAAAAATACAAATATATAGATCCATATATATAATCAAAGAGTGGCCTCTAGAAAATCATCAATGCTACTCAAGATATAAAGGGATCATGTGTGATCTCTATTAAGCATATGTATCATTATACCAATATCCACCAGTCTACATCATATAAAAATGTTCATTATCATATTTTCCCTTTGTCCAAGACATCAAGTGACATGATACATGGGAAATGAAACATGTTAATCCAATATAGCCAACTCATTTGTTCTCGATTATTTGAGTTTAGATTTAACTGATCGATGAATACATCACGTGTTATTCATACTTCTGGGAAGAACATCACATTTCCTTTATCCAAATAGATATATAATATCTAGTTTTGGCTTCATTCTCTCATAGTATATCTCAATTTAGGGTTCTAATTTCATACTAGTCATATGAATGGAAAAAAACCCATATTGGTTGAGATCCAACCGATGACATGATCAAAAACAAACCCAACCACCCCAATATTAGTTAAGTTAATATGTAGACTTGGTAATTAGGATATCAAAGCATGTAGGTTATCATGTTATGTATCTCATCAACCTCAAGTATTGGGGGATCAAATATTTTTCATGCACCCCTAGTATACCAAAGTTATCTTTATTACACTCCATATGGTATACTTAGTGGGTCATCCAATGCACATGAAGAATATCATATTCTTTGTCTTGTGCCTAATGAGCATATTCTTCATATCTATATAATAATATTACTCATGATAACATTAAAATTTCATCATAAACAATAATATTCCATCATGAAAATTGATATGGGATAAACTCAAAGTTTTACCTTGAGAGGTCAATTATTATTACACTTCACAAAAATGTGTATCTATATATTCTTTTATGTAGTTAATGTGAAAGAATGGTAAAATGGAAGTTTGATTTAATATGATACATTTTAATATTATTAAAATCATTAATAATATTTAATAAAACCAATATAAGCACTAGTTTATCATATTATATATGAAAAACTGCCAGATCAACCTTATGTTTACTACACTTTCTTGATTTTGTTAACACATTATATCATATGTAATCCCTATCACATCCCTATGTGTCTATTCGAAAAAACACTCCCACTAACTCTTTAGTTTTAAACATCTATAGAGACATCCATTTTTTAATATTAGTGAGATTTATGAGTCATATTCCAAACTGTTCAACTTCATGAACATTTTCAAACTTCTTAACTTCACAACATCAAATGTTACGATGTAAACTTCTATTGTCTACTTAGAACACTTTCTAAGTTCATCACAATCATATTTTAAACCCTATTCCCACAAAAAAATTACTTGATATAATGAAACTAATTACATTATTGTTTATAGATTCTCCTAAACTCTTTTATGATAAAGTGAAAACCACTTTTGTTACGGTAAATGTAACTCTTTACATTTAACTTTACAATCATATCCTAAAATATTTTATGATATCGATTGTAATTAGATTTTTGTTTTGACAAGTATAATCCTTAAAGAAATAGTTTATTTTATTTTCATGATAACTAAATGAAACTCTTTACATTTTTCTTCATCATCACATATCCTAAAATATTTTAAGATATTGAGTGGAAAACACTTTAATAAAAAAAATTACCCTTTATATTATAATTTTTGAACTTATATAAGACTAAAAATAATCCCTTTAACCTCTTAGACACTATATTCATTTCATAATATCTTGATATAACACACAAACCCTTATGTGTAATGAAATAACATTTATTTCCTTTTAGTAGGAATATTTAACAAATTTACTATCATATATGTGTTTGGAACATTTTCATTTGAAAATAAGACATTATTAAAATATACCACCAATGGGAGGTAGTAACACATTCCCACATATTATAAAATATTTGGATAAACACTCTTATCCTGGATAAAACATTTTTATCAAAATATTTTTCTCAAAACATGTTATAGGAATTGATGAATGATAAACCATTTAAGAACAACTATTTTTATGAAATATCATACCTTATCACATAATATAAATGATATGAAGATATACATAGTTTACTTAGAATAATTTGATCTTGATAAAAATATTTACATTCATATACTTGATGTAGTAACTATTTATTTTATCTCATAAATATAAACTATAAGATCAATCAACTTTTCCTTTTATTTTGAACTCCTATATATTCAAAACACTTTATAAAATATACATTATATACCACAAACCTTTCAAAATTGAGGAATCAATTTATATAACATCAAAACCAAACATATACATTACACGGAGTTTCAAAAATTACTTCAAGTATATCTTGGATAATCCAATCATATTGAATTATTACTCTTCTTTCCTGATAACCCTAGTTTTCAATTACCTTGATTGGATTCTTAAAGAAACATTTTTTTAACTTTTCAACCAACTTTTATTCTTATAGTTTTAACTTTTACCCACTTATATTGTTCATATAGCACCTGAATCTGGACATCATATGCCTATTCTCAACAATTTTAGAATATTGGGTAGAATTTTCTTGAATATAATCATATTTTTGAAAAATTTACACATATTAAAATAGGATTAATTTCCTAACTAGAACAATACATTTTTCATCAAATTCCATTTAAACATTAAATGAATCACTCTAATATTTCAGAAGCATCTAGATTCATTTTTTAAATAATTTTGACACCTGGTTACTGAGGAAGGAATTGTTTTGACACATAGAATTTTTCCTTAAGAAATTTTCTTAAATAACTAATATTTATTAAGAAATTTTCTTAAGTTACTAGTATTAAGGGATACTTACATTAAGTTTCTCCTTTTTAAGGATTAATTACAAGGTTTAGTTTATTGTTGATGATAATGATATTATCTACAATAGAATCTTTTATCAGATGATTATCATGTATTATTAACCATTTTAAAAGGAATTTTATTAAATGGGATCCTTTTAAAATTATTATCCATTCTGATAAATTCATCATAACCATTAGTAGGCAAAGATCCATATTTCACTAAGAAAATGATGTCGCTTAGGCATGAAAGTCACTGCTTAGTTATTTTGGTAAGGCATACTCACAATCATATCATATATTATTCTTTAATAATTGGGTAGAAAATAATATGTCCAATCCATCATATGAATAATCCCAATTCTATTCCTCTAGTATCCCAACCCTTGGGGTTTCTCAACTAATGTAACCCAAAGAAAATTTCATAAAAAATCTAATCACAATACAATCTTGGGGAACCCCAATTTGGAATGAAACTAACCAAGTATGATCTAGGATCACTCATTACTTTCTTTACTTACATGAGATAATATAGGGGCACCCTACTTTACTATGAAACTACCCATTTGGATGATTGAGGTCTTTAAAAGTTCTTATTTGAAAGAAATATAACACTTAGTAGTTGAAGGGGATTTTAATATCACCATATTATCTCATGTTATTCAATTTATGAATGCATACTTATTATAATTTAGTTTGGAATCATATTTTATCCACCAAACCAATATGTTAAAACCATATTAATGTGTAACCCTTTACAAAACCCACAAGTTTTTGTTACTCGCCTAAAAATAGATTCCAAACATATTCATACATATCTAGATGCATCATATGCATAAGGTAAGTGAACGGTTCATCTAAAGGTTTAGAATTATATGAGATTTAAAATATTCACATGATTAAGCCTAGAACAATAGATAGCCAACCCCATTCACCCGCCTAGACAAGCCATAAGTATCCAGGTAGGTAGGCAGTCTGACCCCAAGTCCCTCTACCCAGGGATACATTACTCAAGAGATAATCAAATTCATTATAACTCTAATACCTAATATGCACAAACTATTTTCAAAACATAAATTCAATTTCATATCTTTAATTATAAATTGAGGTTAAGGTTGATGAAAAACTATATTTATTATGGATTTAATCCTAGCATGAAATGAAAGGCTCTAATCTAAAAATAGTTTAACATTTAAAACTAAATCATACACAATATTCACATTTCTTAAAAATTTTACTAAATATGAATAAAGTAGGGAATAAATTTTAAATAAATGAATAATTAAAATATCAAACATGATATAAATATTTATGAACAATTAATAAATAAAACTAATTATAAACCCTTTTATAATTTCAACTTTAACGATATATATATTCTATAATTATGAATATAAACATTTTATATTAATTCCAATGTGAACTATTTCATATTTATCATTATATGGAATTTAAATTTTAGATATATGATATTATATGAATTATATATAATTTATAATTCAATTTCTATTATGTAAAAAATTAACATAATCTAAATATCATATAGTTAATTATTATTCAAACATAAATCATATCAATCATCAAAACAATTTTTTATTATGATTTAAATAATATATAAATAAGGTCCCTTTTTATTTTGAACAATTAAAAATAATTAATTATGAATAATTCATAATTTAAATATAAATTATTAATATTTTGGCTTTATTTCATAATTTATTACCCTTTAAAAATTATTTTCTTATGATTTCTAAATAAAAACTTTTATTTATATATCATAAGAATTCGTATAAAATAAAAGGGATTTTAAATATTAACATTTAATATTTTGGAATAAAATGTTTTATAAAAATTGTATTAATTTAATTATAAACCATTTATAATTTATTTATTTATTTATAAATTCCTTATAAATTAAATATTAGAAAAATACCTTTTATAATGATTTATAAACTATTAAAACCATTTTATATGTCAAATAATTTTTTTAAAAAAAATTATGCTTACCCTTACGTAGGAGCCCAATCCTGCGTAACGGTATCCTCCCTTCATCCTTACATAGACACTCTGCATAAGGGTAATTTGTTTTTTTAGCCCTTTCATAATGGTAGATATCTATGACCCTTATGTACCATATGATGCATAAGGGTACAAAATGTCTTACCTTTATGTGAACATATCACATATGGGCTGATATTTAGTCACAATTGGGTAAGGGTATCACAAATAGGTAACGACTTATCTACATTTATATAGTTGTTATAGTGTAAGGGTACATTAGGTCTTACCTTTACATAGTCATGTTTCATGTAAGGGTAAGTGGTTGTTTATCCATACATGGCTTTGAGAAAAACATAGATACCCTTATGTAACACCTTTATGTAAGCCCCCACATATAGGTAACACAATGGATACCTTTACACAAATACCATTTACCCTTACGTGTGATTATAAAACCATATATTACCTTTACTCATAAGGGTATTCTCATTTCTAAAAACCATTTTCATAAGAGTATGCCTCATGAATCCTTGATCACATAAGGGTAATTCTTGGTTACCCTTATTCATCTCAGTTGTGTAAGGGTACGGGCTTGGTTACCTTTACACATCCCATCTACATAAGGGTAAACCATTTATTTGAAATCGAATTTATATAATTAAGAAACTATTATTTTTTTATTCTCTTATTAATTTCAAAACAAGTTTCATAAAAATTAGACATGGATCCATTTAATACCACTGAAGGGTTTTGTTAGAGTCTAATAATGATTATCAGATGAAGCAAAAATCCTTGTCTGAGGATCTCCATGCAATATAATATGAAACCTACACAAAAATAAAGAAATGAAGAACAATGTAAACTGGTGTACCATACACTAAAGAGGATTATACAACTCTTGATCTACATATGTGTTTGATAAAGATCACATATGTGGAAAGCATAATCATCCAACCTCTATAGGTATCCACGGGTTGTGCCTAAATCACTTGATGTTCGAGCAGGATCCACCAACCTCCATGGTATGTAAATACCTTATATTCCACACAGTAATATGAAAGAAAACTTTGGGATAGGGATATTATCCAATCATGAGGATCTCAATCCACACATAATAGTCATTGTATGGTTGTATAATATATTATCTGAAACGAAACTTCTTTGGATGTACCATTTATTCATGCATTAAAACATATGAATAAATACCAAGTATAATATTAATGTGTCACGTGAATTTACTCCCAAATGTTTCATCAAATTAAATGACTGATTAAGTGATAGCCATGTTGAATACTGAACTATCCAAAATATAACTATTACCATAGGCAGTGTAAATGATATTCCCCTTTGTGTATGAAAATAAAAATTTTCACTCAATCCATCTTATATATATAGGTATTATATATATAAGGCTTTAGGGAATATCTCTATTAGGACCACAACCTACACCATGGTAATTTTGTAGCCTAGAGATCCAAAACACAACTCTCTGCCACCTGAACACCTCCAAACTCCCCCTCAACACCCCATAAGCCTAAAAACCAAGGAAAGGATTTAGAAAAACTTTTATATTACATAAGATACATATAAAAAAATATCAACCCAAAGAATTAAAACAAAACCCATATAAAAGAGAATCAATCCCCAGTAAAGGAGTAAGGAACTCAATCCTTCAGATTCAATATAGCTCAAATTATTCATAACCATAGAATCCAAAAAGAACCAAAATTGGGGAATCCAAAAACCTAACATCCATGGGGAGATACCTCTCAAAAAGGATACATTCATTACCAACACTACCCTTGAACATTATTTACCTCACATACTACATTTAAATACCCACCGACAGCTAATAAGCATGTTGTACCTCAGGGAAATCATACTCATGATTCCCAAAAATATTTAAATAGAAATAAATCAACTCACCCAACATAGGAAACCTCAAGATACTCAATACTAAGGCATGAATCCATGTTAAAACTCTAGAATATCACCTCACTATCTTTTTTGTATAACATAAAACCCATAACTCATAACAGTCCTCTCAATTTCTCAAGAACCTAATAAGGATCTTTTTCAAAGATTTATTACATAGAAAGGCTTATCTCCATGAATTTTTCATAATCTCTCAAATATTACCAAATCATAAACTAAAGGTCCATGATATATCACTAAATATATAACCCCAATAAAGACTCAAAATTCTTCACTTGATCTGATCTGCAAGTTATCAAATGTAGAAACTGGCTAACCAGGTCCATATAACAATTACCAAAGTCACAAGCACTATATTCCCACTACTATATCTATTTAATATTCTTCATACATATATCCATATACATATGATAAATAAAATAATTCCTAAAAATTTAAAAATTTTACCCAAGGAATCCCATTCGGTTCACCATGCTTCATCTTCCATTATCTTTGAGCTACCTTCCAAAGCAATCCAACTACTAGAGTGAATCAGAATCGATTTGAAGTCCTCTAAAACTTGAAATAAACTTAAATCTTCTTTAAACATTCCTCATCCTCCTAGAAATATTATCCATTAAGGAACTTGGGAACTTCTTGTCATTTAAACATCATCAAATCTTTATTCCAAGATTCCTCTTTATCCTTCTCTTTCATAATGTATTAATGATATTTCAATGGAATATCATCAGTTAAACAACAAAAAACTAGGTTAACACATATAACATGATTCATAACCACCCCATATAGAAGATAATATCAAGTAGGAAAACATGACCACTGGACAAAAACCTAATGGCCAAATGTACCCACCATTACCATATTACCGCCCCCACATACCAAACAAAAAAAGAGAAATTATATCTCTCAAAATATGTCAACCATCCCAACATACCACCAATAATTATCACACTATGTCCATCATATCTCTATATACACCATATATTATCATATCAGGATAACAACAATATCACAAAAACTCATTCTAGGAAACTTTACTGAGGCATAATCAACTAGTTATTAGGTTACCCAAACATGCATCTTTAAGAAAATAATATTACCAACACACACAAAAAGACAGTGATTATTAATCCAACATGAAATATTAACCAATATAGAATTAATATTTCATGTGGATACACATGGAATATTCATATCCATGTTCTCTTATCATGATAAATTTATTTTACTTACATCATATTGATTTTTTACTAATATGATTCTTTAAACTACCATAAAATTATAACACGCTTTTCTTGCACGCCACATAATTAGATTATAACATAACATACTAATTAAATTTCATGTTATAATCTAGATAATAGTTTGATCACATCATTCTCAACATTGTAGAGGAAAAAATTGACATTTCATATATTGTATCATTATTTCATAACTTATAGTAAATTTAGGAAAGATCAAAACTGCAATAGATCCCACTTGTTATATAATAAGGGCTCATATAACTATTAATCTTTGAAATAAAATGAAATCATATATAAAACTTTAATTTAATTATAATGAACATGATAAATCATAGCCTCAACTTAACACTAAAAATTTCATTTCATTTTAAGAAAAATTATATTTTCAAACATGTTTCTAAAACGTTTCATTCAAAACCCTTTAACTTAAATGATTATCAATCAACATGGAATTCTTAATCAGGAAGGTTTTTGGAAAAATCTACCCATAGAGAAACAATATATCAATCATACTTCATCATCAGTGGAAACATATTAGCATGCTACTTTACTTAATGTAAAATGTCTTTAATTACTAGAATGCTCCTATGGAATCATTAATCAAAATTTATTAAACCATAAGTTATAATTTAAAAATTAAATACTAAATAAATCAACCATCATGTCATAATTTTACAAGGAAGCATGTTTAAACCTAGTGATGTAACTCTATTTTAACACATTTTTTCCACATGATTTAAATGAAATTTGATAAAAGAGTGTCCTAAAAGTTCTTAATTGATTAATAGTTGACACTTTATCATTTTTTGATGGAAAATTCAATTCATTGAATAATCAATTTGATTTGGGTAAAAAAATTATTTAAATATTTTAGGTTTTGTGCTTTAATTTTTATATATCTCAAGAACCAACTTTCTCTTGATTTTGATAAATATAATTTGAAATTATATATTTATTTATTTTCATGTATAAATATTAGGAATTTCCATTTTTAATTTTCCATTATTGATTCTAAATATCTCTTGTTGGAATTGTTTTTTTTTACTCTTAATAAGTTAATTAAAATTTTATTTCTGAAGTAATTCATATGATGGATTTTTAATGTTCAAGTTCAATGTTTTTAAATTTTAAATTTTCTATTATGTAATAAGTGTTATATTCCATTTAAGTATGTATATTTATGGATTTTTCTTATGGTGTTTCATTTTAATTTTTGAATTCTCTTTTATTTTTCGTAGTGAATTTACAATTTTATTTTTATGGGAAACATTTAGTTCTCAAATTTTTATTTGTAAGATAAATTTTTAAATTCCACATAAGATAATTTAAATCATTATCCATAATATACATAATAAGAAATTGTCCCATAAGAGAAATTCCTAGTGTCCTGTAAGATAATTTTGTTTTGTTGTGTAAGAGAAATTGTAGCATAAATCCACATAAGATAATTTACATCATCTGGATTCCCTATAAAGGAATTTTTGTGAACCTATATAATAAATTTTATCACCCCATAAGATAATTCCATGTAAGATATTTCACACGGGGCATTTTCACATAATATAATTTTCATTGCCTCTACCCTAAACTGAAGATCTAGAAATTAGAATCCAAGTCTGAAATCGAAGATGAGGAGGTCAACCAATTTCTTCTAATAAACCTTTTATACAACTAAAGAAGACAACTCATCAAGGTGATTTTAAACCAAGAACTTTATTTTAATATCATTGAGTATCCTTAATAGAAGGTTGTTCTCATGAACTCATTCGATTGAAGGAAGAAGAAGATTCATCATTGAACCATGTTTCCCTGAGTTGAGATGATGAAGCTTATATTGAACATTTTTTTCATCTATTCTCGGTAGAGGGACCAAATTGAGGGTGGGTAAAAGATGATATTGAATATGAATATAAGTTTGGAGTTGAATTCATTAAAATCAGGTCTTTAGTTAAGATGTTGGTTTGATGCCTGATGATGAACCTGGGTCTAATCCCCATCACTGGTAAAACTGAATGAAGCCAGGAACTACTATTTTAAGATCTCATTATTGAGGGTTGGAAGCTAAATTATAATGATAATGGATGGATTAGGCTGAGATTGTGATTAGTATTGATTTAATTTCATGTATGGGTAATATGATTAAGATATGGTGTTGATCTCATGATTGAAGATGTTGAGTACTATATTTTTTTGTAGGATTGAGTTGGATAATATGGTAAAAGAGACCTCAAATTCCCCCAATATTATCACTTTTTCATAAAATAAATACAAAACCAAAATTGTCATCATAATTATCCAATGGTTTTATGATGATAAAACCCTACTTAAACTTGTTGGAGCCTATAAAAGACAACCCATGATTGAAAATCACAGAATTCATGAGTCCCCAAGATGATCTGAAGATGAGATACATACTAACCGATGAAACTTTGATGACTTCTAGTGAGAGTTTGAGTGTGGGTCTATGTGTTTGTAGTAGGATATATTTGATACTATTAGCTGATGAATTCAAATATAGACATAAATCTTGGACACCAGTGATGGAATTGGTTGGGGATTATTAATTAAAGCTAAAGAAGAATGTTAATGTTTGAGAAATGATAATGTAATATGGTAAAAATCATGTTTTTGATTAAAGAATTAATTACTTGAGAAAGTGGAAGGATTTGTTAAAGGATTTTATTAAGTTGAAAAATTCATTGATAAAAGGCATTAGCGAGTGAATAATTTCTATGATGACAAACTCTTCAACTGAGAAAAGTGAGGCAGTGTTGTAAGTTGGTGATTAAGAGTAAATATATAATCATAAATCTAAAAAGAAGAGGGGAAATATATTTTTAGAGAAGGAATTTTTGGGAGGAATGAATTGGGAGATAAGATGTAGATTAGATAATAGAGAATAGTATAATCAAAGAGAGAATATTATGATAATAGCATGAAGAAAGTGACATGATCTAGAAATGGAAGAAAAGTTATTTGATAGAGAAGATACTCTTCATCCCTTCTTTGATATTGTTTCACTTTAAATGGAATTAATTATTTTTTCTAATTAAAGAATGATTCTTAGATAAATTTTTTGGGTAAATTAGTTGTGATGGTATAATTTAATACTTTATTCATGCTTTATTTAATGTATTATTTATCTCTAATCAATTATTAGGTGGTATATTTTCAAAAAATCAAGGAGAAATGAAATTTTTTTTTGATAGAGTTAAATAAAAACCATTTAATCAATCTTTAATAAAAATTGAGAGAATCGCATTATGATCAATGAAAAATTGGTTATAATTATTTATGATTGTGTAATTTTGTGGATGATTGAGTTTATAGTTGAGAAATTATTGAATTGAATCATATAAATATTGACTAGTTGGCTATGTTCATTAGCCACTTCTCATTCAATACCAATGAATTTGTTAAAGAATGAATAAAGGAAAATATTTTCAAAAATAGTCATCCAAATTCTCTATCTCAACTATTGTTATTTCTTTGTTTCCACCCTTCTTCTTGTTAATAAATCAATCACCTATTCCAAATGTGTGCATAATTAACACTTACTTTCACACCAGTAGTTACATTCCATATTCATTAAATTTCTTGAGTGGTTTTTTGCTAACTTGGGTGACACACATACACAATTTTCATTCTCTGTGGGATATAATCCTACTACTAACTATATTAGGTTACCATAGGGATAATAAAAATTATTTGGACCAATATTAAATAAAATTTAGTTCAATTAGTATGAATCTATTTATTATGACAAATAAAACATAACTATAAGGACTATATTATATAAGTATAGGTTATCATAAATAAATAGAAAAATCATAATCATGAATCAAAGTCCAAAATTAGAATAAAACCTATGGGAATAATGCATGAACCCTTCCAAAATTTTCTCAACCCCATAATCAGTATACTTTCACATAAACAGGCTTACTATACTAACAAGTTCATTACTTCATATCAGAGGGGGGCCTAAATACCCATCTTCTGGTTAGTCTCCTCTACATACATCACACACTAGGTTTAGATGAAACTATTTCCCTACCATATCCATGAAATCCTCATTTGTTCTTATCTTCAAAATCTATTATATCTATTAAAAAACACTCTGATACTAATTTTTTATGACCCTACCCCACTAAAACCCATCTTGGGTTAGAAGTAGAGATGACCGTGACTCTTTAAGTCTTCCTTTAATAGGAAACACATTGTTGACTCAAACTAAGGGTATTTATCACCAGTATGGGAGGAATTACCCTCTTAATTATCAGGATAATATAACCAATCAAATAATAAACTCTGTATATATAAATATATAAATAAACATTTCTCAATCCAAACTATAAATATATAAAATAAAACATAAAAAAATATAAATAATGCAATATCGAGATTCTAAAGATCCTCTCTAGCCACCCAAACAGCAAAATTCCCATTCTTATATGAACTATCCAGCAAAACAACTCTATAAACATCATATAAGGGTGATAACTTAGGAGTAATTAGTGGGATAATATTTCAAAACTAAATCAACATCCATGTGAAATTAATGTTTCAGGATAGATATGTGTAGAAAAAACTAAGGAAAGAAAGAAATATAGAATGTTCATACCACCAATCATAATCAAGGAAGATGTATCATATTTTAGAAATAACCATAATCAATGGAGATATCATAAATATTAAATTACCATAATATCCACCATTAACCGCCTTTCCTATATAACTATATCCACTTTCAACATAACATATCCATCAAGCATCGAGGAAAATATAAATTATCTATAATAAGAAAAAGGGGCTCATAGAATTTTCATCTCTCCTATCTATCAAATCAGATAACCTTATAACCCAAATCATTAGTGAGTCAGCAGGAGAACCCCTCACTTGCTAATTAAGGATCCAAGAATTAAATAAAAATTATAAACTCATCATCCCACTATTCTATCCAGCCAGCAAGTTAACTTACTTAAATCTTTTCACCATGGACACAACCATACCATCATCCCCACATCACCTTCCCTCATGTGGCATACCTTGAACCACTACATCACATTTCCAAAAACATTGTATTGAGTATTCTATGCAACACATTACACCAAGTATAAAACCACACACATAAAAGTTATCATAACCATGATTAAACAGAATATAATAATCAATAAATAAGATAACCAAATAAAAAAACATTTCCATCACAGTCAAGGAAATACTATCACCAATAGAAAAAATATATCTATATGCATTTCCCTTTAATAATTCCACTACTCAATAATAATTCACCCCATTATCATTTACGTAAATCTGAAAATTTTATAATCAATATAGCTTGATCAATTACTTATTCATCAATCACCACATTCATAATTTAAAACCCCAAAATGGTATTAAAAATTATTTTTTCTTAATTCAGTATCATACAATTTATCCCAATAATTTATTCTTTAACATATTACTATGTTCCAAATCTATGTAATGATTACCACTTCATTTATAATTTACTTCGGGGTAACATGAGATTAATATCATATTAATCTAGTTATTCTACTTATATATTCATAAATATAACTTAATCATTGAATCATACTATAGGGTGACTAAGACTCATGCCTCAACATCGACTCATCATTTTAAAGAAACCCCAAACCAAAACTGCATCCATGGGACTCTCTAATCCCCTATAACCTGTCAAAAACTATGAAGTATCCCCACTCATTTCTTACCTCCAAACCATTCAACTCCTAGAACCTAATCCATCACAAAAACTCAAAAACACATCCCTCTTTAATGCTAAAAATCATAAAATATTCGTATAAATAGAACCAACAACACTTCCCTAGGGAGATTCATTTGATTTCTCTCTTCAAAGGACCTATAAATTATCACTAAAATACCCAAGGTTTGAGGAATCATCATAAGGATTTAAAAGAAATAGAAAGAAGAAAAATTCCAAGAGATATTATCAATATTATTCCCTCACCAACCCAGACTATAATCCACCCCTCACTAGTTGGCCAGTATAGAAAGGAAAGGACTAGGATACTAATCAAAACTAACAATCGACGCTACCAAAAAAATCTACCAAGATATGAGAACCCAAAAAATACCAATGATATACAAAGAATATAATAACCCTATTTAAATAATTAAATTAGTGTTCTTATTAATAACATTAATTCTAGATTACCATCCATTCTTATTCCCATTTTTAAGATACTTCTAATTTCATTAATTCAATTCCAGATTCATATACCATCCTCTTTTTAAATCCCCATGCATATTCCTGACCAAAGTTACCTAGACCTATGCTTTAGTATACTCAAATATAAATCACTATTTAGGGATTTAAAAAGGGTAATAAGGATGAAGTTAATCAATATGATCTCTATACTAATTTAGGGTTATATTTTTTAGGATAACATAGAGATGTGTCCCACAATGGGGGTGAATCAGCGTTGGTATACATTTATTCCAATTTTAATTTTATCCCATAATAACCAATTCACCTATTTAGTGATAAGATATCTCTTTATATTTCTATCCTTTAGTCAATATACAGATATAAAAAAGGTAAGCAATAAAAGAGAACAACGGGATTTTTTGATAGCATTCGCCTCCTTTTCAGGATGACTACATCCTCGGTGTTTCATGGTTATTACCCCACACACATAGCTTGATTCATATTATAAAAATAAGAATAATAAATGGTATATACTTTTAATCATTATACTATAACTAACCATTTATAATGAAATAACGACTTTTTGTTTGGTACGCTCAATAGAACATAGGTTTCGGCCTTCTCCTTCTAAAGTGGATCAATAATGGAACTATGGTGTCCCTCCTAGACAATATGGATAGTCTTCTTCCTCTATTATAGTAATAAAATGGGATACCTAAAAATTATTTAGGATTATATATTAGATGACTATAGGTAAGATCTCTCACCTTCTCTTCTAAGAATATAATCTACAAAGGTACAACTAAACTTGTTCATTTTTAGAATTCTCCAGTAGATGAAGGATATATGTTGACTCTCTCAATTCCTCATCTTAGATATAATCAATAGTATATATAAGGGTATATTATTATTATATTATTATTCGTTATTTACCAATGGATGTAGTCTTCATCTAGCACTGGTTTCTTCTCCCTGATAATTCAATTTTATAATAGTTACAACATTGGCTCTACCTTCTTTTCTTCAAATTATAGGATACACAGTATACTTTTAGCATTGGTTCTCTCAATTAAAACTTTTTTTAATTTTTCCTGAATTTATATATTCATATTAATCATGTGAATATTATTTCCATATGAATTATAGAACCTACTTAATTATTTTTATTCTCTTATTACTATCAAATTTCATAAAATATTCATCTTTAATTATCCTTTTTTTCCTTCCTAAAGACCCGTTCTCTTTTTTTTATTCATGATATTGGGAAATATTGTGATATTATTCACTCCAAAAAATAAATTTCTTCTAATTAATTTAAAATATTTATTGAAATGTGGATGGGTTCATTTAGTGGTGACGTGGCTCCTCTTCTTGTGACATGGAACTCATCTTAGCAACCCAGCATCCTCTTCAGATGGTCCTTCATTGAAAATGGCTTGGATTATGATCTTGAGGTTTATAATGATGTATAATTCATATAGAACATATCATTAACATTGTCTATTTTTTCCCCTTTCAAATATTTTGAAATATAGAAACTCACCATTTTCTGTAAATCATAATATTTTACGTGGGAAAAACATATTATGGTTTGAAATCTTCTTATGTGGAAAATATTGTACGGGATCCAATATAAAATATCTTATGCACATAATATCTTACACATAAGTAAAATATCCTACACCATATGATATTTTTCTTATGTCTAGGAAAAATATTTTATGCACTTTTGGAAATATTATACAGGCCAATAAATCTCATATGGGCTTCTGGAAATATCATACGGGCCAGTAAATATCAAATGATATTCTAGAAATATCATAGGGGTAATAAAATATTATAAACATGGAGGAAAAATCATACTTGGATCATGAGTTTTCCATATTTCATCTCATGGGATATATAATATCTTATGGTAGCTCAAATATCATATGAGAAGAAACATTTCCATTGTTTTGAGTTCTAACACCGAAATTATAGAATTATTTAAATAATACAATAACCTATTCAAATTGTATTTGGGATTATCTAAAACTTACAAAAAAATATTTAAGTGATCTTAAAGACTAATAATAGTAGTTTTCATGCACATCACACCTTGGCTGGATTCTACTTGGCTTCACCTCTTTAATATCCCATTTGGCCAATTCTTTGACTCCTTAAATAACAACTTTAAAGGTTGTACATAGTCACTATCTATTCAACCCTTTACAAACTATTATATTTAGTACATAAATACTTAACACATTTTATTAAAAATATTACCAGATCAAAAATTATCACTAATAATTCCAACTTCATCCAAGTACATTTTCATAACAACCACAAGGATATATCCTCTCAAAACTACTTAAACCAGATCTTTACATGGAACACTCAAAGGGGAAAAATATTCAACCCATCATTTCCAACTGAATGTATTATCAATCATATATAATGGTAGAACCTACTTCAAATTATTTAGTCTACTTCTATAGACTCTACATACGAATTCCTAGAAGCTCCATCATCCTTTACCACATGAATAATGGAAACATCTCTAATCACCAATCCTTCATTACATCATTTGGATGGATCTCACTAAATTTCATGGTAGAACTTCCTCTATATTTTCCACACAATAGGTGATGGAGGAAACTTGAATCATGTCCAATTCACAAGGAAACCCATTTAAACATTAAGATATTTATAATCAAAGTGCATTGCTAGGGATCTCCACAATTATTCTCATCAAGATTGGGCACTCAAAACTCCTTCCAAGAATCTAACTTACTCCTTCACATGTTAATATCTTGTATATTTATTCATTTATTGACAAAAAATACAACACCGATACAAATAAGGTTTAACAATCTCCCCCTTTTTATTTTTTTCAGTACCAAACTATAAAATTGGATGTTAATATGTTCCTCCAATTCATTATCCATTTAAATTTTATTCTCTATATTCTTTATTTAAAATAATTATAAAGAATATGAGAGTAGATGGTATCACTTAATCCTTAAGAAATGTTTCGCTAATCATTCCACTCCAAGTATACTTGATCCATGATTAGTGTATAAAACAAGAGTGTTATATTTAGACATCAAGGTTGTCTATCGGTCAGTAGATAATGATACCAACTCATGCACATTACCTTAACTCGTTCAAGGGTTGTTCAAATGTGGTAAAGGTGAAACTAAGTGACACTAATTGATAACTTCATTTATCTCTAGAATAAAAACCTGAGTTTCTTCCCTTATATCAACACACAAGTAAAAAACAATCAAGTACATGTATCAGTTTTTAGATTCTATGACCATCCTAGGAAATTCTAAATCTTATTTATTTTTCTTTTCATTGATTAATTTAAAATCACCCCCCACACACACTAATATAATTCCTTATTTTTTCATAATAAAGGATGAGATAATATGAATACATACCTTTTTGATGAATTTTTCAAGCACTTTCCATAAATTTCATATTTATAAGGAAATGAAAATTTATTGGAAGATTATCAATATAAACTCACCCTAAAGGGATGATATTCATTTATACTTAATCATGGTAGTATTTTTCTTCAGATTTTATTTTAAATTCAAAATAATAAATCACACCAAGATGGTGAATTCTTTAGATATGGAATAGTTATTCCATATTACTGAACTTCATTATTTCTCTATTTTAGAACTATAATTACCTTTGTTTGACTTTATTTTTATCACACAAACATATTACATATGATAGGTAATAGTGTGTACCTCCTTTGTCTAAACTAGTTTTACCTTTAGAATTTATCTCCAAGTCTGGATGAAATCTTCATGTTTACACAACTATTTTTCAAATACAAGTTTGGTTTGGGAATCCTACATTCTTTTCTTCCCTCCTTATGTGGGATCTTATTTTAAAAATCATCCATCAAGGCACATGCATCACTTGGTGATACTTTCATGTTCTTTAGGATTTATTCTTAGGCCAATGTGATTGTGAGAAAATCATTTCAATTGTGTCTATCCTATTTTCACCTCCCACACAACAATTAAAAATCTATTTGGTAATCATTTGTTTACAAGCTCACTTGAAATTAATATTATTCTTTATTTGGAATATTTTCATTTAATTTCGATATTTACTTCTCTTATGGTTACATTTCTCTTGATTTTTCTAAATCAGTAGGCCATATTTCCAAACATTCTTGATAAATGTTCTAGTAATTTTTAGTTCTTCCACATAGTTTATTAGGAGAGTTATTCACCAAGTAATTTATTTTAGTTTGGAATGATTTTCTATTCTACTCCAAATTTCTTCCTTTAATTCATACAACCCTAGATTATTTGTATGATTCCATGGTATGTCCCCTTCTTCCTTGGTATAAGTAGATGAAACAAATTGGTGTTTCATACTTCATTGACTTATTGGGATTGATTTATATTGAATTATTATTTTTCCTATCCCCTAAGAATGACTCACAATTTTTCTTCATAATCTTATTGGGATTATTTTGTTCAGCATGTTTCTATATATTACTTCCCAAGGCTATATTTCCTTAATCAGATACTATGGTATTATTTATCTATTTATTTTTTATTCTTGATTTGATGAATTAATCAAGAATTTATGACTCCTGTGACCACATATATTGCACATACCATATAAAATTTCATGTTTTTTAAATATTTTTGAAGTATACAGATTATTACATTTTACCTATGGTTGTTTCTTTGGTTTAGGATTTATCTCCCTTGATGTATGCTATCGTTTTCTTATATAGGATAAAAAATTATTCCAATAGTAAAATGATATATTCTTTAATTTTTTATAGTAAAAACAATAACCAACAAACCTTGGTTTCCTTATTTGGACAACATGCTGACCAGACTTTTCAAAATTGGTAGTTTACTATTATTTAGCATTTACATTAACTTATTAGGATTCATTTAGGGAACTGGATCTCATAAAAATTATTCTATAAACCCTTAACAAGATTATATGCTTCCCATAAATTTTATTTATCCATATTTATATATATTATAAATTTAAATCTACGTACTTTGAAGAAATAGATTTAGCACAAGCAATGAATTTTAAGATGGATGGTACCCTTTATTTTATAGTTACTTTAGACTGGAAATTAGATGATCTCAGAATTTTTTTATAACCAGATGGATGTATTTTATCTTAAGAATCATCCCTATTGGTTTATGTGGAAGTAGATTTATTTTCAACATGTTGTGAAGACATTGCTTTAGTTGTTTCCAAATTATTCAATTTCACTTTAAGAACCAAGTGTCTCATATTGGGAATATATTTATCATTCTCTATTTTATTCATTATATATTTCCATTCCTTCATCGTATCTTTATCTTTATCTTTATGGATTTTTCTCTTATCTTATAATAGATGGCTAGGATCTTTAATCCTATTTTCCTTGACCTCTAGCTAAACATTCTTAACATTAGTTACTTATTAAAATAAATGGTTCTTTTATCTAATCCCTTTATTTTCTTCTTCTCTCTCATGAATTTTAGTGATACATTTATTTTCAAAACTAAATAATATTTATTAAAGAACCTCATTCATGGTATTTAAGGATCCTACTTGTTTATAGAGATTTATACACATCAATATCCTTTATTTTATAATTTTATATAAATTTTTGGAATCTTATTCAAGCTAGGTGATCTCCTATTGTATGATTTTCATAGAGCCACAAATTAAGGTCTCTACTTCTCTAGGTAATTTTTTTGGGGCATAATTATATAGGCATAAGAATAATCATATACTTCATTACATGATTCTAAAAATATATGATATTCACCATAAGTACTTGTCTCGTCTATAGGATAGTTTTTACCACAACCTTTTTTTACCTCCTACTAATGTACTGATGTTGAACTACATGAATTTGAACTATTTTACATTTCCATGGTAGTCAATTCCACTAAAATATATTCTTCTTTCATGCCCAACCATTTTTCGTCAGGATTTTTTCATGGGGAAACTGAATTTTCTTCCTCTTTACTTAAGATTTATAGATTCTTGAAATGATTTTATTTAAGAGATAGATTATCAAAAGAAATATTATGATGATATCTAATTTTATTACCTTCTATTAGTAGAAAATAATTATTCCTTTATTTTTAAGATGATACCTTTTTCAAAAAAAAATTGTTGAAGTAGATGAATAGTGGGGGTGAATTTTCCTTTTAAAAATTTAAAGCAAAAAATTTGAAAATTGAAAATTAAAAATTTTTTAGTTAATAAATTTATAACACAATAAAGAGATAATTGATAAATATGATATGAATTAATAAATTGAGTGTGAATAATTAAAATGGTTGTATTTAATTTATGAAATTATGCATAATGAGATGTAATGATGCAATGATTAAAATAAATGAGAGTGAAAACATAGTTTGATCAGGAGTTCAACAAAATCTTTGTGTGAGACCCTATGTATCCACCCCTCAATTTGAGAGGCTTATATTATTACTCCCTTAATCTTGGTGATGATCAAGAATTATAACTCTTATAATTATGGTTTATGATCACCCTCTTGAGCTTCATTAATGGCCAAGGAACCCATCCCTCATGTTTGAGATATTTAGAATCCATTTAAGAAGGTGATAATAGTTGAGAGATTTTATTTGGAAACACCCATTAAAAATATTATCCCTAATCTCTAAAAAATATGTTTAAAATTTTGGTTGATTTATTGATAGATTATATAGGAGAATAGCCTTTTAGATTGAAGGAGAGATTGATTAGGCTCTTTGATAGGATCTTCTAGATATTCACTTTGATTCAAGGATAAAATATGTGTCTTTGTTAAATGATATATATTATAAGATTACAAGGAACCTATTTTTAGGATTAAAAAATTGTGGGATGATTTTGTAAAATTTTAAGGGTATTAAATCTGGAGAAGATTTATTTAATGGTATTTTTACCCATAATAAATTTTATCCCAAAACTATTTTCTTGATGGCACTGGATACCTAGTTCACCTCACGATCTAGTTAGTGGGTCACCTAGAGTTAGTATCTATTATAAAACAACCTCCATCTATCAAATATTGTCCAATAGTGGTGCAGTTTCCTTCTGTAAGAAAGGATTACTTGTGGAATTTCCACCAACTGGTCGGTGTACCTCAACGAGTTGGCTAGTGGATCTCTTCTATAACTAAGGTATTTCCCACATGGAATTGGCTGCTCAATTCCCTACACTGGATATATGGTGCCTGCTTCATGGGTCCATCTTCAAGTGTATCCTACCAATATTCCTTCTAAATCCTTTGATATAACTTCCAACATTATTCCATGTTCTTAAGATATGACAAATGATATGTACAAACCTTCAACAATATCAACATATCGCCTTTAAATTGAATTCAATGACATGACTTAAAGTTATATTAAAAGGTATGAAATTCAATAAAATTAAAACATTAGATATAATGGAGAGTTATTGTGATCATTAAAACAATATAAGAGAAAGAGGTATAATAATCTCCTCTATTTTGATGATCAAAAACACTTAACATAAAAAGATATATCAAGTACAAATCAAGAGTGAAATTTTTACCAATTAAATTCAAGATATAATATATTCAAAGTGATTAAGGAGTAAATAACTCAAGCATGTCATTAACAATAAAAAAATATTTAACATAGATTTCAATAAATCCCCCTTATTAAAAAAATTAATCACTAATATAACTAAATTAAATTTGAAGACATTTCCCCCATTAAAAACACTAAATTTTATAAATTTCATGAAAATTATCCCCCTTTGTGATGAAATTGCACTTCTCCCCCTTTATGATTATAAAAAATCAAAAATAAGAAGAGGAATGAGAAACTTAATAGTGATTTGAAAATAAATTTCAAGATATAGATGAGAAAATAAAAAGATTTTGAATACACCTCTTAACTTCCAAACTCATTATAGAGATAGAAATAGAAGAATAAAATAGAAAGAGAATAAGAAAAAGAAAATATAGGAATAAAAGAAAAAAGAAGAAGAAAAATAAAAGAGAGGAATAAAATTTAAATATGAAATAAATAAAGAAAGAAAATAATAAAAGAAGAATAAGAAATAAAGGATGGAAGAAAAATATAAGAAAAAAATTGTTATGTACCATTGTCATGGAACTACATTCCTAAAGGAATGGTTTTACCCCAATTGATTTATTTCTTCATTTTAAAGATATTGAATAATTTCCTTTTATGTAAAGTATACTTTGGAAGATTAATTTGATTTTAATTTTTTCAAATAAAACTCAAAAATATTTTTATGGAGACAAATGTGTATATATATATATTACATGACATTAATATTATTTTAAGAGAGATAAAAAACATTTGAAAAATATTATATGTATAAATTTTTGTATGTGTTTTAAAAACAAATATATTTTAAAAAATAGTATTATTATTATTATAAAATGTTTCTTATTTTAGAAAATAATACATTGAAAATTTGAAAATAATAGAAATAGGTTTTTTTAAAAAACTAATTCGAAAAAAAAATATCTCTCTTAAGAAAAATTTCAAAATTAAAGAGTTAGGATCCCCCTTAAATGATATCATAAGTGAGATAAATGGATCATGTCCTATATATAAGAAAAATATAAAATGGAATTTCAAGATTTTAAAAATATTTGAAATAAGATCAAGTTTTTAAAAGATTACTTAATATAGACAAGGAAAAATGTAATGTGTCACAAGAGAACCATTCCTAATTCACCTTCAATGAAGTTGAGATGATCAAGTGTGTAATATCCCGGAATTTGTATATAAATGTTTTTTAATTATAAGGAATTATTTCAAGACCGCAAAATTTGACAGCACGTGATTCTGAAGCCCAGAGTGCCCGGAATTATCCATCGAAAAATGTTAAGATTTAAATAGCGCACATGAGCAGTTTTACTGAAAAAGTGGAATAGCTATAAAATGGGTGCCCGAATTAGAAATCTAAGGGAACCATTGTGTTTAGGATGGCAGGTTTACCCTATGCACGACTTAATTTTAGTCGGCACATGCCTCCAGTGAGAAAACCCAAAAATGGCATAACCATAAATAAAATAATTAAATAAGATTGATTTATTTTTAAATTCTTGTAACTCAAGAAAGGTGAATCAGATTAAAAATTTGAGACCACTGCTGGGCTCAATAGGGTATGCTTTCCTTAGGCAGATCCGAACATTGGCTAGCGTGGGCCAATAGTGGAAGTTAGTTTTTAGTTGTAAATAAAATTATTGAGTAACAATTATTTAATTGTCAAATTCTTTTAACTCATAAATGGTAACTAATATTGAAAATACGAGAGTAAATTTAAGCTCTTAAGGGTGTGTTCCCCTTAGGTGTATCCTAACCTCGACTAGCATGGGTTGATGGTTAGTGTTAATTTTTTTATGAACTTTTTTTAAGGTACGTTCAATAAACGTGCAAGCTGGATTTTCTATCTTTTGAATTAGTGCTCGGATCGAAAATATGATGGAACCGTTGAATTTGGAATGCTAGGATTCACCTATAAATGAATTAACTTTGGTTAGAAAGGGCCGAGTAGAAATGTTATTTTTTTGAATTTTTGAGAAAAATAATAAAATATTTTAAAAAATATATTTTATTTCTTTTCTCACCATTGAGTGGCGGACGGAAACGCTGCGGTGCAGTGACGAGGTGACGACAAGACGCATTAATGAAGGATCAATAATGGCTCTTTTGAAACTGCAAAGCTATTATATAAATGACTCATTTAATGTGGCTCATTAAATATGGCTCATTTAATGAGAATCATTAATGGGCGCAACATCGCTACACTGATTATTTTCTTTTAAATAATTCAGTGTGTTGGAGTTTGAGGATTTAAAACTGCAGGGATTCTCTAACAAACCTCTAGGGAACTTCCTCCCCAATGAAGAATGAAGAACTACCAGTAGTTTCCCTCTCCAATGAAGAAAAAAGAACAAAGCAACGGACTTTGGAGGATCAGATCCAGAGGTTGACAAATGAAAACGCGAATCACATCCCTCGTAATCAACGGATCCAAAGAATCTAGGTAGGGGGGTTTATGCATTCTGTGTGATTTATTCTCTTTCCCCATTCTTCATCCTAAAACAACAAATGTATATCAACCGATGAACGGGTTGATCCGCGGGTCGAATGTTCTTGTGGGAGGGTGTTTCACTTGGGGTTTTTCATGGGATTTATTAATAACATGTTGGAAATAAAATCCTTGAACTCTACCTATTTTAAAACTTCTAACCTGGAGGGTGCGAGCTGAAAAAACAAGGCATGAATCCCTCTGCAGTGTGTGTTCTTCATGGATAAATTTTGAAGTGATGGTTGGGGAAGTTTGGGGTTGTCACAATGATGACGGTGCCCTACAGAACCCCTAGGCGTAAGAGGTTCAAGAAATGAACCACCAGAGCAACTCTGGGGGCCCGTCGAAGGTCCCACCGGTGGCCTGCAGCATCCGGCGGTGGCTGGAGGTGGCCCCCGGTGATGGTCACAGGCGAAGAGTGGCGGCAGAAGGCTGTGGCTGGCTGGCCGCGGTGGCAGGGAGGTGCGGCGCTCGTCGATGCTACATAGAAGAGTGGCCCACCCTGGTCCGCTCGGGTGCACTGGCGGCACACGATTCGTCAACTGCGTGTGGGATGAAATGGTTGGCTACTTGGTTGGCCATGATGGATGAACGGGTGGTGCCAGCTGGCACTGCTGGCTGGAGAACTAGACATAGCTGATCCGTGTCCAGGATGGAGAACCCGCCCACTCTGTGGGTCGGGTTTCTGCAGGTGGGTCGTGCCCCACCTGGTGGGTCAGGCCAACCACGGGTAGGACCTGTGGCACCAGCCCGAACCCACCACCAGGTCAGAATTGTGGGCCCAACGGGCTGGCTAGGCCAGACCCATATCGGACCCACGTCGGACCCCCAGATCGGGTCGGGTCGGGTCGGTCCGACCGGATCGGATTGGACCCGGACTCAGCCGAACTCATTTCACTAAAATTCCAATAACTATCAGACCGAGCATCCGATTGATGCACCATCTATGGAATAGGGACCCTTGCGATGATTTGGTCCTTCTGAGTTACTCTACGAGAGTTTTGGCAGAAGTTTTCATAAGGCTCTGTTGGATCAGACTTGAATCCAACCAGGTCCTTTTTACTAAATTTACAATAACTTAAAGATTGGGCATCTGATCGATGCGCCGTCTGTTTCATTGGGACCATTATGATGAGACTGTCCTTTGGGGTTACTCTATGTGGGAATTTGGGTAGTTTATGTATAACTGATTGCTTTAGAATTGGTTTTTCCTAGAATCAAGTGTGCTAAGTGTGGGAATCCAGTGGATGTCTGTGACCAGAAGAAAGTATAGAGATCCTCTATGGGTCAGCACCTAGAGATCCTTTGTGGGTCACCACCTAGAGATCCTCTATGGGTTAGAACCTAGAGATCCTCTGAGTGGGTCAGCACCTAGAGATCCTCTGAGTGGGTCATCACCAAGTGATCATATGAGTGGGTTAGCACCTAGAGATCCTCTGTGGGTCACCACCTAGCGATCCTCTGTGGGTTAGAACCTAATGATCCTCTATGGGTTAGTACCTAGCGATAATCTATGGCTTAGTACCTAGAGATCTTGTTCAGATCAGCAGTAGAGTCTCTCGACAGAATAATATGATCTAGATTTAAGACTAATCATCTTCACTTATGTGCTTAAGTTATACCTTGTGTGAGCTGTGTCTTTTACTTTATGCTATTTGGTTGAGGTCTTTCTTGGTGTTTTTACCTTTGGGTTATTTTTCTTTGTGTTTTTTTCCTTCACGGATCACCGAGAGACCGTAGGGGGTCTCAGGGTCCCTGTTGAGTATTTTTATACTCACCCATGTGCGGGCTTCACCCACACATGTTGTGTCTGGTGAAGATGGTCAATGTTATGATAGAGTGCTCAAGGGGATAGGACTGATGGATGCTACAATGGTGGAATTGGTGGCCTAGGACTAGGTGGGGCCCAGTAGGACTAGGCGGGCAGGAAATACTACTTTGGATTCCAGTAGCTTCACTACTCTCGTGATCAGGAGGGGTTTTCCATGGATGGCCATCATAGTTTCCTTTTGTACTTTATTTTCTTTAGTTCCCAGTTGGGTTTGTATTCTAGACCACTTACTTTAACTTGTACTTACACTCAACCTTGTTTTAGTGGTATACTTCTTTCCCCCTTTCAGTTTGTTGGGATGTGGTTGGACATGTGTGTGTACAGGTGTAAAGACAATGCCTTCCTTTTTTGGGTTATGCCTTTCCGGTGCTAGTCACCAGCCCCTAGCCTATGGAAGGTAGGATTGGGGTAGTCATGGCATGGGCCCTAGGGGATGGGTCATGAAAAAGTGGTATCAGAGGGTGGTTGGTTCTACCAGAAGAACTAAGAGTATGTATTTTCAATGGGGGAAATAGTGTTAAGTGTCTTGAGTTCAGATTTTAGTCCAGGGAGTCTAGTGTTGGTGAGGCAGCCGATGTATCCACACACTAGGACCCTAAATTCTATTTTCCAACTCGGTACACGAAAACACTAGTTTCATGTGTTTTGGAAAATATTTTTCTCTTGATTTCTTTTGAGTCAGCTCACAAGGTATAACTTATTGATGGTGGTTCATCTTGATTCTCTTTCAAGATGCCTCCATGCAGACAGCCATCCAGGATTTCAGTGCTTGACCATGAGGATGGTCCATAGAGTGATGAGGCTTCAGTACATGGACTGTTTCCCGAGATGGTACCTTCGGGTAGTGTCCCATCGATACCATTTCCTGTTGTTCATCATTTACTATCGGCACTATTGGTAGTGGACACATGTAGGCTCAGTTCCTTACATGAGTTTCAGTGACAGGTCTCCCTCAAGTTCTGAGGTGAGCCCGACTCACAAGCATCTAAGGACTATCTTGAGGTGGTGACTGAGTTTCCATCTATCCAGGGCACCATTAGATCATATGGAGGTCCTGGAATTGATAATTCTACGTGGCTCAGTAGGGAAATGGTAGGGTTTATAATACCCCTATCTTATGATGAGGTGACTTTTCCATGGACAGATCTTGAGAACCTTTCTTGGAGAAGAGGTCTCTTGCCATAAAAAGATAAGGGGTATGTATTCCAAAGAGCTTCTACAGCTTCAGTAGGATGACATGTCGGTAGATGAGTATTATTCAAGGCGTACTAACCGTTCTAGGTACTTGATGAATATGATACGAACTGTTCTTCAGGGCTCGGACCTCTAAGTGAGATGAATTTAGACACATCCGAGCCAGCACTATTCCTCTATTCCTTCCTATTTATGTTAGGGTTCTAGAGAGAACCTTTGTGGTTAAAAATTATTTGGTTGAGCAGATACAGCTAGTGAATTTCAGCTATGGTAAAGTAGGAAAATGACATCAGCCTCAGAGACTTAGATGTGTAAAATTTTTTGGGAAGAATAAGTGATAGGGATAGATTAATCTACAGGGAAGCAGATGTGGAAGAGGAGCTAGGAGAGCAGTAGGAGGTGGTATACATTTCGACATGTTACAACCAGCACCCCAATGTGGTCTCCACCAGGCTCAGGGAGCTGGAGGATAGGGGAAGGGAGTAGCTACATGTGGTCAAGGAGTATAACCCAAGGTCTCCAAGAATGATTTGAGGTACGGTTTTTGTCTACTACTAGATGTTGTATTAATATACATAGGTACTAATCATTCCTTCTTTTCACGAATCTTGTTCAAGAACTAGAGTTTCCGGTTAAACCATTGATTTGATCCTTATGTCTGGAGATACCTATGGGAGGATACTCGATAATCACACTTATACTGATGGTGTGATCTGACCCTTGAGGTGATAGTTTTGGTTGGAACCTCTTGGTGGAAGCGTCGAGGCCTTACGATGTTAGTTTGGGTATGGACTAGTCATCCACAATTCATGCTTAGATTTACTATTTTATGCAAAAGGATGTTGTATATCTGCAGCATTGGAATGGATTCTTCCTTGGTCAGCAAAAAAGGAAATCTAGGTAGCACGGGTTAAACTCATACATAGAAGAGTGCAGTCGATCACTCTTGAGTCGGTCATCCTTACCCTCGTGGTAGTGGGTGTTTTGAGTTTTCAGTTTCCAACAGTAGTGGCGGAGTGCGGGAACATCCTTTCCAAAGATGTTTCCAAGATTACCTTCCCATAGGGGGAGGGACTTATGTATCATTCTACACCCCAAGATGGCACTGATATCAACATCATTATATCGAAGGACTTTTGTAGAGCTTCGCAAGTCGGGGCATAGTTTGAGGGATTGTAGAGAAAGGGAGAGTAAGGGATTAATAAGACCCAGTGTTTGAGGTTATGTGTGGACTACCGGTACCTTAACCAAGGGGTCATGGAGAGCGAGTACCAACTATAAAAGGGTCGATGGTAACATCAATCAGTTAAAGGAGGTAGCCTTTCGTGTGGATGGAAAGGGGCCCGTAGGCTTTTCCTTAGTTGTGAAAATGGAAATGGTTGGAGTTCCTCCAGGATTATGACCTTGAGATAGTATATACACTTGGGAAGGGGGATGTGGTAGCAGATGCACTCAGCAAGAGTTCTGGTTTACATCTTCTGAGTGAGGCGATGGAGTACCTAGTCGCGATACCAATATCCTTCTTGGATGATGATGAAGCAGTTTACCTCCAGTCTATAACTGTCACTCCACCACTCCTTCAGTAAGTTAGGGAGGCACAACTTATGGATGTTTACTACGATAACCGACGTGCTCAGATATCCTCATGATAGGCTCCTGATGGATTTTCAATAGGTGGGGATCATGTCATCCTTTTCAAAGTACACACCATGGTACCAGTGATGTTATTGGAGGAGGTGTCGAGGGAATTCCATACATCCCCTTTGGTAGTAAATCCTGGTGTGGTGAAGATGTACTAGGACCTCCTATTTCAGTAATAGTTTCTAGGGATAAAGAAAGCGGTGGCAGAGTTCATTTCACGATGCCTCACTTGTCAGCAAGTGAAAGCTGAGAATCAGGTTCTAGCATGCTTGAGCATAGCTTTTACCCCCCAGACAGATGGTCAGACGGAGCGGACCATACAGACCTTATAGGACATGCTTCATTCTTATGTCCTAAATTTTTTTCATAGTTATGAGGACCACCCACCACTGGAGGAGTTTGCATATAGCAATGGCTATCACTCCACCGTTGGCATGGAACTATTTGAGGCCTTGTACGGGCATCCATGCAGATCACCTCTATGCTGGACAGACTAAGGGGAGTCACCACTCATGGGTCCAGAGTTGGTACGGGCTACCACTGAGATGGTTTGGATCATCTAGGAGTGGATGAGGGATACACAGAGTAGACATAAGTCTTATTCCAACAGGAGATGGGGACCCTTAGACTTCGAGGAGGGAGACCATGTTTTCTTTCAGGTCTTACCCCAATAGGGATTGTGGAGATTTAGACAGGGTGGAAAGCAATCTCCAAGATTTGTTTGACCTTTTTTAGATCCTCAGCAGAGTGGGTGAGGTTTTATACCATCTGGCTCTTCCCCCATAGATGCACCAGGTGCATGATGTTTTTCACGTGTCGCAGCTGAGGAGATACGTGCATGATCCATCGCACGTCATCGACCAGGGAGATATGGACATTGATGATGGGGTGATGTTTGTGGAGTTCTTAGTGGAGATAGAGTATCGATAGGAGCAGGTCCATCATGTATGTTCAATCCCTCTGGTGCGCATTTGATGGAAGGATGAGAATATCCTGGAGATCACAAGGGAGCGAGAGGCTCAGATTCATGCTCAGTTCCCCCACTTGTTTAATTTGCCTTTGTTTTGGGTTTCGGGGATGTAAATCCCTAAGGTGGGGAGAATTTAATTTCCTAGAATTTCCATATAATATTTTTTAATTATATAGAATTATTTTGAGACCACTAAATTTGACGGCACGTGATTCTGAGGACCGGAGTGCCCAGAATGATCCATCAAAATATGCTAAGCTTTAAATAGCGTGCATGAGCAGTTTTCCTAAAAAAGGTGGAATACCTCTTAAAAAGGTGTTTAGATCTTAAATCTGAGGGCATTGTTGCATTCAGGATGGTGGGTTTACCCTAGGAATGACTTAATTTTAGTCGGTGCAGGCCTCCAATGAGAAAATCAAAAAATAAAATAACCATAAATAAAATAATTAAATAAGATTATTTTATTTGTCATATGCTTATAACTCATGAACGGTGACTCAGATTAGAAATATTAGACCACCACTGAGCTCGTGAGGGTATGCTTTCCTTAGGCATATCCTAACATTGGCCGGCACGGGCCAATAGTGGAAGTTAGTTTTTGGCGGTAAATAAAATAATTAATTAACAATTCTCCAAGATTTGTTGGACCTTTTTCAGATCCTCATTAGAGTGGGTGAGGTGTTATACCATCTGGATCTTCCCCCATAGATGCACCAGGTGCACGATGTTTTTCACGTGTCGCAGCTGAGGAGATACGTGCATGATCCATCACACATCATCAACCAGTGCGATCTGGACATTGATGATGGGGTGAAGGTTGTGGAGTTCTCAGTGGAGATAGAGGATTGATAGGAGCAGGTCATTCATGGATGTTCAATCCCTCTAGTGCGCATTTTATGGAAGCATGATAATCTCCCAGAGATCACAAGGGAGCGGGAGTCTCAGATTCATGCTTAGTACCCCCACTTGTTTAATTTGCCTTTGTTTTTGGTTTTGGGGATGTAAATCCATAAGGTGGGGAGAATTTAATTTCCTATAATTTCCATATAATTTTTTTTAATTATATAGAATTATTTTGAGACCACTAAATTTTACGGCACGTGATTCTGAGGACCAGAGTTCCCGGAATGATCCATCAAAATATGCTAAGCTTTAAATAGCGTGCATGAGCAGTTTTCCTAAAAAAATTGGAATACCTATTAAACAAGTGCCTGGATCTTAAATCTAAGGGCACTTTTACATTCAGGATGGTGGGTTTACCCTAGGAATGACTTAATTTTAGTCGGCGTAGGCCTCTAGTGAGAAAACCCAAAAATGGAATAACCATAAATAAAATAATTAAATAAGATTATTTTATTTTTCATATGCTTATAACTCACGAACGGTGACTCAGATTAGAAATATGATACCACCACTAAGCTCATGAGGGTATGCTTTCCTTAGGAATATCCTAACATTGGTCAGCACGGGCCAATAGTGGAAGTTAGTTTTTGGCGGTAAATAAAATAATTAAGTAACAATTATTTTATTTTCAAATCCTTATAACTCCTAAATGGTAACTCATATTGGAAATCCAAGAGTACCATTGAGCTCGTGAGAGTGTTTCTCCTCTTAGGCAGAGCCTAACCTCGACTGGAATGGGTCGAGGGTGACTGTTAATTTTTTCTGAACTTTTTTTAAGGTACGTTCAGTAAATGTGCAAACGGGACTTTCTATCTTTTGAGCCAATGCTTGGATCGAAAATCTGAGGGCACCGTTGAATTCAGAATTCCATGATTTTACTAGAAATGACTTAACTTCAGCCATCAAGTGACAAGTGGAAATGTTATTTTTTGTACTTTTTGAGAAAAATAATAAAATATTTTAAAAAATATATTTCTTTTGTTTTCTCACCATTGAGTGGCAGACGGCGACACTGCGGTGTAGCAACGAGGTGGCGAAAAGGCGCATTAATGGAAGGTCAATAATGGCTCCTTTGAAACTGCAATGTTTTTATCTAAATGACTTATTTAATGTGTATCATTAAATATGGCTCATTTAATGAGAATCATTAATGGGTGCAGTGTCGCTACACTGATTATTTTCTTTTAAATAATCTAGTGTGTTGGAGTTTGAGGATTTAAAACTATGGGGATTCTCTAATGAACCTCTGGTGGACTTCCTCCCCAATGAATAATGACGAACCTCCAGTGGTTTCCCTCTCCAATGAAGAATAAAGAACAAAGCAACAGACATTGGAGGATCGGATCTAGAGGTTGACAAACGACGATACGAATTGCATCCTTCGTCATCAGTGGATCCAATGAATCCAGGTATGGGGGTTTATGCATTCTATGTGATTTGTGCTCTTTCCCTATTCTTCTTCCTAAAACAATGAATGCAGATCAACAGGACAAACGGGTTGATCCACAGGTGGGATGTTCTTGCAGGAGGGTGTTTCACTTAGGATTTTTCACAGGATTTATTAATAACATCTTGGAACTGAAATCCTCAAACTATCCCTGTTTTAAAACTTCTAACGCAGAGGGTGCAGGCCGAACGAACAAGGCCCAAATTCCTCTACCATGTGCGTTCTTCATGGATAAATTTTGAAGTGACGACAAGGAAAGTTTGAGATCGTCGAAGTGATGGAGGCACCCTATGGAACTCGTAAGCGTAAGTGGTTCATAAAATGGACCACCGGAGTAACTTTGGTGGCCCATCTAAGGTCCTGTCAGTGCACCGGTGGCCGGCGGCGGCTGGTGACGACCACGGGCAGAGGGCGGTGGCGCCCCCATTGATGCGCCGCGGCTAGCTGGCCATGGTGGCAGGGAGGCACGGAGCCCATTGACGCCACATGGCGGAGCGGACCGCCCCGGGCTACTCGGGTGCACTGGTGTTACGTAGTCCATCGACCGCGTGTAGGAAGAAATGATCGGACGTTCGGGACGAACAAGTAGTGTTAGCTAGCGTCGCTGGCTGGAGAACCGAACGTGACCAAGCCACTTCCGGGATGGAGAACCGGCCTTCTCTATAGGCTGGGTCTCTGTAGGTGGGTTGTGCCCCACCTGGCAGGTCGGGCAACCGCGGGCCGGACTCACACAGTTGGGTCGGGCCAACCACGGGCCGGACCCATGCTGTCGGGCCGGACCCGGACCGCAGGGCCGGACCCGTGCTGTCAGGCCAGAACCGCACCACTGGGCCTGACCCACGCTGTCAATCCAGACCCACACCATCAGGCCAGACCTGAGGGCTCAACGGGCCAGTTAGGCCGGACCCATACCGAACCCACACTGAACCCCCAGACCGAGTCTGATCAAACCCGAACCCGACCGACCCCGTTTCACTCAAACACCAATAACTATCAAATCGGTTGTCCGATTGATGCACCATATACATCACAAGGACCCTTGCGATGAGGCGGTCCTATGAGATTTTTAGAAGAAGTTGGTGTATGGCCTGGTTAGATCAGACTCAAATCCAACCAAGTCCTTTTTACTAAATTGCCAATAACTTACAGACCATGTGTCTGATCGATGTGTTGTCTATTTCATTGGGACCCTTACGAAGAGATGACCCTTTGGGGTAACTCTATATGGGACTTCGTGGTAGTTTAGGTATGACTGATGGTTTGACGATCAGTTTCTCCCAGAATCAAGCATAATAAGTTCGGGAATCCAGTGGTTGGCTATAACGTGAAGAAATTATAGAGATCCTCAATGGGTTAGAACCTAGTGATCCTCTATGGGTTAGCACCTATAAATCATCTGTGGGTTAGTACCTAGCGATCCTCTAAGTGGGTCAGCACCTAGCGATCCTCTAAGTGGGTTGGTGATTAGTCACTGAAAGTGGCTAATATTAATTTTTAATATCTTTATATTCATTGTTCCAAAGTCCATAAACATTTTTTTTAGTGCATTACATAAATAGAACTTCATTTCTCATCAAAAATGCAATTAATGTTTAAAATGAAAATTTGGGCCCAATCTTTCATTTGTTTGTTGACAATATTATATTAATTTTCTGAATTTAAAATTTTGGGATATGATTTATCACTTTGTTTGGAACATTTTATCTTTTAGGTCCACTAGATTAATCCCAAAGGAAGATGGAGAATTTTGCGCCTGAAGGCAGAAACTTGCTGGAAAACGCATAATGGGCCTAAAGCCCATCAAACAAATGTGGGGCCCAGAAACCAAGCCCAATGAAGCTCAAATTTATACAGTAGAAAGATAAAAATATGAGGATCATTTTATTCAACTGTGGTTGGAGATAATTCTGATGTTTTCATGAGGATAAAGGGATATTAAGTTGAGATTTAAATGGTGGACTCGACATTAATGCACAGAAATCTGTCCCACCATTTCGACCATAACTTCCAAACGGATGAGCCAAATTTCCTGAAATTTTGAGGGATTCTAGAAGACACATGGAAGAAGTTATTACTATTATACAACACCTCCTTATTCGGCCTTCTTAAATTTCTAATTCACATGTCAATATGGTGGATGAATCTGGACAGTTTTCCGGGTCAAATTCAAAACATCAATTTCCTTTTGATTATTCACCCTCCATTTGACTCTATTAATTGTTGGGGGGTGAATTAATTGTTGGGGGATGTACCTAAGGCTCCTAATATGCCTATATAAGGAGATATTGGTGAAGTTAATAAGCGCGGATATTTTTCATATCATCTTTTGTTGCTTGTTTCATTGTAAGGTTATGCTTCCAAATTTCCTTTGTAATGTTTTCCATTTCCATGTAAGTTCCTTTTTTGTATCTTTATGTTCTTAATAAACTTCATTCACTTCAATATTTTCCATTTCTTTTATTAAAACTTTATTATCACAAAGCACAGTGATATCTCTGTGTTGTTGTGAATTAGTTCACACATAGGTGTGAATTTCATTCACACACACGGAGGAGTGCTCGTTATTTCCGCGGTTTTAATTTTTTCAATCCAATTCTTGTTAGGCATCTTCCGCCCACCATTGAGATTATACCATCAATGGAGGGATAAACCCTTAATGGGATGATCTTAGGAGGATGCAAAGGCTGGATTGAATGTTATTTTATGAACGAATTGTTGTTAATTGGATAATTAATTTAAGACATCCATTCTTCAATTATTTCTACTCTTCATCTTTACTGTGTTTGAGCAAACTAAATTAAATTACTAAATGACCATATACCTCGGGGAGATCATGAATTTGGTTCTCTAAGTGTATACGGGATTAGTAATTGTGTTTAGTAAGCACCAAACCAGAAAATGATGAATGTAATGTTATTTTTGAAGAATGGATTCATAAAATATTAATAAAACCAAAATTGTCTAATGAAGTAAAATTCATTCAATCCACCCCAAGCATAATCCTAAGATCAACCCATTTCCATTTAATTGATTTCACTTAGGTTTATTAGTGTTCTTTAAAAACAATCCAAAATCAAACCCAAAGTCAGCTACTTCATAACCCATCCTTCACACAATCATAGCGTCTCAAGGTTACTTCTTCGGTCCCTGTGGATTCGACCCCTACATGTACTACATCGATCGCTTTTACCAGTAGGGTAAATTTGGGTGAAACCAAATTTTGGTGCCATTTTCGGGGACCAAGTAAGTCCCTTAGACCAAAAACCTTCTTTTCTTACCCCCATTCTTCTATTCTCATCCCAATTCTCTTATCTTTTCCCTTTCTCGCTTTTTTTCTTTTGGCGCATGTCTGCCTACACCCGCGATAACTCAAACAGATTAGTTAGGGTGGATACTCCTAGGGCTGGGGAGTCAAGCACTAAAAGAGGTCTATTTCCTTTAGATCCAAATATTCCTAAGACTCCAAATTCAGACGTTGAGTTCGATACAATGGAGAATCTCCCACAAAACCAAATCATAAACCGAGGAGGGAACCAAAATAACAGGCAAGACCCTAACTTGGGAATTGTTGCAGACCCGATCATGAATGACTACCTCACACCAACCTGGACCAATGCAACCTCATGCATTAGGCATGATACATAGGATATGCCCAATATGTTTTCAAACCCCATGTCCTGAACCACCTTCCAACCTTTCATGGGATGGAGTCTGAGATGCCTTACCTTCATGTTAAAGAATTTAATGACATTGTCGAAACCATGTGCCCACCAAATCAAATTGAATCTGCTAAAATGAGACTTTTCCCTTTTTCCCTTAAGGACCGAGCAAAGAATTGGTTAAACAATTTGAGACCAGCATCCATTCACTCTTGGGACCAACTTCAACGAGAATTTTATAGAAAATACTTCCCCCATCACAAAACAATTGCACTTAAAAAGAGCATACAAAACTTTTTTGAAAGAGAGGGAGAAACATTCTATGAAACATGGGAAAGTTTCAAGGACACATTAAACATGGTACCGCACCATGGTTTCTTAATCCCAGAACAAGTGAGAATTTTATATGAAGGGTTGGGTCCCGGAAATAAACAATTCATTGATATGATGTGTAATGGAACCTTCAAAAACAAAGCCCCAAATGATGCTTACGAGTATCTAGAAAATCTTGCTGAAAAAAAAACCAAACATGGGGAACATCACCATACTATGAGAAGCCACCAAAATTTGGTGGAATGTATAATCTTGGAGAAGAAGAAAACCTTAGAGCAAAACTTGCTGCACTCATGAGGAAAGTTGAGGAGATTGATCTTAGGAAGGTCCACAAAACCCAACCTGTTGAGCTTGTTTGTACAATTTGTGACAAGAATGACCACAAGACTGATAATTTCCCAACCATTCCTTCCATCAAGGATGTTCTTTTAGGAGGAACACCAGAAGAATTTAATGCAATGAACTTTCAAAAGCCACAATTCACGAACACCTTCAATCCAAGGTATAATGACCATCCGGGCTTTCGTTGGAAGGACAATCAACAACCAACACAACAACAATGTATCAACCCATACCCTCAATAAAACTTTCAACCTCATAATCAGTTCCAACCACAACCGGTCCAATTCCAACATCCTCGTGTCCAATATCAACAACCTATCCAACAACTCATTCAACAACCTATCCAACAACCAAAGTATCCTCCTGGGATAAACCCAAAAGCTCAAGCACCAACCCAAAATGTTCCACAAAGCCTACTAGAAAAACTGTGAAAACAAATGGACAAAATGAACTCAGAATTCTCATCCATTAAACAAGAACTTCAAACCATAAAAACTGGAAAGGCACCCATGCCCACATAGGCCATTCCACAACAAACATCAAGGGGAGAGACAAGTTTCACTCAAACAACTCACGAACAACTAAAGGCTGTAACAGTTTTAAGAAGTGGGAAATCAATTGAAAAACCTGAATAGATAAGTCAGAAACCATGTGAAGCTTCAAACTCTAATGAAAATTCAAATGAACTACAAGATCAAACTGAAGAAACTGATAATAATGTGAATGAAACAACACTTCAACAAAAAAACTCCACAATCTGCACCATTTCCTCAATGCATGAGGGGGAAAACCAAGCCTGAATTGAGTGAAACATTGAGGGAAATCTTCTCACAATTCAATTTGAACATTACCCTTCTCGATGCCATCCAAACCATACCTTCCTACTCAAAATACCTTAAGGACTTTTTCACTTTTAAAAGAAAAGTTTCACATAAAAACCAAGTCCTTTTGGCTGCTAATGTGAGTACCACCATTCAAGGGACCATTCCTCCTAAGATGAAAGACCCAGGATGCCCTTACATAAATGTTGAACTAGGAGATAACAAAGTTGTCAAAGCCTTGTGTGATCTAGGTGCTAGTGTGAACCTCATTCCTTATGCCATGTACTATCAGTTAGGTCTCTAAGAACTCCAACCCACATCTGTCACTCTTCAACTTGCTGATCGTAGTGTTCGAGTTCCAAAGGGGATCTTAAAAGATGTTTTGGTGAAAGTTGAAAATTTCATTTACCCAGCTTAATTCATTGTTCTAGACAATCACCCAAGCTTAGGACCTAGGGAGCAAACCCCAATCATACTTGGTCGTCCCTTCCTTGCAACAATCAACTCTGTAATCCGAGTTCGAAATGGGAACATGACCATCACCTTTGGGAACATGAGTCTAGACTTGAACATCTACAATGAAAACTCTCAAATTGGGGATGATGAAGAGATCCATGAGGTTAATTGGATTGGTAGTGTTGATAATTAACTCAATGAACATCAAGGAGTTACCGAAGGATGGTTAAGTCAATAATAGATTGATTTTCTTTATTCACATGAGGGAAATTTTCCTCCTTGGATTGAATCTCTTTCAGACAGCTCTATTGATGAATTTATAGAATCACCAATCAATGATACCATGGTTTAAATCAATAAAATTGAGTCTGTATCCATTCATGACACTACTCTGGAAAATTTAGTGGATGAAAATTCTGTTCACAAGGAACCAATTTTGTCAAAAAATCTGAACAAAGAAACTAAGTTCAATACAAAGTCTCATCCATTCTTGGAAAGTCATGACCAATCTGATCTTGAATTTAAAGTCTTACCTTCATCACTAAAGTATGCTTTCTTAGGGGACAATCAATCCTTTCCTGTTGTCATTTCTTCCACCCTTGAAGCCGATCATGAGAGGATGCTTCTAGATGTTCTTAGGAGACACAAGAAAGACATTGGATGGACCCTATCTGATATCCATGGGATTAGCCCACTTATCGGGACTCATAGAATTATTCTTGAATCTAAGTCAAAGCCATTTCGTCAACCTCAGAGGCGACTCAATCCTAATCTCATGGAAGTAGTGAGAAAAGAACTTTTGAAATTGTTAAAAGCTGGTATCATCTATCCTATAGCTGAGAGTGAGTGGGTTAGCCCAATCCATGTGGTTCCAAAGAAGGCTGGAATCACAGTAATAACCAACAAGGATGGAGAGATGCTTCCAACAAGGGTCAGTAGTGGATGGAGAGTTTGTATTGACTATAGGAAGCTCAACTTTTGTACCAAGAAAGACCATTTCCCCTTACCCTTTATTGATCAAGTCCTCGAGCGAGTGGCGGGTCATCAATTCTATTGCTTCCTAGATGGATTCTCAGGGTATAATCAAATCTAAGTCTCCTTAGAGGATCAAGTAAAAACAACCTTCACTTTTCCATTTGGCACTTTTGTCTTCAAGCGCATGCCCTTTGGGTTATGTACTGCCCCTGGTACCTTCCAGCGGTGCATGATGGGAATATTCTTGGATATGGTGGGGGATTTTTTAGAGGTCTTCATGGATGACTTCTCCATCTTTGGGGATACTTTTGAGGGATTCCTTATAAATGTTGAAAAGGTTTTGTCAAGGTGCGAGGATAAGAATCTCATACTAAATTGGGAAAAATACCATTTCATGGTAAGGGAAGGACTTATTCTAGGTCATCTGGTATCTGGTAGAGGGATTGAAGTTGATAAAGCTAAGGTTTACATCATTTGTCACCTTCCCTCTCCTAAAACTATTAAGGAAGTGAGGTCCTTCTTAGGACATGCTGGTTTTTATAGAAGGTTCATTAGGAATTTCAGCTCTATTTCTCGACCACTTTGTGCTCTATTGGTAAAAGATGCTCCATTTTTATGGACAGAAAGCTGTGAGGAATCATTCTCTACACTCAAGTCAACTCTTATATCTCCACCTATCATGCAATCTCCAAATTGGAAACTTCCTTTCGAGCTCATGTGTGATGCAAGTGATTTCGCTGTAGGAGTAGTCTTAGGACAACGGTGTGAGAAAACTCCACATGTCATTTCTTATGCAAGAAAATCTTTAAATGATGCACAAATAAACTACACCACCACTGAGAAAGAGTTACTTGCTATTGTATTTGCCTTAGAGAAATTCAGGTCTTATCTCTTAGGATCACCCATCATTGTCTTCACTGATCATTCAGCCCTAAAATACCTTTTCCAAAAACAAGATGACAAGGCTAGATTGATTAGGTGGGTCCTTCTTCTTCAAGAGTTTGATTTAACCATTAAGGATAAAAAGGGTGTTGAAAATATTGTAGCTGATCACCTCTCTAGGATGGAATTCAAAGACAACTCACACCACCTCTCTGTGTCTGATTCATTTCCCGATGAGCACCTCTATTCAGTGAGTGATTGCCCTTGGTATGCTGACATAGCAAACCATTTGGTGACGGGTGACATTCCAAAATTCATGGGGACCCAAGCTAAGAGGAAATTCCTTTCTGATGTAAAACACTATGTGTTTGATGATCCTTACCTCTTCAAGTTTTGTCCTGATCAAATCATCAGGAGATGTATTCCCGAGTCTGAGCAAGAGTCCATTCTAAAATTTTGTCATGGGGAGGCATGTGGAGGCCACTTTTCTACAAAGAAAACCACTGCAAATGTCCTCCAAAGTGGTTTCTACTGGCCGAACCTCACTAAGGATTCCTTCCAATTCTGCAAAAGTTGTCCTCAGTGTCAGAAATTAGGATCCATTACCAAAAGGAATCAAATGCCCCTCACTCCCATTCTGGTCGTTGAAATCTTTGATTGTTGGGGAATTGATTTCATGGGACCCTTTACAAACTCTAAGGGATACCTCTACATCCTCTTAGCTATTGATTATGTCTCAAAATGGGTTGAATCCATTCCCACCAAGTCCAATGACCACCATGTTGTGATCCGATTTCTGAAAGAGCATATATTTTCTCGATTTGGAATTCCTAGGGCTATAATCAGTGATCATGGAACCCATTTCTGCAACCGCCCATTCTCTTCACTCATGTCTAAGTATGGTATTACTCATAAAGTTTCCACTGCATACCATCCTCAAACCAACGGTCAAGCTGAGTTGGAAAATAGATAAATTAAGCAAATTCTTGAAAAAACTGTCAATCCCTCTAGGAAATATTGGTCCGAGAAACTCTTAGATTCCCTTTGGGCATATCGAACTACTTTCAAAACTATCCTAGGCATGTCACCATATAGATTGGTTTATGGAAAAGCATGTCATTTACCTGTTGAAATTGAGCATAAGGCCTTTTGGGCAATAAAAAAATTAACTTTGACATTTCTTTGGCTGAAACAAAAAGGAAATTAGATCTTAATGAACTCGAGGAACTTAGGATGGAGGCTTATGAAAATTCAAGGATCAATAAATCTAAAGTTCAAGCCTACCAATCTAGGAATCTCAAATTTAAACACTTTGAACTGGGAAAATTTGTGCTCTTGTATAGTTCAAAACTTCATCTACACCTAGGAAAGCTAAGGTCCAGATGGTCTGGTCCATACCTAGTGCATCATGTGTACCCTCATGGGGCAATAGAGATTCAGGATCCCACAAGTGGTCATATCTTCAAAGTCAATGGTCATAGGTTAAAACCATTCATTGAATCATTCAATAAACAAGAAACCAAGGAGGAGTTAACTGAGCCAACATATGAACCAGAGAAAAATTGATAGATTTAGGGTACAAGTCGGGCTAACGACGTTAAACAAAAGTGTTGCACGGGAGGCAACCCGTGGTTTTCATGTTTCCAATCACTGTGAATCATCTTTTGTTTCCTTCTGCTTAATTTTGTTATTTTTTTTATATATAGACTGTTGACCTGTTCTTCTTTTATGAGTATGGATGGGTATGAAAGGGGAGCACCGTATTCATCCGTGTCACGCGGTGTGATCCCTGAGTAATACCTTACCCAGAAATTTAAAGAAGACAATGTATCATCAGTTTATTTTATTTATGTTTTTGTAGGTTAAAAAAAAATTAGACTCTTGACCTGTTCTTCATTTATGAGTATGGATGGGTATGAAAGGGGAGCACCGTATTCATCCATGTCACGCGGTGTGATCCCTGAGTAATACATTACCCAGAAATTTAAAAGAAGACAATGTATCATTAGTTTGATTTAAAAAAAACATGAAAATGATGGTACTTGGAATTAAATAAATCATTGTGTTGTTTGTTTTGTCTACTTTGTCCTTCTTTTAATGGTTCAGGAACTATTTTGGGTGATACATGTTCAATCAAGGAGGTGCCTACATCCCCAAAGAGATCAAAGGAGTAATTTGGAGCATCATGAACCTCAACTTTAAAAACCAGGTGAATTTGTTCCATGTTTATCATTCTCAATTTCATCTTTGAACTCCTCTCCTACCCACTTCTAACTTTTCTTTTCTTTAAAAACTGGGGATAGTGTCATTCTAAGTTGGGGGGAGATAAAAAATGATTTTTTTTTGTGAATAAAAACATGCATGAAAAGAAAAATTCCATTAACCATAAACATGATAAACACACATTACAAACTCTAAAATTGGATATCAAATAAATTTTGCATGCCTTGATTCTGATTTTAATGCAAGTTTAAGTTCATGAGCATAGTTTTTGGAAAGTTCGGTTGTTCGATGTGATTTTTCAATGTTTACAATTTTATCCTCTTAATAAAAATGCCACAATGCAAGTCTACTGGATCGTGGGTGTAAATTTGAGTTCTTGGGTCCCTTTCATTATAGCATAGGGTTCTGGGGTCACTTTTAGTTTAATTTGAGTATCCAAAAAACAAAAACAAAAAAAAACAAAAAAAAATGACCACATAGAGCAATGTTTTGTCCAAATGCGTGGCATCCGGCACTTGGGGATCGTGACTCCATTGTTGTCTTGCCCAGAGTTAGGCTTTATATCTCTATTGTAGAGCATGAAATTGAAAATATGTGTGGCGTCCGGCACTTGGGGATCGTGACTCCATAGTTGTCTTGCCCAGAGTTAGTCTTTTCATATCTATTGTGGTTAAAAAAATAAAATATAAAAAATATAAAAAAAAAGATACTCATCTTAAGGTTTAATGTGATTCCCACCTAGCGCTTCCATTTTCCCCTTGAACAATAAAATGGGCCCCATATCTTTTATGATGCACAACACTTTATCATGCTTAATTGGAATTGGATGAAATGTGGCGATGAATTTGAACAAAGGAATGGGCTTGGGTTTGGGATATGATTATGGACCTATCTTGTTTTTAATGATTTTGATGGGTTTTCATAATTTTTTGGTGTTAGATATTTGGGTGAGCAATGTGTATTAAAATGTTTTTGGAAAAGGGGATTTGAATTTCATATTTGTAATTTATTTTGCTCGGGACTAGAAAAACTCAAGTTGGGGGGTGTGATTAGTCACTGAAAGTGGCTAATATTAATTGTTAATATCTTTATATTCATTGTTCCAAAGTCCATAAACATTGTTTTTAGTGCATTACATAAATAGAACTTCATTTCTCATCAAAAATGCAATTAATGTTTAAAATGCAAATTTGGGCCCAATCTTTCATTTGTTTGTTGACAATATTATATTCATTTTATGAATTTGAAATTTTGGGATATGATTTATCACTTTGTTTCGAACATTTTATCTTTTAGGTCCGCTGGATGAATCCCAAAGGAAGATGGATAATTTTGCGCCTGAAGGCAGGAACTTGCTAGAAAAAGCATAATGGGCCTAAGGCCCATCAAACAAATGTGGGGCCCAGAAACCAAGCCCAATGAAGCTAAAATTTATACAGTAGAAAGATAAAAATATGAGGATAATTTTATTCAACTGTGGCCAAAGCTAATTCTGATTTTTTCATGAGGATAAAGGGATCTGAAGTTGAGATTTAAATGGTGGACTCGACATTAATGCACAGAAATCCGTCCCACAAGTTCGACCATAACTTCCAAACGGATGAGCCAAATTTCCTGAAATTTTTAGGGATTCTATAAGACACATGTAAGAAGTTATTACTCTTCTACAACCCCTCCTGATTCGGACTTCTTCAATTTATAATTCACACGTCAATATGGTGGATGAATCTGGACAGTTTTCTGGGTCAAATTCAAAACATCAATTTCCTTTTGATTATTCACCCTCCATTTGACTCTATTAATTTTTGGGGGTGAATTAATTGTTGGGGGATGTACCTAAGGCTCCTAATATGCCTATATAAGGAGCTATTGGTGAAGGGAATAAGCTTGGATATTTTTCATATCATCTTTTGTTGCTTGTTTCATTGTAAGGTTATGCTTCCAAATTTCCTTTGTAATGTTTTCCATTTCCATGTAAGTTCCTTTTTTGTATCTTTATATTCTTAATCAAATTCATTCAATTCAATATTTTCCATTTATTTTATTAAAACTTTATTATCACAAAGCACAGTGATATCTCTGTGTTGTTGTGAATTAGTTCACACATAGGTGTGAATTTCATTCACATACACGGAGGAGTGCTCGTTATTTCCGCGGTTTTAATTTTTTCAATCCAATTATTGTTATTCATCTTCCACCCACCATTGAGAGTATACCATCAATGGAGGGCTAAACCCTTAATGGGGTGATCTTAGGAGGATTCAAAGGCTGGATTGAATGTTATTTTATGAACGAATTGTTGTTAATTGGATAATTAATTTAAGACATCCATTCTTCAATTATTTCTACTCTTCATCTTTACTGTGTTTGATCAAACTAAATTAAATTACTAAATGACCATATACCTCGGGGAGATCATGAATTTGGTTCTCTAAGTGTATACGGGATTAGTAATTGTGTTTAGTAAGCACCAAACCAGAAAATGATGAATGTAATGTTATTTTTGAAGAATGGATTCATAAAAAATTAATAAAACCAAAATTGTCTAATGAAGTAAAATTCATTCAATCCACCCCGAGCATAATCCTAAGATCATCCCATTTCCGTTTAATTTATTTCACTTAGGTTTATTAGTGTTCTTTAAAAACAATCCAAAATCAAACCCAAAGTCGGCTACTTCATAGCCCATCCTTCATACAATCATAGTGTCTCAAGGTTACTTCTTCGGTCCTTGTGGATTCGACCCCTACATGTACTACATCGATCGCTTTTACCAGTAGGGTAAATTTGGGCGCAACCAGTTGGTACCAAGAAATCCTCTGAGTGGTTCAGTACCTAGAGATCCTCTGTGGGTCAGCACCTAGCAAACCTCTGTGGGTTAGCACCTAGAAATCATCTATGGGAAAGTACCTAGAGACCTTGTGTAGATAAGTAGTAGATCCTCTTGATAGAATAATATGATCTACCTTTACTACTAGTCATCTTAACTTATGTTCTTAAGTTATATCTGGTGTGAGCTGCATCTTTTACTTTGTGTTATGTGTTTGAGTTCTTTCTAAGTGGTTTTACCTTTGGGGTATTTTTCTTTGTGTTTTTTTCCTTTACGGATTACCGAGAGAACTTCGAGGGTCTTGGGGTCCCTACTGAGTATTGTTATACTCACCCTTGCATGGGCTTCACCCACATGTGTTGTGTCTGGTGTAGATGGTCAACATTTTAACAGAGGTGCTCAGGGGTACGGAACTGACGGACGCTACCATGGTGGACTTGGTGGCCTAGGACCTGGTGGGGCCTAGTAGGACTGGTCGGGCAGGACATACTACTTCGACTTTGAGTAGCTTCACTACTCTCACGATCAGGTTGGATTTTCTGTGGATGGCCATCAGAGTTTCCATTTTTACTTTACTGTTTTCAATTCATAGTTGGGTTTGTATTCTGGCCCACTTACTTTCACTTTTACTTACATTCAGCCTTGTTTTAGTGGTATAATTTTTTCCCCTTTTAGTGTGTTGGGATGTGGTTGGACATGTGTGTGTGTACAATTTTAAAGGCAATGCCTTCCTTTTTTGGGTTATGTCTTTCCAGTGCTAGTCACCAGCCCCTGGCCTATGGAAGGTGGTCTTGAGGTAGTCATGGCACAGGCCCCAAGGGATGGTTTGTGACAAAGTGATATGGGTTTAGTGAAAATATTAGTGAGTTGATATTATTTTCTAATGAATTCCAATAATATATCACCTTTTTGTAAGTGATCTCGTAAGAAATGGTGCTTGAGTTCAATGTGTTTGGTGTTAGAGCGTTGGATAGGATTTTTAGATATATTGATAGAGATGATATTTTTATAATCAATAGGTACGTATTCTAATGTAAGACTAAATTCTAAGTGATTTTGTTTCATCCATATTATTTTGGTGTAACAACTCCTCACAACTATATATTCCACTTCGTCTATAGAAAGAGTGAATGAATTTTTATTCTTATTAACCCATGAGACAAGGTATTTTCCATGTATATAGAAATTCCCACTTTTATTTTTACTATCTAGTTTGAATCCTCCAAAATTTTCATTATAAAATCTAGTTAATTTAAAATAATTAACTATTAAATAAAAAAATCAAGATTTCCAGTTCCTTTTAAATACTGAAAATCCTTTTGATAGATTTAATATGATATTATTTTAGATTTTATTGAAAATGAGTATAAAGACAAAAAAATAACACGTCTGGATGGATCACATTAAGGTAAAGTATAATATCAATCATACTTCTATAAATCTTGATGTTGACTGGCATATCAAATTCATTCGATGTAAATTTACAAGTTGTACTCATGGGAGTACTAATTTACTTATAATGATTAAGATTTCATTGGTGTATTTTCCTTGGTATAGAAAAATAATATCATTTATTTAAGAAATTTAAATATCAATAAAAAAATTGGGTGGTTGCAAGCTGGATCCCACCTCGGGTCAAGAGTGGAAAAGTCCAAGTTCCACAAACTTTCCATCCACCTATGGCCTACCAAAATTAATTGGGGAGACTTATACTATTTGAGGCTAGAACCAAGGATTCAAAAATTCCTATTTAAGGTAGTGTTAGTGGAGGAGTTGAGAATATTTTAAGCTTTCTTTCATTGTAATGTTATGCTGCGATTTTGTTGTCTCAAGTTTGTCTTCCACATGTAAGTTGCTTTAATTAATCTTTGTTTATTAATAAAAGTTATTATTGTATTATTATTATATTCTTCTCCATCTCACTTTTATACTGTTTCCTCAAGTTGTGAATTTATTCACACCAAACCTTGTGAAATTATTCACACAACGGTGGAGTGATCGTTTTCTTTTTATTGTTTTCTTTACTTCTTCAATTCCTCCCTCATGAGTCTACTTCCCGCTTCCATTGAAACCAAAGCATAAATGGAAGGATAACCCACTTATGGGTTGATCCAAAGGAATATAAAGGGGCTGTATTGGATGTTATTTATCACCCCATTAATGTATAATCACTTCTTTTAATTGGGAATTTTGTTTGAAGATCTTTAAACTCCTTCATCCTTGTTGAATTTAAGACCAGACACTTTAAGTGCTAATACGAACTTTTACCTTGATGTGCTCAAAACTTTGATCCTTCAAGTGTATAGGTGATTATTATTAAAGTGTGTAGGTATTAAACTAGTAAGTGATGATTTTTTTTGGTCTTCTTAAATGAACCCATCACAAATATAGGAAATTAAAATCATTGAAAAGGAAATACGTCCAATCCACCCCAAGTGATAACCTAGGATCAACTCACTCTTTTAAATTGAATTCACTTAATTCTATTAGAGTTTATTTAAAACCATATTAAATCAACCCAATTTGGCCACTTCATATCCAAAAACAATCCATAGAATGTACGTGTCTATAGGTTACTTCTTAGGTCTTTGAGGATTCGATAACCCAAGCTAAACTACAAGGACCATTCTACCTTCATATCTTGGGTAAATTTGAGCATGAATCAAATTTTGGCATCATTATCAGGGACGTAAGTATGTTATCTTAGACACTAGCTTCCTTTTCTCACCCCACTTCTCTAATATCATCCCCAATTTCATTCATATGGAAAACCCTTTTGAACAAATCCAAACATGGGGAACCTCTCCTTACATTGATCACTCCACACCAAGTGTGATGTACAATGACCATCCTAGTTTCTACTGGTGGTATAATCAACAACCTATTGAGACACAATTTTTTAACTCCTATTCTCCACAAAACATTCCTACCTATTATGAGTTCCAATCCCAACAAGGCCAATCAGAACATCCTCCTGTGCAATTCCAACAACTTAATTATCCACCTGGAATAGACAATTTGTCTCAACCCCTTATCCATCCTAATCCACATCCATTACCTGAAAAACTATTTCAAAAAATAGAGATAATAAATTTTGAGGTTTCATCATTGATATTAGAATTACAAAACTTTAAGACGGTTATGGAACTCATTCCCACTCATGCTATCCCTTCCTCATCATTGATAGAAGACTATTTTCTCTCACAAACCACTCATAAATTTATTGAAGAACTAAAATTTGGATTTGGGATAGATGGATAAGATAAAGGAATTATTGAAGGGTCTTTAAATCAAGAATAAATTTATTTTCTAGATTAAAAAGAGGAGAATTTGACATCATGGATTGTGTGTCCTGAATATCACTCCATTGATTCTTCAGAATAAAAAAATATTGAAACCTTGGGAGAAATAAAAAACTTTGAGTCTATATCCATTCCAAACACTGATCTTTCAAATTTTTTGGTTCAATCTTCTATTCAAAAGGAACCAATTTTTTTGAGAAAATTGAAAAATAAAACTGATTTGGATTCAAAATCTCCACCTGTGATTGAATGTCCTATCCAACCCAAGCTCAAAATTATTGTCCTTCACTCCCCACTAAAGAATCACTTTATAAGGTATAATAATGACCTTTCAATTGGAATTCATTCTTCTCTTGAAACCAAAAAAGTTGGAATGATCATTTATTTCTTAGGAAAGGTCGTAGAGAAAATTGGATCCACCATTTCTGATATTCCTTGGATTTACCCACTCATTTTAGGACATAGGTTTGTGCATGAAACAAATTATAAACATAGAATCAATCTCAACCTAGTATAATTGGTGAAAAATGTGGTCCTTAAAATTTTGAAAGTTGGTATTGGGTAAGTTGTGGGGTTCAAGTCGAGCTAGCGACATTAAACCAAAGCGTTGCATGGGAGGCAACCCGTGGTTTTCATCTTTGCGAATCATTTATTTTTCAAATAGGATTAATTAATCATTTTGATATTTAAAAATAAAAAAAATAGACTATTGATCTGTTCTTATATTATGAGTATGGATGGGTATGAAAGGGGATCACCATATTCATCCATGTCATGTGGTGTGATCCTTGAGTAATACCTTACCCAGAAATTTAAAAAGAAGACAATGTATCATCAGTTCGTTTTATTTTTATGTGTTTGTAGGTTAAAATAAAAATATAAAAAAAAATATTAATAAATAAAATAAAGGACATGTCATAGGTCATGGGTTAAACCTTGTCACAATCGTCGAAGCCGCGGGGAATCGAACCCGGGACTGAAGGGAGACAGGGGCGCGCGTTTACCACTGACCTACGGCTTTTTGTGATTACTTATTCTATAATTTTTATATGTATACTTATATTTTACTTTATTTATTATATAAATATATATATATATAAAGTTTTTTTGTTTTGTTTTTTTGTTTTTCTTTTTTTTCCACTAGGGAACTATCCGAGTGACATGAAGATCAGAGTAAATTGGAGCAGCAATAAATTCAACTTCAACCACCAGGTGACTTTGTTCTATGTTTATTATTTCAAATTCCTTTTATAATTAATCTCATCTATCTTTACCCACTTCTAAATTATATTTTATTTAAACACTGGGGACAATGTTATTTTAAGTTGGGGGGAGATGAAACAAAAAATTTTCTTTTGTGTGAAAAAAAATGGTTTGAAAAAAAAATGTGTGTAAATTAAAGGAAAAAATCCTTTAACTCTGAACATGGTATTACACATTTCACACTTTGAAACTAAATATCAAATAATTTAGCATGCCCCGATTCTGATTTTAATCCATATACAATTTCATGAGCATAGATATTTTGGAAAGTGTGGTTGTCTAATGTGAAATTTCATTGTTTATATTTTCATCCAAATTAAAAAAGATCACAACACACATCCTTTGGATCGTGGGGTACTAGTTTGAGTTCATGGGGTCCCTCAAATAAATATCATAGTTTTGGTGATCATTTTAGTTTTAATATGAGTATTCACTAAAAAAATTTAAAAAAAACAATAAATTTTCATGTAGAGCAATGAAATGACCTAATGCGTGGCTTTTGGCACTTGGGGATCATGACTCCATAGTTTTCTGGCCCATAGTTAGTAATTTTATCTCTATTTTTGGTAATTTGAATTTTTTTTGACTGATTTAACTCGAGATAATGCCCAAGTATGTGGGATTCACTTGGTGCCTTAAGGTCTTTGAGCCTAGGAGTCATCGGCAAAGTCTCGCTACAGGGGTTGACTCTTTTGAGTACAATTTCAATTACCATGACAAAATTGCAAAAACAAAAAAAACAAAAAAAAAAAAAAAATTTTTTGAATACTCGTCTTAATATTGAAATTTTATTCCACCCAGTGCTTCTGTAATTTCCCTCTTGAATAAAGATAAACTCCCATGTCTAATGTGATGCACAACATATCATCACTCTTAATTGATATTGGATGAAATATGGCGATGAATTTGAACAAAGGAATGGGATTGAGATTGGAATATTCTTATGAAACTATCATGTATTAAAATATTTTTATGGGTTTCATGACTATTTGGTATAAGAGTTTTGGGTGATCATTGTGTGTTAAAATGTTTTTGGAAAAGGGAATTCGAATTTCATATTGTTGAGATATATTTTGCTCGGGACTAGCAAAACTCAAGTTGCGGGGTGTGATTAGCCACTAAATGAGGATAAGATTAATTTTTAATATATATAATATTCATGTGATTTATTATTCATAAACACCATTTTCGTGCATTTTACACTTTGAACATCATTTCACATTATAATTTGTAATTCCTTCTTAAAATGCACTATTATGTGGTAAAATTTTGAACATCATTTAAAATACCCAATGATCTTGATTTTATTTTAATATTTAATTTTCAGGTTTCTAATTATATTATGAACAATTCATACTTGTGGAGTATTGAAAGATTCACATTGGAAGACCACCAAAATGGAATTTCATGCAAACAATTCTGGAAAAGGAAGATTGGACATCAGGACACTGATGAGAATGTGGGGCCCAACATAAATGCCCAATGAAGCCTAAATTTCCTAGGATACTATAAAAAATATATAGGAACAAATAATTCTTCATGATCCGGTGATAATTCGGCCTACATGATGGTAATTAAGGCTGCCCAAATAGAATATCAAAATCTGGGCCAGAATCTGCGGCCCAGAATATTATCCCACAAAATCGGCCATAACTCCAGATTCACAAATCCAAATTGCCCCAAATTTTACAATAGGTTAGAATAAAAACTTAGATAAATTTTCTTATTCTATGGACCACTCTAATTCGGCCATATAGAAGGACCTTTCGATGCGTCTATTCGGTGGTTGCAAGCTGGATGCCACCTCGGGTCAAGAGTGGAAAAGTCCAAGTTCCACAAACTTTCCATCCAACTATGGCCTACCAAAATTAATTATGGAGACTTATACTATTTGAGGCTATAACCAAGGCTTCAAAAATTCCTATTTAAGGTAGTGTTAGTGGAGGAGTTGAGAATATTTTAAGCTTTCTTTCATTGTAATGTTATGCTGCGATTTTGTTGTCTCAAGTTTGTCTTCCACATGTAAGTTGCTTTAATTCATCTTTGTTTATTAATAAAATTTCTTATTGTCTTATTATTATATTCTTCTCCATCTCACTTTTATACTGTTTCCTCAAGTTGTGAATTTATTCACACCAAACCTTGTGAAATTATTCACACAACGGTGGAGTGATCGTTTTCTTTTTATTGTTTTCTTTACTTCTTCAATTCCTCCCTCATGAGTCTACTTCCCGCTTCCATTGAAACCAAAGCATAAATGGAAGGATAACCCACTTATGGGTTGATCCAAATGAATATAAAGGGGCTGTATTGGATGTTATTTATCACCCCATTAATGTATAATCACTTCTTTTAATTGGGAATTTTGTTTGAAGATCTTTAAACTCCTTCATCCTTGTTGAATTTAAGACCACACACTTTAAGTTCTAATATGAACTTTTACCTTGATGTGCTCAAAACTTTGATCCTTCAAGTGTATAGGTGATTATTATTAAAGTGTGTAGGTATTAAACTAGTAAGTGATGATGTTGTTTGATCTTCTTAAATGAACCCATCTCAAATATAGGAAATTGAAATCATTGAAAAGGAAATACGTCCAATCCACCCCAAGTGATAACCTAAGATCAACTCACTCTTTTAAATTGAATTCACTTAAGTCTATTAGAGTTTATTTAAAACCATATTAAATCAACCCAATTTGGCCACTTTATATCCAAAAACAATCCATAGAATGTATGTGTCTATAGGTTACTTCTTAGGTCTTTGAGGATTCGATAACCCAAGCTAAACTACAAGGACCATTCTACCTTCATATCTTGGGTAAATTTGAGCGTGAATCAAATTTTGGCATCATTATCAGGGACGTAAGTATGTTATCTTAGACACTGTCTTCCTTTTCTCACCCCACTTCTCTAATCTCATCCCCAATTTCATTCATATGGAAAACCCTTTTGAACAAATCCAAACATGGGGAACCTCTCCTTACATTGATCACTCAACACCAAGTGTGATGTACAATGACCATCCTTGTTTCTACTGGTGTTATAATCAACAACCTATTGAGACACAATTTTTTAACTCCTATTCTCCACAAAACATTCCTACCTATTATGAGTTCCAATCCCAACAAGGCCAATCAGAACATCCTCCTGTGCAATTCCAACAACTTAATTATCCACCTGGAATAGACAATTTGTCTCAACCCCTTATCCATCCTAATACACATCCATTAACTGAAAAACTATTTCAAAAAATGGAGATAATAAATTTTGAGTTTTCATCATTGATATTAGAATTACAAAACTTTAAGATGGTTATGGAACTCATTCCCACTCATGCTATCCCTTCTTCATCATTGATAGAAGACTATTTTCTCTCACAAACCACTCATAAATTTATTGAAGAACTAACATTTCGATTTGGGATAGATGGATAAGATAAAGGAATTATTTAAGGGTCTTTAAATCAAGAAGAAATTTATTTTCTAGATTCAAAAGAGGAGAATTTGACATCATGGATTGTGTGTCCTGAATATCACTCCATTGATTCTTCAGAACAAAAAAATATTGAAACCTTGGGAGAAATAAAAAACTTTGAGTCCATATCCATTCCAAACATTGATCTTTCAAATTTTTTGGTTGAATCTTCTATTCAAAAGGAACCAATTTTGTTGAGAAAATTGAAAAATAAAACTGATTTGGATTCAAAATCTCCACCTGTGATTGAATGTCCTATCCAACCCAAGCTCAAAATTATTGTCCTTCACTCCCCACTAAAGAATCCCTTTATAAGGTATAATCATGACCTTTCAATTGGAATTCATTCTTCTCTTGAAACCAAAATTTTAGAATGATCATTTATTTCTTAGGAAAGGTCGTAGAGAAAATTGGATCCACCATTTATGATATTCCTTGGATTTACCCACTCATTTTAGGACATAGGTTTGTGCATGAAACAAATTATAAACATAGAATCAATCTCAACCTAGTATAATTGGTGAAACATGTGGTCCTTAAAATTTTGAAAGTTGGTATTGGGTAAGTTGTGGGGTTCAAGTCGAGTTAGCGACATTAAACCAAAGCGTTGCATGGGAGGCAACCCGTGGTTTTCATCTTTGCGAATCATTTATTTTTAAAATAGGATTAATTAATCATTTTGATATTTAAAAATAAAAAAATAGACTGTTGATCTGTTCTTATATTATGAGTATGGATGGGTATGAAAGGGGATCACCATATTCATCTATGTCACGTGGTGTGATCCTTGAGTAATACCTTACCCAGAAATTTAAAAAGAAGACAATGTATCATCAGTTCGTTTTATTTTTATGTGTTTGTAGGTTAAAATAAAAATCCAAAAAAAATATTAATAAATAAAATAAAGGACATGTCATAGGTTGTGGGTTAAACCTTGTCACAATCGTCGAAGCCGTGGGGAATCGAACCCGGGACCGAAGGGAGACAGGGGCGCGCGTTTACCACTGACCTACGGCTTTTTGTGATTCCTTATTCTATAATTTTTATATGTATACTTATATTTTACTTTATTTATTATATAAATATATATATATATATATAGTTTTTTTGTTTTTTTTTTGTTTTTTTTTTGTTTTTTTTTTCCACTAGGGAACTATCCGAGTGACATGAAGATCAGAGTAAATTGGAGCAGCAAGAAATTCAACTTCAACCACCAGGTGACTTTGTTCTATGTTTATTATTTCAAATTCCTTTTAGAATTAATCTCCTCTATCTTTACCCACTTCTAAATTATATTTTATTTAAACACTGGGGACAATGTTATTTTAAGTTGGGGGGAGATGAAACAAAAATTTTGCTTTTGTGTGAAAAAAAATGATTTGAAAAAAAAATGTGTGTAAATGAAAGGAAAAAATCCTTTAACTCTGAACATGGTAATACACATTGCACACTTTGAAACTAAATATCAAATAATTTAGCATGCCCCGATTCTGATTTTAATCCATATATAATTTCATGAGCATAGATATTTTGGAAAGTGTGGCTGTCTAATGTGAAATTTCATTGTTTATATTTTCATCCAAATAAAAAAAGATCACAACGCACATCCTTTGGATCATGGGGTATTAGTTTGAGTTCATGGGGTCCCTCAAATAAAGAGCATAGTTTTGGTGATCATTTTAGTTTTAATATGAGTATTCAATAAAAAAATTAAAAAAACAATAAATTTACATGTAGAGCAATGAAATGACCTAATGTGTGGCTTTCGGCACTTGGGGATCATGACTCCATAGTTTTCTGGCCCAGAGTTAGTAATTTTATCTCTATTTTTGGTAATTTGATTTTTTTTTACTGAGTTAACTCGAGATAATGCCCGAGTATGTGGGATTCACTTGGTGCCTTAAGGTCTTTGAGCCTAGGAGTCATCGGCAAATTCTCGCTACAGGGGTTGACTCTTTTGAGTACAATTTCAATTACCATGAAAAAATTGCAAAAACAAAAAAAACAAAAAAAAACATTAATTTTTTTTTTGAATACTCGTCTTAATATTGAAATTTTATTCCACCCAGCGCTTCCGTAATTTTCCTCTTTAATAAAGATGAACTCCCATATCTAATTTGATGCACAACATATCATCACTCTTAATTGATATTGGATGAAATATGGCGATGAATTTGAACAAAGGAATGGGATTGGGATTGGAATATTCTTATGAAAATATCATGTATTAAAATATTTTTATGGGTTTCATGATTGTTTGGTATAAGAGTTTTGGGTGATCATTGTGTGTTAAAATGTTTTTGGAAAAGGGAATTCGAATTTCATATTGTTGAGATATATTTTGCTCGGGACTAGAAAAACTCAAGTTGCAGGGTGTGATTAGCCACTAAATGAGGATAATATTAATTGTTAATATATATAATATTCATGTGATTTATTATTCATAAACACCATTTTAGTGCATTTTACACTTTGAACATCATTTCACATTATAATTTGTAATTCCTTCTTAAAATGCACTATTATGTGGTAAAATTTTGAACATCATTTAAAATACCCAATGATCTTGATTTTATTTTAATATTTAATTTTCAGGTTTCTAATTATATTAGGAACAATTCATACTTATGGACTATTGAAAGATTCACATTGGAAGACCACCAAAATGGAATTTCATGCAAACAATTCTGGAAAAGGAAGATTGGACATCAGGACACTGATGAGAATGTGGGGCCCAACATACATTCCCAATGAAGCCTACATTTCCTGGGATACTATAAAACATATATAGGAACAAATAATTCTGCATGATCCAGTGATAATTCGGCCTACATGATGGAAATTAAGGCTGCCCAAATAGAATATCAAAATCTGGGCCAGAATCTGCGGCCCAGAATATTATCCCACAAAATCGGCCATAACTACAGATTCACAAATCCAAATTGCCCCAAATTTTACAAGAGGTTATAAGATATCCGTAGATAAATTTTCTTCTTCTATGGACCACTCTAATTCGTCCATATAGAAGTACCTTTCGATGCATCTATTTGGTGGTTGCAAGCTGGATGCCACCTCGGGTCAAGAGTGGAAAAGTCCAAGTTCCACAAACTTTCCATCCACCTATGGCCTACCAAAATTAATTGGGGAGACTTATACTATTTGAGGCTAGAACCAAGGCTTCAAAAATTCCTATTTAAGGTAGTGTTATTGGAGGAGTTGAGAATATTTTAAGCTTTCTTTCATTGTAATGTTATGCTGTGATTTTGTTGTCTCAAGTTTGTCTTCCACATGTAAGTTGCTTTAATTAATCTTTGTTTATTAATAAAAGTTATTATTATATTATTATTATATTCTTCTCCATATCACTTTTATACTGTTTCCTCAATTTGTGAATTTATTCACACCAAACCTTGTGAAATTATTCACACAACGGTGGAGTGATCGTTTTCTTTTTATTGTTTTCTTTACTTCTTCAATTCCTCCCTCATGAGTCTACTTCCCGCTTCCATTGAAACCAAAGCATAAATGGAAGGATAACCCACTTATGGGTTGATCCAAATGAATATAAAGGGGTTGTATTGGATGTTATTTATCACCCCATTAATGTATAATCACTTCTTTTAATTGGGAATTTTGTTTGAAGATCTTTAAACTCCTTCATCCTTGTTGAATTTAAGACCACACACTTTAAGTGCTAATACGAACTTTTACCTTGATGTGCTCAAAACTTTGATCCTTCAAGTGTATAGGTGATTATTATTAAAGTGTGTAGGTATTAAACTAGTAAGTGATGATGTTGTTTGATCTTCTTAAATGAACCCATCTCAAATATAGGAAATTGAAATCATTGAAAAGGAAATACGTCCAATCCACCCCAAGTGATAACCTAGGATCAACTCACTCTTTTAAATTGAATTCACTTAAGTCTCTTAGAGTTCATTTAAAACCATATTAAATAAACCCAAGTTGTCCACTTCATATCCAAAAACAATACATATAACGTACGTGTCTATAGGTTACTTCTTAGGTCTCTGAGGATTCGATAACTCAAGATAAACTACAAGGACCATTCTACCTTCATCTCTTGGGTAAATTTTAGTGTGAATAAACACTTATATAAATATTATACAAGCCATAAAATATCATACACATAGATAAACGTCACATTCGGCTCATTTATTTTCTATATTTCAGATTATGAGATATATAATATCTTATATCCATCTCAAATATCATATGATAAGTGACTTTTCTATTTTGATGTGTTCTGGACCTAAAATTATGGAATTATTTAAATAATACTTAAACTTATTCAAATAATATTAGGTTTTATCCAATATTTATAAACACCTTCCAAGTGTTCGTAAACACTGATAATGATAGCTTCCATGCATGTTACATTTTGGATGGATTATTCTTGGCTTCACCTCTTCAATATCCCTTTCGACCAATTCTTTAACTCCTTCAATTACAACTTTAAAGGATGTACAAAATAGCTATATATTTAACCCTTTCTAAATTATTGAAGATAGAAAATCAATCCGTAGAATATCTCATGAACAATATGACCAACTCCAAAATGGTCACAAATAATTCCAATTTTATCCAAGTACATTTTTATAATAGACATAAGGATGGATCCTCTCAAAACTACTTGAACCGTATTTATACATGGAACACTCAATAAGAAGAATTTTAAAAGCAACATTGCTAACTGAATTGATCATCAAACATATCCAATGGAATCACCTACATCATCTTTTTAATTTTGATTAAATATGTTCTACATATAGACTCATAGAATCTTCCTCATCCTTTGTTTCGTGAATAATGGTAGCATATCTCATCACCAATATTTTTCCATCATGTGATTGTATCTCCTTTAATCACATGGAAGTAATTCCTCTAAATTTTCTATATAAAAAGTGATAACAACAACTTTAATCACATCCAAAACATAATATAAACCATTTAAACCTTAAAATATTTATAATTAAAGTGCCTTTATTTGGAGATCCAAGATTCTTCTTAGAAATCGTGGGCACTCAAACTTTTTTTCAAGAATCCTACCTACTCATTCACATACTGACATCTTATATACTAGTTTCTTTATTAAAAATAAATACAACAGCAATACAAAGTGGAATTGAGAATATTTTCATTCATGTATATTGTAAAGTAGTTTCCCAAGAAGAAATATATATATATATATATATATAACATCATAAAAGTGTAATACTAGTTCAAAAATTAAATTAAGAAAACAAGGGATTATAACAATCAAGTCACAATCAAATTTCAAACATCATAGAAGAGGAAACACATAAAATATCATTCCCCCTGACCAAACCAACATCACTAAGCCTGAGAGAAGGTATTAATTAAATCAAGTAAAGAATAAAGTAACCCCTATCCATAGACTAAACAAGGGCTCAAGATAATAGTATGATGGAAAATACATAAGTTAATTACAAACCCTCTTCATAGACCAAACCATCTCCACCAAGTCTGAGAGTAGAGTGAAAATTTACCACATCTGAAATCTTTTATTGTGTGGGTTAATCATAAATGGTTAAAGTGGCATAAAAACCCATGGATCATAGTATTCAATGGGTGGGTTACAATCAAGAGAATGATGGAAGTTCCTATATTCATGTGAATGGATAATAATCAAAGAAGAATGATGATAATTCAAATCATTTGATTCAAGGGGGATATAATTTTATGTTTCTATGTTTAATAAGGTCAAATAATAGGTTTCACAACATATCAAGAAACATGTAATTTCAAAATATAGAAGAAAGGTCATAAAGTAACGTACCTCAATAAAGCTAAAAAATTCTAAGACATGAAAATCAAGTCAATCACCCAAGATTAAACAACAGATTCCACCAGCATACAACATCACATACCTTATCAAACCATTGATCATAATCCACTAAAACTAAATACTAACGGTTATTACACCATCCTAGATAAAGGTGAAAGTGTGATGAATAAAATTGATGACAAAGTCACTTATGATCAAAGGAGAATTCAATGACACATTTTAAAAAGTTTTGGGCCCATAAGGGGTGAAAAAATGATCCCAAGAGTGTCTTTTAAATCATATAGGGTGTGAGAGAAATAGATAAATTCTAAAAAAGGATAATGTTCATCCCTAATTTATAGAGAAACTCAACAGAGATCCACCATATTGTGGATTCATGGTTTCATTGTTTGGTGAGGGGTGATGAGGTATTTTTTGGTACTTTCCTTGATATTTTCATACATTTGGACTTTTAGGACAATTAAGATCTTTAGGTTATGTTTCTTTAAGTCACTTTTCCTCTTCCAATAAAGGGTTCCCTCTTTCCCAATTTTCAAAAGTGTTCTTCTTTTCTATGTTCAATAAAGGGGGCTTGACCCTCAACCTCTTCAAAAAAATCCACCATATTGTGGATAATTAAACCATATCCATTGTATCCTTGGTAAAAGTGAGATCCAAAATAAACCCCATTTGAAATAGTTAACTCCCCCTTCCCAAAATACCATTTTATCCCTTTAAAATAGGGTTAAATGTCACCCCGATGTGTTGATACCCAACATTCCCATGGTGCCTCCCAACTACGGATCCCTTTGAAATCCCACCATAGAATGGAGGAATTCCCCTTTTCATTTCCATCCCATAATTACTTAGAAAATTACATGGAGAAACCTTCCTATATATTTCTATAACTCATGCATAACTCGACCTCTTCACCATGAAACACCACCACAACCAGCAACACAGGCATGTTTTCCATCTTGTTTCCCATAGTAAAACCTTCCAAGCACCATGCTTACCAAAATAGTTGCCCATATAGTGTGAAAACCTCTACATGACTCAAATGAAGAGCTAGTGATCTCCAAAGAGTTCCTATGAAACCACTCCCTTCACAACGGGTTTGGATCTCTTCCTTGTGTTACACAAGGAAATACTCCAGATACCACGGCCTATGAAACTGGTGTTTCACCCCCCATGGGGGACTATTCACCAAACATCTAGATCATCATGCCCATAAAACTAAAATGTGTAGGACCAATACCTAAACCACGTGAATTTTGTATCCCAGATAACTAAAACTTGACTCTCTGCCTCTGGAACACCTCCAAACTCCCTCTCAACACCCCTAAAATCCTAAAAACCCAAATGGAATGATTTATAAAAATCATTGGTATCTTATATTTGGTGTTAAAGTTTTAATATTAGTCAATCTTTTCACTATGTGAAAAAAATTTCACCAATAGTTATGATGAAATCTATTTGAATTCAAATTTCCATATTAGCTCACTATGATTAATATATGAAATCTACAAGGATCTATTTATAAAATAAATCTGACATCAAATCATGGCATGATTATTTTTCTATGGGTCTATAAGAGTTTATTGGGAGGTTCATGGTTTTCTAATTAAAATATGTTGATAACATATAGAAAACATGTATTAGTTTGACAGTTAGCTAAGACTAAGTTAAAAAATATTTTTCCATGAATGACTTAACATAGAAACCTAAGTTATATAGAACATAGTCTATTGATATTGGTATATGGGGGTTTCATAGACCAAGTCATAGTATATACATTGATAAAGTATTGAAAAATACATGATAAAACAATTCAAGAGAACTATTTCACATGGTATAGATTTCTGTAAGATGATGTGTTAAGATATAGGAGGATATTAAGATGGTGAGTAAAACTCCATATGCTTAAGTGATAAGATCTATCATTTATTTTATGTTATGTACTATATCTTATAATTATTATGCATAAACCATAGTGGGAAAAATAAAATAAATTTAGGAGAACTATAAATGGTAGTAGTCAAATCTATCCTATAGTGCTTAGAAGAGTACAAGGGATATGTTCCGAGTGTTTGAAGAGGAAGGGATTATAGTTATTAAGGATACATAAAACTAGAGTTTCTAAATATCAACTTAATATAGAATCATAATTAGGCTATGTAAATGAATTAGAGAATCTCATTATAACAATTGGTATCCATGTATACAAAATCCAAGTTTATTGTGGCTTCTGATGTAGATAAAGAATAAATATAAATACAAAATGATTATTTCTAGTTAATTTAATTATACTAAGAAAGTAAAGTATTGTCACAATGTGTAATATGATAATATTACGATAATGGTACTAGATAATATGTCAAGGATATGATATAGGAAAAAAATTATATACTCAAGGATATCATATCGTGAGGGATTTTAATTGAGGAAGTGAAGTTGAAAAAAATAGAGTATCCATAGAGGAAAACATGGTAAGTCCAATGACTAAATCCAAAACTTATCATAAGCATGTTTTAGCATGTGAGAGCTACCAATTTGATGCTTAGTGAGTGGGATATAGTTTAAGTTAGAGTCTTGTAAGAGTGGGTTCTCTAGACCAAACTTAAGTAGTAATTTTTGGTTAACGTATCATTTATATAGAGTTTTATGTATGATTTTTTCTTACTATAATAGAATTAGTACTTCTACATACACTATTTACATGGTAATGTACTTGTATTTTTTCTCATCGTAAGAAATCTACAGCAGTTCCCAACTATAAAAAATCTCACGATACTATGATAGTATTTTTAAATGTATGTTCAATGGTCTAGATGAATCATAATAATGGGACACAAATGATATGTGACTATCAAATATCAAGGAATCATAAGCATTGATACTTCTTCTCATGAAATCTGCACTTGGTGATATCATGTAGAGGATATCATGAGGACTAATCCACCAATAGGAACACCACATGTTTTGGGTGGCATTAGATGTTCATATCTATGCAAAAGTGTATTTGTCTCTCAACTTGAGATCATTATTAATGTATATAATTTGATCACATACTTTAATAAATGATGATAACGATGAAATTTTATGTTTTTGGAAAGGTATCTTACATGGGTGTCTCTTGGTGGTATAAAATTGGTTGGATAATCATGAAATGATTGGTCACTTCTGAATATAGTAAGAAGAGTTTTTCAACCACTTGACTAGGATAGTGGTGCCATGATTAAATACATGAACATGGTATATGAAGTAAATTCCATACAATAGATTAAATAAAAGATAAATAAATAATTCAATGATGATGACATAGGGTAATCATCCTACCTTTTAAGATATCATGAGATAAAGAAATTATATTACATAGTAAGTGTTCATAGGGGTTATTGTAGTTATGACTTATCATTATCTCTTTAGGTACCATGATATGTTTCTATATACAACCCTTTGTCTATGAGTATTACTCACTACTATTGAGATAAGGTCCTATAGGGACACACACAAATTATATCCATAAGTTCTTCCAATTTGGATGAATTGGAGTTTTGAGTGAATTGGACCCCACGTACATTGGTTGGTGAACGTTCGAGTATGAATGAACACTAGTAAATTAATTAATTAATTCAATTATATATTATTCATTTTTATAATAATAGTAATTTAATTTATTTCTCAATGTATTCACAACTTATTTGATTATAAAAAGTGAATATGATAAAATTAGTTTTTCAAATGAAACTTTTTTACTCAAGTGTGAGGATGGAGGTTTTGCGAGAGTTTCTCTCTCTGTGATTCCATGGAGATTCAGGATCTTGTGCAATGGTATTTGATCTATAGTGATTATTTAATCCTTATGATTTTTTCCCCAATGAAGATGGAAACTACCAAGATAAGTCTGGATGAAGGTTTAACATAAGTGGTACCAATGCAGGAGAATTGTGATTCTTGGTCTATTAGACGAGCAAAAAAATTGATTGATTTAAAGGCCAATAAACTCCCTTGAGCTAAGAATCATCTCAGTTCTAGATTTTTCTATGATTCCCACTTGGATTAAAATCCCTCTCATATGATTATGAGTAATGGTGGTTTGTATTTTTTCAAAGTGAGCCCTGGTTTTTTTAGGGAACAAATTGAGGACAGCAAACATTCCATTATCACATGGTTGTCTCCACAATGAAGCTCCAATTCATAAAGGCATGAATATTTGAATAGAAATATTCTAAAGGTCTAGGGATTCGATTAATTTTTCATCATTTCAATTGGTATGGGTTTCTTACACATCATTTTTCCTTCATGGGATATAAAATTAAAAGCATGGGGATTCGGTTTTATTTCCCTTAAGTCAGATACCTTGAAATTTCAAGATTTTTGAGTCTTCATATAGTGAACTGAATATGGACTAGGATAATGTGCAGGAAGAATGATTCATGTCAATTATATCCCAAAAAGGGAAGAATAAAATTTATTTTATTATCTTATCACAACTCTAGGTTAATAAGTCTCAGTTGTCGTCCTATAGGTACATGTGTGTGGAACATGTTGGGTATTCCTTAGGAGCCCCTAATAGATATGGTATGAAGCTCATTGATGTGAATTATATTGATCTCAACCAACATAGATGGAGGGTGGTGGATGGTATCCATGATATGGTGGTCTCACATCCTATCTTAGATTGTGTTATGCCTCATGAACTATTGATGGAACCCATTTCAACTGCTAATGATAGAACCCACTCTAGATTAGTTTTGGTATGAAATGATTTTTCACTTGTCTATGACTAAGGGCATGGACATAATGTTGATCAGGCCCTCTCAACATTAATATATGACACTCACTAGATTCAATAGGGGCTATATATAATGGTGATATTATTTTCCAAGGAAATCACCCTTGTTATGATGTCTTAGACATGTAGGATTCACCTGGAGCAGTAGATGAGGCCCAAAATGGAGAATATATTGGTGATGGTTGCTCTATTAACAAAGTACTAAATTGGAATGATTCCATAGGCAAATAGAACTCACTTAGTATTTCCCATATTCGGTCACCCACTAACTTATTAACTATGTTGGACTTAATTAAATCATTTGAGTTTGACTTGATTTATCTTGAAGGTCTTGGGAAGGTTGGTTGTAAAAATCATAGGACCACTCCTATGACTTCTGAAATTAAAGCTGACTGAAAACAACCATCTTTTCTTACACAAGAAAAGACCGGTGATATTATTATTAATGATTTTTCCCCTTGGATATCAAATATCAAATCACCGGGTAATCTCCTACAATCCAAATGGAGATAACCCTAGATGTGAAGGATCTTCAATAATAAAATGAGATGGATGACATCCCACTTCAAAAAAAGGATGAGGTGGAAAACCACCCTATATAATATGAAATACTCTTTCAAGGGTATGGTTTAATAGATACATCAGATTATGCTTTAGATGATGAAGAGCTCAACTATAGAATGATTCCCTAGTAGAGGAGGGGTCGACACCCGACTAATCAAGGTGGGTCTCTGATTCGGGTCGCCGACATAAAAATAGATGAATGTTACCTGGGAACTATGTGGTATTTGACTTTATTTTATTTGGTTACACTTACCATGTATCATCTATACATTCTACCATTTTTATGTTTACTTTTTATGATAAATGTTCAGGACTATGGTTTTGGGTCTCCAAATCTATAGTCATACCATCTTGCTTTTTTATTCAAGTCTCACTAAACTATGGGAGAAAAGAGTTGAGTTTATGGATCATATTTCATCATAATATATTCTATAGTATTATGATGAAATATTTTTAACATTTATTTCAAGTTAAATAGTCTATTTCTATAATTTATGTTCTATTTTCTATGTTAAACTTCTCTAGGGACCAAAACGCATTTTTTGAGAAGTTTAACTGAAGTATAAATTGTAATTTTAAAACCCAAAGCACATAGTAATCCTACATTTCATGAATTTGAGTCCTATCACATCATATTTCAAGCTCAAAATATATAAACAAGAAGTACAAGATCCTATCAATTATTCATCATGAATCAAACACACGTTCTTTAAACGAATAGTGTCGTAAAACTCTCAATTTTTCCATGCTAGCACATAGATATCAAATAATGAAAAATCAATAGTTAGGGTGAATGTGTGGATGATATAAAGGGTGACCTAATTTATTTATTTGAGATAAAATGATATGAAGAGGATTTTTTTATCATTTTATGAAAAAAAAATGTAAATAAAGTTAGGTTATTTTTGAAAAATAAGTTGGAAAGGTGTCGGTTGCCTTAACACCTTTCAAATAAATTTGAAAGGTGTTAAGGCATAAAATGACTTTTCCTCATATTGGTGACATGGAAATGGAATTTCAACCCAAAATTCCTTTCACTTTTTATTAGGTGAAAGGCGTTGGGGGCGAAAATGTCTTTTGCCTAATAAAAGGAAAAATGTATTTTAGATAGAAATACCTTTCACCCCCACCCCTATAAAATCCACCCCCAATCTATTCTTACAAATTTCCCCTCCCTCTCCCCAAACCTCACTAGATTTTGGTCCCTCTCTCCCTAAAATTGTTCCATTTTTTCTCTCTTGCTCAAGCTCTTTTGATGGCCTTAAAGGAATGAAAATTTTGTAAAGCTTTATTTAAAGGTATTTTTTCTAGTTTATTTTAATGTTGTTTATTTATTTAGTTGTTTAGTTTTTAGTTCATTTTAATTATTTTATTTACTTTTTTGTTTAGTTAATTAAATTAAATTTGTATATAATAGTTGATATTAGTGATTAAATTATTATTATTTAATTACGACTATTTAGTAATTAATTTATAATTAGTCTTATTAATTGAATAATTATTATGAAATTATTATTATTTAGTGTCACTTATTAGTTTATAATTATTTAGTACACATTAATTATTAACTAATAGATAATTAATGAAGTAATCATTATGAACTGTTAATTAACTAATAATTGACCAAAAAATAATTACTTAGTAATTATTAATTAATATTAATTAGATGATGATTAAATATTAGATAACTAATGATTAAATATTAATTAACTAATAATTAACTATTAAATAACTATTAATTAACAAATGATTATTTAATGATTAATGAATGATTAAATTAGGATTAACTAATGATTTACTAAGGAAAAAATAATGATTTGATTTTGATTTACTAATAATGAACTCATTATTAAGTAATGATTAACTAATAATTAAATAATGATTAACTAATAATTAACTATTAATTAACTAATTAATAACTATTAATTAATGAATGATTGTCTAATGATTAACTAATTATTAACTAAGGATTAACTTAGAATTAAATAATGATTAAATAATGAAAAACAAAGAATTAACTTAGGATTAACTAATGATTAACTAATAATTAACTAATAGTTATATATTAAGTAACTAATAATTAAATATTAATTAAATATTAAGTAACTACTTAATAACTATTAATTAATGAGTGATTAACGAATAATTAAGGAATTATTAATGAATAATTAACTCATGATTAACTAATTCTTAACTAATGACTAAGTAATGAATAACTAATAATTAGCTAATTATTAGCTAATGATTAACTATTAGTTAACTTTGGATTAAAATAGAATCAAATAATGATTAACTAATTATTAATTATTGATTAACTCTAGATTAAAATTGGATCAAATAATGATTAAATAATGATTAACTGATGATTAACTGATGATTAACTAATAACTAACTAATAATTAACTATTAAGTAACCATTAATTAACTATTCAATAATATTAAGTAACTAATTAATAACTATTAATTATCTATTCATTAATGAATGATTAACTACTTATTATCTAATTTAGACTATGAAACATTAGTGAAATCATTGGAGATATAAGAAAACATTCTAAAATTTTGGTAAAGTAAATATTGTGTAGTTACACGAGAAATGAAATCCATGTCTAGATACCACAAATAGATGCAGGTTCTAGCATATTTTTACCTATGGGTAATAACCCCAAAAAGTTTGGATTGGGTATTAACTCAATTTTCACCTAGTGTATGAAAAAGTGTCCTAATTGCACACCTATTTTGACACTCCTGGGGATCTGATTTATATGATTCACATTCTGTTTAATTAATATATTTAGATACTTTTAAGAATATTAAAATTTGGATCATAGAAAATTAGTGAAATAATTTATGATATAATAAAACATTCTAAAATTTTGCTAAATTAAATATTATGTTGTGATCTGAGTAATGAAATATTTTTCTGGATACTACAAGTAGATGCAGGCTCTAGTAGAGTTGTACCTAGGGGAAATAACCCCAAAATGGAAGATTGGGTATTAACTCAATCATCACCTAATGCATGAAAAAAATTCCTAACTGGACACCTAGTTTGACACTCTCATGGGATATACTTTAGATTAAGCACAATCTCTTTATAAACTATTGAACTTCTAATTATATCCTTAAACTGTAAAATAACTTTACAAAATTATTTCACAGTCAACCCTACACAACTATTCATCATTGTGAATATTATTTACACTATTGGAATCATGATTAGAAACCATTTTAAATGTAGAAAATAATTTTTTCCTTTATCTACTCCTATAAAGAAGTTATTCAAACTGATCAAGGAGCTTCATATAGTACACAGAAAATGTGAATAATTAGGATAAATGATTTTGTTACCCTAAGATAACTTCATGAAAGAATTTATTATCAGTTAAATTTAAGACTTTATGGGAAAATCCATTCTATTAGATATATAAATTTGAAATTCCAGGATAGGTTGCGACGTCTAGCTTATCCATTGGCTAATGATGAGGACTGGTTATATTCAACAACATTATTTAACCAAAAGTCTGATAATAATTTGCTAGAGTTTTATGTGGAGGTTTATAATGTCAAGTAGCAATCTATTGTTGTACAAAAATAGTGGGATACAATATTCATTAAATAAGTTCCATCCCAATAATATGAAACTCTTCCCTGTCATTGGAAGAAGACACCAAAATTGATCACCCGGATATGCTGCAAGAGCATTTTTATGATTAAGAAGTGTCTAATGATGAAATAGAAGAAGAAAATAGTGATGATGAGGGGGAATATAGAGAAGTTAGGGAATAAGTTTCTAGAAATGAAATATTTTAACATCAATCTCGACACACAATAAATCATTTGTCACTCTTTGCATCTTGGTCAAAAACTATGAAACATTTTCCTAAATTCCACTAAAATATTATCAAACCTGCAAATGGGTTTCCTATAGTTGTAGAGGGTAGATTTGGTTAAATGTACATAACATTTTACGTTGGAATATATTTTCCAATAAAATATGCCATGAGAAATATATTAAAATGATTTCATATTGAGAGACACTATAGATATTTAGTTCATGAGTCAAACGTGAAAAATACATCATACAATTTGATAAATCAAATGATGATTATGGATTTTTATTGAGGGATATTCCAAACATTACTCTTGGGGTGGAGAATTTATAATATTGAGAAATATCATACTTTCATGCAACCTAACTTGACACAATATCATACATCATTGGATGCTGAATTTGTGTCATCTATTATTTTTGATATGATCAAGACCTTACAAGATGTTATTATATCCCTTGTGGAGTGCATCAATTGAATGTTCAATTGGATTTGAAAGTTACCTACAAGTGGCCTAATTTAGGAGACATTTTATCATTGTGTAAAGTAATTAATAGAAAGAGGGACATGGGATGCTGATGGGATTAATTAGGGTCTATAGTATGGAATAAACTTTTAATGAGAAATTGAATATAACATTGATTAAGCTTTCACTTACTGAGTGTGATTATTCAATCAAGAATAAAGTCAATTCAAAGTGATAGAGTGTCTGGACCCCATCACAGGTAGAAGTGGTCAAGTGATAGTGGTATTATTGTACATGATGCATTGTGAATGTGGAAACTTCTAGTAATTTTGGTTTCCATGAACTCAAACCTTTGTATCGTGTGCCTCTATGAACATATCATGGGAACTATATATTAATCCAATGTACCAACTGAACACCATTTCTAACTGCTATAATGCACCATGGATTCCTATTTGGGACTTTTTACATTTCCCAATGCCCAAATATTAGCCTACATTAATACCTCGCATCAATGGGTAGCATCCATAAGGGATACTAAAGTATGGAAGGATTTATAATGTGATGGAATGGCCTCAAGAATAATGCCAGTTTCTGAGATGAAACATATATTATAAGGAATGTCATAATAGGAAGTGATTCCCTAACATTGATGGAATAGGTTTTCATTCTTATCTATGATGATGTATTGACTGAAAATAATGTAATTTCCAAAGTATTTAGAAATTGGATTTGGTTCAAATATTAGTTCGGCCTTTTAGGTGGTTTTGTAAAAGTTTCAGTGATTGAAAATAAGCCTTTTGAAAATATATTACATGTGAATTTGAAAACTAACCTTCTAAAAATACCCAATCAACTATAATGATTGTTTAGAATATTCTAATTCTAATAAAATTGATTATCTAAGTAAACATGTAAAGTATCTAAAATGAATCATGAATAAGATCGATGGAAAATGATCAAACTGGGTTTTCAAGAATAATGAATATGTAATTATGTACAATACACACTATGCTGATAAAAGATTAATCCATGTCACCAACTACAGAAATATCAAAGGGTGTTAACATAATTGGAATATATAATATTCTACCAATTATAAAATTCTACTAATAATAAAATTATATTTACATTTTACACTTTATATTTATTTCATTTTTATGCATAGATATGGAGGATATTACTCTCCTCATTGAGTAGTGTAGACATGTCTCGCATGAGGTGCTAGTGGCCCATGAGGTTCGATGGATTAGGGTGTGTAGGGCACACCATTATCATCACATTCCACCTCCAATGGCTATTTTACCATACCTATGATATTTTGGATTCTATGGTGTTGATATATCATATTAAATATTCATTAATCATCACCTCCTTGCTACCCTCACTAAGTGATAGAGACATGAGGCTCACACATTTCACTTGCCCGAGGGAGAGATGACCATCACCCTTGAGGATGTGGAAGTTATGCTCGATCTTCCTATCTAGGGTGTTGTAGTTATAAGACCCACCCATACATACCGGTCTAATCTTGTAAAATGATTGTTAGGCCTCAACATTGTGGGGTTGATACTACTATAGATAACAATTCTCTGTCTATAATCTGACTAGACATGCACTTCGCACATTTATCTATTAACGTTGATGACTAGACTATCATTCCTCATGCCCATGCATATATATTTTGGCTCATTAGAGGGACATTTTTCACTAATCACTTTAGTATACATGTCCACATGATGTATTTGGGGATACTGGGGTACTTTTATCAGGCCGAGAGATACAATTGGTCATCTACGTGCTTGGTATACACATATAGATCATTATGCATGATATGTTGATCAAATCACAGTGATATTGGGTTTTGTGTCATCCAAATTCGGATGTGGGAATGGAAGTGTATCCCTCCCCTATCTCCTATTGTTGTTGGTCTGGAGCTTGATATGGATGTGTTGTGTGACGCTCCATGTGGGCGCTAGTATGATCTTTCATCTTTATTTTTTTTAATGATAATATGAGTTATTATAATTAATTTATTATTATTTATCACTTTATATGTTGGATGTTACAGGCGGAGTCAAGCACAACAATTCATCAGGACACCGAGACATAATTTGGGTGCATATTGTCTCATGTTGGACAGTTTAATACCCATCGATGTAAGTGTATACACTCTTTTATTGAGTAATCAATTTTATAATATTATCATTTTTTGAAATTAGTAACAAAATATTTTAATAAATTTCATGTTTCATTTCATATTTCATGGATTCCATACTGGGCTATATTATACCATCTTCCTACATATGGAATTGTTGGGCTTGATGATTCCACGATTGTAGTGCCTCTCATATACTTTCCTATTGTTGAGTGACACAAATACAATAGAGTCATGTGGAAGTTTGTATTTGTTAAACGTATTCTATTTTCACTGGCCATCAGCACTTCATTTCTTGAAGTTAATGGGAAGGTAGTATGTCGACTGGCAATGAAAGCATGCACAATATCTCAACATTTGAGATAGACACGCATCGTTTCATATCATGGCCATGCATATGATGCGATTCCATCTACCACAGTAGCTTGAGTATGGGTCATGGTATAGAATGAATTATATACTCCATCATACACTACATGATGGAGGGATTCAGGATCTAGTAAGTTAATAACATTACATTAGTTTTTTTTGTACTGTAACACCCTGAAATTATAAAGTAACAATATTGTATTTAAAAGCGTGTATGACACGCAACACCAAGAATAGAAAGGAATATAACATCCTGATATTTTAAGATATATTTAATATTTTTAATAAATCTATTCTATAGATTTTAATGTATTAAATACTGAGTTATCTTGTGTTACATGAAATAATGACTTTGTTCGGTAGTTTGTGTTACACACAAGACTGAGTTTTACCGAACAACAATATATTATATTATTATTTAATATAATAAGATATATCCTAGTCGTGAAATTTATGGTTATGAATAAGATTAAATAACTTATAAAAATATATAGTTGAACTCATTGGTTACAAATTAATTAGAAATTAATATAAGAACAATTGAATATAAAGGGAATGTTTTTATAAAAGAACTATTTTTATGCTCACAGAGTCATTTTATCCTCATAAATTAAATTAATTAAAAAATTTAAATGATATTAATTTATTATATATATTATATATTCAATATAATTTTTTTATATTTATCCAATAGATTTTATAAGCATAAGATAAGGAAAAACTCAATATTATGCGTAAAAATCTATATTTTTATAAAGGCACTTTTACCGCCTTTTAATGACGCACCTATTTTAAAAATAAATTTTGAAAATTTAATAAATTTTATTTTTAATAAAATAATTTTTGAAATCAAACATAAAAATTATGTAAAGGTGAATTTTTTGTATTTTTCTGAGAAGTTTCATTTTTTGATGAATAGTGAAAAGTACTGAATTTTAATTGAAAACTATTTTTTCATATAATTTATTTATAAGGATAAATTATATTTTAAATTATTTTTAAAGTAAAATTATATCAATTATAAATCTATTAATCCAATTTAGGTCATTATAATCAATTTCACATTGAAATTGTATATAAAAATATTTCAAACTTTTGAACATTTTTGCTTTAAAAACATGTATTGTCATCCCGTCTATGGGGTTAATTTTAAATTAATTCATTCAAATTTGGTGATTTTAATTTTAAAAAATGGATTACATATTTGGAATAAAAATAATTTATTATTTATAATATGGTCAACTTAGTCTTTGACCAAAAATATTATTGAAAGTGATTAAAATTAACTACAGTGATTAAGAGAAAAATTAGCTTAATAAGGGACTAAACCATAAACTTAAGGGACAAAATGACATATAAACTTTTCCAAAAGAAATTTTATGGCCATATTTAGACCATATACTCTCTTTTATTTAATTTTTTTCATTATTGGAGCCACTTGACATGGAAAAAACATGGTACGAATTCCTTCTTTCAAAAATTTATAAGAATGCCACTCCTCCTCCACTATAAAAAGGAATTCAACACTCCCACTTATTCACACCTCTCATGAACTTTTTATTTCCAAACCTCTAAAAAATAAGCTCCCAAAATCCTTCCCATAATCCTATAATCCTCACTTTGAGCAGAAAGAAAACCATGTAATTCTTTTGGTATAAACCAAAATGAGTTACCCGAATAAGAGGTAATGTTCTTCAACAATCACTTTTGTTTCATTTACTTCTTCACCCCTTAAATTATTTTTATATCATGATTTTATGATAAAATCAATATATTCAATATAATTAGATGTTTTTAAACAAATAGTTTGAACTACACTTTTACACACATCCATCAAATGGGATATGAAATCATTGTTCGTATATATGGTGGACTACCGCCTCGTGAACTGATGTCGTCTGTTCTTCCATTTACCACCTTTAAATGATGGAAAAAATGATTTATTTAGATTTTATGTATGATATATATGGTATTTATAATTTCTTTATGATTTTGGAACTTTTTATATAACCATAACTTCATGTCTTTCATTTTGTGGGAATACGATAACATCGTTTGTAGATGTGTGGACTATCGTCTCCTCAAAGTGATGTGATTTGTTCACACTTTACATGGAATGTATTAAGAATTATTTTAATAAAAATATTTGAAATATATGACATAAATATTATACTAGAATTATAATATACATATATATAATTTACTTTTCATTCTTTTAAATATGATAAAGAAATGGAAGTAGCGTTCATGTGTACGTACGGTCTACCATCTCCAGGAATGGTGCATTTCATTTCCTATATCCAAATACTATGGATGTAATGTTCCATACTTTTTGTGTATTATTTTTAAATATTATATGGATTATTTTCGAGACTAAGTGATGAGACAACATGCGATTCTGAGGCCTGGTGTACCTGGAATAAATGTTCGAATAATATTAAAATATTAAATAGCACATGCACACAATTTTCATAAAAAAGTGGAATAACTTCTAAATGGGTGACCAGATCAGAAATCCAAGAGCACCTTTTCATTAAGAGTAGATAATTTACCTTAGAATCGAAATAACATCGGTCGGTGTGGGTCGGCTATGAAAAGTAGTTTCAGGCGTTTTTAATAAATAAAATAAATTTAATATTTATTTTATTTTCTCTATTTAATTGATGCAATAATGTGGAAATACTTATATTTTTTCAAATGAACCTTTAGGAAGGGATCTAGGGTTACTCTCATAACCCTGGAAATTCCCTGGAGGCTCTAGAGAGAACCCTGAAGAAACCTCTCAAGAAAACGGCGATGGAATCACAGATCGACGATCGAAGAACGCTGTTCTTGATGGATCTCGCCAACGACAGCAATGCAATGACCAATCTTTGTCGACGAGTGATCCAAAAAAAAGGTAGGATGTGTTATTTTGGATTTATTTCCCTATTCATAGATTCAATGATGAACGTGGACCAACCAACGAACATGTTGATCCTCGGTTCAATCGTTCTAGCAGGATGGGTTTTAATTGTAGGATTTATTGGGGTTTGATTATTTGATAATTGTTTTGATTATTGATCATTATTATGGGAATGGATAAAGGCTGTAATAAACTATGGTTGAGGTTCATTTCTCAAATTTGTTCCATGTATTTTTCTTCCCTGTTATTTCTACGCATGTTCGTTGTTCTTCATTGGTTTATAAACAAACAATCATTGTGCCTTTTTTTCTTAGAGAAACGATCTAGAATTGAAGATCCTACCTCGAGACAACCTAACGGAGGTGTGGTGGTGAGGGTGATAGACGAATTTGATTGAATTGGAAGAAACCATTCTTCGAGCGGTTTGCGTATAAAATGATTTAAACATTTTTCTAAGCCGATTAGAGGCCCAAAACACCTCAATTTAGTGTTATGGTGATGAAATGACCTAGGATATAGAGTTTTGAGGCAAATGGATCATCAGAACGAGATCTAGATCATCGGACAAGGCACACAGAGGAAGAATATGGGATTCTGGAAAATCCTGATGAACACAGCATGTAACCTGAGGTTACACAACATGTGGCCCCCACTAAGTGGAATCTAGGGTTTCAAGAGATAGTTAAATGTCACACGGTGGGTAGGACCTTACCAGAGACTCGGAATGTATCTCGGGAGATACACAGACACAGGTTGGAGTACACAGGTTTCCTACACGACATGTACCCCACCATACGACTAGGCATGGACCAAGTACACGGACTACCCTGTGTACTAGTACACAGGCATAGATACACTAGTTGACACTATGTACTGGCACATGGCCGGAGTACAAGGGTGAACCCTGGATGGAAGGACATGGTGTGTGACTTCTTCTACATGTCGTGTACCCATATTCTATATGACACAGTTTGGAATGACACTGGCCATTGTACACAGGAAGTACCCATGGTCAAGGGACACGACATGTGACCCTACTACACACCGTGTATACTCTTCTACATGGATTGAATATCTTGTCCACCGTATCATGGACAACATTTTTAGGGTTTGTTCCCTTTATCTCTTCCCTGAAGGTAGGTGGGTATCGTTTCCTAATCATAGGAGTATGATCCCTTCAGTAGGGCTTCCTGGATAGATTTGTTGGAATCCCCCAAGAGGCTTACTGCAGGATCCTATATTCATCTTAATTCCATAGTTAGAGTCCTTGGTATTGATGATACCAATACTACTATATTTTTATCCTATACTTATTAGTTTAATACATATGGAGTTGTTGGTATCACCCCATGGTCCTTACTGTGATCCTCATCTGTTGTATCATATCTCTCTCTTCAGATCTATCAATGTATCTCTATCATTACAGTTCCTGATGAATAGTACTTCTTGAATGAATTTTATTAGTGCTATCGGACTCAGGACTGTGTTCTCCCAAGTGAGTGCTTCTTGGAATCTTTAGACTAAATTTCTAGTGCTGGTATACAGTGGTTGTGACTTACCTCTAGACTGTGTGTCTTGGATTGAGTATATCTGGATATTATTATATGTGTTATAGACATATACTGTGTAGAGATATTTTTTGTATTGATTTGTGATTTTGGGGTGTCCTACTGAGTATTGTTATACTCACCCTTGCACGGACTTTTTCCGCACATGTAGTGTCTTGTGAAGATGAGTGGCCTTTTGATAGAGTCCTAGGTGGACCAGGACCAGACAGAGCTTTTTGAGATCAAGCAAGTTGAGGTGTGTTCTTATAGCTACTGAGAGTAGTCCCAATACCTTGGCTTATAGGTTGGACTTGTGATTACAGAATTATTTTGGTGGTCTTATATTTGGACCAGTTTTACTTTACTTTAATTTCCTGTCATACTCTGTTGGTTGGTATGTATTTATATGCATGCATTTTTTCTTAGTGGTTTTTATATTTCATTATTTTGTGGGCTTGGAGATGTGTGTGTGCATACAGGTACATAGGTAATTCATCCCATGTTAGTGATATGCCTACTCGATTCTAGTCACCAACCCTTGGACTATTGGAGGAAGTCTTGGGGAGTCACGACATAGGTTCCACTGGGACGGGTTGTGATAGAGTGGTATTAGAGGTGGTCGGTTCTACTATAGGACCATGAGTCGGTGAGATTGGTTTTGGGGAAACTATGTTAAGTGTTTCAAGTTCGGCTTTCTGGACAAGTACTCTAGTGTTGGTATGGGTGGATGACGTATCCATACACTTGGACTCTGATAACCTTATTTTAGAATCGGTACATGAGAACACTGGTTGTAGGTAAAATAATGGCACATGCATCATATAGAAATGGGATGTGGTTCCATGTCCTTATTGAGTCATCTCTCCAGATATACTCATTGACTATGGTATATCTTGTTTTATTACAGAATTCTCTTGAGATGAATACTAGCTAGGATTTAGTAGCTTAATCACAAGGATGACCCCCTCAGTGACAAGGATTTGATACAGGGACCAGTTCCCCAGGTGTTACCTCCAGGTGTTGCACCAGCTATACCACCACCTGCAGAGCAGCATGTGGTACCCACAGTACCAACAAACGAGGAGTGCAGGATGAGAGTGATTCAAAAGTTTTAGAGATAGATACCCCTCAGGTTCCGAGGTGATTTTGACCCTTGGGTGGCTAAGGACTGGCTTGAGGTGGTGACCCAAGTTTTCCGTCTGTTCAGGACACTAGCGGATCAGATGGTGGTCATGGCGGTGAGCCTTCTACAGGGTTTAGTAGGGATATGATTGATTTTGGCTATCCAAACTCACGATGAGGTGACCCTTTAATGGAAATAGTTCGATCATCTATTTAGAGATGAGTTCTCACCAGTTACGCTGAGAGTTGTGCATATACAAGTGCTTTTTCAGCTCCAACGGGGTAGCATGACAGTGGCTGATTATTCATCCTGGTTCAAAAACCTTTCCAGGTACTTGATGGATATGGTTATAGATCAGTACTTCATGGATAAAACCTTCGAGTGAGGTCTAGTTAGAGACATTTGATACAATTTTATCCCTCTATGAATTCCGACATATGTTGGGGTAATTGAGTGAGCTTTGGTGGTTGAAAGATTTTTGGCTGAGCAGATGCAGCCAATGATAGTTAGCAATGGATGAGAACGTGAAGAGACCTTGGAAATAGGGATCCAACATCGGTCTTAGGTATCCATATGTGGGAGACATTTCAAGAGTAGATCCCAGGATAGAGGATCTATAGTTCAGGGCTCACAGGGTGGGTCCGATCATCCTAGGGAGAGGTGGTGATATTCATGTGACGATAGGGGATATCTTGCTTGAGATTGTTCAACCTGATGTACTACTAATAGGGAGACAATGTATGGACCACTGAGGTAGTGACAGCGATAGGAGTAGGAATATCGTTTGGGTGGTGGATGTGTTAGAGGATATGGGAGAGCAACATGAGTTGGTTGACGTTTCAACATGTTACCACCACCACCCTCATGTGGTCCATGCTAGGCTCAAGGAGCTGGAGGAAAGGAGCGGGGATAGTTTCATACAATCGAGGCATATGACCTAGTGGATTTGAGAATGATTCAAGGTATAATATGTGTCTTTTCTACTTTATCTACAGTACTGATAGATATAGGTTATAGTCATTCTTTTCTCACTACATGTCTTTTTCAGGACCTAGAGATTCGGGTTGAATCGTTGACTCAACCATTATGCTTGGAGACACCTGCTGGAGAAGACTCAGTGATCACACATCTATGCCGACAGTGTGACCTGACCCTTGGAGGTGAGAGTTTAGGTTGGAACCTCTTGGTGGCAGTGTTTAGGCCTTATGACGTCATTATTGGTATGGATTGGTTATCCATAGTTCATTCCCATATTGACTGTTTTAGGTGAAGGGTGTGGTGTGTCTGCAGTGATGAAATGAGGTTTTCCTTTTTTGATGAAAAGGAAACCCAGGCATCACAGGATAGACTCATGCATAGGAGTTTGCAGCTGATTACTCATCAGTTGGATAGCCTGACCTTTGGTGCAGTGGATGTTATGAGTTTCCAGTTCCTGGCAGTAGTGGTGGAGTAATAGGATATATTCCCTAAAGATTTTTTAGGATTAACACCCCATTGGGAGATAGAATTATGCATTTATTTACACCTTGGGACATCACTAATATCTACACCAGCATATCGGATGGCTCTTGTAGAACTTCACGAGATGAGGGTGCAGTTGGAGGACTTATAGAAGAAGATATTCATGAGACCCAATGTTTCAACCTAGGTGGCCCTAGTTTTGTTTGCCAAAAATGAAGATGGGAGCTTGAGGTTGTGTGTGGACTACTAGAACTTGAACCAGGAAACTGTGAAGAACAAGTATCCACTACTTAGAATCGATGAACTCTTTGTTCAGTTGAGAGGGGAACTATGGTTCTCAAAGGTTGACCTCATATCATGTTATCACCAGCTATGAGTACGAGATGAGGATATATTGAAGATGGCATTCAGATGTCATTACGGTCACTATGAGTACTTGGTGATGCCCTTTGGTGTGATGAACACCCCAGCAATGTTCAGGGGACTCATGAACCGGATCTTCCAGCCTTACTTAGACCAATTCATGGTAGTCTTCATCGATGATATCCTTGTGTACTTTTCATTTGAGGAGGATCACACAATACACTTAAGGATAGTTATAGACATACTCTGAGAGCACCAGATGTATGGGAAACTCTCAAAGTTCTAGTTCTGGATTTAGGCAATCCGCTTTATGGGACATGTTATCTCAGAGGATGGAGTGGTTGTGGATCTAGCCAAGGTTGAGGCAATGTTAGCATGGGAGCCACCTAGGAGCATGATAGAGGTTTGGAGCTTCCTTGGTCTAGCAGGCTATTATCGAATATTCATACCTGATTTCTCTAGGATATCAACACCTATGACAACTTTGAATCAAAAGGGTCAGCCTTTTGTGTGGAAAGAGAAGTGTCAGTAGTCTTTTCAGCAGTTGATGCGGAGTTTTACGAGCGCCCTGATCTTGAGATTACTAGAGGAGGGTGTCAAGTATGTAGTTTTCTGCAATGCATTAGGAACCAAGCTTGGTTTTGTCCTGATGCAAAGTCAAGTGGTGATTTCCTATGGTACGCGCCAATTGATACCACATGATTAGAACTATATGACCCATGATCTTGAGTTAGAAGTGGTAGTCTTCACATTGAAGATGAGGTGACACTACCTAATGGGAAAATGGTTTATCATCTACTCTGATCACTAGAGTCTCAAGTTTATCTTCTCTCAAAAGGATCTGAACTTGATATAGAGGCTATGGCTAGAGTTCCTCTAGGACTATGACTTTGAGATTTTCTATACTCTTGGGAAGGGGAACATGGTGGAAGATTCTCTCAGTAGGAGATCTTGTTCGCAATTTCTGAACAAGGCGTCAGAGCAGTTAGCCTCATTATAGTTATCCTTTGTGGGTGGAGATAGAGCAGCTTACGTCCAATCATTGATTGTTACCCCTCCACCCTTATAGTGAGTCAGGGAAGCACATCTTGGGGATACCAAATATAGGACCCTACATTCTCATATGTCTACAGGGAATTCTCCTAATGGATATTCGAAAGGTAGGGAGCATGTTGTCCTTTTCAAAGGACATACAGTAGTACCGGTGGAATTTCAGGAGGAGGTTATGAGGGAGTTTCATACACCCCCTTTGGCGGTACATCTAGGTGTGGTGAAGATATATCAGGACCTCCAACATTAGTTCTGGTGGATGGGAATGAAGAAAGGTGTGACAAAGTTTTTTTCTCAGTGCCTTACTTGTCAGCAAGTGAAGGTTAATCACCAGGTTCCTACGGGTTTAGCTAAACCCCTTGAGGTGCTAGAATGGAAGTGGTATGGAATATATATGGACATCTTGATGGGTTTACCATGTATTTCCATGGGAAATGATTCCATATGGGTGATCATTGATTGACTCACCAAGTCATCTCACTTCCTAGATATCCGAGAACAGAGTTCAATATAGATTTTGGGATGTTTCTACGCACTGGAGATAGTTTGAATCCATAGAGTTATATTGATGATGGTTTCAGATCATGATATTCATTTTACATCCAGTTTGTGGAAGGGATTATAGGAGGTGTTTGGGACCTAGTTTCTCTTGATCACAGTGTTTCACCCACAGAAGGACGGCCAAATGGAGCAGACCATTCAAGTTTTGGAGGACACATTGTGAGCTTGCATGTTGGACTTCGAACGTAGTTGTGAGGATCACCTACCACTAGTGGAGTTAATGTACAACAACTACTACCATTCCATCATTGGTATGGAACTATTTTAGGTCTTTTAGGGGCGACCCTATGGGTCTCTATTTTGTTGGACTGACCTGAGAGAGTCGGCACTCATGGGCCCAAAATTAGTGTGAACTACTAAGAAGAATGTGAATATCATATAGGAGAGAATGAAGACTGCCTAGTGCCATCATAATTATTATACTGATAGGCAGTGGATGCCTTTGTAGTTCGAGGAAGGAGATCATGTATTCCTACAGGTTTCACCTCGACGTGGATTACAGAGATTTAGATGGGGGTGGCAAGTTATCTCTAAGGTTTATTGGCCCTTTTCAAATACTGTGTAGAGTTGGTGAGGTGGAATACCGCTTAGCTCTACACTCACAATTGGACCGGGTACATGATGTCCTCTACGTGTTACAACTGAGGAGGTATGTGCATGAAACATCGCACGTCATCGACTATAGTGAGCTAGAAATTGAGGATGAAATGACTTTTTCTGAGTATCCATTGGAGATAGAGGATCAGTAGTAGAGGATCCTTTTTGGGTGATCGATTCATTCAGTGCATGTCCGATGGCAGTATGGGAATCTCCAAGATAGCACTTGGAAGTGGGAGGCTTAGATACGTAAAGCCCTAAGGTGGGGAGAATGTAATATATCTGATTTTCCATGTATTATTTTTAAATATTATATGGATTATTTTCAAGACCAGACACTAAGATGGCATGTGATTCTGAGGCCTGGTGTACCCAGAATAAATACTTGAATAATATTAAAATATTAAATAGCATGCGTACGCATTTTTCTTTAAAATTTGTATTAACTTTTAAACGGGTGCCTGGATAAGAAATTTGAGGGCACCGTTGTATTCATAACAGCGACTTTACCTTAGGTACGGCCAAACATTAGTCAGCACAGTTCGGTTGTGAAAAGTAGTTTCGGGCATTTTTAATGGATAAAATAAATTGAATATTTATTTTATTTTCTTTGTTTCGTCGATGCGGAAACACTTATTTTTTTTAATGAGCCTTTAGGTAGGGATCCAGGGTTAGGCTCATAACCCTAGAAATTACCTGGAGGCTTTGGAGAGAACCCTGAAGAAACCTCTAAAGAAAACAGTGACAAAATCACAGATAGATAATCGACGAACACCTTTCTTGATGGATCTCACCAACGACAGTGACACAATGACTGGTCATCATCATAGAGCGATCCAAACCAAAGTTAGGATGATTTATTTTGGATTTATTTCCCCATTCTTAGATTCAATGACGAATGTGGACCAAGCAACGAATAGGTTGATCCGTGGTTCAATCATTCTTGCGAAATGGGTTTTAATTGATGGATTTATCAGGGTTTGATTATTTGAGAATTTTTTTGATTATTGATCATTCTTACAAGAATGGATCGAGGTCAGAACAAACAATGGTCAGGGTTCGTTCCTCAGATTTGTTCCATGTGTTTTTCTCCCCTCTTATTTCTACATGTGTTTTTCGTTCTTCGTTGGTTTATGAAAGAACGATCATTGCTCCTTCATTTCCCATCACAATAATTCGAAATTGAAAATCCGACCTCAGTATGACCTAACATAGATGAGGCGGTGATGGTGATGAATGAATCAAAGAGAATTGTAATAAACCATTCTTTAAGCGGTTTGCATCGGAATTGATTTAATTGTTTTTCTGATCTGATAAAAGTCCTGAAACACCTCAATTTGGTGTTAGGGTGATGAAAAAACCTAGGATCTAGAGTTTTGAGGTGAACGGATCACTAGAACAAGATCCAGATCATCAGCCAAGGCTTGCGGATCAAGAATATGTGATTCTAGAAAATATCGATGAACATGGTGTGTGGACCCCACTAAGAAACAGTTAGGGTTTCAGGAGATATTTAAATATCACGCGGTGTGTGACCCTATCACACACTATGTAGGCCCTTCCCAGATACTCGGCATGTATCTTGGTAAATACACGGGCATGAGGTGGAGTACACGGGTTGCCTACACGGTGTGTACCCCACCACACGACTTGGCCTCGACCAAGTACACGGACTACCCCGTGTATTGGTACACGGGAAGAGATACATGGGTTGACATCGTGTATTGGCACACAACCGGAGTATATGGGTTGACTCCGGATGGAAGGACAAAACGTGTGACTTCTTCTACACATTGCGTACCCATCTTCTACATGAAACAGTTTGGAATGATAGAGGTCGTTGTACACGGGCAATACCCAGGGTCCAGGGACACGGTGTGTGACCCTACTACACACCGTGTATACCCTTCTACATAGATTGAATCTCTTTTCCACCATATCTTGGAAAAAAAAATTAGGGTTTATTCCCTTTATCGCTTCCCTAAAGGTAGGTGGGTATTGTTTCCTACTCATAGGAGTATGATCCCTTCAATAGGAATTCCTGGATAGAGTTGTTGGAATCCCCTGAGAGGCCCAGTGTGGGATCCTCTACTCATCTTCATGCCCTGGGTAAATTCCTTGGTATTGACGCAACCAATCCTACCAGACATCAATCCTCTACTTAGTGGGTTAATCCAAATGGAGTTGTTGGTATTACCCCATGGCCCTGGCTGTGATCCTCATCTATTGTATAATATCTCTCTCTTCAGATCTATCATCATATCTCTCTCATAACAGTTCTTGATGAATGTTACTTATCGTACAGACCTCATTTGTGCTATCATACTCAAGAGTATGTTCCCTCGGATGAGTGATTCATGGAATCTTTGGACTAAATTCCTAGTACTGGTATACAGTGGTTGTGACTTACCTCTAGATTGTGTGTCTTGGATTGATTATCTCTGGATATTCTTATATGTGTTGTAGACATATACTGTGTAGATCTGATTGTAGTTTCCTTTGTGTATTACTTTATGGTTTCGGGGTGTCCTACTGAGTATTGTTATACTCACCCCTGCACGGGCTTTGCCCGTACATGTCATGTCTTATATAGACAAGCGACCTTTTGACAGAGTCCTAGGTGGACCAGGACTGGACGGAGCTTTGTGTGATCAAGCAGGCTGAGTTGTGTTCCTATGGATACAGACAGCAGTCTCAATACCTTTACTTACAGGTTGTAATTGTGGTTACAGACTTCTTTTAGTGGGATTTTATTTGGCCCAATTTCACTTTAATTTACTTTCATGTCGTACTCTGTTGGTTGGGATGTGGTGGTATGCATGCACTGTTTTCTTAGTGGTTTTTACATTTAAGAATTTTTTGGGATTGTAAATGTGTGTGTGCGTGTAGATATATAGGAAATACCTCCCATATTAGTGATATGACTACTCAGTTCTAGTCATGAGCCTCGGGCCTATTGGAGGCGGACTTGGGGAGTCGCAGCATGGGCCCCATTAGGACGGTTCGTGACAATAGATTATCATAAATACATATATACTGAATATATATGATAATTACATCATGGGTTACATTCTTTAGATGATGAAATCATAATCTAAGTAATAAGAACAAAAATAACAAGTCAAAACATACTCAAAAAACATGACAATTAACCCCCGAAATGATGAAAATAATAAAAGATTGTTAACAAATGGGTAATAAGATATTATAAGAAGATCATATATGACATTATAAATATTATTACGGTTATTTTATAAGTTAATAACATGCTTAAAAAAATTATACAGGAGTTTAAAGCACTTTCACCCGAAAGGAAACATAGGGTGAGGGGTTTCGTCTAAATTTCATTTCATTGAGGCATATTGTAATGTTATGCACCTATTTTCTTTTATATGGTGTATATACCACCCCTTTGAAATTTAATATCATGAATAATTATTATTCATGGTGTTTTTATTTTTATTTTGAATTATTTAATCGAAGGGGATTTGAACTTAAAATTACCAAGTGGTAAAGAAATTTCATAACTCAATTCCTTTTCATTAGGTTATATTACTTTCTCGTTGTTGTTAATATTATATTATTATGTGTATAATTAATTTGACTATATATTGATGTATTTACACTTCTTATATGTGGATTTATTGTTGATGCACATAATCAATTCTTTGATTAATTCTCACTTCCACATTATGATCATTTTAAGGGTATATTTCACAATCTCATTCTAATCGAGATTGTTTATTATTAAAATTCCATTAAATGAATTTATATGATAATTGTTCAATAAACCCTTTAATTTTATTCTACTTTGTTTATTCATGACCTTTTTCAAGTAATAGTACCATTTTCCTACTCTTTGGTACTCAAAATGTTTTAGAAAATGTTTTTAAGAAAACCCGACTTCATTTTTTTTAGTCAGAGAACCTGTTTTCTACTAAAAACCATGTTTTCTACTAAAAACCATATTTTCAAAAAATGTTTTCAAAAATGTTTTTAACCTTTCTAAATGATTTATTAAATAAATTCTTACCCTTTTTCATTTACAAATGTTTTCAAAGTAATCCTCTTGTCGCTTTCCAAACAAGACACTTTTCTAACTATTTTACCTTGCAAAAGGAATGTTCTTTTTACCTTGTATGGAATGTACAGAATTACCCATCGTCATTTATTTGAATCTTCCTTTACAAGTTTAAATGGTTATTTTTTAAATATTTTTTTTTAAATTGATTTTCAAAGAAAAGGATTTCAAAATGTTTTTCAAAATGAAAATGATATTTTCCTCAAGAATGTTTTTAAATGATCTTTTTATAATATTTATATTCATCAAAGACAACAGCCCTTTATTTTTATTCCACTTGGAATATTTTGTATTGATATCATCTGTATTCTTCCTCTAAATGGTTTTTGATTAATTTAGCTAAGGATGGTATATATATTAACTTCCTTGGTTCATTTTTTGTAGTCCCCTTGAAATATTCACTTTCCTGTGATCATTGGACATTGAATTTACCCTAATTACACATATCATTTATCATGGATATGTTCATTGCCCAAATCTTATACCATTTTTTCATATGGTAATTACTTTGATAATTATTTGATTATATGGGGAAATATTGATAAATCGGGATTCTTTACTGAATACGGATATTTGATAAGGTGCATTGTTCATTAATTTAATCGATTATTCAATATATGAGGAATGATTTCGAAATTCACTACACAGGTTGGAGACCATTAGAAATAAGCCCCTCGATGCATTTGTAGTCTTGTGAGATGAAATCAGTTAGCGAAAAACCCTTTGAGTTTTTTTTCAAGCAGAATAGACTGGTTTCTACTCACATATTTAAATTGTCTTGAGAATAGATATTGACAGTAAAGGTATCATATGCCTATGAAACATGACGTCCAATAATTAAGCATTGTCTTCATTGAGAATTCATTTATTATTATTATCCATAAGATTTTTGTTTTGTCATTATCTATGGATTCATTTTCATTCTCAGTTTATTGATTAAATGGAATGTGTGTTCAGTTATTTACCTTGTCATATTGATTATTCTCATTGATTCATTATTGTTTTCTTTATACTTATTGATTCATTATTACTTCTGTTTTACTTACTCTTACTGATCATTTGAGCTCACCCTTATTTTGTTTCCTTCCCCATGAATCCAATAAGTGTACTAAGAAAGATATGCATGGATATGCTAAGTGGGAATAAAGTTGTCCTTGAATGAAAAAAATTATGTTGTAATTAGTGTATCCAGTTGTAATATAAGACTCATGTATGTATCTAATTTACCAAGATTACTAAACTCTTCGATCCTTCAGGATTTGATTCCTTGTAATCATGTTAATGTAATAAAGTAAGGCATCAGATCCGGGCTTCTAGGGTCGGAGTGATACATATACATTTTTCAATTAAATTTTAATCGCTTTAAAACATACTCGACTACAGCATATTATCCACATGTTTGATACAGAGGAGGGTGATGTATTTAGTCTGGCAATGTACCATGTTGTAGCGCATGACAAGATGTCATCGTATCATGTTTTACATGATAGTATCTTCGACAGTAAACCTCAGGGAGATGATGTTCCTACTCATGGAGAGGAGGTTCCTGCTCAAGAACCACCTTCGGGAGCTGTTGATGTTGACGGGTCGTGATGACGACAACGTAGACCATGTCAGGCATCACATGAGGCATCACCTATTCCACAAGAAGAGGTAGCACCTTCCGCATACAAGCCTCGGTCGATTGTGGATGTGTACCGTCAGGCATGAGATCCATTTTTATTTTAAGCATATCCACAGTTTTCACTGGGTATAGCTAATCTAAGCTCATATCAGGAGTCATTTCTCATGTCGCTATCTTTTGTGATGGAGCCTTCGCAGGCCTTCTGGTTCCCTCGTTAGATGGAAAGTCCTTCCACTTATGCAGTGGGAGAAGGATCAAGTGTACATCTCAACATCCCCATGACACCTCCTCCTGATGATTCGCAGATAGAGGAGTAGACAGTTGAGGTTCCTGCACCTGAGGAAGATCTCTCTCCAACTCATCACAATCCACCCCATCACAGAAGTCAATGATCTTGATATGGACGTCTCATTCGCACACCAAATCGTGGGATGAGACCTCATCATAGACATTTATTGTACTCATTAATTTATATGTTTTCTTTTGAAAGATTTCAAACGACACAAGTTTCTATCATCTATATTATTGTTTGTCTAGCCCCACCATTGGTGGTGGTGTGGTAAGTGTACGGGGATGAAGGGCGGGTTGCGGGGTCAAGTCTCTGAACCTGCATGTTTACTGCAATTTCTTTCCTTTGCATTGTGTTTCACAATGGCGGATGTAATCGATCTTATATATATATATATATATATATATATATATATATATATATATATATATATATATATTTTAAGTTGAGGCCGAAGCCTCAGTTAATTCGGGGAAGGGGCTACAGTACAAAGAAAAGCATGCAACAAGCGGTACAGGGATGAACTCGGTGAGACTCGAACTCGAGACCTCGCCGAGACCCACAGGAGCAGCTACCAACTGAGCTTCACCCTAGGGGCAAACGTGTTATCGGTTTAGAGGGTATTGAGGCGGCCTTACCCCACCCCCTGTCGCACGTCCCCAGCTAGGCCCAAGGTGGCCAACATTGGGCTTTGGCCAGTTCCCACGGAGTCGAGGGGACGAGAGGATCGTTGGCGTATGGTGCACGTTGCCTTTGCGAGGACTCGAACCCGGAACCTCAACGACGGGACGCCACCGCCTTGAACCAACTCACCCAGCCCCCGTGGGCAAACGTGTTATCGGTTTAGAGGGTATTGAGGCGGCCTTACCCCACCCCTCGTCGCACGTCCCCAGCTAGGCCCAAGGTGGCCAACCTTGGGCTTGGGCCAGTTCCCACGGAGTTGAGGGGACGAGAGGATCGCTGGCGTATGGTGCACGTTGCCTTTGTGAGGACTCGAACCCGGAACCTCAACGACGGGACGCCACCGCCTTGAACCAACTCACCCAGCCCCCGTGGGCATCGATCTTATATATTATTGTCTTTCTACTATATTAATGATTTTTTCCAACTATTTTTTATATGTTTAGCCTATGTTTTAAATTTCATTTAGATTGTACATGCGGATTAAATTTTATAAGCTTTCAAAATTGATTACTTGAAACATAGCAAGACTTTTAAAATTTTAAGTATTTGACTTTAAAATTTATAAAATATAAATTATAAATATAATCTAAATAAAACTTAAAATATAGCCTAAATATATAAAAAAAATAGTTGAAAATAAAAATAATTCCATCAATATAATAAACCAAAATTAATTTACATGACACAAACATTATTTATTAAAAACATAATATTTACACATTAAAAAATATATGCACTTAAAATATAATATAACTAAAATCTAAATGAAATTTAGAACATTGACTAAACATATAAAAAATAATTGAAAATAAAAGAAATGTTAAAAAAAGTTATAAATACAAATGTTATGTTTTGAAACAATAATATTTTGTGTCATGAAAATTATATTTTATTAATTGTTTTTATAAAATTGTTTTTTATATGTTTAGTCAGTATGTCAAATATCATTTAGATTATATTTATAATTTATAATTTATAGGCTTTCAAAGTCATCTGCATGAAATGTTTCATGCAGATGACTTTGTAACGGTATAAATTATACCAAGACGGTTCAGATCATGGATTTGGTAAACCAAAACCATGACCCCGTAAAATTATTGAAAAAGTAAAGACAACATACATACGCAAATACATGCGATGATCACCCCAAAAATAAAAATGAAACCGATAGAGACTCCATCTTCCGCAATGATACACATACCCAAAAAATATTATGTCTCAAGAAAACCCTTAGACACCAGCAACCGCCCGCCTGAGTTGCCGCCCAAGGACAGCCCAAAGTCGCATTCAATTATGTCGGCCTGAATCATGCCGATGCTAGCCTGTAGAATCCCAATCACGTGTGTGCCCCGCATCTCGTCATTGTCACCCCATATCCCGAGGACTTCGTTATCGCCAGCCTGCAACCCACCTTGCCCTCCCGTTGAGCGGCCCATACCACTAGCAAAATGTCGACCATCATTGACTCCCTGTAACCCAACGCGCCGCACATTCCAACACCGACCTGTGAACGCCAACTTGATAAAGATGACGAAATCAAGCCCGTACATTCTCACTGATACGCGCATCCCACCGTGAGACGCCATCACCATCCCTCTCACCCTGATCGACCGCCGGATTTAAATCGTCTCAGGTTCACTGTTGAACTTGAGAGTTAGGTTGGCCAATGGATGGCCGCCACGTCGGAGGAAATTTCCAGTGGAAATTTCAAGTGGAAATTTGATGGGAATTTCCAGCGGAGGGCAGCGTAAAAAAACCCCAAAAAATGCATAATGGGGGCATTTTCGTCCAAAACCCAACATGAGGGTCAGGTTGGACACCCCAAAAATGACGCCCTCGATGCAGTGACCTGCCGTCGGTCCAATCTCAACACCGCTGCAGGCTGACCCCCGCAACACCGTGCCATATCTCAGCCCCCGGGATCCCACTGCCGACAGTTGTGGTCGAGATCCACCCCACCTTGCCGAACCGAAGAAGCACGATCCACCCACCAATCCGTCATCATGTGTCAACTACCCGCGAGAAACTTCTCGCAGGATTGCGCCCTAAACGTGTCACTACCCATATGCAAGCCCCAATACCCCTCGTGTCGGCCTGCCCAACCTCCATCACCGCAGATCTCAAAGGATCTACCCGGATATGCGTCAACCCCAAGCAATGCACACCGGCATCTCCCAACCGAACCATGTTCTGGTGCTAGTCGCCCCCCCCCCCGTTCACCATCTTCTCCCATCTGGACCGAAATCCGCTGTCGTCACAGGCTGCCATCCTCCGTAGACAACCACGGGAAACCCTCGATTCCTTTGGACCCCTCCGCTCTAAAGGGGTTTCATCAATTTCTTCTTAAAATCCACCACGAACGGTTCACTTATTTGATTTGCCACAAACTGCAAACATCTGAAAATGGCTCACAATCTCATCCGGAGAGATTGGGGCCTGAATTTGGTCACAAGATCGAAAAGAGATAAACTCTCCATTTATGAGAGAGAAGGTCTTCATTCTTCGAAATTGTATAAATTATAATGTATAAATATAATCTAAATGAAATTCGACACTCCCCAAACATATAAAAAATAATTGAAAAATAAAAAGAATTTCATAAAAACAATCAATGAAATGTAATTTTAATGATGCAAACTTTAAAAGAATTTAAATTTTATATTTTAAAAAATTTATGACCACAATTCTTATTATGTATTATATTATTAATTACATTATTATGAAGTATTATTAATTATGTTATTATAATTAAATGTTATTCATTGCATTATTAATAAATATTAATTATATTATTTAATACTAACAATAATTGCAATAATAAATATGAATAATGATGTAAATAATATAATTACTAATGTAACAAATAAAGTACTTAATAATATAATTAAAAATAAATATTAATTAAATTTGTATTATAGAAAATATATTTAATAGTAATAATATTATTATTAACATTTTATTATATAATTAAGCAAATGCATTAGGTACTTTAAATTATCATTTTCCATGCTTCCACAACATATCTATTACTTCACAATGTCCTTTACAAAAGGTATGACATTTTGCAAAAGTGGGGGTTGACTGAACTTACTATGTAAGTTGTGATGATCAACAAATATTGGATTATTTATTGTAGTTTTTAATTTTTCTAGTCTCATTATAAAAAAAAATCGTCCACTTTTTTTTTAAACAGCCGAAACCAAAATTAGGATACGACAAATTCAGTTAATATTTGGAACGAAATTATACGGGACTGCCCTCGTAGGAAGCCACCAACTCGCCCATCACGTAGGTTTTTATGTCATTTCATGGTTTGTCCGGGCTGTTTCTGCTAGCTTCCCTGTTTTGGCAGTTTCATTCCAAGAGTTCGTTCTAAACACGTTTTATTGGATTCATGAGGCCGGCGTTGTCCTGGAAAATTTGTCCGGCTCGTCCGACTCTGTGCAGCTTCATCAGTTGGATTCCTTCATTTTTCATATATTTTTTACTTCTTTTTCTGATCATTGAGTTTCATTTTTTGTTCGCTGCGGTCGAAAATGGGATTATTGGATACCGTCCTTGGAATTTTCGGTTTTGCAATCGGAATCCCTTCCGGGCTATTGTTGGGGTTCTTTCTCTTTATTTATTCTGAGCCCGGAGAAGTTAAGGTACTTGTTTGCTGTTTTTGTTTCACTGTTCGAAGTATTTATTATGCACTTGATTCATCAGTGTGTAGCTACACTGATTATTCATTGGTTCTTTTTTGTGGACCTAAGTAATTATGGCTAAAAAATGACTTATAGAGAAGCAATATCTATGCATTCTAGCGGGTTTGACTGTTATTAATCATTATGTTATTCAATCCATCGGTATAGATGGGTGGGGTGGGGCTGAGAGGTTAATTAATCTCTGAAGGCGAGGAGCTTATGGTTTGATTCGTTTCAAACTATCAAATTGCTGTCTGCAACAGTGTGTTTTCAGAAGTTCCATCGGACACAATTATCACTAATTTCCCGCTTATTAAGGGTGCTGACATCTCCTACCCGACTTCATGATATTAATAGACTAGGTTTCAATATGACCCCAGGGTGCTTTGAATTCTCTCGATGCATTAGAATAATTCTGTTCTCTTCCTTCGTGAAGTTGGAATAGTAACTTGGTAGTAATTGAACAATTTGAGTATTTGGAGCCTCTGGGCTGAGAGGTTCATTAAACTCAGCAGGATAGAGGCTTATGGTTTGATTCGTTTCAATCTATTAAAGCACTGTTTGTAACAGTAGTAATTCTGTTTTGAGAAATTTCATCGGACACAATTGTCTCTAATTTCTGGCTTCTTAAGGGAGTTGAAATCTCCTACCATAGTTCATGATACTAATAAACTATGTTTCAATATGACTGCAGGGTGCTTTGAATTCTTTCGATGCATTAGAATAATGTTGTTCTCTTCCTTTGTGATGTTGGGGTTGTAACTTGGTAGTAATTGAACAATTTGGGTATTTTGAGTCTGTTGATTGCTGTGCTAAACTGATTATGTCCTGGGAGAATTTTACTGATGCCATTACTGATTTGAATTAGGGTACCTAGATAACTGAAGTATTTTGACTTTTTTTGGCATATGATTATCTTCGAGTGTTCTAATACCATTCTTGCAGGATCCAGACTGTAGGCCTATATATGAGTTGGATACAAGTGCAGTGCATGATCTTTTACCCGAAATCCCATTCTGGGTGAAGCATCCCGACTATGATTCAGTGAGTGTTGAGGTCTTCTCCTTTATTCATAAGTGATAAGTGTCGTGCACAGTATTCTACTCTAAATATTTTTTTGTATGATTTTTTGTCTGCAATCGACGACAATTTTGGCATCCTGCAGGTTGATTGGCTAAACAAGTTTCTTTTTGAGATGTGGCCCTACCTTGATAAGGTGACTTACTAAATAGGGAAAGAAAATTCAATGGGAGCAATTGGAAGGACCAAATGTGCTATTTTTTTTTAATGTCAGGCCATTTGTAGTATGATAAGAAGCATGGCAAAGCCTATATTTTCTGAGTACATAGGGAAGTTTTGGATAAAGGGGATTGAGTTCGAGAATCTATCTCTTGGATCACTACCTCCTAAAATTCATGGTGAGTAAACCCTATAAATTCATGATTGAGTTTTCTCTGTCTACTTATTTTTACAAATTTGTAGGTATTAAAGTCTGTGAGACTAATGAGAAGGAACTAATCATGGAGCCAGCATTTAAATGGGCTGGAAATCCCAACATAGTTTTAGTGTTAAAGTTGATGAACCTACGAATCACATTTCAGGTTGGAAGAGCTTGAAAACATTTCCGTGACAACAGAAACTCTTCTCCTATATAATTTTTGGAAGTTTTTTCTTTTCCACAGCTAGTTGATTTACAAATATTTCTGGTGCCAAGGATCACCCTGCAACCTCTTGTGCCTACTTTTCCATGTTTTGCAAGCACGGTCATATCTATGATGGATAAGGCGTGTATTAGACTTTCAAATTTAGTATACTGGGCAAGTTAATTACATCATCACCATTATGATGTTTTTTTTTACCTTTCTACAGCCTCATGTGGACTTTGGAATGAAAGTACTGGGAGGTGACATTATGTCCATACCTGGCCTCTATCGATTTGTTCAGGTGTGGCACTGGTAATTCTTCTGAGTGTTCGATAGGTTTCAAGGTTTCTGAGACTAAGATTATTTTTGGATTGTCTATTATAACACTTGATATAGCCACCTAACCATTTTAGTTTTCATCAGGATGCTGTTCAAAACCAAGTTTCCAGGCTATACCTCTGGCCTCTTTCTCTTGAAGTGCCTGTTCTTGACACTTCGTCGTAAGTTTACACATTATTCTTGGTTTCATAAGCTGATCTATTTGAAATGTTTTGTCTGTTTTAACCTGAAACTATTTTTTTCCATTTGTTAAGAGTGGCCATAAAGAAGCCCGTGGGTATACTGCATGTCAATGTTGTTCGTGGGCTCAAACTGTTAAAGATGGACTTGTTGGGTACGTCAGATCCTTATGTGAAACTGAGGTTAAGTGATGACAGATTGCCAGCAAGAAAAACCACTATCAAGAGGAAGAACTTGAATCCTGAGTGGAATGAGAAGTTCAAGCTCATTGTGAAGGATCCCATCACGCAGTCTCTTGAATTACAAGTCTATGATTGGGACAAGGTGTTTCCCTTTCTTCTCATCTTTTTATTTATTTTATTGTATGGCTGCTGAAAATTCTTTATTCAAGAATTTTAAAGATATTTTTAAAAATACCTCTTCGTTTTATAAAGGGGAGAAAAATGGTTTTTTTAATGTGGAAACCTGTCCCTCGTTGAAAATGGAGGGGTGAGAGAGTTGTTAATAAAGAAAATGTGGTTTCTGTTATTTAAATAATGGAAGAAGAAAATTGGAAGAATTCTGTGCTTGATGGTGCACCGCACAGTCCATGCTCACGCATGGTTGCAAACGTGAGATGTAATGTGATGCTTTTATGATGCACTTTCCACTATGGATTGGTGCGAGGTGCATTGAGGTGTTTTAAAATTTTGTTTGATAGATTGGTAGGTCTGATTGGGATAAATCAAACGGTTTATAGAGCGCCTCGGGTAGATTGAATCCGAACCAAGTCAAAGATAGGCATGGATTGGGATCCACAGGATCGTATTACAGCCGAAGGCCCATTCGTATTCGGAGATCAATGTGATCCGGGATGCTCATGTGGATATGATGCAACACTTAAGAATAGACACATGGTTTATCTGAAATGATAAGATACCATATCCGAAGAGGCATCTTAAACCCCATATATCGGAAGCTTTTCCAAACATCCAAAAGCATCCAAACCACTCCATTACTCCTTCAAAAGCTTCCAAAAATCTCATTTTCTTCAAAAACATCAAAGAGCTTCAAAATTTAGCACAGTGTTTTGAAACTCTGAACTCTCTTGATTCATTTTTCTCAAGACGTTGTCCTCTAAGAAATACACAATAAAAGAAAACCGTTGTATCCTGAAGGAACTTTGTCAACAACCCATAAAACTATCAAATCTGTTGTGGAAAATTAACCTTTAAGGGGAGCGATATGGTAGTGTTTCTTGATGTTTCTACTCTACTCCCATACAAGTTGAGTCCTCAACTCCACTTCCCCCAACACCCACCTTATTATACAGCCTGCTTGGTTTGTGATTGTGAGAATGAAAAGGGGTATTAATAAATTTAGAAAGGTGGCATTATTGTTCTTCAATATTAATCACATCCAAATCTCATGATATAATTCTTTATTTCCTATTTTGATTGTTTCTGCTGTGATTTGCGAACAGGTGGGTGGGCATGATAGATTGGGAATGCAGGTGGTTCCATTGAAGCTGCTGACTGCCCATGAGACCAAGGCATTCACCCTGGATTTGCTGAAGAACACAAATGTAAATGATCCACAAAACAAGAAACGTCGGGGGCAGCTTGTGTTGGACCTCAGGTTCGTTCCCTTCCGAGAAGACAGCAGCAGGTTCAGTGGACCGTTGGAAGGATACGAGAAAAACGAGAGCAGGATTGATCAATCAATGAGCCATGATTCTTCAACCGGAGCTGGTTTGCTGTGGGTCAGCATCATCGGAGCCGAGGATGTAGAAGGGAACCGCCACAACAATCCGTTTGCGCTTGTCCTATTTCGAGGAGAAGAGAAGAGAACAAAGATGATAAGGAAAACACGGGACCCTCGGTGGAATGAGGAGTTCCCATTCATGCTCGAAGAGCCTCCTTTAGATGAAAAGGTTCGCATTGAAGTCAAGAGTAGACGCACTGGCATCGGGTTTCATCCAAAGGTATTTTTATCGCTATCACTTTCTGTTCTTTTATCATCGCAACTCATTATTTTCATGATGATCATTGACTATGGATAATTTAGAATATATTACTCAATTAGATTAATATCTTGTTATGTCTCATGTCAATTGCATTATGACATAAATGAGTGATAGATTAAATGTATGTATCAAGAATGAATTAATACATGATACAAAGTGTCACTTAAACGGTCATCTCATCATGATTGAGCTTAAGGCACAAACTAACTGTTACTTTTGATTCTATTTGATGATTGGTTATGCTTCATATGACGTGTTGTAATTAGGAGTCATTAGGACATGTTGATATCAATCTCAACGATGTTGTGCACAATGGGCGGATCAACCAGAAGTATCACCTCATTGATTCAAAAAACGGAGTCATCCATGTGGAAATCGGGTGGAGAGCGGTTTGACATACCGGTCAGGTGGCTTTCACTTGTGTAACATATGTTTTTCTCTTTCATTCTATTCATCTGGTACATGTTTGGGTTATTCATTTTGAAAACATAAATGTTAAATTTGGGATATGTTGGGAGATAAAAGCAAAAACCTAACACTGCCCGCGTGCCATTGTGATCAAGCAAAGGGGAGGAAAAACTTTTGAATATTTGATAATATTATGGGATGTGATCTGGTTATGATAATGTATTGCACTATCCATCTGTGTGTGCAATTGTTGATAAGTAACACAATGTGATGATTTGATTATGTACTTTGCATTCCACATGCTACACTAATGCATGGTGCATTGTGATGCTTGAAGTTTTGGATATCATCAACTTCGATTTTCGATCAATGCGGAACATCTCACAAAGATTGGATTTATGAGTGGGTTGGATTGATTTAGGAGTTCGAACAATTATACTAGATTGGAATAAACGTGATCCATGTCGTATATTCAAAACCAGTGCATTATGGGTAGTTCAACCACACTAAGCACCTCGATCTAAACCATTGGTCTAGTACATCATGAAATCTGAATTGTAGATTAAGCAATGTGACTAAAATCATCCGTCCGGTCATGTAGAGATGATTTTTTCCTGGTCCTCTACTTGGTGGTTTAGCACGTGTTGAGAATCAATGTGACTAAAATCATCAGTCCGGTCATGTAGAGATGATTTTTTCCTGGTCCTCTACTTAGTGGTTTAGCAGGTGTTGAGAACGAGGTTGGAGGTGAAACAGTGGAAGAAATGTGAGTTTTAGCTAACATTTTTAGTTGACACCAAAATCATGCTGTAAAAGGTACTATTGTGTCGTGGTTGACTTCTCAGTGGCGCTGAAGAAGAAGGGTTTCCTCTGGTTGTTGCAACCTGGTTGTTGCACCGTGATTCGTGGGGTTGTGGCCTGACGAGTTCAGTTTTACCGTAAAGCTTGATCTGTGGTATTTGTTGTTGTTTTTGAAAGGTTTTGTTGGTCTAATAATATTTATCAATGAAACTTTGTAAGATACTGAAATGAAGAAATACTATATAAGCGTACCTTACATTGGAGGTGTTGTACCACCTTCGAACACCTTCAAACATGTTTGATAAAAAACACAAAGCAACAGCCAAAAGACATTCCACCTTCGTAGGTTTTCACGGGTTGCACATGTTCGGATGAGATCTATCTTCTCTCCACGGTATGCTAGTACTTCAATATGCAAAGAAAGATGTAGAGAGCTACGGATCTTGGGGAGTTTTGACCAAGCGTGAGGATCTCAATCTACTCCCATACATCATCATATGATAGTAGGATTTATAGAACATGAGGACATTCCTAGGCGGTGTATGCATTAATTCATGCATCTATAACGCATGTATTAATGTCTCGGCTAATTCATGCATCATAAGCATGAAATACATTTTACTGTCATTCGTTTCATCTTATGAAATGTTTCTTTTTAATGATAGCTTTAATGTAGAATAATTCGGATGTCCAACACACAATATTCCTTATGCATTTCCATCCAAGGTGACATACATGTTATATATATATATGTTTATGTCACGACCCGACCCTACCCGGACTCGAGCCGCAACTACCCCAAGCCCGCCTCCATAGGCTAGGGGCTGCCGACAAGCGCCGAAGGCTAAACAACTTGATGATGCCTTTGCCTAAGTACCTGTACACACACACGCAGCCCACTCAATACAATAGTGCAGAGTAAAAAGAGAAAGTAAAGTACCAACTGCTATAAACAACCACAAGGCGCATCGACCTCTAAACAGTACAAAACAAGTGCTGAAAGTAGCTGAAAAAGGAAAGGGGCAAACACGCGTCCAACCATAAAAGTGCCACAACCCGACAACAGGTAAACAAAAGTAAAACAGCTGGGAGGGTCCCACACCTGGAACCCGACTACGACCACCATACGCGGTCCAAGCTCTCGAACTCCTAAGCTCCGCTGAAGTCACGACAAACCTGTCTGTCGTCTGCAAAGGCACACCAAGTGCGGGCAAAGCCCAAGCAGGGGTGAGTATAAAAATACTCTGTAGGATGCCCCGAAGACTCGAGGGAGCAACAAAGGAGGTACTAAAGAGGTGAGCAGTAGATCAAACAGGGAAAAGTAAAGGAGTACAACCGATAGTGCAGTAAGGAGTACAGCTCAACCCAACAAGAGGTAGGAAGTAGACTCGTCCTAACACAAGGAGCTAGAAACGTTGAGAAGATGAACTTCTCGTCGAGTCTTCGCTACCTATAGCAGGAGAGTAGACTTGCCCAACCACGAGAAGCTGGACACGGAAAGCACGTGGCATACCCCGCGCGTCTTCGCCTTTCCTGGAGAGAGAGTAACCAAGCCCAAGAAGTGGGTACTGGAACAAGGTGTATACATATGCTCTGTCAAGAAACCCAAACAAGTTCGTAAGGGGATCTTCGTACCGTAGCTCAGCCTAAGAAAGTGAGTCGCCATCAGTCTCAGAAGTAAACACAATCGATGCCCAGCATCCCGCACGTCTGCCCCGAACTACAAGTCAAGGGGCTCAAATCACCGCACCTTGACACTATCCGCTTTGGGCGGCACTGACTCGCCTGCACGGTTTTAGGTCGCGTCACAAGGACGCGTCTTGGTGGGGAAAGTGCCCCTCGTACTTGAGAGTTCTGGGGAAAGTCGAACCACACCTCGTCATTGCCCCGTAGTCGAGAGGTCTCCTCAAAGTCAAAGTCGTCCCATCACTGACCCGTACAACCAAGGGTCCCGCTCCGGTAGTCATGGAGAAAAGTCACCGACTAGCCTCGTAAGAAGGCTTGAGTCTGAAATGTCAACGAATGACCCACTGCCCAGCCCTGCTGGAGGGTAGACCTGGAATAAGTCGACAGGCGACCCACTGCTCAGCCCTGCTGGAGGGTAGACCTGGAATAGGTCGACAGCCGACTCACTGCCCAGCCCTGCTGGAGGGTAGACCCTCAAGAGTCGTCGGGTGACCGCCCAGTCTCTGCTGGAGGGTAAACCCTAAGAGGTCGTCGGGTGACCCACTGCCGAGTCTCTGCTGGAGGGTAGACCCTAAGAGTGTCGTCGGGTGACCCACTGTCCAGTCTCCGCTGGAGGGTAGACCCTAAGAGTGTCGTCGGGTGACCCACTGCCCAGTCTTCGCTGGAGGGTAGACCCTAAGAGTGTCGGGTGACCCACTGCCCAATCTCTGCTGGAGGGTAAACCCTAGAAGTCAGTGAGCAACTCACTGCCCAGTCTCTACTGGAGGGTAAACCCGAAGAAGTCGATTAACAATCCACTGCCCAGTCTCTATTGGAGGGTAAACAACACTGACCAACAGAACTCGGAGTGGGTATCGTGCAACCACCCAACTCCAGAATAAAACCAGGGGAAACCACTCAACCCTGCTGATCTAAACCATCGTGAACAGGAGGACCCTCTTTGTCGCGAGAGGTCAAAGGTACGTAAAGTAGAACACGACACACACATGAGGATCACACGACGTGTGACCCCATCTCATCTCCCAACCAAGCACAAACGTTCTCAGGCACATACTACATCTTGTACCTCCAAGCATTCCCGTATACTCCCAGAGTATCCCACATTTCTAGCCCAAAGGTTATCATGCACACGACACCCAACGTCCACACGAAGGGCGAAAACGTAATTCGTCAACCTGCTTCCTCCACGGCCCCAGCACGGCCAACCACATCTCTTCAAGCATTTACATCACTCACACGGGAGTGCACGCGATCACACGCCAAGGGTCCGCTACAAACACAGTAGAACGAACCACCACCGGAGCACCTTACTTGCTTCCGCATTTAAGTGAGGTCTCGAAGGAGTCTCCGTACATCCAAACAGATCGTACCGTTGTAATCCTCACGGAAAAAACATGCGAGATAGACTATTTACTCGCCTCCAACGGATATCCAACGGAAAAGTCGCCAACACCGCTTTACGCCCGAACGACGTCCCGTGATCCCGAGCCTCGGTCCCGAAAACAGTCGGGCGCATCGCACCATTGCGATCTTCTTGGGAAAACACGTCAAAAGGACTGCTCACTTGAGTGGAACAAATATCCAGAGAAAAAGATGTGTTTCGCCGTACTGCACACGAGCGGTTCTACGTGGGACCCGCACCCCGGTTTTGAGACACAATGAACGGATCACACTGTTGCGATCCTCTCGAAAAAGTACACAAGTTTGACTAATCACTTGTCCGAAACAGACACCTGGTGATAAAGCTGGAAATCCCCGCCAACTCCCAAAACGGCCCTCGCGGGGCCCGCACCAGCGTGCAGAATTAAAGCGGGCAGACTGCACCAATGCAATGCCCTCAGAAAAACACCCCAATTTTGAATGCTCGCACGCCCCGAACAGACATCTGATGAAAAAGTTGTAAAGCGCTGCACGCAGCTTGAAGGACGGGTCGTGGGGCCCATGCCTCAACTCCGGTTTCAACGCCCAAAACCACACTGGAAAACTCCGCTTCGGCACCAGGGTCCCAACGCCGCTGACGGCGCTCAAGTCGGACGTCGGATGTATCCGCGTCGCTCAAAACACGAACCCCTGGAAAAACATCAATCCACTTAACGTACGCGACGTGCCACCGAGGCCCCCATCCCGGGAGTTAAAACCCCCGAAACCATCTCATGTTCTCCGCCTCGAGCCGAGGTTCGCACTGCCGCAGACGACATGCGAATCTGACACCCGACTTAGGAGTTACGCCAGCTTAAGCGTCATCGGACGCACGTGGGGGTGGACCGGACCGGTCTGGCCGGTCCACACCCCTTGGACCGGCCCAAGCCGGCCGGCCCGCGGCTTTGCCGGCTGAGCCGCCGCGACCCGCGGTTCACCCGCGCGGACCGCGCGCCTCCAAACCGACCGGCCACGAGGCCGGTCGTTGTTCCACGCGGAGACACGCGTTCAGCAGGTCTCTGCCTCCCGAGCGGGGTCGCGCGCCGTGACCCCGACCTCCGTGTCAACCGGCCGGCGCAGCCGGCCGGTCCTTCTGCTCCGCGGCCCCAGCTCACCCGGAGGAGCCCCCTGCCGCCTGCCGCTGAAGGCCGCCGCCGCCCGGCCTTGACCCGCGCCGCCACCGCCTTGGCCTGCGCCGCCTACTGCTCGCCGGACCGTCGCCGGAAAAACACCAAAAAACCCCGCAAACTTCGCCGAACGTTTGCGAACACGTCGGGACTCGGATTTTAAATCCGAGAAGACTGTCGGGAAGCTCAAAACCAGTACTACGCACTTATGGGCTTTGTTCGAAGATCAAACAATGTTTTGATGCTAAAATTGGTATTCAAAGAGGGGTTTGGGATTTAAAAACTGAAACAACAACCGCCTACGTCGATGGGTTTCGCCCGACGCTTCCCGCACGACCCGCCGGAGCTTCCGCGCCTCGCCGCAGCTGTCGCGCCTCGCCGGAGAGGTGGAGGAGAAGAGGAGTTCCTCCTTGGGAGGGTTTGCGCCAGGTGAAAAACAAACAGGGGGGGGTGTTTAAATAGAAATCAATTAAACTCCCCGCCCGTAGGTCCCGTACCCGAACCCTCAGCAGGGTCAAGGTTAAACCTCCCCTAGGGTAAACACCACCTCCTGAGCACAACATCGGTCTCTAAATTTTAATCCGAAGCCCCGTTCAAAAGTTATAAAATTTAACGTTCGAAGCCACTAAATTGCGAAAACGCCCCTGGTGGCATTTTTCACAGAAGGCCCGCGCCCGTGAAAGTTACACCCCTTCTAGGGTAAATGGAACGTTCCGGACTCAACGTTGCCCTCAGTTTTCCCATCTGAGCAACCGTTTAAGAGATACTTGAGTTAATCCATTAAACGAATAAAATAACTATTTAATTTATCCGTTTAACGTTCCGGAAGCGAGTGAGGGGTCCAAACGCCCCGCGACGACATGTTTTATGTCGTCCCTAAGGTAAACAACTCATTCCGGACTCATCCGTACACTCAGATCTCTGATCCGAAACACCGTTTAGGAGTTATTCCATTTATTTGGCGTACCTAGTGTGAACGCACTGAAAATTTAATTTCGGCCACACCGGGGCTCAGAATCGCACGCCGTCTGAAGGCGCTGCTCTGGAATAACATCAAGAATATTCCAAAGTCTTTTATAGCCAAAAATCGGGTTCTTACATCATTCCCTCCTTCAAGATTTTCGTTCCCGAAAAGAAAAACCAGAGAACAACTCAGGGTACCAAGCCCGCACCTGGCTCAAGGCCCGGTGATTCCCTCCATCAGAATATCCATATGGTGATACACCCAAAGATATCTGGTTACGCAAGATTTCAAAGTCGATAACCCACAACCAAGACTCTCTTACACGCTCGGTAGGTGAAGGAGTCGCTACCATCGACTGAAGAGAAAGGTTTCACGCCTTCTACTCTACTGACACAGGGTTACACCGACGCCCCGCGTCACCCTGGTAACACCTCAAGCAAAGAGCAGGGAGAAAAACATTTCACACACAGAGTCTAAAAATTCTACTGCAAAAGGTAGAAGAGTCATATGGCGTACCTCTTGCCACCTCATGCTCTGCAGGATCGTAGACATCCAAAGCTCGCGGCTGTCCGTGGTCCCAACTGTCAGCTCCCAGAGCCTGACGTGGATCACCTAGTGGTGATGGGAAGACCTCGTAAAGTCATCCCCCACTACCAGCTCCTCCTGCTCCTCTGCTAGCACCACCTCTCTGGGCGCTACTCCGATCACGATGCTGCCTCTTCCGCGGTGGTGCACCTACTGTCTGCCCGATGTTCTCAGCGCGCCTGGTCGGGTAGTCTCGTGCCAGGTGACCTTGCCCATCGCAAGCATAACATCGGCGCTCTCCGGGCTGCCCTGATGCCCTCCGGCGCCACTGTGGTGTACGACCACGCCCCTGAGTCTGATTATCGGAAAGCCACCTGCGTTGAGGTTCTGCTTGCCGACGCCCGCTAGCTGCGGCAGACGTCTCAGCTCTGTCGAGCCTGCTGCCACCACCAACTGTAGAACGTGACAAGAAGCTCTCTGTCAGCAGCGCCTGCTCTAGCACCCCAGCATATGTGGGAATGCCCAGGGGTACTATGATAGCACGCATCTCTCGACGAAGACCATGCTCAAACTTCCACGCTCTGAAGTTGCCGTCATGGACCAAGTCCGGGTAAAAGCGTGCATGGTCTGCGAAACTAGCCGCGTACTTGGCCACCGTCAACACTCCCTGCTGAAACTATAGGAGCTCCTGAATCCGAACGAAGCGTAAGCAGGAGGGAAAAACTCCTCACGAAACAACAACTGAAAGTCGCCCCATGAAAGCGACGACTCGTCAAGAAACTGAGTCACCAGACTCCACCAACACCAAGCTGCTCCGTGGAAAAGGTTGGCGGCCAAAGCCACCATAAGATCTGTCGGCGTCTGCACAAGCCTGAAAAGGCGAACCACTGTCTCTAGCCAAACCTCTGCTGCCCGAGGGTCTGGCTCACCACCGAACCTCAGCGGTCTCTACCGCTGGAACTCACGGTGCGCGCTCAACCTGCGCTCAAGCGCCGTCTGCTCTGCTGGAGCTGTCTGCTGCTCAACGGGTGGGGGTGCTGCTACCGGCCCACCCGGAGAAAGGGGCTCACATGATTGGTCCTAGACTGTGCCCTCGTAGCTCACATGGTCGTCGTCACGAACCAAAGCTGGTATCCTGGCTGGCTGTCTTCATGAAGACATCCTGAATATTATCCAGGAGTGTCGCGATCAGATGAACATATATGTATATCACAACAACAACAATGAGGAGCTGACTCAAGAAGGACAGTTAAAGACTCAATCCTAGGTGATGCACAAACCAATTTTCCCCGCAACAAGTGTCTCAACATGCCGAGTCGACAAGCGGCTTATCAGGGTCCTGGTGAATGGATACGTCGACCGCCGCACCATCACTGGACTCCCTGGCCTGAGAGCCGCTCTCGAGACACGTTAACACTGTTGCCCTAAATCCCAACCAATTCCTTTTTAGGGACGTCCGAACAGCGTCCCAAGGAACGAACCACCTCTGATACCACTTTGTCACGACCCGACCCTACCCGGGCTCGAGCCACAACTACCCCAAGCTCGCCTCCATAGGCCAGGGGCTCGCGACAAGCGTCGAAGGCTAAACAACTCGGGGAGGCCTTTGCCTAAGTACCTGTACACACACACACGCAGCCCACTCAATGCAATAGTGCAGAGTAAAAAGAGAAAGTAAAGTACCAACTGCTATAAACAACCACAAGGCGCATCGACCTCTAAACAGTACAAAGCAAGTGCTGAAAGTAGCTGAAAAAGGAAAGGGGAAAACACGCGCCCAACCAGAAAAGTGTCACAACCTCGCAACAGGTAAACAAAAGTAAAACAGCTGGGAGGGTCCCACACCTGGAACCCGACTACGACCACCGTACGCGGTCCAAGCTCCCAAACTCCTAAGCTCCGCTGAAGTCACGACCAACCTGCCTGTTGTCTGCAAGGGCACACCAAGTGCGGGAAAAGCCCAAGCAGGGGTGAGTATAAAAATACTCTGTCGGATGCCCCAAAGGCTCGATGGAGCAACAAAGGAGGTACTAAAGAGGTGAGTAGTAGATCAAACAGGGAAAAGTAAAGGAGTACAATCGAGAGTGCAGTATGGAGTACAGCTCAACCCAACAAGAGGTAGGAAGTAGACTCGTCCTAACACAAGGAGCTAGAAATGGTGAGAAGATGAACTTCTCGTCGAGTCTTCGCTACCTATAGCAGGAGAGTAGACTCGCCCAATCACGAGAAGCTAGACACGGAAAGCACGTGGCATACCCCGCGCGTCTTTGCCTTTCCTGGAGGGAGAGCAACCAAGCCCAAGAAGTGGGTACTGGAACAAGGTGTATACATATGCTCTGTCAAGAAACCCGAACAAGTTCGTAAGGGGATCTTCGTCCCGTAGCTCAGCCCAAGAAAGTGAGTCACCATCAGTCCCAGAAGTAAACACAATCGATGCCCAGCATCCCGCACGTCTGCCCCGAACTGCAAGTCAAGGGGCTCAAATCACCGCACCTTGACACTATCCGCTTTGGGCGGCACTGACTCGCCCGCACGGTTTTAGGTCGCGTCACAAGGACGCGTCTCGGTGGAGAAAGCGCCCCTCGTACTTGAGAGTTCTGGGGAAAGTCAAACCACACCTCGTCACTGCCCCGTAGTTGAGAGGTCTCCTCAAAGTCAAGGTCGTCCCATCACTGACCCGTACAACCAAGGGTCCCGCTCCGGTAGTTACGGAGAAAAGTCACCGACTAGCCTCGTAAGAAGGCTTGAGTCTGAAATGCCAACGGGTGACCCACTGCCCAGCCCTGCTGGAGGGTAATTCATAATAAGATATCGGGTGACCCACTGCCTAGCCCTGCTGGAGGGTAGACCTGGAATAAGTCGACATGCGACCCACTGCCCAGCCGTGCTAGAGGGTAGACTTGGAATAGGTCGACAGGCGACCCACTGCCCAGCCCTGCTGGAGGGTAGACTTGGAACAAGATGACGGACCACCCACTGCCCAGCCCTGCTGGAGGGTAGACCCTCAAGAGTCGTCGGGTGACCGCCCAGTCTCTACTGGAGGGTAAACCCTAAGCGGTCGTCAGGTGACCCACTGCCGAGTCTCTGCTGGAGGGTAGACCCTAAGAGTGTCGTCGGGTGACCCACTGCCCAGTCTCTGCTGGAGGGTAGACCCTAAGAGTGTCGTAGGGTGACCCACTGCCGAGTCTCCGCTGGAGGGTAGACCCTAAGAGTGTCGGGTGACCCACTGCCCAGTCTCTGCTGGAGGGTAAACCCTAGAAGTCAGTGAGCAACCCACTGCCCAGTCTCTACTGGAGGGTAAACCCAAAGAAGTCGATGAGCAACCCACTGCCCAGTCTCTACTGGAGGGTAAGCAACACTGACCAACAGAACTCGGAGTGGGTATCGTGCAACCACCCAACTTCAGAATAAAACCAGGGGAAACCACTCAACCCTGCTGATCTAAACCATCGTGAACAGGAGGACCCTCTTTGTCGTGAGAGGTCAAAGGTACGTAAAGTAGAACATGACACACACATGGGGCCCACACGACGTGTGGCCCCAGCTCATCTCCCAACCAAGCACAAACGTTCTCAGGCACATACTACATCTTGTACCTCTAAGCATTCCTGTATACTCCCAGAGTATCCCACATTTCTAGTCCAAAGGCTATCATGCACACGAGACCCAACGTCCACGCGAAGGGCAAAAACGTAATTCGTCAACCTGCTTCCTCCACAGCCCCAGCACGACCAACCACATCTCTTCAAGCATTTACATCACTCACACGGGAGTGCACGTGATCACACGCCAATGGTCCACTACAAACACAGTAGAACGAACCACCACCGGAGCACCTTACTTGCTTCCGCATTTAAGTGAGGTCTCGAAGGAGTCTCCGTACATCCAAACGGATCGTACCGTTGTAATCCTCACAGAAAAAACATGCGAGATAGACTATTTACTCGCCTCCAACGGATATCCGACGGAAAAGTCACCAACACCGCTTTACGCCTGAACGACATCCTGTGATCCTGAGCCTCGGTCCTGAAAACAGTCGGGCACATCGCACCATTGCGGTCCCCTCGGGAAAACACGTCAAAAGGACTGCTCACTTGAGTGGAACAGATATCCAGAGAAAAAGATGCGTTTCGCCGTACCGCACACGAGCGGTTCTACGTGGGACCTGCACCCCGGTCCCGAAACACATTGAACGGATCGTACCGTTGCGATCCTCTCGAAAAATTACACAAGTTTGACTAATCACTTGTTTGAAACGGACACCCGGTGATAAAGCTGAAAATCACCGCCAACTCCCAAAACGGCCCTCGCGGGCCCCGCACCAGCGTGCAGAATTAAAGCGGGCAGACTGCGCCAATGCAATGCCCTCAGAAAAACACCCAAAATTGACTGCTCGCACGCCCCGAATAGACATCCGATGAAAAAGTTGTAAAGCGCTGCACGCAGCTCGAAAGACGGGTCGTGGGGCCCACGCCTCAACTCCGGTTTCAACGCCCGAAACCACAATGGAAAACTCCGCCTCAGCACCAGGGTCCCAACGCCACTGACGGCGCTCAAGTCGGACGTCGGATGTGTCCGCGCCGCTCAAAACACGAACCCCCGGAAAAACGTCAATCCACTTAACGTACGCGACGTGCCACCGAGGCCCCCATCCCGGGAGTTAAAACCCCCGAAACCATTTCATGTTCTCTGCCTCGAGCCGAGGTTCGCACTGCCGCAGACGGCACGCGAATCCGACACCCGGCTTAGGAGTTACGCCAGCTTAAGCGTCATCGGACGCACGTGGGGGTGGACCGGACCGGTCCGGCCGGTCCACACCCCCTGGACCAGCCCAAGCCGGCCGGCCCGCGGCTCTGTCGGCCGAGCCGCCGCGGCCCGCGGTTCACCCGCGCGGACTGCGCGCCTCCAAATCGACCGACCACGAGGCCGGTCGCTGTTCCACGCGGAGACCCGCGTTCAGCGGGTCTTTGCCTCCCGAGCGGGGTCGCACGCCGCGACCCTGGCCTCCGCGTCAACCGGCCGGCGCAGCCGACCGACCCTTCTGCTCCGCGGCCCCATCTCACCCGGAGGAGCCCCCTGCCGCCTGCCGCTGAAGGCCGCCGCCGCCCGGCCTTGACCCGCGCCGCCACCGCCTTGGCCTGCGCCGCCTGCTGCTCGCCGGACCGCCGCCAGAAAAACACCAAAAAAACCCGCAAATTTCGTTGGACGTTTGCGAACACGTCGGGACTCGGATTTTAAATCCGAGAAGACCGTCGAGAAGCTCAAAACCAGTACTACGCACTTATGGGCTTTGTTCGAAGATCAAACAATGTTTTGACACTAAAATTGGGATTCAAAGAGGGGTTCAGGATTTAAAAACTGAAACAACGACCGCCTACCTCGATGGGCTTCGCCTGCCGCTTCCCGCACGATTCGCCGGAGCTTCCGCGCCTCGCCGCAGCTGTCGCGCCTCGCCGAAGAGGTGGAGGAGAAGAGGAGTTCCTCCTTGGGAGGGTTTGCGCCAGGTGAAAAACAAACAAAGGGGGGGGGGGGAGAAGTGTTTAAATAGAAAACACTTAAACTCCCTGCCCGTAGGTCCCGTACCCGAACCCTCACCAGGGTCAAGGTTAAACCTCCCCTAGGGTAAAAACCACCTCCCGAGCACAACGACGGTCTCTAAATTTTAATCTGAGCCCCCCTTCAAAAGTTATAAAATTTAACGTCTGAAGCCGCTAAATTACGAAAACGCCCCTGGTGGCATTTTTCACAAAAGGCTCGCACCCGTGAAAGTTACACCCCTTCTAGGGTAAACGGCACCTTCCAGACTCAACGGTGCCCTCGTTTTTCGCATCCGAGCAACCGTTTAAGAGATACTTGAGTTAATCCATTAAACGAATAAATTAATTATTTAATTTATCCGTTTAACGTTCCGGAAGCGAGCGAGGGGTCCAAACGCCCTGCACCGACATGTTTTATGTCATCCCTAGGGTAAACACCCCATTTTGGACCCATCCGTACACTCAGATCTCTGATCCGAAACACCGTTTAGGAGTTATCCCATTTATTTGGCGTACCCATTGTGAACGCACTGAAAATTTAATTTCGGCCACACCGGGGCTCAGAATCGCACGTCGTCTGAAGGGGCTACTCTGGAATAACATCAAGAATATTCCAAAGTCTTTTATATCCAAAAACTGGGTTCTTACAGTTTATCTGTTTATATATATCATATATATTAAAAGCTTTAGGGCATATTTCTATTAGTCTCCCACTTGCACTAAAGCTTAAAAGTCTTTCTGTCATTTCACCATATACTGTTACGACCACCGTTGCGCGTTAGCGCAACCGTCACTATTAGAAGAGTACCGTGGTAGGTAGGTAGGATGGGAAAGGCCAATAGAAAGCAGTGAACAAGGCAAAGACACCATATAGAGATGATACTGACGCCTCTCCTCCCTTCGTACGATCGATGCCCTCGTCCCAGTCACTACACTACATGAAAGAAGCAACGGGGAATCAAAGATCAAGTATGATTCTTGCTATACAATAACTCATGAAACCAAATCCAAAACTCTTTTGGATATCTTTCAAAACAGTTTTGGAAATTTATCATTAACATCACCCTGTATTACATCGTATGTAATACATTACAAATACTCATCCAAAACACTTTCAGATCAACTCTAAAACACTTTTAGAACAGTTATTTGAGTCAAACTCAATCCTCATTCAGCCAACCACAAAGTGTGATCTCATGAGCATTTATAGCGTTGACAACAAATACGAATCTTCAGATCCATATATGCAAGCAAAGAGAGGCCTCTAGAAAAACATCAATGCTACCCAAGATATAAAGGGATTTGGCACGATCTCTATCAAATTTATGTATCTCTATACCTGTGCCCACCAACATCATATGCAAACATGCATTCTCATATTTTCCATTTGTCTAAGACATCGAGTGACCATGAAACACAGAGCATGTCAATCTCATATAGAAAACTCATATGTTCTCGATTCTCTGAGTGTGGATTGATCTGATCGATGAATACATCACATGTCATTCATCCTTATGGATAGGCACATCACATGTCTTTTATCTGGATAACTATGCAATATCTAGGTGTCCCATAGTCTATCTCAATTGAGGGCTCATACGTCATACTCATCATACAAGAGGACAAATCTCATCTTGGTTAAGCTCCAACCGATGACATGATCAACAACATACTCAACCACCATCGTATTAGCTAAGTCAATATGCAGACTTGAGTAAGTATTGTATCAAAGTATGAAAGTTCTCATGTTAGGTATTTCGCCAACCACAGGCAATGAGGACTTAAATATGATCCATGGCCCCCTAGTATATCAAAGACATCTGTATGATACTCCATGTGGGTATACTTAGTAGGTCATCCAACACACACAAAGAATCATATTCTTTGTTTTGTTCCTCGTGAGCATATTCTATATTTCTATACAAGAATCCTACTTATGCTAACCTTAACATTTCATCACAACCTATAATACTCCACAGGACTGGTCCGGACAATCTTGTTGCCTGAGACAAAATATAAAAATGTTGTCATTTAAATATGGATGATTAAAGGATTAGACCGGAGTGAACCAGATTAGAGTTCACACTTTGCAGACCTAAAATTATAAATCCATTTAAAGCCTCATTACATGCGAACTTCAAAAAATAAGTTCAGTCCACATACGGACCAATTCCTATATTGGCCCACATATTATTAAAAAGCATAAAAAACAATACAAAAATATGTGTTTAAACATACACCTGTATTACTTGAAAAACTACTAAAAAAGAATGTCAAACAAGGCTTTAAATCGTATAAAAATTTTAGTCTTCTATGCACGTAAATAAGGAAAAACAACCCTTTTTGCTAAAAGAAACAAACTGTACAATTTTTAACCTTTTAAACCACTTCACAACCAATCAAAAAAGGCATTAAAGTTTGTAAAAACTGACATGTCAAGCCTTTCAAAAAAAGAATGAATCATCCTCATCTTCATCTTCATCTCCATCACCCACTTCTTCTTCTTCTTCTTCTAAACCTATAAAAATTTGATCCTACAAATTTAAAATAACATAATAGCTGAATTCAAAAACACACTTTTAAATAGTTAAAAATATTACCGTGTAAAACCATGAAGCCAACTTCATATAAAAGGATTGATTTTTTTGGAAGAAATTGACATCTATATTTGTTTAACACATTTACTCAAATGTTAACATTTGATTCAGATGCTTCAATTATGATAGAGATTCTTAATCAAACATGTTAAATAATCAAATTCAAAGAAAATAAAAAAATTACAAAGAATTAGAGCATGACATATCAGAGCATGTTGCGACACTTCATGAACCCGATTATGGTACTTTATAATCCAATTCAAAGGAAAACACTTCTCCTTGCATTTGTTGATGCAAATTCTTCAATTAACTCATCATAATTCAAACTATCCAAAAATTCATTTTCAATTGAAATCATTGTCAATGCGCATAATATCTCTTGTGACATGGTAGTCAGAAGATAAGTTTTGATCAACTTTAACTTAGAAAATTTATCTCAGCTGATGTAACTGTAATGGGTATAGTCAACAAAATTAGATATGCCACCCATGTCATTTGAAACCCTCCATCTTTCCAATAAGGCTTGATAAAATCAAGGATATTAATTGATTTTATCAGTTCATTTGGCAATATTGACTTCAAATGTTTGAGCTCTTGAAATAATTCATCTCCACAAATATCATCATGTTTATTGTGTTTCAAAAAATATTGAAATTGAGTGCAATCTTCCTTCAATTATTCTTCAAAAATATTTCTAAAACTTGTCTTCAACAAAAATCCAAATATTTCATCGAAGTGTTCAAATTGCATAAAATGTTCCCTCAATGATATAATTTTTTTTACTAAAATGGCTCCGATCATGGTTTTGGTAACCCAAAACCATAACCCCGCAAATTTATTGAAAAAAAGTAAAGGAACATACAAACGCAAAAACATGGAATGAAAATCCCCAAAGATAAAAATGATATCCACACACCACAAGACCATGACACAATTATTTGTCTGGGAGACAAAAAACACAAGGGAGTTTCACCCGCCACATGTGCACCAAAACCATAAAGTCGAAACAGCTGGCTTGCACCATCTCTTGTGATCAACCCATCCAGCATCCAGTCGGTCAGAAGCCAGACTTGTCGCTATAGCCAGCATGACTTCCTGCATACAGCCTATCCATTGTCTTTCCCACATCCCGAGTGAGTCTAGGTCAGCGCATCAACCAAGTTGTTGCCTCCCACATCCTCCGCAAATCCACGCGCTGCCACTACCGGAGGTCGTCCGCCTGACCGGGAAAACCGCCATGACAATCGAACCTAGCCAGAGCCGCCATAGCCGCACCAAGTAGATCCCACCGCCTGGATCCTAGAGCCACTGCATCTCCTCCCCTGTCGTCGGACGAGCCCCAAACAAGACCTTACACAACGATAACGCCATTGAACAGGACCCGACCTGTTCGCTGGACTCCCTGCTCTGTCGGCCAACAGACCCACGAACCCTCGTGTCACTGCAGATCTCAAAGGATCTGCCCAGATCAAAATAGTCACTCCATGCCGGATCTGAGGTGTCAAAGCCCCCATGCACTGACTTCAGCCTGCGCGCCAGCCACCTTCGCTTGCAAGCCCCACTGAGTGGCGGGCCACCTTCATCGTCTCGTCCAGACTATCGCGAATGGCTTCGACCATCATTCCGCTGGGAGGATTGCCAATTCAAATCCTCCACGCTCTCCATCCCCATCTTCTTATTGTTGTCACCAAATGCCTCACCTTTGGAAACCCGCATCTCCACCCGATGACTCCTCTTGACAGGATTCCCTGCATCCAACTTCTTCTGAGAAGACTTAATCTCCACCTTCAGTGCAAGATCCATCCCCTTCCGAACAGAACCAACAAAAGACCCATATTCATTCATTTGAGGAACCACGCCATTAGATTTTCTTCTAGAGTGTTTGACACCACAAGCTGAGAACAACTCAAAGTGGCAACAATTTCTTGATCAACAACCCGCACAAGATAACAATTGCCATGACCTCAATAACATAAGTGTTTGATCAATAATTTGAAGGAAATAATTTGTTTTAACATTTTCCTCCGTAGACAAATTTTTAATAGTATAATCTTCCACATCCTCGTCAAATTGTTTCTTCCTACGAACAACTCTTTTTTCTTCAAATATTGGATCAATACCAACTTCAAGCGCAAGTTCTTTCGCTTTATTCATTAACCCTTCAAACCCCTCTGCTCAAAGTTCTTCAAAGAGCAAAATCAACTCTTTTATTTTTGTACTTACATCTTCGATATTCATCTCTTCCCTTTGAAGGATTTTACTGATATGGTCGACTTTATCTAAAATTTTGTACAAAATTCATAAGATAATGATGAATTCAAAATTCTCTAATGCATTGGAACACAATCCTTTAGCATCCAACATCACAACATCATCATGTTTAGAAAGATTGGAAATTTCAACCAATGCATTTCTCAACTTTGGTGTTTGACTTCTTATGGATCTAATACTCTCAATGTGACTTTCCCAACAAGTTATTGATAAGAGTTTTGGTGTCAAACCCTTCACATAAGTCCTTAAAACATCCCATCGATGTGGTGAACCTGCAAACAATGTATAAATCTTTTGCACATATGCAAAAAAATTCTGGCTTTCACACTAGATTTTTCCATGTCACATATAGCAAGATTCAGGCTATAACATCCACATGGAGTGTAAAATGCTCTAGGATTTACATCAAGAATCCTTTTTTGGATACCTTGATGTTTACCTTTCATGTTTGATCCATTATCGTAACTTTGTCCTCTTATGTCATCAATATTGAGTTTAAGATCAGCCAAAACATCTTCAAGTGACTTGAAAAACCCACAACCTAACGTGTCATCAACATTTATGAAGCCAAGAAAAAAATCTTCCACCTTAACTTTAAATCCTTCCTCGACGTCCACACATCTTATAATAATTCACATCTGTTCTTCATAACTTAGATCCAGAGTGCAATCAATGATAATCAAGAAATACTTTTCTCTCATGATCTTCTTCAAGATTTTTTCTTTAATCACATTCCCCAAAAAAATTATCAATTCATTTTGAATTTTATGACTAAGATAATGCTTTTGAAATTCATTATTAACAACACGAAGAACATGATCTTGCATGACTAGATCAAATTCAGCAACAAATTCAACATGTTTACAAAAAAACCATTATCCTTCTCATAAATCTTCTCATTTGTTCCACAAAATGGTAAGTTATTTTGTGCAAGTACCTTCACAACTCTAATGATTCTAGTAAGTATCATCTCCTAACGAACCCTTTCCTTCTAAATGAGACATTCAATGTCATTGTAAATTGTTTGTTTATTTTATATTCCTCTGTGCAATTCCACTCACTTCACAACATTAGTAATGTGTTCAAAATTTATTTCATGCTCCCTAAACCTTATAGGAAGGTTGTGTCAAACATTAGATCATCCTTCAATCAAATCACTTTTCATCGATTTCGACTTAAATAATTTACAACAAAAACAAAATACCTTGTCCAACTCATTAGAATACACAAGCCACTTCCTCTCATGTTTTTCACCGTTAGGAAGTAGACAAAAATAATGATTAGAAGTAAAGTGTCTCCCACGAATAACTTTATTTAAAAATGCATCATTTTATTTGAGTATTTTAATCAGGCATCTCCGAACCAACAAAATTCTCTTAACATCATTGACACTTCCCATAATCCTGGATCATAATTCACATCAACATCTTTTTTAAGGTCAAGCATGCTTTGATCTCCATGATCATAAATCATATGAATAATATTTTCATTGTCATCCTCCTTATAATTCACATCCACACCTTCATTTTTCATATCAACACTTCAATTTAGAAACATTATTTCCTAGAGATTTCTCATTAAATTGAATAGATGAACTCTCTTTTTTCACTTCTTGTATAAAATAATTTAGAAATCGAACCCACTAGTGATTTTTTCCATTTCATTCTTTCTTTGCTTGATTTTTCTGTTTTGAGCTCCATAATTTTGAATTCTCTTCATTGTAATACCTATAAGTTATAAAATATAATCCAAATAATTACAATTCATTTGGAGATATAATATATTTAAAGAAAACAATCATCTTTTAAAAATAAAATCATATATTCCAACTAATTGATTTTTTATTTAATATTCAACAATTGTTGTGAAAATTTATCTAACAAAAAAAAAACAAATATAAATCAATTAATACATTTCACAACTAAAATTAGACAAATATAAACTCAAATTGTTATCAACTATGTCAAATATTTTAAATGAAGTTATTTAAAAGTAAAAAAATTAACATTAAAACACTAAATTGTAAAGTTGGAGTTGATTTTAAAAAAATGAATCTTTTTTTCATTTTTTAGATATTAAAATGTAATGAAAAATCTAAACTAACATAATTTATAATTTTTTTTAAAAAATGAAATAAAAAAATATTTTCTAAAACCAAATGCATATTAGTTTTCTTTTATTTTAAAAGTATATTGTTTTTATTTTCATTTCCTATAAAATATTTTTAGATTTATATAGTCTAATACTTTTTATAATACATGGTTAGAGCACAATTTGACATAATATGAAAATTATATGGATGATTAGAAAAATAAAATAGTGAGTAAATCAAAATTGATTATATGTAAAACCAAAACACCAATTAAATAATATTATCCACAAATTAATTAATCATAAAATAAATGAAATATAAATGTGAAACTAATCAACTATCGAAAAATCATAAATGAGACGCGCAAGACAACTATGAATCCACAATTCTATATAAATTATAAAAATTAAATAAAACATTAAATAAAAATAAATAAATCATTAAATAAAAATAAATAAATAAAAATGATAATTAAAATATGATTATAAAAAAACACTAATTACTTATGAACAGATTGAAAATAGCAATTGAGATGGAAAAATTCTAGTTGAGACAATTAAGACATCAGTGAATCTGCAATTCAGATAATTTCTAAAAATTAAAAAAAACAATTAATAAAAAAATGATAATTAAAAATGTAATGACTCAATCCTCTCTGGTCCATTACTTTGCTAAAATCCAGTGTCTGAGGTGTTCTGGGAGGTCAAGGTGACTTATCCCTAACACTTTTCCAAATTTCTAGTTATGTGAACACTGTTTCTAGTTTTGTGAACAGTGCCATTGGTTTCGGTGAGTCATTCTGTGAATAGTGCCATCAGTATCGGTGAGTCATTTTTTGAATAGTGACATCAATTTCAGTGAGTCATTCTGTGAACAGTGCCATCGGTTTCAGTGAGTCATTCTGTAAATAGTGCCTTCGGTATCAGCGAGTCATTATATGAATAGTGCCATCAGTTTCAGTGAGTCGTTCTATGAACAGTACCATTGGTATCGGTGAGTCATTTTGTGAACATTGTCGTCAATTTCGGTGAGTCATTCTGTGAACAGTGCCATCGGTTTCGGTGAGTCATTCTGTGAACATGGCTATAAGGACCCGACCTTAAAACATTACATAATCTTGAATTAAATGAATAATTCAAATTGAGGATCTTTTCAGGTTTAGAGTTTTAGAGAATTAGGACATAACTATTACATCTCAAAAGATTACAAAGTAGACACTTCTACTCAGCTTCCATTTTTTTCATAAAATAAAAACTCTTAAAAAGAAAGATGTCTAGTTCCATGTTTTAGATATCATGTCTTTCCTTGATCCCATCCTTGACCCTATTCATCTTTAAGTCATGTGGAAAACATTTCAAAAACTTGGGATGAGCATAAAAAGCTCAGTAAGGGATACAAAAAGAAGGAAAATTATTAGTTTCTCAAAACAACAAGTAATTCATGAATAATTCATCATACGTAATACTTTTCACCTTTATGAAGTAGTAAATAATCTTCACTGAATAAAAGATCATTTCTTACCCTTTTGTAACCAAAAGATCACCATAAAACTCATATAAAGAACACATAACATATAATGGTAACTTGGGACATGAACATACTTAAATGGAATAACCATATGGTTGACTTACACACGTGTCACTAAATGGAATAGCCATACGGCCGACTTCCATGCCCAATGCATTGGAGGTTATAACGTAACCAATCATCCTGGTTTTCACGGCACCACCCGTCATTTGGTTTATCACGTAACCACCCGTCAAATGTCCAAGTACCATAAAAAAATCATAACACATAAAACCAATATAAAGGAATGATAACATTTCAACATTTCAATCACAATATATCATTTAAATATATTGACATAAAAGAATCCTTTATCAAAACCATTTTCAATACCAAAATACGTGAAAGAGTATATGATATTTATTTTCTTTTAAAACATTACGACTTGTTGAGGAAGCCAAAGATCAAATAATACTCGTGGCGGCAGAAAGGTCGTTGTCACCGCGTACATTAAAAAACAACATTTTTGTCGTATAGTAAAACACTTCATAGAGGAAAGATTCCTTTTGAATAAAAGTAAAAGTCAAAGAGGTTTATACACCGTATAAAAGAATGTTGTGTATAAATGAAAATATGCCTCAACAAAAAATATTGAGACGAAGTCCCTTACAAAGACGGTATCCTTAGATTAAGGATAAATCAATTACGTAATTATGTGTGAAAAATATAAATACACCCAATATAAGTGGATATTAATTGTAAAACAATCAGATGTCATCCACACATATTCATAGCACAACATATTCAAGAAGTAGAGGTTTAACCCAAAGAATTGAAATTGGATTAAGAAGTTCTCTTTCAAAAAATCGATAGCCTAACGATGTCACTTTAAACTTCAGAAAATGAGATGATGAGAGATAAAAAATGGTATCTCATCACTTGGACATAACATTTACAGCAATAAGGATATATAAGAACATATCCCAATATAATAAGATGTAAATTAAAATACCTAACAAAAAGAAGTCTTTTAAAAAGAGGAGGGTGAAAGGTTCCCTTACCGATTAGGGTAACTTTCGAAACGTACACCCCATGAAAGAAGGGTCATACAATGAAGATGTAAATACCCATAAATTAAAGTATATTACACAAATAATACAATCATGGGTAGTACATACACCACAAAAAAGGAAATAGTGGAAAATGTAGCATGAATCTCACGAGAATAAAAAGTGAGATAAAACCCCCTTACCTCATTATAATCAATCGAGTCGTATGACCAAAAGATAATAAAAACCAAATGAATCACATAATACCATGAATATACATAGAATCATGATAATATATATGAAATGTCAGTACACAATACACCACATGCAACAAATAACTGGCGAACAATGGAAATATCACGGAATTAAAAGTGAGATAAGAAATCCCTTACGAAAATTCGGCAGCCTAACGACGCCACTTAAAACTTACAAAAATGGATTGATGAGATCAAATAGGGTCTCTCATCATATGAATATAAAAATTACAGTAAGATGAAAATAAAATAACATCCCCCAACATAAGAAAGAGGAGCTTAAAAGGAATGACCTAAAAGAGAGTACTTAAAAAGAAAGAGAGAGGTAGAATCCCTTACCACGTGTCCCACTTGACTCGCTCGTATGTTCCTTGTTCTTCCTGAATGATAAAATTAAGTTAATTTATACTTTCTTAAGAACATTTTTCAAGTCTATTATTTCTTTTATATCACTTATTACCATGTTATAAATATTATGTAATCATTTAAGTTAATAACGGTCATTTTGTCAATATTTGGTACTTGAGTCAAAAGTGAACTTCTTATATTTACAAGTTGTTCATGTAGTAAAATATACATTATCTCCAGAATGATATTTATGATTTAGATATCACATATATCATATATATCTAGTATATATATGTATTTATACCAGTACATAACATTTGAAGGTAAGAAATGAAATGCACCGTTCATAGAGACGGTAAGCCATACGTACGCATGAACGCTACTTTCATTTCTATTTCGCATTTAATGGAATGAAAACATTATGATATAAAAGTATATTATAATTCCAGTATAATATCATATATAATATCATTAACTAAATCCTTTATACATCCCACATATGTCATTAACGATTCGAATCACTTTGAGGGGGCGGTAGTCTGCACTTCCTAAAATGAAATTATCGTGTTTACCCAATATGGAAACCATAAAGGTATGGAATAAATGAAAAATACAGAATCACAAGGAAAAAATAAACATAATATATATCATATATAAATACATTGACATCTTAATGTTCACCATGAGATGCGGTAGGAGATAATTGAACAATCATCGTTTCGTGAGGCAGTAGTTCACCGTCCACAGAAATAGTATGTTCTTTACCCATTAGATGGAGGTGTGTGTAATTGTAGCTCGAATACTTCTCATAACAACATCCTAGTATATTTAAGATAATGGTGGTGTTACAAAATAAAGGAATAAAAAGAGTTTAAGTGGTTGGAGAAGCAAAATAAAACAAAAGAACATAAGAGAAGACATTACCTTTAAATCGGGTAACTCCCCTTGGTTTGAACCAAAAGGGTTTCTTGAAGAGCTTTCTGCCTAAGGTAAGGATTATAGGATTACTAGAGGGATGTGGAGAGATAATATTAGCAGGGGTTGGATGAGCTAATATCTTTAGAGGTGTGGGTAAGGGGGTAGAGGTGGGGTCCTTTTATAAGAGGGATGAGGGTTACTTTTGGAAAGTCTTGAAATGTTACTTTATTATAAAATGATTTTCAGAATTTTAAAGGTCGCACAAAGATATATTTCGAGGATAAGGTGATAGGGGTTCGAAATCCACCCATACAATAGGTTTTAGACAAGTTTAAGTCTTATATTTTACCTTATATTTTCATTTTATTTAAATCGTTCATTAATGAGGTAATCACTACATCATCATGGTGTCATAAATAAATTTATTTATTTAATGTCTAAAATTTATAAAAAAATAACATGATGTAGGAAATATTTTTAGATTTCCAATTACTATTTATAGTATAAGAGATCATTTATATAAACCAAACTAATTTTTTTTACTTAGGTGATACATACTTTGGTTATATTTTCCTTTCTTTAAAAATAATATAATAAAAGGTCACTATCACACTAAAGTGATTCTATAGGGTCCCAAAGTTGTCACAAGGTATCCCATGGTCGGTCATGACTCAACCACTAAGGTTAGGACAAGTGTAAAGGTAATTTCATATTATTATAACATTATTTTTACCTTTAATTACACTAATTACCTTTAATCGCGGTTAATAAAACTTAAAAGTTACTATTCACAAAAAAATATTTTCATCTCATTGAATCACATTTCACTTAATAATGATAACCATGTATGTCAGATTTTTTAAAATCAATTCACAGAAGCGGTAAAATTTTATTTAAACAAAAAATCACTTTTTTAACTAACACTTAGTGGTTTCACTATTCACCAAAAATTGAAGTTTTCCAAAAAAATACCATAAATTCACCCTAATTAGATCTTTTAGAAAATGGAAGGAGGATCCCACACTTCGACGACTTCAGACTTGTAATGTTATCATCTCTCTGGGTAGCAGCGACAGTAGAGGCAACTGGGTTGGGTGGACACCGCCCAGTAGAGGGCTCAAACTTAACTCTGACGGGTCATGTAGCATGGGGGTAATCCGTGGAGGAGGGGTGGTACAAAACCATTTCGGTTCGGTTATCATGGCTTTCTCTGGGTGATTGGGGCGCAGATCCTCTCTCCAAGCCAAGGCAAAGGTGATGTTGTTGGGCCTCTCACTCTGTCGCCAAAAAGGGATCATCTTATCGGAGGTCAAAAATGATTCCCAAATACTCCACAACGCTTTGCATGGATCCGGTTCCATTCCATGGTCTATCCATTACACTACGAGGGCATGCAGAGGTATGATCACCAACAACATCAGCGTAACCCACACTTGGCGTGAGGGAAATAAGGTATCAGACCATCTTGCTTCTCTTGACGTCCCTGGTCCAGCCCACTTCTGTTTCCATACTGCTATCACTATGAAGACAGAGGGGGTCAACTTGGTTCGAGGGGATGATCTGGGCCTTCATTACTTTCAGCCTCCCTAGGATTGTCGTTTGGGGCGCTTTGGGCCTGCTTTTCTCTGGCCTTTGTTGTAATTTCCTTTTTTTTCAATAAATAAATAAAATAATACAACTGATTACCATAAATTCACCCTAAGCTATATTTGATATTACGAATTCAAAAATGATGTCTATTTTAAAAAATTAAAAACATATAAGTTGCATTAATTAATTTTATAATTAATTCCTGTTGTCAAATCAAATAGTGTGTTTTTAAGAAACAATAGCCCGAATGACCTGAAGGCATTATTTTTTATTTTATTATGGATAATCCCCCTTTTAAGTGTTTAAAGGGAACCCATACATGACCCATAGGCCCAAGACACATGGCTCGACAAACCCGCAATACATGACCCGAAGGCCCAGAGGCATACCATGCCCAATACATGACTTATAGGCCTAGACCACTTGAACTGCCCCTCCCCATATTTCTGTGTCATTGAACACCTAACTCCCCACCTTGCATTGCTGATCGACTAGCATTGCCCTGTACAAAGCTGCACAGTGCCTGGTCCTAATGGTGGCTGCCATACCCTCTCATTCTTCCAATCTAGTTAGCTCTTCATCTGGTGGCTGCTACTCCTGTTGCTCTGATCCTCTTCTGGGGCCTGTTCTATGTGAACTGGGATACTCCATGATCTACGTGACCCGAAATCCCTGTGGCCCGAAGGCCTTTGATGAATCGAAGGCCCAGGAGACCCATAGGTCCAAACCGGTGGCCCGAAGGCCCAAATCGGGTGAATAGTTCCGGCTGTTACATTACCGAACAATGACTGCTACAGTTCTGCTACAGTGACTGCTACAGCACCAGAAATTTTCCTCCACCCGTTTTTGAACCCGGGTCTCTTGGATGCCAAGCAGAAGCCCTTACCACTCGGGTACGAGCTCGTTGGAAAATATATATCAAGATATTGGCACTTGTTTAAGTCCAATTTCAAAGTGAAATTAATTCCAATGTCCACCATTGGATTAAATGGTAAAAATATATTCTAATCGCACTTTAAAACCAATTAAAAATATAATATAACTATATAAATAAATTAGATTAAAATGATGTTTCGAATTAAAATACAACATTTTTCACTATTCATTAAAAAATGAACTTTATTGGAAAAATAACAAAAACACACACAAAGTAAATTTTTATGTCCTAATTTTAAAGAAAGATTTTATTTTGTCAAATATAAAATTGAAAAAAAGTAGTTTTAAAAAGGGTTTTCCATCAAAAGGTGGTTAATCAACCTTTTAAATATTATTAGAATATTTATGCTTAAAATTGGATTCATTCGCATTTTAAGCCTCTATCATTTATTGGGTAATTGTTAAAATATTTAACAAACATATATAATCATTTTGTAGTTAGTTTTGTTCATTCCCGCCATTACAACGGCTAGGAGTTAACTACCATTTAAAATAATAATATTATATTATTAGTGTGCAACATAAGATTACAAAGAAAATCATTGTTGCGTATTGGGTACGCCATCGAACATATCATTCCCTTTAAAGTAATATTAACATTTTATTCACAAATATTAATAAATATGAAAATGTCATATTCTTTATTTACCTGGGATGTTACATCCTTCCCCCCTTTTGGGAATTGCATCCTCGCAATTTTAAAATTGGGATTGGAAACTTCATTGAAAGTCCCACATAGGAAAAGAGTCAGTAAAACTATCACTTTAAAAGAAAGAAAGATAAGTACAATGGTCACCCAAGTTAATCCACACTAGGATTCCATGTAGGAAAACATGGATATGGAAGAGAAAAAAAGGGTCAAGTTCTGATGGAGTGTGATAGAAAACATGATTAGGAGAAAGTTAACCCCAAAAAAATCACAAAATTATGATGTGTGTAAACGGTCTTTGATTACCCAGTAGGAAACGTAAACCAACAACATTTTCGTTTTATGTTCTTTTTCATAATTTTGAGGAATTCATTTACTACATAGAATAAAAACATAGGGAAATATACTTACCTTCAAGTAGAGTTTCATCCTTTAATAAGTTTCTACCAAAACTAATCTTTTCTCCAAATGATGAGCATTCAAAAAGACTTGGTCACATAAAAAGCACAAGAATCATCTTTTAGAGAATCACATAATCCATAAAAGATGAACTATATATTTCCCATGTCTTTAGACTTTAACCAAAACCAAAATGGTTAGTACAAGATCAGATAATCCCCAAAAAGGATAATATTTCACAAAAAGAAAAACTACTCTTAATCTCAAAATTTTTTCCAACAAAACCCAAAGTTCATCAAATACCATTCAATAAACAGATATCCAAAAAATTATTCAAAGTAATCCAAACTAATATTTAAACCCAAATCTCCGAAGGATTTAATCACATAGTCTTCCAAGATAAATCTTAACATTTATCTCCAAATAACATCAGTCACTCTTAAATTCTGTAAAGACCCAGAAATTTTAAGAATTTTTTTTCTTAATTTCTTTGCAATTTTACGAGTCTATGGCTTCTGACGACACTTTATTCTGAGGCCCAGTGTGCCCGAAATCAATTTTTGAAGTTTAGATCAGGTATGTTCAGTAAACGAATGATCAAATTTTTCTATCTTTTGAACCGGTGCTCGGAATTGAAATCTGAGGGCACCGATGAACTCGTAGCGCCGGTAATTGCTTAAGGGGACCTTTACCGTAGTTTCATTTTATGCGAGTTGAGATTTATTTTTTGGGAAATTAGTTTAAAATAAATAAAATTGTCAGAACAATTTTATTTTATAACTTTGGAAGTTAAACCCTCCCATGGGAAGTTGTTGGTGGGGCCCACAACCACTCAACTTACCATGTGTGGATAAATGATATGTGGGGCCCACATGATCCCCAAACTTTCATCTACCTTAACCCTCTTTACAACTCCCCTAAACCCCCCATTAAACACCCTTGTTTAATGTTGACAACTCTCCCAACATTTATGAAATCTTCCATCTCCTCTCCCTCTCTATAATTAATTGCCAACACATTTAATTAATGAGGTGGTTTTAATGTTTGAATTTGAAATGGCTTGTGTTAAATAAAATAATAGGGTAGCTTATTATTTTATTCTGGGGGGAGGCTATTGTTGTGTAAAGAAGATTTGGGGAGAGCTCTTGAGTTTTGGGGAAGAACACTGACCCTCCGACGAAGAACGACATCTTCTTCGACAAAGAATGTCGGTTCCATGGAGAACGATCAACGTACCGTCCTTTATTTTCTCCGTGATAAGTGAGGAGACAACGCTTCCTCCTCGTATGCACTCCAACATCGCCTACGAATCCTTTCCCCGCGACGCCCGACGCCCGACGTCAATTATCGAGGTAGGGGGGTTGTTTTGTACATCTTCGTATGTGTGATTTGTATCCTCAAGAATGAGCATTTTTTTTATGAATTATGATTTGAGTCTCTAACGCGGAGGGCACAGGTTAACGAACAAGTCCGGACCCTCCGATGGTTGTTCGTTTGTGCGTGGGATGATGGGAGACAATGAAACGGGGCCGCAACAGCGTTTAGGATCCTTCACAGTAAAGTTTGGGACCCGAGATGACCGCCGACACAGACAGAAGCTAAAATGGACCACCGGAGCAACTCCGGTGGCCCGCGGAACCTCGGGGCGGCGCGGGTCACCGGCGCGGTGGCGCCCCAGCACGCCGCCGGAGAAGACCCGTCGCGGCAGCAGCCGCGACGACGACGCGGTGGATCCCATGGCTGAACGGGATTCGGGACGACCGGGGGCGGCTCCAGCTGACACCACCGGTTCAAATTAGCAGGGGGCCGCGCCCCCCCCCCCCCCCCCCCCCCCCCGCTCCACATAACTGCTCGGCAAGGCAGGCCGAGCTGCGGCCGGCCGCGGGCCGTGCCGCGCCCAACCCGTCCGGACTCGGACCCGGGTTGGGTCGACCCGGTTCGGGCCGACCCAGGGTGGGTTGGGTCGGGTCGGACCGGGCCCAGACCCCCCATTTTGAGACCATTTTCGGTTAAACGAACATATCTTGAGCAACAGACCTCTGATCGACGCACCGTCAGTTGCGTAGGATTACTTGGATAAAGATGGTCGTTTTAGTATATTAAACTCAAGATTTAGGCGAAGTTTGGGTATGACCGGGTTGGTTCGAACCTGAAACCAACCGGGCCCTCGAAGCGGAAACACTTATAACCTGAGGACTGGACGTCCGATTGACGTTCCGTCGACTAAGTTGGAATCCTCTTGATGATACAGTTATTTTGGAATAATCTACGTGGTATTTGGATGATATTGGAGTATGTTTGGGTTGGTTTTAACTTAAAAACCAACCGGGCCCCTGGAACGGAAAAGCTAATAACTCACAGACCGGGCGTCCGATTGATGCGCCGTTTGTTGCGTTGAGACCCCTATGACGAGGCGGTCCTTTGTGATACTTCTACGTGAGACTTTGTGACACTTGGAAGTAACTATCAGTATCTCATGGAGTGGAACCTCCCGGAGACGAGCGTACGGAGTGCGGAGACCTAGTAGCTGTAGAACTGACGACTGCTTAACTGATTCGACTCGGAGTGATTCGATTAGCCTAGTGGACGGAGCGCCCGGTATTTGCCAGCAGACCCACGGTGGACGGAGCACTTGGTAGTTGGCAGCAGACCCGCGGTACTTGACAGGAGGAGTACCTCTATAGGCTATTAGGGGGAGTGCCCTGTATTTGGCGGCAGACCCACAACGGACGGAGCGCCCGGTATTTGGCAGCAGACCCGCAGTACTCAATAGTAGGAGTACCTTAGCAGTCTAAGGTTAGTGAGTTGTGCCTCGGAGTCGCGATAGGGCCACTATACACGAAATATGAGGAGTTCTACAACAGTTGTGGTTTCGATAATGAAAATCCTGATTTGAGCTGAGTCAATGACCTTTGTGTTTTCCTCATGATTGAGATGAGTTACTTGATAACTTAGGTATATGTATGAGCATATACCTAAGTAAAGGTTATCTGTTGAGATCTTTCTTTGTGGTTTATCCTTGTTGGATTTAGTGAGACCTTGAGGGTCTCGGGGTCCCTACTGAGTATCGTTATACTCACCCCTGCCCGAGCTATGCCCGCACCTCATTGTGTTGGTTGCAGACGACAGACAACAATGACCGAGGCAGAGTGTACGAGGACTGGACGGTACCCGGAGGTGGACACTCAGCGTGATGACACACGGAGTGGACCGATATATGCAAAGTGCTGAGGAGGACATCTGTACCTACCCTTTAGGTAGGAACCCAGAGGACGATCCCAGAGCTGCTTCACCATTCAGCTGTTTGTCTTTCCAGTTGTATTTTCTTTTAGTTGTAGCTGTACCTTTCCGTTGGGCTTGTATTTCTGGCCCTTTGTACTTTCAACACACTTGTTACTGCTTTACTTAGTGTTTGCTTCCGTTTGTACTCTGATTGTGTGTGTGTTTATGTTTTATAAAGGTAATGCCTTCCCAGTTTTTTTAGGGAGTTATGCCTTTGGTGCTAGTTGTTAGCCCCTGGCCTATGGAAGGCGGGATTGGGGTAGTCACGATACGGGCCCTAGGGGATGGGTTGTGACAAATTGGTATCAGAGGAGTCGGTTCTATCGTAGAACTTAGGACTCTGATATCTTCTTTTCTGTGAAGCAATAGTGTTAAGTGTACTAAGTGTGGTTTTCAGTTCAGGGAGTCCAGTGTTGGTGCGGTAGCCGACGTATCCATACACCAGGACCCTGAATTCTGATTTCCGACTCAATGCATGAAAACACTAATTGCGTGTGTGTTTTCAAAAGTTTACCTTTAAGTCATCTCAAACCAGGTCAGCTCACCAGGTATAGTCTTTGACCGTGTCACATCTGTTTCTTTCAGGATGCCTCCCCGCGGGCGACCATCTAGGGCCTCGAGAGTTGTACGTACTGACAGCCCACCGAGCGACGAGACCTCAGTACAGGGCCCCCTCCTAGTTGAGGCACCAGCGAAGGCACCATCAATACTATTTTCCATTGGGCCACCGATGCCACCAGCCTCAGCAGCAAACGATCCACACCGCTTGAGCACATTGTACAAGTTCCAGCACCAGAGGCCACCCAAGTTCCGGGGAGAGATGGACCCACAGGTGGCTGAGGATTGGTTGGAGGCTATGGTGAGAGTCTTCAGGCTAGTAGGTACACCAGCGGACTTCATGGTGATCCTTGCTGCTATCCTCCTTCAGGAAGTAGAAGGAAGATGGTGGAGCCTAATGATCCAGATGCATGACGAGGCATCACTTCTATGGGCAGACTTCGAGAGCCTGTTCCGGGTAGAGTTTGTACCATCCACCCTTCGAGCAGTGCGAATACAGGAGCTACTTCAACTACAGCAGGGCAGCATGAGTATAGCTCAGTACTCAGCGAGGTTCATAGACCTCTCGCTCTACTCCACTGATATGGTATGAGACCCATTATTCAGGGCCTAGACCTTTGAGAAGGGACTCAGGAAAGAGTTCAGAGCTTCATTTATCTCCCACAACATTCCGACGCTGATGGGAGTGTTGGAGCGATCCCTTCTAGTGGAGAGTTTCCTTGCTGGGCAGTCTCTAGTAGCGGGACCCACCACTAGTCGACTTGTAGCGGAGTCTTCTACAACTGGCAGTAGACAGACGACACAGGGGTCCAAGAGAACCAGACCCACTGGTGGCCGACTGCACGACTCAGGTTCAGTTGTGCGGGGCAACCGGAGTGGAGACAGAGCCAGTCGTGCCAGGAGCGGGCAGTGTTACTCCTGCGGAGGGCTTAGTCACATGGCACGTGATTGTTCGACCCGCCATATAGACGATCAATAGATAGATGAAGGACCTCCCAGGCAGAGGTAGAGGTTCAATGAAGGTGGACCGCAAGGATCAGGCGACCGTGACAGAGGAGCTGGCCATGCAGCTGGTGGTGGACGACGCTTCGAGGTGTTGCCACCACCAGGAGGTCCACCCTGACCGCAGAGAACAGTTGGACATGGGAGATCACAGCTTGAGGCAGTTGAATCATACGACTATGGAGCTCCGGAAGCAGGTGGACATGAGCGGGACTAGTTCCAGGCATGGAGGCCTTTGTTCTTGGTGCTTCTAGTTTCCATGTTGTTGTTTTTTGTGGTTGTTGTGTGTCTTTGTACTTGAGCTGCAGTAATAAAAGACACTTTTCCTTGTGAAATTTTATTTCCTTCCTTTTTTTATGGTTGATACTGATAGGTTCCGGTTAAAACTGTTGAATTTACCCTCACTTTCGAGATTCCTACTGGAGGAGACCTAGTGACCACACACTGATGCCGACAGTGTGACTCAACCCTTTGAGGCGAGAGTGACGGTTGGATCTCTTGGTAGTAGCGTCGATGCCTTACGACGTCATCCATGGAATGAATGTATCATTCATGTCAGGATTTAATATATTATTCAATGGGCGTAGTTCATCCAGGGGATGAGACTGGGTTTCTCTTTTTGGAAAAGGAGAAATCTTAGCAGCTCTTACAGATCGTAGGCGAAGAAGGGTGATCATCGACCGACTTACCAAGTAAGCCAAATTTCTACTGACCAAAGATGGTACGAGCTATGATGGGGAAGGTGCAGATCATCCAGGAGTAGATGAAGACTGCATAGAGCAGACATAAGTCCTATGTTAATAGGAGATGGATACCACTGGAGTTCGAGGATGGCGACCACATATTTATACGGGTCTCACCTCGACGAAGTCTACAGAGATGTGGCTGAGGCGGAAAGTTATCTCTAAGGTTCATCGGACCTTTCCAAGTCCTCAGTAGGGTAGGTGAGGTGTCTTACCTCTTGTCCCTTCCACCTCAGTTACACCGGGTGCATGACGCCATCCACATATCTCAGCTAAGGAGATGCGTGCATGACCTGTCTCACTTCATCGACCACGGGGAGCTGGATATCGATGACAGAGAGATTTTCACAGAGGTTCCAGTAGAGATTGAGGATCGATAGGAGTGGGTCCTATGAGGATGGTCGATTCCTCTAGTTCACTTTTTCTAGCAGCATGAGAACCTCTAGAAGAGCACATGGGGGCGGGAGGATTAGATGCATGCTCGGTACCCCTTTTTGTTTCCCAAGAGCGTGTTGTAGCTTTATGGGGACGTAAAGCCCTGAGGTGGGAGTAATTTAAAGACTTAGGAATTTCAAGGAATTTTTTTTTCTTAATTTCTTTTGAATTTTACGAGTCTGTGGATTCTGACGGCACTTGATTCTGAGGCCCGGTGTGCCTGGAATCAATTTCCGAAGTTTAGCTCGGGTACGTTCAGTAAACGAACGAGCGGGTTTTTCTATCTTTTGAATCGGTGCTCAGAATTGAAATTCGAGGGCACTGATGAACTCGCAGAACCGGTAATTTCTTAAGGGGACCTTTACCACATTTGCGTTTTATGCGAGTTGAGATTTATTTTATGGGAAATTAGTTTAAAATAAATAAAATTATTAGAAAAATTTTATTTTATAACTTTGGAAGTTAAACCCTCCCATGGGAAGTTGTTGGTGGGGCCCACAACCACTCAACTTCCCATGTGTGGATAAATGAGAGGTGGGGCCCACATGAGCCCCAACCTTTCATCTCCCTTAACCCTCTTTATAACTCCCCTAAACCCCCCATTAAACACCCTTGTTTAATGTTGACAACTCTCCCAACATTTATGAGATCTTCCACCTCCTCTCCCTCTCTTTAATTAATTGCCAACACATTTAATTAATGAGGTGGTTTGAATGTTTGAATTTTAAATGGATTGTGTTAAATAAAATAATAGGGTAGCTTATTATTTTATTCTGGGGGGGAGGCTATTGTTGTGTAAAGAAGAGTTGGGGAGAGCTCTTGAGTTTTGGGGAAGAACTGTCACGACCCGCCCTCGGGGCCCGTGCCGTGACTACCCCAAGCCCGCCTTCCATAGGCCAGGGGCTGGCGACTAGCACCAAGGCGTAAAATCCCAATAAACAGGGAAGGCATTGCCTTTATAAGTAACAACCACCACAGAGTCAGCAAGCGGAAAGTAACTACAAGTGCAGAAAGTAAATGGGCCAGAAATACAAGCCCAACTGTAAAGTACAACTCGAAAGGGAAAACAGCGACTGAAAAGTAAAGCTGCTACGCTGAGATGTCCACTGGAAATCCCACCTGAAGGGTGGGTACAGATAGCTCCTCTGCTCCTCGGGTCCCGCCATCCGCTCCGAGTATGTCCCGCCCAGTGGTCCACCTCCGGGTACCGCCTCGTCGTATAGTCCACCTCCAGGTACCGTCCAGTCCTCGAACCTTCGGCTTCTGTCAGCACTGTCCGTCGTCTGCAACCAACACAACGAGGTGCGGGCATAGCCCGTGCAGGGGTGAGTATAACGATACTCAGTAGGGACCCCGAGACCCTCATGGTCTCTCTAAACCAACAAGGATAAACTCAAGAAGATCACAACAGATAAACTCTACTTAGGTATATGCCCATACATATACCTAAGTTATTAAGTAACTCATCTCAGTCATGAGGAAACACAAGAATCATGAGATCAACGGATAACCACTACCCAGGTATATGCCCATACATATACCTAAGTTATCAAGTAACCCATCTCAATCATGAGGAAACACAAAGGTCAAAAGTCTCAGCTCAAACCAGGATTTTCATTATCGAAACCGTAACTGCTGAAGAGCTCCGTCTCTAGAGTGTACAGTGGTCCTGTCACGACTCCGAGGCTGCCGCTCACTAACCTAGGACTGCTGAGGTACTCCTCCTGTCGAGTACTGCGGGTTTGCGGCCAACTACCTGGCGCTCCGTCCGCTGAGGGTCTGTCGCCAAATACCGGGCGCTACCCAGATAGCCTACTGAGGTACTCCTCCTGATGAGTACCGCGGGTTTGCTGCCAACTACTAGGCGCTCCGTCCGCCGTGGGTCTGCCGCCAAATACCGGGCGCTCCGTCCACTGGGCTAGTCGACTCACTCCAAGTCGAGTCGGTCAAGCAGTCGTCAGGTCTCAGCCGGCTACACGGTCTCCGTACTCTGCACGCTCGTCTCCACCGTCGCGGGTCTGTCGCTACAACCAAGCGCACACACTCCGTAGAGTATCGCGGGTCCGCCGCTACAACCAAGCTCTCCACCGCCAAGGGTCTGCTGCTGCATCCAAGCGCACCACCACTGTCAAGTACCACGGGTCCGCTCCACGAGCTACTGGTCGATACTCCAAGTATCACAAGGTCCCGCGAAGAAGTGTCTCAAAGGTCCGTCTCGGCACAGGGGTCTCAACGCAACAGACGACGCGTCGACCGGACGCCCGGTCTGTGAGTTATTAGCCTTCTCGTCCCAGGGCCCCGGTTGGTTTCGTGAGCGAAACCAATCCCGGCCGTATCTCAACTGCACCCCGAACTCCCATAGGGTATACTCAAAGGGACCGTTACTCAACGTAACCACCAACGCCGCTGACGGCTCGTCAAGCGGACGTCCTGTCTGAAAGATATCAGCTTTTCCGTTCCAGGGGCCCGGTTGGATTTCGGGAACAATCCAACCCGGCCATACTCCGACTGCATCCAAAACTCGGGCGGAGTATGTCAAAAGTTCCGTCTCATCAAGAGGAAGTCAACGAAACAGACGGCGCGTCAATCGGACGCCCGGTCTGTGAGTTATTGGCTTTTTCATCTCCGGGGCCCGGTTGGTTTTTAAGGCAAAACCAACCCGACCGTACTCCACCTGCGTCCAAACCTCGGGAGGAGTATGCCAAAAGATCCGTCTCACTAAGAGGAACACTACGCGACTGACGGCACGTCAATCGGACGTCCGTAGCTCAAGATATGAGCGTTTCCGCTCCGAAGGTCCGGTTGGTTTCGTGAACGAACCAACCCGTCCGAACTCAAAGTAACCCGAAACCTTGAGTGCGATATACCGAAACGACCGTCTCGATCCAAGGATCGCGTTGCCGCTGACGGTTCGTCGATCGGAGGTCCGAGGATCAAGTTATGAGCGAAAAACCAAAACTGGTCCGAAACGGGGGGGTCCGGGTCCGGGCCGACCCAGCCCGACCCCCCCCCCCCCCCCCGGGGGCGGCGCGGCGGCGGCGCGGCGGCCGGCGGCGGCGGCGACGGCGGCGCGGCGGTGGCGGCGCGGCGGCGGGCCGCGTGGCGGCGGCGGCGGCGTGCCGCGTGGCGGCGGCGGCGGCGTGCCGCGTGGCGGCGGCGGCGGCGGGCCGCGGTGGCGGCGGCGGCGGGCCGCGCTGGCGGCGTCTGGTGCCGCACGGGCTGCGCACGCGGGGCTATGCCCCGCGTTTCTCTTCTGGCGGCGCGGCTTAGCCGCGCCGATTTAAGTAACCGCCCCCTCACATGAGGGGGCCTGCTTGCGCCGAACCAAAGGGGGCTGCTGCCCCCTTTCCTCATGAACCGCCCCCCTCATTAAGAGGGGGGTTTTAATGGACCGACCGGGGAATTTAATTCCCCCGGTTTTATGACATCCGGCCGGCCAGCTGGCCGGCCGGTTTTTACCAACGGGACCGGAAATTCCGGTCCCGCCTTCGACTTCCGACGCCGGCGGCCCGGCCGCCGGTTTTCTCTTCCGCCGCGGCCCGGAACCGGCCGCGGTCTCCTCGTCCCGCCGCGGCCCGGAACCGGCCGCGGCGTTCGTCATCCGGCGCGGTGCGTCGGCACCGCGCCCCTTCGCCGTGCTTTGATAATCATCCAACGCGGCGCGACGGCGTCGCGTTTCTGTTGTTTCTACCATGGAGCGTGCGACGGCATCGCGAAGATATTTGCACGTTCATCCGCGTGGTGCGACGGCACCACGCCACTTGCTTCCTCCCGCAAGATAAAAATCAACAAAAACGTTGGAGGGGGGTTCGGCCGTGTTCATGCGGTCCGGCCCCCCTCACGTTAAATAAAAACTCAACATGAACATTTCAAGCCTCATGTTAGACATACCAGATCCATGTTCAAGAAAAGGAATAATTTAAGAATGAAACAACAATCCCCTACCTCGGGTATAAGTTCGAGGATTTGACTACGTTCCGCGGAAGACGGCGTCGCGGAGATCGGGCGTCGCGGTAGTCGTTCGTCAATTCCGCTGACGAAGAGATACGTCCGATGTGACACGTCGTTGGTGAATCCCCGTACGCCGACGAAGGTTGTCCGAGGAAGGTGCGGTGTTCTCTCTCGTTGACACCAAAGACGAAGAAGAGCGGTGCGGCGTTCTTCGTCGGAAAAAGGGCGTTCCTCGTCAAGTCTTGAGGAAAGTCAAATAAAAAGGAAACAACGAACTCAAGAACCCTTACCTCGATAGTCGCACGTTGACGGAGTCGTGGAATATCGGTGTCGATTCCTTGACGTCGGAGGAAGAGTCGTTGTCGATGGCGTTCGTCGCGGAAAACCGTCGCGGAAAAGATGACGCGGAAAAGTACGTCGCGTCGCGGACACGGTGTCGCGGATGGATCGTGTTCTTCGGCGGAGAAGTTCTTCGTTGAAGAACGACGTTCTTCGCGTTCTTCGTTGAGGTTGAAGAAGAAGAAGAAAATCTCCCAAAAGCTCTCAAGCGCAAAACAACCAGAGGTTAAGCGTTGGTCTTATTTTATTAATACGCCAACGAATTTGAAAAAAAAAGATTAAGAAACGATCCATCAATTCGTTGAATTAATTCAACGAAAGAAACGACCCATTTAATTCACGAAAGAAACAGCCCATTTAATTCACGAAATAAACCGCCCAATTAAATGGTCTGTTAAGAATTTAGAAAACGCGTCGGTTGACTTTCATTAAGACGGGTTTTCACGGATGCGTTTCTTAACGGAAAGAAACGGCGGGGCTCGTGCGGGCCCCACCTCACAAATATCCTACCAAGGGGTAGGATATTTCTGGATAGCATCCTATCCAGTTCAACTCAGTTCAAGCCGCCTTTAAGTGGCTTCAAGTGGCTTCCAAGTGGCTTAAGCGAAATAAAATAAAGTTGTCGCAAAATTATTTTATTTCTTAACTTTAAGCCCGAAAATTAAAAACCACACCCGAGCAAACGCAACTCCGGAAGAGGCGTTTCTAAGCGAATACCGGCGCTGCGATTTCATCGGTGCCCTCAGAATTCGATTCCGGGCACCGGTTCAAAAGTTAGAAAAACCCGTTCGTCTGTTCACTGAACGTACCCGAGCCAAAACTTCGGCAAATGATTCCGGGCACACCGGGCCTCGGAATCAGGTGCCGTCAGAAACTGCGTTCTTGTAAAATTCCAAAGAAAATTAAGAAAAAAAAATTTCCTTGAAATTTACGGGTCTTTACAAGAACACTGACCCTACAACAAAGAACGAGGTCTTCTTCGACGAAGAACACCGGTTCCACGAAGAACGATCGATGTTCCATCCTTTCTTTTCTCCGCGATAAGTGAGGAGATGCTGCTTCCTCCTCGGACGCACTCCGACATCGCCTACGAATCCTTTCCCCGTGACGTCGTCTTCCGCGACGCCCAAAGTGCGACGTCAATTATCGAGGTAGGGGGGTTGTTTTGTACATCTTCGTATGTGTGATTTGTATCCTCAAGCATGAGTGTTTTTTTGATGAATTATGATTTGAGTCTTTAACGTGGAGGTCACGGGTTAACGAACAAGACCGGACCCTCTGCTGGTTGTTCGTTTGTGCGCGGGATGATGGGCGACAGCGAAATGGGGCCCAACAGTGTTTAAGAGCCTTCGCAGTAAAGTTCGGGACCCAAGATGACTGCCGGCACAGATGGAAGCTAAAACGGACCACCAGAGCAACTCTGGTGGCCTGCAGAACCTCGTGGTGGCGCGGGTCACCGGCGCTGCGGTGCCGGCGATCGGAGGCGCCGACCGGCCGCCTGGAGGCGGTGACGCCCCAGCGCTCCATCGGAGAAGACCCACCGCGGTGGATCTCGTGGCTGCGCGGGATCCAGGACGACCGGGGGTGGCGCCAGTTGGCGCCGCCGGTTCAAATTAGCGGGGGCCGCCCCCCCCCCCCCCCCCCGCTCCGCGTAACCGCTTGGCCAGGATGGCCGAGCCGCGGCCGGCCACGGGTTGGGCCACGCCAGCCGGGACAGGCCACGCCCAACTGGGCCGGAACCAGACCCGGTTCGGGCCTGCCCAGGGTGGGTTGGGCCGGGTCAAACCGGGCCTAGACCCCCCATTTTCGGACCGTTTTCGGTTAAACGGACATTTCTTGAGCTAAGAACCTATGATCGATGCACCGTCAGTTGTTTAGGATTTTTTGGATCGAGACGGTCGTTTTGGTATATTACACTCAAGATTTTGGCGAATTTTGGGTACGACCGGGTTGGTTCGAACCCGAAACCAACCGGGCCCTCGGAGCATAAATGCTTATAACTTGAGGACCAGACGTCCGATTGATGTGTCGTTGACTACGTTGGAATCCTATTTATGAGATGGTTCTTTTGGAATACTATAAGTTGGATTATGATGATATTGGAGTATGTTCAGGTTACTTTTAGCTTAAAAACCAATCGGGCCCTTGGAACAGGAAAACTAATAACTCACAGACCGACGTCCGATTGACACGCCGTTTTTTGCGTTGAAACCCCTATGATGATGCGGTCCTTTGTGATACTTCTACATGAGACTTCTCGACACTTGGAAGTAACGATCAGTAGCTCATGGAGCTAACCCTCCCAGAGACGAGCGTACGGAGTGCGGAGACCTAATAGCTGTAGACCTGACGACTGCTTGACCGATTCGACTCGGAGTGATTCCATTAGCCCAATGGACAGAGCGCCTAGTATTTGGTGCCAGACCCATGGAGGACGGAGCGCCTGGTAGTTTTCAGCAGACCCGCAGTACTCGACAGGAGGAGTACCTCTGTAGACTATTAGGGGGAGCGCCCGGTATTTGACGGCAGACCCACAATGGACGGAGCGCCCGGTATTTGGCAGCAGAACCGCGGTAATCGACAGGGGGAGTACCTCAGCAGTCTAAGGTCAGTGAGTAGTGCCTCTGAGTCATGAAAAGGCCACTGTACACGACAGAGGAGGATTTCTCTAGCAGTTGTGGTTTCGATAATGAAAATACTGGTCTGATCTGAGTTAATGACCTTTGTGTTTTCCTCATGATTGAGATGGGTTACTTGATAACTTATGTATATGTATAGGCATATAACTAAGTAAAGGTTATCTATTGAGATCTTTCTTTGTGGTTTATCCTTGTTGGATTTAGTGAGACCTTGAGGGTCTCGGGGTCCTTACTGAGTATCGTTATACTCACCCCTGCACAGGCTATGCCCGCACCTCGTTGTGTTGGTTGCAGACGATAGACAATGCTGACCAAGGCAGAGTGTACGAGGACTGGAAAGTACCCAGAGGTGGACACTTGGAGTGATGGCACACGGAGCGGACTGATAGACGCAGAGTGCTGAGGAGGACATCTATACCTACCCTTCAGGTAGGAACCCAGAGGACGATCCAAGAGCTGCTTCACCATTCAGATGTTTGTCTTTCCAGTTGTATTTTCTTTTAGTTGTAGCTATACCTTTCCATTGGGCTTGTATTTCCAGCCCTTTGTACTTTCATCACACTTGTTACTGCTTTACTTAGTGTTTACTTCCGCTTGTACTCTGGTTGTGTGTGTGTTTACGTTTTATAAAGGCAATGCCTTCCCAGTTTTTTTTAGGGAGTTATGCCTTTGGTGCTAGTTGCTAGCCCCTGGCCTATGGAAGGCAGGCTTGGGGTAGTCACGATACGGGCCCCGGGGGATGGGTCGTGACAAAGTCTCATATTGAAAAGTAATTAACCTAATCACATATCCTCCATGATAGGTTAATCATTTCCATAGATAACCCAAAATCAACTTATTCTTGATTCATAAAATCATCTAACTAAAAAGAATAAGTCATACTAACTAGGGACTTTACGTAGTCCAGTGGTAGGCGATTAATACCAGTCGCACTTTGGTTGTGGGTTCGATTCCTGCAGCTTCATCCGACGCGACGGGTTGTAACACGGTCTGCGTGTTGTCCCTTTTAAAAAAACTATATAATTTTATAACATTCCCAAAAAGAGATAAATTCATCAAAAATAACCATAACATATTTTAACCACAAAGGTTATCTAATAACTTTCGTTTTGCATCCCAAAATGTATTAACTGGTAATTGCCTCAAATTCAAGGATCATATAAACCAAAATGGTTCTTCATAACTATATCCACAAAAGAAAAGATAATTATTCCTTGAATAAAATTTTCATATATCAAACATCAGGGTTACACATACTATAAAAAGTATTCTAATGTAATCCCATCATCAAAAGATCCTTAATAATTTTATGAATTTCACCATCCTAAAATATACCATAACTCTTAAATTCCTTATATGTTGACTTCTTACTCATTCAAAATTCTTCATGATCCATTAACCATTCCTTTCCAACTTATCTTGAAATACTTCTTTCCTACAAAAAAAATCATGAATCATATCCTAAGATTTCAATAATAGGAAAACATATGTTAAGAAATAATCCATACCTTTCATTGGTCATTGACAGTTTCTTCATCCTCAATTGGAATGACATTAGGTATTGGTAAAAAAATATTTCTACGATCCTGGTGATCCCATTCCCGAAACTTATTCATAGGACATGTGTTTTCATAATGACCATGCACACCACATTTAAAACATTCAATTGATCCCTTGAAAAGGACTTATTTCCCTTTCCTAGAGTCAACTAGATACTTCCTTTTTCCATGAAAGGTTCTTGCTTTATGACTTTAATTTCCACATCTATAGCATCTTTCTGTCCCTTTGAAACATTTTCCTATATGTTTATTTCCACATCTTTGACACATAGGTTTTTGAATACACTTACCTTTATGATTATTACCAGAACTTCCGTAGGGATTTGTTTCTCGCATATATGATGCCTTATAAAAATTACTATAGTTCAGGTTGTCAATCATGACTCTAGATAGTTGGTTGATAATAACCACAAGAGTTATCATTGCAGCTCCCATATCATTCAATTGCTCGTTCATAAAACCATCACAGTTTTCTTCACATCCACTGTTACTTTGGTGCCTGCTAGATCCATCCATTTACTAAAACCAAAAAGGTCAGTGTGAGTTTATTAGTAAAATCATCATATAATAATAAGATATAATTATTCATGTTATCTTAAACTCAGTCACTTTATCTAAAAAAATTATGACTCTTTGTGAAATCCAAACCATTATGGTAATGTCACTTATGCTTAAAGAATACCCTAACTTCTAAAGTTATCTAAACCGACCTTCGATACCAACTATAAGGACCCGGCCATAAAACATTACATAATCTTGAATTAAATGAATAATTCACATTAAGGATCTTTTCAGGTTTATAATTTTAGAGAATTAGGACATAACTATTACATCTCAAAATATTACAAAGTAGACACTTCTACTCAGTTTCCATTTTTTTTATAAAATAAAAACTTTTAAAAAGAAATATGTCTAGTTCCATGTTTTAGATAACATGTCTTTCCTTGATCCCATCCTTGACCCTATTCATCTTTAAGTCATGTGGAAAACATTTCAAAAACTTGGTATGAGCATAAAAAGCTCAGTAAGGGATACAAAAAGAAGTAAAACTATTAGTTTCTCAAAACAACAAGTAATTCATGAATACTTCATCATACGTAATACTTTTCACCTTTATGAAGTAGTAAATAATCTTTACTGAATAAAAGATCATTGCTTACCCTTTTGTAACCAAAATATCACCATAAAACCCATATAAAGAACACATAACATATAAATATAACTTGGGACATAAACATACTTAAATGGAATAACCATATGGTCGACTTCCACACATGTCACTAAATGGAATAGCCATACGGCCGACTTCCATACCCAATGCATTGGAGGTTATAACATAACCACCCATCTTGGTTTTCACGGAACCACCCCTCATTTGGTTTATAACATAACCACCCATCAAATGTCCAAGTACCATAATAAAATCATAACACATAAAACCAATATAAAGAAATGATAACATTTCAACATTTCAATCACAATATATCATTTAAATATATCAAAATAAAATAATCCATTATCAAAACCATTTTCAATACCAAAATACGTAAAATAGTATATGATATTTATTTTCTTTTAAAACATTACTGCTTGTTGAGGAAGCCAAAGATCAAATAATACTCGCGACGACGGAAAGGTCGTTGTCACCGTGTACGTTAAAAAAACATAATTTTTGTTGTTTAGTAAAACACTTAGTAGAGGAAAGATTCCTTTTGAATAAAAGTAAAATTCAAAGGGGTTTATACACCATATAAAATAATGTTGTGTATAAATAAAAATATTCCTCAACGAAAAAGATTGAGACAAAGTCCCTTACAAAGACGGTATCCTTAGATTAAGGATAAATCAATTATGTAATTATGTGTGACAAATATAAATACACCCAATATAAGTGGATATTAAGTGTAAAACAATCATATGTCATCCACACATATTCATAGCATGACATATTCAAGAAGTAGAGGTTTAACCCAAAGAATTGAAATTGGATTAAGAAGTTCCCTTGCAAAAAATCGATAGCCTAACGACGTCACTTTAAACTTCATAAAATGAGATGATGAGAGATAAAAAAGGGTATATCATCACTTGGACATAAAATTTACAGAAATAAGGATATATAAGAACATATCACATCATAAGAAGATGTAAATTAAAAGACCTAACAAAAAGAAGTCTTTTAAAAAGAGGAGGGTGAAAGGTTCCCTTACTGATTTGGGTAACTTTCGAAACGTACACCCCATGAAAGAAGGGACATACAATGAAGATTTAAATACCCATAAATTAAAGTATATTACACAAATAATACAATAATGGGTAGTAAATACACCACAAAAAAGGAAATAGTGGAAAATGTAGCATGAATCTCACGGGAATAAAAAGTGAGATAAAAACCCCTTACCTCGTTGTAATCAATGAAGTCATATGACCAAAAGATAATAAACACCAAATGAATCACATAATACCATGAATATACATAGAACCATGATAATATATATTAAATGTTAGTATACAATACACCACATGCAACAAATAAGTGGCGAACAATGGAAATCTCACGGAATTAAAAGTGAGATAAGAAATCCCTTACGAAAATTCGGCAGCCTAACGGCGCCACTTACAACTTCCAAAAATGGATTGATGAGATCAAGTAGGGTCTCTCATAATATTAAAATAAAAATTAAAGTAATAGGAATATAAAAGAACATCCCCCCAACATAAGAAAGAGGATCTTAAAAGGAATGACATAAAAGAGAGTACTTAAAAAGAAAGAGAGAGGTAGGATCCCTTACTACATGTCCCACTTGACTCGCTCGTATGTTCCTTGTTCTTCCTGAATGATAAACTTAAGTTACTTTATAATTGATTAAGAACATTTTTCAAGTTTATTATTTCTTTTATATCACTTATTACCATGTTATAAACATTATGTAATCATTTAAGTTAATAACAGTCGTTTTGTCGATATTTGGTACTTGAGTCAAAAGTGAACTTCTTATATTTACAATTTGTTCATGTAGTAAAATATCCATTATCTCCAGAATGATATTCATGATGTAGATATCATATATATCATATATATCCAGTATATATATGTATTTATACCAGTACATAACATTTTAAGGTAAGAAATGAAATGCACCGTTCATGGAGACGGTAAGTCGTACGTACGCATGAACGCTACTTTCATTTATATTTCACATTTAATGGAATGAAAACATTATGATATAAAGGTATATTATAATTACAGTATAATATCATATATAATATCATTAACTACATCCTTTATACATCCCACATATGGCATTAACGATTCAAATCACTTTGAGGGGGCGGTAGTCCGCACTTCCTAAAATGAAATTATCGCGTTTACCCATTATGGAAACCATAAAGGTATGACATAAATGAAAAATATAGAATAATAAGAAAAAAATAAAAATAATATATATCATATATAAATACAGTTACATCTTAATGGCCACCATGAGAGGCAGTAGGAGATAATTGATCAATCATCGTTTCGTGAGGTAGTAGTTCGCCGTCCACAGAAACAGTATGTTCTTCACCCATTAGATGGAGGTGTGTGTAAGTGTAGCTTTAATCCTTCTCATAAAAAAAATCCTATTATATTTAAGATACTGGTTCTGTTACAAAATAAAGGAATAAAAAGAGTTTAAGTGGTTGGAGAAGCAAAATAAAACGAAAGAACATAAGAGAAGACATTACCTTTAAATCAGGTAACTCCCCTTGGTTTGAACCAAAAGGGTTTCTTGAAGAGCTTTCTGCCTAAGGTAAGGCTTCTAAGATTATGAGAGGGATGTGAAGAGATAATATGAGCAGGGGTTGGATGAGCTGATGGCTTTAGAGGTGTGGGTAACGGGGTAGAGGTGGGGGCCTTTTATAAGAGGGAGGAGGGTTACTTTTGGAAAGTCTTGAAATGTTAATTTATTATAAAATTATTTTCAGAATTTGAAAGGTCCCAAAGAGATATATTTCGAGGATAAGGTGATAAGGGTTCTAAATCCACCCATCCAATAGGTTTTTTACAAGTTTAAGTCTTAGATTTTACCTTATCTTTTCATTTTATTTAAATCATTCATTAATGAGGTAATCACTACATCATCATGGTGTCATAAATAAATTTATTTATTTAATGTCTAAAAATTATAAAAAAATACCATGATGTAGGAAAAATTTTTAGATTCCCAATGAATATTTATATTCTAATAGATCATTTATATAAACAAAACTAAATGTTTTTTACTTAGGTGATACATACTTTGGTTATATTTTCCTTTTTTTTAAAATAATATAATAAAAGGTCACTATCACACTAAAGTGATTCCATGGGGTCCCAAAGTTGGAACAAGGCATCCCATGGTCGGCCATGACTCAACCAATAAGGGTAGGACAAGTGTAAAGGTAATTTCATATTATTATAACATTATTTTTACTTTTAATTACACTAATTACCTTTAATCGCGGTTAATAAAACTTAAAAGTTACTATTCACGAAAAATTATTTTCATCCCATTGAACCAAATTTTACTTACTAATGATAACCATGTATGTTGGATTTTTGAAATTCAATTCACAGAAGCGGTAAAATTTCATTTAAACAAAAAATCAGTTTTTTTAACTAACACTTAATGGTTTCACTATTCCCCAAAAATTGATGTTTTTCAGAAAAATACCAAAAATTCACCCTAAGCTATATTTGATATTCTGAATTCAAAAATGATGTATATTTTAAAAAATTCAAAACATATAAGTTGAATTAATTAATTTTATAATTAATTCCCGTTGTCAAATCAAATAGTGTGTTTTTAAGAAACAATATATATCAAGAGATTGACACTTGTTTAAGTCCAATTTCAAAGTGAAATTAATTCAAATGTCCACCATTGGATTAAATGGTAAAAATATATTCTAATTTCCCTTTAAAACCAATTAAAAAGATAATCTAACCATATAAATAAATTATATTAAAATGTGGTTTCGAATTAAAATACAACATTTTTCACTATTCATTAAAAAATGAACTTTATTGGAAAAATAACAAAAACATACAAAAATAAATTTTGATGTCCCAATTCTAAAGAAAGATTTTATTTTTTCAAATATAAAATTGATAAAAGGTAGTTTTAAAAAGGGTTTTCCATCAAAAGGCAGTTAATCTACCTTTTAAAGAATATTAGAATATTTATGCTTAAAATTGGATTCATTCGCATTTTAAGCCTCTATCATTTATTGGGTAATTATTAAAATATTTAACAAACATATATAATCATTTTGTAGTTAGTTATGTTCATTCTCGCCATTATAACGGCTAGGCGTTAACTACCATTTGAAATAATATTATTATATTATTAGTGTGCAACATAATATTTTAAAGATACTCGTTGTTGCGTATTGGGTATGCCATCGAACCTAGCATTCCCTTTAAAGTAATATTAACATTTTATTGACAAATATTAATAAATATGAAAATGTAATATTCTTTATTTACATGGGATGTTACAATGACCATCGGTATTAGTGAGTCATTATGTGAACAGTGCCATCAGTTTGGGTGAGTCATTCTATGAACAGTGCCATCAGTATCAATGAGTCATTTTGTGAACAGTGCCATCGGTTTTGGTGAGTCATTTTTTAGACAGTTCCATATGTTTCGGTGATTCTTTATGTGAATAGTTCCATCGATTTTGGTGAGTCATTCTGTGAATAGTGCCATCGGTTTCAGTGAGGCATTCTGTGAATAGTTCCATCAGTTTTAGTGAGTCATTCTATGAACAGTGCCATCAGTTTTGGTGAGTCATTATGTGAACAGTGCCATTGGTTTCGGTGAGTCATTTTGTAAACAGTGCCATCGGTTTCAGTGAGTCATTTTGTGAATAGTGACATCGGTATCAATGATTCATTCTGTGAATAGTTCCATTAGTATTAGTGATTCATTCTGTGAACAAATTTTCCAGCATCGGAAAGTGTACAATATTTTCAGGATCGGTAGGTGTATAATGTTTCCATGATCGATAGGTGTACAGTGTTTCCAGCTTCCTATAGTTTTTCCCCTTTAACGTTTTCTTTGACGTTAAACACATTCAAGGCCTTTTTAAGGGATTTAAGGCTGATTCAAAGAACATAACTCCTATATTAATTTTCCTAAGTCTTGAGATGCATTTACTTTTTCAAATAATGTGGTTTTATGCGATCCACTTTTAATGGAAAATCCAGTGTATCTTAAACCACTTCTCCGCAAATCTTCTAAAGAGACGAGATATCTTCCTCCCTTGTTCTACCTTCTTGTTCCTTAGTGAGAGATGATTGAACCTTTCCTTCTTCCCATAGGATCAGTGTGATCGAATCTTAATCCTTGGATCATTTCCCCTCAAAGTTTCTTTCTACTGCATGCGTACCCCCTGTTTTGGTGCAAGCAGCAAGTATCGATCCATCATCGATAGATAGTATGATCTACCTAAATTATTGTGTTTTCTTTGATCCTTATTCTCCTGTTTCTCCTTTCCATGTTATGGAATGTGATCTCCCTGATTCTAATAGTTTTTTCTTGGGTTTTAGTTGGTGCGGTTGAGCTGCGACATCCTCAGGTGGATGTAGTTGTCACGAGAGGAGGCGATCGTGATCCATTGTGTAGATCGTTCTCATATAAAGAATGTCAAGAACCTTTTGAGGTAGAGGATTAGTTTCTTCTCTATTATTTTACATACATTCTTAGAGTTATCATGATTTATCTACTAGACCACAATGGAATTGACATAATAAATATTTGAACCGGATAAATCAATTGGCATCGATCGTATGTTATTGCCTCTTGTTTTTATAGATAGTGTGATATCTATGATTGAGTTATTTAGCATGTCATTATTGATGGAAATTGATAAATAATGTAAACTGGGATTAATTGTAATTATTTTTTAAAGATAAAGAGGCCTGTAAATGAATCTGGTCATTGTTGTTGTAATTTTATGTTAATCAAACTGATACAGTAAGCAAGTTTAATTATTTGTGACAACTTACTATTTAGGTTGCCCGTCGTTGGAACCTACGAATAATAAATCAGTTAATTCAAGATGGATTAAAGAACTAGTTATTTGATAAAAGATAATTTCTCATAGGGTTTCGAGTTACCCTCTTGCTTGTTTAAGGGCTAAGAGATCAATTGATATGATGATTGTTTTCCTACTGCTTATGTTGTGATGTGAGCCTAGATGGATATTTTGATATGTGGGGGAAGAGAAGCCCATTGTTTGTGTAAGAAGTTGACACCTAGAGTGGTGATATGCATCGATTTATGCATGTGGGTGTCGAGGAGGACACCGGAGATGATGAAATGGGTTGGATGTGAATGTTTTAATGCTCGATGAATCTTGTTTATTGTTTATCTGCTTTACTTTTCCCACTGCTCATGGCAGCTGGTCTTGCTTACCCTCCTTCCAAAAGGGGAAAAGATGCACGGGGTATGCCATGTTCTTTCCGTGTTTAGATTCTCGAAGGAGGATGGGTCTACACTCTTGATATAGGTGGAAAAGACTTTAAGGGTAGTTCAACTACCCACCATGTTGAGTCCCCTTATTTTTAGTAGCTTAGAATTTTTTTCTAGAATGCTTGGGAATATGGGAAAGTAAAAATGTTGTTAATAAATTATTGAATAAATGATGTTAACCCATGGGGTTGGAGCTTTCTGGGACACAATGATAAGGTTTAAATTTAAAGGAACAATGGAATTTTGGTGTGATGCTAATGAAATATAATTGTTAATGGTCAATTAATGTTTAAAGAATTAATTAATGTAAAGTGAAACTGATAAAAAGGGAATAACGTAATGTAATAAAACTCTTTAAATGGTTGTGTGCTTATAGAATACCTAGTCTTAGAAGTGGTAGCCGAAAGTCCGAGAGACGTTAGCTACAGTTGAGTCTAATACTAGGTTATGCCCTTAGTGTGGTTGTGACCTATATTATATCATGTAATTTTTGTATTTCTATACGCTACCCCACCCTATCAGTTAGGGAGACCGCTAATCCAGGGATTCTGAGTCCTAGGGGGGGGGGGTTCCCCAACATTTCAGTGGGAGGATGGATGGATGACTACCCCCTTTGGCCCCGCTATCTTCTCTTGGTAGTTACTTATGCTGGTAGGCACATTAGTTAGTTTTCCCCATATATGTGTGTAGAGGGCTGTAATGGCTTGTGGTTATTCACACACATATATTATGGATATAGTTTCTTATGGACTACTATAGGTGTAATGTGTATAGGTTGTGATGGCTTGAGGATCCTTACTTGGTGTATGAGCTACAATGGCTTGAGGTTTAATACTTGATGTATGATACATGTTATGCAATCTATGGTGGCTCCCAGAAACTACCTGGTTACTTTGGTTATGTGGATGTGGTGGTTTTGTTGCATGAGGTTCGTGTTGCGGTGCTACACCCAGGTGTCTGCGGGAAAGCCTTTTTGGAGTGAGATTCTTAGAACGTGCGACGTTGGGGAAAAGTGAAAAACTAGTGGGGAAGTGGTAGAGGGGTACCCTTGATATTATTTATTATATTATATACTAATGTATGCGATACTTGGTGAGAGTATCCATGGTGAGGATGAAAACTTAGTTTACCTATTTAGGTGATGAGTTAGTTTCACTTGTTGTTCATTATGCTTTAGCATGCTTTCTTTAATTTTACACGAGAGACAATGAGGAGGATCCTACTGAGTATACTGTTATACTCACCCTATGTGTATATAAACTGTTTTTCAGGTCACTTGGAGCAGGTTGAAGATCGGGCTGGTTACTACTATCTTGGGGTTGCAGGAGCTATTTGGGCTTCGTGGTTGCTACTGTTTTTACATTCCTTTGGTACTTATAGTTTTCCCTTTTAGTTGTAGTAGTTTTGTATGACATTACATATGTGTACTTGGGATTTATTTTATATTGCAGTCTAAGTTGGAGTTTTTTGGTGTATGTATTATCTATCTCTTTCGCGTGTGTTCTCTTAGAGGGCAATGCCTCCCATTTGTATGTTTACTATACCATCAGTGCTAGTCACCAACCCAGGGCCTACTGGAGGTAGGACTCTAGGGTCATTATATCCCTTCTCACATTTCCAAAATAGGAGGGGTACACCTTGTGGGGAGGGGGTCATGACCGAGTGGTATTAGAGGCAGGTTGAGGGATATGATGAAGTTTGGTGTTAGGCACGGGTGAGGTTGCTTGGGTTGGTAGGGAAATGGTGTCAGTCAAGTTTAGCAAGTGAGGTAAACACTGGAGACTGGCTAAGAAATAGGCGTTTAGGGTCCCCTGTGATCTAATGCATGAACCTTTAAGTTTACAATGGCTACTAAATGAGGTGATACTAGTTTTAGGGTAGAGACCTAGGAAAGGATCATGCATCATTCTTCTTTGTGCCTGTTCTTGAATGGGTAGACCTTGAAATAGGTTAACCTAAAATGAATAAAAGAAAAAAATTAATTAATTAATATTGAGTCTTACATATTCTAGGTTTAGGAGCTATAAATGTTTGTTATTTTACTGGTATGGCTTTGGGTCAACGTCCTCATTAGGTTCACGTAGAAGATGTCCAGCAGGCTGTGCCAGCAGATCGCTGCAGGGTATAGGTCAAGACGACGACACTTGGAGGATGACACTCTGCGAGTTTTAGCACCATAGTCTACTGAAGTAAGAGGAATTTGTTTCAGATGCAGTCATGTAAGAATGGTTGGAGGAGGTTTAGATATCCTTCAGTTCGATCCGTGCTTGGAAGGAGCATTGGGTGTCTTTGGTTGTGATGATAGTGCATGGAGCAGCGAGACAGTGATGGTTCTTATTCCTCAAGGATCGTGAGGAGTAGGAGATCTCATGGGATGATTTTCGAGACAAGTTTAGAGTCGAGTTTCTTTATTCGACCGCAAAGGCGTCCAATAACTTGGAGCTTCTTACCCTTCAATGGGGGAGCTCTAGTGTGAGAGAGTTTGGAATCTATTTCAGGAACCTTTTATAATATTCTTTGAACCTGTTTCCAGATGAGGAGGATAGGGTGAGGCATTTTGAGGAGGCTTTTCATCTAGAGATTCAGTGCCAAGTCACCCCATTTATGTTGAATACATATCTTGAGGTGCTATTGAGGGTAGATGTCATCGAGAGGAAATTGTCTAGAACCATATCGTCACAAGAGGGGAGTCATCATGAATACTCATAAAAAAGATTTTTGGTTCGGGGTTCCCAGTTTTCAGATAAGAAGAGTTTCTGTTTGTCTAGGAGTATGTCCCAGCCCTCAACATCTCATTTCTCCAGGGGCAGAGGATCTCAAGCACATGCCAAGGTATTGGGTGCTTGTTTTTCTTTTGGAGGACGAGGTCATCAGTAGCGAGAGTGCCCAACCTTTTAGAGTAGTTATTGGGCACCAGTTGTTCTGCTTCAGGTTCCTCCATTGAGGCAGTTCCAACCGAGGAAACAACAGTAGGTTGCACCAGCTTTGAATCAGCAGAGAGTAGATGAGGTAGGCAAAGGAAATCCCCGTGATGCTCTCTGTATTCATATATAAGAGAGCAGTCATGGTGGTGGTCACTATCAAGGTCATAGAGGTCGGGGAGGAGGTTGTGGTTAGCTTCATGCTTTAGCATTTCTAGCGCCAGGAGAGATGGACATAATTCAAGGTACCATTTTCTTGTTTTCTACTTGGGTGTATGCCTTGTTTGATTCAGGAGTGACACACTCCTTTATATCACCTACCATTTTCCATGCCTTGGGACTTGAGGTAGATATTCTTCCATTTCCCTTGGCGTTGACTACACCAGTTGGAGGTCAAGATGACTTTTTTAAAGTATATAGATATTATGAGCCAGTTCTGAGGCATCACCACTCTTGAGGATATTTACTATGTTTATGGATACAACCATATGATTTCATCATCGGAATGGATTTTTTGTATTAGCTGCAAGCTATCATGGATTGTTTCAGGAGACGGGTGGTGTTCTTCGATGCGGATGGAGAGCCAGCGGTGTTTGTTGACGAGCGAGACCCTCAGATGGGTCAGAGGCATGTTCTGTCCTTATCATCCTTAATGGATGAGTTGATGATGAGTTCTTTGGAGGTTCAGTAGTTGGCGTTTCTTAGGATCATAGAAGAGTACCTTTATGTATTTCTAGAAGAGGTTTTTGCATTACCCCCTCGACGAGAGATCGAGTTTTGGATCAATCTATAGCCAGGAGAATCTCCTATCTCTATATATCCCTATAGGATGGCCCCTTCTGAGTTACGAGATCTACGTATATAGATTGATGTTCTGTTACAGTGTGGTTTTTTTCAACCGAGTGTGTCACCATGGGGTGCACCAGTTTTTTGTGTGAATAAGTATGATGACAGTTTACAGTTGTGTATTGATTATTTCCACTTAAACAAAGTGACAGTGAAGAATCACTATCCTATTCTGCAGATTGATGATTTATTCGATCAACTGAAGGGTGAAAGTTGGTTCTAAAAGATTGAATTGTGGTCAGGATATCATCAGATGCATGTGAAGGATGAGGATATCCCAAAGACTACTTTCTATTATCATCATGGGCATTAATAGTTCGTTGTAATTTCGTTTGGTGTGACAAATGCTCCAGCTATGCTCATGGGATTGATGAATGTTGTGTTCCATGACTTCTTGTATAATTTCATGGTGGTTTTCATCGATGAAATCTTTGTGTACTCCACAATTTAGGAGGATCATGCAGAGCATCTACATGCTGTTTTGGGAGTTCTTCGTCAACATCATCTATTTGGGAAGTTGTCAAAGTGTGAGTTTTGGGCTCAAGAAGTCCATTTCTTAGGGAATATTGTGTCCTAGTAGGGATTAGATATGGATCCCATAAAATATAGAAGTAGTTGTGTCTTGGGAATCCCCTATGACAGTGGTAGAGGTGTAAAGTTCCCTAGGTCTCGTAGGCTACTATAGGAGGTTCATAGCCAATTTCTCTTAGGTTGTGACTCCTATGACAACATTGACTAGGAAGGATCAGGTGTTCATGTGGACTGATTATTTTCAGGTAGATTTTGAGTATCTGAAGGAGAAGTTATTAAGTGCTCCAGTTCTTTGTCTTATGGCAGAGGGAGTTTAGTTTGATGTTTTCTGTGATGCTTTGCATCTGGGGTTAGGTTGTGTTCTGATGCAGTAGAGATCAGTTGTTTCTTATGGGTCTCAACAGTTGTGTCCCCATGAACGTAACTATGCCACCCATGAGCTTGAGTTGACAACTATGGTTTTTTCCTGAAGTTTTGGAGACATTACCTCATTGGTGAGCGCTTTTTGGTTTTCACCAATCATAAGAGCCCGATGTATGTTTTCTACCAATGTGACTTGAACTTGTGACAGCATCGGGGGATGGAGTTCATATAAGAATACAAACTTGAAATATCATATACCCCTGGAAAGGGGAATATTGTAGCTAATGCGCTGAGCAGGAAGTCAAGTAGTGATGTAGTGCATGAATATAGTGATTCTTGGAGAGTGATGGAATAAATTTCAGCATTACATCTCGATATGAGAGAAGTTGGGGGAAGAGGTTGTCTTTTTTAGATGACTGTGAAGTCATCTATGGTGCAACAGCTGGAAGAGTCCCAGTTGGGGGATCTAGAGGTGGAGGTTTGGAGAGACCAAGTTGTTTGTAGAGAGGCCCTTGATGGTTGGTCTGAGGATGAAAAACACCGAGTGTTGTATCATGGAAGGATTTTTTTCCCTTCGGTGATGCATGAGACGATTCTCATATAGTTCCATAGTTCGCCTTTAGTGGTGCATCATGGCATGACAAAGATATACCAAGGCTTGAGGAGTTAGTTTTGGTGGCCTGGGCTGAAGTGTACAGTTGTGGAGTTTGTGTCTTGATGTTTGGTATGTCAGAAGGTGAAGGCTGAGCACCATGTCCCTAGTGGTTTGCTCCAGCTGTTAGATATTACTTAGTGGAAGTGGTAGGACATCTCAATGGATTTCGTTACTGGTTTACCTCGAGCATAGGGAGAACATGAAATTATTTGGGTGGTAGTGGATCATTTAAAAAAATCATCCCACTTTATAGAGATCAAGGAGTCGAGCTCAGTGGAATTTTTGTCAAGGTAGTATCTGGGGGAGATGGTGAGACTCCACGAAGTCCCGAGGATGATCATTTCCAATCGAGATCCTCATTTTACCTATAGGGTGTGGAGAGGTCTCTAGCATGCTTTTGGTTCTCAGCTATGCCTTATCACTGCTTTTCATCCGCATACGGACAGTCAGACAGAGCGGACTATCCAAACTCTTGAAGACATGTTGCGCTCTTGTGTCCTAGATTTTGGAGATTTGTGGATGAGGCAATTACCCTTAGTGGAGTTCACTTACAATAATAGTATTCACTCCACCATCACTATGACACCGTTTGAAGCCTTGTACGACTAACCTTTCCATTCTTCGTTGTTTTGGAATGGGGTCAGAGAGTCAACAATTCTCGGACCGGAACTAGTGTAGAATATGATAGAAATGGTTTGGGTGATTCGTGAGAGTATAAAGACAGTGCAGGATCTTCATAAATCATATGTTGATCAAAGGATGAGACCTTTGGAGTTTGATGTTGGGGATCACGTGTTTCTGAAGGTGACTCCCTGTTGTGGGCAGTGAAGGTTTTTTCATGGTAGTAAGATGTCTCCCTAGTTTTTTGGGACTTCTGAGGTGTTGGCTCGTGTTGGAGCCGTGGCATATCAAGTTTCACTTCCCCCATAGATGAGATGGATACACGATGTTTTCCATGTGTCACAACTCCATCGTTATCTTCATAATGACTCCACTACGGGAAAAATGGTTAATAGCGACGGGGTATTTGCGACGGGAATTATTCCCGTCGCAAATACCTTTCGCAAAGGAGTATTTGCGACGAGCAACTATTCTCGTCGCAAAGACTCAGTTATTTGCGACGGGGCTGCAATCCCGTCGCAAATACCCCGGTGGCAGGGGTTATTTGCGACGGGCCCCGTCGCAAATAACCGTTTTAATGCCGCCCATAATTAAATGCGGTCAGGGTTATTTGCGACGGGTCCCGTCACAAATATCGTTATTTGTGATGGGTTTTCTGTCGCAATTAATCTAACCTATAAATACTGCCAACCATTACAATTTTCCCACTCTCAACTCTCAACCGTTCCAATTTTTCCACTCTGAATCTTTTACGACTATCACTTGTAAATTTTTTTTTCCGACTTTGAGGATTCAGTTGGTGGTGTTCTACAATTACAGCCGCTCGACATTGACATCAAGTTTAAGGTTTTTATCTGAATTTTAATTTAATATTTATTTTATTTATTTAGTTTGAATTTTTAGATTTTTTTTTCTGATTTCTAATTAGAAATAATTATGAATAAGTATTAATAATTAACAGTAATTAAAGACAATTAAACACTAATTAATTTAAAATATTTAGCTGTAATTAAAATTAATTAGCATTAATTATGAAAAATTAAAATTAATTTGAATTAATTAATAATAATTAGAAATAATTAACATTAATTAGTAATAATTTATAATAATTACCAATAATTAGTAATAATTACTAATAATTAGTAATAATTACCAATAATTCCCAATATTCAATAATTGCCAATATTTGTCAATATTTGTCAATATTTTTTCCAATAATTACCAATAATTACCAATATTTACCAATAATTACAAATAATTGTCAATATTTACCAATAATTAGGAATACTTACAAATAATTAGGAATAATTACCAATAATTAGGAATAATTACCAATAATTAGGAATAATTACCAATAATTAGGAATAATTACCAATAATTAGGAATAATTACCAATAATTAGTAATAATTACCAATAATTAGGAATAATTACAAATAATTACCAATAATTACCGATAATTACCAATAATTAGTAATAATTCGCAATGATTACCAATAATTAGTAATAATTCGTAATGATTACCAATAAATAGTAATAATTACCAATAATTAGTAATAATTTCCAATAATTAGTAATAATTACCAATAATTAGTAATAATTAGTAATAATTAGTAATAATTACTAATAATTAGGAATAATTAGTAATAATTACCAATAATTACCAATAATTAGTAATAATTAGTAATAATTACCAATAATTAGCAATAATTAGTAATAATTACCAATAATTAGTAATAATTACCAATAATTAGTAATAATTACCAATAATTACCGATAATTAGTAATAATTACCAATAATTACCCATAATTAGTAATAATTACCAATAATTACCAATAATTAGTAATAATTAGTAATAATTATCACTAATTACCAATAATTAATAATAATTAGTAATAATTACCAATAATTAGTAATAATTAGAAATAATTACCAATAATTACCAATAATTAGTAATAATTAATAATAATTACCAATAATTAGTAATAATTAGTAATAATTACCAATAATTAGTAATAATTAGTAATAATTACCAATAATTACCAATAATTACCAATAATTAGTAATAATTAGTAATAATTATCAATAATTAGTAATAATTACCAATAATTAGTAATAATTACCAATAATTAGTAATAATTAGTAATAATTAGTAATAATTAGTAATAATTACCAATAATTACCAATAATTACCAATAATTAGTAATAATTAGAAATAATTACCAATAATTACCATTAATTAGAAATAATTACCAATAATTACCATTAATTAGTAATAATTACCAATAATTACCAATAATTACCAATAATTGGTAATAATTACCAATAATTACCACTAATTACCAGTAATTAGTAATAATTACCAATAATTAGTAATAATTACTAATAATTACCAATAATTACCAATAATTATTTATAATTATTAATAATTAGTAATAATTAGTAATAATTAGTAATAATTAGTAATAATTACAAAAAATTAGTAATAATTAACAATAATTACCAATAATTAGTAATAATTATTAATAATTAATAATAATTACCAATAATTATTAATAATTAGTAATAATTAGTAATAATTAGTAATAATTAGTAATAATTACCAATAATTCGTAATAATTACCAATAATTACCAATAATTACCAATAATTAGTAATAATTAGTAATAATTACCAATAATTAGTAATAATTACCAATAATTAGTAATAATTCGTAATAATTAGGAATAATTACCAATAATTAGGAATAATTCATAATAGTTAGTAATAATTAGTAATAATTAGTAATAATTACCAATAATTACCAATAATTACCAATAATTACCAATAATTACTAATAATTAGTAATAATTACCAATAATTAGTAATAATTACCACTAATTAGTAATAATTAGAAATAATTACCAATAATTACCATTAATTAGAAATAATTACCAATAATTTCCATTAATTAGTAATAATTACCAATAATTACCAATAATTACTAATAATTGGTAATAATTACCAACAATTACCAATAATTACCAGTAATTAGAAATAATTACCAATAATTAGTAATAATTACCAATAATTAGTAATAATTACTAATAATTACCAGTAATTACCAATAATTATTAATAATTATTAATAATTAGTAATAATTACCAATAATTAGTAATAATTACCAATAATTACAAATAATTAATAATAATTAGTAATAATTAGTAATAATTAGTAATAATTAATAATAATTAGTGATAATTAGTAATAATTAGTAATAATTAGTAATAATTACCAAAAATTAGTAATAATTAACAATAATTACCAATAACTAGTAAGAATTACTAATAATTACCAATAATTACCAATAATTATTAATAATTAGTAATAATTAGTAATAATTAGTAATAATTAGTAATAATTACCAATAATTAGTAATAATTTCCAATAATTACCAATAATTAGTAATAATTACGAATAATTACCAATAATTACCAATAATTAGTAATAATTAGTAATAATTACCAATAATTAGTAATAATTACCAATAATTAGTAATAATTCGTAATAATTAGGAATAATTACCAATAATTAGGAATAATAATTACCAATAATTCTGAATAATTACCAATAATTATGAATAATTACCAATATAGAAAATTATATTATTTTAATATTAATAATAAAAAATACTAATAATGTAATAATGTTATTTTAATATTAATAATAAAAAATTTATATAATATTAAAATTATCAAAATTTGTAACAGGTTTTGCTTTATTCTCAACATATTCAATTCTTAAAGGGTCAATTTTTAGGTCTATCTCAATAAAAAGTTTGCGTCAGTCGTGTCTGATGTAAACTCTATAATTATCCTTGCTTGAGTGTTTTTTCTAACAAATTATTCAAAACCAGTAATGATTTTATATTTTATAGAAAAATATGGAACAACGAGGTCGTCAACAGTCATTATTAGATGACCGCATATGGATAAATCAACGTAGAAATCCAAACAGTTCTGGTTTAAATCCAGTATATATAGAGGGTGTGGAGACTTTTTTATCATTTGCGGCATCAAATCCAGAATTTGTTTCAGAAGGCAAAATAAAATGCCCTTGTAGATAATGTGCATTGAGAACGTTTGACACGTTTGAAAAAGTGGGGGGACATCTCTTGCATTTTGGTTTTCAACCATATTATGTTTTTTGGTATCAAAACGGTGAACACAGTTCTAGAGTAGGTGATACCAACTTGATTCCGGATCCATCCCAGTTTCAAGATTTAGTACATGATGTTGCAGGTTCATCTGTTCAACATACAGAAACTCCGGCTGATATAGCTTCAAATACTGAGTTGGAACCGTCTGAATTTTATGAGTTGTTGAGGTTTGCTGAGGATGCATTATATCCTGGCTGCAAGATGAGCAAATTAAAAGTAGTTTCAAAATTTATGGCTATCAAATCAGATAACGGAATGTCAAACACCTGTTTTGACCAGATATTTTCTTTGATTAAAACACTGTTACCTGAAGGAAATGTTTTTCCTGCAAATTACTATGAGAGTAAGAGGCTGGTTCGAAATTTGGGACTTACTTGTCAGAAGATTCATGCATGTTTAAATGACTGCATTTTATATTCTGGGGAAAATGAGTCGTTGGATATTTGTCCCAAATGTGGGCAACTGAGATATAAAGAAGGGCAACATGGGAAGTCTGGATTGATTCCTGTAAAACATTTGAGATATTTTCTGCTTACATCCAGACTTCAGCGTTTATTCATGTCTAAGAATACAACGACAATGATGTCATGGCATAAAGAGAATATTTCAACCGATAAAAGCTTGAATCATCCAGCCGACGATGATTCATGGAAACATTTTGATAGAGTGCATCCATCCTTTGCTTTAGAAGCTAGAAATGTTCGACTGGGCCTTTCCACTGATGGTTTCTATCCGTTCGGATCTTATGGTAGTCAGTATTCATGTTGGCCTGTTTTTTTAACTCCGTACAATTTACCTCCATGGATGTTGATGAAGGAGCCATATATATTTTTGGCTTTACTAATTCCAGGACATCCGAAGAAGAATATTGATGTTTATTTGAAACCATTGATTGATGAATTAAGTTTATTGTGGAGTACTGGTGTCAGTACATATGATGTTGCTACGAAACAAAATTTCATAGTGAGAGCAGCATTGATGTGGACAATTAGTGACTTCCCGGCTTATGGGATGTTATCTGGCTGGAGTACACATGATCAGAAATCATGTCCTTACTGTATGGGAGAGAAAAAAGCATTTACGCTCATTCATGGAAAGAAACCTTGTTATTTTGACTGTCATCACAAATTTCTTCCAGCTGATCATCCTTTTCACAGAAACAGATCTCATTTTAGAAAAGGAACAGTTGAAAGGGATGGACATCCAAAAATGCTATCAGGTTCGGAGTTAAAATCAGTTGTATTTTCATTACCTCCCATCACTTTTGGTCCCACAATAAACCAACAGAAAATTTCTGGTTTTGGGAAAGAACACAATTAGATTAAACGTAGCATATTTTGGGATTTTCCATATTGGTCTGATTTTTTGGTCCACCACATGTTGGATGTCATGCATATTGAGAAGAACTGTTTTGATAATTTGTTTCATACAGTTTTGGATACGCCAGGAAAGAGCAAAGAAAATGTAAATGCACGTTTAGATCTTACCCAAATTTGCAGGCGTCCAGAACTGGAACTGTTTGAGAATGTCAGAACAGAAAGGTTACTGAAACCAAAAGAATCTTATACACTATCTAAAGAAAACCGTTTATTATTTTGTCAGTGGATTGTATATTTGAGACTTCTAGATGGCTGTGCTTCCAATTTGGGTAGATGTGTAAAGAATGGTCATATTACTGGATTAAAAAGTCATGATTGTCATGTTATAATGGAAAGAATTCTACCCATTGGATTAAGAGGTCTGTTGAATTCTGTGATTTGGGATTCCATAAAAGACATGTCTCATTTTTTTTGGGACATTTGTGCGGCTACAACAGATTATGATGCTCTATGCAAACTTGAAGAAGATGTTGTTGTAATTATACGTAAACTGGAAAAAATATTTCCGCCATCTTTCTTCGACTCAATGGAACATTTGATGTTACATTTGCTATATGAAGCCAAATGTGGAGGTCTAGTACAATTTCGATGGATGTACCCATTTGAAAGATGCATGCAAAAATTGAAAAGAAAAGTACGTAACAAAGCATCTGTTGAAGGATCTATTGCAGAAGCTTATTTGCAAGAGGAAATATCTTTTTTCTGCTCCCATTATTTTGAATCTAAGTATCCTTCAAAACACAACCGAATGGGACAGAACGAGAGGAATATTGATGAAATCGACAATCAATTATCTGTTTTCAACCAGCCAGAGCTTGGTTTTGGTGGAGTTTATGAACGCTGACTTTCGGATGATGAACATCACAGAGCTCATACGTATGTTCTGCTCAACTGTGAAGAGATGACATCAGTTGTACTATAAGTGTTTATATCACTTATTCTATCATTTTTTTTACAGTAAATAACTTTGTTTTTTATAGGTTGTATGATAATCATATCAAGAAACAAATTCCACAAATTACAGCAGCTGCTCTCGAAGAACGCTGACAGAAAAATTTCTCTCAGTGGTTTCAAAAACTGGTAACATAAATTCTATATCTTTTAGCAACTCATTCAATGTATAGTTTACTATATTGATAATTATTTCACAAATTTTCAGGTGTCTCGACATGCTGATAAAATTTACAAACGGCTGTGTATATTGAGTAACCCACCTTCCAAACTTGTTAAAACTTATAATGCATATGTGGTGAATGGATTTTGATTTCACACACATGTATATGGGGAATCAAAAAAAAACAATGAACAGTGGAGTTAGCTTGAGAGGATCTCATCATTGAGAAAATAAAGTTGACTTTTATGGCATACTTGATGAAATCATTGAACTCTGTTATCTTGAACAACATTACATAACCATGTTAAAATGTCGGTGGTTGGATACAGAGAGAGGCGTGCGTGTTCATCCGACTCATGGAATCATCGATATTAAATGTAAAAGTGTTCTCGTAGTAAATGAACCATTCTTATTGGCTCAACAGGCACATCAAGTTTATTATGCAAAGTACTGTGCTACATCAAGAGACTTGACTGATTGGTGGAGTATAATAAAAATCAAAATTCGAGACAATCAGTTTAGTCAAAGTGAATGTGCTTTCACTGATTTACAAATAATTGAAGTTTTTCAAGAGAGTACTCAAAATCAATCTTTTTTACAAAGAGACATGAGTATCGATGACGACACCCCACATTTAAGAGTCGGTGATGAAGATGATGTTAATGATGTCACATATGAATTTGAAATGGTAAGAGATGAAGCAACTGGAACTCAAATGGATATCGATGATGTTGAGGAGGAATATGAAGATGACATTGACATATATGAAGATGATGATGAAGATGAACACTGATAGAATTCCATGGTAGTTATATACAATCATAACTAATATATATGTATATATAATAGTAATTATCAATTATTTGCTAACAACATTAACATTTTTTGTTTCAGATGGACGACGACACATTTCGTGAGTTGGCGGATGCTGACCTGCCTTTCGATGCGGATGAGTTACTGGTAGATGACCCTCATCCTGCAGGCACTTCAGGGAGTACGCAGAGGGGGCGTGGTCTTGCACGATTGATGATTCCTGACCCCATCCCCGAGCGACGTCCATGTCATGGGTTTGATCCACGCACACAAAGGTGTGATAACCCATGTGATAACCTATGGATTTGACTAAGATTTCATTAATCTATTCACATAATAAATGTTTATTATTTTTACAGTTTTCCGCATATAGAATTCGGACAGGGCAGCGCTATTTTGCACAACTATTTCTCTCACCCTTGGACCACATGGGAGAAGATTCTCATTGATGTGCAGTAGGCCATGTTCGGCCATTGGTTGGTACGTACATAAATAAATAATTTTTATTTTGAAAATTATTTCATTTCTAACTTGATATTTTGATTTATTTGTAGGGTTTATGGTATCCGATCGAGGATACCTTTCATGGCGCTATCCATGAGGCATGGGAGGTGGCCATGCGTGATTGCTTTCATCAGTTTTTGCACAACTTGAGGAGAGCGGACATGAAGAAAGTAGGAGTATCCATTTTTGATGACTCCTATAAAGCGCACCGACCACAGTATATTTCATCCCACGTATGGGATGGATTATGTGCATACTGGTTGAGTGATGCCTTTCAGAGGAGATCATCGGTGGGGAGGCAGAATCGGGGGAGACAGGAGGTGACTCATCGAGCTGGGAGTTGTACTTTCAGTACTCATAGACAACATCTGGTACGTACATTATTTATAAATATTTTATATAACTATAAATATTAACAGTTTATTTTTTATTCTTATAGGCTGTCGAGCACCCCGATATTACGGAGTACAACGTATATCGGAGGATGTATAGTGATCCTACTACTGGGGAGCTCAGAGGTGATCGTCAGCGTCACATCGTGGTCAGTATTATTTGTTTTCAAGTTTAAAAATTAACTACATATAATATATTCACAATTTTAATTTTAAATTGCAACTATAGGAGTCATATGAGGCCGCAGCGTCACAGACCCGGCCTGAGAGTCAGGCCGAGTCATCAGATCAGACCACTGGCCGTCAGTTTGATGAGGCGGCATGGATGCAGGCCACCTAGTATGCCTTTGAGAAGGGCCGAGTAGTTGGTATCAGCTATCGACTGACTCCCGGATATTATTATGGCAGTGCTGCGATGTCAGCGTCCAGCTCGTGCAAATTCTTCTGCTACACAGTATGAGGATCAGTTGTGATCTCAGACTGCACTGATAAAGAGTCTCCGACAGGAGCAGGAGCAGATGCGTCAGCAGCAGCAGCAACATGAGGAGGAGCATCGATGCCAGCAGCAGCTGTATGAGGAGCAGATGAGTCGGTGGCAGCAGCAGCAGCAGGAGTATATGGAGTACATGCGCCGACTCACTCATGCTTTAGGGATGGAGTTTCCTCCACCATCATCTGCAGATCCCCCCCTCCCCCTCCCCCCCCTCCTTCAGATTAGAGTTTGTTTTTATGTTATAAAGTTTGTTAAATCAAAATATGATTTTTTTTTCTATTCGTAGTTTCTGTCTCATTATAAAATATTAATAATATTATATTTTGAAATAATAATATTAATATGCATAATAATATTATTTATATTTTATAATATTAAATTTTATATATATATTAAAATTTTATAATATTATAATTTAATTATATTTTTTTGTAACATTTGAATTATTTTAATATTTGAATGTAAAATAATTCTATTATTTTTATATTAATTAAAATAACTTATTAATATTTTTTTATTTATGAATTATATTTTTAATATTATTATATTAATTAAAATAATTTATTAATATTTTATTATTTTTTATTTTTGAATTATAATTCTATTATTATTATATTAGTTAAAATAATTTATTATTAATTTATTATTTTTATTTGTGAATTATAATTCTATTATTATATTAATTAAAATAATTTATTAATATTTTTTTATTTTTGAATTATAATTGGATTATTATTATATTAATTAAAATAATTTATTAATAATTTTTTTATTGTATTTGCGACGGGATACTATGCCCGTCGCAAATAGTATTATTATTATATTAATTAAAATAATTTATTAATATTTTTTTAAATTTTTTTAAAATAGTAATTGCGACAGGCCCGTCGCAAATACTATTTTAAAAAGTTTTTATAAATATACGAACTAATATTTGCGACGGGAAGGATAGCCGTCACAAATAATACTTTTAGCGACGGGCCCGTCACAAATAATTGTTGTTGCGACGCCGTTTTCCGCAACGGGCTATTTACGACGGACCCCCGTCGCAAAAGCCTATTAGCGACGGGATCCCGACGCAAATGCCCCGTCGCAAATGCCATTATTTCCAGTAGTTCTCTCACGTCATCGATTGGGGAGAGATCTATGTTGATGATGATGCAACCTTCAAGGAGTGGCCTGTGGAGATCAAAGACCAGAAATAGAAGGTGTTGTGTGGGCGTGTTATCCCCTTGGTTCATGTCTTGGGGTGACACAGTGGCGTGGAGGAGAGTGCATGGGAACATGAGTCACAGATACGTGCTCAGTACCCCAATGATTCTCGCTCAAATTTACCCAAGAGAAGAAGGTAAGACGGTCCTTGTAGTTTAGCTTGGGTTATCGAATCCATAGAGACCTAAGAAGAAACCTATAAACACGTACATTCTATGGACTGTTTTCGGCTATGAAGTGGCCAAATTGGATTGATTTTGGATGTTTTTTTAAGATATCTAATATATTTAAGTGAATTCAAATTAAAAGAATGAGTTGATCCTAGGTTATCGCTCGGGGTGGATTGGACGTATTTCCTTTTTAATGATTTCAATTTCTTATATTTGAGATGGGTTCATTTAAGGAGATAAAACAACATCATCACTTACTAGTTTAATGACTAAACCCTTTAATACTAATCACCTATACACTTGAAGGATCAAAGTTTTGAGCACTTCAAGGTAAATGTTTGTATTAGTACTTGAAGTGTGTGGCCTTAAATTCAACAAGGACGATGAAGTTTAAAAATCATCAAATAAAAATCCCAATTAAAGAAGTGATTATACATTAATTAGGTGATAAATAACATCCAATACAGCCCCTTTCTACTCCCTTGGATCAACCCATAAGTGGGTTAGCCCTCCATTGATCCCATGGTTTCAATGGAAGTGGAAAGTAGACTCATGAGGGAGGAAATGGAGAAGTAAAGAAAACAACAAAAATAAAATGATCACTCCACCGTTGTGTGAATAATTTCGCAAGGGTTGGTGTGAATAAATTCACACCTTGATCCAAAGGTATCAAAGTGATATTAAGAACAACAGAATAAGAGTAGAAGAAGAACTTTTATTAAGAAACTAAAGTGAATTGAACAACTTACATGTGAAAGACAAATTTGAGGCAACAAAAATGCAGCATAACATTACAATTGAACAAAGCATCCAAGATCTTAAACTCCTTCACCACCACTGCCTTAAATAGGAATTTTGGGAGCCTTGGGTCGAGTCTCAAACAGTAAAAATCATCTCAATTAATTTTGGTAGGCCATAGGTGGTGGAAAGCTTGTGGAATTTGAACTTTTCCACATTTGACCCGAGGTGGAAGCCAACTTTCCTTTACCGAACAGATGCGTCTGGAAGACCTTCTAGACGGCCGAATAAGGGTGGGCCATAGAAGAAGAAAATGGATCCCAGGATGGCTTCTAACCTTCTGTAAAATTTGGACCCATTTGGAGTTGTTGATTCCGAGATATGATCAAATTAGTGGACTGTTTTTCTGGGCCGCAGAATCTGGCCCAGAATTTTATCTCTAACTTGGGCCGCCTAAATGACCAACATGGAGGCCGAATTAGCATTAACTCCTGAAGAGTGATTTGTTTCTATACATTTATTATATCATACCACTAAATTTGGGATTAATTGGGCCTTTATGTTAGGCCCCACAGTCTCATCAGTGGTCTGATGTCCAATCTGCCTTCTCTAGAATTGCTTCATTTCATTGCCATATATCTCCATCACCCTCCATGAATTATCCATTGATCCCTGAATGAAACATGTTCATATTGGAGTCTAGATCAATTATCAAAAATATCAAATTAAAATATGTATAATTAAATTCCTTAAAATCAGATGAATCATTGGGTACTTTAAATGATGTTAAAAAAATGTACCACATAATAGTGCATTTTAAGAAGGTATTACAATCATAATGTGAAATGATGTTCAAAGTGTAAAATGCACTAAAATGGTGTTTATGAATAACATAGAACATGAATATTATGTATATTAACAATGAATATTAGCCTCATTTAGTGGCTAATCACACCCCCCAACTTGAGTTTTGCTAGTCCCGAGCAAAATATATCTCAACAAAATGAAATTCGAATTCCCTTTTCCAAAAACATTTTAATACACAATGATCACCAAAAAACCTTATACCAAACAATCATGAAACCCATCAAAATATTTTAATATGAGATAGTTTCATAAGCAGATCCCAATCCCAAGCCCATTCCTTTTTTCAAATTCATTTCCATATTTCATCCAATATCAATTAAGTATGAGGATGTGTTGTGCATCACAATAGACATGGGGGTTCATCTTTATTCAAGGGTGAAATTATGGAAGCGCTAGGTAGAATCAAATTTCAATATTAAGATGAGTATTCATTTTTTTTGTATAATTTTTTTGTTTGTTTTTTTTGTTTTTGCAATTTTTCCATGGTAATTGAAGTTGCACTGAAAAGAGTCAACCCCTGTAGCGAGACTTTGCCGATGACTCCCAGGCTCAAAGACCTTAGGGCACCAAGTGAAGCCCACATACTCGGGCATCATCTTGAGTTAACTCAGTCAAAAACAAATTCAAATTACCAAAAATAGAGATAAAATTACTAACTCTGGGCCAGACAACTATGGAGTCACAATCCCCAAGTGCCGAAAGCCACACATTAGGTCATTTCATTGCTCTACACGCAATTTTTTTTTGAATTTTTTTTGAATACTTATATTAAACTAAAATGATCACCAAATCTATGCTATTTATTTAGGGGACCCCATGAATTTAAACTAATACCCCACTATCCAAAGGACTTGCATTGTGAATTTTTTTTATTTGGATGAAAATATAAACGATGAAATATCACATTGGACAGCCACACTTTCCAAAATCTATGCTCATGAAATTATACAAGGATTAAAATCAGAATCAGGGTATGCTAAATAATTTTATATTTAGTTTTAAAGTGTGCAATGTGTATTACCATGTTTAAAGTTAATGGAATTTTTCCTTCCATTTAATTTTTTTTTCAAATCATTCATTTTTTTTGACACAAAATAATTTTTTTATTTTATCTCTCCCCCCAACTTAAAACAACACTGTCCCCAGTGTTTGAAGAAATAAAAATTTAGAAGGAGTAGAGGCAGATAATGGAAGTTCAAAAAGGAAATTGAAACTGAGGATCATGTAATGAAATCACCTAGTGGTTGAAGTTTGAAGTTCTTGCTGCTCCAATTTATTCCTTTGATATCCATGTCGCTTGCAAAGTTCCCTAGTGGAAAAAGGAAAAAAAAACAATATATATATATATAATAAAGGAAGTAAAATATAAGTATATATATAAAAATTATAGAATAAGGAAGCACAATAAGCCGCAGGTCAGTGGTAAGCGTGCGCCCCTGTCTCCCTTCAGTCCCAGGTTCGAGTCCCCGCGGCTTCGCCGGTTGTGACGGGGTTTTACCCACGGCCTATGGCGTGGAATTTTTTATTATTATTATATTTTTATTTTTTATTTTTTAATTTTTTAACCTAAAATCACATCAAAAAAAAAAACAAACTGATGATACATTGTCTTCTTTTTAAATTTCTGGGTAAGGTATTACTCAAGGATCACACCACGTGACACGGATGAATATGATGCTCCACTTTCGTACCCATCCATACTCATTATAGAAGAACAGGTCAACAATTTATTTTTTTTTGAAATATCAAAATGTATCATTAACCCTATTTAAAATATAAAGTTGATTAAAACAACAAAATTATTGGAAACTTAAAAACCATGGGTTTCCTCCCATCAGCGCTTTGTTTAACGTCGTTAGCCCGACAGGGACCCTAAATCTATTAATTTGTTCCTGGTTCATAGGTTGGCTCAGTTAACTCAACCTCTATTTCCTGTTTACTGAATGATTCAATGAATGGTTTTAACCTTTGACCATTGACCTTGAAAATGTGACCACTTGTGGGATCTTGAATTTCTACTGCTCCATGGGGGTACACATAATGCACTATGAATGGTCCTGACCATCTAGACCTTAACTTTCCCGGGTGTAAATGAAGTTTTGAACTATACAAGAGCACAAGTTTTCCCGGTTTAAAATGTTTGACCTTGATATTCCTAGATTTTTAGGCTTGAACTCTAGCTTTATTGATCCTTGAATTTTCATAAGCCTCCATCCTTAATTCCTCCAGTTCATTGAGATCAAATTTCCTTTTTGTTCTGGCCAATGAGAGGTCATAATCCATTTTCTTAATTGCCCAAAAGGCCTTATGTTCAATCTCCACTGGAAAATGGCATGCTTTACCATAAACCAACCTATATGGGGACATTCTTAAAATGGTTTTATATGCAGTTCTATAGGCCCAAAGAGCATCTAAGAGTTTCTCAGACCAATCTTTCCTAGAGGGGTTGACAGTTTTTTAAAGAATTTGCTTAATCTCCCTATTCTCTAACTCAACTTGACCATTGGTTTGAGGATGTTATGCAGTGGACACTTTATGAGAAATACCATACTTAGACATGAGTGAAGCGAATGGGCGGTTGCAGAAATGGGTTCCTCGATCACTGATTATAGCCCTAGGAATTCCAAATCTTGAAAATATGTTCTCTTTTAGAAATCGAATCACAACTTGATGATCATTGGACTTAGTGGGAATGGCCTCAACCCATTTTGAGACATAATCAATAGATAAGAGTATGTAGAGGTATCCCCAAGAGTTTGGGAAGGGACCCATGAAATCAATTCCCCAACAGTCAAAGATTTCAACCACTAAGATGGGAGTGAGTGGCATTTGATTCCTTTTTGTGATGGACCCTACTTGTTGACACCTAGGACAGATTTGACAAAATGTGTAGGAGTCCCTTGAGAGGGTGGTCCAGAAAAGACCACATTGAAGAATCTTAGAAAATGTTTTATTAGAGGAAAAGTGACCTCCACATGCCTCACTATGACATAATTTAAGGATGGACTCTTGTTCAGATTCTGGAACACACCTCCTAATGACTTGGTCAGGGCAGAACTTATAGAGGTATGGATCATCAAACACATAGTGTCTAACATAAGAAAGTAATTTCCTTTGAGCTTGAGTCCCTAAGAATTTTGGAATGACTCCTGTCACTAAGAAATTTTCTATGTCAACATACCAAGGGCAGTCACTCACAGAGTATAGGTGTTCATCAGGAAACGAATCAGACATAGAAAGGTGATTTGAGTTGTCTTTGAATTACATCCTAGAGAGGTGATCAGCTACAACATTTTCAACTCCCTTTTTATCCTTGATTGTGAGTTCAAATTCTTGTAAGAGAAGGACCCACCTAATCAGTCTAGCCTTAGCATCTTGTTTTTGGAAGAGGTATTTTAGTGCAGAATGGTCAGTGAACACAGTGATGGGTGATCCTAAGAGGTAGGACCTAAACTTCTATAAGGAAAACAAAATAGCAAGTAACTCCTTTTCAGTGGTGGTGTAGTTGATTTGGGCATCATTTAAGGATTTTCTTGCATAAGCAATGGCATAAGGAGTTTTATCACAACGTTGTCCTAACACAGCTCCAACAACAAAGTCACTGGCATCACACATAAGTTCGAAAGGAAGGTTCTAATTTGGAGATTTCATAATGGTAGGAGAGGTGAGAGAGGATTTGAGGGTTGAGAATGAACCCTCACAGCTTTCTGTCCAAACGAATGGAGCATCCTTTACTAAGAGAGAACAAAGGGGATGAGATATTGAACTAAAGTCCTTGATGAATCTTCTATAGAAACCAGCATGTCCTAAGAAAAAACCCACTTCCTTGACAATTTTAGGTGATGGAAGGTGACGAATGATGTCAACCTTTGCTTTATCAACTTCAATTCCCCTACTCGAGACCAGATGGCCTAGAACAAGTCCCTCTTTAACCATGAAATGGCATTTTTCCCAGTTTAGGACCATATTTTTTTCTTCACATCTTGACAAGACTCTCTCCACATTCTGTAGATATCCCTCAAAAGTATCCCCAAACACAGAGAATTCATCCATGAAGACCTCTAGAAAATCCCCTACCATGTCTGAGAAGATTCCCATCATACACCGTTGGAAGGTTCCAGGGGAATTGCATAACCCGAAGGGCATGCGTTTGAAAGCAAAGGTTCCGAAAGGACATGTTAATGTAGTCTTCCCTTGATCCTCTAGGGAGACCTCAATTTGATTGTACCCTGAGTACCCATCTAAGAAACAGTAGAAGGCATGACCTGCCACTCTCTCAAGGACTTGGTCAATGAATGGTAAGGGGAAATGATCCTTCTTGGTGAACGAGTTTAGCTTCCTATAGTCAATACATACCCTCCATCCACTACTCACCCTTGTTGGAAGAATCTCTCCATCCTCATTTGTTATCACTGTGATTCCAGCCTTTTTTGGAACCACTTGAATTGGGCTCACCCACTCACTCTCAGCTATGGGATAGATGATACCATCTTTTAACAGTTTCAGAAGTTCTTTCCTTACTACCTCCATGAGATTAGGATTGAGTCGTCGTTGAGGTTGACGACATGGCTTTGAATCAGATTCCAGAACAATCCTATGAGTCCCGATAAGTGGGATAATCCCAGGAATATCAGATAGGGTCCAACCAATGGCTTTCTTATTCTTCCTAAGGACATCTAGAAGCATCCTCTCATGATTGGATTCAAGATAAGAATAAATGAAAATAGGGTGTGTTTGATTGTCCCCTAGGAAAGCATACTTTAGTGCAGCAGGAAGTTCCTTCAATTCAAGATCAGGTTGGTTCAGAATTTCAGCAGAAGATTGGGACATTAGATCAAGATCAATTTATTTTTTTAGAGTTTTAGATAGGATTGATTCCTCACATGTAGAAGTTTCAGCTAATAGATTGGCTTGATCAGATTTAGGGAAGGAATTTAGAGGGGTCTCTATGAAAGTGGTTCCTTGAAAGGTTTCACTGATTGTTGGACCTAAGACTTCATCATAAGAGCAATTTGAAAATGATTCAATCCAAGGAGATAAACTTCCTTCATATGAACAAAGGAAATCAATCTCATCCTGACTTAAACATCCATCAAATATTCCTTGATGTTCCATGGATTCATTATCAATGATTCCTATCATGTTTACTTCATGAATGTCCTCGTCATCCCCTATTTGTGATCTTGCATTATAGATGTTCAAGTCTAGACTCATGTTCCCAAAGGTGATGGTCATGTTCCCATTTCGGACTCGGATAACAGAGTTGATTGTTGCAAGGAAAGGACAACCAAGGATGATTAGGGTTTGTTCCTTATTTCCTAAGTTTGGATGGTTGTAAAGGACAATGAAATCAGCAGGGTAGATGAAGTTTTCAACCTTTACCAGAACATCCTTTAGAATCCCCTTTGGAACCCTAATACTACGATCAGCAAGTTGAAGTGTGACAGATGTGGGTTGGAGTTCTTCTAGGCCTAACTGGTAGTACACAGCATATGGGATGAGATTGAAACTAGCACCTAGGTCACACAAGGCTTTGACAACATTGCTTTCTCCTAGTTCAATATTGATGTAAGGGCAACCCGGGTCTTTCAACTTAGGAGGAATGGTCCCTTGAATGGTGGTACTCACACTAGCAGCCAAAAGGACTTGGTTTTTATGTGAAAATTTTCTTTTAAAAGTGCACAAGTCCTTAAGGTACTTTGAGTAGGAAGGTATGGTTTTTATGGCATCGAGAAGAGGAATGTTCAACTTGACTTGTGAGAAGATTTCCCTCAATGTTTCACTCAGTTCAGGCTTGGTTTTCCCCCTCATGCGTTGAGGAAATGGTGTAGGTTGTGGGGTTGTTTTTTGAAGAGTTGTTTCCTTGACAATGTTATCAGTTTCCTCAGTTTGATCTTGTGGTTCATTTGAATTTTCATCCAAGTTTGAATCTTCAGGTGGGTTCTGAATTAGTTGTTCAGGTTTCTCAATTGATTTCCCACTTCTTAAAACAGTCACAGCCTTTAGTTGTTCATGAGTTGTTTGAGCACAGCTTGACTCTCCCCTTGAAGTTGAGGATGGCACCGCCTAAGTAGGAATGAGTGCCTTTCCAGTTTTGATGGTTTTAAGTTCTTGTTTTAGGGAAGATACTTCTGAGTTCATCCTCTACATTTGTTTGCACAGTTGTTCTAGTAGGCTTTGTGGAACAGTTTGGGTTGGTGCTTGAGTAGATTGGTTTATCCCAGGGGGATATTTTGGAGGTGGGATGTTTTGTTGAAAATGGACCGGTGGCTGTTGGTATTGGATAGGTTGGGTTTGGAACTGGTTATGGGTTTGGTAGTTTTGATGGGGGTAAGGATTTTGTCCCTGTGGTTGGCTAGGTTGTTGGTTATCTTTCCAGCGGAAGCCTGGGTGGTCGTTATACCTTGGGTTGAAGGTATTTTGGTATTGAGGCTTTTGAAAGTTCAAAGAATTTACTTCCGCTGGGGGTCCTCCTAAGAGAACATCCTTGATGGATGGAATGGTTGGGAAGTTTTCTGTCTTATGGTCATGTTTGTCACAAATTGTGCAAACAGGGTCAACAGTTTGGATTTCATGGACTTTCCTAAGGTCTATCTCTTCAACCTTCCTAGAGAGTGCTGCGAGTTTAGCCCTAAGGATTTCCTCTTCTATAAGTGTATGAATTCCAGTAGTTCTTTGTGGCTTTTCAGAATAAGGTTAAGTTCCCCATGTTTGGTTTTGTTCAGAAAGGCTTTCTAGATACTCGTAAGCATCATTTGGGGCTTTGTTTTTAAAGGTTCCATTACACATCATGTCAATGAATTGTTTGTTCCCCAAACCCAACCCTTCATAGAAAATTCTCACTTGTTCAGGAATAGAAAAACCATGGTGTGGAACCATGTTTAGAGTGTCTTTTAACCTCTCCCATGTTTCATAGAATGACTCTCCCTCTTTTTCAAAAAAGTTTTGGATACTCTTTTTAAGTGCAATTGTTTTGTGGTGGGGAAAGTATTTTTTTAGAATTCTCTTTGTAGTTGGTCCCAAGAGTTTATGGATGATGGTCTCAAATTGTTTAGCCAATTTTTAGCTCGATCCTTTAAAGAAAAAGGAAATAGCATAATCTTAGCTGATTCTAGTTTATGTGGGGGACACATGGTTTCTACAATGTCATTGAACTCCTTAATGTGCCGGTAGGGCATCTCGGACTCCATTCCATGGAATGTGGGAAGGTGGTTTAGGACATGGGGTTTAAAGATGTAGTTGGAATCTCCTAGGGAATTGTGTCTAATGCATGAGGGGGCATTAGTCCAAGAAGGTGTGAGGTAGTCATTCATGGTTTGATCAATTGCATTCCCCAAGTTTGGGGCTACCTCATTTGGGTTTCCATTTTGGTTCCCACCCGGGTTTATGAGTTGGTTTCTTTGAAGACCTTCCATTGAAATTGACTCAATTTTGGACTCTAAAGTATTAGGAAGATTATGATCTAATGTAATGAGTTCCCTTGGTGTACTTGACTCCCCAACCCTAGGACTATCCACCCTAACTAGACGGTTTGATTGATCGCGGGTGTAGGCGGACATGCGCCAAAAGAAAAAAAAACGAGAAAGGGACAAGATAAGAGAATTTGGATGAGAAAAGAAGAAATGGGGGAGAATAGAATGGGTGTTTATATGACTTACTCGGGTCCCCGGCAACGGCGCCAAAATTTGATTCTCGCTCAAATTTACCCAAGAGAAGAAGGTAAGACGGTCCTTGTAGTTTAGCTTGGGTTATCGAATCCACAGAGACCTAAGAAGAAACCTATAGACACGTACATTCTATGGACTATTTTCGGCTATGAAGTGGCCAACTTGGATTTATTTTGGATGTTTTTTTAAGATATCTAATATATTTAAGTGGATTCAAATTAAAATAATGAGTTGATCCTAGGTTATCGCTCGGGGTGGATTGGACATATTTCCTTTTTAATGATTTCAATTTCTTATATTTGAGATGGGTTCATTTAAGGAGATAAAACAACATCATCACTTACTGGTTTAATTCCTAAACCCTTTAATACTAATCATCTATACACTTGAAGGATCAAAGATTTGAGCACTTCAAGGTAAAGGTTTTTATTAGTACTTGAAGTGTGTGGTCTTAAATTCAACAAGGACGATGGAGTTTAAAAATCATCAAATAAAAATCCCAATTAAAGAAGTGATTATACATTAATTAGGTGATAAATAAAATCCAATCCAGCCCCTTGATACTCCCTTGGATCAACCCATAGGTGGGTTAGCCCTCCATTGATCCCATGGTTTCAATGGAAGCGGAAAGTAGACTCATGAGGGAGGAAATGGAGAAGTAAAGAAAACAACAAAAATAAAATGATCACTCCACCGTTGTGTGAATAATTTCACAAGGGTTGGTGTGAATAAATTCACACCTTGATCCAACGGTATCAAAGTGATATGAAGAACAACAGAATAATAGTATAAGAAGAACTTTTATTAAGAAACTAAAGTGAATTGAACAACTTACATGTGAAAGACAAATTTGAGGCAACAAAAATGCAGCATAACATTACAATTGAACAAATCATCCAAGATCTTCAACTCCTTCACCAAAACTGACTTAAATAGGCATTTTGGGAGCCTTGGGTCGAGCCTCAAACAGTAAAAAGCATCTAAATTAATTTTGGTAGGCCATAGGTGGTGGAAAGCTTGTGGAATTTGAACTTTTCCACATTTGACCCGAGGTGGCAGCCAACTTTACTTTACCGAACATACGCATCTGGAAAAACTTCTATAAGGCCAAATAAGTGTGGGCCATAGAAGAATAAAATGGATATACAGATGTATTGTAACCTTCTGTAAAATTTTGGCCCATTTGGAGTTGTGGATTCCGAGATATGATCAAATTAGTGGACTGTTTTTCTGGGCCGCAGAATCTGGACCAGAATTTTATCTATAACTTGGGCCGCCTAAATGACCAACATGGCTGCCGAATTAGCATTAACTCCTGAAGAGTTATTTGTTACTATACATGTCTTCTATCATCCCAAGAAATTTGGGATTAATTGGGACTTTATGTTAGGCCACACAGTCTCATAAGTGGTCTGATGTCCAATCTGCCTTCTCTAGACTTGCTTCATTTCATTGCCAAATATCTCCACCACCCTCCCTGAATTCTCCATTGATCCCTGAATGAAACATGTTCATATAGGAGTGTAGATAAATTATCAAAAATATCAAATTAAAATATGTATAATTAAATTCCTTAAAATCAGATGAATCATTGGGTACTTTAAATGATGTTCAAAAAATGTACCACATAATAGTGCATTTTAAGAAGGTATTACAATCATAATGTGAAATGATGTTCAAAGTGTAAAATGAACTAAAATTGTGTTTATGAATAACATAGAACATGAATATTATGTATATTAACAATGAATATTAGCCTCATTTAGTGGATAATCACCCGAGTTGTTTGATGCTTAACACTTTTCATGTAACGATGTTCGCTTTGTGGTTGTAGACCTTTTGTGTTTATGAGATGTCTTTCTTTTGTTGCTTCTTGTGGCTTGATCTCTTTTGAGAGGTATATCGATGGGTAGTTTTTCGGACTCCTTTTCTGTTTCCTTGTAGGTTGGTTTTGAATTCTCGAGGATGAGAATTTTTTGAGAGGTATCTGATGTAATGGATCTGACCTCTTTGGTCTATTCCTTTGCTAAAATCCAGTGTCTGAGGTGTTCTAGGAGGCCAAGGTGACTTATCCCCAACACTTTTCAAAATTTCTAGTTATGTGAATAGTGTTTCCAATTTTGTGAATAGTTCCATCAGTTTCGGTGAGTCATTCTATGAACAGTGCCATTGGTATTGGTGAGTCATTTTGTGAACAATGCCATCAGTTTTAGTGAGTTATTATGTGAACAGTGCCATCGGTATCAGTGAGTCATTATGTGAACAATACCATCGGTTTTAGTGAGTCATTTTGTGAATAGTTCCATCAGTTTCAATGATTCATTCTATGAACAGTGCCATCGGTATCGATGAGTCATTATGTGAATAGTGCCATCAGTATCGGTGAGTCATTTTGTGAACAGTGCCATCAGTTTCAACAAGTCATTCTGTGAACAGTGCCATTAGTTTGGGTGATTCATTCTGTGAACAGGGCCATCAGTATTGGTGAGTCATTCTGTGAACAGTTTCATTGGTTTGGATGATTCATTCTGTGAACAGTGCAATCAGTATCAGTGAGTCATTTTGTGAAAAGTGTCATCTGTTTTAGTGAGTCATTTTGGGAACAATGCCATTAGTTTTGGTGAGTCAATGTGGGAACAGTTCCATCAGTTTCGGTGAGTCATTATGTGAACAATGCCATCAGTTTCAGTGAGTCATTCTGTGAACAGTGCCATCGGTTTCGGTGAGTCATTATGTGAATAGTTCCATTGGTTTCGGTGAGTCATTTTGTAAATAGGGCCATCGGTTTTGGTGAGTCATTTTGTGAACAATGCCATTGGTATCAGTGAGTCATTCTATGAACAGTGCCATCAGTATTGGTGAGTCATTCTGTGAACAATGTTTCTAGCATTTGTAGGTGTACTGTGTTTCTAGGATCGGTAGGTGTACAATGTTTCTAGGATCGGTAGGTGTACAGTGTTTCCAGCTTCCTACAGTTTTCCCCTTTAATGTTTTCTTTGACGTTAAACGCATTCAAGGCCTTGTTTTAAGGGATTTAAGTCCGATTAAAAGACCATAACTCCTATATTAATTTTACTAAGTCTTGGGATGTATTTACTTTTTCAAAACCGCATGGTTTAATGTGATCCACTTTTAATGGAAAATCCAGCGTATCTTAAACCGCTTCTCTGTAAATCTTCTAAAGGGATGAGATATCTTCCTCCCTTGTTCTATCTTCTTATTACCTAGTGCAAGATGCTCGGACCTTTCCTTATTCCCATAGGAGCGATGTGATCAAACCTTAATCCTTGGATCATTTCCCCTTGAAGTTTCTTCCTGCTGCACGTGCACCCCCTGTTTTAGTGCAAGCAGCAAGTATTGATCCATCATCGATAGAAGGTATGATACACCTTTGTCATTGTGTTTTATTTGATCCTTATTCTCCTTTTTCTTCTTTCGATGTTATGGCATGTGATCTCCATGCTTCTAATGGAGTTTTCTTGGGTTTCAGTTGGTGTGGCTGTGCCGCAACATCCTCTAGTGGATGCAGTTGTCATAGGAGGAGGTGATCATGATCTATTGTGTGGATCATTCTCATATAAAGAAAGTTAATAACCTTTTGAAGTAGGGGATCCATTTCTTCTCTATCCTTTTATGTGAATTCATAGAGTTATGATTTATCCACTAGACCACAATGGAATTGATATAATAAATATTTGAACTGGATAAATCAATTGGTGTCGATCGTATATTATTGCCTCTTATTTTTCTAGATAGTGTGATATCCATGACTGCCTTGTTTAGCATGTCGTTATTGATAGATATTGGTAAAGAACATAAACTAGTATTAATTGTAATTATTTGTTAAAGATAAAGAGGCATGTAAATGAATCTAGTAATTATTGTTGTAATTTGATGTTAATCAAACTGATGTAGTAAGCATGTTTAATTATTTGTAATAGCTTACTGTTTAGGTTTCCCTTTGTTGGAAACTAGGAATAATAAATCGGTTAATTAAAGATGTATTATAGAATTGGTTGTTTGATAAAAGATAATTCCTTGTAGGGTTCTGAGTTACCCTCTTGCTTGTTTAAGGGCCAAGAGCCCAGTTGATATGATGTTTGTTTTCCTGCTGATTGTGTTGTGATGTGAGCCTGGATGGATGTTGTGATATGTGGGGGTAGTGAGGACCATTGGTTGTGGCAGAAGTGGATGCCTAGAGTGGAAATATTCATTGGTTTATGCATGTAGGTGTTAGAGAGGACACTGGATATTATGAAACGGGTTGGATGTGAATGTTTGGATGCTTGATGAATCTTATTGGTTGTTTATCTAATTTACTTTCCCCACTTCTCAAGGCATCTAGTCTTGCTTACCCTCCTTCCAAAAGGTTTGAATACGCACAGGGTATGCCACGTGATTTCCATGTTTAGCTTCTCGAGGGAGGATGAGTCTACGCTCCTGTTATAGGTGGAAAATACTTGAAGGGTAGTTCAACTACCCACCATGTTGACCCCCTTGTGTTTAGTAGCTTATAATGTTTTTCTATAATTCTTGGGAATATGGGAAAGTAATAATGTTGTTAATAAATGATTGAATAAATGATGTTAACCCATGGGGTTGGAGCTTCCTGGGACACAATGCTGAGGTTGCAATTTAAAGGAACAATGGAATTTGGGTGTGATGCTAATGAAATATAATTTTTAATGGTTAATTAATGTTTAAATAATTAATTAACGTAAAGTGAAACTAATAAAAAGAGACTAACTTAATGTAATAAATATCTTTAAATGGTTTTGTTCTTATATAATACCTAGTCTTAGAAGTGGAAGTCAGGAGTTTGAGAGACATTAGCTGTATTTGAGTCTAAGACTAGGTTATGCCCTTAGTGTGGTTGTGATCTATATTATATCATGTATTTTTTTTGAATCTATATGCCACCCCACCCTGTCAGTTAGGGATACTTACACCCCAAGTATTTTGAGCCCTGGGGGGTGTTTTTCCCAACATTCCAGTGGGAGGATGGATGGATAACTACACCTTTGGCCCCACTCTCTTCTCTTGGTAGTTACTTGTGCTGGTAGGCACAACAGTTAGTTTTCCCTGTATATAGGTGTAGAGGTCTGTAATGGCTTATGGTTATTCACACACATATATTTTGGATATAGTTTCTTATGGACTAATATAGGTGTAACATGTATAGGCTGTGATGGATTGAGGATCCTTACTCAGTGTATGGGCTATAATGGATTGAGGTTTAATACCTGATGTATGATACATGTTATTCAATATGTGATGGCTCCCAGAAACTACCTAGTTACTTTGGTTACATGGATGTGGTGGTTTTGTTGCATGATGTTCATGTTGTGGTGCTACGGCCAGGTGTCTATAGGCAAGAATTTTTGGAGAGAGATGCTTAGGATGTGCGATGTGGGGGAAAAGTGACAAACCAGTGGGTAAGTGGTAGTGGGGTACCCTTTATATTCTTTATTATATTATATACTATTGTATGCGATACTTGGTGAGAGTAGCCATGGTGAGGTTTGGAACTTAGTATACCTGTTTAGGTGACGATTTAGTTTCACTTGTTGTTCACTGTGCTTTAGCATGATTTCTTTACTTTTTCACAAGAGGCTCTGGGGAGGATACTACTGAGTATACTGATATACCCACCCTATGTGTATATAAACTATTTTTCAGGTCACTTGGAGCAGGTAGGAGATCTGGCTGGTTACTACTAGCTTGGGGTTGTAGGAGTTGTTCGAGCTTTGTGGTTGCTGTTGTTTTTACATTCCTTTGGTACTTGTATTTTTCCCTTTCAATTATAGTATTTTTGCATGACATTACATATTTTTACTTGGGATTTATTTTATATTTCAGTCTGAGTTGGAGTTGGTTGGTGTCTGTCTTATCTCTCTCTTTCGCGTGTGTTCTCTTAGAGGGTAATACCTCCCATTTGTGGGGTTACTATAACCTCAGTTCTAGTTACTAACCTGTGGTCTAATGGAGGTGAGACTTGGGGTCACTATCTCCCTTCTCACATTCTTGGCCCAGGAGGGGTACACCTTGTGAGGAGGGGGTCGTGACAAAAAATGATTATAAAAAACACTAATTACCTAAGGACAAAATGGAAATTTCAATTGAAATAACTAAATTGCAATTAAGATGCGAAATAAAACAGTACATTTGTAATTCAGATAATTTATGAAAATCAATAAAAAAAATTCATACAAATAAAAAAATAAAAATGATATTTAAAAATTGATCATAAAAAAACTATAATTACTTGAACAATAAATATCAAATTGAAAATTTCAGACTAAAAAATTGAAATTGGATAAAAAATACACCGCTCAATCCATAATTTTTTCACACAATTCCCAAAATTTAAACAAAAAAATTAATAAAAACAAAAAACAAAAAATATAAACAAAATTATCAAAATAGAAAACCCCATATCGTAGAAATTCGGGCACCAAGGGGGGAGGGGTTCGTCTGTTTCCGGAAGGAAGAGGCTCACACACAGAACACTAGCAGTAGAAACCTCACTGCTCCTGGTTGGGAGATTCAGTGAATTGGGGGAGGGAGGGGCGATAGGGGGGGGATAGGAGAGAATAGGGTAGCAGCAAGGTTATGGGGTCAGGCAATACTGTAGGAGTGTGGCGGCGCCATCAGGAGACACTGGAGGAGAGCGTGGCATAGGAGAGGAGGAGCATATTCCGGATGTGGGTGTCAGACATGCCACTTGGAGAGGAGAGAGCTCATAGAGGAGAAAATATTTAGCAATTAGGGTTAAGGGGTGTGCCACGTGCATAACATTTTCTGTTTCCCCCAGCCCGACTGTTTCCCAAGCCCACGAGCTTGTGGGGCTCACCCGTGGGCCGACCCTGATACTCCATGAAGAACATCAATTAGGGATAAATCAAAGTCATATTTTGTGAGGTAAATTATCATTGTACTTAATGAAATGTATATCTATATATAAATTTATGTAGCCAACATGAAGAAATGATAAAATAGAGTTTTCCTTTAATATGATACATTTTAATATTCTTAAACTCTTTTAGAATATTTAACAAAACCAATATAATCCTCAGTTTATCATGTCATATGTGATAAACTACTATATAAAACTTATGTTTTCTATACTTTTTGGGTTTTTTTAACACATTGAATCATATTTAATTCATGTCACATATCTATGTGACGATATGATAAAACTCTCTCACTAAAATCTTTAGTGAGAAACAACTATGAAGTAAGCCAGTTTGAATAATAAAGAGACTTGGGAATCATATTCCTAACTGTTCAACTTATTGAACATATTCAAACATATTAACTCCACATCATCAAATGTTATGATTTAAAATTATATTATCTACTTATAACTTTTTCAAGTACATCATCATCATCCTTGGAACCTTATTCTATCAAACTTTTTCCTTGAAATAATGTAACTACTTACAATATTGTTTACTAATACGTCCTAACTCTCTTAGGATATTAAGTAAAATTCAATTTAAAAATATACCATTGTAATTATTTATTTGTTAACTTTTAACTTCTTTAAGTGAAAACATACACCCACTATCCTCTTAGACATTATATTCTCTTCAAAATATCTTGCTAAAGATACACAAACCCTTTTGTGTTAGGAGATAATATTTATTTTCTTTTTAGTAGGAACATTTAACAAATAAACTACAACATATATGGAATTATATGTGTTTGAATAATTTTTAATTGAAAACAATACTTTATTAAAATATATCACTGATGGTTGGAAAGAACACATTCCCATATATTTTAATAAATAGATGGATAAATACTTTTATCCTAGATTAACACTTTTATCCTGGATAAACACTTTTATCCAAATCCTCTTCTCAAAACATGTTATATAAATTTATGAATAATAAACCATGTGTATATAATTAATCATTTCATACTTGTTCACAACAACCCTTTCTAATAAAATAACTTCTCTTATCATATAAGAGAAATGAGATAAAGATACACATCTTTTACTTAGATTCATTTAATCTTGATAAAATAATTTACACTCAAATCCTCAATGTAGTAACTATTTAATTCATCTCATGAATATAAAATATAATCTCAATCAATTCTTACTTTTATTTTGAACTCCTGTATATTTACAACATTTTTTAAAATATACATTCTGTAACACATACATTTCAAAATCAAAGAATTAATTTCTATAACATCCATACTTAACACGGTCATTACATGGAGTTTCAAAACCATTTAGGTATATATCATGGGCAATCCAATCATATTAAATTAATATTATTCCTTCCCAATAACCCTAGGTTTCAATGACCTCAATTGGATTCTTGAAGAAACATTGTTGAACTTTTCAACCAAATTTTCTTCTTTTGTTTTGAACTTTTACCTACCATTATTATTTATACAGTACTTTAGAACTTGGTAATCATATGCCAAGTTCATATTTATATTCCCAACACTTTGATAATATCAGATAAATGTTCTTTGAATTCAATCATATTGTTGGAACATTTCCATAGATGATAATAGGATAAATTCCCTAACCAGAACAAGAAATTTTTATTCTCCCCTTAAATATTTTTATAGAATTAAACAAATCATAAACTAAGTGTATAAAAAATAATTTATCTTATTTTATTAAACAATAATTGTTTTCATGCTCTTCTCATGAGCTAAATGAGATAAAATACACATCTTATGATGAGTTTATCCAAGATTGAAGTAACTAAATTATCAATGAAGTAACTCCTTTGTTCCATTACTTTGAAATAACCTTTATGCTCTACACTTGAATTCATTTCTCTTTCTGGACTTTTTTATATAAAAACACTTTGTAAAACATATAGTTGATATCATATACCTTTCAGAATAATAGAATTGATTTCTATAACCATTAAATCTTTAAGGAAATCCTTAGTCTCATCGAATAATCAACATATTCAATCACATTGAATATCATTTGACATACCCATTCACATTGAGTATATGAGACTAAAATAGACTTACCCAGTCATATTGAGTACATAAGTGGAGACTAAGATTCCTTTGGTCATTTTTCATCTAATGCCTTTGAAACCTTAAATGAATCACTCTATGATTACATAAGCATCTAGATTCACTTATTGAAAAATTTAAACACTTGGTTACTAAGGAATTAACTATTTTGACACATAGAATTTTCATTAAGAACTTTTCTTAAATTTCTAATATAGATTAAGAACATTTCTTAAGTTACCAGTCTTAGGATTAGCTTACTTTAATCTTCTCATTTCAAGGATTGATCACAATGTTTAGCTTAATGCTGATGATGATATCTAGCTACCATAGAATCTTTTATTGGATGATTATCATATTTTATTAACCATTTAATAAGTACTTTTATTAAATAATCTCCCAATAAAATGATAACCCCTTTAAAAACACATCATATCCATTTGGGATCCAAGATCCATATTTCACTAAGCAATGTGTATGCTGAGAAGTTCCTCTCACCGCTTAATTATTTATGTATGACATCACCCCAATCATATCATATATGATTCTTGGATATTTTAATGGAAAACCCTTTTTCCAATCCATTATATGAATAAACTCAACTATATTCCTCTGATATCCTTCCCAAGGGTTTCAAAAAAAAGTGTGACCCAAAGAAAATGTAAAAAATAGATTAATAAATGAAAACATGGTGGGAAACCTGCTATAGAAGAACCTACCCAAGGATGATCAAGTTTCACCCATTACTTTCTTTCTTTACACAATATAATTCAGGGGCACCTTGCTATAGTAGAACCTACCCAGTCAAATGATCGAGGTCTTGACAAGTGTCGCTTTGGGAGGAATGTCACACTTAGTATTTAAAGTGGATTCTAATATCATTATCTTATCTCATGTTATTCAGTTTTATGTATGCATTCTTCTATAAATGTAGTTTTGAAACTTATTCCCTCTACCAAATAAATTTGTTCAAACCATATTAATGTGTAACTCTTTACACAACCCACAAGTTTGTGTTAATCACCCAAAATTAGAAGTCAAGTATATTCATACATATCTGAATGCATCATATGAATAATGTACATGAACACTTTATGTAAATTTTTATAATTATATGAGATTGAAAATCTCTAAATGAGTAAGTCTGGAGCGACAAATAGCTAACCCCATTCCCCAGCCTAGACAATGCATAAATCTCCAATCAGGTAGGTAGTCTGACCCCAAGACCCTCTACCTAGGGTTACTTTACTCAAGAGAGAATCCAATTCATCATAACTCTAACAAATAATATATAAAACATATATTAAACAACTAAATTCAATTTTATAACTTCATTTACAAACTAAGGTCATGGTAGATGAAAAATTAAATTCATTATTATACCTAACATGTAATGCAAGGCTCTGTTTAGAAGTAGTTTAACAATTACACTAAATAATACACTATTCATCATATAAATAATTTATAACTATGAATAAAATAGGTAATAACCTTTTAAATAAATGAATAATTCAAATATTTAAACATGATATAAACATTTATGAACAATTCCTAAATAAAATCTAATTATAAAAACATTATAATTTTAGCTTTAATATTATAGAAATTCCATAATTATTAATATAAACATTTTATATTCGTTATGATATAAAATATTTCATATTTAACATTATATGGAATTTAAATTTTAAATATATGATATTATATGAATTATAAACTATCTATAATCAAATTTTTATTATGTAAACATTTTACATAATCTAAATATCATATACTTAATCATTATTTAGACCTTGATCATATCAATCGTCAAAACACTTTTTTATGTGGCTTAAATATTATTCAAATAAGTCCCCCATTTATTTTGAATAATTCAAAATAATTAATTATGAAAAATTCATAATTTTAATATAATTTTTTTTATATTTTTACATTATTTCATAATTTATAACCTATTATAAATTATAAATTATTATTTATAAATAAACACTTTTATTTCTAGATCACAAGTTATGCCATATAATTTTGTTAAAAGTTATTTCAAATATTAACATTTAATATTTTGGAATAAAATATTCCATAAAAATTTATTTAATTAATTAAAAAAAGTTATAATCAATTAATTTATAAACATTTTATAAATTAAAAAAATACAAAAATGCATTTTATAATGATTTATAAATGTTTTATAAACCATTAAAAGCATCTAAGAATTTAAAAACAATTTTTAAAATCTTTTCTATTTACCATTACGTAAGAACTCATTTCTGTGTAAGGGTATCCTCTCTTAGCCTTTATGAAGACACTCTGCATAAGGGTAACTACCCTATACCTTCACGCATACATTTTGTGGAAGGGTAAAACCCTTATGTAGTGCCAATTTCATAATGGTAAGGAGGAAATAACCTTTAAGTAGAGCCTCATGTATAGGTAATACCTTTACGTATGTCATTTTCAAAAAGGTAATATTTACTTTTCTTACTCAGCATAAATATAAACTTGAAAGACCTTTACACAATGACTTTCATACCTATACTCGTAAGTGAAAAGTTACTGATTATCTTTACACAACCCTTTAAAAAAACAACCACCTTTACACAACCCTAATTTCATGTAAATATAAGTTTTGATGACCCTTACACAGACCACTCTATGTAAGAGTAATGCCTAGGTTAACCTTACACATCTTAGTTGCGTAAGGGTAAGGTATTGGTTACCTTAACACAGCCTAGATATGTAAGGGTAAACCCTTTTATGATATCAAATTTCCAGAAACATGAAACTGCTCTGTTTTTCGATTCTTCTTCATTTCAATCATGATTTTGTAAAACTAAACATGGATCCCTTTAACACCACTGAAGGGTTTTTTAGAGTCTAATAACATTTATCAGATCAATCAAAAATGATTATAAACCCTTATTTGAGGATCTCCATGTAAGATAATATGAAACTACATAAAATAATTAAATGAAGAAATATCATGTAGGCGTACCTTACAGTGAAGAAGTTATTGCACCACCTTCAAACGTCTTTGAATATGTCTGATAAAGATCAAAAAGTGGAATCCAAAAGAAATCTAACGTCCGTAGGTATCCACGAGTTTCATAGGATCATCAAACATTCGAATTTGATCCATCCTCTCTCCACAGTATTCTAGTACCTCAATATGTAAAGAAGGAAGATGAAGAGAGCTATGGGTCTTGGGGAGTTTTGACCAAGTTTAAGGACCTCAATCCACACCCATACACCATCATATGGTAGTAGGGTTTATATAGAACCTGAGGATTCTCCTGGGTAGTGTATACATTAATTCTTGCATTTATAACACATGTATTAATGCCTCAGCTAATTGATGCATCATATTCATGAATTCACTTAATTCCCATTCATTTTATCTAATGAAATGTTTCTTTTAATGAGAGCCTCGATGGATAATAAATTGAGTGTCCAAAACATAAATAATATACCCAATTCATTTTCATGCAATCCACCATATTGGTTATATATATATATATATTTATATATGTTTATATATATCATATATATATAAAGATTTAGGGTATATTCCCATCAGTTTCTAGGTTGAGGTGTTACACCACAATGATGTATGTTACACTGTGATGTTATCAAGTAGTTTTATAACTTAAGAGGAGAAAATGTGGAGTTAGAGAGGGGTGAATATCATGTTATGGATATTAGGGGATTTACCATTGTGGTGTGATTCTTAGCATTATTCCATAACGTGCCTCGATATCATTGATTTGAATGGATGTTAACCAAGTTTTATGATGGAGTTATGATGTAACGTCCCGACCTGACTCAGTCTACAATAACTATATCATAGCATTCCATAACCTCATGCACACCTCCTCATATTCCAAAATTTTTCAGCAAGCAGCGACGGTCTAATGGTATACTTTGGGGAGACTATACCCTTTGGTAGAGATAACCGTAAATCATAGTGGGACCAATATAAAACCATTACTCACAAAATCTAACTAAATATAAAGGACACCACAACTATACTAGATAAAAGAATAAAATCATGGTACTAGGCATGAAACATAAGTTCAAATAAATAGGAAATTAAAAATTTTCACCAGTGATCGATGTAACTATGTTATCGTCAGAGAATAATTGTCTAGTTAAAACATGAGGATCCCACATGATGATTTTTTTAAGCAATAAATAAACTGAAGAATACCTCTTTTGATCTGAAATCATGATTGACAATAGATCATCACTAGTGATTGTTTCTCAAATGATTTGATTTTTAATCCCTCTAGATCATCCACATGTGTTTCAAAAGCTTGTTGGAATATTGATCTTCGATCATTGGGTACTAGCATGGAGCATCAAAGTATCCTTCGACATCGACATGATCATAAGAGCACCAATTCTTCAATCTAAGAGGGAGTTCGTAGATCAGGGTGCTCAAATATCTATCTTCACTCTCTAGAGATTGAGGCAGGGGAGAAAAAATATCTCAAACTTTGAGCTATAAATAATACTGAAAATTTGATTCTCACACGGATTATATAGATAGTTTTATGATTAAAAAAATTTCAATGACTCGGATTTTTTGGGTTTTATTTTTAGTAAATTACTTGGAAAATTCCAAGACCAGGTGCAAAGATGACGTGCGATTCTGAGACCCAGTGTGCCTGGAATGGTCCATCAAAAAATGTTATGTTTTAAATAGCATGTGTGAGAAGTTTTTCTAAAAAAGTAGAATAACTATTAAACGGGTGTCCAGATCAGAAATATGAGGGCACCGTTGCATTCAAGATTGAGGGTTTACCCTAGGCACGACTTAACATTAGTTGGTGTGGGCCTCCAATGAGAAAACCTGAAAATGACATAACCGTAAATAAAATAATTAAATATTTTTTTTTATTTTTCAAATCCTTATAACTCATGAACGTTGACTCAAATTGAAAATTTGAGACCACCGTTGAGCTTGTGAGGGTGTTCTTTACTTAGGCAGAGCCTAACATTGTCCGGCACAAGTCAAATGTGGAGAGTAGTTTTTGAGACGTGACCATAAATAAAATAATTAAATAAATATTATTTTATTTTCAAATCCTTTAACTCATAAATGGTAAGTCGGATTAGAAATAAGAGAGTACCATTGATCTCATGAGGGTGTTCTTTCCTTAGGCGGGGCCTAACCTTGACCGGCGTAGGTCGAGGTTAAAAGTTAATTTTTGGGCATTTTAAATAAAAATAAAATAAACTTAAGAAAGTTTATTTTATTCAAAAAATGTTTCCCTACAATGATAATTTGAGCCAGCTGTTTGATTTCATAAATGAAACAACGTAATGATGCTGCAACTCAAGCATAACAGAAATGTTGTTTCATTTCATAAATGAAATTGCATAACTGCGTGACGACTCACCATAACAAAAACGCTGAAACACGTTTCCTCCATTAAGTTGATTAATAAAGATAAGAGACTAGGGGAGGATCCTGGAGTTTGATATGAATCCTTGGAGGGAATTCATTGGAGAACGAAGAGTGGTGATGAACTACAAATGACGACTAATCAACAAATAGATTCGGATCAGACATCAGTAGATTGACGAACGACGAACGAAAGATTCACCCTTCATCAGTGATCGATCCAAACATAGGTAGGGGTTTATTTCTAAGAGTTTAACTTTCCCCTGTTCTTCCTTTCTAAATGAAGAAGGTAGGTCAATTCACTAACAAATTGACCCGCGGTTTTATTGTCTATGTGGGAATGGGATTTTTCCTGCAGGGAGATATGGGTAGTTGGATTCACATTTTATTTATCCTTCGTTAAACTCATAACAAGGATGAATCATACTAACACAAACAAAGGTTGTGGTCCATATTTTATGTGTTCCTTGTGCGTCCTTCTACTATGAATTTTTTATTATGTTCTTCATGACGTAACAACAATCATAGTCTAAGAAGGACCACAATGGTGGATCAACCCAGGCATGCCGCCAAGGGAGATGAAAGCGCTGGGTGAACGATCTCCAACATGGGAGCTGGTGGTGGAAGAGGGAGAGCCACGGACAGGAGGGATTCTGGTTAGATGGCCAACAGTGGAGACCACGTGTGGGAGGTGTCACGTGCCAGTGGTGCACCGTAGATCTATAGGCGGCAGGAGTCGGCCGCGGCTAGGGCGAACTATGGCGGGGCGACGACACGCGGTCAGCAGACCACATGTGGGGAGGAGATCATCCGAGCTGACCGTGTGATGTGGAACAGACGTGGAACCAACCACATCTTGGCTGGATCAAACTGGCCCACCGGTGTGAGTCGATCCAGTGGGGGAATCAGGGCCCTAGGTGGCCCATCTGGACAGAAACTGGCCCGCCAGCACGGGCCAGGCTAGAGGAAGGGGACTGAGCCATTGGGTGGCTCAGTGGGCTAGATCCTCAGCCTAATGGGCTAGGATGGACCAGGTCAGGCCAAACCTAACCGGGTCAGGTCGGGTCAGCCAAACCGAGTTGGTTCGAACTAAGCCTATACCCAACCGATCCCTTTTCACTAAAAGACACATAAATTTCAGACCGTACATCCAATTGACAAGCTGTTTGTGGAATTAGGGCCCTCTAAATGAGGTGGTAATTTTGGTATAAACTAATTGAAGTTTCATAGAAGTTGAGATATAACCAATGGATTGATGATTAGACTATCTAAGAATCAAGAACGCTACAAAAAGGAATCTTGTAGCTGCATGAGATGAGAAGGAAGTGACGAATGGACCTCAGTAGCCCAGCAGACCTCAGTGACGAGTGGAACTCAGTGGCCCAGCGGGACTCAATGAAAAGAGGACCTCAGTGGCCTAGTAGGCCTCAGTAATGAGTGGACCTCAGTGGTCCAACAAACCTCAATGATGAATAGACCTCAGTGGCCCATCATACCTTAGTGACTCATCAGGGATGATTCCCTCAGCAGTACAAGATGTTTAGCATTAAGACTGATAGTCGTGATTTCTATACTTTATATTATATTTGTGTGAGTTATCAAATAATTTTTGTGTACTTTTCTTGGTGGTATTTTCTTTGTGGTTTGGGGTCCCTACTGAGTATTGTGTTACTTACCCCTACATGGGCTTCACACACACATGTCGTGTCTTGTGCAGACAACTAAAGTTTTGACAGAGACCTTGGTGGTCCACGACTAGGCAGTGCCCAATGAGATCAGACATGCGAGGTGTAATCCTATGACTTCATGCTGATACTCTTCACATACCCTTCAGGTTGAGTTTTATGCAGACAGGTTTCCAGAGAATTTTATACCCTCTTGTTTAAAGATTGTCTTTTGTTGGGCTTGTATTCTAGTCCCTTTGCTTTCATCTTGTACTGTTTACTCTTAGATATTGTATTAGTATCATGAATGTATTCCTTTTCAGCATTTTGGGATGGGGTTGTGAGTGTGTGTATGTGTGTGTGTATAGGTACTCATAAAATTCCTCCCACTTGTAGAATAATGTCTTCGGTGCTAATCGCTAGCCCCTGGCCTTTGGGAGGTAGGCTTGGGGTAGTCACAACATGGGATCTAGGGGATGGGTCATGATAGAGTGGCATCAAAGGTGGTCAGTTCTACCTTAATAACCTAGAGTCTATGAGTTTTGTTTAGGGAAACAATGTTAAGTGTTTTGAGTTCGGCTTTTAGGCTAGGGAATCTAGTGTTGGTGTGGCGGTCAATGTATCCATACACCCAGACCTTGAATTCTATTTTTTAACTCAGTATATGAAAACACTAGTTGTAGGAAAAAATGATGGTACATGCATCATATAGGAATGGGTTGAGTTTTCCATGTACTTCTTGAGTCATCTCACCAAGTATACTCTATTGATCATGGTACATCTTGTTTTGTTTCAAGATGCTTACATGTAGACAGCTAGCCAGGATTCCACCGTGTGATCACAAGGATGATCTATAGGGTGACAAGATGAGTATAGGGGCTCATTCTAGAGACATCACCACTGGGTGGTGTACTAGATATACCACCACCTTTAGAGTAGCACATGGTACTCGTAGTACTAGCGGATGAGATGTGTGGGATGAGTGCAATTCACGAGTTTTAGTGACAGAGACCCCTCAAGTTCTGAGATGAGACCGACTCATAGGTGGCTAAGGGTTGTCTTCAGGTGGTGACTGAGTTTTCCACCTAGTCAGGACACCATTAGATCAGATGGTGGTCTTGGTAGTGAGCCTTCTATGTGGCTCAGTAGGGCGATAGCAGGGTTTAGATTACCGGATCTTATGATGAGGTGACTCTTTCATGGACAGATATTGAGAAAATTTCTTAGAGAATGAGGATCTCGCCATAAAATCTAAGGGATATTCATTCCCAAGATCTTCTATAGTTTTATTAGGATGACATGACGATAGCTGAGTATTCATCGAGGTGTACCAACCTTTCCAGGAACTCGATGAATTCGATAAAACCAGTGCTTCAAGGCTCGGACCTACGAGTAAAGTGTGCTTAGGGAAATCTGAGACAACACTATTACTCTATGAATTCTTACTTATTCTGTGGTTTTAGAGAGAAACTTTGTGGTTGAATGTACTTTGGAAGAGAAAATACAGCCAGTGGATGTTAGAAGTGGTCAAGTAGGAAGCTGACGTTAGTCTCAAAGACTTGGATGTGTGAGACGTTCTGAGAAGAGGTCACAAGATGTGGGATCTACAACTCAAGGCTCATAGGGTGGGTCTAGTAGGCCTAGGAAGAGTTAATGATTTTCAAAAGATAGTAGGGGACATCTCACTAGATATTTTTCAACCCGTCGTGCTGATGGTGAAGCGATGGATGGGCCATCGGGAGAGATACAGTGACAGGAACACATGAATCTACAGGGAGGCAGACATGGAAGAGGAGATGGGAGAGTAGTAGAAGGTGGTATACATTTTGATATGTTAGAACCACCACCCCAATGTGGTCCACACCAGGCTCAGGGATTTAGAGGACAGGGGAAGGGAGTTGCTGCATGCGGTCAAGGAATATGGCCCAAGGGATCCAGGAATGATTCGAGGTATGTTCTATGTCTACTCTTAGCAGCCATATTAATAGACATAGGTTCTAATCATTCCTTCTTGTCATGAATCTTGTTCAAGACCTGGAGTTTCTGGTTAAACCATTTACTTGACCCTTATGTCTGGAGATACCTATGGGAGGAGACTCGTAATAACACTTATGATAATGATGTGATCTGACCCTTGAGGTGAGAGTTTCGGTTGGAACCTCTTGGTGGCAGCGTCAAGGCCTTACGACTTTAGTTTGGGTATGGATTGGTCATCTACAGTTCATGATCAAATTGACTATTTTAGGAAAAAGGATGCGGTATGTTCGCAGTGTTGGAATGGGGATTTCCTTGGTTGGTGAAAAATGAAACTTAGGCAGTATTGTATAAACTCATGCATAGGAGGGTGCAACAAATCACTCTTGAGTCAGCTAGCCTTACCCTCATGGTAGTGGATGTTTTGAGTTTTTAGTTCCCAATAGTAGTGGCAGAGTACGAGAACATCTTTCTAAGAAGATGTTTCTAGGTTTACCTCCCCAAAGGGGGATGGACTTCTGTATTGTTCAATACCCAAGGATGGAACTGATACCAACATCAGTATATTAGATGGATTTCGTAAATATTCATGAGCCGAGGGTGTAGGTGTAGGACTTGTAGAGGAAGGGCTTAGTAAGACCCGATGTTCAAGGTTATGTGTGGATTACCATAACTTTAACCAAGTGGTCATAGAGTACGAGTATCCACTACCAAAGGGTTGATGAACACATCAATAAGTTGAAAGGGGAAGCCTTTCACAGGGATGGAAAGGTTCCTGAAAGCTTTGTAGTAGTTAAAGAAGAGTTTTATGAGCACCCCAATCTTGATTTTTATAGAGGAGGGAGTCGAGTATGTAGTGTTATGTGATTCATTAGGGACTAAAATTGATTGCATCATGATGAAAAGGCAATAGATAAGTCCTATGGTTTGCGTTAGTTGATACCACATGAATAGAACTACGCAACCCATGATCTTGAGTTGGCAGCGGCAGCCTTTGCATTGAAGATGTGGCGACACTAGCTTATGGAGAAAAATTTACCATCTACTCCAACCATAAGAGTCTCAAGTATATCTTCTCTTAGAAGGATTTGAACTTGAGACAGAGATGATGGATGTAGTTACTCTAGAAATATGATTTCGAAGTATTCTATACTCATGGTAAGGGAAATGTGGAAGCAGATGCTCTCAACAGGAGATCCAGTTCGTAGTTGTTGAAAGAGTAAATAGAGTAGTTTTCCTCGTTACAGTTATCCTTCATGGATAGAGATGATGAATATTACCTATAATCAGTGGTTTTTACACCTCCATTCTTTAAGTGAGTCAGGGAGGCAAAACTCGATGATACCAATTGTGAGTCTTTAAGTGATCAGTTTCCCACAGGGAATACCCTTGATGAATATTCGAAAGGTGGGGAGCACGTCGTTCCTTTCAGAGGGTTCACAATTGTAGCAGTGTATGCCTAGTGTGATGAGATGCACTGGGATATGCATGTGGGTGTCAAGGAGGACACTGGGGATGATGGAATAGGTTGAATATGGTCTTACTTGTTGATATAAAAATTGAGAGCTTGTTTAATCAGTTTCTTGATTTTTCAACACACCATGTCGAGTCCCTATGATTGGAAGAGGTTTCTATTTTCTTCCTTGGGGTTCCAAGAAGGGAGTGAGGAAGGATATCGATGGGATTCATGATGAGTTTATCATGTACTTCCAGGGGACCTGATACCAACTGGGTAATCATTGACCAAATCACTATATCAGTCACTTTTTATCTTTTTAGGAATAGAGTCTCATAGAGAGCTTGGGATGCCTCTACGTGCAGAAGATAGTTTGACTCCATAGAGTCCAATCAATGATAGTCTCAAATTGAGGTGTAGTATTTGCATCCTGGTTGTGGAAGGGATTGAAGGAGGTGTTTCGGATTCAATTGTTCTTGAGCATAGCTTTCCACACGCAGACAGACGACCAAACAAAGTGGAGCATTTAGGTCCTAGAGGACATGCTACATTTTTGCATCCTAGATTTTGGCCATAGTTGGGAGGATCACTTACCTCTGGTGGATTTTTCATAAAACAAAAGCAACCACTCCACCATCAGTATGGCACCATTCAAGGTCTTGTACGGGCGACCCATCAGTTCGCCACTTTTTTGGACAAACCTTGGAGAGTCAGCGCTCATGGGCCCATAGTTGGTGCAAGCTACTACAGAGAAGGTGAAGGTCATCTAAGAGCATATGAAGACTGCACAAAGCCATCAGAAGTCCTATGTTGATAGGCGATGGATACACTTGGATTTAGAGGAGGGAGATAATGTGTTTCTTTGAGTCTCTCCTTGATGTGGGATACAAAGATTTGGTTGGGGTGGAAAGTTATCTCCAAGGTTCATCGAACCATTTCTGATACTGCATAGAGTGGGTGAGGTGGCATACATCTTATCTCTACCTCCATAGTTAGAGCGGGTGCACTCTTCCTTCCACATATTCCAGTTGAAGAGATACATACACAACCCATCAAACGTCATTGATTGGGGAAAGATGGACATTGACTACGGGGCCACTTTTGTAAAGTTTCCAGTAGAGATCAAGGATCAACAGGAGAGGACCCTCCATGGGTGATCAATTCCTCTAATTCACATTCAGTGGCAGCACAAGAATCTCTGGGAGAGCATGTGGGAGTAGGAGGCTCAGGTTCTTGCTCATACCCTAATCTGTTTGGGAATCCTTAGGTTTGGATTTCGGGGACGTAAAGCCTTAAGGTGGGGAGAATGTAATGTCTTGGATTTTACCGGAGTTATTTTTAGAAAATTACAGGGAACATTCTGAGACCAGGCACTGAGACGACGTGCAATTATGAGGCCTGGTGTTCCTAGAATGGTCCGTCGAATTTTTTTAGTTTTAAATAGAGCGCGCAAGTCGTTTTTCATAAAAATTTGAACAACTCTTAAATGGGTGCCTAGATTAGAAATTTGAGGGCACAATTGCGTTCAGGATGGAAGGTTTACCCTAGGAACAACTTAACTTTAGTCAGCGCGGGCCTCTAGTGAGAAAACATGAAAATGGCATAATCGTAAATAAAATTGTTTTATTTTTCAAATCCTTATTACTAATGAACAATGACTCAGATTGAAAATATGAGACCACCATTGAGCTTGTGAGGGTGTTCTTTCTTTAGGAAAAGCCTAACATTGGCCAGTACGGGCCAACTGTGGAAATTAGTTTTTGGGACGTGACCGTAAATAAAATAATAAAATAAAGATTATTTTATTTTAAAATCCTTTAACTCATAAATGGTAACTTGGATTGGAAATCTGAGAGTACTGTTGAAATACTGTAACAGAAACACTATTTCATTTCATAAATTAAATAGCGTAACGACGCGTCGACTCAACGTAATAGAAATGCTGAAATGTGTTTCCTCCATTAATTTGATTAATAGAGATATGATATTAGGCGAGGATCCTGATGTTTTCTCTAAATCCTTGGAGAGAATTCATTGGTGAACGACGAGTGGCGACGAACGAAGAACAATGATTGATCAACGAACAGATTCTGATCAAACGTCGATAAATTGACGAATGATGAATGCAAGATTCACCCTTCATCAGTGATCGATCCAAACCCAAGTAGGGGTTTATATCTAAGTGTTTACCTTTCCCTCATTCTTCCTTTCTAAATGAAGAACGCAAGTCAATTCAATAACAAATTGACCCGTTGTTCGATCGTCTATGCAGGAATAGAATTTTGCATGCAGAGAGTTATGGGAAGTTGGATTCATGTTTTATTTATCCTTCGTTAAACTTATAACAAGGAAAAATCATGCCAACACGAACAAAGGCCATGATCTGTCCTTCGTGTGTTCCTTGTGCATCCTTCTACTCTACCCTTTTTCTTTTGTTCTTTGTGACGTGACGACAATCACAGTTCAAGCAAGACTGCAACGGTGGATCAACCCGGGCATGAGGCCGAGGGAGATAACAGAACTGGGTGAATGACCGTCCACACGGGAGCTAGCGATGGCAGAGGGAGAGCCACGGTGGAGGCCGCGTGTGGTAGGCGACATGCACCAGCGACACACCACGATAGTAGAGGAGGCCCGTGATAGAGTCGCGGGTGACGGTAGTAGGCCGCAACTAGGGTGGACTGCAGCGGGGTGATGAAACATAGTTAGCGGACCGCATGCGGGGAAATGGCCGACCAAGACAATCACGTGACGCGGAGTGGACGCGGCATCTACTGCGTTCGGGCTGGACCGAACCAACCTGCCAGTGCGAGCTAAGACAGAGGGGTAGCCGGGCCGTTGGGCAGCCCAGTTGGATAGAAACCAGCCAGCCAACACGGGCTGGGCTGGAGGAAGGGGACCGAACCACTGGGCAGCCCGGCGGGCTGGATTCTCATCCCAATGGGACGGGTCCATTAGGACCAATGGGCCAAGTTGAACCGGGTCGGGTTGGGTTGGTCCGACTGGGTTGGACCTAGCCCGGACCCAACTGACCCCTTTTTACTAAAAGACTCATAACTTTCAAACCGTACATCCGATTGATGAGCCGTTTATGGAGTTGGGACCCTCACGATGAGGTGGTCCTTTTGGTATAAACTAAGTGGACTTTTGTAGAATTTGAGATATAACCAATGTCTTGAGGAGTAGACTCTCCTGGAATCAAACACACTACGAGCGGGAATCTTGCGGCTGACTGTGACGATTAGGAAGTGACAAGCGGACCTCGGTGGCCCCACATACCTCAGTGACGAGCAGACCTTAGTGTCATAGCAAGCCTCAGTGACGAGCGGACCTCAATGGCCTAGCATGCCTCAATGACAAGCGGACCCCAGTGGCCCACTAGGCCTCAATGACGAGCGGACCTTAGTGGCCCAGATGACCTCAATGACGAGCAGACCTCAGTGGCCTAGCAGACCTCAGTGACTCATCAGTGATGAGTCCCTCAGCAGTACAAGATGTTTATCATTATGAATGATAGTCTTGATTTCTATATTTTACACTACGGGAAAAGTGGTTTTTTGCGACGGGTCAATTGTGACGGGAATATTTACTGTCGCAAAAGGTCCGACGAAATACGTATTTGCGACGAGAGTCTTTTCCCATCGCAAATAGTAGGTTAATTGCGACGGGAATAGGAAACCCGTCGCAATAGGTTTGGCGCGGTTTGCGCGCCAAAACGCGGGAAGGGTATTTGCAACAGGGATGCGTCCCCGTCGCAAAAGCCCGGCGGTGGTAAATACCATTTGCGACGGACAAAACTGCCCGTGCAAATAGTATGTCGGCAGGTGTGTATTTGCGACGGGCCCCGTCGCAAATACCCTTTAACCGCCGACTGTAATTAATGCGGGTGAGAGTATTTGCGACGAACCCCGTCACAAAAGCCCGGTGACGGTAAATACCATTTGTGACGGGCAAAGCCGCCCGTCGCAAATGGTATGTCGGCAGGTGTGTATTTGCGACGGGACCCGTCGCAAATACCCTTTTAACCGTTGACTGTAATTAATACGGGCGATGATATTTGTGACGGGCCCCGTCGCAAATACCACCATTTGCGACGGGTTTCCCGTCGCAACTAACCCCATCAGAACTAATCTAACCTATATATACCCCCACTCGTTTTTTTTCAAATCACTCAGATCTTCCTCTCCCTCTCTCTTCATTCTCCAGTTTTAAGGAAAAAATTTCTTTGAGTTAATTTTTTTTATACGAGAGCAATTGGAAGGCGCCAATACCTTTAGAATATCAAAGTTTAAGGTATTTATTTTTTATATTTTTTATTTTTATATTGATTTTAATTGTTGTTTATTAGTTGTAATTAAATTAGATTTAAATTGATTTTTATTTATATTTATTTTTTGTAAGAAATTGATATTGTTAATGATAATTATAAATAATTAGTATTAACTTGCAATAATTAGATATTATTATAGATATTTAGCGGAATTTAGTCATAATTAGATATAATTAGGGATAATTATGAGTAATTAGTAATAATTAGATATAATTAGTAATAATTAGATATAATTAGTAATAATTAAATATAATTAGTCAGAATAAGTAATAATTCGGTATAATTAGTAATAATTCGGTATAATTAGTAATAATTCGGTATAATTAGTAATAATTGGTAATAATTAGTAATAATTGGTAATAATTAGTAATAATTGGTAATAATTAATAATAATTGGTAATAATTAGTAATAATTGGTAATAATTAGTAATAATTGGTAATGATTAGTCATAATTGGTAATAATTAGTCATAATTAGATATAATTAGTAATAATTAGTAATAATTAGATATAATTAGATATAATTAGATATAATGAGATATAATTAGATATAATTAGATATAATTAGATATAATTAGATATAATTAGATATAATTAGTAATAATTAGATATAATTAGTAATAATTAGATATAATTAGTAATAATTAGATATAATTACTAATAATTAGTAATAATTAAATATAATTAGTAATAATTAGATATAATTAGTAATAATTAGTCATAATTAGATATAATTAGATATAATTAGATATAATTAGATATAATTAGATATAATTAGATATAATTAGTAATAATTCGGTATAATTAGTAATAATTCGGTATAATTAGTAATAATTCGAAATAATTAGTAATAATTCGGTATAATTAGTAATAATTGGTAATAATTGATAATAATTGGTAATAATTGGTAATAATTGGTAATAATTAGTCATAATTAGTAATAATTAGATATAATTAATAATAATTAGTAATAATTAGATATAATTAGATATAATTAGTAATAATTAGATATAATTAGATATAATTAGATATAATTAGATTTAATTAGTAATAATTAGATATAATTAGATATAATTAGATATAATTAGTAATAATTAGTAATAATTAGATATAATTAGTAATAATTAGATATAATTTGTAATAATTAGATATAATTAGTAATAATTAGTAATAATTTGATATAATTGGTAATAATTAGTAATAATTAGTAATAATTAGATATAATTAGATATAATTAGATATAATTAGATATAATTAGATATAATTAGTAATAATTAGTAATAATTAGTAATAATTAGTAATAATTAGTAATAATTAGTAATAATTAGTAATAATTAGTAATAATTAGTAATAATTAGTAATAATTAGTAATAATTAGATATAATTAGTAATAATTAGGTATAATTAGTAATACTTAGTAATAATTAGTAATAATTAGATATAATTAGATATAATTAGATATAATTAGATATAATTAGATATAATTAGATATAATTAGATATAATTAGATATAATATGATATAATTAGATATAATTAAATATAATTAGATATAATTAGATATAATTAGATATAATTAGATATAATTAGATATAATTAGATATAAAGATGTATTTAGATATAATTAGATATAATTTGATATAATTTGATATAATTTGATATAATTAGATATGCTTGGTTGATCACCTTGCAAGTAGCATTGCAATAGGACAATCCAAGTCATGCCCTTCTCATCTATAAGAATTATCTCACATGACCCTTTATATAGACCATTCTTCCTTGAAAATTTAAGGGAAAGATATTGATGTACCCTCAAATTTTTTAGGAAGAATGATCTATGTAAAGGGAGCGAGATGATTCTTAGAGATGAGAATGAGATTACTTTGGTCGTCCTATTGCAACACTACTTGCGAGGTGATCAACCATGTAAGGACAATTATAGAGTTTACATTGGACATGGCTGACACAAACTTTTTATTGCGCATGACCTGACAATTGGCGACCCTTTGAGATTTGAACATGTTAAGAATAGAGCAAAGCCTATTGCGAAGATTGATAATTTTAATATTTTATAAATTTTTTATTATTTTAATAATATTAATATTGTTTTTTCATAAATATTGATAATATTTTTTTTATTAGTAATAATTAGTAAACGAAAACTGCTTGGATAATGAATGGAAAATTTGTAATCATCTCCACAACGATGATTACCAAATTTCCTTTCATTATTTAAGCCGTTTTCATTTTGCTAAGTATTGCTAAGTATTGCTAAATTAGTAATAAATTGTAATAATTAGTAATAAATTGTAATAATTAGTAATAAATTGTAATAATTAGTAATAAATTGTAATAATTAGTAATAATTAGTAATAATTAGTAATAATTAGTAATAATTTGTAATAATTAGAAATAATTAGGAATAATTAGCAATAATTAGAAATAATTAGAAACAATTATCCATAATTAGGAATAATTAGTAATAATTAGTAATAAATTGTAATAAATTGTAATAAATTGTAATAATTAGTAATAATTAGTAATAAATTGTAATAATTAGTAATAATTAGTAATAATTAGTAATAATTTGTAATAATTAGCAATAATTAGGAATAATTAGCAATAATTAGGAATAATTAGCAATAATTAGAAATAGTTAGCAATAATTATGAATACTTAGAAATAATTAGGAATAATTAGCAATAATTAGGAATAATTAGAAATAATTAGGAATAATTAGGAATAATTACCAATAATTAGGAATAATTAGCAATAATTAAGAATAATTAGCAATAAATTGTAATAATTAGCAATAAATTGTAATAATTAGCAATAAATTGTAATAATTAGCAATAAATTGTAATAATTAGCAATAAATTGTAATAATTAGCAATAATTTGTAATAATTAGCAATATAAAGGAATAAATAGGAATAATTAGTAATAATTAGTAATAATTAGTTAGGAACAGTTAGGAAGAAATTTTAATAAATTTTAATAAATTTTAAGAACTTAGCACAATTTCCAGTGGATTGATGACACTCCTTTTGCTTGATGAATTCTCTCCTTTCAACTCTCACCTACTCAAAAAATTATGAAAAATGTGCTTCTACATAGACATATTCAATCTTGTATGCATGATATTGGATATGCATTCGTAGGATCATATTTTTTATGATGTTTTCACGTGGTGACAGTTGGAAGAAGACGATTCATCGACAAAAAGGGGGCTCTTTTTTCTGACAGCTCATTTACTTGCATCTTTCTCACACTGAAATCACAATGAAGAATCTGGTTGGAGGTACACATATTCATTCTCGTGCATACAAGAATGAATATGCATACCCCATACTAGATTCTTCATTGTGATTTCAGTGTGAGAAAAATGCAAGTAAATGAGCCGTCAGACAAAAGAGTAGTCATCAATCCACTAGAAATTGTGTTGCCCTTAATTAATGGTAATTATTAAGTATTAGTTGTAATTATTTATCTTCTTTTTTCAGATAGTGTTTTTATAATTTCAAATTATTCAAAAACAGTGATGATTTTATATTTTATGTAGAAAAATATGGAATAAGGAAGTCGACATCAATCATTATTAGATGATCACACTTGGATAAATCAATGCAGAAATCTAAATGGTTTTGGTTTAAATCCTGTATATATTGAGAGTGTTGAAGCTTTCTTAGAATTTGCATCATCAAAACTAGAATATGTTTCAGAAGGCACAATTACGTGTCCTTGTAAAAAATGTGCTCTGAGAACGTTTGATACTGTTGATAAGGTTGGGGGACATCTCTTGCGGTTTGGTTTTCAACCAGATTATGTTTTTTTAATATCAACACGGTGAAAAAAGTTCTAGAGAATATCCTAATAACTTAATTATAGATACATCATGGTTTCAAAATTTAGTACATGATGTTGCAGGTCCATATGTGCAAAAAACTGAAACTCATGATGATATTGATTTAACTCCTGAGTTGGAACCATCTGAATTTTATGAGTTGTTGAGGTCTGCTGAGGATGCATTATATCCTGGTTGCAAGATAATCAAATTAGAAGCGGTTGAAAAATTTATTGCTATTAAATCAGATAATTCAATGTCAAAAAACTGTTTTGATCAGATATTTTCTTTGGTTAAAACACTGTTACCTAAAGGAAATGTGTTTCCTGCAAATTACTATGAGAGAAAGAGGCTGGTTCGTAATCTAGGCCTTAGTTATCAGAAGATTCATGCATGTCCAAATGATTACATCTTATATTCTGGTGAAAATGATTCATTGGATAGTTGTCCCACATGTGGAAAATAGAGGTATAAAGAAGCTCAACCAGGGAATTCTAGATCGATTCCAGTAAAATATTTGAGATATTTCCCCCTTACACCTAGGTTTCAGCATTTATTTATGTCTCAGAACACAACGTCAATGATTTTATGGCACAAAACCAAGATTTCAACTGATAAAAGATTGAATCATCCATCTGATGGTGATTCATGGAAATATTTTGACCTTCTTCATCTTTCTTTTGCTATAGAATCCCAAAATGTGCGATTGGCTCTTTCTACTGACGGTTTCTGTTCATTTGGTTCTTATAGTAGTCAGTTTTCATGTTGTCATGTCTTTATAACTCCATAAAATTTGCCTCCATGGATTTTGATGAAGGATCCTTATATCTTTTTGACTCTATTAATCCCAAGACATCCGAAAAAGAATATTGATGTTTATTTGAAACCATTGATTGATGAGTTAAATGCATTGTGGAGTGATGGTGTTAATACATATGATGTTGCTACGAAACAAAATTTCATATTAAAAGCTGCATTGATATGGACAATTAGTGACTTTCTGGCATATGGCATGTTATCTGGTTGGAGTACACATAGTCCAAAATCATGTCCTTATTGTATACAACAAAGCCTTTATGCTTGTTAATGGAAAAAACCTTGATATTTTGATTGTCACCATATATTTTTTCCAACCGATCATCCTTTTCAGAGGAATAGATCTCATTTCAGAAAAGGTATAATTGAAAGGGATGAAACTCCAAAGATGATCTCGGGTACAGAGTTAAAATCAGTTGTATTTTCATTACCTCCCATCACATTTGGACCAATAATAAAGTAACAGAAAATTAATGGCTTTGGGAAAGAACATAATTGGATAAAATAGATCATTTTTTGGGATCTTCTGTATTGGTCTGATTTGTTGGTCTTCCACATGTTGGATGTTATGCATATTGAGAAGAACTATTTTGATAATTTATTTCATACAGTTTTGGATACACCAGGTAAGACCAAATATGTAAAGGCACAATTAGATCTTGCCCAAATTTGTAGGTGACCAGAACTTAAACTATTTGAAAATGTTAGATCATAGAGGTTAATGAATCCAAAATCAGCTTATACACTATCCAAAGAGATTAGATTATTATTTTGTTAGTGGATTGCAGATTTGAGACTTCCAAATGGCTATGCTTCCAATTTGGGCATATGTGTTAAGAATGGTTATATTACTAGATTAAAAAGTCATGATTGTCATGTTATAATGGAAAGACTAATGCAGATTAGATTCAGAGGTTTGTTGAATTCTATGATTTGGGATTCGATAACAGACATATCATATTTTTTTGAGACATTTGTGCAGTGACAACAGACTATGATGCGCTAAGAAAACTGGAACAAGATGTTGCTGTAATTATATGTAAACTGGAAAAAATCTTTCCGTCATCTTTCTTTAACTCAATGGAACATTTGATATTAATTTTACCACATGAAGCTAAATGTGGAGGTCCATTACAGTTTCGATGGATGCACCCATTCGAGAGATGCATATAGAAATTGAAGAAAAAAGTACATAACAAAGTATCAGTTGAAGGCTCAATTGCTGAAGCTTATTTGCAAGAGGAAATTTCTTTTTTATGCTCTCATTATTTTAAATCTCAATATCCCTCAAACACAATCGCATGGGATGAAAATAGGGGAATGTTAATGATGAAATGGAAAATCAATTAACAGTTTTTAATCATCCAAATCTTGGTTTCGGTGTAGTTTATGAACGATGGCTTTCAGATGATGAACATCACATAGCTCATACATATGTTCTGCTCAACTGTGAAGAAATGAAATCATTTGTCTTATGAGTGCTTCTATCACTTATTCTATAATTTATGTTACATTATTTAAACTTATTTTATTTGTAGGTTATATGATAATCATATCAAGAAACAACTTCCACAAATTATAGCAGCTACTCTTGAAGAACACAAACAAAAAAAATTTCTCAATGGTTTCAAAAACTGGTAACATAAATTATTTATAGTTTAATATCAATTCCGTTTATTATTTATTATATTGATAATTGTTTTACAAATTTTCAGGTGTCTCAATATGCTGATAAAATTTATAAGCGACTGTGTATATTGAGTAACCCACCATCCAAAATGGTTAAATCTTATAATACATATGTGGTGAATGGTTTTCAATTTCATACACATGCATATAGGGAATAAAAAAAAATGAACAGTAGAGTTTTCTTGATAGGATCACATCACAGAGAAACTAAATTTGAATTTTATGGCATTTTGGATGAAATTTTTGATCTATGTTATCTAGGACAGAATTACATAACAATGTTTAAATGTTGGTGGTTGGATACTGAGAGAGGATTGCGTATTCATCTGACTCATAGAATCATCGATATTAAATATAAAAGTCTTATTATAGTAAATGAACCATTTTTACTGGCTCAACAGGCACATCAAATTTATTATGCAAATTACTGTGCCACTTCAAGAGACTTGAGCAATTGGTGGAGCATAATAAAAATGAAATCTCGAGAAAATCAGTTTACTCAAACTGAATGTGGTTCCACTGAAGTGGAAGGAATTGAAATTTTTCAAAAGACTACTCAAAATCCTTTCAAGAGACTGCTCAAAATCCATCTGATTCACAAAGAGACATGAATATCGATGATGACACCCCACAATTAAGGATCGATGGTGATGAAGATGTTAATGATGTTACAAATGAATTTGAAATGACAAGAGATGTTGAAACTGAAACTCATATGGATATTGATGATGATGAGGAGGAAGATAAAGACATTGACATTGATAGCTATGGAGAAGAGGATGAAGATGAACATTGACACAGTTAAATGCTGGTTATAATCATAACTTATATATATCTATATATAATAGTTATTTTTAACTATCTGCTAACAACAATCATTTTGTGTTTCAGATGGACCCTGATATATATTGTGAGTTGTAGGAGGATGACCTACCATTGGATGAGGGAGATTTTGGATCATCTGACCCTCAACCTACTGGCAGTTCAGGGGGTACGCGGAGGGGGCGTGGTCTTTCACGATTGATGATTCCTGACCCTATCCCCGAGAGATGTCCACATCTTGGTTTCGATCCACACACACAGAGGTATGGTAACCTGTATATTTTAGTTATATTTCATTAATTTATTTATATATATACTAATTGTTTTATTATTTATTCATTTTTCACAGTTTTGTGCATGTAGCTATTGGACAAGGGAGTGCTATCTTGCGCAATTATTTTTCTCAGCCATGGATCACATGGGAACAGATTCCCATTGATGTGAGATGTGACATGTTCCATCATTGGATGGTACGTAAATAAATAATATTTATTTTGAAATTTATTTTATTAATAAATTGATATTATAAATTATTTGTAGGGTTTATGGTATCTTATCGATGATAGTATGCATGACGCTATCCACGCGACATGGCAGGTTTCTATGTGTGACCGTTTCCGTCAGTTTTTGCACAATTTGAGAAGGAAAACCATTAAGAAAGCAGGAGTGATAGAATTTGATGAGTCGTGTAGAGATCACCCACCAGAGTACATTTCATCTCACGTTTTGGATAGATTATGTTTACACTGGTTGGGTGGTGGATTTTAGAGGATATATTCAGTGGGACGACAAAACTGGGGGAGACATGAGGTGACGCATTGAGCTGGTAGCCGTACATTCAGTTCGCATAGAGAGCATCTGGTAAGTATATTTTTTAAATATTTTATATAACTTTAAATATAAATAGTTTATTTTATATTTCTGTAGGCAGTTCGAGCATCCCAATATTACGGAGTTTGACATTTATCGGAGGATGTACATTGATCCAGCCACTGGAGAGATTAGAGGTGATTTCTAGCGTCAGATTGTGGTTAGTATTATTTTTTTCAGTTTGACAATTAACTGCATATAATATTTTCACAATTTTAATTTTAAATTGGAATTGAAGGAGTCATATGAGGCTGCGACCTCTCAAACATAGGCTGAGGGTTAGGACGAGACGACTGAGTAGACCGGTGCTCACTATTTCGATGAGGCGGCATGGATGCAGGTGACTCAGTATGGATTTGAGAAGGGCCGAGTATTTGGTATCAGATCTCATTTGACTCCTGGTACTTATTATGGTACTACTGCGATGTCGGTGTCCAGCTTGAGAGGAGCTCGTGGAGAGACATCATCTTCTGGCTCACAGTATCAGAAGTAGTGGTGAACTCATGCTGAGCTTATAGAGACTTTGCAGAAGTAGCATGAAGAGATGTGTCGGCGGCAGCAGCAGCAGGAGCAACATCATGAGGAGGAGCTGCGTTGATTGGAGCAGTGACGACACCAGGAGTATCATGAGCATATGGAGTACATGCACCGTCTGACTCGTAGTTTAGGGTTAGAGTTTCCTCCACCTCCTCCAGATGACCCCCAGTGATTTTTTTTATGTTAAAAACATTTGAATTCAAGTTTTGTAATAATATGAACTATTTACAGTTTCTGTATTTTATATTGGTGGAAATATTGCATAATTTAATTTTTTTTAATATTTTAATATTTATTATTAGTATTATATTTTTTAATAATTGTTTATTTTACTAATAATAATAATATTTTATGATTTTTTTATATTTTTTTGAAAATATTGAAACTTTTAATAATTTTTTATTATTTTATTATTTTAATAATATTAATATTAATTTTTTATTAATCATAATTTTATTAAATATATTTTTTTAGTATTATATTTTTTAATTTTTGTTTATTTTACCAATAATAATAATATTTTTTATTTTTTTATTTTTTTTATAATAATAATATAATTTTTTCATTAATCATAATTTTATTTTTTTAATTATTTTTAGTATTTGCGACAGGGTATTTTGCAACGGGGCCCCTTTGCAAATAAGTGAAATATATTTTTTTAAGATTAGTATTTGCGATAGGACAACGGGCCCGTCGCAAAAGGTTTATGGGTATATAATGTATATAATCGGAAGGCTATTTGCAACAGGTAAGTTCCCCATCGCAAAAACTAATTGTGACGGGCCCATCGCAAAAGGTTTTTGGGTATATAATGTATATAATTAGGAGGTTTTTTGCGATGGGTAAAATTCTCATCGCAATAGATATTTTTTGCGATGGACCTGTCGCAAAAAAATATCTGTTGCGATGCCATTTTCTGCAACGGGCTATTTGCGACGGGGGCCCATCACAAAAGGCTATTTGCGACAGGATCCCGTCGCAAATAGCCTGTTGCAAAAAATGGGAATTTTAATAGTGTTATATTATATCTCTGTGAGCTGTACACTACTTTGTGTGTACTTTTCTTTTTGGTCTTTTCTTTGTGGCTTGGGGTCCCTAATGAGTATTGTGTTACTCACCCCTGAACGGGGTTCTCCCACACATGTTGTGTATTGTGCATATGATCGACATTTTGAAAGAGACCTTGGTGGTCCAGGACCAGGTGATGCTTAGTGAGATCAGACAGGCAATGCATACTCCTATGGATTCAGGTAGCTACTCTTCACCTACCCTTTAGGTTGAGTTTTCTACAGACGGGTTTCCAGAGACTTTTTTACCCTCTTGTTTACAACTTGTCTTTTATTGGGCTTGTATTCTAGTCCCTTTACTTTTAGATTGTATTGTTTACTCTCAGTGGTTGTCTTAGCAGCATGCATGTCTTTTGTTTTAGCATTGTGGGATGGGGTTGTGAGTGTGCGTGTGTATAGGTACTTGGAAAATGCCTCCCACTTGCAGGATAATTCCTTCAGTGCTAGTCGCCTGCCCCTAGCCTTTGGGAGGCAGGCTTGGGGTAGTCACATCACAGGCTCCAGGGGATGGGATGTGACAGAGTGGCATTAGAAGTGGTCGGTTCTACCTTAAGAACCCAGAGTCTATGAGTTTGGTTTGGGGCAACAATGATAAGTGTTTCGAGTTTGGATTTCAAGATAGGGAATCCAGTATTGGTGTGGCGGTCGATGTATCCATACACCTAGAGCCTAAATTTTTCTTTTTGACTCGGTACATGAAAACACTAGTTACAGGAAAAAATGATGGTACATGCATCGTATAGGATTGGGTTGAGTTTTCCATGTACTTCTTGAGTCATCTCACCAGGTATAGCCCGAATGGCCTGAAGGCCTTCTTTTTTATTTTATTATAGATAATCCCCCTTTTAAGGGTTTAAGGGGAACCTGTACATGACCCGTAGGCCCAAGGCACAAGGCCCGACATGACCTGTAATACATGACCTGAAGGCCCAGAGGCATACCATGCCCAATACATGACCCGTAGGCCCAGCCCACTAGAACTACCCCTCCCCAGCTTCTACAACATTGATTGCCTTTATCTACCCACCTACATTACTGATCGGCTAGCATTGCCCCGTACAAAGCTGCACGGTGCCTGGTCCCAATGGCAGTTTCCATACCCTCTCATTCTTCCAATCTGGTTAACTCTGCTTATGGTGACTGCTACTGGTGCTCTGATCCTCATTTGGGGCCTGCTCTGTGTGAACTGGGCTACTTCATGGTCTTCAATGGCCTGAAGGCCCTATGGCCCGAAGGCCTTTGATGTCCCTAAGGCCCTAAGACCCGTAGGCCCAAACCGGTGGCCCGAAAGCCCAAATCAGGTGAATAGTCCGGCTGCTACAGTACTGAACAGTGCCTGCTACAGTACTACTACAGTACCCCCTGGAAATTCGCCTCCACCCGGTTTTGAACCTGGGTCTCTTGGATGCCAAGAAGGAGCCCTTACCACTTGGGTATGGGCTCGTTGGCTCACCAGGTATACTCTATTGATTGCGGTACATCTTGTTTTGTTTCAAGATGCTTCCACATAGATAGCTAGTTAGGATTCCACCGTGTGATCATGAGGATGATCTACGGGGTGATGAGATCGGTATAGGGGTTCATACCAGAGACAATACCATTGGGTGGTGTACCAGCTATAACGCCACCTATGGAGTAGCATATGGTACTCATAGTAACAATGGTTGGGATGTGTGGGCTGAGCGTAATTCATGAGTTTCAGTGATAGATACCCCTCAAGTTCTGATACGAGACCGGCTCACAGGAGGATAAGGGTTGGCTTGAGGTGGTGACTGAGTTTTCCACCTAGTCAGGACACCATTTGATCAGATGGAGGTCCTAGAAGTTATCCTTCTATGTGGATTAGCAGGACGATAGTAGGGTTTAGATTACCTGATCTTATGATGAGGTGACTCTTTCATAGACAAATCTTGAGAACCTTTCTCAGAGAAGGGGGATCTCTCCATAAAATATAAGGGCTATGCATGCCCAAGAGCTTCTACAACTCCATTAAGATGACATGATGGTATATGAGTATTCATTGAGGCATACAGACCTTTCCGGAAAATTGATGAATATGATACGAACAGTGCTTCAGGGATCAGACCTATGAATGAGGTGTGTTAAGGAAATCCGAGCCAACACTATTTATATGTGCATTACTACTTATGCTAGGGTGATAGAGATAACCTTTTGTGGTTGAAAGTCCTTTAGCTAAGAAAATACAGCCAGTGGATGTTGGCAGTGGGCAAGTAGGAAGCTGACATCAGTCATAGAGACTTGGACGTGTGAGACGTTCTGAGAAGAGGTCCCAAGATAGGGGATCTATAGCTCAGGGTTCATAGGGTGAGTCCAGTAGACCTAGGAAGAGTTAATGGATTTCAAAAGATGGTAGGGGATATATTTCTAGAGATTGTCCAGCTCATCATGCTGATGGTGAAGTGGTGGATGGGACACCAGGGAATAGATAATGATAGGAACAAATGAATCAGCAGGGAATCAGACGTGACAGAGGAGTTTGGAGAGGAACATGAGGTGGTATACATTTCGATATGTTAAAACCACCACCCTAATGTGGTCCACACTAGGCTTAGGGAGGTAGAGGAAAGGGGAAGGGATTAGCTGCACACAGTCAAGGAATATGACCCAAGGTATCCAGGAATGATTTTTGGTAAATTCTGTGTTTACTCTTAGTCATCATATTAATAGAAACAGGTGATAATAATTCCTTATTGTCATGAATCTTGTTCAATACTTGGAGTTTCCAGTTAATCTGTTGACTTGACCATTATTTCTAGAGATACCTGTGGGAGGAGACTCGATAATAACACTTATGATAATAGTGTGATCTGACCCTTGAGGATGGAGTTTTAGTTGGAACCTCTTAGTTGTAGTGTCAAGGACTTACACATTAGTTTGGGATTGGACTGGTCATCCACAGTTCATGATCAGATTGACTGTTTTAGGCAAAAGGATGTGGTATGTCTGCAACATAGGATTGGGGTTTTCCTTGGTCTATGAAAAGGGAAACCCAGGTATCATAGGATAAACTTATGCATAGGAGGGTGAAAAAAATCACTCTTGAGTTGGATGACCTTACCCTCATGGTAGTTGATGTTTTGAGTTTTTAGTTCCCAATATAGTGGAGGAGTATGAGAACTTCTTTCCAAAAAGATATTTCCTGGTTTACCTGCCCACAGGGGGGTGTACTTTTTGCATCGTTCTACACCCCAAGATGGCATTGATATCAACATCAATATATCATATGGCTTTCATAGAGCTTCACGAGCTGAGGGTGTAGGTTGTGGAATTGTAGATGAAGGGCTTAGTATGACCCAATGTTAAAGGTTATATGTGTATTACTAACACTTTAACCAAGTTACTGTATAGTATAAGTATCCACTACCAAAGGGTCAATGAACAAATCGATCAGTTGAAAGGGGCAACCTTTCACAGGGATGGAAAGGTGCCCGCATGCTTTGTAGTAGTTAAGGCAGAGTTTGATGAGCACCCTGATCTTGAGTTTTCCAGAGGAGGGAGTCGAGTACGCAGTGTTATGTGATGCATCAGGGACTGGAATTTATTTTGTCCTAATGAAAAGGAAAGAGTTAATTTCCTATGGTTTGCGTTAGTTGAGACCACACAACCATAACTACGTGACCCATGATATTGATTTGGCAGCAGTAACCTTCCCATTGAAGATGTGGTGACACTACCTTATGGGTGAACAATTTACCATCTAATCTAACCATAAGAGTCTCAAGAAGATACTCTTAACCTACCCTTCAGGTAGTGTTTTCTATGGATGGGTTTCCATAGACTTTTGTTATAACAACCCTTATTTTTATTACACACTTAAACCTGATTTATTACATAAAATATTCACTTGATAAAACATAGAAGATCGAGAGGTATAGTGTCTTTGGGGCTTAGGAACATTACATAACAGCTTAGAACATTAAACACACAACATATTTATTGAAAACTTACTTTACATGACCACTACATTCCCTCATACTTAGCATTTCATGTGATAACCTAATGACATTTATAAGAAAAGGGTGATCTATAAAGCCCAGTAAGGGAATAAACATGGAATAACATGAGGAATACAATACATGTTAGACAATAGGAATATCAATTGAGAACAAGAGAAACATTAACATAAAGTCATGATAAATCATTATAATCATAACATGGAAATGTGGCAACAACACTTAACATGGAATTAGCATGAGCCACAACCCATTGAACATGGAGCATGAGTAAACCCTCATTGAACACGAAGAATGAGTAAAACCTTGTTTCACTTGAATTATAATGATTCAAAACCCATTTCACAAGACATATCATGATACTATACTTTACCCAATGCATTGGAGTGCTATCAATGCGCACCCTTCTTAAACATTTCATTTCATGCATAAGTGTGCCACATGAATCATACAACATGGAATCAATCATCATAATTTATTCCAAGATAAAGGGATTTGGAATACATACATGAATCTTTATAATAAATAAGTAAATGTTTATAAAGTTGAATACCCTTGATAGAGAAATGGGTGTGGTATTCACTACACAATGACATTGACTTGGAAAATCATAGTGCAATTTCGGCAGCATAACAACGTGAAATAAGAACTCATAAAAATGGTTGATGAGAGAGAAAGGGTTGTCTCATCATATTTACATGAAATGGATAGTAATGGGGTCATATAGATACATGTACCAACAAACTTAATGGAATTTATATGCATAATTCAAAAGAATTACTTGGATATAAAAGAGGAGAGATAAATCCCTCGAGGAATTTTGGCATGGTAACGGGTGTATATGGGAGGAATTAATGAGAGAGAAAGGGGTATCCCACAATCCAGAAATAAATAGGACAGTATGGGGGAGGTGTGAAATCATACCCCAACATTTGTAATTGAAAACAAAAGTGATAACAACTTAAAGAAAATTGGACAAAATGAGAAAGGAAGAAATCCCTTACTTGGAAGTGCGATCCCAAAGGCTTGGGAGAGGCTTGAGAGAGGCTTATTAGGAGATTGGGGAACATTGGGAGGATTATAGAGAGAGGAGGTCAGGTGTTAGTCTAACTAAAACGACTTTGAGTGAAGAGGAAGTGGGAGCTTGGGTGGGTTTATATAGGAAAGGAGAGGGAATTCTTTATTATTTAGGTTTGGGACACCTCACATTAAACTAATCAAAACCACAAACCAGCCCATGGTTTTTTCCAAAGGGGAGTGGAAAAAAATATTTTATAATACCAATGTCCAAACTTCTTAAAATAATAGGGTTGATTATGTGGAGGTGAGTCACACTCTCAAGGAAAACAATTTAGAAAGACAAAATATTTTATAAGCCTTGAAGGGTCTACTAAAGCTTTGTAAAATAAATCAAACAAACCAAAAATCACATTATTTTAATTGTAAAACATATATTGGCCTAACATAATGTTTCTATTATTTTATTACATCACTATTGGGTCATTATGATGTCATAAAACACATTATATATTTAAACGATATTTAATTTTTACCCAAAAATTCGACTGTCTTAGAAAATTATGAAAAATTCACCGTTGGATAATTTCGACATCCTGATTCCAAAAATAATATTCATTTTATCTAAATAATTTTATAAATATTTTAATTTTTACTTTTAAAATAAAAACTGACATTTACCTAAAATTCATGGGTTTTGACAAAACAACTTTCAAACCTTAATAAAAATTAAAATTGCATTCATAAAATTATATGAAAATTTATATTTAATAAAAATTAATTATAATAATATTTTATTAAAATATTATTTAATTAAAAAATCCATTAATTCATCAAAATAGATTTCTTAGTTGAATATTAACTAAAAATACTATTTGTTCTTTAAAAACTATTTACAAAGTAACAATAATAAAATGAATGCACATTAATTATAAAAAAATAATTCACATAGTCATAGTGCTAGGGTATTGTTACAGAACCCATTATAACACCTTTATAATACCGAAGGGTAAGGTGTGCGATGGTGATAGACTCTTGGGGTGGCTCAGATAACATCGCTCGGGTGGTAATCTCTATTAACTTCCACTTATCCCATAGTCGGTTCCGCTCATACTTAATGTGTTCAAGATCAAATTGGGCTTGGTAAAGAGCGAATCCCAATGACGCCACCTCCTTTCCGAGTTCCAAAAAATGGGATTCGTACGGGGCAAGTCTACTGGATGAGGCCATCACTTCCTTTGTCTGAGTAAATTGGATTTGTGAAAGACCTATATTTATACTAATCATGTGATCACTGTTCAATGACTATATTAGCAATGGTCACAATTCATAATGGCATTTTAAAATCCAAAAACATAAAACCAATGAAGTTCACATTTTATATAACTATAATAAGACATTTAATTAGATCAAGAGGAATTTTCATTAATAAAAGTTTGGTTCGTTACAATCTTCCCCCCTTAATAAATTTTTCCCTCAAGATTTCCTTTTCCCACTCTAAAAAAATGTGGGTAACTCTGCTTCATCACTTCCTCCGATTCCCATGTCGCTTCTTAAAACTTTTGTTTTTTCCACAACACCTTAACGAGGGTCATTGTCTTATTTCGTATAACTTTTTCTCTACGATCTAAGATCTTCACTGGTTTCTCCTCGTAAGAAAGATCATCCTATAGTTGTACTACCTATAAAGAGAGTACATGTGAAGGGTCTGGTATGTACTTATTTAAGAGGGATACATGAAAGACATCATGTACTTTGGCCATGGTAGGTGGAAGTGCTTGTCGATAGGCCACAACCCCAACATGATCAAGAATCTGGAAGGGGCCGATGTACCTAGGACTTCACTTTCCTTTCTTTCCAAACCTCATGACTTTATTCCATGTAGATATGTGTAGAAATATCATGTCTTCAACTTTAAACTCAAGGTCTCGTCAACAGTTATCAGTATAACACTTCTGTCGACTCTGGGCTGCCTTGATATGCTTCTGAATGGTTTTCACCTTCTCCACCATTTCTTCAACCATTTCTGGTCCTAGAAGCTTACGTTCACCGACTTCATCCCAACATGATGGTGTTATGCACCTCTTCCCATACAGGGATTCATAAGGTTCCATTCGGATGCTTGAGTGGAAACTGTTATTGTAGGAGAATTCAACCAGTGGAAGATGTTGGTCCCACCCTCATTTGAAGTCTATAGAACATGATCTTAACATATCCTCTAGTGTCTGAATAGTTCACTCAGATTGGCCATCCGTTTAAGGACGACAGGCTGTACTGAAGTGTAGTTTAGTATCCAGAGCATGTTGAATACTCTTCTAAAACTTAGAGGTGAATCTTGGATCTCTATTGGATACAATATATAGTGGTACTCCATGCACCCTTATCACTTCCCTGATATATATATGTGCTAGCTGATCCAATGAGAAATCCTCCCGAATTGCAATGAAGTGTGAAGACTTTGTGAGATTATCCACAACAACCCAGATTGCATTGTTGCCTTTGGATGTCTTCGGAAGTCCGGTGAAAAAGTCCATGGTGATGTTCTCCCATTTCCATGCTGGTATGGGCAATGGTTGCATCATCCCCTTAGACTTCTGCCTCTCTTCCTTCAATTGATAACACAACAAGTACTTTTATGTATACTCAGCGATCTCATTCTTCATATTATCCCACCAATAATGCTCTTATATATCTTGACACATCTTTGTGTTTCCTGGGTGAATAGAGAAATTTAAACTATGCACATAATCCAAAAGTTCCTTCTTCAACTCCAGACTTGATGGAACACATAGTATTTTCCCAAATCTCACAATTCCTTATTCATTAACATTGAACTCTAAGGATTTCCATTTTCTAGTAGCTTCCACTCTCTTCTGAATTCCCACATCATCCTTTTGATCATTATTTAACCTTTCTAAAAGAGACGTTTGAGCAATCATTTGTGAAAGGATTGATTATGTTCCCTTTTTTATGATTCCCATGTCCATCTTCATCAAATCTAAGAAGATTGGATCCTTATTAATTATCATCAATGATAGAATTTCTAGGTCCTTTCTACTTAGAGCATTCACCACCTTGTTCGCTTTCCCAGGGTGGTAATGGATTGAGCAGTCATAGTCTTTGATCAGCTCTAACCATCTCCATTGGCACATGTTCAAATCTTTCTGTGTGAATATATACTTGAGGATTTTGTGGTTTGTATATATTTCACACTTCTCCCCAAAGAGATAATGCTGCCAAATTTTTAAAGCAAATATCACCGCAGCCAACTCCAAATCATGTGTTGGATAATTTTTCTCATGAACTTTCAATTGCCTTGAAGCATAGGAAATGACTTTGTCATTTTGCATCAACACACAGCTCATGCCCTTCTTCGAAGCATCACTGAATACCACAAAAATTTCTCCACTTGTGGGTAAAGTAAGAATGGGCGTAGTGACAAGACTCCTTTTTAAATCCTTGAATATTTCTTCACATTCATCACTCCAAATAAACTTTACACCCTTTCGAGTTAGATTGGTAAGAGGGTTGGACAATCATGAGAAATTTCTCACAAATCATTGATAATATCCAGCTAACCCTAAGAAGCTACGGATATCCGTTACCGATGTTGGCCTCATCCATCCCTCAATTGCATCTGTTTTGGAGGGATCCACAGATATTCCATTGCTTGTGATGATATGGCCCAATAATGAGATCTACTTCAACCAGAACTCACACTTGCTATACTTTTCATAGATATTCTCCTTTCGCAAGGTCTCTAGTACAATTCTTAGATGCTCCTCATGATCCTCCTTGATTTTGGAGTATATTAGAATATCATATATAAAGACTACCAAAAATTTGTTGAGGTAATCCCTAAATACTATATTCATCAAGTCCATAAAGATTTTTGGAGCATTAGTGAGTCCGAAAGGAATTACTATGAATTCATAGTTCCCGTATCTTGTACGAAAAGCAGACTTAGGGATATCTTCCTTCTTCACCCTTACTTGAAAATATCCCGACCGCAAATCCACCTTGGAGAAGTATTGTGTTACATGCAGCTGATCGAACAAGTTATCGATTCGAGGGAGAGGATACTTGTTCTTTATCGTGATTTTGTTAAGATCACAACAATCGAAGCAAAGGCGTATTGGCCCATATTTCTTCTTGACGAAGAAGACTGGTGCACCCCATGGTGAAGCACTTGGGTATATAAAACCTTTATCTAGACTCTACTGTAGTTGTTTCTTCAGCTCCTCAAGCTCCACAACAGCCATTCTATATGGATTCTTGGATATTGGAAACAACCTAGGTATAAGATCAATTGAGAATTCAATATCTCATCTAGGAGGAAGACCATGCAATTCCTCGGGAAACACTTCAGCGAATTCTCTCACAATAGGCATGTCTTCAAGGATGGTTGTATCCTTATACTCAATCATCTGAGCCAGATACGTGTTCTCATAGGGTAGTAATATCCACGCTTGAGAAGATGGAGCTAAAGAAGATTCATCTTCCTCCTACACTTGTATAAAATCAGGGGTCGATTCTCCACATGGAGAGTGATTTCCCTCTCACGACAATTTGTGTTGGCTCTATATAAGGAAAACCAATCCATGCCAATAATTGCATCAAATTCCACCAGAGGGAGTATGATGAGGTTTTCTAGGAAATTCAATCCACAAATTACAACAGGGGAGGAGTTATATTCATGGGATGCAATGATTTCCCCATTTTCCGTACTTGCTGACATCTTTAATTCCATGATTTGTGGTGGTGCTGGGATTGTTCTACGAAACTTTTTAGATATAAAAGAATGCGTAGAACCTGAATCAAAAAGTATGTTTTCTATTCTTGAATGAATAACTAGAGTAACTATCACCACTTCATTGTTGGGGTTCACTTCGGTAGTATTGATGGAAAAATCTCTCCCTTGCTACCTTGGAGATTGTTGGTTGACTCTGAAAACCCTTGGATTAGGGAAATGATTTGCAAGATGCCCTGGTTCTTTGTAGTTATAGCAATGAACAATGCATTGAGGTTTGAATGGAGCATTCCTTTCCTCTATTGCAGTTTCAGGTTTTTCTTGTCAGCAGTTAACAGCTAGGTGCCCTTTTCTTCCACACCTTAAGCATTTACTCGTCCCCTTGAGGCAATTTTTGGGGTGCTTCTTTCCACACCTTTGTCAAGTGGGGTGTTGGATATTCTTAGCAGTGTTGGATTTATCCATCGGACCACCAGAATTGAAGTCCACCTTATGCTTCTTATCCCCATGATACCCCTGAGATTCTCTTATCTCCATTTCAACCTTGAGGGCACATCAGACAATTTCCTCATAGCTGTCGAAGTCACGGATCGCTAGTGCTTTCTGTAGGCTAGGTTTCAGCCCAAAAAAGAAGCGGCCAACCTTGCATTCGGGGGTAACGACAAAGACGAAGGCATATCGTGCAAGCCTTGTGAAGTTTGCCTCATACACTCTGACGGATTCGTCATCTTTTTTCTTGAGGGAAAGGAAGTCCTTTTCCATCTTAAGTCAGATGGTGCGTGGAAAATATTTATCGAAAAACATCTTCCAGAAATCCTTCTGTTCCAACGCCTTGATCTCTTCCTCTGGATTTGTATTTTTTTATCAATGTCCACCATTGATCAGCTTCACCCTCCATACGATAAGAAAATAGAAGAACCTTCTCCTGTTCAAAACATTGAAGGATGGAGAAGACATTTTCAATGGATTTGATCCATTGTTCGGTGATTGAGAGATCAGATGATCCATTAAAAGTAGGAGGCATTTGTCTCATGAAGCTCTCGATAGCGAATTGTTCTTTATTAGGGGGGGGGGGTTGAACATTCCTCTTGACCCATGTTTCTATTCAAATCTTGAGTTAATTGATAGAGAAGCATGACAAATTTTGTGATTACTTCTCCCATCGGATTGGGCATCTCATTAGCACAGTCATCACATTGATCTTCACATCGGTTGTTAGCCCGAGTCCTCCTATTACTGACCATTGGCTGGAATAAAAGGAAAGTTAGGGGTAACACATAAAGGGTAATCCAAGGACAAAAATGATGACTTATAGATAACTTTTATTTTTTTAACTTATGAATCCATAGGCTTCAATCTATGCTATTCATGATCCGCTTTCTAACAAATATTCTTAGGGGATTTTTTTCATTCCCTTAATAAGGGTTCATACTAATCTTGTGAATTTACCAAAGAATATCCCCTAGGAGTGTCGTAACCAAAAGTGAAACAAGGTCCGTTGTCATGCACCAGTTCCCATTTGAGTATAGATCAAAGTGGTGTTTTCGGGTTTTACCCCTAGGATACATCTGTGTCAGAGCCACTTCTACCTGATCGTATCTAGACATGGATTTATTTGCTTGATAAACCAGTTACTCAATACTCACAAATAATTAGGGATGTTTTTATTATACTTATTCTTTTCTCTAAGTCTTCACTAGGGTTTTCTAATCCTAATCCCAAGAAATAACTAAACCTATCATCTGATACCAATTATAACAACCCCACTTTTTATTACACACTTAAACCCGATTTATTACATAATATATTCACTTGATACAACATAGAAGATAGATAGGTCTAGTGTATTTGGTGCATAGGAACATTACATAACAGACTATAACATAAAACACACAACATCTTTATTGAAAACTTTCTTTACATGACCACTACATTCCCTCATACTTAGCATTGCATGGGATAACCTGAGGACATGCATAAGAAAAGGGTGAGATATAAAGGCCAGTAAGGGAATAAACATGGAATAACATAAGGAATACAATACATGTTAGACAATAGGTATATCAATGGAGCATAAGAGAAACATGAACATAAAGGCATGATAAAGCATGATAATCATAACATGGAAATGTGGCAACAACACTTAACATGGAATTAGCATGAGCCACAGATCATTGCACATGGAGAATGAGTAAACCCTCATTGCACATGAAGAATGAGTAAAACCTAGTTTCACTTGAATTATCATGATTTAACACCTATTTCACATGACTTATCATGATACTATACTTTACCCAATGCATTGGAGTGCTATCAGGGCGCACCCTTCTTAAACATTTCATTTCATGCATAAGTGTGCCACATGGATCATACAACATGGAATCAATCATCATCATTTATTCCATGATAAAGGGATTTTGAATACATGCATGAATCTTTATAATCAATAAGTAAATGTTCATAAAGGTGAATACCCTTGATAGAGAAATGAGCATGGTATTCACTACACAATGACATTGGCTTGGAAAATCGTAGTGCAATTTCGGCAGCATGACGACGTGAAATAAGAACTCATAAAAATGGTTGATGAGAGATAAATGGGCGTATCATCATATTTACATGAAATTTACAGTAATGGGGTCATATAGATACATTTCCCAACAAACATAATGGAATTTAGATGCATAGTTAGAAATAATTACTTGGATGTAAAAGAGGAGAGAGAAATCCCTCGAGAAATTTAGGCATGGTAATGGGTGTATATGGGAGGAATTAATGAGAGATAAATGGTTATAACATCATAAAAACATAAAAAGGACAGTATGGTGGAGGTGAGAAATCATACCCCGACATTTTAATTGAAAACAAAAGGGTATAGAAACTTAAAGAAAATTGGACAAAAATGAGAAAGAAAGAAATCCCTTACTTGGAAGTGCGATCCCAAAGGCTTGGGAGAGGCTTGAGAGAGGCTTATTAGGAGATTGGGGAACCATGGAAGGATTATAGAGATATTAGTGTAGGGGTTGGTAAAACTACAAAGGCTTTGAGTGAAGAGGAAGTGGGAGCTTGGGTGAGTTTATATAGGAAAGGAGAGGGAATGTTTTATTATTTAGGTTTGGGACACCTCACATTAAACTAATCAAAACCACAAACCATACCATGTTTTTTTCTAAAGGGTAGTGGAAAACAATATTTTATAAGGAAAATGGCCTAACTTTTTAAAATAATAGGGTTGATTATGTGGAGGTGAGTCACACTCTCAAGGAAAACAATTTAAAAAGACAAAATGTTTTATAAGCCTTGAAGGGTCTACTAAAGCTTTGTAAAATAAATCAAACAAACCCAAAATCAAATTATTTTAATGGTAAAACATATATTGGATGAAAATAATGTTTATATTATTTTATTACATCACTATTGGGTCATTATGATGTCATAAAACACATTATATATTTAAATGGTATTTATTTTTTACCCAAAAATTAGATTATCTCGGAAAATTATGAAAACTTCACCATTGAATAATTTTGATGTCCTGATTCCAAAAATAATATTCATTTTATCTAAATAATTTTATAAATATGTGAATTTTTACTTTTAAAATAAAAACTGACATTTACCGAAAATTCATGGGTTTTGACAAAACAACTTTCAAACCTTAATAAAAATTACAATTGCATTCATAAAATTACACGATCATTTATATTTAATAAAAATTAATTATAATAAAATTTTATTAAAATATCATTTAATTCAAAAATCCATTAATTCATCAAAATATATTTCTCAGTTGAATATTAACTAAAAATACTATTTGTGATTTAAAAACTATTTACAAAGTAACAATAATAAAATAAATACACATTATTTATACAAAAAAATAGTGTATATAGTCATAGTGCTAGGGTCTTGTTACATAACCCCTTATAACACCCGCATAATACCAAAGGGTAAGGTGTGCGATGGTGATAGACTCTTGGGGTGGCTCGGATAACATCGCTCGGGTGGTAATCTCTATTAACTTTCACTTCTCCCATAGTCGGTTCCGCTCAAGCTTAACGTGTTCAAGATCGGATTGGGATTGGTCAAGAGAGAATCCCAATGATGCCACCTCCTTTCCGAGATTTGAAAAATGGGCTTTGTATAGGGCAAGTCTACTGGATGAGGCCATCACTTCCTTTGTCTGAGTAATAAGACATTTCATATAATTCCTTCAACGTTAGTCGCCATCCCCTGGCCTTTGGGAGGAAGGATCGGGGTAGTCACAGCATAGGCTCCAAGGGATGGGTCATGATAAAAATACCAGTTTGTAACCCAAATAAACTTAACCTTATAATTAAGTCCTTAATGAAACATATGACTTTACATGCACATCATAAATGTCATAAATATTTTATCACATATTTGTAACATCTAAACCATGTTACATGATAAAATATAAGCCATTAAAATGAATCGCTTCTCCCATAAATATATTAACAAACCTTGAATAAAATATTATTCATATTTAAAATATATTTTCCTTATATACACATAACACTTGTGAATAATTTTAATAAATAAATTCAATACCAATTATTCTAAACTTGAATAATATGAATTTCTTTATTTCATTGAGACGTATATTGATAGACATCCTTGGACCCAGTGATGGGGCCCACAGACCCTAATGGTTGGTACCACGATGTCTTAAACTCTCATTCCTCAAAATAGGCCATACTTTTGAATATGCAAAGTGTGTGACCCTCTTGACCCTTATCTCGATAGCAGTGAATACTTTTCACCGACTGAGAGTGGAGTCTGGAAACCCATCAAAACCCCTAAATAGATAAGGTATGATCATAAAAATAATAAACTTTCCTAAAAATTCACATTGTGTAATATAATATCTTTATCTCGTGATATCTCAAAAATTAGGATACACAATTTTTTTCATCATCCTTTCTTTCTTTATTATTCATTGAACTAATTGGATGGACTTGCCTTATCCTACCATGGTCATGGATTTAATGAAGCTACTACCACCCTGATCAAGTATGATTGAGATATATTATCCTTTTAGATGAGAAAAATTATTTCTTGATTATTCAATCAATGTTATACCACCAATGATGCACCCAACACAAGCTACATCACTACAAATTCAATGACATAGTTTTTTCCTTACATCAAAGTGCAAAATCATATAGTATACACTGATAATAATCTCAAGTTTATAGACTATTACACATGTTTATAGATAGGAACTATCAATGAAACCTAAAACATGTGGTGTTCCTATTTACGATTTAGTCCTCATGATCTCATCTACTCAAGATCACCAAGTGTATATTTCATGAGAAGAAGTCTCATTTCTTATGATCCCCAAACACCTGATAGTCAAACATCATTTGTGTCTAGTCAGTATGATATATCTTTACCATATGACATATTTTTAAGACCATTATCATAGTATCTTGAGGTTCTCATTATAGTTTGGGAACTACTATAAACTTTTGATATGAAAAATAATCTATGGAAGTTACTAGGTAAATATTAGATGCAGAAATATCAATACTATTATCGTAAGTGTACATCATGCATAACTCACTGTATAAATGATATGATAATCGAAAATTATTTTTCAAGTTGGTTCTAGGGAACCCACTATTACAACACTCCCACTTACATTAGATCCAACTTGATAAATAACCTTGTTAGCTCTCACATGATAAGATCATTCTTTTTTTGAGTTATGGATTTAGTTATTGGATCTTCCATGTATCCATCTGATGGCTATTCTGTTATCTGCGACTTCACCTCCTTGAGTAAGATTACTCAAGAGGTGACATCCCTGAGTGTATTCCTTTTATATGATATCAATTCTTGAAATCTTGGCTAGAACTAGTAGTAGGATTATCATAATTTATATTATGATAAACTTTACTTACTAGGTGTGATTCCAAGAATTGGAACAAATTGTTTCATATTTTTATATGGATTCTTTAGCTACATCAGAAATAGAAACGCACTCTGTATTTATAGATATGGATACCACTGGCTTGAATGAGTTTCTCTTACTCATTACCATATCTTTACTATGATATTAGGTCATATTGATATTTATGAAGACAAGATTATGTACCCTTATAACTAGTATATCTTCTTCTCCACAAATTAGGTACATATCCTTTATACTTGCTCAAGTACAATTGGATAGTTTTAACTTCTTCCCCTGCATTTCTCCTGGACATAACTCATATTTTCCTACCATAATTTATATATTGGCAATGTCATATATAGTACATACTATGGATAATGTGATAGATCTATTATTGGAACTTATGGAATTATAATAACCTCTTTAATCTCCTACTATTCCCCATTCATGTATTCTTGGAGAGATTTATGTCATGCGACACTAGTAATAATTCTCTCTCAAAATTTTCCAACTTGTATTTTTTAATACCTTGTTAGTATGTGTACTATTGCCTTAGTCTAAGCAATCGTTAGATCTTCCTCAGTAGATACCATTCCCTATAACTTAGGTTTCTACTTTAAATCAATATTTAGAGAGATTCATTCATTTTGGTCTCAACTAACTATAAGAAAAATATCTATTTTCAATATGTTATCAAGCATATTTTCTTTTGAAAATTGTGACACTCACACTAACCCCCTGTCGACACAAAGAAAAAATTCATTCCAAATGAATATTCTATGATCTTGTTGCTTACTTCAATCCCAAACTGTATTTCAATAATTTTCACCCTTTATTGGAATTATATGGTGTCACCAAACTTTTCTAATTGTATCATATAGACACCTTATAATATTGGGGGTCTTGACATCCAATTCCCAATATCCTGAACATAGAAAGTAGCTATGAAGAGTAAAATTTTAATGGATTTAGGCATGATGAATTGGTATTACTAATCGACCCTTATTGGTACTGTGCTTGTACTACCCATGTATATTCTCACTTGGATACCCATCGTGGTATTCAAAATAATAATCCCTTATACCTTGATACATGGAATCCATTATTGAATTTTAATTAATATTTTCAATCTTAGTTAATTTCCACATAATGCTTACTTGTAGGATTAATTATTCTAAATGAATAATGTATCATTGGTCGTGGTGAATATAAAAACCACCAATACAGTTTCACCCTTCTTATGCAGTATATATCTCTAGAACATTACTTTTCCATAAGCTCCTATGGAACTTGTTCCCATTCCAAATATTTGTGAAACTCTGGAATTGACTAAATACAAGTCAATATTTCTCCCACCATCTCAAATAGATATGTGCACCCTTTTATAGAAATATATTCTATCACTCAACTATCAATTTTTCTATCTCAAGTATTTCTGTAATATCTTTATAAACCTTTAGGATAATTATTTAAGATGCACATTGTGTTTTTCTTGATTCACACTTGTTTATGTTCTAGAAAACTCTTTACATCTAAACACATGTTCTTATGACATAATGTAATTTTACCATACTATAAATCATATGATATCCATTTTTCATTATAGTTGGTATATGGTTATGGTATAACACCGCTATTTACGAAGCATGTATTGAAAAATAATGGATGTTTATGCAATGTATATAAGTCACAACATTGATGCTCCTTTTACTTACATCATGAATTTGATGTGTATAAGGTAATGTGTGTTTAGGAATTACATCACGGTACATTTGAGTAATCAATTATTGCATGTAATACTCACCATCAAGCCTATTTATTAACATCATAACTCTGAGGTGTATAAGAAAATGTGCATTTAAGAATTACTCTAAGCTATATTTTAATGGTCGATGAATACACAATCAAGATATTCTTCCGCACCTGGGATCCGAAACAACTCATATCTTATGATCATTCATATACCACACTTCACTTTCACATTCCTTAAATAACACTTAAAGTAATATTATGAAGTATTTTTACCACTTTCTTAACCTTGAAATAGTTCACGCTCTCTAGCTAAATTTACTTTGAAATCTTTGTGTCCTACCTTTATTTATGAAGGTTCCTTTGTCCAAAACTTAATAAGTACATGTTTCAAAAATACCTAAGGTCTTTAACTCTAAAGAGTCTAAAAACATACTTGGTTTATCCTTGAAAACTATTTAGTTTTTCTTGAAAAAGAATTATCTTCTCACAACTGGGTATTAGAGTCTTACATTTTATATTCATCATGTGTTTCCAATGATTCATGCATTAATGAAATATTAGTTGAGTATTATACACCACAAACAACATTCATTCATTAATGGAATAATGTATCCTTGTGTCCACCATAAGAAATAATTTTTTTGGTAATAATTAACAAAATTTCAACTAGAATCAATAAATGTGGAATTTAGAAGTTGTATACTTCTTACCACTGACATAGAAATCACCCTTTCTTAGTCGCTTAAATAATTCACCTTACTTCTTGTAATATTTCATTTCTTACATGGTTACTGTATTTCAATACACATATGTGTTAGTCATATTTTATTTAATACCCATGAAGTATGACATAAACATCACATACAATGATGAATATACATTGAATAAGAAGCGAGTACTTGTTTCTTAAATTCAGTTCATTACATTTAAACTTTCATAGTCTTATCTCATGACATGCAAAGAAAATTACCTCCTATATGACGATCAACCTCATTTCTTTGAAGGATTTTTTGAAGGTTACTTTGGTGTCACACTTTCCATTGGTATTTTCACATTGTCTTACAACTTGTTCACTATAAGAACTAATGATTAATCTTTATTTATGTTCTTATCTTCTTGGAGAACATTACCCAAAAGGCAGTGAAGTTTTTTTATCAATACTGTTCATTTTGTGAAATTAAAAAAAACTGAAGAAAGTTGGTGATAAAGATATAAGAATGGAATTTATTGAAATAAAATATTCTATCTTTCAATTTACATGTATTCATTGTAAACATTACCTCATTTATATCTTGCTTCACTTTCCCCTCACAGACTTATCAAAGATGAGACAACATGTGAAATCATCCATGTCCCGATGTTGTATCATCAAATCACATTAGACATTTATGATAACATTATGATGTAAACATCAAATGTGTAATCCATGAGTCTCCTATAAGTATCTTTTACACCCTCACTTTATGAGGTAGCTCAACAGTTATTGGGGACTCCAACATCTTTAATTTCCTATATTATAGTACTTTTATCAAGATCCTATACTACTATTAGAAATATATCTCAGTTTGGACATTTTCTTTATCAAAATATAATTGTAGTGAACTTGTGGTATTAATTTCAATTTTCTATCAAATAAAACTAGCATATTAGTACTTTTATCATGATTATTTCTTATACATTACTGATTAATTAGATCATTAAATGTATCTCACTATTTTATAGAATCTCAGTAGCTCTCAATACTAGATTCAAAATACATAGTTTCTAGAGTATTCTAGTGGAAAGGATACCTAAAACCTCTCCTCATAGTCCAATATATGACTACGCCTTTACTCAGAGAGTTTCAAGGTAGACATCTAACTGGAAAACCACATTAACTTGTGGCTCCTTGATTTGTTGAGTGAAGTCTCAGCTTTTAAAAATTATAAACATGATTTACCCAACACTTTGCCTCTAAAGATGCAACAAACTAACTATGAATATTTCTTTGTTATCATCTTTAGTTAAGTTGATTCAGCGCTTTCATAAGAACTCCTCAGTAGTAGGAGACACCCTCAACTAGGGGTGACAAGCACCCCGTGCACCTAATTTTGTTCAAATTGTAATGATGGAATACGTTTGACTTAATATGTATCATCCCTATACTTTTACACATAACATTAAATGATTTCAAGAATAATTATACATCAGAGTACAAGCCAAAGATCGTTAAGTCTAGTGTCTTGGAAGACTAGGTACATAAAACATAAAACATGGGGCTAATAAAAAAATTATTTATTTAATCTCCATAAAATATCCTAATTTCCTTTGATCCCTTACATCTGCATAGGGTACCCTAGGGAACACATGAACAAAGGTATGAGCTAAAAGTCCTAGTAAGGGAATGAACATAAGAATAAAGATTAAGCACATGAGCTAGGAGGCATGACATAATGATATCAAATTCATGGAACATATGGAATCATAACATATAAACATGGGATCATATAAAAATGGAATAATATAAATGCGCCAGAATCATAAAATATGTCTTTATTACAAGTCAAGTCTAGCTTCCAATCTCGTTTCCTATAGTAGTACGGGTCAAGGCTAACCGTCAATCCCATTTCCCATAGTAGTAAGGGTCATGGCTAACCGCTAATCCCGTTTCACATCGCATCTCATGAGACTTAACTTTACCCAATAAATTGGAGCGCTATCTAGGTGCACCCATATTTAATTTCATGAATATGTTTTCCATATAAATAATCATACATAAATAATCTTACTCAAACATAAGGGTTACCCATGGAAAGAATTGGATACCACAATCATGACATAAAGCGTAACCAATGGGCGTATCATGAAAGTGTCCATGAAAGAAAGGTATTAGAACATAAATGGATGTTAATTAGGTATAAAAGGCATATAACATGGTAATAGATGTCAAACAGAAGTGACAACATATAAGAAATGTATTTGAGAAACATTAGCATTAAAACATTTTTGTGCAGTTTTAAGGAAACTACTATAGAGATTTTAAAATAGAAAAAAGGACAATATTTTATATAAAACCAGAATTGAACCAAGAAGGTTTTCATAATAAAAGGATTATTTTATAAATACAATGGTTTCTTAAAATAGAGGATAGAGTTCACTTGAAATTGGGTAAAATTTTGGGAAGTTCCCTTAAAATAGGTTTTCTTAGCAGAAAGTTATAAGGAGGGAATCTTTTGAAAACATGTATATCCCAAAAACATAGTGATTAAAGGGTATTCATAAATGAATTTTTTAAAAATAAAAAGAATTTAGAATATGTACATAAACAGATAAGATAACTCCATTTTGATATAAAGAAAGATAAGTCAACCCGAAAGAACAAAGAAGGTTCAGGTAGAATTCGTTACTGTTTATCAGCATGGTGTAAGGTGTACCTAAAAGGGATTGATGAGAGAGAAAAAGGGTTTCTAATCACTTATAAATCATGAGTAAAGTATGGGGGAGGTGTTTGATTATACCCTGTCATTAGGTATTACACATAAAATGTCATATCATAGAGGAAATCTTGATTACGAGTGAAATGGAGAGGATCCCTTAGCTTAAGTCCGATGGTGATCTTTTCTTGAACTTAATAACCTGAATAAACAAATTATATTCATTAATTAATAATTAAATAACCTCTTTTATATGTAAAATATTTATTATAACCTTTTTAAGTTCATCCACGACCTTTTTAATGAGTTAAGATGTTCAATTTCATTGTTCGGGACCGTTTGTTTTCTTGGTTTTCAAGATTGGTTTACTTATATTCATGTTCGGATAAACACGTATAATGAAAGTGGTTGTCCATAATTGAAGTTGTTTGATATTATTGAACATCCAGGAGATTACATGGTTATAAACATTCATTCAGTTATTAGGAGTCTAGATGAATTATTATATAAAACCTTAGTGATAACCGTTTTGGTTAATCAGTGGGTTTGATTACAATGAACATGTTTTGTTTTATAAATTAATACCATTTGTACAAAAGGATTACAGAACCTTAACTAGGATATATTAAAATATGGTTCAACCATAACACAAATGGTTTCATGACCAAAATTAAAGATGATAATAGAAACTTATAAATCATTGTCCTTGAATGTGCTAAATTAACACATCTCAAACGGCGTTTTCATTTCTTTCAAATAAAAGGTGGGGAAAGAAGAGAAGATAAAGAATTATCCCATTAGCATAATATAATCCAAGTACATGTATGTTACTGGAGTTATCATACCATTTGGATGAAGGGAGGCGAGGAATGAAACAAGAAAAGAAAAGAACTTAAAAGAAATGAAAGAGTTGGAAAGATGAATTTACCTCTTGAGTCTACCTCCTTTGAGAACCTCTTAAGGGGAGAGGTTTTGGTATTTTGAAGAGACTAGGGGACTTTGGATGTGGGGAGGAGCTTGGGGAGAGATTTGGGCAGAATATTGGCAAGTCACAAGGCTTGATAGGAGTGAAGAGAAGAGGGAGTGAGGGGGGGTTATAGTAGAGGAGAGGAGGGTTTTCATAATTTTTTAATTTCCCTCAAGACCAGCAATAGTGATGATTCCATGACCAAAAATAGTAAACGGGTCATGTGAATTCAAAACAAGGGTAGTGAAATCATCTATGATTCTAGGAATAGTCTATTTAGATTATAATGTATATATACAGTAAATTACCGTATTTTACTATTCATAAAAAAATTCAAGTATTTTAGAAAAATCTCAAAAATTCATCCTAACCATTTTTTGATGTGTAGAATCCAAAAAATGGAATCCATTTTTCAAAACTAATTTTCTAAATATGATTAACTTAATATTTAATTAAAATCATAATTTATAATTAAAAAACCAGTTTTAAAACATTCATTTACTTATTCTAAAATATAGGTACATCATACTTTCAATTAAATCTTATTTATATACTATCATAGGTAAAGTTACTATTCATTAGGGTATGTTACTATTCATAAGGGTAACATTACTATTCATAAGGGTATGTTACGATTCACCAAAAAATAAGTTGGTTATATTAAACTCCAAATAACTTACTGATCACAACCGTGTATGTCAGATTTTCAAAATTCAAATAATAGAAGTGACAAATTTATGTTTAAAGGTCACATAGCACTTAGTAGTTCATTATGTTGCGATTTCATATGATTATATGACATATTTATAAGAAAGGAACTTCCATTTATAAAACATTCGGTCATTACATAATATATCTTTGAATGTTTTTTATTTCTCGATGAATGAAATTATTTTCTATCTGAAATGTATATTCTTTGTGATCGCACTCACAACTGACCATGAAAAAATAGAAAACATTCATTGCGTCTTTATTTGTTTTAATCTATGTATTACTATTTTCATTATTTATTGTGTTCTAGAAAATATGTACATTCACAAAAATAATAAACAATGCATAAATTAACAAACTACCCTACTGATCTTAAGAATCTATTATTGTTCGATCCATTTAAACTCAATGAACCAACCATGACCTATTAGTATTATACCTGAGTCGGGTCTTGAATCATATCACAACCCGATCCCTGATCCAAAGTTTCCACGTCTTGTCTGGGATACCGCCTTGTCTTGGTGTTGTTTTTATCTTATACTATCATCATCATAGTACATTAATACCCACACATAGCCAATGGAGACTCGGGAGTGAAAAATATAGATAAATCACTTTTATCTATGCGTGTAGACCTTTATACATATTAAACGAGAAAAATTGATGATGTGAAAACCGTCTTATTTAAATAATTAATTATATGCATCACATGAAATTAAAATAATTAAATAAATAAATAAAATCTCAGTCATGCATTGACTAGTAAATGCTCAGGAACAATCTACGAGTAAAATAAATGCACGATAAAAATTGAACTGGTATAAATTCAAGTTGATTACAATTAATTAAATTAAATGAATTATTTTAATTCAAATAATTTTATTTATGTTTGGTCCTTGAATTAATTTTTTTACTCCAAAAATTAAATGTATTGTTCATATATTAAAATTATTATTATTATTTTTAATTTATTAAATTCCAAAAATTAACTTGCTTTTTAAATTTTAAATTTTCACCGGGTCCTGGTTAGCCCATAAAACCCTAAAAGAGGACCCACCCTCCCTTAAATCGGGCTGGGCTGACCCCCAATCCGTGGCACTGTGTGAGTCGGTCGTAATGCGGGGACTCAGGATTTGGCCATGCGGTGAGCTGACCGCGACAATGAGTCCGTGGGGTCAGTGCAAAAAAGGAGTGGGGGTGGGGGGACGCCTGCAATGAGGGTATGACCACAGCTATTCCATCCACAGGAGCTCGACCGGCGGTGACCGCGACTATGGAGGGTGGATGAACGAGAATTGAAGGATACCGTTGGGGTTCGCGCGCAGTCGAGATGGAGCGGGGCTGGTCCAGGCCGATGGCAGTGTGTGAAGAGGCATCAGTCGGTCTGGTTCATGTGGTGGAGGGAGCCCGGAAGGGTCGGGGTAGGGATGACACTGCTGTGGAGGGAGGCGGCGCTGGTCAGTGGTAGGCAACCCCATTTTTTTATTTGTTTTGTTTTGTTTTGTTTTTTTTTTGACTTTTTGCACCATCCAAAGCACGATGGCCCTTCAGAACCCCTCGAATTTTGTTCAATTTGTCTAAACGCTATTGCATTAGGCCTTTATAAAAATTTAAATTTAATATATATATATATATATATATATTTGTTTCTTTTACCTAGTTTCTTACCAATGATCCCCTCCCCATTTTCTGTTTTTAAATTTTAATTTTAAAACTTCCACAAACTTGTGGAATTATTACCATTGAGAAAAACTAATTTGGTTCTGATCAGAACAGTATGGTTCGTCGGACACACCCACTGCTTAACCTCTCGATTTCAAATCAGCCACAAGAATTGTGATACTATATATAAAGGATATATATGTTGGTATTCATCACATTTATTAATGAGAGAGGAAAATTATTAATGAGGATATTTATATCAACATTAATTGAGGATTTTATCCCAATATTAATGGATATTTAATTCTCAATATTAATGGATGAAATAATGGATGCTGACTACATTAATTGGTGATTATGAATTTGGTGTCTATATAAAGAGGATGCGACAACATATTTCAAGGCGTGTTCCAATAAGATGTAGCTAACAAGGAAGACCCAGGAAGGGGTTTCCGCATTTGCGGTGGCCCGTGTGACATGACGATGGTGATAAAATTATCTTGTACGCATGGAGAGATTCTTGGCAAGATGTTCAAGATGTCATCCACTAGGAGCAAGAAGGGGGCTACCACATCAGTGGTATCACATGTGGCACGTCGGCGTTTAACAGGTGCAAAGTAGTGGCGACGCAATTGATGATCGAGGCCACATATCAAAAGTCTTTATGATAGCGGTTATTAGGTGACGTGTCCAGATTGAAGATCGACAGTACATCATGATGACGAGATCATTCGGGTATCGCAAGCTGGTGTGAGGCTGACACATGTTCAGGTGAAGATCTCTGAGGTAGTGACGTTTCGTCGACAAAAGGGTGAAATTTTTTTATAGATTGATCTTCCGATACATGGCGTCAACGGGATGTTTATCAGAGAGATGACAGAGGCATATCGGTGGTGTTGTTTTCACACAGGTTTTCTATGATCTCTCATTTGTAATTCAAGTTTGGGGATTATTTGAATTATTTGTATTCTTTGATTCATAGTGGATATTTGGGAAATGCCCTGTGGTTTTTTAATCCTTTTCATGGGAGGGTTTTTCCACATTAAAAAAACCTGTGTGCTGATTTCTTTATTCTGCTTATATCGCTTCAGCATTTTATCGGGTTTCTCACGATATTTTTGGAAAGCAATTTTCAGCCCAGAATCAGGATTCTCCCCAACAACAACACACACACACACACACACACACACTTCTTCATTTTTAAAACATGTAAAAATGGATTTCAATCCAACTTAAAACTTCGAACGACCAAAACTTCACCGTCTCTTGTTGGATTAAAATAATATTTACGATGTTGAAACTATAACGATGCCTTCTTCATGAATTTGTTACAAATTTAATTTTTTTTCTTCGCTTAAATCATAACATGATCTATCTAATACCAGTTTTTGGAACCAGACATGTAGTGGGAGCTTGTGTTGAGTCAATAAGTCCCCTTATGAGTTTTTCATTCCTTTATGTTTTAAAAATCACAAAGACATTTTCTTAAGGAAAAATATCTTTCTCTAGGAAACATTCACTTAAAGAAAATTTTCTCTATCTAAGAATTTTTTTGTCTTTACCTATGGTTTTCAATGTTTTATCTAGTATTTTCTCAAACCAACTATAACTATCTTTTTCAGAAGAAATCAAAGTCCTAATTTCAGAAGAAATTGGAGTCTCATTTAAGAAGAAATTAGAGTCATAATTATAATGAAAATGGATTCTCAGGAACTGTAAGGTTTTGGGTTAGATAATGATCTGATTTTTTGACTTAAGAAAAAGATGGTTATACTTGGTTTGAGAAAACACTAGATAAGACATTGAAAACCATAGGTAAAGATAAAAACATTATTAGATAAAGAAAATTTTCCTTAAGAGAATGTTTCTTAGAGAAAGATAATTTTTCTTAAGAAAACGTGTTTGTGATTTTCAAAACATAAAGGAATGGAAAAGTCATAGGGGAACTTATTGACTCAACAATCCCTCCCTTTTTGAAAACCACAAACAACTTTTCATAAAAGAATATAAGGACTAAAGTTTTCATTTTTAAACTTAAAAATAAATACTTATCTCCCTTTTTGTTTATGACTTATGGTGAATACGACTAACTCCCCCTTTGATTATGAAATCCCTAAGGATCGTATTATTGACCTTCTTTGAGAAACAATTCTTCCTTAAGAATTTCTTCTTTAAGTAATCTCCCCCCCACTTAGTCATTATATTCCTTTAAATTTATATTCTTTTTTATCATTCTTTTCTCCCCCTTTGTGATTTTCAAAAAGGAATGGAGGGAAAGAAAAAAATTGTACCCGAAAGGTTAGGAATGTACAAGACAAAACAAAACAATGGAAAGATAAAAAATCTCATTAAGATGGAAAATTTATTATAAAGAAAATACAAAAAAAAGATCAGAGTTTAAGAGAAAATCATTCCTCCTTCATTTTCTCCTTTGGTATCATCTTTTTCAAGGTGTACTTTAACTTCTTCAACTCTTTATGACCATCTTCAAACTTCTTGATCAACTGATTCAGATCCTAATCCTGATTTTTATTTTCGATATCTTTGATCCTGTTTTCCTAAGACTTAAGAATTTATCTGTGAGACTTTGTCACTTATTCTTGATCTTCAAGTTTTTCAGCCATCTCTTCCTTGAGTTACCTTTCTCTTTTTAGATTGAGAAAAACTGAATTTAACTTCCCATTCAGATCTTTATCTTCCTGTTGTCAGATAAATTTCTCTTTATTTATCTTTTCTGAAAAACTTGTTGATCGATTCATTATGCTATCATTGGAATTATCAAATGCATCCTTAACTAAATCAGTGAAATCATTAAAGATTTTAAGATCATCTATCATTGACTTAGACCACTTAGTTTTCTCTTTACAAGATCTCCTATGACCATCATAACCGATGTGAAAAATTTTGAACTCGGATTCAAGTTTGATAAACTTTTACATGATAAGATTTGTTGACTCTAACTTCTGATTGACTGTTCCTTGAAGTAGCTGACATCTAAAATCAATACTATGGTTTCTTCTAAAATCAGACTTTGATTTCTTCTAAAATCAGACTTAGATTTCTTCTAAAATCAGACTCTGATTTCTTCTAAAATCAATCTTCAATTTCTTCTGAAATCATTCTCTGATTTCTTCTCAAATCAGACTCTAATTTCTTTTAAAATCAGACTTCGATTTCTTCTGAAATCAAGACACTAATTTCTTCTGAAATCAAACTCTGATTTATTATGAAATCAGACTCTAATTTCTTCTGAAACCAGACTTCGATCTCTTCAGAAATCAGATTACAAATTCATTAAAACTCAGACTCTGTTTCTCAGTTTTCTTAGAATTTGATTATCAATATTTCTAGACTATGATTCTCACTTTCTTAAAGAATCCAATTAAATACTTTTCTTACAGCTACCAAATTTCCTTAAAGTATCATTTCATTTTATCAGATCCTATTATGCTTAAGTTTCTTGATAATGTTATTCTTACATATATTGTTTCTTACACATGATAACGTTTCCCATGTTTTCTTACATGAAACGATATCGTACAATCTGTTTTTAATTAACCATTGGCTGAGTGACATGTGTACAGGTCCCTCCGAAATTTAAGGAAAAATATGACCATTTGAGGAGGAAGTCGACCATTGATATTTTCGCCTATAAATACTGTAACACCCTAGTTTGTTTATTAATAAATGAAAATAACAATTTAAATTAAGTATTTTAATAATAATACTTATAAATAATTTTATCTAAAATTGGTTTAAACTAATGTTCTAGAAAGAAAACAATTACTATTTATCAGCATTATTTATTTTAAAAGAAAATATATATTTTTTTAACTTGGATATATGTATTGAATTTTATCCTTAATCAAATTATATTGCAACGATAGAAATAATATGTTAATTATTTTATCATAATTTGTTTTCATTAAATAAATTATTATTTTCAAGTATTATATGTTGCGATCTTAAAATGTCAAAAAAAATTTTTATTTACATTATTTTGACTAATGATATTAAAATTTTAAGGCGATTTTAAATGTTTATGATTTATAAAATATAATTATAAGAAATGTAACGTCCCGGTTCTGGAAGCCACCTAGAGGCGCCCCATACCCGGTTGGTCACATGACCTCAAGCGCATTTCCCCAAATGCCAGAGGCTGCCGACTAGCAGCGAGGGCCTTGGGTGTGATAGTGGGGAAACTATGCCCTCATTGGCAGAGTACACAGCGGAAGAAAAAAAAATAGACAACAACAGAAACTGTAACCATCCATAGAAGAGTAAATGATAAATAGCGGAAGACTAACAGTAAACAACTGGAGCACACACACATGTATATAAAATGATGCATGATACATATGTCTAGGAAAGTATCCAAACAAGTTACAATGCTGAATAAAATACTAAACCAAAGTGTAAAAGAAAACAGGTAAACTCCTCAGCATCACAAGCCATAGCTTGGTCCCATGCTCTCCAGCTCCACAACAAGTCAAGTACCTAAATTAGAAGGGTGTTTTACATTATCTATACCTGTAACAATATAGTCTATTTGGTCCCAAAAGCATGGCCCAAACAGGGTGTGAGACAAGGTCCCAGTAGGCAACCACCCAAAGATCTATGCCTAACAGTCAGTGAATACATGGCAAGTAAAAGTACAGGAATCAGTAAACAGGAAACCACACAGTAGCTACAATCCACAGTGTCTAGAATATAAAGGACACAAGTAACAACCAATCAACAAGTAGAATAACAGGTAACCCCCTAGGTAGTTCTCACAGCCTAACCCTTATGGTTCATCCTACAAGTACTAGCAACCCTCTGGGAAGCGCACACAGTCTCACCCCTCTGGTTCAGCTAAAGAATAGACTATCTGAGGAAGCACTCACCGTCAATCCCCCCTATAGTCTCGTATCGTACTAAAGGCTCTCTGGGGTATCACTCAATGTCACATTCCCCATGTGGCCCACATCGAGGGACTAAAGACACTCTGAGGAAGCACTCAACATAAATTCCCCTCGTGGTCTTGCATTGTAAATTAAAGACACTCTGGAGAAGCCCTTACATCCATTCTCCCTATGGTCCACTACACTAGGTTCTCTCAGCCCTGTGTAAAACAAGCACGCATAGCGCACGTATCGCCCCAAGTAAACCTCAAGAACTACTTGGATATCATTCTAAGGTAAAACAGCATAACAGTACAATAGTTCCACTATCCTACAACTAGGCATGACAATTGGAAAAATTCCTAACAAGAAAAACATGCATGAAAAAACATCCAGAGCACGGTAAGAATTACCCTATTCACAAGCATTGACCTCTACTCAAGAAATCAAGCAAAGCAGGCAAACAACAGGGAAAAATTAGGAAACACACAATACCCCGTTCATGGGAATAGGTGGAATTGCAAAAAATATTCAAATACTTCCTACAAAAAGGCACAAACCACCTACCTCGATGCTAGGAGATCGATATACTTGAACCACGATGATTGATTCTCCTTAGAACGTCGAAGATCTGAGAAAACGTCCAAAACACTCAACCCACGATATCTTGAGAAAGAGGAGGAATTGGAAAACAAGACTCTAGGAGAAGGAACAACTCACCGCTGTGGTTCCAACACAATCGACGACGGATGAAACGGAGATCGGACGGAATCTCGGGGGCTCGGAGAAGGATCGCGGATGTACGGGAGCTCTCGGCCGAATGAGACCTAGAAGAAGGTCGTTCTGGCAATTAGGCGCGACCCCGGTCTTTTTAATGAAAAAAAAGAAAATACACGACGTGTACTTCTGGGGTACACGGCGTGTACTCAGCTTTTTCGTACTCTGCTTTAAGCGGCCTCCACATCACCCCTACACACTGTGTGTGTGGCCCGGATACGGCCAACACATAGCCTCGAGCGATAAAGGAGTACATGGAGTGTAGTCATAAAGTACACTGCGTGTACTTTAAAAATTTCCAGAAACTCATCTTTTCTAAAAAACTCCAGAAAAAGGAAATACATACCTGAAAACGAAGATCCGGGTTCTTACAAACTTCCCCCCTTAAATAAATTCATCCCTGAATTTCCCTATAAAGGCGTAGAATAAGAAACCCCGAACAGCTCCGGCCACTGCGATCGTACATCGGCCTCCCTCTCCCAGGTCTCATCCTATACTCGCCCGTGCTGCCATAGCACCCATACTAGAGGAACAGACCACCCGCGGAGAACCTTCGTACTGTGGTTGACAATCCGGATAGTTTTCTCCTCAAACGATGCATCCACTTCGAGCTCAATCTCCTCAGGCTGAAAGACATGAGACGGGTCTGAAAAGTAACGTTGGAGCTGAGAAACGTGGGAGACGTCGTTCATGGCCCGGTACCTCTTAGGTAACTGAAACCGATAGGCAACCAGCTCAACTATCTCCAATACCTCAAATGACCCGACGTACAGCGATGAAAGCTTACCTTGTCTCCGAATCCTCTTGTGTCCCAACCTCGGTGCGACATGAAGGAAAACCTGATCCCTGACCTCGAACTCCAAAGGTCATCTTCGTTGATCATCATAAGACTTCTGTCGAGACTGTGTTGTAGCCATCCTCTTCTGAATCAACTCTATCTGCTCTGAGGTCTCTTGAACAAGACGAGGTCCCAGTAAAGCTGCCTCTCCTACCTCTAGACAACATAAAGGTGAACAGAATGTCCTACTATACAAAGCCTCGTAAGGTTCCATCTGAATAGTCACTTGAAAACTGTTGTTGTAGGCGAACTACGCAAGAGGGATATGCTTCTCCCAAGAACCACCAAAGTCTAGGATGAAAGCTCGAAGCATATCCTCAAGCACCTGGATCGTACGCTCGGACTGGCCATCTGTCTGAGGATGGTATGCTGTACTCAAAAGTACCTGTGTACCTAAGTCCCTCTGAAGCCCATGCCAAAACCGAGAAGTAAAGCGTGCATCCCTGTTTGAAACAATGGAGTGTGGAACTCCATGCAGATGTACAATCTCTCGGGTGTATAGTCATCCCAGATCATCAACACTGAAGGTCTCCTTGATCAGTAAGAAGTGAGAAACCTTCATAAGCCTGTCGATGATAACCAAAACATCATCGTTCCCTCGAGGCAACCTCGGCAATCCGGTCACAAAGTCCATCGCGACATCGTTCCACTTCCACTCCGGAATGGGTAACTACTGTAAAAGTCATGCTGGTCGCTGATGCTCCAACTTCACCTGCTGACAAGTAGAACACTTGAAGACGAAACCAATAACATATCTCTTCATACCTAGCCACCAGTACTGGTGTTGAAGATCTCGATACATCTTGGTGACGCCAGGATGAACTGCCCAAACTAAGGAATGAAAATCCCGCATAAGCTCCTTGCGTATATCTGCTGGCACCCATACGCATCCCTGGAAACGCAAGATCTCATCCTTGCCCACTATCCATCCAGGAAGAGGGTCCTCTCCTAACACACTCTCACACAGGACTAAGCCTTCTGAGTCTGATATCTACCTCATCCGTACCCGATCAAGAAGTGTAGAGGTAATAGCTACAGAAGATAGGTAAGTCTGTCCCTGTCTTTCATGCACCTCTAGATGCATCTCAGAGAACAGAGCCATAAGCTGCTACTCACTGCTGGCCTCCTGAACTACCTGAATCTGAGTTCTCCTGCTCAACGCATCTGCTACTGTGTTGCCCTTTCCCGGCGTATAGGCAAGTTCAAAACCAAAAGACTAAAGATACTCGACCCCCATGCACTATCTCAGATTCAGATCATGCTAAGTGAAGATGTACTTGAGACTCTTGTGGTTGGTGAAAACCACAAAGTGCTCTCCTAGAAGGTAATGTCTCCAACAACTCAAGGCATGAACAATAGCTGCCAACTCCAGATCGTGCGTCGGGTAGTTCCTCTCATGTGGCCTCAACTGCCGAGACCTGTATGCAATGACTCCATCTCCCTACATAAGCACAGCACCCGAACCGATACTTGAAGCATCATAATAAACAGTATTTCTATTGCCTGGCTCTGGAAAGACTAGTATCGTTGCTGACGTCAACCTTCCCTTCAGCTCCTGAAAGGCTGACTCACAAGAATCTGACCATAAGAACTTCACCCCCTTCTTGGTCAGACCTCTCAATGGTGCTGCTAGGCGTGAAAAGTCCTGAATGAAGCATCTGTAGTATCCATCCAGCCCTAGGAAACTCCGCACCTCAAAAAAGTTCTTCGGATGCTCCCAATAAACTACAACTCTCACTTTCTTTGGGTCCACAGATACTCTTGCCTCCGAGATGACGTGACCCAATAAGTAAATCTGATCCATCCAAAAGTGGCACTTCGAGAGTTTAGCATAAAGATGATGATCTCTCAGTGTACTCAGAATGATCTCAAGATGGGTAGCATGGTCGTGTCGAGAGTGAGAGTACACCAAGATATCATCCACAAAGACCACGATGAAGGAATCCAGGTAAGGATGGAACACTCGGTTCATCAGTGCAATGAAAACTGCTGGTGCATTCGTGAGACTGAATGGCATAACCGTATACTCGTAGAGACCATACCTGCTTCTGAAGGCTGTTAGAGGTATATCTAATGGTCTAACGCGCAACTGATGATAAACGGACCTCAAATCGATCTTCGAGACCACCTGGGATCCTCGAAGATGATAAAAAAGATCATCAATCCTTGGCAAGGGATATCGGTTCTTGACCGTCAACTGGTTCAACTTCTAATAATCCACACACAGCCTAAGGATACCATCTGCCTTCTTCGCAAACAGGACAGGAAAACCCCAATGAGAAGTACTAGGTCTGATGAAACCCTTTGCTTGTAACTCCTCCAACTACTTCTTGAGCTCCTGAAACTCAGGTGTAGCCATCCTATAAGGAGGAATGGATACCGATGCCGCTCCTAGAATGAGCTCAATAGAAAATTCTACCTCACGCTCCAGAGGAAAACATGAAAAGTCCTCTGGAGAGACATCTCTGAAATGATCCACCATTAGAGGAAAGTCCAACTATGAAGTCCCCTGATCATCCAGATAAAGACTAGCAATCTGGGCCGTAACCCTTCCTAGCCCATGATGCTCGAGTCCTTCTCGACTTGCATGAACATCCCATTCACCTATATAAAGAAAAGATTCACCCTCTGGTGAAATTAAACTCACCCTACGACGATAACAGTCGACGAAAACCTGGAAGGGAACCAACCAGTCCATCCCAAGAATGAAATTATAGCCTGTCATCTCTAGGACATAAAGATCCCATAAGAAACGATACCCTGCAAACTCGAGAGGGAACTCTCTACACTGACGTATACTATATGTCCTCACCCCCAAGGGTGTGTCTAGTGTCAACAAGTCAGCAAAAGAAAAGATACAGAGCCCAAGGATCTCCACAATAGCAACAGAGATAAAGCTATACATAGCACCAGTATCGAAAAGAGATGAAGATAAAACTGAGGCTACTAAGATCGTACCTCGAACTGTAGAAGGTCTGGGATCCTACTCCTGATAGGTCTGGTCCACCGCAAAAGTCTGGCCTGCCCCGCGACCCCGCGACCCTGCCTAACCACTCTGAGCTGATCCTCCCTACTGACACTGAAAGACCGGCGACTGACCACCACGACCTTGACCTCCACCTCAGCCCGAACGGCTAGAATAACTACAGTTCTCCAACTGGTGAGAAACTGGTGGAACTGCTCCTGAATGAGGAGTCATGGAAGAACCCCCGTCACCATCTACTGGTGAGAAAACCTAGCAGAAATGATGAAGGTGACCCATCTTGCCGCAAGATAGGCACTCCATTGGGTCTCTCTGGAACTGTGGCCTCGTGTGCCCTGCCCTTCCACACTGGTAGCATACAAGTTGGCTACCTGAAGATGTATCTCGCCTCCTCAGATCACCGCGTGTAGAATCCCTTCAGCGCTTCCTGCTGTCAACTGGAGGAATACTAGCTATGGAAGCAGAATCTCCCCGACTCGTAGCTCCAGATTCTCTCAGATTGCATTCCACAATCAGTGCCTAGTTGACAATGGAAGTGATGGAAGTCAACTGGAAGATATTAACCTTAGAGTGGATCTTCCGCTTGAGACCATCCTCAAACTTCCTTTCTAAGAACATCCCATCTCCACCCCGGAGGGGTGTGAAATGATGCAGCTCAGTTAAATGAGAGGAATAATTCATAACAGAAAGAGTACCTTGCTCTAGACTCATAAACACCCAGGATCGATCGGCTCTCAGGGTCTCCGGGTAGAAGTAGTTGTAAAACGCGTGCTTGAACTCCTCCCAAGCCATAACCTGATGATGACCCGCCTGTGAGATCACGTCTCACCACCTATTGGCGGAGTATCATAGCATATAGGTAACGAGCTTGACCTGCCTCTCTGGAGGCATTTCCAGATGCTCAAAGATAGCCAGCATGGCTTCCAGCCATGACTCTACAGCCTGTGGTCCTCCTTCCCCCAAGAAAGTAGGAGGATGCTGCTGCTGGAAAACCCGCGTCAAGTCTTCCAGAGTCGTGGCAGGAGGTGGTGCTCCCTGAAAGGTCTTCATCATCCTCATAAAGCCTTCCCTAAACTACGCATCAGTGCCTGAAACTGGTATGACAGCCGGTGCCAAGGCTAGCATGACTGGAGGATCGACAGGAAGTATCTGATCAGCCATATTTGGCATCTGATCACCATCCTGCGACTGATGCATAACTAGAGGACGTCTCGAAGGCATATCTCTGAAAGATAAAAAGTATACCTTAGATCAGGAATATCAAGGAAAAAGAACAAAGGAGTACAAAACGGGAACAAGAGAAGGAAAGATTCAAGTTTACAAAACACGACTACATGGCGTGTATAAAAACTACACGATGTGTTCACTTAAACCATACACTTGGGAATGTACTCCTACCACCCCTAGTCGTGTAACACCCCAAACTACACAGCGTGTACTTGAAATCTATTCCCCTACCTGATTCTATTTACATGGATAACCCACACGGTCCTCTTAAACTGAGACTACACGACGTGTTCCCTCTAGACACGACATGTAGTAGATAAGGTTTAAACGAACCGTGTTGTTAGTTACATGATTGATTACACAACTGAGACTACACGGTGTGTTCCGAACAAACACGACATGTACTTGAATATTTTTCATGACCCGTGTTGTTTGTGACATGGCTAGGTACCTAGAACAAGGCTACACGGTGTGTTCATACAAAACACGGCGTGTATTACACGAGCTTCCCTGACCCATGTTGTTAGTGACACGACCGGGTACACGACTCACTACTACACGGTGTGTACCTACCATACACGACATGTTCCTGGAGATTTTTCACAACCCATGTTTCTGCTTACACAGTCAGTGACATGGTTTAAAAACTACACGGCATGTATATATAAAGTACAAGCCGTGTATTCTGGGTTTTTACAGGAAATAGCTTTGAAACTGCACCGAAGCCCAGAAAACATAGAAAACAAGGCATGAAGGTGCCAAATTCCAATTCGTGAGGGCCCATACTCCCCATGAATCAAATATTGGCATCCAATACAATAATATATAAGAAAAAACAGGTCAATGATTCAAAAATTTCCGATTCAAGAGGGGCCACAATACCTCAAGAACCAAAATTTGGAATTCATTTAAGCAAAGTACAATACAAACAACCTCTCTATCAAACTGCAGGGATTCTATCAAAGCATCCATCACAACAACATGCATAATCTACACAACGTCTATCACAACAACATGCAATTTCTAATTCACCCTAGATGGCATGGCAAGAATGAATGACATGTGATTTCTAACAAGTGACTACATGATGCATGAGATGGAATACCATCATCTCATCGGGTTGCAACAGAAATAGAACCACAATATCAACAAAAATAACAGCTCAAATCATGTGAATCACTCTAGGTAAAATCAGATCAACTGCAACATAGGAAAACCAGAAAACCATAATAAGCGAGGTAGATTGGTTTTTCCCTGTACACGGGTTAGCTACTCCTGAGCACAACTTAATACCAAGTACCGAATCAATTTTATCCCTGTCTAAAGGTTCCAAATAGTAAATCAAGAGAAAATAAACACTTTGATACCACTTTGTAACGTCCCGGTTCCGAAATCCACCTAGAGGCGCCCCATACCCAGTTGGTCACATGGCCTCAAGTGCATTTCCCCAAACGCCAGAGGTTGCTGACTAGAAGCGAGGGACTTGGGTGTGATAGTAAGGAAACTATGCACTCATTGGAAGAGTACACAGTGGCAGAAAAACAAATAGACAAAAGCAGAAACCATAACCATCCATACAAGAGTAAACGATAAACAATGGAAGTCTAACAGTAAACAATTGGAGCTCACACACATGTATATAAAATGATGCATGATACATATGTCTAGGAAAGAAGCCAAACAAGTTACAATGCTGAATACAATACTAAACCAAAGTGCAAAAGAAAACAGGTAAACTCCTCAGCATCGCAAGCCATAGCTTGGTCCCATGCTCTCCAGCTCCACAGCAAGTCAAGTACCTAAAGTAGAAGGGCGCTCACCCTTATCTATACCTTCAATAATATAGTCTGATTGGGCTCAAAATCATGTCCCAAACAGAGTGTAAGACAATCTACCAGTAGGAAACCACCCAAAGATCTGTGCCTAACAGTCAGTGAATACATGGAAAGTAAAAGTACAGGAAGTAGTAAACAGGAAAGCACACAACATCTATAATCCACAGTGTCTAGCATATAAAGTAAACAAGTAACAACCAATCACCAAGTAGAATAACAGGTAACCCCCTGGGTAGTTCTCACAGCCTAACCCTTATGGTTCAACCTACAAGTTCTAGAAACCCTTTGGGAGACGCACACAGTCTCACCCCTCTAGTTCAGCTAAAGAATAGACTCTCTGAGGAAGCACTCACCGTCAATTCCCCCTATAGTCTCGTATCGTACTAAAGGCACTCTGGGGAAGCACTCAACATCACATTCCCCCTGTAGCCCTCATCGAGGAACTACACACACTCTGAGGAAGCACTCAACGTCAATTCCCTATGTGGTCTCACATCGTAAATTAAAGACACTCTGGAGAAGCCCTTACGTCCATTCTCCCTATGGCCCACTACACTAGGTTCTCTCAGCCCTGTGTAAAACAAACATGCATAGAGCCCATATCAGCCCAAGTAAACCTCAAGAACTACTTGGATATCATTCTAAGGAACAACAGTATAACAGTAAAACACTTCCACTATCCTACAACTAGGCATGGCAACTTGAAAAATGCCTAACAGGCAAAAAATGCATGGAAAAACATCCAGATCATAATAAGAATTACCCTATTCACAATAATTGACCTCTACTCAAGTAATCAAACAAACCAGGAAAACAACAGGGCAAAAATAGGAAACACACAATACCCTATTCAAGGGAATTGGTGGAATTGCACAAAATATTCAAAGTCTTCCTACAGAAAGGCACAAACCACCTACCTCGATGCTAGGAGATCAATATACTTAAACCACAATGATTGATTCTTTTTAGAATGTCGAAGATATGAGAAAACGTCCAAAATGCTCAACCCATGATATCTTGAGAAAGAGGAGGAATTGGAAAACAAGGCTCTAGGAGAAGGAAGAAATCACCGCTGCAGTTCCAACGTAATCGACGACGGCTGAAATAGAGATCAGACGAAAGCTCATGGGCTCAGAGAAGGATCGCGGTTGTGTGGTAGCTCTCAGCCGAACGAGACCTAGAAGAAGGTCATTCTGGCGATTAGGCGCAACCCTAGTCCATTTAATGAAAAAAAGAAAATACACGACATGTACTTCTGGGGTACACGGCGTGTACTCGGCTTTTCCGTACTTCGCTTTAAGCGGCCTCCACATCACCCCTACACACCGTGTGTGTGGCCCGGATACGGCCAGCACACAGCCTCAAGCGGCAAAGGAGTACACGGCGTGTACTCATAAAGTACATGACGTGTACTTCAAAATTTTTGAGAAACTTTTCTTTTCCCAAAAACTTTAGAAAAAGGAAAGACATACCTGAAAACGAAGATCTGGGTTCTTACAAGAAATATGATATTTTTGAAATTATAAATATATATAGTATATAAAAAAAGAATTTTTACATATATAAAAAGGTATACTTTTTGTTTTGATATATATATAAAAACATGATTTAATAAATATGTATATGTTTATAAATATTTAATATTATCGTTTTCATTTTATTATATATACATGTTCTGTTTCCTTTTTATTATTATATATATATATAGTTATATGTTCTACATATATATATACATATTGTATTTTATTTTAATCTATATGTGTGTTTTTTTTAAAAAGGAAAATTTTATAACATTTAATATATATATATATATATATATATTGTAAAACGTTAAATATATATATAATGATTTTATATAACATTTCTAATATATAATGTTTTTATAATATTTTTATAAAATTTTAATATATATAACGTTTTCTAATGTATAACGTTTTTATATATATTGTCTTTTGCTTTTTTTACTTTTTAATATATATATATATATATCGTTTTTATTTATAACATTTAAAATATATATAAATTTTAAAATGTTTAATATACATTATATATATATATATATAATGTCACGTTTTTCTAGGTATGTAATAATAAAAAAACAAACAAACAAAATAAAAACTAAATTAATATAAAACTTAAAAGAAAAAACCTAACATGTGATGATTATATAATAAAATAAAATATTAATTTTGTTGAATTTCTAATTTGAGAGAAGAAACAAATTAGTGGGAAACGTGATTAGATGGTGAAATAGTGGAATATGAATTTAAAATATATATGAATATTTAATAAATAATAAAACATGTTTTTCTTATATATATATATTAAAACGTGATATAATATAATTATATAATTATATGTTTCAAAATATTATCATTTTTTATTATTTTATGTTTTATTATAAACATGTGCTGACTTGATTTTTTTTAAGAAAGAAACATTTTTTTTAATTGTTTTAAAAAAATGATAATAGTATATATACAATCATGGAAGAGATGGAAAACAATGATGACCCGTGATTTTGGGTATTTGTTTAAAAAAACGAAATAATAATGAAAAAGTAAGAATGATAATTAGAAATATATTATTATAATATGAACTTGACTTTGAAACGTGAAATGATAATGAAATATATAATTTTATCCTATTCATATTTATGGCTTCCTCCGCAATTCTCAAAATTAATATATATATGTATGTAAAACTCATTCTTAACACCCTCCACAACTGCACTATAATCTGCATCCCTCCTGATTGAATCAGGTGTGTCTGAACCTCGAACCAAAGAGTTGTTGGTTCATTTTTTTGAGGTAAGGGAATTATTATTTTCAATTATATTATGAAACGCTCTTATTATTTTGATCAAGTAATGTTGTTTTTAAAAGATATACATATATATGTATGTATATATATATATGCATATATATGTACATCTAAGTATAAATAATATTCTTTATTTATTTTTATAAGTTATAAAAGTCATCTTCATCTATCAAATTAACTTTTAATGTTTATGTATCATCACCATGTTTACAAAGAAATATGTTTTTGTTGATAATTCTTATCATTTTATGTGCAATTCTAATTCAATCTATTATTTCATGCACATAATCTCATCTGCACCCCCTGATTTGTCATGCATAGATAGATATGACCATCATCTAGCTCATATGTGACATTCAAAGCATTGCGATATCGTGCACACACTTATTTCATTTTTCTGACAATCATGGTGTTATAAGGAAAATAGTAATTCAAGTATGGGAATATCCCTAAATGGTTTTATAAAAGAAAATTAAATAAAAATTTATGTCATGATATAAGTAAAATTATTTTCTTGAAAGGAAAATAATTATATGTATGTGATTTAAAAATGTTTTGGGTTTGAACTGAGAAGGCCGATTCATAGAAAATGTTTTTATTCAAATATTCCCTAGTTATGATAAATGGGATGATATGGGGAGTGAACCTATAAGATTAAGGGAACTTGGTTCCACATGAGTTATGTCTAGTGACCACGTGTATGGTTTTTAATTATGTTCTACCAAGTACGAGAGAAAAATCTACTATAAATTTATTATCCTCGAAGGAGGATTCCCAACGATATTTAAATTATAATTATTTTTTTGAGAAAATAATGGTTTTAAAATTTTAAATATGTTATGAAAATATAATTTTAAGTATGTATGTTTATGATTTAAAATAATTTATTAACTGTTTTAAAACCTCTTATTGGGCATATTAATGCTCACCCTACGTTTTAAAATCCTTTTTACAGGTTTAGTAGATTTATTAGCGAGATATTTTTCTGTATGGAGGCAGCGCGCTGAAGTTTCTTTGATTATTCTTTTTATTTTGTATAGTTGCAATGAATTGTAATAATTGTGTCTAATTCTCCAAAACCTAGACTGGTAAAAGATCCTGATATTTAATTTAAATGTTGTGTATTTATTCAAGTTTCTTTTATAAAAAAAATACACGACATTTATAAGGGCTGAACCCGGGTTTCGGGTTCGGTTTTTTACAATTGGTATCAGAGCAATGGTCTAGATAACTTTTAGAAATTAGAACATAACAATAATTTATGTTTGTGTATCCTTTGTAAAAAAAAAATTCTTTTGTAATGAAGAATTGCGAGGGCGCAATTCAATTAAGGGGGAAAGAATGTAACACCCCAGTTTGTTTAATAATAAATGAAAACAACAATTTAAATTAAGTATTTTAATAATAATACTTATAAATAATTTTATCTAAAATTGGTTTAAACTAATGTTCTAAAAAAACAATTACTATTTATCAGCATTATTTTTTTAAAAGAAAAAACCTATATTTTTTAACTTGGATATATGTATTGAATTTTATCCTTAATCAAATTATATTGCAACGATAGAAATAATATGTTAATTATTTTATTATAATTTTTGTTCATTAAATAAATTATTATTTTCAAGTATTATATGTTGCGATCTTAAAATGTCGAACATTTTTTTATTTACATTATTTTGACTAATGATATTAAATTTTTAAGGTGATTTTAAATGTTTATGATTTATAAAATATAATTATAATAAATATGATATTTTTGAAATTATAAATATATATAATATTAAAAAAATTAATTTTTACATATATAAAAGGGTATACTTTTTGTTTTGATATATATATATAAACGTGATTTAATAAATATGTATATGTTTATAAATATTTAATATTATCATTTTCTTTTTATTATATATACATATTTTGTTTCCTTTTTATTATATTTATATATATAGTTATATGTTCTAAATATATATATACATATTGTATTTTATTTTAATCTATATGTGTATTTTTTTTAAAAAGGAAAATTTTATAACTTTTAATATATATATATATATTGTAAAATGTTAAATATATATATAATGACTTTATTTAACATTTTTAATATATAACGTTTTTATAAAATTTTAATATATACAACTTTGTTTTTAATGTATAACGTTTTTATATATATTGTCTTTTGTTTTTTTACTTTTTAATATATATATATATATTGTTTTTATTTATAACATTTAAAATATATATAAATTTTAAAATGTTTAATATACATTATAAATATATATATATATATAATGTCACATTTTTCTAGGTATATAATAAAAAAACAAACAAACAAAAGAAAAAATAAAATAATATAAAACTTAAAAGACAAAACCTAACATGTGATGATTATATAAAAAAATAAAATATTAATTTTGTTGAATTTTCAATGTGAGAGAAGAAAAAAATTAGTGGGAAACGTGATTAGATGGAGAAATAGTAGAATATGTCTTTCAAATATATATGAATATTTAATAAATAATAAAACATGTTTTTCTTATATATATATATATATCAAAACATGATATACTATATTTATATAATTATATGTTTCAAAATATTATCATTTTTTATTATTTTATGTTTTATTATAAACATGTGTTGACTTGATTTTTTTAAGAAAGAAACGTTTTTTTAATTGTTTTAAAAAAATGATAATAATATATATACAATCATGAAAGAGATGGAAAATAATGATGACCCGTGATTTGGGGTCTTTATTTAAAAAATAATAATAATAATGAAAAAGTAATAATGATAATTAGAAATATATTATTATAGTACGAACTTGACTTTGAAACGTGAAATGATAATGAAATATATAATTTTATCCTATTCATATTTATGGCTTCCTCCACAATTCTCAAAATTAATATATATATGTATGTAAAACTCATTCCTCACACCCTACACAACTTCACTGTAATCTGCATCCCTCCTGATTGAATCAGGTGTGTCTGAACCTCAAACCAAAGAGTTGTTGGTTCATTTTTTTGAGGTAAGGGAATTATTATTTTCAATTATATTATGTAACACTCTTATTATTTTGATCAAGTAATGTTGTTTTTCAAAGATATACATATATATGTATGTATATGTATATATATATATATATATGAATATATATGTACATCTAAGTATAACTAATATTCTTTACTAATTTTTATAAGTTATAAATGTCATGTTCATCTATCAAATTAACTTTTAATATTTATGTATCATCACCATGTTTATAAAGAAATATTTTTTTGTTGATAATTCTTATCATTTTATGTGAAATTCTAATTCAATCTATTATTTCATGCGCATAATCTCATCTGAACCCCCTGATTTGTCATGCATAGATAGATATGGACATCATCTAGCTCATTTGTGACATTCAAAGCATTGCGATATCATGCACGCACTTATTTCATTTTTCTGTCAATTATGGTGTTATAAGGAAAATAGTAATTCAAGTATGGGAATCTCCCTAAATGGTTTTATAAAAGAAACTTAAAGAAAAATTTATGAAATGATATAAGTAAAATTATTTTCTTAAAAGGAAAATAATTATATGTATGTGATTTAAAAATGTTTTGGGTTTGAACTGAGAAGGCAGATTCATAGAAAATGTTTTTATTCAAATAGGCCCTAGTTATGATAAATGAGATGATATGGGGAGTGAACCCATAAGATTAAGGGAACTTGGTTCCACATGAGTTATGTCTAGTGACCACGTGTATGGTTTTTAATTATGGTCTACCAAGTACGAGAGAAAAATCCACTATAAATTTATTATCCTCGAAGGAGGATTCCCAATGATATTTAAATTATAATTATTTTTTTGAGAAAATAATGGTTTCAAAATTTTATATATGTTATGAAAATATAATTTTAAGTATGTAAGTTTATGATTTAAAAGAATTTATTAATTTTTTTAAAACCTCTTACTGGGCATAATTAATGATCACCCTACGTTTTAAAATCCTTTTTACAGGTTTAGTAGATTTATCAGTGTGATATTTTTCTGTATGGAGGCAGCGCGCTGAAGTTTCTTTGTTTATTCTTTTTATTTTGTATAATTGTGATGAATTGTAATAATTGTGTCTAATTCTCCAAAACCTAGACCGGTAAAAGTTCCTGATATGTAATTTAAATGTTGTGTATTTATTCAAGTTTCTTTTATAAAAAAAATACACGACATTTATAAGGGCTGAACCCAGGTTTTGGGTTCGGGTTTTTACAAATACCCAGTCATTTTAATGCTCAAAAAACAATGATTGTGTGGAACTCCTATGTACTGCAAGAGCTCTGCTCAATCTTCTTTGTGTGAATGTTGTGGACAACTTTTTCAATATGAGAACAACTTGTTCAAACTACCTAGTGCGAATCTGATTGTTTTTTTTATAATTTGAGGGATTTCGGGGATATGAAGATAGATGTACCGATCACCTTACAGATCAAGGGCTTGTGGGGATAGCATGACAGATTCCGATCTTTATATCGAGGGATTACCCTAGTGTGGGTATGAAAAGATTTTTTGAAAGTATAAATCAAGGGACCTTTATCCAAGGTTGTTGTATACCCTTCTATTTGGGTTAAAATATTTCTTATACTTGTCTTATTTTGTTACAAGTTTTAATTTTTCTGTATTTTGTTAAAGATGGGAAGTGTAACTTTCTTACACTTTCTTATACTTGAATACTCTGATATAAATAAAATTCTATATGCTTTAAGGTTTAATATTTCCCTAAGTAAACTTTTCTTAAGTTTCTTCATTCTAAGAAAGTTAGTCTCTTTGTTAAGAACTAAATAGGATTTGTGAACCCATCTTGTTTAATTTTGTTAAACATAAATTTTATTAAGGATAAAAATGAAAATTTTTAAACCTATAATTAACCCCTTATTATAATTGAGTAATCCACATATAAATTTCAATCCTACATCCTGGATAAATGGTAATTTAAAAATTTTCATTGACAATCAAAGTAACTACATTCTCATCGACGAAGCATTGCCTAGTTAAAAAACAAGGATCCCACACGATGATTTTTTAAGCACAAAATAAACCAAGGAATACCTATTTTGATTTGAAGTCATTCTCAACAATATATCATTGTTAGTGATCATTTCTCAAATGATTCAATGTATAATCCATCTATATTGTCCACATGTGCTCCAAAAGCTTGTTTGAATGTTGAGCTTCAATCACTGGGTGCTAGTGCTGTGAATCGAAGCAGTCTTTAACATCGACACGATTTCAAGAGCATCAATTCTTCAATCTGAGATGGAGTTCTTAGATTAGAGTGCTCAAATCTCTCTCTTCTCTCTCTATAACTTGAGACCAAGGAGTGAGAGGCTCTCAAAATTCAATCTGTGAATAGTGTTATGAATTTGAGTCTCTCATGCCTTATATAGATAGGTTTCAGCTTACATAAATAACACTTTGGCCCCCGAATAAACATAACCTTCAAATTAAGTTCTCAATGATATACACAAATTTATATGCATGCCATAAATATCATAAATATTTTATCACATACTTGTAATATCAAAACCATGTTACGTGATAAAATTTGAGCAATTTAAACAACTCTCTTCTCCCATAAATATATTAACGAACATTGAATAAAATATTATTAAAAACGGTCGGGGAAGGGGAATTACAATCTATAAAGAAACACACAAACACACACATGTAGGAAGCTGGGGTGACTCAAACCCGAGACCTCCCCAACACCCCACATAGACCTTTTCTACTTAGTTAGGCCTTGAGGGCCCTTGAATAAAAATATTATTCATTCATAAAATATATTTTCCTCGTATTCACTTAACACTTGTGAATACTTTTAATAAATAAATTCAATACCAATTATTTTGAACTCGAATAATATTAGTTATTAATTTCATAGAGATCCCATATTATCAGACATCCCTAGACCCAAGTGTCGGGTCACAAAGACCCCAGTGGTGGGTCCCACCATGTACTAAACTCCTATTCCCCAGAATAAGCCATACTTTTGAATACTTTAAGTGTGACCCTCTAGGACCGTATCCCGATAGTAGTGAATACTATTCACAGACTTGGAGCTGAGTCTAACAACCCATCAATGCTTCTAAAAAGATAAGGTATACTAATAGCATAGGCAACCTTTCCTACAAACACATGCCGTGTAATATAATCTCTTTGTCTTGCGATATCTCATAAAGAAGGATACACACATTGAGTCATCATCATTTCTTGATTTATTATTCGTTGACCTAACTAGACAGACTTACCACCTACTACCATGGACATGGAAAGGTTTTAACATCATTTTACTATTTTCATGTACTCAATGAACCTCATTTTTGAGCATGTTTTGGTTGGGTCTCATTTAGGGGTTTTTTGAGTGTACAATTGAAATATTTGGAAATTTATGGGTTGTGGATGGTTGATGTATAATTTTTCCAAAACGTGCACCCAAATTGTAGAAACCATGCAAACCCAAATAGTGGGGGTTTTCATGTTTGACACACATTTTGAAAAACCACGAACCAATCTAGGATAAACTATGTACCCCATTGAAGGGTATCACAATTAGGGTGCACAATTTGGGATACCATGTGACCCCCTATATAAAATCATGCACGTAGAATTTTTTAATTGTGAAAATTATTTTTAAAATTCTTGAACCCCTGTATAATCACCCTCTCAACCCTAACTCTCCATTTCTCAATTTCCTTGGTTGAGAGGGCTCTCAAGGAACTATTTTTTCCCTTCCAAAATCCTTCCTAAGTGGATCAAATCTTGGAAAACATCATTCTATTCCTCTCATGTAAGAGATATTCTCCCATTATTTTTCTCCCTCTCTCTATCTTTCCTCCATAGTGTTTTTTATATCATATTATTATAGATGGATCTAAAATCCTTTGTTTTTGATCTTGAATCTAGGATCAATTCATTGATCTCTGTTGTCGACATTATTCATTAGAAAATTCCATTATGGGTGTTCTGTTTTGTGATCTCCATGAAAAAGGTAGGTGGTTCCGTCTAATATTGAACAATTTTATAAACCTTAAATTGCTTTATTATTTGAAATTTATTTCAATTATATTATTAAAAACCAATTCAATGATAATCGTGAGTTGGAAATTAAATTTTTCATGAGTTTTTTTGGGAAAACCCCCAATTCTAATGGAATTGGAAATTTGGGTATGATTTGAATTCGATGGAATTTGTGAAAATTGATTTGTGAATTTATTCTAAGAAAAGTGTCTTAAATTGATTTGATAAAAATCTATGATTGGTTTTATCTTGAAAAAGGAATGAATTGATTAAAAACACATGTTTTTGTTTTTAAATGGAAATTGGCATATTGAAACTCGAAATGGGGTAATTGTATTTTAAACAGTTTTAAAATAATTTTCCTATTTTCTATTGATATATTGAGCACATGCAAGCTTGGGTAGTTAGTAAGTTATTTGGGATAAACATGCTAGGATGATAATGCCCCATAAATGGATTGGTGATTTACAAATCTAACAAAAACATAATTCAGAGGTTCTTATCCTCAGTGGAATATTGGTGGGTCCTATTCGGCTAGAGTCTGAGGGACATGTGTGAAAATTTCCATAATTATATATATGAGGGTGAGGATCTCATAATTATAAACTATCATACCACGTGGTAGATTACCATGTTTCTTGATGTGATTTTTTTGATATATATATATATATACGCCATTGATTGTGAACTATTTTATTCATTCCCTATTGATTTATATAAACCATTTTATATTAAAATGTTTACTTAAGCCATTGTTTGAAATGTTTCCATCAATTGAAATGAAAAGCTTGTTTTGTTTTAAATATGAAATTGTACTTCCATGCTTGTTTTATTTGAAATTGAATGCATTATTGAGTTTATTTATTATGGAATCTTATTATGGAACACTTGGTGAGACCCTACTGGGATATTAACTCACACCCTAAATTTTCCTTTGGGAATTTGTAGATTTCATTCTACCAAGTTTGAGAAAGGTGAAAGTGCCAATTGGAGGTGGCAGTTGTTGTTGATATTTGGGATTGGAGTGCTGTGTCCATTAAGACTTGGGTCATTTATCTTGTCTTTTTGGTATTTTGATGATGTACTATTTGGGATTTTTATACTTGTTTGACTTTTGGTACTGTCTCCTTAGGGAGTTTCCTTTGAGAATATTGATATGTTTATGTTTCTTCCACTATTTTTGTGGAAAAAACCATTTCCACTTTTATCTTGTATGATGTTAGGTGCTTGTCGCCAACCTGTGGGGATTGGGAATTCCCTTCAGGCCATGTCAGTGCTGGATTGAGTGTTAGGGTAACATGGTATCCAAAGTAGTTCATAAAAAAGTGGTATCAAAGGTGCAGGTTGTGAATCTTACTTTGATGTCAGTATGCAGTTGAGAGATCTTGTCAGGACTTAGGAGGTAGCTGCGAGTGAGTGTCTGACCAACTCTCACCATAATCAGACGTAGGTCACTAGGGGTGGTTTGAGAAATATTTCTTGAGGATTATTTCTAGTTTTCCCCTTATTTTTATCTAGATAGATTGAATTCCAAATATTGTTTTATAATTGATGAGGTTAAATTCTCTCTTTCTCTTGTTGGAGTATTGATTTGAGTAGTCTTATGAAATCTTCAATGTTGTCTACTAATGTTATGCAACATCATGCCTTTGAGAAGACTTGCGAATAGGATTCAAGAGGAAGATGTTGATAAACCATAGTGAGAAAATCCTCCCATGGACTAGAATATAGTTGAGGTTATTCTATATTTTATCCAAGCTTTGGAATAAACACTTACATCCATTCATATTTAGGCTCTAGTTGTGTAACCTTAGTGGGAAGAGTCTTAAAATCATTCTTAGGAGTTCCTTCACCAGAATCCTCTAGCATTCCAAGGCTTAAACGATCCTCAAGAGGTTGAGGATTGGTTGAGGAGTATTGAACTTTTATTTGAGTTCTTAGAAACACTTGGTTCAATCAAGGTAAAATGGGACACCTTCAATATGGAAGGACCTAGAAAGAGATGGTGGGACACGATGGTGATGGTGAAGAAGCATGAGGGCTTAGAGTGGAGGAAATTTAAAGTTATTTTCACCGACCAATTCTATATAGAGTCTATGGTGTTTTCTAAGTCTATGGAGTTTTTCAAACTCGAGCAGGATGATAGGACCATGATAAAATATGTAAACCGATTTGCTGAGCTTGTGCAGTTCACACATGAGATTGTATTGAATGAGAAGATAAAGACTTGATGGTTCGATATGGGACTTTGATCTGATATTCATTATCAGGTTTTCTTGTTGAATCCCTATTCTTATGCTGATGTTCTATATAGAGTGCATATGGTCGAGTTTGATCTATCTGGTAAGTCAAGGTTGATGGGAGTTACTTTTTATCCTAGTGGTAGTTCTGTGAGTTCCTTCAAAGGAAAAAGGAATCATGATGAGTCTCATTGTGGTTATCGACAACATGGTATTTCTAGATCTCTTATAATTATAAGTATATTCCCTTTGATTTGTTACCAGTGTGTTAATCCTAGGAACTCTAAATGGGGTTTCACTATGGCACCTAAGATATATGGTTATTGCAAATGTTCATGTCACTTTCTGATGTTTTTCATGTCTATTCTACTCCATGTAGTGGAAAAAGATCATCAGTGCCTAAAAGTACTATAGTGTAATTAGATGCTTTACATACTATGAGGTTCTAGCCACAGACATCTGGAATGAAGCATCTTCACATAGTGGAAGAGTCTCTAGAGGAAGAAAATATGGGTCCAACGACTATGAGAGGTACCATCACCATTGCTTCATCTTTAGTGACTTCTTTATTTGATATTGGTGCAGCTCATTCATTCATTTAAACTCATATTTTGAATCATCTAAATCTTCCTATGAATATTTTATATTATGTGATGGATACTACTACACCCCTTGAATGAAGAAAGAGTAGGGTCTCTATTTTCCTTCTTGCATTTTATCATTATCAGATATCGATCTTACTTGGTATTTTTGAGTTCTTGACATGAAATCTCTTGATTTTATTTTCAATATGGATTGGATCATTGCTAATAAATCCTAAATTTATTGTTATCTTCGATGGGTCTCCTGTATGGTGCTTGATGGGGCGTGGCATGTCTTCTAGGGAGAATGGGACCCAAGGTTGAGCATAGCTAGAACTTCTTATACAAAGTTGGGGAAATTAATATCAGTGTTTTATTTTAACCTGGAGCAAGAATATTTGAGTGATGATCTACCTATAGTTTTTTTGAGTTTCTTGATGTTTCCCTTATGAATTCTTTAGTTTTTCAGTGGTAAGAGAGGTATAGTTCTCTATTGATATAGTTTTAGGTACTCATATAGTATCTATTCCCTCTTACCACATGACACCGGCTAAAATGAAAGAGTTTAAGACTCAGTTGGACAATATTTTAAATAAATCATTTATATGACCAAGTGTTTCACCATGTGTGGTGCCTGTTCTCTTTGCTAAGAAAGATGATGGGTTACTTAAACTTTTTATTGATTACTGAAAACTCAACCGTGTTATAGTGAATAACAAGTATCCTTTTCCATAGATTAATGATATGTTTTTCTATTTGAATTGAAATGGGAAAAGTGGTTATTGAAGATCAATCTTTGATCTGGTTACCATAAGATGAGAATAAAATAATCTGACATTCAGAAAACCGCATTCTAGAGTAGTTATGTCCATTATGAGTACCTTTTTATGCTATTTGGTCTAACCAATGCTCCTTCAATATTTATATATTTTATGAATAAGATTTTCCATGACTATATTGATACTTTCATGGTGGTCTTTTTAGATGAAATACTTGTTTACTCTAAGTCTGAGGAGGATTATGTGAGTCATCTGAGAGTAGTTATGAAATTATAGAGAAATCAATGAATTTATTCCAAGCTATCTAAATGTGGTTTCTAGATTCAATAGGTGAAGTTATTTGGATACATGGTCTTAGAACATGATATTTTAGTTGATCCTAAAAAGGTGAAGGCTATTATGGAATGGGAGAAACTGCGAAATGTTTTCAAGATTCGAAGCTTCTTGGGATTAGATGGATACTATCATCAGTTTGTAAAGGATATCTATATGTTGGATTCTATGATGACCTCTCTAACTCAAAAGGGAGTAAAGTTTTTTTGGGATGAGAAATGTCAAAGTTATTTTGTTTGGTAGAAATGAATCCTAACTTAGGTGCTAGTGTTGAATCTTCCATAGGCCAATCAGGGCTATGTGGTATTTTTTGATGCATCAAGTTCATGTTTGGGCTGTGTTCTTATATAGGGTGGTCACGCCATTTCCTACAGACCTCGGTAGCTTATTCCACATGATAAGAATTACCCAAACTATGACCTTGAACTCCCAGCCATGATGCATGAAATTAAGAGTCGGTGATATTAACTTTTTGGAGAATAGTTCACTGTGTATTCCAACTAAAAAAATATTGAGTTATATTTTATATCAAAAATATTTGAATCTTCACCAGAGGTGTTGGTTGGATTACTTTCAATACTTTGATTTTGACATCGCCTATACCCTGAGGAAAGGGAATGTCATTGCAGATGATCTGAGTAGGAAACTTCTAACCCAGGATATGAAGGAATCACTTGAAGTGTGGAAATTGATGGATATTTTTTTACAATAGTATATTAGAGTTTGAAAAATAGGGTCTGAGGTTGTCTTGGCCAGTGTTCAGTTGACCTCCTCTCTTATCGAGATGATTCTTTAGGAGCATTAGCTTGATGATGAATCTTGTAGCATTATAGACTCTCTTTATGGTGGGAAGACCATAACTAAGTGTTCATTCTCCATAGAGTGTATTCTATGTTTTGAAAACTAGTACGTTGTACCTTTGATTATGAGGAATTCTATGATGTGTAATTTCCATAATTCTCAGTGGGTTGTGCTCCCAGGAACAACAAAGATGTTCTATGACATGCAATGATGATTCCCGTGGACAAGTATGAGATAGAGAATTACTGATTTTGTCTCTTATTATTATACTTTCTAACAATTCAAGGTCAAGCACCAGTGACCTTCGTGTTTTATTCAGCTACTTCCAGTGCCGACTTGGAAGTGAGATGATATTTATATGGACTTTGTGGTTGGGTTTCTACATACTTATAGAAAGAAGAATTCAATTTGGGTTGTAATTGATATCCTGACCAAATCATCTCACTTTATACCCATTTGTGATACAACCAAAGTTGAGGAGTTGGGAAAACTCTATGTGAGAGAGGTTATTCATTTTTATAGAGTTTGATATGCTATAGTCTCTGATAGAGATCCCCATTTTACTTCTCGCTTTTGGATATTCCTTCGAGAGGTATTGGGATCTCAGGTTTGTTTGAGTATGGTGTACCATCCACAGATGGATGTCTAGACTGAGAGAGATATAAATATTATTGAGGATATGATTTTTTCCCACATCCTCAATTTTGGTGGATCTTGGGATGACCATTTGGGGCTAGTTGAGTTTTCTTATAACAATAGTCATCAGTCCATGATCAGGATTACTCCTTTTGAGGAATTGTATGAATGACCTTATAAATCTTCACTATTTTAGTTATAGATTGGATAAAGTTCCTTGGTTGGAATGATCTTGGTCCATCAGATGAAAAAAAATATTTAGTTCATTCTTCAGAGAATGTTGGTGGCATAGAGCTAGTATAAGTCTTATAATGATCATCAGTGTAGACCTTGGGAGTTTTTAGTTGGTGATAAGGTGTTATTAAATGATTTACCTCGTTTGGGTCATCAATGGCTTGGGAGGAAAGGGAAACTTTATCCTTGTTTTATGGTACATTTAAAGGTTTTTAATAAGGTGAGGAAAGTGGATTACCATTTAGAACTTCTATAATAATTAACTTCTATAAACAAACTGGATAAACTGATCTTATCATGTATAGTGATTTAATAACTTGGTAAACTAATAGTCAAGTCTTCCTGATCTTTCTCACTATAAAATATTTACATGATCTAGCTCTTATCATCTCACTAAAAACTCAGACATGAAAGTATTATTCTTCTTTCTAAAAAATTATCAGCATTAGTCTAAGTTCAATTCTCAAATTAACAACTTCACAAAACCTTCAGGAATGAAAGATTCATTACATTAACTCTTACTATTATTCTTCTTTTAAAAATAATTTCCACATGAAAATATTATTACATGGGATTCTAAAATCCATTTAATTGTACTTTATACAAACAAAACTTGCAAAAGCTTCACACTGTTTCACACTGAACTAACTTCAATATCTCTTCTTGATTTTTCACAGTGCCTCACTGTACTACACATAATTTTTTCACTCTAAATTCGAAAACTCACAATATCTTCTCTTTTGTTCATGATATAATAAAAGTTCTCATAAATCAATCTTCATGCAGATTGAAATTCATGAATGGATTATTATTCTTCATTCATGTATCTTTAATATATATGTGGATCCTTATTCTTCACATTATATTATGAAAAAATTATTTAATCCTCATGATACTACACAGTCATGAAAAATACTTCATGCAAGTATGAACCTCACATGGATCTCATCCTACCGTTTCTCTTATTATAAGCGATGTGAGAGTGAGTATCAAACAATAATTCTCCGCTCATGCAAAAATAGTTCCGCATACTTCTCTTTCTATATATCTATATATATACTCCCAATTCATATTCATCTCATATCTTCAAATGGTGGGGGTCAGGGCTATTTATAGACACATTTCACTAACATACTCCACCACCTCAAATTATGAACATACCAACATACTTATCTTGTGTAAATTGACTCAAAACACCCATTATTCTTCTCGTATTCACATACATAAAATATTACCACCACCACAAAATGTAACTTTCTTTAAAAACTATCATGATCTTTAGCCTTTGACTTTTCCAATATTGTTCACTATGTGTTAGCAATCCATGCATACAAACCTTCACAACATCATGTTATCGAATGATCATATTACCATTACTTCATCATAAACTCACCTTTCATGTAAGAAAAATTTACTAAACAAAATATAGTATTATTGGGATCCTTATGATCACATAATATCAATTTTAAAATCTTATCATGATCACAATAGCATGGTGCAATCTTTGGATCTCACAACATGAAATTCTTCTGGAATACATAAACCCTTAATGGATAAAGGTTGAAGATGATCTATGAGATTGATTGAATGAGATAGATTAAACATATCAGGCTACCAATGTTCTATGCATTTATTTTTAAGAATAATGAATAGTATGTATCTCACTTGATTATACGTTGAAAGATAATTCCACTTTCCACTACTTAATAATGTACCTTAGACTCTAATATGACTATTTATGAGTATTTAGGTCCACTCTTGGCTACTACTACCACTTCCCCATGCTGAAACCCTCAATCAATCTTGTCCTAAAATATTCATGCACATGTTCTCACCCATTCCTATGTGTTCTTGACCACCACTGTTCATATTCTCCAAAGTTGGTATTACACCTTTTCTCAGTTATCTATAAGGATACAATTTTTAATTAACATTAAAACATATACTTATAAAAATATAAGTACAATTTCTTGTATAAAATCCTAATACATACTTTAAAATCCCAATATATCTATTTCCATTTTTTATTGTTTAAAATTTTTCTCATAATCTAAAATTCTCAATAGAATCATCCAATGATTCATCTTCACTTCTTAATTAATAGAAAAAAATGTGTAATCTACAAACATCATTAGAACATATCTTGGATAATAATAATAACTCTCTAATCATCACAATTTAACACAAATTGAATTTTATTCTCATAACTTATTGAAAATAAATACATATTTAGAATAACTTCAACTTTAATAAACCACTTGGGTTCATCACATACAATTGAAAAAATTGAAAATTCTAAAAAAATCCTTGACATCAACTCCAAATCCCCCAAAACTCCTAAACAACTCCTCAAACTAGTAATACTCAACTCAATCACTAATAAACTCTCATGGACTTGAAAAATAGTTTATATATATGTAGGGTGAGTATAAAAAGTATACTCAGTAGGATCCTCCCAGAAACCTCTCATGAAAATTATGAAAGAATCATACTAAAGCCTAATCAATAAATAAATGAAACCAAATCATCACCTAAACATGTATAATATTCTTTTACCATCCTCACAATGGATCACTCACCAAATAACACATAAAATTAAATAATTATATATCAAAAAATATATATAAATGTAGGTACCCCGATTCAACTTCTCTATAGGTTTTTCACCCTAACAACCTAACTAATACATCCTCTTCTCATCCCTCTTAAGAATAAATGACACTATTTGTAATCATATCATAGCTATTACTGTATCCTATGTTTCCAAATATCTCATCATCATCATATCCTACTAGTAACCAAGTGTATTATTGGAATCCACTATAAGTTGTGCATGTGAATTATACCTTAATCCATCACAACCCTTACACGTCCACCCATGGGAAGTCAAAACCACTAAGTTTTAATACAAGTATCTACTATACCCAATCCATTATATCCCACATGTAAATTCATAGTAAAACCATGAACCATCAAATCCATATTAGAAACACACCCTATCTCATAATCCATTATATCCCAGGATACACTTACTCATAAACATCTATAGGGAGAGTGGGGGATGTGGAGAAGTCATCCATCCATTCCCTCTCTATCCTGGATATCAGATAAAACATCCCCTATAACATGTGGGTGTTGATTTTCTTATCAATGTGGTTGAGGTAGAATATAAAATCAAAAATTATAAATAATATCACGTACATAAAAATTAAGGGAAATTACCTAGCCTTAGAATCATTTGTTTCCATCAACAAACAAGAAACCCAACTTCCACTACTAAGGTCTAGATATAAAATAAAAATAAAATCATCAAGTTCAATATTAATTATTTTTTTATCCAATAATTAATATTATTATTCTATTTTCATTCCCAAGATTAAAACTTTAATCTTTTAAGCCTAGTGCCTCTAGCACTATAAATTATTCTGATTATATTCTAAAGTATGTCATCATCATTTAAGAACATCAAGAACCAACCATGATCTTTTATTAAATTCCATTTATCATTTTGTGATTTATATAGCTATTATAGGGCTCTTACTAAGATACCACACAAAAGATACACATTCCGCACATAGAGTCTAACTGTGTTAAGCAGTTGGAAACCATAATAAGAGATATTAGACCATCTAAAAATTTAAAAATCATTAATAAATAAGAAAGCATCAATGAGAAATCCCCAATTTAAACTCATCCTGAATGCCCTGATGTCCCACACCATTCACATAATATAATTTGTCCCTCCATCACTAGTATCAACCATCACTATAACATTGGTCTCCAATCCTATTTAATAACGCATAACCAACCATCAATATATCCCCAATAATCCATCCCATTTCTCATCAAATATTCCAACCATATTAGGTTATCAGTCATTCATAGTAAGGATTTAAATCCTTAGTGAATGTATATATATTAAATTTTTTTCTAGACAAAAATTTAAATGAAACAAAGTTCATAGCATTGAGGCATTCAAGCCATCCAAAAAAAATATAGAATCATTTGGAACTAAAAATTATATTTTTCAAACAATAATTTTAATTCCATATTCAATTAATCGATTTAATAGGAATAGGTATTTTGCTCAAGGAAACCTAAAGTTGTAACTAATAGTATCTACAAATCAATATAACAAGATTCAGATATTATTTACATGTTTAAAAAATTCCAAGATGAGAATTAATTATACAACTCCTGCCTCTTTCATTAAAATTATAAAATCATTTGTCTTTACTCTATTTATTAGTTTCTATGAATTAAACATTCTAAAAATCAACAAAAAATACAACCAAACATATATATCACACTAATTAGTTAACAATATGAGGTAGCACCAAAAAAACCATAAATCACATGTGATCACAAACCCAACCATTTATTTAATTCCAAAAACATAAAATATTAATTATAATTAACATGTGATAATCCCCATTTCAATTTTTTGATATCTAGAATTGAAAAATAATTATCATCATAATTTATTAAGTAGTTTAACACCATAATATTCTATCATTTTGATATTATCAAATAATATTTACACTATGGTATGTGATTATATATTTCTCTCTATCAGATACTTCCTAAAATAATAATTATTATTCGAAAACATGTGATAAATCATTAAATTATATTCTTGAAATTATTATTAATAATTTTAAATATATATTTCAACCTACAATTTCTAGATTCTAAATACAATGATATTTATCTACATCATGAAATATTATTCCTAATTAAAATATTGAAATAATAACAATAATAGATTAACCATATTATGCATGTGATAAAATTCTATTTCTATTATTGAAATAAGGATAAATCATTAATAATATTCTACTATATAACATTATCTTATTTATCTCTATTTTAATTTATGGAAATTTAAAACAATAATAATCTATGACATATATTAATTATTCCATGTAAATTCTTGTGTTCAAATTTATGAAATAAAAATAATAATAACTTCATGTGATAGTCCTCTTCTAATTAATTTATAGGATATGGAATATCATTTAACTTATACATGAGATAATTCATCCTCTATTAAATTTTTTAATTTACAAATCATGAAATATTATGAACATAATACTACATTATGCTATTATTATGAGAAAAAAACAATTTAAACAATAACATGAAATAATAATTATTTTCTAACTTTAATTATTTATATATTATTACATTATCATTCTTCATATATAAGGCATGAAAAAGAGTTTTTTTATTTATCATGATAACCATTATTTATGTGATATAACTATATTATTATCTTTTTAAGGTTAATAAAACCTATTTAGAAAAAGGAAACTTCAGAATGATCCAATCACATTTGAAATTTAAAACAAGGAGAAGTAACAAATACCTGACATGGATAAGGAAATCATCACACGTGTAGTATATAAAGAATATGAGAGAGAGGGTTGTTCATGTAGATTGGAACTCACAGGAGAGTTTTAGGTGTTTTTAAAAGATTTAAAAGACTCTAAACATGAGGTCTAGATCATCCAAACCTAATGAGAATAAGAAAATAAAACTAGTGAAGGAATAAATTTCTTATTTAATGAAATATAGAGGGTCCTATTGATATATTTGGAAACTCTGCTGGTCTACCACTTTTAATTCACATCCATAACTATTTCTATTTAATTCCTCATAAGGACTTCTTTTAAGAATCATAATAGTTAGGAAGTAAATTGATTATTCATTTCTATAGATTTAGATTTCAAAGAAACAATTTTAGGTGGTTATTTTGTCATTTATCACTGAAATTCTGTTACATAAGGAAACATGAAGAAAATCAGATTTTTATGATTTAAAACGATACAATTACACATCACATAGACCTTTTGTAAAGGAAAATATTTTTACCTTTACACAAATAAATATCCAAGAAATACCCTTTCACAACTTGAATTCAACCCTGATAAAAGCTTTAAAATTCGATGGATACCCTTAAGAAACTAAAGGAAACTAGCAAGGGACCTTATAGAAACTAAAGAAACTCATAGGCACCTACACATAGGAAAATGACTACCCTTAAATGAGTTTAAAAAATCTCACAATACCTTACGTAGTGAAGGAAAACACCTTCTTACACATGCGAAAAGGAAAATAAAGGCCTGAACTTTATATATGAAGAATAAAATGGATATTACTCTTATGTAAATAGGAAGGCCTGTGTAGGGTTAATTTTTTTTTAATAAAAATAATTTTTCAATTTAACTAACTTATAAATAATTAAAAATATGATTAATTATTAATTCTAAAATTCTAAACTTCCAAAATTAATCAAACCAGTTTGAAAACATCTAAATTAATTTCCCAAAAAACTTTTACAATATATTTAAAACTTTTAAATTACTTTCATAATTTGTAAAACCATTTAAAATACTCTTTAAATTTATGAAAAATCTCCTAAACCATAGGAAACCCCAAAATAAAAAATGAAATTCATAGGAAAATATAGACCTTTAAATTAGACACCTCTCAAAAAATTATCATATTTGATAATTCAAACAAAATTGGGAAGGATAGGGAAATGATATGTAATAAATCAATCACCCCATGAGATACCTCTCAACGATATCACTATATTTGGAACATAACCAACCTACTAGAGGAACAACGAAAATAACTATGAAACATATTTTAAACATTATAAAATATATATCCCAGGTTAGATCCACTCAAACAGGAACCAAAACATTAATAAAGCATCTGAAAGATCAATCAATAGATTGCTTGGGATACTGAGCACACATCTGTGACTCTCGTTCCCAATTAAATTCAGACAATCACAATATAGGCTATAAAAATGGCCATAGAAAACCCAATAAATAATTCATACCAATAAAATAATCATTATAACAATAAAAACACAACAATAGGAAAAAAATTTGAGAAACAATAATTTAAAAATAATTTAAATAAAATGAATATAACATCATTTAGAATAAAACATCATTATATCTTTCAATTTAAAAATTTTACTTACGCATGACATCAAATGAAAATATGTACATTATTTATCCTCATGTATTGTGATAACAATGATTACATCAAAATAATTTCACCATAATTCTTTTTATATTAATCTCTTAGCATGATTTTAATTTATAGATTTGTTTCTACATGTTCCCTTTTCATGATTTATACATATTAAAAACATGGAATAATAATCATGAAAATTATTTAATTCATAATATTAAGAACTTATCATGGTTAAAATGTCATGATAAAAGTATATTAACATGATTTCATCACAATTTATTAAAAATATTAGATATGTTAATTACAATAATTCATTAATTCCTACTGACTAAGGAGTTCAAAACTTAAACATTATTTTCAAATGATTTCTTACTTGATAGAAATACATCACAAAATTCCATATTAAAACTAGTTAAAATTCAAAATCATATCAATAAAAACATTCACTAAGTCTCTTGTATTCAAAATCCAATAGGTTAGAAAACCTTTAAATGAAAACCTTTTAATCCCTTTTCATAACATGGTTTATGAAAAACCCATTTTTGTAAAACACTCCCAATTCATTTTTCAAAAACTTATTTTAAAATTAATGCTTATTTAATTAAATAATTCTATTATTTATTAAATAAAATAGGTTACCACAAAATAAATGTTTCCAAAAACATATTATTACTAATTAAACAACCCAAACTAGTCAGTATTTTGATCAATATAATTTATCATACATCAAAAATTTAAATAATCCACCCACTACTAAAATTAAAACTTTAAAATGTTTTGTAAAAAATAAGTTTGAAATAATGTAAATTATTCAGATAAAAAAATTCCTGCTTGTTTTTCAAAAAAACTTCATTTATCAATAAAACATTCCTGAAATTAATATAATTTATTTCAATGATTCCATTTACCATTCACTACAAGTGAACTTCATTACTTTCAAGAGTTTTATGTTAACACCAAACAATATTCCTTGACCAACATAAGCACATATATCAATATAAATCAAGATTCTACAAGAATAAAAATCAAGGAAACACATCTATTACACCATGATATTGTTCGATTTGGGTGAAACTGACTCACTTTTATGTATTTTAAATTAATCATGAAAAGTAATGCATTAAAATGGATGAAGTGTCCCATATATTTATATAATTGAATCTATAACATATGTTATATACATAAGAGAAATCCATTATGTGAATAAAATCATAAAAAATCATAGCCGTATAATAAAAAAAGTTACATGACAAACCATGTGATATAATAATTTAATTCACAGCATAGATAAAAATAATCTAATACTAGGTAGGAAGTAAATTAAATATAAAACATAAAATATTCTCTTCCCTTGGAACATGGCCCATATAACCTTACCTGAGTGAAATATATATTGATTAAAATAAAGGAAAAATATAAAATTCCCCTTCCCCTAGAAAAAATATCCTCTACACCGATCCATAGAAAATAGTATAATGATGCATATAATGATGAAACCCCCTAGACAATATCCTCAAAAAACCAAGACCGAGGTGAGAGTTATAGAATTAAATGAATAAGGTTAGAGAAACCCTTTCCCTAAACCATATCTCTATCTTAACACTAAGACCAATGATTGAATTATACATACTGTCTCAGAAGGAAATTATTGTGTAGGTTGGTAATAAAAGGTTTAAGCGATACAAGACATTATATCATGGGATTTAATAAGTGGGGTTCAATAGAGGGAATGATATAAACTCTAACCATCCAATAGAAAGGGATATTAATCAAATAATTATGACCATCCTAATAATTCACTTCAAGGTGATAAAAATCAATGGGTTATATGGTCAAGGAGTCAATTTAAGGTTCCCAAAACATATCAAGGGGAAAACTAATAAATTCCAAAGTAGAGGGAAAAATAACCAATTGATAATCCACATTTGTGGTTAAAGAAATGGAATCAGACTAAAACTGATCTCATAATACCCCCATGAAAATACTTACTCCTCATAATCCTTGAGAAATAAGAACCACCAATACTATTTTGTTCCACATAGAATCATCACATCCAAAAAAACCTAGTGCTATCTCTGAACATAATTCATACAGGAGGATATCACCACATCCCCCAACCATCCTATTTCTCTTGTTCTGAAATGGAGCCCATATAATTTTGTATACTTTGTCATTATAACTCTTTGAGTGTCCTCCTTAGATCATTTTCATCATTGACCTCTACTCTATGACAATTTTCTGGCACACCTTTTTGATTTTTTAGTGAAATCCTGATGGTTATGTTGACTTGTATCCATTACTGAAAAATAAAATATGTTAGGGACTCTTAATATCACACAAAAACTCAATTTTCTCCTTTATTTTGATTAATTAATTGTTTTTTGACCTCAAATTTTGGTTTATTTTTGTTACTTTTTTTTGAGAATTTAGAAATTTTTTATAAGCACATGATTGGTTCTCAGTTTGGGGAAATTGTGCATGGACCATGCATAACATCTCTACATCTTAATAGGGCCAAATTCCATAATTTGAGTATGGTTTCCCTAAGCATGCTCTCTTCCCAAGTGGTGAACTTGGTGTGTCCAGTGGAGGATGCAAGGTCTATTCATGGTTTATTAAACCATGCACCAATCATGTGATGTGCCCAAAAATTTTAAAATGTAAAATTACCGAACTAACCTCCCTTTATTTATGATTAGTTTGACCCTTTCCCCTCCCTCTCCCTCACTAGAATCACACACAACCTAGGAGGCCTGAGCTATGCCTCCTTGTACTCTTTCTACTCCGCTCCCTCTTCCTAGGGGGATTTATCTTTTGTTCTTCATGATCTGGAGTTGATTTCTTGTCATAAACTCCTTCCCTTACCCTCCTCCTTATTCTTACCCCCCCTCTTTTCTTCTTGGTTATCTCTCCCCTTGCTACAAACCACCATGTTAGAACCCTAGGGTAGGGTTTAATTATAAATTTGTTCTATTTTTTTTTCTAGGGTGGGAAATGGGTTTCTCAGGTATTAATTATTCAAAAATCAAGGATCGAACCACCTCCTCTCTCATTCAAGGAAGGTTGACCCTTTCTTTTGGGCATTAAATTCTAGTATTGTGGATTCTTGATGATTTAATCTTTCATTTTTATATCAAATGGAAACCTTAATTATGTCTAAGGATTATTTTAAATGGAAATAAAATTTCACTTGATTTTTATTTTAATGAAAATGATTTTCTTGATTTTGAGATCAGTTCAAATTGGTTTTTATATAATTTTATGCACTAGGTGTTTAATAAATTTCACAGGTGTCCCTTGTGAATTAACTATGGAATTTTGAAATATGTTTTAGTTTTAAAAATGATTTCTTCTCAGAAACTTTATTTTTATTAACATTTAAAGTGATTACTTGAACTTCTAGTAGTTGTTTAAATATTTAAAGATTGGTTTTAATAAAAGTGTAAATTTTGAAAATTCCTTTTTTCAACTTCAATGGTTATAAAAATATTAATGGGTAATAATATATATATATATATACACGTGAGTGTGTACCAATTCACATGAGATTGTATTAATTGGTGTAATAATAAATACACACACACACAAAAATATATATGAGTATAATTAAAGATGTAAATCTTGGGATTTTAATTATGTTACTCAAACCCAATTTACAAATAAACTTTTAATGAATTTATAAAGTAAATGATAAAGGATGGTTAACATAATTTCATTAGTATTTCAATGTTATAAGTAGATTTGTTTAATTTATTAAAGATAAGTTATGATTATTTAATGACTTTTAATATATCACCTGTATCTTTAAAATGTTTCCTCCTTGATATGATTAATAAAATGGTTTAAAGAGGAATGTATTGATTTTGATAAATGATTTATGACGTGATGGTCTGATAACTTCCCCTTTATTTTTATATAAAAAGTTTTATCTTTAAAATGGTTAGAGCACATGGGAAGATGAGTATATATGGGGGGAATACTAGATTAAATATCACTTTGTATTTCCCCACATTACTAGAAAAAAACTTAGAGATTCCATGGTGTCATTGTTGAGCAACACTACATCTCTAGGACATGACATGTAATCCTTAATATATGGTTGGATGTAGTTTTTTGTTTGGGTGGAACCACCCTTCTAGGACACTGACATGTTGTCCTTAGCAGTCAACACATGAATTTAGATATTGACCAATTAAATCATGGGATGATAAAAGAATATAGGGTTACCACTAACCTTATATGACCTAGGTATTTTACCATGGCGTTTTCTTAAGAAATGGATACTTTTATAGCTCATACCTATCTTTTATAAAACTATAAAAGCGTGGTTATACTTATTTCAATTATAAAATTATAAAATAATTGCTCCTATTTTATTTATAATCATTAAATCATGTAATTGGTTTTATTAAATTATATTTCTTGATCTTGATTCATTCCTCACTTCTTTAAATGTTTTAATAATGTTTTGAAAATGGATGTTTCTGAATAATTTTGGAAAAATATATTACAAACATGTTTTCAAGTAAAGTGGAATAAGTTGATAAAATGTTTTCTAAGTGATTGTTTTCATTTAATGAAAATAGAGAAATGAAATTTTATAAAAAAACATCGTATATTTCTATTTTTTTCAATGAAAAACCTATTTTAGGTACTATATTTCAAATTATCAAGAAAAGATATTTTATTTAAAGACTAAGTAAGGGGTTTGGTCACTTTCTCTAAGCCTAACGAGCTATTATTATCATGCCTATCATTATCATTTTAGTTTTAGGTCATGGTGAAAGGACCAATTAGGATATGTGTGATCACTGAGAGGGGGAGGGGGTGAACCAGTGATATATATTTTTCTTATATTTTCTTTCTTATGAAAAAAATTCACCTCTTATTAATGAGATACGACTTTAATGAAATTAATAATACAAGAACAACCAGAATAACATAAGTATTTATAAGGTTCAATACTCAGTAAGAGTATCTATTCCTTATCATGGTTTGTAAATAATCCAATACCACACAATACATTATATGTGGTTGTAGAAAGCAGATAATATCCTTACACTTGTGTTGCACTATAAAAAAATAGTGCATGTTATCCTTACACATGTAAGAAATATAAAATATATTTTCATAAAAACTATTATAAACCATCAATAACATGATTTGGTATGTTTTCACTATGATAATTTTACTTTCTTTACACTTTATCCTCTTTCAAGTACTTTCTAACTTTCTTTCCCAACAGTAGATAAGAATTTCCCTTAATCTATTGGCTGTTCATCTGATGGGTTTATCCTGAATTCTCTATCTAGTTTCTGTCAAATATAATCAATATGGTATATTTTTGTAGATATAAATCTTCTAAAAAAGTATTTTTCCACTCACCAATTCATTCTGTCCATATGATTTTACTTATTATGAATAATCTGTTTAGTATCCTTTGACTGATGCATCTTCTAACAAATCAACTACTGTATCTTTTCCTTTATTTACTGATCATTTATACACACCATCTGTCTAATACCAATTAATGAAAAATATATATATGATAATAATTTATATTATGTTTCTTTAGAAAAGTTTCTAATTGACTTTCCAATTCTTTAGCGCTTCACTCAACTTCTTCATGTGTAAATAGTATATTTAATAGATTGTATGAAAAAATATTTATATAGGCACTCTTGAAAAAGTAGAGGCGAGAAATCCAATTTATTTTTCCACTTAATGAAAATTAAAAACTCAAAACTCGCTCTCAATAAAATATCATCATCATCTTATCAGGAATTATAGAGTATTCTTGATGTTTCTTAAAGACTCAACACTAGTGAACTTCCCCAAACTTCCTTACCATCTGAGTGAAGAAACTTCATAATACTTTCTTAACATTTGGAAAGAATCATGATCTTCCTCCATGATTTTATGAACATCTAATGATCAAATAAACATCATTAAATTTGATATATTTATAAAATTCTTGTAAATTCCTTTGAACCAGTAAAAATATTATACTATTCATTCATTCAGTAAAAATTTATAAAAAACATTTCTTCTAATGACTCTTCATCCAATTGTTCCAACATAGTGTCATAGTAACTTCCTAGAACTCTTCTTATCACCACTTCCATCATCTTATGAATTTAATCAAAATACTTTGACTATTATTTTTTCACATTATCCACTGATCAATAATATTTATATAGAAAAATACATACAATGACTTCAACCAAAATCTTATGTATAAAAACTCAATGACATTTGTACGATGAAATCTACTCAGAAACCTCAATAACCTATATTCAATCATCTTGAATGGAAACTTAATTTCTATGAATATTACTCAGATACCACTATCCAAAAAATTCATATGGATTTTTTCTTCTAAATCCTTATCTTAAAAACCTTCAGAAACATTTCTCTAATTGTAAACCTTCATAAAATATTTTCTGATGGTCTTCGTTCAATTGGAATCCATCTGATTTTAATTCTTCTAATGAAATTCCTCAAAAATTTCCCTTCAAACTTTTATAAAATTTTCTCTTATCAGAAATATTCACAAAATATTGTTCAATAATTATTTTTAGCTTTTCATCTTCCCTTATGAAGTATATAAGAACCAGGTATTACCTTTATACAATATTCTCATCTACCCTTACATAACATTCACAAATATATGTTTGAATTTTATGTAGCATTCCAATAAATTCCTACAAAATTATTTATAAAATTCATATAGCCAAACCTTTTCTGATAGCTTATTTCTTATAAACGTCCTTAGAACATATTAGTATGAACTTTTTTACATATAAATGATTTTATCCCCCTTTCAACTTACACATGGATAATGAGATCTTTTATTACTCATGATGTTAGAAACATTAAGAGAAAAAAAGAATCATTATATTTATCTTCATAAAACACTCTATTAGATGAACCTTGTAAGAAACATAAGATATAAATTCTTCACAAAATTTCATATGATACCCCCAGTATGATCACCTTTTTCTGATAGACTCGTTCTAGAAAACACAATCCAATCTTATTTGTCCAATTTCATCTCTATATAATCACCTTTTATGGAGAACTTAAAAAAGTTAAGGTTATTAATGTTTGAAAAAAATAAAAAACTTTCTTAACATCGTCTATAACAACTTCCAACTTCTTCCAAATACCTTCAACAATATTGGTCAAAAAAATCTCCACTTTTGGATTTTTTTATCAACCAAGGATCATAAATCACTAAAACTATATAACTCAAGAAATATATTGCATATCTTTTAGCCAAACTAGGTTAATAACCTTATGGGGGGGGGGGTGAATAAAATTATGAAATATTAAAACAAATTTCCCTTTATATATTGTTTCATCATTAAAAAAACAATATTTCTCCCTTTTTTGTAGAAATTTATGATAAGAAATGAAAACATGAACGATACATAAAAATTTTAATTGGTTCACCCAAACTGGACTATGTTCAAGGAGCATACATAGAAAATGTTCCTATGTACAAAATCCACTAAAGAAAACTACTATTACAAGATTTGGAGAATACTAACTATCCCTCCTGGTTCACTACTATTCACATTTTGAAAGATCACTACTCTCTCAACTGAAGTGTGATCACTACTCATTCAGAATATTCTTCTTTTAATCACTTGAATCAATATTGTAGTAAGATGCCCCCTAGATACCTATTGTGTAGTCACAATAAGAGGTTGAAGAGATTTATACCTCTCCAATCAAGTAGAGGTTAGTAGAAGTAGTGGTTTAGGCTATTCAAGCCTTGGGTCAAGGATTGGGATCTATTCCTGCTTATTTTAGAGAAGACTAACCAAGTCCTGGAGAGGAAAAATCTTAGAATTTCTTCAAGAACAAGACTCCTTATTTTTAAAGTAACATGGAACCTCAAGAATCATAGGAGTGGATTGAGAATATAGAGAGGTTATTCAAGTTTCTTGATACTTCCAGAAAATTTAGAGTGAAGTGAGCTTTATTCTTATTGGAAGGTCATAGTTTGAAGTGGTGAGACACAGTGGTGAAATTTAAGAAGAAAGATCACATGATATGGAAAGATTTTAAGGTTTTCTTCAAAAAGTATAATTTCTATGAGATTTTTGATTTCACCAGGTCTCAGGAGTTTTTGATGCTTAGACAAGGAGACCGAAACATGATGGAGTATGCCAAACACTTTATAGAGTTAGTTTGGTACACACCTATGATCATTTCCAATGACCAGATGAAGGCTCAAAAATTTGAGATAGGGTTGTAGAAAGAGATTCAATATTAGGTATTCTTGTTCAAGATAAAAACTATGCTGAGGTGGTTGATTGTGCAATGATGGTTGAGATTGATCATAATAGAAATCCTAGGTTCCCTAGATCAGTATTAGTAGTTGGTAGTGGTAGTTATTCTGAGAATAGGATGTGTGATGAGTAAGGTAAAAAGGGACATGGTAGTTCAGACCATCTTTCTCGGCTGCCTTCATCTTTAGATTATGATGCTGGGTTATTTGTGCACCATCAGTGTGGGAAATAAGGTCACATGCAACCAACATGTACCTCTCCACGTAGAACTTATCACTGGTGTGGGGTTATGGGGAATTTACAGTGATTTTCCAAAGTGGCGTTCCCATATCATAGTTGTGTGGGATCTATAGTTTCTAAGGGGATGTCAACTCAATCAGATCCATCCTGGATAGTAGGTTCTTGGATTGGAGGCTATGGAAGTAGGTATAGATCATCTTCTGGGTAGAGTTAGTTTAGGGAAAAGCTTCATGCTAGTGGTCATTCTAAGGCTCAGTTAGAGATGAGGTAAATTCATGCAGTGGATCGAGTACTATTCAAATCAGATGTAGGGCCCATGACAGTTCAAGGTACAATTCTTATTCCATCATCTTTTGGTTGTTGTTCTGTTTGTTATCGGTGCTTCAATTTCTTTTATATCTACTCATTTCATGGATTTGTTATAGTTTCCAACTGTGCTTATTCCTTATGTGGTGGATTTGGTAACACCACTTGGTAAGAAGAGAGATCAGGGTTTTAGGTGTCCGTCTTGTGCACTCACTATGTTAGTGGTCAACCCAGAGTTAGGTTTTATGGTTTTGGAGATGTAACTCTTTGACGTGATCCTTGTTATAGATTAGATGGTTCGTTTTCAAGCACACATCGATTTCTATAGGAGGTGAGTGAGTGTTGTGCCATCTGATGGAAGTTCCCAAGTTTTTCAAGGTGAATGGGATCCCTAATTGGGACATGCTAGACCTCCACTCCTAGAATTGGGAAACATTGTTTATTATATCTCATTGATCTTGTTTTGGGATTATGATGGTGATCTTGAGAGTGGATTACATCAGGTGGTGGATGAGTTTCCAAAGTTTTTTAGAGGATTTCTTGGGTTTTCATTCAAAGTGGTATGTGGAGTTATCCATTGATTTGATGGTGTGAATGAAACCAATATCTCTTCACTCATACTGTATTTCACCCTCCAAGTTGAGGGAATTAAAGGTACAAACTGATTATTTGGAATCTAAAGGATTCTTTTGCCTGAGAATCACAGCCTGGGCCACCCTATTTCTATTTTTGAAAAAGGATGATGGATATCTCCTGCTGTGAATTGATTACCAAAAGTTGAATAAGGTAACGATTAAGAAAAAAACCATTTTCCCAATATTGATGAAATTTTCGATCATATTAAGGGGGAAAGGTGGTTTTCCAAGATTAATTATTTTTCCTAGGTATCGATAAGTTAGAGTTAGAGAGGTGGATGTTTTTAAAATAGCCTTTCAAAATAGGTATGGCCATTGTGAGTATTTATTCGCGCCTTTCAGGTTAAAAAATTATCCAATGGTTTTTATGGAACTTATGAAAAGGGTGTTCCATCATTATATCAACTCATTTTTTGTGGTATTTGTGGATGAAATCTTGGTCTATTATGGGACCAAGGAGGAGCATGAGAAGTATTTGATAACTATCCTGGGAACCCTTCAGGATCATATTTTCAATGAAAAATTTTGTTCGTTTACCTTCTGGATTAGGGAGGTAAAGTTTATAGGCCATGTGATCTCAGAACAAGGGGTTTTGGTGGATCTTGAAAAGATCAGTGTAGTGATTTTGTGAGAATAATTGAATAATGTGTTTGAAATCATAAGGTTTTTAGGCCCATTAGGGTATTACAAGTGGTTTTTTCGATATTTCTCTTGGTTTTCTTCATCCATGACCATGCTTACCTAGAAATGGGTAAAATTTGAATGGGGCCTAGAGTTTTAAAAATAATTTGAGGATCTTAAATGGTGATTGAAAAAAACCATTGTTTTGATCTTACCGGAATCTAGAAAGGGATTTTTGGTCTATTATGATGCCTTTGTAATGGGTATTAGGTGTGAGTTTATGTAAGATGGTCATGTGGTGGCTTATGGTTTGTGCCAAATCTGACCACATGAAATGAATTACCCAACCCATGACCTAGAATTGGTAGTGGTGATTCATTCCTTAAAGACGTGACATCATTATCTTTTTGGGGAGAAGTTTTTGGTTTATTCAGATCATAATAGTTTAGCCTAAATTTTATCCTCAAAAGATCTGAATTTAAGGTAGCGTCTTTGGGTTGAGTATCTTTAGAGGTTTTATTTTGATATATTATATACCCTAGGAAAATGAAATTTTATTGAAGATAATTTGAGCAGGAAAGTGACAGTGAAAGCATTGAAATATTCCATCAATGAGTGGACTTTGATGGGTCTTTTCACTTAGATTCATCTTGATACTAGGAGCACAGTGTAGGTGCATTCTTATCTAGTGTTTAGCTGACACCTTCTCTTCTATATTTTATTCATCAAGAGTAGCTGAGTGATGAGTTATGATAGTAGTTTAAGTAGTTTCTTAATGGAGGAGAGGTTTTTTGTGAATGGTCGTTATCTCCTGAGGGAGTTTTGTGCTTCAAGGATTGATTCATTTTGACATTATCATTAAGGAAGGTGGTGATGAAGGATAACCAACAGTCTCTATGGTCAATTCATCCTAGTGTTACCAAGTTTTAATATGATGTACATCAACATTTATGGTGGCCAGGCATGATATATGACATATATGACTATGTATCGTGGTGTTATACATGTCAGTAGGTTAAAGTATAGTACCAAAGTCCCTCTAGTTTGATTCATCCACTACCTATTCCTACATGAAAGTGGGATGATATCTCCATGGAATTTATTGTTTGATTACCTCATACACCTCAGGGGAGGAATTCCATTTGGGTAGTGATTGATCATCTGACCAAATCGTCCCATTTCATTCCAATGACGGATTTATCTAAAGTGGATGAGTTGGGTCAGTTGTATGTTCAAGAGGTTTTGAGGATTCATGGTATTCCATTGGTAAACATTTCTAATAGGGACCCCAATTTTACCTCACAGTTTTTGGAAGGTGTTCATAAGGGTATGGGTTTATAGGTCAAGTTGAGCATAACATACCATCCTAAAAAAGATGGTCAAATGGAGTGGGAAAATCAGATCTTGGAATACATTCTCTAGGAATGTGTGTTGGATTTCAGAGGTTCATGGGATAAACATTAGAGATTGGTTGAGTTTTCATATAATAATAGTTACCAATAATTGATTCTAATGGTTCTTATTGAGGTTATTTATGGTCATCCATGCCAGTATCCTCAGTGTTAGGATTTGGTGGGTGAGACCTCGTTGTTGGGACTGAGCCTTTTGTAGGAAACTTCTGATAAAGTTATGTTGACCAGGCAGGCATTTTTGATGGTGAAGAGTCATCACAAGTCATAATTTGACCAGAGGCACTGGGATCTGAAGTTTTCTATGGGTGAACGGGTGTTCTCGAATGTGGTACCTCACTTGGGTCATTGTCATTGGGGTAAACAAGGGAAGCTAAGGGCGAGGTATGTCATAAATTTTGAGATTACTGATCCGATTAGAAAGGTGGAATATAGGTTAGATTTGAATTTTCATTTGAAATAAATTAATGATGTGTTCCATGTATCTTAGTTGTTTTGATTTGGGTTGGGATAAGAGCCTGGTTTTCAGTGTTTGAGTAGCCAGTGTGAATTATGGATTATCAAGAGAAATTTAATGGTGGGAAATTCCATTAAATTTTTCAAATTTATTTGGAATCATGATAATTATGTGCATGAGACTTAGGATCAGAATCCTTGGGTTGAAGAGGAGTATCCATTTTTTTCACTGATTAATATTTAGAGTTCCTTTTTGGGGGCGAAAATCTCTCGTCGTGGAGATAATTGTCACATATGTGATTTTTAAGGCACTATTTTGTTTATCTTTGGTCTTTATTTTACCCCCTTGGGTCCCCATGTGTTTTTGGAGAAAAATGGAGATTTTGGGCTTAATAGAAGGTGGTTCATGGTTATGAGAAACTATGGGCCATTCCCTAGGAAACTGTTTAGAAAATGGTTATTTTGGATAGAGGGGATCACACAATTGATGTACAATTTAGAAAACCATGTGTTCTAACCATGAAGATTATTCCTATTCGACAATGAGGGATGCATGGTTGACACACAGTTTGGAAAATCGTGCAGGAAAACCATGTGACTTATCCAGGTCATTAAAAAGTGAAAATTTACCTTTCTACCCTCTTTGATTATAACCCTAAATCTCCTCTATTGCACACCTTTTAGGATTTTCAGTCCTAGGTGATCCCTAAAATCCTTGTTAGACCTCTTGATCCTTAATCCTTGGGTGGTTTTGACCTTAGTTATTCAAGGAATCATCATGTAAGTGATTTATCCCTTGGTTTCTCACTCTTTCTAGGGTTATTCTTCCTTCCTTCCTGGTTTATTATTTTCCAGTGGGTTGTTTGACCTAAAGAGGGGTTTATCTTGTGTTTTTGGAAGAAATATTGATTTTTATTGTTTGATATTTCCTTTATGGGATTTTTTGGTGGTTAGGTTGTGGTTTCACACTGATTTTTGGAAGTTTCCAAGTGTGAGGTAGGTGGTTACATTCTTTTACATTATTAGTTGATTTTAATGTGATTTTTTGGTTGCTTAAATGTGTTATATAGATTATTGTTTTGGTAAAAAATATGTATTGGAAAGGTTTTGAGATGCACATGTGATGAAAATGGATTGTCTAAAGAAAAGTGGTTATGTTTCAAGTGTGATTTGTTGTGGTGTTTCTTAAATATGTATTATACCTTGTGTGAAAGGTGAAAAATGTGTTGTCAAAGAGATTTAAAGGTGTGAATGTGTTGAAAGTGTAATTTTTTAGAGAGATGGGTTTTGTTTCCTATTGGATTATTTCTTGTGTGACTTTAATGTGGCTTTGAATTAGGATAGTGATGTGAAACATGTTATAAAATGGATTTGTTATGAGTATTAATTTAAAAAGGGGATTTGTCCATGGAAATGGTTGAATTTCATATGTGTTATTCTCATTGTGTTTTAAAATGGGTTTTATAAATTGTGAAAGTGGTGTGAAATGTAATTCCAAATGGTTCTGGTGTGCATGTGAAATGTAAAGTGATTTTTTATGAAAAAGTGTGGTTTCCATGTTATTTTTGATCATTAGATCAATATGAAAATGTGAAAGTGGTTATTTAGATATGTTCTTGTGATTATTGGAATGTGTATGTGAAAGTGATGATTCACGTGATATGTGAAATGAAAGTTGATCACAAAGGGAATCCCAAGTATTTGTGTGGGAGAACTAGAACTAGTATTCTAGTTGATTCAGGAGTGGATGAGGCCCAGATTCATCTAGTAGGATTGATGATTACAACACTATATAAACATGTGATATGATTAGAGACCACTAGACCTTGGGATGCATTCCACTCTAGTGGATCATGCATGAGAATTCTGTTAGTTTTGGATTATGATATAGAGACCATTAAACCTTGGGATGGTAACCCCTCTAATAGATCATTCACAGGAACACTATTGGTAGTTGAGTGGAGGATTTTGATCATTGAGGTACAAGGTTCATAATGTCCCAATAGTGCTAGTTACCTCTTGGTATTTTCCTATGGATATCTCTTATGACATGATGATTATGTGATATGGGTCTATCCATCAGTATATGAAAGACCATGATTACTTTTTTATTTAAAGAAATATTAATTGTGAAAAATGTTTTCCTTAAAAAGTGTTTCTTGAGAAAGTTTTTGTTAAATTTTCTCTTAGAAATATTTCAAATATTCTTATAGAAATGTTCATGTTGATTCTTATTCTAATTTTATAGAATGTAATATTTTATTTTGGGTGGCATCCTATTGGGCTTTAGCTCACATCCTACATACACCTTTGTGTGTAGGTAGACTTTGTTATGTATGACCTAGGTAAAGGCAAGATGTGTCATGGTGGTGATGATGGATTTGATTGCTAGTGTTCCACTTATTGCAGGCGTTGGTGGTGGTGGATTGAGGGTGAAGTCCCTCTAATTTCATGGAGGTTTTTGGGATATTTTGTTATCCCCTTTTTGTTATAGCACTTTTTATTTTGGCTAAAGTTGTAAAATTTGAACCTGAAAGTTATTGTGCCTTTTTTGGTTATGGTTATCAATTATTTTTTTGCCTATTATTATTAGTTGTTTGCGACCATATAAATGGGTTAAATCATTCCCAATGTATATTGTTGATTCCTAGGAACTAGTTTCCAGCCCATGGGGATCATGAACACCCTTTGGTCCATGCCATAAACTAGGTCAGGTGTTGGGTTGGATGACACTCTAGCTTGGTTCATGACACTCCACCTTTTAAAATATCATCCAACAAAAAGATGGAGAGGGGAAAGAATGAAAAACCATAAACTCTAAGAGAAGTCTAGACACCCATTTTCAATATCAGTTTATAAATTTTTTTCTTTAGAAATGGTTTTGTAAATATATTAAAAAATTTCTCCATTGTAGGAATAGACATGAGTTTTAGTTCATTATTCTCCATATTCTCTTTGATGAAGTGAAATTTGATATCAATGTGCTTGGAATGAGAATATTTAATTATATTCTTAGTGAGATTTATAAAACATTTCTCAATAAAATTCACGATAAGGGGAAACTTCACATCAACAAAAGAATCATCCAATCATGTCTTCATCCATTTAATTTGTGTTCAATATTGAGTAAAAAAACATACTCAACTTTTGTTGTATTGAGATTCACTAATTTTTTATTTATATTCCAGTTAACAAGACTTTATCCCAAGAAAAACACTCTACAAGAGGTGGATTTTCTATCATCCACACTTCCTTCCCAATATGCATCTAGATAACCGTACAAATTAATATTTATTATGCTATCATATTTCAAATAAAAAATAAGTTTTTCCTTTAAAATATATAAGAATTCACTTTCCATCCATGATATGAGATTAATTTGGATCACTTTGGTGCATGGAAAAAATATTAATAGCATAAACTATATCGAAACTTAAAGTTTTTATATATAATAAGCTTCCAACCAACTTTCTAAACTATTTTGGATAAACCTCCATTCCCTCACCATCTTTTGAAATCTTTTTTCTCCCTGAAATTGGTGTGAAAATTAGCTTTTAATATTCCATTGAAAACATTTTCATGAGTTCCTTAGCATACTTCTCTTGAGATAGGAAAATTTATTTCTTCTTTTGTGATATTTTTTATCCAAAAAAGTATTTCATTTCTCCAATTACAGACATTTCAAATAAATTTTTCATCTCATAAATAAACTTTTCCCATGTTTATTCTTCATTAGTAATAAATATGATATTGTCAACATAGATAATCACAATGAGAGAAACCTATTGATTTTATTTTATATAGAGGTTACTATGAAATATTCCTTTCTTGAAGTTTAACTTCTTTAAGTAAGAATCAAATTTAGAATACCAAGATCTCATAGCTTACTTCAACCCATAAAAATACTTATTTAAATTACCCACAAAGATTTAATCTTTACCAAGAATGGAGCCACACTGTTGTTCAATATATACTTATTTATTTATATCCTCCTTAAGAAAACATTACTTGAAATCCATTTGGAAAATTTAACATCTTCATTTTGAAGAGATATCAAGAAAGATTCTGATATTTTCTAATCTTTCAACTAGATAAAAGGTCTAATCAAAGTTAATGCCTTCAATTTGTCAAAAACCTTTACAAACAAGTCATTCCTCATTTATTATCACCTCAAATTTCTCATTCAACTTGTTTTGAAACACCCACTTTGTACTAATGATATTATTATTACTTGGTTTGAGTACAATTTACCAAGTATCAATATTCTCAATCTTATCTATCTATTAATTCATAAAATAAATCCATTCTTGATTATATAAAGATACATCAATATATTTTGGCTCAACTTGTGAATATAAGGAAGTATGTGAGACTAACCTTGATTTTATTATGGTTTGAACCTGTTTTTGTTAATCTCTAATGATGTTATGAACTTCCAATTACTTCCTCATCCTAATATATGATGAATGTAATTTTTCCTCACCAATTGATATAGATGATTTATAATCTTAACCTAGAGTACCTTCAATATTGTTACCATCATCAAGAAATTTTTCACATTGTTCAACTCTAACCACCTCAACTTCCCTTTCTTCCAAATCCAAAATTGTATATGAAACTTTATTATTAGTCTGTTTATAAAATTTAACATCCTTTAAGTTAAAACTCATTCTTTTTTCTTTATTATAACACATGTATCCTCTTCCATTGGGAAGGAATCCATGAAATATTCTATCAATATGACTCTAATAAAACTTTCCAAGATTCTCACCCATGATTTTTATAATAAAAGGACTCTTGAAAAACATTAGGTGTTCAAAACACATGGTTTCTTTGTAATAAATCTCATAAATAGTAATATCAAAGTTCAACCAATAGAAAAATTGATTCTAAATATAAACTAATTATTTTATATCTTGACTCAAAAAACATAAAGATGTATCATGTTCAATCAACATAGTTCATTCCATCTCCACCAAAATTTTATTTTTTATTTCAGTAAGACCATTATACTATGGTGTGTATGGTGAACTAAACTCATGATGAATTACATGATTTTAAAGATAATATATAAACTTACCAGTTACACATTCACCACCATTATTATTTCAATTTTTCTTCACAAAATATCAACTTTCTATATATCTATTTCTATTTAATATCTTTAACATTTTTGGAGACTCTGATTTGTGTTCCAAAAACATAATATAGATAATGTGAGTAACGTCATAAATATAATAAATAAAGTACCTATCTCTATTTTTTAACTGCTTACTCATGAACCCAAAAATTTTAGAGTGAATTATATCCAAGAGATGAGTTGAATGTATATTAAATTTTTTTATGTATTGATTTTTAGTCACCCCTTTTTGGGAAATGAAACAATTCCAATCACTTCTTCTTTCCATGTTAGGAATATCATGAATAATTTATCTATTTGTTATATTTCTCATATTTCTTTGACACATATGTCCCAATATTTTACACCATAGCTAATTTTTTTCTATCATTATCAGAGAGCATGAAATTTGTGAATCACCGACTTGAAACAAGTTTCCCTTTATTTTTTAGCCTCTAATTACAATTTTCTCATCTTCTATTATATTAAAAATAAAAAAATTACATTTATCAAAGAGGTGAGAATCACTTAAAAAATTATGTTTTAGCCCATAAAAAACACTTTTGGATTTTAAATTTTCTTCCCTAATGATAGTATATCCCACACCTTTGATTCTGAGTGACTCATAATTTCCAAAATTCACATTACCACTTAATAATCTTTTACATTATTCAATAAATTCAAGTCTCCTATCATGTGGGAAGAAAACTAACTATATAATATCTAAGGTTATCCTTATTTTGTAGATTTGAGAGCTCTTTTAATAACTAATGATTTTTTTCTTTCCTTTTACTTCCTTTTCATACTACCTTTGAGATATATTTTACAAAACTTTCTTTGATGGTGACATGAAAAGACATAATTTTACAATATGTCAAGGATGATAACATATTTCAAAAGTAGTTTCCAAGAGTTAGAATCTATTTTCAGTTTTTATATTCACTTCCTCAGGTTTTCTTCTTTGAGTGGGTTGATTCCCCCTTAAACATTTCTTCTAGTTTATCCTAGATCCATTTTAGAGTTTATGATTGAACCAATACATCTTTTTTGTATGCCCAAATCCTCTATAATAATAGTTGTAAACATATAAATCATGTTTCCATCTGTAACTTATATACTACCCAGATTTTTGTTTTTTATTTTCATATACTTTCTTACATTCCTATTTGGTATTTTGTCGTGCACCAAAGTTTTGAATATCTCTTAAAATTTTCTTCTTAGTCTAAAATACATCATTAATAACATATTTTGGTTTGGAATTTGAAATCATAGAAACTTTAGGTTTTTTAACTCTGCTTATTTTGGCTACAACCATGGTATTCTTAGCTTGATTTTTCTTCTACACATTTTTATCCTTCTCACTAAACATTGAGAAAGTTTTTTGTTAATAATCCTTAGGTTTACACTTATTATAAGTTTACCAACTTTTATAACTTATTTTTTGAAAATTTTAATTCCTTGTTAAACATTGAGAAGTTTTTATTGAAAAAGTTATAACTATTAATTTTTTACCTTCAAATTTTCTTCAATCTTGTTATTGAGGTTATTATTTTCATCAACCAACTTATTTAGATTATCATTATCTTTTAGAAAATTGTATTTTTATTCAAGAAAACTTTCTTCATTGTTTACTATAACATTTTATTTTTTAGATTCTCATTCTCTCTTTCAAGTCTTAAAATCTTTTCAAGACATTATTTCAACTCTCTCTTCGGCATAAACTCCACCCAAGTCTCTTATTCTTTAACTTCAGAGCTACTAATTTCATCAATGGTGAAATTTTCATCATTTAATTTTTTAATAAGAAGTTTCTCACCAGCTTCATCACTAGAGTTATCAGCCTCTTCTTCACTATCACCATCTTCCTCAAACATAGACAAAATTTTTCTTTTTTTGTATTTAGAAAACCTTTTATCCTTTCCCATAGATTTTGATTTAGATTTTACAACCTTATTTTTTATGGATATTATTTAATTTCTATTATATTTATCACTATTATCATTTTCCTTATGTCTTGCACAATTTGCAGTAAATTGGCCAATAAATCTATATCAAAATAAATTCAGAGGTAACTTGACTTCGTACTTTCCTATGCCACTTTTCACCTTTTTGTAAAACAAGGACATAAATTCATCTTTTTTTTACTAACCTCTTTTTGGGTGTTAGATTCACTTGATGATTCCTCTACTAAAACTTTAATAGATTTTATTTTCTTGGAATCCTTGAAATAGATTTCTCTATCATCTTTATACTTCTTTATGATATCCTTTTCTCTTATCATTTATTAAGTGATGAGAGTATTATATAGATAATCTAAAGAAGTAGTTTTAGGATCTCTATATTTTAAGGATGATACGTTTGTATAAAATTTATTAAGATGATTTCATAATATAGGATAAGCTAAAAAAGTAGTTTTAGGATCTCTTTTTGGGTGTTAGATTCACTGGTTACAACAGGAATGGAATATCCTTATACTTTCATTACACTATAATCAAACAATAGTAAAGGTTATCCTCACATAGGTAAAAAATGTTACAAATATTTTTTGTAAAAACTATTATAAACCTTCACCAACAGGTTTTATTATGTCGTCAATGTGATACTTATACTTTATCAACACTTTCTCTTATTTCAAATATTTCGTTTTCACTTTGTTTCCCAGTAGCAGAAAAAAATTTCCTTTAGTAGGTTGGTTGTATATATGATGAGTTCATATTGAATACTATATATTATGTATATATGATATAATCCATATGGTTCTTTTGTGTAGACTTAGTCCTTTTAACGAACTATTCATCTACTCACCACAATATTCTTTCTGTTTGATTCCACCTCTTATGAAAACTCTGTGTAGTATCATTTAACCAATGAAACTTCCAAAAAATCAATTTCTACCTATTTTTATTTATTTTATTTATCATTTATACACAATTCCTAACCATTACCTATTAATGTGAAATATCTATTCAGTAATCATCTATTGATGCTTATTTACAAAGTTTTTTATCAACTTTTCAATTCTGAATCACTTCTCTCAAATTCTTATTATGTAAATAGTACACTAAATAGGTTGTATGAACAACCATTTATATATGTTTTCTCTTAATATAAAAGGTGGAAAATCCAATTTATTTTTCTACTCAATGAAAAATAAAAAATTAAAACTCCCACTCAACACAATTTTTTTAGATTATTCTCAGGACTTCTAGAGTATTAATGAATATTCATGAAGACTCAGAATTAGTGTATAAGGCCCCAGCATTAAACCTGACATAATCTTGAGTTATTACAATATTACACATTGAGGATCTTTTCAGGTTTAGAGTTTTAGAGAATTAGATCATAAAACTTGCATTACATTCCAAATTTAAATAAAGTGGTTATATAAAATATAGTATTCATTTTTTCCCATCAATGGAAACATATTTAAAAATAAAGCATGGATTCTTTCTTGACACTTCCTTGAAACTATCATCATATCATGTACCTTTCCCTTGACCTGTGAAAAACATTTCAAAAAAAACATGGGATGAGCATAAAAAGCTCAATAAGGGTTACAAAAATATGGAAAGGAAACATGAGTTCATATATACATAAGAATGAAATCATACTTTACCCATAAAACATAGGCGTATCAAATCATGAATAAATCATAGAAATCATAAGACATAAATGTAACTTGATGCATTCATAACATTCTTACGTAGGGAGTAACCCTCTTGGTTACGTTTGGAATACCCATCACAGTATATTCCCTAAATCTCTTCGGAGAAACCTTAAAGTTTCACTCCTTCGCATTACCCAATGAATTGGAGAGCTATATCGGGCTCACCCACCCTTAGTTTATCACGGAACCACCCGTCTTAATAATAATGCCCAAGAACAATAACATAATCGTATCACATAAAACATACATACAGGAAACATAACATTTCCACATTTCAATCACAAGATATCAATAAAACACATTGATATAATAAAACATTATGAAAACCATTTTCAATACCAAAATAAAAGAAAAGTAAAACAGGGTATTTATTTTTATTTTTTTAAAAAAATGGTATGGCTTGTAGAGGAAGCCGAAACTCAAATAATTGTCACGGCGGCGGAGAAGTCGTTGTCGCCGCATACGTACGACAAAAACATTCCCTTTTGTCGTTTAGTAAAATGCTTCGTATAAAAAAGATTCATTTTTGGATAAATGTAAAAGTCAAAGGGGTTTATACACCGTATAAAAGAAGGTTGTGTATAAAACAAAATATGCCTCAATGAATGGAGATTGAGACGAAGTCCCTTACAAAGATGGTATCCTTGGTTTAAGGATAAATCAATTACATAATTATGTGTGAAAAACGGATACACCAAATATAAGTGGATATTAAGTGTAAAACAATCAGAGTTTATTCACACATATTCATAGAACGAAATATTCAAGGAGTAAAAGTTTATCCCAAAGAATCAAATTTGGGTTAAGAAGTTCCCTTGCAAAAATTTGACAGCCTAACGGCGTCACTACAAAATTCATAAAATGAGTTGATGAGAGATAAAAAGGGTATCTCATCACATGGACATAAAATTTAAATCAATAAGGATATATGAGAACATATCCCAACATAATTGTATGTGAATTAAAAGACATAACAAAATAAGTCTTTTAAAAAGAGGAGGGTGAAAGGTTCCCTTACCGACATGGGTATCTTTCGAAACATACACGCCGTGAAATAAGGACAATAAAACATTGATGTAAATACTCATAAATGAAAGTATATTACACAATTAGTAAAATAATGGGCAGTACATACACCACTCAAAGGAAATTGTGGCAAATGTAGCATAAATCTCACGAGAATAAAAGTGAGATGAAAAATCCCTTACGAAAACTCGGCAGCCTAACAACGCCACTTAAAACTTCGAAAATGGATCGATGAGAGAAAATAGGGTATCTCATCAAATGAACATAAAAATTACAGTAGGAGTAATATAATAGAACATCCCAATCATAAGAAAGATGAGCTTAAAAGGAATGACATAAAAGAGTGTACTTAGAAAGAAAGAGAGGGGTAGAATCCCTTACCTCAAGTCCAACTTGTCTTGTTCGTTTCTTTATATTCATGAATAATAAACTTTGGTCAATTAATAATTTCCTAAGTACCTCCTTTATAGATTATTATTCAGTTCATATCACATATTATAATTTTATAATAATTGTTTAATAATGTTAGTTCATATCGGACATTTTTGCCGATGTTTGGTACATGAGTCAAAAATGAACTTGTTTGAAAAAAGATTGCCCATGTAGTTATAATTAAATAATTTCCAGAATAGTATTAATGGTTAAAATATCATAGATATCCAGTAAATATTCATTTTATACTATTCCATATCATTTGGAGATAAATAACTAAAAGCACCGTTCATGGAGACGGTAGGCCGTATGTACGCATGAACGCTACTTTCATTTTTTTGTCATATTAATGGAATTAAAACAAAATGAGATATATATATATATGTTATAATTCCAAAATGATATCCATAATTTAGATGTAATATATTACATATATATCCATTATATATATTTACTCATAACATTTTGAGATAAGAAATGAAATGTACCGTTCATGGAGACGGTAAGCCGTACGTACGCATGAACGCTACTTCCATTTCTATTTCATATTTAATGGAATTAAAACATAATGATACATAATATTATTTTAATTCCAGTATGGTATCATATATAATATCATTAAATATATCCTTTATACGTACCACATATGGTATTAACGAATCAAATCACTTTGAGGGGGCGGTAGTCCGCACTTCCTTAAATGAAGATATCGCGTTTACCCATAATGGAAACCATAATGGTATGCCATAAAAGAAAAATACAGAAGCTTAAGTAAAACATAAAAATATTATATATCATATATAAATATAGTGTCATCTTAATGGCCACCTTTGAAGGTGTTAGAATAATGTTGAACAATCATCGTTTCGTGAGGCAGAAATTCGCCATTCACAGAAACAGTATGTTCTTTAACCATTAGATGTAGGTGTGTGTAAGTGTAGCTAGAATACTTATTATAACAACATCCTAGTATATTGAATATACTGTATTTGTTACAAAATAAATTAATAAAAAGATTTTAGGGGGTTGGAGAAGCAAAATAAAACAAAAGGACACAAGTGAAGACATTACCTTAAAATCGGGTAACTCCCTTTGGTTTGAGATCAAAGGCTTCCTTGGGAAGACTTATTCCAAAAGTTAGGCTTAAAGGAGTTATATATGGATGTGGAGAGACAAAATGGGTAGGGTTTGTCCAAGCCAAAGGCTTTGTAAGTGTGGGTAAGGAGGTAGAGGTGGGGGCCTTTTATAAGAGGAGAGGAGGGGCACTCTTGGAAAGTAAAGAAATGTTACTTTATTTTAGAATGAGTTTCGGATTTTAATGGTCCCACATTGATTTTTTTAGAGGATAAGGTGATAAGGGTTCGAAATACACCCATACAATAGGTTTTGGACATGTGTAGGTCTAAGATTTTAAATTATCTTTCCATTTTATTTAAATCGTTAAATAATGAGGTCATCGCTGCATCATCTTGATGTCATAAATAATTTAATTCATTTAATGTCTAAAAATTATAAAAAAATACTATGATGTAGTAAATATTTTTATCTTTCCGATGACTATTTATAGTCAAAAATATGACTTGTATAACCCCGTATAAAAATTGTTTTAGTTAAACAACTCATGTTTGTGGCATTTTAATTTTAACATTAAATAAAAAGGTATTTATGTCATTTTCCAACCAAAGTGGCTCCATGGGGTCCCCAAGTTGACCCATGTATTGTCTTGTTCGGCCATGACTCATCAAATGAGGGTAGGACATGTGTCTAGGTCATTTCATATTATTAAAACATTATTTTTACCTTAAACTACACTAATTACCTCTAATCACGATTAAGAACTTAATAAGTTACTATTCACCAAAAAGTTATTTTAATCCCATTGAACCACATTTTACTTCTTAATGATAACCATGTATATCTGATTTTTGAAATTCAAAACACAAAGGTGGAAAAATTTCATTTAAACGGAAAATCAGTTTTTATAAGTACCACTTAGTGGTTTCACTATTCATCAAAAATTGAAGTTTTTCAAAAAATTACCAAAAATTAACCCTAAGCTATATTTGATATTCCAAATTCAAAAATGATGTCTATTTTACAAAATTAATAACAAATAAGTTACATTAATTAATTTAATAATTAATTCCCGCTGTCAGAGAAAATAACATGTTTTTATGAAACAATATATATCAAAAGATTGATACTAGTTTAAGTCAAATTTCAAAGTGAAATTAATTCCAATGACCACTATTTAATTAAATGGTAAAAATATATTCTAATTTCATATTAAAACCAATTCAAAAGATAATCTAATCATATAAATAAATTTTATTAAAAAGAGGTTTTGAATTAAAATACAACATTTTCACTATCCATTAAAAATTGAACTTTTTTGGAAAAAATAACAAAAAATTACACAAAGTAAATTTTGATGTCCCGATTCTAAATAATAATTTTATTTTGTCAAATATAACACATAAAATTTTCAAAAAGTGGATTTAAAAGAGGTTCGGCATTAAAAGGCGGTTAATCGACCTTTTAAAGAATATTAGAATGTTTACGCTTAAAATTAGATTTATTCGCATTTTTAATCCTCTAACATTTATTGTAAAAAGTAAAAATATTTGAAAAACATATATAATCATTTTGTAATTAGTTCTATTCATTCCCGCCATCACAATAGCTAGGCGTTAACTACCATTTAAAATAATATTATTTTATTATTAGAGTGCAACGTAAGATTCCCAAGAAACTCGTTGTTGCGTGTTGGGTGCGCCATCGAGCATAGCATACCCTTTAAAGTTATATTAATATTTTATTCACAAATATGGATAAATGTAAAAATTTCATACTCTTTATTTACCTGGGGTTTTACATCCTTCCCCCCTTTTGGGAATTGCGTCCTCGCAATTTTAAAATTGGTCTTGGAAACTTCATTGAAAATACCACATCAGAACAAGAGTCAGTAAAACAATCACTTTAAAATAAAGAAAGATAAGTACAAAGGTCACCCGAGTTAACCCATACTAGGATTCCAAGTATGAAAATATGGACATGGAAGAAAAAACAAAGGGTCATGTTCTGATGGAGAGTGATAGTAAACAAGTCTAGGAGAAAGTTAACCATAAGAAAATCACAAACATGTGATGGGTTAAACGGTATTCGATTCCCCAGTAGGAAAAGTTAACAGACAACATTTTTGTTTTAAGTTACTCTTCATTGAGGAATTTATTTTTGATCTTAAGGAAACATACTTACTTGTCATGTTGACTTTCAACTTTTACTAGATTTCTTACACAAACTCATACTTTCCCCAAAATACAAGTATTTAGGAAGACTTGTTCACATTAAGAGTACTATAATCAATTTCTAGAGAATAAACTAATCCAAAAAAGAGAACTATATACTTCCCATGTCTTTAGACTCTAACCAAAACCAAAACCAAAAATGTTAGTACAAGATCAGATAATCCAGAAAAGGATAACCCTTTATAAAAATAAAATCTGTTCTTAATCTCCAAAATTTGTCCAACAAAACCCAAAGTTCAAAGAGGACCATTCGATAAAAAATTTGTCCATAAAATTCTTCAAATTAAACCAAACTAAGATTGAAACCCAAATATTTGAAGGATTTAGTCACATAGTCTTCCAAGTTAAATCGTAACATTTATCTCCAAACAACACCAGTTGCTCCTAAAGTCTTGTATTGAAAAGTAATTAACCTAATCACATATCCTCCATGATAGGTTAATCATTTTCATAAATAACCCAAAATAAACTTACTCTTAATTCATAAAGTCTCCTAAATAAAAAGAATAAGTCATACTAACCAGGGACTTCACGTAGTCCAGTGGTAGGCGATAAATACCAGTTGCACTTTGGTTGTGGGTTTGATTTCCGCAGCTTTGTCCGACACAGCGGGTTGTCACACGGTCTGTGTGTTGTCCTTTTTCCAAACAATATAATTCTCAAATCATTCCCCAAAAAGAGATAAAATCATCAAAAATAACCATAACATAATTTAACCTCAATTTTATCTCATGACTTTCACTTCCATCATAACATATAGTAACCCATAATTACCTCAAAAGTAAGGATCATATAAACCCAAATGGTTCTTTATAACTATGTCCACAAAAGAATAGATAACTATTCCTTGAATAAAATTTTCATATATTAAACATCAGGGTTACACATACAATAAAAAGTCTTCTAATGTAACCCCATCATCAAAAAAGACTTAATACTCTTAAGAATTTCACCATAACTCTTGAAGCCCTTATATGTTGACTTCTTACTCATTAAACATTCTTCATGATCCATTAACCATTCCTTTCCAACTTATTATGAAATACTTCTTTACTACAAACAAAATCATGAATCATATCCTAAGATTCCAAAATAGGAAAACAAAAGTTATGAAATAATCCATACCTTTGATTGGTCATTGTCAGTTTCTTCATCCTCAATCGGAATGGCATTAGGTATTGGTAAATGAATATTTGTATGATATTGGTGATCCCATTCACAAAACTTCTTCATAGGACATGTGTTTGGATAATGACCATGCACACCACATTTAAAACATTCAATTGATCCCTCAGAAAGAACTTCTTTCCCTTTCCTCGAGTTAACTGGATGCTTCCTTTTTCCATGGCAGGTTCTTGCTTTATGACCTTCATTTCCACATCTATAGCATATTTATGTCCCTTTGAAACATTTTCCTAGGTGTTTCTTTCCACATCTTTGACACATAGGTTTTTGAACACACTTACCTTTATGATTATTACCTGTAGTTCCGTAGGGATTTGTTTCACGCATATATGATGCCTTAGAGAAATCACCAAGGTTTAGGTGGTCAATCATGACTCCAGATAGTTGGTAGAGGATAAACACAAGAGTTATTATTGTAACTCCCATATCATTCAGTTGCTCGCTCAAAAAACTATCACAGTTTCCTTCACATCCACTGTTACTTTGGTGCCTGCTAGTTCCAGCCATTTACTAAAACCCAAAAGGTCAGTGTGAGTATATCAACAAAACCATCATGTACTAATGATGAATATAAACACTAAGATATACTTACTCATTCAATTTATCTAAAACTAGGACTCTTTCTGAAATCCTAACCATTACGGTAATGTCACTTATGCTTAAAGAATACCCTAACCTCTAAAGTTATATAAACCGACCTCTGATACCAACTATAAGGCCCCAGCCTTAAACCTTACATAATCTTGAGTTATTACAAGATTACACATTGAGGATCTTTTCAGGTTTATAGTTTTAGAGAATTAGATCATAAAACTTGCATTACATTCCACATTTAAACAAAGTGGTTATATAAAAGATAGTATTCATTTTTCCCATCAACGGAAACATATTTAAAAATAAATCATGGATTCTTTCTTGACACTTCCTTGAAACTATCATCATATCATGTACCTTTCCCTTGACCTGTGAAAAAAATTTCGAAAAAAAACATGGGATGAGCATAAAAAGCTCAATAAGGGTTATAAAAATATGGAAAGGAAACATGAGTTCATATATACATAAGAATGAAATCATATTTTACCCATAAAACAGAGGCGTATCAAATCATGAATAAATCATAGAAATCATAAGACATAAAAGTAACTTGATGCATTCATAACATTCTTACGTAGGGAGTAACCCTCTTGGTTACGTTCGGAATAACCATTACATTATATTCCCTAAATCTCTTCAGAGAAACCTTAACGTTTCACTCCTTCGCGTTACCCAATGCATTGGAGAGCTATATCGGGCTCACCCGCCCTTAGTTTATCATGAAACCACCCGTCTTCATAATAATGCCCAAGAACCATAACATAATCGTATCACATAAAACATACATAAAGGAAACATAAAATTTCCACATTTCAATCACAAGATATCAATAAAACAAATTGATATAATAAAAACATTATGAAAACCATTTTCAATACCAAAATAAAAGAAAAGTAAAATAGGGTATTTATTTTTCTTTTAAAAAAAATGGTATGGCTTGTAGAGGAAGCCGAAACTCAAATAATGGTCACGGCGGCGGAGAAGTCGTTTTCGCCGCATGCGTATGACAAAAACATTCCCTTTTGTCGTTTAGTAAAACACTTCGTATAAAAAAGATTCCTTTTTGGATAAATGTAAAAGTCAAAGGGGTTTATACACCGTATAAAAGAAGGTTGTGTATAAAACAAAATATGCCTCAATGAATGGAGATTGAGATGAAGTCCCTTACAAAGATGGTATCCTTGGTTTAAGGATAAATCAATTACATAATTATGTGTGAAAAATGGATACACCAAATATAAGTGGATATTAAGCATAAAACAATCAGAGGTTATTCACACATATTCATATAACGACATATTCAAGGAGTAAAAGTTTATCCCAAAGAATCAAATTTGGGTTAAGAAGTTCCCTTGCAAAAATTTGACAGCCTAACGACGTCACTACAAAATTCATAAAATGAGTTGATGAGAGATAAAAAGGTTATATCATCACATGGACATAAAATTTAAATCAATAAGTATATATAAGAACATATCCCAACATAATTGTATGTGAATTAAAATACATAACAAAAGAAGTCTTTTAAAAAGAGGAGGGTGAAAGGTTCCCTTACCGACATGGGTATCTTTCGAAACATACACCCCGTGAAAGAAGGACAATACAACATTGATGTAAATACTCATAAATGAAAGTATATTACACAATGAGTAAAATAATGGGAAGTACATACACCACTCAAAGGAAAATGTGGCAAATGTAGCATAAATCTAACGAGAATAAAAGTGAGATGAAAAATCCCTTACGAAAACTCGGCAGCCTAACGACGCCACTTAAAACTTCCAAAATGGATTGATTAGAGAAAATAGGGTCTCTCATCAAATGAAAATAAAAATTACAGTAGGAGTAATATAATATAACATCCCAATCATAAGAAATATGAGCTTAAAAGGAATGACATAAAAGAGTGTACTTAAAAAGAAAGAGAGGGGTAGGATCCCTTACCTCAAGTCCAACTTGTCTTGTTTGTTTCTTTATATTCCTGAATAATAAACTTTGGTCAATTAATAATTTCCTAAGTAACTCCTTTAGAGATTATTATTCAGTTCATATCACATATTATAATGTTATAATAATTTTTTAATAATGTTAGTTCATATCGGACGTTTTTGCCGATGTTTGGTACATGAGTCAAAAATGAACTTGTTTGAAAAACGATTGCCCATGTAGTTATAAGTAAATAATTTCCAGAATAGTATTAATGGATAAAATATCATATATATACATTAAATATTCATTTTATACTATTCCATATCATTTGGAGATAAAAAACAAAAAGCATCGTTCATGGAGATGGTAGGCCGTACGTACGCATGAACACTACTTTCATTTTTTGTCATATTAATGGAATTAAAACAAAATGAGATATATATATATATATATATGTTATAATTACAGAATGATATCCATAATTTAGATGTAATATATTACATATATATCCATTATATATATGTACTCATAACATTTTGAGATAAGAAATGAAATGTACCGTTCATGGAGACGGTAAGCCGTACGTACGCATGAACGCTACTTCCATTTCTATTTCATATTTAATGGAATTAAAACATAATGATACATAATATTATATTAATTAAAGTACGTTATCATATATAATATCATTAAATATATCCTTTATACGTACCACATATGGTATTAACGAATCAAATCACTTTGAGGGGGTGGTAGTCCGCACTTCCTTAAATGAAGATACCGCGTTTACCTATAATGGAAACCATAAAGGTATGCCATAAATGAAAAATACAGAAGCTTAAGTAAAACATAAAAATATCATATATCATATATAAATATAGTGTCATCTTAATGACCACCTTTGAAGGTGTTAGAATAATGTTGAACAATCATCGTTTCGTGAGGCAGAAATTCGCCATCCACAGAAACAGTATGTTCTTTAACCATTAGATGTAGGTGTGTGTAAGTGTAACTCGAATACTTCTTATAACAACATACTAGTATATTTAAGATACTGTATTTGTTATAAAATAAATGAATAAAAATATTTTAGGGGGTTGGAGAAGAAAAATAAAACAAAAGGACACAAGTGAAGACATTACCTTAAAATCGGGTAACTCCCTTTGGTTTGAGCTCAAAGGCTTCCTTGGGAAGACTTCTACCCAAAGTGAGGCTTCAAGGAGTTATAGAGTGATGTGGAGAGACAAAATGAGAAGGTTTTGGCTTTTCCAAAGGATTTGGAAGTGTGGGTAAGGAGGTAGAGGTGGGGGCCTTTTATAAGAGGAGAGGAGGGGCACTCTTGGAAAGTAAAGAAATGTTACTTTATTTTAGAATGAGTTTCGGATTTTAATGGTCCCACATTGATGTGTTTCGAGGATAAGGTGATAAAGGTTCGAAATCCACCCATCCAATAGGTTTTGGACATGTGTAGGTCTAAGATTTTACATTATCTTTCCATTTTATTTAAATCGTTAAATAATTAGGTCATCGCTGCATCATCTTGATGTCATAAATAATTTAATTTATTTAATGTCTAAAAATTATAAAAAAATACTATGATGTAGGAAATATTTTTAGCTTTCCAATTACTATTTATAGTAAAAAATATGACTTGTATAACCCCATGTAAAAATTGTTTTAGTTAAACAACTCATGTTTGTGACATTTTAATTTTAACATTAAATAAAAAGGTATTTATGTCATTTTCCAACCAAAGTGGCTCCATGGGGTCCCAAAGTTAACCCATGGATTTTCTTGGTCGGCCATGACTCATCCAATGAGGGTAGGACATGTGTCTAGGTCATTTAATATTATTAAAACATTTTTTTTACCTTAAACTACACTAATTACCTCTAATCGCGATTAAGAACTTAATAAGTTACTATTCACCAAAAAATTATTTTAATCCCATTGAACCACATTTTACTTCTTAGTGACAACCATGTATGTCGGATTTTTGAAATTCAAAACACAAAGGTGGCAAAATTTCATTTAAATGGAAAATCAGTTTTTATAAGTACCACTTAGTGGTTTCACTATTCATCAAAAATTGAAGTTTTTCAGAAAATCACCAAAAATTCACCCTAAGATATATTTGATATTCAGAATTGAAAAGTGATGTATATTTTAGAAAATTAATAACATATAAGTTACATTAATTAATTTAATAATTAATTCCCGCTGTCAGAGCAAATAGCGTGTTTTTATGAAACAATATATATCAAAAGATTGACACTAGTTTAAGTCAAATTTCAAAGTGAAATTAATTCCAATGACCACTATTTGATTAAATGGTAAAAATATATTCTAATTTCACATTAAAACCAATTCAAAAGATAATATAATCATATAAATAAATTAGATTAAAAAGAGGTTTTGAATTAAAATACAACATTTTTCACTATTCATTAAAAATTGAACTTTTTTGGAAAAAATACCAAAAATTTACACAAAGTAAATTTTGATGTCCCGATTATAAAGAAGAATTTTATTTTGTCAAATAAAACACATAAGATTTTCAAAAAGTGGGTTTAAAAGAGGTTCGCCATTAAAAGGCTGTTAATCAACCTTTTAAAGAATATTAGAATGTTTACGCTTAAAATTGGATTCATTCGCATTTTTAATCCTCTAACATTTATTGTAAAAAGTAAAAATATTTGACAAACATATATAATCATTTTGTAGTTAGTTATATTCATTACCACCATCAAAATAGCTAGGTGTTAACTACGATTTAAAATAATATTATTTTATTATTAGAGTGCAACGTAAGATTCCCAAGAAACTCGTTGTTGCGTGTTGGGTACGCCATCGAGCATAGCATCCAATTTAAAGTTATATTAATATTTTATTCAAAAATATGGATAAATGTGAAAATGTCATACTCTTTATTTACCTGGGGTGTTACATAGTGAATTTCCTCAAACTTCCTTAACCACTATATTAAGGAACTTCATCAAAATTTCTTAATGAATTTAAAGAATTATAATCCTCCTCCATGATTTTATGAAAGTTGAATGACCAGATCAACATATTCACATTATATGTCTTTATAAAAGTTTCATAAATTCATTTAAATTGGTAAAAAGTTTATACCATCCATTCATCCAATTTTTTTTTGTATCAACCCTTCCATTTGATGAGATTCCATCCTATTGATCACGAAAAACTTCATAAAATATCATCAGAAGTATTATTCTCAAAACACCCATCCTCTAATGACTTGCATCATAACACTTTTAATATTATTTTTTCACACCATCCACCAACCGATGATCGTTATACAGAAACATCTATATGATGACTTTAAACAAAACATTTTGTTCGAAAACTCAGATATTTCTATCCAATGAAATATTCTTGAAAATCTCATTAACATCTATACCATCATATTTCATGAAAACTTCTATCTAATTAAAATTAATCAAAGACCTCTATTTTATAAATTTATATAGAAACTTATGCTTGATTCCTTAGCTTTGAAACTTTTAGTAACCTTTATATGATCATAAACCTTCACAAAATATTTTCTGATGGTCCACACCTGATTGGATTTCACCTAATGTAATTCCTTATAAACATACATTTTAAACATTGTAAACTCTTCTCTTATCGAAAATATTCAAAAAATACTTTTCCAATAACACTTTATAGCATTGTATCTACCCTTACACAATATATGAGAATAGCGTGTTACCCTTATCTAGTAAGCTCAACTACCCTAACATAACATGCACAAAAATATGTTAAATTTATGCATCATTCCAAGAAACCCTTATATAGTGCTTCGGAAAATTCATATAACCAAACCTCTGTCTGATAACTTCTATCCAAGAAAATTCCTTAGAACATCGTATTATAAACATTGTATATAAAAATGATTTTCTCCCCCTTTCTACTTATGCTTGGATCATGAGATATTTCATAACTCATGAGTTAGAAATATTAAGACCAAAAAAGAATTGACATATTTATCTACACTAAACACTCTAATCGATGAACCTTATAATAATCATAGGATAATCATTCTACAAAAAATTTCATTTTATAGCTTTAGTGTGATAACCTTCATCTGATGGAATCGGTCCATAAAATTTAAGCCAATATTCTTCATCAGATTTCAAATATTTCTGATCACCTTTTATGGAGAACTTAAAAAAGTTAAGGTGATTTATTTTTGGACAAAAACAAAAAAAAATTATTAAAATTTTTAATAAAAACTTCCATATTTTTAGAAACACCTTCAACCATCATGGTATTGACACCTAGTTCTCTTCCCAACTGATATTTGAGTATTGATTAGTTGGAAAATGAATTTTATATTCCCATGAAAGTATGTGGGTTTTTGTTTTTGTTTATTTTTATTTCTTTTATCACATTGGAAATATAGGCCTTTTTAATATTTTATATGGATGAAGGGTAGTGAAATTTTATGGTGGCTGAAGAAAATGCATGTATGGAGTTGACTTTATGCTTTTGTATATGTAGGGGTCAAAGACTGGAGGTGAGCAGAGGGATTAATATATTTGTTTATTTTTGTTTTTTATTTACCTATTTTATTTTATTCTGATAATTATTTGATTTAGAATATATTTATGACATAATAAGGAGTCATTTTAGTCTTTATACTATTTATTTTTATTTAATTGTTGGGTGAAATCATTACCAATGACTAAATTTGATACCCATTGCAGTTGTCACCAGATCAAGGTGATCAATAATGCACCTCAAGTTTGTTGTGGGCCAGATCGGGCATTCGATGGATCGAAAACCGAGGATTATTTTTGAAAAAATGGTATCAAATCCTAGGTTCCTAAGGGGACCTAGGTTTCAGATAACCCTTCAATATTTGGTATTTTGGGTAGATTGGAGTAGGATCATCAGGGCTCAGGAGGTAGGTCATGGGTTAGTTCCTTATCACCACTACTTGTGAAGAGGCGTGATTTTTCAAGGGATGTTGGGATTTCAATTTTTTATTTTGAGTTTTATTTTGATTTTTTATTATATATTTATATGTTTTGAGGGGAGTGAAAATGGAAGTCATACTAGTGTCATGTGGGGAGCTCTCATGGCTTAGAGAACCATGTGGAGACAGAGTGAAATATTTAGTATGGATTTTGGTGGTGGTTTCCTAATTAGAACATGGTCTTTTAAACTATGTTTCTAGATCATATATGACCACTAGTCCCTTTTTGATAAATTATTCAGTGTGAATTTATTTATTATATTTTAGTTATAGTGAGTGGTTTTAAAGGAAAATAATTTATATTTAAAAATTTATGAAGTGGATTTTGAAAATAAAAGTTTTATTTTGGAATAAAAGTGGTGTTTTTTATTTAAAAATGGGATTTAGATTTCTAAAAATGGGTTTGAAATAAAATTTTAGGTTTTTGTTACTGATAATATCTTAATGAATGGATTTAGGTTGGAATTTTGTTTTAGAGGACCCAATTTTTAAAATAAAGGATTTTCGTTTTGAAATTATTAGTGTTATTTTTCTAAACAAATTAAAAACAAATTGGTTTTTTGAAAATCATAAATTTTTTTAAATAAAGAGCACATAGGCTTTAAATCGGGTTTCTAAGTGAAGTTTTAATATTTTAAATTTTAAAATCATGATTTCAAAATGTATAAAAAGGGGATTTTTGATTTTTCCAATGTTTTTTTCTTGATATGTAGTTATATTTCATTCTTTGGGAGTATTATTTTTCAAGCATCATCAATGATTTTTGGATTTGAATGTGATTGATGGGATCTTGGGTTTCTCCATTATTTGAAGTATGTCTCTCAGAAAGTTATCAAGCATCATCAGGATTAGGAGATCACTTATAGGGATTTTTCAGTCATTTGTGTTTTGGTGATCCTTTATGGGGTGTGACTCTTGGGGTTTCTTCTCAGATGTTTCATATGAAATGCAGTGCTTTGAGGTTTTGATTATGCCTTGTTGATGTGGTTGAGTATTTTGATGGTTTTGTGTGGTTGAGGTTATAGTGATATTCCTTTTAGGATCGTTCAGCATGTGATGAACCTTGGGTAAGTTTATTAGGTGTCTAGGATGGACTCATCCTAGTCGAGTTCATATACTGATTGGGGTTGATTTGATTTTGAGGGGCCACCATGAGTGGTGTCCAGGTTATACATTCTTAGGCTACCTCTATTCTTGACCCAAGGTTAGGAACCATGTGGTTTGATGGAATATGATCATGATTAAAACCTCCTCTATTTTTTCCTTGGTTTGGAGGGCTTATATGAGTGGTTTGGTGGTCCTTTTCTTGGTACTTTCCTTTGAGAGTGCTTCTAAGGGTATGATTATTTTTAGGATTCTTGGCACCTCATGTTCATTTAGAAGGTGGGTGAATATTTTAGATTATTTCTAATGTGTGTTTAATTGAATGATTTTGTTTGAGTCTCCTTGGTTTAGGGTCCAGGTTTTGGTTCAGTAACCCATGGGTTGGATCTTAGGTGATTTCTATTATTATACCAAAATGGAGAGTGAAGGTGCAACTCCCTGACTTGGGATCCACTAAACTGGTGCCCTGATTTTGTTTACCACATAGCCTCAAGTGCATCTCCCCATATGCTATACTGACTAGCAGTGAGAGTCTAATAATGGTATGATGGAGAGACTAAACCCTCTGGATCGGTAATAAATATATAAAAAGAATAAATAAAAATATAAATAGTAGGAGATAAAATAAAATATAATCAATAAAAAACCAATCAATTCCAAATAAATAACCCCACATGAACATGTTATCTATATATTCAAAGAAGTCACGTATACAACTGGTGATACATACAACAAAAATATAATAAAGGGAAAAATAACTAATTACTATCTCCATAAGCATACCAATCCCTTAGGTCGGTCCTTTTCTCCATTACAAAGTAAACAAGAATCTATAAGGGAGTCCCCCTTTAACCTAACTTGTAACCATGAGATTTTTCTAGGTGCCAATTGGAAGCCTGAACAAGGTGTGAGTAAAAACCAGTATTCCACCCCCAATGATGTCTAATTCCATCCAATATGTGAATATAAAATAGAGAATTATGTAGGTATAATAAGTAAGGTAAGTAATGGGAATGAAAAAAATCATAAACCATGTCGAGCTCAGGTTCCTCAAGGATATGTGGCCGACCATACCTACTTCGTGATAAGTTGAACTATTTGTAACAACCCAATGTTTTATCAATAAAAATTACCTTCTTATAATTATAGTATAATCACATAATATTTCTTATAGAACATAATAAAAACCATATAAATATAGAATGAGTTAAATAAAAAGTGTCTCTAGAAGTTAAGGAACACATACCGATGAAATAGTAACTTGACATTTGGAAGAGTAATATGACCCTTATGAATAGTAAAATAGACAATTGAATAGTAACCTCACTAATTAAAAAATATATAAAATTTATCCATCATATAAGTGAAAATATTATATAAATATAACATAGTATAAGTAAGTAAATATTCTAAAAAATTATTAATAAAGTGTTAGTTTTTTAAGTCTTGAATATTTAATTAAAATTTTATGATTAATTTAATAAATTAAATAAAATTATTTTCATAAAATTAATTCATAAATTGTTATTTTTATGTCTTATGATCATAAAATAATTTTATGATGCCTTAATTAATTTTTCAAAGTGTTAGAAAAGCAATTTTAATTTTAAAATTTGAATTTTTCAAGTAAATTATGATTTTAATTAAAAATTAAATTTAAAATATTTAGAAAATTATTTTCATAAAATGGAGTTCATTTTTTAATTCTACACGTAAAAAAATTATTGGGGTGAATTTTTGGGATTTTTCTAAAATACTTGATTTTTTGGTGAATAGTAAAATATGACAATTTATGATAAATGCTAAATAATTGAATTTATGCATCATGCTTAAGTCATGGATGATGTAAATGGAAATTTGTTCTAACTAATATGATTTATTTACCATTTTTAGTCATAATAATAAATACTATTCATAGTCTTGAGCAAAAATATTAAACTAATGATTAAAATAATGGGGAACCCCTCCTCTCCCCCCTATAAATACCACCCCTCTTTACCTATTCTCTTCACTCCACTCAAGACTTTTTCCTAGTCCAAATTCGTCTCAAATCTCTCCCTAATACCCTATCCCACGTCCATTATCCCTTGGTCTCTTCAAAATACCAAATACTCTCCCCTAAAGAGGCTCTCAAGGAAGATATATTCAAGAGGTAAATTCCTCTTTTCATTTCTTTTATTTTCTTTCAAGTTCCTTTCTTTCTTTTTCTTTCCTCAAATCATTTAATCCAAATGTTATGATAACTAAAGTACCTCAAATGTGCTGTAATTTTTTTATTATAACGAAATAATTCATCATCATATCTCCTTTCCCCTCCTTTTATACTATAAATGAAAACACCATCTGAGATAAGTTAATTTATTACATTCAAGGACGACGAGTTTTCAATTTATATTACCTTATTCAATTATGGTCATGAAACCATTTTTATGGTTGAACCAGGATATATTATATTTATTATTTATAATTTAAGGTTCTATAATCTTTTTTATACATGATACTAATTTATAAATCAATATGTGTTTTATGTGATAAAAAACTGCCAATTAACCAAAACAGTTATCATTAAAGTTTTATATAATGATTCATCTTCACTCAAAATAACCAAATTAATTTTATAAACATGTAATATTATTAATGTTCACTAATAAAATACAACTTCAATTCTATAAATTCATTCTCATCTTACATGTTTATCGTTACTTATATATAAGTAAACCAATTATGAAAACCAAGGAAACAAATGCTCCCAAACAATGAAATTGAACCTCTAAACCCACCAAAAAGGCCATGAATGAACTTAATAAAGTTATAATAAATAAATTAAATGTATAATAGGTTATGGAAACATTAATTAATTAATGTAATTTTTGTATCCATGACATTAAGATCAAGTGAAGGACATCATTGTGCTTAAGGTAAGGGATTCTACCCAAACCTCCATTATTCCTTCAGGTTGTTTTATGTTTCTTTTTACCCAAAAAAAGTTATCTATTATTTTTATGTACCTCTTATAAATTCTGTGTGCATGATCCAAACTCATTTATAAATTTCCATTCTTCATTCTCTTTCAAGGATTGATATTTTTTTAAGTGGTTCCCTCCTCAATACTTTATTATAAGCAAACCTGTTTAAGGGAACTTCCCAAATTATTACCCAATTTCAAGTTCAATATATCATATTTTTTAATCCATAATTGTTTTTATAAAATAATTATTTTTATTATTAAAACCTTATTGGTTAAATTTTGATTTTATAAAAAATATTATTCCCTTTTCTATTTTAAATGCTCTTTAGTATTTTCCTTAAAACCACACTATAATGTTTTAATGCTAAAATTTATTAAATACTATTATTAAATATTATAAATTATATTTTAAATAACTTACCATGATATATTACAAATTTACCTTATGAATTTCCATTTATATTCTAATTCTTTTCTTTCATGGACACTTGTATGATATACCCATTTATTATGCTTTATGAAATGATTATGATACCCATTTATTTCTATGGGTACCCATATGCTTATGTATGATTGATTATATATGATTATTTATGTGGAAATATTATTAATTAACATTTTATTATGGGTGCACCTAAATATATCTCCAATGCATTGGGTAAATTTGAGTCTCATGAGATGTTATGTGCAACAGTCTTGGCGGTTAGCCTTGACTGGTTCTACCATGTGCAACAGTCTTAGTGGTTAACCTTGACTTGTGATCCTCTATGTGCAATAAGACTTGAATCATGATAATGTAATGTTTTATGTTTCTTATAAATTACTATGAATCCATGTTTATATGATCCCATGTTTAAATGTTATGATTCCATATGTTCCATTCCTTTTTATATCATTATGTCATGCCTTCTAACCCATGTGCTAAAGATTTATTCTTATGTTTATTCCCTTAATCAGATTTTTAGATCATCCCTTTGTTCATGTTATACCCATTTTATCCTATGAATATGTATGAGAACAATGGAAGTTAGGGTATCTTTATGAAGACTAAATAAAGAAATGTTATATTTAGTTCCATGTTTTATGTTTTATGTACCTAGTCTTACAAGACACTAGACTTTACGATCCTTGGATTTTAATATGATTATTTACCATGATTAAAATTATGTAATGATATGTGTAAAATTATAGGGTCACTATAGTTGGTATCAGAGTATGGTCTACTTATTTTTGGAGATTAGGAATAGAGAACTTTAGTAAGAACCTTAGGGATGAGACAAAGAATAAGAAAACATCCCTAAATTTTTGTAATTATAGAGTAGGTGGTTAATCAAGAAAATAAATACCTATCTAGATATGAACAAGTAGAGGTGGATTTTGTATATATTTATCTTTGAGTAAAACTTGAAAACACCATTTTTTAGACTCAAACAAGAACTGGTGCACGACAATGATCCTTTCTACACTCCTGGTTTGACACTCCTGGAGGATATGCTTTAGTAAATTCATAATCTTGGTATGAACCATTATTAAGGGAACAAAAAAAAATCCCATAAGAATAAATGTGAGGAAATATATAATGGGTAACCTATATTGAAACCTAGGGAATCACAAGTTATGATATACTTTTCCTTTAAGATTTTATCCTTTTATGTTTAAAGTTTCCTTTTTATGCTTAATAGATAAGTATTCAATCCCCCTAATTGTACTTTATTTTTCTTAGCTAATGGAAAGAAATAGAAGAACACGTTCCAATAATCAATGTTATAGGAAATGTGAATATTACCGTAATGATATGCCAAATATGATGGGAATGGGTGATTAAAACTTTATGATAGTACTTGATCAGCTAGCTCAAGTTATGAACAATAACTTGAATCACATGGAATGAAATCATCTTCCAAATAAAGAGAAAGTTTACGTAGAATTATTAATGTGGAAAAGGAATCCCATGTTTAGTGGATCTTCTGATCCCCTCCTCATGGAATAGTGGATTAAATCCACTGAAATGATATTCTTTGTCCTCCAGTGCTCAGAAGAAGAGAAAGACATACTACCAGTCTATCATTTTGATGGGGAATCTGATCAGTGGTGGACACTGATCAAGAATATTAAGTCCCAAGAGGAAATTTATTCCATTGATTGGGAGGAATTAAAGAAAATGTTTTTCAATAAATATTTTCCCCAAACCCTCCACCTCAAGATGGAAAAATAGTTCCTCAAACTTAAGCAGAAGGAAGATGAGTCCATTAGGGCGTATGAAGAAAACATCACAAGGCTTGTAAGATATGACTCTAACTTTGTCATGAATACCAAAATCAAGGTGGATCACTTCTTTATCTGAGTAAAACTAAGTATATGAAAAGTGTTGGTGATTCGAGACTTCGAAAATTATGAGGATATTGTCTGTTGTGCCCTCAAGGTTGAAATGGAGATTAGAGACTCTCAATAGTCTCATGGGGCTGGTGAAAAAAAGTAGAAAATGGATTCTAATATGGGTGGTTTGGTAAATAAATCCCCTGATATAAAGAATACTGAACATCCCATATGTTAAAATTGTGGGAAGAAGCATCCTGGGAACTGTCTAAAGGGAACCCAGAATTGCTTTAAATGTGGAAGAATGGGACATCTGTATAAAAACTAATGAAAGGATATAAATAATCCCACTAATGTGGAAGAATATAGGAAGGTTTAGATCAACAATAATCCTATAGTGAAGTGTTACAAATACAAGGAATGAGGGAATTATGCAAACAATTTCCCTAAGACAAGGGTTGTTGGAGGAAATCAACAACATCCTCCAAGGAAACAAGGAAGGGCTTATTCTATCACTACTGCTGAGGTGGATCCAAACAATGATGTGGTGACATGTACACTAGTTTTTCATTCAAGAATAGAACATAATATTTTATTATGGCTATACACATTCTTTCATATCTTACAAGTTTAATACAACTATTCAAACACCAACTGAAAATTTGGAGGGTGAGTTATTTTTTAGAACAAAAAATGGGGAAATCATTACATCCAAAGCATATAACTTTTCCTTGGTTAACATTTGTGGACTGGACCTCCCATAAAATCCCTTCATTCTTCCTTTAGTGGAGTTCGATGTTATCTTGGGAATGGATTTTCTATCTTTATACAAATCCCACATCAAATGTCAGGAAAGGGAGATCAGTAATCACATCCCAAAGCATCCTCAAATTCTTTACAAGTGTAAGGAGAAAGATGAATCTCCTTTAGAATCATTTTATCAAGTGTGGATATTAATTACTTATGAGTAATAATGTCTAGCTCAAATGATCGAGATGAAGGAGATGATACTTCTAGAAGATATGCCCATCACGTGGAATTACACTGATGTATTCCCTAAAGAATTTCTTGGTCTTCCTCCTAATTGATAGGTTGAGTTCTCAATTGAACTTATTCCTAGATCTCTGCTTGTATCAAATAAAACTTATAGAATATCCACCATAGTGCTGGAATAGATGAAGAAGCAGTTACAGGAGAATCTTGAGAAGGGTTTTATACACTCAAGTGCTTCACCATGGGGTGCACCAGTACTCTTTGTTAAGAAGAAGGATGGATCAATGCAACTCTTCATTGATTATTATGATCTCAATAAAATCATGATAAAGAAAAAGTACATGGAGAAGGGTTTTATACACCCGAGTGTTTCACTGTGGGGTGTTCCAGTCCTCTTTGTCAAGAAGAAGGACAGATCAATGCGCCTCTGCATCGATTATCATGAGCTCAATAAAATCATGATAAAGAACAAGTATCCCTTTCCACGGATAGATGAATTGTTTGATCAGATTCATGGGGACAGTTACTTACCTAAGGTGGACCTTTGATCAGGATATCACCAATTAAAGGTGATGAATGAAAGATATTCTCAATACCACCTTTTGAATGATGTATGGAAACTATGAGTTCACAATGATTCCCTTAGGACTCACTAATGCTATGTCAATATTCATGGATTTAATGAATAGAGTATTTATAGATTACCTTGAAAAATTTGTGGTAGTATTTATCAATGATATTATGATATACTCTAAGATCAAGGAGGAACATGAGAAGCATTGAATACTGTGCTGATGACTTTGTGAAGGGAGAAAATTTATTCAATGTATAGTAAATGTGAGTTATGTATGGATGAAGTATTATTCTTGGGGCATGTTATCACCAAAAAAGGGATATCTGTGGACCCTTCCAAGAAAAAGGTAATTAAAGAGTGGCCCATACTAACATCTGTAATGGATATCTTTAGCTTTATAGGTCTAGCTAGGTATTATCGATGATTTGTGGAGAACTTCTCATGATTTCCAAACCCAATGACCAAGATGAAATAGAAGGGAGTGATGTTTGTCTAGACTCAAAAATGTGAGGAAATATTTAAGGATCTCAAAAAGAGTCTTATCACTATGCAAGTACTCACACTCCCAATAAGTAGAGAACTGTTTGTTGTGTACAATGATTCTTCAAAGAAAGTATTAGATTGTGTACTGCTAAAAAATGATTAAGTGATAGCCTGTGCCTCAAGAAAGCTAAAAATCCATGAGAAAAACTATCCCACACATGATATGGAGTTGGAGGTTGTGATCTTTGTGTTTAAAATATGGAGGCATTATCTATATGGGGAGAAGATTGAGACATATACTAGTCGCAAGAGTCTCAAATATATATTCACATAGAAAGAGATTAATATCCACCAGTGAAGATGGTTAAAGATTCTCAAGGATTATGACTACTCAATCCACTACCATCTCGGTAAGGAAAATAAGGTGGCAGATGCTCTAAGTAAAAATGATCTTGCATCTTTATCAATGATGATACTTGAAAATGATCCAATCTTCTTAGATTTACAAAGGATGGACATGAGAATCATTAAGGGAGGAACACAATCAATCCTTTCTCAAATTATTTCTCAACCATCCCTCATGGAGAAAATAAAGGATTCTCAAATAAATGATGTGGAAATTCAGAAAAGGGTGGAAGCTATCAGAAATGGGAAATCCTCTAAGTTTAATGTTGATGAGGAAGGAGTTGTAAGATTTGGGTCACGATTATGTGTACAATCCGATCTAGAGATAAAGAAGGAGATTTTGAATGATTCTCATAACTCAACCTTCTATATTCACCCAGGGATCACAAATATGTATTTAGATATATGAGAGAAATTTTGGTGGGAAAATATGAAGAAGGAGATTGCTGAATATACATCAAAGTGCATGGTATATCAAAAAGTGAAGGCTGAAGGGAAAAAGTCTAATGGGATGATAAAACCTCTACCCATACCAACATGGAAGTGGGAGAACATCACCATGGACTTTTTCACTCGATTTCCAAGGATATCCAGAGGAAACAATGCTATATGGGTCATTGTAGATCTTCTTACAAAGATAACTCACTTTATCACAATTTGAGAGGACTTATCATTAGATAAAATTTAACAAATATATACCAAATAGGTGGTAAGGATTCATGGAGTACCACTATATATTGTATCAGATAGATATCCAAGATTCACCTCTAAGTTCTAGAAAACTTTACAGCATGATCTAAGCACTAAAATGAACTTTAGTATGACCTATCATCCTCAAACTGATAGCCAATCTGAAAAAAATATTCAGACACTGGAAGACATGTCGAGAGCATGTTATATGGACTTTAAAGGAGGATAGAACCAACATCTTTCACTGGTATAATTATCATATAATAATAGTTTCCAATCTAGTATCCAAATGGTACGATATGAAGCCCTTTATGGGAAAAGGTGAAGAACACCGACATGTTGGGATGAAGTCGGTGAGCGTAAGCTGCCAGGACCTGAAATGGTTGAAGAAATGGAGGAAAAGGTAAAAAAAATCAGAAACACATCAAGGAACCTCAATGTTGACAAAATAGTTATGAAGAAAATCATCAATGGGACATTGAGATCAAATTTGGAGACATGGTATTCCTCCACACATCTCTATGTAATAAGGTCACAAGGTTTGGGAAGAAAGGAAAGCTAAGTACTAGGTACATCAGCCCCTTTGATATTTATGATCATATTGGAGTTGTGGCCTATAGAATAGAACTTCTACCTACCATGTCTAAAGTACAATATGTCTTCCATGTATCCCTCTTAAGAAGATATATACCAGATCCTTCACATGTACTCTCATAAGAGGTGGTACAGTTGGAGAATGATCTTTCTTATGAGGTGTAGCCAGTGAAGATCTTGGATCATAGAGATAAAGTTCAACGTAACAAGACTACTCACCTAGTCAAATTACTACGGCAGAACCATAAGTACAAAGCAGAAACATGTGAACTAGAGGAGGAAATGAAGGAAAAGTACCTGCACTTTTTTACAGCTTAGAATTTAAAATGAAATTTTGAGGGTGAAATGTCTTAAGTGGGGAAGAATGTAACAAGCTAATGTTTTATCAATAAAAATTAACTTCTTATAATTATAGTATAAACACATAATATTGCTTATATAACATAATAAAAACATTATAAATGAAGAATGAGTGAAATAAAAGGTATCTCTCGAAGTTAAGGAACAAATACAGATGAAATAGTAACTTGACCTTTGGAATAGTAATTTTACCCGTACGAATAGTAAACCAACCAATTGAATAGTAACCTCACTAATGAAAATATATATAAAATTTATCCATCTTATAAGTGAAAATATGATATAAACATAACATAGTATAAGTAAGTAAATATTTTAAAAAATTACTAATAAAGTGTTGGTATTTTTGTAAGTCTTGTATATTTAATTACAATTTTATGATTAATTTAATAAATTAAAAGAAAATTTATTTTCATAAAATTAATTCACAAATTATTATTTTGATTTCCTATGATCATAAGATAATTTTTTGAGGCCTTAATTAATTTTTTAAAGTGTTAGAAAAACAATTTTAATTTTAAAATTTGATCTTGTGAAGTAAATTATGATTTTAATTAAAAATTAGATTTCACATATTTATAAAATTATTTTCATAAAATAGAGTTCATTTTTTAATTATACATGTCGAAAAATGGTTGGAATGAATTTTTGGTATTTTTTTAAAATACATGAATTTTTTTTGTGAATAGTAAAATATGATAATTTATGATAGATGATAAATAAATGAATTTATGCATCATGCTTGAGTCATGGATTATGTAAATGTCCATTGGTTAGAACTCAAATGCTATATTTAATATTTCTGGTCACAAGAATCATGAATATTCATATTCTTGAGTAAAAATATTAAACTAATGATTAAAATAATGGGAAACCTCTCCCATCATCCACTATAAATACCACCCCTCTTTACCTCTTATCTTCACTCCTCTAAAGCCTTGTACCTAGTCCAAATTCTGTTCAAATATATCCCCACTAAAATCTACCACTTACATAATCACTTTTTCCCTTCAAAAGACCAAATCCTCTCCCCTAAAGAGGCTCTCAAGGAAGATATATTCAAGAGGTAAATTCCTCTTTTCATTTCTTTTATTTTCTTTCAAGTTTATTTATTTATTTTTTATTTCATCAAATCCTTTCATAAAAATGTTATGATAACTCCAGTACCTCAAATTTACTATAATTGTGTTATTATAATGTAATAATTCATCATCATATCTCCTTTCCCCCTCCTTTTATACTATAAATGAAAAAACCATATGAGATGTGTTAATTTATCACATTCAAGGATGGTGGATTTTAAATTTATATTATCATATTCAATTCTATCCATGAAATAATTTTTATGGTTTAAATAGACTATAATATATGTATTATGTTTAATTTAAGGTTTTTGAATCTTTTTTACACCTAATATTAATTTATAAATCAAAATGTGTTTGATGTGATAAAAAATGGCCAATTAACCAAAATGATTATCATTAAAGTTTTATATAATGATTCATCTTCACTCAAAATAACCAAGTAAATTTTATAAATATTTAATCTTATATATGTTCAATAATAACATAAAACTTCAATTATGGAAAACCATTCTCATCTTACATGTTTATCCTTACATATATATAAGCAAACCAATCATGAAAACCAAGGAAACAAATACTCCCAAACAATGAAATTGAACCTCTAAACCCATAAAAAAGGTCATAAATGAACTTAATAAGGTTATAATAAATAAATTAAATATATAATAGGTTTTGGAAATATTAATTAATGAATTTCATTTGGTTATCCAAGACATTAAGATCAAGTGAAGGACACCATTGTGCATAAGGTAAGGGATTCTACCCGAACCTCCATTATTCCTTCGGGTTGCTCTATCTTTATTTTTACCCAAATTAAGTTATATATTATTTTTATATAAATATTAAAAATTCTATGTAAATTCTCAAAAATAATTTATCAAGGTCCATTCATCATTCTATTTTGGGGATTTATGTGTTTTTAAGTGGTTCCCTCCTCAATACTTCTCGATAAGCAAACACATTTAAGGGAACTTTCTGAATTCTTACCCAATTTCAAGTGCACTATATCATCTATTTTAAGCCACCATTTCTTTATAAAATCAGTATTTTTATTATGAAAAACTTTTTTTTATCTTCTTGTTTTATATAAAAGATTATTCGCTTTTCTATTTTAAATTCTCTTTAGTATTTTCCTTAAAACCACAATAAAATGTTTTAATGCTAAAATTTCATAAATACTCTTCTTAAATGTTATCACTTATATTTGAAATCACTTAACATGATATATGAATATTTTAACTTATTAATTTATATGTATATTATAATTCCTTTCTATCATGGACACTTTTATAATACACCCATTTATTATTCTTGATGACATGATTATGATACCCATTTCTTTCCATGGGTATCCTTATGTTTATATATGATTTATTATGTATGATTCTTTATGTATAAAGAATATTCATGAACATTTTATGATTAGTGTTCCTAGATATAAATCTAATACATTGTTTAAAGTTTATTCTCATGATACGTTATGTGCAACGGTCTTGGCAGTCAGCCTTGACTCGTGCTACCATATGAAATGGTCTTGGTGGTTAACCTTGACTTGTGCTTCTCTACGTTCAAGGTGCCTTGAATCATGATAATGTAACATTTTATGTTACTTAAAAATTAATATTAATCCATGCTTATATGATCCCATGTTTAAATATTATGATTCTATATGTTCCATACCTTTTTATATCATTATGCCTTCTAACCCATGTGCTAAAGCTTTATTCTTATGTTTATTTCCTTACTGGGATTTTTATCTCACCCCTTTGTTCATGTTATCCAAAAGTTACCCTATAAAGATTTATGATAAAAATATAAGTTAGGGGATATTTATGAAGACTAAATAAATAAATTTTATATTTAGTTCCATGTTTTAAGTTTTATGTACCTAGTCTTCCAAGACACTAGACTTTATGATCCTTGGATTGTAATATGATACTTTACTATGCTTAAAATCATTAAATGATATCTGTAAAAGGCTAGGTTCACTATAATATCTCTTAACAATCCATCATGTATATATATTTATATATTTAAAAATATATATGCAGAGATATACATGCACCAGTGAGGAACCAATGCATATAATTAAGGAATTCACATATAATAGTAATAACAATAATATAAATATCATATTTTAAATATGGGTATAAGACCAAGAATCTATGTAGGGGTTGAAGATCATCATTAATGGAAGTCCCAATAAATGTTGTGAAACATCTTTTCTAACATCCTAGTCATTGGGTGTGAAACATCTTTTCTAACCACCCAAATAGATGTGAAATTCTATGTACAACATCCTGGACCAAGGGGTTGTTAAATTTAAAGTCCATCAACCGTAACTGAGGACTCTCAATAGTAGTCATGTATAAGGTGATCCCACTTTTCCTATTATCCCTTAACCAAAGAATTCTGTAAAGAGGAACCTAGTATCGCTCAAGGCACATTGTATTCTATATGACCAATGAGCTTGTCCAAGGTATTCCTATTTGTGAGTACAAGGTTCAGTCAGGGCATAATAATTCATTTTACCTTTATTAGTAACATCATTTGTAATAGATTATTCATGAATAAATTAAGGAATGATAAGTGGATTGGCAAACGATCTATTTTTAGGTTGGAATAATACAAAGATACACAAGAGGGGGGGGGGGGTGAATTGTGTCTTTTTGATAATCTTGGTAGATTATATCTTTTAGATTTATTTGTGATTTATACAGATATAAAGCATTATATTATGTAAGTAATTTGATTAGTGGATAAATAGTAAACAAGAACAAATTATTTTTAAAGTATTTCGGGGCATAAAGATCTCCTAGCCACTCCACTAGTGCCTTCTCTACAAGCTTGGTGATTTTCACTAGAACTGTCCACTTATCATAAGACCTTAAAAACTAAGTGTAGGTTGTTAAAACCTTTTACAATAAGGATTTATAGAGCATTAAAGTTCTTTTATAGGAAATTGGTTTCTCTACAGATTAGTATGAGAAGATGATACTCTACCATGACTGAGTTCAAGTATCCAAAGCTCGAATAAATTAAAAGAGTTTTATTTGATTGAATTGATAGGTTCTTGGTCACAATTGCAGCAAAAAATGGCAAAATAAAAACCTTATTCTTAAAATATGATTGTATTCAAGTAAGAATAGCTATGAAGTGATCCTAGTTGCGAATGATCTTCAATAAGAGTACCAACTAACAAACAATAACAAGAGGTTTTGTATATCTCCAAAATGTATCTTCTTCAAAAATAACAATCTCTCGATATTTTATTTCTTTATAGTAGTTCTGTATTCAAAAATATATTTCATATATATAGTCATATATAAATTAGATAAACTCTTTATATTATTTATAATCCTTGGATTTCCTTCGGTTGAAAAGATCTAATAATATCATCAGATAGATTATGATAATTCTAATTTAAAAACATCAATAGAGACTTAACTTAACTTAGAAATTGAAATGATTTACTTTGTTGAATAAGAGCATTTGAATCAGTCATAAGACAAATTTAAAATTATTTTTACTTCTATTGATATTATTTCATAAATCACAAAAAATATCTTTAATTAAAATTCTGTCATCAAATAGTCAAACGGAGGGTTCCTTTGTGTGATGAAAAAACTCCAAATGTAGGGTTTAATAAAGTATGGTGGATTAAAAAATCAAGGTTGATGCACCATATGATTGTTTCCTTAAATGTAGGGTTCCTTACAAATGTAGGGTTTTTTATCCATACTTTCCATTTTCTCAAACATAGGATTCCATACAAACACAATGTTAGTAAAAAATAATTTTTCATTAGTGTTGGGTATATGATCCATATGTTATATTTTGAATGTAGGTTTGATGATCCATAAATTACTCTAAATTTAGGGTATGAAAAATGTTTCAGTAAAATGTTTAAAACACATTAAGAATAATTTAAAAAATATTATAACCCCTAAATAAGATAATATTCTCATGAAATTTATTCTTGAAAAATACTTAAAGTAACTTTATTAGTAAAGTAAAAAAGGGTATTTGTGAGCATCAAAATCAATATTATTTATAGATTATTATTGAGATAATAAATTCCCAATAATCTCCCCCTTTTTGATGATCACAAAACCCATAACATAACCTCAAAAATATCATAATTGTAAACAAAAATGAAATAACATATTTAAAAAGATACAATGATTATAGTTGTTAAAAATTAAATTTTCACAGAAAAATTCATTTTTTTAATTGATAACAGAAACTGGTTATTGAATAATAGAATCAATAATGTTTTGTTTACGCAATTTTATCTCTCTTTTTTTGATATTAAGAATAAGGAATATGAAAATGGATTAAAACACATTTAGTGTAGCGAAAAATGACAAATTAAAGTTATATTATTCTAAAGTGAAAAATAAGACATGCATTTTGGCTGTAGAAATGAACAAAAATAATAATATATTGAAATATTAAGAAACAAAATAATTTTTCTTAAAAATATGTTTTTAGTTACAAGTGAAAAGTTGGATAATAAATGTTTAAATATAAGGGATGGATTTAGGTTAAGGTGTTGGTTTAGAAGAGGTGTTATGAACTGGTGAAGCTTGAACAGCCTGAATAACTTACTTTAATTCATCCATTAGTCTTTGTAAACTTTATAATAGGTTTTCATCCAACGATCTTATCAAAAATCATGATTCCAAACCCACTTTTAAAATTTAAATCAGATTTACTTTTAAAAAATTCATGAATATTTTCCTCAGTTTGAAGAAACTTTTCAAGCTTGTCACTTAAATGACTAAGAAATAGGCTGATTTTAGGTTCATTTAAGGTTAAATTCTAAACAAGATATCTTTGATTATCTAACAGAACATCCATAGGTGCACTATTACACTAAAGTGAATGAATCCTATCATTAATATTATAAATATTTGAAGTAATTGATTGAAACCTTCTGATTAAGTATGGTGATGTTTGAGAAGTATATGGAGAGGATATTAATTGAATAGAGCTATTAATCAACAATTCAAATAGATTTCTAAAATATTTCTTTAAATTCATGAAATATTTATTTGAGACTGATTCTACTTTTAGTTTTCTAAAATGATCTAACATTTCCTATTTAAAATCATCAAAATCCCTTCTAGTAACTAAATTGTATCTTTTATTGAGTATCTGAGACTGAACATCTTTGAATTCTTTTCTATAAATAGTTAAATTCCTAAAATCTTACAAAATATTTCTTGTTGATTCCATATCAAGTTTTAAACTTGAGTTCTACTCCTTTATTTTGTTAAAATTTGTTACCATATCTTCTATATTATGATTTAGGGAATTATAATAATCTTCTTCTTGGTGTTGTTATTGATGGGATTTTTCCATTACATCTACTAACTTTCCTGTGTTTTTTCACTGGAAGAGAAAGAAATTTTATCAATAACTTATTTATTATCTCCATTTATTGAAGATGTTTCATCCAAGGATGGTGTATAAGTAGAGAACGTTTTATTCTAAACTATTTTAGTGTATTTATCTATTGAAATTTGAGTTTTCTCATCTATTTAACTAGTTTCTTGAATTTGTTCATTTTGAAGAGCCACATGTTTATCCTGTGGATGACTGGTAGCTTGTTCCTCAAGAGTGATTATTACTCCTAAAAAAATTGACGGATTTTCTTCTCTAGGTCTAGTAGTGTCAACTTATGGGTTCTCATTGGTAGTTTAATCTCAGTTTCTAGGCCAGGTGATAAGAACTTCACTGCCTACTTCTTCAGGCTCTACATCATCTTGATTAGAAGTATTATATTAGAGTCTCTTTTTTTTTTGTTGAAAAACTTATTCTACCCTACATTATAAAACTTCATCATTTCATATATGAACTGAACCAACTGATTTTAAATTTCCTTTCTCTCCCTGATAAATTGGTTTATATTGTTGTTGGTCATCATCACCAATAGGAAATAGTTTTCCATTAACTATACTCTAGGTAAAACTAAACTTTATTAAAGTACCAAAATTAAGAATGTTATTGTGATAAAACTTAGTTCAAACATCTTGAAGAAAAATCTTATTTATTCTATAAAAAATAAGATAAAAAATTTGACCATATGGATAGAAATACATTCATGCCTCTGATTGATAATATTGAGACAGATATCAAATCATATACATTGGGAAGTTAAGCTTGATATCATAGATGAAAGAAACACGACATATATATAGGGATAAATAATATTTTCTAATTCTATAATTATTGGGAGGATTTCAGACTGGATGAACTTGACCAGTAACTTATGGTCAGCCTCAATATCCTTAACCATCATTTTTAGAATTTTGTTGGATCCAAAAAGAAATGACATAATGTCTTTTGATTTTTGTTCCTGATTTCTAATCAATCAAAGATCAAAATAAAATACTACTTCATGAGTAAATTTAAGGATATTTTCAATTTCCACATAGGAAATGGAAAATTCCTTATTATATACACATAAAGTGATGATATAATTTCTTTCCACCAAACTAAATTGAAAATTATTATAGAACTTCTTAAGTTTTAGATACAAAATGAATTCAGTATTTTCTTCAATAAATAGGAATTGAAAGCCTGGAAAGGTGATGGATTAATTCAGTAAGATGTTTTTCTGATACAACCAGTCAAATTCAAAAACTTTTCGTTGAATAATATTTCTGAAGGGGACATACTGACATTAAAATTCACTGGATTCACCTTCATCTTCTCTCTTGTTCTTTGAAATTTCTATAAATATGAAGGTATAAGGTTTAGATTATAGGTTTTCTAAGGAAGACAAGAGCTCTGGAAGGTGAAAGGTTTTAAAATATGAGGTTAAGTAAGAGAAATGGAGATAGGGAAGGTTTTATTATAGTTTTGGGTGACATGATTATAGTTTCTCAAGAACATTTACTCACTATAATCATTATTAGTTTTTATTTTGAAAAGACACAATTTTTCAAAAATGACTTTTTTTTCATTTAATAAATTTATAAATAAATAAATAAGTAACCAAATAAAATAAAAACTATCAATATAGAAATTAATGAAATAAATTAATAAAAATTTATTTTTAATTAAATATTCCTAACTCCCACTTAATAAATAAAAACTTGCAGTGGGAAGTGGTTTAGTAAAAATATCAGCAAGTTGATATTTATTATTTACAAATTCTAAAGATATATCCTTTTTAAGAACATGATATTTTACAAAATGATTCCTTATTTCAATATTATTGGTTCTTTAATGACTTATAGGATTTTTGGAAATATTAATTTCACTAGTAATATCACATAAAATAGGTATATTATTAATATTAAGTCTAAAGTCTAGTAAGGTGTGTTTCATCCACAAAACTTGTGCACAAAAACTACCAACAAATATATTTTCTTACTCAGCTATTGACAGAGCAACCGAATGCTATTTCTTACTTGACCATGAAACTAAATATTTTCCTAAAAAGTGACAGGTTCCTAATGTGATTTTTCTATCTAATATACATCCTCCAAAATCAGCATCAACATCTAAAATTAAATTAAATTCAAAAGTTTTTGGGTAAAATAGAGATTAAAAAATAGTTCCCTTTAAATATCTAAAAAATATTTTAACAGAAGTAAGATAAGATTCTTTTACGTTTGACTAAAATCTAGCACATAAACATATAGAAAAAATTATGTATGGTCTTCTAGTAGTAAGATATAATAAACCACCCATCATACCTCTATATAACTTGTTATCTACCAGTTTTCCAGCTTCATCCAAATCAATTTTTACAATAGTACATAATGGAGTTGTATAAGTCTTATTATTTTCTAGTAATTTTTTTCAATAAATTAATAATGTATTTCCATTGATTTAAAACATTTCCATAATATTTTTGATAAATTTGAAATCCTTGAAAGAAATTTAGTTCTCCCATCATACTCATTTCAAATTATTTTTGTATAATATTTGAAAAATCATTACAAAGTTTTTTATTTTTTGATATGAAAATAACATCACCAACATAAATTTTCACTAATAATATATTAGTTCAAATAGTTTTCTTAAAAATATTAAGATATGATAATCTTACAGAAAATATATTTTCTAACAAAAATGAGCTTAATATTTCATACCAGGATATAGGTCCTTATTTAAGGCCATAAAGAGTTGTAGTAAATTTAAAAATTGAATATGGTAGATGAAGGTTTTCAAAACCTAGTGGTTAGTCAATATAAACTTCTCTATTAAATATCCATTTTAAAAGGTAGATTTTATATCCATATGATATAATTTAAAATTCATATGAGATTCATAAGCTAATAGGATCCTAATTTCTTCTAATATAGAAACATGTGAAAATTTTTCATCATAGACTATCCTATCTTCCTGATTATATATTTTTTTCTACTAATCTAGTTTTATTTCTGGTAATGATCCCTTGATTGTCTTGTTTATTCAAAAAACCCATTGGGTTCATATTACTGGATAATTTTTTGGTCTGTCAACTAAATCCAAACCATTTTTTCTAATTAATTGATTAAGTTATTATTTCATATAAAATATAAAACATTCATCATTTAAAGCTTCTCCTATCGTCTTAAGTTCTAATTATAATATGAAGTCATAAAATTCAATTAAGTTTCCTACATTTCTTCTAGTTATTACTCCTGTGTCTAAATTTCCTATAAAACTTTATAAAGGATTATCTTTTAAGGTTCTAGACTGTCTAGGTAAGACACTTTGAGGTTCTTCTATTTCATTTTCTTCTAGATTGGATTGAATTTCATTTATTTTATTTTCAAAATCAGTCTTAGGTGATTCAAGCCTTATACTGTAAAAAAAGTCAACAATTTCATCAATTTGAACTTGTTTTATCAAAATGATCAAATTCATCATACTTCACATGAACTAATTCTTCAAAAATATTTAAATTTTTATTATTCACTCTATAGGATTTATAAGTATCAGAATATACAAGAAATATTAATTCATTATCCTTTGGATCAAATTTACCAAGGTTTTCCTTAGTATTAATGATATACACCTTTCATCCAAATACTTTAATGTAATTTACTTTTGGTTTTCTTTTATTATAAAGTTCATAAGGTGTCTTTTTAATAATGGTTCTTGTCAAAATCTATTCATGATATAGAAATATGTGCTTACAGCTTCTGCCCATTAATATTTTGGTAGGTTATATTCATTCAATATAGTCCTTTCCATTTCTTTAATAGTTATGTTTCTTCTTTAAAAAATTTCATTATATTAATGGGTTCTTCATATAGATAAGGTCTTTTTAATACCTAATATTGAGTAAAAATAATTAAATTCTTGATTCTAAAATTCTCCACCATAAAAAATTCTTAATAAAATCATTTAATTTTTTTTTCATTTTGAATGATTTTATAAAAACTTTCAAAAATAGTGAATAATTGACCTTTAGTTTTAGAAAATAAACCCAATTAAATTTTAAAAAACCAACAACGAATACATAAACATACAATTTTCAAGACAAAATTTCTACCCTTGATGGTCTAAAAAAATCCTTATATACAATTTCAAGTTCTTTAGATGTATAAACTTTTTTAATTGATTTGAAATATGATTTTTGTTGTTTTCCAATTTTACATGCATCATAGAATCTATCATTATCAAATTAAATAACAGGAAAATCATTAACTAAGTGTTTATTAAAAAATTATATAAAATAAATATATTATAGTGTCTAAGTTTTCTATTCCAAATTCATGACTCATTTGTCTCAAAAGTTAAAAAATTCACTTCTTGTTTACATAAGGAATTAAAATCCAAGGTATAAAAATTTTCAGTTCTAGGTAATCGAAATTTAAGCAATTTATCTTTGAAAAATGTACAATAATTTTTAGAGAAATCAACATAAAAACCATAATCACAGAGTTGAGAAATACTTATTAGGTTATGCTTTTTTCCTCGAACATATATCACTTTATTGATTGAAACTGCCTTTGGATCTCCAATTGATCCAACTCTTATAATCTTTCCTTTTACATTGTTTCCAAAGGTGACTAGTACTCCATCCATTTTTTCCAATGTATGAAATTTGGAAGAGTCTCGACTCATGTGCCTTGAGAAGAAATTATCCATATACTATACAACATTTCTATTCTTGTGGTCTTTTTCCTAAAAAAGTATTTAAATAAGAGTTTGTTTTGGTACCCTTATTTTCTTGGGTCTAACTGTGTCGACAAGTAAAGATCTGAGAATCCAGATTTTTGTCATTTTACCAAAATTTAGATTACTTTCTTCAAGAATATCCTTTTAAATAAAATCATTTTTAATTCAACTTATCTAAAGATTTATTAAATAACAGTTGTCAGAATAAGGCCCTTTAATTCCACAATTGAAATAGGTTTCATTATTAGAACTTAGCATAAAATATTTTTTTATATATATTTGGTTTTTATCCATTTCTTACTATTCCATATTTTCCTTTTTTAATAATAGTTTTTCCAAGAATATCATTTAGATATTTTTTCCTTTATCTAAAACACTAGAAACATTATTGAATTATTCCACATCATCTTGTAGTTATTTTATTTTATTTTCATGAATAATACAATTTGATGCAGATGTATTAAATTTTTCTATTAATTCTTGATGTTGTTTTAGCATTAAATCGTTGTCACTTAAAAGAAAATTATGAATATTTTTTAGTGATTTATTATTTTTTAGTAAAGATTCATATTTTTCTTCAAGTATTTAGCAATAAGTAACTAATTTTATAATTGAACAACTATCAGAGTTAAAAGAAGAAGATTAATAGGTTTCTACCATACCTTATTCCTTATCCATAAAGTACATGTTCACTTTTAGATTCTTTTTCTCATTTTCTAAATCATATTTGGAAGTTCTGTTGGAGTCCCCATACACATTATAAGTAGCTTTCGTAGCTCTTTTCCCTTTATTCTCATAATCAATTTTCTTCTGATTTTTCTTTCCATATTTCTTCTTTCTTAATTTAACTAGGGAAAATCAGGTCTAATATAACCCATATACTTCCATTCATATCATATTACATATTTGGATCCTTTATCATATTTCTTGATTATTTTTTAAGCCTCTCTTATTCTTATATAATTTACTAAATTTCCTAGTTAATTGAGCCAGTTCTATTTCATAATATTAGTAGTCTAAATTTTTTTATATTTTGAAATATTCTCAAGATTTCTTTTCATTATTTTGTGATGTTACATTAAGGGTATTATTTTCCATTTTCATTATCTTATGATCTTCATCTTCAACTTTCATTTCTACTTCATAAATCATCAATGTTAAAATTAATTCTTTCATAGTCAAATATTTGAATGGTGATGACTATTTTATAGCTCCTAGTACCCCATTCCATTTTGAGGGTATTACTCTGAGTACTTTCAGTGCTTTATCTGATTAATAAATTGAATCTCCTAAAGTATCAACATTATTGACTATTTCTTTCAACCATCCATTCATTTGGGTGATGCTCTCACCATCATACATTCTAAAGGTGACAAAATTTAGTTTTTTAGTAGCATATCTAATTTTTTTTACAATTTAATTTCCTTCATATGAAATAAAAATTTTATATCACATTTTATAAACAATAGGAAATTGAGATACTTGATTAAATTCATCAGGACCAATTCCACAAATGATAGCATTTTAGACAAAATATGGATATTCTTCTTCAAAGATGAATATCATTATGTAAGAATAGATTTGAAGATATCCTTATAGTGAATGATATTTAATAATATTAGAAATGAAAAATTAGTAGTGAGGGGGTTATATATATATATATATATCCAAATTGTAGTTTCTTTAAAAATAATAGATCCACTCGATCTTTTGTTTCTTTGTATAAGTTCTGTATTAAAAAAGATATTGTATATATATAGTCGTATAAAAATTAAAAATACTATTTATATTATATAGTAATATTGTATTTCTTTCAGCTGATAAGATCCATGAATATCACATGATATATCACAATAATTAAAATCTAAAACATCAAGAGAGTTGCAACTTCTCTTAGAAATGGGAACGATTTTCTCCTTTGAATATGAGCCTCTAAATTAGTCATAAGATAGATTTAAAATGATATTTACTTCCATGAATTCCATTAAATAAATAATGGAAAAAATATTTAATAAAACTCCATTGTTGAATAGTCAAATGTAGGGTTTCTTTATGTGATGAAAAAACACCAAATATATGGTTTGACAGCGTACAGTTGATTAAAAAAGTAAGGTTGATGTACCATACATTTGTTTCCTCAAACATAGGGTTCCTTAAAAACGTAGGGTTGTTTATCCATACTTTCCCCTTTCTAAAATGTTGGATTCCATCCACACATAGGGTTGATAAACAATAGTTTTTGAACAATGTTGGGAATATAATCCATATGTTTTGTTTCAAATGTAGGGTTGCTGATCCATATGTTATGCTAAACATAGAGTATGAGCAGTGTTTCCAGAATATGTTTAAAACATGTTCAGAATACTTTAACAAATATTATAACCCATAAATAAGATAATCTTATTAAGAAATATATTCCTGAAAAATAAATAATGTAACTTTATTAGTAAAAAAAGAAGGGTATTTGTGAGCCTCAAAATCAATAAGATTTATAGAGTATTCTTGAGACAATACATGCCCAACATCCATAATAGTTGGAACCATACATTCTAAAAGGTATATCATAGGCCATAAGAATATACATTCCATAATATAAGTCAAATTTAAAATTATACCATTTCATTTATAACCAAAAATTAAGGCCATTGTAAGCATATATACCTTAACACAATTCAAACATGCATTCAACTATTTCATTTAACAAGTCACTCAAAAGTGATATAAGGGCCAAGAATAGAATACATGTCATACTATAATCCAATTCTATTAATACTATTGACTAATTCATAATTTTAAATCATAAAATAATTGATCAAATACCAATGGTTTGTCCAAATCATTTAATTCATTTAGGGATTTCACCAGTAAGGGTTATACTTAACACACCCATAGAAGTGGTTTGGGAAATTCGGAAAGAACGATCACCATGATCATTAAATCGAACTCACCTTAAATGTTGGTTTGGGTTAAGGTTTTCAACCTAAAACCATGTTAAGGGGTCTAAGGATCATGAAAAATATGATCTATGTAATTAATTTAAGGAGTTACATATTTTAGGAGAAATTCATGGAACATTCTTCATGCTGCACAATGATGCATTTTATAAACAACATAACCTTGAGGGAAAAGCATATAGACCACCTACCTCATTCTTAGGAAACCAAACTCTTCCATTATCAATATTTGATTTTATATGTAATGAGATAAAATGAAATAATATAAAAATATATATAAAAATAAATATTAGATCACATGGTAATAACATTGAATACAAAGATATAAATAAAGAAAATAAATAAGTGGAATCATATACTTACCAAGGGCTATCCAATACAACCGACGACAGCCGATTCTAAGATCATATAGAAGAGGAATTCCCTAGCCTTGTAGGAGGCTAGGGAGAGTTCCCAACTAGGGGGTTGTTGTGTGTGGATGGGAGGACAAAATAAGGGTGAAGGATTTAAATAAGGAAGGGAAGAATGGTCATTTCCAGCACTTTAAAGATTCATATGGTTTTGCATCATGGTTTGGAAGACTGTGTTCCAACTATGTGGTGCTAATTTCTGAAGGGACACCCCCTATCATGGCTAGGCACATGATTTGAAAAACTATGTGCAAGAAATTTGATCCCCTATATAATTATCTATATACAGCTTGCACGATTTGATAAACTGTGTGACACCCCTTATAAGGCTGCATGTTTATCACTAACCATACACCCCCTATCTTTCTAAAAACTAGGATTCTAGAGCCCAACTCTCTCGAGACCTATCAAAAATATTTAGACACTCATCAAGCCTTAAATCCATCCAAAAATAATAATTTTAAGTATTTCTACTCTCATAATTCCATTATAAAGTCCAGTTTGGAATTTGACCCATCCACTAAATGAAAAACTCCAAATCCTTTGAGTGTTTCAACCCATGAAAAATGAGGTACATTACAACCTACCCACATTAGAACTTATCATCCCCAAGAAGCATTGAGGACAATGAAAACATCACTCTTCCTACTCGAGCCATGAATTCTCACTCAAATGGGCACATTGTATTTCCAAATGCCCAACGAACCCACAATCATCAATTTAAGTATATAGTGATAGAACTAATATAAATAAATCCCACACTTGTAACCACTAATGAGAAACTAATACGAGACTTACCCAAACCTATCTAACCTAAGACACAATCATATCATGGTCTCCTTCACCAACCAGCCTATAGTGCTCCCCACTATAGGTTTCAGTTTTCAATAGCCAATTATGAGTTGTAGTAGTCCCATTGTCAGAATTGCCTATAGAATCCTATCCCTAGAGTCATAGTGACACTATAAACATGATTTATAAGTTGTTAAACCTGATCATACAAGAGGATACTACTCTTGACCCTTTATTAGATCCAAATGGTTAAATTCCAATTCAACCAAATTAGTATGGTTGTGTAAACTTTTCCTTGAAAATCCCCGAATGACCTTTACATTAAACTTATGCATTCTCACAATAGTTCATAACTGAATCATGGTGATGTTAGCCAATCGAACCAACCTTATCTCAAAACTTTTTTAGTGCCACAACCCATTCACCGATGCATTCCTGATATAGAACCAATGGATTGTAAAAAGGTTACCTAGGACTAATGCATCATCTTAGACTTCTCCCCATGTCTTTATTCAAGCCTTTACTTGAAATTTTCCAAGAAATAAAAATGTAAATTTATTTATTTATCTATGATATACGAAATCCAAATGATCATCAAACGATCGATCTCAAAGTCCCACAACCCTTATTACATAAGAGTTTCCTATCAGTGATTGAATCATGCTACCCACCTTAGGAGCATCCATTTTTTCATATCAAAAAAATAAAAACCTGGTTATATCACAACCTATTCCCCATCCATTATCAGAAATAAAAAATAACATGGATAAGAACCCACTCATTCCTAAGAATTAATATATTACCATGCATCACCCACTCTTGCTTCTTGAGAAAGGTTCCCATGATGATTTTTGAAATTTTAATCATAATGAGGTTCAACACTCTTAAACATACAATAGTGTACTACACACCATCTATCATACTTTAAACTAATCCTTGAGAACAATTCTCAAGGATTCCATTTATCTAACCTGAAAGGAATTGGTTTTAATTATTTATCTTGATGTATAAATGATGATCTCTCAGTATACTTAAGATGATGTCATGATATTGGGGATGATAATCACTAGAATAGGAGTATACCAAGATACTACACATTACCCATTCCTGATCCATGGAATGGTAACATCATATTTTCTAAAAACTCTTTTAATAGGCATGTATAGCTCTCCCAAACCATGAACCATCAAAATATGCCATGTTTCCATTAAAAAAACCCCTAGAATCATGTCTCTCGATGATATGTGACTGGGTTATGGGTTCAATTATGGGTCAACCACCTCACAACACCATAAAATAACTTTCATACCCATATAATATATTTTTAAGGGACAAACCCTAACATGAACTAGTCATGTTCAACATGGCACAATCAAGGTGGTCTAATATTTCATTAAAGAGTTTATCAATAAAGAATAAATCAATCCACTCTAGACTAACCTATTTAAGATATGTCTAGCTTAACATTCGATGCTTTAATAAAGGGCCCAATCATGTTACCTTATATTTCTAGGTAACCATGTGTAACGTCCCAGTTCTGGGTGCCACTCAATGGGTTCCCCGAACCTGGTTGGTCACATGACCTCAAGCGCATTTCCCCAAATGCCAGAGGCTGTTGACTAGAAACGAGGGCCCAGGTCTGATAGTGGGGAAACTATGCCCTAATTTGTCAAAGTGTAGCGCAGCAGAATAAAATAAAAAGCATACAACAACAACAGAAGCAATAAACCATACACATTTAAGATAAACAGCTATAGTAAAAGATAACCAATAGTTATATAGATAATGATGAAACATGTCTCAAGTTCTAAGAAAACAACCATAACATGTTACACAAAAATACAATACAATATAATACAGAGTACAACAAAATAAAACAAAACAGCCGGTAGCATCGCGAGCCTAAGCCCAGTCCCATGCTCCCCTACTCCTCATCAGCAATCAAGTACTTGTATATGGACCCTTTCCCTTATCCACACCTGCATAAATGTAATTTTTTGGGCCGAAGACATGACCCAAACGGGGTGTGAGAAATAAATCCCAGTAGGCACCCACCAAAGGACCATGCTCAACTGTGTGTAAACATGAAACAATAACGTGCAAAAATAAATGCAATAAAATAAGAAGTACTCAAATTTAACTATATTTACCAGTTATATTTCCATTTAAATATTCATTTAATCGTTCATTATAAGGAAACCACCACAGTGAATTTCTATGTAAACAGTCAGTGTCCTCAGACATGCAAACCCTTACCCTTAGGTAATCAGAAACGTAATCCATAGGTAATTTCCCACAAGCATAACAGATGTTTTCCTCAGGCGTACAAAGTGTCTCCCTCAGGCACAGAGTCTATTTCCCACATGCACAAAAGAAGTTTCCCTCAGGCTAAAATAACCACTTCCCTCAGGCTAAAGGAAACACTGCCCTCAGGCTAAGTAAAGAACTTTCCTCAGGATAAACAAGTAATCGGGCCATGCCCAACATATAAAAAAGAAATTTACATACAATTACTCTCAAGGAAAAAGTAATGCACAATATAAACATGGAATACCCTCGGGTATCCTGGACAAACGAATAAACAGAGGAACACACCCCCGGGGTGGTCCTGGATCCAAGCAGTGATCCCAAACAAAATTTTATTATCACATTTAATTACCTATAAAATTATAGGTATTTAAAACAGATAAGGCCTTAACCACACGACACCCCCAACATGGGTTCATAGCTCAACGATACAAAAAAACACACAAAATTTGGAATTTAAACACTAAGACACCTACCTTAAACGCCCCTGATTGGTATACGCGAACGATGATCCTCGAATCGTCCAAGAACGACGTAGATCTAAGGTGAAAGAAATCTCCATTAAAACTCAATTAACTTCCCTTAGAGGATTAATTGACAAGAACTACGCAAGGAGGAGTAAGAACTCACCCGTGCGGTTCCAGGGAGATTTACGGTGCAGAAAACAGATTCCCGATACTCGATCTGGAGCTCCTCGAAGGTCTGACCCTCTCTCCTGACTCCTTCCTCGGGTTCTAAGTCTTCCCTGTGAATAGGGGAGGCTACTGCCCATTTTAAGCAAAAAAAAAAACTACACGGCGTGTACTTCTCAAGTACACAATGTATACTTTTCATTTTTTTAACTATTCCTTCAGCTGCTTCTTTCCACCGCAACACTGCTCATACGTTGACATGAGTACACGATGTGTATTACTGATCACATGGCATGTACTGTTGTCCAGTTGGCGGCTAATTCCACTTCCTTAATATTCACCTTCCAACTGACTACACGGCATGTAAATACCCACTACACAACATGTAGTAGGTTTTTACACCCTTCTTCACCAACATGGCTACACACCCGGTGTACTCATCCCACATGACCAAAGTACACGACATGTGGAAAAGTACACGGCGTGTAGTCCCAAAATTTAAAATTTTCCCCCATTTTCCTTATTTTCTCAAAAACACTTAAGGAAAAGAGAAAAGAAGAAACCCGTACCTCAAAAATAAGAACTGGGTTCTTACACCATGATTATTTAAGAATAAATACCAAAGTCCAACCCTAACTCTCAACATTTCTCAATAGTTGGGTATGCAAACAACCACATCACCATTGTGATTCCTTGTAAGCATAGATGCACTACTGACCCATCAAACTCTTGGGTTACTTATTCATCCCAATCCTGAATCTAGTATGAAGACACAATTTAAGCTCAAACATGAGTTATAAAACTCATCATAACATACAGGACTTGAAAGATTAAATCTACCATCTCACCGACTTCTAGAATCCCTTATAACCATTTCCAATTAGTCAATTATAGTCATGTTACCTCTTATTCTAAGGTCACTCTTTCCATCACCATCGCAATTAAGAGTTTTTTAGGCATCATTTTACTAAAAATGGGAACTCATCCCATGGAACATATTCTATCACCACCAAAATTTATTTCTAGATGTGGAAAACTTGTTATAATGATCCTAGCCTTTTACATATATTATTACATGATTTTAAACATAATTAACCGTCAATTACAAGACAAGGATAGAAAATTCTAGTGTCTTTGGAGGACTAGGAACATAAAAATGAAAACATAAATGAAAACATATTTATATTAATAATCCATAATGAGGTCCTAACTTCCTTTGAGCTCTTACATCTTCCTAGGGAATACATGAAAAAAGGGATGAGCTAAAAATCCTAGTGATGGAAACAAACATAGAAATAAAGCATATAACATGGGTTATAAGGCATACCATGATGATATAAAAAGTTATGGAACATGAATAAACATAAGGAATCATAACATGTAAAACATGGGATCATGGAATCATTGGAATTTGGAAACAACATAAAACATGAAATAAGTGTCACGACCCATCCCCCAGGGCCCGTGCCATGACCTACCCCAAGCCCGCCTCATGAAGGCTAGGGGTTGGCGACTAGCACCGAAGGCATAAACCAAAAAATGGGTGGCATTTTCTTGAGTACCTATATGCATGCATACACAACCATATCCAAAATATGGAAAAGTAAACAAGAATGCCACTATAAATAACCACTAATTACTAGTAAAACTGAAAGTCAAATGGGTCAGAATACAAACCCAACAAAATACTAACTGGAAAATAGGAAAGTACAAAAGAAACTCTGAATGTCCATCCACTGAACACCCTACCTGATGGGTAAGTACAGAGTAGATGCTGGAAGCTGTAGAAGTATGTCCCGTCTTCTGGGTCTCACTGGGCACCATCGGGTCCTGGGCCACCAAGTCCTCTGTCAAGCCAGCGATCGTCTACACTAGACATAATACGTGTGGACAAAGCCCGTGTAGGGGTGAGTAAAAAATACTCAGTAGGGACCCCAAAATAAAAATGAAATACCACAAAGAAATCCATAAAAAAACCACAAAGCATGATCACTGAGCATGATCACGTAACAAGACAGCTCACACCATGTATGTTCTAAAGTAGGAAAGTAGAACCATGAGTCACATCATCGAACACCTCAACTACTAGATAAATCATCCTCAATGAGTACAATGGGCCTGGAGATTCACATATAAGCAACTTCCCACTAACCTTAGGACTTATGTGTTACTCATCCCTGATGAGTATCGTGGGTATGCTGGATAACACAGAAGCTGTTCCCCATCGTAGACATGTCGGGTCACACAAAAGTCTTTTCCCACCTATATAAAATTGAGGTACTTCTCCTATCGAGTATCGTGGGTCTGACAGGTCACATAGAAACCGATCCCCACCATGGGCCTCTCGGGTCATATAGAATACACTTCCCACTGGGCCATATTATTTGATCCACACAAGGTCTCTCGTCAGTAGTCTTTAGGTATTAGCTAGCCATAGGGGTTCCGCACGTTGCATGTTTTCTCTCAGTAAAACCGCTCCTCAATCCATTTTCAAAATTCCAACTTCAATGAAATAATCCTTAGGGTATACCCAAAGTTCCGTCTCATCATTAGGGTTCCAACACCGTAAATGGCCTGTCAATCAGACCCCTGGTTTGCAAGATATGGGCATTTTTCCAAAAAGGGGCTGGTTGGGTCTGGGTCTGGTCCGAGCCGACTGGACCGACCCAAGTTGACCTGGCCCAGGGTCCACTAACCCAACCCGAGTCCCCCCGACCCAACTCGGACCCACCCTAACCTGGGTCCGGTCCGTTGGGTCATGGGTTCTTCCCACTGGCCTGCCCGGTCCGCAAGAGGGTGACCAATTCATCACCCAACCAGGACGTGGAAGGTGGCCGCGTCTGACTCCCCAGCTCGCTCCGTGGTCAACACCAGGCCATTCCCTTCAGCTCGGACTCACGGTGCATCTGGGTTTGGCACTATATGGCCATCCAATGTAGCCGAACGAACTTCTGCGGACGGTCGAATACCGCATGCCTCTGAATAATGTGGCCCATGGTTGCGGGCTGCTCCACCGACATGGATGAGGGGCTGTTTCCACTTCCACCAATTTTTGGCATAGCCAATGGCCTTGTTGCCTCACCACAATTCAAGTTAGCCATGGTACTCCTCCCGGCGCATCACCAACCACCCTCGACCCCTGTCGCAGGCTGGAAGAATACTCCGTGGACCACCGGGTCCGCACCGGTGGCCCATTTTTCACATAGACTGTGCCTATGGCCTCCCCAGGGCATCACCTTCCCTACGAAGGCCTCAAACTTGTCCTGAGATCATTTCAAAAATTCATCCACCAAGAACACATACTACATAGGGGGTTCGGGCATTGCTCATGTCGGCCCGCGCCCTCCACATTAGAAGTTTACAACATGGGGGGCTTGGGTATAATGTTTCATGAATAATAAATTAATCTCGAAAAGAAATCCCAATAAACTTCACCCTCCCACAAGAATGGAAAATCTGAGGATTAAACTATTCATGGGTTGATCTGTGTTCATCGTTTAAAATAATTAATGGGGAAAACAAAAACCAAGACAACCCCTACCTCGAAGCAGTTCGACTTTGAAGCAGTCTGCCCATGAAGGTTCAAGAAGTAAAAGGTGTTCATTGCTTCTTGGCTCCGTTATTTGTAGAGTGATGATGTTGCGAGTGATCCACAAGAATTCTTCTTTCATCATAGGGGATGAACTTTTCCATAAGTTCTTCAGAGAAAAATCCCATGGTTTAATTCCCACCCTCCAACACATTAGATTAGTAAAAAGAAAACACATCACAAAATTTATGTTATGGTGTTTCATTTATGAAATAGCGTAGTGGTTATTCTTGAGAAAAACGAGTCATTAAGGAGCTTCATTTAATGTGCCTCATTGCCACACTGTAGCATCATAGTCCTCCACTCAACGGTGAGAAAAAGAAAAGAAAAGAAAATTTTAATTTATTTTATTATATTTAGAAAATTCCAAAAATTAAATTTTCCATTTGACTCTTTCCAGTCAAAGTTAAGTACTTTCTAGGTGAATCCTGGTGTTCCGAGTTCAACAGTTTCCTCATATTTTTGATCCGATCACTATTTCACAAGTTATAAAAACCCGCTCACACGTTTACTTATGTTAATTTAAAAAAAAGTTCAAAATTACATTACAAGCTCACCGGGCCTTAGAATCATGTGTCGTCAAAGTGTACGGTCTAAAAATAATCCCATACAATTTAAAAAATATTATATGGAAATTTTTGGACATTAAATTCTCCCCACCTTAGGTATTTACATCCCTAAAATCCAAAACAAGGGATAATCAAACCAATGGGGGTATTGATCATGAATCTGAGCCTCCCACTCCCATATACTCTCCTAAATATTCCTGTGATACCAATGAATGTGCACCAGAGGAATCAACCATCCATGAATGACCCACTCCTGTTGGTCCTCTATCTACACCGAGAACTCCGCAAACGTCGCCCCATCATCAATTTCCAGCTCTCCCCAGTCGATGACATGCGATGGATCATGCATGTACCTCCTAAGCTGCGACACGTGAAAAAAATCGTGCACCCAGTGCATCTATGGGGGAAGATCTAGGCAATAGGACACCACGCCAACTCTACTCAGAATCTAGAAAGGTCCAATGAACCTTAGATATAACTTGCCTCCCCAGCCAAATCTCCATAATCCCCATCGGGGTGAGACCTGAAGGAACACATGGTCTCCCTACTCAAACTCCAAGGGTATCTGCCTCCAGTTAGAATATGATTTCTATTTTCTATCTGAAATCCTCATCTTCTCCTGGATGATCTGCACCTTCTTAGTGGTATATCATACCAACTATGGACCGATGAGTGGTAACTCCCCTGGGTCTGTCCAGTATATAGGTTATCTGCATGGCCGCTCATATAAGGCCTCAAATAGAGCCATTCCAATGGTGGAGTGACACCTATTGTTTTATTAAAACTCCTCTAGTGGTAGTTGGTCCTCCCAATTATGACCAAAATCAAGGACAAAATCATGAATCATTTCCTCAAAGGTCTGTATAGTCTGCTCCGTTTGACCATCTGTCTGGGGGTGAAAAGCTGTGCTCAAACACAACTGAGTCCCGAATGCCTCTTACAACCCTTTCTACATATGGGATGTAAATCACGCATCATGTTCTAAGACAATCGTCGAAGGCACCCAAAGAAGCTGCACAATCATCTGGACGTAGAGGCGCCCCAAGCCCCCTACCAATCCTTGCTCCTAGATGGGTAGGAAGTGAGACAACTTGGTAAGTTGGTCAACGATCACCCAGATAGAATCATGGACCCTAGAAGTGTGTGGTAACCTCATCCTGAAGTCCATGGAGACACCATCCTACTTCCATTATGGTACCTCAAGTGGTTGTGTCAAGCCTTTTAGGACCTGATTCCCAGCCTTCAATTTATGACACGTGAGGAATCATGATACAAACTCAGACACCACATTATTCATCCCTGGCCCCCAGTACTAATGTTGGAGGTCCTGATACATCTTCTCCACAATAGGATGTACCACCCAAGGGGATGTATGGAACTCCCTCAACACCTCCTCCTGCAATGTCATTGATACTATAGTGCATCCTCTAAAAAGGATGATGTGATCCCCACCTATCGAAAATCCATCAAGAGCCTGTTCTGACGATATATGATCAAAAAAGGCTTCACAGTCAACACCCAAAAGTTGTGCCTCACTAACTTGTTGTAAGAGTGGGGGAGTGATAGTAATAGAATAAAGGTAATATCGTCCATCATCATCCATGAAGGACATATGCATCGTGACTAGCTTCTCTATCGCCTCACTCAACAGTTGTAAACCAGACCTCCTACTGAGCGCATCTTCCACCACATTCCCCTTCCTAGAAGTATAGACTATCTTAAAGTCGTAGTCCTGGAGGAACTCTATCCATCATTGTTATCTCAAGTTCATGTCCTTCTGTGAGAATATATACCTAAGACTCTTGTGGTCGGAGTAGATGGTAAATCATTCACCCATCAAGTAGTGCCTCCACATCTTCAAGGCAAATACCACTACTGCTAACTCCAAGTCATGGGTCACATAGTTCATCTCATGCTGACTCAACTACCATGATCCATAGGCGATCACCCCTCACTCTTTCATTAGGACACAACCCAGTCTATTCCCTGATGCATCACATAAAACTGCATACCCAATGCCCTCTTTTGGTAGTCTCAAGATGGGGGCACTTTTTAGTGTCCACATCAGCTCTTGGAAACTCTACTGGAACTTCTCCATCCTCATGAAGGGTTGTCCCTTCCATGTAAAATCTAATAAAGGTTCTACTACTATAGAAAATTTGGGCATGAACCTCTGGTAGTATCCAGCCAACCCCAAGACACTCCTCACCTCAGTCCCACTTAAGTGTGGTTCCCAAGTAAGTACTGCATCTATCTTTTCCAGATCCATTACAAATCTAGCCTTCGAAATGACGTATCAAAGAAAGTGGACCTCCCAAATCCAAAACTGGAACTTTGAGTGCTTACCGTACAACTAGTGCTCTTAGAGTGTATCTAGGACCATCTACAGGTGTGTAGCATGCTCCTCCTCTGACACTAAGTAAAACACGATTTCATCAATAAACACAACCATTGAATGATCAAGGTAAGGATGGATAATCCTGTTCATGAGTCCTATGAACACTATTGGGGAATTGGTCATGCCAAAAGGTATAACCAAAAACTCATAGTGGCCATACCAACATCTGAAGGTTGTCTTCGGTACATCTTCACCCCATACCCAAAGTTTGTGATAGCTTGATCTGAGGCTGATCTTTGAGAACAACCTTTCTCCCTTCAGTTCATCGAAGAGGTCATTGATCATTGGAAGTGGATACATGTTCTTGAAAGTCACCTGGTTCAGGCACCGGAAGTCCACGCATAGCCTCAAGCTCACATCCACCTTCTTGGAAAATTATACTGGGGCTACCCATGGTGAACATTGGGCCTTATAAACCCATTATCCTACAAGTCCTCCACCTATACCCTCAATTCACAAAGTTATGTGGGATCCATCCAATATGCGGTTGTGGATATCAATGTCGTCCCCATGTACAGATCGATGCAGAAGTCTACCTTCCTAAGAGGAGGTAGTCCCAGAACATCCTTAGGAAATACATCTTCATAACCATCCACAACTGTAAGAAAGCTCGGAATTCTATTATCCACTACTCCAAGGGTGAGGATAGACAATTGGTGAGTGATTGGTTGCACCCTCCTCCAATAAAGTCCATCATGTGCTGCAAAGGTTCCCTTCTCACTGGTAAAGGAAGACCTAGTGTCATCTTCACAGATACACTACACTTTTCACCTAAAATAGTCGATCTGAGCATAGACAATGGATAAACAGTCCATACCTAAGATGATATTCATAAGGCCATGACCCCGCTACTAGGATATCCCAGCTGAATATATCGCCTCCTAGAGTAATCTCACACCACTGACACAAATGTGTAATCATTGAATCCACTCCCGTAAGAGTTTCTAATCATAAGGATAGATCCAATGAATCCACTGAAATCTCCAAGCCATGAACGAGGTCTGTGGAAAAGAAAGAGTGTCTGAAACCTATGTATATAAGAACAATAACTAAGGTGGAGAAGACAGAGATCATACCTCTAATCATCTCTAGAGAACCGTGGTCGTAGGCATCTATCGCCTGAAGTTGGCCTCACCCCTGTACAAAGGCTCCATAAGCCCATGGTGGAACAACTGGGGGTCATGGTGGTGGAACCTCGAACGGTCGTCCATCGCCTGCCACATGACCAACTCCCCTACCATGTCTGAAACCCTGCATACATCCTCGCTCAAACCTCTGCCTCTGCCTCGACAGTCCCTCAACTGCCTGTTGATCGTCTGTGCGGTGGGTCAGGCAGTCACGAGCCATGTGTCCCTTCCCACTGCATGTGAAGCACAGCCTAGTCCCCAGCTGACTCCCTCTACTCTGGGATCCCTGCACTACCGACCCTAAGTCTTAGGGTCGCCCCCTTAAAAGGCTTGACCCGCTTGGGCCCCTGTGTTTGCTGCCTACTTCCCACCACTGAAGACTCTTCCACCACAGGTCTGTGGGTGGCTCTAGCTGTCAATGTCTACTATGCTAGGAAGGTCTCCAAAAGAAGGGCTCGCTCCATCACTCCAGCTAGAGTGGGATGCTAATAGACACCATGAATACCTTGATCTACGGTCTGAGTCCCTACTCAAAGGTCCTAGACATGAATAAAGGGTCCCACACTATGTCTGTGGAGTAGTGAGATAGGTCTGTAAACCTTGAAGATTACTCAACCACTGATAGGGTGCTCGGTTGTAGGTGAAGTAGCTCTTGTATGTGCACCGAGTGCAAGGTCACAAGGAAGAACTACTCCTGAAAAGGATGCTCAAAGTCATCCCAAGAGGGGGTCACCTCATCATGATTTTGAATTTTCTGAATACACTATCTCCCTACAGATCCTTGAAGAAGGCTTGCAAATAAAATATCCATCTGTCTAAGATGTGTCCTCACTAAGCAGAAGACCCATGTCACTGCATCCAGCCAGTACTCATTGACCTGAGGATCTATCTCTCCCTTGAACCTGGGAGGTCTTTTTCTCTGGAACTCATGCTAGGAGTTGATCCTGTACGCATCCTCTACCGGTAACGCTGGTAGTAACCACTAATCAATGGGTGGTGGAAACCCCGGTGCACCACCTAATGAGGCCATCTCTAGGACTGGTCCTTGAACCTATGCCTCATCCCTAGGTGGGATGTCCACATGATCATGTATTAAAATCCTTGCTAGATATCTGCATGGAGGCATCCTGAAATAGATCAAGATGTACCACAGTCAGAAGATTATACCTGGTGAGCTGACTATTATTCAAGAAAATCATAAGGAGAAACTTATGAAACCAGTGATTTCATGTATATAGCCAAAAAGCAGAATTCAAGGTCCTGGTGTATGGATACATTGACCGCCACACCAACACTGGACTCCCCAAATCAGAAAGTCGTACTCAAAACATTCAACACTATAGCTCTAGAAAAACAAAAAACTCCCATTCTTTAAGGTAGAATTGACCATCTATGATACCACTTTGTCACAACCCTTCCACTAGGTCCTGTGATGTGACATACCCCAAGACCGCCTCCCAAAGGCCAGGGGTTGGAAACTAGCACTGAAGGCGTAAACCTGAAAATGGGATGCATTTGCCTATGTACCTGTACACATTCACACACAACCACATCCTAAAGTTTGAAAAGTAAAAAAGAATGCCACTATAAATAACCACTGGGTACAAGTACAAATAAAAGTAAAATGGTTCAGAATACAAACCCAACAAAAGACTAACTGGAAAACACGAAAGTACAAAAGAAACTCTAAACGACCATCTGCTGAAAACCCCACCTGATGGGTAAGTTTAGAGTAGATGCTGGAATCCGTAGAAGTATGTCCCGTCTTCCTAGTATCACTGGGAACCACCGGGTCCTGGGCCACCAAGTCCTCAATCAAGGTGACAATCATCTACACCAGACACAACACGTGCGAGCGAAGCCCTTACAGGGGTGAGTAAAAAATACTCAGTAGGGACCCCAAAATAACAAGGAAAGACAAAAAATCAATCCACAACCAAATCAAAAATCACAATCCCTGATCATGATCACATAACAAGATAGCTCGAACCAAGTATCTTCTAAAGTAGGAAATTAGAACCATGATTCACATCATCGAACACCTTGGCTACTAGAGAACGCCTCCTCAATGAGTACAGTGGGCCTGATGGTCACACATAAGACGCTTCCCACTACCCTTATGAATATTTTTCTACTCATACCTAATTAGTACTGTGGTTATGATGGGTCACATAGAAGCTGCTCCCCACCGTGGGCATGTTGGGTCACACAAAAGCCACATCCCACCTATGGCCAACTTAGGTACTCCTACTGTCGAGTACCATGGGTCTGCCGGGTCACATAGAAGATGCTCCCTAATAGGGTCCTTCTAGGTCACATAGAAACCTATTCCCACTGGTCCATAGTATCCAATCCACACAGGGTCACTCATCAGCAGTCTTTAGTTCTCAGCCAGTTGTAGGGTTTCTGCACATTGCATGCTTGATCTTGGGGGAACCTATCCTCAAGACATTCATAGAATTAAAACTTCCATGAAATCCTCCATAGAGAATTAAAAAACTTCCTCCTTTTCACAAGGGTTCCAATACTGCAAACAACTCATCAATTGGATGCCCAGTTTGCAAGATATGGGTGTTTTTTTCAAAAAAGGGGCCAGTTGGGTTTGGGTCCGGTCTAACCTGGCATAGGGTCCACCGACCCGACTTTGGTCCACTGACCCGACCCAGGTCCACCGGCCCAACCCGGGTTGACAGACCCAACCTGGGTCCACCAACCAACACAAACCTAGCCCGGCCTGGGTCTAGAATATTGGGCCATGGGTCTATCCTGCTGGCTTGCCCGGTCCACCAGAGGCGGACCAGTTTGTCGCCCGGTCCGCCAGAGGCGGACCAGTTTGTCTCCCGGCCCGGACGCTGAAGGCAGCCGCGTCTGGCTCCCCAGCTCACCCCGCAGTCGATACAGGGTCATTCCCTCCAGCCCAAACATGTGGCGCATCCAGGACTGGAGCTATGCAGCGGAACGAACTTCCACATGCGGTCGAAGACCACGTGCCTCTGAATATCGTGACCTTCATTTGAGGGCTGCTCCACCGATGCGACCGAGGGACCGTGTCCACCTACACCAGCTGCTAGCACAACCAGTGGCCTTATTGCCTCACTACGGCCTGGACCGACCGCAATGATCTTCCTGATGCACCACCACCCACCTAACGCCGCCAGCGCCGACACGCCAACAGGATACTCTACGGACCACCTGGTCCGTTATGGTGGTCCGTTCTTCGCATCGACTACACTTATGGCCTATGTGGGGCGTCACCTTCCCTATGAAGGCCTAAAACATTACTTTACATCATTTTGAAAATTCCTCCACCAAGAATGCACAAGGAAAAGGGGGGTCGGGCCTTGTTCTTTTCGGCCCACACCCTCTACCTTACAAGTTTACAATATAGAAGGCTTGGGTATAATGTTCTATCAACAGTAAATTAATCCCAAAAAGAAAGCCCAATAAACTTCACACTACCTCAAGAAAGGATGATCCACAAATCATCATTTTTGTGGGTTTATCCACATTCGTTGTTTAAAATGAATTATGGGGAAAACATAAACCAAGAAAACCCCTACCTCGAAGTAGTTTTACATTGAAGCCGTCTACCCGTGAAGGTTCAAGAAGTAGAAGGCGCTCATTGCTTCCCAGATCCGTTCTTCATAGAGTGACGATGTTGCAAGTGATCCTCCGACGTTCTTTGATCATCACAGGGGAGGAACTTAATTGAAGGTTCATTAGAGAAAAATCCCATGGTTCAATTACCACCCTCCAACACATTAGATTAATAAAAAGGAAACACGTCAAAAAATTTCTGTTGCACTGTTTCATTTATGAAATAGTGTAACCGTTACATTTTCACAAAAAAGTCATTATGGATCTTCCTTTAATGAGCCTCGTTGACACACCATAGTGTCATCTTCTCCCTCTAAATGGTGATAAAAATAAAATAAAATAACTTTTTAAGTTATTTTATTATTCTCCGAAAAGTCCGAAAATTAACTTTTCTGTCTGACCCTTGTCGGTCGAAGTTAAGTCCTTTATAGGCGAATAATAACATTTTGAGTTCAATGGTGCCCTCAGATTTTTGATCTAAGCATCGGTTCAAAAGTTATAAAAAACCCTATTGTACGTTTACTTAAGTGAACTTAAAAAAAGTTTAAAATTCCATTCTGGGCTCACCGGGTCTCGGAATCACGTGCCGTTAAAGTATGTGGTCTCAAAATAATCCTATAATTTTTTTTAAAAAATTATACATAAATTAAGGTACATTAAAATAAGAATGGATCGAGGATAACTTCCAAGACCATTTAACATGGTGGAGCATGAGTCCCAGATAACTTTCAAGACCATTTAACATGGTAGACAAAGTCCCATAAAGGAATTAGGTTTACTCCCTATCCCAACATGATGTCTCATAAGACTAAAAATTACTCAATGAATTGGAGTGCTATCTGGGTAAACTCATTATAACATGTTCATTCATATGTGTTCCACATGAATAATAAAACATAAGGTATAAACATAAGGTTTATCCATGGAAATAAATGGGCATCATAACCATGTCATAAAGCATAAACAATGGGTGTATCATAAAGGTGTCCATGAAAGAATAGATTTAAATAGTAAGTGGAAAATAATAAGGGAAAATATTCAGAGATAATGATAAATTATGTCCAAATTAATTGAAAACATGTAAAAATATTATTTAAGAAACTTTATAAATAAGCCACTTTAGTGCGGTATAAGGGAAAATTTTAAATATTCTTTAATATGGAAAAGGTATAATTATTTGTATAAAACCAAAAATGAACCAAGATAGTTTTTCATGATAAAATGAGTGATTTTATAAAAATAATTGTGTATTCAAATAGATTATAGAGTGAAATTGAAAATGGGTAAGAAATTGGGAAGTTCCCTTTAATCGGGTTTGCTTATTAGAAGGAATTGGGAAGAGAACCTTATAAAACATGTGTTTCCCCATAAAATAAAGAATAATTGGGATAGGTAAAAATGTTTGTATCATAAAAACAGAATTTATGATGAGTAAATAATAATAATTAATAATTAATTTGGGGTGAAGAGAGAGAAATAATAACCTAAAGGAAAAATAGAGGTTCATAGAGAATCTCTTACCTTGTGTACGAAAGTGTTCCGCACTTGAACTTAATATCCTAGATAATAAAATTATACCCATTAATTATTTAATTAATAATTTATTCTATATATATTTGATTTATTATAATTTTATTAAGTTAATTTATGGCCTTTTTGATGAGTTATGAGATTTAATTTCATTATTCTAGGAGCATTGGTTTACTTGGTTTTCATGATCAGTTTACTTGTACACATGTATGGAAAATCATGTAAAATAAGAACAGTTGCCTAAAATTGAAAATATATGTTATTAATGAACATAAATAATATTAAATGTTCTTATGTATAATTTTTTCCCATATGTGAGGATGATTCAATAGATAATATGTTAATGATAACATCTTAGATTTTTTTTCCATTTTTTCGATCACCATGAACTAGTTTTGTTTTATTAATTAATGTTATGCATATATACTAGTTAAAAACATTAAATAAGTTGTAATAAATATATTATAATCTATTTTAATAATTAAAATGGTTTTATTAACATCCTTGAATGTGGTAATGGAAATTTAAAACTCTTCATCCTTGAATGTGATAAATCAACACATCCTAGATGATGTTTCCATTTTTAGAACAAAAGGAGAGGGGGAACTAATTGATGATGGGTTGTTCCATAAAAAAATAAAATTAAAGTATATAAAATATACTGGAGTTATCATTTCACTTTTATAAGTGGAGTTTAATATAGGATAAGAAAATAAAATAAAATTAAAAGTGAATAAATGAAAACAAAAGAGGATTTTACATCTTGAATTCCTTCTCTTTGAGAACCTCCTTGAGACACTTGATTTTGGTATTTTATTGAGACCAAAAGATCCTAGAATTGGGGGAGATAATTGGGAAGAGTATTGAGCCAAATTTTGACAAGATTCAAGGATTTTGAGGTGTAGGGAGAAGAGGTTGCGAGGGGTGGTATTTATAGTGGATTAGAGGGGTGTTTTTGGATTATTTTATAAATTTGTTTATTATTTTGGATCAAGACTATAAATAGTGTCGATTATTGTGACTAAGAATAGTAAAAAGTGAATTTTAGTTTTAACCAATGGTGATTATATCAACTGTAAATCATCCATGACTCAATTATTCATGTATTTATCTTATACAGTAAATTACTGTATCTTACCATTCGCAAAAAATTCAACTATTTTTGAAAAATCCCAAAAAATCACCACAATTTTTTTTCATCATGTAGAATTCCAAAATAAAATCTGTTTTATGGAAATAATTTTCTAAATATGAGAAATTTAATTTTTAATTGAAATAATCAAATATTTAAAAATACTAATTTAAAAATTATTACTGATTTTAAAACACTTTGAAAAATTAATTAAGGTCTCATAAAATTATCTTATAATCATAAGAAAAATATATGAATTTATGAATCTATTTTATGAAAATAAATTTTATTTTAAATCATTGTACTATTTATAATTTTATAAATAAACATTTTTGTTACACAAAAACATAAATACTTAATTTATCATCTTTGAAACATTTATTTACTTATTCCATGATATAAATATATCATATTTTTATTTATAAGATTCTTAAATTTTATTTATACATTCATAGGTGAGGTTATTATTCTATTGGCTGGGTTGCTATTTTTAATGGTTACATTACTATTCCTAAGGTAATGTTACTATTCCCATGGTTTTTCCCTTAATTTCTATAAATACTTTTTATTTCATTCATTCTTCATTTATAAAGTTTTTATTGTGTTCACTATGTAATTTTATGTGATTTATACTATATTACTTAATTATAATAAGGGAAATTTCATTGATATAATTCTAGGTCGTTACATTCTTCCCCCCTGATGAAATGTTTCCCTAGAAATTTCATTTTACATACTAAGGTGAAAACAGAAGGGGTTAATTCTCCTTCATCACTTCATCAGGTTCCCATATTGCCTCTTTGTACTTATGGTTCCTCCATATTACTTTGACTAGGTGGGTAGACTTGTTGAATAGAACATTATATCTAGTTCCAAGATCTTCAAAAACTATTCCTCATAAGAGAGATCATTTTCCAACTATACCACCTATGAATTCTGTACTTGTGAGGGATCCGGTATGTACTTCCTAAAGATGGATATGTGGAATACATCATGTATTTGAGACATGGTTGGTTGAAGTGATAGTTGATAGGTCACATCTCTAACAAAATAAAAAATATAAAAGGGGTTGATGTACCTGAGACTTATATTTCCTTTCTTCCCAAATATCATGGTCCTCTTCCAAGGAGATATGTAGAGGAATACCATGTACCCATCCTTAAATTCTAGGTCTCATCCATGATTTTCTGAATAGTTCATTTTTCAAATTTAGGCTTCCCTGATATGCTGCTGAATTGTTTTCACCTTTTCTACCATTTCTTTAACTATTTTAGGTATTAGAATCTTACTTTCATTGACTTCATCCTATCATTATGAAGTTTTATATATTTTCCCATAAATGAATTCATATGGAGCGATTTGGATTCTCAAGTAGAAACTATTGTTGTAGGAGAACTCGACTAGTGGTAGGTGTTGGTCCCATCCTCCCTTTAAGCCCATTGAACTATCTCTTAATATGTATTCCAGTTTCTGAAATTTCCATTCATATTGGACATTAGTTTAAGGATGATAAGTTGTACTAAAATTTATCTCATTATTTAGAGCATGTTGGATACTTTTCCAAAACTTGGAGGTAAATATTGGATCTCAATCAGATACAATCAATAATGTTACTCCATGCATCCTCATCACTTCTTTGAGGTATATTTATGCAAGTTGATTGAGTGATAATTCCACTCAAATTACTATAAAGTGATATCTATTTATAAGACAACCCACAATGACCCATATATCATTATTTCTTTTAAATATATTTGGAAGTCCAGTGACAAAGTCCATGTTGATATTTTCCTACATCCATATTGGTATGAGTAATTGTTGCATCATCCCCTTATAATTTTTCCTTTAATCCATCACTTGCTGACATACTAGGCACTTTGATTTATACTCAATGATATCTTTCTTCATATTTTTCCACCAATAGTTCTCTCAGATATCTTGATACATCTTTTCTCTCCCAGGGTGAATAGAGAATGTTGAGCTATGTGCATCATTTAGAAGATATTTCATTATCTCTAGATTTTATGGTACACCTAGCCGTGACCCAAATCTCATTACTCCTTTCTTATCCATTTTGAACTATGAGATTTTCCCATTTCTAATAGCTTCCACATTTTTCTGAATTTCCACATTATTTCTTTTATCATCCTTTATTTTCTCTAGGAGGACAGTTGAGTAATCATTTGAGAAAGGATTAATGATGATCCTTCCTTAATTATTACAATTTCCATACATTTTAGGTCTAAGAATTTGAATCCTTTTCAATTCTCATCATTGATAAAGATGCAAGATCCTTTCTAATTAGAGAATCCATAACCTTATTTTCATTACCGAGATAGTAGTAGATTGAGAAGTCTTATTATTTTATTATATTTAACAATATTAACTAGAATATATTAAGCTCCTCCTATGTGAATATATATTTTAGGATCTTGTGATTAGTATATATCTCACACTTCTCCCCATACAGTTAATTCCACCATATTTTCAATGCAAAGATCAGAGCTTCCAACTCCAGATCATGCGTGGGATAGTTTTTATCTTTAATTTCTAATTTCCTTGAGATGTAGGCTATCTATTTATCATTTTTCCTCAGTACACAACCTAAGCACTTCTTTGAGGCATCATTGTACTGTACGAAGAGTTCCCCACTTATCGATAGTGTGAGAATTGGTGCAGTGATAAGCCTCTTTTTCAACTCTTTGAATTAGTTTTCACATTAATTGGTCTAGAAAAAATTCACTCCCTTCTGAGTCAACTTGGTTATTGGGTTTGAAAAATATGAGATGTTCTTCACAAATCATCAGTAATACTCTGCTAGACCAAGGAAACTACAGATCTTAATTACAGATGTTGTCCTAGGCTACATTTCAATTTTCTTTTTCTTGGAAGGGTCCATAGATATTCCTTTACTGGTGATAACATGCCCCAATAATGATACTTCCTCCATACATAACATACATTTACTATAATTTTCATATATTTTATCCCTTCACAAATTCTTTAGCATATTATTCAAATGGTCCTCATGTTTCTCCTTTCTCTTGGTGTATATCATAATATCATCAATAAAGACTACCATAAAATTTTCAAGGTAATAACTAAAGACTCTATTCATTATATCCATGAAAATTGTAGGATCATTAGTGAGTCTGAAGGGAATCAATATGAACTCATAACACCCATACCTCATTCTAAAGGTAGTCTTGGGAATATCTTCATTCCTCATCTTTAATTGGTGATATCCCAACTGAAGGTCCACCTTAGAGAAATAATTATCCCCCAATAGTTGATCAAACAATTCACCTATCTGTGGTTGGGGATACTTATTCATTATCATGATTTTATTAAGATCATGATAATCAATGAAGAGTCACATTGATCCATATTTATTTTTTATAAAGAGGATTGGTGCACCCCATGATGATGACCTCAGTCATATAAAAACCTTTTCAAGATTCTCTTGTAACTACTTCTTTAGTTATTCCAACTCAATGGTTTCCATTCTATAAGGTTTCTTTGATATAGGTAGAGATCCAAGAATAATTTCAATTGATAACTCAACTTCTAGGTAAACACTAAGACCATTCAGTTATTCACGGAATACATTAGTGTTGTCTCTCACAATGGGAATGTTTTCGAGTATGATTATATCCTTGGTATCAATCATTTGATCTAAATATTATTTCTCATAATGAAATTATATACACAATTGATACATTGATTCTAAAGGATATTTATCCTCCTCTTTACACTTGTACAGAATTAGAGGATGCCTCAGGATGTGAAGAGTGATCTCCCTTTCTCGATAGTTGATGTTGTATTTTTATAAATATAGTCAATCCATTCCAAATATATCATAAAACCCAACCAAAGGAAGTAAGATAATATTTGTTGGTAGATTCCATCCACAAAAATTAAATAGGGAGGAGTTATATACATTGGATGTAATAATTTCCCCATTTTCTATTCTCACAGATAACTCAACCTCCTTATTTTGAGGTGGTGTATGAATAGTTCTACTAAACTTGCAAGACATAAAAGAATTTATAGAACAAGAATAAAATAGTATATTCACTATTCTTGATTGAATAACCAGTATAACTTTTACCAAATCATTATTGGGCTCCACCTTAGTACTAATGAAAGCATATGCCCTTCCTTGCTACCTGGGAGGTTGTTGTTGATTACTTATGAAAACCCCTTTCTTAGGGAAATGATTCACATAATGCCCATGTTCATTGCAGTTGAAAACCTGCACTATAGGTTGTGTGTTGATTTGATCCTTGCTTTATTCTTCCACATTAGTTGGATTTTTCATATCCCTTTGAAAGTTGTTAGCTAGATGCCCCACTATTCAATATTTGGAGCATCTCCCAGTTCCCTTTAGATAGTTTACATGATGCTTCTTCCCACAACTTTGACATGTGGGATGTTGGTATTTCTTTCCATCATGTGATTTATCTATTGATCATACTATATTAAACTCCATTTTATTATTTTTTATCTTTGGTACCATGAGAAAACTGAGAGTTTATAATCTCTATTTCAACCTTAAGGGAACAACCGACAATCTCCTCATAACTATTAAAGTATCAAATCACCAACACTTTTCATCATCTTGGATTTAGTCTGCTAAAGAAGTGATCCACATTAATTTTATTATTCATGAAAAGGCTAGAGGTATATCATGCAAGTATTGTGATGTTTTCTTCATACACCCTAATTGACTCATATTACTTTTTATTAAGACTGAGGAAATCCCACACCATCATAAGATGAAGAGTTCATGGAAAATATTTTCTTGAAATGTTCCAATTCTGTCACAAACCAAACTGGGTTGACCCTGAGCCGGTCCATGAAATGACCTGAAGGGCGTTCCTGATCCCCACGGGCTGGCCACTAGTGCCAGGCATCAAAACATACACCTGAGAACGATTTAAGCCCAACAAAAATAAAAAACTAGGACCAGATAAATAAATGAAATAAAGTAAGGATACAGCAGCATGGACAACTGAAAATAAATAAAATAAACTAATCCAGATACAAGGTGCAACTCAATATACAGAAAACTAAAATAAAAAACTGAAAACCCAACTGAACAAACCAAACCGCCACACCCCGATCTCCATGTGACCTATTGGTTACCACCAACCATAAGACCAGCTATGATCCAACATCAAGCACCTGCTAGGGGAACCTGAACAAAGACTGAACCTACAAAATAGCTCGGGTCTACCGACACTGAGTGGTATAGGTAGGGTGTGAGCTAATCGCTCAATAGGCAACCACCATAGATTCCATGTCATTTTATCCATAAGACATTCCATTAATACTAGTTTGAACTACATTATAAAATTAGTTTTTCATACACACATTGATTTTTAAAAACAAACAAACATGATCCACTGCCCTTCAAGTTTAAAACCAAATACAAGGTGAAAGAAAGGGGAGTTGTGATTTCTATTTCAAAACATCTAATTGAATTCCTTTTTAATGTAATCACAAATTCACAGTTTTCTAAATAAATACCAAAACTAGGTGGAAAGAAAAATTTTCCACACAAAGAGGGCAATGGCTCTAATAGTACTCATAACAGGGAAACACGAGAAATACTTGGAACGTAGAGGAAGACCAGAACATACTATACATGTGACTCATCCTGAATGCATGCCCTAACTCAATGACGTCATAATGCCCTAACGCTTGACATATCCCTACATGGCCTAACCGAGGGGCCCAATCCCCATAGCAGTAATAACTCAGTATTCTCATGCTATGGGGCCACTAGCCAGTGAATAATCTAAACTAGTGCAACAATCGTTCTTAGTAAACCTCTTTGCTATGCTATGTTTCCTTGTAAAGTTCTCAAGGGGGTGTGCCATATCATTCAAACAACAAGTCACATACAAATAATCAAACACACCACACAAACTGGAACCGCCCCGGCCACCTCAAGGGTTTGTCCCTTGCCTCAAAATAATTATCATTCAAAGAAGTCCTATACCGAGGACCCTTCCATCTCACGAGTCAACATTTAGGCAAGGATACCAACCCAAGAAGGGTTTTACAAAAAATCTATTTCAAAATCCAAATGGGCCTTTACACCAATAATTCACCAATAATTTTTAAAGTTCCAATCGGGCCATTTAAAGAAAGCACGCGGTAAGTGAAACTTGATGAAAATGCACCACACACGTTGAAATCCACTTTTCAAATCATACGCACTCTAAAACATTTTAAAAAAAAAATAGTTTTGTACTTCTTCCACAATTTAATAAACCATTGAAGCACCTTATAAAACAATTATAAATAACACTCAAAACATTTAACAAAAATCATTTTTTTAAAACAATACTATTTATCCACATTCAACTGCATAGGAAAAAACATGTGCATGAATTGAAGGACATGTCAAAACCTATATTTAGCAAGTTAAACTAAAAATAAATCATTACCATAAACTAAGTACATTTTTAATAAAAGTGTGAATCAGGGTGTAACAATTAGATACAAAAATACAAGTATTGCATGGAACGAAATTAGAAAAAAAGGCATGGAAGTACCTACCTCAAAGAATTGGCCGAGCCAATGCTTTCAAACTCACACAGCCACCCGTTCATGTACACGCACTTCCACAAAGGCACATGCACTAGAAAAAAAACACCGCCACACCTTAACAATACAGTCAACACCCAAAGTCAGTGCGATGAAGACCAACGCACAACCAAATAAATACCAGGGACTCAAAAACATCATAAGACACTAAATTGGATGATGAAAACCAAAACAGCGGGTGCATTAACCTTACCCGAAAAAATTGGCGGCAAGGAAAATCGAGTTCATCTGCCTCTCCCTTGGCGGAGGATGCCGGAAACTTGACCAAATGGTCTTGATATGTCAATCTCATACTCTAGACATTTTTCAAAAAGCGTGAAACACAAACCAAGATGTCAAAGTTCAGTGAAATTGAAGAAACACCAAAATTGGAATGAGATGCAAACCGTGGTTTGACAGTGTGGGGAATCGAGGCCGTGCCCGATCAGAGCGGAGGTGCTGTGCAAGGGAATTCGGGTTTGCACCGAAAGATAGTTAGACGACAGGGGTCATGTTAACTGGAATCGCGCCGATAAGGAGGCCAAGTTTGCCAGAATCGCACCGGGAAGAGGCCAGGTTCGCCGGAATCACACTGGGAAGAGGCCTCACCGGACCGAGAGGGGGCTGCGCTGGACTGAGAGGTTGGGTGACGGGAACCCGCAGAACGAGGCTGATCCGGCTGGGGCTTTGGTGTGCACCGGAGGATGAAAGGGAGGGAAGATTGGGCCACCGTTGCTGCTGGACGGAGCTCGGGCCACCGCCGCTAGTCGGAGCGGGATAGGAGGAGGCCACCGTGTTGGGGTGCGGTCAGAGGGCACCAACGGAAGGGGGTGCAAGGTCATGGCCGGGAGGAGGGCGAGCCGGCTGAGGGGAGTGGGGTCGTGGAGGCGCTGGGCGAGGGCGACAGGGAGGGCCGGTGCGGGGGTGCGCAGCGAGGTGACAAGGAAGGGAGCTGGGGCAGCTGGTTTCGTGTAGGGAAGGAGGAATGGAGGTGGGGGTCTTGGTGCGCAAAAGGGAGAACGAACAGGGGGAGGAGGGGGCACCGCCGGGTAGAATAGGATTTCATGTTTTTATTATTATTTCTTATCTTAATAATAATAATAATAATAATACTAAATTGATAATAATAATAATTAAAATAATAATATAAAAAACTTAATAATAATAATACAACCATAATAATAAAATTTGTAATAACAACAATTCAATAATAATTATATTAACATTCGTGATCATAATAATAATAATAATAATAATCCCAATAATAATATTAAAAATAATAATATTATTAATATTATTATTTCTAACCATTTTCCAAAATTCATTTCATCCAAATTATCTTGCTTTATCTATTAATTTATTTATTTTCATTCAGCAGCCAAATTAATTAATTTATTTATTCCGAACCGACTAACTACACGATTCGCCTGTAGTAAGATGCGCGGTTGGGAAAACTGCACCCGAATCGTGCCACCTGGTACCACTTGGTTATAGGGTTAAGCTGCGCGCTTTTCGCGCGGCTTTATAAACCACGTGCAGGTCGCGCGACATAACTCCGACCCATTCGGGTAACTGCGCGGGCAACACACAGTTACTTCTAGCAGTGCGGACTGACTGCACAACAGAGAAAGTCATCCAAAACTCAAAATAATAATTAAAAAAATTAAAAAAATAATAAATAAATTAGGTCGGGGTGTGACAATTCTCCCCACCACAAAACTTTCTGCCCCCAGAAAGTCACCAAGACAATAGTTAACATAACTCGAGTCCATTCCCAGACAAAACTAAGGAAAAACTATGAATCCCGGGATGACCTCTCTCTCAACAGGTCACACCCGACCAATTCAAGAGAAAACGGATGCCCGAGGTTGAGGGGAGAACATAAGAGGGTTCTCCCCACCACAAGAATTCCCTAATATGAAATCCTTGAAACCTGAACACACCACCCCCGAGGGGGGCCAACGCGGGAACTCCCAAACCGCACCCAGTTAATTCCTCCACATGGACCAAACAACACCCATAGACTTAAATGAAAAACATGATACGTAATGACCCAACAACCCGAGGATAAGGAATTAACTCAACCCCTCACACACCAACCGAATAAAATCCTCACCGCAACTCGAGACTAGGGAATTCCTAGCCCGAACTCAGAAAGGACCCCGAAACACCGCCCGTTAATTTTGCGAAACCAAAAATCCCCCTAACGAACACAATTGAGACCCAACTCAAAATTAGAATGACCTATTTATTTTTGGGCCCAAAAACCTTCAAGGAAATCCGAACAATTTGAAAACACACTGAGAACAGTTAAGACCGCTTAGACCGTGGTAGAACAAGTTCATCACATCACCACAACTATGATGAGCTTACAACGGTGATAAGAACAAAACAAGGGAACTTTGGATATATCCCTCCCAAAGCTGAAAACATTACTCAGACCGAGGATCCACACACCCTCGACAACTCCTGATTGTGCATGAGCTTCACCTCAAGACCTGTGGCTGGGGCCCTGATGGCTGAAGCATCTCCTGCCTCATAGTCATGAATTTTCATCTTTAGGTCTCTAACTCCTTCTTCAGTTCTATGATTAAAACAATCACGATGGTCATACGCTTTCAGAGGAATGCAACATGATGACTTAGAATGTCCGGACATTCTATAATGGCGGCGCACAAGAGAGTGGTCCGATGAACTAGGAGCCGGTACCGACGAGGATGGTTTCTTGGTGACAGGTTCCACCGGCCCGCACCCCTTGCCAGGTGGGGAACCTTCATGGAAATCGACCACCGTTAATCACACCCAAAACTCCAACGACGATGAGACATCTCATCTTTACTAGTCCAAAACTGAACCCTCAAATAACTCTTGGGCGGTATGAACCTTAACTATATTGGGAGTTCCCAACAACCCGAAGACAAACTGTCTTTCAGAACAATACACTACCTCTAACAGACTTAAATTACCTCGAAAATCAAGCAACACACAAAATGAAATGATAACTAAGGATAACTCATTAACACCTTTTGGAGGCTTTCTGGGCGGCATACTCATGAAAAAATGAAAAACACCATCGAAACCAGCATCAAGCCAAAACTCAATCAAAGAAACCACACAAGCCAAGGAAAATAGGCCCATAATCCAAACATATACAACACAAGGATAAATCACTTTTCCAAAACCATTATTCCTTTAAAATTGTAAAACTCACCTATGGCACCTTATGAACCGTCACATGTGCGTTCATTCAATCTTGCCCACATCATATGTGAACAAATGCCCCCGCACACTCTCCATACATACCCACGCACGTGTGACCCTTCATAAGGAGTGCCAAGGTTCAAACACTTCTTTTCCTTAACAAATCCAAACCCATACCAAATTTTTTCCAAACTGATACACTTTCTCTTTAAAAACCCACTTTACTAATTTCAAAAACAATTTTGAAGAAACACTTTTTTTTTTCATTTTAAAATCACTTTCATTTTAAACACACACACATCGACCAAGTTCAAAATGAAACATAACCAACTATAAACCATCGGAATGAGGAAGTAGTGTATATGCCTAACTCTACGACATGGTGGTGAGTCATGCCCCAAGTAAGAAACAACACTAAGAGGAACTTAAACCAGGCACTTGGACTCCAAATGGGTCACCACCCCATGTGAGGCCGCAACGTGAACCGGTTCACCTCCATTGTCATCCATCAATCCAAAATAACCAAAGATAAAAGACTGAAATCCTGGACTACCCCTGGTAACTCAGGTCTCGTTGCGAGTGGTGATGATCAGGAACCGACCAGTAACATACCTCCTGAGCCCCTACAGTCCTAATTTCCTTCTACCAGACACCCCAAATAACAAGGGACTCCTCTGATACCATTTTTTCATGAACCAACTCGGTTCGACCCTGATCCGGTCACCCGATCCGATCCACGACATGACCCGAAGGGCATTCCTGATCCCTACGGGCTAGCAACCAGTGCCCGACATCAAAACATACACCTGGGAATGATTTAATACCAAAAAAATAAACAACTAGGACCAGATAAATAAATTAAATAAACTAAGGACGCAACAACATGGACAACTGAAAATAAATAAAATAAACTAATCCAGATACAAGGTGCAACTCAACAAACAGAAAACTAAAATACAAAACTGAAAACCCAAATGAACAAACCAAACCACCACAACCCGATCTCCATGTGACCTCTTGGTCACCACCAACCATAAGACCATCTATGCTCCAACATCAAGCTCCTGTTAGGGGAACCTGAACAAAGACTAAACCTAAAAAACAGCTCGGGTCTACCGACACCGAGTGGTATAGGTATGGTGTGACCTAATCGCTCAGTAGGTATCCACCACAGATTCCATGTCATTTCATCCACAAGACACTCCATTAATACTATTTTGAAATACATTATAAAATTATGTTTTCATAGACACATTGAATTTTAAAAACAAACAAACATGATCCACTGCCCTTCAAGTTTAAAACCAAATACAAGGGGAAAGAAAGGGGAGTTGTGCTTTCTATTTCAAAAAATCTAATTGAAATCCTTTTTAATGTAATAAAAAATTCATAGTTTTCTAAATAAATACCAAAACCAGGTGCAAATAAAAAGTGTCCAGATAAAGAGGGTAATGGCTCTAATAGTACTCATAATGGAGAAACATGAGAAATCCTAGGAACACAGAGGAAGACCAGAACACACTATACATGTGACTCATCCTAAAGGCATGACCTAACTCGATGACGTCATAATTCCCTAATGCTCGGCATAGCCCTACATGGCCTAACCGAGGGGCTCAATCCCCATAACAGCAATAAATCAGTATTCCCCTACTATGGGGCCACTAGCAAGTGCGTAATCTAAACTAGTGCAACAATCGTTCTCAGTAAACCTCTTTGCTATGCTAGGTTCCCATGTAAAGTTCTCAAGGGGGTGTGCCATATCATTCAAACAACAAGTCACATACATATAATCAAACACACCACACAAACTGGCACCACCCTGACCACCTCAAGGGTTTGTCCCTTGCCTCAAAATAATTATCATTCAAAGAAGTCCCATACCGAGGACCCTTCTATCTCACGAGTCAACATTTAGGCAGGGATACCAACCCAAGAAGGGTTTTCCAAAAATCTATTTCAAAATCCAAATGGGCCTTTACACCAAGAATTCACCAATCATTTTTAAAGTGCCAATCGGGCCATTTAAAGAAAACACGCGGTAAGTGAAAATTGATGAAAATGCGCCACACACGTTGAAATCCACTTTTCAAATCATACGCACTCTAAAACACTTTAAAAAAAAAACAGTTTCACACTTCTTCCATAATTTAATAACCATTGAAGCACCTTATAAAACAATTATAAATTACACTCAAAACTTTTAACAAAAATCATTTTTTTAAAACAATACTATTTATCCACATTCAACTGCATAGGAAAAAACAAGTGCATGAATTGAAGGACATGTAAAAACCTATATTTAGAAAGTTAAACTAACAATAAATCATTACCATAAACTAAGTACATTTGTAATAAAAGTGATAATCAGGGTGTAAAAATTAAATACAAAAATACAAGTATCACATAGAACGGAATTGGAAAAAAGGCATGGAAGCACCTACTTCAAAGAATTGAACGAGACAATTCTTTCAAACTCACACGACCACCCGTTCACATACACGCACTTCCAAAAAGGCACATACACTAGAAAAAAAATCGCCACACCTTAACAATACAGTCGACACCCAAAGTCAGTGCGAGGAAGACCAATGCACAACCAAATAAATACCAAGGACTCAAAAACAACATAATAAACTAAATTGGATGACACAAAACAAAACAAAGGGTGCATTAACCTTACCTAAAAAAATTGGCGGCAAGGAAAATTGAGTTCATCCGCCTCGCCCTTGGCGGAGGATGCTGGAACCTTGACCAACGGGTCTTGATATGTCAATCGCATACTCTAGACATTTTTCAAAAAGCATGAAACACAAACCGAGATGTCAAAGTTCAGTGAAATTGAAGAAACACCAAAATTGGAATGAGATGAAAACCGTGGTTTGAAGGCGAGGGGAATCGAGGCCGCGCCCGAGCAGAGCGGAGGTGCTGCGCAAGTGAATTCGGGTTTGCACTGGAAGATAATCGGACGACAGTGGTCGGGTTCACTGGAATCGCGCCGGGAAGGAGGCCAAGTTCACCGGAATCGCACCAGGAAGAGGCCAAGTTCACCAGAATCACGCCGGGAAGAGGAAAAGTTCGCCGGAATATCTATGGGAAGAGGCCGCACTGGACGGGGAGGGGGCTGCGCCGGACTGAGAGGTTGGGCGGCGGGAACCCGCAGAATGAGGCAGAGTCGGCTGGGGCTTCGGTGCGCGCTGGCGGATGAAATGGCGGGGAGATTGGGCCACCTTCGCTGCTAGCCGGAGCTCGGGCCACCGCTGCTGGCTGGAGTGGGAGAGGCGGAGGCCACCGTGTGGGGGTGCAGTCGGAGGGCACCGATGGAAGGGGGTGCGGGGTCACGGCTGGGAGGTGGGCGAGCTGGCTAAGGGGAGAGGGGTCGTGGAGGCGCTGGGAGAGGGCAACGGGGAGGGCCAGTGCGGGGGTGCACAACGAGGCGACGGGGAAGGGAGATGGGGTGGCTGGCTTCGTGCCGGGAAGGAGGAATGGAGGTGGGGGTCTTGGTGTGAAAAAGGGAGAACGAACAGGGGGGAGGAGGGGGCGCCGCCGGGTAGAATAGGGTTTCATGTTTTTTTATTTCTTATCTTAATAATAATAATAATATTAATAATAATACTAAATTGATAATAATAATAAGTAAAATAATAATATAAAAAACTTAATAATAATAATACAACCATAATAATAAAATTTGTAATAACAACAATTAAATAATAATTATATTAATAATCGTGATCATAAAATATATTATAATAATAATCCCAATAATAATATTAAAAATCATAATATTATTAATATTATTATTTTTAACCATTTTCAAAAATTCATTTCATCCAAATTATCTTGATTTATTTATTTATTTATTTATTTTCATTCACCAGCCAAATTAATTAACTTATTTATTCCAAACCGACTAACCGCACGATTTTCCTGCAGTAAGACGCGCGGTTGAGCAAACTGTTCCCGAACCGTGCCACCCGGTACTGCCTGGTTATAGGGTTAAGCTGCGTGCTTGTCACATGGCTTTATAAACTGTGTGCAGGTCATGCACCATAACTCCGACCCATTCGGGTAACCGCGCGGGCAATACGCAGTTACTTCTAGCAGTGCGGACTGACGACGCAATAGAGAAAGTCATCCAAAACTCAAAATAATAATTAAAACAATTAAAAATAATAATAAATAAATCAGGTCGGGGTGTGACACATTCCATGGAATCAATTTACTCCTTGGATTTCATGTTCTTAATCAGTTTCCACCACTGATCATATTCCTCATCAAAATGATAAAACATTGACACAAATTTCTCTTCTTCTAAGAAATATAGGATAGATAATATTTTATCAATGGAGTTAATCCATTTTTCTACGATGAGGGGATCAGAAGATACACTAAACATAAGAGGTCTTTGATTCATGAAATATTCGACTGCAAATTGATATTTATTAGGAGGATGGAATTCCAAGTGAATGAAGTTATTATTCATAAATTGATCTAGTTGATCAAGTACTTTCATGAATTTTTGAGCACCCATTCCCATTAGATTAGTAATTTAATTATGGATATCATCACATTTCCTATCACATTGATAGTTGGCATGTGTTCTCCTACTTCCAACCACTAACTAAGAAAAATAAATTAAAATTAGGGGGTCTTGAATACTTATCTAATAATAATATAAAAATTAAAAATTAAAAAAATAAGGATAAACTTGTAAATGAAAATTATATACTATATTTTGTTTCCCTAAGTTTTAATCTAGGTTATCCATGGTGATAGAATTATCCCTAGGGTTTATACTAAAGTGATATAGTCTTAATCTCAAAAAATAACTAGGCCATGCTATGGTACTGGCTATAATGAACCTAGCCTTTTATACATATTATTATATGATTCTAAACATAATTAACCATCAATTACAATCCATTTATCAAAAAGTATAATGTCTTTGGAAGATTAGGTACATAAAATTGAAAACATAGAATAAAACATATTTATATTAATCATCCATAATGAGATCATAACATCCTTTGTGATATTTCATATTCCTGGGGAATACATGAACAATGGGATGATATAAAAATCCCATTAAGGTAAATAAACATAAAAATAAAGCATAGCACATGGGTGACAAGGAATAACATGAAGACATAAAAAGGCATGAAACATGAATAAACATAAGGAATCATAACATATAAAACATGGAAACATATAATCATGGAATCATAGGAATGTGGTAATAAAATACAACATGACATAAGCATGAGTCAAGGATAACTTCCAAGACCATTTCACATGGTGGAGCATGAGTCAAGGATAACTTCAAAGACCATTACACATGATGGAAAAATTCCCATAAAGGAATCTGGTTTACTCCCTATCCCAACATGATGTATCATGATAAAAAAATACCCAATGGATTAGAGAACTATCTGAGTACACCCATCATAACATGTTCATTTAAATGTCTTCCTCATGAATAATCAAATATAAGGTATAAACATAAAGGTTATCCATGAAAAGAAATAGGTATCATAACCATGTCATAAATCATAAACAATGGGTGTATCATAAAGGTGTCCATGAAAGAATGGATTTAAATAATAAATAGAAAATAATAAAAGAAAATAGGAAGATATAATGATTAATTATTTCCAACTAAATTGAAAACATGTAAAAATAATGTTTAAGAAACTTTAGAAACAACCCACTTTAGTGTGGTTTAAGGAATTTTTTTAAAGATTCTTCAAAATGGAAAAGTCATAATTGTTTATATAAAAACAGAAATGAACCGAGATATTTTTTCATGATAAAATTAGTTATTTTAGAAAAATAATGGTGTCTTAAAATTTATTATGGATTGAAATTTAAAATTGGTAAGAAATCGGGAAGTTCACTTTAATCGGCCTTGCTTATCAGGAGGAATTGAGAAGGGAACCTTATAAAACATGTATTTAAAAATAAAAGAAAGGATAATTGGGATTGGTACATAAGTTTGGATTATAAAAATAGAATTTAGGAGGATTAAATAATAATAATTAAGAATTAAATTGGGGTGAAGAGAGAGAAAGCATAACCTGAAGGAAAAATGGGGGTTCAAAGATAATCCCTTACCTTATGTATGAAAGTGTTATGCACTTGAACTTAATGTCATGGATAATAAAATTAGTTCCATTAATTAATTTATTATGAATATATTATATATTAATTTTATTTATTATAATTTTATTAATTTCATTTATGTACTTTTTGATGAACTATGAGATTCAATTTTATCATTCCAGGAGCATTTGTTTCCTTGGTTTTCATGACCGGTTTACTTGTATACATGTATGAAAAATAATGTAAAATGAGAATAATTGTATAGAATTGAAATTATATGTTATTAATGAACTTAAATAATATTAAATGGTATTATATATCATTTTTTACAGATGTGAGGATTATTCATTAGATAAAATGTTAATGATAACCGTTTAGATTATTTTGGTGCTTTTTCGATAATCATGAACTAGTTTTGTTTTACTAATTAATATTATGTATATATACTGGTTATAGAACATTAAATGAGCTAACATAAATATATTATAATCTGTTTTAACCATAGAAATGGTTTTATCACCATCCTTTAATGTTTTAATGGAAATTGAAAACTCGTCATCCTTGAATGCAATAAATCAAAACATCACAGACGATGTTTCCATTTTTAGAAAAAATGGAGAGGGGAAGATAATTGATGATGTTTTGTTCCATAAACAAAATAAAATTTAATTATATAAAAGATACTGGAGTTATCATTTCACTTGGATAAGGGGAGGCAAGGATAGGATAATAAAATAAAAGAAAATTAAAAGAGAATAAATGAAAACGAAAGAAGATTTTACCTCTTGATTTCCTTCTCCTTGAGAACCTACTTGAGGCACATGAGTTTGGTTTTTTTATTGATAAAAAAGGATCTTGGATATGGGGGAGAGAATTTGGTAGAGTATTGTTCATAATTTGTACACGCTTCAAGGATTTTGAGGTGTGAGGGGAAGAGGTGGTGAGGTAAGGTATTTACAGCAGAGGAGACATGTGTTTTTTGATTATTTTATTCCTTTGTTTATTATTTTAGCTGAAGGCTATCAATAATGAAGTTGAAAATGGATCATGAAGGTACACTGAGATGGGGTGGGGGTGAATCAGTGTATATAGTATTTTACAAATTCTCTTTTCTTTTCTCTTACTCTTTTTGATTCAAATCTCTCTACTTGTTAGAGTGAATGAAACTACCATATTTACAAAAAAATATATACTATATAAAATATTGAGAGTAAATGAATCACAAAAAATATTATTTTTAAAATGTTCTCCCCTGATGTGGGTGACTATGTACTTGATATGTTTAGGATGATTTGAGACACATATTCTTTACTAATAATGAATCACTAATTACAAGTGGGTTGGTCAAGTATCACCCTAAAACAATTGTGTGTAGGTATGAAACTTTTCCTGAATTATACTAGAATCCCACCCTTATACTAGAATACAACTAGTGTTTAAAAAAAAACACTAATCACAATGAGAAATATCATAAGAACTTCAAGCTACCTCTACAACAAAAAACTGATCTTCCTCTAAAAACCACTGAAATAAAATGATTCTTCACTTTGCTCACTCCAACGGAAGTTAAATTACTGCCACTGAAAATAATCAACAACACTTCTTGAAATTAAATTTAGTATACTCCTTTAAATTAGTTTAAGTTATCACTTCCACTTCAAATCACTATAATATTAAAATGAAAAACTAAAGATTCCTCAATACTCTACAAGTTGACCTCTAATTTAATTATCCTGCTTGAATCTAAAAAACTCAACTCACACATATCATGAAATGTATATGGCATGTTCCTCATGCATGTAAAAGGTCAATTCATGGTATTATTTATTTTTTTATGCATTATTTCATGTGCATGAGAATACACATAGTGAATTTACTTCTCTTGATTGTAATTTTTCTGTTCACATTCACAAACACAATTCTTTTACAAATTAGAACACATCATGGATATCCCAGTATAAATGAAAATCAATTTTTTTCACTAAAATACCTTCATGCATGTATATCACATATTTTATCTTCATTTTTCTTTCATTCACTTTAGAATTGTTGAAATTATTAATAGTTTACACACTCAACTGGATGGATTCACAGTATTCTACTGTCTTCAATTCAAGAGATACTCACCGTCCTCAAATGCATGCACACATTAAACAATTTCTCAACCTTAATTAAGACAAATTTTTTATCTTCTTGTGAACTCACCTTGCACACATTAAATAATTTAACAAGATTTATTCAACAAACTACCTAAATTTCTTCTTACATATGCATGGGAATTCATGTATGAGAATACACAATCATGCATACATGTAATTCACAACAAGATTCAGGTAAGTATACTGCCAACTCATTCTGTCCTTGCTATTCCTTTACACTTATTCTTCATCGTGAAAAACACTATATCAATGATCATTACATGACCATCTTAAACAATTCATGAAAAAAATGTATATTTTTAAAACTCTTCACACAATAATGTGATATCTCCTTCCACTTCATAAGATACAGTACACAGTGTTTCAATATACTTCAAAGAATCCAAAGGAGATCCTTACTGCTCTTATCTATCTTGCTTCTTGAATATGATCTTTGCAAATAAAATTATTCAAAAAACATGTTATTATCCTTTTTTGTTCTTCTATATTCTTCACATAATGACTATTTTACACGACTATTCTATTTTTTTATAAAACTAGTTCACATGAATATTAGTTCATAAAAGTGTTACATGGAAAAGATCATCCTGAAATAAATGATTTGTGAAAAATATCCCTCAGGAAACACTAATTTCTAAATCCTCTATTTCTACCTTAATCTCCCATAGATACTCTTGGATAAGAGATAAGAAGCAACAAAAAACGAGTCTGGCCTTGAGTGTATTTATAGGTACTGTTCATCATCTCGGAATCTTCTAGAACCACGAGGAGCCATAAATTTTTTATTAAGTGCTTACTATATCAAGTTACATTATGTGTACCATTACCATCATAAAAAATTTATATTTTCTTAAATGCTATAAATCCATAGTTAGAAATTATTTTTACAAAGAAAATGAACCATCATGTAAATTCAATCACAATCAAATTTTCAAAATACTAAAAAGTTGATTGGAGGTATCAGACCGAGATACTTTCAACGTAGTAATGGAGATCTCGGAAAGTAGAAAACATTGGGTGAGATTTGTGGAGAATATGAAGATAAGTGAATAAATAACCCAATAGATCAATTTGATGAATTAGACAAATTGGATCTTCATATCAGTAGTTTGGACGGTTTGGATACATGGAGTTTTTTTAGGGAGCATAATTCTTAAGAAAGGATATGGTTGAAGAGAGAATCAATAGTCTAATAGAATGGTAAAGATTGTTAAAATGAGCATATCCAATGGTTCGATGGAGAAATAAATGTGGAGCACTAAATAGACGACCTAGATCAACAAATCAGTGGATCAGACATCCACTGTTCCTTTTGGAGCAATAATAACCTACAAAATATGATCCCAAATCAAATCAGACAATGTTTTTCCACTCCCTTATAATATAAAGAAAATCATTCCTCAGTCAGAATTGGTTATATAGAGTTTCCATAAACAGATAGCACCGCCCCATTCTAGTTCTCACTATTTCCCCCATGCCACCCTACACAGTGGCTCTTTTCCTCTCATGCACCTCCCATAGGCACCCCTTAATGCATTCAACCACCACTATACTACCTAGGAACTTGTTGGATTGCTTGACCAAAATTTTAATATACTTACCATTAAAACACTTTAGCTAAATTCTATAAGACAAACTACTCAAAAATATTTCAAAAATATTTCTTTAATTCACAATTCATTCATAAATTCCAACTCAACCATATTAAAATAATATTTTACATAGATTTTATTCTTATTAACATCATTATTGTAATGTAAATACATATTTTCACAAGTCTAGGAACATAACAATAGTTCAAAAATAATCACATTAAATTGTTTCTTTATTCAAATAAACTTCTTCAAATCAAATCATCCTTCCCAAATTATGAATAATTATGAAGAAAAATTCAATGGAAAAACACTAACCTTTAATTATTGTCACATTGAATTTTTATAATCATATTGATAATAATTACAACACAAAATGTTGCTTTTAACCAAATTGGGTTATTCAATCTCCCCCGATGGATTTATTATCAGTACCCTTTTAACTTTCAAAGTAAATGTATTATTCTCCTCCATACTTGAAAATAAAACCAAAGATTATAAGTATGGGAAAGTGTTAAACTTATATCATTCTATAACAACTGAACTTATTTTCTGCTCTCTTTCAATATCCTCATTTCATAACAGATACCACTTAATAGAAATTAAATTATCTACTTGAGAAAAGAAATGCATTACCTTTCTTAAAGAAATGAGTCATTATTTAATCAGTTTCAAGTCTAAATGGGATAACCTAGTGTATAAAATATGAATGATCAATATAGACATCAAAGCTGTAAATTTTTCAGAATGTGGTGGAAACACTAAAACTTTCTTACATGAGTTTTTCAAAGGACACTCTAATAATATCCTACATTCAACTTAAAAACAGATTAAAAGTATTCAAATTCTATAATGTATTTACCCTTATTCAATCCATTTTACTTTTTTCATCAAGTTATGAGTTTATCCTCTTCTGAATTAGAATTTTTATTCATATAGAGATAGTAGAACATACATATTTGATGACAAGATTCAATTTCCAAAATTTGAAATCATAAAATAAATACCTGAACAAAACTTCAAATATTCAATGATACTGGTTGCGTTATTCAACTATGGTAGTTGTTTATATTTTCTCCCCATAGAGAGATAAGCTTCATTCATGTTTTTCATCATTACTGAATTTCTTCAAGAATGATCTCTAAGAACAATTTTAACAACAATTGAAATAAAAAAATCTATGATGGACAGACTCCTGAATACTATATATTTTTTTAAAGCACTCATATCTTCCAGAATCCCCCTGAATATATTTCCCACCTTCAATTTCCTACATAAATGAAACAAACACAAAATTTACATGGGAATAATATGGTTCTTCAATGATTTGTTTAGTTAGAGAATCAGGGATGATATTTATCTCTCAACCCAGAAATTCCATAAAATTCTACTCCAGATACATGAAATCTCATCATGCTTTCTTCTTCTTTGACCTTAAAAATTTTATCATTCAAGGAAAATATATACTTTTTAATTTATTCATATTTTATCTTAGATGGAATATGATTCTTCACATTATAAATTAGTGCACTTTTATTCTTTTGTTATTACTCTAACTTTTTAGCCAATTCCAGCTGCTCTAACCATATGACTAAAAACTCTTTTGGTACTTGATCAAACTTCTTCTTGTGTGTAGAATCCTTTTTCACAGTATCATTGTAACATAAGAGTCCATTGGTGATTCTCCTCTATTCTTCACTAGTTCAATTTGTTCAAGAAACTATGTCATGAATTTATTATCAATATGCCATGAAATTTTTCACCTTCCACAAAAATCTCCAGTAATCATAGGATTAACCTTTCTAGAAAACCTCTCATGAAATTTGAGTTTTTGATATGATTTTTATGCACCAAATCAACCATTTTATTTGATTTTGAGATTAACTTATTTTTATACTTCAAAATGATTCCACTAGAATTGATGTTTATGACCTATTTGCAAAGGTATATTATATGACCTCTTCTTCCACATTAGAATAATCTCTTCATCTATGTGACATTCATATCATCATTATTCTTTGGTGTATATTACTTCATAGTTTTATTAAATTTACTCTCCTAATTACACCCCAAGGAATAATTTTATGCTTTTTTTCTTTGCTTCTTCATTTTTTATGGCCTTATCTTCATATCATTATTTTTATAGTGCATAGTTGGTACATACCAGAACTCATTATAACCATGAAAACTCCAATTGAAAGAATCATAGAAGTCTTCAAGACAATCAAATATATTCTTGATAGAAAAATTCTTCTTCATCTGTGAGTTATGCCTCAAGTTTACAGGATTTATCTTCACATAAGATCTTCTCCCCCTTAATGTTAGAATTTTATAATTGTCTTGCATAGAAATATTATGCCAAAAATCAATAGCCTTATGACCAAATTTACAACAGCACTAACAATAGACAACAAATAATGATTTATTCTTCTGTGATAAAACTTGGCTATTTTTGACATTTTTTTACTTTTGGATAATATGATTATTCAACTGATCTATTTGTGGGGAACAAGAATTACTTCAGTTCTTCATGTCCACATTTGATGACATAGTGGATTTTCATCAGTCTTATTCATCTATTTTTGACTAGAAATATTTCTATAACTTGTACTTATAGATGAAAAAAAATTATTAAAAATATGATCTTCTGGATCAAGGGTTACCTAATTTAATGATCTTACAACTGATTTATCTTTAGATAATATCAAACTCTTCTTTCCACTTGAATGAGTCTTGTAAGAAGTATGAATCTTTTCATAATTACTCTTGGTATCTTTTCTGATCTCAACATTTTGTAAATATTTAGTTTGAATATTCTCAATATTTTTGAACATGACCTCCAAGTCAATATATTTCTGATTTATAGAATTATTCTATTCTTCATGTGATTTCACCATATCTTTACATTCTTTCTGGGAAGTCATTAATTGTGTTTCCTTTAGATTTTTAAATTTTACATTCATTTCAAGATACTTCATGTTGAGGAAATTTTTCTCATTTTCAAAAGCTTTCAGTTTGTCTTCCCATTGACTCTTAATTTTTTGAACTTGATCATCATGCATTTGAATTACATCTAGTGGGGAATTATTCATCTCATTAATTCTCTTTGTCTTAACCTCTATCTAGGAATCTTTAACATTCATATAGTATAGTTTCTCAAATGCACAGATCAATTTTGTATAAACTTTCTCAATCACATCCTTTTATAAAAAATACATTTTAATTCATCTCCAATCAAATTAAGTATTTCATTGTAATTTAATATATACTATTCTTTTGATTTTTAAGCTCTAATGAATGTCTAATCCTTGTCTTTTTTTTCAAATATGAGTCCTTAATACTCATGGAAACTTTATGAGATTCTTCAAGTGTAAGAATCATCTCTGTATGAAATTTCTTAGTAACTTATTTCTTATACACATTTCTTTGAAATTTTTCTTCGACACATGAGAAATGTTTATTGAAATGTGACATAGTTTCTTCCTTAGAATCAATGATTTGTGAGAGAAGTTTAAATATTTGAAACTTATTTTCTAAGTCTTTCTTCATATCCAAAAATTCCTTTTCAAGATGTGACTTTTCATCATATAGTCCCTTGATGAAACAAAATATGTAATTCATAACTTCAGTAGGAACATTCTTCAGATAATTTTGGATTTCTAAATAAAAATAATTGTGTAATTCAATAAATTCTTCTTTATCACCACTTGTACCATACTATTAAAAGGATATTTATCAACCGATTTAACAGATACTGTTGATAAACTACCAATATAACTACATCCATTTTTTTATGTATACTTTTTCTTCTATAAATTCTATTTCATATTTCTTGGCTCTTTATTTTGTCTATTCTTCATGGTTTTTATAGAATCCTCATTGTTGGAACTGAAAAAGATAAGAACTGAATTATTCATATGATAAAACTCTATTACTTATTCAAATTCAAATATGCACTTCATATAAGTTTGATATAAAAAACTAAAAAAATAAGATAGATTAAATCATAGGTGTAACCTATACTCTGATACCAATCAATGTTCCCATTGAATCATGAATGTACACTAAGGGGGGGGGGTGGAGGATCATTGTACATAAGATTTTACCAATTTTTATTTTATTTTATTTTCTATTACCCTTTTTGGTTAAAACCTCTACACTTGTTAGAGTGAATGAACCTACCCTATTTAAAAACAAAATTATACTATATGCAAGACTGAAAGTAAATGAAGCACAACCTACAATATTTTTACAAGGTTCACCCCTGATTTGGGTGACTGTGTCCTTAATGTGTTTGGGATGATTAAAGACATATATTCTCCACTAATAATGAATCACCAATTACAAGTGGGTTGGTCAGGTATCACCCATAAAATATTATGGGTAGGTATGAAACTTTTCCTAAATTATACAAGAATCCTACCCGTGTTATTTATACTGGAATCCCACCACTGTTTCACAAACACAACACTACACACAATGAGAAATATAAAAAAGAACTTCAATCTTCCACTACAACAAAAAATTGATCTTCCTCTACGAGACACTAAACTAAACTGATTTTTCGCTTCCCTCACTTCAACTAAAATTCAACAAATGCCATTGAAAGTAATAAATAACACTACATGCAAGTTAATTTAATATACTATTTTAAATTAGTAGAAGTAATCACTTACACTTCAACAAACTGTAATATCATAATGAACAACTGAAGATTCCTCAATACTCTCCAAGTTGAATTCTAATATATTGATCCTGCTTAAATTTCAAAAACTCAATTCACACATATCATGCAATGTTTATTTAATGTTCCTCGTGCATGTAAAAGTTCAATGCATGGTCTTCTTTATTTATTTTCATTATTTCATGTGCAAGATAATACACACATTGCATTTACTTCTCTTGATTTTAATGTTTCTATTCACATACACAAACACATTTATTTTACAAATTAGAACACCACACAGATATTCCATAATAAATTCAAATCAATTTTTTTTCACTGAACTTATTTCCTGAATTTATATCATATATTTTATCTTCACTATCCCTTCATGTATTTTAGAACTGTTTAAATTATTAATAGTGTACGCACTCAACTAGATGAATTAAAACTGTTCAGCTATCTTCAATTCATGAGATTCTCACTACCCTCAAATTCATGCACACATTAAACACTTTCTAAACCTCAATGAACACACACTTTTTATCTTCTTATGAACTCACCTTGCACAAAATAAATACTTTCACTAAATTTATTCAATGTACTACCTCAATTTATTCTTATATATACTGGACATGCATGTATGAGAATAGACAACAATACATACATGTAATTCACAACAATCCTCATGTAAGTATACAGTTAGGGCCGGACCTAGGGAAATCCCCATGAGCCCATGGGCTAGGGAAACACAAAAGATAGAAAAAAAATACAAAGAAAAGGGCATCAATTTTATCCTTTTACTGTAGCTCTCAATGCATTTTGGGAAAAAATTATAATGTTGGTCTGGGGAAACTGAATTCTCCAGACCGTTCCTGTATACAACCAACTAAATCTATCCTTACTGTTCCTTTATACTTATTATTCATCTTTCAACAAACTGTATCAATGATCAGTATGAATCCATCTTAAATAAGTCATGCAAACTAGGTATATTTTTAAAACTCTTCGCACAACAATGTGATATCTCCTTCCAATTCACAAGACATAGTACACAATGTTTTAGTATAGTTCACAGAATCCAAATGAGATGCTTGGTTCTATTATCCATCTTTCTTCATGAATGAAATCTTCACAAAGAAAATGCTTTATAAAATATATTCTTCTCTTTTATGGTTCTTCTGTATTCTTCACGTAACAACAATTTTACACAATTCTTCTATTTCCTTTGAAAAACAAGTTTTCATAAATATTAGTACATGAAAGTGTTACGCAGAAAAGATCATTATTAATGAAACACATCATAGAAAATATCCCTAAAAAAATACTCATTTTTAGATCCTCTACTTCTCCCTCAAGCTCCCACAGATACTCTTGGATGAGAGATAAGCAAAAAAAACAAATGAGTTTGGTCTCAAGTATTTATTGGAAATGTTTATCATCTTAGAATATTCTAGAATCATGGAGATCCATACATTTTTTCTTTAGTGCTTTATATATCAAGTAACGTTCTACATACCACCACCTTCACCAATTTTTTTTTATTTTCTTACGCACTACAAATCCATAGTTAGAACATCATTTTACAAAGAAAATAAACAATCATGTAAATTCGATCATATTCAAATTTTTAGAATACTGAAAAATTGATTGGAGGTATTATCCTGATCCACTATCGACATAGAAAGGAGATCTCATCAAGAAACGTACCTTGGGTGATCTTGTTGGAGAAGATGATGGGAAGTGAATGAACGGACCAATATACCAGTTTAATGAATCAGGTGACATGGATCTTTATGGGGATCACTCCCAAATTAAGGAGGATTCAGAGGTGGAGAGTTGTTTGGTCAGAAGCATGGTCAACAGTAGTTTTTCTGAGGGTGGAAACCAACCCTGCTGTAGGTCTTATTTGGTGGGAATCAAGCTGGAAAGCAGCCAATGGAGGAAGTTTTATGGGTAAATGAACTACCCCCCAACCAAAGGAGAAGGCTGGTTTTGGTTCCTCTTTAAAACAGGATGAAAATCCCATTGTTTATAAGGGTGGACATCTGAGTGTATGTATTTGTGTGTGATCCTCTGGTGAGTTTGAGCTAGAGAGAATAAAACTAATGACCCCTTCTCCTGTGGACGTAGTAAAACTTTCCGAACCACGTTAAATTTTTTTGTGTTGATCCATTTTGATTCTGTTTTGTGTGTTTTTCGTACCACGCACCTCCGATGTGCCCCAACAAGTGGTATTAGAGGTGAGTAGGAGTGAGATGAGTTGAGATGGCAAGGCAACAACAATTTATCCAGTGACTGGAAAATTGAAGTTGGTTAGAAAATTTTTCTGAGGCCAGATCCTTGAAGAGGACGACGAGATGATTCCAACGGCGCAAGCGGCGTTGAAAACAGAGCTGAAACGAAGGAGGTAAGCTCAGTCAAACTTTGGTCAAAATAAAGGGTGAACATTACCCTTATGCCGGAGAAGAAAAAACTATTCACGATGCCAGTGACAATTCTGGTGAGATTCCGGAAGGAACTCCGGAGTTCCATGTCAGTATCATGTTAGTGCCATTTCAGCGGGTGATCTGGACCGTTGAACGTGTTTTGATCATATCTCGGTCAATTGGTGTCCAATTTCGATGATCCAGGAGTCTATTATGACTATTTTGACCATTCTGAACACATCCATATAGTTACTTTTAAAAAATTAACACTCCATAAGGTGGGTTTAGAAGGGTGAAACATTGACTATGGTGATCGCGTTTTACGACAACGATGATGGCTGGTGGCGGAGCACTACCAATATTTGATATCAGGAAGTTCGATGGTTGAAATAATTTCAGCTTGTGGAAAAGCATAGTGAAAGATATTTTGGTGAAATGGGGCATGATCAGACTGTTGATCAGAGAAAAGTCTGAGATAACCAATGCTGATGATTGGGAAGAGATTGAGATGCGGGTCATCAACATAATTCGATTGTGTCTGGAGAATGAGGTAAAATACTCAGTGTTGGATGAGACCTCACTGAAGGATATTTGGAAGAAGTTGGAGCAATGGTATATGGAGAAGTCGCTCACCAACAAATTATTCCTAAAGAAGAAATTTTACCAGTTGCGGATGGACGAGGGAACAAATTTGTTATATCAAACCAAAAAATTCCACAAAATCCTAATGTAGTTATTGGGGATTTTTGTGAAGGTTGAAGATGGGGATAAAGCACTTGTGCTTTTATCATCCCTACCAAGATCATTTTATGGTCTTGTGACTGCATTTCTCATGGGGAAGGAGACATTGAAGCTGGACAAGGGGATGGCGTCACTTCAAGATTCGGAGGTATTTCGAAGACCTGTGATGCATTAAAGAGAGAAAATCATGGTGATTCAAGATGATCAACATGGGAGGAGTCGACATCGGAAGTTAGTAGGTAAATAATCTCGGCCAAAATCCAGGGGATGTGATCTGAGTTAAATCACGTGTTTCTGGTGCAAGGAGAAGGGTCACTAGAAAAGTGATTGTGGAGAATGAAAACGATACATTGCTGGGAAAGAGAAAGTTGAAGAGAGGGATGTGAACATCACAAGATTATCTACAGATGATGAAATCTTCTTGAAAACAGGAATCTTACACTCAGATGAGCGATTTGAATTGGGAGAAGTGTAGTGTTATTACTACAAAAGATATGGGCACATGAAGCGGGAATGTCCTTTTCTAAAGAGGAATAATGAGAAGGCTCGAAATCCAAAGGAAGATGGATGGGTTATGGATTCTGGGAGCTCTTCACACATATGTACGACAAGTGGTATATTTGATAATTTTCAGTAGGTGCGAGACTCAGTGAGACTTGGTGATGGGTCAACATGCGGGGTTCGAGGAGTCAGGATGGTGAAATTGAAGATACCCGATGGAGGAGTTCATAAACTGGCTGATGTGAAATTCATTATGAGGATGAGAAGGAACTTGGTATCATTAAGTAGGCTCGATGCAAAAGGGTTCAATATTTCCATAGCAGGTGGAGTGTTGGAAGTCTCATGTGTGGATACAGTGATGTTTATTGGGAAGGAGACCCAAGGGTTGTATCATTTAATGGGGACCGCAGTTATCCCATGATCGATTGAATCTAGTGGAAGTGCCATGTCATCTGGCGTGAAGATTCATGTTAGATTTGCTGATGAAGTTTTTAACACCTGTAAGGAGACTACAGGTTAAGCTTCTACCCCAAATTGGTCATGAGGGGGAGATTTGTGGGGGCCACTCCCAAATTTGGGAGGATTCAGTGGTGGAGAGTTGTTTGGTCGACAATAGGTTTTCTAAGGGTGGAAACCAACCCTACTAGAGGTCTTCTTTGGTGGGTATCATGTTGGACAACAGCCGGTGGAAGAAGTTTCATGGGTAGATGAGCTACCCACCAACTGAAGTAGAAGGCTGGTTTTTGTTTCCTCTTTGAAACGAGATGAAAATCCCATTGTTTACAAGGGTGGATATATGAGTGTATGTATTTGTGTGTGATACTTCGGTGAGTTTGAGTTGGAGAGAATAAAACCAACAACCCCTTATCCTGTGGATGTAGGAAAACCTTTCGAACCACGTAAAATCCGTGTGTTGATCCGTTTTCTTCTATTTTTGTGTGTTCTGGTTGCCACACAACCCCGCCTTGCTCCAAAAATCTTCAGATTGACAGTTCCGATGGCGTGGTTGCATGGAGTTCATCCATTGAGTAGAACACTCGAGCGAGGCTGAGGTTAAAGATGAACTCACTGTTTTAATTGAACGACCATGTTGTTAAAATGAGAATACCCAATGGTTAGGTGGAGAAAGAAACATGGAGTGATGAATGGATGGCCTGGATTAATAGATCTGCAGATTGGATGGCCATAGATCATTCTGGAGCAACAGTAGCCCATAAATCCCACATTGAATTAGACAATGTTTGGTTGTTCCCTTATAATAAAAATAATGTCATCCTTCATTCATAATTGGATTCATGGAGCTTCCATAAACAACTGGCATTACACCTTTCCGGTTCTCTCCCCCTTCCCCATGGTGGAACTTTTCATTTCATGCACCTCCTTTTGGTTCCCCTTGATGCATTCGACCAACCTATCCACTAGTTGGGTTGCTTGACCCAAATTTTAATATACACACCATCAAAAATCTTTAGCTAAATTCCATAATCCAACTTACTAAAAATATTTCCCAAATATTTATTTAATTTAGAATTCATTCATAAATTGATTCATAAATTCCAAACCAACCATATTCAAATAATATTTTTCATCACCCTACTTCTTATTCATATCATTTTTGTAATGTGCATCCATATTTGCAAAAGTCTAGAAAGTTAAGAACAGTTCAACAATCTTCATATTAAATTGTTGCTTTATTCAAAGAAACTTCTTCAAATCAAATAATCCTGACCAAATTATGAATAATTCTCAAGAAAAATTCAATGGCAGAACACCGGCCTTTAATTATTGTCACATTGACTTTTTTTTATAATTGTATAGATAATAATTACAACACAAAATATTACATTCAACCAAACTGAGTTCTTCAAATAGTGTAGATTCTTATGACTAAGAATAGTAACTAGTGCATGTTAGTTTGAACCAATGATACTTACATCATCCATACATCATCCATGACTCAATAATTCATGGAATTATCTTATACTGTAAATTACCGTATTTCATTATTCACAAAAAATTCAACTATTTTAGAAAAATCCCAAAAATTCACATTAATAATTTTTCAATGTGTAGAATTAAAAAATGGACTCCATTTTAGGAAAATAAATTTCTAAATATTATAAATTTAATTTTTAATTAAAAACATCATTTATTCGAAAAATACAAAATTTAAAATTATAACTGATTTTATAACACTTTGAAAAATTAATTAAGGTCTCATAAAATTATCCTATAGTCATAAAAAAATATTAATTTATGAATATATTTTATAAAAATAAAATTTATTTTAAATCATTATTTTAATTTTGAAATTATAAATAAAAATTTATGTTTCCAAAAAATATAAATACTTAATTTTTCATTTTCAAAACATTTATTTACTTATTCCATGATATAAATATATAATATTTTCATTTATAAGATGCCTAAATTTTATTTATATTTTTATAGGAGATGTTACAATTCAATTGGTAGGGTTACTAATCTTAATGGTCAAATTACTATTCCAAAGGTCCAATTACTATTCTATTGGGTTAGGTTCCTTAATTTCTATAAATACTTCTTATTTCATTCATTCTTCATTTATAAGAAGAAAGAAAGAAAAGACAAGAAAGATTATGAAGTAACCTATTATGAATGTAAAAGGGCTAGACATATCAAACCTGATTGTCCTATTCTTAAGAGAAAAGATAGAAAAGAGAAGAATTCTGAGAGAAATAGAAAGAAGTAATACAAGACAAAGGCTAAAAAAATCTTGAAGGCTAATGATACTTGTAGTTCTAGTGGTGGTGTCTCTTCAGACGAATCTTCAGAGAATGAAAATTCTAGTCAGAAGAATATTGGTCTACTAGCCAAACAACCCATTGAAAATCATTGTGTAATGGCCAATGTACACAATGATGAATCTATTACCAATGTATCTTTGAATGAAAATTATTATGATGATAAATATTATAAGTCTTCAGATGAAGAATCTTCTTCTGATGAAGATAATTCTTTACCTTCTTATGAAGAAGTGTCTAGGTTTAACAAACTTCTTGAAAATGAAAATTGTAAGATAAAAAAGAAGTTAGAGAAAGAAAATTCTAGAATTTCTATTTTAACTAAAGAAGTATCAGATCATTCTAGAGATCTTGATCAGAAATTTTTTGATATAGAAAATGTTTCAAAAAACCTTAAGGAAGTTAATTCTGAGAAGGTTAAACTTTCTAAGGATTTTGAAAATGTAATTTCTAAGAAAAATATTTTAGAGGATAACTCTAGTTATAAAACTAATAACCTTGAGGATAAAAACTTGGTTATTAAACTTAAGTCAAAAAAATTTTCCATAAGGAAATGCCTGTAAAACTTTACCTATGGTAAGGAAAGCTTTTGAAAAGTTGTATTCACAAATTCATCCTCTAAGGAATAGTTCTGGATTTGGTTATACTCATTCGAAACCAATTTTTAGTAATAATTATTTTGTTCCCCAAAGTGCTCTATTTTTTACTAAATGTCAGTGTGGTGGAAATTGGGAGAAAAATTGTTCTTTAAACAAAACCCAATATTTAGGTTTTCATAAAGCTTATTTTTCGAAGAAAATATGGATTCCTAAAATCTTACTTTCTGAAATTTCCGGATGTAAGAAATTTTGGATTCTAAAAGTCTAACTCTTTTATTCTTAGGAAAACAAATATAGTACCAACAACAATACATAGTACATAGATAGTGGATGTTCCTGGAATATGATTGGTAATAAATACTTCTTTGAAAAGATTATCAAGATGAAAGGGGGAAAATAACTTTCAGAGATAATTCTCAGGGAGAAATTTTTGGTATAGGTAACATTTTTTTCCTTGGAAAAACATTGATTTAAAATGTTTTATTAAAGGAGATATCATTATTCAATTTATTGGAATGCAAGATAAACTTATTAATATTTTTAAAAAATTTTTACCCTCTGATTGATTTGAATACACTAAAAAAAAGTTAGGAATGATAACTGTAAGGTAATATTCCATATTAACTTCTTGTTGAAAATTACCTCCTTACATTAAGAAACTCCTTTTCATAGGGGGAGTACATTTTCTTGTAACCGTTTTTAAAAAAAAATCAATCAATTGTTTTTCATAATCAAAATTTTTCAGAACTAAAATTTCAGAACTCAATTTTTTTTCTTCCTTTACTTAATTTTTTTCCAGTTTCCAAAATTTCCTTTCCTTAAAAAAATTCTGAAACCTAAAATTTTTCCTTAATAAACATTTTTGAAATATAAAATTTCTCAAGAATATTTTTCTTTACTGAAAATTTCCTAGAAATCTAGAAGGTATGTTTCCTTAGGTTTTTGTAATTGAATTTTTTCACTTATTGGTATTTTTTATCTTGTTTCAAGAAAATTTTTTGAATTAATTTTTCTTAAATCCTATTTTTTTACCTTAAAAACCTCAAAATATCGGAACCTATCAAATCCTTCTTCAGCTTTCATCTCAAACGTCATATCGATTCATTCTTGTTTCAACCATTGGATCAATTTTGGAATATTAATCATCACTTCAATACCTATATAAAGGCCCCCTATTCTTTATCCCATATTATTTTCATGCTTTTGTGTGCTGAAGCTCTGTCTCTATTCAAAATGGTCATTCCACATTTCTAGTTTTCTTAAGTACAGAAGTATTTGGAAGCATCTCATCAGAAACAATTTTCTCCATCCAAGGAAATCACAAAGTGGAAAATATATAGAGAAATGTTAGTAGATCCAAAGTTATTTGAAAATTATAATTCACTCATTACAAAAAATATCAAGTTAAATGGATAAGAGAGTCTCTGCATAGCCAAACCGAAAAGACAAGATCCAGTTTATCCAGAGCTACTTGTCAAGTTTTATGAGACAATGAGTTTTTTCAATGAAAGTGGTAGAGATAAGTTTTCTTTAAAAAGTTATAGGAAAAAATATTCCATTTACTTTAGTATGGATGCAGGCATCATTGGAAATTCTGTATGATGGTGAAGCTATTTTCTGTAACCATAAATTTCTTGATGAATCAGGAAGTTTTCAGAAGGAGAAGGATATAGAGTTCCTTGGCTTGACAGGAGTAAAGACACCAAAAATAAATAATATATTTACGGATATCAGGATCCTAGAATTATGGGTTCAGGTATTTCTCATTCCAAGAAAAGGTGATAAGGACACCTTGAAGAAAAGTGATATCTATGTTATGGATTTTTTTGGTAAACTTGATAAATATAAATTTGGTACAATATATCTTGTTGAATATTTCCTATATCAATAATGGGACTCTCAAATCGCAAATTATCATGTATCTAGAAATCCTATCCAAGATTATAGTCTTTTGCCTAGATTCTTTTAAAATCCCATGCAGTTCTAAGCCAATAACTTTCAAGGTTTTTTTGCTGAGTGATGATACCTTGATGACGATAAAGGTTGGTTTCAATAAAAAATCTGGAGAATTTTATGACATATCTAAATCTAAAATTGAAGCCTTATCCAAGAAGCCGAAAGTAGTAGAGATTTCCAAGACGGGTTAGAAGAAGAGAAAGATGAAGGAATCAGTAGTAATTGAAAAACCCTCAGTTTAGGAAACCCAGTCAGCACCTCCAAAGTCAAAGAAGAAAAAAACATACCCTAATGAAATTGTTTCCAAATGGAGGGAAGAGAAGAATAACAAGAAGGAAGGAGATTCTAGATTTAGCCTAGATCCTGCTGAGGAAAAGACATTAAAAATTAAGGCTGTTGAGGAATTTGAAAGGCCAGAAAAGTAGAATAAGAAAAAGAAAAATATGTATGACGCATAAATTTTTCAATATCTTCTCAATGATACTGATCGCTTTGTCGAGTGTGTCAAATTAGTTGTTTAATTTTGACTAGAATTTCTGTTGTATAGCAGCAACCGTAGGTCATCTCTCGACGGAGCCTTATATCATTAGTTGAAAAGAGGGTTTTGATTATGAATATAGAAGGGGAATGGGATTTAATAAAACTTGGGGTTTGATGATTAAATATTACAATAGAAAAACTAAAGTGATAAAACAAGGTATAAATGAACAAGATTAATTAAACGTGATCAACCAAGGGGAGTATCATGATGCTCATCCTTCATCGCTTCAAGAGAAAGGGTATAGATCTTTTAATCCCTGATTTTTAACACCTATTAACATAATGTTACTGAGTTTATACTAGGATACCTCCTAGGGTTCAGTTGAAAATACACAATGATTCACCGGACACCGCCGATGAATGGGTGATTTGTGTTTGACTTCATAACTGAAACTCACCAAGGCAACACATTAAGAACTTGATGTGCAGTCTATGTTTGTATATTATTTCTTTGTGATACCATGAAATAAATGCACATGGCCTTGAAATTTCATATGTGAGTTCAAGTGACCAATATGAACCACACAAACACCACAATTGAATGAGGGAAGAAAAAGTAGTGAACCGGTGTGTGAAACATCACATGAATGGGTACCCCCAAACATGATCATATGAGTGTAGCATGACATACCAGCACATAAATCAATAAAAAAAAGAATAGAGTATTATGAAAAACAACATAAAAACCTATAATTAAAAATATTATTCAAATATTACAAACATGAATCATGGGATTTACATCACGTTCCTCCCCGGGTGATCATGAGGGGTTTAGAAACCCATGGGAGAGAAGGAAGAAGAAGATGTTGGAGTAGCACTTCCCATAGCCTATAGAAATTATAGGGATGTTGAGAAGACTCCTAGGGGAATAAAAAATGGTAGAACCTTGCCTCTTGTCTGAACTCCTAAATGAGGTTCCCAAGGTGTTGTTTTATAGGAAAATTGGAAGGTGGTTTTGAGCACACAGATTGTGTAAAACCAATTGGCTCATAGTGTTCAACCACTATACAGTCGAATCTCCATTTGAAAAAAACTGTAAAGTTGTGTCCCTAAATCAGATTTATCTCCAACTTAAATGTGGCATCATTTTTACAAGTGGATCGAGATATATTGATAAAATACAGAACACCACTTTTGACTTGTGAAGATTTGACTCCCTGGAAAGATCAGTTCGGATTGGAATTTTAGAGGCTGAATGAGGCTTCAGTTCCTTTATATGAAATATATACCATTAAATTTTGGACCAGAAAACAAAATTTCAGTCCAGTTTGACACATGGTTTAGTAGAAATGTGCAGATTAATCCACTAGTGTTCTTGGATCATGTGCAGATTGACCCATTTTTCTTGGACTTCATCATGGGCCCTCCAAATCACCTCCACCTATAAAAAAACGTCAAAATAAGTAAAATACACCTTTTTGAAAGTGATAAAAATTAAATTATAGAACCAAACATGAAGTAAAACTTGTTATTAAATTTTTAATTTTTAATACAAAATCAGTTTAACACATTGGTATATGGGTGAAATAAAACAGTGAATCATGGTACGATCACACCCCCACACCTAAACATTTACAATCCTGAGAAAAATATAATATCATAATCATGTATAATTCCTAAATAAAAGGTTTGAAAACATCCAATATTCTTTTGAAAATAAATACATCATGTATCGTTTATGGAATCAATTTTCTTATCATTTTTATTTTCTCACATTAAAATTTGTTCAACTTAATTTGTTCACCCATCCAACATGTCGCAACCTACCTCACCTAAAAATTTTCCCTCTTCACTAAAGAAACATATTAAAGTGGATTTATGATCTTTTCCCAGTTTTCATGTGATCTTACCAAATTCTTGACAAGATTCTAATTTCTATATCGGCAGAAACTAGTGTGCTACTCAAGAGGACATCCAACAAGTTGTTTTGAGGTTCATGGGTTGGTAGGATTTAATGTTTAAAAATATGAGGCAGAAGAGGAGTGTTTAATCTCTTATGTACAAAGAATTTCAAAATTCATCAAGTGTTCACAATGAATGTACACACTCAACCCCTCACAAAGTGAATCACCTCCAACTCACTCTCCACATTGTCTATTTTTGTGGGTTACAACCAAGAAGTGAATAATAATGAGTAAACATCATATTTTATCCATTTTTTCTTTTGTTCTGTTTTTTTTTTCAATGTACAGAAATATTTTTTAATGTATAGTTTTTTTGAGATAAATAGGGAAACATGTGTAAAATGATGATGTAATATGGCTTGTGAACCCATTGCCCAAGGAAAATGTAGGCACCCTTTATATCAACCCATAACAATGATTCTCTTCCCAGAATTCCCATGGAAACACCCTCTCTCCCACACTTTTTGAAAATAAAACTAGAATATACACAAGTGATGGGTAGGTAGGGATATATTAGCTTGTAATGTGGCTACCTAATAGGCATTTCATGGTCTCTAAGGCTTAATAAGGATAAATTGTTAAGGTGGCCAAAATAGAGGTTAATTGTACAAAGGGATTTTCAATGAATGATTGCCTCTATCATGAATGTAGAATACTTTAATATTATGGTTTCAAATATAATCAAGGCAAGTTCTAGTTTCTCTGCATGACTTGGGACTCTCAAGAAAGTGATTAAAAGGAAGAATATGCAATAAAGGGATTAAAATATCTCTTAGTTAATGGATTAAAATATTGGTCAGTGCTAATGATGAATTGGTTTCAAAAATCCATTAAAACCCTAACAATGATTTGAAAATAAAAATTCTACAAAAATATTCCATATCAACATTCATTTAAAAGACATTTTTCCAAAAAACAATGGAATTTTCCATATAATCGACTCAAGCATGAAAAATGATTTTAGATATTCTTTTTAAGATCAATTTTTATCTAAAAACACAAAATAAAGAAATAAAAAATGAAAACACATTTTTTTTAATTTTTTTAATCCTAACCATGACATGTCACCCTTCCCCACACCTAAAAGTTACATTGTCCTCAATGAAAGTATTTTAAATAAATAGACAATAAATAAAGTTATGGAGAAGGTACAACCTGCTAAGTGGTGTAATATGTGGCATCTATCAGCTGGATTTCCTCTATGAGATGCTTTGGAAAATCCTCATATAAGTGTTTGAGCCTATGCCAATTGACAGTAATCCACTATCCAATCTTCTTTTGAAAAACCTGTATAGCACCAAAAGGGTAAACATCAGTAACGGTATAAGGACTGAGCCATCAGGAACGAAGCTTACCTGGGGGGAAATTTAGCCTGGAATTGTACATGAGTACCTTCTTACCAATATGGAACTTCTACTGATGAATCATGATATCATGGATAACCTTTTTCTTCTCTTTATAGATCCAGGAGTTCTCATATGCATCATGTTAAATTTCTTCCAACTCTTGAATCTGAAGCTTCCTATGCTCACCTATATCTGAAAGATTCATATTACATTGTTTAACAGCCCAATATGCATAGTGTTATACCTCCAATAGGAGGTGAAAAGCCTTTCCAAACACAATTCTGTATGGTGACATTCCGATTGGGGTTTTAAAATCTATAAAATATTCCCAAAGTGCACCATCCAAGCGAAAACTCCAATCTTTCTTGTTGGGTTGTACCATTTTTTCCAATATTATCCTAACTTCTCGATTTGAGATTTCTGCTTGTCTGTTAGTTTGGGGGTGATATACTGTAGATACTTTATGAACAACCCCATACTTACAAAGAAAATTTTTCATGTGGCGATTGCAAAAATGTGAACCCTGATCACTAATGATGAATCTCGATAAACCAAACCTACTGAAAATTTTGGACCTCACAAAATCAACAACCACTCGAGAGTCATCTATCCTGGTGGACTTTGCTTCCACCCATTTAGATACATAGTCAATAGCCAATAAGATGTACCAAAATCCAAATGAATTTGGAAAAGGCCCCATGATTTCTATGCCCCATGCATCGAAGATCTCACAAAATAACATGGGTTGTTGGTGTATTTCATTCCTCTTGGAGATATTCCCTGTGAATTGATAATGACTACATGACTTGAAAAATCTATGGGCATCCCTATACAAAGTTGGACAATAATTTCCTGATTCAAAGACCTTTCGATCTGTACGTTGAGATCCAAAGTGGCCTCCACAAGCCAAAGTGTGGCAGAAGGTCAAACCAAAGGTAAACTCATGGTTAGGGACACAACGATGAACTACTTGGTCAACACAAATTCTCCACAAATATGGGTAATCCCAAATGTACCATCGATAATCATGATTAAGTATTTGGGATTGTGAAGTGCTGATATCGGTGGGAACCCTAGATGTTGCTAGAAAATTCACAATGTCTGCATTCCAGGGGGTAAGGTCCACAACATCACAAAGGTTCCCATGATGGAAGAATTATCCAATGAGGAGGGGTGAGTCAACCTGATGGTTCAATGGTGGGGAAATCATACTAATGTGGTCAGCTACCACATTTTACACTCCTCTCTTATCTCTAATTTCAAGGTCAAACTCCTAGAGGAGGAGAATCCATCGAATGAGGCAGGGTTTAGCTTTAGGTTTCTTTAGGAGAAAACGAAGGGCAACATGATCAGAAAAGACAATTATTTTTGACCCGATAAGATATGAACGAAATTTTTCTAAGGAAAATTTAATAGAAAGAAGTTCTTTTTTAATGGTTCTGTATTTTTCCTGGGTAGGGTCTAGGGTACGTGAGGGATACACAATGACATGAGGAGCTTTCTAAACCCTTTATGATAAAACTGCCCCAACTGCAAAGTTAGAGGCATCACACATAAGCTCAAAGGGGAGATCCCAACTTGCTGGTTGGATTATGGGTGGTTATGTGAGAATCCTTTTTAGTGAATTTGAAGCATATTCAATTTTTTTATCAAACAAAAACATATAATCCTTTTGTAATAACCAAGAAAGGGGAAGTGTGATCTTACTAAAGTCTTTAATGAATCGGAGGTAAAAACCAGCATGACCTAAGAAAGATCACACCTCACCAACACATTTTGGATATAGAAGGGTTGAAATTAATTTAATTTTTTATTTATCCACTTGAATTACCTCTTTTAAAATAACATGACCAAGAACTATCCCCCGTTCAACCATGAAATTGAATTTCTCATAATTTAATAAAAGATATTTTTCTATGCAATGACAGAGGATATAATATAAGTGAAACAAAAAATCATCAAATAAAGTTCCATAAACAATGAAATAATCCATAAAACTAAAAAATTCTCTAGGCACTCTGAAAATATACTCAACATACAATGCTAAAAAGTACCAGGAGAATTACAAAGACCAAAAGGCATCCTTATGTATGAAAATGTGCCAAATGGATAGGTAAATATTGTATTTTCTTAATCCTTATAGGCTATATGGATTTGAAAATAACCCGAAAATCCATCAACGAAACAATAATGAGACTTACTAGCCAATCGTTCTAGCATTTGGTCAATGAAAGGTAGAGGAAAGTGGTACTTCTATGTGGCTTGATTCAATCGACGATAGTCAATACAGACTCGTCAACTGTTTTGCACACGTGTTGGAACCAATTCATTCATTTCATTTGACACAACTGTTATTCCTGTTTTTAAGCACAATTTTCACCGAGCTAATCCATTTACTATCATATATAGGATAAATGATCCCTATAACAAGTAATTTACTGACTTTTAATTTTACCACTTCAAGGAGAGTGGGATTAAACCAGCGTTGAGATTGTCTTATGAGCTTATCCTCATTATCAAAAAGTATATAGTGCATACAAATAGATGGTATAATCCTAGGAATATCATCCAATGTCCATCCTATTTCCTTTTTACACTCTCTTAAAAGGTTGACCAGTTTTGATTCCTGCTGTTGAGAGAGGTTATTGGAAATAATGATGGGAAATTGGTTAATTCCATCAAGATAGAAATATTTTAAATTATATAGAAGAGGTTTAAATTCCAACATCAAGGGTTTTTTGACTGAGGGAGGGGATTTAGGGGGAGTGAGGTCCATTGAACTTTATATCTGCTCATGTTTATTATCTAATGATAGATAATCTTTTGAAATGAGATTTGCATAATCATCAACAGTCATGGGCACCTCAGAATGAACACACTCATCAAATAAAGCACAAAATTTACACTTTTCAGAACCCACACAACACTCAAAACATGAATCAAAACTCAAATCATCCAAGGGTGAAGAATAGGAAAATGAATCAGTGTATGGGTTGAGGAGAGAATTGTGTGTGTGTGAATCATTTGAGAGAACCTCCATCAAATAGACAAGAAGAGTGGAGTTCTCTTCAATAGGGTGTTTCATAGCCTCAAGGATGTTAAAACTTACATTTTCTCCACCGAACTCCATGGACATCATACCGTTGTGAAAATTGATGACCATATTTGCTGTTTTGAGGAATGGACTCCCAATTATGACAGAGGAATGTCCTTGGGTTCGGGTATCTTCCATCTCAAGAATGCAGAAATTAGCAGAGAAGATGAGATTCTTCACTCTTACAAGGACATCCTCAATCACTCCTGTTGGATGCATAGTACTCCAGTTTGCAAGTTTCATGACAATGCATGCTGGTTAAAGCTCTCCAACCTTTATAGATGTATAAATGGAGTGAGTCATTACATTAATCGAAGCACCTAAATCTATCATCACATCAGAAAAGAAGGTCTCCCATATGGTACAAGGTATCGTGAATGTGCCCAGATCCTTTCACTTAGTTGGAATTTCTGGTTGAATCAATGCTGAAACATTTCTTCTATCACACCCCGACCTGATGCTTTATTTCATTTTAATTATTTTGGGTCTTGTTTTTGAACTGTGTTTTGAACCGGTTCTAAATTAAAAGAAAATCTCATTTTTATACGAACGTGCGAGCGTATGCGAGCCCTATACAGTTCCTAATTTTTGTTAAAGGATTGTTTGTTATCGAATGTGTTGTTTTTGAGACACGCAACCATGCGTGCGACCCCGCGTGTGAGACCGTGCGCGGTGTCCGTTCTCAGTTAATAATTTTATTATTATTATTTTAGTTAATATTTTAATTAGGCTTAGAATATTAAATTATTGACATATTTATAAAATTGTTAATAATAATAATAATAATAATAATAATAATAATAATAATATTATTATTATTATTATTATCCTTTTTGTTAATGGTTTTATTAAGTTATTTGTTGAATGATTAAGATTATTATTTTAATTGGTATTTTATTAAGTTATCTTTTTTTATTATAATTATGATTCATTAATATTATTAGATATTATTAGGATTTATTTTTATTTATTTCTTTTTATTTTTATTTATTTTATTTATTTATTTACTTTTTTTTTGCTTTGTGTTAGGGTTGCACCCCCCCCCCATTTTGGCACCTCCCTTTTTTTTCCTTTTCCCTTGGTTCCATCGTGCCTCCCCCCTAGCAGCCGTCACCCTCTTACCCCCTGCCTCCCTTCCGGCGGACAGCTCGGACCAACCTCCCTCCTTCACCGGCGATCACCAATCGGCTGACATCCCCTCCCCCGGTTGTGCGACCCAGCCACCGCCGGACCTACAGCCAGCCGCGACCTCACCCTCGCCGCACTCATATCCCCTTCGTCCGCCCTCCCTCTCACGGCCTGCCTTCGGCGAGCCACCACCGACGAGCCACAACTGGTGCACCCCATGACCAGCGGCCTCCCCTTCCTGCTCACATGCACCCTGTGACCGGAGACCCCCCTACTCACGAGACACCCTCCCCTCGCGCGACTCCACCGGCACACAACACCTTCGGCCGGACTCCCCTTGCGCGCGTGAACCCAGCACAGAACCCTCTTTGTCGCACTCAACAAACCTCCAACAATTCCTTCCGTAGGTGTGTTCCACTCTGATGGGTTGTTTTCTTCCTATAGTAGAGTTGGATATTGGGGTTTTATGTTTTTAGGGTCGCTATTTTGGTTTGATTGTGTTGTTTTTGGTCCCAATGCTTGAATTAGGGTCAATTGGTGGTTTCTTGTAGTGCGATTGACACGCGATCAAAGTTTTGCGTCGGTATTCGAGGTTTCAACACCGATGGTAAGTGTCTCTGCATATAAGCTTTGTTTGATCATTTAATTTTCTTGTTTAATTAATTTAGGATATTCTTTAATTAATTTTTTTAGTGCGAATTGTGTTTATTGATGAATTAGTTTCCATGGTTAATTAATTTTTCATGTTCCTTAATAATTTTTTTTGGTGCGAAACTAGTTTTTAAAATAATTTAGTTTGCGTTTGTTTTGTTTGGAGGTGTGTTATTATGGTATGAGTGTGTTTATGTTGAGAACTTTGTATCTGGTCAATTGATAGTGTTTTGTAAGTTGTGTAGTTAGTTTATTATTTTGTATAAATGATAAATATTTTGTTCTTAATGTGGCGTTGTGTGCATTTGGTAATGAAAGAGGGTTGAGGTTGGTTTTCTGTGCAAAGTTGTGTTATACTCTTAAAAATTGGTTTATGAAAATTTAGAACGATACCTTAAATAATTTTTAAGGATGAGAAATTGTTTTAATTAAATTGTGTAAAGGTTTTTAGTGTGCCTCTGTTTCTAAAGAGGGGATTTTGGGTATTTTCTCGGTGTGAGGCAATGAGGTGTTTCCTTGGGTTGTTTTATATATTGCACAATGGTTTATTTAAATTGTTTGGATGGTGAAAAACTTGTTTTGGAAATGGTTTAAACAATGGAATGCATGTTTTGGAATTGGCTCCAGTTTATGTGACGATTTGAAATGGCCTTTGGAAATGGTTAAATTGTTTTTTGTGCTTTTCTTTTAATATTTTCAATGAGTTTTATGAGTTATGTAAGTGGAGAGTCGTTGGTGCAAACCCTTGATGTGTTAATTTGAAACACTTTATGGATTGTTTAAGTGTTTAATGGTTTTATTAAATTGTTTGTGTAGTGCGCTGGTCCTTACTCCGATGGTTTTGGGCCGTGAGTTTCGAGGATCCTACATGTACATGCATATGGTAAGGAATATATATATATATATATGCCCTCTTTGTAGATATTCCCTCATGGCGCGGGGAATATGTGAAATGCAGCTAAGGGTGTACATAGAGATATGTATAAATGTATGTATGTGTATGCGCCAAGTGTCAGTTCGAGTGGTCGTGGACAAATAACGACATGTTTGAGGTAGGTCCCCTATTCCTATGCTTTTAATTTGAAATTCATAATTTCTTGATTGTTTTAAAAATCTGTTTTACACTATGCTATATACACATGCTATGGAATCTGGTTGCGGTTGCTAGAAAATATTATGCCTTGTATTGGAAAATTGAAATGTATTTCAAAGCCGTTGGTCTTAAGTGACTTTTCTTGAAAAATTGATTTCTTAAGTGGTTTTGAATTGGTAAGGTGTATTTCTAAATGTGTTTGGACTTTTGGCCGGTTGCTTGTAAAAAGTGTTCCCTTTATGTAATTATGCTCGTTTGGCATCTTAAGAATGTTTTATGAAAAAGAAAAACCTCTCTTGAGGCACGCCCCCTTAGTTTTAGAAAAGAAAAATGTTTTTTTAAGTTGAATGTGTTATCATGTGCCTAATTTGATGCTTATGCATTGTGTGACATGAAAGAGGGGGAATGCGCTCAAGGATAGAGAGTGGTGGTGAGATGCTGAATGAGTTCTAGAAAAAGAGAGTGTTATGTACCTATATGTTTGCTTGATAATGAAAACTCACCACCACATGAAATAGAGCACAATGGGAAACCCGGGTATCTAGGTGGGTGACCGGGACTAGTATGCTAGATGAAACGGCAGGGGTTTGTCTCGGTTTGTCTAGCATGATTGACGCAACAACACTAACTAAACATATGAATTTATAAGGGTCGTGGTCTTCTAAGACATGTTTTCTGAGGGTCGTGGCCTTCTAAGCCATGTTTTCTGAGGGTCGTGGTATTCTAAGCCACGTTTCACTGAGGTACGAGGTCTTTAGGTTCCCACTTTTCTAGCTGCCTATAGGGATTACCCATAGTTCTCATTTGTGTCATGCTGCTTATGAAGTAACTTTCTTTTCAGTTGTTTCATACCTGGTGTCTTGTTTGTAAAAAAAAACATTTTATTCCAAATTGGTTTCTTTTAATTTTGAAACGATAATGCATGCTTGGAACCTATTTTGAAAATGTAGTAAGAGTGAAATGCTTTATTTGAAAATTCAAACTCATTACTTTAATTTGAAAAGAAGGGAAAACATTATTTTATTATATCTTATTTTCAAACTGGCATAGTTGGATTTCTTAATAAAGGCGGAGGCATAGGACGTGGTTATTTTTGGATTTCCTACTGAGCATCTCAGTGCTCATGCCTACTTTACTTTTCAGTTTCAGGTTTCAGTCTTGGATCGCTTTTGGGAGCGAGTGTGGTTGTCGTACCATGGTGATCCACGGGGTCACCTGAGGTATGTTACGTTTCTTTGTTTATTCCTTTTTTTGCTGCCACGTTGTTCAGTTTATTTTCCTTTATTTATCTGCTTGTTCAGTTTATGTTTATTTATCTTTTTCATGGGCCAAACCGTTCCCAACTGGTTTTTTTTGATCCCCGAAACTAGTTTCCAGCCCTTGGGGATCGGGAACGCCATTCGGGACATGTCGCGGACCAGGTCGGGCGTTGGGTCAGATGACGACTCGGCCTGGTTCGTGACAAAATGGTATCAGAGGCGGCCGTTGTTATTTGGGGTGTCAAGTAGCTTAGTGATTAGGTGTGTCGGGACTCGAGAGGTAGGTGCAGGAAGGACGTCATGAACCCTTACCCGTCTCGAGACTCAAGTTACCAAGGGTAGTATGGGATTTGAGTTTTTCTTTTTCTTGGTCTGTGTGGATGAGGGACGACAAGGGAAGTGACCCAGTGTTACTCGACAAGCCTGCATGGAGTAGCGACCCATGTATAGCCCAAGTTCACGGTTCAAGATACTTCCTGTGGTGGATGCCCGCTCGGAGCATGGTCTGCTAAGCCATGTTACCGGGTTGGCATAGCCACTAGTCCCTTATTTTTGGAAATTTTGATGTGAGTTATGTTTGACCTTCATTTTGGTCGGTGTGAGTAGATCTCAAAAATGAAAATGGATTTTTGTAAAGGTGTTTTCAAAAGGGAATATGGTTGTTGGAGTGGAAAAATGGTTTCAAAAATGGAAAACTTTTTGGAATTTTGAAATGTGTTTCTTTACTGATAAGTGACTTTCTAAAATTGGTTGGGAATTTCTGCTTGTTCTTAATGGTCTGTTTTGGAAATGAGAAGTGTCTTGAATTGACCCTTGGTATTCCTATGAGTGATCACATACATTGAGGTGCGCATGTGGAAAGTGGGGAAATTGGTGATGTGAGTGGATGGGTGCGTGAGCTATCACTGGATATGTATGTGTGAGACTTCATGGGATATCAATGGTGGATATTTAAGTGGTTTTGGTTGCTGAAAAATGGTTTTCAAAAAGGGTTTTTCAGATGTTTAGAAAAGTGAGTGAGAAATTGTTTAGAGTTCTCTTTTTGAGTCGGGTATTCTTTTTGTGGGTTCTTGGTTTTGACATATTGAATTGTGGTTGAAATAGTGATTTGAGTTTGAGCTTTCGTTTGTGATTGAGGTGTGGAATTTTGATTTATGATGAGTTTTGATTCGGATTTGTGCCTCTTGTTTTTGAGTATGCTGCCCAGAAAAGTCCCAGAAGTTTCTAGTGAGCCTCTTATAGTTGTTGGTTCTACCCAGACTCTTAGCGGGGTGGTGGAATTGAATTCTTTTCGGTTTTTGTTCATATCCCATGGTGATCATGATCTATAAAAGGTAGCAAACTGGATTGGTGAAGTCATTGGTGTTTTCAGGTTATTGGGAACTCCTAAAGCTAAGAGATTCTATGTTGGTTCAGGTCTGTTTGAAGGTGAAACTTGGGATTGGTGGAGGAGATAATCCCAGCATCGTTGCATGATGGTATGTCTTGGAAGGTGTTTAGGACCACTCTCGTTTGATGGTTTATATTTGTGGAAGTGAAGGTAAGGGAAGCGGCAAGGCTCGTGAGTGTCCATCAAGGCCAACGAATAGTGAAGGCCTATGTTGGGAATCTCAAGATGTTGGTTTCCTTTTCTCCAAATATAACATCGCGGAATCAGTTAAAGTTTCTCTTGTGTGGGGTCTCCGTATATTGTTCAAGGACCAGTTTCCTTTGGTGTTTGGGGATAGTTGCCCATTCTGTGAGAGCGAGCCGGAGGAACCCATCTCAGGAAAGTTTTCTCATCAATTCCATATTCTATTAGTCAGGCCACTCTCTTGTTCGCTTCTTTTGTGGCCGGTTTGGGTACTTTAAGTCACCTCATCGTCATACATTGAAGACTTGCTGTTGGTGTGGCTGTTTGGGGAACTTAGAGAGGTTCTACTAGCGGTATCGTCAGAAAGAGTCTCGACTGACAGATGTTAGCTCCTGACTGTGGGGCAGTAGATGCTTCAAGACATCAGAGCTCCAGCCACAGGTCTCGGAGTGAAGCCTTTCACACAGTCAGGAATCTTTGGGTGTGGGTCACACTGGTCTAACTTTTGTCTCTAGTGCTAAAATGGGGACGGTTTAAATTTCACGGTTCAAGCTTCCTCATCTTTGAAGGTTCTATTTTTTCTGTAAGAGGCGCAAAGGTCTCTTTTTCTCGTTGTGGTCTTTGTTCCTTGAATAACCCACTATGGTTGTAAAAAGGCAGGGTGATCTTGTTTTCATGTAATTCTAGTAGTTGCACCTCCTTAAGTGTGACCCATTTTGTTTTAGTACATGCTCGTTTTGGAGATGCTCCCCTCTTGTGGAAATGATGAGTCATGGTTAAGTTTTTCTTTTGGTAGAATTCTTCTGTGGGTTTTCTCATGTCGCAGTGGTTTCTGGTTTGGGTTGGAAGTTCTCATGTCGGTTTATACTGGTTGGTTTAAGATAGTCGGTTCTTAAATGGTGGGGAGACTCACCATGAATCTTGTCATGCCTTTTTCGAGTTTTGGTCTGTGTGGCGGTTCCCTCTTGGATCAAGTTAGAAGTTCCAGAGTTAGTTCATGCTAAGAGTCTCAATGTCGGTTGTGCTAGTCGGGTTTTTGTGGTGGGGAGAACCCTCCTCGTTTCCTGATGGTTCTTCTCTTTTTAGTTTCCCTCAGAGTTGGTTGGGTGTGACTGGTGGAGTGAAAACTCACACCGAGTTCGTGTTTTTGTGGGTCTAGTCCCGTTTCTAACTCGAGTTTGATTCCTCGTTCGGTTGGGAGACTTTCTGGGGGTAGAAAGTTTTTATGGTGGGGAGAATTGTCACACCCCGACCTGATGCTTTATTTCATTTTAATTATTTTGGGTCTCGTTTTTGAACTATGTTTTGTATCGGTTTTAAATTAAAATAAAATCTCGTTTTTATACGAACGTTCGAGCGTATGCGCGCCCCTGCACAGTTCCTAATTTTTGTTAAGGGATTGTTTGTTATCGAATGTGTTGTTTTTGAGACACGCAACTATGCGCGCGACCCCGCGCGTGAGACCGTGCGCAGTGTCCGCTCTCAGTTAATAATTTTATTATTATTATTTTAGTTAATATTTTAATTAGGCTTAGAATATTAAATTATTGACATATTTATAAAATTGTTAGTAATAATAATAATAATAATAATAATAATAATATTATTATTATTATCATTATTATCCTTTTTGTTAATGGTTTTATTAAGTTATTTGTTGAATGATTTAGATTATTATTTTAATTGGTATTTTATTAAGTTATCTTTTTTTATTATAATTATGATTCATTAATATTATTAGATATTATTAGGATTTCTTTTTATTTATTTTTTTTTATTTTTATTTATTTTGTTTATTTATTTACTTTTTTTTTCTTTGTGTTAGGGTTTCACCCCCCCCATTTCGGTGCCTCCATTTTTTTTCTTTTCCCCTGGTTACATCGCGCCTCCCCCCCTAGCAGCCGTCGCCCTCTTACCCCCTGCCTCCCTTCCGGCGGACAGCTCGGACCAACCTCCCTCCTTCACCGGTGATCACCAATCAGCCAATATCCCCTCCCCCGGTTGTGCGACCCAGCCACCGTCGGACCTGCAGCCAGCCGAGACCTCACCCTTGCCGCACTCGGATCCCCTTCGTCCTCCCTCCCTCTCGCGGCCTGCCTTCGGCGAGCCACCACCGGCAAGCGACAACCGGTGCACCCCATGACCAGCGGCCTTCCCTTCCTGCTCACGCGCACCCCGTGACCGGCGACCCCCCTTGCTCACGAGACACCCTCCCCTCACGCGACTCCACAGGCACACAACACCTCCGGCCAGACTCCCCTTGCACGCGTGACCCCAGCACAGAACCCTCTTTGTCGCACTCAACAAACTTCCAACAATTCCTTCCGCAGGTGTGTTCCACTATGACGGGTTGTTTTCTTCCTATAGTAGAGTTGCATATTGGAGTTTTATGTTTTTAGGGTCGCTATTTTGGTTTGATTGTGTTTTTTTGGTCCCAATGCTTAAATTAGGGTTAATTTGTGGTTTCTTGTAGTGCTATTGACACGCGATCAAAATTTTGCGTCGGTATTCAAGGTTTCAACACCGATGGTAAGTGTCTCCGCATATAAGTTTTGTTTGATCAATTAATTTTCCTGTTTAATTAAGGATATTCTTTAATTAATTTTTTTAGTGCGAATTGTGTTTGTTGATGAATTAGTTTCCATGTTTAATTAATTTTTCATGTTCCTTAATAATTTTTTTGGTGCGAAACTAGTTTTTAAAATAATTTAGTTTGCGTTTGTTTTCTTTGGCGGTGTGTTATTATGGCATGAGTGTGTTTCTGTTGAGAACTTTGTATCTAGTCAATTGATAGTGTTTTGTAAGTTGTGTAGTTAGTTTATTATTTTGTATAAATGGTAAATATTGTGTTCTTAATGTGGCGTTGTGTGCATTTGGTAATGAAAGAGGGTTGAGGTTGGGTTTCTGTGCAAAGCTGTGTTATACTCTTAAAAATTGGTTTATGAAAATTTAGAACGATAACTTAAATAAATTTTAAGGATGCGAAATTGTTTTAATTAAATTGTTTAAAGTTTTTTAGTGTGAGTTTGTTTCTAAAGAGGAGATTTTGGGTATTTTCTCGGTGTGAGGCAGTGAGGTGTTTCCTTGGGTTGTTTTATAAATTGCATAATGGTTTATTTAAATTGTTTGGATGGTGATTTTTTTTGGAAATGGTTTAAACAATGGAATGCATGTTTTAGAATTGGATCCGGTTTATGTGACGATTTGAAATGGCCTTTGGAAATGGTTAAATTTTTTTTTGTTCTTTTCTTTTAATATTTTCAATGAGTTTTATGAGTTATGTAAGTGGCGCGTCGTTGGTGCAAACCCTTGATGTGTTAATTTGAAACACTTTATGGATTGTTTAAGTGTTTAATGGTTTTATTAAATTGTTTGTGTAGTGCGCTGGTCCTTGCTACGATGGTTTTGGGACATGGGTTTTGAGGATCCTACATATACATGCATATGGTAAAGAATATATATATATATGCCCTCTTTGTACATATTCCCTCATGGCACGGGGAATATGTGCAATGCAGCTAAGGGTGTACATATAGATATGTATAAATGCATATACGCGTATGCGCCAAGTGTTGGTTCGAGTGACCGTCGACAAATAACGACATGTTTGAGGTAGGTCCCCTATGCCTATGCTTTTAATTTGAAATTCATAATTGATTGATTGTTTTAAAAATCTGTTTTACACTATGCTATATACACATGATATGGAATCTGGTTGCGGTTGCTAGAAACTATTATGCCTTGTATTGGAAAATTGAAATGTATTTCAAAGCCGTTGGTCTTAAGTGACTTTTCTTGAAAAATTGATTTCTTAAGTGGTTTTGAATTGGTAAGGTGTATTTCCAAAGGTGTTTGGACTTTTGGCCGGTTTCTTGTAAAAAGTGTTCCCTTTATGTAATTATGCTCTTTTGGTATCTTAAGAATGTTTTATGAAAAAGAAAAACCTCTCTTGAGGCATGCCCTCTTAGTTTTAGAAAAGAAAAATGTTTTTTTAAGTTGAATGTGTTATCATGTGCCTAATTTGATGCTTATGCATTGTGTGACGTGAAAGAGGGGGAATGCGCTCAAGGAGAGAGAGCGGTGGTGAGATGTTGAATGAGTTCTAGAAAAAGAGAGTGTTATGTACATATATGTTTGCTTGATAATGAAAACTCACCACCACATGAAATAGAGCACAATGGGAAACCCGAGTATCTAGGTGGGTGACCGGGACTAGTACGCTAGATGAAACGGCAGGGGTTCGTCCCGGTTTGTCTAGCAGGATTGACGCAACAACACTAACTAAACATATGAATTTCTGAGGGTCGTGGTCTTCTAAGCCATGTTTTCTGAGGGTCATGGCCTTCTAAGCCACGTTTTCTGAGGGTCGTGGTCTTCTAAGCCAAGTTTCACTGAGGTACGAGGTCTTTAGGTTCCCACTTGTTCTAGCTGCCTATAGGGATTACCCATAGTGCTCATTTGTGACATGCTGCTTGTGAAGTAACTTTCTTTTCAGTTGTTTCATACTTGGTGTCTTGTTTGTAAAAAAAACATTTTATTCCAAATTGGTTTCTTTTCATTTTGAAACGTTAATGCATGCTTGGAACCTATTTTGAAAATGTAGTAAGAGTGAAATGCTTTATTTAAAAATGCAAACTCATTACTTGAATTTGAAAAGAAGGGAAAACATTATTTTGTTATATCTTATTTTTAAACTGGCATAGTTGGATTTCTTAATAAAGGCGGAGGCATAGGACGTGGTTATTTTTGGCTTTCCAACTGAGCATCTCGGTGCTCACGCCTACTTTACTTTTCAGTTGCAGTTTTCAGTCTTGGATCACTTTTGGGAGCGAGTGTGGTTGTCATACCGTGGTGATCCACGGGGTCACCTGAGGTATGTTACGTTTCTTTGTTTATTCCTTTTTCTGCTGCCACGTTGTTCAGTTTATTTTCCTTTATTTATCTGCTTGTTCAGTTTATGTTTATTTATCTTTTTCATGGGCCAAACCATTCCCAACTGGTTTTTTTGATTCCCAGCACTAGTTTCCAGCCCGTGGGGATCGGGAACACCCTTCGGGCCATGTCGCGGACCAGGTCGGGCGTTGGGTCGGATGACGACCCGACCTGGTTCGTGACATCTTCTTAGGTTGACTCTTTTATTCCCCTTTAGCCTACGTCTATGGGTGTAGAGTTCTTTGAGAAATTTGGCATAATGTGGAATTTTCTTAACTGCATCCAACAATGGAATATTAACTTGAAAATTTTTAAATGTATCCATTATTTCTTTATCAATATCATTATCAAAATTATTCATAGATTTATAGAGTCTTTGGGGGAAAAGAAGAGGAATGTATTGTAAATTTGAATCATAGATGATAATTGTATTACCCTTTTTATTTTGTTTTTATTCATTAGAATCATTTATGTTTGGAGAATGAGTGTTTTCAGTAGTGGTACATACCTATTAGGAATAATCCTTAGAAGGATAAACTTCTTTACCACTAAAAAGTGTAAAAACACATACATTACCCTTTTCCTTTGGATTGGTAATGGGTTGGGATGGTATTTGTCTAGAACCTTGCATCTTAAGCTCACCAATGGTGTTTTCCAACTGCCCCACTTGAGTTTGTGGGTCTTGAATTGCCGACTGAGTGGTCTGATGAAATTGGAGGTTATGGGTTTCCATTTTCTTTACCATATCCTCAAGGCTTGGTTTAGATTTAGGAGGAGGAGGATGATTTTTTGAGAAGTTTATGGATAAAAAGGTTGCATAACTTGGTCTTGTTGATACCAATTCTACTTGGGGTAGCTTGAGTTTCCTCCTTGTCGATACTGGGGTTGTTCTTTCCACCTGGGGTTTGGATTTGGCCTGAATGGTTCTTGCTTGAAGGGAGGTGCTTATTGGTATGGATGCCTTGAGAACACGGCTGCACAAGAATTAGGTGAATCTTGAAGTTGTGGGTACTGGTCAGAAAAATGAGTATTATTTGAGAAAATACCACAATGTAATGGAACTAAAGAAGGGTGTGAGTTACCTTGCGCTTGAGATAATTGACTTAGAAGGGTATGAATCTCATCAAGTTTATTATCTACCTTTTGTTCTGGGGATGAATTACTTAACTCATGAACTCCTCAGGTTGGCGCAATTTCTCGTGTTCCAAATTGCTGTGCATTTTGAGCCATGTTGGATATTAAATCACGAGTAGAGGAAAGAGTTTTATCAACAAGGGATCCACCAGCTGTAGAATCAATTGTTCCATGATCCATGGGGATAATTACCTTATAAAAGTATTTAATTAGCAATTTTTTACTAATCTGGTGGTGGGGGAAACTTTAGAAAAGTCTTTTGAATCTCTCCCAATATTCATGATGGGTCTCTCCTTGTGATTGCCTAATTCCACAAATTTCTTTTCTAATTGATAAAGTTCGGGAGATAGGGAATACATTATCTAGAAAGAGTAATTTAAGGTCATTCCAGCCCCCAATTGTGGTAGGTAGATAGTATAGCCAGTCTTTGGCTACACCATCAAGGGAGAAATAGAAGTCCTAAACTTAATTAGGTCCTCAGACATATTTTGGGGTTTCATGGTAGAGCACACTATGGAAAACTATTTGAGATGTTTATGAGAGTCCTCAATAGGAAGAACATGAAATTTGTAATGTTGGTGGATGATTCCTGATCATATCTCAAAGTTGGATGCTTCCTCAGAATATTGGATGTACGCAGGTTGGTACTCCACACCCGGGGTGGTCAGTTCTTTTAAGGTTCGATTATTTGTAGACATGTTTTATTGGGTTTGATTGGGTTCAATTTTGGATTTGTTTAGGACAACTTTAGTCTCCACAAGTTTTTCCTCAATGTTACTCGATTTACCTTCTTTGGATGCCTTGATTTGTCTGTGAAGTGTCTTTTCAATTTCAGGGTCAAATTCAAGCAGTTTTTCTTTTTTTGACCGGGTCATGCAAATAAGTTGTGAAGATTGTTTGTTTTTTTATGATTGAATATGGATAAAATCACTTAAGAAGGGTGAAAGGAGAATATAATGTTATACTACAGAATTATTGGGAGAGATATGGAGAAGAAGAGATAAAGAGAGAGAGATAGAGAGAAAGAGAGAGAAAGAGGATGAACACAAAAAAACAAACAAAAATAGAAAAAAAAACAAAAATAATAAAATGGGGGTGGGGTGTTGAGAGGAGTAATAATTAATAAGTAAAATAAATAAATAAAAGGAAATAAAGAATAAAAAAGTGATTTTGGAACCCTGAAAATGGCGCCAAAATTTGATCTCATTGTTGAGCGCATTAAATTTGTTGTTTAATTTTGACTAGAATTTCCGCAGTATAGCAGCAACCCAAGGTTGCCTCTGAACAGAGCCTTAGATCATTAGTTGAAAAAGTGGGTTTTGATTATGAATATATAAGGGGAATGGTATTTAACAAAACTTTGGGTTTTATTATTAACTATTACAATAGAAAAACTAAAGTGATAAATCAAGGTAGAAATGAACAAGATTAATTAAACGTGATCAACCTAGGGGAGTATCGTGATGCTTATCCTTCATCGCTTCAAGAGAAAGGGAATATATCTTTTAATCCCAGATTTTTAACACCTATTAACATAATTTTACTGATTTTATACTAGGATACCTAATAGGGTTCAGTCGAAAACACACAATGATTCACCAGACACCGCCGATGATTGGGTGATTTGTGTTCGACTTCATCAACAAAACTCAGCAAGGAAACACACAAAGAACTCGATGTGATCTCCAGGTTTTTATGTTATTTATTTGTGATACCATGAAATAAATTTACATGGAATTTATAGTGCATATGTGAGTTCAATTGACCAATATGAACCACACAAACACCACAATTGAATGAAGGAAGAAAAAGTGGTGAATGGTGTGTGAAACATCACAAAAATGGGTACCACCAAACATGATCATATGAGTTGATCATGACATAACAATACATAAATCAATAAAAAAAGAATAGAGGATGAATAAAAACATCATAAAAACCTGGAATTAAAAATATCATTCAAATATTACAAACATGAATCTTGGGATTTACATCACATTCCTCCCCGGGTGATCACAAGGGGTTTTGAAACCCATGGGAGGGGATGAAGAAGAAGATGTTGAAGTAGAAATTAACATAGTCTCTATAAATTATAGGGATTTTGAGAAGAATAATTGGGTACTCCAAAATGGCAAAACCTTGCCTCCTAGACGAACTTCTAAATGAGGTGCCCAAGGTGTTCTTTTATAGGAAAATTGGAAGGTGGTTTTGAGCACACAGATTGTGTAAAACCACTTGGATCATAGTTTTTGGCCACTATACAGTCTAATCTACCTTTTTAAAAAACTATAAAGGTGTATCCCCACATTAGATATATATCCACCGAATTTTGGGCATCATTTGGACAAGTGGATCCTAAGATATTGATAAAATACAGAACACCTCTTTTGACTTGTGCAGATTTGATTCCCTAGACAGATTAGGACAGATGGGAATTTTAGAGGCCACATGAGGCTTTGGTTCCTTCATATGAAATGTATCCCATTAAATTTTTGACTAGATAAAAAAATTTCATCACATTTGAATCCACTTTTTAGTAGAAATATGCGTATTAGTCCACTAGTGTTCTTGGATCTTGTGCAGATTGACCCATTTTTCTTGGACTTCATCATGGGTCCTCCCAATCACCTCCACCTATATCAAAAACATCAAAACAAGTAAAATATACTTTTGTTAAAGTGACAATAATTAAATTATAGAACCAAACATGAATTAAAACTTCTTATTAAATTTGTAATTTTCAATAAAAAATCAGTTTAATACATTGGTATAAGGGTGAAATAAAACAGCGAATCATGGTACGATCACACCCCCACACCTAAAAATTTTCACTCCTAAGAAAATTATAATATCCTAATAATGTATCCTTCCTAAATAAAAAGTTTTAAACATCCAAGATTCTTTCGAAAATAAATTCATCATGTGAATCAATTTTCCTATCATTTTTCTTTTCTCACATTCAAATTTGTTCAACTTCATTTGTCCACCCATGCAACATGTCGCAACCTACCTCAGCTAAATATTTTCCATCTTCACTCAAGGAATATATGAAAGTGGATTTATGATCTTTTCCCAGAGTTCATGTGATCTTACCATATGCTTTCTAAGATTCCCATTTCTCTACCGGCAGAAACTAGTGTGCTACTCAAGAGGACTTCCAACAAGTTGTTCTGAGGTTCAAGGGTTGGCAGGATTTAATGTTTAAAAATATGAGGCATAAGAGGAGTGTTTAATCTCTTATTTAAAAAACATGTCAAAATTAATCAAGTGTTCACAATTAATGTAATCACTCAACCCCTCACAAAGTGTATCACCTCCAACTCATTCTCCCCATTGTCTATTTTTGTGGTCACAACCAAGAAGTGAATAATAATGAGTAAACATCCTTTTTCCCTATTTTTTTCAATTTACATAACTATTTTTTTAATTTATAGTTTTTATTGGAGATAAATAGGGAAACATGTTTAAAGCAATGATGTAATATGTCTTTTGAAGCCATTGCCCAAGGAAAATGTAGGCACCCTTTATATCAACCCATAACAATGATTCTCTTCCTATAATTCCCATGGAAACACCCTATCTCCCATACTTTATGAAAATAAAACAATAATATACACAAGATATGGGTAGTTAGGGATATATTAGCATGTAATGTGGCTACTTAACATGCATTTCATGGTCAATATGTCTTAAGAAGGATAAAATGTCAAGGTGGAAAAAATAGAGGTCAATTGTACAAAGGGCTTTTGAATAAATGATTGCATCTATCATGAATGTAGAATACTTTATTATAGATTTAAATAGAATCAAGGAAAGTTCAAGTTTCTCTATATGACCCGAGACTCTCATGAAAGTGATTAAAAGGAATAATATGCAATAAAGGTATTAAAATATCTCTCAGGTAAGGGATTAAAATATTGGTCAGTACTAATGAGGCATGGGTTTCAAAAATATATTAAACACATAAAAATGATTTGAAAATAAAAATTCTAGATTCCATATCAATAGTCATTTGAAAAACATTTTTCCAAAAAACAATGGAATTTTCCACACAATCATCTCAAGCATGAAAAATGATTTTGGATATTCTTTTTAAGATCAATTTTTATCTAAAAACACAAAATAAAGATATCAAAAATGAAAACACATTTTTATTTTTTTATTTTTTTTAATCCTAACTATGACATGTCACCCTCCCCCACACCTAAAAGTTACATTTTCCTCAATGAAATTATTTTAAATAAACAAACAATAAATAAAGTAAGGGAGAAGGGAAAACCTGCTAAGTGGTGTCATATATGGCATCTATGAGTTGGATTTCCTCCAAGAGATGCTTTGGAAAATCCTCATAGAAGAGTTTGTGCCTCTTCCCATTGATAGTAATCCTCTTTCCACTCTTCTCATAAAAAACCTATATATCACCAAAAGGGTAAACATCAATAAAAACATAAGGATCGAACCATCAGGAATAAATCTTACCTGGGTGGAGCTTTAGCCTACAATTGTACATGAGGACCTTCTCACCAATATGGAACTTTTTCTGATGAATCATGCTATCATGGATAGACTTTGTCTTCTCATTATAGATCTGAGAGTTCTCATATTCATCACGTTGAATTTCTTCCAACTCTTGAATCTGCAGCTTCCTATACTCACCTGCTCATGAAAGATTCATATTAAATTGTTTAACATCTCAATATGCATGGTGTTATACCTCCACCTGGATGTGACAAGACTTGCCAAACATAATTTTGTATGGTGACATTCTGATTGGGGTTTTAAAAGATTTATGGTATGACCAAAGTGCATCATCCAAGCGCAAACTCCAATCTTTCCTGTTGGGTTGTACTATTTTTTCCAAGATTCTCTTAACTTCCTGATTTGAGATTTTTGATTGTCCGTTAGTTTTGGGGTGATATGATGTATAGACTTTATGAACAACCCCATAATTACAAAGAAATTTTTTCATGTTGTGATTGAAAAAATGTGAACCCTGATCACTAATTATGAATATAAGCAAACCAAACCTCCTGAAAATTTGGTACCTCACAAAATCAACAACCACTGGAGAGTCATTAGTCATGGTGGCCTTTTATTCTTCCCATTTAGATACATAATCAACAACAAATAAGATGTAAAAATATCCAAATGAATTTGGAAGAGGCCCCATGAAGTATATGCCCCATGCATTGAAGATCTCACAACATAACATGGGTTATTGGGGGCATTTCATTCCTCTTGGAGATATTCCATGTGAATTGACAATGTCTACATGAATTTCAAAATCTATGGGCATCCTTATAAAAAGTTGGCCAATAATGTCTTGAGTCAAGGACCTTTAAGCTGTACATTGGGAGCCAAATTGGCCCCCATAGGCCAAAGTGTGACCGAAGGTCAAAACAGAGGTAAACTCATGGTCAGGGACACACCAATGAACTACTTGGTCACCAAAAATTCTCCACAAATATGGGTCATCCTAAATGTACCACCAAGAATCATTCTTAAGTATCTAGGATTGTGAAGTGATGAAATCAGTGGGAACCTTAGATGTTGTTAAAAAATTCACAATGTCCGCATACCAGGGGGTAAGGTCCATAACATCACAAAGGTTCTTATGAGGGAAGAATTCTCCAATGGGGAGGGGTGAGTCAACCTGATGGTCCAATGGTGGGGAAATACTACTAATGTGTTCAGGTACCAAATTTTCCACTCCTCTCTTATCTCTAATCTCAAGGTCAAACTTCTTTAGGGGGAGTATCCAATGAATGAGACGGGGTTTTTCTTCAGGTTTCTTTAGGAGAAAACAAAGGGAATCATGATTAGAAAAAACAATTATTTTTGACCCGATAAGATATGAATAAAATTTTTATAAGGAAAAAACAATAGAAAGAAGTTATTTTTTAGTGGTTGTGTAGTTTTCCTAGGTAGGGTCAAGGGTACGTGAGGCATACAGAATTACATGAGGAGCTTTCTCAACCCTTTGTGATAAAACTACCCCAACTGCAAAGTTAGAGGCATCACACATAAGATCAAAGGGGAGGTCCCAACATGTTGGTTGGATGACGGGAGATGATGTGGGACTCCTTTTTAGAGAATTGAAATCATCCTCACAATTTTTATCAAACACAAACTCATAATCCTTTTGTAAAAACCAGGAAAAGGGAAGTGCAATCTTACTCAAGTCTTTAATGAATCGGCAATAAAAACCAGCATAACCCAAGAAATATCACACCTAACACACACATTTGGGATATTTAATGGTTGAAATTAATTCAATTTTTTATTTATCCACTTGAATTACCTCTTTTTAAATAACATGACCAAGAACAATCCCCCACTCAACCATGAAATGAAATTTCTCGTAATTTAATACAAGATATTTTTCTCTGCAACGACAGAGGATAGAACCTAGGTGAGAAAAAAGATCATCAAATTAAGTTCCATAAACTATGAAATCATCCATAAAAATTTCCATGCAATTACCTAGGTACTCTAAAAATATAGTCAACATACAACACTGAAAAGTACCTAGAGCATTAGAAAGTGAAAAAGGCATACTTCTATATGAAAATGTTCCAAATGGACAGGTAAATGTTGCCTTTTATTTATCCTTAGGGGCTATATAGATTTGAAAACAACCTGAAGATCCATCAAGGAAAAAATAATGGGACTTACTATCTAATCGTTCTATCATTTGGTCAATAAAAGTTAGAGGAAAGTGGTCCTTCCATGTGGCTTGATTCAGTCGACGGTAGTCAATACAGACTCGCCAACTGTTTTGCACATGTTTTGGAACTAATTCATTCCTTTCATTTGACACAACTATTATTACTATTTTTAGGCACAATTTTCCCCGAGATAACCCATTTACTATCAGATATAAGATAAATGATCCCCACAATAAGTAATTTACTGACTTCCAATTTTACCACTTCTAGGAGAGTGGGATTCAACTGGCATTGAGATTATCTTATAGGCTTAGCCTCATCATAAAAAAGTATATGGTGTATACAAATAGATGGGATAATCCTAGGAATATCATCCAATGTCTATCCTATTGCATTTTTACACTCTCTCAAAAGTTTGAGCAGTTTTGATTCCTATTGTTGAGAGAGGTTATTGGAAATAATGATGGGATGTTGGTCAATACACTCAAGATATGAATATTTTAAATTAGATGAAAGTGGTTTTAAATCCAAAACCGTGGGTTCTTTGACCGAGGGAGGGGATTTAGGGGGAGTGAGGTCTATTAAAATTTCTATCTGCTTATGTTTATTCTATAATGACAAAGAATCTATTGAAATGAGATTTTTAGAATCATCGACGGTCATGGGAACCTCAGAATGAACACACTCGTCAATTAAAGCACAAAATTTACACTTTTCAGAACCCACACAACACTCAAAACATGAATCAAAACTCAAATCATCTAAGGGTGAAGAAAATGAAAATGAATCAGAGTATGGGTTGAGGTGAGAATTGTGTGTGCGCGCATCATTTGAGAGAACATCCATCAAATAGACAGGAAGAGTGGAGTTCTCTTCAACAGGGTGTTTTATAGCCTCAAGGATGTTAAAACTTACTGTTTCTCCCCCAAAATCCATGGACAGAGTACCATTGTGTACTTTGATGATTTTATTTGCTGTTTTGAGGAATTAACTCCCAAGTATGAGAGGGAATGTCCTTAGGTTCAGGTATATTACATCTCAAGAATGTATAAATCAGCGGGGAAGATGAGATTCTTCACTCTTACAAGGACATCCTCAATCACTCATGTTGGATGCGTAGTACTCCAGTTTGCAAGTTTCACAACAATTCTTGTAGGTTGAAGCTCTCCAATCTATAGAGAAGTATAAATGGAGTGAGGAATTAGATTAATGGAAGCACATAAATCTAGCATAACATTAGAAAATAAGGTCTCCCCTATGGTACAAGGTATCGTGAATGTGCCTGGATCCTTGAATTTAGCTGGCATTACTGGTTGAATCAAGGCTGAAACATTTCTTCCAAGGTTGACTCTTTCATTCCGCTTTAGCCTACGTTTATGGGTGCAATGATCTTTGAGAAATTTGGCATAATTTGGAATTTTCTTAACTGCATCCAACAATGGAATATTAACTTGAAATTTTTTAAATGTATCCATTATTTATTTATCAATATCATTATCAAAATTATTATTATATTTAGATATTCTTTGGGGGAAAGGAAGAGGAATAGATTGTTCATTTGAATCATCAATGATAATTTTATTACATTTTTTTTTGTTTTTCTTTACTAGAGTCTTTTATGTTTGCAGAAAGAGTGTTTTCATTAGCAGTACATACTTATTGGGAAGAATCCTTAGAAGGAGAAACTTTTTTTACCACTATAAAGTGTAACAATACATACATTACCCTTGCTCTTAAAATAGGAAATGGGTTGGGATAGTAGTTTTCCAGAACCATGCATCTTAAGCTCACTGATGGTGTTTTCCAACTGCCCCACTCGAGTTCGTAGGTCTTGAATTTCCGATTGTGTGGTTAGTTGGAATTTGAGGCTTTGGGTTGCCATTTTCTTCACCATATCCCCGAGGATTGGTTCATATTTGGGATGAGGAGGATGATTGTTTTGAGAAGTTGAAGGATAAGAAGGTTTCATACCTTGTCCTTGTCGATACCAATTTTTCTTGGGGTAGCTTGTGTTTTCTCCTTGTAGGTATTGGGGTTGTGCTTGCCACCTGGGTTTTGGATTTCACCTGAATGGTTCTTGCTTTAAGGGAGGTGCTTGTTGGTATAGACGCCCTGGGAACACAGATGCACAAGACTCTGGTGAATCATGAAGTTGTGGGAACTGGTTAGAAAAATGAGTATTATCAAAGAAAATACCACAATGTAATGGAACTGAATAATTGTGTGAGTTACCTTGTACTTGAGCTAATTGCCTTAGAATGGTATGAATCTCATCATGTTTATTATCTACCTTTTGTTCTAGGGCTGAATGAATTACCTCATGAACTCTTCAGGTTGGTGTAATTTCTCGTGTACCAAATTTTTGTGCATTTTGAGCCATGTTGGTTATTAATTCATGAGTGGCAGAAGGAGTTTTATCAAAAAAGGAACCACCAGCTGCAACATCAATCATTCCATGATCCATGGGGATAAGTCCCTCATAGAAGTATTGAATTATCAATTTTTCACTAATCTGGTGGTGTGGGAAACTTGAGAAAATTATTTTGAATCTCTTCTAATATTCATAAATGGTATCTTCTTGTGATTGGATAATTCCACAGATTTCTTTTCTAATTGATTCAGTTTGGGAGGCAGGGAATAACTTCTCTAGAAAGAGTCGTTTAAGGTCATTCCAACCCCCAATTGTGGTAGGTATATAGTATATTCAGTCTTTGGATACACCATCAAGGGAGAAAGGGAAGTCCCTAAATGTATTAGGTCCTCAAACACATTTCAGGGTTTCATGGTGGAGCACACTATGTGAAAATATTTGAGATGTTTATGAGATTCATCACTAGGAAGACCATAGAATTGGGGAAGTAGGTGGATGAGGCCTGATCTCAACTCAAAGTTGGCTTCTTCCTCAGGATATTGTATGTACGCAAGTTAGTACTCCACATCTGGGGTGGTCAGTTCTTTTATGGTTCGATTATTTAAAGCCATGTTTTCTTGGGTTTTATTGGGTTCAATTTTGGATTGGTTTTGGAACACTTGATGTTCCACAAGGGGTTCCTCAGTGTTACTCGATTGAACTTCTTTGGATTCCTTGATTTGTGTGTGAAGTGTATTTTCAATTTCAGGGTTAAATTCAAGCAGTTTTTCTTTTTCTGACCGTGTCATTCAAATAAGTTGTGATGTTTTTTTTTGTTTGTTTATGACAGAATATGGATAAAATCACTTAATAAGGGTGAAAGTAGAATATAATGTTATACTATATAATTATATAGAGAGATATGGATAATAATAGAGAGAGAGAGAGAAATAGAGAGAGAGGAAGAACCCACAAAAAAACAAAAATAGAAAAAAAAAACAAAAACAATAAAATTGGTCTGGGGTTTTGAAAGGAGTTATAATTAAGAAGTAAAATAAATAAATAAAAGGAAATAAAGAAGAAAAAAGCGATCTTGGATCCCCAAAAATGGCACCAAAATTTGACCGTGTTGTATAACACATCAAATTAGTTGTTTAATTTTGACTAGAATTTCTGCAGTATAGAAGGAACCCTAGGTCGTCTCTCGACGGTGCCTTATATCATTAGTTGAGAAATAGGGTTTTGATTATGAATATTGAAGGGGAATGAGATTTAAATATGATCATCCCAAGGGAGTATCATGATGCTCATCCTTTGTTGCTTCAAGAGAAAGGGTATAAATATTTTAATACCTAATTTGAAACACCTATTACCATAATTTTACTGATTTTATACTAGGATACCTCCTATGGTTTATTAGAAAACACACAATGATTAACCGGACACCGTCGATGATTAGGTGATTTGTGTTCGACTTCATAACCGAAACTCACCAAGGAAACACATGAAGAACTCGATGTGATGTCCAATTTTGTATGCTATTTCTTTGTGATACCATGAAATAAATGTACATGGACTTGACAGTGCATATGTGAGTTCAATTGACCAATATGAACCACAAAAACACCATAATTGAATGAGGTAAGAAGAAGTGGTTAACGGTGTGTGAAACATCACATGAATGGGTACCCCCTAACATGATCATATGAGTTGAGAATGAAATACAAATACATAAATCAATAAAAAAAGAATATAGGATGATGAAAAACAACATAACAACCTGGAATTAAAAAGTTCATTTAAATATTACAAACATGAAGCTTTGGATTTACATCACGTTCCGCCCCGTCTGATCACAAGGGGTTTAGAAACCCATGGGAGGGAAGGAAGAAGAAGACGTTGAAGTAGAACTTACCATATCCTCTAGAACTTATAGGGATGTTGAGAAGACTCCTTGGGGACTCCAAAATGGCAGAACCTTTCCTTATGGCCGAACTCCTAAATGAGGTTCCCAAGGTGTTCTTTTATAAGCAAATTGGAAGGTGGTTTTGAGTACACAGATTGTGTAAAACCACTTGGCTCATAGTTTTCGGCCACTAGACAGTAGAATATATCTTTGAACAAAACTAGAATGTTTTATACCCACATCACATCTATCTTCATAGAATGTTTTGAATAATTTGGACAAGTGGATATGGAGATATTGATAAAATATAGAACACTTCTTTTGACTTGTGCAGATTTGATTCCCTGGACAGATCAGTTCGGATGAGAATTTTAGAGGCTGAATGGGGCTTGGGTTCCTTCATATGAAATGTATCCCATTAAAATTTTGGACCATCCCAAGAAATTTAAGCCTAGTTATATGTAAGATTTATTAGAAATGTGTGGACTAGTCCACTGATGTTCTTGGATCATGTGCAGATTGGCCCATTTTTCTTGGACTTCATCATGGGCCCTCCAAATCATCTCCACCTATAACAAAAACATCAAAACAAGTAAAATACCCCTTTTTAAAGTGATAATAATTAAATTATAGAACCAAAAATGAAGTAAAAATTGTTATTAAATTTGGAATTTTCAATACAAATTCAGTTTAACACATTGGTATAAGGGTGAAATAAAACAGTGAATCATGGTACAATCAGATACTGAGAAATCTTCTGAAAAAAATTCAGGTACCATAATCATTTTTTACAAGAATTAGTTCCTGTGACTCCGGGAAAGAAAATATTAATTACAGAACCTGAAGAAGAAGAAGAATAAATTGTTCAAGAAGAAGAAGTGGAAGAAAGGGAATAGGAAGAAGGATATGACACTGATGATGTGATAATGAAAGTTGAAGAATATCATGAGAAGGAAGATCCTTTTGAAAAGTTTTCAATCCAGACATCCTAGGATGAATCTACAAAAACTTCTTCCATAGTAAAAGAATATGATGTTCAGGAAGAAGTTAATAAACAATTTGATGATGAAATCTTCAATCATGATCTTGTTCAACCATATGATCTTAAGGCAGATGTTGGGAAGGAAAAGGTTGATGAAGATATAATTGTTCAAGTATCAGATAGTGAACATGAATCCCAATCTGCAAAGACCATTTCTAGAGTTGATAAAGGAAAATAGGTGATAGTTTATAGACCTAAGAAATATGTGGTAGCAAGAAATCATGTTGGTGGTTCATAAAAAACAATGGCTATTGAGATAGAGAAATAATCCTCACCAATGAGGGAATCTGATTAGGAATCGTCCTCCATGGGTCAGGACTTTGTGGTTCAATCATTGAAGAAATTAGTTGACACTATCCCTTGGTTACATAGTATTGAATTATGGTGTCAGATACTTCAACATTCATTCAATCAGAAATCATATTTTGTTAGCATGCTTATGGAGAAATTCATCAAAATTGAGGCTGACTTCAAAAATTTATATATTGATTATGATGCTCACAAAAGGTCTTGTAAGGAAATTACTATGTGGTCCAAGAATATGATTGAAGATCTAATAATTCTTGATGAATTTCAAGATTTTTCCAAGGATTCCTTTGATAGAGTAGACGTAAGGATGAAGGATCTTATGAAAAGTTGTTCAGAAAATATGAACCTAGAACAAGAACCCTAGAAGAAATAAGTAAAAGATCTGAATGAGAATCTCAATTTAGTTAATTTGAATTTAAAGAGGGAAATATATATTAGAATAGAGTTTGAGGAAATTTTTTGTAAGCAAGAATAGATTTTCAAGTCTCAGGAAAAAATCCTAAAGTCTCAGGATGAAAAGATCAAAGCTCTGGAGAATAAAAATGAAGATTAAAAATAGTTGGTCCATAGCTTTGAAGAATATCATAATGAGCTTAAGAAGCTGAAGACCATTGTGAAAAAGTTCATGCTTAAGGAAAAAGAAGGATGGTTTTTTTAAACCTGATCTTTTGTTGTAATTTCCTTGAATCAATATTTTCTATCTTAATGAAAATCCTTGTTGTGCTTCATTTGGTTGTTGTATGTAGTTCTAATATTTCATATACCACATATTTTTTTCTTCTATTTATTTATTTTTTAAAATAAAAAGGGGGAGAAAGTAATGATAAAAAATAATACTAAGTAAATAAGAGAATTCCCTAAGTAAGGGGGAGTCTATCTAAGGTGGAGTTTACTCAAAGAATATTTCCTTATATAAGAAAAAGAAAAATATCTTTATGGAAGTCAAGAATAATATCCTTATGGATTTCAAAACCTATGAGGGAGTTAGTTGTATTCACCATGATTCATAATTAAAGGGTGATAAGTTTTTATTTTAAGATTATAAAGTAAAATTCTTAGTGCTAATATTCTTTTTTTCATAAGGTTTTTTGTGATTTCCAAAAAGGGGGAGATTGTTGAGTTAATAAGGTTTCCTTACAACTTTTACAGTCTTCTATGTTTTGAAAATCACAAAAACTTTATTTTAAGGCCAATTATTTGTTCCCAAAATATTAGTTTCATAAGGAAAATTTTCTTTTCGCTAAGGAAATTTTTATCATCACCTTTGTTTTAATTGTTTCATTTTATAATCTCTCTAAATCAAACTTATTTTATTACTAAGTTTAAAATTCAGATTATTATGTAAATACTTGGAATATTATAATTCCTTGGATATAGAGTGTTCTGTTTTCAGATTCTAAATTCTTTGAAATTCAGAATCTGAATTATCTGAAATTCAGCATCTGAATTCTCTGAAAATCAGATTCCGAATTCTCTAAAATTTAGACTCTGAATTCTCTGAAATTCAGATTACGAATTCTCTGAAATTCAGACTCTGAAATATCTGAAAATTCAGATTCCTAATTCTCTGAAATTCCGACTTTGAATTCTCTAAAATTCAGATTCTGAATTCTCCGAAATTCAGACTCTAAATTCTCTAAAAACCATATTCTGAATTCTTTGAAATTCAGATTCCGAATTATCTAAAATCCAGACACTGAATTCTATGAAATTTGGATTAAAAATTCACTAAAATTTAGACTCTGAATTATTAGAAATTCAAACTTCGAATTATTCAGAATTTAGACTCCAAATTCCAAAGAATCCAGACTCCAAATTCTTCATAATTCCAAATTCAAATTCCTCATAATTCCGACTCCAAATTCCTCAGAATTCAGACTCTCAATTCCTCAGAATTTAGACTCCAAATTCCTCAAAATTCAGACTCAAAATTCCTCAAAATTCAGATTTTGAATTCATTGGGATTCAGAATCCAGAATCTATAGAATTTAGATTATGAATTCTTTGAAAAATAGAATTTTAATATTTATGTCTTATAGACTCTAAATGTTTATTTGGTTATAATTTGAATTATATTTATCCTTAGAATCTAAAAAATAGTTTTGTTTAATTAATTTATTTTTTCATACACATACTATAAAATGATGTCATGTAATATGTTTCTAAGTAACCTTTGGTTGAGTGACATGTGTACAGGTCCCTCCAAGATTCAAGGAAAAATATGATCGTTAGAGGAGGGAGCCGACCATTGGAGATGTGACTATAAATAAGATCTCATTTGAATGAGCTCATTCCCATTCCAAGAACCTATAGATTACAAGCTGTGAAGTGATTTATAGAGAGAGAAAGACTCTCATGCTTTGTGAGGATCTGAACATCTTGGTCAACTTTCTTCATGCGACTCTAACTTTTGTTGTGTACAATCAAGGTCTTTCAAGGATAGGAAGGTAGATGTGTCTACTACCTTAAAGTTGGAGGCCTTCTGGTGATAGGAATACAGAGGTGATGACTACCTTAAAGTTAGAGGGCTTTTGGGGATAGAAACATAGAGGTGTTGAATACCTTAAAGTTTGAGGACTTTGAGAGATAGGAAGATAGAGGTTCCGACTACCTTAAAGTTCAAGGGCATATGGGGATAGTAAGAAATAGTCTGATATTTCTATCGAGGGATTAATCTGGTGTGGTTAAGTTAGAATTTCTTGAAAGTATAAATCAAGGGACCATTATCCAAGGTTGTTGGATACCCTACTCTTTGGGTTAAATGATTTCCTAATTGTTACTTGTTTTTGATAAAGGAATAAAGTATAACTTACATATACTATATTATACTTTTATTTACTCTGATAAATAATATTCTATATGCTTTAAGGTAGAATCTTTTCCTAAGTAAACTTTTCTTAAGTTTCATTTCTGAAACTATATTTTCAGAACCTAATAAAGATTGTCTCATAGAATTATTTTAGGGTTTGTGAATTTACCTTGTTTAACTTTGTTAAACATAGATTTTTTAAGGTTAAAAAAGAAAGTTTTTAAACATACAATTCACCCCCCTCTTTTAATTGAGAATATACATACATTATTTGGATCCTACAATTTTATGTGATTTATACTATATGAAATAATTATAAGAAGGTAAATTTCATTGATAAAATTCTTGGTCATTACACATGCTTATCTAAGAGCTAACATGAGAAGATAGGAAACCAACTATTTATCAGCATGATAGAATAAGTTCTCTCTTAGATGCATGCATTATTATCATCCTAAGTCATGTTCACAAACATAATAAACATTTGTCATAAATTACAAACTAATCAAGAATGGTAGTGTAATTTCAACTGATCCTTTTTACAATGTCATCCTAAACCGCTAGGATAATTCAACTCTTGATTATTAGATCAATGAAACAATACTCTCAAAGTGATCTCAATGCCCCGATCACTCTACTCTGAAGATAACCTATACACGAAGCCTTTAGGTACTCATGACTCTTTCCCAAAAATCATGAAACCACATGGCATAGATTATTATGTGACATTTTTTCTCAAACTATATATGGTTAAACACATCACTTCTTAACTCGATGAGCACCACATGTAACTAAACATGCTACTATGATATTGAACAACATAATGGGGTCTACACATTCATAGAATGTGAGAGCATACACATGGATCAACTAAGAGTCATGTTATCCATATGAATATTAACAAGATAATGACTCTCATGTCATACACCAATAAAAAAGTAAAAATGTCACACGACCATCAAAATAGATGACCATGATTGAGGAATGTATAACCTGATAAATTTAATCATTGCATGATTATCACATCATTCATAAGGATTATCTTACCAAAAGATGACCAAACTTCCCATGGGGTTTGTTCCATCATGAAGATTCCTACTCTGGATTACTGGCACTCAAATGTAACCTCATGTCTAAAAACAGAAAGAAATCATTTAATAATGTTAATTTACCTTTGAGGGAACTACCAAAACTAGGATAGCCCCTTAAAAAAGCATAAAAAATCAACCTTATAAATAGGTCACACCAAGAAGGTCACTCTAAAAACCCAAATATCCTTTTCAGGTATGGATCTTGATTTTAGGTTTTTTTAGGAAAAAGGAAGAAAATAGAATTTTATGAGTGAACACTGTGTACTTCCATGTACATGCTGTGTACCTGATTTCCACGTACAACCACATACTGACCATGTAATGGCCGAGTACATGGCTGTGTGGTGACCTGACATACTGTATAAGTCTATGGACAGTTAATGCTACTACACAGCATGTAGTTTTAATGAACATGCCATGTAGTTTTATTTTTATTTGATATATCAGAGTGGGGTCATGTATCATATTTAGAAACATATTCTTCTTCTTGTGGTTCGTACAAGAGTAGGACAGAACAACCGAAGAAATCTGAACCGCTCCCGATTCTCCGCTCGAGCTTCAATTGAGACACTTTCGGGTGCATTGAAATCCCATCGGTGAGTTCTCAAAACCCCTATAGCATTTCTTCAAGATTCCTCCTCTCTTGTGAGTTATTAAAGGTTCTTATTTTTCACCATTTTGTAGATCTACGCCGATATAGGCTGATTGAAGGGCCGACGTTCAAGTATATCAATCGTACGACATAGATGTAGGGGATTTGTTCCTTTCATTGTGTTGTATTAGATTATATATGCTTAAAGTGTCACATACCAATGTTCGAGGTATTTCTTTATTTTGAATTTAAACATTTTTATCACATGATATGGTTTATTTAATTGATAAAGGGTAGTTTCTTATGCGTGAGGTTAGATACCTTGTCTAAGGGACACCCCATGGGTGTGTTTACCTTGATTGATTGTTTATGTACATTTGATCTAGAATTCCTGTGAGGCTTTCCTTGTTTTCTATTCCTTGTTTTTTTAGGATGGAGTTATTATTTATATGGAATTATTATGTTATGCATTATGAATGATTGACCAAGAGGGATTGAACTGTGAGAGATTCCCAAAAGGGGTTAGACCTTGAGAGCTACCCAGGTGGTTGTTTATATTTGATTAAATGAATGTTAGACCTGGGGGTTTAGACAGTGATGGATTCCCAAGTGGTTGTTTATAATTGATTTTTTCTATGTTAGACCAAAGGGGTCAGACTGTGAGAGATTTCCTAGAAGGTCATTATTTTAATGAATTGATGGCATGTTGGACCAAAGGGGATAGACCATGAGAGCTTCCCAGAGGGTCTTTATTAAATGATATGATGATAGGTTAGACTAGAGGGGATAGGCTATGAGAACTTCCCAAAGTGTCATGTATGAATAAATGAACGATTGTTACACATCTTTGAAGCCAAAGAACAAGCTTGGATTTAGTCTTACTTGATTGTTGATGGTCTTATGAGATGTCTGTTTTGGTTACCTTACATGGGGGATACAGAGCTTAGGAGCGATCCCGGGGTTACATGATTCAATGGGTGAATAATAAATGTTAAATGAGTGTAATTGAAAATTGTATTATTGGTGACTTTTGAGTACTTCCTAGTTTATTACTTCATTCTTGCATATTGCATGCTACATAAATTCAATGACAATTAGGCACAGATATTTTGGTGGTTGCCTACTAGGATTACTCTCACACCCTATTTGGGTCATAATTTTGGACCCAAACAGTTTATATTATTGCAGATATAGATAGGGGCAATCACCCTTCTTTGTCAGGTACTTGATTGTTGGGGGAGTTGGAGAGAATGGGACCAATCTGAGGATTGCGATGATGTTGAAGTTTACTTGATTTTCTGTACTTTGGTTTTTGTATTGTATTTCTAGTATTGTGACTTGTTTAGATGCTTTCCTTGACACATGTGAAATGTATCATATATATATATATATGCTCTAGTTGTTTTATTACTATCAGTCTTCCGTTGTTTACTTCTATTGAATGGTATTACTACATCCACTATTGTTTACTATTTTCTTTATGATATTTATAATCTTCTAATGAGAGCATAGTTTCCCCATTATAACACCTTAAACCTCTCTACTAGTCGGCAACCTATGGATTTTAGGGAAATTCTCTCGAGGTTATGTGACCAACCGGGTTCGAGGCACCTTTGGACGACACCCAGATCTGTGACATTACAAAGTCGTATAAGAGCATTTTATTTCCTTATTTTACATACTATTTGAAGCCAATAGATTCGGATAAGAAATAATAGGTAGTTGGTAATAAGATGTTCTCGGGAGTAGCTAACCTGTGTATAGGAAAAAACCAAGTTACCTTGAATATTTCAATTTTTCTAGTTTTTTCAATTGTTACAGTTTATTTGATTTCACCTTGGATGATTCACTAGTTTTTGTGATATTATGATTGATATAATTGTGGTTCTATTTATGTTTCAACTCGATGAGATGAGGGTTTTCCATCTCATACATCATATAGGCACCTGATTGAGATCACATGTCATGCATTCTTATCATGCCAGTTAGGGTGAATTACTGATTGCATGATGTTGTGATAGATGTTGTGCTAGATATTCATGCTATTGTGATAGATGTCATGATATAAATACCTAATATTTTGATACAGTATTGTTATATGTAAAGTTTTATTTGGATGGAATCGAATATTTGTTCCCTGAGGTGTTATGGGCCCTCTTGGACATGAATTTTGTGGATCATGTTTGAACTTTAATGGAATTCGTTTAAGATATGAGATAAATAAGGATGTAAAACATTGTTTCTTGGGGATTATGGGCTCTAACAGATCGAAAATTAGTATGCCTTGGCCAAATTTTAATATTCAGGGGGTTTCAAAGAAGTTTCAAAGGCTTACTATCCGAAAAACCCATAAAACACGACATGTGATGTTTTAAACATGCACCATGTGTTCGTCTGTTCTGGAAGAAATGAATTTTCTTAAGTACATGCCAGGTACTGTATGTACACGTTGTGTAGTTGTTGACCATGTGATTGACTATGTGAGAAGAGACACGGGGTTAGTAAACCCCTAGTAGTACACGTCGTGTAATAGGAGTACACACCGTGCTGTAATTGACAGTGTATCTGGTTGTGTGATTAATGACACGGGTGGATGAATTTTTTTTTTGTACACACCATGTCCAGAGTGTACATGTTGTGTAGTGTTACACCAGTAGAACCATGTAGTTTTATCAGTGTATAAGTACCTAGGTAGGAGAGAATGTTCAAGTAAACACCATGTCTCAGGAGGAACACATCATGTGTATGGGGTGTTACACAACCAGGTTGGAAGAGGTACATGCCCATGTTAAGGCATCAAGGGAACACTCAGTGTAGTGGTTCTACATGCCGTGTAAATCTCTTTTGTAAAACATGAATGTTTTAATTCTCATATTCCTTTCTTTCACTTCTAAGTTTCATTTTTATTTTGTCTTGTACTAAGGTGTGTGGTTGACCTTACAGAGTCATGACCCCAAGACGTCCTCCGATTGTACGTCAGGTACATGGTGATGATCAGACACCAAAAATGGTAGATTAAGGACTACCAACAGATCCTCCCATCGTGCCTATCTTAGAACCAGCTATGATACTAGAAACATGTGCTGATTCACAATTTTTTGAAGGATTTATGAGGATGATGCAAACCTTTTAGGGAGTACCACATCCTTCCCTAAATATGGAAGAGTTGACGTGGGTGATCCAGCAGTAGAATCCTACAACTTTTTCAAGGGATGGAGGACCATTAGCTGCAGAGTCTTAGTTGCAGGCCATTATTTCTATCTTTGAGAATCTGGAGACACCTCCTGAGAGGTGGGTGAAGCTCATGACATACATGCTATGTGATTCCTCTAAGAGATTGTGGGATGTTATCTCACAGGCAGGACGTCATCGGGATATGTCTTGGGAATAGTTCTAGAGGACCTTCTTTGATTACTTCTACCTCGAGACATTGAGGGAAAACCGAGACCGAGAGTTTATGAATTTGGAGCAGTGCACTCTTTCAGTGATGGATTATTCTTCTCGCTTTACAGAGATTTAGTGCTTCGAACCAGTTCTGGGGGGGTGATGAGTTATCCATGGATAAGAGATTTGAGGATGGTCTTAGGTATGACATCTAATCATAGGTTAATGTTTTTAGGCTGACTTCGATGTCTTCTATTGTAAATCAGGTGATAATTTATGAGCGCAATCTGAGAGTTTTTGGAGCAATAATCCAGGGCAATTCAGCATCTAGGGATGGCACTCCTTCAACCGAAAGTAGGAAGTGTCGTAGGGATCTTTCACATGATGATTCTTCTAGCAGTAGGGATTTTTCTTCAGGTATCCAAGTGTTGTGATACCAGTGTGGGAAGGGTGGGCATACTAGAACACATTGCCTAAAGGACCTAATCAAGTGTGGATATTGTGATATGATGGGCCACATTCAGAATTTTTGTATGAAGTACTCACCAGTAGTGAGTGAGAGGGGATCTATTATGACCCCATGTTCAGGATAAAGAAAAAAATTTTCTCATCAGTTAGGAAATTGGGGTTTGTTAGGACAAGGAGGTGGTTGCGGTCGTGGTAGGCATACAAAAAGTTTTCAGTGACAACATGGTGGGTTAGCTTAGGGTAGCCAGGTAGGGTCGTAGGGCCACAATATAGGTTAGAATATTGTTATAGAGTATACCTAGTTGGGTTAGGATCCCAAACCCTCTACGGTTATAGGTATGATTATAGTTGCCTCAGTTTTATCTACTACTATTTTTTATATAGGGGCTTCCCATAGTTTTATATTTTTTTCCATTTCGGAGAGCCTTGGGATTTGTATCTTTAAATATGATGATTTTATAATGCTATACACTCAATTTGGGATTAGGGAAGCTAGTGTAAGTTAGTGTAAGGAGTTCCCTCTTGAAGTTGGTGCTTGTCACTTCTTATGGGACCTCTATGTCTTAGAGATGACAGGCTTCTATGTCATTCTCATAATGGACTGGTTGATCTCCTTTTAGTACTTTATTAACTGGTATCATGGTAGGGTGAGTTTCATGTCCCCAGATGGTGTGTATTTTCTACTTAAGGGAAAATGGGATGTACAGGTGAGCATAGCTAGAACTGAGCATCATGGGTTAGGTAGTTTTATAACCCAGATTGCTAGTCTATAACTGGATGACTAGGGGACTTCACAAATAGACTTTCCTCCAGTTGTGGATTATTTCAGATATGTCTTTCTAGATGAATTTTTAGGTTTAACTCTAGATAAAGATGTGGATTTATCTATTGAGCTTGTTCCAGGAGAAACACTGGTGTCCATCCCTCCTTATAGGATAACTAATCCAGAGTTATAGGAGATCAAGAAGTAGTTATAGGAGTTACAGGTAAAGTTTTTCATCCGACCCAATACTTCTCCTTAGGGTTCACCTGTACTTTTTGTGAAGAAGGTGGATGGTACCCTCAGACTCTATGTGTATTATTAGAAGTTGAACCAGTTGACGGTTAAGAAATGATATCCCTTATCAAGGATTGATGATCTCTTTGATCAGCTTCAAGGAGCCCAGGTGTTCTCGAAGATTTAATTAAGATCCAGTTATCATCAGTTGCATGTTAGACCATCAGATATACATCTTACAACCTTTTAAGTAAGTATGGTCTATACGAGTATTTGTTTATGCCGTTTGGTACCACAAACGTTCCTGTAGTTTTCATGGCACTGATGAACCGATCATTCCATCCTTACTTGGATTCTTTTGAAGTAGTCTTCTTGGATGATATCTTGGTATACTCTCACACTCGATAGGACCATGCCACCCATCTTGAGATCATTTTGAGTACACTGAGAGAGAATCTGTTATATTCTAAACTCTCAAAGTTAAACTTTTGGATGGAAAAGATTAACTTCTTGGGTCATGTCATCTCAGATACTAGTGTATTAGTAGACCCAAAGAAGGTGAGAGTGGTAGTTTCTTGAGATCATCCAAAGAATGTTTTTGAGGTACAGAGTTTTCTGGGGATGGCTGGTTACTAAATTCACTCTATTTAGGACTTTTCATTCTTAACAGCGCCACTGACGGGCCTAACTAAGAAAGGTGCTAAGTACTTGTGGATAGATTCAAGTGATTCAACCTTTCAGGAGCTGAAAGGGAGATTAACTTCAACATCGATACTAATTTTTTTGGAGCTGAGAAAGTGTTTCACAATGTATTAGGATGCATCAGGTATCGAGCTGGGAGCAGTTCTTGTGTTGGGGAAGGAGTTTTTGCCTACAGGTCTCGGAAGTCGAGGCCACATGAGAGGAAATACCCTACGCATGATCTTGAGTTAGCTGCATGTGTGCATGATTTACGTTGTTGGAGACATTACTTACTGGGAGATTATTTTGTGGTGGACAAAGACCAAAAAATCCTCAAGTACATCTTTACTCAACGTGATATGAATTTGAGATAATGAAGGTGGGTTGAGTGACTTCCGTATTTTGACTTTGAGCTTTCCTACACACCTGGTAAATGAAATGTAGTGGTTGATGCATTGAGTAGGAGGACTCAAATACATGCAGTTAAAGAGGCCAATAGTGAGTGGAAACTTATGGCTCTATTCTCTGAGATACATTTGGAGGTGCATGAAAAACAAGGTAAGACCTTTATTTCTTCTATAGTTGTTACCTCTAACCTATTGTATTAAGTGAGAATGAGGCATCTATCAGATTCTGAAGTCCTTGTCCTATGGGAGAGTGTGTCAGGAAAGGAACCTACTCCTTGGTGGACCGTAGTAGAGGATGAGTTTTTGTGTTTTCATGGGAATGTATGGGTGTCAGCAGACATACAAGAGGATCTATTGTGTGATTTCCATGCCTCAGTATGGGAAATTCATCCTGGTGTCACAAAGATGTATCAAGATCTACATCATCATTATTGGTGGACAGGTGTGAAGAGAAATGTAGCTATTTTTTTATGAGATGTTCCATTTATTAGCAGGTTAAAGTGGAGTATCAATGACCATCAGAGTTATTATAGAAGTTACCCATTTCTAAATGGAAGTGGAATGATGTTGTGATGGATTTTGTGATAGGTTTACTATAGTCTCCATGAGGTAATGATACAATATGGTTTGTAATCGATATGATCACAAAGGTTGGAAAATTATTTCCAATCAAGGATACTTTCAGTGTTGATGAGCTTGGGAGGTTTTACATCTGAGATATTGTATGTTTGCATGAGGTTCCACACTTTATCATTTCAGATAGGGACATCCGGTTTACTTGTCATGTCTGGCAGGGACTATAGAGGGATTTTGGTACATAGGTACTTCTGAGTATAACTTATCATACACAGACAGATGGCCTTTCTGAGCACACTATTTAGGTTTTGGAGGACATGATTCGAGCATGAATCTTGGATTTTGGGGGCTCCTAGGAGAGACACATACCCCTGGTATAGTTTTCCTACAAAAATAGTTTTCAGACCATGATTCATATGGCACCTTATGAGGCTTCGTACAGTAGGTCATTTCGATCACCCCTATATTGGTTGGAGGTAGGAGAGGCGGCTATACTAGGACCTCATCTTGTCCAAGAGACCACTAAGTAGGTGGAGTTGATTTAGAAGAGGATGGCTACTGTACAGTCTCAACCGAAATTTTATACTGATCGAAAGAGATGACCTATGGAGTTCGAGGATAGAGATCAGGTTTTATTACGTGTCACACCGAGTCTAGGACATAGAAGGATTAGAATGGTAGTGTTATTGAAAATTATCCTTTTTACAATGACATGCTAAACCACTGGTACATTTCAATTCTCGATTATCATATCAATTCAACAATACCGACAAAGTAATCTCAATGACCCAATCACTCTACTCTGGAGATAACCTATAAATAAATCCTTCAGGTACTCATGAATATTTCCCAGAAATCATGAAACCACATGACATCGAGTATTATGTGACATTTTTTCTCAAACAATATATGGTTTATCACATCACTTCTTAACTCGATGAACACCACATGTAACTACACATGCTACTATGATATCGAAACAACATAATCGGGTCTATGCATTCCTAGAATGTGATAGCTTACACATGAATCAATCAGAGTCTTGTTATCCATAAGAATATTAACAGTCTAATGACTCTCATGTTTTACACCACTAGAAATGTAAAAAAGTCACACAACCATCAAAATAGATGACCATTATTGAGGAATGTACAACTTGATAAACTGAAGCATTACCTGATTATCACATTATTCATAAGGATTATCTTATCGAAAGATGAACTAATTTCCCATGTGTTTTGTTCCATCACGAAGAGTCCTACTCAGAATTACTGGCACTGAAACATAACCTCATGTATAAAAACTAAAAGAAATCATTTACCGATGTTTATTTAACTTTAAGGGCACTACCAAAACTAGTCTAGCCCCTTAAAAAATCATAAAAATCAACCTTATAAATAGGTCACACCAATAAGGTCACTGTAAGAACCCGGATATCCTTTTCAAGTATGGATCTTGATTTTGGGTTGTTTTTTAGGAAAAGGGAAGAAAAGAGGATTTTCTGAGTACACACCATGTACTTCCATGTACACGCCGTGTACCTAGTTTCCATGTACTGGTCGTGTAATAGCCGAGTACATGGATGTGTGGTGACCTGGAAGTCCACTTAAGTTAGGGGAAGGTTAAGGCTACTACATAGTGTGTAGTTTTAATGAACACATTGATTAGTTTTCTTTTTATTTGATATATCGGAGTGGGGTCACATCTCATATCTAGAAAAATCTTCTTCTTCCTGTGGTTCATATAGGAGCACGACAGAATGACCGATGAACCCCAAACCCCTCCCGATTCTTCGTCTGAGCTTCTATTAAGACACCATTAGGTGTGTTGGAATCCCACCAGTGAGTTCTCAAAACCCCTAGAGCTTTTATTCCTGATTCCTCCTCTCTTGTGAGTTATTCAAGGTTGGGTGTTTTCACCGTTTGTAGATCTATGTTAATCTAGGCCGATTCAAGGGTAGAAGTTCATGTATATCGATCATACAACATTAAAGTAGGTGGTTTGTACCATTAGTTGTGTTTTCTTGGATTATATATTCTTAAAGTGACGCATACCCACATTTGGGGTATTGCATGATTTGGAATTTAACCCTTTTTATCACCTAATATGGTTTATTTAATTGATAAAGGGTAGTTGATTTTGTGTGAGATTTGATACCTTGTCTAAGGGACACTCCATGGGTGCGTTTCACTTAACTAAGTGTTTATGGACGTTTGAACTAGAATGCTTGTGAGAATTTCCTTATTTTCCGTGCCTTGTTTTGTTAGGATGGAGTTATTATTTATATGGAATTCCAGTGATATGCATTGTGAATATTTGACCAAGGGGATTGGACTGTGAGAGATTCCCAAATCAGGTTAGACCGTGAGAGATACCCAGGTGGTCATTTATATTTGATCAAAGAAATTTTTGACCCAGGGGTTTAGACCATGAGAGCTACCCAGGTGGTAATTTATAATTTATTATTTCTATGTTAGACTAAAGGGTTTAGACCATGAGATCTTCCCCAGAGGTTCATTATTTTAATAAATTGATGGAATGTTGGACCAAATGGGATAGACCATGAGTGCTTCCCAGAGGGTTGTTATTTAATGATCTGATGATAGGTTAGACCAGAGGGGATAGACTGTGAGAACTTCCCAAATGGTCATGTATGAATAAATGAATGATTGTGATACATCTTCCAAGCCAAAGCACAAGCTTGGATTCGGTATTACTTGATTGTTGATGGTCTTATGAGACGTCTATTTTGATTACCTTACATGAGGGATACATATCTTAGGCTTGATGCTAGGTTTAAATGATTCAACGAGTGAATAATAAATGTTAAATGACTGTAATTAAAAATTGTAGGATTGTTTACTTTTGAGTACTTCCTAGTTTATTGGTTCATTCTTGAATATCACTTGCTGCATATATTCACTAACAGTTAGGCACAAATCTTTTGATGGTTTTCTACTGGGATTCATCTCACAACCTATTTGGGTCATGCTTTTAGACCCAAACAGATTATATGATTTTAGGTATAGATAGAGGAAATCTCCCTTCTTAATTAGGTTATTGATTGATGGGGGAGCTGAAGAGAATGAGACCAAGCTGAGGCTTGCGATGCTATTGGAGTTTACTTTCTTTTCTATACTTTGGTTGTTGTATTGTATTTCTAGCATTGTGACTTGTTTGGCTACTTTCCAAGACAAATATGACATGAATCATTTATATATATGCTCTATTTGTTTTATTACTATCAATATTATCTTGTTTACTTCTATTTTTTGGTATTACTCCTTCCACTATTGCTAAATATTTTCTTTCTACTGTGTATACTCTACCAATGAGCGCATAGTTTCCCCATTATCACAACTTGGCCCTCACTACTAGTCGGAAACCTTTGGAATTTGGGGAAATGATCTTGAGGTTATGTTTCCAACCGAGTTCAGAGAACATTTGGGCGATACCTAGATCTGGGACGTTATAGTCACCAATCTTACCAGCCTAAATTCCAAGCTTACTATGAAAGAAATTGGCCAACTGAGACCTATGGGAAATGTCCATGTTCTTATCTAAGGTAATAATTTTTAAACCACCCTTTCTCAAGTGAAGAAACTAAGAACACCACATTAAGGATTTAGGTTTAAGGATTTTAATTGATTTTTATTTATAATAACTTTTAAAATAGCTCGTGTATAATGGACATCAATTTTCTATTATAAAAAAAATTATACTAAGCACTTTATTTAGCTGAAGCCATGATGAATAATAGGCAAATTATCTCATAATTTCCTTTTAAACATTTTATTATTATTTATTTAACCATGAAATGATCACCACTTTCTTAGTAAAAGAAAGTGTAAATTCCAACCTATAGAGGAAGACACCCTTTTGATTATAATTGACATTTTAATTAACATAAGCCACATAATAAATAAGCTCAACAATATGTAAAAGGAATTTTATCCTCAAAAAAGGGATCAGTTCAATAAGATACAACCATACATTTATATATAACCTGTATAAGTGACTGTTGAAACTTTAAATGACCATCCCATATTTATCACAAGCAAACCCTCTTGGGGTTAAGTTTTAAGATAATATAAAGATAAAGTTGACCTATAAGGGTCCCATCATTCCAACATGGGTGTATTTAAGTGTAACCCATTAGTAGTTTATTTATTACATATTAATTATACCCTTAGTGGATTTTCATATAAGCATATCATGTCAAGACCGACCTACTTTGGTCAAGTCCAGTTTATAAGGATCCAATCATACAGGTCTCTATGCCTATGTTATAGAGCCACAAGCCTTTATATATATATCATGGTTCAGTTAGATGCATCTACTATTCCCATGTTATAAAGTTACATTCCTTTATAATTTACAATTGGAATTCATGTAACTACAACTAGGTTTTCACCTTTAGCCCCAGAATATAACAAGTTCATATATGATCATTTGATTATATGGGTTACCCTTCATAATTTATAATAGACCATATACTTTATAAATGGTTATTTTCACCCAATTAATCATATCTAAAAATGTTTCATCCCATGAAACCAATAGTCTATGGCTCAAACATGTCATAATTAGTTAATTAAGATGCCACCATAAAGCTATATGTAAAACATCGTTTAGGTAGATGCATACGCTTTAATAACCAATAATATATCAAAATTATATTAACTCATGTTATGAAAAAGATATGGATAAGGTTTAGCATGAAAAACTACTACATAATAATAAAATAGAGGTAAACATAGAAAAAATAACCCAATCAGGGTGTACAGATAAACATGCTAAATAATTACACAAGGCACATCCAACACATATTAGTCATTTGATAAATATAATCTACATGGAATGACATATGCATGGAATGTGAATCTGAACATGATTATAATGATGCATGTAGCAATACTTCCTTTCCATACCAGACTAAGGGTAAAATCTAACAAATCAGTATCCAGTGGAAATACAATAACAAATAAAGGTGAAATAATAACCAACTGTAATATCAAAATATCATAAACATCAATACCATCCCAAGAAACATGAAATTTCCCCCATGCATGGGTTGGTTAGACCCAGACATGAGCTATATACCAAGTGAAAAAATATTCCCAATCTCCTTTATACCATCCCAAAATATTAAGATAAAAGGAAAATAAAGATCTGATACCACTTGTAATTTCCTGACTCGAGATCCACTAAAATGGTGTCCCAAACCAGTTCACCACATGGACTTAAGTGTTCCTCCCCATATAATGGAGCCTACTGACTAATAGTTAGTGTCTAATGATAGTATGGTGGGGAGACTATACCCGATGGATTAGTAATAAATAAAATGGAGGAAAAAAACAATATAAAAAGTTGAAGGTAAAATAATTGAAAATAAATAATAAAATAGATAGTACCAAATAAATAACCATGTATGAGAAATCTATACATAAATAAAAATCAATCCCACATATTACAGGTGATAGATACAAAATAAATATAATAAAAGGAAAAAAATACCCAATGAATATCTCTATAAGAATCTCGATCCCTTGTCTCATTATTTTTCTCCCATCCAAAGAAAACAAATCTTCCATAAGGGGATCCTCTTTGAACATAATTTTAAACCATGAGGTCTATTTGAGTACCAATCGATGACCCGAACAGGGTGTGAGTAAAACTCAGTAGGCCACCACCAATGGTTCTTAATGCAATCTAGTCTGTGAATATAAAATAGAGTAGTGTGCATATATAATAACTAAGTGTAGTAAAGTAAGTGTCTAAATCATAAACCATATTGAGAATAGGGTCTTAAAGTACAAATGGATGACCATACCTTTTTCATCCTAAGATGAAACATCTATGAACATATCATCATGTATATATATTCATAAATATAAACATATATAAATAGAGATATACATGCACCAATGAGGGCCCAAGGAAAGCGATCAAGGCATCCACATATAATAATAATAATATTAATCATATTGTTTAAATGTGGGTATAATATCAAGAAACTGTATACGGGACATATAGTTACATGACTAATAATCCCAATCAATGATGTGAAACATCATATCCAACATCCTAACCATGGGGTGTGAAATTTGATTTCCAACCACACAAATGGATATGAAATGCCATATCCAACATAACAGACTAAGGGGTAATGAAACAACTTGTCAAACAACCCTATTTGAGGCATCTAAATAATATTAATGTATTAGGTGATCCCACTTTCCCTATGAGACCATAACCAAGGTATTATGTAAAGAGGAACCCAGATCACCCATGGTGTAATGTATCTCATCTGACCAATAAGACCATCCAAGGTATTCCTACTTGATAATCCAAGGTTCTCTCAAGGAATTATAATTCATTTTACCCTTGATAGTCACAAAATTTGTAAATAATGATTCATTCATAAATTAATGGCTGATAAGGGTCCATGTGAACTGTCCATAACAGTTGGCATCATACATGCTAAAAGGTATATCATAGGCCATGAGAATATCCTTTACATAATATAATTCAAATATAAAATTATATCATTTAATTTATAAACAAACAATAATGCCATGGTAAGTTCCCATGATTTAACATAATTAAACACGCTTTCAACAATTTCGTTAAAAAAATCACTCATAAGTGATATGAGGTCCAAGCATAGAATAATTTTTCATACTAAAATCCAATTAAATTAATACTATTAACCATTTCATAATTTTCAAGTATAAAATAGGTGATCAAGGAACAATGGTTTATCTTAACCATTTAATTCATTTAGGAATTTCACCTGTAAGGTCCATACTCAACACACCCATAGGGGTGGTATAGAAAGTAGGAAACAATGATCACTATGAAAATTTAATCTAAGTCACATAACTTAGTGGCTTAGGTTGGGGTCATAGATCTCCAACCATGTTAAGGGGTCTAAGGAGAAACAAGGTTGTGATTAAAGTATTTAAATTAAGTCATTTCTTATTTTAGGAGAAATGCATAGATGGTATGGCTTGGGAAACGATGAAACGTTTTATAAATGAAACAACCATGAGGGAAAATAATATAGACCACTTACCTCATGCTTACTAATCCTCAATAATCCATTTTTAATCTTTTATTAAATCTATAATGATACTAAATAAAAGACAAAAATCCCTAAAAATAGTGAATATTAGATTTCATGGAAATAACATCCAATATGGTGAGATAAACAAAGAAAATAAACAAGAGGAATTTTAGTCTTACAAAGGGTTATACAGTGCTAATAACAGTGGTCAATTTTGAGCTTGGACTGATGAGTTATTCCAAATCCTAGGAGGAGGCCAAGGGATATCTCCCAATAAGGGGGATGTTTTGCATGAATGGGAGGAGAAAAGAGGGGTGAATGCTTTAAAGGAGGAAGGGAAGAATAATCATTTCCAACTTGTTAAAAATCCACATAGTTTGGAAAAGCGTGCACCATCCATATAGTGATACTATACCATGAGACACCCCTTTAATGACAAGGTTCACATTTTTAAAAACTATACACAAGCCATGCGACCCCCTCTGCAATTTTCTATAGACAACTCACATAACCATGTGGCCTCAGGTGCACAATTTGAAAAACCATGTTACAATAATTATAGGGGTGTATGGTTTGGGTGAATGGATATTGTAACACCCCAAGATTTAATATTATGTTACTTCTTCAAAGTAATTCAATAACTTGCACTATACACGATGCTGAGTTCAAGCTCACCATGAATTACCAAACTAGCCGTTAAAAAGAAGTTATGAATATTATTAAATGAATTTTTAACTTTATATAATAATTATAATTTAGGAATCCATATTATTAGTTTCTTAGACATAATGTAAGAAAAAATTCATTTTTTCAGATAAAAGAAGTATTTTACAAAAAAATGAAATATCACAGCCTTTTAATAGAGAAACTTTTTTTAAACCAATATTTAACATTTTTATATATTCAATTTAATAAAATTAAATTATTATTTAGAATAGGGACATAAAAATTTAGTTTGGATAAATTTTTGGTACTTTTCTGATAACTTTCATATTTTGATGAATAGTGAAAATTACTAAATTTTAATTAAAAACAACTTTTTTAATCGGAATAATATATAGTGATAAATTTTTTATTTGAATGGTTTGGAAGTATAATTAGATTATATTTTTATAATTTAATAAAATTTAGGTCATTATAAGTAATTTCACATTTAAATTTGACATAAACAAGTGTTAATCTTTTGAAAGTTATTATTTCATAAAAACACGTTTTTAGTTTTGACAACGAGAATTAATTTTAAATTAATTTGTTCCACTTATGTGTTTTGAATTGGGAAAAATGGATTACATATTTGGAATCAGGAGGCCCAAATTTTTTATATAGGTAAATTTTATTTTTAGACATTAGGAATATTTACTTTAGTAAATATTTTATTTGCCGTGGTTAAAGGGGTAAATCCAGTAAATAAGGTTAAAAAATAATATTATAATAATATTAAATTACCCTAACACATGTCCTAACCATATTTTATGATAAATGTCCGACCATGTTCATCCTTGGTGTCTATTTTGGGACCCCATGAAGCCACATGGGAGTGATAATGACATTTTATATTAAATAATATAAAGTAAAGACAAAAATAACAAAAGAAAATATCTTTTAGTAAAATAATTTTTATATGAGTTTATATAATTTATCTATTAGAATATAAATATTCATTAGAAATATGAAACGATTTCATACCTCAGGATATTTTATTTATAAATTTTAGACATAAAATAAATATATTTATATATGACACAATAATGATGCATTATTTTCCTTTTTAATGAAACAATCAAATAAATGATATTATAAATACTAAAATAAATATAATTTGAAAGTATTTATTCCATAAAAATTATTTATAGGTGACTATGACATGTTAGGGTTTATTAAATATATTTATTTTGAAGAAATAAAGTTTTTAGGACATTAAAAAAAATCAATTATTAAATAATGTCAAAATTGACATAAATGAGTTTTTAAAACAAATACAATATTATTGGTTGACATAATAATACTATAAATCCAAGGATCAGCCAAAATACTTATATAATGATAGTTGTGCCATTAATTAACCACTTGGTGTTCTCTTGGAAGTTTATAGTAAGTTTATTAACCATATAATATAAAAATACAAAGAGGCATGGTAAATGTCAAACTATTTAACTAAGAGTTAAATCTAAAATATAAGGTTAATATAGTGACCCAGACCTATATAAAACCTATTGGTTGAGTAGTTTTCTACCCATAACCACCTTATCCTTTAAATAATTTATTTTTGAGCCAATATAAACCTAAAATTATTTTATTATAAAATAATATTTCAATATTTCCCAAAGGTGCCCCTCACCCCTCTTATAAAAGGGCACTTCCCCTTCTCTTAAATTCACACCTTCAAAGACATTTGGATCGGCCGAACCCTGTAAAAATATCCTCTAAACTATCCTAAATTAATCATAGAGGCATTAATTTTGTAATAAGTCCAACCTAATGAGCCCTTTTGATCAAATGAAAAGAAAGAACCCGAAGAAGAGGTAATGATTTCACCACCCTCTTTCAAGTTCTTTCCTTCTTCCACTTACTCTTTCTTTGTTATTACCATACGAAAATAATTACTCCAGTACCTTATATATACTTTGATGTTATTATAAATATGGAACAACCATATTCATTATTCTATCCATCCTATGAATAATAATTTCACCTTGCATGCGTACGTACGGCTTACCGTCTCCACGCCGTGGTGTAATTTGTTATTCAACACTATGTTGTTTGGATGGATATAATGATGAGTAATATATATATAAATAATTAAAATAAAATAATAATTTCTATTTAAAATAAATATACCATCCAATTCCACACTTTTAAGGAAATGATATTGTGGCTTGTGCATACGTACGAATTACCATCTCCACGATGCGATGAGATTCATTTCCACGTTCACCATTCATTGACGATTATAAAAATATATATTACTAATAAGTATGTAATATATGACATAATAATACTAATGGAGAAATATATATATATATATATGTACTTACATATATCTTATTCACTTACTTCCGTTCAATAGGATATGAGAACAGAAACAACGTTTATGCGTACGTACGACTTACCGTCTCCATAAATGGTGTTTTCCATTTCATATATCTATCTATTATAAATATTTATATTATAAATATATATGATATATAAATCAATTTTTATATTCTGTAAGTATTTAAATCATGATCTAAATGGTACGATCAAAAATAACAAGTTAAAATACGTACAATAAAGAAAGCGATTATTACCCGAAATGTTAATTTAACATGAAAATCATTATTAAATGGGTAGTATAAAGTCATAAATGAATAATGTATGTTATAATAGAAATTAATATGGTTTTTTTATAATCTAATAACATAAAATGGTAATTATACAGGAGGTTAAACGTACCCTCGACCAAAGGAAAGTGCAAGGTAAGGTTTAATTCTACAATCTCTTCATTATCTGAGGTTGTTTATACGTAATTATCTACTAAGACCTCTTTATCATACACATCCATGTTTCTTAAAAATGTTTTTCAAATTTTTTTTACTATGTTTTAAAGTCATTTATACCCTTGTTTTAATTTTTATAAAATTATTTTAAAGGAATCTTTCTGTAGTTTTCCAAACAATGTACTTTACGACCTTTTCAACAAAGTTATGGAAAGAATGTTTTTTAACTTATACGGTGGGTGCAACTATTTTCCACCGTTATAACATCATCAAAGATTCCCTTACAATCTTATAAGAATATTTTCAAAATAAATTTTTTCTTTATAAATATGTGACTCAAAAATGATTTCAAAATAGAAGATATATTTCTCTCAAATAGTTTTGATTTCACCTATGTCAACATCCTTTGATAAATTTTATACTTGTTTGAAGTTGATTTATTATGATACAAATCTTCCATATTGTATTTAAGGTTTTTTGATATGTTTGACTATGGATGAGTTATTTTTATACAATTCATGGTTTATGGTTAAAGTATTGACATTTCGTATGCTAGTTTTAATATGAATGTTTATGTTATATTTAAACCTTTTCTTAAGATGAATGTATTGAACTAGTATGTTTCATGTTGGGGGCTGGTAAAAGTAAGCCCTTCAGGTTGGGTTCTGGTTACAGCAGACCCTCTAGGTTAGAGTCCATTTATAGAGGCTCTCTGGGTTAGAGTCTGATTACAGAGGCTCTCCGAGTTGGAGTCCGGTTATAGGGGATCTCCAGGTTGGGGTCTAGTTACAATTAGACCCTAGGTCCTAGAATGAGGCCTTGACATAGAAATTAAAGTCTGGTATTATAAATTCCCTCATTATGAAAATATTATTGATGGTTCATGTGGTCATTCAACTAGTAGAATACCCATGATTATGTTTTATTATTGAATTATTTAGTCAGCACACATTCCTTCCATAAAAGTATTCATTTTTATTATTGGTAAAGGAATGTGTTTTCAATTATTCACCATACTTAATATTTATGTTATCTTCTGCTGTATTGCTTACCCTTATTGAGCATTTGAGCTCACCCCTTTCTATGTTTTATTTTTCCCAGGATTCTAAGAAGTGTATTATGATTGATATGTAGGGTTAAGCTAAGGGAATAACAGCGTTCATAAAGGATTATTTATGCTGTGTTGTATGTTATAAAGTGTAATGTAACATTCATGTATGTAATATATTTTCTAAGACTGCTAAACCGATCGGTCTTTCAGGACTTTATTCCTTGTAATCATGCCAATGTATTAAAATAATGCACCGACTCTGGGTAACTAGGGTTGGGGAATTACAGTTGGTATAAGAGGAAGTTTAGAAATAACCTTGGAAATAGATTTAGATAAAATCTGATTTGAAAACATTACCCTAATATAGACTTTGAGGATTACTATAGAATAACTTCCTAGAATTTTGGAACTATAGAGATTTTGTGAGTTTTCCAAGAAATACATCCCTGTCTAGATACGAGCAGGTAGAGGCAGCTCTGGCACAGATGTACCTAAGGGTAAAACCCGAAAACAACCCTTCGATCTAGACTCGAATGGGAACTGGTGCACGACAACGGGCCTTGCTACACTCTTGGTTATAACACTCATGGGGGACATGTTTAGTATAATTAACATTTTCATTACAATCCATTATGAAGGATTTAGGAGTAAATACTTCCTTAAAGAAAACATTTTTAGGATTATGGATTATATCCATAAACCGATCAATATACGTTAGGTATTTTACAAGTTTGGAATTATGAATTGCGATTCATAAACTAACCCAGTGTATTCCATTGTTTAGAAATGGTGCCTAGTATAAGGAATGATAATTACAACAATATGCATGATTGAAATATTAAGAAGGATCAAATCTTTCATGGTATTAATCCAACATTTAAAAGGGAAATAGTCTCCCTCATATTCTCATCATATGAATAAATAGTATCATGTGTTAATAAGATAAATAATGAATTCTTGGAGTCCTATGGATTTGAAGGGAAGCAAGAGAAGAAAAAGATGGAAGAAAGAAAGATGGATAAAGAGAAGAGGGGAAAGAATGATTTTTACATATGTGATAACTGTGGAAATAATCACCTTGGTAAATGCTTGAAGTGAATGTGAGTTTGTTATAAGTGTAGAGAAAAAGGTCACCAAGTACGTGATTTAAAGGGTAAGAAAAAGGTTTTAAATGTACAATGGTTCATCTGCAATGAGTTGGGACATTAGGCAAATCAATGTCTAAATCATCATAGTATACCACAAATGATGTTGTTGGATAATAATCAAGTTATGATATTACCAAAAATGAAGAGTAATGACTAGTGTTCTTATGTTTATATTATATAATTATGTCATTTGAGTATTGTATCAACGACATACTGGTTATAATAATTATGGAGTATATAAGGATTGTATTGCAGTACTATTTCATTAAGGACTTGAGATTTTGTGGAACCAAGAAAAGTGACTCAATAGCAGGTTATTGTTTTTGGAAAATATATGGTTGAAGGAAAGGTAAACCATAAATGGTCCTGATACTGAGGTATTGATTTTGGAATAAGAGATGGTTGATTTGGATAAATTATATTGTATATTCTCGACTACCTTTGAACCGATTAATGGTTTTTTTATTCTATCATTGTTGGAATATTAAAAAAATGGATATAAAGAATATATCTAGTATTATATAAGGAATAAGGGAGTATAAATGTAATCAATAAGGTTTTATGGTAATTCAGGGTGTTACCATGTTTTAAAAGAATACATGATGAAGCTATTCATATGTTATTACGTGGAAAAATAGATCTTCATTTTGTTTAACTTCCTTATAAATTTTGGACTATGAGTTTGGATAGAAGTATTTTGGATAACTATAAAGGTTTGAATCAATTTATTTTAACTTTGGATAGTATTTACTAATATTATTTTTGGAATATTATAATACTATAGTTTTAGAAAAAAGACGACTAGTAGGTTGGGTGATAACTCGTCGTGTCGAACAAAGCTGCAGGAATATAACCCAAAACCAAAGTGCGACAAGGAATTATGACCTACCACTAGCCTACTGGAAGTCCCTGGTTATTATAAATTAGTTTTTCTCATGGTATATGGATAAATATAATATTTTTGAGTTCTATTATCTATAGGAGTGAAAGATGAATTTGTGGTAGAAATTAGTTAAAGGATGAAACTCTACTTGTTAAGTATATATATATATATATATTATTATTCTATGAAGAAATTAATTCTTAAACTTTAGGTAAGGGATATTAGAACAAAAAATTTGTTATTCTAAAACCTTAGGTTTTGTTGAACCGATGATATTCTAAATCATCTTAGAGTGATGGCTTTGAGGCCCTAAATTTTACACTTGTTTGTGATTGATGACCTCAATCACTCCCAATAAATATTTAAGTTTTTTATTCAATTATGTGTCTGTAATTTCCACCAATGTTCTCCTATTTGAAACCCTATGTTTGTGGTGACTTTTTCATTTCCCTTTTCCCTCTTATTAAGACTAAATTTTATTAACCCAATTTCCGATGTGGGTTTCCCACAAAGGTATTTTCAATTTTCAACCTTTTATTTTTGAATAACAATTTCAAATTGTGAGGATGCAATTTATTGAAGGAGAGAAGAATGTAACACCCCAAGATTTCCTAGTACATTATTTCTTCAAAGTAATTCAATAACTTGCACTACACGCAATGCCGAGTTCAGGCTCACCGCGACCTACCAAACTAGCCGTTCAAAAGGGTTTTGAATAGTATTAACTGAATTTTGAACTTTATATAATACTTATAATTTATGAATCCATATTATGAGTTTATTAGACATAATGTAAGAACAAATCCATTTTTTCAAATAAAAGAAGTACTTTACAAATAAATGCAATTTTACTGCCTTTTAATAGAGATCCTTTTTTAAAACCAATATTTAACAATGTTATATATTCAATTTAGTGAAATTAAATTATTATTTAGAATTGGGACAAAAAAATTTAGTTTGAATAAATTTTTGGTACTTTTCTGATAACTTTCATATTTTGATGAATAGTGAAAATTACTAAATTTTAATTAAAAACAACTTTTTTAATCAGAATAATATATAGTGATAAATTATGTATTTAAATGGTTTGGAAGTATAATTAGATTATATTTTTATTATTTAATAAAATTTAGGCCATTATATGTAATTTCACATTTAAATTTGAAATAAACAAGTGTCAATCTTTTGATAGTTATTATTTCATAAAATCACGTTTTTTGTTTTGACAACGAGAATTAATTTTAAATTAATATCTGCCACTTCTGTGTTTTGAATTTGGAAAATGGATTCCATATTTGGAATCATGAGGTCCAAATTGTGTATACATGTAACTTTTATTTTTAAAAATTAGGAATATTTACTCGAGTAAATATTTTATTTACCGTGGTTAAAGGGGTAAATCCAGTAAATTAGGTTAAAAAATAATATTATAATAACATTAAATTATCCTAACACGTGCCCTAACCCTATTGTATGATACATGTCCGACCATGGGAATCCTTGGATCTATTTTGGGACCCCATGGTGCCAATTGGGAGTGATAATGACATTTTATATTAATTAATCTAAAGTAAAGACAAAAATAACAAAAGAAAATATATTTTAGTAAAACAATTTTTATATGAGATTATATAATTGATCTATTTGAATATAAATAGTCATTAAAAATATATAAATATATACTACCACAGGGTATTTTAAATATATTTATATATGACACAATAATGATGTAGTATTTTCCTTATTAGTGAAACAATCAAATAAATGAAATTATAAATACTAAATTAAATATAATTTTAAAGTTTTGATGCCATAAATTTTTTTTATAGGTGACTATGACATGTTAGGGTTTATTAAATGTATTTATTTTTAATAAATAATGTTGTTATGACTTTAACAAAAATCAATTATTAAATAATGTCAAAATTGACATAAATGAGTTTTTAAAACAAATACAATATTTTTGGTTGATATAATAATCCTAAAAATATAAGGTTCAGTAAAAGGAATTATATAATGATATTTTTATGACTAATTAACCACTTGTGGTTCTCTTGTAAGTTTATAGTAAGTTTATTAACCATATAATAGAGAAATACAAAGAGACATGGTAAATGTCAAACTATTTAACTAAAAGTTAAATATAAAAGATAAGGTTAATATAGTGATCCAAACCTGTCTAAAACCTATTGTTTGAGTGGTTTTCGACCCATAACCACCTTGTACTTTAAATAATTTATTTTTTATCCCTCAAAAACCGAAAATTATTTTATTATAAAATAATATTTCAATCTTTTCCTAAGGTGCCCCTCACCCCTCTAATAAAAGGGAACTTCCCCTTATCTCAAATTCACACCTTAAAAGCCATTTGAATCGGCCAACCCCTACCCACAGTTTTTATAAAATATCCTAGCTTCATTATAGATGCCTTACTTTGTCCTGAAGTCCAACCTAATGATCCATTTTGATCAAATTAAAAGGAATAACCTGAAGAAGAGGTAATGATTTCACCACCCTCTTTCAAGTTCTTTTCTTCTTCCACTTACTCTTTATTTGTTATTACCATAAAAAAATAATAATTCCAGTACATTATATATACTCTGATGTTATTATAAATATGGCACATCCATATTCATTATTCTATCCATCCTATGAATGAAAATGTCGCCATGCGTGCGTATGTACAGCTTACCGTCTCCACGCCATGCTGTAATTTGTTATTCAACACTATGTTATTTGGATGGATATAATTATGAGTAATATATATATAAATAATGAAAATAACATGATAATTTCTTTTTAAAATAAATACACCATCCAATTCCACACCTCTAAGGAAATGATATTGTCGCTCGTGCATACGTAAGGATTACCGTCTCCACGACGTGATGAGATTCATTTCCACGTTCACCAATCATCAAAAATTATAAAAATATATATTACTAATAAGTATGTAATATATGACATAATAATACTATTGGAGATATATATATATATATTTATGTAATTACATATATCTTATTCACTTACTTCCGTTCAATACGATATCAAAACAGAAACAACGTTTATGCGTACGTACGGCTTACCGTCTCCATAAACGGTGTTTTCCATTTCATATATCTATCTATTATAAACATTTATATTCTAAATATATATTATATATAAATAATGTTTTATATTCTGGAAGTATTTAAATCATGATCTAAATGATACAATCAAGAATAACAAGTTAAAATACGTATGATAAAGAAAGCGATTATTACCCGAAATGTTAATTTAACTTGAAAATCATTATTAAATGGGTAGTATAAAGTCATAAATGAATCATGTATGTTATAATAAATATGAATATGGTTTTTTTATAATCTAATAACATAAAATGTTCCTTATACATAAGGTTAAACGTACCCTCGACCAAAGGAAAGTGCAAGGTAAGGGTTAATTCTACAATCTCTTCATTATCCGAGGTTGTTTATACGTAATTATCTACTGAGACCTCTTTATCATCCACATCCATGTTTCATAAAAATGTATTTCAAAACATTTTTTTACTATGGGTTAAATTCATTTATACCCTTGTTTTACTTTTTATAAAATGGTTTTAAAGGAATCTTTCCGTAGTTTTCCAAACAAGGTACTTCATGACCTTTTCGACAAAGTTATGGAAAGAATGTTTTTTTAACTTATACGGTGGGTGAAACTATTTTCCACCATTATAACATCGTCAAAGATTCCCTTAAAATCTTATAAGAATATTTTCAAAATAAATGTTTTCTTTATAATTATGTGACTCATAAATGATTTCAAAATAGAAGATATATTTCTATCAAATAGTTTTGATTTCACCTATGTCAACATCCTTTGATAAATTTTACACTTGTTTGAAGTTGATTTATTATGATACAAATATTCTATATTGTATTTAAGGTTTTTTGATATGTTTGACTATGAATGAGTTATTTTTATAAAATTCATGGTTTATGGTTAAAGTATTTACATTTTGTATTCTAGTTTTAATACGAATGTTTATGTTATATTTTATCCTTTTCGTAAGATGAATGTATTGAACTAGTATGTTCCAGGTTGGGGGCTGGTAAAAGTAAGCCCTTCGAGTTGGGTTCTAGTTACATTAGACCCTCCGGGTTGGAGTCCGTTTACAGAGGCTCTCTGGGTTGGAGTCCGATTATAGAGGCTCTCTGAGTTGGAGTCCGGTTACATGGTCTCTCTGGGTTGGGGTCTGGTTACAGTTAGCCCGTAAGTCCTAGCATGGGGCCTTGACATAGAAATTAAAGTCTGGTATTATAAATTCCTTCATTATGAAAATATTATTGATGGTTCATGTGGTCATTCAACTTGTATAATACCCATGATTATGTTTTATTATGGAATTATTTACTCCGTGCATATTCCTTCCATAAAAGTATTCATTTTTATTATTGGTAAAGGAATGTGTTTTCAATTATTCACCATGCTTAATATTTATGTTATCTTCTGCTGTATTACTTACCCTTACTGAGTGTTTGATCTCACCCCTTTCTATGTTTTATTTTTCCCAGGATTCCAAGAAGTGTATTGGATTGATATGTATGGTTAGGCTAAGGGAATAATGGCGTTCATAAAGGATTATTTTTTTTGTGTTGTATGTTATAAAATGTAATGTAACATTCATGTATGTAATATATTTTCCAAGACTGCTAAACTGATCAGTCCTTCAGGAGTTGATTCCTTGTAATCATGCCAATGTATTAAAATAATGCACCGACTCTCGGAAACTAGGGTCGGGGAATTACAGTTGGTATCAGAGGAAGTTTGGAAATAACCTTTGAAATAGATTTAGATAAAATATGATTTGAAAAAATTACCCTAAGATATACTTTGAGTATTAGTATATAAGAACTTCCTCGAATTTTCGAATTGTAGAGATTTTGTGAGTATTCCAAGAAATACATCCCTGTCTTGATATGAGCAGGTAGAGGCGGCTCTGGCACAGATGTACCTAGGGGTAAAAACGAAAAACACTGCTTCGAGCTAGACTCGAACGGGAACTGGTGCACTAAAATGGGCCTTGCTCCACTCTTGGTTATGACACTCCTTGGGGACATTTTTAGGATAATTAACATTTTCATTACAAGCCAGTATGAAGGATTTAGGAGTAAATACTTTCTTAAAGAAATTTTTTTATGGTTATGGATTATATCCATAAACCGATAAATTTAAGTTAGGTATTTTACAAGTTTGGAATTATGAATTGTGATTCATAAACTGACCCAGTGTATTCCATTGTTTAGAAAGGGCACCTAGTAGAAGGAATGAGAATTCGAACAATACGCATGATCAAAAGATTAAGAAGGATCATATCTTTCATGGTATTAATCCAACATTTAAAATGGAAATAGTCTCCCACATATTCTCATCATATGAAGAAATAGTATCATGTGTTAATAAGATGAATAATTAATTCTCTAAGTCCTATGTATTTTAAGGGAAGCAAGAGAAGAAAAATATAGAAGAAAGAAAAATGGGTAAAGAGAAGAGGGGAAAGAATTATTTTTCCATACGTGATAACTGTGGAAAGAATCACCTTGGTAAATGATTGAAGGGAATGTGAGTTTGTTATAATTGTAGAGAAAAAGGTCACCAAGTACGTGATTGAAAGGGTAAGAAAAGGGTTTCAAATGTACAATGGTTCATCTGCAAGGAGTTGGGACATTAAGAAAATCAATTTCTAAATCATCATATTATACGTCAAATGATGTTGTTGGATAATAATCAAGTTATGATATTACCACAGATGGAGAGTAATGACTAGTGTTATTATGTTTATATTAAATAATTATTTCATTTTAGTATTGTATCAACTATATACTGGTTATAATAATTATGGAGTATATAAGGATTGTACTACAGTATTATTTCATTAAGGACTTGAGATTGTGTGGAACCAAGAAAAGTGACTCAATAGCAGGTTGTTTTTTTAGAAAATATATGGTTGAAGGAAATGTAAACCATAATATGGTGCTGATATTGAGGTAGTGATTTTGGAATAAGATATGGTTGATTTGGATAAATTATATTATATATTCTTGGAGAGATATTTCTCTCAAATAGTTTTGATTTCACCTATGTCAACATCCTTTAATAAATTTTAGACTTGTTTGAAGTTGATTTATTATGATACAAATATTCCATATTGTATTTAAGTTTTTGTGATATGTTTGACTATGGATGAGTTATTTTTATGAAATTCATGGTTTATGGTTAAAGTATTGACATTTCGTATGCTAGTTTTAATATGAATGTTTATGTTATATTTCAACCTTTTCTTAAGAAAAATGTATTAGACTAGTATGTTTCGGGTTGGAGACCAGTAAAAGTAAGCCGTCTGGGTTGGGTTCTGGTTACAGTAGAACCTCCGGGTTGGAGTCCGGTTACAGAGGCTCTCCGGGTTGGAGTTCGGTTACAGAGGCTCTCTGGGTTGGAGTTCGGTTACAGAGGCTCTCCAGGTTGGGGTGCAGTTATAGTAAGACCCTATGTCTTGGAACGAGGCCTTGACATAGAAATTAAAGTATGATATTATACATTCCCTCATCATAAAAATAATATTGATGGTTCATGCGGTCATTTGACTAGTAGAGTACCCATGATTATGTTTTATTATGGCGTTATTTACTCAGCTCATATTCCTGCCATAAAAGTATTCATGTTTATTTTTGGTAAAAGAATGTTTTTTCAATTATTCACCATGATTAATATTTATGTTATCTTCTGCTGTATTGCTTACCCTTACTGAGCATTTGAGCTCACCCCTTTCTATGTTTATTTTCCTCAGGATTCCAAGAAGTGTATGGTGATTTATATGCAGGGTTAAGATAAGGGAATAATGGCGTTCATAAAGGATTATTTATGTTGTGTTGTATTTTATAAAGTGTAATGTAACATTCATGTATGTAATCTATTTTCCAAGACTGCTAAACTGATCGGTCCTTCAGGACCTGATTCCTTGTAATCATTCCAATGTATTAAAATAATGTACTGACTTTGGGTAACTGGGGTTGGGGTGTTATAGTTATCACTAACCATGAACCCCCTATCATTAAAAAAACTAGGCTTCTAGAGATCAATTCTCTTGGAACCTGTACAAACACTTGAGACACCTCTTGGCCTTAAACCCCATCCAAACCGAACAGTTTTAAGTGTTTCAACTCTAATAATTCCATTTCGATACTCAGTTTAGAATTTTTACTATTTACCAAATGAAGAAATCAAAATAATTTGAAGGTTTCAACCCTTCCAAAACACAGGATGTTACAGATGGGTCATATTTTGACACCCTGAGATTTTGTGAAATATATTTTTTCAAATTAATTTAATCTTTTTGATATTTTTCATATGACACAACAATAATTATAGCTTGTGAAATAACCTAGTTATTATTAATTTATACACAAAACCAAGTCGAGGTTGTGTACATAAAACACTTATATTAGCTTTTAGTACACACAACACTATGTTTGGCTTTTGTTACACATAATGCTGAGTTCTTTTGATAGCTTTCATTACATGCAAGACCAAATTTTACCAAACAAAAGTATATTTTTAAAATATTACTATTTAATAAAATAAGATATAATATAGATGTTAAATTAGAGATTATGAATAATAATAACTAACTTATGAAAATATATGGGTTATAAGATGAATTTCTTGTTTACCGATTACTTAAAAATGAGAATATATACCAATTGAATATAAGGGTTTTTATGCTCCCATTATCATTTTGACTTAATAAATAAAATTAATTAGAATTATAGAATGATAATAATGAAATATATATGTTATATAATCAATAAAATATTTTTTATATTCATACAATATATTTTATTGGTATATGATAATAATAAATCCTATTTTATAAAATAAAAATATGTATTTTTCAAAATGGTAATTTTACCGTCTTTTAATGGAGAACCCATTTTAAATAAAATTATTTCATTTTTAGGATTTTTATATGAAAAAATAAAATTATTATTTGGAATTGGGATATAAGATTTTACTTTGGTTGAAATTTTGGTATTTTTCTGTTAAGTTTTATGTTTTGATGAATAGTAAAAATATACTAAATTTTAATTACAAACAACATTTTTTCATTGAAAAAATTTATAGTGTTAAATTATATTTTTGATTGGTTTTAAAGTATATAAAAATATTTTTTTTATCATTTAATCTAATTTAGGTCACTGACATCAATTTTACATTGAATTTAGATATAAAAACGTTTCAATATTTTTCATGTTTTAACTTTAATAACCCGTTTCTCACCTCGTCAAAGGGATTAATTTCAAATTAATTACTGAAACTTATATTTTTTTCATTTTGAAAAATTGATTCCATATTTGAAATTATTGGGTCCAAATTTTGTAAATAAGTTTCTTTTATTTTTGGGCATCATGAATAGTAACTTTAGTAATTTTTATTAACATGGTAAAAGGTATATCAGGTAATTAAGGGTAAAAAAATAATGTTATAAATATTATAAAATTACCCTAACACTTGTCCTAATTTAACAAGATGAGTTGGTTTTGAAACAAATCACCCTTAGTCCGAGATTATAACCTTTTTAAGCCACTTGGATGAGAGTGATACATTTATTATATTTTATTTAAAGAAAAGTATAAGATGCCATACTCATATTTTTAATAACTATATAATTTTTGATATAGGATTATAAAGTAGATAAATTAATCTATAAATATTCATTTTAAATATAATTTTTTTATTTATCATGGGAATTCATTTATAATTTTTAGGAAATAAATAATTACGTTAAAATCTTATACAATGATGATTTAGTAATTATTTTATTAATGGAAATATGAAATAAATGTTATTAAAAATATTAAAATAAAATTAATTTGAGATAATTAATATGATAAAAGAATTTTATATAATATCTTTACCCTTTAGTGATATAATAAAATATTATTCTCAAAGTTAACTTTTTTATATTGATATTTCTAAAAATCCAAGTAATGAAGTGTCAAAATTGACACTAATGATATTTTATCAAAATAATGTTTTATTAAATTATTTATAAAACATAATTTTTTTAAAAATATAAAATAATTATAATATGGTATTATATGTTATAAATTGTTAATTTATGGTCTTATAGATAACACATAAGTAAAAATTATAACCTTTTAATATTGAAAAATTTGTTACTTTAGTTAAAATTAAAATAGGTTAACTAAGGGTTACTCAAAATGATAAGGTTTAAAAGAATACCAAGACTTTTCAAAAAACTATTATTTGATGATATTATAATATCCTATAATCTTATATTTGAATATGTGGAATTTTGATGGTATTTTTAATGAAATTTAATTTATTATAATTTAATATTTTCAGAAATTCCAAAAGTGTCCCTCACCTTAATTATAAAAGGAAACCATCTCCATCATCTCATTTAACCACTTTGAGCCTTCTATCTAAACCAATATCTTCCAAATTATCTACTCCACTTACCTAGACACATTCTAGAAGTTCTATTCTTCCCAAAATACCAACTCTAGAGTCCTTTAGAGGAGACCTAAATGAGCTATTTTGAAGAAGATGTAATTGCTCAAACCGATCACTCTCATTTTATAATCTTATCTACCTCATCTAAATATATGATTAATATAATAAAATAATAAATTTATAATCTTAAATTTTATGAAATTTTATTATGATTATGAAAACACTATTATAAAACCCCTTTCCTATCAAATAAGAAGTGAATGTATCACTTGCGTGTACGTATAACTTACCGACTCCACGTAGTGATACAATTCATCTTCCATCACCATATTTTATGAGAAGGAATTGTGTTGGGTTTAATGTACATATATGATATTTATTAAATTTTTATACTTTTTTAATGATTATATCATATCTACCTTTTTACCACCTAATCTTTTTTGAAATTATAACGTCACTCGGGCGTACGTACGGCTTACCATCTCCACAATGCGATGTAATTCATTTTTTATCTATATTTCACATTAGTGGTAATAAGGATGAATTTTATGAATATATATGATGTATATAACATAAAAAATATTCTTTAATTATAATATATCATATAATTTTATCTATTTTAACATGAAAAGAAAATGAAAGCAATGTTCTTGTGTCCGTACGACCTACCGTATCTATGAATAGTGTATTTCAATTTCAATTTATATATTTTATTGATAACCATAAATAAATATATAATGAATATATATGATTTTTTTATCATTTTTATCATTATATAGATAATGAAATCATGATCTAAGTATGAGGACCAAGAATAAAAAGTCAAAACATGTACAAGAAACAAAACAGTTATTACTCAAAACATACCAGAAACTTGGAATTGTTAATAAGAGGGTAATATAAAGTCATAAGTGAATAGGAAAAGTGGTTTGGTGAAGTTGAAATTGTTTTCAATAAGTTAAAAATATAAAAATTCAATGTGTTTTAAATGTGATGATTGGGGAGCTGGTTTTTAGTTTATAACACTTGTGTCATTATTTATTTGAGATTGACATAATTATTTTAAATATTGAGAATAATTAAAATTTTAGGGATTTATAGTTGAATTCAAAAATAAATGAGAAGATAAATGAAGTGAATAATTATGATTTTGAGAAGGGTGGCTTTGGAATTTGAATTTTATGTTGGCTTGGAATTATATTCAAAGAAGAACTATGAATTTATTTTTACTGATTAGAAAATTTATAAGTAAACAATTTGGTTCTTAATAAAAAAATATCTACCAACCCAAAATATAGATATTTATAGCTTGACCCTAACCTTATGTGGAATCATGGAGGGTCAACCATGGCTAAGGGATCCTGTCCAGGTCAAGCCTTCAGGTGGCATAACTGGAATAGGAGCACACCCACAGGGGAACATGGGAGCAGCACATGGAGCCACCATGTGGGGAAGCACGACAATGACAGAGTGCCATCACAGGATGGTTCCAAGGTAGTATAGGATACTGAGAAAGGTAATTGAATTTTGATATGCTCCAGTCACATCTTGTATTATAAGGCAACACCAATTGGATAGCTGTTTCGATATGGGATTCTTCAAGTTGAATCACAACCATTGTATTTGTTTAGTGAATATCCGGACCATTGGACCGTTCAGACGCACTCCACAACTATGAGATCTATTATATCTATTACCTAAGATATCCTATCTGTCCATGCATAAAATAGACTGTCCGATTGATCTTGTTGCGTCATCTTCCCCAGAAATCCTCATACCCGAGTGTTATTCATCAAAGCTATATTTATTTTTCGACCGAAGCTCAATCCAAAGTCTCCCATCATCATTTCATCATTATAAATATCCATTATGATAGAAATCATATAATAATTTGTTTGAATTATTAATTGAATATCAAACATAGATTTGAAGCATGGATAAAATATGAGACACCGTTGATGATAATGGTTCATGATCAAAATAAATTCTTTCTCTGTGATTATAGAAGGTTACAAAAAAATATTACCAACCTATAAATACCCAATGGAAGGTTCATTTTTCATCAAATGAGTTTTATAGGTTTAGTTTCAATTGAAGTTTAAGTTTCGTGTCTGTAATGACCCACAAATTCTCATTGGATTGAGAGTACAACGAGTCATTACTTGTCCTTAAGCGACATCCCCAAGATGCCAAAGGTTGGAAATAAATGCTGAAGGGTTTCAAATAAAAGTGGGGGATGATTTAAATTTTAAGAAATAAACCAATAAACCAATAAACCATAACCAAAACATTCACTAAATTATGCATGGACAAAATAAAGACAACTCAACAACTTCAGGTATCTCAAAACCACATAAAAGTGTGCAATAATATATGACCAAAGAAGTATCAAAGTAAATAGTGGATAAAAAACTAAATACTCTCATGATAACACAAGACTCCATGCTCTAAAATCTTCAAATTCCATAGTCACTAAACATCCCAAGTATCACGAGGTAGTGCTAAAAACATGTGAAATGTTACCTTTTCCCCTATCTCAAAAGATAGAATCTAAAAAAGCACCAAAGTGAAAAATCAGGGATGAGTATAAAACTCAGTAGGTTTTCCCCAATGACTTCCCAACTCAAGATACTAGGATATAATTATTATCACATTATATAAAACATTTTATATAAAACAATTTATATAAAACAATTTTCCAATTTTTTTAACCAATTATAATCAAGTGAAAAACAAAGTAAATGAATCCAATTTTCATAAAGTTATTTCCCAAAAAATAACTTATCAAAGCTTATAAAAAAGTTCTAATTATTATTTTGGCATACCCATTCCATCATTCACAACACACCCACACATGCATGCTTCCTTCAACAGTTCCATACTCATGAGAGGTCTCTTGTCCAATCACTTTGTGTCCCACTGACACCCACCCCCAATCTAGGGTCACGTACCTTGTAACCCAATGGTAATCATCCCTTATTCAGGGCCTGTTAAGAATGAAATCACACCATCACCATGTATGACAAATATTTCCATTACCAAAATAAACCACTTCAATAAAACTGAATTTTTATTGAAAACCAAAGTACAACCAATTTCAAAGCAAACTTTCACTTCAATAAAAATTTCCCTTTTATTGAAAAAATATAAACCACTTAATGTGAAAATGATCCAGAAAAATCCCCACTTTAAAATCCATATTTTAAAACCAATAATCAAATCACTCATTCAAAATCCTCGGTTTTCCAAATTTCAAAAACTGTCACTCAAGATGGTTTCCAACAAGTTTTAAACAAACAAATAATAATCAATTAATAAAAATACATTAAATTTGAAATCAAGACAATTAGTTATACTAAGAGGAGTCAAGAGTGAAGCCACCTACCTTGAAGGTTTCTATGAAACCCAACAAATGATGAAGAATGCTCACAAAAACCAGGTTGATTATTCAAAGAAACGGACTTAGATCTCTTCTACTATCAAAATAAAATCCAAATCTCAAATTAATTAGAAAAAAACCTATATCTACCATTGACAGGTATAAATATTAGAACCAAGAGGATAGAAGAAGTAGATCTAAGAGAACACTTACTCGGAGAGACGTACCGTTGATGCAATGAATATCCAAATCCGATCAGATTGATCCGGATGAAGGAGTTCCTTTGGAAATCACATAGGGAGAGTCTAAGGTCGAGATAAAGGAGATCTAGAAATAATTGAGTGAGTGGAACTACTAAAAATGTGACTTTAAGCTGGGCGTGGGCCGACTCACGACGTGTACCCCCTGGTCACAGCGTGAAGGCCATGCAGGAAAAGTACACCAAAAAACCCATCTCTTTAGGTTAAAAAACAATATTTAAACATTAAACGATGTGTATGTAATGCCCCAAACCTAGTTACCCAGATTCAGTGCATTATTTTAATACATTAGCATGATTAAAAGGAATCAAGTCCCGAAGGACCGATCAGTTTAGCATTCTTGTAAAATACATTACATACATGAATGTTACATTACACTTTCTAACATACATTACATCATATATAGTTCTTTGAGAAATACATTGTTCCCTTATCTTAACCCTTCATATCAATCATAAAACACTTCTTGGGATCCTGGGAAAATAAAACATAAGAAAGGGGTGAGCTCAGATGCTCAGTAAGGGTAAATAATTTAGCGGAAGCTATAAACTTTTAAGGCAAGATGTGTAATAAAAACAACAACCTTTTAAACATAAACTTTATCATAATATGGAAAAAATAAATAAAAAATTACCATATTAACATGCACATGGATATTCTAATAGTAGAATAATAACATGTAATAACTAATTTCATAATGAGGGAATTTATAGTACTGGACTTTAAATTTTATGTCAAGACCTCATGTCAGGCCTTAGGGGCTAACTATAACCAGACCCCAACCCGGAGAGCCTTTGTAACCGGACTCCAACCCGGAGAGCCTCTATAACCGGACTCCAACCCGGAGGGTCTACTGTAACCGAACCCCAACCTGGAGGGCTTAATTTTACCTGTCCCCAACCCAAAATATACTAGTCCAACACATTCATCTTAATAAGAGGTTGAAATATAACATAAACATTCATATTAAAACTAGCATACAAAATGTCAATACTTGAACCATAAACCATGAATGGAATAAAAATAACTCATCCACATTCAAACATATCAAAAAACCATAAATAAAATATGGAAGATTTGTATCATAATAAATTAACTTCAAACAAGTGTAAAATTTATCAAATGATGTTGACATAGATGAAATAAAAACTATTTGAGAGAAATATCTCATTCTATTTTGAAATCATTTAAGAGTCACATAATTATAAAGAAAACATTTATTTTGAAAATATTCCTATAAGCTTTTAAGGTAATCTTTGAAGATTTTATAACATAAGAAAATATCCGCACATGCCGTATAAGTTAAAAAAGACATTCTTACCTTAATTTTGTCGAAAAGGTTATAAAGTACCTTGTTTGGAAAACGACGGAAAGATTCCTTTCAAAACAATATAATGTCAAATAAGGGTATAAATGAATTTAACCCAGTATCTAGTAAATTGTAAAAATGTTTTGAAATACATTTTAAGAAACATGGATGTGGATGATAAAGAGGTCCCAGTTGATAATTACAAATAAACAACCTTGAATAATGAATAGGTTGTAGAATTAACCCTTACCTTGTACTTTTACTTTGGTCGATGGTACGTTTAACCTCCTTTATAATGACTATATTATGTTATTAAATTATACCAGAACCATATTAATATTTATTATATCATACATGATTCATTTATGACTTTATACTACCAATTTAAAAATGATTTCCATGTTAAATTAACACTTTAAGTAATAATCACTTTCTTTATCATACGTGTTTTAACTTGTTCTTATTGATCGTATCATTTAGATCATGATTTAAATACATCCAGAATATAAACCTTGATTTATATATCATATATATTTAGAATATAAATATTTATAATACATATATATATGAAATGGAAGGCACCATTTATGGAGACGGTAGGTCGTACGTACGCATAAACGATGTTTCCATTTTCATATCATATTGAACAGAAGTAAGTGAATAAGATATATGTAAGTACATAAATAAATACATAGATATATATATATATACATTAGAATTATTCTTTCATATATTATATACTTATTAATAATATATATCGTTGAATGGTGAACGTGTGAATGAATCTCATCGCGTCGTGGAGACGGTAATCCGTACGTACGTACGAGCGACAATATCATTATATCAATGGTTAAATAGTATCTAATTGGATGGTATATCATATATAAAGAATCATTAACATGTTATATTTATTATTTACATCAATTATACTCATTATTATACCCATCCAAACTGTGAATTGCTGAATGACAAACTACACCACGACGTGGAGACGGTAAGCCATACGTACACATGTATGGTGACTTTGTCATTTATAGGATGAAGAGAATAACTAATATGGTTGAAACATATTTATAATAAAATCACATTATGTATAAGGTAATGGATTTATTAATTTAGTATGTAAACAACAAATAAAGAAAAAGTGGAAGAAGAAAAGAACTTGAAAGGGGGAGGTGAAATTATTACCTCTTCTTCGGGTGTTTCCTTTTGAGTTGATCAAAAGGGATCCTTAGGTTGGCATTATGACCAAAGTAAGGCCTCTAGGATTAATTGAGGGATGTTTTTAGGATATTTGGGTAGTGTTTGGCTAATAAAAATGTCTTTGGAGGTGTGAATTTGAGAGAAGGGGAAGTGCCCTTTTATTAGAGTGGTGAGGGGCACCTTAGGAAAAGATTGAAGTTTTATTTTATAATAAAATCATTTTCGGTATTTAATTGATAAAAAATGAATTATTTAAATTATAAGGTGGTTATGGGTCGAAAAACACTCAACCAATAGGTTTTAGACAGGTTTGGGTCACTATATTAACCTTATCTTTTAGATTTAACTCTTAGTTAAATAGTTTGACATTTACCATGTCTCATTGTATTTTTATATTATATGGATAATAAATGTACTATAAACTTCCAATAGAACCTGAAATGGTTAATTAATGACATATATTATAGTATTTAATCCCTTTGGGAGAACCTTATATTTTTAGGAATAGAATAAAAATTAATAATATAATATTTGTTTTAAAAACTCTTTTAGGTCAATTTTGACATTATTTATTAATATATTTTTGTTAAAGTCCTAAAAACTTCATTACTTAGAAATAAATACATTTAATAAACCCTAAAATTTCATAGTAACCTATAAATTTTTTTAAGGCATTAAAACACTCAAATTATATTTATTTTAGTGTTTATAATATCATTAATTTGATTGTTTCATTAATAAAGAAAATACTGCTATCATTATTGTGTCATATGTAAATATATTTATTTTATGTCTCAAAATTATAAATAAAATATCATGAGGTAGGAAATATTTTTAACTTTATAATTACTATTTATAGTAGAATAGATCAATTATATAACCTCATATAAAAATTATTTTACTAAAAGATATTTTCTTTTTTTATTTTGGTCTTTACTTTAGATTATTTAATATAAAATGTCATTATCACTCCCAAGTGGATCCATGGGGTCCCAAAATTGACCCAATTATGACCATGGTTGGAAATGTACCATCCAATAGGGTTAGGACACGTGTTAGTGTAATTTAATATTATTATAATATTATTTTTTAACCTCATTTACTGGATTTACCCCTTTAACCACTGTAAATAAAATATTTACTGAAGTAAATATTCCTAATGCCTAAAAATAAAATTTACCTATTTAAAAAATTTGGACATCATGATTCCAAATATGGAATCCATTTTTCAAAATTCAAAACACATAAGTGGTAGAAATTAATTTAAAATTAATTCACATTGTCAAAATGAAAAGCGTGTTTTTATGAAATAATAACTATCAAAAGATTGGTGCTTTTTATGTAAAATTTAAATGTGAAATTACTTATAATGACCTAAATTGTATTAAATTTTAAAAATATAATCTAATTATACTTCCAAAACATTCAAATTCATAATTTATCACTATTAATTATTTCGATTAAAAAGGTTGTTTTTAATTAAAATTTAGTATTTTTCATTATTCATCAAAATATGAAAGTTATCAGAATAGTACCAAAAATTTATCCAAACTAAATTTTTATGTATCTATTCTAAATGAAAAGTTTATTTCATAAAATTCAGTATATAAAAGTGTCAAATATTGGATTTAAAAAGGGTGCACTATTAAAAGGCTGTAAAATTGCATTTTTTGAAAAATACTTCTTTTATCTTAAAAAAATGAATTTGTTCTTACATTATGTCTCAGAAACTAATAATATGGATTCTAAAATCATAAGTATTATATAAAGTTCAAAATTCAGTTAATACTATTCATAACCTATTTTTAACATCTAGTTTGGTAAGTCGTTGTGCGCTTGAAGTCAGTGTTGCGTGTAGTGCAAGTTATTGAATTACTTTGAAGAAATGAAGTACTATGAAATCTTAGGGTGTCACATTCTCCCATACTTCAATAAATTTTATCCTAACAATTTTAAATTGTTATTAAAAAATAAAATATTAAAAATAGAAAATACCTTTGTGGAAAAACCCACATCGGAATTTGGGTTAATAAAATTTAGTTTTAATAAGAGGAAAAGAGAAATGAAAGGGTCACCACCAAATTATGATCTCGATTAGGAGAAAATTGGTGGAAATTAGATACACATAATTGGAGGAAAAAACTAAATATTTATAGGGAGTGATTGAGGTCATCAATCACAAACAAGTGTAAAATTGAGGGCCTCAAATCCATCAATCTATGATGATTTAAAATTCCATCGGTTCAACAAAACATATGGTATTAGGATAACACATTTTTGGTTTTAAGATCCCTTCCCTAAAGTTTAAGAATTAATTTACCAATAGAATAAGAGGAAAACAAATTATATACATATATATATATATATATACTTGACAAGTAGAGTTTCATCCTTCAACTAATTCCAACCACAAACTCATCTTTCACTTGAAAAGATTTTAAAAAAATATTCTATTTATCCTAATCGTATAGGGTTCCAAAAATAATGAATTTATAATTCACCTATCAGACCCTTTAAAAAAAGTATATTATACAATATAGGGATTTCACATAGTCCAGTGGTAGGCAATAAATCCCAATCGCACTATGGTTGTGGGTTCGATTCCCACAGCTTTGTCCGACGCGATGAATTGTCACACGGTCTACGTGTTGTCTTTTTTATAACAATCCAAAAATAACTGTAAAAACAGTATCCAATTTGAAAATTAATCCATTCCAAACTTTAGACTTATCAAAAATAATTCTATCCAAACTCACAGTCCAAAATTTATAAGTAAGTTGAACACAATGAAGATAATTTTTTCCACGTAATAACATATGAACACCTTTATCATGTATTATTTTAAAACATGGTAACACCCTGAATTATAATATAACCATATTTAGTACATTCATGCTCCCTTATTCCTTAAAGAATACTGGATATACACCCTATATCCAAAAATGTTTTAAACTCCAACAATGATGGAATATACAAATCATTAATCAGTTTCAAGGTAGTCAAGAATATCCAATATAATTTATCCAAATCAACCATCTCTTATTCCAAAACCACTACCCCAGTATCAGGACTATATTATGGTTTACCTTTCCTTCAACCATTTATTTTCCAAAAAAAGACCTACTTTTGTGTCACTTTTCTTGTTTCCACACAATCTCAAGTCCTTAATGAAATAGTACTGCTGTACAATCCTTATATACTCCATAATTATTGTAACCAGTACATCATTGATACAATACTGAAATGACATAATTCTTTAATAACAACATAAGAACTCTTAATCACCCCTCTTCATCTTTGTTAACATCATAACTTGATTATTATCCAATATAATCATTTGGGTATACTCTGATGATTTGGACATTGATTCACGTCATGTCCCAACTCCTTGTAGACGAAGCATTGTACATTATGTAGGATCGAAATAATGATGTAGATGCTCAATATACAAGAGGGGGGGTGAATTGTATACTTTAAAATTTTCCTTCAACAAAGGAAAGAGCTAAGTTTAACAAAGTTAAACTAAGAAAATTTACAACACCTCTAACATAAATTGAAAAATTGGAATAATGAATGAAGTTATAAACTTCAAGTTCTATATACTTGCTTAAAACTAGAAAGAGATTCCGAAAGTAGGTTCCAGAAATATGGATCCGGAAATTGAAACTTAACTAAAGATTACAATATGAGATTATACCTTAAAGAGTATAGAATCTAAATTTATCAAAGTACAAGTAAGGAAGTATAAGAAAGTTATAAATTCCTTACAATATAATATGCAGTGGAAACAAACAAGTAATAAAACTAAAAGTAACAAGATATAAGTCTTTTAACCCAAAGAGAAGGGTATCCAACAACCTTGGATAAAGGTCCCTTGATTTATACTTTCAAGCAAGTCTGTCTTACCCACACCAGGGTAAGCCCTCGATACAAAGATCGGAGTCTCTATATTGTTATCCCCAAAAGCCCTCAACTTCAAGGTAGTTGGAAACCTCTGTCTTCCAATCCTCGGAAGTCCTCCAATGTAATCACCAACATTCGGAGTCACACGAAGAAAATCTACACAAGGAAAATTTTGAACAAGCAGTTCAAACTTTCTGCATGAAGATGAGAGTTAATAAGAGCCTCTCTCTCTAGAAATCACTTCAACAACATGTGTGAACAATGTTGAAGAAGTAGTATTGATCTCTTTCAAACGAGATCCTATTTATAGGCAAGGTTGACCTCCATTCCAATGGTCATATTTTCCTTAAAAATTGGAGGGACCTGTACATGTGTAACTTAACCAACGGTTAGTTTATAACAGAATAGACGACATCGTTTTATAATAAACCAAGTGCAACAGAAAGTATGACATCGTATTAAGATTAACTAAAAAGTTCAGAGTGAAGGTTCAGAGTCTAAGAAAAATGAAAGTTCAGAGTCTAAATAAATTCGGTGTGTATAAAACAAAGATGATCAAATTCTGTTTAATAGGAGAATTTGGAATGAGAATTCAGAATGAGAAATCATCATCAGAATTCGTAATGAGAGTTTGTAATCAGAATTCGTCATTAGAATTTGGTGTCGATCTTCATGAGAGTTCGTATCCAGAATTCGGAGTGGAACTTTATGAGAGTTCGTATCCAGAATTCGGAGTGGAACTTTATTACAGTTCTCATCCAGAATTCGGAGCCTAAAACAAAATGCTTCATATCAAAGATTTAAACGATTCTGAGATTATAGAAATGAATTTGATTCTTTAAGAAATATATGAATGAAAATATGATAAGCACAATTTTCCTTATAAAAGCGATTTTCCTTATAAAAGTGATTTTCCTTATAAAAGCGATTTTCCTTATAAAAGCGATTTTCCTTATAAAAGAAATTTTCCTTAAAGATAAGGTGTTTTTTATTTTCAAAACAACAAGGAATGGAAAAGTCATAAGGAAAACATTATTGACTCAACAATCTCCCCCCTTTTGGAAAGCACAAACATCCTTATGAAAAAGAAGGTCTAAGAAAAGAAAAAAAACATTAAGGCTTATCTCCCTTTGCTTATAGATGTTAATGAATATGAATAACTCCCCCTTAGGCTTTGAAAATATAAGAATCGTATTCTAGATTTCCAGAATAGTATTTCATTAAGAATAAGAATGCCTTCTTTAATGAAAAAACCCCCCTTAGATAAACTCTATTAGAGTTCTTTTTCTTTCTCACCCTTTGTTAAGGTTCTTTTTCGCCTTTATTTGGATTCTTTTTCCTTCTCCCCCTTTGTGATTTTAAAAAAGAATTCAAGGGAATGGAAGATATAACAAAGTACCTGAAAAATTAGTAACAACAAAAAAAGAAATGAGAAAGCAAGACTTTCATTCAGTTTGAAAAACAAAGAAGCTAAGATACAAAAAAAGATCAGATTTGTCTATTTTGTATCTTTTTCTTTTGACATGAGACCCTTAAGAATAGTCTTTATCTTCTTCAAGTCTTTATGGTCTTCTTCGGCTTGTTTCTATAACACAACTATTCTTGCACTTTGAGATTCAATCTTTTCTTCCAGGGCTTCAAGCTTTTCTTCCTAAGCTTTCAAAATTTGTTCCTGCTTTAACAACTTCTTTTCAATCTCAATATGAAGATCCCTTTCATTCCTCTAGCTTTGAGCAACAGAATTCATCTTCCCATTCAGATCTTTATCTTCTTGAATCCGGAAATTCTTCTCAGCTGTCAACTTTTCTTCAAAGGATGAAGTGAGTTCATTTAGCTTCCTGTCTTCTATCTCAAAAGCATCCTTAACATTATCTTGTAATTCATCAAAGAGGCTCATCTCTTCTACAGTTTTCCTCGACCAACTAGTCATTCTCTTACAAGACCTTTTGGGGGATTCATAGCCGACAAAAAAAGTTTTGAACTGAGCCTCTATCTCAACACATTTTTTCATAACCATGGATACAAAGTCTATTTTCTGATTCAAAGTATGTTGAAGCATCTGGCATCTTGAATCAATACTCAAGAAGGTCGGAATGGAACCCACCAACTTCTTTAATGACTGAAAAAAAAGTCATTCCCCAACAAAGATGACTCTGAATCCGAGAATTTTCTAGGATAATCTTCTTATTCAATTTGCTCAATCTTTCTCTTTGAAGAACTACCAACTTCCCTTGTCTTTACAGCCACTGAGCTCGGGGTATCGACAACAAGTTTCTTTCCCTTTTCCTTTTTCGGAATGGATTCCTGTTCCAGAGTTCTCTTTTCACTATCAGACACTTGAACAATATTGTCTTCATCATCAATAACTTTTTGAGCACCATCCTCTACATTCTCCATTTGAGAAATATCATGTAGAAGTTGTTCTTCCTCTGCATGACAAGCTACTTCTTGTTCTCCGTTCTCCTCATCCTTCCATGGAGTGACTAACACAGAGGACTCAGCTTCTAAATATCGGAGCGACAAATGTTCCGAAAGTGTCTCCTTATAATCGTCTACTTTCTTCAATAGATCTCCGGTCTCACCACTGCCTTCAGCAACTACTTCTTCCTCTTGCACTTCCTCAAACTGCTCAACTTCCTCAAAATTCTTAGCAACTGCTTCTTCCGGAGTGACATAGTTTCTTCCTGGAGTTTCAAGTAATGATTCCAAAGAGAAAGATCTCTGAACTGGAATGTTTACGGAGACCATCCCATTAAACTTCAACAAAGTCTGAGCTACCTCAGCTTCTGACATCTTCTTCTTAATCTGCTTTTGTTTCACTTGTTTTTCTAATTCGTCAACTATTTTTTCCTTCAAGGCATTAGCCTCCGCAGGATCCAAGCCAAACTGAGGCTCCCCTTGCACTCTCTTCTCTTTGATTTCCCTCCACTTAGAAACTACCTCATCAGGGTAAGCTTTCTTCTTCTTCAGTTTTGGAGGTGCAGAATGAACTTCCTTAGATTTGGGATTCCCTGCTTCAACTTCAACTTCTTTCAAATTTCTCTTCTTCACTGGCTTAGAAGATTCAGGTTCACCAACTTTCGGAACCGCTTCTTCTTGAACTAGTAAATCAAATAACTCACCACTATTCTTGTCGAAGGAAACATCCATCCTTTTTAGGGTATCATCACTCACCAACATAATTTTTCAAACTCTTGGATTAGACTTTCAAGCCTCCTTGAAAGACTCAAGGCACCGAACTATTAACTTCGAGATGATTGCTAGATACATTATGATCTGAGCTCTCAGATTCCCTTTCTTAACATTCTCAATGGTAACAAGAATGTGTTTCATCAGATTAAACTTCCTTAGATTTATCAGAAAATCTAGAATATAGATCTCGCTCTTCTTCAAACTGCCTTTGTCACCCTTTCTTTGTACGATAAAGCCTTGTACCCATAATTATAGAATCTGAAAATTCATAGACAGAGTAGCAATCTTCGGAGCCTTGTCATCTTCCAGTCCGAGAGTCTCCAATTCATTTTCCTTGTTGAAGCTTCCTTTTGAATCTGGTAAAACATGAGAGATGAACTCGGCTTCTCCTTCATAGGTCAGCCCTACCAAGCTAGCTGACTTGACATAAGAAATCTTATAAGTCTTTCCATAAGACTTAAATGAAAATTTATCCCTATAATTTTCCTTAAACAAGGAAACTGTTTCATAGAACTCAATAAGCAAGTCTGAAAATACTTCATCTTGATTCCCAGGCTTAGACACAGCAACATCTTCCCATTTGTTAAGATTTATGTTCTTGGATATAAGAGAATCATACTTGTTGAAGAAATCAGGATGAACCAAACTTTCTCTATATACTAACCACTTGGAAATCGTCTTAGAAGAAGACATGTCTTGAGAAGCTGCTTCCACATAAATTCAGATCTAAAGACTTCTGAGAAGTTCGGAACGGAGATTGCTGAAGATCGGAACGACCTTAAAACGGAGAGGCAGAGCTTCGGGACGCTGGAGCTTGAAAAACTGATGTGGGACAACCACTTGGGGTCCCTTTTATATAGGAAACGATATGACGGTTGATCTTCATCGGTTGATCGAACGGTTGTAAAAACTGAGTTCAGATCTGACGGTTGAAAACCAATTCTCAAGAAAACTTGAATCCGATATTTTTGAGGTTTTTATTAAAACAAAGATTTAAGAAAACTATAATCTGAAAACAAAACATAAGAAAATACCAGCTAGTAAAGTATAATTACGAAAACATGAGTGAGGAAATAATACCTTTCAGATTAGCTTAGGTGGATTATTCATAATGGATAACATTCTTCTTGAATAAAGAAAAAAAAACTACGGATAAAAAAAACTTTATTACAAAAAGACATAGTTCTCAAAACTTACTACGAAAAACAAACTCAGTACAAAAAACCCAGTATGAAAATAATAATAAAAACAAAAATTCATTATAAGAATTTCAGCATTTCATTAAAAAAATTTGATTACGAAAAGTTCATTATGAAAGTCTCGGTACAAAAATCTCATTACGGAAACACCAGTACGAAATTTTCCATTTCGGAGGTTTTGAATACGAAAATTTCCATTCCAGAAGTTTTCTATACGAAAATATCCATTCTGGAAAATTTTAGTTTCAGAAATTCCCATTCCGGAAATTTTAGTTCCGAAAAGTTTGAAAAACTAACTTTGAAAAAAAATTTAGTTACTCTAACAATCAAATGTACTACCCCTATGAAAAGGAGTTTATTACTATTAGGAGAATTGTTCAACAAGAAGTTAATTGAAGAATGATTACCTTACGGTTATCATTCCTAACTTTTTTTAATATATTCAAATCTATCGGAGGGTAAAGATTTTGTGAAAATATCAGCAAGTTGATCTTGCGTTCCGATAAACTAAAGAATAATATCTCCTTTTAGTGAGTGATCCCTAAGAAAGTTATGCCTAATATCTATGTGTTTTTCATGGGAGTGATGTTCCGGGTTCTTACTTAGGGAAATGGCACTTGTGTTATCACACAAAATTTTAGTTTTAGTAAAACTCAGGCCATAGTCTGTGAGTGTGTGTTGCATCCACAACACTTGAGCACAACAGCTTCCAGCTACTATATATTCAGCTTCAGCAGTGGAAAGTGCTACAGAATGTTGCTTCTTGCATGACCAAGAAACTAAAGAATCTCCTAAGAAATGACAAGTTCCGGATGTACTTTTTCTATCCATTCTACATCCACCAAAGTCAGCACCAGAAAAGTTTTTTAGAACAAAATCATTCCCAGAAGTATAAAATAATCCTAGATTCATGGTTCCCTTAAGGTAGCGAACAATTATTTTTATTGCCTTTAAGTGAGATTCCTTAGGATTGGATTGATATATTGCACATAATCATACTGAGAACATTAATTCTAGTCGACTAGCTGTCATGTAAAGTAAACTTCCTATCATACCTCTAAAAGATGTTTGATCTATTGGTTTCCTAGATTCATCATGATCTAAAGAATTTGAGGTACCAATGGGAGTACTTATACTTCTAGTATTGTCATAACCATAATTTTTGAGAAGATATTTAATATACTTATGTTGAGATATATAAGTTCCTTCTGGTTTTTGGGAAATTTGAAAACCAAGGAAAAAAGTTAACTCACCCATCATACTCATTTCAAACTCAGATTTCATTAGACTTGCAAAAGAGTCAGTTAAAGATTACTAAGTTGAACCAAATATGATGTCATGAACATAAATTTGAACAATCAAAACATTTTTCTTATCTTTCTTTATAAAAAGGTTTGGATCTGTATTTTCCTTAACATAGTTATTTTGAAGCAAAAATCCAGTGAGTCTATCATACCAGGCTCGTGGGGATTGTTTAAGACCATACAAACCTTTGGTAAGTCTAAAAACATGATCAGAATGTTTTGTATCTTCAAATCCAAGAGGTTGTTCAACAAAAACTTCATTTTGGACATAACCATTAAGAAAAATAACATTTCACATCCATTTGAAAAAGTTTAAAATTAAAGAATGCTGCAAAGGCAAATAGAATACAGATAGATTCAAGTCTAGCTACAGGAGCATAGGTTTCTTCATAGTCTATTCCCTCTTGCTGATTATAGCCATTAGCAACAAGTCTCGCCTTATTTCTTACTATGACTCCATTTTCATCACATTTGTTTCTGAAGACCCACTTTACTCCAATAACAGAAGTTTCCTTAGGTCTTTCAACCAAGATCCAGACTTTGTTCCTTTCAAATTCATCTAGTTCATCTTGCATAGCTTTGATCCAGTCATCATCACCTAAAGCTTCATTAGTGCTTTTTGGTTCTAGTTGGGAAAGAAATGCTAGATATTATATTTAATTTCTTAAGGAACTTCTAGTCCTTACAGGTTGATTTACATCACCAATGATACTATCACTGGGATGATTCTTAAGAAACCCCTGATTTGGGTTTTGTAAAACCAGTTCATCAACATAGGGTAGAAAGTCTTCTGGCGTAAATGTTTCAAGATTATCTTTTTGAAAATTTTCCTTATCAGAAGGATCTTCTATCAAAGGTTGACAATCAGTTTTTGAAAACACATCTTAGGATGTAGGTTGGGAAGGTTTGAAAACAAAAGGATCTGACTCATCAAATTTTACATGCACTGTTTCTTCAACAGTACAAGTATTCTTATTGAAAACTCTATAAGCCTTAGAAGTTGTGGAGTAGCCTAAGAAAATTCCTTCATCAGATTTTGGTGCAAATTTATGTAGATTATCTTTAGTATTCAAAATTAATACTTTGCAACCAAAAACCTTGAAGTAGTAAAGTTTTGGTTTTCTACCATTCCATAACTCATAAAGAGTTTTATTAAGAAAAGTTCTAATCAAAACTCGATTTATAGTATAGAAAGCTGTACTTATAGCTTCAGCCCAGAAATTTCTAGATATAGAATATTCACTCAACATGGTTCTAGTTATCTCTTGAATAATTCTATTTCTTCTTTCAACTACACCATTCTGTTGAGGAGTTCTAGGTACTGAAAAATTGTGAGTAATACCTTTTCTACTACAAAAAGTTTCAAAAACAGAATTTTGAAATTCTCCTCCATGATCACTATGAATAGTTTTCAATAGAAGGTTTTTCTCATTTTTAACTTGAGCTCTAAAACTTTTGAAATAAGAAAAAGCTTCAGACTTATTTTCTAGAAAATAGACCCAAGTAAATCTAGTGTAATCATCAACTATAACAAACACATAGTATTTGCCTCCAATACTTCCAGTTTGTGTTGGACTAAAAAGATCCATATGAACTAACTGTAATGCATCTATTGTTGAGACTTCACCGATTTACTTAAAACTAGATTTATGTTTCTTACCATATTTTCAAGGATCACAAACTTTAGAAGAATCAAATCTAATATCCAGTAGATCCTTAACTAGTTTCTTCTTAGAGAGTTTTCATAAGTTCCTAAGGTTACAGTGACCTAGTCTTCTATGCCATAACCAGGAATGATCTTCCATTGCACTTAGGCAAGGTAAATCTTGGATCCTTAGGTCTTCTAACTTTAAAGTGTAAACATTCTCTTGCCTATTGGCTGAGAGAATAAATTCTTCCTTGGAATTGTGAACTAAGCACTTATCATTCCTAAAATTCACAAGGTATACTTCATCACATAACTGACTTATGCTAATGAGGTTGTGCTTAAGACCCTTAACAAAAAGAACATTTTAAATCAAGGTTTTACCAAGAAGAAAAATATTACCTATACCAACAATTTCTCCCTTAGCATTATCTCCGAAAGTTACCTTTCCTCCTTTCGTTTTGATAATCTTTTCAAAATAGCTTTTGTTACCAGTCATGTGCCGAGAAAATCCACTATCCATGTACCATGTATTGTTACTGGTACTCTCTTCATTCTCCTGAAATCAAGAAAATAATTAGACTTTCGGAATCCAAACTTGTTTGGATCTGATCTTTCTAGACAACAATTCTTTAGGAACCCACATCTTCTTTGAAAAATAAGCTTTATGAAATCCTAGAGATTGGGTTTTGTTTAAGGAACAATTCTTTGCCTAGTGACCACCACATTGACACTTAGTACAAAATGGGGCACTTTGAGGAACAAAATAATTTTTACTAAAAGTTGGTTTTGCATGGGTATAACCAAATCCAGATTTATTTCTTAAAGGTCGTATTTGGGAATAAATTTTATCAAAATTTTCTTTACCATGGGTAAAGTTTGATAAACACTTCTTTAAGGAAAAAATTTCAGACTTGAGTTTTATAACCAAGTTTTTATCTTCAAAATCATTATATTTAGAAATAGAGATAGGCTCAAAGATACTTTTCTTGAAAATTACTTTTTCTAACTCTTTAGAATGTTTGTTCTTCTCAGAACTTACTTCCTCAAGATTTTTTGAAATACTTTCAAAATAAGAATTTTTCTTATCAAGATCTTTAGAAAGATCTGATACTTCTTTTGTAAGAATAGAATTTCTAGAGTTTTCCTTATCAAGTTTTTTATTGAGTTTGGAATTCTCAATTCCAAGAAGTTTAGAAAACCTATAAACTTCTTCATAAGTAGGTAAAGTATTATATTCATCAGAAGAGGATTCTTCATCAGAAGAGTTATAATACTCTTTATCATTAGAATTTAAAGATACATTAGTCAATGATTCATAATTTCGTACCTTAGCCATAAAACAATGATTATTAATAGGTAGTATGGCTATAAGACCAAGATTCTTTTGTCCTGAAGATTCATAATCAGAAGATTCATCTGAAGAGTCACCACCACTGGCACTCCAGGTATCAATAGCTTTCAGAACATTATTAGCTTTGGCTTTATAATACTTCTTTCTGTTCCTGTCTGAATGCCTTTCTTTCCTTTCTTTCTTTTTGAGCAATGGGAAATCTGGTCTAATATGTCCAGCTCTCTTCCATTCATAACATGTGACTTCTCCATCTTTCCTATCCTTCCTTTCCTTATTCTTATATTTGGATTGGAAACTTCTCTGGCCAGCTATCTTGTTCATTCTTCGAGCAAGATTTTCTAACTAATTTTCAGAGACTTCACTCTCACTAGAATCTGATTGAAAAATGACTTTCTTAGACTTGGATCTGGTTACTCTCTCAGGAGTCTTAGCTTTCATATGATTTGATGTTGTTGTAAAAGAAACAGTACCATTTCCATTCTTCTTCTTAATGTTGTCAGCATCTCTCTTCATTCTAGTCTCATGTTGAAGAAGAGTTCCAAATAGCTCATCAAGAGAAATTTGAGTGACCTTCCTATTCTCATCAATAGCTATTCTTTTGGATTCCCACTCATTGGGCATAATATTAATTATCTTATCCAAAAGTTCTTAATCATATAAACCATTCTCTCCCATAGACTGTAAACTATTGACTATAGCCATAAATCTCTGTTGAACTTTACAGATTGGTTCACCATACAGAAAATTGAAGCCATGGTATTCAGCTCTAAGCATAGCTCTCCTAGTCTCAATCACTTTAGAAGTTCCAAAGTGTGTAACCTCTAACTTCTTCCAGATACAATTATCTGCATCACAAGAAGAAATTTGGCTATATATATTTCTAGTCATTGAACATAGTAAAGTATTGCGTACCTTATAATTGAGTTGATACTCTTGATTTTCCTGGTTAGTGAAAGTTCTAACTTCCTTATCAGGAATTTTGTAATCTCCAGTAAGCATAACAAAGTTTTCCACTCCAGTGTTGATAACAAAAGTCTTCATTCGATCTCTCCAGTACTCATAGTCATTACCATCAAAGATTGGTGGTCTTGTAGGATTTAGATTGTCAATGGAGCCAACATTAACTTCTTCCATACTTAAAATAACCTTCGGCGCACAAACTTGTTAGTAGTAAAAGTTCGTAATCACAAAGTTCAGAATGAAAATTCGTAATGACAAAGTTCTGAATGAAAAAGTTCTTTCTAAGCAAGTATGAAGAATAAAGGAAAATTAACAAGAAAAACTTATACGTGAGTATAAGTATTTCAGAGACCTCCTCTGATACCAATTGTAGGATCGAAATAATGATGTAGATTCTCAATATACAAGAGGGGGGGGGGGGTGAATTGTATACTTTAAAATTTTCCTTAAACAAAGGAAATAACTAAGTTTAACAAAGTTAAACTAAGAAAATTCACAACACCTCTAACACCAATTGAAAAATTGGAATAATGAATGAAGTTATAAACTTCAAGTTCTATATACTTGCTTAAAACTGGAAAGAGATTCCGAAAGTAGGTTCTGGAAATATGGATCCAGAAATTGAAACTTAACTAAAGATTACAATATGAGATTCTACCTTATAGCGTATAGAATCTAAATTTATCAAAGTACAAGTAAGGAAGTATAAGAAATTTATACTTTCCTTACAATACAATATGCAGTGGAAACAAACAAGTAGTAAAACTACAAGTAACAAGATATAAGTCTTTTAACCCAAAGAGAAGGGTATCCAACAACCTTGGATAAAGGTCCCTTGATTTATACTTTCAAGCAAGTCTGTCTTACCCACACTAGGGTAAAACCTCGATACGAATATCAGAGTCTCTGTCTTGCTATCCCCACAAGCCCTCAACTTCAAGGTAGTTGGCAACCTCTGTCTTCCTATCCTCGGAAGTCCTCGAATGTAATCACCAACATTCGGAGTCGCACGAAGCAAATCTGCACAAGGAAAAGTTTAAACAAGCAGTTCAAACTTTCTGCACGAAGCTGAGAGTTAATAAGAGCCCCTCTCTCTAGAAATCACTTCAACAACATGTGTGAACACTATCGAAGAAGTAGTATTGATCTCTTTCAAACAAGATCCTATTTATAGGCAAGGTCGGACTCCTTTCCAACGGTCATATTTTCCTTAAAAATCGGAGGGACCTGTACATGTGAAACTTAACCAACGGTTAGTTTATAACAGAATAGACGACATCGTTTTATAACAAACCAAGTGTAACAAAAAGTACGACATCGTTTTAAGATTAACTAAAAAGTTCGGAGTTAAGGTTCAGAGTCTAAGAAAAATGAAAGTTCGGAGTCTAAATAAATTCGGTGTGTATAAAACAAATATGATCAGATTCTGTTTAATATGAGAATTTAGAATGAGAATTTGGAATGAGAAATCATCATCAGAATTCATAAGGAGAATTTGTAATCATAATTCGTCATTATAATTTGGTGTCGATCTTAATGAGAGTTCGTATCCAGAATTCGGAGTGGAACTTTATTAGAGTTCGTATCCAGAATTCAGAGTGGAACTTCATTACAGTTCTCATCCAGAATTCGGAGCCTAAAACAAAATGCTTCATATCAAAGTTTTAAACGATTCCTAGATTATAGAAATGAATCCGATTCTTTAAGAAATATATGAATGAAAATATGATAAGGATAATTTTCCTTATAAAAGCGATTTCCTTATAAAAGTGATTTTCCTTATAAAAGCAATTTTCCTTATAAAAGCGATTTTCCTTAAAGATAAGGTGTTTTTGATTTTCAAAACAAGAAGGAATGGAAAATTCATAAGGAAAACCTTATTGACTCAACACATTAGAAACCTTTTTCTTACCCTTGCAATCACGACTTGGTGTTCTTTTTCTCCACACTTATAACAAACTCACATTCCCTTCAAGAATTTACCATGGTGATTCTTTCCACAATTATCACATATGAGAAAAATCCTTCTTTCCCTTATTCCCTTTATCCATCTTTCTCTCTACCATCTTTTTCTTCTCTGGATTCCCTTCAAAGCCATAGGACTCAGAAAATTATTTTCTTATCTTATTAACACATGATACTATTTCTTCATATGATGATAACACATGGGAGACTATTTCCTTTCTAAATGTTGGATTAACACCATGAAAGATATGATAATTCTTACTCTTTGGATCATGCGTATTGATGGAGGTCTCATTCCATCTTCTGGGTGCCATTTATAAACAATGGCATATACTAGGCTAGTTTATGAATCACAATGAATAATTCCAAACTTGTAAAATACCTAACATTATTTGAAAATATTATGCATATAATCTATAATCATAAAATGTTTTCTTTGAAGAAGTATTTACTCCTAAATCCTTCATAATGTCTTGTAATGAAAATGTGAAATATCCTAAGCATATCCCCCGGGAGTGTCATAACCAAGAGTGCAACAAGGCCTATTGTGGTGCACCAGGATACCTCGGGTCAAGACTGAAACTCCTTGTCAGAGTTTTCACTCCTAGGTACATCTGTGCCAGAGCCACCTCTACCTGCTCGTATCCAGACAAGGATGCATTTCTTGGAAAATACAAAAAATCTCTATATTAGAAAAATTCTAGGAACTTCTTCTATACTAATCCTCAAATTCTATCTTAGTGTAATGTTCTCTAATCAGAGTTTATCTAAATCTATTTCCAAGGTTTTTGCTAAACTTCCTTTAATAGAAACTGTAACACCCTGAACCCAGTTACCCAGAGTCTTTGCATTATTTTAATACATTGGCATGATTACAAGGAATCAAGTTCTGAAGGACCGATTAGTTTACCATTCTTGGACAATATATTACACACATGAACGTTAAATTACACTTTCTAACATACATTCCAACATAGATAGTTATTTGAGAATGCCTTTGTTACCTTATCTTAACCTTGCATCTCAATCATAAAACACTTCTTGGGATCCTGGGAAAATAAAACATTAGAAAGGGGTGAGCGCAGATGCTTAGTAAGGGTAAATAATTTAGGGGAAGCTATAAACTTTTAAGGCAAGATGTGTAATAAAAACAACATCCTTTTAAACATAAACTTGAACATAATATGGAAAAAATAAATAAAAAATTACCATATTAACATGCACATGGATATTCTACTAGTCGAATAATAACATGTAATAACTAATTTCATAATGAGGGAATTTATAGTACTGGAATTTAATTTCTATGTCAAGGCCTTGTGCCAGGACCTAGGGGCTAACTGTAACTGGACCCCAACCCGGAGAGCCTCTGTAACCGAACACCAACCCAGAGAGCCTCTATAACCGGACTCCAACCTAGAGAGCCTCTAAAACTGGACTCCAACCCGGAGGGTCTGCTGTAACCAAACCCCAACCTGGAGGGCTTACTTTTATCAGTCCCCATATTGGAACATACTAGTCCAACACATTCATCTTAAGAAGAGATTGAAATATAACATAAACCTTCGTATTAAAACTAGCATACAAAATTTCAATACTTGAACCATAAACCAAGAGTGGAATAAAAATAACTCATCCATAGTCAAACATATGACAAAACCTTAAATAAAATATGGAATATTTGTATCATAATAAATTAACTTCAAACAAGTGTAAAATTTATCAAAGGATGTTGACATAGATAAAATCAAAACTATTTGAGAGAAATATCTCTTTCTATTTTAAAATCATTTAAGCGTCACATAATTATAAAGAAAACATTTATTTTTAAAATATTATTATATGCTTGTAAGGGAAGACTTGACGATGTTATAACGACGAAAAATATCCGCTCCCACTGTATAAGTTTAAAAAGACATTCTTACCTTAATTTTGTCGAAAAGGTTATAAAGTACCATGTTTGGAAAACGACAGAAAGATTCCATTAAAAACACATAAGGTAAAATAAGGGTAAAAATGAATTTAACCCATTGTCTAGTAAATAGTAATTTTTTTGAAATACATTTTAAGAAACATGGATGTGGATGATAAAGAGGTCCCAGTAGATAATTACATATAAACAACCTTGAATAATGAAGAGGTTGTAGAATTAACCCTTACCTTGTACTTTTCCTTTGGTCGAGGGTATGTTTAACCTTATGTATAATGAACATAGTATGTTATTAAATTATACCAAAACCATATTCATATTTAATATATCATACATGATTCATTTATGACTTTATACTACCCATTTAATAACGATTTCCATGTTAAATTAACATTTTAGGTAATAATCACTTTCTTTATCATACGTGTTTTAACTTGTTATTATTTATTGTATCATTTAGATAATGATTTAAATACTTACAGAATATAAACCTTGATTTATATATCATATATATATAATATAAATATTTATAATAGATATATATATGAAATGGAAGGCACCATTTATGGAGACGGTAGGCCGTACGTACGCATAAACGATGTTTCCATTTTCACATCGTATTAAACAGAAGTAAGTGAATAATATATATATAAGTACATACATATATATATATATAGTAGAATTATTATTTCATATATTATATACTTATTAATAATATATATATCATTGAATTATGAATGTGGGAATTAATTTCATCGCGTCGTGGAGACGATAATCTGTACGTACGAACGAGTGACTATATCATTATATCGATGGTGAAATCATATGTAATTGGATGGTATATCATATATATATAATAATTAACATGTTATATGTATTATTTAAATCAATTATACTCATTATTATACCCATCCAAACATTGAATTGTTGAATGACAAACTACACCATGACGTGGAGACGGTAAGCTGTACGTACGCACGTATGGTGACTTTGTCATTTATATAATGGAGAGAATAACAAATATGGTTGTACCATATTTATAATAACATCAAAGTATGTAGAATATACTGTATTTATTACTTTAGTATGGAAACAACAAATAAAGAAGAAGTGGAAGAAGAAAAGAACTTGAAAGAGGGAGGTGAAATTATTACCTCTTCTTCGTGTGTTTCCTTTTGAGTTGATCAAAAGGGCTCCTTAGGTTGGATTTCTGACCAAAGTAAGGAATAAAGGTTTAAGTGAGGGAAGTTGGGAGGATATTTTTCCAGGGTTTTTCCAAGACAAATGGCTTTGGAGGTGTGAATTTGAGAGAAGGGGAAGTTCTCTTTTATAAGAGGGGTGAGGTGCACCTTAGGAAAAGATTGAAATATTATTTTATAATAAAACAATTTTCGGTTTATAATGTCTAAAAAATAAATTATTTAAAGGATAAAGTGGGTATGAGTCAAAAAACACTCAACCAATAGGTTTTAGACAGGTTTGGGTCACTATATTAACCTTATATTTTAGATTTAACTCTTAGTTAAATAGTTTGACATTTACCACGTCTCTTTGTATTTTTATATTTAATGGTTAATAAACATACTATAAACTTAAAAAAGAACCCCAAGTGGTTAATTAATGACATATATTATATTATTTAATCCATTTTGATGAACCTTATATTTTTGGGAATAGAATACCAATTAATAATATAATATTTGTTTTAAAAACTCTTTTATGTCAATTTTGACAATATTTAATAATGGATTTTTAAAGTCCTAAAAAATTCATTACTTAGAAATAAATAAATTTAATAAATCATAACATGCCATAGTAACCTATAAATGTTTTTTATGGAATCAAAACTTTCAAATTATATTTATGTAATAATTTATAATATCATTTATTCAATTGTTTTATTAAAAAGAAAAACACTGCATCATTATTGTGTCCTATATAAATATATTTATTTTATGTATAAAATTTATAAAAAAAATATCCTGAGGTAGGAAATATTATTATATTTATAATGAATATTTATAGTCGAATAGATCAATTATATAACCTCATATAAAAATTGTTTTACTAAAAGATATTTTCTTTTGTTATTTTTGTCTTTACTTTAGATTATTTAATATAAAATGTCATTATCACTCCCAAGGGGCTCCATGGGGTCCCAAAATAGACCCAAGGATTCCCATGGTCGGAAATGTATCAGCCAATAGTGTTATGACACATTTTAGGGTAATTTAATATTTTTATAATATTATTTTTTTAACATAATGTACTGGATTTACCCCTTCAACCACGATAAATAAAATATTTACTGAAATAAATATTCCTAAAATATAAAAATAAAAGTTACCTATTTAAAAAATTTGGAACTCATGATTCCAAATATGGAATCCATTTTTCTAATTTCAAAAAACCGAAGTGGCAGAAATTAATTTAAAATTAATTCCCATTGTCAAAATGAAAAGCGTGTTTTTATGAAATAATAACAATCAAAAGATTGACACTTGTTTATATAAAATTTAAATTTGATATTACTTATAATGACCTAAATTGTATTAAATTATAAAAATAAAATATAATTATATTTACAAAACATTCAAATGCATAATTTATCACTATTAATTATTTCGATTAAAAAGGTTGTTTTTAATTAAAATTTAGTAATTTTCACTATTCATCAAAATATGAAAGTTATCAGAAAAGTACCAAAAGTTTATCCAAACTAAAATTTTTATGTCTCAATTCTAAATAAGAAGTTTATTTTGTCAAATTGAATATATAAAAGTCTCAAATATTGGATTTAGAAAGGGTTCGCTATTAAAAGGTTGCAAAATTGCATTTTTTGAAAAATACTTCTTTTATCTAAAAAAATGAATTTGTTCTTACATTATGTATAAGAAACTCATAATATGGATTTTAAAATTATAAGGATTATATAAAGTTCAAATTTTAGTTTATACTATTCATAACTGCATTTGAACGACTTGTTTGGTAAGTCATTGTGCGCTTGAACTCGTTGTTGCGTGTAGTGAAAGTTATTGAATTACTTTGAAAAAATAACATACTATAAAATCTTGGGGTGTTACATGTATCTTAGTTACAATATGTGTACCATCTCATGGCATGACCCCCTCTTCACGACTTGAATCCATCCCCAAGTACACAGTGTGTACTTTCGGTACACGGTGTGTACTTTAGGTAAACGACGTGTACTTCATGTACATGACCAGAAACCTATAGTAATCCCCCAAAAACTTTTTTTAAGGATTATTAATCAAAAGGATACTTATAAAAGGTAGAAAACATACTTTATCAAGGTAACAGGATGTCACAACCCAGAAACCAGGTGTACTACATTCTCCCCACCATTGGTCTTTCCGTTCTCAGAAAGTAGAAAACTCTCGTTTCCCTGAAAGAGATCCAGACATTGATCTTTCATTTCCTTCTTGTGTTCCCAAGTCTCTTCCTAAATCTGAACATGATTCCATAAAACCGACACCAGACCAATGATTTTTTCCATGCAAGACTTTATCTTGCCTATCCACAATCCGCACCTGGATATGTATCAACAAAGCATCATGCTCTAGGTCTACATGATCCCATTTGATAACATGGTCAGGATCAGGCTAATACTTTTTCAATTGGGATACATAGAACACATTATGCACTGAACTAAACCATGGTGGTAATGAGAGGTGATATTCCACCTCTCTGACCCATTCCGGTATCTCAAAAGGGACTATGTATCTAGGATATAACTTTCCCTGCTTCCCAAAACGACGATGTCCTAGCCTTGGAGATATCCTCAAGAAAACATGATAACCCATGGTAAATGATAATGGTCTTCGACGGTGATCTACATATGATTTTTGAAAACTCTGACCCATCTCTATCCTCTTCCTAATCAATTAGATTTTATCTATTTTTTCTTGGACAAGGCTTGACCCAATTAGTGAAGTCTCACCCATTTCCACCCAACACAGTGGAGAACAAAAAGGATGCCCATATAGTGCTTCGAACAGAGCCATATGTATCAAGGCTTGATAGATGTTATTGTATGTGAACTCCACTAAGGGTATATGATCTTCCCATGAGGCACCAAAATCTATTTCACAAGCCCTCAACATGTCTTCCATCAACTGTATCGTCCTCTCAGACTGGCCGTCTGTCTAAGGATGATATGATGTGATCATAGTCAAGTGAGTCCCAAGGGTTTTTTGTAAGGATTAAAAAAAACAGGATGGGAACCTTGGATCTCTATCCGAAACAATTGAAACTGGTACACCATGTCTTTTTACCACTTCTTGGATATAAATTTTGGACAGATCCACCACCGTATGTGTTTCATGAATAGGGATTAAATGGGTTGACTTGGTAAGTCGATCCACTATCACCTATATAGAATCATGTTTTTGAACCATTATTAGGAGACCTGTAACAAAATCCATCGCTATCTGCTCCAATTTACACACTAGGATAGGTAAATACTGCAACATACCCACCAGTCTTTAATGATCTTCCCTAACTTCCTGACAAGTTAAGCACTTAGAAACGAACTCGGCCACCTTCCTTTTCATGCCTCTCCACCAAAACCGTGCCTTCAACGCCTTATAAATCTTTTGTGTACCTGTATGTACAACCCATCTTGAATGGTGGTAATCATGAATGAGTTTTTCCTGAAAATCCATAGGTACAACCATCTAATCTCTAAAACACAAAACTGAATAGCCAACAAGTTTCCATCCCTCAATGGTCTCCCCACCATTGAGTTTTGAACTCATAATAATACATTATTCATTGGATGTTTGTACCTCTTTGACCATATTTACCAAATCAGAAACAAGCATAGCTAAAAAGAAAACCACAACATCACCTCGATCTTCACATTTCACATGCATGTCAGCTAAGACCAACATCAACTTACATTCATCTGAAGCTTCTTTCACCAACTGAGAATATGACTTTCTACTAAATTAATCCACCACTAAATTCACTTTTCCTAGTGTGTACATCAATTCAAAGTCAAACATATGTAGATAATTCATCCATCTCTTTTTCCGCAAATTCAAATCTCACTGTGTGAAAATATGTTTCAAGATTTTATGATCCGTAAACACAGTGAATTTCTCACCAAAGAGATGGTGTATCCATTTTTTCAAGGCATGGATGAGTGTTGCTAACTCCGAATTGTGTGTTGGGTAATTATTCTCATGTACCCTCCACTACCTTGAACCATAAGAAACTACATGGTCTCCTTGTATGAGAAAAAAAACCCAACCCTGATCACAAAGCATCAAAGTACACCACATACCCCTAATTGATTCTAGAAAAATCAAGATAGGTGGTGATGTAAGATGAACTTTCAACTCCTAGAAATACTTCTGGCATTCCTCTGTCCATTGTAACGGAGAATTCTTCTTTGTCAGAGCTTTCATTAGAGAAGATAGTCATGAGAAATCACGCACCAACTTTCAGTAGTAGCCAGCTGGACCAAGAAAAATTCATATCCAAAAGACATTATTCAGTGGTTTCCATGAGATAACATCTTATATCCTTTTAGGATCAATAGAAATGCCTTTACGAGAAATGAAATGGAAAAGGAAATGTACTTCCTTTATCCAAAAATCACACTTTGATAATTTGGAATAAAAACTATGATCTCACAAAATTTGTAACACTGTTTCTAGGTGTTCCTCATGGTCATACCTTGTATTTGAATACAACAAGATTTCATCCAAAAACACCACAACAAAATATTCTAGATATCACTAAAATATCTGATTCATCAAATCCCTAAAAACTGATGGTGCATTCATCAGACCAAAAGGCATGACTATATATTCATAGTGGCCATATCTACTTCTGAAAGCTGTATTTGGGATGTCTTCCTTATTAAAACACAATTGGCGATATCTTAATTACAAGTCAATATTAGAGAACCACTGAGCTCCTCTCAATTGATCGAATATATCATCAATGTGTGGAAGTGGGTACCTATTATTTATTATAACTTGGTTAAGCTTACGATAATTAACACACAACTGAAGAGTTCCATCTACTTTATTCACAAACAATATAGGTGCTACCCACATAGATGTACATGGATGAATGAAACCCTTTCTTTCCAAATCCTCTAATTTTTCTTTCAATTACCTTAACTCTATTGGTGCCATCCTATAATATGGAAGGTAAATATGACTGGTCCTTGGAAAGAGATCAATCATAATCACAACTTCCATTAGAGGTGGTAACCCTAAGAATTTCTTGGGAAATAAATCTGGAAATTGATCTAAAACTGATAGAAAAATAACTTCCTCGATCTCTTCCATTGGTTCCAAAGTCAATGATACCAACTGATAAGAGATCTTTCTCACCATTGGTGCCAAAAATATCTTTTCACCTTTTATTACCACCTCTCTCCTATAATGAGAGGCTCAATGTCATCCTCATTCCCAAAACTAAATGTTCTCCTATAACCGTCGATGTGAGCCTCGAACATTTTCAACCAATCCATACCTAGGATTATGTCATAAACACCCATGTACAACACTGAGAAGTCCCATTTCATCTCATCTCCATCTATAGTTATAACACATTCTCTACACACAAAGTCTTAACATTCTCTTTCCCTGAGAGGAGTTTTCAATTTTAAAACAGAAGGAATCATTTCCAACTTTAAATGTAGAAAATCAATAGAACGAGAAAAAATGAAATAATGTGATGTAATAGTGTCAAAGACCACTCGTACAAGGGTATAATTCAAAATAATCGTACCTCTCATCATATATGGTCTAGCCTGATCACCAACAATCATTTTCTCAGCTCCATAAAAATTCTTCATCACTGTATTGTTCTCTTTATTGACTTACTGAGATTTCCTTGGTTGATGAGTCATGGTATTTATAGAATCACCATGGATAGATCTAGTCTTCGGGTGAGACTGATTCTACTTTCCTCTCCCTATTGAAACATATGGTGCCTACGACACCTAAGAAGTGTCTTGAGCACTTGAACTTGGAGAAATGCGACAATAGAACTAAATATTGCCCATATCCTTGCAGTTATGACATGATATTGATTGTGTCATACACTCTCTCTTAATGTGGTAAAGCGAAACACATTGAAAACAAACTGCTTTTCTTATGGGTCATGGAGGAAGGTTCACTGATCAAGTCATCTTATTCTGATTTCCACTTCCACCTTGGAAATATGTGTCCCTTTTCTGGTTTCTCCTAGAATTTGAGTTCCCACCATTCCCCATAGGTATCATCATACCTCCTACCATAGAACCCAAGATATCATGTTTATCCATAATCACTCTATTCACCATCTCTGTATATTCTATAATACAGAGCACCACAATCTTTGATTTAATCTCTTGGCTTAGCCTCAATTCGAAGATGCATGCCTTTAAAGATGCACTTTCCACCACTTTTAGTGCAAAATTCACTAAATTCATGAATTTAGCCGCATATCCTGTGATAGAGAGATTATCCTACTTCAGGCTAAAGAAGTCCGTTGTTTTCTAGATCTTGAATGTGTTAGGATATATTTTTTTGTTGAACGATTCCTCAAAATATACCCATGTAAGGCCTTCATCAAATTTATCCTGCACTGCTAAATCCCACCACTGTCATGCAATATCCTCGATTATATAAGTCTCCATATTGAATTTGAGCTCAGATAGTTCTCCGATGGAATCGAAGATAAAATTCATCATATTCAGCCACACTTCCTCTTTTTCAGGTCATTATCACCTCAGAAGTTAGTTGGATTCTACTTCATGAACCGGATGGTATGATCCACATGCCTTGGTTAATTCCTCTAGTTCCCCATATTCACAACTTGAAAATCTTGGACAATACTCTAAACTAGATCTTGGTTCACCCGTTGTTCAGGTGAAACCACATTCTCCGTAGCTTCTTTGGGTTGGTTTTGATGATGCCTACTGGGTGCCATTTTCAAAACCAACAACAAACTCCATCAATCACACTCTCTAGTAACTAATGGATTTGAGTTTCAAATTCTATCACATAAACTATCATAACAATTTTTTCCAAAAACAACCTTTTTCCATGTTCAACCATTTCTGAAAACCTTCAACTTGATTTTGTAAAATTAAACCATTTTCAAAACAACATAATCATTTCCTTTTTCAAAATATTTCATTTGAAAAATAATTTCATACTTTTTCAAAAATCAACACTTTTTCACCAAATGAATCCTTACTCTAAATGATATATGCACTCTTAGTGGGTAGAAATTGCTCTAAAATTCATGTTATGATCATCTCATTGGATAAACCCTTGATAATGATATTTCCAAATCCAAGAAGTGTCTCCAAACACTTATGTACCCAACTCCATGGTAACTTGAAGTTCAACATAAAAGGGTTAGCTACATCCTTTTATGCTATACATTTCAAGATCTAACAATCCTAATCCTTTATAAATTCCAAAATAAGATATAGAAAAGAAATAATTCCTACTCCAAGTCCAAGAACAATGATGGCTACTTGTTAGGCTAGGACTGAACAAGCTGATACCATTTGTAATGACCCGAAAATTCTCATTGTCTTGAGAGTACAATGAGTCATTAATTAGCCTTAAGAAACATCCCCAAGACACCAAATACGGGCAATAAATTACAAATGGTTTCAAATACAAGTGGGGTTGATTTACCCTTTAATAAATAAACTAATAAACCAACAAACCATAACCAAACCGTTCACTAAATGATGCATGAACAAAAGAAATACAACTCAACAACTTCATGTATCTCATAACCTCATCAAAGTGTACAAAAACATAATACCAAACAAGTATCAAAGTAAATATAGGATAAAAAACTAAATAATCTCAAGATACCACAAGAATCCATGCTCCACAAGCTCCAAGATACACAATCACCGAACATCCCAAGTATCATGAGATAGTGCTAAAAACGTGTGAAACATTACCTTTTCCCCTTTCCTAAAAGGTAACATCTACAAAAGAACCAAAGTTCCAAAAAAAGGGGGGAGTATAAAACTCAGTATGGTTTCCCCAATGACTTCCCTACTCACGCCACTAGTATATAACAGTTAGCAAATTATATAAAACAATTTATATAAAAAAATTTACCAAAATAGTTTATAACCAAATCTAAACATGTTCGAAAACCAATTATAAAAAAGTGAAAAAAAGTAATTGAAACCTATTTTAAGCATGTTATTTTCCAAAAAATAACTAATAAAATATTATAAACAAATTCTGATTATTGTTTTTTCATACCCATTCCATTATTCCCAACACATTCACACATGCATGCTTCCTTCGACACTTCTATACTCATGAGAGGTCTCTTTTGAAATCACTCTATGTCCCACTTACACCCACCCCTGATCCAAGGTCACATAAGTTTTACCCTAATGGTTCTCGTCCCTTATTTAGGTCTCGTTAATCATGAATACACACAAAAATTATGTATTCCAAATATTTCCATTACCAAAATAAACCACTTCAATAAAACTAAACTTTTATTGAAAAAAAGTACAACAAATTTCAAAGAAACATTTAATTTCTATAAAACATTCCCTTTTATTTAAAAAATACATTCCAATTCATTTGAAAATGATCTAGAAAAATCACCACTTTAAAATCCATATTTTAAAACCAAGAACCAAAGCACTCATTCAAAATCCCCAATTTTTTAGATTTCACAAACCGTCACTAAAGAAGGTTTCCGACAATTGTTAAACAACAAAATCACAATCAATTCCACATGATAAATTAAATTTGAAATCATTACAATCATTTCTACTAAGATGAGTCAAGAGTGAAGCCACCTACCTCAAAGTTTTTGACGAATCCCAACAAAGGATGTAGAACACTCACAAAAACAGGGTTGATTCATCAAAAAAATAGACTTAGATCTCTACTCCTATCAACAAAAAATTTAAATCTCAACATAATTGAAAAAAACCGAGATCTAGCCATGAAAGGTATAGATATTAGAACCCATAGGAGAGGAGAAGTATATCTAAGAGAACACTTACTTGCAGAGATGTACCGATGATGCAATGAAGATCCAAAGCTGATCAGATTGATATGGAAGAAGGATTGCCTCTGAAAATCACCTAGGGAGAGTTTAGGGTTGAGATAAAGGAGGTCGAGAAAGAATAGACTGAGAAGAACTGCCAAACTCATGACTTTAAGCTGGCCATGGGATGGATCACAACGTGTACCCCCTAGTCATGATGTGAATTCCATGCTGGATAAGTACACTGAAAAACCCATCGCCTCGGGTTAAAAAATAATATTTAAACATTACATGACATTTATCTCAGGTACATGACATATAACAGCTCATAGTGTGACCCCTGCTTCATGACATGAATCCGTCCCCAAGTACACGACGTGTACTTCAGGTATACGACCTGAAACCTACAGTAAAGAACAAAAAACTGCTTTTAAGTATTCTTAATCAAAAGGGGACTTAGAAAAGGTGGAAAACATACTTGATCAAGGTAATAGTATTTCACAACCTATAAGATGGGGGTACTAAACTCTCCCCACCAATGGTCTTTCCATCCTCAGAAAGTAGAAAACTCTCGTTACCCTGAAAGAGTTCCATCCACTGCTCTTTCATTTCCTTCTCACATTCCCATGTCTCTTCTTAAATCTAACCATGTTTCCTTAAAACCTCCACCAGACTGATGCTTTTTCCATTAAATACTTTCTCTTGCCTATCCAAAATATGCACTGGGATATGTATCAATGAAGCATCCAACTCTAGGTTAACTTGATCCCATCTGATCACATGGTCAGGTTTAGGCTGATACTTTTTCAACTGAGATACATAGAGAACATTATGCACCGAGCTAAACCATGGTGGTAATTCAAGGAGATATTCTACCTCTCCGACCCATTCCAGTATCTCAAAAGGGCCTATGTATCTAAAAGATAACTTGCGATGCTTCCTAAAATGATGATGACCAAGCCATGTAGATATCCTCAAGAACACATGATCTCCCAAGGCGAACAAAAATGGTCTTTGATAGTGATCTAGATATGATTTATAATGACTCTGGGTCATCTCCATCCTATTCCTAATCAACTGGATTTTCTCTATTGTTTCTTGGACAAGACTCAACCCAACTGGTGAAGTCTCACCCATTTATACCCAACACAGTGGAGAACGACTAAGACAACCATACAATGCTTCAAACAGAGCCATATGTATCTGGGTATGATAGTTTTTATTTTATGAGAACTCCACCAGGGGTATATACTCTTCCCATGAGCCACCAAAATCCTTTACACAATCCCTCAAAATGTCTTAAAAAGTTTTTATTTTCCTCTTAGACTGGCCATCTGTCTGAGGATGATACGCTATGCTCATAGACAAGTGATTCCAAGTGTTTTTTGTAAGGGTTTCCAAAAACAAGATGTGAACCTTGGATCTCTATCCAACACAATCGAAACTGGTATGCCATGCCTCTTTAACACTTCTTGGATATAAATTTTGGAAAGATCCTCCACCGTATAAGTTTCATGAATAGGGATGAAATGGACTGGCTTGGTAAGCTGATCCACTATCATCCATATGGAATCGTGTTTCTGAACTGTTCTTGGGAGACCTATAACAAAATCCATCACTATCTGCTCCCATTTCCACACTCGTATAGGTAAATATTGAAACATAATCATTGGTATCTGATGCTCTGACTTAACTTGCTGACAGGTTAAGCACTTATAAATGATCTTGATCACATACCTTTTCATACTTCTCCACCAATACTATACCTTCAATTCCTTATACATATTTTGTGATCCTGGATGTATATCCCATCTCGAATGATGGTAAGCATGAAGGAGTTGTTCCTGAAAATCCATAGGCACAACCGTCTGATCTATAAAACATAAAACTGAACTCCCATCAAGTTTACATCCCTCATTTTTCTCACAAACATTGAGTTTTTAACTCATAAATAGACATTATATATCATATGTTTGTGCATCATTGACCATATTTACCAAATTAGGAACAAGCGTAGCTGAAAATAAAACCGCAACATCATATCAGTCTTCACATTCCAAATTCATGTTAGCTAATATAGACATCATCTACCATTCATATGAAGCTTCTTTCACCAACTAAGCATATTAAATTCTAGTCAATGCATCTGACATTAAATTCCCTTTTCCTGGTGTATACATCAAGTCAAAGCCAAACATCTGGAGGTACTGCATCCATATCCTTTTCCACAGATTCAAATCACACTGTGAGAAAATATGTTTCAAGATTTTATTATCCATAAACATAGTTAATTTCTCACCATAGAGATAGTGTCTCCATGTTTTCAAAGTATGGAAAACTACATCTAACTCTAATTCGTGTGTTGGGTAATTATTTTCATGCACCCTCAACTGCCTTGAACCATAAGCAACCACATGGTCTCCTTGCATGTGAACACAACCCAACCCTAATCCCGAAGCATCATATTACACCATATTGGCGAAGCTAGTCATGAAAAATCATTCAAAAACCATCGGTAGTATCCAGATAGACCAAGAGAACTTTGTATCTCGAAGACATTCTTCGGTGGTTTCCACAAGATAACAACTTCTATCTTTTTAGGATCAAAAGAAACACCTTTATTAGAAATGACATGGCTAATACAACGTTCTTACAGTATCCAAAAATCACACATTGATAATTTGGAATAAAAAATGCGATCTCACAAAATTTTTAACACTATTTAAAGGTGTTCCTTATAGTCAGCCCTTGTCTTTGAATTCCCTAAGATGTCATCGAAAAACACCACAACAAAAGAGTCTAGATGTCACTGAAATATCTGATTCATCAAATCCATGAAGACCGCTGGTGAAATTGTCTGACCAAAAGGCGTGAATACATATTCATAGTAGCCATATTTTCTTTTAAAAGCTGTCTTTGGGATATCTTCCTTCCAAACTCACAATTGGTGATATCCTAATCACAAGTAAATCTTGTAGAACCACTGAGCTCCTTTGAATTGATCAAATAGACCATCAATGTGTGTAAGTGGGTATATGTTCATTATCATAACTTGGTTAAGTATACTATAATCAACAAACATATGAAGATTTATATATTCTTTCTTCATGAACAAGATCAGTGATTCCCACAGAGACATACTTGGCTGAATGAAACCCTTTATTTCCAACTCCACCAATTTCACTTTCAATTCCCTTAACTCTATTAGTGCCATTATATAAGATAGAATGGAAATAGGAATGGTCCCTAGAAGGAGATCAATCACAAACTCCTCTTCCCTTAGAGGTGGTAAACTTGAGAAGTTATTGGGAAAGACATCTGGAAATTGATCTACAACTACTGGAAAACTATCTTCCTCGATCTCTTCCATTGATGCTAAAGTCAATGCTTCAAACTAATAAGTGATCGTTCCTACCATTGGCGACAAAAATATCTTTTCACATTTCCTTACCATCATATCTCCTCTAAAGAGATTCTCGATGTCATACTCAATCATGAAACTAATTTTTCTCATATAACAATCGATGTGAGACTTGAACATTTTCAACCAATCCATACTCAAGATTACATCATAGACATCCATGTCAAACACTGAGAAGTCCCATTTCATCTCAACTCCATCAACAATTATAGCGCATTATATACACACAAAGTCTTGAAATTATCTTTCCCCAAGATGAGTTGATAGTTTTAAAATAGAAGGAATAATTTCAAACTTTAAACATAGAAAATCAACATCACGAGAAGCAATGAAAGAATGTGATGAATCAGTGTCGAAGAGAACTTGCACAAGGGTAGAATTCAAAATAATATTACCTATCACTGTATATGGTCCCTTATGATCATCTATAATCATCTAATCAGCTCCATACATGTAACACCCCAAGATTTCATAGTAAGTTATTTTCTTTAAAGTAATTCAATAGCTTGCGCTACACAAAACATTGAGTTTGAACGCACCATGACTTACCGAACTAGCCATTAAAAAAGTTGTTATGAATAGTATTAAATAAATTTTGAATTTTATATACTTAATATAATTTAATAATCCATATTATGTGTTTATTAGACATAATATAAGAACAAATTCATTTTTTCAGATAAAAGAAGTATTTTTCAAAAAAATGAAATTTTACCACATTTTAATGGAAAACCATTTTTAAAACCAATATTTGACACTTTTATATATTAACTTTAATGAAATTAATTAATCTTTAGAATTGGGAAATAAAAAATTATTTTGGATAAATTTTTGGTACTTTTATGAAAACTTTCATATTTTGATGAATACTGAAAAATACTAAATTTTAATTGAAAACTACTTTTTTAATCGAAATAATTTGTAGGGTTAAATTATTCATTTGAATGGTTTTTAAGTATAATTAGATTATATTTTTATCATTTAATACAATATAGGTCATTTTAAGTAATTTCACATTTAAATTTGACATAAACACATGTCAATCTTTTGATAGTTTTTACTTTTTAAAAACCCGTTTTTCTATTTTTGACAATGGGAATTAATTTTAAATTAATTAATGAAACTTTAATGTTTTTAATTTGGTAAAATAGAATTAATTTTTGAATTTGGAATATCAAAATTATATTGGGGTAATTTTTTGATATTTTTTAGAAAACATTCAATTTTTGATGAATAGTGAAAAACACTACTTTATAGTTTAAAACAAACTTTTTATTTAAATAATTATTTATTTTATTTAAATTTATTTTATGTAAAAATAGATATATAATACCTATATAAGTTCAATTTAATTCATTTGAGTCATTTTATAATAAATTTAGATGTATAAAAGTTTATTGAACTTTTTACCGTCTTTTACCCACCTTCTAGGAGAATTTGTAAATTTGCATAAAACTTAATTTACCACTTCTGTGAATTGAATTTCAAAAATCCGAGAGACATGGTTAGTATTATTAAGTAAAATTTGGTTCAATAATATGGAAATAATTTTTTTTGAATAGCAAATTTTGATTTTTATTTACCATGGTTAAAAGTAAATAGGGTAATTAATGGTAAAAATGATATTATAATTACCCTAACACATGTAATAATTCTATTGGATAAGTGTAATTAGACCAAAAACAACCTTAGGTATAAAATATGATCCTTTAGGTCCACTTGTATTAGATCAAGACATTTATTATTATTTTATTTAAAGAAGTGTCAAAAGTGTTAAATTCAAAGTTTAATAACAAAACTATTTTAATATTGGGTTATACATAAGATAAATTCAACTATAAATATTAATTAGAAATATAAAAGTATTTCCTACATAATTTTATTTTATTTATAATTTTTAGACATTAAATAATTAAATTTATTTTTGACACAATGATGATGCAGTAATTACCTTATTAATAAAAGATTAAAATCATTGATATTATAAATATCAAATAAATGAAATTTTAGACTTTTTATGAATTCCACTAATTTTATATGTTAATATGACATGTTAGGGTTGATTAAATAATTTTTTATTGAAGTAATCATGCTGTTACGAATTTCACAAAAAAATACTAAATAGTGTCAAAATTGACCTAAATGAGTTTTTAAAACAAATACTATATTATTGGTTGATATAATATTCCAAAAAATATAATGTTCGAAAAAAGGGATTAAATTATATTATATATTTCATTAATGAACCACTTTAGGTTCTCTTGGAAGTTTAAAGTAAGTTTATTAACCATATAGTGTAAGAATACAAGAAGACACAGTAAACGTTAAACTATTTACCTAATAGTTAAATATAAAAGATAAGGTTAATATGGTGACCTAAACTTGTCTAAAACCTATGGGTTGAGAGTATTTAGACTCATAACCACCTTAGATTCTAAATAAATCAATTTATTTTCACTAAAAACTGAAAATGATTTATAATAAAATAATATTTCAAGGTTTTCCTAAAGTGACCCTCACCTCTCTTATAAAAGGGTACTTCCCCTTATCTTAATTTCACACCTCCAAAGCCATTTGGCTCAGCCAAACCCTGACCAAATATCCTACCAACTACTGTAACTACATCTTAGAGTCATTCCTTTGATCATAAAGCCAACCTAAGGATCCCTTTTGATCAAATCAAAAGGAATCACCTGAAGAAGAGGTAATAATTTCACCACCCTCTTCCAAATTCTTTTCTTCTTCCACTTCCTCTTTCTTAGTTGATTCCACACCAAAATAATAAATACAGTTCCTCCTACATACTGTGATATTATTATAAATATCTTACAACCATATTCATTATTCTATCCATCCTATAAATTACAAAGTCATCATACGTGCGTACGTACGACTTTCCGTCTTCACGTCGTGGTGTAGTTTGTTACTAGAAAAAACCATTATTTGGATGGGTATAATAATTAGTATAACTGATGTAAATAATAAATATAACATTTTAATGATTTTTCATATTTAATATAGAATCCAATTATATATTATTTCACCATAAAATGAATGATATTGTCGCTCGTGCGTACGTACGACTTACCGTCTCCATGATGCGATGAGATGTCATTCCCCATCGTAACCATTCAAGAATAATTTTAATTTGATGATTAAAAATAATGTTTAAATACTTGATATAATTCTGGATATGAATCAAATACCTCTTATCCATGACAAACATGACTTACGTAACAAAACATATAAAGGAAAACAAATCAGTTAACACCCGAAATAATGATACTACTAAAATATTATTAACAAAGAAATATTAGAAGTTCATATATGATATAATATTTATGTATGATATTATTTCATAATTTAATAAAAATTATTTAACTATTATACATGAGGTTAATGTACCCTCAACTAAAGAAAATTACAAGGTAAGGGGCGTCTCATCTCACTTTTAATCTCGTGAGATTTCCATTGTTCACCACTTATTTATTTCATATGGTGTATTTTTTACTGAAAATTGATATATATTATCTTTATTATAGTTATATTCATGGTATTCTGTGATTAATTTGGTGGCTATTAACTTTTGGTCTTATGAATCGATTGATAACAATGTGGTAAGGGGTTTTCATCTCACTTTTATTCCCGTGAGATTCATGCTATATTGGCCACTATTACCTTTTGTGCGGTGTATGTACTACCGATGATTGTATTTTTTTCATAATATAATTTAATTTATGGGTATTTACATCAAAATTGGATGATCCTTCTTTCATGGGGTGTATGTTTCATAAGTTACGAAACCGGTAAGGGAGTTTCAAATTTCAATTTCCACTCATTCAGTTTTACGCTAACTTCATTGATTACTTTACTCCAAGATTATGTGTCATATCACTACTTATTTACTTATGTAGTAATTTTTACTCCCCTTTGTGTGGATATACTTTTGATATACATAATCACTCCAATGAAAAATTCTCATGTCATCGATATAAACTTGATAAGAGTAATTTTAACTCAATTTCTATTCATTGAGTTAAACATTCAAGTCATTGGTGTTGTTTTTACAAGAATATATGTGAATGTACTATGATTGATTTACACTAAATATCCAATAATATTGAGTTTGTTTATATTTTTCACACATAATAAGTCATTTATTTATCCTTAACCTAAGCGTACAGTCTTTATAATGGAATTCATCTCAACTTACATTCCATTGAGACTTATTTGTTATTATACACCAATTCACTTTTATTTGGTGTATATACTGTACTTTGACACAATATATCATGAATCCATTTATTCTCATGATATTTCAAATTTTTTATTACCTCAATTATTTGTATTCAAGCGTCTCTCATTTGGTTAGGAACTCTAACTGAAATATCATTTTAAATGTTTTAAAAATTTATTCTTCTAAATATTTCTCATTAATGTCCATGTTTTAAAAATGGTTTTAAGGTTTTATTTATATATATGGACATTAATGTTTTAAAATTGAAATTACTTTTAAAAGTTTCAAAGTGCTATGGGACAATTTTATTCAAAAATATATTTCAAACAGCTTCTTGATAAGTAGTGAGACTTTTAAATGTTTTCATGAAAAAGGGATATTTCTCTCAAAGATTTTTACTGATCATTTTCAACTATATCAAAATCCTTTACATGATATTATTCTTGATCAAAGTTGATTTATTATGATACAAATATTCCATACTGTATTGAAGGTTTTGTGATATGTTTGAATGTGTATGTGTTATTTTTATACCATTCATGGTTTATGGATATAGTATTGACATTTCATATTCTAGTTTTAATATGAATGTTTATGTTATGTTTAAACCTTTTCATATGAGGAATGAATTGGACTTAGTAAGTGATGGGTGGATCCCTCTATAGCTCCTCGATGTATCAGTAGGTCTCATGAGACAAACTAGTGCCTTGGCACAAGGCCTTGCCAAAATCTTATTTGTAGTCTTGGCATGAGGCCTTGACTATGTGGTTATGATGTCCGAAATTATGCATTCCATCATTATGAAATTTTATATTGATATTAAATGTGATTATTCAACTTGTAGAATATCCCTATAAATATGTAAATGTAATTATTTGATTTATCTTTTCCATATTATGCCGAAGTTTAAGTTTAAAAGGATTGTGTTCTAGTCTTATACATTGCCTTAAATTTTTATTCTTATTTATGAAAGTTTCTACTATATTGTTATCCTTACTGAGCATCTAAGATCACCCCTTTATTATGTTTTATTTTTCCTAGGTTGCAAATAATTATATTACAATTAACCAGTAGGAATAGGCTAAGGGATATAAGAGTGATGAAATGGGACACAATGTTTGTTTTTTTATTTCATGATGTAATGTAAAACATAGGTATGTATCTAGTAATTTCAAGGCTACTAAACTAATTGGTCTTTCAGGACATGATTCCTTTTATCATTCCAATGTTATGTAATAATATACCGATTCGGGGTAACTGGGGTTGGGGTGTTACAGTTAGTATCAGAGGAAGTTTAGTATAAACCTTAGAAGCTAGATTTATAAAAAACTTTGATTAGAAAACACTACCCTAAGATATACATTGAGGATTAGTATAGAAGAACATCAAAAAATTTTGGTAATGTAAATATTATGTGGTTTTTCCAAGAAATACATCCCTTTCTAGATATGAGCAGGTAGATGTAGCTCTAGCACAAATTTACCTAGGAGTGAAAACTCCGACAAGGAGTTTCAGGCTTGACCCGGGGTATCCTGGTATAAAATAATGGGTCTTGCTGCACTCTTGGTTACGACGCTCCTAGGAGATATGCTTAGGATAATTCACATTTTCATTACAAACCGATTTGATGGATTTTAATATAAGATGAGAATAAATAACCTTGGTTAATCCTAAGGTGTTTTATATTGAAAATAAGGTGCTAAAATATTTTCTAAATGATTTTATGACTCACACTATGCTTTCTTGTGTTAGTTAGTGTCTGGATTCCAAGGAAGCCATAGTAACATTGAACATTATGTACAAGGTGGGCATGGTTGTGGAAATGAGCAACAAAATGGAATGTTTATAGGTGTAAAAGATATTGTGTTCATACAAAATCATTTTTCCAAAAATATGTTCAACAACATATATATTAACCAACTCCCAGACTCAACAAAGAAGAGAAAGGAAGTGAATGATAAGAGCTACAGTAGTGGAGACCATAGAGAAAAGAAATCTCAATTTCCGTCATGCAGGAAATGTAGAAGGAGACACCTAGGAAAGTGTCTCAATAGAAAAAATAAATGCTTAATGTTTGGGAAAGAAGGATACAAAGAAAATAATTGTGGAAGAGAAATGAAGAGTACTATGGAAGAAAATAAAAATGATCCTAAGAATCCATTTACAGTAATTTTATATAAATGTAGGGGACCTGAGAATTACCTAAGTGAATGCCCTATTCTATAGGATAACCTCTTGGTTAAGGAAGAACCTATGTGGAAATAAATGGATGGAAAATGTTTAAAATTATTAGTGCTCTTTGTTGATGGGATTTCTTTAGAATACTTTTCTCTTGTATGTGTAACCCTATAGTTTTTTTGTGAAAATTATATTTTAGGAATAATTATCTTTCCTATTGTTGATATATTTATAAATAACCATTTGGGTTTAAATGATCCTTGAATTTGAGGAAATTACAAGTTATTAAATTTTGGGATAAAAATGCGAGGTATGAATAACATTTGTGGTGAAATTATGTTATGGTTATTTTGAGAAATTTATCTCAATTTGAGAATGTTATAAAATATATTTTTTGAAAAAAGGACAACACACAGACCGTGTGACAACCCGTCATATCGGAAAAAGCTGCGGGAATTGAACTCACAACCATAGTGCGATTGAGATTTATCACCTACCACTAGACTATGTGAAGTCCCTGGTTAGTGTGACTAATTATTTTTAGTTAAATGATTTTATTGATCAATAATAAGTTTATTTGGGATCTTATGTCTTATCAAATGGATATCCTTAGTATAGGAAAATGAATTGGTGGTTAAGTGATAAATGTTATTTTGGAATACGTTTGCTCTGTTGGGAACACTATATGCCTAAGGAAAATAGAATACTATGGGATTTCATTTGATGAGTAATGGTGGATTTTTATCTATGTTTTTATTGTGGATTTATAGAAATTTTGGTTATTTATGGAAATGATTAACATATCATAGAGATTATGTGATTAGGTTAATTACTTTTAAGTATGTGACTTTAAGTGTAATTGATGTTATTTGCAGATACAATTTAATGTGGAAGACTACGTAATCAAATTCTTCTAAGTTTTGGGTTTCAATATTAGTTTTGATGATATTGAAGGATTTTTAGGACAATTGTTTATTTAATGATATTTATTGAACTTTGGGTATTTTTGGTCTAATTTTATAAGTTAAGATTAATATTTCTTTCTCAAAAGGATTATCCTTTTTAGGGACTATCTGATCTTGTACTAAACATTTTGGTTTTGGTTAATCTCTAAGTACAAGGTAAATATATAGTTTATCCTTTGTGGATCATGTGATTATCTATAAGTTGATTCTAGCGCTTCACGTGTGACCAAGCCATCTTAAATACTCATTGTTTGAAAAAAAAAGATGAGTTAGTGGTAGAAATTTATTAAATGATGAAACTCTACTTAAAAAGTAAGTATATCTCTTTATGTTCTTAGTCAATATCGTAAATAAATTCCTCAACTTTATGAAATGGAACTTAAAACAAAAAACGTTGTCCGTTTACTTTTACTACTTGGAAACTAATGATAGTTTATCCCATCACAAGTTTGTGGTTTTCTTGTTGTTAAACTTCTCCTGATCATGTTTTCTATCACTCTCCATCAGAACTTGAAACTTATTTTATCTTTCATATCCTTGTTTTCCTATATGGAATCCTAGTATGGGTTATCTCGGGTGACCTTTGAACTTATTTTTATTTATTTTAAAGTGATAGTTTTATTGACTCTTTTTCTGATATGGGACATTCAATGAAGTTCCCAAGACCAATTTTAAAATTGTGACGATTCAATTTCCAAAAGGGGGGAAGAATGTAACACCCCAATAATTCATAGTATGTTATTTTCTTTAAAGTAATTCAATAGTCTGCGCTATATGCAACACCGAGTTTGAGCGCACCACGACTTATCAAACTAGCCGTTAAAAAACTGGTTATGAATAATATTAACTAAATTTTTAATTTTATATACTCCATATAATTTTAGAATCCATATTATGTGTTTCATAGACATAATATGAGAACAAATTCATTTTTTCAGATAAAAGAAGTATTTTTAAAAAAATGAAAATTTACCACCATTTAATGGAAAACCCTTTTTAAAAAACAATATTTAACACTTTTATATATTCAATTTAGTGAAATTAAATTCTTCTTTAGAATGGGGACGTAAAATTTTATTTTGGAATAATTTTTGGTACTTTTTTGATAAATTTCATATTTTGATGAATACTGAAAAACACTAAATTTTAATTGAAAACAACTTTTTTAATCAAAATAATTTATAGGTTTAAATTATGCATTTGAATGGTTTGGAATTATAATTAGATTATATTTTTATCATTTAATACAATTTTAGTCATTATAAGTAATTTAACATTTAAATTTGATATAAACACATGTCAATCTTTTGATAGTTTTTACTTTTTAAAAACCCACTTTTCGATTTTGACAATGAGAATTATTTTCAAATTAATTAATTAAACTTTTAGGTTTTTAATTTGGTAAAATATAATTCATTTTTGAATTTGGAATATCAAAATTATCTTGGGGTAAATTTTTGGTATTTTTCTAAAACCATTCAATTTTTGATGAATAGTGAAAAACATTGCGTTATAGTTTAAAAATGACTTTTTATTTAAATAATTATTTATTTTATTTAAATAATTATTTATTTTATTTAAATTTATTTTAAGTCAAAATAGATATATAATAACTATATAAGTTCAATTTAATACATTGGAGTCATTTTATAATAAAATTAGATGTATAAAATTTTATTGAACTTTTTACCCTCTTTTACCCACCTTCTAGGAGCATTTGCAAATTTGCATAAAACTTTATTTTACCAATTCTATAAATATAATTTAAAACATCCTAGAGACATGATTAATATCATTAAGTAAAATGTGGTTCAACCAAATGAAAATAATTTTTGATGAATAGTAACTTTTGACTTTTATTTACCATAGTTAAAAGTAGAGTAATTAAAGGTAAAAATGATATTATAATTACCATAACACATGTTCTAATTTTATTTGATAAGTGTAATTAGACCAAAAAAAACTTAGGAATAAAATATTATCCTCTAGGTCCACTTGTATTAGATTAGGAAATTTATTATTATTTTATTTAAAGAAGAGTTAAAAGTGTTAAATTCAAAGTTTAATAACAAAACTATTTTTAATATAGGGTTATACATAAGATAAATTCTATTATAAATATTCATTAAAAAGATAAAAAGATTTAATTAATAATGGTACTTTTTTTATAATTTTTAGACATTAAATAATTAAATTTATTTATGACACAATGATGATGTTGTAATTACCTTATTAATGAATGATTAAAATAATTGATATTATAAATATACAAATAAATGTAATTTGAGACTTTTGATGAATTAAAATAATTTTATTGGTTAATATGAAATTTTAGGGTTGATTAAATAATTGTTTTTCAAAGTAATCATGATGTTACGATTTTCACAAAAACCAAATACTAAATAGTGTCAAAATTGACCTAAATGAGTTTTTAAAACAAATACTATATTATTGGTAGATATAATATTTATAAGACTCTAAGGTTTGGAAAAAGGGATAAATAATATTATATATGTCATTAATGAACCACTTGAGGTTCTCTTGGAATTTTAGAGTATTTTTATTAACAATATAGTGTAAGAATACAAGAAGAAACGGTAAAAGTTAAACTATTTAACAAATAGTTAAATCTAAAATATAAGTTTAATATGGTGACCTAAACTTGTCTAAAAACTATTGGTTGAGGGTATTTGGACCCATAACCACCTTAGAATATAAATAAATCAATTTGGATCCATTAGAAACCGAAAATGATTTATAATAAAATAATATTTCAAGGTTTTCATAAAGTGACCCTCACCTCTCTTATAAAAGGGTACTTCCCCTTATCTTAATTTCACACCTCCAAAGCCATTTTCCTCGGCCATCCCCTAACCAAATATCCTAAAAACTACTTCTAAAACATCCTATAGTCCTTAAATTGATCATAAATAAAACCTAAGGATCCCTTTTGATCAAATCAAAAGGAAACACCCGAAGAAGAGGTAATAATTTCACCACCCTCTTTCAAGTTCATTTCTTCTTCTACTTCCTCTTTTGTTGTTGAATCCATGAAAAAATAATAACTATAGTACCTTATACATACTGTGATGTTATTATAAATATGGTACAACCATATTCATTATTTTATCCATCTTATAAATGACAATGTCACCATACGTGCATACGTACAGCTTACTGTCTCCACATCGTGGTGTAGTTTGTTATTAAAGAACATCATTATTTGGATGGGTATAATAACAATTATAAATGATGTAAATAATAAATATAACATGTTAATGATTTTTTATATATAATATATCATCCAATTATATACGATTTTACCATCAAAAGAATGATAGTGTCGCTCGGGTGTACGTACGGCTTACCGCTCCACGACGCGATGAGATGGTGTTCCCCATCTTAACCATTCAAGACTAATTTTCATTTGATGATTAAAAATAATTTTTAAAGACTTTATATCATTCTGGATATGAATCAAATACCTGTTATCGATGACAAACATGACTTACATAACAAAACATATAAAGGAAAACGAACCAGTTAACACCCGAAATAAAGATACTACTAAAATATTATTAACAATGAAATATTAGAAGATCATATATGATATCATATTTTTGTATGTGGTTCTTTTATAATTTAATAACAATCATTTAGCTATTATATAAGAGCTTAACATACCCTCGACTAAGGAAATGTACAAGGTAATGGGCTTCTTATCTCACTTTTAATTTCATGATATTTCCATTGTTCACCACTTATTTATTGCATGTGGTGTATTGTGTACTGCCTATTGATATATATTATCATGATAATATTTATATTCATGGTATTCTATGATTAATTTTGTGTTTATTAACTTCTTTTCTTACAAATCGATTGATTATAATGTGGTAAGGGGTTTTCATCTCACTTTTATGCCCGTGAGATTCATGCTACATTTTCCACTATTACCTTTTGTGCGGTGTATGTACTACCCATGATTGTATTGTTTGAATAATATAATTTAATTTAGGGGTATTTACATCATCATTGGATGATCCTTCTTTCATGGGTTGTATGCTTCGTATGTTACCAAATCGATAATGGAATTTCAAATTTCAATTTCCACTCATTCGATTTTATGAAAACTTAATTGATTACTTTACTCCAAGATTATGTGTGAAATCACTATTTATTTACTTATGTAGTAATTTAAACTCATCTTTGTGTGGATATACTTTTGATACACATAATCACTCCTTTGATAAATTCTCAAGTCATCGATATAAACTTGATAAGAGTAATTTTAACTCAATTTCTATTCATTGAGTTAAATATCAAAGTCATTGGTGTTGTCTTTACAAGAATATGTGTGAATTTACTCTGATTGATTTAAAATTAATATTCAATCATATTGAGTGTATTTATATTTTTCACTCATAATTATGTAATTGATTTATCCTTAACCTAAGGATATAGTCTTTATAAAGGAATTCATCTCAACTTACATTCTATTGAGACTTATTTGTTGTTATACACCAATTAACTTTTATTTTGTGTATATACATTACTTTGATATAGTATATCATGAATCCCTTTATTCTCATCATATTATAAAGTTTTTATTACCTCAATTATTATTATTCAAGCGTCTCTCAATTATTTCTCATTAATGTACATGTTTTAAAAATGGTTTAAGGTTTTATTTATATATATGGATATTAATGATTTAAAATTGAAATTACTTTTAAAAGTTTCAAATTGGTATGGGACAATTTGATTAAAAAATATATTTTAAATAGCTTTTTGATAAATAGTGTGACTTTTAAATGTTTTCCTAAAAAAGGGATATTTCTCTCAAAGATTTTTACTGATCATTTTCAACTATGTCAACATCATTTACAGGATATTACTCTTGATCTAGGTTGATTTATTATGAAACAAATCTTCCATATTGTGTTGAAGGTTTTGTGATATGTTTGACTGTGGATGTGTTATTTTTATACCATTCATGGTTTATGGATAAAGTATTGATATTTTTTATGCTATTTTTAATGTGAATGTTTATGTTATATTTAAAACTTTTCATATGAGGAATGCATTGGACTTAGTAAGTGATTGGTGGAGCTCGCTATATCTCCTCAATGCATTGGTAGGTGTCATGAGAAAAACTAGTGTCTTGGAACAAGGCCTTTAAAAATCTTATTTGTATTCTTGGCACGCGGCCTTGACTATGTGGTGATGATGTCATACATTATGCATTCCATCATTATGAAATTAGATATTGATATTAAATGTGATTATTCGACTAGTAGAATATCCATGTGAGTAATTAAATGGAATTATTTGGTTTATCTTTTCCATATTATGCTGAAGTTTAAGTTTAAAAGGCATCTGTTCTAGTCTTATACATTTCCTTAAATGTTTATTCTTATTTATGATAGTTTCTACTATATTTTTATCCTTACCAAGCATCTGAGCTCACCCATTTCTTATGTTTTATTTTTCCTAGGATGTAAAGAAGTATATTAAGATTAACCTGCATGAATAGGATGAGGGATATACGAGTGTTCAAAGGGGACACAATTTTGTTGTTTTTTATTTCATGATGTAATGTAAAACTTTTGTATGTATCTAGTACTTCTAAGGCTGCCAATATCATTGGTCTTTCAGGACATGATTCCATGTATCATTCCAATGATATGTAATAATGCACCGATTCTGGATAACTGGGGTCGGGGCATTATAATACAATTTCCTCCTCACTGCATTGTTCTCCTTGTTTCCTTGCTAAGATTTCCTTGGTTGAGGAGTCATGGTATTTCTAGAATCACCATGGCTAGATCTTACATACTGACAAGACTTATTCTGATATCCTCACACTATCGAAGCATATGATGCCTACGATTCCGGAGAAGTGTCTCGAGCACCTAACCATGGAGCACTGTGACAATAGAACTGAAGATGCCCCATCTTCTTGCAGTTATGACATGCTATAGGTTGTGTTGTACAGTCTCACTTTATTTAGTCAAGAAGAGCACTTTGAAAACAACCTTCTTTGCTCTTGGGTCTTGGAGGAAGGTTCACTGATCCATCCATCTAATTCTGATTTCCACTTCCACCTTAGAAATAGGTGTCCCTTTTCCACTTTCTCCCAGCGTTTGAGTTCCCACCATTCCCTATAGGTATCATCATACCTCCTCCCATAGTTTCTGAGATATCACGTTCATCCATAGTCTCTCTATTCACTATGTCTGTATATTACGTAATACAGAGTACTAAAATCTTTGATTTAATATCCTACCTTATCCCTGATTCGAAGATACATGCCTTTAAATATGAACTTGTCGCAACTTATGGTAAAAAAATCACTAAATTCATGAATTTATCAACATATTCCCTGATATAGATATTATTCTACTTTAGTCTAAAGAAGTTCTTCATTTTATGGATCTTGAATGTGTGAGGATAGAATTTTTTGTTGAAAAATTCCTCAAAATCCTCCCATGTAAGGCCTTCATACAATTTAGCATGCACCGCTAAATCCCACCACTAGCATGCAAGATCCTCGAGCATATAAGTCGCCAGATTGACTTTGAACTATGATGGTGTGCTGATGAAATCAAAGATATGATTCTTCCTATTCAGCCACACTTCCACTTTTTCGGGTTCAACATGACCCTAGAAGTTAGGTGGACTCTACATCATGAACTGGATGGTATGATCCACATTCCTTGGCTTATTCCTCTGGTCCCCCGTATCCAATGCTTTAAAATCTTGGATAATACTCTGAACTATCTCTTGGTTCACCCGTGGTTCACGTGCAACAACATTCTCTGCATCTTCTTCGGGTTCTTTTTGATGATGCCTACCGGGTGTCATTTTCTAAACCAAGAACAAACTCCTTCAATATCATTCTCTAGAAACTGATGGTTTAGCATTTCAAATTCTATCACATAAACCATCAGAACATTTTTTTCCAAAAAAAACCATTTTCCATGTTCAAATTTTTTTGAAAACCTCCAACTTTATTTTTGAAAATTAAACCATTTTCAAAATACCATAATCATTTTATTTTTAAAAATCTTTTATTTGAAAAACAATTTCGTACTTTTCCAAAAATCAACACCTTTTCACAACATGAATCATTAATCAAAATGATTTATGAACTCCTAGTGGGAAGTAATTCCCCTAAAATTAATTTCATGCTCGTCTCATTAGCTAAACCCCTGAAAATGAGATTTCCAAAACCTAGAAGTGTCTCCAAACACTTATGTACCCAACTCCCTGGTAACTTGAAGTTAATTATAAAAGGGTTAGCTAAGTCCTTTTATGCTATACATTTCAAGTTCTAACAATCCTACTCCTTTATAAGATTCCAAACCAAGGAATAGACAAGAAATAATTCCAACTCCAAGACCAAGAACATTGATGACTACTTGGTGGGAATATATCAAACAAGATGATACCATTTGTAATGACCCTCAAATTCTCATTGTCTTGAGAGTAAAACGAGTCATTACTTGGCCTTAAGAAACATCCCCAAGATGCTAAAGGCTGGAAATAAATGAGAAAGGGTTTCAAATACAAGTGGGGGATTATTTAAACTTTATGAAATAAACCAATAAACCAACAATACATAACCAAACCATTCACTAAATGATGCATGAACAAAATAAAGACAACTCAACAACTTCATGTATCTCATAACCAAATCAAAGTGGGAAATAACAGAAGACCAAACAAGTATCAAAGTAAATAGTGGATAAACAACTAAAGACTCTCAAGAGACCACAAAGATCCATTCTCCGCAATCTCCAAGATCTACAATCACCGAACATCCCAAGTATCACGAGGTAGTGCTAAAATTGCATGAAACATTACCTTTGCCTTTGTCCCGGAATATAGAATATGAAAAAGCACTAATGTACCAAAGTAGGGGTGAGTATAAAACTTAGTTGGTTTTCCCCAATGACCTCCCTACTCATGACACTAGGATAAAATGGTTAGAACATTATATAAAACAATTTATATAATTTGTTTTACCAAAATAGTGTATAACCAAATATAAACATGTTTAAAAACCAATTATAACAAAGTTAATACAAAATTAAATGAAACCAATTTGCAGTAAGTTATTTTATAGAAAATAAATACTCATAGATTATAAAAAAATTATTATTATTATTTTTTCATACTCATTCCATCATTCACAACACACCCGCACATTCATGCTTCCTTTAACAGTTCCACACTCATGAGCGGTCTCTTTTCCAATCACTCTATGTCCCACTGACACCCGACCCCAATCCAGGGTCACATAACTTGTACCCCAATGGTGCTTGTCCCTTATTCAGGGCTCGTTAAGCATGAACTCACACTAACATAATGTACATCAAATATTCCCATTTCCAAAATAAACCACTTTAATAAAATAATCTTTTATTGAAAACCAAATTACAACTAATTTCAAAGAAACATGTAATTTTAATAAAAATTTACCTTTTATTAAAAAAATCTAATCCAATTCATGTGAAAATGATCTAGAAAAATTCCCACTTTAAAATCCCTATTTTAAAAACAAGAACCAAAGCACTCATTAAAAATCCACAATTTTCCAGGTTTCTCAAAATGTCACTCAAGAAGGATTCCAACAAGTTTTCAACAACCAAATCACAATAAATTAAAGATAATACATTAAATTTAAAATATTTACAATCAATACTACTAAGATGAGTCAAGAGTGAATCCACCCACCTCAAAGTATTTGACAAAACCCAACAAAGGATGAAGAACACTCAAAAAAACTGGGTTAATTCTTCAAAGAAACCGACTTATATCTCTTCTCCTATCAACAAAAAAAATCCAAATATCAACTTAATTTGAAAACACAAACCTAGATATACCCATGAAGGGTATATGCCTTAGAATCAAGAGGGGAGGAGAAGTAGATCTAAGAGAACACGTACTCAGAGAGATGTACTGTAGATGCAATGAAGATCCAAAGACGATTGGATCAATCTGGAAGAAGAAGTGCCTTTTAAAATGGACTAGAGAGAGTCTAGGGTTAAGGGAAAGGAGGTATGGAAATAATATAATTAGTGGAACTACCAAACATGTGACTTTAAGCTGGGCGTGGGACGGCTCATGATGTGTACCCCCTGGTCACGGCGTGAAGGTCGTGTTGGACAAGTACGCAAAAAAAACCCATTGCTTTGGGTAAAAAAACAATATTTAAACATTAAAAAACATGTATCTTTGGTACAAGATGTGTACCCACACATGGCATGACCCCCACTTCATGACTTGAATCCATCTGCGAGTACACGACATGTACTTCGGGTACACGTCATGTACTTCAGGTACACAACGTGTAGTTTAGGTACACGACCTGAAACCTACAGTAAACCCTAGAAAACTACTTTTAAGGATTCTAAATCAGAAGGGGACTTAGAAAAGGTGGAAAACATACTTGATAAAGGTAACCAAATGTCACAAATCAGAAATCGGGGGTACTACGGTGAATCTGTCTGGTTCACAATGAGAAGTTCCATTCACTTTCTATTTGTGAAAAGGAGGAGTAATATCTTGAGCAAACTATATGTGGATTCCACACTAGTTTTTATTCATGATGAATAATGGTTCATGAAGCATTTGAAATATCATGTTTCATATATTCGTTCTCTATCTTATGAAAGGAGTGTGATAATTCCATATGACTGTGTATACTCATGTGGAAACTCATGAAGAAGTCTGAGGCACTATAAAGGAGAAGGAGAGGTTTCATGAAGCATTTCAATATCAAATATCTTATTTGCGATGTACATAGTAATTCTGCATAATGTTTTAAAAAGAGGAAATAAATATCACATACTGTCTTGTGAAGAATAAAACTATGTGTTTCTCCCTATCTTTCATGAAGAACTTTGATACAATGTAATACTTTTCACATATATTCTCCTAGTTTTCACAAAATACCAAGATCATGTGGTCTTTATCTTGGAAAAGGGCTACATGTATGAGAAAGTACTTACTATACTTGCATGAAGAAACTTGAAAACACTTACACGATTAAGGTAAGAGGAAGATCACATGTATACTATTTATTGAAGGGTTTGAGTTGAGATTCACTTATTATTAGCTTTCAAATATTATAGTATGCACCCCAAGAGTTAGAGGAGCAATATGAGATATTTTGATTGCATGAATTTTTAGAAGAATAATTGAGGTTGTGCATGTGTGCATGAATGTGTATGGTTATAAACATGTGATTATAATATCACTTGAATAAATAGTAAGGTAGTGTATATTTTCTTAAGAAATATACATTTCATAAGGTTGTTTTCATACACATGAATTAAAGCATGCATAACATGAGAATACCTAACAATTTTTTAAATACATTAATGATGTTTGAAGAAATAAATGTGAAATATACATTGCATAATGAGAAGTGATATTTGATACTAAATCCTGGACATTGTTTACATAAGTAATTTAGAGGATTTTTTTTTGTATTTGAGTTTTCTGTGTTTAGTGAGGCCGGGTCTTTAGCAGAAGAAATAATTCTTTCCTGAGTTGTTTTGTACTGAGAAATCTGATTATATTTAGTGATCAGATTTATTTGAGAAAGTCCAGCATTAGTGCAAAGAAACTTGAAATTATACATGAGTTAGTTTGGTCCAGAAAGCTCATAAAGGAGGATCTCTAATTGATCATCCTATCTATGGATCAGATATTATAAGAAGAAGAAGGAGCTTGTAACTAGGGGGTCTAACCAGTTACTGAAGAGACTCTAGAGATTGGGGAATCTAACCAGTAAAATGGTTGGGGTTTCTAACCAATCGAGGCAGAAGAGTTGGATTTCATGGAGGTATAACCAGAATCAACTAGAGGATCAATTACTATGGTGTATAACTATTTTCTTCCTGAACCATTGTAATTGATAAAAAGATTATAGTGGATAATACATGTTGAGTGGTATAACCAAAATGGAAAATATTTAAGTCTTTGTGTTTAACCTTGTAAAAATAATGTGTGATGTGTTTCATTTACTTTTAGCATTTCATGCATGATCCACTCATATTAACAGGTGACAAAGATTTGAATTAAAACGTGAAAAATAATTCAGTAAAATAGGTCACACCAAATTCACCGCCCTCTCTATGTGATTACTCAATCCTATGGACACTTCAATTAGTATAAAATAATTTCCCACATTTGGTTGGATATACTATACTTGTCCAGTTATTTTTATCAAAAGAATATTAAGTGCAAATTTGAGTTTGAATAAAATTTAGAATTGCTTCGGATGTAAAATCCCATCTCTTCGCCTGATGTTCGAAATGATTAAGTTTAAATCAATACTAAAAAAACAAGAAGAAAATATTGGAAAAGAAGATGAATAATAGTTCAAATATAAATGAAAATCAACTTATAGCTGAAGGCACTCAGAGTGGAAATTATTGAATAAAATTAGTTGATTATAATTCTGATGAATTGAGTTCAAGCTGTGATGATGTTATGATCAATTATAAAATTAGAAAGCATCTGAAGAAAATTAAAAAATAAGTGTTCATATATATGATCAATTGTTTCAAGGAACTTTGGGATGAAAAATTATAGTCGGAAGGAGAGAAAACTGCTATATAATAGTCATTGACTAAAAAGTTTTTCATATCCAACACTCTCACAAACATTATAAAATAAAAGGAAGAAACAATAACTATTTTCAAAGAAAAATATTTTGGTTCTATTGAAGAACTGGAAAGTAATGTTTGTGAGAAAGATATGTTTTAATTTTTTTTACAGAAGTTAGCCATTCACTTGAAAAACTTCGTATTACAGCTTTGAATGGTAAAGAGACTCAAATAAATGATATATTAAAAATAATAAAGGATCTTGACAATTTGTTACTAAAGAAAAATCAGTTTCATGAAGATGACGTTCTGAAGATAAATTTTCTATGGGATGAAAGTGTGGAATTTGTTGAATATATAAATATTTATCTAAACTTAATATTTCTAGAATCAGAAGTGCAATTGAGAAATATGGAAGAGACACAAGATGAGACATCCCAAGTTGCTGAGAAAATAAAAATTGTTAAGGATTCATCTAACATGAGTCCTATTTCACAAAATATTGAATCTAGTGGTAATAAGATCTTAATATTATCCAAGGATAAATCTAATGCATACTCATTAAATAAGGCAAGCCTTTTTTATAATAAAACTTTTTTTACTAATGTTAATTTGATGACCAATGCAGATTCATTTAAATATAGGAAAACATGGGTGAAGAAAAATACCCCGGAATCCATAACATCTTGAAAGATGGATGTGAAGATGTGTGGAAATTATTATTCCCCAAAGAGAACCCATAAAAAGAAATGTGATACCCATAAGAAGAAAAATGTCAAAGATAACTGGAACATGTCAAAGAAGAAGTCAAGATTTTTTGGAAACTATTGGTGTTGTTAGATGTTTGGGCATTAGGAAATTAATTATTGGCACAATATTTCATTGTATGAAAATTAAAAATTACCTACTTTTAGGGTGAGAAAATCTGAAGAGATTTTGAAACCTACACAACAGAAGTAGGATTCAAAGAAAAATAATCTCTTTATCAAGAATATATATGATTACTTAGAAAATTTCTATGATTATTACAATAGAAGTGGTCACTATTATGATGAGTGCTGGTATATACCATTCTTGCAAAAAACATTTGTTGATGTGAATATAATACCAACAAAATAAGTGAAGCATCTAAGAAATGAAGATGATAGGCCATCCTTAGGATGTGAACAAAAGAAGAAAACTATTAAACATATAACAACCATTTTTTGAAAAAATGATGTGAAGAGTGTTTCACCATTGAAATGGTGTTTCTATTATGGTAGGAAAGGTCACATCACTGTAACGCCCCGACCTTAGTTACCCAGAGTCGGTGCATTATTACATAACATTGGCATGATCACAAGAAAGATAAAATCTCGAAAGACCGATTGGTTTAGTAGCCTTGGAAACACTAGATATATTCATAAGTCTTACATTACATCACAAAATGAAAAACTACTACAAAAACATATTGTCTCCATAATCTACACTCATATCCCCACATAATATCCCTGCAGGTCATTCATAATTTACTTTTTCACTTCCGGGGAAAAATAAAACATAGAAAAGGGGTGAGCTCAAATGCCCAGTAAGGATAACAATATAGCGGAAACTTTCATAAATAAGAATAAACTTTTAAGGCAATGTATACCTAAAACAAAAGCCTTTCAAACTTGAACTTTCAACATAGTACGGTATAAATAAAATGAAATAATTCCATTTACTTATTCACTTGAATATTCTACTAATCGAATAATCACATGCAAAAACAATAACCACTTTCATAATGATGGAATGCATAATGCCAGACTATCATAACCACATAGCCAAGGCCTCGTGCCAAGAATATAAATAAGATTTTTCCAAGGCCTTGTGCCAAGACACTAGTTTGTCTCATAAGACCTACCGATGCATCGAGGAGCTATAGCGGGCTCCACCCATCACATATTAAGTCCAATGCATTCCCAAATGAAAAGGTTTAAACATAACATAAACATTCATATTAAAACTAGCATACGAAATGTCAATACTTTCACCATAAACCATGAATGGTATAAAAATAGCACATCCACAGTCAAACAAATCACAAAACCTTCAATATAATATAGAAGTTTTGTATCATAATAAATCAACTTTAAATAAGCGTAAAATCCATCAAAGGATGTTGACATAGATGAAATCAAAATTCTTTTTAAATAAATATCTCTTTTTATTTTGAAATCATTTAAGATCCATATAATATAAAACATTTTCTTTGAAAATATTCTTATAAGATTTTAAGGGAATCTTCGACAATTTTATAACGGCGGAAAATTTCCGCACCCGCCGTATAAGTTAAAAAAACATTCTTACCTTAATTTTGTCGAAAAGGTTAAAAAGCACCTTATTTGGCAAACAACGGAAAGATTACTTTATAAACCTCTTATAAAAAGTCAAACAAGGGTATAAATGACTTTAACCCATAATCTTGTAAATATTAAAAATGTTTTGAAATACATTTTTAAGAAACATGGATGTGGATAATAAAGAGATCCCAGTAGATTATTACGTATAAACAACCTCGGATAATGAAGAGATTGTGAAATAACCCTTACCTTGTACTTTTTTTTGGTTGGGGTAGGTTAACCTCCGGTATAATGGTGAAATAATTTTTATTAAATTATATAAGAATCATATATATTAATATGATATCATATATGATCTTTTAACATTGATTTGTTAATAATATCTTTGAATTATCGTCGTTTCGGGTGTTAACTTACTCGTTTTCTTTTATATGTTTTGTTACATAAGCCATGTTTGTCATGGATAGGATGTATATTTTTCATATACAGAATTATATCAAGTCCTTAAACATCATTTTTAAATCATCAAATGATAATTATACTTTAATGGATACGATGGAGAATGAATCTCATCACGTTCGTGGAGACGGTAGTCCGTACGTACGCACGAGCGACAATATCATTCTTTTGATATTAAAATAATATATAAATGGATGTTATATCATATATACAGAATCATTAACATGTTATATTTATTATTTACATGAGTTACACATCATTATTATACCCATCCAAATAATAATATATTGAATAACAATTACACCACGACGTGGAGACGGTAAGCCGTACGTACGCACGTATGGTGACATGTTATTAAAAGGGTGGATAGAATACTGAATATGGTTGTACCATATTTATAATAACATCACAGTATATATAAGATACTGGAGTTATTATTTTAGAATGGTAATAACAAAGAAAGAATAAGTGGAAGAAGAAAGGAACTTGAAAAGGGGTGGTGAAAACATTACCTCTTCTTCGGGTTCTTCCTTTTGATTTGATCAAACGGGCTCCTTAGGTTGACTTTATGATCAAACTAAGGCCTCTAGATTGTAGTGAGGGAAGTTGGGAGAGTATTTGGGCAGAGTTTTTCCGAACAAAAAGGCTTTTAAGGTGTGAAGAAATGAGAAGGAGGAGTTCCCTTTTATAAGAGGGGTGAAGGGCACCTTTGGAAAAGCTAGAAATATTAATTTATAATAAATTCATATTCGGTTTCTAATGGCTCAAAAGTTTATTATTTAAATGTTAAGGTGGGGATAGGTCGAAAAACACTCAACAAATAGAATTTATACAGGTTTGGGTACTTATATTAACCTTATCTTTTAGTTTTAACTCTTAGTTAATTAGTTTGACATTTACCATGTCACTTTGTATTTTTATAATATATTGTTAATAAACATAATATATACATCCAAGATACCCCTAAGTGGTCCATTAATGATGATAATATCATGATATACGTCTCTTGGCCGAACCTTAGATTTTTAGAAATTTAATATCAATTAATAATATAATATTTGTTTTAAAAACTCTTTTATGTCAATTTTGACACTATTCAATAATTGATTTTTGTAAAAATCATAACAGAATGATTACTTCGAAAAAAGTTAATTGAATCAATACTAACATGTCATATTAACCTAGAAAATTAGTGTAATTTATTAAAAGTCTCAAATTATATTTATTTTGGTATTTATAATATCAATTATTTTAATTTTTCACTATTATGGTAATTACTGCATCATCATTGTGTCATCAATAAATTAAATTATATAATCTCTAAAAATTGAAAATAAAATATCATCATGTATTAAATCTTTTCATATTTCAAATGGATATTTATAGTAGAAAATCCAACATATATAACCCTATGTAAAAATTGTTTTTCTAAAAGATATATACTTATGTCATTTTTTTACTTATTTTAACTTAATTAAAATAAAGTGTCCCTATCACCTACAAGTGACTCCATGGGGTCCCAAAATAGACCCAAATATGCCTATGGTCGAACATGTATCAACCAATAAGGCTAGGACACGTTTTAGGGTAATTTAGTATTATTATAATATTATTTTTTAACCCTCATTTACCGGATTTACCCTTAACCAAGGTAAATAAAATATTTACCGCAATAATTATTCAAAATGTCTAAAAATAAAAGTTACCTATTTACACAATTTCAACATTATGATTCCAAATATGGAATACATTTTTCTAAATTCAAAACACAGAAATGGCAGAAATTAATTTAAAATTAATTTCCGCTGTCAAAACAAAAAACATGTTTTTAAGAGATAATAACTATCAAAAGATTGACACTTGTTTATGTTTGGTTTAATTGTAAAATTATGTCCAATGACCAAAATTATATTAAATGGTAAAAATATATTCTAAATATACTTTAAAACCACTCAAATTCATAATTTATCACTATTAATTATTTTGATTAAAAAAGTCGTTTTTAATTAAAATTTAGTAATTTTCACTATTCATCAAAATATTAAAGTTATCCGAAAAGTACCAAAATTTTACCTTAGGCTAAATTCGATATTACGAATCAAAAAATGAAGTCCATTTTGAAATATAAAATATATATAATTTCAAAAGGTAGGTATTACTATTCATAACGGCTAGTTTGATTGGTTATGGTGTGTTAGAACTCGGTGTTGCGTACAACACACGCTATCACATTATTCAAAGAGAAGCGTAACGTAGAAACTTGGGGTGTTACATTCTCCCCTCCTTCAAATAATTTCGTCCTCGAAATTTCTAGAATACTTATCATATGAAAAGACTCGGGTGGTTCTTCATCATAAGTTCCTCGGGTTCCCACGTTGCCTCTTCCATCTTATGGTTTCTCCACAAAACTTTTACCAGTCGCATCATTCGGTTTCTCAGTACTTGTTCTGTCGTATCAAGAATCCTGACGGGCTCTTTACAATAGGAAATATCGGGTTCCAGTTCTAATTCCTCATAGGTGAGTACATGCGTTGGGTCATGCATGTATTTCCTCAATAGAGATACGTGGAACACATCGTGAACTTTGGAGAGACTTGGCGGCATTGCCAATCGGTAAGCCACAGCCCCAATTCGTTCTAGAATTTTGAAAGGTCCGATGTACCTGGGACTCAATTTACCTTTCTTACCAAAACCTATGACTCCCTTCCATGGAGATACGTTCAGGAAAACAAGATCACCGACTTGAAATTCCAAATCCTTCCTTCGATTATCAGCATAGCTCTTATGCCTACTTTGAGCTGCTTTGATGTGATTTTGGATTACCTTCACCTTTTCCACCGTTTCCTCCACCAGTTCTGGGCCTACAAGTTTTCTTTCACCAACGTCATCCCAACAGGTTGGTGTACGACATCTCTTTCCATATAACGCTTCATATGGTGCCATCTGAATAATCGAATGGAAGCTATTGTTATAGGAAAATTCTACCAGAGGTAAATATTGATCCCACATACCCTGAAAGTCAAGTGAGCAAGATCTCAACATGTCTTCTAAGGTCTGAATAGTTCGTTCTGATTGTCCGTTTGTCTGAGGGTGGTAAGCAGTGCTCAAATGAAGTTCAGTATCCAGGGATTTCTGAAGACTTTTCCAAAATCATGAAGTAAAACGGGGATCACGATCAGAAACAATCGATAGGGGTACTCCATGAAGTCTCAAAACTTCATTAATATATAGTCTTGCTAGACGTTCCAGGGGTAGATCTTCTCTTATAGCATGAAAATGTGATGACTTGGTAAGACGATCAACAATAACCCATATTGCATCGTTCCTTCTAGGAGTCTTTGGTATCCCCATGACAAAGTCCATCGTAATATTGTCCCATTTCCACTCCGGTATGGGAAGAGGTTGCATGACTCCTCCAGGCTGTTGCCTTCCAGCTTTCACTTGTTGACAAACCATACATCTTGACACAAAATCAGCAATCTCCCTCTTCATGTTGTCCCACCAAAAATGTTCCTTCAAATCTCTATACATTTTGGTGCTCCTAGGGTGTATAGAGAAATTGGAACTATGAGCATCATCAAGTAATTCCCTTTTTAGATCAGGTAAATCAGGAACACAAAGTAACTTCCCGAATTTCAAAATTCCATCTTCATACACAAAGTCACTCAATCTCCCATCATTCACAACTTTAATCTTCTTTTTAAATTCCTTATCATCGGTCTGAGAACTCTTAATCCTTTATAGTAAAGATGGTTTGGCAACCATTTGAAAAATAATTGATGTTTCGCCTTCACTGGTTATTCCCATGTCCATCTTCACTATATCCATGAAAATTGGATCCCTTTCAATTCTCATATTGTTCAAAACTCCATGGTCTTTTCTGCTCAAAGCATCTGCCACCTTGTTTTCTTTCCCCGGGTGGTAGTGTATCGTACAATCATAATCCTTGAGTAATTCAAGCCATCTCCTTTTCCTCATGTTGAGTTCTTTTTGTGAGAAAATATACTTCAAACTCTTGTGGTCAGTATAAATCTCACATTTTCACCATAGAGGTAGTGCCTCCATATCTTCAAAGAAAATACCACATCTACTAACTCGATATCATGAGTAGGATAGTTTTTTTCATGAATTTTCAACTGTCGTGATTCATAGGCAATAACTCTATCATTATGCATAAGGACACAACCAAGTCCTTTCTTTGATGCATCACTATAAATAACGAACCCATCATTCCCCGATGGGAGAGTCAATATAGGAGCATTGACTAATCTTCTCTTCAGTTGTTCGAAAAAAATTTCACACTCTTTTGTCCAAACAAATTTAACCCCTTTACGTGTGAGATTCATTAATGGGTTAGCCAATCGGGCAAAATTCTGGATGAAACATCGATAATAACCTGCCAAACCAATAAAACTATGTACCTCAGTTATACTCGTAGGTGCTGGACATTCTTGGATTGCCTTGGTCTTAGAAAGATCAACAGAGATTCCATCTTTAGAGACAATATGGCCAAGAAAAGAAATCTCACGAAGCCAGAATTCACACTTGCTAAACTTTCCATATAATTTATGCCTCCTCAGAGTCTTCAAGATAATGCGAAAGTGATTTTCATGATCTTCAAAGGTTTTGGAGTATACCAAGATATCATCAATAAATACCAACACAAATTCATCGAGATACTCCTTGAGAACTCTATTCATCAGATCCATGAATACAGAGGGTGCATTAGTCAATCCAAACGGCATTACAGTAAACTCGTAATGCCTGTACCTGGTTCGAAATGCTGTCTTCGGAATGTCTTCCTTCTTCACACACAACTGATGGTATCCAGATCGAAGGTCAATCTTTGAAAAGTATTGAGATCCATGCAGTTGGTCAAATAAATCATCAATACGAGGTAGGGGATACTTGTTCTTTATCGTTATAGCATTGATCTCCCTGTAGTCGATACATAACCTCATAGATCCATCTTTCTTTTTAACAAAAAGAACAGGGGCTCCCCATGGAGAAACACTAGGGAGAATAAATCCTTTATTACTCAACTCCTCTAGTTGTTTCTTTAGTTCGACTAACTCTACAATGGCCATTCTATATGGGGTCTTCGATATAGGCCTTAATCCAAGAATTAAATCAATGGAAAACTCAACTTCTCATTATGGAGGATGTCCAGGTAAATCTTCCGGAAATACATCTACAAATTTTTTCACAATAGGTACATCCTCTATTTGGACATTCCTTTCCTCACCGACAGTTATTTCATTCTCTTCCTCCCCAATAATTTAATTAAGTTGAGCTACTAGGGGTGGATCTAAATAAGAATTAGGATGTGACGATTCTTCTCTAAAGATAAGGTGTTCCTTATCATTATCATCAAGAATCGTAACCTCTTTCTTCTTACAATAAATCTTCGCATCATAGTCCGAAAGCCAGTCCATACCGAGGATTATATCAAACTCAATCATAGTTATGACGATGAGATCAGCAGATAAAGAACATTTATGTGCTCTAATGGGGACTGATTCACAAAACTTTGTTGCAATGATACTTCCCTTAGGGGTTTTAACTGACAACTCCCTTATTAAATCAAATTGGAAATATCTAATTTTCTTAGAAAACTGGGAAGATATGAAACAATGCGATGATCCAGAATCAAATAATGCATTTGCTAAACTTTAGGAAACCATTAAATTACCTGCCACCACGTCTTTCGGAGCTTCTACCTCAGCAGTAGTGATAGCATAAGCCTGGCCTTGATCCCTTGGCCTTTTCTGAGATAAGTTCTCCTAACGCTTAGGACATTCATTTGCATAATGCCCCATCTCCCTGCAATTGTAGCACTGAACGTTGGTAGCTTCCTTCTTCCCCTTACAATCACGAGCTTGGTGGCCTTTTTCACCACACTTGTAACAGACTCCCATTCCCTTCAAGAAAGTACCAGGATGTTTCTTCCCGCATTTACCACAGGATGGATATTAAACCTTTCCCTTATTCCCTTATTTCCATTCCCAGATTGATCAGCAGGTCTCTTCTTCTCTTTCTTTGCTTTAAAGTCATAAGACTTAGAGAATTCCTTTTCGGTCTTGATAGAACATGAGACAATGTCTTCGTACGATGAAAAGGATTGTGAGACTAATGCTCGACGAAGAAATGGTTTTAACCCATCAAAGAAACGATCAATCTTACTTCTTGGGTTATGTATATAATCTCCAGCATACCTTGCTAACCTTTTAAAATTAGCCTCATACTTTGCGACATTCTCATCCTCCTTTTGTCTCAGACTCAAAAATTGCCTTTCCATATCTGCTCGATGGTCGCGAGGAAAGTATTTTTCTCAAAACAGATCTTTGAACTCCCTCCATTCCATAGTTGATACTTCATCATATTCTTTCATGTTTTGAATCAATTACCACCATTGATCAGCATCTCCAGTGAGGTGGTAAACTGCCATGATAACTTTTTCCCTTTCACTGCTCCCCAAAGCCTGAAATATTTTCTCTAGGGAATTTATCCATTGCTCAGCTACTAAGGGATTTGTAATCCCATTGAACGTTGGTATTTTTTGCCTCATGAATGGATCTAACATTGATCCTCCACGCTGTGGATCAGGGTGCTCCATACGGGTAAGGTTATTATTCATAACCTGCGTAAGTTGTCCCAGTATGGTGATTAGCTGATCGGCACCAGTTGCATCACCAGCTCCACTATAATTATCTTGAGAAAGAGGGAAATCCCTACATGGAGTGCTTTCATTGATACGATTTCCATTTCTTCCACTAGGCTCCATTTCTAAACAATGTCATAAACTAGATCAGTTTATGAATCAAAATACATAATCCCATACTTATAAACCACTTAACATAAATTGAACTATTTATGGATATAATCCATAATCATAAAAATGTTTTCTTTGAGGAAGTATATACTCATAAACCCTTCATAATGATTTGTAAAGAAAATGAGAGTTATCCTAAGCATATACCCCAGGAGTTCCGTAACCAAGAGTGAAGCAAGGCCCGTTGTCGTGCACCAATTCCCGTTCGAGTCTAGCTCAAAGCGGTGTTTTCGGGTTTTAACCCTAGGTACATCTGTGCCAGAGCCGCCTCTACCTGCTCCTATCCAGACAGGGATGTATTGCTTGGAAAACTCACAAAATCTCTACAATACCAAAATTCTAGGAAGTTCTTCTATACTAATCCTCATTGTTCATCTTAGGTCTACGTGCTCTAATCAGAGTTTATCTAAATCTAGCTTCCAAGGTTTGTACTAAACATCCTCTGATACCAACTGTAATGCCCCGACCCTAGTTACCCAGAGTCGGTGCATTATTACATAACATTGGCATGATCACAAGAAAGATCAAATCTCAAAAAACTGATTGGTTTAGTAGCCTTGGAAACACTAGATATATTCATAAGGCTTACATTACATCATAAAATGAAAAACTACTACAACAACATATTTTCTCCATAATCCACACTCATATACCCACATAATATCCCTGCAGGTCATTCATAATTTACTTCTTCACTTCCTGGGAAAAATAAAACATATAAAATGGGTGAGCTCAAATGCCCAGTAAGGATAACAATATAGCGGAAACTTTCATAAATAAGAATAAACATGTAAGGCAATGTATAACTAAAACAAAAGCCTTTAAAACATGAACTTTCAACATAGTATGGCATAAATAAAATGAAATAATTCCATTTACTTATTCACTTGGATATTCTACTAATCGAATAATCACATGCAAAAACAATAACCACTTTCATAATGATGGAATGCATAATGCCAGACTATCATAACCACATAGCCAAGGCCTCGTGCCAAGACTATAAATAAGATTTTTCCAAGGCCTTGTTCCAAGACACTAGTTTGTCTCATGAGACCTACCGATGCATCGAGGAGCTATAACGGGCTCCAACCATCACATATTAAGTCCAATTCATTCCCATATGAAAAGTTTTAAACATAACATAAACATTCGTATTAAAACTAGCATACGAAATGTCAATACTTTCACCATAAACCATTAATGGTATAAAAATAGCACATCCACAGTCAAACAAATCACAAAACCTTCTATATAATATAGATGTTTTGTATCATAACAAATCAACTTTAAATAAGCGTAAAATCCATCAAAGGATGTTGACATAGATGAAATCAAAATTCTTTTTAAAGAAATATCTATTTTTATTTTGAAATCATTTAAGATCCATATAAAATAAAACATTTTCTTTGAAAATATTATTATATGCTTGTAAGGGAAGCTTCGACGATTTTATAACGGCGGAAAATATCCGCACCCACCGTATAAGTTAAAAAAAAATTCTTACCTTAATTTTGTCGAAAAGGTTAAAAAGCACCTTATTTGGAAAACGACGGAAAGATTCCTTTATAAACCTCTTATAAAAAGTCAAAAAAGGGTATAAATGACTTTAACCCATAATCTTGTAAATATTAAAAATGTTTTGAAATACATTTTTAAGAAACATGGATGTGGATGATAAAGAGATCCCAGTAGATTATTATGTATAAACAACCTCGGATAATGAAGAGATTGTGAAATAGCCCTTACCTTGTACTTTTCCTTGGTTGGTGTAGGTTAACCTCCTGTATAATGGTGAAATAATTGTTATTAAATTATAAAAGAATCATATATATTAATATCATATCATATATGATCTTTTAACATTGATTTGTTAATAATATCTTTGAATTATCGTCATTTCGGGTGTTAACTTACTCATTTTCTTTTATATGTTTTGTTACATAAGACATGTTTTTCATGGATAGGTTGTATATTTTTCATATACAGAATGATATCAAGTCCTTAAACATCATTTTTAAATCATCAAATGATAATTATACTCTAATGGATACGATGGAGAATGAATCTCATCACGTTCGTGGAGACCGTAGTCCGTACGTACGCACGAGCAACAATATCATTCTTTTCATATTAAAATAATATATAAATGGATGGTATATCATATATACAGAATCATTAACATGTTATATTTATTATTTACATGAGTTACACATCATTATTATACCCATCCAAATAATAATATATTGAATAACAATTACACCACGACGTGGAGACGGTAAGCCGTACGTACGCACGTATGGTGACATGTTATTCAAAGGGTGGATAGAATACTGAATATGGTTGTACCATATTTATAATAACATCACAGTATATATAATATACTGGATTTATTATTTTATAATGGTAATAACAAAGAAAGAAGAAGTGGAAGAAGAAAGGAACTTGAAAAGGGGTGGTGAAAACATTACCTCTTCTTCGGGTTCTTCCTTTTGATTTGATCAAAAGGGCTCCTTAGGTTGGCTTTCTGATCAAACTAAGGCCTCTATATTGTAGTGAGGGAAGTTGGGAGAGTATTTGGGCAGAGTTTGGCCGAACCAAAAGGCTTTTAAGGTGTGAATAAATGAGAAGGAGGAGTTCCCTTTTATAAGAGGGGTGAGGGGCACCTTTGGAAAAGCTAGAAATATTAATTTATAATAAATTCATATTCGGATTCTAATGGCTCCAAAGTTTATTATTTAAATTTTAAGGAGGGGATAGGTGGAAAACCACTCAATCAATAGAATTTAGATAGTTTTGGGTACTTATATTAACCTTATCTTTTAGTTTTAACTCTTAGTTAATTAGTTTGACATTTACCATGTCACTTTGTATTTTTATAATATATAGTTAATAAACATACTATATACATCCAAGAGACCCCTAAGTGGTCCATTAATAATGATACTATCATGATATAAGTCTCTTGGCCGAACCTTAGATTTTTAGGAATTTAATATCAATTAATAATATAATATTTGTTTTAAAAACTCTTTTATGTCAATTTTGACACTATTCAATAATTGTTTTTTGTAAAAATCATAACAGAATTATTACTTCAAAAAAAGTTAATTGAATCAATCCAAACATGTCATATTAACCTATAAAATTAGTGTAATTCATTAAAAGTCTCAAATTATATTTATTTGGGTATTTATAATATCAATTATTTTAATTTTTCACTATTATGATAATTTCTGCATCATCATTGTGTCATCAATAAATTAAATTATTTAATCTCTAAAAATTTAAAATAAAATATAATCATGTAGGAAATATTTTTATATTTCAAATGAATATTTATAGTCAAAAATCCAACATATATAACCCTATGTAAAAATTGTTTTTCTAAAAGATATATACTTATGTCATTTTTGTACTTATTTTAACTTAATTAAAATAAAGTGTCCCTATCACCTACAAGTGGATCCATGGGGTCCCAAAATCGACCCAAAGATGCCTATGGTCGAACATGTATCAACCAATAAGGCTAGGACACGTTTTAGCGTAATTTAGTATTATTATAATATTAATTTTTTAACCCTAATTTACCGGATTTACCCTTAACCATGGTAAATAAAATATTTACCGCAGTAATTATTCAAAATGTCTAAAAATAAAAGTTACCTATTTACACAATTTGAACATTCTGATTCTAAATTTGGAATCCATTTTTCTAAATTCAAAACATAGAAGTGGCAGAAATTAATTTAAAATTAATTCCCGCTGTCAAAACAAAAAGCGTGTTTTTAAGAGATAATAACTATCAAAAGATTGACACTTGTTTATGTTTGGTTTAATTGTAAAATTATGTCCAATGAACAAAATTATATTAAATGGTAAAAATATATTCTAAATATACTTTAAAACCACTCAAATTCATAATTTATCACTATTAATTATTTTGATTAAAAAAATTTTTTTTAATTAAAATTTAGTAATTTTCACTATTCATCAAAATATTAAAGTTATCCGAAAAGTACCAAAATTTCACCTTAGGCTAAATTCGATATTCCGAATCCAAAAATGAAGTCCATTTTGAAATATAAAATATATATAATTTCAAAAAGTAGGTATTACTATTCATAACGGCTAGTTTGATTGGTTATGGTGTGTTAGAACTCGGTGTTGCGTACAACACACGCTATCACATTATTCAAAGAGAAGCGTACCGTAGAAGCTTGGGGTGTTACATTCTCCCCCTCCTTCAAATAATTTCGTCCTCGAAATTTCTATAATACTTATCACATGAAAAGACTCGGGTGGTTCTTCATCATAAGTTCCTCGGGTTCCCACGTTGCCTCTTCCATCTTATGGTTTCTCCACAAAACTTTTACCAGACGCGTCGTCTGGTTTCTCAGTACTTGTTCTCTCGTATCAAGAATCCTGACGGGCTCTTCACAATAGGAAAGATCGGGTTCCAGTTCTAATTCCTCATAGGAGAGTACATGCGTTGGGTCAGGCATGTATTTCCTCAACAGAGATACGTGGAACACATCATGAACTTTGGAGAGACTTGGCGACATTTCCAATCAGTAAGCCACAGCCCCAATTCGTTCTAGAATTTCGAAAGGTCCGATGTACCTGGGACTCAATTTACCTTTCTTACCAAAACGTATGACTCCCTTCCATGGAGATACCTTCAGGAAAACATGATCACCGACTTGAAATTCCAAATCCTTCCTTCGATTATCGGCATAGCTCTTCTGCCTACTTTGAGCTACTTTGATGTGATTTTGGATTACCTTCACCTTTTCCACCATTTCCTCCACCAGTTCTGGGCCTACAAGTTTTATTTTACCAACGTCATCCCAACAGGTTGGTGTACGACATCTCTTTCCGTATAACGCTTCATATGGTGCCATCTGAATACTCGAATGTAAGCTATTGTTATAGAAAAATTCTACCAGAGGTAAATATTGATCCCACATACCCTGAAAGTCAAGTGAGCAAGATCTCAACATGTCTTCTAAGGTCTGAATAGTCCATTCTGATTGTCCGTCTGTCTGAGGGTGGTAAGCAGTACTCAAATGAAGTTCAGTATCCAGGGATTTTTGAAGACTTTTCCAAAATCTTGAAGTAAAATGGGGATCACGATTAGAAAAAATCGATAGGGGTAGTCCATGAAGTCTCACAACTTCATTAATATATAGTCTTGCTAGACGTTCCAGGGGTAGATCTTCTCTTATAGCAAGAAAATGTGCTGACTTGGTAAGACGATCAACAATAACCCATATTGCATCGTTCCTTATAGGAGTCTTTGGTATCCCCATGACAAAGTCCAACGTAATATTGTCCCATTTCCACTCTGGTATGGGAAGAGGTTGCATGACTCCTCCAGGCTGTTGCCTTCCAGATTTAACTTGTTGACAAACCATACATCTTGACACAAAATCAGCAATCTCCCTATTCATGTTGTCCCACCAAAAATGTTCCTTTAAATCTCTATACATTTTGGTACTCATAGAGAAATTGGAACTATGAGCATCATCCAGCAATTCCCTTTTTAGATCAGGTAAATCGGGAACACAAAGTCTCTTCCAGAATTTCAAAATTCCTTCTTCATACACAAAGTCTCTCAATATCCCATCATTCACAGCTTTAATCTTCTTTTTAAATTCTTCATCATCGGTCTGAGAACTCTTAATCCTTTCTATTAAATATGGTTTGGCAACCATTTGAAAAAGAATTGATGTTTCGCCTTCCCTAGTTATTCCCATGTCCATCTTCACTAGATCCATGAAAATTGGATCCCTTTCAATTCTCATATTGTTCAAAACTCCATGGTCTTTTCTGCTCAAAGCATCTGTCACCTTGTTTGCTTTCCCCGGGTGGTAGTGTATCGTACAATCATAATCCTTGAGTAATTCAAGCCATCTTCTTTGCCTCATGTTGAGTTTTTTTTGTGAGAAAATATACTTCAAACTCTTGTGGTCAGTATAAATCCCACATTTTTCACCATAGAGGTAGTGCCTCCATATCATCAAAGCAAAGATCACAGCTGCTAACTCGAGATCATGAGTAGGATAGTTTTTGTTGGTCGGAGTGGTTTACTCAAGAGGGGGGTGAATTGAGTACCAATTAAAATTTCTGTATTTAAACACACTGTCTTAAAAACCCCCAAATAAAAAAATAAATTAAACTGTAGTGAATTTATATTAAAGTAGAGGTTCTGTTAGATTCTCAAGGGATTGATTAATTCCCAGTTAATCAATACAGGAGTGTGTGATTATCTTTTGAAAATAACTTACTAATGTACACTTAACATAAACACTTGCTAATTTAATTATCAAAGTGATTAGCAGCAGAATAAACCATTGAAAGAGATGGCACAACAAATGTAACCAAGAGGTTCAGTCTCAAGCTGAGACTTAGTCCTCTCAAAAGTTTATATAAAAATGATCCACACCCTGGATCGGGGTTCAACAGTTTACAACTGTCCAGGTCCAAGACCTCTACCACTGTTATTCGTGGGAAACAGTACAACAGCAACCAGCTGTCCAGGTCACACACGACCTCTACCACTGTTATTCGTGGGAAAGAAAGAATGCAAGAATTTAGTAAGGATTTACAAATCCTCCAGTTTAAGTACAGGAGACAGTGTATGTGTTAGATATAGCAGATAACACACACTACTCGAAAAGTATAATAATAAATCACAGAACAAGAGATGTAGAGTTTAGAAATGGTTCTGGTGATTTCAGTGTAGCTCTGGACTCCTTTGGATTCAATCAGAAGTGAGTCTGAGTCCTCTTCTCGTTTCTGTTTGAGAAACAGAGTGTCGTATGCTCCAGGTTCATAGACAGTGAAAATGTAGTGGTTGAAGTTCTTCAGTGTTCTTCTTATATGCACAGAACACTTCTCGAGTATGCTTGATTGTCTATGAGCTTCTCTGTGTTCTTGATGGAACTGGTTTTTCTCTTCTTGATTCTTCTCGTTCTTGTGTTTCTGGTATATTCCATCCACCACACTCTACTAGTTGGGCAGCGTAGTCTTCTCGTATTTATCTCATAGGCAACAGGAGACAGAAAAGATTTCCTTTCTGTAGGTATGAGGTACGAGTTCCTGACATCCGACAACCTTTATCAGATATTTGACAAATCATTAAAATGTACATGATATGACCGTTGGATAGATTAAATAAAGATAGGAAATAAAGAAATTCAAACAGTGAGTCGAGTGATCGGTAGATAATCAGCATCGGTAGCTTGGACATCGGTAGCTCAATTTCATTAGTTGCTTTGACTCTATCGGTGGCTCTATGCGTCGGTTGGTATATGCTTGTATCGGTGACTTTGTTTATCGGTAGCTCCATGCGTCGGTAGCTCCATGCGTCGGTAGCTCCATGCGTCGGTATCGGTAGCTGTGAGTCTGTCAGTAGCTTCGTCCATCGGTAGCTATTTATACTTACACCGGTAGCTCTATGTTTGTATCGGTAGCTGTCAGTAAGTCAGTAGCTTACATTTATAAGCACATCGGTAACTCTGTGTTAAGTATATCGGTGACTCTGTCTGTCGGTAGACTAAGTCTATAGGTAGACTGGGTACCGGTAGCTCTTTATCAGAAGCTATAGGCAGATTACTTATCTGTTTTATGCAGAACACATCCGATTGTGTTAGAATCAATTTATAACTTGTATGAACATGGATAAATGAGGATTAACATATTCCAAAGACTATTTTAAAAATTATTATTGGTTTGATCACATATTTTAAAGAATTAAAGTATAGATCAATGATACTTAAAAATATCATAGAGAATGAAAACATAATTGGGATTTTCAACACATATGAATACATGATTGAGATTATCAAAACAGGTGAGGTCAACAATCTACCCCTTTTTGATAATAACAATTTATGATATGGGAATTTAACATAGTGAAAATATAATAGTAAAGAGTATAATATTGAATTCAATTTTCTCAGAGAAAACAGCATCAGAGATAATAGAAATAGTATGATATATACATAAGTTATCAGAGGTAACAAGCATAAGGTACCGAAGGTAAAAAGAAACACAATAATATCAGAGATAAAATTGAAAAGAAGGTAATGTGTCTCCCCTTATTCCTTATTTTTCTCCATTGAAAATATTTCTCATTCTCTCATTTTCCGCTTATTGTTCTCCCCCTTTGTGATAATCAAAAAGTGGGAAAGCATATATAGGAGACAAATAAAACATGAGAAGTAAAATGAGTTCTTCTGTATTAGAGCATTCAGAAAGTACAGAAACAGAATACAAATGAATTCCTATCAAAAATCCTGGCCACTGGATCAATCCACATCTTCAACGTGAGATTTTCCTTTGGAATCAGAAGAAGGTTCGGGTGGTGAGGATGCAAGTGAAGGTTTTGGAATGCCATAAATGATCAAAGGAGGCTGAGCCACTGACACAGAGTCAGGCCTGTAGGTTTAAGATCTTTGGGTGATCATTGGTGTGAGGCTTCGAATAGCTTGAGCAGGAGTCAGATGGACTGTGGAAACAGCTGAGGCAGAAGCAGGCAAAGCAGGAGGTATGATGACTGGTCTGGCATCAACATTCAATAAGGGCAGCAACAGATTTCTAAAATCCATAATAATTCCTCCTCCTCTTTCTATAGCAGAGATGAAATCATCTTTGTTCTCCATGAATTTCTCCAAGGCAGGAGTCAATTGTCTTAGTTGGCTCACTTGTTCTCTAAAATCTTGAGTTACTGGAGGTAGCTTCATGTTTTCCAACATCAGCTTGAAGTGGTGATCGAGTTGATGCTTGGTGAAAATTCTGGTGAATTAGTAGTCCACTTTGCTCTTTATGGCTTCCTGAGAGGCAGAGGTTTCTCTCATATAACTTGAAGAATCTTCATTATTTCTCTAGCAGAATCTCTTGTAGAAAGCACCACTCGGATCAACTCTGATGAGTCCACAGAGCCACTGGTTGAAATAGAACCAATCTCCTCCTTCATCATTGCTCGAACTAGATTCAGGTCAACTAATAGTTTGGATGTGAGAGGGACAAGAGAGAAGGAAACAGTTTCTTTGAAACTCTTAGACAAACCACTGATTAGGCTTTGAACTTGAGAGTCCTGTAATTGAACGTGATCCTTCACTGAGGTTTTGAAACTTTCAAACACCGAGACAAACTGGCTTACTACACTCTTCACATAAGCTAGGTCCTTGTCAGCTTGAGACTTGGAGCTCATATAAGAATCCAAAGCATCAACTGATGTCTTGAGAGCTTCAAGATCTGCTTCGATTCTAGAAGACTGAGTCTGGCACTCTTTCACTTCTTCCATAATCTCAGACACAAAAGAAGATAAATTACAAGCCAGAGAGAGCTCGAAGGATTTATCTAACATTTTCATTTCTTCATCAAAGCTTTGCTTCATCTCAGCAACTGATACACTGAATGATTCTTTCAGCTCATTATTCATGGATTCAAGATCAGATTTAGAGACAAAATCATTAGGGACAACTGCAGCAGATCCCTTTACTGAGGCCAAACTAACTACAGAATCAGTCATTACTGATTGAATTGAGGATGAAAGGGAGGTTTCCATTAACTTCACTTCTTCAAAAAAACTGGATTTGAGGTCCTCTTTCAACTTATTTAGATCATGAAATCTGACCAAATTATCAGGCAACAACTCAGAAGCAATATCATAACTGGTCTTCGGTCTATTCACAGACATCTCATTATCAGAATCCGGATAATCCAATCCATAGACTATAAACCCTGGGTCTTCTACCCAGTCTCCAAACTCAACAGCTACTGTAACATTTCCAAGAACAGATTGATGCTCCCCCTCAATGGGTGCATTCTCATGTATAACAACAACATTCAGTGCTGGATTCTCTTCATCAGAATCTTCTACTACAAGTTCCATCGGTGCAGCATCTAGAAGATCTTCTGATACAAGTACAGCTTCTTCTGTATCTCTTTCTACTTCAGCAGTCGGCATAGCTGAGCTTTCAATCAAAGGACTCATACTTAAACTACCAGAAACAGGAAATTCAGATACATTCTCCTTTTCCTCTTCTTCTTGGTGAGGCACAGACTGGTCTTCCTCATAAGTAGACAAAATTTCCTCTACCTTTCCTTTCCTAGAATAAACCAATTCTGCAACAGGACTTGGGGGAAAGTCTGGATCTCCTCCAACATCCATGGGAGTTTCTTCTTCTTCTTCTGTTTCATTACTATAAACAGGTTCCTCTTCATCAGGTCTCAGACTCGGATCTCTCTTATCCTTTGGTCTTGAGGTATGATCCACAGGATTAAACCTATCATATATCTTCTGATCATCACTGACCCATTCTCCCTTCCATGGGTTCCAGTTAATTTTCATGTACTTACAAATAGTCGAGGTGATGCAGAAATTATTCCTGACTACAACTGTCTCATCCTAAGACTCAGCTATTCCTTTCACTTTTATCATTACTGAAATCAGCTTGGCAAAGAATAAAGCATTAGTCTTTGACTTTGGTCTAATCATGTCTTCCATTTGAAACATTAACAATCTGCACAGATTTATTTTCACACCATGTCTTAGCAGATGAAGAAGATAGATATCTTGATATCTCAGATTTGCAAAATCTCCTCGCCTCGGTATCAACACATGCTGAACAAACTTGAAGAGCAGTCGATTCTCTCCATCCATTTCAGCAGCAACCACTTGCCTTTGATTCCCATTACCGGTCATCTCTTTTAAGGCGGTTTCATAATCAAAGATGTCACTGCTAGGTGGAATTGCTCTTGATACGTACCCAGAGACACCTTCATGTGGTACTTTTAAACACTCAGCCCACTCTACTGAAGAAAAAGACATCTCTTTTCCATTTAAAAAAGAGCTTACCCGATTCTCATTTTCAGACTTCTCGAAGCTTACAAACTCGTAGAAATGTTTTACCAACTTCGGGTAGTATGGGCCGTTGTTATTCGAGAAACAATCCACCCTTTTCTGGTCCTCTAGAATCTCGAGTACTAACGATTTTCTAGGCGGTATCCATTCCACGCACAGTTCCTTCTCGATTACTATGTCTCTATTCTGCAAGTGAGGATTCACTGATCGCTTTCCCGATCTAGTTCTGACTTCACTAACACTGGCTTTATGCTGTGTCTTCTGCTTCTTAGCTTTTGGTTCAACACTTTCATCTCTGACGGTAGGAATCTTAGTTTTTGCCATCGCGGGCTTAGGGTTCTTGGCCGATTTGGGAGCTAAGGTTCGAAGGTGAGAGATTTTGAGCTCGGTGAGGTAGGAAGTGGCTTAGGCTTAGTTTTATCATTTAGGAATTCCAAATAAACGACTAAAATAGAGTAAGATAAAATAAAATAAAGCGATTCGTATTCTTGGAGGTAGACAGATGTTTTTTTTAAAAAAAAAATTGCATCGGTGTGAGTTAACAATCGGTGAGAAAAAAAATCGGTGAGAATTGTACATCGGTGAGAATTTCACATCGGTGAGGATTTTCACATCGGTGAGAATTTCACATCGGTGAGGATTTCACATCGGTGAGGATTTTCACATTGGTGAGAATTTCACATCGGTGAGGATTTCACATTGGTGAGGATTTTCACATCGGTGAGAATTTCACATCGGTGAGGATTTCACATTGGTGAGGATTTTCACATCGGTGAGAATTTCACATCGGTGAGGATTTTCACATCGGTGATAATTTTCACATCGGTTGTGATTAAACATTCCGAATTCGTGTCTTATGTAACTTAGCCTATCCAAACATAAAGGTTTAGTGAAAATATCAGCCAATTGATGTTCAGTGCCAATAAATTCAAGAGAAATATCACCTTTTTGATAGTGATCTCTTAGGAAATGGTGTCTTACATCTATGTGTTTGGTTCTAGAGTGAGATACAGGATTCTTAGAGATGTTTATTGCACTGGTGTTATCACAGTTGATTGAAACATGTTTAAAAACATATCCATAGTCCAAAAGAGTGTGTTTCATCCACAGAATTTGTGCACAGCAACTACCAGCAGCTATATATTCTGCTTCGGTAGTAGATAATGAAACTGAGTTCTGTTTCTTACTACACCAAGAAACTAAAGATTTTCCTAGCAAATGACATGTTCCTGATGTGCTTTTTCTATCTAACTTACAACCAGCAAAGTCAGCATCTGAATAACTCATTAACTCAAAGGATTGTCCTTTTGGGTAAAACAAACCTATGTTAACTGTGTGTTTGAGATATTTAAAAATTCTTTTAACAGCAAGCAAATGAGATTATTTTGGATTAGCTTGAAATCTAGCACACATACACACACTAAACATAATATCAGGTCGACTAGTAGTAAGATAAAGTAAACTACCAATCATACCTCTGTAATTTGTTTGATCAACCGGTTTCCCAGTTTCATCTGCGTCCAATTTACAGGTAGTACTCATAGGAGTTTCACTTTCCTTGATACTATCCAGACCAAAACGTTTTAAAATATCCTTTTTATATTTACTTTGATTCAAAATAATACCATTTTCATTTTGAAATACTTGAAATCCAAGAAAGTACTTAAGTTCTCCCATTAAGCTCATTTCAAATTAATTTTTCATACTTTTTGAAAAATCAGTACATAAAGAGTGTTTAGAGGATCCAAAAATAATATCATCAACATATATTTTTACAACTAAAACATCTTTAGAAATTCTTTTAATGAAAAGAGTTGGATCATCAATCCCTTTAGTAAAACCATTTGAGATAAGGAAATTGCTAATTCTATCATACCAAGCTCTTGGAGCTTGTTTTAAACCATATAAAGCTTTAGAAAGTTTAAAAACTTGATTTGGAAAATGGGGGTTAGTAAATCCAGGTGGTTGTTCTACAAAAACATCTTCAATTATAAAACCATTTAGAAATGCACTTTTCACATCCATTTGATATAACTTGAAATCCAGATGTGCAACATATGCAAGTAAGATCCTAATGGCTTCTAGTCTAGCTACAGGTGCAAAAGTTTCCTTATAGTCTATACCTTCTTCTTGACTATATCCTTGTGCAACTAGTCTAGCTTTGTTTCTAACTATATTTCCTGATTCATCAACTTTATTTCTAAAAACCCATTTTGTGCCTATTGTCAAAGTGTCCTTAGGTCTGTCAACTAATTCCCAGACTTTGTTTCTTTCAAACTGATTTAATTCTTCCTGCATAGCTATTACCCAGAATTCATCATTGATAGCATCATTGATATTTTTGGGTTCTAGCTGTGAAAGAAAAGCTTGATGTTCAACCTGGTTTCTTAGAGAAGCTCTAGTTTGTGTCCCTCTATCAAGATTACCAACAACAGCTTCTAAAGGATTATTCTTTAGAATCCTTGTTGATCTGGTAAAGGTTGGACTAGAAATTTCAGGTTCATCTATAGGTTCGGGTTCAACAGAAGCAGATTCTGGAAAAAGTCCAGAACTGGATGTTTTGATAACAGGTTCTTTAGATTTATCATTAATGTCCAGAATAGATAAGTCTTCTTCAATATTTTCAAGAGAGGTTTTAGGCTCATGTGGATCAGTTTCATCGAATTTGATGTGAACAGATTCTTCCACACATTTGGTTCTCTTATTGAAAACTCTATAAGATTTACTTGAAATAGAATAGCCCAGAAAAATTCCTTCATCACTTTTGGAAGCAAAATTATCCAGATTATCTTTAGTATTCAGAATAAATACTTTGCAACCAAAAAATTTAAAGTAATTAACCTTAGGCTTTCTATTGTTCCACAATTCATAAGGGGTTTTCTTAAGAACAAGTCTAATTAAGACTCTATTAATGACATAACAGGCTGTATTTACAGCTTCAGCCCAAATAAAAATAGGCAGGTCATATTCATTGAGCATGGTTCTAGAAATTTCTTGAAGGGTTCGGTTTCTCCTTTCTACTACACCATTCTGTTGGGGTGTTCTAGGGGCAGAAAAGTTATGAGTATAACCATTGTGTGAGCAATAAGATTCAAAATCTTGATTTTCAAATTCACGACCATGATCACTTCTCAAAGTTTTAATCTTAAGTCCACTAAGGTTCTCTACAGATTTAGAGTATTTAACAAAAGAAGAACAGGCTTCACTTTTGTGAGCTAGAAAATATACCCAGGTATATCTAGAAAAATCATCTACAAAAACATAAACATAGTGCTTCCCATTTAAACTAGAAACTCTTGATGGTCCAAAAAAATCAATGTGAACCAATTCAAGTGGTTGAGAAGTCGAAACTTCTTTCTTTGATTTAAAAGAAACATTGTGTTGTTTTCCCTTTTGACAGGGGTTACACACTTTGTCATTCGAGAATTCTAACTTTGGTAAGTTTCTAACTAAGTTCTTCCTAGAAAGTTTTCTAAGTGAGTGAATGTTGCAGTGTCCTAATCTTCTGTGCCATAGCCAAGACTCTTTATTAAAAGCATTCAAACAAGTAATATTCTGCTTAGCTAAAGAATTCAGATTAACAGCATAAACATTTTCATTTCGTAAGGCAGAAAATACCAAAACATTCTTAGAATTAAAAACTTTGCAGAAATCATTTTCAAATTTAACATGAAAACCATCATCACATAACTGAGAAATACTTAATAAATTGTATTTAAGGCCATCAACAAATAAAAATTTAGAAATCAGAATTGAATCAGTGTTACCAATCTGGCCTAGGCCGATGATTTTTCCTTTAGAGTTATCACCAAAGGTGACATGACCTCCATCAACCTTTATTAAGCTCTTTAAGCAAGAATAATCTCCAGTCATGTGTCTTGAGCACCCACTTTCTAAATACCATATCTTCTTGTGACAACTCTTCAAGCAGGTCTCCTATAAAACAGATTTAAACAGGAAATGACTTTGGTACCCAGATTTTTCTTGGGTCCAGATAGGTTAGCAATCAGGGCCTTAGGTACCCAAATTTGTTTTATGGGTCCCATACAATTAACAGAAGCAACAGATTGTGAAAGATAAACTTTATTTGGTCTATAACCATGTGAACAAACTGTTGAGGCATATGAATTTCCAAAACTAGAACTAGCAGAATTGTTTCCAGACTTAGGAATAAATCGGGTTCTAGTGAACTGTCTCTGTCTAGGTTGGTATCCCAAACCAGTAGCATATCTAGGTGCAACTTTCTTTCCTAGCATTTTAGTTAACGCATCCTTTCCATTTGTGAATTTTTCTAAGTCCTTTCTAAGTTGGTCATTAGATAGTTTCAGTTCAGTGTTTTCTTTTAACAGTTGAGCATTTTTCTCTTTTTCAATAGTGAGTTCGGTTTTAACTGTAGTGGTGAGAGCATGCTGTTTCTTTAATGACTTGTATTTATCCTTAAGTTCATTACATGTCTCTTCCAGCATATCACAGTACTCAAACAATTCATTTTTAGATATTGTTCCAGAATCAGAGTCAGATTCTGCATTATCTCCAGAGTAATAATAATTTAAAGCAGGAGTTTCAGCAGTTACCTGAGAAGTGTTTGTCATAAAGCACATGTTTGCCTTATTTTTGTGTTCAGTTTCAGAGCTTTCAGATTCAGTAGAGCTATCCTCAGAAGCACTCCAAGTAGCCTTCATGGATTTCTTAAACTTATTGTCCTTATATTCATATTTCTTTTTATACTTCAGCTTTGGACAGTCAGCTTTAATGTGTCCTTTTCTCTTGAACTCATAGCAGACAACATCATCTGATTTTTCATTCTTCTTCCAATCCTTTTTCCATTTACCTTGGTGATCATACTTACCCTTATAATTTGTTTTTCTGAAGAACTTCTTTTTCCTATAAAATTTCTTAAATCTTCTAGCAATGTGATCCATCTCAGCATCACTGTCAGAATCACTTTCACTGTCTTCACAGCTTGAACTTTCAACTACAGCTTGAAGCTTTTCTTTGTCCTTATTCTTTGAAGTTGAAGATTTGAAAGCGACAAACTTTCTTGGAGGTTCATTTTCTTCCTCTTTATTCACTTTAATCTCTTCTTCATACATCATCAGCTTGCCAATTAGTTCCTTGACAGGTAGAGCAGCAATGTCACATGATTCTCTGATTGAGATAGATGTGCCTCTCCATCTATCAGGTAGACATCTCAAAATTCTCATAATTTGTTCCTTCGATGAGACATCCTTTCCCAGCGAGATCATTGTATTGACAATTTCATTGAACCTGAGATACATGTCAGAAATGGGTTCGTCGGGCTTCATTTTAAAATTATCATACTTGATAGTATAAGTGTTCAATCTCATTTCTTTAACATTCGTTGTTCCTTCATGAGAAACAGCTAAGGTATCCCAAATTTCATATGCAGTTTTACAAGAAGAAATTATATTAAACTCTTCATCTCCTAGAGCACAGTACAAGGAATTCATAGCTTTACAGTTGTTATTGTAAGCAGTCTTTATAGGTTCATCCCAAGTAGATCTAGCAGTAGTGGGAATTTTGTATTCTGATTCAATAGCAGTCCAAATATCAAAACCTATGCTTTCTAGATGAATTTTCATTTTCAGTTTCCACTGAGCATAATTAGTTCCATTGAAGAAAGGTGTCCGGTTAGTAGCATCACCCTCAAGTCTATTGTCCATGATGAGAAAATTTTAAAGAGATAAAAATTTAGATATAACAGAAATTTTAAGAACTTTAAAATACAACTAAAATCACAGTTCAAAAGCAGAGTACTTTTAGAGAGTATTTTCGATCCTCTGATACCAAGTGTTGGTCGGAGTGGTTTACTCAAGAGGGGGGTGAATTGAGTACCAATTAAAATTTATGTATTTAAACACACTGTCTTAAAGACCCCCAAATAAAAAAATAAATTAAACTATAGTGAATTTATATTAAAGTAGAGGTTCTGTTAGATTCTCAAGGGATTGATTAATTCCCAGTTAATCAATACAGGAGTGTGTGATTATCTTTTGAAACTAACTTACTAATCTACACTTAACATAAACACTTGCTAATTTAATTATCAAAGTGACTTTAAAAACAGTATTGGTTTTAAAGTGATTAGAAGCGGAATAAACCTTTGAAAGAGATGGCACAACAAATGTAACCAAGAGGTTCAGTATCAAGCTGAGACTTAGTCCTCTCAAAAGTTTATATAAAAATGATCCACACCCTGGATCGGGGTTCAACAGTTTACAACTGTCCAGGTCCAAGACCTCTACCACTATTATTCGTGGGAAACAGTACAACAGCAACCAGCTGTCCAGGTCACACACGACCTCTACCACTGTTATTCGTGGGAAAGAAAGAATGCAAGAATTTGGTAAGGATTTACAAATCCTCCAGTTTAAGTACAGGAGATAGTGTATGTGTTAGATACAGCAGATAACACACACTTCTCGAAAATTATAATAATAAATCACAGAACTAGAGATGTAGAGTTTAGAAATGGTTCTGGTGATTTCAGTGTAGCTCTGGACTCATTTGGATTCAATCAGAAGTGAGTCTGAGTCCTCTTCTCGTTTCTGTTTGAGAAACAGAGTGTCGTATGCTCCAGGTTCATAGACAGTGAAAATGTAGTGGTTGAAGTTCTTAATTGTTCTTCTTATATGCACAGAACACTTCTCGAGTATGCTTGATTGTCTATGAGCTTCTCTGTGTTCTTGATGGAACTGGTTTTTCTCTTCTTTATTCTTCTCGTTCTTGTGTTTCTGGTATATTCCATCCACCACACTCTACTAGTTGGGCAGCTTAGTCTTCTCGTATTTATCTCACAGGCAACAGGAGATAGAAAAGATTTCCTTTCTGCAGGTACGAGGTACGGGTTCCTGACATCCGACAACCTTTATCAGATATTTGACAAATCATTAAAATGTACATGATATGACCGTTGGATAGATTAAATAAAGATAGGAAATAAATAAATTCAAACAGTGAGTCGAGTGATCGGTAGGTAATCAGCATCGGTAGCTTGGACATCGGTAGCTCAATTTCATTAGTTGCTTTGACTCTATCGGTGGCTCTATGTGTCGGTTGGTATATGCTTGTATCAGTGACTTTGTTTATCAGTAGCTCCATGCGTCGGTAGCTCCATGCGTCAGTAGCTCCATGCGTCGGTATCGGTAGCTGTGAGTCTGTCAGTAGCTTCGTCCATCGGTAGCTATTTATACTTACACCGGTAGCTCTATGTTTGTATCGGTAGCTGTCAGTAAGTCAGTAGCTTACATTTATAAGCACATCGGTAACTCTGTGTTAAGTATATCAGTGACTCTGTCTGTCGGTAGACTAAGTCTATCGGTAGACTGGGTACCGGTAGCTCTTTATCAGTAGCTATAGGCAGATTACTTATCTGTTTTATGCAGAACACATCCGATTGTGTTAGAATCAATTTATAACTTGTATGAACATGGATAAATGAGGATTAACATATTCCAAAGACTATTTTAAAAATTATTATTGGTTTGATCACAGATTTGAAAGAATTAAAGTATAGATCAATGATACTTAAAAATATCATAGAGAATGAAAACATAATTGGGATTTTCAACACATATGAATACATGATTGAGATTATCAAAACAGGTGAGGTCAACAGTTTTGTTCATGAATTTTCAACTGTCGTGATGCATAGGCAATAAATCTATCATTCTGCATAAGGACACAACCAAGTCCTTTCTTTGATGCATCACTATAAATAACGAACCCATCATTCCCTGATGGCAGAGTCAATATAGAAGCATTGACTAATCTTCTCTTCAGTTCTTCGAAAAATTCTTCAGACTCTTTTGTCCAAACAAATTTAACCCCTTTATGTGTGAGCTTCGTTAATGGGTTAGCCAATCGGGAAAAATTCTGGACGAAACGTCGATAATAACCTGCCAAACCAATAAAACTACGTACCTCAGTTATACTCGTAGGTGCTGGCCATTCTTGGATTGCCTTGGTCTTAGAAGGATCAACATAGATTCCATCTTTAGAGACAATATGGCCAAGAAAAGAAATCTCATGAATCCAGAATTCACACTTGCTAAACTTTCCATATAATTCATGCCTCCTCAGAGTCTTCAAGATAATGCGCAAGTTATTTTCATGATCTTCGTAGGTTTTGGAGTATACAAAGATATCATCAATAAATACCACCACAAATTCATCGAGATACTCCTTGAAAACTCTATTCATCAGATCCATGAATACAGAGGGTGCATTAGTCAACCCAAATGGCATTACAGTAAACTCGTATACTTTCTTCGGAATGTCTTCCTTCTTCCCACACAACTGATGGTATCCAGATCGAAGGTCAATCTTTGAAAAGTATTGAGATCCATGCAGTTGGTCAAATAAATCATCAATATGAGGTAGGGGATACTTGTTCTTTATCGTTATAGCATTGATCTCCCTGTAGTCGATACATAACCTCATAGATCCATCTTTCTTTTTAACAAAAAGAACAGGGGCTCCCCATGGAGAAACACTAGGGAGAATAAATCCTTTATTACTCAACTCCTCTAGTTGTTTCTTTAGTTCGACTAACTCTACAGTGGCCATTCTATACGGGGTCTTCGATATAGGCCTTGATCCAGGAATTAAATCAATGGAAAACTCAACTTCTCATTCTGGAGGATGTCCAGGTAAATCTTCCGGAAATACATCTACAAATTCTTTCACAATAGGTACATCCTCTATTTGAACATTCCTTTCCTCATGGACAGTTATTTCATTATCTTCCTCCCCAATAATTGAATTAAGTTGAGCTAATGGGGGTGGATCTAAATAAGAATTAGGTGGTGATGATTCTGCTCTAAAGATAAGGTGTTCCTTATCATTATCATCAAGAATTGTAACCTCTTTCTTCTTACAATAAATCTTCGCATCTTAGTCCGAAAGCCAGTACATACCGAGGATTATATCAAACTCAATCATAGGTACGACGATCAGATCAACAGATAAAGAACATTTATGTGCTCTAATGGGGACTGATTTACAAAACTTTGTTGCAATGATACTTCCCTTAGGAGATTTAACTGACAACTCCCTTATTAAATCAAATTGGAAATATCTAATTTTTTTTAGCAAAATGGGAAGATATGAAACAATGTGATGATCCAGAATCAAATAACTCATTTTCTAAACTTGAGTAAACCATTAAATTACCTACCACCACATCTTTCGGAGCATCTACCTCAAGAGTAGTGATAGCATAGGCCTGGCCTTGATCCCTTGGCCTTTTCTGAGGTATATTCTCCTGACGCTTAGGACATTCATTTGCATAACGCCCCATCTCCCTGCAATTGTAGCACTGAATGTTGGTAGCTTCCTTCTTCCCCTTACAATCATGAGCTTGATGGCCTTTTTCACCACACTTGTAACAGACTCCCATTCCCTTCAAGAAAGTACCAGGATGTTTCTTCCCGTATTTACCACAGGATGGATATTCATCCTTTCCCTTCTTCCCCTTATTTCCATTCCCAGATTGATCAGTAGGTCTCTTCTTCTCTTACTTTGCTTTAAAGTCATAAGACTTAGAGAATTCCTTTTCGGTCTTGATAGCACATGAGACAATGTCTTCGTACGACGAAAAGGATTGTGAGACTAATGCTCAACGAAGAAATGGTTTTAACCCATCAAAGAAACGATCAATCTTACTTCTTGGGTTACGTATATAATCTCCAGCATAACTTTCTAACCTTGTAAAATTAGCCTCATACTTTGCGACATTCTCATCCTCCTTCTGTCTCAGACTCAGAAATTGCCTTTCCATATCTGCTCGATGGTTGCAAGGAAAGTATTTTTCTAAAAACAGATCTTTGAACTCCATCCATTCTATATTTGATACATCATCATCTTATTTCATGTTTTGAATCAATGACCACCATTGATCAGCATCTCCAGTGAGGCGGTAAACTGCCATGATAACTTTTTCCCTTTCACTGCTCCCCAAAGCCTGAAATATTTTCTCTAGGGAATTTATCCATTGCTCAGCTACTAAGGGATTTGTACTCCCATTGAACGTTAGTGGTTGTTACCTCATGAATAGATCTAACATTGATCCTCCACGCTGTGGATCAGGGTGCTCCATACGGGTAAGGTTATTATTCATAACCTGAGTAAGTTGTCCCAGTATGGTGATTAGCTGATCAGCACCAGTTGCATCACCAGCTCCACTATAATTATCTTGAGCAGGAGGGAAATCCCTACATGGAGTGCGTGCATTGATACGGTTTCCATTTCTTCCACTAGGCGCCATTTCTAAATAATGGCATAAACTAGATCAGTTTATGAATCAAAATACATAATCCCATACTTATAAAACACTTAACAAAAATTGAACTATTTATGGATATAATCCATAATCATAAAAATGTTTTCTTTGAGGAAGTATATACTCATAAACCCTTCATAATGATTTGCAAAGAAAATGAGAGTTATCCTAAGCATATCCCCCGGGAGTGTCGTAACCAAGAGTGCAGCAAGGCCCGTTGTCTTGCACCAGTTCCCATTCGAGTCTAGCTCAAAGCGGTATTTTCAGGTTTTACCCCTAGGTACATCTGTTCCAGAGCCGCCTCTACCTGCTCGTATCTAGACAGGGATGTATTTCTCGGAAAACTCACAAAATCTCTACAATACAAAAATTCTAGGAAGTTCTTCTATACTAATCCTCAAAGTTCATCTTAGGTCTACGTGCTCTAATCAGAGTTTATCTAAATCTAGCTTCCAAGGTTTGTACGAAACTTCCTCTGATACCAACTGTAATGCCCCGACCCTAGTTACCCAGAGTCGGTGCATTATTACATAACATTGGCATGATCACAAGAAAGATCAAATCTCGAAAAACCGATTGGTTTAGTAGCCTTGGAAACACTAGATATATTCATAAGTCTTACATTACATCATAAAATGAAAAACTACTACAAAAACATATTGTCTCCATAATCCACACTCATATCCCCACATAATATCCCTGCAGGTCATTCATAATTTACTTCATCACTTCCTGGGAAAAATAAAACATAGAAAATGGGTGAGCTCAAATGCCCAGTAAGGATAACAATATAGCGGAAACTTTCATAAATAAGAATAAACATTTAAGGCAATGTATAACTAAAACAAAAGCCTTTAAAACATGAACTTTAAACATAGTATGGCATAAATAAAATGAAATAATTCCATTTACTTATTCACTTGGATATTCTACTAATCGAATAATCACATGCAAAAACAATAACCACTTTAATAATGATGGAATGCATAATGCCAGACTATCATAACCACATAGCCAAGGCCTCGTGCCAAGACTATAAATAATATTTTTCCAAGGCCTTATGCCAAGACACTAGTTTGTCTCATGAGACCTACCGATGCATCGAGGAGCTATAGCAGGAACCACCCATCACATATTAAGTCTAATGCATTCCCATATGAAAAGGTTTAAACATAACATAAACATTCGTATTAAAACTAGCAAACGAAATGTCAATACTTTCACCATAAACCATGAATGGTATAAAAATAGCACATCAAAAGTCAAAAAAATCACAAAACCTTCAATATAATATAGAAGTTTTGTATCATAATAAATCAACTTTAAATAAGCGTAAAATCCATCAAAGGGTGTTGACATAGATGAAATCAAAATTCTTTTTAAAGAAATATCTCTTTTTATTTTGAAATCATTTAAGATCCATATAAAATAAAACATTTTATTTGAAAATATTATTATAATCTTGTAAGGGAATCTTCTATGATTTTATAACGGCATAAAATAGCCGCACCCGCCGTATAAGTTAAAAAAACATTCTTACCTTAATTTTGTCGAAAAGGTTAAAAAGCACCTTATTTGGAAAACGACGGAAAGATTCCTTTATAAACCTCTTATAAAAAGTCAAACAAGGGTATAAATGACTTTAACCCATAATCTTGTAAATAGTAAAAATGTTTTGAAATACATTTTTAAGAAACATGGATGTGGATGATAAAGAGATCCCAGTAGATTATTACGTATAAACAACCTCGGATAATGAAGAGATTGTGAAATAAAACTTACCTTGTACTTTTCCTTGGTTGGGGTAGGTTAACCTCCTGTATAATGGTGAAATAATTGTTATTAAATTATACAAGAATCATATATATTAATATGATATAATATATGATCTTTTAACATTGATTTGTTAATAATATCTTTGAATTATCGTCGTTTCGGGTGTTAACTTACTCGTTTTCTTTTATATGTTTTGTTACATAAGACATGTTTGTCATGGATAGGTTGTATATTTTTCATATATAGAATTATATCAAGTCCTTAAACATCATTTTTAAATCATCAAATTATAATTATACTTTAATGGATACGATGGAGAATGAATCTCATCACGTTCGTGGAGACGGTAGTCCGTACGTACGCACGAGCGACAATATCATTATTTTGATATTAAAATAATATATAAATGGATGGTATATGATATATACAGAATCATTAACATTTTATATTTATTATTTATATTAGTTTCACATCATTATTATACCCATCCAAATAATAATATATTGAATAACAATTACACCACGACGTAGAGACGGTAAGCCGTACGTACGCACGTATGGTGACATGTTATTCAAAGGGTGGATAGAATACTGAATATGGTTGTACCATATTTATAATAACATCATAGTATATATAAGATAATGGAGTTATTATTTTATAATGGTAATAACAAAGAAATAATAAGTGGAAGAAGAAAGGAACTTGAAAAGGGGTGGTGAAAACATTACCTCTTCTTCGGGTTCTTCCTTTTGATTTGATCAAAATGGATTCTTAGGTTGTATTTCTGATCCAAATAAGTCCTCTAGATTGTAGTGAGGGAAGTTGGTAGAGTATTTGGGCAGAGTTTGGCCAAACCAAAAGGCTTTGAAGGTGTGAAGAAATGAGAAGGAGGAGTTCCCTTTTATAAGAGGGGTGAGGGGAACCTTTGGAAAAGCTAGAAATATTAATTTATAATAAATTCATATTCAGTTTCTAATGGCTCAAAAGTTTATTATTTAAAATTTAAGGTGGGTATAGGTCGAAAACCACTCAACCAATAGAATTTAGATAGGTTTTGGTACTTATATTAACCTTATCTTTTAGTTTTAACTCTTAGTTAATTAGTTTGACATTTACCATGTCACTTTGTAATTTTATAATATATAGTTAATAAACTTACTATATACATCCAAGCGACCCCTAAGTGGTCCATTAAGGATGAGCCTATCATGATATAAGTCTCTTTTCCTAACCTTATATTTTTAGGAATTTAATATCAATTAATAATATAATATTTGTTTTAAAAACTCTTTTATGTCAATTTTGACACTATTCAATAATTGATTTTTGTAAAAATCATAACAGAATGATTACTTAGAAAAAAGTTAATTAAATCAATCCTAACATGTCATATTAACATATAAAATTAGTTTAATTAATTAAAAGGCTCAAATTATATATATTTGGGTATTTATAATATCAATTAATTTAATTTGTCACTATTATGGTAATTACTGCATCATCATTGTGTCATCGATAAATTAAATTATTTAATCTCTAAAAATTGAAAATAAAATATAATCATGTAGGAAATATTTTTATATTTCTAAGGAATATTTATAGTTGAAAATCCAACATATATAACCCTATGTAAAAATTGTTTTTCTAAAAGCTATATACTTATGTCATTTTTGTACTTATTTTAACTTAATTAAAATAAAGTGTCCCTATCACCTACAAGTGGCTCCATGAGGTCCCAAAATCGACCCAAAGATGCCTATGGTCGAACATGTATCAACCAATAAGGCTAGGACACGCTTTAGGGTAATTTAGTATTATTATTATATTATTTTTTTAACCCTCATTTACCGGATTTACCCTTAACCATGGTAAATAAAATATTTACCGCAGTAATTATTCAAAATGTCTAAAAATAAAAGTAACCTATTTACACAATTTGAACATTATGATTCCAAATACGGAATCCATTTTTCTAAATTCAAAACACAGAAGTGGCATAAATTAATTTAAAATTAATTCCCACTGTCAAAACAAAAAACGTGTTTTTAAGAGATAATAACTATCAAAAGATTGACACTTGTTTATGTTTGGTTTAATTGTAAAATTATGTCCAATGACCAACATTATATTAAATGGTAAAAATATATTCTAAATATACTTTAAAACCACTCAAATTCATAATTTATCACTATTAATTATTTTGATTAAAAAAGTTATTTTTAATTAAAATTTAGTAATTTTCACTATTCATCAAAATATTAAAGTTATCCGAAAAGTACCAAAATTTCACCTTAGGCTAAATTCGATATTCCGAATAAAAAATGAAGTCCATTTTTAAATATAAAATATATATAATTTCAAAATGTAGGTATTACTATTCATAATGGCTAGTTTGATTGGTTATGGTGTGCTAGAACTCGGTGTTGCGTACAACACACGCTATCACATTATTCAAAGAGAAGCGTACCGTAGAATCTTGGGGTGTTCCATCATAGACCATTTTAAATTAGCCATGAACATTGATACTAAAATAAAGATGGAATTAAATAATGGGTCAATCCAGAAAAGAAAAAATAGGATTGATTTGATTAAAGTCATCTCTAATGAAGAATATTAAAGGTTTCAAAAAAGAAGATATTTCATGAAGAATAAACGGAAAGAATATGTGACTTCTAGTGTTTTGAAAAATAATTCTACACAAAAATTAAATACTGAGAATGTACCTAAATAATGTTTGATCATATGGATAGAATAGTTAGAAGAGGAAAGAAATTTGGAACAAACTGAGAAATATGAAATTGCTTTGTTATCAAATATAAATAATCCATTTTCATCTAAGAATATTTTTGGGTTAATAAACCACTCTCAGCCCTATTTCTCTAACTGATGATCATTGAAGAACCACCTTATTCACATATATACATTTATGGTTCAATTCCAAAAGAAATTAGAAGGTAAATGTACTGAATAATTGTGATTTTGAGAAGGGTGGAATTGGGATTTGAATTACAAGTTGGCATGGAATTATATTCAAAGAAGAAATTTTTATTTCTTTTTATTTCATAGAAATATTCTAAGTATACTATTTGGTTCTTAATAAAAAAATATTTTCTCTCCCACAATCTAGACATAGCTAGCTCAACCCTAGCCTTATGTGGGTTCCCGGAGGGTTAACCATGGCAGAGGGATCCTTTCCATGTCAATATCATAGGAATCATAATGATCATAATAGTGTGCCCATAGGGGAGCATGGGAGCAGCGCATGGAGCCACCATGTGGGGGGGCATGGAGAAAACAAGGCACCATCAAAGGATGGTTCCAGGAAGTATAGGAGAGTGGGAATAATAACAGAATTCTGAGTCACTCTAGTCGCGACTTATATTATAAGGCATCACCAATTGGATAACTGTTTTGATTTGGGCTTCAGAATGTTGAATCACAACCATTGGATTTGTTCAATGAAGATCCAAACCATCATATCATTTAGCCACTCTCCACAGCCATGATATCTATTCGATCTATTAACTAAGACATCATATTGTTCCATATATCAACTTGACTGTCTGATTGATATTGCTGCATCGTTTTCCCCAACAAGGATGATGCATGAGTGTTATTCATCGAAGCTCCATTTCATTGTCGACCAAAGCTCTATTAAAAGTCTCTCATCATAATTTCATCGTTATAAAAATTCCATGATGATAAAAATAATCTAATAATTTGTTTGAATGATTAATTGAAGATCAAACATGGATTTGAAGTGTGGATAATATTTGAGAAACTGATGATGATAATGGTTTGCAATCATAGTAAGTTATTTCTATATGATTCTTAAAGGTTATTAAATAATTTTCACTTCCTATAAATACCTGAGGGAGAGTTCATTTTTCATCTGATGAGTTTTAGAGTTTCAGTTTCAAGAAAAGTTAAAGTTCCATGAATCTATCTAGTTCATAAAGGGAAGTTCTTTGCACTTTCTATCTGCATGAAGGAGGAGTAATACTGTGAGAAAACTATATGTGGATTCCATACTAGTTTTTCTTCATGATGAACAAATTTCCATGAAGAATTTGAGATATCATGCTTCATATAAGTATTCTATGTCTTGCATGAAGATTTTGATAATTCCATATAATAGTGTATACTCACATTGAAACATGTGAAGAAGTCCAAGGCACCTCAAGGGAGAAGGAGAGGTTATCCAAAGCATTTATATTGTGAGGATCTTATCCAAGATGTACATAGTAATTATGCATACTGTTTTGAAAAAATGAAGGAAATATCGCGTACTATCATGTGAAGAATAACACTATGTGTGTGTCCTTATATTTCATGAAGAACATTAAGATAGTGAAATAATTTTCACATGTATTCTCTTGGTTTTCATGAAGTACCAATATCCTTTGGTATTTATCTTTGCAAATGGATACATGTATGAGACAATACTTACCACAATTTCATGAAGAAACTTAAAAACACTTATATGATTAAGATAAGAAAAAGATCATATGTATACTATTGAGTGAAGGTTTTAAGTTGAGTTTTATGTATTTTTAGCTTTTCCACATTCTAGTATACACACAAGAATTAGATGAGTAGTATGAGATATTTTTTTTGAATGAATTTTTTGAAGAATAATCGGGGTTGTGAATGTGTTCATAAATATGTAGGGTTATACACATGTGATTTTAAAATTAATTAAAGAAAACCGAAGGTGTTGAAATTTTCTTGAGAAATATACATTTCATAAGGGTGTTTTCATACACATGAATTAATTAATTCATAAAATGAGAATACCATGAAATTTTTTAAATACATGCATGATGTTTAAAGAAATGAACTTTTAATATATATTTCATAGTGAGTAGTGATATTTGATTTGGAAACCGTGACATTATTGCTACAAATGATTCAAAATAAATTTTGTATCCATGTTTTCAGTGTTTAGTTAGGTTGGGTCTTTAGTAGAAGAGAGAATTCTTACCTGAGCAGTTTTGTACCGAGGCATCTGATTATATTTAGTGACTAGGATTATTTAAGAAAGTATAGTATAAGTGAAAAGGAACTTGAAATTGTACATGAGTTAGTTTGATCTAGTAAGTTCATAGAGTATGATCTTCAATTGATCATCATCTATGTGGATCAAATACTATAAGAAGAAGAAGGATCTTGTATCTGGGGGTCTAACCAGTTGTTAAAGAGGCTCTATAGACTGTGGGGTCTAACCAGTTGAATGGTTGGGGTGTTTGACCGACTATGGTAGAATAATTTAATTGTTGAGGGAATAACCAAAATCAATTGGAGGATTGATTACTAGGGTTTATAACCAGTTTCTTCTTAAACCACTGTAATTGATAAAAAGATTTTAGTGGATAATCCATGTTGGGTGGTATAACCAACATGGAAAGGATCTAGGTATTTGTACCGAACCTTGTAAAAATACTATGTGCTATGTGTCATTTACTTTCATAATTTCATGCGCGATCTACACATATTAACATTTTATAGATGTTTTCATTAAATGTTGAAAAATAATTTAGTAAAATAGGTCTCACCTGATTCACCCCCGTCTCAGTGTGACTACACGATCCTTTGGAAACTTCAATAGGTAAGTCATATATGTTATTATATATATGAATATGGTTCTATAATATATTTATAATAAACACATATTTATCATACAAGATTTTCTCATGAGTACGATGAGAGTCAAGACATATGGTAGGGGTATTTCAACTCACTTTTTATTTCCATGAGATACATGTCATATTTACCACTCACTTCTTTTCTGTGGTGTATATACTGACCCATAACATGTTATATAATTAATTTAATTTTTTTAATGATATTAAAATACTAAATTATGCAATTATTTTTATTGGGTTCACAATTCTAATATTACTCAAGTAGTAAGGGATTTTTGTCTCACTTATATTCCTATGGGACACATGCCTTATACACTACTTGTTTCTTATATAGGGTGTATATACTAGCCATCAATTTATTTTATGTGTATTATCTAGAAGATTATGGTATTTTCATATCCATATAATTTCTTTTCCTTTATGGGGCATACAATTCTACTAATTATAAATTGATGAGTATTTATTTCACAATTTCGTCAATATTTTGGATTGTTTCGTTTTAAGTATTTTTTGTCAATATTAATATTCAATGTCCATTTTTCTAAATATTTCCTTCAAAAATGTTTTTACTATTATCTTATAAAAATTTGAATTCATTTTTACCCATTTTGAATTTTTAATACATGGTTTGAAAGAAATATATATTTTTATTTTCCTAATGAGGTACTTTGTGAATTTTTTAGAAATAGTATGAAAGGAATGTTTTTTAACTTATAAACCATGAACATAATTTTACACTATCCCGAATCCATAATTATTTAAAGTTTTCTTCATAAGATTATAATTTTATTTTCAAAGAAAATGTTTTCTTTTAAAATTTTACATCGTTTTAATAAAGTAAAATGTTTTCAAATTGGAAATGATATTTTCCTCAAAAATTATTTTCAAGTGGAATATCAAAATTATTTTCTATCCAAGATAACATTATTTGATGTTACTTAAGTTTTAATGGAGATATGATTCAATTATACCATTCTTATTCCCTTTAAAAGTGGTTTATATTTATGATAGAATAATATTTATGAAACCCATTTCTTTTCATGGGTTATATTATGATTGAATGAAATTTATGAAATCCATTTCATTCCATGGGCTTTAATACAATGAATGATTTATGTTCTTTTGGTACACAGATGTATGGTTTTCATTATATGATTGGTGAGATCTATATCTATCTCCAATTTATTTTTGTACTCTCATGGATCAAGTTATTTGATTTTCTTATAGATTCATGTCTTATGATCTACTAATATTTATTCCATAACTCATGTATATGATCTTTTATATATAGGGTATGATATTCAAATGTTATACCCATGTTTTCATACCCTTATTATCATGTTATGATTACGCAACTTCCATGTTTACCCTTACTGAGAACTTGAGCTAACCCTTTGTTATGTTTGTTTTTCCTCAGGTTATAAAGAAGGTTTTTAATTAGGGGTACTAAAGCGGAAGATCGTTATGGGAGATTTTAAATATCTTTCACCAAATTAAAAGAATGTGTTACAAGTTTCCAAAGGCACTAAACTATTACAGTCATCGTGCATGTGTTTTTATAATGTAATGAAGATTAATATAAAAATATGTAATATCCATGTTATAAAATATTGGGTCGTTATAGTTGGTATCAAAGGGTGTTTTAGTAAATATTTGGAAACTAAGATAAGGAAACTTTAGTGGGATCCCTAGAGATATTTGTAAGGATATATCTCAGTATATATCTAAGGATAAGTATAAGTATAGGTTATAATCCTAGTATTTTGTTAACGATCTAGAATAACTTAGGATTAAACATAAGATATTATATATTGAAGGTAATTTACCTTGATGATGAGGTTTTCCCACTATGATTAGTGTTTATAACATTATTCATTTGGTTTTAGTCAGTGTCGGGAACTAAAAAGAACTTGGTTAATTTTTAATTTGTTGATGAGGAGTCAAATGGTATGATAACTAGAGTAAAGGACATTGTGACCATGCCTAATTATTTTTCATAGAACATGATTAACAACATGTAACTTAACCAACTCTTAGACTGATAAAAGAATATAAAGAAGGATTTCGTTGAGAATTTGGGTAATAGAGACCACTAGGGAAAGAAGATTCAGTTTCCTACATGTTGAGAATGTGGAAAGAAACACACAAGTGAATGTCTCAAAGGACCAGAAAGATGTTTTGTCTTAGGAAAAGAAGGATACAAATCTAGTAATTATAAAGGGAAAATTAAATGTTCAGTTGAGGTAATGGATAGAAATATTGGACACTATAAGCTATTACCAATAGTTGAATGTTTTCTATGTGGAATGAAATGGAATCATGGAAACTGATTCTCTAGGTGGAAATATCCTAAAAGGAATCATCAAGGTGGTACAAGTAATGGTTATATTTTTTATGATGATGAGGCTACAAAAGAAATGTGAAAGGAAAGAGGTATTAATTAATAGGATGAGGTAGTCTTGTTAATGGATTAAGTATTAAGTTGAATAATCGAAGTGTTTATATATTTGGATTCAAGAATTATGAATGGTGAATTATGTAAAGATGGTTTAGTTTATGTTTTTCACTAAGGATTTACAAGAATATGTTGAATTATTCTAATGGACTAGAAAAGTGATTTAATATAAAGATTATATTCATAGGAAACAAATTTTTAAGTGAAAGATAAACCTTAATATGTTCATGATTTTAAGATAATGATTTTTTGATAAAGATATGTTGGATATGAATAAGTAAATTTCAGGGTATTGATTACCTTGGGATTGATTAAGAATTTTTTTTGATAAGTGGTTTGTGCTATCATTGATGAAGTTTACAAATTTTTGGAATTAAGGAATATATCCAATAAACTTTAGAATCATAAAAATTCATGATTTCAATAAGGATATTTGGTAATTTAGGATATTTCCATGTTTCAAGTGAGTACATAATTAAGGTATTCACATGATTGGTATGTGACAAATAAGAGATTCTTTATGATAAATGGGGGATCAATGATAATATTTTTTTGAGAAAATTTGTGACCTTATTTCTAAAGCTTTGTAATTTCATCTTTCAGAAGGGTTATATAGTTAACCATTTATGGAATGGATTATGTTAAACTTCAGATGAGGTTTTAGAGATTAAAGTACTATCTCTCCATATGAATATTTATGAATATTGGATAACTTTTTCTAACATTTTTTTTGAGATAAAGATAGATGGAATGACCTATCATTATATTTATGGATCTCATGATCTACTAACACTTCAATAATAAAAAATTCACCTTCACTTCTTGGAATAAGAGATGAAGTTGAAATTGATCAAGGAATAAAAAGGGTGATGTTGTTTTGAAATAATGTAATTATATATTCTCTTGAAAATTATTCAACCTTAGGAAACAAAAGGATTGAAATGAAATTTTTTCCAGTTATCATCATTTTTGATGATATCAATGACCATTCTCAAGCCTCTTTGGGCTATGGATTTGTGATTGTTAACTTTCTCTTGACCATGTTCCCTATCACTATCCATCAAAACTTAATAGTTAGATTTCTCTTCCATGTCCATCTTTTCACTTCCCACTATGTTATCCTATGTGGAAACCTAGTTATGAGTTACTTTGGGTAACCATTAATTTTCTAACTTTCACTTTTTAAAAGGAATTTTTAGTACCAATTTTTATTAGGTGGGTTTCTATGAAAGTAACTTTCATGTATTAAAACATGGATAACCCAGAAAAATTTCGAGAGTGAAATTAATTTTAAGGAGGGTATAATGTAACACCCCAAGATTTTGTGAAGTATTTTTTTCAAATTAATTAAATATTTTTTATATTTTTTCATCTCACACTACACTGAATATAGCTTGTGAAAAAACCTAGTTATTCTTGAGTTATACACAACACCAAGTTGAGGTTGGGTTACATGTAACACTTGTATTAGCTTATAGTACACATAAAAATATGTTTTTATTATGTTACAAAAAATTCCAAATTCTTCTGAAATCTTGTGTTAAATGAACGAATTAATTTTACCGAATAATAGTATATTATTAAAATTTTATTATTTAATATAATAAGATATATCCTAGAAGTTAAATTAGAGATTATGAATAGTATTAACTAACTTATGAAAATATAGGGTTTATAAAATGAATTTATTATTTACCAATTACTTATAATTGAAAATATATACCAATTGAATATAAAGGAAATATTTTTATTTTTATGCTCTCAAAGTCATTTTGTATTAATAAATTAAATTAATTTCAATTACAAAGTGATAATAATTAAATATATTTTTTATATATTCAATTAGATATATTTTATATTCATCCAATATATTTTATTGGAATAAGATAAGAATAAATCCAATTTTATGAATAAAAAGATTTATTTTTCAAAACGATAACTTTACCACCATTTAATGGAGAACCCATTTTAAATATATTTTTTGAAACTTTTATGATTTTTATATGACAAAATAAACATCATATTTTAAAGTGGGATATAAAAATTTACTTTGATTGATCTTTTTGTATTTTTCTCTTAAGTTTCATGTTTTGATGAATAGTAAAAAATACTAAATTTTAATTAAAAAACTGTTTTCATTAAAATAATTTATAGTGTTAAATTTTATTTTTGATTGCTTTTAAATAATAATTAGATATAATTTTTATAATTTAATATAATTTATGTCATTGGAATCAATTTTAAATTGAATTTAGATGTAAAAATGTTTCAATCTTTTGTATGTTTTAACTTTAATAACCCGCTTTCTCACCCCATTAACGAGATTAACTTAAAATTATTTAATGAAAATTATATGGTTTGAATATTGAAAATGGATTTAATATTTTGAATTAGTTATTCCAAATTATTAAAATTGGTTTATTTTTTGGGCACTATGAATAGGAGATTTATTAATTTTTATTAACACAGTAAAAGGTAAATCGGTTAATTAAGGTTAAAAAAATATTATAAATATTATAAAATTACCCTAACACTCACCCTAATTTCATTATATGAGTGGGTTTTGACCAAAATCATCATTGATATGAGATTATAACCCTTATAATCCACTTGTATGAGAGTGATATATTTATTATATTTTATTTAAGGAAAAGTTGAAGATGTCATACTCATATTTTTAATAAATATATAATTTTTAAAATTGGGTTATAAAAAAGATAAATTTTACTATAAATATTAATTTCAAGGATAAATTTTTTTTATTTATTATGGTAATTTAGTTTTAATTTTTATGAAATAAATAATTACCTTAAAGGCTTATACATTGATGATGCAATAATTATTTTATTAATGGAAATATCAAATAAATGTTATTAAAAATATTAAAATGAATTTAATTTTAGATAATTATCATGATAAAATAATTTTATAGATTACCTTGACCAATTATTTATATAATAAAATATCAGGTTCTAAGTTAAATTTTTTATATTGATATTTTTAAAAATCCAAGTACTGGATAACGTCAAAATTGACACTAATGATATTTTATCAAAATAATGTTTTATAAAATTATTTTAAAATAATAAAACATGTTTAAAAATACAGAATAATTATAATATGGTCTGATATGTTATAAATTGTTCATTTATGGTCTAATAGACACCACATAAGTTAAAATTATAACCATTTAATATTGAAATATTTTCACTTTATTTAAAATTAAAATACATTAACTAAGGGTTACTCAAAATGATAAGGTTTAAACCAAAACAAATACTTGTAAAAAATATATTGGTTGATTATATTAAAATATTATATCATCTTATATTATATTCCTTCAAAATTTTGTAGTATTTGTAATGATATTGAATTTATTATTAATTAATATTCTTAGAAATTTTAAAAGTTCTTCTCACCTTCATTATAAAAAGAAACCTTCTACATCATCCAATTTCACCAAATTTAGCCATATATCTTGACCAATATCTAAAAAATTATCTTATTAACTTCCGTAGATACATTATATATGTTTTGGTCTTCCCAAAATACCAACTCTAGAGTCCTTTAGACGAGATCTAAAGGATCTGTTTCAAAGAAGAGGTAACCTTTATAAAAAATAACTCTCTTTTTCTACTCTTATATACCTGTTATAAATATATGATTAATATCAGAAAACAATAAATTCATAATCCTAAATATTCTTAAATTAGATTTTTATTATTAACACACCATTATACATCCCCTTTCCCATCAAACAATAAGTGAAAGTATCGATAGTGCATACGTACAACGTACCATCTCCACACAATGATACAATTATTCTTCCATAAACACCTTTTATAAGTGAGAATTATGATAGGTTTAATGTATATATATGATATTTATGAAATAATTATACTTCTGGAATGATAGTATCATATCTACCTTTTTACCACCTAATCTTTTGAGAAATGATAACGTCGCTCATGCCTACGTATGGCTTACCATCTCCATGATGCGATGCGATTTTTTTCATATATATTTCACATGGGTGGAAATGAGGATGAATTTTATGAATATATATGATTTAAATAAAGTAAAAATAATTATTTAATTATAATATATCATATAATTTTCTTGATTTTAATATTAAAATAAAATGAAAGTAGCGTTCATGCATACATACAACCTACCATTTCAATGAATGATGTATTTCAATTTCAATTTATATATTTTATAGATAAACATAAATACATATATAATGAATATATATGATATTTTTATCATGGTTATAATTATTTATAAAATGAAATTATGATCTAATTATTAGGACTAAGAATAAAAAGTCAAAACATGTATGAGAAACAAAGCGGTTATAACACAAAACATAACATAAAACTAGAATTGTTAATAAGAGGATAATATAAAGTCATAAGTAAGTCATATATGGTATTATATATATTAATATGGTTCTATAATTGATTTATATAAAACATATATTTATTATACAGAAGGTTTTCATGAGTACGATGAGAGTCAAGACATAAAGTAAGGGAATTTCATCTCACTTTTTATTTCCATGAGATACATGCCACATTCACCATTTTATTATTTTGCATCATGTATATAATAACCTATGAAATTTTATATCATTAATTTAATTTATTTAATGATATTAAAATATTTAATTTATGTCATTATTTTACTGGGTTCCTAATTATAAAGTTACTCAAGCAATAAGGTTTTTTTGTCTCATTTCTATTTCAATGGGACACATGTCTTATACACAACTTGTTTCTTATACATGGTGTATATACTACCCAAGAATGTATTTTTTGAGTCTTATCCAGAGGATTATTTTATTATTATATCCATATAATTTCATTTATTTCATGGGGCATATTATTCTATAGATTATAAAGTGATGCATATTTATTTCAGAACCTCATCAATATTTGGGATTGTTTTATTTTAAGTCGCCATTGGGTAATATTTATCTTCCATTTCCATGTTTTATAAATATTTTTTCAATTTTTTTTCACTATTATCCAATGGATGTTTAAATTCATTTATACCCATTTTTGAATTTTTACTACATGGTTTTAAAGGAATATTTTTGTCATTTTCCAAATGAGTTATTTTGTGACATTTTTGGAAAAAGAACAAAAGTAATATTTTCTAACCTATACGACATGAGAATAATTTTCTTACTTCATGAAGCCATAATTATTTGAAGTTTACTTTACAAGATTCTAGGGTTATTTTCAAAGAAAAATTTTTCTTTTAAAATTTCACATCTTTTTAAGAAAAGAAAATATTTTCAAAGCAGAAAGGATATTTTCCTCAAGAATTATTTTCAAGTGATATCTCAAAATTATTTTCCATATAAGATAAAATTATTTGATGTTACTTATGTTTTACTAGACATATGATTTAATACTACCATTATTATTCTCTATAAGAATGGTTTATGTTTACTATGGAATGATATTTATGAAACCCATTTCTTTTCATGAGTTATATTATGATTGAATGATATTGATGAAATAAATTTCATTCCATGGGATTTTAAATGATGAATTATTTATATTCTTTGGGAACACATATGTATGGTTTTCATTATGTGATGGGTGGGACCTATATCTCCCTCTAATTCATTGGGTAATAATAAATGTTCTATGAGCTCAAAAGTGTAAACATGAGGTTATCCAAGCCCGCAATAAGAGAGTACATGGGAGGTCATCCTAAAACCATAAAAAGAGGGTACACAGGAGGTAATCCAAATCATGAAACAAAAAGGTACATGGGAGGCCATCCCAAGCTTGATGTAGGTACATAGGTGATTCACCCAAGCATAACATACTATGAATTTCTTGATAAGAATCATTAACATAAGATATTACTCAATTTTCCATATCTTATGACATTGTTATACTCTTATAGATGATGTGATTTGATTTTCATATGATTCATTTCTTATGATCTTCCAATATTTATTCCATCACTCGTGTATATGATCTCTGATATGCAGGGTATGTAATTAATATTTTATGCTCATGATTTCATAAACTTATGCTAATATTATGCTTATGTAACTTCCTTGTTTACCCTTAATGAGAATCTAAATTTAAACTTTCTTATGTTTCATTTCATGAGGTTATAAAGAAAGATTTTAAGTAGGGGTATTAAAGAGGAAGATATTTATGGGAGATGTTGAAGATATTTTACCAAATTAGAATAAGGTGTTCCAAGTTTCCAAAGGTACTAAACTATTACGGTCCCTAGACATGTGTTTTTTTAATGTAAATAATATTCATATAAAAATATTTAATATCCATGTTAGAAAATATGGGGTTGTTATATATATGGGGTTATAGAATATGATTGTTCCAGGTTGCCCAAAAGAGATCTTTTAGGTTGGTATTCCTTCTTGTGTTCTGTTTGGTGGAGATTCTTACATGGTTAGGATACCCAATATGGGCCTCCATTACTTGAACATTATCTAAAATCTATCAGTTGTGATTTGTGTGTTTGGAGATGTATTGGAATGGTTTGGGATCATATCATTGGTTGTTTTCACTTTCAATTGAATTTCCTCTTTGAGTCCTTCCTTTTAACTCAATGAATTTATGGTGGAAGAAAGTTCTTATGGTGGGGATTTTTATCCCATCAAGAACCAACCTTTATAATTTATTTTTATTATTTAATTGGTTTAATTTTTTCATTGAATTTTGGGTTAGGCCAATTTAATTTTTTAAAATTTTGGAATTTTTTCACTGGAATATGATTTGTTCATAGTTAGGAGAAACTATGTACTAATAATATAAATATTTTTGAAATTTTAATATAGATAATGAAAAGTTTTCACATAATTTTTCTAACCATATTCCCTATCTGTGTGGTGTACTTGGTGTGTCTAGTAGAGGATGAACGATAGGTGTATAATATGGTAAACTGTGCACCGACCATGTGATGTGACTAGAAAATTTAAAATAAAAAATTACTAGACCTTCCTCCCTTTATTTCTACCTACATCAACCACTTTCCCCTCCCTCTACCTCACTCATGTTTCATACATCCTAGGAGGACCGAGCCACACCTCATTATAATCCTCTCCCTCTTTATGTAGATATTTCTTTTATGTTCTTTATGATATTATGTAGATTTCTTGAGATAAACTCCTTTCTTTCCCATCCTCATTATTTTTATCCCTTCTTTCCCATTTGGTTCTCTCACCCCTTCCTGTGAACCAATATTTTTGAACCCTATGGTAGTGTTATGTTTTAAATTGGTTCTGTTTTTTAGACTAGGGTCGCAAATGGGTCTCTTAGGTCTTTCTTTGTCCGAAATCAAGGATTGGATCACCTCTGATCTCATTCAAGGTAGGTTTATCCTTACTTTTGGGCTTCAAATTCTAGAACAATGATAAATTATTGTTTTAATATTTAATTTTGATGTCAAATGTTATCTTTAATTATGACTAAGGAGTATTTGAAAGTTAAATCAAGTTTCACTTGAATTTCATTTCAATGAAATGGATTTAATGATTTTAAAATAGGTTCAAAATGGTTTTTATTTAATTGTGCACATCAGGTGTTTGATAAAATGATTTTGTAGACCTTGTGAATGAACTATGGCTTTTTAAAATATGGTTTGGTTTTCAAAATGAGTTCTCCATTGGAACTATAATTTTTCATGAAATTTCAAGAAATTAATTAAAATGTAAAGAATTATATTAATATTTAAATTTTTGTTTTAATAAAATTGTGATGTTTTTAAATTCCTTTTTTCCTTTGACTGTTATAAAAATATGCATGGGTAATTATATATGTGTGTGTGTGTGTGTGTGTGCATATGTACCAATTAACATGGGAGTGTATGAATTGTTTCAACAAGAATAACACACACATGAATATATATGTATAAATTAATATGGGTATAATTAAAGGGTAAAATCTTGGGATTCTAAATGTGTTACTCAAACCTAGTTTCCAAACTAGTATTGAATGAATTTCTAATGTAAATGATGATGTATAGTTGTAATTATTCCATTGTAATTAATGTTTTAATTTATTAAAGCCAAGATATGATCATTTAATGACTTTTAATATCTACACTAGATGATTAAATTGTCTTCTCAGTGATTTGAGGAATATAATGGTGTAAATATGCATGTATTGATTTTGATAAATGATTTAGCTTATTATGGGTTGATGAAATGACCCTTGTTTTTATATGAAAATATATATATTTTAAATGGTTAGAGAACATGAGAAGATGGATATTTAATTATGAAGTCTAAATTACATATCACTTTGGATTACTAAACTTTAATAAAAAACACTTTCAAAGGTTGTGGTGTCCTGGTTGGTCGACCCCACACTGCAAGTCCAATACATGTACTCCTTATAAGATTGCTAGATGTGGTGTCATGGTTGGGTGGCACCACTCTTATTATCCACCACATTGATATCCTTAGAAATTAGTGCACTCATTTATATATTGACTGAATAGATCAGGAGATGATACAAGGATCTAGGGTTCCCACTAACATTATATGAACTAGGTATTTTTATATAGTGTTTTATAATGAAATAGGATATTTTATGGTTCATGATTTGGTTTTATAAAACTATTAAAGTTTGGTTATGATTATTTTCATTATAAAATTATAAAAATTATGGATCCCATTTTCTTTATAATTGTTAAATATTGTCATCATTTTTATATAAGTATATTTCTTAATCTTGATGTATGATTTCCTTGATTCTTTAAATGATTTAGAAAGGTTTATAAAATAAATTTTTCTGAATCATTCTTGAAAAATTGATTACAAATGGGGTTTCAATTAATGGCGTCATAGGCTAATGAAACATTTTCCAAGTGATTATTTTCATTTAAATAAAATAAATGAAATAAATTTTATGAAATGACATCGGCTCTTTATGTGTTCATTAATGAAAAACCTATTTTAAGTACTATATCTAAAATTAGCATGAAAAAAATATTTTATTTAAAGATTAAGCATGGGGTATGGTATCATTTGGTATGTCTACTGAGTTCTGATGCTCACTCCTATCATTATATTTTCAGTTTTAGGTCTTGATTTCCTTACTGACCACTGTTGAGTGTTTATTAGTTGGATGGTGACTTGTATAATCACAAGAAGGTATGTGGGTTATTGTTTAGTTTATTTTGGTTTATTTTATCGTATCATCCATGTAGTAATTTTTACTTATTTCTAAGGATAGAGGGTAGTGATATCTAATGGTGACCAATGTAATGGAATGTATGTACGCAACTTTGTGTCATTGAATATGCAGAGGAGGGAGACTGGGGGTGAGTTGAGGGATTATTATATATGTTTATTTTTTTTGATTTACCTATTTTATTTTATTTTTATACTTATATGATTTACCATGGACATATGACATATGAAAGGTTCATACCTATATTCCTTTATTTATTATACTTTGATTTTTGGGTGAAATTGTTTCCAATGACTAAATATGATTTCCATGGTGCTTGTATCTAGCCTAGGGTGATTAAAAACATGCCTAAAATGTATCGAGGGCAGGATCAGGTGTTTCATGTATGGATAGCTTTGGTTGTTTTGTGAAACCTAACCTAGGATAGTGATTATTTTTATGTTTAGTTAATTAATTCATTTTTAACTTATTTCCAATTATCTACTCAATTAAAACACATGAATAGAAAAGAATGATGCCTGATCCTTTCCTAGGGATCTACCTCGTAATAAAAATCACATTACTTAGCATGTTTAGTAAATTTGAAGGTCCTTGCATCATATCATAAGAGTGCCTAAAATCCCATGTCCTAATTTTTCTCTCTTGTTTGAAGTACATATTAATCCGATTTGATATTGTCTCCCTACCAACCCATGCATCCTCACCAGTTCCTAACTCCAAACATCATCCTACCTCTAAACCATCATCTTTGATTCCACTCTATCATGATCCCCTCCCCCATAGGTACCAATCCTGGAATAACTATAAAGAAAGAGAGTTAATTTCCCTAGAATCCCACTTCCAATAGGCCATGGATTGGTGAATAACATCGAGGGTATATAAATCACACACATGAGAGACATTTCCATCAATATATATTTAATTAATAAGAGATAAGATATAAAAAATAAATCAATCTCTATAACATGAAGCAAACATCCCAATACAATACATGGTAATCCTAGTACATTAATGTAATGGATTGAAACTGAAACAAATGAAAATACTAAAATTAATCCTTGGGAAAGACCTAAAGAACTACTAAATAGATCCTCAAACTAGTAATGAACATCTCAATCATGAACTATGACATACAAAACTGAATTTTTTTATATATACACAGGATGATAATAACATGTATAATCAGTAGGATCCTCTCTAAAAATAGTCATAATTTTTTTTAAAATGAGCATACTAAAACCCAACGAATAAACAAATGAAAGAAACTCATCCCCTAAATAGGTACACTATTATTTTCCAAACCTCACCATGGATCACTCACCAAATAACACATAGAAGTAAATCATTATTTATAAAAAGTATACATATAAATGTAGGCACCTGCTTATACTTATCCACTAGTTTGTCACTCTCACACCCCAATTACTACATCTTGTGTTTATACCTCCTATGAATGATCTAGAACCTCATGTAATCATATAATATCCATTTATACATCTTATGAAACCCAATATCACATCATCATCATATCCCAATAGTAACCAAGTGTATAATTGGAATCCAATACAACCTGTGTATGTTCATTGTACCTTAATCCATCATAGCCCATAAACGTACACCCATGGAAAGCTGAAACCACCATGTATGGATACATGTATGTGTTATACACCAAGCCATTATATCCTACACATTAATCTATAGTAAAATTGCAATCCATATAAGACCTAGTAGGAATGAACCCTATACTATAACCCATTATATCCTAAGATACGATTACTCATAAGTGTCTAGAAGGAGATTATGGGAGATGGAGAAGTCATACTTCCATTCCCTCTCCATCCTAGATGTCAGAGAAAACACCACTAAAACATTTGGGTGGTGGTTTCCCTACCGACACTGGTGGGGTGGTGTATAAAATCAAAAAATATAAATAGTATCACAAAAATCCATAAAAATGGAAACAAACTACCCTTAGAATCGTCTATTATTATCACCAAAAATGAAACATGGATACCACCGCTAAGGTGTAGATATTAAATACATATAAAATAAAAAAGTTCACTATTAATTAATTCATTTTCTATTAGATAATATTAATATTCCATTTTCATTTCCAAGATTAACACTTTAATCTTCTAAGACTAGTTCCTCTTGAACTAATTTTTTTTATTATACTCTCAAGTATGTCATCATCATTTAAGAACATAAAAAACCAAAGTTATTCTTTTATTAAATTCTATTTATCAATTTGTAATTTATCTGGGTACACTAGGACTCATCCTAAGCTAACACACCAAAGATGCACATGCCATGCATAACATCTGACTATGCTAAGAAGTTGGGAACCATAATAAGAGATATCCAACCATTAATCCATTAAAAAATCATCAAGAAAGAATTGATAATATACCTGTATTCACTGCTCCAAACTTTTCTCAACTTCCCCAATGTCCCACATCATTGCACATAATATAATTTATCCCACCATTAGTAATATTGACCATCACTACAACCTCAAGATACTAACCCATTTATAAATATATAAACAATAGTCAATATATCCCTATGAATCTATCCCATTTCTCATAAAATATTAAAAACCTATCAGTTTATCAATCATTCACAACAAGTCTATAAATTCATAGAGCATACATACATAATAAATATATTTTTTATATAAAAATTAAGATAGAACGAAGGCCATAGTATCAAGGTGTTCATGCCACCCACAAAAAAAGATAGGCACTATAAAAACTCTAATTTTTTCATATATTATGTTATAATATTATATGGATAATTTTTGGATCCAGGAATTGAGACTACATGATATTGTAAAGTCCAGTGATCCTAGAATTGATATTTGAAAAATATTAAAAATATTAATATCAAATGCATATTTTTTTTCTAAAAAATGGAATAACTCTAAAACATAGTCTTAGTTCAAAAATATGAGGCCTATGTTGATTTTATAGAATTGGATTTACACTAAGTGTGACATAATATTTGTTGGTGTCCGGTGTTTTGTTAAAAGTCACCATGAGGATCAGTAATAAAATAAATAAATAAATATATTAATTTTATTATGTTAATGTACTGACTTATTTTCCCTTATAAATATATGGTTATGATGTGATCTAAGTTTTTGATGATTAACACTAGAGATCTAGAGAAATATTGTCTGATATCATTCTCAGAGAACGACATTAGATCAAACTGAGATTAAGGAACATTGTGCCATCAGAGTTTATGGATTTTTCCAATAATGGAAACAAATGACCGTTCTTCATCAGCTATCAATCCAAAATCCAGGTAAGATTTTTGATTTGTGTGAATTCATACCATTAATTTATCTTGGTCTAATGTGGATAAATTCCACAAATAAGAATTGATTTTCTCATTAGAAATTGATTTTATTTATGGTTGATAGATTTTTTTCATTGATTATTTCCCACTTCATTTGTTAAATTCTTCAAAAAATGATCAAGGATGAAATAGATAAAGTTTGAGGTTTGTTTCTCTAATTTTATGATTTATGGTTTTCTACCTCGTTTCTTTTCACATTCATTGTGGTAAATTTCTTTGGACTATGTTTCGATGAATACTGGGTATATGATTGTTTCATGATCATTCTTCAATGGAATAGATTAATACCATAGGTGAGGTTTTTGATCGAGGGTGTGATTGAGGTGTGATGATAATAGAGGATGATCATAGGTAAATCAGATAGATCAATGGTACCCCTTAATACTATTTCTATATGAAACGGTGATGGAATGATTGAACATGAATTTCTAAGTAGATATGAGTCTAGATCCAAGTGATCAACAACAATAGGGGTTGGCTGACCCCATATCCTTGTTTTCAGAGAGTTTTGTAGTGATGAAGTAATGGAGGAGGGCATGGATAAGAACATGTGGGTTATATAAAATATATAGTTACAGAACATGTAATCCAAATATACACATCATGTGGGAACCTATGTGTGGAGTTATGGTTTTTTTGAGAGAAACATATCACACACCACGTGACATTTTTCACATTCTTTGTGATTCGTGCTGGTGGCTCAGTTTATACCTCAAAGGATGCACAATAATGGGAAGTCCAAGGTATATAGACATGTCTAGATTACATGGGTAGATTCATGTACTCGGACATGAAAAGGTGTATATGGTAATGACCAGATGTACATGGGTTGGTATATGGGAATGAATATAAGAACATGAGAATGGATAAATAAGTTGATCCATATTGGGTTTGTGGTGTCCCCTAGCAGTACTTGGAGTAATCCCCTATCTGAGTATCATGGTTTTCTAAGGCCAATGAGTTTTCTTGGGTGGGGCCCAAGTAACATGACCTCTTGGATGAGTGTGGCCGATGATAGCATGGACCATGGAGTGGGTTCTCCTAGAATGTAAATTTCCTAAAATATTTGAGTATAATCTTGTGGCTAGAATTTTGGTTAAGACTGCATGGAGGTGTGATGTCCTTCTGGAGTATATCTGGGTTATTCGTTTGAATGTTATATCCTAATTATAAGATGAATATTCTTGATGCTTTGTGTTTAGTGTTTTCATGGTTCCCTACTAGGTATTGTTATACTCATCCATTAGTGGAAATATATATTTTGACGTTGATTTTTTAACTTTTTAATGTTGGGTTTTAACTGATGTTTATGTAGGAGATGTTATAAATAATTGTTTCAATATTGGTTTTAATAAAAATGACGTCTAAACATTAACTAAAATGTAAATTTAAGGGGTTTTCAACATCATTTTATAGAAATTGGGGTTGATAATACTCTTCCATGTTGGTTTTAATGTAAAATTAATGTTGAGGAAATAGCATAGATATTTTAATGTCATTTTTTAGTAAAACTGGTATTGAAAGTGTTATTATTTAATGTGGAAAAAACTATAAAAATATTTTTTATATCATTTTTTATAGAAAACCAAAACTGAAAAACACTATCAATATCAGTTATTAAATAAAATCAATGTTAAAATTCCAACCTGAATAATCAAATATGAATTTTTATCTCGATTTTATTTAATAACGTACATTGAAAAGTAGTTTTGATGATAGTTATTACATAAAACTGATTTCTAAATTCATATTCATTTTTTTGAGTTGGATTCTCAACATTGGTTTTATGTAATAACTGATATCAAAAGTGTTTTTAAATTTTTGTTATTACATAAAACTGAAATCAGATGTCCACATTTATACTTTTATTATCGATTTTATTTAATAACTAATTTCAAAAGTCTCAAGGTGGGCTTTTGATGTTATTATTTTAAAAAAATAATGTGGAAGGCTTAATCTTTCTTAGAAAAAATAAATTATTACACTCCCCAAAATCTAAAAACTTATAATCAATTGTACATAAAATAAAATCAACATATATAACATATTAAATATTTGTAAAAAAAATTTAATTTAAAAACTAAAAATTAGGTAGAGTGCCAGATATATTTCACCTATCTTCATAACTTATGTCTTTTATAAGATATCTTATTACATGAAAGGGAAATATATAAATATAAAATTTCATTCCAATATCACTAAACGCTAGGAATCAATACAATTAGCATGTACCATTCATATTGGAGCACTCAGACTGCCCTGTTTTACTGACGTCTTTTTCATGAAAATTGTGTAGAAAATTTTTCTTCATTAAAAAATTTATTTTTAGATAAAACATGAATCTATTGTGTAATGTAATTCAATTAAAAAAATGAGACAAAAAGTTTCATATATGGAGTCTACATAATAAAAATTTGCATAAAATGACAAAAAATATTCAATACAAACCATATATCACTTGTGATAAGCGTGACAAAAAGTGACAATCACATAGTTACAAAATATATTAAAAGGAATATATGTTAAATAAATTTAAAATTAAAATTTTAATTATATAATAATACATATATATGTATTTTCTTTCACTAGATACATGTCATGTTCTAGCATATTCTTGATCACAATATTAGTTATGAACTAATATATATTTTATTCTAATAAATAGTTGACCTTTATTATAATATGTATTGATAAAAATAAAGACATTATATAAACTGATATTAGTTATCAACTAATATTTTGATCAATAAATATAGTAAACATTAATATAAATCAATTATTCATAGTACATATGAGTTATAAACTAAAACAAATACATTCAGTAAGTAATATTAATTCACAACTAATATGAAATAATATTTTTTATGCAGGAAATAAAATGTTAGTTTTGGTATATATATTGATCACAGTATTTTTGTTTCAGTGTACATATACTACCTCTCATATTTTTATAAAATATAGGTCAAAAAAATAAATCAAATCATAAAATCACCTAAACAAAAACATTACACTTGATGAACATTTTCTTCATGCTAAGTGAAATAAATAAAGATGAAGTTAGTATTATTTGTAACCTGTCATGTCCTGATTATCAGGAATGAAAAAGAAAAATTGCAGTGAATTTTTTAGAGAAGATGTAAATGAAAATAAATAGGCAAAGGGTATTTTTCTTACACTTTAAAGGAAATAAATAGAATAATAATTATATTTTTTTTGGGATTCTCCTTTATCAAAGCCATGAAATAGAGACCCTGCAACACATAGAGGGAAGAAACATTAAACTTAGAAGAATAAAAAAACCACAGAAACAATATTAGGGTTACAAAAGAGGAAAAACCATAGAGCTTTGAAGTTTAATTAAATTAGTTTTAGAAGATTATAGTTTTAGTAATAGAAGAGAAACAAGACTAAAACATGTGATTGAAATCATGAAGGAAGAACCATATATTTATTTAGACGATAAAATTTTAAAGTGACGAGTTCTTCTTTGATTGGAGGTATACAATGAAACTGTGGTAATGAAATATAAACTTGAAAAAAATAAACCAACACACACACACACACACACATATATAAAATAAAAACATATATTATCTAATATAAAATATATTTAAAAATAATTTCACATAGTTGAATTTATTTTGATTTTGTTTCAACAATTTGTCATTTTCAAACCTTTTCCTTAACTTGTATTTTAATATATCAATTATCAAAACATGTATAAACAATAATATTTAAGATTAAATAACTTATAAAAAAGAATTAAACATACTTCTGTAACAATTTTATCAAATATTTATGTACTCTACCAAAAACACTAACTAAAGGAAAAGAGAAACCCTATAAAATCAAGAATAATATACCAATAAAATGAAGAAAAAAATTTGTACAAAAACTCTATTATTTAACTTTAATTAAAAGATATACACCAAAAACATTAAAACCCTTTAAAAACAAATAAAACAAACAAACTTTAAGAAAAAAATTGTATAATAACTTATTTTTTTATTTTAACTAAAAGATTCATACCTGAAAATTTAATGTTTTGTGTCATGTGGATATTTTTTTATAAATCTGTAACCCTTTATACATGAGATTAAAAAACTGTAAAAATAAACATAATATACAAAATTAAAGAAAAAAATAATTATCTACATACTCTTTTTTCTAAATTTTATTAAAATAGATATACTTAATTATTTAAATTGAAATCATACTTAATAAATAGTTTGCAAACAAATTTTGAATATGGGTTAGTTCATAATTCATATAAGAATCAAAATCATTGAAAAAATAAAATATAAATTATTTTTATAAGACTAAAAAACAGAATATTTTGATATAAAAAATAAAATAATTAATATAACCAAACTTATCGAATTTATTCATTAAAGTAGTTGTGATTATACCATACATGAATCTTAAAACATAATAACCACATTCCACACTTCCATTTCAATGATGAAACTATGGTAATAAAACATTAAATTGAAAATAAAAACCAATATATATATATATAAAATAAAAAACAAATATTATCAAATATAAAAATATTTACCATTACTTCTATGTATTGGATTGTTTTTGGATTCTTTATCAACAAGTTATCTTTGTTAAACTTTTTCCATGACCTTCATTCTCATATATATCAACTAACAAAACATGTACAAAAAAATAATTAAACTTACCTATCTAACAAGATGCTAAATTTTTTATGATCACTGCCTAATAAAGAGAAAAACCAATATAATTTGTATTCTTTTGGGTAGAATATGACTAACATCCAATGAAATCTATAATATAAATAGTTAAAAATTAATAAAAATATAATTAATATTAATTTTTATCATCATAGTGTTTTTACCCATCAAGGAATGAAAAAACCCAGCACCCAATCTATGTATTTGATAATCTCTCAGATATATATGCAAATCTAGAAGGTGTTTTCAGATATTTCACAGTCATTGAAATGAATTCAGGATCTATAAGACAATAAACACTAGTGGTCTCATTTGGATTAAGAAGAATTTGTATATACCTGATTAAATAAGTAATATAGTAAGTAACTTGAAATAATCTTTTTTTAAAGAAAGGAAAACAAAAACATAAATTTACAAACATGGAAAAAAAATACAAATAGACATGCTAAGCTCAGAAAAAATAACAAGATCATTGATATATTTTTTTAATATTCTTAATGGATATCCTCTTTCACATATATTAGATTCCCTAAAAAACTCATTAATATTATCCAAGGAAGAATAAACCTTGGATAATCTGGTTGGCCCATCAAAAATCATAGAAGTATCCAAAGTTATTGGTGCTTGATCCTTTTGTTTCTTTTACACTAATTATTTTTATATTAGTTACTCCAATATAAATTAAATGTTATAAAACATTATAAGCAATTTTTAATAAAATTTAAATAATAATTAAAAATTAATTCATACCTCATGTGTCATATAATGAAGAAGGCTAGCTGTCCAAAGTAATAAATTACCCATGTAATTTCTATTTTTGGTAACTTCCTCAGTAGGCAATGGAAGTAGACTAGTTTGATCAATAATATTATGTATTGGTATTCTTACCTGAACCAAATGCATAGGTTGGTGATGTTCTAAATCCCCAAAAATATGTACATCTCCTGAAACTACAATATGTAGAGAGGGATATCTAGAATACAACTCATAGTATATGCTCAGGTCTGAATGAATTGGTGGAGAATCCAAGTAGGTAGGCTGGGTAGGATTTATAGTCTCCACAAGCTGCACAGGCTATGATTGTCTCATCAGTTGTTGAAACATAGCCTACCCAGATCATTTAATTTTATCACCCATAGGAAGTTTTAGGTATTTAATCTTATCTTTTAAGGAATACTTTTCTATGTATCTTGATTTATTACTTTGATGACCAAAAATTTCCTAAAACTAACACCTGATTCATATCCTCTTATACGACTGGGGTGTTATGGATTTCCTAAAGTAGTAGCTTGGATGTCCATCCTAGCCTCAACTATAAAATTCCACTACATTGCTTGATCTTAAAGGTCATCATGAAATGAAAAATTATAATACCATATTAGAGTTAATTTTAAAAATAAAAACATTTAGGGAAAATAAAACTTAATTTGTTATATTTTTTTCACCTAATTCATTATATTTCTATGTAAGACGCTTTTCTTTTTTTTCTTCTCACTCTTTTCTATTTTTCATTATGAGTGGGGGGGATGAAGGACCAAGCTGGACCTCATCTGAACCACTAGTAGAGTGAGCTCTTAATGCATCACCTATTTCTACAATAATTTAAACCTCCAATAAATGATACCCTCCATGTGATAAAGTATGAGGGTATAAATTCTAAAACTGGATCTCTTAATGAGATATCTTGGAGTCCTGTTATATAAAAATAAACTAATAATTAATTAGGTAATATATAATATATTTTACAATATAAGATATTTATCATACCATAAATGCTTCATCCTATCGGATGGTGAAAAATTTATTCAATGTATCTGAATATAAAAACCCATAATTGAGGCATGGGTTTTTATTCTATAACTTCCCAAAAACATATTTTTTTGTCAATTTTTTTTAAAATCCCTCCATATAACCACAACTAATGATAAAATATTTTCTTAATTTCTTTCATTTCATAAAAATTGAATGTCATATATAATTGAATAAATTAAATATTAGTCAATTAAAATATATAATATTCAAAAAATGAGATAAAAATAAATAAATCGATAACTTTTACCATTATATACTCTCACAAATGCTCTTTTTCAAAATTATCGATGGACTTTCAAACTGGATAGAAAATTCTAATCTCAAAACGGCTTTGCATGGAAATATAACTGGTAAACTACATTTAATTGGTGCCAATTGAGTTATTATTATCATCAAAATTAATATTGAATCTATAATCTCCCAAATCAAGTGAAAATTTTGGTAAACATGAAATCCCATGTTTTCCCACTCTAGAAATTGATTTCTCCATAGAATAAGGTGAAGATTCCTCTGTGGGAGGCACATTAGTAGTCCCACAATTATTTTTTTAAATTATACTTTTGATTACATTAAATAATTATATTAATTAATATTTAGTAATATGAAAAATACATATACCTCGGTAAATTTTCTTCTACCTCTATGTCTTTTATTTAAGTAGACAAATGTAATGAAATCATGCATCCCATTATATTATTAGAAAAATTAATATTTAAAAACAATGATTACAAATATACATAAGTAAAAACATAGTTTCACACATGTATAAGTTTCAAAAAAAATATGTCATGATTCTTAACCATAAAATATGCAAGTTAAACTATTAAATACAAACATAAATTGTAAAATGATAGAAACAAATATAAATTTAAATATCACAGCTAAAAAAAGTGTTTTGATATGCATAAACTTAACGAAAACATAATGATGTATGTCGGGGTTTTCAATCAATTTTTTTAACAATAACTATTGAATATAAAATTTATCCCTAAAATCATAAAAATAATCAATATATATATATATAATTAAACATCCAATAATTAATAAAAAATAGAGTTTTTTACACATGTAAATTTCAAAAAAAAATGAAATATAAATATTTACCAAGATAATTAGAAGAGTAATTTAGAATTTTCTCATATCCTTTCAGCATGATCACTTCATACATCAGGAACTATGTCAGCATTATAGTCATTATTATCATATAGAAATCTCTAAATAGATGAATAATAGTAATAGAAATTAATAACAACATCATCATCCTCATCACCCAAATTAATTATTTTCCACTGTTAAATGATGGACCACTAATCATTCTATGGATCAATGGCATAAAATATTTTCATTGCTTGTGTTGCCATGATAAAAGGTTCCTATTTGGAACTAAATCTTTTCAAATCAACCCATGTAAACCCATAATCATCCTATTTCACACCAATATTAATATAAACCCAGTTACACTTAAACACAGTGACATGAAATTTGGTATAATCAATTTCCCTTATATCCTAAAGAACTCCAAAATATTTCATTGATACTGAAATTGGGTTTCTATCTTTTACAGTCGAAAAATGCATTGCTTTAGAAATGACCATTACCCCAGTATTTTGAATGGTACTCTTTTAATCCTAATTTTTTGTTTAAAATATGTACCCATTAATATCAAAACTAGACTATGTGATCACATTAAGAGATGCCCCCGACCAACTGTTTCAATGTTTTTGATGTAGATATATCTGTGATGAATTTCTATTTAAACAAGGAAAAAAATGTATTTTTATGCTCAGTAATCATCCAATTTTCTTTTATTTTCAAATATAATATCTTTAATTCAGAAATATGTAATGATATATATGGTTAAACCTCATATGTGTTTTCCAAAATGTATAAATGTGTCTGCATCACTTCATCACACGGAATGAAATTTACCTTTAAGCCTCTAATCCCCCTACTTTCACTATCAACTATCACATGTCATGATATAGGGAGACCAATATGCTCCACTTCATACAAATAATGAGTAAATAACTCAATCACCTCTTCAAATACATACTTTTCAACAATAGAGGTCTCTAGTCGATAAGGATTTTTAAAATATACCTTCAAAATTTCCATATACCTTTCAAAAGGATACATCCAAGGTAAATAAAAAGGCCAACATATTCTTATCTCATGGACTAGATAAATCACTAGATGATCATTATATCATAAAAAATAGGTGGGAAATGCATTTATAATTGAAAAAGTATAAGATAAAATTCATTCTCCAACACATCTAACAAATTTGGATCTATGAATTTACTATAATTGTATTTGAAAAAATAACACAACCTAATAATAGTCTTTATGACATGTGTCAACAATATAACATGAAATGTGACTAGTAAGAGTTGTTTCATAAATGAACAAGAGCCTTAACCCAGTTTTTGTGGACTCGATAAGTGCTTCCAAGAGACTCGATTTCAAAATTGGGTGGAGACATATTTCAGGGGCACTATAGCAGCCACTATAGAAAACATTGTTTCGTATTGTAGCAGCCGAAACTATTCATACTTTTGGGCTTTTGGGCCGCCATTTTGGGCCTCAGGCCCTTTAAGGCCTTCATTCCACCTATGGCCTTCAGACCAGTAAGGATTTTGGTCTACCTCAAGGACTTTGGGCCACCTCAAGGCCTTCAGGACACCTCAAGGCCATCGGGACACCTAAAATTGTGCTTAATGATCAGACAGACTCTATAAAGAGCAGACTCCAGATGGGAATTCAGAGCAGGAACATTCACTAGAATAAAATCTAATTAGATTTTTCAGAAAGAGATCGTATGACATTGCCATTGGGACCAGCTCATGCTTGCATGGGAAGCCTTGCCGAACAGCCATGCGAAGGTGGAGAAGAAGCTGGGAGGATGAGTTCCATGTATAGTCTATATATTTTCTAAGACCTACGGGTCATGTAATCTCTAAGCCTACGAGCCTTCTAAGGGTTCCCCCTCATCCCTTGAAATGGGGGTTATAAAAAAATAAATAAAAAGGCCTTCATTCCATTCAGGCAGTTGTTTCATAAATACATGACAACAATGATATTTCATAACTATTAATTTAGAATCCTTTAATGATATAAAATTCTTCACATTCAAAAAGTATGCACTGGGTACTTTAATACAATGCAGATAATAACAAAAAATCATCTTCTCACACTTACTTAATGTGCGAAAAGCTGTAGTTATATATGTTTTTTCCTTTCATAGTGGGATTGAACTCCAAATTTATTCCCATTTATATAAAGTCCAATATATCATGTAATCCACCTTTTTTCCTTCCAATTATGTATAAAAATGTTCCAATAAAACTATCACATATGTTTTTCTCAGAATACATATCGTCAATGTTATGTTTTATCTTGAAAATTACCTAATAAGGTATCTTGAAAAAAATAAACTGTTTATTCTAGATATTTTTTATTAACATAACATCCTTTCGTTCAAAAATTTAAATCAATATTTTTCACCCTATTGTAATATTCTTCAACTAAAAATGGTTATGGGGGAAGATTATATTATTGTAAATAGTTAAATGATTTTTTAATATATGATAAGGATGATCAGTTCACAAAAATAATCAATGCCCCATGTACACTATATTGTTTCCACTCTAAAAATTGATAATACAAATTCTATTCTTAAAAAATCGGACTTGATTTATATCCCTTGACACCGTATCTAGATAAGTTTTCATATGAATAAAATTCCATTATAGTAAATATTATCATAACAAAAAAAATAAAATACTCTTTATTGTATGCATAAAATACTATAACCCAATCTCCCATAGAAATTTCAAATAATAAATCAATGGTGAAAGATACACATCATTATCATTTCCTAATTGTTTTGGTCTAGAAATCATCAAAATCATCATAAAATATTTTTTCTTCATAAGAATATGTGGGGAAAAGTTGTAAACTACCAAAAAAATGGCCATGAGATATGTTTTCTACTTAGGCTTCAATATGGATTCATTCTATCTGTACACAGTCCCATTCTAAGATTTCTAAATTCACTTCAAAAATTAGGAAATTATTTCTCAAATATCTTCTTCTATAGTGAATCAGCTGTGTTACGTAAGTTACCATAAGAAATGTGCTCATCTGTATTCTATCTTAACCTTTTTTACATCAATTTAATTTTAATGTAGACACTTAAAATGATTAATTATAAGAAGGTACCAAATAACTTTAGCTTTAGGTATGATTCTAGTACCAGATAATGAATTAGTGTTGAATTATTGTAATTATTGGAAGTAATTATTGGAAGAAATTATTAGAAGTCACCAAATAAATTTAGTTGAAGGTTGGATTCCAGAACTGAAGAATGAATTAGAGTTAAAATTTTCATCCATCTTATAGCATGATGTCCCATATTTAAGACATTTTGATAAATATTCATATTCCTTCCTTTAAAAACTAAAATCATTAGGGAAATAATGTATCTTTTTATAACTCAAAACCATTGGGAATAATATTTTATTTGTCTCATAATGGGAATCTAGAAGCCCGTTTCCTTATAGAAGTTTCTCTTTTAAAAGTTCAACCAAATTAGAGAAACATTTATCACCCCACCTATTTATTACTTTCAAGTTAGCTAACTTAAATATTTTTTGATAACATTGAATATTTAGTGCATCCTAAGAATAATGTTTTCTCATAATCTCCATACAATCGTTCATCATTTGTTGTTTTTTCAATGGTTTCAACGCTCACATCATGGATTAATTATTTAATACAATCTTATATCTCATTTTGAATATTTTCATCAACATTAGATATTTAATTTTATATTATTTCACCATTTCATATCCAATTTGTATAATTATGGATAAAACCATAACAAATGAGATGGTCCTTGATTTCTCTAAAATTTAACTTTCTCATATTCAAACACTTTATGCATTGATAGAAAATCAATCTATGTTTTTGAAGATTTAATTTAGAAAATTCTAAGAAATCATCAACTCAATTTTCATATTAATTAGTTGTTCTTCATAAATTTATCCAATTAAGATCCATTAAATATCTACGATCGAAAAGATTAAAATATCGTAACATATAAACATTTAAAAATATTTATAGACAAATAAATTTTAAAAATAAAAACATATAATCAAAATGATTAGTGATTAGGTGGAAAATATATATGATTATTAGGAATCAAATCAGAAATAAATTAATGTAATAATTTATTTTATTTAAATAATTAATTATAAACAATGTTTGATGATCTTAGTGAAGTAATAAAAATTCTTTTTTCAAGTTTAGATTCCTCGTTTTTAAACGACTATCACACAACACCACTTTCATTCTACCTAGATCCTTTAATATAGTTATCGATATTTCTATTTAGTTAACCTAGAATAAATGATGTTAAAAATAAATTCATAATTTTCATTATCAACAAAAAAGTTAAATTTAATAGGGTAAAAAATAATGGTCAAATGAATCATTGACTATAATAAGAAGAAAATAAGAAATAACTCATTTATTGAAATCCCCAAACAAAAAATGGTTATATGGGAGGTAAATCAAGTAACCATTAATTTCTACCATAACATAATACACAATCATTTAGAAAAAATGACTCTTCTAATATATTAAACCCATAATTTTATTCAACTTATTTGTTTCATAAAAATATTTAGGAAAACTTTTACCATATGTTAATATGAAACAACTTTAAGGGGAACCTGTCATAAACTTGTAATATGATAGGTATGAGAAAAGATTCCCAGTAGGTATCCACTCCATAACCTATGCATAAAATTTAAAAGTATTTCCATTTTATTCTAGTTTAAAATACGACTATAAATGTAATATTTTAACTATTATTAAAAACCAGTAATATGTCATCAACATTTGAAATCATTTAATTTAAAGCATGAAAGATACATATTTAAAAATAATATTTTCCTCTAATATTTTAAATAAATGAATCATTTATACTCAAATAAATTTTAAAACATCAAATTGAAACTACCAATGTATAAGAAAAATATAGTAAAAGTCTAATCATTTGTAAATAATTCATAAGATATGAATTGATTATTTTAAAAAGAACACCAATTGTAATATAGATAAATCATAACACCCAGAAAAAGTAATGAAGGATCAACATAAAATAATAATAAATAAACTATCATGAAAATAGGGGAATCATAGGGATCAAAATATAATCAAGATTAGTAATCATTGGAATACCTAGGAGACCAGGGGACAATCTCAAACCAAACAAAAATAGAATCCATCTAATTAGAAAAAGTTACATTTTAAAATTTTAAAAATAACTTAAAAATTTTGTATTCTGATAATTTAAAATTTATCTTGAATATATATTTACTCCCTCGAATCCAGTGATCAGATGAACATTTCAATATTGAATAATTGCGTTTGAAAAAATTAATAAGAAAAAGAACAAACAAAAACCATCAACCGTGTTTATCGGTTAATAATAATAGGGTTTATAGGAACTAAATATCTCTGTATATTGTGAAACAAAATTGAAGGACGAAATATTTAAGATTAATTATGGTACAAAGATGATTAAAATGCACTAAAATCAACTTATAAGATATTAGGGTGGATGAGAATTCTATGGTTGACTGGAAACATGTTTTTTGGAAAAAACTATCCATGAATCATGAAAAAATGAAAAAGTAAGGTAGATCAAGGATTAATGATAGAAAAAAATGATTAAAGATGATTAAAATGATGAAAATATAGGTTAATGAATGGTTGGTGGAATGGTTTCTTTCTATAGTTGGGAGGAAATAGTGATTTGGAAAATATTGAATAAGGGTTTGGGATTGATGTGTCTTTTTTAAACTGTTTCAATTTTGGTTAAAAAATGATTTTAAAAAGTTTTTTTAATTAGGATTCAACATTTTTTTTAGAAAACTAATGGTGAAATTTTTTATTTTTATTTTTAATGTTTCTTTTTTAAAAACAAACTTTAAAAGTTCCTATGTAGAACCTATAACATTGGTTTCTTTAAAAATAGACGTTAAAAATTTCTCATAGAACTTTTAAAATTGGGTTATAGAAAACTAAAATTATAACTATGAAATTAAATAAAAAATTTCTACTAGTGACCCCTGCATTGGATATTCCAATATGTTCCATATCTTATGTAGATGATGACCCTTTTGAAGGTGTCCTATGAGGATAGGGTGTTGGTGGAGCATAGTTCGAGCTAGAGAGATTGAGGTGTTTTATAACCGGTTTCATTTTATATTAGTCCCAACCTTCTAAGAAGTTTGGAATCTCTATAATTTTTTGTTGGACTTGTATTTATCCCCTTCATAACTTTCTTTAATTTATTTCCATATTATTTATTATGGGATTATAGAGGTATGCATGTATTGGTTTTAGTTATTTTACATTTCATAATTGTATGAGATTGGATATGTGTGCATGAATACATGAACATTAGGCTAATGTGTCCCTTGTGTGGGATATGCCTACTCATCCCTAGTTTTCAACCCCTAGACTATTAGAGGTGCATTAGGGGTAGTTGTGACTTGGGCCCTGATGGTTCGGGTTATGATAATCCCATTCATCCATAACAATTATACCTATAAAACAACCATTTTAATTCAATCTTGAATTAATCTGTTTAATTTGAATAGGTCTTCCACCCAAGGAAACCTAGGGTTGTATCTAATAGTAGCTATAAGTCAAAATAACTCTCTTCATGAATTATTTCCATGTTAAAACAATTAAAATATGAGTAGTAGTTATACAACATGTGCCTCTTTCATTGAAAATATAAAACTATTCGACATTACATTGTTTAAAGGTTTATAGCAATTAACGATGATAATAATAAAAAAAATACTTCCAAAAATGTATATCAAACTACCTAGTAAATAATAAGATACAACATCAAAAAATCATAAATCACGTGTGATCACAAACACAACCGTTTATTTAATTCCCACAACATGAAATATTTTTTATAATTAACTTTTGATAATTCCCATTTCAATTTTATAATATCCATAATTATAAAACCATTCCCATCAAAATTTATTAAGTAGTTTAAGACTACAACATGATATCATTATGATATTTTCAAATAATATTTATACTAAAACATGTGATTATCTATTTATCTCTCTTGGATAATTCTAATAATAGTAAACATTATTCAAAATCATGTGATAAATTAATAAATTTATTTCTTGAAATTATTATCAATAATATTATATATAGATTTAAACATGTTATTTATAGTTTCTAAAGACAATAATATTTATCTGTATCATGAAATATTATTTTTAATTCAAATATAGAAATAATAACAATATTATATTAACCATATTCTTTATTTGATAAACCACTATTTAAAATCTTGAAATAGGGACAAAAAATTAATAATATTCTACTAAATAACATCTTCTTATTATTTTCTATTTTAATATCCAAAAATATAAAAATAATAATCAGTTGAAAACATTAATTCTTCCATGTAAATTATCCTTTTCTAATTCATTAAATAAAAATAATAATCACAACATGTGATAACATTTTCCTCTTCCAATTAATTTCTTGGATATGAAATATCATTTATCTATTACATGTGATAATTTATTCTCTATTAAATTCTATAATTTTTGGATCATTAAATATTAAGAAGATAATACTGCAGAATATGATATTTATGAGAAATAAAAATTTAAAAAATAATATGAAATTAAAATTCTTTTTCTCCATTTAATTATTTCCATATTATTAAATAATCATTCTTCATATATAAATCATGTGAATAAGTTTCTTAAATTTATCAAGATAACTATTCTCCATGTGATAAAACCATATTATTATATTTTCAATTTTAATCGCACCTATTTAGAAAAAGTTAACTTAGGCATGATCCAATCACACTTTCAATTTAAAATAAGGAGAAGTAATAGATCTCCTACCCACTGAAGGAGATTTTCCCACATGCAGAAGGTTAAGAACATGAGAGAGAGGGGAGGGGGTTGTGAGTGTAAGATGGAACTCACAAAAGAGATTTGGATGATTTTTAGAAGACTCACAAGACTTGAATGATGGAGACCAATTCAGTTAAACATGATAATAATAAGGAAATAAAATGAGGGAAGGCAGTAATTATTTGTTTAAGGAAAAAATAGTGTATCCTATAGTTATCTTTGGAAACTTCAATGGTCAACAAACTTTAATTATCATTCATGGTCATTTCCATTTAATTCCTCCCATGTACATGTTTTTATAATCATAATAATTAATTATTTTATATATAATTATTTCCCATCGATTTTTATTTTAAAAACATGATTTTATGAGGTTATTTACTCATTTATCGTTGAAATCCTATTACAAAAGGATATATAAAGAAAATAAGATTTTATTGAATTAAAATGATGCCCATATTCCTCAAATAGACCATTTTTGGGGTTAAATATTTTTACCTTTATGGAGATCAATATTCAATAAATACCCTAACAGATACTTAATACTACCTTGACACAAGATTTAGAATTATGTGGTTACACTTACATAACTAAAAGAAACCAGTAAGGATCCTTATGTAAACAAAATAATTCATTAGCTACCTATGTACAAGAAACTGACTACCTTTATGTGAATTTAAAAAATCTAATTATAACCTTATGTAGAAAAGGAAAACACCAGATCACACTTATATGAAGAAGAAAATGAAGCCCTAAAGAAATGTGATTACCTTAATGCATATATGAACACCCGTGTAAGAGCAATTTTTTTTTTAAGAAAAATAAATTTTCAATTAAAATAATTTTTAAATAATTAATTTTAGGATTTATTATTAATTAAAAATTTCCAAATCACTTAAAAATTATTTAATTCAATTTCAAAACTCCCAAATTAATTTGAAACAAAAATTAAAAATGAATTTTTAAATTTTTAAAAATAATTTCATAATTTTTATAACCATTTAAAAGAAACTTTTTATTTTTAAAAAAAATTTCCAACCCATTGGATACCCTGTAATGAAAATTTAATGTATTAGAAAAATCCAAACCCTTACACTCGTGGTGTCTTGAAATGTCTTAAAATAAAAATGGAATTGAGGTTTTGTGAAAGGGTGTTTAGCACTATTTGATTTCTTAAAGAGAAGGGGTTTATTATTTGAAAAGTGATTTATGGAAATTCTTTAGGTTTAAAAATTATTTTTAAGAATGTTTTGATAGATGAATTATAAGGAATTTCTCAAAATTATATTTCTAATGGTATGAAATGGCCTAATATTTTGAAATTCTTTTTGAAATCCCAATTGGTAAATTTTAAGGATTGATTCTTAAAAATGTGTAAGACCCTTGATTAAGCCCTATGTGATTATTATTATGATCTTAGGGCATGTGACCCCATGTAGTATGGTTTATATTAATCATTATTTATTTTATTCCAATTAATTAATACGAAATGGGATGTTTCATGGGACAGTGTCGAAGGCGAGATAAGGTTTTAATTCAAATAGTTTAAATTGATTTTATGTGATGATTTATTTTTCCATTTTTTCTCACCTCTATTATTTGAAATGTCATTGGTGTAATAAGAGATTAAGTAGGGATCAATATTAGTGAAATCCATAATATAGATTGTGTGCTGACTAGGGAAATATTACTGGTTTTATCGAGTGAGCTAACGAGATGGTTTCTGTGGTCTAAAAAATTTTAAAAGGGCCTAAGGTTTTTATTGAGCTCCTTGATCATGATCAACCTTGATTAGTTCTATAAGACTACCTAGGCATGGTCTAGTTCAATATTTCTAACCTAGGATCCTCATCACTAGTTCAAAATTGAGATACTTGAGTATTAAGTAGTTTCCCATGATGCTAAGGTCCTTCTTAGGATAATTTATGGGACTTTAGTTCTTGGATCATATGTACTCCCATAGTTCATTTGATTATATGGTACCATTATTGGATTTTTCTCTATGATTACTTGATGACTTGGTGACAAATTATGATTTTGAATCATCATGAATTCATTTTATGTTACTTTAAAATTATTTGGAAAGTGTGGTTTCAAAGGAAAAGGTTAGGTTATTTCTCAAAAAGGTTTTAAGAAAAAGGTTTTCAATGAAGTGTTTTATGAAAATAAAGGTTTAGGAAATATTTTTAATGATTGATATAGGGTGATTTTTTTTTTCTTGTAGTTTTGAAAGCCCACTTTCTTAGGTTTAAAATGTTTCATTAATATGGTAATCCGTCCTTGTTTTTTGTGAGAAATAATGGTTGTTTAGAAATATTCATTTGGTATGTTATTGGATTTGGCTTATAAATAATGTAAAAACGTATTTTATACCTTATGTTCAAACTATCACTTAATGAACTGTATTGTAAAGGGATTCATAGAGACTCCTTGGTGAGATCCTACTAGTAAAATTTAGCTCACACCCTGCATATGCACCGGTGCATGGGTGTGTATGCAATTCTTATGTTTTTTATTTCAAGTTCCTATTTATACTTTTGTTCTTGATGTAAAAGTTGGTCCAGGGGTGGATAGTGGGATTTCATGATGACTGAGGGTCACTAGTGATGATATTGTAGATATTCATGTTCCATATCCCTTTTTTTATTTTGGAATGTTGTAATGACCATTCATATTGTGATGCTTATATTTGTATGCTTCTGCTTTGTATTGATTTTAGTTATGCCTTTTTGGATGGATGTTCATTTATTATTCCATTTATGGTTAATTTATTTATCTTTTTTTTATTTTAGATGAATGGTTAATCGATTCTTGTATGGGTCATAATATATTTTTATAAGATTTTGATATAGGTTTGTTATTTTATGAAGGGTAAAATCATTCCCAAATTGTGTCCCATGATTCCCATGCTCTAGTTATAGCCTATAGGCATTGGGAAAACTGTTAAAGCCCATAGTGAGGTGGGACGGGTGTTGGTTCAGGTGGCATCTTGGGTTGGTTTTTTACAAAAACTCACCCCATGTCTTGGTACTCTAGTCAATGTCTATAAGTTATTAACAATGGATTTACATAATCCATGATTTAAACTAATCACCCATACATATCACATACCCTACTAGATGGATATTAAGACACCCAATCCACTGTATCCTATGTTTTGTTCTTTGAAATCATACACTTATAGGGTCTATATATCACATAACACATATTTATGGCCATTACCATGGCTGTCAGTGAATTATCCATAATTATTAGTGTTCAAGGGTCCATAATTGAAGAAGAAATTTCTATTATACTCGTGGGGGGTTAAGATAAACAATTCATTTTAAATTAAATTTCAGTCATAAACAAGTTGTGAGATCATATATCACTTGTTACATAACATAATTCATAAACCTTAGGGAGATTTTTAGGGGCCACCTTCCCCTATTAGAGTTATTCCTTTTAAGGGAATCTCATCCACCAATGCTAACCTAGATCAACCAGTAATCACCCATCCACAAAAGTCCCAAACTCTATTAATAAACACTCCAATTAAATATATCCCAATTATAATTAATTTATACATTAAACCACTATTATTTCTATAATTAATATTTATGGAATAATCAAAGAACAACTCAAAAGAAGATCTCTTGGAGCCTAATCCTTAGGCAAAGGGGTTCACACATGATCTATACATCCACCTTAACCTATAATACACAAAGTCCCCTAAATCCTATCTCTATTCATCCATTAATTTCACCCAAATTGATGTATATCCATAAACAATTCATTATTATGACATATATTAAGAAAAATAGAATAATAATTAGTGTTCTAGTCATCTTTGGATCCTTTCTAGGATAAATGAATGAAAAAACCATATTATCATGATGATTCCACCATGATATAGTGGAATCATCTATAAATCCCTAAACATTTTCTACTAAAATTAAGAGATTGAAATAGAACTAAGAGAAGAGGAGGAGGAAGGAGGAACCTTACCCTAAATGACAAATAAATACTCCTATATTCACCTCAAATCTAGGTGGTTGATGGGGGAAGAGGAAGGAGAGAGGGTACAACCTCCCTCATTGGAGCATCTTAAAAATGATGAACTTTGAAGGGTGGGTGTTTAATTTAAATGCTAAAAATACCATCTCAACCTTGGTTATTTAAAATTGATAATATCCCCTTTACTATGTTACCCAAGGGGGTCATGACATAAAACCCATCATCCGGGGTTTCACTATGGAGTGATCCACTAGGTTATGACATATTACCCACCCCTAGCCACCTGTTATGGTGTAACCCTAGGCTCCATGATGTAAACAACCAACTAGAGAAACCCAATGCTACAGTCTCTTATGGACCCTCTACGGCATAGACCACATGATATAATGTGATCCTTCCCTTGGCCTCACTGTTTTATCCTTCTATATCACATATTTAATATAATATAACAATTTAATCTTACATATCCCACAAAGACACTCTTGCATAATACCCTTGATGATTCAAGCCTTCATTTTTTGTACAACACCTCACATGCTGGCAACCCTCGTGTTACAATTCTTAGGTTGTAACATGATACATCCTAGACTATATATAGTTAATCATATATAGAGTCTCTGTGGTGTTATCCTCAACCATAATTTTCTAAGACACTTCCATCCCTTAAAATTTAATATCACACAACACCCACCACACTACAACTCCCCTAGATACAATGTGATTTGTCACATGTAGTTAAAAACGTGGAAACTAGGTCAGCCTAGACCTGTTACAAAACACACTTGATCAATATAAAAATATCATGGACCTCTAAAACATCTAAAACACAACATATATTTGTTTTAAATCTCATAATTCCAATCCAAAACCCAATCCTCAAAACATCCCATATACCATGACCAAAAATTCAAATTTCCCTTGATTTCACCAACCCATAATGACTCAGGTCATTACAACCTTCCCAACATAATGATTATCTTCCACAATATGTCTCTTAATGAATCACCCATGTCCCACACTGGTCACTAAGTTCCACTATTTAGTAAAATTTCTGTTCATCAACTATTTACGATCTTGTCCCGACTGCACTCAAACCAGTGGAATAAACTAAATCTCAGATGCCTCTGTCTTTGGCCCATCATAATGTTGGTCATACCTCGAATGATTTGTGGTGATACGCATCCACACCATAGTTCTTGATCACACATGAACACATTAGATGGTACTCCATTACACTATCTATCTCCACAAATTGTTGGGCCACACATCACAACGTCAACTAACTCCGTGAACTCTATAAAAATTCCCCACTCTCACTGATTGTAGTGAATTCAAAATTCCCCAACATAACACAATAATAGTTGAAATCATTATATATCTATCTAATAATTTTTTTAACAAACACTTTATGTTTGATGGGGAACCTAATATAAATTCTTGAAAAAGACCAAACCACCACACCAAAACATATAAAAAACTACTCAACAAAAATACAATAGGACTCCACTTGAAGAAGAAATAGACGGGGAACCTCAGATAGACAGATATCCCATTTTCTAAACCATTCTATAAAAGAACCATAAGGTAGAAAGAGGAAATATACCTTGGGATCCTTCGTTTATTTGTGCATTCCTTAGGGTGACTCGGTCTCAACATCCAAGGAATCCATTCCTCTGACCACTCATCATAGACTACTCTGAGCACTAATGTAGGTAAGTAAAAGTCATCACAGACCAACATTTTAATACAAAACCACCAAGAGAAGAACTAGAAAAAAAAACACTACGTCATATCATAAAACCACTACCAAACATATATTCTAACCACCCAAAGAAAATAATTTATTTTCAGATCTTTTCTACTACAAACAAACACCACACCAACCACACAACAACATCCCCTTAAATAGCCACCCTAAAATTATACTGGGAAGGGGGATCAAATAAATGCATGAGAAAAAAATCTAGGAACACCAAAAAAACCATGGAAAAAACCTAGGAGATATCCAAGGGAACTAAAACAACTAAAACATAGACACAAAATCCACAATAATAGAAGAAGAAGAAAATGTGACAAAAAAATAAAAATGGGGAAAACATGATGTTTCCTAGGTTATGTATGTAAAAAAATAAAGATTAGGTGAACTGTAGTTAAAAAAATTATATCCTCCTCATGTTTTAAAATTATAGGAAATATAGGATTCATATAAAACAAAAATTTAATCAGAGTATATAAATTTTTAAAGTATATATTTGTTGGTATTTAAACTATTAGAATTTCAACTATTGAAAAAATTTGTAATGAAACAAAAAAATAAAACTATCAATATTTTAAAAACTACAATAAATATAATAGGAACAACATAATACTAACAAAAAATGAAGTACTGGTTAACAAACCAAGTACATATTAAAGTATATTATAAAATACCCACTTTTAAACCAGTGAAAAGGGGGAATTGTAAACCTAATTCAAGGTATAATTGACTATAAACATATCTAAATGTATATATTCCAATCATTTAGAAACACTATATGTAAACCTATTTTAAGGTATCAATCCACTTATATAATCACAAAGCTTAGATCTATCTTCCATAGTGGAAGCTCTTGGTCAATCCGATCAGTAATTCCATGCCTCTACAAACTACAAGCTCAACTCAGTCTTCCTCAATTGAATCTCTTAACACGAAGGTTTGAGACAAAAAAAAATTATAAAAAAAAATGATAAGGGTTTTATAATGAAAATCTATTTAGAAAAATCTTTGTATAACAATCAAAAATAAATAATACAATGACTAAAATCTCTCAATGTAACAATCAATTTCATAAATTCATGTGATAAAAAACTTTTATAATTCGCTTATCATAGTTATTCTTTTATTCCTTGAAGTGTAACTATATTTATAAATGAATCTATAATTATATGATTCAATAAACTTTGGGTTTAGTTGTAACAACATAAAAAATATATTTTTTAATCTACAAATGAACTCATCATCTCCCCATATCTACTGATAAATATATCTAGCACCACTACAATTCTTATACATCTATTAAAATGAATCCGGCACAAAATTCTTAGAAAACAAAATTTTTCTAAATCCTTAAATCATTATTCTTTCACAATCCCTCATATTATCATATTTTTAAAAATCCTTAAATAAATGGTATTTTGGGGTAGAAAAACTCTTTGGTGATGAAATCAATTCAAAAAAGAATAGTTATATGAAGAACCTGAGGGATTTAACATGGTTCAAAAAGGTCTTCCTATGTCCATGGGATAAGGGCTATTTTTTATTTCTCTATGAATAAAAAATTGGAGGATCACTAGTTACAAATACAATATAGTTTCTTCTGATTTTTATAAATGAAAATATTCAATTTTTAGGGGTGGTTCACCAACTTTATTTACCCTTGTGAATTTATCTTACCTCCAGTTACTCATCCACAGTCCAAGAGGCTACTGGGTTGGTTGTAGTTTTTTTCGTCCAAAGAATATATTTATAATAACAAATCCTATAAACTAATAACCCTAAAAATTACTCCCATAATTGGGTATGTCCCCCAAAAATCTACCCCTCACAACCAGTTTGGGGTAGAAGCTAGACATTTCATGTCCTTTCAGGCCAATAAATTCTATTTTGGTGGAGATTTTTCCATCCTATCTACCCCATTACCATTGGTGTGAATTTTCTAAACATTCAAAAAAATTTCTTTTAGTACATTCTGGATCCATTGATACCATACACCAATGTGTTTGGACCTTTAATGAAATGTTAGGTTCTTGCTTATATGAATATCACTCTAACTATCAAAATATAGAATATAATTCTCTTGAATATTTACCATCTCCTGTAAAATATTCTTTATACACAACATATCCTTACAACCCTAAGTGATTATCATATACTCTTCTTATATGGTAGGCAAGGAACCAAACTTCTGAATTTGTGATTTCTATAAAATTTCTCCCCCTACAAATGATATCAGGTACCCAGATATAGATTTCATCATGTCTATATCTATATCCATACCTGCATCTTTTTATCCTTCTAAAATATTTTTTTTCACTTCTAAAACATAAAAAATGACTAGATGTACATCAGAGATACCTCAATATCCATTTTACCTCTATCCAATTATATTTTCTTGTATTTGATAAGAATCCTCCCACAACTCAAATGAAATGATAAATATCTATTCTAGTTCACACCATGGAATATATAAGACTACCCACTACTTACTGATAAGTAAATTTTTTTAATCTCTGCTTTCTCTTTATCAGTTGATAGACTCTAACATTTCCTGATCCTGAAATGAATCGCAAGGGCAGTGCTAACTGGTTTCCCCTTTCTCATATTTAATCTTTCAAGAACCTTTGCAATGTACCACTCCTGAGACAAAAAATCTTTTGATTCCTCCTATCACAGGTAATTTTCAAACCAATAATCTGAGTAGCATCTCCCAAGTCCTTCATTTCAAAATAATTGTTCAACTCCTTCTTCAACCTATCAATCATGGTAAAATCTCTACCAATAATCAACATATCATCCACAAAAGAAACAAGATAATAAATTCACCATCATAAAATTGTTTGATGAGAACACAGTGATTAGGAGTCATCCTCCTATACTCATTTTTCTCTATGAATGAGTCAAATTTCTTGTATCATTTTCTTGGTTCTTGTTTCAAACCATATAAACTAGTCCTAAGTTTTCATAATAATTTTTCCTTACATTTCACCTGAAATCCCTCTAGATGATCCATGTATATCTCCTCATCGAGATCAAAATGCAAGAACACTATATTGACATCTAGTTTTTGAACCTCTAGGTTTAGACTAGTTTCCAATCTAATAAGAACTTTGATAGAAGACATTTTAACCACAAGAGGAAAATTTTCATCAAATTCAATACCTTTATTCTGACCAAATACCTTTACAACCATTCTGGCTCTGTAGCACAATTGTGAGCTATCATCTTCTCCATGGATTCTATACACCCACTTATTCTTGAGTTCCTTCTTTCCATGTGGTAATTTGACCAAATCAAATGTACGGTTCTTGTGAAAGGATCTCATCTCCTCTTGCATGGACTTATTACATTCCATATTTTGCGAATTCCTGATTGCATCATCATAACTGTATGGATCTACCATTCTGGTGAGTATCACATACTCATGTGGTGAGTATCTATGACTTAGTTTTCATTATCTGGTGGATCACCTCAACTATAATTCAGGGGTAATATATTCTAGAATATCATATGATGGATACATATTAGTATATGGAGACATATTTACTGGTAGTGATGTATCATCAGTGTCATATATCTATCTCATAGTATATGAAACTAACGGTGGTGAGACTAGTTCTAGATTGACTATAATTTCCTCAGACTACAAATTATCTACACTTTATGGATTCTCAAAATATTTAATCATCTAATCCCTAAGAAACACCAAATATATACTTATAATGATACTCTTTCTGATAATTATCCTAACTTGGTATCCAAACTCCTCATCAGTGGATCCCAAAAAGATACACTTTTTTCCTTCTATATCTGTCTTTGCTCACTCGTCTTTCAAGATATGAGAAAATAAACTGCAACCAAATACTCTCAAGTGTTTTTATGAAAAATATTTACCTATTCTAACCCTTTATTGAACATCATATTTCAGTGAAAATTATTGAGAAATATTGATAAGATCAACTGTGGTACTCATTTCCTCTCCAAAAAAGGTGTTTTGTAGCTTTTCATTTGAGAGAATACACCAGAATCTCTCATAAATTGTTTTGTTCATCCTCTCAACAACACTGTTATGATGAGGAATATTTAGTACTATTTTTTCTAGTCTAATTCCTAAAATCCTTCATTACTCCTCAAATATACCAAGATACTCACCTCCATTGTCTGCTCGCTCACACTTCACATGAAACTACTTGAAAACATCATACACTTGATCATTATTTTTTGAAGAAAAGTCCTAGAATTTTCTATAATGGTCATATATTAATGTAAACAAATAAATAACACCTCCTATTGATTTAGTGATCATCATTAAAACATTAGGGTGAATCAAATTTAATGAATTTTTTTTCTGGATGGTATATAACCATGAAATGATACAATGTGTTTTTCCCATGATGTAACCAACACAAGATTCCAATTGTGTCCCTTTTAATCCTAGAAATAGACCCTTCTAGAGATCATTCTGATTCCTCTCACCCTTATGTGATCAATCCTCCTGTGCTAAAAATCTATAGGAACATATTTTACGGTTGTATTGACCTCTCTACCACATGTTCTGGAATTTGTGAGATAAAGAGAAGTATATTTATTAACATTAGAAATTACCAAGTTACCATTGATAAGATTACATATCTCACAAAAAAGGGACTAAAATATCCATCATCATCAAGTATTCTAGTGAATATCATACTTAGGTGAATATCCGGAACATGCCTCACATCCTTCAATAATAACCTCTATCCAATATTAGTCTCTAGAAAAATATTACAATACTAATGATTTTTGATGAACCATCATTTCCCATCATCACATGTCCAAAACTACATGAAGTGAAAGATTATAAGAAATATCTTCTAGTAGTGAAATTGTAGGAGGCATCATAATCAAACACCCATGTCGAGTCTTGGCTTACAAGACTAACATACTTATCTTCTTGAATAGTGATGATCTTTTTATTGAAAAATATAGCATCATTATTTTGGGTCTTACCTTTCCAATTCCTCTGATATTACTTCAACCTCCTACAGTCTCATAAGAAGTTTTCAGGATTTCCATAGTGGTGGAACTTCTTGTCATATCTCTATTGACATTTTGATCACTTCCTTCTTTGCAGAATTTGGATATGGGGTTCTCTTCCTCTACTTCCCCATGTCATTTATACTTCGCTTGCCTTTTAATTACAAGATCCTATAATTTAAGTGTACATATCTTTTCCTTCCTTTTGGGCTCTTCATTCAGAATTATATATTTCACCATCACCACGGAGAGAGTTCTATCTAGATTTGAATTATTTATTGACACAACTAGTGTGTATCATGTCTTTGGTGAAGAACTTAACATCAATAGTGCCCACAAGTTATCATCAATTATCATTTTCAAGGAATTGAACATATCTATAGTACCTTGTAAATCACTCATGTGCTCTAATATGTTGGTCCCATTTTTTACTTCATGTTGACAAGTTGGTGTGTTAGGTTTTGTTTATTCTACATGGTTTTCATTGCATAAATCTTTTCAAATTTTCACCATAGAATGGTTGGAGCATGTTCATTGGAAATATTCCAGAAGATACTATTATTGATCCACTTTATGATATTGGTAGTGAACTTTCTATTGAAAACGACCCACTCCACATCAACTGGTAGGGTATTGGATAATGTCTTCTCACTAGATTGACTGATTGTTTATGATTCCTCCATTTACACTATAATGGTATTAGTGGTCTCCATTATTGGTTTCAAAAAATCTTCAATATAAAAAAGATCTTCCATTTTGGGTTTGAGATTACATAATTAAAAGTGGTAAGATTAATCATATAATAAGTATTTTTTCCATTTATGTTGTTATAATTCTGAAAAAAATAACAATATGCATGAATCCAGAATGGTCAAAATAGCTAGAAACTACTCATAGATCACTGAAAATGAACTCCAATTGGTGAATATATATCCAAAATAGTTTCAATAGTCCTGATTAACCGATGAGGTGGTGATAACATGGATCACCAAAATAATTTCCAAAAAACTCACTGAAAAGTTATTACTAATGTGAATTGTGTCATCTTTTTTGGAAGGGGGGTACTTTTGCACCACCAAGTTGACCAAAATTTTGATTGGCTCAACAGAATTCATTTTTTATGTTTTTTGTACCATTGGAATTATCTCTATGAGCTGTTCACAGATCTGGCCTCAAAAAAATCAACCACCTTTAATTTTATGGTTATTAGAAAACTTCTCTACACTATCATCGCTTTGACACGAATGCCTATGAAACCACATAGTTTGGGTATCAAAACTCCATGGCGATTAAATTAATTCAAAATAGAAAAACTAAATGAATAACATGAGAGATTTAATGTAGTTCATCAAGGGTTACCTACATCTATAGGATGGGGGGTCTTATTTCTCTTCGGATCAAATGTTGGAGGACTTTTAGTTAGAAATAAAAAAGAGTTTCTACTGATTTTATATATGAATAAATTTAATGTTCAAGGGTGTTTCGCCAACTTCATCTACCCTTGAGAATTTCTCCTGCCTCCAGCTACTCTTCCATGGTCCAAGAGGCTTCTGGGTTAGTTATTATCTGAATAAAATTTCCTTTTGTAGTTTTTGATGGCTAAAGAAGATGCTACTGCTAACAACTCCCATAAACTCATCCTTTCGAAAATCACTCCCATAATTTGGAGTGGAACCCACATGTTATTAAATAAAGACTCATATTATCGGTATTTTTTTGTCGGTAATACTTTTACACAACATATTCAAAAACAAAAACCTTAATGTTAAATCAAATATCCAATGAAGTGTATTGTGATTTTCAAAACAAAAGATAGAGCGAGTCTTTGAATCCCCCTTTTTGAAAAACATAATGAGGAGTGAAAAATTAAAACAGTCGAAATTTTAAAAGGATACATTTTAAAATGTCTCTCTCCCTTTGAAAAACAAATAAAAAATAAAAAATATCACAAAGGTATACCTCTTTGTAAATAAACTAATATAAAGTATAAAACACCATTTTCTCCTTTTGAAATATTTTTAAAATTTTAAATTTTCCTAAGATTATATACCTTTTTGATTTTACAAAATAAAATAAATTATTGGGAAAAGAAATTATTTTTAAATCTCTCTCTTGAAATATGAATGAAATTTCAATGGAAATAAAAAAATTAATTATTGAAACATTAACTAAAATACCTAAAATTCAATAACCATTCAAACACATTTTGAAAAATAATATTCATCCATCAATTAGTAATTCAAAATGTTCAAGAAATGTTAATAGAAAATATTCATGTAATGTTACTTTAAAACATTCATGTAATTTAAATTAAAAATATTCAAGTAATGATAGTTCAAAAAATTCAAGAAATGGTAATTCACAATAGTCAAGAAATGATAATTCAGAATATTGAAGAAACAATATTCAAAATATTCATGAAAAATAATTCAAAATATTGAAGGAATGGTAATTAAAAATATTTAATCAATAGTAATAAAAAATATTTAAACAATAATAATTCAGAACACTTGAGGAATTATATAATTCCAATGATTTTTATTTGGGGATCAACTACAAATATTAATAACATTGGTAATTGAAAAGTTAATATTTATTAAAAAAAATCAATCATACATTTAACTTCTTTATCTTCCTCCATTGACCTGCCAAAGATTCCTCCTATTTTTTGAATTTATGGTCTTGCTCAAAAAAATTCTCCTCTTAGAACATTAACTTTTTGATAGGTTTGAAAAACTAATTTTCTTAAGAAACCAACTTCCAATTTTATTCAACTATGTAGTGTTTTTTTTTTGAAATTTCTAGATGTTTAATCTTTCCAATAAAACTGGAGATCTCATAAATCTTCTCCACTTTCTCCTTAAATACATATTTTATTTTTTATGTATTTTTTTTCATAGGATGTCAAAATTTTGAAGCAAGAAAGAATTTTTCTCGTCAGAATATTTAATATCCTTATCCTATGATTTTATATAGTTTGAAAGGATTCTCATCATTTGATCATGCTGATCACATTTCTCCTTAAAAAATTTTAAACAACCCTTAACTTTTTCTACTGATTTGATCATATGATTTTTTCACTTAGAATCCTTAAAATTAACCAGCTTCCCATATATCAGACTAACTATTTGACATAACTCTGGAAACATGTTTGTGACATTTTTAGCTTTCTTAATTACACTAAACTGAGAATCCAGCTTTATTTCAAACATTTTCACCCTAGGAATAATATAATATTTTTATGAACTATCAAATATTAATCCCAACTGATCCTTATTTTGATCTACCAGGTGAACTTCTAGTGCTTCAACATTCTTAGGATTAAACTCCACAACATAGATTAATTCATCATAATTTTCAACATCAGTTCCACTACGAAAATTTGAAACTTCATCAGGTGAAGTATTTTTTTATGATAAATCAGATGGTCATGAGTTAGAACATGAATAATTTTATAATGAGGAATTAGAACTATATTATTTATTTGAATGAGATAATGTCTCTACTATATAATTATGAAGTGAAGATTCTAATAGTGAAGGATCATTCAAAACATCAATATCATCCTTTTCTTTTGGGTTTTCATCTTATTTTTCTTTTGAGATTTTTTATATAAGATATATCTCTACATCAACAGTAAAATATGAAATTTCTTCTAGTGTATTTTTATTACAAATTTCAAGGGTTGAACTTTGGATGAAACTTCCTCATTTTCCTTGTCATCTGATTTTCCAAATTCTTTGTGAGGCAAAGATAAATATGAATACTTCTCTATTTCTTCAACTATAGTCACTTTTCTCATTAATTTAAAAAATATCTTTTACTTCAGTGGTTTCTCCTCTACATGTTGTTATCAAATAGTAACTAAGGGTAGAATATCCCTCACTAATTGAGATTCTATAAAATTTTTATAATACTTATTTTTATTCTTAACCTTGGTAAAATTCTCAAGAACTTATTTTTTGAGTGCTTTTCTCTTGTATTTATCTAATCCAAAGTCAAGCTTCCCAAATTCTCTATATTCTTTATTATTATTTTCTTACTCAACCTTCTCCTTCTAAAAACCACTGAGATCATCAATAAGGTTCCTGAAATTTTCATCAAAAGAAAAATCCATTCCTTTCAATGGATATTCCTTATGTTTAACTTAACCTTATCCAACATTCATTTTATTATTATGAGGAAACTTATCTGTAGGAGGGACATCAAGTATTTTCCATTTATCCTTTGATGTCTATTTGTTCTTCACATCCACATCATCCTTAATGGTGTTATAAGAATTGGTAGAAACTGATATAAATGTATCTTCAAAAAAATTCTTCAAATTAAAATCATAAATCAATACCATCCTAGAAATTTTCTCAATGTTAATTCAATTTTCCTCTAATTTCTCAGCCGAAGAGTGATTTTTAACATTCTAAGATTTTAAAATCTTCACAATAACATTTTTTAATATTTGAATATATAATATAATGTTCAATTTACCATACCATTAAAAATGGACTCAATATTAATCTAAATGAATTATAAAAAATTAAATTTTAGGAAATTGACAAGAAAATAACAAAATTATACATCTTGAATCTTAATGGTATCCTTATCACCCTTACTCAGAAATATAGAATAATTAACCCACTAAAAATATTTGTGTACTTTGGGTGGTTGATGTCTTATATTATATACCTTCTCTTTTATAACAAAAAACTCTCCTCTAAATTGGATTTCAAAAAAAACCATATGAATATTGTATTTTTTACGATACGAATAAGGATTCCCCTATGACTGAAATTCCCAATAACTCAGAAAATATCATTATAGAAATTGTAAAATTATGTTCAAAGAGAACAAAATTTACCATCATCATTCTATAAACTTCTTAAAATTTCGTGGTACTATGCAATTTTAAGATCATCAAGGTATAAAATAACTTATAATATTCAGTAGGTAGAACTAGATATTTATATCCTTAAAACTCAATTTTCCCTTAAATATTAAATTATAATCCTTAAAAAGATAAAGATTAATCAGTCATTCCATGATTATTTTTCTTATATCATGATCTCTGGTAGATGACATCTCTCTTTCAAAAAATGAATAGTGGACTAAAAATATGAAAAATTTATCTACAAAAAATCTATAGTGAACGTGTCCCACCAAATCTAGGTCCACATCTTTAAATAGGTGTTAGATAATATTCAAGAAAACCATCAATATTCCTTGATCCAATGGTTAAAAATATATTATGCAAAAATATACGACATAATTTTTCTTTTAAGAAATTAATTAATTTTCAACTCCTGTGTATTTAATTTTTTGATAATATAGATTTTATATTTTTGATAAACTAATAAAAATTCAAACTTCTTATAAAGAAAATAAATATTTAAAAATCTGGTGAATTAAATAAAAAATTAAAACTATCTGAAAGTTACTTAACTTCGAAATTAATTGATCTTCTTTTGTCAAAGATCATTCCTATACATTTTAAATTAAAATTAAAATTTCTCGAAATTTAAAAAATATTTCTTTAAAAAATCATATAAATATAAAAAAACCCCTAAATAGAATGATTAAATGATAAATATATTAATAAATACTTAAAAATATATTTAAACTACTTGAAACATATAACTCATAAAAAATATAGTTCTGTTAAATTTAATAAGAAATAATAGGCACCATAAATATGAATGCAGCAACTAGTGCGTAGTGCCTTTATGTTTCCAAATTTATTTCTTTAGAATATATTCCTTTTTTGTTCTAGAATTATTTATAAATAATATCTTTGAAACCCAAATTCAATTGGTTATTTGATACCCAAAATTATCTAGTTTCTTTGAAATGAATGATTTTGTTCTTCCCAATGATTAGAGTTTATTCTAAGAATAGTTCGTCTTCTAGTGTACTCCACATTGAAATATTATATAGAATGACATTTTTCTTGGAATAAATTTTTTTATTGATATATTAAACTTCGGATGGTCTTACTACTAAGTCTATATATAGTTCTTCTAGATGGACCCAACTACCCATACATATTCTCAAATTCCTTTCAAAAAATAGTAATGTTTTTCAATATATTCTTCAAACTTTTAACATAAAAATTCAATTTCATAACCTTATTTATATCTGGATTAGAAGATACATTCTTTGAATTCTTATTAGAATATTACCTTTTCCATTTATCCAAATTTAAATTTATTTATGACGATTAATCTTTAATTTAAACTTTATTATCAGATGTATGATTCTTTAGTAGACTCTTTAACTAATAAAAATCAAATATAAACATCACATTGTCCTTTATGAATTTAGTAAGCTTATCCTCAACCTTCAAAAAATTTAAATTCTCTCAACAGTTTCTATCTTGAGATCAGTACACTTCTTATAAACATTTTGGTACATGCCTTCACATTCTACAATATATGTCTTCATTTCTTTATAGGTTTTCGGAAAATTTTAATTATCATATGAATAAGATGAACTCTCATCATCATTTTATTTCATAGAATCATAAAAACACTTTGAATCTAGATATTTATTCATATGAGCTTCAAAATTTAATTTTCTCATAAATATTTTTTTAGTATTTGAATAAAATATGATAATTTTTCTACTATTATCACTATCTTCTAAAGAACTATCCGAATTAGTATCTCCTTTACTAGCACTCCATGCATCCATGACTTTAAAAAATTTATTACTTTTATTCTAAGAACACCTTCTAGAATATATATTTTTTATTTTATTCTCAATTCATGATAATATGGTCAAATATAACCTAGATATCTATATTCATAGTATATAATCTCTTTAGAATCATTCTTTTATTTATTTTCTTTCAAAAAATCTCTTCAGAAATTATTTTTTAAACACAATTATTACTATATTAGTAAGGTATCCATCAGTTAGTTAAAGATAAAAATCATCAGAGACTTTTCTTGAAATTCTCTTTGTGGTACTCGATTTAGAAATTAAAATACCTGAATTTATTTTACTAAAATAAGTGGAAAATGATACTAAATTTTTCTTATTTTATTTCTCTACATCTATCATAAAGTGAAATGAATACCACATTAACATTCCAATAAATTTTTAAAGAATTATCTTTGTAATATGTTTGATTCCATCTACATTAGTCCTTTAGGCTCCCACTCCTTTAAAAGTATATCAACTACTTTCTCTAAAACATGATCATCCAATAATTCTTTCTCTATGAGGGATTATAAACAATTAATAATATTCATTAATATCCTATGAATTTGAGGTAGACTCTCAAAAGATATAAAATCAAAATCTTGGTAGTCTGCCCTTAGGATAAATCTGTTAGTCTCTAGAATTTTTAAAGTACCAAATTGTTTGATTTCTAATTTCTTCCATGTTCCACAAGATATTTTACAAGAAGAGAATTTACTGTATAAGTTCTATTGTATTGAATATAAAATAAAATTTTAATACGCAAATTCAACTAAAATTTAGCCTTTTATTCCCTTAAAAAATTGATAATTAATTTCTCTATAAATTTATAACTTCTAGTAAGCATAAGAAATTTCATAACACCAATATTAATAACAAATATTTCTATTAAATATATCTAGTACTCATAATCATTACCATAAAAAATAGGTTGTTTATTTGGGATTTATATTTTCAATAAAAATGATATGAATTCCCTCTCTATATAAAAAAATTATCTACAACATAATTTGGTGTTCAGAAACTAAAATTAAAAATATGATAAACTAATGGAAATAATGAAATAAAATCAGGTTTAGTCTCAAATTTATAGACATGATCTGATACCAAATGTTTTCCAATAAATTTATGGAAAACACACTACATTAGGGGTGTTGATTTTTATTTTTTTAAAAAATTACAATTCTTATCCCCTTTATGTTTTAAAATTTTCATAAATATAAGATTATGATAAACCCAAAATTTAATTAGAGTATATCAAAGTTTAAATTAAATATATGTTGGTATTTAAAAAATTAGTATTCCAACTACAAATAAAAGTAATGATGAATAAAAAATAAAAAATACAGTTTTTTAACAACTATCAACAAAATAATTGGCACAATAGATGAATAAAAAAGGATTTACCAGTTAACAAACTAAATACCTATTAAAGATATTATAAAAGGCACTCTATTAACCCAAAGAATAAGAGGAATTGTAAACCAGATTCAAGGTATCCTTGAATATAAACCTATAAAAAAATGATCTCTTACAATTATCAGGAGGCAACCTATGTAAACTTATAATAAGGTATTGATCTACTTTTATAAACCAGAAGCATAAATTTATCTTCCATAGTGGAATCCCTCAACAATCTAATCTGTAGTTCCTCACTTCTACTAATTGTAAGCTCAGTATTTTTTCCTTCAGTGGGAGCCCTCTATAGAAGTTCAGAAACACAATAATTATAATAAGAAATTATAAAAGTTTTATGACCAAAACCTCATAAGAGAACTCTTAACATAACACTCAGAAAGAAATATCAAAATGACCATTATATATTAAAGAAATAAATGGTTGTACTACTTCAGGATATCAAAAAGAATTATAATTCTTATATCATTGTTTTATTTATTCCTCAAAGTATGAATCAATTTATAAATAAACCTCGAATGGTTAGATTATGAAAATTTTGGATTCAATTATATTGGAACAAATAGTATCTCTATTATCAACTGATGAAATTAGACTCTTTCCATATCTACTAATGAAGTAATCTATTACTGTTATAACAATTGCATATTCGGTAAAACAATATAGATCAAACTAATATAATATTATATTTTCATGAATCCTCAAATAATTAGTATTTTTAAATTAATTAAATTATTAGATATCCATAAATCATTAAATTTTTGATATTATGTAAAACATTAGATTATTAGTATTTAATTTATTGGTAAAACTTATACACAATAAAGTATAAAAACAACAACCTTAAAGTTAAATGAAATATTCAATGAAGTTTATTGTGATTTTCAAAAAAAATAAATTGAGTCTTTGACTCAACAGAAGATACTAGAAAACTTGAGAAACAAAGAAAAACCTTGGCTATAGGATCAATGAAACCCACCAAACAATGTAACATCAACATCACCTTCCCATATAGAAAAATCTTGATGAGCATATTTCTTTGTAAAACATGAAGTTGAGTTAATTCCATAGATCTAGATTACTCAATAGAAATATCCAAGAGATACTTCTAAAAAAGGGACCTAATATGGTTATAACCAAAATTTATAATCTATGATAGGATCCAAACATACCAGGACCCAATAAAAACCCATGTTGGGGGATGATACTGAAGAGAAAACACAAGGAAATTTGAGAAAAAGTGATATAAAAAAAGATAACATCAAACTAGAGGATGGGAATACTTCGGGGTGAAATAAGAGGGATAAAAAATTAAAGAGGTTAGATTATTACACTTAATCCACTTAAGGGATCCATGATAGATTATAGGACTATGCTCAATCTAGAAGGACAAAAATCTCAGATCAATGGTGAAACAAAACCATTGATCAGTAAGGGTCCATCACTAAAGTAGAAATGACACTAGAGAGGGGGGTAGAAGGAGATACTCTATATCCCAAGATAAAGGATTTTTTAGGAGAAAATGAAATAAACTAGTGAAAATAGAGCCATCTAAAATCACATCCTGACTATACCCATAACATATAGCCTCACCTTATTTACTATGTTAGCGTGTTGTCCATGAGAAACTATATTTCATTAACCTAATCACCCTACCATTTGTTCCCTAAAATAAACCCCCATTCATTCTAATAGACCATATTTTAACAAATAACCTTGTTTAATTATCAAGCATACTAACTTGACATATATATCAGAACTCAATACCAATATTTTTCTATTTTACTAGTTACCAAGAATTTTCTAGACACTTGCATCAAAACACTTATATCAAGCTATACTCAACTTCATATTCGGTCCACTAACACATCACCACTAATATCCACAAAAATCACTTTAAATGATATCTACATGTATTGTACATCCACAGTGGTCTCCCCACTATATAATTTTCCTTATCATCGATTAAAGGGAATTATTTTTCCAAATACTCATTATTATCCAAATTCTACAATTAATGAGATATACACATATTTATAAATAGATTCACATTTAAATCTCAATTTTAAGTTCCAATAATACCATGGAACTAGTGAAACCACTGAAAAATTATATAAAAATCTATCATTATGACACTGATTCTTGACAAATGTATCTCAAGACTCACAAACTTGATCACCACCACGAGACTCTCACATTATAAATCACTTTGGACTCCACCCAGTCTAGTAAGTAGTGCACAATCACATTGTTTCTTAACTCACTATAGTTTAGGAACTCTATTTAATCATAATTCCATGCTACTCAACCCCTAGGAATTTAAAAAGACCTAGTAGTTGACCCACCACACTCTATACTCATGAAGTGGTTACAACTCATTGATTGGTTTATTTTTTCACATCCACAATCCATACTCATCATGAACATTTAGTCATTATACTAGTGCACTATATATACCTCATCTCATGCACCAGTCATACCCCAACATACCTTTCCTTCTTGGATGAAAAATCCTTGACCATTGCCTAGAGAAACCCCTCCTCTAACCAACATACAATATAACATCAAGGGCTAAAACAATTACCAATTTCTTTATAGAAACAATATTTATCACACATTTCTACCATCATCTCTTATTTTATTACTATCTAGGAATGATCATCCACTAATCCCCATCATCATCCCATGATCTAGATCCATGAAATTGAGGGAATTAAGGAGTCTTAAACCCCACTATAGGAACCTTTCAAGGTCTTAACCTCAAATAGATATAAAGGGAAAAAAATCACCATTTTATCCTATACACACTCTAGGAAAGAATTAAATGAAATCACTATGAATTTAAATCAGTCATTTTTACATCAACCTAGGATTCATGCGACAAACACTTCTAAATCCCCCTTTCCTAGAGATTTCCCCAAAACCACGCATCTACATGTCTCACATGTCACCAAGTATAATCATGCCTAACCAAAAACCAGGATCACCTTCTTCAAGCTAATACTACATTTCACTAATCGTCATACCACATAGTTTGAGAAAACCTACACTCTCTTTCCCCACATTATGAGAGTACCCATTCAATCTTTCTCACAATGGTGCTTAGTAGCTCTCATTTATGATCAAACTCATAATAAAGTAGGCATACACATCAGTGGTACCCTAGAACACTACTTGAATCATGTAATCTCGGGTCATATCTCATCAATACTTGACTCACATTCCTAAACATAAAGTTGACCATGTCTCTTATGCATATAAGTCATATCAAAACAAAAAAATATTATAAATAAAGTCACAATTCTTGTGTAACTCCTCTCTATTATTAACCACATATATCACAACTCATCTCATAAAATAATAGTAAAATTCCCTACTTCTGAACTATGACACTCAATTAAATAATATCCTGAGTTGCATCTCAATGTTACTGGGCTCTCTCACATAGTCTATAAACTATACCATAATAGATAAAAACTCATAGAGAAACATCCATGATCCCACCTATAATGGCATAAGGAAACCCACATGAAAAATACCTAGTGTAGGTATCTTTACATATACATCAGGCATCACATACCCAAACCAAAATACTCACTCTAGGGCACTAAACCTCACCAAGAATCCATATACTAGACTACCCCATCAGGGATCAAGGTCACATACACGTTCATTTAAAAAAAAATTAGCTTATGATGATCCATATCAGGAAAGCATAACTATATGGTTTGGTTAAATATAATTCCATTAATAAGTTATTTGAGAAAATTGATTTTTTTTTAATAATTTAAATAACTGAAACATATTTTCTTTCAAGAAAACAACATCATAATCACATATAAGTATTCATGTGTCATGTGAACCTATATGAATTATATGATGAATTAAATCATGATTATTTCCACTCCAATCTAGGAGGAAACCCAGAAATCAATAAACCCAAACATTATTTTTAGAAAAATGAACTCCATTGTAACATGAAAAAGCATGAACATCAATACTGAATCCCTAGTAACATAGAATTTATCTTATACAAGTGTTGACCATTAATGAGAAATAACATCCATCCCAATTTCTAAAAAATCCTTTTTATTATCTATAATATCCCAATTATCCAAACAAAAAAAATAAGTCTCAGATAGAACTTTGTAATGTCTCGACCTGGATCACTCTATAATAAATGGACTGGATCACCACATGACATCAGGCATGCCTCCCCATATGCTTGAGTCTATCAACTAGAAGTGAGGGTTCAAGAGGATACTAGGGGGAGACTATAACCTCTTGTAAAAACAACCAAAAATCATAGTAAAAACATTATACAACTATTAATCATAATATTTAAACTAATAAATAAGAACATTATAGTTAATCCATCCAAAAGAAAAAAAACACACCACATTACATAATATAATGAACTATCCAAAATATCACATAAGACAATAATACATTGATATTATCTCTCATAGATAGATCATATACAATATAAAACAAAAATAAATAAACTAAACCCACTACCTAGTCCCAATTCCAAACCTAGTACCATTTACTAGCCCCATCAAAGAGATCTAGCTTAACCAGCCAACACCAGGACTCTGCTCTACCAATACATGGGATCAAGAGACCTTCTCAGGAACCAAAATTTAATGGTCACCTAAGTAGGATGTGAGTATAAATCAGAAGGTAACCACTATTGGAAACACTAATAAAAAATATATATATAATTCATGAATAATGTGATATTCTTATAATAATTAAATAAATAATATTAAACATAATACATGTCATGACCTCAAGTACTATCCAAGTCACCTAAGGGTTACCATACCTACTTCATCCAATGATGGGTTGTTTCTGAAAATTCCACATACCAACAACAAGGGTGGGCCTAGAACCCAACTGTGAAACCATTTTATATCATCAATAATAAGATTATAAGTATATGCCACCCATAATACCATCTAATGTTTTCAATAATAAAGTTGGAGTGGTGTCTGATGGGTTTTAGGGGTTCATCATATGAACAATAAAAGAAAAAGAAAAGTCATAAATATTCCTGATCTATCCTAGATTGAATCAATATGTAATATAAATGAATAATATAAATGTGCATACCTAGATCACATAAGCTCTATATTCAATATCTCTAGATGTTGATCACTAGAGTAGTAGATGAAATCCTCTCGTCTCCAAGGGGATTTCACCAGCCCAAGGATCCTAGAATATTTCTCAAGGATTCCTAAATGCAGAAGGCATGCTAGTGCATTCACCTAGTAATAAAAAGCATCTTGGGAGGAAGAGAGTATTAGGAATATTGCATACAATCAGTCATTACTAACATGAGGAACCTCATTCCTTTATATATCCATTCTTGATGTGTTTCATTTAATAAAAAATGTTTTCCATATTCAATGTATCATCATACATATATTATCATTTTAAATTATTCATTGAATCTATTAAATTAATATGTAATCCATTTAATACATTCATAATGTAATATAATTGATAAAACTATATGGGAATATGTATGCTCCTAAAGCTTCCTGGGAAGATTCTTGCACTGAATCATATGATTTTTGTGTACATTCAAAAATCTCTCACTTTCACGAAAATATCATAAGTAACTTATGATAAACTTCACAACTCTGTATGAATCTATCCAAAAAATATTTTGGATATTATTTTATCAAGAAATCTTCATTTTGGAAGAAAATAATTTGTCCAAAACATAATCTATATCCAGAAACCTAACTTTGTGACCCTAAGGTGTCTGGGCGCTCTTTATCAAACATATCCATAACACTATATGAACATATCCACCACAAGATGCATCATATACACCATATTTACACCTATATAATCCCTCTTTTTCTATGACATCAATTGACTAGTAGACATGTAACATATCAATATTGTATAGACAAACTCATATTTTGTTGATTCTCTAAAAAATTCCGATCAGGTTGATGAATAGATCCCATGTTATTCATCTATCATATGAGTACACCACAAATCCATCATCTAAGTTGTCGGAAACATCATATGTGACTCGTCTAAGTATTTATAGTAATTTCATTAGTCTAATTCAATCAAGTACTTGATGCATTTACTCATCATACAATTGGAAAATTTTATCTTACTTATATTCCAACCAAAGACATGATCAAAAACATACCCAACCACCCCCTTATTAGCTAAGTAACTTTTTAATTGTGTAAGTTGGGTATCAATGTATGATGGTTCATGTGATAGGTATCTCTCCAACCTTATATAAGATTGATTTATGATAATTATACATACTTAAATATATCAATAACCATATGATATTACATTAGATATACTTTGGTGGTCCAATACAAGTAATAAGTATCTACTTAATAACTCATGAATCCATTATTATTATCACATACACAACCATTTACAATTATTAAATGATTTTATTAATAATAATCTTAACATTTCATCACAACCCATAATACTCTGTGATGATCAACTATTAGACGTAACTCAATGTCGTACTTTTAGGGGGTGTTATCATTTTATTATTCATGTAAAGTAAATTGAAACACACATGAATGAATGAAAATTTGATTTTAACTTTTTTATAAAACCATGATACATTATAAAACCTTTATAATAATCTATTACATTTCTTTTACTAATTTAATTTACATGACCATCAAGCTTCTGTTATGATAATAGTTTCATTAACTCATTACATATATATGTAATTCTAACCACATATCTTTGTGACCATCTAATAAAATTATCCCACCAACCACTTTAATGAGCAAAATTTATGAAGTAAGATAGCTTGAATAATGGTGATACTTAAGAATAATATTCCTAACATTCAATTATTTGAATATATTCAAACTACTAAACTTCATAACATCAAATTTTACTATGTTAACTTATATTGTCTACCCAAAACTATTTATAAGATTAAAACCTTCATTATATTTAGAGCCTATACCATCAAATTTTTACTTGAAATTAATGTTACTATTTACATTATTAATAATCAACATGTCCTAAAATCATTTTAGTATAAAGTGAAATTCACTTTATAGGTTGACACAATCCTTTTGTAAATAGTGAAACTCACATTCTCATGGTAAATAAATGTATCCTTTTATATTTTTATTTTACAATCAATATCCTAAAATTATTTAGGATATTCAGTGAAATTAGTTTAAATTTATACTAATATAATATTTTATTTGTTATCATTGAGCTTATCTAAGTTTAAACACACTCCCACTAACCACTTAAGCATTAAATTCTTCTTATAATATGTTTCTAAGATTAAACACAAAATTATTTGTGTTACTAAATAACACTCGTTTAATTTTTTAGGAATAATTAATAAATAAATGATTGCTTCTATATCACATATGGTATTTTATGGGTTTATATAATTTTCTTGAAAATATGATTAGTATTTAAAATATTTTATTGATGAGTGATGAGAAGAGCTTCCATCATATTTTAAAAATATATGGATAATTTTTTTATCTTTATCTCATTTTAAAACATGTTATATAATCTCATGAATCATAAAACTTGTGTATTAAATTAACTAGAAAATGTTGTTCATAAAAAATATTTATTAAAAAACAAAATCACTTGTAATATAATAGAAACAAGATAAATATATATATATATATATATATATATAATTTTAGATTCATCTTAGCTTAACATGTATCTTTATATTCAAATCTCTGATGTAAAAACTATTTGATTCATCACTTGAATGAAAACTAAAATCCATATCAATTATTCCCTTGATTTTGAACCCCTACATATTTACAATACATGAAAAAAATACATTTAGTATCACATAAACTTCAAAATAAAAGAATTAATTTCTATAACACTAATACCTAATATGAATATTATGTGGAGTCCTGTAAACCCCTATAGGTATCTAGAATAATTCCATATCATGGAATGATTACTCCCCTTTCCTGATAACTATAGGTTTTAATGACCATGGATATTGGAAGAAACATTATTCGGCTCTCCAAATTAACTTTTCTTATTATGGTTTGGACATTCACTAACTTGTATTGTCTATACAACACTAATACTTAGACATCACATGGGTAGTTCATTTATTCTCAACAATTTATGAAATTGGATAAACTTTTCTTGAATTAATCAAAATGTTCAGGGTATTTCCATCAAATAACATAGGATAAATTAATTAACTAGAAAATACCTAATGAAACCGTAATAGAATCCTTATATTCTTATTATTAGTATCTAGATTCAAATATTGAACAACATCAATAGATTTTTTATTCAATAAGGTATTATTCTCACATATAGAGTATTACCTACCTAATAATTTTTCTTAAGTTACTAATATCTAGAGTTTGTTACATTAATATACTCCTTCTTGAGGTTAAATGTTGTGTTTGATGATTATGATGCTATTTATCTTTAATAGAAGATTTTATTAGATGTTTATCAAGTTTTATATATTTTCATTAAGGAATTTTAATGAATGTAATCTCATTAAAATTATGACCCCAATCATCATATCAATTTAGTAATCTAATATTTATATTTCATCATGTATTACACTAGGTATCATGTAAATAAGTCATGAAAATTTAGATAGGGAAATATCAAAATGATAACAATTATGATTCATGGATAGTTTAGTGGGTAACTCTATACCCAAATCCATCATGTTGATATATTCAAATCCATTCCTCGGGTATCATAACAGTTAGGGTTTCCTAACAAGTGTAACCCAAATAAAAATCCAAGAATGATATAATAAGGTAAAATCAAGTGGCACTCTGTTAAACTAGACCTATCGAACAAGATAATCCCGAGTCACATATATATTTCTTTCTATACACAAGATAATTCAAGGGTCCTCGATTAAGCTCAACCTACTCAATTGGATGATCAAGGTCTTGAAAAGTCCCACTTTGTAAGGATTATAAAACTTAATATTTAAGGTGTTTTAAAATCTTTTAAATTTAATATACATCATATTCATATTAAATTTATAACTATTACATCACATGAAATCATTATCTTCTCATATTTTAATTCATTATATATTCTTACTTATAACGATTTAGTTTTGGAATGCTTATTCCATCCAAAAAAATAACGTCTAACCATTTACACAACCCATAGTTTGTATTACTCACCCAAAAATAAAATCCAAGTATATTCATACATATCTAAATGAATCTTATGTATAAGTTACAAGAAATTTTCATATAAAGGTATAAAGATATATGAATATGAAAATATCCACATGAGTAAGCCCAAGTGATAGATAGAAAACCCCTCAACTTTCTAGATCAAGGCATAAGCCTCCAGGACAGTGGGTAGTTTGAACCCAATTCCCTCTCCCTAGTGAGACTTTACTCAATATATAATTCAATTCATGGTATCTCTAACACCTCATGTGCTCAAAATATATTTACAAATTATTATCAAGATCATAACTCAAATAAAAAAATTGGGGTCAAGGTAGATAAAAATATAAATTTTATAGGGTCGTACCTAGCATGTAATGTAAGGCTCTATCTCATAGAAGAAATTTATCACCTGAATAAAGAATAAAAATTATTAATATTCTATAAATTTTTTATATAAATTAATAAATTATTAAATGAACATTTTGTTTAACATGAGAAAATAAAATATAAATTTTACTATTTTACATACATGTTATTCAAATTATATTTTTTTATAAATATGAATAATATTATAGAATAAACAATTAAATAAATATTTTATTTAATCATAAGAAACAAATAAGAAATTCCATATTTGATTTTGGATTATAAAACCGATTTTATAAATCCTAAAACTTATCATTTATGACTCTTTTATAAATTATAAGCATAATTCTTAAAATAAATAAATACTGTATTTATCAAATAATATGAACATTTTATATTAAATTTAGGCTTATAAAAACATATTTTTATTAATCCCAACACTTATCATTTATAATTAAATTATATACTCTAAGTATAAAGTTCATATTTTAATTTAGACTTGTGTTTTTTTCACAAAAACTTTTACTCATAATTTAAAACTATTTATAAATAAAAGATTACTATAAAAATTTTAGAGTCAAGCTAAACATTGTGGATATTACATTATCTTTTATATAAAAACTTTTTATCCATGTTCAATATGAACTTTTTAATATTATTCATTATATGAAACTTCACATTAAATATATGATTTTATTATGAATTATAACCATTTTATATTCCAATTTCTAGTATGTAAATTGTTTTCATAATCTAGATATCACATACTTAAACATTTTTTAAACTATGAAAAAATATATCATAAAATCACTTTTGATGTGGTCTATATAATAACTTAAATAAGGTCCCATTTAATTCAAATAATTCAAATTGATTATTTATCAAGAATTCATAATTTTAAATATAAACTCATTTATACTTTTTACACATTTATCTAATTTATTAATTCTTTATAAATTTCCATTACAATTTCTTAATAAAATATTTATTTCAATGTTATAAAAAATTCCATATAATTTATTAAAAAGGTATTTTGAAATTTAAAATTTATTTTTTGGAATATTTTTTAACAAATATTCTGAAAATATTTTATAAAAATTATAAAATATTAATAATTAATTAATAAACTCTCCATAAAATAAAAGTTTCTCAAAATACCATTTACTATGATTTATAAATACCTTAAAACCATATAAATTTGAAAAATATATTCTTAATATCAACTATTTAATATTGTTGGTATGTAAAATTCCCTACCTTAGTGAGAGATGGAGATATTCTTTTATAGTTAGAAGAGAGTAATTACAAGTCAGAAGAATCTGATGTTGGACTTAGAAAGAAATTTAACCTAGTAAATACAATTAAATTGGTATAATACTCCCCCTCCATCTAGAACAGGTATAACTTGTAAGAAGAGTACCACAAAAAATAAGAACACACCAAAGAAAAACAAGACTCTTCACACTCCCCCTCATGCGAGGTTGTTTATGTTATAGATGCCTAGCTTAGTGTAGGGAGATTCCATTCAATATCTTGGTAGGACTTTGGTGAATATATTGTCAAGATGATCTCACATTGGGATGTAGATGAATCTAGCATGGTGTTTCTTGAGGTGATGATGAAGAAAGTGGCACTCCAACTCGATATGATTCGTGCATTTATGGAATAATAGATTAGAAGAAATATTCATGGGTGACTTATTATCACACCAAACATGAGAAGATTATTATGATGGGGAACCAACTGGAGAAGTTTATGAAGCCAAAGAATCTCAGTAGTGATGGTGCCATCATACGGTATTCAGATTCATCACTGGATCTGGAGACAATAGTCTATTTCATACTTCTCTATGAGGTAAGGTTACCTACTAGGACCACAAAAAACCCAGAAGTAGACTTCTAGGTAGTTAACAAACCAACATAGTCAAAATCATAGATAACCTCAATATTTAGATGGTTGTTATGTGAATACGAAATACCATAGGAAGGTTCTTTCTTGATGTACTTGAAAATCAAAAGGATAGCATCCCATTAAGACTTCATCAGATGTTCAATGAATTTAATAACTTTTCTGACAATGCAGGACATATCTAGACGATTCATGGTAAAATAATTGAGTTTTCCCACAATATTATGGTACCTATTTAGGTGATAATATGGGTTTGTGCTATCATATATAGGTAGTTCCCTAGGTTCAAGAGGAGTGTCAATGGCTCTTTCCGGAGAAAAACCAGCATCCTACAAGATATCCAAAGCATATTTCCTTTGGGAAAGAAAGATAGCGTTTAGAGAACTGGATACTTTAATGCCATAGAATTATGTCAGAGGTCTTAGATATTTATTTTGAAATTATTGCTGAATATACACATTTAGATGGCTTATTCCATGTGAGTCTCTCCCAATGATAATGATATCATCCACATAGACAACTGACAGGATGCTGCCAGAGGATGTTGTGCGATAGAAAATGGTGAAGTCCTTTATACTCTAAGATATGAGAAATGTAATGATGACTATTCAGAATCTTCTAACCCATACATGAGGAGACTTCTTGATTCTATAAAGAGAGTGATGAAGTCAACAGACATTAGAATCGTCTCTTGAGGAAAGTAAGTCAAGAGGTTGTTTTAGATATTTATCTTCCTTAAGAAACCATTTAGAATGGAATTTCTGACATCAATTTGATGAAAAATCCAATGATGAGAAGTGGAAAGAGTTATGGATAATCAGATAGATTCTATATTCACAAAAGGAGAGAATGTATCAAAATAATCGACACTATATGTCTGGGAAAAGTATTTTCCCACAAGTCTGGCTTCAAGTTGATGAAGAGTGTCATCTACTTTTAGGAATAGAGTATAAATCCATTTACTACCGACCACATTTTTACCTGCCCGAAGGGGGACCAGATCCGAAGTTTGGTTGTCCTCCAAAGATTGAAATTCATCCTGGATTTCTTGAAGCTACCTATGGTGAGATTTTTCATCACCAACTGTGTGAGGAATAAATATCGTCTCCAGAGCAGAAAGGCCTTTATATGAATATGTGGAAAGAGAAGCATTTTGGAAAGAATGGGTACATTTCTACAATGAAATGGGAAATTTGTCTATTTTTGAAGATGGATCTTCAGACTAAGGTGGGGATATTGTTTCCTCATCCTAGATAGGGGACACATTTTATGGGTGATGATAGTAGATGATTCCAAATGAGTGATCAGTAAAGTAGGATACCTGAGGTAGAGGTGGGTGGATGGTGAGAGGAAAACAATCATCGATAGTGGTGTCTGGGTGGAAAGAGGGAGGAAAGAATGGGAAGATATCAAACAAGGATACATCAACATAGAACATATAACATCATATGTTTAGATAGAAACATCAATATCCATGCTAAGTGTAGGAATATCTGAGGAAGATGCAACATAGTGATTTTAGAGAAAATTTTGAAAGGCTGGGATGAGAGTCACGTAAATAAAAAAGACACCCAAACACACAGAGTGGAAGTGGGAGAGGAGGGATAGAGGATAACATAGCATGAATAGGTGTCTCCCCCAAAAGTATTGGATAAGGAAGGAAATTTATGAGGTAGGTAGAAGTAATGATATCATATCCCCAAAAATGAAGAGGCACATGTATATGGAACAAGAGGGAATGAGAAGTCTCTAGAATATGAAGTTGTTTATGCTCGACCACTCTATTCTATTTAGGTGTATCAGGGAAGGATGTCTGATGAATAATACCTTTATACTTGAGAAACTTCTTAAAGGAAGTGGATAAATATTCTCATCCTTTTTCTGATTGGAGACATTTAATGAAGGTGGAGAACTAAGTATGAATTTCATGATAAAAGATATGAAAAGTGGTAAACACCTCAGAACAATCACGAAGATGGTAAATCCATGTAATACATGAGAATTCATCAATAAAGGATAGATAATGTTGGTACCATAATTGAATCAGGACCAAACATGGACCCCATACATATGAATGGACTAAATCAAAGGGTTCAGAGGCTCATGTTACCAAATTAGGACTATAAGATAAGTGATGATGTTTTGAAAACTTATAGGAATCAAAATGAAAAGAAAGATGAAAACTAAATTGCAGATAAAGTTGATGAAGGGTGGAGGTAGGTGGATATCCCAATAGATAATGAAGATCCAGATAATAATTAGAGAGTGTCGATTAGGCTACAAATATTGGGCTATAAAACATGTACACCCTGTCACAAAGATAACCTCTACCAAATTTTTTATTGGTCGACTGCTCTGAAAACACAACATCAGATGGTGAAAAAATAGCATTGTAGTTGAATTCCTTTGAGAGATTACTGATGGAGATAATATTAAAAGGACTTCAAGTAATATGTACCATAGAAGGTAGTAGAATATAGGAATTCAAGGAGCATTATCCAAATCCCACAATAGGGATAATGGATCTATCAATAACAGTAATGGATATGGGGATAGTATACTGACAGTACCTAGATAACTTACCTGCATCACTGGTGAGTTGATTAGAATAACCTATATCAAGAATCCAAGTAGGTGTGCGATGAGTGAAACAATAATTGGGTCCACTAATATGAGAAACATAAACTGAAGAAGAACCATGTAGTGAAGCAACCTAATGAGTATATATAAGCTAAATCTAATCCATGGAGAGGCCTAGGTTGTGAGGGAGATCAAAATATAATGGGGAAGCATCAGTGACAATAGTTTGAACTAGCTGAGGTGGATGATTCAGGGATCTATGGAGAACACAACACTAATCAATGAGATGGGATATCTTTCCACAATGCTAACATAATGGATGATTATAACCCTCACCATGACCACATCCCTGAGTACCTGAAAATTTCCCACTACCATGGATCAGGAGGGTAGCGGGATCAGTACTGTGAGTAGGTGGGGAAAGTACTCAATGATATTTTCCAAGGTGATTATAAACCAATAGAATATCAAGAGATAAAGGGATGTCCACATCTCTATGGAAGTTTTGGCATATTTGGAATCAATACCATGAAGAAATATGAAGATACATAACTGGTCTCATTGGACAGAAGTTACCTAAGGTTTTTGGGGAAGGGGGAATAACTCAAGTAACTCATCATGAAGGGATTTCCTCTCTATGAACTAGGAAAAAAATGGATGGTGGTAATGGAGGATAATGGACAGGAGATGAAGAATTTTTGAAAACCAAGACAGATTATATATTTCAGAATACATGAGGGTTAAATAATCCAAGATTTTCTTAACTGTGTTTGCTGTATGAGTGACATATTTAACCAATCGGTCTATTGAATTGACAAGAAAAGTGAAAATTTTGTTGTCCAAAATCTTCTAGAACTTGTACTTTAGATATGATTGAGGTGGGGGAAGAACATCCAGGTGTGAGATGAGGTCCATGCTGGTGAGGGACATAAGGACTATCTTCCACCATATAGAGAATTTCATTGAATCAAGGAACTCATCGAAAAGGTGAGTGTAGGTAGTGATCAACTGAGGAAGGGAAAAAAGGATTCTTCCATTGAAATAAGTATATAGATAGCCATGTAGGGACAAGAACCGTAGGATGGATAGGAGGTGCAAGAGAACCGTGCAAATGGGGCAGGTCTACGGGGCACTGGGAAATCCAAAGAGGTGGGGACAGATGATGGTGCATAAGGATAGACACAGAGGAGTTTTAAATGGCGTAATGGGTGATGGGGAATCATGGAGGAGTGACATGGGCTAACGATGGGCACAGTGGAGGAGGGCCCATTGAAGAGGGGTGCAGGACAGCCTTAGGCGGCATCCGCATAAAGCTGGGGCTTCCGTAAGAAGAGGCCAGTGTGGAGGTGGGGGCTAAAACAAGAGGAGGAATGCATAGAGGAAGGGCTCTTATAGGAGGAGGCAAGGCTGCCTGGTGCCATCATGCATAAGGACGGGACTTCCTGGTGTTGTCGCGCACAGGGAGAGTGCAGCCGGGGTGCCATCACACACCTAGGGATGGGGCTGACTGGTGTCATTGTGTTAAGAGAGGGGGCCTCCTGGTGTCTTCATGTGCAGGGAGGGCTCTACTAGGGGGCTTCCGCATGCATGAGGAGGGTGCCTCCTAGTGTTTTCACACACAGGGAGGGGCTTCTTGGTGTTTTTACGTGTAGGGTGGAGATGGTGTCTGGGTGAAAGTAAATAAGTTCATGGATGAGGCGCATGAGGGGGTGCACAAGCTTAGAGGTTTGAGGAGAGGGGCTAGAGGGGCTAGCGCACATGCAGGGCCAGTCATGGTGGACATCAGGATAACTACACAGGGGGAGTGGGGTTACCTCAGAGGAGCAGTGGATGAAAGGTTATTGGATGTAACCTCACTCTGATACCATGTAAGTATATACAAATACTTACCTCAATGATAGGTAGTGATATTATTTTATAGATATAAGAGACTAATTAAAAGTCATAATAATATCATGTGGGGCTCATAAAGACACTTAAACTGGTAAATATAATTAACCGTGTCTAAAAATACTGATAGAATATTTATAATATTTTTTAAAAAATATTTAAAAAAATTAACAAATTTTGTTTATATTTAATTAATTTATAAAACAATTTAATAAATTATATAAATATGTTAAAATATATAATTCCATTATTTATAAATGATTTATAAATAACCTAAAACTCTGATTTTTTATTTTCCCACAATAGTGATGCAAATTATGTTAACTGCTTAATGTAATTCACACATTTTGGTCCTATTATGTTTATAATTTAACATAACATCAAGTGGTTATCCTAAAGTATTGTTATCATATAATGTAACATCAATAGGGGAAATTGTATTATGATTTCAAAAAATGTTTTCTTCATTTAATAGTGAATGAAACACCTTGATTTGATGATTAATAAGGCTCTGATACCACTAATGGGTTTTAGGGGTTCATTAAATGAACAAAGGAAATATAAGAAAACCCATAAATGTGCCTAATTTATCCTCAATAGTATCAATATGTAATATAAACAAAGAACATAAATATGTATATTTGGATAACAACAAGCTATCTTCAAAATTTTATGAAGCATGATTGATGTTGATCAGTAGATATGAAAAAGAAATCCCCTCACCTATAGGGGGATTTCACCAGAAAAAAATCCTATAATGTTTCTTGAGGATCCCTAAATGTAGAAGGGGTGATGGAACCTTCATCTAGTGATAAACCACATTTTAGGAGGAAGAGAGTATCAGGAGGATTTCATACAATTAGTCTCTCTCAATAAGATGGATCATATTCCTTTATATTTCAATTCATGATATGTTTCATTTGATGAAACACATTATCCATATTCAATATATCATTATGAACTTATTCCCATTATCAATTATTTAGTGAATCTATTCAATGAATATACCATCCATTCAATCCATTCATAGTGGATTAACTAGAAAATGTTGTTCATAAAAAATATTTATTAAAAAACAAAATCACTTGTAATATAATAGAAACAAGATAAATATAAATATATATATATATATATATATATTATTTTAGATTCATCTTAGCTTAACATGTATCTTTATATTCAAATATCTGATGTAAAAACTATTTGATTCATCACTTGAATGAAAACTAAAATCCATATCAATTCTTCCTTTGATTTTGAACCCCTACATATTTACAATACATGAAAAAAATACATTTAGTATCACATACACTTCAAAATAAAAGAATTAATTTCTATAACACTAATACCTAATATGAATATTATGTGGAGTCCTGTAAACCCCTATAGGTATCTAGAATAATTCCATATCATGGAATGATTACTCCCCTTTCCTGATAACTATAGGTTTTAATGACCATGGATATTGGAAGAAACATTATTCGGCTCTCCAAATTAACTTTTCTTATTATGGTTTGGACATTCACTAACTTGTATTGTCTATACAACACTAATACTTAGACATCACATGGGTAGTTCATTTATTCTCAACAATTTATGAAATTGGGTAAACTTTTCTTGAATTAATCAAAATGTTCAGGGTATTTCCATCAAATAACATAGGATAAATTAATTAACTAGAAAATACCTAATGAAACCATAATAGAATCCTTATATTCTTATTATTAGTATCTAGATTCAAATATTGAACAACATCAATAGATTTTTTATTCAATAAGGTATTATTCTCACATATAGAGTATTACCTACCTAATAATTTTTCTTAAGTTACTAATATCTAGAGTTTGTTACATTAATATACTCCTTCTTGAGGTTAAATGTTGTGTTTGATGATTATGATGCTATTTATCTTTAATAGAAGATTTTATTAGATGTTTATCAAGTTTTATATATTTTCATTAAGGAATTTTAATGAATGTAATCTCATTAAAATTATGACCCCAATCATCATATCAATTTAGTAATCTAATATTTATATTTCATCATGTATTACACTAGGTATCATGTAAATAAGTCATGAAAATTTAGATAGGGAAATATCAAAATGATAACAATTATGATTCATGGATAGTTTAGTGGGTAACTCTATACCCAAATCCATCATGTTGATATATTCAAATCCATTCCTCGAGTATCATAATAGTTAGGGTTTCCTAACAAGTGTAACCCAAATAAAAATCCAAGAATGATATAATAAGGTAAAATCAAGTGGCACTCTGTTAAACTAGACCTATCGAACAAGATAATCCCGAGTCACATATATATTTCTTTCTATACACAAGATAATTCAAGGTTCCTCGATTAAGCTCAACCTACTCAATTGGATGATCAAGGTCTTGAAAAGTCCCACTTTGTACGGATTATAAAACTTAATATTTAAGGTGTTTTAAAATCTTTTAAATTTAATATACATCATATTCATATTAAATTTATAACTATTACATCACATGAAATCATTATCTTCTCATATTTTAATCCATTATATATTCTTACTTATAACGATTTAGTTTTGGAATGCTTATTCCATCCAAAAAAATAACGTCTAACCATTTACACAACCCATAGTTTGTATTACTCACCCAAAAATAAAATCCAAGTATATTCATACATATCTAAATGAATCTTATGTATAAGTTACAAGAAATTTTCATATAAAGGTATAAAGATATATGAATATGAAAATATCCACATGAGTAAGCCCAAGTGATAGATAGAAAACCCCTCAACTTTCTAGATCAAGGCATAAGCCTCCAGGACAGTGGGTAGTTTGAACCCAATTCCCTCTCCCTAGTGAGACTTTACTCAATATATAATTCAATTCATGGTATCTCTAACACCTCATGTGCTCAAAATATATTTACAAATTATTATCAAGATCATAACTCAAATAAAAAAATTGGGGTCAAGGTAGATAAAAATATAAATTTTATAGGGTCGTACCTAGCATGTAATGTGAGGCTCTATCTCATAGAAGAAATTTATCACCTGAATAAAGAATAAAAATTATTAATATTCTATAAATTTTTTATATAAATTAATAAATTATTAAATGAACATTTTGTTTAACATGAGAAAATAAAATATAAATTTTACTATTTTACAAACATGTTATTCAAATTATATTTTTTTATAAATATGAATAATATTATAGAATAAACAATTAAATAAATATTTTATTTAATCATAAGAAACAAATAAGAAATTCCATATTTGATTTTGGATTATAAAACCGATTTTATAAATCCTAAAACTTATCATTTATGAATCTTTTATAAATTATAAGCATAATTCTTAAAATAAATAAATACTGTATTTATCAAATAATATGAACATTTTATATTAAATTTAGGCTTATAAAAACATATTTTTATTAATCCCAACACTTATCATTTATAATTAAATTATATACTGCAAGTATAAAGTTCATATTTTAATTTAGACTTGTGTTTTTTTCACAAAAACTTTTACTCATAATTTAAAACTATTTATAAATAAAAGATTACTATAAAAATTTTAGAGTGAAGCTAAACATTGTGGACATTACATTATCTTTTATATAAAAACTTTTTATCCATGTTCAATATGAACTTTTTAATATTATTCATTATATGAAACTTCACATTAAATATATGATTTTATTATGAATTATAACCATTTTATATTCCAATTTCTAGTATGTAAATTGTTTTCATAATCTAGATATCACATACTTAAACATTTTTTAAACTGTGAAAAAATATATCATAAAATCACTTTTGATGTGGTCTATATAATAACTTAAATAAGGTCCCATTTAATTCAAATAATTCAAATTGATTATTTATCAAGAATTCATAATTTTAAATATAAACTCATTTATACTTTTTACACATTTATCTAATTTATGAATTCTTTATAAATTGCCATTACAATTTCTTTATAAAATATTTATTTCAATGTTATAAAAAATTCCATATAATTTATTAAAAAGGTATTTTGAAATTTAAAATTTATTTTTTTGAATATTTTTTAACAAATATTCTGAAAATATTTTATAAAAATTATAAAATATTAATAATTAATTAATAAACTCTCCATAAAATAAAAGTTTCTCAAAATACCATTTACTATGATTTATAAATACCTTAAAACCATATAAATTTGAAAAATATATTCTTAATATCAACTATTTAATATTGTTGGTATGTAAAATTCCCTACCTTAGTGAGAGATGGAGATATTCTTTTATAGTTAGAAGAGAGTAATTACAAGTCGGAAGAATCTGATGTTGGACTTAGAAAGAAATTTAACCTAGTAAATACAATTAAATTGGTATAATACTCCCCCTCCATCTAGAACAGGTATAACTTGTAAGAAGAGTACCCCAAAAAATAAGAACACACCAAAGAAAAACAAGACTCTTCACACTCCCCCTCATGAGAGGTTGTTTATGTTATAGATGCCTAGCTTAGTGTAGGGAGATTCCATTCAATATCTTGGTAGGACTTTGGTGAATATATTGTCAAGATGATCTCACATTGGGATGTAGATGAATCTAGCATGGTGTTTCTTGAGGTGATGATGAAGAAAGTGGCACTCCAACTCGATATGATTCGTGCATTTATGGAATACTAGATTAGAAGAAATATTCATGGGTGACTTATTATCACACCAAACATGAGAAGATTATTATGATGGGGAAACAACTGGAGAAGTTTATGAAGCCAAAGAATCTCAGTAGTGATGGTGCCATCATACGGTATTCAGATTCATCACTGGATCTGGAGACAATAGTCTATTTCATACTTCTCTATGAGGTAAGGTTACCTACTAGGACCACAAAAAACCCAGAAGTAGACTTCTAGGTAGTTAACAAACCAACATAGTCAAAATCATAGATAACCTCAATATTTAGATGGTTGTTATGTGAATACGAAATACCATAGGAAGGTTCTTTCTTGATGTACTTGAAAATCAAAAGGATAGCATCCCATTAAGACTTCATTAGATGTTCAATGAATTTAATAACTTTTCTGACAATGCAGGACATATCTAGACGATTCATGGTAAAATAATTGAGTTTTCCCACAATATTATGGTACCTATTTAGGTGATAATATGGGTTTGTGCTATCATATATAGGTAGTTCCCTAGGTTCAAGAGGAGTGTCAATGGCTCTTTCCGGAGAAAAACCAGCATCCTACAAGATATCCAAAGCATATTTCCTTTGGGAAAGAAAGATAGCGTTTAGAGAACTGGATACTTTAATGCCATAGAATTATGTCAGAGGTCTTAGATATTTATTTTGAAATTATTGTTGAATATACACATTTAGATGGCTGATTCCATGTGAGTCTCTCCCAATGATAATGATATCATCCACATAGACAACTGACAGGATGCTGCCAGAGGATGTTGTGCGTTAGAAAATGGTGAAGTCCTTTATACTCTAAGATATGAGAAATGTAATGATGACTATTCAGAATCTTCTAACCCATACATGAGGAGACTTCTTGATTCTATAAAGAGAGTGATGAAGTCAACAGACATTAGAATCGTCTCTTGAGGCAAGTAAGTCAAGAGGTTGTTTTAGATATTTATCTTCCTTAAGAAACCATTTAGAATGGAATTTCTGACATCAATTTGATGAAAAATCCAATGATGAGAAGTGGAAAGAGTTATGGATAATCAGATAGATTCTATATTCACAAAAGGAGAGAATGTATCAAAATAATCGACACTATATGTCTGGGAAAAGTATTTTCCCACAAGTCTGGCTTCAAGTTGATGAAGAGTGTCATCTACTTTTAGGAATAGAGTATAAATCCATTTACTACCGACCACATTTTTACCTGCCCGAAGGGGGACCAGATCCGAAGTTTGATTGTCCTCCAAAGATTGAAATTCATCCTGGATTTCTTGAAGCTACCTATGGTGAGATTTTTCATCACCAACTGTGTGAGGAATAAATATCGTCTCCAGAGCAGAAAGGCCTTTATATGAATATGTGGAAAGAGAAGCATTTTGGAAAGAATGGGTACATTTCTACAATGAAATGGGAAATTTGTCTATTTTTGAAGATGGATCTTCAGACTAAGGTGGGGATATTGTTTCCTCATCCTAGATAGGGGACACATTTTATGGGTGATGATAGTAGATGATTCCAAATGAGTGATCAGTAAAGTAGGATACCTGAGGCAGAGGTGGGTGGATGGTGAGAGGAAAACAATCATCGATAGTGGTGTCTGGGTGGAAAGAGGGAGGAAAGAATGGGAAGATATCAAACAAGGATACATCAACATAGAACATATAACATCATATGTTTAGATAGAAACATCAATATCCATGCTAAGTGTAGGAATATCTGAGGAAGATGCAACCTAGTGATTTTAGAGAAAATTTTGAAAGGCTGGGATGAGAGTCACGTAAATAAAAAAGACACCCAAACACACAGAGTGGAAGTGGGAGAGGAGGGATAGAGGATAACATAGCATGAATAGGTGTCTCCCCCAAAAGTATTGGATAAGGAAGGAAATTTATGAGGTAGGTAGAAGTAATGATATCATATCCCCAAAAATGAAGAGGCACATGTATATGGAACAAGAGGGAATGAGAAGTCTCTAGAATATGAAGTTGTTTATGCTCGACCACTCTATTCTATTTAGGTGTATCAGGGAAGGATGTCTGATGAATAATACCTTTATACTTGAGAAACTTCTTAAAGGAAGTGGATAAATATTCTCATCCTTTTTCTGATTGGAGACATTTAATGAAGGTGGAGAACTAAGTATGAATTTCATGATAAAAGATATGAAAAGTGGTAAACACCTCAGAACAATCACGAAGATGGTAAATCCATGTAATACATGAGAATTCATCAATAAAGGATAGATAATGTTGGTACCATAATTGAATCAGGACCAAACATGGACCCCATACATATGAATGGACTAAATCAAAGGGTTCAGAGGCTCATGTTACCAAATTAGGACTATAAGATAAGTGATGATGTTTTGAAAACTTATAGGAATCAAAATGAAAAGAAAGATGAAAACTAAATTGCAGATAAAGTTGATGAAGGGTGGAGGTAGGTGGATATCCCAATAGATAATGAAGATCCAGATAATAATTAGAGAGTGTCGATTAGGCTACAAATGTTGGGCTATAAAACATGTACACCCTGTCACAAAGATAACCTCTACCAAATTTTTTATTGGTCGACTGCTCTGAAAACACAACATCAGATGGTGAAAAAATAGCATTGTAGTTGAATTCCTTTGAGAGATTACTGATGGAGATAATATTAAAAGGACTTCAAGTAATATGTACCATAGAAGGTAGTAGAATATAGGAATTCAAGGAGCATTATCCAAATCCCACAATAGGGATAATGGATCTATCAATAACAGTAATGGATATGGGGATAGTATACTGACAGTACCTAGATAACTTACCTGCATCACTGGTGAGTTGATTAGAATAACCTATATCAATAATCCAAGTAGGTGTGCGATGAGTGAAACAATAATTGGGTCCACTGATATGAGAAACATAAACTGAAGAAGAACCATGTAGTGAAGCAACCTAATGAGTATATATAAGCTAAATCTAATCCATGTAGAGGCCTAGGTTGTGAGGGAGATCAAAATATAATGGGGAAGCATCAGTGACAATAGTTTGAACTAGCTGAGGTGGATGATTCAGGGATCTATGGAGAACCCAACACTAATCAATGAGATGGGCTATCTTTCCACAATGCTAACATAATGGATGATTATAACCCTCACCATGACCACATCCCTGAGTACCTGAAAATTTCCCACTACCATGGATCAGGAGGGTAGCGGGATCAATACTGTGAGTAGGTGGGGAAAGTACTCAATGATATTTTCCAAGGTGATTATAAACCAATAGAATATCAAGAGATAAAGGGATGTCCACATCTCTATGGAAGTTTTGGCATATTTGGAATCAATACCATGAAGAAATATGAAGATACATAACTGGTCTCATTGGACAGAAGTTACCTAAGGTTTTTGAGGAAGGGGGAATAACTCAAGTAACTCATCATGAAGGGATTTCCTCTCTACGAACTAGGAAAAAAATGGATGGTGGTAATGGAGGATAATGGACAGGAGATGAAGAATTTTTGAAAACCAAGACAGATTATATATTTCAGAATACATGAGGGTTAAATAATCCAAGATTTTCTTAACTGTGTTTGCTGTATGAGTGACATATTTAACCAATCGGTCTATTGAATTGACAAGAAAAGTGAAAATTTTGTTGTCCAAAATCTTCTAGAACTTGTACTTTAGATATGATTGAGGTGGGGGAAGAACATCCAGGTGTGAGATGAGGTCCATGCTGGTGAGGGACATAAGGACTATCTTCCACCATATAGAGAATTTCATTGAATCAAGGAACTCATCGAAAAGGTGAGTGTAGGTAGTGATCAACTGAGGAAGGGAAAAAAGGATTCTTCCATTGAAATAAGTATATAGATATCCATGTAGGGACAAGAACCGTAGGATGGATAGGAGGTGCAAGAGAACCGTGCAAATGGGGCAGGTCTACGGGGCACTGGGAAATCCAAAGAGGTGGGGACAGATGATGGTGCATAAGGATAGACACAGAGGAGTTTTAAATGGCGTAATGGGTGATGGGGAATCATGGAGGAGTGACATGGGCTAACGATGGGCACAGTGGAGGAGGGCCCATTGAAGAGGGGTGCAGGACAGCCTTAGGCGGCATCCGCATAAAGCTGGGGCTTCCGTAAGAAGAGGCCAGTGTGGAGGTGGGGGCTAAAACAAGAGGAGGAATGCATAGAGGAAGGGCTCTTATAGGAGGAGGCAAGGCTGCCTGGTGCCATCATGCATAAGGACGGGGCTTCCTGGTGTTGTCGCGCACAGGGAGAGTGCAGCCGGGGTGCCATCACACACCTAGGGATGGGGCTGACTGGTGTCATTGTGTTAAGAGAGGGGGCCTCCTGGTGTCTTCATGTGCAGGGAGGGCTCTACTAGGGGGCTTCCGCATGCATGAGGAGGGTGCCTCCTAGTGTTTTCACACACAGGGAGGGGCTTCTTGGTGTTTTTACGTGTAGGGTGGAGATGGTGTCTGGGTGAAAGTAAATAAGTTCATGGATGAGGCGCATGAGGGGGTGCACAAGCTTAGAGGTTTGAGGAGAGGGGCTAGAGGGGCTAGCGCACATGCAGGGCCAGTCATGGTGGACATCAGGATAACTACACAGGGGGAGTGGGGTTACCTCAGAGGAGCAGTGGATGAAAGGTTATTGGATGTAACCTCACTCTGATACCATGTAAGTATATACAAATACTTACCTCAATGATAGGTAGTGATATTATTTTATAGATATAAGAGACTAATTAAAAGTCATAATAATATCATGTGGGGCTCATAAAGACACTTAAACTGGTAAATATAATTAACCGTGTCTAAAAATACTGATAGAATATTTATAATATTTTTTAAAAAATATTTAAAAAAATTAACAAATTTTGTTTATATTTAATTAATTTATAAAACAATTTAATAAATTATATAAATATGTTAAAATATATAATTCCATTATTTATAAATGATTTATAAATAACCTAAAACTCTGATTTTTTATTTTCCCACGATAGTGATGCAAATTATGTTAACTGCTTAATGTAATTCACACATTTTGGTCCTATTATGTTTATAATTTAACATAACATCAAGTGGTTCTCCTAAAGTATTGTTATCATATAATGTAACATCAATAGGGGAAATTGTATTATGATTTCAAAAAATGTTTTCTTCATTTAATAGTGAATGAAACACCTTGATTTGATGATTAATAAGGCTCTGATACCACTAATGGGTTTTAGGGGTTCATTAAATGAACAAAGGAAATATAAGAAAACCCATAAATGTGCCTAATTTATCCTCAATAGTATCAATATGTAATATAAACAAAGAACATAAATATGTATATTTGGATAACAACAAGCTATCTTCAAAATTTTATGAAGCATGATTGATGTTGATCAGTAGATATGAAAAAGAAATCCCCTCACCTATAGGGGGATTTCACCAGAAAAAAATCCTATAATGTTTCTTGAGGATCCCTAAATGTAGAAGGGGTGATGGAGCCTTCATCTAGTGATAAACCACATTTTAGGAGGAAGAGAGTATCAGGAGGATTTCATACAATTAGTCTCTCTCAATAAGATGGATCATATTCCTTTATATTTCAATTCATGATATGTTTCATTTGATGAAACACATTATCCATATTCAATATATCATTATGAACTTATTCCCATTATCAATTATTTAGTGAATCTATTCAATGAATATACCATCCATTCAATCCATTCATAGTGGATTATAATTGATAAAATCCCATGTTAAGATGCATGCACCTAAAGCTATGTGGGAAGCTACATGCACATAAATCTTATGATTTTAGTAATCATTCAATAATTACTGTCCTAGTTACCATCACATACCACCAATACCCCAGGTTAGAATACCACCCATTCCCAATTCCATCAAATATAGTCCACACACCAATTTAGTTTTTCTCCCACCTCCGGTTCTATTACATATCATAAATACATCAATTCATAATTGTTCTCACCCAAAATTCCATCATATATCAACAATACACCTTGTTGGAATGGAATTAACCCATTTTTTTGTTACATATCATCAACACATCAGGTCTGAAGGGCACACACCCTTGGCTCCATAACATATGATCAATACACTATGTTGGAATGTCACCCAACCTTGGTTTCGTAAAATATAGCCAACACTTTGGGTTTTATTCGAATCTGGACCCTGATTCCCTTACATAACAAAATAAATTGGGCCAAAATGGTTTCTTCCCCTAGTTAAATCCCAAATAATCAACATACCAAGATAAATTAGTAACCACCCTAGGACATAAATACATTGGTTTGGAATGGGTCCCACCCCCAATTCCATCACATGACTTTAACACACTGGGTCCGAATTCCACCTGCCTTTGGTTTCTCATTATAATAATTTAATAGATCACTATAATAAGTATGAGATATAAATTTCATTCACTCTAAAGCATCACTCAATAGCATATAAATCCCAAATATAGAATCAAAGTTTCCACGGAACATTCCACTCACATAACCTGGCATTACATCCTATCTAGGGTGTCCTATCAATCACACAACCCATTCCCATTACCATAATTACCCTAGGATTTCATCATGATATCCTACTTGTTTTAATCCTATCGAAAGTCAACACAAGATAGGGTACCCACTAAGCCCCCCCTAGGTTACAACAAGGTCCAAACACCTCACATGGGTTCTTTTATCTCACTCCTAAAATTTAAGTTCAAACTCATCACATAAACTCATAACATTTATCATTACATAAAAACTATTCCATTAGGGTTTTGTTAATTGACCTACATCCTAGTCTGTACAATTTGCAAGAAGGGTGACATAACATTCATATCACCTTCACTCTGGCTAGGTTATTCCATAGATACCCAACCTATAATCATATTCACTGCCAATATACTCTTTTCTAATCATATAAACTTGTGAGGGAGTGACACTCACCCAATGTCTTAGTTATCTAGTATAAGGATATAATAAATCATATAGGTATTTACATAATACATGATTTAAGATTATCACCCATACCTATCACATCCCCCACTTGGAGGAGACTAAGGCACTAATCCATGGTTACCTATGTTTCATTAATTAAATTCATACCAATATAGGGTCCATGAATCACATAACACATATTTATGTTTAATACCATAACCATGGGTGAATGAGGTATCAAGATTAGTGTTAAATGGTACATCATGGCCCAAGACACATTCTTTTCACTCATGGTGATTAGGTGAAACAATTTATTTTCAATTCAAGGTGAGTTACAAAAAAGTGGAGAGACTCCATATCACATGCTAGATAACCAAATCAAAGTTCCATGTGACCTTAGGTATTCCTCCCTATATGCCAAAGGTTTCTAACTAAAAATGAGTGACTAAGGGGATACCATGGGGAGACTATACCCTCTTGTACAAACAACCATAAAATATAGCATAAATAACATACAACCATTCATCATAATATCTTAATGAATAAAAATGAAAACTATGGATAATCCAACCAAAAGAATAAAATACACCAAAATCTATAATAGAATGAATTATCCAAAACATTACTTAGGTTAGAAAGACATTAATATGATCTCCCATGGGAATATCATATATTGATCACACCAAAAGTAAATAAAACGAAACCACCACTTAGTCCTGAGTCTGAACCTGTTCCAATAACCTAACTTTGTCCAAGATATCAAGCTCAACCACCCAACTTTGGGTCACTATCCTACCTCTACCTATGATCAAGATATTTTATTAGATACAAAAGTGTTAGGACCACCCCAAGAGGGTGTTATTGAAACTCAATAGGCCACCATAAAAGGTGAACTTAATATAAATTTTATATAAAGTGAATGAAAAACGCAATATTCTTAAAAAAAATTAATAAACAATTATAAACATAATACCAATCATGACCAGAGGTACTATCCAAGTCACTTAGGAGTGACTATACCTACTTTGGCTAGTGTCAAGGTGTCTATAAAAATGTTTTATAATAAAAACATGGGTCACAGTAGTGCTCAATACCATATAATATTTTCAATATCATGGTTTAGAGTGGAACTCCCCGTAGTTACCATCATGTACCACCAATACCCTATGTCAGAATTCTTCCCACTCCCAATTCCATCTAATATAACCATCACACTTGGTCAAATTAGCACCCGACCTCAGTTACCTTATATATCATTAATACATTATGTCAGAATAGAATCCACTTTTGGTTCCCCCCACATATCAACAACACACTAGGTTGGAATGGATCTCAGCCCAATTCCAAAAAATATAATTAATACAATATATTAGAATGAATCATGTGCCCTGGTACCATAACATATCATCAATACACTAGTTAAAAATGGATCCCTAAACCAATTTCATAAGATATAGTCAACACACCTGATCAGATTGGTTCCAGCCCATGGCTCCCGCACATAACATAATAAACTAGGTTGGAATGGTTCTTTCCCTCGGTTCCATCACATATAATCTGTATACCGAGTTGGATTGGCACCCACCCCCAATTTCGTCACATAACATTAATAAACTGAGTCATAATGGAACCCACCCTTAGTTAATAAATATAGAAATTTTATAGATGAACTTAATATGTATGAGATATCAAATTCATTTCATAGTTTATTTATCAAGAAAAAGTATATAAATTCCAAACATATCACCAATGTTTCCAAGGGGCAGGAAACTCTCATAACCCGACATTACTTCTTCTCTAGGGTGGAATATCAAACACACACCCCATTCCCATAACCAAAATCACTCTAAGATTATATCATGTTATCCCCTTATTGTAATCCTCCCCTGATTTAACAAAATATAGGGGTTCCCACTAAGGTCCCATAGGTCACATCAAGGTATGGACACACCATGTGGGTTCTTTTATATATTTTTCAAACTATAAGGTTAAAGCTATCAGGTAAAGGAATATTATTCATCAATAAATAACCATAATCACATTAGGGTTTGGTTAATAGACCAATATCCCTGGATAGAATATTCATAAGAAGGTTACATAATGTTTGTCTCACTTTGAGTCCAGTTAGTTTGCTCTGACATGCCCAACTTAAAACTATAGTCACCACAAAGGAACTCTCATCTAATAATATATTCTTGTAAGGGATTAATACTCACCCCATATCTTGGTTATCTAGTCGAATCCTATAAGGTATTCACAAGGGATTTATATAATCCACTCTTTAAGCTGATCACCCATAAATATCACATCCCATGCTCAGAGGAGACTAAGACACCTAATCCAAGGCACCATAGGTTTTATTCATTGAATTATTTCCCTTATAGGGTTTATATATCACATAATACATATTTATGTTAAATTACATAATCATAAATAGACAATAAATTAATTTTAGGGTTCATGGGTCCTTCATGGCCCAAGACACTTTAGTTCTACTCATGCGGGGTAAGAACAAAATTCATTTTCAATTCAATTTTTATCATGCACAAGTGGAAAGACCACATTTAAAATGTTACATAACATAATGCTTAAAACTCAGGGGGGGGGGTTTAAGGACCACCAACCTCAATAAATGTTATCCCCTTTAAGTGAAGACCGACCACCAATGTTGACCAAGCACAACCAACGATCACCCATCAACACGATGCACTACCTCTATTAATAAAAACACTAATTAATTATAAACCAATTATATTTAATTTATAAATTAAAATAATATTTATTGCATAATTAATACTCATGGAATGATAAAATAATAACTCACTTAGTGATCTACCATCGCCTAATCATATAGAAAAGGGGTTCACACCACCTCTATCATCTATCCAAACCTTTAACACTCAAAATAACCTAAATACCATATTATTTCATCCAATAATTTCACCCAAATCAATGGTTATCCATAGGTGACATAACTTAAGAAAAATTGAACAATACATAGGGAATTTATCCTCTAGAGATCACCAGTAGCCAAGTAGAAAAAAACCCCCATCACATAGGGATGATTCCAACATTATCTAGTGTAATTGTATCTAAATACCTAAACATTTCCATAAAAATCAAAAGTTGGAAGGATAACCAAGAGAAGAGTAGGAATAATGAAGAACATTATGCTAAATGATGATAGTTCCCAAATTTATTTTTCATATATCAAGGGGGTTAAAGGGGATAAGAGTAAGTGGATAGGGACTCAACCTCCCCTTACTCAAACATCCTAAAAAAGAACCACAAAGGGAGGTGTTTAATTTTAATTCCCAAAAGATCATCCTCCCCCAATTTTTAAAAAATGTTAAATATCCCCATTATATCTAGTCCCAAAGCTTTCATGATGTAATGACCCTCAATCAAGGTTTCACTAAGGCATGAACCACTAGGTAGTCACCTAGTGCCTATGAATGACCAACCTCTATGGTGAAACCCTTAGCTTCATAGTGTAACCAACAACCTTGAGTAGTATGATGTTATTATCTCCCAAGGACCCTCCATGGATCAACCCACACTCTATAGTGTGTACCTTTATATGGACTCAACATTTTAATCTTAAATATCCCATAGACAATAGACTCTAACAATTTAATCTTACGTATCCCCAAAATATACTCTTATGTAATACCCTTTATGTCACAACCCTTTATTTGTGGTGTAACACCTTACACACAAGCATTCCCCACAACACAATGCCTAAGATACGATGTGATACATTCAAAACTCCAAAATTTTAATATCATGAAGACAACCCATAGAATGACCTTTTGAATCATAACATAACCTCCTTCATTTATAAAAATTTAATCTCATGAAACATTCTCCTCATCACAATTCCCCCTAGATGTAGAAAGATTTGTCTCATACAGTAGAAATATATACCAAATTCACCCCAAACCTACTATAATACTCACCCAATCACTTGATACAGCTCACATACCTTCTAAAACATTCAAAAACACCTCATAGATATGTTTTATGTCTAAAAATTCAGATCAGAAGAACCAATCCTCAAAATATCCCCTGCTTCAGGACCAAAAATTCAAATTTCACCTAATTTCACCAACCTGTAATGACTTATGACGTTACACATGAGGGGGGTATTTCTATGTGGTTTTTAAAGATGTGGCTGACTATACTCCATTGTACTAAGACAATAGGCATTACACCGTGAATGTGAGGTTTTTTATTTCTATTAAAAATTAATGCATTTGCTCAAATTTTCTCTGGTTTCTTTTGCTTCCCCTTGACCTTTGGTGACTCTTGTGTTTTATTTGATTCCCTAGAACAATCACCATAATTATGTTTATTTCTTTCCTTACATGGGTTCAGATTTAAATCATTTTAGGTAATTATATTTCATTTTCTTATATTATTCTTTTTCACTATATTTTCTTTTTCTCTTTATGTGTTTAGGTAGATTTGGAGGTGTTAGAGTTGGTTCCTTAAAACCAACTGGAATTTTAACATTCTATTACAAGTAAATTAATAAATATTTTATTACATAATTATTTTTCTGATGCATAAAATTAATTTCATGGGAAGTATTTTTTACACATAGCATGAGTAAAATTTACATGAGTCACATGAAATAATGAATGAGTCAGAAGACATAATAATTTCAAGAATATTAGTAAATATAAAATAAAGAATATAATTTCAATATAGACCATAAAAAACAATATTAACATGATATTCCAAGTGAAACAATATTCCATGTTTGTATTGAATTATAGAAATGGATATAATCTAACACAGAAGGTACACATCATGTAGCCTCCTCAGTAAATAGTGTACATAGTTATGTTAAATGTAAACTTAAAAATAATTTAATTTATTTAAAATAATATAGGATGATAATTTTATTATATATCTAGAATTATTTCAATACAGTTTTATGGTAAATAAATAAATAATTTATTATTTAATTAATAAATTAATTCTAGTAAATTTAACTTAATTAGAATGAATTTAAATGAATTCTTGAAATTATAAATGTGTAGTAATTAAATGTTGTGAATGAGAATGAGTTTGACTAGGCTATATATGTATTGGATATATTCATTTAATTTACTTGTTTGTTATATAGTTTAATGTGATATATATTATTAAATTAAATATGATGATTTGAGCAACATCACTACCTAATTTATTTTGTATTCTAATGTATGTCCAAGGTTTATTTAATGTAAACCTAAACCCCTGGTACCTCTGAACCTTTTTGTGAGTAAAACTGTGTAAAGGATGGAGCTCCTAGAAAGATGTGATGGTTGAATACTTGACCTAAGATGAATGTAACCACGTAGATACACTAGAGAATAGAGAAATACTACAACTTGAGACGAGGATGGGATAAAGGTGTTATTTCCCCTAGATATGAGGTTAGTTTATTGTAACTCAATAAACCAATCAGTAGTTAAAATATCACGATCACATCACACATTTTTTTTATTTTTTTAGTGAGTGGTTATTTATATATTTACAAAATTATTATTTTATTTGGATGATTCAATGTGATCACATAAATTAAAAAACAACCTAAGTTAAAATAATATAAAATATTTATGTGTAAATAATTTTATCAAACATGGTTAATTAATTGTTTAAATTCAATATAATATTTACAATCATGTGAGAAATAAAATAAAGAGTATTTATATATAGGTTAAAATAAATACCTTAATCAAAATATTATTTCATTAAACAACTTTAATCACTTGATTTATAATAAAACCATTTTTCAATTTACATGTATAGCTCTCATCAGGGTCCTTTAGATCATAGAGGAGTTCTAATGAAAGTATCAATTGACTTAACCCACATAGATTCAAGATTATTTTCCCCTACAGAACTTAGTGTAACTTGAAGGCAAGATTTTAGGAAATCCATGTTTATGATTTCAAGATTGGGGAGTTCACTCAATAGATTAAGGAGTTATGGGTTAATGATGTTAGAAAGTAAATCCTATCTAAATACCTTTAAATTATTTTATAGGGCCTCTATATAGTTTCTTAAAAGGGGTATATGGATCCTTTCCACTATAATATCTTATCTAATGGATATTATTAATTTAATAGTGAGGGATATTGGGATTTGAAAAAATAGTAGGAGACCAACCAATTCCTTAATTACATAATAATTGGTAATAAATATAAATTATTAATAATATGACTTTATTTATTATAGAAAATGTAAAATTTAACCATATAAATACTATAATAAATATTGTTTAAAGAAAATTTCATCATTGACAAAATACTTCCAAGAGTGGTATAGGAATTTTTTTAATGTTCTATAATCCCCTATTCTTGATTAGACATCTCAAGGAGTGAGTGAGAGTGAGAAGGATTCCTACATGGGACACATGGAGGGTGCTTCAGATGTACATTACATCATGACACCAGCTATATTCAAATAGATGAATATTAAACATAAGGACATAGATTCATACACTATGATGACTCATATATAAGAACTTGATAGGGATAAAGAGATTCTATAGGTAAATGATATTTTCATTACACTGTATAAGTGTGAATTGGAAGACAGATACCTAGATAATGATCGCATACTCAAGATATTGATGTAAATTGATCGCCTAGCTAAGTTAGGATTCCAAATTTATAAGAAATTATCTCTTAATATCATGTTATCATCCTTACCACTAATATTATTCATATTCATTAAGAAGTATAACATTAATAGAATGGAGAAACTACATAGGAATATTTTCACTATGATTTTCTAAGTTGATATTGACTGGTGGGAGTATGGTTACTCACCCCTTATGGTGAAAAAAGTTAGAGAAAAGTTTGAAAAGAATAAGGTAATTTTAAAATCAATGGTGATTTCATATCATCCCTAAAATTTGTAAAAGATTTAGAGGGAGAGAAATTAATAGGAGGATATCTGTCTACATGTAGAAATAAAGGTCACTAGAAGAAGAAGAATAATGAACTGAATAAGAATCAATAAAAATATTTTACTTTATTTATATTCTTCATTTCATGTAATATTTACAATTCTCTTATTTGGTATTAAATACTATAGGCGATTCACATATTTTTATCCAAATAAAAAATAAAAAAAGTTTTAATTTTTTTAAGAAGTAAGGTGAACCCTTAAGTTATGATGAGGGCTTGGCTCATACATCATCCAAATAAGATTATAACTTCATGATTTCATGGTGGATTGATTCTCATAAAACTGTTGGTTTTTATTGAGTGTTACCAAAACCTTTTCCCACTTTCCATTTCCTTCCATTATGAGACATTATTTCATATTTAAAATAAATGTGGTTATGGAGTATTATACTTAAATAATAGTTATACATGAATCATAGATGTCCAATATCAAAAATTAATGATGAATATAAAATATAATACTCAAATAATACCTAGTTGTGGAAATAGAATAATTTGTTAAGTAAAAATAAAAGTAAATTTCTAGGATATACCCAGAAGGATGTTTAGATTCTTAGTTATATTGACATGATTACTTGTAATGTTTTAATACAAATAAAATATTTATAAATTTGTGGTTATAAGGCCATAAATATTTTTTTAATTAGTTAAAAAAGATACATGTGAACTATTTAAAGTTGAAACTAGATTAAAATTCATATAACTATTGTGATTCCTTTAAGATATTTAGTAATGTAAAGTGGATGATATAAACTGACTCAACAGGGGCCCTCCCAAGATAATGTTAAGCCAAGAGTTTCACATCAATCCTACCTTCAATAAGTTAGGATACGATAACTATCATAGAGTAGGAATATCTCACAATATGGGAGGCCTTAGCCTCTATCTACCTATGAAAAATACATATTTCAATTTTAATAAGATACCATTAATGATAGTATGATATACATAAATAATCAATTGAACTGTAAAAAATACATAAATGAGTTAACTACTAATATCCATATGGACAACCAGTATGTAAGACATAAACTATAAAGGGGAAAAATAAATACCCAATATCCTGAAAGGTTATCTGATGTGATCAATAGATATGAAGAGTTATTGGCTGTATACTTATTCCAAAACAAACATAATACACTTTTATTAGCTCTTGGTACTGCTATGCTTCACCTAAACCACATCCCCCAAGGTATCAAGGTGTCAACTCTAAACAATCCACATCAACTTCACATCCAAAAGACCATCTCCGACCTATGATACATCTTCACAGGAATGGAAAGTTGTTCCCAATACCCATTCATGGGTTGGTATAAACATACTCAGTAGGATACCCTAAAATTTCAAAGTAACCACAAAGAAGCAAGATGGATCAAATCTTGGTATGGGACGCGTTTAGGAGGAAGACAATGAAGGAAAATGGAACTCCAAGTGAGCTCAACGTCCTATAACTGAAGAGTAAATAGTCAAATATAAGAAGAATAATTTGGATATGCTCGTCACTTAAAGCCTCCTGGACATCAAGGAGTCTCAATCGTCACAATTCCAATTCTCAAAATCCAACTTGCATGATCACATAGAGGTTCTCAGATGTCAAAAAAGAGATGGACCTTGAATTCAATAGCCATCTATGTACCGCATATAAAAGTTACCCAATAGGGGTGCTAATTAATCACAATACCTATATAATTATACATTACATTGGATTATAAAATCCATGTCACTACTAGAAACCAAGAAGGGGAGCTTTCTCAACCATAAATAATTCTCACTAGATGATTGAACACCAAATACTCTTGTCTAAACATATCTTAACATGTTTTCAGTCAATAATCTAATATCACCCATGCCATGAAACCCTTATAACCTTTCTATACCTATAATGGAGGATCCCATGTTCTTTATGTAGAGACCCGAAGCTTATCGTACATGGACATTACATTACTTTTGCGGAATACTTAGTACATAACAAAAACACACACACAAGGATCGTAATAGTTTAGTGTCTTTGGAAACTCGGAACGTATTCTTCTAATCGTGGTGAAAGTTCTTCAATATCTCCCATAAAGGTCATCCCTTTTTTTTTACCTAAAACCTTTCTTTATATCCTGGGGAAAAGAAAACATAAAAGGGTGAGCTCAAATGCTCAGTAAGGGTAAACAAAAGAAATATCAATCACAACATATACATAAGAACATAGCTTTTGGAAATCTTAACCTGCAAAAGAGATCATAATTTCATAACATGGGATAAATCATAGTAGTGAAAATGAAACCATAACTTAAAACATTACTCATTGTGGCATAAACACATAATCATAGAGAATCATTTCTTGTTAGTCAAGACTCATTGCCAAGACTATCTTAGTGGACAAAGTCCCTTTCTGAATCGAGTAATCCTCGTTTCAGTCCTGTTTCACTGAACCGGTATAACCTACCATTCCAGCCATGTCTATCTCATGAGATATAAAATCTTTACCCAATGCATTGGAGGGAGATATAGGTCCCACCCATCTTATAATGAATCCTTTCTTATGTGTGCCACATAATCATAAAACATACATCATCGCATAACACATGTAACAAAAATGGGATTCTTGAAACATCATGACATCATAAATCAATTCATATAAGATAAAGGAATTCATAAACATAATTCCATCACAACATAGTCAAATCAATGTAAAAATATGGATAGAAACAGAACCCTTTATTATCTTAGATGGAAAATAATTTTGATAAAACACTTGAATTGAATAATTGAGGAAAATATCCTTTCTTCTTCAAAATCAATTTCTTTTCACAAAACATCATGAAATTTTAAAAGAAAGAGATTTTATTGAAAATAGTCATGAAATATTTTAGAGGAAGCTTCATGAAAATAAGGATTTATAAAACAGTAGAAATCCGTTCGTGCCGTATAAGTTAAAAAAAACATTCTTCGTACTTTTGTCGGAAAAGTCAAAAAGTACCTCGTACGAAAAACGACAAAAGATTCCTTTCATACGTATTACTAAAAACTCACCGAAGGGTAAAAATGGATTTAAACAATTGTAGGTGGATGGATATAATATTACATATTGATGAAACATGGATGTGGATGATAAAATACACCCCAGTGAATACTTACGAATAAACAATCTCGGATAAAAATGAGATTGTGATATTTCCCTTACCTTAGGTCCGACTTGCTTTGTAAGTGTCCGAACCTCCTGTATAATGATTTAAATCATGTTATTGACTTATTACAGAATCATATTCATTGTTATGATACCATATATGGTTCACTTATGACATTATATTACCCGTTCTTTTGTAAATTCCATGTTAAAGAAGCGTTTTGGGTAAAATCGTTTCATTTATCGTAGGTGTTTTGACTTGTTGTTCTTGACATCATTATTACTTATATCATGATTTAATTACTTCCAGAATATAAAATATGATTTATATATCATATATATTCAGTATATATATATATATAATAGGTAGATAAATAAAATGAAAAACACCGTTCATGGAGACGGTAGTCCGTACGTACGCATGAACGCTGTTTTCCTTTCCTTATTGTCTTGAAATGGAAGTAAGTAGATGACATACATATGTATATATATACATAAATCCAGTAGCTTTATAATGTCATATATTTCATTTTTATTTCTTATATATACATTATAATCATTCTTAAATGGTTAACATGGAGAATGAATCTCATCGCGTCGTGGAGACGGTATTCCGTACGTACGCACGAGCGATGATATCATTTCTATAAATATTGAATTGAATTGGAGTGTATTATACAATATATCAGAATCAATATGATGTTTTAATAACTATGTATAGTTATTCTTTACACCATTATACCCATCCATGTAAGGTGGTGGTGGAAAATAGATTACACCACGGCGTGGAGACGGTATTCCGTACGTACGCACGCGCGGTGATTTCTTTTTCCGTAGGATGGATAGATGGTGAAATAGGGTTGTTTCATACTTATAATAACATATCAGTATATGAGTGATACTAATGTTATTACTTCATAATGAAACAACCTAAGAAGAATAAGTGGAAGAAGAAATAAAGATGAAAGAATTGGTAACGGTAATTACCTCTTCTTTGAAGTGCCTCTTTGAGACCTCCTCTTAGGGCACTAGAATTGGTATTTGAGGAAGACAAGAACCTCTAGGATGTTGCTAGGGAAGTGGAGAAGGAATTTTGGCAGGGGTTGTCCGAGCTTGAGTGCTCAAATTGGTGTGAGGAGGAGGGGGAGGAGGTGTCCTTTTATAGGGGAGGAGAGGGGCACCTTAGGAATATCTCAAAATATTATTTTATATTAAAGTCAAAATCGGTTTATAATGGTTCCAAAGGGTCTTATTTCGAAGCTAAAGTGGGGATGGGTCGAAATCCTATCAACCAATAGAATTTAGACAAGTTTAGGATATTATTTTAACCTTATCAATTAGATTTAACTCTAAGTTAAATAATTTAACTTTTATCATGCCTTTTTGTTTTCTTTCACTATATGGTTAATACACTTACTATAACATGCCAAACGAACCCCAAATTGTTTATTATTAATATATATATATCCTTATCTAGGTCATTTGGCCGAACCTTAGATTTTTAGGAATACAATAACAATTAATAATATAATATTTGATTTAAAAACTATTTTGTGTCAATTTTGACACTATTTGATATATGATTTTTGTGAAAGTCATAACAGAATTAAATGTTCAAACCAAGTTGATTAAATCAACATTAATATATCATAGTAACCTAGAATATTAGTGGAATTCATAAAAAATCTCAAATTACATTTATTTTGGTGTTTATAACATCAATTATGTCAATATTTCATTAATAAGATAATTACTGCATCATCGTTGTGTCATAAATAAATTAAATTATTTTATGTCTAAAAATTACAAATAAAATACCATCATGTAGGAAATCTTTTTATATTTCTAAGGAATATTTACAATCGAATTTATCTTATGTATAACCCCATATGAAAAATGATTTACTTATTAAACTTTGATTTTAACTATTTTAACCTTTCTTTAAATAAATTAATAATAAATGTCCTAATCTAATCCAAGTGGGCCTAAATGGTCATATTTTATTCCTAAGTTTGTTTTTGGTCGAATTACACTTGTCCAATAGAATTAGGACATGTGTTAGGGTAATATTAATATCATATTTACCCTTAGTTACCCTATTTACTATTAACCGTGGTAAAAAAAGTAAAAAGTTACTATTCACCAAAAAATTATTTTCATCTCATTGAACCACATTTTAGTCCTTGATATTAACCGTGTCTCTCGGATTTTCGAAATTCCATTCACAGAAGTGGTAAAATTAAGTTTTATGCAAAATTCAGTTTTTAACCTACCACTTAGTAGTTTCACTATTCATCAAAAATTGATGTTTTTCATAACAATGCCAAAATTTCATCCCAAGCTATATTTCATATTCCGAATTTAAAAATGAAGTCTATTTTACCAAATTCATAACATAAAAGTTGCATTAATTAATTTTATAATTAAATCCCGCTGTTAAAACAAATAGCGTGTTTTTAAGAAACAATATCTATCAAAAGATTGACACTTGTTTATGTCTAGTTTAAATGTGAAATTACATACAAGGACCAACATTGTATTAAATTGTTAAAATATATTCTAAATATACTTTAAAACCACTCAAATTAATGATTTATCACTATTAATTATTTCGATTAAAAAAGTTGTTTTTAATTATAATTTAGTAATTTTCACTATTCATCAGAATATGAAAGTTATCCGAAATGTACCAAAATTTCACCTTAGGCTAAATTCGATACTCCGAATCCAAAAATGAAGTTCATTTTGAAAAATAAGATTTACAGAATTTTAAAAAGTTGTTATTACTATTCATACCGGCTAGTTTTAATAATATTTTAATAGCATATCGTTGTTTAGTGAAACTCGGTATTGCGTATTACACACGCTATAGAGGAAGGTCGCGTTTGCGTGTAATGCAAGGCAAGTCAAGGATGCGTGTTGTGCAAGCTCCTTTTGGTATAGCGTACAACACAAGACTTTAATAAAATTAAAAAGAATATTTTTTTATAAAATCTTGGGCTGTTACACTTTAGGGGGGATACAGACTCTGGTAGAGGATCCCACACTCAATATAAGGTCTTTATAAAGGTAGGATATCGACTCCACAAATAGCGGATCACATGAACCATATAGGGGATATTAATCCTATTTAATTCATAAGTAGTGGATCCCATGCTAAGAGAAAACACAGATAAAACTTATGGGATGCTAACCCTCGCCCATGGATGGTAAGAGGAAACAATGCTTGGACATAACATTATTTTCAGGGAGGATTTTTATTTTCTAATAATGATCGGAATTCAATCCTAATCTCTGTAACACTGGTGCAGTTGATCAAGATCTCTTCACCACAAAATTCTCTTCAAGAGTCTTCGGAATGGTCGTCATCATGTTCTATAAAAAAAACACTCTGAATAGATTCTTTTCCATTGGAATGATGGATGAATACATTTATGAGTTCAAGTATGTATCATTGAGAATACCAAACATAACAGAATGATGGTATGAGAGCCTGTTTATTATTTTTTTATGAATTGGAGTCTATAGTTCCATTATAACTCAAGATCCACAAAATAAGGCTCTTTGGTTGAATTTAATGATGATATTAAAGGGGGAATTGATTGTACATGGGGTTATCAAACAACTAGAACCTAGAGGAAGAGTAGACCGATGGAAGGACAATACGGTAATTATAGAGTGAATATCGCAAAACCATATTTTCCATAAAATGGAAACATCTGGGAGTCTAAAGTCAAACCTATGAAAAAGTGGAAGAGAGTAATAAATTTAACTAGTTAAGAATATAAAGAAAGGGGGGTTAAGGTTTTTTTTACACTTGTGTGGAGAGGTTCCAACCAAGACATATGTTTTCTAGAAAACAAGTTTAAATTGATGATTTGGGAATTTGTTGATCCAAGTATGGAAATTGATGTAGAGGTAGATATTGCAGAATCAAAAATGGGATTGTCTAAAATTACTGGATATGGGACTTGGGAAATGGAATTTTAAGGAATGAATTCTTATGTAAAAGAGAAAAAACCAATTAAGGGTGATAAATCACTAATTTTGGAAGGAATTATATAAGGGGTTCTATTGCTAATCCTCATCGATGGTGGGGATAGTCAAAATTTCATTTCAAAACAACTACTGATGTACTTATATGAACATGTTTTGGACACCAAAACCGTCAATATTCATTAGGGTGATGTCCATAGGGTAGAATCTAGAGATATTTGAAATCCCTTGAGTGTATAATTGGGAGAGTATAAATTTGATGTCGATGCTTATATCTTTGATACTACCTGAACTTGATGTATTCTATTCATTACCTGGTTGGAGAATTTTGGGTACATCAATACACATTACAGGGACATGAAAATGATACTTTTATGGCGTGGGAAGAATTTCACTCTAATAGGAATCTAACCATCCCCATAAGGAACTATTAGGGCTTTGAAATAGATTCTAGGTGGACTTAAGTTTTTGGTGTACATGTTTTGGTGGTACGAATCAGAGGAACACAAATAGAAAGAAAACGCATTAAATTCATTTTAGTTGGGTCAACTCCAAGATATTTTGAATAATCATGGAGAAATATGTGACTCTACCAGTGTTCTTCCTATGAATAATGAATATGAAAATTTAATTAGGTTAAGGGATTTGGCTGATCTAGTATATATTCGACCGTACAAACACACATACCACCTGAAAAATGAAATTGAGAAGCATGTTTTGGAGATACTTAAATTGGGGTTTTTTGGATCGAGTACCAACCCATATTCTAATCCAATAATTTTGGTAAAGAAGAAAGATGATGTGTGGAAATTTTTTGTCGATTAATGGGCTTTAAATTGACTGAAAATACTAGAAAAGTATCCAATATGTGTCATTGAAGAGTTAATGGATGAGTTCTTTAGAGAAACATAATTTACTAAAATTGACTTGAAATCTAGATTTCACCACGTGAGGATATAAGAAGAGGATATAGAGAAAACTGCCTTCAAGATTCTTGTAGGTAACTGTGAATATATTGTTATTCCCTTTGGGTTAACAAACACACATGTTACTTTCCAAGTGGAAATGGACTCAGTATTTTAGTCTATGATACAGATAATAGTGTTTGTATTTTTTGATGATATTTTTATTTACAACATGAACTGGGAGAAACATTTAAAGGATCTGCATCAGTTTCTACATACCACAGAGAAAAAACCATAAAAGTGTGCTTTTGGGAGGAATTAAGTGGAGTATTTTTAGCACATAATTATAGAAGAATGTTTTTTCATGTGTCCTAAGAAACCATAGTCTATCCAAATGTAGCATAAACCATGGAATTATCATAAGGTCGGGGTTTTTTAGTCTTAACTAAATACTATATAAATCTCACCAAATATTACAAAAATATTTTTAGGCCTCTTTCCATGATTACTAATAACGAAGGATTTTCATGGACATGAGTAGCTATACATTAATTCGAACATCTTAAGTAGAATATGACCACTTCTCCCTTCCCTAGATTCTTAATTTCTCAAAGGATTTTTTTGTAGGATGTGATGCATCAAGGGATAGTATTAGGGAAATTTTGATGAAGGAGGGGTGTACTATTGATAATTTATCAAGGCCTTATCTATGATAAATCTGAAAAAGTCATTGCATGATAAGGAACTCATGGCCTTAGTTTTATCTATTCAGCATTAGAGGTGGTATCTTATGGGGTGTGTATTTATAGTCTACACAGATCACCAGAGTCTCAAACATTTATTGAGTTAAATTTTAGTGTATATGAGTCAATAGTTTTTCCTAAAAAATTATTGGATTATGATTTTTAGGTCATCTATAAACCTAGATTGTTGAACAATATAGTATATAGATTATCAAGGAATTTTAGGGAGAAGGAATGTCTTCATTTTTTCATTTTGAACCCTAATTGGATGGATTTAAAAATAGTTAAAAATGAATTTTGGAAACATACTAATCTATAAAAGATTATATAGATGATACAGGAAAATGACACTACCAAAACGAGGTATTTTTCTCATGAGGACCTCTTATTTTATAAAATCATTCTAGTTTTATCTAAAAATTCAGAACTGATACCAAAATTGATTCATCACTATAATTACTCTCCCATAAGAGGGAATTAAGGATTCCTAAAAACATAAAAATTCCTGGAAAATAGAGTATACTGGAAGGAAATTACCTGAGATGTACAAAACTTTATCTGATCATGTGAGGTGTGTCAATGAAACAAATATGAGGCCATAAATCCATCTAGGTTATTATATACATTACCTATTATGGACTTACTATAGGAGGGGGGTTTTATGGAATTTATTATAGGTTTTCTTAAGTCACAAGGTAAATACATTATTCTAGTTTTAGTTTACAGGTTGAGAAAATATTGTCATTTTATTTTACATAGTCATCCAAATAATTCTAACTCAGTTGAAGAAGTTTTTATGTGGTAAATAGTGAAACTATAAGGTATTCTCAACACCATTTTAAGTTATAGAGACACTCTCTTTACAAGTCTTTTCTAGAAAAATATCTTCAAGTTTAAAACAACCATGCTGAAAATGAACTTGTCTTAGAATTCGTGGGGTGATGGATAGATTAAAGTGGTAAACCTTTTTTTAGAGACCTATATTAGGTGTTTCTCTTCCAACTATTCCAAGCACCAGGAAACCTAGCTACCTTGGGTAGAGTACCGCTATAATACCTCTTATCATAATTATATTGGGTAGTGTCTATTTAAAATTACATATGGGTGGAAACCACCACACATTTTACATTATATCAAAGGGGATGAATTGGTAGAAGTAGTGGATGAATATTTTCTTGAATGGGATGAGGATATCACACAATTATGGGTAAATTTTCACTGTGAAAAATAAATAATGGTGAGAAATTATAACCAAAATTAGAGAAAACTAACATTCAAGGAATGATATTATGTTTGGGTTAAATTTCACTTGAATAAACCTGGGGAATGATTTAAGATCAACCCTAAGTTAGATACATGGTATTATGTATCCTTTTTCGTCCTGGGGAGCATAGGTCTAGTTGCTTACAGAATCAGACTTCCTTTTAACAGTAGACTCCACTCGGTTTTTCACATTTCCCAACTCAAAGATACAGTTGGATAACAAAATGAAATAGAGCATTTACCTATAGATTTTCTTTTCTAAACTCATATATCCTATTAAAATTTTACTTTATAAAACTTAGGGGAAGCATCTTATGTGGTTAGTACAGTGCCATGGGTGAACTGTTTATGATGTGACCTAGGTGGAATCATAAAAGATTAAAGTTCATCTTCAAAAGATTCACCTTGTGGAAAAGGTAAAAATTCAAGGGGATAAAAATGATCGGGAGGCTAGGCCTCAGGTATGTTTTACCTATTAGAGGAAGGGAAAGGTGATTCATAGGGAAAGAGTTGAGGGTGTACTTAACTACTAGGGGTAGACTTGTAATTTTATCTCTTTTATTTTGTTATATGAGGGATTTATTATAGAGAGAGGGGGTAAAAAATTTGCAGGGAAAATTTTCTTACATACCAAGGCCTGTAGAGGAGATCTTCCCACAAGAGAGTATGGAAGTGTGGTTGTTCCACTTTACCTGGTTTGATACTTATAGTTTGGTATTGTTTCCTCTTAGTTTACAAAATTCATTCTTCTTCTAGAATTTTCCCATTATTATTGGTGATGGAATATAAGAATAGACCCCAGATAAGGGGTAAGTCATATTACAAATGAATTACCAATTTTGGAACTACAAATAAATAAATAATGTTAACACTTCTTCTTCCTTTAGGAATCTCATTTCAAATCACAAACCTATTATTACTGAAATTGTTGAACATATTTTTAGGTTTGAAAAATATAATATTTTTTTGGGGTGGTATTTTTATTAGTGTATGGAACATAACATCCAAACAAAATAGGTGGAAACCTTATGGGTTATTAAGAGGAAGAATATACAAGCTTCCTTATTCCAAACTGGTCAACAGTTCTTCACCCACAGAATTCATTTGAATGAATCCATTTGAAACACCCCTATATTTTATGAGATAGATTATTTTAATGTCTTTGATAACTTTTGGTGTATTCTAACCAATATTATCTAGCGCTATATGCAACACCATATTATCTTGCATTATATGCAACACTATTATTGGCTTATGTTGCACACAATTTCAAGTTCCTTTGATAGAATTCATTTCACGAAACACTCAGTATAGATTTTTTACAATGTATAAATGAAATAAGTTTGGATTATGTTATACACACCACCAAATTAATCTTTCACTATATGAAACACTAACTTGTATTGAGTTACATGCAAGAGAGACTTTGCTCGATAGCTTGCACTGTATGTAATACCGAGTTTCTCTAAACAACGATATATTATTAAAATATTATTTAACTTGCTATTATAAATAGTAATAACCAAATTTTTAATATTATATAACATTATCATTCATATTACACATTTTTAATATCATGATGTGAGATAAAAATCAATTTTTTTGAATAAAAGAAGTACTTTTCAAAAAATGCAGTTTTATCAGCTTTTGATGGCTCACCCATTTTAAATATAGTTTTAGACACTTTTATAAGTTAAATTTGACAAAATAAACTTCTTATTTGGATGAAGGACAATAAAATTTACTATTTTTTAATTTTTGGTATTTTTATAATAAAAATAATATTTTAACGAATAGTAAAAAATTCTGCATTTTAACTCGAAACTACCTTTTTATCTAATTTATTTATATAGTTAGATTATATTTTTAATTGGTTTTAATGTTTAATTAGATTATATTTTAATAATTTAATCATATTTTGTTCATTGGAAGTAATTTAACTTTTAAATTGGACATAAACACATGTAAATCTTTTGATAGTTATTACTTGTTAAAAACCCATTTTTGGATTTGACGATGGGAATTAATTTTAAATTAATTGCTGAAACTTATGGGTTTTGAATTTTGAAAAATTTATTCCATATTTAGAATCATAAGGTTCAAATTTTATAAATATGTATCTTTTATTTTTAGACATTATGAATAGTAACTTCAGTAATTATTTTATTTACCATGGTTAAAAGGGTAAATCTAGTGAATAAGGGTAAAAAAACAATATTATAATAATATTAAACTACCCTAACATATGTACTAATACTATTGGATGAGATATTTCCGACCATTTTCATCCTTGGGTCTTGGGACCCCATGGATTCACTTGGATGTGAAAATTACATTTTATAAGAGTTAATTTAAAGTAAAGATAATTATAACCTAAACATATATCTTTAACTAAATCGATTTAAATATAGGGTTATATAACTGATTTATATTTATATATATAGTAATTATAAATATAAAAATATTAACTAAATCATGGTATTTTATTTATAATTTTTATACATTATATAAATATATTAAGTTTTGACACAATTATGATGTAGTGATTACCTCATTAATAAAAGATTCAAATAAATGAATTTATTAATATTAAAATAAATTTAATTTAAAATTTTTGATTCCATCCATGAATTTTATGGATTAAATTGAAATATTATTGATTAGTTAATGTCTTTGGTTGAAGGAAACTGGTTGTTATGAATTTTTTTTTAAAAAAAAGTCAAGTATGAATAGTGTCCAAAATTGACATAATCCATAACTTAAAACATAAAATAGTTAATTAAATGATATTAAATTCTTAAAAATATACGATTCATAATAATGGTTAATATAAGTCCAAATATATCATAAATAATTTTTTTTGGGTCATTTTACATGATATGGTAATTACATTAACTCATAATGTGTAAATAACATGATATCACGGTAAGATTAAAAAGGGTAAAATAAGGGTTAAACAAACAAGATAAGGATAAAAAAAATATTCAATACTTGTCCAAAAATTATTGGATGATAGGTATTCGAGCCAAAATAATATTATCTTCAAATTAAATAAGTTTTTAACTATTTTTAATTCAAATTGAATTTATAATAAAGTGATATTTTGAGAGTTTCCTAAAGTGCCCCCTACTCTCTTATAAAGGGTAACTTACTCCCTCTCCTCTTCACTACATTTTTATTCTTAAATCATGGCCAAAACCTACCCATTTCTCTTCTAAACTTCCATAGTTACATTCTAGAGGTTCTTGTATTCTCAAAATACCAACTCTAGTGCCCTTAGAAGAAAATTTGAAGCAGGCACGTCGAGGAAGAGAAAATCTCTTCTATCAATTCTTTAAAATTTCTTTCTTTTTATACTTCCACTTATTTAGTTGTTTCCTTATAAATTAATAATATAATTATCACTCATATACTGATATTTTATTATAAATATTAAATAACCTTATTTCACCATCTATCCATCCTATGAAAAATGAAATCACTGTGCGTACGTACGTATGACTTACCATCTCCACGTCGTGATGTAATATATTTTTCCCCACCACATTACATGGATGGGTATAGTGGTGGAAATAATAACTATATATGATTATTATAACATGATACTAATTTTGATATATTATACACCATCCAATTCAATACCATTCAACAATTATGGGAATGATATCATTGCTCATGCATACGTACGGCTTACCGTCTCCATGACGCGATGAGATTCATTATCCATGTTAACAATTCAAGAATTATTATAAATTATATATAATAAATAATAATGAAATATATTACATAATAATGATACTATAATTATATAAATATATAGATGTCGTTTACTATTCAATTCAATAAGGAAACGAAAACAGTGTTCATGTGTATGTACGACCTACCATCTCCAAGAACGGTGTATTCCATTTCATTTATCTATATATTATAGATATATATATACTAAGTATATATGATATATATATAGATTTTTAAATTCTTTAATTAAGTAAATTTTGATATAAGTAATAATGTCAAGAATAATAATTAATAACACGTATGATAAATAAAATGATTATTACCCAAAACATTGCTTTAACATGGAACTGACAAATGAATTGGTAATATAATGTCGTAAGTGAATCAAATATGATATCATGAATATTATTATGGTTCTTTTATAAGTTAATAATATGTTTCAACCCACTATACAATTTTTTCAGACACATATGGAAGAAATCAGACCTAAGGTAAGGGATAACTATGCAATCTAATTTTTATCCGAGATTGTTTATATGTAAGTATTTACTAGGGATATATTTATCATCCATGTCCATGTTTTCTAAAAAACTGCATAAAATGTTCATTATTCTACTATTAATTTTTAATGTCATTTTTACCCATTTTTGACTTTTACTACATGGTATGGAAGGAATCTTTCTTTTGTTTACCAAACAAGGTAATTTTTGACTTTTCCAGAAAAAGTATGAGGAGAAATTTTTTTTTTTACTTTTAGGGCATGAATGGATTTTTACTATTTCATGATTCCTTCTTTCCATGAAACATCCTCTACACTATTTCAAGTTTATTTTCATATAAATTATTTTCTTATAAAATTGCATGGAATTTTGAGAAAAGAAAATGTTTTTGAAGAAGAAAGGATTTTTTTCTCAATAACTATGTTTAAGTGTTTTATCAAAATTATTTTCCATATAATAAGACGCTCATAAATAGGGTTATGTTCCTATACCTATTATTACTGTGATTTGATTTTGTTAATTATGAAATTATCTTTTTATGGATATTGATATTTAAGAAACCTATTTTATTTATTGGGTTATGCTATGGTAAATGATTTATGTTTTGTGGAACATGTAGGAATGATTTAATTATGATATCGGTGGGACCTATATCTCCCTCCAATGAATTGGGTAAAGATATATATCTCATGAGATAGACATGAATAGAAAAACAAGTAAATCTAGTTCAGTAATGTAGGGTTAGAATGGAAAGTAAATTCGGTTCAGTAATACATGGATGGAATGGCAAGTAAACCCGGTTCAGTAATGGACTATGTCCACTATAATAGTCTTGGAAGTAATGACTTGGCTACTATGAAAACCATATTATGTGCTTATTAGTTTTCCACAATTACATGTTTTATACCAATGTTATTCTATCATGGTTAATGTTCCTTTATGATCCATGTCTTTCATACTTCCAAGATTTATTTCATAACTCAAGATTTTTATGTTCATGTTTTTACGTTCAAATGTTTATGGTTTGATTTATGTTCTCTATGTTCACCCTTGCTGAGCATTTAATCTCGCCCTTTCTATGTTTTCTTTTCCCTGGGATATAAAGAAAGGTTTTAGGTAGGAAAACAAAAAGGGAAAGATCTTTATGGGAGATATTGAAGATCTTTCACAAAGTTATAAGATTATGTTATGAGTTTCCAAAGACACTAAACCAATACAATCTTTGGGAATATATTTGTGTAATGTATTAATTATTACCCAAAAAGAATGTAATTTCCATTTACGTCAAACTTGGGTTTCTACAATTGGTATCAGAGCAACGGTTTAGTCAACCTTTTCAAAATAGGATGAAAAAACTTTAGTGATATCCCTAGAGATATTTCAAGGATATGTCTAGGGATTTCCTAAGGATAACTAAAGTATACGTTACAAACCTATGTTTTTGTGATAATCATGACTAACCTAGGGTTAAACTGAATATATCATAGATTGAAATATTATAAGTGATTTACCTTACTTCTTTGTTTTTAATCTCTAATATATATTTCTCACACTTTGCTTTTTGATCATAGTCAATAGCCATAACTACATAGAACATAGTTTACCAATGAATGTTTAATATGTGGAAATTATAGGAATTATGATGATATATTTCCTAAGTGGAAATATCATGAATAGAATCATGATGATGGTATGAGTATTGGTCATACTAATGAGGATAAATATATTGTAAATGATATGTGAAAGGTATGTGATGTTCTTCTAGTCTTTTTTACATTGAACCTAAGAAGATTAAGGTTGATAAATGAAAATACATGATTCAATTTTAAGAAATATGATGATTATGGATTATGATTAATGGTTTAATAATAAATTTGGATGTTTGAGGTGTATATGTTTCTTAATTCAAATATTTTTTAATATAAATCATGAAATATATAAGTGTTTTTAGTATAAGAATTGGAAGGGATTTGATGAATAGTTATAAAGATCCAAAAGGTGATTTAAGGGTAAGTAGATATACTTGTTGAACACATGATTAAGGTAAGGATAAACCTTAATATGTCTCTTCTATTAAGATAATGAGGTTTGTATAAAGATATATTGGATTTCAAAAAGTAAATTGGATGATTCTAGTTTCTTGAAATCTAATTATGGAGTTATTGAAAAAAGGGTTATGATATCATGGATGAAGTATACATATTTTTGGGACATAAGTAATATATCCAATAAGTTTTGTAATAAGGAAACATGCATGTTTTCAATAAGTATATCTAATAATTCTGGTTGTTAATGTGACTAAAGAGAATACATGATTAAGTTATTCACTTGTTTGAAATGTGACAACCAAGAACGAACTTATGAGATATGGGAGATAAATGTTATGTAGATTTATTTCACCTCTATATAAGTTTTATATTTTTGAAAGGATTGTAATTTTATCCATTTATAGATTGTATAAGTTATATTCTGGTTGAAGTTTCTTAGATTAATGTATTATCTCACTATAGAAGGACTTATACATATTTGATTTCCTATGATGACCTTTATGTTGAGACAGATGGAATGACCTATCATTCTATCTCATTATCTTGTAACACTTAAAGAATGAAAAATTTGACCTAATTTCTTTAAATAAGAGATGAATTGGAAATTGTTTAAGGCACAAAAAACAATGATATTGTACCAAAATCAAGTGAGTATTTATTTTTATAAAAAATTCTTCAACTTTAGGGAAAGGATCTTGAAAACAAAAAAAGTTATCCTAGTACCCTCTTATATGATGAATAATATGGTCCCTTAAATCATCATATATTTATGGATTTCTAGTAGTTAAATTTATCTAAACCTTATTCTCTATCACTATCCATCAGAACTTGATGGTTATATTTCTCTTCTATATCCATGTTTTAACTTAACACCTATGTTCTCCTATATGGAAACCCAGTGATGAGTTACTTTGGGTAACAGTTATGTTTCTAAATCTCCTTTTCAAAAAAATTCTTAGTATCCCTTTTATTGATGTGGGTCCCCATGAAAGAAACTTTCAAGTAAAAAACCATTTATAACCCTAACGAATTTCAAGGGCGAAATTCATTTTAAGGGGGTAGAATGTAATACCCCAAGATTTTATGATATAGATTATTTTAAATTTATTTGATGAATTTTGTTATATGCTACACCAAAATTAGATTTCTCTATATGCAACACCATATTATCTTGCAGTATATGCAACACTATTCTTGGCTTGTGTTGCACACAATTTCAAGTTCGTTTGATAGATTTCATTTCATGCAACACTGAGTGGAAATATTGTTCAATGTATAAATGAACTATGTTTGGATTATGATATATGAAACACCAATTTAAACTTTCACTACACACAACACTGAAATGGCTTGCGTTACACACAAGAGTGACCTTCCTCGATAACTTTCATTGTATGCAATACTGAGTTTCACTAAACAATGATATATTATTCAAATTTTATATAACTATCCATTATGAATAGTATTAACCACATTTTAAATTTTATATAACATTATCATTCATCTTACACATTTTATAGTACATGATGTGAGAACAAAATCAATTTTTCGGATAAAAGACGTATTTTTCAAAAAATGCAGTTTTACAACCTTTTGATGACGCATCCATTTTAAATCTAGTTTTTGACACTTTTATAAGTTAAATTTGATAAAAATTAACCTCTTAAGAATAGGGATATAGAAATTTAATTTTTTTTTTAAATTTTGGTATTTTTCTAATAAAATTAAAAAAATTATGAATAGTGTAAAATAGTGCATTTTAACTCAAAACTGCATTTTTATCTAATTTATTTATATAGTTATATTATCTTTTTAATTGATTTTAAAGCATAATTGGATTATATTTTTATCATTTAATCCAATTTTGGTCATTTTAAGTAATTTAAATTTTAAATTGGAACTAAAAACATGTCAATCTTTTGATAATTATTACTTCTTAAAACCCTGTTTTTGGTTTTGACAACATGAATTAATTTTAAATTAATTATAGAAAATTATATGTTTTGAATTTGGAAAAATGGATTCCATATTTGGAATCAGAATTTTTGAATTGTGTAAATAGGTACCTTTTATTTTTAGACATTATGAATAGTAACTTCAGTAATTATTTTATTTACCTTGGTTAAAAGGGTTAATTTGGTAAATAAGGGTAAAAAAATAATAATATAGTAATATTAAACTACCCTAACACATTTACTAATCCTATTGGATGAGATATTTCTAACCATGTTCGTCCTTGGGTCTATTTTGGGGCCCCATGGATTCACTTGGACGTGAAAATGACATTTTATAAGATTTAATTTAAAGTAATGATAATTATAACCAAAACATATATCTTTTACTAAATCGATATAAATATAGGGTTATATAAATGATATATATTTCTATATATAGTCATTATAAATCTAAAAATATTTCCAACATCATGGAATTTTATTTATAACTTTTAGACATTAGATAAATATATTTATTTATGACACAATTATGATGTTCTGATTACCTCATTAATGAAATATTCAAATAAATGAATTTATAAATATTAAAATAAATTTAATTTGAACATTTTTATTTCATCCAAGAATTTTTTGGATTGCATTGACATATTAGGGATGAGTTAATGCATTTGGTTCGAAGGAATAAGGTTGTTATGATTTTTTCTAAAAAAAATCAAGAATGAATAGTGTCCAAAATTAACATAATCCAAACTTAAAACATTAAATAGTTTATTAAATGATATTAAATTACTAAAAATATAAGATTAGTAAAAATAGTTAATATAAGTCCAAATATGTCATAAATAACTTTTTGTGGGTCGTTTTACATGATATGGTAATTGCCTTAACCCACAATGTGTAAATAACATGATATCACGGTAAGATTAAAAAGGGTAAAATAAGGGTTAAACAAAAAAGATAAGGATAAAAAAAATATTCAAAAGTTGTATAAAAATTATTGTATGATGGGTATTAGAACCAAAATCATATTATTTATAATTATAAAAGTTTTGGACTATTTTTAATCAAAATTGAATTTATAATAAAATAATATTTTGAGAGTTTTCTAAAGTTCCCCCTCTTCTCTTATAAAAGGGCACCTACTCCCTCTCCTCTTCACTCCATTTTTAGCCTTTAAGATCATCCAAAAAATTCCCATTTCTCTTCTCAACTTCCCTAGTAAAATTCTAGAGGTTCTGTTCTTCTCAAAAGACAAACTCTAGTGCCCTAAGAGGAAATTTAAAGGAGGCACGTCGAGGAAGAGGTAATATCTTCTACCGATTCTTTCAAATTTCTTTCTTTTTATACTTCCTATTATTTAGTTGTTTCCTTATAAATTAACAACATAAGTTTCACTCATATAATTATATGTTATTATGAATATGAAACAAGCCTATTTCATCTTCTATCTATTGTACGAAAAATGAAATCATCGCGCGTGTGTACGTGCGACTTACCGTCTCCACGTCGTGGTGTAATCTGTTTTTCACCACCACCACACTTGGAGGGGTATAATGGTGGAAATAATAAATATATATTATTATTGTAATGGGATACTAATTCTGAGAGATTATACACTATCTAATTCAATACCATTCAACAATTATGGGAATAATATCTTTGCTCGTGCGTACGCACGACTTACCGTCTCCACAATGCGATGAGATTCATTCTCCATGTTAACAATTCAAAAATGATTATAAAGTATATATAATAAATAATAATGAAATATATGAAATAATAATTCTACTTTATATATATATATATGTCATTTACTTACTTCCATTCAATTCAATAAGGAAATTAAAATAGTGTTCATGTGTACGTACGACCTACCGTCTCCATGAACTGTGTATTCCATTTAATTTATCTATATATTATATATATTTATATATTTATATACATAATATATATGATATATAAATCATTTTTTAAATTATATAAGTACTTAAATCCTTATATAAGTAATAATTTCAAGAATTAAAATTCATAACACGTATGATAAATAAAACGATTATTGCCCAAAACAATGCTTTAACATGGAATTGACAAATGAACGGGTAATATAAAGTCATAAGTGAATCATATATGATATCATCAATATTATTATTGTTCTTTTACAAGTTAATAATATGTTTAAACCCACTATACAAGAGTTTTGTAAACACAAGGAAAAAATCAGACATAAGGTAAGGGTTAAATTTTCAATCTCATTTTTATCCAAGACTGTTTATAAATAAGTATTTTCTAGGGATATATTTATCATCCATGTACATGTTTTCTAAAATAATGTTTTCATAGAATGTTTAATATTATTCTATCTAAGTTGAAATTCATTTTTACCCATTTTTTTACTTTTACTACATGGTATGGAAGGAATCATTCTTTTGTTTACCATACAAGGTACTTTTTGACTGTTATAGAAACATTATGAGAAAAATGTTTTTTTAACTTTTACATCATGAATAAATTTTTATGTTTTAATGATTCCTTATTTCCATGAAGATTACTCTATAATATTCCATGTTTATTTTCATCTAAAATCATTTCTTTTAAAATTTCATGGCATTTTGAGAAAAGAAAATATTTTTGAAGAAGAAAGGATATTTTCCTCAAGAACTAGGTTCAAGTGTTTTATCAAAATTATTTTCCATCTAAGATGATCCTCATAAAGAGGGTTGTGTTCCTATCCCTATTATTGCTATTATTTGACTGCATTAATGATAGAATTATCTTTTTATGGATTATGTCATTTAAGAAACCCATTTTATTTCTTGGGTTATGCTATGATGAATGATTTATGTTTTTTGGCACATGTAAGAATGATTTCATTATGATATGGGTGGGAACTATATCTCCCTTGGATAAAGATTTATATATCCTGAGAAAAATATGACTAGAACAACAAGTAAATCTAGTTCAGTAATGCATGTATGGAATGACAAGTAAATTCAGTTAAGTAATACATGGCTGGAACGACAAGTAAACCTGATTCAGTAATAGACTATGTCCACTATGATGGTCTTAGAAGCAATTCCTTGGATACTATGGAAATCATATTATGTTCTTATTAGTTTTTCAAAATTACATGTTTTATACCAATGCTATTCTATCATGGTTAATGTTTATTGATGATCCATGCCTTACATAATGCCAAGATTTATTTCATGACTCATGTTTTGGATGTTTAAACTTTATGTTCATGTTTTTATGTTAAAATGTTTATGGTTTGATTTATGTTCCCCATGTTTTCCCTTACTGGTCATTTAAGCTCACTCTTTACATGTTTTCTTTTCCCCAAGATATAAATAAAGTTTTTAGGTAGGAAAAGAAAGGGAAAGATCATTATGGGATATGTTTAAGATCTTTCACAATTTTACAAGATTGTATTCTGAGTTTCCAAAGACACTAAACTAATACGGTCTTTGGGTGTCTATTTGTACCATGTATTAAGTTTTATGAAAAATGAATGTAATGTCCATATACGTCAATATTAGATCTCTACACATTTTATATTATCTATTTTATATATTCCCTCAATTTTTTTCTCAAAAGAAGATATTTATGGGAATAAATTTTCTCTATCTATAATCAAGTTATGGTAACTAGATTACTCTAGGTGATTTCAATTATGTGTGAAATTATAATGATATAATTATGGATAACTTCATGAGGTTGGATTCTATAAAATTCTAGAGGTTTATTGATCTTTGGTTTCTTTTAGAGATGAGACTCATTGGGGTAGACTACACATGATTGAGATACACTATTCATGGAACATGAGCCTTAGCCCAGTTGGCAAGGTCTCTGATGGTGCATCCAAGCGACCAGGGATCAAAACCAGGTGGAGGTAGGATTTCTGGGGTACTATAGCAGTACTGTAGCAGGAACTGTAGCGGTTACTGTAGCAGTACTGTAGCAGGAACTGTTTGGCACTGTAGCAGCCGGGAATATGCCCCCGTTTGAGCCTTCGGGCATCAGATTTGGTCCCCGAGTCCTTCATTGGCCTTCGGGCACCCAGGCCTTCAGGTCAGTTGGGCCTTCGAGCTATCCATATGGCCTTTGGGTCACCTACAGATACAAACACAAGACCAAAAAACTACAAGGAACAAGCTCTACAAGGAGGATGGGCAAAGGAGCTTTCACCATAGCAGGAGCTAACGGATTGCAAGAATGAGAGGGTATGGCACCTGCCATTGGGACAAGCCTGTGCATGCACGGGAATGCCTAGCCGAACAGCCATGCAGAGGTGAAGAGCTGATTTCAAAGATGAAGATGCTGGGGAGGAGCAAGTTCCAAGTTGTTTGTATGGGTTGTATGGTATGTTTGTGCCTACGGGCATTGGTTCCTAAAAAAATGGCCTACGAGCATGTAATAGGGTTCCACCTAATCCCTTGAAAGGTGGATTATCAATCAATAAAAAATGAAGGCCTTCGGGCCATTGGAGGAGATACACTATTCATGGTAGGAAAACTAGTAAAATTGATAGATATTTTATCTTCATTTTGGTTGGAGGTTCTTTATGATATGAATGTGGATATAGGGTGATGTTGTGTTTTGGAGTAGTTAAGGGGGTTATAATAATTAGCTAGGGGAAACATTGTGTTTTACTAAGATTAATAATTATATGAAATATTAGGTAGTGGGTTGGTGTTATTAGGAATAATAAATAGGTTATTCTTATTTTTTGGGGGGAAAGGATTGTATTTGGAGTTGGTTATACTCTGTAGAATGGGGTTGTGGCTATGGGCCTCTGAGAGTAACTTTGAGGAGTTCTTCCTTATACATTGTTCATCTTCTTCCTTTTGTTCCTTCTTCTGTAATTTATTCTACTATTAATAGAATTTTCTGCTAATTTTTTTTATCTCAAATCAATTTATTCCAATCAAATTGGTTCTTTCAGTGAGAGAGGTTTTTAAATATAGAAATGAGATATAGATTCTTGATAGTTATTGCTGGAAATTTTTGGACCATGTAAACTATAGCAGACAAGGCTTCTTTTAAGGATGTAATGATACAACGGGATCATGAGTCATAGAGGAGTATTCTGGTTCTACTATTCCACCATATTCTGGTTCATTATTGGTTCAGACACAGTTGAAGAATATGATAAGACCTTGATCGGTTGGATCTTTCTGGTTTGTTTGTTAGTATGTTTGGAGGACTGAAGTGAACGATGCTGCTAGAGAGGAATTGAAGTAGTGAAGAAACAGGGGAACATGACACACAGAATAGAGGAAAAAGAAAATAAATAGACATCAATTTGCAATGGATTGATAGTATTCAACCCAAGGGTGTTTCTAAATTTGAGATAAGATAGTTTTTTGAATTTTATATGTCTTTTATCCTATCACATATATAAGGATGTGTGTGTTTTTCATGGGGATATATATCTTTTATATCTATTTATACAAGATAAGTGTTCAATTAAAAACATGGAAGATACATAGTTATTTTTAATTTAAAGATTTAATACTTTATATATTATCTATATTTGAAAAAGTAAGCTTTGAATTATTTAAAAGGGGAAGTAGCTGGTGGATAATGGAGAAAATTTTTCTCAAGATATAGTCCACCAAGATTAAGGGGAAAGAGGACATCATGTTTTTGGAGACCATTTGGATCATTGATGATAGAGAATAATAAATCAATGGTGGATCTATGATGTGATGGGATGTCATGTTTGTGGTATCATGTGCGGCGCATTGAAATAGATATTGTGTGAAGTAGTAGTGACAATATTTTTGATCAGGTCCATGTATCAAAAGTCTTCTTGATTACGGTGATTAGGCGGTGTGTCCTGGTTGATGATTGGTGGTATATCATGATGGAAAAATCATGAGAGAGAAAAATATTTTGGGTGTCTCAAGATGGTGTGAGGCCTAAATGTGTTCAGATAAAGATCCTCGAGGTAGTGATGTTTCGATGACATAAAAGTGATTTTTTATAACATCCTAACTCAAGTTCTACATACGAGTGCCGAGATCCAATTTGTCACATGACATTAGGCACACCTCCGCATATTCCAAAGGCTGCTAAATAGTGGAAAGGGTTTAATATATAACATAGGGAGACTATAACCTCTTTATCAAAGTAGCACAACAACATAAAACAAATAATCAATAGCAATTATAAATACCAATAACAAGAGTAATACAATAACCAATACAGATCAGTATCACACGATACACCAAATAAAGAAAAAAATATCCAAACCAAAGTAAAAGATATGTCCTACCAATATGTTTTAAGTGTCACTATGTAAAACAAAAATAAAGAAACACTAAAAACTCCCCAAGAGGGTCCCAACACCATGTATAGTTCCCACATTCAAGATCCATCCCAATTCATCCATCTAACAAAGGGACATTTCCCTTATCCTGTCCTGCAAACATGAAGTCTCTTTGGGTACCAATCAGGCAGCTTGGGTAGGGCATGAGTACAAATTAGTAGGCCACTACTAATAAAATATAAAACAATATTATTTCTATAAAATTGTATATAGTTATATAAAGAAGATATTATAGTACATAAAGTAAATATTTTCCACATATTATTATTCTTTAATTAACCACATAAATTACTCAAGTTCATGATGACACATGAACCATCAATACCTGCTTCAGCCCATGATGGAGTCTGAATCATCCCCAAGGGATATCACATTTCATTACAACATGGGATTTCATTAACCATTTAATTCCAATTTAATATCAAGGATACTTGGAACTATAGTCCAATGCTAATGTCTTGGGCCTAGAATGTTACTCTAGAACCTTGTGGGTATTGGAGTATCAGCCCATGTCCCACACCTCATTATTATCACATATGGGTATTTGGACCATCAGTCCCTATCCCACACGGGTTATCACATATGGGTATTTGGAGTATTAGTCTTTGTCCCACACTCATTATCATGTATGGTTATTTGAAGCATCAATCATTTTCCCACACTTTTTATCACATATGGGTATTTCAAGAATCTTTCCTGATCCCACACTCATTATAAAATATTTAACAATATCACATATATCAAATATTCCATATACATCATGGTTAAGAATAATTAAACTTCTTATCAAACATTCACATCAATTTTCACCATTTCAATTATGAATTTAATTGTGGTTATTCAACTTAATCACATAGAATAATATGAAAAATTCACTATTAAACCATTTATCAACATTAAATCATAAAAACCATTATACCTTCAAGGTTAATCCAACCATCCCTTAATTCCCATTATCAACCAATTCATAATCACATCAATCAACCAATTCCTTAATATCATCATTCCAACATTTTCATAAATCCATTAATTAATTCAATTCAATATACAATTTCCAAACATGGAAATTAAAATTCCATAATTTTATACACATAATTAAAATCAAGAAGTTGGGAACTGATAATTAGACCACCTAACTCAATGTTGTTGATGAACTTTCACTAAACTAAAAATTCTGAAATTGAAATGGAATGGTAAAAATCACAACATCATGGAAGATCTAGGACAAAATACTAAGATCAATATCAAATGACAAAAAAAACATGAAAACCTAGATCTAAACCATTTCCAATAGAGGAAAAATTATACCTTTCCATTGGGAATGAGATAAGGGAGATATTGAAATCCATACGAGGAAGAAAAAACTTACCAATAAAGAGACGATCCTTTAAATGGATCATCGATTCATGAATAAAAATGTTCAAGTAGACTTGGAATCCTAGTAGAAGCATCAAAAAATATTGTAATAGGTTTATGTCCTAGCCATGTCGGAGAGGTGTTAATATCGGGGGGTTTAGGAATTTTTATAAAATTTTCAAGGGAATTAAATCCAGCATGCATAGTTTCCTAGGATGGGGCACATTGTTTTCCAAACTGTGTTCCTTATCCATGTGCTTCAATTTAGGGGGTGTAAAATTACTCCTAATAGGATGCATGGTTTGAAAAACTATGCACGAACCATGAAAACCCTATTGTCTCAAGGGTTTATGGTTTACTGGGTTGGGCGCATGGTTTGGGAAAACTATATGCCCACCATGCACTACACAAACACCCTAAAAACTACCAAATTTCCCATAAACACACCTAAGATATGTCTCAACTAATGTATAACCAAAATGAGGAAAAATAGTACCTATAAAAAATCTCAATAGATATCCAGAAAAAGTCGAGATCTTACAATCTCCCCATATTATAATAGCCCATCCTCAAGATGTACTCCCAATAAACTCTACAATTTTGTTGTAAAAAATATCAGGCCAATGAGATTGGATATGATATTTTAATCTCCCAAGTTTCCTCTTTAATATTTCCATGTTTCCATAATACTCAAACTATCAGCATGGTATTACCCTAAAACACATTCTCACTATGATCCATAACACGTATCAGATGCTCCTTAAAGGATGCATCAGTCTCAAGCTCAATATCATCAACATTGATCACATGAGACTGGTTACGGTGATATCATTGAAGTTGTGACATTAAAAAACCTCATGAATAGCACTATACCTATGTAGAAGAGTAAATCAGTACACCACCAGCCTAATTCTCTATATAATCTTAAATATTCTAACAAACTTGGGTGCCAACATGCCCTATCAATGAATCCTATGGTGACCCAATCTAGGGGACACTTGAAGGAACACACTATCACCCACTACAAAATAAAGGGGGAATTCATGTATATCAACATACAAATTCTTCCTACACTGATCTGGTGTCATAAATTTCCATATCAGCAGAACCAACTCTGATTTCTCATATGTGAGACTTGATCCCAACATATTGGACTCACCTACCCCCATCCAAAATAGAGGTGATCTATATGGACTACCATAAAGATCCTCATATGGTGCCATATGAATAGTTACCTGATAACTTTTGTTATAGGAGAACTCCATAATCACTAAGTGCTTCTCCCAATACCCACCAAAGTCAAGAATTCATTCCCATAACATATCCTCTAAAACTTTTATAGTACGTTTCGACTGTCCTTATTTATATAGGTGGGAAATTTTTACTCAAAAATACCTACATACAAACAAACTTTAAACATCCTTTATATAAGCATGAAGTGATTTGCGAGTCACGGTCAAAACTATACTCCATGGAACCCCATGCAGATGGACTATCTCTCAAACATGCAAGCCTCCCATTTAATCCACTAAGAAATTATATAATATAATAAATAAATGGACTACTTTCATCAATTAGTCCAAAACCACCCAAATAGTGTCATTATTATGAGGAATCATCATGAGATATAACACAAAATCCTTGGTAACATTATCCCACTTCCATTATAGAATAAGAAACAAATGTAGTAGACAACCAGATAATTGATGCTCATACTTCACCTGTTGATAGGTGTAGCAGCATATCATGATCCTTGTAATCTCCTATTTCATGTTAGACTACCAATACTATTGATGTAGGTCACGATACATTTTGGTCAAACCTGGATGCACCACCCACTTCACAGCATGAAAATCATTCATTAGATCCTCTTATATACTCATAGGCACAAGAAAATGGTTACTAACATAGACGATATCATCTTCATCTATTGTCCAATCTGAAGGTGTCTCCCCACCTTCAAGGATTTCCCTCAAGACCAAACACTATTGATCCTCATATTACCTATATATATTATCATTCAAAAGTGTGAACTCCAATGATATAAATATGAGATTCATATAACCCTAGACCTCCAAAACCAGAATAAGCATCTCAGCCAGCAAGGCATCATATTCCACTAAGTATTAGATTCTTGAACTCCCTAAGTTTCTATTTTCCTGCTCAAAGCATTAGTAACATTGTTTCCATTTCCTAGTGTATATGTTAGATCAAAATAAAATTAATTCATATACTCAACTCACATATGCTTCTACAGATTCAAGTCTTAGTGAGAAAATATATACATTAAGTTCTTATGGTTAGTATACATAGTAAACTATTCTCCCAATAGATAATGCTACCAACACTTCAAGGAATAAACCACTGTAGCCAAATCAAGGTTGTGAATAGTGTAGTTATGTTCATGTGGCCTCAATTTCCCTGAACCGTACTCCACAACTCAACCCCTTAGATCAACACTACTCCAAGTCCGATCTCGAATGCATCACAAAAAAAATTGTATACTCCCCCTGGCTCAGGTAGTAACAAGATTGGATCAGAGGTCAATCACTTATTCAACTCCTAGAATGCATTCTCAGATGATCCAGACCACTAAAACTTAACACCCTTCTTTGTCAAGACCAAACGTGGTTCTTCTAAGAGGGAAAATTCCTAGATGAACCTTTTATAATACCTTTCCAGTCCCAAAAATATACAGATGTCAAAAACATTCTTGGGATGCTCCCAAGAAACCACTACCTACACCTCTTTGGGTCCACTCAACCACCTTACTCTGAGATGATGTGACCCAATAAATGTACCTGATTGATCCAGAATTGAAACTTAGATATCTGAGAGTATATATCATGGTCTCTCGGTATACTCAAAATGATGTTAATATGTTGGGAATTATCATCATGAGTCTTGGAGTACAAAAATATGTCATCCAAAAATACAACAAAAAACTGATCTAGGTGTGGTTGGAAGATTCTATTCATCAAGGCCATAAACACTTCTAGAGAATTCATCAGCCTGAATAGCATCATGAAAAACATATAAAGTATATAACTTCTTCTAAAAGTATTCCATGGTATATCCAAAGGTTAAACTCTAAACTAATGATACCCTAATCTCAAGTAAATCTTGGATAAAACAAAATATCCTCTAAACTGGTCAAAGAGATATTCAATATGCGGAAGTGGATATCAATTCTTTATTATCATTTAGTTCAAAATTTGGTATCCTACACATAAACACAAGGTCTCATTATCATTCTTATAAAAAAATACTTTATAACCTCAAGGAGGCATACTCGGATGGATAAATCCCTTATCCATCAACTCTTCCAACTGTGTCTTGATCTATTAAAGATATATTGGTTATATTCTATAAGGTGAAATGGAAACAATCTTAGTTCCAGGAATGATATCAATAGAAAACTCCACATCACTCTCTGATGAAATCCCATATAATTCATCGAGAAATGTGTCCTAGAATTGGTCCAATATGAGTGGAAAGATATCATTTTTCACACTGTCATAATCTAGAAAAATACTTGCAACTTAGGTGGTATGCTCCCCCAGTTGTTAATGAACTGTCCCTGCATGGCCTGCCTAGATATCCCACTCTCTATAATAAACATACTTTTCACTCTTAGGAGACATAAATTTCACTCTATTATAGTAACAATATATGTGGGTTTGGTACACTACCAACTAGTCCATATCTAAAATCAAGTCAAATACTGACATATCAAGTATATAGGGGTCCCAAATAAAGTGATAGTCCCAAAACATGAGAGAACACCCCTTTCATAAATAGATTTCTCTCAACCATACACCCAACAGTGTATTAATCTTCATAACCCCCACCCACAAACTTCACTATTAGACTCAAACCATTCCAAAGTTGTGTGTATATAAGGGAATGAGAAGCACTAGTATTGGATAAGGCCTTGGGAAGTGTAGAATATATAATAATAGTACCTCTAATTATCGATGGTCTAACCTTACTATCCATAAGTGCAGGATGAACTACAAGAAACTGTCATACCCCTCTTCCATGTGCTATAGTCTGAGCCCCCTAATCTGCACCACTCTGTTAATATGGGTGCTCTTTCCCAGAAGTACCATTTCCTCTTCCTCGACCTCTATGGATAGTAGAAATCCAATTTACAAACTGATATGGGCTAGAAGACCCCCTTCCACCACTTTGATTCCACCTGGATCCTCCACCATTACCCACCTATCATGGGTTCCTACAAAACCATTGTAGATATACCATCCTTCCACAATCATGACACTCTACAGGTGACTAGGGGCTTTGTCTACATAGGTGACCCAACTTACTACACTGGTGTTATATCACTTGGATAATGTTTTTTGTAATTTATCCTTCCCCCTAGCCACTCTACTTTCCATCTCCCTAGTTAATTTTTTTTAATAAATTCTTCCTACTCTTGGAAGATGTACCACCTGTTCGTCCAATGGAAACCACCTATCCTCCATTGGAATCTTCCTTCAGGTTCCCCTCAGATATGATAGCCTGATTCACAACCTCAAAAAACATTTTTAGTCAAAATATATTAACGTGGGAATTAATCTTACATTTACGTCCATCTTGAAAATAAGTCACCTTAGTCACATCATATCCTAAAAATGTTGGAGAAAATAACTGAAAATTAGTAAAGTGACCATCATATTCTATCACATAAATACTCCCCTAGGTATGCCTCATGAACTCTTCTTCCATCTCATGCTTGATAATATTAGGGTAAAAGTGATCTAAGAACTTCTCCTGGAGGCCCTTCCACTCCAAATTTTACAGCTATCCATCTTGAGTCTAGATTTCCCACCAACACTTCGCTTGACCACATAACATATAAGAATACAGATTTAAACTCTTATAAAAATGAGTCTCTAAGCATCCAATAATTTTTAGGATAGACTCGATCCATAACTCAGGTACTCAAGTCCACCCTTTCCAGTAAATGTCATAGGGTGCTGCAACTGGAACTCCCTTGTCAAATCAAACATATTCACCAAAACTAGAGCTGGGTATCTTTCCACAAACTACATAAAGTGAGAAAATTTCTCATGGAACTAATCCTTAGCTCCTTCATAGGGCACTATAAGAGTCTTAGGTTCCACTACTAGAGGACCATTTACAACCATATCCTCTTGTCATCCTATCATTAAGCGTCATCATGGTGTCATCTCTGTATAATTATAAACATGCGTCTTATAACACATAACACATCATTAAAATATTCACGTAAGTGTTATTCACATACATCCATCACAATTCACCCCTCATACCCTACCACATAGTTAAAACCAAGGCAGTATCACTACCCTCAACCATCCCTCACATGGGTCATGGCTTACATAGGGTAAAACACTTTCACAATTCAAGTATCTCATTAGAAAACCATTTATCCATTTCAATTCACCACATTTATCATCATTTAAAATTTTTAATTTCATATTAAGAACCTTTTTCGTTTAAATACACTTACCAGAAAATAATTTTCATTTTAACAACTCACCCCAAAACCTGTTTTTCCATGCGTTCCTGAAATGATTCATGCCACAATAATTCCCAAGTTCCTAGAATGATTCATGTATTCTAAACTCTTATTCCATATGAAGAGACAAATAAAATTATAATAAAATAATAATATCACACATCTAGTGCATCAACCAAGGTTAAATAAAATCGAACTGTAACAAAAAACATCAATAATAATAATCCCACCCTTGGTACTTGGGTTTTCCCCCATACATGGGTTAGCTACTCCCATGCATGAGATCATAACCAAGGCCTGACACATCCTAGTCTATTGTATACCTTTACAAAATAGTAAGACAAAATAAATTAAAAGAAAACTCCATTGATACCACTTTATAATGTCCTAACCCAAGTGCCACATACCGGTGCCCCCAGCCAGTTGGTCATAGGACCTCAGGCATGCCTCCACGTGTGCCAGAGGGTAATGACTAGCAGTGAGGGTATAATATATAACATGTAAAGACTATACCCTATTTATCAAAGTAGAACAATAGAGGAAAACAAATAATCAATAGCTAAATAATAATAACCAATAAACAGAATAATAACATAACTAATACAGACTAGTATCACATGATAAACTAAATAGAAAACAATTTCCAAACCAATGTAGTAAATATGTCTTGACAATATATATCAAGTTTCACTATGAAAAACCAAAATAAATACTCACTAACAACTCCCAAAGTGGGTCTCAACACCATGTTTTTTTCCCTCATCCAAGATCCATCCCAAATAATCCATTTAACATAGGGTTATTTCTATTATCATGTACTGTAAACATGAATTATATTCAGGTACCGATTAGGAATCCCGAGTAGAGTTTGATTACATCTCATTAGGCCACCACCAATGGAATCTAAATTAATATCCAATCTATAATAGTGCATGCAGTTTTATAACTAATAAAGTATAATAACTAAAGTAAAAAAGTTTTCATATTTCATTAATCTTAAATTAACCACAAAAATTGATCAGGTTCATGATGACACTCAAACCATCAATACCTTATTCATCCCACGTCAGAGTCTAAACCATCCCTAAGGGATATCACATTTCATTACAACATGGGTTTTCATTAATCATTTAATCCCAATTTCATCTCAAGTCTACAAGGGAATATGGTATCATGTTAATTTATTGGGCCTAGATTTCCATGTCTAGCTCCCCATGGGTATTTGGAGCATTATTCCTTGTCCCACACATCATTGTTATCACATATGGGTATTTGGAGAATTATTCCATGTCCCAAACTTCTTATCACACATGTTTATTTGGAGAATTAGTCCTTACCACACTCTCATGATCACATATGGGTATTTGGAGCATTAGTCCATGTCTTACACTCATTATCATGTATATCACAATATCTCATATATAACATATTTCACATAAAATAAAGTTAAGAATCATTATCCATATTATCAAACATTCTTATCAAGGTGCACCATTTCAATTATCAATTAAATCATGGTTCTTCACTTTAATTGCATAGAATTTTATGAACAATTCACCATTAAACCATTTATCAACATTTAATAATAAAAACCATTAACCCTTAATGTTTAAGACAACCATCCCTTAATTTCCATTATCATCCAATTCATAATCACTTTAATCAACCAATTCCTTAATCCCATCACTCCATCAATTTCATGAACCAATTAATTAATTAACCAATTATTTAATTCAATTCAAGGTGAAATTTAAAAATTTGGAAATTGAAATTCAACAATTACATACACATAATTAAAATCAAGACTTTGGGAAATTATAATTAGGCCACCTACCTCAAGTTCATTGACAGATGATCTCCAAACCAAAAATCCCAAAATTGAAATAGAATAGAAAAAATCACAATGGCATGAGATATCTAGAAAAAAACACTAAGATCAAGATCAAATTGAACAAAAACCACAAAATTCTAGCCCTAAAAAATTTCCAATGGAGTAAAAATTATCCCTATTCATTGGGAAAGAGAGATGGGTGAGAGATTTATATACATAAAAGGAATAAAAAACATAAAAATGGAGAGAAGATCCTAAAAACAGATAAAAAATTCATCAATAAAGGTGTTTGAGGAGCCTTGGAATCCTCCCAGGATCTTCAACAAATGTATGAATAGTTTTAGGTACAAGCCAGGTGAAATAAGGGTTAATACTGTGGGGTTCAGAAATTTTTTAATTTTTTTGGGGAATTAAATCTCATGCACACGTTTTCCTGGGATGGGGAACATGGTTTTCCAAACCATACACCACAACTGTGTGCCTCACTTTAGGGGGTTCATAGATACTTCTAAGAGGCTGAATATTTTGAAAAAAAAATTCACCAGCTGTGTAAACCCCACTGTCTCAAGGGTGCACAGTTTTCTGGGCTGGACGCATGGTTTTGGAAAACCATGCGCCAACCACACACTGCCCAGACACCCTACAAAACTTCAAAATTTATATTTAATTCACACAAGACATCCCTCAAACTAAGTGTAAATAAAAAAAGGAAAAATAATACCTATAAACGAGTTCAATATATCTACATAAAATGTTGGGATATTACATTATTGTAGAGGGATCCTTTGAGCATTGTGTTTTTATCAAGATGTTTTTTATAGAAAATAAGGAGATGTATCATGGTTTGGTTTTCACATAGATTTTTCTATGCTCTCATTTATATTTCAATTTTGGAATAACATGGATTTTGTAATCTATTATTCATAGTTGATATTTTCAAATTTCCACATGGTTTTTTAATCCCCTATATTGAAGGGTATTTCAATATTAAAAATCCTACAAGTTTATTTCTTTTATTTGTTATACCATAAGATTTGACTTCCATTGTTTCATCAGATTTCTAAAAAATTATTTTGCAAGCGATTTTCATCTTGAGATTAGGATTCTCCCCCAACCAGTGGAATCAGAGGTGATGGTTCATGATTTTAATTTAGAATGATAATTTTGGATGTTTTTAAGAGGATCGATGGCATATGATGTAGGATAGGGTTTGGACAAAAATAAGGTTAATAAAGGTGTTTCTAGTCCAATAAATAATTCTTTTCTTCAGAATATATATGTGAGTGATGAAGAAAGAATTAAAAATTGAAGATTTAGGTGATGTTCTAGTAGCTTGGGATTTTGAGAAGGTGGAGAAATTGATTCCTATAGGTGATCTAGATTATCTGAAGATCAAAATTATGGAAGAGATAGATATTTATGTTTTCAGTCTTGTTTTAAAGGAAAGTGAAAATTAAGATATGAAAAAGACTCTAGTGTTTGGATTTCCTTTCTAGGGGAAGAATTTAGGTTTCCATCAGAGTTCAAAATGGGTGTCATTGTTTTTTTATAGATAGGATTATGGTTGGTGAGATTCCAATAGGTTATTGGTCCAACTGAGTTTGTTGGATGGTATATCCCTTTATGGAATGAAGGAGGATATTGATAGGATTCATCATTTTGGTGTTTCCAAATTTGAGATAAGATAGTTTTTCGAATTTGATATACCTTTTATCCTATCATATATATAAGTCAGCAAGTCTTTCTCATGGGGAAATATAAATTTTATATCTATTTATATGAGATTAGTATTTGATTCCAAATATGTAAGATAAATGGTGATTTGGAAATTTGAGATATGATATTTTATATCTTATCTATTTTTGAAAAAGGAAACATTGAATGATTTAAAATGCGGAGCAGTTAGTAAAGAATAGAGAAAATGTTTCTCAAGATATAGTCTACTAATATTAAGGGGAAAGGGGTCACCACATTTGTGGTAGCCCATGTGTCTCTTCATTGATGGTGAATAATACATCAATGGTGTATCTACAATGTGATGGGATACCGTGTTTGTGGTATTATGTGAAGTGCATCGACATGGAATAGGTGAGAAGTAGCAGTGATGATATTGTTGATTGTAGACATGTATCAAAAGTCTTCTTGATTATGGTGATTAGGATGTTTTTTCTAGTTGATGAATGGAGGTACATCATGATGGAAATATCATGGGAGATAAATATACTTTAGGTGTCAAAGGACTGGGTGATGTTGACATGTGTTCAGATAAATATCCCTAAGATAGTGATGTTTCGTCGATAGAAGGGTTATATTTTGTTGTAGAAGGATCTTATAAGAATTGAGTTTTGATCGATATGGTTTTTAGAGAGAAGATGAAGGTGTATTGGGGTGTGCTTTTCACACAGGTTTTTCTATGCTCTTGTTTTAAATTCAAGTCCAGACTTTACTTGTATTTTGTAATCTCTGGTTCATAGTGGATATTTTAGAATTATCCCATGGTTTTTTAATCCTCTGTATCATAGGATTTTCAATGTTAAAAATCATGTGTGCTGATTTATTTATTTTTGTCGTAATATTTGACTTCCATTGTTTCATCATATTTCACACAAATGTTTTCACAAGTGATTTTCATCCCTAGATCGAGACTCTCCCCTAATAAGTGGTATCATAGGTGATGGTTTGGATTTCAATTTATAGTGAGAATTTTGGATGTTTTTAAGAGTATTTATGGCACATGATGAGACATAGGGTTTGGAAAACAAAGCATATTGAGAAAGGTGTTTCATGTCTTACACTTAATTTTAATCTTTAGAATGTATGACTAGTGAAGAAAGAATTAAAAATTGAATATCAAGGTGATGTTTTAGTAGCTCGGGATTTTAAGAGGGGGGGATTTTTTTTGTAGTTTCTATAAATTATGTGGTGATAAAAAATATGGATAAGGTAGATATTATTGGTTTTGGTGTTTTTATAGGGAAGTGAAGATTTAGAGAATAAAATTTCTTAATCATTTGGATTTCTTTTGCAGGGGAAGCAGTTATGTTTATCTCAGAGTTACAAAAGGGTGTCTTCATTTTTTTCTATAAAGGACGATGGTTGGTGTTATGCCAATAGGTTTTTGGTCCAATTGAGTTTTTTGGATGGTATCTCCATTGACTGGTTGATGGAATGTATTTATAGGATTCAACTTGTTGGTGTTTCCAAATTTAAGAGAATATAGTTTTTTGAATTTGAGATATCTTTTTTCCAAACATGTATATAAGGCTACATGTGTTGCTCATGGGGAGATATATCTTTTATATATATTTAAATGAGATAAGTGTTTTATTACAAACATGGTAGATACCTGGTGATTTGTAAATTTAAGATGTTATATTTTATATATGATCTATATTTGAAAAAGTAAACTTTGAATGATTTCAAAAGAGGAATTAGCTAGTGGAAAATGGAGAAAAAGCTACTTAGTATGTAGTCCACTGAGATTAAGGGGAAGTAGGTCATCGTGTTTTTGGCAGCCCATGTTGATCATCAAAGATATAGAACAAGGCATCAAAGTTGGATCTACGATGTGATGGGATACCATGTTTGGGGTATCATGTGAAGTGAATAGACATGGAACAAGTGTGAAGCAATAATGATGATATTGTTGATTGGGGCCATGTATCAAAAGTCATCTTGATTATGGTGATCAGGAAGTGTGTTCCACTTGAAAATCAGTAGTAAATCATGATGGTGATATCATGAGAGAGATAAATCCTTTGGGATTCACAAGATGGTGTGAGGATAATGCGTGTTCAGATAAAGATCCCCAAGGTAGTGGTGTTTCATTAATAGAAGGGTGAAATTTTGTTGTAGAAGGATATTTTGATCATTTCATTTTATTCAAGATGATTTCTCATAGAGAAGAAGGAGTCATATCAGTATGTGGTTTTTACATAGGTTTTTTATGCTCTCATTTGTAATTCATGTTCAAACATTACTTGGATTTCATAATCTTTTATTCATAGTTGATATTTCATAATTTCCCCTTGGTTTTTTAATTCTCTACATCGGAGGGTTTTTTCAAATTAAAAATCCTGAATGTTGATTTTTTATTTATTTTTTCTACCATAATATTTGACTTCCATTATTTCATCAGATTTCTCACAAATTTTTTCACAAGTGATTTTTTTCCTGATATCAGGATTCTCCACCAACACGAAGGAATCTAGAACTAATATGACAAAGCGCACGGAGACACAATAAGCTATGATGGAATTGATGATACAAATGAGTTGTGAACTTTTTCAGATGCGGCAAGGGGATGTGACAAGGATGGATCATAGTGCAATGATGATGAAATAGAACCATGATATGCATATATTAGTGTATAATTTATCATAACAAGTTTGTAAATGTGAGTAATAGTAGAAATAGGATTTGGATTTGGAGTTTGAACATACATTATAAAGAGGTTCTTTTGTGGTTCTTTCTACCTCTTCATCTACATGAATTTTGGGTTCCATCCTTATAAATCCATGACAAGAGATGCTAAAATTTTTCCCAGTGCTAGTTTTCCATGCTCATTAATATTAGTTCATGGATGTGACCAGTGAAAACCTACGAGATTTGAATGAGTAGTATCCAATTTCTAAAAAGGAGGAGATGCATGGGTTTTCCAAACAAGTGAAGGTGGAATTGGTGGTACCCATTATTTCGAGTCCTAAATAAATTTTGAGTCATAAATGTAAGGTGACAAGACTGATGCAACAATTTGAGAAGAAAATTAAGAAGTAGGAAAATACAAGGTAGTGGTGTGGACAATAGTCTCAATGTCATAATGATCCACTGATGACTCATGCTGAAGATGTGTAGTGATATTATAGTCTTGATCTGCAGCATCAAGTGTAGTAGTAAATAGGATTAACACTAGTTCAAGTATAGTGAATGATGGATGTTGCGGAATTCGTGAATTCTTTCAGGAATTTCCTATTTAGAGAATAAAGAAAAGATACTGAACACATCCTGAATTTTTTAAATTTGAGTTTGAGGGGGATAGATCAAAGAAGTGTTCTAAGTCTCCACATGTTATATTGGTTCAAAGGGAAGCATTTGTGTAGTACAAGTCCAAAATAATTGATGTAGTGGAATAAAATAAAAGGAAATGAGTGGAATATAGGTTGCACAAGAGAGATAAAAACAATGGATTAAATGATATTTAGTGGTTTTGTTCCAAAAAAAGAACATATTTTCAAGTTCCTCCCCATAAAAAAGTGCATAAATGCGTTCATAAAGCTAAATATATGGAGGGAGTAAAGATTATTGAAATTGGAGTTGCTGATCTTACTTATAGAAAGCCACAAGATGAGAAAATGAGAATATTTCCTTGTTCAGTAGGGGCATCGGTGGTGTTTATTGACAAGATGTGTGGGTGGATGGAGATCCTACCCAGGGGGGTAGTAGAGACATTGTTGTGCTCAAGGAGAATATTGGATACATAATTCCTTTTGTACATAATAACCAATCCAGTGATCCTAAGTCAAAGATGTTAGTTCAAGGGGGGCCATTGAAGGATGTTTTATTAGTTGAACTAACACAACAATGTGATAGGTTTTTGTATGAACCACAATAGTTTCCTACTCATGATAAAAAGATGAATAAATTAATTTTTATGAAACCAAGGAAAAATAAAGTTTTTATAAAGCCTAATCCTCTACTAGAGCCACCACCAAGGCTTCCTGTTACTGTATTGATTAGTGGAAAAAGTGGATGTAGTTTTTCAGAGGAAATTATTTATCCATTTTCACCTGAGTTTTATGAATATGTACACTTGTTAAAAGTTGAATAAATTGTTTTTTCTATTACAAATTTTCATGTGGAATTATATTGTACATGAAATCCACCAACATTTCATGGAAAGGTTACTGGTACGGTCGGAGGTGGAGGATTATCAAGGTATGGGAGGAGAAACATGGTTGAATAATGACAAAACAACATCATACTAAATATATTTAAGAAGCATAACAATATTCTTAATGTTGTTGTTACTAAATAATTACCCTTCTTGTGATCAAGATTGTTTTTTGAGTTTATCACCTTGAGGGAAAGGTGAATTTAAGGGGGTGGAATTGATAGGAATGTGGATATGGGTCAGTTATATATTCTGAGAAGTTAAGGGGATCTAATAAACTTCTAGGGGTAGTATTGTATTTTGATAATAGTAATAATTAGTTGGAATGTTGGGTAGTGGATTGGAGTTGTTGGGAATAATAAATATTGGATGTTTGGGTTGGCTAGGGGATACGATTGTATTTGGAGTTGGTGCTGCTATACAGAATGAGGCTACAACCATGTGCCTCAGAGAGCAGCTTCAGTGGGTTCTTATTTTTTATGTTATTCCACTTCTTTATTGTATTATTTTTTTTTAAAAAAAAAATTCCGTTAATAGAAGTTCTTAATGATTTTATATCTCTAATAAACTAATTCATGTCACTTTACCTCTTCTTTTCTATAGAATGCTACACCATTTTTACATTGATCTCTCATAACCTGACCCATTGGGTCTTGAGCTACAACTAATGCAAGACTACCTTTAAAGGCCAAGAGTGGTGACAAGTGCAGAAAGGAATATCTAACATTGGAGGACTTTTCCTAATGTACCTGTATGTACATGCCTGACCATATCAATGTATAAGTGCATAGGTATAATAATAAAAATATGAAATATCTAGAATATAACCATGAATATGAAAAGCATCTATGTTTTACAATAATATGATAGATAAAAATAAAAATAAACGAGAAAAATACATGCCCAACTAGAAAAATTTTCCAACCTAAAAAAAATGGAAAGTAAAATAATTCTAAGAGAGTCCAGCTTCTGATCTCCAATCTTCGACCACTGAATGTGGTCCAATGCACCAGGTATCCCTAAGCTCCTCTATATTCATCACTTACCTTTTCGTAATCTACATAAGATACAAAAAATGTGGGAAATTCCCATGTAGGGGTGAGTATATACATACCTATTAGGACTCCCTGAAAGTTGAAGTGGGGGTATTAAGAGACATGATAGGAATGGAAGGACAAAAGATAACTCAACCTAAAGCACGAGTGTAGACAAAATCCAAAAGCATGGATATAGATATATATATTCTCAAACCAAAGAAACCCAAATGATAGAGAGGGGTATCTCTATCTTATAGCCTAGTCTAGGAAAGGATTGGAAACAATTCCAGAAGTTTATCAACGATGCACAACATCTCGTGCATCTTTCCAAAGAAGTAACCATGTGGAGGGACCATGCCTCACCATTATTCCACAAAATTGAGGGGGAAAATCTCCAAGCATAGGATCTATTATCTATTCTATTAGGTTTGGGGTGATACTTATAGTAAGAAGGACTCGTGCCCGATCAGATAAAGGGGTACAACTCAGTAGGTAGAGGACCCACACCCTAGTGTGCCAGGGGGTGACACTCAAAGTAAGGAGGGCATGTTCCCTATCTGATAGAGGGCATAACTCGATAGATAGAGGACTCATGCCCTAATTCCATAGGGTGTAAAAATTAGTAGACAAAGGACCCACACCCTAATACCATAGGGGGGTTCCACACAGTGTATAGATAGAGGACCCATTCCCTAGTGCAATGGGGGTAATAATCAGTGTAAGGAGGACCTATACTATACCTAATAGGGTGTACAACTCTAAAAGAAGATAGAGGACTAGCACCCTAGTTCGTCAAGGGGTATCACTCTATTGATCCCGCATGATCACTGCTTTCATCGAGCACCACCAAAATATGAATCACATTTGGAATGTCTCCCATCATATCTTGAAATCCACTACAGAGGCCATCATCATTTTATAAATGAAAAAAACTCAAGATAGGCTACTTGCGGGAAAAAATATGAGTACAAATGAAGGAGATATGAGAGGTTAATGTTCCCTTGCAAGGTAAGAACGAGTACACACAGTGTCTTCCCACTCAATTTCCAAGACATGTCCCTACTGGTACACGTATCTCAACCCATATAGGGATAAACAATGCGTAGGGGGTATACATAGTGTTTTTGAGCCACTGAGTGTCATGCCCATGCTCTCTAGTCGTGTATGTGTACTTCGGTACATGGTGTGTGCCTAGCCATATTAGTTTTTGTGTACCCATGAAGTATACACTAGGTTTCCAACATAATATTAAATGGATTTTGGGGGTCCCATATTTAATGTGATACTTATAATACTACAAAACCTAAGCCACCATAGCCAGGGCCCTATATGAAGTATGATCATAGGACTACACTGTGTGTAGTCATGTTTTTCACATAATATGAGATCTATTATGTTAATCCCAAATTTGAATTAGTTTCTTCTGATCATTTTTTTTATCCATCTAAAAATGTTGGATCTTTCTCCTGTTGGTGACTGAATCTCTCTGGTGACCAAAAATTAATTCCTAATTATTCTTGATGGTTTTTCATACTCATTGTGTACCTTTAATTCTTCCTATTCCATGCCATTGTCCACTATAGATCCAAAATCTACAACACATCCCTCCAAACCTCAAAATTAATATTTTAAATCCCATGATTCAATGATTTCATTTGGTTCCTCCATGAATATGAGGGTTCGATCGAGATCAGTACCACTCGAAACGTCATGTCAGGACAATGTAGCCCAATGGAGAAGAACATGATGAACAGGTAGGGGAAAAGCACAAAAAATGGTTTAAAAATTGTTGGAAAAGCGTTATTAGCCAACAATTACACACATGTATATCCTGGGTGAGAAAAATAAAAAATAATTTAATTCCAGTACATGGGAACATGAAATGGCACAAAAATAATGTATATCATAAAGTAATATGATCCTAATCAATAAGGGAATAAAACATGAATTGATGAGTCGTAATTTCTTTTGAATCATTCTTTGTTGAAGAAAGTGCTCACCAAGGAATGAAATAATTCATTGCATTCACTGCTTCTCAATTTTCTTGGATCCATAGTATTTTCTTTGTTTGATCTTGATTCTTCAGTGGAAGGAGGAAGAAGATTATCTCAATTCTCCCAAGCGCAAGTGACTAAACCTTGAGAAATTGTTATAAAAGTTTAATTATAAAAAAATCTTTCTAGGTTATATTAATTAATTAATTAATTAATTTAGTCAATTTGGTTAATCCACTGAACATACCTCTATTGAACTTTTTATCCAAATGTCCCATGTCGGTCTATTTAGGTCATGCCTAGGTTAAACATTTCATTCTAGACTCAACTGTGGTCTCTTTTTTATCTATTATTCTATTTATAAGTTATCCCATTTTCTTAAGATACTATGCATGAATAATATAAAATATATTTTATATTTTTATAAAATTAATTCTAGGTATATCGGGCCTCGTAATTTCACATCTTCTCAGTGCCTAGCTTTGAATATATATATATATATATATTCCAAATTCTTACAAGGAAAAAATAGTGCATCTAAATAATTCCCACCTTTAAGATTTTTATAATCAAAAAGTAAAAATAAACAAAAAAAATCAAGATACTAATATGAAATGTGGCACTCCTGATCTCAGGAACTCTTTTGCATGTTCATGTTCTCCCTCAACACGAGAACCAAAGGGATGGTCCATTCAAGTCGGGTCCTCTCTTGTCGGTCATCGATCAGCACCAGGTGCCCCGCAAATGTTTCTCCATCCTCTATTTATAGCTTCCCACAATCAATAACAAGCATAGGGTCGTACACATATCTCCTAATCTATGAGACGTGCACTCTCTCCAACTGTGGGGACATGGAGAGGCTTTAAACAACCTTGTTATCCCTCTGGAATATTTCAAATAGCTTGATGGACATTGGGGATAAATTTCCTCTCTAACTAAATCTCTGTAATCATATTCGTGGGGAGACTCTCATGAAAATGTGGTCTCCCTACTCGAACTCCAAGAGCTTATGACATCGATCTGAATAAGATTTTTTCCTGATATGATCTATCCTCATCCACTAACAGATGACTTGTACATTCTCCACCATCTCCTACACCATCTCTAGACCCACAAGAGATGCCTCACCGATCTCAGTCCAACATAAGGGTGGTACAGGGCCTCAAAAAGCAACATACCAATATTAGAGTGGTAGATATTTTTGTACACAAACTCTACCAAGGTCAGTTGTCCCTCCCATATCCATCTAAAGTCTAACATGAAATATTTAATCATATGATTCAACACCAAGATAGTGCTCTAAATTTTCCCATATTTCTAGGGGTGGAAGGTTGCACTCATCCTCATCTAGGTCCCAAATTACTCTTGCATGCATCTCAATAACCATGATATAAACCACACATCACAATTAGAGACAATAGTCAAGGGAATCCCATGAAGGAAAACAATATTTCATATTTACCTCTTCCAAAAACTCTCTATAGAACTCTTCTCCCTGATATTAAGGATGTGTGCAGAATTCATGAGTCAATAAACTATGACCTAGATGGACTCATAGACATTTTATGTCTATAGAATCCCTGTCACAAAGTCCATGAATATTACATCCCATTTTCACTCTGGGATCTCAAGGGGCTACAACAAAACTGTCGGAACTTGGTGCTTAGCCTTCACCTACTGACAGGTGAGGCATCGAGTGATGAACTTATCCATCCCCATCTCATACTGGACAAAAAAACTTCCATAGAAGGTCTTTATACATATTCCACACATCGGGATGTATAGAAAAATGAGATGTGTGGAACTATCATATCACCTCCTCCTACATCATGACTGGGACCACCATCCATCCCTGGAAAAGGATGAAGTGATTCCCTCCTTTATAAAATCCATCGAGTGAATCTCTTAAGGATATCTGGTCACACAAGACCACACAACCAATGTATCCCAACTAGGAGTCTCTCACACACTGAAGGAGTGGAGTCAGCACCATATATTGAAGAAAAGTTACACCCTCATGCTTAATTATGGTTAGCTATAAGGATGACAACTAATCAGAAGCATCCTACACCAAATGATCCTTGGAATTATTTCTAAGGGCTTCTACTACCACATTTCCCTTCCACAAAGTATATACTATCTTGAATTCATAGTCTTTTAGGAACTAAAACTAGTTCCATTTTTTCAAGTTCAAGTCTCTTTGTGTGAAGACATACCTAAGAATCTAATAGTCTAAGTAAACCACAAAGAACTCTCCCAAAAGATAGTTCCTCCACATCCTCAGAGAGAAGACTACAACTTTTATCTCTAGGTAATGAGTCATGTAGTTCTTCTTGTGGGATCTCAACTTCCTTGACACATATAAAATAAATTCTTGTCACTGCATCAACATGCATTCAAGCCCAGCTACTAAGGCATCACAAGACACTACGTACTCCATGAATTCCTATGATACTCTAAACACAAAAGAACATGTCATCCTCAGCCTAAACACCTTGAAGGCTTTTTGGAACTGCTCAATCTAGGTAAAATTCCCCCAATTTCATTAGGGCGGTAAAAGGGACTATAATCCTAGAGAATTATTCCACAAACCTCCTCTAGTACACCACCAAACCAAGAATACTATACACCTATGACATGCTCTTGGGTGGATTCCAATCATGTACCACATTGATCTTCACTAGGTCCACTGCTAAACCATGCTCATAAATGACATTCCATAGAAAGTGAACCTTGTAAATCCATAACTGACACTTCAAGAGAATAATATAAAGCTGGTGATACGGAAGAAAATCTTGGACCATCCTTAAGTTCTCAACAATATCATTATTGAACACAGAGTATATGAGTATGTCATCAATGAAGACAACCACGAACAGGTCCAAGTATGGTTAAAAAATACAGTTCATCAAATCCATAAACATGACAGGGTAATTATTCATTACAAAGGGAATCATCTGGAAATCATAGTGTACATAGAGACATCTAAATGTTAGATTCAAAATATCAATCTATAAACTGGTGGTAACTAGACCAGAGATCAATCTTTAAGAACCATCTCATTCCTCACAACTATTCAAAGTGGCCATCAATCCTTAGTAAGGAGTACTTTTTATTTATTGTTGAATGGTTCCAGTGATGATAGTCAATGAAAATACATAATCTACCATCCACCTTTTTCATAAACAATATTTGAGCTACCAATGAGGACACATTGGACTTGACTAAACCCTTCTCTTGAAGGTCCCCTAACTGAAACTTCATCTCCTAGAGCTTGGTAGGGGCCATACGATACGTTGTTGAAGATATCGAAGTAGTAATGGGATGAAAGTAATTAAAAACTCCATCTCCTACCTTAGAGGTAGTCTAAAAACTTCCTCAGGGAAGACATCCATAAAACCATCCATGACTGAAAGAATCTAGATGCTTGAGTATACTACTGCACCAAGGGATACACTCTCCAATTGATTGGTGATGGGTTAAAGCCTCATGTTCTCAAAACCCACTCACCTTGTTATGAGATATCTCTCACCCATAAAAGAGAATCTCTCCCAATCAGTGTGAAGACTTTTGACTCATTTGTAATGACAGTAAATCTGGGATCCGATTGTGGATAACCAATACATACTCAAGATTATGTCATAGGGTTCTATCTTGATAAAGAGAAGGTCCCATGTGAACCTCTCCCCACCAAGAGATAGCTTACGCTATTTGAAGATAAATGATATAGATGAAGTATTCCCCATAAGAACCTCAAAAAAATCTACTAGGATAATGCCTCAACAGGGAGCTATAGCTCTCATACTAAGAGTAAATAGATTATGGATTGACTCAAACTCGTTTCTATTAATAATTTGTTATGATTAGAATAAATACAAATCATACCTCTGATCATCTTGTGTATCTTTGGGTCATAAGACTCTATATCCTGTAATTATCCCCGACCCCAACCAATAGCTCCATGAGCTTGACATAGGCCACCAGGTGGTGTTGGTGGAAGGATATCATAACATCGTCAACCACCCAAAACTCTTCCTGCTCCTCTTCCAGCTCCACCGACCTAGGGGAAACCTAACCTTTCATGAGATAACCCTAATCATGGTGTTGCCTCTTCCATGGCGGTCTATATGCTATCTGTCTAAACTCCTAATCACATATGGTTTGTAAATCAAGTGCTATATGACCTCACTCATCACATGAATAAAATATCTCCTCTCTAGACTACCTTAGACCTCTGTGTTGTCCCAATGCACATGACCATGTTCTTGAGTTTTATCATGGTGAGGTCTCCTATGAAAAGATCCTATTGACTAGTGCCTAATATCTATTTTAGATGACTCATCCCTATAATGAACACTGCCTACTCTAGCTTCCTAGTGTCCTTATCACATGAAACTCTCTGTAACCAGTTACCATTCCAACATCCCATCATTGGTGGGGATGTACAAGGGTATTACACTGGCATGAATATCTCTGCATAGACCCAGATCAAACTTCCATACTCAAAAGTATCCAACCTCGATCATGTTAAGGGAGTAATATGTAAGGTCATCAAACCTCTCTGCATACTCAGCCACAATCATCCCTCCCTACTATAACTCTAGATGCTCCTGAATCCAAACTGATAGCAAGTAAGAGGGGATGTACTCCTCACTAAATATTTTTTGTAAGTTAATCCATGAGAGTATCAAATCATTGTTTATCTGGGTAACAAGACCCCATAAGTGCCTAGCTACTCCCTAAAAAATGCTAGCTTCTAGTGCAACTAGACGATATGATAATGTCTAGATAATCATAGAAACATAGACCACTAACTCTACCCAATCCTATACTGCTAGGGGATATGGTTCTCCCCAGAACCTTTGCAGCCTACAGCATTGGAACTCACAGAGTGCACTAATCCTGCACGCATCCTCAGCCTACCCTGCTAGAATGATTTGATACTCGATAGGTGGGGGTGCTGCTACCTGTCTACCTGAAGGAAGGATATCATTGGACATACCCTCAACTAAGGACTCATCACTCATTATATCATCATCATGAATCAGAACTAGTAACCAAGATGGATGGTATCATAGATTCATCTTGAAAATTTAATCGAGATGTACCATGGTAAGATGAGCATATATATACAATGGGGAGACGACTAAAGAAGGACATTCAAAGACTTAATCCTATATGATTCATGTACCATTTGATCCCTGAAACTGATATCTCAATATGAAGAGTCAATAATAAGGTAGGAAAGGTCCTAGTGAATAGATATGTCAGAAACTACACCAACACTAGATTCTATGGCCTAGAAGCTGACCTCGAGACACTTTGACACTATTTTCCTAAATCCCAACCAAATCCTTATAAGGGGACGACTCCAGACAGCATCCCAAGGAATGAGTTTCTCTGACACCAATCTATCATGACCCAACCCACTAAGTCTCAATATGCAACTACCCCAAGCCTACCTCCATAAGACAATGGGTGGTGATAAGTGTCGAAAGGCATATCTACCATGGGAGGAATTTCCATAATGTACCTCTACGCACAAACCCGACCATCTCAATATAGAAGTTAAGATGTATAATAATAAAAATATGAAATATATAGAATATAAACATGCATATGAAAGACCTCTTGGGTGTATAAGATTACAATAGTGAAAATTAAAAATGAAGGGGAAATATACACACTCAACCAAAAAGATGTAAAAACCTGAAAAAATATGGAAAGAAAAAGAATGTTGATAGATCCCAACTCTTGATCTCCAAGATCTAACCATCGTACATAGTCCAATGCACCAAGTATCCATGACCTCCTCTATAGTCATCACTAACATTTCCTTCATCTACATAAGACATGGCACGTGTGGGAAAAGACCATACAGGGGTGAGTATAAACATACCCAATAGGACACCTCGAAAGCTCAAGGGGGGGGGGTAGTAAGAGACACAATAACAATGGATAAACAATAGGCATATCAACCCAAAGTAAGAGAGTAAATATAATTCAACTATATAGACACATACATACATACATAAATACATACATACATACATACATACATACATACATATATATATGCTCAAATCAAAGAAACCAAAATGAGAGATAAGGAGATCTCCATCTCACAGCCCAGACCAGTAAAGGAGTTAAAATAGTTCTAGAAGTCCATCAAGTATTCCCATAATCTCACATGTCTTTCCAAAGAAGTAACCATGTGGAGGGACCATGCCTCACCAATCTGACACACATTTAAGGGGGCACAATATCCATGTATAGGAAATTCTCCCTAGTCTGTTAGGAGGGTGATACTCAGAGTAAGAACGAATTTTTCCCTATCTTATAGGGGTACAACTTGGTAGGTAGAAGACCCATACCCTAGTTCATCAGGGGGTTCCACTCAAAGTAAGTAGGAATCACACACTATCTAATAGGGGGTACATATAAGTAGGTAGTGGACCCATGCTCTAATTCCATAAGGGGTTTGTATAAATTAGCAGTCATAGGAACTTCCCACAAACACCCTTGGGGGTAAAATTTATTTTATAGAGAGAAGAATTGTTCCCAATGCCATAGGGGGATACTAATTAGTGTTAGGAGGACCCACACTCTACCCCAGAGGGGGGTACTATTTTAGAAGAAGATAGAGGACTCGTTCCCTAGTCTGTCAGGGGGTACCACTCTAATGATCCCACCCAATCACTATCTTCGTTGAGCACCACCAAAATAAGTGTCACATATGGAAAATCTTGCATCGTATCTTGAAATCCACTATAGAGGCCACCATCATGTTCTGTGTGAAAAAAACCTGAGGATAGGATACTCACGAGAAAAAATCTTAGTCCAAACAAAGAAGATAGTAGAGGTTAAAGTTCTCTCACAAGGTAAGAAGGGGTACATGGCATGTGAGGGGACCCACACGACATGTGTTCCCACTCCATTTCCAAGACATTTCACTATAATTACATGGATAACTACCTATATAAAACTACACATCAAGTAGGGGGTCTACACAGTATATTCGAACCACTCAAGGTCATGCTTGTTCTCCCTAGACGTGCATGTGTACTTCAATACATGATGTGTTATTATTCGTTCCCATGTCCTTGTACCCCTATAGGTTGGAATGCCCAGAAGGCCTTATTTTTTTTTATTTTTATAATCCACCTTTTAAGGGGTGAGGTGGAACCCTTACAAGGCCCAAAGGCTTAGAGACAATTACATGGCACATAGGTCTTAGAGGGAATCACCGAGACAAGACAACTTGGAACTACTCCTCCCTAACATATGTCATGAAATCAGCACTCCACCTTCATAGGGCTGGTCGGCTAGCTATCCTATGCAAAGCTGCACAGGCCTGGTATCGATGGAAAATCCATACCCTCTCATTCTTCCAATTCCAATTAGCTCTGTTCCAGTGAATTTGCTTACCTTGAATCCTCATCTGAAGCCTTTTCCCTTGTATTCTAACTGATACTTCTTCATTTATGTGCCCCGAAGGCCTTGGGGTGTCCCTAAGGCCTTATGGTGGCCAGAAGGCCTTGAGAAACAACTGGCCCGAAAGCCTTTGGTGGCTCAAAAGTCTTTCAGGACCCAAGGACCAAACCGGTTTCCCAAAGGCCTAGATGGATGAATAGTTCTGACTGCTACAGTACCAAACAGTACTTCTATAGTGCCAGCTATAGTACTGCTACAGTGATGATGATAATTCTGCAAAACCCTATCCATTGTAGACAGATCTCTACACGTCATGTGTCCTTCAGACTACACAACCTGTAGTCATGTTTTTCATAGAATCTTAGATCCATTCTAAGGATACCAGATTTGTGGTTGTTTCTTCAGATCTTGACTTTGAGCCATTTGAATATGGTGTATCTTTCTCTAGCCAATGATTCCATCCCTTTAGTGGTTGTAAATCGAATCCTAATTCTTTTTTGTGGTTTTTCATACGCACCACACACCTTTTATGATTCTCATGTCGTATTTTGTCCACCTCAGATCCCATACCTACGAAACATCCCTCTGCACCATGAGATTCATCCTTTCTAGCCCCCGATTCACCAAAATTGATTGTTTCATGTTGTTCCACCATGAACTTGGGGGTTCTTTTGGGCTTAGTACCACCCAACAAAGTCAATCCATGACCCCATAGCCTAATGGAGAAGAACTTGATGAATAGGTGGGGTAAAAGAACCAAATAAAGGTTTAATAATTATTAGTCAAATTTTATTAGCCAAATAATACAAACAAGGATATCAAGGGTAAGAAAAATGAATAAAAATTTAATGTTAGTACATGGGCACTTGAAATGGATCAAAAAAAACACAGATAAAAATGTAATGTGACCCTACTCGATCAATTTAATCAACAGGGGAACAAACCAATAATTTAAAAGTCCTACTTGGTTTTGGACCATTCTTCACTGATTTATGCGCTCACCAATGATTGAAATATGTCATTGCATTCAATGTTTCTCTATCTTATGGGATCTAGAGTATCATTATTTTCATATCTTGATTCTCTAATAGGAGGAGGAAGAAGTCACTCTCAATTATCCCAGGAACAAGTGGATAAACCTAAAAAAATTATTATAATGGTTTATTTATAGAAGAATCCATCTAGGTTAGATTAATTAATTTCTTAATTAACTGAATGTATCTCAAATAAATATTTTATCCAAAAACCCCGCGATGACCTATTTTAGGTCGTTCCTAGGATAAACATTACATTCTAGACTCAACTATGGAATCAAATTTCTGATCCATGATTTTGTTTAAAAGTTATCTCATTTTCTTTAAGAAACTGCACCAATGTAATATAAAATATATTTAATATTTTTTAAAAATTAATTTCGGTCACACCAAGCCTCAAAATCACACAATGTATCAATTCCTAACTCCAAAAAAATATATAGAAATATTCCAAAATCATTAAAATTAAAAAATAGGATCTCTACAATATCTCCCTCTTTGATTGGTACTGAAAATAAAGACCCTTCTTCCTTTAAGTTTAATAATGTATGGATTTATTTTTATAGTTGTAGGGATGTTGTTAACTCTGAATGGTCTTTATATGAGATTGGGGATGCATTCCAAATATTTTAAAAGAAAACCAAAAGAATCAAGATTGATTTTAGGGCCTAGAGAAAGGAAAATTTCCCTAATTTAGACATTGATATTAATGGGGCTAAGAGTAATCTCATGAACCTTCAGGTCCGGAACTACAAATAGGATACCCCTTCTAATGAAGTGATTGAGTGCACCCATATCCTGGAAACTCTTATAAAGAGTATAGACATATCATTAAGGAATAACTAAGGATTCAATTAATGGCTCAAATAATGGGATGACAATTATAAAATTTTCCACCTAACTCATAGAGATATGAAAGCTAAAAAATTTATCTCTTCTATCAAGACTAATGGAAGCATTCTCCTCAATATTGAAAAGATTAACGATTTCTCAGTTACTTAATTTAAGACACCATTTAATAAAGAGTCTCCATACTACTATTTCCCTGCACTGCTTGATGTAATAAGTTTTCCTATGAATGATATATATAATTCTTCTCTCACGGCCTCCCTTTTGTTGATGAGATTAAAACTGCACTTTTTTCTCTAAATTCTATAACAGATTAGGGCTGGATAGCCTCACCAATAAATGATTCATTAAATATTGGGATATATTTAAACCTGATATAATTTTAGCTGTTAAGGAAGCCTTCAACAAGGGTTTCCTTTTTCTAGCCATCCATTCCCAGTTCATCTGCCTAATACCAAAGATTGATCATTTAATTGAACTGAATGACTTTAGACTTGTTGTCATTGGGAATACCTTTCCTAATATTATCTGGAAAATTCTTTCTGCCAGGTTAGGATTATTTCCAATGAGATTGTCTCTACAAACTAGTTTGGGTTTATTCCTAGGAGGAAGATTCAGGGTTTCTTGTATATTACTTCAAAGGATGTTAACATTATATATATGAAATAAAAATATAATAATATTACATTAAATATTGAAATTTTAAAGGCCTTTGACACCCTGACATGGGATTTTATTTATAAATACCTCTATAAATCTGATTTCTCTCAAAAATTTATCATCCATGATCATTCTCTGTTACATAGCATCAGGTTGTCCATCATTTTTAAGGGATCCCCTAAGGTATTCTATAGTTTCTCTCAAGGTGTCTGGTAGGGTAACCCCTTATCTTCCCTTATTTTTGGTCTCATTGAATATTACCTCAATAGATGCCTCATTAAGGCCATGGGTGATAGGGAGATCTCTCCAATCAAGGCTATCATTCCCCTCACATATTTTCTATATAGATGATATCTTTATCTTCTGTGAAGACGATGATTCCTCTTTTAATTCCATTAATAAAATCTTCACTAATTATAAATAGGTGTCTAGGTAGGTTATATCATGTAATAAATATGTGGTTATATTTGGTAAAGGATACTCTAGAGGAAGGAAGAAGCATACTATAGACATATTACATTTTAAGTAGGGGGAGTTTCCCTTCACCTACCCAGGTATACCACTTTTCTCGAGAAGGTTCAGACCAAGTTGTTTAGAAGGATTTAATTGGAGTATTAACTCTAAACATGAAATCCAAAAAGGGAAAACTTTGTCTCAAGATGGTATAATTTTTGTTGTAAATTTTGTTATAACCTCGATATTTTTGTACTCTTTTCAAGTGTCAAAATAGACCAGGGAGCTAATTAATAGTCTAGATGCAAAAATCCACAATGCACCATGGATCAATATTCTTATTTCTAATGCATGCCATCTTCCCCCCTCCTTTTTTAATATCTTAATTTCACAAGAACTAACTCACTTTGAATAGGTGGAACCTCTCCTACTTTACGAGATCAAGAAGAAGATTGACTCTTTCATTTTCCAAGATTGTAATTATATCTTCTGAAGACCTTCCATACTGGGGTCCATTAATCCAAATATGTATTATAGTCTCCTTTTTGGAGATAGTGAGGATCCCCCATGTTGGATGAAACTCTTTCAGTGACCCTTCTTTCCTGTAGAAAGATAGATTCTAGTTTATAAAGTTTGGTACAACCAATATCCAATAGATGACAGAATGTAGATAAATGGGGTGGAAACATTTTTAATACAGTTCTCTTTGCATAAACAGTAGTGAGAACTGCTCAAATATTTTCCTAGAGTTCCCTTTGGTTATGTTTTGAAGACACGAGGAGAACTTATCCTGCTAAAATCTATCCATTAATGGAAATCATGAAGACATCATGGGGGGATACTTTGGATGGACCTCAACACAAATGTTATGAGCCTTCTTTATTCCTTCATTGATGTTGTGATTCACTACATATGGATGGTGGGAAATTGTATTTAGTTTGAAGATACTAACCCACATTTTAAAGATTTTTTTTGAGTGTCCCCATAGATATTTGGTCTCCCCCTCTTTGAATCTGGTCATATGAATAATACGATGGGATATTTTATTGCTATTAAACTTTTGGGTGTGACTAGTGTACCCCAATACCCTATCACTCTAAAGTTTGGTAGGTGGATCCTACCTTTCCCATCATCGATAAAGGTCAATGTGGATGGGGCTGGAGCGCCTACTGTGGATCTATTTTCAAAACTAGTATGGGGTGGATGCTTTCAGCATTTCCTTGACACGTAGTGACTGCCAAAATTCATCGCTAAAGGTATATAGTGGCTGCCCAACAACCACTATATATCACCCCACCTGTCCTATAGCATCCTCTATATGGTGACCGCTATAGAATGCCCCAACTTGACCTATAGTGACCACCATATAGTGGCCACTAAAGATATTTTTTTTAAATTAAACCAGAATTTAAAATACCACAAGAAACTAGGATAATTCAAAAAATCAATAAATATATCTGTGATATGTAAAAACATGAGGTCATAAATATCTTTTTCCAATCATCTTCCATGCTCCTCACCAATCATTGAATAAAACTGAATATAAAAAACACAATAAAATAATTAGTGAAGTAAAAAATCAAAACAAACTAATAATTGAAATTCCATTAATTAATACTTACTAAAATAGTCTAAGGTCATTTTATTTTGAATATATTAATAGTTTCTATACATTTTATTTTAAAAAAATTAACTATTTATTCAATTTTTATAGACATACCACACATTTTATTTACTTTTAATTTCCTCATACTCATAAAAATTATTAATAAGAATTATTTCTTATGATTTCACCTCATTTTGATGTCATTTTCTATGAATATAACCATTAAGCACATGTTTTGACATTTAAAAAAACCAAATTGTGTTTCAAGTAATCCCAGAAAAACAACACATGAGATTGATATTTTGTATGCTTAACCTTTTCACAATTCACTATACATTTGTTTTCATCTCACTACTACAAATCATCCCTTTAATAGAGTGAAAAAGAGATTTAACAGTGATAAAAATATTTTTGTCCTCAGATCCATTAGGGGGGGTGGAGCCATTATCAGTGTTAAAAAAGCACTGATAAAGGCCCACTAGCTTTAGTGTGCTGTTTGAATAATAGTACGCTGCAGAAACCTCTAACCTATATGAAAACACACCTATGCAAATAAAAATTTTAATTGAAATAAATTTTACATCACAAATACAAAATAAAACACTACCATATACATTTAAAATAATGATTTTTATAATTACACGTGCAATCACGATCTACAAATTTTTAAAAACATTAGTGTTTCATCATCTTTGAAACATCATGAACCCCTCTCAAAAAGATCAACCATGATATTAGTTCCTGAAAAAACCACCCCAAGACGAGAAAACTAATTCACCTATATAAGCAAACAAATATTATGTTATCAATACTAAAAATAAATAAATTAAATATAAATATGAAAGAATACATTAATAAATTGTAAATTTAAAATAAAAGGACACACTTAGAGTTATACTATTCACACTATACATAGTATTGAGGAGTAGTTGATTCCTAAATGTCAAAAATGATTTTTGGATCATTGTCGTAAAGTATCAAAATGATCTGAATACATTTTATTTGTTTTTAGTATGTCACTTATTCTTTTTACTAAAATTAAAAACAATTTTAAATAAAAAGATACCATTGGATTTATATCGGTCACATTGTGCACTGTATTGAGGTGTGGATTATTCTTACACATCATAAATTACTTATCAATCATTTTTAAAAAGAATAAAAAATACGAATAATTTTTCTTGGTTTTGACTATGTCACTTGTTTTTTTTACTAAACTGTCATTTCAAATTGGAAACATAATCTTTGAGTCATATCGATCACATCATGTGTCGGTTCAACATGAGACTTATTCCTACACATCTAAAATGACTTATGAACTTTTTTCCTAAGTTATAATGGAAATCAAAGCATGTTTTCTGGGTTTTCAGTGAGTGATACATGTTTTGAACTAAAATTTCAATTTCAAACTGATAATGGACACTTTGAGTGCTACTAGTCACAATATGAATCGGATTGAGGTGTGGTTGATTCCTAAACATCAAAAATGGACTATGGATCGTTTTTATAAAGTATAAAAACAATCCAAATTTGTTTTCTTGGTTTCCAAAATGTCACTTTTTCTTTTTAGGAAAATTTACATCAATTTTAAATAAAAAGACACGCATGGAGTCATATCAATCACATCATGTGTCAGATTGAGGTGAGGGTGATTCCTACACATCAAAAATTACTTAGAGATAATTTTCCTAAAGTATCAAAACAATTAGAATGTGTTTTATTTGTTTTCAGTATGTCACTTGTTCTTTTTACTAAAATCAATGTTAATATTAAATAAAAAGACACACTTGGAGTTATACCGGCCACACCATAAATCAGATTGATGTGGGGTTGATTCCTACATTCCAAAATTGACTTGTGGATCATTTTTATAAAGTTTTAGAAAAATATGAATGCATTTACTCATTTTTTAGTATATCACTTGTTCTTTTTACAAAAATTAATGTTGATTTTAAATAAAAAGACACACTTGGGGTCATATTGGTCACACAATGAGTTGGATTGAGGTTATATTTATTCATACACATCAAAAATGTCATATGGATTGTTTTCTAAAGTATAAAAAAAATCCAAATGCTTTTTATCAGTTCTGAGTATGTCACTTTTGTTTTTTACTAAAATGTCATTTCAAATGGGAGACACATACTTTGACTCATACCGGTCATATCGTATATTTATTTTACATGCGAATACTTCCTAAAAATAAAAAATTAATTATGAATAATTTTCCTAAATTATAGAGATAAGCATAGTATGTTTTCTTGGTTTTCATTGAGTGACACACATTCTGAACTAAAATGTCAATTTTAAACTAATATAGACACTTTGAGTCATACCGGTCACAATGGGCATTGGATTGAGATGATGTTTATTCCTACATGTCACAGAGGAATTATGTATCATTTTACTAAATTATTAAAACAATTCAAATGCATTTTATTTTTATTTAGTATGTCAGTTTTACTTTTTACTAAAATTAATGACAATTTTAAATAAAAAGACACACTTAGAGTAATATCGGGTACACAGTGCATCAGATTGAGGTGTAGTTTATTCCTACACATTAAAAATTATTTATATATTTTTTTAATAAATTATAAAAATATTATGAAGGTGTTTTCTCTATTTTTAGTATGTCACTTGTTCTTTTTACTAAAATTAATATCAATTTTAAATAAAACAACACACTTAGAGTTATACATATCACATTGTGCATCGGATTGAGGTGGGTTTGATTCCGATACATTAAAAATGAAATATGGGTAATTTTCATAACTTATAAAAGAAATCTAAATGTGTTTTTTCAGTTTTTAGTGTGTAACTTGTTCTGTGTACTAAAATTAATGTCAATTTTAAATAAAAAAGACACACTTGGAGTCATAACGATCACACCGTGAGTTAGATTGTGGTTCAGTTGATTAATACATGACAAAAAGACTTATGGATCATTTTCCTAATGTATCAAAACAATCCAAATGTGTTTTCTTGGTTTTTAATATATCACCTGTTCTTTTTACTATAATTAATGTCAATTTTATATAAAAAGACACACTTGAAGTCATATCGGGCACACCATGCTTCATATTGAGGTATAATTGATTATCACACATCAAAAATGATTTATATATCATTTTCCTAAAGTATCAATACAATCTTATTGTGTTTTCTTGGTTTTCAGTATGCCACTTTTTCTTTTTACTAAAATTAATGTTAATTTTAAATAAAAAGTCACACTTTGAGTTATACAGGTCACACCATGAATAATATTGAGGTGGGGTTTATTCTTACACATCACAAATTACTTTTGGATCATTTTCCTGAAGTAAAAACTATATTAATTAATTTTCTTAGTTTTTAGTATGTCACTTGTTCTTTTTAATAAAATTAATATCAATTTTAAATAAAAAGACACACTTTGAGTCATAATGGTAACACCACATGTCGTATTGAGGTGAGGATAATTCCTAAATTTTACAAATAACTTATGGATAATTATTTTAAAGTATAAAAATATTATGAATGTTTTTTTATCAGTTTTAAAAATGTCACTTGTGTTTTTTACAAAAATGTCATTTCACACTAGAAATATGCACTTTTTGTCATAATGGTCACATCACATGTTGATTTGATGTGAGAATACTTCTTAGACATCAAAAATGACTTAGAAATCATTGAAATAAATTATCAAGACAATCAGAGAAAATTTTCTTAGTTTTCAGTGAGTGAAACATGTTTTGAACTAAAATATCAAATTTAAACTGATAACAGACACTATGAGTTATACAGGTCACACCATGCATCAATTGACATTTGATTGATTCCTACACATCAAAAATGACTTATGGAACATTTTACTAAAGTATCAAAACAATACAAATGCATTTTCTCAATTTTCTATATGTCACTTATTCTTTTTACCAAAATTAAAGTTAATTTTTAATAAAAAGACACACATGGAGTTATATTGGTCACACTGTGCATCATAATGAGGTGTGGTTGATTCATTCACTTCAAATATGACATATGGATAATTTTTCTAAAGTATCAAAACAATAAAATTTCATTTTCACAGTTTTAAGTATGTCACTTATTCTTTTTATTGAAATTAATGACAATTTTAAATTAAAAGACACAATTGGAGTTATATCAGCAACACCGTATGTTGGATTGAGGTGAATCTAATTCTTACATGTCACAAATGACTTATGAATTGTTATACTAAATTTACAAAATAATATTAATTCATTTTTTAAATTTTGAGTATGTGATGTGTCTTTTGAACTAAAATATAAATTATAAACTAAAAACATACATTTTGAGTCATACTGAGTACACTGTGTATTAGATTGAGGTGAAACTAATTGATTATGATATATGTGTTTTGCTTTCAAATATCCAAAAAATCCATAAAAGAAAGAACATGTTCAATTGTGATGGAAGAGAAACCCCATGATCCATGAATCACTTCCGTTTCAGGCAGCATGGGGTTTACTTTTCCATTAGAAAGGAACATGTTCTATCTTTTATGGATTTTTGTAGATAGTTGAATGAAAAATATTACTTTTCAACATATCAATGAAAAAACTAAGTATCAGATAAAAATTATATGGAAATTAACTTATAAATATTTGATAAAATGATGATAAAATTTATTAAATAATGTGTAAGAATTCACCTTTTCATGATGGTTGTATACATTCTTGATCCATTTTCTTATTATCAATATCTCAGTTGTATCCTTGAAGTCCAATATCGCATGAGCATGAGAATCATTGAACATACCACCCCTTCCCAAGTAAAATATTTGACATGTATATGAAAATAATTCCTATGTTAGTAATACTACAAAGAAAAAAAATAAACATAAATATGAAATAATACATTAATAAAATGTCAATTCTAAACAGAAACTATATATTTTGAGTCATAACGGGTACACAGTGTATTGGATTGAGTGCATCATCATAGTATAGGAGTGAATTATCCTGGTTTATGAAGTCATTTCATTATTATCTCTATGAAAATTAATAAAATGTGTATTAAATATAAATGTTGAGGAAATTAACCCAAAAAAAGTAGTTAAAATGATGCGAAAATAAACTAAATAAGAATTAAAAAGTCACATATTCATGATATATGTGTACATTATGACATAAAGTATGTTTTTCATTCATTTTGAAGAAAATATATTTGATCTAGTGAATATGATAATTTTTTACAGTCATGGTAGTATTGGAAAAATATAAATACACAAATGATTAATAAATATTTTAAATGAAATAGTAATTATCTTAAAAAATACATGGGGATGATAATTTGTTGATAGTATATGATATATATCAAAAAATTTCAAACATAATAACCAAAATATTTTTCATTTGTTTGGTTTATACACTTTAGAAACATTGAAAACATAATTAATTTGTTTTTATGTGTTTTGATAGTGGAATATTATTAAATATACTTTGATACATATCCACTTTTATAAGTCAACATGCTTCTTGTGCATATGGACTGTTTTCATTCCATGATTTTCATGATATTTAAACACCACCCCATAAAAATATAATTCTCAACAAAACCTAATTTATAATATATAACTTGATGTTTAGTTCTAAAACATTGTATGTAGTGTATTATAAATTGAAAAATGTCATCACGTGTGGTTAGTTTGTTGGATATCCATGCAGTGAATACATAAAATAAATATTTGGAGTATCCAAATTGACCGAAATGAGTTTCCAATATTGCCTAAAAAATGAATATTTAATGAAAGGAATGAAAATATATTTTATATGATTAAATTTTAGAGTTTTACCCCTACACCATTGGCACTAAGAAGAGTCTATCATCCGTAAGTTTCGTTTCAAACGATTTGGCCAGTTTTGACACTATTTCCTCAATTTAAACTGATTCCATTTTGGTTTGGTCTGTAGAAGTGACGAGATGATTAATGGGTCCATATTTATGTTCAAGGGTTAATCCCATCAATTTTTATTCATATATACGCTTTCAAAAAATATGTGTTTTTTATTTTTTTCATAATTAAAATAGTAGATCAGCTATTGGAAAATTAAACCATGAAAACACACCTCATGTATCCATTTACAAATCAAAATCCTAGCCATTCATACTTTTGGATTTAATTTACGTTCTCAAGAAAAATTAAGTCTATAATGGACTGTCCATATATTTTTTCTTCAAAGTCAACTATGTGATTACTACCACTTTGTAACTTTTCATCCACATAAACCTTCAATGTTAGTAAATTTGGAGATTGAATGGGTGGGGTAAAGGTACTTTCTCAAGATCTTTTCAATTAGTTGTTTGATCATTTAGATGGTTTTGATTTGACCATTCATTTCACCCCTTCTATTTTTTCATCTGTAATAACATTCATTGGTTCATAACTTTTTATCATTTATTGTTGAAGGTTTAGTATGAAAAATAAATTAGAAATTAATACCTTCTAGTCGACATGTTTTTTTACAATATCAAGAGGTCGTACTTTTAATGTTCCAATAGCTTGATCAACCATATAAATATTTGAATCATCAAGTGGAATATTTATCTCGGTGCTTAGATCCTGAGATACTGTAATTCCCACACTCACATGATCTATTGTATTTTTTATGTTGTGTATAGTGTCCTTTTGGATATTGAACACGGTAGCCCTCACTATAAGGTTATGGGTGGGTGTTGATAGATATAAATCAAAGTTATTTTTACCCTGTATAATATCAATTCAAGAAAGGTATAAATTTATATGTAATTCACATTTCTTAGAAACAATTATGAGAATATTCATTACCTCATCTAAGACAGCTCTTTTATGGGAATAGCTCACCTCAAAGATGGGGGGTCTTTATGCAGTGGTTGTTATTGAGTTGTTTCTTCTCTTTCTTTTCAACCATAACATTTTCTAAAAAATTAGACTACCAATGAAATTTTCATTAATGGTAAGATAATCATGCTTTCATATCTTCCATTGGTTTATCTTTATCCCCCTATTCTTTTCTTTTCTCAAAATATTTTTGGGGTGTCACCCCAAAACCCGCACCTCTGACACGACCATACTATTTTGAAAACTTCATGGCCACTGAAAGTATGTGTTCATCCAGTACAACTTTTTATGATTCCTATGTCTAATTTAGATAGAAAATATAGGAAAATAAGAATTCATTGTTATGTAAGAGTGATTTTAAGAAAAATAAATTTTTATTATATCATACTTACACATGCTTCCCACACTTTTTTGCGTATTTTCATCTATTAGTATCCCATCTTTATTTACCCCTGACTCCTTCTATAACACATGATGTGGGATAGAAGTGGATTTGGATTTGGATTCATCAATATGAATATAAACATATGAACATAATTATGTTGTTGTTTCAAGTTACATAAAAGTATTATAGTAGATTTAAAATACATACCAATTTTCTTTCAAGTGAAGTGTATCTCTTCCTTGCTTTATAGTAGGGGTACATTGGGCTTGCTGCATGTTCTTTATTTTCATCACTTGGTTGTTGTTTCATAAATTAAAAAATCTCAATCAAAGTGATTAATACACATATTATACAAATTACCAGACACAATGTCCCTAAAAAGATATCTCCTCATGACGACCAATAAACACATCTCACACTTCTTGGCTTAAGAGGTGTGCCTACATATGTAGTGGGTGTGGGTTTATTTTTCATTAGAAATGTGTGAAAGAATTTGTGAATATTTCCCACAAGAATTAATATAAATTTCTTGTGGGATTCATCTACTATAAATTCACTCTACAAAGGTTTATGAAGAATAATTCAATGTTTCATTATTTTATATTTTTTACAAAATTAATAAAGGATATCATAATGTTACCTTAATATCTTCCCAATTCAGAGTTTTAAGCATGAAAACAACATGGTTACATGAATCAATATCAATATTTATGATTTTTTTAGTGATAAGCCAAATGAAACTACTGTTCATGGCCTTGTTTGGGTTAATAGGCTACCTGCGTGCATTCTATTCAACCACGAATTTGATAAATTTTCTTTTCTCTTTAATAATTTTTTATAGCACCATCATGCTATAGTGATCATGTTTTTTTGGGACATCAGTTCTTCACTATCTACCATTTACTCAAGTTCAACATCGTCAATATGTTTTTCATATGGATTGGTAGCATCAACATGGGCATAAGGTCATTGTTCCTCTGCACTGGGAGTAGAAACAGGTTGAGAAACCTATTGTTCATTGGGATTGGGAGCATCATCATGTGTATAAGTCGTTATCTGTAGAAGTGTTCAACATTTAATTTATATTATGTAATTCTAGTAATGAACAGATAATAACATTAGGTAACACAATGTATATGACAAAAAAATATAATCTAATTATTGAACTCTTCTTTTAAATATTGAAAGGATTTGACCCCTATATCAAGTATCTAAATCCCTTCATTGTGGTCTCCTCTAACATAAAATACCTCATATACAATGGAACTACTGTGAAATTATTGAAACATCCCAATAAAAGGGCTATCCTCAGTTGAATTTTCATCTAAACCTTCAGTTCTTTTGGTTGATAATAGAGAAATTGAACCCTTTCAGTTTGTGAGATATAGAACATAAAATACTTATACTACCTCTGATGCCATTATAATCAGTCTTTATTTATATCCTTCCTTACTAAAATCCACTTTCATGAATCCTAATTCATCTATTTTAACATAACTCCTATTATCAAACCACTTTCATTAAAAAATCATCACTTAGAACTTTGTATAATCCAACTTCCTTATTTTTTTGATAATTCAAAAGTATGACATATTCACATAAATTGGATTTATGTTCTTGGTACTAGATACAAGCATCACTTACACCACAAGTAAAAATCCACTATATTTCATGGTACTAGATTCATCCCATTCATTTGTATAGAATGTATAACCATTAATTAAATAACCATTGTAAGATAACACATGCACACTTGGTCCTATGGCTAGCCATTGAAGTCGTTCAAAAATTGAATATGGATTTTAATCTAACTCCTTAAATACATGGTCTCAAAACCTTCCTATAAACTTTTGATTATATGTATTTGATATCCATCATTCAACCCTTGGTGGATTAAAATGCTTAATAATTTATTTGTGTGTTTCAACAAATGGGGAAACCTATAAACTATTATGAAAAGCATAAAGTTGATCCTACTCTCAATTTGTAATATTAATTGTGACAACATCTATAAAATAAATTACTTCACCCAAAATCTTCCCAATGTGACAATATTTTGGTAGGACAATGATTTCCACATTGGATAGGTAGTTGGTACATAATTCAATGGATTCCTCAACAATATATCACTTTTTAATATAACCCTTTGTATGACTTCAATTTTGGCATACCCTTTCAAAATATTTATATATAATTCAATGGGGTACATCAATATATAATGTATAGGGTCATATAATCTAATCTATCTCCCTAAGTGAACCATCATGTGAACCATAATAACAAATAATGATAGCGGGAAGAACATTTTAAATTCACATAATATGACTTTAATTTCCTCTTAGTTGAAAATTTTTCTGGATCTATAAATTTTCTATATATAGCTTTAAAAAAAATAGATCTTGGTTAATTTATGACATACATTCTAGGAAAAAATGAAATGTAAAGCTACATGCATTAGATCTTTCATCAAAACATCACATTTATGTGATTTCAGACCCTATAACTTTAAATTAGCCACTAACATGGCATTCTTGATATTCAATGTATACCACTTTATAACTTTTAAATATTTCAAGAAGTTAGAAAACTTATATCTCTCATACCTAGAAAGTGTGTAAGAAGATTGTTGAAGAAAAGTAAATTTTCACCCATCACTGGCACCAAATCCTCCTATATTCCCATATCAATCATGTCAAACCTAGCCTTAATTCCATTTTTTGTTTTGAAGGGTGTATTATGTAATGTTTCAATGACACTTTCACATATATTTTTTTCAACATGCATAACATCAAGAAAATGTCTGACATATAGAGAATTCTAGTATGGTAATTAAAAAAATGATCTCTTTTTCCAACCCGTTTTCATAAGTTTTTTAGAAAAAGGTTTTCCAAAAGTGGTCTCTATATCTTTTACATTCTCAATTAATTGATCACTTGTTAGTCAAGATGGTTTTTTATGTTCTTCTGAACTCCCATCAAAGGATTTTTTCCAATATCGATACTTATTTCAGTAGGGTAGAAATATGTAATGTCGTAGAAATACAGTCTTTGATGAATTTTCAACCTAATTAACTATATTCCTTGTTTACAAATGAGACACTCTTGAGTTCCATTAATTTCATATCCTAAAAAATTTCTATAAAAAGAAAATTCATTTATTATCTTGTACAATATGTCTCTAAATGTGAAATCTTTATTTCTATAAGCATCATACAACTTAACGCCTAACTACCATAGTAATTTAAAATATTTGATCAATGGATCCAAGTAAGCATCAATATAATTACATGATTTTTTTGATCCTAATATAAATGTAGATAACATAATTTATTTTAATTTCATGCATAATAACGATGGAAAGTTATAATTTTCCAATATAATCAGCCGTGTAATGTGAGTTCTTCTTTAAAAACCAAATGGACTCACTCAATATATAGATAGTATAGGACAAAGGTTTCTCAAATGATTTCCAAATTCTAGATACTCGTGATAAATTTTCTTCCGCTATGGAGAGTCTATCAGGTGAAAAAGTTTCCCTTCTTTATTTCTTGTATCTATGTGCCATGTTAATTACCTTGTAGTATCCTCACTTCCATATAGTTTCCTAAACCTTGGAATGATTGGAATGTACCATACAATTTTTTTAAGTTTTGATTCATCAGTTTTGTATTAATAAGCACCACACTTTGGGAATTATTTAAGTGATTTATAGTTCTTACAAAATAGTATATAGTCATTTGGAAAAACATGTATTCTCTCAAAGATCTTACCCATCGAAGGTAGAATTCGTTTAACATCATATTTTCATCTAGGAGGCTCATTATCTTCTAGGAGAATATGATTCAAGAGATAAAGTAGTTCAATAAAACTGGTGTCACTCCAACCATTTCCATATTTTAAATTATATAGCTTTATTATGGCTGAAAATGCAATATATTTATGCAACCAGCATAAAATGGTATCTTAACTCTTTAACGTCTCAAACAATTTTAGACAATCATGAAGTTCATCTTCAACTATCATTGTCATTACCTCAATACGATATTCATCATCATTCTCACCTGTAATCACATCCTCAATATGGTCTTATTCATTGTCCACACTTGCAATCAAATGAGATGATTCATAAATGCAGTGTTATCCCAGTCACTAGCTACATTCACTTTTTCCCTGTGTTTATTCCTTGACTTCCATCATTCCCAGATCTATGCAGATCTGGATTTTCTGGCATGGATCAGCGACTTCGTTGGTGGTTTTCTGTTTGGTTGATGATGATGGTGGTGGTCTGATTGGTAGGTGGTTGGCTTGATGGCGCCATTGAGTGGTCCGTGTGGTGGTTGGTGCATGATTTTTGGATGCTGTTGGTCTCTAGTGACTGTTGTGGTGTTCCAGTGATTTGGTCGCCAGTGTTCTGGTCAGCGACATTTAGGATAGATTCTAGGATGCTGATGTGGCCATTGGGTCATTGGTAATCCATTATTCTCATGTTTATTCTAAAGGACTTTGGGCTTTTGTGGATGGTTGTTTGATGAGGGTTCAGGTTTTTTTCTAAGATTTGGATCTGGTTTCATCTCATTTGGTGCGGTATAGCTTCTTGCAGGTACTGTTGGGTGGGAGACCTTGAAAGGGAGATGGGTGTGTTGACACCCATCATCTGTCATAAGTTCTTCTCTTTAGATGGATGGTTTCTCTAACTTGAATCAGTTTAGTGGGTTTGGTATTGAATTTCATTGCATCAGTTTGCCTTGCTACGATTTTCTCACAAGCTTGGTCGATTGGGTGGCTTAAAAGAGAGATAGGTGTGGTGGTACCTATCACTCGGTCCTTCATTCACTTTTCAATGTTAGAGGGGTGATCTGCCTTTTTGTGCTACCATCACAGTACAATTTTTGGAAGGGGTGACTCTTATCACTGTTTTAGTTTCTTATGGGTGGGTGTTATGACATCTTATCATTTTCTTATCATGATATCTATCTCTTTTTTAATGTACTAGTCCTTCTCCTTTGGGTTTGTTTTTATTGGCATTTTTGCATGGTGAATGTAATGGGTTCCCTCTTACCCCATTTGTCAAAAGTGGATCTTTAATTTTTTTAATAAAGGGGTATTTCCCCTTAACCCGTTCAAAAAAAAGTTTTCTTCCAACTCCTCTGGACTAATTAGTATTGAATGGCAACATTTTAAACATGGAAAAAGGATTTTAGAATGGTAATATGCATGATCTTTTGCAAACTTGATGAACTATTTCACCAAATTTTTACAATCTTTTGTTATACGATTGGAATCCATCCATTTTCTATTCATATCCATCAAATTTTATTCGGTAATATTAATATTTAACAAAATAAATAAATACACAAATGGGGCCTTTCAAATAAGGGGGACCCAACATTTGAATGTTTTAAATAATTTCATCATGCGTTGAAAGATGTGGGTAATTGAATTTTAAAAAAGAATTACTCCACTGGTTGTAGGTGTAATCCTCTAAATTATTCCACAATGTTCATCAATACATGGTATGGGAATTCTACTACTCATATTAGTTCAAGAAACAAAAGTTCATGTCTTGAATAGATGGGGGATGAGTCTCAGACAAAAAAATAATAATAAATGTTTGGGAGATGAAGTTGATGAGAAAGATAGTTATTATTGAATTTTGATGCCTGAGACTCATCCCCATAGAATCTAACACCATATCAAAGAGAAAATATAGTTGTGGAGGACTCCCCTAATTTAAACCATACAAGTGATGTTTTATGTAAAGTAGGTTTAGGGGCTGCAATGAGGTTAAACATGAATTCACCTTTTGTGAGAGTGAGGTCATGATGGATATCCTATGGATTCGATAGATTTAGTGACATTCCTTTTCCATTGAGTTATTATCGACCTATATTATATAGTATGTGAGATTTTTTATATCTTTAAGGTGTCTATTATGGTTCCATATCCCATAGTTGGTTTGAAATCCAACTCTGGTGATATGATAACTTATAAAAGTACAGAGTTTTAAAAATTTATAAAACTATATAAAAGTGAATATATGTTATAAAAATATACATAATTTATAAAAGTATATAGTTTTAAAAATTTATAAATATATAAAATTATAATATATAAAATTAAAATTTATGAAATTATAAAAGTATAATAATTTATAATGAATAAAACTATAATTTTATATTAATTAATAAATCTAGAAAACTATAAAAGTATAACTAATTAATAAAATTTTATATTTAAACTATATATGTAAACATGATATACTATAAACATTATAAAATTATATTAATTTATAAATGAATAAAATTAGCAAAGTAAATAACCACATTACGATATGTAAGTGTCAATTTGTAGTTTACATAAATCAGAAATTTACTAAGAACCTTCAGCTAATTTAATCATGACAAGAAAAAATATTAAAATTAGTAGCCATCATCAATACCAAAATGATTCAAACCAAGAGAATATAATATTATATTCTAAATACTAACTATACACTATCATTAATACTTATATGGGATATAATAGAAATAACCAAAAACATAAATCAATTCATCCATGTTTCCCAATTCAAATCAAACGATCCTAACACTGACCATTAGACAACACAAAAAACAACTAACCAAGATAAAAAAACCTTTGTAAGAATCATTTTTTCTCTTAAAATCTCTAACAGAAAACTAAAATTTTAAAACTCTCTTTACAAAAAAAGTACACCATTGAAAAATTTTCTCCTCATTTGAAAAACTAAAAGCTTATTTTACACTACGTTATGAGTAAAAATTTCAACCTCTCTACTAGAGAGAAAGAAAAATTTATAAAAACAGAAATCCATTTCAAAACATTTTCAAAATTCAATGATGAAATTAAACATTTTACAAAACAACTAATGAAATTAAAAATTAATTTTCAAATAACCCATCAAAACATATAATGATATCAAGTATACTATATAAACATTTCATATTATTTATAAAAATAAATAAAAGTCATTTCACAATTTTACTATAAATTAAAATCCCTATTCCATACTTGGGGAGTTTAAATAATTTATAAAAATGCTTCTGTTTTTCAAAATAATCATTAAATTTCATTATAAAACCATTCCATTTTGAAAATAAAATTGGAGAATCAAAATTTTTTTACAACTAATCCATAAAATTTGAGTTTAAAATAAAAAAAATCATGAAACTTTCCTTTTCCCCCAAAAAAACATTAAAAACATTCTACCTCCCCAAACATTCAATATTCATTTATAAAATTTCAAACCATAAGAAAATATTCAAATATCCATTTACTAAATTCCCTCTAGTAACCCTAATAACACCATCCATGACATACGTAAACCGTAATTGTATTTCAAAACATTTAAAAATCACATGTTATAAGATCCCATACATCAAAACCTTTACGGGAACTCAAAAGAGTTTTTAAAACCCCGCAATGAATCTTAATCATGTGATTTTATAACATAGTTACATGATTACCTTTCCCTAATACTCCACATATACACTCTATCTATGATGTCAATGATGGGGTCCTCCCACGATCGCCTGAACTCACATGGAGAACCCACCTTTCACGCAGTATGGTTTTCATGTGGGAAATAGGAAAGCAGGGGTGATGCGATGTGGTGAATTGCAGGGATTTGTGTGGTGTATGGATGGTGTGATGTGGTGGAGGGATGTGATGTGGTGCATGGATTTTTCACATACCATAGATTGGATAGGAATGATTCATCGGGTAATTTGTTGAAGAACTAGATCGATGGTGATGGTAGGTTTGGGTGAGAGCGGTGAGAGCAGTGAGAGCAGTGATGCGACAGAAGTAGTTGAAGTGGAATTAAGCTCCCCTCTCATTGATAAGGTTTTTCTCTCTATGTTTGATGATGAATTCTATTTGAGTATTGAATATTAGAAACCCCCTATGCATTGCATGGGTTGCCAGACTATTGGGTACAATAAAGATCATTATCGACGGGATATGTCATTTCCTCTCTATTCGAACAAGGGAAATGATTTGAAACATTATTTCAAGGGGAAGAATGATGTTGATCCTTAGGATGTGGTTTACTGGAATAAGAAAACTTATGTTGGTTCTAATTCAATGGAGGATGGTACCGTAGCTGAGGACTGACCAAGTTAGGGGAATGAGACAACATTGAGGGGGTATGCCTTCAATAGAGGCAACTCTTGATGTGACTAGTGGTGATGATATAGTTGTTGATGGGAATTTGGATTCTATTCTAGTTTATGGTCAGGATGATGACGAGGGAGATGGAAAATGAAACCAATATGAGATGGATTTGGTGGTACTAGATAAAAGGAAGGATATAAAAACATGGGTTGAAGTGGTGGAAGAAGCATCTGAGGTGCAGAGTCTTAACAATGACATCTCTGAGGGTGAAACTCGTGCTTAAGAATCTATAGATCTTCAATTGAGGTAGGAGTAATTAATTGCTTCAAGTTAAAAGAGTAAGAAAAATCTTGATGTTGATCCTCTAGTGAGGGGTAAAATTAAGAAGTAGGATATTGTGGGAAATTCTGTCAATGGAAGTGGGGGATTAGATTCCATCACACAAGATATTGTAGATGATGACTCCAAGATGAAGTCTATCATAGAGGGTTCTTTTCTAATGGACTCTGGTAATCATTTTATCTTTCTTGATATTTTTAACAAATATAACATCAAGGATATTTTTCATGATGAATTTGGTAACATTCAGGGTGTTAGTAGTGTTGAAGGGCCTCCTCAAATTCTTGAGTTTTCTATCCCACCATATGATGATACTCAAGTGGAGGGTGGAGCATGGAAATAGCCAAAAACATATAGGAGGGGCCATCACCTACAAAGTAGAGGCGGTGGCCAATTACAAAGATTATTTTCTATATTATTTCTTATTTTTAAGTGGTTGTAACTTGTCTACTTACCCCATTTTCCTTATATACTTTGAAACTTTTCTATTTCAATAAATTTTAGAATCATGGGATTTCATCCCATGATTCGCACCTTTTGAGTATAATTATATATATATATACATATTAATATATAATTATATATATAATAAATATATTTATTATTTAAATATATTTATTATAATTTTATAATTATTTAATAAATATATTTATTTATAATTATAATTGTAAATAAATATATTTATTTATAATTATAATTGTAAATAAATACATTTAAAAAGTATTTGTATATAATTTTAAATATAATAAATATATTTATTTTTAAAATATATTTATTGGATTTTTATAATTATTTAAATTTTTATTTTTTTATTTATAATTATAATATTAAATAAATAAATTTAAAACGTATTTATATATATTTATAAATATAATAAATATATTTATAAATATAATAAATATATTTATTATTTATATATATTTATTATAATTTTATAATTATATATATATATATAATTATAATTATAAATAAATATATTTTTCTATAGAGACTCGCGATGATAATAGTGTGAAAACTATGGTTTTAAATGAGTAGCATAACACTTGATCATGGGATAAAGTTGTTGAGTAGGGGAAAGTAGTTGAGATTTAGTTATCTAATGAACATAGGATTCAAAAAGCTAGTCTGGTTCAGCCTGTGGAAGGAATAAATGCAATGGGGGAAGTGGTGGGGGCCAATTATAGAAATGTTCTGGCTCATGAATTGTGTGAAGCCTTAACTTGTAGGGTAGGAGTTGAATCCTTCGAGTATAATCTAAAAATACATCCTATTGCTAATCTCGACTCATGTAAGGACACTCTGAACCTTGATTCTCAATATAGGAATCAGGTTTCACCTAATGTGGATACCACAAAGTAGGAGGATCAAATTCAAATAGCGACCCTGACTTTTAATGCACATACAATGAAGAATGATACTTTACTTATTCTTGGCACGATTGAAAAGAAAATTAATCAACCAGATCTCAAAGTTCATACTAATGAAGGATAGGTGATCAGTTCAATGATCAAGTTGTCTCCTCCATAGGATGCTCCTGATGTGGCCATTAATGTTCGCATTTTTTATTATTCCCTTTGAGGTAAAGAGGCAACTATAGAGGATACCACTCTGCGAGCTTCTGGTTCAAGAGGTGGGCAGTAGGAGAGTGCTCACTATAATGCATGGAAGCCACCTAAATCCTAGAAATGGGTTATTCATCCAAAATTTCATGGTAGAGGACATGGTCTTGATAATGATGCATCACAGGGGCATGGTTGTGCTATGAGTCAACTCACTAGAGTAGAAAAATCTTTTGGAGAAGTATTTCGTGCTCTTCAATCAGACGAATTCACAGTCAGAGTGGGAATCTGATGATGATATATTTGATCAAGATTATGGGGATACTTGATACCCTTCATTTTTAGTTTTCTATTTTGGATGAGGTCTTGTCTCTTTGTTTGACTTCATCCATCCACACTCCTCTGTCATCTTTATTTTCTAATAAATTTTTTAGGAGTAGGCTCTCCTGTCTCCTAAACCTTTTGAGTATAAATAAATAAATTTATGAATTATTTATATATAATTATAAATATAAATTTATAGTTATAATAAATATAGTTATTTTTTAGATATATTTATTGTAATTTTATAATTAATTAAATATGAATTTATTTATTTACAATTATATTTACAAATAAATATATTTAAAAAGTATTTATTTATAATTATTAATATATATATATATATATTAATATATAATTATAAATTTAAAAAATATATTTATTATTTAAATTTATTTTTAATAATTTTATAATTATTTATATATATATATATTTATTTATTGGATGAATGGGTTTCTAGTGGGCCACTCTCCATCTCCCCATAGCGTGTAGAGGTGATTGACAATGGATCTTGTGGGATAATTTGATCTGAGGGAGGTGTTTGTTTATAATTCAAAGCAGAAGGAGGAAGAAAAAACATTGAACAATGATGGGATTCCTATTATAAAAGATACCCATTCAAAGGAGGATGCACCAATCACTAAATCCGGGAATGCTAGTGAAAGTCGATTCTTCTTTGATGTCAAGATCTCTTCCAACAAAATTACTAAAAATTACACTCTTTCTTTTATTGAGGATGATGATGCGATACTAAAACATTGTATTAGGAAATGATAGCATTAAATAAGTTCTAGGGTTACTCCATTACTTCCTGAAAGGCCATGGAATAATGAGTGTCTCCACGACAACCTTTCACAAATTTAGGGATTCTATTATTGGAGTCTGTATTTAATAGGAAAGGATTCCTTTCATATAATTTTCCATTCATCCATATTAGAATTGAAGGAATGGGAATTCAGAGTGGTGTGTCTCAGGCCTAGAATTATTAGAATCCAGTACTGGGATCCTTTCATTAACCCATTAAAAATCATGAACTCTATTGCGTAAGATTGGTTCATAATCAAGTAATTAAGCTGGTTCCTTTGGCAACCGAAGATCCTCTTAGAACTTTCCTCAGTAGAGGGTGTGCCCGTAAAGTTTGACAATGAAACTAAGAAACCATGATTTTGTCACTTTTATATGGTCCTCATTGAGGTTTATTTTCATGTTCCCTCACTGAACATGTTATCTTAGTTGTTGATGAGTATAGATTTGATATTTCAATATCTACAGAGAAGCTACCTTCCTTTTGCACTAGTTGTGAAAACATTGTCCATCTGGATATAAATTTTTGCAGGAATCCAAAATGTTATAATTACAAGAATATTGTCCATTTGATTGATCATTTCAAGTTTAAACAACCAACCAATGCGATGGACAACAAGCTGCACACAGTGAACAATTCTGGTGCCACTGTCGGTGATAGTAAGGGAAATGGATCTCAAGTTAGTGCTCACTATTTTGTTGAAATTGTGGCTAGTGAAATATTTTATATGGATTATTAGAAAGGGAAATTATATAATATGAAAAAGTATATTTCTTATGTCTAGGAGTTTCACCCTTCTCCTGAAGGACATGGGTGTAGGTCTGAAGTTAGCTGCACATTCTGGTCTGTATGCTTCTCTGCTACATAATTTTGTTGGATCATGGGATAATGAGGCTCTGCAAGCTGATGAATGCAGCCTGCAGAATCAAGAGTATCTCTTGAACAAATGGAAGTCCTCTAATGTATAATCCATCTCGAGTAATGTTTTTGTTGATGTTTTTCCCATGGAACTGAATCCATAGTAGTATGTAAAAGAGGGTTCCTATGTGGATCATTGTAACAACTCTGCTCTTTATTACAAACTTAAACATGATTTATTACATAAAATTACACTTCATAAAACTTTGAGGATCGAGAGTTCTAGTGACTTGGAATATTAGTAACATTACATAACTACATAAAACATAAAATACAACAACTTTATTGAAAACTTTTTTTACAAGACCATAACATTCCTTCATACATAGAATTGCATGGGATAACTTGAGGACATACATAAGAAAAGGGTGAGAAATAAAACCCAATAAGGGAAAAACATTTCATAACATGAAGAATACAATACATGATAGAAAATAGGCATATCAGTGGATCACAAGAGAAACATGAACATAAAGGCATGATATATCATGTTATCACAACATGGAGACAAGGCAATAACATTTAACATGATATTATCATGAGCCAAGGCTCATTGCACATGGATCATGAGTAAAACCTCCTTGAACTTGAATTATTATGATTACACCCTCATTTCACATGGTGTATCATGATACTATTCTTTACCCATTGCATTGGAGCGCTATAAGGGAGCACCCTTTATAAACATTTCATTTCATGCATAAGTGTGCCACATGGATCATATAACATGGAATCATTCAACATCATAAGTTATTCCACAATTAAGGAATGTAGAATACATACATGTAAGTACCATACAATATGTATGTGGGAATAAAGGTGAATACCCTTGATAGATACATGAGTATGGTATTCACTACACAATGATTATATCTTGGAAAATCGCAGTGCAATTTTGGTAGCATAACAACGTGACATAAAAATTAATAAAAATGGTTGATGAGAGAGAAAGGGGTATCTAATAATATGTACATGAAATGTACTGTAATGGGAAATATATATACATGTCCCATCATATGGAATTTGGAAATATAAGGTGTAACTTAACAAAGAAACTTGAAGAAAGAGGAGAAAAAGAATAACTCTTATGAAATTTCGGCAAGTTAACAAGTGTACATAAAATGGATTAATGAGAGATAAAGAGGTCTCTAATCATTAAAAAATAATAAGGTAAGTATAGGGAAGTTTTTAAATCATACCCTGACATTTTTAATTGAAAATAAAAGGGAAATAACAACATAACGAAATTTGGACAAAAAAATGAGAAAGGAAGAAATATCTTACTTAGAAGTGTGATCCCAAAGACTTGGGAGGGGATTGAGGGAAGATTAATGGGATATTGGGGCGCCTTGGGAGGATTATAGAGACATGATAGTAGAGTAGGGATGTTCTCTAAGGGTTTTTTAGTGAATATAAGTGGGATTTTGGGTGGGTTTATATAGAAAAAGAGAGGGGAATCTTTATTATTTAGGTTTTGGACATTACACATTAAACTAATCAAGACCACAAAAAATAACATGGTTTTTTCCCATGGTTTCCATAAAATTTGAGTAGAAAACATTATTTTATAATTCCAATAGCCGAAAATATTGAAATATTAGACTTGCTTATGTGGAGGTGAGTCACACTCTCAAGGAAATCATTTTAAAATGGTAAAATGTTTTATATGTCTTGGAGGGTCCACTAAGGCAGCATAACATTAATAAAACAAATATAAAATAACATTATTTTAAAGGTAAAACATATATTGTATGAACATACCTTTTATAGTAATTTATTGCATCACTATTGGGTCATTATGATGTCATAAAACACATTATATGTTTAAAAGATAATTAATTTTTACCCAAAAATTTGACTCTCAGAAAATTATGAAAAATTCACCGTTTGACAATTTCAACATCCCAAATCAAAAAATAATATTCGTTTTATCTAAATAACTTTCTTAATATGTGAATTTTTACTTTTAAAATAAAAACTGACATTTATCTAAAAATCATGAGTTTTGACAAAAACAGCTTTCAAACCTTAATAAAAATTACAATTGTATTCATAAAAATTATATAATAATTTATATTTAATAAAAATTATTTTAGTAATAATATTTTATTAAAATAATATTTAATTAAATAATCCATTAATTCATTAAAATAGATTTCTTAATTGAATATTAACTAAAAATATTGTTTGTGCTTTAAAAACCATTTACAAAGTAACCATAATAAAATGAATATGTATTCTTTATACAAAAATAAATCACATAATAATAGTGTTAGGGCCTTGTTACATAACCCCTTATAACACCTACATAAGACCTAAGGGTAAGGTGTGTGATGGTGATAGACTCTTGGGGTGGCTCAGATAACATCGCTAAGGTGGTAATCTCTATTAACTTCCACTTCTCCCGTAGGAGATTTAGTTCAAGATTAACATGTTGATTCCCAACTTGGGATTGGTCAAGAGAGAAACCCAGTGACGCTACCTCCTTTCCGAGCTTTGACAAATGGGCTTCATATGGAGCAATTCTACTGGATGAGTTCATCGCTTTGTTTGTTTGAGTAAATTGGATTTGTTAAAGAACTATATTTATACTAATGATGTGGTCACTATTAAACAGCTATATTAGCAATGATAACCATTTTTAATGGTATTTTAAAATCCAAAAACATAAAACCAAGGAAGTTCATATGTTTTATAAAACCATTTTACATAATAATACATTTAATTTGATTAAGAGTAGTTTTCATTAATAAAAGTTTGTGTCATTACAATATTCCCCCATTAAGAAATTTCTCCCTTGAAATTTTCATTTCCCACAATAAAGTAGATGAGGGAAACTCTGAATCATCACGTCCTTCGTTTCCCAGGTTTCTTCTTTAAACTTGTGGTTTCTCCACAACACCTTGATGAGGGGAATTGTCTTATTTTTTAGAACTTCTTCCCTACGATCTAAGATCATCATCGACTTCTCTTCATAGGAGAGTTAATTATCCAATGGTACCACCTTTGATTGGTCAGGTATGTACTTATTCAAGAATGATATATGGAATACATCATGTACTTTAGACAAGTTTGGTGGGAGTTCAAGTCAATAGGCCACTACTCCAATGCAATCAAGGATCTCAAAAGGGTCGATGTACCTTGGAATAAGCTTTTCATTCTTCCCAAATATCACAACTCTCTTCTATGATGATATGCAGAAGAATACCATGTCTCCAACATCAAACTCTAAGTCTCGTCGACAACTGTTAGTGTAGCTCTTTTGTCAACTCTAAGCAGCTTTAATGTGCTGATAGATGGTCTTAACCTTCTCCACCATTTCTTGGACCATTTATATACCTAGGAGTATTCGCTCCCAAATTTCATTCCAACATGTTGGTGTTCTGTACCTCTTCCCATAGAGGGCTTCATAAGGATCCATTTGGATGTTTGAGTGGAAACTGTTATTATAAGAGAACTCAACCAGAGGAAAATGTTGATCCCATCATCCTTTTAAGTCCATTGTGCAAGCTCTCAACATGTCCTCAAGTTTTTGGATAGTCTGCTCAGATTGTCCATCTGGTTGAGGATGATAAACCATACTGAAGTTCATGTCAGTATTTAGAGTGTGTTGGAGACTCTTTAAAAACTTAAAGGTGAATATTGGATCTCGATTGAATACAATAGATAATGGTACTCCATTTATCCTTACCACTTCCCTTATGTATATCTGTGTTAATTGATCCAATGAGAAATCCTATTGAATTGCAATGAATTGTACAGTCTTTGTAAGACGATCCACAACATCCCAAATAGCATTGTTTCCTTTGGATATCTTTGGAAGTTTGGTGGAAAATTACATGGTGATGTTATCCCATTTCCATGTTTGTATGGGTAATGGTTGCATCATCCCCTTACAATTTTTCCTCTCATCCTTCACTTGCTTACATATCAAGCACTTTGATGTATACTCAACGATCTCCCCCATCATGTTATCCAACCAATAATTCTCTCGGAGATCTTGATACATCTTTGTGTTTACTGGGTTAATGGAGAAATTCGAACTATGTGCATCATCCAAATGTTCATTCTTTAACATCGGATTTGATGGAACACATATTCTGGACCCAAATCTCAAAATTCTTTCTTCATTAACATTGAACTTTGATGATTTCACTATTCTGATAGTTTCCATTTTGTTCTGAATTCCCACATCATCCTTTTGATAATCCTTTAGCCTTTCAAAAATAGACAGTTGATCAATCATTTGTGAAAGTATTGATAATGTTCCCTTATTTATGATTCCCATGTCCATCTTCATAAAATCTAAGAATATTGGATCCTTTTCAATTATCATCAATGATAGAATTGTTGGGTCCTTTTTTCTTAGAGCATCTTCCACCTTTTTCTCTTTCCCAGGGTGGTAATAGATTGAGTAGTCATAGTGTTTGATCAGCTCTAACCATTTTCATTGGATCATGTTAAACACTTTCTGTGTGAATATACACTTGAGGATTTTATGATCAGTGTATACTTCAAACTTCTCCCCAAAGAGGTAATGTTTCTAAATTTTTAAGGTGAATATTACTACATCTAAATACATATCATGTGTTGGGTAGTTTTTCTCATGAACATTCAATTGCCTTGAATTATAGGAAATGTATTTGTCATTTTTCATTATCACACAACCCATGACCATCTTTGAAGCAACATTGAATACCATGAAAAGTTCTCCACTTGTGGCTAGTGTGATCATGAGTGCAGTGATAAGCCTCATTTTCAACTCCTTAAAGCTTTCTTCACATTAATCACTCCATGAAAACTTAACTCCCTTCCCAGTTAGCTTGGTAAGAGGGTTTTAAAATCATGATAAATTTCTCACAAATCATCAATAATATCCATCTACCCCAAGGAAGCTATGGATATCCATCACAGATGTTGGTCTCGTCCATCCCTCAATTGCATTTTTCTTGGAGGGGTCCATAGATATCTCATTGCTTATGATGATATGACCAAATATAAAGACTTCCTTAAACCATAACTCACACTTACTGTAATTTTCATAGATTTTATCCTTTCCCAAGGTCTTAAGTACAATGCTTAGATGCTCTTCATGCTCCTCCATGGTTTTAGAGTATATTAGAATATCATCTATAAATAATACCATGAATTTGTTGCGGTAATCTCTAAAGACTATATTCATCAAGTCCATGGAGATTTCTAGAGCATTAGTGAGTCTGAAAGGCATTACTATGAATTCATAGTTCCATAACTAGTACAAAAAGAAGTATTGGGGATATCATCCTTCTTCACCCTTACTAGGTAATATCCCAACTGCAAATCCACCTTGGAGAAGTATTGTGCTCCTCATTTCTGATCAAACAAGTTATAAATTCATGGTAGAGGATACTTGTTCTTTATCGTGATTTTTTTGACCTCACAATAATCAATGAAAATGCGCATTGACCCATCCTTATTGTTGATTAAGAGGACCGGTGCACCCCATGGTGAAGAAGTTGGGATTATAAACCCTTTATCAAGATTCTCATCTAGTTGTTTCTTTTTCTCCTCAATCTCTACAGCAGCCATTCTATACAAAGTCTTGGATATTGGCAATAACCTAGGTATAAGATCAATCGATAATTCGATATCTATTCTAGGAGTAAGAACAGAAAATTCCTCAGGAAACACTTTAGAAAATTCCTTCACAATAGGCATGTCTTCAAGGATGGTTTCTTCCTTATACTCAATCATCTGAGAAATATGTGCATACTCATAGGGCATAAATATCCACACATGAGATGATGGTGCTAAAGAAGATTCATCCTCCTCTTTTCACTTGTATAGAATCAGGGGGTCGATTCACTATATGGAGAGTGATTTCACTCTCAGAGAAATTTATGTTGACTCTATATAGAGAAATCCAACACATGCCAATAATTGCATCAAATTCCACCAGATAGAGTATGATGAGGTTTTTCGGGAAGTTCAATCCAAAAATTATGATATGGGAGGAGTTATATTCATGGGATGAAACGATTGCCCCATTTTTCATTCTCACCGACATCTCTACTTTCATGATTTTTTGTGGTGTTGGGATTATTCTACTAAATGTTTGGGATATAAAATAATGTGTAGAACTAGAATCAAAATGTATGTTCACTATTCTAGAATTAATAACTATGGTACCTGTCACCACTTCTTTGTAGGGATTCGCTTCGGTGGAAATGATGGAAAAAGATCGCTCTTGCTGCCTTGGAGGTTCTTGGTTGCCTCTAAAACCCCTTAGATTACGGAACTGATCTATAAAGTTCCATGGTTCTTTGCAGTTTAAGTAATGAACAATGAGTTGAGGGTCTAACGGAGTGTTACTCTCCTCTATCACAGCAGTGGGTTTTTCCTGCCGATAATTAATGGCCATGTGCCCTTCTCTTCCACACCTAATGCATTTCCTCACCCCCTTCAGGAAATTTTAGGGTTTCTTATTTCCACACCTTTGGAAAGTGGGGTGTTGGAATTTCTTAGCACCATTGGATTTATCCATTGAAAACCCAGAATTAAATTCCACTTTTTGTTTCTTATCCCCATGATATCCCTGAGATTCTTCGATATCCATTTCAAATTTGAGGGAACATCAGACAATTCCCTCATAGATATCAAAGTCCCAGATCACTAGGGCTTTCTGTAGGCTAGGTTTTAGACCATCAAAGAAGAGTTCAACCTTGCATTCGGGGTAACGACAAATCCAGATATGTGTCATGAAAGCCTTGCGATGCTTTCCTTGTATACTCTGATCGATTCATCGTCTTTTTTTCATGAGGCCAAGAATGTCCCTTTCCATCTTAAGTCAGAGGGTGCACGAAAAATATTTATCAAATTTTTTTTTTTTGGAAATCCTTCCATTACAATGCCTCGATCTATTCCTCAGGCTTCGTATTTTTTATCAATGTCTGCCATTGATCAGCTTCACCAACCATATGGTAAGAAACCAGAAGAACCTTCTCTTTTTTGGAACATTGAAGGATGGAGAAGATCTTATCAATGTAGTTGATCCATTTTTTGGTGATTGAGGCATCATATGATCCATTTAATGTAGGATGTATTTATCTCATGAAGCTCATGATTTTGGCTTATTCTTTCTTATAGGGGTTTAACAATCCTCTTGACCCATGTTTCTATTCAAAACATGTGTTAACTGAGAGAGTATCATGAAAAAATTCGTGATTCTCGTTCTCCTCGGATTGGGCATCTCATTAGAACAGTCAACACATTGATCTTCACATCAGTTGTTAGCCTGAGTCCTCCTATTACCAGCCATTGGCTAGAATAAAAGGAAATTTAGGGGTAACACATAAAGGGTAATCCAATGAAAAAAATGGATAAATTATAAATTACATTAATTTCATTAACTTATGAATTTATAGTCTTCAATCTATGTTATCCATGATCTATTTCCCAACATATATTCTTAGGGGAATTTGTTTATTCCATTAATAATGGTTCATCCTAAGCTTATGAATTTACCAAAGCATATCCTCCAAGTGTGTCATAACTAGGAGTTCAGAAAGACCCATTTATGTGCTCTAGTTCTCTTTCGAGTCTAGCTCAAAGTGGTATTTTCGGGTTTTACCCCTAGATACATCCGTTCCATAGCCACCTCTACCTGTTCGTATCCAAATAGGGATGTATTTTCTTGATAAACCACTTACTCTATACTCACCAAAATTTAGGGATGTTTTTATTGTACTTAGTATTATCCCTAAGGATTTCTATAGGGTTTTCTAATCCTAATCCCAAAAATAACTAAACCAATCCACTAATAACAACTATAACAACTCTACTCTTTATTACACACTTAAACATGATTTATTACATAAACATGCACTTAAGACAACTCTGAGGATCAAGAGGTCTATTGTGTTAGGATATTAGGAACATTACATAACTACTTAAAACATAAAATAAAACATTTTTATTGAAAACATATTTTACATGACCGCAACATTCCTTCATACTTAGCATTGCATAGGATAAACTGAAGTCATAAATAAGGAAAGGGTGATATATAAAGCACAGTAAGGGAGTAAACATGGTATAAAATGAAGAATATAATACATTTTAGGAAATAGGCATATCAATGGAGCATAATAGAAACATGAACAGAAAGGCATGATATAGCATGATTATCACAACATGGAGTTTTGGCAACAACATTTAACATGATATTAGCATTATGTAAGGATAATTTCACATGGAGATTGAGTAACCCTCATTGCACTTGAATTAGCATGAGTATACCTTCATTTTAGTTGAATTATAATTAGTAAACCATCATTGCACATGGAGTATCATGATAATATTCTTTACCTAATGCATTGGAGCGTTGTTAGGGAACACCCTTTATAAACATTTCATTTCATGCATAAGTGTTCCACATGGATCATATAACATGGAATCATTCAAAATCATAAGTTATTAAACGATTAAGGAATGTGGAATACATAAATTTAATTACCACCCAATATGTATATGTTAATAAAGGTTAATACCCTTGATAAAGACATGGGTATGGTATTCATTACACAATGATTTTGTCTTGGAAAATCACTGTGCAATTTCGGCAACATAACAACGTCACAAAAAAATTCATAAAAATTGTAGATGAGAGATAAAGAGGTATCTCAACATATTAAAATGAAATGGATAGTAAGGGGGTCATATAGATACATTTACCAACATATTTAATTTGTAAATAGAAGGTGTAACATAATAAAGAAACTTGAAGAAAGCGGAGAAAGGGAATAACTCTTATGAAATTTCAACATGGTAACAGGTGTACATGAGAGGAATTATTGAGAGAGAAAGAGGTCTCTAGTCATTATAAAATAATTAGGTCAGTATAGGGGAGTTTTTAAATAACACCCCAACATTTTTAATCGAAAAATAAAATGGAAATAACTACATAAAGAAACTTGGACAAAAAATGAGAAAAGAAGCAATTACTTACTTGGAAGTGTGATCCCAAAGGCTTCGGAGGGGATTGAGGGAGGCTTAGTGGGAGCTTGGGGTTCCTTGAGGGGACTCTAGAGAGAGGATAGAAGAGTAGATATGTGATCCAATTGTTTTTCGTCAAGAGAAGTGGGATCTTGGGTGGGTTTATATAGGAAAAGAGACCGAATTCTTTATTATTTAGGTTTTGGACACTACACATTAAACTAATCAAAACCATAATCCATACCATGGATTTTGACCATGGTTTTGGAAAAATTGGGGTAGAAAACATTATTTTATATGTAAAATGGACTAAATAAATAAAATATTAGGCTTTCTTATGTGGAGGTGAGTCCCACTCTTAAGGAAATCATTTTAAAATGATAAAACTTTTTTTAAGTCTTGGAGGGTTCACTAAGTTTCCATAAAATTAATCCAAAAAATATAAAAATCACATTATTTTAAAGGTAAAACATATATTGGTCGAAGAAACCTTTTATAGTATTTTATTACATCAATATTGAGTCATTATGATGTCAAAGAACACATTATATAATTAAATGATAATTAATTTTTACCCCAAAATTCGAATGTCTCGGAAAATTATTAAACATTCACCATTAGATAATTTCGAGGTCATGAATCCAAAAATAATATTCATTTTATATAATTAATTTTATAAATATATGAATTTTTATTTTTAAAATAAAAACTAACATTAATCGAAAATTCATGTGTTTTGACAAAAATAGCTTTCAAACATAAATAAAAATTACAATTTTATTCATAAAAATTATACGATAATTTATAATTAATAAAAAGAATTTAAAAATAATATTTTGTTAAAATATTATTTAATTCAAGAATCCATTAATTCATCGAAATATATTTCTTAATTTAATATTAACTAAAAATACTATTTTTGCTTTAAAAACCATTTATAAAGTAACAATAATAAAATGAATTTATATTCTTTATAAAAAATAAATCACATAATCATAGTGATAGATTATTGTTACAGAACCCCTTAAAACACCTTCATAAGACATAAAGTTTAGTTGTGCGATGATGATAGACTCTTGGGGTGGATCAGATAACATCGCTCGGGTGGTAATATCTATTAACTTCCACTTCTCCCGTAGGAGATTTTGTTCAAGATTAACACATTGAAGATCGACTTGGGATTGGTCAAGAGAGAATCCCAGTGATGCTACCTCCTTTACGAGCTTTGAAAAATGGGATTTGTATGGAGAAATTCTACTGGATGAGATAATCTCTTTGTTTTTCTGGGTAAATTGGATTGTTTAATGCCTTATATTTATACTAATCATGTGGTCACTGTTCAATATCTATATTAGCAACGGTAACAATTTTTAATGGTATCTTAAAATATTAAAACATAAAACCAAATAATCGCATATGTTTTATATAACCATTTTATATAATAAGACATTTAATTTGATCAAGAGAAATTTTTCATTAATAAAAGTCTAGATCGTTACAATCATTCACCAAAGTTAAGTCATCTAATAGAGAATCTAACATGTGATATGATACTATTGATGTTGTTCCATTGGAATTGGATCCATATTAGGATGCACAAGAGGGTTACTATGTGGACCATTCACCTGGTAGGCAGTCCCCATCTATGTATGAAGATGTGGCTAACCAGATTGAGGATTCTTACTATAGTCAGAGTGGCAGGAAAAGATCAAAAGTTTTAGCTAGGGTACCTCTTTAGATAATGAAATCAAAAAATGGTGGTGGGTAGGTTAGGTCAAAGGTGAGTGGACCTGCTACTTGTAAGGATAGGGTAGGAACCAAGGAATCTTTTCATGTGTTTTTTGATGTTGTTTGCCTCAAAGGGAGTGAACCTGTTAGAAATGTTTTGAATCAACATTACCAATATGATGAGGTATGGTTTATTTTTCCCATAAAAAAAGACCATTTATATAGAGGTAAGAATATAGTAATGGATGATGAGGGTTTCCAATTGGTCACCCCTCAGAAATCAAATAAAATTGCGATTGCTTCTGAGTTAGTGCAGACATCTCATGTCCCCTTGAAAGATTCCCACCCAAATATAAATGTGGACGATCATAATCATCTGGAATGGAATTATCCATCAAATTTATTTGATCTTATGAATTACTCTAATGGATACTTTGGAAAGGCCTCAGATGATGATTGTATCAGTGCATGAGATAATAATCTCAATATCATTCTCCCAAAAGACCGGGAAGGTGAATAACCCCTTGAAGGCATTAATAAAGAAGTGGAATATTTCTTTTTCTCAGAGTTAGAGGTTATTTTCTCCATGATGGAGTTGAATGTGTTCGAATTTAATGATTACTTAGTAGTCCAGAAGCTCCTAGCAATTAATTTTGAAGATGGATTTCATTTGAACTTAGAGATGAACTTTTGAGAATTGTCTTAGAAATTCAAAATCTTGGATGAAGCTACTGATTCAACATATGATGAGGATTATGACCCCCGCAAATCAAGACATTTGAGAGGGGCTGACATCCAAAGGGAAGGGGCTGATTTCCTAGGAATATTGGATCTAAGGGAATCCACAGGAAGTGATATTTGGTTTCATTATGGGAATTTTGTGTCATATTTCTATCATTTCCTCTATTGTACTTTTATCTTTTATCAATAAATTTGAATTCATGAGTTTAGTCACCAAACCCATGACTGGGCCTTTTGAGTGTATATATATATATATATATAATTTCATAAATACTTTAAATATATATATATATATTTATATTTATTTATAATTGCATAATTAAATATTTAAATAATGAAATTATTAAAAAAATCATTTAAATAGGTTAATTATATAAATTTCAAATATATTTTAAATGTAGAAAATTAATTAATAAAAATGAATAAATATTATTAACATAAATTACAAACATACTGAAAATATTTAATGTAAATATAGTAAATAAATATATGTATAAATAAATATTATAAAATGATTAAATATATTTATAATATTATTAATGAATGTATAATAATATATAGATAATTTAAATTAAATAAATTAAAAAAAATTAAAAACTAAATTCATAACATTTACGTGAATTATAATTCGTACACATACACATCTACACACACATGTATATACACACATCCACATAAATACATGTTGTTATACATGTACATATATTTTAAATTTTATAATATCAATATAAATATATATCTAAATAATTATATTCATTTATATTTTATATAATATTTTAAATAAAATATTAATATAAAATATTTATTTTAATTATATACACATTTTGTAATCAATGTATATAAATAAACTATTATACATTTTGACTAATATAAATTTGATAATTTTTATATATAAAAAATATATAAAAATATATAAATATAAATATTTTTATAATCATAATTATGAGTAAATATTTTTATGAATATTTTTATATAATTATAAATATAATTATATAATTATATATATATATATATAATTATATTTATTTATTAATATATAAGTTTTTATAATTATAAATATACTAAATATATATTATTTAATAAGATTTGTTATAATTTTACAATTATTTAAATATATATATATAATTATAATTATAAGTAAATATATTTATAAAAATATTGATGGATAAACGAGAGAAGCTTATCTCAGGTTCCTCTGGTGACCACGTTCTTCTCAAGCACCCAAGAATCATGAATCTTTACTCATAAATGATGGTTCATCATTTTGTGTTTTGGGGAGGATAAAATTAGAAGAACATTAAGACACATGATGGAGAAATCTTGAAGGATCTCACGAATTTATCTAGGTTTTCAGGTGGATCTTTCATTGCCCTAAACAACCAGATCTCATAATGGATAATCAAGAAAGGCACTATCGCTCATGTCTCCGCCACTAATGAGGCCATCACAGAAAGAATTGATCAATGTAAGTATTCAATTTTTTCTCGCATCAATCTTTCAAAAGAAATGAAATCCTAGATAATTGTTAACCTAGTTCCTCTGCATGCATCCATTTGGGGATTTTGGGAGTTTAAATGTGCTTCCTTAGGACCTGTTTTTTTTTTCACATCCTTTTTCCTTCTACCGATTTGAAGGGGAAATCTTGGAGCATAGGCTCAAAAACATAAGGCTAGGTACCTTGAGGTTGCACGATTGGAACATAAACTTTAATTTTAATGATTTTAAGGAGACTTTCACACAAATATTGTTTAAAATACCTAAAGTAAATCAAATATTATGGGATTCATAAATACTTTATGACATTTCTTATGCAATTTTTGTTCCAATAAGGATGGAAAATGCCACAGAAATTGTCAGTTTTGGCCATTTTTCACGGGTATTGGTTGAGAATGATATGAGTGCTACCCTGATTAAGAAAGTAGTTCTTTTTTACTCCTCAGGATGATCTCAATCATAGTATTGAGTATAAAAAAATGCCTCCATTTTGTTATTTATGACATTTTATTAGTCATTAAATTTCTGTATGTATAAAGCACATTACTTCCCCTAACTATCAGGTGAGTGGGAATGATTTTCAATAATACTGAAAGGGTGATAAAGGATCTGCACGTCTCAAAGGAAGCTTGGCCGAGGGATCTGTTAAGAATAATGTTGGGTTACATCTCCTAGTAATGTAAACCCCCCAATGGGGAAGACTTTTAAAAATGTTGAAGATTCTCTTCATGAAATTAGAGGACCCAACCTTGATTACCCCATTCAGGAAAATGTATTCTTGAAAGGATCTTATTCAAGGGGTGTTATTTCTCCTCAGGATAGCACTCTGCCTATGTATACTGGTTAAGTATTTCAAGATAACACCAACAATTATTGGGATTCCATGGAGGTGGTGAACTATTTGACTAACACAACTATTTATTTTAAGGTTGTGTTGTCTAGGGTTTTAGTTGACAAATGGATTGTTGATGAATAAGATGATATCCCAACTGCCATGGAATGTTCCACACAAGAAGGTGTGGACTTAAGCTTGTGGGGTATCCCAAGAGTTGTTGGTGTTAGCTTGAAATAAATGAGAAATAGACATAGGTAGAGTGTTATCCTAAGGAGAAATAACATCCCTAGAATAAGAACATTCCAATAATACATTTTCCTGAATTGGGCATTGTACCTCTGGGCCTTCGGGTCATGTATTGTGCTTGCAGCACTAGGCCTACAAGTCATGTAAGGGTTCTCTCTCAACCGAGTTAAAAAGGGGATAATCCCAAATAAATAAAAATTCAAGGCCTTCTTTCCATTCATAAAGGAGAAAAAAATGATCCATGATAAGAATTGAAAAGGAAAGAAACAATTGGATGCAACCACCTCATCAAAATCTAAACCAAAAGGGGCTACTCAGGTGAAATCTAAATTTGTTCATATATAGTGTAAGGAGAGGGATTTGATGCCCTCTAAACACTCAATTGTTTTAAGGTCCTCTAAATATTTTAAAGGATATTTGGATAGATTTAAAAGGGTCCTTTCACGTCAACCCGTTTAAAGAAAATTATTTATAAAAGGGGTCTTGCACCTCAACCTGTTTAAAAATATATAAATTTATAAATATTTTCATATAAATATAATTATATAAATAAATTTATATAATTATATATATTAATATAATTATATATGTATATAATTATATATGTACTTAATTATACATATTTATATAATTTTATATACATTTATTAATATATAAATATATATAATTATAAATATAATAAAAATATTTCTTATTTTAAAAAATTTACTATAATTTTATAATTATTGAAATATATATATATTTATTTATAATCTTATAAATACATTTTTAAAACATTATATATATATATATATTTGAATTTTTTAAAAATAAATATTAATCTATCATATTTATATTAATTATAAACTTGTATTTTTTAAATTAATTTATATTAATTAACATTATTTTTTAATATAAATATTATTTTTTTATATATTAATAATACTTTTTATAAAAAAAATGATCAGCCCTAAAAATAACACTGGTAAAGATCTGCCTTTATTAGTTCTAAAAGAAGTGTTGATAAAGAGTACACTTTTACCAGCACTTTTAGCTAGTGGTGATAAATGTGACCCTTTTATCAACACTTTATGTTTAGCACTAAAAAAAGCAGGCACTGAATTTTTTTCAATCTGTGATAGTGTTTAATTTCATGTCATTTAGAGGTCACTAGGTCGGTTTTGACCCCTAGATGCACGTCAATAAAGGCTGTCAAACCTTTTAAAAGTGAACATTCGGTTTTTTCAGGAATACTACACATCCAATTGACATGTGATATTCTCACACACATAAAAAAAATAATAACATGGTTCCTCTATGATTTCACATCATTTGTAGGTCATTTTCTATGGATCTTCCAGTTAAATTCACAATTTTGTGTTTTAAAACAACAAAAATGTGTTTTAGGTCATCTCTGAAACAATAAATCCCTGATTGACGTTTCGTGAACTCTAACATTTTACAATCCACTTTATTGTTGTTTTTGTATGATTTTATGACATTCAGAGGCCATTTTATTGGTTTTTACTATCAGACACATGTTTTTAAATGGCGTAAAACCATTAAAACTGCCTATTTAGTCGTTCTGGGAAAACTACATGTTCAATTGATGTTTCATATACTCATAAAAGTCATAAATATTAATATTATAGCATTTATATTGTTTAATTTCATTACAATGTTGTTTGATATGGATCTGACCGTTAAACGCTCGTTTTGGTGTTTTAAAATAATAAAAGTGTGTTTCGGTCCATTTCGAAAAAATAGTTCAATATATTAACATTATTTCTACTTAAAATTTTTAGTATTCATTATACTATTTTTTTATCTGATTTCATGGAATTAAGAGGTTGTTTGGTTGGTTTTGACCCCCCCCCCCCCCCCCCAATGCATGTTTGTAAAGGACGTTAAACCTTTAAAAACTATATATTCGGTCATTCTGGTAAGACCAAACATCTGATTAGCATGTCTTATACTTGTACATGTCAAAAATAATAATAATAAATTTTCCTATAATATCATTTCATTACAATATCATTTTCTATGGATATGACCGTTAAATTCATGTTTTAGCATTTTAAAACAATGAATGTGTTTTTTGGTTTATCCTAGGAAAAAGACTCATCATATTGAAATTTCATCTACTCAACTATTTTTCAGTTTATAATATGTTTTTTATCATCTAATTTAATAGTATCCAGAGGCTGTTCAGTTGGTTTTTACCCCATGACGTTCATTTTGAAAGGGCGTCAAACCTTTAAAAATGGATTATTTGGTCATTTCGGGCAAACCACATGTCCGATTTTTGTGTCCTCTATTCGTACATGTAAAAAATAATAATAATATGGATTTCCTAATATTTCACATCATAAGGAGGTAGTTTTCTATAGATATGATCATTAAACGCATGTTTTGGTGTTATAAAACAACAAAAGTGTGTTTCGGGTCATCCTTGGAAAAAAACCTTAGATTGATGTTAATTATACTTGACCCTTTAAAAATTCTTGATATGGTTGTTTTTTCTGATTTCCCTACATTTGGAGGTTGCTCAATTGTTTTTGACCCTACAGAACACATTTTTAAAGGGTTTCAAACCTTTAAAAATGACTTATTCAGTCGTTTCAGGTAGAATACACATTCATTTTACATTTTATATACTTATACACATCTAAAATAATAATAATATGGCTTCCCTATGATTTCATGTCATTTTGATGTCGTTTTCTATGGATTTTACCATGAAACACACTTTTTGGTGTTTTAAAACAACAAAAGTGTGTTTCAGGTCATCCTGGGAAAACAAAACCTCAAATTGAAATTTCTACCGCTCAACCATTTCAAAATTAACTATACATATATTTTCCTATGATTTTATTACAATTGGAGGTCTTTCAGTTGGTTATGACCCCATAACACACGTTTTAAAGGGAATTAAACCTTTAAAATGGATTATTTGGTTGTTTCAAGAAGACTGAATGTCTAATTGACATGTAATCTACTTGTACATATCATAAATAATAATAATACTGTTTTCTTATAATTTCACATAATTATAAAGTCGTTTTCTATGGATCAAACTGTTAAACGCGTGTTTTGACGTTTTAAAACAAAAAAAAATCTATGTTTCGGGTTATCCTAGGAAAATGAAATATCAAATTGATTTTCTTTATACATGACCATTTCACAATTCACTTTATGTTTTTTTATCTAATTTCACAACATTTGGAGGCCATTCGGTTGGTTTTCACCCCCAGACACATGTTTTTAAAGGGCATCAAACCATTAAAAAAAGCCTATTCAATAACTTCAGGAAAACCAAACATCTGATTAACATATCATCTACTCTTACATGTCAAAAATAATAATTATATGGATTTACTATGATTTCAAATAATTATGAGATCGTTCTCGGTAAATATGATGGTTAAACACATGTTTTGGTGTTTTAAAACAACAAAAGTGTGTTTCAGGTCATCGAGGACAAACGACACACCAAATTGCTGTTTTGTATGATCGAACATTTCAAAATTCATTATACATTAGTTTTTTTCTCATTTCATGGTATTCATAGATTGTTAAGTTATTTTTGACCCCTTGACACATGTTTTTAAATGGCAATAATCCTATAAAAATTGATTATTTGGTCGTTTTGAGTAGACCCCATATCCAGTTAATGTTTCATCTACTTGTACACATCAAAAAATAATAATAATAATAATCATTTTAATAATAATAATAATACATTTTCCTTTGATTTTACATCATTATGAGATCGTTTTCTATGGATTTGATCGTTAAACGCACATTTTGATGTTTTAAAACAACAAAAGTGTGTTTCAGATCATATCGGGAAAACAACATCTCAAATTAATGTTCTTCCTACTCTAACATTTTAAAATTCAATATACGGTTGTTTTAATGTAATTTTATAGCATTCATAGGTCGTTCAATTGGGTTTAACCCTCTGACACACATTTTTAAAGGGCTTCAAATCTTTTAAAATAGATTATTCGGTCATTTCAAGCAATATTCATGTCTGATTGATGTGTATTCTACTATTACACATCAAAAATAATAATAATACAGTTTTCATATGATTTCACATCATTCCAAAGTCGTTTTCTATGGATCTGACCCTAAAACACACATTTTAATGTTTTAAACCAACAAAACTATGTTTCATGTCATCCCGGTCAAATGAAACCTTGAATTGACACTCTATCTACTCAACAATTTCACATATTATTCTAAATTTATTTTCTTTCTATTTCATGGCATTTATAGGTTGTATGGTTGGTTTAAACCCCATGAAGCATGTTTTTAAAGGGGATCAAACCTTTAACAATGGCTTATTCAGTCTTTTTGGGCATAACACATGTGAAATTGATGTTTCATCTATTATTACATATCAATAATAATAATAATATGATTTTTCTTTGATTTCACATCATTATGAAGTATTTTTCTATGGATATGACTAGTAAACACACATTTTGACATTTTAAAACAATAAAAGTGAGTTTCAGGTCTTCTCGGGAAAACAACACATTAGATTGATGTTCTGTTTGATCAATCATTTCACAATTCAATATAATTTTTTTCCTTCCTTCATGACTTCTGAAGGTCAATCGACTGGGTTTAACAATCTGATTCACATTTTTAAAGGACACTAAACATTTAAAAATGAATTATTTGGTAGTTTTGGGAAGACAAGATGTCTGATTAATATGTCATATACTCATACACATCAATAATAATTATAATAATATAATTTTAATATGATTTAACATTATTCTGTGCTATTTTTATATGGATATGACCTTTGAACACGTGTTTTGGCATTTTAAAATGACAAAGGTGCCCTTCGAATCATCCTAGGAAAAAAAACCTCATATAGACATTCTTGCTATCTGGCCATTTTAAAAAATCACTGTATGGTTGTTTTAATCTGATTACAAAGAATTTAGAGGTCATTCGGTTGGTTTTGACCCCCTAAAACTCATTTATAAAGGGCCTCAAAACATTAAAAACAACTTATTTGGTTATTCCGATCAGACCACATGTCTGATTTACATTCCTTCTACTCGTACATGTCAAAAATAATAATTATATGGTTTTACTATGGTTTCATTTCATTATGAGGTTGTTTTATATAGATATGACTGTTACACAGATGTTTTAGAATTTTAAAACAAAAATGTGTTTTGGGTCATCCCATAAAAACAACACCTCATATTGATGTTTCATATACTCGAACATTTCACAATTCACTATACAGTTGTTTTCGTCTGATTTCAAGGCATTTATAGGTTACTTGGTTGGTTTTGACCCCCTGCTGCACATTTTTAAAGGGTGCCAAACCTTAAAAAAATTCTTATTTGGTCTTTTTGGGCTAACATCACATCTGATTGATGTTTCATACTCTCATACACACCACAAAAAATAAAAGATAATTTTCCAATTATTTCACATCATTTTGAGGTTATTTCCTATTTATGTGACTATTAAATGAACAGTTGAGACGTTTTAAAACAAAAAAAAGTGTGTTTAGGGTCATATCAGACAAACAAAACCTCATATTAGTGTTTTGTCTACTTAACCATTTCAAAATTCACTATATAGTATTTTTTGTCTGATTTTATGAAATTCAAAGGTTGTTCAGTTGGCTTTGATCCCATGATTCTTTTTTAAAGGGCGTCAAACCTTTAGAAATGGATTATTATGTCGTTTTGAGCCAACCACACATCCTATTAACACATTTTCTACTCTTACATGTCACAAATAATAATAATATGGGTTTCCTGTTATTTCACATCATTTTGTGGTCGTTTTCTATGGATTTGACCATTAAACACATGCTTTGGCGTCTTAAAACAACATAAGTGTGTTTTGGGTCATCTTGATAAAATGAAACCTCAGATTGATGTTCCTTATACTAGAAAATGTCATAATTCATTATAGTATTGTTTTTGTCTGATTTCGTGACATTTAGAGGTTGTGTGGTTTGTTTTGACCCTCTAGTGTTCGTTTTTAAAGGTTATCAAACCTTTAAAAATGGGTTATTCGATTGTTACAAGAAAACCACATTTCATATTGATCTTTCATCTATGCATAAATGTAAATAATAATAATGTGGATTTCCTATTATTTCATGTCATTCTGAGGTTTCTTTCTATCGATATGACCATTAAATGTATGCTTTTGTGTTTTAAAGAAAAATAAGTTCATTTTAGGTCATCCCGAGAGAATAACACATCTGATTGCAATTCAATCTACTCAAACATCTCAAAATTCATTGAATATTTTTTTTCATCTGATTTCACTGTATTTAGAGGTCATTTAGTTGGTTTTGACCCTTTGACGAGCATTTTTAAAGGGTGTCAACCCTTTAAAAATGACTTATTCAGTCTTTCTGAGAAAATTGCATGGCGATTGAAATTATGTCTACTCTTACATGTCACAAATAATAATAAGATAATTTTTCTTGGATTTATTGTCATTCTAATATTGATTTCTATGATTCTTAATGTTAAATGAACTTTTTGGTCTTTTAAAACAACAAAAGTGTGTTTCGAGTCATCCCTAGAAAAATGCATCTTGACTTGACATTCCATCTACTCGACCATTTCAAAATTCACTTTACGTTTGTTTTTTATAATTTCAAAGCATTTAGTGGTCATTCAGTTGGTTTTGACCCCCAGATACACATCTTTAAAGGGCTTCAAATCATTTAAAATGACTTATTCAATTGTTCTTTGTAGACCACAAATCCTATTGATGTGGTGTCTACTCTTATACATCACAAATATTACTAAGAAAGTTTTTTATGATTTCATTTCATTATAGGGTTGTTTTCTAAGAATCTGACCATTAAACACATTCTATATGATTGACCATTTTACAATTCACTGTTTGGTTTGTAGGTTCCGAGCATAGTAGAAATGTGCTATGGGCGGTGTCCAACTATGCCTTTTTTTCAAAATTGAGGAACAATATGAGATCTATATAATGATAAACTTCATATTCAACAGAATTGAATCAAAGAAGATAGACAAAATAAATCATGTCGAAACCATAGAGATAGGATCATCATATGTAATTTATAATTAATTTAATTAAATAAGAATTACCTTGATAGAATTATTTCTTTGTTGATGGATCTGGTAACAGATCTATGATGCACTGTTGTTACATTATAAGAATCAAGTGACAATTCCCTCTAGTGGGGATCCACATGTGTTCCATGAATCTTCAGACGTTGTCGAAAGAATCTTAGGGTGCTAGCACGACAAATATGTGCACTTGCATCGCCCACCTTTGATCGCTATGAGAATTTCTTCTGAAGCATTCTCTTTGAACTGGTGGATGAAGATTTCTCTCTGTTCTTAGGAGTGATCTTGGGGAAGAGGGATCTCTAGGGATTGAGTGATTTCTCTAATTTTGTTGTGCACAACCCAAAAAAATGAATTGTTCTATTGAGAAAATTACATAACTGGGTTTATATATCGTTAGGTTTAAAGTAAAATAATTACACATGTTCCCTTAATTATTTATTTAATCCTTGAAAAAACCCCATGTCAAGTAATAATAATAATAATATTTCTCGACGTGTGATTAAATTTCAAATTCAAATTAAATATTATTTAATCAAATAATATTCAATATTTATTATTTTCTCAACAGACCTAAAATCTCAATCCTCCATTCCTCCATAATATTTATCAAGCCTTGAATAATTTCTATTTATTTATTAAATAAATATCAATTTATTATTCACTAATAAATAAATAAATATTATATTTACTAAATAGTAATTAAATATTTATATGTGATTAAGAATAATGAAAAAATTATTAAACCATGTGCGGGAATAATATTTATTTAAAATTTTATATAATAAATAAAAATATATTATTCAACCGAGATTTTGGATACACTTAGTGGCTGACCCTATAGGCCTCTTTCTCAGTGGAATTAGGTGAAGCATCCTAAATTCCAAGGTTAACATCTTACAACACACCAAGGCACCCATATAGAAAGAAGTCAATTCCGTAATGACATGTGACCTCATATGTATTCTTATTATGCAATGTAATCTCTTTATCGTGATATGTCTAATCAAATAGGATGTATGTTGGTGCCATCAACCAAAGTGCTCAATTTCTCTTTCATGGATTTCCCAACAAATGAACTTTCCTATCAAACACCATGGCGAAGGATTTATTTTGTCAATATCATTTCCATCAAAGGTCCGTAGATATCACTATTTGTTAAACAGAATGGACAAACCCTCTCTTTCACTATTCATTAATAAAATATTACTCGTGACACACCCAACATATCCTACCTCACCAAGAACATATGACACCATGATTTTCATCAATACATCAAATTATGTGGCTCATAATATTCATTAATAATAATATTAAATTTTAAGGATCAATACACACATCCACATATAGGAATATCCAATGACACATAGACTGGTGGATTTCCAACTTGAGGGTCTCTTTATTATAATATCCTACTAGATATTACCAATGCGAAACACCATGAGAAGGTACCTCAAAGTCCTATGAGTATCCACCCTTGATATCTTGTATCATTTGTGTCCCTCAAATGATATCATCCAGATATAGAACATATATTCAAAAATAGTTTTACATTACTTCTGGGTTCTCATCATAGTGGGGAACTACTATGACCTTTTAGTGTGACAGCTACTCTTAGGACATTATCACATACTATGTCATGTATAAGAACAATCATGACTTTATAAGTAGTTTATTAATATTGAAAACAATGATTACATGTTATTATAAAGTACAAAAAAATTTGGTTCTATGGCTCCAACTCCAATAGACTCACTTGTACTAGATCTAACTACTAACATAATTCAGTCCACTAGCTCTCACATGATACTCATGCTTCTGCTGAGATAGGCCTTTAGTCAAGGAGTCTCTACATTCTCTTCTGTGGGTACTCTACTTAGTAAAACTCCACCCCTCTGATGGAAATCCATCAAGATGTGATACTTTTAGAGTATATTCTTTGTCTGTTGGTGTGACCTTCGATATTTTACAATGGTCACTACTAGATTATTGTCACAATACAATATTATGGGATCTTTATTGCTAGGTACCACATCAAGATCTTAGATAAAGTTTTGAATCCAAACGTCTTACTTGGCTATATCAAAAGCCGTTATATACTTGGAATCTACTTTAGAATCAGTGATAACTAGCTAATTTGAACTCTTATACATCAAAAATCCTCCATTGAGATGGAAAACATATCCTGACTATGACTTTAGATCATTCTAATATATCTAATAACTAATATTAGTATAACACTTGATGACCAGATCCTTATCTCCTCCATACACTAAGAACATATCATTAGTTCTTCTCAGATACTTAAGGATAGCCTTGACAAAATTCCAATGTTGTTCTTATGGATCTGATTGATATCATCATTCCATTCTCAATACCTAGGAAACATCAAGTATAATATATAACATGTAATACATGATTGATCATATCACTGAAGCATATAGGGTATTACTCATTCTCTCTTTCTCCTATTGTGTATGAGGAAACATTTTCTTAGAAATATGTAAATCATGTGACACTGGAACCAATCCTCTCTTGGATTGTTCCATACTAAATCTCTTTAGTATCTGGTTAATATATGTACTTTTAGTTAGTCTAAGAAGTCTCTTGGATCTATCATGAATGATCTTAATCCCTAAAATGTAGGCTTCTTGTCCTAAGTCTTTCATGGATAAACATTTGTTTAACTATTCCTTAATAGACTGTAAGGACGGTATTTCATTTACAATAAGTAATATGACATCAACATATAATAATAGGATAATGACTACGTTTCCACTAATCCTCTTATAAATATATATCTCACATTCATTATTAATGAAACCATATTCTTTTATGGATTCATCAAATCGAATGATCCATATCCTAGATACTTTCTTGAATCTATAAATATGTCTATGCAACTTGAAAATCCTTTTGGAATCACCTGGAGTCACAAACCCTTCCGATTGTGTCATATAGAAATCTTCCTAAAGTCTCTCATTAAGGAATTTATTCTTTGAAATCCATATATCAAAACTCATAGTTATGGTAAGCTGCTTTATAAAGTAAAATTCTGATGGATTTAAAGATGAAAACTGGTGAAAATATTTCATCCTAGTCAAATCCTTGACGTTTTATAAGCCCTTTAGCCACTAACCCTACTTTATAGGTATTTAGTTTTCCTTCCATGTCCAGTTTTATCTTGAATACCAATTTACACCCAACAGACTTTACATCAATTGGAACATCGACTATAACCCAAACAGGGTTTTAATACTTTGAATACATTTTAGAATTCATGGCTTCTTTCCATCTTGCATCTTTTTAGCTTTTTACTACATCCTTATAAGAGATAGGTTCATCATTATCAACCAATAATGAGTCACCATATTTGGTGACAAGAAAACCATATTTTTCTAGTTATGTTACCTCTATTACGATCCTACATAGTACTTGGGTATTAGGAACTACTTCTTCCACGAGGACTTAGGGAGCTTGTTCCTGCTCCAACTCTTATGTATCTTGAGCATCAACTTAATCAAAATCAATCTTTCTCCAACTATACATTTTTTTGATGTGTTCCCTATCAATAAATATAGCTTGTTTGGTGATAGTCACTTTCTTGTCTAAGGGGTTGTATAGGTAGCATCCCTATATTTCCTTAGGATACCCTTTAAAGATACACTTTGTGCCCTGAGGTAGTAGTTTGTTTCCTGATAAGGCCTTTACAAATGCCTCGCAACCTCATACAAGTGTATGCGACAAAATAAGTTTCTTTCAACTCTATAACTAGAAGGAAATTATGTTTTTCCATTTAGTTGGAACTCAGTTTAATGTGTATGCCATAGTTTTTAATTCATATCCCCAAAAGGATAATGGAAGATCTACATGAATCATCATCAACCTTACCATGTCTAATAAGGTACGATTACTCCTTTAACTAACACCATTCCACTGTAGTGTTTAAGGTATAGTGAGTTGAGATAGAATCTCAAACTCCCATATAAAGTCGATAAACTATTGGTTAAGATATTCACCACCTCAATACGATCATAGATTATTTATCTCCTTACCAAATTGATTTTCTAATTCATTCTTGAATTCCTTGAATTTATAAAAGGACTCGTACTTATACCTAATCAAGTAGATATATCCATATATAATCAAGTCATCAGTAAAAGTTATGAAGTAAGAATATCCACCCCTATATTCTACTAGAAATGGTTCACATACATTAGTGTGTACCAATCCTAGAAGATCTATGTCCTTTTCACCCTATCTACCAAATGGTGGTTTGGTCATTTTTTCTTTTAAACAAGCATGAAATCATTCAAGTGGTTTTATCTTATATGATTCTAAATAACCATCTTGATATAACATTGTTAAACACTTCTCATTTTTATGCATGAGATGGTGACTCCCAAGATTGGTGTTATATGAGTTGTGTGAAAATGATTTGTTATCAATTACCAACACTTGGATTTCATAATTTAATACATAAATGCCATTATTTAAATGTGTCATATCATAATATGTTATTCCCTTATAAAAGAAACAACTTTTATTTTAAAACATGAAAATAAAATCATCTGCATCTAGGAATGGTACATAAATTATGTTCTTTGTAACCGTAGGTACATAATAAAAATCTTTTAAAAACAAAATAATTCTCATTAACAATGAAAGGTGGTAGTCACCAATGGATAGGGAAGACAACCTCACTCCATTAGAAGCTCTCAGGTCCACCTCTCTTGTATCAAACATTAGAAATCTACTTGGATCATGTATTTGGAAATAGATGTGAGTCCCACATGGTATATCTAATACCCATTATGTAGATATTTAAATATTACACTTGATAATGAATGAACCTTTAGATTTCCTTTTCTTTTGGTTGTAGTTCCTTTTCTAGTGGACTGAATTGACACATGAAAAGCATACTACCTCTTTTTCTTTTCCCTGCCTTGGAATCTTCTTCTTCTTGGAAGGACAGTGCTCAGGAGCATTAGACTATTTATGAGTATTAGGCTCCTTTACTTTATCCTTCCTTTTCTTATTCACCATAAAAACCATTGGTTTATCACACCACATGTCCTAATCCACTTCGTGAATTAAAGTAAGAAGTTATGAAAGAATCTTCTCATTATTCCTCATTGTAATTAATAATAAAATTGGAGAAGGTCTTGGGTAGTTATGAAACTATGATATTTCCATGCAACTCATTTGGGAATTTGATCCCTAAGATGTCCAGGCATTCAACGTAGCTGATAATCTTGAATACATGAGGCTCGGATGACACAGACTCTCCAATAATTGTTCTAAACAAAGCATTGGATATCTCAAACCTCTATTGTCTTATCTTCTCTTGATAGACGTATCGAAGGTGATACATCATTCTATACACATTCATATCCTCATGTTGCTTCAAAATCTCATTGGACATGGATGATAGAATGATACATTGAACATTTGTGGAATCATTTAGATTTTTTTCATAGAGTTTTAACTCTTCATCACTAGCCTCATTTCTAGGAACTTTAGGAAAAGGTTCTTCTAGGCATATAATTTCATTTCATGGATAAGGATGAAATGTAGGTGCCTTTTCCATTCTAGGAAATTTGTGTCGGTGAGAATGTTGTCCTTCTCAAGTATAGATCACAATGATATGTTTTATTTCATTTTAATATTGTTTCTACAAATAAGATGAGAAGAATTATATTACTTTATATGATAATATTTAGACAAATAAATAAATATTATATTTATTAGTCTCCCACTATTTTATTAAAACTCAATATCCCTCATCATTGGCTTTAGAATAATTTGTTCCTTGGACATTCTAGTTGGAAGGATCCATATTTCCCTTCTCATTACCCCAAATTTGGTTGGTCAAGAAACTCAAATAGTTTTATGTAGGAATTCCAAATTCCAACTGCATTAACTCACAGTTCCTTGATCTGTTGAGTGGACTCCCCAATCCTGAAATCCTAAAATTGGATTCCCTCAACTCTTACCTCTTAGTTACACCAAGTCCTTTGACAGTAAACCCTTGATGTAAAAAAAGTTAAGTCAACCCAAAACATTATGTTAGAATTCACAAATAATTGAAAGTACCCCAACATTGGTTGGTCAATAATTTGGAACTATGGTTTTATTTTAATTGAAGTAGTGGAATACTATACTAACATAATATATATAGAGGAATTCTATCCTTTATGCGTAAATTTCTAATTATTATCTTTACCACATGATTTTAATATTAATTGGATTTACCTAAGTGATTAAACATGTCTTAGATAATATTTATGCATAATCTAATTTATTTTAGTTATATCTTGAATGATAGTTAATTCATTAATTATGTGATCATGATAAAAACATCCATAATGAAATAACCATGCAACTTGAAAAAAATAAAATATAATGCAATACAATCGTGAGCTTTACTATTGGTTAGTTTATCTAGCAGTTGATAAACTAATAATTGGCCTATGGGAAAACACCTCAAACCTATTAAGTTTCATGTTACATCTTTCCACCATTCTACATATGTATCTCCTTGGATTGGTTTTTCCATGGTTTTAAAATTGAACTACCTCCACTAGTTTGGGAGATTCATCCTTTACATATACTTTTTAATCACAAAAAGGTAAGGGAAAAGGGGTTTACATAAAAGGAACCAAGGGTATGCAAGACCTTACAAAATAAAAGGAGAGAATAAACACATGAAAATAATTTAATTTAATAATAAATTAAATGAAACCAATCACATAAAAAGGTCTGGTCTATCCTCATGATCATACACATGCATGAAATGAATTGTGCATTTAATAAATCTAGCATTGAATTATAAATCATCATTATTTAATATAAATCATGCTCGAATCAATTAATTATTATCTCTAATTAATCAATTATTTTATCTTAATTATCATTCTAATTTCTTTGAAATTATAATCCATTATAATTTTAATGAAATTAAATAGATTTTTTAAAAATTAAATATGTACATAGATGTACCTAGGAGGAAACACGGTGAATACCCATCCGAATCTACCCATCATATATTATACTTGTATATAGTTATAACTTTTGTGATATATATCATAAATGAATTATCACATACTTTCATGATGTGTATTATCAACTTAGTGATTACATGAATTACATTATTTTTTGGTCATGTGTTATGCTTCCATGCATGTAGAGTAACAACTGTAATACGACTCGTACATGATATATAGATCTGAACATTACACATATATTAATTAAACAGATATATATATATATATATTAAAACTCATATCTTGGTGTGTCCTATCAACATAATGACCACATTAAAGAACATGTCTCAAGGTTTACATAATATAATAAATAAATTTTAAATCTGCATAATTTGGTGTAAGTACATGGCATGTACAGGTGAGCTACATGGTGTCTACATCTCTCACCATCTATCTGAGGTACTCACCTAGGGACTCGATATGTAAATCGTATCATGGAAACTAGAGTACATAACATCTCCAATAGGATACATGCTGTGTGATTTTGGAATTACATGGTCACCAGTCAGGTAGGTTGTGTATTGAAATATGTGGCTCGTCTTTGACTCAAAGGGACTACATGTTGTGTATGTGGGATACATGATGTGTAATTCGGCTGACCATGTTCTAAGATAGACCAATTAACACACGATGTAATAATTAACTACACTGTGTGTCATCAATGCACATAGATTGAGTAATTGCTGAATCAACTCTTGGTGAATTGAACACAAGTACACGGCGTGTAATTTCAATTACCTGACGTGTAATCCAATGTTGTATATCCAAAATCCTTGGCACCTTAAGAAGAGTTTATATATTTTATTTTAATCATAAACTTAATAGTTTTGATAATATCAATGAGAAACTAATTAGGAAGAAGAAAATCTTGCAATTTGGATTAAAATAACGATTAAATTTGAATTAAAAAACTAAATTAAAAATTCTTAAATCAACAATGATCTTTAAATAGTTATAAATAATTATGTTACAGCTCATATACCACATGTAAGTTCCAAGAGTGGTGGAAGCATCCAATGGGTGGTTCCCAATATTGCTTTTTATCATGATTGATGATCAATTTGAGATCTACACGACAATAAACATCATGTTCAATGGAATTGAATCAAAGAAGACAGACAACATGAATCATGTTGGAACCAAAGAGAGAGAATCATCACATATTATTTATAATTAACATAATTAAATAAGAATTAACTTGATGGAATTATTTTTTCATTGATGGATCTAGTAACAGATCTACAATGCATCGTCATTGCATTATAGGAATCAAGTGTAAATTCCCTCTAGAGGTGATACACACATGTTACATGAATCTCTAGACACCATCAAACAAGTCTCCAGGTGCAAGCACAGTAGATCCTTGCACTTGAGTTGTCTGCCTTTGATCATTATGAGAATTTATTCCCAAGTTTTCTCCTTTTTCTAGTGTAAGAATATTGTTCTCCACTCTTGGGAGCAATCTTAGATATGAGTGATCTCAAGGGCTTGAGAAAATTCTCCAATTTCATCATGCACAACCCAAAAAAAATGAATTGTTATATTGAGAAAATAACATAACTAGGTGTATATATCATTAGGGTTAAAATAAAATAATTTCATAAGTTCCCTTAATTATTTATTTAATCCTAGAGAAAACCTCATGAAAAATATTATTATTATTATTATTATTATTATTATTTGTCGACATATGCTTAAATTGAAAGTTAAAATTAAATATTATTTAATAAAATAATATTCATTATTTATTATTTTCTCTTCGAACCTAAAATCCTGGTCTATAATTCCTCTAAAATATTTATCAGACCAAAAATAATGTCTATTTATTTATTAAAAAAATATCACCACGTTATTCGCAAATAAATAAATAAATATTTTATTTACTAAATAGAAAATAAATATTTATATGAGATCAATAATCCATGAATAATTATTAAAACACATGTGAGAATAATATTTATTCAACTTTTTAAATAACAAATAATAATATATTATTCAACTAAGATTCTAAATACACTTATTCTGAGACACTCTTGGCCTCTTTTTCAGTGGCATTAGGAAAAATAGCCTAAGGTTAACATCTATAAACACACCAAGGCACCCATAAAGAAATAAGTTAACGTTACAATGACATGTTATCTCATACGGATGCTTACTCTGTAATATAATCCCTTTATCATGATATCTCTAATCAAGTGGGCTGCATGCTAGTGCCATCAACCAATAGGCTCGATGTCTCTTTCTTTGATTTCATTGAAAATGTACTTTCCTATCAAACACCATGGTCATGGATTTATTTTGGCTATATAATTTCCATAAAAGGGCCTAAGATATAAACTTTTATTAAAAAGAAGGGACAAATCATTTCTCACATAATTCATCAATGAAATATTAATCATGACACATATAAATGTATCCTACCTTGTCATGAAAATATGTTGTCATGTTTTTCATCAATACATCAAAATATGTGACTCATAAATTTCATTAATAATATTTTTTTAATTATAATAATTAATACACCTGTCTACAGATAAGAATATCTAATGACACATAGACATGTATATTTCCAACTGGCGGGTCTCATTCTCATAATATCCTTCAAGATATTACCAAGGGAGTACACCATGAGAATGTGCCTCAAAGTCCTATGAGTCTCTACCCCAGATAGCCTATATTATTTTTGTCCCTCAAATGATATCATCTGACTATAAAACATATATTAAATAATAGTGTCATAGCACTTATGGGTTCTCATCATAGCGGGTAACTTCTATGACCTTTTAGTGTGAAAGCTACTCTTATGACATTATCACATACTATGTCACATAGAAAAACAATCATAATGGCATAAGTAGTTCATTAACATTCAAAAAAAATGTATACATTTTATCATAAAGTAAACATAAGTTGGTTCTCGGGAACAAACTCCAACATGTTTATTGTCGTCTAATTTCTTAGCATTTAGAGGTAATTCAATTGGTTTTTACCACTTGATGCATGTTTTTAAATGGCATAAAACCTTTAAAAACCACATATTTTGTCATTATGGGAAGACCACATTTATGATTGATGTTTCTTATACTTTTACACATCAATAATAATAATAAGGTGTATTTAATATGATTTCACAACATTATAATGTTGTTTTTTATTGATCTGACTGTGAAACACACATTTAAGTGTTTTAAAATAACAAAAGAACGCTTTATATCATCCTGAGAAAAAAAATCAGATTTATGTTTTGTATACTCGACCATTTCAAAATTTATAGTATGATTGTTTTTATCTTATTTCATGGTATTTTGAGGTCGTTCAATTGGTTTTGAACCCACTCACACACATTTTTAAAGAGCATCAAACCTTTAAAAAATAATTATTCAATCATTCTGGGCATACCACACATCTAATTAATGTTAAATATACTTTTATATATAATAATATTACTAAGATGATTTTCCTATGATTTCATATCATTTTTATGACATTTTATATGGAATTATCCATTAAACACATGTTTTAGTATTTTAAAACACTAAAAAGGTGTTTGTGATCATCTCGATAAAACAAAAATTCTAATTGATATTTTTTTAGTTCCTGTAATTTAAAAATAAATATACGGGTATTTCTTATTATTTCATGGAAATGAGATGTATTTTCATGATTTTGACTCCCTGACACATGTTTTTAACTACTTTCTAATCATTAAAAACTATTTATTCAGTTAGTGTAAGCAAATTTCATGTCTAATTAATGTTTCTTCTACTCTTACATGTTAAAAATAATTCAAATACAATTTTCCTATGACTTCATGTTAATCTAAGGTCGTTCACTATTGTTTTGATAGTTACACACACATTTTAGTGTTTTAAAACTCTAAAAATATGTTTTTACTCAATATAAGAAATTGAAATCTCAAATTGATGTAGTGTGAGTTACTACACTTTAAAAATAAATATATGGATACTTACATATGATTTCATAACAATCATAGGCCATTTGATTGGTTTTTACCCCCTGGTGCATGTGAAAGTGAAATGAAAAATATATGAAAGGGGACCTTAAAATAAATTAAATCAAAAATATTCCCGTATGGTGCAAGGATATCATCCAAAAAAGTATTCCACAACCTTAAATCCCTAGTCATATTATCTACAAACAAATAAAGTAAATTGAAATTTCAAGAATATGAATAAGAAAAAAAATCCAAAATAATTTATTCTCTATTACTTGTTTCTTACCAGGTGATGGCAGTAACAAACTTTAGAAGGTAATACTTTACCTGGAAAGGGATTAAGTCATTCATGTAAATGAAGTATAATATATTAATGTAAAACATGATTATAATAATAGAAAATTCAGAATAATTGGTAAATAAAAAGAATAATTGAAAACCTCATATTCACTAAATCTTCTAGAAAGATAAATGCACTCAAATAACCCTCTTCTTACTGCATACTCCCTAAAAATGGAAAGATGTTTAGGAAATAAAAACGTCTAAAATAACATAGTACAAAACCTGAGAACACTATAGTTTCTTATTATAAAACAAGATCTTGAAAATTTCTTAGCTAAATTCTATATTCTCTTTTCAAGGAAACTGATTACTCCAACAAACATAAACTCGAAAACACTTGGAATTTGGTAAACAACCAAACAACAAATTAAGAATGGGATAAAACATCTAGGTAAACTAACAGTACATACAACATACCAATAATGTTATAAGTGAAAGGAAACACATAGAATAACATTATGTTAATACTAAATCTAAACACAACAAACATTTAAATTATTACTGAGCATACTAAGAAAACACATATGAAAATTTTAATAAGGAAAATATATCCAATATATTATAAATCATATTAATGTTCATTTTGATGAAATTATAAAGGAAAAAGGTTTTATAATAACAATAACTTGATATATAATGAACACATAAAATATATGACAAGAAACTAAATATTTTTTTCCAATCTATTAAGTGGAAAAATAGATTGTATACCACATATGCAAGCTTTTTTTTAAATGATTACCTATAAAAAATATGTATAAGAAGTAGTTAATTTCAGTAAAGGATAAAAAATATATAATAAATGTACATGAATAAATTGATATCCAAATAAACCATGTATTGTAAAATCTCATAAGGGATAACTCTTTGAACATTGTAAGTTCATCACAATACATTAAATTGCATTTATTTCATCAAAAATTGATATTTTCTTAATATAATGTAAAAAAATTTCACCAATACATGAGTCGATATTTCAAGAGAGCATGTAATAACCTGGATTTCCTTGGACCTTTCCTTTGTGAAAACTAGTGATTAGGGTGTTCTGGGAGGCAACAAAGAGTTTTCCAAATTTCCAGTTTTCCATCGGCATGTCAGTGTGTCGGCGTCTCAGTGCATCGGCATGTCAGTGCGTCGGCATGTCAGTGCGTTAGTGAGTCAGGGGTGTTAGCATCAGTGGGTCCAAAGCGTCAGCGTCGGTGAGTTGAGGGTGTTGGTATCAGCAATTCAGGGCATCGGTAGGTTGAGGTGTCATTAGGTCATTGTGTCAGTAGCTCTATGTCGGTGGATCAGCATCAGTAGGCAGTGTCGGTAGTTCACCAGTCAGTGGCTCCACGTCGGTGACTCACCCATCGGTGACTCTCCCATCAATGACTCATCTGCAGTTTTCGCAGTCTTTCCTAGTTTTCTAGTTTCGCCCCTCTTATGCCTTATTTTATGTAATCCAACTTTAAATCCTTATTTAGGCATTTCAAAGGGTATTAATTATATCTTTAAATATCCTAACTTTCTGAGAGATTTGAGATACTCAACCCGCATGATCTTGACCATGATCCCACATTAATGACTTTTGGAAACTGTTCTTCCTTTAAAATAGGATATGGCTCTTCAAATACATGATCTTTCCTTCCTAGTATATTTTTCATTTCCCTCTTGGTGCACCTAGAGTCTTCCACCCTAGAAGATTTGTGTGATTATTCTAGATCCCCTCCTGCTCAGTTTTCATTGAGTTCTTCCCTAACGCTCGTGCGATCCCATGTTCTTGGTGCAAGGAGGAACTTTGATCCTTTGATCATCTGATAGGGATTTCTTCTGTCTCTTTTTATTTTTTCATCTTGAGGGGGTGGGTTTATTAATGATTACTTGTGAGGAACGGCTGAATACCTTTCTTAAAATGAGAAATTAACAAGTAAATATGGTCAAAAAATAACAGGGGTAATTAAAATAATGGACAGGGAGTGGTTTGATGTTGATCGCCTATTTTATTTGTTTTCATTGATTCTTTTATGGTTTTTTACTGTATTCCTCTTAAAAATCATGACTATTGGTGGACTATGCTTGTGTGCTAGTGATGTTCTGTTTTTTTGCGATGCTTTGATAAACAGTCGTAACACGAAAAAACAATTAAACCACATATACTTGGTTAAATAAATGAATAACCTAGAATAAAACTTATTATGTGATCACCTTGGATAAAATTAAGTTTAATTAAGGGACCTCTGATGGTTAAATTTGAATATATATACACATCTTGTTGATAGGTGTAGCTGAGTGTTGTGTTCTATTGAGTTTTGTGACCTTGTGTGAGTTGTGTGGTGTTGCTATTGGGAGAAATGTTGTGGGTAAAAGGTTGGACATATGTGTTGGTTCTGTGAGAAGGGTGTGGTATGTGTGTACAATGGGGTTGTGGGTTAATAGTAGATGTTGTGGGATTTGTGTGTGGGGTAGTATAGGGGGTGTGTTAGTATCCCAGTTTGAGAGACTGATTGATTGTGGAATGGATGGACTTATAGGCAGCTAAAATTTCTTTGTTGCGTAGTGGTCATTGAACGGTATTGGGAAATGGGATTGTGGTATGGTTACGAACTCGTATGTAGTGGGACTAAAAATTTTGTTTTTTTGGTGTTTTGGTCTGGTTATGGTTGGTAGTTTCCTAGTAAAGCTGTAATAAATTAAAGTGAACCCCTCAATTAATAAACAAAAAGTTGTTAAATTGAAAAGTGGTTGAGTTATGATTTGACAGTGGATGTTGTGTGGTTGTGCATATAGGGGTAGTAGAAAATGTGGTTTTGTATGAGTTGGTTTTCTGTTGTGGGGACCCATAGGTTGGGATGAGTGTTGATTACCTATATATATATATATATATATTGTATTTCCTTGTGATTTCAATACGTACCCCACCCATATTGATCACCACATGACGAACACCCCCATTTCATGGGGGATGGTGTCTTTCCCAACATCTTAGTTGGAGGATGGATGAAGGTTTTATGAATTTCTTCCTTACACCCACTTCTAGTTTCATACTGCCCGAGCATATCTGGGTAGGTTGTAATGTCTTGAAGCTTACCATAGTCCTAGATTCTTCAGGCAAGGGTTTGTTGTCGATGAGAGGACTAGGTGTTTGTGGGTGAAGATTGTTTTTTCAAGTGTCTTTGGGATGAGGCCCAAGTGTCTTCAGGTGAGTGGTGTGGTTGTTGTGGATCAGGTGTCTATGGGTGGGATTGAGGTAGTGGGAATGTGTATCATAAGAGTGGTAGCATCAAAATTATAACCATTAAGGATGAGTAGTCAACCATTGGGAAAGTGGTTCGGGGTACCCAAATATCGATGTGCTAATACTAATACTTTACTTGAATTGCATTATTTGGTGAGTGTTCATTGGTGAGCTAGGGATGGTTAGTATTCCTTGGTAGATGCTTTCAGGTTCTATTGATTTCTCACAAGGAAGTTAGTATGTTTCCACACTTGTGCATGGATGGATTTAGTTTTCCTACTAGGTATATTTGTATACTCACCCTACATCTGCAACATTGTTTTTAAATTTTCAGAAAGACTTCGAGGACCGTGATGGAATTTACTAGATTAGGCATCAAGATTATTTGTTTTTTTATGCTTAATAACTTTTCTTTCGGTACATTTCATTAGAGTTTTGTTTTACCTTGTATTAGATTTACTTTTTAACATCCATGTGGGAATGTATTTTGGATTTACTCATACTTTTAGTATTCGGTGTTTCTTGAGATTTACCATCCTATCTTCTGACCTTGTTCAATATAAAGGGTAATGACTTCCATATCATGTGAGATTCTATACCCTTGGTTCTAGTTTCCACTCTGGGGCCTACTGAAGGTGGGACTTTGGGGTCATTATCTCTCTTTCATCTTGAGGAAGGAAGGGTGTGGCACTTCATCATTCCTTCCCTCATCTTAAAGAAGGTGGGTCGTGATAAAATAGTATCAGAGGAGGTTGAGGGATAGGATGGAGTTTGGAGTTAGGAATAGCTAGGATTGGATTGGATGGTAGGGCAATGATGTTAGGAAATCCTAGTATGTGAAATAGGCCTGGGAAGACTGGACAGGACATGGGATTTTTGGGCCCCCCGTGATCTGATCCAAGGACTCTAAAACCACTAAACAACCAACTGTGGCTACACCGATTCCAAGTTAGATCCCCAAGAAAAGTTACATGCATCATAATGAATTGTGTTCTTTTGTGTCCGTGTGTTTTGGGAATTTAAAATAAATTAAGAGGTAAAACAAATTTAAAAAAAAATTGACACACTACTCAAGCTTAGGGGTTCCTTGTTTGCTTTTTCAGGTATGGCACCCGGACGTCGGCCATGTGTAGTAAGTGTAGTAGAGGCCCAACAGGTTGACCTAGTTGATCAGCGGAGGGTCAATCGAGATGAGGAAGATGACCAGTGGTATAAGACGCTTCATGTATTCCAACGGAAGACTCTAGGAAAGTAAAAGGGAAGCATCTCGGACATGGAGAAAGAAAGTTGGATTGACAAGCTGGTGATCGATTTCATCTTGATCTGAGCCCTGGTAGAGTATTGGGTTCCTCTAGAAGTGACCAGATACGAGGATTAACACATCAGTGGTGGAATCTTTACCTCGGGGAGAGGAAGGAAATTAAGGTTTCATGGGATGACTTTGAGAGGGTGTTCTAGGTGGAATTCCTTTCTTCCAAGATGAAAGCTGAGAAGAGGTAGAAGCTACTCTCCCTCCAACAGGGGAGTATATCGGTAAGGGAACTAAGGATTAGGTTCAAATATCTCCTACAATTTTCACTAGATCCCTTTTCGGATAAGGAATCCCAAGCTAGATTCTTAGAGAAGGCACTCTGACTTTCTCTTCAGTATGTCGTCACTCCTTTCAATCTACTGACATACATAGAGGTTTAGAAGAAGGTCGAGGTAGTGTAAAGGATGCACTCACTAGGAGGTGTGTCGTGAGAGGGAATTCAGTTGATCTCATCTAAGGGGAAAGATGTCAGTAGAAGGTCTTCAGTATCAGGGCCTTCCAGGTTTCAGGCAGCAAGGAGTAGGTCTAAGTAGTTTAAGTTTTGATATCCTGGTCCTCACCCTTTCCCCATGGGCCTAGGTCTGAGGTTATTTTTCTGTGGAGTTTGTAGAAATCTTCGAAACCAGTTCTCAGTTATAGCATCACACAATGGAGGTGGGAAGGTTCATTGCCCACCTCAGTAGAAGCAGTTACCTGTCACGCCCTTCCAGCAGCAGGGGCAGCGGGCTCCCACTCCGCCAAGGGTAGATGGTACCATAGGAGGCCAACCTCAAGGTACTCATCAGGGACCTCGACCAAGAAGTGGTCAGGAAGGTGTTAGATAGCAGAGGGGCAGAGGAACTAGGCATGGGAAGTCTCATGCCACGGAGGTAGAAATTCTAGCAGGGCTAGAGGTTTTTCAATGTATGATCAGTCTATTTAGTACCCTTGTGTATGATTTGTTTGATTCAGAAGATTCATGCTCCTTTGATGCACCCAGTCTAGATCATGTTATGAGTCTAGACGTAGAGAGACTTTCCATGCCCCTGGTTTTGAGTACACCAGTAGGAGGTCAGACCATCTTGTTTGATGTTTTTCGGGGGTGTAGACAGATGATGGGACCGCATCAGTCTAGTGGAGATTTTATTCTACTATAGTTGCAGTCATACGATGTTGTCATGTGCATCGACTAGTTGTTTTCTGGGTACACTATTAATGATTTCTTCCGAATAAGGGTGATGTTCTCAGTTATGGGTAGTCAGCGCAAAACTTTCATTGGTGAGAAGAGTTGTCAGGATGGAAGCCGGTGCGTGGAGCCTCTTCTTTCTTTGTTGGATGAGTTGTCAATGGAATTAGTAGATACATAGATGGTGGATGTTTTGGAGGATTTCATTGAGTTCCTGAATGTATTCTCGGAAGAAGTTTTGACTCTATCCCATCAACATGACAATGAGTTCGGAATAAACTTTCAACCTAGTGCCCTACCAATTTTGATGGATCTCTATCAGATGGTGCCTTCTGAGTTGTGAGATTTTCGGATTCAGGTTGACAACATGATGAAGAATGTAACACCCGAAGCTTCCACAATACGTTTCCCTTTGAATAATGCAGTAGGTTGTGTTGTATGCAACTTAGAGTTTTAACACACCACGACCAATGAAACTAGTTGTTATGAATAGTAATACCCACTTTTTGAAAATTTATAAATTTTAATTTTCAAAATAGACTTCATTTTTGGATTTGGAATATCAAAATTAGCTTATTGGGAAGTTTTGGTATTTTTCTGAAAACGTTCAATTTTTGATGAATTGTGAAAACAATACGTTATTGTTTAAAACCAACTTTTTATTTAAATAATTATTTATTTTATTTTAATTTATTTTTCTTCAAAATAGATACATAATACTTATATATGTTCAATGTAATTAATTTCAGTCATTTTATAATAATTTTAGATATATAAAATTTTATTGAACTTTTTACCGTCTTTTACCCACCTTCTAGAAGCATTTTCAAATTTGCATAAAACTTAATTTTACAACTTCTGTGAGTTGAATTTCAAAAATCTAAGAGACACAGTTTCCCCTCACCCCTCTTATAAATGAGCACTTCCACTTATCTCAAAATCACACCTCCAAATCCATTTAGCTCAGAAAACACCTGCTCAAGTATCCTCTCAACTTCTCTCAAATAAACCTAGAGTCCTTAATTTGATCAGAAATCCAACCTAAGGAGCCCTTTTGATCAACTCAAAAGGAAACACCTGAAAAAGCGGTAATAATTTCACCACCCTCTTTCAATTTCTTTTCTTTTTCTTCTTCCTCTTTCTTTGTTGTTTCCATACCAAAACAATAAATCCAGTACCTCATACATACTGTGATGTTATTATAAATATGTTACAACCATATTCATTATTCTATCGATCCAATGAATGAAAAATTCACCATACGTGCGTACGTACGGCTTACCGTCTCCACGTCGTGGTGTATTTTTTTATTCAAACATTTCATTATTTGGATGGGTATAATAATGAGTTTAATTGATGTAAATAATAAATAAAACATGTTAATGATTCTTTATATATGATATACCATCCAATTACATACAATTTCACCATCAATATAATGATATTGTTGCTCGTGCGTACGTACTGATTACCGTCTCCACGAACGCGATGAGATTCATTCCTTATCGTAATCATTCAAGAAAAATTTTCATTTTTTGATTAAAAATAATGTTTATGAACATAATATCATTGTTTATATGAATCAAATAAACCCTATCCATAACAAACATGGCTTACGTAACCATGCATATAAAGGAAAAATAATCGGTTAACCCCTGAAATGATGATACTATTGAAATATTATTAACAAAGAAATATTAGAGGATCATATATGATATCATATTTATGTATATAGTTATTGTGTAATTTAATAACAATGATTTAACTATTATACAAGATGTTAACGTACCCTCAACCTTGGAAAAGTACAAGGTAAGGGTTAATTCTACAATCTCTTCATTATTTGAGGTTGTTTATACGTGAGTATCTACTGGGACCTCCTTTTCATCCACATCCATGTTTCTTAAAAATATATTTCAAAACATTTTTACTATTTCCTAGACTATGGGTTAAAGTCATTTATACCCTTGTTTGACTTTTTATAAAAATTTTATAAAGGAATCATTCCGTCCTTTTCTGAACAAGGTCCTTTACGAACTTTTTAAAAAAATTAAAGAAGGAATGTTATTTAACTTGTATGGAGGGTGCGGATATTTTCTACTGTTATAACACCTTATAATCTTTTCTTACAAGATTATAAGAATATTTTCAAAATAAATGTTTTCTTTTATAATTACATTACTTTTAAATGATTTCAAAATAAAAAAGAGATATTTCTCTCAAAAAGTTTTGATTTCATCTACGTCAACATCCTTTGATGGATTTAAACTTGTTTGAAGTTGATATATTATGATACAAATCTTCCATATTGTATTGAAGGTTGGGTGATATATTTGACAAAATCTTATTTTTAGTCTTGACACAATTCCTTGACTATGTGGTTATGAAGTATGGAATTATGCATTCCATCATTATGAAATTGGCTATTGATATTGCATGTGATTATTCGACTAGTAGAATATCCATGTGAATAATTAAATGGCATTATTTGATTTATATTAGCCATATTATGTAGAAGATTGTGTTTAAAAGGCTTATGTTTTAGTCTTATACATTACCTTAAATGTTTATGCTTATTTATGAAATTATCCGCTATATTGTTATCCTTATTGAGCATCTGATCTCACCCCTTTCTATGTTTTATTTTTCCTAGGATTCGAAGAGTATATTATGACTGACCTGCAGGGGATCACTACTGGAACTTGGTGTTTTCCCAACAGTACTATAGTAATGGTTTGAAGAAACCTTTACTATAGTGTAAAAGTAGTAACATTTTCCAACAGTTTGAACAAATCGTTGGCAATGTGTATACTCACTACAGGAAAACAGTGTTTTAGGGGTGGTTTTTTTAAAGATATTTTTAATTTTTTTAAAAACCACCGTGAAATAGCAGCGGTTTTTTGAAAACGGCCGCAAAATTTAAGAAAACAAATTTAAGAAATTATTTATTATTTTTTTATTCATTATTATTTTTTTATTAATTGCAATTAAACATAGTTTATTATTTTTTTATTATGTACACATTAATTATTAATTTATTTTTAATTAATTCATTAATTAATTATTAATTATTAATTATTCATTATTCATTATTATTGTATTATTCATTATTTATTTATTTATTTATAATATATTTATTTATTCATTATTCATTATTTATTAATTAATTATTAAATATTAATTGATTAATTATTATTTATTAATTATAAATTATTAATTATTAGTTATCAGTTATTATTAATTATTTATTATTTATTATTTATTTATCTATTTACTTAAGTTATGTATTTACTTCTTTATTTTTTATTTTTTATTTTTTATTCTTTATTCTTTATTCGTTATTCGTTATTCGTTATTCTTTATTCTTTTTTCTTTTTTCTTTTTTTTCAATTTATAAATATTAATTTATTATTTGTTTAATATTCATTTTATTAATTATTAATTATTTATTATGATTGATTATTTATTTATTAGTAATTAATTAATTATTAATTATTTATTAAATAGTAAATATTTCATATTTCATATTAAATATTAAAATTATAATATTAATTATTAATTAAGAATTATTTTATTTTATAATTATCAATTATTATTTATTATTTATTATTTATTATTTATTATTTATTTATCTATTTTATTTATGTATTTATTTATTTATTTACTTATTTATTATTTATTATTTATTAATTATTTATTAATTAAATATTAATTAAATATTAATTATTTATTAAATATTTCATATTTCATATTTCATATTAAAATTAAAATTAAAATATTAATTATTAATTATTAATTATTAATTTTATAATTATCAATTATTAATTATTAGTTATTATTAATTATTAATTATTAATTAATTATATATTTATTTATGTATTTATTTATTATATTTATGTATTTATTTATTCATTCTTATTTATTATTTATTATTTATTATTTTTAATTTATTTTTAATTTACTAAATATTAATTTATTATTAATTTATTATTCATTTATTGTTTATTTCTTTATTTATTCATTATTCAATATTTATTAATTATTTATTAATTATTTATTAATAATTTATTAATTATTTATAAATTTTTAAATATAAATTATAAATTCTTAATTCTTAATTCTTAATGATCAATTATTAATTATTAGTTATTATTAATTATTAATTATTAATTATTAATTATTAATTATTAATTATTAATTATTAATTATTTATTATTTATTATTTATTATTTATTATTTATTATTTATTATTTATTATTTATTATTTATTATTTATTATTTATTATTTATTATTTATTATTTATTATTTATTATTTATTATTTATTATTTATTATTTATTATTTATTATTTATTATTTATTATTTATTTACTTATCTATTATTTATTAATTTATTATTAATTTTTATTTATTTATTATATATTTAAATTATTTTTTAATTAATTTATTATTTATACATTACTTATATATATTATGTTATTATATATTATATATTATATATTATATATTATATATTATATATTATAATATTGTATATTATATGTTATCTAATTATATATTATCGATTATATATTATGTATTATATATTATCTATTATATAAATACATAATATAAAATTATATATTATATATTATATATTATATATTATATTATTAATATTATTATATTATATATTATATATTATATATTATATTATTATATATTATATATTATAATATTATTATATATTATATATTATAATTATATTATTAATTATATGATTAATGATAATAATTAATTAGATTAATAATTATTTAGTTTGTATCTATTTGTTATGTATTACTTGTTATTTCCAATTAATATATATATATAATATATATATATAAGTATATTAAATTTTTATTGACCACATGAAGATCCTGCTTGCAAGTGGTAAAGTCTTTGTAGAATAAGCAAGAGGTAAGGGGTTCAAATCTCACCCAACGCAAGAATTTATATATATGTGCATGGGCATGGGAAATGGACATAAACTTATGCATTGGATATGGATGGGCATGTGTGTGGGAATATTAAATAAATAAATATATAAATAAATAATAAATATATAAAATTACGAAAATAAATAAATATATTACTAAATATAAAAAAAATAAAAAATTAAAAAAATTAAAAAAATTAAAAAAATTAAAAAAAATTAAAATGATTTATCGACAGTTTAAAACCGCCGCTAAAAAAACCACTGCTAATTACAAAATTAAAAAAATTTAAAAAAAAATTTAAAAACGATTTAGCGGCGGGTTTAAACCGTCGCTAAAAAAATTGCCTTTAATTATTTACCAACGCACCGATTTAGCAGCGGTTTTTCAAAACTGTCGTAGAACGATTTCGCGGCAGTTTAAACCGCCACTAAACGAAAAAAAAACCACCGCTAAATACAAATTTTGGCGTAGTGACTTTCCTAATATTTCCCAATAGTTTTAGAAAACCCTTGGGAAAAAAACTATTTTTTATACGGTATATACCAACGGTTTATCAAAACCATTGGTAAAGGGAATCTTTCCAAATAGTTTTTAAAAACTGTTGGGAATGTTTTCCCCCCAAATACCTAGCGCTCGAGCTCCTAGTAGGCTTCCGATTGCAGATCTAATCCAGAGCTCCTCACCGACATATTATCGGCCTTGAAACACCTTACAGCCGAAGATCCTTCTTCAACTAGACAAATTTTTATTTCTACACTTCATATTAGTAAGTGTTACCTTAGTTTTAGTGTTCTTCCTCTTTTTATTTTATGTTTGATGTTTTGATTTCAGCTAAATTAGAGTTATTGATGTTGGAGTACCAAAACCTTTGTTTGTTTTATGTTTTTTTGTTCTACACTTTATACATCGTAAATGGTCTGTTTAGTGGGGTTTGTTTAGTGCAGGGGGTAAAGGGTTTGTTTTTAAGTTTTTTTTTAGTGGGGTAAACGGGTTTGTCTTTTATGTTTGTTTTATGTTTTTTTGTTGTAGTGGGGTTTTATGTATTATGTTTAGTGGGGCTTTATGTTTTTTGTTTAGTGAAATGGATAATGCATGATATTTTTTAATGAATAAAATGATTTTAAATAAAAATACCCTAAGGGGGCTGCAGGAGGGGTATGGGGGTTGTCCAAGTGTGGGGGGGGCTATCTTGGTGGGGGTGGGTTTTCCAGGGGTAGGGGGCTGCAGGGGGGTAGGGGGCTATAGGGGTGTGGGGGATGGGGTATGGGCTGCCCCAAGGAGGTGTGTGGGTTGTCCAGGGGGGTCTGGGTGGGGTGTCCAGGTGGGGGAGGGGGGGTGTGGGGTGTCCAGGGAGGGGGTGGGCTATCCAGGTGGGGGATGGTTGTCCAGGTGGGGGGTGTCCTGGTGGGGGGGGGTGTCCTGGTGGGGGGGCTGTCCAGGTGGGGGGGTTGTAGGGGAGGGGTTGTGGACTGTCCAGGGAGGGGGTGGGCTTTCCTGGGGGAGGGGGGTATCTAGGTGGGGAAGGGGGGTATGGGCTATCCAGGGGGTGTCCAGTGGGGGGTTGTCCAGGTGGGGGTGGGCTGTCCAGGGGGCTGTCGGGGGGGGGGGTAGGGGGTTGTAGGGGAGGGGTGTGTGGGCTATCCAGAGAGGGGGTGGGTTGTCTAGGGGTGGGGGTGTGCAGGATATCCAGGTGGGGGAGGGGGTGTGGGCTGTTAGGGGGGGTTGTCCTAGGGGTGGGGGTGGGCTGTCCAGGTGGGGGGAGGGGGTGTTGGTTGTCTAGGGAGGTGGGGGTGGGGGTGTAGGCTGTCAAGGGGGTGTGGGATGTCAAGGGGGTGAGCTATCCAAGGGGACACCCATGACCCCCTGGATAGCCCCTCCACCCCTGTGGACATCCCGCCCACCCCCTGGATAGCATGTACCCCCTAGACAGCCCCCCCCCCCCCACCCTCATGGACAGCCCGCCCACCCCACCGGACACCCGCCCACCACCCCCGAACACCCCCATCCCCCCCAAATGCCCCCACCCCCTGGAAAGCCCCCCCACCCCCCACCCCCTTGGCACCCCGACCCTACTGGACAGCCCCGCCACCCCCCCGTGGACAGCCCGACCACCCCCCCGTGGACAACCCGCCCACCCCCTAGACACCTCATACCCCCCTGGACAGCCCTTCCACCCACATGGGAAGTCCTCCCACCCCCTGGACACCCTGTACCCCCTGGACATCCCTGCCCACCCCCTGGACACCTTGCCCACCCCTTGGATAGCCCCGCCCACCCACCTGGACACCCCCTACCCCCATGGACAGTCCGACCACCCCCGTGGATAGCCCGCCCACCTGGACACCCTGACCCCCCAAGATAGCCCCCACCCCCTGGACACCTCCAACCCCCCTGTATAGCCCTTCCACCCCCTGGACACCCCGCACCCCCTGGACACTCCCTCCCCCTTGGGCAATGTATGTGATCACTCAAATTATCTACTAAAATATAAAATTTCTTCAATCTAAAATTTAGTCAACTCCTGAATAATTCCCCTCCACAAGTGTACATAATCTTGTATAGTCATGTATAGTTATTCAAAGATATTTTGTTATAAATATAGTATTTTTTGTCTTTTATATTATGATTCTCATATAGAGTAGTGTGTCAGGTATGGTTTCATATAAAGTGAACAATTCTCATTTACTTAAATATGTTTTCGATGAAACTTCAATCTTATTTAATATCTTTTGACGAAATGACTTAAAAAAATTATTTTTTTACATAATGGATAGAAGTTGGATGTATGAAACTGATCAGATCACAAGCTATTTTCAAAATAATTTGGAGAGGTTTTTAGATTTTGTATTTCACAATGCTTTAGATAGTGTTCGTATACACTGCCCATGTTCCATTTGTGTTGGCAGACCATGGTTGAGCCATGAAGAAGTCAGTTACCACATAACCAAATATGGTTTTCAAGAAAACTACTATGTGTGGTATCACAATGGGGAGAAAATGAAATCTCAAATTGTTGATGATCCAAATGAGAGGACTAGAGTGGAGAATTTGTTACATGACCGGTTTTCGTTTATTCATCATCTTGAAAAAGAAATTATTCTGACCCAATAAGACTTTGATATGAGCACACATGATGCATCTAATGAAAATGATGATGTTGTGAGGGTGAAAAAATTGAATGATGTTGTGACAACTCCAGTATATCGACAATGTGATAAAATGAGAAAGCTAGAATTTCTAATCTGATTGTTTCATGGGAAAACTATGTATGAGATTTCTAATATAGAAATCGATTACATTATTACATTCATGAAGGATTTACTTCCAGATGGTGTAGATATTCCCTCAAACCACTATATTTCATGAAAGTTAGTTGAGGATATTGGATTTTCAAGAAATAGAATTCATGCTTTCCCAATAGATTGTAGTTTATTCTAGGAGTAAACCACTGAAAAAATTGATTGTATAAAATTTAACACATCCTGATGGAAGTAAAAATCTAATGGAACACCATCCCACATGCCACAGAAAGTAATGTGGCACTTTCCATTGATCCCCAAACTCTAGAATGTTTTTATGTCTAATGAAATATCAATAAAAATGAGATGAAATGATACCGAGAGAAATAAGACCAATGATGAGTTGGTTCACCCTAAAAATGGATTTTTATGGAAGATATTTGATGCTCGATATCCTGATTTTGCAGCTGACGTGTGTAATGTGAGGCTAGTTCTTTCATGCGATGGTTTTAATCCATTTGGGCAGATGCTTACTTCACACAACACGTGGCCAGTTTTTATACACATTTATAATCTTCCCCCATGGTTGTGTATGAAAAAACCTTTCACTTTTGTGATTGTACTCATATCTTTCCCTTTTGATCCCGACATTGATATTGACGTATACATGCAACCTTTAAAAAAAGAGTTGAAGCTTCTTTGGGATGTGGGTGTGTGCACATATGATGCATATTAAAAAGACATATTTCAGATGCGTGTTGCGCTTATGTGGATGATCAATGATTTTATGGCTTATGCAATGATGTATGGATGGAGAACAAAGGGAAAACTATCATGTCATGTTTGTATGAAGAATACATAATCCAGAAAACTAAAACATCGTTGTAGTTTCAGTTTTATGGGATAATTGATGATTCATGCCAATGGACCATCCATATAGAAATAATAATTGAAGATTTGATAATACCATAGAGACTGATGGTCCACCTCAGCATATGTCTAGAACTGATGTGCTTAATGAATTGAAAGATTTCAATTTTTCATTCTGGGAGAGTCAAATGAAATATGGAAAGAGAAAGAATGTTTCCACTGAAACCTGTTACAATTGGAGGAAGAGAAGTATATTTTTTGATTTTTCTTATTGGTCAGCCAATTTGTAACGTCATTTCTTAGAATTAATTCAAATTGAAAAGAATATATGTGAAATGTTTCTTTCAATACTTACAAATGTTAATGGAAAGACAAAAGATGATTTACGGTCTTAGCGTGACTTGGTGGATTGGGGAATCAGACCAGAATTTCATCCTGTACAAATCAGTGAAAATAAATGGAAAGTTACATGTGCTTCTTATGTGATGAAACCTACGAAGAAAAAACAATTTCTGGAAGTATTAGAGACTATTATATTTCCTGATGGCTATTCAAGAAACATTTCTAAATGGGTCAACAGAAGAGAGTTGAAGATAAAATCTTTGAAGGCTCAGGATTATCACGTTCTTCTATGTGAGTTGATTCCAATAGCAATTCATCACCTTTTGTCCAACAATGTAAGGGTGACTGTTATTCGGTTGTGCCATTTTTTTAGAGATATTTGTGCTAAGAAGTTTTCCAAGTCTTTCTTGCAAAAACAATTGACATATGCCCCATTAATTTTGTGTGAGTTGGAGAAAATATTTCCTCCATGATTTTTCACATGCATGCTGCATCTGACTGTCCATATTCCCACTAAAATACTTCTCAGAGGACCTGTTTATTTTCATTGGATGTATCCAACTGAAAGAAATATGTACACATTAAAGGATTATGTCCTAAAATGGAATCATCCTGAAGGTTCTATCATGAATGGTTTCTTGGCTCAAGAATGTATGGATTTCTGCTCAATGTATTTGTCTGGTCTTACTACAAGAATGAACAGACCAATGAGAAATGAAGAAGAACAATATGAGTATATTGAACCCATTTTTCCATCACTTCCTCAAATAGGAGGAATTCTTGGATCATATACATTGAATACATTAAACCTTGAAGAGCGAGAGATGGAACATCGCACAGTTTTACTCAACTTTGATTTGTTCGATGACTACATCAGGTAACTAAATTGAATATGTATATATTACATATATATCTATTAATCTATTCACATTTTTTATCTATAGGGAACATAAAACAATGATAAATAGAAAGCATCGTTCATTATCCTTGAGAATGAGAGAGTCTTTGCATAGTAAAGAGTTTTCTACTTGGTTAAAATTGAAGGTAAATATATTACTGTTTAAAATAATAAAATCAATATTTAATTAAGTTTAATATTCATTTATATTGCAGGTATTGATTTTTCCTGATGACTCTATTTCTGAGGAAATAAGAGCTTTGGCTTTTGGTCCTAATACCATGGTTCATGACTGTAAATCAATTGTTATCAATGGGTACAAATTTATTATCACTGAATGAGAAAATAACATGATAACACAACATGATTTTATTATGGTTACTGCCACAACAGATTGTTATGCCAGTGCATCATATAGTAGACCGCGATTTGAAAATGTGGGTTATTATGGAGTCATTGAAAAAATAGTAATATTCTATTTTGACTCTCATGGATGAGTCACGATGATGAAATGCCATTAGTTTGATTTGATGAAGATACAAGACACATTTATTGATGATTATGGATTTTGAGTAATTAATATGAATCGCACTCTTGCTACCGAAGAACCATATGTATTGGCATCAATGGATAAACAAGTTTTTTATGTCAAAGACCAACTTCGACCTGAATTTGGTGTCATAGTTTAAGTAATTACAAGACATATTTTTTATGATGGTGATGATGGAATTAAAATTGTCCCTACTGCCATTGGAACCAATCCATTTATTTCTTTTGATGACTCTAGTAGATCAATTGTCAGAGTTGATTGCGAACCTGAAGTTGTGGTGGAAAATATATAGAATCATCCATCCATGTTCTTAATTCTTTTTGTTTACCACGAGTTGGGTTGTTAAGGTTGGTACTATTAAAATTTATTTAATATTGATTACAAATATGTTGTATCTGATTTGACCGTTATGTGCATTTTCATTGTTTATTGGTTGGAATTTTTATTTGAATTGCATTTTGTAATTTGGAATAGAACTGCATTTAAACCTATGAAACCAACATTTCTAACTTGGTGAACATTTCAATGCTTCAATTTTGATTTGTATAAAATTTTTATGACTCTAAGACCTCTCTTTAACATTTTACTAGGTAATGAACATGATGGTTTGTATTCTTCTGCAAAACATGTATTGAAACCTGCATCATCTACCCAAGCTAGAGAAATTAAATTTTTCCTTAATTTTGACAATTGCTTCACCACTTATGAATCTAGTAGAATCAATGTTCCATGATTTTAATAGACTGATGACACTTAGTAAATAATCATCCTACTAAAAATTAAATTTCTTTATTACATCTTGTACGATTTATTGACTTCATTATATATTTTTTCAAGCTCATCGAATTCAATGGTTAGTTAAATTATCCATGAATCCCCCTATTCCCTCTCATTTATTTAGTTTTTTGGGTTACACATAAGTTATCCTTTTCTATTTACATCCATATTTTTTTTCAAATGCCAGAAAATGAAACCAATTGAAGAGCGGAGATGAAAACAAATTATAGACAACAGTCTTCGCATGACTGAGTTGGGAATTCCACCACTAGTGCCTACATTGAGTATTTCATTTCAAATATATTTATTTAAATAATATATAATGTCATGTGATTAATTTTTTTTAAACAATTTTTCAAGATCCATCTATTAGGCTATATTTATTTGATGAGCAGCCTAGTAGTGGTCCCAGTACTCTGGTTGTTCGAACGAGTGGGGGTGGTATGGGACCTAGAAGATCTTGTCGGTGTGCCTGATTAGACCCTGCCCCTCCCACTGACATACCATCCATCCCAAATTCTGATCCCGGTGTGTCGTTAGGGACAAATGATATATTTAGACCTCCCATGTTTTCACCACCCTTTACATTTGAGCCTCCTCACTCGTCTGTACCATATCTGATGATGATTCCCACTCCCCATCCAGTATTTGGCCAGCCATCCCTGTCATCTTCTTTTACTTCTACTTCCTTTTATCTAAGATTTTATATTCCATCTTCTTTGACTACTGCTCGGCCATAGTCTGTCCCTACAGAGTATACATTGGGTCCCACTCCATCTGTACAGGGTTTTCCTTCAGTTTCTACAGATCCAGCGATACCCATTGATCAAACTACCACAGGTATAATTATACAACCCTAAAAAAATTTACAACATTATTTATTTTCATTATAACATGTATTGATAAAATATTTGTTTTTCTTTCATAACAGATACATCTACGGAGAGGAGGCGGGGGCAGGGACGTACACGCATGTGTTCGGTGTGGAACCGCCGCATGCAGTTGATGGTGGACTACAATGAAGATAGTCATATGATTGAAAAATTAGGGCCGCAATGTCGGAGGTTTTTGGCGACGATTTCCAAATACTCTGACATCATTCCTGTCAGCCCGCTATCATTGAGATAGCTACCAAATGAAGTCAAGGATAAAGCCTGGGTAGAGATATGGGTAAAAAAATCTGTTGTATTTAATGTAATATATTAATTTTTATATTTATATGAATTAATATTTTGGTTTCAGCTACAGCTTAATTTCCCCGATGGTGAGGGTGCATGACCAACATGTCTAAAGGAGTTAGGCAAGCTTTGGAGAGCTTATAAGAATGAGTTCTACATTGGACGTCATGCTAGAGTGGGCACAGAGTTAGAGATGGTCCCTATCATGGATGATTGTCCATTAGAACAGTACTGAAAGATGATTACTCATTGGGAAACTATCCAATTTACAGTATTAATCAAATTAGAAGTATTTAAATGAAAATTTTCATGTTTTTTGTTAATACTAATTATTGAAATTTATTTAGGATACATCTGCAAGAAATAAAAAAACATTGATGCTAAGAAATATGTCTACACATTGGGACATACTACGATGCTAGATCATGAGAGACAATAGGTATGATAGTTTATAATCTTTATTTATGACTTTCACTTTCTATTGCTTCCTCCATAATTTATTCGATTGCTAAAGTTGTTATATAATTTTAGTTATGAAATTACTATGTTTTTTTTGGTATCCTATTTTTAATTATGGTTTTCTACATTCAATGTCATTGTAGAGGCATAAATTGAATATAGAAGGACGTGTTCCTTGAGCAAAACTATTTTTCTCGAGTAGAAAGAAGAAAGATGGAAGTGCGGTTAATGAAATGACTCAGCAGCAGATTGTAAGTTTTACTTTGCAGATTTAAAATTTTAATCTATATTTTTTAACTTAATAAAATATTTATTTTTGTAACAGGATACTTTAGAGGCCCTTGATGCTCAGGAACCTGACAATTTTGGGCCAAACGATCACTTATATCATGTGTTGGGAGATGGGCACCTTGGTAGAGTATGATGCCGACCTGGGAATAGTATAGTTCCAACAAGGTATTTTCCCTCCTTAGGTGTGATTTGCAGGGACACTGAGATGCAGCAGGTTAAGGCACAGGCAGAACAGGCTGACAAAGGGCCACAGAGACGGAAGAACAGTCTGCTAGGGAAAGTACTGCATTTATGAAACTGATGGAAGTTTTACGTCCAACACTTCCACCAGAGGCCAGCACTTATTGTGATGAATATATGTCATCGATGTGTTCTATATATGGTGCACCAGGTGGTATTTCTAGTGGTGTTCAATATTATGGTGAGGAGGAGGCCTAGGCGGAGGAGGAGGAGGGTGAGGAGGAGGCCGAGGTTGAGTACGAGAGTGAGGAGGAGGGCGGGGACGATGATGAGGATGACGATGAGGATGAGGGTGAGGGTGACGATGATGGTGATGATAGTGATGGTGATGAGGGATATATTGATCTGTTACATTTTTTACTGATATTACTAACCTTTTATATTTATTGATTTATTGTGCCTGATTATATGTGTGATTATGTAGGTCACATTATCTTTATTTTTTATCTATTTTAATGAAATTGTAATTTTTTAGTGGAATTTAGAAAATTGATGGTCTGATTAAAAGTTGATATATTGAAATTAGTTTTTTAAGCTTGAAATAATTTTCTTAGAAAATATGTAAATACCATCCCATGTGTCCGGGACAGCCCCCGGACATTCCCCCCACCCTCCTCCCTGGACCCTGGACAACCCCCCGGACAGCCACCACCCTCCTCCCTGGATCCCAAACAGCCCCCCCCCCCCCCCGGACATCCCCCACCCTCCTCCCTAGACCTCGGACATCCCCCCTCCTCCCCGGACCCTGGACAGCCCCCACCATCCTCCCTGGACCCCAGAAAACCCCAGGACAGCCCCCCGAATAGCCCCCGAATAGCCCCCCTGACAGCCCCTACCCTCTTCCCTAGACCCCAGACAACCCCCCACACTCCTCCATGGACCCCATATAGCCCCCCCCCCTCCCTGGACCCTAGACATCCCCCCCCCCCACCCACCCTACTCCCTGGACCCCGAACAGCCCCCAGAAAGCCCCCCAGACAACCCCCCCCCCCCCCCACCCCCCCCCCGAACACCCCCCCCCCCACCCTCCTCCCTAGACCCCGGAAAGCCCCCTCGGACAGCCCCCCACACACCTCTCTGGACCCTGGACAACCCCCTCCTCCATGGACCCAAGACAACCCCCCCCCCCCCCTCCTCCCTAGATCCCAGACATCCCCCCACCCTCCTCCCTAGACCCTAGACATCCCCCCTCCTCCCTGGACCCTGTACAACCTCGCCCCCCTCCTCCCTGGACCCCTAACAGCCCCCCACCCTCCTCTCTGGACCCCGGATAACACCCCCCCCCCCTCCTCTCTAGACCCTAGACATCCCACTACCGCTTCTCCCTAGACCCTGGATAGCCCCCTAGACATCCCCCCAGACAGCCTCCCACCCTCCTCCCTATACAACCCCCCACCCTCCTCCCTGGACCCCAGACAGGCCCCACCCTCCTCCCTGGACGCCGGACAATACCCCAAACTGACAATCCCAACATTGGCGAGCAGAAATTCGGGATATATAAAAACATCACGACAATTCAAAAAAGGCTAAGGACCACCTACCTTGATTGCAGAGACAATCACACTCTTTATTCGGCATCTTGTATCCCAATCTATGCTCTCTTTAAAATGGACACCCATTTAAGTAAAAAAACTAGAATACGAAAAACTAAACAAATGTATTTATATTGTGTTGATACATTTAGCACAAGGATCCATGAGTCATTTTGGATATGTACGTGTCAACCCCGCCACAATCAAAGGCACGGTGTGGCTGGTACCACTCAAAGTGTCTCACTTTTATTTTAATTGGACAACATTTTAAGTGAACACAACAACTAGCATATGGAAAACCGACCAAATGCATTCGTATTCTATTTATACTTTAGGAAAATGATCCATGGGTCATTTGTGATGTGTAAAAGTCAACCCCCGCCTCAATTTGAGGCATGGTGTGGCCGGTACCACTCAAACTATCTCACTTTTATTTAAAATGAACACGATTTTAAGTGAAAAAAAACCTGCATACAGAAAACCGACCAAACACATTATTATTCTATTGATACTTTAGTAAAATTATCCATGGGTTATTTTTGATGTGTACGAGTCAACCCCGCTTTAATACGAGGCACGGTGTAGCCGGTACCACTCAAACTATCTCACATTAATTTGAAATGGACATGATTTTAAGTGAAAACAACAACTTGCATATGAAAAACTGACCAAATGCTTTCTTATTGTATTGATACATTAGGAAAATGATCCATGGGTCATTTTTGACGTTTAAAATTCAACCCTGCCCTCAATCCGAGGCACGGTGTGGTCGGTATCACTCAAAGTGTCTCTCTTTTGTTTAAAATAGACATTGTTTTAAGTAAAAATAACAGACATACGAAAAACTAACCAAACGTATTCTAATTGTGTTAATACTTTATCACAAGGATCCATGAATCATTTTTGATGTGTACGAGTCAATCTTGACTCAATCTGAGGAACGTTGTGGCCAGTACCACTCAAAGTGTCTCATGTTTATTTGAAATGGACAACATTTTAAGTAAAAACAACAGCTGGCATATGGAAAGCTGACCAAATGCATTCGAATGTGTTTATACTTTAGGATAATTATACATGGGTCATATGTGATGTGTAAGATTAAACCCCACATCAATCTGAGACACGGTGTGTCCGGTATCACTCTAAGTGTCTTTCTTTTGTTTAAAATGGACACCCTTTTAAGTAAAAACAATTGGCATATGGAAAACCGACCAATCGTATTTGTATTGTGTTGATACTTTATCACAAGGATCCATGGTTCATTTTTGACATTTATGAGTCAAAACCTCCTCAATATGAGGCATGGTGTGGCTGGTAGCACTCAAAGTGCCTCACTTTTATTTGAATTGGACAACATTTTAAGTGAAAACAACAACTAGAATACGAAAAACCAACCAAACGCATTCATATTCTACTGATACTTTAGTAAAATGATCCATGGGTCATTTTTTATGTGTATGATTCAACCCCCCCCGCCTCAATATGAGGCATGGTGTGGTTGGTACCACTCAAACTGTCTCACTTTTATTTGAAATGGACAGGATTTTAAGTAAGAAAACAATAACTTGCATACAGAAAACCGACCAAATGCATTCAGATTCTATTGATACTTTAGAAAAATGATCTATGGGGTCATTTTTGATGTGTACAAGTCAACACCACCCTTAATTTGAGGTATGGTGTAGCTGGTACCACTCAAACTGTCTCGCTTTTATTTGAAATGGACATGATTTTAAGTGAAAACAACAACTTGCATACGGAAAAACTAACCAAACACATTCGGATTCTGTTGATACATTAGGAAAAACGATCCATGGGTCTTTTTTGACATGTACGATTCAACCCTCTCCTCAATCTGAGGCACAGTGTGGCCGGTACCACTCAAGTTTTCTCACTTTTATTTGAAATGGATAGGATTTTAAGTGAAAACAACAACTTGCATTTGGAAAACTGAACAAATGCTTTCTGATTGTATTAATACTTTAGAAAAATGATCCATGGGTCATTTTCGACGTGTAAGAGTCAACCCCGCCTTAGTTTGAGTCATGGTGTGGCTAGTATCACTCAAAGTGTCTCTCTTTTGTTTAAAATGGACATTGTTTTAAGTAAAAACAACAGACATTCGGAAAACCAAACAATTGTATTCTGATTGTGTTTATACTTTAGCACAGGGATCCATGGGTCATTTTTGATCTGTACGAGTCAACCCCATCTCAATATGAGGCATGGTGTGGCCGTTACCACTCAAAGTGTCTCACTTTTATTTGAAATGGACAACATTTTAAGTGAAAACAACAATTATCATACGGAAAAATGACCAAACACATTCAGAATCTGTTGATACTTTATGAAAACGATCCATGGGTCATTTTTTATATGTAAGAGTCAACCCCGCCTCAATCCGAGGAATGGTGTGGCTGGTACCACTCAAACTGTATAAATTTTATTTGAAATGGACATGATTTTAAGTGAAAACAACAACTTGCATACAGAAAACCGACCAAATGTATTTGGATTGTGTTGATACTTTAGCACAGGGATCCATGGTCTAGCCTCACACAATCCACTTCTCATGTTAGGAACTCTTACCCCTATTCTAAAACACATGACATTTAATACACCAATCCCATCCTCAAATAGTGGGTTCTAGGACCAAACCAAAGTCCCTTTGGGAACACAATACCAAAGACATAATTGAATATTCATACCCACTACCCAAAATGGGGATTCATCTCACATCACACCTAGGAGACCAAATTACAATTATCCACATACCCCCTTATTCCAATTACAAAGTCTATGAAAAACATGTAGGCTATTCTGGTAACCCATCTCATATGTCAAGATTGGCCAATGTTTCCCACTAACACATCAAGAACCATTTATACATGGATATATAGTCATTATAGGAATATAAACATCCCATGAACTTCTTATAACTCATTCTAGGTCTAAGCACATGACCACTACCATTTTCTATCTTATTGGTATCATGATCCTTGTCCACTCTACCCAAGTTTTTCTATTGGTTTTAAGATAGTCAACCCAAGACCATGAGTAAACATCCCATGTGATTCCTATAACATGTAGGATTTTTATCTTGTGTGTATTGGTGTTGTGGTTTGCATTAAGAGTGAATTCTAAATTTTGAATACTATTATGCATGTTATTGCTTTTCAATTCTAAATTTCTGAATTATGGTTGTATTGGATTTTGGCTGTATTGATAATTAATTCTAAATTTTTAATACTGTTATTTGTATTGGATTTTGGATGTATTGAATTTTAATTTGGATTGGTGTTATGGGTGTTATTGCATTTCAATTCTGGATGTATTGGGTTGTGGATGTATTGGATTCTAGATTTTTCTCTTGTGTTGTGGTTTGAGTGAGGAACGAAATTTAAATTTCTAAATTTCAGAATTCTGGATGAATTTTAAACATCCCATGTAGCCTTTTAGATTCTAGGTGTATGTGTTCTTGCAGGTCCGGGAGAGTTGTAGGTTGGAGGTGGCTGCTGTAGGTTGGAGGTGGCTACTGGCTGCTACTGCTGTGGAGATCTGCAGTATATGTATACCAAAGGTTGTCAAAACCATTGGTATAGCCTTTTGATGTATATTATACCAACAGTTTTGTTATAACTGTTGGTATAAACTTTAACCAATGGTTTTAAAAGCCGTTGTTATATCCATTTGATATATATTGTACACTATATACCAACGATTCTAAACCGTTGGTATAAGGGTAACATATACCAACAGTTTGTGAAAACTATTGGTATATCTCTTAGTTTAACACATATACGAATAGTTTACACAGAACCGTTGGTAAAATCCTATACCCACGGATTACTTGGCCACAGTTTGGGAAACTGTTGGTATATATTATACCGACGGTTTCCCAGACTTTACTAACGATTCTGAACCATTGGTAAAGGGTAAAATTCCAGTACTGGATAGTCTAAGGGATATGAATTTGGTCAATGGAGACAATTTTGTTGTTTTTTTTTCATTTTATAATTTAATCTAAAACTTATGAATGTATCTAGGACTTCCAAGGCTACTAAAATAATCGGTCTTTTGGGATTTGATCCCTTGTGATCATGCCAATGTTAGGTAATATGGCACCAACTCTATGTAACTGGGGTCGGGGTGTTACAGTTTGTATTAGAGGAAGTTTAGTACAAACCTTGGAAACTAGATTTAGATAAACTCTGATTAGAGCACATTACCCTAAGATAGACATTGAGGATTAGTATATAAGAACTTCCTAGAATTTTGGTAATGTAGAGATTTTGTGTATTTTCTAAGAAATACATCCCAGTTTGGATATGATAAGTTCAAGGCGGCTCTGGCACAGATGGACCTAGGAGTGAAAACTCTAAAAAGGAGTTTCGGGCTTGACCCAGGGTATCCTGGTACACGACAACGGGCCTTGCTGAACCCTTGGTTATGACACTCCCGGGGGATATGCTTAGGAAAATTCACATTTTCCTTACAAACCATTATTAAAGATTTATGAGTATATAGCTCCTCAAAGAAAAAAAATTTATGATTATGGATTATATCCATAAACTGTTCAATTTATGTTATGTATTTTATAAGTTTGGAATTATGTATTGCGATTCACAAACTAATCTACTGTATTCCATTGTTTAGAAATGGCACCCAGTGGAGGGAATGGAAACTGTATCAACACATGTAATCCATATAGGGATTTCCCTTATACTCAAGATAATTATAGTGAAGTTGGTGATGCAACTGGTGTTGATCAGCTTATCACCATACTGGGACAAATCACTCAGGTTATGAATAATAACCTTACCCGTATAGAGCACCCTAATCCACAAAGAGAAGGATCAATGTCAGAACGCTTCATGAGGCAACAACTACCAACATTCAATTGGAGTACAAATACATTAGTAGATGAGGAATGGATATGTTCCTTAGATAAAATATCTCATGCTTTGAGGAGTAGCGAGAGGGAAAAAGTTTTCATGGAAACTTATCACCTCATAGGAGATACAGATAAATGGTGGTCATTAATCCAAAACACAAAGGAAGATGAATAAGTACAAAACATGGAATGGTGGGACTTTAAAGAGATTCTCTTAGAAAAATACTTTCCTCGTGACCATTGAGCAGATTTAGAAAGACAAATTCTGAGTCTGAGGAAAAAGTGGGAGGAGATTGTCACAAAGTATAAGGATAACTTTACAAGGTTAGTAAGGCATGCATCATATTATATATGTAAACCAAGGAGTAAGATTGATCGATTCTTTGATGGGTTAAAACCATTTCTCCATCGAGAATTAGTCTCACAATCCTTCTCATCGTATGAAGATATTTTCTCATGTGCTATCAAGATCAAAAAGGAATTCTCTAAGACTTACAACTATAAATCAAAGCAAGAGAAGAAGAGATCTACTGAACACTCAGTAAATGGAAATAAGGGGAATAAGGGAAAAGTTGAATATCCATCCTGTGGTAAATGTGGGAAGAAACACCCTAGTACATTCATGAAGGGATTGGGAGTCTATTACAAGTGTGTTGAAAAAGGACACCAGGATCACGATTGCAAGAGGAAGAAATAGGTTGTCAATGTTGAATGATATAATTGTAGATAAAAGGGGAATTATGAAAATGAATTTCATAAGTGCCAAGGAAATATACCTGAGAAAATTCCAAGGGAGCAAGGTTAAGATTATGCAATCACTACTGTTGAGTATAAATCTTCAAAATAGGTGGTGGAAAGTAATTTAATGGTTTCCTCAAGTTTATTCAATGCTTTAATTGATTCTGGATCATCACATTGTTTCATATATTCCCAGTTTGCTAATAAAATTAGATATTTCCAAATTGACTTAACAAGGGAGTTGTCAGTCAAAACTCGTAAGGGATGTATCATCGCAACAAAGTTTTGTGAATCAATTCCCATTAGGGTATATAAATGTTCTTTATCTGCTGATATCATTGTCAAAACCATGATTGAATTTTATATAATCCTCGGTTTGGATTGGCTTTCATACCATGATGTGAAAATTTATTGTAAGAATAAGGAGGTTATAATTTTCGATGATGATAAGGAGTACCTTATCTTTAGAGAAGAAACGTCACCACCTGATTATTTTCTAGATCCACCCCTAATATATCTACTAAATTCAATTATTGGGGAGGAAGAGAATGAAATAACTATGGGTGAGGAAAAAATGTTCGAATAAATGATTTACCTATTGTGCAAGAATATGTTGATGTGTTTCTAGAGGCTTTACCTAGACATCCTCTAGAATGAGAAATTTAGTTTTCCATTGATTTAATTCTGGGTTCAAGTCCCATATCAAAGACCCCTTATAGAATGGCCACTATAGAATTAGTGGAACTAAAGAAACAACTAGAGGAATTTAGTAATAAGGGATTTATTTTCCATAGTGTTTCTCCATGGGGATCCCCTGTCCTTTTTGTTAAGAATAAAGATAGATCTATGAGTTTATGCATTGACTACAGTGAGATCAATGCTATAACAATAAAGAATAAGTATCCCCGACCTCGCATTGATGATTTATTTAATCAACTTCATGGAGCTCAATATTTTTCAAAGATTGACCTTCAATCTGGATACCATTTGTTGTGCGTGAAGAAGGAAGACATTCTGAAGACAACATTTCGAACTAGGTATGGGCATTACGAGTTTACAGTAATGCCTTTTGGATTGACTAATGCACCCCATGTCTTCATGTATCTAATGAATAGAGTTTTCAAGGAATATATTGATGAATTTGTAGTGGTATTTATGGATGATATATTTCTATACTCAAAAAGATATGAAGATCATGAAAATCACTTGCCCACTATTCTAAAAACCCTCAGAAGAAATGAATTATATGGGAAGTTTAGCAAGTGTGAATTCTGGATTCAAGAGATTTATTTTCTTGGCCATATTGTCTCTAAGGATAGAATCTATATTGATCCTTCAAATACCAAGGCAATCAAAGAATTTATAGCACCAAAGAGTATAACTGAGGTGCCCAGTTTTATTGGATTAGTAGGTTATTATCGACGTTTAGTCCAGAATTTGGCCCGGTTGGCTAACCCATTAACCAAGATCACACATAAATGGGTTAAATTTTTTTTGGACAAAAAGAGTGTGAATAATGTTTTGAAGAACTGAAGAGAATATTAGTCAATGCTCTATCTTGACTCTACCATCAGGGAACGATGCATTTGTTATTTATAATGATGCTTCAAAGAAAGGACTTGGTTGTGTCCTTATGCAGAATGATAAAGTTATTGCCTATGCATCACGATAGCTAAAAATTCATGAGAAAAACTATCCCACTCATGATCTTGAGTTAGCAGCCTTAATCTTCACTCTGAAGATATAGAGACACTATCTCTATGGTGAAAATTTTGAGATTTATACTGATCACAAGAGTTTTATGTATATTTTCTCATAGAAAGAACTCAACATGAGGCAAAGACGATGTCTTGAACTACTCAAGGATTATGATTTCACTATACGACTACCACTCGGGGAAGGCAAATAAGGTGGTAGATGATTTGAGTAGAAAGGATCATGGAGTTTAGAACAAAATGAGAGTTGAAAGGGATCCTATTTTCTGGATCTAGTAAAGATGGTTGTGGGAATAACCATGGAAGGTGAAACATAAATACTTTTTAAAATGGTTGTCAAACCATATTTACTAGAAAGGATAAAGAGTTCTGAGACTGATGATGAGGAGTTTCAAAACAAGATTAAAGCGATGAATGATGGGAGATTGAGTGACTTCGTGTATGAATATGGAATTTTGAAATTTGGGAAGATACTTTATGTTCCTGACATACCTGGTCTAAAAAGGGAATTGTTGGATGATGCTTATTGCTCCAATTTCACTATACACCCTGGTATCACTAATATGTATAGAGATTTGAAGGAACATTTTTTGTGGGAAAACATGAAGAGAGAGATTACAGATTATGTGTCAAGATGTATGGTTTGTCAACAAGTGAAATCAAGAAGACAACATCCTAGAGGATTTATGCAACATATTCTATGATTGAGTGGAAATGGGATGATATTACGATGTAATTTGTCATGGGGCTACCAAAGACTCCTAGAAGGAATGATGCAATATGCTTCATTGCTGACCATCTTACCATGTTAGCTCATTTTCTTGTTATAAGAGAAGATTTTCCACTTGAACGTTTGGAAAGACTATATATTAATGAAGTTGTAAGAATTTATGGTGTACCTCTATCAATTGTTTCTGATCATGATCCCTATTTTACATCAAGATTATAGAAAATTCTTTAGAAGGCCTTGGATACTAAACTTAATTTGAGCACTGCCTACCACCCTCAAACCGATGGACAATCAGAACGAATTATTTCAAACCTTAGAAGACATATTGAGATCTTTCTCACTTGACTTTCAAGGTATATTGGATCAATATTTACCTTTGGTAGAATTTTCCTATAACAATACCTTCCATTAAAGTATTCATATGGCACCATATGAAGTGTTATATGGAAAGAGATGTCTCACACCAACTTTTTGGGATGATGTTGGTGAAAGAAAACCCGTAGGCCCAGAACTTATTGAGGAAACAATGGAAAAAGTGAATATTATCCAAACCCACATCAAATCATCCCAAAGTAGGAAAAATAGCTATGATGATAACCGAAAGAAGGATTTGGAATTTCATGTAGGAGACCATGTTTTCATGAAGGTATCTCCATGGAAGGGTGTTATAAGTTTTGGTAAGAAGGGTAAATTGAGCCCCTGGTATATCAGACCTTTCGAAATTATAGAATGAATTGGAGTTATATATTATCATTTGGAAATGCCTCTAAGTATCTCCAAAGTTCATGATGTGTTCCATGTATCACTTTTGAGAAAATACATGCCTAACCCAACGCATGTACTCACCTATGATGAAATATAATTGGAACTTGATCTGTCTTATTGAGAAGATCCTATCATAATTCTTGACACCAAAGTACTAGTGTTGAGAAATCGGACGACTCGTCCGGTGAAAGTTCTATGGAGAAACCATAAGATGGAAGAGGCGACATGAGAACCTGAGGAACTTATGATGAAGAAACACTTGAATAATTTTATGCAGTAATATTATAGAAATTTAGAGGATGAAATTATTTTAAGGAGGGGAAAATGTAACACCCCAAGCTTCCACGGTACGTTTCCCTTTTAATAATGCACTAGCTTGCATTGTACGAAACATGAAGTTTTAACACACCACGACCAGTGAAACTAGTCATTATGAATAGAAATACCCACTTTTTGAAATTTTATAAATTTTAATTTTCAAAATGGACTTTATTTTTGGATTCAGAATATCAAAATTAGCTTAGGGTGAATTTTTGGTATTTGTCTAAAAACTTTCAATTTTTGATAAATAGTGAAAAACACTGCATTATTGTTTAAAACTGACTTTTTATTTAAATAATTAGTTATTTTATTTTAATTTATTTTAGGTCAAAATAGATACACAATACCTATATATTTTCAATGTAATTCATTGTAATTATTTTATAATAATTTTAGATATATAAAATTTTATTGAACATTTTACCGTCTTTTACTCACCGTCTAGAAGCATTTTCAAATTTGCATAAAACTTAATTTTACCACATCTATGAGTTGAATTTAAAAAATCTAAGAGACATAGTTGACATCAATAAGTAAAATGTGGTTCAATAAGATGAAAATAATTTTTGGTGAATAGTAACTTTTGACTTTTATTTACCACGGTTAAAAGTAAATAGGGTAATTAAGGGTAAAAATGATATTATAATTACCCTAACACATGTACTAATTCCTTTGGATAAGTTTAATTCGACAAAAAAACAACCTTAGGAATAAAATATGACCCCCTTTGGTCCACTTGGATTTGATTAGGACATTTATTATTATTTTATTTAAAAAAAGTTAAAAGTGTTAAATTCAATGTTTAATAACTAAAACATTTTAGATATAGGGTTATACAAAAGATAAATTCGACTATAAATATTCATTATAAATATAAAAAAATTTCCTATATAATGGTTTTTTATTTATAATTTTTAGACATTAAATAATTAAATTTATTTATGACACAATGATGATGTAGTAATTACCTTATTAATGAAAGATTAAAATAATTGATATTATAAATATCCAAATAAATGTAATTAGAGACTTTTTATGAATTCCACTAATTTTATAGGTTAATATTACATGTTATGGTTTATTAAATTATTTTTTTCTAAGTAATCATGTTGTTATGATTTTCACAAAAACCAAATACTAAATAGTTTCAGGATTGACATAAATGAGTTTTTAAAATAAATACTATATTATTGGTTGATATAATATTCCTAAAAATATAAGGTTCGTCCAAAGGGATTAAATAATATTATATATGTCATTAATGAACCACTTTAGGTTCTCTTGGAAGTTTAGAGTAATTTTATTAACCATATAGTGTAATAATACAAGAAGACACGGTAAAATATAAACTATTTAACTAATAGTTAAATATAAATTATAAGGTCAATATGGTAAACTAAAATTGTCTAAAACCTATTGGATGAGAGTATTTCGACCCATAACCACCTTATATTAGAAATAAATTAATTTATATCCATTAGAAACCGAAAATATTTTTATAATAAAATTATATTTCAAGTTTTTCCTAAGGTGCCCCTCACCCCTCTTATAAAAGAGCACTTCCACTTATCTCAAAATCACACCTCCAAAGACATTTGGCTCAGACAACACCTACTCAAGTATCCTCCCAAATTCTCTCAAATAAACCTAGAGTCCTTAATTTGATCAAAAATCCATCCTAAGGATCCCTTTTTATCAACTCAAAAGGAAACACCTGAAAAAGAGGTAATAATTTCACCACCCTCTTTCAAGTTCTTTTCTTTTTATTCTTCCTCTTTCTTTGTTGTTTCCATACCAAAATAATAAATCCAGTACCTAATACATACTATGATGTTATTATAAATATGTTACAACCATATTCATTATTCTATCCATCCAATGAATGACAAATTCACCATACCTGTGTACGTACGGCTTACCGTCTCCACGTCGTGGTGTAGTTCGTTATTCAAACACTTCATTATTTGTATGGGTATAATAATGAGTATAATAAATTTAAATAATAAATATAACATGTTAATGATTCTGTATATATGATATACCATCCAATTATATACGATTTCACCATCAATATAATGATATTTTCGCTCGTGCATACGTACGGATTACTGTCTCCACGAACGTGATGAGATTCATTCAACATTGTAATAATTGAAGAATAATATTCATTATATGATTAAAAATAATGATTATGAACATAATATAATTCTTTATATGAATCAAATGCATCATGTCCCTAACAAATATGGCTTACTTAACCAAGCATATAAGGGAAAATGAATCAGTTAACACCTGAAACGATGATACTACTAAAATATTATTAACAAAGAAATATTAAATGATCATATATGATATCATATTTATGTATATAGTTCTTGTATAATTTAATAATAATGATTTAAATATTATAAAGGAGGTTAATGTACCCTTGACCAAGTAAAAGTACAAGGTAAGGGTTAATTCTACAATCTATTCATTATCTGAGGTTGTTTATACATGAGTATCTACTGGGAACACTTTATCATCCACATCCGTGTTTCTTAAAAATATATTTCAAAACATTTTTACTATTTCCTAGAATATGGGTTAATGTAATTTATACCCTTGTTTTATTTTTTATAAAATGTTTATAAAGTAATCTTTCTGTCATTTTCCAAACAACGTCCTTTATGAACTTTTCCACAAAATTATGGAAAGAATGTTTTTTAAACTTATACGGTGGGTGCAGATATTTCCACCATTATAACACATTCGAAGCTTCCCTTAAAAGATTATAATAATATTTTAAAAATAAATGTTTTCTTTTATATTACATGACTTTTAAATGATTTCAAAATAGAAATAGAAATTTCTCTCAAAAATTTTTGATTTCATTTATGTCAACATCCTTTGATGGATTTTAAACATGTTTGAAGTTGATTTATTATGATACAAATCTTCATTTTTGTATTGAAGGTTTTGTGATATATTTGAATGTGCATGTTTTATTTTTATACCATTCAGGGTTTATGGATAATGTATTGACATTTCGTATTCTAGTTTTAATACGAATGTTTATGTTATGTATGTTTAAACCTTTTCATATGAGGAATGCGTCGGACTTAGTAAATGACAGGTGGAGCCCTCTATAGCTCCTCGATGCATCATTAGGTCACATGAGACTAACTACTATATTGGCACAAGGCCTTGAAAAAATATTATTTGTAGTCTTGGCACAAGGACTTGACTACATGGTTATGAATTCTGGCATTATGTGTTCCATCATTATGAATTTGGCTATTGATATTGCATTTGATTGTTCGACTAGTAGAATATCCATGTCAATAAGTAAATGCCATTATTTGATTTATATTGGCCATATTATGCAGAAGTTTATGTTTAAAAGGATTATGTTTTAGTCTTATACATTTCCTTAAATGTTTATGCTTATTTATGAAAGTTTCCACTATATTGTTATCCTTACTGAGCATCTGAGCTCACCCCTTTCTATGTTTTATTTTTCCTAGGATGTGAAGATGTATATTATGAATGACCTATAGGGATAGTCTAAGGGATATTAATTTGGTAAATGGAGACAACGTTGTTGTTGTTTTTCATTATATAATGTAATGTAGAACTTATGAATGTATCTAGTACTTCCAAGGCTACTAAACTAGTCGGTCATTCAGGATTTGATCCCTTGTGATCATGAAAATGTTATTTAATAATTCATTTAATCTAGTTAAATAGGGTTAGGGTGTTATAATGAATGGTTTTATCCGACCGAGTGTGTTGTCATGGGGTGATCCAGTCTTGTTCGCAAAGAAGGAATACGGTGGTATGAGATTGTGCATAGACTACCGGAGGCTGAATAAGGTGACGGTCAACAACCATTACCCCCTTCTCAGGATCAACGACCTTTTAGACTAGTTGAAGGGAGAAGTTTGGTTTTCTAAGATCAATCTATGGTCTGGATATCATCAGATGAGGGTGAGGGAAGGTGGCATCCCAAATACTACTTTTAGGTGCAGGTATGGGCATTTCGAGTTCGTGGTCATTCCATTCGTTGTCACTAATGCACTAGTCGTTTTCATGGAGCTCATAAACTCTATTTTCAATGAGTAGATGTACCGGTTTGTTATCGTTTTCATCGACAACATCCTAGTTTACTCAAGGTCAGAGGAGGGGCACGTCGGTCATATGAGGACTATCTTGAAGGTCTTCTGAAACCACTATCTCTATTGAATGTTGCCCAAGTGCAAGTTCTGGACACAAGAGGTGCACTTCCTTGGACACATGGTGTATTAACAAGGGATATTGGTGGACCTATCAAAGGTTGGAGCTATTTTTTCTGGGGCAGTCCCTAAGAATGTGGCAGAGGTTCGTAGTTTCTTGGGTCTGGCGGTCTATTACCGGAGGATCTTACCCGACTTCACACGATTTTTAGCTCCGTTGACAGCCTTAACTAGAAAATACCAGGCCTTCTTATGGAGTAATTATTGTCAAACAACTTTCAACTATCTAAAGGGGAAGCTGGTCAGTGCCTTAGTACATAGGTTTCTAGAGAAAGGGGTGATGTTCGAGGTGTTTTGTGACGCTTACGTCCAAGGCTTGGAATGTGTGCTGATGCAACAACGAGGAGTAATATCTTATTGGTCTAGGAAGTTACGTAATCATGGAAATAACTATTCCACCCATGATCTAGAGCTTGCAGTGGTCCTATTCACGTTGATGTTTTGGAAACATTACCTCATCGGGTAGCGCTTCGTGGTCTTCACGGATCACAAGAGATTGAGGTACATCTTTTCCCAACGAGACCTGAACTTGTGGTAGTAAAGGTGGACGGAGTTCCTTCATGATTAAAAATTTGAAATCTCTTAAACCCCAGGGAAGAGGAATGTGTAGGCTGATTCCTTGAGTAGGAAGTCGCAGAAGGAGGTAGTTTGGGAATCCATGAATTCTTAGAAGGAAATGGAGGAGTTGTCCACTTTGCACCTGGATGTTGGGGAGGATAGTGGAAAAAGAAATCTATTTTGGATGACAGTGCAGTATTCTTTGGTGCGATAGGTAGAGGAGTCTTAGTGGGGACACTCAGAGGCTGAAGTAATGTGTGATTGCGTTGTCCAGGGTGATGCTCTGGAAGGATGGTCAGAGGATAGCAAGAATCAGATGTTGTCATGTGGTAAGCTGTTTGTCCCAGTTGAAATGCATGAAGGAATTATCTATCAGTTCCATAGCTCACCCTTGGTTGTACACCCAGAAGTTTCCCAGATATACCGAGGCTTGAGGGAATAGTTTTGGTGGCCTAGGATAATGCGTGAAGTGGCGGAGTTTGTGGAAAAGTGTCTAGAGTTCCAGCAATTAAAGGCTAAGAATCATGTTCTTAGTGGTCTATTGCATCCCTTAGATATATCTGAGTGAAATTGGGAAGACATCTTGATGGATTTTTTTATGGAATTACCCAGGGATCAGGGAGGATTCGATTATCTTTGGGTAGTAGTAGATCAATTGATTAAATCAGCTCACTTCTTTGCGATCAAGGAGTCGAGCACAGTGGATGCCTTAGCACGGATGTATGTGGATTAGGTGGTATGGTTTCATGGAGTTTAAAGATCAATTTTCTTAGATCGGGATACACATTTTACATCACGAGTCAGGAGGGGATTGCAGCATGCCTTTGGCACCCAGTTATGCCATAGCACTGCTTTCCACCCTTAGACAGATGTTCATACTGAGTGGACCATCCAAACATTGGAGGATATGTTGCAAGCATGTTTTTTGGACTTTGGATGATCGTGGGTATGACACTTTTCCCTGGTAGAGTTTTCCTACAATAATAGTTATCACTCTACCATTGGCATGGCACCTTTCAAGTATTTGTATGGAAGATCGTGTCGTTCACCTATAAGCTGGACAAAGTTAGGGGAAGCAACCCTCCTTGGACCAGAGGTAGTGCATAGAACAATGGAGAAAGTTCATCTTGTGCATGAGAGAACGAAGTTAGCTCAAGACCGACAGAAGTCGTATGCTGATCACAGGAGGAGGCCCTTGGAGTTTGAGATTGGGGACCACATGTCCTTAAAAATTTCCCCTAAACGCGGAAAGAGGAGGTTTGGTAGAGGAATAAATCTTTCTCCTAGGTTCATCGGACCTTTTGAGGTGTTGGGACGAGTTGGCGAGGTGGAATATCATCTAGCGTTTCCACCATAGTTGGAGAGAATCCACAACATCTTTCATGTATCTCACCTCCTTTGGTATCTACATGATGACTCCCATATCTAAGACTGGGGAGAGTTGGATGTCGAGGATGACGTGACGTTCGTGGAGTGACTGGTAGGAATCGAGGAACATAAATAGAAGGTGTTTAGTGGGTGGACCATTCCTTTGGTTCACATGTTATAGAGACATGGTGGCCTCGAGGAGAGTACATGGGTTCGATAAGCACAGATGTGTTCCCAATACCCAGATCAGATCTGAGTTTTCTCTTATGTTTTTATTTGTACCTTACTTATGATGTAGTGTTTGACCTTTCTTGTTGTATGATAAGTTGTTTCCATGTTCTCTATTTTTGTGTGAAATGTCTTGAATATGGGGATGGGATAACCTGATCTCTAATCAAGATGCATTAATGCGGATGCAATTAAACTCATGTGGGAGAGACAGTGCTGCCCAAAGTAGATAGTATCTTGACATGGAGGAAGGAGCTCCCTGATCCATGTTTCTGGACACCGTGACCTTTGGTGTTGGTGTGGTTGTTTGGGGTTGTGGGGCCTTAGTTTTTCTACAGTTTATTAGGAAATATATGTCAATGATGTGTCTTTAGATGTCGAGGTTTTCACTCCAACTTTAAAAATAACAAAAGGTGGTTTGTTCCTAAGCGGTATCTTAAGGGATGGTTGTTCAGACCTCTTTTCTTTTGGATTAGTTTTTAATTCTCAAAAACTAGAATAATTGGAGAGGTATATGATGTAATAACCCATATTTCCTTAGTTCATTCCTTTGTGAAAAAACTAGTGTTTAGGGTGTTCTGGGAGGCAACGGTAGCTCATTTCAAGAGTTTTTCAAATTTCCAGTTTTCCATCGGCATGTCAGTGCGTCATCATGTCAGTGCATTGACATGTTAGTGTGTCAGTGAGTCAGGGGTACCAACATTGGTGAGTCAAGAGTGTCGATGTCAGTGAGTTGAGGGTGTTGTTATTGGAGAGTTAGGGAATCAGTAGGTTAGGGAGTTGGTAGGTCGAGGCATTAGTAGGTCAAGGAATCAGTAGGTTGTTGCATTAGTAGCTAAGCATCGGTGGCTCAGGTTCAGTAGGTCGCGTTGGTAGCTCACCCATCGGTGGCTCCACATCGGTGGCTCACCCATCAGCGACACACCCATCAGTGCCTCACCCATCTGTGTCTCACCCATCGGTGACCCATCTGTAGTTTTTCCTAGTTTTCCAGTTCACCCCTCTTACGCCTTATTTGATGTAAACCGAGTTTAAAGCCTTTTTGGGTCAATTTAAAGTCATTTTAAAAGGGTATTAATTATATCTTTAAATATCTTAATGTCCCAGGATATTTGAGATACTCAAACCATGTGATCTTGACTACGATCCCACATTAATGACTTTTGGAAACCAATATTCCTTTAAAATAGTATCTTGATCTTCAAATCTATAATCTTTCCTTGTATGTTTTTCGTTTCCCTATTGGTGTACCTAGAGTCTTCCTCTCCAGATGATTTTTGCACATGTGCTAGAGCCCCTCCTGCTCAGTTTTCTTAGAGTTTTTCCATGCCGCTCACGCGATCCCCTATTCTTGGCCCAAGGAGGAAATTCAATCCTTTGATCAACTGATAGGGATTTATTCTATATATATTTATTTTTGCATCATTCAGGGTGGGTGTACTAATGATTTCTTGTGAGGAATGACTGAATACCATTCTTAAAATGAGAAATAAAAAAGAATTAAATATGGTCAAAAGATAACAGGGGTGATTGAAATAATGGGCAGAGAGTGGTTTGATGTTGATCATCTATTTTATTTGTTATCTTTGATTATTTTATGGTTTGTTGTGACTGTATGTCTCTTGAAAATCATGATCATTGGTGATCTATAGTTTGCACTAGTGATGTTCTATTTTATTGCGATGCTTTGATAAATGGTCGTAACATGAAAAAACTGTCAAACCAGATATACTTGGTTAAATAAATGGATGCCCCAGGATCAAAACTATTGTGTGATAACCCAAGTTATAATTAAGTGTAATTAAGGGACCTCTACTAGTTAAATATGAATATATATACACATTCTGTTGATAGGTGTAGTTTAGTGCTATGTTCTTTTGAGTTTTGTGACCTTGTGTGAGTTTTGTGGTGATGCTGTTGGGAGTATGATTGTGGGTACAAGGTTAGATAGAGGAGATGATTCTATGAGAAGGGTGTGGTATGTGTGTAGAATGGGGATGTGGTTTAATAGTAGTTGTTGTGGGATTTGTGTGTGGGGAATTAAAGGTGGTGTGTTGGTATCCCTGTTTGAGAGACTGATTGATTGTGGAATGGATGGACTTATAGGCAGCTGAACTACCTTTTTTATGTCGTGATCGTCAAACAGCATTAGGCAGTGGGATTGTGGTGTTTTTACGAACTCATATGTAGTGGGACATCAAATCTAGTTTTGTTATTATTTTGGTATGGTTATGGTTGGTAGTTGACCAGTAGTGATGGAATAAATTAAATTGAACCCCTCAATTAATAAATGACAAGTGGTTAAATGGAAAAGAGGTTGGGTTATGCTTTTTCAGTGGTTGTTGTGTGGTTGTGTATATAGGGGTAGCAGCAAATGTAGTTCTGTATGAGTTGGTTGTCTGTCATGGGGACCAATAGGTTAGGTTGAGTGTTTCTTACCTATATATATAACCACATACCTAACACCCCCATTTCTTAGGGGAGGATGTTTTTTCCAACATCCTAGTGATAGGATGGATGACTGGTTTCTAACATTCTTCCTCACACCCTCTTCTGGTTTTTTACCGCTCGAGCATATCTAGGAAGGATCTAATTTCATGAGCCTTACCATAGTCTGAGATTCTTTGTGCAAGGGTTTTTTGTGGATGAGAGGCCTAGGTGTTTGCAGGCCAGGATTGTTTTCCCAAGTTTCTTTGGGATGAGGCCCATGTGTCTTCAGGCGATAGGTATGGTTGTTGTGGACCTGGTGTCTGCAGGCGAGATTGTGTGTGGTTTGAGGCCCAAGTGTGTTTGTGCGGGTTATGGTAGTGGGACTATGTATGGGAATATTTGTAGCATCAAGATGTTATCCATTAGGGATGATCAGTTAACCAGTAGGAAAGTGGTGTTTGGTACCTAAATATCTATGTTCATATACTACTACTTGAATTGACTTGTGTTATTTGGTGAGTGTGACTTGGTGAGGCTAGGATGGTTAGTATTCCTTGGTAGGTGCTTTGAGGTTCTAGAGTTTTCTCACAGGAATGTTAGTATGTTCCCTCACTTGTACACGGGTGGATTTAGTTTTTCTAAAGGGTATACTTGTATACTCACCCTATGTATAAAACATTGTTTTCTGGTTTTCAGGAGGACTTCGAGGACCGTTCGGGACTTTACTAGCTCAAGCATCGAGATTAGTTGTTTTTTATACTTAGTCTCTTTTCTTTTGATACTTTTATTTGGATTTTTGGTGTACCGTATGTTAGATTTACTTTTGAACATGCATGTGAGAATGGATTTTGGATTTTCTCCTACTTTTAGTATTCAGTGTATATTGGGATTTACCATTTTATCTCCCAACCTTGTTAAATATAAAGGGTAATGTCTTCCATATCACGTGAGATTCTATACCCTTGGTGCTAGTCTCCACTTCGGGGCCTACTAAAGGTGGGACTCAATGGTTCATTATCTCTCCTTCATCTTAAGGAAGGAAGGGCATGATACATTATCGTCTCTTCCCTCATCTTGAAGAAAGCGGGTTGTGAAAGAGCATGTTATTGAGTCTATTAAACTAAAAATGGTTAAATAAAATTTTACAAATATATAAGTGATTATATAAATGAAATCATCACAAACCTATAGAGAATATTGTTTTTTTAATTGTTAACTTTAATTATAGCCTTACTTCATGGGGAACCCTTTGTATATTTGTACATTACCTACCATATAGAAAAACTAATCACAGATAATGGCCTCCGAAAATAGATTTCAGGTCCTAATAGTTCAAGGGAATGATCGTGTATGGATTTACATACATCAGATTCAACCAAAACAGATTCAACCAGGCATGTGAGGAACCGATACTTCTTAGTCATCTCTACCTTTACAATTGATTCTAAAGGTCCTTTAAGGAACCAGTACAAGTGTCATGTTCTAATTAAAAATAAAAATGAAACTAATAACTGCAGTATTAAAAATCCATTGTTCCCTCACATGTAAGGCTGAGTGCATGTATCATGTATGGGGAATAAATGATGAGTTATCTAATCAGAACCAATAACAAGAAATACTTGTATTTTGTAGCATCCCAACCAAATATCCACTAAAACAGTGGCCCGAGACGGTTGTTCACTAAGCTTCAAGCAAACCTCCCTATATGCTAGAGGCTTCCGACTAGTAGTAAGGGTCTGATGGTGGTACGGTGGGGATATTATACTTTCTAGATCAGTAATAAATATAGTTAAAGCAATAAACACAGAAGCAACAGAATATAATGATAACTGAAAAACAATAATGAATGAATAAATGATCATACATAAACACGCCCTGATAGAAATACATGAATTTATACGTAGTACATAGAAAACTGACAAAGGAAATAAATAAATAAAAGACACCATGATTGTCTCTAATAGCATCATGAGAACTAGCTTGGTCCTCTTCTACTATACTTCATCCTAGTCTATAAGGAAAATAATAATAAATTATAATACATGAACCTAAACCTAAAACTAAAGGGCTTGTTCGGGTACCCCAGTGCAATGGAGTCCTAAAAAGGGTTTGAGATATATTCATTAGGACACCACAAATGGTTTCTAATGTATAATATTGTATGTGAATATAAAATAAATTAGTGTGAAGGTATATCAAATTAAAAATAGTGATGTAATAATAAATATAAACAAGCTGGCCTCAAGTTCCTCAAGGATACCTGGCCGACTATACCTGCTTCGGCCTAAGATGGGATATCTCTAAACATGTTACCCTATAAGTGTATATATATAAGTTATTATTTATATATATGTACTCTATACATATAATCTTATATATACATATATATAAATATGGCATACTAGTCAGGACATGAGGCATAACTTAAGCATCCATATATAATCATAAGAGCTTCATACTCTGTAACAGACTTCATGCCTGTAACAACTCAATGAATAAATAAGGACATCCCATTCAATAGTTTTAGGGGGAAAATAATAATAATAAAACATGTGCTTATAATAAAAAAGTCATAAGCACAATATCTAAAAACAAGATACGAATGTAATGTCTATTATCCTGCCCATTGATGTGACTTCCATGCTCAACATCTTAATCGAGGGGTCATGAGATGCCATTCTCAACAACTCAAGCGATGTGAGATTCCATACACACCATATTTAACCAGGGTTTGTGAGACATCATGCTCAATGACCCTAACCATGGTCTCTCTAGTCTTAATAAAATTTAAGGTACTCCAACTTTCCTTATGATCCCTTAGCCTGATGTTCCGTAAAGAGGTAACTGTCATCACTGAAGGCATAGTGGATCCTTTTTAGTATAATTCACATTAACAATTTAAAAATAGGACATAAGACCATCTATGACATAATCAATTTGATTTTTATCACTGGGAAATTTTATTTATAAGTCACAAGAGGTATATTCTATTTAATAATAACTATAAAGGTCATGGGAAGCACACATTCCAATGATACAAATCACTATGCCCATCATCAATAAATTCACTTTTTGATTTATAAGACATCACAACTCAAAAAGAAAATTTTATTAGAAAAAATGAAATTTCCATAAAAAACATTTAGTTCAATTAAATAAACTCATTTAAGAGGAATAATTTAACACAACAAAAATATGGGAAGTTGGAATGCAATCCAAACGATGCCAGTTACTATAAGCAAAACCATTTTAATCAACACACCATAAGGGTGGTTTGGTCATAAGGAAAACTATGATTATTATGTGTTTTAATGAGCCCACCCTAAAGGGGTTGTCTGAGTTGAGGTCATAAACTCTTACCATATCTAATGGGGGTCTCGAACACAATAAAAGGTGGTCTAGGCATTTAATTTATATCATTTCATAATTTAGAAGAAACACCCAGAAAGTCCTTTGTGTGACATAATGAAAATATTGTTTAAAAATGTTATGTTAAGGGAAAATCATATAGACTACCTACCTCATGATTAGGATAATACAATCATCCAATTTCAGGATTTGGTTTGATTTGGAATGAGAGAAATCATAAGAATCATCAAACACCCTAAAATAGGGGAAAAGAGCTTGTATTAATATAACATTATGTATGGAGAGGTAAATGAAGAAGAGAAGAATGAGTATTTGAGAGCTTACCGATACAGTTACAACACACCCAATGATGCTAGATTCGATGTTTGTATGAGGAATATCACCCAAATATAAGTATAAGAGGAAAGGATCAAGAGAAACCTCCCTACTACATGTTAATTTGGAAGAAAGGAGGGGGAAGAAATGAAATAAAGGCAGAAGAAAAACGATCTTTTCCAGCCCATTAAAAATAAACATGGTTTTGCCTCATGGTTTGGATAACTGTGTGCTAATAGTTCAATCCTTACTTCCCAAAGCACACCCCTTTGAAAATGGTATGCATGGCTGGGATTCATGGATTGAAAAACCGCACACCTAGCCATGTGTAGCTACTGGTTAAGTGGCACTAAGGGTGCATGATAAGCGCACGGTTTGGGAAAACTTTGCGTAACTCTCATGAACCACCTATGAAATAAATTTTATACCATTAAAACATCCATGTTCCTCCTCTCACATGGTTAAAAAAATAATTCACACCCTTTTTATAGGGCTACACAGTTTCTCCTAAAGGGGCTGCATGAATTGAACAAACTGTGTGCCTTTCCTATTTCTCCCCAAAAGTAGGCTTTCAAAGCCTGTAAATCCCAAAACTCTCCCAACTTCCACAAAACTTCTCGGGCCTTGAACCATGACTAAAAATAAAACATTTATTTTTTACAACACTCATATTTACATGTCTAATATTGGTTTATTATTCGGCCCATCCACCGAATGAAAAGCTCAAAAACTCTAGAAATTTCTACAAGGTCCAAAACCTTGTATGTTACAATCTCCCCACATTTGAACATATCATACCTGAGAATACTTGGGGGATAGAGTAAATAAAACCTGACCTACCAGGGTAATGAATTCCCACCAAAATGTTTGTATTTCATCTTGGATGCCCAACGTACCTTCAAGAACCACTTTAATCACATGGTGTGTAAAACCACTAAAACTCAGGATAATTCCCAAAACCAAATATGAACCACCATATAGAGATTACCTAATCTCATCTAACCCGAGACATGATCACATCATCGAATATATAAATAATCTTATGGACCTCCTCACTTTAGGTCTTAATCTTTTTAAATGGAAAATTCCAAATCACAACAATTGAACCATCATAATTTCCTATTAAAGCACATCTGTAGTATTCTAAAGATGATCCTGACATGTTTCTTAAAAATATTCACCTGATAATGGGTGAGGACACTTCTCCTGGTTCTCATTCTGATCTCAATGGTTAAATCAGATTTCCCCAAAAGGATTAGTCTCTCAATATTTCATGGAAAATACCAAAAAAACCATACAAGGCACCTGTCTTAACCCACGATGCACTCAAAATGGTTCCACAATGACCATACAACTCCTTTTGAAAGAGTTCTAGTCGAAACACATGTATCTGGTTATTATAAAAAACACTTGTGATGTTCAGTGCCTCTCAAACGATATATCTCAATGCCTTTAAGTGGAGGTATCTCGATATCACACCGAGCATGTTCATTAGAGCCTCTAACCAACATCCAGTGAAGTCTCCTAAACAAACCATCCCTATTTTTTTATCACACAATATACGAGTTCCAAGATGATCATCCAATGACTTGTCCTACATTATGATGACCCTTCTCTTGAGAGGGTCATCTGCCAGCCGCTTATGGTGGCACCAACACCATGAGGCTTCCTTTAAACTGCTCCTTGAGTGCACTTCAAAGGAAACCATCCATTGAAGGGAAAAGGGTATTTTATTTTTTTAGCTCAGCATATAACCAATCCTCTCTCAGTGTACTCAGAATAGTTTCAAGATAGGTTTAATGCTCATATCTAAACCATGAGTACACCAAGATGTCACTAAAGGTGTGTATTCCTCCTTCCAATCCACACTCACATTTAAAACAGGTTCTAACAACCTTAGCCAACACCTGACACCACGTTTCCCAACCATGAGTGTCCTGTTTCAAACATGGGTCAACTATATCCTGACACCATGTTTCCCTACCAAGAGTGTACAGTTTCAAACATGGGTAAACCATATCATGGTTCTCAAATTGACTCTAAGATATCCCTCATCATGGAACTGCCTTTAATTTACTCAAGCTCTGGGTTGTAATATCTGAAAGCATCAAGATGAAACCATCAAATCTCAACCAGTACTCAGCCACTCACCGACAGGTTATCCAAATAGTAACCCTTGTAATTAGTGTGTACCAAACCTACCTTACGTAGTGGTTTTACACTCCGTACCTCCCAGTTCTTGAACCAACTCACACTCTTGTGGGTCCTTAATCTTCAAGGATAATCTGACTGTGCTAATTGGAATGTCAGTCTCATTAAAGTAAGAGCTCCGTTTGAACTCATTTTCCAAAATGATATCCCCAAGTGCCATTTGGTATCTAAACCCATTTTGGACATTTTGGAATGGTCCCTTATGATATTGTTCCTTCTACTTGGAAGGAAACACTTCCTAAGACCTACATAATGCTCCCCATTTTAGGGGTGTCCTAGTAGTCATGTTACTGATAATGAAAGACATATGAGGACATTGTTCCATGACCACTAAACCTAGGTCACATGACACTCCTCCGAGTCAAGTACGCATGCATCATGAGAATCATGCATAGATTCCAAAACTAATTCAGATTGGTCATGAAACAACACACAATACTTTGAATAAAATCATCCTGAAATACTTGTAAAACTAAACTTATGACATCTTGCTCAAGGTATAATGCTCATAATGACCTCACAATGCCCAGGTCACTCTACTCTGGAGATGACCTATAAATGTAGACTTCACATACCCATGACCCTTCATCCATAAATATGGGTAACCATAAGGTTTAATGTATTATGCAACCATGTTTCTCGAACAAAAAAAGATTTTACATTTCTAACTCGATAGGAACTATGTGTAACAATGTGTTCCACTATGATAACAAAATAGTGTATCTAGTGCTACACATTACAAGCATGCAATAGCCCACTAAAAGAAGAGGAAGTTCACATGACCTATGAAGTGTCTGACCATGCCCAAGGCATGTCTAACTTGCTTAACTAGGGCATTACATGATGATAATGCCTTCAACAAGACATAACCTACCGAAAGATCACCCATTTACTTGGGGGTGTCACTTCATTACTAGGATTCCTAATCAGGAAAAATGACACCTGAATAACACCTCTCATAAAAAAACTTATAAAAAGAATTTATAAATTTTTAAAGGTTCTAAGGGCGGTACAACAATAGGGATCTCCCCCATAATAAACATAAGGCGTTGATCCAAAACAAGGTCATGCCTGAAAGGATCACTAGGACTTACTACCTAGCCTCTAGGTCCAATGCAACCTATTAAGAAGTAAACTAGGGTCTACAAGAAACATCAATGTTCCCAATTTAAGACAACATAAAAAACTGGACCTTTCATTAGGGTTCCCTCTATAAACACCTATACCAAGTTTCACTTTTAAGGCATTCAAATGGTTCCCATTTATCAAACATTTTAAGTAGGGAATACATCAAGGATATTAAGTACCATTTGTTAGAGAAACTATACTAAGAACTTTTTAAACATATATCATACATCATTTTAGGAAAATTACCTTATAGTTTCCCTTTTAACCATTTATATGATTCAAGAGATTCCACAGTTAGCTAGGTTAAAGAAAATGTCAATTTCTATTCTAGAGAGGAATACACTCTTTAGTTTTAAATTGGAATTTTAATTATCTCGCACCTCATAACAACATGCCCCAACTGACCTACTTGGGTCTGGTTAGGCATTTTGGAATTTAGTCATACATGTCTTCCAATAAAAAAAACAGGATGATTAGAGGGGGTTTTAGAGTGATTTATTCACAACCCCCTCTAATCATCAAATTTATAGGGGGTTATGAACCCACTCTAAATTTATTTTCTATATAAATTAGGGTGGATATGTGTGACCCTTGAAAATAAAAAAAATAGAGGGGGTTAAGAACCCCCTTTAAACTTTTTAAAATTATTATTTTTTATATCTGGTGGGATTTTACAAGGGGTTTTCATCCTCTAATTTAAGAAAATAGAGGGGATTCATAACCACCATTAATCGATGAGATTAGTGGTTGTTCACAACACCCGCTAATGTCTTAAATTAGTGGGGGTTAAAAACCCCCTCTAATGTCTTAAATTAGAGGGGGTTGAAACCCACCTCTAATTAGTTAAATTAGAGGGGTTGTAAACCCCCATTATTTAAAAAAAATCCATAATATATATATATATATAAAATTAAAACACTATATATAAATTTATTTAAAAAAATTATATTAACATATTATATAGAATATTTATATGATTGTATTTAATTTTATTTATATGTATACATAAATATAATTGTATGATTTTATGTACATTAATATATATTTATTTGTATAAATTGTATTTCATATAATATTAATTATATATAATATAAAATAATAAACATATTATATAAACATATGCATAAAAATAATTTATTTAAAAAATATATCATATAAAAACCCAAGCTTATAGTTTTTATAGTTTATATTATTATAATAATAAATATATTTTTAAATAATATGTTTATAATTATATATTATATATAATTAATATCATATGATATACAATTTATACAAATAAATATATATTAATGTACCCAATATATTTATTGAAATACATTGATATTAATGTACATAATATTATACAATTCTATTTATTGAAATATATATATTAATGTGCATAATAATAAATATATGTATTGAAATACATTATATGAATATTTGTATAAACTGTATTTCATATAACATTATATAAATATTTTTATAATTTTTTCATATATTATATTTGTATAAATTGTATTTTATATAATATTATAAAATTTATACAAATAAATATATATTAATGTACATAATAATAAAAATATGTATTGAAATACATTATATACATATATTTTTAAAGAGATTATATAAATGTATTTTTAAAGGAATTATATAAATATATTAAATAAATAATTTATATATATATTATATAAATATGTATTTAAGTAAATAAATAATTTAAATAAATATATTTATAAATATATAAATATATGTGAATATACATAACATAAATATAATTATAAAATAAATTTACTCAAATGTATGTAAATACACATATAAAATATATAGTTTATATAAACATATAAACTGAATATAATATAAGTTTATTAAAATATAAATACGAAAATAAATAATATAAAAATGTATTTATTAATTTATATAAATATATATGTTATATAATTATATGTATTTAAACATTTATTCAAATAATATTTATTTTTTTATATTCATAAAATATATAAATATAATAATGTGTAGAAAGAGTACAAAAATTAAAATGGCATGGTGGTTTAGGTGTTGGACTTGTATGTGGTAAGCCCTCGATTCGAAACTCGCCAAACACCTTTTATAAGGTGTGGATAAAATGGGGGGATACGCTGGGTTCATAATTGAAGGTGGGGGTCAGCTGGTATGACATATGCATGACATGTGAATCTCTATGTTCCTGGAATGATGCATGAATTCACCTCACTTCTTTTCCCAAGCCAGGGTAAGGGGTAAAAATCAGGATCCATAAATCAATTACCCTAAAAATATACCAATAACATGATCTGAAATATCAATCAACTGTAATAGTAGTGGAATCAATAGTCCCATCCCTGGAAACCTGGTATTTCCCTCCTACGTGGGTTGGTCCGACCCAAAAACAGGCTTTTTACCAAGTGTCGACATGTTCCTAATATCCTTTATACCATTTCCCAAATAATTAAACGAAGGAAAAGAAACCTATAATATCTTTTGTAGAATCCTGACCCAAGAGACACTCGATCCAGTTGACCACTAGGCCCCAAGCATGCCTCCCTATACGCCAAAGACTACCAACTAACAGCAAAGGTCTAATGGTTGTACGCTATGGAGACTATACCCTATGGATTATAAATAAATACATCTAAAGAAATAAACATAAAGTCATAGGAATATAATGATAACTGAATAACAATAATTAATAAATAAATGATCATGCAAGAACATGCTCTGACCAAAATACAAGAAGGTATACACAGTACACAACAATACTAATAAAGGAAATAAAAAAAATAAGACACAGTTACTATCTCCAATAGAATCATGAGAACTAGAGTAGTCCTCTTCTCATGTACTTAATCCTAGTCTATAAGGAGAACAAAAATCATGTACAATCCATAAAGCTGAACATACAACCAGCAGGTCTTTTCGGATACCTCGGTGCAGTGGTAGCCTGAACAGGGTGTGAGATATACTCAATAGGACACCACCAATGGCGTCTAATTCATAATACAGTCTTTAAACTTAAAATTAAGTAGTGTGAAGGTATATCAAAAGTAAATCAATGCTTTAATAATAAATTTAAACAAGTCGGGATTGGGTTCCTCAAGGAAACCTTGCCAACCATACTTGTTTCGGCCTAAGTTGGGATATCTATGAACATGTTACCCTATATATATATATAAGTGTTTATTTATATATATATGTACTCTATACGTAAAAGATTATATATACATATATATAAATATTCCATACTAGTTAGAACATGAGCCATAACTCTGGAATCCTTATGTAATCATAAGTGTCATACTCTGTAAGAGACATATTTCCCATAATAAATCAAGGAATGAATAAGGAAATCCCTTCCAACAGTCTTTGTGGGGAAAATAATAATAATAAAATAGGTTCCTATAATAAATGGTTCGTAAGTAAAATATCTGAAAATGTGATATGAAAGTCATGTTCATCATCGTACTCATGGATTTGACTGTCATGCTCAACTTCCTAATTGAGTGGGCGTGATGTTCCATGCCCAACAACCCAAGCATTGTGAGATTCCATGTCCATAATCTTCAAATTGGTGGTGTGAGACATCATGATCAATGACCCTAACTGAGGCCCATCTAGTCATAATAAAATGTAAGGTACTCTTACTTTCCCTATGAGACCTAAGCCCGATGTTCTATAAAGAGGAAACCAACATCGCTCAAGGTGCAGTGGATCCTTTTTTGTGTAATTCGCCTTAACATTTTAAGAAAATGAAATAAGAACATCTACTCCATAATCAATTCGATTTATATCACTATGTCATTTTATTTATAAGTCACAAGAGGTCCATTCCATTTAATGATAACTTTGAAGGTCATAGGAAGCACACATTCCAATGATACAAATCAGTATGCAAATCATCAATCAATTCACTTTTTGATTTATAATAAAGTGCACCTAAAAAAGATGTTTTTATTAGAAAACATGAAATTTAAATTAAAAAATTCATTTAATTCAATTAAATCAACTCATCAAATTGGAGTAATTTAATTCACCAAAATAGGCGAAGTTTGAATGCAAACCAAACATGAACAGTTCCAATAATCCCAACCATTTTAACCAATACACCCCAAGGGTGGTTTAATCATATGGAAAACCATGATAATTATGTGTTTAAACAATCCCATCTTAAAGGGGTGGTTTAGGTTGACTTCATAACCTCCAAACATATCAAAGGTGGGTCTAGAACATGATTTAGGATGGACTGGGCATTTAATTTATGGCATTTTATAATTTAGAAGTGACACCTGGAAAGTTCGATGCATAGTACGATGGAAATACTGTATAAAAAATGTGAATTTAAGGTAAAAGTAAATAAACCACCTACCACATGCTTTGGATGGTCCACCTATCCAATACCATGCTTTATTTTGAGTCGGAATGAGATAAATCAGAAGAATCGTCAAACACCTTGAAGATTGGGAAAAAGAAAGCACATGGATTTAGAATTTTGTATGGAAAGGTAAATTAAGAAGTGAAAAATTTGGAGTTGAGAGCCAACTAGTACAGTTCCAACATACTCAATGATGCTAGATTCAAATTTCGTATAAGAAAGATCTCCCAAAGCCCAGGAGAGGACGAAGGGAGCTTGAGCAGCCTCCCTGCTACGTGTGAATGAGGAAGAAAGGAGGGAGACCAAAATAAATAAAGGTAGGAGGAATGTGTATTTTCCATCCCATGAAAAATCAGTATGGTTTGGATGCATGGTTTGGATAATCATGTGCTAACCATGCGGGATTTACTGACCAAAGCACTCCCCTTTGAAAAGGGGAATCATGGTTTGACTTCAAGGTTTGAGAAACCATGCACCTAACTATGCATAGCTACTGGTTAAGTGGAACTAAGGGTGTCGGATAAATGAATGGTTTGGAAAAATCATTCATATCCCATGATCCACCTCTAAAATAAAATATAGACCATATATATGACCATGCACCTCCTCTTGCATAGTTAAACAAACCATGCACACCCTTTTTACAGGGTCACACAGTTTCTCCTAAAGGGGCTGCATGGTTTGAACAAATTGTGTTTCATGCCTGTTTCTGCCCAAAAATAGGATTTTAGAGCTGGGCACTCTCAAAAATCTCCCAACATAAATGGTAATTATTCAACCTTGAACCATGTCCAAAAACAACACATTTAACATTTCCAATAGACATATTTACATTTTGAATCTTGGTTTAAGATCTGGTCCTTCCACAAAACAAAGAGCTCAAAAACTCTAGAAATTTAAGTTCGGTCCAAAAACCCGAGACATTAGATATTTTACATGTTTGTTAAATAATTTATTAAATGTATATAAACCATCATTGAAAAAATATAATTCCTAAAAATGATATATTTTTATCTAATAATAATATATTAAAACTATATATTTGGGGGATTGGTGTCATTTGAAATGCAACTTGTATAATGAAGTTTCTATATTAGTATATACATTTATAGTGTATAGAAATAGCTGAATCATGAAATTAATATATGTAGAGTGTATAATTAAATAATCTAAAAAAATAGTAAATATAGTGGGTAAAAAATCACTTAATCAAGACAATTGAATAAAAAAAATCACGAGTCGAACATCATACGCACAATTTTGGATTTGGGAAATAAATACTGCTTGTCAAATAAAATGTCATTTTTGACCCAATTTTAGAACCTGAACAACCCTTGTATGTTCTTGAAATTTAGATAGAGAAGAACCCCCATTAAAGCTCTTTTAAATAGGATAAACCCACACTCTAATATCAAGGAAGAGGAGACTAGTCATGTGAAATTTATAGATGTCATTAAGTGATGAGGGGTCCATCGCACCATTAACAGAGGGGTGAGGTATATAAATGTAAGTAGGTAATGGAATGAATCCTTAGAAAAATATGGGGGGATGAAATATCAATATGCAGAGGGTGTGTATAATATCCTACCATTTTAATACATAACTTTTCATTACATTTTACAAAATGAGGATCTTTAAAGTCTAGTGTCTTGGAAATCAGGATCATAATACATGAAAACAACATAAACATTCTTCTAAACCACTTTTAAGGCTTATTAATTGTTCATACTAAGTTCATTACAACATCTCATAACCTGGGAGAATACATAAAATGAAAGGGTGAGCAGAAGGCCCAATAAGGGAAACAAGAGAAACATTTTACATGTGAACTTGAGATATATCACTGAAGTCATGATAAATAATTTTAAGGCATGAGATAGAGATCATGAGGAATATCATAATAAAAATAACATGTTTCATAACTTGAAGAGGTGGATAAAACATTTAAAATAGACAATCATTTCTATATCACCAAGTTCCATCCCCAAGGTGTCATTAAAAATTACCAAGGTTATTCACCAAGGTATCATTAAAATTGTCATATCTAGAGATTAAGTCTTTACCCAATGAATTGAAGCGCTATCAGGGAGCACCCTTAATTTGTCTTTCTTATCATGTGATCCACATGTATCATCATAAAACATTTCATAAATAACCCATATATAATAGAAGAAATGGGTTTCATTTCATAATCATAACGTTTTAAAAACTCCTTTCAAGACATGATCTTTATGTCATTTTAATCCCACGAAAAAGGAAAGAGGGTTTCATGTATGTAAATACCAGAATTAAAAGAAAACATTTTGATATATATTTGAATACACTTTTATAAGAAATATCTTCGAGTATTCACTTAATAAAATAAAATAATTTTAGAAAAAGAGAGACATTTTGAGACGAAAATTCTGCAGCATAACAGCTATGTTACAGGGTTTTAGAAAACATTAAAAAGAGAGGGGACATGGGTTACCCACTCATAAATTATCCAAAAAACAGTATAGGGACATAATATAAAGTATATAAGAGCATTTTAATTAAATTTTAAATACATAACATATGAAATGAAAAAAATGAAAGGAAGACAAAAATAATATTTCTCTTATAAAAATTTGGCAGCCTAACGGCGTCACTTAAAACTTCTAAAAAATGAATTGATGAGATCAAATAGGGTATCTCATCATGTGAAAATTAAAGGAAAGTATGATGGATATAGATATAATACCCCAACATAAGAAAAAGGAACTTGAAATACTTGACATGAAAATAGAACTTTGAAAATGAGAAGGGTGAAAGAATCCCTTATAAAAATTCGGCAGCCTAACGGTGTCACTTAAAACTTCTAAAAAAATGAATTGATGAGATAAAATAGGGTATATAATCATATGAAAATAAAAGTACAGTATTATGGATATAGATATCATACCCCAACATAAGAAAGAGGAAATTCAAAGACTTGACATGAAAATAGAACTTTGAAAATGAGAAGGGTGAAAGAATCCCTTATAAAAATTCAGCAGCCTAACGGTGCCACTTAAAAATTCTTAAAATGAATTGATGAGAGTAAGAGGGGGTATCTCATAATATGAAAATATAAATTAAATTAAGGTGAATATAAAATAACATCCTCCAACATAAGAACATAGAGCATAAAAGAAATGATATAAAAGAGAGTACTTGAAAAGAAAGAGAGAGGTAGGATCCCTTACCTTGAAGAGTAACTTCGAAAGCTTGAAGGTCAAGACCTTGGGAGGCTTGAGGAAACCTTAGGAGGACTACTTGGGAGGTAAATATACCATAACTTCGTTGGGCAGGATTTGGAAATGAAATGAATGAGGGAAAGGCTTGGTATTTATAGGAGAAGTGAGGGGACAAAGCATTAATTGCTAAGGGACACCTCATCGGTGGTATTGGAAAAACCATGGGTTTGACCATGGTATTTGCCCATAGTATTGGCCACTTGAGACACCTCATACCTTATCTTTCTATTCATAAGTCTACCAGAATTATTGCATAATTATTACATCCTTAATGATTTCATTAAACACCTAAAATTCAAAAACTGTATTTTCACTATTCACTGAAAATTCAACTTTCTCAGAAAAATCCCAAAATTTCACCTTAACCAAATATCGATGCTATGATTTCAAAAATGAACTCAATTTTATGAAAATATTTATATAAAAAATTTTAATTTAATTATTAATTAAATTTATAATTTATTCAATAATTATAATTAAAAATCTATAACTCATTTTTTAACTCCTTGAAATTTAGTCAACATTCCAATACCTTATAACCTTATGAAAATAAAATAATAATATGTTTTACTAATTATAATGGCCACATTAATATTCATATTACTATTCATATTACTATTCATATTACTATTCATTGGGGTAAAAATTACTATTCACCAAAAATTATTTTGATTTCAATGAACCACATTTTTCACCTTAATTACAACCATGTCTGTCAGATTTTTGAAAATCAATTCACAAAAAAAGTTATTTAAAAATTAAACATCTTTTTACTATTCATAAAACCACTATTCATCAAGCACTATTCATAAAAAATGAAACTTTTTAGAAAAATTCCAAAAATTAATCCTAGATTAATTTTGACATTTCCAATTCAAAAATAATGTTTATTTTTCCATAACAACTCTCTATATAAGGGAAATCTTTGAAATACCATTTTTAACTTCTAAAATCAGTAAACTTATATTTTATTAAGAAAATATAGTTATAACACAGAAATGATGAAACAATTATTTTATTAAAACTATAGGATTACACAAGGCAGTTACGGTCTCGTTACATAGCCCCTTATAACACCAGCATAGGACCTAAGAGTAAGGTGTTCTAGGGTGATAGAATCTTGGGGCGGCTCAGCCAACATTACCCGAGTAGTTATTTCTATCAGCTTGAACTTCTCGTGATGGTGATTCCGTTTCAGCTTCACACGATGAAGTTCGGCTTGGGTTTGGTCCAGAGCAAAGCCCAAAGGTGCTACCTCATTCCCGAGTTCCGTTAGATGGGCTTCGATTGGCCCGAGACTACTGGATGGGGGCATCAAATCTTCTTTCCATATTAATTAATCAAGATCACTTGTATTTATAGAAAATAATTGTAAAATTTATTTTCCAACGGTCATATTGACCAACGGTCATATTGACCAACGGTCATATAACAGTTGAAACCCAACGACCTCATTTTAATTATACTCATTTTATTAAATGAGAAAATAAAATAACCCACAAAAATTAGGGAAAAAAATTACTCAAAAATTTCAGGTCGTTACACTCTTCCCCCTTAAGAAATTGAATCCTCTCAATTTTAAAATTGGGCTTGGAAATTTCATTGAAATTCCCACATCGAAAAAAGAGTCAGTAAAACTATTACTTTAAAAGAAAGAAATGAAAGAACAAAGGTCACCCAAGTTAACCCATACAAGGATTCCATGTAGGAAAACATGGATATGGAAGAGAAAACAAAGGGTCAAGTTCTAATGGAGAGTGATAGAAAACATGATTAAGAGAAAATTAACCACAAGAAGATCACAAACATAAGATGTGTTAAACGGTCTTTGATCACCTAGTAGGAAACGTAAATCAACAACGTTTTTTTTACGTTCCTCTTCATAATTTTGAGGAATTCATTTACTACGTAGAATAAAAACATAAGGAAATATACTTACCTTCAAGTATAGTTTCATCTCTTAATAAGTTTCCACCAAGACTAATCTTTTCTCCAAACAATGAGCATTCAAAAGGACTTGGTCTCATCAAAAGGACAAGAATCATCTTCTAGAGAATCATATAATCCACAAAATAATAACTATATTTTTCCCTTGTCTTTAGTCATCAACTAAAACTAAAAAGGTTAGTATGAGATCATATAATCCCCAAAAATAATAATCCTTCATAAAAAATATGACTATTAATCTCCAAAATTCAACAAAAAGTACCCAAAGTTCCATAAATACCATTCAATACACAATCATCCTTAAAATCCTTCAGAATAATCCAAACTAAGATTGGAACCCAAAACTCAGAAGGATTTAATCACATAGTCTTCCCCAATAAATATTAACATTTATCTCCAAATAAAATCGACTATTATTAAAGTCTCATACTAATTTTTAATTAACCTATTCACATATTCTCTATGCTAGGTTCATCATTTTCCAAAAATAACCCAAATCACCATATGTCCACAATAATTACATAAATTCTTAAAAAAATCAACCATTCCTCCACAATTTAAATCCTATAGTATTTTATTTCCCTTAAGAATATTGTACTCCAAAAGAGAAAACATCGTCCAAAATAACCTTTATCATTTAATCACCAAATCATTTTCCTATACAAAGGATATCCATTTGATAAAACATAAGTTTCCAAAATCAACTTATTCTTAATCCATAAAAATAGAAGGTGCATTAGTCAGTCTGAAGGGAATAATAAAAAACTCATAATGCCCATATCTTGATTGGAAGGCAGTTTTTGGAATATCATCATTCTTCACTCTCAATTGATGATAACCATAACGAAGATCAATCTTAGAGAATAATTGAGTCCTATGAAGTTGGTTAAATAAGTCATCAATTCTTGGAAGAGAGTATTTTTTCTTCACTGTAATCCCATTCAGTTCTCTATAATCAATGAATTGCTGCATCGATCAATCCTACTTCTTCACAAAGAGAACCAGTGCTCCCTAAGGAGACACACTTGGTCGGATAAACCCATTCTCCAAAAGATCTTGGAGTTATTTTTTTAATTACTCTAGCTCCACATTTTCTATCCTATAGGGGGTCTTTGACATCAAATGAGATCCAGGTACGAGTTCAATGGAGAACTCTACCTCTCTTTCTAGGGGAGGTCCAGGTAACTCCTCAGGAAATACATCAATGTATTCCTAGACGATGGGGATATTTTCTAAAAGAATAAATCCTTCATGAGAAACTTATTTCATTTACGAATATTTTAACTAAAAAGGATTTTATGTCTTAAAACTTCATGCTTATACAATTACATTTTTCTATAATTCCTTGATAATGATTCATAAAAATCTTGCGATTAACCAAACATATCCCCCAGGAGTGTCGTAAACAAGAGTGCAGTAAGACCTGTTGTCGTGTACCAGTTCCCATTTGAGTCTAGCTCAAAGAGGTGTTTTCGGGTTTTACCCCTATGTACATCTATTCCAGATCCCCCTCTACCTACTCGTATCCAGACAGGGATGTATTTGCTTGATAAACCACTTACTCAATACTCACCAAAATACCAGGAAGATTTCCTATATTTAAACTTTTATATAGGGTTATTCCTAAAGTTTTCATATCCTAATTTCCATAAATAACTAAACTATCATTTGATACCAACTATAACATCCCACCTTTTTAATATGTAACTTTTCATTACATTTTAAAAAAGGAGGATCTTTAAAGTCTAGTGTCCTGGAAATTAGGATCATAATACATGAAAACAACATAAACATTCTTCTAAACCACTTGTAAGGCTTCTTCATTGTTCATCCTAAATTCATTACAACATATCATAACCTGGGAGCATAAATCAAAGGAAAGGGTGAGCAGAAGGCCCAGTAAGGGAAACAAGAGAAACATTTTCCATGTTAACTTGAGATACATCAATAAAGTCATGATAAATAACTTTAAGGCATGAGAAAGAGATTATACGGAATATCATAATAAAAATAACGTGTTTCATAACTTGAATATGTGGATACAACATTTAACATATAAAATCATTTCTGTATCACCAAGGTCCATCCCCAAGGTGTCATTAAAAATTTACCAAGGTTATTCACCAAGGTATCGTTAAAATGGTCATCTCTAGAGATTAAGTCTTTACCCAATGCATTAGAGCGCTATTAGGATGTACCCTTAATTTGTCTTTATTATCATGTGAGCCACATATACATCATCAAAAATTTTATAAATAACCCATATAGCATAAAATAAATGGGTTTCATTTCATAATCATAACGTTTTAAAAACTGCTTTTAAGACATGATCTTTATGTCATTTTAAACCCACCGGAAAGGAAAGCGAGTTTCATGTATGTAAATCCCAGAATTAAAATATAAAATTTTGATATATATGTGAATACCACTATATAAGAAAGATATTTGAGTATTCACTTAATAAAATAAAATAATTTGAGAAAAAGAGAGAGACATTTTGAGACGAAAATTCTACAGCATAACAGCTATGTTACAGGGTTTTAGAAAACATTGAAAAGAGAGGGGACATGGGATACCCACTCATAAATGATCCAAAAAATAGTATAGGGACATAATATAAAGGATATAAGAACATGGTAATGAAATTTTAAAGACATACCATATGAAATGAAAAACATGAAAGGAATACAAAAATAAGATTTCTCTTATAAAAATTTGGTAGCCTAACGGTGTCACTTAAAACTTCTAAAAACTGAATTGATGAGATCAAATAGGGTATCTCATCATATGAAAATAAAATGAAAGTATTATGGATATAGATATCATAACCCAATGTAAGAAAAAGTAACTTGAAATACTTGACATGAAAATTGAACTTTGAAAATGAGAACGGTGAAAGAATCCCTTATAAAAATTTGACAGCCTAACGGTGTCAATTAAAACTTCTAAAAAAATGAATTGATGAGATAAAATAGGGTCTATCATAATATGAACATAAAATGAAAGTATTATGGATATATATATCATACCCCAACATAATAAAAAGTAACTTTAAAGGCTTGACATGAAAATAGAACTTTGAAAATGAGAAGGGTGAAAGAATCCCTTATAAAAATTCGGCAACCTAACACCGCCACTTAAAAATTATTAAAATGAATTGATGAGAGTAATAGTGGGTATATCATCATATTAAAATAAAAATTACATTATGGTTAATATAAAATAACATCCTCTAACATAAGAACATGGAGCATAAAAGAAATGACATGAAAGAGAGTACTTAAAAAGAAAGAGAGAGGTAGGATCCCTTACCTTGAAGAGTAACTTCGAAAGCTTGAAGGTCGGGACCTTGGGAGGCTTGAGGGAACCTTGGGAGGAATCCTTTGGAGGTAAAGAGACCAGAACTTAGTTGGGGAGGACTTGGAAATGAAATGAATGCGGGAAAGTCTTGGTATTTATAGAAGAAGTGAGGGGACAAAGCATTAATTGCCAAGGGACACCTCATCGGTGGTATTGGCAAAACCAAAGGCTTTCCCATGGTATTTTCCCATGGTATTGGCCACTTGGGACACCTCATACCTTATATTACTATTCATAAGTCAACCAGAATTATTTCATAATTATTACATCCTTAATGATGTCATTAAACACCCGAAACTCAAAAACTATATTTTCACTATTCACTGAAAATTCAACTTTTTCAGAAAAATCACAAAATTTAACCTTAACTAAATATTGATGCTCTGATTTCAAAAATGAACTCCATTTTATGAAAATAATTTTATAAATATTTTTAATTTAATTATTAATTAAAATCATAATTTATTCAATAATTATAATTCAAAATATATCTCATTTTTTTAACACCTTGAAATTTAGTCAACATTCCAATACCTTATAACCTTATGAAAATAAAATAATAATATGTTTTACTAATTTTAATGGTCACATTAATATTCATATTACTATTCATAGGGGTAAAAATTACTATTCACCAAAAATTATTTTGATTTCAATGAACCACATTTTTCACCTTAATTACAACCATGTCTGTCAGTTTTTTGAAAATCAATTCACAAAAAAAGTTATTTAACAGTTAAACATCTTTTTACTATTCATAAAACACTATTCATCAAGCACTATTCATCAAAAATGAAACTTTTTAGAAAACTTCCAAAAATTCATCCTATATTTATTTTGACATTTTTAATTAAAAAATGATGTTTATTTTTCCATAAAAACTCTCAATGTAAGGGAAATATTTGGAATAACATTTTTAACTTCTAAAATCAATAAACTTATATTTTATTATAACTATAGGATTACACAAGGCAGTTACGGTCTCGTTACATTTCCCCTTCTAACACAAGCATAGGACATAAGAGTAAGGTGTGCTAGGGTGATAGAATATTGGGGTGGCTCAGCCAACATTGCCCGAGTAGTGATTTCTATCAACTTGAACTTCTTGCTAAGGTGATTCTGTTCCAGCTTCACACAATGAAGTTCGGCTTGGGTTTGGTCCAGAGCAAAGCCCAAAGGTTCTACCACTTTCCCGAGTTCCATCAGATGGGATTTGATCGGCCCGAGACTACTGGATGGGGTCATCGAATCTTCTTTATATATTAATTAATCAAGATCATTTGTATTTATAGAAAATAATTGTAACATTTAGTTTCCAACGGTCATATTGACCAATGGTCATATAATAGTTGAAACCCAATGGTCTCATTTTAATTATACTCATTTTATTAAATGAAAAAAATAAAATAACCCACAAAAATTAGGGAACAAAATTTACTCAAAAATTTTGGATCGTTACAGTGTGTGCGGGTGTGTTGAGGGAACCAAAGTATGGAATCGGGGGGGCATGGGATGGTTTTCAGCATAACAAAACAATTTTTTGACATAAGAGTCAATAAAAAATATTGATTAATTAATAAAAAGTCACTTTAATTATAAAACAATTCAAAAATTAAATATTTTTAATGATTATACAATATTTTTTTAAATTATATACATTTTCATATTATATATTAAACTAATAAATATATTATAAGTATAACTTTAAAATAAATATATATATTTTTTACATTACTATTTTACTAATATGTACAATCAATGAAAATTTAATAAAATAGCTAAATTTAAAACCTAATTTTGATCATAATAAAAAGGCTAAAACTTAGACCATTGGAATGCATTCATTTGTTGAAAATTGAATAACCAATAATCCATTAAACTCATTTAAACCAAACAAATTAAAAACTATAAACTAACACAATTATTAATTGAAAATTTTCAACTCTAATTTCAAAAAAAGTAGAATTTTTAAACCCAATATGAGTTTCAATAAAAATTTCTAACACCCTAAAACTCTAATTTTAATAAATTAATCACTCAATCAATGAAAACAAAGAGTATTACCTTGATTTTACTAAAATTTCATCCAGAAAACATCCTGGGTAGCGGTATGGAGGAGACCCACGAGTGAGTGATAATGAAGTACTGGACCATCGTAGGAAATCACAGAAGAATCCAGGTGTATCTACAGACATATAACAAAAAATGGGGGTTCACATGGGGATTCCACGAGCACACACACGTGGGGATGTGGAGGGAGATTCTGTGAATGGGATGATGGGTGAGGGGGATTCATGACTGGGAGGTTGTGGGGATTCTGTGAGTGAGAGGAGAGGGAGTGAGGGTATTTGGGAGGGTGAGGAGGGAGGGGCTATGGGGAATAGAGGGAGTCAATGTGGGTGGATGTGGGGATCAAGGTCAGCACTGTTCGAGGGGGGTGTGTAGGATGGAGGGATTGGGGGGTATTATGGGTTTTAAATTTTTTTTATAGAAGAGGGATAGGGTTTGATATTTTTTTTAAGATGGGTCTCTAGATGCGTGAACCCAGTTCATGCATCTTCAGTGTGGAGAGATGCGTGAATGGGGTTTAGGAATCCTAGTGATGGTAAATGCATGAATGGGGTTCACCCATCCTACAAAAAGGTTAAAAAAAATCATCATTTTTTTAGAAGAAAAAATTTCTTATGTATTTGATTAATTCAATTACAACCCCTTTCCATTCAGTATTTCTTTTGTTAACAAAGGAAGAGAGATTTAGAAAAACATTTATTTTTCAATAACATGATCTTCCTGAATGTTCTATAGTAATTACATTTTGATTATAATTGATATATAAATTCTGGCAGTAATTTAATATTTCTTCATTTACCTCCCCCTAAAGAGAAACACTCATAAACATCAGTTTTGAAATATTACATAACTTTACCAAGGATGGCCTTCTTCAATACTTATTCTTAGATATGCTAACACATTCTGAACCCTCTTAAGGATTGTTTCTTATTTTATAAGAATATGAAATCAATATTTTTCATAATGTCCATAATTTTTTCACATGATGGAGGTATTTTAATAGTAAAATCCTCTGGTGAAGATTGTGTACCAGTAGAAAATGTGTCCTTTTATAAAGTTTGAATATATATTTTCTCAAAATTGGATAAATGAACTTTTAATTCCAAACATATCATATTGTGGTTTTTTTTATCTTAAATCATAATCATCTACTCTTCAAAATTATTCATTATTCATTGAAATTCTTCTTCATGAAATTTAATTTTTTTAAACAAAGAATCATGTTCCATGATTTTTGGATTCAAATAATTGAGATAAATAATATTTTTCAAGATTTATTGATGTTCATAGATCTTTTCATCTAGAGAATTAATATTTATTAATGAATACCAAATAGAAATTATTAATTTTGGAAGATAATTTGATGATAGTAAGACACTTATTTAAAAAAGTAGAACTCTATAAATGATAATATTAATGTACATACATAATGTATCGTAAATAAAAAATCAACCTAATCTACGCCTATGGTGTGGACTCTTCTGTCCCACAGCTAGATGTATATTGGACGCGTCCACATTGTGTCCGTCTCTATCTACGCTCTGGCATACGCTGCATATCATCCTCAGAAGCCACCTCCACATCCTCATGTGTGACAGGCAGTGGATGTACAGTCTCACTGTCTATACCATGTCCTAAATCTAATGATAGTGGAGTCTAGATGGAACTCCCACCAACATGGAAAGAAGATGGTTGTAGTGCTGTGGATGTCTGTAATAAAGAATCCAGGTCAACCCAGTCAGCGTCTGTATCTACCTGTGGCTAAGCCAGAGAAGCTGGAGGAGCATATGACTGATCTAGCCGAATACCCTCCTCCTGTGTAAGACCAACATCTGACTGATCAAGCTGAACATCCTTCTCATGTGCAAAAGCAAGATCCATAACAGGTTCGTCACCCCTGGTACATCAATATGAGCCTCAGTAGGCTTAGCAGGCCTCACCCCTCCTCAGCATGTGGTGGATCAAATGAAATTCCATGATAAATCTCATCCACCGAAGGAAGAAACTATCATACAAGGTTGTGAAAATATGTTGGGTCAAATACGGTGTGTTGTATTAGATTAGACATGTGATGTAGATGACATATACGAGCATCCTACAAAAAAATTACGTTGTTAAGTAATGTGAATAAAAATTATACTGAATTGTAGAAGGAACTATGTATAGCAGCTCATGAAAGCCTCGTCCATGTCGTGTTAGAAATCTGATTGGGGACTAGTAGTACCAAGCTGCGTAATCCATATGATCCACTAAAGAAAAACACATTGTCCCCACCCCTCACAACTGGATGTCCTATTGTCTGCCCCATAAATAAATATATCTGGCATGGTATCTCCTCTAATCAAAATCTCTCTTCCCTGACATCTTCAGAAAATGTAATGAATCTAACTGACTGGGCGGGTTAGGAACAAGCTGAAAGAATCTGAACTGCCTCATAACTCTATCGGTCTGATTCCACTTGAATATATGAAAATGAATCAATGGAACCCTGCAGGAGCTGATATCAAGTATCGTCGTACAGTACGGAGGAAGACTCTGGATAATAGCTTCTGTATATGGTATCCATAAAATCTGAAAGAAAAAATAAATAATCAATTAATAAATTAAGACTTGTACAATAAAGAATAAATATTTAACAATATAAATAATAATCACTTACATCATGTGGTCGAATGCTGTCCAACATATGTCTGTAGGCGTGGACATCGTGTCTGGGGGAATCTAAATTTTGATGGGCCTAACTCCACCTGTAGATAATATTGTTATATTTACATTTCATAATAGAAACTTATACAATTAAGTTAGACAGTATAAGGAAGGAATAACATACCAACATCCATGCGGATCCTCTCCTACAATATCTGCTAGTAATGGAACACGAGCATGTGGAGCTAAACGAGGGATGTGCTCCCATACCCACATCTGTAGAAGAACCATGCATCCCATGATCTGCATCTTATTGATGCGACATGTGCTACATAGTGCCCTTTATGTATATGCTAGACAAGAAGACCTCGGCTATATCGGCATACCTCATCCAAATCCTCCAAAAAAGACAAATACATCCAATGTACAAAAGTAGTGGAGTGATCAACAAAAAGTGTGCCACTGATCAGCCTCAAAATGTATTCACATGCAAAACGTAGCACGGTGATCTCATCAGTGTCCTCTACTAACCATGTGAAGTGATGGTCTAACCAAGGCATGTGTATTCTACCACTAACGATGGTTCTTCCATCATCAGGGGCCTCAAAGCCTAGTAGTCTATGAACAAGCTCTGACAAACCTGCTCTAACTCATCCAGTCAGAGCTGCACCATTGATGGGGAGGCCCAACATAATGGCCATATCCTGTAGGGTAATATTCATCCCCCCTCTCTAAAATGGAATGTATATGACTCTGGCATCCATCCCTCTACAAGCGCATAAATGATCTGATGATCGAGAAAGGTGAAGTCTCACATCGCTACGCCATAGAATCCAGCACGACGAAGATGAGGGATGATAGTGGGAGGTGGTGCAGTATGATGGAAATAGTGAGATATACGTACACTCAATGGAGGCACTGGACATCCCTCTAAAATCAGTCATGATACATGAGTAGCTTGAGATGTGAGCAATGGAAAATCTTCCATCTACACAAATGATATCACCATTACTTTATTATAGTTAATTCAATAAAAAATTCAACTTTTATTTAAATAAATCTAGAACAATCAAATGAAAAATGATTGTGTTAATATTTTCAATTTATACTTATTTTTTGTGTGTGAATTATTGTTTTTATTACTTGACCAATCACCTAAATAAATAAAAGACCCTATTACATAATTTTGAGATTTATTATTTATGAGGTTTGCATTAATTAAAACCTATAGAAGCGTTCTAAGCATTGCATGCGGGATTCCATGAGCTAGTTATTTTTTGTAGCCCATAAGATACTTGAATGCATAGAGACGATAATCATATGGATGGTATCAATGATATGTCGTTTTTCTCATATAATCTCAAGGTAGTATACATTGGTGAATGTGGTATGAGAGGTTTTATAAAAATTTGAAACTTTTATTTAAATAAATCTAGAACAATCAAATGAAAAATGATTGTTTAAATATTTTCGATTTATACTTCATTTGGTGTGTGTGGATTACTGTCTTTGTTACACGTGGAAGTATGATATATTTATTTTCATTCTATGTTGTCTTTTTGAATAGTTTGAGTATCAAAGAATTCTTTATTGTAGAATAAAAAAACGAGACAAACCAAAATTGAAACATGTTAGCAATGGAGCAAGTCAGAAATAAAAGGATTCAATACTGAAACATCCACATACAAAACAAAATATACATATTCATGATACAATACACAAACTCGATCATGGATGATGAGATGTGGAGCTCTGTGCTTCCACTTGGAGACATATCTTACAAGTATGTCCTTCTACGTGATAGATACTACATCATATTATCCCTCCTTGTTGTCTAGGACAATCCATTTCATTTCTAATTCGAATTGATTTTCATCTTCCTCAGGGTCGTAACCTACTAGTATGAAGCCAATAATTTAAAAAACGACAGACATTGAAAAAATCATAAATGAAAACAAAAAATAATAATGAAACCTAGAAATATCAGGGATGATGGTCGACTGATCAGCAGGCAATGAGATAGAATGAAAGTCACCAAGAGGCATCCAAGCTGCACTATAACAGTTAACCAAAGTTCTTATGTGATACACTGGGTCAACATATGGCTCCCATGATATATTTAATGAAGTAGAAGGTACGATAACATGTTCACATGGATATCTAAATGCCTAAAAGTTTCCATAATCACATTATTTGTTATCTAACATCACTACAAACACTCGACCACTAGTGCATGTAGCCCGGTCAAAGCACAATCTTACCTAAAAGCTCGTATTTTCCCTATCAAAGGCTAGAACAGCCCATCTTGAAGCCTCATTTAGTATCAGATCAATATTACTTTGGAAATGTTGTGTAAAACGCATTCCATTTTCCATCCTCTGATAGGCCTTTTGGGACCGGTCAACAAAGTAGTGAACACATCTATAAAATGTCTCTTGCAATAACCCTATGATCGAGAGTTTTCACACACCCTTGAGGACCCTATTTATGCACTCCACTATATTAGTGTTCATATGGCCATATCTTCTACCACCATCATATGCTAATGACCATTATTCCTTCAAAATCTGCATCATATATTCATTCACATCTTCATTAGCAGTTTGGATCTCTTCAGGGCATCGATCAAACCTTTCTTGTTGAGGCTCATATGATAAAACCCTAAGAGAATAATGTATTAAAATGGAGAATAAATTTTATTTAAAAAAATAAGTTTAGAAAAACATACCCAACTTGAGGATTTCCTTCTTTATGGAATCATCTCTGAAATTCTTATGAACATTAATTGCAATATGTATAATTCAATAACGATGATAAGCATTCGTCTCAGTCCATGAAACCTCATCAATAACCACATAATCTATTATCGCTCGATGGTGATAATATATCAGACACCCACCATGGTTTTGTGCAACATGAACACGTACACATGCCAAAAACCAGCTCCAACATTCAAAATTATCCTTTTCAACAATAGAAAAAGAAAGTGGCAGAGGAGCACCATTACCATCATGTGTGGAATCAATGAGTAGAACACCTGTATACTTATCATATAGGAAAGTTACATTGACATGAATAAATTGTTTACAATAGGGAAAGGCAGAAATGTATGGCCAGAATGCTCAAAAAACCCTATTTAAATTCACCTTTGTTCGATCAACTTGGTGATTTGGGGATACATACTCAATAGTGTATAACTAATAAACAATATGATTATTGAGAGACAAAAATTCCATAAGTTGTGAAAAAATATCATAAGATTCATCCCAATCACCATATACTTTTACAATTGCCTTCTGTTTTGAATTACTTGCTTTGGTATATGATATCTTATAGTTATATAACTATGGAATTATTTTCTGAACAAGGGAAACGGAAACCTCCTAACATGTTCGTATCATCTCAAAAATAGCATTTCATATAGACTCTGAATCATGGTAAGAGTGATCCTATGACAAGCTTTGATGCACACAAGTGAGTGGACCTTTTAATTTGGTTATCCTCCAAGATGCAAAAAATTTATCAAATATTTTCCTTAATAGAAATTTACATTCTGGCCCATATTTTTCACAATGAATGATATATTTTGTCTTCTTCGACTCATCAACCACAAATGTGAAATGTCGCTCAATGTGGTATTACTTCATCACATTTTTCATGGACAATTTACTTTCAAACTTTTGCTCAACATAGATGGAATTATCATTTGATGCAGACCTATTCCCTATAATGCTAGAGAATTCAGAAGGTGATTTAATGACATCCCAATCAAAATGTTTTTCATGAGACATTCCTTTAACTAAGGAACTCAATACTGAAGTATGATTACTACTAACCAGTGGATGTAATGGATGTCTGTCTCTCAAAGGAACCTCAGAAGGTTCATTGCCAACATCACCCTCACCCACATCTCTCAAAGGAACCTTAGAAGGTTCATTCCCAACATCACCCTCACCCACATCATCTCCTGATGGCTCCCCAGATTCTTCTTCTCGGATAAACTTTAATTCAGTATATCAGCACACAAAGGGATGTCATCTACATTTTATTCAAAATTTTGATCATCTTATTCAATATTTTCTTCTATTACTGGAGTCATATGAGAAGGAGGCAATGAAAAAGACTAATGTGAAGGGCCAACTTCTATAGAAATCACAAAACATATTTATTTAGTAGTCAGTTGCACCACATCTATATCATAAATCACCACATACAACTCCATCAAACCATTATCACGCTGTTGTCTAAATAAGGAAGATGCATCCATCCAATCATCATCATCGACCAAAGGGTACTTGGTGTGCCAAAAATGTTCAGGATGTTGTAGATGTTGATATGTGATTGAAGAAATGGATTGATCGAACCTCAATTTTAACTGATTATAAATATTATTGCGAACTACATCCAATTTCATACAACCATGAAGATTTACCACTCTGACAGGTGGCACACTATAGTTAAATCCCTGCTCTGTATGAATGGTCACACCGTTGAAATATATTTGCGTAGACATTATTACCTATAAAAAAATTAATAAAATATTATATACTACATCAATATTTTACATTATTTAATATAACATTATATATTTTAATTACTTATGAATAAATAATCATGACTTGATCTTGAGACTTATGATTAGTTTATCATTATTTGATAAACTAACCAAAACCTATGGGTAGACTCATGGAGTCTTTATTATCAAAATTTCAGCAACCATTAGTCTTCTTTCAAATATAAATGCCTCATGTCGAATGCTTGTTCTCAAACGCCTCTTCGGGGATACCTCTCTGGGGACGCCTCTTTGGGGATGCCTCTTGTTGATTGCCTTTTAATTACAAATTTACTCACATGCATGTGAGGGGGTCTAGGGGTATGAAATACATAATTTTTTTTAAGAGGACACACAGGTCCATACATACTTAGTCAGAGATGACTCACAAGTCATCAATACAAAAAAATAAATGCAATTATTACAAATTAAATCACCACATTCACAAAACAAGACATACAATTTCAATTATGCATCAGTTGGTCATCTCAAGATTAGTCATCACACAACTTACCATGTTTTTGGGTATACTTATTATATCTATTACTAGATGAAATAAATATTAAATATATATATCTCTTTTATATTTAATAAATTTAATTATAAATAATATAATTTAAAAAATTTATGTTTACAAAACTGTTTTTATACCATTAACAAAAACTATTTTCCATATATTTTTTAATAAATTTAAATATGATACATATAACTAATATATTATTCAAAAATTATATTACTAGTGTATAAAATATTATAATTTAAATTAATATTACTTTCAAAATAAATTTTTTTATAACATATCTAATTTTAATAAACATTCAATATGAATTCATACTATATTTAAGACATGACATAATTAGTTTTCCTAAACATTCAATATGAATTCATACAACAAACACATTATTCATAAATTAAATCATACAAAAGACACTAATTTACACATCAATACATATGAAATAAATAAACCATACACATAAACACTAGTTTCTACATATCAAAAATCAAATAAATAAATCATACAAATGAAATAAATAAACACAATTAAACAATTGAAAATTTAAATAGAAATTTTACCTTATTAAAAGCAACAAATATTTGTTGAGAAAGAAATTCTGCAGGGCTTCACAGCAAAATCCAGTAGAGAAGAATAAATTGGGGGGGAGACCCCCTTTTATATATTTTCTTAGCTGGATGCATGAACGGGGTTCAGGAATCCTTCATCCCATCTTTGAAGGATGCGTGAGCCCCATTCAAGCATCTTGTGTCACGCTGAAGATGCGTGAAATGGGTTCACACATCCTTTGAAGATAGGAGGAAGGATACGTGAACCCTATTCATGCATCTCTCCATGTCGAAGATGTGTGAGTGGGGTTCATGCATTTGGAGACCCGTCTTTAAAAAAATCCAAACTCTATCCCTTTTTGATAATTTTTTCAAAACCCATAAATAAATAAAAACCGGATCGGGGGGAGCGTTAGAGGTGGGAAGCACAATAGATTGGGAGGGGGTAGATGCAGGAGGAGGGAAGGGGTGTAGATGATTGAGGAGGAGGATGGATTGACGAGGGAGGAGGTAGAGGTGTGGTAGTGTGGCATAGCACGATGTAGGGGTAGGTGGTCCAACGAGGGAGGAGAGAGGGGGTGTTACGGCGGTGGGGGAGGGGTGCTTAGTTAGGAAGAGGGGGGAGGGTGGAGGGGGTAGGGGGATTAGGAATGAGAGTAAAAAATCCTAGGTTCAACACCGATAGATGAATAATGGTCTCCTAAATATACCCTCTTCAAAAGCCCAAATTTATACTAGTGTACCTTAATTATGAAATAAGATGAGATTTTGGGTGTGATGCCTACGATTAACTATGCTAAGAATTTTGGATGGGGTAATTTGTGGACTGAAAGTGATTCTACCCTAATGGTCAATCTTCTCAAAAATATATCACAATGAGTTCCTTGGAAGGTCTTTAATGAATGGACGAAGTGCTTGGCTTACATGGGAAAAGTAATTTTGAGGCTACTCACATTTATAAGGAGGTGGATATAGTGGTGGATTCCCTTTACAAGTGTGATGTTGGGGATAAAAATTCCTTATGGTCCTTTTTTATTGATTTTTATTTTATTCATTTACATTTTTTGAATGTAAAGGGTGAAATGTACACTAGATTGTAGTCCTCCTTATTCAAAATCTTTATTTTTATTTATATAACTTTGTTTGGGAGTCTATTTTTAACCCATTTTCTGAACCATCATGGATTATATAATATTATATAAAATAAAAGGCATCTGAGGAGATGAATATTACAAAGCATCCCCCACCCCACCCCTACCCCTATCTCAGTTACCACCACCCTCCATGCCTTCTCTCCCTTCAATAATATTATTCTTCCTTCAATTTATTAATACTCCATTAATTTATAGTATGTAAATGGAAGGGGTTTCATGCATATTTCTTTATCACAATTACCCACCTGAAATTGTGGGTTAATTTATATATTGGGACTGTGATGCGTTGCCAGCCAAAACTTAATAGTTCAACATTTACCTAGCCTCCCTAAAATAACCTCATTTAAAGTTTCCCACATGCAAGCCCCAGCTAATCCCAAATTCATCTTCTCTCTCCATTACATTATTTTCTTTTCCACCGATAATCTTTGCTCTAATAATTTTTTTCAAATTATATAGGAATTTAAATCTATCACCACCAATGTAATGGTTACATCGATAATAATAATTCTAGACTCATATATGATACATTATTTTGAATTTAATTTTTTCATATACCAGCACATATTTTCATTAGAAATTTACAATAATTTTTTTAGAACTATTACGGGTTATTTTTTCATACAAATAAAATACATTAAAAAATAAAATATAGATTTTTTTTAGAAAATTAACATGTTTACGTGTTTATATATATATATATATATATATATTCAAATATATACATACATACATATAGACACATATATATATTTTAATAATTACATAGATATGTATATTACAATAATCATTTACAAATATACATATCTATAAGTACATGAAACTACATGTATGTACAGGCATGCACCCATGAAAATATAAAATTATTTACATGTGTATAAAAAATAAACATATACACGCTTACATACATATATTACATTAACATATGTATATATACATATATATATATATAATTATACTTAAAAATATATTTTTTGTATAAAATTTAGAATGTATTTTTTTGTATACACATTAAATAGTTATTACAATTTTTTATACCAACATATCAATAAATATATCTAAAACACACTGATCATGTGCGTGCACACACACATATATAAATCAATGAATATGTGTATATATATATAATGTATTCTTATATAATTACACACACAATAAATATAAATATAAATATATATATATATATATATATATATATATAATAAGTTATATATATATAGTGTATACAACAAATACAATTTAAAATACACATATAATTATTTATATATGTATATACTTATAAATATGTATAATTTTAAATAATAACACACATATATTTATATGTATGCATTTTTATATCTATGTGTATATATGTGCATGTAGTAATTTTTAGATGCATGTATTACATGTATTAAAATATCCATATAAATACTTATATTTCTATATACCTATAAAATTTATTGATTAAACACATATGTAATAACAAATGAATATATATATATACACAAAAACACATAAAAACACATGTATACATCCATACATACAAATTAATATAGCCATATTCATACATAGTTAAAAACATACCATTAAGTATAATTACATACATACATACATATACATATCTATATTAATATAATCACATGCATACATGCGTACATATAATGTGGTATATACAAATATATCAATTTAATTATTTACATGCATACAAATGTATTAAAATAATTATTTAAAACTGTACATATACTTAAAAAAACAAGTACTTGCATGAATTAACACACACACACACACACACACACACATATATATATATAACTATATGAAAATATCCAATAGGTAATCTCCCATGGAAGATTAATCCTACAAATCATCATTGGTAAATCTCACAGGGGAGATTTTTTCATGACCCGCCCCCTAGGGCCCAGGTCGTGATTACCCCAAGCTCGCCTCCCGAAGGGCAGGGGCTGGCAAATAGCACCAAAGGCATTATCCATCAAGTGTGAGTCATTAACCGAGTACCTGTACACATGCACACTCACAACCCATAACCACAATGTGAAAAAAGTAAAACCCAAATGTCACTAAGACAACCACTAAGTGTAAAATAGTAAAAGCTAAAGGTAAAAGGGGCCAGAATACACGTCCAACAAAGACAAGATTTAAATAAGAAAGTACAAAGGTATCTTTAAATCCTTCTGTAGAAAACCCAACCTGAAGGGTTGGTGTAGAGTAACTATCAGAAGTCGTAGGAGTAAACCTCACCTATCTAATCTCATTGGGCACCTGCTGGTCCTGGACCACCAAGGTCTCCGTCAAAGCATCAATGATCTACACAAGACATGACATGTGCGGGAGAAGCCCTTGCAGGGGTGAGTAACACAATACTCAGTAAGGACACCAAACCACAAAGATTGTCTATAAAAAAAAGTACCCATGAAGCAAATGATATCTCACACAGGTATAACCTAAATCATAGAAAGCAAGATTATTAGTCATAAAGCTGAATCATCTTGTACCGTAGAGGGACTCATCCCTGATGAGTCGCTGGGGTCTGCTCATCTTTCGGGCCACTGAGTTCCACTCGGCTACCGCTCATTTTTCGGGCCATTGAGGTCTGCTCGGCTACTACTCTTCGGTCAGGCCACTGAGGTCTGCTCGGCTACTCGTTTGTTGGGCCACTGAGGTATGCACGACTACTCTTCTGATAGGCCACTAAGGTTCACTCGTCTACTTTTCTGCCAACTGTAGTATTTCCACTCATAGCATGCTTGTTTCCAAGATAATATACTCCTTAATCCATCCGTCATATCTCAATCTCCACGAAAACTCACTCGGACTATGTTAAAAGGACTGCCTTTTCAAAAGGATCTGGACACCACGAACGACTCTTCAATCAGACGCATGATTTACTAGTTATAACCGTTTAGTATAAAAAAGGCCGGTTGGGTCTGAGTCCTGGTCCGGTCTGGTCAGACCAACCAAACCCAACCCGACCCAGGGTCCACTGACCCGACCCGAATCTGAACCAGTCTGCTGGGCCTATAACGACCCAAAATTTTGAATAATTTTTGTTTCCTAAATTTGTGTGTTTTTTTATACTCAACAAAACTATATACTTTAATTAATGAAGTTATTATAATTAAATGAAATCTTTGAGTTTCAAATGTTATATGACCATTGGTCAATATGACTGTTGGAAACTAAACTCTTAACGTTACAATTATTTTTTATAAATAAAAGTGATCTTGGGTAATTAATACAGAAAGAAGAGTCGATGGCCTCGTCCAGTAGACTCGAGCTGTACGATGTCCATCTGTTGGAGTTTGGAAAGGAGGTAGCATCTCTGGGCTTTTCTCTGGACCAAGCCCAAGTTGAGCTTCAACATGTGAATCTTGAACGGAATCGCCTAAGGGAGAAGTTTAAGCTGATTGAAATCACCACTCAAGCAATGGTGTCTGAGCCACCCCAAGATTCTATCACCATAGCACACCTCACACTTAGGTCCTATGCATGTGTTATAAGGGGCTATGTAATGAGGCCTAAGATAATTTTTGTAATCCCTTCATATAAATAAAATTTTTATTTCTTATTATGGTAAAATTTTTGATTTTCAAATGTCCGGATAAATATAGGATGAATATTATTGATGAATTTTGTAAAAAGGGTATTTTAAAATATTCATGTGAACTTTAAATAATTAATAAAGTGAAATGATTATCAAAAAATGGTCTTCTACAGTTGTGATCATTAATAAATTTAGAGTCTAATAAGATCAACTTGATTTTTAGTAAATAGTAATGTATGAATAGTAACATATCCTTATGAATAGTAAATCAGCCAAAAAAATAGAAACTTCACCCATGAATGTATAAATACAATTTTGACATCTTAAAAGTGAAAAAAGATCATAGTATAAGTTTTGTTATTTTTTTATGTCATAAATACCTTATTTACAATTTTATAATTAATTTAATAATTTAAAATGGAAATGTATTTTCATAAAATATAATCATAAATTGTTACTTTATTTTCTTATGGTTATACGATAATTTTATGGGACCTTGATTACTTTATCAAGGTATTACAAAATAAGATATAGTTTTAGAGTTGTTTTTTGAATAAAAAATAATTTTATTTAAAAATTAAATTAAAAATATTTAGAAATTTATTTTCATAAAATGGAGTTCATTTTTAAATTCAGAGCATCGATATTTGGTTAGGTTAAATTTATTATATTTTAATAAAATGTTTTTTTTCGGTGAATAGTGAAAATACAGTTTTGAGTTTCGGGTGTTTAATGACATCAATAATGATATAATAATGATGTAATAATTATTTAATCATTCTTATTGACTTTTTAATATTGATATATTCAATGATTTGTCCTAATTAGCCAATACCATGGTCAAATACCATGGTCAAGCCCATGGTTTTGCAAATACCACTAATGATGTGTCCGTTAGAAATTAATTAAATATTTCGTCACTTTTCCTATAAATACCAAGACATTACCTCATTAATTTCATTCCAAAATCCTCCTCAACGAAGTTCTACTCTTTTTACCTCCCAAGGAGTGCTCCCAAGGTTCCCTCAATCCCCCCAAGGTCCCAACCTTCAAGCATTCAAACTTACTCTTCAAGGTAAGGGAACCTTTCACTCTCCTCTTTTAAGTCATGAATTTCTTTAGGTTATGTATTCTAGTTTCCATATTATTATGTTGTGGTATGTTCTTATATATTCTTATTACTATCCATTTCATGTCCAAATGTTGATATACCCTTTATTCTCTCATCATTTTATTTTCTGAATTTTTAAGTGACGTTGTTAGGCTCCCGAATTTTTGTAAAAGAAATCACATTTTCTATTTTATTTCAAGTTTCCTTTTCATGTGGTGTGTCATTACACACCATGATATTATTTATTTTTATTCTATACTCATACTGTAAATGATTCATTTATTTTTGGGGGACCCTTGTCCCCTCTCTTTTTATTATTTTCTAAAACCATGTTATATAGCTGTTTTGCTGCAGAAACATTGTCTCAAAATATATCTATCTTTTTCTCAACAAATTCTCTTATTTTATTTATATGAATACCCAAATATATTTTCATTTCTAGAGGTATTCATAAAGACATAAAATTTATCAATTTGATTCTATAATCAACATACATGAAACCCTATTTCCTTTTCCAAGGGTTATAAAATACATAACGATCATGTTTCTAAGCACTTTTAAACCATCACGATTTTGAAGTGAAACCCATTACTTTTAATCTCTATGGGTTATTTATGAAATGTTTGATTATGTTATATATGGATCACATGAATATTAAGACATATTAAGGGTGCGCCCTGGTATTGCTCCAATGCATTGGGTAAAGAATTTAATCTCTAGAGATGACAAGTTTCACGATACCTTGGTGAATAACCTTGGTAAATTTTATGACACCTTAGGGTTGAACCTTGGTGATCTGTTCATGAATGTATAAATTAAATGTTGTAGCCACATATTCATGTTATGGTTAAAGTTCATTTCATTATGAAATTCCTCTACTTTCATTTCTCATGTCTTTATGTTTTTCATCAACTTCTTATTGATATCACAAGTAAACTGATTCCCTTACTTTCCTTACTGGGCTTTCTGCTCACCTTTTCCTTTGATGTACGTCTCCAGGTTATGAGATGCAGTATTTTTACATAGGATAAACTTTTCAAGAGGATTTTCAAGGAGATTTAAAATAGTGTTTTATGTTTTCATTTATTTTTTTCCTGATTTCCAAGACACTAGACATTAAAGGTCCTCTGTCTGTAAAATGTAATGAAAAGTTATGTTAAAAAGGAGGGATGGTATAGTTGGTATCAAAGGATAGTTTAATTATTTATGAAAATTAGGCTATGAAAACATTAGGAATAACCTTATAGAAAATTTTAAATATAGGAAAACTTCCTGGTATTTTGGTGAGTATTGAGTAAGAGGTTCATTAAGAAAATACATCCATATATGGATACGAGTGGGTAGAGGCAGCTCTAACACAGATGTACCTAGGAGTGAAAACTCTAACAAGAAGTTTCGGGCTTGACCTAGGGTGTCCTGGTACAAAACAATGGGTCTTGTTGCACTCTTGGTTACGATACTTTTGGGGGATATGTTTGGTTAATCATAAGATTTTTATGAATCATTATGAAGGATTTAAAGAGAAATATAATTGTTTAAAACATGAAGTTGTAAGACATAAAATCCTTTATAGTTAAAAGACTCAAAACTGAAATAATCTTCTCCCTAAGGTTTTATTATTTTAGAAAATGGAGAAAAATATGAGGAACCGTGCAAATGATGACTGCAATGAACCATGCAATGACGACCCTCCGGTGGAAGCTGGAATAGAAACTTTAATGAGAATGATGAACCAACAGACTCAAGTTATTGAAAATAACATTAATCATGCTGAGAGACCGATCCACCACGAAGGGAAAAAATTTCTGATGAATCCTTTATGTTTCAATGACCACCAACCTTTAGTGGATCTACTGACCCACTGATTTATAAATAGTGGATCAGCTCTATTGAGAAGATATTTTTTGTGCTCCACTATTCTGAATAAGAGAAGGTTACCTTGGCAGTTTATCAGTTAGAGGGAGAAGCTGATCAGTGGTGGGAACTGATTGAAAAAACAAGTCCAATAGTGGAAGTTAAAGATATGGAGTGGGAAGAGTTAAGAAGGATATTCTTCAACAAGTATTTCCCTCAATCGATGAGAACAAGAATGGAGAAGAAGTTCTAAAGATGAAGTAAAAGGAGAATGAATCAGTGGGAAGCTACAAGATGAAATTCACAGGGCTTTCACATTACACCTCTAGCTTTGTCATGTATTCAAATGGTAAGGTTGATAGATTCTTCGGTGGACTAAGACATCATCTTTGAAAGAATCTAGCCAACCAAGATTATGATAGCTATGAGGAGATCATGTGAAGTGCGATGAAAGTCGAACAAGAGTTTGGTGAGATGAAATGGTCTCATAAATCCAATAACAAGAAAAGATTGATGTTTCTAAGCTTAGGGAGGAGCTTCGATCAGGGAAGAGGAGTCAAGAAAGTACAACATCCCACATGTAATAAATGTGGTAAGAAGCATTCAGGGAACTACCTGCTTGGGATTGGGAAGTGCTAAAAGTGTGGTAGAGATGGCCACATTGTGTAGAATTTTCATGGTGAGGTGAAGCCACAACTTTACAACATTAATGAAAAGGGGAAGATAGTGAATTCCCTACCTGATGTCCAATGCTATAAGTGTGGAAAACTTGGGCACTTTTCCAATCACTATCCAAATCCAAGGGAAGTAGAGGGAAATCAACATTAGCCACAACAATGGCCAAGGGAACAAGTTCATACTTTTGAAATCACTATAGCTGAATTTGAAGCACCAAATGATGTAGTGTCAGGTACTCTTGTAGTTCTCTCAAATATATCAAGTACTTTGTTTGATTCTGGTTCTATTCCTTCCTTTATTTCCTCCATGTTTGCAAAGAATTTAGAATCATCCCACAATTTTCTAAAAGTAGAGTTATCAATCAAGATTCTTGGTGGGATTATCCTAGAATATTCAGTGTTTAGAAACTCTAGTATTTACTTTAGTGAGAACAATATTATCGAAAATCTAGTTTTCATTCCCATACTGGAATTCGACATTATACTAGGGATAGACTGTCTCTCAATGTATAATGGTAATATCAAATGTAGAAGCAAGGAAATCTTAGTAGTTTTGAATGGAAAACCTACAGTTATCTTCCAAGGAGATATATCTCAACATGATCATTGTCTATAAGAACCTCCTATGTCCTTCTTTATGGAGTTGATCAGTGAAGAAGAAGAAGGAAATTAGAGTTTGAGGATAGAAAATGTCCCCATCATCCAGGAATATGTTGATTTATTTCTTGAGGAGTTACCCAGACCTCCCCTAGAAAGATATGTTGAGTTCTCCATTGAACTCATACCTGGATCCCATCCGATATCAAAGACCCTGTATAGGATGGAAAATGTGGAGCTGGAGGAGTTAATGAAACAAACCCAAGATCTTTTGGAGAAGGGTTTTATCTGATCGAGTGTGTCTCCTTGGGGAGAACCTGTTCTCTTTGTGAAGAAGAAGGATGTATCAGTATGGCAATTCATCGATTATAGAGAACTAAATGGGATCGTTGTTAAGAAAAAATAACCTCTTCCTTGAATTGATTACTTATTTGACCAACTTAGTGGGGCTCAATTATTCTCTAAGATTGATCTTTGATATGGTTATCATCAATTGAAGGTGAAGAAAGAATATATTACAAAAACTTCCTTCCGATCAAGATATGGGAATAATGAGTTTGTTGTTATGCCCTTCAGACTGACTAATGCACATTCTATTTTTATGGATTTGATGAATGAGTCTTTAAGTACTACCTTGATAACATTGTGGTAGTTTTTATTGATGACATTCTAAAATATTCCAAAAGTTGAGAGGATCATGAGGATTATATAAGGGATATTTTATAAACTCTACAGAAGGAGAGGCTTTTTGGGAAGTTCATAAAATGTGAATTTTGGTTACAGGAAGTTGCTTTATTGGGGAACATTGTTACCAATGAAGGAATCATAGTTGACCCTGCAAAGAAAAAAGTTGTAGATGAGTGGCGTCAACCTAAAAAAATTACTAAGATTAGTAGTTTCCATGGATTAGTGGGATATTATAGGAGGTTTGTGAAAAAAAATTCATGACTTTCTAATCCATTAACTATGTTAACTCGAAAAGTGTTCAAGTTCATCTGGACAATGGAGTGTGAGGAAAGTTTCTAAGATCTGAAGAAGATATTGGTTACTACACCCGTGTTAACTCTTCCCTCAAGTGAAGAAGGATTAATCATTTTTATAAATGCATCCCTGAAAGGGCTTGGGTGTGTCCTCATGAAAAATGACAAGGTCATTGCTTATGCATCTCGACAGTTGAGGACTCATTAGCAGAACTATCCTACGCATAGTCTGGATCTGGCTACAGTCATTTTTTCTCTAAATATATGTAGGCACTATCTTTATGGAGAGAAATGTGATATATACACAGACCATCAATGTTTGAAGTATATTTTCACACAAAAATAATTGAACATGAGACAAAGGAGATAGTTAAAACTTCTTAAAGACTACGATTGTTCAATTCATTATCATCCCGAAAGAGAAAACAAAGTCGATGATGCATTAAGAAGGAAATACCCAGTTGTTCTTTCCATGGTGAGGATTAAAAGAGATCCTTTGATCAATGAAATATTAAATATGGACATGGGAATTATAAGGGAAGGGACATCATCAACCCTATCCCAAATGATTTCTCAACTGTCACTACTAGAGATGATCAAGAAAGCTCAGAAAGAAGATCCTTTGTTACAGATGAAGTTTGAGGCTGTGAAGGATGAAAAGTTTCCTGAGTTCAATTTTGATCAAGAAGGTGTACTGAAATTTCGTACAAGACTATATGTACCATATATTCTAGAAATAAAGAAGGAGCTGATGGATGAAGCTCATAACTCTACTTTCTCTATACATCCTAGAAGCACAAAAATTTATAGAGACCTTCGTGATTATTATTGGTGGGATAATATGAAAAGAGAGATTGTTGACTACACTTCAAGGTGTCTGGTATGTCATCATGTGAAGGCAGAGCAACCACTTCCTAAAGGGGTATTGCAACTACTACCCATACCAGCATGGAAGTGGGACAATATCACTATGGAATTCGTCTCTGGTCTCTCGAGAACTTTCAAAGGGGACAATGTGATATGGGTTATTGTGGACCATCTCACCAATACTTCCCATTTTATCTCTATCCAGGAAGATTTCTCTCTTGATCAACTTGCCATGATTTACTTGAAGAAAGTGGTAAGGCTGCATGGAGTTCCACTTTCTACTATTTCTGATCGTGATTCAAGGTTCACATCAAAATTCTAGAGAAGTCTTAAACATGATCTGAGTACCAAATTGAATTTCAGTATAGCCTATCACCCCCAAACTGATGGCTAACCTAAAATTACTATTCAAACACTCGAGGACATTCTGATAACATGCTCAATGGAATTTAAGGGAGGATGGGATCAACATCTCCCTTTAGTTGAGTTCTCTTACAACAATAGCTTCCACTCGGGAATTCAAATGGCACCATATGAATCTCTATATGGTAAGCGATGTAGAACTCATACTTGTTGACATGAATCTAGTGAGAGAAAGCTTCTTAGGCATGATATTGTGCAAGATATTATATAAAAAGTCCAGGCCATCCAATAACAAAATAAAGTTTCTCAATGTCGGCAAAAGATTTATGCCAACAACCATCGAAGGGACTTAGAATTTGATGTCGGTGACAAAGTATTTCTTCGAATTTCACCTTGGAATAAATTAATGAGGTTTGGGAAGAAAGTGAATCTCAACCCTAGGTACATTGGCCCCTATTAAATCCTTGATCGTGTAGGAGAAGTGGCCTATCAGCTTTCACTTCTTCCAAATCTAGCACAAGTTCATGGTGTCTTCCATGTATCCTTCTTGAAGAAGTACATACCTGACCCATCACATGTACTAAATCTAGAGGTGGTACAACTGGAACATGACCTCTCTTATGAGGAGCATCCGATGAAGATCTTGGATCGTAGAGACAAGGTTCAATACAACAAGACTACCCACCTTGTTAAGGTGTTGTGGAGGAACCACAAATGCGAAGAATCCATGTGGGAACCATAGGAGTATATGAGGAAGAAGTACTCATACCTTTTCTCTTCTTAGGGTAAGAGTTAAAATTTTGGGGATGAAATTTGTTAAGGGGGGAAGAATGTAATGAACAAAACTTTTAAATAATTTTTGTTTCCAATTTTTTTTTTATACTCAAAAAAACTATATCCTTTAATTAATGAAGTGATTATAATTAAACGAGATTGTTGGGCTTCGACTGCAATATGAGAACTGTTCAATATGACCATTGGAAACTAAAATCTTAACATTACAATTATTTTTTATAAATACAAGTGATCTTGGTTAATTAATACAAAAAGAAGATTCGATGGCCTCATCTAGTAGACTCGGGCCAAACGAAGCCCATCTGTCAGAGCTTGGGAAGGAGGTAGCATCTCTGGGATTTTCTCTGGACCAAGCCTAAGCAGAGCCTCAACATGTGAAGCTTGAATGGAATCACCTAAGGGAGAAGTTCAAGCTGATTTAAATCACCACTCGGGAAATGTTGTTTAAGCCACCCCAAGATTCAATCAACATAGCACAACTTACACTTAGGTCCTATGTAGGTGTTATAAGGGGCTATATAACAGGTCCTTAGATACTTTTTGTAATCCCTTGGTATAAATAAAATTGTAATTTCTTATTATGGTAAAAAAAATTATTTTCAAATGTCCGGATAAATATAGGATGAATATTATTGATGAATTTTGTAAATAGAGTATTATAAAATATTCATGTAAACTTTAAATAATTAATAATGTGAAATAGTTTTCAAAAAATGGTTTTTAATAGTTGTGATCAGTAAGAAATTTAGAGTCTAATATGATAAGCTTGATTTTTAGTAAATAGTAAATTATAAATAGTAACATATCCTTATGAATAGTAATTAATAGTAAATTGGACACAAAATAGAATCTCCACCCATGAATTTATAAATACAATTTAGATATCTTAAAAGTGAAAAACTGTCATAGTATAAGTTTTGTTATTTTTGTATGTCATAAATACTTAATTTAAAATTTTATAATTAATTTAATAAATTAAAATGGAAATGTATTTTCATAAAATATAATCATAAATTGTTACTTTATTATCTTATGGTTATACGATAATTTTATGGGACCTTGATTACTTTTTCAAGTTATTACAAAATAAGTTATAGTTTTAGAGTTGTTTTTTTAATAAATAATGATTTTATTTAAAAATTAAATTAAAATTATTTAAAAAAAAATATTTTCATAAAATGGAGTTAATTTTTTAATTCAGAGAATCGATATTAGGTTAGGTTGAATTTATGAGATTTTTATAAAATGTTTTGTTTTTTGGTGAATAGTGAAAATACAGTTATGAGTTTCGGGTGTTTAATGACATCAATAGTGATGTAATAATGATGTAATAATTATGTAATAATTATGTAACAATTATGTAATAATTCTATTGGACTTTTGAATATTAATATATTCTATGAGGTGTCCCAAGTGTCCAATGCCATGGGAAAATACCATGGCCAAGCCCATGGTTTTGCAAATACCACGAATGAGGTCTTCCTTGAAAATTAATTAAATAGTCCCTCACTTTTCCTATAAATACCCAGCCATTTCCTCATTAATTTCATTCCAAAATCCTCTTAAATTAATTTATAGTCTTTTTACCACCCATGGAGTCCTCTTAAGGTGCTCTCAAGCCCCCCAAGGTCCCAACCTTCATGCTTTTGAAGTTACTCTTCAAGGTAAGGGAACCTTTCACCGTCCTCTTTAAAGTTTTGACATCCTTCATGTTATGTCTTCTAATTTCCATATTATTATGATTGTTTATGTTCTTATATATTCTTATTACTTTCCATTTCATTTCCAAATGTTGATAGACCCTTTCTTTTCTTTTCAATTTGTTTTCTGGATTTTTAAGTGACGATGTTAGGCTGCCGAATTTTCATAAAAGAAATCACATTTTCTCTTTTCTTTAAAGTTTCCTTTTCATGTGGTGTGTCATTCCACACCATGATATTATTTCATTTTATTCTGTAACTCTACTGTAAATGAATCATTTATTGATGTGATACCCTTTTCCCCATTTTATTTATTGTTTTCTAAAACCATGTTATATAGTCATTATGCTGTAGAAACTTTATCTCAAAATATATATCTCTTTTTCTCAAGAAATTCTCTTGTTTTATTTATCTGAATTCCCAAATATATTTTTCTTTCTAGAGGTATTTATCAAGACATAAAATTTATCTATTTTATTCTTGAATCAAAATACATGAAACCCTCTTTCCTTTTCCAATGGTTATAAAATAAATAACGATCATGTTTCTAAGAACTTTTAAAACATCACGATTTTGAAGTGAAACCCATTACTTTTACTCCCTATGGGTTATTTATGAAATGTTTGATTATGATCTATGTGTCTCACATGAATATAAATACATATTAAGGGTGCACCCTGATAGCACTCCAATTCATTGGGTAAAGAATTTAATCTCAAGAGATGATAAGTTTCACGATACCTTGGGGAATAACCTAGGTAATTTTTATGAAACCTTGGGTTGAAACATGGTGATATGTTCATGAATGTCTAAATTAAATGTTGTAGCCACATATTCATGTTATGGTTAAAGTTATTTTCATTATTAAAATTCCTCTACTTCCATTTCTCATGTCTTTATGTTTTTCATCAAGTTATTATTGATATCACAAGTAAACTGATTCCCTTACCATCCTTACTGGGCTTTCAGCTCACCCTTTCCTTTAATGTATATCTCTAGGTTATGAGATTTAGTATTTGTACATATGATGAAATTTTCAAGAGGCTTTTCAAGGGGATTTAAAAGAGTGTTTTATGTTTTCATGTATTTTGTTCCTGATTTCGAAGACACAAAACTTTAAAGGTCCCCTGTTTTTAAAATCTAGTGAAAAGTTATGTTAAAAGGATGGATTCTATAGGGCCTGACCCAGCCCGGATGGGCTGAAAGTTTGGCTCATTTGGGTGGATAGACCCACTGGGTGGTCTGACCTGACTTGGTCGTGTCCCATCCACGCCAGTTGTCATGGATCACCGCCATTGTCCAGCTAGACCATGGCATCTTGCCACGCGACGTGGCGCGGTCTCCATGTCTGTGTGTGCCACCACTGCCGACCATTACTGGTGACCCATTCCACTACCCATATCCAATTTCTTGGTGTGCTGTCTGCAAACGTTGGCGGTCTCTTTCACAGGCCACCAGGTCCGCTCTAGTGATCCGTTTTCTGATCCGCGAGCACATTTCAGATCCCCAGATTGTCGTAATCCCTGTTATGGCCTCAAAATTGTCTTGCCGTCAACCCAGGGGTTTGATAATGAAGAACAAAATAACACCCACAATATAGGGATTTGGGCCTTGTTTGTGTTGTCATGATTCCTCTGTGTTAGAATAAAAGAGAGAAGATTAACACTAAGTTTCTATCACTTCGAGCCCGTGAAAAACAATTCCACCCCATAAGAACAAAGGAACCACGGATCAACCTGTTAGTGTGATGATCCACATATGTTGTTTTATAAAGAAAGAATGAGAAAAAAATTCACAAAGAAGACCCCCTACCTCAAGGTTGAATTTTTCATTGGTGAAGAACGCACTGTTTTTGTTCTTCATTCCTTGATTTGTAGCTTGTCGTTGTTGTTGACGATCCTTTGAAGGATGGAAGAACAGAGGGAGTATGGTGCTCATCACTGCGGGTGATTCATCAATCGTCTCTTCCCAACACAAAATCTCTAAGTTCAGAGAAACTTTATTGTTCCCCCCTTCTCATATTCGATTAACCCATTAAATGAAAAAAACACATTTCAAAGTTTCTATTATGCTACAACAAAATTCAAAATTCAAATAAAATAAACTAAAAGTTTTTTTCAATTTCCTTTAGAAAATTCCTCTATTAAATTTTCTTAAAAGTCTGAAAATTAACATTTTCCCTCAACTCGTACTGGTCGATGTTAAGTCCATTTTTAGGTAAATTCATCATTTTAGATGCAACAGTGCTATAATATTTTTAATATGAGTATCTGTTTAGATGTTTCCAAAACAGTTCACATGTGCTATTTTAAATAAACTTAAAAAAAGTTCAAGCACTTATTTTGGGCCCATTGGGGCTCTAAATAAAGTGTCCTCTGAGCTCCTGGTCTTGAAATAATTATATATAATTTAAAAAAGATTACATGGAATTTTGGGACATTACATTACCCCCACCTTTAGGGATTTACATCATCCTAAGCCAAAACAAGGGCTAAACAAATAAATGGGGGTACTAAGCATGAATCTGAGCCTCAAACTCCCAAGTGCTATCCTGGAGATTCCTGTGATGCCACCGAATGTTCACTAGATAAATAGATCATCCACAAAGGACCCGCTCATATCGATCCTAAATCTATAATGGGAACTCCGCAAACGTGGCCCCATCTTCGATGTCCAATTCTCCCCAGTCAGTGAAATGTGACGGATCATACACGTACCTCCTCAACTATGATATGTGGTAGACAATATACACCTGGTGTATCTATAAGGGGAGATCTATGTGGTATGCCACCTCACCAACACTACTCAGAATCTGAAAAGGGCCGATGAATCTCGAAGATAGCTTGCCGCCCCATCCAAATCTCTGTAATCCCCATTGGGGTGAGACCCAGATGAACACATGGTCTCACTCCTCAAACTCTAAGGGCCTCCATCTCCTGTCAGCATAAGATTAATGTCTACTCTTTGTAGTCCTCATATGCTCCAGGATGACCTGCACCTTCTTGGTGGTATCCCATACCAACTCTGGACTCATGAGTGCTGACTCCACTAAGTTTTTCCAGCATAACAGTGATCTGTGTGGTCATCCATAAAACGCCTTGAATAGTTCCATATCAATTTTGGAGTGCTAGTTGTTGTTGTACACGAAATCCAACATTGTTAGGTGATCCTACCAACTATGACTGAAGTCCAATATAAAAGCACAAAGTATGTCCTCTAAAACCTTGATGGTCCTCTCCGTCTGACCATCTGTCTAAGGGTGGAAAGTTGTTCTCTAGAAGAGATGAATCACAAATGCCTCTTGTAACTCATTCCACACCCAAGATGTAAATAATGTGTCTTGGTCTGAGACTATCCTCGATGGGACCCCACGAAGTCGAACTATCTCCTGCACATAGAGGTGTCCCAATCCCATTATTAAACCCTGCTCCCGGATGGGTAGGAAGTGGGACGACTTATTGAGTTGGTCAAAAATCACCCAAATGGTACCATACCCCCTGGTTGTATGGTCTATACCCCTCCTAAAGTCCATCGAGATACCATCCCACTTCCACTCCAGTACCCCAAGTGGATAAGTCAAACCTCTAGGAACCTGATGCTCCAACTTTACTTGTTGACAAGTGAGGCACTGAGAAACGAACTCTGCCACAAACTTCTTCATCCTCAACTACCAGTATTAACATCAGAGGTCCTGGTACAACTTTTCCACTCCTGGATGTACCGACAAAGGGGAGGTGTGTAACTCCCTCAGAACCTCCTCACATTACGCCACTGACACAACGGTGCATCCTCTGAAAAGTATGATGTTCTCCCTGCCCATTGAATATCCATCAAAATATTTTCCTAAGGATAACTGAGCCTGTCGGGCCTTGAAATCAACTTCCACAAGCTATGCCTCCCTAACTCAGTGTAAGAGTGGGGAGTGATAGCCATTGACTACAGATAAGCTGCTCCATCATCATCCGCGAAGGATATCTACATCATAGAAAACTGCTACGACATCTCACTCAGCAACTGCAAACTGGATCTCCTAATGAGGGCATCTGCTACCACGTTCCCCTTCCTAGTAGTATAGACTATCTCAAATTCAGTCTTAGAGAAACTCTATCCATCTCCACTCTCTCAAGTTCAGGTCCTTCTAGGTGAAGATATAATTGAGACTTTTGTGGTCAGAGTAGATGGTAAACCGCTCACCCATCAAGTAGTGATGCCACATCTTCAAAGAAAAGACCACTACTGCTAGCTCCAGGTTATGGGTTACATAGTTCTTCTAGTTCTACCTTAACTAATGTAAACCATAGATGATCACTACGTACTCCTGCATCAGGACACATACTAGTCTGGTCCCTGATGCATCATAGAAAACCACATACCCAATGCCCTCCTCTTGTAGTCTCAAGATGGGGGCACTTGTCAGTCTCTACCTCAGCTCTTGAAAACTCTTCTAGAACTTCTCCTTCCATGGGTTGGTTTGTACCTTTAGTTTCAAAGCTAATAAGGGTTTCGCGGTAGTACCCAACCAAACCCAAGAAACTATGTACCTCATTCACTCTCTTGGTTGGCTCCCAAGCAAGAACCGCTTCTATCTTTGAGGGATCCACTACAACTCTAGCCTCTGAAATGATGTGTCCTAGGAAGTGGACCTCTCAAATTCAGAACTGAAACTTCAAGAGCTTCCTATAAATCTAGTTCTCTTATAGTGTATCCAAGACTATCTGCATGTGTGTAGCATGATCCTCCTTGAATTCCATGTACACCAAGATGTCATCAATGAATACCATGACAAAACCGATCAAGGTAAGGCTATAATATCCTATTAATGAGTCCCATGAACACTTCTGGAGCATTGGTCACACCAAAAGGAACCACCAAGAACTCATAGTGTTCATATCGATATATGAAGGCTATCTTTGGTACATCCTCACCCTGTACACGGAGCTGATGATGACCTGATCTGAGGTCTATCTTCAAGAACCATCTCGCTCCCTTCAACTGATCAAAGAGGTCATAAATCCTAGTTTTTGAGTACTTTTTCTTCATGGTTACCTGGTTTAGGCACCGAAAGTCCACGCACAACCTCAAACTCCCGTCTTCCTTCTTGGAAAACAAAACTGGGGCTGCCCACGGTGAAATGTTGGGTCTCATGAAGCCCTTATCCTGAAAATCCTCCAGTTGTACCCTCAACTCACGAATCTCCATAGGAGCCATTCGATATGTTGGTGTGGATATTGGTGTCATATCGGGGTAAAAATCCATATAGAAGTCTACATCTTTCTGAGGAGGTAATCCTGGAACATCCTCCCGAAAGATGTATTTATACTCATCCACCACTACAGGAAAGTGAGGACTCTTCTCGTCTGCCACACCGAGGGTGACTCTTTCCAACTGGTGAGTGATTAGACACACCATCCTTCGACAAAGTCCATCTAGTACTGTGAAAGCTCCCTTTTAACTGGTGAAGGAAAACTTGGTCCCATACTCACGGACACACCACACTCTGCATCTAAATTAGTCGATCTGATCATGAATGGTGAATAACCAATCCATACCTAGGATGATGTCATAAGGCCTCGATGCCGCTACTAGGAGATCTCAGCCAAAGCTCTCGCCTCCCAGATCAAGCTCACACTATTATCACCAGTGTGTAATCATTGAATACCCTCTCATAAGAGTCTCTAAAAGTAAGGATTGAGGCAACGACTCCACTATAATATCTGAGCCCCAAACAGGGTTTGTGATAAGGAAAGGGTGATTGGAACTTGTGTATATAAGAAATGAAACTAAGGTAGAGAAGACACAAATCGTACCTCTAATCATATCTAGAGCACCATGGTCATAGGATTCCATTGCCTGTAGATGGTCTCACCCCTGTCCACCGGCTCTCAAAGCCTGTGGTGGACAACCTGGGGGTAGTGGTGGTAACACATCAAACCTCCATCCATCACCTGCTACTCTGCCAACCCCCCTTCCACATTCTATACCATATGGACCACCTCGATCGATCTTCTACCTCTACCTCAACAGTCCCTCAACCATCTTTTGGTCATCAATGCGGCGTGTCGGGCAATCATGAGCCATGTGCCCCTTCCCACCGCATGAGTGGCACACCTTGCACCTATGATGACCCCCTCCTCCCTGGGGGTCTTGTATTGTCGATCCTGCATCCTTGGGTAGTCCCCTAAAATTCCATTCCCGGTTGGGCTCCCGTGTGTAAAACCTTATACCCACAGATAAAGACCCTGCCGCCCGAGGTCTACTGGTATCTCCTGCTACTGGTGCCTGCTCTGTCGAGAAGATCTCCTTGAGTAGGGCCTGCTCTAGTACCCCAGCCTGAGTAGGGATTCTTAAGTGATACCATGTAATCCCTGATCTCCTATCTTAGTCCCTACTCAAAGGCTTTAGCCCTGAATAATGGGTCTCTCACCATGTCTATGGAGTAGCGAGAAAGCTCAGTGAATATCACTGAGTACTCTGCTACTGTCATGCCACCATGCGGTAGGTGAAATAGCTCCTGTATGTTCACTGAGCGCAATGTCACTAGAAAGAACTCCTCTCTCTAAAGAGTATCTCAAATTCTATCCAGGTGAGGTTTACCTCGTCGTGTTTCTAGATCATCAAGCTCCATCATATCCCTATCAGGCCCTAAAGAAGCTTGTAGCAAAGATCTTCATTTGGTCAAGAGGCATCCTCACCAAAAGGAAGACTCACGTAACCACCTAGAGCTAATCCTCTAACACCTGGGGTTCAGTCTCACCCCTGAACATGGGAGATCTTTGACTCTCTAACTCATGTAAGGCACTAAGCCTACGTGCATCCTCTACCGGTAGCACTAGTAGAAACTGTTGTCCAATGTGTGGTGGCAATGATGGTGCACCTCCATGGGGGTCCATCTTTAGTACTCGTCCCTATACTGATGCCTCATAACTGGGTGTAACATCCTCATGGTCATGCACTAGAACCCTCATTGGATTTCTATGTAGTGGAATCCTGAAACAGATCAAGATGAACCACGATCAATATGTTATACCTAGTGAGCTGACTCAAGAAGGAAATGAGGAAACACTCAAAATCCTATATGATGCATGAAACTAGCGGTTTCATGTACTAATTGGAAAAACATAATTTAGGGTTCTGGTGTATGGATATTTTGGATGCTAGACCAACATTGGGATCCCCAATCCTAACAGTCAAACTTGAAACATTTAACAATATTTCCCCAAAACACGACCACATACTCTCAGTCTTTAAGGTAGGACCGACCACCTATGATTCCAATTTGTCATGACCCGTCCCATGGGGCCAATGCTGCAACTACCCCAAGCCCACCACTCAAAGTCCAGAGGATGGTGACTAGAACCGAAGGCATTTTCCTACAAGTGGGAGGCATTATTCGAGTACTTTTATACATGCACACTAACAACCCCAGCCCACAATGCTGAAAAATGAAAACATGCATGCCACTAAGACAAACAATGAGTGTAAAATAGTACAAGAAGAATGTAAAGGGGAAAGAATATAATCCCAACAAGGACAAGATAAAAACAAGAAAGTATTAAGGTCTCTGTAAATCTATCTACAGAAATCCCTACTTTAAGGGTAGGTGTAGAGTAGCTTCCAGACTCCGTAGGAGTACGCCTCGCATGTCTGATCTCATCGGGAACTGCCTGGTCCTAGACCACCAAGGTCTCCATCAAAACAATGATCATCTACACAAGACACAACATGTGAAGGTGAATCCCATGCATGGGTGAGTAACACAATACCTAGTAGGGACCCCAAACCACCCAGAAAGACCACAAAGGAAAAGTACCCACGAAGAAAAGGACAACTCACACAGGTATAACCTAAAGTATAGAAAGAAATAATATTATTCCTAAATATGGATCATCTTATACCACTGATAGACACATACCAAATGAGTCACTGAGGTGTGCTCATCTTCCAGGACACTAAGGTCCACTCGACTACCGCTCTTCTATCAGGCCACTAAGATCTGCTTGGCAACTACTTGTCTATCGGGCCACTGAGATCCCCACCACTACTGCTCATCTACATGGACACTGAGGTCTGCTCGGCTACTCATCTTCTGGGACACTAAGGTCCTCTTGGATACTCGTCTTCCAGCTACAAGATTTACTCTCGCAGCATGCTTTATTCTGGGAGAATATATTCCTCAAGCCATCGGTCATAACTCAATCTCCACAGAAACTCACTTGGATTATGTTAAAAGGACTGCCTCATCGTGAGGGTTCCAACTCTGCAAACAAAACATAAATAAGTAGTATGGTTTAAAAGATATTATTGTTTTAGTAAAATGGGGTTGGTTGTGTCTCGGTCCCTGTCTGACCTGATCGGAATGACCCGACCTGGGTCTGATTGACCCAGATCACACCCGGTCAGCTTGGCCCGACCCAAACCGGACTGGCTGGGCCACAGGTTCGGAACATTGGGCCATGTGTCTGGCCCAGCCTGATGGGGTGGGCTGGTCAGGTTCACTTGGGATGCGGCGAGCACCGTGTCCCACTAATGGAAGTTTCCAAGGGTCACCGCCAGGGTCCAGCTGGACCGCGACCTCCAACTGTTCGATGCTACGCGGTCGCCTCGTCCGCATGTGCTATCGTCACCGGCCGATACTGGTGGCCCGTTCCACTACCCATTATCGGAGACCCATTCCACTTCCCATGGATGATGCCACGGGCCACCATGATACCACATCGCGCCGCCTCTCGCACGCGGCGGCCAGTCACCACCGACACATTTGCAGTCTCTTATATGGGACACCAGGTCTGCTCCCGTGGTGAGTTTTTCGATCCATGAGTGTATTTCAGATCCCCGGATCATCTTCATATCTACTATGACCTCATAGTCATATTGGTATCAACCTGGGGGTTCGGTCACAAAGAATAAAAGAACACCCACAATGGAGGGATCTGATCCTTATTTGTGTTGGCCCAATCCCTCTATGTTAGAATAAAAGGGAGAAGATTAACACTAAGATTCTCTCCCTTTGAACTCATGATAAACAATTCCACCTTTCAATTAAAAATGACCCTTGGATCAACCTATTAGTGGGTTGATCCATATTAATTGTTTTAGAAAGAATGAACAGGAAAAAATTTCACAAAGAAGACCCCCTACCTGAAGATTGGATCTTTCGTTGGTGAAGAATGCATCGTTGTCATTCATTGTTCCTTGATTCGTAGCCCACAATTGTTGTTGGAGATCCTTCAAAGGAAGGAAGAATGGAGGGAGGATGGTGCTCATCATCATGGGTGATTCATCAATCGTCGCTAGCCAACACCAAATCTCTAAGTTTAGAGAAACCCAATTATACCCATTATCCCGCATTCAATTAACCCATTAAATGGGAAAAACGTGTTTCATTATTTATGTTACACTGTATCACAGCATCTTTATGTTGTTTCATTTATGAAACACCATTTCTCTTATGTTATAATGAAATTCAAATTTCAAATAAAATAAACTAAAAGTTTATTTTATTTTATTTCTTTAAGAAAATTTCTCTATTAAATTTTATTAAAAGTATGAAAATTAACTTTTTCCCTTGACCCACACCGGTCGAGGTTAAGTCCATTCCTAGGTAAAGGAATCATTCCAGAAGCAACAATGACCTTAGATTTTTAATTTGGATAGCTGTTTAGAAGTTTCCAAAACCTCTCACATGCTCTATTTTAAATAAACATAAAAAAAGTTCAAACACCTATTCTGGGCTCACCAGGGCTCAGAATCAAGTGTCGTCTGAGCGCCTGGTCTCAAAATAATCCAATATAATTAAAAAAATACATGGAATTCCCAAACATTATAGATTCATACTATGAATCCACATTGGGAAATCTCCCATGGGAGATTCTAAGTGCTAATCTGCACCAGGAAATCTCCACTGAGAGATTCATAGTGCCAATCTGCATAGGGAAATCTCCCGTGGTAGAGTCTCAGCACCAATCAACACTAGAAATATCCATTATGAGATTTTTACATTCTTATATTTATATATTAAATTTTAAAATAATTGCATTAATATATATACATGCATTCATAGCTGTGGGTACTTATATTTATATGTTTTTATGTTTTTATGTATGTGTTTGTGTACACTTATGTATATGTACATATTCATGTATATAAGGTTATTCATATACTTATATATATACATATATTTTTAAATAATTACATTAATATATATTCACACATGCATGTATTCATATACTGATATTTATATGTACATATGATTGTATGTATATATATGTATAATGATATTTAGATGCATGTGTGTACATGCATTAAAATGTACCTACAAATATTTTCTGTTGTATATACATGTGTGTGTGTGTGTGAACTTATATTTGTAATTAATTACATTAATTATATTTACATATAATTTCAATAATATATATTTATGTACTTTTATTATTATAGATTTATGCATGTTTGTACAAATACACTTTAAAATATTGTTATAAATATTTATATTTGTATATACTGATATAGATGTATAGTTGTAAATAATTTCAATAAAAATTCTATATGTATACATGTTTATATTTATGTGTAATTATGTGCATATAATGATATTTAGATGCATATATGTACATGGATTAAAATATCCTTATAAATACTTATATTTGGATATACCATTAAAAATTACTGATCACACAGATATAACAAAACCAATGAATATATATATACACATGCATGCATGCATACATATTAACATATTTATATATAAACACATAAATACATCTACATGTATAATGGGATATTTACTTCATATGTATATACATGCATGTATACTAATGTGTATGTATGTATGTGTGCATGTGTATACTTATAATTGTACATAATTTTTATATGAATATTTATATATAATTGTATTAATATGTATTTATGTAATTGTATTAATATATATTTATATATGTATGTATGTTTGTACATATATTTATATATATATATATGAAATCATGTATGGATATAATATTTGGATGAAAGTATATATGTATATACATCACATATGTATATCAATATATATATATGTATGTGCATAAATGTAGGTATATACATCACAAACGAATATGTATGTATGTAAACACTCATTCATTTTTGTAAATTCATACACACAGATGCATATATATAGTATGTAGTTTTATTAAAGTATAATTTATTTTATATATAAAAAATTTATAATTAGTAAAATATACATAAATATTAATGTGATTATTTGTAACTATATTTTTACTGATGACTTGAGTAGATATGGATATGTCTAATTAATGAGGTATATGAGAGAGTCCTCTGAGAAATTCAAAGAATTCAAGAATGAGGTAGAGAATCAAATTGGAAATAATATAGAGAAGAATTGATTGGATAGAGGTAGTGAGTATATTAACCAAGAGTTTATTGACATTTTATGGGAGTTTAGGATTTTATCTCAACTCACTACACCTTACACACCACAATGGAATGATGTTAATGAAAGGAGGAACTGTACCTTATTAGTCATGGTAAGGTTGATGATGAGTCGTGTAGATATTCCATTATCCTTTGGGTATATGCATTAAAAACTGTGGCATACACACTAAAATATGTACCAACTAAAGTAGAAAACAAGATTCTATTTGAGTTATGGAGTGTAAAGGAACCCATTTTTTGGTATACAAATGTATGGGGTTGTGAGGAATTTCTTAAGGCCTTATCAGGAAACAAACTAGCACCCTAGGTCACAAGTTGTATCTTTATAGGGAATCCTAAAGAAATAAAGGAAAATCTACCTATACAACCCCTCAGACAAGAAAGTGATTGTCACTAGAAAATACATATTTCTTGAGATGGAGCACATCCTCAAAAAGGATAGTGGGTTCAAGATTAACTTATACGAAGTTGATGCTCAAGATACACAAGAGTTAGTGAAGGAATAAATTTCATAGGTCCCCATGGAAGAATTAGTTCCTAAAAAAAGCACTGAATTGGATCACTAGAGATGTAAGAGAACCAGATAGATATGGTTTTATAGTCATCGAAGATTGTGACTCATTATTGGTTGAAAATGATGAACCTGCCTCCTAAAAATATGTTGTATAGGGCTTAGAAGTTTCAATATGTAAAGAAGCCATAAATTCTGAAATGGATTCCATGTATAAGAACCAAGTTTGAGTTTTGGTCAATGTGCTGGTTGATAAAAATATCATAGGGTTCAAAATAGTATTTAATAGAAAACTAGACATGGAAGTTAAATTAAATACCTATAATGAAATGTTACTAGCTAAAGGGTTTAAACATCGTTATGGAATTGAGTATGATGAAACCTTTTCACCAGTTTTCATTTTTAAATACATGAGAATTATAATTTCTATAACAACTTACCATGACTATGAAATTTGTAATATGGATGTAAAAATATATTTTCTTAATTGGGACCTTCATGTAGATATCTAAATAACATGACAAGAAGTGTTTGCAACTCATGGTGATTCCAAAAGGATATGCAATCCATAGAGATCCATTTATGGATTAAATCAAGTATCTAGGTCCTAGAACATTTGATTTGATGAAGCTATAAAAGCATTTTGTTTCATTAAGAATGAATGTGAGCTATGTGTTTACAAGTGGTTTAGTGGGAATTAGGTCATTATCCTAGTATTATATATTGATGACATATTACTTGTTAGAAATGACACACTAGTCTGACAGTCTATTAAGTACTGGTTAAAAAGTGTATCTTTGTAAAGGACTTAGGTGAAGAATTCAATATTCTAGGGATCAAGATTAGACTAAGTCAAGGTAAATACATTTACCATATGCTAAAAAGATTTAGTATATAACAATTCAAGAGGGTATTAGTTCCATTGTAACATGGTATACATATTTCTTAGAAAATGTGTCCTCAAACACAACATGATTAATATAGAATTGGTAAGATACCATACAAGTTAGTGATAGGATAAATCATATATGTCATGTTATGTACTAGACTTGATGTTTCCTATACATTGATCATGGTCAGAAGATATCACGCTGATTCAAGAGAGCTATATTGGTATACTGTTATGTCCATCCTTAATTATATGAGAAGAACTAAGGATATAATCCTGGTGTATGGAGGACATGAAGATATAGTCATCAGGGGTTATACTGATTCTAGTTTACAAATAGATCATAATTATCTAAAGTTATAGTTAGGATATTCTTTCTATCTCAAGGGAGAAGCTTTAAGCATAAAGAGTTCAAAGAATCCAGTTTTTGTTGATTCTACAGAGGATTCTAAGTATATATAAACTTTTTATTTTTCCAAGGAAACCAATTGGATATGAAACCTTGTCCAATATCTTGATTTGGTACCTAATAGTAAAGACCCTATAATAATGTATTGTAATAATACTATAGTGGTGGTTCTTGAAAAAGATCCAAGGTTACACCAATGGAAAAAGCACATAATATGAAAGTATAAACTATTGTGGGATTTTTATAAGAAGTGTGAAGATGAATTAAGAAGATTTTCCAAATAAGAAAACATGGTAGACCCCTTTACTAAAGGTCTATCTCAGCAGAATCATGAGTACCAAGTGAGAGATAGCAGACTAAAAGCTATTAGAAGTTGTCTCGAGCATAAGTGAGAGACTATTGGAGTTGGTTCCTTAGAACCAAATCATTTTTAAATTATGAAAATATTTATTAATTGTTTTTAATATTAATAAAATTTTTAGCACATAATTATTTTTATTATGTGTGACATAGTATGTGATAATGTTCTAAGAGTAGTCATCACACTAAAAGGTCATAGAAGTTCCCTACTATGATGAGAACCCAAATGTGTCATGAAATTATTCTTAAATATATGTTTTATAGTCAGATGAAATAATTAAATGGAAAAAAATGATATAGGATATCACAGGTGGACACTCATTTGACTTTGAGGTGTCTTCTCATGGTGTACGCCCATGGTAATATCCAATGTAGAATATTATAAGAATGAGACCCGCCAGTAGGAAATCCACATTTATATGTTTCATTGGATGTTTCCATCTATGGATGTGTATATTGATCCTTAAATGTTAAGATTATTTTTTATAAGTATTATAACTCACATATATTGATGTATTGATGAAAACCATGATGGAATATGTTTGTAGTGAGGTGGGATACAGTTGGTGCTTCACGAGTAATATTTCATTAATAAATAATTCAAGAAAGTATTTTTCCATTATATTATTTAATTGAAGTTGATATCTCATTCCCTTTGATGAAAATGATATTTCCTAAATAAATTCATGATCATGGTGTTTTATAGGAAAGTTTTTTTTCTGAAAATTCAAAGAAAGAGACATTGATCACATATGTCGATGGCACTAGCATGAAATCTGCATTATTAGAGATATCATAATAAAAGTATTATATTATACAGTAAGTGTAACATCCTAGATTCGGGTGCCACTCAGCTAGTGCCTCTTACCTCGTTGGCCACATGGCCTCAAGCGCATTTCCCTAAACGTCAGAGACTGCAAACTATAAGTGAGGGCCTAGAGTGTTATAGTGGGGAAACTATTCCCTAATTGGTAGAGTGTAACACAATGGAATAAGAATATACAATAACAGAAGAAGTAAACATAATACAACTAAAATAAATAGCGGAATATTGATAAGATAAATAACCAAGAATCATTCCATACAAAAGATGATGCATCATGTCACATGTTCTAGAAAAGAAGCTAAAGAAGTACAATTCAGTAATACACAATATATGTCTAAAAATCACAAAAGATACAAAAATAGACTAGGAAGCATCGCAAGCCTCGACACATCCCCATGCTCTCCGACTCTCAAGTATCACATCAAGTACTTGTAGCATGGTGATTTCCCTGATCAACACCTGCAATCATATAATCTACTGGTTCCCAAAAGCATGACCCAAAAAGGTTGTGAGACTAAATCCCATTAGGCAACCACCCAAGGTTTGTACCAATCTATCAGTGAATATATATAATAGGTAGTGTACAATAGTGAAAAAAAACAAACAGTAAGTACTCAAAAGTAAGCACAACAGATGTCTGAGAATACAACGTTTTCAAGTATTGGTGAAGACCGAATCCAAGCATATGTTTTGGCTTCGAAGATGCATCATTAGTCAATAAATTTAATTATTCAACTCCGTTAGATTATTTAAATGTCTTGAGGTTTGTTCTAGGCCCAATGATCCCTTTTATAAAAGTAACTGTCAACTCTTGACATAATAATCATTTAATAATTTTCTAATAGAGCCCAGCCTGGGTATCCCTCAATGGATCCTAGGTTTTCTTGACATTTTAAATAAGATTCAATGAACCTGACCACCCTATCCATGGATTTCTCACAGCCTTTTCATAATTATCCTCTTGAGCCCATCCATTGTCTTTTAACTAAGATAATGGTTCACCCAAGGTATATAAGGTGAAATTAGTCACCTGAGCCCAACCTTGTCTTTTAACTGAGACTATGGATCACCCATTGATTATTACCCCTTTTTAGTCATTTCATACAAGTATCCACAAGTAAATTAAACTATTACATGGATTTAACATATTAAATCATGTGGGAACATATTATATAACAACAAAAACATATTAATTAAACTATCACATGGATTTAATCATAAATCACTCACATGGGAACAATTTACTTAATAATCCTATTAAGAAATCTAAACCATTTCAAGGTCTTTTCATAAAATAACTCACCTGGGAAGGTTCACAGTTGAATAAAAACATTCCAAACATTCTTAAACAGGTATAGGCATAACATGGCGCAAAGGGGAAATCACTAATCCCAAACCCTTAATCAATTCAATCACAATTCATCACAATGGAATGTTCCATTATAAATGTAATTCATTCTTGATAACCTAATAAGGGAAAAAGGCACACCTCATAGGAATCCTTATCTAATATTCCATAAATGGTCATTCCAAGGGAAACAACCCCATGGGGTGTCCCTTAATCAAGATAAAAAACCTAATTCATACTTTAAAACACTTATTTTATTACCTAAACACCAATAGGAAATAATAAGTGTAAATTATAAATCAAGAGACACCCCAAAAATGGGTGCGTGAAACTTCGACATATATAAACATCAAGATAATTCACAAAAGTCACAAGACCACCTACCTCATCATAGTACGACTCTCCTTGTCTAGACTCAACCTCCAATTCAAGATAGAACGATTTAGATCTACAAAACAATGATAAACGGTCAACCTTAAATAACTTCTTCGTGAGAGAAAAACACAAAGAATGACTCAAGGGGAATTGAGAGCTTACCGATTGGGTTCCAATGCATCTGACGACGATCGAAACCGAGTTCAGAAGGACAATCAGGAGGAGAAATGGACCTCATTACTACTGTTCGTAAACCCAGACGAGGGTTCTGTCCGTCAGATGAAACACGAGGCTACTGCCCAATTTAAAAAAAAGTACACGGAATGTACTTAAAAATACATGTCGTGTCTGTAAAATTCGTAGATAGACCATTACATGGTCATGTACTGGGATCATATGACATGTATCCCTACTTACACGGCATGTACTTGAAAATAAATGGTGTGTAAGTTTCTTTTTTCCTCCATCTAATTAAGTACAAATCAAAAAGGAAGGATTTGTACCTCAAGTAAAGTACCAAGTTCTTATAGTAAGCATCTATATAAATATTATGTCATTACGAGATTAACTTCTTTCTCAATAGGTTCTTAGGTATGATTATAGATATTAACCTTGGACTTTAGGATGCATTACCTAATTCCATTAAGAAAGAGTCCAAAAGAGTCACACACTATGTGTATCCAGAATCTCAGTTAAATAATATATTATTAATTATTATTTAACAAGTTGAATAAATATTATTCCCACATGTGGTTTAATAATTATTTATGTTTTATTGATCAAATATATATATTCACAAGTTATTTGAGATAATATAATTTGAGAAAATATTATTTGACAAGAATATTTAATAAATATTGATTTTTTATTTAGTAAATATAATATTTATTTATTAAATTAATAATCATTATTCAAGGCTCGATAAATATTATGGAGGAATGGAGGACCGAGTTTAATGGTCTGATGAGAAATAATATATATTAAATATTTTTTGAATATATAATATTTAATTTATATGGCCTCTTTAGTTCATGTTAATAAATAATAATAAAATTAATAATATTATAGACACGGGGTTCTACAGGGATTATAAAATAATAAAGGGTGAATGTGAAATTATTATTTTCTAAACCTAGTGGTATATGTACCCAATTAATTTTTTTTAGTAGATTTAATTAATTTATGTGTTATGCAAAATGAGATCAAGAGACAATCCTCTCAAATCCCTATAAATCTTTCTCTCTAAGAATTCTCTCAAGAACAGAGTGTGATCCTTCTATTCCACCACTCTCAATTATAGAGAGATCGAAGAGAACCCTTCTATGAAGAGGTTCTCGGGGTGATAAAAGGTGAACAACACAAGCATTGAGATCTTCCATGCTAGAACCCAGATATTCCTATGTAGAAATTCATAGGTTCATGGAACACATGTAGAGCATAGTAGGAGGGAATATATTCTTGATTCCTACAACTCAATGGAGGTATGGTGTAGATACTTTGTCAGGTCCATCAACTAAGAAATAATTTCTTGTATGGTAATTCTTTAATTTCTTAAATTAATTATAAATAATATGTGATGATCCTATGCTTGGTTCTGACATTTATCCATTATATATATTTTTTACTTCAATTATGTCTATCATGATGTTTTTCAGCATGTAAATATTGGATTAATCATCAATCAGAAAAAAATAAAAGTTGGGAATTCCCCCTTTGATGCTTTTGTTGTACTAGGAACCTTCAATGTGATCCCTAGGAAAAGTAATGAAAGTACCTGAAAAAAGGGATAGTCTAGTGAAAATCACCAAACTCAGGGAGAATTTTGTTGGTGGAGTGGACTAGAGGATCTCTGTTCTCTGAACCAATATAAATATTTATGCCTCATTCTTTTTTTTTATTTTTTTCCATTTCTGGTTATATTAAATAAAATATTACAGGTTAATCATATCATTAAAGATGGTAGTTTTCTAAGGGAAAAAAATTCAAAGAACTCAATTCACTCCCAACCCTCTTGAGTCTTAGTGCTATCTGTATATGAAAATAAAATATCCAAGGAGAAATTATATATATTTAAAAACTCCAAAAAGATCGTGTGAGAGTGGGGATTGAAGTAGCTCATGATCCAAGCACTGAATTTCCTATTCTGCTTGATGATCTGGATGTCACCATGATCGATAATATTATTGGAACTTTCATAGCATGGTCAGATCCTGAAAATCAAGTGGATTAATAAAAAAATAAAAATGACCTTCTGAGAATATGTTCACCCCACCAGTTCCACTTCCATATTTATTAACATTACAAATTCATGAGGATACAATGTTCAAAGATATAAATATGTAATGTATAGAATATGAAGAATAAATATTTAGAGAGACCATTATAGATGTGATTGGTCTTGATATTATAAATGAAATTGTCATGTTTTAATGGCAGGGAGTCTTAGTTTTGAATGCATACATGAGGTACATTTCTATAATATATTTGTTTAAAAAATGGTCTACTATGTACATTATAGTTAATAACTATTCATATTTTCTATAAGAATATATATGACTACTATATAAAGGGAAAACCCTGTGAAGAAATACTTGGACTCATTAATCCTACTATAATTTCAATAGAGTTAAATCATTTGTAAATGGATGAAATTAAAAAGAAAAAGTATAAACAAAGAACATTTTTTGAAAAGAAAATAATAGATGACATACTCCTCTTGATACCTACAATATATGGGTAAAACTCTGTAACCTAATCATATAAAATACATTTTTATTTTTTCATTACATATTTTATTTTTTTCTTTTAGTAATAATTGGATGCTCATAAAAATCAATTTGGATACCCTAAATATTTATTTTTTGGATCTAAAGCATGTATTTTCATGAAATCAACCACACATGATGTCTATTGTGAATTTGTAATGCATTGTAATCTTTATTTTATAGATAAACATCAAATTATATGTTTTATTTTTTGTTTTAAATAGAATTTTATTATAATAGGGATATATATAAATATCTTCTAATTCATGGTATTAGGTCAGTCACTAAACATAAAAAGCCTAAGGATTTCTTCAAATGGATACATATTGAGATATATATAGTAAGATTTAAATATAAAAATATATTTGAAAAAAATTTATTTATTTTGTTCAATGTTTCTACAATACCCAAAACAGGGTAACAAAAATGATTATGGATGTTATGTTTTTAAATTTATGAAAGATGACATAGGCCATCAACAAACCTTCATCCCCAAATAGGTAATTTTTTATGGTAATTAAAATTTAATTTAAAATATTTTTTAATCATTTCTTTGTCTATATTTTCTCAGTAATCCCAAGATTTTCAATAGTCTATATACTCAAAGGATGGATTAAATTTGTTTAGAGATGTGTCAGCAGAGTACACGGTGTCATAATATTTTTTATATCAATTTTATGTGATTACCTATTATGTTTGTGATCTAATTCATACTTTGAGCTTAGAGATACGTTTGGAATGTGAAGCATTAGTATCATAATTCTTAGAATTTATTTTCCCTAAAATAAAATTCATGTAGTATTAGAAATATTTTGGTTATATTTTTATTTAAATACTAAATTTGTAATTTTCATCCAAATTTTTATCCATATTTGATAATCATATCATTACAAAGGAATTTGAACCCCACTATATATTTTCTTCCCCTCTTGAGTAAGGCTATAGAGTTGATGATCCTCCCACTCCTGTGGTTCCTCCTCCAGATGACAATTGTATGACTGTTTTGATTGAGGGTGTTGCATTTTTGTGAAGTAGTAAAATCCTCCCAATAATAGGCCACAACATAATGTGAAATCATTTTAGATACAGTGTCACGAACCAACCTGGGTCAACCCTGAACCGGTCACTTGAGCCGGTTCGCGACATGGCCTGAGAGGCGTTCCCGATCCTCTCGGGCTAGAGACAAGAGCCAGGGCATCAACAGAGGCTCTGGGAACGATTTCGCCCAATATAAATAAATAAAGTAACAGTAATAATATAGAGTAGCGCAGAATAAATAAACCAAATAAAATTACTAAACATGAATCAAAAGAAAATAAAACTGACAAAACACGACGTCCGAACTAACTCCATGTGACCCCGCGGGTCACTCTCCAACTCAATGGTCAACCGTCTCCCAAGGCGAACGCACTCAAGATGTAGCCTGCAAAAACACTAAAAATACAAAATAACTATAGGCGTGAGTATAAAAACTCAGTAGGCTATCCCGATATCTATTCCCAATGCACTACCTTTAAAATAAAAGAAACATCATTTCAAGTTTGAACTCCAATTTATAAAAATATGTTTTTCTAAGTATTTTACTTAAAAACAAAGTACGAACCATTTACCTTAACCATTTCCAAATTTGGGTTCATTTCATTAGTGTAAATGGATTTTTAGAAAGGGAAAATGATGTTTATATTTTCCAAATTTGTACAAAGAGGATTGAACACTTTCATTTGAAAACCATTTTTTAGAAACCTAATCAAAATCAATTTACCACTTTCCAAGGAAAATAATACACCAAAAATTCACAAAGTAAAACAAACAGCAATGGAAATGTAGGTATACATATTAGCATCATAATCACTACTGCAAGCAACAAAAGTATAATAGACATGGGTGAACCTAGGAGATCGAGAATAAACTAGAAGAAACCAATACATGAGAAATCATCCTTATCAACATGTCACGATGAAATCAAAACGCACAATACACTCGATCATCCTCTCTCAGGCAGGTCGAGGGAAAATCCCATAGTAATAAACCCAATATATCCACCTACTATGGGCCACTGGTTAGTACCATAACCTACCAGTGCAGCAATCATTCTTAGAATATTCTCTCAATATGCCATATTCCCATGTCTCAAGTGTTTGAAAAGGGGGAGAGCCAACTAATGCCAACCGAGCATCCAATCAGATATATCTATATATAAAGCACAACAGGAATCACCCCAAGCCACTCCATGGGAAAACCACTTTCCTTTAAATACTCAAGTACCTGGGAGCCTCTAAGCGCAGCCTCCCAAATAATCAATTGCAACCAAGGCATGAGAGTTGTCCTAAGAGGGTTTTTATAAAAACATTTTCATCGCGTTCCATAAAGTGCCAAATGGGCATTAAATACATTTCACAATCACTACTCTAAAAAAAAGTACAACTTCTTTATAAGACCAAACCCAGTTTAAAACAATTTAAAGAACCCCCAAAACACTACTTTGCAGGCTGCCAACATTTTTATAAAACCAAACCAAACCATTTCATTTTTTCAAATAAACTTTAAGAGATAACCGGACAATTTCTCAAAAGAACCAAATTACTTGTTCACACTTCAAAATAAATCTTTTATCATTAAACCAGAACTCTATTTTATATTCCATGAATTATGTTTAAAATCCAAACAGGCATTCTTTCATTATTGGGTGTCCGCTCATCCAGAAAATATTTCATGTGTCGTGTATAAAATAAACAACACTTTCTTACACTGAGAAATTATAAAAAAAAATCTCTAATACTATTTCATGTTTACTAAAATTAATAAAATATTTAATTTGAACAAATAGTGTGCGCAAACAGCAGGAAAAAATGTAACTTAAATTTTAGAAGTAGTGCAAAGGGAACCTACCTCAGATACACGACGCGATGTAACGACGCACGTTTCAAAAATCGTGGTAAAGTCCATCGCCCTACATAATAAATATCAAGGACTCAAACACATACAAAAACTCACTAGAGCATGCGAAACAAAGCGTCGGGGAGAAATGCTCACCTCAAAACTGAAGCGCGACGATGATGCAAACTCGGAATCGCTCCGCGCGGGTTCTAAACCAATAATCCTACCAAAAACAAACATAAGTTCATAACCCCCTAACAAATCAAAGGCCAAAGCAAGAATAATAATAATAATAATAATAATAATAATAATAACAATAATAAGATTAATAATAATAATAATAAATAACAATAATAATAACAATATTAATATTAATAATAATAATAATAACAATAATAATAACAATAATACTAATAATAATAATAATAAGATTAATAATAATAATAAAAATAATAAAAATAACAATAATAATAACAAAAATAATAATAATAATAATAATAACCATTATAATAATAATAACAATAATAATAATAATTATAGTATTAATAATAATAATGATGCTAATGATAATCAAAGTAAAAATAAATAAATAAAATAAAAGAAACCTTGGGGGGAAAGCTGCTGCAAAAGGATGAGGTCGTCCGGTGTTGGGTTGTTAAGACAGGAGGGCGACGGGGAGGCCAACGATGGGTGAGCTGGGCAACGGCAGTGCTACAGGGGAGGGCACGGGGCTGGTTTTTCTCAAACGCAGTAAGGGGGGAGCTGAGGGCCGGATGGAGAGGCGAGTGTATGGGAGAGAAGGGGGCCAAATCAGGTGGGGTATCGATGGTTCTTGGTCGCACCTAAGGAGGACTGAAGCTGGGTGGAATGCGCCGGGATAGGCGCGGCGCACGGCGGAAAGAGGAAGGGAGGAGGCGGAGCTGGGGGGGTCCGGCAGCTGGACGGAACATGCAGGGAAGTGGGTCCGGATGGGGGTTGTGGCTGGATCGTTACACCAAGTAGAAGAGGGCAGGTCGTTGGTGGTGCGGCAAGAAGAGGGCGGAGGCTGAGCGGGATGGATGGGGGGCTTCCGCAGACAGAGGACGGGTTGGCTTTGGGGTGACTGTGCAGGTGGAGGAGAGCTGGGCTTGCCGCACTGGTGCAGGCCAAAGGCAGCAAGGGGAGGCAGTTCTGCTGGACCGGCAGGGCTCGGGTGCAGAGCTGCAGGAGGAAGGTTGTGTCCTGCGCAAGGGAGAAGGAGGCGTCGAGGAGGAGTGTTGGTCGCTGTCGAGGGAAAGGAGAGAGGTGCAGGGAGGCCAAGGCAAGGGGGGGCTGGCGGCACGCAGAGAAAAGTAAGTATGGGGAAAGGGGGTTGCGGCAAACCCTACTAAAAAGAGGAAATATATATATATATATATATAAAAGAATAAAATAAATAAGTGAATAAATAAATAATGACAATAATGATAATAAGGACAATAATAATAATAATAATAATAATCAAAAACTTTAATAATAACATAAAAATGGTTAAGAGGACAATTCCAATAACAACAATTCTTTAATAATAATAATATTATTATTCATGAAAAAAATAACATTATTATTACAGTAATTTATTTATTTAATTTAATTTTCTTATTTATAACTCAATCAATTCATATTCATTTAGTCGATACAAATACCACAATCGTGCGGTATCCAGGCTAACCGTACGACTTCAGCTAGCCGTGGGGTGCGCGCGCACTGGCCTAGAATAATAAAAATTATCATAATAATAATAATATTTATCATTTCTCCTTTAATAATAATTATAAAATTATCAACAATAATGAAAACTTTAAATAACAAAATAAATCACAAAGTTTACTCATTTTCATTTTTCGAAGGCAGGCGGACTGTTCCGTTGCATGGGAAAATCCGTGCGGGGTTTCCAAAACGTGCTTTGCCTGGGCGTTCAGCAACATCAACTCAAAAACGTGCAGTTTTTTTAACATTACTCAACTATTTTCCATCTGGGACTCAACCCAAACCCCAACAAAGTTTTAAAGGTCAAAGAAAATTATAAAAGAAAATAAAGGATCATTTGGGGTGTGACAATTCTCCCCACCATAACGCTTTCCGCCCCTGGAAATCCACAACACCATCCAGCCGATTGATCAACACCTAAGGATTCCACATAAACACGATCCAACCTTTTAACCGAAGGACATTCCATCAACCATCTACGGGACTCAACCTAATTTCCTGAAATAAATCACCAGTAGAGGGGAGGCATGAATGGCTCCCCACCATAAGAACTCAAATAGCACCTGATAATGACTTAATATAAAACTCAAAGAGACTCATAGTGGGTCTCCCCACCATAAGGAACCGACTTACTAGCGACCATACAGAAATCCAACTTAGGCCAGAACCGGGCCTTACTCAAGCTATAAAAAGCACAGCAAAAACATTTAAACCACTTACTCCCATATGAAAGGGATAAAAGTTTATCCGAAGAGTCTTCACTAACCAAAAACCCTTTACCCCATGGGCGGGGAGGGAGGGCCCAAGGATCGGATCACTGAAACTACGACGGATAACTACTCAGGACCCATCACTTCGTGATAAACACAACCCAAAGTCGCAACTGATTTACATGGGCTGTCCACGCAAGACCACCAATTGACACCTCGCATACAAACAAAAAGACAAAATTATCGACATTGTGTAAGGGTTAAGTCCATCGTGCACTTTATGGCAAGAGGAAAATTACAACGATAGAGAAACCAAATAAGAAATGCTAAAACTTTCTCACCGCGACGATAGAGGCACGACTTTAACCAGACTCCTTAAAATTTCCCAGGGGTTCCTGACTATGCACCGGCTTCACTCCAAGACCTTTTGGTTGGAGCTCTGATGGATGAACCATCTTCTACATCGTATTCAGGTTCTGATAATCCCAATGAGAAACATACATCTTTTGATTTGACAAAGGAAAGGACTAAATTTTAAAATAAAATCACACCAACATTGAAAACCGAAGTTCATCAAAAGACACACGACATTCCCATACATTTCAAACCCAAAACAACACCCATATAATGACTGTGATAAGAGGTCCATTACACTGGAAAAAAACATACATAAGAAACTTTAAACAAAAATCCAACAGCACATCACTTCTGAGAACTTCTTCTGTGACGCTTTCTTGTAACGCCCCGACAAAATCGTTGCAAGTGAACCAGGAGTCCACATGTCTGGAAGGGCTTCGGAGTGCTTGGTCATGACGACTTCTTGTGACCCCACTTTCCACACTAATAACACACAATAATCTCTCGCTCCGAAGAGGTTGATGAAAGATCCCAAGGCCCCTTGATTCCACGACCTTCTCCATCCACTTCCATTTGCTTACTCATCTCCTTTCCAGAATCTTCACCACTACTCATAGAGATCGAAGGAGGGAGAACTACTTTGACCACTTCGTCCATCGCGGATTCGACATGAAAAGAATGTCTCGCCACATCGACAAAAGAAGTTAGGTTGGACTCTAACACCTTTGACTATAAATCAGGGTGGAGACCCGCCTTGAAGCGTCGAGCCTTCATGGGGTCATTCATGGCATACCCTGAATCATAAGGTACTAGCTCCACAAAGCGCTGGAAATATTCCAACACGGGTCTGTTTCCCTGCTGCAGACAACACATCTCCATCCCCTTTCTCACCCTTTCTTCCTCATAGAAATACTGACGAATGAACAAAGCCTTGAAAAACTCCCAGGTAAGCTCTTGACGGGGCTTGTTCTGAGACACTGACTTCCACCACATCCATGGTGAACCTTCAAGCATGAAGGTCGCAAACTTGACCTTCAAAGACTCGGGAAACTCAACGAGGTTAAAGTCCCTTTCAATATTCCGCATCTACTCCTCTGCTGCGGAAGGGTATGCTTGAACATAAAAGAGAGGTGGATCTAGCTTCCGAAACTCAAGCATAAAATCATTTGGTTGATCAACCATACTACGATCACCCATCGAATCTTCAAAGGGATAACCACTAGACAAGGAAAAGTCAAAAACCCAATCAAGGCCAACTCAATGAGTGAATAAAAACCTCAAAATCAAACACTACATAGGTGATAAGTTCAAAACACAAGAAATATGATTATCATAACATCAGAACTTTTATCTTTGAAAACATATTTAACTTAAGATGATCTTGGTGGGTTAAACCCTCACCATTGGTATTCTTTAGAGTCTCACTCACATGCATGTATCTGTGCCACCCTGAGCATCCATTCACCATACTAAAAATCCATCCATATTTCCAACATACCACTATGCATGTGAGCACCCATCGGAACACCAAGGCCAAAACAAAGCAACTTCATTGTTCAAAAATGAATCATTCACACCATTTATTTTAAAACAATCCAAAAATTAAACATTTCATTCCAAAAAACCAAAAAAAATTCAAAAACCATTTTTTTCTGATTCAAACCACTTTCAGAAATCACAGCAGACCCAAAACATCTCAAACGGGGAACTAGTGTTGGTGGGTGACTTGACCATATGGTTGGCATCCATATGTCAATCATGTCACCGACACAGAGAGTCATTTTGGACCATGCCCCCAGCTCCACGTCGCTTTCCAGGCCATGCGGCTTAGGAATATTAGCCCAACTCCCTTTGTTGTATCCCAATCGCAAAAAAAATTCATAAAAACCCAAATAAACAAATTAAATCGGACTTCCCATGGAAACCCAAGGCTCAAAACGAGCAAGAGTTCGTGACACTCTTCTCGCACCTACCCCTCAAGTCCCGACAATCCTACTCCATCTACCTTGACATCCCAAATAACAAAGTGTGCTCTGAAAAGTGAGGTCTTCTAAGAGATAACATCCCTATGATACCATTTTGTCACGAACCAACCCGGGTCGACCCTGAACCGGTCACCCGAGCCAGTCCACGACATGGCCCAAGAGGCATTCTCGATCCTCCCAGGCTGGCGATAAGCGCCAGGGCATCAATAGAGGACGTGGGAATGATTTCTCCCAATATAAATAAATAAAGAAACATAAATAATATAGAGTAGTGAAGAATAAATAAACCAAATAAAATTACTAAACATGAATCAATAGAAAATAAAACTGACCAAACACGACGTCCGAATTAACTTCGTGTGACCCCGCGGGTCACTCTCCAACTCAATGGTCAAGCATCTCCCAAGGCGAGCGCACTCAAGCTGTAGCCTGCAAAAATACTAAAAACAGAAAAGAACTATAGGTGTGAGTATAAAAACTCAGTAGGCTAGCCCGATATCTATTCCCAATGCACTACCTTTGAAATAAAAGAAACATCATTTCAAGTTTGAACTAAAATTTATAAAAATATGTTTTTCTAAGTATTTTACTTAAAACAAAGTACAAACCATTGCCCTTAACCATTTCCAAATTTGGGTTCATTTCATTAGTGTCAGTGGCTTTTTAGAAAGGGAAAATGATGTTTATATTTTCCAAATTTGTACAAAGAGGATTGAACACTTTCATTTGAAAACCATTTTTTATAAACCTTATCAAAAGAAATTTACCACTTTCCAAGGAAAACAATACACCAAAAATGCACAAAGTAAAACACACAGCAAGGGAAATTTAGGTATACATATGAGCATAATAATCACTACTGCAAGAAACAAAAGCCGAATAGACATGGGTGAACCTAGGAGATCGAGAATAAACCAGAAGACACCAATACATGAGAAATCATCCTTATCAACATGTCACGATGAAATAAAAATGCACAATACACTCAACCATCCTCTCTCAGGCAGGTCGAGGTCAAATCCTATAGTAATAAACCCAATATATCCACCTACTATGGGCCACTGGTCAGTACCATAACCTACCAGTGCAGCAATCATTATTAGAATATTCTCTCAATATGTCAGATTCCCATGTCTCAAGTGTTTGAAAAGGGGGTGAGCCAACCGATGCCAACCGAGCATCCAATCAAATATATCTATATATAAATCATAACAGGCATCACCCCGAGCCACTCCATGGGACAACCTCTTTCCTTTAACTACTCAAGTACCCGGGAGCCTCTAAGCACGACCTCCCAAACAATCAATTGCACCCAAGGCATGAGAGTTGTCCTAAGAGGTTTTTTATCAAAACATTTTCATCGCTTTCCATAAAGTGCCAAACAGGCATTAAATACATTTCACAATCACTACTCTAAAAAAAAGTACAAATTCTTTATAAGACCAAACCCAGTTTAAAACCATTTAAAGAACCCCCAAAACACTACTTCACAGGTTGCCAACATTTTTATAAAACCAAACCAAACCATTTCATTTTTCCAAATAAACTTTAAGAGCCAACCGGGAAATTTCTCAAAAGAACCAACGTACTTGTTCACTCTTCAAAAGATATATTTTATCATTAAACTAGAACTCTATTTTATATTCTGTGAATTATGTTTAAAATCCAAACTGGCATTCTTTCATTATTGGGTGTCCGCTCATCAAGAAAATATTTCATGTGTCGTGTATAAAATAAACAGCACTTTCTTACACTGAGAAATTATAAAAAAACAATTCTCTAATACTATTTAACATTTACTAAAATTAAAAAAATATTTAATTTGAACAAATAGTGTGCGCAAACAGCAGGAAATAATGTTACTTAAATTTTAGAAGCAGTGCAAAGGGAACCTACCTCATATACACGACGCGATGTAACGACGCGCGTTTGAAAAATCGCGGTAAAGTCTAGCGCCCTATATAATAAATATCAAGGACTCAAACACATACAAAAACTCACTAGAGCATGCGAAACCAAGCGTTGGGGAGAAATGCTCACCTCGAAACTGAAGCGCGATGACGATGAAAACTCGGAATCGCTCCGCGCAGGTTCTAAACCAATAATCCTACCAAAAACAAACATAAGTTGATAACCCCCTAACAAAGCAAAGTCCAAAGCAAGAATAATAATAATAATAATAATAACAGTAATAATAATATTAATAATAATAATAATAATAACAATATTAATAATAATAATAAGAAGAAGAAGAAGAATAATAATAATAATAACAATAACAATAATAATAATACTAATACTAATAATAATAATAAGATTAATAATAATAAAAATAATAAAAATAACAATAATAATAACAATAATAATAATAATCATCATCATCATCATTATAATAATAATAATAACAATAATAATAATATTAATATTAATAATAATAATACTAAGGATAATCAAAGTAAAAAATAAAATAAAATAAAATAAAATAAACCTTGGGGGAAAAAGCTGTTGCGAAAGGAGGAGGGCGGCCAGTGTTGGGTTGTTGTGACAGGAGGGCGACGGGGAGGCCAAAGGAGGGTGATCCGGGCAGCGGTGGTGCTACAGGGGAGGGCACAGGGCTGGTTTTTCTCAAACCCAGCAAGGGGGAACTGAGGGCCGGAGGGAGAGGTGAGTGTATGGGAGAGCAGGGCGCCGAAGCAGGTGGGGTATCGATGGGGCCTGGTAGCGCCTAAGGAGGACTGAAGCCGGGTGGAATGCGCCAGGATAGGAGCGGCGTGCGGTGGACAGAGGAAGGGAGGAGGCGGAGCTGGGGGGGTCCGGCGGCTGGACGGAACACGTAGGGCAGCGGGTCCGGATGTGGGCTGTGGCTGGATCATTACACCAAGTAGAGGAGGGCAGGCCATGGGTGGTGCGGCAAGAAGAGGGCGGAGGCTGCGCGGGCTGGCTGGGGGGGCTTCTGCGGACAGAGGACGGGCTGGCTGTGGGGCGACTGTGCAGGTCGAGGAGAGCTGGACTTGCCGCACTGGTGCAGGCCAAAGGCAGCAAGGGGAGGCGGTTCTACAGGACCGGCAGGGCTCGGGTGCAGAGCTGCAGGAGGAAGGTTGTGTCATGTGCAAGGGAGCATGAGGCATCGAGGAGGAGTGTTGGTCGCTGCCGAGGGAAAGGAGAGAGGTGCAGGGAGACCGAGGCAGGGGGGCTGGTGGTGCGTGGAGAAAAGGAAGTATGGGGAAAGGGGGTTGCGGAAAACCCTAATAAAAAGGTGAAATATATATATATATATATATATATATATATATATATATAAGAATAAAATAAATAACTAAATAAATAAATAATGACAATAATGATAATAAGGACAATAGTAATAATAATAATAATAATAATAATCAAAAACTTTAATAATAACATAAAAATGGTTAAGAGGACAATTCCAATAACAACAATTATTTAATAATATTATTATTATTATTCATGAAAAAAATAACATTATTATTACAGTAATTTATTTATTTAATTTAATTTTGTTATTTATAACTCAATCAATTCATATTCATTTAGTCGATACAAATACCGCAATTGTGCAGTATCCGGGATAACCGTACAGCTTTAGCTAGCCGTGCGGTGCACGCGCACTGGCCTAGAATAATAACAATTATCATAATAATAATAATAATATTTATCATTTCGCCTTTAATAATAAATATAAAATTATCAACAATAATGAAAACATTAAATAACAAAATAAATCACAATGTTTACTCATTTTTGTTTTCTGAAGGTAGGCGGACTATTCCGTTGCATGGGCGAAGCCGCGCGGGGTTTCCAAAACGTGCTTTGCCTGGGCGTTCAGCGATGTCAACTCAAAAACGCACCGTTTTTTTAACATTACTCAACTATTTTCCATCCGGGACTCAACCCGAATCCCAACAAAGTTTTAAAGGTCAAAGAAAATTATAAAATAAAATAAAGGATCATTTGGGGTGTGACATACAGTTAAATCCCCATACCTCTTCTACGGATGGAGTCCAACCTTTTAGATATAATTACTAATCTCTCATCTCATGCGAGTAATTTGATCTTCCTATTATTAAAATAATTTTAAAATGATTCTAAATGGTATATTATTATTCCCCAATTGACTGTGCATTTATTTTAAACTATTCACTAATTTCCTTCTTACAAGGGTTAATATGAGTTACTATAAACTTCAAAACATTTAATGATGACCCTATAAAGAAATAAAGATTTGAGCTATTTCTAAAAGAGAATAATCATGGAGTGTTATGATCTACAGATTCTAGTAATTCTAGTAACCTGTAAAAAGCTACTTGTTATCATGAGAGATTATACTTTGATTCTATAGCTAATATAATTGTGAGATGGAAATGGGTCAGGTATCATTATACCTACAAATTTTAAGACATATTAGCAACTTTTGGGATGAATTTCACCCCTTACTATATAGTGTTGTGTGCCTTAGGGTTTTTTATTCATTTTAATCAAGGATTTCACCATTTGTTTCTTTGTTTTTAGTACTGTATTCAATATAGTGTTCCCTTGTGATAAAGAATTGTAGGATGAAAAGGATGAAGAGTTAGTAATAGAGAAACCTTACCCCAAATGGTAGAAGTTTATATGGAATCCTTCTCTTATTTTATACAATCTCTTTGAAATTAGTGACCCTTATATGGGGAAGGTACTTCCATTATACTTTCCCCAAAAATTTTATTTTGTGTCTTGCTGTCTTTTGATGGTTTTTAAAAATTGTATGGGCCCTATTATAATCACTTTCACCTCCATGATGGATTCCTTTACTATCATGTTTGATTAAACCAAATACATGAAAATGAAAGATATTGTAAATACTAATATAAATGCATCACCAATATCCCAACCCAATACTCAATTTAGAAATGAGAAATTAAATATTAAGGAAGTTGAACTGGTGTTTGAGGTTTAAAATTTTGAGAGGCTAGTTGATCTCTATATGTCATTTTAGTCTATGAAATGCATCACATAGCCAAAAAAATGGGAAAAGGATCTTGGGTTATCTTGAAAATTTATGGAAACAATCCATAATTCATGTGTGATGTTTAGGAATCAACTGCACATCAATCTGACACACGATGTAGCAGGTATGACTCAAAGTGAATGCTTTCAATATAAAAGTGTCATTTTAGTTTAAATCATGTTTCACATTTTAATAAATGATAAAAATGAGAATGATTCATTTTTAAACTTTAGGAAAAAATTTATAATTCATCTTTGACAAGTAGGAATCAACTTCACATCAATATAACATATGATGTGGTCAGTATAACTCCAAGTGTGTATTTTTAATATAAAAGTATCACTTTAGTTTAAAACATGTGTCACGTTTTCAAAACCTAGTAAATCAGATCAGATTATTTTACAAAATTAATATAACGATCCATAATTTATTTTTGATGTGTAGGAATCTACCACACATCAATCCAACATGTGATGTTCTTGGTATGACTCCAAGTTATTTTTCATAATATAAAGTGTCATTTTAGTCTAAAACCTGCATCACATTGCTAATACTGAGTAAAAAAGAATGTGTTATCATGAAATTTTAGAATAGTGATTTATAATTCATGTATGATTTTTAAGAATTGAATGTAAGTAAATCTGACACATGATGTGGCTAGTAAGACTCAAAGTGATTGTTTTCAACACAGAAGTGTCATTTATGTTTAAAATAAACATCACATAGACAAAACTTGGAAAAAAAGATAATATTGTCTTGAAATTCTAGTAAAATTATCCCTAATTCATTTTCAACATATAATAATCTACTGCATATTAATATGACAAACATTGTCTTCGATATTACTCAAAATGCATGTTTTCACATTAAAAGTGTCATTTTAGTATAAAATGTACATCACAAATCCAAACTGAAAAAATGAACTTCGATTGTACAGAAGATTTATAAAAATGATCCAGAATTTATATTTGATGTATAGGAATTTACCACACTTCAATTTGATACACGATTTTTCCAACAAGACTCAAAGATTAAAATTTCAATATAAAAGTTTCCTTTTAGAATAAAACACATGTCAAATTTACAAAACTAAGAAAAGAAGCTCAAATTTTCTTAATAATTTTCTAAAAATTAACCATAATTCATTTTTTACATGTAGTAATTGACCACACATCCATCTGATGAATGATATGGACCGTATGAATCAAATTACATGTTCTCACATTAAAAATTCCATATTTTTCTAAGACACCCTTCACATAGACAAACTAATAAAACAAGATAAAATTATCTTAAAACTTTAGAAAAATGATTCATAATTCTTTTGTGATGTGTACAAATTAACCTCACATCAATCTGACATGCGATGTGGCTGATATGACTCAACATGCATGTTTTCAATATAAATGTTTCATTTTAGTTTAAAACACAAGTCACACAGCCAAAATCAAGAAAACGATCTCAAATTTTCTTGACGATTTAGTAAAATGGTACATATTTAATTTTTGACATGTAAAAACGGTCCTCTTGTCAATATGACACATGATGTGACCAATATGATTCAAAGTGTGTGTTTTCACATTAAAATAATCATTTTAGTCTAATATTAATTCCACATAACCAAAAATGGAAAAAAAATATTAGATTTTCATGAAACTTTATAATAATTATCCATAATTCATTTATAATTTTTATTAATCAAATAAACAAAAATTTGAGACATAATTTGGCATGTATGAATCAAAGTACTTGTTTTCAATATAAAAGTGTCATTTCAGTTTAAAACACACATCACATATCCAAAATGGATCAAATGATATTTTATTATATTGTTACTTTATAAAAAAAGACCTATAATTCATTATGATGTGTAGGAATAAATCATATGCTAATATGACACATGATGTCCCTGGTATGACTCAAAGTGTGTGTTTTCATATTAAAAGTGTTAGTTTAGTCTAAATATGCATCACATAGACAAAACTAAGAAAACAAGCTCTAATTTTCTTGAAAATTTAGAAAAATAGTCCATAATTTATGTTTTATGTGTAGGAATAATCCACACAAAAATATGATAGATGATGTAGCTGATATTAATCAAAGTGAATATTTTCAATATAAAAGTGCTAATTTAGTTTAAAACACACATCATAGAGCCAAAACTGAGAAAATGATCTTGAATTATCCTAATACTTTAGGAAAATGATCCATAATTTATTTTTTACATGTAGTAATTAATCATACATCAATATGATAGATTATGTGTCTGGTATGACTCAAAGCATGTGTTTTCATATTAAAAGTGTCATTTTAGTCTAAAACACATGTTACATAGTCAAATAGAGAAAAAAATATCATATTGTCTTGAAACTTTATAAAAATGATTCATAATTCATATGTGATTTGTAGGAATTGATTGCACATCAATATGATACAATATGTGGTCGGTATGACTTAAAGTGCACGTTTTAAATATAAAAGTGTCATTTTAGGTTAAAATGCGCATCATATTTTCAAAACTGAGCAAAAAACTCAAAAAAAATCAAAATTTATGAAAAAGATCCATAGTTCATTTTTGATGTGTAGGAATTAAACACATGTTATTCTAACACATGATATTTCCAGTATGAATCCAAGTGTGTATTTTCAACATAAAAGTGTCATTTTTATTTAAAACAAGAATCACATTGTCAATACTCTATAAAAATCTTAGATTATACATAAACTTTAGAGAAATGATTCATAATTAATGTTTGAGGTGTAGGAATTGACCGCACATCAATCTAACACAAATGTGTCCAGTATGACTCAAAGTGCATGTTTTCAATATAACATTGTTATTTTAGTTGAAAAGATGATTTATATAGTCAAAACATAGAAAACGAGCTCAAGTAGTCTTGATACATTATGAAAATGATCCAAAATTCATTTTTGACATGTAGGGATCAGTTGTATGTCAATCCAACACATGATGTTATTAGTATGATTTAAAGTGTTTGTTTTCATATTAAAAGTGTCATTTTACTCTAAAACATGCGTCATATAGACAAACCAAGAAAACAAGCTTGGATAGTCTTAAAACATTAGGAAAATGATCTATACTTTATTTGTGAGATGTAGTAATTGACCACATGTCAATATGACACATGTTTTCTCCCATATGACTCCAAGTGCCTATTTTCAATATAAATGTATCATTTTAGTTTAAAACATGAGTCACATAGCTAAAAAGAATAAAAATAGCTTAAATTATCTTAATACTTTAGAAAAATTACCTATAATTCATGTGTGATGTGCAGGAATCGACTGCACATCAATTTGACACGTGATGTGTGTGATATGACTATAAGTGTGTGTTTTCAATTAAAAGTGACATTTTATTTTAAAATATGTGCCACACAACCAAAAACGATCAAATTTGTTCAGATAACTAGTAATATCATTAATATAATTAATAATATAATTTATATGAAATATTAATTAACAATTTAATTAATAATTCATAATATCATTATTAATTAATAGTAGAACTAATAATTAATATAAAATTAACAGTATACTCATTAATAATAAATTGAATCATATAATTGATAATATAATTTATATATTCATTAATTAAAAATATAAATCATAGGTGGATTATATAACATTTAAATTATATTTATTTTTATTTTTTTATTTACTATTACTAATGTAAACATTGGTTTTATTGCAAGGGATTTTTTTACAGAGGTTGATCTTTGGAAAAGGTCTTCTATAAGAGTTTAGATTGTGTATATTGAGTTATAATTTTTTTGATTAATTGTAAATATCATATAAATGTAAATATTTTTCATGTAAAATTTTAATTGAAATGATGGGGAAATTTAATATTTGTATTTTAATCTAGTTTTTTATAATATTTATATTCAAATTTGGTTATTTATATACAAATATAGTTTTTTAATCTGGTTTTATGTTATATGTATACTATAAGGGTGTACCATTATACTATTTACTATTTAATTTATCAAAATTATAAAAATTGATGATAAAAGATGAGTTATTTTAATACCTCTCAGTATGTAAATGATTTTTAGTGCTTATAAAACACATTTCATGCTACTGCCAACCATGGATCAGCCGACATCCCATTTCTCAACCACTAGTAAGATAGAAAAATTGAGGGTTATACCGATTGTGAAGAGAGAATGTAAAAATAATTTCTCAGGTTCTCAACTATGCCTAATGAGATCATCAATGAAAATCCATAACAATGTATATTCAGATCAATTATACCCTAATAATCTTCGCATTGCAACCCCAGGCGGCTGGGGTGGTAGAGCGGATGAGGTTTGGGGTGGCGGTCACGAGGTTGAGTCCACAAACCAATTTATTTATAGTGTGTGTTAGATGTCATTGGAAGCTATACCAAATATAATAATAATCCCAACATTGGGATGTTGGATTCAAGGGAGAAAATTTTAATAAAATCATTGTTGATAAAACAGCTACATTTTAATAAAATCACCATGAAATGTGTTTTGTTAGCACTAAAAATCATTGAAATATTGTGAGGTATTAAAAGTACTCGGTTTTTATCATCACTTTTTCTCAAAATGATAAAGTCCATAGAAAATGGTGCAATGGTTCACCCTTGCAGTAGACCTACAACATAAAACTAGATTAAAAATCTTGATTTGAATAAAAATAACCAAATTTTAAATCAAATATTACAAAAAAAAATATTAGAATACAAATATTAAATTACCTCATCATTTCAATTAAAAATTTAGATGAAAAAAATTTACATTTACATGATATTTAAAATTAATTTTAAAAAAACTATAACTCAATATACATAATCTAAACACTAATAGATCTCTTTTTCTAAAGATCAACCTGAGTAAAAAAGTTTTCCCCTACAATAAAACCAATGATTATTTTAGTAACAGTAAATAAAAACATTAATTTAAATGTTATATAATCCACTTATGATTTATATTGTTAATTACTGAATATATTAATTATATTATTAGTTATACTATTCAATATATTATTAATGATTATATTGTTAATTATATATTAATATATAATTATACTATTAATTAATAATTATATTATGAATTATTAACTACATTGTTAATTAAAAATCTATATAAATTATATTGTTAAGTATATTAATGATATCATTAGTTATCCGAGTTTGTTTTCTCAATTTTGGTTATGTGACATATGTTTTAAAATAAAATGTCTCTTTTAATTGAAAGCACACACTTATAGGCATATAAGACACATCGTGTGTCAGATTGATGCACAATCAATTCCTACATGTCACACAAGAATTATGGATTGTTTTCCTAAATTATCAGGAAAATTCAAGCTCATTTTCTTAGTTTTTTCTATGTGATGCATGTTTTAATCTAAAATGACACGTTTATATTGAAAACATGTACTTGGAGTCATACCGGCCACAATGTATGTCAGATTGACATGCAGTCAATTATTACATGTCAAAAATGAAGTATGGATCATTTTTCTAAAGTTTCAAGACTACAAAAACTCATTTTATTGGTTTTGGATATATGATGTGTGTTTCAGAGTAAAATGGAACTTTTAATGTGAAAACACGCACTTTCAATCATATTGATCACATCATGTGTTGGGTTGACATGAAGTCTATTCCTACACTGTAAAAAATAATTATATATAATTTTCATAGAGTATCAAGACAATTTGAGATCTTTAGATCTATTTTGAATATATGATATTTGTTTTAAACTAAAATGACACTGTTATATTGAAAACACGCACTTTGATCTGTATTGACCTCATCGTGTGTCAGATTGATGTTCAGTTAATTTCTACACCTCACACATAAATTATGGATCATTTTTCTATATTTTAATGGAAATACAACCTTGTTTGTAGACTATTGACAATGTGATGTGTGTTTTAAATAAAAACGACACTTTTATATTGAAAATATGAACTTGGAGTCATATCGGCCACATTTCATGTTAGATTGACATGTGTTTGATTATTACACATAAAAAATGAATTTTGGATCTTTTTCTTAATGTTTTAAAATAATCCATTTTTGTTTTCTCAGTTTTGACAATGTGATGTTCGTTTTGAACTAAAATGAAACTTTTATATTGAAAACATGCACTGTGAGTCATACCGGCCACATATTGTATCATATTGATGTGAGGTCAATTCATACACATCACACATGAATTATGAATAATTTTTATAAAGTTTTAAGACAATATGATCTTGTTTTATTAGTTGGCTATGTGACACATGTTTTAGACTGAAATGACACTTTTAATAAGAAAACACCTACTTTGAGTTGTACTAGACACATCGTTTTTCATATTGATGTGTGGTAAATTACTACATGCCAAAAACGAATTATAGATAATTTTAATAATATATCAAGACAATTAGAGTTAATTTTCTTAGTTTTGGATCTATGATGTGTGTTTTAAACTGAAATGACACTTTTATATTGAAAACATGCACTTTGAGTAATATCAGCCACATCATCTATTAGATTTATGTGTGGATGATTCCTATATATAAAAAATAAACTATGGACTATTGTTATAAATTTTAAAGACAATCTAAGCTCATTTTCTTGGTTTTGGCTATATGATGTGTGTTTTAGACTAAAATGGCATTTTTAATAAGAAAACACACACTTTGAGTCATACCAGGCACAATGTGTGTCAGATTGATGCCTGATCGATTAATACACATCAAAATTAATTATTGATTTTTTTTCTAAATTATCAACAAAATATGATCTCATTTGATCCATTTTGGCTATGTGATGCGTGTTTTAAAATGAAATGACACATTAATATTGAAAACAAGTACCTTGAGTCATACCTTCCACATTTTGTGTCAGATTGATGTGTGGTCATTTCATAAAAATGACACATGAATTATTTATAATTATTATAAAGTTTCATGGAAATATGATCGTTTTTCTCATTTTTGGTTATATAACGTGTGTTTTAGATTAAAATGATTCTTTTAATGTGAAAACGTAGACTTTGGGTCATACCATTCACATCATGCATCAGATTCACATGAGATCAATTTATACATGTCAAAAATGAATCGTGTATAATTTTTATATAGTGTCAAGATAATTTGAGGTAATATTCTTGATTTTGTCTATGTGACATGTGTTTTAAACTAAAATTACACTTTTATATTGAAAAAATGCACTTTGAGTCATACAAACCACATCATGTGTAAAATTGACATGAAGTCAATTATTACAAATGAAACATGAATTATAAATCATTTTTATAATGTTTCAAGACAATTTTAGCCCTTTTTCTTGGTTTTTCTATGTGATGGATGTTTTAGACTAAAATGACACTTTTAATGTTAAAATATGCACTTTGAGTCATAGCTGACACATCATCCATAAAATTGAGGTTTGTTTAATTAACATATGTCAAAAATTAATTATGTTTCTTTTTTTATAATGTATTAAGAAAATTAAATCTTTTTTTCTCAGTTTTGGCTATGTGACATGTGTTTTATTCTAAAAGGACAATTTTATATTGAAAACATACATTTTGAGTCATACTGGTCACATAGTATATCATATTGAAGTGTGGTCAATTCCTAGACATCAAATATGAATTATGGATTGTTTATATTATGTTTCCAAACAATCCAAGTTCATTTTTTGAGTTTGGATATGTGATGCGCGTTTTAGACAAAAATGGAACTTTTAATGTGAAAACATGAATTTTGAGTCACATCAAACACATCATCTATCATATTAACATGTGTTCAATTACTATATGTTAAAAACAAATTGTGGACCATTTTCTTAAAGTATCAAGATAATCCTAGATTTTTCTCATAGTTTTGGATATATGATGTGTGCTTTAAACTAAAATGACACTTTTGTACTAGAAGCACACACTTTGAGTCATACTGTTAACATCATGTGTCAGATTAACATGTGTTCGATTCTTAAACATACCCCATGAATTTTGGATCACTATTCCAATGTTTCAAGATAATAAAATCTCATTTTCTATGTTTTGGTAATTTGATTCATGATTTAGACTAAAATGAAAATGTTATATTAAAATACTCAATTTGAGTCATATCTGGCACATTGTGTGATACATTGACATGTGGTAGATTCGTACACATAAAAAATTCATTATGGATCACTATATTTATTTTTTCAAAACATATGATCTCATTTTCTAGATTTTTAAAAAGTGACATGCATTTTAAACTAAAGTAATACATTTATATGGAAAATACACACTTGGATTTATACCGGCCACATCATGTGTCAGATTGATGTGTAGTCGATTTAGATATGTCAAAAATGAATTTTGGACTCTTTTCCTAAAGTTTGACAATGATTCAATATCTTTTTTTGGACCCTCTATGTTATAGTCGTTTTCATAATCACAAATAATGTCAATATTCATATTCTTCTATTTTATGCCATTTAATATCTCTATGTAAATCAATTATGTCATACAGGAAAATATTTTTTTTAATAATTCAAAAACCTGTATTTATGAATCAATATGTTTACAAGTGTTTTTTTACAAGTATTTTTGGATGTCACTTAATCTAGTAATGTTATGTGTAAGAAAAAAATGTTATAAGTTTCTTAGATTTCCTGGAACCGATAGTATGATTGACACATAGATGTTCGACACACCATTGGTCGACACACCTATGTTCGACACATTGATGCTTGACACAGCGATGGTCGACACACCGATGTTCGACACACTGATGCTCGACACACCGATTCTCAACACACTGACGGTCGACACACTGATGTTCGACACATGGATGCTCGACACAAAAATGTTGGACACACTGATGTTCGAAACACCGATGTTCGACACACCGATGTTCGACACACCGATGCTGACTCACTGGATGCTAACAGACCGATGATGACAAACCAATGATGACAAAATAATGGTGACAAACCGACGCTGACAAACCGATGCTGATAGACCAATGATGACACACCGATGATGACACACCGATAGTGATAGACTGATGATGATATACCAATACATATAACTCACCGATAGTCATAAATAAATGTTTCAAATTTATTAATTCAAATTTATTTCTAATGGTCATATTTAGACAAATTAATATTTTTGACATTATTTAATGTTATCTGTAGGAATATACGTAGATAGTACGAGGTACATGCATGTGGGGAGATCTTCATGCCTATAGGACCTTGAAGTATAAAAGGATTATAAGCTCAACCTTAAAACATACACGCTGGGAACCTGCTAGAAAAAAAAACTGGTTGTGCAAATATGAAAGATATTACAAATATAAGAACTTGAAGCTTGAGTATACAAGGAGTTTAATATTACAAGAAGAAATATACTGAAGCTTTCTGAACATCCTCACATAGAAGAGATGAACCTTTTCACTCCTAGAATCTAGATTATAGAGACTACGATACTCTGTTTTGGAGCCAACTTCCAGAAGATGGATCAAACATCATTTTCTCTACATCCATTGAGTCCAAAGCATTATTACACAACACATAGGGATTTCTAAACTCTATTCTTCTTTTATAACTGTGTTTTTATCTTGTGTTTAATTTTTGAGAAGTGTGTTCATCTGTTTGTGTCACTTACACTATTTCCAGAGCATAACTGGAGGATACTAAAATATCCTCACAGTCAATTATGTTTTACTCTTGTATCCCTCATAGAACTGTGGAAGAGATCATGTGTGATCTGTTTGTTAAGTTTTCCCATGAATAAATGTGGTAGAGGTCAAGTGTGACCAGGACAGCCCTGTGTGCTGTTCTGAACCCCAATCCAGGGTGTGGATGAAAATTTTATTAATATAAACTGCTTGGTGGTAGGTGATCACCAAGTGGAGATAACTAAGTCCCAACTTGAGACTGAACCTCTTGTTTTTATCTGATGTGTAGTTTGTCTTCTGTTTTTAGTCTGATATGTGTTTAATTCATTTAACATTAAGATAAACTGAACTTTTATTGTTAGTTTAGAAAATTTTTATATCTGTTTTGAATCAGTAGATTAGTTTCCAAAGTTTGACTAATATTTAGATTGGTAAAGCTAAGAACTAATCAATCTTCTGAGAAATTAATTGAACATTCAATACTTCTGTAAATTCACTACAAACTGAATTCGATTACATTAAACGGGGGTGTTCTTTTAAAGAACCATTTTTTTAAAAAAATTATAGATACTCAATTCACCCCCCTCTTGAGTGATCTACTTCGACCAACATTTGGTATCAAAGGGACTAAATTGAAAGTTATTGTCAGTTTTTCAAATCTTGTCAACTGTGATTATAGTTGTTTTTCAAAGATCTCAAAATTTATGTTATTTCTAAATTTTTATCTCTTTGAAACTCTTTTACAATCGGTATCATGGAAAATGGATTAGAAGGGGATGCTACGAATAGAACAAATTTCTTTAATGAAACTAATTATGCTCAGGGAAAGATTAAAATTAAAACACTTCTAGAAAGCATGGGATTTGAAATCTGGACTGCTATTGAAAGAAAATATGCAATTATGGAAACTTCTAGAAATACTTGGGATGAAAATACCAAGACTGCCTATAAAAATAATTGTAAATCAATGAATGCTTTGTACTGTGCACTAGGTGATGAAGAGTTCAATTATATCTCTACCTGTAAAATTGAACATGAGATTTGGGACACTCTATCTGTTTCTCATAAGGGAATATATAATGTTAAAGAGATGATATTAAATACTTTACTATTGAATATGACAACATAAGAATGAATCTTGATGTGTCTATTTCTGATATGTATCTCAGGTTCAATGAAATTGTGAGTACCATGATTTCTTTATGAATAGAAGTAACAGCCAAAGAACAGATTATGCGGATTCTGCAATTGTGAATACCATGATGGGGAAATTTAATATTTGTATTCTAATCAAGTTTTTTGTAATATTTATATTCAAATTTGGTCATTTATATACAAATATAGTTTTTTAATCTGGTTTTATGTTATATGTCTACTATAAGGGTGTACCATTACACTATTTACTATATAATTTATCAAAATTATAAAAATTGATGATAAAAGATGAGTTATTTTAAGACCTTTCAGCATGTTAATGATTTTTAGTGCTTATAAAAAACATTTCATGCTACTGCCAACCATGGATCTGCCGACATCCCAATGCTCAACCACTCGTAAGATAGAAAAATTGAGGGTTATCCCGATTGTGGAGAGAGAATGTAAAAATAATTTCCCAGGTTCTCAACTATCCCTGATGAGATCATCAATGAAATCCATAACAATGTATATTCAGATCAATTATACCCTAATAATCTTCACATTGCAACCCCAGGCGGCTGGGGTGGTAGAGGGGATGAGGTTTGGGGCAGCGGTCATGAGGTTGAGTCCACAAACCAATTTCTTTGTAGTGTGTGTGAGATGTCGTTGGAAGCTATACCAAATATAATAATAATCCCAACATTGGGATGTTGGATTCAAGGGGGAAAATTTTAATAAAATCATTGTTGATAAAACATCTACATTTTAATAAAATCGCCATGAAATGTGTTCTTTTAGCACTAAAAATAATTGAAATACTGTGAGGTATTAAAAGTACTCGGTTTTTATTGTCACTTTTTCTCATAATGATAAAGTCCATAGAAAATGGTGCAATGGTTCCCACTTGAAGTAGACCTACAACATAAAACTAGATTAGAAATCTTGATTTGAATAAAAATAACCAAATTTGAAATCAAATATTAAAGAAAACTAGATTATAATAAAAATATTAAATTACCTCATCATTTCAATTAAAAATTTAGATGAAAAATATTTACATTTATATGATATTTAAAATTAATTTTAAAAAAACTATAACTCAAAATACATAATCTAAACACTATTAGATCGCTTTTTCTAAAGATCAACCTCAGTAAAAAAGGTTTCCCCTACAATAAAACAAATGTTTATTTTAGTAACAGTAAATAAAAAAATTAATTTAAATGTTATATAATCAACTTATGATTTATATTGTTAATTACTAAACATATTAATGATATTATTAGTTATATTATTCAACATATTATTAATGATTATATTGTTGATTATATATTAATATATAATTATACTATTAATTAATAATTTTATTATGAATTATTAACTACATTGGTAATTAAAAATATATATAAATTATATTGTTATGTATATTAATGATATCATTAGTTATCCGAGTTCTTTTTCTCAATTTTGGTTATGTGACATATGTTTTAAAATAAAATGTCTCTTTTAATTAAAAGCACACACTTATAGGCATATAAGACACATTGTGTGTCAGATTGAGGCACAATCAATTCCGACATTTCACACATGAATTAAGGATTGTTTTCCTAAATTATCAGGAAAATTCAAGCTCATTTTACAGTTTTTTCTATGTGATGCATGTTTTAATCTAAAATGACACATTTATATTGAAAACATGCACTTGGAGTCATACCGGCCACAATGTATGTCAGATTGACATGCAGTTAATTATTGCATGTCGAAATGAAGTATGGATCATTTTTCTAATGTTTCAAGACTATAAAAACTCATTTTATAGGTTTTGCATATATGATGTGTGTTTTAGAGTAAAATGGCACTTTTAATGTGAAAACACGCACTTTCAATCATATCGATCGCATCATGTGTTGGGTTTACATGAAGTATATTCCTACATTGTAAAAACGAATTATATATAATTTTCATAAAGTATCAAGACAATTTGAGATCTTTTGGTCTATTTTGAATATATGATATTTGTTTTAAACTAAAATGACACTGTTATATTGAAAACACACACTTTGAGTTGTATTGACCTCATCGTGTGTCAAATTGATGTTCAGTTAATTCCTACACCTAACACATAAATTATGGATCATTTTTCTATATTTTAAAGGCAATACAACCTTGTTTGTAGAGTATTGACAATGTGATGTGTGTTTTAAATAAAAACGACACTTCTATATTGAAAATATGAACTTGGAGTCACACCGGCCACATTGCATGTCAGATTGACATGTGTTTGATTATTACACATAAAAAATGAATTTTGGATCTTTTTCTTCATGTTTTAAAATAATCCATGTTTGTTTTCTCAGTTTTGACAATGTGATGTGTGTTTTGAACTAAAATGACACTTTTATATTGAAAACATGCACTGTGAGTCATACCGGCCACATATTGTATCATATTGATGTGAGGTCAATTCATACACATCACACATGAATTATGAATAATTTTTATAAAGTTTTAAGACAATATAATCTTGTTTTATTAGTTGTCTATGTGACACATGTTTTAGACTGAAATGACACTTTTAATAAGAAAACAACTACTTTGAGTCCTACTAGACACATCGTTTTTCATATTGATGGGTGGTAAATTACTACATGCCAAAAACGAATTATAGATAATTTTAATAATGTATCAAGACAATTAGAGTTCATTTTCTTAGTTTTGGATCTATGATGTGTGTTTTAAACTGAAATGACACTTTTATATTGAAAACATGCACTTTGAGTAATATCAGCCACATCATCTGTTAGATTTATGTGTGGATGATTCCTATATATAAAAAATAAACTATGGACTATTGTTATAAATTTTAAAGACAATCCAAGCTCATTTTCTTGGTTTTGGCTATATGATGTGTGTTTTAGACTAAAATGGCATTTTTAATAAGAAAACACACACTTTGAGTCATACCAGGCACATTGTGTGTCAGATTAATGCATGATCGATTAATACACATAAAAATTAATTATTGATTTTTTTTCTAAATTATCAACAAAATATGATCTCATTTGATCCATTTTGGCTATGTGATGTGTGTTTTAAAATGAAATGACACATTAATATTGAAAACATGTACCTTGAGTCATACCTTCCACATTTTTTGTCAGATTGGTGTGTGGTCATTTCATAAAAATGACACATGAATTATTGATCATTATTATAAAGTTTCATGGAAATATGATAGTTTTTCTCATTTTTGGTTATATAACGTGTGTTTTAGATTAAAATGATTCTTTTAATGTGAAAACGCAGACTTTGGGTCATGCCATTTACACCATGCATCAGATTCACATGAGATCAATTTATACATGTCAAAAATGAATCGTGTATAATTTTTATATAGTATCAAGATAATTTGAGGTAATATTATTGATTTTGTCCATGTGACATGTGTTTTAAACTAAAATTACACTTTTATATTGAAAACATGCACTTTGAGTCATACAAACCACATTGTGTGTAAAATTGACATGAAGTCAATTATTACAAATTAAACATAAATTATAAATCATTTTTATAATGTTTCAAGACAATTTGAGCCCTTTTTCTTGGTTTTTCTATGTGATGGATGTTTTAGAATAAAATGACACTTTTAATGTTAAAATATGCACATTGAGTCATAGTTGACACATCATCCATAAAATTGAGGTTTGTTTAATTAACATATAACAAAAATGAATTATGTTTCTTTTTTCATAATTTATTAATACAATTAATGCTTGTTTCTCAGTTTTGGCTATGTGACATGTGTTTTATTCTAAAACAACAATTTTATATTGAAAACATACATTTTGAGTCATACTGGCCACATCGTATATCAGATTGAAGTGTGGTCAATTCCTACACATCAAATATGAATTATGGATCATTTATCTTATGTTTCCAAACAATCCAAGTTCATTTTTTAAGTTTGGATATGTGATGCGCATTTTAGACAAAAATGGAAATTTTAATGTGAAAACATGAATTTTGAGTCATATCAGACACATAATCTATCAGATTAACATGTGTTCAATTACTAAATGTTAAAAACAAATTATGGACTATTTTCTTAAAGTATCAAGATAATCCTATATTTTTCTCCCAGTTTTGGCTATATGATGCGTGATTTAAACTAAAATGACACTTTTGTACTAGAAGCACACACTTTGTGTCATATTGTTTGCATCATGTGTCAGATTAACATGTGTTCGATTCTTAAACATACCCCATGAATTTTGGATCACTATTCCAATGTTTCAAGATAATAAAATCTCATTTTCTATGTTTTGGTAATTTGATGCATGATTTAGACTAAAATGACAATGTTATATTAAAAAACTCAATTTGAGTCATATCGGGCACATTGTGAGATACATTGACATGTGGTAGATTCGTACACATAAAAAATTCATTATGGATCATTCTATTTATTTTTTTAAAACATATGATCTCATTTTCTAGATTTTTAAAAAGTGACATGCATTTTAAACTAAAGTAATATATTTATATTGAAAATACACACTTGGATTTATACCGGCCACATCACATGTCAGATTGATGTGTAGTTGATTCAGATATGTCAAAAATGAATTTTGGACTATTTTCCTAAAGTTTGAAAATGATTCAATATCTTTTTTTGGACCCTCTATGTTATAGTCATTTTCATAATCACAAATAATGTAAATATTCATATTCTTCTATTTCATTCCATTTAATATCTCTATGTAAATCAATTATGTCATACAGGAAAATATTTTTTTTAATAATTCAATAACCTATATTTATGAATCAATATGTTTATAAGTGTTTTTTTACAAGTATTTTTGAATGTCACTTAATCTAGTAATGTTATGTGTAAGACAAAAATGTTATAAGTTTCTTAGATTTCCTGGAACTAATAGTATGATTTACACATAGATGTTCGACACACCATTGGTCGACACACCTATGTTCGACACACTGATGCTTGACACAGCGATGGTCGACACACCGATGTTCGACACACTGATGCTCGACACACCGATGCTCAACACACTGACGGTCGACACACTGATGTTCGACACATGGATGCTCAACACAAAAATGTTGGACACACTGATGTTCGAAACACCGATGTTCGACACACCGATGCTGACTCACTGGATGCTAACAGACCGATGATGACAAACCAATGATGACAAAATAATAGTGACAAACCGACGCTGACAAACCGATGCTGACAGACCAATGATGACACACCGATGATGACACACCGATAGTGATAGACTGATGATGATAGACCAATACATATAACTCACCGATAGTCATAAATAAATGTTTCAAATTTATTAATTCAAATTTATTTCTAATGGTCATATTTAGACAAATTAATGTTTTTGACATTATTTAATGTTATCTGTAGGAATATACGTAGATAGTACGAGGTACATGCAAGTGGGGAGATCTTCATGCCTATAGGACCTTGAAGTATAAAAGGATTATAAGCTCAACCTTAAAACATACACACTGGGAACCTGCTAGAAAAAAAAACTGGCTGTGCAAATATGAAAGATATTGCAAATATAAGAACTTGAAGCTTGAGTATACAAGGAGTTTAATATTACAAGAAGAAATATACTGAAGCTTTCTGAACATCCTCACATAGAAGAGATGAACCTTTTCACTCCTAGAATCTAGATTATAGAGACTACGATACTCTGTTTTGGAGCCAACTTCCAGAAGATGGATCAAACATCATTTTCTCTACATCCATTGAGTCCAAAGCATTATTACACAACACATAGGGATTTCTAAACTCTATTCTTCTTTTATAACTGTGTTTTTATCTTGTGTTTAATTTTTTAGAAGTGTTTTCATCTGTTTGTGTCACTTACACTGTTTCCAGAGCATAACTAGAGGATACTAAAATATCCTCACAGTCAATTATGTTTTACTCTTGTATCCCTCATAGAACTGTGGAAGAGATCATGTGTGATCTGTTTGTTAAGTTTTCCCATGAATAAATGTGGTAGAGGTCAAGTGTGACCAGGACAGCCCTATGTGCTGTTGTGAACCCCAATCCAGGGTGTGGATGAAAATTTTATTAATATAAACTGCTTGGTGGTAGGTGATCAACAAGTGGAGATAACTAAGTCCCAACTTGAGACTGAACCTCTTGTTTTTATCTGATGTGTAGTTTGTCTTCTGTTTTTAGTCTGATATGTGTTTAATTCATTTAAAATTAAGATAAACTGAACTTTTATTGTTAGTTTAGAAAATTTTTATATCTGTTTTGAATCAGTAGATTAGTTTCCAAAGTTTGACTAATATTTAGATTGGTAAAGCTAAGAACTAATCAATCTTCTGAGAAATTAATTGAACACTCAATACTTCTATAAATTCACTACAAACCGACTTCGATTACATTAATCGGGGGTGTTCTTTTAAAGAACCATTTTTTTAAAAAAATTATAGATACTCAATTCACCCCCCTCTTGAGTGATCTAATTCGACCAAAATTTGGTATCAAAGGGACTAAATTGAAAGTTATTGTCAGTTTTTTAAATCTTGTCAACTGTGATTATAGTTGTTTTTCAAAGATCTCAAAATTTCTGTTATTTCTAAATTTTTATCTCTTTGAAACTCTTTTACAATCGGTATCATGGAAAATGGATTAGAAGGGGATGCTATGAATAGAACAAATTTCTTTAATGGAACTAATTATGCTCAGGGAAAGCTTAAAATTAAAATACTTCTAGAAAGTATGGGATTTGAAATCTGGACTGCTATTGAAAGAAAATATGCAATTATGGAAGCTTCTAGAAATACTTGGGATGAAAATACCAAGACTGCCTATAAAAATAATTGTAAATAAATGAATGCTTTGTACTGTGCACTAGGTGATGAAGAGTTCAACTATATCTCTACCTGTAAAATTGCACATGAGATTTGGGACACTCTATCTGTTTCTCATAAGGGAATATATAATGTTAAAGAGATGATATTAAATACTTTACTATTGAATATGACAACATAAGAATGAATCTTGATGTGTCTATTTCTGATATGTATATTAGGTTCAATGAAATTGTGAGTACCATGATTTCTTTATGAAGAGAAGTAACAACCAAAGAACAGATTATGCGGATTCTGCAATTGTGAATACCATGATGGGGCAATTTAATATTTGTATTCTAATCAAGTTTTTTGTAATATTTATATTCAAATTTGGTCATTTATATACAAATATAGTTTTTTAATCTGGTTTTATGTTATATGTCTACTATAAGGGTGTACCATTACACTATTTACTATATAATTTATCAAAATTATAAAAATTGATGATAAAAGATGAGTTATTTTAAGACCTCTCAGCATGTTAATGATTTTTAGTGCTTATAAAAAACATTTCATGCTACTGCCAACCATGGATCTGCCGACATCCCAATGCTCGACCACTCGTAAGATAGAAAAATTGAGGGTTATCCCGATTGTGGAGAGAGAATGTAAAAATAATTTCCCAGGTTCTCAACTATCCCTGATGAGATCATCAATGAAATCCATAACAATGTATATTCAGATCAATTATACCCTAATAATCTTCACATTGCAACCCCAGGCGGCTGGGGTGGTAGAGGGGATGAGGTTTGGGGCGGCGGTCATGAGGTTGAGTCCACAAACCAATTTATTTGTAGTGTGTGTGAGATGTCGTTGGAAGCTATACCAAATATAATAATAATCCCAACATTGGGATGTTGGATTCAAGGGGGAAAATTTTAATAAAATCATTGTTGATAAAACATCTACATTTTAATAAAATCGCCATGAAATGTGTTCTTTTAGCACTAAAAATAATTGAAATACTGTGAGGTATTAAAAGTACTCGGTTTTTATCGTCACTTTTTCTCATAATGATAAAGTCCATAGAAAATGGTGCAATGGTTCCCCCTTGAAGTAGACCTACAACATAAAACTAGATTAGAAATCTTGATTTGAATAAAAATAACCAAATTTGAAATCAAATATTATAGAAAACTAGATTATAATAAAAATATTAAATTACCTCATCATTTCAATTAAAAATTTAGATGAAAAATATTTACATTTATATGATATTTAAAATTAATTTTAAAAAAACTATAACTCAAAATACATAATCTAAACACTATTAGATCGCTTTTTCTAAAGATCAACCTCAGTAAAAAAGGTTTCCCCTACAATAAAACAAATGTTTATTTTAGTAACAGTAAATAAAAACATTAATTTAAATGTTATATAATCAACTTATGATTTATATTGTTAATTACTAAATATATTAATGATATTATTAGTTATATTATTCAACATATTATTAATGATTATATTGTTGATTATATATTAATATATAATTATACTATTAATTAATAATTTTATTATGAATTATTAACTACATTGGTAATTAAAAATCTATATAAATTATATTGTTAAGTATATTAATGATATCATTAGTTATCCGAGTTCGTTTTCTCGATTTTGGTTATCTGACATATGTTTTAAAATAAAATGTCTCTTTTAATTAAAAGCACACACTTATAGGCATATAAGACACATTGTGTGTTAGATTGATGCACAATCAATTCTGACATTTCACACATGAATTATGGATTGTTTTCCTAAATTATCAGGAAAATTCAAGCTCATTTTACAGTTTTTTCTATGTGATGCATGTTTTAATCTAAAATGACAAATTTATATTGAAAACATGCACTTGGAGTCATACCGGCCACAATGTATGTCAGATTGACATGCAGTTAATTCTTGCATGTCAAAATGAAGTATGGATCATTTTTCTAATGTTTCAAGACTATAAAAACTCATTTTATAGGTTTTGCATATATGATGTGAGTTTTAGAGTAAAATGGCACTTTTAATGTGAAAACACGCACTTTCAATCATATCGATCGCATCATGTGTTGGGTTGACATGAAGTATATTCCTACATTGTAAAAATGAATTATATATAATTTTCATAAAGTATCAAGACAATTTGAGATATTTTGGTCTATTTTGAATATATGATATTTGTTTTAAACTAAAATGACACTGTTATATTGAAAACACACACTTTGAGCTGTATTGACCTCATCATGTGTCAGATTGATGTTCAGTTAATTCCTACACCTAACACATAAATTATGGATCATTTTTCTATATTTTAAAGGCAATACAACCTTGTTTGTAGAGTATTGACAATGTGATGTGTGTTTTAAATAAAAACGACACTTCTATATTGAAAATATGAACTTGGAGTCATACCGGCCACATTGCATGTCAGATTGACATGTGTTTGATTATTACACATAAAAAATGAATTTTGGATCTTTTTCTTCATGTTTTAAAATAATCCATGTTTGTTTTCTCAGTTTTGACAATGTGATGTGTGTTTTGAACTAAAATGACACTTTTATATTGAAAACATGCACTGTGAGTCATACCGGCCACATATTGTATCATATTGATGTGAGGTCAATTCATACACATCACACATGAATTATGAATAATTTTTATAAAGTTTTAAGACAATATAATCTTGTTTTATTAGTTGGCTATGTGACACATGTTTTAGACGGAAATGACACTTTTAATAAGAAAACAACTACTTTGAGTCCTACTAGACACATCGTTTTTCATATTGATGGGTGGTAAATTACTACATGCCAAAAACGAATTATAGATAATTTTAATAATGTATCAAGACAATTAGAGTTCATTTTCTTAGTTTTGGATCTATGATGTGTGTTTTAAACTGAAATGACACTTTTATATTGAAAACATGCACTTTGAGTAATATCAGCCACATCATCTGTTAGATTTATGTGTGGATGATTCCTATATATAAAAAATAAACTATGGACTATTGTTATAAATTTTAAAGACAATCCAAGCTCATTTTCTTGGTTTTGGCTATATGATGTGTGTTTTAGACTAAAATGGCATTTTTAATTAGAAAACACACACTTTGAGTCATACCAGGCACATTGTGTGTCAGATTAATACCTGATTGATTAATACACATAAAAATTAATTATTGATTTTTTTTCTAAATTATCAACAAAATATGATCTCATTTGATCCATTTTGGCTATGTGATGTGTGTTTTAAAATGAAATGACACATTAATATTGAAAACATGTACCTTGAGTCATACCTTCCACATTTTTTGTCAGATTGGTGTGTGGTCATTTCATAAAAATGACACATGAATTATTGATAATTATTATAAAGTTTCATGGAAATATGATAGTTTTTCTCATTTTTGGTTATATAACGTGTGTTTTAGATTAAAATGATTCTTTTAATGTGAAAACGCAGACTTTGGGTCATACCATTTACATCATGCATCAGATTCACATGAGATCAATTTATACATGTCAAAAATGAATCGTGTATAATTTTTATATAGTATCAAGATAATTTGAGGTAATATTCTTGATTTTGTCTATGTGACATGTGTTTTAAACTAAAATTACACTTTTATATTGAAAACATGCACTTTGAGTCATACAAACCACATCGTGTGTAAAATTGACATGAAGTCAATTATTACAAATTAAACATAAATTATAAATCATTTTTATAATGTTTCAAGACAATTTGAGCCCTTTTTCTTGGTTTTTCTATGTGATGGATGTTTTAGAATAAAATGAAACTTTTAATGTTAAAATATGCACATTGAGTCATAGCTGACACATCATCCATAAAATTTAGGTTTGTTTAATTAACATATAACAAAAATGAATTATGTTTCTTTTTTCATAATTTATTAATAAAATTAATGCTTGTTTCTCAGTTTTGGCTATGTGACATGTGTTTTATTCTAAAACAACAATTTTATATTGAAAACATACATTTTGAGTCATACTGGCCACATCGTATATCAGATTGAAGTGTGGTCAATTCCTACACATCAAATATGAATTATGGATCATTTATCTTATGTTTCCAAACAATCCAAGTTCATTTTTTAAGTTTGGATATGTGATGCGCATTTTAGACAAAAATGGAAATTTTAATGTGAAAACATGAATTTTGAGTCATATCAGACACATAATCTATCAGATTAACATGTGTTCAATTACTAAATGTTAAAAACAAATTATGGACCATTTTCTTAAAGTATCAAGATAATCCTATATTTTTCTCCCAATTTTGCCTATATGATGCGTGATTTAAACTAAAATGACACTTTTGTACTAGAAGCACACACTTTGTGTCATATTGTTTGCATCATGTGTCAGATTAACATGTGTTCGATTCTTAAACATACCCCATGAATTTTGGATCACTATTCCAATGTTTCAAGATAATAAAATCTCATTTTCTATGTTTTGTTAATTTGATGCATGATTTAGACTAAAATGACAATGTTATATTAAAAAACTCAATTTGAGTCATATCGGGCACATTGTGAGATACATTGACATGTGGTAGATTCGTACACATAAAAAATTCATTATGGATCATTCTATTTATTTTTTTAAAACATATGATCTCATTTTCTAGATTTTTAAAAAGTGACATGAATTTTAAACTAAAGTAATACATTTATATTGAAAATACACACTTGGATTTATACCAGCCACATCACATGTCAGATTGATGTGTAGTTGATTCAGATATGTCAAAAATGAATTTTGGACTATTTTACTAAAGTTTGAAAATGATTCAATATCTTTTTTTGGACCCTCTATGTTATAGTCATTTTCATAATCACAAATAATGTCAATATTCATATTCTTATATTTCATTCCATTTAATATCTCTATGTAAATCAATTATGTCATACAAGAAAATATTTTTTTTAATAATTCAATAACCTATATTTATGAATCAATATGTTTACAAGTGTTTTTTTACAAGTATTTTTGGATGTCACTTAATCTAGTAATGTTATGTGTAAGAAAAAAACTTTATAAGTTTCTTAGAGTTCCTGGAACCGATAGTACACTCGACACATAGATGTTTGACAAACCATTGGTCGACACACCTATGATTGACACACTGAAGCTGGACACACCGATGGTCGACACACCGATGTTCGACACACTGATGCTCGACACACCGATGCTCGACACACCGATGCTTGACACACTGATGGTTGACACACTGATGTTCGAAACACCGATGCTTGACACAAAAATGTTTGACACACCGATGTTTGACACACTGATGATCGACACATCGATGTTTGACACACTGATGTTTGACACACCGATGTTCAACACACCGATGCTGACTACCTGGATTCTAACAGACCGATGATGACAAACCGATGATGACAAACTGATGGTGACAAACCGATGCTGAAAAACCAATACTGACAGACCAATGATGACACACTGATGATGACACACTGATAGTGACAGACTGATGATGACAGACCGATAAATATAACTCACCGATAGTCATAAATAACTATTTCAAATTTATTAATTCAAATTTATTTCTAATGGTCATATTTAGACAAATTAATGTTTTTGACATTATTTAATGTTGTTTGTAGGACTATACGTAGATAGTACGAGGTACATGCATGTGGGGAGGTCTTCATGCCTATAGGACCTTGAATTATAAAAGGATTATAAGCTCAACGTTAAAACATACACGCTGGGAACCTGCTAGAAAAAAAAAACCGGCTGTGCAAATATGAAAGATATTACAAATATAAGAACTCGAAGCTTGAGTATACAAGGAGTTTAATATTATAATAAGAAATCTACTGAAGCTTGCTGAACATCCTCACATAGAAGAGCTGAACCTTTTCACACCTGGAATCTAGATTATAGAGACTATGATACTCTATTTTTTAGGCAACTTCCAGAAGAGGGATCAAACATCATTTTCTCTACATCCATTGAGTCCAAAGAATTATTACACAACACATAGGGATTTTTAAACTCTATTATTCTTTTATAACTGTGTTTTTATCTTGTGTTTACTTTTTGAGAAGTTTTTTCATCTGTTTGTGTCACTTAAACTGTCTCCAGAGCATAACTAGAGGATACTAAAATATCCTCACACTCAATTCTGTTTTACTCTTGTATCCCTCATAAAACTGTGGAAGAGATCATGTGTGATTTATTTGTTAAGTTTTCCCAGGAATAAATGTGGTAGAGGTCAAGTGTGACCAAGACAGCCCTGTGTGCTGTTGTGAACCCCAATCCAGGGTGTGGATCAAAATTTTATTAATATAAACTGCTTGGTGGCAGGTGATCACCAAGTGGAGATAGCTAAGTCTCAACTTGAGACTGAACCTCTTGTTTTTATCTGTTGTGTAGTTTGTCTTGTGTTTTTAGTCTGATATGTGTTTAATTCATTTAACATTAAGATAAACTGAACTTTTATTATTAGTTTAGAAAATGTTTATATTTGTTTTGAATCAATAGATTAGTTTCCAAAGTTTGACTAATTTTTATATTGGTAAAGCTGAGAACTAATCAATCTTCTGAGAAATTAATTGAACATTCAATACTTCTGTAAATTCACTAAAAACCGACTTAGATTACATTAATTGGGTGTGTTATTTTAAAGAACCATTTTTTAAAAAAATTTATAGATACTCAATTCACCCCCCGCTTGAGTGATCTACTTCGACCAACATTTGGTATCAGAGGGAAAAAATTGAAAGTTATTGTCAGTTTTTCAAATCTTGTCAATTGTGATTATTGTTGTTTTTCAAAGATCTCAAAATTTCTGTTATTTATAAATTTTTATCTCTTTGAAACTCTTTTACAATTGGTATCATGGAAAATGTATTAGAATGGGATGCTAGGAATAGACCAAATTTCTTTAATGGAACTAATTATGCTCATTGAAATGTTAAAATGAAAATACTTCTATAAATCATGGGATTTGAAATATGGACTGCTATTGAAAGTAAATATGCAATTCTGGAAACTTTTATAAATACTTGGGACTAACCTACCAAGACTGCCTATAACAATAATTGTAAATCAATGAATTCTTTGTATTGTGCACTAGGTGATGAACAGTTCAACTGTATCTTTGCCTGTAAAATTGCACATGAGATTTGGGACACTCTGTCTGTTTCTCATAAGGGAACATATAATGTTAAAGAGATGAGATTAAATACTTATAATATTAAATATTACAACATAATAATGAAGCTTTATGTGTCTATTTCTGATATGTATCTCAGGTTCAATGAAATTGTGAATACCATGATTTCTTTATGAAGAGAAGTAACAGCCAAAGAACAGATTATGCGGATTCTACAATGGTTACCAAATATGACAACATAAGAATGAAGCTTGATGTGTCTATTTCTGATATGTATCTCAGGTTCAATGAAATTGTGAATACCATGATTTCTTTAGGAAGAGAATTAATATCCAAAGAATAGATTATGCACATTCTACAATGCTTACTAGAAAGATAGCGTGGAACATCTGTGTCTATTAGGGAATCTTTCGATATTGATAAAATTCCAGAGAAGGAATTGATTAGAAAATTAATGATGTATGAAGAGGAATTGAAGGTAAATCAAGAAGAGTATGAAACCAAATGAACGTCTATAGCTTTCAAGACAACTACATCTAAAATAATGGACAAAGAGAAAGTTCAAGCTTCTATTGAAAGATCCAGTAGTGAAGATGTAGCTTCAGACAGTGATGAAGACATGGCCTAGTTGGATAGAAGATTCAAGAAATTTAATAGTAAAAATATGTTTTTTAGAAAGCCTAATTACAAAGGAAAGTATGATTACAAGGGAAATTGGAAATAGTATTGGAAGAGAAATGATAAGTCAGAAGAGATAATATGTTACTAATGTAAAATTAAAGGACATGTTAAGGCTAACTGTCCAAAGATGAAATACAAGAAAAAGTATGAAAATAAGGATAGAACGTATAAGAAAGCAATGAAGGCCAGCTGGAGTGCCTCTGAGGACAGCTCAAGTGAATCTTCCTCTTCTAAAAATGAGAAATATGATATGGCTAATATGTGTTTTATGACAAACACAACTAAGATAACCCTATACTCTCCTGTGCATAATTCTTATTATTCTGAAAGTGAGTCAGAGAATATGAAAAATGATGAATTATTTGAATATTGAGACATGCTAGAAGAAACATGCAATGAGTTGGAAGATAAGTTTAAATCTCCGAAGAAACAACATTCTCTTACTGTGACTATTAACTCTAAACTTACAAGTGAAAAAGAGAAAAATTATTAACTTCTCAAGGAGAAAAATGAGTTAAAAATTTCTAATGAGCAATTGAAGAATGACTTGGAAAAGTTTACTAATGGAAAAATACTCTTACTCAAATTCTTGGTAAAAAAATATCTCCTAAGTATATTTCTAGGGCAGGATATCAACTTGGTCAAAGGTATTTATCCAAATCACATTTTGTAACCAAATCTGGAAAATTTGCTACCTTTTTCAAAAACCATAATTTTACAATAAGTTCCAGTTCCAATAATTATTTTACTACATCAAATTCTTTAGGACCAAACAATGTTTATTTTTTAAACACTCTATATTATGAATATAGGAATCCCATAAGACAATTGTGGGTTCCTAAAGTTTATATAAATAATGTATGTGGACCTAGAAAAATATGGGCACCAAAGTCATTTCTTGGATGAACTATTTTGTAGGTAAACTTCCTAAAGAGATCCTGTAAAAAGCTGTGGTACTTGGAAAGTGGTTTTACAAGACATATGATGGGGGATTATTCAAGATTTAAAAGTCTTATCAAAATTGATGGAGGACATGTCACATTTGTTTACAATGGTAAAAGAAAAATCATTGGCCTAGGACAGATTGGTAACCCTGACTCTATTTCAATTTCTAATGTACTGTTTGTTGATGGATTAAAGTATAACCTGCTCAACATATCTAAATTGTGTGATGATTGATTTGATGTTAAATTCAAAAATTATTCATGCCATGTTTTTGATTCCATGAGTAAATTAGTATTTACTGCTTTTAGAAATGATAATGTATATGCTATAAATCTAGACACACTAGCCTAACAAAATGTATCTTGTCTAAATGCCTTTCACAAAGAGTCTTGGCTCTGGCATAGAAGACTATGACATTGAAAAATACACTCTATTAGGAAGTTAACTAGAAAATTATTAGTTAAAGACTTACCCAAATTAGAGTTTCCAGACAATAAAGTATGTAATCCTTGTCAAAAAAAACTACATAAAATATCTTTCAAACCAAAGAAAGAAGTAACTACTTTTCAATCTATTTAATTGGTTCACATGGAATTGTTTAGAACATCTAGTGTTTCAAGTTTCAATGGAAAGCACTGTGTTTATGTTCTTGTAGATGATTTCTCTAGGTACACCTGGACCTTTTTCCTAGCTCACAAAAGTGAAGCTTTTTCACACTTTACCAAGTATGTTATGACTATAGAAAATCTTAGTTGAATTAAGATTAAATCCTTAAGAAGTGATCATGGATGTGAGTTTGAGAATCATGATTTTGAAGCTTTTTTCTCACAAAATTGGTATAATCATAATTTCTCGGCTCCCAGGGCACCTTAATAGAATGGTGTGGTAGAAATAAGAATTAGAACCTTACAAGAAATTTCCTGAACTATTCTTAATTAATGTGAACTACCCATTTATTTATGCGAATAATCTATTAATATAGATTGTAACACAATAAATAGAGTCTTAATCAGACCCATCCTTAAGAAAACTCCTTATGAGTTGTGGAATAATAGGAAACCCAAAGTAAGTTATTTTAAAGTGTTTGGATGTAAAGTTTATATTCTGATCACTAAATATAATTTAGATAAATTTGCCTCCAAAAGTGATGATGGAATATTTATTGGATATTCTACATCATGAAAACCTATGGAGTCTTTAATATGAAAACCAAATGTGTGGAAGAATCTATACATATCAATTTTGATGAAGTAGATCCCCATGATCCCAAGACCTCACTATAAAATATTGAAGAGGATACGTCTAATCTAGTCATTAATGATAAAACCTCAAATCATCATGTGAAGGAATCTGGGAAATCTTCCAGTTCTGGAAATTCTCCAGATCCAAACCAAAATGAACCAGATCAACCTGACCAACCTGAAATATCAAGTCCTACCTTCTCTAGACCAACTAGGACCCTTAAGAATCATCCCCTAGATGTTGTTGTTGGAGATCTAGATAAAGGAACATGGATGAGATCTTCCTTGAGAAACCAGGTTGAACAATAAGCTTTCTTGTCACAACTTGAACCTAAAAATATCAATGATGAGATCAATGATGAGTTTTTGGTAATGGCCATGCAAGAAGAACTTAATCAGTTTGAAAGAAATAATGTTTGTAAACCTGTAGATAGACCAAAGGATAATTTGACCATAGGATCCAAATGGGTATTTATAAATAAAGTAAATGAAGTTGGAAATATAGTTAGAAACAAAGCTATACTAGTTTCACAAATATATAATCATTAACAGGGAGTTGATTATGAAGATACCTTTCTACCATTTTCTAGACTTGAAGCAATTAGAATCTTACTTTCCTATGCAGCACATTTGAAATTTAAGCTTTATCAAATGGATGTCAAAATTGAATTCTTAAATGGTTATATAATTGGGGATTTTTTCGTTGAAGAACCACCAGGTTTTATAAATCCACATTTCCCAAATCATGTGTTCAAATTATCTAAAGCTTTATATAGTTTGAAACAAGATCCAACAGCTTGGTATGAAAGGTTGAGTAATTTTCTTATTTCTAAAGGCTTTACAAAAGGACTTGAATATCCTATTTTATTTATAAAAATAATTTCAAAATGATTTTTAATAACCCAAATATATGTATATGATATTATTTTTGGATCTTATAAAAACACTTTATGTAATGTTTTTTCAAAAATAATGCAAAATGAGTTTGAAATGAGTTTAATGGGTGAACATAAATATTTTCTTGGATTTCAAGTATTTCAAAATAAAGAAGGTGTTATTTTAAATCAAAGTACACTAAAGATCTTTTGAAAAGATATGGATTTGATAGAATTAAGACTAGTGAAACCCCTATGAGTTCTTCATGTAAGTTAGATCTTGATGAAAATGGAAAATCAGTTGATCAAACTATTTACAGAGGAATTATTGGGAGTTTTTTGTACCTAACTTCTAGAAGTCCAGATATTATGTTTAGTGTATGTATGTGTGCAAGATTTCAAGCAAACCCAATAGAGTCACATTTAAATAATGTTAAAAGAATTTTCAAATACCTTAAGTATACAACTAATTTTGGATTGTCCTATCCTAAAGGACAACCTTTTGATTTAGTTAGCTATTCAGATGCTGACTTTGGTGGATGTAATTTAGATAGAAAGAGTACCTCAAGAACATGTCACTTTTTAGGAAAGTCTCTGATATTATGGTGTAGTAAAAATCAAGATTCAGTTTTATTATCAACTGTTAAAGCAGAATACATTGCTTCTGGAAGTTATTGTGCACAAATTTTGTGGATGAAACACACCTTATTAGACTATAGATTTTAATTCAGACATATCCCCATAACCTGTGACAACACAAGTGCTATTAACATTTCTAAGAATCCAATTTCTCATTCTAGAACAAAGCATATTGACGTAAGACATCACTTCTTGAGAGATCATTATCAAAAAAGGTGATATAACTCTTGAGTTTATTGGGACTTAGCATCATCTTGCTAATATATTCACTAAACCCTTAAACACTGAGATAATTAACTACATCATACATTAACTAGGAATGATAAATCTCTAAAGTCTTTTGAAACCGATCTATGAAACTGATCCTTAAAACTGATCTTGTGAAACCTATCCTTGAAACTGATCTTGTGAAACTGATCCATGAAACTGATCTTGTGAAACCGAACCTTGAAAATGATCTTGTGAAACCGATCCTTAAAACCAATCTTGTGAAACCGATCCTTGAAACCTATCTTGTGAAACCGATCCTTGAAACTGAACTTTTGAAACTGATCCTTGAAACTGATCAGGTGAAACTGATCCTTGAAACTGATCTTGTGAAATTGATCCTTGAAACTGATGTTGTGAAACCGATCCTTCAAACCGATCTTGTGAAACCAATCCTTGAAACCGATCTTGTGAAAGCAATCCTTTAAACCAATCTTGTGAAACCGATCCTTAAAACCAATCTTGTGAAACCGATCCTTGAAACTGATCTTGTGAAACTGATCTTGTGAAACCGATCCATGAAACTGATCTTGTGAAACTGATCCTTGAAACCGATCGTGTAAAACTGATTCAATGACACCGATGTATTTAAGGACTCTTTTATAATTCTGCCTATTTTAAATAAAACAAAACTATTTTTGTGTTCTTTTTTCCTCTTTTAAATTTTATTCTTTACGATTTACAATCCCTAAATGATGTAACAAATTTGATCCATCCTGACCTTTCACCTTCCCACTGCTGTAATTCCTTATCCTCTTTGTCACTCTATCTCTCGGCTGTCGACCTCTCAACTCGTTTGGAATCCGAAACCCCAAAATAGCAAGGACCAAGAATGGTATGGAAGATCCGAGAAAATCTCCATATGCTAAAACTCGGAAGGGTGAGCCTGGTGGGATTTCAAAACCATGTTTGGAAAGCTGAGTGGTTATAGCTGAGAAGAAAGTATCTGCAGAGAGGCTTCTATCAAGCAAGTTGTTTTTACTGAGAGTTCTGGAATCTCAAGGGTGGATAAGCTGGTTCTCTAATAATTAAAGGATTTATTATCCCTAGCTAGTACATGAGTTTTATCCACATTTTAAGACATTCCTGGATGAAACTGAGGAAGAAAGGATGAAGTCAATGGTAAAGGGAAAGGAAATGTCTTTTTCGTCTAAGGAATGGGTTGAGTGCTTGGAGATGCCTCATGAAGGTGTCTTTACTTATTATCAAGGTAATATTCCACCTTCCTCTAATTTGTTCTCTTATGAAGTTGCTCTGAAGGAGATGAATAGAAATGGAGAATCTAGGAGAACTATTTCAAGTGAATTTTATGGAGAGGTAAGGTTACTTTTTAAGTTTATACAACATCAAATCTTCCCAAGGAAGGGAGATTTTTTAGCTGTGAAGTATCATGATTTTTTCCTGATCTATCTATTGAAAAATAAGATAAAAGTGAACCAGTGTAGGTATCTAATGGTGCATGTTTCTGACATGATAAATCCATCCAAGAAGGAAAATTTTTTGTACAGTCATAGGATGAACTCTTCCATGTTAAAGAAGATAGGTTGTATGGAATATGGAGATGAATTGATAAGTGCATGTAGTGGTTTCTTCCTTCAAAAAGATATTTGTAAAAGGATGATGATATTTTGGAACCCATGGAAAAAATTTTGGGTAAGAGATGAGGAAAGGTTGTATGAGTAATTCAATCTAGTTGACCATCCTAATAGACCAAAGGATCAAGTTGATACAGGTCTCAAACTAGGAGAGAAACCTGTTTATTCTAATGAGGAAGCTGAGACTAAAGTGACAAGTGATGAAGGATCTCCTTTTGATGACAAGAGTGATCCTAATATTGCTAAAATCCCCAAATATATGTCTTATGGACCAGCTAGTCCCCCTTTGGACTTACCCTCAAGATAATCTTTATCAGGTGATGAGGATGAGGAAGAGACCGATGTTAATGGAGATGAAGGCTATGTGAGTAAATCAAATGAGGAGTCTGATGAATATGATGATGATGATGAAGGAGGAAATTATTAGCATTTAAGTGATTCTTTAAAATTGGGACAACAAGGAGTTGACAGATCCAGTGTGGAATCTGTACATGGAGTTGGTGATGATGCTGAGCATGTTGAACATGAGGATGTTGATCTTAGAGATGCTAGTCATGAGGATAGATCACCCCATCCTAATGCCTAAAATCAAGAAATCATTTAGGAATTGAATAAACTTATAGCTGGTGGCCATGAGGAAGAAGCTGAGGATCAGGTGCCTCAAATTGAGGAAGTGCCTAGAGAATTTGAAGAGGATAGAGCACATGTAGAACCTCAAGCTCAGTTGGAACTAGTACCCAGAAATGTTATTATGGCTAGAGAAAAGGATGAAGAAGTTGATGAAGATGAAGTTTTTCCTGATCCTTAGGGAAGAAGGATAAGGATTGAAATTGTTGATCCAAGAGACTGGACCTGTACTTGAGAATGGAATAATGATCCATGATACATTCTTTTTGGATTGTAATATGACTCAGATGAGGAGAGGGTGCCTCCTCCTTTTTCTCCACAAGCCCAAGCCGAAGCAGAACATGTTGCACCTCTTCCACTAGTTGCACATCCAGTAGTAGAGATAGTAGCACAGACCGTGCCTTGTGACTATGTCACTAAGGCCAATTCGAAGCAATTCACAAATGATATTTGTGAGTCTATGAAATCTTCTATTGGATCCAGAAGTGAAGCCATCGATTCAATATGTATTTTGGATGTTGATGCAGAAAATGTTTCAAGGATGGTGATCTAGGAGATTCAACCAAATATCATTACAACAGCAGAAACAATCATTATACATAATACCTTGCTAAGAGAAGTAAGGAAGATGATAAATGAGTTAAATTATCTAACCTCTGATTTCAAGAACTCCTTTAGTGGTGTACTGGAAGTTCTTAGGAACTTGGTGACTCATCTACTAAGTGTCAATCTGAAGAAGTTGAAAGAGGAGCTTGGAAAAATGATTACTGGCCCATCCAGTTCTAGGAGTGGGAAGGGTGATATTGCTAATTTTGAATCTCTCAAGGCTGTGATGAGAGAGGAACTCCAAAATATTCATAATGTTTTGGACAAATAAACTCTTGAAAAGGTACATAGAAATACAGACCTTGTGTACAATATGGTAAGGCACTGCACAAATGAAGCCTCTGCTACTCAGAAAGAAATTAGAGAGAAATTGGATAAGTGCTTTACTAAGATCTATACCAAGCATGATCTCATCAATAGATTCCAGTTTTTAGTATAAAATCTCATAATTCCTCCAGTCGCATAAGCTTTCAAGAATCAAGTTACTCAATTGAAGGAGTTCACTCCTCTGAAAAATAAATTCATTGAGAATAAAGATGACTTCGAGAAAGCTATGCAATATGGTGGTGAAATCATCAATGATTTCATCAACCTTCTTAAGCCATATCTACATGTCCAAGATAAAGCAATTGTGTTTCCTCCTGATACTACCATTGGTACTACCTCTCAGCCTCCTGCTCCAATGACTGTCTCTCAGTCTCTTTCTCAGATTCGACCGGTCATTACAAAGCAATATCCCAGTCACGTGTTGTCAGACAGAATACCTATCCTTGAAACAAATGTTCCTACAGGTGTTGCTTTGCCTCATGTTATCTTTATACCACTTATTCCCTCTGCCACTCCCAAACCTTCTCATCCCACTCTGGATCCTACAAATAAAGGCAAAGCCCATCAGAAGCCAAACCCTTAAGGATGGATTGTGTCTTTGATAGGGATTTGTCCTATTTTTGTTGACTATAATCTTTTTCTTCTTAATGGAACTTTTTTTATCTTCTTTATATCTCTTTTTTTATAATATTTATCTTCATCCCTTCTCCTTTTATTTTTTTCTAATCCCAAAAGGGGGAGAAGAGGCATACATTATTAATTTCAGGTGGAGAAATTCTGGCATAGGACACATGGCATGTACTCAACATAATACATTTATTGAGGGGGAGATTTGTTTTAAAAACTCAAACAAGAGAAAGATTTGGTTATATTGACTAATCATATTCAGTGAAGTATATGCTAAGTCCAGTTATTATTATTCCTTATATTTACATGTATTCCATAATTTGTGATTATCAAAAAGTGGGACATTGTTGGACCCTCTATGTTATAGTCATTTTCATAAACACAAATAATGTCAATATTCTTATTCTACTATTTCATGCCATTTAATATCTCTATGTAAATCAATTATGTCCTATTGAATAATATTTTTTTAATAAGTCAATAACCTATATTTATGAAACAATATGTTTACAAGTGTATTTTTACATGTATTTTTGGATGTCACTTTATCTAGTAATCTTATGTGTAAGACAGACACGTCATAAGTTTCTCAGTGTTCCTGGAACTGATAGTATCCTCGACACACTGATGGTCGACACACCAATACTTGACACACCGATGCTCAACACACCGATGTTCGACACACCGTTGTTTGACACATCGATGCTCGACACACCTATGTTCCACACACCGATGTTCGACACACTGATGGTCGACACACCGATGGTCGACACATAGATGCTCTACACACCGATGTTCGACACACCGATGCTCGACACACCGATGCTCGAAACACCGATGTTCGACACACCGATGTTCGACACACCGATGCTGACAAACCGATGCTCACAGACTGATGATGACAGACCGATGATGAAAAACTGATGCTGACAAACCGATGATGACAAACCAATGCTGACAGACCGATGATGACCCACTGATGATGAAAAACTGATGGCGAAAGACCAATGATGACAGACCGATACTTATGACTCATCAAAATTCATAAATAATTGTTTCAAATTTATTAATTACAATTTATTTCTAATGGTCATATTTAGACAAATTAATGTTTCTGACATTATTTAATGTTGTCGGTGGGACTATCCGTAGATAGTACAAGGTACATGCATGTGGGGAGATCTTCATGCCTACTGGACCTTGAAGTATAAAAGGATTACAAGATCAACATTAAAACATACACACTGGGAACCCTCTTGGAAAAGAAAAAGGTTGGCTGTGAAAATATGCAAGATATTGCAAAAAGAAGAACTCTAAGCTTGAGTATACAAGGAGTTTAATATTACAAGAAGAAATCTGCTAAATCTTGATAAACATCCTCACATAGAAGAGATGAACCTTTTCACACCTGGAAGCTAGATTACAGAGACTGCAATACTCTATTTTGGAGCCAACTTCGAGAATAGGGCTCGAATATCATTTTCTCTGCATCCATTGAGTCTAGAGCTTTATTGAAAAACACACAGAGATTTCTAAACTCTATTATTCTTTTATAGTTATGTTGTGATCTTCTATTTTCTTTTTGAGTAGTGTGTGCATCTGTTTCTGCCACTTACATTGTCTCCTGAGCATAACTAGAGGATACTAAAATATCCTCACACTCAACACTGTTTTACTCTTATAACCCACGTAGAACTGTGGAAGAGATCCTATGTGATCTGTTTGTTTAGTTTTCCCATGAATAAATGTGGTAGAGGTCAAGTGTGACCTGGATAGCCCTGTGTGATTTTTTGAACCCTGATCCAAGGTGTGTATCAAAATTTTATTAATATAAACTGCTTGGTGGTAGGTGATCACCAAGTGGAGAGCACTAAGTCTCGGCTTGAGACTGAACCTCTTATTTTTATCATCTATGTAGTTTGTCTTGTGTTTTTAATCTGATATGTGTTTAATTCATTTCACATTAATATAAACTGAACTTTTATAGGTAGTTTAACAAGTGTATATATCTTTTTTTAATAAGTATATTAGTTTCAAAAGTTTGATTAATATTTAGATTGGTAAAGCTGCGAACTAATCAATCTTCTGAGAAATTAATTGAACATTAATGACTTTTGTAAATTCACTAAAAACTGACATCGATTACTTTAATTGGGGGTGTTCTTTTAAAGAACCATTTTTAACATAAATTTTTATTGATACTCAATTCACCCCCTCTTGAGAGATCTACTCCAACCAACATCTTTTTTCTCATATTTGACAACGTGACACATGTTTTAAACTAAAATGACACTTTCATATTGAAAACATGCACTTTGAGTCATACCGGACACATCATGTGTCAAATTTAAATGCAATTGATTCCTACACATCACACATGAATTATGGGTTGTTTTACTAAAGTTTCATGAAAACCCTTTCTCTTTTTCTCAATTTTTCATTATGTGACACGTGTTTTAGACTAAAATGACATGTAGAGATCAACTAACCTCTAAGAATTTTGTACTTACATCCCCAATTTAACCTTATTCATATTTAATTACTAATTTATACGTTGAACATTGGTTTGGGATATGGGTGAGGCATCTCTATTACTATTTATAGTATATTTCATTGTCATGTCTTTGGTTGAATCAAACATGATTTAAAAGGAATATATCATGGTGGTGTAAGTGATTATAACAAGGCTCATAACATTTTTAAAAAATCATTGAAATATAATAAGACACAAAATAAAAATGACCAGTCAAGGATCGTAGAAGTACCTTTACCATATATGGCTCACTAATATCAATGTGCTTATATAAGATTAGATAAGGATTCCATTGAAAATTATCCTATATTGGGTAAGTTTTCTCTATTTATAACTCTTCATAACTATCAACCTACATTTCTTGGGTATAATGGAACACCATCTTGAATATAGTACTAAAAAAAGAAACAAAAGGCACATTCCTTGATTAAAGTTATGAAAAAAACCAAAAGGCACACACAACTTGATAGTAAGGGGGTGATATACATCAAAAAATTTGGAAATATGTCTTTAAATTTGTAGGGAGAATGATCCATGACCCATTTACCTCTTGAAATTATATTATATATAGCTTAAAAATCTAAGATATCATGAGAACAATCATCTTTTTAAATGGTACTAGTTTTACTAGAATCTGTAGATCATAACACTCCATGATAATTATCCTTCAAAAACATCTCAAATATTTCTTTTTTTACAGGGTCATGACCATTTTTTTTAGTTTTTAGAAACTCATATTAACCCCCAGAAGAAGGGAAATAGTGAATAGTTGAAAAGAAATGCACAGTCAATTGGAGAATGAACATATAAACTTTAGAATCATTTTAAAATTATAGTAGCAATAGGAATATTGAAGTAGTCACATGATATGATGGTTTAGTAAATGTATCTAAAAGGCTGGACTGCATCCATATAAGAAGTGAGTGTATATGAATGTATTTGAAATGATTTCATATTAATTTGTGTCTTCCAATTGGGATGAATTTATATCTTATTATATATATCTCAATATGATTCCATTTGAAGAAATCCTTAGGTTTCTTATGTTCAGTAATTGACTTCATACCATGAATTAGATGATATTTATAGATATCCCTATTATAAAAAAAAATATTTAAAACATGAACTAAAACATATAGTTTTAATTTTATCTATAAAATATTTATAACAGTGCATTATAAATTCACAATAGACATCACGTGTGGTTTATTTCTTGGAAATACATGCTTTGGATCCAAAAAATAAATATTCAGGGTATCCAAATTGAGTCTGATGAGAATCCAATTCTTCTTAAAAAAGGTAATTAAATAAAATTATTCTATATGATTAGATTTTAGAGTTTTCCCCTACATTTTAGACATCAATAGGAGTATTTCATCTGCTATTTTCTTCTCAAAATCTATTCTTTTTTTATATTTTTTATTTTTAATATCTTCCATTTCCAAATGAGTTTTCTCTATTGAAATTATATTAGTATTAATGATTCCAAATATTTCTTCATAGGTTTTTCCCTATATGTAGTAGTAATATATACACCAGTAGAAAATATGAATAGTAATTGACTATAACGAAAACAATAGACCATTTTTTGGAAAAAAAGATTATGAAAATATACCTCATGTATGAATTAAAAATTGAGACTCCCAAGCATTTAGACATGATAATTTCATTTATAATATCAATACCAATCACATCTATAATGGTATCTCTAAATATTTATTCTTCATATTCAATGCAGGATATATATACATATTTTAATGTTTCATCCTCATGAAATTATAATGTTAATATATATAGAATTGGAACTGGTGGGGTGAACATACTTTTAGAAGGTCATTTTTATTTCTTCATTGATCCACTAGATTTTCATGATCCAACCACGCTATGAAAGTTCAAGCAATATTATCAACCATGGTGACATCCAGATCATAAATAGGAATAGGAAACTCAGTGCTTGACTCATGAGATACTTTAATCCTCGCTCTCATATGGTCTTTTGGGAGTTAGTTTTTATGTATCTTGTCACCTTGGATATTTTTTTTCAGATACAGATAGTAATAAGACTCGAGAGGGTCAGGGGGGGATTGAGTTCTTTAATTTTTCTTTCCTAAGAAAACCAACCTATTTGAAGATATGATTAAACTCTAATATTTTCTTCAACATAACCATGAATGGAAAATAAAATAAAAAAGAAAAGAATCAGAAACAAATATGTATAGTGGTTCAGGGAACATAAATCCTATAGTCCACTCCACCAACACACTTATCCATGAGTTAGGTGATTTTCACTAGACTAGTCCATTCTTTTGGGACTTATAATCCATTTTCTAGGGACTACATTGAAGGTTATGTGTGAAAAAGTAGAATCGGATGGGGCATGCACAACTTTTATTTTGGTTGTCATCGATGATTAATATGATATTTACATGATGATAAATACCATGATAAATAGAATTGAGTCAAAGAATATAGGAAATGGATAAATTCCAAAACCAAGTGAAATATCATCACATATTATTTATTATTGATTTATGAAATTAAAGAATTACCTTACAAGAAATTCTTTCTTCATTGATGGATCTGACAACGAATCTACATCATACCTTCATTTCATTGTAGGAATAAATAATAGACTCTGTCCATTGGTGATCCACACATGTTCCATAATACTCTAAACATCATCATAATAATCTCTGGTTACTATCATGGAAGATCCTAACGCTTGTGTTATCCACCATTGATCACCCTGAGAACCATTTCAAGTAAGGGTTCTCTTTGATCTTTATAGAATTGAGAGTGGTGTTGGAGGATGATCTCTCTCCATTATTAAGAGTATTATTAGAGAGGGAGATCTCTAGGTATTTTAGAGGATTTTCTCTAGATCTGATTGTTCATAACACAAAAATGATTTGAATATATTAAAGAAAATATAATTAGGTTTATATACTGTCAGGGTTAGAAAATAATAATTTCACCTACACACATTATTATTTCTATAATCCCCGTAGAACCCCATGTCTATTATAATAATAATTTTATTATTATTTCTTGACATGTGCTAAACTCACGAATTAAATTAAATATTATTTATTCAAATAATATTCAATATATATTATTCCTCATCAGACCATTAAACTCAATATCCATTACTCCATAATATTTATTGGGCCATGAATAATGGTAATTTATTTAATAAATAAATATAACATCATTATTCTCTAATAAATAAATAAATATTATATTCACTAAATAACAAAAAATATTTATTTATTATTCTACTCAAATAATATTCTCTCAAATAACTGGTGACAGAATGTATATGATAAATCAAATAGGAATAATTTTTAAACCACATGTGAGATTAATATTTATTCAACTAGATAAATAATTAATAATAAATTATTATTTAACAGATATTCTAGACACACTTAGTGTGTGAACCTATCATACTTTTCTCAATGGAATTAGGCAAAGCATCCAAAAGTCTAAAGTTAGCATTTAGAAACACACCTAGACATCCATAGAGAAAGAATTTAAATTTTCAATGATATAATACCTCATACATATTCTTACTATATAATATAATCCTTTTATCATGATATCACTAATCAAGCAGGTTGCATGTTCATGACATCAACCTATTTTCTCGATGTCTCTTTCTTTGAATTTTTAGAAATCTAACTTGCCTATAGAACAACATGGCCCTTGATTTATTTATGATATATCATTTCCATCAAAGGGCTTGAGATATCAACTTGCATTAAAGAACATAATGGAAAAATAATTTATTTTATTATTTATTAATGAAATATTACTCATGACGCACCCAACGTATACCACCTCTTTGTAAACATATGTCATTACAGTTTTCATCAATACATCAAAGTACATGACTTATAATAAGAAATAATAATAATTTTAAAGTATAAGGATACACATCCACAGATAGGAACATACAATGATATATAAATGTGGATTTCTTACTGGTGGTTCTTATTCTCATAATATCCTACACTGGATATTACCATGTGCATACACCCTGAGATGGTGCCTCAAATTCCTATGAGTCTCCACCCATGATAGCCTATATCATTTGTGTCCCTAAAATGATTTCATCTAAATATAGAACATATATTTAATAATACTATCATGACAATTTTGGGTTCTCATCATGGTAGGTAACTGCTATGACCTTTCTGTGAGACAACTACTCTTAGGACATTGTCACATACTATGTCACATAGATGAAAAATCATGATGTGGTAAGAAGTTTATTAATATTAAAAAAATAAATACAAGTTATCATAATGTAAAAAGAATTTGGTTCTAGGGAACCAACTCCAACAGACTCCCACTTACACTAGAACCAACTTCTAATAACCTTTAGTATGCTAGATCTCACTTGGTACTCATAATTTTGCTAAGATAGAACTTTATTCCAAGGGGATACCATGTTTTCTTATTTGTGAACTCTACTTACTGCGAATTTACACCACTGAGAAAAATCCATCAATAGGTGATACTTCCAAAGTATGTGCTTTTTATGTTGGTGTGACCTTGTCTCTTTTTCAAGATCCACCATTGTAGTATGATCACAATACACTGTGATAGGGTATTTACTACTAGGTACCAAAAAAATTCTCTTGTAAAAAGTTTCATATTTAATTGGATTTCATGGGTACATCAGAAGACACTATATATTCGTACTCTACTATATAATAAGCAACAACTAGCTTCTTTGAACTCTTCCAACTCACAGCTTCTACATTGAGATTGAAAATATATTCTGACTGTGACTTCATATTATATTGATCTATTTGAAAACTAGAAGCAGTATAACCCCTGATGACTAGATCCTCATGTCTTATATACATTGGGAATATATCCTTATTTATTATCAGATAATTAAGGATGGACTTAACAACAAACCCATATTGTTCTCTTGGATTAGATTGATACCTACTTACCATGCTCAATGAATAGGAAACATCAAGTCAATTATATAACATGACATACATGATTTATCCTCTCTCTAAAGCATATATGATATTACTCATTCTATATTACTCTTATTGCATCTGAGAACACATTTTTATGTATACCATGTGACACTAGAACAAATCCCCTATTGGATTATTCCATACTAAATCTGTTTAGTATCTAGTTAATATATGTACTTTGACTTGGTCCAAGAGGCATATTATATCTATAACAAATGATATGGATTCCTAGAATATAGACTTCTTCAACAAAGTCCTTCATGGAGAAACAATTATTTAACTAGTCTTTTATAGACAGTAATACTGGTATGTTGTTTCCCAAAAGTAATATGTCATAAATATATACTACTAGGATAACAACCTCATTCCCACTAAACCACTTGTAAACACATGGATGACATTCATTATTAATGATACCAAATTATTTTATAGATTCATCAAATCAAATGTTCCATGACCTAGATACTTTATTCAATCCATAAATGGATCTATATAAGTTGAAAATCCTTTTGGAATCACTTGGACTCACAAACTCTTCTGTTCTTGTTATGTATACATCTTTACGAAGGTTCCCATTAATGAAATCTATTTTGAAAAACATATTCTGAATTTGATATTCATGGTAAGTTGTTATAGTAAGTATAATTTTTAATAATTTCAACATGGAAAGTAGTGAAAATGTTTTATCATATTCAATTCCTTAATGCTGTTTAAACCCTTTATCCACTAACCATTAGTTATAATTTTTTACTTTACCTTCTATGTCCAGTTTTCTCTTTAACACCCATTTTCACCCAATAGGATTTACATCAACTGGAACATTTCCCAAAACCCAAACTTTGTTCTGATACATGTAATCCATTTCATAATTCATGTCTTCTTTCTATCTTGTAGATTTTGATCTCTATTCTACCTCTTTTTAGGAGATACGGTCATCATTGTCAACCAATAAAGATTCACCATCTTTGATGACTAGAAATCCATATCTCTTTGGTTCTCTTACCTCTCTAATGATTCTATGTAGTTCTTGTTCTTTAGGAAATAATTATTACATTGGGACCTATGGAATCTATTACTAACCCAACACTTGTGTATCTTGAGCATAAACTTCAACGAAGTTAATCGTTCTCCAAGTATCCTTTTTGATGATGAAATCCCTCTTAAGAAACATGTATTTTCATTTGACAATAACTTTCTTTTCTGAGGTTTTTTATAGGTAGTATCCCTTTATTTCCGTAGGATACCCCATAAAGATATAATTTTTTCCCTAGGGTGCTAGTTTGTTTCTTGAGAAGGCCTTAAAAATTCCTCACAACCCAATTCAAGTGTATGCAAAAAATAAGTTTCTTTACACTCCATAATGAAATTCCATTTCCCCTTTATTTGGTACTCAATTTAGTGTGTATGTCATAGTTTTTAATGCATATATTCAAAAGGATAATATAAGATCTGTATGACTCATCATAAACCTTACCATGAATAACAAGGTACAGTTCCTCCTTTCACTAACACTATTCCCCTAGGGTGTGTAAGGTGGAGTAAGTTGAGATAGAATCCCAAAATGCCATAAAAAGTCAAGAAACTCCTGGTTATGATATTCACTACTTTTATCCAATCAAAGATTCTTTATATTATTTCCAAGTTGATTCTCAACTTCATTCTTTAATTATTTTATTTTCTTAAAAGACTCAGGCTTATACCACATTAAGTATACATATACATATCTACTCAAGTCATCATTAAAAATTCTAAAGTAATAATACCCACCTATACATTCTACTGGAAATGGTCCACACACATTACTGTGTACCAATCCTAAAAGCTCTGTGGCCCTTTCACCTTGTCCTCTGAATGGAGGTTTGGTCATTTTTACTTATAAACAATCATGAAATCATTTAATTGATTTTTGTTAAAAAGATTCTAAATAACAATCTTGATAGATATTTTTCAAACACTTCTCATTTTCATTAACAACATGGTGATGTCGCAGTTAGGTGTTATATGAGTAGTGTGAACATGATTCATTATCTATTACCAATACATGGTTTTCATAATTTAAAACATAATGATTTTCATTTAAATTTTCCATACCATAACATATATTATATTTATAAAAGAATAAACTCTTATTCCCAAACTTGAAAATAAAACTATCTACATATAGGGATGATACATAAATTTTGTTCTTCGTAAGAGTTGGTATATGATAAAATATATAAAAATAAATATAATTATGGTTGGAAATGAAAGGTTATAGTCACCAATGGCTAGAGTAGTCATCCTCGCACCATTGGCGTCTCAAAAATCCACCTCTCCTCTAGAAATATTTCAGAATCTACTTGGTTCTTTCATTTGGATATATATGTGATAACCAAAATATATATCTAATACCAATTGTATAGATATTGAAAGATTACAATTGAAAAAAATGCACCATTATATTCCCCTTACTTTTTGGTACAGTTCCTCTTCTAATGGAATTGCTTACCATGTTCAAAACATACTGCTTCCCTTTCCTTTCCCTACCTTTGGATCTTCCTCTTCTTGGAAGTACGACTCTTAGGAGATTGAGACTTGTTATGAGTCTTTGTACCCTTCACCTTGTTCTTCCTTTTCTTATTCACCATAAGGATCATGAGTTTGTCACACCCCATGTCCTTATCCACTTGGTGAATCAGAGTAAGATGTTCCCAAATACTCTACTAATTATTTCTCATATTATAATTAACAATAAAATTGGAAAAGAACTTGGGTAGTGAAGAAAGTATGAGATTTGTGTGAAACTCATCTGGGAATTTAATCCCCATGATATCTAACTGTTCAATGTAGCCAATAAGCTTTACTATATGAGGCCCAAATTGTGCTAAATCTCCAAGATTAGTTTTAAAAATATCATTGGATATCTTGTATATCACTTGTCTCATCTTCTCTTGAAAGAGATCCCAAAGGTAAGACATCATGCTATACACGTCCATGTCCTCATGATAATTCATAAGATCATTGGTCATGGATGATAGCATGAGACATTGAACATTTTTGGAATCATTTAAATGTTTTTCATTGAGAAATAACTCTTACCCACTAGCCTCTATACCATTAACATTAGGAATAGGTTCTTCCATAACATTCAATTTCCTTTCATGGTGTATGATGAAACATAATCAAATTTTCCACTCATAGGAATTTTTTTAGTGAGAAAGTTATCCTTATCATGTAGGGATTGTAGTGAAATGTTTGAAGTCGTTTTTATTTATTTTTCTAATAATAATATGAGTAGAGTTTTATTACTTTATCTAATAAAATTTTGACAAAGAAATAAATATTATATTTATTAATCTCCCACTATTTTATCGAAAACTAATAGCCCTCACCATTGGATACATAATATCCTATTTCATGTACATTATAGTTTCAAATATCTATATTCCCCTTATCCTGACCCCAACATTGGTCGGTCAATAAATTTAAAGGGTTTTAGGTAGGTATTCTAAATGAAAACTACATTAACTCATAGTTCCTTGATCTTGTGAGTGGACTCCCTAATCCTGAAATCCATAAATTGAATTTCATCAACCTTTTTACACTTAGTTAAACCAAGTACTTATTTGGTAGAAAACCCTACATGGGAACTAATTTAATTCAACCCAAAACTTCATGTTAGAATCCCATGATAATTGGAAGAACCCAAATTTTTATTGGTTAAGAACTTTTAACTATGGTTCAATTTTAACTAAATTAGTGGAATTCTCTACCAACTTAATATATATAATTGAGGTATTTTATCTTTATGCATAAATTTCCAATTAATTGTCTTTAGTAGATGCTTGTTAATATTAAGTGGATTTACTTAAGTGATTAACCATGTATTATATAATGTTTATGAAGAAGTCAATTTATTTTAGTTCTATATTACATACCTGTTAATTCATTAATTCATATGGTCATGAAAAAACATACATAAATAAATAACCATGAAACATGATAGAAATTAAATAATAAAGTGTTATTATCTGGATATTTTACTAATGGTTAATTTATATAAGGGATGTGAACTAACCGTTGACCTTGGGGAAAACACATTGAACCATTAATGGTTCATGATGTAGTCTTCCACCTTTCCACAAATGTATCTCTCTTAGATTTTTTTCACTCTAGATCCAAACTTGAACTAACTCTACTAGATTGGGAGCTTCATCCATTACGTATGCTTTTACTCACATGCAAGTGAGGGAACCAAAGGGTTGGCTATGGGGTTTACATAAAATAAAACATGGGCACACAAGCCCTTAGATAATAAGAGGAGGGGTGACACACAAGGAAACTATTTAATTTAATAATAAATTAAACAAAAAATCACATATAAAGGTCTGTTTTAAGCTCATGATCATCTACATGCATGAAACAAATTAGACATTTAATAAAAGTAGCATTCTATTATAATTTTTTTATTTAAGATAAACCACAATTGAATTAATTATATATATTCTTTAATTAATATTTTTTTTATCATAATTCTCACCTAAAATTTTCTATATATTCTCATCCATCATCATTTAAAACAAATTAAATTTATTTATTTAAAATTAACTATGAACAAAAAATGTACCTTGGAGAAAACAAAGTGAAGTACCCTTCAAAACTACCCAATGTGTATTATACTCATATACTATTTACTCTTGTGACATGTGGCATACATGACTTATCACATAATTTCATGGTTTGTACTATAAATTAATTACTACCTCGAACACATGGTATTTACGTAGCGTGTTATGCTTAAATTCACATAGAGTACTAACTGTAATACAATATATACATAATATGCATATATGAACATTACAAAGAAATTAGTTAGATATTTATATATATAACACCTGTCACATGGATTGTACTATCAAATTAATGGCCAAAAAGAACACATGTTTATAAGGTTTGAAAATTATAATCTATTAATTTTAAATTATGAATAATTTGGTAAAAGTACATGATATGTATATTGTATTTTACATGACATGTATTATTTCCATCCTCTATCCATGACACACATCTAGGGACTCGGCATGTAACTATTCCCAAAATATTGTTGGAGTACATGGTGTGTACATGGGATACAGGGTGTGTAGTCTCAAAGTTATATGGACATCAATCATGTAGACTGTGTAGGAAGATACATGAACCGTTTGTGACTAATATACTGCACATCATGTATAGAAGTTACAAGATATATACTCTGGATAATTGTGCACTAGGATAGTCCGGTCAACATTCCATGTATAATTAAATTCACCACATGTAATAAATTCAAAAAAATTGAATTAATTTAAAATTAATTCAATGTGAATTAAACACTAGTTCATGGAGTGTACCTCTGAGACGCATGGTGGGTACTCTTGGGTAATATAAATAGGCTCCTCAAAACCTCTATATGAGATCTTCGAATTTATTTCATTAATAAAATTAATCAATTTAATTATATTTTTGAGAAATAAAAAGGAAGAAATAAAATCTCATAATTCGGATTAAAGAATAATTAGGATAGAATTGAAAAATGATGACAAATTCATAAATCAATCAAAGATATTTAAATAATTATAAATAATTATGCAATCTATCTGACACCGCTTGAAGGTTCTGGGTGCAGAAAAAGTGTTTGATGGCACATGCCCAACTTTTCTTTTTGTCATTATTGATGATTAATCCTCAATTTATAGGATTATAAATATCATGATCAATGGAATTGAATCAAAGAATATAGATAATGGATAAATTTTGGAACCAATCACACGATCATCACATATTATTTATAATTAATTTGAGTAATTAAAAAATTACCTTTTGAGAAATTCTTTCTTCATTAATGGATCTGACAACGTATCTATGTCGCATTTTCATTGTGTTGTAGGAATAAAGAATAGATTCCCTCCAGTGGTGATCCACACATGTTTCATGAACCTCTAAACATCACCATAGGTATCTATAGGTGTTATCATGTTATATCCTAATGATCACATCATTCACCTTTGATAGCCCTGAGAATAATTTCAAGGAAGGGTTCTCTTTGATCTCTCTAGAGTTAAGAGTGGTGGTGGGGGAGGATCACTTTCTATTATTTAGAGCATTCTTGGAGAGGGGTCTATCTAGGGATTTGAGATGATTCTCTACAGATATAACTATGCACAACACAAAATGATTTTTCTTTATTAAGAAAATGATATAATTGGGTTTATATACAAATAGGGGTATAAAAAAATAATCACACATGCACCCTTTATGATTTTTATAATCCCTAAGAAACCCCATGCATGTAATAATAATAATTTTATTATTATTTCTTGAGATGTGATAAACTCAAGAATTAAATTAAATATTATTTATTCAAATAATATTCAATATATATTATTTCTCACCAAACCATTAAAATAATTCCTCTATTCCTTGATAATATTTATTAGGCCTTGAATAATGACTATTTATTTAATAAATAGATATAACTACATTATTCACCAAAAAATTAATAAATATTATATTTAATAGATAGAAAATAAATATTTAATAAATAGTTTTCTCACATAATGTTCTCTCGAATAACTGGTGATGGAATATATGCGATCAAGAAAACATGAATAATTATTAAATCATGAGATTAAATAAAATTTATTAAACTTGTGAAATAATAAATAAAAATATATTATTTAACTGAGATTATGGATATAATTAGTGTGTGACCCTCTAAGACAATTTTTCAGTGGCATTAGAAGAATAATCCTAAAGTACATGGTTTGAAACTAAAAACATGTCAAAGCACCCATAGAAACAGAAGTTAATGCCCCAATTAATTAACACCTCACCCAAATGATTAATGTTTAATATAATCATTTTATCATGATATATCTAATCAACCAGGTTGCATGTTGGTGCCATCGACTTATGCACTAGATGTCTCTTTCTTTGAATTTATGAAAATAAAACATTCCTATAGAAAACCATGGCCATTAATTTATTTAGGCTATATCATTTCCATAAAGGAAATGAGATATCAAATCATGTTAAAGAATAGAAGGGATAAATCCTTTCTTGCATTATTTATTAATGAAATATTACTCGTGATGCACCCAACATATGATACCTCAGCGAAAACATATGTCATCACAGTTTTCATCAATACATCAATGTAAGTGACTTAGAATACCAATTAATAATAATAATAAAGTATAAGGATAAATATACACATATGCAGATAGGAACATGCAATGACACATATAAATGTGTATTTCCTACTGGAAGGTCTTGTTCTCATAATATCCAACACTAGATATTACTAAGGGAATATACCATGAGAAGGTGCCTCATAGTTTTATGAGTCTCCACACCTGATAGCCTATATAATTTTTATCCCTTAAATGGTTTCACCTTTCTATAGAACAAATATTTAAGAATACTATCATGAAACTTATGGGTTTTCGTCATTGTAGGGAACTGCTATGAGATTTCAGTGCAACAACTAATCTTAATACATCATCACATACTATATCACATAGAGTAACAATAATGACATGATAATAAGTTTATTAATATTCAAAACAATGAATACAGGTTATTATAAATTAAACAGAAGTTTGTTCTTGGAAACTAAATCCAACATGCATGATTGGGTGAAAGCAGTCGATACTTGTTACAACGACACATGATCTTTCAACCAGGATATAGTAAGAGTTCACAATCAATATACTTTAAGGTTAATTTACTAGGAACATTTAAAATAAAATGAATAAAAAAGTTTTCATAGGTTTTTCTTACATTTTTAAGAAAAAACTTATAGAAATGGAATAAATCTCCATGAGAGATGATAAGACTAGATAACATCTCGGGGAGATTCTTCTAAGATAAAAAAATATATGATTGATAAATAAAAACTATAGATTGTGAAGTATATTCTTCTTCTCATGTAAAATATATAAGTACACAAAGGAACATTCATAGAATGGTTCTACTAAGAATTGATCATGTGCTTCTATTATTCTCTATTGCAATCTTTATAACTTTACTTCACTCAAAAAATCATTCATAACTTGACTTTTAAGAATAAAAAAACTAATCCATAAAATCCATAGTTATTTATTTATAAACTCACATAATTTTCATGGAACCACCTCGTAAATAGTACTAATAAATAAAATATCATTGTACTTGTTTCTTTTCTCGGTGCTATATTTTTATTATAATCGTTTTTACCATAAAGATGTAATACAACATTTAAAGAATACTTGGAAACATTAAAACTCACTAAAATTATTACAACGGTAATAAATTCTACATTTTAGGTCGATGTAGATAATTAAATATCACCTCATAGATAGAATATACATTTGAATTCACATAGCTGATTTTTTATAGGAATTATTCACATAGTCTATTTTCTTCACATAGCCTATTTTCTTCACACCACTTATTTGTACACATATCCAAAATGATTCACATAGCCAAATTGATTCTGTAGGATTTTTACATACATAGATGAATTGAATTACATATACATATGAATCTACATATCTAATTTCACCATGTTTCTAAATCATGTAGCTGATTACTCCATATAACCGATTTAGGTATCCATTTGATTTGCATAGCTTATTACTCATGTAAGAGATTCATTGATGTAGATTATTTATATGTTGTTATTTCGGAAATGTATATGATTTATGTAGGAGAATCCTTCATGTAGGTGATTGACGTAACTGAATGCTCATATATCCAAATTCCTCACATAACTAATTTTTCTGGACTTACGAAAATTTTTGCAAAAACATCCAATATTGTAGACTTAAAGGATTTAATATCCAAAACTCTAAAAATAGAGATAAAACATGATGAACACACTCAAAGAAAAAATCATCAGTAAAATATGAAGTGGATTTTAGATCATCAAAAATTAAAGTGAATATGATATATTGGAATAAAATTAGTATCCAAATAATATCCCCCTTTTTGATGATCACAAAACCCATAACAAATTAAACACGAAATTTAAAATGGTTTAAAAGGATTTTAAATAAAAATAATATATATATATATTGATTTTAAATTTTTGCTGTTTATTATTTACTTATCCCCATTAATTGTACACTTTTCCCATTGTATTACTTGGGGAAACTTCTCCCCCTTAATGTGAAATTTGGGATCTCCCCCTTAATGTAACATGTAGTTAAATTTCTGCCACATTATTATCATTAAAAACTAAGGGTAAAGATTATAAAAACATGGTTAATGGATCTCTTAGACTAATGAACCATTGATTATTGTGTTAAAACTGAATGTGGAATTATGTAAATATTGAAATTCAGTAAAGAAAATAATTGTATTAAAAACCTTAAATGAAAATTATTACTAAGACAATTAAAATTAATTAATAACATTAAATTAAAATAGTAACTAATAAAAACATAATAAATGAATAAAGAATGATTTTTTTAATTATTAGTAATATACAAAAAATCACATCCCCTCAATACCCACAAAAATACATATTCAATAAGCTAGTCAAAAGACCTATGCTTATGAATAGGGTCAAATAGAGAAGGTGGTTTGGGTGGAGGTATATTGGACATAGGTTCAGTTCTAGAGGTAGATGAAGGGTCTGTTGTAGGAGAGATTACATACTTTCCTATAATTGTCGTAGCTCATGATTCTGATCTTATAATAGATTTGACATACATATACTGATCAAGATGGGAAAGAATGTTTTCAAGATAACCTTAAGAAACAATGAATTTATAGGATACAAAAACTACAAAAGATGATTTATTTATTGGGATAAAGGATGAGGTTACTTATTTTGAGTGCTCGGTATCTACAACTATATCCACTTTGTCTTTCTATTTCTGAGAGATTCAGGTGGTATCAAAATTAGTACATATTTTTTTGTCTTTCCCCTCTATTGGTATCTGGGGTAGAGGGTCCTATAATCAATCTACCTCTGGGATTATATAAGACATCTTCACACATATCTACCCTCATGATAATATCTGATATACAAAACTCAATAATAATCATAGATTCATGACTATATATTTTCCCAACCATGGATAAGACATTTTTAGCAAACCTATAAAACAATCAAGATTTCATGAAGAAAAACATTGATATGAAGAGAACAATGGAGCAATTTCGGCCATAGATGAACTATATGGGAGTTACACTAATAACTTCTTTAAGTTTCGATCCATTGAACATTGCATACCAATCATTCTCCCATTTACAGATTTCAAATCTCTATCTATATTTTACACTTTCCCTATTATGTCCTTAAAAAATTCATAAATAGCACTGACATAAGGTTGAGATATTGGAGAACTAACAAAAATAGTATTAGGATCGGTTGTAGAAATTGGATCATGGAATGGCTAGACTAAAGGAATAGGTATTGTGGGGTCTATAAAAAATCAACTTTTTTCCTATTGAAGAAAATGGTATAGATGAAACTCCATCATACTCATAACTATATTCACATTCTCAAGAGTATAAATATATACCTTTAACTTCCTCATAGACTTTGTATAAAGAAGTTAACACAGGTTGATGATTTTTGGAAATTAGATCCATTGACCTAAAAATCATTCCTTTAATATATTTAGAATCATCCAGGACTTATTTTAGCTTTCTATAAAATTCGTCATAATATCCCAACATTTCATTATGGTACATATCAGTTATAATAATAAGCTACCTAATAGACTCTCTAGTATCTTGGAACTCTCACACAAGATCATTATTCAACTCTTTCATCATCACTGGGGTGAACATATCACAATATAAGGAATGGATTTGAGAAGATACAATATTCAAATATGAGATCATCTGATCAACCCCATTCTAAAAGACTGTAACAACTAAAGGTTCATAAATGGAAGATGTGGAGGGTTAAAACTTAATGATGAAATCATAATATCTTATTATAACACTTTGAAAAGAGTGTAATATTTACTTTATTTAAATCCTAAAAGACATGATTTCATCAAGAATATCTTTAGACAAACTAGGCTTCACCATTGGTAGATTTTTGAACATGTCTCTTTGAGATACAACCATTACTCCAAGCTCATTAAAATATGACTCGGTAGGGTGTACAACTTTTATAACTCTTACTAAAAATTTCATCTCCTCAATATCTTTAATCTTACATCAGAAACAAATTTCTAAATAGGAGTAAATGTATAAAGATTACTAATCAGCTCTATTTGGGAATCCATTAACCCAACTAATTTATCAAAATCAACCTTGGAAATAGAGTTCTCATTAATCTCTTTGTTTTCTTCCTTAGATGATATTAGCTCATTTATAAAATTATTATAATATCCTTTAAAATTATTAAATTTAGTAATAATAGAATAGGAAAAAAATTCTGTAATATTATGAGATTTTACGTGATGAGGGTGGTTCCTCATTCACTAGAGGTGGTGATGGAACAGGTGGTGTATGAGAATGTTCAATAGTATCTATAACAATATAACCAGATATATATTCACCAATAAGTTATCTAGGATGAATTGGATCCAATATATGATTCCCCATTTTAGATTCATCTCAAACATCAATAGATAACATAACAGGCATAGTCTCTATTGGCCTCACTTCAGGAACTAGAATAGTTGTCTCAAAACATGCCTCCACATAATTAACTCCTTCATATAATTCAATAAATATCATAGCTTCTTCTTCCTGACTCTAAGAAGGCTCAACTACAACGGGTTTGATACATGGCATTGAGGGCTGGAATCTAACAACCATTATCTCCCACACCTCCCTAAAAGGTAATATTTTAGTAGGTACTACATTTCTAGGAAGTGAGGTTTGGGATGGATCCCCTTGGGATATATCTTCTTGAATAATAGGTTTTATAGAGTTTGGTTTATTCCCTGAAGTAAATGATTTTCTTCAACAGAACCACAAATAGGGTGTTACTCTTATGTAATTTTACATCATCACCCTCATTATGGTCCACTACCTTTTTCTTTAAAACTAGGGATAACATCATTTTTAAGGTATAATAATTAAACATACCATAACCTTTGGAACAATTATACATAAACCAAATCATGTATGCTAGAATTTTGAGCTTCATATTGTTAATCAGAATATAAAATAAGTACATATATTGAAACAAAGCATTATCCATTTCTCCAGCTCTTTAGGCTATCCCAGCCTAAAAAACATTCACATGAATTTCTATTCAGGATTTAAATCCTTCAATATATTTTTTTATCAAAGAAATAGGTTCTAAATAGAAATTTAAAAACCTCTATTGGTTATACAATACTTATAGAAACTAATATATGAATAAAATTGAACTCCCTCTCATGGGGACAGTGAAGAATCTATACCAACTTAAATGAAGAAATATGTATAGCCTTACCATTTACATTTGAAGAGAGAATATCCTTTGTTTGGTTGAACTAAAAATCTGCACTCCCCTTAAAATAATTTACCTCCTCAAAAATAAAACCAAATTCCTTCTCATAAAAAACAAAATTCTATTCTTGAATATAAAGTAAGTTCTTTAGTAACATCAATGTAGATTTCAACCAATCCATGTCGATATCCTTTACAGCAAGAGAATTACATGGCTCACCACAACCTATAACTTTCTTGGATTAACTAGATCTTACCCCAAGTCCAAAATTATATTTACCATGGTATAAAGGTTAGTTGTAGGTTGAGAGACGATTGTGAGGTTAGGGTTGATGGTCAGGGTTTTGATGGAAAGAGAATACATGAATGGTAAAAGGGTCAAGAGTCGATTAGGTTTTAGGTAACACACATGATTCCTAAATTAATTACTTACCTGATTAGGTGTAACACCCCAAGCTTCCAGAGTACGTTTCCCTTTGAATAATGCAACAGCTTGCATTGTACACAACTTCAAGATTCTAACACACTGTGACCAATCAAACTAGCCGTTATGATTAGTAATACCACTTTTTTAAATTTTATAAATTTTATTTTTCAAAATGGACATCATTTTTGAATTCAGAATATTGAAATTAGCTTAGGGTGAATTTTTGGTATTTTTCTGAAAACATTCAATTTGTGATGAATAGTGAAAAACACTGCATTATTGGTTAAAACCGACCATTTATTTAAATAATTATTTATTTTATTTAAATTTATTTTATGTAAAAATAGATACATAATACCTATATAAGTTCAATTTAATTCATTGGAGTCATTTTATAATATGTTTAGATATATAAAAATTATATTGAACTTTTTATTGTCTTTTACCCACCTCCTAGGAGCCTTTGCAAATTTGCATAAATCATAATTTTACCACTTCATTGAGTTAAATTTCAAAAACCTGAGAGACACGGTTAATATCAGAGAGTAAAATTCGGTTCAATAAGACAAAAATAATGTTTCGTGAATTGTAACTTTTGACTTTTATTTGCCACGGTTAAAAGTAAATAGGGTAATTAAAGGTAAAAATGACATCATAATTACCCTAACACATGTCCTAATTCTATTGGATGAGTTTAATTCGACCAAAAACAACCTTAGTAATAAAATATTATCCTATTTGGTCCACTTGGATTAGATTAGGACATTTATTATTATTTTATTTAAAGAAGAGTTAAAAGAGTTAAATTCAATGTTTAATAACTAAACCATTTTTAATATAGAGTTATAAATAAGATAAATTAGACTATAAATATTAATTAGAAATATAAAAATATTTCCTACATAATTTTTTATTTATTTATAATTTTTAGATATTAAATAATTTTATTTATTTATGACACAATGATGATGCAGTAATTATCTTATTAGTTAAGGATTAAAATAATTGATATTATAAATATCAAACTAAATGTAATTTGAGACTTTTGATGAATTAAACTAATTTTATAGGTTAATATGAAATTTTAGGGTTGATTAAATAATTTTTTTAAGTAATCATGTTGTTAAGATTTTCACAAAAACCAAATATTAAATAATGTCCAAAATGACATAATTGAGTTTTTAAAACAAATACTATATTATTAATTGATATAATATTTCTAAAAATCCAAGGATTGGGAAAAGGACTTAGATAAGGTTATATATATTAATAATGAACCACTTGGGGTTCTCTTGGCTTGTTATAGTAAGTTTATTAACCATATAATATAAAAATACAAAGAGACATGGTAAATGTCAAACTATTTAAGTAAGAGTTAAATCTAAAAGATAAGGTTAATAAGGTGACCTAAACCTGTCTAAAACCTATTGTTTGAGAGGTTTTTGACACATACCCACCTTATCCTATATAAAAATCATTTTTGAGCCATTAGAAACCGAAAATGATTTTATTATAAAATAATATTTCAATCTTTTCCTAAAGTGACCATCACCTCTCTTATAAATGGGTACTTACCATTCTATTAATTTTACACCTCCAAATCCATTTGTCTTAAAAAAAACCTAACCAAATATCCTCCAAACCTTCCTACCTTAATCATAGAGGCCATTATTTGGTCAGAAAGCCTACCTAGGGATCCTTTTTGATCAAATAAAAGGAAGAACCCGAAGAAGAGATCAATATTTCATCCCCTCTTTCAAGTTCTTTTCTTCTTCCACTTCCTCTTTCTTTGTTGTTTCCATTATAAAATAAAAACTCGTATATAATATATATAATGTGATGTTATTATAATAATGGTAAAACTATATTAATTATTATATCCATCATATTAATGACAAATTCACCATACGTGCGTACGTACGGCTTACTGTCTCCACGTCGTGGTGTAGTTTGTTATTCAAACACTTCATTATTTGGATGTGTATAATAATGAGTATAACTAATGTAAATAATAAATCTAAAATTTTATTGATTATGTATATATTATATACCATCTAATTACATACAATTTCACCATCAATATAATGATATTGTCGCTCGTGCGTACGTACGGATTACCGTCTCCATGAACGTGATGAGATCCATTCCCCATCGTAATCATTCAGGAATAATTTTCATTTTATGATTAAAAATAATGTTTAAGAACTTAATATAATTATGGATATGAATAAAATATATCCTATCCATAACAAACATGGATTATGTAACCGATCATATAAAGGAAAACGGATCAGTTAACACCCGAAATGATGATATTACTAAAATATTATTAACAAAGCAATATTAGAGGATCATATATGATACCATATTTATGTATATAGTTTTTGTATAATTTAATAAAAATGATTTAAATTTTATAAAGTATTTTAATGTACCCTCCACCAAGGAAAAGTATAAGGTAAGGGTTAATTTCACAATCTCTTTATTATCTGAGATTGTTTTTACGTAAGTATCTACAAGGACCTCTTTATCATACACATCCGTGTTTTCTTAAAAATGTATTTCAAAACATTTTTACCATTTACTAGATAATTGGTTAAATTCATTTATACCCTTATTTGACATTATATGTTTTGAAAGGAATCTTTCTCTCTTTTTCTAAACAAGGTACTTTAGGACCCTTTCGACAAAATTAAGGTAATAATATTTTTTTAACTTATACTCTGAGTGCATCTATTTTCTGCCGTTATAACATCATTGAAGATTCCCTTACAAGCTTATAAGAATATTTTCAAAATAAATGTTCTCTTTTATAATTATATGACTTTTAAATGATTTAAAAATAGAAAGATATATTTCTCTAAAAAAGTTTTGATTTCATCTATGTCAACATCCTTTGATGGATTTTAAGCTTGTTTGAAGTTGATTTATTATGATAAAAATCATCCATATTGTATTGATGGTTTTGTGATATGTTTGACTATGGCTGTGTTATTATTATACCATTCATGGTTTATAGATAAATTATTTACATTTCGTATACCAGTTTTAATACGAATGTGTATGTTATGTTTAAACCTTTTCATATGAGGAATGCATTGGACTTAGTATGTGACGGGTGGAGCCCTCTATAGATCCTCAATGAATTGGTAGGTCTCATGAGACAAAATACTGTCTTGGAACAAGGCCTTGACAAAATCTTATTTTTAGTCTTGGCACAAGGCCTTGACTATGTGGTTATGAAGTCTGGTATTATGAACCCCATAATTATGAAAGTGGATATTGATATTGCATGTGATTATTAGAATATTAGAATATCCATGTGAATAAGTAAATGGAATTATTTGATTTTATATTTTCTATATTATGTTGTAGCTTAAGTTTAAAATGATTTTGGTTTAGTCTAATACATTTCCTTAAATGTTTATGTTTATTTATGGAAGTTTCTGGTATATTGTTATCATTACTATGCATTTGAGCTCACCGCTTTCTATGTTTTATTTTCTTAGGATGTGAAGAAGTATTTTATGGTTGACCTACAGGAATAGGATAAGGATATAAGTGTGTTTAAAAAGGGGAAGAAATGTTGTTGATGTTTTTATTTCATGATGTAATGTAAAACTTATTAATGTATCTAGTACTTCCAAAGATACTAAACTAATCAGTCAATCGGGATTTTATCCCTTGTGATCATGATAATGTTATGTAATAATGCACTGACTCTGGGTAATTGGGGTTGGGGCATTACAGTTGGTATCATAGGAAGTTTAGTACAAACCTTGGAAACCAGATTTAGAAAAACTCTGATTATAGAACACTACCCTAAGATAGAATTTGAGGATTAGTATATAATAACTTCCTAGAATTTGGTACTGTAGAGATTTTGTGAGTTTTCCAAGCAATACATCACTTTCTGGATATGATTAGGTAGAGGTGGCTCTAGTATAGATGTACCTAGGGGTAAAACCTGAAAAACCCGATTTGAGCTAGACTCAAACAAGAACTGGTGCATGACAACGGGCCTTGTGGCACTCTTGGTTACGACCCTCTTGGGGGATATTCTTAGGATAATTCTCATTTTCTTTACAAATAATTTTTAAGGGTTTATGAGTATATACCTCCTCAAAGAATTTTTTTTTTATTATTATGGATTATATCCATAAACTGTTCAATTTATGTTAAGTGTTTTACAAGATCGGAATTATGTATTGTGATTCATAAACTAATCTAATGTATGCCATTGTTTAGAAATGACGCCTAGTGGAAGGAATGGAAACCGTATCAACACACGCAATCCATGTAGGTATTTCCATCTACTCAAGATAATTATAGTGGAGCTCATGATGTAACTAGTGTTGATCAGTTTATCACTATACTGGGACAACACACCCAGGTTGTGAATAATAACCTTACCCATATGGAGCACCCTGATCCACAACGTGGAGGATCAATGCTAGACCACTTCATGAGGCAAAAAACACCAACATTCAATGGGAGTAAAAATCCATTAGTAGCTGAGAAATGGATAAGTTCCTTAGTGAAAATATTTCCTGCTTTGGGGAGTAGCGAAAGGGAAAAAGTTTTCATGGAATTTTATCGCATCACGGGAGATGCAGATCAATGGTGGTCATTGATTCAAAACACAAAGGAAGATGAAGAAGTATCAAACATGGAATGGAGGGAGTTTAAAGAGATTTTATTAGAAAAATACTTTCCTCAGGACCATCAAGCAGATATGGAAAGACAATTTCTGAGTTTGAGGAAAAAGAAGGATGAGAATGTCGCAAAGTATGAGGATAACATTACAATGTTAGAAAGGCATGATGCAGATTATATATGTAACCCATGGAGTAAGATTGATTGATTCTTTGAGGGGTTAAAACCATTTCTCTGGCGAGAATTAGTCTCACAATCCTTCTTATAATATGAAGATATTGTCTCACGTGCTATCAAGATAGAAAAGGAATTATCTAAGTCTTACAACTTTAAATCAAATAAGAAGAAAAGGAGATCTGATGAACACTCTAGAAATGGAAATAATGGGAAGAATGGAAAATTTGAATATCCATCCTGTAGTAAATGTGGGAAGAAACAACCCGGTACTTGCCTGAAGGAAATGGGAGTCTGTTACAAGTGCGGTGAAAAAGGCCTCCAAGCTTGTGATGGCAAGGTAAAGAAAGAGTCTGTCAATGTTGAATGCTACAATTTTAGAGAAAATTTTCATTAGGCAAATGAATGTCCTAAGCGCAAAGGGAATTTACCTCAAAAAAGGCCAAGGGAGAAAATCCAAGCTTATGCGATCACTACTATTGAGGTTGAAGCTCCGAAAGACATGGTGGCAGGTTATTTAATGGTTTCATCGAGTTTAGACAATGCTTTATTTGATTCTGGATCATCGCATTGTTTCATATATTCCTAGTTTGCTAAGAAAATTAGATATTTTCAATTTGACTTAATAAGGGAGTTGTCAGTCAAAACTCCTAAGGGGGGTATCATTGCAACAATGTTTTTTGAATCAGTTCCCACTAGGTCATATAAATATTCTTTATCTACTGATCTCAACATCATACCCATGATTGAATTTTATATAATCCTCAAAATGGATTGTATTTCGGACCATGATGTTAAAATTTATTATAAGAATAAGGAGGTTACAATTTTCTATGATGATAAGTAGTACCTTATCTTTAGAGTAGAAACGTCACCACCTAATTCTTATCTAGATCTGCCCCCAGTAGCTCTACTAAATTCAATTATTGGGGAAGAATATAATGAAATAACTATAGGTGATGAAAATAATGTTTTAATAGAGGATGTACCTATTGTGAAAGAATATGTTGATGTGTTTTTAGAGGATTTACCTGGACATCCTCTAGAACGAGAAATTGAGTTTTCCATCGATTTAATTCCTGGTTCAAGGCCCATATCGAAGACCCCTTATAGAATGGACACTGTGGAATTAGTGGAACTAAATAAACAACTAGATAAATTGGGTATTAATGTATTTATTCGCCCTAGTGTTTCTCCACGGGGATCCCCTATCCTTTTTATTAAGAAGAAATGCATATTTATGAGGTATTGCATTGACTACAGGGAGATCAATGCTATAATAATAAATAACAAGTATCCCCTACCACGCATTGATGATTTATTCGACCAACTTCATGGATCTCAATATTTTTCAATGATTGAACTTCGATCTGGATATCATCAGTTATGTGTGAAGAAGGAATAAATTCTGAAAAAAAATCATTTTGAACCAAGTACAGGCATTACGAGTTTACAGTATTGCCTTTTGGATTGACTAATGCACCCTATATCTTCATGGATCTAATGAATAGGGTTTTCATGGAATATCTTGATGTAGTGGTATTTATTGATGATATCTTGGTATACTCCAAAATCTATAAAGACCATGAAAATCACTTTCACATTATTCTAAAGACTCTTATAAGAAATGAATTATATGGGAAGTTTAGGAAGTGTGAATTCTGGCTTCAAAAGATTTTTTTTATAGGCCATATTGTCTCTAAGGATGGAATCTCTATTAATTATTCAAAGACCAAGGAAATCCAAGAATGGCCAGCACCGATGTGTATAACTGAGGTATGAAATTTTATTAGTTTAGCAGGTTATTATCGAAGTTTCGTCCAAAATTTTGCCTAGTTGGCTAACGCATTAACCAAGATCACATGTAAATGGTTTAAATTTGTTTTAAAAAAAGAGTGTGAAGAATGTTTTGAAGAACTGATGAAAATATTAGTCAATTATCCTATCTTGACTCTACCATCATGGAACAATGGGTTTGTTATTTATAGTGATTTTTCAAAGAAAGGACTTGGTTGTGTCCTTATACAGAATGATAGAGTTATTGCCTATGCATCACAACAACTAAAAATTCATGAGCAAAACTATACTACTCATGATCTAGAGTTAGAAGCTATAATCTTTTCTATGAAAATATGGAGACACTATCTCTATGGTGAAAAATGGGAGATTTATACTGATCAAAAGAGTTTGAAGTATATTTTCTCACCAAAAGAACTCAACATGAGGAAAAGGAGATGTCTTGAACTACTCAAGGATTATGATTTCGGTATACATTACCACCTGGGGAAGGAAAATAAGGTGGCAAATGATTTGAGTAGAAAGGATCATGGATTTTTGAAAAAGATGAGAGTTGAAAAGGATCCTATTTTCATGGATCTAGTAAAGATGGATATGGAAATAACCATGTAAGGTGAAACATCAATGCTTTTTCAAATGGATTCCAAACCTTCTTTACTATAAAGGATAAAAATTTCTCAAACTGATGATGAGGAGTTACAAAAGAAGATTAAAGATGTGAATGATTGGAGATTGAGTGACTTAGTATATGAATATGGAATTTTGAAATTTAGGAAGATACTTTGTGTTCCTAACATACCCGATCTAAAAAGGGAATTGTTGGATGATGCTCATAGCTCCAATTTTTCTATACACCCTGGGAGCAGCAAGATGTATAGAGATTTTAAGGAACATTTTTTGTGGGACAACATGAAGATGGAGATTTTTGATTATTTTTCAAGATGTATGGTTTGTCAACATGTGAAAGCTAGAAGGCAACATCCTAGAGTATTCATGAAACCTCTTCCCATACCTGAGTGGAAATGGGATAATATTTCGATGGACTTTGTCATGGGGCTACCAAATACTCCTTGAAGGAATGATTCAATATGGGTCATTGTTGATCGTCTTACCAATTCAATGCATTTTATTTATATTAGAGAAGATTTACCACTTGAACGTCTGGAAAGACAATATATTAATGAAGTTGTAAGACTCCATGGTGTACCTCTATCGATTGTTTTTGATCGTGATCCCTGTTTTATATCAAGGTTCTAGAAAAGTATTTAGAAGGACCTGGATACTAAACTTTGTTTGAGAACTGCCTACCACCCTCAAACTGATGGACAATCAGAACAGACTATTAAAATCTTAGAAGACATGTTGAGATCTTTCTCACTAGACTTTCAAGGTATGCGGTATCAATATTTACCTTTGGTAGAATTTTACTGTAACAATAGCTTCTGTTCAAGTATTCAGATGGCACCATATGAAGTGTTATATGGAAAAAGATGTCGCACACCAACTTTTTGGGATGATGTTGGTGAAAGAAAACTTGTAGGACTAGAACTTGTTGAGGAAACGAAGTAAAAGGTTATGGTTATCCAAACCCACATCAAAGTAGCTCAAAGTAGGCAAAAGAGCTATGCCTATAATCGAAGGAAGGATTTGGAATTTCATGTAGGAGATCATGTTTTCTTGAAGGTATCTCCATGGAAGGGTGTTATATGTTTCGGTAAGAAGGGTATATTGAGTCCCAGGTACATCAGAACTTTCGAAATTCTAGAATGAATGGGAGTTGTAGCTTATCGTTTGGTAATGCCTCCATGTCTCTACAAAGTTCATGATGTGTTCTACGTATCACTATTGAGAAAATACATGCCTGACCCAATGCATGTACTCACCTATGAGGAAATTGAATTGGAACCTGAACTGTCTTATTGTGAAGAGCCTTTAAAAATTCTCGATACTAGAGTACAATTGTTGAGAAACCAGACGACTCATCTCCTAAAAGTTCTATGGAGAAACTATAAGATGGAAGAGGCAACGTGGGAACCAGAGGAACTTATGATGAAGAACCACCTGAATCTTTTTGTGCGGTAGTATTATAGATATTTCAAGGACGAAATTATTTGAAGGAGGGAGGAATGTAACACCCCAAGCTTCCATGGTACGTTCCCGTTAGAATAATGCAATAGCTTGCATTGTACGCAACTTCGAGATTATAACACATCGTGACCAATCAAACTAGCCGTTATGAATAGTAATACCCACTTTTTGAAATTTTATAAATTTTATTTTTCAAAATGGACTTCATTTTTGAATTCAGAATATTGAAATTAGCTTAGCGTGAATTTTTGGTATTTTTCTGAAAACTTTCAATTTTTGATGAATAGTGAAAAACAGAATGTTATTGGTTAAAACCGAATTTTTATTTAAATAATTAGTTATTTTATTTAAATTTATTTTAGGTAAAAATAGATACAAAATACCTATATAATTTCAATTTAATTCATTGGAATCATTTTATAATAAGTTTAGATATATAATAATTTTATTAAAAAATTTACCGTCTTTTACCCACCTTCTAGGAGCATTTCCAAATTTGCATAAAACTTAATTTTACCGCTTCTCTGAGTTGAATTTAAAAAATCTGAGAGACACAGTTAATATCAATATGTAAAATGTGGTTCAATAAGATTAAAATAATTTTTGGTGAATAGTAACTTTTGAATTTTATTTACCACAGTTAAAAGTAAATAGAGTAATTAAGGGTAAAAATGATATCATAATTACCCTAACACAAGTCCTAATTCTATTAGATAAGTATAATTAGACCAAAAAAACCTTAGGAATAAAATAAGATCCTCTTTGGTCCACTTGGATTAGATTAGGACATTTATTATTATTTTATTTAAAGAAGAGTTAAAAGATTTAAATTCAAAATTTAATAACTAAAACATTTTTAATATAGGTTTATACATAAGATAAACTCGACTATAAATGTTCATTAGAAATATAAAAATATTTCCTACAAAATTGTATTTTATTTATAATTTTTAGACATTAAATAATATAATTTATTTATGACACAATGATGATGCAATAATTACCTTATTAATGAAAGATTAAAATAATTGATATTATAAATATCCAAATAAATGTAATTTGAGACTTTTGATGAATTAAAATAATTTTATAGGTTAATATGACATGTTAGAGTTGATTTAATAATTTTTTTTCGAATTAACCATGCTGTTATGATTTTCACAAAAACGAAATACTAAATAGTGTCAAAATTGACATAATTGAGTTTTTAAAACAAATACTGTATTATTAACTGATATAATATTCCTAAAAATATAAGGTTTGGCCAAAGGACTTAGATAAGGTTATATATATTAATAATGAACCACTTGGGGTTTTATTGGTTTTTTATAGTAAGTTTATTAACCATATTATATAAAAATACAAAGAGACGTGGTAAATGTCAAACTATTTAACTAAGAGTTAAATCTAAAAGATAATGTTAATATGGTGACCTAAAACTATATAAAACCTATTGGATGGGAGTTTTTAGACCCATTACCCACCTTATCCTCTAAATAAATCATTTTGGATCCATTATAAACCGAAAATTATTTTATAATAAAATAATATTCCACGCTTTTCCTAAAGTGACCCTCACCTCTCTTATAAAAGGTTACTTCCCCTTCTCTTAATTTCACACCTCAAAAGCCATTCGTCTCGGCCAACCCCTTCCCAAATATCCTTCCAACATTCCTCCCTTCATTAAAGAGGCCTTTCTTTTGTCAGAAAGCCAGCCTAAGGAGCCCTTTTGATCAAATCAAAAGGAAGAACCCGAAGAAGAGGTAAATATTTCATCACCTCTTTCAAGTTTTTTCTTCTTCCACTTCCTATTTCTTTGTTGTTTCCATTATAAAATAATAAATCTAGTATATTATATATATTTTTATGTTATTATAAAAAAGGTATAACCATATTCATTATTCTATCCATCATATGAATTAAAAAGTCACCATACGTGCGTACGTACGGCTTACCGTCTCCACGTCGTGGTGTAGTTTTTTATTCAAACACTTCATTATTTGGATGGGTATAATAATGAGTATAACTGATTTAAATAATAAATATAACATTTTATTGATTTATTATATATGATATAACATCCAATTACATACGATTTCACCATCAATATAATGATATTGTTGCTCGTGCGTACGTACGGATTACAGTCTCCACGAACACGATGAGATTCATTCCCCATCGTAATCATTCAAGAATAATTTTAATTTTATGATTAAAAATAATGTTTAATAAATTAATATAATTATAGATATGAATAAAATAAATCATATCCATAGCAAACATGGCTTACCTAACCAATCATATAAAGGAAAACAGATCAGTTAACACCCGAAACGAAGATATTACTAAAATATTTTTAACAAATCAATATTATAGGATCATATATGATATCATATTTATGTATATAGTTTTTTTATAATTTAATAACAATGATTTAACTATTATAAATGAGTTTAACATACCATCAACCAAGTAAAAGTACAAGGTAAGGGTTAATTTCACTATCTCTTTATTATCCGAGGTTGTTTTTACGTAAGTATCTATTAGGACCACTTTATCATCCACATTTGTGTTTTCTTAAAAAATGTATTTCAAAACATTTTTACTATTTAATAGACCATGTTTTAAAGTCATTTATACCCTTATTTGACCTTATATGTTTTGAAATGAATATTTCGGTCATTTTCCAAATAAGGTACTTTATGACCCTTTCGACAAAAGTAAGGTAAGAATGTTTTTTTAACTTATATGGTGAGTGCTGATATTTTCCACTGTTATAACATCATCAAAGATTCCCTTAAAATATTATAAGAATATTTTCAAAATAAATGTTTTCTAATATAATTATATGACATTTAAATTATTTCAAAATAGAAAGAGATATTTCTCTAAAAAAGTTTTGATTTCATACATGTCAATATCCTTTGAGGGATTTTAAGCTTATTTGAAGTTGATTTATTATGATACAAATCATCCATATTGTATTGAAGATTTTGTGATATATTTGACTATGGATGTGTTATTATTATATCATTCACAGTTTATGGATAATGTATTGACATTTCATATGCTATTTTTAATACGAATGTTTATGTTATGTTTAATCCTTTTCATATAAGGAATACATTGGACTTAGTAAGTGATAGGTGGAGCCCGCTATAGCTCCCCGATGAATCCGTAGGTCTCATGAGACAAAATTGTTTCTTGGAACAAGGCCTTGAAAAAATCTTTTTTGTATTCTTGGCACAAGGCTTTGACTATGTGGTTATGAAGTCTGGCATTATGCATTCCATCTTTATGAAAGTGGCTATTGATATTGCATGTGATTATTCTACTAGTAGAATATCCTTGGGAATAAGTAAATGGAATTATGTTATTTTATATTTTCCTTATTATGCAAAATTTTAAGTTTAAAAGGCTTTTTTTTAGTCCAATACATTGCCGTAAATGTTTATGCTTATTTATGAAATTTTTCGCTATATTGTTATCCTTACTGAGCATATGAGCTCACCCCTTTCTATGTTTTATTTTCCCAGGATGTGAAGAAGTATTTTATGGTTGACCTGCATGGATGGGCTAAGGATATAAGTGTGTTAAAAAAGGTGAAAAATGTTGTTGATGTTTTTATTTCATGATGTAATGTAAAACTTATGAATGCATCTAGTACTTCCAATTCTACTAAACTAATCGGTATTTTGGGATTTGATCCCTTGTGATCATGCCAATGTTTTGTAATAACGCACCGACTCTAGGTAACTGGGGTCGGGGCATTACATTAGGTATTCTGCCGATTCTAAATAATATATAAAATAAAATATAAACTAAAAGAAAGGAATTTTATATTCTAAAAATGCACCTTTCAAATAGTAAAATATAATAAACTTAATTAATTTTTATAAATAAATAAAACAAAAAAAAATTAATAAATAAATCATTTATTAAAATTCAAACTAGAAAAGATAAATGAAAAATTCATTTAAATTCATATAAACCCAATTTTATTTTAATAAAATACAAATGATCACCTATAAGGGGATTAGTAAATATATCTTCTAAATGATTTTCAATAGAGAAAAATTCAAGAGTAATACAACATTTTTTAGTGTGATCTCTAAAGAAATGATGCCTTAAATCTATATGCTTCATTCTCAAATTATTTATTGGATTATCTAAAATGTTGATATCACTTTTTTATAGAATTTAATTAATACTTGGTTATAATTGAATCCAAAATCCATTAAGGTGTGTTTCATCTATAAAAATTGTGCACAAAAATGACCAACATCTGTACATTCTACTTTAGTAGTAGATAATGAAACAAAGTGTGGGTTTTTTCTTAACTAGGATACCAGGGATTTACATAAAATAGCCAGTTCCTAAGGTAATCTTCGTATATATTATACCGCCACCAAATTTGACATTATAATATGAAGTTAAATTAAAATCATAAGTTTTTTGAAAATATAATGAAGGAGAAATTGTTACTTTTGAATACCATAAAATTACTTTGGATGCTTTTAAATGATATTACTTAGGATTTTCTAGAAATATAGCACAAATACATACTGTAAACATAATATATGGTTCACTAACCCTAAAATATAATAACCCTAAATTATTACACTGTATAGATTGTTGTTAACTGGTTTCTTAGCATCATCCAAGTCAATCATTTAATTAAAACTCATAGAAGTTGTATGGACTTTGCCACTTTCATGTCCAAACATTTTAAGTATAGTATGAATTTGATTTTATTTACCACATTCCCAAAGTCTTTTTTATAAAACTAAAATCCTAGAAAAAAAATTAACTCACCCATCATTCCCATTTCCAATTCCTTTTCCATGAGTTTTGAAAATTCATTACATATTTTTTTATTTGTAGTACCAAAAATCACATCATCAACGTATATTTGAACTAAAAAAGTATCTATGTTGAAGTTTTATTAAATATAGTAGGATCTTTGTTACCTAATAAAAAAAATTTGATAAAAGAAAATAACATAAACATTAATACCAAGCTCTAGGTTCTTGTTTAAGACCCCAAAGAGCTATGGTATGTTTAAAAACTAAATTTGGAAAATGAGGATTTCAAAACCTTGAGTTTGTTCAACATAAACTTCCACCATATAAAAACCATTTAAAAAATTAAATTTGACTTCCATATGATATAATTTGAAATTCATGTACAATTAATTAGCTATGAGAATCATAATGGATTTTAATATTGCTATAATAGAAAAGGTATCTACATAATCTATACCTTATTTTTAAATATAACCTTTTGAAACTAGTCTAGACTTATTCCTGGTGATCATAACATGATCATCCTATTTTTTTTATAAAAAACCATTTTGATTATATTGCAAGAAAATCAAAGGGTCTATCAACTAATTATCATACCTTACCCCCTTAAACAAGTTTAATTTTTCTTTCATTGTTAAAAACCAACTCTTATCCACTAATTATTCGTTTGTATCCTTAGGATCTAGTTTTGATAAAAAGGCATAGAATTATAGAAGATTTTATACACCTATTATAGTTATAATCCCTTATTATAGACTTAATATAAGTGTTTCTAATGGATAGTTCTTAAGGGTTTTAGGTTATATAGGTAGAAAAATTTCTAGTTTATTGGTATCTAACCTTATAGTATTTGGTTTTGTAAAATAATGTTCCAAATCATCATATTTTTTTACTTTCAAGGAGTGGTTAAAATCTTATTCCACTAAAAGAATCAGTTAACTCATCAATTTGAGTCATTTTATTTGATAATAAGGATCACTTTAATCAAATATTAAAAATAGTTAATTCTTCAAAAAATATTTTATCTTGTATTGAAAACCCCATATTCCATCGAAGTAGTTGAATAGCCTAGAAATATTCCTTCATCATCCTTTGGATAAAATTTACCAACATTATATTGGTGTTTAGAATATAAAAATTTTATCAAAATAAAATAAAGTATCCATCTTTTAGATTTATATTATTCCATAGTTCATAGGGAATTTTCTTAAAAATAAGTCTTATTAGAACATTTTTTATGAAATAACATGTTGTATTCATAGATTCAGCAAAAAAATGTGCATAAAGGTTATATTCACATAAAATTGTTCTATCAATTTATTAAAAAGTCCTATACCTCCTTTTAAGAATACAATTATGTTGAGGTTTCCTGGGGGCATAAAAAGTATACATGAAACCATGTTTTGAATAATAGGCATTGAACTCATGGTTCCCAAATTATCCTCCATGGTCACTTCTCAACACAATAATTTTGGAATCTTTCTATTTTTGAATTAGTTTGGAAAACTTTATAAACACAGAACATTCTTTGCTTTTAATGATTAAAAATAAAACCTAATTAAATATAGAAAAATAATCAACTAACACATAAACAAAATATTTCCCTTTTAGGATTGAAATTATAGATGGCCCAAACAAATCCATATGAATTAGGTCTATGGGTATAGAAGTAGTAACCTCTTAAATTTTTTAAAGGATGATTTGTGTTACTTGTCCATTTAGAATGAATCACATAGTTTCTTTTTATTCAATTTATGATAAGGTAAATCTAAAACTAAATTATTTTTTGAAAATTTTCTTAAATAATAGAAATTATAATGTACCCATATTATATTCCAAATACAATATTAATTTATTTTAGTATTTAAAAAGTTCACCACTTTTCTACTAAAATAATAAAGATCTAAAGTATAGACATTATCTATACCAAGTGCCTTAAATTTAAGAATATTATATTTAAAAACAGAATAATAATTATTTTATGAATCAAAAAAATAACCATTATCACAAATTTGTGAAATATTTATAATATTGTTCTTTAATAAACCATATAAAGAACTTATTGATGAATATTGATCTTGGATTGCTGACTGATCTAATTCCCATAATATTTCCTATATAATTTTCAACAAAAGTTATATAACCTCCATTAACTTTTGATGGGGGGTGGAGTTAGAGAAATCTCTACTCATGTTCCTTGAGCAAAAAATTTCCATATACTATTTTTCATTGATTATCTTATAACTTTTTACCTCATTAAAGTGTGACATAAATCACATGTTATCCTTATAATTAGAATGTTTGAGTTATAATTCTGAAGATAAGACATCACTAGATTCTTTTAAAGATCTCCATGTTTCTTTCATGACCTTTATGTCTTTATTCTCTTAACCAAATTTCTTGAATTACTCTTTTTATTTGATGTCTTATTATCTTGAAGTTGTATAAAATCTATTTTTAAGTGTCCAAGATTATCGCATTAATCAAATATCACTTATTTAGAGTTTCCATCATGTTTCATGATCTTATTGAAAGGTTTGTTAAAACCTCTTATCTTATTATGTATTTTTTTTAATTATATATAAAAATGAGAAAGATCACCGCATAAAGTAGAACTACTTGATGCACCTTCATATGATGACACAACTACTTGAATTTATTCTCTCTTCTTTCCATCCTTTGAAGTTGAAATATTTAAAGAATCGTTATCCTTCTCAACTAATCTATGCTCCTTATTTTCAAATTCTATCTCTACCTAATACATCATAAGAGTTCCAATGAGATCCTTTATTTTAAAATTATTTACTTTTTTGGATTTTCTACTGGTCTTTTAGATTCCACTCCATATAGGTGGTATAATTTTGATAATTTTAACAGATTTATCTAGTTTAGGAATAGGTGTTCCTAAAGTAGAAACATTTTTTACAACCTCAGCGATTATTCCATTAAAATGAGTGATGCTCTCACATCTCAACATTATAAGAGTATCAAACTTCATCTTTTAAGAACTATATATTAAAGATCATGCATTTTCTATACCTTCACAAGTAATCTCTATATTATTCCACATTTCATGGGGTTTTTTGACATTGATTAACTATATTCAACTCATCATGACCTAGTCCACATATTATATCATTAATAGATTTGGAGTTGGAATCAAAACAAGATTTAGTATTAAAATACCATGTTTCATTTTGTATTTCTATAATTATATAAGTCTTTATGACTTTGAGATAAACCTTTAGGCCATGGTTCTTTAGATAGATGATCGTCTCTGGATTCATGAATCTATGATTCTCACCATTAAAGTAATGATATCTTACTATTGACATACTTTCAATATTGTTCTATGTAGTAGGAATTTTTAAGATGATATTTATAATTCAACCACTGACAGCCGATAACACAAAAATCATAACCTCTGATACTAATTATTATCAAAGACTGAATGCACTAAGACTCAAGAGGGGGGGATGGATTGAGTTATTTAAAATTTATTCCCTTATAAAATCATCCTCTTTGAATATTTGATTGACTTATGATATTTTATTTAATACAAGTAGTATTGTAAAATAAAAGAACAAATAAAAGAACAAGACACAAATATTTAAAGTGGTTCAGAGAATAGAAATCCCCTAGTCCACACCACCAATACTATTCTCCATGAGTTTGTTGATTTTATCTTGACCAATACTTTTTTCAAGGACCATCACTCCTTTTTCTAGGGACTACATGACTACGTGTAAGTATCTGATACTTTTTGAAAAAGAAAATTAGATTTCAACTAGGATCTAAGGAATATTTACAATCAATAACCTTCAAGTTTATTTTACCAAGAGCCTTTATAATGAAAGAGGGAAAAAGAGTGTTTACATGTTTCACTCATAGATCTATGATACAACTGATATAAATGGAAAAAATATCTAGGAGATATAATAATACTAAATAAGATCTCAAGAAGAGTATATTATGAAAGTATTAGAGATGATTGATATATCACCACTATTGATTGTGTATATTCTTTTTCTACTGATGTAAAATAGAGAAGCACAAAATGGAACTTTCATAGAATGGTTATTATAAGAATTTAGAAGGTTCTTCTATTCATATATATGTTATCACAAATTAACTTCACTTGAAAAATAATGCACAAATTTACTTTTAAGAATACAACAAATATTCTATAAAATCCACAACTCTTGATTTAGAAACTCATTTCCTTTTCTTGGAAATACCTCAATAACAATACTAAAAATTAAAATATCATTATAATTGTATATTTTCTTGGTACATACTTCTTATTATAATTTTTTTACCATAAATATCTAATCCAACATTTAAGGAATTCATGACAACATTAAAACTCGCTAAATGTTTTCCAATGGTAATAAATACCAGTTTGTAGATCGACATAGATGATTACAGATCACTATATAGCCAAAATCAACACTTGAATTCATGTAGATGAATTTGGTCTAGCCTTATTCACATAACTTATATTCTATACATAGCATATTTTTTTCATATAGCCAATTGTTCCACATAGTAAAAATGATTCACATATCAAAATTGATTCATATTGGATTTTTTACTTACATATTTGAACTGAATTACATATCAATTTGGATCTATGTTTCCAATTTCACCATTTATACAAATCACGTAGTTGATTACTCCACTTAACGGATTTACATAGATATTTGATCTATGTAGGTGATTTCTCACATAGGTGATTCATCGATGTAATTTATTTTAACATAGCTGTTTCCATGATGTAGCATATTAACATAGTTAAATCCTTCACTTAGGTGACCAACATAGATGATTGATCATATAGTCATTCCTCCATATATCCCAAATAAATCACATTGCCGATTTTTCAAGACTTAATAAAATTTCAGAAGAAAAAAAATATAGAATTTTAGACTTAAAGAATTTAACAGCTGAAACACTAAAAATAGAGATAAAACCTGATGAACACGCTTAGAGAAAAAAACATCAATAAAATATAAATGGTATTTGAGATCATAAAAACATAAAGTAAATGGGATATTTTGGAACAAAATTATTCATCATGCATATTGTAAATTGTACCCCTCACAACAAGGAAATGAATGGGTGATGATAGAAATAAATTAAATATAATTTCACCATATGGAATTTTAATAATATAAATTTATCAGAAGTTTTTTATTCCAATTTTGGGGAAAGTGTTATCAAAAAATTAATTTTCTCATGTAAGTAAGGTGGTTGATGGGAATTTATATCCTCAAAGTAAGAGGGGTATTATGGATCTTCATATGCCGATCATTGTTCTTCTACTAGTTTGATTTGATCCTTTTGTATATATTGGCCCACCAAACCAAAATAGACAATAATATATTTTAAAGAATATACATGTGTTTTTATTAATGTTATAATCTCATATGTATCCCCTTGATAATTTTTATTTTCAAAATATAATCAAGGTGACACTCAAAAACATGTACCTCTAACACGACCATATTATTCTGGCCACTTCAGAGCTGGTAAAAGTAGTTTTTTTTTCAGGTATAGTTGATAGAGATTATTTTTTATAAACTATATAAAAAAATTAACATATATAGATATTATTTTTTAATACTATTATAAATCATAATAAATTACTATTATTTCATACTTAAAAATGATTCATATACTTCTTGTTTGTTTTTATCTAATATTTTTCCCTCTTTATTTAAACATGTCTCCTTTCATAGCACGTGGAATGGTATGGACATAGATTTGGATTTTGATTCATCAATTTTAATATAAAAAAAGGAACATATGTTGTCTCATATCACATAAAACTTTTACCATAAATTTAAAATGCATAAAAATTTCTTTCCAAGTGATGTTTACCCATCCTTGAAGTATGGTAGTGGTGCATTTGTTTTAATTCACATTGATTATTTGCAGAACCACTTTTCTATTTTATAAATTTATAATTTTGAATCAATGTGGATAAAATAAATAATGTCAAAGAAAATATTATCAATTAAAATTCACCTGAAATGATTCCTCATCATAGAGACTAATGAATGTGTTTTATGTTTCTTGGTTTATAATGTGTGAACTTGTATCTAGTGGGTGGGGGTTTATTGTCTCCCTAACATATTTGAGATGTTTCTTTTTCATATGTGTTTGTAAGGCACTATGAGTTTTTTCAATAACCATTAATAAAAATTTCATATAGTAATAATCTAAATTAAATGAACTATGAAAGGGATAATGAAAATTAAATAATCATTTCAATATATATATTTTTTGGTAAAATGGAGAAAATATATCATAACATTACCCTAACAACTTACCCAATGGTTTTCTTCAATTTAGGCATGACATTATGCCATGTATCAATATCAATTGGCACATGAATTGTCATTGTGACCCTAATGTAACTAATAAAAATTGAATTTTTAGGTCAACAAGTTTTCTGTGTTGTTTTCATCCAACCTAAAAATTTATACCTTTTCTTCTTACCTTGATTACTTTAGTTAATAGAGTGATTCAACACCATTCTTGTTTTTCTTGATCCTCATATTTATGATCCCATTATAATTATATACTTTCAACATAGATCACGTGTTCTTCCCCAAGATTGGTAACATTTGCATGTAGAGAAGTCATTATCCACATGATTAGTCTAAAATTTAATTTAGATTATGTATATATAGTAGATAACACATAATATTATAAGTATGATAATAGTAAATTAAAAAAACTTTAACATGTTCATTGAACTCTCTTTTCTTTCTTTAAAGGTTGAATAGTTTTAGCTCTTCTATCAAGTATCCAAATCCCCTCCTTATGGTCCCCTCTAATGTAAAATACACTATCTATTTTGGTATCACTATAAAATGATTGTGATCTCCTAATGAAATGGAAATCCTCAATTGAATTTTCATATGACCATATAGTTGTTTTAATTGACAACGAAACATTTGACCAATTCTTGTTTGCTGGATCTACAATATAAAATACTTACACTACTTTGGATTCTATTATGAACGGTTCTTCCTTATACCATTACATATTTAAATTCACCATCATTAATCCCAATTAATCAACATTAAGTGAATTACTATTGTAAACCTATTTTAAAAGGAAAATTCACACTTGAAATGTTGTATAATCCAACTCATATATCTGTTCGATGACGCCAAAATATGACATATTCACATAAATTGTATTTATATCCTTGGAACTAAATACATGAACCATTTGTTTATATAAGTATAAATCCACTATTTTCATCATAATACATCCATCATGTTTCTTTATATAGAATTTATTACCATTAATTACAAAACTAGTGTAAGATATAACATTTACATTTGGTCCCTTGGCTAACCATTGAAGTAATTCAAAAATTAAATTTAGATTTATAGATAACCGCTTATAATATGATCTCAGAACCATCATATTAACTGTTTATTATAGTAATTTTATATCCATGTTTCATCCCTTCATGGATTCAAATAATTAAGAATTACTCTATGGGATTTAATGTATAGAGAAGCCTATACACTATTATGTAAAATTTAAAGGTGATCTTGCTCCCACATTGTAATGGTAATTTTAACAACATATCTTCTATAAATACCTTCTCTCATAATTCATCTTCCATGATATGATTTTGGGAGACCAAGACTATCCACATCTAATGGGTAATCGGTACATAATTCAATATATTCTTTAACAATATATCACTCTTTAATACAACCTTCTGGATAACATAAATTATTGACCCTCCCTTTTAAAATATTCATATATCATTAAATGAGGTAAATCCATCTATAATATATATGACTAGATAGTTGAATCTATTTAACCAAGTGAACCATTGGGTGGATCACTATATCAAATAATGATGGTGGGAAGAACATCCCCAATTCACATAATATGAATTTAATTTTCTTATTCATGATTGTAATATTCATTAGGTCATTAAATTTAAAACATATGGTGATGAGAAAGAAAAAAACTTATATTTAATACATGTCATAAATTATTTGGAAGAATGAAATTTAAAGCTAAAAGAATTAAATCTTGCATAAAAATGATATTCCTGTGAATTTAGACACTCTAACATCAAATTATTCATTGAAACAACATTATTGATATTTGATTGATATCACTATATAACTTTTACACCTTTAAGGAAGTTGAAAATTTGAAATTTTTCTTATCTGGATAGAGTATAAGTTGTTAGAGGAAGAATAGTTCATATTTTACCCTTCAACATTTCCAACTCTTCCCTTATCCCCATTTTAATCATGTAAAACGTAACATTAATTCCATATTTTTTTGTTTAGTACATTTATCAACATGCTAATAAAACTATCAAACGCATTTTTTTCAATATTCAGGACATTAAGAAAATTTCTAATTTAGAAAAAATTCCGATACGATAATTAAAATAAAATTGAACTCTTTTTCCAACCCATATTTGTAAGGTTTTTCAAAAAAGGTTTACCAAAATCAGTATTGATATATTTTAATTTCATGAATAGTTGATCACCTATTGGAGGAGATGGTGTTTTACCTTGTTCTATATTTCCATTAAATGATGTCATCTAGGATTGGTATTTATGTCTTCAGGGTAAAAATTTGTGATGTCCTAAAAATACAATCATTAAGTAATGTTTCAACCCAACAGAGTGTATATATTCTTCACAAATTGGACACCCTAATATTCCTTTAATGCTATAGCCTGAAAAATTTCCATAAGATATAAATTCATTTATCATCCCACACAATATATCTCTAATTGTAAACTCTTAACTTATATGATCATCATACAATGTAACACATATATCTCACATCAATTTTAAATTTTCAATCTATTGATCCAAATAGACATCAATATCATTATCAAGTTGTTTTGGTCCAGATATAAATTGATAAAACATAATGTATTTGTGCTTCATGCATAATTATGGTGGAAAGTTATAATTTCCCAATATAAATATCCATGTAATGTGATTACTAATTTTTACACCAAAAGTTTTTATTCCATTTGTAGATATTTCAAGATAGATGCCTCTTAATTTTTTCCTAAATTGAAGATACTCATAATCAATTTTCTTCCACTAAGTAATGTCTACTAGGTGACGTATTTTTTCATCTTCAATTATTGTATCTACATTCCATGTCATTTTTCTAGTGTTTTACTGACTTCAATATTGTTATATAATCCTTGAAATAATAGGAAAGTACCATATAACTTTTAAATGACAAGATTCATCTTTCTTTTATTGATCTATTCCACACATAGGTAATTTTATGAGTGATTTGTGGTTCTTATGAAATAATATACAATAATTTGGATAAGAATGTATTTTTTCAGATATCATAACCATTGAACATAGAATTAACTTTTCTTCATATGTTTGATAAGGAATCTCATTTAATTCTGGTAGCATAACATTCAGCAGACCATGTATTTCTATAAAACTATTGTCACTCCATCTAAAGTCATCTTTAAAATTATATAACTTCAATACAAGTGAAAATTTTATATATTTATATCAATTAATATATAATAGTATATTTTCATAGTTATTTTACTTCTCAAATAAATTTTTACAATCATAAAGGTCATCTTCAATTGTAATTTTATTTTCTTCCATATGATCTCCACCATCATTTACACTAGTGTTCATATAAAATGATCCATAAATCATAGTATCATACTAGTTAGTATATAAATTGAGTTTTCCCCATGTTTAGTACAACATTTATTGATTCAATATATTATGTGACATACCAAATTGCCTTCTAGCTCTTGCAGAATAACTCTTCTTGAATAACAACAATGTAAACACAAACAAAGGATTTGAGAAGGGTCACATGCATGCTCTATTCCAATCTTGATGAACTATTTAACTCCATCTTCATAATTATTTTCCATACGATTAGAATCCATAAATTTTCAATTCATATACATCCTATTATGTTTAATACTATTAATTTTTTACAAAATAAATAAATAAATACACACAAGGTATGCATATAATGTACATATACATTGATATGTAAACAAAGTATCAGAATTTAAGTGTATTCATGCTAAATTTTGGGAATGTTTACATATCCATAATGTGTTAAATTTAAAACTCCAAATATAGTTCTTACTTTCCTAAAAATATTAACTTTTCCTTTTTATACCCTCTATCACTATTTCATTTGTTTTTCATTCTTCAAAACCCATTGTTTCCACACTCATTTTCCAATAAAAATCACCATTTTGAATTACATCACAAATATATTTTCAATAAATACAATTGTATTCATTTTTAATCAATAAATATTTTAAATGAAAAATAACTCAATTAGCAACCTCCTTGAGCGAAAAAAAATTAATGGAAATTGAAATACACATAAGAGATATATATGTGTGTGTATAAATATATAAATGTATATATATTCAAATATATATATTTTTATATTATATCTATATGTGTGTGACCATATATATATTTTATCATACATATATTATCAAAAAATTAAATCAAAATTAAAATATATAACATATATGGGATTTCATTATGGAAATTTTTCTTGTTAATTTTTAACAAAAAAAAATTAACTTCATGATTATATTGTCATTTTTGTATAAATTTTCCAAGGGTAACTATAAAAATTCATAGGAAATTCTACCAATAATATGTTAAGATGCACTAAAAACGTGAAAATTTTAAAAAACCCCAATACAGAGTATCCAACCCCTTTTGAAATAAAAAATGGTGGTCGTATGGTACACGAGAAGGCCACTATGGTAACTATAGGCCAATAGGGAATGGGGTTCATAGAGTACATAAGAAAATAAAAACTAAAAATTTATAAATAATGAATGATCAACTAAAAAGGATTCGAAATAATCACATACCTTTGGTTTTGAAAGGGTTTATTCATCTGAGAAGTTCGAGGGGGATCAATGAAAAAGGTTGAGTTTTGTGAGATCTTGAATGGCATGAGAAATTGGGGTTCTCTATTATGGTTTTATTTAAAATATAAAAATTGATTTATCAGTGCTTTAAAAAAGGTGCTAATAAAGATAGGTTTTATCATCACTCAAATAGAATTCACAGATAAAACATATCTTTATCAGTGCTGACTTTTATCACTAATAAAGACATAGATTTATGAGTGATAAAAATTTATCACTGATAAATATAAGTTTTACCATAGTTTTTTATTTGAGCACTGATAAAACCTATATTTATCAATATTCTTTAAGATTCATAAAAACTATTAAAATAAATTTAAAAAATATTTAGTGAATATATATTAAAAATGAATGAATTGTAATTTTTTTAAAAATAATTAAAATTATTAAGGAATAAATAATCTTAAATTCATAAATTTTATAAATGAGTGAAATATAATAACTAAAATTTAATAGACTTCAAAAATATTAAAAAATGAATAAGTTTTGTTAATTATATAAATTATTAAAAAAATTAATATATATTAAAATGAAGATGAATACATATTAAATATGTCAATTAAAACCATATTAAAAACATTAAATATTAATGAATAAATATGTATAAATAAACATTAATCCAAGATGGTATGAGGCCATGTTTTTGGAGAACCAAACTCATGGATCCTTTATTCAATTAATAGAAATGTAGTACAAGAGGAGGTGGCATGAAGAGAATAGTGAGAAGTACACAACCACAAGAATTAAAGAAAAACATTCCCAATATAGAAAACAAAAAAGGATCAGAAGGCTTCCTAATGTATGAACAAAAAATTATCTACCACAGCCCGAAACTCTCATGTGATAACCCCTCCTCTAGGTTTTGGGATTTTCTATGTTTTCAATAATCAAATTGAGCACCATCCTTTTAATTTTATGGAGTAAGACCCTTAGAGGTATGAGGATATAGTTCTCCTAATGGACTTGAACCCTCTGAAAATATCTTCAGTTTTGTGTTTCTCCTTGGAACATTAATTTTGGCATCCACTATTGTTGGACCCTAACCAATTATATTTAAATTGGTATCCAATGTGGATAACAAAGTATAACCAATTTTTAAAAATCCATATTTAATTATGTGAGCTTTATCATATTCATCCATTAATAAAACCCTTATATTATATCTATTCAGGTTGTTAATAAATTTAAATAAATTATGTGCACCCTTCAATATTTTAATTATTTCACTTGATGATCCACTAGGTTGGATTTGATCATCCTTGATAGAGGAGGGTTTCCATTGATGAAGGTATCCCCATATATATTTAGACTTGTAATAATGTTAGAACCTATAGATTTTCCATCACCATATTCCAAAGGTTCAACACTAGGTAACTTCATGGAATTAGTGGAGTCTAATCCCCTTAATGGATTATCAAATTCCATTAGTTGATTTCCCTTCCTGGACTCATATTTTAGAGGTGGAATGGGAATTTTTTTCCCGCATATGTATCCCCATATCCAACAATTTTTACTCTTATGGAAATACTATAAGGCTTACCCTTTAATTTCCTCTCTTTTTTTCACAGTTACACAGGGTAGTTTACCCATATATCTTCATTTTTACCCCTACTATTACCGAAAATAATAAATTTATATTCCTATAGTTTAGCTGAATCTAGATCAAATTATCTCTCTAAAGTTCAATTCTCACCATCAATGTTGTAATCTGAAGAGGGGTGATCCTCCTTTAGTTTAGATTTTTTGATCTGTAGAATATGAACCATTTGATCTATCAAATAACCCCATGCATGATCAGAGACCTTTCCAGCTTACTTTATAGTGGGTGGGGACCCCTTTAGTTTATAACCTATAGAAATCACTCTATGGAAGGCCATAAGTATCTCCCCATGCCCCACCTACTTCAACCCTTTTAGGATTATGGTTCATTGATGAATTCAAGTTCTCCTTCATTATAGGTTAGTTCGATCTCAGGGTTGACATTCCATTCCTTCCCAAGTGTACTTATATCCCCTTAATCATAAACCTTTAGTGCTTCATCCGCATCACCCTATATAGTAGCATCAAAATCTCTTTATTTTCCTTTACAAAGGCCTACAAAGAGACCCATTATACCACATTTTATACTTTTTATAACATTACTATAGTTATTATAGTAATTCTATATGTTATTTTAACCTTTAAAACATTTATTAATTTTTTCATATTTCACTTGAAGATAAATCCTAAATTCATCATATTTAATAATAATTGTTTTTATTATAGGTGTGTTGAGAACAGCCTCCATCATGACATAATAAAAATTCATGTATCCAGAAATTTATGTTTATTTCTCTATTTTAATCATAATCCCAACTATGTGATCAATTTACCCTAAAATTTGAGGGTTCTAGAAGAACCAACTAAGGAACCAAGTTTTTATACAAAACTAAGTGATATAATTATTTATATTGAGAGGGTTAAATTGATACCTAGATTAATAAAATTCCAGGTTTTAGATTTACATAGATAAAATAATAGGATTTATATTTTAATAATGAATATGGAAAAATGACCTGAAAAAATCCTCTACCCAAATATTTTATCCATTAAATCCCCAAAAATAAATAATATGTTTCCTAATATTAGTCATACATAACCTCAAATCCTTTGAAATCAAAGATAAATGCATGATTATAGAATGATTATTGTCCTCCAATCTATAAAAAATAAAACATTGGTTCACCTCAAAAAAAGCAATCTCCCTCTTCTTTGTAATTTTTTGACATGAAAAATTGATCTGATTTCAAAAGTTGTCAAAATATATTTAAATTTAATCACATACCACTCCCTGAAGAACTGATGTGGGAATGACTATGTATATCATAGTTTTCAAAGGATTTAGAGGGGATGAATAACCAAATATAACCTGATATTATGTATTAGGGAAACCATCAATGATAGAATCTGAAACCTTCTAATGAACATATATAGTCTTATTTAACTTTCCATCATCTCCCACATTCACATAATGAAAATTAATAGGATCACTAGAAACATTCCCTTGATTTCCTTCTATAATATTTTTTCACAAAAACATGATGAATCCATAGCAACTAGATTCCCTAAAAACCAATATGAATAACCCAATACCAAATTGCATCACTTTGGGATAATATAACCATTTAATACATTCTTTGAGATAAGGCCTCCTCAAAATAAGGCATTTATTAAGGATAATTCCTCAAAAAATGAAGGCTCTAATTTGATATCAGAAAACGATTTACCTGGAGGTCAAGACATTGAGCTTCATGATAGTGAAAACGAAGCATTAGACATGGATTATCAAAATTACAATTATAAAACTCCCAAGTATTGTAAGATATGAAGACACCCAAGAGGTCAGGGTTGCTCTTAAGGAAGGGGTGGTAGGCATAAAAGAAGGTGATTATTGGATTATCTTATGTTTTTGGTGGTGTTGTCTGTGTAACTTTTTAATATTTAAACACCTCCTAATCTTTTCTTGGGTACTTTATTTTTAACAATAAACTTTCTTGTATTGGATTATAGATGATTCTCCTCAAAAAATAGTTATAAATTTTTGTGGAGTTACAAACAAAGACACTATAGAACCTCATGAGAATATCAACCAATCTTTCAGTATGATTGACCTATATCATGCAAAGAGAGACCGAGGAAATGAATGAATCCCCATGTAGAAAAGTAATGATAAATCTATAAATCTTGAGAATTTCAAACATGATTTCAACATGTTTGATCTATATCACGCACAGAGAGACTCATAGAATGAAAAAAAACCATAAAATTCATCTTCTTCTATTGAAAGTATAACCAATATTATTGAAAATATAGATCAAAAGGGAGATGAATCCTACAATAGTGGGAATAAAATATCCATGAAATAATATTCCTCAATGAAAAATTAGAATGACATTACATTGGAGCAAAAAAATAGATACAAGGATTTAAAATCTGAGGGTAAACCCAAGGCTATCTTTAGTGGAAGCCCAATACAACACTAGTATGAGTACATTGGTTAAAAAAGAAGTTGTGATCTAAACTAGTCTAGATATTGTTTTTAAAGAAAAAAGAATATATCCTAGGCACTGATGGGAAAAAATATATTATTATCATAAAATCAATTAGGAATAAAAATTATTGAGGAAATAAAAAATGTGGATCTAGATCCAAGTACAAATTTAAATGAGAATCATTTTTCAGAACTATCAGGGCATTGATAATGCTGAAAAAACTAGTTATCTTACAATTTTCATGAAAAATCACAAACCTAATTTGTTAGTTTTATCTAAACCAAAAATTACCTTCTCATCTATGGATGATTCTCTTAAAAACATATGATATCATATCATCATCACAAACATAAATCACAAAAACACTAAATAGTTATGGGTTCTCTTCCACTCAAGTTTATATGATCCCTATATTTTCAATTAGTCTGAGCACATGGTTACCCATTTCTAAATATGTATGGGTATAAAGAAATTATTATTATTTATTTATGATTATAATGTATATAATTATGGGAGGGTCTTATGGCATGACATAAAAACCATGGGTGAATTAATAAATGGTCTATGTAATATTCTAGGGGATTTAAATTCCATAGTTAATATAGATGGAAATATAAGTATGATGAATGCTTCCATCTCAATCAGAGATTTCAAGGCCGGTATTGAAGGAACCAACCTCTTTGGAGTGAACTCAGTGGGTGCCAAATACATGTGGTGTAGAAAACACGTCAGTAAAAGGGTCACTAGAAAACATTATAGGATTTTTTTCCATTAGGATAACCTTGATTCATGGGCCTCCATATATTATATTACCTTTAAAAGAATAATCTGAAATCATCACCCCATTTTGGAAAAAAAAATTACAATAGATCTTAAACCTCGTTTCCCATTTAGATTCAACAATGCTTGGATTTCACATAAATATTATAAAAAAATCGTCAAGGATCCATGGATCTATTTTAACTATAGTGATGATTCGTTAGATTGTTCTTTAAAGTGAAACTTCTCTAGAGGAAGTTAAAATAGTGGAGTATAGAATGATTTAATTCTCTTGAAAATAATATTGATCATCTTGAAGCTTCTCTTCATCCAATTAAATAAAAAAACACTCACAATGATTTTAATACAGGTATTAATCCAGGAATTGTGATCTCCAATAATCTAAATAATATTGTAAACCTTAAGAATCACATACATGGAGAGGAATTAAAAGTGAAATTGATTAAGGATGGTGAATAAAACTATATATTTGTCAATTCTCTTCAGAATGTTAGGAAATTCATAATAAATCTAACAATTCTAAATGATAATAGGAAATTTCTTGATAAGAGGAATTAGCTTGTTTATCATATTAAATCTTTATATAAGAAACTTTTCAATGGGCCCACAAATTTCATTGATTTGTTGGAAGGAACCATCCCTTGAATTTTCAACCAAAAGGATAACATTAATCTCACTTTGATTCCTATTAATTTAAAGATCAAAGAAGCTATATTTGTTTTGAATTTTGGGATCTCTCCTAGTCTAGAGGGTTCACTAATTTACTATTTCAAACCTATTAGGATGTCATCATATTGATTTTTTAGACTTGTCACCCATTTTTTCAAATGTGGAAAACTTACTTAGGGTATCAATGCTCAATTCCTCACCCATATTCTAAAGATAAATAATGAAAATGAAATTCAGCTCTTTAGTCCTGTTTCACTTGTTAACATAACTCAAAAAATAATTAGTAAATTTCTGTCCAACAAGCTTTCCAACATTAACAATAAGATTGTTTCCCATTATCAATTTGGATTCATTAAGGGGAGATCTCTTCAAGACTACCTCATAAGTATTTTTGAATGTGTTAACCTTGTCAAGAGAAATACTAGAGGATTTAATATTTATTTTAATATTGATGTTAAATTTTTTTTACCTAATGGGATGGTATTTTATATGTAAGGCCCTTAGCATTTTTGGATTTGATGATTCTTTCATCAAATGGTACAATCTTCTATTAAGATCATCACATATTTTAGATCTTATAAATGGTTCTCCTGAGAGATATTTACATGCACCAGGGGTGTTAGACAAGGTGATCCTATATATAATATCATTTTTTCCATTTTAGAAGACTATTTGAATAGAATCATTCTTAACATGGTGGAGATTCATAAGATCAATCCCATTAGAGATTATAGAGTCATAAATACCCCTACTCATTTATTATATACTCATGAAATAGTTATTTTTACTCATGGATATAAGATAAATATAAAAATATCAAAGTGGTACTTCTTCCCTATGAAAAATGTTTAGGCTAAGAAATCAGTTGGAATAAATCATTATTATTCTTTGGAAAACACATCCCTACTTATAGAAAAGTGAACATCATGAATAAGCTTGACATCAGAGAAAGTATGTTACCCTTCATATACCTTTTCTTCCCTATGTTTTTGGGATGACCTAGTTCTTTTCACTATATTAATATCATTGGATAGATTATAAATTAGTTGGATTTTGGGAAGGTTAAATATTTATCAATGGCTGGAAAGATTTGTCTTGTGAAGGAAGTTATTTTCTCCAAGTTTTATACTCCTTTATGTTCTATAAATCTATGTTTTTTCTTCTTAAGAATATAAATATATCCATTAAAAATTTTATTTAGAGAGGGTGAATCTATCAAAGGAAACCCATCACTATCCCATGGAAAAAATATTGCCAACCTACTGATTAGGGAGGTATTGGTATTAAAAATATTTTCAATTTCAATTTCTCTCTAGTGGCTCATTTCACGTGGAGACTTATTAATGAGAAAACAGAGGCTCTTGAATTTCTTAGATCCAGATTCCTTGGCAGACTCATATCTAGAAATTATAACTATATAGAATCTTCTATATGATCTACTATCAAAACATCTTTCTCCAATATTTCATGTAAGAACCCGGTTTTTTCTGTGAAAGACTTTGGAATATTCTTGATGATATTCCAGAGCAGCGCCTTCATACGGCGTGCGATTCCGAGCCCCGGAGTGGCCAGAATTAAATTTTCAGTGCGTTCACACTAGAAATGCCAAATAAATGTGATAACTCCTAAACGGTGATCCGGATCAGATATCTGAGTGTACGGATGGGTCCGTAATGGAGTTTTTACCCTAGGAATGACATAAAACTTGTCAGTGCGGGATATTTGGACCCCTCGCTCGCTTTCAGAACGTTAAACGGATAAATTAATTAATTAATTTATTCGTTTAATAGTTAAACTCAAGTATCTCTTAAACGGTGGCTCAGATTGGAAAACTGAGGGTACGTTTGAGTTCAGAGTGTGCCGTTTACCCTAGGAGGGGTGTAACTTTCGTGGGCGCGACCCGTCTGTGAAAAATGGCCCCAGGGGCGTTTTCGTAATTTGGCGTCTTTGGGTGTTCTGTCTTATAACTTCCAAACAAATGCTCGGAATCAAATTCTGAGACCTCAATTGTTCTCGGGAGGTGGTGTTTACCCTAGGGGAGGCTTAACCTTGACCCCGTCGAGCGTTACGGATACAGGTGGATTTGGGGGTTTTTAATTAATTAAAATTTAATTAATTTTCTACTTAAGGCCCAAACACCCTCTCCCTCCTCCTCCCCCTGCATCCTCTGGCGGAAGGCAGCAACCCAAGGAGCTCCTCCTCTCCTCTCCAAGGTGTTGCGGTGGCGGCGGATCGTGCGGCGAAGCTTCGGGCGAAGCCCAAGAGCTAGGATCGCGCGTTTCGTTTTTAGTTCTCGCACCATGTTCGTCCTAAATTTGTTCTATCGATTTGCCGTATAATTTGCAATCAAAGCCCATGGGTACGTAGTATAATTTATGATCATTCTATCGCCCTTTTCTAAATTGAAAACGGAGTTCGGAGGAGCCTGCAACACCTCGTTGAAGTTTGCGGGTTTTTGGTTCTTCTCGGCCGGATTTGGGGGTGTTGGGTGGTTCTGGCGGTCCGAGGAGGCGGCGGCGGCGGCGACTCCGTCCGGCAGCGGCGCTGGGGGCGACGGCGAGCGGCAGCGGGCGACGCGGCGGGGCTCCCTGGGTGCGACGGCGGGCGGTCGGGGTTCCGCGCGGCGGCGCCGGCGTAGCGCGAAGGAGGAGGGCACGGGGTGCACGACCCCGTGCGGCGTGACCGTGACCCATGTGTCGCGGGTCGCTGCAGAAAGGGGGAGATCTTCCTTGACAGCCAGTCAGTGGCGCTGGCCGCGGCGGACTGAACCGGGCCCGCGGTCGGGCCGCGGGCCGGCTGAGGGCGGACTGGGCGAACCGGGCCAGTCCGGGCCAAGGGAGTGCCCCCTTTTTTTTGAATTTCCGACGCCCGTAACTTTCGTTACGGGCGTCCGTTTTGCGCGCCGTCAGCGGCAGCGCGGACCTTGCATCGAGGGGAACGTTTTGAGATAGTTTTGGATATTTTTTGTTCCCGAAGAGAGGGGACTTGGAGGCGCGGCGCATCTTTAATTGTTTTGACGTTTTTCCAGGGGAACTTGTTTTGGACGGCGCGGACGCGTCCGACGTCCGATTTAAGCGCCGTCAGTGGCGTTGGAACCCTGGCGTCGAGGCGGAGGTTTCCATGGTGGTTCCGGGCGTTGAAGCCGGAGTTGAGGTGTGGGCCCCACAGCCCGTCTTTTGAGTTGCGTGCAGCTTTTAGCGTCTTTTTCACCGGACGTCCGTCCGGGCGTGCGAGCAGTCGATGTTGGGTGTTTTTCTGAGGGCATCGCGTTGGAAGAGTCTGCCCGCTGTAACTCCGCATGATGGTGCGGGGCCCACGAGGTCCATTTGGGCGTCGACGATGATTTTCCCTCTTAATCACCGGGCGACTGTTTTGGACAAGTGAATAGTCCATCCTGTGTGCTTTTTCGAGAGGATCGCAATGATGCGATCCGTTCGTTGAGTTTCGGGACCGGGATGCAGGTCTCACGTGGCGCCGCTCGTGTGCGGTGCGCCGGAACGCATCTTTTTCTCTGGGTATCTGTTCCACGCAAGTAAGCATTAAATTTTGACGTGCTTTTCCGAGAGCTTTGCGATGGCGCTGTCCGCCCGACCTTTTTTGGGGACGTGGTATGGGACCCACCCGACCTGGCTACGGTGAATAGTACCTTTTTCACCGGGTGTCCATTTTGGGTGATTGAGTACTCAATCCTGTGTTTTTTTCCGAGGGGATCACAGTGGCATGATCCATTGGTTCAGTTTCGGGATCTTGGGGTGGGCCCCACACGGGTTTGGTTACGGTGAATAGTACCTTTTTCACCGGGTGACCATTTCAGGCGAATAAGTAGTGAATCTCGTGTCTTTTTCCGCAAGGATTGCAACGGTATGATCCGTTTGGTTGTACGGAGCCTCTTGCATGATATTGTGAAATGTGGAAGCATGGGAGGTGCTCCAATGGTGGTTCGCCCTACCTTGTTTGTAGCTGACCCTTGGCTTGTGATCACGCACTCTTGGGAGAGTTATATAAACGATTCACAAGATGTGGTTAGTCATGCCTGAGCCTTTGAGGTGGAGTTGTTACGTCACGCCTTCGCGTTGACGCTGGGTGTCGTGTGCATGATAGCCCTTGGGCTGGAACGTGGTATACTCTGGGAGTATATGGGAGCGCTTGGAGGTACATGTGGTTGTTTATACCTGAGAACGTTTGTACGTTCGGTTGGGGTTGACTTGGGGCCACACGGCATGTGGGACCCATGTGCGTGCCATGCTCTGCTTTGCGTACTTTGACCTCTCTCGACGTAGAGGTTCCTTTTGTGCTCGTTTGTTTGACCAGTAGGGTGGAGTTTTTCCCCTGGCTTGGTGCTCGTTGGTTTGACCAGCAGGGTTGAGTGGTCTCTCCCTGGATTCATTCTCGATGGATCAACCAGTAGCAGTGCTAGTGACACCCAGTGATGGAGCAGACGTTGAACCTCTTTTGGGTGAGTTGTTCTGGAGTTGGGGGTTGCGCGATTCCCACTCCGTGTTTGGTTGGCCAGTGTTGTACCCTCCAGTGGAGATGGCCAGGACAGTTCTGAGTTTTACCCTCCAGCGGGGCTGGGCAGTGGGTTACTCATCGGCTTCTAGGGTCTACCCTCCAGCAGAGACTGGGCAGTGGGTCACCCGACGACACTTTTAGGGTCTACCCTCCAGAAGAGATTGGGAAGTGGGTCACCCGACGACCTCTTAGGGTCTACCCTCCAGCAAAGACTGGGCAGTGGGTCACCCGATGACTCTTTAGAGTCTACCCTCCAGCTGAGACTGGGCATTGGGTCGCTCGCCGTCTAGTTCCAGGTCTACCCTCCAGCAAGGCTGGGTAGTGGGTCTCTTATTGACTTATTCCAGGGCTACCCTCCAGCGGGGCTAGGTAGTGGGTCGCCTGATGATGTGTTAAGGTCTACCCTCCAGCAGGGCTGGGCAGTGGGTCGCCTAATGATGTCTTATGGTTTACCCTCCAGCAGGGCTGGGCACTGGGTCACCAAGTATCTTATTATGGTTTACCCTCCAGCGGGGCTGGGCAGTGGGTCGCCTGATGATGTATTAGGGTTTTCCCTCCAGCAGGGCTGGGCAGTGGGTCACCTGATATCTGGTTATGAATTACCCTCCAGCAGGGCTGCGCAGTGGGGACACCAGTTGGCATTCCATACTTAGTCCTTCCTACTAGGCTATTATGTGGCTTTCCTCCGTGGTTACCGATGCAGGACCCTTGGTTGTACGGGTCAGTGTTGTGACGGCTTTGACTTTGAGGAGACCTCTCGACTGCAGGACAGTGACGAGGTGTGGTTTGACTTTCCCTAGAACTCTCAAGTACTAGGGGCACTTTCCCCACTGAGACGCGTTCTTGTGACGTGATCTAAAACCGTGCAGGTGAGTCAGTGTCGCCCAAAGCGGATAGTGTCGAAGTGCGGTGATTGAGCCCCTTGGCTTGCGATTTGGGGAAGATGTGCGGGATGCTGGGCATTGATGGAGTTTACTTTTGGGACTGTAGGCGACTCACTTTTCTTGGGCTGAGCTACAGGATGGAGATCACCTTACGACCTTTTCAAGCTTCTTGTTGAGCATATGGATTTGTATATACCATGTTCCGGTACCCCCTACTTGGGTTTGGTTACTCTCCTTCCAGGAGAGGCGAAGACGCACGGGGTATGCCACGTGCTTTCTATGTCTAGCTTCTCGTGGTTGGACGAGTCTAATCTCCTGCTATAGGTAGCGAAGACTCAACGAGAAGTTCATCTTCTCACCGTTTCTAGCTCCTTGTGTTTGGAAGAGTCTTCTACCTTTCTCTTGTTGGGTTGAGCTGGACTCTTTACTTCACTTTCAGTTGTACTCCTCTACTTTTCCTGTTCTCTCTACTGATCACCCTTTGGTACCTCCTTTGTTGCTCCCTCGAGCCTTCGGGGTATCCTACTGAGTATTTTTATACTCACCCCTGCTTGGGATTTGCCCGCACTTAGTGTGACCTTGCAGACGACGGACAGGTTGGTCATGACTTTAGTGGAGCACAGGAGTTCGGGAGCTTGGAACGCATATGGTGGTCGTAGTCGGGTTCCAGGTGGGGGACCCTTCCAGCTATTTTCTTTGGTTCATCTGTTGTCGGGTTGTGGCACTTTTTGGTTGGGCGTGTGTTTTTCCCCTTTTATTTTTAGTTTACTTTCAGCTTGTACTCGTACTATTTAGAGGTCAATGCACATTTGTGGTATTTATATAGCAGTTTTTCTTTTTACTCTGCTTGTTCTTTCTTTTACTCTGCACTTTTTCATTGAGTGTGCTGCGTGTGTGTGTACAGGTACTTAGGCAAAGGCCTCCTTGAGTTGTTGTGCCTTCGGCGCTGGTCTCCAGCCCCTGGCCTATGGAGGCGGGCTTGGGGTAGTTGCGGCTCGAGCCCGGGTAGGGTCGGGTCGTGACAAAGCGGTATCAGAGGTGGTTCATTCCTTGGGACGTTGTGTGGACGTCCCTAAAAGAGGAATTGGTTGGGATATGGGGCAACAGTGTTGATGTGTCTCGAGTGCGGCTCTCAGGCCAGGGAGTCCAGTGATGGTGCGGCGGCCGACGTATCCATTCACCAGGACCCTGATAACCCGCTTGTCAACTCGGCATGCTGAGACACTTGTTACAGGGAAAATTTGTTTGTGCATCACATAGGATTGAGTCTTTGACTGTCCTTCTTGAGTCAGCTCCCCATCGTTGTTGTTGGTATATACATTATGCTCATCTGACCGCGACACTCCTTGATAATATTCAGGATGTCTCCACGAAGACATCCAACCAGGATACCAGCTTTGGGTGCGTGACGATGACCCTGTGAGCTACAAGGTCGTAGTCTAGGACCCATCGTGCGAGCCCCTTTCTCCAGGTGGGCCAGTAGTATCACCCCCACCTGTTGAGCAGCAGACAACAACAGTAGAGCAGACGGAGCTTGAGCGCAGGTTGAGCACGCTCCGTGAGTTCCAGCGGCAGAGACCGCTGAGGTTCAGTGGTGAGCCAGACCCTCAGGTAGTAGAGGTTTGTCTAGAGACAGTGGTTTGCCTTTTCAGTCTTGTGCAGACACCGACAGATTAGAGAGTGGATTTGGAAGCCACCCCTTTTTGTGGAGCAGCTTGGCGTTGGTGGAGTCTGGTGACTCAGTTTCTTGACGAGTCGTCACTTTCGTGGGGCGGCTTTCAGTTGTTGTTCTGTGAGAAGTTTTTCCACTCCTGCTTGCGCTCCTTTCGGATTCAGGAGCTCCTGCAGTTTCAGCAGGGTGGGATGAAGGTGGCCGAGTACGCGGCTAGTTTTGCAGACCGTGCACGCTTTTACCCGGACTTGGTCCGTGATGACAACAACCGAGCACAAAAGTTTGAGTAGGGTCTCCGCCGAGAGATTCATTTTGTCATAGTACCCTTGGGCATTTCCGCATATGCCGGGGTGCTGGAGCAGGCGCTGGTGACAGAGGTCTTCCTGTCACGTTTTAGAGTTGGTGGTGGCAGCAGGCACGTCGGAGCCGAGACGTCTACCACAGCTAGTGGGCGTCAGCAAGCGGGACCTCGACACAGGTGGCCTTTCCACTGCCGGTTTTGAATATGTTGTCGTATACCACTGCGGCGAAAGTGCGAGGCCTTAGCCAAGGGTTACCTTCTATGAGTGCGCTCTAGGTCGTGGTCGTACACCACAGTGGCGCCGGAGGGCACCAGGACAGCTCAGGGAGCGGCGATGTTATGCTTGTGATGGACGAGGTCACCTGTAACGGGACTGCCCGACCAGGTATGCGGAGAGCTTCAGGCAGGTAGCAGGTGCACCACCACGACAGAGGCAGCGCCGTGATCGGAGTAGTACCCAGAGAGGTGGTACTAGCAGAGGGGTGGGAGGAGCTGGTAGTGGGGGATGACTTTACGAGGTCTTCCCACCACCACTAGGTGGTCCACGACAGGCTCCAGGAGCTGACAGTTGGGACCGAGGACAGCCGCGAGCTTTGGATGTCTACTATCCTTCAGAGCATGAGGTGATAAGAGGTACACTCTACAGCTCTTCTACTTTTTGCAGTAGAATTGTTAGGCTCTGCGTGTGAAATGCTTTTCTCCCTTCTCTTTTCTTGAGGTGTTACCGGGGTGACGCGAGGAGTCGGTGTAACCCTGGGATGGTAAGGTAAAAGGCGTGGGACCTTTTCTTTAGTCGATGGTGTTGACTCATTCACTTCTGAGCATGTAAGAGAGTCTTGGTTGAGAGACATCGACTGTGAAATCTCGCGTAACCAGATATCCTTGGGTGTTTCACCATATGGATATTCTGAAGGAGGGAATCACCAGGCCATGTCCCAGGCGCGGGCGGTGATTCCAGTCGCGGCATGCGATGTAAGGGTTCGGTCGGGGAGGTGAGCTACCCCCGAGAGCCTTCGGGCCGTTTGAAACCGTGCAAAGGGATGGTGAGGTTCCCTACCGCCTTGCCCTAACCCCAAAGTATGGAGTGGGTGCACGACATTGGCAAGGGCCGACCTCGCGTGAACGGATCAATCCTTTGGTCTGTGTGCGGTGACGCAGAGCTGTGTGTGGGTTCTTCTGGGTATGGGAAAGCCAGGAGTGGGATTAGTACCCTGTGTTGCTCCCTAGTTTTGATTTTCAGGGACAAAAATCTTGAAATAGGTAATGATGTAAGAACCCGGTTTTTTCTGTGAAAGACTTTGGAATATTCTTGATGATATTCCAGAGCAGCGCCTTCAGACGGCGTGCGATTCCGAGCCCCGGAGTGGCCGGAATTAAATTTTCAGTGCGTTCACACTAGAAACGCCAAATAAATGCGATAACTCCTATATGGTGATCCGGATTAGATATCCTAGTGTACAGATGGGTCCGGAATGGATTTTTTACCCTAGGAACGACATAAAACTTGTTGGCGCGGGATGTTTGGACCCCTCGCTCGCTTTCGGAACGTTAAACGGATAAATTAATTAATTAATTTATTCGTTTAATAGTTAAACTCAAGTATCTCTTAAACAGTGGCTCGGATTGGAGAACCGAGGGCACCGTTGAGTTCAGAGCGTGCCTTTTACCCTAGGAGGGGTGTAACTTTCGCGGGCGCGACCCGTCTGTGAAAAATGGACCCAGGGGCCTTTTCGTAATTTGGCGGCTTTGGGTGTTCTGTCTTATAACTTCCAAACAGATTCTCGAAATCAAATTCTGAGACCGTTGTTGTGCTCGGGAGGTGGTGTTTACCCTAGGGGAGGCTTAACCTCGACCCCGTCGAGCGTTTCAGATACGGGTGGATTTGGGGGTTTTTAATTAATTAAAATTTAATTAATTTTCTACTTAAGGCCCAAACACCCTCTCCCTCCTCCTCCCCCTGCATCCTCTGGCAGAAGGCAGCAACCCAAGGAGCTCCTCCTCTCCTCTCTAAGGTGTTGCGGTGGCGGCGGATCGTGCGGTGAAGCTTCGGGCGAAGCCCAAGAGGTAGGATCGCGCGTTTCGTTTTTAGTTCTCGCACCATGTTCGTCCTAAATTTGTTCTGTCGATTTGCCATCGAATTTTCAATCAAAGACCATGGGTACGTAGTATAATTTATGAGAATTCTATCGCCCTTTTCGGAATTGAAAACGGAGTTCGGAGGAGCCCGCAACACCTCGTTGAAGTTTGCGGGTTTTTGGTTCTTCTCGGCCGGATTTGGGGGTGTTGGGTGGTTCTGGCGGTCCGAGGAGGCGGCGGCGACGACGACTCCGTCCGGCAACGGCGCTGGGGGCAACGGCGAGCGGCAGCGGGCGACGCGGCGGGGCTCCCTGGGTGCGACGGCAGGCGACCGGGGTTCCGCGCGGCAGCGCCGGCGTAGCGCGAAGGAGGAGGGGCACAGGGTGCGCGACCCCGTGCGGCGCGACCGCGACCCACGTGTCGCGGGTCACTGCGGAAAGGGGGAGACCGGCCTTGACGGATGGTCAGTGGCGCTGGCCGCGGGCCGGCTGAGGGCGGACCGGCCGGACCGGGCCGGTCCGGGCCAAGGGAGTGCCCCCCCTTTTTTCTGAATTTCCGACGCCCGTAACTTTCGTTACGGGCGTCCGTTTTGCACGTCGTCGGCGGCAGAGCGGACCTTGCGTCGAGGGGAACGTTTTGAGATGGTTTTGGAAATTTTTAGTTCCCGAAGCGAGGGGCCTCGGAGGCGCGGCGCGTCTTTAAGTGTTTTGACGTTTTTCCGGGGGAACTTGTTTTGGACGGTGTGGACGCGTCCGACGTCCGATTTAAGCGCTGTCAGTGGCGTTGGAACCCTGGCGTCGAGGCGGAGGTTTCCAGGGTGGTTTTGGGCATTGAAGTCGGAGTTGAGGTGTGGGACCCACGGCCCGTCTTTTGAGCTGCGTGCAGCTTTTAGCGACTTTTTCACCGAACGTCCGTTCGGGGCATGCGAGCAGTCGATGTTGGGTGTTTTTCCGAGGGCATCGTGTTGGCGCAGTCTGCCCGCTGTAACTCCACACGATGGTGCAGGGCCCACGAGGGTCGTTTGGGCGTCGACGGTGATTTTCCATCTTAATCACCGGGCGACCGTTTTGGACAAGTGAATAGTCCATCTTGTGTGCTTTTTCGAGAGGATCGCAACTATGCGATCCGTTCACTGAGTTTTGGGACCGGCATGCGGGTCCCACGTGGTGCCGCTCGTGTGCAGTGCGCCGGAACACATATTTTTCTCCGGGTATTTGTTCCACGCAAGTAAGCAGTCAATTTGACATGCTTTTCTGAGAGCTTTGCGATGGCGCAGTCCGCCCGACCTTTTTTGGGGACATGGTGTGGGACCCACCCGACCTGGCTACGATGAATAGTACCCTTTTCACCGGGTGTCCATTTTGGGCGATTGAGTACTCAATCCCGTGTGTTTTTCCGAGGGGATCGCAGTGGCATGATCCATTGGTTCAGTTTCGGGATCTTGGGGTGGGCCCCACACGGGTTTGGTTACGGTGAATAGTACATTTTTTACCGGGTGACCGTTTCAAGTGAATAAGTAGTCTATCTCATGTGTTTTTCCGCAAGGATTACAACGGTGTGATCAGTTTGGTTGTACGGAGCATCTTGCAAGATCTTGTGAAATGTGGAAGCATGGAAGCTGTTCCAGTTGTGGTTCGCCCTACCATGTTTGTAGCGGACCCTTGGTTTGTGATCGCGCACTCTTGGGAGAGTGATATAAACGATTCACAAGATGTGGTTGGCCGTGCCTGAGCCTTTGAGGTGGAGTTGTTATGTCACGCCTTCACGTTGACGCTGGGTGTCGTGTGCACGATAGCCCTTGGGCTGGAACGTGGTATACTCTGGGAGTATATGGGAGCGCTTGGAGGTACATGTGGTTGTTTGTACCTGATAACGTTTGTGCGTTCAGTTGGGGTTGACTTGGGGCCACACGTCGTGTGGGCCCCATGTGCGTTCCATGCTCTGTTTTGCGTACTTTGACCTCTCGCGACGTAGAGGGTCCTTCTGTGCTCATTTGTTTGACTAGCAGGGTGGAGTTTTTCCCCTGGCTCGGTGCTCGTTGGTTTGACCAGCAGGGTTGAGTGGTCTCCCCGGGCTTCGTTCTCGATGGATCAACCAGTAGCGGTGCTAGTGATGCCCAGTGATGGAGCAGACGCTGAACCTCTTTTGGGTGAGTTGTTCTGGAGTTGGGGGTTGCGCGATACCCACTCTATGTTTGGTTGGCCAGTGTTGTACCCTCCAGTGGAGATGGCCAGGACAGTTCCGAGTTTTACCCTCCAGCAGGGCTGGGTAGTGGGTTACTCATCAGCTTCTAGGGTCTACCCTCCAGTAGAGACTGGGTAGTGGGTCACCCGACGACACTCTTAGGGTCTACCCTCCAGCAGAGACTGGGCAGTGGGTCACCCGAAGACCTCTTAGGGTCTACCCTCCAGTAGAGACTGGGCAGTGGGTCACCCGACGACTCTTTAGAGTCTAACCTCCAGCTGAGACTGGGCAGTGGGTCGCTCGTCGTCTAGTTCTAGGTCTACCCTCCAGTAAGGCTGGGTAGTGGGTCACCTGTCGACTTATTCCAGGTCTACCCTCCAGCGGGGCTGGGCAGTGGGTCGCTTGATGATGTGTTAAGGTCTACCCTCCAGTAGGGCTGGGCAGTGGGTCGCCTGATGATCTCTTATGGTTTACCCTCCAACAGGGCTGGGCAGTGGGTCACCCAGTATCTTATTATGGTTTACCCTCCAGTGGGGCTGGGCAGTGGGTCGCCTAATGATGTATTAGGGTTTTCCCTCCAGAAGGGTTGGGCAGTGGGTCACCCGATATCTAGTTATGAATTACCCTCCAGCAGGGCTGGGCAGTGGGGACACCGGTTGGCATTCCAGACTCAGTCCTTCCTACTAGGCTAGTCTGTGGCTTTCCTCCGTGGTTACCGGAGCAGGACCCTTAGTTGTACGGGTCAGTGCTGTGACAGCTTTGACTTTGAGGAGACCTCTCGACTGCAGGGCAGTGACGAGGTGTGGTTTGACTTTCCCTAGAACTCTCAAGTACGAGGGGCACTTTACCCACTGAGATGCGTTCTTGTGACGTGATCTAAAACCGTGCGGGCGAGTCAGTGCCGCCCAAAGCGGATAGTGTCGAAGTGTGGTGATTGAGCCCCTTGGCTTGCGATTCGGGGAAGACGTGCGGGATGCTGGGCATCGATGGAGTTTACTTCTAGGACTGTAGGCGACTCACTTTTCTTGGGCTGAGCTACGGTACGGAGATCCCCTTACGACCTTTTCGGGCTTCTTGTTGACCATATGTATTTGTATATACCATGTTCTGGTACCCCCTACTTGGGTTTGGTTACTCTCCTTCCAGGAGAGGCGAAGACGCGTGGGGTATGCGACGTGCTTTCCGTGTCTAGCTTCTCGTGGTTGGACGAGTCTACTCTCCTGCTATAGGTAGAGAAGACTCGACGAGAAGTTCATCTTCTCACCGTTTCTAGCTCCTTGTGTTTGGATGAGTCTTCTTCCTTTCTCTTATTGGGTTGAGATGGACTCTTTACTTCACTTTCAGTTGTAATCCTCTACTTTTCCTGTTCGCTCTACTGCTCACCCTTTGGTACCTCCTTTGTTGCTCCCTCGAGCCTTCGGGGTATCCTACTGAGTATTTTTATACTCACCCATGCTTGGTCTTTGCCCGCACTTAGTGTGCCCTTGCAGACGACGTACAGGTTGGTTGTGACTTCAGTGGAGCATAGGAGTTTGGGAGCTTGGATCGCGTATGGTGGTCATAGTCGGGTTCCAGGTGGGGGACCCTTCTAGCTATTTTCTTTTGTTCACCTGTTGCCGGGTTGTGGCACTTTTTGGTTGGGCGTGTGTTTTTCCCCTTTTCTTTTCAGTTTACTTTCAGCTTGTAATTGTACTGTTTAGAGGTCGATGCACATTTGTGGTATTTATATAGCAATTTTTCTTTTTACTCTGCTTGTTCTTTCTTTTACTCTGCACTTTTGCATTGAGTGTGATGCGTGTGTGTGTACAGGTACTTAGGCAAAGGCCTCCCCGAGTTGTTGTGCCTTCGGCGCTGGTCGCCAGCCCCTGGCCTATGGAGGCGGGCTTGGGGTAGTTGCGGCTCGAGCCCGGGTAGGGTCGGGTCATGACATTTCAGCTCACTATCATTGGTTAGTCATCTTGAATTCCTCTCTCAGTTTTTGGATGGATAATTGGGTAGGTATGCCCCTCATAAGAGTCTTAAATTCATATAAGGATTTTTTGGATTTGAATGTTTCAGTAAAGATAAAATTAGATAATTCTCTTGATTATATTATTGCTAAGGTAAATTTAATAGTATCCCAGTATAAATTCATCATTGGAGATGATATGAAACTATGGGAAAATACATCCAATGGGAAACTTACATCCATGATGAAAAATTTTGAAGCCACTACTGAGTAGTTGAGAATCATGAATGGTACACTAGATAAGCGTTGGATCATCCCATTCAGATTTAACCTCATTTGGATATTAGTGCACTCCAAATTACATAGATATGCATGAATCTAGGCCATTAGTATCTCTTTATTCTCAAAATGTGTTCTTTGAAACCAACACAGGGAAGATATTACACATATATTATTAATATGAAATATGGGAGTATCCATTTGGAACATCACTATTGACAATATTGAGGTGTATATTCCCAGGGTGTACAACATTCAAGGACACTTTGAAACTTTTTACAAAATTTAGCTCTCTCGGAAGCACTTCAATCTATTTCTCATGTCTTTTTCGGAAGTGATACATATCATATACTATAGTTTAAACAAAATGATACATGAGAAAACTCCATTCCATCTCTAGTATTCTATTACCAAAAGTATGGTTGTAGTGAAAAATGATACTCCTCTCCAAAATAGCCATTGTAATAATTGTATTCGTGATATCACGGTTCCTAAGCATATTGGAATTACAAGTAATTATTATCCACCTTTTGGAACAATTGAAGTATGGTGGAATCCAATTTTTATAGATAGATTAAATACAACATGAATGGGGAATATAAAGGGAATCCATGACCTACTAAATTTGGATATGTTTTCAAAAATCTCAATGGAAAAATCATGGGATGTCTCTATGGGATTTCTAGATACACCACTTCACTTGTTGTTGAAATGCTTGGAATGATCAATGTGGTTGAATTGGAAAGATAAAAATGTTGTTGAAATTTGTGGCTATAATGTTACTCTTCCATAATTATACAGGCTATTAGAAATGGAACCATCCATATCTCTTAGAAGATTACAACTAGATGGATTAAATGTATGGAAGTTCTCTCATCCAGGAGCTATTTTATCACCAACACATATCATGAAGCTAATTACCTAGCTGATGGTCTTGCAAAGAAAGGTGTGATAGCTACTAGAATAATTTGGTATAATGACTTACCATATGAGTTCTTCTCTCTCTTTCAAAGAGATTTATGTAAAAAGCCATATTTTAGACTCTTGTAATCTTACTTTATTTTCAATAAAGGAGGTTGTTCCTTCTAGACAAGCTCTCATTCCTAAACAAATGTTAAATTGAAAAAACAAATGAATTTTATTAAACATCAATTACTTGATACTAATTAGTCAATATTTTCAATTAATATTAATTTTTCAACATAAACCATTTTTCATTAAATATATGGCTTACTAAATGTAAATACATATTTTATATTATATAAATAATATTCAAGGAAATATTATATATATTGATATATATATATATAAACATAAATATATTTATATATTAAAAATATTATATATATTAATAATAATTATGTATTAAAAATGAATAAATTACAAAAATATTAAATGAATAAATATTAAAAATGAATCAATTATAAAAAAATTTAAAAAAGCTTAACATTATTAATAAATAAATAATATTAAATGAATGAATGTTAAAAATGAGTGAAATTTAATTAAAAGATGAATAGATTGAAAAAATATTAAAAAATGAATACGGGTTACTAATTATATAAATTTAAAAAAAATTAAAAGAGAATATATGTAAAAATGAAAATGAATACATATATTAATTATTACAACACTATTAAAAACATTAAATTTTAATCAATAAATATAAATAAATACTAAAAATGATTTAAATTACAAAAATATTAATCAAATAAAAATTTAGAAATGAATAAATTTAAAAAATATTAACAAATTTATTAATGAAATAAATAATAATGAAAATTAATAAATTTAAAATATATATAGATTAAAAAGTAATAGATAATATATATTAAATAGAAATATAAAAAATTTCAAAAAAAATTAATAATTAAAAACAAAATATATTAAATATTAAATGTTAATAAATAAAAAATATAAAAAGATAATGTAAAAAAATAATTACTTATGTATGTTTGAATCTATAAAATTTAATTAATTTTTTATTTGTACGTGTGAAATTGTTATATGAAATATTAACTATAACATATTTGGTCAATTTTTTAATTAATAATTAAATATTTATAATTTGACATATATATTAAATTGAAAAAAAATGGCATTGATAAAAAAACTATTATTAAATGTCTATTAATACTAATTGTCAATACTTTTAATTAAAAGTAATTTTTAATTGACTTATAAATAATTTTTTTACTAAATATATGATGTATTTATATAAATATATTTCTATACTAAATATGATTTGTAAATACATATTTAGTATTACATAAATGATATTTAAGAAATATATATATATATATATATTAAATTTCATTTTTAATAATATATAATTTCTTTAATTATTATAGAATCCATTTTTACCTAAATTTCTTATATATTAAGTGTAAATATATATTTAATCTTATAAAAACTATATTTAAAAAAATATATTATATTTATATCAATATATTTATATTTATATATTAAAATATAATTTTTATTGATATAATTTTTTTTATGAAATATACCTCTTATTGGTGCTTTTATTAAAATTAATAAAGGTTACCTTTTATCAGTGCTAAAAAAGAACTAACAAAGGAGACATTTTTCAATGCTAAAAAAAAGCACTGATAAATTATGAGACTTTATCTATGATTTTTTTGCACTGATAAAGGGTAATGTTGAATATCACAAGATCTTTTATTGTGAATTAGATAAATATCCACCATGAATAATTCAAAGTGAACTGTATTACATTCCATCATCTTTAAAAACCAAAAAAAAAATGAATGGATCAATGACAAGGAATAAGTCCTACCCTGAAAAGGATTGTTTGTTGGTGAAGAACACACATGTCGTTTGTTGAACACAATATTTCATTTTACCAAATAATCTGATTCTATTCCTTGGTTCGATGTCTCAGACACCAAGATCTATTCCCTTATCACCGTCTTTCAATGGTTATGTCAAAGAAAAATAAGGGTAACCCTAGAGAGACTACATAACATGGCTAATACTGGGGATTGCATATGATTCACTAACAATAACTCAAATAATTAATTGATTGATTGATTTAATTAATCTTCTTGTGACTTCAAACACCCAAGGGTTCTTATGTAAACTCAAATTATATCATCACTGGGGGAACCCGCCATTCTATAACCAACCATGATGATAGTTCCCCTATTCAAGGTACAATTTAAGAGATAAAATCATTTCATCAAAAATGATCATGCATAGACTAAAATAATATAATATTTTTATTATAAAATTTTTCAGGTCCCACCAAACTTTTTCTTCAATACCAGCTCAATTTGGGAGTAAAAACCATACATCGAAACTAATGGAACCATTAGATAATTTTTCACAGATCATATTCTAAGGTAAATTTACTATTTTACCCATGGGTAGGTGTCAAGATTCCAAAAACTAAAAAATGAGTTAAGTATCAACTGAGAAAACTCCAAGTCACTAAATACTCCTTGCCCCAAACCTTTTCGTTATTAAAAGGATACAACTGAGGTCTCACAATAAGGATACTCCCAAAAAAAAATTTTGCGAAAACACTACACCATTTCACATACTTCATTTTCCCACAATGGTCTAACCACTAGTGATCTCAGTGAACCACTATCTAGGATGGAAATATCATATTTTATTTATGAAGATATTGACACATGTATAATTTGAATAAAGGAATAATAATTGAGATGCATCCACTCTGCACAATCTCTACCAAGCCTCTGCACCCCAAAACCATCTACATCTGAGAAGAGTTCATTAATAAGGTCAACATTGGTGGGGGTGGGGTGTCTTGCTCCCCACCTTTAAAGTAAGTTCTATATGGTTTTCTTAAGAGATAAATAAATCTACGCTACATCAAATCACTAGGTATTTATTTTATTCCAGGATGAAACAAAAAAAAATCAATGTCACGCACTCTTCAATGTCCACATATTCTACACTACCATCACCGTCCTACTGGCCCATGCTCCATGATTACTAGATAGCATGATAAGATAAACATGATCATTTTTCCCAATCCTTTACTCAACCCCCAATGAAATTCTATGTCTGCGTATCAATCTTGAATATACATTCATACTCAATTGAAGATATCCAGGTTTTGTAGTCATTTCTATCTTGTGAAATCTATTGATTGAAATGGCACCAACTTTAACTAACTTCTAAATATCATACCAGTGCCAATCGGGTGGCCCAATTTTCCACTGTACAAAAAAAGAATATCTTGACCATTTAGATTACCCAACTCTTTCTAATACAAACCCCATGAAATCAGTTGAATGAGCGATGAACATACACATCCTTTTAAGAAAACCATTCTCCATCCATCAAATAACAAAGTTTTCCTTTGGATGATACTTCTAAAAGGGCCTAATGAGTATACGGTACTAAAGAACATACTCTAATAGAATGTTATATCATTAGACTTACCATCATAATACTTAATATGAGCATCAAAAGAAAACCCTGACCCACCTTGGGAAAATGTATGATGTTCTCCCCACCTTCAAGAAAACCTTACGAGTCTCACACCTATGATCATCCAGCTATACAAGGAGAATAATTCCTTAACAACACCACAAACTCTCTAATATAAGGGTATATTTTGATTCCAACACCATTGAAATAAGGTGAGTAACATATACCTATCCAATAATGAATCTATTTCTCAAATATAACTACTCATACACTTTCACCACTACTCGAACATAGAGTCCTCCACTAAGATTTTCCAACCACCACTCTAAAAACATTATGATACCTATAAAGGGAAACCAATTCTAACTGAGGTGGATACCATTTAATCTCCTCTATACCATTAAGGAACCTCTTAAAGTACTTCTTTCTCCACCAATGTTGAACTCACTTCATTATAAGGGGAGAGTGTATGATGGTCACCATTAGTTGATGTTCTTTAGTAAACCAAATTTGAGCCTAATGTTCCAACTAAATCTATAACTATCAATCAAATAACATAGGATGAATATATTTCACCTATTTCTACTGGTGTGAGGGTCCATGGGGAATGGAAATAAGTCATACTATAATTTACACCCACTTTCACCCAACTATCAGCATCCTCTTCACATGACAAGAACTTACAAAAGGTTTTGTTCAAGAAAACAAAACCAGAGTTTGATAAATCCTTCTATAGAAGTCTCCGTCTGAACCACTAAGATCAAAAAATTCCATTTTGAAACAAATACTCCACTGATGGATCATTATGTAGTATATGAAGCAATATATAGGAACCAACATCTTTCTTGTAAAAGTCTAAACTAGATAGAAATAATGAGTCTTATACTCTAAATAATATCTCAATCACTCATGGATAAATCTCACCTTGATCATAAGAATATTCAAAAAATATATAAAAATGGATATTAAGGTTTTATAATGAGTATAATAATGATTATTAAAAGTAGTAAAAGAAATTGAAACCATGTCTGAGGACATACCATGAATAAAAATATGAAACTGTATAGAATAATGAAATTAATAACACTATAAAAACGAGAATACCATTCACTATAGAAGCCAACACATCATATTTGAAATCCATTTCATGGTTTTTAGAGAGATAAATAAGTAGAACCCAAATTAAATCCCACCTTCATAGTTTATCCATGGGCAAAATAAATCTTCTGATGTTTGGATAGAATCTATCATTCCTCCACAGCCTGCTAGATCTTCTAATGTAATGAGAGATTTCAAGATTAAGGAGGTCCAAAAACATATATGAAGAAAAAATGACCACTTCCATCAATTTGTGTTAATATATAAATTTATGAAAATGCTTCTCATATTACTTAATTTATTCATGAATTTATTACACATGAGAAAATTGTTTCTTCATCTAACTCTTGTATAAATTCATCAAATGCATTTCCTCCCACACATTTCCTCTTATGAAACTATTTATTTAAATGATATATTATACAGAAGAAAAATAAATGATAACATCTTATCATATTTTTCCATAATATTAAGGGAATGATATACCAAGAATGAAAATAATATTTTTCTTATAATGTGATATTTCTTATATATATAATTTATACAAGGCTTTAGGGAATATCTCCTTCAATATTCGACTTGTTTTAAATGCTAAAAGAATTTGTTCCATTTAACCATAAACTATATAATTTACAATAACTCATGAAACCATATCCAAAAATCCATTTTTGGATATCTTCCAAAACTCTTTTAGAAATCTATCAATAACATTACATTGTATCACATAATATGAAATACCTTGTGAATAACAATCCAAAATAATTTTGGATTGACTCTAAAACATTTTTATATAAGATCTATGAATCAAAAACAATCTCCATTTACTCAATCAAAAAGTGTGACCGCATGATCTTTTATTACATTAAAAATAAATAGAAATACCTGAATCCATATATATAAGAAAAAAGATACCTCTAGAAAAGAGTGAATTTTACTCAAGCTATAAATGGACCTGTCATGACCTCCATCAAACACCTGTATCTTTATACCTATGTCCACTAGTCTACATCATATGAAATTGTGTATTCTTATATTTCCCCTTTTTACAAGAGATTAAGTGACCTTGGGACATAGAGTATTTCAATCCCATATATCAAACTCATATATTCTTGATTCTCAGAGTACAAGTTGGCCAAATGAATTAATATATCATATGCAATTCATCCCCACAGATAATCACATCTCATATCCTTTTTTTAATAGTTATACAATATCTAGGTATGGTCACACACTCCCATAGTCTATCTCAATCAAGGGACCTGATGTCATTCTTGTCATACGAGAGAGAAAATCCTATCTTGTTTTATCTCTAACTGATGACATGATCAAAAAAATACCCATCCAACCCTATATTATCTAAGTCAATATGTAGACATTCATAAGTATGATATCAAAGTATAAAGGTTCTCATGCTAGGTATCTTGAAAACCTATGGTAATGGGGACCCAAATATGTTCCATACACACCTCATATAAAAAAGATGTTAATCTAAATTTTTGTGAGATTTTTCTTGGGAGTACCTTATAAATGAAGTGTCAATATGTGTTTTCTTCATTTGTACTCTCCCCTTTTCTTATCAAACATTCATTTCATTTTCTCTCCCCCTTATTTACAAGAAATACAAAGTACTTTGGAAAAGGGTATCAATTCATCCTTTAGAAATGTTCCATCACACATGTCACTCTTATTCTACGTGATCTATTCTGAGTATAAAAAACTAGAGGATTTTATTAAGATAAAAAATCTATCCATTTTCCAATTGAACATGATTCCAAATGAAATGAGACCTCAAAATCATGTCTTTAAAGGCTATCTTTTTGTATTCCATGCTAAGAAAAATGATTCATACCAATTGAAAATAAATATCTACCAAATTCAAAACTCGCTTAATAAATTGTTTAAAATAATTGAATTATAAATAATAGGATTAATATCCTTGGAAATTATTTCTAATGACCTAGACCATCTAACCCATTACATTATGGTAATTCTAGTGATGGAGGTGTTTAGGGAAATTTCAAGCGATCCAGGGAGTAAATGGATGAGTTGTAATTGATATTTTAGTTAGATAAGGGTTTTTATAGCATATAGGATTATGTTTCACTCTAAATTTTGTGCCTATAGAATAAAAAGGTAAGTTGTGGTGTAGATCCATAGAGGTGGAGTTTTGATGGTTCTTCCATTTTCATCATAACTGCATCATGGATAGGGAGTATGCGGTGTGTAATCTAGGAGGAATTCTTTCAATTATCTCTTTCTTAGGGTAACTATTCCATGGATCTTGGTTATGATGTAGTCTTATTTTTGGTGGTTGAAATTTGTGTCATGGTAGCTTACCTTATACTACAATCCTTTTCTATGTTTATCATATATGTAGCATGGACCTCTCCTTGTTTATTGGATACATATTTGACTAACCTCACTATAGAATTATCCCTTCCTTTATACCATAATCATATCCTATTTCAACTCTTTTTTTTCTATAGTAAATTGTGTTTTGTCATGGTATTTAGTTTTTTAGTTAAACTATAAATTCCCAAACCTCATCATTCTTCCATTGTTTCTCATGATCCATGGGAAATATAGGTGTATCCTTAGGATTTATTTCAATCCATTTTCATCATATTTTACCCTGGGCCTTGTTAGATCAATCCTTGGTGATTCTAGGTGAGTTCCCTTTCCTTCTATTCACTTATTTCTTCCCATTATTCACACAGAGAAGACTGTTGTCAAGATAAAAATTGTTTTTTGTGATTCTTTGGTAAGATAATTGCGTGGGATGATGTGTCCTAGGTTGATCAAGGTGTTTACATTCATTGTGGTTCTTGATGGTCATCTTTATATTGTTCTAACCTTATACAAAAAATTGGAAATATTTGTTTAAGGTAGGGGATTCTTCATCCCTCCTTCTTTTTTGTATATGTACGAATATCATGATTATTTTAATTTTAGGACATAGCATGCACTGGATTAATGAATATATTCAAATAGTTAAATTGAAATTGAAATGTAATGGAAGGAATGAAATGAGGTTTTTTCTGGTGATTTTTTTATATGGTTGATCATTCTTGATACTTTTACTAGATTTGGTTTATATTGATACTTTTTATATTGTTGTGGAAATTGATTTGGTGAACCTTTTTGTGCATTTTGATTTGAATCATCACATATGAAAATGGATAAGAATTTATATTTGGTTAATAAATATGTTGTCCATGTAATCTTGGTTTGTGTGATAATTCCCTTGAAAATAATGAAGTAAACTTGATGGAAGCCTTTTGATAAAACTGAAATGTGTTGTGTGTTGAAAAGAAATGTGTGTGATTTTTTGTGGTGACATGTATGTGGTGGTTGTGATGGGTGGAGTGGTTATGATGAAATATGGTTGTGATATGTGGTGGTTGTGATGTGGGGTTTGATTATATTTAAATAAAGGGTTGTGTTGGGTTGTGATTTGTTGTGGTATTTTCTAGGTAGTGGTGGAATTAAATTTTAATAACTAAATTGAAATTTCATGAGTTGGAATGTCCAATGAACACTTGAACTAAAATGGGAAGCATGGTTAATTAGTTATTATTAATCATAAAATGGATGAGATTGATAAAGGGGAATGGGAGGTAATTGTAGAATCTAGAAATTTATTACCTTGGAATGTGGTTGTGGCTTCTTGTGTGGTGTAATGAATTTAGAGGTGGAAGTGAAAGTGGAAGAGGTTTTAAGGGCATGTGATGATGTTTTGAGTTTTAATGTTACTCTTTTTATAAACCAATAGGTTAATCTTGTTTTTATAACAATTATATATTGTATTTTCATTGTGATTTCTATACGCACCCCACTAACGTTGAGCACAATGTGTTGACAGCCAAATGTTTTGGGGGGTCTTTTTTCCATCATCCAAGATAGTGAGGACGGATGGATGGATACCCCTCTTCCCCACTCTCTCTTCCAGATGAGGATCTTATGCACATGCTGTGATTCCTTGCAGATGTAGTGAAATTATGGTTTGGTTTGATAATATTAATGATGTGGCTCATAGCATGGGTCGTGCATAGTGGGAGGATGGAATGGGGTTGAGGTCCTTAATGTTCACGATTCCATACTATCCTGGATATATGTAAGTGGTTATGGGAGTATGATGATGTGATGAATAATTTCATGAGGGGTTCTTGGTATGATGTGGTTTCTCATGACTCTTCGGGTAGGATGTGATGGCTAGTTACATGTGGGGTGCTTGGAATGATGTAGTTTCCTAGGTTTTATTGATCTAGATTCTACAGAAGGGTTGGAAAAAATGATACATATGACTTTTGGGGTATGATGGAGGAAAATTAATGGGAAAGTGGTGGTGGGGGGTGGGTACCATTTTATAAATATGATTCTTATTATATTACTATACTTGGATGTATTATTTAGTAAGAATTCCATAGTGAGGATGTGGATCAGTTAGTTAAGATACCTAGGTGATTGTTGGGTATCTTGTCTATCCACTAGTGTATTAGTATACTATTTTCACATGTGCACGAGATACCTTAGGTATGATCCTTCTGATTATATATGTTATGTTCACCCCATGTATATAAAAAATATTTTTTAGGTCTCCAGGATGAATTTTGGGACCATGATGGACATTATTATCTCAAACATTGGAGTTGTTGCTAAATCACTAACTTAAGTTTTCTTTTATGTATTTATTTATAGACTCTTTTATTTATTTACTTTATACATGAATTATGGGATGCTTTTGGTATTCCCTTTTTATTTATTTCATAGATTTTCTTGGTGATTGGTATTTATATTTTTATCCAACATTATTTATTGAGGGTAATTCCTTTAATGTGTGATATTTTTATAAACATAATGAATGTATCCAAACCAAGGCCTTTTAAAGGTGGGAATCGGGGGTTATTATCTCTTTTGATTTATTTCCATCATAGGAGGGTAGGGAGGTGGTCATTATAGAGTGGTATCGAAGGTTTTGGTTGAGTGATAGGATAGAGTTTGGAGTTATTCACTATAAGGATTGCATGGGTTGTTATAGAAAAAGTTATAATTAATCGTCGTACATGACATTGGCCATGAAGGATATATTATAAACTAGGTATCTACGTCTACCGATTGACTGAGTAAGGTAGTTCCTCTTGTTGGGTAAATACCAATGAGAGGTTCATGCTTCATGATTTTCTATGTTATTATCAGAATTGTGTGGTTTTGGGAAGTTAAAATGAATTAATTTAATGAAAATTAATAATATTACATACTACCATACTTTTAGAATTAATTTTCTAGTTTTAGTTATAGATCATAGACATAATCCATGTTTGGTTCAGGCTAGTGAATTTCAACAGGCTATCCTAGTTAACTATTGGAGGGTCAACCTAGTTTAAGAGGATGATTAGTGTCAGAAGAAGTTGTGTTCCTTTTATTGGTAATAATAAGAAATTTATGAGGGAATAATCTATGATCTAGAGAGAGTGATCTAGACAGAGGAGCTTGAGATTACTTTCAATCTATTTTTTACCCTATTAGAGTACTGATTCCCATTCAAAGTTAGTCTAATTTGGGATGCATCTCATCAGTGGTGTAATTTGTATATCAGGGAGTGGAAGGAGGAAGATGTTTCTTGGGAATAATTATAGAAGGATTTTTGGTGGAGTTCCTATCATCAACCATGAGGGAAGTAAATAAGAAAAATATTATGTCTCTTTGACTGGGTAATATGTATGTGTGAGAGTTTGGGATCATGTTCAAGGATCATTCACATTTACCCATGACATTTTTTCTAATGGGGAGTCATGTGCATGAAATCATTAGGATGTATTCCACCTTTCTAGCTAGTATTAAGTTACTCTATTAACATTACCAATTTATTTATAGGTATGAAATAAGGAATATATAATCAAGAGTATGCACTCATTAGGTGGGTTTCCATGAGAATAGAACCATCTAGTTTCCTAGAGGAGAAGAGTTGTTAATATTATATTTTAAGTTCAAGGGACTTATAGGTTTCAACCAGTGGCACGATGACCCCAAAAAATTCATTTTCATCCTTATAGGTAAAGTATATTCCCTTATTTCTCTGGGGTATTTGGACCAGTGTTCTATGTCTGTGGGGACTATGGTCATCATCACCATTAGTGTCCGGCGGTTCTCAGAGCATAGCGTGTTGGAGGTGTTTAGGTTCAACATCAATCTTAGCAGTATCCACTGAAGAGGCTATTTCATCAATAAGGGTATTAGTCCTATGATCCACTGAGAGGAGCTAGGGTAGGTAGGGGAAAACCTTAGTATGTTCCCTATCTATAGGGGACTTTACTTGAGCATGGATATAGATGTGGTTGTCAGTAGTGAGGTAGGAGATTCAGGTGTGGATAGTTGCATGCTATGGAAGTTTCAGAACTATAAGGGACAAATATTTACATAGCTATGGTGATCTTTTCATCTACCCTTATTTGATTTTGGGGCCTCACACTCCTTTTTTTCACCCACCTTAGTTTTTTTGGACTATATATAGAGAGTCTTCCCATTCCTTTAGAGTTTTTAATGCCAGTTGGAGGCTATAACAACATGTTTGATGTGTACTAGGGGTGTAGACTAATGATGGGGTAGAATCAGTCATGTGGGGATATTTTATTACTATAGATACAACTATATGATGTCATCCACAATATTTATTGGTTTTATTCAGTGTGTATGGTTATTTAATGCTTCTAGGGGTAATTTTTGTTCTCATATATAGATTCTCAACATGCTATTTTTTGGGAAAATGAGGATGTCAGATGGTTAGTAGATGTGCGGAGACCCTAATTTCTTTGATGGTATAGTTTTTAGAGAAAAAGTGGATAATGGAATACTTGATTCCCCTAGATTAATTAGTGAATTTCTGGATGTTTTCCATGAAGAGGTTGTGACACTACCCCCTTTACATGATATTGAGTTTGGGATAGAGTTATAACCATGTTTCTCTCTAATATCAATTGATCCATATTGGATGAAAACCTATGAGTTTTGGGAGTTGAGGATTTAGATATTTGATCTTATGTAGAAAGTTTTCATCCATCCTAGTGTGTCATCATGGGGTTCTCTAGTGATGTTCATGAAGAAAATGAATGATAGTTTGAGGATTTGTATAGACGATCAAAGGTGTAATCTGGTAACGATCAAGAATCTCTACCCTATTATAAATATTTATGATATTTTTGACCTATTTAGATGGGATAGTTGGATTTATAAGATTTATTTATGGTCTAGATATCACTAGTTGAGGGTGAAGGAGGGTGATATTCCAAATATTGACTTTCGATGTAGGTATAAGTTCTTCGAGTTTGTGGATATTCCATTAGGTTTCATGAATGCACCATCTATTTTCATAGGAATCAGGAAAAATATGTCAAAATAATTCCAAGACCATTTTTTAGTCATGTTAATCAACAAAATATTGATCCAATTGAATTCATAGGAGGCACAGGTCAATCATCTCACAACTATCTTGTAGGTCCTTCAACATCATAAGCTCTTTGTAAACTTGTCCAAGATTATGTTTTTGATATGAGAGGTGTGTTACCATAGGTATTTCATGTCTTATTATAATGTGGTCACGGGACCATAAAAGATCAAGGTGTTTTTTTCTTAGGTAGTTCCCAAGAATGTGGCATAGGTTTACAGTTTCCTCAGTCTCTAGGGTTATTATCATAGGTTCATGTCTGATTTCTCACAAATTTCAACCCTGTTAACAGCTATGACTCAGAGAGACCAGTAATTTATCTAAACTAATCAGTGTCAAGAAATTTTAGACTACCTGAAGGGAAGATTTATTAGTGCTTTTGTGCTTCAGTTTCTAAAAGAATGTGTGATGTTTTATATTTTTTGTGACTCTCCCCATCTAAGATTAGGGTGTGTCTTGATGTAACAGAATGTGTTAATCTCTTATGGGTCTAGTTATTTACATCCCCATGAGATTACTCATTCCACCCATGATATGGATCTATAAATAATTGTTTTTTCACTAAATTTATAGTGATATCACCTCATTATAGAAATTTTTGTGGTCTTAATTGATCACAATATCTTGAGACATATCTTCTCTCAGTGTGACCTGAATCTGTGACAATGGAGGCGGAGGGATTTTCTTCAAGACTATGAATTTGTGATATTATAAAAATAAATAAAGGGGAATGTTTTGGTTGATGTAATGAGTAGGAGTTCATGGAGGAATATTTTTCAAGAATCTGGGGATGCTTGGAGGGTGATAGAGAATTTGGAAATTATACATCTAGATGTAGGAATGATTGATGGTGGAGGATTATTGTTTAATATGATAGTTAAGTATTATCTAAAATAGAAAGTGTAGGAGTTTAAATGGGGTGATATAGAGGTAGAGGTGATGCATGACCATGTTGTCCAAGGTGATTCTCCAAAAGGATGGACATAGGATAGAAAAAACCTAATATTGTTCTAGGTGAGGTTCTTTGCTCCATCAAGGATGTGCGGGGGATACCTTCTTGAGTTTCACAGATCAACTTTAGTGGTGAACATAGAAGTATATAAGATGTACCATGGTTTGTGGGAATATTTTCTGTGGCTTGGGATAAAATAGGTGGTGGATGCGTCCATGGATCAATGTCTAGTTTTCTAGTAGGTTAAGGTAGAACATTGTGTTCCTGGTGGTTTGTTTCATCCCTTGGATGTTCTCTAGTGTAAGTGGGACAACACCTTTATGGAATTAATCATAGAATTACCATGACATTAGGTAGGTTATAATGTTATCATCATAATCATAGATCGGTTGATGAATTCTTCTCACTTCCGAGCAATCAAGGAGTTAAGAACTATGGATGTTTTTGAAAAAGGTATGTGGATGAGGTTATGTGGTTGAATGGAGTTTTGAGTTCAGTTTTCTATAATTAGTACACTCATTTTACCTAGTGAGTCTATAGATGATTGAAACATGATTTTGGAACTCAACTGCACCTTGACAAAACTTTCCACCCTCAAATATACAGATAAATAGAGAAGACCATCCAGCCACTAAAGGACATATTAAATGTGTGAATTTTAGTCATTGAAGGATATTTGGTAAATAATATTCTTTTAATTTATTTTTCTTATAAAAAACGTTACCAATAATCCATAAACATGGAATCATTTGAGGATTTGTATATGGGGATGTTTCATTCTCTATTGTGGTAGTCTGAGGTTGGAAACTCATTAGTTCTCTATCCTGACATGGTGTAGGGAATGTAAAAGAGGTTTCAGGAAGTTCATGAGAGTATAAATGTTACAAATGGGCAATACAATTATTATGTCAACTTTAGGAGAATACCCTTTTGATTTAAAGGTTGGGGACCTAGTTTTCTTAAATGTTTCTCCTCATTGTGGGTAGAGGTTTGTCATGGGGGTAATATTTATCCTCAGTTCATGGGACCCTTCGAGGTGTTCAAGAAAGTTGGCACAATAGAATATCGATTTTCACTTCAACAATGACTGGTAAGGAAACATGATTTATTCCATGTATCTCATCTCCATTGATATCTTCATGATGAATCCCAGGTCATTGGATGGTCCAGAGTTTGATATCATGGATGACATGATATTTATGGAGTGACCAGTGGAGATCTAGGATTTCCAAGATAAGGTTCTTCATGGTTGAACCATTATATTAGTTTGTGTGATCTATAGGAATAGTGTCTTGGACGAGAGTACTTGTTATCTTGATATGAATATGTGTTTCCTTTACCCTAATTTTTCTTGAGTTCTGTGTCATTCTATTTTTCTATGGTGATGTGATTCTTGAATCATGTTGGTTTATGAGATGCACCTTTTTCTCTTGTTGATGTTTCATATTAAGGATTTAATCATAGGAAGAGAGGTAAATCCCCTTCCTAATTGAAAAAAATTATTTTATGAAATGTTTTAAATCATTTTGGGATAGTCAGTGTTTCCAAAAGAAAATAATATTTTGATATGGAAGGTGGAATTAATTGATTTATGTTCCTAGGGACATGTTGTATGGTAGCTGTGGTAGTCGTTTTATTGGGCTATGGGGTGGTTGATATGTTAGGGTGAATGGTTAAATGAAATTGGTGTCTTGAGGTTGGTATGAGGTGGTTACAATGTTTCAATTGTAACGAGAACCCAAAGTGGTATCTCGAGGGATGGTTGTTCAGACCCTTACCTTTCCCTTTTGAGTTTGGTTTTAATTCTAAATGATGAGAATTTATTTTGAGGTATCTAATTTAATGGACCTAACTTTCAAACCCATAAATTTATGGTAATTATGGTGAGAGTGGTTTCTAAGGGGTGTTTTTATGAAGTTGGGAAGTATATGGTGGAGTTGAAATTGGAATTTTAGATGGAAAAGGGTTTTTATGGAGTGAAGGATTATACTGCATTGTAAAGAGGGTGTCTATGGTGTGGATATTCCATTTATGGTGTAGAGACATGGAGGTGGAGTTTTTATGGTTCTTTTATTTTTTTCATAGCTACAATGTGGAGAGGGAAGATATAGTTTGGAGTCTGCAAGGAGGAATTATTATGCTTCTGTCTTTTTCAGGGTAGCTAGACTATGGAGTTTGGTTATAGTGTAGCTTTATTTTTAGTGGTTTAAATCTATGATACAATGGCTTACCTTTCACAATAGTAATTTTTCTACTTTATTAGATCTAAAACATCATCCTTGTTGTTTTTCTTGGATTCATCTTTATCCATCCCCACTAGAACATGATCCCATCCATTACACTGTAACCCTACTCTGTCATCACTTTTGCATCATAGTAAAGTGTGCTGTGTTGTGGTCTTCTATTTATCAATTAGCCTTTAAATTCCTTAACCCCCTCTTACCCCATCATTATTATAGTTTTTCTCTCGGTCCTTCAGTGATCCAGGTACATACCTAGGTGGTCTTTCATCCTGTTCTTCATATATATAAGATCATTGTCAAGAGAACAACTATTTTTTGGTGATTAATTGGTAAGATAATGATTTGGGATGATTTGTTCTAGGTTGATCGTGGTATTTACTTCCATTTCCATTCTTGGTGGATGTCTTACTCTTGTTCCAATCCTGCACAAAAATTTAAAATCTCTATTTAAGGAAGATGATCCTTTATCTCTCTTTCTTATTCGAACATGTAAGAATATCATGTTTTTCCTTTATAGAGATAGTATGCAAAAACTTCATGAAAATAATCAATTGGTAAAATTGAAATTGAAAAGGAAGAGAATAAATTGTATGAGTTTTACTTGTTCCTGTTATTTTTCAAATATTGTTTAGCATATTTTATTTTCTTACTATATTTGGTTTATATTGAAATTTTTTATGTTGTTGTGGAAATTTATTGGGTGTAACTTGCTATGATTATGGAATTGACTCATCACATATGAAAATGGATAAGAATTTATATCCAATTAATAAATTGGTTACCCATGGAATCTCAGTTTTTGTGAGAATTCCCATGAAAATAAAGAAGTAAACATGATGGAATCCATTTGGTAAAACTAAAAAGTGATGTGTGATGAAAAGTGACGTGTGTGATGTGTGGTGGTTGAGATTTGTGTGGTTTTTGTGATTTGTTGAGTGGTTATAATGATATATGGTTGTGATATGTGGTGTATATGATGTAGGGTTTGATTATGTTGAAGGAAAGGACTATGTTTTGTTGTGATGTGTTGTGCTAGTTGCTCGATAGTAGTGGAATGAAATGATAATAACAAAATTGAAATGGAATGAGTTAGAATGACTAATGAACTTTAAAAAAATGGGAAGTGTGTTTATGTAGTTATTATTAAACAAGAAATTAATTTGATTAATGTAACACCCCATTATCTTCCTTCAGGTATTCTTTGTATTTTGTTTTTTGATTTACCTTATTGTTTAGGTACATTGTAGGATTCTAGGGAATAAAGAGCCTTTGAAGGGGAGAATGAACTAAATTTTGGGGATGAATGTTTGTTTTAATTAATTTAGTACAGTCATAAAGGTGTAAATGGATTTAGAAGGTGATCCTTGGGACCATAGAACCTTAATTTGGGTTTGGAGGGTTTTGTATGTAATTGGTTTATTGTATATCTATTGGGTGATTATATTCCATGCAATGGAATTACACGTTGTGTAATGGTTTTTGAGAAGACTCTGTGAATTTGTTTCAGGGCGTGAGAGATTTACACACTGTATAGAGAATTTTCATCATTTAATGATTGCAGTTTGGATTTTTATTGGAGTAGATGCGTTTTCAGTGTCTTTTTAATTTGCGGGATTACACACCATGTAAAGAATAAGCAACATGTAAATCTCAAGACCAGTGGTTTTAAGTGTGTTATACACTTGATTTATGTTTCATTCAGTTCTCAGAACTTCCTCTTGAACCCCTATGTAATTTTTGATGATTTTTGGGGATCTTCAATCCTTGTAGATCATTTTTTTGGAGATTGATCATTGTTATGGTTATAGTTCATCTTTCAATGTAATAATCCTTCTATTTCTTCTCTTTCTTCGGTCATAGCTACTATGTTGGTTGTAGTTATGGTTCAGATTTTTGATCGATTGTTTCTTTTTATTTATCCTTTATTGTTTCTTATCATGCATTATCTTCTAAAGGCTGATCTATGATTTTCCAATTTTCATTGGCAATTTCGAATAGGGTTCGTTCATTATTATAGTAGGAGTTTATATACAATGGGTTCATTCTATGAATTGATTATCATTCTTGTAAATTTCCTTTTGTTTTTTCATTAAATTGAAGTGATTTTTAGTTTCTTGTGATTTCTTGAAAAGATAAATGTTTTTAAGGGGGTTTTCTTTTAAAAATAGGGTTTTACACACTTGTGTTTGATTAAATACTTGATTAGGGATTTTTATTTGGAAATGGGTTTTCAAACACTGATTTGGATTGGGTTAGATTTGAAAAAAAAAATTATAAATTTTGAGCATGGTTTTGAAAAGGTTTTTGACAAACATGGCATATTGGGAACCTTGGGTGCATCGAGAAAGGGACATAGGTGACCCTAGTGTGAGTGGCACCACTAAGAGTTGCTTTCAGGATATTGATTGATAGTGTAAGGGATTGATATCAGTTGGTACCAATGTATTCCTAGTTTTCGATCTATTATTTCTTATATGTATTCCCATAGGCTAGGGCTCAATACAGAGTTCTTTCTCATTTATGATTTATTTATCATATTTTTGGTTTTTATCATTGATTATTTCTCACAGGATTTTATAAGAGGTTATAGCACATGGATTCAAATGATTGGTTATTTCATGGATATGTGTTTACTAGATTAACTCTTGTTGTATGTATATGTGTTCCTTTTTTATCACTTCTACTTTTCATATTTCTAGATTTGAGGATATGAAAGGATTTTATGAAAACCAAGGGAAAAATTTTAACAAATGGGTTTGGATTTAAGGATTTTTTTTATAAAACTATTTGTGTTTTAAAATCTATAACTATTTCATTATTAATATTATACCTTATATAGAATCTGTGGTGTTATTCTACTGGGATTTGTGATTACACACTAATTTTTCCCTTAGCTAGTTGTAGTTGTTGTATTACAAGATTTCGGTAAATGGTAGGACATCTTCTAGCATGTAGGCTTCTCTTGTTGATGTTTCATTCAGTTCGGGTTGGTTTGGAGGTGACGATTGGTCACATGTATACTTTTTGGTGTTTCTTTATTCATACATTCTGGTTTAGCTAGTTTTTCTTGGATTGTATAGATCTGATTGTATATTTTTCTCCCACTAGTACTATGGTTGTCTCTATTGTTTTGGTAATATTAAAGACTTGTTTCCATTTTGTTGTTTACCTCACCATGTGGTGGACCAACTTGGAGACTTCTATAGTTGATCCAGGTTGGTTCATTTGAATTTTAGCATCCTAGAAGTTTCTCAGCATGATTTGTGTTAGCACTGTCTGAGTTTGGTTCTGTGTCTTGGGTAGATAGAAGTTAGGATCATTGGAATTTGGGTAGTAAGTGTGGGAGGGTGCTTTTCCAACTCACTTCCATGTCTGAAATCGTGTTACCAAGGGTGGTTGTAAAATTTTTACTAGGTAGATACTTGGTGTTTGAGATCATTTAAATGAATTTTATAAGCATTTTATTTAAATAGATCAATTCCATCTTAAAGTGTTGTCTTTCAATCAGTAGAGTTTATAATTTATTTAAATTATCCTATTTTAAAGATTTGATATCGATAATAGATGTTATTCCCATAATTTTGGAGTTTTCTCATGATTGATTTGGATTTTCTTGTTGTAGTTAGAAAATGACTCCTAGAATAGCTCTTCCAAATCTAAGAGAGAATGTTGTGAGACACAATCCCGAGTGAATTCTTTAGTGGAACCTTCTTTGGTAGAAGTTGTTATACACACTATTAGGACTCGAGGTCAAGTGGATGTTAGGAACCCAAGACGTGTGGTGGATCATGACTATGAGTTCACTAAGTAACATCCACCTATCTTCCATGGATACAAAGGACCCCAAGAATATGAGGAGTGGATTGAGAGAATTGAGAGGATCTTCAACTTATGGAAGACACCTGAAGGATCCACGATGGGTTTTGACATGTGTGTGATCAAGGGATGGGGAAGGAGATGTTGGGACTCTATTGTGAAATCTTTGTTGAAAGAGTATATTACTTGGACTTCCTTCAAGAAAGTATTCAATCAGAAGTTATATCCTAGTATGTTATGTGTGGTGAAGTCTCATGAGTTTCTTACCTTAGAGTAGGGAGAACATACTATCCTGGAGTATTCCACCCAATTTGCTGAGCTGGTGCATCTAGCACCATAGATCGTCACCAATGAGTACCTAAAGGTTTGAAGGTTTGAGTTGGGACTAAGGCCTGATATTCATTCAATGATGATCCTTATGTGCCTTTCAAACTTCTTAGAGGTGGTCGAAAAGTAGCTTTAGATGAGGTAGACATAGCTAGGAAGATGGGTTTGAGTGGAGATTCAGTTGGTGCAGTTGTTAGCCAGGGTGTATCTTCTGGATTGAAAATAAAGTGCAAGGATGGTAATTTATCTTCAGTACCAGTTTCAGGGGATTCATCAAGATAGTAGTGGTTTTTCTACTATCACTGTGGAAGGTGTGGTCATACCAATCCTAAATATACAGAGGATCCCAAGACTTTTCATCATTGCCGCTTATTGGTGTCACACATGGGTTTTGATTTTATATTGGTTTTGGCTCGGGTCGGGGTTCCGGTGAGTCATTGTTTTATTTTTTTTTGTTTTATTCATAAAAATGTGTGTTTTGGGTATGGTGACATCTGGTGCATGGGCATAGCATGGTTGAGAGACCGTGCGGCTATGCCCTGGTCACTGCATAGCCAGCCCGATGTGCAGGATGAATTAAAAAGTTAAATGATTAATGAAATGAATTTAAAAGGAGTCTTAAAATAAAATAAGAAAAATAAATAAATAATAAAATTAAAGGTGTTGATAATATTATTAATGGAATTATTATTATCATCATTATTAATATTAAAAATTATATTATTAAAATTATTATCATTATCATCATTATTATTAAAAATGAAATGAACATTATTATAATTTTTTATCATTGTGTTATAATAATAATAATAATAATAATAATAATAATAATAATAATAATAATAATAATAATAATAATTATTATTATTATTATTATTATTATTATTATTATTATTATTATTTAGGGTGGTGCACGGGCACCACATGGTTAGCGGGAGTCGTGTAGTCAGCCCGGGTACCCGTGCAACTGCTTCTAGATCAGAAAGAAGTGATCGTACGGTCCGCACATGGTCGTTTGAGTTGTGCGCGTGCTGCACGGTTGCAGTATTCAAATTTATAAAATTAAAATAAAGAAGATAATACGAATAATAATATTATTATTATTAAAGAAATTGTAATTGTTGTTATTGTTATATTATTATTGTTGGTATAATACTAATTATTATTGTTACAAATATTATAAGTATTATGAATATAAATTATTACTATTATCAAGATTGTTATTAAAATTATTACTATTAAAAATGAAATGATAATTATTATTATAATTATTAAACGTGTCATTAATATTATTATTTTTGGGAATGAAATAAATGTTAATAAATTTTAAAATTTTGTTGTTATTAATAATAATATTATTAAAAGTGGAAATAAAATTGTTATTAATTTTAGAATTATATTATTATTATTATTATTATTCGTATTATTAGGGTTTTATTATTATTATTTTTTAGGTTTGCATTTGGACCCCCACCCTTGCCTCATATCGCGTCCCCACCCCCTCCCTCACCAGTTTGGCACGCACCCCCCTTGTAGGCTGCCTCTTTCCGGTGACCTTCTCTGGTGACCTCTCTTGCGCGCCGACGCACTCCTCCCTCTAGCACCTGCCTTGTGCGGTGCGCCACCCCCAGCTAGTGGCCCTCTCCGGTTCACACCCCCATTCTTCGTCGCTCCCCTTCGCTGGTGCGACCTGCCGGTGCCACGCCTCTCTTCGGTGTGCAGTCTCCTTGACGCCCTCCTCTCCGCCAGCCGTGGCCTTATTGATGCAATCTTCTCTGGTGCGCAGCCCTTCAGTAAGCTCTCTCATGGTTCTAAGTTTTTCATTGAGATTTGGAGTTTCATGTGGCTAGGATTTCGATTTCAGGGTTTATTCCTAAAATTTGAGTTTGATTTCCATGATTAGGGTTTGTTCTTGACCCTCAAAGGTGCAGTTAAGGTGATGTTAAAGTGAAAATGAGATTTGACACCAATTTTGGTCCGCCGTTGTTGATTTTAGGTATGGTTTTATATCGATAAATTGTTTTTGACCCTTTATTTTGGGTATTTATTTGTTTTAATGCTCTAGTATTTGATTTATAGTATGTTGGACCTTTATCGTACTGCTTCAAGTAGTTTTTTACTCAATTGTTAATCTTTGCTCAATTTATAATTGGGGGTTGTAATTTTTGATTCTTAGGTAATTAATTTTGAGTTCATGGTATTTTACTCTAAGTGCGTTAACCTTGTCGTGGTGTTTTTGAGTCCTTGATATTTATTGTAGTTTGTTTTGAACGTCTTTTAGGGCGCATACACATATGCTTAGGTATGAATATATATATATATATATATATATATATGAAAGTATGCGCGTGCAAGCAGGTAGCAGCAGCTTCTAGTTAGAAAGTGTCCAGTGGCAAAATGTTTGTCTTGGCTGTCCTTTGAGGTAGGATCCCTTTGCCTTGTCCTTTAAATTAAATAATTATTGGTTTCTTGCTTTTCATTCCCATATTTAATGATATTTAGTGATATATGGTTTTTAGAATAAAATTTTTGATGTGAAATAAAGTAAATTCCTCTTTATGTTTGATTGCATGATATTGTTTAAATTGTGTTGTGCATGCTAGGTGATTTTCAAATTCCCTGTTGGATTTTATAAATGTGTCTTGGATTTAAAGTAGTGGATTGTTTTTACTTAAATGGGTTTCCAAGTATATTGTTGGCTTTTTTGAATAGTTTGTGGTTTCTAAAGGCATGAGTTGATTTTTTAATGATAGTTTGGCATTCATATTATGGTTGGTGTTTCGAAAGAAAATTTCTAAATTGGTTCGGTATAGTAAATGGATTGTGTGTCGTTGTTTATTAATGATTGATGCGTGAAAATGACAGGAGGACCATTTAGCATTTTTATTAAATGGTTGTTTGGAAAAACTCGAGGAGTGAGTCTTTCCATATTGGTTGGCCATGGGATGAAAGTGTCCTTAGTATGGGACCTCCCTTGTATAATTATTGTTTTAAGGAAAAGACTAATCTTTGATATGGTTGGGGTGGTGCTGGTTTGTGTGTGTTATGTGTGATGGTGTATATATGGCTTGTTACTTGATCTTATTTGGCACAACCCTTTACGAACATAGCATGAGAACCTAGCATAACTAAAAGGATTACTGAGAATGATTTCTTCACTGACAGTTGACGTACTAACTAGTGTCCCATGGTAGGTGGATATATTTGGGTTTATTGCTATGGGATTTGGCCCCTCAGTCTGTCCTGAGTTAGAGTGGTCAGGCGTTTGGGAATTTTGATTTAATCGTGCATGGCATGCTACCGGTGATGAGATCTCATGTACTAGTATGTTCTAGTTCTCCTATAAGTCCCTAGGTATTCACGTGTTCCTCAGATACTAGTATGGTTAGTGTCATTGCCCTCATTGTGTTGAGTTATATTTCTTATACTTGGATTCGGTGTTTTCTTGTAAGAATGTGTGGTTTTAGAAAAAGGTTTTCAACAAGAGTGTTTTGAATGAACAAGTATTTTCCCATTTTCACTGATATGAAAAATGATCATTTCTTACATGGACCCTCTTTCCCTTTTTCCTTGAGCCTTATTTTAAAACAAGAGGATAATGGACTGTTTGTGATTTGTATTATTTAAAATGAAGAGTGGAAAACCTATATTTGTATATTTTATTTCGAACATGAAAATCAATGTTCATTTCTTTAAAGAATGTGCATTGGGAAAAGAATTATTCGGGACTACCTACCGAGTTTTAATACTCACGCTTATAGTTTCCTTTTTTTTAGTATCTTTTGTAGGTTCCAGCTTTGGTTTGTTCTCCTTGGGCGATGGTTGATCATTGAGTTGGATAGTGACCCACGTGGTCACGTGGAGTTTTAGTGCTCATCAGGTTTGGTTAGTTTTATTTTCTTCAGTTCTTATTTAGTCATTTTGTTTAGTTTATTTATTTTGGGATGATCTTTTTGTTATTATGTTATTTGTATTTATTTATATAGGGAAAGTTGTTTCCATCATCACAATGTTTACACCCTTAGTGTTTGTCACCATCTCAGGAGGATTGAGAACTCCTCTCGGGCATTGCAGCAGATCTGTTCGGGTGACCGGTTGAGGGTCGACCTGAGTTGGTTCATGACAAAATGGTATTAGTGTAGGTTAGCTCTTTAGTGGACCTTGATTTTTAGAGCACCCATCATTATTTGGGGATGTCCAGGTAGGAGGAGTAGGATTTTCAGGATTTGAGGTGTAGGAATGAGAAGAACATCATGAACCATTTCTCGTTCTGAAACTTGGGGCACTGTGGGATTTCTGGGTTGTTGGTTTCTTTTGGTTTTTGTGGTTTGTTTGGTATTGTGAAATGAAATGGGAGCTGGGAAAGTGACCTCTGTGAGATTGTAGAGCCTGGGAAACCATGTGATGTTGGGGACATTATCATAGAATACTCTTCGTGGCGGTGGTGTGATTAGAATATGGCTGCCAACCATATATTCGAGTCACCCACCGACACTAGTTTCCCCCTTATGGATCATTTGGGTTTTCATTAATTCTGAAAGTTATATTGAAAGGCTCTGTTTTGGAATAGTGAAAAGATGAATTTAAATTGGTGATGATGTTGTTTTTGGCCAATGGACCAGTTCAGTTGGGTACTTGGTTTCTCCTCATTGGATAGAGTGCACCCCCATTTAAAATCAATGCATATTCGAAATGTGGTCATGAGTGAACTCCCCAGTGGTAAACCCTCCAATTGATCAATGAGTGGAGTTCCATCATGGAATTTGGAAATCAAATCTACCTATTTGCTTTCTTGGTTTAGCGGATTCTATTGCAGTAGAAGCATGGTGGTGAGTTTGGTCGTAAGAGGTTGTTATGGCCATTTGTAAGAATCTTGTGCTAGATGGGGCCTGGGTTAAGAGTCATCTCCCTGTAATGTTTCCCTCGGTTGTAGGGGTCACATTCGGTGGTGTCTGAATGTGTTATGTTCTCTTTTAAATGCAAAGGTGGATGTTGTGGAGCCTTTTTGGGACTTCTGTTTTGACAAAATCATACTTTTCCTTCGGGAATTCTGAGCTTCTCAATTCTGGATGAAAGTGTTTCTTCTTGTATCCTTTCTGTCATTGTTCACTATTCAAAGTGAAAATGGCGATTCATGAGCATATTATAAGTCCTTGTTGCGGTAAATATCCATGTTGAGGAAGAGTGAGTCTTGGGGTCTGTTGGGTCGACCTAGGATGTGGTGTGGTCACTTGTGGAACCATAATGAGAAGATTCGTTAAGGGGTTTCTAAAGCCTGACTACAAGGCAGAAGATGCTTCAACCATCAAATCTCTAGCCATAGGTGCCGGAGTGAAGCTGGTGCGTAGTCCGGAGAACCTCAGTGGGGTGAAATTGTTGGTATATTGATGGATGTAGTATTTATGGAACATTAATTGAGGAGTTCCCTCCCCACCCCTTTTGGTGGGGGTTTTTGGTCCATGTAAAAAGTCTCTGAGTTTGTTTAATTTCATTAGTTCTTATGGTGTGGAGAACCTTCGCGGGTCTCACTGAATTCAGTTTTACCCTGTTCGTTATGGTGGGGAGTCTGTATGGGCCTCCCCGCGTCATTATCATAGTTCTGTTCCTGATGTCGGTTTGGTGATGGGAGGTCTCGTATGGGGCCACCTAATTCTATGTTTTAATTTTGAGTGAGTTTTGGGATGAGAGTGTTTTGGTAGTTTTGTTAAAGTAAGATTATGGTGGTTTCCCCGAGATGGGGTTTGATTTACTTTAGTTTGTTTGGGTGGATGGTATGAGTTCCATTTGAGGATATTTGAGGCATTCGTGATTTAAGGCTGGTTTAGTTGTCGTGAAAGTTTTTTGTATTTTGGACCAATCAACTGGGGGTGTTTAAAATTTTGGGGGTGGGTGGCACTTAGTGTGGAGTCCTTTTATGTCTCCCAATTTCATATTGTTAGCCCTTCTCTCATTGGTGGTATTTTTTTGACCTCTTCTTTTATCGATATTTGAGGGTCTCCTTGAACTATAAGGGTGCATCAGTTTCTATTTTGGGGGTTCATCTTTGTTATGGATTTCCAAGGGCAAAAACCGTTATGGGAGGGGGGGGGGGGGATTGTCACACCCAGGTTTTGATTTTGTCTTGGTTTTGGCTCGGGTTGGGGTTCAGGTGAGTCCTTGTTCAAATTTTTGAGTTTTATTGAGAAAAATGTGTGTTTTGGGTTTGGCGACATCTATTGCATGGGCAGAGCACAATTAAGAAACTGTACAGCTACGCCCTGGTCACTATGCAGCCTGCCCGGTATGCGGGATGAATTAAAAACTTAAATAAATAATGAAATGAAGTTAAAAGGGGTGATAACATAAAATAAGAAAAATAAAAAAAATAGAATTAAAGGTATTGATAATATTATTAATGGGATTATTATTATTATTATCATTATTAATATTAAGAATTATATTTTTAAAATTATCATTATCATTATTGTTATTAAAAATGAAATGAACATTATTATAATTTTTATCATTATGCTATAATTAACTTATTGTTGTTGTTGTTGTTGTTATTATTATTATTATTATTATTATTATTTAGGCCGGTGCGTGGTCACCCCATGGTTAGCAGGAGCCGTGCGGTCAGCCCAGGTACCCGTACAACTGCTTCTAGATCGGACAGATGCTACCGCATGGTCCGCGCACGGTCCACACATGGTCGCTTGTGCTGTGTGCGGGCTGCACATTTGTAGTATTCAAATTAATAAAATTAAAATAAATCAGATAATATGGATAATAATAATATTATTATTATTAATGAAATTGTAACTGTTTTTATTCTTATATTATTATTGTTGTTATAATAATAATTATTATTGTTACCAATATTATAAGTATTACAAATATAAATTATTACTATTCTTAATATTGTTATTAAAGTTATTACTATTAAAAATGAAATGATAATTATTATTTTAATTATTAAAAGTGTCATTAATATTATTATTATTACCGGGAATTAAATAAATGTTAATAAATTTCAACATTTTGTTTTTATTAATAATACTATTATTAAAAGTTGAAATAAAATTATTATTAATTTTAGAATTATATTATTATTATTTTTTATTGGTATTATTAGGGATTCATTATTATTATTTTTTAGGTTTCATTTGGACACCCCCTCCCTTGCCATGCATCGGTTCCCCACCCCCTCCCTGTGATTGGCTGAGACCTGAACACTGCTAACTTTTGGCCCAGTGAGAAGCACGTCTCTGTGACTTTGTAGGCCCACGGTGGGAAACACTTCTCTATGACTTTGCAGGCTCACGGTACGTGATGAAGAGGAGTACCTCAGTTGTCCATGACTAGTGGGAGACACCTCTCTATAACTTTACAGGCCCACGGTACGCGATGGGGAGGTGTACCTTAGAAGCACAAGGTTAGTAGGAAGCACTTATTAGTGACTTGGTAGGCCCACTATACTCGTTAGAGAAGGAGTTCTCCAATAGCTGATGTGTTCGACGATGTGACTGATGATGTTACTCTTACTACCCTAGAATATACATGGTGTGAGCTGTCTTTTGTTTCGTGCTTTACTTTGAGGAATTGTTGTGTGGTCTTTCCTTTTTTGTTTTGGGGTCCCTACTGAGTACTATGTTACTCACCCCTGCACGGACATGGCCTGCACGTGTTGTGTTTGGTGTAGATGAACGACGTTTTGACAGGGGTGTTGAGGGAGACGAGACTAACAGACGCTTTGACGGTGGACCTGGTGACCTATGACCAGGTGGGGCCCAGTAGGACTGGGTGGGCATGACATACTACTTCGACTTCTAGTAGCTTCACGACTCTCACGGCTAAGTGAGGTTTTCTGCGGATAGACACTCTGGTTTCCTTTTTGTACTTTCTATTTTCAGTTTTTTGTTGGGTTTGTATTTTGGCCCACTTACTTTTAGTTGTACTTGCACTCAGCCTTGTTTTATTGGTTCTTGTTTTTCCCTTTCAGTGTGTTGGGATGGGGTTGGGAGTGTGTGTGCATACAGGTACTTAGGAAAATTCCTCCCACTTGCAGGTTGATGGCTTCGGTGCCAGTCGCCTGCCCCTAGCCTTCGAGAGGCGGGCTTGAGGTAGTCACGACACGGGCCCAGGGGGACGGGTCGTGACAAAGTGGTATCAGAGGGCGATCGATCCCACCACAAAGATCGGGAGTCTGTTGTTTTGTTTTGGGGCATCAGTGTTAAGTGTTGCGAGTTCGACTTTTAGATTCGGGGAGACTAGTATTGGTGCAACGGCTGACATATCCATACACTAGGACCTTGAATTCTATTTTCGGCTCAATAAATGAAATCCCTGGTTGAATAAGTGTCTCCTTTTTTAATAAGCTTCAGCTCACTAGGTATAACCTTATAACCATGGTACATCTTGACCTATCTTAGGATGCCTCCACGTGGACGAACAGTTAGGATCCCGATACGAGGTTGTGAGGACAACCCGCCTAGCGACAAGACATCTGTTCAGAGACCAGTTCTAGAGATGGCCCCACCGGGTGGTGCACCAGTTTTACCACCACCCGATGGTCAACATCTACTGCCAACGGTTCTAGTAGAGGACGTTCATAGGCTCAATGCCCTACATGAGTTTCAAAGACAGAGACCCCCCAGGTTCAGGGGAGAGATGAATCCTCATGTCACTGAGGACTGGTTGGAGGTTGTGATGTGGGTCTTCTTCTTAGTGAGGACACCACCTGACCAGATGACGATCTTGGCAGTGAGCCTTCTATATGGATTAACAGGGAGATGGTTGAGTTTGACCATCCAAACTCGCGATGAGGCGACCCTCACTTGGGTTGACTTTGAGAGGATTTTCCGGGAGGAGTTTTTTCCTGCAAACTTGCGCTCTGTGCGCATCCAGGAGCTGCTTCACCTATAACAAGACAACATGATGGTGGCCGAGTACTCGGAAAGGTTCACAGAGCATTCCCGCTACTTCACAGATATGTTGCGAGACCATTTCTTTAGGGCTTGAGCCTTTGAGCAGAGACTCAGGTGGGAGATCAGAGCTTCAGTGGTGTATCTCAACCTCGCTACCCAGGCCGGGGTGCTGGAGCAATCCCTTCTGATGGATATATTCTTGACGGAGCAGGCACCCGTAGCTAGAGCTACCAGCAGACCCCAGGCGGTGGAGTCTTTGGCATGTAACAGACATGGGACACGAGGGCCCAAGTAGGCTAGGTCTTTCAGAGGATGACCCCAGGACTCAAGGTCAACAGTGCGAGCCTCCCAGGCCAGAGGTAGTCGCCCAGGGGCTAGGCTTTGCTATTTGTACAATAGGTAGGGACACATGACACACGACTGCCTGAACCACTGTATAGATGACCAGAAGATGGCCAAGGGCCACCGAGGCAGCGGAAGCAGTTCGAGTGAGTAGGTTCGCAGGGCGGCGGGCGTGGCGGGGGAGATGGCCAAGCAGCTGGCGGTGGGTGGTGGTTCAAGGTGTTACTGCCACTACCCCCAGGTGGTCCACGCTGACCTCAGGGAACAAAAGGACAAGGGCAATATAAGCTCTTGATAGTAGAGGATTATGACTACGGTGCTCCAGAGATGATCTGAGATACGATCAGTTTCTTATCCACCCTAGTTGCAGTGCTTATCGACACAAGTTCTAGTCACTTCTTCCTTTCCACGACTCTCGTTCAGAGCTCGTAGATTCTCGTGGAGCCTTTGGCTCAATCCTTATGGATAGAGGCTCTTACAGGAGGGGATTTGATGATTAAACACTAGTGTCGGCAGTATGAGCTTACTCTAGGAGGTGAGAGCTTCGGCTGGGATCTCCTAGTAGCAGCATCGAGGCCTTACAACGTCATCTTGGGTATGAACTGGTTATCCGCAGTCCATGCTTAGATTGACTGTTTTAGGCATACAGTGCGGTGTGTCCATGGATATGAGACCGGGTTTTCCTTCACCAGCAAGAAGGAAACCCTTGCGGCGCAGGACATACACTCTCGGAGGAGGGTACAACCGATAACTCACCAGTTGGCTAGCCTCACCCTGGGTGCAGTGGAGGAGAGGAGTCCAAGCTTCTCTGTAGTGGTGGATGAGTACGTGGATGTTTTTCTTAATGAGGTTCTAGGGCTACCTCCTCGTAGAGAGGTAGAATTCTGTATCAACATGTTCCCCAGGACGACACAGATATCCACACCGGCATATCGAATGGTTCCACGGAGCTTCGTGAGCTAAGGGTATAGTTAGAGGACTTGAAGGAGAAGGGGTTTGTAAGGCCCAATGTTTCACGATGGGTAGCCCCAGTGTTTTTTTCCCAAAAAGGTAGATGAGAGTTTGAGGTTGTGCGTGGACTTCTAGTGCATGAACCAGACAACCGTGAAGAATTAGTACCCACTGCCAAGAATTGATGACCTCTTCGACTAATTGAAGGGAGCGAAGTGGTTCTCAAAGATAGACCTCAGATCACCCTATCACCAGCTCTGGGTACGAGATGTGGATGTACCAAAGTCTTCCTTCAGGTGCCAGTATGACCAATATGAGTTCCTGGTGATGCCTTTCGGCGTGACCAATACCCCAACAGTGTTCATGGGCCTCATGAACAAGATCTTCCAGCCCTACCTCGACCAGTTCATCGTAGTCTTCATCGATGATATCTTGGTGTACTCAGCGTTGGAGGAGGAGCATGCTGTACACCTGTGAATAGTCCTAGATACACTCTGAGAACACCAACTTTATGGTAAGCTCTCGAAGTGACCGTTTTTTATTCGGGAGGTCCATTTCCTAGGATACATCATCTTGAAGGCTGAAGTTGTAGTAGATCTAGAGAAGATAGAGGCGGTTCTTGTTTGGGAGCCACCTAGGAGCGTGACTAAGGTGCAGAGCTTCTTGGGGTTGGTTGTTTACCATCGGAGGTTCGTGCCTGACTTTTCCAGGGTAGCAGCACCCTTATTGGCATTTACACTAAATGGATAGACCTTTGTGTGGACGGAGAAATGCCAGTAGAGTTTCTAGGATATGAGGTAGAGACTGACTAGTTCCCCCATCTTGAGACTACCAGAGGAGGGCGTTGGGTATGTAGTTTACTGTGATGCATTAGGGATCAGGCTCAGTTTTGTCCTGATGCAAGAGTGAGCGGTGATTCCCTATGGCTCACAAGATTTGAGGGAGCACGAGCAGATCTACGTGACCAACAACTTGGAGTAAGTAGGAGTTGTATTTTCCTTGAAGATGTGGCGACACTACTTGATGGATGAGCAGTTCACCGTTTACTCTGACCACAAGAGTCTCAGGTATATCTTCTTCCAGAAGGACTTGAACCTGAGATAGCGGTGATGACTAGAGTTTCTCTAGGAATATGGCTTCGAGATAGTCTATACTCCTAGGAAGGGGAACGTGGTGGCAGACACGCTCAACAGGAGGACCGAGTTGCAGGTGCTGAGTGAGGCGACAAAGCAGTTAGCCACGATACAGATATCATTTGTGGATGATGGTGAAACTGCTTACCTCTAGTCGATGACTGTTACTCCCCCACTCTTACAGCGAGTTAGGGGGCACAACTGGTGGATGTTGACTATGAGGCCCGACATGCTCATTTATCCTTAGGAAGGGATCCTGATGAATTTTTGATAGGAGGGGATCATGTCATCTTTTTCAAAGGGCGCACCTTAGTACCAATGGTGTTACGGGAGGAGGTATTGAGAGACTTTCGTACATCTCCCATAGTGGTATGTCCTGGAGTGGCAGAGATGTACCATGACCTCCGGTGTCAGTACCGGTGGCCAAGGATGAAGAAAGCAGTGGCCGAGTTCATTTCACGATGGCTCACTTGTCAGCAAGTGAAGGCCGGGCCCCAAGTTCCAGCAGGCTTGACTCAGCCACTTGAGGTACTGGAGTGGAAATGGGATGGTATCTCGATGGAATTCGTGACGGGATTACCATGTACCTCTAGAGGTCACATCTCTATCTAGGTGATCATTGACCGACTCACCAAGACAGCTCACTTCCTACCCATCTAGTAGTAGGGATCGGTAGAGGGATTGAGACGCATGTACGTCCAAGAGATAGTGCAGCACCACTGAGTGCCTTCGATGATCGTCTCGTATCGTGATGCTCTCTTTTCATCCTAGTTGTGTAAGGGATTTCAATAGGCGTTTGGGATGCAGCTACGCTTGAGCACAACTTTTCATCCCCATAAGGATGGTCAGACAGAGCAGACCATACAGATCTTGGAGGACATGCTCTGTGATTGTGTCCTTGACTTTGGTCATAGTTGGGAGGACCACCTACCACTGGTGGAGTTTTCAAACAACAATAGTTATCACTCCACCATTGGAAAGACACCGTTTGAGTCTTTGTACAGGCGGTCTTGCAGATCACCCATATGCTGGACAGACCCAGGGGAGTCGGCACTCATGGATCCAGAGTTTGGCACAGGCTACCACTGAGAAGGTGAAGATCATCCAGGAGTGGATAATGACTGCATAGAGCAGACAAAAATCTTATTTCGACTGGAGACGGAGACCCTTGGAGTTCGAGGAGGCTGATCATGTGTTCCTTCAGGTCTCACCCCAATGAGGTTTGCAGAGATTTGGCTAGGGCGACAAGCTATCTCTGAGGTTTATTGGACCTTTTCAGATCCTGATCAGAGTTGATAGGGTGGAGTACTTCCTAGCTCTTCCCCCATAGATGCACTGGGTGCATGATGTTTTCCATGTGTCGCAGCGGAGGAGGTACATGCATGATCAATCGCACGTCATCGACAGGGGAGAGCTGGACATTGACGATGGAGCGATGTTTACGGAGTTCCCAGTGAATATAGAGGATCGACAGGAGTGAGTCCTACCTGAGCAGTCGATTCATCTAGAGTGATGGCAGCACAAAAATCTTCAGGAGGGCACATGGGAGCGGGAGGATCAGATTCGTGATCAGTACCCCATATTTTTGTTTAGTTGTTGTTTTGGCTTTTGGGGACGTAAATCCCTAAGGTGAGGAGAATGTAGCGTCTCTGATTTTCCGAGTAATATTTTTTATTTATAGGGAATTATTTTGAGACTGCTAAATTCGACATCACGTGGTTTTGAGGCCTGAAGAGCCTGGGACGACTTTTTGAACTTTTTTAAGGTTCATTCAGTAAACGTGCGAACACGTTTTTTCTATCTTTTGAACCGGTGCTCGGATTAAAAATTTGAGGTCACCGTTGAATTCAAAATACCATGATTGGCATAAAACTAACATAATGTCGGCCGACAAGGGATGAGCGGAAAAGTTATTTTTCAGACTTTTTGAGAAAAACAATAAGAGAATTTAAAAGAATTATTTTATTTTCATTCTCAATTTTGAGTTGCGGACGACGACATTGCGGGGCTGTGACGAGATAGTGACGAGATAGTGACGATGAACATTAATGAGGCTCATTAATGGCTCGTTAACTCGTGGTGTAATGACGCAACGTCGCATCATAATGGGAACGTTGCGGTGTGTTCCTATTTACAGTTTGATGCGCTGGGGAAATAAGGATTAAAAATTTGGAGGATTCTATGGAGAACATCAGACGGAATTCCACCCCAGCGAAGAACAACAAACGCTGGGGGAACTTCATCATCTTCGACACCTTTCGAAGATTGGAGCCGGGAAGCGACGTCGAATCCCTCAAGGACGAATGCCGCAACATCAGACGTCATAAGAGGTAGGGGTTTTTGATTTGATGTTCTTCCTAGTCCTTTTCTACAAACGAAGAACACTGATGAACCCATTAACATGTTGATCCGCGATTCATGTGTCATGCGGGAGGGTGATTTATTCGTGGGTTTATTTTATTCAGGGTCCAAATATTGTCATGGAATGATTGAATTGAAACTCCCAGAACCTCCCTTGTCTTTAAACCTCTAACGCGGAGGCCTTAGGCCGACACGAACAAGGCCCGAGCGCCTTCGCATGTGCGTTCTTGGTTTTCATTCCCCCGAAATGATGGCAAGGAAGGTTTGGGATCCTTGCGGTGAAGAGGGCGCTCCCCAGAGGCCACATACGTAGACAGTTCGAAGAATGAACCACTGGAGCGCATCCGGTGGTCTGCTAAGCTCCCTGCCGGTGCCGGTGGCGGCAGCGGCGACGACCGACCTCGTTGACCACGTGGAGGATGCGGCCCGTGCCAGTGGGCCGTGTTGATTGGGAAGCTGTGGCTCGTCAGCCGCGACTGTGCGCTGGAGGACACGACACTAGGTTGGGTGCCGCTTGGAGGGATGACCCGCGTTCGGACCATCCGAACAGTTGGCGAAGCCACGGTCCATCGACTGTGGCTGGTGAAAGGGCCATGTGGTCATAGGTCTAGGGGGGAGTTGGACCCAGAAGCCAGGCCGTGTGCTGGATGGTTGGAACCACCGGTTGCACCGTGCGGCTGGTCCCCAGCTGACGGGCTGCGCCCCTTCGGGTTGGGCTAGACTGCGTCGGAGGGCCTGACCCGTGTTGAAGGGCCAGACCCGCGCTGGCGGGCCGAACCCGAATCCAGCAGGCCGAGCCCGTACCGACATGCTGGACCCTCTCCCCCTTTGGGTTGAGCCGAACTAGACCGAGTTTCCGGGCGACTCGGCAGGCTGGACCCTCAGCCAACTGGGTCGGGTCCAACGAGGCCTATTGGGCCTGACCCACTGGCCAGGCCGGACCAAACCAACATTGACCCGCACCAGGTTGGGTCCAGTGTGTCTTAATGAACCAGGGTATGTGGGACCCCGGGCCGGGTTGGTCGGGTCAGTCCGGCCGGTTCGGACCGGGCCCCATCACAACTGGCCCCCTCGTTACTAAAACGTCCATATATTGGAAACTGTGCGTCCGATTGACGATCTGTTTGTGGTGTTGGGACCCTCTCGACGATGTGGATCTTTTGGCATGCTCTTTAACGACTCTCGTGGAAGTTGAGATGTGATAAAGGGCTTGAGGAGAGGTTCTCCCAAGAGCGCTACATACATAACCCTACGACTAGCTGAGACCAGAAGACTGCCCATTTTTGGCATAGTGGGAAGCACTTCTCTGTGACTTTGCAGGTCCACGATACGCAATGAGGAGGAGCATCTCTGTAGGCCACGACTAGTGAGAAACATCTCTCTGTGACTTCGCAGACCCATTGTACTCGTTAGAGGAGGTGTTCTACAGCATCTGAGGTGTTTGACGATGTGACTTATGATGCTATTGTTACTACTCTAATATATCTAGTGTGAGTTGTCTTGTGTTCCATGCTTTACTTTGAGGAATTGTTGCGCAGTCTTTCCTTTTTGTTTTGGAGTCCCTACTGAGTACTGTGTTACTCACTGCTACACGGGCTTCGCCTGCACGTGTTGTGTCTAGTGAAGACGACTGCCGTTTCGACAGCGGTGCTCAGGGAGACAAGATTGAAGGATGCTTTGATGGTGGATATGGTGGCCTAGGACCAGGTTGGTCCCCGTAGGACCAGACAGACATGGCATACTACTTTGGCTTACAGTAGCTTCACTACTCCCACAATTAGGTGAGGTTTTCTGTGGATGGCCATTAGGGTTTCTTATTTGTACTTACTGTTTTTAGTTCTTTGTTGGGTTTCTATTCTGGCCCACTTACTTTTAGTTTTACTTGCACTCAGCCTTTTTTTAGTGGTACTTGTTTCGCCCTTTTAGTGTGTTGGGATGGGGTTGGGCGTGTGTGTACGTACAAGTACTCAGGCAAATGCCTCCCATTTGTAGGTTGACACCTTCGGTGCTAGTCGCCAGCCCCTGGCCTTTAAGAGGCGGGCTTGGGGTAGTCACATCACGGGCCCCGGGGGACGAGTCATGATAGTTTTCTTTTACAAATTTTCAATTTCTTTCACTTCAACCGAACCACTTTCACTTTGAAAAAATATTTTTCATGAGATTTCATTTTTATTATGTTCCATTAGTCAATTGAATCTCTTGAACGAGCACATTAATTTTTACAATATATTTTATGTGCATGATGATCCTTTATAAATGTTTTTTACAATAAGAAGTCTTTTATATATAATGAAAATGATTCCATGGAAGGGATAAACACACAACCCTCAATCATTATCAAACTAATGACATTTAAATATTGTTTCCTAACGTTGTCCCAGATAATATAACTAAATTATTTCATCCAATATTTCATAATATTCAACTTCACTTTATTTATGATGTCATCTTTTAAAGAAAACACCGCTATTCATTTTTTATTCACTATATGCACATGTCTAAAATCAAAATCCATTAACCACATATGAATTATAATACATTTCTAATTTGGATGGTGTGTTACTCAATAAAAACAATCTATTATCAATTATATATATATTTTGTGATACCTGGAAATTTAAAAAAAAAATAAAATATAACAAATAATAAATTGATATCATATATTTAACTATAAAAAATTTATTTACCAGTCTCTAAAACCAGCAGTAAACTTTATGTTGTCAGTGCTCTTCAAGAGCAGCTGGTGTAGTTTGTGTGAACTATTTCTTGATATGATCATCATATAATCTAAATTAAAATAATATTAGTTTACATTTAATAAATAATTGAATAGGTGAAATTAGAACTCACTATATAAATTGTTTCATTTCTTCATGACACAACCCGACCTTCCTTAGGCCATGAAATTGGTCATTTGACCCCATGGGTCTCTTATAATACTTTGGTTGCCTACCTGAGTCACTTATTTGACAAAATGATTGTCTCCACAGGCCTACACATTTTTTTCAGTATTCTTTTTCATCACTCATACACACCATAGTAAACTTACCATGAAGTCACCTATCCTGACCACTACTCCAAACCAAACATGCTTAATTTTGGAGTGCTAAATAGATAGGCTCTTAAAAATAAAGGTTTACCTTGTTGACATGGGAAATAAGAAGTATTCTTTTTTATGTCTCACTTATCTAGGGGTGTTACACTCTCCCCCTTTTTAATGCACAATGCCCTCATTGTGGACCCCATTCCTCAAACCTAGGCAGTTCCATGGAAATTTTGGATGGGTATTGGAGCTTATACCATGTTTTACTTTGTGAGATGATTATTATTGTATGAAATGTATGTCATTCTTTAGTTTCTGTATGTTCACTCTAGTTATTTATATTTTTTTTTCAAGTGGTTTCATGGAGGGGTAATAGCCCTATAAAAACTGTTGAATACTCTGGAATATTTTAAAATTTAGGTATGGAGTTATCATGAGATTCCATGGCCCATAGAACCTTGATGTTGAAAAAATAAAAATATTAAATATATTATATCACATGCACATGATTTTTCTGAAATAATATAATATCTCCCAAATGGTATTTTAGAGAGAAAATCTAATACCTCCATTAAGTCCAAAATATGAGTTTTACCCTAGCCGCGATATAATCTGTGTGCATGTCGGGTGTTTAGTTTGATCACACCCCTATTGGTGTTTTACCCTTTTACCTTCATTTTTTATTTTTATTTTCTTTTTTTACTTTCTTCCTTCTTCTCAATGATGAAAATCTCTATTTCGCATGTGGATAAGATCCAAATATCATTAAAATCTTCTGTTTCGACTTTAATTTTTTAAAGACTTAATGGGGTGAATATAAACACAACACCATCAATTTTTAGTTGAAACAAAAATCAAATTGGTATTTTAAATTGGGGTTTTGGAATTCTTTGAGTTTGGTTATAAAATAGATTAATGATTTAGTTTTTGGTTTTGGTGGATTTCATTGAGTATGAGAGATCCTGAAACTCCTTTTCATGTGATTGGAGAACCTCAGACGATACATTTTAGTCTTCTCTTTCGGTTCTAGGCACGACAAAGTCCATCTATCCCACTATGAACAACGCCTTTGAAGATTGAGGCCTTTTTTTTTTTCATTTATAATTTTTCAACATTTATTCTCTTCCATTTTCCTTATTTCCAAATTATGGAAAAAACTATTGAATAATAAAACAATAAAACCTAGTTTTTATCAAGGGATAATTTCAGAAGAATATAAATGATAATTTTTTAAAAAATATTAAAGTATAATTTATTAAAATTATCAAAATATAATTACAAAAATTATCACAAGATAATTAAATTTAATTATTAGAGGATAATATATAAAAAAATCATCAAAAGATGATTATGCAAAATTATAAAAGGATAAATATAAATAATTATAAAATGATAATTGCTTTAAATTATTGAATGATAATTATTTAAAATTATTGAAGGATAATTTTGTGAGATTATAAAAGGATAATTATAAAGATTATCAATGGACAATTATATCAAATTATCAAAGGATAGTTATGGAAATTTCTAAGGATAATTATATGGTTTTATTAAATAATAATTATAAAGGACTACCACATGTGTTCCCAAATTATTTTAGAGAGGTTTGTAATATCAAATTTCATTTTATAAATTTTTAGGATAATAACACGAGTTCATGTGTTGGACTAAAATTATAATTTGGAAATTATTCAGGTGGGACAAAGTATCATCGAATGTGATATTCTATTTCCTTGAAATAAAATAAATGGTTTTGGTTCTAGGAACCCCTAACAATACTTGAGAAATGACATGTCAACAACTATGATAATAAGGCCCAGGATAATGTGCTATTCACTATTTAGGTTTCTTCTCCAACATTCAAACCACATAATGTGGTTTATCATAGCCATTGACATTGATGATTTTGAGGTAGGAAGTTCCTTACCTATTGGGTATTTTTTACACATGTTTCCTTGTTATAATTTATGTTTTGGTATAATTGATAACCAATTTTGACTTATGATTACATGTGGGTGTGTGCGTAGCCTGTGAGACCATTTTGGATATTGTTTCCAAGAGAATTTCTAGAGTTACTTTTACCATGTTTGATTTTGATTCACGTGTCACTATATGATGTTATTATATTTATCATGATGTCCTTCTATGTTTGTTATAATCCTATTCCTTATTGTGTATCAACTTTCCTTCAGAGTAATTTTTGGTACTTGTGATAAGTGACCATTAGGGTATGGTTATCTCTTATAGGGGGAGTGTACTTGATGTGTGATGATGATTATGGTGGATTATAATAGCCTTGCCAGACAAACATAACTCAATTCCTTGAGGATTATGAGTAAATGTGCTGATACTCGATGCCTTTTACATTTAGAGTTTCCTAATGACTTGATTCCTTATGCATTTTGAGTAGGGTTTCAACAAAATACTTTGTCGATTCTGAGTGGAATTCCTATATACTTATGGCTATCTTACTATAAATTTTTTATGACTCATGATCATCATTTTGGAATAGATTCGAAGAAGGTATGACTAGGGGTTTATAACAGATTGCTTAGTGCATGAAAGCTTGATTTTGGATTATATGTTGTTATTCCTAGTATGAATTTAATATATTCATGGAATAAACCTGTTATACTTAACCAAATTTGGTTAAGGATTCATTAGCGGTGTCCTGCTGAATCATATATTCATACCATACTTGGTAATTTTGACGCACTTGTAGATTTTAGGACTAGAGGTCTGATAAAGGGAAAGGTCCCTATGGTGGATGGTTGAACAGAGGAGCATAGAGGTGGCAGAAGACTAGGATGTACTTCAGATGACCCCACTATTTATTTATTTATTTATCTAAATATTTATTCAATGGGAATGACTAGCACTTTGGGAGATGCTTATTATTATATGACATGTTTTCCATTCTTTAGTTTCTTAATGCTCACTCTAATTATTTATTATATTATTTATGATTTATTATTGATCCTATAAAATGATAAAAAGTGTAGTGTCCCAAATAATGGACTCAGACCATCCCTGCTATTCAATAGCCTCTTGTGTGCTGGGAGGCATGAATGAGGTCATGTGGCATTCCATCTCGGACCAAGTGGTTTGTGTTAGAGCATTAGACTTCAGAATTAAGCAGAATATATGTATGAACTTTGCATTTTCATCACTGAATAAACATCATTCATGAAATCCAACAAACCCAATCTCATACTAATTAAAACTGATAATTGACGGTTCATTCCATCATCAACATTTCCATCATTATAACCCATTCAATTATGTTTTTAAGGATATTCAAGTTTAAAATAATAATAGATAAAAATTGTATTTCCACTTGAAAATACATTTCAACAATTGACCCTTCAATCGATGCTTTTTGAGGTACCTTTTTCTTTAATTTCAATATGCACCTCTCAAATGGGTACATCTATCAGAACTATACCTATTCTTCACATTTTAATTCATTTGGAAAATTTAATATTAAATGTTCCATTGAATTAAATAATGAAAATATTTTCCCCCAATTTACATAAAATTAAAATAATACCTTGTTGAAACCTACTCTGTGCATTATATCTTCTGTCACCATAAATATGTATCATAAAAAATATGATATTTCTATCAAAACAACCCAAATAAAATAATTTAACAAACCTCTTAGGGGTATTATTATTTCCCTTATAACATGAAAATAAGGAATTTTTAATCCAGTAATATGACCATTTCTGATACAATGAACCAAATTGGAAACATAACTATATAGTGACCTTAAATATGTAGTATAAAGATAGAATAATAAATGGTTTTCTTTAGAAACAATATAATCCACTTTTTGATTTAATTTTTCTTTTTTTATAATTTTCAAATAACTCAAGTTCTAGATGCCTTAAAATTTGGGAAAGAGAAAATCATGCATTGAAATTGTATTTAGTCTTACCAGGTGTGTTTAAAACTGTATAAAATATGTTATCAAAATAGTTCTTAATATTTATGTCATCTAACATGTTTCATATTGGAGAATGAGACCAATATGGCAGATCTCAAAAAATAATTTGTTTTATTCAATTGTGATCTTTCCCAAATGCATCTATTATTATTATTATTTTATATTTGTTCTAAAGGTAGTTGGAGGAGATTAAAAGAAATTAGTTTTGAAATCAATACAAGATATCATTTCTGGAGGTCCATCTCTTTCAATTGTACATTTTCTGTAATTATTTGTCATCCTTCATAAATGATTTTCTCTAGGAAAAAATCTGTAATGATAGTAAAAAAGGTTTTATCCATTGAAAAGTATAAACACTTTGTTGTCACACATATAGTATAAGAATGATTTTTGGACCATTTGTACTCCAGCCATATAATATCCAAAAGCTGGGAAGTCACTAATTTTCCACATTAATGCAGCTATTATTAAGAAATTATATTTTGAAACTACATCATATGTACTGACACCATTACTCCATAATAAATTTAACTCATCAATTAACTACTTCAAATAAGAATCAATATTTTTTTAGATATGCTATAATTATTAATGTAAAAAAGATATATGGTTAATTTATCAACATCTAAGGATGTATATTGTGTGAATTTATAAAGATGGGCCAATAAGAATATTAACTACTGTTATGAACCAAACAGATGGAAAAATATTTAGAAAGACCCATTCACATGTTATGATCTTTTGTATCAAAAGAGATATGAACCTAATTAAAATGGTTCCATGAATCACCATCACAAGTATGATTAATGATTTTATAGATAGAAATATTATATTTGTGTTATTTCATCAATGAAGCTATGTTTTGAGACATAAAGGAAATACCTCAACTGTTTAACAATAACCAATATAGACTTTACTTATTATGCCTCATTGTACCTTGATTTTCCACATGTGGGACAATTCACTAACCACACATTTTCACCATAATATAGGATGCAATAATTTAAACATGGATGAATCTTCTAATAATCAAGACCCAAATTATGGACCAACCTTGTTCATTCATTGAAATTTATATGCAACACATTACCCTAAGGTAACAAAGACTTATGAAAAGAAAATATTTGTTAAAAAAACTATTTGACATTCCATTATCGGATTTAATAGCCATAAATTTAATAATAACTTCAAAATTTCTTATCTTGCAACCGAGATACAATGCATCCTTAGACCAATTAAGTAACTCATAAAGTTGATATGGTTTTATCTCATGATTTAAATAATGATTCTAAGTTTATATCTATTGAAAATATGGTCCATCAACCACATGTACTAAAGTTTGAAACCACGATGAATATGGAAAAAACTGTTTTTATATTCTCATGAATTGTGTTCACCATGTTGATACCGAAAATATAATCATTCCAAAAACTAAAATGCAATAGATGAACCCAAAATATAAAATTTTTCATATATCCTTAGATCATATTTCTTTCATGGAATCTTAATTATCCCTTACGAAACAAATTTTGGATTTGATGATTCATATGATAAAAAAATTTCAACACCCTCAAAATATACTAGATTTGTAACCGGAACCATTTGGATTTTTGTGATGATTTATCAAATTGAGATCTCATAATAAAACTTGACATCTTCTTCCTTGTTCAATGGTTTTATAAAAAAATTGAAAATGGAAATATTATTTATGATTAATTTGATTGATGGGATGATCTGAAAGAAAGATTAGAAAATAAAAATATTACTAATTACTTATAATTGTTACCATGTCTCTATAATTATAGGTAATTACAACTAAATACAAAAAATTATTACTAACTAAAAATTAATAGTCAATAGAAATAATTCACCCAATAGGATGTCATGGGGCTTGGCCTTCAAGATGAGGATATTTTCAATGAGAAAAACCTCTTAAATGTTAGTCATCCCATCTCAAAACCATTTATTTCTATTAAGAGGGTACCAACAGAGACATTGAAAGCAGTAGGTCCTGTTGGTATTCAACAAGGTTCCGCTCTGCAAGAACAACCTTCTAAAGATACTAAAATAACGTCATCCCACGCCAAGTAAATGGGGGAGAGTTCTCAAAACTTCTTTTCTATATTGGAATCTCTCAATTCACTTGAATTTTATAAACTCTACCTTGAGTGTCTTGAGATGAAGGGTTGTAAGATCAATATGACCTCATCACTCTCTTTAGTTGGTATTGATACTAATTCTAATTTTGTTAAGAACTCAATGTAGGGGTTCCTTTACACATTGTTGGATAGGGAGTCATCAATGGATAACATATTGAAATCCCACGAGGACTCAATTAGGGATCCCACTCCAAAAGTGTTGGATGGGAAGTCACACAAGGAGGTTCATAAGGCTGCACCAGGGGATGATTTCGTTTATGATGGGCCCATGTGAGATAAAGAAAAAGTTCATGATGAAGGATTAGAGACACATATAAGATCTCTAAATGAACATATAGAATATCTTGGATCTCTAAAGGAACCAAAATAAGATAAATATGCGGAAGAAGTAAAAGTGGATATGGTTGAGACAACCTATTGACAACCTTCCCAATGGAGGAGAGGTCATAACCTAACATCTTGAGGTGGATCTTGGGGTAGAGGAGGTTGACAAAAAAAGATGATTTAATTTTTGTACTTTCCAATTATGCTTCGGTGGAATTGTTGTGCCACATGAATTGACATTTCAACCTCCTTGTTTTATTTATAAATTACCTTTTATTAATATTTGTTTTGGATCAAGCATACTTGATCATGAATGTTTCAAGTAATTATTAATAAATATTAGAAATATTAACTAATTATTATTAATTATCTGTAATTATTACTAATTATTACTAATCATCGGTAATTATTACTAATGATGGATAATTATTACTAATTTTCTAGAATATATTGGTAATTATTATGTAATTATTGGTAATTATTAATAATTATTACTAATTATTTCAATTTATTACTAATTATCAGTAAGTTTTACTAATCAGAACTAATTATTGATAATTATTGATAATTATTTCTAATTATCAATAATATTTACAAATTATTGGTAGGAATTACTAATAATGGTTAATTATTACTATTTTTTGGAAATTATTGGTAATTATTACTAATCTTTGGTATTTATTGGTAATTATAATAAATTATTACTAATTATCAGTACACACGCACACTCACACACATATATATATTAGATACTAAGTGTATAACTACAATGAAGCATACACACACCTCACACCCACATGCGAGAAGGGTATGCCATAGCCCCTGAAGGGGTAGCCCACTCATCAATCACTTATTTATTTATATTTTATAGGGCTTGAAAACCCTATTATCAAGATTTTCAAAGGCCCAACTTCTTCTTGCCTAAAGGGCCATAATAACCAGCCTGAAAGCCCACCTGTGCTTGCCCATGCCTGATTGTCAATGAAGACCTCCTCCCTTCCTTTTTTTGATCGTCATCATCTACCCACTGATAGTGCCTGCACTATGCCTCTACTTTCTCAATATCACCCACCTACTCCATCAACACCAGAGGTTATAGCTGGACTATTTCCCCCCTCGTAGCTGCATTGAGATGATTTGTCAAACAATACCCCATCCATCAAGAACAACCAATATTTGATCCACTAAATGTCATCCTTAATCTGGTTGTCTATGCCTGGGTCATTATTGCCTCATAGGTGGATTGGACCTATGATGGATCAAGAAGACTATCGTTCAACCATCATCATCTCAACGTTGTATTCCCTTCACACCCCCACCACCGAGTAGGGGCACCAGAACAACCTCCCTCGATGTGTCAGTCGCCCAATTTTTTTTGGCATTGTTTGACACCAGCCTATATTCAAGCCACCCTAATTTAATTTGGGGTATATAATTTACAGAAGTTGGGGATTGATCCCTAGCTTTCCATATGCAATGGTGGTGTGTACCTCACCTCTAGAACAACACCCCATCTACTATCGTAAATTATTTTTAATTATTGGTAATTATGGGTAATTATTACTATTTTTTTGTAATTATTGGTAATTATTAATAATTATCAGTATTTATCGATAATTATTACTTTTTGTTACTAAATTATGGTTATTATTACTATGTATTGGTAATTATTAGTAATTATCAATAATTATTACAAATTATTACTAATTATCGATAATTATTACTAATTATTATGAATTATCAGTAATAATTATTAATTATCAGTATTTATCACTAATTATGGGTAACTATTACTAATTATTGTTATTTATCAGTAATTACTACAAATTACTACTAATTATTGGTAATTATTACTAATTATTGGTAATTATCGATAATTATCACTAATTATTCCTAATTAATGAAAATTATTACTAATTATTTGTAATTATTACTAATTATTTGTAATTATTACTAATTATTGGTAATTATTACTAATTATCAGTAATTATTAATCATTATGGGTAACTATTACTATTTTTGTTGGTAATTATCGATAATTATTACTAATTATTGGTAATTATTACAAATTACTAAAAATTATTACTAATTACTGGAAATTATCGATAATTAATGATAATTTTTACTAATATAGACAATTATTAATAATTATTGGTAATAATTACTAATTATCAGTAATTATTACTAATTATTAATAATTATTACTAATTATGGGTAATTATTAATAGTTTTTTTAGTAATTATTGTTAATTATTACTAATTATTGGTAATTAGCTGTAATTGTTACTAATTATTAGTAAGCATTGGTAATTAGAACTAATTATCAGTAATTATTACTAATTATCAGTAGTTATTACTAATTTTTTTGATAATTTTTTAATTACTAATAATTATCGGGAATTATCAGTAATTATTACAAATTATTGGTAATTGTCACTAATTATTCCTTATTTTACTAATTGTCGACATTTATTACTAATTATAACTAATTATCAGTAATTAATACTAATTATGACTAATTATTGATAAGTATTACTAATTATCAGAAATTATTAATAATTATTGGTAATTATTACTAATTATTACTAATTATCAATAAATATTACTAATTTTTGCTAATTTTTTAAAATTATTATTAATTATTACTATTTTTATAATTATATTAATTATTAGTGAATATAATAATAATTATTAATAATTATTAATTATTACTAATTCTTATTAGTTATTACTAATTATTACTAATTATTGGTAATTATTACTAATTATTACTAATTGTTAATATTATTGATATTTTTTTTAATTATTTCTAATTATTATTAATTATAATTAATTATTACTAATTATTGTTAGTTATTACTAATTATTGCTAATTATTGATAATTATTACTATTTTTTATGAGTTAATACTAATAATTTGTAATTAGTGGTAATTATTCATAATTATTACCAATTATTACTAATTGTTACTAATTATCTAGAATTAATAATAATTTCAGAAAATTGCTGCTAATTACTGCTAATTAATACTAATTAATACTAGTCATTCATAAGGTAAATTAAAGAAAATAAATTAACAATTAAAATATTTTAAAATAATTACCTTAAAAACGACGTTTTACTATGCGATCTTGAAAATGTCCCTGTAAAAATTAAAATTTTTACACGAAAAAGTGTGGGAGAAACTAGAAGAGGGGCATAGAAATTGTGATGGAGTAATGGTACTAGGGGGCATATATATTAGGTAAATTAGTAACGACATACTATTTGGGATAAAAGTTTCATCGCAAATAGTACCCACTATAAATAGGTAGGGAGACTATCGAAAAAGTATTTCTAACGGATGAACAAATTGCTCGCAAATGCTACCCATCATAAATATCATTTATTTACTCTGACAACAGAGTATTTGTGACATAAATCCTCATTTCATTGCAAATGATACATTTATTTTTCATTTATAGGTATTTGGGATGAAATGCCTCATTCCACCGTAAATAATCCATTCTTGCGGTATGGTGTGCATTAGTGCCAAAAGTATTTATGACGGGAACTGATTCCCAATGCAAATACCACAACATTAAAAGCTATTTGAGATGAGAATCTTATTTCATCGCAAATAAATCTTTTTTTATTATTTGCGACGAGCCACTATTCTGTGGCAATTGTCCCATCACAAATACTACTTGTTTCTATAGTGACTTAACATGGACCTTCCATTGAGTTTCCTATACTCCTTCAGGTATTATGGTCAATCCCATCATATGGAATTATTATTCTTCCTTCCTAATAACCCTTGGTTTTAATAACCTTAATTGTAATATTGAAGAAACATTATTGAACTTTTTAAAAAACATTTCTTCTTCGGGTTTGAACTATTACCAACATTTACTATCTATACAATACATTAGAACCTAGAAATCATAAGCCCAGTTTATATATATTCCCAAGTCTTTTATCATTTTAGGAAAACATTCCTTGAATTTAATCATAATGTTGGAACATTTTCATAAATTAAAATATGATAAATTCCCTGACCAGAACAATCGATTTTTAGTGTCCCCTTAAAGCATGCTATAGAATTTAACAAATCATAAACTATGTGTATTAAAAACATCCAACTCATTTCATTTTAAATACTATTGTTTACATTCTCTTCTCAAGAGATAAATGAGATAAAAATACACATCTTAAGAAAATTTAGTCCAAGCTTGAAGCATCCAAGTTAACAATGTAGCCACTCCATTTCTCCATTACTTGAAGGCAACCTTCATGCTCTAATATTTAATTGTTGTCATCTTCAGACCCTTCTGTATTTTACATCTATTTTCAAAATATACAATTTATATAATATATCTATCAAAGTAATATAATTGAATTTTATAACCAATAAATCTTAAGGAAACCTTTAGTATCATCATGTCATAATCATATTCAATCACATTGAATATCATTTGTCATACCCAATCATATTGAGTGTATGAGAATAAAATTCCTTAAAATCATTGGTGTGCCCAATCATATTGAGTACATGAGTGGAGATTAATTTTTATTTGGTAAATTTTTATCCAATTCCATTGACACATTAAATGAATCACACTAATTCCATAAGCATATAGATTCATTTTTTGAACAATTTCAACATTTGGTTACTCAAGAAAGAATTGTTCTAACACATAGAATTTTTCTTAAATCACAAATCTTGCTTATGAACATTTCTATGGTTACTAGTCTTAGGGGAAGCTTACATTAAGCTTCTAATTATAAGGCCTAATCTTAATGTTTAGTTTGATGATGATGATTTTATTTATCTTCAACAAAATATTTTATCAGATGAGTATCATTTTTTATAACCATTTAATAAGGACTTTTAGTAAAATGGGATCCCACTAAAATGGTGACCCCTTTTTAAGAACATCATATCCATTAGCGGTCTATGATAGATATATCACTAAGAAGTGAGTCCAATATAACATTCATCTCACCACTTAACTATTTTGGAAGGGCCTCACCCAAATCATATCATATGTGATTCTTGGATAGTCGAGCAGATAACTCTTTTCCAATTTATCATTTGGATAAACTGTCACGAAACGAATCTGGTAGCCACTGATACTAGCACCAAATCCATCCAATGACAAGGCCCAGAGGGTGTTCCCTATCCCCATGGGCTGACACAAGTGTCCAGGTATCAATAAATTAGGTTTGAGAACGATTTACTCGAGTATGAAAGCCTAAAACATTAAAAACAATCAATAATATGAATCTAAAATTTTCATGCCAAACAAGTCTTAATAAAAACAGATCTGAATAAATGGATTTAAATAGATTACAAGAGGTCAAAACATAAATAAAAACTACAACAAAACATCCACAAGGACTTCACATGACAAGTGGCCATCACCCCCAACCCGTCTCCACAACACCGCACCATAGGAGGGGACTAACAACCCGAAACGCCTTCACCCGGGGATTTGCCTTTACCTAATTCAAACATAATCAAGTCTACTTACACCCATGGGGTGTAACTAGGTTTTGATCCTAATCCTAGCAGGGTACAACCCAAAGATTCCAAAGGGTATGCAATACAAGGTGAAAAAAAACAAGTAGTTTTGATATGTAAAGAAAAGTAGTGATAAATTCAATGAAATGCAACATTCAATTGAAAGAAACTTTCAAACTAAAACATTCAGAATGTTAACACATTTAAGTAAGACATGTTAGATACTGTAATTTATAGCCAAACACACCCTAAGACAAGGGTAAATACCACAAATTTAGTGAGCACCAATACCGAGAATACCCCTAGGCACTGGATAGTCTTGGGCCCTATGTACCTCGTACCTTGGTGTAAAGTATCCATGTCACAATCCTTTCTTGTGCACGAGCCACTAGTAGGGAACATAATGATAACCTAGTGGTCCCAAAACATCATCCACATAGTTTAGTTAGAGTTGTCGTTGTCCATTTTCTCAGTGAAATAGGGACAAAACTTATCCGGATCACTAGCCGTACTGGTACATATCCACCCACCTAGGTACCCGGGCTTCCCCCTTTGTTATGGAACAATTTCTGCAAGAAACACACATCCCATTTCTTATAAAAACACCACTAATGGTTACATACAAACAACAGAGTATCTATACACCCTTTATACCTCTCAAAACACACACAAAAACATTTTGGTTTTCAATGAAAAAACTTCCCAAAATCTCACACTATTTTGCACCCAAAACACATTTAAATCCCCACCTTGAAGACCATGTGCACACTTACAAGTCCCCAAAATAGAAATGGAAGCCCATAACCTTTCAATGAAACCAAATAATTAGTATTAGGGCATCCCCATATGATTTAAGAAGTGATATCGTTGTAAAACCTCTATTTTCACACAAACGCGGCACTTAAAGTTTATATGCTTCACAAACACCATTAAAAAAGATTTTTGTAGAAAAAACCAAAGGATATAAACATTAAAAACAGTATTTTAATCTCTAATACATTTCAGTAAAATCAACTAAGAAATTATATGGTATCACCAAATGAATCAATAGAATCTTTCTTTGAAACCCCCCCAATTTGACATAAAAATGGCACTAAAAATTAATTTTCTTTACAAACACCTATAAAACCAACTTTCACACCAATAATAAAATTAAATAAAAATGAAAATACCATAAACATATCAATCTAGTCACAAGTATTGCATACACAATGGAATCACCTACCAAATTTGTTAAAACCTTGAATCCTTTGTGTGAAAACTCAATCGCACCACCACCACTCCTCAAGGAGGTTAGATCAAGCCTAAAAACAGAAGATTGGATCAAGAAAACCCAAGGTTAAACACTAACCTTTGGTCATTTAGGAATTCACAAAAAATGGAAGAAACTTCAGGGAAAGGGGAAGAACTAAGAGGGAGAGACACTTACTTGAGGTTGCTAGAAGTTCCTCCACCAAACCCTCCTTCAAAATGGAGTTCAAATGAAGGTTTGAAGTGCTTGGGAGTCTTCCATGGCTGAAATGGTTGAATTGAGGAAGAAAGGGATGAGTCTGGATAAATCCAGAGAGGGTAAATGAGTCATTTAACATATTTTTATGACCTGGACATAGGCACATGGTTTGTGTGCACGGTTTGGAAAATCGTGCACCTAAACCGTGCACCTAAACCGTGCACCCTCCATTATCCCTTGAAAACATCTTCAAAAGCCACCAAAATTTGCTGGGGATTAGGGGTGATGTAGGAGGTAATGTTAAGATAAAAATATATGAAATATAAGTACCTTTATTTAAGATCATGGGTTTGACAATTCTCCCCGCCCTGAAAAATTTCTATCCCAAAAAGTCGACTAGAGGCTTGATCGGATAACAAGAATGGGTACTCATCCTCAACCCATGAATTCTGCTTCCAGGTATCATGAGTATCACTACCATGCTTCCAAAACACCCAGACCAACCGAATAGACTTCCCTAAAAGCACCTTCTCTTAGGAGTCTACTATTTGCACTGGCCACTCAAAAACTGACAAGTCGGGCCCTATCTCCAGTTCTTCCCAACTCAGCACATGGGACAGATTTGGGTTCAATTTCTTCAACTGGGAGACATGGAAGACATCATGGATGGATTCCAACTAAGAAGGTAAATCCAACCTGTACTCCACATTGCCAATACACTCAGGGATCTCAAAAGGTCAAACATACTACGACGTCATCTTCCCTTGCTTTCCTAATTGACAATGGCCTAGATGAGGGGACACTTTCAAGAATACCATGTCACCTAAAGAAAAATCTATGTCTTGATGCCTCTAGTCAGCATATGATTTATGGTGACTCAGATCTATCAATAAGCACTTCTTGATAAATTTGACCTTCTCAGAAGTTTCCTGCACAAGGCTCGACCCCAACAGTGATGTCTGACCAACCTCAGTCCAACATAGGGGGGGATCGACAAGGCCGACCATAGAGTGCATAAAAGGGGGCCATTCGAATCAAGGATTAGTAACTGTTATTATAAGAAAACTCAACCAATCCCAAATGACTATCCCAGGAACTTCCAATGTTCCAAACACATGCACGGAGCATGTCCTCCAAAATCAGATTCGTCCGCTCTGTTTGACCATCCTTTTGAGGACAGTATGTCGTGCTCATCTTAATATGAGACCCCAAGGCCTTATAAAGGCATCACAAAAGGAGATAAGTGAAACAATTATCTTTATCCAAGACAACTACTAATGGTACACCATGAAGCCTTAACACCTCCTGAAGATACAAACAACCCAACTCATCCACTTTAGCTGTATCTTTGATCGGAATGAAATGGGATGATTTGGTTCGATGATCAATCACCACCCAAAAGGAAGTCTTACCCCAAGGTGTATGAGGAAAGCCAAAAATGATTTCAATGGTGACCTCGTCCCACTTTCATGTAGGAATGGGTAATGGATGGAGCAAACCAGAGGGCCCCTGATGCTCTACTTTCACCTGATGGCATGTGTAGCATCTCAACAAAAAGTCCACTATGTATTGTCGCATAACTAGCCGCCCAAACAGTCATCACACATCATAATAAATCTTGGTGGAACCCAGATGGATAGCCCACTAAGACTGGTGGCTATCCTGCATCCCCACCTTTGGCAGAGATAACGACACTACTGAATGGCCTATGGAGTCCAAGATGACCTCGGGAGACGACGAACAATCAGAGGACATCTCCCTACCATGAAGAAATTGATCCGACCGCTGAAAAATATCACCACTAGGCCGTTCCTGCTGAATCGACTCCAGGAGAGAAGGATTCAACTGAAAGATCACCAAGAACGCACCTCCATTGTGCTCTCTGGTCTCTACCAGCATATGAGAAAAGAGTCCCATCAAATTCCACACATCACTGGACTACCCCAAATCCTACACTAGAACTCTTCCGCTCAAGGTGTTGCCACCACATTACCCTTATATGGGGTATAGACAATGTCAAAGTTGAACCCTTGCAAGTACTCGACCCAGCGATGCTGCCTCAAATTGAGGTCCCTCTGTAAGAAGATATAGGCCAAGCTTTTGTAATTAGAGTAGGCCACAAACTTCTCCCCAAAGAGATAGTGACGCCAAGTCTTCAAATCATACATCACAACTGATAACTCCAATTCATGGGTCGGGTAGTTCTTTTCGTGTGGTAGAAGTTGGCGAGAGCCATACGCCACTATGTGATCATCCTACAAAAGCACGCACCCAAGACCCATACCTGAAGCATCACAATAGACCACATACCCCTTCCTAGCCTTAGGATAAATCAACACGGGGGCAATAGTCAACAACTGCTTCATCTCCTCAAAGGATGCCTGACATTTTGGGGCCCATACATACTTCACCCCTTTCCAGATGAGCGCGGTCATCAGTGAAGCAAGCCGAGAGAAATCTCGAACGAATCACCTGTAATAATCAGTCGGGCCAAGGAAACTATAGATCTCAAACACATTCTATGGCTTCTCCCATGAAATAACTGCACTAATATTCTTGGGGTCCCCTAAAACCCCTACTTTGAGATCACATGCCCCAGAAATTTCACCTCCCCGATCCAAAAAGTGCACTTTGACAACTTTCCATTGAGTCGGTGATCCCGCAAAGTACCCAAGATGATCCTCAAGTGATGTTTGTGTTTCTATTCACCACCATAGTATACTATAATGTCATCCATGAACACCACAAATAAGTAATCAAGATACTGGTGGAACACCCTTTTCACGAGTTCTATAAAGGCTGCTAGAGCATTGGTCAATTCAAAGGGCATGAACAAATACTCAAAGTGGTTATACCTTCTTCGGAAGGTTGTCTTCGGGATATCTGCATCTTTCACCCTAAGTTGATGGTATCCCGAATACAAGTCTATTTTTGAAAACAAAATTTCCACCTTCAACTAATCGAACAAATCATCTATTTTGGGCAAAGGGTATTTGTTCTTAATTGTTACCTTATTCAGCTTCCGATAGTCAATGCACAACCAGAGGGATCCGTCATCCTTTTTCACGAACAACACAGGAGAGGCCCAAGGAGAGATGCTCGGGTGAATGAGTCATTTGTATTCCAAGTATTCTAGATATATATTTAATTCCCTCAACTTGGTAGGGGCCATGCGATATGAGGGAAGAGATATGAGATGTGTTCCTAGCGTAATTTCAATCGAGAACTCCACATTCCGCTCTAGGGGAAAACCTGAAAAAACATCCGAGAATACCTCCAGAAACTCATTCACTACATGAGGCTGTGCACCTTCAGGGAAATACCATCATCCTCTAGTGTGAGCTATGATAACCGGAAGATAGTACTTCCCAACTATGGGAGTGGAGGTCCCACATGACCTGACCGAGGATCCCATTCTCCACGAAAAATCTGACGACTCCCATCAGGTGTCGTGAAACTCACTCATCGCCTGTAGCAATATATGTGTGCCTAGAAGTGTACCATCCAATCCATTCCAAGTATCATGTCAAAAAGATCCATATCTAAGACCAAGAGTTCCCACTCCATCTCAATCCCTAACACAGAGAGCACACACGACGGGCACCTAAGACCCTGCTCCTTTTTCTTTCCCAACGACGTCACCAAATCCATCGCAAATGAAAACAACTCAGTTGGAAATTTCAGAGTGTCCACAAAAAGGGAATAAATGAATGAAAAAGAAGAAATTGTATAAAAAAGAGTAGCATCTATAGACGATGCGATCAAAATGGTACCTCAAACTATCGACGATCCCGCCTTTGATCCTACTGGTGCCTGATCCACTGCATGGAGATATCCAGTCTCTGCCTGAGGACGAACACTAGTCTATGGCTGTTCCCTAAACTATATTTTCCTAGAAGATGATCCAGAACTACCACCATTTCCACCAAATCGAGATCCCCCCATCCTCGACGGCTCTGACTGTGCTGACACTCCTCTTGAAGCCACTGACCCTGCCCCACTTGGAAGTTGGCGTGCCACCATGCAGAAGCACTGAAAATGCCCCATACCTCCACATTGGTAACAAGAATTTAGAGGAAGTGGGAATGATGGTCGGATGTTCCCCGGATTCCTACACTAGTGTCACATGACTGATCTCGTATCAGAAGCCGCAGATGAAAACTTTCTAGAAGAGTGGCCTGAACTACCACCTCCCTCCTTCACCTGTTCCTCCCACTTTCTTTAATTTTCTGAAGATATTCCACTTACCACTCCAGATACTGACCCATAGAAACCATCCCTACCTTTCTGGTCAATCTCCACCAGGCACTCCCAATCAACCTACTCAGCATAGGTCCTCATCTTAAAAAAGAACTCCTAGGAGTATATCTCTGGTCGCAAGCCTTTATCAAACCTTTGGGCCTTCACTTCCTCATTGGAGATAATTTCAGGAGCATACCAAACCAACTAAGTGAAATAGTTGTCGTAATCCATTACATAGAGATTCCTCTAAAAAAGATCCATGAACTCTCGGGACCAGGCATATGCCAAGACCTCAAGGAAGTATTGCTCATTGAAGACATACTTGAAGTCTCCCCAATGCATCTGCTCATTCTTCTCAGTTTGAAGTACCAATTTCCACCACATGTGGCTGCGACCCTCCAACAGAAAAGATGTTCACTTCACCCTGAGATCCTCGGTTGTATCCATGAATTCAAACATGCACTCGATCTTTTCGAACCATTCCTCTGCTTCCTGGGGTTCTATGGTGCCTCAGATGGTAGGAGGCTTATTTTTTAGGAACTCTTGGACCTTGTTGTAATGCCCCGACCCTAGTTACCCAGAGTCAGTGCATTATTTTAATACATTGGCATGAGTACAAGGAATCAAGTCCCGAAGGACCGATTAGTTTAGTAGTCTTGGAAAATAGATTACATACATTAACATTACATTACAATTTCAAACATAAAACAAAGAATAAATAGTTCTTTGAGAATGCCATTATTCACTTTAGCTTAACCTTGCATATCAATCATAATACAATTCTTGGATTATTGAGAAAATAAAACATAAGAAAGGGGTGAGCTCAGATGCCCAGTAAGGGTAAATAATTTAGCGGAAGCTATAAACTTTTTAGGCAAGATGTGTGATAAAAACAACAGCCTTTTTAAACATAAACTTGAACATAATATGGAAAAAATAAATCAAACATTTCCATGTAAACATGAACATGGATATTATACTAGTCGAATAATCAGATGTAATAACTAATTTCATAATGGGGGAATGTCTAACGCCGGACATCATTACCACATAGTCAAGGCCTTGTGCCAAGACTACAAATAAATTTTTTGTCAAGGCCTTGTTCCAAGACACTAGTTTTTATCATGAGACCTACCGATGCATCGAGAAGCTATAGCGGGCTCCACCCATCACTTACTAAGTCCACTGCATTCCTCATATGAAAAAGTTGAAACATAACATAAACATTCGTATTAAAACTAGCATATGAAATGTCAATACATTAACCATAAACCATGAATGGTATAAATATACAAATCCACAGTCAAACATATCATAACTCATTCAATGCAATATGGAAGATTGTATTATAATAAATCAACCTCAATCAAAAATAATATCCAGTAAAGGATGCTGACATAGTTGAAAACGATGAGTAAAATTTTTTGAGAGAAATATCCTTTTTGTAAAATCATTTAAAAGTCACAAATTTATAAAGTAATTTAAAAGAGATTTTTGAATCAAAGTGTCCCATACCACTTTGAAGCTTTTGAAAATAATTATCATTTCAAAACATTCATGCCCATATAAATAAATCCTTAAAATCATTTTGAAAACATGGACATTAATTAAAGAGATTTAGAAAGATAAATCTTTAAAACATTTAAAATTCTGATCTTGATAAAGATTACCTGTCAAAAATCCTTATAATATTAATTTTTAAATCATTTTTATGAAAAACAGACATGGATGATAAAAATGTCCCAATAAATACTTACACATAAACAATCTCGGATAATAATGAGATTGAGGAATTAACCCTTACCTTGCCATTTCCTTTAGTCGAGGGTACGTTTAACCTCCTATATGAAGATCGTAGTATGTTATTAAATTATACCAGAACCATATTAATATTTATGATTTCATACATGTTTCATTTATGACTTTATACTACCCATTTAATAATAATTTCCATGTTAAATTAACATTTCGGGTAATAATCGCTTTCTTTATCGTACGCGTTTTAACTTGTTACTCTTGATTGTATCACTTAGATAAAGATTTAAATACTTCCAGAATATAAAACATGATTTATATATCATGTATATCTAGAATATAAATATGTATAATAGACATAAATATGAAATGGAAAACACAGTTTATGGAGACGGTAGTCCGTACGTACGCATAAACGTTGTTTCCGTTTTCATATCGTATTGAACAGAACTAAGTGAGTAAGATATATGTAAGTAAAGATATATATATATATATATATAAATATATATATCTCTAGTAGCATTATTATGTCATATATTACATACTTATTAGTAATATATATTTTTATAATTGTCGATGAATGATGAACATGGAAATGAATCACATCGTGTCGTGGAGACGGTAATCCGTACGTACGCACGAGCGAAAATATCATTTCCATAAAGGTGTGGAATTGGATGGTATATTAATTTTACAGAGACATTTTCATGTTATTTTCATTATTTATATACATATTACTCATCATTATATCCATTCAAATAAAATAGTGTTGAATAACAAATTACACCACGACGTGAAGACAGTAAGCCGTACGTTCGCACGCATGGTGACATTATCATTCATAAGATGGATAGAATAATGAATATAGTTGTGCCATATTTATAATAACATCATAGTATATATAAGATACTGGAATTATTATTTTATAATGGAAACAACAAAGAAAGAGTAAGTGGAAGAATAAGAGAACTTGAAAGAGGGTGGTGAAATCATTACCTCTTCTTTGGGTTCTTCCTTTTGATTTGATCAAAAGGGATTCTTAGGTTGGCTTTCTAACCAAAGAAAGGCCTCTAGGATGAAGGTAGGATAGTTGGGAAGATATTTGGGCAAAGGTTGGCCAAACCAAATGGCTTTGGAGGTGTGAATATGAGAGAAGGGGAAACACCCTTTTATAAGAGGGGTGAGGGGCACCTTAGGAAAAACTTAAAATATTATTTTATAATAAATTCATTTTCGGTTTCTAATGCCTCCAAAATGAATTATTTAAAATCTAAGGTGGGGATGAGTCGAAAACAACTCAACCAATATGTTTTAGACAGGTTTAGGTTACCATATTAACCTTAACTTTTAGATTTAACTCTTAGTTAAATAGTTTGACATTTACCATGTCTCTTTGTATTTTTATATTATATGGTTAATAAACTTACTATAAAATGCCAATCGAACCCCAATTGGTTAATTAATGTCATATATATTATTATATAAGTGTTTTGGCTGAACCTTATATTTTTAGGACTATTATATCAATTAATAATATAATATTTGTTTTGAAAACTATTTTATGTCAATTTTGACACTCTTTGGTATTTTTTTTGATAAAATAATAACAGCATGATTACTTAAAAAAAATACATTTAATCAATTCTAACATGTCATATTCACCTAGAAAATTCGTGGATGTCATAAAAACTTTGAAATTATATCTATTTTAATATTTATAATACAATTTATTTGATTCTTTCATTAATAAGGTAATTACTACATCATCATTATGTCATTAATAAATTTAATTATTTAATCTCTAAAAATTATAAATAAAATACCATTTTGTAGGAAATCTTTTTATATTTCTAATTAATATTTATAGTCGAATTTATCTTATGTATACCCCTATATTAAAAATGGTTTAGTTATTAAACTTTGATTTTAACTCTTCTAACTCTTCTTTAAATAAAATAATAATAAATGTCTTAATCTAATCCAAGTGGACTTAAAGGGTCATATTTTATTCCTAAGGTTTTTTTGGTCGAATTACACTTATCCAATAGAATTAGTACACATGTTAGGGTAATAATAATATCATTTTTACCCTTAATTACCCTATTTACTTTTAACCGTGGTAAATAAAAGTAAAAAGTTACTATTCACCAAAAATTATTTTTATCTTATTGAACCACATTTTACTCTTTGATATTAACCATGTCTCTCAGATTTTTGAAATTCAACTCACAGAAGTGGTAAAATTAAGTTTTATGTAAATTTGCAAATGCTCCTAGGAGGTGGTTAAAAGACGGTAAAAAGTTCGATAAATTTTTTATATATCTAAAATTATTATAAACAAACTCCAATGAATTATATTGAATTTATATAGGTATTATGTATCTATTTTGACCTAAAATAAATTTAAATAAAATAAATAATTATTTAAATAAAAAGTTGGTTTTAAACAATAACTCAGTGTTTTCACTATTCATCAAAAATTGAAAGTTTTCAGAAAAATACCAAAAATTCACCCTAAGATAATTCTGATATTCTGAATTCAAAAATGAATTCTATTTTACCAATTTCAAAACATAGATGTTTCATTAATTAATTTAAAATTAATTCTCGTTGTCAAAACTAAGAAGCGTATTTTTAAGAAATAATAACTATCAAAAGATTGATACTTGTTTATGTCCAATTTCAAAGTGAAATTACTTACAATGACCATCATTGGATTAAATGGTAAAAATATAATCTATTTATACTTCCAAACCATTAAAATGTATAATTTAACACTATAAATTATTTTGATTAAAAATGTTTTTTTTCAGTTAAAATATAGTGTTTCACTATTCACCCAAATATGAAAGTTAACAGAAAATCACCAAAAATTTATTGAAACTAAATTCTTATTTCCTGATTCTAAAGAAGAAGTTTATTTTGTCAAACTGAATATATAAAAGTTTCAAATATTGGATTTAAAAATGGTTCTCCTTTAAAAGGCGGTAAAAGTATATTTTTTGAAAAATACTTATTTTATCTGAAAAAAATGAATTAGTTCTTACATTATGTCTAAAAAACTCATAATATGGATTCTAAAATTATAAGGATTATATATAGTTCAAAATTCAGTTAATACTATTCATAACCGCTTTTGAATGACTAGTTTGGTAAGTCATGGTGCGCTTGAACTCGGTGTTGCGTGTAGTGCAAGTTATTGAATTACTTTGAAGAAATAACGTACTATGAAATCTTGGGGTGTTACATTCTTCCATACTTCAATAAATTGCGTCCTTACAATTTGAAATTGTTCTTTGAAAATAAAAGGTTGAAAATAGAAAATACCTTTGTGGGAAAACCCACATCAGAAATCGGGTTAATAAAATTTAGTCTTAATAAGAGGAAAAAAATTATATTTATATATATATATATATTTGACAAGTAGGGTTTCATCCTTCAAGTAATTCCTACCACAAACTCATCTTTCACTCCAAAAGATTTCAAAAAAAATTCTATATATCCTAATCATATAGGGTTCCAAAAATAATAAATTTATAATTCATTTATCAGACTATTTAAAAAAAGATAAATTATACAAACTAGTACATCACATAGTCCAGTCGTAGGTGGTGCACCCTTGTCGCTCTTTGGTTGTGGGTTCAAGTCTCGCGGCCTTACCGGACGCGACTAGTAATCACCCAACCTCTGAGTTTTCCTTTTTATAACAATCCAAAAATAACCTTAACAATAGAATCCAATTTCAATCTTAATCCATTCCAACCTTTAGAATTATCCAAAATACGTATATCCAAACTCTTTGTCCAAAATTTATAAGGAAGTTATACACAATAAAGATCTTTTTTTCCAGGTAATAACATGTGAACGCCTTTATCATGTATTCTTTTAAAACACCTCAACATCTTGAATTACCATAAAACCTTATTGATTATATTCATGCTCCCTTATTCCTTATAGAATATTGGATATACTCCTTCTATCCAAAAAATGTCATAAACTCCAATAATGATGGAATATACAAATCATTAATCAGTTTCAAGGAAGTCAAGAATATCCAATATAATTTATCCAAATAAAACATCTCTTATTCCAAAATCACTACCTCATTATCAGGACCATATTAAGGATTACATTTCCTTCAACCATGTATTTTCCAAAAAGTTTAGCTTACTATTAAGTCACTTTTCTTAGAACCATAAAATCTCAAATCCTCAATAAAATAGTATTGCAGTACATTCCTTATTTATCTCCACAATTCATATAACCAGTATATTGTTGATACAACACTCAAATGAAATAATTCTATATTAACAACATAAGAACACTAGTCATTCCTCTTCACATGAGGTTGTATCATAACTTGGTTATTATCCAATAGCATCATTTAAGGTATACTCTGATGACTGAGGCATTGATTCTCATAGTGTCTTAATGCCTTGCAGATGAAGCATTGTACATTTGAATTTTTTTTTCTTACCCTTGCAATCATGTACTTGGTGTCCTTTTCTCCACACTTATAACAAACTCCTATTCCCATCAAGCATTTACCATAGTGATTTATTCCACAATTATCACATACGGGAAAATCGTTCTTTTCCCTCTTCCCTTTATCCATCTTTCTCTCTTCCATCCTTTTCTTCCATTGCTTCCATTCAAAGACATAGGACTCAGAAAATTCTTTACTTGTCTTATTAACACATGATATTATTTCTTCATATGTTGAGAATACATGGGAGACTATTTCCCTTCTAAATATTGGCTTAATACTATGAAATATATGATCCTTCTTACTCTTTGGATCATACGTATTGTTGGAGTTCACATTCCTTCTCTTGGGCTCCATTTCTATACAATGACATACACTAGGTCAGTTTATGAATCGCAATTCATAATTCTAAACATGTAAAATACCTAACGTAAATTGAACAGTTTATGGATATAATCAATAATCACAAAAATGTTTTCTTTGAGGAGGTATATAGTCATAAACCCTTTATAGTAGTTTGTAAAGAAAACGAGAATTATCCTAAGCATATCCACCAGGAGTGTCGTAACCAAGAGTCCAGCAACGCCCGTTGCCGTGCACCAGTTCCCGTTCGAGTCTAGATCAAAGAAGTTTTTTTTTCAGGTTTTACCACTAGGTACATCTATGCCAGAGCCGCCTCTACCAGCTCGTATCCAGACAGGGATGTATTTTCTTGGAAAACTCACAAAATCTTTACATTACCAAAATTTTAGGAAGTTCTTCTATACTAATTTTCAAAGTCTATCTTACGGTAATGTGATTTAATCAAAGTTTATCTAAATCTAGTTTCCATGGTTGTTGCTAAAATTCCTCTGATACCAACTGTAACACCCCGACCCCAGTTACCCAGAGTCGGTGCATTATTTTAATACATTGGCATGATTACAAGGAATCAAGTCCAGAAGGACCGATCAGTTTAGCAGTCTTGGAAAATAGATTACATACATTAACATTACATTACAATTTCAAACATAAAACACAACATAAATAGTTCTTTGAGAACGCCATTAATCCCTTTAGCTTAACCCTACATATCAATCATAATACACTTCTTGGAATCCTGGGAAATTAAAACATAAGGGGTGAGCTCAGATGCCCAGTAAGGGAAAATAATTTAGCAGAAGCTATAATATTTTTAGGCAAGATGTGTGATAAAAACAACAACCTTTTTAAACATAAACATGAAAATAATATGGAAAAAATAAATCAAACATTACCATGTAAACATGCACATGGATATTCTACTAGTCGAATAATCACATGTAATAACTAATTTCATAATGAGGGAATTCCTAACACCGGACATCATTACCACATAATCAATGCCATGTGCCAAGACTACAAATAAAATTTTTGTCAAGGCCTTATTCCAAGACACTAGTTTGTCTCATGAGACCTATCGATGCATCAAGGAGCTATAACGGGCTCCACCCGTCACTTACTAAGTCCACTGCATTCCTCATATGAAAAAGTTGAAACATAACATAAACATTCGTATTAAAACTAGCATAATAAATGTCAATACATTAATCATAAACCCTGAATGGTATAAAAATATAAATCCACAGTCAAACATATCATAACTCATTCAATACAATATGGAAGATTGTATTATAATAAATCAACCTCAATCAGAAATAATATCCAGTAAAGGATGCTGACATAGTTGAAAACGATGAGTAAAACTTTTTGAGAGAAATATCATTTTGTAAAATAATTTAAAAGTCACACATTTAGAAAGGAAGTAATTTAAAAGAGATTTTTGAATCAAATTTTTCCATACCACTTTGAAACTTTTGAAAATAATTATCATTTCAAAACATTCATGTCCATATAAATAAATCCTTAAAATCATTTTGAAAACATGGACATTAATTAAAAATATTTAGAAAGATAAATCTTTAAAACATTTAAAATTATGATCTTGATAAATATTAACTTTCAAAAATCCTTAAAATATTCATTTTGAAATCATTTTTATGAAAAATGGACATGGATGATAAAAATTTTCAAATAAATACTTACACATAAACAATCTCGGATAATAATGAGATTGAGGAATTAACCCTTACCTTGCACTTTCCTTTAGTTGAGGGTACATTTAACCTACTGTATGAAGATCGTAGTATGTTATTAAATTATACCAGAACCATATTAATATTTATGATATCATACATGATTCATTTATGACTTTATACTACCCATTTAATAATAATTTCCATGTTAAATTAACATTTCAGGTAACAATCACTTTCTTTATCGTATGCGTTTTAACTTGTTACTCTTGATTGTATCACTTAGATCAAGATTTAAATACTTCCAAAATATAAAACATGATTTATATATCATATATATTTAGAATATAAATATGTATAATAGACATAAATATGAAATGGAAAACACCATTTATGGAGACGGTAGTCCATACGTACGCATAAATGTTGTTTCCGTTTTCATATCGTATTGAACGGAACTAAGTGAGTAAGATATATGTAAGTATATATATATATACATATCCATTAGCATTATTATGTCATATATTACATACTTATTACTAATATATATTTTTATAATCGTCTATGAATGGTGAACATGGAAATGAATCTCATCACGTCGTGGAGACGGTAATCCGTACGTGCGCACGAGCGACAATATCATTTCCATAACGGTGTGGAATTGGATGGTATATTAATTTTACAGAGACATTTGCATGTTATTTTAATTATTTATATACATATTACTCATCATTATTTCCATTCAAATAACATAGTGTTGAATAACAAATTACACCACAGTGTGGAGACGACAAGTCGTGCGTACGCACGCATGGTGACATTATAATTCATAAGATGGATAAAATAATGAATATTGTTGTGCCATATTTATAATAACTTCATAGTATATAGAAGATACTAGATTTATTATTTTATAATGGAAACAAAAAAGATAGAGTAAGTGGAAGAATAAGAGAACTTGAAAGAGGGTGGTGAAATCATTACCTCTTCTTCAGGTTCTTCGTTTTGATTTGATCAAAAGAGATTCTTAGGTTGGCTTTCTAACCGAAGGAAGGCCTATAGGATTAAGTTAGGATAATTGGGAGGATATTTGGGTAGAGGTTGGCCGAGCCAAATAGCTTTGGAGGTATGAATTTGAGAGAAGGGGAAGTGCCCTTTTATAAGAGCGGTGATAGGCACCTTAGGAAAAACATAAAATATTATTTTATAATAAATTCATTTTCGGTTTCTAATGGCTCCCAAATGAATTATTTAAAATATAAGGCGGGGATGAGTTGAAAAAAACGCAAAAAATAGGTTTTAGAGAGGTTTAGGATACCATATTAACCTTAACATTTAGATTTAACTCTTTGTTAAATAGTTTGACATTTACGAGGTCTCTTTGTATTTTTATATTATATGGTTAATAAACTTACTATAAAATGACAATAGAACACCAATTGTTTCATTAATGTCATATATATTATTATATAAGTATTTTGGCCAAACATTATATTTTTAGGACTGTTATATCAATTAATAATATAATATTTTTAAAAAATATTTTATGTCAATTTTGACACTCTTTGGTATTTGTTTTTTTGATAAAATAATAACAGCATGATTACTTCAAAAAAATATTGAATCAATCCTAACATATCATATTCACCTAGAAAATTCATGGTTGTCATAAAAACTTTGAAATTATATTTATTTTAATATTTATAATACCATTTATTTGATTCTTTCATTAATAAGGTAATTACTGCATCATCATTGTGTCATTAATAAATTTAATTATTTAATCTCTAAAAATTATAAATAAAATACCATTATGTAGGAAATCTTTTTATATTTCTAATGAATATTTATAGTTGAATTTATCTTATGTATAACCCTATATTAAAAATGGTTTAGTTATTAAACTTTGATTTTAACTCTTTTAATTATTCTTTAAATAAAATAATAATAAATGTCTTAATCTAATCCAAGTGGACCTAAAGGGTCATATTTTATTCCTAAGATTGTTTTTTGTTGAATTACACTTATCCAATAGAATTAGGACATGTGCTAGGGTAATAATGATATCATTTTTACCCTTAATTACCCTATTTACTTTTAACCGTGGTAAATAAAAGTAAAAAGTTACTATTCACTAAAAAATATTTTTATCTTATTGAAACAAATTTTAATATTTGATATTAACCATGTCTCTCAGATTTTTGAAATTCAACTCACAGAAGCGGTAAAATTAAGTTTTATGTAAATTTGCAAATGCTCCTAGGAGGTGGGTAAAAGACGGTAAATAGTTCGATAAAATTTTTATTTATCTAAAATTATTATAAACTGACTCCAATGAATTAAATTGAATTTATATAGGTATTATGTATCTATTTTGACCTAAAATAAATTTAAATAAAATAAATATTTATTTAAATAAAAAGTCGGTTTTAAACAATAACTGAGTGTTTTTCACTATTCATCAAAAAATGAAAGTTTTCAGAAAAATACCAAAAATTCACCCTAAGCTAATTTTGATATTCCGAATTCAAAAATTAATTCTATTTTACCAATTTAAAAAAATATATGTTGCATTAATTAATTTAAAATCAATTCTTGTTGTCAAAACTAAGAAGCGTATTTTTAAGAAATAATAACTATCAAAAGTTTGACACTTGTTTATGTCCAATTTCAAAGTGAAATTACTTACAATGACCATAATTGGATTAAATGGTAAAAATATAATCTATTTATACTTCCAAACCATTAAAATGTATAATTTAACACTATAAATTATTTTGATTAATTTTTTTTTTCAGTTAACATATAGTATTTTTCACTATTCACCCAAATATGAAAGTTAACAGAAAATCACCAAAAAATTATTGAAACTAAATTCTTATGTCCCGATTCTAAATAAGAAGTTTATTTTGTCAAATTGAATATATAAAAGTTTCAAATATTATATTTAAAAAGGGTTCACCATTAAAAGGCAGTAAAAGTATATTTTTGGAAAAACACTTCTTTTATCTGAAAAAAATGAATTAGTTCTTACATTATGTCTAAGAAACTCATAATATGGATTCTAAAATTATAAGGATTATATAGAGTTCAAAATTCAGTTAATACTATTCATAACCGCTTTTGAACGACTAGTTTGGTAAGTCGTTGTGCGCTTGAACTCAGTGTTGCATGTAGTGCAAGTTATTGAATTACTTTGAAGAAATAACGTACTATGAAATCTTGGGGTGTTACACTTTTCCTCCCTAGGACCGGTCTCATCCTCTCTAAAAAGAGCTAGAATAGGTGCAAGTCTCTGTCCTAGAGCATTGAAAGCTGGGACTACAGCCTCAACTAGCCTCTGATCAATTGGTGTGGGAGAAATCTCTCCGGCTTCCTCCTATGGGCGCATGGGAGGTTTCCGGCGAGAAATGTGGCTATAAAATGTAACAGTCACAAAAGAAATAGTAAATAAAAAAATTCTGAAAATTTTAATCAAATAAATCAAATATAAATAATCTAAACACATTACAGTAATAAAATAAACTACTCCACCCCCACCCTATGTCCACGTGTGGTATGCATCCCACACGTCTCACCAGGAAGTGAAGTAAATCAAACAATTCCAACGTCCCCTGGTGACTCAAGGTCCTCCATGAGAGGTGTGGTCCAGGCACCCTACTCATGACCAAATCCCAAATCCCCTACAGTCCTAGTTCCTTTCTATCCCGATTCATCCCAAAATAGTAATATAACCCAAATACATTGGCCTCCTATTATACAATTTTGTCATGAACCAAATCAGATAGCCACTAATACCAACACCAAATCCAGCCCATGACAAGGCCTGAAGGGAATTCCCTATCTACAAGGTCTGTCCCAAGTTCCCAGGTATCAATATATTACGTTTGGGAATGATTTACCTAAGTATGAAATCATAAAACATTGAAAATAGTAAATAATAAGAATCTCAAATTTTTATGCCAAACAAGTCGTAAAAAAACCATATCTAAATACATGGTTTTAGATAGAGTACCAAAGGTCCAAAAATAAATAAAAATAAAAGCAAAACATCCACAAGGACTCCACACGATAAGGGGTCATCACCCTCGAGCTGTCTCCACATCACCACACCATAGGAGGGGACTTACAACCGGAACCGCCTTCACCCGGGGATTTGCCTTTAATCAAGTCAAACATAATCAAGTATAATTATAACCAAGGGGTGTAAGTAGGGTGTGATCCTATGCCCAGTAGAGTACCACCCAAATATTCCAAAGGGTATCCAATATAATGTTAAAAAAAGAAGTAGTTTTGATATGTAATGAAAAGCAGTGATAGATTCCAAGAAATGCAACTTTCAATTGAAAACAGTTTTTAAACTAAAACATTCAGAATGCTAACAATTTTAAATAATACATATTATCTACTATAATGTATATCCAAACACACCCTACGACAAGGGTATATACCACAAATGTAATGAGCACCAAAACTTGGAACACCCATAGGAACTTGATAGTCTCGGGACCTATGTACCTCGTACCTCGGTGTAAAGTATCCTTGTCACGATCCTTTCCCGTGCATGATCCACTAGTAGGGAACATAACCATAAACTAGTGGTCCCCAGACATCATCTACATTGTTTATTTATAATTGTTTTTTTCCATTTTCTTAGTGAAATAGGGACAAACCCCATCTGGATCACTAGTTGTACTAGTACATATCTGCCCACCTTGGTACTCGGGCTTCCCCCTTTGTGCTCAAAGAATATCAGAAATAAAAACACATCCCTTTGAACATAAAAACACCAATACTGGTCATATACAATCAATAAAATATATATACACCCTTATACCACTCAAAACACACAACAAAACATTTTTATTTTCAATGAAACAACTTCTCAAAATCTCACATTGTTTTGCAACCAAAACTCTTGGAAATCCCCACTTTTCACCCCATGTGCACACTTACAAGTCACAAAAACATAAATGGAAACCAGAAACCTTTCAATGAGAACAAAAAATTAGTTTTAGGGCATCCCTATATGATTTAAGAAGTGATATTGTAGTAAAACCTCCATTTTCACACAAACGTGGCACTTAAAGTTCATATGCCTCACAAACACCATTAAAACAGATTTTCACAGCAACAACCAAATGATATAAAAATTAAACAAAAAATCTGAATCCCTAATACATTTCAATAAAATAAACTAAGCAATTATAGGGTATCCCCTAATAAATTAATACAATATTTCTTTGAAAAAAATCCCAATTTCACATAAAAATGGAACTAAAAATTTATTTGATTTACACACACCTCTAAAACCAATTTTCACACCAATAATAAAATGAAATAAACATGAAAATACCATAAACACTGCAATATTTTCACAATAATTTCTTACACAATGGAATCAGCTAACAATTTTTTTAAAAACTTGAATCCTTTGTGAGAAAAATCGATCGCACCACCGCCGCACCTCAAAGAGGGTATATCAAGCCTAAAAACATAAGATTGGACTAAAAAAATACAAGGTTAAACTCTAGGTTCCAAACCCTATCCTATGGTCATTTAGTAATTCATGAAAAATGGAAGAAACTTCTTGGAAAGGGGAGGAACTAAGAGGGAGAGACACTTACTTGAGGTTGATTGAAGTTCCTCCACCAAAACCCCCTTCAAAATAGAGTTCAAATGAAGGTTTGAAGTGTTTGGGAGGCTTCTATGGCTGAAATCGTCAAATGGAGGAAGAAAGGGCTGAATTTGGATAAATCTCAGGAGGTCAAAAGAGTCATTTATCATTTTTTATGACTTGTACATAGGTGTATGGTTTCTGTGAACGGTTTGGAAAACCGTGCACCTAAACTGTGCAGCCTCCATTCTCTCCTCAAAACATCTTCAAAAGCCAACAAAATTTTCTGAGGCTTAGGAGGAACTTAGGGGGAATGGTAGGATAAAAATATATGAAATATAAGTACCTTTAATTAAGAACTTTTGTCTTACATAAACTCAACTCTATTCCTTCGGTATCCTAACTATGGTGGATTTGGAGCTGATGTAACCCAGGGAAAACTCCAAAAACAAGATAACACTAGATAATACAAGGGTACCCAGCTATGGCATGAAAATACCAAATATGAAAATCTATAGTAAGTTATTACTTTATTACCTTGCACAAGATAATCAAGGGGACCTCGAAAATGGCACAAAATTATAGAGTTGTATGATCATTGTTTTGGAGCTTAGGACATTCATTTGCATAATTCCCTTTTTATCTATAATTGTAGTATTAAACATTGAAACCCTCTTTCTTCTCCTTGCAATCATGAGCTTGGTGGCCTTTTTCACCACACTTGCAACTGACTCCCATTCCCTTCAGGAAAGTACCCGGGTGTTTCTTCTCATATTTACCACAGGATGGATATTCAACTTTTCCCTTCTTCCCCTTATTTCCATTTCCAGAGTGTTCCACAAATCTCTTCTTCTCTTGCTTTGCTTTAAAGTCATAATACTTAGAGAATTATTTTTCTATCTTGATAGCACATGAGACAATATATTCGTATGATAAGATGGATTATGAGACTAATGCTCTCCAGAGAAATGGTTTTAACCCATTAAAGATTCGATCAATCATACTCCTTGGGTTAAGTATATAATCTGCTGCATGCCTTGCTAACCTTGTAAAGTTAACCTCATACTTTGCGACATTCTCATCCCACTTTTACCTCAGACTCAGAAATTTTCTTTCCATATCCGCTCGATGGTCATGAGGAAAGTATTTTTCTAAGAAAATCTCTTTATACTCCCTCCATTCCATGTTCGATACTTCTTCATCTTCCTTTGTATTTTGGATTAATTACCACCATTGATCTGCATCTCCTGTGAGGTGATAAATTGCCATGACTACTTTTTCGCTTTCGCTACTCCCCAAAGCATGAAATATTTTCTCTAAGGAATTTATCCATTGCTCAGCTACTAATGGATTTTTACTCCCATTGAATGTTGGTGGTTGTTGCCTCATGAAGCGGTCTAACATTGATCCTCCACGTTTCGGATCAGGGTGCTCCATATGGGTAAGATAATTATTCATAACATGAGTGAGTTGTCCCAGTATGGTGATAATCTGACCAGCACCAGTTGCATCACCAACTCCACTATAATTATCTTGAGTAGGATGGGAATCCCTTCGTGGATTACGTGCGTTGGTACGGTTTCCATTCCTTCCACTAGGCACCATTTTTAAATAATGGCATACACTATATTAGTTTATGAATTGCAATACATATTTCCAAATTTGTAAAACACTTAACATAAATTGAACAGTTTATGGATATAATCCATAATCATAAAAAATTTTTGTTTGAGGAAGTATATACTCATAAAACCTTCATAATGGTTTGTAAAGAGAATGAGAATTATCCTAAGTATATCCCCTGGGAGTGTCATAACCAAGAGTGCGGCAAGACCCATTATCGTGCACCAGTTCCCATTCGAGTCTAGCTCAAAGCAGTGTTTTCAGGTTTTACCCCTAGGCACATCCGTGCCAGAGCCACCTCTACCTGCTCGTATCTAGACAAGGATGTATTGTTGGAAAACTCACAAAATCCCTACAATACCAAAATTATTGGAAGTTCTTCTATACTAATCCTCAAAGTCTATCTTCGGGTAATGTTCTCTAATCAGAGTTTTTATAAATCTAGTTTACAAGGTTTGTACTAAACTTCTCTGATACCAACTATAATGCCCCGACCCCAGTTACCTAGAGTTAGTGCATTATTACATAACATTGACATGATACAAGGAATCAGGTCCTGAAAGACCGATTAATTTAGTAGCCTTGGAAGTACAAGATACATTCATAAGTTTTACATTACATCATGAAATAAAAACATCAATAAAATTTTTTCCCCTTTGAACACACTTATATCCTTAGCCTATCCCTGCAGGTCAACTGTTAAATACTTATTCACCTCCTAGGAAAAATAAAATATAGAAAGGGGTGAGGTCAAATGCTCAGTAAGTATAACAATATAGCGGAAACTTTCATAAATAAACATAAACATTTATGGCAATGTATATGACTAAAAAATCCTTTTAAACTTAAACTTCAACATAATATGAAAAAGATAAAATCAAATAATTCTATTTAATTATTCACATAGATATTCTACTATTCGAATAATCACATACAATTTCAATATCCAATTTCATAATGATGGAATGCATAATGCCAGACTTCATAACCACATAGTCAAGGCCTTATGCCCAGACTACAAATAAGATTTTGCCAAGACCTTGTGCCAAGACACTAGTTTGTCTCATGAGACCTACTGATGCATCGAGGAGCTAGTGTGGGCTCTACCCATCACTTACAAAGTCCAATTCATTTCTCATATGAAAAGGTTTAAACATAACATAAACATTTTTATTAAAACAAGAATACAAAATGTCAATAGTTTATCCATAAACCATGAATGGTATAAAAATAACACATCTATAGTCAAATATATCACAAAACCTTCAATACAATATGGAAGATTTGTATCATAATAAATCAACTTCAAACTGGTTTAAAATTCATCAATGAATGTTGACATAGATGAAATGAAAATATTTTTAGAGAAATATATCTTTCTATTTTGAAATCATTTAGAAGTCATGTAATTATAAAAGAAAATATTTATTTTGAAAATATTCTTATAAGCTTGTAAGGGAAGCTTCGATGATGTTATAACGGCGAAAAATAGCCGCACCTATCATATAAGTTAAAAAAAGACATTCTTACCTTAATTTTATCGAATAAAGTAACTTGTTTGGAAAATGACAAAAAGATTCCTTTCAAAACATATAAGATCAAATAAGGGTATAAATGACTTTAACCCATTGTATAGTAAATAGTAAAAATGTTTTGAAATACATTTTTAAGAAAACACAGATGTGGATGATAAATAAGTCCCAGTAGATACTTACGTAAAAACAACCTCATATAATAAAGAGATTGTGAAATTAACCCTTACCTTGTAATTTTCCTTAGTCGATGGTATGTTAACCTCATATATAATAGATAAAAAATTGTTATTAAATTATAAAAGAATCATATACATAAATATGATATCATATATGATCTTCTATTATTACTTTGTTAATAATATTTTAGAATTATCGTCGTTTTGGGTGTTAACTGATTCATTTTCCTTTATATGTTTTGTTAAGTAAGCTGTGTTTTTTATGGATAGGATGTATTTAATTCATATCCAGAATGATATTAAGTTCTTAAAAATTATTTTTAATCATCAAATGGAAATTATTATTGAATGATTACGATGGGGAATGAATCTCATCGTGTTCGTGGAGACGGTAATCCGTACATATGCATGAGCGACAATATCATTCAATTGAAGGTGAAATCATATATAGTTGAATGTTATATCATATATATGGATTCATTAACATTTTATATTTATTATTTACATCAATTATACATCATTATTATACTCATCCAAATAATGAAGTGTTTGAATAACAAACTACACCACGACGTGGAGACGGTAAGCCTTACGTACGCACGTATGTGACTTTGTCATTCATATGATGGATAAAATAATTAATATGGTTGTACCATTTTTACAATAAAATCAAAGTATATAGAAGATACTGGAGTTATTATTTTATAATGGAAACAACAAAGAAAGAGGAAGTGGAAGAAGAAAAAAACTGAAAGAGGTGATGAAATATTTACCTCTTCTTCAGGTTCTTCCTTTTGATTTGATCAAAAGGGATCCTTAGGTTGGTTTTATGACCAATGGAAGGCCTCTAGGATAAATAGAGGAAATTTGGGAAGATATTTGGACAGGTTTAGGACGAGACAAAAAGCTTTGGAGGTGTGAAATTAAGATATGGGGAAGTGCTCTTTTATAAGAGAGGTGATGGTCACTTTTGGAAAATCTTGAAATATTATTTTATAATAAAATCATTTTCAGTTTCTAATGGCTCCAAAATGATATATTTAGAGGATAAGGTGGGTATGGGTCTAAAACCTCTCAAAAATTAGGTTTTAGATAGGTTTAGGTCTCCATATTAACCTTATCTTTTAGATTTAACTCTTAGTTAAATAGTTTTTCATTTACCATGTCTCTTTGTATTTTTATATTATATGGTTAATAAACTTACTATAAACTTACAAGAGAACCCCAAGTGGTTAATTATTAACATATATAACTTTATCTAAGTACTTTGGCCGAACCGTATATTTTTAAGAATATTATATCCATTAATAATATAGTATTTGTTTTAAAAACTCAATTATGTCAATTTTGACACTATTTAGTATTTTATTTTTGTGAAAATCATAACAACATGATTAATTTGAAAAAAAGTTATTTAATCAACCATAAAATGTCATATTAACCTATAAAATTAGTGTAATTCATCAAAAGTCTCAAATTACATTTATTTGGATATTTATAATATCAATTATTTTAATCTTTCTTTAATAAGGTAATTACTGCATCATCATTATGTCATAAATAAATTAAATTATTTAATGTATAAAAATTATAAATAAAATACCATTATGTAGGAAATATTTTTAGATTTATAATGTATATTTATAGTCTAATTTATATAGTGTTTAACCCTATATTAAAAATGGTTAAGTTATTATACATTGAATTTAACTCTTTTAACTCTTCTTTAGATAAAATAATAATAAATGTCCTAATCTAATCCAAGTGGACCAAAGTGGATCATATTTTATTACTAAGGTTGTTTTTGGTCAAATTAAACTTATCCAATGGAATTAGGACATCTGATAGAGTAATTATGATATCATTTTCCCCTTAATTACCCTATTTACTTTTAATCGTGGTAAATAAGTCAAAAGTAACTATTCACCGAAAATTATTTTCATCTTATTGAACCAAATTTTACTTATTAATATCAACCGTGTCTCTTGGATTTTTGAAATTCAACTCACAGAAGCATTAAAATTATGTTTTATTCAAATTTGCAAATGCTCCTAGGAGCTGGGTAAAAGACGGTAAAAAGTTCCATAAAATTTTTATATATCTAAACTTATTCTAAAATGAATCAAATGAATTACATTGAAGTTATATAGGTATTGTGTATCTATTTTGACCTAAAATAAATTTAAATAAAATAAATAATTATTTAAATAAAAAATTCGGTTTTAACCAATAACGTAGTGTTTTTCACAATTCATCCAAAATTGAAAGTTTTCAAAAAAATACCAAAAATTCACCCGAAGCTAATTTTGATATTCCGAATTAAAAAAGGAAGTCAATTTTGAAAAATAAAATTTATAAATTTACAAAAAGTGGGTATTACTATTTATAACGGCTAGTTTGATTGGTCACAGTGTGCTAGAATCTTGAAGTTGCGTACAATGCAAGCTATTGCATTATTCAAAGGGAAACGTACCGTGGAAGCTTGGAGTATTATATCCAACCAATAAAGAATTCAACATAGTCCATCCTATATATAATCCACTAATTCAACCTCATGATGTAAGTTACTCTCTCCTATCTTAGTGTGTTTGGAGAAAAGTGATCTAGAAATTTCTCTTGAAAGTCTTTCCATTCCATAGAATCCTACTATCTATCCTGAGTCTCAATGTCTCACCATCACTTTGCATGAACACATAACATATAGACATAAAATTTGACTCTCTTCCTAGTAGGAGTCTCCAATGTTTCATGTATATTCTGGATATACTCAGTCCAGAACAAATCTCCCTCAGGTCCACCCTCTCCAATAAAAGTCAGAGGGTGATACAATTGAAACTCCCTCATCAGATTAAACATGCTTTTCAAAACTCGACATGGGAATCTTTTGATGAATTAACTAAAGTGATAAAGGTTCTCTCAGAACTTTCCCCCTAATTCATCAACTCTAGACACGTGGTCAAAACCGAGGTTCAATCACTACCCTTAACCATCCTACACCTAGGTCTTGGTTGACAAGGGTAAACACATTTTTTTTTCAAGTTTCTCATTTAGACACCCATTTATTATCCTATTTCACCATTTTACAATTTTTAATTTCATATTAGGTTCCATTTTCAATTCAATTTCACTAGCAAGGGAAAAAAGTTCAAGTTCAACTACATTCCCATAACCTATTTTCCCATGGAAACCTAAAATGATGCTTGTAAAAATAATCCTCAATTCCTAGAATTATTCACGTAACTCAACTCTTATTTTTTACTAGGCCACAAGTCAAAACTCAGAAAATCCCAACAAATCTCTAAAGCAATTATCACATCACACAGTAAGTGCATCACCCAAGGTGAAACAATATTCAACTGTAACAACACACATCAATATCAACAATCCCACCCTAGGTACTTGGGTTTTACACTAAACATGGGTTTGTAACTCCCATGAATGAGCTCTTGTCCAAGGAACAAATCTCTCTAATCTCTTATCTACCTTTACCAAATAGTAAGTAAAAAACACACCTTTGGTACCACTTTATAATGTCCCAACCAAGGTGCCACACACTGGTGACCTGAGTTGGACCGACACATGACCTCAAACATGCCTCCCCACACACTAAAGGATTCCAAATAGTAATGGGGGTCTAATAAAAATCATGGGGAGATTATAACCTCTTTTATAAGAGTAATACACCAGCAGAAAATAAGAAACAATTACTAAATAACATATAAATAGAAAAAGAACAGCACCAAGATTAAGATGACCAAAACTAGAAATACAATATCAAAATTGAATAATAAATATTCTATGCTAAAGTACGTTCCAAGTGTCAAAATGAATGTCAATTGTAAATACACTGACAACTCCCAAGCAGGTCCCAAACCATATCTAGTTTCCTCATCCATGCTCCATCCCCAAATCAGCCATCTAACATGGGGCCTTTACACTTAAACCTGCCCTGAAACCATGAAATACATTCGTATACCGATTTGGAAGCCTGATAAGGTTGTGAGTAAAAATATGTAGTCCACCACCAACATCATCTAAAACAACATCCATCAAATAATAGTGTATTCAATTGTATATATAATTAAGAACAGTACATAAGTAAAGGTTTATTATTTTTGAAATTATTCTTTATTTAACCACATAAACCCTTAGGTTCCTGAGGTCACCTGAACCTCAATACCTCCTCCAAACCATGCCAAAGTCTGAACCATTTCACATTATCAATTCAATATTCATTAAAAAACAAGATTTCATTATCCATTTCATTTCAATTTATAATAAAGGTAATTTGAACTATAGTCCAAAGCCAATAATTTGGGTCTAGGTCATCATGCATAGAACCCCGTGTGTTTGGGAAGTAGTAGACCATGTCCCAGACATATTTTTCACTACAGACTTTGAAAGCAGTGGACCTTGTGCCACACATATTTATTTTACTATGTTATTTAGAAGTAGCAAACCATGTCCCACACACATTTAACAAACAATTTATCACTCTAGGCTTCATAAGCAGTATACCATACCCCACATATGTTTACCAAAAAATTTATACATGTATCACAATATATCACATCATCACATGTATATCAATATCACATTCTTACAAAATATAACAACAATCAGGATTAAACAACATTAATCTTTTTCTCACAATTAACCATCACAATATTCCATTAATTAATTTATTAATTAATTAATCCAAGTCCACAAATTAATTCCACAATTAATTAGTCACATAAATATCCTTTAACTAACTCACTAATTAATTAATCACATCTCCCCTATTAATTAATTCAACAATTAATTAACCCCATAAATTCCCTAAATTAATTAAAAAATTAATTAATCAATTAAAAATATCAAAATATAATAATTAATTCACCAATTATTTATTCTTAAATAAAAATTCAAAATTTCCATAATTAACCCAACAATTAATTACCCCCAATTCCCCAATTCAATTATTCAATCAAGTCCTTGATTCCTCAATTAATTAATTGACCACATTAATTAATTCATTTAGGAATTCCAATCACTAAACAAAACCTAGAAATTCTACAATCACATACAACTAATTTATATCAATACTATGAGACTTTAATAATATACCATCTACCTTGATTCGTCGATGAACAATCATCCAATGGAAATTCCAAAAATTTAACAGAGTAATGGCGTAGAACGAGATCCATATCTATAACCTAAATCAAGATTGAATAATTAATGATTTATGAAATTTAGATCTAGATATACAATCCTAGTTCTAGATTTATAAAACAAGGTATATATCTCACCAAAATAGAGAAAAAATCCCCTTTAAAAAAGAGACAAGAAAGGAGGAGGAATAGAAAAACAACCGAGATGATATCCTCTTATTGGGAGGGGTGAATATCTTCGATCTGAGTGTTGAATTCCAAATAAAGGTGGCCTTAAAGGATTGGAGTTATTACGGGAGGCTCTGAGATTAAGAAATAATGTTAGGGGTTGAATGATGTTTGACTTGGGTGAGTTTTGGGGGTTTGGGTAATTTTAAAACTAATTTTCAGGTTAATTTAATTCTCTTACATGGTTTGTTATACATGGGTACACATTTTCCCCAAACCGTGTAACTAAACCATGAGCCTCTTTCATAGGGGTGCATGGTTACTCCTAATAGGGTGCATGGTTTCAAAAACTACATTCCAACCATGCAATTCTCTTCTCTCCAGGGTTGAATGGTTTGATTGGATAGGGCTCACGGTTAGGGAAACTGTGTGGGAACCGTGCACTTCTCTATTTCTTCCATTTTTGTCAAAATTTCCACCCAAACAAACCCCCAGGTAAAACCCAAATGAAAATTACTCAACATAAGAAAAAAGGGTACCTAAAAATGAACCCAAATCAACTCTAGAAAAGGTTAGGATCTTACAAAGACAAAGGGGGGAAATAGTTGTACAAGTCAACTCATGGCCCCAAAACTAAAGAGTAACCAATAAAGGAAAATAGGAATAATCTAGATATGATAATCACTAGAAGTATAAGGGACCCAAAGGATTATTTTTCAAGATAAATCCCATTATTGAAATCCACCTTACATGAGCACCCCGAGGTTCTTAGAATTCTGGACTAGACATTAATCTAGAAGTTGATAGCCATCCATGTACCAAATATTAAAGGTAACCCCCTAGGGGGTTGAGGAATCACAATTCCCAAAGAAGTTTATACTATATAGGCTTTTAAATATCCATGTAATCACTTGATACCAAGAAGGGGAGCTTGGTCATCCATGAATCTTGCTTGCTAGACAAGGGATCAACACACCCTATAGTCTAATAATATTGTGCCATATTTTCAATCTAGCATCCAAGATCATCCATGAAATACAACCTGAGTAAACTCTATGTACCTATAGTAGAGGGTCTTTAACCCTGTAGGGGGGATATTTACTCAAGTGGAGGATCCTGTAACCAATCCGATATCCATAGGAAGGTGGGACACTGAATCCATAGACAGATAAACTTAATTTCCATTAGGGGGATACCAACCCTATATAATTTACAATTAGGGGATCCCATGACTAGGGATAACACTCCAAAAATAGGGGGTATACCGACCCTATACCATGAATTTTAAGATGAAACTACACTATGATATAACTCTACTATCAGGGAGGGTTATTGTTTACTAAGAATGCGTGGAATCCATACCTATTCTCTATAACATGGGTGTCGTTGATCAAGTAATCTTAACTATGAATTAATCTTAAAATGTAAACAGATAATCCACAATCATGCTATATATAAAAAACACTATCATAGACTACTCTCACAACTAAATATGAATACTATAAAGGCTTGAAGAACATGCTTTTATCCTATAATCAATCCTACAAAGTTAAAACATAAATATTCATATGTACCCTCATGAATGGGCCAAGATGGACAAATGGATTACTCCATTATGATCTATGTAAGAAAATATCAAGATAGACTATTCATTAATAAAAATTGGGAAAATGATGAAAAGTGTGCATCTCATAATACTAAACATGAAGAAAATATATAGAGTAACCTAGTGTCCACACCACAAGTCATATTTAAGTACCTAATATTGGTCCCAAACTGTTCATCTCAATGTTTGGGTCATGATTCCTCAAACATATCATCAATTCGATGTTCTAGTGTAAGGTTACAACTAAAACAAGGTTTAATAATAATCCAAGACAGTTACAACTCACATAAATATAAGAAAATATGAAAAACCAAGGGCATGACCTTGTGATATACCCCAACCACCCCAAGCCTAAACGACCCCATCACCAACACAGGGGCACACTATTTAATAATAATAATAATAATATTACTATTATTATTATTATATACAACCCATGTTAGAAAATATAAATCATATATTAGTCATGAATCATTAGTCTCAATGTCCAGGTCATGATTTCCCAAATAGTTTGACAATCTTACATCTAGACAAAAAGAAAAATCTTAAACAATAAACCAATATAATAATAATAATAATAATAATGTTAATAATAATAATATATAATAAAAGGGAGTAGGGGAGATGAAATTTACAGAGAACCCCCACTGCTATCTCACCCACCACCCCTTCTCTCTCTTAAATAAATTTATTCTTTATTTAATTTATTGATACTCAATTGTTCCCACTAGGTGACTGGGATGATAGGGATGGGTGGGGTGTGGGGTGGAGGTCCCATGATGAAGTACCAACCTTGGTGAGTTGTTCTTAATACCGGACCAGGAAATCATGATGCATGAGAAAAATTATAAAAAAATTTCTCTTTAAGTAGGAGTGCTTACCAAGTTGGAGCAGAGAAAACCCGATCAGAGCTTGCATTTTGCGGGTCTAAAAATTATAAATACAATTAAACCAAAGGCTCATAAAAAAATATGGTTCACTTGCAGACCATACCAGACCAACCCATAGTCTATCCCATAAAATATAATTTAAAAAGCAATAAAAAAATTCATATATTTAAAACTATATATTTTTCTCTTGGAAAACAACTAAAAGAGAATGTCAAAAAAGTATTAAAATCAAATCAAATCGCATTATATGTATGTAAATTTAGCCTAAAAATACCTTTTTTCTAAAATCACAAAGTTTTACACTTTTTAACCTTTCAAACCACTTCAAAAAAAATCAAAAAATCTTGTTTGTTTATAAGAAATGGACTATTAAGACTTTGAAAATAGCATTAAAAGTGGTCCAAACAAAGATCTAAATCATCTAAAATAAATGCATGATTAATTATAAAATTTAAACTTAAATTAGTGTTAAACAACAATTTAAACAATTAAACTTTTCTCACATTAATTTCTGAAAAGTAAGTTATATACATAGCCAAATAGTGCCTTATAAAAAAAAAAAAACTACAACCTTTATACACATGAAAAACAACATAAAAGAATGAAAATATTAAAACATTTAAAAAAATTCTTAGAAACTTCTTTGTACCATTTTAAAAATTAAACAAAACTAAGATAATAAATACATTAAAAAACATCAAAATCTATCAATAATAATAATGCCTTAAACCACTATTAAATATTACCCAAATGAAACTATAGGTTTTTAGGAATTATTTTAACACCTTAGAGAATCCAATTAACACTATAAAACCACAAATTGTAAGGCCTAATGCCTTGATGCATTTATATAAAAAATATAAAATATTATCAATCAAGTTAAACAAACACTGAAACTCAATTAAGTCAAAATTCACATTAAACACATGATTTTTAAAATAGAACATGAAAAAATTAAATACCATTTATACTAAAGTAAATTCAAAACACACTTTTAAAAGATAATGAAAATAATATTTTCTAAAAATAAATGAAATCTATAATTTTTTTTAATAATAATCTACATTTAAAAAAAAATATTATTACTTTTAAATTTAATTAATATGTAAAATAAAAACTAAAAATTCAAATAAAATAAAAATTTTATGGATTATTATCAATATTAAATAATGTTTAAATCATAATTTATTATTTTCAAAATTGATAAAAAAATCAACAAATATAATCTTCAAATTAATTAATTGTAAAAAATTGAAATATAAATGTGAAATTACTTACCTTTGTACAAATAATAAATAAAAAATCATAGAACAAATGTAAAATAAGGAAATGTTAAGTCTGTAATTCAAATAATTTCTAAAAATTACAAAAAACTATTACAAAAATATTAAAAAATATTGATTTTTTTTAAAAAATATTGTAAAAAAATCTCACATACTACATTGGGGGATGGATAGATAGAAGCACGGGTGGAGTGGGGGATGGGGGAACACCCTGGTATTAGGGGTAGGGGGTCTTGAAAATAGGGGTGAGGCATGGAAGAAGACCTCCTCTAGACGAAGAGATCGAAAAAGTATGGAATTGTCGGTAAATGGGGAGGGAGGGGAGGGAATGAGGGGTGAGGCATGTGAAAAAGGGGAGTCTGGGGGTAAGGGACCTTGAAGAGAATTGAATCATAGTGGTGGTGGTACTTAGATATTTGTCATATATTATAGGAGAGGATATGAGTATGTGTTATAGTGGTGATGAGTGGAGGGTTGGGTTGAGCGGGGCATGAATGAGGGGGGATAGGTTTTCCCTCCCGCCACATTTCCCCAGATTAGGGGCTCATTGGGTTTTCCCCTAGTCTAAACCTAGTTTCATTGTAATAAAAAATACCATATATATATATATATAAATTATTAATACACAAATAATTTATACTACATAAATGGGAGGGATTTCTTGGGCATAAGATTTCATGTGACTTCCCTCTTTCCCTTCTTTTATCAGTAAAAACTAATTCTGATTATTAATATTTATTACCTAATAAAAATATCACATCCTTTTATAACCCTAAAATCCCACATTCATAAATAGAAGACCACCTCAACTTTCCCAACATCATCATATGACTGCTTCTCAACACACACGACATCGAGTAGCCACTGTCACTTTCGCACACTGCTACCACATTTTTCATGGACACCTAGAACATGCACCACTACAAAAGAATCATGCTTATTGAGTGATATACTTTATCAATGTTAAAAAAAGCACTGATAAAGGAGTTACTTTTATCAGTTATAGAAAAAATCCCTGATAAAGACCCTCTTTATCAGCACTAAAAAGGGATGATAAAAGTACCCCCATTATCATAATTTTTCCTTAGCACTGAAAGAAGATTCATTTATCATCACATTTTTTGCACTGAAAAAATGGTGCTTTATCAGTTCTTTTAGTAGAACTGATAAATGGTTCCTTACAAATATATATATATATATATATATATATTAGTAAAAATCATATTTTAATATATAAAAATATTTTATTGACACACATATATAATATATTTTCATAGATATGATTTATATAATACTAAGTATGTATGTATAATTAATTTATAATATATTTACAAAAAAATGTTTAAAAATAATTATAAATTAATATTAATTAATAATTTTATAATTAGTATTGAGTTATAGACATTAATAAAAATATAGTGATAAGAAACATTTAAAAGATAGTAAATATATGAAGATAAGTTGAAAACATGACTTACACATCAAACAACTGTAAATTTTGTTCCATGTGTCTGTTTGGAATCTACCACATATCAAATTGAAGCCTTAGAAAATATTTACACTTTTTTTATCAAGGAAACTTGGTTATTATTTTTGGGGTTAAAAAAGGCCTTGAAGGCCTTCAAAATAGAGTTTTTTTGGGATACCATAATTTGTTAATATTTTATGAGACTTTAGTTTTGTTTAAAAGGGTCTTCTTGTCTTTTTTCTATAGAAGTTTAATTTATTCCTTGGGGTTACACTCATATTGATATTATGTTGTTCAAATTTTATACTTTTTAATATTTTGGGGTTTTTTATAATTAACTATTTACTTATATACATATTTATATATATATATTAGGTATTTGGAGGGTATAATTAAAATGAAATAGGCACACCCCACACACCCACAAGTTGAAAAGGTAGGTCATATCCCCTGAAAGAGGTAACCCACTCATCAAAACCTTTATTAATTATATATATAGGCCCATAGACCCTATTAGATAGAGCCCCAAAGAGCCATAAATTTTTTGTTGGCATAAAGGTCATGTTTATCTATAACATTCGATTACTGTTTTTAGGTAATCCTCAACCCAACTTTTTTTTTATGATTTTTTTGGGGCTCATCTCAGATTGTTTTGAGAGGAAATTTAAAAATTTTGGAATTTTCTCCACTGTTCATGGTTGGCACACTATTTCCCCAAACCGTGGGCCTGCCCAAGGTGAAAAATAAAAAACCCAAGTTGTTGGGTATTTCAAAGATGGAGAATAGTTTAAAAAAACATGTTCCCACCAAGTAAAAATTGTGCACCCCATTAGAGGGGCACACAGTTAGGGAACACAATTTGAAAACCGTGTGGCCCTGCCCAGTAAACCATGCAGATGGTGATTTTTAATCTCAAATTTTTTAAAATTTCCCAAACCCCCATTTTTGCATCATCTCAACTCTAACTCCTCATAACTCGAATCTCTAGGATTTTGGAACTCCCAAGAACCCATTTTGGCTCCTCTAAACCTATTATGAGGTGGATCGAGGCTTGAAAAATGTTGTTTGATTCCTCTCGGGTAAGAGTTCTTCTCCCCTTATTTCCCTATCCCCCCTCTCTGTATATCCTCCTCAGGTTTTTTTCGATCATCTAGTTTATTATTGATCTAAAATCCTTTTTCTAGATCTTGAATATTGGTTTTATTGATCTATCTCTATTTTTGATGTTCTTCATTGGAAAATCCTACTATCGGTATTGTGATACGTGATCTCCATGATGAAGGTAGGTGGTTCCGTCTAAGATTTTCCAGTTGTATAAGCATTTAATTTCTTATTTTTTTGGAATTAATTTCAATTAAATTTTTAAAATTCGATTTGAATCAAATTGGGATTTCATTTTACATGGTGTTAAAATTTGGGGCAAAACTCCCCAATTCCAATGGAATTGGAAATTGGGGTGTAAATTTGAAATTTGATAGAATTTATGAAATTCAATTGTGAAATTGATTTTGAGAAAAATGGATTTAAATGATTTGATAAGATCTTATGTTTGTTTTATATTGAAAAAGGCATGAATTGATTAAAAACCAATGTTTTGGTTTTTACATAGAAATTGGAATATTGAAATTTGAAATGGAGCCATTGTATTTTAAACTGTTTTGAAATAATTTTCCCATTTTGATTGATTGTTTGAGCACATGTTATCATGGTTAGTTAGTGGGTTATTTGTAACAAAAACTCTAGGATGTTAATTCCTTAATAATACATTGACTCAATACGACTCTAACAAAAACATAGTGTGGTGGATCTTATCACTGATGGGATGATGATGATTCCTCTTTGATAGTGTCTGAGGGACATGTGTACACATATTACTGTGATCACTGATATGTGATGTGTGATGATCCTAGAATTTGGAACTATTGTACCACTTTTCCGATGAAAATATTTCTTATTTTTGAATTATATAAACTATTTTTTATAAAATTTTTACTTAATCCATTATTAAAAATGTTTCCATCATTTGAAATGAAAAGAATATTTTTTTTAAATATTAAATTGTAATACCATTCTTAATTTATTTTAAATTTAAATCATGATTTGGTTTATTTATATTGGAATCTTATTATGGAACACATGGTGAATCCCTATTGGGATTTCAGCTCACACCATACCTTTGCCTTTGGTCATTCATATATTTCCTTCTTTCGGGTTCGAGAAAGGTGAACATGCCACTTCAAGGTGGTAGTTGATGATCTCTTGATCTTGGAGTGTTGCATTTCATGGGACTTGAGTTGTTTATATTTTCTTTCTAGTACTTTGATGATGTACTTTTTGGGTTTAAATATACCTGTTTTACTCTTGGTACTATTCTCCCTTTAGATTTTTCTTTTGAGAAAAATAATGCATTTATGTTTCTTCCACTGTTTATATAGAAAAACCATTCCCAGTTTTATCTTGTATGATGTCGGTGCTATTCACCAACCCGTGGGGGTCAGGGATTCCCTTGATTCCAAGTCAGTTTTATCTCGAGTGTTATGGTACTGGGGTATCTAAGGCAGGTTCATGTCAAAGTGGTATCAATAGTGTAGGTTAATCATTTTGACATGATGTTAGTATGTAGTTTGAAATCGTGTCGGGACATTGGAGGTAGTTGCAAGTGTCTTCCAAGATAGATCTCATCATAATGATCCATAATTTACCATGGGTAGTTTGGGAAAGGTGTCTTGATTATTAGTTATAGTATTTTCCTTACTTTAGATTTGGATATTTTGAAATCCAAATATTTTTTTCTTATATAAAGGGATTAATTTTCCATGTTTATCTTATTTGAGTGTTGATTGGAGTAATCTTATGATGTATTTAATGTTTATTTTTAATGTTTTTTAGATTAATTACTCTAATAATATTTTAGAATAGGATCTATGAGGAAGCTAATGATAAAACACATCGAGAAAGTCCTCTCATGGACAAGAATCTGGTTGAGGCTATTGTTTGTGTTGTCCAAGATCTGGGATAAACACCTGCACCCATTCATATTCAGGCTCTAGCTATGGAACCTTAGAGTGACGGGTCTAGAAATCATGCCCATGAGTTCCTTCTCTAGATGCCACCGATATTCAAAGGCTCAAACAATGATCATGTGGTTAAGGATTGAATGAGAAGAGTTGAAATTTTATTTGAGTTCTTGGAGGCACCTGATTCAATCAAGGTGAAATGTTCCACCTTTAAGCGAGAAGAACATATTAGGAGATGGTGCAACACAATGGTGATGGAAAATAAGAACATGGTATTAGTGTGGAAGTAATTTATTATTCTTTTCATCGAATAGTTCTGTCTAGAGTATAAGGTGTTGGCTAAGGCTATAAAGTTTTTCAAATTCGAGGAAGATGATAGAACTATGGCTAAGTAAGAAAATCTATTTGTTGAGCTTGTGATTTTTTCACGTGATATTGTATCAAATGAGAAGATGAAGAATCAATGGTTTATTATGGGACTTTGATAAAATATTTGGTCTTAAGTTTTGTTACTAAATCCATTTTCTTTTTTTGATGTGATGGATAGAACGCTTATGGTTGAGCTAGAACTGGATAATAAGTTAGGGTTGAAGAGAGTTTCATTTTCTCCTAGTGGAAGTTTTGTGAGTTCCTTCAAAGGAACGATAAATTGGGATGTTTCTCATGGTGTCTCTTGATATAAGGTTTCTTCTAGACCTCCTATAGTTTTTGGAAGAGTCCTTTTGAATTTATACATGTGTGGAAAGCATGGGAACTTGAAATGTGTTTGCACCAAGGCACCCAAGATATGTGGTTCCTACAGATGCTCAGGCCACATGAAGAAGTTCTTTCATTTCTATTCTTCTCTATGTAGTGGCATGGGATCATTATTTCCTATAATTATTGTGCTATAATCAGATGTATCAATTTTTAATAGGTTATATTCATAGAAATCTAGAACGAATCATCTTCATGTAGTGGAAGAGTCTCCAAAGGAAGAAAATAAGGGTCCCGTAACTGTGAGAGGTATCATCACTATTGTTTCATATTTAGTGAATGATTTATTTGATACTATTTAACCTCATTCATTCATTTCGAATAATATTTTTAATTTTCTAAAAAAATACAATAATGCTTTTTTCTCATGTGATTGATATTACTACACTACTCAGAATGAAGAGAGAGTAGGGTTTTCATTGTCATGATAATGTCTTATCTTTATCAAATATTGATATTACTTGGGATTTTATAGTTATTTACATGAACCCTGTTGATGTCATATTCAGTATAGATTGGGTAATTTCTAATAAATTTCAAATTGACTGTTATCTTCGATGGGTCTCCTTTACTAGTCTTGATGGGGTGTGTCTTATCTTTTGGGGAGAATAAGACCCAAGGTTGAGAAGTACCAGACCATGTTATCTAGAGTTGGGTAAATTAATATCTGTGTTTGCTTTTTATATGGAGTGGTAATCCTTGGGAGAGTATCTCCCTACAGTTTTCATTAAGTTTCATGATGTTTTTATTTTTTAGTTATCTAGTTTTCCACCAGTAATGGAGGTAGAGTTTTCTATTGATTTAGTAATTGGTACTCAGCCAATATCTATTTCTTCTTACCATATTATACTAGATGAAATAAAATAGTTGAATAATTAGTTGTATGATCTTTTATAGAAAGGATTTATATGCCCGAGTGAGTCACCTTGTGTGGTGCGTATTCTCTTCACTAGGAAAACTGGAAGAACACTTATCCTGTGTTTCAATTACCAAAAACTAAATTGGTTCATGGTAAAGAATAATTATTGATTACTACAGATTGATGATCTGTTTGATCATTTGAAATAGGTGAATTTATTCTCAAATATTGATATTTGATTTAGTTATCATCAGTTGAGAATAATTGTATATGACATTCATAAAACTGCCATTCCAAGAATTTATATCCATTATGAGTACCCTATCATTCCATTTGGTCTAACCAATGTTCCTATAGTATTTATGGATTTGATATAAAATATTTTCCTTGAGTATCTTGATAAATTCATGGTAGTCTTTTTGGACGAAATACTTGTTTACTATGAGATTTAGGATGATCATGTGCATCATCATAGAGCAGTTCTGGAATTGGTGAGAAATCACAGACTTTATTCCAAGATATCGAAATTTAATTTCTAGATTGGGTAAGTGAAGTTCTTAGGACACATAGTGTCAAAACATGGTATCTTAGTTGATATTGAGAAGATGAAAGCTATTATGAAATGGGAGAAACCATGAAATGTTTTCGAGATTCAGAGCTTCCTAGGATTAACAAGATATTATCGATATTTTATAAATGTTTTGTCAATGTTGGCTTCTCTGATGACTATGTTAACTAATAAGGGAGTGAAGTTTTCTTGGGATGAGAACTATCAGAATTTTTTTGTTGAGCTGAAACATCTTTTGGCTTTTGCACCAGTGTTGACTCTTTTAGAGGCTAGGAAGGGATATGTGGTCTTTTTTGATTCATCGAGTTTGGTTTTGGGATATATTATTATGAAATGTGATCATATCTTTTCCTATAGATCTTGGAATCTTAGGAAACATATGGATAATTACCCTACCCATGAACTTGATCATGAAGTTATGATGCATGAAATTAAGAGTTCGTGACATTATCTTTTAAAAATAAGGTTTACCATGTATTCCTACTGCAATATCTTGAGTTATATATTCTATAACAAATATTTTAATATTTTCCAGAGGTGTTGGATGGAATAGCTGCAATCTTTTGATTTCAATATTTCCTATACCCTGAGGAAAGGGAATGTCATTGTGGATGCTATGAGTAAGAAAATCATGACCTAGTCCATGAAAGAATCCTCAAAAGTGTAGGAATTGGTGTATCTATTTGCACAGTTTCATATTAGAGTTCGAGAAATAGGGGTAAAGGTTTTATTGGCTAGTGTTTAGTTTACCTCCAATTTTCATAGGATAGTTCTTTTGGAATACCATCTTGATGATGAGTTCTGTAGAAATAGAGACTCTCTTTATGGCGGGGATACCATTGATGAGTTGGTCATTCTCCATAGATGGTACTATATGTTTTTGAAATTTTTTTTTGTGCCATTAGCGATGAGAAAAGTTGTATTGGGAGATTCCCATAATTCCTAGTGGGAAGTTCACCCAGGAACCATGAAGATGTTCTATGACATGCACTAATGATTATGGTGTCTAGGTATGAGATGGGCCATTGCTAATTTTGTTTCTCATTGATATAATTTCCAACATGTCAAGACTGAGTATCAGAGACCTTTGGGTTTTCTCCAGCCACTTCTAGTTCCAACATGGAAGTGGAATGCGATCTTTATAGACTTTTCAGTTAGGTTGTTGGATACCCAAAAAAATAAGAATGTGAAATGGATTATGATCGATAGGCTAAGATCAATTTATACCCATTCATGATACAACCAAAGTTGAGGAGTTTGGAAATCTCTATGTGAGATATATTTTTCTTTTACATGGAGTTACATTTGCTATAGTATCTGATAGATATCCCCATTTTACTTCTCACTTTTAGAGAGGCCTTCAGGAGGAACTATGATCTTAGGTTCATTTGAGTATGGCATACCATCCATATATGGATGGAAAGACAAAGAGAGTTATAAAAAATATTGTGGAAATTATTTGAGCCTACATTCTTTACATTGTTGGATCTTGGGAAGACCATTTGGGGCTGTTTGAGTTTTATTATAAAAATAGTTACTTGTCTATGATCAAAATGGATCCCTTTGAGGCCTTGTATGGTCGACCTTTTAAATCTCCATTATGTTGGTCATAGATCGGTGAAGGTTCCATGGTTGAACCAAGAAAAGCTTTATACTCATTTTGTGGGACCTTTTGAGGTTGTTGAGAGGGTTTGGAAGGTGTATTTCCATTTAGCACTTCTACTGCAATTGATGTCGATACATAAAATATTCCACACATTGTAGTTGTGAAAGTATCTCGATAATCTATCTCATGTTTTGAGTTTTAGTGATCTTGATGTTGATCAAGATCTATCTATTACTAAGCATGAATTCAGGATTTTTTTATTATAAAACTAAGGTACTATTGTTTATAGTGACTAACTCAGAGGGGGGTAGGTGAATTGAGTACCCAAAAAAAATTTTCTACTCAAAATTGATTAAAAATATCTCCCCAATTAACTTAAAAATGGCCCAGTTAACAAAAAAACCGACCATTATAAATTCTATTATATCAATAGATTTCATATAAGATTGATTAGTTCTCAGATAAAATAATATACAATATTAATTAATCATTTGAAATCAATTTACATGACAAAAAACTTATAAAAACACTAATTAAGGTTAACTATCAAAGTATTTATTTTGTTTATAGTTCAAAAACAATTTTTAGTTTTAATGAATAAATTTAAAGAAAAAAAATTGAATATAAGAGGTTTAGCTTCAAGCTGAGACTTAGTCCTCTCCACTTACTGATCACCAACCACCAAGTAGTTTATATAAATAAATAGTTTGATCCACAACATGGATCATGTTTTTCAGTAGTATACAACTGTCCAGACTACATAGGGCCTCTTCCACTATTATCCATCGGATTACAACTAACAATAGGTCACATAAGACCTCTACCACAATTATGCATGGAAGTATAAATGATAAAAAGATATTGGAGAATACCTCATAGTATCTTCCAATTTGAAGTAGGAGATAGTGTGTTAAAATAAATAGAGTACCACACACTAATTTTAATGTAAAAATAAGTAAACAAAATGATAAATCTAAATGTATAAAGGGATAGAGATGCTCAGTTTCTTATGTAGTGAAACACCTGAATCCTTGAAATCATTTGAAAAATGCAGCTTGAGTCAGGATCTTGATACTTTAGTAAAACAGAGTTTCGTGTACACTTCTGTTCCTGAATATAGGAAGACACTTGATGTGTATTGAGAATTTTCTTCCTCAGTTGAGTAGAGCATGATACATCAACAAAGTTCTTATTCTTCTTGAAATACGGTTCATCTCTATCATATAATTGAAAAAACCTCCAACACATATATTTAATATCTTCATATATTTCATGATAAAATCTTCTTCATTTGTTAATTGTAGTAGTAGGAAGAATATCCACATGCATCTGGATATTCTGATTCTTCATACAACATGTATTACACTCTCTTCAATGCATTATATCGATAATTTAATAGAAAATAATTAAAACATATTTGGAATTAAATTACATAATATAGCTATTAGATAATTTAATTCAAAGTAAATAAGTGTGATAAATAGTGGTGATGTATTAGTCTAGTGGTGTGTCATTGGTGGTTGTCATTATGGAAGTGACTGAATCTGAATGTGTCTCAAAGTCTAGTGGTGTCTCCTTATAATGGTTTCACAAGGCTAGAGGTGTCTTGTATTGGTGGTATGTCAATTCTGTACTTAACCAATAATTACATGCTGGCAGTGAGTCATCCTTCTTATAGGGACTCCTATGATGGTAGGTCAGGCTAGTGGTGTCTCATACTTTATCAAAATATAGTGTTGATGATGACACATATACAATGGTGTCACATGTGATAGTTACTTATTTCAAGGCTTTTCCAGTTTTCCATGTTGATGGTGAGATTTGTCTAGCGGTATGTCGGCTTGGTGGTGAGTTGGTCTTGATGGTGACTCATCCTCAGCAATGTCTCAACTTCAATGATGACTCATACAAAGGAAACTTCATCACCTATCTCAGATTAGAAAATAATTTTAGAAAACATGAAACTTATTAATATCATTAGAAGAATGATTTATTGATCATTAAAACAATGGGGTCAACAATCTCCCCCTTTGTGATGACCAAAAATCATGGCATCAAACATAAAACATTCATGGAATCAAATGTAAGATCAAAACATGATATTAAATAGAAATTATAGTAGTGTGCATACATATCTATGTATTGTGTTATCAAAGAAATAGAAGAAATATTATTAAATAATGATCACTATAAATAGGTAGAAATAAATCAGAAATAAATTCCATACTATTGTCCTTCTCCCCCTTTTGGGATTATAAAAAAGGTGAAAAATAATCAAAATATAAATAGTAATGGTAGTAAAAAAGGTAAGATAAAGAACATGAAAATAAATCATTGAGAAAGAGAATGAATAAGAAGACAAAAGTTGTAATCATAAAGTTATTACAAAATTTTCCCATCAAAATAAAGAGTCTCATCCAACAACACTATCAAGACTCGACAGAAGGGTCCAGAGGGCCCTTTCCTTTGTTCTTGGCTTTCTCCTGACCTAAGATAATATGTGTTGTAGGGTCTAAATGACTTTTAGGAAAGGTAGTTGGAACACCATTGGGGATTCTAGATATATATTAAGGTCAAGACTCTATTATAATAACTAGCCCGAGTTGTATTATAGCTTGTATAAGATGAAGAGGGAAGGGTTGGAATTGGGCAGTGAGTGGTGCAATTGGATCCCTAGAAAATATTGGTCTAAGGGATGCCTATGGGATAATAGGAATTGATTCCTAAGCCACAACATTCATAACATGTACATAGAGAAATGATTTCATAAGATTGATTACATAAATTATTATCTAACAACCACTCTCCATGGAACTAAATAAATCTCATTTATCTTTTATAAAATGACTCAGTACTAGAGTAATCATTTTCAACTGTCTGAATTTCTCCTTAAATTCTAGAGTCATAGGTGGAATTCACAAATTCTCATCCAAAAAAATAAGTTTACATCCATGGTATTCTTGGTATAAATTCTTGAGAGATAACATTTGGCGGATTTGGTAATTCTTTCTCTGTCAGCATTCATATCCTTGGAATAACTCCTTATCATCATCTGATCATGCTCAGTACTCTGCTCAATCTTCCTCAAAATTTCCAAAGGATTGATAGGTTCCCCCCTTGAAGGTCCATTGGTAATATCATCAACTTCTTATCTAACCATGGTTTTAATAAAATCAACATCAACTTGAGGACTAGTTATTGAAGTACCTGAGGAATCATATTTAAGGATTTTAATAATTCCATCCAAAGAAGCAGTAAAAGAAGACTTTAAATCTTCAGGAATAGATTTTACTGATTCTAGATCATTATTTATTCACTTATTATCAATTTAAATCTCTTGACTCTGATGCATAATTTTAGGTTTAATGTGGTGAATGACCAATTCAAAAAGGTACCAAGCATCATTAATTTAAAGAGAAAAGGAGATTAAATTTTCAGAAACTTTTTAAAATCTGAAAATAGTTTCTTACCAAAAGCATCCAATTCACGTATTTTGACTACATAAATAGGGTGACTAGGGACTAGAGGAGAAGGTGTAGGTTCCCTAACAGATGTAAATTTTTCTAACATCCCCAAAACATAGATTTTATTGACCATAGATCCCTCAGGATCTATTATATTTTTAATATCATGTCCACTATACTTTAGTGGAATCAAAACTTCACTAGAGAACATACCCCATTATTTTAACATAAGGTTGATCCATCTCTCTGAAATCTCAACAACAACAGGTACAATGACAACATGTATCACAATAGATGGTGATTCAACTACCAAATTCCTATAAATAGAAGGCTCATCATAAAACTATTCAAACACACACTTCTTCATAGTAGCCTCATCAGTAGACATATAGACAAACTGTTCATCACTAGCTAGTTCAAACTAAAGCATCTCTTTTTTAGATTGCTCAACCACATGCTATTCCACAATAGCTATAACAACCATCTGTTCTTCCATCACAAAGTCAAAAACATTCTGACCATTAGTAGAACCAACATAACTAGCTTCAACACTTGGGTTTTCACCCCCTCAACAAAAGGAATTTTCTCTTTTAAAACATGATCTACTTCTTCATGTAGGTATGGTATCTCTATAGATAAACTAGGAGAAGAAAGAAGTTTTGAATAAATTTATGCATATTTTCTTTTGATTTATCTAACTGAGTCATCATGGTCTTAATCATTATCATCAATATCTATAGCATCAACATTTTTAGCATCTCCATTTCAACTACAATTTTCTCTATTTTATTCTTCATATTCTTCATCATATTCATCATCACCATTTTCATCTTCAGATTTGAGCTACTTTTTATTTTATATTCTCTAGAAACCTCAGTTTTTTCATCATCACATTTCATTAAATTTCAATTTTTGGGAAGTCTTCTAGGAAGGCTAGGAGATCCATATGAGATAGGTGGTGATTTTGGAGACATACAAGGGTTAATCCCCTCATTAATAGGACATTACACTTCTTCTTCTCTTGAGGCATCATCCTCTTCTTCATCCTCATCCAAATACTGGATAATATGAAGTCATATATACTTTTTTTTGTCATTTTGTTAAGGATTTTTAATGATTTATTTGGTAATGCACTTGGTATGTACTGAATTTTTCAGGAATAAACCTTTCAAGGTTTCAATGGAGGAAATGTAGAAAAAGAGTAAAAATTTCCTAAAACATGTCATGAAATAACATTTCACGTCATGTAATAGGGTTTCACAGTATCCATCATTTCATGAACCAATTTGTGAATATTTCAAGTAAAGAATCTAGTACACAATTTGAGTGTCCAATACAAATTGTGAAACATTTGAATCAGAAAGACACCTAAATATTTAACTATAAGTCCATAACACGTCGTGAGACCAGTATTGACATTGTGAAATTAGTCAAACATTGAAATCTTGGATGAGTTACGCGTGAGATACATGTATATACAGAAACCATGGAGATATACACAGATTCATAATTATAAAACATGAATCACATTACACGACATGTAATTTTCCAGCAATAAATACAGCACTGGGAAATTTTTTTGGAAGGGAGATATGGATCCAAAAAAACTAGAGAGCTTCCAGAGTAGTTAATTTTTGTTTTTTTCATTCTCTTTGAGTTTCCTTATATTTACCTCCCCTCTAAACTCAAATTTATTCACCGTTTTCATTATTTTTTTAAATACAAGTGACATGGATCATTTTTCATCATCTCCTTAATTCCCTTTTTTCATCATTACTTTCATTCATCACCAATTTTCAAACTTGTGGTGCATCCATTTTATCCCACATCTCAGGTAAGTATATAATAAAGTGGTGATTTTTCATTTCTTTAATCCTGATTTCATTCTTGTCTCATTTAGTGAATCTGAATCATGGAATGTGTGTTAAATATTTAAATTCAATTGTTCATAGCATGTTGAGTACAATGATTTTTCTTTATTTGTTTGTGTTCCATCCTACCATGAGTGGAAAAACCACCCAAGGTGGGGATCAATAATAAGAGTATCTGAACCAACTAAAATATTTAATTATAATCTTGGAAACCTTAAGGGATAATAATCAAGATATACGTTAATTTTCTATCCAATTCATTTGAACATCCCTGACCATGCGGTATTCAATTGAAGGACCATATCCTGATTAGAGTAGATTAGGCTACGACCAATATCATAAAATTTTTTCCTTAAAAGTGAAGCTTAATGCATCTAGGATTTCACTATTTCCCGATTGAGGAATAGTTATCTCTCAGAGATAACTAGTTGATTTCACCAAAATCAACTAGTGACCTTCGATTTCTTCATTTCCTAAACCTTAGGATCCTACCAAGTTATATTTAAGATCATCCTTTCTACAGATACCTGAAATTGATCTTGATACCTCTCTCATTATTAAAGTAGACCATCAACCCCTTGACATAGAACTCCCAAAATCAAACCATTTAAAAAGGACTCCTACCCCAAAAGGTCTTCAGTCATCAATTATCAGTGCCATCTTAAGATCCCAATGGGATCGACTTTGAACATTCACTATACTATGCCATAGTAGAAAGTTGTGTTTGGGAAAACAAAACAATTCTAATCTGATCGCAGCCTGCACAAATTCTAAGATGTGTTTTGGCATGTCAAATTTTGGTGTTGTTGCCAGGGACCAAGAGAAGTTGTACATTTCACAGTCAAACCATCGACAAGGACTTGGGATTACCTTTCCTCAAACCCTTTATTTAATTATATTTTCTTGCCTTATAGTGCATGTACTAAGGTCCTTTGACTCGTTCAAGGATCCTTGAGACAAAATTAAATCTAGCCTTAGATCCTGAGATCGAACAGTGCCTTCTTGTATGCCGCTGGTCAACCATGGCCGTTCAAAACAATCAAGCAGGACCTAACCATCCATTCCCTACAAATATGTATCAATTGATTCCTAGAGAGAACCCTATGCTGCAAGAAAGAACCATCATGGATTATAGATTTCCATCTATCCATGGTGTTACTCAAAGCATAGCGTGTCCTCTTATCTAAGACCATACTATTGAAATCAATCCAGGATGCATTCACATGATCCAGAACATAGGGAAATTCAGTGGACTTCAGAGTGAAGATCCTCATGATCATATTTCCAACTTCTTGGAAGTATGTGATTCAATTCACAACCAGGGAGTATCATCAGAAATAATCGAACTCCACATATTTCTATTCTCATTGTGTGATGGATCCATGTATTGGCTCAAGAGTCAAGCTCCTGAGTCAATAAAAACTTTTGATGATCTAGCCATAAATTTCTTGGAAAAATATTTCCCACCGATCCAGACTTGGAAACTCTGGAATGAAATTCAAAAATTCACTCATACTGATGGAGAATCTTCATGGGAATCTTGGGAAAGATTCATGGAGTTGATGAGGAAGTTCCCATACCATGGTTTAGACATGTGGATCTAGATATAAACATTCTATAAAAGTATCCAACTAGCTACACACACATTCATCGATGCTTATGATGACAGATGACTCATGTTCAAGACACCATTAGCCAGAAGATCCATTTTGGATGAATTCTCACACAATTCAATCCTATGTAAAAGTGATCGTGGAATACACCAGCATGGAATCCACAACGTGGATAAGACCAAAAGCCTATAATTTAAAGTCGAAGTGCTCACAAAGAAGTTACAATCATTTCAGTTTCCTGCTAAAAACCCACCTCCTACTCCTGTAATGGATATAAAATGATGTGAAATGTGAGGTGGCCCACACTTATACCAAGAATGCAATGCATGAGTTGAATAACCATAAGATCAACATTTTAATTATGTCAAATATAAATAGTAGATTCAAAAATTCCAATAGAAATAGTAGTATTATCAGCAGAGGCCTACTCAACATCCACCTCAGAATAATCAAGGGTACTTTTAACAACAAAGTGTCCAAGCACCATTTTGAAATCAAGGACCACCGGGGTATACTCCCTTGAACCCTATGCTAATAAAATGAAAACAAGTGCATCAATAACCTTTCCACCAAAGAGAACAATAGTAGTTTCAACCAGCTCAACCAAGACCTCAACAACAACCTACTCCAATCCAAAGAAAATTAGGGAACTTCCTAGATACCTTTTTTCAAAAGGGAGTCTAGTGAATAAAAACTTAGGATAAGAAGATACCGAACCAGTGGGATGCCTTGCACAATCTCAAAGTTCAAATGGGTCAGATCTCAAAAGCTTTGTCTGAAAGATTTCCAGGTACCCTACCTAGTAACATAGAGACATACCCAAGGGAAGAAGATAAAGATGTAGTGTTGAGAAGTGAAAAGATCTTTGAATTTCAACAACCAGGTATAAGAGATGAAAGACTAACTAAAGTGATTATGAAGAAACCACTAGTAGAAGAAGAAGTTGATAAAACTACAAAAGCGACACCTCAAGAAGTTTCACCAGCTATAGAAACCCACACTCTTGAATAACCCAAAGAACCTATTTTTGTTTCCCCACCACCATACAAGCTAACTATTCCTTTCCAATAAAGAGAATGAAAAGGAAGACAAGATACATAGTATAAGGAATTTATGGAGATGTAAAAATAGTTGTATATCAACATACCATTTGTAGAGTCTATTGCTCAAATACCAAAGTATGCTAAATTACTAAAAGATCTACTATCCAAAAAAATAAAAATGGAAGACCTTGGATTCATCTCATTTAATGAAGAATGGTATGCTGTTGTTCAGCATAAAAACCCACCAAATATAAGAGACCTAAGAAGTTTCTCAATCCCATGTGCTATTAGAGAATGCATGTTTGGAATAGATATCTGTGATCTTGGAGAAAGCATCAACTTAATGCCCATGAGTGTATTTCATAATATGGGACTCCAAGAGATAAATTTAGCTTGAGTAGCAATGAAACTTTCAGATCAATCAGTGAAGTATCCTAGAGGAAATCTCAAAGATGTTATAGTCAAAGTTAGAAACTTTATTTTTCTAGTAGACTTTATATTTATTGATATGGAAGAAGAATGTGACGTCCTCATCATTCTCAGAAGACCATTCTTAGCCAAAAGAAAGGCCTTGAAAGTTGTGAATCAAGGATATATAATCTTATGAGTCAGAGAAGAACAGGTAGTATTCAACATCTTCAAGGCTGATAAACAAGTAGAGGATTCCATTGATTTTAATGCCATATCTCTTACCCAATAAGGAAATGAATACATGGCCATAGAATAAGACAGTGATGAGTGACCCTCAAATGCAGAATAAGAGTATAATTATGAGGAAGTGAATTTTAACGAACCTCTCACGAGGGATAAATTCATATCATTTACCCCCTCAATTATTCAACCCCCAATACTGGAGTTGAATCCTATACCCAGTACCCTTAAGTATTCATACTTAGGAGAATAAACTTATCTTCTAGTGATCACCAACTCTGAACTATCTCAATCATAAGAATATTTTTTTAAAATTCTTATAGAGAAACAAGCATTCAATTTTTTGGGGAGTGTTAGACATCAAAAGAATCCATCCAACTATATGCACTCACAAGATTATACTTTAGGATGATGTGAAACCAAAATTTCAACCTTAAAGACGACTCACACCACCAATGAAGTATTTTGTTAGAAAGGAAGTGATGAAACCTCTCGATGCATGACTAATATTTTCATATCGGATAGTGATTGGTTGATCCCACTACAAGTAGTTCCCAAGAAAGACAGGCTTACAAATGGAGAAAACTGAGGAGAATGAATTGATATTAACATGCGCCATCACTGGATGGAGAGTTTGTGTGAATTATAGAAGCTTGAACGAAACAATAAGAGAAGACCATTTTTCCATACCCTTCATGGACCAAATGACAGAAAGACTTTCAGTACATGAATTCTACTTTTTCTTGGATGGATATTCAGGATATAATCAAATTTCAATCGACCCAACTGATTACCCAAAAACCACATTCACTTATCCATTTGAAACATTCTCCTATTGGCGCATCTCATTCAGAATGTGTAATTCTCCAGAAACATTTCAAAGATGCATGATTCATATTTTCCATGATATGGAAGAATAATTCTTGGAAATCTCCATGGATGACTTCTCAATCTATTTAAGATTGTTTGATGTTTTCCTAATCAATCTGGACTTATTCCTACAAAATTGGGAAGAGAAATTCCTAGTTTAAATTCAATGAAGTTACATTGTATGGTTCAAGGGGGAATATTCCCCGAGCATAAAATTTCCAAAGAAGGAATGGAAGTCGATCCATCCAAAATCAAGGTCATCAAGGATTTACCTGAAACATTAATAGTTAAGGGTATAAGAAGCTTTCCAAGCCATGCTAGATTCTACAGGTTATTTGTAAAAGAGTTTGAAAAAGCTTCTCACCCATTAACACACATGTTATCCAAATAAGTTCCTTTCTATTTCACTAAATAATGTTGAAAGGAATTAAACACTTTGAAAAGAAGCCTAATAACATCCCCTGTAATTAACCGAAAAAATGAATTCGAATTGATGTGTGATTCCAACAATTTTTCTGTTGGTTCTATTTTAGGACAACAAGCTGGTAAAATATTATGTTCTATCTACTATGACATGCACACACTAAGTGAATCCCATGTAAACTACACAACTACAAAGATTAAACTCTTAACTGTTGTGTATGCCTTTGAGAAATCTCATTCCAATTTGGTTTTATCTAACGTGATTGTGCACACCGATCATGATTCCCTCAGGTATCTAATGAACAAGAAGGATTCCAAACCAAGGATGATAAGGTCGATCATAATACTATAAGAATTTGATATTGTGATCAAAGACACAAAATTCACGAAGAATGTGATCGCTGATCATTTATCCCGACTTACTTTACCCATCATCATGGATGACGATGATACTGATATTGAAGTTGATTTCGATGATGAAATCATGTTTAGCATTAAAGTGTATATGTGGTTTTCTAATATTTCTAATTATCTTGCCACAAGATTCTTATAACCTGTTTGCATTCAAAAATTCATGCATGCACATCAAATTTTGGTGTCATTGCTAGGGATCTAACCCGAGTCATCTGTGTGACAGGAGGATATACTAAAAAAGAATATTTTTTCAAGATTTGGATTTCCAAGATTACTCATCAGTGATCAAGGAAATTATTTTACCAACCAAGTGGTGAAATGATTTCTTGAAAAGTATGGAATTTGATACAACATAGGAACTCCCTACCACCCAAAAAAAGTGGAAAATTTGAACTATCAAATAGGGATATCAAGAAAATCCCAGAGATTCCGGTGAACACAGGACAAAGGGATTAGATTATAAAACTATATTATTCACTATCAGCGTACCACACTAAATACAAAACACCTATAGTTATAACACCATTCAAACTAGTTTAATGGAAACCATGTCATCTCTCAGTTGAACTAGAGCATCGCTCGTATTGGGTAATGAAGAAGATGGATTTGGATATTGAGAAAGCTGGAGAAGCTCAGATGATATAGTTGACTAAGTTGGAAGAGATTAGGAATGATGCCTATGAAAATTATAGGATCTACAAGAAATTATATTATAAATGGCATGATCAATACATTGCAAGGAATATCTTTTTTCCAGGGAATAAGGTCCTCTTATTCAACTCCAGACTGAAACTGTTCCCTGTTAAGATGAAATCTTGATGATCCATCCCTTTCAAATTCATTAATGTTTTCCCTTATAGGACCATCAAAATTAAGAAAGACGGTGGACTACCTATTAAGGTGAATGATCAAATATTCAATTTTTTTTGAACCCTTCCATGAAGGCCGTGTAATCTTCCTTAAGTAAAATTGAGCCTTAATTGAGTCAAGCCATCAACGTTAAAGTAAGAACGAATTGGGATGAAACCTAAACTAGGTCATCTTAGTCTAGATTAGATTCAGATAGCCTTATGAATGTTTAGGTTCTACCAGGAGCTGAAGGCCAGGGATGAACAAAGTTTTAAGCTAAAATAATCAATTACACATTGTGTAACTCTGTTACTTGACATGTACATTTTTTTCCAAAATTTATTTTTAAGACACCGGTACATGATGTGAACTCTTGTTACACATCACGTAACTCACTAGGTTTAGTTTTAAGAAACATAGGTCTTGACCCCTAGCTTCATGACCCACAAACCCCCATGACCACTCACCTCCCTCCTCCTACCTCCTGAAAAACTGAACCCCTCCTCCTCCCTCACCTACTCACCTCCTCCCTCTCCTCCCTCTCCACATCCTTCCCCTCGCTCAACCTCCCTCGCCTCGCCTCCTCCTCCTATCTCGGCACCCCACTCCTAAAATGGAACCCCACCTCCTCCTCCTTTCTTGGCATCCACGAACCGACCCCCTCATCCTCTCTCATCAACACACTTGCACCCCCTCCATAACCACAAATATGAACCAAACCCTCTTCCTTTAGTCTCCACCAAACCCCAAACCAACCACCAACCTTCATCAATGACAAGGACCAAAGAATTGTGGATAAAACCTTCCAAATCATCATCAAACCATGATGATCAGGAACCAAACAAGATCCCATGAGGCTCTACACCTCCAGTACCATATGGACTTCCTACAATAGCCTATGATACACCAGCTACTCTGGAAAAATCCTCATCCACCTATATGGATTCATCTAGTGATGATAACCTCCATCTTCACCTCGTCCTGTGCTTCACTAACCCAAATCACCATGTCAACTTCATCCGATTGCAGGAAAAGTGTATGTGGATGAACAAAACCATGTACTTACCTATTATTTCCCATATAAACATCAGATATTCCTTCCTTGACCTCCTAGAGATACTACATGTCGACTGCATCGTTGATATATGAGAGGAGACATACATGGATCTTTTTCTAGAGTTTCTATCTATGTTTGATGTGGCTATTGATAGCCTTAGATTACACCAAGGTGGCCGCCCACATGAGCTATCCTTCATCGAGTTCAATATTGGCCTCGACATTTATACAGATGAGTTTTCCACCTCAGAGGTATTTCCGACCCTTAAACTAGAGCCACCCCGATCCGATTTGAAGATTCTATGGAAGATGATTCAAAAGGTGTAATGTCTCGGATTTTTCCATATATTATTTTAATATTATATGGGAATTAATTCGAGACCAGGATCTAAGACGGCGTGTAGTTCCGAGGCCCAGTGAGCCTCGAACAAATGATTGAATTTAATTTAATAATTAAATAACGTGCGCATGCAGTTTTCCTGAAAAAGCAGAATAAATCCTGAACGGGTGCTCGGATTAGAAATCTGAGGGCACTGTTGCGTTCAGAGCATCGATTTTACCTTAGGCAAGGTCTAACATCATCCGGTATAGGTTGGTGGTGAAATCTGGTTTTTGGACGTAACCGTAACAAAATATTTAATTAAAATATTTTATTAATCCCTATTGCAGTGAAATATTTTTATTCTTTTTAAATAGATATTTCGTAGGGGATTAGGGTTACAATTCCCATAACCCTGATTTCTCCCTGGAGGCCCTGGAGGCTCTGGAGAAAAACCTCCCAATGCGGCGATGGTGTTCTTGAAAAGCTTCGCCGCCGATGATGACACGACGATCAGATCTTCACCAACGAACACCGCAAATCCAGGTAGGATGTTTGTTTGATGTTTTCTTCCCTGTTCTTGATTTCTACAACGAACGCAGGCTAATCCCTGAACATATTAGTCCGCGGATCGTTAGTTCTTGCGGGATGGACTTTTTACGGGGATTTTGGGAGATTGAATCCATGTTAATCCATTGTTGTTGATTTTATGCTATGTTTAATCCTATTAACAGGAGAAGATCAACACCGTGACGAATGACGACAGAGGTTCGTTCCTCAAATTCATTTCTTTGGATTTCTCCCCTTTCTTTTCTTCGCGTTATTTTCGGGGCGATGAACGATGGATCATTTCCAATCCGTTCTATGACGCGACGATCCCAAACTGTGGATCCAACCCCGGAGTGGTGTCACGGAGGTGCGACGACGATATCAGCGGACGATTCAGAGTAGATCAGGAGTTATGAGTTTTCGGGAATTTTTTTCGGATGGATCGTTCGTGGTTTATGATCCGTTTTAAGGGCCGAAAACACCCGTCATGATGTTCGTATGATGAACCGAACCAATCCCTGGAGTATCAGGACGAACAGATGAGAGATCGCGGATCCAGAAGATCGGCCGAAGCGCGAGGAAGAAGACGACATTTCTGGAAATTTCCCAACTACACGCCGTGTAGTTTGGGCTACACGGCATGTGTTCGTCGGCGAACCACCTGGCGTGTACTCTTGGAGTACACGAACACGGGTTGGGTACATGGACAAGGACAAGGCGTGTATACCCTTCCCCGGACAGACCCAACAAGATACACGGGATACCCCGTGTACTCGTACACGGTCATGCGATATGGACATGGGCAAAGACCGTGTACGGGCACATGGACAGCGTACACGGAGCTAGCCCAGGTGCTCGGACACGGTGTGTGATTCTTCTTCACGCCGTGTAGTTTCTTTCTATCCAATAAGCCGAATGACACGGGCCGATTACACGGGCAGTACTCGGGGTCAAGGAACATGGCGTGTACTTCTTCTACACGCCGTGTAGTTTAGTTTTACACAGCTTGGATGAATGACATGGGCCGTTTACACGGGCAGTACCCAGGGTCAAGGAACACGGCGTGTAACCATACTACACGCCGTGTAACCTTTTCTTCATGGCTTGAGCCACTTGTCTCCTATGACTTGGACTAGTTTCCTTAGGGTTCGTACCTATGGTCTTTTCGCTGAAGGTTCTGGTATCATTTCCTTATTTAGGAGTATGATCCCTTCAATAGGACTTCCTGAATAGATTTGTTGGAATCCCCTTTGTGAGACATAGAGCCGGATCCTCTATTCATTCCTAGAACCCTAGGTAGAGTTCTTGGTATCGACGTGACCAACTTTACCCGGTCACCGATCCTCTGCTTAGCGGATTAGCTCAGACTGAGTTGTCGGAATCACCCCATGACTTGGCAGTGATCCTCATCTGAGCATCATGTTCTCATAGTACTTGTGGAGTGTGTTCTCTCAGAACGAGTACTTCACGTCTCTCTCTTCAGACCTAGGAGTGTGATCTCCTTGTTATGGGCTTAGTGGAACCTTCGAGCTGGATCCTAGTGGCTGTATCGCGATGGTCGTTTGTGTATGAGTATATCTGGATATTCTTGTGATATGTTCTGTAGACATACAATGTGTGGAGCTGAATGTATCTTTCCTTTGTGGTATTTCCCTTGTTTTATTTCCTTTGTGGTTTTGGGGCGTCCTACTGGGTATTATTATACTCACCCCTGCACTGGCTTTGCCCGCACGTGTCATGTCTTGTGCATACGAGAGAGCCTTTGACAGGATTCTAGGTGGACCAGGACTGGACAGTGCTCAGTGAGATCAGATAGGCCGAGGTGTGTTTCTATGGCTACAGATTGCAGTCCCAGTACCTTTTCTTACAGGTTGGACTTCGTTACAGACTTTCTTTTGGTGGGATTGTACTTTTGGCCCAGGGTTTTACACTTGATGTACTTTACTTTCCTGTCGTACTCTGTTGGTTGAGATTTTTAGTGTATGCCTGCATTTCCATTTTTAGTAGTTTTTACTTTTCAACTTTGTGGGCTTGGAGATGTGTGTGCCTGTGTTCGGGTTTATAGGCAATGCCTCCCATGTTAGTAGTGTGCCTACTCGGTGCTAGTCACCAGCCCCTAGCCTATTGGAGGCGGGCTTTGGGAGTTGCGGCTCGGGCCCCATTGGGACGGGTCATGATAGAGTGGTATCAGAGCCGGTCGGTTCTACCTTAGGACCGAGAGTCTGTGAGTTGGGTTGGGGCAATAGTGTTAAGTGTTTCGAGTTCGGCTTTCAGGCCAGGGACCCCAGTGTTGGTGCGGGCGGCCGACGTATCCATACACCAGGACTCTGATAACTTTCTTTTCGACTCGGAACATGAGAACACTAGTTGTAGGGTAAAAATAATGGTACATGCATCATATAGTAATGGGTTGTGGTTTCCATGTCCTTTTTGAGTCAGCTCTCCAGATATAATCACTGACTGAGATACATCTTGTTTCTTTAATAAGATTCATTCACGACGTGCACCAGCTAGGATCCAACATCTCAATCATGAGGATGACCTCCTCAGTGATGAAGCCTCGATACAGGGACCGGATCCCCCAGTTTTACCATCAGGTGGTGTGCCAGTTATCCCGCCACCTGTGGAGTAGTGTTTAGTGCCTGCTGTACCAGTGGAGGAGGAGCATAGGATGAGCACACTCCATGAGTTTCAGAGACAGAGACCCCTCAGGTTTTGAGGAGATCCTGACCCTCAGGCAGTAGAGGACTGGCTTAGGGCAGTGGCCAGAGTCTTCCGTTTGTTCAGGACACCAGCAGACCAGATGGTTATCCTAGCAACGAGCCTTCTGCAGGGCTCGACAGGACGATTGTGGAGCTTGGTTATCCAGACTCACGACGAGGTGACTCTTGCATGGTCAGAGTTTGATAATCGTTTCAGAGAGGAGTTTTCATCGGTTACCCTGAGAGAGGTACGTATACAAAAGATTCTTCAGCTCCAGCAGGGGACCATGACGGTGGCTGACTATTCATCGAGGTTTACTGACCTCTCGCAGTACTCGATGGATATGGTTAGAGATCAGTACTTCCGACCTCGGACTTTTGAGAGAGGATTGCGCAATGATATCCAAACTAGGATCATCCCTATGAGAATTCCTACTTATGATGGGGTGCTCGAGCGGGCTTTGGTGGTCGAGAGCTTCTTGGCAGAGTAGAGACAACCGACAGTTGTCAGTAGTGGGCGAGCTGGAGCAGAGACCTCGGCAACAGGGAGCCGACGTCAGGGACCCAGGTGTGGGAGACGTTTTCAGAGGAGATCCCAGGATAGGGGATCTGTCGTACAGGGTTTGCGGGGCGCATCCAGCCAGCCTTGAGAGAGGTGATGCTACTCATGTGATGGCAGGGGACATCTCACCCGAGATTGTCCGACCCGCCATACTGCTGACACGGGAGCACTGGATGGACCACCGAGGAAGAGGCAACGTGTGGAGCAGACAGATCCACGGGGCAGAGGATGTGGTAGGAGAGCTGGGAGAGCAGCTAGAGGTGGTCAGCATTTCGACCTTTTACCACCACCACCCCCAGGAGGTCCACCCCAGGCTCAGGGAGCTGGTGGACAGAGGCCGGGACAGCTGCAGGCGGTAGAGGCTTATGACCCAGGTACTCCCGGAATGATTAGAGGTAAAATCTGTGTCTTCTCTACTTTAGCTGCCGTACTGATAGACACAAGTGCTAGTCATTCCTTTATGGCTTCTTATCTTGTTCGAGACCTTGAGATTCTAGTTGAGCTATTGACTCGATCCTTACGCTTAGAAACACCGACTGGAGAAGATTCAGAGATCACACACCTCTGTAGACAGTGTGACCTGACCCTTGGAGGCGAAAATTTCAGTTGGAACCTCTTGGTGGTAGCGTAGAGGCCTTACGATGTCATTCTTGGTATGGATTGGCTATCCACAGTTCATGCCCAGATCGACTATTTTAGGCGAAGGGTGCGGTGTGTCCGCAGTGATGGAACGAGGTTCTCTTTTGTTGGTGAAAGAGAGACCCAGGCAGCGCAGGATGGACTCATGCATAGGAAGGCACAAACTATTTCACATCAGTTGGCTACCCTAGCCCTTGGCGCTACAGATGTTACGAGTTTCTAGTTTCCTATAGTAGTGTCTGAGTACGAGGACGTCTTTCCAGAGGATGTCCCTGGGATACCTCCCCGCCGAGAGATAGATTTCTGCATTGAGTTGCAACCCGGGACGATGCCGATATCAGCATCAGCATATCAGATGGCTCCTGCAGAGCTTCGTGAGCTGAGGGTGCAGCTGGATGACTTGCAGAAGAAGGGATTTGTGAGACCCAGTGTTTCACCCTGGGCGGCCCCAGTGCTGTTTTCCAAGAAGGAAGACGGGAGCTTGAGGCTATGTGTGGATTACCGGTGCTTGAACCAGGTGACCGTGAAGAACCAGTGTCCACTACCGAGGATCGATGACCTCTTAAACTAGTTGAGAGGGGAATGATGGTTCTTGAAATTTGATCTACGATCAGGCTATCACCAGTTGCAAGTACGAGATTAGGATATACCGAAGACGGCGTTCAGATGTCGCTATGGTCACTATGAGTACTTGGTGATGCCATTCGGTGTGACGAATGCCCCTATAGTGTTCATGGGACTCATGAACCAGATCTTTTAGCCCTATCTTGATCGTTTCATAGTAGTCTTCATCGATGATATTCTTGTGTACTCTGCATCTGAGGAGGAGCACGCGAGACACCTAAGGATGATTCTGGACACACTCCGAGAGCACCAGTTGTATGGGAAACTCTCGAAGTTCCAGTTCTGGTTATAGGAGGTCCACTTTCTGGGACATGTTATCTCGGAAGATGTTGTAGCAGTGGACCCAGCCAAGGTAGAGGCAGTGCTAGCATGGGAGCCACCCCGGAGCATGACGAAGGTGCATCCAGGCATGGAAAAGATGTATCAGGACCTCCGACATCAGTTCTGGTGGTCAGGAATGAAGAAGTGTGTGGCAGAGTTTGTTTCTCGGTGCCTTACTTGTCAGCAAGTAAAGGCTGAGCACCAGGTGCCAGCAGGATTGAATCATCCCCTTAAGGTGACAGAGTGAAAGTGGGATGGAATATCCAAGGACTTTATGACGGGTTTACCACGTACGTCCAGGGGGCACGATGCCATCTGGGTGATTGTTGATCAACTCACCAATTCGGCCCACTTCGTAGCCATACGGGAGCAGAGTTCAGTAGAGAGCTTGAGATGCCTCTACGTGCAGGAGATAGTTTGACTTCATGGAGTGCCATCCACGATCGTCTCAGATCGTGATGCTCGTTTCACATCCCGGTTGTATAAGGTATTGCAGGAAGCTTTTGGGACTCAACTACTCTTGAGCACAACGTTTCATTCCCAGACTGATAGACAGACTGAGCGGACCATTCAGGTTCTGGAGGATATGCTTCGATCTTGCATACTTGACTTCAGTCGTAGCTGGGAGGATCACCTACCACTGGTGGAATTTTCTTATAACAACAGTTATCATTCCACTATTGGTATGGCACCATTTGAGGCTTTGTACGGGCGACCTTGAAGGTCACCACTTTGCTAGACTGACCCAGGAGAGTCAGCACTCATGGGCCTAGAGATGGTGAGAGCTACTACAGATAAGGTGTAGGTCATCCAAGAACGGATGAAAACTGCATAGATTCAGCAAAAGTATTATGCCGACAGGAGGTGGAGGCCCTTGGAGTTCAAGGAAGGAGACCATGTGTTCCTTCGGGTCTCACCTCGGCAGGGATTGCAGAGATTTGGCCGAGGCAGAAAGCTATCTCTGAGGTTCGTTGGCCCTTTTCAGATTCAGAGTAGATTTGGCGAGGTGGCATATCGCTTGGCTCTACCTCCTCAGATGGACCGGGTACACAACATATTCCATGTGTCGCAGCTATGGAGGTACGTGCATGATCCATCACACATCATCGACTGAGGCGACCTGGACATCGATGATGGAGCGACCTTTGCTGAGTACCCAATGGAGATCGAGGATCGGCAGGAGAAGATCCTTCATTGGCGAGCTATTCCCTTGGTGCATGTCCTATGGAAGCACGGGAATCTCCAGGAGAGCACGTGGGAGCGGGAGGCTCAGATTCGCGTGCAGTACCCACATCTTTTTTAGTAGCCTTTGTTTTGGCTTTTTGGGGACGTAAAATCCCTAAGGTGGGTGTGATGTAATGTCCCAGATTTTTCCATGTATTATTTTAATATTATATGAGAATTAATTCGAGACCAGGTTCTGAGAGGGCATGCAGTTCCGAGGCCCGGTGAGCCCGGAACAAATGATTGAATTTAATTTAATAATTAAATAACGCGCACGTGAAGTTTTCCTGAAAAAGCGGAATAACTCCTGAACGGGTGCTCGGATAAGAAATATGAGGGCACTGTTGCGTTCAGAGCAGTGATTTTACCATAGGCAAGGCCTAACATCGGCCGGTGCAGGTCGGTGGTGAAATCTGGTTTTTGGATGCAACCGTAATAAAATATTTAATTAAAATATTTTATTAATCCCTGTTGTAGCAAATTGTTTTTATTATTTTTAAATAGAGATTTCACAGGGGATTAGGGTTACAATTCCCATAACCCTGATTTCTCTCTGGAGGCTCTGGAGAAAAACCTCCCAATGCGACGACGGTGTTCTTGACAAGCTTCGCCGGCAACGATGACACGACGACCAGATCTTCGCAAACAAACGCCACAGATCCAGGTAGGATGTTTGTTCAATGTTTTCTTCCCCGTTCTTGATTTCTACGACAAATGGGGGCTAATCTACAGATGGATTAGTCCGCAGATCGTTCGTTCTTGCTGGATGGGATTTTTTCGAGGATTTTGGGAGATTGAATCCATGTTAATCCATTGTTGTTGATTTTCTACTCCGTTTAATCCTATTAATAGGAGCGGATCAACGCCGTGAAAAATGACGACAGAGGTTCATTCCTCAAATTTGTTTCTTTGGATTTCTCCCCTTTCTTTTCTTCTCGTTCTTCGCGTTCTTCGTGGGACGATGAATGACGGATCGTTGCGCATCCGTTCTGCGACACAATGATCCAAAACTGTGGATCTAACCCCGGAGCGGTGTCACGGAGGTGCGATGACGATATCAGCGGACGATTCAGAGCAGATCGGGAGTTATGAGTTTTCAGGTATTTTTCTTCAGATGGATTGTTCGAGGTTTATGATCTATTTTAAGGGCCGAAAACACCCGTCGTAGTGTTAGTATGATGAACTGAACCAATCCCTGGAGTATCGGGACGAACGAACGAGAGATTGCAGATCTGGAAGATTAGCCGAAGCGCGAGGAAGAAGATGGCGCTTCTGGAAATTTCCCGACTACACGCCGTGTAGTATGGGCTACACGGTGTGTGTTCATCGGCGAACCACCTGGCGTGTACTCCGGGAGTACATGGACACATGTTGGGTACACTTCCAAGGACATGGAGTGTATACCCTTCCCCGGCCAGACCCGACCAGATACACGGGATACCCCGTGTACTGGTACATGGGCAGCCGACACGGACACGGGCATAGAACGTGTACGGGCACATGGCCAGCATAAACGGAGCGAGCCCAGGTGCTCGGACATGACGTGTGATTCTTCTACACTTCGTGTAGTTGCTTTCTATCCGACAAGACGAATGACACGGGCCGGTTACACGGGCAGTACCCGGGGTCAAGGAACAGGGCGTGTACTTATTCTACACGCCGTGTAGTTTAGTTTTACACAGCTTGGACAAATGACATGGGCCGTTTACATAGGCAGTACCTGGGGTTAAGGAACACGACGTGTAACCATACTACATGCCGTGTAACCTTTTCTTCATGGCTTGAGCCACTTGTCTCCTGTGACTTGGACTAGTTTCCTTAGGTTTCGTACCCTTGGTCTTTTCGCTGAAGGTTCTGGTATCATTTCATTATTCAGGAGTATGATCCCTTCAGTAGGACTTCCTGAATAGAGTTATTGGAATCCCCTCTGTGAGACTTAGAGCTGGATCCTCTATTCATTCCTAGAACCCTAGGTAGAGTTCTTGGTATCGACGTGACCAACTTTACCCGGGTGCCGATCCTCTTCTTAGTGGATTATCTCTGACTGAGTTGTCGGAATCACCCCATGACTTGGCCGTGATCATCACCTGAGCATCATGTTCTCATAGTACTTGTGGAGTATGTTCTCCCGGAACGAGTACTTCGCGTCTCTCTCTTCAGACCTCAGAGTGTGATCTCCTTGTTATGTGCTTAGTGGAACCTTCGAGCTGGATCATAGTGGCGGTATCGCGATGGTCGTTTGTGTATGAGTATATCTGGATATTCTTGTGATATGTTCTATAGACATAAACTGTGTGGAGATGACTGTATCTTTCATTTGTGTTATTTCCCTTGTTGTATTTCCTTTGTGGTTTCGGGGCGTCCTACTGGGTATTGTTATACTGACCCCTACACGGGCTTTGCCTGCACGTGTCGTGTCCTGTGCAGACAAGCGAGCCTTTGATGGGATTCTAGGTGGACCAGGACCGGACGATGCTCAGTGAGATCAGGCAGGGCGAGGTGTGTTCCTACAGCTACAGATTGCTGTCCCAATACCTTTCCTTATAGGTTGGACTTTGTTACATACTTTCTTTTGGTGGACTTGTACTTTTGGCCCAGGGTTTTACACTTTCTGTACTTTAGTTTCCTTTCATACTCCGTTGGTTGATATTTTTAGTGTATGCATGCATTTCCATTTTTAGTAGTTTTTAATTTTCATCTTTGTGGGATTGGAGATGTGTGTGTGTGTGTACAAGTTTATAGGCAATGCCTCCCATGTTAGTAGCGTGCCTACTCGGTGCTAGTCACCAGCCCCTGGCCTATTGGAGGTGGGCTTGGGGCGTTGTGGCTCGGGCCCCATTGGGACGGGTCATGACAGAGTGGTATCAGAGGCGGTCAGTTCTACCTTAAGACCGAGAGTCTGTGAGTTGGTTTGGGACAATAGTGTTAAGTGTTTCAAGTTCGGCTTTCAGGCCAGGGACCCTAGTGTTGGTGTGGGTGGCCGACGTATCCATAAACCAGGACTCTGATAACTTTCTTTTCGACTCAGAACATGAGAACACCAGTTGTTGGGGAAAAATAATGGTACATGCATCATATAGGAATGGGTTGTGGTTTCCATGTCCTTTTTGAGTCATCTCTCCAGATATACTCACTGACTAAGATACATCTTGTTTCTTTAACAGGATGCCTCCGCGACGCGCACCTGCTAGGATCCAGCAACTCGATCACGAAGATGACCCCCTCAGTGATGAACCCTCAATACAGGGATCGGATCCCCCGGTTTTACCATCAGGTGGTGTGCCAATTATCCCGCCACCTGTGGAGCAGTGTTTAGTGCCTACTGTACCAGTGGAGGAGGAGCACAGGCTGAGCGCACTCCATGAGTTTCAGAGACAGAGACCCCTTAGGTTTTGAGGTGAGCCTGATCCTCAGGCAGCAGAGGACTGGATTGAGGCAGTGGCCAGAGTCTTCCGTTTGGTCAAGACACCAGCAGACCAGATGGTGATCCTAGTAGCGAGCCATCTGCAGGGCTCGACATAACGATGGTGGAGCTTGGTTATCCAGACTCATGATGAGGAGAATTTTTCATGGTCAGAGTTTGAGCGTCACTTCAGAGATGAGTTTTCACCGGTTACCCTAAGAGCGGTACGTATACATGAGCTTATTCAGCTCCAGCAGGGGACCATGACAGTGGATGACTATTCATCGAGGTTTATCGACCTCTCGCGGTACTCGATGGATATGGTCAGAGATCAGTGCTTCAGAGCTCATAATTTTGAGCGAGGCTTGAGCAGAGATATCTGAGCTAGCATCATCCCTATGAGCATTCCTACTTATACTGGGGTGCTTGATCAGGCTTTGGTGGTCGAGAGCTTCTTGGAAGAGTAGAGACAGCCAGCAATTGTCAGTAGTGGGCGAGCTAGAGTAGAGACCTCGGCAGCAGGGAGCCGACATCAGGGACCCAGGCGTAGGAGATGTTTTCAGAGGAGATCCCAAGACAGGGAATCTTCCGTACAGGGTTCGCAGGGCGCATCCAGCCAGCCTCGAGAGAGGCAATGCTACTCATGTGATGGAAGGGGACATCTCGCCCGAGATTGTCCGACCCGCCGTACTGCTGACACGGGAGGAGTGGATGGACCACCGAGGTAGAGGCAACGTGTGGAGCAGACAGATCCGCGGGGCGGCGGATGTGGTAGGGGAGTTGGGAGAGCAGCTGGAGGTGGTCAGCGTTTTGAACTTTTACCACCACCACCCCCAGGAGGTCCACCCCAGGCTCAGGGAGCTGGTGGACAGAGGCCGGGACAACTGCAGGCGGCAGAGGCTTATGACCCAGGTACTCCCGGAATGATTAGAGGTACAATCTGTGTCTTCTCTACTTTAGCTTCCATAATGATAGACACAAGTGCTAGTCATTTCTTTTGGGCTTCTTATCTTGTTCGAGACCTTGAGATTCCAGTTGAGTCGTTTAATTGACCCTTACGCTTAGAAATACCGACTTGAGAAGATTCAGAGATCACACACCTCTGTAGACAGTGTGACCTGACCCTTGGAGGCAAGAGTTTCGGTTGGAACCTCTTCGTGGTAACGTCGAGGCCTTACGATGTCATTCTTGGTATGGATTGGCTATCCACAGTTCATGCCCAGATCGACTGTTTTAGGCGAAGGGTGCGGTGTGTCCGCAGTGATGGAATGAGGTTCTCTTTTGTCGGTGAAAGAGAGAGCCAGGCAACGCAGGATGGACTCATGCATAGGAAGTCACAACCGATTTCACATCAGCTGGCTAGCCTAGCCCTTGGCACAGTAGATGTTACGAGTTTCCAGTTTCCAGCAGTAGTAGATGAGTACGAGGACGTCTTTCCGGAGGATTTCCCTAGGCTACCTCCCCGTCGGGAAATAGATTTCTGCATTGAGTTGCAACCCGGGATGACGCCGATATTAGCATCAGCATATCGGATGGCTCCTACAGAGCTTCGTGAGCTGAGGGTGCAGCTGGACGACTTGCAGAAGAAGGGCTTTGTGAGACCCAGCGTTTCACCCTGGGCAGCCCCAGTGCTGTTTGCCAAGAAGGCAGATGGGAGCTTGAGGCTATGTGTGGATTACCGGTGCTTAAACCAGGTGACCATGAAGAACCGGTATCCACTACCAAGGATCGATGACCTCTTCGACTAGTTGAGAGGGGCACGATGGTTCTCGAATGTTGATCTATGATTAAGCTATCACTAGTTGCGAGTACGGGATGAGGATATACTGAAGACGACGTTCAGATGTCGCTACAGTCACTATGAGTACTTGGTGATGCCCTTCGGCGTGACGAATGCCCCGACAGTGTTCATGGGACTCATGAACTAGATCTTTCAGCCCTATCTTGATCAGTTCGCAGTATTCTTCATCGATGATATCCTTGTGTACTCTGCGTCCGAGGAAGAGCACGCGAGACACCTAAGGATGGTTCTGGACACACTTCAAGAGCACCAGTTGTATGGGAAACTCTTGAAGTGCCAGTTATGGTTACAGGAGGTCCACTTTCGAGGACACGTTATCTCTGAAGATGGTGTAGCCGTGGACCCAGCCAAGGTAGAGGCAGTGCTAGCATGGGAGACACCCCAGAGCATGACAGAGGTGCGAAGTTTCCTTGGGTTGGAAGGCTACTATCTAAGATTCTTCCTTGATTTCTCTAGGATTACAGCACCCATGACAGCTTTGACCAGAAAGGGGCAGCCTTTCGTGGGGACCGAGAGATTCCAGCAGGCTTTCCTGCAGTTGAGATAGAGTTTGATGAGCACCCCAATCTTGAGATTACTGTAGGAGGGTATCGAGTACGTAGTGTTCTGCAATGCATCAGGAACTGGGATTGGTTGTGTACTGATGCAGAAGCAAGCGGTGATTGCCTATGGCTCACGTGAGTTGAGGCCACACGAGCAGAACTACGCAACCTATGATATTGAGTTGGCAGCGGTAGTCTTCGCGTTGAAGATGTGGCGGCACTACCTGATGGGCGAGCAGTTTACCATCTACTTTGATCACAAGAGTCTCAGATATATCTTTTCTCAGAAGGATATGAATTTGAGACAAAGATGATGTCTTGAGTTCCTCCAGGATTACGACTTTGAGATCGTTTACACACGTGGGAAGGGGAACATTGTGGCAGATTCTCTCAGTAGGAAATCCAGTTCGCAGTTGCTGGATGAGGTGATGAGGCAATTGGCCTCTTTACAGTTATCCTTCGTGGATTGAGATGAGGGAGCTTACCTTCAGTTGATGGTTGTTACCCATCCACTCTTACAACGAGTCAGGGAAGCACAGTGCGAGGATTCTAGCTGTGAGGCTCTACGTGCTCAGATATCCATAGGTGTTGCGGCTAATGGATATTTAGAAGGTAGGGAGCACATTGTTCTTTTCAGAGGGCGTACAATAGTACCAAGGGCGTTGTAGGTAGGAGGAGGTTCTAAGGGAGTTCCATACATCCCTTTTGGCGGTGCATCCAGGCATGGAAAATATGTATCAGGACCTTCGACGTTAGTTCTGGTGGTCATAAATGAAGAAGTGTGTGGCAGAGTTTGTTTCTCGGTGCCTTACTTATCAGCAAGTAAAGGCTAATCCCCAGGTACCAACAGGCTTGACTCAGCCCCTTGAGGTTCCAGAGTGGAAGTGGGATGGAATATCCATGGACTTTGTGACAGGTTTACCACGTACGTCTAGGGGGCACGATGCCATCTGGGTGATTGTTGAATGACTCACCAAGTCGGCCCACTTCCTAGACATATGGGAGCAGATTTCAGTAGAGAGCTTGGGACGACTCTACGTGCAGGAGATAGTTCGACTTCATGGAGTTCCATCCACGATCGTCTCAGATCGTGATGCTCATTTCACATCCCGGTTGTGGAAGGGATTTCAGGAAGCTTTTGGGACTCAGCAACGCTTGAGAACAACATTTCATTCCTAGACTGATGGACAGACAGAGTGGACCATTCAGGTTCTGGAGGATATGCTTCGATCTTGCATACTTGACTTTGGTCGTAGCTAGGAGGATCACCTACCACTGGTGGAATTTTCTTATAACAACAGTTATCATTCCACTATTGGTATGGCACCATTCGAGGCTTTGTACGGGCGACCTTGCAGGTCACCACTTTGCTGGACTGACCCAGGAGAGTTAGCACTCATGGGCCCAGAGTTGGTGAGAGCTACTACAGAGAAGGTGCAGGTCATCCAGGAACGGATGAATACTGCAAAGAGTCGGCAAAAGTCTTATGATGATAGGAGGTAGATGCCCTTGGAGTTTGAGGAAGGAGACCATGTGTTCCTTCGGGTCTCACCTCGGCGGGGATTGCAGAGATTTGGCCGAGGCGGCAAGCTATCTCTGAGGTTCGTTGGCCCTTTTCAGATTCTTAGTAGAGTTGGAGAGGTGGCATATCTCTTGGCTCTACCTCCTTAGATGGACCGGGTACACAACGTCTTCCATGTGTCGCAGCTATGGAGGTAAGTGCATGATACATCACACATCATCGACTGGGGAGAGCTGGACATCAATGATGGAGCGACCTTTGCTGAGTACCCAGTGGAGATCAAGGATCGGTAGGAGAAGATCCTTCTTGGGCGAGCTATTCCCTTGGTGCGTGTCCGATGGCAGCACAAGAATCTCCAAGAGAGCACGTGGGAGCAGGATGCTCAGATTCGCGTGCAGTACCCACATCTTTTTGAGAAGCCTTTGTTTTGGATTTTCAGGGACGTAAAAGCCCTAAAGTGGGTGTGATGTAATGTCCTAGATTTTTCCATGTATTATTTTAATATTATATGGGAATTAATTCGAGACCAGGTTCCGAGACGACATGCAGTTCCGAGGCCCGGTGAGCCCGGAACAAATGATTGAATTTAATTTAATAATTAAATAACCCGCACTTGTGGTTTTCCTGAAAAAGTAGAATAACTTCTGAACGGGTGCTCGAATCAGAAATCTGAGGTCACTATTGCATTCAGAGCATTGATTTTACCTTAGGTAAGGCCTAACATCGGCCGACGCAGATCGGTGGTGAAATCTGGTTTTTGGACGCAATTGTAATAAAATATTTAATTAAAATATTTTATTAATCCCTGTTGCAGTGAAATATTTTTATTCTTTTTAAATAGATATTTCACAGGGGATCAGGGTTACAATTCCCATAACCCTGATTTCCCCCTGGAGGCTCTGGAGGCTCTAGAGAAAAACCTCCCAATGCGGCGACGCTGTTCTTGACAAGCTTCGCCGGCGATGACGACGCGGTGACCGAATCTTCGCCAATGAATGCCGCAGATCCAGGTAGGATATTTGTTTGATGCTTTCTTCCCCGTTCTTGATTTCTACGATGAACGCGGGCTAATCCATGAACAGATTAGTTCGTGGATCATTCGTTCTTCTGGGATGAGATTTTTGTGGGGATTTTGGGAGATTGAATCCATGTTAATCCATTGTTGTTGATTTTCTGCTCCGTTTAATCCTATTAACGGGAGTGGATCAACGCCGTGATGAACGTCGACGGAGGTTCGTTCCTCAAATTCATTTCTTTGGATTTCTCCCCTTTCTTTTCTTCATGTTCTTTTCATTCTTCAAGGGGCGATGAATGACAGATTTTTGCATATCCGTTCTGTGACGCAACGATCCCAAACTGTGGATCCAACCACGGAGCGGTGTCACGAAGGTGTGACAGCGATATCGGCGGACGATTCGGAGCGGATCGAGAGTTATGAGTTTTCAGGAATTTTTCTTTGGATGGATCATTCGAGGTTTATGATCCATTTTATGGGATGAAAACACCCATCACAGTGTTCGTATGATGAACTGAACCAATTACTGGAGTATCGGGACGAACAAACGAGAGATCGCGGATCCGGAAGATCGGCCGAAGTGCGAGGAAGAAGACGACGTTTCTGGAAATTTCCCGACTACATGCCGTGTAGTATGGGCTACACGACATGTGTTTTTCGGTGAACCACCTAGCATGTACTCCGAGAGTACACGGACATGGGTTGGGTACACGGCCGAGGACACAACGTGTATACCCTACCCCGGTCAGACCCGGACAGATACACGGGATACCCCATGTACTGGTACACATACAGGCGACACGGACACGGGCATAGACCGTGTACGGGCACATGGCCAGCGTACACGGAGCGAGCCCAGGTGCTCGGACACGGCGTGTGATTCTTCTACATGCCGTGTAGTTGCTTTCTATCCGACAAGCTGAATGACATGGGCCGATTACACAGGTAGTACCCGGGGTCAAGGAACACGGTGTGTACTTCTTCTACACGCCATTTAGTTTAGTTTTATACTGCTTGGATGAATTAACGGGCCGTTTAGATGAGAAGTACCTGGGGTCAAGGAACACGGTGTATAACCATACTACACGCCGTGTAACCTTTTCTTCATGGCTTGAGCCACTTGTCTCCTGTGACTTTGACTACTTTCCTTAGGGTTTATACCCTTGGTCTTTTCATTGAAGGTTCTGGTATCATTTCCTTATTCAGTAGTATGATCCCTTCAGCAGGACTTCCTAAATAGAGTTGTTGGAATCCCCTCTGTGAGACTTAGAGCCGAATCCTCTATTCATTCCTAGAACTTTAGGTAGAGTTCTTGGTATCGTTGTGACCAACTTTACCCGGGCGCTGATCCTCTGCTTAGCAGATTAGCTCAGACTGAGTTGTCGGAATCACCCCATGACTTGGCCGTGATCCTCATCTGAGCAGCATGTTCTCATAGTACTTGTGGAGTGTGTTCTCCTGGAAGGAGTACTTCGTGTCTCTCTCTTCAGGCCTAGGAGTGTGATATCCTTGTTATGTGCTTAGTGGAACCTTCTAGCTAGATCCTAGTGGCGGTATCGTGATGGTCATTTGTGTATGAGTATATCTGGATATTCTTGTGATATGTTCTGTAGACATAAACTGTGTGGAGTTGACTGTATATTTCCTTTGTGGTATTTTCCTTGTTGTATTTCCTTTGTGGTTTCGGGGTGACCTACTGGGTATTGTTATACTCACCCCTGCACGGGCTTTGCCTGCACGTGTCGTGTCTTGTGCAGATGAGCGATCATTTGACAGGATTCTAGGTAGACCAGGACGAGACGGTGCTCAGTGAGATCAGGCAGGCCGAGATGTGTTCCTACGATTACAGATTGCAGTCCCAGTACCTTTCCTTACAGGTTGGACTTTGTTACAAACTTTCTTTTGGTGAGCTTGTACTTTTGACCCAGGGTTTTACACTTGTTGTAATTTACTTTCCTGTCGTACTCCGTTGGTTGAGATTTTTAGTGTATGCATGCATTTCCATTTTTAGTAGTTTTTACTTTTCATATTTGTGGACTTGGAGATGTGTGTGCGTGTGTAAAGGTTTATAGGCAATGCCTCCCATCTTAGTATCATGCCTACTTAGTGCTAGTCACCAGCCCCTGGCCTATTGGAGGCGGGCTTGGAGAGTTGCGGCTTGGGCCCCATTGGGACGGGTCATGACAAAAGGATCCCAAGATACCCCATGACCCATATATCATGAATTCCACCTAGTTACAGAGCCCCTCCTTGTGGATTCTTCACAAAGATTTAAAACATGGGTGGTTTTCTAGGGTTGAGTCACATGGGAGCGTCAGCCTGGTTGATGTTCTTATTCTATCAGTACCCATGGGTGGACCAACCATCAACATGGATTCATAGTTCACCAACTATTACAAGGCTCGTGCACAGTGGACTCGAGTTACTTTAATGGGTGGATCTTTCATTACCCACCATGCTAGATATATTAGAGTTTTTGAAGAATCCCTACCTATTACCTCCATGGGACCCATTGAGCTCATTGATTTCTTGATGCTACAAAAGATGAAGCTATAGGTGATGGATGATGATTTATACCACTGGTCACCCATCATTCAACATGTAGCACTAGTAGAGGCCCCACCACTGCCAACAGCAGACCCACTAGTTGATCCTTCTACCACTTCCCCACATCCACCACCCACCCATATTCCAACACATACCACCACCACATCTACCATCCCTCCACCCACCCATCCGAACCTGACACATCTTTGGACTTTTTAGTTATACATCCTATAAATCCTGCATTGAATTTCCACCCATCTTCACCTTCCTTTAACCGAGCCTTTTAAATTCACCACTCAACCACCACCAGCCCCGAGTGACCCCTCCTCTTCTACCATTCCCGAACCACCTACAGCCCATCCCGACCTAACCACCAATATCACTGACCCTATTGACCAACATGAGTTCTTAGCTGAGCAGGCCCAGCGTGGTAATGGGACAACCACTACTCATTCAAAAAAGGTGTCCTTAATTGATCCAGCTGCCAGATCCCTAACCCCACTTCAGATCAACACCTCTCCACCACCCACCATAACCCCTATCACCACCACAATGACCCCACCCTCTATCGCTGATCCACCTGGACCTACCGTAGCCATAGAAACTGATCCAGACAGACATCTCCCTTCATAACCAGATGAAAGGTTGATGATGGAAGAAATTTTTGGCTCAAATGACTGATCTCAGTTAGCCATTTTTCTCATTTTTGATTATAGAATTTTTTTGATAGGGCTGGTTATTTTCATTTTTTCATCTGTGTATGACCACTTTTTTGTACTCCTCAATTATATATATAGAAACTAATTTTTGAATCACTTTTACTTGTCTTGCATTTAATTTCCTTCAAATTATACATAGCCATATCTAGCTCTTCTATGTCATCTATGGTTGTCTATGGCCTGATACCACTATATTTTCTGGTGCAAAGGGTGACCCAGCACATCATAGAAATACAATGTCAACTTCAGGAACTTTCAATAGAGATTTATGCATATCAGCAACCATGATGAGCTATGATTCCATTCCTTCCAAATCTGATTCCTTCTCATGCTACCCCTGAAGTTATCAATCCAGTCAAGAGACCCCATGAGATAGAGGAAACTACCACCAGTAGCTGTAAACGCAGGACGAGCAATTGAGCCGATGGACCCCACTGTAGGATATTTTGATCTATCTGTTTGGCTGATGACATATTGTTAGCGCTTTCTGGGAGGCAAGCCATATCTCATCATTATCTAGATTGAGTCATCCTGCTAGATTCTTGTTCTTTTAATTTTGAGTCTCTTTTTTTCTTTATTGTAAAACACTACGATAACTAAGTTTTGAATTTTTCAAACTACCATTTCATTTTTTTCCAAGATTTATTTTCTATAACAATCCCACAATAATTCCATGAACAGTACAAAAACTATCTCTTTATAAGTGTTGATGAGTTTTTTTTAAGTTTCACTTTCGATACACTTTAATTATTTCATGTTCTCATCTATCTTGGAGACATTTTTCAAATTTATATACATTATTTAAAACTGAAAAACTTTATTCCCATTTATATAAAATTAAAAGTTAAGTTGGAAGTGATAGAATCCATGTTTTCTCTTTGGTTAGACTTTTAGAATGATTATTGATCTTATAAATTTAAGTCAAGTTCAACATTTATGAAATTATGGTTAACTGACATACTACTTTGTTTTATACCCATTGTGGTTTCCAGTTTATTTTGTTATTCTCATTACCCGATATAATTCTAAGCCTACAATTTCATATTATTTCTCAGTATATTTTTTGTGTGATACCTAGGACATGTAAACCTATCAGAACTTTCATTGAGATCCTATTGAGGCTATGAACGAATAACTAAAATTTTAGATTGATTGAGGAAATATATATTGAGACACTTTTTCCTGATAACCACCTTACATATTTCCTCCATTGAGATAGTGGTTTCCATGAATGACATTTTAGGATGAAGCAATTCATACTGATTTTCCCTTCATTCCCTGCTCTTATATAATGCATGATTTTACTATTGAACAAGTGTGGGGGAAACATTCAGACAGAATGGGATGATTTTATTGTAGAGATGTATTATGTTACACATTAAACTATTTGATGGTGATCCAATTATACTTTGTAGAATTTCACCTCTATTCTGTTCCTATGAAAAATAAAAAAGAAAAGAAAAATTGACATGTGTTGTGTATTAGGAAGGTCAAAAATCACCATTTCTAGACCAATGAATCCCCTGAAGAATCATATGTGGTTAGGGGATGAATGTAAGATCTGTCCTAGAAATAAATTCTGAAAAATAAAAATACAAAAGAAAAAGTAAAGGAACAAGATACCCTTTGAAATTACATAACATATACATGTATCCAATATGAGCTTCGGGGGAGTGTGGACATGATTAGCTTGGAGGAGTCATTGTATTACACAATTCATGACATTCATGAATTATACCTCAAATATTACTCTCCTTTTGAGCTCAATTTCTATATTTTCCCCACCTTCCCATAGCCTCAGAATCATCAGAACCTAATTGTGATTAATTTTTTACTTGTATTTACAAAGTGAAGATGATATAACCAACAAAAGATTATGGTTTGGAGCATGTACTTAGGGTATAAACAAAAATACAATTTCATTTTACCCAGAGTGATGAAAGAAAAATCATTATGAGGTAAATTGGAAATGGGTACAGAATTCAAGGAACAATTAAAATATTGTAATTAAAAGATCAGAATTTGTTTAAAGAACTGAGCTATGAGGCTTGAATTATTTACTATGCAGGAATGATTCTGGAGACTAACCCTTTCTGGTTACACATAGTTTTATTTACATGGACATAATGACTATTTCCTATTTTAAAATTTTCTTATCTTTTTTGAAATCACTATTGAGACCTTTTTTCTTGAGGACATGAAATTGTTTAAGTGTAGGGGAATTTGAAAAGATGAAATCATATATACTTTTTTTTTCTATCATTTAGTTAAGGATTTTGATTAATTTATTTGATAATGCACTTGGAATGTGATTAATTTTGTAGGAATAAAGATTCTAAGGTTTCAAAGTGGGAAATTCAGAAAAAGAGAAAAAATTGCCTATTACATGTCATGAAATAGAAGTTCATGTCACGTTATAGGGTTTCCCAATATCCAAAAAGTCATGAACCAAGTCGTGAACTATGTCATGAATATTTCAAGTAAATAATATAGTACACTATGTGAGTGTCCGATACACGTCATGAACCATTTGAATGAGAAAACTAACTGAAGATTTAGCTGAAAGTACAGAACACATCGTGAAATCAGTCAAACATTCAAATCTCAGACGAGATACAAATGAGATATGCCTAGATATAAAAAATACATAGATATACATGGATTTATCATTACATGACATGAATCCCATTACAATTCAAGTAATTTTTTGTCTATAAATACAACAATAACCTAGTAGATTTGGAAGGGATATGTGGGGCCAAAAAGCTAGACTGATTCTAAAGTAGAAGATTTCTATTTTTTTCATTCCCTTAGAGTTTCCTTCTATTTTCATCCCCTCTAAACTCAAATTTATTCTCCATTTCAATTATTTTGTTTGAATAAAAGTTTCATGGATCTTTTTTCATCATTACCTTCATTCCCTTTTTGCATCATCACTTTCATTCATCACTTATTGTCAAACTCCTGTTGCATCCATTTTCGATCTCATTTCAATTAAGTATTTAATAAAGTTGAGTCATACATTTTTTTAATCTAAATTGAATGATCATATCATTTAGTGAATTTGAATCTTGGAATGTGTGTTAAATATTTAAATTCAATCGTTCTTAGAATGTTGAGTACAATGTTATTTCTTTATTTTTTTGTGTTCCATCCTACCATGAGTGGCTAAACCACCCACGTAGGGATCATGAGTAGTAATATCTAAATCTAATAAAATATTTAATTCTAAACATGGTAACCTTAAGGGATAATAATCAATATATTAGTTAAATGTCCATCCAATTAATTTGAACATCCCTGACCACAGGGTATTCAAGTGAAGGACCCTATCCTGGTTGGAGTAGATTAGGCTATGAACAATATCTTGAAATTATTTCTTCCTTAGAATCCAAGACAAATGCATGTTAGTTTTCACTATCTCCCAATCAAGGAATAGTTATCTCCTAGGGAGAACTTGTTGATTTGACCAAAATCAACTAGATACCTTCACTTTATTCATAGCCTAAAACTTTGGATCATACCAAATTAGAATTAAGATCATAATTTCTATAGATACCTGAAATTGATCCTGATACCTCTCTCAATCTTGAAGAAAACCATCAACAATTACACATAGAACTCCTAAACATAATCCATTTCGAAGGGAATCCTACCTCAAAAGGTCTTCACCCATCAATTATCAGTTCCAGGTTATGCTCCCCATGGGATCAACTCTGAACTTTCACTATACTACACCCTAGAAGCAAGTGAAGTTTAGGAAAACAAAACAATTCTAATCTGACCGTATTAGTTAAAGCATCCTCATACAAAAAAACATCACTTTAATCAGGTATATTTCCTTGATAATCATTGAAATCCACTTCATAAGGAACTCACAAATATGTTTTCCATTATTTTGAAGAAAATAAAAATTGAAGACCTTTAACTCATCTCCTTAGCTTGTACTCTTCTTCTTCTTTAAATATGAATTCCACATACTGATATAACTCATAAACTTTCTTGTGATAGAAGGGTCTCTTGTTTGAAGAGAAGAAATATTACCAAACTTGTTTTTGGTGTACTTTGAGCACTAAAGACTTAACTGAAACTAAACACTCTTCTTAAACTTATTTTTCATTGACCACAACTCTTCTAGATAGATCTGGCTGAACTAGTTCTATAGAAGAAGGAGGAATCGGTTCACCCTTTTGATTCTTATAAGGTCATGAATTAGACAGTGATTTCTCTAAAAGGATGATTCACTCTTTCCATAAATATTAGTCTAGTAAGATTGGTTGAAATTTGAGAGAAAGGTTGTAGGTTTGAATGTCAGGAGAAGAAGTTTTGCACTGGGTTCGAGAGAACAGAAGGCATGAGAATACAAGTGTGTTGGAACTAAACAAACATTTATTTCATATCATTTGGGATTTAGGTATTTGAAAAATTAAAATTAAAATAATACTTAAAATTGAAATTGAGTATCGGAAAAGGTACGAATCAAGTTTCTACAAATAAAACGAAAACATTTAAAATTGAAAACTCCCCAGTTCAACAATTTAGAAAAGATAATTTAAAAAAGGCATGAAACCAACAATGTGTCACCCAACTGCGTGTCACCCAATGGTGTGTCACCCAATGGTGTGTCACCCAACAGTGTGTCACCAAAACGTGTGTCCCCCCAATGGCGTGTGTGACAAATGGGCCCTAGTGACAGCACTGCCACCCCGCCTTAACATGGCCGTCGGGTCCTGGCCCACCAGGTACCACCAGTTGCCCCACAAAAACAAAGGGCCCACCCCAAGGTCCACCAACGTGCCTGAACGGGTCATTTGACTAATGATAGTCCCCACAGACCAACACATGTCCTTTAACTATAGAGTTCTAATCAGGCAGGCTCCCGAAAAGGAAGGTGTACCATGTTGACATGAGTCATATCATTTAGTCATTTAACCCTTTATCATTTGGGGGCGTTACAATCACCCCCCATTTAGAGCACAACATCCTCGTTGTGGGCCCTACATCTCAACCCAGGCAGTTCACCGCGCACTTAAGGCTGGGTTCCTCCTCTGATACCAAATGTGACAACTGGGCCCTGGTGACAGCACAACCACCCCGCCTTAACATGGCCGTCGGGTCCTGGCCCACCAGGTACCACCAGTTGCCCCGCAAACACGTGGGGCCCACCCCAGGGTCCACCCATGTGCGTGAACGGGTCATCTGACTGATGATAGTCCCCACAGGCCAACACATGTCCTTTCCAGTGTGTTTTGTCCTCACTCGCACACACCCTGAGAAACTTCACAGAAGGTCACCCATCCTGACCACTACTCCAAGCCAAGCACGCTTAACTATAGAGTTCTAATCAGGCAGACTCCCGAAAAGGAAGGTGCATCTTGTTGACATGAGTCATATCATTTAGTCATTTAACCCTTTATCATTTGGGGGCATTACAGCGTGTCACCCATAGAGTGTCACCCAATTCTATGTCACCCAACAGTGTGTCACCCAATGGTGTGTCACCCAACGGTGTGTCACCCAACAGTGTTTCACCCAATGGCGTGTCTCCCAAAAATAAATTTAATCAAATTTTATCATTAATAATTCATGTTTAATATTGTTCATTATCTTATAATTTATGGGATTATAAAAAATATCAGCTAACTAATGTTCTGTGCCAATAAATTCAGGAGTTATATATCCCTTTTTAAAATGATCTCTCAAAAAGTGATTTCTTATATCATTGTTCTTTTTCCTATAAGGTGAAACTGGATTCATAGAAATATTAATAGCACATGTATTGTCAGAATTTATAATGACAATTTAGAATTGATATCCATAATCTAGTAATGTGTTTTCCATACACAATATTTATGAACAAAAACTACCAAAAGGTATGTTTTCAGCTTCAGTAGCAGACTATGCAAAATTTTTTTGCTTTTTTTACTACACCAATTGATTAGGGAATTTCCTAAAAAGTGACATGTTCTAGAGGTTTTTTATATCTAACATACATCCATCAAAATCAGTATCATAATAACAAACTAAATAAAATTCTTGACCTCTAGGGTAAAAAAAATCCTAAATTGGTAGTATACTTGAGGTATTTGAAAATTCTTTTAACAAAAACCATTTCTGACTCTTTTGGATTAGCAAGAATGTGAGCACAAATACACACACCAAGCATTATATTAGGTCATATATAATTCAAGTAAATATGACTTCTAATAACACCACTATAACTAGTTTGATCCACTGGTTTCCTAGTTTCATCAAGATCCAACTTACAGGTGGTACTCACAGGAGTATCACTACTCTTTTAGTGTTATCCAAGTTAAAAAATTTTAAAAGATATTTTGTGTATTAAATTTTATTTTAATAATTTATTCACTATTTTTAAATATTTGAAATCTAAGAAAGTACTTATGTTCACCCCTAAAACTCATTTCAAACTCGTTTTTTATCATTTTATAAAAATCAGTATTAAGAGAATTTCTGGAAGATCCAAAAATAATATCATCAACCTAGATTTGTGATATTAAAAATCATCTGAAATTAATTTTATAAAAATAGTAGGATCATATATACATTTTAAAAAACCTTTTGAAATACTAAAATTTATGAGACTATCATACCAAGCTCTAAGAGCATGTTTTAAACTATATAAATCTTTAGTTAATTTGAAAACATGATTGGAAAAATGAGGATTTTGAAAACCAGGGGGTTTTCAACAAAAATATCCTCAATTATAAAACCATTAAAGAAATCAACCTTGACATCCATTTGATAATTTTTGAAATCTAGATGATCTACCTAGACGAGAAGTATTCTAATGGATTCATGTCTAGAAATTGGTGAAAGTTTTTCCTCATAGTTAATTCCTTCTTCGTGGCTATAACATTGTTCAAAAAGTTTTATCTTATTTTTAAATATTATGCCTAACTAATATAACTTGTTTCTAAACATCCATTTAGTGCCTATAGTAAAGGTATACATGTGTATATCTACAACATCCCATAATTTGTTTTTTTAAATTGATTCAATTGTCCTTTCATTTCTATCACCCAAATTTCATCATTTATGGATTCATTGATGTTCTTAGATTACAACTAATACAAGAATGCTTGATTTTCAACCTAATTTCAAAGAGAATATCCTATTTGTGTGCCTATATCTAGATATCCTACAACAGTATCTATGGTGTGATACTTAAGGGTTATAACAGATCTAGAAAAAGTAGGGTTCATCACTTCAGGATTTTCTATATTGTTGGGTTCATGACATTATGGAAATGCCTCAGAACTGGATGATTTTCATGGCTATTTAACAATAGAATATAAAGTTTTGAAATTTAAATTTAGAGTTGATAAATCATACTCATGGTTTTCTAGGGAGTTATTAGGCTCATGTGGATCCTTTTCATCAAATTTTACATGAAAATATTCTTCTATGGTTGTAGAATTTTTATTGAAAACTCTAAAGTATTTACTAGAGGTTGAATAATCCAGGAAGATTCCATCATCAATTTTGAAGGAAATTTTTTCAATATTATCCTTAGTGTTAAGAATATAGACTTTGCAACCAAAAACTCTAAATTAATTAACATTAGGATTCCTATTATTCAAAATCTCTTAAATGGGTCTTCTTAAAAATTGGTCTAATTAAAACTCTATTTATTATGTAGTAGGCTATATTGACATCCTCTATACTAAAATAGATAGGCAATTAAAACTCATTAAAAATATTACAAGCTATCTCTTATAGGGTTCTATTTATTCTCTCAACAACTGTATTATTCTATGGGATCCTAGGATCAGAGAATTTATGAGTGTAAACATTTTATGAGAAAAATCGTTTCAAAATATTTATTTTCAAACTCATAGACTTGGTTAATTCTCATGGTCTTAATTCTAAGTCCACATAGGTTTTTTACAGATCTAGCATACTTGGTGAAATAAGAATATGTTTAACTCTTGTGAGCTAAAAACAACACCCGAGTATACCTAAAAAAATTATCTACTAAAACATAGACAATGTTATTCAAATTTAAACTAGAAACTATGGATGGTCCAAATAAATCTATATGAACCAACTCAGGAAGTTGAGAAGTTGACACTTATTTCTTTAATTTAAATGAACTTTTGTGCTTTATCCCTTTTTGATAGGGGTTATAGGCTTTATCATTTGGGAACTCTAGTTTTGTTTCAATACTTAACTAAAAATTTACTAGTAAGATTCCTTAGTGAGTTTATATTGAAGTGGCATATTCTCTTATGGAAAATCCAAGGTTCTTTGTGAGAAGCACTCAGGAAAGATACATTTTGAGATATTAAAGAATCTAAATGAACATTTTTAAAGAAATAAAAATTATATAATCCTTAAAATCATAAAAATTACAAGCATAATTCTCAAATATAACATTAAAACCATCATCACATAACTATTAAATACTAAGAAAGTTATATTCCAAACCATAAAAAATAATTTATAAATTAAATTAGAATTACTATTACTAATTTTTCCAAGGTTGGTGATTTTCCCTTTAACATTATCACTAATGGTGAAATGTACAACATGAACCATAATAAGGCTCTTGAATAATGAATAATGTCCTTTAATATGTCTTGAAAAACATTTTTACAATTACCATAGACTTCTAAAGGATGTCTTCAAATAGTTTTCCTACAAAAAAATTTATGTAAGAAATGACATTGGTACCAAAATCTGTTTGGGTCCAAAGTTGTTAGTAATTAAAGATTTAGGAAAACACATTTGTTTGATAGATTTCCTATAAATAGACAGAATAATTTTTGAAATAAATACTCTATTAGGTAATTTAAAAAATAAATTGATAGAAAAACTTTATGGTCTACACTAAGGAACATAAGTTTTTTTTGTTACTCTTCTTTTTCTAGGTTGGTATCAAATACCAGTAACATATCAAGGTGTAACTTTCATTCCAAAAATATGTGTGCGATTTTCTCTGACCTTAGTGAATTTTTATAAGTCTTTATTTAGTTTCTCATTTGAAAACTTATGTTCAGTATTTTCTCTTAACAATTGAGCATTATTTTGTTTTTCAGTAGACAAATCAGATTTCATACTAGCAGTTAGAGAAAATTTTCTTTTAAGAACTTTATATTTATCATTAATCTCAATAAAAGTATCTTCCATCATACTATAGTTTTAAAAAATTTGTTCCTTAGTTATATCATCGTCATCAGTTTGTTCATTCTATGAATTATCAGAAATATGTATATATGATGTAGTAGATAAAGTAGATATAGTAGGTACCTCATTAAATTTTTTCATAAATCACATGATTTCTCTGTCCGATTTCTCTTCAGGAGATGAATCTAAATTTCTAGATCTATATTATGAGGCACTCCATGTTTCTTTCACAATATTTTAATATATTCTTTCCTTTTCATCATGTCTCTATTTATACTTCAACTTTGGATAGTCAGCCTTTACATGACCTTCCCTCTTACACTCATAGTAGACAATCTCATTTTCATCTTTCTTCCAGTATTTATTCAAGGATCCCTTATAATCATATTTTTCATTATAATTTGGATTTTTGAGAAAATTATTTTCCTATAATTTTTTTAAACTGTTTTTATAGATGATCCATCTCATCATCACTATTTGGGAGTGACTCACTGTCAATTTAACATGCATCTTGAAATTTATGCTTTTCCTTTTTTTAGATGTAGTATTATTAACAGTTACAAATTTTATCATTGGTTGTTCATCATTTTATTGGTTGACCTTTAACTCTTCTTCATAAATCATTAGTTATCTAATCAAATCTTTGACATGTATCTTGAGGATATCACATGATTCCCTAATTGACACATATGTGCCTCTCTATCTTTAAATTAGACATCTTAAGATCAGCAAGATTTAGTCCTTGTCTGATACAAGATTCCAGATTGATCTCATTATGTTAAAAATATCATTAAACCTGAGGTACATATCAAAATAGGTTCACCATGATTTATATTAAAATTACCATAGTTAATATTATATGTTTTAAGTATCATATCCTCAACATTAGTTGTTCCCTCATTTGAAATATATAATGTATACCAAATTTCATATACAGTTTTGCAAGAGGATATTCTATTGAATTATTCATCTCTTATAACACAGTAATGATAATTAATAGCTTTACAATTATTTTTTAAGAAATATATGTATCATTATCCCAATCCTTTCTAACTGTAGTAAGGATAGTATATTTATCTTCTATAGAAATCCAAATTTCAAAACCCATACTCTCAATGTGTATTTTCATTTTGATTTTCTAGTGGGCATAATTGTTACCATTGAAAATAAGAGGTATGTTTGTAGTATAACCTTCTTGTGTAGAATCAATTTAGAGAATTAAATTTAGAAATGATAGAAATTTAAAAGCATTAAAGCATAGAAAAAATCACAGTTGAAAAGATTTTGAAAATCCGTGATACCAAATCTTATATCCTATGATTCAAAATGTTTGTTGGAGTGATAAAATCAAGAGGGGGTTGAATTGATTACCCAATTAAATTTTCTATTCAAAATTTATTAAAAATAATCCCCCAATTAACTTACAAATGTCCTAGTTAACCAAAACATCAAATCGTTATAAATTCTAATCTTCTAAGAGACTTCGTAGAAGATTGTTTTGTTCTCGGATAAAATAATATAAAATATTTTTTAATCATTTGAAATAAATTTATTTAACCAAAAACTTATAAAAACATTAATTTTGGTTAACTATCAATGTATTATTTTTTTATAGTTCAAAAACATTTTTCAATTTTAAAAAATAAATTTAATGTAAAACAAAATAAAAAAATCATCAAAAATTTGAATACAAGAGGTTTAGTCTCAAGTTGAAAATTAGTCCTCTCCACTTGGTGATCACCTACCACGAGCAGTTTATATAAATAAATAGTTTGATCCATAGGTTGTATTGGGTTCCTCAATAGTATACAACTTTCCAGACCACACATGGTCTCTTCCACTATTATCTAGGGGAGTACAACAAACAAAAGGTCACATAAGACCTCTACCATAGTTATATATGGGAGTATAAATGATATAAATATATTTGAGAAGATATCAGAGTATCTTCTAGTTTATAGTAGGTGATAATGTGTGTTAAAATAAATATAGTATCACACAATGCTCAAAACATAAAAAATAATTAAATATACTGAGCAATCTAAAAGTATAAAGGGATAAATATTATTGGTTTGTTATGAAGTGTAGATTTTCATTCCTTGAAAGCATTTGTAAAATGAAACTTGATTCGGGATATTGAAACATCAGTAAAACAGAGTGTTTTGGACACTACTTGTCTCGACTATGGAATGACATTGGATGTGTATTGAGCTTTTTCTTCCTCAATTGAGTAGAGCATGATGTAGTAGGTAAGCTCTTATTATTCTTTCAATATGGTTTATATATATCATATACATGAAGAACACCTCCATTGAATTTGTTTAATCTATTCAAATATTGCACGAGAAAATATTTTTCCTTTATTAATAGTAGTATCAGGAAGAATATCCACGTGCTTCTGGATATTCTGCTTCCTCATACAATATATCCGATACACTATTTAATGCATTCTATCTAGCATTTAATAGAAAAAAATTAAAATATATTTGGAATTAAATTCCATAATATATAAATTATAGAATTCAATTCAATGTAAATAAGATTGATAAAAAGTGGAGGTGTCCTAGTTTAGTGGTGTCTCATTGGCGGTGTCAGTCTGGAGGTGACTCGATCTGACATTATCTCATAGTCTGGAAATTTATCCTTATAATGGTGACACAAAGATGGTGGTGTATTGGACTGAAAAAATGCCAATTCTATACTTCGCCTGAAATTCCATGATGGAAGTGAGCCATCCTTCTTTTAGGGACTCCTTTAACAGTAGGTCAGGCAGGTGATGTCTCATAATATATCAAAATTCATCCTTAGTGGTGACACATCTATAGTAGTTTCACATGTGAAGGTGACTTATTTTAGGACTTTTCCATTTTTCCATGTTGACGGTGAGATATTATTGTAGTGTGTTAGCTTGGTGGTGAGTTGATCTTGATGATGACTCATCCTTAGTGATGTCTAACCTACAACAGTGACTCGTACTAATGAAATTTCATCACCTATCTCAGATTATAAAATAATTACAAAAATATTGAAACTTATTAATATCATTAAAAGAAATGATTCAATAATCATTAAAACAAGGAGGTAAATAGGTACTTCATGGGAGGATGATACCTTTGGTTTGAGTGCTATGACAACTCGATTATGATATTCATGAGACTTGTGAGAGAGAGAGAGGCACTGATTAGAGAGAAATGACATCATCTTTTTGACATAGATAATTATTGATAGAATTTTTGGGGACATAAAGTTTCTATGGTGGGGAGGTTATAACATCATATTACTATTTTATGGTAATCCTCAACCCTCCTTTTTGTTTATTCTTTAGTTGGGGTTCATCTTGGCTTGTTTCGGGAAGAAATTTGAACATGTTGGAAATTTCTCGATTGTGCAGGTTGGTGCATGGTTTTACCAAACCATGTTCCACCTAAGGTAAGATGTGAAAACCCAAATAGTGGGGGTTTTCATGTCTAGTGCATGATTTTACAAACAGTGTGCCCACTTATTATAAACCATGAACCCCATCATAGGGGTTCATGGTTAAGGTGCATGGTTTGAAAAACCATACGACCCTACCCTTCTAACCATGAAGATGATGTTTTTCAATTCAAAAAAATATTTTAAATATTACCAAACCCCCTTTATATAACCTCTAAACCCCAAATCCTAATAAATATAATTACTTGGTCTTTGGAGCTCTTAATAACCCATTTTTTATCCTACAAACTGATTCTAAGGTGGATTGAAGCTTAGAGAACATCATTTGATTCCTCTCTAGTAAGAGTTCTTCTCCCGTTCTTTATCTCCCACTATCTCTATATCTCTCTTATAGGGGGTTTGTTATATCATCTAGTTTTTGATAGATATAAACTCTTTTGTTTTGGATCTCAAATCTAGGTTTGATTCCTTGATCTCTGATTGAAACATTTTTATTTGGAAATTCCCACTACAGGCATTGTGATACGTGATCTCCATGTTGAAGGAAGGTGGTTCTGTCAATGATTGGAAATTTTTATAACACTTTATTTTCTTGTTTTTTTAAAAAAAATTCAATTAAATTATGAAAACCCATTTTGAAAAAAATTGGGATATTATTCGATTTGGTGTGGAAATTGGGGTGTAAATTTGAAATTTAATGGAATTTATAAAATTGAATTGAGAAATTTATTTTGAGAAAAATGGATTAAATTTATTTATAATAACCTATGTTTGATTTTTTCTTGAAAAAGGCATGAATTGATTAAAAACATACATTTTTGTTTTTAAAGAGATATTGGAATATTGAAATTGGAAATGGGGAAATTGTATTTTAAACTATTTTGAAATAATTTTCCCATTTTTATTGATTGTTTGAGAACATTAAATCTTGGGTTGTTAGTGGGTTATTTGGGAAAAATATTCTATGATTGTAATTACGTATAAATCAATTGATGCTTTACAAATCTAAACAAAAACATAGTGTTGTGGATTTTATCCCTGATGAGATGTTTATAAGTCCTATTTGACCAGTGTCTAAGGAGAATGTGTACACATATTACCATGATCACCGATATGATATGTGTGAGGATCCCATAACTTGGAACTATCGCACCACTTGGATGATAACCATGTTTCTTATTTTGGAATTATTTTGATATATATATTTCATTTCTTGTAAAACTTCTTTACACCCGACTAGGGAATTATAAATTATATACTTAATCCATTATTTAAAATGTTTCAATCATTTGAAGGGAAAATAATGACTTGTTTTAAATATGGAATTGTAATTTCATGTTGGTTTTTATTTGAAATTGAATGAATGGTTTGGTTTAGTTATATTGGAATCTTATTATCAAATTCTTAGTGAGACACTATTGAGATTTTATCTCACACCCTACCTTTTCCTTTGAGAGTTTGTAGATTTCATTATTCCATGTTCTCACAAGGGGAAAGCTCCACCTGGAGTTGGTGGTTGTTGATACCTTTCTCATGGAGTGTCATGTCCATTGGGACATGGGTTGTTGGTCTTGTCTTTATGGTTCTTTAATGATGTACTGTTTGGGTTTTATATACATGTTTGAATACTTGTATTGTTCTCCCTTTGGAGTTTTCTTTTGAGAAAACTGATGTGTTTCAATTTCTTAAACTATTTATGTGGAAAACTCTTTCCTAGATTTATCATGTATGATGATAGGTTCTACTTTCCAACCCATGGGGATCGAGAACTCCCATTGGGATATGTCCATTCTGGCTTGGTTGTTAGGGTTCCAGGGTATCTAGGGTTGTTCATGTCATCAGCACGGCCTAAAGACCCTCCTTTTTCGTAAGTTCACCAGTCTCCAATATGGAATCACTTGTACCCTTTATCCATCATAGACTACTTCCTCCGTCTAGTCATAGTTTCCAAGATCAACCTTCACTGAAGAATGATACCCCCATTTTCCTACAATAGCTCCCAAAATAACCTCCCTTAAATGTTTTCTCTGCCTTGACCATTGTTGGAGACCACCACACCTAGCCACACTGCTTGTGCCCATTCCATAGATGATCATCCCACACACCTTCTCCTGAACCGCCGACCTAAAACCACCCCCATTGTCAACTGAGGGTCCTCATGCACCACACCCTCACCTTGAAATGTCAATTGTTCAAGCTAGTTTCATTTGACACCAACCCATCAGCCACCCCCAAATAAATTGGGGGAAAATAATACAGTGGTTGGGATTTAATTGTTTATGTACCTATACAAATGTGTATATATTTTTATACATAAATATGTGTGTGATTCTCTATTAACAAAAAATATATATTTATGTGAATATTCTAATATATGTAAATACATATAAATATATAATATATTTAAATAAATATAAATATTTATATCTATATATATACGCACACATATGTATATATATATATATATGCATATACATACACACACACACACAAACATATTTTATAATTGTATTTAAAAACAATTAAGTATATATATAAATATATTGATAAAAATATGTATCTAAATATATATAAATAAATAGATATATGCTAAAATATAGAAGAAAATAAAATAGAGCAGTGGTAAAGAACAATTACGTGAAGGTAGAGGTCATAGGTTTAAATCTAGGAAGGCATGCACTGATGTGAGGGATGGAAAGTGATAATAAAGCCATGGGTGAGCGGTGGGGGTGGGGGAGTGATAATAATGGTTATTAGGTGGGTGATAAACTTAGTAAAAAGTTTATTAGTGCTGATAAACCATAATTTTATCAATTATTTTCTAGCTTTGATAAAGGGTTCCTTTATCAGCACTGATAAAAGAGACTGACTTTTAAATGCACTTACAACATCAGTGGTTTTATAGTACCAATAAATCCATTTTTTACATGCTGGTAAAGGGTGGATCTATAGATTTTTGTCAAACTTACCGCTCTTGAGGTCCTCCATGTCACACTATACCCAACCCTCAAACAAAATCATCATGCCTTACATCATCATGTCATTTCCCTTTGATGTTATCAGTGTCCATGGCTCAGTTGGAGGGCCTTATCCCACCCACACATAAGGGGGGAAATTTAGGTTATCTCAATAGTGGAGAGAGAAAAGAAAATAGAGGGATATAAAATTTATTTTCACCTTTCTTCATCCATTCCTAGTGGGATCATAATTGAAAATAAAAAACAATGTATGTTCAAATCAATTCCACCCTAATAATTCCCAACAATGGGATATTGTATTTAAGGAAGAATAATTTAATAAAATCACGGTTGAGGAAAAATTAGATAACAAAACACTATGAATAATTCATAATGATTGAGATTTCAATCCATCATCTTCAATGAATGAATCATGATTTCATTCGCCCACATGATCCGATTTAATTCTATGATTCGATGTCTCACCCACCAAGATATATTCCCTCTTATCACCGTATATATAGGGTTATGTCAAATAAAAATTATGGAATACCTAGAGAGACTACATAACAAGTTTAATATTGGGGATACCCAAGGGTTTCACCAATAATGACATAATCAATAATTAAATCAATCATTCAATCATTTGATCAATCAATTAATCCACTCATGTCTTTGAACACCCAAGGGTTCCGATAAAAACCCAAATTATATCATCATTGGGAAAACCCCACCATTATGAAACAAAAAATGTTGATGGTTTCCCCATTTGAGGTCCTGTTCAGGAGATATAAGAATTTCAAAAAAATGCTCACACATGGACTCAAGATAATATAATATTTTTATTATTTTATTTTTGAGGCCCTACGACACTCCCTTTTCCATGTCAGCTCAACCTTCGGGTAAACCCCATACTTTAGAACCAAAAGAACCATCAAATAATTTTTTTGATGTTATATGATAGGGTAAAATTTCGATTTTACCCCTAAATAGGTCCTCGGACTCTGAACACACATAATTGAAATAATTCTCAGTTGAGAATTTTTTTTATCACTACATCCTCCCAAAATAAAACCTTTTATTCATCAAAAAGGATACAACCAATGTATCACAATAAGGAAACTCCCAGAACAACCTCATGTGATAACACTCCACCATTACAAAGACCGCCTTTTCACATAGAGGTGTAAGTTATAAGAAAGCTCGATCTACCATTGTCTAGGAAGGAAACACCAACTTTCATTTTTAAATATACTGGCATTGTAAAATCATTGACATACTTATGCTTTACACAAGTCTATCCAAGCCTCTGCACCCAAAAACCATCTACATCTGAGAATATTTCGTCGACAAGCTCTAATCTTGGGGGGATCACTCCCCACATTTAAAGAGTATTACAGACAGTTGTCGTAAGAGAATAATCTATCTATTACACAACACACACTATTGAGGATATGATCTTTATCATCACTAGAAATAGCCTTCATTGGTGTTAAAAAAGGGATTATAGAAAAAATATGTTTTTCTGATGGGATATTTGTGATAAAATGGGCACCCATCACAAATAATTACATACAAAAAAGTTATTTGTGCTAGAATGAGAGTCCTACTACAAATAACTCAAAATTTCATGGTCTTTGTGATGGGATATGAATCCGGATGCAAACAGTTTTGAAGGAAACACGCACCAAGTCAAGGGAAAGGACTATATGTATTGGAAGTGAATCCCATCACAAATACATAGTTGATGGTGTAAATAAAAAATAAATATTATTCTGTTGTAAATAATATTATTTGCAATGTATTAAGGATTTCCATCTCAGATACTTCTTCAGTAGAGTAAATAAAGAATAAATATGGTTCATAGAATTTGTGACAGATCTAGATATCCGTCGTAAAGGACTAATCTTTATTCATTATAAATATTTTTGGTGGGAAATATTTGTGACATAACTCGTCGTAAATACAATTATATATGATGAAAATTTCATTGTCGGTATTTCGTCACAACTAATCAAACCTGTATAAGCCCCAAAGCAATGTCATATATTCCAATTTCTTGGCCTCTCTTCTTATTTCTCTCTCACATCTCCATATATAAATTTAAATTTTTATATGAATGTTTTCATAAGTGCACTAACATCTTTATTCTGGTAAAGCATCATTTTTAATGTGTTTATTTTAATTTTTTTAATTGTTAATTTGTTTAATTTATTTTGTATTATGAATAAATAGTAAAAAAATAGTAATAATAATGAATAATTATTATTAATAAACATTAATTACTAATAATTAAAAATAATTAGAAACAATTAGTAATCTTTAGGAACAATTACTATTAATTAGTTACAATTAGTAGTAATTAGAAGTAATTAGTAGTAATTATTATTAATGAATATTAATTACAAATAATCAGTAATAATTATATGTAATTATATATAATTATTGTTAATTACTAATAATTAGTAATAATCATAGATAATTATTAATAATAAATAAAAATTAGTAACAATTAGTAATAGTTATCAATAATTAATAATAGTTATCAATAATTATTAATAATTAGTTATAAATAGTAATAGTTACTGATAATTAGAAATAATTATAAATAGTTTTCGATAATTTGTAATAATTTGGAATAATTAATAATAATTACCAATAATTAGTAATAATTAGTAATAATTACTGATAATTTATAATAATTAGTCATAATTACTAATAATTAGTAATAATTACTTATAAATAGTAAATGATTATAAATGATTAGTAGTAATTATTGATAATTAGTCATAATTTTCAACAATTTGTAATAATTATTGAAAATTAGTAATAATTAGTAATATTTATTAATAATTTGTAATGATAAGTAATATTTAATAATAATTAGTAACATTTACCAATAAATAATAAATAATTACTGATAATTAGTAATAATTACCGATGATTAGTTATAATTAGTAATTATTTGTAATAATTACTAATAATTTGTAATAATTAATGATAATTAATAATATTTTGTTATAATTAGTAAAATATATTAAAATTTGTAGTAATTTGTAATAATTTTTATAATTTGTAATAATTAGTAATAATTATCCATAATTAGTAATAATTATCCATAATTAGTAAATAAATATTGATAATTAGTAATGGGATCTCTTATTAGGAGGAGCACTGACATCTGATGGGTATGGTGATCTACAATGGGAGAGTGCCTCACACTGATCATTTGGTTGTGGGTTACAGTATTGAACGCTCCATTGAAGGATGGAGTTGGCTGTATTCTTTGTGTATGGAGGGTGGGCTATGGCACATTGATTGGGCGATGTAGAGGGCTCATTGGAAGGGTAGAAATGATGAATTATTTGATTAATGGTTATTTTTAGGTCTTGAGTAGATAGGAAGTTAGATCTGGAGTGTGACAGGTATTTTCTATGGGAGGGAAGCTATATCCAATACGATACTAGTGGAGTTAGCTATGCCTTGATGTGGTTATCCTAATCTAGAGTGTGATCAATGTTTTCAGTTGGAGGGAATTTAGATCTGATGTGAGGATGATGGCGATAAGTACGCCTCTACAGGGGTGGTCTGATCTGGATAATTCTTGGTGTTTTTGGAGGGAGGGAGACCAAATTTGGTGTAAGACTTATAATAATGAATTCCACTAGATGAGGGTGGTCTAATCTAGAGTATGACAAGCATTGGTGGCTTGATACTTTTATATTATGATCATTAACAATGATGGTGTCATTTAACTTTGGCATGGGTTGAATTTATGTTGAATGTGGAATTAATGTAGAGTATAATGAATTCTCAGACCATTATAACATGCCAACTTTAGTGAGATGAAGGTGCTGTGACATTTTCTAGGTGAATGGACTAACACATTTAGTAGTTGGTGTGGAAGAACTACTAGGTGGGTGGCCTCAATTTAAGGGATATGTGTGTTGAAAAATATCATTCGGTACTCTTGATACTTGGGAAATTGATGTGAGATGGAAGGTGTTAGGTCAAAAAGGGTGATGATAGATGATCTAGTGGGGGTGTTGAATATACCAGTTTAAAAAAAATTTAAACAAATAAATTGATTAAATAAATTAATTATCTAGAAAATTATTATGGTTAATTACTAGTGGAAAAAGTAAAGAACACAAGGATGTTTTTATAGTAGTTCGGTATAAATTGGTTATAATATAATCTTATATTTCTCTACTTGATGATAGATACATGTTTAGTAAAATTATTTTTTAGGGGGAATCCTAAACCAATTAAAAAATCCTTTACTAGTGGAGGGTTAACCAGAAAACTGACTTTTGAATGGGGAGGCACAACCCTTACAACCTGAATTTAGACACTTGGAGTCAAACCCTAAAAAATCCTAACTTTAGATATATGGAGTCACAACCCTTAGATCCTCCCATTAGAATCATATAGTTTCAACTAGAGGTAAAATAATGAAAAATAATTCTTTTTTGTGTAAAAGAATAAATAGAAAAATAAAATGTGTGTGTGGGAGATGGGAAATTTTTTTATAAACATAGAAAATATAAAATATAAGGTAAACAATGAAAAAAATGATACTAGTTCTTAATATTTGGATTATCACATCTTGTGAAGGTAGAAGAAGTTGAAGCAGAAACAATTCATCCATCTAATAGATCTTGTAGGTAATGAAACAGAGTGTCGTAGGACATTGAAAATGCATAGTAGGTTTATATTTCACAGTACTTTCTCTTTGAAAAATAGATTATCAAATATGTTAACCTGTATTTATTCTTTTCTAGCCATATATATATATATATAATAAATATTTAGTAGTTACAGTAGCTCTTCATTCTCTAGGAATTAAAATCAAATTGAGTCAAGAGAAATCATTATTATATCCACGAAAATATCAACACCATTTCTTCTTTATTCATATAGAATAAATCCTAAATAAAATAATTTAAAATATATTGAATATCTCTTCCATTAATATATCCATAAAAAAGTAATATCATTGAATTCTCTTAAAACTATGACTTAAATCCATTCTAACATTTTTAAACATAGTCAAAAAAATTTAGGAAATCTTGCAGTACAATATAAAAATAAATTCAAACATTTTAATTAAAATAATATAGTAAAATCAAAATTTATTGTAAAAAGAACTTGAAAATTTTGTTAAATTTTCTCTTTAAATCGATGCACCAAAATTATCAAAATCACTTTGATCATAATCATTAAATTTAATGTGAATTTATCCAGAAGAAAAACATTTGATAATAATCCATAAATATATGAAGTAGATCAAACTTTAGTATAAAATCACAGTGGCACCAGCAAAGTCAGGTAAAAAAACTAGGGTAAATGAAATTAGAGTACATGAAAGTAGGTTACCTGAAATCAGTGTACATGAGTGTAGTGTACATGAAAGTAGGGTACATGAAAATAGTGTACATGAAAGTAGGGTTCACTAAATTGTAGGGTTCATTGAAGGTTTAGTAGGGTTCATCAAAGTATATTAGGGTTCACCAAAGTATCATAGGGTTCATCAAACTAGTGTAGGGTTCATCAAAGTACTATAGGGTTCATCAAAGTAGCACATGGTTCATCAAAGTAGTGTAGGATTCATCAAAGTAATGCAGGGTTCATCAAAGTAATATAGGTTTCATCAATGTTACGTAGGGTTCATAAAAGTAAATTAGGGTTCATAAATTTAGCTTAAGGTTTCCAAAACAAACTTTTAACTATTTTGAAAGTAGGGTTTCTGAACCATACTTTATATTGTTGCGAAAGTAGGGTTACCGGACTATACTTTGATAAAAACTGGACAACAAACTTTAACAAACATAAATGAATTTGTAAAGGATCTTAACAATAGATTCAGAATTTGGTCAAAAAAATTTATTTTTATAAAAACTTATTATATTTCTAAATAATCAAGAATACAATAAATCAGACTTCCATAGCTCCTAATAATATCAAAATACGGAAGAAAAAATATTCTAGAAAAACTGAATCTATGAAACAATATTGCAAAAAATCAGATAATTAAATGACCATTCAAAAGACCTTTATAAACATCTATTTAAACTAATGAAATAAAGATAAACAAGTTGGATTTCTCTAAAATCAGGTTTCATAAAAATCCTATATCTAGAACACTTGAAGTATGTTAAATATTACAACTTTTCAAAACTATAAACTGTAATGTTTCTATAACTGCAATGGAAACTTCATTTAATTTTTAGAGTACTAGAAAAGCATTTTCATACTTAATAATAAACTAATGATATTTATATAAATTTATTATCTATCCAACGTGATAAGAATCACATAAATCCAGAAACTATGGACTTAGATATCATCAAAATACATAGGAAAGGTAATGAAATAAAAGAAAAAACATGCACATGCAGAAACAATCTCACCCATTTTATTTGATTAAAAAACCAAAACATTTAAACAAGTTAAAATTAATTTTTAAAAATTTTAAAAAAAATTTATTTATCCCCATTTTTTTTAAATAAACAAAAATTTAAAACAAAATCCCCCTTAACAGATGCATTAATAAAAAGTTAAAATTCTAGCATATCAAGATCAAATTAAATTTTTTCAAACTGAGGAGAGTCTAAACGGTTTGTAAAAATATCTCCTATATTATTTTAATAATGTATAAGTTCTAAAATTATATCACCCTTTTTCACTAGATCTCTAATAAAATGAAATCTAAGATCAATATTATTTGTTCAAGAATGTTGTAATGGGTTTTTAGAGATAGAAATTGTAGAAGTACTATCATAATAAATAGGCAGTTTAGCAAGTGTGCACAAATACTGGTAGTATAGATATAATAATCTTATAAAGTAGAAAAATAAATAGATATTAGTTTCTTATATGATCAGGAAATCAAAAATTTTCATAGAAAATGAAATATACCTGATGTGCTTTTTTAGTCAATTCTACATCCTCCAAAATCAGAGTCAGAATAAGATGTTAAATCAAAACAGTTATATTTTGGATAAAATAAACAAGAATCAACATTTCCTTTATCATATCTAAATATTATTTTTTTAAATATTTAATATGACTTTTTTTAGGATCAGCTTGAAATATAGCACATAATAAAACACTAAACAGAATATTAGGTCTAGATAAAGTTAAATATAGTAATCTACCTATCCCTCATCTATAAACATTAATATTAACAGATTTTCCAGATTAATCAGTATCAAATTTACGATTAGTATCCATATTATTTTTCATAGATTTAGATGAATTAAGATAAAATCATTTAACTAAATCTTTAGCATACTTAGATTTATTAAGAAAAATTGCATCTTCTCTTTGAAAAATTTGAAGTCCAATGAAGAAATTTAATTCTTAGATTAAACTCATGTCAAACTAAAAAGACATTAAAGAAGGAAAATTATTGAAAAGTATTTCACTAGAGGAAATAAAAACTATATCATGAACAAAGATTTGAATAATTAAAATATCATCAAAAGTTCTTTGGATAAAAGTATTTGGATCAGAATTTTCATTCTTAAAATCGTTATTTGGAAAAAATAAAGAATGAATTTCATGCTAAGAATTGGGTTCTTGATTGAAAATATGCAATACTTTAGATAATATAAAAACAATGTTAGGAAATTTTTCACTTTTAAAACCAGGGAGTTGAGAAACATAAACATATTTAGTTATAAAACCATTTAAGAAATCACTTCTTACATCCATTTGGTATAATTTAAAACCTTAAAAAAAAGAAAAAAAAACATAATATCCTATAACCTGAAAATAAGTGAAAATGGATCTTCAAAGTTTACACCTTCTTCTTGAGAGTATCCTTTAGAAACATGTTTGTCTTTGTTTTTTATAATCTATCCAAATTCATTTAGCTTATTTCTAAAGAAATAATTAGTTCCAATTACCTTCTTATCCTCAGTCAATTATACTATAGTCCAAACATTATTTCTAAAAAACTAATTTAATTCATTTTGAATCGTAATAATCCTGTTTGAATCTTTCAAAGCATCATTAAAATTAATAGGAACAAAAATAGAAATAAATGTAGAATGAACAAAAAAATTTAAAATAAAATATATGGTTTTCACACCAAGATCTACATTTACGAATACATTTACAATTAGATAATATTTTTTAATCTTCCATGATCTTGGATCAGGTTGAGAATGAGTATGCTCCCCCTCAATTGATTCATTCTTATGTTGAGGATTTTATTCACTAAAATTAAAATATCAAAACTCATTATAAAAAACATTAGATTTTTTTTAATTTTACATTATATTCATCAAACATAATGTGAACATATTATTAAATAATAATAGATCTTTTATTATAAACTCTGTAAGATTTACTATTATTAGAATAACCAATAAAAATACCTTTATCTCACTTATCATAAAATTTTTCTATTTTATACTTTGAATTTAAAATAAAAACATTACAACCAAAAAACTCTAAAGTAACCAACTTTTGGTTTCCTATTTTTAAATAATTCATAAGGAGTTTTCTTTAACAAAGTTCTAATAATAATTTAATTTGAAATATAACATGCCGAAAATATGGCCTCAACCCAAAAATATCTAGGAAAATTATATTTACTTAACCTAGTTCAAGACATTTCAATAAGTGTTCTATTTTCTAGTCTATAACACCATTTTTCTATGGTGTTCTAGGAGTAGAAAATTTATGAAAATATCCATTATTTTCATAAAATTTTCCAAAAATATAAATTATGAAATCCACCTCCTTTATCACTACGAATAGAAATAATCATGCAACCTTTTTCATTTTGAATGAAATTACAAAAATTAGTAAATATAGATAAAGTATATTTTTTTCAAAAATAATGTATACCTAAGTAAATCTACTATAATCGTCAACAATAACTAAGGTATATTTCATTCCACCAAGATAAGAAATTTGAGTGGGACCAAATAAATGAAAATATACTTGCTATAAAGGTCTATTATTACTTATCTAATTGATTGGTCTAAAATAAATTTTTTGTTTCTTACCTTTCATGTAAGCATCACATACATGAAGATGTTATTTCTTCAATGAAGGTAGTTGTAACATTTTATCATGTTTTTGAGAGCTCATATAACATTCTGAAATTAAAAGGACCTAAACATCTATTCCAAAGGATGTTTTCATTCTATACATCATTCAAACACTTTACATGTTGAACTGTTAGTTCATTAAATTCAATAATATAAATATTAACTTTTTGATTAGCATAAAATGATAAAGAATCATCTTTAAAAACTAAAAATTTATCATTTTGAAATTTAACTTAAATTCTATCATCACATAATTGTGATATACTAATGAAATTATGTTTTAGGACTTCAACATATAAAACTTTAGAAATAAAGGTAGAATTTTAAATACTAACTTTACCAAAACATTTTACATCACCTTTAGAATTATCTCCAAAAGTTAACAGTGCCTCCATCACATGTGTTGTAAGTGGTAAAAATTTATGGGTCTCTAATAATATGCCTAGAGAATCCCCTATCCATGTACTATATGTCATTCTTGATAAATCCAAGGCATTTTTTCTAATAATTCAATTACTTGAAAATTTTGGAACCCAAGCAACTTTGGGTCTAATAGGATTAGTAATAAATTCTATAGATACCCATAGGGAATTATAACATGTATTGTAAGGAACTCTAGATAATAAGGATTTATAAATATTAGTTTTTTGTACATCCCAAAGATTTTTTTAAATCTAAAAGAACAATCATTTACATAATGACATTTCATGTCACATTTAAAACAAGTAATAGTTGAAGTAAAACCATTTTTACTTTTAACAAAATGATATTTAAATATTTGTGGTAATATTTTGTCATAACCAAATACATATTTCTTTTTATTAGTTTTATTCCAATGAATTATCTCATGATATTATTCATGACCATGAATAAAATTAGATAAACATTGTTTAAGACAACCAAATTCCTTTTTCAAATTTTCATTCAAATCTTGAACAGATTAAATTTTTTTATAAACATTCAAATGAAAAGTAGAAGCAATGTTACTTAGTTTTTCATTCTACTGTGAAAGTAGTTTATTTTCAGAAACAAGTTTCTCATTATTTTATTGAAGATTATTATATAAATCATCATCTTTGAAAATATATTCTCTTATTCTTTAAATTTATTCATGTAATTTAGAAATATTCATATTATTTGAATCATAATCAAAATCAGAACATCCAGAATAAAAACAAGAATTTTTTACCTTATCCAGTGATGCCATAAAGCACAAGATTTCATATTATTTTTCATTTCATGATTGTTCACTAGAATTAGATTCTTCTGTACAACCCCAACTGGTGGTCAATGCCTTTTTTCCTTCTTTTTTTATTTTTCTTTATTTTTATGTTTTGGACAATAGGGCTTCATATGAACTTTCTTCCTGTACTCATAATAGGTTACTTCCAATGCATTGAAATTTGTACCACCTTTCTTATCTCTCTTATATTTTTCTTTTTTAGTGCTTCTTCTAAACCGGTTCTTTAATTCTTTATTTTTCATTCTTTTGTATATTCCTATTCAAATCTGAGACATATCTTCTTTTTTCACTATCCTGTGTTTTAGAATCATAAGAATCTATAGAAACAACATGTTGGGCATGTATTGTCTCCACAATACTCTATATTAAATGTTTATTTTGATGATCATAAATAACCTTGTTTGTTTTATAATGAAGATTCATTAAGTATGTTTCAAGAATATATAAAATGTTTTTATTTATATTTTTGAGGGAATGTGAGCTGTGGGATGTGTTATGGAAATACTATTCAATCCCTACATTCAGTTAATGAATGTATGGATCTTCATCCCTATGTTATTCAGAACATACTATGTATGGAATAACAACCCTTTTCTAGATATTTAGTGTATGGATCAACAACCCTACATTGGATAATCAATTAATGTATGGAATATCAACCCTATATTAGATTCTAGAAGTACTGTTCATACCCTAGCTTCAGGAAATAAAAAATATGATTAATAAATTCAACATTTGGAATTTTATGCTTAAAAGTATGAGAGTATGGATCATTATCCCTACGTAACTTTTGTTCCATACTTTACATGCTAATGAATGTATGTTTAAAGAACCCAACACTATATAAAGGAACCCTATGATATTCAATTCAACCCTACGTTGTCTACTCAATAGTGGAGTTTTAAAACATGAGATTTTATTTGAGTTACTTGAAACGATCTTGAAAAAATATTAGGCCGATTGAAAGATTATATTTGAATGATTAAAAAATCATTATGATCAATTCAAAGAATCCTTTTTATTATATAAAATCACTCATATTCTTAAGGGATGTTACAAATCCCCTATTCAATTCAGATTTGAATTTCTGCATTCTTTTATGTGACTTTCTTGGATCTGTTTGACCAAAAAAATCTATTTATAAGATCAAAGTATTTTCAAATCAAGAAGTGTGTATGAGATATGTGTGATACATATTTTTTCTTCTACTATGGCGAACTATTGACCTTGGAGAAGTGAAAATACTTTGGATACATACATGTACAATATTTTACTACTGTAAGATTACTGCTGCTATCTATTGCTGCTTTTATTTGAAGATCATTTTGCAACAGGGATCACTTCAAAACTACCCTGTCTTGAATACTTTGTTTTTTTAAGAAGAAGAAGATCAATCTACTATAAATTGATACTAATTCAAATGTAAAATTCAACCCAAAACAATAAATCAAACTCTTTTGATTTATTTGAGTATCAACTGCTCGTACTCAGTTTTAGTGGAGTATCAACTTCTAAATCTAAGATGTGGAAGACCAGTTCTCAATTAAAGAACCATAAGTCTTTATGGTTAGAATATTTTTAAATGTGTCAACTTTCTATACTTATTTTTGAGTTTATGGTCTTGTGATAAGAGGATCATTCAAGTAAAATTCACCAAGCTCACAGAGATAGTGTTTTGTGGAGTGAACTAGGGTATCTTTGTGACCCGAACACTATAAAAAGCTATGTTCTGTCTTTTTTATCTACTACTTTTATTTTCATATTGAATAAAAACTCTACATATTTACATAATTCACAAACGGAGTTAAAAGTAATAACTATGAATGTTTATTAAAAAGACGCAATTCACTCCCCTCTTGTGTTACTTTATATTATTTCGACCTGACAATTGGTTTAAAAGGTGAGATTTTGAGATAAAGATATAAAAAGATGAAAAGTATAAGGACTATAAAAAGAATATGGAATTGTATGATCCTAGAGAAGAAATTTTTTTGGTATGTGCCCCATACTTTAATGGTGAAAATTATGGATGTTAGAAATCTTGAATAATCAAATATCTAAAAAATGTTGGATTCAAGTTTATTAAAAAATCATTACTTCTTATAAAATTACTAAGAAACTAGAGACTTGGACAACTGAAACAGAAGCTGAGTATGATATCAAATCAAAATAAATGAATTATATTATCTGTGGAATTTGTCCTGATGAATTTAATCATGTATCATAATTCCCTATAGCTTATGAGATGTGGAAAACTAAGGTAGTGGCCTATTAAGGAAAAAAAATGTTAGAAAGATGAGGTATTCTACAAAAAATATAATTTTTGACACCTTTATATTTTTTGATGGTGAAATAATCACATAGATAAATGGAAGACTTATTGAAATTATCAAAAATATTATAGATTTAGGAGAACCCATTAAACAATCTGATCATGCTTTGAAAGTACATAGAGTACTACCTTCAAAATGGAATGGAGTATCCTATTCTATTTTCCAATCATCACTTGTCAAGGATCAGACAATGAAATAACTAATTAGGAAACTAATTAAGTATGAATTATAAATGCAAGATTATGTTGAAGATCATAATATTATAGTGAAAAAGGAAAATACTTCTCTTAAAGTAACATCTTAGAAGAATAACTGAAAATCAAAACAAGATGTCAAAATTGAGAAAAATATAGATTCCTCAGATTCTAAAATTGAATTAGATATGCTAGCTAAAAATATTAGTAAATTATATAAGAATAAAATAGGTTTCAAAAAATCATAAGAAGGATGAGAAAGAACCTAGATAAGTTTAATGATATGAATGCAGACAATTGGGTCACATCAGACCTAATTTCCCTCAATTGAAAGATAAATGAAAGAATATAGAAAATAAATATAAGAAGAATGATGATTATGAGCATAAAGGAAAAAGATAAATGAATGCTAAATAGATTATGTTGAAAGATACCAGTATATATTCATAATATGAATAAGAGAAGGAGCCAAAAAATCAGGAAGCCAATAATTGCTTTATGGATAAAGATGAAGAAGTGGTTCAATCCTATTACTCTTCTGATTCTTGTACTGATAGTTTCTCGAGTGGTAAACTAGAAGCATATTATACCACGTTAGAATAGAAATATGATTCTTTATTTAAGAAGAATAAATAGTTGAAAAATATTAACAATGCTATTTTAGGATAAAGGGATACTATGCTAAAACAACATCAGGGTTAGTTAAAAAATTTAATTCCTCTACATCAAACTACATTGATCATGAAAAAAGGATTAAACAATTACAAGATGAATTAGAATCCTATAAAAGTACTGAAATTAATTTTACCGAAGGAGAAAAGGTTTTTAATGAAATTATTGTAAATAATGTCATTAAAAGAGAAAGATTTTGAATAAGAAGTAAGGGTGAGAAGTCTAAATTTTATGAAATTTTATTTGTTCCCAATTTAAAAAATACAACCTATTAAGTTTTTTTTGGAAAAAAGGTCATAACACTAATAATTTTTATTTGAAAAATACTCAAGTTATTTATATTAAAAGAGTCCTTATTTCTAAATGTTTGTCTGAACAATGTGATATAAATTATGGAAAAATAAATCAAATCTGGATTTATAGATTATTGATAGATAATAATATAGGACATAAGAAGATATGGGTACCAAAATAAACACATATTTAATTTACTTTACAAGAAACAAATAATAGAAATATAAAATCCATATGGTATATAGACAATGGATTTTATAGGCACATGAGTGGAGACTCATCATATTTTCTTATGCTGACTAAAATGGATGGGGTTCTAGTCACTTTTTGTGGAAATGCGAAAGAAAAAATAGTTGGAGTAGGAACTGTAAAAGATCCAATGACTATCTATTTCAACAAAGTATTATATGTGAAAGGGCTAAAGAAAAATCTGATAATTATTTCGTAACATTGTGATGATGGTTTTTTTATTTTTCTAACAATTCATACTAAGTGTTTAAAGATAAATTTCATAAATTTAGAGAACCTAGAGCTGATAATGTTTATACTTTGTATTTAAATTATTTATGTAAATAGAAATTGAATTGTTTAACTACTAAAAAAATGAGTCATGGATTTGGCATAGAAGACATGGACACTGTAATATTTATGCTTTACATAAATTGTTTAAGAAACAACTATTTTTTTATTTTCCTAGTCTTTAGTTTGAATATGATGGATTCTGTGATGCATGCCAAATTGAAAAACAACAAAAATGTTCTTTCAAATCTATTGACAAAATTTATACATCTAAACCTTTAGAACATATTCATATGGATTTTTTAGACCATATAGAGTAGAAATTATTGATGGTGAATTATATTTCTATGTTTTAGTAGATGATTATTCTCGATGGTCTGTATCACGGCTTGGAAGCGGTGAAACTCAATGGGCTCTGGCGGTCTGGATCTTGGAATCGGCTTCGAGTGGATGGATCTCAGACTGGCATCAGCTTGGTGATTTTTCTTCAGCTGCTTCGGTTCACGTCGAGTGGTTCGGCGATGGATTCTAGGTTTTGGACTTGTCTCAGATGTCTTTTAGATTCGGATGCGTTCAGATGAGGCTCAACGTCTTCTTTGAAGCAACTCGGAGGGGGAGGTTTGCTTTCAGTTTTCCTAGTTTGATTTCGGTGCGCTTTTGATTTTCTTGCAGCGGTGTCGTGGCTTGAAGGGCCTCTGGTTTCCTGCTGGTCCCTTCTACATCCTACGGTTCGACTTATTTGTATGCTGGGGTGGGTTCTTCTGTGGTTTCGATATGATCCGCTTCAGTACAGAGTGGCGTTGCCGGCTCAGATCTGCCTGGTTCCCCTCAACGACGATGCTCCATTGACATGCTATTGGATCTTCCAGTCCTGGGTGACGAAGATCTGGCTTCATTTTCCTTGGTTTGTCCTTCTTTTCGGGTTGATGCAGATATGTTTTAAGTGTGACTTGTGGTCGCGGAAAGGATCTTCTAGTCTCGGTTCCAGCAGTGATTTGGTTCTCTTGCAGTTGAATTTTTCAAATTGGAATGGTTGATTTATGGAATCTTCACCTTTGGATGGGTCTTGGTTCTTGGAATGATTAGATTTTGAGCAGTGTTTAAGGATTTTAATGTGTGGAATTTGTTTTGTTTGTTTGGTTTGATCTTGGAGGTGGGATGGTATAGCTGGTCTCGATCACTTGGAACAAGCCCAAAGGAGGATTCAGAGTCAGTGGTTCAGCTTTGCAGTGCTTTTCGGATTCAGTTGTTTGAGAGGGTATGAATTCTGTCATCAGTTCAGGCCTATGCTTTGACATAGGACACTTGCTTGTCGGTTAGCCTTGCATTGTTGGAGTGCTTCAAATTGTCTTTATGCTGGGGTGGGGTTTTATCTGGTTTTCATTCTAGGTTTCACTCTCTTTGTCCTTCGGATGTGTTTGTCCAAAGTCCATGAATTCCGTTGGGTTTCCCCCTTCTTCCCTAAAAGGGGTCTTTATTAATAATTAAAAAATATTTGAAGGCCTTCGGGCCATTGGATGGATGGAAGTATTCATTTTTTTTGAAAGTTTTTATAAAATTTTTCAACATGAAAAATGTTTTAAAATAATTTCATTAAGAAGTGATCATCGTGTCAAATTTGAGAATCAAGAGTTTAATTACTTTGACTCAAATATTGGTATTAAACACGCCTTCTTTGCACTCAGAACATCTCAAAAATGGAATTATTGAAAGAAGAAATAAAACTATTCAAAAAATGACAAGGACTACTCTAAAAAAATATTGTCTACCTACATACTTGTGGGAATATCTATAAGAATAACTTGCAATATCATGAATATAGTTTTAATAAGGCTTATTTTCAAAAGGAAACAATTTGAACTTTGGAATAACAGAAAACCAAAATTAAATTACTTTAATGTTTCTAGATGTATGGTGTATATCTTTAATACTAATGAAAAACTTGGTAATTTCTATCCAAAAACTGATGAAGGAATATTTTTAGGAAATTATGCTATATCGAAAGCTTATAGAGTGTTTAATAAAAGGTCAAGTATTGTTAAAGAATCTGTTAATGTGGAGTTTTAGGAAACTCACAGTTTTATTATAGATAAAAATCAAACTGATGAAGTTACTGACTTATGTGACAATATGAAACTTGAAACCCATAAATCTGATTTGGAAAATTATATTAATAAAATTTTGTCCGGTTCAGAAGAATATGAAACTGAAGTTCCTAAAAGTATCTTTTTGAGACAATATAAACCTTAAAGAACCATCCTCTAGAAACTGTTATAGGAAACCTAGATATAAAAATTAGAACTTGAATAAATGTAAGAAACCTATCTGAATTTTCTGCCTTTCTATATCACTTAGAACCTAAGTCTGTTGAGGAATCTTTAGAAGATGAAAGTTGTATGATTTAAATACAAAACTAACTAACTCAGTTAAAAAAGAATGAAGTTTAGGAACTAGTAGATAGAACAAACAATTATCCAATTATAGGAACTATGTGGTTCTTTATAAATAAACAAGATGACAGAGAAATCATAACAATAAATATATCTATGTTAGTATATAAAGGATATAATCAAGAAGAATCTATAGATTATGATGAAATATTTTCTCCTGTAGCTATATTAGAATCCGTTGGAATTATTTTATCTTGTTCTTTGCATATGAACATAAAATTATAATAGATGGATGTTAAATCTTCCTTTTAAATGGATATTTAATTGAGGAAGTTTATTTTGAAAAACCTCATCATTTTGAAAATACTTAAAAACTGAACTCTATTTTTAAACGTACTAAATCTCTAAATGGATTTAAATAAGAACCTAATTTCTGGTATGAAATATTAAGTTATTTTATTTTGTAAAATGGATTTACTATTAGATTGGTATATCCAACACATTTTAAGTAAATTGCTTGTTCTAATATTCTATTAGTACAAATTTATGTTGATGATTTTATTTTCAGTTCAACAAATAAAAATATTTGTAATTAATTTTAAAAATTAATGCAAAAATAATTTGAAATGAGTATAATGGGATTACTGAATATCTTTTTAGGAGTTTAGACATATCAAAAATATTATGGAAATGTTTTAAATCAAAGTAAATAATTATTGATTTATTGAAGAAATTTGGACTTGAGAACAACAAGACATACAAAACTTATGTGTACTAATGTAAAACATGATTTGGATAAAGCTGGAAAACCAGTGAACAACAAGTTATATAGAGGTATAATTGATAGTTTGTTATATCATACTACTATAAGACCAAAAATTATGTTTTATGTATGTCTATGTGCTAGATTTCAATTTAATCCAAAATAATCCCATCTTACTGCTATTGAAAGAATTTTTATATATTTAAAGGATTTTTTTTCAATCACTTATTTACCCCAAAACATATGATTTTAATTTTATTTAATATTCATATGTTGATTTTGGTGGTTGTAGATTAGATATAAAAGTCACCTTAAGAACTAGTCACTTTTTTGGAAAATAATTAGTATCATCGTCAAGTAAGAAACAACACTCAGTTTCCCTATCAACTGCTGAGGAAGAATCTGTTTATGCTAGTAGTTGCTGTGAACAAGTATTGTGGATGAAAAAAATTCTAGACTTTGGAATAAATTTTAATATTATACTTATTCTATGTGATAATACTAGTGTTATAAATATTTCAAAAAAAATCGTATAATTCAATCTAGGACTAAGAATATTTATATAAGACATCATTTTCTGAGAGATCATGTACTTAAAAAGTATATATCCTTAGAATTTGTTACAACCGAATATTAATTAGCTGATATTTTCACTAAACCACTTACCATTTAATTTTTTGATTTTATTAAGTGGGAGTTAGGAATATTTAATTTTAAATAAATGTTTAGGAATTTATTTTATTCTTAATCTCTCTATTTTTATTTTTAAAACCCTATATTTGATATATTTAAGTGTGTATCGATCTTTATTTTATTTGGTTACGTATTAATTTGTTTTTTAGGGAATATTAATATTAATTTATTTTTATTTTCCTTTTCAAAATTAAAATATAATGAGTGAATTCTCAAGTGACACACGAAAACTATCAGCCTTCTCTTGTACATCTCTTTCACATTATTTTGGTTTATAGATCTTCTCTCATTTCAGTTCACGAAAACTCTAAATCTCTGAACCTTCTATCACAAAAACTTTAGAAATGGAAACTTTATAAAAATTTAAAGATATTGGCCCATGTGATCCCATTCATTAGTTAAAGTATCAAAATCTTATATTGGGAAAGGTAATTGATTTTTATTGTCTAGAAAAATGAATATTTCATTGAATAATTCCATAAGATTCCAAGGATTGGAATTCTTTTTTGATATCATCAATACTCCTTTTATTTTCGATATTGAAGTAAAATAATTCTTTCAAAATGATTCTTTTAGTTTCAGATATGATGAAGGTGTATTTTTATCTCTGATTTATCACGATGAGTTTTCTCTCTCTAAATTTCAGATTGCTAAATTTTTTTCTTTTCCATGTGATGGGGGATTTAATTTCGATTTATGAAATTAAGGTGATGATAATTATAGATCATAGGATATCATGTATTCTATTATTATGACTAGAACTTTTAAGAAAATGATGACTAGAGATATGAATGCTGGTCAATGGGTTATGATGTAGTTTATTCAGTCAAGAATAGTGCTAGGAATGGTAGATCTTGAGAAAGTCACTTATCAAGATATGCATGTTAAGTTTTTATTCTTGACCAATATCAAGATGAACTTCAGTAGATACATTCTAAGGTATCTAAATCATTAGTGTCAAAAAGATGAAAATATTGGTTTTTATCCCTATGGAAGGATTTTTCCCCAATTGTTGTTGAGATTGGGAAAGATAAGAGATATCTCATTTGGTCAGAGATGTCATCACTGCAACATTATTAGTGTTAGAACTATAAAAAAATAGTATTTTTCTGGAGTAATTCCTATAATCATCTTCCTCCAGTTGGTATGGAAGAACATTAAAGGATAATGTATAATGCTCAGGGAGAGAGAAATCCATTACCTATTGTTGTTTCTATGTGGCCAAGACCCGATGAGAAAGAATAATCTCAAATTTAATAGGAAATTCTGAGTCATAGGATAAGAATTTCAATCAATATTTATAAACCAGTGGTAGTTGCCCATGCTAGACAAGAGGAAGTTACAGAGCAGGAGGCTCGTGTAACTGAACATGTGGCCGAGTAGGAGGCTAATTTAACTCAAAATGTTGAAGAAGTTGCTCAAGGAGCTGATCAATCTAGATATATTTATCTTACTGCTAATGAAGATGATCCTAGGAATATTTATTTAATAATTGATCATTATTTTGATGTAGGTGGATCTGCACTAAGAGAGGAGGAAGAGTGTAGTTTGCAGTTGGTAGGAGTTGTTAAAATAAGGGTAGAATATACTAAGTCATCTAACACATTAGACAGAGATACTAAATATCTAGTTCATAGTTTTAATAATGTGAATGCTCAAAATTTCACTCTGAGGTAAGAATTGGAGTATAAAATATGAAATATGAGGATCTCAGTAGTTCAACTGTTCCAAGATAATCTCTTGAAACTCATCTTAGAGATGTTCAAGAGAATTTGGTTTCAATGGGTGATGTTTAAGATTTAAATACTAATTTAGGTAGATATTTAAAATCTTTTAAAGAAGAGTCTCTATAGTAATATTTTTTCGAGGAGCTAAAAATTATGTTGGGTAGAGTATTTTAGTCTATTTAGGATAGTCATCAGGCTTCACCCTCTGCCCCTAAACCAACTTCTCCTGACCTGATAAGAAGATTTCAAGTGATTACTGTTGTGATGGATGAGTTTAAAAACATGATGCACACTGTCTAGTGTGATAGTATGCCTCTGAATGTGATTCTGGACAATAAAAAAGATTTTATTAGTCAACTAACCTCTAATGAATCATGGTTGGGACTAGTTTTTCACTAAGTCAAAGACAGATTAACAACCTTTATTCAATCAGAAGAATATGTGAATGAGTTCTTGAAGTTGAATCCAGTGGAAAGATTAAAGGTAAGTCAAGATTCAAGAAATACTCTAGATCAGTGGATGGATGTATTCAACAAAAATTTTCAAAGTCTTTTAGTGAAGCTACCTAAAATTCAGAGTGTTGTAAAGATCAATCTTCATCCAGCTCCAGAAACAAAAACCCTTGGAGAGTCAGAACAAGTAATCCAATATGATAGGATACTTTTATTTTTAAGACCTATTAAGTTGATTATTGGGATGTACTAATTAATTTTTCAAACATTTGATCTTCTTTGAAATTTACTTTATTTTAAATTATTTATTTTATTATCTATGTTCAAATTTATACTACCAATTCACATATCTTATTATTTTTAAATAGTATACTATAATATTATTTTATAGTTCAGTGTGATATCAAATGTGATTTATGTCATCTATTCTTTCAAAAAATTCTTTTTGATATCATGAAATGGGGTAGAATATTTGAAAACCACTATATTTTCTATTTTGGGGAGAAATTTGCATATTTTAGATATTTTTGGGAGAAAACTTTTTTTAATCAAAATAGTACTGTGAAATAGAAATATTTTATTGTTTTTATAATTACTATATTCTATGTTCATTATTTTATGGGTTTTGTGATCATAAAAAAGGGGGATATTGTTGGGCATGTATTGTCTCAACAATAACATATATTAAATTTTGATTTTGATGCTCACAAATACCCCTATTTGTTTTCTAACGAAGTTGTGTTAAGTATGTTTTAGGAATATATATCATTCTTGATTTATATTTTTGATGGAATATGAGCTGTGAGATGTGTTATGGAAACAATGTTCAAACCCTACATTCAGTAAATGAATGTTTGGATTTTCATCCCTATGATATGCTAAATAGACTGCATATGGAATAGAAACCCTACATTGGATATTTAGCGTATAGATCAACAAACATATATTTGGGAATCAATTAACGTATATAATATCAACCCAATGTTTTATTCTAGAATATTTCTTCATACGTTATGTTTGGGAAATTAATCATATGGTTAATCAATGCTCTGTTTGGAATTTCAACCTGAAAATTATGAATGAATGGATCATTATCCCTACTTAACTTTTGTTCCAAACATTATGTATTGATGAATATATGGTTAAAGAACTATATGTTGGTAGATATCCTACACTACACAAAGTAACCATATGCTATGTAGTTCAACCCTACATTGTTTACTCAATAGTGGAGTTTTATAACCTAAGATTTTATTCGGGTTACTTGAAATGGTCTTAGAAAAATATCAGGATGATTCAAATATTATTTTCAACTAATTAAATGATCATTTTGATAAATTCAAAGAAAATTTTTATTATATAAAATCACTAATATTCTTAAGGGATGTTACGAATCCCCTAGTCAATTCAGATTTGAATTTCTGCATTCTTTTAGGTGACTTTCTTGGATTTTTCAACCCAAGAAAAGCTATTTATTTGGTCGAAGTATTTTCGAATCAAGAAGTGTGTACAAGTTATAAGTGATACAAGTTTTTTTCATCTAATGTAATGAAAGATATACCTTGTATAAGAGACTAAACTTTGGAGACATACACATAATATTTTACTACTTTAATATTACTGCTACTATCTATTGCAAATTTTATTTGAAGATAATTTGGCAACTAAGATCATTTCAGAACTACCCTTTCTTTAAGACTTTATTTTTCTGAAGAATAAGAAGATCCATATACCATCAATGGATACTTATGTAATTGTAAAGTACAACCCAAAACAACAAATCAAACTCTTTTGATTTATTGGAGTATCAACTCTTCATAATCAGTTTTGGTGGAGTATCAGCTTCTCCATCTAAGCTGTGGACAACCAGTTATCTTTTAAAGAACCAGAAGTATTTGTGGTTATCCTATTTATAAAGATGTCAACTACTTGTACAGAATTGTGAGTTTATGATCTCATGATAAGAGGACCATTCTAGTGAAATTCACAAAGCTCACATAGATAGTTATTGGTGGAGTGGACTAGGGGATCTTTGTCCACCGAACACTTGAAAAAGTAGTGTTCTGTCTTTATATTCATCAGTTTCTTATCTATCCATATAGAAGAAAAACATTGTATTTCTTCATAATTCACAAAGGGAGTTAAAAGTATGAATTCTATAATTTTATCAAAAATACACAATTAACTCCCCTCTTGTGTTACTTTGAATTATTCCAACCAAAAAATTGGTATCAAAGGTGAGATTTTGAGATAAATCTATAGGAAAATGAAAAGTATAAGTTCTATAAAAATAAGATGGAAATGGATGATCCTAGATAAGGAATGTCCATTTTACATTCTCCATACTTTAATGGTGAAAATTATATATGTTGGATATCTCAAATGATCATATATCTAAAAAACATGGGATTCAGTTAAAAAAAATCATTAATCCTTATAAAATTCCTAAGAAACCAGAGGAATGGACTACAAAAACAGAAGCTGAGTATGATAACAACTCAAAAGAAGTGAATTCTATTATCTGTGGACTTGGTTCTGGTGAATTTAATCATGTATCACAATTCCCTACAACTTATGAGATGTGTCGAGCTATTGTAGTGTCCTATTAAGGAACAAACAATGTTAGACAGATGAGGTATGATATAATGAAGATAAATTTTGAAACTTTCTGAATGTTTGATGGTGAAAGTATCAGGAAGATGAATGGAAGTATTTCAAAAATTGTCAAAAATATTATAGCCATAAGAGAACCCATCAAACAATTTGATCAATATTTGAATGTACTCAAAGTACTACCTTCAAAATAGAATGGAATATCTACTGATATTTTCCAATCATCACCTATCAAGGATATGACAGTGAAATAACTAATTGGTACACTAATGATGCATTAAGTAGAAATAAAAGTTGGAGATTAAGATTTTAATATTTTTGTGAAAAAGGAAAAAACTGCTTTGAAAGTAACATCTCAGAAGTAGAAATGAAAATAAAAACAAGATGTCAATATTAAGAAAAATTTAGATTCCTAATATTCTAAAAATGAATTGGCTCAGCTAGCTAGAAATATTAGTAAATTCAAAAATAATAAAAGAGGATTCAGAAAATCATTTAAGAAGGATGATAAAGAACCTAGAGAAGTTAGATGACATGAATGCCAAAAATTGGGTCACATCAGGTTTGATTTCCCTCAATTTAAAGATGAAAGAAGGAGTATATAAAATAAATAATAGAATAATTCTAATTATGAGAATAAATGAAAAATATCAATGAAGAATATGTGGAGTGTGTCTAAAGACTCCAGTAGCTCCTCATAATCTGATTCAGAGAAAGAGACACAAAAACTAGAAGCCAAAATTTTCTTTATGATTAAAGATGAAGAAGAGGTACAATCCTATTACTCTTCTCTTTATGGTACTGATAATTGCTCAAGTGGTAGACTAGATGTATATTTTAAAATGTTAGAAGAGAAATATTATTATTTATTTTATAATAATAAATCATTGAAAAATATTCATGATGTTATTTTAGTAGAAATGTATACTATGCTAAAACAACATTAGGATTTAGTTGAAAAATTTAATTCTGCCACACCAACATGTATTGATCACGAAAAAAGGATTAAAAAATTTCAAGATGATTTATAATACTATAAAATTACCACAATTACTCTTATAATAGGGGAAAACTTTTTGAATGAAATTCTTGGAAATAATGTCATTAAAAGAGAAATATTTAGAATAAGAAGTAAGGGTGAGAAGTCTAAATTTTTTAAAAACTTATTTTGTTCCAAATTTTAAAAATACTAATTGTTATTTTTGTGCAACAAAAGGTCATAACACTAATAAATATTATTTAAAAAATCCTCAAATTAGTGATATTAAAAGATCATTTATTTAAAAAAGTTTTATGAAGAAAGTGATATGAATTATTGAAAAATAAAGCAAATCTAGATTCCCAAATTATTGCTAGAAAATACTACATGACCCAAGAAGATATGGATACCAAAACAAACACATATTTAATTTACTTTGCATGAAATAGGTCACAAGAATAGAAAATCTATATGGTATATGGACATTGTATTTTCTAGTCACATGAGTGGAGACTCAACAAATTTTTAGATGCAGAATCAAATGGATGGGGGTCTTGTCACTATTGGTGATAATGCCAAAGGAAAAATAATTGGAGTTGGAACTATTGGATATCCAAAGACTATCAATATAAAAACACTCTATGTGAAAGGGATAAAGAATGATATGATAAGTATTTCTTAACTTTTTGATGATGGTTTTTATGTTTATTTTTATAAAAATTCCTATTAGGTATTTAAAGATAAATTTCTTAAATTTAGAGCACTTAGAACTTATAATGTATATAGTTTGGATTTAAATTACTTATGTAAACAGAAAGTGAATTGTTTAATTTCTAATAAAAAATATTCATGGATTTGGCATAGAAGACTTGGGCATTGTTATATTTATTATTTACATAAATTGTCTAAGAACCGGTTAGTTTCTTGATTTTCCTAGTCCTAGGTTTGAAAATGATAGATTCGAAGATTCATGCCAAATTGGAAAAAACACATATATTTTTTTCAAATATATTAATATAATTTCTATATCTAAACCTTTAGAACTTATCCATTTTGATTTTTTTGGAGCATCCATAGTAGGGAGTTTGGATGGTAAATTATATGTCTATGTTTTAGTAGATTATTATTCTTGATTTACTTTGGTATATTTTCTAAAACTCAAAAGTGAAGTATTCACTATTTTTTAATGTTTTTATGAAATTATTCAAAATGAAAATGGTTTTAAAATAATTTCATTAAGAAGTGATAATGGTGTCAAATTTTATAATTAATAATTTAATTCTTTTTCTCATATTTAGGTATTAAACACACCTTATTTACACTAATAACACCTACAAAAATGTAATTGTTTAAAGAAGAAATTGAACTATTCAAAAAATGTCAAGGACTGTGCTAAAAAAATATTGTCTACATATATAATTTTAGGTAGAAGGATTAAGAACAACATTATATATCATGAATAGAATTTTAATAAGGCCTATCTTTGAAAGGAAACCCTATGAACTTTGGAATAATAGAAAACCAAAATTAAAGCACTTTAATGTTTTTGGATACAAGGTTTATATATTAAATACTAAGGAAACAGTTGGTAAGTTCAATCCAAAAGAATATGAATACATATTTTTTGTATATTCTTATATCTCTAATGCATATAGGGTGTTCAATAAAAATCCAATGATTGTTGAAGAATCCGTTAATTTGATGTTCGATGAAACTGACCATTTTATTATAGAGAAAAATAAAATTGATGAAGTTACTGACTCATGTGGAAACATGAAAATTGAAACCCCTAAAGTTGATTTTGAAAATGAGATTAATAAAATTCAGTCTAGTTTAGAAGAACATGAAATTGAGGAACCTGAAACTGGCTTGCCTAGGCAGTCTATAACCTTAATGAACTATCCTCTACAAACTCATAAAGGAAACCTAGATAAAGGAATTATAAATATATGAAATACAGGAAATCTATATGAATTTTCTACCTTTATATCTCACTTAGACCCTAAGTCTATTGTGGAATACTTAGAAGATATAAGTTGGATGATTTCAATGCAAGAAGAACTAAACCAGTTCAAAATGAATGAAGTTTGGGAACTAGTAGAGAGACCAACCATTTATCCAGTTATAGGAACTTTGTCGATCTTTAGATATAAATAGGATTATCAAGGAATCATAACCATAAATAAATCTATATTAGTAGAAAATGGATATAATAATGAAGAATTTATAGATTATGATGAAACATTTTTTCCTATAGAAAAATTAGAATCCATTATAATCCTTTTAGCTTATGAATCACATATGAACTTTAAATTATATCATATGGATGTTAAATTTTCTTTTTAAAATAGATATTTAATTGAGGAAGTTTATGTTGAATAACCTCCTGGTTTTGAAAATCCTTAAAAACCAAACTTTTTTTTAGACTTACTAAATCTATTTATGGACATAAACAAGAACCCATAGCTTGGTATGAAAGATTAAGTTCTTTTATTTTGTAAAATAAATTTATTGTTACAATAAAAGATCCAACACTTTTTAATAATTTTTTTTAATATTCCATTAGTAAATATTTACGTTGTTGATGTTTTTTTTGGTTCAACAAATAAAAATCTTTGTAATTATTTTTCAAAATTAATGAAAAAATAATTTGAAATGAGTATGATGGGAGAAATGAATTTCTAATTAGGATTTCAGATTCATCATAATGATTATGGAAATGTTTTAAATTAATGTAAATATATTATTTATTTATTGAAGAAATTTGGACTTGAGAACAACATTAAATATAAAACTCCTATGTTTACCAATATAAAACTTGATTTGGATAAAGCTGGAAAACTAGTGGACAATAAGTTATATAGAGGTATGATTGGTAGTTTGTTATATCTTAATGCTAGAAGAACAAACATTACTCTTTTTGTATGTCTATATGCTAGATATCAATCTAATCCAAAATAATATCATCTTACTATTGTTAAAATAATATTTAGATATTTAAAGGGAACTATTTTTCAATCTCTTATTTACTCAAAAAAATTCTGATTTTAATTTTATTTCTTATTTAGATTCTTATTTCAGTGGTTTTGGATTAGATTGGAAAAGAAACTTATGAATCAATAACTTTTTAGGAAAATGTTTAGTATTATGGTCAAATAAGAAATTACACGTAGTTTCCCTGTCAAAAACTTAAGTAGAATATGTTTTTATTAGTAGTTATTGTGCACAAGTATTGTGAATGAAAAAAAACTACTATACTTTATACAACATTTTAAAAGTATACATATTTTTTGTGATAATACTAGTGCTGTAAATATTCCATAAAATCCTAAAAGTCATTCTCGGACTAATAATATTGATATAGGGAATCATTTTCAGAGAGATCATGTTCTAAAAAAGGTTATATCCTTAGAATTTGTTAGTACTGAATATCAATTAGTTTATATTTTCACTAAAAAATTTCGCATTGCAAGTTATGATTTTATTAAGGGTGGTTATGAATGTTTAACTTGAAATAAATGTTTATTAATTTATTTTATTCTTAATCTCCATGTTTTTATTTTTAAAAACTTATATTTGATATATTTAATTGTTTATTTCTCTTTATTTTATTCAATTATGAATTAATTAGTTTTTGAAAAGAGGTATTTTAATTTTAATTTCCTTTTATTTTTATTTCAGAAATTAAAATTTAATGATTAAATTCTCAAGTCATACAAAAAACTGTCAACCTTCTCCCGCTCATCTCTTTCATTTACCTTCAGTTTACAATGATTCTCTCATTTCAGTTTACAGAAACCCTATATATCCGAACCTTCAATCACAAAAACTTTAGAAATTAAACTTTAGAAAGTGTTGAAGATATTTGACAAAGTGAACCCATTCATCTATTGAAGTATCAAAATATTATTTCGGGAAAGGTTATTGATTTTGATTGGCTAAAACAAATGAAAATTTCATTGAATAATGCAATAAGATTCCAAGGATTGGAATTCATTTTTGAAGAAATCAATACCCCTTTTTTTGATAGATAAGTAAAAGAATTTTGTCAAAATACTATTTTTTGTTTCATATTTGATGTAGGTCTAGTTTTATCGAAGATTCATCATGATGAGTTTTCTCTCTCTATGGTTGATATTGCTAAAATCATGGATTTTCCCCATGAGGGGGTATTTCAATTTGATTTAAGAAATTTAGGTGATGAGAAGTTTAGATTAGAGGATATCATGTATTCTCTTTTTGGGACTACAACTGTTAAGAAAATGATGTCAAGATATCTAAATGTTGATCAGTGGGTTATGATGAAGTTTATTCAGTTAGGAATAGTGCAACGAATGGTAGAGCTTGACACATTCGTTTCTCAAGATATGTATGTAATGTTTTTATTCTTGAACAATATCAAGCTAAACATCAGTAGATACATGGTAATGAATCTGAATCATTTCTGTCAAAAAGATGCAAAGATGGGTTTTATCCCTATGGAAGGATTATTTCCTGATTGTTGTTGAGACTGGGAAAGATAAGAGATATCTTATTTGGTTAGAGATGTCATCACTTCAAAATTCTCAGTTCTAAAACTGTTAGAAAATGTTTATTTTTCTAGAGTAATTCCTGCAATCATATTCTTCTAGTTGGTACGGAAGAATAGGAATGGTTGATGTCTGGTGCTCTGGGGGAGAAAAATCAGTTACCTATTGTTAGTTCTGTGTGACCAAGATTAGATGAGGAAGAATAATATCTAATTGATGATGAAATTATTCATTATAGGAGAATAATTTCGATAAATATTTCTGAACTAGTGGTAGTTAGCGAAGATAGACAAGAAGATGTTTCAGAGCAAGAGGCTCATGTAATAGAACATGTTGCTCGGAAGGAGGCTCATTTAACTCAAAATGTTAAATTAGTTTCTCAAGGAGCTGATCAATCTATAAAAATTGATCTTACTACTAATTAGGATACTCTTGGGAATCTATCTTTAGTAAATGATAATTCGGTTGATGTAGATGGATTTTCACTAAGAGAGGAGGAAGAGCTCAGTTTTTAATATGTGGGAGTTGGTCAGACAAGGGAACAATATACCGAGTCTTCTGACTCATTAGACAGAGATACTGAATAGCTAATGCTGAGTTTCAATAATGTGAATGCTCAAAATTTGACTCCCATGCAAGAATTAGAGTATGAAAAGAAGAAATATGAGGAGCTTAGAAGTTCAAATGTTCAAAGACTTGAGTTTTATGATCTTGAAATTAAACTTAGAGATGTTATAGAGATTTTGGTTTAAATGGGTGATGTTGATGATTTAATTACTAATTTAGTTAGAGATTTCAAATCATTGAAAGAAGATTCAGTAAAGAAATATGATTTTAAGGAGCTAAAACTTTTGCTGTGAAGAGAATTTTAGTCTATTAAAGATAGTCATCAGTCTTCATCCTCTACCCCTAAACCAACTTCTCATAACATGATAAGTAGATTTCAAGTGATTAATTATATGATGGATGAGTTCAACAATAGGTTGGTGTGATGATACTCCTCTGAACATGCTTCTGGACAATCAGAAATGTTTGATTAGTCAGTTGACCTCTAATGAATCCTGGTTGGGAACAGTTATTCAAAAAGTTCGAGACAGATTAATAGCCTTTATTCAATTAGATGAATTTGTGAATGAGTTCTTGAAGGTGAATCTAGTGGGAATCTTAATGATAGGTCAATATTCAAGAAATCTTCTACAACAATGGACATATGTCTTCAAAAACCATTTTCAAAGTCTGTTAGTGGACCTTCTTGACATTCAAAGTGTTATAAAGTCCAATCCTAATTTATCTACAGAAACTACAATGCATAGAGATTCAGAACAAGTAATCCAATATGACATGATCCCCTCATTTTGAAGACCTATTAAGTTGAGTTTTGGGATGTACTCATTAATTTTTCAAACATTTGATCTTCTTTGAAATTTACTTTATTTCATTTTCTTTATTGTATTATCTATTCTCAACTTTCTACTACCAAATCACATATCTTATTATTTATAAATAGTATACTATTATCTTCCTTTACAATTTATTGCAATATCAAATGTGTTTTATGTCATTTATTCTTTGGAAACATTATTTTTGATATCAAAAAAGGGGGAGAATATTTGAAAACCACTACATATTCTATTTTAGGGAGTATATTTTCTTATTTTTTATATTTCTGGGAGACACCTTTTTTAATCAAAATAGAATGTGAAATAGAAATATTTTATTAATATTTAAAGTTACTATATTCTATATTCATTATTTTATGGGTTTTGTGATCATCCAAAAGGGGGAGATTGTTGGGAATGTATTGTCTTAGAAATAATCTATATTAAATGTTGATTTTGATGCTAAAAAATACCCTTTTTTTCTAAAAAAGTTGTGTTAAGTATGTTTTAAGAATATATACCATGTTTTTATTTAAATTTTTTATGGAATACGAGCTACGAGATGTGTTGTGGAAACACTGTTCCAACCCTACGTTCGATAAACGAACATATGGATTTTCATCCCTACACTACGCTGAACATATTTCATATTGAACGACAACCCTACACTAGATATTTAGAATATTGATAAATAGCCCTACATTTAATATCCAATGAATGTATAGAATATCAACATTATGTTGGAGTCAAGAATTACTGTTCAAACCCTATGTTTGGGTAATTAAATGTATGGTTAATCAATGCCACATTTGGAATTTTATGCTGAAAAGTATGAATGTATGGATCATTATCCCTACATTAATTTTGTTCCATATGTTACGTGATGATTAAAGTACGGTTAAGGAACCATATGTTGGTAGGAACCCTATGCTACACAAAGGATCCCTACACTACGCAAAGTAACCCTACGCTACACAGTTCCACCCTACATTGTCTACTAAATAGTGGAGTTTTAAAACCTAATATTTTATCTGAGTTGCATGAAACTATCTTTGAAGAATATTATGCAGATTGAAATATTATCTTTGAATTATTCAAATATCATTATGATCAATTCAAAGAACTAATTTTGTCAAAGAAAACCACTCATGTTCTTAATGGAATTTATGACTCCCCTGGTCAATTCAGATTTTAATTTCTACGTTCTTTCAGGCAACTTTCTTATATTTGTTCAATGAAAGAAAAGTTATTTCTATGATCGAAGTATTTTTAAATCAAGAAGTGTGTATGAGATATGAGTGATACAATTTTTTCTCTTCTATGGAGATGAATTATTGACCTTGCAGAAGACACTACACTATAGATACATACCTGTATAATCTTTTAAAACTATAGTATTACTAATACTATTTTTTGCTAATTTTATTTGAAGATCATTTTACAATTGGGATCCCTTTAGAACTTACCTTTCTTAAAGTGTTTCTTTCTCTGAAGAAGAATAAGATCCATTTACAGTCAACTTCTACAGTTAAAATTGTAAATTTGAACCTGAAGCAACAAATAAAACACTTTTGATTCTTTGGAGTATCAACTACTCATACTCAGTATTGGTGGAGTATTAGCTTCTCGATCTAAGCAGAGGAAAATCAATTCTTTTCAAAAGAACCATAAGGATTTATGGTTAGCCTATTTGTATAGGTTCAAAATTCCTAATCTTAGTTTTGAGTTTATTATCATTTGATAAGGGGACCATTCTAGTGAAATTCACCAATCTCCCAGAGAGAGTGATTGGTGGAGTATACTAGGGGATCTTTATGCCCTGAACCACTATAAAAATTTGTGTTCTATCTTTATATTTATCAAATGATTATATTTTCAAATAGAGTAAAAATTATGCATATCTACATAATTCACAAAGGGAGTTAAAAGTAAGAATTGTGGAAGTTTATCAAAAAGAAACAATTCACCCCCCTTTTTTGTTACTTTGAATTATTTTAACCTAACACAACATTCATAGATTTAAAAGCTACAGATTTTATTTTTGTGGTATCCTCATTAGTCATGTTCTTTAATTCTAGTTCATATTGGAGTATCAATACAATCAATTCATCAACTGTAAACTCTTTAAAATTATTTCTTTCATCAATGGAAACCTTCATTGCATGCCATTTATTTGGTAAGGGTCATAAAACTCTTTCAACTAGCACTCGATTTTCCAAATCTTCTCCAAGTGAATTCATTACATTCACAATGCTTGTGAATTTCTGGAACATTTGGTTTATTGTTTCATCTTAATCCATCTTGAAATCTTGGTACTTATCCTAAACCATTCCATGCTTGGTTCAAATCAAATTTTCAAATCCAAGGTGAGTCACTTATATAATATTCCATATTTCATGAGATTTCTTTCAAGTAGACACATGAGTAATTTTTTTTGTTAATATCATAATATAAAATATTAACAAATTTTTAATTTAAAACATATCTAGTTGTATCATTCCTTGTAAGAGTATCTATTTCGGATTTTGGAAGTGTGTATTGTTTTGACATGATATACCATTTCTCAATGCCCAAATATTTGAGGTAAGCCTCTATTCAAGATCTCGAGTATCCATAATCATTTAAATCAAAGTGAGGTGGATTTTGAGGATTCCAAGCTTCATTTGTGTTTAATCTTACCATCTTATAATATATTTATCCTTGGAAAATGTAGTCTATGAATAGGTTAACAAAATTAAATATAAATGTAGACTCTATAAAATGGTTGGATAAATTCCATTATGAATAACCTATGATACCAGATTGAAAGGTATCAGAAAGAGAATGATAGAGCTAAACTATTCTTAAGAAGGTTATCCTCTGATATGAATTGTTAGGCCAGAAAGGGTAGTGGAAGGTGGTCTAGAGGGGGGGGGGGTTGGATAGACCATATTTAAAAAATTGTAAAAAAATAAATTTATTAAATAAATTAATTATCAAAGTTAATTATTTATGTTAATTAGAAGTGTAAAAAGTAAATAACACAAGAATATTTTTTATAGTAGTTCAGTCTAAAGTGGTCAGACTCTACTCTTATACCTCTCTACTCAGCAAGATATATGTGTATACTAAAATTATTTTTGAGGGGGAATCATAACTCAACTACAGAATCCATTTCTAGAGGAGGAATAACAACAACACCAACTTTTTAATGGGGAGTTACAATCCTTACAACATGAATTTAGACACTAGGAGTCACAAGCCAAATAAACCTGAATTTAGATATAGGGAGTCATAACACTTATCTCCTAAATTTCGAATCTTGGATTCACAACCTAAGGAAGAAGAATAAAAATTAATACTTTTGTGTGTAAAATCATAAAAAAAATACAAAGTGCATGTGGGATATTGGAAAACGTGTTATAGACTCAGAAACTAGACAAGAGAAGATATAAAACGAAATCACTGGTACTGGTTCTTGAGATTTAGAATAGCACATATTTTTAAGGTAGTAAAAGTAAAGTATAAGAAATTAATCCCTTTTAGAGATCCTATAGGTGATGAAACAGAGTGTCACCTGACGATGAAAATTCACAACAGGATAAATGTTCACAGTACTTTCTCTTTGAAAAATAGATTATCAAATATGTTAACCCATATGTATTTTGTTCTTTCTATAGAGAGATATGTATATAGAGATTAAACATTTAGTAGTTTCAATAACTCTTCTTTTTTCAGAAATTCAAAATAAATTGAATCAAGAGAATTCATAAATAAATCCACACAAATCAATGCACTGTTGCCTTTTTAGTCCAGTAAAATAATTCTTAAATAAAATAATTTAAAATAATTTGAATAACTCTTCCAATAATATATTTAGAAAAAATTATAGCATTGTATTATTTTAAAACTCTAGTTTAAATCCATTCAAACCTTTTTAAAAGTAGTCAAAAATAGTTCTTGAAAACTAGCAACACAATTTAAACATAAATTCAATTATTTGAATTTAAATAATCTTGTAACCTACGACTTTATTATAAAAATATTTTGAATTACTTATTAATTTTTATCTTTAAAATGTCACACCAAAATCATGAAAATCACTTCAATCATAATCATTAGGTTTTATGTGAATTTATCTAGTAGAAAAACCTCTTAAAATAATCCATAAATACATCGAGCGGATCAATTTTCAACATAAAATCACAAAGTGGAAATAGTAAAGTAGGGTAGAAAAATTAGGGTATATGTAAGTAGGGTGCATGAATGTAGGGTACAAGAAAGTAGTCTACATGAAATTAGGTTTCACTGAAAGTAGCATAGGGTTCATCAAAGTAGTGTAGGGTTCATCAAAGTATCATCGGTTCATATAATAAGCATAGGGTTCATCAAAGTAGTATAGGGTTCATCAAAGTAGCATAGGGTTCATCAATGTAATGTAGGGTTCATCAAAGTAGAATAGGGTTGCCCAACCATAATTTTCACTGTGGAAAAATTATGGCTTACAAAACATACATTTCATTGTTGTGAAATCTGGGTTACCAAACCATACTTTATGAAAAACTAGACAACATACATTAACAAACATCAATTAATTTTTAAAGGCTCTTAATAGAATATTCGGCCTTTGGTGAAAAATACTTATTTGTAGAAAAACTTATTAGATTTCAAAATAATCAAGAATATAATAAATTCGAATTCTTAAACTCTTGAAATTATCAAAATACTTAAGAAACAATATTATGGAATAATTGCAGCTATGAAACAAAATTTCAAAACTTCAGATAATTAAATTTCCACTCAAATGACCTTTTAGTCTTCCATGTAAACTAATTAAATAATGATAAACAAGTCGAATTTCTATGAAATCTTATTTCATGAAAATCAGATATCTTTAGAACCTCTAGTTAATTAAAAACTATAAATTTTACAAACTATAGACTGTAATATATCTAAAACTACATCATCAACTTCATTGAATTTTTAGAGTACTAAAAAATAATTTTTAGACTTCCACATAAACTAATGAAGTTTATCTAAATCTCTTATCTATACAACGTGACAAGAATAACACAAATAAAAAATATGTGGATTGATATATCATAAAAGTATTGAGGAAAAGTAATCAAACCAAAGAAAAAAATGCACATGCACAAACAAAGGGGTGCCCTACTCCGTGACTTTCTGACCATTGCATCAGTTTATGGTTACAGAGAATCTGGCCACTGGTGTAAGTAGGGAATTGTAGGAATCATTGGGTGGGAATCTCAAAAGAGAGATAGGTGTGATGTTTTCCATCATCAATCCCTCCTCCGACTCTATGGATTTAGGGGTTCCATTCCATGATGCATAATCCAACACGATGCAACAATTCACGATAAGGGGTGAATGTAACTTTTAGACCATATTCATGGTGTGACGGTCACTATCTGGGGTGGGGGCGATATGATGTTTGACTAGAGTTTTGGTATGCTCCAAACTACTCACTCTCGGTCTAGTTCGGTTTTTTTCCTTCAGGTTGCTTGACCCACCTTTCGGGTCATTCCTTCAGCTTTCAAGCCACAAGGTTTTCGGGCCATCAAATTGTTATGGGAATTTGTACAATTGGTCCTTATAGTCATGTGTGGGTCTCAGCCTAGTTCAAAAGAGGACATTCTTTCCTTAAAAAAAGGTGGTGTGGTTCCCTACATATTAAAAAACTCATAATTAGTAATAATGAGTAATAATCACCGATAATTATAAATAGTTACTGATAATTAGTAACAAATAGTAATAATTACTAATAATTAGTCATGATTAAAAATAATTAATAATAATTAGTAAAAATTGGAAATAATTGTTGATAATTAGTAATAATTATCATTAATTAACGATCATTACTGATAATTAGTAATAAATAGTAATAATTACTGATAAATAATAAATAATTACTGATAATTTGTAATAATTAGTAATAATTATTGTTATGTTTAAATAATTTGTAATAATTACAGATAAATAATAATAATTAGTAATAATTTCTTATATTTTGTTTATAATTAGTAATAATTTGTTATAATTTTCAATAATTAGTAATTATAAGTAATAATTAGTAATAATTTGTCATAATTAGTAATAATAACTAATGATTATTAATTATTAATGATAATTAGTAATAATTAGAAATAATTATCGATAAATACTGATAATTAGTAATAATTAGTAAAACATATTAATAATTAGTAATAATTACTAATAATTAGTAATAATTACTAATAATTAGTAACATTTTTTTAAAAAAATTAACAATTTGTTATAATTTATAATAATTTATATTAATTTTTTTATAACTAGTAATATTTAGTTATATTTAGTAATTTTTAATAATTATTTATAATTAGGGATAATTATCAATAATTAGTAATAAATAGTAATAATTATCAATAATTACTGATAATTAGTAATAATTATCGATATTTACTGATAATTAGTAATAATAATTAGAAATAATTAGTGATAATTAGTAATATTTATATTAATTTGTAAGAAATATTTCTATTCACTACTGTTATTTTTAGTTAGTAATATTTTTTATATAGTTTTAATTACAAAAAATTATATATTATTGGTTATAATTACAATTAATTAGTATTTTTTGGACTTTTAGTATTATTCTTAGAACATCCCTTCATTCTATTGGGTTGGTCAAAATCAATATTTTATTTTATATTTTTTCTAAAATTATTGAATAAGTAAAAGGATGTTTTTATTACTAGATTATGAGTGGATAAATAATCAGAGAAATCAAAATGGTTTTAGTATAAATCTTGAATATGTTTAGTGTGTTGAATTTTTTTATCATTTACATCATCAAAAACAAAATTTTCTTCTAAATGAAAAACTAAGTTTCCATTTAATAAATTTGATCTAAGGATATTTGAAGCATTTGACAGTGTTGGGGTTAATATATATTTTTTGGTTTTCATAAATATTATTTTTTTATCAATATGTTGAACAAAATTCAAGAGAATAAATGAATAATTTGGTTTGAGATCCATAACTGTTTCAAACTTTAGTACAAGATTTTTTTGGCCTCTATTTTCAAAAAATATAAAATAAAAATGTTAATTCAACTCCCAATATAGAACCATCTCAGTTTTATAAGTTTCTAAAGTTTGATAAGGATTCCTTATATCATCGTATTAAGATCAAAAAAATTAAGTTGTTAATAAATTTATTATTATTAAATTTGATAATGGAATTAAAAATAGTTGTTTTGATAAAATATCTTATTTTATCAAGTCTTTATTAACTTTTCATATTATGGAGGTTGGAATGGTATTGGTTTACAAGGCTATAGTTGTTAATCAATCGGAGAAGGGAAAAGACTTTATTGGTCCTCAACGCAGAGGGGATGCAATTGCAACTGCAATGGGAGAGAACCAGGGGACAACCATGCCATCGCCTTCTATCCTATGTAAGGATAGTGGGTCGAGTGAAAATATGTCGGTGGATGAGGTGTTTAGTTTTTTGAAACAGGACCTAGGTATCCTCAGTCAATTGCAGGAACCAGATGCTAATGAGGCACCACCCCCTGGACATCTTGTTTTCTTCAGTCTGGTCCCAGTAAGTGCGCCTCTAGGGGAAAAAGGAAAGGCCTTAATCATAAGGGGGACCTCTAGATATGCTGTGACTGGGGTTGACATTGGTTTGGAGGCCGAGATATCTAGAAAAATTATTCAAGAGGAGTCATATACTGTATCACATATTGGAAAAAGGAAGGATGAATGAGGTGAATGTATTGTGTCCCTTAGACTAAAACACTCTCAATTCACAACCTCTAGTCCAGCTAAAGGCTATGAGTGTAGGGAAGATGACTGCCTTTGAGGTTAAGGTAGGAATAGTGAAGTCTTCGGGCAGGAAGATCTCCCTCAAAGAAGGCCCAATAGTGGTGCTGGGTTACTCCTTTATGGTCTGGATATCCAAGAACCAACACTATCTCTAGAGGATGAGGATTCAGGTGAAGATTGTTACAGCCAATTCTCAGTGGATAGTTTGAAAATAATTCAAGGAAAAGGTCTTCATAGTCCTATAAGGAAGAAATGGAAGAAAGGAAATCGAGACTCGAGAAAATGCATTGTGGTTAAGGGGAAAAAATCAAAGGTACAGAAAGACTATTCCCACTTTCCTAAGATGATGGAAACTAGGTCAACTTAGAAGGGTGGAAACAAAGAAAGAAAACCCTTACAGAATGGGAAAAGTTGAGAAAAAAGTGGGAAAGCAAGAATAAATGAAGAATAAGAAGGGGATTGCTTGAAACTAATCCTCCATTACAAGGTAGAAATTCTTGAATTTTTTTTTGGGTCAACGCTTCAAAAGAGGAGATCAACAGAATATATTCATGAAGGTTTCAAGTTGATACTAAGAAGGAGCAAGTGAGATGGTTAGAAATACAAGACTAAATCCTAGATCGATGCTTCAACCAATGTAAAATCACCCCAAAGGAATTCATTCAGACAATTGATGGAATATCTACCCTTCTTGAAGAGATTATCAGTAAGGATACATACATCCAGGTTAGTACTCTGCACTGGGAATTATATAGAGTGTCTGATTCTAATAATCTTAGTCTTGTTTTCAATCAATTTGTGAGTTTTTTCATTATGTAGTGGTATCAATTTTTTTGTGAAATGTGGTTTCCCACTTCTCCTTAATGTGTCTTAATAATAAAAATTTATATTTTATGGTGGTGTTCAAATCATTATTACCAGAGGGAAATGTGTTACCTTGAAATTTCATTGAAAGAAAGTAGTTGTTCTATAATTTGGGTATTTTCTATAAGATGATTCATGCATGTTCAAATGATTAAATACTATATTATAGTGAAAATAAGTCATTAGTTAATTTTCCTACATATGGACCTTCAAGGTATAAATAGAAACAACATGGAAAGTCTATATTTGTTCTTATTAAATAGTTGTGGTATTTCCATCTTACAGCAAGATTGCAACATTTATTTATGTATCACAACATGACCTCATTAATGAAATGGAATAGAACTTATATATCTATTAGTAAAATCCTAAATCATGATTGTGATGGTCATTCATGGAAATATTTTGATCATGTTCATCTATATTTTTCTTGAGAATCTTATAACATATGATTGGGTATTTCTATTGATTATTTCTATCCATTTGGTTCTTACGGTAGTTAATATTTTTGTTAACCCATATTTATAACTCCATACAACTTCATTCCTTGGATGTTGATGAAGGAACCATATTTTGTTTGATATTAATAATTGTAAGATATCCAAAAAATAATATTGATGTTTATTTGAAGCCATTGATTGATGTGCTATATTTATTATGGAGTAATGGAGTCAGTATATATGATTTAGTTTCAAAGAATAATTTCTTAATGAAAGATACATTAATGTGGATAATTTGTGACTTTCAAGCATATGAAATGTTAATTAGATGGTGTAAATATGTTCAAAAAACATATATGTATAATATGAGTGAAAAAAATCATATATGACAGTCAATGAAAGAAAACATTTTTTCTAATATCATCATAGATTTTTTCCTACTTATCATCCTTTCCAAGGGAAGAGAAATAATTTCAGAAAATGTATAATTAAAAGAGATGGACGTCCAAAAATGATGTCATGTTTTATTTAAAATATATTCTCTCTTTATTATCTCACATTATCTTTGGATAAACTATTAATCAATAAAAATAGTTGGCTTTGGGAAAATTACTATTGGATAGAGGGTTATTTTTTGGGATCTTCAATATTGGTATGATTTTTTGTCCCATAACATATTAAATTTCATTAATATTGAGAAGAACTATTTTTATAACATATTTTATATAGTTTTGTACATTTCTAGTAAGAATAAAGATAATATAAAGTCATGATTAGATATTTTACAGATTTACAATTATTAAGAACTTGAGTTATTTGAAAATGACAGATCATATAATATAATGAAGCCAAAAGTGGTTGATATAGTTTATAAAGAAATAATTTATTATTATATCATTGTATTATACTAAGAGTTTAGGACTCGGGCATGCTAAGTCCTAAAAAATTATTTAAGAAAATATAATTACAATAGAACACAGCAAACATGCGGCCCAAAAGAACCACCAAATCATTACACAGGCACCCAATGCAACCCCAAAACATTAAAAGTACCAAAACCCACACACTAAAAGACCCTAAAAAAATAAAAATAAGGCCTAGAATCCATCTGAAATCCAAATCTCTTGCCAGACCCATGCCTTCCACGTAGCCATTCCCAAAGAGGCACAACACCACCAATAAAATCGCCCAAAAACATGTCGAAAAACACCATCCCCTGATCGTGACATTGATGAAAATCCTCATTCCTGATTCACATCACCTGGATCCTATTCAACATCAATTGTGCAAGCTGTGCCCAGATCTCAACGCATCCTCAGACACCCCAAATAAGGACTCCTCACCATCGCCAACATTTTTCCACCAAAGTCGTTGTGTATCTCGAGGTAAAAAATGGCCCGACATCACCTCCTTCACAGGACATCACCGACCTGCTCGCTTCACCCAGTCACCCAAAGTCATTGTATTCCACATGAAGAAAACCCTTCCAACCTGTATCCCACCATTCATCAATGGATTGCCCCCCCCCCACATCGATCTCAATCTTCTCTAGTAAGTTACTATCCCTCCACCGATACTCACCATCAACTGAGGTCACTAACAACATCCACCATTGGGCTAAACTCCATCACCAGCCTTGAGAAGCACAACATCATGTCAAGCACTTGAAGGGATCAGATTCCCTCAGCACCATGGAGATCCCAAACACTTTGCTGAACTCATGTCCCGAGATCACCACAAGGTAGGAAAAATTGCCATCCATAAGACAATATTTTCATCATCTTAATCCTCACAACATCTCTAGCAAGATGCTGACTACCATTCATGCAATCGACGGAGGAGCACTAAAGAGTTCCACTCTATGATGGATCTTTAATCAGCCTCCCTACTATGCTTACCCACACCTGATTATAGATCTTAGTTCCATAGTAATCACCTTTGAAAATCGATCCATCATCAATATACATCACATCACCAAAAATCATAGCTGGATGGTCATGACTTGGATCGGTAGGAGATCATTTCTCTGGCTCTTCATAAGCAGCCACACTCCAAGAATTATTCCCACAACAATTTTCACCACCGTATTCAGAAAAAAATCTCATAATTCCCAATGATATCTAAGGTTGGGTGTAGTGTAATATTGTCCTGATTCTTTTGAAATGGTAACATTACGAGATTAACACGTCATAATTTTCATGTTATAATGGAAAGACTACTACGGATTGGCCTCAGAGCTTTTTTATTTCTTTGATTTCGGATGTGATAATAGAAATTTCATATTTTTTCCAAGAAATTTGTGTGAAGACAATATACTATGATATATAGAGTAGGTTTAAATAAGATGTTGTTTTAATTTTATGTAAATTATAAATAAAATTTCATCCCAATTTATTTGATTCAATGGAACATTTAATATTATATTTTCTACATGAATAAAAACTTGGATGACCAGTACATATTTGATTGATATACCCATATGAGATGTTTATTAAAAAATTGAATACAAAGGTACATAATAAAGCATCCTTGGAATATATTTAAAAGATGAAATTTCATTTTTCTTCTATAATTATTTTCAACATGAATATCCTTCAAAAGGTTATCAAATTGGTTCTAATAAGGAAAATTTTGATGATATAATGAACCATCAATTATCAGTATTTATAAATCTAAAACATGGTCTTGGTGGAGTTCATAAATGATGGATTTCAAATGATAAACAACATGAAGAACATACATATGCTCTACCCAATTGTGATGAAATGACACAATTTTTTTAGTGATTGATACTTTAACATATTATTTATATATTTTAAATAATAAAATTAATATTTATTCATTTGTAGATTATATGATGATCATATTAGGAAATAGTTCACACAAATTACACCAATTCCTCTTGAAGAACACCAATATTGTAATTTTTCCTATTGGTATTAAAGAATTGAAAAGAAAATTATTTATTGTTAAACATATGAAATCAATTTAATATTTCTCATATTTTTAATTTGTTTTTGGTTTTCTAGGTATCAAAACATGTAGATAAAATTGGTAATCTATTATGTGTATTGATTAACCCTCCATCCAATTTGGTAAAATCATATAATTCATATGTTGTTAATAGATTTTGATTTCATACACTCACATATGGTGAATTTAAAAAAATAATGAAAAATGAGTTTTATTGAAATGATCCCATTATAATGAAAGTGAAGTTGAATTTTTTGTAATTCTAGATGAAATAACTGAGTTATATTATCTAGGAAAAAATTATACCACAATAATCAAATTTTATTAGTTTGATATTAATAGAGGGTTTCATGTTCATACATTACATGGAATCATTGACATTAAGTATAGAAGACTTCCTATAGTAGATAAACCATTTATTCTGGAACATTATGAACATCAAATTTATTCTGAAAATTATTGTACCACTTCAAGAGATTTAATTGAGTAATGGAGTATAATAAAAATAAAATCACATGAAAATTAGTACATGAAAAGTGAAAGTGATTCTTTTGAATTGAAGGAAATTATAATTTTTCAAGTAACAATACAAAAAAATCTTTTACTCAAAGTGATAAAAATATAGATGATGAAATCCCATAGTAATGGGTTGAGGATTTTGATAATGTTGATGATGTGGCCAATTAATTTGAAATAGAAAGGGATTTTAAAGTGGAAGATCCTATGGAAATTGATGATGTCAAGGAGGAAGACTAAGAAATTGACTCCATATAATGCGAAGCTAATGATAATGATGAAAAATTATGAAATTAAATTCTTGTTATATTCATAATTAATATATAAAACATGTTTTCAATAATTTATAGACAAAATTATTTTCCTATTTCAGATGGATGGTGAAGATATTGATGAGATGTTCCATACAGTCATTGATGTTGTTCTTCTTAGTGATTAACTCAATGAATTTTTATCTAACCTTCATTTTTTCTACTACATTGTTGACTTGGAAGGTTCATGGTCTATCCAGATAGTTGATTTATGACTTTATTCCTGAGTGTTGTATGCCCATTCTTTTTATCCCTGAATGTAGAGTTATGTTCAGTTGTGTATTTTATTTTATTTTAATTAATTATAATTAATTATCATTATTTTAATAATTCAATAATTTTTTGATTATTTTTTCCATTTTTTTTCACATATAGTTGTTGGATAGGTGGTGGGATTCAATCTATTTTTTTTCTAGACCATGCGTGATGTGGAATCAGATTCCCATTGATGTTCATTGTTGTATGTTTGATCACCAGATGGTATGTAAATAAATAATATATATATTGAAATTTATTTAATTATTAACAAGATATTATTAATTATTTTTAGGGTTTATGGTATCCCATTTATTATGGCATAAGATCCACTATATGGGAATCATGGGAGATTTTTATGTGTGAGTATTGTTATCAGTTTTTACACAATATGAGAAATAGATCCATGGAGATAGCTGAAGTCATATTTTTTTATCAGTCTTTCTATAGTCATCTACCTGATTATATCTGATCCCATGTTGGGGATGGATTTTTCTCCTCCTATATATGAGATAGTTTTTAGAGGAGATCATTTTAATGTTGATATAATTAACAGAGACAAGGGGTGAAACAAAGATCTAGTAGTCGTACCATCAATATACATTAAATGTAAAAATATATATTTTATATTGATATAGGAAATTGAGAATCCAACTATTATAAAATTTTATTTTTCTAAGAATATTTACACTGATCCAACCACTAGAGAGATTACTTATGACCAATAATGTCATATTGTTGTTAGTATACTTTTTTTTATTTTTAAAATTGAGTAAAATTAATATCTTAACTATTTTAATTTAAAATTTCATTTAAAGGAGGCATATGATATAAAAAATTCTCACACACATGAGTTTCATGAAGAGATTTAGGGTCGGGATACATGTGATTTAGGATTTGAAAAGGAAACTTTGATGAAGGGGACCCAATATGGTATCAATAAAGGCTGAGTGATTGGTATTGGTTCTCGATTGAAACTTTCCAGTTATTCTGGGAATGGTTCATAGCTACGTACCTTGAAGCAGAAATGGTATGCGAAGCTGTCCGCAGAACTAATAATATTTTGCAGCGATGGTACGCGGTAAGTGGGAAAGGTACATGGAGTGGTTCACAGAATGGGTCATGGTATTGAAAATGGTTCACCGTGGAAGGATTTGTGGTACATATAATGACTCGTCGTTGGTGGAAGATATGCAGTACATGGACCGGTAGACACACGGTATGTGGTGAAGGTTCACAGTTCACCGAAGGGTCATAGTACGTGGTGGAGGCTCATAGTACACAGAATGAGCATAGTCTGCAGTGAAGATTTTCCCACATTGAATGTTTGGGTAAAACTTATTAGAAAAATTTGTAGAGTTATTTTCATATATAAGGAGTTATAATACCATCATTAAGTTAGAGATAATTCGATAAGAAAATATCATCGTTGTGGAAGAACTCGGCTACGTCCAAAAGTAGTATGCATAAGAGATTCTTCTTATGAAGAAGTGGTATGTGAATGAAAAAACAGTTTGAGAAATTGGAAGGAGTTCTCCACGGAAGACATTTTGCATAAGAAAATGTGGTATGTAGGAGATGATAAAATTCAATGAATTTAAAGAAGAATTTTTTGGAAGGTAGTGGAGGTACGCGAAGGTGGTACGCGATGGTGGTACATGAAGGTGGTATGAAAAGACGGTACGCAGAGGTGGTACACAGAGGCATGGAGTGCAAAGAAGGTGAGGTGCATAGAGCAGGTGCGGTACACAAAAAAAGTGTGGTACGAGGAGTAGAGGAAATATGAGGAGAAGGCATGGTACGTGGATCAGCCATAATACATAGAGCACGCATGGTACGTGAAGCAGAGCTGATAGGTGGAGCATAGGAAGTATGTGGACTAGGAGTAGTATTCCTAGAAGGGGAGGTACGTAGAGCAAGTGCAGTACACAAAGTAGGGGCAGTATGAAGAACATGTGTGGTACGTAGACCTGGTGTGGAACACAGAGCAGGAGTTATACACAGATAAGAGACAGTCCGCAGAATCAGGTACAGTTCATGGAAACGAATACATCATAAAGGGAGTTTGTGATTCTAGTGAATAAAAAAAAGGAATAAATTCTAGTGCATTCAGTAATTTCTCTAAATGAGAAAATTGAATATAAAAGAGCATCAATTTGGGACTTTGATGCAAGCAGTGTATTGTGATAAATAGAGAAAATGACTTTTCATGCCAATATATTGAAGTGACCTTCAATTCGATAAACTAAGTGAGACATCTCCCAAGGTAGTGAGCCAGGGGGATTCTACAAAAGTGATCTGACAGAAGCCGTGAGCTATCCCTAAACCATGTAAAGGAAGTGTTTCTGGGATAGAGTGACTATGCTCAAACTGTTGTAATCTACAACTAGTGAAGATTAGTAGAATTTGGTATGACTGACAACCACTCAGTGTATGCTCTTTGGATGTATCCCTTAGTGGTGAACCAAGTAAAATTACGTTTTTTTACTTCTGCATGTGAATGTTTTAATTACTACACATATCCATCATAGAGGGTTAAATATGTTCCTACTAACATGGGAACAAGTTCCAGTAAAGAAGAGAAAAATTTGACACCCTGATTCACTCCCCCTCTCAGGGTGGTCTAGGGTCCTTCAATTGGTATCCTAGGGAATGGTTTACGTATGTTGGATACTCTTTATTAATTCTATTAAGAAGAAGATTTGATTTTCTTTAATAAATTCAACAATTAAGTGTAGTCTTGATGAAGATTCAGTTATCTCTGAGTAGAAGTCAACATCAAACAAGACCATAAAAAACAGAAAAAAAAGAGAAGAGACATTTTAAGAAGACCCTCATGTAAAAAGAAGATGTTGTGTCTGGTTCTCCATTCCCTTCCAATAAGGAAGAAATATTAGGCTTATAAAGTAAATAGAATGTGGATAAGGTTTCTACCCAAGTAAATGAAGACATTTCAATCTCATTTTCAAGTGATTAGATTAAATTAAGAACTTATCTGCATGATATTACTAAGGAAACAGTTGTTGCTATTTGTAGAATATTTCAATGTTTCTAGGCTAAGATCACCCGAATGGGAATATAATATGATAATATGGAGGAAGGCTTGGTAAAGAAAGTGTTAGAATGTTATAAGCTCTCTAGACAGATGGAAGACTTTGAAGAAACAAAGAGGAAACCTGAAATAAATACATCAAAATGGTTCAAAGAAGTTGAAGAGGAAGAGAGAGACATAAAGGTTTTTGAAGAAAATATCCTTGTTCTTGAAGGGAAATTGAAAAAAGGCACTGATGTCAAGGGTCTACAATTGAAAGGGATGTCTAAGAAGATCAAGGAACATGACTCTTTGATCCATAACAAAATGATGTTTCATGAGGATGAATTTTTTAGAATGAAGAAGGATTGTAAAGATAATATGACTATGATTGAATATCATAAGGTCATTCTCAATAATCAATGACTATAATTGGATGCTCAGTTGACCAATATTGAGAAGACACATATTGAGACTTCAAAAAAGAATGAACTAGTTATTGCTGGTATTCAATGCTAAATGGACGATTCTACTATAAAAATACCTCCAACATGTGATAAGAAGATCATGAATTCACTCACTGATCTATCACAAGTATCTGAGAAAGTGAAGGTACCATCCATACCAACATGTACTATTGTTTTTAAATATGTTTCTACAAAAACTGTAGATTGGAAGAAAAATTTTAAACATGTATGGATGAGTAAATGTGAGGATAAGAAACCTACCACCATGGTTAGGGTAGATAGGAAGAAGAAAATAGAATATGGTTCCCCAGATAGAGAACATCATGTTAAGAATAAGGCCCAACAACCTTATACAGGCAATATAAAGAAGACATGATTTGTGGGTCAATGTTGGTGTTGCAACAGATTTGGGAATTGTGCAATGGATTTTTGGTACAATCCCTTAAATTAAAAAGCACAGAGAAAACCTATATCAAAGGGAAGAAAGCCAGAGAAGAAGAAGCAACATCTGAAGGTCCAGAAGCATTTTTTATGGGTTTTTTTTTGAATTCTTGGTAACATATGTTATGTATGCAATGGAAGTGGTCACAATGTTGGTACATTCCCATCTCAACATGCATTCACTGTTGATAAGAAAAGAATACCTCTGATTCCAGCTAAGTGTAAAGCAGCTACCTTGGGGAGAAATCAGAAGAATATTGTGAACACACACTTTCCCATGAAGATCTCAAGTAGGGAAGCTGAGAATAACCTAGATTATAGATCCCTTAAATTAAAGTGAATTCATCCAAAAGAGAAACTAAGAGGGGTGTCACTTAGATGAACCCATGTGGAAGATCCAAACCTACTGCAACAGTTCCAAATGACATGTTGGTCATCTAGCTAGATGATTTGAAAAGAATAAGGGAACTTGAAAATGAACATTCCAAGGCTGGTGGTAAAGGAAAAGAAAAAGATTCATGTGATTAATATACAATACATGAGAGAATGAAAACCAAAATAAACACATGTGTTAAAGAAGTTCTATGTGAGATATGTATGAAATTTGGTCACATTGAAAAAGTTAGCCTAACCTTAATACCATAGCAAGAATAAATAATTAAGAAGAGTAATAATGTATCATCCATGATGGATATTAAGAGGAAGAACAATTCTCCATGCAATGCAAAAGTGAATATGAAGAGATTCATTCGACATCAACATGGACCAGAAAAGATGTTCAGATGTGAAAGCATAAATATTAAAGTAAATGTGGGAACTTGGTTGTGAAAAGCATCTCAACCATGCCACTCATATTTTTGAATTAAGGAGGAAACACCTTATTCCCTTAATAATTTTTTTACTCTATCTATACTGATAATACATGGCATTGAAGGCAAAGCATGATCTCAAGGAGAGAACTTGAGAAGTAGTGGGTTTTTCAACTCTTGATAGCTAAGATGAATAATTTTCCATCCTTATAAGATTCTTCAATTGATATTAAATGATTAAAATGATGAAGTATCATCCTTGATGAAGATGATTATGAGTATTTCCCTTGATGGGGAGACAAATGAAGAAGCTTCCAAAATTATTATTTCAATCAGTATCAACATCACTTGTTATTAAATTCAATTACTATGTAAATTTCTTGAAGAACATGTCATTGGAAATGGTATGTCAGTTCTCAATCTCTCATCCTTGGTTACTCAAAATGAAGAACATTTAACAAAGGGGGAGTAACATAATTAATCAGTGACATAAGAATAATTGAAGACCCCTAAGGCCACTTATCCTGCCAATTACAGTTGAATGTTTTTGATATATTTATTGAATTTAGTGCTTGAGTTTCAGATTGATTATTCCCTATCCGATTAAATTTCTTTAGCCTGGCATGAAAGTGGGAAACCCTTGAAGGAAAAGCACATGAGTTCTCATCTCACGAGGTATCATGATTAGTTAATAATGGAAACCATTGTTTTCTAAATCAAATCCTCTTGTTCTCTACACTGATCATTTCACAAGTAGACATAGAGTGAAATGATTGATGGAACATTGCTTAATAAAGGACTAATACTTTTTTCCCATGAACTTTGTATTTATTTTCAATAAGGGGGATAGAAAGTGAAATGAAATTTTGAAAAGTGAGAAATAAAAAAAAAAGAAAAAGAAAATGGGGAGTGAGAAGATTCTCATTTTGATATTAACAAATTCATTTGAGGAGGACATTCCGATATTGAAAAAAAATACCAAGGGGGAGATTGTTGGGAATACTTTGTGTATATGGTTTTATTTGTTTCCACCAGTTGTCAATGAAGATCAAAATGAAGAAGGTGGTAAAGGGATTCATGTTATAAAGTGATCATGAAACATATAAATATTCCAAATGATCATGAAAGAGCCTAATTGAAGAGACATGAATTATTGAATGAGGGGTCATGTGGGGATTTGAAGATTTACGAATGATCATACAAAGCTGAAAAGAAGGTTCCAGTCATATTCAGTGTTAACTGGAAAGAAATATGTTGTTAGAATATAGGGAAGTTGGTTAGTTGCAGTACTTTCCCTAGAGAATCTGACAATGCTTGAACTGATTGTTCAAAGAGTATATATCACGGTGGAAGGAGTTTGTGATGAAAGCCACTAACTGTTAAAGAAGAAAGATGAAAGTGAATTAGCATGGATGTTCTTTCCAAAGCAGATATTTAATGTGGTGTCGTTTCCCAGTGTTTCCCAAATTATCGGACCTCAAAATCGGTATTCTATTTTCGGAAATCGAAGGATTTCTGCATAGGATTGAACGAGATGGGGAATGAAGAAGGAAATCAGAAAAGAAAACTGAATACCTCAGAACATGGACCGAGTACCATATTCCAGGAATGGTTTGCAGCTATGTACCTTGCAGTGGAAATGGTATGCAGAGTGGTCCACATAACCGAAAATAGTTTGTAGCGATGGTACGCGGTGAAGGCGTGAGGTAAGAGGGAAAGGTACATTGAAAGGTTTGCAGAACGGGTCGTAGTAATGAAAATTGTTCACCGTGGAAGGAGTTACGGTATGTGGATGGATCATCATTGGTAGAAGAGATGCAATACACAGATTGGAAAACACACAGTATACGGTGATGGGTTGTAGTTTTCCGGAGGGTTGTACTATGAAGTGGAGGCTCATAATACGTGGAATGGGCATAGTCCATGGTGAATATTGTCCCACATTTAAAATTTGGGTAAAATAGATTGGATAAATTTTCAGAGTTATTTTCCTATATAAGGAGTGATAATACCATCATTAAGGTAGAGACAATTATATTTGAAAATATCATCACTGTTGAAGAACTTAGCTAAGTCCGAAAGTGGTACACAAAAGAGATTCTTCTTAGGACTTAGTGGTACGTGAAAGAAAAAATGTTTGTGAAATTGGAAGGAGTTGTTTATGGAAGAAAATGTTCATAAGAAAATTTGGTATGAAGGTGATTATATAATTTATAGAATTTAAAGAAGAAGTCCACGAAAGGTAGAGGCGATATGGAAAGGTGGTATGTGAAGGCGGTACGTAGAGGCGGTATGCAGAGGTGTGGTGTACGAAGCATATGTGGTTCACAAAAAAGGTGAAACACATAGAGAAGTTGTGGAGTGGGGAGAATAGGTAGTACACAGAGTAGGTTCAGTACGTAGATCAGGAATGGTATGCAGAGTAGGCGTGGTACACGAAGCAAAGGTGGTAGGCGGAGCATAGGCAGTACACGGAGCAGGCATGATATGCCAAGCAGGTGTGGTATGCGGATCAGGAACGGTAGATGGAGCAGGGGTGGTATGAAGAACATGCGTGGTATGCAGACCAGGTGTGGTACAAAGAGAAAGTGTGGTATGCATATTTGACACAGTCTGTAGAATCAGGGACAGTTAGCACAAAAGAATACATCATAACGGGAGTTTGTGATTCTAGTGAATAAAAAAGGAATAATTTCTAGTGCATTCATTAATTTCACTAAAGGGGAAAGTTTAATATAAAAGAGCATTAATTCGGGACATTGGTGCAAGAAGTGTCTCATGCTGAATAGAGACAAAGAATTTTCATGCCAATTTGTTCAAGCATCCTTCATGTCGATAAACTGAGTGATAAATCTCCCAAGGCAGTGAGCCAGGGGGACTCAACAGAAGTGATCTGAGGGAAGTAGTGAGCTATCCCTAAACCTTTGTGAAGGTCGTGTGACTAGGATAGAGTGATTGTGCCCGAACCTTTTTAATCCATAGCTTATGAAGATTGGTGGAATTTGGTATGACCGACAACCTTTCAGTGTATGCTCCTTAGACGTAGCCCTTAGTGGTGAACCAAGTAAAATTTCTATGTTTTCCTTTTGAATGTGAATGTTTTAATTAATTCACATATCCATCATATAGGGTTAGATAAGTTCCTACCAACATGGGAACAAGATCCATTAAAGAAGAGAAAAATTTGACACCCTCATTCACCCCCTCCCAGGGTGTTCTATGGTCTTTCAGTTGGATGGGTTTCTTGTTTTTTGATCCATTTCCCCACTAATTGAAGAAAATGGTAGTGTATGTTTTGTGCATATTTTTTTGGTAGATTATGAAGAGTCTTATAGTTCCCATAATTATGGAATGATAATGAATAATAAATATTTTAACCCAAGGTGTTGGTTCATTAATGGAATGATGAATGATTTTAATTATTGAATAATTATGGGATTGGTTGGTTTATGCTTAGAGGGCATGAGGATCTGTTGTTATTTAATGTAAATTGGAAATAGAATTATATTAATTAATGGATTGTGAATTAATTAATCTAATTGTAAAATATTTAAAATAAAATATTAAATGAAAGTCTCTTGAAATTTTTGTGTGCTTATAGGACATCTAGTCCTTGGTTTCTACACCTAGGTGTCCAAGATATGATAGTTGGAGTTGAGTCTAAGGCTAGGATGTTTCCCATAATGTGGTTGGTGATATATATTCTATATTTCTTTTTTATGGGATTCCATGTTCTACCCTACTCATGTCACTATGGTGACTAACATCTAGTGGGCTTTGGGAGCATTTTCCCTCAACATCTACGTTGGTGAGAAACAAATGGTTGACTACCCCCTCTTTCCCTAGTCTCATCTCCTCATAGTATTATGTGCTATTATGAAATGTGGGTACATTTCCCATATATTTATGTAGAGGTATATAATGGATAGTGGTTATTTCATACACATATATCTATATATATAGTAACCTAAGGATTATTATATAAATGATTTGTATGGGATTTGATTTATTGAGGTATAATACCGGACATGCAGGTCATGGTGGATCCCAAAAACTAATCGACAACTATATAGAGATGGTATGTTGAAAATGTTATGATGGGATTATGTGTTTCATGGGGTACATGACATGTTACACTTCATGAGGTGTTTTGGGTATGATTATTTTTTTTGGAGAGAGGTGGACCATGATGTGAAATGTTGGGGAAGGGCATAAAACTAGTGGGGGAGTGGTAGTGGGGTAAATTATTTTTTTACTATATTGGATATTATATTAGTAATTTTATTTGATACTTGGTGAGAGAGTCATAGTGATGCTATAAAAATGCATACTTGGTCAGGTGATGAGTTAAATTCATTTTTTTATTCACTGGGATTTAGTATGATTTATTTAACATTTTCATGATATTATTAAATGATGATCCTACTAAGTATACTGATTATGCTAATCCTATATATATATAAAATAATTTTTATGTCTTATGTAGCTAATTAGTGATTAGGATAGAATTTACTATCTTGATGATTTGTTCAAGAGTTGTTTGGGCTTTGAGGTCGCTTCCATGGATTTACTTTTGGTTATTGTTTTTTATGATTTTTTTAGTTTTTATGAAATTTCATGCATGTATTGGGATATATTTACCTTTTTTATGAGTATGTATTGTTTAGTGGGTTTATCTTATCTCTCATTCCTCATGTTCTCTTAGTAGGTAATGCCTCCCACTTGTGTTTATGATATACCCTCGATGGTTGTTTCTAATATGTGACCTATCGGAGGCAAGAATCAGGATTCATTATCTACCTTCTCTCGTGGATGGATTTGGAGGGTTACCTTTGGGAGAATGGGTTTGTGAAATTTTGGTATCAAAATTTATAGTTGTGGATAGAATAGAGTTTTTAGGATGAAAATGGTGAGGACTAAAAGGGAAGGTTGGGAAAGAGTGTTAGAAGAACTTAATATGAAATCTAAACATAAGAGACCGACTAGGAAATGGGTATTGTGGTCCCCCTATGATCTGATGTGATGACCTTTAATTTTACTTATCCTACAATACGAAGTGATGTTTGTTGCATGGTAGAGACCTAGGAAAAGATCATGAATCAATATTCTTTTCACCTATGGTTTAAATATATATACCTTGGGATTATGATAGACCTTAATTAAATAATTAATGATAAATATTACATATTCAAATATAAGGAGTCCCTAAACATTTTTTCTACTGTAGGTATGGCTCCAGGTCGGTGTCCTAATAAGGTTCACAAAAAAGATGTTCAATATGATGTTCTAGTAGATCTTCATAATTTTTTTGTGGATGATTATGAAAATTGATGGAGGAAACTCTAGGAGTTTCAATTATAGAGTTTGTAGAAGATTTTGGGATCTATTACATACTCAGTGATAGAAGATTGGTTGGAGGAGGTGGAGATAGTCTTCAATTTGATGCATACTAAAAAGGAGTATTGTGTTTTATTGGTGGAAAAAATTCTACAAGGGGAGTATAGAAAATATTGGTTCTTGATACTTTGGGATCACAAGGAGTTGGATATATCATGGGAGAAGTTTTGATTTCAGTTTTGAGTTGAATTCCATTCTTCAACCATGAAGGCAGCCAAGAGCCAGGAGCTTCTTACCCTTATATGGGTGAGTTCCAGCATTTAGTAATTTATGACCTATTTTAGGATCATTATCCAATATTATTTGTAACTTATTCCATATTATAATGAAAAGTAGATACATTTTGAGTAGGATTTACATCCATATATATGCAATTCCATTTCACTCCATTTATGCTACTAATATATCTTGAGGTACTGGCGAACAAATAGGTAATTGAGAGGACACTAGCCATGGACAAATCATCCTAATAGGGTAGTCTTAAAGATTATTTATATAGTAGAGTTGTGGTTCAGGGTTCCTATTTTCCTATATAGAATATCTTTTATACAGATAGGGGTAGGTCCCAGTCCTCTTTATCTTGTTTCTATGGGGATGGAAGATCTTAGGTCCTTGCCAAGGGATTAGATGTATGTTTTTATTATAGAAGTTTCAGTCACCATCTATGAGAGAGCCAAAAAATTCTGAGAAGGAAAAATTCCATAGGTGTTTGTCTTCATGTTCCAACATAGTGTTAGTTTTAAGCAAGGAATCAATAGCAGGTTATCCATATTTGTATCATCATAGGGGAGATGGGGTAGGCAGAAGATAGACCTATGAATCTCCTTATCCTCATAGCGTAGAATGAATCTATAAAGGTGGTCATCATTAGGGTCAAAGAAATTTTAATGTAAGATGTGTCAAGTTTTATGCCATGGATTTTACAGCTCCAAGTTATCCAAAGGTTGTTTTTGGTTCCCTTTACCTATTTTATACTTTGGTTAATGATTTTTTTATTCATGATATACAAAATACATTATATCACGTACTCTAGTATATTATTTGGGAATTGAGGTTGAAAGGATTCCAATTCACTTAGTATTGACTACACTATTTGGAGGTCTATCTTATTTTTATGAATTATGTAGATATAATGAGATAGTCTTGGGGTAGCACTGCTCTTGCATATACTTATTATATTTACGAATAAAACCAAATGAGATCATCCTCAACATGGACCGGTTGAATTTGGTGTATGGTGGAATTGATTACATTAGGTGGAAGATAGTGTTATATGATTTTGATAGAGGTTCTACTGTGATTGATGGTGACTGAAACCCATGGATGGGTCATATTCATATTTCTTCCTTATCTTCCTTGATATTTCAGTAGAAGTTGATATTTCCATAGGTTCAATCGATGGTGTCTCCTAGGGTTGTGGATGAACACTTAGATTTCATTCTTGAAGACATTGTGGAATTAAAACCTTAACGATTGATTGGTTTTAGATAGAGCTACAACTGAGTAATTCTCCAATATCAATGTATTCATATAGGATGACGCCTTCGGAGTTGTATGAGTTTTAGTTACAGATCGTTGATCTTTTTCTATAGGATTGTTTTTCTGAGTGTGTCTCCATGGGGTGTTATGGTTTTGTTTGGGAGGAATGATAATATAAGTATGCATATGTGTATAGATTATCATTACTTAAATCAGGTGATGGTGAATAAACCTTTTCCTCTTCCATGGGTTGATGATTTTTTTGATCAGTTTAAAGGAACTACTTGGTTCTCAATGATCGATTTGTGATTGGGTTTTCATCAGATGTGGGTGAAGGATGAGGATAGATCATGTGGATAATCAGAAATCCATTTTGGGAGTTCTTCATCATTAGAAACTATTAAAAAAGCTATTTAGGTGAAATTTTTGGGATCTTTATTTATGTTTATTTGGTCATATCATGTACCAGTGTTGATTATTTTTGGATCTTTTGAAGAAAATGGTTTTTATTTCTTGGTAAAACCCTAGGAATATTTCTGAGGTTTAGAGTTTCCTCTACATTTTAGGCTATGATAAGAGGTTCATACCTAACTTATCAAGAATTATTAATACTATAATATCCTTTAACAAAAAGGATCTGGTGTTATTGTGGAATGATCAGTGTCAGAAAACATTTGAGTATCTGATGGAGAAGTTGGTTAGTACTCCAGTTCTTTGTTTACCATAAGAATTTAGATTTGAGGGTTTTTATTATGATTCATGTATTATTTTGGGTATCATCCTGATTTATCATAGGGAGGTTGTTTCTTCATGTTCATGGAAGATAAAACCCCATTAATGTAACTATTACTCCCATGATCTTGAGTTGAATATATTTATTTTTTCCTTGAATTTGTGGGGAAAATTCCTCATCGTTGAGAATTTTTTGGTTTTCATTAACCATAAGACCCTATTGTATATCTTCTCCTAGTATGACCTGAACTTGTTAAATTGCTAGTGGATGGAATTAATTTATTATTTTGACTTCAAGATTTCTTATACCCCTATAAAGGGTAATGTTTTAGCTGATTCACTAAGGAGGAAGTCATGAAATGATACTTTATGAAAGTCTAGAGATTCATGGAGAGTGATGGAATAACTCTCTATAATGCATATTGATATGGTAGAAGTTAGTGGCCTAAGATTAATTTTTTAAAATGGTAGTTCATTCATATATGGTGAAATAAATGGTGGAGTCCTGGATGGGGGATTTCATGGTGGAGGTGGATGATATCGAGTTGTCTATAGTGACACCAGTGATAGATGTTATGAGGATGATAAACACCTGTTGTTGTTCCATGTGAGGATTTTCATTACTATAGTGATTCTCAAGGTGGTTCTTTTTGAGTTCCACAAATCACCATTGGTGGTATATCCTGACATGAAAAATATGTACCATTCTATGAGAGGTCCATGTTTTTGTCTTGGTTTAAAGTCTCCAGTTACATATTTCATGCCTAAAAGTATAGTCTACTATAAGGTAAAGGATAAACACCATGTTCTTAATAGTTTACTTCATCCATAAAATGTTTCTAAATGTAAGTTGAAGGACATATCAATGGACTTCATCAATATTTTACCTCGATCTTTGGGAGGCTATGATTCTATATGGGTGATAATAGACCATTTTATGAAATCGAATCACTTCATAGTGAATAATGAGTCAATATTAGAGAAGGTTTTTTCAAGGTAGTGTCAGGAGGATGTGGTGAGGCTTTATGGAGTCCAAAGGATGATCATTCCTAATTTTTATCATCATTTCACCACTAGTGTATAAAGAGGTCTTCAACAAACTTTTTGTTTTTATATGTGTCATTGAACAACTTTTCATCCACTAGTAGATAGTCAAACAGGGAAGACCATCTAGACTCTTGGAAACATGTTACATTCTTCTGTCCTAGATTTTGGATGCTCTTGGATGAGGCACCTAACATTAGTCCAATTTTCCTACAATATTTGTTTTGAAACTAAAATTTATATGAAACCTTTTGAATTTTTATATGTTCAGTATTTTCATTCATCGTTGTGCTGAACTGGGTTTGTAGAGTTAGCAATTCATGGGCCAAAATAGTGAGAAGAATGATAGATATGGTTCATCTGATTCATGGGAGGATTAAGTTAGTGTAAGATCATTATAATTACTATGTTGACTATAATATTAGGCCTTTGTAGTTCAATGTTTTAGATCATATATTCTGGAAATTGACTCATCGCCATGGGCAAGGAAGGTTTGGATGTGGGAGTAAGCTCTCTCCCCAATTTGTTGGGCCTTTTGAGGTGTTGGACCATGTTGGATTCATTTAATTTTTTCTAAAACTTCCCCAAAAAATAATACATATACATAATTTTCCCCATGTTTTATAGTTTCACTACTATATTCATGATGAATCTCAAGTCATTGATTGGGGTGAGATTGAAGTTATGGTGATGTGACATTCCTAGAGCAGTCTATAATGATGTAGGACCCCCAATAAAAGGTGATACATAGGAATAAAATACCCTTGGTTCATTTCCTATTATGGAATAGCCACATGGAGGATAGAACATGGGAACATGAGTCACAGATACATTCTCAGTGTCCTGAGTTGTTTAATGATTGATCTTATCTTATAGCGATTCTTGTTTTGATTATATTTTGACCATTATCTGGTTTATGAGATGATTTTATACTCCTTTATGCCTTTTTATGACATTTTATTTGTTTGATAGGTATCCTTCTCGGGGGAGTTTCTAGGATATGGGTGCTAGTTCTATGTAACTTTGTGACTTGTTCCTTTAAGCAAGGTTTTTTTGCTCCTTTTATGGAAGAATTCTCAAGAGGTATCTCACTCGGTGGTTATTCAGATGAACCATTATCTTTTCTTATCTTTAGTTTATGTTTTTATTATTGATGAGAATAATTTTTTGATGGGTATTTAATGTAATTGTTTGGACCTTATTGAAATTTTATTTAAGGTTTACCAAGGTTTGGTGGTGTCAAGGAAATGATTAGAGGAGTTTGGAGGTTTTAATAGAAATTTATATAAACAAATTTTTAACACCATGACCATGGAGAAATATGTGGAAGAACTAGTTTCCTCCTATATGAAATATGCAAATAGAAATTCTTTTTGAGGATGTGGAACTAGGAATTGCACCTTGGTGGATATCCTGTCTGATATAGGGATGGAGAAATGGATTTTCAAGCCATTTTGGAGACCTTAGTGAGAGGGGATGCCCAAGGATTAGGCAACACACCCTGTTGGAAGAAATTTCAAGTTATAGTGTTCAAGAAAACCATGTCCAAGGTAATTCTATGGTGGAGGCCCTAACTGTAAGGACCCGACCTCAGTTGCTCAAAGTCTGTGCCTTATTTGATTACGTTGTCATACATACAAGTAATAAGAATCCCAAAGGACCGAGTAGTTTAGTATTATTGGAAAAAGATACATACATAAGTTTAACATTATAACATTAAGGGAAATAAAACACTATTTCCTTCCACTAGAAACATCACGTCTCCTAGATTATGCTTGCAAGTCATTCATAAATTACTTCTTCATGTCCTGAGAAAATGAAACATAAGAAAGGGGTGAGCTCAAACTCTCAGTAAGAGTAAGCAATATAGAAGAAGATAATATAAACATTAGACATGGTGAATAATTGAAAAAACATGCCTTTAATAATAAAATTGAACACATTATGGAAGTAATATGAGCTATGTAAATAATGCCACAATAATACATAATCATGGTTATTCTACTAGTCGAATAATCACATGAACTTTCAGTTACTAGCTTCATAATGAGGGAAGTGCATATGTCGGACATTCTGGAACATTTTTTCAAGGCCTCAGCCAAGACGTCTAATGATTAAGGCCTCAACCAAAATTCATATCACATTGGGAAAGGCCTCGTCCAATTCCACGTCTAGTTGTCTCATGAGACATACCGATAAATCGATGGGATATAGCAGGCCCCACCTATCACATAATAAGTCCAATTAATTCTTCATATGAGCGGGGATCAACATAAAAACATATAAATTCATATTGAAACTATCATATGAAATGTAAATAACTTTCCCGAATCATTAAACATAAAACACTAACCATTCAAAATAATATGGTGAATGGTTTTAGGATAGATCGTCCACAATAGAGTTAGTAATAAACCATTAAATAAAATATGGTAGATGAATTCATAAATTATTAAACCCAATAATACCATGGAATCAACAAGAGTGTTGAATTAGATGAAAACACTCTTATAAAATCATTAATCAATTCTTGAGATAAATACTCTTTTATTTGAAAAGAAGAGTTCTTTTGGAAAAAAATATTTTTATAAAACCATAAGTGAAGTAAGATAGTATTTTCATAATAAAACTACTAATTTTAGGATAATAATGGTTTCCAAAAATAGATTATATATTTCCCTTGAAAATATATATGAATTTGAGAAATTCCCTTATATCGGGCTCAAATTTTTGGAAGCAGTTTTGAGAGACTCTTTTAAAACATGTAACTATCCAGAAAATAGGGAAGGATTATGGTTGGTGTACATATATATAAAACCCACACAGAATTTATGAGGAGTACATAACAATACATGAGAATTTCATCTAGTAAATTAGACAATAAAAGTAACCCGAATGAAAATGGAAGTTCGGGTGGAAAACCCTTACACTTTGTAATCAAATGATTCGTATGCCCCAAAATTAATAACATAAAAACGATAGATTTAATACCATTAAGATAAATATATTCATGATATGTGACATCAATGGTCAGTATACATACACCATACAAAAGTATTACTAGTGAATATGGAAAATCTCACGAAAATGGAAGTGAGATGAAGAAACCCTTACCTTAACTCCAAACATGTTCCGATCTTGAAATTATGCTCCTAGAATATGAAATTATACTTATTAATAACTTATTTAAGAAACTATTAGACATGTATTTAGTTTATCATAATTCTGTTTAGTTCATTTATACCCTTATTTCTAAGTTATTATATTGATTTTTTTTGTTCCGAGGTGTTCGTTTCCTTTATTTTCATAATCTTTTCACTTGTTTTAAAGTAATGGAGTTCATGTGGAATGGTTATAAATCTCCAGGATTGGAATTATATATTATCAATGAACATAAATAATTTATAATGTCTATTTATATCATTTGGTTACATGGAAATGAGTTTGAATCGTTAGATGACAATCACTTCGATTATTCAACGGTATTTGGAATATTATGAACTAGTTTTGTTATATAACTTAATTAAATGTACATATTATGGTTCCTGAATATTAATTAGGTTTATAAAAAAAATATTATAGTCTGGTTCAACCATAAATATGGTTTCATGACCAGTAATTAAGAATAAATTGAAGAACGAAACTTTGTCGTCCACAAAGGCTATAAATTGGATCCTCATGGACGTTGATTTCGTTTATAAAAATAAAAGGGAGGAAGTAAGAATATTTATGATGGTTCCTAAATTAACATGATATAATTCTAGTATATAGATGATACTGGATTTATCATGATCATTTGGATAGAGGAGATGAGGATAGGATAGCAAAAGAAGATAAATTGAAATGAAACCAAAAGAAAAAGAAGGGTGCTTTACCTCTTGAAATAACCTCCTTGAGAAACTCCTTAAGGGAACAGGTTTTGGTATTTTGGAAAGACCAGAAGCTTTTTGGACGTGGGGAGAGACTAGGGAAGGGTAATTGGGAAGAAAATTGAGGAGATTTAAGGCTTATAGGAGTGAAGAAAATAGGGAGTGGTGATGGGTTTTTATAGTGGAGAAGAGGAGTAAATTTTGAATATTTAATTCATTATTTTATTATTTCCCTCAAGACAACCAATAGTGTTGTTTCATGTGACCCCTAATAGTAAGAAGTGAATTTGAGTTCTAACCAAGTGGCCTTGAGTCACTTGTGATGTCATGAATAGTTTATTTAACTGATAAATCATATATACGGTATTTTATCGTATTTCACTATTCATAAAAAATTCTAGAATTTCCGAAAAACCCAAAAATTCACCCCTACCATTTTTCGACATGTAAAATTAAAAAGTGAACTCCATTTTTCAAAAATAATTTTCTAAATATTATTAATTTAATTTTTAAATAAATTCATGGTTAATTTGAAAAATAACAATCTTAGAGGTCTAATTAGTTTTATGTGACATTGAAAAATTAATTAAGATCCCATTATCATATTACCTTATAAAAATAAAATAATATCATTATTTACTATTCATAAGGGTCATATTACTATTCATATTAATATTCATAAGGTTATGTTAATATTCACCAAAAATCAAGTTTGTTTTATCAGACTCTAAACGACTTACTGGACACAACTCTAGATGACCGTTGTTTGAAATTCAAAAAATAGAAGTGGAAAATTTATATTTAATGGCTAGGTTTTGACTATCTCCTAAATAAACTAGTGTTGTTTCCAAGGATCACAACGATGAATAGAATGTATTTAATAGAAGCATACCATAAAATTTTTGGGGTGTTACATTATTCCCTCCTTCGAAGAATTGCATCCTTGTAATTCAGTTCATGACCACAAAAGAATGATCTCTGATGTTATTACCATATCTCCCATCGTAGAGGATCCTTAGGTGCATTCAATGTAAAACCCAAATTGATTCTCAACTCCTCTAGTTCTCTGACCTAGACACCCCTCAGATAGAAGGGGTTGAACTCTTGCATCGAACACTCGGGCTTCCAGAGGGAGGCTTGAATGATGCAAAGTTTGGAAATGTCAGAATGGACCAACACACGAAGAACTCGCCGAACTATGTCTCGACTAAGGACATCTAATTCATAGACATTGTTGTATAGGCTAAAACTAAGGAGTTGGTACATGTAGTCCACACAAAGGTTTCCTTCCAAAGTATCCTCTTGAAAACATAACCTGTCTGTGTTGTTCTGGCCTAGGGTGAAACATATGAATATCCCTTCGTGGTATTTTCCTCTTCACCTGTACTCAGCCAATTATGTCATGGCTTTGAGGTAGTAAATGGAATAATTCCCTTGACAGGTGCGGAGAATGTCCAGAATATTTTTTTACTTCATATAGTTGTTTACACATCTTTTGCAAGTTTGTGAGAGGTAGGTACTCCTCTTCACAGGTTTTGATCGCAATAATCTCCAGTACCTCCACCGGAAGAGATAACATATGGGTTTGTCCTTCCATTTGAAAATTTATTATGAAAGTTCACTTAGTGATACCCATTCAAAAGTATAATTGATGAAAGGATAAAAAAAATAAGATACAACAAGGTATATTCTTATATAACCACTAGTTCAAAAAGTAAAACAGGGTTAATGGTTTCCCCAATCCTCTAATACACGAATCCCCAAACTAGTTTAAAGATTTCAATCTCCCAGAACCATATGCAACACTAGACACACATTACTCCCGAAGTCCCTTTACCGGGAACACCACCGATGCTAGGGTGCTAATGACCTCAGGTGGATTCCAAAGGTAGTATTTAACTACTCTATTTCCTTAGCCCAGACGCACTACAGATAGCTAGGGTTGAATCTATGCTTAAAGCACTCAGGATACCATAGAGAGGCACGAGAAGTGTGGAGGTCAGAAATTTCAGTGTGGACTAAATCCCTATAATTTCCACAGACCACGTAATTATTGAAGATATTGATGTCGTAAATTTCTCCGCACATACTAAAACTCAGGATCTAGAATAGGTAGGCTGCTCGATGGTCACCATCCAAAGAAGCTTCCAGAAATTTACCCACAGCTCGGTTGTTATCAACCAGAGTGAAACATAGAAAAAGAGCTTCATGATACTTCCCTCTTTTCCTATATGCATAAAATTGTGCATATGTAATATGGTAATAGACCATATTGATTCCTTGGTAAATATGGAGAATGTTCGGACAATTCGATACCTGATGGAGTAGTTTACAAGTCAGACGTAAGTTGGCATAGGGCTGGTCCTCTTCGAAGAATGTATTGATAATTATAGTCTCTAACAACTCAGTAGGTAGTGATACAATATTGGTTGGTTGAATCATATCTTTTGTATGAAAAGTTTTAGTAAATCAACATTCAGTATGGAAAATCTATTTTAAACCAAGTTATTGTTTTATATAAAAACATATCAAAACAGAGAATTCATTTAGACATGATTTATAAAACTCAATAAATTACAAAATTTCTTTCTCCCTTTCACAAAACACTATTATGGAATTCCTAACATCCTCTAAGATGACTCCTCATAGATTCCACCGATGTTGGGGATTTCCCCATGTAAGAACCCGATTCTTGTTTTAGAGGTATGGGCTTCTTCTTTTCCATTTCCTTAAGTGATTTTGAGAAAATATGAAAAAATGGGAAAAATCCTAGATTTTGAAACTACACGCCGTGTACTTTGCCCACACGCCATGTACTTTTGGCCGTGTTGGGATAAGTACATGGGGCGTGTAGCCTCGCCGGCGACAAAGGGTGTAGGAACCGACTACACGCCGTGTAGTGGTCCTTTACACGCCATGTAGTCAGTCGCCATGTTAAAAAGTATGGCAGTGAAGTCGCCACCAACTGGGCAGCAGTACACGCCGTGTACTTGGGAGTACATGCTGTGTACTCTTGTCGGCAGGTGAATAGTGCCGGTGCCGCCAAATGAACAGTTAAATGAAAGGAGTACATGCCGTGTACTTTGAAGTACACTCTGTGTACTTTGTTTTCTGGGCTTAAAATAGGTAGTAGCCTCCTCATTTGGCAGAGGAGGCGTTTGAGCCATTTTGGAGCCAAAGGAGGAGGCCGAACCTTTGAAGATCCTCTGGGCATTTGTCTGGAATCCGATTCCGTCTCGGACGATCCCGTTGGAACCGCACGGGTAAGGGATTCCACCTCGTGGTACCGTTCTTGCCAATTCTTCTCCCAATTTAAGTTATTTACATTTGAATGGGTTTTGTTCTTCATCAGATCTATTCCGTTCTTGGAGGTTTCTGGAGCCGGCGTTTGGGTATAGTGCTCGTTGGCACATAAGGTAGGTGGCTTTGTGTTATTTTTCCAACTGTCGTGCGTTTTGTGCGTTTTAGTGCCACAAACCCATGTTGGGGTGTCGTGTGGCTGAGGCCGTTGCTATATTAAATGCCTAGAATTGCATAGGTGATTAAATTGTGATCATAAAATGGTGTTTGTTATCATTGCTTGGATCCAGGACCATCCTGAGGGGTGTGTTCCTCTGTTTAGCCATTTGGACAGGATACCCGAGGGTATGCCTTAAATGTAGTAACTGTAGAATTGCCTTGAGAGGAATTTCTTGTTTACTACTTTTTAATATGTTGGGCACAGCCCGGTTACCTATTTATCCTGAGGGCGTGACTATTTTAGCCTAAGGGCGTGACTATTTTAGCCTGAGGGCGTGACTATATTAGCCTGAGGGCGTGACTTCTGTGCCTGAGGGCGACACTTCCTATGCCTGAGGGCATGAATTCTATTACAATGCCTGAGGGCGAGATTCTGTATAGCCTGAGGGCGTGGTTCACTATATTAGCCTGAGGGCGAGATACTGGTTGGCCTGAGGGCGTGGTGATGTTGAGCACATAACGATACTAAATTAAATAATTTAAGTGAATAATGAAATGGAAATTTAACTGTTAAGTTAGTTACTTTTGAGTACTGCTTAGTTATTGCATTTTACTAATGCACACTTGTTTCATGATTTACACACAGTTGAGCACGGGCCTTTGGTGGGTGCCTACTGAGATATATTTCTCACACCCTGTTTGGGTCACGCTTTTCGGCCCAAACATATTACGTTGCTGCAAGTGTAGATAGGGGCAAGAGTCCCTATACAAGTACTTGACTGTTGCTGAGGAGTAGGAGGGCATGGGACCGAGCCTAGGCTCGCGATGCCGTAGCCAGCTGTTTACTTGTTTTGCTGTACTTTGCTTTTGGTTGTATCACAATGATGTATAACATGTTCTGGCTGTTTTCTTAAAACTTGAATCATGTAGAATCATCACTTATATACTGTTGGTTATATCCATTTCTGTAGTTATTTCAGTTGTGTACGTTTACTGCTTCCGCTGTTGTTTTATGTTTATTTTGGTATTCCTCTACGCTACACTTTGAAAAATGAGGGCATAGTTTCCCCACTATCAGACCTGGGCCCTCACTGCTAGTCGACAGCCTCTGGCGTTTGGGGAAATGTGCTTGAGGTCACGTGGTGAACCGGGCTTGGGGAACCCGTTGCGTGGCACCCGGGGTCGGGACGTTACAAAGTGGTATCAAATGAGGTTCTTTTATTTGACTTACTATTTGGAGCCGTAGTCAGGGATAGGACAAAATGATAGTTGGTAATAAGCTGTGCCCGGGTGTAGCTAACCCGTGTACAGGGAAAAACCAGTCTACCTCGTATTTTCATTCTTTTGATTTTTCAAATTTTACGGTTGATATGTTTTCACCATTGGGTGATGCACTTGGATTGTGCTGTTTAAATTTTATCTATGGGTTTTATTTAGTTGCAACCCGATTAGATGAGGGTATGCTATATCATGCATCATATAGGCACATGTTAGATATCGCATTCCATGCATAGTTTCCATGCAATGTAGGTGCATTAGAAATTTGCATGTTGTTGTGATAGTTGATGTGCTAGAAAAGCATGCTGTTGTGATAGCTACTTGATAAATACATGCCTTGTGATATGGTATTTTTGCTTGAGCTTGTTTATAGAATGGACGCCAAACTTTGGTCTTTGGGGAGTATGTTCCCCCATTGGCCGGAATTTGGTGGATCATTGTCTGGTTGTTGGTTATAACACAAATAAGATGTCGAACTTTGATTCGTGGGATGAATGGGCCCCCACGGGTCAGAATTTGACACTTAGGTGTTGTTTTCGGTATTTTCTGGGTTCCGGAGAAGTTTCTGAGGCATACTATCCGGAAACCCAGTATACACACTGTGTAGTATTTTTATACACGCCGTGTATGTTCTTCTGTTCGGGAAGAAAAATGAACTTTTTGAGTACACGCCGTGTAGTCTCTTCCCGTGTCACAAACCGTGTGGGTGGAGACATGGGGTAGGGAAAGGGTTTTGGGTAAAACGCGCCATGTAGTTTTGTACACGCCGTGTAGTGTTGACCAGGAGTCCGGCCGTGTAACTAACAACACGGGTCAGCAAACTCCTTGATAGAACACGCCGTGTCAGTTATGGACACGCCGTGTAGTGTGACCTGGGGACTCGGCCGTGTACCTAACAACACGGGCCGGTGTCACCTCTTCCAGAACACGCCGTGTACCTTTGGGACACGCCGTGTAGTCTTGCCTGAGGACAGACCGTGTGGAGTTAGCCGTGTGGCTGGGAAACGGGATGGTGTACATGCCGTGTGCGGGTGTAAACGCCGTGTAGAGTAAAGCCGAGTAGTCGGCCGTGTCACAGACGACACGGGCAGTTGGAAAATAACACCGTACACACCGTGTAGATATTATACACGCAGTGTAGCTTTGTTGAAACAGAATCCGTGTGACTTATCTGTGGAAAAGGACCCGGGCAGGGGAAGGAAAGTCAAGTACACGCCGTGTAGTCATTGTACACGCCGTGTAGTCTTGTTTTGCAAATTTTGAAATGCCTTCCTTCTCTTGTTCCATTGTGGTTCCTTCGTTTTAGTCTTAATAATCTTGAATCTGAGGCGTGCTTTTGACCTTGTAGAGTCATGCCGCCTAGATGACCGCGAGTTGTTCGCCAAGAGAGCGACGACGATTATACTCCGGAGATGGTGGGCCATGGGCTACCAGTTGATCCCCTAGTAGAGCCAGATGCGGCACCAGCTGTTATACCGGACACGGGCGCGGAGGCGCAGTTTCGTGAAGGCTTATTGTGGTTCATGCAGACCTTTCAGGGAGCACCGCAGGTTGCCACATCTATGGCTGAGCTGACGCGTATCTTTCAGCAGCAGCATCCGCCTACGTTTTCAGGGGATGGAGGACCACAGGCTGCAGAGTCTTGGCTAGGATCGATGCAGACTATTTTCTAGAATCTTGAGACGCCTCCAGGGCGGAGGGTCAAGATTGCGACTTACATGCTGCGTGATTCCGCCAAGAGGTGGTGGGATTTTTCCACCCAGTCAGAGCATCACAGGGACATGGCTTGGGAGAATTTTTAGATAGTCTTTTATGACTTCTTCTTTCCCGAGATGCTAAGAGAAGATAGAGCTCGAGATTTCATGAATCTGCAGCAGGGCGCTATGTCAGTGATGGACTACTCTGCTCGTTTTACAGAGCTTCAACGCTTTGCACCCGTGCTGGTGGGTGATGAGACGCTGAGAGCCAGACGTTTCGAGGATGGTCTTCGGTATGACATCCGAGTGCTGGTGAATGTTTTCAGGTTACCTACTGTACACACGATTGTGAACCAGGCGTTGATTACAGAGAGGAAACTGCAAGAAGCTAGTGGTGTGGGCCAGAGCGGTTTAGCACCAGTTACTGGTACTATTTCGGTTGGCAAGCGGAAGAGACAGATGGAATTCTCTCAGGGCGGCAGTACCAGCTAGGCAGCTTCTACAGGTGGTCCGATCAGGTGCTACCAGTGTGGTAGAGAGGGGCACAAGAGACCGCAGTTTCCACGAGACCCAGTGGAGTGCCGAGCTTGCGGCAAGATGGGTCATTTGCAGTGCTTTTGCAGGGCAGTTCTACCAGTGGCTAGTGAGAGGGGTTCTTTGCAGACTCCGCATGCGGGAGCAGGACCAATGGATTCTTACCAGTCAGGGAACTGGAATACGTCAGGGCGTGCAGGCAGAGATGGTGGCCGTGGTCCTGGTCATGGTAGCCAGACACTAGGATCTCAGAGGCAACAGGGCAGGACAACTCAGGGTAGCCAGGCTGTGTCGTAGGGCCGCGACACTGGACAGGCATATGCAGTGCAATAGACCCAGCAGGAGTAGGATCCCGGACCTTCGACAATCAGAGGTACTATTCTAGTAGCTTCTGTCTTATCTTCAGTACTTTTTGATATGGGTGCTACACATTGTTTTATATCTGTACCCGCTGTGGAGAGCCTTGGGCTCGGTGTTTCTACTTCTTCTGCTATCTTGACGCTAGACACTCCGTTGGGGACTAGGACGGTTGGTGTGCATCAGTGAAAGGAGTGCCCCCTTGAGGTTGGTGGGTGTCACTTCCTATGAGACCTCTATGTCCTGGAGATGACCAGCTATGACGTCATTCTCGGAATGGACTGGTTGGTTCTATTTCGAGCCTTTGTAGACTGCTATCGTCACAGGGTGTTTTTCACGTCACCAGAGGGCGGGGAGTTTCTATACAAGGGAAAGTGGGATGTTCAGGTGAGTCGAGCTGGACCAGAGCATCATGGGCGAGGTGGAGTCACAGCCTAGATTGCGAGCTCATATCTGGATGACCAGGGGACTTGTCAGACGGATTTCCCTCCAGTTGTCGATTGTTTCAGGGATGTCTTCCCGGACAACTTTTTAGGTCTACCTCCGGTACGTGAGGTGGATTTCTCTATCGAGCTTGTTCCAGGAGCATCACCGGTTTCCATTCCTCCTTATAGGATGGCCACGCCTGAGTTGCAGGAGCTCAAGAGGCAGTTATAGGAGCTATAGGAGAAGGGTTTTATCCGACCCAGTACTTCTCCTTGGGGTTCTCCAGTCCTCTTTGCGAAGAAGGCAGATGGTACCCTTAGGCTTTGTGTGGATTATCAGAAGCTGAACTAGTTGACGGTTAAGAAACGATATCCCTTGCCGAGGATAGATGATCTGTTTGATCAGTTTTGTGGAGCACAAGTGTTCTCGAAGATTGAATTGAGATCCGGATATCATCAGCTGCGCGTTAGACCATCTGATATACCTCTCACATCTTTCAGGAGCAGGTATGGTCTATATGAGTATACAGTTATGCCGTTCGAACTCACGAACGCGCCATCAGTTTTCATGGCTCTGATGAATCGTGTGTTCCATCTGTATCTCGATTCATTTGTGGTAGTATTCATGGACGACATCTTGGTGTACTCTCACACTCGACACGACCATGCCACCCATCTTGAGATCGTATTGAGTACACTGAGAGAGAATCACCTATATGCTAAGCTCTCGAAGTGCCACTTTTGGATGGACCAGATTCACTTCCTGGGTCATATCATCTTAGAGGCAGAAGTTGCAGTGGCCCCAGAGAAGGTAAGAGCAGTAGTTTCCTAGGAGCATCCCAAGAACGTGTTTGAGATACAGAGTTTCTTAGGGCTCACTGGTTACTACAGATGCTTCATACAGTACTTCTCCCGCTTAGCAGCACCGTTGACAGGTCTGACTAAGAAGGTTGTGAAGTTTGTTTGGTCAGAAGCTTGTGAGACAGCTTTTCAAGACCTGAAGGGAAGGCTGACATCAGCACCGATCCTGATACTCCCAGAGCAGGGGAAGAGCTATACAGTTTACTGTGATGCATCAGGGATTGGGCTGGGAGCCATTTTGATGCAGGGCGACCGAGTTGTGGCATACGGGTCTCGGCAGTTGAGGCCACATGATAGGAATTACTCGACCCACGATCTCGAGTTGGCTGCAGTTGTGCATGCGTTGCGATGTTGGAGACATTACCTGTTGGGAGAGCATTTTGTGGTTTTCACCAACCAAAAAATCCTCAAGTATATCTTTGCTCAGCGTGACCTAAATTTGAGGCAGAGAAGGTGGGTCGAGTACCTACAGTCCTTCGATTTTGAGCTTGCCTATACACTTGGTAAAGGTAATGCAGTAGCCGATGCACTGAGCAGGAAGACTCAGATACAGGCAGTGTAGGAGGCCAGTGGTGAATGGCAGCTTATGGCCCTGTTCTCTGAGATGCATCTGGAGGTGCATGGAAGTCAAGGAAAGACTTATCTTTCCTCGTTAGCTGTGACTTCTACCCTCCTGGACAGAGTGAGGATGGGGCAGCTATCGGTTTCAGAAGGCCTAGTTCTACGGGAGTCGGTGGCAAGTGAGGACCCTCCTTCCGGTTGGACGATAGGAGATGATGAGTTTTTACGTTTCCATGGATGTGTATGAGTTCCAGGGGATATACACGAGGAGATGATGAGGAAGTTTCATGCTTCAGCTTGGGCAGTTCATCCTGGGGTTACCAAGATGTACCAAGACTTGAGATGTCAGTACTGGTGGCCGTGTATGAAGAGAGAGATAGCTGGTTTTGTTATGAGGTGTTCCACTTTTCAGTAGGTGAAGGCAGAGCACCAGAGACCAGCTGGGCTGTTACAGCAGTTTCCCATTCCGGAGTGGAAATGGGATGATGTCGTGATGGATTTCGTGACAGGTTTACCGAGGTCATCTCGAGGCAATGATTCCATGTGGGTTGTTGTGGACAGACTCACGAAGGTAGCTCACTTCTTGCCGATCAAGGAGACCTTCGGTGTGGATGAGATCAGAATTCTGTATATCCGAGAGATCGTACGTCTTCATGGAGTCCCTCGTTCTATCGTTTTAGATAGGGATTCCTGCTTCATGTCTCGTTTCTGGCAGAGTTTTCAGAGGGCATTGGGTTCACAGGTGCTTTTGAGCACAACATACCACCCTAAGACAGATGGCCAGTCAGAGCGGACGATACAGGTGCTAGAGGACATGCTGCGCGCATGCGTCCTAGACTTTGGGGGCTATTGGGAGAAGCATACACCCTTAGTCGAGTTTTCCTATAACAATAGTTTTCAGGAAACTATTGAGATGGCACCATACGCGACTTTATATGGTAGGCCATGCCGATCACCTTTGTGCTGGTTAGAGGCAGGTGAGGCAGCTTTACTGGGGCCACAACTCGTGCAGGAGACATCTGAGCAGGTCCAGTTGATTCGGAAGCGGATGGCTACTACACAGTATCATCAGAAGTCTTATGCTAATCGCCGTAGAAGACCTTTGAAGTTCATGGTCGGGGATCAGGTTTTCTTGCGTGTTTCGCCGAGGCTGGGACACAAACAGATTAAGATATAAGGTAAGCTTTTGCCGAGGTATGTGGGACCATTTGAGATTCTGGAGAGAGTCGGGCTGGTTGCCTATCGGTTGCAGTTACCGCAGCGGTACCGAGCCATGCACGACATCTTCCACATGTCTCAGTTGCGTCGCTACCATTCAGACCCATGTCACACCCTGAGGAGGTTGAGCTTCAGCATAATGCGTCCTTTGAGGAGCATCCGATCCGAATCGTTGACAGGAGCACGAAGGTTCTCTGAGGCCGGTCAGTTCCTCTCGTACGGGTGCTATGGCAGCGTGGCCGAGTGCAGGACGAGACCTGGGAGCAGGAGGCCGATGTACGTGCTCAGTGGCCAGAGCTGTTCTAAGCTTTATCTTCTCCACCCTTGGAAGGGAAATTCAGGGACAAATTTCTATAAGGGGGGAAGTTTGTAAGAACCCGGTTCTTGTTTTAGAGGTACGAGCTTCTTCTTTTCCTTTTCCTTAAGTGATTTTGAGAAAATATGGAAAAATGGGAAAAATCCTAGATTTTGAAACTACACGCCGTGTACTTTTCACACACGTCGTGTACTTTTGGCCGTGTTGGGATAAGTACACGGGGCGTGTAGCCTCGCCGGCAACAAAGGGTGTAGGAACCGACTACACGCCGTGTAGTGGTCCTTTACACGCCGTGTAGTCAGTAGGCAAGTTAAAAAGTAAGGCGGTGAAGTCACCGCCAGCTGGGCAGTAGTACATGCCGTGTACTTGGGAGTACATGCCGTGTACTCTTGTCAGCAGGTGAATAGTGCCGGTGCCGCCAAATGAACAGTTAAATGAAAGGAGTACACGCCGGGTACTTTGAAGTACACGCCGTGTACTTTGTTTTCCGGGCTTAAAACAGGCAGTAGCCTCCTCATTTGGAAGAGGAGGCGTTTGAGTCATTTTGGAGCCAAAGGAGGAGGCCGAACCTTTGAAGATCCGCCGGGCATTCGTCTAGAATCCGATTCCGTCTCGGACGATCCTGTTGGAACCGCACGGGTAAGGGCTTCCACCTCCGGGTACCGTTCTTTCCAATTATTCTCCCAATGTAAGTTATTTACGTTTTAATGGGTTTTTTTCTTCGTCAGATCTATGCCGTTCTTGGAGGTTTCTAGAGCCGACATTCGGGTATAGTGTTCGTTGGCACATAAAGTAGGTGGCTTTGTGTTATTTTTCCAACTGTCGTGCATTTTGTGCATTTTTGTGCCACGAATCCATGTTGGGGTGTCATGTGGCTGAGGCCGTTGCTATATTAAATGCCTAGAATTGCATAGGTGATTAAATTGTGATCATAAAATGCTGTTTGGGATCGTTTCTTGGATCCAGGACCATCCCGAGGGGTGTGTTCCTCTGTTTAGCTGTTTGGCCAGGATACCCGAGGGTATGCCTTAAATGTAGTTACTGTAGAATTGCCTTGAGAGTAATTGCTTGTTTACTGCTTTTTAATATGTTGGGCATGGCCCAGTTACCTATTTAGCCTGAGGGTGTGACTATTTCAGCCTGAGGGCGTGACTATTTTTGCCTGAGGGCGTGACTATATTAGCCTGAGGGCATGACTTCTGTGCCTGAGGGCGACACTTCCTATGCCTGAGGGAGAGAATTCTATTACAATGCCTGAGGGTGAGATTCTGTATAGCCTGAGGGCGTGGTTCACTATATTAGCCTGAGGGAGAGATACTGGTTGGCCTGAGGGCGTGGTGTTGTTGAGCACAGAACGATACTAAATTAAATAATTTAAGTGAATAATGAAATGGAAATTTAACTGTTAAGTTAGTTACTTTTGAGTACTGCTTAGTTATTGCATTTTACTACTCCACACTTGTTGCATGTTTTACACACAGTTGAGCACGAGCCTTTGGTGGGTGCCTACTGAGATATATTTCTCACACCCTGTTTGGGTCACGCTTTTCAGCCCAAAAAGATTACGTTGCTGCAGGTGTAGATATGGGCAAGAGTCCCTATACAGGTACTTGACTATTGCTAAGGAGTAGGAGGGCATGGGACCAAGCCTAGGCTCGCGATGCCATGGCCAGCTGTTTAGTTGTTTTGTTGTACTTTGCTTTTGGTTGTATCACAGTGATGTATAACATGTTCTAGCTGTTTTCTTAGAACTTGAATCATGTAGCATCATCACTTATATACTTTTGGTTATATCCACTACTGTAGTTATTTCAGTTGTGTATGTTTACTTCTTCCACTATTGTTGTATGTTTATTTTGGTATTCCGCTGTTCTACACTTTGAAAAATTAGGGCATAGTTTCCCCACTATCAGACCTGGGCCCTCGCTACTAGTCGGCAGCCTCTGGCGTTTGGGGAAATGCGCTTGAGGTCACGTGGCGAACCGGGCTCGGGGCACCCGTTGCATGGCACCCGGGGTCGGGACGTTACACCCCAATTTTCAGACAAATGGATCCCCAAAGTGATTCCAAATTCCTCTATCTCCTTAGTCCATATGCAACGTGTTCAACTGGGGTCAACCGCGTGTGGACATATAGAATTCAGATTGAGAGAAGCATGTCGGGTATCAAGTTGAGCGACATCAGTATGAAATTGATGCTGATAATACAAACGGGTTGTCTCGTTCTCTAGGGATTCAAAGTCCACAACTCGACCACGGAGTCTGTAGGTCAAAATTTGAAATAGATATGCTGCCCAGAGGTCGCCCCCTTTTGTAGCCTCCTTAATGTCCTCAAGAGAAAAGAAATTATTAGCTAGGGTAAAAAATTTAAAGATACCCTTGAAGTATTTCCCTTGTCGTATATAGAACGAGAATTGTGCGCTCATCATGAGGTAATAGAAGAAACCTTCTCCATGGTGAAGTTGGAGTACCTAGGGAGAGTTGGATACTTGATAGAGGGTTTTTAATGATAAAAACATATTTTCAAAAGTCTCATAGTTTTATACACATGATTTTCCCATTATGGTCTCTAATAATTTTTTTGAAAGATACAAAAGACAAGTACCTTCGTTTTCCATCTAAAAATTAAGAAAACATCGCTCTTAGTATTGTTTAAGTAAGTTTTTAATTGTTCAGTTCTGGTTTCCAGAGTTATTCAAACCAAATCCTCTGAGGAAAATTTACATTAAACTCCCTCATAATGGCTATTAAGGAAAAAGTGAATTATCCTATGCATATTCCCTAGGAGTGTCGTAACCAAGAGTGCAGCAAGGCCCGTTGTCGTGTACCAGTTCCCATTCAAGTCTATCTCAAATTGGTGTTTTTGAGTTTTACCCCTAGATACATTTTTTCCAGAGATGCCTCTACCTGATCGTATCCAGACAGGGATGTATTTTCTAGAAATATTACACATAATATATTCCTTACCAAAATACCATGACATTATTGTATGTATATCCTCAAAGACTAACTTAGGGACTCTTCCCTAATTCTACATTTTCTAAATATAGTTTCCAAGTATTCTAATAAAATTCCTCTGATACCAACTGTAAGAGTAATCAATATAGAGAAAGATAATATAAACATTAGACATGGTGACTAATTGAAAACACATGCCTTTAATAATAAAATTGAACACATTATGGCAGGAATATGAGCTGAGTAAATAATGCCATAACAAAACATAATCATGGGTATTATACTAGTCAAATAACCACATGAACTTTCAATTAATAGATTAATAATGAGGTAAGTTCATATTCCGGACATTCTGGAAAAACTTTTCAAGGCCTCAGCCAAGACTTCTAATGATTAAGGCCTCGACCAAAATTCAAATCACATTGGGAAAGGCCTCAGCCAATTCCACGTCTAGTTGTCTCATGAGACCTACCGATGCATAGAGGGGATATAGAGGGCCCCGACCATCACATAATAAGTCCAATGAATTATTCATATGAGCGGGGATCAACATAACAACATATTCATTCATATTGAAACTATCATATGAAATGTAACTAACTTTCCCCAATCATTAAACATAAAACACTAACCATTCAGAATAATATGGTGAATGGTTTTAGGATAGATCATCCATAATAGAGTTAGTCATAAACCATTAAATTAAATATGGTAGATGACTTAATAAATTATTAAACCCAATAATACCATGGAATCAACAAGAGTGTTGATTTAGATGAAAACACTCTTATAAAATCATTAAGCAATTCTTGAGATAAATATTCTTTTATTTGAAAATAATAGTTCTTTTGGAAAATTTTATTTGCATAAAACCAGAAGTGAAGTAATATAGTATTTTAATAATAAAACTAGTTCTTTTATAATAATAATGGTTTCCAAAAACAGATTATATATTTCCCTTGAAAATAGATATGAATTTGAGAAATTCCCTTGTATCAGGCTCATATTTTTGGAAACAGTTTTGAGAGATTATTTTAAAACATGTAACTATATAGAATATAGGTAAGGATTATTGTTGGTGTACATATATATAATACCCAAACATAATTTATGAGGAATAAATAACAATACATGAGAATTTCATTGAGGAAATTAGACAATAAAAGTAACCCGAATGAAAATGGAAGTTCGGGTGGAAAACCCTTACACTTTGTAATCAAATGATTCGTATGCCCCAAAATTAATAACATAAAAATGATAGATTTAATACCATGAAGATAAATATATTCATGATATGTGAAATCAATGGTCAGTATACATACACCATACAAAAGTATTACTAATGAATATGGATAATCTCACAAAAATGGAAGTGAGATGAAGAAACCCTTACCTTAACTCCAAACATATTCCGCTCTTGAACATAAGCTCATGGAATATGAAATTATAATTATTAATAACTTATTTAAGAACCTATTAGTCATTTATTTACTTTATCATAATTCTGTTTAGTTCATTTATACCCTTATTGATAAGTTTTTATATTGAATTTTGTTGTTCCGGGGTGTTCGTTTCCTTTATTTTCATAATCGGTTCACTTGTTTTTAAGTAATGGAGTTCATGTGGAATGGTTATAAATTGCCAGGATTAGAATTATATATTATTAATTAACATAAATAATTTATAATGTTCATTTATATCGTTTGGTTACATGGAAATGAGGATGAATCGTTAGATGAAAACCACTTTGATTATTCATCGGTATTTGGAATATTATGAACTAGTTTTGTTATATAACTTAATTAAAAGTACCTATTCTGGTTCCTGAATATTAATTAGGTTATAATACTTATATTATAGTCTGGTTAAACCATAAATATGGTTTCATGACCAGTAATGAATAAGAAATTGAAGAACGAAACTTCGTCGTCCACAAAGGTAATAAATTGGAGCCTCATGGACGGTGATTTCGTTTATAAAAATAAAAGGGAGTAAGTAAGAATATTTATGATGGTTCCTCCATTAAAATGATATAATTCCACTATATAGATGATAATGGATTTATAATGATCATTTAGATAGAGGAGGTGAGGATAGGATAGCAAAATAAGATAAATTGAAATGAAACCAAAAGAAAAAGAAGGATGCTTTACCTCTTGAAATAACCTCATTGAGAAACTTTTTAAGGGAAGGGGTTTTGGTATTTTGGAAAGAACAGAAGCTTCTTGGACGTGGGGAGGGACTAGGGAAGCGTAATTGGGCAAAACAATGAGGATATTCAAGTCTTAGAGGAGTGAAGAGAAGAGGGAGTGGTGGGGGTTTTTTATAGTGGAGGAGAGGAGTAAATTTTGAATATTTAATTCATTATTTTATTATTTCACTCAAGACAACCAATAGTGTTGTTTCATGTGACCCCTAATAGTAAGAAGTGCATGTGAGTTCGAACCAAGTGTACTTGCATCACTTGTGATGTCATGAATAGTTTATTTAACTGATAAATCGTATATACGGTATTTTATCGTATTTCACTATTCATCAAAAATTCTAGAATTTCAGAAAAAACCCTAAAATTCACCCCTACCATTTTTCAACGTGTAGAATTAAAAAGTGAACTCCATTTTTCAGAAATAAATTTCTAAATATTTTTAATTTAATTTTTAGATAAAGTCATAGTTAATTTGAAAAATAACAATCTTAGAGGTCTAATTAGTTTTATGTGACATTGAAAAATTAATTAAGATCCCATTATCATATTACCTTATGAAAATAAAATAATATCATTATTTACTATTCATAAGGGTCATATTACTATTCAAATTACTATTCATAAGGGTATGTTACTATTCACTAGAAATCAAGTTTGTTTTATCAAACTCCAAATGATTTACTGAACACAACTCTAGATGACCATTTTTCAAAATTCAAAACATAGAAGTGGAAAATTTATATTTAATGGATAGTTTTTGACTATCTCCTAAATAACCTAGTGTTTTTTCAAAGGAAGATAGTTATGAATAGAATGTATTTAATAGAAGAATACCATAAAATGTTTGGGGTGTTACACTAACGGTGGTCGGGATGGGTTTGAAATGGAATAAACTACTACCCTTCATCATAGATCTCGACTGTTTTAAAGGGGGGAAATGTGTTTGATGTTATAGTGGTATTAAATGTAATTTTAATCTATTATTTCCCCTATTAATAAATCCACATACCTATCTTTTGGTTTTACATAAAATCATAGATGCTATAGTGAACATAGGGATTGGTGGGTTGATATATTTCATTTAGGATCCATTGATATAAGTTATTACTAGGTATGTGTTGGTTTTTCTACCCTTGGAGACTCTTGGTCATCTCTATGTGGATTCTAACTCAGATTATAGATAATCTATTACTTTCTGTCAAGGTACCCTTCCCTTATATTACTCCTTTAATTATTACTTTATCTTGAGTAATCGCTATGGAAATACTCTCTATTTTTTGTTAAATATGAGCATAGATTGTTAGTGGAATATAGATGTCAGGTTCGAAAAAAAATTCCTTTGGTTTCAGTGGTGAGTGATCCTTGATCATCCATTCTTTCGTAAAGAATGTTGAACTTCTAAATCAAGGTACGAGATTTGTTTCATATCTTATTTTTTATCCAATAATAAAGGTATCATGTTTTATATCATTGTATGATAGTGGGATTAACCTTAATGAAGATTATACTTCATTAAAGAAACAATTGTTTTTTAAGTGATCACATGTGTTTATATCATGTTAACCATTTTCCTATTGTTTTTCTAGATAGTGTTCCATACTTTATTTTTTATGGTTAAAATGTTTATTGTTATTTGGTTAGAATGTTGTTTATTCTATAGATTAACATATTTTTATTTGAATTGATAAAATAACATAAAGCTGGTAATTTTATTCAGCTAAATATTAAAAAGGAATGTTAAACTTTAAACCATTATTCCTTATAATTTGATGAAAAATAAAATTGATTCTTGAGGTATGTTATTGTGAAATCATTATTCCTTATAGTTTTATGAAACTAGAAGTGATTCTTGAAATCTTTTTAAACTAATTAATAATTGTTTATAATTGATACCTTAGGTTTTATACGGATATAACCTGTGATAAATGAAACAACTTATACATAAAGGTAATTAATTTTTTGTTTTATAAAAACAATTGTTTTGTATTGATTGATACTATTTTATTATGAAGGATGGATGACTTGGTTTTTGGTATTAGATTCTCTATGGAATATTTTTTTATTTTCGCATTGTGTGTTTTATCTAGATAAAGATCCTTGTAATGCATTGTGATGATAGCCTGGGAAGGATGATGGTTTATTGGGAATGGGTGGGAAGGCCAAAGTTGTGGAAAGATTTGATTCTTGTATTGGAGGGATACATGGTGATATTCCAGGTGGTGTCAGGGTATCTCCTAGTTTATGAAAAAAATTGGCACCTTTTATGTAAGGATGCAAGGTGATATGCATGGTGGTGTTGGTAATGGAACCAGGACTATTAAAGATGGTTGAAGTTGGGCTTTCCCATTTTTTTATACTTAAAGCTGGGATACTTTCTTATTGATGAATCTTTTTTAAACGCTGGTTGTTTGGGTTTCTTATTTTATCATTCCTTTCCCTAGTTGTTTATGATTTATAAATATTTTTATGTAAGATTTGGATGATAATTAGAGTAGCTATAATTATAGAATGATAATAAATAATAATGTTTTTAACCCATAGGGCTGGTACTTGAATGGAATATTGGATAATGTTAACACTTGAGGATCCAGGTGAATCTTTCCCATTGTTTTTTTGGTATCTATATCTATATTCATATGTTTTTTTATTTTAGGTACTTCCCCACCCATTTTTATTGGGAAACTAGTACCCAACAGAATTTGGAAATGTGATTCCCCAATATCAAGGTTGGAAAGGAACTGATGGCTGATTATCCCCTCATTATATACATCCCTTTTCTGGTAGTATTTTTTTTATGAATTATGGTATCCTTTACCATATATGTGTGTATAGGGATGTAATGTATTGTGTTTATTTCACAAAAATTTATTTTCGGTTATAGTATCCTAAGGATTATTATAGGTATGTTGTGTATGTACTGTGATTGGTTGAGGTGTAATACATGACATATGTGTTGTGGTGGATCTCTATATCTACATGGTTACTATATAAAGATAGTATGTTTATGATGTTATGAGGGGATTATTTGATGCATGAGGTGAAATATATGTTATTGTTTCTTAAGTGTTTTCATGCAGGGTTATTTATTTAGTGAAAATGGATTAGGAAGTGTGATTTTGGGGCAAAGTGAAAAACTATAGGGTAAGATATATTAGGGTATATTCTTTTGATTTAATGTTGTATATTATATTGTTACATGTATATGATAATTGTTGAGAGGTCTATGGTGAGGCTATGAATATAGCATACTAGATTATAATATGAGTTAACTTTACTTATTTATTCATAAGGAATTAGTATAATTTCATTATCTTTTTCATAAGGGAATCTTGGGAGGATCCTACTATGTATATATATTATTCCCACCCTATATATATATATAATTTTTTTTTCAAGTCTTCACGATCTGTTTGGTGGTCTAGCTAGACTTTACTATCCAAAGAGTTTTTAAATAGCTATTTGGACTTCGAGGGCAATTCAAAAGATTTAATTTTGGTTCTTATTGTTTCCTTTACAATTCTTTCACAGTGTATGAAATTACATGCACATTTTGGGATCACATTCATTTTTTATGATTTGGATTTGTTCAGTTGTTTTATCTTATCTCTCATTTCTCATGTTTTCTTAGAAGGTAACACCTCCCATTTGTGTATATGATATACCCTTGGTTCTTGTTGTATACCCATGTCTTATTAGAGGTGGGAGGATTCATGAATCGTTATGTATTTTCTCTCATTACTGGCCAAGGGGGTACCTTTGGGGGAATGGGTTTATGAAATTTTTGAAGTTTTTGGTTTATAATATCTCCTTGGATATCACATATTTTATCCCTCGCAATAAGGTGATGGTTGGGTGATGATAGATATAAATAACAACCAATTTCACACAATAGAATATTAGTACAAGAAAGGCATCAGTATCTGCCTGATTCACATTTCATAGAAATAGTTATTAAAATACCATTTACCTATGGTAAGGAAGATCATTGAGGGGAATGACTCACCTCAAAGATGGAGGGGGTCTGTACCTTCATGTAGTGGTTTTTTCTTCTATTTGATTTCCTCCCATAACATTATATAACAAATCAGACAACCAATTAAGTTTCCCTTCTATAGAATTTTTTCATGTCTATATTTACTCATTTTCCTTATCTTTATCACCATGTTTATTTCTTTTAATAAAATATGTTTGAGGTAACACTCGAAAACCCACACCTTTTATGAAGACATATTGATATGGCTAGTTCAAGGCCATTGAAAATAGTCATTCATCCGGTACAGAAGATGGATATTCTTTTGTCCAAAAAAGATTAAAAATATAGGAATATAAGTTTATTTTTTGTTTTTCAATACCTATTTAAAGGAGAATATATTTTTATTATTTCATAATTACACATGATTCTCATACTCTTTGTGTGTTTTAAACTACTAGTATTATAAAATTTTTTACATGACCCTCCTTCCATAACACATGACATGGGATTGAAGTAGATTATGATTTTGATTCATTAATCATCATATAAAAAAAGAGCATAATTATGTTACTATTTCATACCATGTAAAATTATTATTGTATATTTAAAATACATACCATTTTTTCATATAAAGTGCACAATGTTCTTTCTTTACAATAGGGGTATGTTTTTTTATTCATGTTACTATTTCCAACACTCAGTTATTTTTTCATAAATTGGAAACATATAATGAAAGTTATTAATAAATGATTTTCCAAGTAAATTATTACAAATCACAATATACCCAAAATGATTTTTTTTTTCACGATGGCCAATAAACACATTCCATGTTTATTGGTTTATCATGTGTGCATATGTCTGTGGTGGATTTAGGTTTAATTCCCCTTTATCATCCCTGAGTTAATGCTTTATAATAATTATATAAAATATTATATGATCCTTTCCTGTGTCCATTAAAACAAATTTCATTTGATAGTCATCTTGTACAATGAAACACGACAAGGGATAATGAAGAGTCAATAAATTTTTCATTATTTTATTTTTTATTAAAATAGTGAAGGTATATAATAATTTTACCACAATATATTCGAAAATTAATTATTTAATCAAATTTACAAAAATTATTTCATGTATATAAATTAATCAGTGCATGAATCTGTGTAGTGACCCTAATGTAACTAATGAAAATGGCCTTGTTGAGGTTAATAGGTTGGTCATGTTCCTTCCATCAATCCTCAAATTTGATGCATTCATTTATCAACTTAATAATTTTTGTTAAAACTACCATGATATGATGATTTTTTGGGAATTGGTTGTTCACCTTATACCATTTCCTCAATTTCAACATCATTAATTTGTTTTTCCTCAAGATTGGTATCATTGACATGTGGAGAAATTTGTTGTTCCTATTGATTTGAAGCATTAGTGGTTGAGAATATTATTATGCCTCAGAATTGGGAGTATCATTAAATGGAGAATTCATTATATATATAAGTTGGTGAGAATTTAATTTAGATTACATAAATACAACAGTGAACAAACAATACTATGAGGTAACACAATGTATAATAAAAAAATATAACATGATTATTGAACTCTTTTTTTCTTTGAAGTTTGAAGGAATTTTACCCCTCTTTCGAGTATCCAAATACCCTAATTGTGGTATCATATAATATACAATACCCCATCTATATTGGGACCATAGTGAAATGGTTGTGATTCACTAATTAAAGTTCCATCCTTAGTTGAATTATATTATAAAAATGTAGTGGTTTTGGTCAATAAAAGAATAATTTACCACTTTATATTTACAAGATCTAAGGCATAAAATACTTACACAGTCTGTTATTCAATTATAAATGGTTCTTACTTGTACTCTTTTTTATTTAAATCCACTATCATGAATCCCAATCCAACAATTTTAACTGCACTCATGTTATAAACCAACTTCTATATAAAAATCGGCACTTCGAATATTGTATAATTCAACCCCCATATTTGTTTAATGATGCCAAAGTATTAAATATTCTCATAAAAAAGATTTTTCCATTGGTACCAGATACATGTATTTCTTTATCCATAATAGTAACACCACAATCTTTTAGGGAACTACAATCATCATGTTCCTTTATATAGAATGTATAACCATCAATTACATAACCATTATAAGATAATACATGAACAATTAGTCCTATGTTTATCCATTAAATTCATTATATAATTGAATTCATATTTTTATTTGAATCCTTAAAGACATGGTCTTAAAAACATTCTATAAACTATAAATTATGTATATTAGATATCTATATATCATCACTTAATGGATTCAAATGCCTAATAATTATTGTGTGGGTCTCAACATACAGATAAACCTCAAAACTATTATGTAAAATGTAATGGTGATTACACTCCTCTATAATGGTAATTGCGACAACATATATTCCATAAATTACTTTATCCAAAAGTCACTCACTGTGATGAGATTTTGGTAGAAAAAATATTTATAAATCAAATAGGTAGTCATTACATAATTCAATGACTTCCTCAACAATATATCACTCTTCAATACAACATTATGGTCGACTTAAATTTTTGATATACCCTTTAAAAATCATCATATACCATACAATGGGGTATATTTATCTATAATGTAGAATAACACATATCCATATCTCTTTAAATAAGTGAACCATCAGGAGAACCCTCATATCAAATAATGTCGATGAGTGGATCATCTCTAATTCAAAAAATATGAAATTAATTTCCTTTTCCATGGGTAAAAATTTCATTAGATTTATAACATTACTACATATATCTCTAAAAAATAAAATAATATTGGTTAATATATGGGGTAAATTTTTAATAAAAATTAAATGTAAATCTACAATCATTAGATATTACATAAAAACACGAAAATAAAGTCATTTTAGGACCTTTAACTTTAAATTTTTCTTTTCCAGGATTTTCTTGATATTTGATGAATGATCTTATAGAAACTTTAAATTATTCAAGATATTGAATAATTAATATATCTCTCTATTGGAAATAGTTTTAGTATATAAAGGAATAAATTTCCATCTTTCACCCTTCACGGATGCCCAATATTCATGTTTCCCCATGTAAATCATGTCCAACCTTTCCTTAATTCCATCCTTTTTTTCTAGGTGCATTTAGTAACATTCCAATGACACTATCATAAACATTTCTTCAACATACATGAAATAAATAAAATGTTTGATGTATAAATAGATATAGTATGGTAATTAAAAAAACTAATCACTTTTTCCAGTAGGTTATCGTAATGTTTTTCAAAGAAGGTTTACCAAAAGCGTTGGCTATATCCTTTACTTTCTCAAATAGTTGATCATCTGTTAATGGAAACAGTGTTGTACCTTATTTTGAATTCTCATAAAATGATGTCATCTAAGATTAGTATTTATGCCATTGGGGTATAAATATGTTATGTCTATGAAACACAGTCATTGGAGAATGTTTTAACATAATTGGGTATGTACAATGGTCACAAATGGGATACCCCTTGAGTTCCTTTAATTATATATCCTGAAAAATTTTCGTAAGCAGGATGGACATTATTGTCCTACACAATATAAATCATAACATGAAATATTAATTTATATAATCATAATACAACATAACACATGAATCCCACATTAATTTTAGATATTTGATCAATGGATCTAAATAAACATCAATATCACTACCTATTTTTTTTCTAGTTTGGATATAAGCTGAGAAAACAAAATGAATTTTCGCTTCACGCCTACCATGGTGGAAATTTATAATTTACTAACATATATGGCCATGTGATATGAGTGTTACTTGTAAACCAAAATTATTATCTCCATCTATATATAGAACAATATGATGGTTTCTTAACTCATTTCCAAACATAGGATACTCATGATCAATTTTCATTCACTGAGGAGAGTCGTCTAGGATAAGACATTTACCATCTTGATTTATTGTATTTTAATGCCACGTCAATTGCCTTGCAGTCTTCTTGCTTCCATATAGGAGACTAAACCTTGGAATAATTGGAATGTATCATACAAATTTTTAAGGTCCTGATTTATCCTTCATGTATTGATACACACAACACATTGGGAAATTTTAAGCGATTCATTATCCTTGTGAAAAAATATATAGTCATTTGGAAAGACATGTATTTTTTCAGAGATCATACCCATTGAATATCAAATTATTTTAGTATCAAATGTTTAAGAAGGATCTCATTATCCTATGTTAGTATATCATTTAATAGAGAATGTAGTTTAGTCAAGTTGGTTTCACTCCATCCATTATTATCTTTCACATTATATAGCTTTAGTATGGTTGAAAATGTTGAATATTTAGTACAAATAGCATATAATGGTGTCTTTTCAACAGAATTTATCTTCTAAAATAGTTTTAGAAAATCATGAAGTTCATCTTAAGTTGTTATTTTAATTTCGTAAATATGGTATTCATCATAGTTTATACTTGTAATCATATCCTTGATACAATCTGCATCATTTTATTCACTTGTAATCATATCAGATGATCCATAAAACATAGTGTTATCCCAATAACTACCTATATTCAATTATTCCTCAAGGTTAGTGAAACATTTATAACTTTTATCTATTCAATGACATATCAAGTGTTCTTATAACTCCTTCAGAGTAAATAATATTGAATAAAAACAAGGTAAATATAGACCAAGGATTTGAGAAGGTCTATATGCACAATCTTTTGAAAACATCATGAACTCTTTCACTCCATCCTTGTACTCTTTTTTCATATGATTGACATCCAAAAAATTTTGATTTATTTCCATCATATGTGATTAAATAATATTCATATTTAAAAATAAAAATAAATACACATATGTTATGAGTTTTGTTCCCAAATGTCTAATTTATATATATACACACATATAATCATCCAATTTCATATAATTTTCCATTTCATAAACAACATTTTTGAACATTTAAAGGCCAATAATTATATGAATTTAATGTATTGTCATTTTTTTATTATAAGAAGGCACATATCTTGAATAATTATTTTTTTAAAATGGATTTATCAAGGGATATAACAATGAAATTTTCAGAAATGTATATCATCATCTATAGTCAGTTTACTAATCTTATATCATTCTTTTTTTTTCAGAGTTAGGAGCTGAGACGATGTGCAATTATGAGGCCTGGTGTGCCCAAAAATAATTTTATAAAAATATGAAACATATTTTTTAATTTTCATGAGTTTAATTAAATAAACCAAGATATCTCATAAATGGATAATCAGATTGAAAATTTGACACCTTGGTTGGGTCCGTAATGGGGTGTTTCCCCTAGGCACAACATAAAATAAGTCGGCGTAGGACGTCCTGACCCCTCACATATTGGTGGTGCTTTTAAATGATTTAATTATTTAATAAATTTAATTAATTAAAACCCTTTTGATCTAATAAATGGTTATAAATATGTGGTTAAGGGGATTTTTCTAGGATTGGCCTCCCAATTTATGCAATCATCCAGTGAGAGCTCTCTTCACCCTTTAGAGAATACCTTCGAAGAACAATGCAACATTAGATCTAGGATAATCAAAGAACAACGAACATAATGGAACTAGATGGACATGCTATTCCTCAATGGTTACTGATAAAATATTGTTAGGACTCATCTTTTGTGATTTTAAACATTACATTAAATGTTTTATTTGATCGATAGATATTCTTTCATCCGTGCCATTTATTACAAACCTTGAAAGATCCCAAGTACCATGTTTCATATTGTTTTATTCATCTTCTAACCCTAGATCCACATCCTTGATCGATGGCCAAGAACACTTGTCTGTTGATTTTTAAAACATATTATTTTGGTGCCTTTTCCCCATATTTATTTGCATTTTTCACTGTGGAATCTCCTTGGATCCTGGTACGGTAGTTTTCGGGTGACCTGAGCTCGATTAGGCACCCAAATTCAAGGAGTATTGACGAAACGATGATGATTATTTGAGAAATGTGTATATCTAGAATTTTTATGAGAAGTGTATGATGAATAAAAGGGTTTTATGTCAGTTTATTGTGGATTAGAGGTGTATCAACATAAATAATGATGAATGAAACCGTCATTCACTTTGACAATTGATTCTCGGCGACTGGTGGTTAAAAACCACAATTTATGACATGATATGAAGGTTTCAGAAAATTTCATGGCCAGATCCGAATTGGTGGTACCATATAAGAAGTATGGAGGTCGGATCGAATAAACTTGAGGGGTCTAGAAAAATCCAAACTACAAGCTGTGTAGGACGAAGAACACATGACGTGTAACCTCCCTCGGTGAAATTGTAAGTTTTTTGGGGTATATAGGTATGACAGAACATGAAATCCCATTGAAACATCATGTACTACCCTTTTCATGTGAAAAGTATGTTAAGAAACACATGGTCAGGCACATGACAAGTGCCGACTACATGGGTTGGCCAGATGAGCAGTATCCCGTGTGGACTGACACCCCATGCACCAGAGTACATGGACACAGGGTACGAGTACACGAACACGACTGAAGGATATGGCCCCAGTCCTGGATAGCTAGGACACGACGTGTAGTCCACCTACAAGGTGTGTTCTACTACATGGTATGGTACTTGTGTGTCCGTGAGGGACACATCCAAGAAGTAGAGAAGGACCAAACACTGTGTGGGCACCTTACACGCCATGTTTTTTTTGTGTTATTTGAAGAAAATTATATATCCCCATATATCCTTTGTTTGGACTTAGATTCTGGCCCATGAGATTCCCATCCTAAGTGTTTTCCCACTTAGAATGTGAGGTTCTCTCAGAATAAGCTTTCGATATATGGAATTAATGTTCTGAATTGAAATGCACAAAGACGATACTCGATAATGAAAATTATCAAACATGTTTTACTAGAGAAATTATGGTATGAAACTCTAGTAGGATTGTGTAGTGTAGTCCTCGAAGATACTGAGTTACCCTCTAGTAGGATCTGGGTAGTGGAGTTCCTCGATGTTCTAGGCTGACCCTACAGCTAGGCTGGGCAGTGTAGTCTTGGTCACCTTCTAGGCAGGACCCTCTATCCAGGATGGCCAGCGGCGTCCCCTAATGAATCATGGGGATTACCCTCTATAAGTTCCTTAGAAGTGTCATTCCTAGGTGAAATTTTTAAGTGGGACTCTCTAGTAGGACTGGGGAGTGGCATTCCATGGTGACTAGAAGATAATACCCTCAACTGTGCATCACAGTGGTGAGGCATGGATCAAATTCAACTAAGGACTCATGAGAAAGAGGGTAACTTTTCCCAGTGAGACATAATCTTATTACATGAACTAAACCCATGTGGTTGAGTCAATTCCATCCAAAGTGGATACTATCCAGGTGTTTTGATTTGATCCCCTTTGACTTGTTCCTCCTGGGCATACACCCGAGATGATAGGCATCACATACGACTTTACCTTTGAATTGTTGGCTAGTAACCTTCTTGGGATGAGTTGTGAGATGGATATCCCCCTACCCTCTCATTTGGGTTTCTTTGAATAAGCATATATATCTATCTATCCTATTACAGTACCCACTCCTTGGGTCTTGGTTACTCTCCTTCCTAGGAAGGAAAAGATGCATAGGGTATGCCATGTGATTTTCGTGTCAAACTTCTCGTGGTTGGAAAAGTATACTCTCCGGATATAAGTAGTGAAGACTCAACAAGTAGTTCATATCCTCACCATTTCTAGCTCCTTTTGTTTGGATGAGTCTACTTTCACAGCCTTGTTGGGTTGAGCTGTAGTCTTTCTATACTCTTTCCATTCACTTTTACCATACCTTATTCTCTCTACTATTTTTCTTTTCACTATTTCTATTATTTCCCCCCTTCACCTTTTTAGGGTGTTCTACTATATATGTATATACTCACCCATGCATGGGATTTTTCCAACACATGTCATGTCTTTTAAAGATGGTGGATAGGTCGATCTTGATCTCATCTGAGCTTAGGGATACAGACTACATGGACCGCATACGATGGTCAGATTTGGGATATATGAAAAATTCTATATCGGCTGTTACTCCTTTGAAGTTCCTTTATGTTGGGATAGGTTTATAGTTTGGGTGTTTTTTTCCCCTTTACTTTTCAGTTGACACTACCGTACTCTTTTACCATCTAGAGGTTCATGCATGATTATTTTTCTTTATACAGTTTCACTTTTTTCTACATTTCCACTACAACTTTTCATTGAGTTGGCTATGTTCATGTGTACTGTTTTTAGGAAAAGGCCTCCCTGATTTTAGTTGTTCCTTCAGTGCTTGTCGCTACCCCCTAGCCTATAGAGGTGGGATTGGGGTAGTTGTGGCTTAAACCCAGCTTGGGTTGGGTAATGATAGAGTGGTATCAGAGGTGTTTTGACCCATGGGATGTTATTTAAATGTTTCCCTAAAATGGTCCTAGTTTGGTTTAGGGAAATAGTGTCTAAGTGTCTTGAGAGAATATCTTGGGACAAGGAGTCCAGTGAAGGTGCGGGTGACTGACATAGTCATTCCCCAGGACCCTGATTACCTTCTTGTCGACTCATCACCATGAGACATTTTTTTTGTAGGGGAGAATGGTACATTCATCATATTGGATTGATTATTTAACTATCCTTACTGAGTCATCTCCTCATTTTTTTATTGATATATATATATATATATATATGATAATTTGACCATGGTATTACTTGATAATTTTTAGGATGCGTCCGCGATGGTATCCAACCATGATAAAATCTCCAGTTCATGATGACAACCCCATGAATGAGGAGGCCTTAGTTCAGGGTCTATCTTGTGACCCCCTTCCTCCTAGAAGGAAGGTATTAGAACCAAAAACTGTTAAGAAGTATATAGTCCCAGTTGAGAATGCCGAGGATGAGAATATTCTGAGTTCCCTCTATGAGTTCTAGCGTCAAATATTGTTGAGGTTTGGTGGTGAGCCAGATCCTCAGGCAGAAGAGGATTAGTTGGAGTTGGTGGTCCACGTTTTCAGGCTTGTTCAAAGACTAACAGATCAGAAGGTGGATTTGGACTCCAGTCTATTCCATGGAGAATCTAGGAACTAGTGGATTTTATTCACTCATATGCATGACGAGTTGCCACTCTCATGGGATGACTTGAAAAAACTATTTTTGTGAGGAGTACTATCCCTTATTCTTATGCTCTGTTCAGATTCGGGAGCTTCTAGAGCTTTAGAATGGGGGGATTACAGTGGGAGAGTACATAGTAAGGTTCATAGACAGTATGTGCTACTCCCTTGATGTGATCATAAATGGATACTTCTAAGCACGAAAGTTTTAGCAGAGACTCCACAGAGAGATCTGGGATAACATAGTGGCCTTGTGCATCCCCAACTATTCTGTGGTACTAAAATGAGAACTTTTTACAGAGAGATTACTAATAGAGGGACGTCATATAGCTAGAGATGGCGGTAGGCATGATAGAGTTGAGTCATCTTCTGCAGTAGGAAGACGCCACAGATCTCGGAATAAGAGACCCTTTCATGGGTAGACCCAGGGGCATGGTCGTTCTATACAGGGGTAGTGCAGAGAACTGGGGAAGCCAGGAGAGGTTTGGTTCTTTACTTGTGATGAGTGAGGTCACATGGTATGGGATTTCCTAACTAGGAGAGCTGAGTATCCCAGATAGGAAACGGACGAACCACCACAGTTGAGATAATGTCGTGATCTAGGATCTACCAAGCAGGGACAAGGGGTTCCCCAGGGATGTGGAGCTGGAAGAGGAGAAGGAGGAGCTATTGATGGGGAACAATTATATGAGGTTCTCCCACCACCACCAGCTAGAAGCCCACATTAGGCTTATGGAGTAGGTAGCCAAGGCTGTGGAAAACTTTAGGCTTTGGACGTCTATGATCTTTCACCACATGAGATGATCTGAGGTATGATATTTTTTTTTTCTCTACTCATGCCTCAGTATTAGTTGAAACAGGTTCTATCCATTATTTTATCTCTCGACTCTTAGTGTTGGAGACGGATCTCCCAATGGAGATGTTAGTACAACAGTTATTCCTGGAGGTTCTCACATAGAATGCTTCCTCTGTATCTTTCATCTTCCAGTAGTGTGAGCTATCTCTTGGAGGAAAGAGGTTCACATGAGACCTAATGGTCATCACGATGGAACCCTATGACATTATCTTGGGCTTTTATTATATTTCCCCAATCAGATCCCAGACTGACTTTCATCATAGATTAGACAGATTCATACATGCTGATGGGATGAGGTTCTCCTTCTTCAGTGAGAGAGACCTCATAATAGGGAAAATGGATTTTTTGAGCAAGAGGATACATCCTATTACCCATATAATAGTGAGTAAGAACCTTATCAGGGTTGAGATATGTATATAATAATTTTATCATTTAATTAGGGTTGAGATAGGTATATAGTCATTTCAGCATTCAATCAGGGCCAATCCTTGAATATAATCATTTCAACATTTAATCGGGGTTGAGACCATTATATAATCATTTTTCATTTAATTAGAACGAATTATAATAGCAAAGATATCACAATATCACATCATAATGATCAATGATTAATTATGAAAATTAACATTTATCTTTAAATTTTAATTTTTTTTATCATTTTTTCATAAAACAATAATATACTAATCACCTCAAAAATCAATCCAAGCCAAGGTGAATTAATATCAAGCAATCACCCAAACTCATATCATAAAAAAGACATTTTAAACCATTGGTTAATTCAATTATTATCAAGGGTTCACTCACCCGAATAGTATCCATAATCTAGTTCAATAACCAATTGTATCCAAATGTAATCTAATGAATAATTCAATTCATCATTTAATTCATTTAGGTAGAAATTATATTGTATAATTTTCAATATTTCATATACATGACAATAATCAAACCACATGGTTAAGGTTCAGACCCCCCTACTTTAGGTGATGATCAAGCAATACATTTAGAATTATTTTTCAATAAGAACAAAGGAACATGTTATTGAAAAAAGGATCCTAGATCATAACCAATCAAGATCGTAAACCAAAAAATACTAAGGTCAAGAGATTACACCACAATAGCTAAAAAATAAAGGGAGAGAAAGGAAAACCAAAAATAGAATGACATATCAGGGATTGATTTTCTCAAACAGGCCATCCATAAGGGAGCATGGAAATCCAAAATTTCCTAGAAGGAACCCTAGGGTCGATAGGAGTAGGTTTCATTAAGGAATGAAAACAAATAATCCTCACTATTGATATAAAACTACTACTCATGATAAAGACTCAATGTGTAGTCTATTTACATGCTGTGTTTTTATTTTTAAAAAGATATTCCAAAAAACACATTGAATTAGGTCAATATTTATCATGATCAACTATTATAAAATGTGTAATGTAAATTCTTAACATCTACTCTTTTCATTTCATGAATCAGTTCACAGACTATAACTATTCACAACATGTGTCTAGAAATATTTACATGTTGTTTAATTAATTTACAGAATGTGTAAGATATGATTATATACATTTGGTCTTAATTATCTGAATGTTTATTAGAAAATTATATGATCTGTAATTTTTGTATGTATTTAAACATGATGGTATGTTTCATTATTATTTTATCACATGTATACATTATGGTTTAGCCATAAACAGATTGATTATGTGTTAATGTCACCTCAAATGCACATAGCATATTCCTTTTAATGTCACTATGAAAGGATTATTGTTATTTTATACGAAACATATTTGGCGAAGTCAGCCAATTATATGAAATGAAGAAACTTATAATAACACCATATAATTATCTATCTTAGAAGATCACATAAGAGACAATACATCAATTTGGTTGAGTGTGTGAATTTGATCTGGCAATGTTAGGGCATGGTTTCTGGTTATGACCTTCTTGATCACATATGTTGCATCTCAAACTTTTCCCTTGTTCTTGAGGCCAGTCCATCTCATTCTACATCCTGATGGAATTCGACATCCCTTTTTTACGCAACCTATTGATGTCAGGTATCACTATTGGTTGGCCTTCAGGCATTGGGAAATATCAAAACTTCCCAATAGGTGTCCATGGTGCAACATAATAGTTAGAAATGGTGTCCATATAGTACACTGGATCAACATCTGGTTCCCATGATATATTCATAGATGCACATGCTGTAATGGCATGTGCGCATGGAAATTGTAAGGCTTGGAAATTTTCACATTGGCATTTCCTCGCTTCCAGTAATACCGCCATTTTTTCACCAATGTTATTTGTGATGGGGTCCGAACGCTCTTGAACTTCAAATCAAGAGTCTTCTCAGTAGAAAAGGATAACATGATAACCAAAATCATCTTTAATGTTTTTTTTTCAATATCTCATTGAAAGTTCCTTCCGTGCCTTAGCCCCTGTGGAATTTCATCTGAGGATAGTTTTTGTCTATCAACTAAGTACTTCACACAACGATATAATGTATCTTGAACTAGGGTAGTTATAGGTAACTTGTGAAGCCCCTTGAAGAAACCATTGATGCACTCCAAAATGTTTGTGGTCATGTGTCCATACCTCTTCCACCCCTTCATATGCAATGTCCATTTTTCTTTTGGAATTTGCATCATATAATCATTCAATTCTTGATTTTCCTTGCGGATTTGTTCGAAACATTATTCAAACCACCATTGGTCTGGCTCATATGCTACTCATAAGTGATCAAATTTCACATAAATTGATTTTTTCCTTACGTTAAAAAATTAACAAATAACAAATATATTGCATACCTATCCTCGTGATTGCCTTCTTCATATGTTCATTGTGGAATGTTTTCCTCACATTGCTAGCAATGTGTCTAATGCAGTAATAATGATGTGAATTTGGGGTTCTCCGCGTGTGATGGTCTGCATTGATTGCCTCAATGATTACACGATGTTAATCAGATATCAAATAGACACCCTGTTGTGGGAGAAATGGTTGTTGATACATTCAAAAAACCGACTCCATGACTCTTAGTTTTCCTTCTCCACAATGGAAAAGGCAAGCAGAAGAGGTGAACGATTTCTATCTCAGGATACGGAAATCAACAATACACCCTTTTATTTTCCATATAGATACCTTCCATCAATCTGAAGGAACTACTTTCTGAAATGATATGTGGAGATATAGGGGAGAAATGCCCAGAACAATAGATGAAATTGAACATGAGATGGATTACGTAAATTATCTTGAGACACATGTTCCTCTGTATCAAGATGGAAGACATCTTGGTTATTGTGCCTTAGTATGGATAACAATTTCTTAAAAAACCAGCACTTCTTTTAGACCACTGAACCCACCACACGTGAAAACTGACCTTTTTTAGAGAGATAAGTAGTGTAATGAAGAGAGACAAGTGAAAAATGAAGTGAGGAGAAGGGGGGGGGGTTCCCTTTTATAGGGAATTAAGGCAAAAGTAGTAGGGGGATGCCGTTTTTCGCGTAATGTAAAGGTGAAAGGTGGCACCCCCGCTACAACCTTTTTTATATCACCAATCCAGGAAAAAAGTATTGGGTGGGGGGGGAGGAAGGTGGCAGTAGGGCAGCTGCCTTAGAAGCATTGTTTTTATAAAAAAAATAACCTAGACACATTTAAGAAAATCAAAAACACATTAAAAACTCCCATTCTACCACTATCACTATGGGAAAAGTGTTATTTTTGATGAGTAATTTGCGACAGGACCCTGTTCCCATAACAAATAAATAATTATTTATTTCAGGAAGAGGTATTCCATCGCAAAAGGTTTTTCACGCAGTGTACCCCAAACCGCGAGAAGGATATTTGTGACGGGTATAACCAACTGTCGCAAATACCCTTTGGTGGTTTTTTGTATTTGGGATGAGATTTATCTCTCGTTGCAAATACTATGTCGGCAGGTAGGTACATGCGACAAGTACCGTTTCAAATAATCTAACATATTATACCCCCATATATTTTTTTCCATTTCACAACTCTCTCAAATCCTCTCTCCCTCTATACTCTCATATTTTTCTCTTAATTTTTTTCAAAGTTTAAAATTTTTCATCAGATCAATTTTCAAGCCTTACATCCTAGGAATGATTCAGTTTTACGTTATTTATCGATTAATTTTATTTTTTAGTTAATTCATTTTATTTTATATTAGCTACAATTAAATTAAATTAGAATTTGATAGTTTTATTTTTCATTTTTTTAAAATATGTTGTTTCATTAAGATTTATTTTATTATTTAAAAGAAAATAGTATTAGTTTGTAACAATTTGGTACAACCATCATTAATCAATAATAATTATGTGTAATTATTATTAATTATTATTAATTAGTAGTAATTAGTATTAATTATTATTAATTAGAAATAATTAGTAATAAATAAAAATAAATTGTAATAATTACCGATAATTAGTAATAATTAGCTGTAATAAGGAATAATTAGCTGTATTAGTTATAATTAGTAATAATTAGTGATAATTAGTAAAAATTATTTTTAATTAGTAATAAATAGGAAAAAATATTTATAAATAGAATTATATGGTAATAAATACTAATAAATATTAATAATTAGTAATAATTATTAATAATAAGTAATAATCAGTAACAAATAGTATTAAATAGTAATAAATAGTAATAAATAGAAATAATTAATAATAATTAGTAACAATTTGTGGTAATAAGTAATAATAAGCAGTAATTAAAAATAAATAGAAAAAAATTGTAAAAATTGATAATAAATAGTAATAAATAGTAGTACATAGAAATAAGTATTCATAAATAGTAATAAATAGTAATAAATGGTAATAATTATTAATAATTTGGGATAAGTAGTAATAATTGGTGTTGATTAGTAATAAATAGTAATAAATAGTAATAAATTTTAATAATTAGTAATAATTAGTTTTAATAGGAAACAATTAGTAATAATTAGAAATAATTAGTAATAATTTGTAATAGTTAGTAATAAATAGTAATAAATAGTAATAAATAGTAATAACTAGTAATAATTATAAATAAATTGAAATAAATAGTAATCAATAGTAACAAATATTAATAAATAGTAATAATTAGTAATAATTAGTAATAATTAGCTATAATTAGTAATAATTTGCGTTAGTTAATAACAATTAGCGGTAATCCATTACAATTAGTAGTAATTAGTAGTAATTAGAAGTAATTAGTAATAAATAGTAATATATAGTTATAAATAGTAATAATTAGTAACAAATAGTAATAAATAGTAATAAATAGTAATAATTAGTAATAAATATTATTGAATAGTAATAAATTGTAATAAATAGTGATATGAAACAGTAATTAGTAATAATTAATAATAATTAGGTGTAAATAATAATAATTAATAATAATTAATAATAATTGGTGGTAAATAGTAATAATTAGCAGTAAACAGAAATAATTAATTGTAAATAGTAATAATTAGTGGTAAATAGTAATAAATAGTAATAAATAATAATAAATAGTAATAATATAACACCCTAGGATTTCATAGCACATTATATCTTCAAATTAATTCAATAGCTTGTGCTATAAGCAACACCGAGTTCGAGCACATGATGACTTACCAAACCAGCCATTCAAAAAGCAGTTATGAATAGTATTAACTACATTTTGAATTTTATATACTTCATATAATTCTAACATCCATATTATATGTTTCTTAGAAATAATTTAAAAACAAATTCAATTATTTAGATAAAGGAAGTATATTTCAAAAAATACAATTTTACAGAATTTTAATAGAGAACCATTTTTAAATCCAATATTTGACACTTTTATATATTCAATTTGATAAATCAAACTTCTTCTTTAGAAGTTGTATTAAAATTTAGTTTTGATAAATATTTTGTGTTTTTCTGATAGCTTTCATATTTTGATGAATAGTTAAAATACTAAATTTTAATTAAAAATAACTTTTTTAATCAAAATAATTTATAGTGTTAAATTATACATTTGATTGGTTTTAAAGTATAATTAGATTATATTTTTATCATTTAATTCAATTTATGTCATTGTAAGTAATTTTACATTTAAATTGGACATAAACATATATCAATCTTTTGATAGTTTTTACTTCTCAAAAACTCGCTTTCTGGTTTTGATAGTGAGAATTAATTTTAAATTAATTAATGAAACTTATATGTTTTGAATTTAGTAAAATAGACATCATTTTTGAATTTGGAATATCAAAATTATCTTAGATTTAATATTTGGTATTTTTCTGAAAACACTCAATTTTTAATGAATAGTGAAAAACACTACGTTATTGTATAAAACCAACTTTTTATTTAAATAATTATTTATTTTATTTAAATTTATTATAAGTCAAAATAGATACGTAATATCTATATAATTTCAATGTAATTCTTTGGAGTCATTTTATAATAAAATTAGATATATAAAATTTTATTGAACTTTTTAATGTCTTTTACCCACCTTCTAGGCACGTTTGCAAATTTGCATAAAATGTAATTTTACCACTTATGTGAATTTAATTTCAAAAATTTGAGAGACACAGTTGATATCAGTAAGTAAAATGGGGTTTATACGATGAAAATATTTTTTTGGGGATTAGTAAATTTTGAATTTTATTTACCACAGTTAAAAGTAAAAAGGATAATTAAAGGTAAAATTGATATTATAATTAGCCTAACACATGTCCTAATTCTATTGGATAAGTGTTTTCTGACCAAAATCAATCTTAGGAATAAAATATGATCCTCTCTGTTCCACTTGGATTATATTAGGAAATTTGTTATCATTTTATTTAAAGAATAGTTAAAAGCGTTAAATTCAAATTTTCACAACTAATTTTTTTTAATATAGTGTTATACATAAGATAAATTCTACTATAAATATTCATTACAAACATAAAATTATTTCATACATAATGGTATTCTATTTATAATTTTTAGACATTAAATAATTAAATTTATTTATGACGTAATGGTGATGCAATAATTACCTTATTAATGAAAGATTAAAATAATTGATATTATAAATATCCAAATAAATGTAAATTGAGACTTTTTATGCATTCCACTAATTTTATAGGTTAATATGAAATGTTAGGATTTATTTAATTTATTTTTTTTCTAAGTAAACATGTATTTTTTACTTTCACAAAAACCAAATACTAAATTGCGTCAAAATTGACATAAATGAGTTTTTAAAACAAATAATTTATTATTAATTGATATAATATTCCTAAAAATCTAAAGATCATCCAAAATAATTATATAAGGTTATAAATGTCAATAATAAACCACTTGGGGTTCTTTTGGATTTTTATAGTTATTTTATTAACCATTTATTATAATAATACAAGAATACATGGTAAAAGTTAAACTATTTAACTAAGAGTTAACTCAAAAAGATAAGGTTAATATTGTGACCTAAGCCTATCTCAAACCTATTGGTTGAGATATTTTCAAACTAAACCCACCTTAGATTCAAAATAAATCCTTTTGGTTCCATTATAACCCAAATATGATTGTATAATAAATTTATATTTCAAGCTTTTCCTAAAGTGATCGTCATCTCTCTTATAAAAGGGTACTTCCCCTTCTCTCAAAATCACACCTCCAAATCCATTTTTCTTAGAAAAAACCTGCTAAAATATCCTCCCAAATACCCTCACGTCAACTTAGATGCCTTAATTTGATCCAAATCCAACCTAAAGATCCCTTTTGATCAAATCAAAAGGAAACACCTGAAGAAGAGGCAATAATTTCAACACCTCTTTCAAAGGTCTTTTGCTTATTCCACTTCCTATTTATTTGTTTCTTCCATAAAAAAATAATAAATCCAATAACTTATACATATTGTGATGTAATTATAAATATGGTAAAACCATATTCATTATTCTATCCATCCAATAAATGACAAGTCACTATACGTGCGTACGTACGGCTTACCGTCTCCATGTCGTGGTATAGTTTGTTATTCTACACTTCAATATTTTAATGAGTATAATAATGACTATAACTAATGTAAATAATAAATATAACATATTAATTATTCTTTATATATGATATACCATCCAATTAAATAAAATTTCATCATCAATAGAATGATATTGTTGCTCGTGCATACGTACAGATTACCGTCTCCACGAACGCGATAAGATTCATTCCCCATCGTAACCATTAAAGAATAATTTTCATTTTATGAATAAAAATAATGTTTATGAACTTAATATCATCATGGATATGAATAAAATACATCCTATCCATAAAAAACATGGCTTACATAACAAATAATAAGGAAAATGAATCGGTTAACACCCAAAACAATGATACTACTGAAATATCATTAACAAAACAATATTAGAAGATCATATATGATATTATATTTATGTATTCAGTTCTTTTATAATTTAATAACAATGATTTAATCATTATAAATTTGGTTAACCTACCCTATAATAAATAAAAGTACAAGGTAAGAGTTATTTTCTCAATCTAATTATTATCCGAGATAGTTTATCTATAAGTATCTAGTGGGACATATTTATTATCTATGTCCATGTTTCAAAAAAATGTGTTTTAAAAGGAATATTTTAAGGTTCAATGTAAAGAACTCATTAACTATATCATCATTTTAAATTGTTTTAAAAATTTATTTTTCTAAACATTTTTAATTAATTTCCACGTTTTCAGAGTGATTTTAAGGATTTATATACGGGGACATGATTGTTTTCAAGTGTTAATTTCTATAAAAAGTTTCAAATTAGTATGGTACCCTTTTATTAAAAAATCTAATTTAAATTAATTCTTCAATAAATTGTGCGACTTTTAAATTATTTCATGAAAATGATTATTTCTCTCAAAGAGTTTTATTGATTATTTTCAACTATGTCAACATCCTTTATTGGATATTATTCTTGATTGAGGTTGATTTACTATAATACAATCTATAATATTGTATTGAATGAGTTATGATATGTTGGACAATGGATATGCTATTTTTTATACCGTTCATGGTTTATGGTTAATGTATTTTCATTTTGTATGCTAGTTTTAGTATGAATGTTTAAGTTATGTTTCACTCATTTTCATATGAGGAATGCATTGGACATGGTAAGTGACCGGAGGGGCCCACTATATCCCCTAGACACATTGGTAGGTCTCATGAGACAAACTAGTGTATTGGGACAAGGCCTTGAAAAAATCTTATTTGTAGTCTTGGCACGAGGCCTTGACTATGTGGTTATGATGTCCGACATTATGCATTCCATCATTATGAAATTAGATATTGATATTCCATGTTATTATTAGACTAGTATAATATCTATGTGAATATAAAAATGGAACTATTTGACTTATCTTTTCCAAATTATGTTGAATTTTAAGTTTAAAAGGCTTTTGTTTTAGTCTTATACATTGCCTTCAATGTTCATTCTTATTTATGATAGGTTCTGCTATATTGTTATCCTTACTGAGCATCTGAGCTCACCCATTTCTTAAGTTTTCTTTTTCCCAGGATGTGAAGAAGTATATTACGATTAACCTGTAGGAATATGCTAATGGATATGAGTCTGTTCAAAGGGGACACAATGTTGTTGTTTAATCATTTCATAATGTAATGTAAAACTTATATATGTATCTAGTACTTATAAGGCTACTAAACTTATCGGTCTTTTGAGACTTGATCTCTTGTGATCATGCCAATGTAATGTAATAATTCAACAACTCTAGGTAACTAGGTTCATGGAGTCACAGTTGGTATCAGAGGAAGTATAGTACAAACCATGGAAACTATATATAGAAAAAATATGATTAGATAACATTATCCTAATATAATCTTTGAGGATTAGTATATAAGAACTTACTAGAATTTTGGTAATGTTGAGATTTTGTGAGTTTTCCAAGCAATACATTCATGTTTGGATATGAGTAGGTAGAGAAGGATCTGGTACAAATGTACCCAGGATTGAAAACTCGAACAAGGAGTTTTAGGCATGACCTGGGGTATCCTAGTACACGACAACAGACCTTACTGCACTCTTGGTTATGACACTCCTAGAGGATATGATTAGGATAATTCACATTTTTTTTACAGAAAATTATGAAGGATTTATGAGTAAATATGTTGGTAAACAAACCAATGTTAGGATTATTGGACTAGATGTGTTTAAATATTCAATTAATGCTGAGAATTTTTATAGTTTTTAGATTATACATTATGATATGATCTAACCTAGCGTGTGATGACATTTAGAAATGGCACCTGGTAGAGGGAATGAGAACTCCAACAATATGCATGATCTAAAGAGTAATAAGGATCATATCTTTCAAGGTCTTAAGCCAGCATTTAGAAGGGAAATAGTATCCCACATATTTTCATCATATGAAGAAATAGTATCATGTGTTAATAAGATAATTAAAGAGTTATTTGAGTCATATGGCTTTGAAGGGAAGCCCGAGAAGAAGAATATGGTAGATAGAATGGTTGATAAAGGGAGGAAGGGAAAGAAGGATTTTCCCATATGTTATAACTGTGGAAAGAATCACCCTGGGAAGTGCTTGAAAGGAACGAGAGTTTGTTATATCTGTGGATAAAAATTCCACAAAGCTCATGATTGCAAGGGTAATAAAAAGGGTTCAAATATACAATGCTTAATCTACAAGGAGTTGGGACACTACGCGAATCAATGTCTCGATCATCAGAGTATACTCCAAATGATGATATTGGATAATAATAAAGTTATGATACTACCACAGATGAAGTGTAATGATTAGTGATATTATGACGTTATTAACTATTTGTGTCATTATAGTATTGTATTAATGATGTATAGGTTATAATAATTATAGAGTATGTATGGATTATACTGCAGTACTATTTCTTTAAGGATTTGAGATTGTATGGTACCAAGTAATGTGACACGGTTTCAAGTTAATTTTTTTTTGAAAATATATGGCTGGGAGAAAAAAATCCCTTAATATGTTTCTAGAATAGAGATAATGTTTTCGGAATAAGATATGATTGATTTCGATAAATTATATTTGATATTCTTGACTACCTTGAAACTAATTAATTGTTTGTTTATTCCATCATTATTGGAGTTTACAAAATTTTTGGATATAAGGAGTATATCCAGTATTCTATAAGGAATATGGGAGCATGAATGTAATCAATAATGTTTTAATGTAATTCAAGGTGTTACCATGTTTTAAGATAATACATGTTGAAGGTATTCACATGTTATTACGTGGAAAAAGATATCTTCATTATGTTTACCTTTCTTATAAATTTTGGACTTTGAGTTTGTACAGAAGTACATTGGATAAGTCTAAAGGTTGGAATGAATTAAGATGGAAATTGGATACTATTGTTTATGGTTAAAACATTTCTTAAGATAATTTTTGGATTGTTATAAAAAGGATAACTCGAAGGTCAGGAGACAACTCGTCGCGTCCGGCAAGGCCGTGAGACTTAAACCCGCAACTGAAGGGCGACAAGGGCGCATCACCTACCACTGACCTACGTATTTTCCTAATTTGTATAATGTAATTTTTTATGTTCTGGTAGATGAATTATAAATTTTTTATTTTTATAACCCTATACTATTAGGATAAATAAAATATTTTTGAATTTTATTATCTTTTGGAGTAAAAGATGAGTTTGTGGTTGTAGTTAGTTGAAGGATGGAACTGAACTAGTCAAGTAATTTTTATCCTCTTATTCTATGAATAAATTAATTCTTAAACTTTAGAGAAGGGATCATAAAACCAATTTTTTTTTATCCTAATACCTTATGTTTCATTAAATTGACGATATTTAAATCATCATAGATTTATTGCTTTGAGGCCCTCAATATCCCATTTATTGTTCAATTTTTTGTTATTGATGACCTCAATCACTCCCAATAAATATTTATGTTTTTCCTCTAATTATGTGTCTCTAATTTCCAACAATTTTCTCCTATTCGAGATCATAATTTGTTGGTGAATTTTCATTTTCTTTTCCCTCTTATTAAGACTAAATTTTATTAACTCTATTTCCGATGTGGGTTTTCCACAAAGGTATTTACAATTTTTAACATTTTATTTTCAAAGAACAATTTCAAATTGATATGACACAATTCATATAAGGAGGGGAAAATTTAAGACTCAAGGATTTCAAAGCATGTTATCTCTTTAAAGTAATTTAATAGCTTGCGCTACATGTAACACCAATTTCAAGCGCACCACGACTTAACAAACTAGCTGTTCAAAAAGTGGTTATGAATAGTATTAAATACCTTTTTAATTTTATATACTCCATATAATATTAACATCCATATTATGTGTTTCTTAGAAATAATATAAGAACAAATTCATTTTTTCAGATAAATAAAGTATTTTTCAAAAACTACAATTTTACCACCTTTTAATGGATAACCATTTTTAAATACACTATTTGAAACTTTTATAAATTAAATTTGAAATAATAATATTCTTCTTTAGAATATTCAAATAAAAAAAAATTGATAAATTTTTGGTGTTTTCCTGAAAATTTTCATATTTTAATAAATAATGAAAAATACTAAATTTTAATTGAAAATTTTTTTAATCAAAAAAATTTATAGTGTTAAATTATACATTTGAATGTTTTTTAAGTATAATTAGATTATATTTTTATCATTTAATCCAATTTATTTCATTGAAAGTAATTTTACATTTAAATTGGACATAAACACATATCAATCTTTTGATAGTTTTTACTTCTAAAAAAACCACTTCCTGGTTTTGAGAACGAGAATTAATTTTAAATTAATTAATGAAACATATAGGTTTTTAATTTGGTAAAAAAGACCTCATTTTTGAATTTGGAATATCAAAATTTTCTTAGGGTGAATTTTTGGTATTTTTCTGAAAACATTCAATTTTTTATGAATAGTGAAAAACACTGCATTATTATTTTAAACCGATTTTTTTAAATAATTATTTATATTATTTAAATTTATTTTAAGTCAAAATAGTTAAATAATACCTATATAAGTTTAATTTAATTCTTTGGGGTCATTTTATAATAAAAATAGATATATAAAATTTTATTGGACTTTTTAACGTCTTTACCCACCTTCTAGGAACATTTGCAAATTTTCATAAAATGCAATTTTACAGCTTCTATGAATTGAATTTAAAAAATCCAAGAGACACAGTTGACATCATTAAGTAAAATTTTGTTCAATAAGATGAAAGTAATTTTTTGTGAAAAGTAATTTTTGAATTATATTTACCACGGTTAGATGTAAATAGCGTAATTAAAGGTAAAATGGATATTAAAAATACCCTAACACATGTCATAATTCTATTTGATGTGTTTTTAGACCAAAATATATCTTAGTAATAAAATATTATCCTCTTTGATAAACTTGGATTAGATTAGGAGATTTATTATAATTTTATTTAAAGAAGAGTTAAAAGTGTTAAACTCAAAATTTCATAACTAAAATATTTTTAATATTGAGTTATACATAAGATAAATTCGACTATAAATATTAATTATAAAAATAAAAATATTTCTAACATAATGGTATTTTATTTATAATTTTTAGTAATTATATAATTAACTTTATTTATGATATAATGAGGATGTAGTAATTACCTTATTAATGAATGATTAAAATAGTTCATATTATAAATATCCAAATAAATGTAAATTGAGATTTTTGATGAATTAAACTAATTTTATAGGTTAATATGACATGTTAGGATTTATTTAATTTATTTTTTTATAAGTAATCAAGATTACTTGACTTTCAAAAAACCAAATACTAAATAGTGTCAAAATTTACATAAATGAGTTTTTAAAATAAATACTATATTATTAATTGATATAATATTCCTAAAAATCTATGGGTTGGAAAAATGTCACAGATAAGGTTTTATATGTCAATAATGAACCACTTAGGGTTTTATTGGATTTTTATAGTATGTTTATTAACCATTTATTTTAATAATACAAGAATACATGGAAAAAGTTAAACTATTTAACAAAGAGTTAAATCCAAATGATATGGTTAATATGGGGACCTAAAGCTGTCTAAAACCTATTGGATGAATGGTTTTAGACCCATACCCACATTATCCTCATAATAAATCCTTTTGGATCCATTATAAACCGAATACTATTGTATAATAAATTAATATTTCAAGTTTTTCCAAAACTGACACTGACCTCTCTTATAAAAGGGTACTTACGCTTCTCTCAAAATCACACCTCCAAAGCCATTAGTCTCAGCCAACCCATGCTCAAATATCCTAAAAAATACCCTCAATTAAACCTATAGGCCTTAATTGGAACAGAAATCCAACCTAAGGAGCCCTTTTGATCAAATCAAATGAAATCACCCGAAGAACGAGTAATAATTTCACCACCTCTTTCAAAGTTATTTTCTTCTTACACTTCATCTTTCTTTGTTGTTTCCATACCAAAATAATAAATACAGTACCTTATAAATATTGTGATGTTATTATAAATATTTTACAACTGTATTCATTATTCTATCCATTTTATGAACAACAAGTCACCATACGTGCGTACGTACGGCTTACCATCTCCACGTCGTGGTGTAGTTTGTTATTCAAAAATTCATTATTTGGATGGGTATAATAATCAGTATAACTAATGTAAATAATAAATATAACATATTAATGACTCTGTATATATGATATACCATCCAATTACATATTATTTCACCATCAATATAATGATATTGTCGCTCGTGCGTACGTACAGATTACCGTCTCCACAAACACGATGAGATTCATTCCCCATCATAACCATTCAAGAATAATTTTCATTTACTGATTAAAAATAATGTGTATGAACTTAATATCATTATAGATATGAATCAAATACATCCTATACATAAAAAAAGGGCATACATAACAAAGCATATAAAGTAAAATGAATTAGTTAACACCTGAAACAATGATACTGCTGAAATATCATTAACAAAAAAATATTAGAATATCATATATGATATCATATTTTTCTAAGTGGTTCTTGTATAATTTAATAACAACGATTTCACCATTATACAGGAGGTTAACAAACCCTCTACTATGGAAAAGTAAAAGGTAAGGGTTATTTCCTCAATCTCATTATTATCTGAGATTGTTTATCCCTAAGTATCTACTGGGACATATTTATCACCTATGTCCATGTTTCATTAAAATGTTTTAAAATGGAATCATTTATGGTTTTATGGAAGGGACTCTTTAACTATATCATCATTTAAAATGTTTTTAAATATTTATTGTTCTATATATTTTTAATTAATATCCACGTTTTCAAAAAGATTTTAAGGATTTATGTACGTGGACATGATTGTTTTAAAGTGTTAATTTCTTTCAAAAGTTTCAAAGTGGTATAAGACACTTTGATTAAAAAATATCTTTAAAATCAATTCCTTTAAAAATTGTGTGAGTTTTAAATGATTTCATGAAAAGGGGTATTTCTATCAAAGTGTTTTATTGATTATTTTCAACTATGTCAACATCGTTTATTCGATATTATTTTTGATTGAGGTTTATTTACTATAATACAATCTTAAATATTGTATTGAATGAGTTATGATATGTTTGACTGTGGATGTGCTATTTTTTACACCAATCACGGTTTATGGTTAAAGTATTGACATTTTGTATATTAGTTTTTGTACAAATGTTTATGTTATGATTCACCCTTTTTCATATGAGGAATGCATTGGACTTAGTAAGTGATGGGTGGGGCCCGCTATAGACCCTCGATGCATCGGTAGGTCCCATGAGACAAACTAGTGTCTTGGCACAAGGCCTTGACAAAATCTTATTTGTAGTCTTGGCATGAGGCCTTGACTACGTGGTTATGATGCCCGACATTATGCATACCATCATTATGAAATTATCTATTGATATTACATGTGATATTAGACTAGTAAAATATCCATGTGACTAAGTAAATGGTATTATTTAACTTATCTTTTCCATATAATGCTGAATTTTATGTTTAAAAGGCTTTTTTTAGTCTTATACATTGGCTTCAATGTTTATTCTTATTTATGAAAGTTTCTACTATATTTTTATCCTTACTGAGCATATGAGCTCACCCCTTTCTTATGTTTTCTTTTTCCCAGGATGTGAAGAAGTATATTACGATCAACCTGTAGGAATAGTCTAAGGGATATGAGTGTGTTCAGAGGGGACCCAATGTTGTTGTTTTTCCATTTCATAATGTAATGTAAAACATATGTATGTATCTAGTACTTCCAAGGCTATAAAACTTATCGGTCTTTTGAGACTTGATCTCTTGTGATCATGCCAATGTTATGTAATAATGCACTGACTCTAGGTAACTAGGGTTGGGGTGTTACAAATAAATTGTTATAAATAGAAATAATTAGTAATAATTAGTAATAATTAGTAATATATATTAATAATTAGTAATAATTAGTAATAATTACTACTAATTACTGGTAAATAGTAATAATTTGTATCAAATAGTAATAATTAGTAATAATTAGCTATAATTTGTAAAAATTTGTAGTAATTTGCGGTAATTAGAAATAATTAGTGGTAATTAGTAATAATTATTGGTAATTACTAATAAATAGTTATAAATAGTAATAAATATTAATAAATAGTATTTAATAGTAATAAATATTAATTAATAGTAATAAATATTGAAGTTTTTTAAAAATTAGTAACAATTAGTAATAATTAGTAAAAATTAGTAAAAATTAGTAGTAATTAGCTACAATTAGTAATAAATAGTAATAAATAATCATAAATATAAATAAATAGTAATAAATATTAATAAATATTAATAAATATTAATAAATATTTATAATTAGTAATAATTATTAATAATTAGTTCTAATTAGTAATAAATAATAATAAATAGTGATAAATAGTGATAATTAGTAATAAATAGAAATATTTAGTAATAAATTGAAATAAATAGTAAAAAATAGTAAAAAATTGTAATAATTAGTAATCATTAAGAACAATTAGTAGTAAATGGTAGTAATTTGTAGTAATTAGGGGTAATTAGCGAAAATTATTAATAAATATTAATAAATAGTAATAAATAGAAATACATAGTTATAATTAGTAATAATTTCTAGTAATTAGTAATAAATATTAATAATTAATAATAAATAGTAATAATTAGTAATAAATAGTAATTAGTAGTAATAAATAGTGATAACTATTAATTATTTGTGGTAAATAGTAATAATTAGTGCTAAATAGTAATAATTAGCAGTAATTAGTAATAATTAGTAATAATTAGTTATAATTTGTGATAATTTGTAATAATTAATAAAAATAAAAATTTAATAGTAATAATTCTCTATAAATAAATATAATTATTAAAAATTAGAAGTAATTAGTAATAAATTGTTATAAATTAATAAAAATTAGTAATAATAAGTCCTAATTTGCAGTAATTAGTAATAATTAGTGGTATTCAATAATATTTTGTGGTAATTTGTAATAATTCATGGTAATTAGTATAAATTATAATAAATTGGTATAGATTATTATAAATTTTAAACAATTTATTATAAATCACTTTTAAATAAAAGAAATTATTACAAATTACTAGAAATATGAAAATGAAATAGGTCATTATTTTTAGGCCATGAAAAATAAAAAATTTGTACATATATGGTTGACATGAATTAGTAATTTGTCATGGCCTAAAGATTAAAAATTTGATGATTTACACTTTTTAGTAATTTATAATATAATTGTTTACTTTATATTAATTTATAATATTTTTATTAATTTATAACACAATTTTTTAATATTAGCAATAATTTCAAGAAACATTTAGTATGAATTAGTGGTAATTAGTATCAAATCATCATAGTTAGTAAAATGTAATGGTAATTAGTTAAAATCAGTGGAAAATTCACAAAATTGAAAAAATTGACAATATTTAAAATTAAATTATGATTTTTTTAATTTTCAATATTTTTTGCATTGTATTTTTCTTATATAAAATTAATCATAAAAAAATTAGTTAATTTATATTTTTTAGAGTAATATGGAACAAGGAATCCGAAAACAATCTTTATTACATTATCATGATTGAAAAAATCATCACAGGAGTCCAAATTGTTTTGGTGTAAATCCTATATATATTGAGGGTGTGGAAGATTCTTCACGAATTGTGTCATTAAAACCAAAATTTGTTTCAGAATGTACAATTATTTTTCCATGAAAGAAATGGGATCTAAGGCAGTCTGTCTCATTTCACAATGTTGGGTGTCATCTCTTTCGATTTGGTTTTCGAAATGATTTTATTTTTTATTATCAACATGGTGAAACTTGTTTTGGAGAAGATTATTATAATTTGGTTATAGATCCATGATGGTTTTAAAATTTAGTACATGATGTGGCTAGTTCATATTTTTTACAAACTAAAACTCAAGATAATATTGTTTCAACTCTAGAGTTGGAACCATCCCAATTTTATGAGTTCTTTAAGTTTGCTGGGGAAGGCTTATATCTTGGTTGCAATATAAGAAAATTTGAAGCAATTGAAAATTTTATGGCTATTAAATCAGATAACAGAATATTAAATATATATTTTGATGAAATATTCTTTTAGGTTAAAGAACTATTATTTGAAGGAAATGTGATGCCTAAAAAATTCTATGAGAGAAATAGGTTTTTTCATAATTTGGGTCTTGGTCATCATAAGATAAATGAATTTTCACATGATTACATCTTATATGATGCTAAAAATGAGTCATTAATTATTTTTCTTACATTTGGACAATCAAGGTCCAATGAGGCTCAACTAAGGAAGGGTGGATTGATTCCTGTGAAACAATTGAGGTATTTCCTGATTACACTCAGATTGAAGTGTTTATTTATGTCTCAAAACACAATGTCATGGCACAAAACCAATATTTCAATAATTAAAGGATTAAACCATCCTACTAATGGTAATTAATGGAAACATATTGACCATGTACATCCATCTTTTGCTTTAGAATCTCATAATGTGCAATTTGGTCTTTATATTGATGGTTTCTGTCCATTTAGTTCTTTTGGTAGTCAATATTCTTATTAGACCATATTTATAGCTCTGTAAAACTTACCTACTTGGATGTTTATAAATGAACCATATATTTTTTTTACCTTATTAATTACAAGAGATTTGAAAATGAATCTTGATGTTTATTGTAATAAATTTATTGATGAGTTAAATTTATTATGGAGTAACAATGTCAGTACATATGATGTTGTTGTGAAGAATAATTTCCTTCCAAAAGTTACATTAATGCGGACAATTATTGAATTCCCATCATATGACACGTTATTTGGTTGGTGTAAACATTGTAAAAAATCATGTCCTTACTGTATGAGAGACATAAAAAGGGTTTATGCTCTTTAAATGGAGAAAACCTAGTTTCTTCGACTGTCATAAAATATTTCTTTCGAATGACCATCATTTTTGGAAGAAAATATATAATTTCTGAAAAGGCACAAATTAAAGATATGGACCAACAAAAATGATCTTGGGTATTGAGTTAACATCCAATGTATCTTAATTACCACTCATAAAATTTTGAGAGACTATAAACCAATAGAAAATTGATGGATTTGGGAAAAACACAGTTGGATAAAACAGATTATTTTTTGGGATCTGCCATATTGTTCTGATTTTATGGTTCATCACATGTTGGATGTCATGAATATTGAGAAGAATTGTTTTGATAATATATTTTATACAGTTTTGGATAGACTGGATAAGACCAAAGATAATATAAAGTTCTAATTAGATCCTTTTCAAATTTATAGGGGGCCAGAACCTGAACAGTTTGAAAATGATAGATCACAAAAGTTAATAAATCCAAAAGAGGCTTATAAAGTTTTCAAAGAACATAATTTATTATATTTTTAGTGGATTATAGATTTGATGATTCTAGATGTTTGTGTTTCTAATTTGGCTAGATGTGTTAGAAGTGGCCAAGTTACCAGATTAAAAAGTCATGATTTTCATGTTATAATTTAAATACTAGTACGAATTAGATTTAGAGGTCTATTGAATTTTATGATTTGGGATACACTACCTGAAATATCATATTTTTTCCAAGCCATTTGTGTAGCGAAAATATACTATGATTCACTAAGTATACTGCAGGAATATTTTATTTTAATTTTATATTAAGTAGAAAAAATCATCCTGGTGAATTTATTTGATTCAAAGAAACATTTGATAATATGATTCCTCCATGAAGAAAAATGAAGAGGTCTAGTATAGTTATGATGTGTGTACCCTTTCAGGAGATGCATACAGAAATTGATTAAAAAGTTATGCAATAAATAATTAGTTGAAGGATAAATTGCACAGATTATTTATAGGAAGAAATTTATTTTTTCTGCTCTCATTATTTGAAATTTTAATATCTATGATAATATACCCACAAGGGACATAATAAGGGAAATTTATAATATGAAATAAAAAATAAATTATCTGTTTTTAATCAGCTCAAACATAGCTTTGGTGGAGTTGATGAACGATATATTTTAGATAGCGAACATCATAGGGCTCATACATATGTTCTGCTCAACTGTGAAGAAATGATACCATTTATATTATGAGTACTCCTATCACTTATTCTATAACATTTTTTATAGTAAATTAATTTTATTTTGTTTGTAGATTGTATGATAATCATTTCATGAAAAAATTCCCACAAATTACAGTAGCTTCTCTTAAAGAATGTCGAAAAATTAATTTTTCATATTGGTTTCAAAAACTAGTAAAATATAATGTTTATGTTTTAATATATAGAATCAATTTATTACTTGTTATATTGATAATTATTTAAAAAAAAATTCTGGTATCTCAACAAGAAGATAAATTTGATAATTTATTGTGTGTATTGAGTAACCCATCATCCAAAATGGTTAAATCTTATAATTCATATATGGGGAATGGTTTTTGATTTCATACACTTGCATATGGGGAATAAAAAAATGAATAGTTGTGTTTTAATAAGAGGATCTCATCATAGAGAATGTGAAGTTTTCGTTCATAGAATGCTTAAAGAAATAATTGAATTGTGTTATATGAGACAAAATTACGTAACTATATTTAAATTTTAGTGGTTTGATAATGAGATAGGCTTACATGTTTATCTGCACCATGGAATCATTGATATTAAATATAATATCCTTCTTATAGTAAATGAACCATTTTATTGGCTCGTCAGGCACATCAAATTTATTATGAAAATTATTTTGAAACAATAAAAGATTTATGTGATTGTTGGAACATAATAAAAAAAAATCTTGGGAAAATAAGTTTTTTCAAAATGAATATGGTTCCACTGATGTATAAGGAATTGAAATTTTTCAAAAGACTACTCCAAATACATATTTTCCATGAAGAGACATGAAAATAGATGATGAAATTCTATCGTTAAGGTTCAATGGTGACATTGATTTTATTGATGTAAAAAATTAATTTGAAGTGACAAGAGATGATGAAACTGAAACTACTATGGAAATTGATGTTGCTGAGGAGGAATACAAAGATATTGACACTGTCAGATATGAATATTGGAATGAATATATATATTTACATAGTTAAATAATAGTTATAATCATATATAATATATACCTATATATAATAGCTATTTTCAACTATTTTCTAACAATAGTTATTTCATGTTTCAGATGGACTCAGATCTATTTCGTGAGTTGCAAGAGGCTGATCTACTGGATGATGAGCATGATGTTGGATCATCTGACTCGTAGACTATTGGTGGTTCAACTATGGCTCTAAAGGGCCGTGGTCTTTCAAAATTGATGATTCCTGATCGTATCCCCAAGAAACATCCACATCTTGGCTTTAATCCATGTAGGTAGAGGTATGTTTACTTATGTATTTTAATTTATTTATATAATAATTGTTCGATTATTTATTCTTTTTCTCATATCTTTTCATATTTCTTTGTTGGATATGGGAGTGCTATATTTCGAAATTATTTTTTTGGATCATGGGTTACATGGGATCAGGGACCCATTGATTTTTAATACCACATGTTTGATCATTGGATGGTAAGTAAAAAAATAATATTTATTTTTAAATTTATTTAATTAATAACAGGATATTATTAATTATTTGTAGTCTTTATGGTATCTCATCGATGAGAGAATATGAGAATCTATCTAGAAGGCATGGAAGGGCTTTACACGTGATCATTATCGTCAGTTTTTTTGCACAATTTGTGGATGAAATCAATGACGAAAGAAGGAGTCATAGAGATTGATCGGTATTGTTGTGCCCACCAACCTGATTATGTTTCATCTTAGGTTTAGGATGGATCATGTTCACACTGGAGGATTATTAATTTATGGAGTAGATCATCAGTAGGTCGAAAAAAACCAGGGGATACTAGATGTGACACATCAAGATGGTAGTCATACATTCAGTACACATAGGGGACATATGGTAAGTACCCTTTAAAAATAAATTTATATAACTTTAAATGTAAACTATTTATTTTATATTAATATAGGAAGTCAAACAACCTGATATTACAGAGTTTGACATTTATAAGAGGATGTAAAATGATCCTATCACTGGAGAGATTAGAGGTGATCGCCAGTGTCAGATTGTGGTCAGTATAATTTCTTTTTGAATTTTAATATTAACTATAAATATTATTTTAACTATTTTAATTTTAAATTTCAATCGAAGGGGTCATATGAGGCCATGATATATCATATACAGACTAAGAGTCAGACTGAGATCGAGGATCAAACTAGTGCAGCCAGATTTGATGAGGCGGCATGGATGCAGGAGACCGAGTCTGTATTCAAGAAAGGCTGAGTTATTCATGTCTGATCTTGTTTGATGCATGGGAGTTATTATGGTACCGTTGTGATGTCGGCGTTATAATCGAGATAAGGTCATATAAATTCATCATCACCTATTGTAAGGTATCAATAGAAGCTATGATCTCAGGGTAACGTTATAGAGAGTATGCGTGGGGATCATGAAGAGCTCTGTCGACAGCATCAACAATAATAGGAGGAGATGCGTCGATGACAGTAGAAGTAGCATGAGAAGATGATAAAGTACAAGCGACGTTAGACTCATGGTTTAGGGATGAAGTTCTCTATATAGTCTCCTCCAGCTCCTCCAAATGACCCTCCCCCTCAGTGACGTATTTACTTTTTATGATAAAATATTTGAATATATATTTTGTTATATTATATATTTACATTTTTATATAGTCTATTTTTTTTATTATTGTGAATATTGTGTTTTTAAATTATTTTTATTTATTTTTATTATTTTATTGCTTTATTATTTATTTATTTGTTTATTATTTTTATTATTTTTATTATTTATTTATTATTTTGTCAAAAAAAGTATTATATTATTATTATTATTATTTATATCTTTTTAAATATTGTGGTTTTAATTATTTTACAATATTTTATTATTATTATATTATTATTATTAATTATATATACATTTTTTAATATTTGTGTTATCATTATTACTATTATTATATTAATATTATATTATTATTATCATATTATTATTATTATTTTTTACTAACATTATTTTACTAATATTATTTTATTATTATTATTATATTACTATTATTATTTAATATTATTTTATTAATATTATATTGTTATTATTATTATTTAATTAAATTTTATTAGTATTAATTTTTTTTATTTTTTTATGTTTTTTGTGACATATTGATTTTCCCATCTTAATGGGAATTTTTTAAAAAACCCAGAGAAACTATTTGTGATGTGAAGTTCTCCCATTGCAAAACAACTATTTGCAACACCATATTCTATAATGGAGCATTTAGGATGGGACCTCGTCACAAATGCCCCATCGTAAAAAACTCAATTTCTAGTAGTGTATAGAGGATGCACCCCATAGAACACCATATGTTCAAGCTATACGTAGTATTTCTATTTCCAATTTCAATGCTTCAATGGATTCATTATAAAAGTTTTGATGAAATAATGATGAGTTATAATAAATGAGAATGTGGTAAATTATATTGGCCCTCAAAGATTCCCCAATTTATTAATACTTAATTGTATAATAAATCTTTTTATCTATTATATGGAAATATATATTAAATTTTATCTATCCAATTAATTTAGGCAATGAATAACCTATAAGTGTGATAACTAATTCATAACCATTGCATCATTAACCTAATACCCCTATTATGTATAGAAATAAACTCCCTATGAGGGATTTTTCTAGGAGAAACTAAAAAAGGACAAAAATACAATTACTTATTCAACAACCAATAAAGTGTAATCTAATACCATCTATACCTAAAATGAGAACTATAGATAGAAATTACAAGAAAATAATCCCCGTATGGAATGATAGATTTAGGGTGATTATGGGGAGGATGATGAATCCTTTAAGGGGGTCTATGTTCCTGTTGAGGAGGGGATCCGAGCCATGGAGAGGAATGTTAGATGGGGGGGGGGGTCTGCATCACCACTGGGGAGTGAAACTAAGTCAGGTAGAGGGGGTCAGAGGGGGGGGGGGGTCTGTGTCACCTCCCAGAAGGGTAATTTAGAGAGGGGTTTGTGGGGGTTGGGGTCACCATTGAGGATAGAGGTAGGTCAGAGGGGTGGGTGGAATGAGGGTTGCAGACAATGTGGAGGGATCGAGGTTGCCGATTGGAAGGGGAGAGGAGGGGGTAGGGGATGAGGGTAGGGGTCTGGGTCATGTAGAGGGAGTGGGGAGGGGTAGGAATTGGGGAATTTTTATAACATTTAATAGAGGATCAATTGAAACCACCACTAATTATTAAAATAAAAAATATATAGCAGTGCTTTGATTAAACCACCACCATATTATACTTTTTCAACAAGATTTATTTCGTGGTTGTTACTAAACCTATTGATAAGAAGTAATTTTTTTAGTGTTCTTTCTATGGTTCATAATCTATATCAGTTTCTCCTCAGAGGATGCATCAGCACTATGATAGATGTATGCTATATCTATCTTATGATAAGGGTCTTGATAATATCCCCAAAACTAAGATATGGGAAACACATCATGAATGAAACTCTAATGTTGTGGAAGGGCTAATCGGTACACCACTAGACCGACCCTATTCACTATATCAAACAACCCAACAAACCTAGGTGTTGGATTTCCCTATTTCCTAATATTGAATTACCTAAACCTTGGAGAAACACAAAGGAAAACATGACGACCAACCTCGAACTCCATAGGTTATCTCCAATAGCCATCATGTGATTTCTACCTACTCTACATGGTCATTAACTACTGCCTGATGAACTGAACATGCTTATATGTATCCTACACAAGACTAGGCCCAAAAATTACTGACTCTCCTATCTCCATCCAACAAAGAGGCGAATGACATGACCTTACATAATAGACCCTGTAAGGTTTCATCTGTAGGGATTCTTGGAGGATTTTATTTTATGAAAACTCCACAATTCCCATATGCTTCTCCCATAAACTACCTAAATCTAAAACACAGGCCCATAAAATATCCTTTAAAACTTGAATAGTCTTATTAGATTAACCATCATTATATTTATTATAGTTTGTACTCAAAATAACATGTGATCCTAGAGCCTTCTAAAGACCCTTCCAGAATCACGATGTAAAAAAGAATCTCTATCTAAAATGATACTCCTTAGAACATTGTGTAGACAAACTACCCCACACACATAGACACTACCCAGATCATCAACTATGAAGGTCTCCCTAATAAGAAATAAGTGGGATAACCTTTTCAGTAGATCCACAATCACCCCTAAAACATGTTTCTTTCGTGTTCTCCTAGGTAATACAGTCAAAAATTCTATAGTGACATCATCCCATTTCCACTCAGGAATGGGAAAATTATGCAAAACCCGAGGTGGCCTTGGATTCTCAACTTTCACTTACTGAGAAGTAAAACATAATTCCTCAAATCCTACCACATTTTTATTCATTCCTAACCACCAGTACTATCTATAGAGATCAAAATACATCTTTATCAAACTAAGATGTACCACCCTTCAAGAATCATGAAACTATATCATCAACTCCTTATGAAAGCTTGTAGGAACCCATACCCATCCACATAAAAAGAAGAGAATTTAAACTACTAAGAGACCATCCCGACGGTGTCTCCCCACCATATATGCTGTCTATCCAAACACATCCCTCCAAATTGGATAACTGCTCTGTATTGATCTGGTCTAAAAGCATGGGTATAATAGATGTCGATGTAATTGATGCTCATCCTTAAGAATCCTGAACATCTAAATGCATGTATGAAAAGGGTCTCATCGAAAGACTCATGAGCTACCTCAATTTTTGAATTTCAGCTCAATGCATTAGCAATGAAAATGCCATTTCCTAGTTTATAAGCCTACTAGAAGTTGAAATACTATAGATACTCAACCTACATCCTTTTCTGAATATTCAGGTCCCACTGAGAAAAGATATATTTGAGGCTCTAGTGGTTTGTGTATACAAAAATCCTCTCACCCATGATATAATCTCTGCAGCATCTCGGGGAATGTACCACTCCTATAAAATCGAAATCGCGAGTAGGTTAATTCTTCTCATGTGGTCTCAACTTTTGGGAGACATAAGAAACCACTCTATCCTGCTATATTAGAAATTCTATGATTCTAACTCTAGATGCATCATAGTATACAATATATGCTTTACCCCACACATGTAATGTGAGGATTATTGTTGAGGTTAGACTACCTTTTATCTCCTGAAAAGATCTCTCACATGCATACGAGAAAACAAACTTCACCCCTTTCTTGGTCATCCATGACATCGGTGCTGCCAAATAGGATAATTACTAGATAAAGAATCGATAATAAGAATATAAACCCAAAAATCTATGAATTTATTCTAGGGATATTCCCAAGATACCACAACTAAAACCTTCTATGGGTGCACTAACACTCCATCCTTTGAGATTACATGGATAAATAAGTTCACTTTATCAATCGATGAACTTCATTTGGTTATATTGGTGTAAATCCGATGTTATCTCAGTGTAATCAAAACAATTTTAAGATATTGGACATGATAATCTACTAAATAGGAGTATAATAATTTTTAATTGAAAAAACCCACCATAATATGGTCTTGAAAATTATGAAATATCTAATAAATAAAATCTATAAATATCTATAGTCCATTAGTAAATCCAAATGAAATAACTACAAATTTATACATGCCATACCCACTTAAGAAAGTAGTATGAGGTATGTTTGATGGTATCAACCTAAATTGATGGTATCCTAATCTCAAATTGATCTTGGATAATATCTTAGCACCTCTCATCCAATCGAAGAGATCATCGATGCACAAAAGAGGATATGGGTTCTTGACTATCACCTAGTCCGATCTTCAATAATACATAGACAAGTGCAAAGTCCCATAAAACTTTTTGGTGAAGAGAAATAGAGAAATGAAAGAGATGTAATAATAAGTGTGAATCCTTTATCTTGTAGATCTTAAAACTAAACTTTCAACTCCCAAATCACTACTTGTTCCATTATTTATGGTGATATATAAACTGACTCTACTCCTGACACTAACTTGATTATAAACTTTATCTCTTGCTCCGTCAGTAATCTATAGAACTTGTTATGAAAAAAATCATGAAAATGGTCTACCAATGGAGAAAAAAAAATCCTAGTTTATTCTAACACTATCTAGATAAAGACCAGTTATTTGAGCCATGAGACAATCCAATTGACATGGAATTGGTTTTGCACAACTAGCCTAAAGATCCCACATTTCCTGGTGAAAATAGCTTCCTTCTTTTCAATATAGAAAGTTAATTCTCATCCATTAATAGTCGATATGTTCTTGGTATAGAATGAACCAATCCATACATATAATAAAATCAAATCATGTCATTTCCAGTACAAACAGTCCCCATAAGAAAAGGTAGCCACTGATATCTAGAGAAAATGCCTTGAAACATTTTATATTCTCTGAGCACACTCCCAATGATGTATTTATTATCAAAAAACTATCTAATATTTTTGTATAAAATCCCACTCCATTTTAAAAAATATAATATAAAAAATGAAAGTGATACTCCTATATAAATCAAAACACAAGAAATGGTAGATGATACAAGAATCGTACCTCTAATAGAAGATAGTCCTATATCCAAACTAGTTGGAGTAGTCTGCATAACATGTATCCGACTAGCCCCTCTTCCCTAGGCACCAACATGACTCCCATGAGATATTCGCTCTGTCTGGTGCTGTCATTTCTATACTAGGGTACCACATCCCCTACCTCAACAAAAACGCCCCATGGAACTCTAACTACCTATCTGTTAAGGAGTAGTTGTGTCCTTTCTAAACTATGCTACCTGTCCTGATCCCCTAACACTACTCTGATGGTGTATTACCCTACAAAACCTTCGTAGGTGGTCTAATATTTCTGAAGAACAACACTCCAAATCGGGCTATAGAAACTGATGCCACTTTTGTCCCATCTTTCAACCAGATTGTACTGCAATTGAACTTGATCTCGAGATGGATAACAACTTCCATGAAATATTTTTTCACTATTTACTTGGAAGAAATTTTCATAGTGACACTTATTTCCACTAGAAGAAGAGTTACTAGTTCTCCCTACTGAGACATCTTAGCCACTTCCTAGGGAATCTCTTAGTTTACCCTCCACGATGATTTCCTGATTCATCACATCTTCCAAACATCTTAGAAAAAACATGGTCACATATGACCTGATCTCATAGTAAATACCATCTAGAAAAAATATTTTCCTAGATATCTCATTAGCTAAGAATTGTGACACAATGTTATTCAGGTCGGTGAAATATTTAGTGTAGTCCAACATTAACATCCCTTCCTATGTCAGGTGCCTAAACACATGAGATTTCTTATCCCTCAACGTCTTAGGATAGAAATGGATTAGGAATTTAATCTCTAATTTATTCCAAGATAAATCATCTTACTACCCAACCTACTCTAGAATGTCCCACTATTGCTTGGATGGTCCATGAAGCATATATAATATAAGATTCACCCTCTTATATGCGGTCATCACAATGTGTTTAAATATCATCTGGATTTACTCGATCCAAAACTCAATTTTGCTGGGGCCTCTCTCTATAGTGAACATAAGAGGATGTTGTAGTTGGAAATCTCTCATCAACTCATAAATTGAAGGCACAATGTGAATAGTCTTTTTTTTCTTGGGATTGTATGGCCTTTAGAGAGCTATTGGGAATCTGAGCATCCATCTGATCCCATGAAGCTATTAGAAGCTATGGTTTATCTATGTTAGGAGTGTGCTGATTTCTAATCTCCTATTTCTCAACTTGTAGATGATAAGGAATAATTTTCTCTATAATAAAAACACATTCCTTATAACAGTAGATATAACAACAAGGTCAACCTCAACGGGTGACAAAAATAGAGAAACACTAATCCTAGTCTCTCTAAACATGGATTATAAATTTTTTTATCATGAATTGATAGTTAATTTCATTCCATTTAGAATATATATTAACTATCTCATACCAAAATTCAAATTGGAAAGTATACATCACATTCATTAAATATGTCCTTATCGTTAACAATGCATGTTAATATATATTTCTAGGTGTCTATTGTGATACATGAATACTGATCTTATTCAATATTAGGACATGAATAGAAATATCAAGAACTAATAAAATCGTGAAATAATAACCTCACAAATCATGTGAATCACCCATGGTGAAATAACATCAACTGTAAAAAGAGAACAATATAGACAAAAATCCTTCCTTGGGAACTTAGATTTCCCCATGTAAATGGGTTAGCTACTCCCATCCACAAGCTCATTACAAAGTCCCAACACATCCTAGTCACCTTTCTACCCTTCCAAATAAGCAAAGATATATAAAAGAAACCCAGTGGCCTCTGATACCACTTTGTAGCATCCTTTAATCTGACTCTCTCTCATGCGAATGAAACTGGTTTTTTACAAGACCTCATGAATGGATCCCTATATTCCATAGGATTCCAACTAAAAGTGGGGATGTGATAAGGATTATGGTGAGACAATACCCCATGTTTATAGAGTCACAAAATAGAAGAAATAATTAATATAAATAAATATCATAGTATAATAAATAATTGAAACAATAGAATACAACAAAAAAATCAAAAAAATAAAAGAAAACGGAATAATCCAATAAATAATAAAGGAATAATATAATATCATGTTGAAATGTAACTGACTATATTGAAATATTTAATAAAAAAAGGCTAACAATCCCAAATAAAGACTAAAAAGTCCCCGGTCCTGAGCCCCATGTCGGTCCCATCTCCAAAATCTTTCCCATCCAGTAATCAAAAATTTACAACAAGGTACCTTTCCATTCACTAGTATAAAATGTATTTATCACATTGACGTTTTCACATTTTTTATAAATAACTCACATGAAAAATCCATGTTTATTTATTTAACACATTAGTTATTATATAACTAACATGAATAAGCTGTATATGTCATTGTATCAAATTGGTTATATAATAACCTACATGGTAAAGCAGTGAAAAATAAATTTTTCACATCGCTTATCAAATAACTAATGTCAAAAGGCTAATTTTTAATGTTTATTATTATATAACTGATGTTATATAACATTTAAAATTGAATGAATCATCCATTATAATCATTTTGAGGATATTTATTCTCACAAACACAGACTTGTTTCTCTCAAATGGAATCCCTAACCCTCTTTTCTTTGTTCCTGTGGAATCCAATATTGGATTTCTATCTTCATACACCCTTAGTTTTCCTTGGATAATTATTGTACATTCGACCTGATCATCTCTCAAGTAAGCCTCACACATTGAACCTCTATTCCAGTCAATCAATGGAGTGGAATCCCTAAATATCTATTTTTTTCAATTATGAGGGCTCAAATTTCAAATCTCCATCTTCATTAAACTTTAGTTTTTTTGGACTCATCATTTCACATTCAAATATAAATATTTTAATCACAAAACTTGTATTACCTTATTCATTTACCTTATGTCTACATTGATTTAAGTATAAAGCTATGTGGAATGCATTATATCTTAATGTTCTATATTAGATCACAAATTTCCTAAGTAGATCTTAATGTTTTGGTTTTTATACACTATGGAAATGTGTTTTCACTAAATTGTTTCAAAGGTTTTTATACTACATCACATCATAAATTTCTGCATTGAATCTATAAATGTTTTTTTATTTGGATGATGTTTGTGAATCATTAATCATTTATGCATACACTACAAAGTATATGGATAAATTTAAATTAGTATTATTCATTTATTAATGACTTGGTAATATTAAAATGTAATATATACATACATTGTAATTCTCATTAATTTCAATATAAAATATTATATATGTAGTGTATATCTATATAAATACTTTTCTGGTGAATTGAGAATATTATTATCTTAAAAAATAATATATTAAATTTTTAGTTTGCATATTATGAGTTACTATCGATATAATGTTGACATTATTTTCGAATACCCAATAGTAATTGTTAATTGGTTCCTTTACATATATTTATTATATTACGATAGATTGGTAATTAATGGAGAATGAAAGATTTACCTAAATCAAGTTTTCCAAAATTAACATCATGTAACATAATTAGATATGTAATGGGTTAGTGAAATATCTAGATACTTATGTGGAATACATGAATTATTGGAACCACTTACACAACTAGTCATGAATTAGTATTCCTTTTATGAATGAGATCAGATTATGATTGAAATCCTAGTTGATATTTGGGTTAATACTTAAACCTTTAGATTCTTATCTAAATAATTTTGTGAAGTATATGCTAATTTTTGGAATACTTTGTAAGGTTCATGGTTGTCATAGTCCATGAAATGTGAAAAATTGGCTTCCCCATAATCTATATAATATTGAAAAATTAATTAAAATCTATAAATGAATTCACATATGCTATGGGAACAATCAAACCACATATTCTAAAGATGAACACAAATAATTGGTTCAAAAAAAAATTGCACTATCACTAAGGATTCAAACCGACTGCCACTACACACATTATACCAAAGCACCAAAAGTTTGAGGGTTGATAGAAGACAATAGTCCACGATTCATTATAATCATTTAAATAAAACTGAGTACGCATCCCTATTTAATATTGAAACAATTGAACACCTCATTTAGCATTAACAAAATAAAAATAATAACATACTCAACCATGTGACATGAAAAAATATACCTTTCTTCGAACTACTTGATGAAGTCACTATTTGTTGACTGGAAAAATGAAATTCTACTCATGTAATGGAAAAAATGGGGAAGTGGTTCCCTTATAAAAGCTATCTAAGTGTATTTGGGTCAATAATATAAAATTTCATGTTTCATCCAATTTCATTAAAAAGAAAATAAAAAATGAGAGAATGGTATAATTGTATTTTCTTTTGTAAATTACTTCCAAGAATTTATTTTTATGATTTACCAATATTATTTAAACTTATACTCCATGATTGTTTTATAATAATTCCAATTAACATTCAATTTCATCTTTAATGTTATTAACTTTTTAAACATTATATTCACTTTTATTAGAAATCATAGAAACATTTTACTATTGAATTATACCACAAGTGTGTCTTCTTGATTATAATTTATATAATATATTATTTCCCCCTCTTGCTCACCTTTATCACCACTATATTATTTTATCAATATATTTATTTTTTGAGTTATTTATTGATAATAATGAGTCAAATTTGGATTAAATCACATTGAATAAGTGATGAATATGAGGAATGTGTTGATTATATTTTTCATTTTTCTAAATGAAATGTTACAAATAATGATTTATTTTTCTATATTTCCTGAAATATTTAAATATGATGAAGTTGAAATGAAAATATATCAAAGATCATTTAATTTTTCTTGGTTTTAATTCAAGTTATAGGACTTAGATTTAGAATGGTGAAACTGGGTAGAGTTTTGGATCTATTGATGATGATTCTTTTCTTGATGATAAATCTAATCAAAATTAAGAAATGTTTTTTGATATTGAAGTAGATACAATTTAGAAAGAATTGATAATTGAGAATCTATATGGTGATGCTAAAAAACCATTATATCTGTGTTGGATGGAATTTAGGGTTTTATCAATGGTGTTAAGATTTATTAACTTGAAGTTGAAACATCAATAGAGTAAAAATATTTTTATAGTGTTTTTATAATTTTTTAAAGGAATTATTCCTAAAGACAACGATCTTCCATATTAACATTATAAAGATAATAAAATACAATACACTATGGTATTAGGGTAAAAATAAATTCATGCCTACCTGAATTATTGTGGGATATATAGGAAGAAATAAAAATTTATATCAGGGTGTCCTAAATGTGGGACGTCGTGGTACATGTTGAAAGAAAAATCACAGGCTAATTTAGCAGTTATAGATACACCATCCCGAGAATTTTGGTATCTTCAAATAATTACTTGTTTGAAATTTATATTTTAAAATTCACATGATAAAAAAAGATTAATATGGAATGAATATGAGTATATATGTGATGGAAAATTTCAGCATCAATGTGATTTTCCATAGTTTAAGAAAATTGGTTAGTAGTTTCCTACATTCAGAAATGAAGCTAGAAATATCATACATAGACTGTTCATGGATGGAATGAATCCATATCGAGCCCTTAGTAGAACACATAGTTCATGGCCAGTTTTATTGGTAATTTACAACTTATCTATTGAATTTTGTATGTAATAAAAAATATTTCATGTTTAGTTTAATAATGTATGGATTGAAATAGCCTGGAAATGATATTGATATTTTGTTGTCACCTTTAATTGATGTTTTGAAAATTTTATAAGAGGATGGTCTTAGGGCGTATGATTATTATAAAATGGAATATTTTCAATCTCATGAAATGATTATTTTCACTATAAATTAATTCCAATAATATTGATATTTCTCTATATACAATGTTAAGGAGCATAGATCTTGTCCAATTTATAAAAAACAGACTTCATATTATCAACTTCATTATGGGAAAAATAAAGTATACATGGGTCATTGAAAGTTTTTGTTTAAGGATCACTCTTATTTAATATTAAAAAAGGAATTAAATAGATCAAAATAATTTTATATTGCTTCAGAACCATTATCCACTGAAAAATATTTTGAAAGGGTGAAAAACAATGATGTCACATTTGTAAAGACACATAAATCAGGTAATGACAGAATTATTTGGAAGACATGATCAATTATTTTGAGCTACCATATTAGGGATATCGTATGGTAAAATATAAAATTAATTTTACAATTTGGAGAAGAATATATGTGATATATTTATTGGATCATTGTTAAATATTGAAGGAAATGCTAAATATGGGTTGAACACATTATTGTAACGACCCAAAATTTTGAATAAATCTTTTTTCCTAATTTTTTTTGTTATTTTATTTTTATACTCAACAAAACTGTTTCATTTGATTACATGATTATAATTAAAATGAGACCGTTGGGTTTTTAATGTTATATGATCGTTGGTCAATATGACCGCTGGACTCTAAATGTTTCGATTACTATCTCTAAATACGAGTGATCTTGGTTAATTAACTTAGAAAGAAGATTTGATGGCCTCATCCAGTAGTCTCGGGCCAATCGAAGCCCATCTAATGGAACTTGGGAAAGAGGTATCACCACTGGGCTTTGCTCTGGACCAAACCCAAGCCAAACTTCATCGTGTAAAGCTAGAACGGAATCACCTTCGTGAGAAGTTCAAACTGAAAGAAATTACTGCTCGTGTGATGTTGGCCGAGAAACCCCAAGATTCTATCACCCTAGCATACCTAACTCTTAGTTCCTATGCTGGTGTGATAAGGGGCTATGTAAGGAGACCATAACTGCCTTGTGTAATCCTTTGTTTTAAATAAAATTTTTTATTTCTTCTTATGATGAAGTTTATGAATTTTCAAATGTCCGGATAAATACAGTATGCATATTTTTGGTGAATCTTAAAGAAATGATATTTTAAAAAAATGTTTATGTAAACCTTAAATAATTAAAAATGTGTAATGATTTTCAAAAAATGGTCTTCTACAATTATGTTCAGTACGAAATTTTGAGTCTAATAAGATCAACTTAATTTTTGATGAATAATAAATTATGAATATTGATTTTATGCTTAGGATTAGTAATGTGACCAAATGGATTAGTAATCTCACTTAAAGAAAGTATTAATATAATCTAGGCACCTTTATTAAGTAATGTGATTCAATAAAATGGTTAAATAATGGTTTCATAAATTATTAGTCAAGTATTTTTTTTTTCGGGTGAATTGTGTTTTTTAATTAAAAAATTAAATTAAAAATATTTAGAAAATTATTTTTATAAAATGGACTTTATTTTTGAACTCAAAGCATCGATAATATGTTAAGGTAAATTTTGGGGAATTTTCTGAAAAAAATGAATTTTCGGTGAATAGTGTATTTATTTAAAAATTAAATTAACAATATTTAGAAAATTATTTTCATAAAATGAAGTTCATTTTTGAAATCAGAGCATTTATATTTGGTTAAGGTGAAATTTTGGGATTTTTCTGAGAAAGTTGAATTTTCAGTGAATAGTAAAAATACAGTTTTAGGGTTTCGGTATGTTTAATGACATCATAACTGTGTCATGATGATTTCATGAGATATTTTAAGTGTTGGCTGACCAAAGGTGATGAATTATTGTATGGGGGGACCCATGTGGCCAATACCATGGGCAAATACCATGGGCAAGCCCATGGTTTTTCCAAAATCACCAATGAGGTGTCCCTTGGCCATTAATGCCTTGTCCCCTAACTTTCCCTATAAATACCAAGACATACTCTCATCCATTTGACTCCCAACTCTCCCCCAACGAAGCTCTGGTCTCAATACCTCCCATGGAGTCCTCCCAAGGTACCCCCAAGCCCTCAAGGTCCCAACCTTTGAGTTTTAAGTGTTACGTTGAAGGTAAGAGATCCTACCTCTCTCTTCCTTTTCAAGTAATCTCTTTTATGTCATTTCCTTTATGCTCCATGTTCTTATGTTGGAGGATGTTCTTTTATATTCCTATTAATTCCCTTTTCATGTTCATATGATGAGTGATCCCCTCTTACTCTCATCATTTAGTTTTATGAATGTTTAACTGGCGCCGTTAGGCTGCCGAAATTTTTGTAACGGATTCTTTCACCCTTCTCATTTTCAAGTTCTATTTTCTTGTCAATTCATTCAAGTTCCTTTTTATGTTGGGATATGATCTCTATATCTATAATACTGATCTTTTATGTTCATATGAGGAGAGACCCTATTTGATCTCTTCAATTGATTTTTTTGAAGTTTAAGTGACGCCGTTATGCTGCCAAATTTTCAAGGGATTCATTCACCTTTCTCATTTTTCAAAGTTCTACTTTCATGTCAAGTCTTTAAATTTATTTTTTATTATGTTGGGGTATGATCTCTATATCTATCTTACTGAAATTTTATGTTCATATGATGAGAGAACCTATTTTATCTCTTCAATTCATTATTTTGAAGTTTTAAGTGGCGCCGTTAGGCTGCTGAATTTTTAAGGGATTCGTTCACCTTTCTCATTTTTCAAAGTTCTACTTTCATGTCAAGTATTTCAAGTTCCTTTTTATTTTTTTGGGTTATGATCTCTAAATATATCATACTGATATTTTACTTTCATATGATGAGAGACCCTATTTTATCTCTTCAATTCAGTATTTTGAAGTTTTAAGTGGTGCCGTTAGGCTGCCAAATTTTTAAGGGATTCGTTCAGCTTTCTCATTTTTCAAAGTTCTTCTTTCATGTAAAGTCTTTAAAGTTCATTTTTATTATGTTGGGGTATGATCTATATATCTATCACACTGAAATTTTATGTTCATATGATGAGAGACCCTATTTGATCTCTTCAATTCAGTATTTTGAAGTTTTAAGTGGTGCCGTTAGGCTGCCGAATTTTTAAGGGATTCGTTCATCTTTCTCAATTTTCAAAGTTCTACTTTCATGTTAAGTATTTCAAGTTCCTTTTTATTTTGTTAGGGTATGATATCTAAATCTATCATACCAATATTTTATGTTCATATGATGAGAGACCCTATTTTATCTCTTCAATTCAGTATTTTGAAGTTTTAAGTGGTGCCGTTAGGCTGCCGATTTTTTAAGAGATTCGTTCACCTTTCTCATTTTTCAAAGTTCTACTTTCATGTAAAGTCTTTCAAGTTCCTTTTTATTATGTTGGGGTATTATCTCTATATCTATCATACTGATCTTTTATGTTCATATGTTTAGAGACCCTTTTTGATCTCATCAATTCATTTTTTGAAATTTAAGTGACGCCGTTAGGCTGCCGAATTTTTATAAGAGAAATCTTATTTTTGTATTCCATTCATGTTCTTCATTTAATATGGTATATCTTTCAAATTTCATTACCATGCTCATATATCATTCATATTCTATCCCTCTACTGTTTTATCAGTCATTTATGATTGTTTGACCCATGTCCCCTCTCTTTTCAATGTTTTCTAAAACCCCAAAACATAGCCGTTATGCTGTAGAATTTCCGTCTCAAAATGTCTCTCTCTTATTCTCAAATTCATTTATTTTATTTAGTGAATAATCAAAGCTCTTTATTCTAAAGGGGTATTCACATATATAAAAAAATGTTCTATTTTAAATTCTGGGATTTACATACATGAGACCCGCTTTCCCATTCTGTGGGTTTAAAGTGACATAAAGATCATGACTTTAAGCAGTTTTTAAAACATTATGATTATGAAATGAAACCCATTTATTTAATGCTATATGGGTTGTTTATGAAATGATTGATGATGATATATGTGGCTCACATGATGATAAAGACAAATTTAAGGGTGCGTCCTAATAGCACTCCAATGCATTGGGTAAAGACTTAATCTCTAGAGATGACCATTTAGACTGATACCTTGGTGAATAACCTTGGTAATTTTTATTGACCCCTTGGAGATGGACCTTGGTGAAATAGAAATGATTGTCTTTGTTAAATTTTGTAGCCACATCTTCAAGTTATGAAAAATGTTATTTTTATTATGATATGCCTCATGATTTTTTTTCTCATGCCTTAAAGTTATTTTTCATGACCTTATTGAAGTATCTCAAGTTCACATGTAAAATGTTTCTCTTATTTCCCTTACTGGGCCTTCTGCTCACCCTTTATTTTGATGTATGTCCCTAGGTTATGATATGCAGTAATGAACCTAGGATGAACTTAAGGAGAAGCCTTTCAAGTGTTTAAGAAGAATTTTTTATGTTGTTTTCATGTATTATATTCCTGGTTTCCAAGACACTAAACCTTAAAGATCCTCAGTTTTGTGTAATGTAATGAAAGTTTATGTGGCAAAAAGGAGGGATGCTATAGTTGGTATCAAAGTATGGTTTAGTTATTTTTGGAAATTAGGATATGAAAACTTTAGGAAGAACCCTATAGAAAAGTTTAAAAAAAGGAAATCTTCCTGGTATTTTGGGGAGTATTGAGTAAGGGGTTGCCAAGAAAATACATCCCTGTCTGGATACGAGCAGGTAGAGGTGGCTCTGGCATAGATTTACATAGGGGTAAAACCTGAAAACATCGCTTTGAGCTAGACTCGAATGGGAACTGGTACACAACAACGGGCCTTGCTTCACTCTTGGTTACGACACTCCCGGGGGATATGCTTTGGTAAATTCATAAGCTTAGTATGAACCATTATTAAAGGAACAAAGATAAAATAAAATAAAGATTCACATAAGAATATATGATCATGGATAACCTAGATTAGTACCTAGGGGATCACAAGTTAGGGTATAATTTTCTTCTAAAAGTTATCCTTATATGCTTTAAGTTTATTTTCCTGATTATTGGCTAACTATTTAAGCCCCTAATTGTACTTTCTTTTCTTAGTTAATTGCAGGAAATGGAAGAACATGTACCAACAACCAATGTGATAGGAAATGTGACGATTTCTGTATTAATATGACAGAGATGATTAGGGGATTAAAAGATGATTATTATTTTGGAAGATGTTCACTATTTTGGGAACCCTATTTGATCGAGGTAAATATATTACTACGGTATTTTCTTTGAGGAGTAAAGGTTGACTTATATTTTGAAGAATCGATGAATTTAAGGTGGACTTATAGTAATTTAGGTTACTTATGGAAATTATTAACCAATATTGTGGAAAATATGTTTAGGTTAGCTACTTTTTTTATTAGATGTTAGGAGTGGTTGATGTTGTTTGGAGATGAACGATGAAGTTTATTTTGGAAGACTATGTTATCAAATCCTTCTTGTATTTGTGTTTCAATTTTAGTTTGGTTTATTTTGAGTATTTTTAAGGATAGTTATTTATGGAATGGTCTATGATGAACTTTGGGTAGTACCATGGAATTTTGAAGATTCAAAGAAGTTTCCCTTCCTATGGGATTATTTCTTTTTGAAGAGTTATTTTATCTTAACCTTTATATTTTTGGGATAATGTTTAAAGATATATAAAATTGATAGTTATTCTTTTTTGGATTACGTGACTCTCAAAAAGATGATTCTTGTGCTTTGATGAGACCAAGTAGTTTTGAATGCTCATCATTTAGAGAAAAGATTAGTTTCGGTAGAAACTTATTAAAGGAAGAAACTCTACTTGAAGGTAGGTATATTTACCTATGTTTTATTCTATGTAGTAAATTAATTCCTCAAAACTATGAAAAGGAACGTAAAACAAAAACGTTGTCTGTTAACATTTCTTACTGGGAAATCAAACACCATTTAACCCATCATAAGTTTGTTATTTTCTTGTTGTTAACATTCTCCTAATCATGTTTTCTATCACTCTCCCTCAGAACGTAACCCTTTGTTTTCTCCTCCAAGTCCATGTTTTCATATATGGAATCCTAGTATGGGTTAACTCGGGTGACCTTTGTACTTCCCTTTCTTTCTTTTAAAGTAATAGTTTTACTGAATCCTTTTCCGATGTGGGACTTGCAATGAAATTTCAAAACCCAATTTTAAAAATTTCTAGGACACAATTTCTTAAGGGGGGAAGATTGTAACGACCCGAAATTTTGAATAAATCTTATTTCCTAATTTTTTGTGTTATTTTTTTTTATACTCAACAAAACTGTTTCATTTGATAACATGAGTATAATTAAAATGAGACCATTGGGTTTTGACTGTTATATGATCGTTGGTCAATATGAACGCTGGAAACTAAAAGTTTCAATTACTATCTCTAAATACAAGTGGTCTTGGTTAATTAATTTAGAAAGAAGATTTGATGGCCTCATCCAGTAGTCTCGGGCCAATCGAAGCCCATATAACGGAACTTGGGAAAGAGGTAGCACCACTAGGCTTTTCTCTGGACCAAACCCAAGCCGAAATTCATCGTGTAAAGCTAGAACAGAATCGCCTTCAAGATAATTTCAAACTGATAGAAATTACTACTCGTGCGATGTTGGCCGAGCCACCTCAAGATTCTATCACCCTAGAACACCTAACTCTTAGGTCCTATGCTAGTGTGATAAGGGTCTATGTAAGGAGACCGTAACTGCCTTGTGTAATCCATTATTTTAAATAAAAAATTTGATTTCTTCTTATGATGAAGTTTATGAATTTTCAAATGTCCGGATAAATATAGTATGCATATTTTTGGTGAATCTTAGAGAAAGGATATTTTAAAAAAATGTTTATGTAAACCTTAAATAATTAAAAATGTGTAATGATTTTCAAAAAATGGTCTTCTACAATTATGTTCAGTACAAAATTTAGAGTCTAATAAGATCAACTTAATTTTTGATGGATAGTAAATTATGAATAATGATTTTATGCTTAGGATTAGTAATGTGACCAAATGGATTAGTAATCTCACTTAAAGAAAGTATTAATATAATCCAGGCACCTTGATTAAGTAAAGTGATTCAATAAAATGGTTAAATAACGGTTTCATAAATTATTAGTCAAGTATTATTTTTTTTCCGATGAATAGTGTTTTTTAATTAAAAAATTAAATTAAAAATATATATAAAATTATTTTTATAAAATGGACTTTATTTTTGAACTTAGAGCATCAATATTATGTTAAAGTAATTTTTGGAGAATTTTCTGAAAAAAATGAATTTTTGGTGAATAGTGTATTTATTTAAAAATTAAATTAAAAATATTTAGAAAAATATTTTTATAAAATGGAGTTTATTTTTGAAATCAGAGAATTGATATTTGGTTAAGGTGAAATTTTGGGATTTTTCTGAGAAAGTTGAATTTTCAGTGAATAGTAAAAATACAGTTTTAGGGTTTCAGTATGTTTAATGACATCATAACTGTGTAATGATGATTTCATGAGATATTTTAAGTTTTGGCCGACCAAAGGTGATGAATTATTGTATGGGGGGACCCATGTGGCCAATACCATGGGCAAATACCATGGGCAAGCCCATGGTTTTTCCAAAATCACCAATGAGGTGTCCCTTGGCCATTAATGCCTTGTTTCCCTCACTTTCCCTATAAATACCAAACCATCCTCTCATCCATTTGACTCTCAACTCTCCCACAACTAAGCCCTGATCTCAATACCTCCCATGGATTCCTCCCAAGTTGCCCCCAATCCCTCAAGGTCCCACCCTTCGAGTTTTAAGAGTTACGTTTAAGGTAAGGGATCCAACCTCTCTCTTCCTTTTCAAGTAATCTCTTTTATGTCATTTACTTTATGCTCCATGTTATTATGTTGGATGATATTATTTTATATTCCTCTTGATTCCATTTTCATGTTCATATTATGAGTTATCCCCTCTTACTCTCATCATTTCGTTTTATGAATGTTTAAGTGAGCCGTTAGGCTGCCGAAATTTTTGTAATGGATTCTTTCACCCTTCTCATTTTCAAGTTCTATTTTCTTGTCAAGTCTTCCAAGTTACTTTTTATGTTGGGGTATGATCTCTATATCTATCATACTGATATTTTATATTCATATGACAAGAGATCCTTTTTGATCTTTTCAATTGATTTTTTGAAGTTTAAGTGACGTCGTTAGGCTGCCGAATATTTAAGGGATTCGTTCACCTTTCTCATTTTTTAAATTTCTACTTTCATGTCAAGTATTTAAAGTTCCTTTTTATTATGTTGGGGTATGATATATATATCTATAATACTGAAATTTTATGTTCATATGATGAGAGACCCTATTTTATCTCTTCAATTCAGTATTTTGAAGTTTTAAGTGGCGCCGTGAGGCTGCCGAATTTTTAAGGGATTCGTTCCCCTTTCTCATTTTTCAAAGTTCTAATTTCATGTCAAGTATTTCAAGTTCCTTTTTATTTTTTTGGGGTATGATATATAAATCTATCATACTGATGTTTTATTTTCATATGATGAGAGACCCTATTTTATCTCTTTAATTTAGTATTTTGAAGTTCTAAGTGGCGCCGTTAGGCTGCTGAATTTTTAAGGGATTCGTTCACCTTTCTCTTTTTTCAAAGTTCTACTTTCATGTCAATTATTTCAAGATTCTTTTAATTATGTTGGGGTATGATCTATATATCTATCATACTGAACTTTTATGTTCATATGATGAGAGACCCTATTTGATCTCTTCAATTCAGTATTTTGAAGTTTTAATTGGCGCCGTTCGGCTGCCAAATTTTTAAGGGATTCATTCACCTTTCTCAATTTTCAAAGTTCTACTTTCATGTTAAGTATTTCAAGTTAATTTTTATTTTGTTGAGGTATTATATCTAAATATATCATACTTATCTTTTATGTTCATATGATGAGATACCCTATTTGATCTCTTCAATTTAGTATTTTGAAGTTTTAAGTGGTGCCGTTAGGCTGGTGAATTTTTAAGGGATTCGTTCACCTTTCTCATTTTTCAAAGTTCTACTTTCATGTAAAGTCTTTCAAGTTGCTTTTTATTATGTTGGGGTATGATCTCTATATCTATCATACTGATCTTTTATGTTCATATGATGAGATACCCTTTTTGATCTCGTCAATTCATTTTTTGAAATTTAAGTGACGCCGTTAGGCTGCCGAATTTTCATAAGAGAAATCTTATTTTTGTCTTCCTTTCATGTTCTTTATTTCATATGGTATATATTTAAAATTTCATTACCATGTTCATATATCCTTCATATTCTGTCCCTCTGCTGTTTTATGGGTCATTTATGATTGTTTGACCCATTTCCCCTCTCTTTTCAATGTTTTCTAAAACCCCAAAACATAGCCGTTATGCTGTAGAATTTCCGTCTCAAAATGTCTCTCTCTTATTCTCAAATTCATTTATTTTATTTAGTGAATACTCAAATCTCTTTATTCTAAAGGGGTATTCACATATATAACAAAATTTTCTATTTTAAATTCTGGGATTTACATACATGAGAGCGTCTTTCCCTTTCCATGGTTTTAAAGTGACATAAAGATCATGTCTTTAAAGCACTTTTTAAAACATAATGATTATGAAATGAAACCCATTTCTTTTATGATATATGGGTTATTTATGAAATGATTGATGATGATATATTTGGATCACATGATGATAAAGACAAATTTAAGGGTGCGCCCTGATAGCGCTCCAATGCATTGGGTAAAGACTTAATCTCTAGAGATGACCATTTAGATTGATACCTTGGTGAATAACCTTGGTAATTTTTATTGACACCTTGGGGATGGACCTTGGTGAAACGGAAATGAATGTCTTTGTTAAATGTTGTAGCCACAACTTTAAGTTATGAAAAACTTTATTTTTATTATGATATGCCTCATGATTTCTTTCTCATGCCTTAAAGTTCATTTTCATGACGTTATTGATGTATCTAAAGTTCACATGTAAAATGTTTCTCTTGTTTCACTTACTGGGCCTTATGCTCACCCTTTCTTTTGATGTATGTCCCCAAGTTATGAGATGCAGTAATGAACCTTGGATGAACTTAAGGAGAAGCCTTTCAAGTGTTTAAGAAGAATTTTTTTATGTTTTTTTCATGTATTATGTTCCTGGTTTCCAAGACACTAAACCTTAAAGATCCTCAGTTTTATGTAATGTAATGAAAGTTTATGTGACAAAAAGGTGGGATGCTATATTATTGTACTTACTATCAATGGGAATATGTTTGGAGTTAGAAACAACTTCTGATGGATTTTTAAAATTACTTCCCTTGGATTTTCATACATTATCCAAGAGGGAGAATATTATATTTTGTTAGTTTCTTCATGATATCAAAGTACCATAGTTTTATTCTGAAAATGTAAATTTTTTTTTGTATTTAAGGGATTTGAAGTTGACTGGTATGAAATATCATGATTGTCACACCATGATGAAACAACTCCAACCAGTTTCACTATGTAGAATATTTTCTATCCATTTCTAAATAACTATCATGAAGGTGTGTTACTTTTATAATTCAATTTTTAATAAGGTGATTGATGTGAATGCTTTGAACAATTTTTAGAATCAAGTGGTTTCTGTACTTTTTCAATTGGTAATGTATTTTCCTCCATATTTTTTTATATCATGGTGCATTTAATGGATCATTCGGTGTAAGAATGATATATTTTTGGACTTATATATCTATGTTGGATATATCCTTTTGAAAGGTATATGAAGATATTGAAGGGGTATGTTAAGAATCTATATCGACCTGAAGCCTCCATTGTTGAGAAGTATATTTATAAAGAGGTTATAGATTTTTGTACAAGATACTTATCTATATTGGAGTAGATTTGGTTTCCTATATATCACCATGAACATGTTAATTATGGGGAAAAGGGGATATGTGATATTATTTTTTCAAAACAATATAGTCCAAAGAAGAAATATATGTGGATTTTGAATAAGAATTTCAAATTTTTTTTCCATGGTTTAAAGAGACTATACGTGGTAGATCAGATGAATCAGAAACATTGATATGGTTAGTGGGTGGTCAATGTTTAAATTTGATAACAAGGTCTGGGTATGACATTAATGGATATAAATTTCATAAGAAAGATGAGGAAAACTAAAGTGATGTTTGGAATAGTATTTTATTAGTGTTAGTAGAAGAAAAATATTTTTAGAGTTAGAAAGACAAAAACCCAATCTCTATATCAAGTGAATATTATGGAGTCATTTAAGAAATATAGGAGGTTTATTACAATAAATTTCATGTTCCAATGTTTAACTAAATGTTTTTTATTTGTAACAATAGTGTTAGACATGATGAATTTATAATTACACTAGTTAATCTGAATATATTTTAGTAAAAAATTAATCCTTTTATAATTCTAACACATGAAAAACAAATTTTATATGTTATTGATCAATCTGATATTTAGTAGTCATTTGTTTTACAAGGAAATATCATTTTGTTGGTGATGATAAACTTGATGAAGAAGATGACTTATGTGAGATCCCTCTTCCATGGAAATATTAATAGATAATATTGATGAGCATGTTATAGAAATTTTTTGAACTATATAGAACAATCGTGCTGAAAGAATTTATGAAAGTAATCCTTTAGTACATTCCTAATATTAATAGAAACACTTATTTATTTGTCATTTACTTTTAAAAATTTCATAAAATGTTAGATATTTTAATTTTATTTTTTATTAAAACATGTATTATAACTAATATATTGAATTGTTTGTTTACATTAGTTTTGTTTTGTTTATCTTACCATGTTTACCCTTATATAAATAATCTATTAATTGATTTGGTGGAAGAAATTATTTTAAATCTAATATGCTTAATAAAAAAATATTGTATAAGAGTATATTAAAAAAATATTCTTTTTGGTGTAAAAATTATTTATTTGGTAGGAGCATTTTTAATATTCACACACCATTTTTTGATTTTTTTTCAATCACTTATATGTCATTTCATATTTAATTAATTGTGTGAGAATTTTATTTAACTATAAAAAATATGAATAAAAATGTTTTAATTTTAATTTAGTTAACTTTTTTTGGGATAATTTTTCATTTCTTATTTACATTAGTATATAATAGTATAATTTATATATATGTGTACTAATGGTTTGTTGCATTTATTTTTAGGATAATGACAGATCAATCGAATGATTGAACACCAAACTATGTAGATGATCATATTCATACCTATAGGGAGGACCTCACACATGCTCCCATTGATGAGTCTCATCCTTATTTATAAGAGACATCTATTTCTATAGGGATAAAGTTGATTTCGAGGGTTGGTAAACTTGGTAGCACACATTTACCAAAATTATTAGTTTCCCATAGCTAGGACCAGAGGATACTGGTAGGCATTGATGACAATTATATTCCAAGTGGTCAAAATTAAAAATAAATCACGACTTTTATAGAAGTGCAGGATAAAATAAAAGTTAGTGTTTTTATTGATGATTGATGATGTGTTGAAAAATTCACAATATCTCACTTGTAGAATACAATTTTTCTAAGCTCATTTGATATTATTTTACTGATCTTGAAATATTTATAATAATATATGTTTTCCCAATTTTTATTAGTTGACACAAGATATACCTGATACTAGAGGATTATATTTTGGTATGCACATTCATTTTATTCAGAATACATGTTAAATTATTTCCTCTTAATTTGTAGATTTTTCATGACCCTCAGACTTATAGTGAATAAGAACTGAGTCACTTAAAAATTTAATGGGAAAATAATTTTACTGGTGTGATTCAATTTTATTTTATTTTTACAATATATTGTAATATTTAATTTTCTAATTATAAGTGTGTTTTTTGTTGTTCTACGACTATTTCTACTTGTATTTTTCTTCGTTAGTAATGGGTTGTCTAATTTTTTTCTCTTCCTGTATGTTGTAGAGATGAGGACTGAAAAAAATTATTAAAAATAATTGGTTTTCCACATCTATTATTTGATAACCTACCTAAAAACCAATATTAATGGAGTTTTCACATCATATATCTAATAAGTGAAATAAAAAACCATTTTTCACATCGGTTATCAGATAACTGACATGAAAAACCAATCTTAATGTGTTTTTCATGTCATGTGTCTTGTAATTTACATGAAATACTGATACTATAATTCATCTAGAAGGTTGATTTTTTAACTAATGTTAAAAACATATTTACAATGTCACCTATAATAACATCATGAAATAACCGATGTTAAAAAGAAATAAATGACATGAAAAACAATTTCTGCACTAGTTCTTGTCCAATCATACATCCACATAATATTCTCAAGTACCAAATGGTGGCCCAAATAGGGTGTGAGTTTAACTTAGTAGTTTGAAACCACCAATTCTAAACATAACAATTCTGATAATAAGTTCATACAATAATTCAACAGACATGTGTATTAATTAATTAATCAATTAAGATAATACCCCATAAACATTGTTTGGAACCATGCTGGAATATATTTGAGAATGTCTCATGAATATGCCAATCATTACCATATAACCACTATAAAACATAACCTACCTCAATTACATGCAGTAATGTATCCGATCATGTCTCTCAACCATGCCAACAACACCATATTGATGGCATAAATTCCACAATTCTGGGTCAAGCCTGCTATATAAGCATTTCATCATTTAATTAGGTCCAAGAATGATGTATAAGAATTTTTGAATTTAATCAAGGATGATACTAGTATATAATAATTTAAAATTTTAATTAGGTTTGAGTGTTGTATATAATATTTTCATCATATAATTAGGGTTGACTCCAGTATATAAGCATTTCATCATTTAATCAGAATGAGTCAAAATGGAAAATATATCACAATATCACATCACAAATATCAATGGTTAATTATGAAAATTACCATCTATATTTAAATTTAACATATTGTTTATCATTCAGACATAATCCAATAACATATTAGTTATCTCAAAAATCAATCCAATCCATGGTGAATCTATATCAATAAATCACCAAAAATCATGTCTTTTTAAGCACATTTTAACCCAATATTCAATCCATTTATAATGAAGGGTTTGCTCACATGAATAGTATACATATGCTAGGTTAATAAACAATTGGATCCAAAGGGATTCAAAGGAATAATTCAACTCATTCAAGCACATGTTATGTTGGTGCAATTTGTAATATTGCACATACATGGCAATTATCAAACCATAGGGTTTAGGTTTATATCCCCTACAATTAACTAAAGATCAAACAATGATTCCAGAAAAATTATAAAATAAAAATGAAGTCATAGATGATTGAAAAAAGGATCCTAGATCATAATTGATCAAGATCAAAACAAACAATGCACAAGGTCAAGATATTACACTGAAATGTTGGATGAACAAAGGGAGAGATGGGAAAAAAAGAATGACTTACGATGGATTGATTTGATCAAATGGGATATTTGGAAGGATGGATGCTGCTCATAAATTGAATGGAAGATGCCCTTGTGTCAAGGGGAGGAGGCTCTTTTTGGGTCTCATAACCAACCTATTTTAGCCACAAGAGAGAGATCTGGATTGGGGGATGTTACATGGGAAAACATGACAAGATGGATAAGATTGATGATGCTTATAATCCATTCTTCCATCCCCATGGATCACTGATGTGGGATAGAGGCGTAATATTCACATGACTATATTCTTTTAGGAATGATATATGGATGGAAATCAAAAGGAAAGTGATACAAGAGAGGTCCACATAGGCATCACTAATTGGTTTGATCGAAAGAGATATTTATGTGATGGAAGCAATTATCCAGCCCCCTCCCAATCCATGGAAGGAGGGGAGACCTTCCAAAAAGAATCATCATGATGTAATGGTTCATGGAAGGGGGGGGGGTGATGCAACTTTCAGACTAAGATAAAGGGGAAATGATTTCTGATAGGGGTGTCGTTTGATTTATGACATGTCTTGATGTACACATCACACTAAGGGATATGTATAGGACGTTGGGACATGTGGTCCTTCAAAAAATTTTGTAATAGTTATTTGGGTTTCTATATCATAATGTACATGTAAGGGTTATGTATCTACCCAATTTAAAAGAGGGATTTATTTCCTAAGAAAAAGTCAATTTATCCCCAACCTATTTTAAAAATATATAATTATATATAATTATATGAATATATATATATATATATATATTATAAAATGTGGGTGAAAACAAGATGCATAATTGTTAAGGGTGTTCATCCATTATGAAGGATGTCACAGGTTCAAATCTCTAAGGGTGAGATACTGTGCTAGGTTTGGAATATTTAGAAGTGCTAATGGGGGGGGAGACAAAGGTTTGGGGTTGGTGAGAGTGGGGGAACACAACCTAAAGATTCCAATAAAAATATTTTTTGAGTTTTATTAGTGCTATAAACCATCCCTGACAAAAGGGTCACTCATAAAGTGGTTTATGTTTTAAAAAGTATTTTGAATTTGATCAACACTAAAAAATATTTAATAAAATCCACCTTTATTAGTTCTAAAAACACATTGATAAAAGGACTAATTTATTAGTTATTTTTTAACAATAATAAACATGGATTTTATAAGAGTTTATTAGCATTGATAAATGAATGAATCTTTTAAAGGATCCTATAACATCAATTCTTTTTTTAGCACTGATAATGTTTAATTATAGGGATGATGAAAGTTACTTCTATAGTTGTGACAACACTAACCTTTGAGTATCCCAATCCACCATAGTCTGAGGTGGATATTCATGAATATTTAATAATACCAAAGTCTGTCAGCTCTAGACCCAAAGGAATCACCCGACTGAGTGACCAACATCAAAATTCATTCAAGAAAACCATTCTACATCCATCACATAATGAGGGTTTTCAAGGAATAATACTTTTAAAAGGATCCATTGATCATACCATACCAAGGACCATTCTCTATTGGAGTGGTCTTCACTCAGAATTCCCATCACAATATTTAATACAAGCATCAACAGAAAACCACCACCCACCTAGAGAAAATGGGTGATGTTCCATCAACCTTCAAAAAAACCTTATGATTTTAATACTTGTGATCATCTAGCTACATGGGATCCCTAATCCTTAATTACCACCATAACCTATCTCACATAAGGTTAGAGTGTGATTCCACCACCACCGACTAAAGGTGAGCAATGTATCCCTCTTGGAGAATGAATATGTTTCTCGAAGATAACTGCTCGTACACATCCACCACTACTTGGAAATATATTCCTCTGCTAAGAATAACCAACCACCATGCCAAAACCTCCATTATACCAATATAGGGAAACCATTTCTTATCGAGGTGTATTCTAATGCACCTATTCTCAACCATGAAGGAACCTCTGAAAGGAATTCCTTCTCCACAAACGTTAAACTCACTTCACAATAAGGGGTGAGTGAAAGATGATCGCCAATAATAAAATGTCTCTAGCTGACCAAATTCTATCCTAAGGTTTTGACCAAATATCCAACTCTCAATCATATTATATAGGATGGATATATAACACATACATCAACAAGTACGAGGAACCATGGGGAAATGACACATGTCATACATCAATTTACACCTGCTACTACCCAACTATGGGAATCCATTGAATGTAACTAGAATTAGAAAATGTGGTGTTTAATAAAACACAACCATATCATGGTAACTCTTGACCTTGGAGTCTTTTCCTAAACCAATGAGTTCAAGAAATTCCACTTTTAAACACATCCTCCACCAATGGATCACTGTTACATATAGAAAGAAAAATATAAGAACCAACATCTAGCTAGTAAAAGTATGATTTAGATAGAAACATGAGTCATAGACTCCAACTAGCCCCTTATCTTTCAAGGATCAAGATCTCCTCAATCATCAGAATATAAAATTCATATCCAAACAAAGATAGTCTTAACACTCTCGACAGGAACTACCATCCCCTCCATAAAAATCATTTTCCATGTATGAAGGGAAGAGAAGTAGTATGAGATCATAGTATATGTATTTATATCAACTGAAACTCACAAATTAATGTCTCATCACTAAAAAATGATGATGAAAAGGCCCAAATATAGGAATGATCTCATCACTACCCTATCGCTATGCTCAATCTGACCAATAGTGGGGAAAATCATTCCTTAAAAGGATAAATCGAAATTGATTAATGTATATTTTTATGAGGTGAAATAATAAGGGAATGAAGGATCATAATTTAATTTTGTATGATGCGCATATAAACATTAGTTATACCCCAAAATAGATGTATTGTAGTCCATGGTCAATGATTAGGTTATTAGAATCCTAGGGAAATGATACGTCGACCACCTCATCAATACTAGTATCCCTGGTCTAAAAATCAAACTCAACACCCCCTTAATATATTTTACTTAGGTTCCCAAAATATTTCTCACATGAATAATACCTCTAAATATTAAACCTACTATAAACCCCCTTTGATAGAACTATAACATGACCCAACCCACCAGGGATCTTCCTGGGCTGGTGGTATGTAGAGAGTGACACCTCAAGCTCGCCTCCAATAGGTTAGTGGATTGTGACTAGAAGTAAGTAGAAATATCTCACAAAATTGGTGCCTTATCCTATATTTAATTGACAAAAATTTATATCTCCAATGAAACAAGATACCATCAATGATTTTAAGATAAAAAAAATTAACCAATTAAATAGTACACTATACATGCATTATAAAATTCATATGATCCATATAGGCAACTAGTATGTAAGACATAAAGTAGAAAGGGGGGAAAGTATAATCCAAATAGCCAAAAAATGAAACTAATTTGATAATATTTGAGAAGAGGTACTTATTTTAAATTGGATCAAAAAAATCAGCCACTACCACCAACTCTTGTTACCTTAGTGCCTTCCTTAAACAACAACCCCAAGGTTTTCATAAATTTTCTCTGAACAAGAAACATCATATTTACATCCAAATAAAATATCTCTGGTCTATAAACCATATACACAGACACAAAGAATTTGGGTCTAATATTAATGAAGGGGTGATAATAAACATACATATTAGGACACCTTAAAACCATAAAATAAACACAAAGAAGTAATCCCACACAACTCTTGGTACATGAGGTGACTAGGAGGAAGACATAGGGGTAAATTAGAACTCCAAGTTAGCTCAATATCTTATAACTAAAGATTAACTGGTAAAAGTTAAAAATAATAATCTAGATATGATCATCATTGTAATTCACAGGGATTCATAGGAGTCCCAATAACCAAAACTCAAATTCTTGAAAGCCACCTCACACGAGCACCCATAGGTTCTTGGAATTTTGGGAAAGCCATGAAGCCCAAATTCAACAGCCTAATGTGCACCAAATCAAAAAGGAAAACCACGAGGGTGATGTGTAATCAAATGAATCATAGAATTATATACTAAAAAGGTTTCTAATAGCCATATCTCTGCCAAAAACCAAGAAAGGGGAGCATTCTCATCCATGAAGCATGCTTTCTAAACAAGGGATCATCTCATCCTCTGATCAAACAATATAATACCATGTTGTTGATCAAGAATTTGAAATCATTGTTTTCATATATCCTGTATAACTTCTTTGTACCCATAATGGAGGGTCTTGTTCCCTATAGGGGGGATACCGACTCTGCTGGGGGATCCCATAGACACTTAGAATTATTTAGAAAGGGGGGATGATGACTCTATTGAGGGAGGATCCCACACCCCATAGGGGTATATTGAACCTATATTATCTATAAGTAGATGATCCCTCAATTTGGGAAAACACTTCACAGACTAAGGGGATATCGACCCTATCATGTGGATGGTAAGAGGAACCAACAACAACAACCACAACAACAACAACAACAACAATAAAAATGATGATGATTATGACAACAACAATGATGGTGACGATGAAGGTAGTGAAAATTATGAAGAAGGTGATGACATAGATGATGACGACGATGATGATGATGATGAAAAAAATAACAAAAACAACATCAACAAAAAAACATAAGTAGCAGTAACAACAACAACAACAACAACAAAAATAATAAAAACTATAACAAAAACAACAACAAAAACAATGAAAAAACCCACAACAACAAAACAACAACATTGAAAACAATATCAATAAAAAATTGATGAAAATGAAAATAATGACAATAACAACAAAAATAATTACAACATCAACAAAAGCAAAAAAACAAAAAAAAACAACAACAACAATGATGATGTGTCAAGGAAAAAAACAATGAAAAAACAACAACAACAACAACAACAAAAATGAAAATAAAAACAACAAAAACAACAACCACAACAAAAAAACAAAAAAAACAAGAAAAAACAACAACAAAAATAGATGTAAGAGTTGGTGTCCTAGAACCAACTATTTTTACTTTGATTAAATGAATATTTAATATATTTAAATATTAAACGTATTAATATATATTGTTGATTGGTCTGCATGACTGTGGTGTAATAATGTCCTAGAGTATTATTCACATTGACAAGTTCATAATAGTTCCCCACTATAATGAAAACTGTGAAGTTCTATAATAATATTATTAAATTTAGTTCTATAGTTGGATGACATATTATGATGGGACACATATTATACAAACTGTCAGGTGTGAGTACACATAAGTATATGAGACTTCTTCTCAGGAAGTTCACACATGGTAATCTCAAAGACAAGAGATTATGAGAATAAACCTGCTAGTAGGAATTCCTCATGTTTTGGTGTTATTGGATATTTCTATATATGAGTGTGTTTCATGGTCCATAGACATTAATATTATCATTAATACGTGTCATGACTCATGAAAATTGATTTACTGATGAAAATCGTCACACAGACAGTTGGCGGGAAGTAGGGTTCATTGGGTGTGCCATGAATGACCTGATATTAATGGATATGTCGAGGAAGGATTTGTCCCTTATATTTATGGAATTTGATATCTCATCCCTTTAATTGAAATACAAACTTCACAAGAAATTCCATGGCCATGGTGAAAAGATGTGTTTATTTCAGGTAGTCAAAGAACTACATATCAAGCATAAAGGTTGATGATACTATCATGCAACGTGCTTGATGAGATATTGAGATAAAAGGACTATATTACACAATTATCATTCTTATATGAATTTAGTTGTTGCAACTTTACATTTTTTCCCCTTGGGTGCCTTTACCCGTTTTCATATACTACTCTTGGACTTTAGGCAAGCCCACCTAATGCCAACGAGAAAGAATCTGAGAGGGTTGCACACTAAGTGTTTTTGGTGGTCTTGATTAAATTATATTTAAATTTAATTAATAAATATTTTTCTCAAGATGGTGGAATAATTTTATTCAAGTTAAAATGAATGCATAATTTAAATAAATATTTATTCTTGGGATTATGAATAAAAATATGTTTATTTATTTTATTGAATAATTAATAAATATTTATTAACTTTTTTGTAAATAAAATATTTAATTAATAGAATAAAATATTTATTTATTTATTCAGGTGTTCTATAAATGGAAGTGGAGTTTGAGTGGACCAAGGTCAATCTGGTTGTAAAATAATTATTTTCAAGACAGTAAATAATTATTTACCTAGTTGTCACAAAACAAAATAATAATAACACTATTATAATTATGTGGCACAAGATTTCATTTATGATTCCATTTTGCACAAATTGGAACACCATAAATAATGACGTGGTTATTGTTATTATGTAGCATAATTTTTCTCTAAGGTAATGAATATATTTAATTGCTATTAGGAAATTAATATTATAACTGAATCAATATGTAAATAAATAGTATGGTACATCTATTATGATAGCTATGGGAAACCAATGGCGTAAGAGAAATTCCAAGTCAGGAATTTTATCTCAACTCCTCTCCTCTCTCCCTGTCAAGAATGAGAGACGTTCTTCAATATCGAAGAATAGTCTATCAAGATTGATCAACACAATACATTCACTTTTCCACACTAGCACCTGGAAAGTGAGTTGCGTCAATCAGAGACCATTGGAGCATGTGTGGACCACCGCTAGCTGGATTCTAGTTTGGATTCTCGCAAGCGCAATGAGACAATCTAAAAGGGCCATCCTGGATGATCAACATCATCAACAAAAAAAGTACCGAAGAACCATATATTTTATTTCTTAAGAAATTAAATTTAAATTAATTATAAACATGATGTGAAAGATCCTCTATAATGGTTTCATGCCTCTTACATATTTATCTAAATCATTGATTCTATTCCATGGAGACTAGAGTTCATCATCATATTGATCTTAGAATAATCACTGATCATGTTAAAAATTAAAGTTGGGCGACAACCCAACCGCGCTTCCACTACTTCAAAACCTACCATTGGAATCGGAGCATGTTCATTATAGTTTATAATTATTTAAATAATTCATTGATGATTTACGATTTAATAATTTATTTTATTAATTCTAGGTTAATTGTTCTTGTAATCTGGATTTTGATATCTCTTCTCCCTCTTTTCGTTTCTCGCAGATTTCATAGAAACAAATGATTTTTTTATTAAAATTAAAATTGAGAACTCATTAGGAGGCACTAATGATTCTTCCAAAGTGAAACGAATGTACACATCTTGTGTTTGAACTTACATGTCGTGTTGTATTCCATACATGCCATGTGATCCAGAATACACGCCGTGTAGTCATGTTTAACACATCGGGAGTAATTCGACAATTACTCAAGATGTGTTCATTTATTGCACATGGTGTAGTTAATTCTACACTGTGTGTTGACCGGGATAGATAGACACATGCTTCCCAAATTACAAGCCATGTGGCACACTGCACTCAGCGTGTAGTCCATTCGGGTCAGGGGCCAAACCGTGTATCCCATACATGGATAAGTTAACCGGTAATCATGTAACACAGAGACAACACAACGTGTAGCCTACTGTTCATGCCATGTACACCGAAATTTCTAAAGTAGCTTCACACACCATGTCCCTATGCGTGTACTTCAAAACAGATGGTGAAGATAGTACACAGTGCGTAGTCGAAACTACATACTTTGTACTTTACTAAATTACCCAAAGTTAAAACTTTAATGTTTGTGTAATGTTCATAACTACATATCATGTATAAATCATACTACAGGTTGTTAATCTATGCATTGAAACATATTTTTTGACATATGTTAGAAGATTAAAACAATATGATAAGATAATAGATGTGGGGTATATTTGAATGGGTATTCACTAGGATACCTCTAAAGTGTATTTATGTACTAGGATGGGAATTTCTAGGAAATTCAAAAAAGGATTAAGATAAAAGGATTGATTAATTAAAGATAACAATTAATCGATTCAAGTATAATTTATCTTAATAAGAATATTTAAATAATTTAATGCTATTTTTATTAAATGCATAACTCTTTGCATGTGTGTGGGTGATCATGAGCTAGACCAAGACCTTTGTATGTCATTGGTTTCCTTTTAATTTATTTATTAGATTAATTTTTGGCCTATGATCCATCTCTCCTCATTAATATGTAGTACCTGCGTGCCCATGGTTTCTTTTATGTAAAATCCTTTTTACCCCTCAATTGCATGTGAGTTTAAAAATATTATGTAATAGATAGAGCTCCCAAGCTGGTGGAGGCGGTCCAAGTCACGATCCAAGGTCAAACCAATCCAATGAGATACAAAGGTGTAAAGGTGGAAAGATGTAAACATGAAGGTGTTTCCCTACTAGGTCAAGATTATTTTATCGACCTATAGATAAACTAACCATTGAAAAAAGGGAATGATCATTCCATTTACTTAATTGTATTTCATTTATTTACATGTTTTTTCTTTATGGATGAGTTTTTGTGATCACATAATTAATGAAAATACAAGCATGAAATATGTAACTAAAATAAACTGGATTTGTACATAAATATTATCAAGTCATGGTTAATCAAATGAGTAAGTTACACTTAATATTAACAAGAACGTGATAAAGATAATAATTCAATTTATGCATAAGAGATAAAAATTCCTCAACAAAAAATTATTCCAGACTAAGCCTTATGTTACATGATTAAGGGAAAGAATCAATAAAACTAGGTGTTTGAACAACCCTTTTTGGGACACTTACTTTTTTTACAGGAATCCCTAATGAAAGGTTTCGGGTTGAATTGACCATATTGAATCAATAGGAGCATCCCTTTCTAGACTTGGTGTAATATGGAGGCAAGTATTGAAGAAATCCAAGTCAGGATTTCAAGATTGGGGAGTCCACTCAATGGATCATGGAGGTACAAGCATGATATTAGAAAATAACTACCTACTTAAATACCTTCAAATAGATTGTCCAACCCTTGTTGGGGTTATTTGAATGGGAATATGGATCATTTATACTAGAATTTCATGAAAAATAGACATTTATAGTTCAACGGTGAGGTTCATTATGACTTGATAAAATAGTGGGAGACTTAATAAAATTAAATTATTATTTCTCATAAAATGTAATCAAGAATGTACTAATCATATACTCTTTTAATTTTAAAATAAAATGACAAGATCATAAAACACACTATCACTATGATCAGTTAGGGATAAAGACAACATCCTCACTGGTATTAACTTCTAGGAAAGGTTTAGATGGATTTGGGTTATTCTACTCCATGAACAGATGTCTTACATGCTAGTGTCAGCATTACCTGATCCGCCAACCCTAGAGGTGAGTGAAGAAGAGTTCTTGGTCTATGTGAAACATTTGAATTATGCGGTTGATGTTCAATGTTTGATGCTATCATCAATGTCTAGTGAGATCATGAAGTCTCATGAAAACATGTATGCCTATATCTTGCTCGAGCACCTCCAGGGTCTTTACATGGAGAAAGAAAGATAATAATGGTTTGAGATCTCCAAGGCACTCTTTCAGAGTAAGCTTGGAGAGGGTGCCCATGTGGGCCTCACATAGTCAAGATCATTGGCTACGTTGAGAGCCTAGAGGTTCTAGGGTTCAAACTCCCCAAAGAAAAGTGTACTAATCTCATTATGGCATAACTCCCTCATAGCTTCTCTATCTTTGTTGTTAATTTCAATATGAGAAACATTAATAAGTCTCTCTCTAATATTTTTTATCCTCATTCACCAAGTGGAAAAATATAGTAAGTGTGAAAATCCTTTTATACTTATGGTGAATAAGAGGAAAGGGAATGCAAAGAGCTTTAAGCCCAAAGTTTCTTCCCACCCTTCCAAGAAAAGTAAGATCAAAGGGGAGGTGGGGGAAAAGAAGTTGTTTGTTTCACATGTGGCAACAAGGGCACTGGAAGAAGAACTAAACCCATCACAAGAAGCAAGGGGAAGCTTCAAGTGTATTTTTTATCAAATGTAATCTCTCTATTTATAAAAATTGTTTACTATATAGAGCTTTTGGTTCTCTAATATGTATCCAAATACACAAACCAAGTAGATTCAGGAAGATTGTCCAAGGGGTGGTAGATATACGAGAAACCAATGGAGCCAGACATGATGTTGTAGTTGTCGAGGACTACCACATCACATTGACCAATGGGATGATCTTGGTGTTGAAGGGTTTTTATTATTTTAAATATATTACTAAAAACATAATTTCTATATCCATATTAGATACAGATGGATTTTTTTTTTCAAATTTGGAAATGAATGTTTCTTCGTTTAAAAAGATATATTTTTTTGGTAGGTCACATTTATACAATAGTCATTACATGTTGGATTACACAAACCAAGTAATGGAAATCGATAACAAAGATATTTCACATGACTCATACCACACCCATCTTTGGCATCACCAGCTAGGTCATGTAAATGAGAAACTCTTTACAAAGTTACATAAAGATGGATATTTGGATTGTTTCAAACTAAAACCACTGGTGTATCTCACACATGTTTACATGTAAAAATGACCAAATCCCCATTTAGTTGGAAAGGTTAAAGGGATAAAGAGCATCTCGAAATGTTTCATACCGATATATGTGGACCATTTCCAATTGAAGTAATGGGTGGGTACTCATAATTCATATCTTTTATTGATGATTTTGGTAGATATAGAAATATCTACTTAATGAGGTATAAGCCAGATTATTTTGATAAGTTCAAAGAATATAAGAATGAAGTTGAGAACCATCTTGGTAAGAAGATTATGAAACTCTACTCAGACTGAGGTGGAAAAATCTTAATTAAGAATTCATAGATTACTTACGGGAGTTTGGGATCTTATCCCAAATAACTCCTCCTTACACACACTAGTGGAATGGTGTGAGATAAAGGACGAACCAGACCTTGTTGAACACGATGAGATCAATTATGAGTCATGAAAGTCTTCTATTATGCTTTTAGGGATATGTGTTATAAACAAAAATTCACATACTAAACCATGTTCCAAAAAAATTGATAAATGGTATTCCATAAGATTTTTGGAGTGGAAATAAATCCATGTTATTGAATTTAAATATGTAGGGAAGTGAAGCATTTGTTAAGGCCTCTTTAGTTAACAAAATTTCACCTTGAGGAAAGAAGTGTAACTTTATAGGACACCCCAAGGAAACAAGGTGATATTACCTATAAAACCCCTCAAAAAAAGATTTTAGTGTCAAGACACGCCATATTCCAGGATAGGTAGAACATATCCAAAAGCGATAGTGATCATGAGATAGAATTATATGGAGTTCAGGCTCAAGGTACACAAGCTTCGGTAAATGAAAGGATTCCACAAATCCCCATGGAAGAAAGAACTGTTCCAGAGTCACAATAACTATGTAGGAGTACAAGAGAGGATAGAGAATAGGAACAATAGTGTTTTCTAGTTATCAAGGATGGAGACTCATTAATAGTTGATAATAATGATCCTATAACCTACAAGTAAGAATTAAGTGCAACTGATGTTTCTAAGTGGAAAGAAGCCATGGATTTTGAAACGGATTACATGTACCAAAACCAAGTCTAGATATTTGTAGATCCTACAGTTGACATAAATATTGTTGGTTCAAAATGGATATTCATTAAGAAACTGGACTTGAAAGGACAAGTTAGTACCTATAAGGCACGACTGGTTGCAAAAGGGTTCAAGCAGTGTCAAGGCATTGACTACGATGCAACCTTTTCACCAGTTGCAATGCTAAAATCCATCAGAATTATATTGGCCATTTCCACCAACCGTGACTATGAGATTTTGAAAATTGATGTCAAAATATCCTTCCATAATGGGAACCTTTAGGAAGATATATACATGACACAACCTAAAGGGTTTATGATTCCAAATGATGCCAATAAGGTATGCAAGTTGCAGAAATACATTTATTGATTAAAGCAAGCATCTAGGTCATGGAAAATTAATTTTGATAAATCCATAATATAAATTGGTTTTATAAAAAATGAGTGCGAGCCTTGTGTCTACAAATGGATTAGTGGGAGTGTAGTCTTTTTCCTAATAGTATATGTTGATGAAATATAACATATTGGAAACAAGATACCAATCTTACAGTATATTAAGGAATGGTTGAATCAATGCTTCTCCATGAAGGAATTGTGTGATGTAGTATATATTTTTGGGATAAAGATCCATCGTGACAGATATAAGAGATTGTTGGGCCTAAGTCAATGTACATACATTGGAAAGATACTGAAGAGATTCAATATGGAACAATCCAAGAGAGGATTTTTGCCAGCGTCGCATGGAATTTATCATTCAAAGAAAATGTGTCCTAAAAAACATGATGAAATAAAAAGAATGACAAGGAATCCATACAAATAAATAATTGGGTTAGTTATGTATGTCATGCTATATACTAGGTTGGACGTCACTACACATTTAGTACGGTAGGAAGATATCAAGCAGACCTAGGTGACCGCCATTGGATGGCAGTCAGGACTATCCTAAAGTATCTGAGGTGTACTAAGGATATGTTCCTAGTTTATGGAGGAGATGAGGAAGTAGTCATAAGAGGATATGTAGATTCTAGTTTCTAGACTGATCAAGATGATATGAAGTCACAAATGGGATACCTCTTCACATTGAATGTATGTACAGTGTGCTGGAAGAGCTCAAAGTAGAGTGCGGTCGCAGATTCTATAGTGGTGTCCAAGTATATTGTAGCTTCTAAGGTAGATAAATAAGAAGTTTGGATTCGATGATTTATCCAGGAGCTGGATGTGATACCTAGCAGTAAATATCCCATCATTTTGTACTGTGATAATACTGCAGTGGTGGATCTCACAAAAGAGCCAATGTCACATCATCAGATGAAGCACAAACTCCAAATGTATCATCTCTTGAAGGATTTTTCTCATAGAGGTGATGTTGTAGTGAGCATTATTTCCATGGAAGACAACATGGAAGAACCCTTGAATAAATCCTTGACTCAGAAGAAACATGATCATCATGTGAGGTCTAGTAGATTGAAAGTCGTTGAAAGTTGTCTCTAGTCTAAGTGGGAGTTTTTAAGAGTTGGTGTCCTAGAATCAACTATTTGTACTTTGATTAAATGAATATTTAATATATTTAAATAAAAAAAATTACACATGGTTCATTTTTTTGCATGACTATAGTCAAATAATGTCCAAGATTATTTGTCGCATTGATAAGGTCATAGTAGTTCCTCGATATGATGAGAACCTTAGAGTGATATGAAAAATATTATTAAATTTAGTTATACGGTTTTATGAAATACTATGATGGGAAAAATAGTATAAAACTATTATATGCGAGTACTCGTAAGCATATGGGACTTCTTCTCATGAAGTTCGCACTTGGTAATATCCAAGACATGAGATTATGAGAACAAACCCACCATTATGAATTATGCATGTTATGTGTCATTGGATATTTCTATCTATGAGCATGTGTAATGGTCCATAGAATTTAATATTATCATTAATACATGTCATTACTTATTCACTTTGATTTACTGAAAAAAACTATCATGCAGACAGTTTACAGGATGTAGGGTACATTGGGTGTGTCACAAATGACATATTATTAATGGATAAGTCAAGGAAGGATTTGACCCTTCCATTTTGGATGTTGATATATCATCCCATTGATTGAAATAGAACCATCACACAAAATTCCATGGCCATGTTGTAATGATGAGTTAATTTCAGGTAGACAAAGAATGACATATCAAGCATAAAGGTTGATGACATTATCATGAAACCGACTTAATGATATATTGAGATAAAGAAACTATATTAATCAGTGATTGTTCATATGTGGATGTCATTGTTGAGAATTTAAGTTCTTTCTCTTGGGTTCCGTAACCTATTCCTAGATAGTACTCTTGGTCTTTAGACCAGACAACCTAATGAAAACGACAAATAATCATAGAGGGTCACACACTAAGTGTTTCTGGTGGTCCTGATAAAATTCTATTTGAAATTAATTAATAAATATTATTCTCAAGAGAGTGGAATAATTTTTTTCAAGTTAAAATGATTGGATAAATTTAATAAATATTTATTCATAGGATTGTGAATAAAAATATATTTATTTATTTTTTGAACATTTAATAAATATTTATTTACTAGTTTGTAAATAAAATATTAATTTAAGAGAATAAACTATTTATTTATTTATTCGGGAGTTCAATAAATGGAAGTGGAGTTTGAGTGGAACATGGTTGGTCTGGTAGTAAAATAATTATTTGCAAGATGGTAAATAATTGTTTAACTAATTGGAACAAAAGAAAATAATAATAACTCAGTATATAATTATGTGGCATGATATTTCATTTATGACTCCATTTCAAAAAGTTGGCACACCACAAATAATGATGTGGTTATTATTATTATGTAGCATGAGTTTTCTCAATGGTTATGAATGTATTTAATTGTTGTTACATAATTAAATATTATAACTGAATCCTCATGTCAATAAATATATAGGTCCATCAATTGTGCTAGGTATGATAAACCTGTGATGCAAGAGAAATTCCAAGTCAGGAACTTTCTCTCGGCTCCTTTCCTCTCTCCCTCTCAAGAATGAGAGTCGTTCTTCAAGATTGAATAATAGACAATCAAGATCGATCCACGCAAGAAATTTTCTCCACTATGCTAGCACTCAAAAAGTGAGTTGTGTCCATCAAAGACTATTAGAGCATGGGCGGATCACCACTAGAGGGATTATGGTTTGGATACTCACAATCGTAATGAGACAATCCGAAAGGGACATCCCGGATGATCAACATCATCAATGAAGAAAGTACCAAAGAACCGGGTTTTTTATTTCTTCAGAAATTAAATTTAAATTAATTATAAACATGTTGTGCAAGATCCTCTCTAAAAGTTTTGGACCTCTTACTTATTTATATAAATCTTTGATTCTATTTCGTGGAGAATAGCGTTCATCATCGTATTAACTTCAAAATAATCATTGATCATGGTAAAAATTAATGTTCGGCATCAGCCCAACCGTGCTTCCACTACATCAAAACCTACAACAACAAAAACAACAACAACAACAACAATAATAAAACATCTACAACAAAACAAAAATGACCCCAACAAAAACAAAAACAACAACAACAAAAAAACAAAAAAAACAATAACAACAACAAAAATAGAAACAACAACAACAACAAGAACAACAAGAACAAAAAACAAAAAAAATAAAAACAAAAAATAAAAACAACAGAAACAAAAAAACACCACCACCACCACCACAAACAACAACAACAACAACAACAACAACAAGTATTTTGTTGTGTTTCTCAACAACCTTAATTCCACACATCCTATAGATAGAATCATCCTTTACCTCTAGAAAACCCTAAAAAAATACATGTTTGATGTGAAAAAATTAATATGTTTACTAGATTCTCTCTCATAAGAATCTATAATGATCATAATCACCTGACATTCTTGGGGGGTGTTGGCTATGAAAATGAAAGGTAATGATCTACAATAAATAAATTGGAAATTAGGATTCTTTATTTATAACTCATCATTATTTCATCAGAATATTTATAAAAACTCATTAGAAGCATTGAAATTGTAAATAGAAGTACTACGTATAGCCTGAACATTTGGTGTTCCTTGGGGTGCATCCTCTACACACTACTAAAAATTGAGTTATTTAGTATGGGGTCCCACAAAAAATTCCACATGTAGAATATGGTGTTTCAAATAGTTTTTTTTCAATGAGAGAATTTCACATCACAAATAGTTTCTCCTAGTTTTTAAAAAATCTCTGTTGAGATTGGAAAATCAATCCATCTCAAAAAACATAAAAAAATAAAAAAAATTAAACTAATAAAATTTAATAAAATAATAATAATAATAATAATAATATAATTTTAATAAAATAATATCAAATAATAATAATAATAATAAAATAATATTAATAAAAAAAAAAATAATAACATAAATAATATTAGTATAATAATAATAATAATAAAGTAATATTAAAAATATAATAATAATATTAATAATATTAATAAAATAATATTAATAAAATAATATTAATAAAACTAATAATAATAATAATAATAAAATATGAAATAATAAAAACCTTAATATTTAAAAAAAATTAAAAAATAATAATAATAAAATAATAATAATATCAAAATAATAAAAAATAATTTTAACAAAATAATAAATAAATAATAAAATAATAAAAATAATAAATAATTAAATAAGTAATAAGTTAATTAAAAAAAACACAATATTCGCAATAATATAAAAAATGAACTATATAGAAATGTTAAAATGTAATATAAAAAAGTTACAATCAAATGTATTATCATAAAAAGTAAATACGTCATTGAGGGGGAGGGTCCTCTGGAGGAGCTGGAGGGCTAGAGGATCTAGAGGAGCTAGAGGAGACGATGGAGAGAACTCCATCCCTAAACCAAGAGTTTGACGTCGCGTGTACTCCATCATCTGCTTGTGCTATATCTGCTATCATCGACACATCTCCTCCTATTGTTGTTGATGCTATCAAGATATCTCTTCTTACTCCCTACACAAACTCTCTATAAGCTTACCTTGAGCTCATAGCATCTATTTATGTCGTACAACAGATGATGATGATGAATTTCCATGAGCTCCTCTCGAGCAGTACGATGACATCGCATTGGTTCCATAAAAACTCCCAGGAATCAAAAGAGATCCAACATGAATAAGTCATCCATTCTCAAATGTAGACTGGGTCACCTACATCCATGTCTTCTCATCAAATATGGATGCACTGGTCTGATCCTTGATCTTAGTCTGACTCTCAGTCTATATCTTCGATGTTGTGACCTCATATGACCCCTTCAATTGAAATTTAAAATTAAAATAGTTCCAATATTATTTTTAGTTAATTTTAAAACACAAAAAGAAATAATACTAACCATAATCTGACACTAGCGATCACCTCTAATGTCTCATGTGATAGGATCATTGTACATCCTCATATAATTGTCGAACTTCATAATATCAGGTTGTTCAAATGCCTATGTTAATATAAAATTAATAGTTTACATTTAGAGTTATATAAATTCACATTTAAAAGGTACTTACCATATATTCCCTATATGTAATGAATGTATAACTACCATCTTGATTTGTCACCTTCTATATCCCCAGGTTATTTCAACCTACTGATGATCTCCTCTGAAAATTAACACTCTTAGAGTGTGAAAATAATCCTTCCTAAACATGATATGAAACGTAATCAGGTCATTGGGCACAACAATATTTATCAAACTCTATGACTACAACATTCCTTATTTCTTTCCTCCTCAAATTGTGCAAAAACTAACAGCAATGATTGTGCGAAAAGCCCTCCCATGCATTCTAGATAGATTCACATATGCTCTCATCTATGAGATACCATAAACCCTACAAAAAATAATAATATCACGTTATTAATTAATTGAATTTCAAAATAAATATTATTTATTTACAAACCATCCAATGATTGAACATGTGGTATTAAACATCAATGGGAATCTGATCCCATATAACCCATCATTCAGAAAAATTATTTTGAAATATATCACTCCCCTGTCCAACAACAATTTATGAAAAGCTGTGAAAAAAAGAACAAATAATCAAACAATTAGTATATAAATAAATTAATGATTATTAATAAAAACTAACTAAAATACATATGTAAACATACCTCTGCATGCATGGATCGAAGCCAAGATATGGATGTTTCTTGGGGATACGGTCAATAATCATCAATCATGCAAGACCATGACCCCTTAAAGCCATTGTTGAACCACCAATAGTCTAAGGGTTAGATGATCCAACATCATGTTCATCATTAGGTAGATCAACCTCTTGCATCTCATGAAATAGACATGAGTCTGTCGGAAACATGAAATGACTTTTTTTAGTAAACTGTTGAAAACAACTATTATATATATATATATTATAAGATTATAAATAGAATTTAACTGTGTCAATATTCATATTCATACATATCTTCATATCTGATAGTGTCAATATATTTGTATTCCTCCTTAATATTATCAATTTCCAAAGCAGTTTCAGTTTCATCATCTCTTTTCACTTCAAATTCATATTTTACATCAATAAAATCATCATCACAATTGACCCATAACCATGGGGTTTCGTCATCAATATTCATGTCTCTTTAGGGAAAATATGGATTTGGAGTACTCTCTAGAAAAATTTTAATTCCTTACACTTCAGTGAAACCATATTAATTTTGAATAAACTAATTTTCCCACGATTTCATTTTTATTATGCTCCAAAAATCACTTAACTCATTTGAAGTAGCACAACAATTTTCATAATAAATTTGATGTGCCTAATGAGCTAATGAAAATAGTCCATTTACTATAAGAAGTATTTTAAATTTAATATCAATGATTCCATGGTGAGGTTGAACACGTAAGCCTCTCTCATTATCTAACCACTAACATTTAAAAATCATTACGTAATTCTGTCCCAGATAACATAAATCAATTATTTCTTGAAGCATGCTGTAAAAGCTAACTCCACTTTCCCTATTATGATATCCTCTTATGAAAACACAACTATTAAATTTTTTTATTCCCCATAATCTAGTGTATGAAATCGAAAAAATTTCCCCACATATGAATTATACGATTTATCGATTTTTGGTGGTGGGTTACTCAATAGAGAAAATAAATTATGAATTTTATCAACAAGTTGAGATACCTAAATTTTTTTAAAACAATTATAAATATAAAAGGTAAAAATATATTCTATTTGTTAAACCATAAATATATATTTTATTGTTTTTTTGAAACCATTATGAAAAATTAATCTTTCAATGATCTTAAAGAGAATCTGCTATAATTTATGGAAATTGTATCTTGATATGATTATCATACAATCTAAAAATAAAATAATGTTAATTTACTATAACAAATGTTATAGAATAAGTTATAGGAGCACTCAAAATATAAATGGTATCATTTCTCTATATTTGAGCATAACATATGTATGAGACCTATAATGTTCTCCCTCTAAAATCCATCATTCATCAACTCCACTAAATTCAAGTTTGAGCTGATTAAAAACTGATAATTTATTTCTCATTTCATCTTATAAACATCCCTGATTATGTCCCATGTGGGTATGTCATAAGGTATATAAAAATTGAAAATAATGAGAGAAGAAAAAAATAAATTTCTTCCTATAAACAATCTTGTACAATTGATCCTTCAATCGATGCTTTATTGCATACCTTTTTCTTCAATTTCTGCATGCATCACTTGAATGGGTATATACATCAGAACTATGTTAGACCTCTTCTTTTTTCTTCATGAAAAGAACATATTATAAAATGTTTAACTGAATGAAGGAAATTTGGTGGGAAGATTTCTTTCCAGTTTATATAAAATTAAAACAACATATTCTTGTAGTATACTTAGTGCATCATAGTATATTGTTGTCGTAAAAATATCTTATAAAAAATATGATATTTCTGTAAGTGCATCCCAAATCATAGAATTCAAAAAACCTCCAAATCTAATAATTATAATTCTTTAAATTATAACATGATAGTCTGAACTTTTTATTCTGGTAATAGGGACATTTTTGACTCATCTATCCAAATTTGAAACAAAAACATCTAGAATACTCAAATATACAATCCACTGAAAAATTAAAAAATGATGTTATTTGGAAACTGTATAAGCTTATATTGGCTTCATTAACTTCTATGATCTATCATTTTTAAACAGTTCAGGTTCTGGTCACCTACAAATTTGGAAAAGATCTAATCATACCTATACATTATCATTGGTCTGACCCGGTCTATCAAAAACTGTATAAAATATATTATAAAAATCATTCTTGTCAATATGAATGACATCAAACATGTGAAAAACCATCAAATCAGAACAATATATAAGATTCAAAAAAATACTCTATTTTATCCAACTGTGTTATTTCCCAAATTAGTAAATTTCCATTTGGTTTATAGTTTGTCCAAATTTTATGGGACGCAATGAAGAGAAAATGGATGTTAACTCAATACCTGAGATCAATTTTGGAGGTCTGTATCATTCATTTGTGCCTTTTCTAAAATGATATATGTTCTTCCGAAAAGGATAATCATTCAGAATAAATCTTCGATGAGAGTCAAAGAAACAAGCTTTTCTCCCATTAAAGAGCATAAAAACATTGTTGTCTCTCATATCATAAGGACATTCTTTTTTACCATGTGTACTCCAACTAGATAAATTGTCATATATTGGGAAGTCACAAATTATCTGCATTAAAGAATATTTCAGTAAGAAATTATATTTTGAAACAACATCATATGTACTCACACCATTACTCCACAATAAATTTAACTCATCAATCAATGGATTCTCGTAAACATCGATATTATTTTTCAATTGTCTTGAATTAATAAGGTCAGAAAGATATATGGTTCATTTATCAACATCCAAGGTGGTAAATTTTATGGAGTTATAAAGACTGGCTGACAAGAATATTGACTACCATAAGAAATAAATGGTCAGAAACCATCAATACAAAGACCTAATCACACATTTTGTGATTCTAAAGCAAGAGACAGATGTACTTGGTCAAAATGTTTCCATGAATCACCATTAGTAGGATGGTTTAATCCTTTACTGATTGAAATATTATTTTTTTTGCATGACATCCATGACACTGTCTTCTGAGACATAAATAAATGCTTCAATATGGGTGTAATTAGGAAATACCTCAATTGTTTTATAGGAATCAATCCACCCTTCCCTAGTTGATCCACTTTTAACCATGATTGTCCACATGTAGGACAACTAACGAACGTCAAATTTTTAGCAAAATATAATATGAAATCATTTGAAAATGCATAAATCTTATGACAACCATGACCCAAATTATAAACAAACCTCTTTCTCTCAAAGAAATATTTAGACGATGCATTTCCATCATGTAATAGTGCTTTAACAAAAGAGAATATTTAATAAAAACATCTATTTAATATTCGGTTATCTGATTTAAAAGCCATATATTTTGTAACCTTTTCAAATTTTCTTATCTTGCAACAAAGATATAAGGCTTCCTCAACAGAATTCAAGAACTCATTAAATTGGGATGGTTCCAACTCTAGAGTTGAATCAATATTATCCAGAATTTTAGTTTGTGGAAAAGATGTACTAGCCACATCATGTACTAAATTTTAAAACCATAATGTATTTGGAACCAAATTATTAGTATCTTCTCTGAAATATGTTTCACCATGTTGATAACAAAATATATAATGATTTTGAAAACCAAATTGAAGTAGATGACCCCACATTGTGAAATGTGTCAAACCACTTCAGATCACATTTCTTGCCTGAAAAATTAATTATACCTTCTGAATCAACTTTTGGTTTTGATGATGAAAATGCTAAAAATGCTTCAACAACCTCAATATATACATGATTTACATGAGAATAATTTGGATTTCTGTACCCATTTTTCCAATCGCGATCATGTTATAAAGATTTATATTGACTTCCTTGCTCCATATTACTCTAAAAATATAAAATAAATAAATTTTTTCTGATTAATTTGATATAAGAAAAAGACGATCCAAAAAATAGTAAAAATTAAAACAATCCTAATTTAATTTTATATATTGTCAGTTTTATCTATTTTCCACTGATTTTTACTAATTACCGTTACTTTATACTCATTATTATGATATAATACTAATTAACACTACTTTTTAATAATTTTTACTTACTAATTATCGCTAATATTAAGAGATTTTGTTATAAATTAATAAAAAAATAATAAATTAATATAAAATAATAAATTATAATACAAATTACTAAAAAGGTGTAAATCATAGAATTTTCAATCTTCAGGACATGAAAAATGACAAATTCAAGTAAACCATATATGTACAAATTTTTTATTTATCATGGACTAAAAAATGATGAGCTTTTTCCTTATCACCTTTCTAGTAATTTGTAATCCTTTATTTTATTTAAAAGTGATTTATAGTAAATTGTTTAAAATTTATATTAATCTACACTAATTTATGATAATTTATACTAATTACCACTAATTATTACAAACTACAACTAACTATTATAGAATACCACTTATCATTACTAATTACTGATAATTAGGACATATTATTACTAATTTTTATTAATTTATAATAATTTTTTTTACTATTTACTTCTAATTTTTAATAATTATATTTCTTTATAGCTAATTATTACTATTTAATGGTATTTTCTATTAATTATTACTAATTATTACTAATTATTACTAATTATTGCTAATTACCACTAATTATTACTATTTACCACTAATTATTACTATTTACCACTAATTATTACTATTTACCCCTAATTAATAATATTTATCGCTATTTATTACAAATAATTACTATTTATTACTAATTATTACTATTTATTAATAATTATTATAAATTATTACAAAGTATTACTAATTATTACTATTTATTAATATTCATTACTAATTATCGCTAATTACCACTAATTACTAGTAATTACTGCTAATTATTCATAATTATTACTATTTATTACTATTAATTATTATTTATTGCTATTTATTACTAATTATTTCTATTTATTACTAGTTATCACTATTTATTACTAATTATTACTATTTATTACTAATTTTGACTAATAATTACTAATTATTACTAAATAAAAATATTTATTAATATTTATTGCTATTTATTTATATATATTAATATTTATGATTATTTATTAGTATTTATTACTAATTGCCGCTAATTACTACGAATTATTACTAATTATTACTAATTATTATTAATTATTACTAATTATTACTAATTATTACTAATTATTACTAATTATTACTAATTATTTCTAATTATTAATATTTATTACTATTAATTAATATTTATTGCTATTTATTCTTATTTGTTAATATTTATTTATATTTATTACTATTTATAACTATTTGTTACTAATTACCGATAATTATTACTAATTACCACTAATTATTACTAATTATCACTAATTACTACAAATTATTACTAATTATTACTAATTATTACTAATTATTACTATTTACCATTAGTTACTGCTAATTATTACTAATTATTACTAATTATTACCATGTGTTACTAATTATTACTTATTACTTATATTTATTACTATTTATTACTAAGTATTACTATTTACCACTAATTATTATTAATTATTATTAATTATTACTAATTACTGCTACTTATCACTATTTATTACTATTTAATACTATTTAATACTATTTATTACTATTTATTACTATTTATTACTAGTTATTAATAATTATTACTAATTATTACTAATTATTACTAATTATCATTATTTATTACTATTTATTACAAATTACTGCTAATTATTATGGATTACCGCTAATAATTACCAATTACCGCTAATTATTACTATTTACCACTCATTTCTGCAAATTATTAGTAATTAGCGGCAATCCCTAATAATTAGTGGTAATTAGTTGTAATTAACAATAATTAGTAATAAATAGTAATAAATAGTAATAAATAATAATAAATAGTAATAAATAGTAATAGTTAGTAATAAATAGTAATAAATATTAATATATAGTAATAAATTGTGATAAGTTGTAGTAATTAGTATTAATTAAAAATAATTAATAATAATTAGTTATAAATAGTAATAATTAATAATAATTAATAATAATTAGTGGTAAATTGTAATAATTAGCTGTAAATAGTAATAATTAGTTGTAAATAGTAATAATTAGTGGTAAATAGTAATAAAAAATAATAAATAGTAATAAATAGAAATAATTAGTAATACATAGTAATAATTTGTAATAATTAGTAATAACTAGTGGCAATTACCAGTAAATAATAATAATTAGTAATAAATTGTAATAATTAGTAATAATTTGCAATAATTAGTAATAATTTGCAGTAATTAGAGGTAATTAGTAATAATTGGTGGTAATTAGTAATAATTATCGGTAATTAATAATAAATAGTTATAAATAGTAATTAATAGCAATAAATATTAATTAATAGTAATAAATATCAATAATTAGTAATAATTAGTTATAATTAGTAATAATTAGTAATAATTAGTTGTAATTAACGGTAATTAGTAATAAATAGTAATAAATAATCATAAATATTAATAAATATTATTAAATAGTAATAAATATTATTAAATAGTAATAAATATTTATAATTAGTAATAATTACTAATAATTAGTAAAAAATAATAATAAATAGTAATAAATAGTAATAAATAGTGATAATTAGTAATAAATTGTAATATTTAGTAATAAATAGCAATGAATAGCAATAAATAGTAATAAATAGTAATAATTAGGAATAATTAGCAGTAATTTGTAGTAATTAGGGGTAATTAGTGATAATTAGTAATACATATTAATAAATAGTAATACGTAGTAATAATTAGTAATAATTTCTAATAATTACAAATAAATATAAATAATTAGTTATAAATATTAATGATTAGTAATAAATTGTAATTATTTGTAATAAATAGTGATAAATATTAATAATTACTGGTAAATAGTAATAATTAGTAGTTAATAGTAATAATTAGTGGTAATTTATAATAGTTAATAATAATAAGTGATAATTAGTAATATTTTTTAATAATAAGTAATAATTAGTAAAAGGTACCATTAAATAGTAATAATTAGCTATAAAGAAATATAATTATTATAAATTATATGTAATTTGTAAAAAATTGTTATAAATTAATAAAAATTAGTAATAATAAGTCCTAATTACCAGTAATTAGTAATAAATAGCAGTGTTTAGTAATAGTTAGTAGTAATTTGTAATAATTAGTGGTAATTAGTATAAATTATTAAAATTAGTTCAGATTATTATAAATTAATTTACTATAAATGACTATTAAATAAAAAAATTATTACAAATTACTAGAATGGTCAAAATGAAATTGGTTATCATTTTTTAGGCCATCATAAATAAAACATTTATACATACATGGTTGACACGAATTAGTCATTTTTCATGGCCTGAAGATTTAAAATTATATGATTTGCACCTTTTTAGTAATTTTTAACATAATTTATTACATTCTTAATTTATAATTTTTTAATCAATTTATAACAAAATTTGTTAATATTAGCGATAATTAGTTTTAAAAATTTAGTAAAAATTATTGGTAAAAATTATTAAATCATCATAATTATTAAAATTTAATGGTAATTAGTAAAAATCAGTAGAAAATTGTTGAAATTGACAATATTTGAAATGAAATTACGATTGTTTTAATTTATACTCTTTTTTGGATCATCTTTTTCTTCTATCAAATTAAACATAAACAATTTATTTATTTTATATTTTTTAGAGTAATATGGAGCAAGGAAGTAGACAAAAAATCTTTATTACGTGATCGTGATTGGACAAATAGTCATAGGAATCCAAATGGTTTTGGTGTAAATCCTGTATATATTGAGGGAGTTGATGCATTTTATCATTTGCATCATCAAAAAAAAAATTTGTTTTAGAAGTTACAATTAGACTTCCAGGCAAGAAATGTGATATGAGGAGGTTTGACACATTTCACAATGTTAGGGATCATCTATTTCGATTATGTTTCTGAAACGATTATATTTCTTGTAATCAACCTGGTGAAAATTGTTTCGGAGATGATACTAATAATTTAGTTCCAGATCCATCATTTTTTTAAAATATAGTTCATGATGTGGCTAGTCCATTTTTTCCCCAAACTAAAACTCAGAATAATATTTATTCAACTACAAAGTTGGAATCATCTCAATTTTATGATTTCTTGAAGTATACTGAGGAAGCCTTAAATCCTGGTTGCGTGAAAAGAAAATTTGAAGTAGTTGAAAAAATTTATAGCTATTTAATCAGATAATGGAATATTAAATAGTTGTTTTGATCAAATATTCTCTTTGGTTAGAGCACTATTACTTGATGGAAATGTGTTGCCTAAAAATTTTATGAGAGCAAGAGGTTTGTTCTTAATTTGGATCATGGTATCATAAGATTTATTCATTTTCAAATGATTGCATCTTATATTATGTTGAAAATGAATCGTTCATCAATTGTCCTACATGTGGACAATCCAGGTACAAGGAGCATCAATAAGGGAAAAGTGGTTTGATTCCTATAAGACAATTGAGGTATTTCTTGATTACACCCAGATTGAAGTGTTTATTTATATCTCAGAACACAGTGTCATGGATGTCATGACAAAAATCCAATATTTCAATTATTAAAGGATTAAACCATCGTACTGATGGTGATTCATTGAAATATTTTGACCAAGTACATCTGTCGTTTTCTTTAGAATCTCAAAATATATGATTAGATATTTCTATTGATGGGTTTTGTCCATTTAGTTCTTAAGTTAGTCAATATTATTTTTGGCCTGTATTTATAACACCGTAAAATTTACCTCATTGGATGTTGATGAATGAACCATATATATTTTTGACCATATTAATTCCCAGACATTTGAATAAGAATCCTGATGTTTATTGTAACCCATTGAATGATGAGTTAAATTTATTTTGGAGTAACGGTTTAAGTACATATGATGTTGTTGTGAAACATAATATCCTACCGAAAGCTACATTAATCTAAGCAATTAGTGACTTACCAGCATATGACATGTTATCTGGTTGGAGTACACATGGAAAAAAATAATTTTCTTACCATGTGAGAGACAACAAAGTGTATACGCTCTTTAATGGGAGAAAACCGCGTTTCTATTACTTTCAGCGAAGATTTCTTCCAAATGATCATCCATTTCAGAAGAATTTATATCATTTCAGAAAAGGAAAAAATGAAAGTTATGGACCTACAACAATGATATCATCTATTGATTTAACATGCATTTTATCTTCATTACCTCCCATAAAATTTGGACAGACTATAAACCAACATAAAATTAATGGATTTGGGAAATAACACACTTTGATAAAACAGTGCATTTTTTGGGATCTACCATGTTGGTCAGATTTGATGGTTTGTAACATGTTGGATGTCATTCATATTGAGAAAAACTACTTTTATAATATATTTAATAATATTTTGGACAGACCAAGTAAGACCAAAGATAATGTAAATGTATGATTAAATCTTTTCCAAATTTGCAGGTGACCAAAACCTGGACTATTTTAAAATGATAGATCAAAGAAGTTAATGAATCCAAAAAGGGATTATACAGTTTCTAAAGAACATCATTTATTATTTTGTTAGTGGATTGTATATTTGAGGATTCTATATGTTTGTGTTTCCAATTTAGATAGATGTATCCGAAATGGCCAAATTACCAGTTTAAAATGTCATGACTATCATGTTATAATTAAAAAACTTCTACAGATTGGATTTAGAGGTTTGTTAAATTATATGATTTGTGATGAACTAAAAAAATATAATATTTTTTCTGAGACATTTGTGTGGTGAAAATATACTATGATGCACTAGGTATACTACAAGAATATGTTGTTTTAATTTTATATAAACTGGAAAAAATATTCCCACAAACTTTCTTTGATTCAATGAAACATTTGATAATATATTTTCTACATGAAGAAAAATTAAGTGGTCTAATATAGTTCTGATGTATGTACCCATTCGAGATATGCATGCAAAAATTGTAGAAAAAGTACATAATAAAACATCGGTTGAAGGATCAATTGCACAAGATTACTTACAGGAAGAATTTTTTTATGCTCTCTTTATTTTCAATTTTAATATCCATCAGAACATACCCACATGGGCTATAATGAGAGAAATTTTGAAGATGAAACGAGAAATAAATTATCAGTTTTTAATCATCTCAAACTTGGATTTGGTGGAGTTGATGAATGATGAATTTTAGATGGAGAAAATTATTGGGATTATATATATGTTCTGCTCAACTGTGATGAAATGATACCATTTATATTTTGTGTGCTACTATCCCTTATTCTATACCATTTGTTATAGTAAATTAATATTATTTTATTCATAGATTGTATGATATTCATATCAAGAAATAGTTTCCACAAATTATAGTAGCTTCTCTTGAAGAACGTAGAAAAATTAATTTTTCATACTGGTTTCAAAAACTTGGAAAATATATTATTTATAGTTTAATTTATAGAATCAATTTATTACTTGTTATATTGATAATTATTTTAAAAAAATTAGGTATGTCATCATGCTGATAAAATTGATAATAGATTGTCTGTAATGAGTAACCCACCATCCAAAATGGTTAAATATTATAATGCATATGTGGGGAATGTTTTTCGATTTCAAACACTTACATATGGGGAATCAAAAAAAAGAATGAATATTTGTATTTTCATAAGAGGATATCATCGTAGAGAATGTGAAGTTGTCTTTTATAGCATGCTTGAATAAATAATTGAATTGTGTTATCTGGGATAGAATTACGTAACAACATTTAAATGCTAGTGGTTAGATAATGAGATAGGATTACGTGTTCATCTACACCATGGAATTGTTGATATTAAATATAAAATCCTTATTATAGTATATGAACCATTTTTATTAGCACACCAGATACATTAAATTTATTATGCTAATTATTTTCCTACTTCAAAAGAGTTAAGTGATTGTTAAAGCATAATAAAAATTAAATCTTGGAAAATTAGTTTATTAAAAAAGAATATTATTCTGCTGATGTGTAATGAATTTAGTTTTTTCAAGAGACTACTCCAAATACATATATTCAATGAAAATACATGAATATCGATGATAACACACCATGGTTATGGGTCAATGGTGACGATGATTTTATTGATGTAAAAAATGAAGTTGAAGTGACAAGAGATGATGTAATTGAAACTACTATGGAAATTAATGATACTGAGGAGGAATACAAAGATATTGACACTGTAAGATACAAAAATGAGGATGAATATAAATATTGAGACAATTAAATACTATTTATAATAGTATATAATATATATCTATATATAATATTTGTTTTCAACTATTTACATTCAATAGTCATTTCATGTTTCAGATGGACTCAGATCTATTTCATGAGTTGCTAGAGGCTAATATACCTGATGATGAGCATGATGTTGGATCATCTGACCTTTAGACTGCTAGTGGTTCAGTGATGACTCTAAGGGGTTATGGTCTTGTAAGATAGATGATTCTTATTCGTATCTTTGAGAAACATCCACATATTGACTTTGATCCACGCATGCATAGGTATGTTTACTTATGTATTTTAGTTAGTTTTTTTTATTAATAATCATTAATTTATTTATATACTGATTTTTTTGATTATTTTTTCTTTTTTTTGTAGATTTTCATATATTATTGTTGGACATGGGAGTGCTATATTGTGAAATTATTTTTATGGAGCATGGGTTACATGGGATCAGATTCCCATTGATGTTCAATACCACATATTCGATCATTGGATGGTACATAAATAAATAATATTTATTTTGATATTTATTTAATTAATAACTTGATATTATTAGTTATTTTTTGGTTTTATAGTATCTCATCAATGAGAGAATACATGAATCTTTCTGTAAGGCATGAGATGACTTCACGCGTGATCATTGCCACCAGTTTTAGCACGATTTGAGGATGAAAACAATGAGGAAAGCGGGAGTCATAGAGTTTTATAAGTATTGTTGTGCCCACTGACCTGATTACGTTTTATCCTAGGTTTATGAAGGATTATGTTTACACTAGATGAGTGCTCAATTTTTGTGGAGATCATCAATAGGTCGACAAAACCAGGGGATACAGGAGGTGAAACATTGAGAGGGTAGTCATACATTTAGTACACATAGGGAACATATGGTAAGTACCTTCTAAAAATAAATTTATATAACATTATATGTAAACTATTTATTTTATACTAATACAAGTAGTCAAACAATATAATATTTCCGAGTATGAAATTTATAGGATGATGTACAATGATCCTATCATTGGAGATATTATAGGTGATCGTTAGTGTCAGATTGTGGTCAGTATTATTTCTTTTTGAGTTTTAAAATTAATTGAAAATAATATTTTAACTATTTTAATTTTAAATTTCAATTGAAGGTGTCATATGAGGCTACGAAATCTCAGATACAGACAGAGAGTCATTCTAAGATTGAGGATTAGACCAGTGCATCCAGATTTAATGAGGGGGCATGGATGCAGGCGACCCAGTCTATATTTGGGAAAGGATAAGTTATACATGTCAGATCTTGTTTGATGCCTATGAGTTATTATGGTACCGTTTTGATGTCAGCGTACTGCTTGAGAGGAGGTCGTGGAAAGCCATTATAATCTACTCTACGGTATCAATATAAGCTGTGAGCTTAGGCTAAGCTCACAGAGAGTATGTGTAGGGAGAAGAAGAGCTCTATCGACGACATTAGCAATAACAGGAGGAGATGTGTTGATGACAACAGATGTAGCACGAGCATATGATAGATTACATGTGACATCTCACTCATGGTTTAGGGATGTAGTTCTCTCCACCGTCTCCTCCAGCTCCTCTAGCTCCTCTAGCTCCTCTAGAGGACCCTCCCCCTCAGTGATGTGTTTACTTTTTATGATAAAACATTTGAATGTAATTTTTTGTAATATTATATATTTACATTTTTATGTAGTTTGTTTTTATATTGTTTCGAATATTGTTTTTTTGTTTTTTTATTATTTTATTACTTTATTATTTATTTATTTTTTATTTTATTAAAATTATTTTTTGTATTATTTTATTATTAATATTTTTTATATTTTTATAAATATTGATGTTTTTATTATTTTATTATTTTATTATTTTATTATTATTTTATTAATATTATTAATAACAATAATATTATATTATTAATATTATTAATATTATTATATTATTAATATTATTATATTAATAATAATAATATTATTATTTTGTTAACACTATTTTTTTAATATTATTATTTATTATTATTATTATTTGATATTTTTTTGTTAATATTATATTGTTATTATTATTTTATTAAAATTTATTAGTATTAATGTTTTTTATTTTTTTATGTTTTTTGCGACAGATTGGTTTTCCCTTCTCAATAGGGTTTTGTACCAAACTCAAAGAAACCATTTGTGATGTGAAATTCTCTCGTTGCAAAAAAAAAACTATTTTCACTTCCATATTTTGCAATGGGGAATTTGTAGTGGGACCCCGTCACAAATGCCCCATTGTAAATAACTCAATTTCCAGTAGTGTATAGAGGATGCACCCCAAAGAACACCATATACTCAGGCTATACGTATTACTTCTATTTCCAATTTCAATGCTTCCATGGATTCATTATATAAATTCTGCAGAAATAATTATGAGTTATAATTAATGCAAAAGGGGTAAATTATATTGGCCCTCAAATATTCCCAATTTATTAATACTATAGTTGTATAATCAAACTTTTTATCTATTATATTGAAATATATATTTAATGTCATCTATCCAATTAATATAGGGAATGAATTGCCTATAAGTTTGATAACTAATGCCATAACCATAACATCTTTAACCCTATACCCTATTATGTACAGAAATAAAGTCCCCATGAGGGATTTTTCACGAAGAAACTACAAAATAACACAACTATAATTACCTATTCAATAACCAATAAAGTGTAATGTAATACAATTTATACCTAAAATGAGAACTGTAGATAAAATTTCATGAAAATAATCCCCTTGTGGAATGATAGACTTAGGGTTATTATGGGGAGGATGATGAAACCTTTAAGGGGGGTCTGTGTTTCCGCTGAGGAGGGGATCCGAACTGCAAAGGGAGATTTTGGATGGGGGGGTATGTGTCCCCACCAAGAAGTGAAACTGAGTCCAGAAGAGGGAGGATAGAGGGGGTGGGTATCCACGTTGTTTCCATGTAGGGGAATAGAGAGATAGTGTTGTGGGGGTGGGGTTCGCCACTGAGGATAGAGGAAGGTCAGAGGGGTGGGGAGAATGAGGGTCTTCAATGAGGTGGTGGGATCAGGGTTTCTGATAGGGAGGGGAGAGGAGGGGTAGGGGGGTTAGGGTCGTGTAGAGGGAGTGGGGAGGGGGATTAATTAGATAATTTTTATAACATTTAGGAGAGGATCAATTGAAACTACCGCTAATTGTTAAAATAAAAAAAATATAGTAGGGATTTGATTAAACCGCCCCCATATTATATTTTTTAACCAAATTTATTTCACGAATTTTACTAGAACTACTGCTAAGTAGTACTTTTTTTGTAGTGTTCTCACTATGGTCCATAATCTATATCAGTTTCACCTCAAAGTATGCATCCACACTAAGAACAATGTATGCTATATCTGTCTCATGATAAGAGTCTTGATAATATCCCCAAATATAATACATAAAAAATAAATCATGCATGGAACTATAGTGTTTTGGAAGGGCTAATTGGTACACCACTGGACCAACCCTATCCACTATCTCGAAAAACCGACAAACCTGGGTATTGGTTTTCCTAATTTCCTGATATGGCATTGCCCCAACCTTGGAGAATCTAAAAGGAAAACATGATGACCAACCTCGAACTCCATAAGTCACATCCGATGGCCATCATGTGATTTATTCCTAATCTTCATGGTCATTATCTACTTCCTGATCAACTGAACTTGATTAGACATATCTTACACAAGACTAGGCCCAAAAATCACTAACTCTCCTATATTCAACCAACAAAGAGGCGAATGATAGGAACTTACATAAAAGACCTCTAAAGTTTCCATCTAGATGGATGCTTAGAAGATGTTATTATATGAAAACTCCATGAGTTCCATATTCATCTCATATAAACCACCAAAATCCAAAACACAGGCTCAAAATATATCCTCTGGAACATGAATAGTCTTATAAGATTGACCATCAGTCTAAGGATGATAGGTTGTACTTAAAATAACCAATGATCCTAATGCCTTCTAAATACCCTTCCAGAATTGTGACGTGAAATAAGGATCTCTGTCAAAAATGAAAATCCTTGGAACACTATGTATCCAAACTACCCTGCACACATAGAGACGGCCCAGATCATTAACTGTGAAGGTCTCCCTAATAAGAATGTAGTAGGATGCCTTTTTTAGTAGATCCACAATCACCCATAAAACATGATTCTTATGGGTTGTCCTAGTAATGTAGTCAATAATTCCATAGTTACATCATCCCATTTCAACTCAGGAATGAGAATATTCTGCAAAATCCCAGTTGGCCTCTGATGCTCAGCTTTCACTTACTGAGAAGTGAAACATATTTCTTTAAATCCTGCCACCTCCCTCTTCATTCCTAACCACTAGTACTGTCTATGGAGATAAAAATACATCTTTTTCAAACCAGGATGTACCTCCCTTCTAGAATATTGATACTCTGTCATCAAATCCTTATGAATGCTTGTAGGAACCCATACTCAACCACTTAAAAGAAGAGAATTTACACTACTAAGAGACCATCCTGACGGTGTCTCCCCACAATATAAGCTATATCTACAAACTAAGCCCTCCAGATTAGATAATTACTATTTAATAATCTGGTATAAAAGCATGGTTATAACAGAAGTCAATGTCATTGATGCTCATCCTTAAGACTTCTGAACATCTAGATGCATGTATGAAAATATTCTCATCAAAATACTCATGAATTACCGCTATATTTTTCTTTTGGATCAACACATCAGTATTGAAAATTCCCTTTCCCGGTGTATAATCCAAGTTGAAGTTGAAAGACTATAGATACTCAACCCACATCCTTTGCTGAAGGTATAGGTCCCACTGGGAAAAGATGTATTTGAGGCTCTGGTGGTCTTTTTATACTAAAAACCTCTCACCCATGAGATAATCTCTCTAGCATCTCATGGCATGTACCACTCCTGCAAAATCTAAATTGTGAGTAGGGTAATTCTTCTCAGGTGGTGTCATCTTTTGGGAGACATAAGAAACCACTCAATCCTGCTACATACGAAATGCTCTAATTCTAACTCTTGATGCATCATAGTATACGATATATGTTTTACCCAACACATGTAATATGAGGATGGGTGCTGAGGTCATCCTCCCTTTACTCTCCTGAAAAGATCTCTCACAAGCATCTGAGCAAACAAACTTCACCCCATTCTTGGTCATTCTTGAATTCGGTGCTACCAAACATGAGAATTCCTAGATAAAGAATTGATAATAAGAATATAAACCCAGAAAGATCTGAATTTATTTTTGTGATACTCTCAGTATACAATGACTATAACCTTTTCTGGGTTCACTAACACTCCATCATCTAAGATGACATGGCTAAATATGTTCACTTTATCAATCCATGAACTTCATTTGGTTATCTTGGTGTAAATCCAATGTTATCTTAGTGTTCTCAAAACAATGTTAAGATGTTTGGTATGCTAATATAATGAATGGTAGTACACTAATTTTTCATTGAGAAAAACCACAATAATCTGTTCTAGAAAATTATGAAAGATCGAATTAATGAAATCCATTAATATCACTGGTCTGTTAGTCAAGCCAAATGAAATCACTATAAATTCATACAAGCCATACCTACTTCTAAATGTAGTATGAGGTATTATTGATTGTATCCACATAAATTGATTGAATACTGATCTCAAATTTATATTGGATAACATCTTAGCACCTCTCAGCTGATCAAAGAGATCATCGATTCACAAAAGAGGATATGGGTTCTTGACTGTCATCTGGGCCAATCTCCAATAATCCATACACAAGAGAAATTTCCCACCAGCATTTTTGCGGAAAAGAACTAGAGAAATAAAAGAGAAATACCAGGAAGTGTGAATCCTTTATCTTCCAGATCTTACAACTAAACATTCAACTCCCAGAGCTCTACTGGTTCTATTCTATAAGTCGACATAGAAACTGGCTCTGCTCCTCACACAAACTTGATCATAAACTTGATCTCTTTCTTAGGAAGTAATCCATAAAACATGTTATAAAAACATCATAAAAATGTTATACCACTAGAGAAAAAGAATCCCACTGCATTCCACCATCTTATAGATAATGGCTGGTTATTTGAGCCATGAGACAATCCAATCGACACTGAATTAGTCCTGCACAACCGGCCTGAAGATCCCACACATCCTAGTGGAAATAGTTGCCTTCTTTTTGAGATAGAATGATAATTATCCTCCAGTAATAGTAGATATGTTCCTATTATAGAACTAACCAATACATACCTAGAATCAAATCAAATCATGTCATTTCAGGCACAAATAGTTTTCGTAGGAAAAGGTATCCACCAATCTCTACAGAAGATTCCTTGAAACATTTTATATTCTCTGAGGGAACTCCCAATGATATATTGATTATCAAAACACTATATAACATTTCCATATAAAATATACACTATTTTAAAAAATATAATAAAAAAGTAATATGATTCTCCTGCATAAATCAAAACAAAAGAAATGGTAGGTGATACAAGAATTGTACATCTAACAATAGATTGCCATATCTCCACACTAGTTGGAGTAGTCACTATCACGTGTAGCTGACCAACCCCTCTTCCTTGGGCACTAGCCTTACTCCCATGAGATATTCCCTCTGGTTGGTACTATCATTCCTATACTGGGGTACCACATCACCTGCCTCAACCAAAACGTCACATGGAACTCCAACTACCTATCTGTTAAGGAGTAGTTGTGTCCTTTCCCATCTTTGTTACCTGTCTTGATCCCATGTCACTACTATGATGTTGTATTACCCTAAAAATCCAATGTTTGTAGCCTAATATTCCCCAATAATAACACTCAATATTGGGATATTGAAACTAATGCCACTTTTATCTCATCATTCCACTTGATAGTACTACAATTGAACATGATTCTGAGATGGCTAACCACTTCCCTGATGGATTTGTCCACTATTTCCTTGAATGAAAATTTCATAGTGATGCTTCTTTCCACTAGAATAAGAGTAACCATTTCTCCATACAAAAACATACTAGTGACTTCCTAGGGCCTCTCTCGGATTACCCTCCACGATGAGTGCCTGATTCATCACCTCTACCAAACTGCTTAGATGAAATATGGTCACCTATGACCTGATCTCATAGTGAATACCATCTAAAAATAATCTTTCCCTATATATGTCATCATCTACCAATGATGAAATAGAGTTATTCAGGTAGGTGAAAAATTTATTGTAATCCAACACTAACATGCCTTCTTTTGTCAGGTGCATAAACAAACGAGCCTTCTCATCCCTCAATGTCTTGGGACATTAATAGATCAAGAACTACATCTCTAATATCTACCAAGATAAATCCTCCTACTTCCAACCTACACTAGAATATCCCACAAATGCATGGATGGTCCATGAATCATATATACAACAAGATTTACCCTCATATATGTGGGCGTATCAAGGTGTTTAAATATCATCTGGAATGACTTGATCCAAAAATAAGTTTCCTAGGGGCCTCTCTCCCTAGTGAACATAAGAGGATGTTATAGTTGGAACTCTCTCATCAAATCATAAATTGAAGGCACATTGTGAATAGTATACCTTTCTAGGGATCACATGACCCTTATAAATATATCGAGAATATAAAAATCCATATGATCCTATGAAGCTTCATAAAGCTATGGTTTAGATGTGTTAGGAATGTGCTGATTTCTAATCTCATGTTTCTCAACATGAAGATGAAAAGGAATAATTTTCTCAATAAGACAAACACACTCCTTATAATAGTAGATATAATAACACAATTAACCTTAAATGGTGACAAAAAATAGAGAAACATTAATCCTTGTTTCTTTAAACATGGATTATAAATTTTTATCATTACTTGATTGTTAATTTAATTCCATTTAGCACATACAATCAGTATCTCATACCATAATTCATATAGGAAAGTATAAAACACATTCATTAAATATGTCCCTATCGTGAACAATGCATGTTAATATATATCCCTATGTGTCTATCATGATACACGAATACTCATGTTTTTCAATACTGGTCCATGAATAGAAATCTCAATAACCAATAAAATTATGAAATAAAAACCTCACATAACATGTGAATCACCCATGGTGAAATAACATCAACTCTAAAAAGAGAATAATATAGAAAAAAATCCATCCTTGGGAACTCAGATTTTCCCATGTACATTGGTTATCTACTCCCATCCACAAGCTCATTACCAAGTCCCCACACACGATCATCACCCTTCTACTTATCCAAATTAGTAATGCTATATAAAAGAAACTCGGTGGCCTCTGATACGACTTTGAAATTTCCCTTAATCTGAATCTCTCTCATGTGGATGAAAATGGTTTGTTACGAGAAATCAAGAATGCCTCCCGATATGCCAATGGATTCCAACTAGAACTGGGGGTGTGATGTGGATAGTGGAGATACTATACCCCCTATTTATAGAGTTATAAAATATCAGAAATAAGTAATATAAATAAAAATCAGAGTAGCATAAATAATGGAAAAAATACAATACAAAATAAAATCCAAACAATTAAAGACAATTGAATAATCCAATAAATAAAAAATGAATAATATAATATCATGTGGGAATGTAACTAACTGTATTACTAAATTTAATAAAAATAAAAGGCTAACAGTCCCAAATAAAGACTCAAATGTCCCCAGTCTTGAGCCCCATGTTAGCTCCATCTAAAAACACTAGCCCATCTAGTAAGAAAAATTTAACAACAAGTTACCTTTCCCTTTACTAGTAAAAAATGTATTTATCACATTGGTTTTTTCACATTGTTTATAAATAAATGATGTAAAAAATCCATGTTTATTTTTTTTATCACATTAGTTATTATATATATGACATGAATAATACAAATATGTCACATTATGACATTGATTATCTAATAATTGATATGGTAAAGTAGTGAAAAATACTTTTTCACATCGGTTATCAAATAAGAAATGCCAAAAGGATGATTTTTAATATAGATTTTTATATAACTGATGATATATACCATTAAAATTTTTATGAATCATCTGTTATAATCATTTTGATGTTATTAATTCTCAAAAAAATGAACTTGTTTCTCTCAAATAGAATCCCTAACCCTCTTTTATTTGTTCATGTGGTATCCAATATCGGATTTCTATCTTCATACATCCTCAGTTTTAATTGGATCATTATTGTACATTCGACTTGCTCATCTCTTAAGTAAGCCTCACACATTTAACCTCTCTTTTAGTCATTCAATTGATTGGAAGCCATAAATATCTATTATTTTTACATTACGGAGAATCAAATATCATATTACAATCTTCATTAAACATTAGTTTTTTTGGGCTCATCATTTCACAATCAAATATAAATATTCTCATCTCAAATCTTTCATTACCATCTTCATTTACCTTATGTATACATTGATTTAAGTATAAATCTACGTTGAATGCATTATATCTTAATGTTCTATGATAGATCATAAGTTTCCTAATTATATCTTAATGTTTTGGTGTTTCTATACTATAGAAACGTGTTTTCACTAAATTTTTTCATAGATATTTATACTACATCACATCATACATTTCTGCATTGAATCTATAAAATTTTCTTATTTGGAAGATTTTTGTGAATCATTCATTATTTATGCAGACACTAGCAAGTATATGGATAAATATTAATTATTATTATTCATTTATTAATGACTTGGTAATCTTAAAATGTAATATATACATACATTGTAATTCTCATGCAGTTCAATATACAATATCATATAGGTAGTGTATATTCATATCAATACTTTTCCTATGTTTTGAGAATATTATTATCTTAAAAAATAAAATATTAGATATGAAACTTTCATATTATGAGTTACTATAAATATAAATTTGAAATTATTGGTGAATACACAATCAGAATTGTTAATTGGTTTCTTTAAATATATTTGTTATATTATGATAGAATTGTAATTAATGGTGACTGGAATATTTACCTAAATCAAGTTTTCAAAAATTAACATCATGTAACATAATTAGATATGTAATGGGTTAGTGAAATTCTGGATACCTATGTGGAATACATGAATTATTGGAACCACTTACACAATTACTCATGAATTACTATGCCTTTTATGAATTAGATCAGATTATGATTGACATCCTAGATGATATTTGGGTTAGTGTCAAAACCTTTAGATTCTTATCTAAATGATTTTGGGAAGTATATTCTAATTTTAGGAATACCTTGTATGGTTAAAGGTTATCATAGGACATGAAATTTGAAAAATTTACTTCATTATAATCTATATAATATTGAAATATTAATTAAAATACATCAATGAATTCTTTTATTCTATGGGAACAATCAATCCTCATATTCTAAATATGAACAAAAATAATTGATTCAAAAAAAATTGCACTATCACTTAGGATTCAAACTGACTGCCACTACACACATTATACCAAAGCAACAAAAGTTAGAGGGTTGATAGAAGACAATAGTCCATGATTCATTATACTCATTTATATGAAACTGAGTATGTAACCCCATTTAATACTGAAGAAAATGATAACTTCATTGAGAATTCACAATATAAAAATAATAACCCACTCAACCAAATCACAAGGGATAATATACCTTTCTATAAACCACATGATGAAGTCACTATATGTATAATGGGGAAATGAAATTCTACTCATGTAATGGAAACCAACAAGGGGAAGTGGGTCCCTTATACAAGCTATATATGTTGATTCAAGTCAATAATATAAAATTTCAAGTTTCATCGAATTTAATTTAACACAAAATGAAAAATGAGAGAGTGGTGTAATTGTATTTTCTTTTCTAAATTAATTCCATGCATTTATATTTATGATTTTACAATAATATTTAAACTTATATTCCATGATGGTTTTATAATCATTCCAATTTACATTAAACTTCATCTTCAATTTTATTAACTTTTTAAACAATATATTCACTATTATTGAAAATCATAGAAACATTTAACTATTGAATTATACCACAAGTGTTTCTTCTTGATTATCATTTAAATAATATACTATTTCGTCTTCTTGATAACTTTTATCCCCACTATATTATGATAAAAATATATATATTTTTTAAGTTCTTTATTGAAAATAATGAGTAGAATTTAGATTACAACACTTTGAAGAATTGATGAATATGATGAAGGTGTTGCTGATTTTTTTAATTTTCTAAATTAAATGTTACAAAAAATGATATTTTTTCCATCTATGACAGAAATGTTTAAATATGATGAATTTTAAATGTATAGAAATAAAAGATCATTTAATTTTTAATGTTTTTAATCAGAGTTACAGACCATGGATTTTGAATGGTGAAATTGGGTAGTATTTTGGATCTATAGGTGATGATTATTTTCAAGATGATAACTCTGATCAAATTGAAGAAATGATTTTTGATATTGATCTAGATAAAATTTAGAATGAATTGATAATTGAGAGTCTATATGGGGATTTTGAAAAACCATTATATTTGGGTTGGATGGAATTTAGGGTTTTATCGATGGTGTTAAGATTGATTAACTTACAGTTGAAACACGGATAGAGTAAAAGAGTTTTACAGAGTTTCTATAATTTTTTAAAGACATTCTTCCTAAATAAAATGATCTTCTATATTCACATTATAATGAAAATAAAATACTATACTCTATGGTATTAGGGTAAATAAAATTCAGGCATCGTTGAATGATTGTGGGATATATAGGAAGAAACAAAAATTTCTATCAGGATGTCCTAAATGTGGGACGTCATGGTATATGTTGAAATAAAAATCACAGGCTGATTTAGCATTTAAAGAGACCCCTTCCAAGTAATTTTGGTATCTTCATATAATTACTTGTTTGAAATTTATATTTGAAAATTCACATTATTAAAAAAGGTTAATATGGAATGAATATGAGTATATATGTGATGGAAAATTTCAGCATCTATCTGATAGTCCATAGATGAAGAAAATTAATTAGCACTTTACTATATTCAGAAATGAAGCTAGAAATCTCAGACTTGGACTATGCATGGATGGAATGAATCCATATCGATCCCTTAGTAGAACACATAGTTCATGGCTTGTTTAATTTATAATTTACAAATTATCTATTGATTTTTTTAGGTAACTATAATATTTCATATTGAGTTTAATGATCTGTGGACTGAAACATCATCGAAATGATATGGATATTTTCTTTTAACCATTAATTGATGTTTTGAAAATTTTATAGGGGGATGGTATTAGGTTGTAGGGTTATTATAAAATGGAATTTTTTCAATTGCATGAAATGATTATTTTCACTATGCATGACTTCCCATCATATTGATATTTTTCAGGATATAGTGTTCAGGAGCATAAATCTACTCTAATTTGTGAACAGGTGACATCATATTATAAACTACATTATGGGAGAAAAAATTATACATGGTTAATCAAATTTTTTTGTCTATGGATAAATCTTATATAATATTAAAAAATGCATTAAATAGCTCAAAATAATTTGATATTGCTTCATAATCTTTATCCACTAATAAGTATTTTGAATGGGTGAAAAAAAGTGATGTCACATTTGTAAAGACACATAAATATGGTAATGATAGAAATATTTGGAAGAAAAAATAAATATTTTTTGAGCTACCATATTAGATATATCATGAGGTCAGACATAACATTAATGTCATGATGTGGAGAAGAATATATGTGATATATATATTGGATCATTGTTAGATATTGAAGGAAATACTAAATATCGGTTGAACACATTATTGGACATACTCTCATTGGGAATATGTTTGTAGTTAGCTACCACTCCTGATGGAAGGTGAAAATTACTTCCCATGGATTTTCATACCTTATCTAAGAGGGAGAATATTGGATTTTTTTAGTTTCTTCATGACATCAAAGTACCACAACGTTATTAAACAAATGCGAAATCTGTTTTATCTTTACAGGATTTGATGTTGACTAGTATGAAATATCATGATTGTCACATCATGATGAAACAAATCCAACAAGTTCCATTGTGTGGAAAATTTCCCATCTATTTATGAATGACTATAATGAATGTGTATTACTTTTTAAATTCAATTTTTAATAATGTGATTGATCTGAATGCTTTGAAATATTTTTGGAATGAAGCTATTTCTATACTTTCTCAATAGGCAATGTTTTTTACTCCATATTTTTTTGATATCATGTTTCATTTAAGGGATCATTTAGTGAAATAAATAAACATTTTTGGACCTATATATCTACAATTGATATATAATATTGAAAGGTATATGAACATATTGAAGGGGTAGGTTAATAATCCATATCAAACTGAAGCCTCCATTGTTGAGATGTATATTTCTAAAGAGGTTGTGGAGTTTTGTAAAAGATAATTATCTATAGTGGAGTAGATTAGGTTGCCTATATATCAACCTGAACATGTTAATTATGGGTGAATGGGGATCTGTGGCTTGAAAGTACAATCATTAATAGGTGAACAGATAAAGGAGGTGCATTTATGTATCTTTAATAACATAGATAATGGTAAAAAATATATAACATTGAATATTAATGTGTTGAAACAATATAGTCCAAAGAAGAAATATATGTGGATTTTGAATGAGAAAAACAAATCATTTTTCCCATGGTTTAAATAGAATGTACTTGGTAGATTAAATGCATCAGGAAAATTGATATGGTTAGTGGGTGGTCCATGTTTACATTTGATAACATGGTTTGGGTATGACATTAACGTATACAAATTTCATATGAAAGATTAGGACAACAAAAGTGCATTTCAGAATAGTAGTTTATTGGTGTTTGTAGAAGCAATGTATTTTTCAAGTTCTAAAGGCAAGAACCCAATATCTGTATCAAGTGTATATTATAGAGTCATTGGAGAAATAGGGGAGGTTGATTACATTAAATATAATGTTCTAGTTTTTTATGTAAAAATGTTTTATTGGTAATAGTAGTTCTAGACACGATGAATTATGAATGACACTATTTAATCTAAATATATTGGAATGAAAAACTAATCCTTTTATAATGGGAACACATGAATTTTTTTATATGTTCTTGATTAATCTGATATTTAGTAGTCTATTGTTTTATAAATAAAAAATCAGTATGTTGGTAATGATAAACTTGATGATGATGCTGATTTAGGGGAGATACCTCTTCCATGGAAATATTAACAGATAATATTGATGAGCATGTTGCAGACATGTTTTATACCATATAGAACAATTATTTTGATGGAATTTATGGAAATAATCCTTTAGTACATTCCAAATATTACAATAAAATTTTATTTATTTATCATTTACTTTTAAAAATTTTAGAAAATTTTAGATATTTTAATTTTATTTTCATTATTAAAACAAGTATTATAAATATTAAGTTCAATTGTTTGTTTATATTAGTTTAGTTTTTTTAGTTTTCCATTATTACCCTTATGTAAATTTTCTATTAATTGAATTTGTTAAAAACAATTATTTTGAAACTAATATTCCTAATAAAAAATATTTTATAAGAGTATATTAAAAAAGTATTCATTTTGGTGTAAAAATTATTTATTAAGAAGGAGAATTTTTGTAAGAACCTATTTTTTTCTATAAAAGACTTTGGAAATTTCTCGATGTTATTCCAGAGCAGCGCCTTCAGACGACATGCGATTCTGAGCCTCGGTGTGGCCGAGATTAAATTTTAAGTGTGTTCACACTAGGCACGCCAAATAAATAAGATAAATCTTAAATAGAGATCCGGATCAGAAATATGAGAGCATAGATGTGTCTGAAATGGAGTGTTTACCCTAGGAACGACATAAAACATGTTGGCGCAGGACATTGGGACCCCTCACCCGTTAACAGAACATTAAACGGATAAATAAAATAATTAATTTATTAGTTTAATGGTTAAACTCATGTAACTATTAAACTGTTGCTCGGATGGGAAATCTGAGGGCACCGTTGAATCTGGAGCATGCCGTTTACCCTAGGAGGGGTGTAATTTTCATGGGCGCGGGCCTCCTGTGAAAAACACCACCGGGGGCGTTTTCATAATTTAGCGGCCTTTGGCGTTAAGTTTCATAACTTTTGAACGGGGCCTCATATTAAATTTCTGAGACCTCTGTTGTGCTTGGGAGGTGGTGTTTACCCTATAAACGACTTAACCTCAACCCCATCAAGAGTCTCGGGTACAGGTCAATGTGGGGGTGTTTAAAATTTATTAAAAATTTAATAAATGTTTTCCTACATAAACCAACCCACCCCTCTCCTTCCCCATTTCATTCCTCTGGAGGAAGAGCTCTCCCACCTCCCTCAAGCCTCTAAATCTACTCTTCTCCTCCCCCGAGCCAAGTTTAAATGACAATGGTGGTGGCGCGGTGAAGGATCGAAGCTTCGGGCAACGCCCTAGAGGTAAGATCATTGTGGCTTCATTTTTAATTTCGGCATCTCCTTTGAGATTGAATTTTAGCATCAAATTGCCATTATTTTGTCAAGCGAAGCCCTTGGTTGCGTAGTATATGTTTTGTTCTATCCAAAATATGTTTTGGATTGAAAATATGAGTTCCGAGGTGATCACAGTCGTCCGCCGAAGATCCGTGGGTTTTTGGATGTTTTTCGACGGTTCTGGCCAGGATGGCGGTGGGCGGCTCGACTTAGGTGGCGAGCGGCTTCAGCTCAGGCGGTGGCAGCTCAACGCCCAGGTGGGAGGCAGAAGCGGACATCATTTTGGCAAGAGGGTCTCCCAGATGTCGGCTGGGCGAGACGGGGCGCACGACGCGGTCGAGCGGAGGCACCGGGCGAGCAGGCGTCGGCGAGGCGGACCGGGCAGCAGGGTCGTCGTCGGGGCGTGACGATGCGGAGGTTCGTGGTCTTGTGACCCCGGTCGGAATACAGGACCCATTCCACATGGGTCCACTCGGAGACCGGACCGTCCGAGCTGGTCCGGGCAGTTTGAGGCGGTCCGCACGGTGAACCGCGGACCGTCGGTCCAGGGTGTGGGTGGGCCAGCCGAACCGGCCTGGCCCACCCGTTTCGGTCCCTTAAATACTAAAACACACTTAATTTTCAAACCGTAATGCAGATTCACGTGATGTCAGTGGAGGAACATTTCTTGGATTGAAACGGACATTTTGAGATGGTCTGCCGAATTTTTAATCTCCAAGATGAGGGTCTCGGTGGCACGACACATACGTTAAGTGGATTGGCGTTTTTTTCCCAGGAGTTCTTGTTTTGTATGGCGCGGATACATCCGATGTCCGATTTTAGCACAGTCAGCGGCGTTGGGACCCTGGAGCCGAGGCGGAGCTTTACATGGTGGTTTTAGGCATTGATGCCGAAGTTCAGGTGTGGTCCCCATGACCCGTCTTTTAAGCTGCGAGCAGCATTTAGAAACTTTTTCATTGGACGTCTGGGGCATGCGAGCAGTCGATTCAGGGTGTTTTTCCGAGGGAATTACAATGGCGCAATCTGCCTGATTTAATTCCACATGGTGGTGGGGGCCCCACAATGGTCGTTTTGGGAGTTGGAGGTGATTTCAAACTTCTTCACTGGGTGTCCATTTTAGACAATTGTTTATTCAATATCATGTACTTTTTCGAAAGGATCGCAATAGTGTGATCCATTCGTAGCACTTCGGGACCGGGATGTGGGTCCCACGTAGCACCGCTCGTGTGCGGCAGGGCGAGATGTATCGTTTTCTCCGGATATCCGTTCCACTCAAGTGAGCAGTCAATTTGACGTGTCTTTCTGAGGAGATCGCAACTGCGTGATGCGCCCGACTGTTTTCGGGACCAAGGCTCGAGACCACGGGACACCGTTCGGTCATAAAGCGGTGTTGGTAGACTTCTTCATCAGATATCTGTTGGAGGTGAGTAAATAGTCGACCTTGCATGTTTTTCCGCGAGGATTAAAATAGTATGATCTGTTTGGATGTGCGGAGCCTCATCTGAGATCTTATTAAATGTGGAAGCATAAAGGGTGTACCGGTGGAGGTTCTTCCTATGGTGTTGTAGAGAACCCTTGGCGTGTGATTACGTTCACTCTTGGGGGAGTGAAGTAAATTCTTAAAGAGATGTGGTAGGCCATTCTAGGGCCATAGAGGAAGCAGGTTGGTGAAGTTACGTTTACACCTTTTTTCATTGACATTGGGTGCCGTGTGCACGATAGCCCTTGGGCTGGCAATGTGGCATACTCTGGGAGAATACAAGAGTGCTAGGAGGTAAATTTTGTAGTTGTACCCATGAACGTTTGTGTTCGTGGTTTGGATATGAGATAGGGCCACATGTCCTGTGGTCCCCTTGTGTGTGCCGTGTTCTGCTTTACGTACCTTTGACCTCTCACGATGTAGAGGGTCTTCCTGTTCTCGATGGTTTAGACCAGTGGGGTTGAGTGGTTTCCCCTGGTTCGTTCTTGATGGTTTGATCGGCGGAGTTGTTTGGGTTCTCCTTTCTCCTTTAGCTATGTGGGATTTTAGTATCACATCCCTTCATTTTCCCTGGTAGAGTGTTTGAGGATTCGATGTGACCAATACATTACGCGGGCACCGATCCTCTACCCAGGAGTTTGTTTCCAGTAGGGATGGCCAAAACGATTCTAGGTTTACCCTCCATTGGGGTTGGGTAGTGGCTTGCTCATCGACATCTTTGGGTTTATCCTTCAGTAGATACTGGGCAATGGGTTGCTCACTGACCTCTTCGGGCTTACCCTCCAGCAGAGACTGGGCAGTGGGTTGCTCACCGACTTCTTCGGGTTTACCCTTGAGTAGAGACTGGGCAGTGGGTTGCTCACCAACTTCTTCGAGTTTACCCTCCAGTAGAGACTGGGCCGTGGGTTGCTCACCGACCTCTTCGGGTTTACCCTCCAGCAGAGACTGGGCAGTGGGTCACCCGATGACCTCTTAGGGTTTACCCTCCAGTAGATACTGGGCAGTGGGTCACCCGATGACCTATTAGGGTTTAACCTCCAGGAGAGACTGGGCAGTGGGTCACCCAGCGACCTCCTAGGGTTTACCCTCCAGCAGAGACTGGGCAGTGGGTCACCCGACGACCTCTTAGGGTTTACCCTCCAGCAAAGACTGGGCAGTGGGTTACCTGATGACTTCTTTCAAACTCAGTCCCTTCTACTAGGCTAGTCTGTGGCTTTTCTCCATTACTACTTGAGAGGGAACCTTGGTTGTACGGGTCAGTGATGTGACAACTTTGGATTTGAGAAGACCTATCGACCATGTAATAGTGATGAGACGTGGTTTGACTTTCCCCAGAACTCTCAAGTACGAGGGGCGATTTCTGCACCAAGACGCATCCTTGAGACGCGACCTAAAATTTTGCGGGCGAGTCAGTGCTTCCCAAAGAGGATAGTGTTAAGGTGCGGTGATTTGAGCCCCTTGACTTGCAGTTTGGGGCAGACGGGTAGGATGCTAGGCATCAATGGTGTTTACTTCTGGGACTATTGGCTACTCACTTTCTTGGGTTGAGCTACAGGATGGATATCCCCTTGCGATCTTGTTCGAGCTTCTTGTTTGAGCATGTGGATATGTATATACCTTGTTCCAGTACCCACTCCTTGGGTTTTGGTTACTCTCCTTCCAGGAGAGGTGAAGACGTGCAGGGTATGCCACGTGCTTTCTGTGTCTAGATTCTCGTGGTTTCATGAGTCTACTCTCCTGCTATAGGTAGAGAAGACTCAACAAGAAGTTCATCTTCTTACCGTTTCAAGATCCTTTTATTTGGATGAGTCTACTTCCTTCTTCTTGTTAGGTTGATATGTAATCTTTACTACACTCTCTATTATACTCCTTTACTTTTCCCTGTTCGATCTACTGCTCACCTCTTCAGTACATCCTTTGTTTCTCCCTCACGCCTTCGGGGCATCCTACTGAGTATTTTTATACTCACCCCTGCTTGGGCTTTACCCCCACTTGGTGTGCCCTTGCAGACGACAGACAGGTTGGTCATGACTTTAGCGGAGATTAGGAGTTCGGGAGCTTGGACTGCGTATGGTGGTCATAGTCAGGTTCTAGGTGTGGGACTCTCCCAGTTGATTACTTTTGTTTACCTATTTCTAGGTTGTGGCACTTTTCTGGTTGGGCACGTGTTTTTCTCCATTTTATTTTCAGTTTAACTTCAACATTTACTTTGTACTGTTTAGAGGTCGATGCACTTTTGTGGTTGTTTATAGTAGATAGTACTTTACTTTTCCTTTTACTCTGCACTTCTACATTGATCAGGCTGTGTGTGTGTGTACAGGTACTCAGGGAAAGGCTTCCCCGAGTTGTTTAGCCTTCGGTGCTTGTCTCCAGCCCCTGGCCTTTGGAGGTGGGCTTGGGGTAGTTGCGGCTCGAGCCCGAGTAGGGTCGAGTTGTGACAAAGTGGTATTAGAGGCGGTTCATTCCTTGGGACATTGTTCGGAAGTCCCTAAAAAGGAATTGGATGGGATATAGGGAAACCGTGTCAACGTGTCTCGAGAGTGGCTCTCAGGCCAGGGAGTCCAGTGATGGTGCAGTGACCGACGTATCCATTCACCAGGACCCTGATAACCCTCTTGTCGACTCAGCATGCTGAGACACCCGTTGCAGGGAAAATTGGTTTGTGCATCACATGGGATTGAGTCTTTGACTTTCCTTCTTGTGTCAGCTCCCCACTGTTATCACTGTCATATACATATCTGATCATCTGATCGTGGTGCTCCTTGATAACATTCAGGATTCCTTTGCGAAGACAGCCAGCCAGGATACAAGATTTGGTTCTTGATGACGACCCTGTGAACGATGACGCCTTAGTCCAGGACCCATCATGTGAGCCCCTTTCTATGGATGGGACGATATCAACACCCCCACCTGTTGAGCACCAGACAACTTCAGTAGATTAGATGGAGCTTGAGCGCAGGTTGAGCACACTCCATGAGTTCCATCGATAGAGACCGCTGAGGTTCAGTGGTGAGACAGAACCTTAGGCAGTAGTGGTTTAGCTCGAGACAGTGGTTTTCATCTTCTGGCTTACACATACACCGACATATTAGAGGGTGGATTTGGTAGCCATCCTTTTCCACGGAGCATCTAGGCATTGGTCGAGTCTGGCGACTCAGTTACTTGATGAGTCGTCACTTTCATGGGGAAAATTTCAGCTACTGTTTCTTGAGGAGTTTTACCCCTCCTTCTTATGCTCCATTCAGATCCAGGAGCTCCTATAGTTTTAGTAGGGAGGGATGATGGTGACTGAGTATGAGACTAGTTTCGCAGACCGTGCACATTTTTACCCGGACTTGGTCCATGACGAAAACTTCTAAGCGCGAAAGTTTGAGCAAGGTCTCCGCAGAGAGATTTGTTCCATCATAGTAACCTTTTGCACTTCCAATTATGACAAGGTGATAGAGCATGTGCTGGTGACAAAGATATTCTTGTCACGTTATACAGTTGGTGGTGGTAGCAGGCATGATGGATCCGAGACGTCTGCCGCAGCTAGAGGGCGTCGACAGACAGAACCTCGACACAGGTGGCCTTCCCACCACCAGTTTCAGAGGTGTGGTCGTACACCACAGTGGATTCGGAGGGTACCAGGGAAGCCTGGAGAGTGCAGATGCTATGCTTGCAATGGGAAAGGTAACTTGGCACAGGACTGCCCGACTAGGCACGCTGAGAATATTGAACGGGCAGCAGGTACACCACCGCGGTAGAGGCAACACTATGATCGGAGTAGCGCCTAGGGAGGTGGTACTAGCAGAGGAGAGGGGGAGATGGAAGTGGGGGATGACTTTACAAGGTCTTCCCATCACCACCAGGCGGACAAAATCAGGCTCCGGGAGCTGACAGTTGGGACCATGGACAACCGTGAGCTTTGGATGTCTAAGATACTGTAGAGCCTGAGGCGATAAGAGGTACACTCTACATCTCTTCTACTTGCAGTAGAATTATTAGACTCTGTGTGTGAAATTTCTTTCTCCCTGCTCCTTGCTTGAGTTGTTACTAGGGTGACGTGGGACATCTGTGTAACCAAGTGTTAGTGGAATAGAAGGCATGGAAACTTTCTCTTTTATCGATGGTAGCGACTCCTTCACCTTTCGAGCGTGTAAGAGAGTCTTGGTCGTGGGAAATCGACTGTAAAATCTTGTGTGACCAGATATCCTTGGGTGTTTCACTATATGGATATTATGAAGGGGGGAATCACTGGGCCTTGTTCCAGGTCCAAGCAGTGACTCCAGTCATGACGTGCGACGTAGAGGTTCAACCAGGGAGGTGAGCTACCCCCCTGAGGTCCTTTGGGCTATTTGAGACCATGCAAAGGGATGTCGAGGTTGTCTACCACCTTACCCTAAACCCAATGTCTGGTTTGGGTGCAGGACGTATCCCATATGACTCCCCCAAGAAGAAGTGTGTGTTATCTTATGCACGTAATTGGCAAGGGAATAACTCACATGAATGGACCAAATCCTTGATTCATGTGTGGTGACATGGGACTGTGCAAGATTTCTCCTGGGTACGGGAGAGACAGTTGTGGGCTTAGTACCCTGAGTTGTTTCCTGGTTTTTCTTTTCAGGGAAGAAAATATTGAAGGAGGGAATGATGTAAGAAACCAATTTTTTCTATAAAAGAATTTGGAAATTTCTTGATGTTATTCCAGAGTAGCGCCTTCAGACGGCGTGCGATTCCGAGCCCCGGTGTGGATGGAATTAAATTTTAAGTGTGTTCACACTGGGCATGCTATATAAATAGGATAAATCCTAAACGAAGATCTATATCAGAAATATGAGTGTATGGATGGGTCCGAAATGGGGGTTTTACCCCAGGAACGACATAAAACATGTTGGCATGGGACATTGGGACCCCTCGCCCGTTAACGGAACATTAAAAGGATAAATAAAATAATTAATTTATTCGTTTAATGGTTAGACTCAAGTACCTCTTAAACGGTTGCTCAAATGGGAAAACCGAGGGCACATTTGAGTTCGGAGGGTGACGTTTACCCTAGGAGGGGTGTAATTTTCATAGGCGCGGGCCTCCTGTGAAAAATACCACCAGGGGCGTTTTCATAATTTAGCGGCCTTTGGTGTTAAGTTTTATAACTTTTGAATGGGGTCTCGAATTAAATTTCCAAGAATTCCATTGTGGTCAGGAGGTTGTGTTTACCCTAGAAACAGCTTAACCTTGACCCCGTCGAGAGTCTCAGGTATGGGTCAATGTGGGGGGTTTTTAAAATTAATTAAAATTTTAATAAATGTTTTCCTACATAAACCAACCCACCCTCTCCTTCCCCATTTGTTTCCTCTGGAGGAATAGCTCTCCCACCTCCCTCAAGCCTCTCAACCTCCTCTTCTACTCCCATGAGCCAAGAAAAAGTGACAAAGGTGGTGGCACGACGACGAATCTAAGATTCGGGAAATGCCCAAGAGGTATGATCGTTGCAGCTTCATTTATAAATTCCGCATCTCCTTTGAGCTTGAATTTTAGCGTCGAATTGCCATTATTTTGTCGAGAGAAGACCTTGGTTGCGTAGAATATATTCCGAGATATACAAATAATTTTTCATATTTAAAATATGAGTTTTGAGGTGATCTCAGTCGTCTGCAGAAGATCTGCGGGTTTTTGGAGGTTTTCCGGCGGTTCTGGCCGATCCGGCAGCGGGCTGCTCGGCTTAGGCGGCGGGCGGCTTCAGCTCAGGCGGAAGTGGCTCGATGCTTAGGCAGGAGGTGATAGTGGACATTGGTCTGTTGAGTGGGGCTCCCGGACAGTGGCTGGGCGAGACGGGGCATGCGACGCGGTCGAGCAAAGGCGTCGGGCGAGCAGGCGTCAGCGAGGCAGACCGGGTAGCGGGGTCGTCGCTGGGGTGCAACGACGCGGAGGACCGGGGTCTTGTGACCCCGGTCGGTAGATAGGACCTACGCCACATGGTTCCACTCAGAGAACGGACTGGGAGAGCTGGTCCAGGAAGTTCTGGGCGGTCCGCGCGGTGAACCGTGGACCGCCGGTCCATGGTGTGGGTGGGCCGGCTGAACCGACCTGGCCCACTCTTTTCGGTCCCTTAAATACTAAAACATGCTTAATTTTCAAACCGTAAATCAGATTCCCATGCTGTCAGCGGAGAAACATTTCTTCTATCGAGACAGAAATTTTGTGATGGTCTTAAAAATTTTTAATTCCCGAGATGAGGGGCTCGGTGGTGTGACACGTACATTAAGTGGATTGGCATTTTTTTCTGGGAGTTATTGTTTTGGATGGCGCAGATACATCTAATGTCTGATTTGAGCACCGTCAGCGGCGTTGGGACCCTAGTGCCGAGGCGGACCTTTCCAGGGTGGTTTTAGGTGTTGAAGTCAGAGTTGAGGTGTGGGCCCCACGACCCGTCTTTTAAGCTGCGAGCAGTGTTTAGAAACATTTTCATCAGACGTCAGGGGCATGCGAGTAGTCAATTCAGGGTTCTTTTCTGAGGGAATTTCAATGGTAAAATCCACCCAATTTAATTCCGCATGGTGGTGCGGGCCCCAAGAGGGCTGTTTTGGGAGTTTGTGGTGATTTCCATCTTCTTCACCGGGTGTCCATTTTAGACAAGTGTTTAGTCAATCTGGTGTAATTTTTTGAAAGGATCACAACGGTGCGATCTGTTCGTAGAACTTCGAGACCAGGATGTGGGTTCCACATAGCACCGCTCATGTGAAGTAGGGTGAGATGTGTCTTTTTCTCCAGATATCTGTTCCACTCAAGTGAGTAGTCAATTTGACGCGTCTTTTTGAAGAGATCCCAATGGTGCGATGCGCACGACTGTTTTCGGGGCCGAGGCTCGGGACCACGGGACGCCGTTCGGGCGTAAAGCGGTGTTGGTAGAATTCTTAGTCAGATATCTATTAGAGGTGAGTAAATAGTCGATCTCGCATGTTTTTCTGTGAGGATTACAATGGTATGATCCGTTTGGATGTGCGGAGCTTCATCTGAGATCTTATTAAATGTGGAAGCATAAAGGGTGTACCAGTGGAGGTTCTTACTATGGTGTTTGTAGAGAACCCTTGGAGTGGGATTGTGTTCACTCTTGGGAGAGTGAAGTAAATTCTTAATGAGATGTGGTTGGCCGTGATAGGGCCGTGGATGAAGCAGGTTGGTGAAGTTATGTTTATGCCTTTTGCGTTGACATAGGGTGTCGTGTGGACGATATCCCTTGGGATGGAAATCTGGCATACTCTGGGAGTATGCTAGAGTGTTGGGAGGTACATTTTGTAGTTGTACCCAGGAACATTTTTGTTCATGGTTTGGAGATGAGATAGGGCCAAACGTTGTGTGGGCCCCTTGTGCGTGTCATTTTCTGCTTTACATACCTTTGACCTCTCGTGATGTAGAGGGTCTTCCTATTCATGATGGTTTAGACCAGCGGGGTTGAGTGGTTTCCCCTGGTTCTGTTCTCGACGGTTTGATCGATGGAGTTGTTTGGGTTCCCCTTTTTTCCTTTAGACGTGTGGGATTTTAGTATCACATCCCTTCATGTTCCCTGGTAGAGTTTTTGAGGATTCGGTGTGACCAATACATTACGCGGGCACTGATACTCTACCCAGGAGGTTGTTTCCAGTAGGGATGGCCAGAGTGGTTCCGGGTTTACCCTCCAGCGGGGCTAGGCAATGGGTTGCTCACCAACATCTTCGGGTTTACCCTCCAGCAGAGACTGGGCAGTGGGTTGCTCACCGAATTCATCAGGTTTACCCTCCTGTAGAGACTGGGCAGTGGGTTTCTCACTGATATCTTCGGGTTTACCCTCCAACAGAGACTGGGCAGTGGGTTGCTCACCGACCTCTTCGGGTTTACCCTCCAGCAAAGACTGGGCAGTGGGTCACCCGATGACCTCTTAGGGTTTACCCTCCAGTAGAGACTAGGAAGTGGGTCACCCGAAGACCTCTTAGGGTTTACCCTCTAGTAGAGACTGGGCAGTGGGTCACCCGACGACCTCCTAGGGTTTACCCTCCAGGAGAGACAGGGAACTGGGTCACCCGATGACATCTTAGGGTTTACCCTCCAGCAAAGACTAGGTAGTGGGTTACCCGATGAATTCTTTCAGACTCAGTCCCTTTTACTAGGATAGTATGCATCTTTTCTCAATGACTACCAGAGCAGGACCCATGGTTGTACGGGTTTGTGATGTGACAACTTTGTCTTTGAGAATATCTCTCTACTGTGTGACAGTGACGAGATGTGGTTTGACTTTCCACCGAACTCTCAAGTACGAGGGGCGCTTTCCCCAACAAGACGCATCCTTGAGATGAAACCTAAAACTGTGCGGGCGAGTCAGTGCCTCCCAAAGAGAATAGTGTCAAGGTGTGGTGATTTGAACCCCTTGAATTGCAGTTCGGGGCAGACGGGTAGGATGTTGGGCATCGATGGTGTTTACTTCTAGGACTGTTGGCTACTCACTTTCTTGGGCTGAGCTACGGGATGGATATCCCCTAACGATCTTATTTGGGATTCTTTTTTGATCATATGGATATGTATATACCTTGTTCTAGTACCCACTCCTTGGGTTTTGGTTACTCTCATTCCAGGAAAGGTGAAGACGCGCGGGGTATTCTACGTGCATTTCGTGTCTAGCTTATCATGGTTGTACAAGTCTACTCTCCTGCTATAGGTAGAAAAGACTCAACGGGAAATTCATCTTCACACCGTTTCTAGCTCCTTGTGTTTGGATGAGTCTACTTCCTTCCTCTTGTTGGGTTGAGCTATACTCTTTACTACACTCTTGGTTATACTCCTTTACTTTTCCCTATTCGATCTACTGCTCACCTCTTTAGTACATCCATTGTTTCTCCCTCGAGGCTTCAGGGAATGCTACTAAGTATTTTTATACTCACCCCTTCTTAGGATTTTCCCACACATGGTGTGCCCTTACAGATGATAGGCAGGTTGGTCGTGACTTCAGCAGAGCTTAAGAGTTTTGGAGCTTGGACCGCATACGGTGGTCGTAGTCGGGTGAAGGTGTTGGAATCTCCCAGCTATTTACATTTGTTTACCTGTTTCCGGGTTGTTCCACTTTTCTAGTTGGGCGTGTGTTTTTCCCCTTTCATTTTCAATTTACCTTCAGCATTTACTTTGTACTGTTTAGAGGTCAATGCACTTTTGTGGTTGTTTATAGCAGATAGTACTTTACTTTTCCTTTTACTCTGCACTCCTGCATTGATTAGGCTGCGTGTGTGTGTACAAGTACTTTGGAAAAGGCCTCCCCAAGTTGTTTAGCCTTCAGCGCTTGTCACCAACCCCTGGCCTATAGAGGCGAGCTTGGGGTAGTTGCGGCTCGAGCCTATGTAGGGTCGGGTTGTGAAAAGTTTTATTATTCACACAACATTTTTGGATTTTTTTTCATTCATTTAAATGTCATTTTATATCTCATTAATGTTGTTATAATTTTAGTTAAATATAAAAAATATGAATAAAAATGAGTTAATTTTTGTTTAGTTATCTTTTTTTCTTGATAATATTTCATTTTTATTTACATTTGTATGTAATAGTAGAATTTATATATTTGTGTACTACACATGAGCCTCAACCTAGTTGTTTTGGTATCTCTAAGTGCATCAAGGAGACACAGGTTCAATACCAGGCGGAGGCATAGTTCCAGCTTACTGTAGCACTACTGTATCAGTATTGTGTGGGCACTGTAGTAGGTACTATAGCCGTTACTGTAGAAGGTAATGTTCGGTACAGTAGCAGCCAAAAATATTCACCTTGGTCCACCAGTTTGGGATTTGAGTCCTTAAGGCCTTTAGGCCACTCGGTCCTTTGGGTCAGTTATGCCTTTGGGCCACTTCAAGTCCTTTAGGCCACCTCAAGGCCTTCGGGCCACATGATCAGTGCAGTTTCCATAGACAGACTCTACAAAAAAGAGCTTCCCTATAGGAGTATTTAGAGTAGGTGAAGTCACTAGAGTAGAACCAATGGTCTTGGAAGAATGAGAGTGTATGGATACACCATCGGGACCATACTTTTCTTGCACGAGAAGCTTATCCAGATGGCCATGGGAAGGTGGAGAGATACCATCATGATACAGATGTTGGGGAGGGGTAGTTCCTTATAGTTATAGTCTGGTTGAATTCCCTAAGGCCTTCAGGTCATGTAATATCTCTTAAGCCTACATTCCATGTAAAATCTATGCCTACGGGCCTTGTAAGGGTTTCCCCTCATCCCTTGAAAGGGGGTTATCAAAAATTAATAAAATATAAAGGCCTTCGGGTCATTCGGGCTATTTTGTGTACTAATTGTTTATTTCTTTGATTTGTAGGATAATGATAGATCAATCAACTGATTGACCACCAAATTCTAGAGATGATCATATTCATACCTCTAGGGGGGGAAACATGATACTATTGATGAGTCTCATCCTTCTTTACAAGAGACCTCTACTTCCATAGGGCCATATATGATTTCGAGGGTTGGTAAACATGGTATCATGCGTTTACAAAAATTATTTGTTTCTCATAGCTAGGACTAGAGGATATTGGTATGATTTGATGATAATGATATTACAAGAGGTCTAGATTGAAAATAATTCATGAATTTTATATAAGTGAAGGATAAAAGAAATGTTAGTGTTTTTATTGATGATTGGAGAAGTGTTGAAAAACTAAAAATATCTCAATTGTAGAATAAAAGTTTGCTAAGATCATTTTATATTATTTTACTAATATTGAAATGTTTATAATAATATATGTTTTCCACAGTATTATTAGTTGACACATGATATTCCTGATACTACAGGATACTGTTTTGGTTAGCTCATTCATTTTATTCAGAATACATTTTAAATTCATTCCTTTTTAATTTGTAGTTTTATTATGACCCACAACCATATAGTGAATAAGAACTGAATCACTTAAAAATTGAATAGGGAAATCATTTTATAGTTGTGATTGTATTTTATTTTATTTATACAATATATTGTAATATTAAATTTTCTAGTTGAAAGTGTGTTTTTATGGTTGTTTTACTACCATTTTACTTGTTTTTTGCTTCCTTACTGTAGGTTTTTCTACTTGTTTTCTCTTCTTGAATGCTGTGGAGAGGAGACCTGAAAAAAAATTATTAAAAAAAATTGGGTTTCCATGTATTTTATTTGATAACAGACATGAAAACAAATATTAATGGGGTTTTCACATTATTTATCTAATAAATGACATAAAAACCTATTTTTCAGATCGGTTATCAGATAACTCACATGAAAAACCAATATTAATGGGTTTTTCATGACATGTTTCTTATTATTGACATATAATATTGATACTATAATTAATTTACAATGTTGGTTTTTTAACTGATGTTTAAAACAAATTTACAATGTCGTCTATAATAACATCTTGCAATAACCGATGTTAAGAAGAAAAAAATGAAGTGAAAAACAATTTATGCACCAGTTCTTGTCCAATCAAACATCCACATAATATTTTCAAGTACCAAATGGTGTCCCATATACAATGTGAGTATAACTTAGTTTGATGAAACCACCAAGTCTAAACATAACCATCTTGGTAACAAGTTCACACAATAATGAAATAAACATGTGTATTAATTAATTAAAAAATTATGTTAATACCACATCAACTTGGTTTGGCACTAAGCTGGAATATATTTATGAATTTCTCTTGACTATTCCAACCATAACCATAGAACCAATATAAAACATAAAATTCCTTAGTACCATTTTGTAATGTCTCTATGCATGTATCACAACCATGCCAACTACACCACATCGATGGCATAAATTCCACAATTCTGGGTCAAGCCTTATATATAAGAATTTCCTCATTTAATTCGGGACAATAATACTATATAGAAATTTTAGAATATAATCAAAGTTGATCCCAGTATATAAGTATTTAAAATTGTATTCAGGTTTGAGTATAGTATATAATATTTTCTGCATAGAATTAGGGTTGGTCCAAATATACAATCATTTCACCATTTAATCATAAAAAATAATAATAGAAAAGATATCATAATATCAAATCACAAATATCAATGGTTAATTATAAAAATTACCATCTATATTTAAATTTAAGATATTTTTATCATTTGGACATAAAACAAAAACTTATCAGTTATCTCAATAATCAATCCAATGCATGATGAATCTATATCAATAAATCACCATAACTCATGTCTTGTTAAACACATTTTAACCTAATTGTAAATTAATTTATAATCATGGGTTTTCTCATATTAATAGTATCCATAATCTAGGTCAATAAATAATGGGATCCATAGGGATTCAATGGAATAATTTAATTCATTCAACCACATGTTATGTTGGTTCAATTTGTAATATTGCACATACTTGACAATTATCACACCATATGGTTTAGGTTTATACCCCATACCATTAAATGAATATCAACCAATGATAATATAATAATTAAACATTAATAATGAAGTCATAGATTATTGAAAAAAGGATCCTAGATCATAATTGATCAAGATCAAAACAAACAATGTCCAATGTCAAGAGATTACACCGCAATGTCTGAAGAACAAAGGGAGAGAAGGGAAAACCATAATGTAATGACTTACAGGGGATTTATTTGATCAAATTGGATGTCTAGAAGGAAGGATGATTCTCAAAAATTTAATATAAGATTCCTTTGGGTCAAGGGGAGGAGGCACTTTTCAGGTCTCAAAACCAACCTGTTTCTGCCATGAGAGAGAGATCTCGATTGGGGGACATTACATGGGAAACATTAACCAGATGGATAGGATTGATGATAATTATAATTCATTATTCCATCCCCATGGGCCACATATATGACATGGAAGGTTACATTCCACATGACTATCTTCATTTGGGACTAATCTATGGATGCAAATCAACAATAATGTGATGCAAGCAAGGGCCACACAGGCATCACTGGCTGGTTTGATCAAAAGAGATATTTATATGCTAGAATCTATCATCCAGTCCCCTCCCAAACCATGGAAGGAGGGGAGAACTTCAACAATGACCCATCATGATGTAATGGTTCATGGAAAGGGGGGTGATGAAACTTTCAGACTAAGATAAAGGTGCAATGATTAATGATAGGGGTATTGTTTTTTTAATGACATGGCATGATGTAGACTGCTCACTCAGGACCTTAAGGGATATTTATAGGCCCTTGGGACACTTGGGCCTTCCAAACATATTGTAATAGGACTTTGGGTTTCTATAACATAAATCCATGTAAGGGTTATGTCTTTACCCAATTTAAAAGAGGTATTTCTTTCCTAATAAAAAGGAAATTCACCCCCAACCTATTTAAAAAAAGATTATATAATTATATATAATTACATTAATATATATACAAATAAATAAATGAATATATATATATATATATATATATATATATTATATAAACTTTAGGTGAAAATAAGATGCAGAATTATTATGGGCGTTCATCCATTATAAAGGAGGTCACAAGTTCGAATCTCCATTGGTGTGATACTGTTCTTGGTTTGGGAAATTTAGTAGTGCTAAAGGTGGTGAAAAATGGTTGGAGGTGGTGCGAGTGGGGGAACAAGACGTATAAATTCTAATAAAAATATTTTTTGAGTTTTATCATTGCTAAAAACCAGTCATGAGAAAAGGTTCTCTCATAAAGTGGTGTATGTTTTAAAAAGTATTTTGAAAATTTGATGAACACTAAAAAGCCTTAATAAAATCAAGCTTTATCTATTATAAAAAAATTTATAAAAGGAATCATTTTTTATTTATATTTTAGCACTAATAAACATGGATTTTATTAGTGTTTTTTAGCATTGATAAATATAGGAATATTTTAAAGGATCCTACAAAATCAACACTTTTTTTAGTATTGATAAAGATAAATTATAGGTATGAAAACGTCACTTCTATAGTATTGAGAACAATACCCTTTGGGTGGCCCAATCGACCATAGTATGAAGTGCATAATCCTGACTATTTAGAATACACAACTCTATCAGCTCTAGACCCAAAGGAATCACTCTACTGAGTGACTAACATCCGAATCCTTTTAAGAAAACCATGATGCATCCATAAGAAAATGAGTTTTTTCATGGAATAATAATTCTAAAAGGATCAATTGATCATACCATACTAGGGAATATTCCCTATTGGAGTGGTCTTCACTAATAATTCCCATAAAAATATTTAATATGAGCATCAGAAGAAAACCACCACCCACCTAGGGATAATGGATGATGTGTTATACACCTTCATGAAAACCATTTGAGTTGCATACCTATGATCATCTAACTACATGGGATGACTAATACTTCATTACCATGATAACCTATCTCACATAAGGTTAGAGTGTGAGGCCACCACCACCAGATGAAGGTGATAAATGTATCCCTCTCCAAGAATGAATATGTTTCTCAAAGATTACTACTCATACATTTCCACCACTACTTGGAAACATAGTCCTCCACTAAGAAGAACCAACCACCATGCCAATACCTCCATGATACAAACACAAGAAAACCAATACCTATCGAGGTGGATACCAATCTACCCATTCTCAAACATGAAGGAACCTCACAAAGGAATTCATTCTCCACCAATGTTGAACCCACTTCACCATAAGGGGTGAGTGAAATATGGTCACCAATAATAAGAGTTATCTAGCTGACCAAATTCTATCTTAAGGTTCTGACCAAATCGCCAACTCTCAATCATATTATGTAGGTTGAATATATCACACATACATCAACAAGTACGAGGACCCATGGGGCAGCGACCCATGTCATACATCATTTTACACCCACTTCTGCCCAACTATGGGAATACTTTGAATGTGACTGGAATTAGAAAATAAAGTGTTTAATAAAACATAACCATATCATGGAAAATAATTACCTTGGAGTTACCTCCTAAACCAATGGGTTTAAGAAATTCCACATTGAAACACATCCTCCACAAATGGGTCATTGTTCCATATAGAAAGAAAAATATGATAACCAACATCTAGCTAGTAAAAGTATGAATGAGATGGAAACATGAGTCATATACTCCACCTGGACCATTATCATTCAGGATCAATCTCTCCTCAACCATCATAATATTTAATTCATATCCAAACAAATATAGTCTTAACCTTCTTGAAGAGAACTATCATTCCATCCATAAAAATCATGTTCCATGTATGAAGGGGATAAAAGTAGTATGAGAATAGAGTACATGGATTTCTATCAACTGAAACTCAAAATGTAATACCTCATCACTAAAAAATGACGTTGAAAGTCCCAAAAATAGGAATGATCTCATAAATACATTATCACTATTCTCAATCTGGCTAATAGTGGATAACATCATTCCTCAAAAGGATTGATTGAAATAGATTAAGGTATATTTGGATGAGGAGAAATAAGAAGGGAATGAAGGATCATAATTGAATACTATATAGTGCACATATAAACTTCAGTTATACCCCACAATCTATGTACTAGAGTCCATTGTCAATGATTAGGTTATTAGAATCCTAGGGAAAGGATACGTCGACTATATCACCGATGCTAGTATCCCGGGTCTAAAAATAAAACTCAAAACCCATTAAACATATTTTACTTAGGTTCCCAAACTATTTATCACATGAATAATAATTATAAATATTGAACCTAGTATAAACCCCCTATGATTCCACTCTAACATTACCCAACCCTCTAGGGATCTTCTCAAGTCGATGGTAAGTAGAGAGTGACACCTCAGGCCCACCTCCAATGGGTCAGTGGATTATGACTAGCACTAAGTAGGAATATATGAAAAAATGGGATGCTTTATTTTATATTGTCCTGAAACAAATACATATATCCAATGAAACAAGATACCATCTATGATTTTATGATAAAAATAATTAATAAATTAAATTGTACACTATACATGCATTATACAATTATATGATCCACACAGACAACTAGTACACAAGAAATAATGTAGAAAGGGGGAAAATACATTATAATAGAAAAAAATGAAAAATAATTTGACAATATGATAGAATAGGTCCTTATTTTACATTGGATCCAACAAAAATGTCATCCACTACCACCATCTCTTGGTACCTTAGTGCTTTTCCTAAACAACACCCCCAAGGTTTTCAGACATTAGCTCTGAACAAGCCACATCATCTTTACATCCAAAAAAATATCTCTAATCTATGAACCATATACAAAAACACAAAATGTGTGGTCCTAATACTCATAAAGTGGTGATAATAAAAATACTTATTAGGAAACCTTAAAACCAAAAAATAAACACAAATAAGTAAGCCAACTCAACTCTTGGTATCAGTGGTGACTAAGTGGAAGACAAAGAGGGAAAATAGAACTCCATGTATGCTCAAAAACTTATAAATAATTATTAACTAGTCAAAGGGAATAATAATAATATACATATCCTCATCATTATAATTATTAGGGATTTGAAGGATTCTCGATCACAAAAACTCCAATTCATGAAAGCCACCTCACATTAGCACCCATAGGTTCTTGGAATGTCAGGAAAGCCATGAATCCCAAAGTTGATAGCTAAATGTTTACCAAATATCAAAGGAAACCCAAAAGGGTGATGATGAATCAAAATCCTCATTTAATTATATAGTTCACAGGTTTCCAATAGTTGTACCCTTGACATAAACCAAGAAGGGGGGATTTCTCATCCATAAAGAATGCTCGCTAGACAAGGTTCATCTCACCCTCTGATCAAACAATATAATACCATGTTGTTGATCAAGAATTTGATATAATTGTTTCCATATATCCCGTATAACCTCTTTTTAGCTATAATGGAGGATTTTGTTCCCTATAGGGGGATACAGACTCCGATGGGGGATCCCATAGCCACTTAGAGTTCTTTAGAAATGGGAGATGCTGACTCTATTGAGAGAGGGATCCACACCCTATAGGGGGATACTGACCCTATATTATCTGTAAGTAGATGATCCCACACTCGAGGAAAATACTTAGTAGACTAAGGGGATACCGACCCTATCCTTTGGACAGTAAGAGGAAATAATATCATCATCATCATCATCATCATCATCATCAACAACAAAAAAAAACAACAACGACGACGATGACAACAACAATGATGATGAAGATGATGATAGTGGGGATGATGACGAAGACAACGTTGAAGATGATGATGATGATGATGAATACGATGATGAAAATATTAATAATAATAATAACAAAAACAAAACAACAACAACAACAACAACAACAAAAACAACAATAACAACAAAAAAACAACAAGAGAAATGACAAAAAAATAAAACAATGACAAAAAAAATAAAAAAATGAAAACAGTGATAACAATGAAAAAAAAATAATAACAAAAAAAAAACAAAAAAAAAACAAAAAAAAAAACAAAAAAAAAACAATTACAATGATGAAAATGAAAACAAAAATAAAAACAACAACAACAAATACAACAAAAACAAAAACAAAAACCACAACAACAACAATAACAAAAACAACTGTAAGAGTTGGTTCCCTAGAACCAATAGTTTGTAAATTAATTTAATTATTACTTAATACATTTAAATATAAAATATATTATTATATATTGTTTATTGTTCTGCATGATGATAGTGTAATAATGTCATTGAGTATTTGTCACATTGACAAGGTCATAGAAGTTCCTCGCTATGATAAGAACCTTGAAGTTCTATGATCATATTCTAAAATTTAGTTTTGCATTTGGATGAAATACTATGATGGGACACATAGTATACAATCTTTCAAGTGTGGGTACTTGTAAGAATATGAGACTTTTTCTCATGATGTTCACACATGGTAATCTCCAAGACAAGAGATTATAAGAACAAACATGCCAGTAGGAATTACACATGTTTTAGTGTCATCAAATATTTCTATCTATGAGTGTGTTTAATTGTACTTATACAATAATATTATCATTATTACATTTCCTGACTCACAAAAATTTATTTACAGATGAAAACCATCATGCCGAAAGTTGGCAGGAAGAAGGGTACATTGGGTGCATCACAAATGACATCTTATTAATGGATAAGTCAGGGAAGGATTTGTCCCTTCCATTTATGGAAGTTTATATCTCAACCCTTTTATTGAAATAGAACCATCACATGAAATTCCATATCCATGGTGAAACGATTAGTTTATTTCCGGTATTCAAAGAGTGAAATACCAAGCATAATGTATGATGACACTATCATGAAACCAACTTGGTGAGATATTGAGATAAAGGGACTATATTACATAATGAGTGCATGTATATGGATTTCATTTTAGTGACTTTAAGTTCTTTCTCTTGGGCGCCTTGACCTATTTCTGGAAAATACTCTTGGACTTTAGGCAAGCCCGCCTAAATCCAATGAGAAATAATCCTAGAGGGTCACAAACTAAGTTTTTCCTGTGGTCTCGATTAAATTCTATTTGAATTTAATTAATAAATATTATTATCAAGATAGTGGAATAATTTTATTCAAGTAAAAATGATTACATAAATTAAATAAATATTTATTCTTGGTATTGTGAATAAAAATATATTTATTTATTTTATTGAACAATTAATAAATATTTATTTACTAGTTTCTAAATAAAATATTTGTTAAGAGAACAATAAATTTATTATTTATTCAGGTGTTCAATAAATGGAAGTGGAGTTTGAGTGGACCAAGGTTAGCCTGGTAGTAAAATAATTATTTACAACATGGTAAAAAATTATTTAACTAGTTGGCACAAAAAATAATAATAATAATGCTGTTATAATTATGTGGAATGAGATTTCATTTATGATTCCATTTTGCACAAGTTTACACACCACAAATAATGATGTGGTTATTGTTATTATGTAGCATGAGTTTTCTCTAAGGTTATGAATGTATTTAATTACTATTAGGAAATTAATATTATAATTGAATACCCATGTCAATAAATAGACAAGTACATATATTGTGCTATGAATAGGAAACCTGTGACGTAAGAGAAATTCCATGCTGGGAATTTTCTCTCGACTCCTCTCCTCTCTCCCTCTCAATAATGAGAGATGTTCTTCATGATCAAAGAACATGTGACCAAGATCGACCGACATAAGAAATTCTATTTTCTATGCTAGCACATGGAAAGCGATCTATGTCAATCATAGACCATTGGTGCATGTGTGGATCACCGCTAGAGAGATTCTGGTTTGGATCCTCACAAGAACAATGAGACAATCTGAAAGGGCCATCCCAGATGATCACCATCATCAATGAAGAATGTACCAAAGAACCATGTTTTTTATTTCATTAGAAATTAAATTTAAATTATTTATAAACATGGTGTGAAAGATCTTCTCAAATGGTTTTGGGACACTTCCTTATTGTAAGAACCCGAGTTTTTGGAATGGGTCAGAATCCCGATGTTGTTTGAATTTTTGACCTTTTTATGAGGAAATTTGAGAAACTGGGTAGTTTCTAGTCAGAATGGCCCTAAGGCCTTCATTTTTTATTATTTTTGATAATACACCTTTCAAGGGGTGAGGTGTAACCCTTAAAAAGCCTAAAGGGTTAGAGACAACTACATAACCCGTAGGTCTTAGAGGGAATCACCCAGATAAGACAACTTTGAACTGCTAATCCCCAACATATGTCATGATATCACCACTCCACCTTCACAGGGCTAGTCGGCTAGTTGTCCTATGAAAATCTGCACAGGACTGGTACCGATTGAAAATCCATACCCTCTCATTCTTCCAAATATGGTTATCTCTTCTCTAGTGAATGTGTATGCCCTGAATCTTTAGCTGAAGCCTTGTTCCTTGTAGTCAAACTGGTACATATGAATTCAAGTGGCCTGAAGGCCTTGGGGTGGCCCTATGACCTTATGGTGGACTGAAGGCCTTGAGAATTAACTGGCCCGAAGGCCTGGGGTGGCCCAAAAGCCTTGCAGGACCTGAGGCCCAAATCAGTGGACCAAAGGCCCAAATGGATGAATAGTTCCTACTGATACAGTACCGAATAATCCTTACTACAGTCCTTGCTACAATACCTAGAAATACGCCTCCACCCAGATTTGATCTCAGGTCTCTTGGATGCACCTATTTAGTCCTCACCAACTGGGTTAAGGCTCATGTGCAACTGGGCAGTTTCTGGAAAATTCTTGATTACACGCCGTGTACCTTGAGTACAAGCCGTGTACCCTTGTCCATGTGTGAAGGCCATACATGGAGTGTAGTCCCATTGGTAGGGTATAATGCTTTTTGAATGTAAATTCCATGTAATATTTGTACATGCTGTATAGAGGGGTCATGTATGAGGGTATACAAGGTGTGTTGGGGATGCCAGTCGGGTAGAGTAGTACACACTGTGTACACCTAGGTACACGCTGTGTAGACATGTCAGCAGGCCCTCAGTGAAATTCCAGAAATCATAGGAATAGTAAAATGATACACATGACATCTAGTACTATGTACATGCAATGTATTTTTTTTGCTAAAATGGGCAGTGGCCTCGTTTTGAGGCAGGAAACCAAACCCTCAATCGGTTTGAGTGGGGAGAGATATACATAGATTGTTTTTTCTCCCAATCGTCTGTTTGAAATCTGTTTTGATCACCGTTGGATGCGTTAAAACCCCCTCAGTAAGGCCTTTATTCTCCTTGATCTGTTTTTCTTGATTTCTATTCTAAGACGAGTTATTGGGGTTTGAGTGGTTTTGATTCTTTTTTAGATATACTGCATTTTAGACCTAATTGGAGATTGTTATCTAAGGATTATCATCATACTAGTATGAGGTAGGTGGTGAATAACTATTTTTGTGTTTTCATGGTCAATTAGGTGGTGTGACCTTCAGCACATTTTTGGGTATTTTGAGCAAGACCCTGTTTTATCTTCTATTTCATATTCAATTACTTATTAGACCTATGGGATGCCTTTGGGTATTCCCTTTTTCTTTTTTTTCTTGAGTGAGGCCAGGTGAGGTGTCACTGCTCATCGGGGAATTTTGTATGGGGGATGCCAAAATGGTTGTAATTGAATTGTATTGTTTTATACTATTGAGTTTAGTTTATCAAACCTTGATATGAATTGTTAGAGGCTTTAAAGACCTCTGTGATGGTATGGGAAAACACTTTGTTAGTGCATTTCAACTGTTTAGTTTGTTTTTTCTATTTCAAAGTGATTCTTTGGATTATATATGTAATTGATGAATTTCATATGTTGGAACCCTTGTGGCTGTATTGGTCATGGATAGATATTCTTGAGTGATGCTAATCAAAGGTTGGGATTTTCCCGGTATACATTGGGTGGTTCTAACCACAGGATTGGGCATCATGGACGTTGGCTTGAGGCAGGGTAACTGTCAATTTGGTCATGGTCAGGGTTACTTGGATGGAAAGGCCATCAGAATTGAGTGGTATGGTTATAGGGACACGTGGTGTCAGAGACGTTGTGTCTTGGGTACTATTTTGGTGATTACCGCTCACCCGAAACTTTGAGTAGTGTGCACACAGAGAGACTCTGTGATGAGATAGTTTTGACCACTCGAGTGGGTAGAGGCCCCCATTAGTTGTGGTTTAGGAACTATTGGGTTGGTGGTGCTTTTCGTAAGAAGCTACACGGATCGTGAGGAGCCTTCAGGGGATAGTGTTGAGGCTATCGGGTTGGGGGAAAAGGCTTGCCGTTATTTGAGGGCAGGTGTCAGTGTCCCTTATTTGAGGGCAGACATCACTATCCCTACGGTCACTTATTTTAAGACATGTGTTGCTTTTCCTCTGAGTTAATACTTCATGGGAATTCCTTCGGGGCGTCGGTACGTAAGACATGAGGTGTCAGGTGGCACATGGGACAAGGTTACATGAAAGAGATTCTGGCATTGGGCGAAGTAGGTGACACTCCATGGTGTCTACTAAGCACCAGTAGAGTTTGTGTTTTTTTGTGAATTTTACTATTTACTGTTTTCCTCATAGATGTATTCCTGCTTAAACACTTATATTAGGTACACACCATTGGGTGGTATCTATTGAAATTTGTCTCATACCCTGCATGGGTCCTTCATGATGCATGTAGACTTTATGGATTTACTTGTAGGAAAGAGGAAATCTTTTGGAGCTGGAATTTATTAGCTGTCGCATTGAGATGGTATGGACTATGAGGTCATGCCTAGTTGTAGTTTACTTTTTTTAGTTTCCATTCAGTATAATCTTGCTTACTAGTTATTGTAGCTACTATTGGTTAGTCATTGAGGCCACTTTTGTATACTGATCTCCTATGGATGTATGCTTGGTTTGTTTAGTAGTTACATGTGGTGTTCAGCATGCTGTTCTGTTTACAAGCTGTTGATGTTTTTTGTATATTGCTTTCACTATTTATAGATATTGGAAATGCTTCCTCTTTTTGGGTCTAGTTTGAGTCTGCTAAGTCCTTTGTTTCCACTGCATGTTTTATATTTTTTATCAGACCAGTACCATTATTATCTTTCGAGAGGGTATATCCTCCCCACTATACCTATCAAACCCTCGCTGCAAGTCAGCAACCTTTGGAATTCGATGAGGTGTGCCTAAGGTAGTAACACTTGGCCCGTTTAGCATGGTTCAGGTGGATTTCTGGGTTCGGGTCGTTAAAATATGGTATCAATGGAGTTCTTGAAAGTGATTTAGTATTAGTGTTTTGTTGGATACTAATGAGATTAAGAATTATCATTTTATTTTTTCTAGTTTTACTATTTGGGATATGGTAGATTGTGGATAGGTTGTAATTAGATCTGGGTTTCTAGCTTGTGATTGGGTGCCTGCAGCCCTAGGTATGAGGGATGCACCAAGTTTCCATGGATGGGAATTGATGTTTTCTTTTCCTCAGATTATAGTTTATATGATTTTCACCTCGGTGTCTCACTTGGTGTGTGATGTTATTGATTGTGATATGTAACCCATGACCCTGTGCATTAAGGGATAATTGGAGATTGATGTGATACGATAAGGTGTGATTGGTTGGATTTTGATAGGCACATTTTTAGGGTATTTCGATTTCATAACTGCATGTATGCTTTGTGAAGTGATAATTCCATGTGAAGAATATCAATTACCATGATTTGTATGCTTTCAAATGTAAAAATGTGAAATTCTTGATAGAATTTCTTGTTTATTTCAATGTGTTAGGAAATGATTTATATATTATAGAATTGCATGTGGTAGAGTATTTGGGTCTGGATCTTATAAGAGCAGGTAGGTACTATGGTTGAGGTGATTATGATCATCAGGATTGGGTGACTCAGTTGTCTATTTGAGGAAATGTCTGTTGTCAGGATGGGAATGGCCCGAGGTACTTTTGATACTTGGCTCTGTTTCGGGCAGGTAAGGTGGCCATGAGGCCGGGATGCCATGTGCATGGGTTACAGTGGGGGAGAAGTAAGGCTAGTAGTTATTTGTTGCGTTGTACTTATTTTACTACCAGCATATATATATATATATATATATATATATATGGGTTGTCTGACCATTTATGGTATTCAATAGGTTCCTTTCAGATGACTCAGGTGGAGCATCACGCGGGAGATGGTATAGTGCTGCAAGAGCAGGATCAGATTCAAAATCCAGTGCAGGCAGTGCATGAGCCGCAGGTACAAGATTAGGGACATGATTTGGTTTAGGATCTAGTATAGGCAGGACAACATCTGGGTTTGGTCGCATTCGGACCGTGGCTCCATGAGAAGCTTCGGTCTAATCTGGTATGTGTCTGGAATGGGATCGATAGAGGAGTGTAGGTTACAGAGCCATCTAAGGAATATCTTATGTCAGAGTTCCAATCATAGCACCCACCACTTTTTTAGGGTGAGGGTGGTCCACAGGCAGATAACAACTAGATAGAGATCATGAAGATGATCATTGAGTAGTTCGAGATGCCTCCAAGGCAGAGGGTCAAGATAGCGACATACATGATTCGAGGGACGACGAAGCGTTGGTGGGATGTGCAGGTTCATGATTTAAGGCATGAAGGACATGCAAACAAAGGACTTCAAGGATAGGTTTTTCGGGCACTTTTACCCAGAGAAACCGAGGGACGAAATAGCTCGGGAGTTCTAGAGTCTTTACCTGGGAGATATGTCCGTCATGGACTACATAACTACTTTCACTGAGCTGTCTTTCTTTGCACCTAGTATGGTATGCAATGAATCAGCAAGGGTGAGGCACTTTGAGGATGGTTTACGACATGACATTAAGATCTAGGTATATATCTTCAAGATGGGTTCATTCTCAGAGGCAGTGAATTAGCCTCTCATAACGGAGGGAAACAAGAGGGATTGACCCCAGGTTGGCCAGACAACGACTTCAGGTGATGGTTCGGATAATAGGAAGAGAGGAAGAGATGAGTTCCAGCAGGGCAGTCAAGCCAAGGAATCTACTAAAGGAGTGCCAAGCTTGTGGACATGTCAGACATCTTGATAGGTTATGTAGGTAGCCTTCTCAGATAGCCATCATACAGGGACCAGGACAAACAGTGGAATCTGGAGTTTGTCTAGGTTCGATACTAGGAGAGGGTAGCCAAGGTCCAGCTGCATGCGGAGGATGGGACAAAGACAGCGGGACCTAGCTGAGGGGTTAGTGGCCGGTGACTGGAGCATAACCATAGGGAAGTCAGGAATCAGGCAGTCATACTTCAGGCCAGATGCAAGCCATGTAGCTGCTAGAGTCTGAACAGGCTGGTGAGCTGATGACGGTTAGAGGTACACCATGAGTTTGGTCGTGACATTCTTTTTTACTTTTTGGCATGAACTATTGAGGCATGTCCACTTTGATTGCACGAGATACTATGAATTTATGCGGACTAATGAGTTGCTGGTCAGTGGGATTATATCCATATCAGGTGCATGATATATTTACATATTTGTATGAGTTTCTTAGCATCAGGGGCATCGAGGATGTGGGATACATGAGGTGATGTGGGCATTGGGGAATTGAGGTTGCAGGTTGTTTGAGGTGATGTGGGCATTAGGGCATCGAGGAATCATGTTACATGAGGTTCTAGGAACCATGTTCGTTTTGAGAATCCCTAGGATAAAAGACCTCGTTGAGGCGGACACCGGTGTAGTGCGGGATACGTTTGGGTGTTGGAAACGACACAGGGGCACCAATGAGGTGTAGGGGTGACAATGCGTCATGATAGGACCATGATTCCAGAAATTGGATAGTGAACCTTTTCTTGATTTGAGTTTTGTAGGGTTGAGACTAAGTTATGAAATTCCTTAGGTGGGGAGCCTCCTGAGGAATTTAGCCAGAACATTTAAGACTGCGGTAGTTTGGGTTACTTTGAATGGGGTGGTATGTTTGGTGCCATATCCAGGTTTGGTTTGATAGCTTGGGGGCGCGCTATGTTAAGGTGGGGAGATTTTAAGAACTAGGGGTTTCGGAACGGGTCAGAATCCCGACCCTATTTCAATTTTTGACTTGTTTCTCAAAAAATTGGAGAAACTGGGCAGTTTCTTGAAAATTTCAAATCACACGCCATGTACCTTCAGTACACACTGTGTACCCTTTCCCATGTGTGAAGGCCATACATGGTGTGTAGTCCTGTTGGCATGGTAGAATGTTTTTAGCAAGTACACACTGTGTACTATATGTACACTCCGTGTAGAGGGGGAGTGTATGGGGATATACAAGGCGTGTTGGGGATGTTGGCTGAGTAGAGCAGTACATGCCATGTACACCTAGGTGCAGGCCGTGTAGACATGTCGGCAGGCCCTCGACAAAATTCCAGCAGTCTTATAATTAGTAAAATGATACACACAGCATGTAGTTTTATGTACAAACTATGTATTTTCTTTTTTTTATCTGACTAAAACTGGAAGTAGCCTCATTTTTAGGCCGGAAGCCAAACCCTCAATGGGTTTGTGTTGGGAGAGCTAGCCAGAGATTCTTTTTGCTCCCAATAGTCCATACAAACTCCATTTTAATCACCGTCAGATGCATTAGAACCCCCTCAGTAAGGCCTAGATTCCTCTTGAGCTGTTCTTCTTGATTTTTGTTCTAAAACATGTTATTGGGGTTTGATATATTTTTATTCTATTGTAGATCTTATTCGTTTTATACCTAATTGGAGGTTGTTTCATGAGGAGTATCATCATACTTGTATGAGGTAGGTGATTCATACCTTTTTTTTTGTGTTTTCATGGTCAATTGGGTGGCGTGGCCTTCGGCGCATTATTGGGTATTTTGAGTGAGTCCCTGTTTTATCTACTATTGCATATTCAATTGCATATTAGACCTATGATATGCCTTTGGGTATTCCCTTCTTCCTGTTTTTATTGAGAAAGGCCGGGCGAGGGGTCATTTCTCATCAGGGCATTTTTGTCGGGGGATGCCAAAATGGGTATAATTGAATTGTATTGTTTTAAACTATTGAGTTTAGTTTATAAAACATTGATATCAATTGTTAGAGGCTTTAAAGACATCTGTGTTGGTATAGGACAACATTTGGTTAGTGAATTTCAATTGTTTAGTTTGTTTTTCAAATTTGAAAGTGATTCTTTTGATTATATATTTAATTTCTTAATTTCATATGCTGGAACCCTTACAGTTGTGTTGGGAATGGTCATATATTCTTGATTGATGCTAATAACATGTTGGGATTTGGACAGAGATACATTGGGTGGTTCTGACAACAGGATTGGGCATCATGGACATCGGCTTGAGGCAGGGTGACTATCAGGTTGGACATGGTCCGAGTTTCTTGGATGGACAGGCCATCAGACTTGAGAATAAAGGTCACTGGGACATGAGGTGTTAGAGATGTTGTGGCATGGGTACTTTTTTGGTGATTATCACTCAACCAGAACTTTGATTAGTGTGCATAGAGAGAGACTACGTGATGAGGTGTTTTTGACCACTCGAGTGGGTAGAGAACCCCGTTTTTTGCATTTAAGTACTATTGGTTTGGGGGTGCCTGCTGTAGGAATCCATGTGGAAGGTGAGGAGCCTTCAGGGGATAGCGTTGAGGCTATCGGGTTGTGGGCAGAGGCTCGCCGTTATTTGAGGGCAGACATCCCTGTCCCTCCGGTTACTTTATTTGAGGGTAGACATCGTTTTCCCTCAGGTTACTTATTGGAGGATAGGTGTCACTGTTCCTATGAGTTACTACTTCTTGGGAATGCCTTAGGGGCGTCGGTATTTGAGACATGAAGTGTCAGGTGGCACATGGTTCTAGGTTACATGACAGAGATTCTGGCATTGGCAGAAGCAGGTGACACTCAATGGTGGTTGCTGAGCACCAGTGGAGTTTTAGTTTATTTGTGCATTGTACTATTTATTATATTCCTCATAGATTCATGTCTACTTAAACACTTATATTAGGTATGTACCATTGGGTGGAATCCTACTGAGATTCATCTCACACCCTGCAGGGGCCCTTCAGGATGTATGTAGACTTTATGGATTTATGTGCAGAAAAGAGGTCAGCTACAGGAGTTGGACTATATTAGCTATCACATGGATATGGTATGGATAGTGAGTTCATTCATAGTTAGAGTTTAATTTGTTTAGTTTACATTATGTATCAGCATGCTTACTAGTTATTGCATCCACTATTGGTTAGCCATTGGCGCTCCGTTTGTGTATTGATCTTCTATGGATGTAGGCTTGGTTTGTTTAGTAGTTACAATTGGTGTTCCTCATGCCGTTATATTTACTTTCCGCTATTTTTGTATATATATATTGCTTTCGTTGTTTATTGATATTGGATATGCTTCTGTTATACGGGTCTGGTTCGAGTCTGCTGAGTCCTTTATTTCTGCTGAATGCTTTATTTTTTTTCTCGGACTAGTACCATTATTATCCTCCTAGAGGGTATAACCTCCCCATTATACCTATCAGACCCTTGCTATTAGTTGAAAACCTTTGGAATTCGGGGAGGTATGGCTAAGGTAGTAATACCCGACCCGTTTAGCACTGTTTGGGTGGTTGTCCAGGTCTATATCATTACACTTATTTATCTAAATATTTTATTATATTCCATGGAGATAGACATTCAAAGACATATTGATATTAAAATAATCATTGATCATGGTAAAAATTAATGTTGCGTGCCAACCCAATCTCACTTCCACTACTTCAGAACCTACTAGTGGAATCAGAGCAAGGGAATCATAGTTTATAATTATTTAAATAATTTGTTGATGATTTACCATTTAATAATTTAGTTTTTAAATTCCAAGTTAATCGTTCTTGTAATATGGATTTCAAAATCTCTTATCCCTCTATTTGTTTCTTGTAGATTTCATAGAAAAAAATTATTTTTTGATAAAAATTAAAACGGATATCTCATCAGGAGGCACCGACGATTCTTCATATGTGATACTAAAGTACATGCCATGTGTTCGGACTTACATTCCATGTTCTCTGCCATACACGCCATGTAATCCAGACTACACGCCGTGTAGTCACGTTCAACACATCCGGATTAATTACAAAATTACTCAAGATATGTGAATTTATTTCATGTGCTGTAGTTAATTATACTCCATGTGTTGACCAGGAAATATAGGCACATGCTTACCAAATTACACACCATGTGACCCACTACACACAGCATGTAGTCCCTTTGGGTCAGGGGCCAAACCGTGTATCCCATACATGACTAAGCTGACCGGTAACCATGTAACATGGAGACAACAAGGCTTGTAGCCCACTGTACACACTGTGTGATCTGAAATTTCTAAATTACGCTTCACACGATGGGTCCCTAGTCATGTACTTCAGGACAAATGGTGAAGGTAGTACACGCCATGTATTCAGAACTACATGCCATGTACTTTACCAATTTACACAAAGTTAAAACATTAATTATTGTGTAATGTTCAGAACTATATATCATGTATAAATTATACTACACATTTTTACTCTATGAATTGAAACATATTATATTACAAATTTAATAAGAGTAAAATAGTATGTGAATATAATATATGTTTGGTAGATTCTAATGGGTATTCATCAGGATACCTCCAAGGTGAATATATGTACTAGAAGGAGAAACTCAAGGAAATTCAGAAAAGGATTAAGATAAAAGGATTGATTAATTAAAGTTAATAATTAATCAATTTTAGCATAATTTATCTTAATAAGAATGATTAAATAATTGATATCTAGTTTTATTAAATGCATAACTCGTTGCATGTATGTGGGTGATCATGATCTAGACCTAGAACATTGTATGTGAATGGTTTCCTTTTAATATATTTATTAAATTAATTGTTGGCCTGTGAGCCATCTCTCCTTATTAATATGTTAGGACTACATGCTCGTGGTTTCTTTTATACAAACCCCTTTTTACCCATCAGTTTCATGTGAGTTTAAAAAGCATATGTAATAGATGGATCTCCCAAGCTGGTGGAGGCGGTCCAAGTTAGGAGCCAAGGAGAAACCAATAAAAGGAGATAAAAAGGTGGATAGGTAGAAATCTATAAACATGAAGGTGTTTATGTCACATAAATGACTCCTTTTTAATTTATTTTTCATTTAATTTCCATTATTTCTTTGTTTTGGGGGTTTCCAACTTTTTTTTTGTGAAACTGGTGAATTTTCATGATTCGGCCAAACCGTGAGCCCATTTCTAGATTTTAAAACCAATTTTGTTTCTGTTATAACCTTTTCATTTTTTAATATTTTTCACACATTCCAATTCATAAATGTCCTATCCTAACCAATTAACACCACAATTTCCATTTGTCCCCTTTAGGAATCTATAATAATAGTGGATTTGGGTTTGTAGTTAAGGAATTGGGCTATCCCGAAAGCCCATTTCCATTTAAAAAAAATTGTTTTATTAATAACATATTCAATTTTAAGGATTTTTCTGTGATTCCAAGTGCCAACCAAGACCTCTAAATCCAACCATGCTCCCCTCCACTTTCCTCCCCCTTTGGAGCTCGTTTCCATCGTGATTTAGTATAGAACATCACAAGGTTTCTCAAATTGACAAGATTTGAAGAGGTAACTTCTTTCCTTATTAACTCTCTAAATTATTACTCTTTTTCATCCATTCCAGTTCCTAATTAGACTCTTCCTCATCCTATTAGATCCTAGAATCCATGGAATACCTCCAAGTATCTCAAATCCTATTTGGAACTCCATTTTAAGGGGGATTTGGTGGAGGAACTTCAAATAATCTCAAGTAAGTGTCTCTCCTCCTTAGTTCCTCTTATTTCCATGAAGTTTCATTCAATTTCATTGAAGTTACAAATGACTAGGGGTAGGGTTTTGAACCTTGGGTTTAACCTTGGGTTTTATTGGTCAATTCTTGTGGTTTTAGGCTCGATATAAGTCCCTCTTGGTGTGACTATGGAGAGACTTGATTTTTTCATGGTGATTCATGGGGTTCCTTTAATTTAGTAGGTGATTCCAATGTTTATGAAATATTTGTGTATTATCATGCTATATTTATCATATTTTCAGGTTTATATTATTTTATTATTTATGTAAAAATTATTTTTATTGGTTTTTTATTTCAATTGAATTTTAATTGCCAATTTGGTGTGAAATTGGGGGGTTTTCCAAAGAAATATTTTTTTGGTTTATTTGGGGCTTCCATATAAATACTTATTTGTTTTTAATGAACTTTAATAGGGATGAAGATAATTTTTATAATGTTTATCCCCTTTATTTATTGTTGTAAAAATGGGTTTTAATGGTGTTTGTAATGAAAGTGATGTTTTGGTGCCACTTTTGTGTGAAATGGAGGTTTTACAAAGTTATCACTTCTTGTTTAACATGTGACAACCCAAAAATTGATTTTTTGTTTTAATTGAAATTTATTGGGATACCTTTACTGTTTTGATAACTTACAAGTGTGAACATAGTGTATAAGTGGGGTTCTTAAGGGATTTTGTTTGAAAAACAATGGGGGATTTTGAGAAATTGTTTCATTAAAAATAAAAGTGTTTGTTGTGTGTTTTAAGTGGTATAAAATGTGATAGATAATGTACTTGGTGTATGTGACTAGTAGTGGTGTTTTAAATGAAAATGGATATTTTTTTAATGCTGAAATTATGTTAGCACAAAGGGGGAATCCCGGGTACCTAGGTGGGTGGATGCGTACTAGTATGACTAGTGGGTCAGATGGGTTTTGTCCCTGTTTCACCTATATTTTGGATAAAAAACTCTAACTAAACTATGTGGAATATTATTAGGGAACACTAGGTTATGGTTATGTTCCCTACTAGTGGTTCGTGCAAAATAATGGATTTTACTATGGTTACTTTACGCTGAGGTATGGGGTACATGGGGCCTAAGACTATCTAGTTCATAAGAGTGTTCCCGATTTTGTTTCTCATTGTATTTGGGGTATTTTTCATTGTCTTGGAGTTTTTCTGAACATACTATATATTAACTAAAATGTCTATTTAAATGTTTCAACATTCGGAAAATTTTATCATGAATACTGTTTTCAATTGAAAGTTGCAATTCTTGGAAGTTATCATTGCTTTTCTTTGCGTATTAAAACTACTTGCTTTTTCAAATTGTATTGCATGATCATTGGAATAATAGGGTGGTATCCTATTGGGATTATTCTCACACTATACTTACAACCATTGGGTGTAAGTAGACTTTATTATGCTTGACTCCAGTAAAGAGAAGGCTATGGGTGATGACGGTTCAAGGTGTTAGTTCTCATCCTTGGTGCGGAGTTGTGGAGATGGATTCTGGGTGATGACCCCATGTTGTGTGGAGTCCTTGGGTTTGTTTTTTGTTGTTTCTATGTGTATTTTGAAATTTTTTAGTGCATTTGGACTTAGGTATTCAGTTATGGATTTTTTTATAAACCTTGTTCGGTATGAATTTTTCAAATTCAATTTATCAAATGTTTTTGATGTTTTATGTATAAAACTTTAGGTAAATCATTCCCGAACCAAGATAAATGATACCCGAGAACTTTTTACAGCCCTTGGGGATAGGGAATGCCCTTCAGGTCTTATCACAGGCCAGGTTTGGTGCTGGTATTGGTGGTGACCATATTCCGTTCGTGACAAAATTGTATCAGAGGAGGTTCACTCTCTTTGGTTCATGTTATTTAGGGAACAGTCAGGAGAGGTTTGAGTTAGGATTGTCTAGACTTGGCATTCTTGTTATGAGTAGTGTGGATAATAACCACACCTCATGATGGTATTCATGTTTCCAGGGTAATTTGGGAATTTTATGAGTCCTTTGGTTTTCTTGGTTTGGTGATGAATAAGTGAAATGAAAATAGAGTAAAGATTTGAAGATTGAGTCTATACCCTTTCCTTTCTTGATTTTTTGTATCCTCTTGTAGTGGGAGAGTGATTGTGCAAGGTTTAAATAGACCTTATCTTCTTTATTTGCCTGATTTTCCAAAGGTGGAAGTAGTCTAGGGTTTTTAGCATGGATTAATATATGGATGGTGTCCAAGAGGTACTCTTAGTCCTTTATAGTCTCTTCGAAGAAGGAGTTCATGTTAAACTACCAGTTTGGGAAATCTGGTCATGAGAGGATATTGTGTCTACTTTCAAGAATTGTGTGATGTTTGGGGATGTTTTATAAGGTCCCTCTCCATGCATTGTTTATATTAGTTGCAATGGTCATGTTTGGTGACGCCTTGTGATGTCATGTGCTCGATTGACCATAATGGTGAAAGTATTGAAATCCTCTAAGAGTCACTATTATGTTGGGAGAATGTATCCCTTGTAAAAACATAAAAATCAACCATTTTTAGAGGAATTACAGTATAAGTGTTCTTTACTTCTATGGCTTCTCACCCAAAGAACCAAGGTGTGATGTGTGTGCATCTTCTAAGCCCTTGTTTCAATGAAATATAGGGTTAGGGTAAAGTGAGATTGGAATGTGTTATGTATTAGAAAACTTATCAGGGATTGAAGTTTAGTTGTAAGTGGAACCGAAATAAGAATTCTTGTTCAGGGTGTTTCTAAAGCCTAACTATGAGACCGAAGATGCTTCAATCATTTGAGCTCCAGCCATAGATCTCGAAGGGAAGCTGGCTCGTAGTCAGGGGAAACCCCCGGGTCATTTAAACCCTTGTACAAATTCATATCATTAGTATGAAATATATGAAGAGTTTAAACCTCTGGTGTCATCATCATTACTTTGTTGTTCCCAATCTATGGAAATAGGTGGAGGGCCTTGTACCCACGCCATCGCCCAATGTTATCCCCCCCTTTGGTTTCCATTGAGTCTTCAGAGAATGGTTTGAAATTTGGATTGATAGGCTGATCACACGGTTTAGGCACAATTAGTAGTGACCATGTGCTAGGAAGACATGTGGAATGAATGATCTGCACAATTAGTGCACGATTTCCCAAACCATGCACACTAACCACGAGCCATCCCAAATCATTAAAATTTTGGGTCTTTCTGTGCAGGCCCATGATGGTCGGTTAAGATGGTTGGTTATTATAGTTGGGATACCCCCTATGATTATCATGTATGTTCCTTCGTAAATTGTGAATGGAAGTATACCCTTTGTATAGGGGAGTCCGTTCAGGCCACCCCTGTTAGTGTCTTGATTCTGTCTCGGGAAAAATATAGGTTGTATCTTATGGTGGGGAGCCTATTTGTGCCCCCTCGTACCAATAACTCAGATTTATCCATGGTCTTGTCTTGGAGGTAGGTAGTCTCATTCAGATATATCTACCTACCAACATCATCCTTGAGTAAACGTTGGGATTGGAGAGTGCCCAATGGTTTAGTTATAGTAAGGTAAGTGTAACCTTGTTCAAAGTTGTTGTTCGTTTGGGTGAATTTCTTGAGTCTTGTTTGGATAGTGTTTGAGGATTTTTTTGGGATAAAGTATGAATGTGATTGATAATTTTAGGAAAGTGGTGTATGTTTTGGTTGTGAGAGTAATCCTTCCTTAATTGATCATTGGAGGTGTTTTGGCCTTCAGGGGTGATGCTTGGAAAAGAATTACATCTTGGTTTATCAGTTGGGTTTGGTTTTTGTATTTGGCCTTGTAGTGGCTTTCCATGGATGGAAAGATTTCATGGTGGGGAGAATTTTCACATACATGTCTTCTTTTAAATTTATTTTTTCATTTAATTACCATTATTTTTATTTGTTTTTGGGGGTTCCCAATCTTTTTTTGAGGAAGTGGTGAGTTTTCATGATTTTGGGCCAAACCGTGAGACCATTTCCAGATTTAAAAACCAATTTTGTTTCTTTTATAAAATTTTAATTTTTTAATATTTTTCACCCATTACAATCCCTTAATGGACTATCCTTACCTATTAACACCACCATTTCAATTTGGACCCTTTAGGAATCCATATTAATGGTAGATTTGGGTTTTTATTTAAGAAATTGGGCCGACCCGAAAGCCCATTCCTAGTTAAAAAAATAAATAATAATGTATTCAATTATAAGTATTTTTTGGTGATTCCAAGTGTCACCCAAACCCACTGAACCCAGACACGTGCCCCTCCTCTTTCCCCCCTCTTTGGATCTTGTTTTGAACATCATATGGTTTCTCAAATCGACCAGATTTTAAGTTGTAACTTCTTTCATTATTAAGTCTCTCAATGATTACTCTTTTTCCTCCATTACAATTCCTAATTTGACCCTTCCTCATCCTATTCAAACCTAAAATCCATGGAAGCTCTCCAAGTCACTCAAAACCTCTTTGGAACCCCATTTGAAGTGGGATTTAGTGGAGGAACTTTAATGAATATCAAGTAAGTGTATCTCCTATTTAGTTCCTCCCCTTTCCATGAATTCTCATTCAATTTCTTTAAAGTTCCAAATGAACAGGTGGAAGGGTTTAGATCCTAGGGTTTAACCTTGGGTTTTATTGGTCAATTCTTGTTGTTTTAGGTTCTATATAAGTCCCTCTTGTTGCGACGGTTGTGTGACTTGATTTTCACACGGTGATTCAAGAATTTCCTTTGATTTGGTAGGTGATTCCAATGTTTATGCAATCTTTGTGTATTATCATGCTGTATTTATCATATTTTCAGGTTTATATCATTTTATTATTTCTTAAAAAATTAGTTTTAGTGGTGTTTTTATTGTGATTGAATTTTAAATTTCAATTTGGTGTGAAATTGGGGGGTTTCCAAAGAAATGTTTTATTTGGTTTATTTAGGGATACACTATAAATACTTAGCTTTTTATTAAACTATAATAGGGCTGAAAATACCATTTTATAATTTTTATCCACTTTGTTTCTTGCTGAAAAAATTGGTTTTAATGGTGTTTGTAAAGAAAGTGATGTTTTGGTGCCACTTTTGTGTGAAATGGGGGTTTTTCAAAGTTATCACCTCTTGTTTAACATGGGGCTGACCTAAAATTGATTTTTTGTTTTTATTGAAATGTATTTGGATGCCATTAATGTTTTAGTAACATAAAAGTGTGCACATAGTGTACAAGTGGGGTTCTTAAGGGGTTTTGTGTGAAAAACAATGTGGGATTTTGAGAAATTTATTCATTAAAAATCAAAGTGTTTGTTGTGTGTTTTAAGTGGTATAAAATGTGATAGCTTTTGTACTTGGTGTATGTTACCATTAGTGGTGTTTTAAATGAAAATGGATATGTTTTGAATGCTTAAATTGTTTGATCACAAAGGGAGATGCCCGAGTACCTAGGTGGGCGGATGTGTACTAGTACAGATAGTTGACCAGATGGGTTTTGTCCCTGTTTCACCTTGCATTTGGATAATGAGTGTAAAGACCCGCAAATTTCAAGGAAATTTTTTTCTTAATTTTCTTTGGAATTTTACAAGAGCGCAGCTTCAGACGGCACCTGATTCCGAGGCCCGGTGTGCCCGGAATCAATTTCCGAAGTTTGGCTCGGGTACGTTCAGTGAACGGACGAGCGGGTTTTTCTATCTTTTGAACCGGTGCCCGGAATCGAATTCTGAGGGCACCGATGAAATCGCAGCGCCGGTATTTGCTTAGAAACGCCTCTTCCGGAGTTGCGTTTGCTCAGACGTGGTTTTTAAATTTTACGGCTTTAAGTCAGAAATAAAATAAAGATTGTGCGACAACTTTATTTTATTTCACTTAAGCTGCTTGGAAGCCACTTGAAGTCACTTAAAGACGGCTTGAACTGAGTTGAACTGGATAGGATTCTATCCAGAAATATCCTACCCCTTGGTAGGATATTTGTGCGGTGGGGCCCGCACGAGCCCCGCCGTTTCTTTCGCTAAGTAACGCACCCGCGAAAACCCGTCAAAGAAACTGAAAAGTCAACCGACGCGTTTCTTTAATTCTTAACAGACCATTTAATTGGGCTGTTTCTTTCGTGAATTAAATGGGCTGTTTTATTCGTTGAATTAATTCAACGAATTAAGTGGGTCGTTACTTACGCGTTTTGCGTTTGTTGGCAAAATAATAAAATAGACAAACTTGTCTATTTTGGAGGATTGCTATTCCTCTGAGCCTCCACCCTCTCCGCGAAGAACGCGAAGAACGCGAAGAACGCGAAGAACGCGAAGAACGCCGGAACTGGAATCCGACGACGCACGATCTGCGACGTCGACGAGCCTTACCCGCGACGTTCTTCGGCGACGCCTCTTCTTCCGCGGCCAATCCTCGTTCGGCAACTAAGGTGAGAATCGGATCATTTCTTCTCCCTTTTTAATTTCAATATCAACGGATTTAAACTAATTAAATCTGTTTGATCTTGATCAGGAGATTGGCGACGCGACGCCGGATACCGCGACGACGCAACGATCCCCCCTTCTTCCGCGACGAGCGATCCCGCGACGACCTCTCATCCGACGACGACGACAAGGTAGGGGTTTATTTTTCTTTGATGATTCATTCCCGTGTTCTTATTTATTTTAAATAAAGAACCGGCATGAATAATTTCAATTATTTAAAAATTGAAATGCCGTTTAAAAGAAAAAGGAGTGAACAATTTTTATCTTTGATTAAAAATTGTTGTAGCCTTTCCTCCCGTTGATTATGACTAACGCGGAGGGTGCGGGTCTAACGAACAAGACCCGGCAACCCTCCGCCGATCTCTTTTGTTGTGCGGATATGGCGGACGACGACGAACCTGGCGGCAAGGGCAATCCGTTGTTTCCGCAGTGAAGATCGTCCCCCGGGAGGAGCAACGGCGCAGACGGGAAAGGAAACGGGCCACCGGAGCAACTCCGGCGGCCCGCGGAAGGAGGCGGCGGCGCGGGTCGCCGGCGCGGCGGCGCCGGCGACCGGAGGCGGCGGCGCCCGGCGCGCCGCCGTGGAGATCTTCCGCCGCGGCTGAAGCCGCGGCGGCGGTGGCGGCCGGTTCCGCGGCCGCGCGGAACCGGGAACGGACGCGGCGGCCCGGCCGCGTCCGCGTGACAGGAGGCCCCCCGCGGGGCCGCGGTTTCCCTCAAGCCGCGGGTTCAACCCGCGGCGGCGGCGGCTCCCTCGGCCGCTCGGCCGAGGCCGAGCCGGCCGGTCCGGTCGGCCGGGCCGCGCCCAGGCCGGACCGGACCCGGCCGAGCCGGGTCGGGCCGGTTCGGGTCGGCCCGGTTCGGACCGACCCGGTTCGGCCGACCCCAGGGGGGGGTTCGGGCCGGGTCGCCCCGGGCCCAGTACCCCCGTTTCGGGCCCTCTTCGGTCTTTCGCCCATATCTTGGGCCTGGGACCTCCGATTGACGAACCGTCAGCGGCTACGCGATCCTTGGATCGAGACGGTCGTTTCGGTATATTATACTCAAGGTTTCGGAAGACTTTGGGTTCGGCCGGGTTGGTTCGTACACGAAGCCAACCGGGCCCTCGGAGCGGAAACGCTCATAACTTGAGCTACGGACGTCCGATCGACGTACCGTCAGCTGTGGTAGTTTCCTCTAAGTGAGACGGAACTTTTGGCATACTCCGCCCGAGGATCGGATACAGGCGGAGTACGGTCGGGTTGGTTTTGCCCTAAAAACCAACCGGGCCCCTGGGACGAAAATGCCAATAACTCTCAGACCGGGCGTCCGATTGACGCGCCGTCTGTCGCGTTGAGATCCTGTTGTCGATACGGAACTTTTGGATACATCAACTTCGGACTACGTGTCAGTTGATGTATCAGCCCCTCGGCTCGTGGAGCGGACCCTCCTAAACGAGCTCGCTACGTGCGGGAACCCTAGCGCTGGCTGTGACCTCGACGACAGAGCAGAGATCCTCCGTGGACTGCGACGACGGCAGAGCAGAGATCCTCCGTGGACTGCGACGACGGCAGAGCAGAGATCCTCCGTGGACTGCGACGACGGCAGAGCAGAGATCCTTCGTGGACTGCGGCGACGACTGTGCAGAGATCCTCAGTGGACTGCGTCGACTACTGCACTCAGCGATCCTACGCGGATCAGTGCCCGATCCTGTGTGGGTCCTACTACCGGTTCTGTGTGAGCCACTGCCTACCGGTTCTGTGTGAGCCACTGCCTACAGGTTCTGTGTGAGCCCGATCCTGTGTGGGTCTTCTGCGGGGGTTAGTACCTATCGATCCTTCGTGGGTCCGACGACTTAGACGGATCAGTGATCGTCTTTGACGTCATCTGAAAAAGTATACCTGGTTGAGCTGAATCTTATGTTACTCTCCTTTGTGGATTGTGTTGAACTATCCTTTGTGGATTTACTGTTTACTCTCCTTTGTGGATTTGAGTCTTGCTTCCTATGTGGATTGAGTTGTTCTTGAGCTCGTGAGCAGAGCTAGAAGTGGGGACTTAGGTATATGTATGGGCATATACCTAAGTCAAGTCAGATGTTACTTCGTGATTGCATCTTTCTTTTGTGCTATATCCTTTGTGGATTTCGGGAGACCTTCGGGGGTCTCGGGGTCCTTACTGAGTAGTTGTACTCACCCCTGCACGGGCTATGCCCGCACCTTGTTGTGTTGGTTGCAGACGACGGACAACGCTGATCACGGTTGGGGCGTGGAGCAGGACGGTACCTGGAGGTGGACCACTGGTCGGGACGTGCTCGGAGCGGACGTGGGACCCGAGGAGCCTGGAGGCTATCTGTACCCACCCTTCAGGTGGGATTGCCAGTGGACGACACGAGGCCGCCGTCTTTTCTTCAGTTGCTGTACTTTACTTTTCAGTTGTACTTTACAGTTGGGCTTGTATTTCCGGCCCCTTTACTTTTCTGCACTTTACTTTCCGCTTGCTGACTCTGTGTGGTTGTTACTTATAAAGGCAATGCCTTCCCTGTTTACTGGGATTTTACGCCTTGGTGCTAGTCGCCAGCCCCTGGCCTATGGAAGGCGGGCTTGGGGTAGTCACGGCACGGGTCCCGAGGTCGGGTCGTGACAATGAGAAATATAAATAAACTATATGGATTATTATTGGGGACCACTAGGTTATGGGTATGTTCCATACTTGTGTCTCTTGCATGAGAAAGGTTTTTACTATGGTTACTTTACACTGAGGTATGAGGTACATGGGGCCCGAGACTATCTAGTGCCTAAGGGTGGTACTGATTTTGTTACTCAATGTATTTGTGGTATTTTCCCTTATCTTGGGGTGTTTTTGGAATTAAATTACAGTAGATAACATTTCTATTAAAATGTGTTAATATTATGAAAATTTTATCTTGAAAACTGTTTTGAATTGAAAGTTTCATTTCTTGGAAGTTATCACTGCTTTTCTTAGCGTATTAAAACTGCTTTCTTTTTCAAATTGTATTGCATTCTCTTTGGAATCATTGGGTGGTATCCTATTGGGCTTAGTCTCACACCCTAATTACACCCCATGTATGGAAGTAGACTTTATTATTCTTGACTCAGGTAAAGGGAAGTCTATGGGTGATGGCGGTTCAGGGTGTTAGTTCTCATCCATGGTGAGGAGTTGTGGAGATGACTTGTGGGAGATGACCCCATGTCATGAAGAGTCCTTGGGTCTATTTTTCTATTGTTTTTTGTGTCTTTGGACCTTTTTTATTTCATTTAAACTTAGGTATTCAGTTATGAATTTTCGTATAATCCTTGTTTGGTATGAATTTTTCATATTCATTTTATCAAATGTTTTTGATGTTTTATGTATACTTATTTGGGTAAATCATTCCCAAACTAAGATAAATGATACTCGAGAACTTGTGCCAGCCCGTGGGGATAGAAAACTCCCTTCGGGCCTTATCATTGGCTGGGTTTGGTGATGGTATTGGTGGATACTTGATTCATTTTGTGACAGTTTCTCTCCTAGATCAGGGTTATTTTATTAACTTCTAGATAAACTAACCATAGGGTAAATCTCAAGATAATTACATTAACTTTATTTTATTTCTATTAGTTTCATGGGTTTTCATTATGGATGTGCATTCATGATCACATAATTACTAAACTAACAAGCATGAAATATGGAACTAAAATAAACCAGAGTTGTACATAAATATTATCAAGACATGGTTAATCACTTAAGTAAGTTCCACTTAATATTAACAAGCATGTGATAAATATAATAATGAAATTTACGCATAATAGATAAAAATACCTCAACAAAATATTAAGTCAGACTAAGCCTTGTGTTACTTGATTAAGGAAAATAATTAATAAAACTATGTGTTTGAACAACCCTTGTTGGGACACTTACTTTTATACAGGAATCCCTAATGAAATGTTTTAGGTTTACTTGACCATATTTCATCAAGAGGAGTATCCAATGATAGAGTTGGTTTAATATGGAGGGAAGCGATGTGTAAATCCAAGTAAGGATTTAAAGATTGAGAAGTCCACTCAACGGATCATGGAGATAAAAGAACACAGTTGGCAAAGAAATGCATACCTAAATACCTTCAAATAGATTGACCACCCCATTTTGGGGTTATGCGAAGGGGAATAAGGATCCTTTCCACTAGAATGTCATGAAAACTGGAAATTTTGAGTTCAATGGTGAGGGTCATTGGGACTTGATAAAATATTGGGATACTTAATAAAATTAATTTACTATTTCTAATAAAATGTAGTTAAGAAATTACTAATCATCTTCTCTTTTAATTATAGAATAAAATGAGAGTATCATCAACCAAAATATCCCTAAGATCAATTCTGTTTAAAGACAACATCCTCACTAGTAGTAACTTCTAGGAATGGGTTATACGTGTTGGGTTTATTCTACACCATGAACAAAAGTCTTACATTTTGGAGTGAACATTACCTGATCCGCTTTCCCAAGAGGTAAGTGATGAAGAGTTATTGTTCTATGTGAAACATATGGATTATGAGGTTTACATTAAATTTTTGATACTATCATAAATTTCTAGTGAGCTCATGATGTCTCACAAAAACATGGATACCTATAGAATGCTCGAGCACCCCTGTGGTATTTACCAGGAGAGATCAAGAAAAGAACAGTTTGAGATCTCTAGGGAACTCTTTCAGAGTAAGCTTGGAGAGGGTTCCCCAGCTGGGCAGCACATAGTCAAGATCGCTGGCTACATTGAGTGCCTAGAGCCTCTATGGTTTAAACTCATCGAAGAAATGGGTACCGATCTCATTATGGAATCAATCCCTCATAGATTCTATAGATTTGTTTTTAATTCCAATATTTGAAACATTAAGAAGTCTTTATCTGATCTTATTATCCTCATTCACTAAGTGAAAAAATATATAAAGTGAAAAAATCCTTCTATCGTTATGGTGAATAAGAGGAAAGGGAAGGCGGTGAGATTTAATCCCAAAGCTTCGTCACACCCTTTCATGAAAAGGAAGATCAAAGGGGAGGGAAGGGAATATGAAGCAATTTGTTTCACATGTGGCAAGAAGGGCCACTGGAAGAAGAACTGCAACCATCCAAAGAAGCAAGGAAAAGCTTCAGGTGAATTTGTTATCAAATGAAATTAATCTATTTATACAAATTGGGTATTGGATACTACATTTGGTGCTCACATATGTATCCATATACAGGAACCAAGCTGATTCAGGATAATTGATAGAGGGGAGGTACATCAAAGAGCATCCAATAGAGCCATAATTGATGGTGTAGCTGTTGAGTACTACCACGTCACACTTCCAACTAGGATGATCTTAGTGTTTAAGGGTTGTTATTATGTGTCTCCTGTTGCTAAAAACATTAATTTTGTATCCATATTAGATATAGATGGATTTTTTTTCAAATTTGGAAATGAATGTTTCTTCTTTTAAAAATATAGAATTTTTTCGTAGGTCACATTTATACAATGGTATTTATGTGTTAGATTACACAAACCATGTAAAGGAAATCAATAACAAAGATACTTCGAATGACTCATACCACATCCTACTTTGGCATCACCGACTCAGTCATGTAAATGATAAATTCTTGAAAAATTTACATTAAGAACGATATTTAGATTCTTTATAGATAAACCCACTTGGCGTATGCCATGCATTTTTACAAGGAAAAATGACAAAATCCCAATTTAGTGAGAAAGGTGAAAAGGGTAAAGAGATTAGTGAATTGATTCATACCGATGTATGTAGACCATTTACAGTTGAAGAAATGGGTGGGTACTCATACTTCATATCATTTACTAATGATTTTGGTAGATATGGATATATCTACTTAATGAGGTATAACTCATATTATTTTGATATGTTCCAAGAATACAAGAATGAAGTTGAGAACCAACTTGGTGAGAAGATTAAGAAACTTATCTTAGACTGAGGTGGAGAATATCTTAATCATGAATTCATTGAATACTTATGGGAGTTTGTTATCCTATCCCAACTCACTTCTCCTTACACACCCCTAGTGGAATGGTGTGAGATAAAGGAGGAACCACACCTTATTGGACATGGTGAGATCAATTATGAGCCATGCATGTCTTCCATTAACCTTTTGGGGATATGCGTTACAAAAAAAAACACACATACTAAACCAAGTACAAAAATATCTCTAAATGGTATTCCATATGAGTTATATAGTTGAAAGAAATTCATGTTATCAAATTTACATGTGTGGGGAAGTGAAGCATTTTTAAGGCCTCTTTAGGTAACAAACTTGCACACCGAGGCACAAAGTGTACATTTATAGGATAACCCAAAGAAACAAGGGGATATTATCTATAAAAACCCTCATATAAAAAGGTTATAGTGTCAAGACACTCCATAATCCTTGAGAGGGAGAACATCTTCAAAAGATATAGTGGGAGCGAGATAGACTTCAATGAAGTCGAGGCTCAAGGTACACAAGAGTTGGTATAAGAACAGATTCCGCAAAGCTCCATGAAAGAAAGAACTATCCTAGAGACATAGGAACTGAATAGGAGTACAAGAGATGTTATAGAACCGAAAAGGAATGTTTTTATAGTTACTAATGATGGCGACTCATTATTAGTTGATAATAATGATCCTATAACCTATAAAGAAGTAGTAAGTGGCATAGACGTTTCCACGTGGCAAGAATCCATGAATTTTGAAATGGATTCAATGTACCAAAACCAAGTGTGGATTTTGGTAGATCCTCCAGTTGATGTAAATCATGTTGGTTTCAAATGGGTATTTAAGAAGAAACTAGACCTGGAAGGACGAGTCATTACCTATAAGCCACAATTGGTTGCAAAAAGGTTCATGAAATGTCAAGGCATTGACTACAACACAACTTTTTCAGTAGTTTTAATTCTTAAATCCATCAAAATTGTATTGTCCATTACTACCTAACATGACTATGAGATTTGGAAAATTGATGTCAAAACAACCTTCCTTTATGGTAGCCTTTAGGAAGATGTCTACATGACACAACTTGAAGGTTTTATGACTCCAAAGGATTACAATATGGTATACAAGTTGTAGAAATCCATTTATGGATTAATGAAAGCATCCAGGCTGTGGAACATTCATTTTGATGATGCCATAATGGGAATTGGTATTTATCAACAACGAATGTGAGCCTTGTGTCTAAAAACAGTTTAGTGGGAGTGTAGTCATTTTCTTAATAGTATATGTGGATGAAATACTACGTATTAGAAATGAGATGCCATTCTTACAGTCTATTAAGGAATGGTTGAATCAATACTTCTCAATGAAGGAAATGGGTGAGGTAGTATATATTATTGGGATCAAGATCCATTGTGATAGATCAAAGAGATTTTCGGGTCTAACTCAAAGTACATACATTGGAAAGATACTAAAGAGATTCAGTGTGGAAAAATCCAAGAGGGGATTGTTTCCAATGTCACATGGCATTCATATTTCCCAAAAAATATGTCCTCAGACACATGAGGAAAGAAAGTGAATGGAAAGGACTCCATACACATTAGTGATTGGGTCAATTATATATTCCAGGCTCTATACTAGGTCGGATTTCGCCTACGCAATGAGCGTGGCAGGAAGATATCAACCTGGCCTACGTGACTTCCTTTGGATGGTATTCAAGACTATCCTAAAGTATCTGAGGCGTACTAAGGATATGATCTTGGTTTGTGGAGGAGATGAGGAACTAGTAATCAGAGGATATGCAGATTCTAGTTTCCATAATGATCAAGATGACATGAAGTCACAAATGGGATACATATTCACTTTTAATGGAGGTGCAGTTTGATAGAAGAGCTTAAAGTAGAGTGTGGTTTCAGATTCTATAGTAGAGTCTGAGTATATTATAGCTTATGAGTTAGCTAAAGAGGAAGTTTGGATACAAAGATTCATATAGGAGAAGGATTTGATACCTATTAGTAAAGATCCTATCATGTTGTACTGTGATAATATTGCAGCGATGGCTCTCATAAAAGAGCCATGGTCACATCAATGGATGAAGCACATACTTCAGAAGAATAATCTCTTGAAGGATTTTTCATAGGGAGGTGAAGCTTCAGTGAGCAATATTTCCATGGAATACAATGTAGTGGACCCCTTGACTAAATCCTTAACTTAGCAAAAACATGATCATCATGCGAGGTCTAGTAGATTGAAAGTCGTAGAAAGTTGGATCTAGTCTAAGTGAGAGTTTTAAGAGTTGGTGTCCTAGAATCAAATGTTTGTACTTTTATTACATGAATATTTAATATATTTAAATATTAAACATCTTTTTACATATATTTCATTATTATTCAGACATATAGTGTAATAATGTCCCGGAGTATTTTTCACATTGATAAGGTGATAGAAGTTTCCCACTATGATGAGAAACATGATGTACTATGACAATATTCTTAAATTTATTTTTGTGGTTAGATGACATACCATGATGGGACACATAGTATACCAACCATCAGGTGTGAGTACTCATAAGCAGATGAGACTTCTTCTCATGAAGTTCGCACTTGGTAATCTCCCAGATGAGAGATTAAGAGAATAGACCCATGAGTAAGAATTCTACATATTTTGGTGTCATCTGGTATTCCTATCTATGAGCTTGTGTAATGGTCTTTAGACTTTAATTTTATCATTAATATGTGTCATGACCCACGTACTATGATTTACTGAAGAAAATATTCACGCAAAAAGATGGTGGGATGTAGGGTACATTTGGTGTGTCATGAATGACATGTTATTAATGGATATACCAAGGAAGGATTTGTACATTACATTTATGGAAGTTGATATCTCAACCTTTGATTGAAATAGAACCGTTGCACGAAATTCCATGGCCATGGTGTAACAATTATTTTATTTCAGGTAGTCAAATAATAACATATCAAGCGTAAAGTTTGATGACACTATCATGAAACCAACTTGATGAGATATTGAGATAGAGAAACCATATTACACTGTGATAATTCATATGTGGATGTCATTGTTGCAACTTTGTGTTCTTTATTTTGGGTTCCTTGACCCATTGATAGATATTACTCTTGGACTTTAGAAAAGCCCTCATAATTTCATGAAGGAAGAATCCTAAAGGGTCACAGACTATGTGATTCTGGTGGTCTTGATTAAATTCTATTTGAATTTAATTAATAAATATTATTCTCAAGACAATGGAATAATTTTATTAATGTTAAAATGATTTCATAAATTAGTTAAATATTTATTTTCGGGATTGTTAATAAAAATATATTTATTTATTTTATTGAACATTTAATAAATATTTATTTACTAGTTTTTAAATAAAATATTTATTTAAGAGAATAATTTATTTATTTATTTATTCGGGTGTTCAATAAATGGAGGTGGAGTTCGAGCTGGCCAAGGTCAGTCTGGTAGTAAAATAATTATTTGCAAGATGGTAAATAATTATTTAACTAATTGGCAAAAAAAACACAATTATAATTATGTGTCATGAGATTTCATTTATGATTCCGTTTTTCACAAGTTGGCACAACAGAAATAATGAAACAGTTATTGTTATTATGTAGCATGAGTTTTCTCAAAGGTTATTAATGTATTTGATTATTTTTATGAAATTAAATATTATAACTGAATCCCCATGTCAATAAATAGATAGGTATGTAAATTGTGATAGGTACATGAAACCTGTGATGCGTGATCAATTCCATGTCAGTAATTTTCTCTCGACTCTTCTCCTCTCACCCTCTCAAGAATGAGATTTGTTCTTCAAGATCGAAGAACAGACAATCAAGATGATCAATGAAAGATATTCTCTTCACTGCGCAAGCAATCAGAAAGCGAGTTGCGTCAATCGGAGACCATTGGGGCATGTGTGGATCACCGCTAGAGGGATTATGGTTTTTATCTTCTCAAGTTTAACTAGAAAATACGAATGGGTCATCCTTGATGATCAACATCATCAATAAAGAAAGTACCTAAGAACCATGTATTTTATTTCTTCATAAATTAAATTTAAATTAATTATAAACATGATGTGCAAGATCTTTTCTAAATGATCCGAGCCTCTTTCTTATTTATCTAAATCATTGATTATCTTCCGTGGAGACTGGTGTTCAATTTCGTATTGATCTCAAAATAACCATTGATCATGGTAAAAATTAATGTTGGGTGTCGGCCCAACCACACCTCCACTACTTTAGAACTTACAACAACAACAAAAAAAAAAAACTACAACAAAAACATAACTATAACAAAAAATTTCAACAACAAAAAAATAATAATAAAAACAATAAACATAACAAAAAAACAAAAAACAACAAAAACAACAAAAAAAACAACAACAACAATGACAACAAAAACATCCAAAACAACAGACACAAAAACATCAATAACAATAAAAAAAATAAACAACAAAACAACAACATAACAAAAACAAAAAAAAAACAAAGAAAAAAAAACACTAGAACCACCACCACAAACAACAAAAAAGAAACCACAACAATAACAAAAAAAGATTTTTTTAGGATTATCAACAACCCTAATTCCTCAAATCCCATAGATACCATCCTTCTTTCTATCCATAAATCCTCAAATAAAAGACATGTTTGATGTGGAAAAATTAACACATTAACTATATGCTCTCTCATATGAATCTATAATTCTCAGAATCACCTGACATTCTTGGGGGGTGTTGACCATGAAAATGAAATGTAATCATCTATAATAAAAATATGGGAAATTAGGATTATTTGAAAAAAAACCATGACACCAAGGAAAATACCACCCTATACATCCCTGAATGAGTGATGAGAGAAACCATCTACCACCAGAAGTAATAAATATTTATAAAAAGGATATATCTACCATAAAACTCTGGTTGGATAAAAATTCTTGGTGAGATCCCTATTCACTTAGATTAGAGAAGATATATATGTAACACCTTTTATAATCACCTCGACCCACTTAGATCCAAATCCCATTTTCAATATCACTGATTCCAGGAAAGTCCATTCCTATCATAGGCTCTAGTCATTTCCAATTTCCATGAACCCCCCCATAGAAGTAGATATATATTTCATAGAATGAAAGATTTCATGAGTGATAAAGCATTTTTTGTGATGTTCATACTATGGAAAAAATCACATTAGTTCCAAAAGATCATAAAAGAGTGGATCTTTGTTAAGCCATGAGAAAAAATCTACGAAAAAACCGTGTAAATCGCATTTAGCGAGATGAATGGGTCTTAATTCAGCTATATTAATAGGGATATGATCTTTAAGAATCCAAAAATGATAGTTTCATTAATACAGACAAATCGAATAGAACCACTCCATAGGTCTCTCACCAAGTTAATAATATACATCCCCACGATATTCCAAATGCACTTAAAGAATAAATCATGAAATCCATTAGGAATAGGAGCCTTCGTAGAGTGGATACTATTTAGATATAAGAAAATTTCATCCATCAAGATATTAGCTTCAAGACCCTGATTCATAGCTATTGTAACCTATAGTTCAAAACCAGGAAGCCTTCTTACAAAGAATATTATACCCTTATACCTATAGAGGATTCTATAAAAGTCCCATAATATACTCTCTATCACTGTTTCATCTATCATACATACTCTATTAAATTTAATGAGTTTTGAAATAAGACTTATACTTATTTAAAATGATGAATTATGGTAGAAAAAGTTTAGGCTCTGATCTCACTATTTAATAGAAGACGCCCTAGAATAGATAAAATGATAATATTCCTTATCAAGAAGCACATAGTTTCTCCAAAGAAACCAAATTCTGCATGATTTTTACCAATTCAAGATGTGCATAGTAGTGTTTCAGTCCCATTCTAGTTATGGATACCCTTCAATCAAATTTCCCATACTATTGGTGACTTTGGTTCTATAAATGGGAATTTTATCTTAGAATTTCTGATTAGATGAAGACCATGAAGTCCTGACCACCATTCAACAACTATCATTTCAGAGGAAAAATATTTCAAATTAAAACCCACACATGGATTGATGGTATTGATATGATGCCTATATATGATGAAAAATAAGACAATGATATGATTAAATTAGTGGGAGGTGGAAGACTTCATACTCCTGTAATACCGAATGCCACTCGCTTGAAGCTAGAAATCTATCAAGCTTTCATGTGACTTCCCACATTCCCCTATTTTAGGGGTAGTTTACATGGATGGAGTGTACCTCTTCATATGGGGAAATTTTCAAGGAGAGAGGTTATGGTCTTCCATAGTGTGTGTTTGATGGTGATAAGCTCAGGTGGTGATACCTGTAGATATATTGAGAGGCTTCACATGCACAGTTTCTATCCACATCAAAATGGGTCTTTGGGGGTAGAATAAAGTGGAGGAAGACCGCATTAGTGTGATAGGGGATTGTTTTGGGCATCATAGAGGACAAATGAGGCCAACATGGTTGGTTTCACAGTAAAAAACCCGATGGTAGAGCAATGAAACATGCAACCCCTACCCAATGATGGGGACTGTGATGATGATACCTGACTTCTCCAGTGCGACTAAATACCGGGATAAATCCCATCCTTTTTAACAGGTGATGTTGACCTATGCCTTTGGTGTAGGTGATATTAATGGAGGCCCCTACCAGATAGTGAGGGGTGTTGTTGTGAGGGTCCCCGCCTCTCAGTGGGGATATATTAGAATGACCCACATTTCTATGGTGAGAATGAGGGAGGGAGAGGAGGGAAATTCCTCTGAAGATGGTGCTTTTGTGATGGATGGAGTAATATGAGACCGATGATGGTGATGCACAAATTTTCCAAAATGGTGGAGGACGCTGATGGGCGATGCGTAAGAACTATTAGCAATTAATTTGACGTATGGTGGCCTCCCCTTTGGTTTGTTAAGGGGGTGGTAATGGATGGAAGTTGAGTAGGTGGTTGGTGGCCACACCCCACCAAACATCCAGTGGGTGAAGTAAGTAGGATGGGGATATGATGCATATAAAGGGAGATCTTCTCTAATGGGTTTTATATCAATAGTTTCTATATATCATCAGTTTTACCATCAGTAAAAGTTCATCATTTTTTGTAGATTTTTTTATCTTGTTTTCCCCATTTATCAACAGAGGTAATTTTGAGTCTTTTCTCCTTGTAAAAGTGAGGGAGTGTATACCTACATTTACTGATAGTGATCCTTATATTTTCTCATTGTTCTTTACTCCATTAATTTTGGGTGTTTTTCCACATTACATATGGTGTCCATTTATCCACACTGTTCATTTTATTTTATTTCAATATTACTACAGCACCAGTGGGACAATCATTTATGGTCCCAAAAAGTGGTATCATAGGAAGGTTATGTCCTGATATTGTTCACATTTTCATAATAGGTTCTAGAGTAATGGTGTGTCCATATCAAGGTAAAATTAAAAATAAAGAAATTCAACAGAAATAATTTTACATTGTGGAAAATGAAGATGCCGACAGTGCTGCAAAAAGATAATTTTCTACTAACAATTGAAGAAATATTGACATATATGATAATAGAGCATGGTTCTAGTGGGATATAGAATCATGAAAAGGGTGGAAATATGGTGAGTACTTCTAGAAATGGAGATATACTAGTCAATTAAGTGTGGACGACTGCTGAAAGTAGTAACCATCTCAAAGATTCCTGGATAATCGACTCAAGAGAAACATGGAACATGAAGTCTTGAGAGTAACTGGTTTGATCAGTGTGAAACTATCCCTAAAGGACTTGTGAACATGGTGAATTATCAAACCTTGAAGATTATTTGAATTTGTACCATAAAATTGAATATTCATGATGATATTGTTCATACGATCCAAGGAGTACGCCATGTAAAGGGCTTGAAGAATAACATATTTTCTTTGGGACAATTTTATGACATCATATGCAAGAATTGCAATGATAATGGAGCGATGATAATTTTTAAGGGTGTGGTTGGGGTAATGAAAGAAATGTAGATATCAAAAAGCATGTACATTCTTTTGGGTGAAATGGAAAATGAGGAAGAGATAGTTGTCGAATCAACTTCCTTGATGGAATCATTGATGATGTTGTGGAATCAGAAGCTAGTCCATATGTTGGAACAAGTCCTTAAGATTCTAGCAGATACAAAGTTTCTTCCTGGTTTTACAAAGTCATCCTTTCTATTTTATGATCACTAGGTTTTGAGCAAGCAACCCAGGATGAAGTTCAGGAAGTCAACAACAAGAAGCAATGAGATCTTAGAGTTGATCCCTTCCAATGTTTAGATAGAACCAGTTATATATCTAGGAGTATAAAGGTACTATGTATCCTTCAATGATGACTATTATAAGAAATGTTGGGTGTACCCAGTCAAGAGGAAGGAATATGTTGTAATGCCTTAAAAACATTCAATGTTTGGAAAGAGCATGAATCTAGAAATAAGATCAAGTTCCTAAGGACTAAAATGGTAGAGAATATACTAGGGAAGAGTTTGAAACCATTTATTCAATAAGAAGGAATAAATAGATAGTTCACAGTGGTGTAAAAACCTCAATATAATGGAGTGAATGAGAGGATGAATAGAACTTTGTTGTATAGAACAAGGTGATGTTGAAGATTATAGGAATTTCCAAAACATTTTGGGATGAAGTAGTGACATTTCCTCTTATGTGATCAACATGTCTCCTTTAATAGTGATTGATCTGAAGACACTAATAGAGATGTGGATTGGTAAACCCACTGAATATTCATAGTTATATACACTTATCAGTATTTTACATGCATTGTTTAACGGCCAGGAAAGATCGAAGTTGGATTTGATATCTTGTAAATGTATCTTCCTGGGATACACTGATGGTGTGAAGGGGTATCGTTTGTGGTATCCCACTTCCTGCAAACATATCATCATCCGAGATATTATTTTTTGCATAATAGAAGGTGAAAATGAAAATTTATGGTGATATGAAGAAAATGGATATAAAATCTACAACAGTCGAAGTGGAGGAGAAATCCAAGGAAGAACCTATTTCCTCTGAGGAATTACCAGATCATGAAGATCTAGAACCGATTGAGTATATACCATGATGGTTAACTTAAAATAATAGGGAACTAATATGGAACTCAGTCCATTTAACTAAGAGAAATATTGAGTATTTCTTTTTGAAAGAGGATTGAGATACTTATTCTTTTGTGGAGGTCACCGAGAGTGCAGATGTATCCTCATGGATAGAAGGAATACAAGAGGAACTTGAATCCCTTTATAAGATCAATACATGGTATATTGTTCCATCACTTCATGGAAGGAATACTATTGTAAAAAATGGCTTATTAAGATCAAGAGGGTTTGGAAGGACTTGGTGGAAGGATGTCGTGCAAGACTGGTGGGGAAAGGATATTCTCAAAAGGAAGGTATTGATTTCAGTTAAATATTTTCTTTTTTTGTTAGACCAATGACTATTTGGTTAGTTCCCAAATTTTTTGATATATATAGTTTACATCTAGAGAATCTATATGTGAATACTAAATTTATGTATGATGACCTTGATGAAGATATCTATATTCTCCAAATAGAAGGTTTTGCAAAAGAAGGTAAAGAGAACTTGGTTTTAGGTTGAACAAATATTATTATGGTCTCAAGAAGGCACCAAGGTGTTAGTACAAGATATTTGATTCCTATATCATGATCCTTGGATACAAAAAACATTATTCATATCCTTGTACATATTTTAGGGGTTTAGATAGTATTGATATCATCATTTTTTAGTTTTATGTGGATGGATGGTTGGTTGTAGGCCCCATCAATGATCAAATAAAAGAGAAAAAGGTACAATTTTCTAGGGTATTTTATATGAAGGACTGGATACCAACAAACAAGATTATAAGGATGTAGGTTTAGTATGATATAAATAATGGTAATATTTGGGTATCATATAATAATTACATACAAAAATTCTTGAAACAATTCAACATGAAAGACTGTATGTTGATATCCACCTCTCATCCCATTAATTTCTAGTTATTCTCTATGATGAGTCCTAACAGTGAAGAAGAGAGGATGGAGATGTCTCAGGTACTGTATACATTGGCAAAGGGGAGTCTGATGTTCACTATGGTTTTTACTAGACTAAACATTGTACATGTAGTGGGAGCAGTTATTCGGTACATGGAGAATATATGAAGAGATCATTGAATCACATTGAAGAGGATCTTGAGATATATCAAGGAGACCTCGATGCTACATTATGTTATGGAGGATAAAATTTCACAATCAAAGGATATGTTTATTCAGATTTTTAGGTGATTTTGACTAGAGGAAATCCCCCACTTGTTATGTGTGTACTCTTATAGGAGGTGTTATGAGCTGTATTTGAAAGTTATAGTACGTTTTGGCTTTATCCATGATAGAGGTAGAGTACATAGCAGCTAAAAAGGCTTTCAAAAAGGCAATTTGGATGAGAATTTTATTAGAGGATCTCAAACACAGACATGGGAAAATTAAATTGTTATTTGATAGTCAGAGATACTTTCACATTTCATGGAATAATTATTTTCATTCCAAGATGAAAGAAATTGGGGTATTGTACCACTTTTTTTAAGATGTGGTGGAGAATGGAACTGTGGACATGTAAAAAATCAACACTAAAAAAACTGGCTAATTCCATAATGAAGATGATTAAATGTGATAAGTTCATATGATACAGATCCTAGAATAACCTCACAGACATGTGAGAAGAATATTTTGTAGATAGAAAGTATGGGTGGAGATGTTATTGTTTCTTAATGAATCTCCAAGTGGGAAATGTGTAAGAAGTTCATTAGACAGATGGTGGTATCCCTTGGCTTTGTCAATGGAGGAGGGTGTGGCTGGAAGCTGGGTAGGTGGTTGGTGGCCAAACCCCACCAAACCTTTTGTTGGAGATTGTAGCAAGAGGGGGGAGATCCATCTTACAAAACAATATCTTCCCACAATACTTTCAAAATAAATGGTTTTTTCATCTCATTAGTTTCACCATCACCAAAGGTTCTTGTTTTTTACGGTATTTTGTGAGCCATTTTCCACATTTTTCAATAGTGATATTTCTGAGTGTTTTCTCTTTATAATTGCGAGGGAGTGTGTACCCACTTTTACCCATAGAGATCCTTATATTTTCTTATGGGTTTTACCCCTTCCATTTTTCTATTTTTCCTACATTACTTTCGGTGTCCATTTTTATGCAATTTTTATTTTATTTTATCCCATTATTTTCACTTCACTAGTGGGATAATTATTTATGGTCCCAATAGAAACAACAAGTGACCGTCTACTAGGATTGACTAAGATGGCCTCTGATGACCGGTGGTACTAGTGCAGGCGTTAGAGAGTGGTCCAATAAAAATGTCCGATGGGATGGACTATCATGGGCCTAAGAACTGGTTATTAGCAAGCCTAATGGCCATTTATTTTGGGCCATCAAGGGTATACTTATTTTTTTTATTTTGTATTATCATAATTTATTGGTTTTGGTTGTGGGGGGGGGGGTTAATTGGACACCCAACATATAATAGGGTGGTGTGTGAGTTGTTTAGTTGTAATTGGTTGGGTTCTCATCATTCCTTAGGGTGGGGGGGATTAATGGGACACCCAACAAAAGGATGGATGGTGTGTGTGTGTTGTTTAGTTATAATTGTACCCCCATAACCTTATATATATATAGCACATCCTTCATCAACACTAAATTCCCACACGTTCAAAGGGAGGACCACCTCGACTTTCCCTTAACATCATTCTATGTCTACTGCCAAACATATGCGATATCAAGAATCCACTACCTCCTTCACACACTACTACCACATTTTGCATGACCGCCATGATCCCATATCTCACCAGCCTTCCCTCTCATTCCGACCTCCATGTTGTGCTCTTCCAAACCTCCACACCACACCATCATACCTTAATTCACCTTTTCGTTTCCCATTAATGTTTTCATTTTCCATGGCTCAGTCGATAACACTTCACTCATTATGCATACGGGGGAAATAATGTGTGTGTGTGTGCGGGGGGGGGGGGGGGGGGGGGTTACATAGTTTTTTTTTTGTTTTTATAAGTTTTTCAAAAAAATAGAAATAAAATAAGAAAAGTCTAGTTTCAAAATATTTTTAAAATAAATCCATATTGGTGCTTGGGAAGTTAATGTCATTTCTCAGAAACATTAACCAAAGATGTTACTGGAATTATCAAATTTTATTGAGCAAAAAAACTATATAAACTTATAAATATATATTTTTACATATTTTATATTTTTATTTTTAATTTCTATAATATATATATAACAAAATTTTTAGCATTGTTTAACTATAAATAAATATATATTATTACTATAATTAAAGTAACATGGAATTATGGAAAAAATCATTATCTAAGGATTTCTTTTATAATGGGAGTTTTCTTGAAATCCTTATAGATTTACAATATGGGATTCAACTTCCTCCATTTATACACAGAATTAATAATATAATATTATTAATAATCAGTAATTAATTATTAATAAATATTAATGTCAAATTAATTACTAATAAATAATAATAATAAGTAAAAAATAATTACCTATTAACATTTACCATTAAATACTAATTAATATTAATTATCAATTAATTATTAATTAAATAAATTTAATTACTAATTAATAATATTAATTACAAAAAAGTATAAATTACAAATTAACAGACTAATACTTAATTATAAAATAATAATTAATAATTAATAGGTTTTAATTAATTAGTAATTAAATGATATTTAATTACCAATATATAATATTAATAATATCTAAATTATAATTAACTATTAATAATTATAATTATATATTAATAATTAATAATTAATAATTAATTTGTAATTAAATAATAATATTTAATATTTATTAATATTAATTTCAGTTAATTATTAATTATTAATTAATATTAATTACTATATATATTTAGAATTATTATTTAGTTATTAATTATTAATCATTATAATTATATAATTATATAATTAATAATTAATAATTTGGTTATTTTTTATTTACTAATTGTTAATAATTATTATAAAAAATTTACTAATAAATATTTAAAATTATTATTTAGTTTCTATTTATTAAATATAATTTTTAATTAATTACTAATTAATTAATACATTTTTTGTTAGGGTTGAGGCCAGTTTTTATTATCAAACAAAGGAAGCACCACTATCATTTTGGGTAGAGGGGAACTTATTACATGGACCATAGGCCTAGGTTCCCCAGGACTTAAATAAACTGACCCTAGGGTCCCTTTAAAACACACCCGAAGGTCCATAAACCATATTCCCAATTACATGGACCAAAACTCCCATCCTAAAGGCCCTGACCAATGGGTCTCTTGGTTGTGACCCTAAGGTACTTTTGAAACACACCAAAAAATATGTTGCACTCTTATGTCATTGATTTTGGAGGTTCTTGGTTGAGGCATATAGATTTGGTCGAGTTTTAATACAATAATATTTTTCATTATACCATTGATATGAAACCATTTGAAGTTTTTTATGTTTGAACTTTATATTCTCTTTTGTGATGAACTGGGGTTATATAGTTAGCAATTCTTTTTCTAAAATGAGTAAAAAACATGATAAATATGGTTGATGTGATTCATGAGAGGATCAAGGTTGTGTAGGATCATTAAAAGTCCAATGATGACTATTGGAAGAGGCCTTTGGAGTTCGATGTTAGAGATCATATATTTATGAAGGTGACTTGTCACCTAGGGAAGGGAAGGTTTGGTAGTGGGATTAAGCTCTCTTCCTATTTTTTGGGCCTTTCAAGGTGTTTTATCATGTTGGATCTATTACATACTGATTAACACTCCTTTCGAAGAAGATCCATATAAATAATGTCCTCCATGTATCACAACTTCACCTCTATCTTCATGGGGATTCTCACATCATTGATTAGGGTGTAATTGAAGTTAATAGTGATGAAACCTTTGGTGATAAGCCTATGGAAATTTAGGACTTATAAGAGAAGGTGTTACAAAAGAATACTATACCAACGATTCATTTCCTATGGTGAAAAAATGGAATTGAGGAGAGAACCTGGGAACATGAGTCATAAATATGCACTCAATGTACCATGTTGTTTAATGATTGATCATCTCTTTTAGTGATTCATGTTTTGATTATGTTGTTAACCATTATCTGGTTTATGATATGGTTTTTTCCTCCTTGACACCTTTATTTTGAAATTTCACTTGTTTGATAGGTTTACTTCATGGAAGAGTGTTTTGGAGATGGATGTTAGTGTTGTGTAGCTTTCTAACTTATTCCATTAAGTAAGGTGTTTGTGCACCTTTGATGGTGAGATTATTGAGAGGTATCTCACAAGGTGGTTGTTTGGATGAACCATCTCTTTTCTCCTCTTTGGGTTTGGTTTTAAATCACGAGTACACACATTGTTTTTTGGGTATCTAATTTAATGGTTTGTACCTTATTTCCATTTCTATTATGGTTTACCAAGGCTTTATGGTGTCAAGGAAAATTTAGAGGAGTTTAGAGGTGTTATATAAAATTTATATCCAAAATATTTAACACCATTACCATAGGGAAATACGTGGTGGACCTTTTGTCCTCCAAAATGAAATGGGATAACATAAATTTCCAGTAAGGGTATATAATTGGGAGTGGAACCTTGGAGGATCTTCTGTCTAAAATAAGAATGGATAAATGGCTTGCTAAGCCATTTTGGAGGCTATAGAGGTGTGGGGGGGGGGGGGGGGATTCCCACGTACTAGTGAACAGACCCTAGTGGAATTTGTTTTAGGTTGGAGTGTTCTAGAACACCATATCCATGGAAATTCCATGGTGAAGGCCACAATAGTGGTCGGTTTCTATTTGAAATGGTAAAAACCATCACCCTTCTTGATGGATCTCGGCCGATTCAAAGTTGGGTAATGCATGTGATGTTATAAGGGTGTTAAATGTGATTTAAATTCATTATTTTCCACTATTAATCAATCCATTCCCCTGTCTTTTTTTCTTTCAAAATAATATAGGGATTTATGGGTTCATCGATTTCATTTAGGTTCTGTTGATAGAAGTTGTTTCTTTTAAATTACTAGTTCAACCACCCTTGGAGACTCTTTATCATATCTATGTTGGTTCTAATGTTGATTTTATATAATTGAGTTCTCTTGATCAAGATACCCTTCCCTTATCTTCCTTATTTCATTATTCCTTTGTCCCGAGTGATCAGTGTGAATATCCTCTCTATTTTTGGATGAATATGATTGTGGATTGTTTGATTATGTATTTTAGGGTCCAAATAATCCTCCATTGGTTTCAGTTGTGGGTGATCCTCGATCAACTATTCTTTCATAGAGAATTTTGAAATTATAAATCAAGATATGTGATTTTCTTCTTCTCCTATTTTTTCCAATCATAATATTTTCATGATTTGTATCATTGGATTATAGTGGAATTGATCTTAATGAAATTAAAATGGATTAAAGAAATAATTAGTTTTGGTTTTTAGTGATTTCATATGTTTATATCATGTTAACTATTTGCCTCTTATATTTCTAGATAGTGTGCAATATTTTGTTTTTTTTCTAGTCAACTTGTTTATTTTTCATTTGGATAGAATGTTGTTTCTTTTGTGGATTAAAATATTTTTTATTAGAATTGGAAAAATAACATAAAGCTGGTAATTCTTCTTAGGTAAATATTAAAGATGCAAGAGTAGGTTGAAACCATTCTTCCTTATAATTTGTTGGAAATCAATGTAATTATTGAGGTATGTTAATGTGAAATAATTATTTGTTATAGTTTGATCAAAGTGGATGTGATTCATGAAAAAATGTTAAAATAATATATATTTGTTTATACTTGATACCTTAGGTTTCATATGGATTCAACATGTGATAAATGAACTAGTTAATTCATGGAGGTATTGACTTGGTTGTTTTATAAAAACAATTTTTTGGGGTTGATAGATATAATTTATTTATGAGGTATGGTCACCTTGGTCTTAGGCCTTAGATACCGTATTGATTTTTTTATCGATGCCTTATGTTTTTACTCTAGATGAGGATGTTATCAATTTTTTTGTGATGTAATCCTAGGAAAACTGATGGTTTTTTGAGAATGTGTTGGAAGGCCTGAGTTGTGGCAACCGATGATTCTAATGATGGAGGGATACCTGGTGATATGCATGGTGGTATCAGGATGTCACCTAGTTTGTGACAACAATTGACTCTTATGTTGGCGAGATGAATTTTGATATGAATGTTGGTTTTGGGAATGTCACTAGGACTGGTGGAGAAGGATGAAGTTTGTATTACCCATTTTATTGTTCTTAAAGTTGGGATACTTGCTTGTGGATGAACCTGGTTTAATGGTTTGTTGTCTAGGTCTTTTATTTTATCATTTTGTTCCCCACTAATTGAACCATTTGGTTGTGTTTTGTTTTTAAATCTTGTATATGGTAAATTTGGATGAGTCTTAGAGTACCTATGATTATAAAATGATAATAAATAATAAATTTTTTACCCATGGTATTGGTACTAAAAGTTAATGTTGGGTGATGTTTACTTTTGAGGAACCATGGGATCAATTCGTTTAATCTTGGAGGGTTAGGTAATATGTTGTTAATTAATGTAATACATATATTTAAAAATCTTAATTAATGGATCATGAGTTAATTTATATAAAAGTGAAATGTTAAAAATAAATAATAGAATAAAATTCACATGAAATATTTATGTGCCTGTAGAATATCAACTCCTTGGTTATGGAATCCATGTGTTTGAGAGATGATATCTATATTTGAGTATAAGGTAATGATGTTTCCTATAGTTTAGTTGGTGATCTATATCAATATTTCTATGTATTTTTATTTTAAGAACTACCCTAGCCATGTCATTTGGGTGACTAGCACCCATTAGACTATGGAAATGTGTTTTCCCAAACATCTATGTTGGAAAGGAATAGATGGATGACTACCCACTCTTTACCCACACTCTTATCTTGGTAGTATTATTCATTTTTATGTATGATGGTTACTTTTCCCATATATATTTTTATAGGGATTTAATGTCTTTTTGTTATTCATACACATGTAACATTATATATAGTATCCTAATTATTATTATTGGTATGTTGTGTATGGAATGCGATGGCTTGAGGTATTATAACTGATATACACACTATGGTGGAACTCTAAAACTACTTTGTTACTATCTAAAGATGGTATTTTGATTATGTGATGATGGGATTATGTGATTCATGAGGTGAAATATATGTTATTGTTTCCTAGGTGTTTTTGGTTAGGGTTATTTATTTTGAGAAAGACAGACCAGGAAGTGTGATGTCACAAAAAAGTGAAAAAATAGTGGGGAAGTGACATTAGGGTATATTGTTTTTGATATTATGTTGGATATTATATTATTACTTGTATGAAATAATCAGTGAGAGATCCATGGTGAGGATAGGAACATATAATACTAGATTAGGTAATGAACAAAAATTAATTATTTATTCAATGCGAATTAGTATAATTTCTTTATTTTTTCATGAGGTGATATTGGAAGGATCCTACTAAGTATACCTATTATGATCACCCTACATAAATATAAAATAATTTTTAATTCTACAGGTGATGGTTTATGATTTAGTTGGACTTTACTATCCCACAGAGTTGTTCAAGAGTAGTTTGGGATTTGAGGTCTCTATCGAGGATTCACTTTTTTTGTTTCTTTTACATTTTTTTCAGTCTCTATGAAATTACATACATGTTTTGGGGTCTCTTTCATTTTTTATGATTAGGATCTTTTTGGTTTTATCATATCTCTCATTCCTCACATTCTTATATAGGGTAATGCCTCCTATTTTTGTGTATGATATAACCTTGGTTCTTATTGTAAACCCATGTCCTATTAGTGGTCGGATTCAAGCATCTTTTTCTACATTATCTCATTACTGACCTAGGGGTACCTTTGGGGGATTTGGTTCATGAAATTTTTGATTTTTTTGCTTTACAGAATCTATACTTCACTATTTTACATTACAACCATCAAAACAAGGTGGTGGGTAGGTGATGATAGATGTAAATATAATCTAATTTCACCCTATATAATTTTAGATTAAGAATGGAATCCATATCATCCTAATTCACATTTCATATAAATAGTTATTATAAAATTGATTATGTTTGGTATAGAAGACTTTTATGGGGAATGACTCCCCCCAAATCTATATGGGGGATGGAACTTCATGTAGTGGTTGTTGTTGTGTTTTTTCTTCTCTTGTATTTCCTCCCAGAATATTATATAAAAAATCAGACTTCAAATTAAGTTTTTATTCTAGAGATTTTATTGATATCCACATTTCCTCTATTATTTTTATCTTTATCCCCTTGTATATTTATTATATACTTTTTTTGAGGAGATACTCCAAAACCCAAACCATTGACACCGAAATATTGTTTTGGCTGCTTCAAGGCCATTAAAAATATTAATTCATCAGGTATTTTCAATGATAATTATTGTGTATAAACTGGATTAAAACTATAGTAAAATAAGTTGCGACTTCATTTGGAATACCAATTTAAAGAAAAATATATTTTTATTATGTTGTAATTAAACATTTTTCAAATACCCTTTGTGTGTTTACATCTACCAGTATTCCATAATTATTTACACAAGACTCCTTATATAGAACATTCCATGGTGTCATACCCCAACCTATAAAAATAAATTATTTTAATTATTTCTATCCCTGTTTTTGATTGTGTTCTGGTCTGGGTTAAATTTTTTAAAAATTCAATCATGTAGGGGTCTTGTGCACGTGTTGTGCACAATTAGGTTTGACTACGCAACAATCATGCATGAGGATCTATCATCAGGGCAGTTCCATTTGACATTATTTAAGCATGGGTTTCTCAACCGTGCGCCTAACAAAAGGTAACCGTATGAGGGTGCATGACCTTGGTAGTGGCTAGTGTAAATTTTGGTAAACCGTGTGTAAACCATGCGGCATGCCTAAAATTTTAAAAACTGTAATTTTATTTTATTTATCTTTTCATTTTATTTTATTGATTTTATATTTTTTTTTCTTTTCTTTCTTTCTCCCCTTATCCTCCCCATGTCACATGAGGTGAACCTCCCTCCTCTCCCATGTCTACACGCCTCCCTACCTCTTGACCTCTCTTCCATTCAACAAATCTCTTCGGTTTCATCAGGAATTTTTTTTGGTCCTTCGAGGTAAGACCATATACCCTCATCTACTCCTTCAATTTGGGTGTTTTTACTCTCCCATCACCCAGTTCCATTCATCCCAAACCCTAGGTCATGGGTTAATATGATTTTTGTTGGAATCTTATATAATTAGGTTATGAAAATGGTCTCTTGGGTCATCCTCGTTTGTATTCCGACATCCACTTCCAAATGCAAATTAGATTGACTCATCTCATCTCACCAACATTGATTGGGGTAAGGGTTTTCTTCCTATATTTTTTTTCAAACATTTATTTTGTGTCCCTTTGGTGATCCATGGTTCCTAGAAATTATTTCTAGGATGTTTAGTGGCTCCTTGAAGTGTTTCAATCACATACATAGGTGGATGTGTATATATATATATCTTCCTTGTATAGATTCCCATAGGGAAAGGGGGATGTGTGTGTTTCACAAAGGGATATATATATATATATATATAAATTTATGTGCATGCAAGTGTGGGGAGATCTTCATCAAAATCTTTGAGAGCCAAAGTGTCTTAGCTTGGTCTGCTCCCTCTTTGAGAAAAGTCTCCGATGCCCAAGACATTAATTTTATTTCTTTAATTTATTGAACATTATAAAAGTGATTTTTTATTATTAGGAAATATTTTTATATGTTATTGAATGTGGTTATGGGACATAGAAATCATATTTTCATCTATTTTAAATGTTTTCCCAAATATTTCAATGTGGACATTCTTTGTTTAAGTTTATTTTAATCTTCTTGGAATAGTGGTGTGGTTATAAATGTTTAATTTTTTATCTAAATTAGATTCCTAAATGTGTTATCTAATTATTGTCTCATTTGTAACACTTCATACATTATGTGTATTGTATCCTTGGTTTAGGAAATGGTTTGGAATGTTTTTTTAATTGTATTTGAAATAGATGTGATGTTAAATCTTGGTTTGAGCTTTGTAAAATTTGGGAAGTGAATACAGTTTTAGAAATATCAATGCCTGGTTGACATGTTGGTGTGTTTTGAGAAATGGTTTTGAAACTTAAATGACGTGAAAAGCCAATTTTCACTTGTAAAAGAAATGGTTTCTAATGTGGGTTGTGATACATGGATTATACCATGCATGAGAACGTTATCTGAGACCACATGAATTTTGTATGAGATCTTATTCAGTGTATGATGCCTAATATTTTTATTGGGTGATTTCCATATCACAATTTTCTAAGAATTATTATTATTATTATTATTATTACCATCATGGGATTCCTAGGTGTCATCTGGAGGGTCAAGAGATTGTAACTTATTAACCCTAATTAGACGGGTTGGTACCCCTTGGATTAGGTGAGAGGCTAGGTGGGATGCATCATAGGATTTGTTAGCTTATGGTGGCCAGATGGTTATTGACTATGGAGTTTCACCATATACATGTAGGTTGTTCCTAACCGAGTATGTCCATATATTTCTTTTAGACATGTTTAAGAAATATCAATGATTACATACTTGTATGTTCCTATTTATTTTGTGGATCTTTTGTTTATTTGATCTTGTAGCACCTTTAATTTTATTTTAATATTAAAATACCTATTTGAGAATTAATTTTGTTTTAAATGAATTTATTGAAATGATTTATAAGTTTTATAAATTATTATGGAAGCTGAAATAAAATGGTATTTTCTTAAAAATAGCATCTTATAAATTATTTTTATAAAAGAGTGGAATTTTTTATATGTCCTATTTTCGAACTAGAAAGAATTAACCTAACATTAGAGGTGGGGAATAGGGTTTTGTTTATCTTTGGCATCCCTACTAATAATTTCAGTGCTCATGACTACTATATGTTTTGAGTTTCAGCTTCTTTCAGTTTTGTATCACTCTCGAAAGAAACATGGTTCTTTGTTTACTAGTGACCTTTGAGGTCACATGGAAGTACATATTGTATTTTACATATTTCATCTTCGAGTACTTATTTTTATTGTTCAGTTTGATTTTAATTTTTTTTCTTTTCTTTAGTCCAAATCATTCCAACCGGATTTATTTTAAAGCCCAAAACTAGTTTCCACCTTGTGGGGATTATGAATGCCCTTCGAGCCATATCGCAGATCAGCTCGGTGACAAGTTAAGGGTCCAATTGGGTTGGTTCATGATAAAACATTATCAAATGGGGCCGTTTTTATTAGGTATGTTAGGTAATTGGATACTATTATTTTTAGGACTTAGGAGGTAGGTGCAGGAAGAGCGTCGCGAACTCTTACCCATTCTGATCCTTGAATTTCTAGGGGTAGTCCAGGATTTGACTCTTTGATTTTGGTTTATGGTGATGGGGGATGAACAAGGGAGTGATTCGGTGTTTTGTGAAAAATTTACATGGAGTAGAAACCCTTTTAGAGCCTGAGTGTATGATTTGAGACACTCCAAGTTGTTGGTACTTTCATGGATCATGGTAAGCTAAACCATATAGCCAGGTTAGGCATGAACACTAGTTCCCCATCTAGGTGATTTGGTGTGAGTTTTTTTTGGTTTTGTTTTGGATTGTGTAAATTTAAACTAGTTTTAAAGTTCTTTATTGAGTTATGAAATGATGATTTATTTTAAATGTTTGAATTTCAAAAAATGAAAAAAAACATTCAGTTTTTTTGAGAAGGGAAGGGAAACTATTTTGAAATTTGAATTTTTTTTATAAAATCTGAAATCTAAATTAAGTTTTAAATGACTGGTTTTTATTGAAAAAGGGTATGTGTGACCCATGGTATTCCTTATAGATGTCCACATATGTCTGTATGTGTATGGAGAGTGCATTTTTCTATGTATGTGTGGATGATATAAGAGGAAGTGGGATGCACACAGATGTGATAATTCATTGGATGTTGTGGGTGAATATTTAAAATTAAAGTTTTGAATTAGAAAGTGGGATTCTTTTCTAAAGATACTTATGGTTTTAAAGAGAAAAATGTGATTGTGTTTTGGATTATTAAGAGGTTGTTCTGGAATGATTTTTGAAATGGAAACTGATTTTAATTTTAAAAGGGGACTAAATATGAGGGTATGTGAATTAAGAAAATTGTGATTTTCAATAGAGGACTGTTTTCTTGTTTTCTGATGTTGTTATGGTTTTATTTTGGGTGAGATTTGATTCATCTTAATTTTTTTGTGATGTGTTGGTCTAAGGGATTGGAGTTTGGTTGGTGATGTTATTTTCTGTTGATATTTGGATGGGTGTTGATTCAGTTTTGTATTCTTTTGTTATTCAGAGTATTCTTCCTAGAAAGATCCCTTATTTTTTTGGTGTCTTTCAGAATTTCGCCTTGGCCCGACTCCTTTTGGAGTGGATGGATCAAGTTCATTTTGTTTGTTTCCTATTTTCCATGGTGATCGAAGTTTGTTAGGGGTAATGGAAAAGCTCCAGGAATCCAAAAGCATTTTTAAGAACTCATAAAGTGGCGGGGGAGAAAGATGTTTTGAGTTTTTTTGGAGCTCAGCTTTGGACTGGTGGAGGGAGGTCATCCCAGTATCATTGCAAGTTGGGGTGTCACGGAGAAGGATTAAGACAACTTTCATCTATAAATTTGTGCCTGATGAGGTAATAATGAGGAAGGTTCTGGGGCTCATGAGCATTTATAATGGTTAGTGGACGATGAAGGCTTATGTTGAACAAATTAAAGAGCTTGTTTTCTTTTCTCTGTAGGTAACATCAGAAGATTAGTTTGGGAAGATGGCATATGAGGTATTTTTAACTATGTTGGTTCCTAAGATGTAGGTTTTTGGAAGTTTAGTTTTTTTTTCTTGGTGCCTATGAGGGTTCCCCATTTAGTGGAGGGTATAAACTAGAGGACCCTAATCATGATAATTATATTTTGTTGGTATCAAATTTTCATTCATCAGGTCTACCGCTTGCATACTTCTAGTGTTTCTAGTTAATTCATTTGAAATTCATCTTGTAAAAATCCTCTGGATACTTACCAATGATGTGGATGTTTGGGTCACTTGGGGAAGTTATGAAAATGGTGGAATTTTAAGGAGGAATTCTTGGCCAAAGGATGTCATCTTCTAACTACGGCGTAGAGGATGCTTCAAGACATTTAGGTGTATGCGTCAACCATGCGTGAGGGTTTTTCATAAGGACAGTTAAGTTTGACATGGTTTGAGAATGGTTTACTCAACTGTGCACCTTAGAGTAGGTAACTATGTGAGGGTTCATGGCCATGGTAGTGGACAATTCATGGTTATCACACTGTTTTGTAAAGCATCAACAAAATGTGTTGGTTTTCTAGAATTTTAAAAATTATGTTTTTATTTTATTTTTATTTTTATATTATTTTTATTGTTTTTATTTTTCTTTTCTTTTTTTCCATTCTCCCCTTCTCCACCCTGTATTGTATGATGTGTGCCTCCCTCCTCTCCCTTGGTCACACATCTCTCCCCATCTCAGCCTCTCTTCCATTTGATGAATCTCTCCAGTTTCATAAAAAATTTCACTCGGTCCTTTGAGGTAAGACCATCTGTCCTCATCTCCTCCTTTGATTTGGGAATTTTCCTCTCCCATCACTCGATTTAATTTGTTTCAAACCCTAGTTCATGGGTTAATCTAATTTTTTGGTTTCTTCTATCTTTAGGTTATGTGGAAGGTCTCTCGGGTTGACCTCATTTGTATTCTAACATCTATTTCCAAAGGTGAACCAGATTGACTCATCTTGTCTCACTGATGCTGATTAGGGTATGAGTTTTATTATAATATTTTGTTTCAAAACATTATTTTGTGTCCCTATGGTGATCCAAGGTTCGTAGAAATTATTTTTAGGATGTTTGGTGGCTTCTTGAAGTGTTTCACTCACATACATAGGTACTAGTGTATACATATATCTTCCTTGGACACATTCCCTCATGGTGAGGGGAATGTGTGAATTGGACTAAGGGATATATATATATATATATATATATATATATATATATATATTAATGTATGTGTGTGAAAGTGTGGGGTGATATTTGTCAAAATATTCAAGTACTGAGCTTCCCAGATTGGTCCACTCCCTCTATGAGGAAGGTCCCTAATGTCCGAGCCTTTAATTTGAACTATTTAATTAATTAAATATTATAAAAGTGATTTTTTATTATTAGGTGTTATTTTTAAATGTTATGAAATGTGGTTATGGCACATAGAAATAATATTTTCACTATCTTTACATGTTTTCATAAATATTTCAACGTGGACATTATTTGTTTAAGTATGTTTTGATATTGTAGGAAATGTGGTGTGGTTAAAAAAGTTTTATTGGTTATCTAAATGAGATTCCAAAATTTTTTGTCTAATGCTCATCCCATTTGGAAATTTTTTTACATGATGTTTATTGTCGCCTTGGTTTTGGAAATTTTTTGGAAAGTTTTTTTAAATGTATTTGATATAGATGTAATGTGAAAACAATTGGAAGTTTGTACTGTCTAGGAAATGAATGTGGTTTTAGAAATTTAAATTCCTGTTTGACTTATTAGTGTGTTTTGAGAAATGGTTTTGAAACTCAAATGATGTGATGACCCAATTGGAACTTTTAGAAGAAATGGTTTCTCTTGTGAGTTGTGGTGTTCGGCTTATAACGTGCATGAGAAAGTTATCTGAGACCATTGGAATTTTGGATGAGATCCTCTTTAGTGGCTCATTCACAAGAATGTTGTTGTGTGGTTACTATACCATAATATTCCATTATTATTATTATTATTATTATTATTATCATGATCTTGGGATTCCTGGGTGTCATTTAGAGGTTTGGGTGATGGTTACTTATCGACCCCAATTAGATGGTTTGGTACCCACTTGATTAGCTAATAGGCCAGGTGGGATGTTCCAATGGATTGGTCATTTTAGGATGCCCAGTTCATTATTGACTATGGAGTTTCACCATTTGGTGATAGGTGGTTTCAAACCAATTACATCAATGTATTTCATCTAAATATATTTTGGAAACTCCCGTGATTACAAAATTGTATGTTCCTGTTTCTGTTGGGGCACTTTTTGTTAGTTGATCTCTTGGAACCTTTATTTTTCTTCTCGTTTTAAAATACTCGTTCTAGAATTAACTTTCTATTAAATTAATTTATTAAAATGATGTATATGTCTTATAAATTGTATTTTAAAGTGAAATAAATAGGGGGTTTTCTTAAAAATATCATCTTGGTGATTATTTTTATAAGAGAGTGGAAAAAGTTAATTTTATATGTCTTATTTTTCAAACTAGCAAGAATGGAATTCACTTTTGAGGTGGGGAATATGGTGTTGTTTATATTTTTTATTCCTAATAAGATTTTCTATGCTCAAACCTATTATATATTTTTAGTTTTAGGTTCTTCTAGTTTTGGATCACTCTCAGAGAGAACATGGCTCTTTGTTTGGTGGTGACCTATGAGTTCACATGGAGGTATGTGCAGTAGTTTAATTATTTTCCCTGTGAGTGATTATTTTTATTATTCAGTTTGAGTTTCATTTATTTATTTTTTTCTCTTTTTTTTGAGGCCAAATAGTTCCTAACTTCATTATTTTCATTTCCAAGATTAGTTTCCAGCTCGTGGGGATCAAGAATGCTCATCGAGCCTTATCACAGATCAACAAGTGACTGGTTTGATGTCGACCATGGTTGGTTCATGACACATGAGATGGAATTGGTTTTTTATTTTGATTCATCAATATTTATATAAAAAAATAAATATAATTATTATTATTTTTGTTTCATAACAGATATAATTATTATTTTAGATTTAAAATACATACCATTTTTCAAGTGAAGTGTGCCTCATCCTTTCCTTACAATATGGTTATTTTTATTTCGATGCATGTTACTTATTTTCATCACTCAGTTGATTTTTCATAAATAATAAATAATAAATTAATTTGATTAATACATTAATTTCAAAGTAAATTATTACCAATCACAATTTACCCAAATGGATGCCCCTCATGATGGCCAATAAATGCATTGCATAATGCTTAGTTTATCATGTGTGCATATATTTTTTGCAGGTGTGGGTTTAACTTCCCATCAACATCCCTAATATAATTTTTTATAATTTTTGTCTAAAATCCTCTATGAGCCATTCCGGTGACCATTAATAAAAATTTCATTTGACTATCATCTTGTATAAACGTACTCGGGAAGTGACCATAAAGATTAAATTAATGTTTCATTATTTCATTTTTAGTATAATAGGGAATGCATATCATAATTTTACCCTAATCTTCTCCCAAATTAGTTCCTTAATAAAATTTCCAACATTATTGAATTTATATATCAATCAACACATTTATTCGAGTGGTGAACCTAATTTAGCTATCAAAAATGGATTTTTGGGTTCTATTGGTTGGTCATGTACATTCCATCCAACCTCGAATTTTATGTATCTGCTTCTCAAACTATTAATTTTTGTTTACACATCCATGAGATGATTCTTATATTTTTTTTTCATATAGTTTGTTCACCTTCTTCTATTTCCTCAGTTTCAACATCATCAATATGTTGTTCTTCATGATTGGTAGAATCGACCTGTTGAGAAACTTATTGTGCCTATGGATTTAGAGGATTAGTTGGTTGAGAAACCTATTGTACATTAGGATTGTGTGTATCAACATGTGTAGAAGTAATATTCTATAGAATTTATTTAACATTTAACATATATTATTTAAATATATAAGTGAACAAATAAAACTAGAAGGTGAGACAATGTATAAGAAAAAAATACAACATGATTATTGAACTCTTTTTTCTTTAATGGTTTAAGGTATTTGAACCCTCTATCGAGTATCCAAATCCCCTCATATTTGTATCCTATATATAAAAGATCCCAAATATATTGGGACAACAATGAAATTATTGTTTTTTACTAATGAAAGTTTCATCCTCAATTGAATTAGTATCTAAACCTGCTGTTGTCTTTGTTAATAAAAGAACAATTAAAAACATTCTATTTTCAGAATCTGAGACACAAGATTCCTTTACTACATGTGATTACATTATAAATAGATATTCCTTGTAATATTACATAATGAAATTAACTTTCAAAAATTCAAATTAATCAATTTTAACTAAACTCCATTTAATAACACACTTCTATATAAAAAACAATAGTTGGATTGTTATATAATGCAACTCCAATATTTTTTTGATGATGCCAAAGTATGAAATATTCACATAAATAAAATTTATATCCTTGGTACCAAATACAAGTGTTGTTTCATCCATAATATTAACTCCATAATTTTTCCAAGTACTACAGTCATCATGTTCTTTTATGTACAATGTATAAATATTAATTCGATAACAATTATAAGATAATGCATGCACACTTAGTCCTCTATATAACAATCAAATTCATTCTAAAATTGAATTTAGATTTTTAGTTGAATCCATAAAAAATGGTCTTAAAGCTATCCTATTAACTGCCAATTATGTGTATTTGATATCCAACTTTCTTCCCTTAATGGATTCAAATTCCTATGAATTACTTTTTTTGTGTAAAAATATTGAGAAACCTCTAAACTGTTATATAATATGTAAGGCTGATCATACTATTGCTCTAATGGTAACTGCGACAACATATATTCGTGAAATTCTTTTACCCACTAGTCTCCCTCTTTGATGATATTTTGGATGGAAAACAATTTTCGCATAACACAGGTAGTCCATATAAAATTCAACGAATTAATAAAAAATATACCACTCTTCAATACAACCTTATAAATGAATTTTATTTTTGACACACCCTTTCAGAATCTTTTTATATCATTTAATAGGGTACATATATCTATAATGTAGAGGACCACATAGATAGATTTACCTAACCAAGTGAACCATCATGAGAACCCTCATATCAAAGAATGATGGTGGGGGAACTTCTTTAATTCACATAACATGAAAGAAATTTCCTTTTACAAGGTTGTAAATTTGAGTAGGATTATAACTTTACTACATATATTATTGAAAAAGAAACAAATATTGGTTAATTTATGGTGGAAATATTTAGGCAAAATGCAATGAAAAACTATAGGCCTTAAATCTTTCATCAAAACATGAAAATCATGTTATTTCAGGACCATTAACATTAAATTAGTCATTTACATGATATTCCTGATATTTGATGAATGAAACTTTGGAACCATTATATTATTCACGAAATTTCAAAATAGATATATCTCTATTGGAAAGGGTGTGAGTTGATGGAGGAATAAGATTCCATCTTTCACCCTACACTAGTGCCAACTGTTCTGGTGTCCCTATGAAAATCATGTCCAACAATTCTATAATTCCATCATTTTTTTCTAATTGTATTTAGTAACACTACAATGATACTATCACATAATTTTTTTTACACATGATTGAAATCAAGAAAATGTTTGACATAAAAATAGTTCCAGTATAGTAATTCAAAAAAGACCACTTTTTCCAAATTTTGTAAGGTATTTAGAAGAAGGATTAAAAATTGGAATGGACATATCCTTAATTTTACCAAACACTGATCAAATTTTACTGGAGATAGTGTTGTAATGTATTTTTTATTCCCATAAAATTATTTCATATAAAATAAGTGTTTATGATATCTCTGAAGAATTATACGATGTCTAAGAAACACAGTATTTAGGGAATGTTTCAACATAACTGAGTGTGTACCATTGTCGCAAATGGGATGCCCTTGAGTTTCATAAATTATATATCCTAAATAATTTCTATAATTAAGAAGGCCATTATCATCCCATATAATATGAATCTCAATTGTAAATCTTCTTTTATATAATGATAATACCACAAAAAACCTGAATCCTACATTAATTTTAGATCATTGATCAATGGATAATAATTAACATCAATGTCATTACCTGATTATTTTTGTTTAAATATATGAAGAGAAAAAATAATGTAATTTCACTTAATGCATAACCACGATGGAAAGTTATGATTTACCAACATAACTAGACATGCACTAATAGTAATAATTTGTAAACCAAAATTATTCAATCCATCAATAGAAAGAACAAGGAAAATGTTTATTGGATCAATTACATGTTTAGGATACTCATGATCAATTTTATTCCATTAGAGATAGTCTTTTAGGTGATGATGTTTCCCATATTGATTTCTTGTGTTTACATGGAATTTTAATTATCTTATGGTCTTATCACATACATATAAGAACCTAAAGCTTTGAATTATTATAATTTATCATACAAATTTTAAAGGCATTGATTTATCTTTCCTGTATCAAGACACACCACACTTTGGGAAATTTTTAAGTCATTCATTTTCCTTTTGAAATAGTATATAGTCATTTTGATAGAGGTGTATTCTTTCATAGATCATACCCACTATATTTAGCATTGCTTCAGTGTAATATGTTCAGAAAGTTAGATCATTATCTTATGTTAGTATATCATTAAAGAGAGAAAGTAGTTCCATTATGGTGGTGTCACTCCATCTGTTGTCGTCTTCCAAATTATATAGCTTCAGTATGGATGATAATGTTGTATGTTTAGTTTAACTAGAAAACAATGGTGTCTTTTCACAAAATGTTATATTCTAAAATAGTTTTGGAAAATCATGGTGTTCATCTTTAGTTTTTATTGTCATTTCCTCAATATGATCTTCATAATAGTTTAAAACTACAATCATATCCTTGATATAGTCTTCATCATCATTATAACTTGTAATCAAATTAGATGATCCATAAAACACAATGTCATCCCAATCCCTAGCTATATTCAGTTCTTCCTCATGTGTAGTAAAAAATTTATAACATTTATCTAATCAATGAGAGATTAGATGTTCTTATAACACCTAGGGACTAAATAATCTTGAATAAAAATATGTTAAACCTAGATGAAGGATTTGAGAAGTCCATATTCATGATATTTTTAAAACATTGGGAACTCTTTCACCCCATCCTAATAATATTTTTTCATATGATTGGTCTGCATAAATTTTCAATTTATATAAATTCTATGTGATTCAATAATATTTATATTTGAAAAATAATTAAATACAAATAAGTAAGGAGTTTACAATCATAAAAGGCTATTATTTAGACACACACACACACACACATAATCACAATATTTAATATAAATTTTCATTGCATCAATAACTTGTTAGAACATTTAAAGATCATGAAATATATGAGTTGAAAATATTATAAAACTTATTTTTTTATTACAAGAAGTCACATATCATAAATCATTATTATTTTTTGAAATGGATTCATCAAGGGAGATATTAATGAAGAATTTTAAAATTTCGATCGTAATCTTCAGTCAATTCACTTCATCAATGGTCGTTGAGGTCATCAGAAGTCATTAGAGGTCACATTGAAGAATAAATACTTATTAAAAACATGAATTCTTTCAAATCAATATATCATATGTTGTATTATGAGTTATCACCCATGGAACATGGTTAACTATGAATGCTATTGTTTCAAGATAATAATCCCAAATTAATATAAGAAGCTCAATCTTAAATTGTCATTGCTTGAACCATGATTAACAATGTTTTTTTAATTTTAATACACGATTATATTATGGATTTTCAAAATGAATTTGTTATGATAAAATACTGCACCCCCTTAAATAACTTGTGAACTCCCCACTTGGATATTCAATACATCAATTTTTTTAAAAATTTAATAAAATTTACAAGATTATTTATTACACAATTATTGGATATTTTGTAAAATTTCAAAGACTCAATATTTGTGTTTCATTAGAAATACACATTTATATATACTAAAATTAAGTTTTGAGGTAACAAAGTACCATAAATCTACCTTTTTGTGTACTTGTTGATCCACACACATATGTGATGATATAACAAAGCCAAGATATTGGAAAGAATTAGGTCTTCTCTCCTGGTGCATATTGTTTTCCTAGTGTCGATTAGGCACCTTTATGCATAATGTGATGATATAATGTGAGGATTTTTTTTCATGGAAGATTAATTATTTAAATAAAATATAAACTAATTTCAATATTTAAATATATATAAACACATATACACACATAAATATATAAATACTCAAACACACATAAAATATATATATATACTTTTATAATTATACATATTAAAAAATGAAACAGACACACACACACACACACACACACAAACATATATATAAGAAAACATCATGTCTCATGTATGATACTGGTGACGATCCAAGAATGATGTGGGCAGGCGGTGATGCAGACCTGATGTAGACCTGGTGATACAGGTATGACGATGTAGGCATGGAGCTACACTGGGAATCTGGGCCATTTTCATGGGCCACTTGGCTTTGGGGCCTATGAACTATGTAATGAGTCTCCCTCTAACCAGATAGAAATGTGGTATTTTATTTCATAATAAAAAGAGTCTTCAAACCCAATTTTTTTAAAAAAAACATTATGAATACTAATTTCTTATTTAAAAATTACTCTTGCTATTAATTTTCCTCCTAATCAATAAAACCGATATCCATTCCCTCAAACCCCATTTACATTTTCAATTAATATCAAATGATTTTTTTAATTATCTTGAAGGAAATACATATCTATAGTATATATTTATGTACCCAAAGAGTAATAACAACCCAAAAATCAAGAAAATCAAGCAAGACCAGTGAACCAACATGGAAAAGACCCTTAATGATTCATAAAAAATAGTGAAAACAATACAAAAAAATTGTTATAAAAGAACACATAGGGGAAGAACCATTATAGGAGAACAAGGGAAGATATACTGTAAAAAATCATGAAAAAACATGAAAGATCTGCTAAAACCCCTCAAAAACAATTTTGGAATATCATATCATGAATTTTGATGTTCAATTTTTCAAAAAGAAAAACCAATTTCGACTTTTGTAGATGAGGAAGGGAAGACAAACTAAAAAATCTGAAAAAAACATGAAAGATCAACCGAGATTCCTTAAAAATAAGTTCTTAATTTTATACCTTCAATTTTTTGATTTTATTTGATTAAAATATCCAAATTCCATTATAGTAGAGCTTCGATTCCATAAGAGATCAAATGCAGTGTGGGGAAGAAGTAATCTTTAAGTTTCCTTTTTTAAAAATGGGAAAGAGTTTTATCAAAACCTACCAAAAATTGTGGTTTAAAGCCATTTTTATCAACACTAAAAATATAAGTGCTGAGAATTATCTCTTCTGTGAGCTCTTAATTAATAATGATAAATCATCACAATTATCAACCATAAAAACGCAGATAAACATTGCATTTCTCATCACTTATGTTTTAACGATGATTAAACAAACTTCTACTAGCCCTTAACTTAGTGTTGATAAAAATGTTAAAAAAGAATAAATCATAAATCATATTAAATATTAATTATATAAATAATTTTTTTTATATAAATGAATTATACTAACTATTTAAACTATAAAAATATTAAAAACTTTTTTTAAATAAAAAAATAATATAAATTACAAACATATTGAAAATATTAAAACTTAATAAATAAATATGTATAAATAAATATTAACAATTGAACAAATTCTGAAAAATATTAACAATTAATAAATATTAAAAATTAATAAATAATACTTAGTGAATGAATATTAAAAACAAATAAACAAATCTGAGTAAATTATAAAAACATTCAAAATGTGAATTCATAAATTTAATTACATAAATTAAAAATGCATAAAAATGAATAAAAATTAACAAATAAACAATATTAAATATATAAATAAAAAAAGTATTCAATATAAATAATATCAACCATTTAAATTACAAAACTACTAATAAAATTCATTTAAATTAATTAATTATACAAATTTCAACCTTTTTAAAAATATTAATATTTGATAAAAAATGAATTAATATTGATCAAATAAATTACAAACATATTGATAATATTAAAACATAGTAAATAAATAAGTATAATACATATTAAAATTTGATTAAATAAAAAATATATATAATGACAGAAATATAAAAAATAAATAAATAATATTAAATGAAAGGATATTTAAAATGAATGAATAAAATTTAATTTATTACCAAAAATATTTTAAAAAATGAATTCGTAAGAATAATTACATGAATTGAAAACACATACAAAAATAAAGAAAAATGAATATAAATAGTATAAATTATATAAATTAAAAAATTATTAAAAATGAACTATATCAACTATTATATTTAAAAAAATACTAAAAATGTATTTAAAATAAATATATTTTATAAAACTTAAACATTTTAAAAATATTTAAAAATAATAAATAAATCGGGATAAATATTAACCATATAAATTACAAATATATTGAAAATATTAAAACATAGTAAATAAATGTCTATAAAAAAATATTAATAAATAAATAAATTCCCAAGAATATTAAAAATGAATAAATAATATAAGATGAAATAATATTAAAAATGAATAAATAAAAAAGGATAAAATTAAAAAAATATTTAAAAAAGTGAAGTTGTGACATTAATTATATGAATTACAAACACATCGAAATGAATAAAAAGTAATCAATAAATAATATTAATTATATAAATAAAAAAATTATTAAAAATGAATTATATTGACTGTACAAAAATATGAAAATTAAAATGAATTCAAATAAATTAATTGTATAAGTTTAAAATATATTAAAAATATTAAAACATAATAAAGGATGAATAAATATTACTCATTTAAATTATAAACATATTGAAAATTTTAAAACATAGTTAATAAATATGCATAAATTTTAAAAAATAAATAAATTAAAAAAATATTAAAAATAAATAAATTTCTAAAATGAAAAAAATATTAAAAGAAATAATATTAAAAAAATGAATAAATAAAAATGAATAAATTACAAAAAAAAATTAAAAAGAAAATTCATAACATTACTTCCATGAATTATAAACACATAAAAATTGAATTAAAATGAATAAATAATTAATATCATTTTGTGGAATTATAGATGTTTGTATTATATTGATTGTATATATACAAATATAATGAATTAATAATTTTTATAGCATCTAATAATAATGAAAAATATTATTATTTTATTAAATGTATAAATATTTGAAAATGTATAAATTACTATCAAAATTGAATATACTTCAAAAATATTAAACAAATAAAGATAAAAAATGAATAAATATTAGAAAAACAAATAATTTATTCAAAATATTAAAAAAGAGAAATATTTAAAATAAATAATATTAAAATAATAAATAGACATGCACATTACATACATACACATACACACATACATACACAAAAACATATAGGTACACATGCACAAATATACATATACATACTCATACACATACACATACATACATGCATATACATACACATACACATACACACATCTATACACATACACATATAAATAATTACATACACGTGCATGTACATGCATATACATTCATTGGAATATACACATACTATATAAATATTCACATGCCGCATACACATACACATACACATAGACATACACATACAGACACATATACGTGAACGTACATCCACATGCCTACATATACACATACACATACACATACACATGCACATACACATGCACATACACATGCACATACACATCCACATTCACATGCACATACACATGCACATGCACACGCACATACACATCCACATACACAAACACATCCATATACACATTCACATACACATCCACATTCACATACAGATACAGATACACATACACATACAAAGACACATCCACATACACAAACACATACACATACACAAACACATACACAAACACATACACATACAGATATACATCCACACACACATACACATAAACATACACATACACATACACATACGCATACACATACACATACACATACACATAGAAACACACACTCACAGACACAGACACAGACACATACACATACACATACACATACACATACACATACACATACACATACACATACATATACACATACACATACACATACACATACACATACACATACACATACACATACACATACACATACACATACACATACACATACACATACACATACACATACACATACACATACACATACACATACACATACACATACACATACACATACACATCCACATACATGTCCACAAACACATCCACATCCACATACACATACACATACACATACACATACACATACACATACACATACACATACACATACACATACACATACACATACACATACACATACACATACACATACACATACACATACACATACACATACACATACACATACACATACACATCCACATTCACATACAAATGCACATACACATACACATACACATACACATACACATACACATACACATACACCTACACATACACATACACATACACATACACATACACATAGACATACACATAGACATACACATAGACATACACATACACATACACATACACATACACATACACATACACATACACATACACATACACATACACATACACATACACATACACATACACATACACATACACATACACATACACATACACATACACATACACATACACATACACATACACATACACATACACATACACATACACATACACATACACATACACATACACATACACATACACATACACATACACATACACATACACATACACATACACATACACATACACATACACATACACATACACATAAACATGCACATACACATACACATACACATACTCATACTCATTAACATACATACACATATACACACACACACACACACAAACATTCGTATACTATAACATCCCAGGTATATAAAGAAATATGATATTTTCATATTTATTAATATTTTTGAATAAAATATTAATTTTAATTTAAAGGGGATGCTATGTTCAATGGAATACCTGATACACAACAATGAGTTCCTTTGAAATATTATGTTTCACACAATGTTGGGTCATACAGAAAAATAATTATATAATGTTATTTTAAATGGTAGTTAACGCCTAAACGTTTTATTGGAAGGAATGGAAATAACTATCTAAAATATGAATATTCAAGTTTTTTAAATGTTTTAAAATTTATCCAACAAATTTTAGAGGTTTAAATTAATATATAATCCGATTTTAAGCATAAATACTATAACATTCATTAAAATGCCGATTTACCACCTTTTGATGGCGAATCCTCGTTAAATATAGTGTTGGTAACTTTTATATGTTATATTTGAAAATATACATATTTTTTTATAATAGAGACATCAAAATTTTCTTTGGGTAAATTTTTGGTATTTTTCTGATAAAATTCATTTTTACGAATAGTGAAAAATACTGTATTTTAATTCAAAACCACCTTTTAATCTAATTTATTTATATGGTTAGATTACCTTATTAATTTGTTTTAAAGTGTAATTAGGTTATATTTTTACCATTTAATAAAATTTTGGCCATTTTAAGTAATTTCACTTTGAAATTGGACAAAAACAAGTGTCACTCTTTTGATAGTTATTATTTCTTAAAAACGCACTTTTGTTTTAACAATGAGAATTAATTTTAAATTAATTAATCCAAATTCCACGTTTTGAATTTGGTAAAATGGAAATAATTTTTGAATTCAGAATATCAAATATAGCATAGGCTGAATTTTAGGTATTTTTATGAAGAACTGCAATTTTTGATGAATAGTGAAAACACTAAGTAGTAGTGAAAAATAGAACTTTTCATTTAAATGGAATTTTATTGCTTTTATAAATTGAATTCCTAAAATCTGACATAAATGGTTGTTATTATTAAGTAAAAAGTAGTTCAATAAGATGAAAATAATTTTTGTTGAATAGTAACTTTTGACTTTTATTTACCACAGCTAAAGGTAAATAAGGGAATTTAAGGTAAAAATAATAGTATAATAATATTAATTTACCCTAAAATGTGTTATTTTCCTATTGGTTGAAACATTTATGACCATGGGAATCATTGGGTCGATTTTGGGACCCCATGGAGATACTTACGAGTGATAATGATGCTTTGTATAAATTAGTTTAAAGTAAAGACAAAAATGAAATAAACAAATATCTTTTAGTAAATAAATTTTTACATGGAGTTATATATATTATCTCTTAGACTATAAATATTAATTTCAAATATAAAAATACTTCCTACATCATGGTATCTTTTTTATAATTTTTAGACATCATATAATGATAATTATTTATGACACAATAATGATGCAGTGTTTACCTCATTAAAGAATTATTTAAATAAATAAGATCATAAAAATTAAAACAATATCTAAAACCTATCCAATTTTTATTGGATTATTTTATTTAGAACATGAGTCATATTATCTTTTACTATAATGAGTTTTTTACCTTTAGAAACCAAATATCATTATATAATAAAGTAATATTTTTAAACATTCCTAAAGAGCCCCTCCTCCCCCTTATAAAAATCCCTCACGTCTAACTCATTACTCACACCTCTCAAGACCCTTGGATCATCAAAACTCTACCCAATTAATCTCCTTACATCCATCTCTTCAACCTATAATCCTTTCCTTAGAGATAAGTAACTTCAAAAAATCCTTTTGGTTCAATCAAAAGGGAGTTACCCGATTTAAAGGTAACGTCTTCTTTTAAGTTTTTTTGTTTTATTTTCCTTCTCCAAAACCTAAACTAATTTTCATCATTTATTTTATAAAAAAACTAGTATAATAAATAAACTAGGTCTTTTTTATGAAAATTATTCAAACTACACTTACACACACCTTCATCTAATGAGTAAAGAACATACTGTTTTTGAGGACGACAAACTAACGCCTCATGAAATGATGATTGTTCAATTATCTCCTAACGCCTCTCATGGTGTCCATTAATATGGAAGTATATTTATATTTCATATATATTATATTTATATTGTTTCTATTCTTCTGTATTTTTCATTTATATAATTCCTTTATGGTTTCCATAGTGGGTAAATACGGTAATTTTTATTTGAGGAAGTGCGGACTACCGCCTTGTCAAAGTGATATGACTCGTTCATGCAATATGTGGGACATATAAATGATGGAGTTATTGAAATTATATATATGATATTATATTGGAATTATAATATACCTATGTATCAATATTTTTTCATTTCCATTAAAATATGACATAGAAATGAAATTAGTGTTCATGCGTATGTATGGATTACCGTCTCCATTAACAATGCATTTCATTTATTATCTCCAAATGTTATGTACTATTATAAATAACTATATATACTTGATATATATTATATATATGATATTTCAATCATGAATATAATTCTGGAGATTATTTAATTTCTACCAAACTGAAAATTATTAATTATAATAAGTTCATTTTTAACTCAAGTTCCGAACACCGAAAAAATGTCCGATATGAACTCTAATAATTAACAAATTGTAATGAAAAGGTAATAAATGATATAAAAGGAATAATAAAGACAAAAATGGTTCTTATGAAAGTAAATATTAACTTAAGTTTATTATTCAAGAAATTAAAGGATGAATGAGTGAAGTCAGACGCGAGATAAGGGACTTCGTCTCAATCTCCTTTTATTGAGGCATACATTGATTTATACACAACTTTCTTTTATATGGTATATAATAAAACCCTTTTAATTATAATTTCATACAAAGGGAATATTTTTTCTATGAAGTGTTTTAAAAAATGACAAAAGGAATGTTTTTAACATTTGTGGTGACAACGACCTCTCCACCGTCGTAATTGTGAGTTGGCTTCCTCTATAACCCTTAATGTTTTTAAAATGAAAAAGAAACCCCTTATTCTTTTTTTGGGTGTTTTGATATTGAATATGGTTTTTCAAATCGATTTATTATTTCAATATCTTGAAATGATTTATTGTGACTGCAAATGAAATGTTATTAGTGAAATATTTATATTTACAATATTTTATGTGTTATGATTTTTTAATGGTGCCTGGACATTTGATGGGTGGTTACATGATAAACCAAATCATGGGTGGTGCTGTGATAATAAAAGATGGGTGGTTACATTATAACCTACAATAAATTGGGTATGGAAGTCATCTGTATGGATATTCCATTTACTGATATGTGTGGAATTCAACCGTATGGTTTTTCCATTTAAGTATGTTTATGTCCCAAGTTACCTTTATATGTTATGTGTTCTTTCTATGGGGTTTTTGGTAATAACTTGGTTACAAAAGGGTAAGAAATGATATTTTATTTGGTGAAGAGTATTTACTACTTCACAATAGTGAAAAGTATTACTTATGATATAGTATTCATGGTTTACTTATTGTTTTGAAAAACTAAAATTTTTATTTCTTTGTGTATCCCTTACTGAGATTTTTATTCTCATCCCAGGTTTCTTTTTTTTTGAAATGTTTTTCACCAAAAATAATGATGAATATAGTCAAGGATGAGATCAAGGAAAACTAATGCTGTCTAAAATATGGAACTAGACATGAATATTTTTTAGAGTTTTTATTTTATGGAAAAAAGGATACTGAGTAGAAGATTATACATTGTAATATTTTTGATGTAATGTAATAAGTTATGTCCTAATTATCTAAACTATAAAACTAAAAATAACCTCAATGTAAATTATCCATTTAATTCAATATTATGTAATGTTTAAAGCTAGGTCCTTATAGTTGGTATCATAGGTATGTTTAGACAACTTTAGAAGTTAGATTATTGTTAAAATTAATTTCCATAAATTAATTTTTGGTAAGATTGAAATAATATAGCTTTTACAGATTACCATGTTGATTTTCCTAAGATATTTCTATGTTAAGAATAGTTTTCCATAGAGGAAATAGGGAATCTATGTTTGGAAGGCATACAAAGGATAATAACCTTCAAAATCAGAAACCTAAGATGGTAAGAATCAGAACAGAACAGTTTTTTATAGTAATGTAATAGTTGACTCAGGCTATAAATGGTTGTGGTATCCATACACGAGATCAACCAGATCAACCATAGAGGAAAATTTCAAAAGTGGAGATTTTCATGAGACAACATCCCCCATAATTCAAAGGATCATCTAACCCTGTGCTAGTTGAAGGGTGGATTAAATCATTGGAGAATATTTTCAATGTCATGGGGTGTTCAGAACATCAAAAGGTTAGTCTCTCTATTTACTGTTTTGAAAGTGAAGCTGATCAGTGGTGGTCGATGGTGAAAAATATCTGGGATAGTGAGGATATTGATACTCTTGATTGGGATGAATTCAAAGGTATGTTTCTTGAGAAATATTTTCCTAAGGTGGTTTGACTTAGGATGGAAAAACAATACTTGGAATTAAGGTTGGAGGATAAATCAGTGGCTGCTTACGAAGAAAAGTTCACTCGGTTGGAACGGTATGCTCCAAATTTCATATAAGATCTTGATAGTAAAATCTACCATTTTTACTCATGATTAGTGAAAATTTATCGAAGGTATTTAGCTTCTCGTGGGTTCAAAAGCTATGAAAAACTTATCTGATGTGATGAGAAGGTATAAATGGAGTTTTTTGATGATGAATTTTTCTAAGAGAGTAAACAAAAGAAGAGGTCCAGTTGGTAGGGATAGGGAAAGAATTAATCAAAGAATCCTGGAGGTAAGAAAATTAAATATCCATCTTGTGAGAAGAGTTTTAAAAACCATCCTGGAGAATAATTATCAAAGTCTAGAAAGTGATTCTGGTGTGGTAAGTCTGGTCATATTGCTCATAATTGTAAGGAAGACGATCAAGAAGATAATGAAAAGCCAATGTAATGATGTTTTAAGTGCAATGAAATGATTCATTATGAAAATGAGTGTCCAATGAAGAACTCAACTGAGGGAAAGCAGCTGAACTACAAGAAAAAAGGGGTGGATAAATCCATTACAACTACTTCAAATGATGTTGGGCCATTAAATGAAGTAGTATCAAGTACATTGTATGTTTTTTTAGATTATTTCAACATGTTTTTTGATTCAGGGTCTACACATTATTTAATTTTTGAGAAGTTTTCTATTAAATTGGGAATTACATCTCAAGATATGAATCCTGAAATTATTGTAAAAACACCTGGAGGAAATGGTGAGACAAAAAGACATTATAAGAACCTTCATATCCTTGTGTGCATAAATAATCCACCTGAAAACCATATAGTTTTGCCTCTAGTAGAGTTTGATGTTATTTTAGGAATGAATTTTCTTTCTGTTTATCATGACAATATTTACTGTAGATATAAAGAGGTTTCTTTTCTGATAGATTTTCAGTTTGTGTACAAGAATGAACCCTTAATTTTGATAACATATCAGGAAGATGAGAAACTTGTAAAATATGGAAGTGAATGTTACCTTGCACATATTGTTGAAAACGAAGGAACTGTTTAGATTAATGACGTTCCAATGGTAAATGAGTATCTTGATGTTTTTCATGATGAGTTTCCCGATATAATACTTAATCATAAAGTTGAATTTACTATTGACTTAGTTCTTGATGCTAAGCCAATTTTAAAATCCCCTTATCAAATGACTCAAATTAAACTTTTAGATTTAAAGTATCAATTTCAGGAGTTATTAGATAAAGGTTTCATTCGACCCAACACATCACCATGGGGTGCTCCTGTCTTGTTTCTTAAAAATAAAGATGGTTCGATGAGACTTTTAATTTATTAAAGAGCATCGAATAACATTACTATTAAGAACAAGTATCTTTTTCCTCATATCGATGATTTTTTTTGATCAGCTCCAGGGAGAATAGTATTTTTTGAAGATTTAATTGATGTCGGGGTACCACCAGTTGATAGTAAAGGATGCTGACATTCCGAAGACCGCGTTTCGTACTATATATGAACATTATGAATTTGTAGTTATGCCTTTTGGGTTAACCAATGCACCTTATGTATTTATGGATCTTAGGAATAGAATTTTCCATGAGTTCTTGGATAAGTTTTTGGTTGTGTTCATTGATGATATTTTGGTTTAATCCAAAAGTAAAGAGGAACATGAAAGTTATTTAAGGGTTGTCTTGCAAACCTTAAAATAAAAAAAAACTGTGTGAAAAATTCAGAAATTGTGAGTTTTGGTTACAACAAATTTCTTTCCATGGTCACATTGTTTCATAAAATGTCATAAATTTTGATCCTACTAAAACCAAAGTTGTTGAAGAATGTCCAAGACACACACATATAACCAAGATCTGTAGTTTTATTGGTTTAGTAGGTTATTACCGGAGGTTTGTTTAAAAATTTCCATGGTTATCTAGCCCAATGACTAATTTTACTGGAAATTGTGTTAAGTTCATTTGGAAAAAAGAATGTGATGATTGTTTACAGGAATTGAAAATAAGACTAGTGAATGATTCAGTTTTGGAACAACCTTCCAGAAATGGTGAGTTTGTTATCTATAGTGAAGCTTTGTTAAATGGAATTGATTTTTTCCTTATGCAGAATGATCAGGTAATTTCTTATGCTTTATGTCAATTGAAACCTCCAGAGTTAAATTACCATACACATGATTTGGAATTAGGTGCTGTTGTTTTTTTCTTTAAAAATTTGGTGACATAATTTTTATGGAATAAAATGTGAAATATATTATGACAAAAAAATATTGAAGTTTATATTCATTCAGAAATAATTAAACATGAGAAAGAGGATATGGTTGTAATTAATCCAGGATTGTGATTGCACGATCCATTACCATATGGGAAAATAAAATAAAGTGACTGATGCTTTGAGTCAAAAAAGTAATTCTTTGTTAACCTTGTTACGTTCGGAACAAGATCAATTGATTAAAGACTTAATGAAGTTTGGAATAGAAGTTGTTGCGGTAGGAAATTCTTCTGTTTTGTTTCAGGTGTTAGTGAAATCATCTCTATCATACATAATTAAGCAAGCACAGAAGAAAGACAGTGAGTTGTAGAAAAAGGTAGAGTTCATTCAAAATGGTAAGTTCCTTGATTTTAACATTGATAAATATTGTGTTTTGAGGTTTTGAAAGATACTATGTGTTCCTTGTGATTCAAAGTTGAAGAATGAGTTGTTATGTGAAGCTCATAGTTTTCCATTTTCAGTTCATCATGGATGTTCTAAGACGTATAAAGATATTTGGGAATATTAACAGTGCTATGGAATGAAATGAGATATTTCTGACTTTACTATGAAATGTTTGACTTGTAAATAGAATAAAGTAGAGTGGTAGTTACCGAAAGGAATGTTTAGTCTTTACCAGTGCTAGAGTGGAAATGGGAAAATATATCCATGGACTACAATGTGGGATTTACGAATATATGAGGTAATAATGCAATCTACGTTATTGTTGATTGATTGACTAAATCTACTAATTTCCTTACTTTTTGAGATACTTTGTCTCTAGATCAACTTTCTCAGTCATAAGGTAAGGAGATAGTTAGTTTTCATTGAGTTCCCCTCTCCACTGTATCTGATCATGATCCCAGTTTTACTTCTAACTTTTGGAAAGGCCTTCAGAAGTCATTGGGTACTGAATTAAAGTTTTGTACAACTTTTCATCCTCGATCTGATGGGAAGTCAGAATGAACAATTCAAAATTTGGAGGATATGATACGTGCTTGTTCATTGGATTACTAGGGAAGTTGGGACCAACATCATTCTTTGGCTGAGTTTTCATATAATTATAGTTTTTATTCCAGTATACAGATGGCTCAATTTGAGGCATTATATGGGAAGCGGTGTCGAACTCCAGTTTTTTGGGACAAAGTAGGTGAAAGGAAGTTAATGGGACCAAGATTGTTAAAAGATATGGATGAAAAGGTTGAGTTTATTTAGAATCACTTGAGAACAACTCAGAGCAGGCAGAAAAGTCATGCAGATAACTGGAGGAAGGATCTTTATTTTGAGGTAGGTGATCATGTCTTTCTCAAAGTTTCTCCCTGGAAAAGTTTGATGCCTTTTGGTAAGAAGGGAAAGTCAAGTCTGAGGTTCATTGGACCTTTTGAAATCATAGAGAAAGCTAGTTCAGTTTCCTACAACGTGGCTTTACCTCAATGTTTAACCCAGGTACATAATTTTTTCTTGTTTCAATGTTGAGAAAGTATATGCCATATCCATCTCATGTTTTGAGCCTAGAGGTAGTTCAGTTGGAAGAGAATCTCTCTTATGAGGAATAACCAGTCTAGATTCTTGACTGAAGAGAGAAAGTGTTTCAAAATAGGGTAATTAATATGGTAATGGTTTTATGGAAAAAACAATATGGTCGAAGAGGAAACGTGGGAATCTGAAAATGCTATGAGGGATAAATACCTCCATTTATTTGATAAGTGAATAAAATTGCGAGGACATAATTTACAAAAGTGGGGAAGGATGTAACATTACAGATAAATAAAGAAATATGTTATTTTCATATTTATTAATATTTTCGAATTAAATAGTAATTTTACTTTAAAGGATATGCTATGTTCTATGGCGTACGCAATACACAACAACAAGTTTCTTTGAAATCTTATGTGACACATAACGTTGGGTCATATTGAAAAATAATAATACAATATTATTTTAAATGGTAGTTAATGCCAAGAAATTGTATTGGCGGGAATAGGCAGAACTAACTACAATATGAATATACATTTTTGTTAATTTTTTTTAAATTTATCCAATAAATTTTAGTGGATTAAAATAAGAAATAATATTATTTTAAGTATAAATACTCAAATATTCATTAAAAGGTAAATTTACCTCCTTTTGATGGAGAACCCACTTTAAATATAGTTTTGGTCACTTTTATATGTTCTATTTAACAAAATAAAATATTTTTTTACAACTGGGATATCAATATTTACTTTGGTTAAATTTTTGGTATTTTTCTGATAAATTTCATTTTTAATGAATAGTGAAAAATACTGTATTTTAATTCAAAACTTCCTTTTAGTCTAATTTATTTATATGGTTAGATTAACATATTAATTGGTTTTAAAGAATAATTACATTATATTTTTACCATTTAAACCAATGTTGTTCAATGGAATTAATTTCACTTTGAAATGGGACATAAACAAGTGTCAATCTTTTGATAGTTATTGTTTCTTAAAAACACACATTTGTTTTGACAATGAGAATTAATTTTAAAATAATTATTACAACTTCTATGTTTTTAATTTGGTAAAATATAAATCATTTTTTAATTCAGAATATCAATAATAGCTTAGGCTTATTTTTTGGTATTTTTCTGAAAAACATCAATTTTTGATGAATAGTGAAAACACTGTGTAGTAGTTAAAAAATAGACTTCTTAATTTAAATGAAATTTTAATGCTTCTATAAATTTAATTTTGAAAATACTATATACACGGTTGTTATTAGTAAGTAAAATTTTGTTCAATAAGATGAAAATAGTTTTTGGTGAATTGTAACTTTTGACTTTTATTTATCGCGACTAAAGGTAAATATTGTAATTCAAGGCAAAAATAATATTATAATAATATTAATTTACCATAACATGTGTTATATTCCTATTGGTTGACACATTTAGGACCATGGTAATCCTTGGGTCGATTTTGGGACCCCATGGAGACACTTACGAGTGATAATGACACTTTGTATAAATTAGTTTAAAGTAAAGGCAAAAATGAAATAAACAAATATCTTTTAGTAAATCAATTTTTACATGGAGTTATATATATTATCACTTAGACTATAAATATTCATTTCAAATATAAAAATAATTACTACTTCATGGTATCATTTTTATAATTTTTAGACATCATATAAAGAAAATTATTTATGACACAATAATGATGCACTGTTTACATCATTAAGGAATGATTTAAATATATAAGATTATAAAAATTAAAACAATATCTAAAACCTATCTAATTATTATTGGATGATTTTATTTCAAACATGAGTCATATTATCTTCGACTTTAATGAGTTTTTGGCCTTTATAAACCGCATATCATTATATAATAAAATAATATTTTTAAACATTCCTAAAGAGCCCCTCCTCCCCCTTATAAAAGCCCTCACCTCTAAGTCCTTACTCACACCTCTCAAGACCCTGGGCTCATCCAAAATCTACCAAATTAAGCACCCTACATCCTTCTATTACACTTATTAGCCTTACCTTAGGTATATGGCACTTCAGGAAATATTTTTGGTTCAAACCAAAGGGAGTTACCCAAAATAAAGGTAACGTCTTTTTTTAAGTTCTTTTGTTATTTTTTCCTTCCCCAAACCCTAAACTATTTTTCTTCCTTAATTTTATAAAAAAACCAGTATCCTAAATAATCTAGTTTTTTTTATTAAAATTATTCAAACTACACTTACGCACACCTCCATCTTCTGGGTAAATAACATACTGTTTTTGGGGACGGAAAACTAACACCTCACAAAACAATGATTGTTCAATTATCTCCTACCCCCTTTCATGGTGGAAATTAATATGGAACTATATTTATATGTGATATATATTATATTTATATTTCTTCCATGCTTTGGTATTTTTCATTAACAGAATACCTTTATGGTTTCCATAGTGGGTAAATACGATAATTTCATTTGAGAAGTGCAGACTTCCGCCCCCTCAAAGTTATATGACTCATTCATGCCATATGTGTAATGTATAAAGGATGAATTTAAAGAAATTATATATATGATATGACATTATACTATAATTATAATATACCTCTGTATCATTAGGTTTTTATTTCCATTAATATACTAAATAGAAATGAAACTAGCGTTCATGCGTACATACGACTTACCGTCTCCATAAACGGTGAATTTCATTTCTTATCTCCAAATGTTATGTACTATTATATATATATATATACCAGATACATATGATATATATGATATCTAAATCATGAATACCATTTTAGAGATAATTTAATTTCTACAACATGGACTATTTATAATTATAATAAGTCAATTTTTAACTCAATCTCCGAACATCGACAAAATGTCCGATATGAACTCAAATAATTAACTAATTGTTATATAAAGGTAATAAGTGATATAAAAGGAATAATAAACATGAAAATGGTTCTTAAGAAAGTAGAAATTAACTTAAGTTTATTATTCAGGAAATTAAAGAATGAACGGGTCAAGTCGGACATGATGTAAGGGACATCGTCTCAATCTCCTTTCATTGAGGCATACATTGATTTATACAAAACTTTATTTTATATGATATATAATAAAAAAATTTAAATTTTAATTTCATTAAAAGGGAATATTTTTTCTATTAATCATTTTAATAAGCTATAAAAGGAATTTTTTTAATGTTTGCGGCGACAATGACCTATCCGCCACCGTAATAGTTAGTTGGCTTCCTCTATTATCCCTAATGTTTTTAAAATGAAATATAAACCCCTTATTTTGTTTTTTGGGTGTTTTGGTATTGAAAATGGGTTTTGAAATAAATATATTATTTCAATATCTTTAAATTATTTATTTTTATTTCAAATGAAATGTTATTAGTGAAATATTTATATTTGAAATATTTTATGTGTTATGATTTTGTATTGGTACTTGGACATTTGACGGGTGTTTAAATTATAAACCAGGATAGGTGGTTACGTTATAATGTTCAATGCATTGGGTATGGAATTAGGCCGTATGGATATTCCATTTAGTGATACATGTGGAAGTCAACCGTATTGTTATTCCAAGTATGTTTATGTCCAAAGATACCTTTATATGTTATGTGTTCTTTCTATGATTTTTTGGTAATATTTTGGTTACAAAAGGGTTAGAAATGATATTTAATTCGGTGAAGAGTATTTAAAACTTCATAAAGGTGAAAATTATTACTTATTATATCTTATTCATGGTTTAATTGATATTTTGTAAAACTAATAGTTTTCCTTCTTTGCGTATCCCTTATTGAGTTTTTTTTGGGCTCAACCTAAGCTTCTTTTTTTTTGAAATGTTTTTCACATGACATAATGATGAATAGGGTCAAGGATGGGTTCAAGGAAAATTAATACTATCTAAAAAATGGAAGTAGACATGTTTCTTTTTTAGAGTTTTTATTTTATGAAAAAATGGATACTGAGTAGAAGTGTCTACATTGTAATATTTGAGATGTAATGTAATAAGTTATGGCCTAATTCTCTAAAACTCTAAACCTAAATAGATCCTTAATGTGAATTATCCATTTAATTCAATATTATTTAATGTTTAAGGATGTGTACTTATAGTTGGTATCATAGGTTAGTTTATACAAGTTTAGAAGTTAGAATATTGTTAAAATTAATGTCCATAAATTAATTTATGGTAAGATTGAAATGATATAGCATTTACGGATTACCATGTTTCTTCACCTAAGATATTTCTATGTTCATAATGGTTTTCCGCAGAGGAAATAAGGCATCTATATTGGGAAGGCCTATAGAGGAGAATAACCTTCAAAATTAGAAACATGAGATGGTTGGAATCAGAACTGAATAGTTTTTTACTGTGATAGAACATTTGAATCAGGATATAAATGGTGGTGGTATCAATAAATGAGATCAGCCAGATCAACCACAGAGGAACATATCAGTAGTGAAGCATTTCATGATGCAACTTCCCCCATCATTTAGAGGATCATCTAACCCTCTGCTAGTAGAATAGTGTATTAAAACACTGGAGAATATTTTCGAGGTCATGTGGTGTTCATAACATCAAAATTTTATTCTCGCCGTTTAGCATTTTGAAGGTAAAGATGATCAGTGGTGGTCGAGGGTGAAAAATATGAGGGATAGTGAGTAGATTGATGCTCTTTATTATGATGAATTGAAAGGTATATTTCTTGAGAAATATTTTCCTAAGGTTGTTCAACTAAGGATGGAAAAAAAATTCTTTGAATTTAAGTAGGAGGATGACTCATTAGATTCTTACAATGAAAAGTTCATTCGACTGGCATGGTATGCTCCAAATTTCATATGAGATCTTGATAGAAAAATAATCCATTTTTACTCATGATTAAAGCCAAATTATCTAAAATATTTATCTTCTTGTGAGTTCAAAATCTATGAAAAACTTGCTAGATGCACTGAGAAGGTAGAAATGGAGTTTTCTGATGATCAGGTGTTCCAAGAGAGTAAACAAAAAAAGTGGTCTAGTTGGTAGGCAAAGGGAAATAATTAATCAAATAATCCTAAAGGTAAGAAAATTAAATATCCATCTTGTGAGAAGTGTGGTGAAAACCATCATGGAGAATGTTTATCAATGTCTAGAAAGTGATTTCGGTGTGGTAAGTATGGTCATATTTCTCGTAACTGTAAGGAAGATGATCAAGTAGGCAATGAGAAGCCAATGGTAAGATGTTTTAAGTGCAATGAAATGGGTCATTATGAAAATGATTGTACAACGAAGAACTCATCTGGTGGAAATCAGTCGGACTACAAGCAGAAATTGGTGGTGAAATCTTTTGAAACTACTTCAGTAGATGTTGGGCCATCAAATGAAGTAGTATCAGGTACACTGTTTGTTTGTTAGGATTATGCCAATGTGTTGTTTGATTTAGGGTCTAAACATTCATTAATTTCTGAGATATTTTCTTGTAAATTGGGAATTCTGTCTCAATATATGAATCTTGAAATTATGGTAAAAACACCTGGAGGAAATGTTGAGACAAAAATAAATTATAAAAACCTTCTTATCCTTGTGTGTGGAAAGAATCTACCTAAAAACCTTATAGTTTTTCCTCTAGTAGAGTTTGATGTTATTTTGGGCATGGATTGGCTTTCTATTTACCATGATATAATTGACTGTAGAGATAAAGAGGTTTCTTTTCAGAAATATTTTCAGTTTTTGTACAAGAATGAACCCTTACTTTTGAAAATATATCATGAAGCTGGGAAACTATTAAAATATGGAAATGAATGTTACCTCGAACATATTGTATAAAACAAAGGAACTGTTTCTATTAATGATGTGTCAGTGGTAAATGATTATCTTGATGTTTTTCCGGAGGAGTTTCCTTGTATAATACCTGATCGGGAAGTTGATTTTATTGTTGACTTAGTTTCTAATGCTATGCCAATTTCAAAACCCCCTTATCGAATGTCTCAAATTAAACATTTAGATTTAAAGAAGAAATTGCAGGATTTATTATATGAAGGTTTCATTCGACCTAACACATCACCATGGGGTGATATTGTCTTTTTTTTTAAAAAGAAAGTTGGTTCAATGAGACTTTACATTGATTATAGATCATTGAATAACATCACTGTTAAGAGCAAGTATCCTTTGCCTCATATTGATGATTTTTTTTATTAGCTCCAAGGAGTTTATTATTTTTCAAAGATTTATTTGATTTCGGGGTACCATTAGTTGAAATTAAAGGATGCAGACATTCTAAAGAACATGTTTTATACTAAATATGGCCATTATGAATTTGTATTTATGCGTTTTGGGTTAACCAATGCACATGATGTTTTCATGGATCATATGAATAGAATTTTCCGTGAGTTCTTGGATAAGTTTGTGGTTGTGTTTATTGATGATATTTTAGTTTATTCCAAAAGTGAAGAAGAACATGAAAGTTATTTAAGGGTTGTCTTGCAAACCTTAAAAGAAAATAAACTGCATGGAAAATTCAGAAAGTGTGTGTTTTGGTTACAATTTTTTTTCCTTGGTCACATGGTTTCAAAAAATGTCATAACTATTGATCCTGCTAAAACAAAAGTTGGTAAAGAATATCAAAGACCCACAAATATAACTGAGATCCATGGTTTTCTGGGTTTAGGCAGTTATTACCGAAGGTTTGTTGAAATTTTTTCATGGATATCTAGCCTCATGATTAAGGTAACTCGAAAAGGTGTTATGTTCAATTGCAGAAAATAATGTGATGATTGTTTTCAAGAACATAAAAGATGATTGGTGAATGCTTCAGTTTTTGAATAGCCTTCCAGAAATGGTGAGTTTGTTTTCTATAGTGATTCTTAGTTGAATGAACTTGGTTGTGTCTATATGGAAAATGATTATGTAATTGCTTATGCTTCATGTTAGTTGAGACCTCATGAGCTAAATTACCCTACAAATGATTTGGAATTAGCTGCTATTGTTTTTGCTTTAAAAATTAGGTGGCATAATTTGTATGGAGTAAAATGTGAAATATATACTAAACACAAATGTTTGAAGTTTATATTCACTCAGAAGGAATTAAACATGAGACAGAGGAGATGGTTGAAATTAATCAGGGATTATGATTTCACAATCCATTACCATCCAGGAAAATAAAATAAATTTGCTGATGCTTTGAGTCAAAAAAGTAATGCTTCATTAACCTTGTTACGTTTGGAACAAGATCCATTGATTAAAGACTTGATTCAATTTGGCATAATATTTTTTGGGGTAGGAACTTCCTCTATTTTGTTTCAGGTGTCAGTGAAATCATCTCTATCAGACAGAATTAAGAAAGTACAAAAGAAAGACAATGAGTTATTGAAAAAGGAAGAGTTGGTTCAGAAGGGTATGTTGCCTGATTTTAACACGGAAAAAGATTGTGTTTTGAGGTTTTGAATGAGACTATATATGCATTGAGATTCACAGTTGAAGGACGAGTTGTTATGTAAAACTCATTGTTTTCAGTTTTCAGTTCATCCTGGAAGTACTAAGATATACAGAGATCTTCAGGAGTATTACTGGTGGGATGGAATGAAAAGAGATATTGTTGACTTTATTGTGAATTGTTTGACATGTCAATAGGTTAAAGCAGAGTGATAGTTACTAAAATGGATGCTTTAATATTTACTGGGGCCATAGTGGAAATGGTAAAATATATCCATGGACTTCATTGTAGGATTACCGAAGACATCTTGAGGTAATAATGCAATATGGGTTATTGTTGATCGATTGACTAAATCTTCTCATTTACTTCCTATTCGAGATACTTTGTATCTAAATCAACTTTGTAAATTTTATGTTAAAGAGATAGTCAGGTTTCATGGAGTTACCCTTTCCATTATATCTAATCGTGATGCCAGGTTTACTTATAACTTTTGTAAAGGCCTTCATAAGTCATTGGATAATGAATTAAATTTTAGTACATCTTTTCATCCTCAATCTGATGGGTATTCAGAATGAATAATTCAGACCATGGAGGATAATCTACATTCTTGTTGACTAGATTACAAGGGAAGTTGGCACCCATATCTTTCTTTGGTTGAGTTTTCTTATAATAACTGTTTTCATTCCAGTATATAGAAGGCTCTATTTGTGGAATTATATGGGAAGCAGTGTCAAAATCCGGGTTTTTTTGGATGAAGTAGGTGAAAGGAAGTTTATGGGACCAAAATTGGTAGAAGAGATGGAAGAAAAGGTTTATTTGATTCAGAAGCACATGAGAACAGCTCATAGCAAGAAGAATAGTTATGCGGATAACCAGAGTAAGGATCTTTATTTTGATGTAGGTGATCATGTATTTCTCAAAGTTTATCCATGGAAAAGTGTGATGCATTTTGGTAAGAAGGTAATGTTGACTCTGAGGTTCATTGGACCTTATAAAATCTTAGATAATGTTGGATTAGTTTCCTACAGAGTGGCTTTACCTCCAAGTTTATCCTAGGTACACAATGTTTTTCATGTTTCAATGTTGAGAAAATATCTGCTGGATCCATCTCATGTTTTGAGACCATTGGTAGTTCAGTTGGAAGAGAATCTCTCTTATGAGGAACAAACAGTCTAGATTCTTGACTGAAGAGAGAAAGTGTTGCAGAAATAGGTAATTAATCTCGTAAAGGTTTTGTAGAAAAACCATATGTTCTAAGATGCAATGTGGGAATATGAAAATGCTATGAAGGATAAATACCTCCATTTATTTGATAAGTGAATAAAATTGCGAGGACAAGATTTCCAAAAGGGAAGAAGGATGTTATATACCATGTAAATAAAGAAATATGATATTTTAATATTTATTAACATTTTTGAAATAAATATTAATTTTAATTTAAAGGGGATGCTATGTTTGATGGCGTACCTGATATGAAACAACGAGTTTCTTTTAAATCTTACATTGCACACAATGTTTGGTCATACTGAATAATAATAATATAATATTATTTTAAATGGTAGTTAACGCCTATCCATTGTATTAGTGGGAATGGATAGAACTAACTATAATATGAATTTACATGTTTTTTAAATGTTTTTACATTTATCCAATAAATTTTAGAGGTTTAAAATAATAAATAATCCTATTTTAAGCATAAATACTCTAATATTCATTAAAAGGTCAATTTACCACCTTTTGATGGTGAACCCTATTTAAATATAGTTTTGGTCACTTTTATATGTTTTATCTGACAAAATAAAATATTTATTTAGAATCTCGAAGTCAAAATTTAATTTGGTTAAATTTTTGGTATTTTTCTGAAGAAATTCATTTTTAATGAATAATGAAAAATACTGTATTTTAATTCAAAACTGCCATTTAATCTAATTTTTTTATATGGTTTGATTATATTATTATTTTGTTTTAAAGTTTATTTAGATTATATTTTTACCCATTAATCCAATTTTGGTAATTGGAAGGAATTTCACTTTGAAATTGGACATAAAAAAGTGTCAATCTTTTGATAGTTATTATTTCTTAAATACAAGCTTTTGTTTTGACAATGGGAATTATTTTTAAATTAATTAATCCAACTTCTATGTTTTTAATTTGGTAAAATATACATCATTTTTGAATTCATAATATCAAATATATATTAGGCTAATTTTTAGGCATTTTTCTGAAAAACATCAATTTTTGATGAATAGTGAAAACACTAAGTAGTAGTTGAAAAACTGACTTTTTCATTTAAATGAAATTTTACAGCTTCTGTAAATTGAATTTTAAAAATATGACATACATTTTTGTTATTATTATGTAAAATATTGTTCAATAAAATGAAAATAATTTGTGGTAAATAGTAACTTTTGACATTTATTTTCCACTGTTAAAGGTAAATAGGGTAATTCAAGGTAAAAAAATATTATAATAATATTAATTTACCCTAACATGTGTCATAATCTTATTTTATGATACATTTACGACCATGGCCATCATTGGGTCGATTTTGGGACCCCATGGAGCCACTTAAGAGTTATAATGACACTTTATATTAATTAATTTAAAGTAAAGACAAAAATGACATAAAAATATCTCTTTTAGTTACTAAATTTTTACATGGGGTTATATAAGTTATCTATTAGACTATAAATATTCATTTTAAAGATAAAAATATTTCCTATATCATGGTATATTTTTTATAATTTTTAGACATCAAATAATGAAAATTATTTATGACACAATAATGATGAAATTTTTACCTCACTAAAGACTGATTTAAATAAAAAAGATTATAAAAATTAAAACAATATTTAACCTGTCCAATTCTTATTAGATTATTTTATTTTGAACATGATTAATCTTATCATCCACTTTGATGAGTTTTGGACATTTATAAACCGAATATCATTATATAATAAAATAATATTTTTAAACATTCCAAAAGCGCCCCTCCTCCCCCTTATAAAAAGCCCTCACCTTTGGCTTATTAATCACACCTCTCAAGCCACATGCCTCGTCCAAACTCTACCCAATTAAGCTCCATAAATACCTATCTTCTACCTAGAAGCCTTAAATTTGGCTGAAGGCACTTCAAGAAATCCTTTTGTTTCAAACCAATAGGAGTTTCCTTATTTAAAGGTAACATATTCTTTTATGTTATTTTGTTTTATTTCCCTTATCCAACCCCTAAACTATTTTCTTCACTAATTTTATAAAAAAACCAGTATCCTCAATATACTATGTTGTTTTTATGAAAACTATTCTAACTAAACTTACACAAACCTCCTCTAACGGGTAAAGAACATACTATTTCTGTGGACGGAAAACTAACGCCTCACGAAACGATGATTGTTCAATTATCTCTTACCACTTATCATAGTGGAAATTAAGATGGAAATATATTTTTATGTGATATATATTATTTTTATATTGTTTCTATGATTTTTGATTTTTAATTTATAGATTACCTTTATGGTTTCTATAGTGGGTAAATACGAAAATTTCATTTGAGGAAGTGCGGACTACCGCCCCCTCAATGTTTATGACTCTTTAATGCCATACATGGGACATATAAAGGATTTATTTAATGAAATTATTCATATGAGATTATATAATACTATAATATCAATATACCTAAGTTTCATTATGTTTTTATTTCCATTAATATACTAAATAGAAATGAAACTAGTGTTCATGCGTCTGTACGACTTACCGTCTCCATGAATGGTTCATTTCATTTCATATATCCAAATGTTATGTACTATTATAAATACATATATATACTAGATATATATAATATATATGATATATAAATTATGAATATCATTCTGGAGATAATGTAAGTTCTACCACATGGACAATTTATAATTATAATAAGTTCATTTTTTACTCAAGTTCTGAACATCGAGAAAATGTCTGATATGAACTCAAATAATTAACTAATTTTTATAGAAAGGTAATAAATGATATAAAAGGAATAATAAACTTGAAAATGGTTTATAAGAAAGTAGAAATTAACTTAATATTATTATTCAGGAAATTAATGAATGAACGGGTCCAGTCAGACACGAGGTAAGGGATTTCGTCTCAATCTCCTTTCATTGAGGCATACTTTTATTTATACACGACATTATTTTATAATCTATACAATAAAACCCTTTTACTTTTAATTTCATTAAAATGTAATCTTTTTTTGAATAATTTTACTAAACGACAAAAGGAATGTTTTAAATGTTTGCGGTGAAAATGACCTGTCCGATGCTGTAATCATTAGTTGGATTCCTCTATAAGACTTAATGTTTTTAAAATGAAAAAGAAACCCCTTATTTAGTTTTTTTGGATGTTTTGGTATTGAAAATGGTTTTTTAAATTGATTTATTATTTTGATATCTTGAAATTATTTATTTTTATTTCAAATGAAATGTTATTAGTAAAATATTTATATTTACAATATTTTATGTGTTATTATTTTATAATGGGACTTGGACATTTGACGGGTGGTTACGTGATAAACCAAATGACTGGTGGTGTCGTTATAAATTAGGACGGGTGGTTACATTATAACCTCCAATGCATTGGGTATGGATGTTGGCTGTATGGCTATTCCATTTTTTAATATGTGTGTAAGTCAATGCTATTGTTATTCCATTTAAGTATGTTTATGTCCCAAGTTACCTTTATATGTTATGTGTTATTTTAATGGGTTTTATGGTAATCTTTTGGTTACAAAAGGGTAATCAAAGTTCTTTTATTCAGTGAGGAGTATTTACTATTTATAAAGGAGAAAAGTATTAATTTTGATAAAGTATTCATGGTTTACTTGTTGTTTTGAAAAACTAACAGTTTTACTTCTTCGTGTATCCCTTACTGAGCTTTTTATGCTCATACCAAGTTTCTTTTATTTGAAATGTTTTTCATATGACATAATTACTAATATGGTTAAGGATGAGATCAAGGAAAAGTAATGCTATCTAATTTATGGAAGTAGACGTGACCCTTTTTTAGAGTTTTTATTTTATGAAAAAATGGACACTAAGTTGAAGTGTCTATATTGTAACATTTGAGATATAATGTAAAAAGTTATGTCTTAATTCTTGAATACTCAAAACCTAAAAACATCCTCCATGTGGATTATCCATTTAATTTAAGATTTTTTAATGTTTAAAGATGGTTCCTTTTATACACGTACACATAAAACACACACACACACAACTCAACACATATATACACCTACACCACTAACAGAAAATCACATACACCCACATACCTACAGATGCATACACATACATACAAATATATTTGTAATGACCCCAACCCCTGTAGCTCAAAGAAAATGCCTTACTTTATTACATTGGTCCAATGTATAAGAGATCACATCACAACAGACCAAATAGTTTAGTATATATTTGGAAAACTAGATAAAAACATAAATATTATATTACAATATGAAATAAAATACAAAATAGTAACTCCATTGGAAACACCCCTATTTTCCTAGATTATCTATGCATATCAATCATAATATACATCTTGGCATCCTAGGGGGGAATAAAACATAATTAATAGGTGAGATTAGGTTCTTAGTAAGGGTATGCATACAATGGAAGCTATCATAAATAAACAAAAAAATAATGAAATATGTATTCTATTAAAACATAATCATGAGCATAATATGGGAGGAATAAAAGATGATCAAGTAATGCCAAATTAATAATCACATGAGAATGAAAATTTAAAATTGATATTATATTAGTCAAATAATAACATGGATTATTAATAACCGATCTCGTGATTAGGGGATGCATAATGAGGGAAATAATATAAATTTCTTCAAGGCTCTAACCAATACACCATACCTAATTGGGCAAGAGATCAGCCAATACCTAAACTAGTTTGTCTCATGAGACCTACTGATTCATCAAGGGGCTATATCACCCCCCATTACTTACTAAGTCCAATGAATTCATGATATGAAAGGGGTAAAATGTAGTCAATATATACATTCATACCAAAAATCATATATAAAATATTTATAACATTCCCCAAATAATAAACATAATATTAAACAATCTCGTGTAATATGATGAATGGTATTAAATTAGAACATCCTTAGTCAAAGCAATCATAAACATATTAATAAAATATGGTATTTAGTATCATAAGATATCAACCAAAATTAATTATATGATCCAACAAAGGGTGTTGACATAGATGAAAGTAATCTATTAAATTTACTGTTAATTTTTTGATATAAATACCACTTAACATTGATATCATTTAATTAAAAAGACGTATAATTATAAAAGAAAAAAATTTATTTGAAAATATCCTTGTAAAATTGTAAATTATTCTTCAATAAATTATGGAACTAGGAAAATAGTAAAATATTATTAGGATTTATAAGTTTAAAAATACATTCCTTTTAAATTTTGAAAAAGAAACATTTAAAACAATGTTTTTTAAGAAACTGTGAGTGTTAATAAAATGAATCAGATATGTTTATCTACTTTAAATCAACATAAAAAAGTGTAAATACAACATAATATTAAAAAAGTATATTCACACATAATAATAGAACAACATAGTCAATAAAGTAAAATTTTAACCCAAAGAATGGAAATTGGGTTAGGAATTCCTTTACCACTTTGTAATAAGACAAACCATATGACCCAAAAAGCTAATGATCATCAAATTAAACAATAAATTTCATGAAGATAAATAGATTCATTATATGACATATTAAAGGGAAGTATTTACACCACACACAAGAAATAAGGGTTGAATAAGGAATATATCTTGAAGAAGTAAAAGTCATGAAATAAACCCTGTCCTTATGTCAAAAATCATTCTTCACTTTTAATCAATGTCTTGGATAATCAAATGGGATTAATAAATTACTTAATTCACAAAAAATTAAACATATATTTTATTTATTATAAATTTATGAAATTCATTTTTTTATGGGTTATAATGTTTAATTACTCTATTTTGGGTGCGTTTGTTTCATGGTTTTATGGTCAGTTCCCTTGAGTATAATCATGTGAGTTCTTGTTAAATGGGAATAAATTATCCATAAGTAAAAATTTTTCATAGTAATTAAATTACACAAGTTTAAATGGTCTCATATATCATTTTTTATATGGTATGAGGATGATTAATTAGATAAAATGTTGATGAAAATGTCTTAATTTATTTTTGTGGTTTTACAACCATCATGAACTAGTGTCATTTAATTCAATATTATTTTTATATATTGTTTCAAAAACATGATATAACATTCAATATGTATTTTAAAATATTATTTAACCATAATAATGTTTTTATGACTTGTGATGAAGGTGTTAATGGAAAATGAATACTCATCGTCCATGAATGTGGCAAATCAACATATTAGGGACAATGTTTTTATTTTTAAAATAAAAAGGAGAGGAGAAGGGATTTGATGATGGAAAATATATTTTGATAATAACATTACAGTATATATATTATAATTGATTTATAATTCCACTTTTTAAAGGTTAGGTTAGGAGAGGATAATAAAATAGAAAAATGAAAAGTAAAAGAAGAAGGATTTTACCTATTGAATATCATCTCCTTGGGAACCTACTTAAGACACTAGGATTTGTTATTTTGGTAATACCAAAAGGTATTAGATGTGTAGGATAGGATTAGTAATGGAATTGGGAATAATTTATACATGTTTAATGTCTAATAAGTTGTGAGGATAAGGGGTGGTGAAGGGTGGTCTTTATAGGGGAAGAGAGGGGTATTTTTTTGATTAGTTTATTCATTTATTTTGTATTTTGTCCCAAGAATATCAATAGAGATGATTATTGTGACTTAGTATAGTAAATAGTGTATGTAAGTTCAAAATAATGGGTTATTACATCATCACTAACTCAAAAATCATTATATTTAACTTATAATGTTAAATACCATAAATTACCGTATTTCACTATTCACAAAAATTCAACTATTTTAGAAAAATCCCAAATATTAATCCTAACCAATTAATGATATGTAGATTTAAAAAATTAGGTCCATTTTATTATTAAATTTTTTAAAATTTTCAATATTTAATTTTTCAAAAAAATGATCATTTATTCAAAAAATACTGATTTTAATATTATAACCGATTTTATGATACATTGAAAAAATAATTATTGTCTCATAAAATTATCTTATAATTATAATGAAATAAAATATTAATTTATGAATATATATTATGAAAATTAATTTTATTTTAAATAGTTTTATTAATTATAAAATTGTACATAAACATTTACATTTCACAAAATTACAAAAAACATAATTTATAATTTTTAAAATATTTATTTACTTATTCCAGGATATAAATATATAATATTTTCATTTATGAGTTACCTAAATTTTATTTATACTTTTATAAGTTATTTTATTATTATAATGGAAAGATTACTATTACTAAATGTCACATTACTATTCTAATGGTCATATTAATATTTAATAGTATATCATGGTTCATTCAAGCTCTATGTGAAATGTAAGATGTAAAATAAATTTAATTTATTTAAGAAGATACGTACCATAAAATATAATGGTGTTATATTATTCCCTCCAAAAAATTTCAACCTTGAAATTTTCATGAGTATTATAGTCTAAAAAATTGAGGGTGGTTCTTCTTTATAGCATCATCAGGTACCCACATTGTTGCTTCCATTTTATGTTTTTTCCTAATTACATTTAATATTGGGGTCATGAGATTTCTAAATACTTTTTATATAGTGTTAAAAATCTTGATAGGATATTAAAAGTAAGGAAAATTAGGTTACAGTTCTATTTCTTCATAGGTGAGTACTTGCATTGGGTCTGACATGTAATTCCTTAACAAAGAGATGTGGAAAACATAATGTACTTAGAAAGGATAGGTGTCATAAAAAAACAATAATCCATAGATCCAATTCTTTCCAGAATTTTAAATGGTACAATGTACCTAAGGCTCTATTTTTCTTTTTTACTAAAACTTATGACACCCTTCCATAGAGATACTTTAAAAAAGACATTATATCTAACTTGAAACTCCAAATATGTTCTTTGGTTGTCAACAAAACTCTTTTTGAAAATTTTAGTTTCTTTGAAATGAGACTGAATATTCTTTACCTTTGTCATTATCTCTTTATTAATTTCTTGGCATATATGTTTACTCTCCCCAACTTGATCCCAATAATATGGATAAGAATATCTCTTTCTGTATAATACTTCATATGGTGCCATTTGAATACTATCATGGAAACAATTATTTTAGAAAAAATCTACCAAATAGAAATAATGATCCCACATACCTTGAATGTCAAGTGAGCATTACCTCAACAAGTATCTTAATGATATAATAATCCTTTAATACCATCTATCAGTTTGAGGGTGATAAGAAATACTCAAATGAAGCTCAATATCCAAATCCTTCTTATGACTCTTCTAGAATTTTATGTATAATAGGGATCTTAGTTAGACACAATCGATATAGGTGTACCATGAAGTCTTAAAAATTAATTAATATAGAGTGGTAAAGGTCACTCTACTGAAAAATCCTCACTTATATAAAGGACATGTCTAGATTTGGAATGTGAAATAATAATTACCCATATTTCATCTTTCTTTCTTGTATTATTTTTCATTCAAGTGAAAAAATCCATAGTAATGTCATCCCATTTCCATGTAAGAATATGTAGGGATTTCATGACTCCTCTAGGATTTTTTCTTTCAACTTTCACTTATTGAAAAACTAAATATCTTGATTCATAATCAGTAATTTGCCACTTTATATTATTCCACCAAAAATATTCCTTCAAATATCTATACATATTAGTGCTACCAGGGTGTATAGGGAAATTCATGCAATGAGAATCATCCAATAATCACCTTTTTATCTTGAGTATAGAGGGACCACAAATACTCTTTCCAAATTTCCAAATTTCATATTCATATATTAATTTTACCAAATTCCTATGACTCACAGCTTTAATTTTATTTTGAAAATTCTCATATTCATAATGAGAACATTTAATTTTTTTTAATAAAGATATTTTTGAAACCTTTTTAAAAAATTAGTAATGTTTCACCTTCCTTGATAATTCTTATATCCATATTTACTAGATCGATGTACACAGGATCCCTGTCAATCATCATTTTTTAGAACTCCATGATATTTTATACTCAATGCGTATGCTTCCTTATTTTCCTTCCCAGTTTGGTAGTGTATTTAAAAATCATAACACTTTAGTAGATCATGCCATCTCCTTTTCCTCATGTTGAGTTATTTCTATGAGAAAATATATTTTAGAGTCTTATGATCTGTTTATATCTCACATATTTCACCATAGAGATTGTTCATCCATATATTCCTCCCCATAATGTTTTTAATTAACTACCACCATTGATTTTCATATCCTGAAAGATGATAAACATCATTGATAACCTTGTCCCTTTCATTACTTCCCAAAGAGAGAAATATCTTCTCTAAGGAACTTATCCATTTATCAACTAAAAATGGGTTTGTAGTCCCATGGAATGGTGTAGGTTGTTGTCTCATGAATAAGTCTAACATTGTTTCCCTATGTTGTAGATCAGGCTGCTCAATGCGAGTGAGGTTATTTCTCATAAATTGAGTCAGTTTTCTTAGTCTAGTTATAAGTTGTTCAGCTCCAGTTGAATCTCCAACTCCAACACCATCATCATTCATAGGAAGTCAATACCTACATGTAATATGCTCATTGATATAGTTTACATACATTATACTAGGTACCACTTCTAAACAATGTCATACACTTGATTAGATTATGAATTTTTGAAATAAGGTACACACTAAAAAATTATCTACAACTAATCTCTAAATAATAATCTTGGTTACCTTGGTAATATTCTTAATGTTGGCTATAAGGTTATAATTCCATAATATATGTTTTCCTAAATAATGGTTCCAAATTTTTAACAAACTTCATATTATACCAACTATAACTACCTTGACCCCATAGTCTAGAGCCGATGACTAACTGTATTACATTAGTACTAATTATAATAAATCACTTCCCAATGGACAGAATAGTTTAGTAGTTTTGCAAAAATATATACTAACATAATTATTACATTATAACATGAAATGAATTAAAATATAGTAACTCTATTTGAAACAACCATATTCTCCAATATTATCCATGAATTTCAATCATAACATATATATTTGAATCCAAATGTAAAATCAATCATATGGTAGTGGTGATCACAGATTCTCAGTATGGTTAAGCATATAGATGAAGTTTCCATAAATTAACATAAAAAATAATGGAAGGTGAATTCCATTAAAATGTAATCTTGAGCATAATATCACATGAATAATAGTTGATCAAATAATGACATATAAATAATCACAAGGGAATTAAACTTAACCATGGATATTCTACTAGTCGAATAATCACGTGGATTATTAATAACAAATCTCATAATTAGGGAATTAATTATATGGGACATCATAAACATATTTTCAAGGCTTTGTCCAAGACACCATACATAATCCGGTAAGACATCAACAAATACCCAAACTTGTTTTTCTCCTGAGACCTACCAATGCATCAAGAGGCTATAATTGGCCCCACCCATTACTTATTATATCCAATTAATTACTTATATTAAAGGGGTCAATCATAGTTAATATGTACATTCATAATGAAACTAGTATTTGAAATGTTAATAACATTTCCCAAACAATAAACATAATCATAAACAATCTCACGTAATTTGATGAATGATATCAAATTATTACATCAACAATCAAACTAATCATATAAAATCAACAAAAAATGATAGATGGAATCATAATATATCAAACTAAATTATGAAAAATATTCAACAAAGGGTGTTGACATAGATGAAAATTGTTTAATAAAATTATTGAGAAATTCAAGCGAGAAATACCACTTTACTTTGAAATCATTTATTTAATAAGTTGTGAAATTATAAAAAAAATGTTATTTGAAAATAACTGTCTAAAATTGTGAAGGATTACTCAATAGATTAAGGCATCAATAAATTAGGAAAATCCACTCATTCCATATATTTTTAAAAAACATTCCTTTAAAATTTTGGAAAATAAACATTTAAAAGAGTATTTTTAAAAGAAAGTGTGATTGATAACCAAATGAATTTATCTTGTGTATCAACTATAAATAAAAAATAAAAGGTTTAAATAAAACATAACTAAATAGAAATTAATTTCCCACATAATCATAGAATTACATAATCAATGGAGTAGAAGTCTAACCCAAAGAATGAAAATTGGGTTAGGAATTCCCTTACCAGTATGTAATTAGTCAAAGCATATTACCCATAAAATTAATTATAATAAAATGGAACATTTAATTACAAGAGGATTTTGAGATTAATGACATTATATACTAAAGGTAGGTATGTATAACATAAAAAATAAATAAGGGATGAATAAGAAATATTTCTCATAGAAGTAAAAGTGAGACTATAAACCCTAACCTTATGTCTAAAAGCGTTCTCCACTTATATATAGTGTCATGGATAATAAAATTCGATTAATTATTTACTTAATTAAAAACTTATTCCAACATATATTTTTATTTATTATAAATATTTGTTTCATTTATTTCATTTTTTATGAGTTTTAATGTTTAATATCATTGTTCTCGGAGCGTTCATTTCATGGATTTATAGTTGGCTCCCTTGATTATAAATATGGGAGTTCTTGTCAAATGGAAATAAATTATTTAGAAGATAAATAATTTATTATTAATGAACATACATAATTTTATATGGTATCAAATATAATTTGGTTATATTTTATGGGGATGATTCATTAGATAAAATGTTGATGAAAATGTCTTAATTTATTTTGGAAGTTTTTATGACCATCACGAACATGTATAATATTATTTAATATTATGTTTATATATTAGTTATAGAACATGATATAATATATTATAAGTCTATTAAAATTATATTTATCAATAATAATGGTTTTATGACCAGCCATGAAGGCGGTAATGGAAAATGAAAACTCATCATCCATAAAGGCGGTGAATCGACACATCACATACGATGTTTTCATTTTTAAAATAAAAAGGATAAGAGAAGGGATTTAATGATTTATAATATATTATAATAATAAAATTACAATATATATATATATATATATATTCTGTTGGAATTAGGATTTGAATTTGGATATAGGAGGTGAGGATAGGATAAGAAATGAAAAGAAATTAAAAGAGAAAGAAGGATGATTTTACCTCTTAAATATCATCTTCTTGAGGAACTCATTAAGATTATTGGATTAGGTATTTAGGAAATACTAGAAGGTATTAGAAGTTTTTAATATTATTGGGAAGTTAATTGGGCTGAATTTAGAAAAGATTCATGGCTAAGAAGGTTTGAGGAGAATGTGTGGTATTTATAGGGAAGTAGAGGGGTGTTTTTTATTATTTTATTCATTTATTTATTATGTTGGCTCAAGACTATCAATAGTGTTGATTATTGTGACTAAGTAATGTAAAAAGTGCTTTTCAGTTCTAACTAAAGGGTGATTTCTTCTATAATGACTTCAAAATCCATTTATTTAACTTATAATGTTAAATATCGTAAATTACAGTATTTCACTACTAAAAATAATTAAACTTTTTTAAAAGAATACAAAAAATTAACCCCAACAGTTTTTCAATATATTGATTTCAAAAATGGAATCCATTATATGAAAAGAAATTCCTAAATATTATTATTTTAATTTTTAATTAAAATCATCAATTATTCGAGAAATATATATTTAAATATTATAACCAATTTTACGACACTTTGAAAAAATAATTATGGTCTCATAAAATTATCATATAATTATAATAAAAAAATAATAATGTATGAATCTATCTTATTAAAATTAATTTTCTTTTAAATCATTATATTAATTATAAAATAGGAAATAAAAATTTACATTTTTCAATAATACCAACACATAATTTTCCATTTTTAAAATATTTATTTACTTAATGCAGGATATAAATATATCATATTTAAATTTATGATATACTTAAATTTTATTTATACTTTCTTAGGTGAGGTTGTTCTTCTAATGGTCCAGCTACTATTCTTAATGGTTACAATACTATTCCAATAGTCATGTTAATATTTAATAGTATATCAGAGTTTGTTTAAACTCAGTGTGCAATGTAAGGTATCAAATAAATTGAATTTATTTAAAAAGATACATATGATAAAATATTGGGGTGTTATAATATGTATATATTTTAAATTATTTAAAATTAATATATATATATTTATATATAAATTCAAATATGAACTATTTAAATATATATATCTATTCATTTAAATATTTATATAATTTTATAAATAAAATAATGATATTTTATATTTATTTTAATTTTAATTTTTTAATTAATTTATATAAATACACTATTAAAAATTTATATTGATAAATATAAATTTCATAATTTTTAATATATCAAATTATTAAAATTATATAGATAAAAATTCTTTATTATAATATTGTTATATAAATCATATATATATATATTATATTTACAAACACATATATTTATAGTTATTTTTATATAAATCATATTTAAATATATTTAAATATGTATACATAAATTAAATTATTCATTATGTCCTTTATTAACACTTTTTTCATGTTATTAAAGTCAGAAATTTGATAAATGATATGAAAAGTGCTGATAATGGGGTACGTTTTTAGTGATAGAAAAATAGACGAAGAAGGTACTATTTTATCAGCACAGATAAAGGTCACCATTATGAGTGCTTTTAGAAATCTCTGATAAAATTTCCCCCTTTATAAACACTTTTTGTTTAGCGCTAATAAATGTAAACACTGAATATTGTACAATTTTTAGTAATGCAATCACTGAGTGTTCACTAGATTCCATGAAAACATTGGAAAATATGAAAGTTTGAATTCTACTCAGTATCCACTTCAACCCCTCCACCATCAACAACATAAATAGAACAAGATCCATCATTACTAGCTTATCAGATAAGAGAAAATGTGGCTTCTTTCCAAACCTTTACACAACACTGATGGATATTTCCCATACACGTCTCGATCTCCAGCATGATTTCATCCACTATCAATGATATCCTTGTTTTTTGGTCTCTTCTCACATGAAGTATCTATCAATTGAAATAACTCCTAACTCAAACAACCACTCAACATCACACATTACTATCAAATCTATAATATTCAACATTTCCCTTTATCAATGATTAAACAAAATCATTGATAAAGGGGGTACTTTTATTAGTTCTAAATAAAATTGATAACAAAGGTAACCTTTATAATTTTAAAAAAATTAATGAGAAAAGGGAACCATTTTTCAGTGTTTTTTACTGTTGATAAAATTACCCCATTATGAATTCTAAAAACCTTGTTTTTTGCACAGAACAAAGTTAACCGCCATATTTTTTTGTATATTATAAAAAATACTATTTTTATATATAAAAATATTTATATTGATATATATATAATATATTTGTATAAATATGATTTATATAAAAGAAATATGTACTTACAATTGATATATTAAATACTTAGTGAAAAATAGATTAAAACATAATGTAAAATTAATATTAATAAAAAATTTACAAATTAGTATCGAGTAATGGATTTTTAATAAAAAATTGGTGATATGAAAAATTAATAAATTATTTAATATTTTATGATAAGTTGAAAAAAAGTCTTGATCACAGAATTACCATAACATTGGAACTGAGTATCCATTTTGGATCCATGAGATATCAAATCAAATATTACATGAGATCAATACTGTGGAGATTGGGGGGGGGGTTCAAGGTCAAAAAAGGTTCAAATGTCCATTAAAATTGAGTTTCTTGTTAGGATACCCTAATTGTTTTTGAATATTTGATGGAAGTACAACTTAGTTTTAGGTTAATTCTTATATGTCCAGGTTTTTGATCGCAGCACTACACATATTTTGACCCACTTTGTGGGGGTTTTGTTGGATGGTGTCACTGACAGACCATGTTCATTAGAGGATTCAATACATGGTACAAACATACCCCCACTCTATGGTGGGGGTGTTCATGGTAGGTCAAGTTATTGGAGCGAAATTATGTGGTCTCCAATATAGTGAGCATGGATTGGGGCAACAGTTGTCGAAATAGGAAATTGATCATGATTGTTGTCTCTGATATAGGTGAGCACGAATAGGGTAGGCACAATGATTAATTGGGGGAATGATGACTGCAATTTCATGTTGTGATAGCGATTGGTTGGGATGCTTAGGTGGTTAGTTTGGAGGACGTGTATGGCTTATGACTTTGATGAACATGCAAGGAATAAAAATAATCGGTATACATTATGGTTGGGAGGGATAGTGGTGTCAATAGTTGTCATTGGTAGCGAACCTGGGCTACATTCCCATGTTCGACCTTGATTGGTTGCCTTGTAGCTGTTGTCCACTATATATACCATTAGGGTGTAGGTGTGTGTGTGTGTATGGACAACTCAGGTGTAACGGTGGGGGATAGCCCAAGGAAAGATGATGGATAAAATAGAGGTCTCTCACTGTATACAACATATTGGTGTTTCACATCACGTTTATATAGGTCTTGAGGCCATAGTGAATGGGACTTTAGGCCATAGTTTTTACAGGTCTTCAGGCCTTTATATAATAGGGTCTACAAGTCTTTAAAATAAATAAAGTGGCTTGATGGGTGGGTAACCCCTTGGGGGGGGGGGTTATGACCAGCTGGTTTCAGCCTATGGGTCTAAGGCATGTGTGTGTTTTAATATTATTGTATACACAAATATATAATATTTCTTATTAAATAAATACATATATGTACATATTGGTATATATTTACATACAAAAATTTATCTTTATAAATAAATCATTTAACATATTTGCATGTAAAATATATTTTAAAACATAGAAACCATATAGAATCAATTATTATCTATTTTATTTAAAAAATATCTAACCATTTGAATTACCATATTAAAAATGTATGGAAATCTATACATTCATAAACAAATGTATATATAATGATTATATGTAAATATATATGTGTCTGCTTTTAATAAATGAATATATATTTATGTATATATTTTAGTAATATATGTAAATAAATTTTGACATATATATATAGATATTAAAATGAGTATATATTACAAAATATTTATACATATACATTAAATATGTCAATATATGACATGTAAAAACCTCTAGGCTAGTGGTATCATGTACTTGTAGTATATCTATATATATATATGTATCTTTACACATAAAGAAAACATATATTAAGAAATATATACAATATATATATAGACTCACACACACCTATACAAATTTATAAAAGTAGAGATATAGTCTCTCTCTCTTACAAAAACATACAAACACACACGCACACAAATGTATTTACAATCAATAAGCAGTTTATAAATACATTATAAATAATTTATTCAAAAATATACAATTATATGAAAATATGTAAATTTATAATTAAATAAATAAATAAATATATATATATATAATATGTAAATATGTAAATATATAAACATATTTTATAAATTTATTTAAAATTAATTATATAATTATATATGTAATTGGGGCTGTAGTTAAGTGGTAAACCCTGTAATCTTGTATCAAGAGACCTACACTCAAAACTGTGAATGGGGTATTTTTGAGTAACTATAGTAGGAAATGTAGTATCACTATCATAGTTGAAATATTCCCCCAGAATAGGATTTTAAACCATAGAATTGGGCATATGGGACTTAGGGCCTTTAGGTCAATACTGTTGGGTAGAAGGTGGAGTGATAGAGATTCAGTGAACGACTTGGCACAACCTGAAGGAAGTGCGAGCATGCACTATTGGGTGGGGGACCTTAACAAAAAGGATAACTATGATGATTCTTATCATTCATTCGTATACCTCCATGGATCACCAATGTGGGATGGAGGGGTACCCTGCCACATGACTATCTTCATTTGGGACCAATCTGAGGATGTAGAGCGACATGAAGGTGATGTAAGTGAAGGGAACACATGCATCACTGTGTGGGTGGATCGAAAGAGATATTTATTTGTGGACACATTTCATTTATCCATCCTCCTACACTCTAGAAGGAGGGATTCCCTACCATGATGTGTCATCATGATATATGGTCCCTAGAAAAGGGGGAAGCAACTTTCATACAGAGATCAAGGTGCAATGATTACTGATAAGGGGGGTGTTGTATGACTAATGACATGAAATGATTCAAACTGATTATTCATGGACATTATGTCCATGTATAGGCATTTAGGCCACTTGGGACTTATGGATATTTTGTAACAATCCTATAAGCCACTAGACCCTTAAGTCCATGTAAGGGTTACATCTCAACACAATTTATAAAATGAATTTCTTTCCTTATAAAAAGTGTATTTAGCCAAAAATTGTTTAGAAAATAGTATATAATTATACTAAATTATATGAATAAATATAATAATAAATAAATGTATATATATAAATAAATTATAAAATCTGGGTGAAAAAAAGATGCATTAGTGGTAAGGGTGTTCATCCAGTATGAAGGAGGACACAGGTTCGAATCTACATGGGTGTGAGACTATGCTAGGTTTTGGAAATTTTGAAGTTCTGATGGGGGGGGGACTGATAAATCAGTGGGGGTTGTGTGGATGGGGGTTCAATAAATAGAAAATGTAATAATTTTTTTTCAGTTTTACCAGTGCTAGAAATTATCATGAAAAATAGTTTTTATCATAAAGGGGTGCAAGTTTTAAAAAATATTTTGAGTTTTATAAGATCTAAAAAATCACTAACAAAATCCACCTTTATTAGTTCTAAAAAACTCATTGATAAATGGAATCCTTTAATAGTGTTTATTTAGCACTTATAAACTTGGATTTTATTAGTGTTTTTACCACTAATAAATGCAAGCATCGTTTAAGGGATCTTGCATCATCAATTTTTTTTATAATTGGTAATGTTTTACACTAGGGATGATAAAATGAAATTTTATAATAGTGAAAATAATACCTGTCAGGTGGCCCAATCTGTCATAGTCTAATGAAGACAGTCTTGACTGTTTAAAAGACCCTACTTTGTCAGCTCTATACCCCTTGAAAAACCTGACAGAGCAACCAACATCCATGTCCATTCAAGAAAACCATTTTTATCCATGAAATAAGGAGTTTTCCCTTGGAATAATATTTATAAAAGTATCCACTAACTAAACCATACTGATGACCATTCTCTACTAGAGTGGTATTCATTCAAAATTCCCATTACAATACATAATATATGAATTAACAGAAAATTACAACCCACCTTGAGAAAATGGATGATGTGCTATCCACCATTAGGAAAACCTTATGAGTCACATTCGTATGATCATCTAGTCATACAGGATGAGTAATCCTTCATTACCACCACAACCTATCTCCCTAGAGTGTGAGGATACCACCACCGACTAAAGGTGATCATTACATCCCTCTCCAATAATGAATCCATTTATCAAATATAATTTCTCATAAACTTCCACAAATACCTAGAAACATATTCCTCCTCTAATAATCACCAACAACCATTCCAGATACTCCATGATATCCACATAAGAAAACCAATTCTTTTTGATGTGGATACCACTTTACTTCTTCTATACCATGAATGATCCTCTGAATGCAATTCCTTCTCCACCAAATTTGAACTCACTTCACCCGAATGAGTGAGTGAATGATTTTCACCACCAGTAGAAGGTATCTAATGTTTATTTAGATTTTTTGTTCCATAAAAATCTCAATTGTCAAAAATATAATGCAATATGAATAGATCACACATATATCAACAAGTTCAAGGATCTGTGGGGAAAGGACACATGTCATACATAAATTTACACTTGTTTCTTCCCAAATATGGGAATCTTTTTCATGTGATTATAACTAGAAAAAATTTGATGTTCAAAGAAAACATAACCATAGCATGATAACTCCTTCACTTGGAGTCTCCATCAAAGTGAATGCGCTCCAACAATTCCACTTTGAAACACATCCTCCACCAATGTATGACAATTATATATAGAAAGTGAAATATAAGAACTAAAATATAGCTAGTAAAAGTGTCAATGAGATTGAAACATGAGTCATAAACTCGATCCAATCCCCCTATTGTCCAAGGATCAAACTCACCTCAATCATTGGAATATACATTGAATATCCAAACATAGATATTTCTAACCCACTCGGTTGGAACTACCATTCTGTTCAAAAAATCCAGTTCCAAGTATGAAGGGGAGAAAAGTAGTATTTGGTCACATCACAAGTATTTCAATCAACTAAAACTCAAAAATAAACACCTAAAAACTGAAAATTGATGATAAAAAGGACAAAATACGACCATGATCTTAGAACGACCCTCCCAATATGCTCAATCTGGATAATAGTAGGTAGCATCCTTTATTTAAAGGATATATCAAATGGGAATGGATCATATTTAGATGAGGTGAGAAAATATGGGTGTGAAGGATAATAATTGAATAAAATATGATGAACATACCAACTATTTTTATACCCCAAAATTGATGCACTAGAGTCAATGGTCGATGATCAGGTTATCAGAGTCCTAGGGAAATGATACATAAGCCACAACAACAATTTTAGTATTCCATGTCTAAAAGTAAAAATAAGAACCCCATTAATATCATTTACCTAAGAACCTAAACCACTTCTCACATGACTAATACCTCCAAATACTGACCCTAGGATACAAATATTCTAATACCACTCTAACATGACCCAACACTCCAGGGCTCTGTGCGACTAGTGGTAAGAAGAGAGTCCTACATCGGCCAACGTCCAATAGGTTATGGGATTTTGAATAACACTGAGTAGGTATATCACACCATATGGAAGGCCTTAGCCTATATCACCATATGATAAATACATACCACCAATGCAATCAGATACCATCAATGATATTAGGATAAAAATAAATAATCATTTAATCTAAAAAGTATACACAATTTATACAATTGATAAGGTCCACATAGACAACTAGTATGTAAGACATAAAGAAGAAAGGGGGAAAACTACGTGCCTAATATCCAAAAAAGGAAACTGGTGTGAGAAGTTGAGATGAATAGGTAAATGTTTCATGTTAGATCCAAGAAAATGTTATCCACTAGCATCATATCTTCATGCCTCCATTATTTGCATAAACTTCACCCCAAGGTTTCTTGATGTTATATCCGAACAAGCCACACCGGCTTTAGAACCAAAAAATTATCTCTGATCTGTGCACCATATGAAAACACACAAATAGTGTGGGATGAAGACCCATGAAGGGGTGTTCAAAAATATTCATAGTAGTATTTATTGAAACATTAAATGAAAAACAAAGAGTATATTATATAAACTTCTAATATAGTAGGTGACCAAAAGGAATTCGATGGGGGAAAATAGAACTCCATGTTAGCTCAAAATCATAGAAATAAAGATTAACTAGTCAAAGACATGATAAAAAATCTTGATGTAAAACCCCGACCTTTTTTGGGGATGACTATAGATCAAATTCATGTTTTACCTTTTTATTTTTTTGTACATTTTTTTGTTGATTTTTACCTTGGGACAAATTTGGGTTAAAATTGATAAAATTTGAAGGGATAAAGGAAGTGCATTGATGGCGCATCGTTAGCCCTAACTGTGCACCCCCTCCCAGAAAATTGTGCAACCCTAGACATAGGGGAATTACATGGTTAGTGCACAGTTTGTAAAACCATGTTCCCTATCAAGAGAATCCATGCACCCATATAATTCAGGTGCATGATTTTGGAACAAATTTTGGGGAAACTGTATGAACCTACCCAGAAAACCACGCATAATAATTTAATTCTCAAGAAAATTAAATTTTATATCACACAAACCCCTAAAATTCAACCTATTCTACCCTAACGCGGACCAAATCATCTCCTCACGATTTTAGAGATTCCTAAATAGATCCCAAGCCTTATCGACCTCCGTTCTTCAGGATTCAAAGCCCAAATAGAATATTTACTCCACTCACACTAAGGGGATCTCATCCTTCACGGTTGTCATTTCATCTTCCTTTCTTATCCCATTTATTTATGGATTGTTAATTCTATTTTGAATAGATATAGATCTAGGATTTTGGATCTAGATCTAGATTTAAAGGATCTTGATTTGTTCAATCTTGATTTTGGTGTTTAGATATGGATCTCATTCAACATCGTTGTGCTGATCAATTTTGGGGATTTCCATTGGAAAGTGTTTTTCATCAAACTTTAGGTGGTTTGTCTATGATTCAAATTCATAAGTCTTTATTTAAATTACATGTATGTAATTTCAGAATTGATTTTATATGTTTAGAAATTGTTATCTATATTTAATGAATTAATTTATTGAATAAGTTGATTGTGGAGATGTGAAATTGGGGTTTATGGGAATTATAGATTGAGATAATTAAATATGAGATATTTCATTGGTTGATTAGAGATAATTAATTGATGAATTAATTATGAAGTATTGAGATTGAGATTGAGATAATTAATTCTGGAATTAATTATGGGATTTTGAGGTTCCGGATATTGATTAATTAATCAATGTATTAATTAATGGTATTGATGTTCTTAATTAATTAGGTAATTAATTAAGGTTATATATGTGATAAACTAATTATTTAATTAGTAATGAAATCCGTTAGGCCAATTAAATTTTTAATTTACAAATATAATTGTAGTTATTAATTAATTATTTAATTAATTGAAGTATTTAATTTGATTAATTATTAGTTGAATTAATTCATATTATTGATGTGAATAATTAATTTTTGAATTAATTAATGTTATTGTTATGGTTAGTTATTTTTTTAATTAACCAATGCAATTGTTGTGTAACTAATTGTTGAATTTATAATGAAACTAATGTGATTTATTAATTGTTTAATTAATTAATGTTATTGATAATATTTTTTTATAGTTGAATTAATTAATGGAATTTTAGATTTTGACTAATTGTTGAGTTATTAGTGAAAATGGTGTAGTTAGTTAATTTCAGAATTTACTAATATAATCTAAGTGATAAATTAATCATTGAATTAGTATTTTATGTCATTAATTAATTATAGAATTAATTAACATTATTGATTTAATTAATTAATTTTTGAATTAATTAATGTTATTGATATGGTTATTTAATTTTTGAATTAAATAAGGTAATTATTATGTTTAACTAATTGTTGAATTATTAATGAAATTTATATGATTAATTAATTGTTGAATTAATTAATTTTATTGATATGATTAGTTAATTATTGAATTATCTAACAGAATTGTTTTGTTTAAATAAATTTTGAATTAGGAATGAAATTGACGTGGATAATTAATTTTTGAATTAATTATATGTTGATGAATGGTGACATGGACATTTGATTGTGAAGTTATGAATGGTAACATGGTCCTTGAATTGAGAAATAAATAATATGAACATGGTCATTTTAATGTGAAAAAAAATTATGGGAACACAATCATTCTAATGTGTGAAGTATAAATGGGAACATGGACAGTCAAGAATTAATAAATTCATGGTGGCATAGCCATCCGTATATGAATTGAATCGATGAATGGTAATAATGTAATTCTGAGACATTATATGCTTTGGGTATAGTTTAGACTCCAGCATAAGATGAAGTAGGTATTGAGATATGGGTGGCTATGGGAACATGGGGGTTTATGTAGTTAAATAAAGATCAATTGATGATGTGATAACTTTTTTACTTATGAATTTTAAATATTTTATTATATAATTGAAAACCCTTTTATTGAATAGATATTGTTTTAAACATTAATAATGGTGGCTTAATGAGTTTTAATCAACCTACTAAACCTTCATGACCAGTACCTAAATAGATTTGATTTGTGTAGGATAAGATAAGGGAAAAGGCCTTGTGTTATGTGTCTGAGATGAGATAGATCATGGATGAGGGAGAAATATGTGGTTTTGGGCCCATTTGGTAGTAATCAGGGTCTCTACTTTTGATTTTTCATTTTTTCTCTTCGCATGCACATTATCATGACACATTATTGTTTATTTTGATATTTTATCTTCATTTTTGGTGATCATGTGATATTGTCATCTTTCCGGTTACAATTATATATATAGTTATTGTTTATTTATTTTCTAATGGTGTTTTACTCTCACAAAGAGGGTATAGTCTCCCCAAAACTAATATTATACCCCCACTTCTAGTCAATAGCCTCTGGCATAATGGGATACATTCTTGAGTTCATGTGACTAACCAGTTTTGGGCACTGGTGTGTAGCACCTAGTCTGAGATGATACAAAGTGGAATAAATGGGTTTTTCTTTTATTTTTTTTTATATTACTATTTTGGAATGGTAGATTGAACACAATGATGTTATTTGCCTTGGTTATGAGATATCGTATGGGGTAGCTAACCCATGTATGGGGAAGAACCCAATTACCTAGAGTGGGATTTTTATTATTATAATTTGTTGTTACATTTGAATATTATTTCACCTTGGGTGTTGTATTTATTGTGTGATGTGATTATTGATGTTGATATTTTAAAATATCAGACTTGTGGTGCAATATGGAATGAGATTTGACTTTGTGTGCATCATTCTAGTCACATAGAGTTATTGTGACATGCATCATTTTAGGCACACATGAGAAAATGGGTTATCGGTAATTTGATTAACATGAAATATTTTTACATGCTTGTGAAATTGAATTTATAACGTACTAATTTGAAATTGAAATTTTAAAAAAATTATTCAAGATGAAAATAAATGAGTGTATAAATTATAAACTTGAATAATGAGAATTTGTTTACCCATGTTAACTAAAACCTTGGTGTAATATGGTTATGGGTAGTGATCACACCTTAATTTTGACTGTGTGGTGAGGGATGTGGAATATTTTATATATGGATTGGTGTGTTTCCCTCTTATATAAACGTGTTGATTTTGTGAGATGTTTCATAAGGTGTGTGTTTGGATTTGTATAGATTATGCCTCCACAATGGTTCTTGTTGAGAGGATGACATAAGGATATGGCTGGAGATAATCTACCAGCAGTGGAACATGAGGTACCGATAGTGATGTTTGAGTAAGTATGGCTGTAGTTCTGATAGAACATCACTCACTTCATGTAGCTTATCGAAATACACCCAAGGGGGGTTATGAGGACTATGTTTGACTTCATGAGGGAGTTTCAGTTGCATCACCCACCAAATTTTACTAGAGAGGGTGGATCTGAGAGAGATGAGTTTTGAATCTAGTGTATCTTGATGATACGTGATCATTTAGTGACTCTTGTTGAGAGGAGGGTCAATTTGGTACCTTATATGATATGAGGATCAGTGATGTGCTGGGGGTACATTCAGGAATGGGCTGGGCAGGCTCATGGTATTTTATGGAAGGAATTTTTGGAGAGGTTATTGGAGCACTTATATCCTGATACACTGAGGCCAGAGAGAGATTTTGAGTTCACAATGTTTACTTAAGGAAGTATTTCCATGATGGACTATACTGGATTCTTTACATATTTTTAACACTTTTATCCAAAATTGGTAGGGGATGAGATAGTTACGATGAGGAATTTCTGGGATTGGATTAAAATGTGTGATTAAGTCTTAGGTTAACCTTTTTAGGAAAAATAAGTTTGTTGAGGTGGTTGATCAGGCTCTCATAACTGAGCATAACATGAAGGAGTCTTCTAGTATAAGATAGATAGTTGCAGCTGGACGATCAAGAAGTATGACTTCTGAGAGTAGGATGTGTCGCTATGATAGCATTAGTCGGGGTAGTGGGAAGCAGGTTGTACAGACATAGGGATCAATTTCTATGGATCATACTTGAGTGATCTTTCGTGACTATGGTAGTTTAGGATACTTATAGAGATAGTTCCACCAACCACTTGTTGAGTGCCTATCTGGTGGCAATATGGGACATCTATAGAAGTTCTGCAGGACCCAGAAACTGACAAGTAGTGATATAGGATCTAGAAAGAACTAGGGTTTGGGAATGGGATTCTATGAACCACATTAGTATAGAATATGGATTTATACTAGATGAGGAAATATATGCATTGGAATATGTTCTTATATAAAATATCACCCGTATCATCAGAGTGGTGTAGCTTGGGGGATTGAAATGGTTTCATAGGGAAGATGGGATGTACAGTTACATGTAGTTTAGCCTACCCTTGTGGAGAGTGTGGTTGGACCATAGATAGTGAGAGGTATTATTCATGTCGATTATATGATAACTAGTGATTAATTTGATATTTATTACTCTGATTCATGTACTTCCACAGAACATATGAAGGGTTTGAGCCTGGCAGTGGAGTTCATGACCAGCATGTTAACTATAGACACACCTCTGGAAGTACGGTCGATAGACATTTTCTTATGAAAGGGATGTTCTCTTGAGGTTGGGGAGAATTTTTTTCTGTGGGATCATTACATACATAAAATGTTAATCTTTGAACTAATTATGGGTATGTACTGGTTTGTATCATACTGACCCCATGTATATTTTTATTGGAGGCAAGTGGCTTTTACATCTTCTAAGGGAGACCATTGAATTCAGTATGGATAGTGGGATATCTAGGAAGGCCTAGCAGGGATAATTACTCAGATACTAAGAGAGATCACAACCTATGTTTCTAGTCTATTTATGGATGATGGAGGAGTTGAAAAAGAGGTCCTTACACCCATAGTGGATCAGTTTCAGGATGTATTTTCTAAAGACTTCTCAGGGTAGTCACTTGATAAAGATGTGAAATTTTCCATTGAGCTCAAGAAGGGGGATAAGCTAGTTTTCATTCCACCATACCAAATGGAACTGAATGTGCTTCATGAGATCAAGAATCAGTTGGAGGGTTGTAGGTTAAGGGATTTATCTGATCGAGTACATCGCCATAGCATTCACCAATATTTTTTGCTAAGAAGGCTGATGGGACTCTAATCTTATGTGTTCATTACTGGAATTTGAACTAGATTATTGTGAAGAACTAGTATACTCTTCCATATAATGATGATTTTTTGACAAGTTGAAGGGAGATCACACCTTTTCCATGATAGAATTGATATCAGGGTATCATTAGTTGAGTCTTCGGGCTTCTGATATAACTCAAACTACGTTAGAATAAGGTATGTCTTATATGAGTTTGACATAATGTCATTCGGGTTGATGAACTCACCAGTAGTATTTATGGTCTTGGTGGACATAGTTTTACATATATACGTAGATCAGTTTGGGGTGGTGTTTGTGGATGAAATCTTAGTGTACTCCAAGACTCATGATGATCATTCCCAACATCATGAAATCTTCCTATGTATACTGAGAGAGAATAATATATACACCAGGATACCAAAGTGTTAGTTTTGTATTGATAAAATACACTTTGTGGGACACATTATCTTAGAGGAAGTTGAATTTGTAGACCCAAATAAATTCCAGGTAGTGGATTCATGGGACCAGGCCAAGAATTTATTTGATATCCATAGATTTATGAGGTTGGTTAGATATTATTGGAGATTCATTCATGATTTATCCCATTTGGAAGCACCACATTTGGCTAGACCAAAAATGGAATAATGTTTTATTGGTTAGAACCATGTGATAATGCCTTCCAAGAGTTAATGAAGAACATACCATTAGCATAATTCTAGATCCCACCTGAGCTAGGTGAGGAGTATATAGTGTACTACGACCCCTCTGGGATAGGGTTTAGAGTAGTGTTGATGTTGGGAGATAGAACTATGGTGTATTGGTATCGACATTTGAGACCACGTGAATGGAAACACACTCTAAAAAACCCTGAGTTGGCAGTAGTAGTTTATGCATTAAAGTGTTAGTGGAATTATCTATTGGGTGAATAGTTTAATGTGAATATAAACTACAAGAGCTATATGTATGTCTTTTCATAGTGATATTTGAATCTTCTTCAGTGAAGATGTGTGGAATATCATTATTCTTTAGATTTTGAGCTTGTATATATGAATGGAAATAGGAACAATGTTTCTAATGTTTTTATAATGAAAACTTAGACATAGGTGATTCAGAAGACTAGTGATCAGTGGAAAATAATGGATTTACTAGATGAGATTCACATTGATGTTCATGAGAGTCAGAAACAGATGAACCTAATATCAGTTTTAGAGGATTATACCCTTTTGATATAGATCTAAGATAAGAAGTACGAGGATCTATAATGTTTTACCTTTAGGGAAAGCCTTGATGGTGGGGAGTCACCTTTAAATTAAAGTATCGACGAGGATAAGATCATCTATGGTAGGAATAAAGTTGTTACACCTATGAGAACACGAGAAGAGATGATACATGAGTTTCATGACATGAAGTCAGTCAGACATCATGGTGTGCACAAAATTTTATGTGACCTATGATGATAGTTTTGGTGGACAGGCATAAAAAAGATATTGTAAGGCCCATGACATGATGTTGCACCTGTTAGTAGGTTAAGGCTGAGCATCAATGACCTGATGGTTTTCTATAGTCGTTACTGATTACAGAATGGAAGTGGGATGATGTGACCACATATTTTTTGTGGGTCTCCTGAGGAAACCATAGAAGAATAATTCTATTTCGGTGGTATTAGATAATTTGACAAAGGTAGAACATTTATTTACTATACAAGAAACCTGCTCAGTGGAGCAGTTGGGAGAATTGTATACACACGAGATAGTCCATTTGCACAGGGTTCCACAAACTATTGTTTCAGATCGTGATTTTAATTTTATTTCATGTTTCTAGTAGGTATTTTATAAATTAATTGGTGTGTAGGTATTTTTGAGTATATATTTTCACCCATAGTCAGATGGGAAGTTAGAGTGTACTATAAAAGTTTTTGAGGATAAGCTGAAAGAATTTTTATGGACATCAGATGATCATTGGAGAAGCAGCTAGCACTAGTGGATTTATCCTCTAACAACAGTTATCAGAAAACTATACATATAACACTTTACAATTCTCTTTATGATAATCTATATAGATAAAATCTATGATGGAGGGAGGCAGGTGAGTCAGAGTTTTTTGGATTGAGTCTCATGTAGGAGACATCAGACACAGTTCAGTTGATTAAAAAAAGTATGGCTATGTATCAAATTGGATATGTGTATTATATAGAAATACTTCAATGAACCCTAGAGTTTACTGAGGGTGATCATGTATTACTTTGGGTGTCACCTAGATTGGGTCACAATAGAATATAGGGACATGGAAATTTGGCACCACAGTTTGTTGGACCATTTGAGGTTATGGAGAAAATCAAATTGGAGGCATACTGATTGGCTCTTCCACATAGATATAATGATATGCATGATGTTTTCCATGAATTAGAACTTCAACAGTATCACCCCAAACATTCTCATTTGATCAAGGTGTATGATTTTGAGCTAGGTATAGAAGCATCCTTTGATGAGCATTTGATACGTGTGTCAGATCACAATGAGAATGTATTGAGGGGAAATACCACTCTTATAGTTTATGTACAATGCAAATAAGTCCATGTTCAGCAGGAAAATTAGGATATAGAAGAATATATTTTGTCTCAATGGACCAATATTTTAATATGTAATCTTAGAGATGATTGGGAGTACTGCTCGAGGATGAGCGCTTATAAGATTTGGAGATTGTAAAGCCCCGATATTTTATGAAGATGACTCAGGTTCAATTTCAGATATTTACATTTTCTTTTTTTTATAATTCTATGTTTAAGATTTACCTTGGGGTGAATTTGGGTTAAATTTGATAAAAAATTATGTTGGAAGGGAATTGTATTGTTGGGGCATGTTTATCCCTAATCGTAGTCACCAACCCAGCAAACTACGCAACTCTAGAATGAGGGGAATTACATGGGTGGTGAAATGTTTGTCCAAACATGTGACCTATTAGGAGAAACCATTCACTCCTATAGTGGAGGTTCACAGCTTAGGTTCATGGATTGGGGAAACCATGTTCCCCTTTCCAGAAAACCATGCACAACAATTTAATTCCCCCGAAAATTAGATTTTTAATCACCCAAAACCACGAATCCTACCCTATTCAACCCTAACTTGGAACAAGTCATATCCTAATGATTTTAAAGCCTATTAGATGGATTACAATCCCACATAACCTAAATTATTTGCAATTTAAATCCTAGATAGATGATATACACCCCACCTAGTAAAATGATCTCCTCCAGCTTGGTTTCTCATTCCTCTTCCATTCTTATACCACTGAAGAAGGGTTTTTTTATATTTTGATTAGATATAGATCTAGGATTGTGGATATAGATCTAGATTTTAAGGATATTTTTATTTTTTGATCTTGATTTAGGGTTTTAGATATGAATCTATTTCTACGTTGTTGTGTTTTGGGGATTTTCAATGGTGAGTGTTCTTCATCAAACTTGAGGTAGGGGGTCTATAATTCAAATCCCAAAGTATTTATTTAAATTATGTGTATTTGATTGTATAATTTATTTTAATTGTTTATAAATTGTGATCTAGATTTAATTAATCAATTTTTGGAATTAATTAATTAAGGTGATGTGAAATTGGGGATTTTGGGAATTATAGATTAAGATAATTAATTGTAGAATTAATTATGAGATATTGAGTTGGCTGATTAGAGATAATTAATTGATGAATTATTTACGATATATTGGGGTTTGAGAATTGAGATAATTAATCAATAAATTAATTATGATGTGTTAAGATTGTGATTGAGATAATTAATTGTTGAATTAATGATGGGATTCTGAGTTTGTGAATATTGATTAACTAATCGATGAATTAATTAATGGGATTTCCATTAATAGTTAATTGGGGAATTAATTAAGTGGATTTATGTGATAAATAATTGTTAAATTTGTAATGATTTTTATGTTTAGTTAATTTTTGAATTAAAAAATATATTTGAAGTGATTAATTAATTTTTTAATTATTTAAAGTATGTCATGTGATTAATTAATTGTCAAATTAGTAAATGTTAGTTTTGTGATTAATTAATTATTGAATTAATTAATTTTATTGAAATGATTACTTAATTTTTTAATTAATTAATAGAATTATGGTGTTTAACTAATTATTGAATTAGTAAAGGAATATATGTGGATAATTTATTGTTAAATTAATTATTAGATGATGAATAGTACATGGTCATTCAATTATGATGTTATGAATGGTAACATGGTCATTTAGTTGAGAGATAAAGAATGAAAACTAGGTAATTCTAATCCATGAAATAAAGAATAGGAACATGGTAATTGTAATGTGTGAATTATGAATGAGAAAATGGAAATTCAAACATGAATTAATGAATGGTGGTAAGATTATTCATATATTAATTGAATTAATGAATAGTAACAATGGAATTATAAGACATGATACTCCTTGTGAATAGTTTAGACTCCATCATGGGTTAAAGAAAGTATTGAGATATTGGAGGCGGTGGGAACCTAGGGGTTTATCTAATTAAATAATGATTAATTAATGATGTGATAATTGTTTAATTATTAATTTTTATTATTTTTTATAAAAATGCATACACTATTATTTACTGTATATTGTTTCAGACACCATTAGTGGTGGCTACTGAGTTGTACTCACACCCAACTAGGGATACCTGATTAATACCCAAATAGATTACATTGTTGAAGGAACAAATAATGGAAAATTCTCTATGTTATGAGGATGAGTCAGTATGGAGCATGGACGAGGGAACTAGAAATGGTTTGGGGCCTGTCTGGGAGTCGTCAGTGTCTTTAATTTTGAGTTTTCATTTTTGGAACTTGGAACGTACATTAGCATGACACATTATTATTCATTTTGATATTTTATATTCATTTTTAGTAATCATGTGATATTATAATATTTATGATTATGGTTTCTTTTTATTTATTTTCTGATGGTGTTTTACTATGACAAAGAGGGTATAGTCTTAACATGACTAATGTTAGACCCTCACTGCTAGTTGAAGCCTTAGGCGTATGGGGAGGTGCACTTGTGGTCATGTGATCAACCAGTTTAGGGCACCAATGTGTGGCACTCAGGAAATGATGTTATAGAAGATATTCTAATTACTATAAGTCTTAGAGACACTGATGAGTCTCGGTCTTGAAAAATCAAATTCTCTAAATCCACCTCACATGAGACCCAGAGGTTCTCAGATTTTTGGGAAAGGCATGAAGCCCAAAGTCGATAGACGAATGTATACCAAATATCAAAGGAAACCCCCGGGGTAATGAAGAATCAAAAGAACCATATAATTCTATATTATACAGGCTTCCAATAACCATATCAATACCAAAAACCAAGAAAGGGGGATTTATCAACCAAGAATCATGATTGTTGGATGAGGGAGCATCATATACTCCGATCAACAAATTTCATGCCATGTTATCGATCAAGAATATGTGATCACTTTTTCCATACAACCCATATAACCTCTTTATACCCATAATGGAGGATCTCATGCTGTATAGGGGGATTCCAAATCTAGTTGTGGTTCCCATAAAAACTCTTTGTTCTTTATGAAGGGGGGATACTAACTCCATAGACAGAGGATCCAACACGCTATAGTGGGATACTGACCCTATCTGATCTTTATGTAGATGATCCCATACCCTTTGAAAAAACTCAGCAGATTGTGGGTATATCAACCACGTCCCATGTATGGAAAGAAGAAAGAGTTTTTGGATAAAAATATAATGAGAGGATGGTTTTTATTTACTAATAATGATAGTAAGTCAAGAATGATCTCTACAACACTAGTTCAATTGATCAAGATCTCTTCACCAAACACTGATCTTAAAATGTTGAAAAAAATAAACCATCATATTTTATATAGAAAACACTCTGAATAGACTACTCACATGCCAAAATATGAATCCAGTAAATGCTATATGTACACAACCATAGGTCATTATCTTCTATATGAGGATAAAATGTAAATGTCATCTCACTTCACAAAAGGCCACAGATGGCCAAATGGATAGTGACATTATGATCTATATGAAAAAAACTATATAGAATATCCCTTTATCAAAAATGGTAAATTAAGGAAAAATGTGAATTTCATCATATTAAATATTTGAGAAAATACATGGACAAACCAGGGGTCCATGCCACAAGTCAGATTTACGTACCTAATATTGGTCTCAAACTATTCATCTCAATTTACAGGTTATGATTCTATAGAATTATAATCAATATTATGTTTTGGTGTAAATTCACAATTGAAACAAAGATTAATAAAAACTTTCAATAGATCAAGGAAGGTGGGTAGAAATAAAAAGAAAAAACACCACACACACATGTTAGAATTCATAAATACTCGAATTTAAGCCCTCCCAACCCCACTTAGGGATTCTACCACTGAGCTATTCCTCTAGGAAAAGTTAATTAATAATAATAATAATAATAATAAAATAAAATGTAATATAAAACCTGATTTTGAAATATATATCACATATTCATCTTGAATCACCTGTCTCAATGTTTGGGTTACGATGTAGAAAATGGTTCAGAAATTTGAAATCTAGATATAAATAAAAATTAGAAACAAGATATCAATACTAATAATAATATAAGGTCAATTACATATTCCACTATTGAACAAAACCCATGAAAATAAATGATCCTAAACACGCAGACCTAAGGACTTGAACCTACGATATTCCCCTTACCCCTGAAACCCACCCACCCCACCACCAATGGAGGGATAACCACAACAACAACAGAAATAACAACAATAAAAAGAAAAAGAAAAATAAAAATAAAATTAATTTTCATCATTAATATTATATAAAATAAAATGGAGTAGGGTAGTTGAAATAAAAATATCATCCTCACCCTCACCCCTATCTCATAAACCACGTCCCTTCATGCCTTCTCTCTCTTTAATAATTTTTTCTTCCTTTAATATATTAATTAAAAATTATTATTTTTTCATCTAAAGAAGTAATATATACAATATATACTAAATCTGGGTACCATTTTAACAATGTGAAAACACTACAATCCTCCACGTCCCTCCTCCTCATCATTTCCCTTTCATTCCATCTCCTTTGACATGCTCTCTCTCATGATTTCAATCTAATTATCATGTGATTTTAGTCAGTATTCTCCTCTTCTTGACCTATGGTTCCTGAATAACTATATCATCATCAATCTCCCACTCATAGTTTCCCTCCACTCCTCCAAAGCTTCCTGCAGAGTACCACGAGATTCGTTCTCCGGAAACCATCCTTCACATCGCTCCACTTTCATTCCCTCCCTTCTGACCAGATCCCACAAGTGATTTCTCACAACTTTTCCTGTGGTTCCCTTTCACAATTCCTTTCAGTTTGACCTAGGGTTCTCGTAGAACTACACCAGCATCATGCTCCAACTTCTAGTTTCCCTCCAGTCCTCCAAAGAATCCTACATAGTATCACTAGATTCGTACTCTATAAAACCTCATCTGTATCATTCTCATTTCATTCCCTCCCTTTAAACCCACTCCCTATCATGATTACCCTCAATTTATCATTAGGTTCCCACTCACGAATCCTCTCCACTCATCCTAGGGTTCCCACAAAACACTTCTATATTCTTCAATCTAATATCATTTCATTCCTTCGACCCCTCTCCCAATTGCGATTTATGTTGGCTTTTTCAAAGGTTTCTCCTAAAACATTAATTTTCCATCCTCCACACCCAAAAACCTATTCAACGGTTTCTTCACTTTCAAGATACATTAGCATTTCCAATCATCCTATCTTTCCCTTTAGTAGAATCCTTCTTAGATTTTAATTCCACTTATTTAATCTTATCCCAGCTAGTGACTTTGACTACCCCTACTCTGGATTTGTATCTCAGTGTTGTTGTTTCATTATATGTTACACATTCCACCAAATGAGATGTTATTCATGATATCTACATTTATTCTACATTGCATGATCATAAAAATAGTTGTAAATGAGCTTACATGTGTTCTTTGATTCATATTGATTTATCACCATCTCTAGTTTTTGAATGCAATTGTAATGAATATTCAAGTTAATTTTTTCATCGATGAAATTATTTCATTTCTATTTATTTTTTCATAAATAGAGAAGGTATATTTTATAAAAAATAACATCAACATTTCTAACCATATGGATCAAAATACCAGTGTTTTTTCATAGATTCAAATGTGTGAATATAATTTTATTAATCTCATCATTTTTTATAAGCAAGCACCATATTGTATATTGTTTCTTATTTCTCTGGATGATTTTTATATTAATTCTAATTTAATTTTTTTTCACATCTATTTCTTAATATGGTTTGTGAAATCCAATCCATCAACTATACTAATTTTATTTACTGAAAGTTTTTTTTCAGGACACAAATGTGACACACCACTCCATGGGTGATTTACATAATAAAAATCTTTATTATAGCATGTTGTGTATGCATTGATTGATATGTTGTATGTATTACACCTCTTAAAAGGTGATTTAATATTCATTATCCAAATTAGGTATTATCAACATGGGTATTTTCAATTTCATAGGCTTTATATGCAAATTTTTCAATCTATCTGAAGAATTTTCTATAAATTTAAACTAAATATATAATTATATTTTTTCTTAATTATTTATAGGTTCTTTGTTTTAATTCAAATTTAAAATTCGCACAGATGATCTGATCAATACAACTGAAATTTTTGTAAGAATAATGTTTCATGCCTATTTTCTTCACTCTTTTTTATACATTAAATACCTGAAATATTCTGTTTTGTTTCCTTTGTTTTCAATTTATATTTGTGTGTGATTTATTCATAATTTAAATAATTTTTGAGTTTTTTATGACGTCATATATAATTTTAATGGTTTCTATATGGTTTCTACAACCATGAACTTCCACTTCTCTGCATATGGTTTGTTTCTTACTAAAGTACATGAAATGCAATCCCCCAACTATAATAATTTATTTTTCAGTGCAAGTTTTTTAATTTCCTTTCTATTGAAAACCACTCCATGGGTGAATTAAATAATAAAGAAACACATTGAAGCATTATGTGTAGGTTTTAATTGATTTGATGTATGTTGAAAACCACTATAAGGGTGATTTCCTATTTATTAACCAACTTATTTTTTTGTCAACATGGTTATTTTCAATGTCACAGGCTTCATATATAATTTGTTTTAAAATTTTTTGAAGTAGTTTCTATAAATTTTATCTAACTATTGAATTTTAATTTTTTTTGAAATTATTTATAGTTTATTTGTTTTGATTCAGATTTGAAATTCACCTATATGATCTGAGGCTACCTTTTTAGTAAGACCAATGTGACATGCCAATTTTCTCTACTCTATTTATATACATATAAATACTTGAAAAATTATTATTATTCATTTATTTTATTCTTGGGTTTGTTCGATATTTATTGTCAATTTGAATTTATTGATGGGTTTTTGAAGGCTTCATCTTGGATTTTAATGGTTGTTGTGTGGGTTCCCCAACCCCTAACTTCTACTACTCTACATATGGTCTATTCTTCTTCATACCTTTTATAGTTATTTTATCACTATCCAAAAAACTATAGTATTTCTCTTTTATTATGATTTTTCTTATGTTATTATAATAAATATCTTTTACACATTATAAAAATTAGGGAATCTATTTAAACATTTCATTTTTTAGGTTCATGATTATTTGTTCCACCAGATAAAAAACTATTGCATTTTAGTTAAGCCTAATTGATTTTATTAAACCAGGAGTATATACACAAATAATGTTATATCTCTAGCATATTTTATGGACTCCAGATTTCTGATTTGTATAAAGGTATTTGATTAAATTCATAATGTAATATTGGGTTTCTGTTATAAATTATATTGTCTATTGTATACTCATAATTATGCATTCCATGATTTTTTTAAAGTCCTTGAAAATTTGATACAAAATTATGTAAATGTGAAATCTTTGTCAAGTTATAGAGAATAAAGGATCCATTAAGATTACTAAGGCAACAAAAAAAAATCAGTTTTAAGAGTGGTATTTATATTTACTTGAAATTGTTCCATAATTTTTCATTCATTCACATTATGAATTTATTTTATTTTCAAAAATATAGGTTCGACCACTTCAGAAACTCTTTGATTAAATATAATGGAATATATCATATTCCAATACTTGATGAAATATCACCAAATGACATCGTTTAGGGAGGTACACACATTCTATTATCACCAATATCTTTCAATAGTTCATCCATTTTAAATTTTATAGTACAATTTATTTTCTTTTATCAAGATATTCAAATCACCATAAATTGGTAAAATTGATCTTATCTTCAATTGATAGTGTCTCAATAATTTGATAATTTGTAAACCAAATCTATTGGATCAAATATTTGAAAAAAAGGACATATAAAATGTTACAAAATGGTCTTTCAATTTTTAAGTATAATGTTACTATATTATGACGAACAATTTTATGTATATATAAGACTTGTGTGTACTAATTGAATTTTACTTAATAACTCATGCTAGCTTAAAAAAATGATGCAAATAATCTTACAGATTCAACACTTCGTTCCATATCAAAGTTAGTACAAATCATTATAGTACGTAGTTCATGTGTAAATATAAATAGTATTCTAAAAAATAATTTATATTGTGCTTTATGAATGTATTTATAATTTCATAGAAATAAAAAAATTTCATCTAAAGTGTAAGAGATATATGAATTAAAACTTAGTGTAAGTAGTTGTATCTGAAGAGCACTATAAATATAATCAAACTCTATTATCTCATCTATAGGATGGATTTTAGCTAATGCTATAGAGGGATGATGTCACATATAATTTATATTTAACATTATTTAGCATATAATGTTAATTATTTAACATGAAATATATTTTATATATGTATTTATATGTTAAAATTGTTTATATTCTTTTATTTATTTATGTTAAGACTTTATATATTCATATATATTTTATGTAAATGTAGTTTATATGTTTATGTAAAAACTGTTTCAGTTCAAACAACCAATATGTTTATTTTACTAAATTATTTCGGCATATATGTTATTTTTGACAACTACAATTCATACAGTTTATATGTTAATTTTATTAAACCAAAAAAATATTTTATAAGCATCATGGTCCACTTTCAATACACTTTAATTTTAACCTGAATTAAAAAATCTGAGTATATGAAATTGTTTTAAACATAATTTTAAGATATATTTAGAACTATTAACATATTATTTTAAATAGTTTTTTTTTAAAACTAAAATATATATTTCAATATTTTCAAACTATTATATTATTAAATAATTCATTTAAAAAAAATGGGATTTTGAAATGTAAATATTATATTACCTGTTATTATGACGATGATGTTTATCACTACAAATTATTTAGTGTTCTATTTGAAATGATGCTACTACTGTAGAGGATGCTCGTATAGAAACTATTGGAGAGAACCAGCTACCAGTGTGTAAACTATAGGTCAATTGGTTGTTCATTTATGGTTTATTATATTTTTTTATGGTTCTATATAGATTTAAATTTAAATTTAATCATGTAGTATTGGTTTCTCATTCCAAACTTAAATTAATTTATATATTTTCATTTTTTTACATTATATACATTTTTATATATTATTATTTTTTTGTTAATATTATAATACATAGTGAAGTGGTTTTGAATATTTGGAGAAGTAAGAAATATGAATTAATTTAGGAAACTGATGGTGTTATAATTATAAAACCCCTATCAAATATTAACTAGACTTTTCTCTATAAATCTTGACCCAAGATTCCATAATCAAGATCGAGCTAGATCCAGATATGAAGCTTCCTATGTAAGAACAAAGTTGAAATAACCATTGTCTTATCTCTTATTTTTATACTATTAAATTATTAATTTGTTTCATTAATGGTTTTTATATCAGTATTATGACTAAATATATTAAATATGCATCATTTACTGCATTTACAATAGGAATATATTTTGTGTATTCTGAATTGTTTACTATCTTTGTATTTTCATGTGTCTGCATTTTCATTTTCATGTATCTCAATGATGTTATTTCCTATTTGTTTGAATAATTTAATTGATGAATTGTATTATTTTTTATTAAACATTGTGTACAATAATATTATAAAGGGATTTATAACATGTGGCAGACATGTTTTCATCATAACATGTGGCATGCCTATTTTTAATAAATCTGATATTTAAATTTGAATTTTTCAGTATTATAGTATGTTATAGTAGACTTAGACATACTAGGTTATCAGGTAATATATATATATATATTACTAAATCTATGTTAAATCATTAAATCAAGGAATTATTTGGGAACAAATAATATCTTCTATTTTCATTGAATACAACATTAAATTCTCAAGCATATCATATTTTATAGACTGATGACATTAATTATTTTTTCAACATGTCAATATTTTCCATGAGTTCCACAATAAATATTCACCACCATGTGTTGATTTCGATTCTCATACTTTAATATGTGATGTTTAAAGATAATTTTCTTACTGATTTTTTATTTATTTTTCAGTTGCTGGAAAAATCAATATTCAAAAACTAGTGCACTTTATCGATGATTTATAACTAATATTTCATATGTTATATGACAGTGTAAATTACATATTTTCACACTATATAATGGTTTCATTCCTTAGAGAGTGATAATTAATCATTCATGTGGTAGTTTATCTGTTCATTGCACTACATAAATTGAAATTTCATAGTGGTTCTGTCTTATACCATACAAATTATAGTGCTGAAATAAATCTCTAATTTTTTTTGTCTATTCCTGTAATGTTTTATTATATCCAGCCTTTTGATTTTTTATTTTATGAATTTTAATTATCCATTTTAATCATTTTTTTCACTCATATAAATTATTTATCCACCTAGAATGACTAATATAAATTTTTATTCCTTAATAATTCTACTAAATATTCTCTACTAAGTCTATGATGTCCTAAAAATTTCCTGACATGTATTCCATTTTTATGTACAACTTATCAATATATTAATTGTTAATATAATACTTATCTCTTATCCATATTTTACCCTCATATATTTTAATATTATGTACCACTAATTTGTGATTTAAATATATTCAATATAAATGTTCATTACTAAATTTGAAAAATAGTATTTTCTTATTAAAAATATGCATTGATCTATATATCTGTGAAAATGCATTGGAATGTACTTGTTATAAATAAGAATAGGTAAAAAAATAATGATTAATAGATAAAGAGTAAATAAATCATAAATTTTCCAAGAAACCTCTCGATGAATAAAAAAATGAACCACATGATTCCCAACTCTACCAATGAAATAAAACACACAAGAAGTTGCATGAGATTCCATAAGACAAATATTATCCAAAATGGATCCATAAGACTTCCATACCACCTAAAATACTTCAAGATCCTTAATAATGATTTGGGAATATGATTTAATCATAAGATCCTTCAAACCATTTGATATAGAAAACACCACACACAATAGAATTACCATTTCTTCCACAATAGTGGGTTTCCTTGAGGCCATAATTATTGAATGAAAATTCATAATGATAGAAGGACAATGATCCTATATTATAACCATGATACTAATAATAAAATATCCATGAATCACTACAGATGTGTTTTGCTTAAGAAAACCCAGGGGTGGAGGTAACTATCTGGGAGATGAATTCCACACATGGGAAAAGGAGTCACCATGATCATAACTCCAAATAGAATTATAACATCAGGATTTATACCACCACATGAGATAATCCATGAAAACATGGTCAAATAAGAATTCATTACGATGATAAAAAACAATCCATGAATGGATAAAAAGGCTATATGATTCATTATTTTGGAGGGAATCTAGCTATTCTAAAATGATCATGTTAGCATTACATAGCCTCTACCAGTGTTCGATCTCCTAACAGGAACCAAACAACTATAAAATAGAAACCCGAGAGCATGAAAAATAGAATGGAAAACTATCCCGGCTTCTATATCACATATAGGACACAATGTATTCTTAGAAAGGTGACTTTGAACCAGAAGTTCATGGTTTGGAAGTATCCCTTTGCAGACATACCAACAAAAGAGTCTCGCTTCCTTAGGATTGTTTAAATTGCAAATATGATTCCTATGTGCAGAATAAGAAAAGTTTTCAGCTGCTAAGTCATATCCATAACTTGAGAAAATTGAATAGCACCCAGAACACTCCTATAACCAGAATAGTTTATCAATACTAACATAAGGAATAAGAGGAATTTATAGAATAGGCTTTTGGTCTCGATCAATAAATTATTTTTCTGACCTCCTATAGTCCCATTCATTCAGATCATCATTTAACAAGTCTCCAACCAAATAATCCTAATTTTTGGGCACCAACAAAGATTATGGTTTCAATCCATCAACATTATCCAGTCACATATCATTCCAAACTCGAAGCATATCACCCCAAGAGATCCTACAATAAAGAAAAAAATTTTGAGTACCAATGGAATGACACACAAATCTCCAAATGAAAATCATCCAGGGACCCCTAATGGTTGATAAGAAATCATAGTGCATAAAATATTTGGCCTTGATCATATTTTCACACATAATATATAGATTGTACAATAAACTCCAACATTTCTTATCTGGAAGAGAATAATTGATGTGGTTCAAGTCCCTAAAGAAAATACAATCACAAGAATTCAATGTTCAGTGATCCTACCAAGAAACATTGAACATTGTATTCTCATATTTGACATGACCCCACAAAAAATTAGTGAATGATGAATAATGCTGGATAAAAAAAGAATGAGAGATTTTGAATACGGATATCACATAAGAAGAAACAACTTGAGTGGCTCTTCAAAAGAGAACCGCCTTCCCTGTTTTTGAAATTCTTTTTCTAGACCATACATGAATTTTTATGTTGACCTTATCCATAATAAAATAGAAAACATCCCTATTAGACATCCTAAATACGGTTGGGAGACCCAAGTATTTTTTTTGTTTCTCAATAACATTAATTCTACACATCATATAGATCCCATTGTTTTTCCCTCCAACACACCCTTACTAATATATATATATATATGGATTATTAGACTATATATAATATATATATATAAGGTGTATATTATGGGTTCTTTTCTATTCTGGGGTTAATGAGACAATAAACATAAGGACCGATGGCGTGTTTGATTGTTTAGTTGTAATTTTATATCCAAGAACTAAAATCAATACTATATATATTCTTTTTAACACCATGAAAAAGGTTTTTAATAGTGTTAAATTTTTTTTCCTTAGTGATTTTAAAGGGGCCCCCTTTTTTAGTTCTAAACAACTCACTGATAAAAAATCACCCTCTATTAATACTTTCATTAGCAGAAATAACTGTCTAGCCTACTGTTGTGTGTTGTTTTTATATAATATCCCACCCAAAAAATATCTGTAACTGATTTATAAAAAATATATAATTTAATTGAAATAAATTTGACATCATGAATACAAAAAAAACTATTATAAACATTTAAAACAATATTTTGTATACTAAAATTTATAATTATCCACAAATAGTTAAAAATATTAAGGTTTCATCTTTTTTCACCCCTGACCCCCTCTCGAAAATGTCTGACCATGGTGTCAGTTAATGAATATATCATCTCAACCCATGAATAATAATTACACTATATAAGAAAATAAACTAATGTTTTTAATATTATAAAGAAATTAATTTATCATTAATATGAAAGAATACATTAATAAAATGTCAATTATTAATTAAAAGACACACATGTGGTTATACCTATCATAATGTGCATCATATTGAGATGGATTTGACTCTTACACATCAAAAATGAGTTATATATCATTTTCCTAAATAATCAGAAAAATATAAATGCATTTTCTCAGTTTTCAGTATATAACTTGTTCTTTTTACTAAAATTAATGTCAATTTTAAATAAAGACATACTTGGAGTTATATCGGTCACACCATGATTCAGATTGAGGTGATACTGATTCCTAGAAATAAAAAATTAAATATATATCACTTTCCTAAAGTATCAATAAAACCTGAAAACATTTTCTCAGATTTTATTATGTCACTTGTGTTTTTTACTAAAATTTCATTTTAAATTGGAAACATGCACTTTGAGTCATATCAGTCAAATCGTGTATCAGTTTTATGAAAGTATGCTTCCTAAAAATAAATAAAATACTTATAAATACCTCACATAAATTATCAATAGAATCGGAGTGCATTTTCTTGGTTTTCTAGGAGTGACACACATTTTGAAGTAAAATGTCAATTTAAAAATTATAACAGAGATTTTGTGTCATTTTAGTCACACCAAGGGTCAAATTGATGTTTGGTTGATTAATACACATCAATAATGTCTCATGGATCATTGTCGTAATTTATAAAAACATTTTGAATGAGTTTTCATTATTTTTAGTATGTCACTAGTTCATTTTACTAATATTAATGTCAATTTTAAATAAAAGGACACAGATAGGGTCATATCCGTCACACCATGAGTCAGATTGAGATGTGGTTGATTCATACATGTTAAAAATGGTTTATGGATAATTTTCCTAAATTATTAAAATAACCTGAATACATTTTCATGGTTTTCAGTATGTCACTTTTTCTATTTACTAAAATTAATGTAAATTTTAAATAAAAAGAGACACTTTGAGTTATATCACTCACACCATATATCTTATTGATGTGTGATTAATTATTAAATATAAAAAATGACATATAGATGTTTTTAGTAATGTATCAAAACAACTCAAAATAATTTTATCAGTTTTTTATGCCACTTATTATTTTTTCTAAAATTAATGACAATTTTAAATAAAAAGTCACACCTAGAGTTATAACGGTCACACCATGCATCAAATTAAGGTGGGTTTGATTCTTATTTATGAGAAATTAATTATGTATTTTTTTCCTAATGTATAAAAACAATCCTAATGAATTTTCTAGGTTCTCAGCATGTTGCTTATGTTTTTTTACTAAAATTAATGTTAATTTTAAATAAATATACACATTGGGAATTATACCGGTCACACTATGAATCAGATTGAGGTAAAGATGATTCTTGTATGTCACAAATGAAATATTTTATCATTTTCTCAGGGTATCAAAACAATATGAATGTGTTTTCTCATTTTTTAGAATGTCACTTTTGTCTTTTAAATGTCATTTGAAACTGGAAACATGCACTTTGAGTCATACCAGTGACATCATGTGTCAGTTTGATGTGAGAGTAATTTCTACACATCCCAAATGACTTATGAATCAGTTTACTAAATTATGAAGACCATACAAGTGCATTTTATTGGTTTTAAAATAGAGGAAAATTTTAATCTAAATTATCAATTTTAAAATGACAATGGACACATTGAGTCCTACCAGGCACATCATGTATCTGATTGAGGTGTGACAAATTACTAAATTCCAGAAATGACTTATGGAAATTTTTCTATAGTATAAAAATAATCTGAATGTCGTTTCTTAGTTTTGAGTATTTTAATTTTCTTTTTTACAAAAATTAATTTCAACTTTAAATAAAATGACACACTAGGAGTCATACCAATCACATCGTGTGTCAGATTGATGGGCAACTAATTTATACACGTTCAAAATGATTTATGGATATTTTTCATAATTTATCCAAACTTTATGAATTCATTTTCTCAATTTTGAGTACATCACTTGTATTTTTAAATAAAATAACTTTTTAAACTATAAACAAGCACTTTTAGTTATACCGATGACATCATGTACCATTTTGACGTGAGACTAATTCATATATAAAACAAATGAAATATGAATGATTATAATAAATTATCAATATAATCTGAGTGTGTTTTATTATTTTTCCGTGAGTGAAACTTTTTAATCTAAAATTTAAATTTTAACGTGATAACGAACATTTTGAGACCCACTAAGCACATAGTCTATCAGATTGAGGAGTGGAAGGTTCCTATACATAATAAATGACTTATAGATTGTTATCCTAATATTTCAAAAATATCTGCATTTTTTTTCTTGGTTTTTGAGTGTGTAAGTTGTATTTTTTAATAAAATCAATGTCGAATTTTAATAAAAAGTCACACATGGAGTAATATCAGTGACACTATGTGTCACATTGAAGCGTGGATTATTCCTACACATCTAAAATGAGTTACATATCGTTTTCCTATAGTATCAAAACTATCTGAATATGTTTTCTTAGTTTTGATATTTTTATACTAAAATTTCATTTTAAACTAGAAATGCACAGGTCTAAAATGACTTATGGATAATTTTCCAAAAGTATCAAAAAAATCCTATTGTGTTTGCGTTGTTTTGATTATTCCAGTTTCCTTTCATAATAAAATTAATTCGAATTTTAAATAAAAAGAAGTTATTTGAGTCATATTGGGAACATCATGTATCAGATTGGGGTGCAACTAATTCATAAATGTCAAAAATTACTTATATGTTGTTTTCAAAAAGTATCAAAACAATTAGAATCTATTTTATTGGGTTTGAGTATGTCATTTTTCCTTTTTACTAAAATTAATGTCAACTTTAAATAAAAAGAAGGACTTGGAGTCATACCCATCATAATGTGTGACAGATGGAGACACAATTGATTACTACACATCCCAAAGTCTTAAAACAATCTCAAGTTCCAATGTTACCATGAATTCAATTGGTTTTCATTGTCAAATTAACAATACTACATATTGAGTCAATTTTTTTAGCAGAAAAACATTTTTTGGCTAAGAACATTGACTCAATGTGTAATGTTGTAGTTTGATAAAAAATCTAGTAGAAATAATGGTACCCTTAGTAGAGAGGAACATGTTATCTATTTTTTTCTCTTATTGCATATAGATATAAGAAAAATAAGACTCCCTAATATTTTGATGAAAAAACTCAATATGTATTACATTAAAATTAAAAGGAAATTAAATTAAAAATATTTGATAAAATGATGAGAAAATTAATTAAATAAGTAGTAGGAATTAAAATCTTGAGGGAGAAAATGTTTGTGGATGTTTTTGTGTAGAAAGGCATGAAATATGGACATTAATCTTCTAAAATAAATGAACTATGAAAATATTAATTCCTGAAAGACCTGTAATGAAAAAATAATAATTATTAGATAAAATGATAATGAAATTAACTTACAAATAATAGATAAAATTATTATTAAATTATTTAAATAAGTAGTAGGAATTCACCTTTTTAGGGAGAATACGTCTATGGAAGATTTGTTGTAGAATGAAATGAATGATGGATAGAAATCATCTTAAATAAATAAAATCATCAAGGAATAGGGAAAATTAAATCAACATTTCATTATATTTTTTTGGTAAAATAGGAAAATTATATCATAAAAATACATTTACATCTTCCCATATGGTTTCCTTTGTTATAGTTTGTACTTCCACAGGATTGGTACCATCATCATTTGAAGAAGAAATTTTCTACATGAGTAGTCAAACAATTAACATTTATTATGTTATTTTTGCAGAGAAAATATAATATTATATTGAAAAACATATTATATTAAAAAAATTACATACTCATTAAACTATCAATTGTAACCTTGAAGTCTATTCTCTCATGAGCATGATCAACTTCAAAAAAACCACCCCAACCCAAGGAAATGAATCAAATTGAATTAGAAAAAAATTATTATACAAGTAGTACTAAAAACAGATAAATTAAACATAATTATGAAAAAAAATCTATAACTTCTATAGAAGTCACATCTTCATGATATATGCATACATTCTTCCATCAGGTATGTCACCCATTCATTTCTAAAAAATATAAATTTTCTTATGAATATGATAATTTTTATAGTCATATTAGTATAGGAAAAATATAAATATCCAAAGGATTAATAGATATTTTAAATGAAGTAGTAATTATATTTTAAAATACCTCTTGGGAGATTTTAGTTTGTTGATGGAATATGATCTCTCTCATAAATTTAAAAACATAATAACCCAAATATTTTCTATTTTTTTATTTTGGAAACTGCCGAAGTATTGAAAAAAATAAGTAATTTATTTTTAAATGAGTTTTGATAGTGGAATATTTTTATATATTCCCTGATAATTTTACACTTGTTGAAATTTTCAGGATCCTTATGCGCATGGGTTGTCCCCATTCCATTATTTTCACGATATTTATACACTTCCCTTTCTTAAAAGAATAATCATTAAAACATAATATAAAATATATAACTTGAATTTTAGTTTTAAAGTGTTTGATTAAGTGTACTAAAATTTTAAAAACATCATCATGTGTGGTTGGTTTGTTGCGTATCCATGTAGTGAATCTAAGAGATAAATCTCTAGAGTATCCAAATTAACTACAATGAGTAAGTAATGTTTTCTAAAAATACAAAAAAGAAATATGTAATCAAATAAATGAATATATATTCGATATGATTAAATTTCAGTGTTTTATCCCTAGAATTTTAGTATTAAGAAGAGTATGTCTTCTGTATGTTTATTTTCAAACAATTTAGCCCATTTCCACTATTTTATTTATTTTTTAATATATTTCTCTTTGTTCTATTAAAGTGAAGAGAGGAATAATGGGCCCAATTTTATATTCATTGTTAGTCCCTTAAAATGGTATTTATACATATGGCTACAAAAAAAATATGAAATGTATTTAGTCATAATTAACATAGTATATTAGGTTTTGGAAAAACAATCATGAAAACATACCTCATTTATACATTTACAACTGAGCCTCATAACCATTCATAGTTGAGGATTTCATTTACATTCTCAAGAAAAATGTAGTCTATAATGTTGTCTCCATATATTTGTTCTTTAAAATCAATTATGTGATTAATCCCACTTTTTAACTTTTTATCAACAAGAAATTTCAATGTTAGTAAATGTGGATATTGAACAGGTGGGGTAAAGGTGCATTAATAGTATCTTTTCAATCGGTTGGTTGATCCTTTAGATGTTTTTGATTCGAAATTTCAATTGACCCCTTTCCTTTGTACATTTGTAAAAACATTCAATATTTCCAACCTTTTTATAATAATAGTTAATGTTTTAGCATGGAAAATAAATGAGAAATGAATATCTCCTTGTTGAAAAGTTTTATTACAAGATTTTACGGCCATGATATAAATGTTCCAATAGTTTTTTTCGACCATTTTAATATCCATGTCATCATATGGAATAGATAGCTCAACACTCTACTCATGATCTAGGGTAATCCCCACTATCACATGACATGTTGGAAGTGGTCTGTCATGTAGACTATCATCTTGGATATTGAACATGGTAGCCCTTATAACAAGGCGATGGGTGGGTGTTAGTAGATATAAATCATATTCACTTTCATCATGTAGAATACCAGTAAAGGAAAGGTATTTGTGTCTTTTTTATTAAAATTTCACAAAAAAAATATTATAAGAATGATTACATCAATTAAGATAACTCTTATAGGGGAATGGTTTCCTCAAAACTGGTGGGGGTGTGGATAGATCATCAAACAATTGTTTTTATTGAGTTTTTTCTAGTATTTACTTCCCCCAAAAACATTTTCTAGATACTCAGCCTTCTAATGAAATTATGTTCAAGGGAAGATAATCTTTCTTTCATCTCTACCATGTCGTTATCTTTACCTCAAGTTGTTTTTCTAAAAATATGTTTGGGGTTTCCCCCCAAGCCTGCACCTCTGATGCAGCCATACTATTTTATCCAATTTAAGGCCACTAATAGTTAGTGTTCATCTAGTATAGGTGTTGATGATTTCAGTGTCTAATTCAGATAGAAAATATAGGATGATAAGTAAAAATTTGTATATAATAGAGATTTATAGAATTTTTTATATTATGTCATACATAAACATGTTTCACACAATTTTTTTCTCTCTTCATATATTAGTATTCCATCCTTATTTACAAGTTCCTAATTATGTTTCATGTGATGTATGATGGAAGTGAATTTGGATTTAGATTCATCAATCTGAATATAAATAGATGAAAATAATTATGTTATTGTTTAATGTCACATAAAATTATTATGGTAGATTGAAAATACATAATATTTTTTTTAAAGTGAAGTGTACCCCGTACATAATTTATTGTAGGGATAAGTTTGGTTTTATGTTAGTTACTTATTTTCAGAACTCTGTTTCTATTTCATAAATAAAATACACTCTATCAAGATGATGAATAAATGTATTTTTAAACAATTTATTACCATCCATATTGTACCTAAAAAGAAATCTCCATATGATGGATAGTAAACCCATCCCACACTTCATGGATTATCAAGTGTGCATACATAAGTGGTGGTTGAGGGTTTATTTACCTATTATAATCATTAAGATGAAATCTCAAAAGAACCATGTGAAATCCTCTGTGAATCCTTCCAAAAGGCATTAATACATATTTATTGTGGGATTTATCTAATGTAAATGAAATCTATAAAGGATTATGAAGATTAAGTCAATGTTTCATTATTTTATTTTTTAGTAAAATAAAGAATTGATATCATAATGTTACCATAATCACTTAAAAAAATGAGTGTCTTATGATTGGGTATAAAATGGTGCTATAAATCTACATCAATAAGCACATGATGCAGAGTGACGGGACCAATATAACAACTAAACAAGTCCTTGTTGAGGTTAATAGGTTGGCCGCACACATTCCATCTGACATTGAATTTGATGCCTTTACTTTTCTCCTTAATATTTTTTTTCTAACAATGTCACTCTAAGGTGATGTTATTTTTTCTACATCATTAGTTATTCATCACCTATCATTTTTTTTGATTCAAAATCATCAATATATTCTTTCTCCAGATTGATAGAATCTTCATGTTCAGAAAGTCAATATACCTTAACACTGGGAGCATCAACAGGTTGAGAAACATATTATTCCTCAGGATTGAGAGCACCAACATGTGCATAATTTCATTGTTCCTCATTACTAGGATGGGTTGTAGGCTGAGAAACTTGTTTTTTCTATGTATTGATAGCATAATCACATGTATATGGTTGTTGTTCCTCTGCACTGGGAGTAGAGAATTTTGAGAAAACTGTTGTTCCTTAGGATTGGGATCGCCAACAACTAAAGAATTCATTATCTACACAATATCTTTAACGTTTAATTTAGATTACATAAATACCATGTCTGATAGATAATAACATGAGGTAACATACTTTATATTAAAAAATATATAACTTTATTATTAAACTCTAACTTTTTATTGGATTAAGAGATTTTATGCCTCTAAAGAGTACCCGAATCCATTCATTGTGGCCTCATCTAATATAAAAAACCCCATCTACATTGGTACCACTGTTAAATGACTACGATGTCCCAATTAAATGGTCATCCTCACTTGATTTTTCATTTTACCATTCAATGAGATTGGTTGATAATAGAACAATTTACCACTTTCTGTTTGTAGGATATGGATCATAATTACTTGTACTATCTGTGATGCAATTATAAATGGTTTTTCTTTGTACCCATTCTTATTTAAATTCACTCTCATGAACCCCAATTAATCTATTTTTATATCACTACTATTATCAAGAAAATTTCATTGAAAAATGGACAATTGGAATGTTGTATAATGCAACTCTGATATTTTATTGATGATTCCCAAGAATAATATATTCACATAAATTGGTTTTATATCCTTATTATCAGAAACATGCATCGCTTTATCCACAAGTGGAAATCCACTATTTTTCATAGTACTACATTTATAATGATAATCTATATAGATCATATAAAAATTAATTACATACAATATTTTATGATAATACATACACACTTGGACCTGCGACTATCCATTGAAGTCGTTCTGAAATTAAATCCAGATCCTCACCTGACTCCTTAATAATTAGGTCTCAAAACCATCCTATAAACTATTTATTATGTGTAATTAATATATATCATTCATATTTTGACTGATTCAAATTCCAAATAATTTATTTTTGGGTTTCATCAAATGGGAAAACCTCAATATTTTTATGAAAAACGTAAAGGTGGGAATTCTCCTGATCTATAAAATTGACAGTGATAATAACTCTACTAGAAATTGTTTTACCCAAAGGCTGCCTAGTGTGATGAGATTTTGGTAGAACAATTCCTTCCACACTGGATAGTTATTTAGTAAATAATTCAATGGGTTTCCTTAATAATACATCTCTCCATAATACAACCCTCTAGACAAATTCAATTTTTTACATACCCTTTTAGAAAATTCCTATACCTTTAAATAGGGTACATCCATCTATAATGTACATGGACACATAGATAAATATATCTCACAAATTTAACCACAAATTGAACCATCATATAAAATAATATTGGTTGGAAGAACATTTCTAATTTACATAATATGCTGAAAATTTATTTTTCTATAGTCTGAAATTTCTCCTGGTGTATAACTTTTCTGCATATAGATTTGAAAAATAAACCGATCTTAGTTATTGTATGATGGAAATTATTGGAAGAAATTCAATGTACATCTATATGAATTATATATTACATCAAAACATGAATGTCATGTGATTTTATACTCTTTAACATTAAATAATTCTTTGACCCAATATTCATGATATTTTATATATACCCCTATGGAACCTTTACATCATTCAAAATGTTGAAATTTTTTTGTCTCACCTTCCTGGAACGAGTGTAAGTATCTGGTGGAAGAAATATTCATTTGCCCCCCTTCAATGGCACCAAATCTTTCCATATTACCATGCCAATAATTTCCAACCTAGCCTTAATTTGATCCATTGTTTTTCTAGGTGCGTATAGTAACATTCCAATTACACTATCGCATACTTTTTTTTTAATAGTCATAACATCAAAAAAATTTCAACATGCAAAAAATTCCAGTATAAAAATTTAAAAAATGGACAATTTTTCAAACAAGTTTTCATAAGATTTTTCAAAAAAGTTTACCAAAAGAAGAGTCTATATATTTTACTTTCTCAAAAACTTTATCACATGTTAGTGGATGCAATTTTGTGAATTATTCTGAACATCCATCGAATTATTTCATCCAAGATCGGTACTTATATCGTCAGGATAGAAATTAGTGATGTCCTAGAAACACAGTCTTTGATGAATGTCTCAACCTAATTTAATATGAACCTTTTCTGTAAATAGGTCACCCCTGTGTTCCTTTAATGCTTTATCCTAAAAAATTTCTTTAAGTAGGAAAGTAATTTATCACCCCATACATCATGTATCTCAATGTGAAATCTTCATTTCTATAAGCGTCATACAATATAACACCATAATCTCACAATAATTTCAAATCTTTGATCAAGGACCCAAATAAAGAACAATATCATTAACTGGTTGTTTGGTTATAATATATTCACAGATAATATCATGTATTTTCATTTCATGCATAACCATGGAGGAAAGTTATAATTTACCATCATAACTAGCCATTTACTGTGAGTGCTTCATTGAAAAATAAAAATATTCACTCCATCTATAGATAATGCAGGATGAAGGTTTCTCAACTCGCTTCCAAATTTAGGATACTCATGATCAAATGTCTTCCAATGAGGAGAGTCTACTGGATGACTAATCTTCCCATATTTATTTCTTTTATGTAAATGCCATGTCAATTGTATTTCAGTCTTCTCACTTCCATATAGGCGCCTAAACCATTGAATGATTTGAAAGTACCATACAACTTTCATAGGACCTGATTCGACTTTATTTTAAAAAAAATATTGATAGTTGAAGATGAAGTTCATGATTATTCAAAATTGAAAGAGAAGTTAAAGAGTTGTGCAAAGACACTATTATATTCTGGTTTCACTAAATATACATGAGGTATGTTTTCATGATTTTATTTGTAATTATAAAATTATAATAAATATATTTATTATATTTGTAATTTTATAATTACTTATAATAAATATATTTTCTGTAATTTTATAATTATTTAAATATATATATATATATATATATATAATTATAAGTATAAATATCTATATATATTTATAGTTTTTTTATAAATTTATAAATATATTTATGTAATTTTGTATATTTTAAAAATTAAAAATATAATAAATATATTTTTTATAATTTTATAATTATATATATATATATATTAATTTATAATTATAATTATATATAAATATTTTTATATAATTAAATAAATATATATATTTATTAATATATAAATATATATAAATATATTTATTCATATATAAATTTTTATATTTATATAATTATAATAAATTTATTTATTATAATTTTATAATTATTTAACTATATATAAATATAGTGATAATTATACTTAAAAATTTATATAATTAAAAATTATTTATATATAATTAAAATGTTATTATTATAAATATAATAAATAAATTTTTTATTTAAATAAATTTATTATAATTTTATAAGTATTTATGAGAACATAATAAGTTCATGGCTATGACATGAATGAGTCATACATAGTAAAGTATAGATTATAAAAAATCCATCATCACATATATAGAACACATGAATAATAAGGGTGTTAATGTATAAAAGAACATTCATGATGAATACATATCATATGAATGCATCTCTCATCGAGGCTAATATGAAGGAGGTCTTTGAGAGGATGACATTGGGTAGGGAATATGAGAAACATTCCCATTATTGTACGTATTGTAATATAGTTGGGAATTCTAAAGAGATCTGTAAAGAATTTAATTTTTGACACCTACAATTTAAGGGGTTACCTATCCAATGACTGTATAAGAAAGCCTATGGGAAGGAGTTTGAGGGAGGGTGAGTAAGAACTTGATACTTGGAAGGTTTAAGTGAATGAGCATTCCTCTACATCCCCTAGGTGTGATTTACCTAAATAGAACAATCACATGATTCTGCTAAGGATAATCTAATATGACAGTATGAATCTAGGGCTTCATCTAACCCTCAATTCAAGGATATGCTCACTCCATCAAGGTTTTGTATATTTTATTTGGGGGGGGGGAAGGGACTGGGAATGTTTCTCTGGCCATCTCTGTCAGGTCCAGGGTTGACCTTGTATATGAGAAGAAGACTCCTAATGATGATGGTTTTGAGGAGGACCCTGGTGAGGATGAAGATGGAGATACTAATCGAGAGCATGAATCACAACAAGTCACTGACATCCAATTATGGAAGGTATAGAAACTAGTTTCCTTAAATATTCAAAAAAGGTAAGATAAAGATGGATCTCTCTATGCCAACAAAGTTTCCTAAAGACAATTTTAGTTTTCTTTCTCATCTTATTGATTTTTATAATTTCTTTCTCATGAATAACTTAGTGGAAACTATTCATTTATTTTTTTATCTGTAGGGGCACAGGAGGATGGGGATTTAAGGGTCTATAATGGCCAGTTGTTGGAAGTATCATATGATAGAATGGATATTGCAAATATTAATTGTTTGAAGCATTCTCATTTACCTATGTTTGATGTTGTTAGTGTTTATACCTCCAAATACTGTTAATTTTTGCTATTAATACACAATATAAGGTCAGAAGATCTCACAATTACTAGACCAGATGTTTTGTATTACTACTATTGAGTGTTGGTTCCCCAATCTGAGGAGAGACTAGATGTATATGTCGATCATTGTGTAGAATATGATAATGTTTGTAATGATAGAGGTCCTAAACCAGTGGAATAATGTGGTGTGATCCCTCATATCACAAAAAATGAGAATATTTTGGCTTCCACATCTGATATCAAGGTGGCTAACACCTTGGTAAAAAGGTCAAATAGGTGTTAATAGGTTCTGGGCTAGAATGATTGTAAAGCCATGACCCCAACTACCCAGAATCGGTGCATTTTTACATAACATTGGCATGATATAAGTAATAATTTCTTGAACGACTGATCAGTTTAGTATCCTTGGAAGTACTAGATAAATACATAAGATTAACATTACATCATGAAATAAAAAACAACAACATTGTGTCCCCTTTGAACACTCTTATATCCCTTAGCCTATTAACACAGGTTAATGTTAATATAGATCTTTGCATCCTATGGAAAATAAAATATAAGAAATGGGTGAGCTCAAATGCTCAGTAAGGATAACAATATAGTTGAAACTATCATAAATAAGAATAAACATTTAAGAAAATTCATAATACTAGAACACAATCCTTTTAAACATAAACATCAACATAATATGGCAAAGATAAATCAAATAATTCCATTTACTTATTCACATGGATATTCTACTAGTTGAATAATCACATGTAATATCAATATCCAATTTCATAATTATGGAATTAATATTCCGGACATCATAACCACATAGTCAAGGCCTCATTCCAAATCTACAAATAAGATTTTGTCAAGGCCTTGTGCAAAGACACTAGTTTGTCTCATGAGACATATCAATGCATTGGGGAGCTATAGTAGGCTCCACCGGTCACATACTAAGTCCAATGCAATTCTCATATGAAAGTGTGAAACATAATCTAAACATTCTTGTTAAAACTAGCATATGAAATGTCAATATTTTAACCAAAAACCATGAATGGCATGAAAATAACACATCCAAAGTCTAACATAACTCATTCAACACAATATGGATGATTTTATTGTGATAAATCAACCTAAATCAAGAATAAAATACACTAAAGGATATTTACATAGATGAAAATAGTCATTAAAACTATTTGAGAGAAATATACACTTTTCCATGAAAACATTTAAATGTCGCACTATTTATAAAAGAAGTCAGTTAAAAGAGTTTTTCGAATCAAAGTGTCCCATAACACTTTAAAACTTTTAAATGTAATTTTAATTTCAAAATGTTTATTTCCATGTAAATAAATATATAAAACCATTTTTAAAACATGGACATTAATGACAAACATTTAGAAGAATAAATATTTAAAACATTTAAAACAATATTTTAGTTAAAGAGTTCCTAACCAAATAAGAGACACTTGAATACATGTAATTGAGGAATAAAATTAATAAAAACATTATAATTTCATTATGATAAAGGTATTCATGATATTATATGTCAAAGGAAATTATATACAGCATATAAAAGTGAATTGGTGCATAATGACCAAGAGGTCTCAAAGGAATGTAAATTGAGACGAAATACCTTATAAAGACTGTATCCTTATATTAAGAATGAATTAATGAAATAATTATGCATGAAAAATAAAAATAAACTCAATATAATTGTATATTCAATGTAAATAAATCATATTACATTCACAAATATTCTTGTAAAAACAAAACCAATGACTTGGATGTTTAACTTAATGAATAGAGATTCAATTAAGGTTACCCTTAGAAAGTTAATATCAATGGAATGCGAATTTATCAGTGGAGTGATTCTGTGTATGAAAGGTATATATACAGAAAGGGGAGTCAAAATTACTACATAAATAATAAATAGTTATTCCGCACATAATCTAAGAGTAAAATAATCAATGAAGTATGTGTAAAACCCAATGAGTGAAAATTGAAATTTGAAATTCCCTTACCGATTTGGTAACTTACGAAACATACACCACATGAAAGAAGTATCATACAATGAATATTTAAGTACCCATAAATTAAATTATATTACACAAATAATAAAATCATGTTCAGTACATACACCACACAAATGAAAATAGTGGCAATATAACATAAATCTCACGGGAATAAGAAGTGAGATGAAAACCCCTTACCATGTACTTTTACTTAGTCGAGGGTACATTAACCTCATTTATAGTAGTTAAATAATTGTTATTAAATTATAAAAGAACCAAATACATAAATATGATATCATATATGATCTTTGAATATTTCTTTGTTAATAATATTTTAGTAGTATCATTGTTTTGGGTGTTAACTGATTCGTTTTCCTTTATATGTTTTGTTATGTATGTCATGTTTGTTATAGAAAGGAGGTATTTGATTCATATACAGAATGATATAATGTAATTAAACACTATTTTTAATCGTTAAATTAAAATTAGTCTTGAATTTTTACGATGGGGAATGACATCTCATCGTGTCGTGGAGACGGTAAGCCGTACGTACTCATGAGCGACAATATCATTTTTTAATGGTGAAATCGTATATAATTGGATTTTATATTATATATAGAGAATCATTAACATGTTATATTTATTATTTAAATTATATATACTCATTATTATACCCATCCAAATAATGATGTTTTTGAATGATAAACCACACCATGACGTGGAGACGGTAAGCCGTACGTGCGCACGTATAGTGACTTTGTAATTTATTGGATGGATTGAATAATGAATATGGTTGTAAAATATTTATAATAACATCACAGTATGAAGGTGGTACTGGATTTATTATTTTGGTATGGAATCATCAAATAAATAGAAGTGGAAAAAGAAAAGAACTTGAATGAGGGTGGTGAAATTATTATCTCTTATTCGGGTGCTTCCTTTTGATTTGATCAAAATGGATTATTAGGTTGGATTTATGATCAAATTTAGGATTCTAGGATTTACTTATAGTATTTTGAAGTATATTATGGTAGGGGTTTTCTGATCCAAATGGCTCTGGAGGTGTGAAATTAAGAAAAGGAGAAGTACCCTTTTATAAGAGAGGTGTGGGTCACTTTAGGAAAACCATGAAATATTATTTTATTATAAATCATTTATAGTTTATAATGGGACAAAATTATTTTATTTAGAATATACAGTGGGTATGGGTCGAAATCCTCTCAAAAAATAGGTTTTAGATAAGTTTAGGTCACCATATTAACCTTATCTTTTAGATTTACCTATTAGTTAAATAGTTCAACTTTTACCGCGTCTTCTTGTATTCTAACACTATATGGTTAATAAACTTACTCTAAACTTCCAAGATAACCTCAATTGGTTCATTAATTACATATATAATATTATTTATGCCCTTTTTCCAAACCTTATATTTTGAGGAATATTATATCAACCAATAATATATTAATTGTTTTAACAACTCATTTAGGTCAATTTTGACACTATTTAGTATTTGGTTTTTGTGAAACTAATAAAATCATGTTTACTTAGAAAAAAAATTATTTAATCAACTCTAACATGTCATATTAAACTATAAAATTAATTTAATTCCTAAAAAGTCTCAAATTACATTTATTGGGATATTTATAATATCAATTATTTTCATATTTCATTAATAATGTAATTATTGCATCGTCATTGTGTCATAAATAAATTTAAATATTTAATGTCTAAAAATTATAAATAAAATACCATTATGTATTAAATGTTTTTATATTTCTAATGGATATTTATAGTCGAATTTATATTATGTATAACCCTATATTAAAAATTGTTTTGTTATTAAACATTGAATTTAACACTTTTAACTCTTCTTTAAATAAAACAATAAAAAATGTCCTAATCTAATCAAAGTGGACCAAAAGGATCACATTTTATTCCTATGGTTGTTTTTGGTCTAATTAAACTTATCCAATAGAATTAGGACACGTGTTAGGGTAATTATAATATCATTTTTACCTTTAATTTCCCAATTTACTTTTAACCGTAGTAAATAAAAGTCAAAAGTTACTATTTACCAAAAATTATTTTCATCTTATTGAACCAATTTTTACTTACTGATGTCAACCATGTCTCTTAGAATTTTGAAATTCAACTCAGCGATGTGGTAAAATTATATTTTATTCAAATTTTCAAATGATCCAAGAAGGTGTGTAAAAGACGATAAAAAGATCAATAAAAATTTATACATCTAATTTTATTATAAAAATGACTCCAATGAATCAAATTGAATTAATATAGGAATTATGTATCTATACATAATTAAATAAATAAAATAAATAATTTTTTTAAATAAAAAGTCAGTTTTTAAACAATAACGCAATGTTTTTCACAATTAATCATAAATTGAATGTTTTCAGAAAAATAACAAAATTTCACCTTAATATAATTTTGATATTTAAAATAAAAAAATTAATTCTATTTTATCAAATTAAAAATATAGAATTATCATTAATTAATTTAAAATTAATTCTTGTTGTCAAAACCAAAAGGAAAGTTTTTAAGAAGTAAAAACTATCAAAAGATTGACATGTGTTTATGTCAATTTTAAATGTGAAATTACTTATAATGACCTAAATTTGATTAAGTGATATAAACATAATCTTATTATACTTCCAAACCATTCAAATGCACAATTTAAAATCATAAATTATATATATTTAAAAAGATGTTTTCAATTAAAATTTAGTATTTTTCACTAATCATCAAAATATGATTGGTATCAGAAAAGACCCAAAATTTTATCCAAAATAATTTTTTTGTCATGATTCTAAAGAAGAATTTAATTTCATTAAATTGAATATATAAAAGTGTAAAATTTTATTTTTAAAAGGGTTCTCTATTAAAAGGTGGTAAAATTTCATTGTTTGAAAAATACTTCTTTCATATGAAAAATAAGTTTGTTCTTATATTATGTCTATGAAACACATAATATGTATTTTAGAATTATATGGTGTATATAATATTCAAAACATAGTTAATACTATTCATTAACACTTTTTGAATGGATAGTTTGGTATGCCGTGGTGTGCTCGTTCTCGGTGTTGTGTGTAGTGCAAGCTATTGAATTACTTTAAAGAAAATATCTTACTATGAAATATTGGGGTGTTACATTATTCCCCCTTTTGGAAATTACATCCTTGAAATTTTAAAATTGGGCTTGGGAACTTAATTGAATGTACCACATCAGAAAGAGTCAACAAAACTATCACTTTAAAAAAAATAAAGAGAAGTACAAAGGTCACATGAGATAACCCATTCTAGGCTTACATGTAGGAAAACATGTATATGGAAGGGAAAATATGTGTCATGTTCTGATGAAGAGTGATAAAAAAAATGATGAGGAGAAAGTTAGAAACAAGAAAACCACAAACTTGTGATGGGTTAAACAATCATTAGTTTCCCATTAGGAAACGTAAACAGACAACATTTTTTGTTTGACGTTCTATTTTATAAATTTTAGGAATTTATTTCTAATATTGTTAAGGAATATAAAGATATATACTTACTTTTTAAGTAGAATTTCATCTTTTAATAAATTTCTACCACTAACTCATCTTTTTTTTTCAAATGATGCTTATTCAAGATGAAATGTTCACACATGAAGTGCTAGAATCAACTTCTAGAGAATCACATGATCCACAAAGGATAAAATATATATTTCCATTGTCTTTAGAGATTAACCAAAATCAAAATGGTTAGAACAAGATCAGATGATCCCCAAAAAAGGTTATCCTTTAGGTAAATAAATACTAATCATAATTTATAAAATTAAACCATCAATACCCAAAGTTCAATAAATTCCATTCAATAAAATTTTTCCCTTAAAATCATTAAATATAATCTAAACTAATATTTAAACCCAAAACAGAGAAGAATTTGATTACGTAGTCTTCCACGTTAAATTTTATCTCCAAATAACATCGACTACTCTTAAAGTCACATACTTAAATGTAATTAACCTAATCACATATTCTATATAATTGGTTAATCATTTATATAAATAACCCATATCACAATAAATTGACAATAAAAACATAGTTAAAAATCCACCACTACTCCTCAAATGAAATCCCATTGTATTCTATTTTACTTTGGCAGATAGTGTTCCCAACAGAGTGAACGTCTTCCTGAATAACATTTATCAATTAATCACTAAATCATTTTACAATACTAAGGATATACATTTGATAATACATAATATCCCAAATCATCTTATTATTGATCAATAAAATCATTTAACTAAAAATAATTAGTCACAATAACCAGGGACTTCACGTAGTCCAGTGGTAAGCGATAAATCCCAATCGCACTCTGGTTGTGAGTTTGATTCATGTAGATTTGTCCAACGCGATGTGTTGCCACATGGTTTGCGTGTTGTTATTTTTCAGAAACTGTATTTTATAAAATTCCCAAAATGAGATAAATTTCGCAAAATAACCATAACATAATTTAACCACAAATGTTATCTCATACCTCACATTTTCAACCCAAAAATTAATAACGTATAGTTGCCTCAAATTCAAGGATGATATAAACCCAAATGGTTCTTTATAACAATATCCAAAAAATAAGAGATAATTCTTCCTCAAATAGAATTTTGACATAACAAACTGCATGGTTATACATACAAGAGAATAGTCTTCTAAATTAATCCCATACGTACAAGCATTTCTCCAACCATTTATTTCCATATTGGTTCTTACTTGACAGAGAGGTTATCCTATAGAATAGGGGACTGACTCAGGTAATGCCGCGGTCCTATACATTTATGGAAAATGACTATAATTGGATTCTTAGGATCATTTTTATTTTCTTCTATAGTACTCTTCATTTTTCCTCGGGAATTCCTTACATTATGTCCTTTTTTCCCAAACATAAAGCATTTCATTATTCCATTGAGATTATTTCCTAGATGTATCCTTCCACATTTCCTACATGATGGAAATTGAGATTTATTTTCTCTATGGTCTCCACTTCTGGATCTCTTATCATTCACCACCTTTATCTTCTTTGTTCAGTTCAAGAGTTGGTTAATATATATGTTGTTGATCATATTTTTGGAAAACTAATTCATCATGAACATGATATTTTTACACCTATCAACATTCCATTGTTTTGATCATTTCCACCACTGTGCCTACCGTGTACATAATCTTCAATGTTACTATGACTTCCATGGAATCCAACCATTGACTAACACAAGAAATAATAGTGTGAGTCATAAAATAATTTAGATAATATAATAACACCTTATTTTCAATCTAAAACACCTTAGGATTAACCAAAATTATTTATTATCATCTTATATTAAAATCTTTCAAATTGGTTTGTAATGAAAATATGAATTATCCTAAGCATATCCCTCGAAGGTTTCATAACCAAGAGTGCAGAAAGGCCCATTGTCGTGTACCAGGATACCCCATGTGAAGCCCAAAACTCCTTGTCAGAGTTTTCACTCCTAAGTACATTAGTTCCAGAGCCACCTCTATCTTATAGTATCCAGACAGGGATGTATTTCTTGGAAAACCCACATAATATTTACATTTTCAAAACATTTGGATGTTCTTCTATAATAATTCTCAATGTCTATGTTAGGGTAGTGTTTTCTAATAAGAGTTTTTCTAAATATAGCTTCCAAGGTTTGTACTAAAATTTCTCTCATACCAAATATAACGCCCCGACCCCAGTTACACAGAATCAGTACATTATTACAAAACATTGTCATGATACATGGAATAATGTACCGAAAGACTGATTAGTTTAGTAGCCTTGGAAGTACTAGATACATACTTAATTTTTACATTACATCATGAAATGAAAAACAACACCACTCTATCCCCTTTGAACACTCTTATATCCAATAGCCTATTCCCGTAGGTTAATCATAATATACTTCATTGCATCCTGAGAAAAATAAATCATAATAAAGGGGTGATATCAGATGCTCAGTAAGGATAACATTATAGCGGAAACTTCCATAAATAAAAATAAACATTTAAGGAATTTTATAAGACCAGAAAACAATCCTTTTAAACTTAAACTTCAGCATAATATGTCAAAGATAAATCAAATAATTCCATTTACTTGTTCACATGGGTATTATACTAGTCAAATAATCACATGAAATATCAATATCCTATTTCATAATGATGGAATGCATAATGCCAGACATCATAACCACATAGTCAAGGCCTCATTCCAAGACTACCAATAATATTTTGTCAAGGTCTTGTGCCAAGACACTAGTTTGTCTCATGAGACCTACTGATTCATCAGGGAGCTATAGCGGGATCCACCCATCACTTAATATGTCCAATGCATTCCTCATATTAAAGGGTGAAACATAATCCAAACATTCATATTAAAAATATCATACTAAATGTCAATATTTTAACCACAAACCATGAATGGAATAAAAATATCACATCCATATTCAAACACAACTCATTCAATACAATATGGATGATTGTATTATGATATATCAGACTCAATTAAGAATAAAATAAACTGAAGGATATTTACATAGATGAAAATAGTCATTAAAACTATTTGATAGAAATAGAACCTTTTTCTTGAAAACATTTAAATGTCACACTATTTATCAAATAAGTCGTTTAAAAGAGTTTTTTGAATCAATGTTTCCGATACCAATTTGAAAAATTTAAAAGGAATTTTAATTTAAAAACATGTATGAACATATAAATAAATACTTAAAACAATTTTTTAAAACATGGACATTAATGAAAAAGATTTAGAAGAAAAAATATTTAAAACATTTAAAACAATTTCTTTTGTTAATGAGTTCTTAACCAAATGAAAGACATCTAAATAAAAGTAATTGAGGAATAAAATTAATAAAAACATTATAATATCATGAGAAAAAAGGTATTCATGATATAATATGTCAAAGGATATTATATACACCATATAAATGTGAATTGGTGCATAACAACAAAGAGGTCTCAAAGGAATGTAAGTTGAGACGAAATACCTTATAGAGATCGAATCATTAGATTAAGGATGAATCAATGAAATAGTTATGTGTGAAAAATATAAATAAAATAAATATAATTGGATATTCAGTGTTAATAAATCATATTACATTCACACATATTATTGTAAAAACAAAACCAATGACTTGGATGTTTAACTCAATGAATAAAAATTCAGTTAAGATTATTCTAAAAAAGTTCATATCAACGGAATGTGAATTTATCAATGGAGTGATTTTGTGTATCAAAGGTATATCCATAGAAAGGGGATTTTAAATTACTAAATAAATAATTAATATTAATTCCACACATAATCTTGTTGTAAAATAATCTTGGAGTAAAATAATCAGTGAAGTATCTGTAAAGCCCAATGAGTGGAAATTGAAATTTGAAATTCCCTTACCGATTTGGTAACATAAAAAACCTACACCACATGAAAGAAGAATCATTCAATGAAGAAGTTTTTACCAATAAATTAAAGTATATTGCACAAAGAATAAAATCATGGATAGTACATACACCACACAAAAGGAAATAGTGGCAATATAGAAAGAATCTCAAGGGAATTAGAAGTGAGATAAAACCCCTTACTCTGTACTTTTCATAAGTCGAGGGTACGTTAACCTCCTGTATAATAGTTTAATAATTGTAATTAAATTATAAATGAACCAAAAACATAACCATGATATCATATGTGATTTTCTAATATTGCTTTTTTTATAATATTTTATTAGTATCATTGTTGCAGGTTTTAACTGATTCGTTTTCCTTTATATGTTTTGTTACGTAAGTTATGTTTGTTATGGATAGGAGATATTTTATTCATATCCAGAATTATATCACGTATTTAAATATTATTGTTAATCATAAAATTAAATGTATTCTTGAATGGTTATGATGGGGAATGTCATCTCATCGTGTCATGGAGACGGTAAGCCGTACGTTTGCACGGACGAAAATATCATTCTTTTGGGGGTGTAATCATATATAATTGGATGATATATTATATATATAGAATCATTAACACGTTATATATATTATTTAAATCATGTATAATCATTATTATACACATCCAAATAATGATGTTTTTTAATAACAAACTACACCACGACATGGAGACGGTAAGACGTACGTACACACTTATGGTGACATTGTCATTTATAGGATGGATAGAATAATGAATATGGTTATACCATATTTATAATAACATCACATAATTTAGGAGGTAATGGAGTTATTATTTTGGTTTGGAATCAATAAAGAAAGAGGAATTGGAAGAAGAAAATAACTTGAAAGAGGGTGGTGAAATTATTACCTCTTCTTCAGGTGCTTCCATTGGATTTGATCAAAAAGGCTCCTTAGGTAGGATTTCTGATCAAAGTAAGGAATGTAAGATGTAGTGACAGTAATTGAGAGGAATATTTGAGTAGAGGTTGGCCGGGACAAATGGATTTGGAGGTGTGAAATTTAGAGAAGGGGAAATACCCTTTTATAAGAGAGGTGAGGGTCACTTTAGGAAAACCTTGAAATATTATTTTATTATAAATCATTTTCGGTTTCTAATGGATCCAAATTGATTTATTTATAATATAAGATGGTTATGGGTAGAAATACTCTCAAACAATAAGTTTTATAGAAGTTTATGTCACCATATTAACCTTATCTTTTAGATTTAGCTATTAGTTAAATAGTTTAACTTTTACCGTGTCATCTTGTATTCTTACACTATATGGTTAATAAAATTACTCTAAAATTACAAGAGAACCTCATGGGGTTAATTAATGACATATATAATATTATTTAAGCTCTTTAGATGAACCTTATAGTTTTAGATATATTATATGAACCAATAATATAGTATTTGTTTAAAAAAATGATTTACGTCAATTTCGACACTATTTAGTATCCTGTTTTTATGATACTCATAACCTCATGATTACTTTTTATTTTTTTAATCAACCATAAAATTTCATATTAACCTATTAGATTAGTGGAATTCATCAAAAGCCTCAAATTTTATTTATTTGGATATTTATAATATCAATTATTTTAATCTTTCATTAATAAGTTAATTAGTGTATCATCACTGTGTCATAAATAAATTGAATTATTTAATGTCTAAAAACTATAAATAAAATACCATTACATAGGAAATATTTTTTTATTTATAATTAATATTTATAGTCTAATTCATCTTATGTATAACTCTATATTAAAAATAGTTTTTTTATTAAACTTTGAGTTTAACACTTTTAGATTTTCATTAAATAAAACAATTATAAATGTCCTAATCTAATCAAAGTGGACCAAAAGGATAATATTTTATTCCTAAGGTTGTTTTTGGTCGAATTAAAATTATCCAATAGAATTAGGACATGTGTTATGGTAATTATAATATCATTTTTACCATTAATTACCATATTTACTTTTAACCGTGCTAAATAAAAGTCAAAAGTTACTATTCACCAAAAAATATTTTCTTATTATTGAACCATGTTTTAATTACTAATGTAAACCGTGTCTCTCGAATTTTTGAAATTTAAATCACAGAATTGGTAAAATTATGTTTTATGCAAATTTCTAAATGCTCCTAGAAGGTGAGTAAAAGACGGTAAAAAGTTCAACAAAATTTCATACATCTAATTTCATTATAAAAATGACTCAAATAAGTCAAATTAAACTAATATAGTTATTATGTATCTATATGTACTTAAATAAATAATATAAATAATTATTTAAATAAAAATTTTGTTTTTAAACAATAATGCAGTGTTTTTCACTATTCATCAAAAAATGAATGTTTTTAGAAACATACCAAAAATTCACTTTAAGCTAATTTTGATATTAAAAATTCAAAAATGAATTCTATTTTAACAAATTAAAAATTTATACGTAAAAATAATTAAATAAAAATTAATTCATGTTGTCAAAACCAAAAAGTGGGTTTTTAAGAATTAGAAAATGTCAAAAGATTGACATGTGTTTATGTCAATTTTAAATGTGAAATTACTTATAATGACCTAAATTGTATTAAATGATAAAAATATAATCTTATTATAGTTCCAAACCATTAAAATGCATAATTTAACAATATAAATTATTTAGATTAGAAAAGTTATTTTGAATTAAAATTTAGTAATTTTCACTATTCATCAAATTATGAATGTTATCAGAAAAGTAACAAAAATTTATCCAAAATAAATTTTTATGTCTTGATTCTAAATAATAATTTAATTTCATTAAATTTAATATATAAAAGTGTCAAATATTGGTTTTAAAAAGGGTTCTTCATTAAAAGGTGGAAAATTTCACTTTTTGAAAAATACTTCTTTTATCTAAAAAATGAATTTGTTCTTATATTATGTCTACGAAACACATAATATGGACTCTATAATTATATGGAGTATATAAAATTCAAAATTCATTTAATACTATTCATAACCACTTTTTGAATGGCTAGTTTGGTATGTCATGGTGCACTCGAACTTGGTGTTGCATGTAACGAAAGCTATTGAATTACTATAAAGAAATTAACTTACTATGAAATATTAGGCTGTTACAATGATCATTCACCTACTAATTTATCTACTATTATTTTAAGGCCTACTAAAGAAGTGCATAATCAATATAGAGGGAATTCTCACACACACAACCCCTTTGTACTTCTTGCCTCTAATAGTAGCAAGGAGGATGGAAAAGGATTCTTTGAGGCTTATAAACTAAATAAATAAATGATGCTTATGATGATTAAGTCTTTGATGATGTAGGGGGACCATGATAGTGGGATAAGTCATGGATAAGGTGACGACATCCACATAGTTTCGGTGGACTTGTTTCTCATCACTACATGAGCCCTCGATCTCATGTGTCCTGAATGGATTTCCCACATACGGATAAAGGTCCCTTTTAGCCTTGTAATCCTGGGATGCTTTTGTCACATTGGATTGTGTTTTCTTATTCTTTGTTGCATCTTTTCTTCCTTGATGAGTGTAGGTTTTCATTTGACTCATCCTCTCTCTCTATTTTTTTTCTTTTTAATAAAGGGGTGCTGACCCCAACTATTAAAAAATAATAATATATGCAATCATCATCAAAATATAGGTAATCTTATCATTTGGAACATAACAAACCACAATCATGTCCACAAATAAACTTATGATCATATAACCTCAATTATATTTACTGATCAATATATGAACATAAATAACAACAATTATGTCCATGAATATAATAATTATCTCATGATATATATATAGACCAAATTCATTTGAGACATATATTCATTTAAATAAATAAATATATTTATTTCTCATTATAAATATAAATAAATAAATAAATATATAATTTATATATAATTATAAATATATAATTATAAATATATAATTATAAATATATAATTATAAATATATAATTATAAATATATAATTATAAATTTAATAAATATATTTATTATTTTAAAAAAATTATTATAATTGTATATTAGTTTGAATTTATATTTGTTTATAATTTTATAAATACTATTTTTAAAAAATTATATATATATATATATGAATAATTAAAAATATATATTAATATATCACAGTTATAATTATTATAAACATATGTTTCTTTATTAATGTACATAAATAAGAATTATTTTTTAATATAAATATAATAATTATATATATATTAATAATATTTCTTATTAAAAACTTTTATCAATGTTAAGAATAGGTGTGATAAATCTATCTTTTATCTGTGTTTTTTATCACCGATAAATGTGACCTTTATGAGTGATTTTATTAAACACTGATAAATGTCAGCCTTTTATTAGCGCTTTGAATTTAGTACTTATAAAAGTAAGCACTTACCTTGAATTGATTTGTGATAATGAATCCCGTAAATACAAATAGTGGACCACGTCAACTTGTCTTTAACATCGTTCGATGACTATTTCTGAACACTTGTGACATCGAGCAGTGACTGCCACCTTCACACAATACTTCCATATTTTTCACAGCCACCAAGAACTCACATTACACCAACATTCCTTCTCATTCCAGCCTCCATGTCTTTCTATACCAAATACCTACACCACACCATCATGCCTTAATTCACCATGTCATTTCCCCATAATGCTACTGCCGACCATGGCACGGCTAAAAATCATTCACTAACCCATGGACAAGAGAGAAAAAGTTTAGGGTTATCTAGTTTTTTCAGTTTTTATCATTTAAAATAAAGAAAATAAAAATAATTCTAGGCCTAAAATATTTTGAAAACTAATAAATAAAGGTGTTTGGGTCGTCAAACCCATTTTCCAAAAACATTACAAAAGACATTACCAGCCATAACACATTTTCCTGAATAAAAAAAATTATCTACCTATAAATATATATGTTTGTATATTTTAAATTTTTATTTGTATTTTTTTCTTATATTATATATATTACAAAATATTTTAGTATAATTTAACTATAATTATATATCAAACATTAATACAATTAACGTAATATGGAATTATGATAGAAATACTCATCCTAGGCTACCTTTTATAAGGGGACTTCTCTTGTAATCCTTTGGGATTTGAAATATGAGATTCTAGTTCCTCCATTTCTACACAAAATTAATAGTATACTACTATTAACTAGTATTAATTAATTAATTACAAAAATTAATTAAAAATTAATTACTGAAAAATAATAATAGTAATAAGTAAATAATAATTAAATATTAATATTTAATATTGAATATTAATTAATTTTAATCAGTAATTAAATAATTTTACATTAAAATAAATATTAATTACTAATTGGTCCCTTGGTAAGGGACAATGTTTACACCCGTAACACTACCGTTTGAGTCCACTGCCAGCTGGCTAGTACCACCATTACCCCACCCACCACATCTAATTTTTATTATTAATTATAAATAAAGATTTTTGACCATGGATGGGAGGTCCAAATCCATGACCTGAAAATTTATTAAATAAATCAAATACTATAAGAGATTATCATAATTATCATGTTATTTATGTTGATTGAAAATATTTTCCCGAATGTTCCTACAAATGTTTTTTCAAATAACAACTATATATACCCAAATGTAGTAACCCAGTGCTAGTATCCACTATATTACATTAGTAAATCATACAATGGATCTCACCATATTGGACCGATCAGTTTAGAAATCTTGTAAAACTAGATACAAAAATGATTCAAATTTTACTTTAAAAATACAGAAACATATAATTATAAACATAATTTCACCCATGATATCATTCATTATATCCTTTTTTATGTCTCCAGGATATGAAAAAATAAAAAGGGTGAGATCATATTCTTAGTAATGGTTACATACAATAGAATCTATCTTGAGTAGATAAAGCATAATCAATATGGTAGAGAATATAATAAAAAAACATGGTATTCAATCAAAAAATTGAGTTCACTGATAATACAAGGATAATATAAACATGTAAAGCATTTGGATAATGAAAAATGAATTCTTAATAACGGAAATTCAATTTTTTGGATATTCATGATCAATGACTCACAACACAGATATCATGAATCTTACCATCATGCCCCCTTAACCAAGATATCATTCTTAATAAATGGATATGTGTCAACAAACTACCCATATTAATAGGGAATGCCTTCTATTTTGTCTCATGAGACATATCAATTAATTGTGGGTCTATTTATTATGAAGCCCCGCTTTTCACTTTTAGATACTATGCATCCCTCATATTTTGAATGATCAATATAATTATTTCTAAAAACTCCATATAAGTCAACTATTATCTGTATTGAATCAAGAGTATAGAACATCTAAATACTATAATAATAAAACATATAGATAAATAACAAAGATGAAATCATTATATTATATTCCTAGTAATGACAATTGGTGTTGTCATTGTTAAAAATACCTTTAAAAGATTACTGAAACATTTTATGAGGAAAATAATTTTTTAATTTTTAAATCACTTATCTAAAATATAAAAATTTCTAGAATAATAGGGAAAAAATATTATTTTAAAAAAACCATGAAAAAATTTAATGTAATATTCAAAGAAATTATTATTCATTATGGAGGGGAATTATATTCGTGTAGTGTGTGTTAAAATAAATATCTTTCTCACACTTTTGGTAAAAAGTAACTGATTTTGAAAATGAAAATAAGATTTATTTTAATTTTTTTATAGAAATTAAAACATGGTTAAGAACTAATTTAAGAATAATTTTTCGAATATTAAAAAAATTTAAAATTATTTTAAATAAAATATGGACATGGAAGAGAAATGGTTGGAATGAAATCTTTAAACCATGGTTTTTAAAAGAAATACCCTTAAATGAAACTTACTTATTGATTACTAATACAAGAAGATAATAAATGGAAATATAAACATGAAATACCCAAAAATTACAATAGTATAATAAAATATACTGTGTTTAAGATATTAGGAACATATAATTTTCCCAATGAAAACTTGAACATTAAAAATATCGAAATAAAATTAGTTTGTAAGAGAAATATCTTACCCCAAGTTTGACATTATTCATAAGTGATTTAAACCTCCCATATAATAAATTTAGTTGTATTATAATTATATACTAGAAAAATATACATATAGTATCATATATGATCCAATTTTAACATCACAACATTTATTTATTAGGAATTATTTTTTAAAATCACCATTTCCAAGTGTTAACTATTTCATTTTTCATGTATGTTATGTTTCGGTGGTTTCAATACTTACAAAATGTTCATGATTTCATTATCTAAATTTTTTAGTGATTATATAAATAAAATATATATTATTTATATACATATTTAGAATAACCCGTGAAAGGTGTACCTAAAAAATAGATCACAACCCTTTCTGGAGGTGGTAGTCCATAGGTATGCACGAGCGTCATTATAAATTTTTAATTTGTAGAAGGATAAAATGGTAAATGATATATTATATTTATTAGATCATAACTATGTCATAAATATCATATATATTGATTATTTACATCTTTATAACTATCCAAATAAAATGTGGATGAAAAATGAACTATGCCACTATTTTTGGATTATAATTTGTACGTACACATGAGAAATGTTTTGAAATTAAATAACATGGAAAATAGGTGAAAATGGTTATACCATAATAATAATAAAAAATATATATATTAATGATACTATATTCCTTATTATTGATGGTTATAATATATTTAGATGAATTAGAAAAAGAAACAAATATGGAAGAGTATGTAAAAATGATTACCACTTCTTCAATATAACTCCTTTAATTACCTTATTAAGGAATCATGGAAGGATATTTTAAGAATAAAAACAATTATAAATTGTGTATATAAAATTTTATAATATAATTGTATAGGTTCTTCAATTTTTTGGGCACAAAGTGGTATAAATAAGATGGAGGGGAGTGTCCTTTTATTTGAGTGGAGAGGGACACCCCTAGAAATTTTTAATTGATTAAAATATTATTAAATTATTTTCGAAGGAAAATGTCCCATAAGAAATTAAATATAGAGAATAATATGATAAAATAAAAACTCCCTACATATAATGAGAATAAAGATGAAAATTTATGGCATTATCACTTAGTTTTAGCTTAGGTTAACCCAATTTACCATTTTACGATGATGATTTTTTTTATTTTTATTATACATTATAATCAAAAATCAAGTTTAAATTATTAAATAATTTTAATTATTATTCTTCAAAATAGGTAATTTTTTTATTAGATTCAATTTATATAAGTGGTGTAATTTTAATTTAAAATAATTTTATAAAACACGATGAAAATATGTTTAATGAAAAATTCCATTTTTATGTTCAAAAGTATTTTTATACCAAGATAAAGTATTTTATAAATCAAGATGGTATAAATTGAATTATTTATAACAAAAAATGTTGGTCGGAGTGGATACTCAAGAGGGGGGTGAATTGAGTTCCAATTAAAATTTCTGTTAAAATATTTTCTATTTAAAATCCCCTAATTTATAAAATAAGTTAAATTGTAGTGAATTTATACAGATTGTAAATTTTCACTTAGCTTCTCAAAGATTGATTAGGTCTCAGTTAATTTAACCACAAGATTAAACTAAATTTTTAAACTGACCTACTGATTTACAATAAGTATAAACACTTGCTAATTTAACTATCAATGTAGCTTTAAAATAGTTTTTTATTTCAATGTAATAGCAGCAGAATATAAAAGATATATGTAGTATACTTTAAACTTAAACTAAATATGCACATCAGATATGACAAGAGGTTCAGTCTCAAGCTGAGATATAGTCCTCTCAAATTTATATAAATTTGATCCACACCCTGGATCGGGGTTAACATCAGTTTAAAAAAATGTCCAGGCCACACAGGGACCTCTACCACTGTTCTTCATGGGAAACAACACAAAGACCAGGCCACACAAGGACCTCTTCCACAGTTGACATGGGTAAACAAGAGTTAAGAGTTTTGGAGTGAGGATTTGATATCCTCTAGTTCAGTACAGGAGACAGTGTGTGTATAAGAAATACAGAGTACACCACACTGCTCAAAAGTAAATAAATAAATCACATAGAGAAGACAAATAAGAGTTTAGAAAGATCTAGTGATTATCAATGCAGCTATGGACTCGTTGGATTCAGCAGGAATTCTTCTGAGTTGTTCTCTTGTTTTTCTGTTGAAAAACATAGTGTCATAGTTCAGCTCGTGTTCTACAAGAGTGATAAAGATCTCTTGATTCATCGTGTGTTCTTCAGTGGTGTTGGATTGCACTCATGAGAGTTATTTTAATGTCTTGAAATCTTCTTCTTGTTTGTTATTGTTCTTCTTGTTCAGCACAATGCTCTTGGGTGTATGTATGTTCTTCTTGTTTTATCGTCACACTTTTCTCGCTTCACTGCTTGCATGAGTACTGCATCTCAATCTTCCTTATATGCCATGAGTTCTAGAAGTAGGAATGATTCACTTTTCATAGGTACGAGATAGGGTTTCCTGACATGCCAACAACTATCATTAAATAACATTAATTACATTAAAAACATCAAATATGACTGTTAGCATTATTTAAATAATATTGAAAAATAGTTAAGAAACAGTGTCACAGTGATTATGTAAACGGTGTCTTCTTCATGGTATATGGTTCACAGTATGAGGTTCACGGTATGAGCTTGATGGTATGAGATTCACAGTATGAGCTTCACGATATGTCCATGTCACGGTGTGTAGCTCACGGTGTCTGGGTCACGTTTTGTCCTTCACGGTGTCTGGGTCACGGTTTTTCTTTCACGGTGTCTGGGTCACAGTTTGTCCTTCATGATGTGTAGCTCACAGTGTCTGGGTCACGGTGAATGGATCATGGTGTCTGGGTCACGGTGAGTCCTTCACGGTGTCTCCATACTTAGAAAAATATCTGTATTTAGACTTAGATAGTAATATGCAGAATATGGATTAAGTTTAATCATTAGAGATTAAGAGACCTTGAATCATAACTATAAATGATTGATAATATATGTGATATTTTTAATCATGCATAAGACTTGTAAATAATAAAGAGAGTAATTAACATCCATAAGATTTGTTATCATTAAAACATGATGCGTAGTTATTATCGAGATTGAAGAGCATTAGAAAGATGTGCAATGAAGGTTGAGATTAATCAGTAATAAGATTTGTAATCATTAAAACATGATTAACACATGAGGAGTCCAACAATATCCCCCTTTTTGATGATCACAAGTCATGTATAGTCAAAATATAAAGGAAATGTAACATTAAAGAAACTAGCATTTTAAAAGTGCATATATGATTATAGTACTGACACTTGTAGTTTTTCTCCCCCTTTAATACTTGTAGTTTTTCTCCTCCTTTTGGGATTATCAAAAAGTAGAGAAAATTAAATGAATCACAACATTTTTCATTAAAAAAGGGTTCAGAATATAATAAAAACATTAAACAGAAAATGATATCCCATCAAAAAGGAAAACAATCCCCAGAATCTTCAGGGATCCACCTTGTCTTTACCTTTATCAGCAGCATAAGCTGGTGCTGATGTAGAAGAAGGTATAGATGTGGTAGATAAAGAGGGTAAGGGTTGACCTTTAAAAACAGATGGAGCCAAAGTAGGAGCAGTAGAAGATCTCGACTATGGTTGGTCAAGAATAACTGGCCGGATCTGAGAAAGAGCTTGGAAAATTGTCATGGCAGTGGAGGCTAAGGCAGGTAGACCACGTCTAAGGGGTGAAACAGCTGGAGAAACTATAACAGTACTCTGTACATGAAGATATGGCTTCAAAAGATTTATGAAATCAGCAATGATTTCACCACCATATTGCATAACCTTTTCAAAATCATCCTTATTCTCCATAAATTTGTCTAGCAATCTGGTTAACTCTATAAGTTTCTAAAATTGAGTTTTAAAAGCTTGTGTTATCAGAGGGATTCTCAAATTTTCCACAATATATCTAATGTGATATGTCATATCACTTTTAAAGAAAATCCAGGAGAGATAAAAATCTATTTTCTTGGTGATCTCTTATTGAGCATCATTGGTTATCTTAGAATGAATCCTAACCAAGTCCATTTCTCTATCAATGTTCTTAACCACTTCTGACAAAGAAGATAGATCCAAGCCACTGAAGTCATTCTGATGTTCTTCCTTGATTATGGATCTCAACAGAGAATCATCCAAAGAAGGTGTGGAGGTCTGACCAGAAGCAGGAGAAGACATGATAGCTTCAGTTAGAACATTGAGCTGTTTCAAAACTTTTTGCAGGCATCCATTGTATTCATCTGTAAGCTTATTCAGATTTTCTACAAGCTCCCTCATGCGTTCCAACATCTTTGCGTGTCTTTTTCCAATAATCTCATCAAAATATAGTAGATATGGATGAACTTGAGACACAATCTCCCTAGTAAGGATGGATTCAGATGTCTCAGGAGAAGTAGCAATAGGTACAGGGGTAGAAACAGGAGTAGGCACTGATCTCAAAGACAACTCATTCTGCAAGTTTTCTACCATATTTTTCAGGTTTGCAACATCAGCACTCAACAGCCTATTTTCCACTCTGACTTCTTGAATTTCTCAGATCATCCTTGGTTGAATATGCAATATAATATTTTCCAAGAGAATTGATGCATCTTCTTGACTTAACTGAGTCACTGGACGAGGTTGAGTGGATTCAATTTTCTCAACTCCAGCTAACAGAGTTTTCCCAAAAACTTTAATATCATCTTTAGTTACAAAGGAGTGTAGCTCAGGTATGGGTGTAGGTAACGGTAGAGGACCAGGTTCTGGTTGAGGTTTAGAGTTATCTTCAGACTCAGATTCTGATTCAGATTGAGGTTGGGGCTCTGGTTCTGGTTCTGGATGAGCTATAGACTTCAATTGAAATAGAGAATAAAGATCCATTCCAGTTGTAGACACGTGCTCTGACTCATTCACATCATAAAACCTTGGGAAAACATATCGGGTGTGCACATAGTATGAGACAGAAGGATGAGAAGATTTAGCAGATCCAACTTCTATAATCTCAAGGTTTTGAGGTTCCTCCCACTCAAATTGTGATTCCCTTTCAGATTCTTGAGGCATAGGAACATGGTCAAGATCCGCAGAATCATCTCTAATCTCTTCAGCAAACTCTTTCCTTTCTAGCTGAAAAGAAATTTCCATCCTCTCTTCAGTAGAGGAAATATTCCCGGGAACCGATTATTCCACTGGTTGAGCTTCAAAACTTTCTTCTTTCTCAACAGGGAGATGCTCTTTAATAGGATATGTCTCTATGGTTTCTTACTGTTCTAAATCAGGAAAAACCAATTTTCATGCAGCCGTAGAATGAGTTTCTGGATTGACATCCTCACTAGAAGCAGTAGCTTCATCTTCTCTCAAACCAACAACAACTTCCTCTCCTTGAGGTATTTCAGCAGGGATAATAGCAGGTACAACAGTCCTTTCTTTTTAAATAGGAGCTATTTCCATTGGAGGTATTTCAGCTTCTTCTCTTGGTGACACTTCAGCTGCCACTTCCTCTTCTTCTTCTTCTTCTTCTTCTGAATACTCAGCCACTTCATATGGTCCCAAAATAGGATCAGATAGATTCTTAGGCCTTCTTGGATAGTCAACATGATTAAACTTTTTATAGAGTTGATCATTATCCTCAACCCACTGCTTCTTCCAGGGATTCCAACTAATCTTCATCCTTCTGATGATAGGCATGGATTGGAAGAAATCAAGGTCCTATAACTTTTCTTCATTTGGTCCAACCATCCCTTTGGAAATTAATATAGCTGAAATCATCCTTGAGTAAAATAGGGAGGTGGATTTGGAAGTGACATTAATCATCTCACAGATGTGGTTAATGACATACTTGCAAAGATTGATCTTATGGACATTCTTCAACAAGTGAATCAGGAACACATCCTAATTCTTCATTATATTAAAATCTCCTTTTCTCAGAATAATCAAATTTTTAACAAATTTGAACAGAAGTCTAGATTCTCCATCTAGCTCTATAGCAATGACCCTTCTATTGGTGCCATTTCCAGTTACAATTTCCGAGGCATTTTCCAGATTGAAGATATCAGAAGATGGAGGAGGGTCTCTCTGGTAGTCTTCACAAACTCCTTCATGTGGAATTCTTAGGCATGCAACCCACAACCTCGATGAGAAAGAGCACTTCTGACCATTTATCCAACTTGTCACCATAAAGCTTTCTCCAAACTCAAAGGAAAACTTCACATACTGATAGAATTGAGATACCAGCATCGGGTAAATTGGTTTATTTTGTCTAGAGAACCATTCAATCTATCCTTGTTCTCTTAAAACATTCAAACCTAAAGTATTTCTAGAAAACAACTATTTAGGGCAAACTTCTTTTTCAGGTACAATAGTACGGCTTACCAAGTTTGGGTTTAGAAGTCCTTTGGGAGCTATCCGTGGTATCCTCTTCTGCTTCTTAGAGCAGCGCTTCTCAGACGAAGGTGAAGATGGATGCTTCATCCTTGGCATCCACTGAAGGATCAGGCGAGAGGAAAGAGAAGGTTCAGGAGAGAGTTTGGGTAAGGAATCTAATGAAACTATTAAGTTTTATGATTTGGGAATGTCAAACGTCATAAAAACAAAAATTCCAGAAAGCAAATAGCGGTGAAATAAAAATTACTGCGATACAGGTTAAAATAAGAATATAAATAATCTTCACGATGAGACCGTGAGTATGCATTATGGTGTGATGAAAAACAGTAATCATGGTGAGACAGTTGGTAGTCATCATGGTGAGACGGTGACCATTCTGTGTTGTCACGGTGAGATAGTGAGTTGACAGACAGTGAGCATAGGGTCTTAACAGTGAGACCGTGAGCATGAAACAGTAACTGTAACACAGTGATTATGAAACCGTAAAGTAAAATATAGTAAATTATTAAACATTTATATCAGTAAGATATTCATTTATGATTAATCATCCAACGATCATGTATGATGTAGTCTAATCTTTCAGAATTTAATGGTTTAGTGAATATATCAGCAAGTTGATATTCAGTACCAATGAATTCCAAAGTGATATCACCTTTTTGATAATTATCCCTCAAAAAAATGATGTCTTACATTAATATGTTTTGTCCTAGACTGAGAAATAGGATTCTTAGAAATATTAATAGCACTTGGGTTGTCACAATTTATTGGGACATGTCTGAATTGATATCCATTGTATAGTAATGTGTGTTTCATCAACAAAATTTGTGCACAACAACTGCCAGAAGCTCTGTATTCAGCCTCTATGGTAGATAATGCAACCGAAATTTGTTTCTTACTACACCATGATACTAGTGACTTGCCTAAAAGATGACATGTTCCCAAGGTGTTTTTCTATCTACCTTACATCTAGCAAAATCAGCATCAGAATAACTAACTAGTTCAAATGATTGTCCTTTGGGATAGAACAGTCCTAAATTGGGAGTATTCTTGAGGTATTTGAAGATTCTATTTATAGCATTTAAATGTGTCTCTTTAGGGTTTTCCTGAAAATGAGCACACATACACACACTAAACATAATATCAGGACGACTAGCAGTCAGTTAGAGTAGACATCCAATCATTCCTCTATAAGTGGTTTGATCAATAGATTTACCATCTTCATCAAGATCCAACTTACAGTTGGTACTCATGGGAGTGTCACTACTTTTTGTGCTATCAAATCCAAAAAGTTTTAAAATATCTCTAGTATATTTAATTTTAGTTAAAATAATTCCATCATCATCTTGAAAGATTTGAAATCCAAGAAAGAATTTGAGTTCTCCCATTAACCTCATTTCAAATTAATTTTGCATCATTTTAGAAAAATCAGTACATAATGTAGTTTTTGAAGATCCAAAAATAATATCATCTACATAAATTTTTACAACTAAAAAATCTTTAGAAATTCATTTTATAAACAGATTAGGATTAGATATTCCTTTTGTAAAACCTTTAGAAATTAGAAAAGTACTTAATCTATCATACCAAGCTCTTGATGTTTGCTTTAAACCATATAAATCTTTTGATAATTTGAAAATATGATTTGGAAAATGAGTGTTTGAAATTAAAGGTGGTTGTTTAACAAAAACATCCTCAGTAATATATCCATTCAAGAATGCACTCTTGACATCCATTTGATATAGTTTGAAATTTAGATGTGTAGCATAGGCAAGTAAAATCCTAATGGCTTATAATATAGCTACTGGAGAAAAATTCTCCTCATAGGCAATACCTTCTTCTGGACTATAGCCTTGTGCAACTAGACTAGCTTTGTTTCAAACTACATTTCCAGATTCATCTACTTTATTTCTAAACACCCATTTAGTTCCTATGGTGAAAGTGTCCTTAGGTCTTTCAACAAGATTCCAAACTTTATTTCTTTCAAATTGATTGAGTTCTTCTTGCATATAAATTACCCAAAATTCATCATTAATAGCATCATCAATGTTTTTAGGATCAAGCTATGAAAAGAAGGCTTGATGTTCAACCTAATTTCTAAGAGAAGCTCTAGTCTGTGTCCCTCTATCAAGATTTACTACAACAACATCTAAAGGATGATTCTTTAGAATTCTAGTTAATCTAGTAAAGGCTGGACTAGAAATTTCAGGCTCTTCTCTAGGTTTGGGTTCCTTAGTAGCAGATTCTAGAATAAATCCAGAACTGGTTGTCTTTATAGCAGGTTCTTTAGATTTGTCATTAAGGTCCAGAAAAGATAAATCTTCTTCAATATTTTCAAGAGAGGTTTTAGGATCATGTGGATCAGTTTCATCAAACTTGATGTGAACAGATTCTTCCACACACTTGGTTCTTTTGTTGAAAACTCTATAATCTGTACTGGTTAAAGAATATCCTAAAAAGAATCCTTCATCACTCTTAGAAGCAAACTTATCAAGATTATCCTTTGTATTGAGAATAAAAACTTTTCATCCAAAGACTCTAAAGTAACTAACATTAGGTTTTCTATTGTTCCACAACTCATATGGGGTATTCTTAATAACAGGTCTAATTAAGACTCTATTAATAATATAACAAGCTTTATTCACAGCTTCAACCCAAAAATAAATAGGCAGGTCATATTCATTAAGCATGGTTCTAGCTATTTCTTGAAGAGTTCTATTTATTCGTTCTATTACACCATTCATCTGAGGTGTCCTAGGAGAAGAAAAGTTATGATTATAGCCATTGTGTGAGCAATAGGATTCAAATTCATGATTTTCAAACTCAAGGCCATGATCACTTTTTAGAGTTTTAATCTTAAGTCCACTAAGATTTTCTACAGATTTGGAGTATTTAACAAAGTAAGAACAAGATTCACTTTTGTGAGCTAAGAAGTATACCCATGTATATCTAGAAAAGTCATCTACTAGGACATAGACATAGTGATTCCCATTTAAGATATAAAATCTATATGGTCCAAACAAATCCATGTGAACCAACTCGAGAGGTTGAGAAGTTGAAAGTTCTTTCTTTGATCTAAAATAAACTTTACGTTGCTTTCCATTTTGACAGGGATTACAAACTTTGGAAGTTGGAAACTCATGTTTAGGTAGGTCTCTAACTAAGTTCTTCCTAGTTAGTTTTCTAAGTGAATTTATATTGCAGTGTTATAATATTCTATGCCATAACCAGGACTCTTTATGAAAAGCATTTAAATACGTAACATTTTGCATAGCTAAGGAATTTAAATCAACAGCATAAAAATTTTCATTTCTTAAAGCAGAAAAGACTAAAACATTTTTATAATTAAAAAAATTACATAAATAATTTTTGAATTTGACATTAAAACCATCATCACACAACTGAGAAATACTTAATAGATTATATTTAAGTCCATGAAAAAATAAAACATTGGAAATTAAAACTGAATCAGTGTTACCAATTTGGCCTAGGCTGATGATATTTCCTTTAGAATTATCAACAAAGGTGAAATAGACTCCATCAACCTTTATTAAACTCTTAAAGAATGAGTAATCCCCATAAATATGTCTTGAACATCCACTGTCCAAATACCACTTCTTCTTGAGGGAACTCTTAAAGCAGGTTTCCTACTAAAGAGTTTTAGATCGAAAATGACTTTGGTAACCAGATCTTCTTGGGTCCAGACAGGTTAGCAATCAATGATTTTGGTACCCAAATTTGTCTTACGGGGATCATATAATTTAGAGAATCAATAGATTTTGAAAGATAAAATCTATTTGATTTATAACTATGTGAATAACTAGTTGAAGCATATGAATGTCCAGAATTAGAACTAGCAGTATTTGGTCCATATTTAGCAATAAATCTATTCTTGTTAATCTATCTCTGTCTAGATTTGTAGCCTATTCCAGTAGTGTATTTTGGCAAAAATTTCTTTCCTAGAATTTTAGTTAGTGTATCCTTTCCATTTGTGAACTTCTCCAAGTCTTTTTCTAAGTTGCTCATTTTACATTTTCAGTTCAGTGTTCTCCTTTAACATTTGATAATTTTTCTCTTTTTCAATAGTATGTTCGGTTTTAACAGTAGTAGTGAGAGCATTATGTTTCTTTAATGATTTGTATTTATCCTTAAGTTCATTGAATGTATCTTCCAGCATATTACAGTATTCAAATAATTCCTCACTAGTCATGTTTTCAGAATCAGAATCAGATTCTGCATCATCTTCAGAATAATAAGAATTTAAAACAGGAGTATCTAAGGTTACCTTGGATGTCTTAGTCATAAAACACATGTTGGCATGATTTTTTTTCAGAATCAGACATTTCAAATTCACTTGTGCTGTCTTCTAAAGCACTCCATGTTGCTTTCATTTCTTTCTTGTACTTACTATCCTTTTAATCATATTTCTTCTTCATATAAAATTTCTTAAACCTTCTAACTATCTAAGACATTTTAGAATCACTATCAGAGTCTGAATTTTCACTTGTTGAACTGTCAGTTTGTATTTGAGATTTATCTTTGTCCTTGTTCATTGAAGTAGTAGTCTTGAAAGCCACAAATTTTCTCTCTGGTTCATCATCTTCCTCTTTATTTTCCTTGAGTTCTTCCTCATACATCATAAGCTTACAAATGTGTTCTTTGATAGGTAGAGAAAAAATGTAACATGACTCTTTGATTGAAACAGATGTGCCTCTCCATCGGTCTAGTAAACATCTCAAGATTCTCATAATTTGTTCCTTTGCTGGAACAACCTTTCCAAGTGAATTCATTGTATTGAATATCTCATTAAACCTGAGATACATATTAGAAATTGGTTCATTAGTCTTCATTTTAAAATTATCATATTTAATAGTATAGTTTTTTAATCTCATTTCTTTAACATTGGTTGTTCCTTCATGAGAAACACCCAAAGTATCCCAAATTTCAAAAGTAGTTTGGCAAGTATAAATTCTGTTAAAATCTTCATTTCCTAGAGCATAGGACATGGCATTCATGGCTTTACAATTATTATTGTAGGCAGTCTTTGTAGGTTCATCCCAAGTCGTTCTTTCAGTTTCTGGAATTTTATATTGAGATTTTATAGTAGTCTAGATATCAAAACCCATGCTCTCTAAATGAATTTTCATTTTAAGCTTCCACTAAGCATAGTTTGTACCATTGAAGAAATGTGGCCTGTTAGTAGAAGCACCCTCTAGTCTTTTATCCATAGCTAGATTTTAGAAAGATAATTTAAAGAGATAAAATTTAGAACTAACAGAAATTTAAGATCTTTAAAGATGCAACTAAAATCAAAGTTGAAAAATAGATTATTTCAAAAATCTTTAAACATAACAAACCTCTGATACCAAATGTTGGTCGGAGTGGATACTCAAGAGGGGGGTGAATTGAGTTCCAATTAAATTTTTTGTTAAAATATTGTCTATTTAAAATCCCCCAATTTATAAAATAAGTTAAACTGTAGTGAATTTATACAGATTTTAAATGTTCACTTAACTTCTCAAAGATTGATTAGGTCTCAGTTAATTCAACCAAAAGATTAAAATAACTTTTGAAACTAACCTACTGATTTACAATAAGTATAAAAACATGCTAATATAACTATCAAAGTAGCTTTAAAAAAGTTTTGTATTTCAAAGTAATAGCAGCGGAATATAAAAGATATGTGTAGTATACTTTAAACTTAAACTAAAGATGAAAAAAAAATATAACAATAGGTTCAGTCTCAAGTCAAGACTTAGTCCACTCAAATTTATATAAATTTGATCCACACCCTAGATCAGGGTTAATAACAGTTTACAAAACTATCTAGGCCACACAGGGACCTCTACCACTATTCTTCGTGGGAAATAACACAAAGGCCATGTCACACAAGGACCTCTTCCACAATTGACGTGGGTAAACAAGAGTTAAGAGTTTTGGAGTGAGGATTTGATATCCTCCAGTTCAGTACAGGAGACAGTGTGTGTATAAGAAATACAGATTACACCACACTGCTCGAAAGTAAATAAACAAATAACTTAGAGAAGATAGTTAAGACTTTAGAAAGCTCTAGTGATTATCAATGCAGCACTGGACTCATTGTATTCAACAGGAATGCTTCTGAGTCCTTCTCAGGTTTTCTATTGAAAAACAGAGTGTCATAGTTCAACTCGTGTTCTATAGGAGTGATAAAGATCTCTTGATTTGTTGTGTGTTCTTCAGTAGTGTTGGATTTCACTCATGAGAGTTATTTTAAAGTCTTGGAATATTATTTTTGTTTGGTATATTTCTTCTTGTTCAGCACAGTGCTCTTGGGTGTATGTAAGTTCTTATTGTGGTATCGTCACACTTTTCTTTCTTCACTGCTTGCACGTGTACTGCATCTCAATCTTCCTTATATTCCATGTGTTCTAGCAGTATGAATGATTCACTTTTCATAGGTACATGATACGGTTTACTGATATGCCAAAAACTATCATTAAATAACATTAATTGCATTAAAAACATCAAATATGACCGTTAGCATTATTTTAATAATATTGACAAAAAGTTTAGAAATTATATCATAGTGTTTATATAAACGATGTCTTCTTCATGGTATATGGTTCACGGTATGAGGTTCATGGTATGAGCCTCACGATATGAGATTCACGGTATGAGCTTTACGGTATGTCCATGTCACGGTGTGTAGCTCACGGTGTCTGGGTCACGGTGTGTCCTTCACGGTGTCTGGGTCATGGTTTGTCCTTCACAGTGTCTGGGTCACGGTTTTTCCTTCACGGTGTGTAGCTCACAGTGTCTGGGTCACGGTGAGTCCTTCACGGTGTCTCCATACATAGACAAATATTTGTATTTAGACTTAGATAGTAATATGCAGAATATGGAATAAGTTTAATCATTAGAGAGTAAGAGAAATTGAATCATAAATATAAAGGCTTGATAATATATGTGATATTTCTCATCAGGCATAAGACTTGTAAATAATAAAGAGAGTAATTAACATCCATAATATTTGTTATCATTAAAACATGATGTGTAGTTATTATTGATATTGAAGAGCATTAACAAGATGTGCAATGAAGATTGAGATTAATCAGTAATAGGACTTGTGATCATTAAAGTATGATTAACACATGAGGAGTCCAACAAAAATAAATGAATTAAATTTTAAAACCAATCTAAATAAATATGCGTCTTTTAAAATACTATAAAATAAAATATAATCTTTCTTAAAAAAGCGTTATATACACTATTCAACAAAAAAAATAATTTTCAGAAAAATATCAAAAAATTATCCTTAATGTAATTTTAGTATGATGATTCCAAAAATTATATCATTTTATAAAACTAAATTTATAAAATTGGATGAAATTAATTATATTTTCTGTGCACAAAATTCCATAAATATCATTTTTGAAGAGAACATTTTTTTGAAGTATAAAATGACATTACTGAAAATCGAGTACTTATTTCATAAGAATTAATAAATACATTTATTTGAAATAAATCTTTTATATATATTTTTTATAATTTGGTCAATCAAATTCATACCCACCAATCAAATATTTTTATAATAACTATCACTTTAAATAAGATTATTTTAATAGTATACCACAGTTCATGTATATTTAATATTTATACATAAATACATATTTGTGTGTGTGTGTGTCTGTATTAACAAAAAAGATGTATATTTATGTATAAATTCAAATATATGTTAACAAATATTATTATATAATATATATAAATAGATATACATATAAAAATACACACACACACATGTATAAATAAATAAATAAATATATTTATATATACAAACACAAACATGTATATAATGACACACACACAAACATATTTTATAAATGTATTTAAAAATAATTATATATATATATATATTAATAATAATATGTATATAAATATATATAAATAAAAATCTATTTTATAAAATATTGATGAAATCAACTTGGAGCAGTGGTAAGGGAATAGACACATGGGGATTGAGTCCTTAGATTCAAATCTAGGCATAAATTCACGTAGATGGCTGGGAAGGGGGTGGTGTGAGTGTTAATAATATAACGAGATGGAGGGTGTGGGTAGGTGAGTGATGATAAATAAAAGGATTTTGTTGTGAGTGATAAGGGGAAGGAGGGTGTTGTGTGTATTGATAGAAGGTCAGGTGGATGGAAACTATTTTTAGCGCTAATAAACAAAGATTTTATCAAAGATTTTTATCACTAATACTAGTTAAAATTTTCAACGCTAAAAAAAGAATTGATAAAACTAGAAATAAAAAATGAACCCTCCATTAGTTCTAAAAAAATTACTAATAAATGTGGAAATTTTCTATTCTTTTGTTGATGAGTTTCTTAGTATGATTAATGTAATCGAATTTTAAGGGCACTTAAAACATGAGTGCTTTTTTATCACTGATTGTAAATTCCAACTCTAATAAAAGGTTGATATACAATAGTCCCCACCCTCTCTCTAGGGTTATGTTATGGGAAAATAAAGATAACCCATGAAGTTAATATAGGGGATCACCTATGGTTTCACCAATAATAACTGAATTAAATATTAAATTAAATTATTTAATTAATCATCTCACAACTGAAAAGACCCAATGGCTTCAATGATAACTCAAATTATACCACCACTGGGTAAATCCCACCATTGTATAACTAATCACAATGATGATGTCACCATTTTATGCTCAGTTTAAGAGATACAATAATTTTATCAAAAATTCTCATACATGGACTAAGAATAATATAATATTTAAAATATATTATTTATGTGGCCCCACGACACTCTATTTTACATGCTTACTTAACCATGGTGTAAAAACCATACTCCAAAACTAATACAACAATTAGATAATTATTTCAAGTTCATATACTAGGGTAAATATAGTGTTTTACCTATAGGGAGATCCGTGGAATCTTAAAACTCAAAATTGAGTTAGGTCTCAACTGATAAAAAACTTTGTCACTTCAATGGAGTGTTGAATATATGTAGTAAAAGATATAAGACCATCTAACTCGTTTTGTTATAAAAAATATTAACTAATATTCCATATATCTTTTAAATACAATGTTATGCTATTTCTAAACTCACTTTACTTCATACACATCATAGTCATGTTGGTAGTAGACTAGAGAATGATGATGAGTCTTATATGTATTGAAACTCTCCCATAATTAATTTGAAGACATTATTCTCCAATATTAGTGTTAAAACTTAACCATATTACAACTATATTGAAAAATTGATATTATATACATTATAATATGAAAGAAATAAATTATTTTACAACTTCTTGATTTTTTATGAGAATGTTGTTGGTCGGAGTATATGTCAAGATTTGGGGGGGGGGGTGAATTTATATTTACAGAATATTTAGTGGAAAGTAATTGAAAAATCAAATATACATGATAATTAAATGGTAAATCAATTAATGTGATGAAATAAATTAAGTGATAAATTATATATTTGACCTGCGGTATAATGTTGATAATAATTTTAATTAAGAAAGTAAGAACAATAGAAAATTTGAATATAATTTTTATGAAATTATGCATATCAATAATGAATGATTTAATCCATAATATAAAATCTATTATAAATGATGTTTTATAATGAAGCTTTGAAATATCTCAGTGTTAGCCCCTATGTCTCTTTACCTAAGTTTGAGAAATTAATGTTATTACTCTCTTGATCATAGAAGTGATTAAGAAACTCATCCATCATAATTTTGATTTTTGAGAACCCTATTAAGCTACATCGGTATCCAAGGTACCCGAACATAAATTTTATAGAGTTAAAACCCATTGAAGAAGGTGATAAGAAGAGAGATGTTTTTTTGAGAAAACCAATTTCAATTATTCCCCCTAATCTCTTAAAAATATGTTCAAAATTTGGGTGGATAGTCTGAGTGATGATTTAGGAGAAATTATTTTAAGAATGATATATAAATGAGTTTGTATATTATAGAGGATATATTAGATATTCATTTAGAATCAAGGGTCAAAGAGGCATCATCGATAACTGGTAACTTTTCCAAGATGACAATGTCTCCTTTTATGGGCTCCAAAAGGATTGATCAGCTTATGGAATTCATCTAGGGAATTGCAGCTATAGAATACTATAATAATGACATTTCAAAAATCATTAATTACATACTCAAACTAAATTTCCTAACACCAGTGGCTTCTCGATGAAACTCATTGGCTGCCTGTGTAATGAACATTTTTTTGTTATTAATATAAGTACTTCTTATTTTATGATAACATTTTTAAAATAGAAGAACCAAGAAATTATTTTACCTAAATTTATACATAAAACATAAATATAGACTAATATAACTAGAAATTGTGAAGGGATATACCAAATTAACTAATACTAAATTCACTAAAGAAAACACCATAGGGTTTAAATCCCCCAAAAAGAACATTCCTTTGATAAATATTGAAAAAAGGAAGAGATGTTTTAAGAAATCAATATAATTTATCAAAGGATGTGTAAGAACCTTTGTAAGTGAAGTAGTGAGTAACAAAGAAAGAATGATTATGTATCTATAAGGAAATACTTCTCTTCACAATGAGGAACATTAGCCAATAAATTCAATTGGAAATATATCTACTAATCAATAAGGTGAGATGTGATTATTATTGTTGATGGCACAATAAAGTGATCATTGGGATTGTTTTATAATTTTATTTTTTGAAACTATATAAATATTTATTTTAAATTAAAAGTATGTTTTATGATAAATTTATATTTTTCTTAATTTTTTTTTTGAAATCAACTTATAGAACACTTTTATATGATAAAATAAATCAGTGATGTCCTAATTAAGTTTTATAGTGGCCAAACAATTTACAATGTCGTAAAAGCTGTTAACATTCAACAAATAAAGACTATTATTTAAAATATAAAATTATAATATTTATATTACTATTTTGATAAGATAATTATCAATTTTTTATTCATCAAATTAAAATTTTATTAGGGTGAATTTTTTGTAATTTTCTAAAAAAAATTGATTTTTGTGTTAAAAAGTGTAGATACAATTTTCACGAAATACAATAACTCTTATGAAGTAATTAGGATATGATAATTATTTCAATGTTATTAATCATTATTATATTTCAAAAATTATTTAAATAATAACGTAATAAATAATGAGTTAAATTTTGAAAAAAATTCTCAGTATTTTGAAAAACATGGTTTTATCATTTCTATAAAATCAGTTTTATGAGTTATATGTGTATCATATTTGAATTAATTTTTATCACTTATATAGATTTTATAAACTAAAAACGATTAAATATTTATATTTATAAGGTAAAAATTAATTGGAAATTAAAATTTCATTTTTAGGTACAAAAAGTTACAATGTTAAACAAAGAGTTACTCTAGTTAAGTAAAATAATATAAAAGGATAAAATAAAAAGGTAAAGACATAAGAAATCAAATGACAACTTTAAATGGGTGGTTTCTATTTAGAACATACATAACAAAAATTTTCAATATACTACCATGCTTATTATTCCATGGTATAATCTTCTATGGGATATGTTTTAAATTAGATTTTACTTATTCCCTTTCATTATAACCATTTCCTAAGATGTTACTATGCCAAAAAGGGGTTTCTCACCCCTCCTCCCCCTTAAATTTGTGAGACTTGTTATTTCTATATCCTTTCAATGGAAAATGTTATTATAATTCATTATTATAATTTAATTAATATTTTATCAATGACATATCACCATTCTGTCTCATTATTCTACATTTATAATCTATTATAATGCTCAAGGTTTCGTATTGCCATAAAACCATCCTAAATTTGGTTAGGAAAGGAGGGTGTGGATTTACTTAAAATGAAATATATATTTGTATACTACAAGTGGATGTGGATCTAGAATAGTTGAACCTAGGTATTATAACCTTGAAAGATGCACATTGGTATTTGACTCGATTGTCACCTGGTGCATGACCACATGCCTTGTCGCACACCTAGCTTGACACATCTAAAGTATTTTATTTAAATAATTCACATTAACATTATCATCCATAATAAATGATCATAATGTATGGATTTATATTTAAATTAAATTGATATCCAAATTCAAATAATGTACTCTTAACTACTTCTTATTATCTTTACCTTAATTTGAGTAATTACATTTTAAAAGTGAACATCCAATTATTTCTATTATTATTGTTGTCTATTCACCAAGATAACCACATTAATCCATTAGAAGGTTTCTTTACCTCCCAATTTGTAACCAATGAAGATGTTATATTTCAATTTATATATTTATCATGGATTTCACCTTTCTTATATATGTCCATGTTATTATGTATATATTGTACGATGGAATTCTTATCTCTAACGAGAATAATCCATCACATCAATTATCTATATTTATCATCTATAATGTGTAATAATATAGTTAATTCCAATAACATTCTATTTTAATACCTGTGAATCCATCTTCTAATTGAATTGTATTCACCTATATAACCAAACATCAATGGAATGGGGGAAATTATTGACTAAACTGTATACCCATTTTATCTATATGGTGTAAATACCTTGAACTTCATAATGCTAATTGATGGATATTTACCTATAAAATTTTCAAATTTCATTAGATACACATTTATTTTCCAATAGTTTTATCATTGTAGGATTATTTTATATATGTTTGACTTATGCGGTATACTTTATTTAAGTAATAAAAATGGTCCTCCATGATAGCAATCCAATGCTTTGAGTAATGATACAATGTTAACTGAATGTAATTTAATCCTAAGAGATAACCTAGTTTGCTAGTTATAGGTTATTTCTAGGAGAAATGGGAAATACCTAGATATTTAATTCTATTATGAATGTTTGGTTTTCCAAGATACTAACATGTTTTCATTATTCTTACTATGAATTTTTAAAGGTACATTTTTCCAAGATTGATATCATATTTCTCATGATTATTGTATCATATAAAACCATTCCTTTTGTTCTTATGATCACGATATGACTCTTTTACTAATGTTTATGTTCACATATAATGACTCATGTTTTCTCATTATGTACATTTATGCTCTATTTTCATTTGTTATCCATTACAAGGATTTATAGGTCACCCTTTTCTTATGATTTCCCATTACCCTAGGAACCATAATCAAAGGGATGTATATAATGAAATTACATGGGTGAATAATTTTTGTGGAAGAAATGTTTATTTTATTATATGTTTAATTGTAAATTTACCTAGTTCCCAAAGACACTAAAATTTATATAGTGGGAGTTTATTTTAATTCAAGTCATGTATTAAAAAGAATGTATGTTTAGAACCAGATCTAGAAGTACTAGCTTGGGGTGTCACATTATCTACCAGAGAAGTTTTTGGTTATTTTTAGGAATTAGGATTCCAAATATTTGGGTATAGAGCCTTAGTTAGATATCCTTTTTCTTAATATAACTTAGTTAGTTATAATGTTTATGACCCCATCAGATTAATATATCCTAGATATTCATAATTCATACTTTCTATAGATAAAATATATGTAAGAATTTGGGTTCAGTAAGTGGTATTCAATGAGTAAAAATTAGAGGACACAATTTTTAAGGGTGGTAGTATGTAACAACCTGAAAATTCATTTATGATTTTAATATATGTAATTACAATTTTTTGATAACATTTTAAAAAATAATAACCTATAAATACATTTAAATTAATTTATACATCATGAATAAATATAGACTAACACAACTATGAATTGTAAATTGATACACACATTAATGAATATTAAATTCACTAATGAAAACTCCATAATCTTGAAATCCCCCAAAATGATCACACCTGCCATAAAGTTTGTAAAAAGGTATAGGAACATTAGGAAAAAAACACACATTATATATTTATGTGTAAGAATCTTTGTATGTTAAGTAGTGAGTGATGAACATATAATAATGGTATATTTATATTGAAATATGGATGTTTGAGATGAGTAACATTGTCCAATATGTTTTATGGAAAATATTACCATTAATCAATAAAACGAATAATAATAATAATAATTATTATCATAATTAATTGATCATTAAGATTGTTTTATAATTTCTTTTATAAAATATATAAATATTTAATTTCTATAAAAATTATGTTTTATGATAAATTTTAGAAGTTTAAAAAAAAATGTTATTTTCAAGTAATTATATTATAAAACACTTTTATATGATAATACAGTTTAATGAAGTCCTAATTAAGTTTTATAACAAACAAAAAATTTACTATGTTATAAAATCTATTAATTTTCAATAAATTTAAACTTTAAAAAAAAAATATAATGCCCTGACCCTAGTTTCCCTATGAAGGTGTCTTAGTTTATTACATTGGTACTAAGTATGAGAGATAAAATAAAAAATCACTAAATATTTGAGTGGATTTGGGATAATAGATCCAAATATAAACATTACAATACAAATTATAATGGAATACAATATAGAAACTCCATTTGAAACACCCCTATTCTCCTAGATTATCCCTTCATGTCAATCATAATATAAATCATAACATCCTGGGGAAAAATACATAAGAAAGGGGTGAGCTCAGATGATCAATAAGGGTGAGAATAGAATGAAATATATCACAAATAAACCTAAACAATAAAGAAAGGTGAATAACTAAAAACACATTCCCTTAAAACATAATCTTGAGTATAATATGGACAGAATAAAATATTATCAAATAATTACATATTAATAATCATATGAGAATGAATCTTAACCATGGATATAAAACTATTTAAATATTAAAATTTATTATCAATAAATAATCACATAATGAGGGAATTCATAATGTCAGACATCATAAATATACCATCAAGGCTTCGGCCAAGACCCCATACATAATTAGGTAAGACATCAACCAATACCCAAACTAGATTATCTCATGAGACCTACCAATGAATCTAGGGGATATAAAAGGCCCCTCCCATAACTTAATAATTATAATTCATTCAATATATGAAAGGGGTAAAATATAATAAATATATACATTTTTATTGAAACTATAAAATGAAATAACTTTCCCCAAACAATAAACACAATCATAAACCATACAGTGAAATTTGATGAATGGTACCAAACTAAAAAATCCACAATCAAAATGATCATAATAAAATCAATAAAATTTAATATATGGTATTATAAGAGATCAAACTCAATTAATCATATGATTCAATAAAGTATGTTGAAATTTATTAAAATGATTTAAATGATATAATTGAATAATTATTGGAGAAAATACATTTTTTCACTTAAAAAATAACTTATGTTTAAAAAGTTGCTCAAAAAGAAATAATTTTATTTGAAGATAAACGTTTAAACATGTAAATAAAGAAAAAAATTATTAGATCTACATAAAAAATGATAAATTCCATTCATTCCATAATAAAAACATTCCTTTTTTGTAAAAGGAACATTAAAAGAGGATTTTAAAAAACAATGTCCTTTAAAAATATCATATTATTGAAGTGAGCATTAATAAAATTAATAGATTATGTGTATTTTATATAAATACACTTAACAAAATAGTGAATAAAATATAATTTATTCAAAAGTAATTTCAAACACAATCTTAGTATATCAAAATAATGGAAGTAGATTTGAACCCATGGAATGGAAATTAGGTTAAACATCCCCCTACCTTACTCTTCCCTTTATTGGTGTGTATTTTAACCTAGTATATAATGGTTTAAATAATGTTATTAACTCATTATAAAACTATATTCATATTTTTAATATCTTATAATATGTATTTAGAATAAATTTTGACCATTTTAATAAATATTTCATGATTTTCATTATTTTTGGTGTGTTTTCTTCGTAGTTTCACGATCAGTTCACTTGAGTATAATTAAGGATGTTCTTGTAAAATGGGAATAAAATAACAGAAGTGAAATTAAATGGTATTAACTAAAATATAGTAGTATAAATGGTCCCATATATCATTTTGGTTTCTAAAATTAGGTTGATTTATTTTATGAAATATTAATGATAAACGATTAGTTTATTTTTGTGGGTTTTCAGAATATCAAGAACTAGTTTCATTTTATATGATATTATGTTCATATATTAGTTATAGAACATGATATAGGTTATTTTATAACTATTTAAATTTTATTTAACCATAATAGTCTTTTTTCATCATACATGAATTTTGTAATGGAAAACAAACAAAAACGTTATTCACAAAGGCGATTAACCAACATAACTTGGACAATAGTTTTATTTATTTCAAAAAGAGGAGGTAATAAAAAATATAGATATAATATATTCCATTATAAACACAAATATTTATTATATATATTATTATGGAGTTATCATGCTTTCATTAATGATGCCGGTGAGGATAATGTATAAAAATAAAAGAAATTAAGAGAGGTTTTTTGAGAGAATTGCCTCTTGAATATCACCTCCTTGGAGGACCCCTTGAGGTTATTGAATTGGGTATTTTGGAAAGAAAATAATCAATTGGATTTTTGAAGAGTGATTAGGATTTGTTTTGGAAGATATTTTAGTATATTCAATGTTTTTTATATGAAATGGGATAGTATTTATACTTTAGGAGTGGTGGGTTTAAGTGATGAAAAAAACGTTTATTTTTTATTCAAATACCACCACATTGAGGTGTAATTAATTTCCAAGAAATTGTAGGACAATAAAATTTTATAGTCTTGTTAGGGTCTATCAATACCTAAATCAACCATTAAAGTTTGACATTTTTAGGTATTTTAAGCCTTTACCTTTCTAACATTAAACCATTTCATTTTTTATCTATACCACGCTCAATAATTTATTTACCGGGGTAAAATTTTTAAACCTAAAAATTTCATTAAAATTAAAAAATAATTTTCTAACATATTATTCAAATTATTTTACCCATTTTTCCAAATTAAATCCACATAATTTGAAAATTTTGATTGAAAATTAATCCCTTAGACACAACCAAAAAGAAGGTTTTTAAAGTAAAAAGTTCAAAAGTTTCAAATGTTTTAATATCCAATTTCAATGTAAAATTGATTCCAATGACCTAATTTTTTTTAATTTATGTAAAATTAAACTAATTATTCTTTAAAAAAATTTAAAATATAATTTAACTATATAAATAAATTAGTTGAAAACCTTGTTTTCCATTTAAATTTAATATCTTTCACTATTAATCAAAAAATAAAACTTCTCTGAGAAATACCAATGTTTTGATTTTTTTTTGATTTTATGATTTCAAATATTAACTTTATTTTCTAAAATAAAAATTATAAAATTGTCAAAATTTTCTATTAAAATAGTGCTCTATCAAAAGGTTGGGAAATCACCTTTAGAAATATATATCATTTTAGGATTAAAACACGATTTATTCTTATCTTAATCCTATAGAACTTTTTGGATGAATGCTAAAAAAAATTATTGAATATATAACATATATGTTTCATTTTTATCAATAAATAATAATAATTTATTTAATATATTATGATAAAATACCACTGTGGTCATAAATTTTTTATTTTTGTTCAAACTCATCCTTTATGTTCAATTGGTTCTCATTTTTATTAAAAATTAATTTTTAATCAACGAATTAATTTTATAAACCAATGTAAACTATATTTTCATAATTTAGTTATCCTAATTAATTCCCTTCATTAAAATGTCTATGTGATAACTATCCTAATAAAATAACAATATTTAATCATTTTTTAAGCTCATTGTTCTGTGTAACATATGCTTTTGAATAAATTTAATTTATTGAAGAATATACATATCATAAAATCTTGGGGATTTAAATTCTAGCCTCACTCAATAAATAATGTCCTTGTAATTTTAAATTTCACTTTGAAAATCAATGGTTGATACTTGAAAATTCATTTGTGGAAAACGCACATCATAAATAGGGTTTATAAAACATCCCCTTAATAAGAGGGAAAGGGAAATGAAATGGTCGCTAGAAAATTAGGATTTTGAATTGGATAAAATTAGTGGGAAGTGAAAAATGGAAAATGGAAGACAAATCGACCTATTATGGTCTGATAGTGAGTGATAGATAACATAGTAATGTGAAAGTCAACCATCAAAAAACCATAACTCTTTGATGGGTTAAAGAGTCCATTGATTTCTCCATAAAGATTTTTAAAAAAAATATAATTTTCAATATAAATTCATTTCCAAGAGTTGAGGGATTATTTTAGTATCAATATAATAACTTTATAAAACAAAATTACTTGATTTAATTCCATTTTATAAGCATAGAATTATCCTTTTGTTTTTATTTGATATTTTATATATTCATATCTTACACCCATAAATGGATATTCAAGTTGATTTTTTATACATGAATCAATTTAATCAATCATAAGATCCCAAATTAATTAATTCATCCATTAAATATTTACTAAAACCAAAATGGTTATCATATATTATCAAGTAACAGTAATCAAAAAAGTTATACACAATCCATTCCATAAGTAGTTAATCTAGAGGCTCATCCAAAATATGTATGTCAAAATACAAAGACAAAAAATTTAGAAAGAAGTAATATAAATTTATTAAATTATATTTCCATAAATAATATAATGTTTCTCTTATTTTAACATACAAAATATATGAATACATTTATTACCTTTAAACATTAATAAAAACATGAATGTTTCTAATAATAAAATCGTTTGTACATTTCTTAAATCCAAACATGTAGTATACCAAATAAAGAGGACATAAAACATAAAATCACTAAATAAATTCAGTCACAAATAATATATTATAAATATATCTTTTACATTTTTATCTCAACATAAAACATATATTAAGGGTTATCTTCCTTCAATCATGTGTTTTCCAAAATATCAAAATGCAATAGGATCCCTTATCTTGGTTATTAGTACTAATCCTCACATGCTTCCAAATTAATAAATAAGTACTAAAATACATTCCTTATATATATAATGATTCATATATCCCAAGAATCATTGATAATATAATTATTGAATCCGATTTCATAAAAACTTTAATCATTATACTTAATTCTTAAACATTTAACTGGGTTTCCTCATCTTATTCCTTAATACCTTATTCCTTTCATTTTCCATTTGTAGTCTCTTTATCATCATTAGTATAACCAATAAATGTATAAAATATCTTATTCAGTTAATGAGTTTCCCCACATAGGAAATTGGTTTTATTAATGATATTATTTTACACATTTAAAACATTCAAAGGTCAATAATACCATATTGATATCATTATTCAAAATTTTTCATTTTTCCTATGAAATTACTTACTACATATCATTATTTTATATACCAAAAACAACTTCCTATTTTTATAATACATTCAATTGTGTGATTATTCTAATGTTATAAACATATAAAAAAGCAAATCATCTTTTTTATCCATGGATTCTACCACCTGAGTTCTCAGTGAACTCTATCCCTATCTTCTTTATTGAGTTCAAGAGTTGGTTATGGTAAATATTTATAATAATATATTATAATCACAATATTATTAATTCTAGTCATTATCACATTTGGTTTCTCATAAATACATTTTATATCCCATCCATCATTAACCCAGTTCCTTCTGGTTCCATTTATTGACTAAATCTAGTGCACATTGTGATAAGCATTAATCAGAGTGATATTGTCACAAAGAATCATTTATAATATTCCTAAATGCTGATATTTCCTCAATAAATAAATCCTTACATTTAATATAGGTTATTAATTATCATTAAAAAATATATATAATGATATCATATACTCATAATTATCATAAAATTGAATGATAGGGTAATATTTCATAATCTATGTTTTCTTAAATCGAGTTTCTAAAGTTTTTATTAATCCTACTCAAATGAAAAATGTAACTCCCTTGATACTAGAATCCTGAAGGCGGTGCCTTACATTGTTATGTTGTAACTAAGTAAAATTAATCACATCCCAAAGGAATGAATGTTTTAGTTGTTTTGGGAAACTATATACAAATATAAACATTACATTACAACTAGAAAAGTAATACAACATATAAACTATATCGTAAACATACATATTCTCCATGATTATCCCTACATATCAATAAAAATATTACTCTTATCATAGTGGGGGAAAATAAAACATAATAAATGGGTGATATTTGATGCTAAATAAGGGTAAGAATACATCTAAAGCAATAAAAAATAAACGTAATCAATAATTTTGGGTGAATAACTAAAAACACATTCCATTAAAACATAATCTTTAACATAATATGATAGGAATAAAAGCTGATTAAATAATTACATATAAATAATCACATGATAATGAAACATAAACATGGATATTATACTATTCAAATATTCACATGGATTATAAATAAATAATATAATAATGAGGGAATGAAAAATGTGGGGCATCATAAACATATCATTGAGGATTCAGCAAAGACACCATACAAAATCATGTGAGAAATCCACCAATACCTAAACTTGTTTGTCTCATGAAACCAACCATTTCATCAAGGGGATATAGTGATCCCTTATCATCACTTAATAAGTATAATTAATTACTTATATTAAATGGGTGAATCATAATCAACATATACATTCATATTGAAATTATTATAGGAAATAACCTTCCCCAAATAATAAACATAATGAAAAACCATCTAGTCCATTATGATGAATGGTATCACAATAGAAAATCCATACTCAATATAATTATAAAAAATTCAATAAAAATTTGATAAATAGTATCATAAGAGATCATCCAAAATAAATCAGATGATTAAAAAAATTATACTGACATAGATGAAAAAACATTAAATGAGATCATTGAATAATTATTGACGAAAATAAATTTTTTTCACTTTGAAAATCATTTATGTTTAAAACACCACACAAAAAGAAAATATATTATCTGAAGATAAACTTTTAAACAAGTAAAGGAATCTCAAAAATATTATGGTGACTTGAAAATGAGAAATTCCTTTCATTCCATAGTAAAAAACACTCATATTGAAAAAGGATCCTTAAAAGTGGATTTTAAAAAAAGAATATCTTTACAAATATCATATCAATAAAGTGAGAATTAATTAAACGAATTTATTGTATTAAATCATTATAAATAAATATACAAAATAATAAATACAATTTTTTTTATTAAAAAGTCATTTCACACATAAGCTTAGTACATCATAAACATGGATGTGAAAGTTTATCCTAATGAATGAAAATTGGTTTAAGAATCCCCTTACCTCACACTTCCCATTAGTGGTGTGTAAATTAACCTCATGTATAATGAATTAAAGAATTTTATTTAATCCCTATAGAACTATATTAATATTTATACTACCTTATATTTTGTTTTTATAACATCTTATGACTATTTCATTACTAATATTTCATTATTTTCATTATTTTGGGTGGGTTCATTTCACAGTTTCATGACCGTTTCTCTTGAGTATAATTATGGATGTTCTTGAAAATGGAAATAAATATTTATTAGTGATATGACATTGTATTATTAAACCTATATGATTATATACGGTCCCATATATCATTTTTGATTCAAATATGAGTATGATTCATTTGATAAAATATTAATAAAAAATGGTTAGTTTATTTTGTTGATTATTTAAATCATCACAAACTTATTTTTTATTTAAAATAATGTAAATATATTAGTGAAATAACATGAGATAGGTTATTATATAACTATTTAAATATAATTAAACCAGAATAATAATTTTACGGACATCCATGAAGGAGGTAATGCAAAACAACCAAAAACATTATTTATAGAGGCGATAGACAGATATAACTTAGACAATAGGTTCGTTTCATTGAATAAGATGAGGTCATTAAAAGGGTGGATATAGGATATTACATTACAAACATAAATATACATTATATAATTTTTTATAGAGTTATAATTAATTTATGGATGAAGGATATGAGGAGAATGTATAAAAAGGAAAGAAATCCAGAGAGGTGTTTTTGAGAAACTTACATCTTGAATGTCACCTCTTTGGAGGACCCCCTTAAAGTCATTGGATTTGGTATTTTGATGATAAAATCAGAACTATGATATGGGGAGAGTGAGGAGAATATTTTTGGAAGATATCTTAAGAGATTAAACGCATGTGATTCGAAATGGGGTGGTGTGGGGAGGTTTTTATACATGAGGATATGTGGGTTTAAGTGATCAAAATAATGATTATTTTATTATTAAATCCAACCACATTGAGGTGGAATTAATTTACAAGAATTTTGATGAAAATGAATATTTTATATGATGATTAAGGTTAATAAATAATTGAAACCACCATTACATTTTGTATTTTTTTGTTATTTTAATCCTTTACCTTTTTAACTTCAACCCGTTTCATAATTTTACCTATACGGCAGTAAATAATTTTTTACCATGGTAAATTTTTTATTTATTAAAATTATATTGAAATTAAATAAAACTAGGCCTTATAATTTAAAATTTATAATAAATTTTACCAATTCAATTAAAAAAAATGAAAAAATAGATTTAAAAATAATCCCATAGACAGAATGAAAATGTTGGTTTTTAAAGTGAAAAGTTCAAAATATTAAAATATTTTTATATCCAATTTCAATGTTAAATTGATTTTAATGAAATAAATTAGTATTATTGATGTATAATTAATCTAATTATATTTTAAAAATAATTTAAAATATAATTTAAATATATAAATAAATTATTTGAAAAACTAGTTTTCAAATAAAATTTAATATTTACGCTATTAATCAAAAAATGAAACTTCTCTGAAAAATAAAACCAAATTACCCTAAGAAAGTTTTATATTAAAATTTCAAAAAAAAAATGACTTTTTCAATTAAAACTTATAAATTTTTCAAAACATAGATTTAAAATAGGCATTCCATCAAAAGGCGATGAAACTACCATTAGAAATATATTGTTTTTTATACTTAAAACTGGATTTATTCTTATATTAAGCCTATAAAACTTGTTGGATGAATTTAAAAAACATATTATTGAATATATAACATATAATTTTGATTATAATATTTCAATAAAAGTTATTAATTTTATTTATTAAGATAAAATTCCATTATGGGCATAAAATAGTTTTTTTATATAAAAAGAAATCCTTTATGTTCAATTGGTTCTCATTTTAATTTCTAATTAATTGGTAACCAATAAATTATTTTTTAAAAATACTTAAAATAAATTTTCATTATTTATTTAATATACTTCATTCCATGTATTCCAACAGCTAGGTGATAACAATCATAATTAAATAGTAATATTTAACCGTTTATTTGAGCTTGGTGTTCTGTGTAACATAAGATATCAAAGAAATTGAATTTATTCATGAAGATACATACCATAAAATATTGGTGCATTAAAATATGCATTACTATTATTATTATATTTATATTATTTATTTGGAATATAAATTTCAATTTTTTATTCAACACATCAAAATCATCTTAGTGTGAATTTATGATAATCTTCCAAAAAATGATATTGTTGGTTAAAAAGAGAAAATACTAATTTAATGAAATATTATAACTCATATGATATAATTATGATATGATAATTATTTTTATTTTATTAATCCTTATTATTTTTAAAAAATTATTTATTGAATAACATAATTTATAATGTGTAATATTCAGAAACACATGCTTAACATTTTGAAAACCATGATTTTATCTTTTCTAAAAAAACTATTTTTATTAGTTATATATGTATCATATATGAATTAATTTTTATCACAAATATAAATTGAATAAATTAAAATGGATTTCATATTTTGACTTAGAAGTTATAAATTAAGTGATAAGTACAATTTTGTTATTAATCATAAAACGTTATTGCGGTAAAAAATTGAATTACTATAGTTTAGTAAAATAATGTAAAAGGTTTAAATTAAAATATAGAGACATAAGATAAATAAAAATGACAAACTTAAATTTATATTAGTGTTTTAAAACGTCTATAAACCAATTTTTTTTATATAATAATATTCATGTTATTCCATGGTATCATCTTTCGAGTGATATGTTGCAAATGAGAGTTCATTTATTCAATATCATTATAGACTATTCTTAAGTCACTACTATTCCAAAACAAGAATTCATGACATCTCCTTTCCCATTAATTTTTGTGAGACTTAATAATTATTTCCCATTCATATGGAAAATTTTATTAATAATAATTTTTATAATCTATTTACTATTTTATAAATGATAGATCACAGTTCCAACTCATTGTAATACCTTTATAATCTATTTTAATGCTCATGTTTTCCAATTCCCAAAAAAGCATCCTAAATTTAGTAGATAAAGGTGTGTGATTTTCCTAGGAATTAAATCCCTTTATGGACATTAAAAGTGTATGTGTCACTAGCATAGTTGTACATTTGGGTAATAACCCCAAAAAGGGTTCATTGAGATTTTAATCAATCGTTACATGGTGTAAGATAATGAGAATTACTGCATAACTAGTTTAACACACCCTCGAGATTTTATTTTGATAAATAACAAGAAATTTATGACCCTTATAAATGAATAGAATATATTGATTGATATTTTCATTTAACTTATATCCATACTCCATGAATATATCCTCAAATAATTCTTATTATCATTCCCTCAATTATAGTACTATATTTTTCAATGTGAACATCCAACTTTTTATATGTTGATTGTTGTATATTCACCATGATAACCAAATAAATCAATTGAAAGGGTGTCTTCACCAACCCATTTTTTACCAATGAACATTTTCTATTTCACTCTCCATATTACTCATGTATTTTACCTTTCATATACATGCTCATGTCCCTATGTAAATGTTATATGGTGGAATTATGATCTATATAGAGAATAATCCCACAATTCTATTATCTTTACTAATCATTATCAATACATATTAATTTTTTTATTCTAATACCTTTGAATATAAATGACCTTGAATGATTTTTATTATTCAAGGGTATTTTCCCTCATACCCATACATAGATTGATTGGGGAAATTATTAACTAAAGAGTATACCCATATTATATATATTGTGTAAATACCGTAGACTTAATAATGTTTATTGATGGTTATTTCCATAGAAACATATAAAATTTAATTGAAAATCTATTTAGTTTAAAATGGTGTTATCATGCTATGATTATTTTATGTATGTTTTCCTTATGCGACACACATAAATTTAGACATATGTAGGGTACCCCCTGATATCACTCCAATGCATTGAGTATTAAGACAGAGTCAAGTAGATGGAAGTTAAACGTAATAGAAAAAGGAGTCTGGTATTTATATTTTACTACTAAGATACATGGGAATTACTGGGATATGAAATTCCATTATGAATATTTGATGTTCCAAGATACCAACATTTTTTTATCATTGTTATGACTATTTAATGGTTCATTTTATGATCACAGACACATAAAATGTAACACCCAAAGATTTCATAGTACGTTATTTCTTCAAAGTAATTCAATTACGTGCACTACACGCAACACTGTGTTTAACCACACAATTACTTTCCAAACTAGCCGTTCAAAAGAGGATATGAATTGAATTAACTTAATTTTAAACTTTATATAATCCGTATAATTTTAGAATCCATATTATGAGTTTCTTAGACATAATGTAAGAACAAATTGATTTTTTAGATAAAAGAAGTATTTTTCAAAACAAATATGCAATTTTACCGCCTTTTAATGGAGAACGCCTTTTAAATCCAATATTTGAAAATTTTATATATTAAATTAGACAAAATAAACATCTACTTTATAATCGATACATAAGAATTTAGTTTCAATAAGCTTTTGGTATTTTTCTGATAACTTTCATATTTGGGTGAATAGTAAAAAATACTATATTTCAACTAAAAAAACTTTTTTAATCAAAATAATTTATAGTGTTTAATTATAAATTTAAATGGTGTTTAAGTATAATTAGATTATATTTTTACCATTTAATCCAATTATGATCATTTTAAGTAATTTCATTTTGAAATTGGACATAAACAAGTGCCAATCTTTTGGTAGTTATTATTTCTTAAAAATACGCTTTTTGGTTTTGACAATGAGATTAATTTTAAATTAATTAATGAAAATTAAATGTTTTTAAATTGGTAAAATAGAATTAATTTTTTAATTTGGAATATCAAAATTATCTTAGGGTTAATTTTTGGTATTTTTCTGAAAACATTAAATTTTTTATGAATAGTGAAAAACACTGAGTTTTTATTTAAAACCGACTTTTTGGTTAAATAATTATTTATTTTATTTAAATTTATTTTATGTTAAAATAGATACATAATACCTATATAAGTTCAATTTAATTCGTTGGAGTCAGTTTATAAAAATTTTTTATATATAAAAATTTTACTGAAGTTTTTATCGTCTTTTACCCACCTCCTTGGAGCATTTGCAAATTTACATAAAACATAATTTTACCGCTTCTGTGAGTTGAATTTCAAAAATCAGAGTGACATTGTTGATATTATTAAGTAAAATTTTGTTCAATAAGATGAAAATAATTTTTGGTGAATATTAACTTTTTACTTTTATTTACCATGGTTAAAAGTAAATAGGGTAATTAATGGTAAAAATGATATTATTATTACCCTAACACATGTCATAATTATATTGGATAAGTATAATTCATGAAAAAACAACCTTATGGATAAAATATGATCTTTTAGGTCCACTTGGATTAGATTAGGACATTTATTATTATTTAATTCAATGAAGAGTTAAAAGTGTTAAATTCAAAGTTTAATAACTAAACCATTTTTAATATAGGGTTATAGAAAAGATAAATTAGACTATAAATATTAATTAAAAATATAAAAAGATTTCCTAAATAATGATATTTTATTTATATTTTTTAGATATTAAATATCTTAATTTATTAATGACACAATGATGATGCAATAATTACCTGATTAATGAAATATTAAAATAATTAATATTATAAATATCCAAATAAAAGTAATTTGAAGCTTTTTATAAATTAATATAATTTTATAGGTTAATATGAAATGTTATGGTTAGTTAGATGAATTTTTTTCTAAGAAATAATGCTGTTATAAATTTATAAAAAACAAAATACCAAATAGTATCAAAATTGACATAAAAGAGTTTTGAAAACAAATATTATATTATTAATGGATATTATATTCCTAAAAATATAAGGTTCAATAAAAATACTTATATAATTATAGGTGTATCATTAATTAACCACTTGGGGTTCTCTTGGTTGTTTATAGTATGTTTATTAACCATATAATATAAAAATACAAAGAGACATGGTAAATGTCAAACTATTTAACTAAGAGTTAAATCTAAAAGAGAAATTTAATATAGTGACCCAAACCTATATAAAACCTATTGGTTGAGAGGTTTTCGACTATTCCTCACCTTATACTTTAAATAATTCATTTTGGAGTCATTAGAAACCAAAAATGGTTTTATTATAAAATAATATTTCTAGCTTTTCCTAAGATGCCCCTCACCCCTCTTATAAAAGAGAACCCCCCCTTCTCTATAATTCACACCTTCAAAGCCATTTGGCTATGCCAAAACCTGACAAAATACCCTCGCAACTGTCCTACCTTCATCCTAGAGGCCTTAAATTAGTCAGAAAGCCATCCAATGGAGCCCTTTTGATCTAATCAAAAGGAAGAACCCGAAGAAGAGGTAAATATTTCATCACCTCTTTCAAGTTCTTTTTTTCTTCCACTTATTCTTTCTTTGTTGTTTCCATTATAAAATATTTAATCATATATATTCTAAACAATGTGATGTTATTATTAATATTTTACAACCATATTCATTATTCTATCCATCATTTGAATGACATGTCACCATACGTGCGTATGTACGACTTACCATCTCCACGTCGTGGTGTTGTTGTTATTTAATATATTATTATTTGGATTGGTATAATAATGATGTATAATTGATTTAAATAATAAATATAACATGATAATTACTCTTTATATATGATATACCATCCAATTATATATTATTCTAATATCAAAAGAATTATATTGTCGCTCGTGCGTAGGTACTGATTACCGTCTCCACGAACGCGATGAAATTCCTTCCCCATCGTATCCATTCAAGAATAATTTTTATTATATTATTAAAAATAATGTTTAAAACATAATATCGCTCTGAATATGAATAATATGCATCCTATCCATAACAAACATTACATACATAACAAATCATATAATGGAAAACAAATCAGTTAACACCCAAAATACGATAATACTAAGATATTATTATCAACGAAATGTTAAAAGATCATATATGATATCATATTAATGTATATGATTCTATTATATTTTAATAAAAATTATTTCACCATTATATAGGAGTTTGACCTTCCCTCGAACAAGTAAAAGTACAATTTAAGGGTTAATTTAACAATTTATTTATTATTCGAGGTTGTTTTACATAAGTATCTACTAAGACCTCTTTATCATCCACATCCGTGTTTTCTTAAAAATTTATTTCAATTTTTTTTAATATTTACTAGACTATGGTATAAAGTCATTTATACCCTTGTTTGACTTTTTATAAGATGTTTATAAAGGAATCTTTCCATCCTTTTCCAAACAAGGTACTTTATAACCTTTTCGACAAAATTAAGGTAAGAATATTTTTGTATCTTATACGGCGGGTGCGGATATTTTCCACTGTTATAACATCGTTAAAGCTTCCCTTACAAGCTTATAATAATATTTTCAAAATAAAATTTTTCTTTATAATTGGGCAACTCTTAAATTATTACAAAATATAAAGAGATATTTCTCCCAAACTGTTTTGATTTCATCTATGTCAACATCCTTTGATAAATTTTACACTTGTTTGAAGTTGATTTATTATGATAAAAATATTCTATATTGAATTTAAGGTTTTGTGATATATTTAACTGTGGATGAGTTATTTTTATTTCATTCATGGTTTATTATTAAAGTATTGACATTTCGTATGCTCATTTTAATACGAATGTTTATGTTATATTTCAACATCTTCTTAAGATTAATGTGTTGGACTAGTTTATTTCGGGTTGGGGACCGGTAAAAATCAAGACCTCCAGGTTGGGGTCCAGTTACAGCAGACCCTCTGGGTTGGAGTCCAATAACATAGGCTCTCCGGTTTGGAGTCTAGTTATAGAGGCTCTCCATGTTGGAGTACAGTTAAAGAGGCTCTCTGGGTTGGGGTCTGGTTACAGTTATCCCCTAGGTCCTAGCACAGGGTTTTGACACAGAAATTAATGTCTAATACTATAAATTCCCTCATTATGAAATTAGTTATAACATGTGATTATTTGAGTAGTAGAATATCCATTTTCATGTTAATATGGTAATTTTTTTATTTATTTATTCCATATCATGTTCAAGTTTATGTTTAAAAGGATATTGTTTTTATTACACGTCTTGCCATAAAAGTTTATAGCTTCCACTAAATTATTTACCCTTACTAAGTATCTGACCTCACACATTTCTTATGTTTTATTTTCCCAGGATCCGAAGAAGTGTTTTATGTTTAAGATGCAGGGTTAAGATAAGGGAACAATGACATTATCAGAGGATTGTTTTGTGTTGTATGTTGGAAAGTGTAATGTAACGTTCATGTATGTAATTTATTTTCCAAGATAGATAAACTGATCAGTCTTTTGGGACTTCAATCCTTGTAATCATGCCAATGTATTAGAATAATGCACCGATTATGGAAATCTAGTGTCGTGGAGTTACATAAAATGATAATAAATATAATGTGAAAATAAAGGGTGGAAGACATAGAAATTAAATTAAGACATTAATAAGATATTAATTAAGATCAACAAGTAAATAAATCAAAACTTTCATTAATTAGAGAAAAAACAAATCACATTTCAAGAAATCCCCATTATTAAAACAATTAGTCACTAATATAAATAAATTAAAGTCCACAAAAGATTACCAATTGAGAAGAGTTTTTTTTCATAAATTTGAAGTAACATACACATTTTGTGATAAAATAATACTTCTCCCCCATTGTGATTATAAAAAATAAAAATATATAGTGGAAGAAGAAATAAAAGATATTTTTATATAAAAACTCAAGGGATATTTTGAAAAACGTAAAATAAAAATATGAAAAAAAAGTTCAAGATAGTAAATGGATTTAAAAAGAAGAATAAAATATTTAGAAAACACCAATTAACTTATAAATTAAATTTAATAAGAGCATTAGAGAGAGGTAAGTTAAAATAATATAGATAAATAAAAGAGAGATTTAAAAAATTAGAAGAAAGGAAAAGGATTGGTGAAAAAGAAGATAATGAAGTACCTAAAATTGGTACATACCTTTTCAAAGACTCTAATACCTTACATTAAATAGTGATTTTACCTCCATTTATTGATTTCTTTATGAGAAGAAGTTCTTTTGTTGTGAAAAATTCATCAGAAGTATCCTTTTATTTTCATTTTATTGAAGAAAAGTAAGAAAATTGTTTAAGAATAATGTACATATAAAAACTTATTACTCATAATTAATATTACTTTAAGTGTGATAATTTTTTTAAAAAGATATTATACACATAAATAATTATAAATGTTAAAATAAATCAGTTTGAAATCATGTATTTGTGTTATGAAAATTTAATTATTTTAGAAAACAAAAATTTAAACAATAAAAAAGAAGGGAACACATTGTTTTAAAAATAATATGAAAAAAGATATATATTATGAAATTTTTTTATGCTAAAAGAGGTAAGGATACCCTTAAATGATACAAAAATTGAGACAAAAATATTATATACCAGAGAAAAAAGATAAAAGATAAATTTAAATAATTTAAATTTTTTTAAAACATGATCAATATGAAAAATAAATTTAAAAAATATATCTCAATAAGGAAATAGATAAATAAAAAGTTTCATAATTATTCCTTTCCTAATTAATAGTTAATAAATTCAAACTGATAATGATTTTGAGGTTTAGTGAGGATATCTATGATTTGATATTCTAACAAAATTAATTCTAATACGATATCATCTTTTTAGAAGCGATATCTTAAGATATGGTTTCTATGGTGAAAGTGTTTGGCATGAGAGTGAGAGATAATATTTTTTGACATATTTATGACACTATTATTTTCACACTTAATAGGGATATGATCATATGTAATCCCAAATTCTATGAGAGTATGTTTAATCCATATTTGTTGGGCCCAAAAACACTTGATATATATTTATTCTCCTTGATCCATAGAAATAGAAACTGATTTTTTTCTTCTAATTAATCTATAAGAGAAGGGTTTTTCCATGTAGGTGGAAAGTCCCACACATACATTTCCTATCTTGTTGGCATCTTAAAAACCAACATCATTTAAACTAGTTATTTCAAAAAAAGGTTCTATTGGATAATATAAAATAATATTTTCAGTTCCTTTTAAATAATGGAAAATACTTTTGATAAATTTCTGATTATATTTCATTGGATTTCAATAAAAATGGAGAAAAATTAAATATTGAACATGATTTGAGTCTGGGTCATAGTAAGATAATGTATGTTACCAATAATACAACTATAATGATTATGTTTGACCTGTATATCCACTTAATCCAAAACAATATTATAATTCTTACTTGTGGTAGTACTAATTTACATAGCATGATCCATGCTAAATCATTTTCAGAGTTCATTGGTGTATTTTCCTTGAATAATAAAATTCCATCATTTCATTAAGAAATTTTAAAATCGTTAAATAATTTTAGTTCACCCATAAAGATCATTTAAATTTTTTTCATTATATCAAAAAACTAATAATAGAGAGATTCATTGGTAGATCCAAAAATCACGTATTCAATATAAATTTGAATATGTAATAGATCATTTTATTTATGTTTTAGAGATATATTTGAATAATATTTTCCCACTTTAAATCCATTTGATAAATGAAATCTTGATAAGAGTTCATAATAAGACTAAGGGGATATTTTAAATAATAGAGAAATTTTGTTATTTTGAAAACATGATTTTGAAAAATATTTTCTTCAAAACTAGGAGGTTTTTACAAATAAACATTTTTATTAATAGGACATCATAAAAATGGTTTTTAAAATCCATTTTAAATTGTCTAAAATTAATATGGGAGGTAAATTCCATAATGATTCTAATTTTTTTAACTGAGCGATTGGTGAGAAGGTTTCACAATAATTGATTCCTTCTTCTTAGATGAGATATATTTCGAGTGATATTACCATGATCATCTATTTTTTTCATAATGGGAACCGTTTTGATGGTCTATATAATGAGGACCTAGTTTTGGATGTGTAGGAGCTATCTAGGTTCTCCATAGATGGACAGAAGGACCCTGAGTCTAGTGATGACAGTTCTAGCCAGTTTGTAGATGATGTTGAGGGAGAGGTTTAGATTCAAGGTGAAGGAATATCATATTTGAGGAGAGGTAGTAGCTAGAAGGGAAGCCGAAAACCAAGAAATGATTACTCATACTTTCAACTACCTATGGAGACACGGTCTGTGAAGAAATCAAAATACATGTTGATGGTAAGTGGTATTATCCCTTCTTCCAAGATGGATAATCAGCATAAGATGCTAGATGTCGCCCTTGAACAGTACTTGGAAATGATAATGAACTCGACAGAAGAAGTGGTTGAGCAGTTTCTGACACTTAATGCTACTGAAGATGAAGCAGTTAGAATGAGGGGTAGGGGGATTTAAAGATAAACCTCAATGATTAGTAGTATGCCTGGATTGATAAACAAGATCCGATTTTTGTTGGGGGGGGGTTCAACAATAGGAATATCAGTCTTGATGAATTTATTTAGGTTGGGGAAATCTGAAATTCTAGTTTTAAGACATTATAGCGGACATACCAGACTTCTAGGTAAAAAATATTGCATGGAAATTATTTAGAGAGAATAATTCTGAGGGGATTAAATTGTCCTTAAATGGTTCTTTCTTTTCCTTTTGTGTTTTAACTCTTAGTTTTCTCACTTTTTCCTTAAATGTGTTTCAATAATACAAAATAAATTTTCAATCTATGTTTTTTATAAAAAACCCTTTAGATCACATGATAGTATGATCATTATGTATTTCCTTGAGATTCAATACATTATTTCATATGGATTGATTTAGTTCATCAGACATGGAAAGAACGCAATTTTCATCATTAATGGTATCATTAAAGCTTTGGGTTTCTAAGTGAGAGACAAAGGCTAAGTGTTTATCCTCATTTAGGGAAAATATTCTAGAATGAATTACTAGTAGAAAATATCCAATTATATTTTCAAGGAGATTGAATTTATATTTTTTAAAATTTGTAGGAAAATAACTTGAGGGGTGTTCTTATTTTACTTCAACTTCATTAATTTAGACAGGTTAATTTAAAATATTATTTTAAAAAACATTTTGACAAATATGTTTTTGAAACATTCATAAAATAAAACATGGATTGAATCATCAACCATTTTTATCCTTTTATTAAAGATTTTATATGCCTTTATTTTGTTGGAATACCCAGGAAAGGTACCATCATCAAATTTTGAATCAAATTTTCCATCATTTTCATTATTGTTTCGAATGAAAAACTCTCAAAAAAACATTAAAATATATTAATTTTGGTTTCTTATTTTTACAAATTTCATTTTGGGTATTTTTATGAATGGTTTTATGACAAAACAATTAATGATATTAAAATAAATATTCATTTTCATAGCCAAAAAAATATTTGGGAATATTAAATTCTTTTAAAAGGGTTAGTTCTATTTATTAGATAGTTTGATTTATTCTCTTTTATAACATATTTTTTTGAGGTGTTCATGGTGAAAAAAATAATGATTGTATCCTTGAGAAGAAAAAAATCATCTAATTTCTTATTATCAAATTCTCCACCACAGTCACATTGAATTTAAATAAAATTAAAACCTTTTTCACTTAAAAAATATTTTAGAAAACTTAGTGACGGATTTCTAAGATTCACTTTTATGAGGTAATACATAAGTTCAATAGAATATTTTAGATACATAAAAATTAAAAAGAATAGGATTCATCTCATAAACATTTAATTTGAGAAATTCTATATAAATTAAGATGAATGAATTAAATAACTTTAGAATAAGAAATTCCTTTTTAGTTTTAAAATAATATTTTCAATTCTTACCATATTGGCATGCTTTACAAACAAAGTTATATTTGAAACATAGTTTTGGAAGATATTATATTATTTGAAAAGATTGAGTCTGAGATGAGAGTGTTTAGAATAGTGAACAAGGCCTCTTTGGTAAATCCACAACTCACAAACTTTCACATGCAAGCATATGAAATTTGGGCAAGAAAGAGATTTATATTGATGATATAAAAATTTTAAAATTGAGAATCATTAAATATAATTTCTCATTTTGATTAAAAAAATTAAAAGAATATTATTTGAAATAAATTTGAAAACCTCTATAAAAAAGTAACTAATTATTATAAAAAATATTTCAAGAATTTTAAAAATAAAACATCTTTAATAAAATTTGATTTATAAAAACTGGTTGCACCTTCATCAATTATCTTACCACTAGATTTATCATTGAAGGTGATGCAACCTCCTTATATTTGTTGATATGATTGAATTATGAGAGGTATCCACACACGTGTCTTGAAAAAACACCATATATGTACCATAATGATTATTTGGGTTTTTTAAAAAATATAGATTTCCTAAAAAATAAAATTTCTAAAGGTTTTGGTACCCAAAAAAACATGGGTATGATGATGTTATCCAACAATGATTTAGGAATCCAAGTTAGTTTAGTATTTGGTTTCATTTCGTAAATATTTAATGAAATATGAATTTATTTTGGCCATCCATATGATGAATTATTACAATAAAATACATAAATTAAATTATCAATTCTTTGAAAATAATTGAAAATTTGTTATTTCAAGAAAATTATAGTAAAATTTGTTCTTAATAGATTTATTTAGGTGCTTTCTTGATTTGCGAAACAAAAAATAAATTTGTTTCCATGTATTTGAGGGCCTAAAAATTAATTTAGAGTATCTTCACATTGATTGAAATTTTAAATAGATTTTTTTATTTGTTTAATGGTTTATTAGAGTTTATTAAAATATTTTTTATTATTGACATTCTTGGATAATTTCTCTTTTTTCCGTGATGAGATGATCATTTTATTCTTGAAGTTGTTCTTTTTCATTTAGCAATTTTCTGAATTTCTTATCTTTTTCTTTATAAAATGAAGCGAGTTTATGAAAACTATTTTTGAGTCGATCATACATATATTTTAGGTGTCTGTAATTAAGGTTACATGAGAAGAAATAATAAGAGGAAGAAGGGGATGAATTGAGATGAAAAGAGGAAGATAAGAAAATAGGAAGAGGGGTACAAACCTTGTTCATTCACCAAAATGTTCGATACGACACTTTGGAATAGTCTCACTTAAACAAGATAATGAATTTTAGTCCTTGGAGTCATCACTGACACTCAATTTTGTGAATTTGAGATCCTTCTTACCCTTTTTCTTTTATTTTACATTTTATATGGATGAGACATTGTGGCTTGATGTGACCTTTTTCTTGCATTCTTTTAATGTCATTTTTATTTCCACATTTTGATTCAATTTGTTGGATTACTTGTAAGATTATTTTTTTTCATGATTATTTTTCATGTTTTTTGTTACTTGAGAATAATAAAGTGCTTCGCCTTTAGAGGAATCATCATCAGTGGAATTGAAGGAATTTTTTTCTTTATATATTTGGCCTTGTTGGATTTTTTTAGCTCGTATCTCTATAAATATTTCAATATTAATTAGGGTTTAATGAGTTCTTCAACTACTATCTCCCTCGCGTCCTTTTATTCTTTAATAATAGTGACTTTGGGTGTTCAATTTTATAGTAGGACCCACAGTATTTTTTCACAATGGGTTCTGTATATATATTATCATTGAGAGAATTTTGACCATTACAAATGTCAGTAATCCGTATCAATATTCTAGTGATGGATTCAATAGGTTGCATATGCAATCTTTTAAAATCTATCTCATATAAATCCAATCTAGTATCTTTTAATATTTTGGTTCCTTTTTCCATAACATCAATAAATTTCCATATTTAAAAATGATTTTTTTTATAGAAACATGATTATATTAATTATGTTCCAGACCACAATGTATAGAATTCATAACATTTCTATTAGGTTCAATGTTTTTAACATCATAAAGAATCCATTTATCTTCAAGATCTTTAGTTGGAATATATTTATGCAAAATTATTTTCGAAATAGTTTAACTAATACTATTATAAAAGGATGAAATATAATTTTTCTAATAGAAATAATATGTTCCAAAAAAAATAAGGGCATGAATATTATAATTATATGTCATAATATAAACAACATACATCGATATTAATTATGATTTTAAAAAAATTTTGAAAACAATAAAAATTTTGAAAATAAGAACATTTTTAATTTAAAAAAAGAACTAATTTGATACAAATTATTGGTCAGATTATCTGGGTGTAGGGGGCGGTAAGGATGAATTTCCCTTCCAAAAATTTAATCTAGATTGTAATTGAAAATTCAAATATATAGGATAATGAAATTATAATGAAATTAAAGTAATGAAATTGATTGAGGGATAAATGATAAATTGGGTACGTGTTATAAATTTAGTATCAATGTTAATTATATGAGTATGCACGTTGAAAAATGGTTCAATATAATTTATAAAATTATGTGTATCAATTATAAATGAAACAATGTGTAAAATAAAAGGGTGAAAATTCTTTATTTTATAATTGAGTTTAAAAATATATTTGGGTGATCCCCTATGTCTCACACTTTGGGGTGATAGGTTTATGTTTTTCATAACATGATCTTATTGGTGATAGAGAAACACATATGTCACAATTCTGGTTTGGGATCACCCTCTTAAGCTTCTACTATAGCCAAGGAACCAATCCGTCACTTTTGTGGAGTGATAACACATTGAATAAGGTGACATGAATGAGATAGGTTTTCTTGATAAAATTTATTTTAATTAAATTACCTAATATACCAAAAATATGTTTAAAATTTGTGATGGGAGGTTAAGAGATGATATAGGAGGAGATAATTTTGGAATGATGGAGAAATGAGATTGTATCTTTAATAGGATCTATTGGATCTTCAATATAAATCAAGGATCAAGGAGGTTTCATTGGTAAACAATATCTCCTCCATGATGGTAATGTATCCTTTTGTAAGATCTAAAAAATATGATAATATTTTGGAATTCATTGGAGGCATTGATGATGGATAATACCACATCAATGAACTTTTTACCCTCATTAAATTCATTCTCATACTTTATTTCCCAATGCCACTGGTTACCTAGTGCACCTCGCTGAATGGCTGGTGGATAAACCTTATTTTGGAGCTCCTAGAAAACCACCATCGGTGAGATGCTATTGGACAGTGTCTGGATGATGGCCTTCTATTATTAAGGAGAGATTTTTTAGTTTCCACCAGATGTTAGGTGTATCTATATTGGCTAGCCAGTAGGTCACTTATATACTTGAGGTATAACAGATATTTACCATACTTTAACAAGATCAACACATATCTTTTAAATTGAATTCAATGACATAAATTAATGTTAAAATAAGAAGTTTTAAATTCACACAAAAGAAAACATTAGATACATAAGAGAGTGTTTGTGAACAAGAAAAAAACATGAGATAGAGAGGTACAAAAAATGATTTTTAGATATAATTTTAGCAATAATCTTATATAAAAAAACAATACATTCATATAAAATCTTCGGTTTCCAATGAATATTTTTTTATGAATTTTAATTATTAAAATTAATATAAAATTATAAATTATTTTATTGTATTTTTTAATAATATTATTAAATAATACGTATATATATATATTTAAAACCTAAGAAACTTTTTACATGTTTTTCCTCAAAATTTTAGTTTATGTATAACAAAATTTTATGAATAATAAAATGGTTTTATATTTTTTTTACTTTATTCGCGATTCTTTTCACCAATGAAATTTTATTTGATAAATAAATAACTCTTAGCAACAATTTTATTTTCATATGATCTTTTAATTTGCAATTAAGTCATTGTAATCTAATTATTAGCAAAGTATGACACATGATTCTATAGTAACAAAATTGTAATATATATCCATTGAAAGTAATGTAATTTGAAAATTTATATAGAAAATACTATAAAATAAGTGGTTAAATATATTTTTTCACTTAAATAATAGTTTATCACAGATTTAAAATTTACACTATAGTATTAATTTCTAAATAGTTGTTATTATATTCTATGTATACGTTTTATTAATCTAAAAATTTATATTTAACACACTGTGTAACCATTTTTATAATGAAGTAACATTATGATATATTTATTATTTTTATCTGAAAATATTATTACTCATATTTATACTATCTCAGAAATGAAATGAATTGAATACCCTCTCAAAATGGTCCTCGAACCGATGCACCACATACCCGAATGGTGTTCCCGATCCCCATGGGCTAACGACAAGCACCCAAGCCTCATACAAAAAATAGAGGGAATGATTTCACCCAAACTGAAGCAATGACATGTCACCTCTATATAATATAGACAATAGAGAGAAAGATAATATATTTCATAATTGAAAACAAAAAATGGAAACTAAACAAAACAAGAGTAGAAATAATCTCCAAGTAGAAGTCCTACAACAAAGGACCAATAAAAAAGTTAAAACCATCTCCTCTATGTGAATGTGTGGGAAGACTTCGTCCATCTCTATAACACCCCAAAAATTTTATTGAATGTTTATCTTAAATAATTTAAATTCATTAGATAGACTATATTTCATGAATAACTGAGTCTTTTTGAAACAAAACTTGGTTATTTATAGAAGAATGTCATAAATTATCCATTAAACATAAATTTTCCACTTCTGTGCTTTGAATTTTAAAAAATGTATATACAGAGTTGCGATCAGGGAGATATTTGGAGTCTAATAGAATAAAGATAATATTCAGTGAATAGTAACACAACCATTTGAATAGTACCACACCCTTATGAATAGTAACCTACCCTTATGAATAGTAATATGACCCTTATAATTGTAAACATAACCCATGAAAGTGTAAATAGAATTTAGGCACATTAAAAATTAAGATAAATATTTTAAGTTTTGGTATTTTTTTGATTAAATGATGAATTTAATTAACAATTAAATTTCTCATATTTGGGAATTTTTTTTTGAAAAATGGAGTTCATTTTTATATTTTACACGTTGATAAATGGTTAGGGTGAATTGTTGGTATTTTTCTAAAATACTTGAATTTTTCATTTATAGTAAAATACATTAATTTACCGTATAAATACATTGTCATTTAAATCCACTATTCCATGAATCATGAGTGATTTAATCACCCAAATATTGAACTTGCATGAAAATTTTACTATTCTAGGTCATGAAATCCTCACTATTTCTTGTCTTGTGGAGAAATAATAAATTAATGAGTATAATATTAAGAAAACCCACCTCCCCTCCACTATATAAACTACCCTCACCCCTTTTCCAACCACACCACTCATTCTTAGAGACTTACCTATATTCTAAAAAATATACTTCCCAATCCCCTCTACATCCATGACATACTGGTCTCACCAAAGGGAAAAAAAGGCCTTAAATTTTTTCTCAAGGAGTAGTACCCAATATGTGAACCTCTCTTCCTTTTTCTTTCAACTTATTTTACAAATCACATTACTTTGTTTCACTCTCCTAAGGTCCCTCATCCAAATGATATGATAATTACAGTAACTTATGTTTACAGGAATTTTATTATTCTAATGGAATATTTCATCATCATCTCTCTTTTCCCCCTACTACTATACTGAAGATGAAAACACCGTTTGAGATGTGTTAATTTATCACATTCAAGGACGAAGGGTTTTCAATTTCTATTATAATCTTGAATTATGGTCATGAAACCATTTTTATGGTAGAAATAGATCAGAATATTTTTATTTCATCTATGTAATTTTCCTTAATCCTTACACACTAATAATATAAAATATTAATACAAAAAAATTTCATTATGCACAAAACCACAAATTTTGTCTTAGCGTTTGTCATTAACTTTTATCTAATGAGTCATCTTCAGGGTATATAAACAAAATAATTATAAGATAATTTTTATCTCTATAATATTAGTAATAATATATATTAACAATTATTTATGTTTAACCACATTTCAAAATAACTTCCATTCATAAATACAAGTAAAATGATCATGAAAACCAAGGAAGAAAATGATTCTAAAAAAATATAATATAACTTATTGAACCCATAAAAAATTCCATGAATGAACCTAATAATATTTAACAAAATAAATTTATTTTTGAGGAGGTTCTGTAGTTGTTAATTAATGGAGATAAATTTTATTATTCAGATCATTAAGATCAATCAAAGAACACACTCGATCATAAGGTAAGGGCTTTCTCATCACACTTTTATTTTCATGATATTTCCATTGTTCTCTATTTTTTTATTGTATGTGGTGTATGTTTACTACGATAAGATATATAAGATCAGGATTCTCCTTATATTCATGGTATTCAATGATTCAATTGGCGATTATTAACTCGATTGATTATAATGTTGTAATGGAATTTGTTTTGGTTTCCATTTCATTGTGATTTACTTTGTATTGTACACCTAATCATTCTTATGTGGTGTACCTACTACCCCTTTGAGATCAATTTTTATTTGAAATGGTAAATATATTAAATATCCATATGCTGGTTTCATGGATAAGATTATTTTCTTAATCTATATACCCTTTTACATGTGGTGTTTATTTGGAATGTTGTTTTAACTATGGAAATACTGATAAATATGTATCATATACTAAAAAAAGATATCGAGAAGTAATATTATACTTATATTAGATCTATGTATAAATAATGATTTGGACTTTCAGTTATGGAAGGGTCCCCCTATAGACCCTTGATGCATCGACAGGTCTCATGAGACAAAATCGTTGGCGACAGACACTTCGAGTTTGTTTCCAAAACAGAATCAGACAGGTATCTACCCACAGAATTGAACAATTTCAATGGTATAGTTGTATCATGTGAAAGATACATGACATCTAATTAATAATAATTACCTTGATTCATTTTTAGTTATTATTATCCATGAGGTTTTCGCTATGAAAAAATCTTTGGATGCAACTTCATTCTCAGTTTATTTGTAATGACCCCACCCCTACCTCATTGGATTAAGGAGGAGGTGAGGGATACTTGTCCTTAAGAGATATCCCCAAGGCTCCAAAGCTTGGAAATAAATTCCAAAGAGTTTCAAAAAAAGTGGGGGACGATTTACCCTTCTATAACAAACCACAAAACCAACAACCATAACTAAACTAATCAACTAAATGTTGAAAGATAAAATCTAAGACAACTCAACCATTTATTTTATCATAAACCAACCAAGAGTAGCATAGTGGAAACCAACACTAAATCAGAGTAAGTAGTGGAAAGAAAAACTAAAAGACTAAAATACGACAACCCAACTCTATGCTCCACAAGCTCTAAGCTCCAACATCACGAATGAGCACAAGTTTCACGAAGTAGTGCTATAAACATGTGACACTTTACCTTTCCCAACATCTCGGTATATGACATCTGCAAAAGCACTAATGTTCCAAAGCAGGGGGTGAGTAATGATACTCAGTAGGTTTTACCCGATGAATTCCCAACCCATGCCTCTAGGATAAAACATGTTAGTACATTTATATAAACAATTTATATAAAAAAATTCCAAAACAGTTCACAATATAACAAGTTCTATGTCAAAACCATTTTACAACAAAACCCATCTTTCTCAAGAAAAGCAACCAAGCAATGTTTCCAATCAAATTCAAATTTCCATTTTTTGAACATTCATTCCATTTCACAAATCCACACAACCAACCATGCATGAAACCTGGACCTCCCTATACTCGTGAGTGGTGAGTTATCCTTACACTAATCCATCACTTAGTAGACTACCTTGACGGGGGTACTTCACACCCTTATCCATCCCTTTTAATGGGGGTACTTATTGCCCTTATCCATTCCAACCTTTTTATGGGGGTACTTCTCACCCTTATCCATCCCAATGCATATGAACACACACCACAACCCATGTAAATCAATTCCAAAACCAAGTGTGTTCAAAAACTTTCAATAAAGCATCAAACCTTTTATTGAAAACCATTTCATTCAAGCAGAAAAACCATAAACAGTTTAAAATTACCATTTTAAATTCACTTCAACAAAGACTTTCCAAAAACACCCAATTTCCAGCACCCATTACTTAAAAAGAGGTTTCAACCATTCTTTCACAGTATATAAACCAACCATTTCAATCAAGGAGAACAATTTGAAACTAATCCTTCATGTTCTAAGAAATTGGAATTGAGAGTGAAGCCACCTACCTCAACAAATTAGGTGAAACAAACTAACGGACTAAGAACACCAACAAAACCGAGTCAACTACTCCTCAAAACCTCCATAGATTCCTTCCCCTAGTACTAAAAAAAATCCAAAAACCAACTTAAAATTCATCCACTACCTTATATCTACCTACCTTGGGCATAGATCTAAGGATCCATCAAGAGGGAAGAAGGAGATCTAAGAAAACTAAAGGAAATGAGACTTACCTCAATCAACCGGCTGCTAAACGCCAAGGAAAACCTCTGGATTGCTTCCAAAACGCTTGGTAAGTGTTCTCCCACCTTTACCAGAGAGAAATCCCATGTTAGGTCCGTCTAGGAGAAAAAACGAGTAGGTTTAATGATAAAACTGATTGGATCCTTAAAAATTGGATCTATGTTGACTCCGTGAATGGTTATTCCACACGGTTAGTCAAATCGTGTGCTAACCATGCGGTACCCACTTCTTGGAAGGGGCACTCCGCACAGCCTCCTCAGATGGTTTGCCCAAACCATGCGCACACCGTGCGGTCTCCTCCGTCCAAAGTGACCACCACCTGCACGACTTCCCCACGGTTTGGGAAACCCGTGCGAAGCCCATGCGTCACCACTTTTTTTCCTTTAACACTTTAAAAGTCTCCAATCTTTCCCAACCATTTATCATATTCTTCAAGTACGTAAAAATCATAAAACAAGGGTTACTTACCAGAAACTGGGGGTACTACATTTTTAATGGTGTGTGTTTTTCATTTATTCACCGTGCCATATCTACTATGCAAATTTCATTGTGATTCAATTATTTTTTATTTAGGATTCCTATATTTTCATCCCTTACTGATCATTTTAGATCAACCCTTTCTTTTTTTACCTTTAATGGATTATGAAGAGTAGATAATTTATTAAGTTCTTGTGGATGTAGTTTATTTGTTTTTGTTATGTATTTTATTTTTTCCTTTCCCAATGTAACATGAGTTACATGTATGTTTCTATTTTATTCAAGACTATTAAATTGATCATTCCAATGGTATTTCATTCCTTTTAATCATGCTAATTTAATGTATATTTCACCTACTTTGAGTTTTTGAGGTCGGGGGGTTACAGTTGGTATTAGAGGAAGTTTAGTAGGAAACATGGTAACTAGATTAGAAAATTTAGATTAGGGAAGAAACACCTAAGATAGGCATTAAGGATAAACATACAAGAACATCTTGGAATTTTGGTATGAAATATATTATATGGATCTCTATAGAAAATACATCCATGTCTGGATACAAACATATAGAGGTGGATCTGACACAGATTTATGTAGGGATAAAACCCGAAAACACCGCATTGATCTAGACTCGAATGGGAATTGGTGCATGACAATGGGCCTTGCTATACTCTTGGTTTGAAACTCTAACGGGATATGCTTAGGATAATTCATATTTTCATTACAATCCATTATGAAGGATTTGAATGTAAAATTTTCATCAAATAATCCATGTTAAGGAGATTAGTTATGCATATAATTTAAATTTATGCTATGTAATTTTCTAGTTGATATTATAAATTATGATTCATAACCTAATCTAGTACATGTCATTATTTAGAAATGGTTCCTAATAGAAGAATGGGAATCAAAACACATAGATAATGTAGGGATTTTTCCACTGGGAAATACAACATAGTCAATGTTGGAGTGGATTATATTATGACCATATTGGGACAACTTACTCAGGCTGTGACGAATAACCATACTATAACTATTTTGGACCATTTAATGCATCATAAGCCACTATATTTTAGTGGGAATAGTAATCAAGTGGTAGCTAAGTAGTGGATCATTTACCTTGAGAATATATTCATGGAATTAAGATGAAATAAAAATGAAATGGTAGTGCTTCCAGTATATTGTCTCAAGGGTGATTCTAATCAATGGTGGTCCTTGATCCAAAATACCATAGGGGAAGAAAAAATTGAAGATATGGAATGTATAACTTTTATGGAAATATTCTTCAACAAATATTTTCATTCTGTACAATGAACTCAAATAAAGAGGAACTTACTTAGCCAAAAGAAAAGGGAAGAAGAGAGAGTTGTGGAGTATGAGTATACCTTCACATGATTAACTAGTTATACTATATATTATGTATTTTATTCAGAAGACAAGATTAACAATTTCTTTGAAGGTCTTAATCCAAGACTTTAAAGGGAACTATCTCCTCATACATTTTCATCATACGATTAAATTGTATTAAGTTCCATCAAAATAGAGAAGAAATTTTCTAGATCATATTTTTTCAAGGGAAATAAAGTTAAGAATAGGGATTATAATAAGCATGGAAAAGATAAATCACCACTAACGAGTAAGTGAATGATGAAATTTCCATTATGTGAGAACTGTGGAAAGAATCATCATAGGAAATGATTGAAGGGATTAGAGTTTTCTATAAGTGTGGAGAGAAGGGTCATTGATCTAGTGAATGAAAGGGGAAGAGATAGGTCAATGATGTTCAATACTGAAATTGTAGAGATATGGGACACTTTTAAAATGAGTTTCCTAAGAGCCAAAGAAACTTTCCTCAGAGAAGGCCATGAGAGAAATGGAAAGATTATGCAATTAAAACTATAGAGGTTTAAGTTCCTAGTGATGTGGTGGAAGGTGACTTAAGTATTTACTCAAACATAGCAATTTCTTTATTTGATTTTGGGTCATCACATTAATTTATATCATCCCAATTTTCAATGAAAATTAGACATGTCCAATTTGATTTAATAAAAGATTTTTCAGTTAAAACTAATAGGGGTTATATCATTGCAAGAAAGATGTGTAGATCAGTCCCCATCATGACACATAAACATGATTTTGTTGCTAAACTTATCATCATACCAATGATTTACTTTGATATAATTTTTATGGGGATTTGGATGTTAAATTAGGATGAGATGATATATTTCTAGAATAAGGAGGTAACTGTTTTTGAGAATGGTGCAGAATACTTTATCTTCAGAGTAGAAACCTCTCGATATGATTTTTTTAGATCCACCCTAGTAACTAAATTAAATTCATGTTTTGGAGAATAATAGAACACAAGATCTATGGGTGAGGAAATAAATATCCAAATGGAAGATGTGCCTATTGTGTAAGAACACATTGATGTATTTCTGTAGGATTTACCTGGACATCCTCCAGAGTGGGAAGTTGAGTTATCTATTGATTTAATTACTAATGAAAGACCTATAACAAATATTCCCTATAGAATGACTAAAATGAGATTAGTGGAGCTAATGAAATAACTAGAGGAATTGAGTGACACTGGATTTATTCAACCTAGTGTTTCTCCATGGGGATCCCTTGTCCTCTTTTTCATGATGAAAGATGGATCCATGAGGTTATTCATTGATTATAGGGTAATCAATGATTTTACAACAAAGAACAAGTATCTTATTCCTTAAACTAAAGATTTATTTTATCAACATCATAAAGCCAAATATTTTTTTTGATTGACCCTCGATCTGGATATCATTAGCTATGTGCGAGAAGGAAGATATTCCCAAGACAACATTTCAAACCAGGTAAGGGAATTATGAGTTTATAGTAATGTCTTCGGGACAGACTAATTCACCCTTTATTTTCATGGATCTAATGAATAGAGTTTTAAATAAATATCTTGATTAATTTTTTGTGGTATTTACTGATGAAATCATGGTATATTCCAAAATCTAAGAAGACCATGAGAACAACTTACAGATTATTCTGAAATCTCATAGATGAAATGAATTATATGGGATGTTTAGAAAGTGTGAATTTTGGATTAAATAAGTTTATTTTATTGGACATATTGCCTCTAAGGATATAATCTTGGTTGATACTATAAAGAAAAAAGCAATCCAAGAATGGTCCACACCAACAAATATAACAGATGTATGTAGTTTTATTGGATTAGATGGTTACTATAGATGTTTAGTTCAGAATTTTTCCCGAAAGGAAAACCCACTAACCCATCTCAAATGTAAAGGGGTTAAGTTTGTATGGAGAAAATAATGTATTGAATGCTTTGAATAATTTAAAAGAATATTGGGCAATGCTTCGATTTTTACTCTTCCATCTAGAAATGATGGATTTATGATATATAGTGATGCTTCAATGAATGGACTGGGTTGCATCCTTATGAAAAAAGGTAAAGTTATTTCTTATGCATCAAGGTAGTTAAAGACTCGTGAGAAAAATTATTCAACTCATGATACTGTGTTAGAATCCATAATATTTTCTCTAAAAATCTGGAGACATTATCTCTATGATGAAAGATGTGAGATATATACAGATTAGAAGAGTTTGAAATACATTTTTACATAGAAAGAACTCAACATGAGGAAAAGGAGATGGCTATAGTTACTCAAATTTTATGACTTCTCAATACACTACCACTCAGGAAAGGAAAATAAGTTGGAAGATTCATTATACAGGAAAGTTCAGGGAATTATGACCCAAATGAGGATTGAGAGAGATCCTATATTCATGTATCTACTAAAGATGGATATGGGAATTTTTGTGTAAGGGGAAACATCATTCCTATTTCAAATGATTGATAAAACATATTTACTTGAGAATATTAAAATATCTCAATCTGATGAGGATAATATACATCAGAAAACTAAATCTATTAAGGATGGAAGATTGGAAGAATTTTTTTTTGTGGATGGAGTTCTAAAATTTTGGAAGATGTTATGCATTCCATCAGTACCTGAGCTAAAAAGGGAACTATTAGACGATTCTCATAGCTCAAATTTCTCTATACACCATAGTATTATTATGATGTATAGAGATACGAGGGACCATTTTTGGTGGGATAACATGATGTGAGAAATTGCTGACTATCTGTGAAGGTGTCTAATTTGTCAACAAGTAAGGCCGAGAGACAACATCCTAGAGGGGACATGAAAACTCTACCTATTTCTATGTGAAAGTGGGATGAAATTATGATATATTTTGTCATAGGTCTATTGATTAAACCATTAAGTAATGATTCAATATGGGTAATTATTGATCATCTCACAAAATCAGCATTTCCCTTTATATAAGAGAGGATTTACCACTGGAGTTCCTATAAAGACTTTATATTAATGAAGTTATAAGACCTAATGGTACACCTCTATCGATTTTGTCCGATAAAGATCCATGGTTTACTTCAAAATTCTCAAAAATTCACCAGAAGGATTTGGATACTAAGCTTCATATGAGTACTGCTTATCACCCCTAACCGAAAGATAGTCTGAAAGGACTATTCAAACACGAAAAGACATGTTGAGATCATGCTCTGTTGACATTCAATGTATGTGGGATCAATACATGCCTTTGGTGGAATTTTACTACTATAATATATTTCATTATAGCATTCAAATATCTCTATATGATACATTATATTGTAAGAGGTTTCAAACTACAACTTGTTGGGATGAGCTTGGAGAGAGGAAACTTATAGGCCCCAAACTTATCGAAGAGGCAACTAGAAATGTAATGGAAATTCCGGGCCATTTTAAGGAATATCAAAGAAGGAAAATGAGTTATGATGAAAACTAGAGAAAGTATTAGGAATTTAAAATATGATATCATGTCTTTCAAAAATTATGTCTATGTAAGGATGTCTTAAAGTTTGGTAAGAAAGGGAAACTGAGCCCCAAGTACATCAGACCATTCAAAATTTTGGAATGAATTGGAGCTGTAGCTTACTGTTTATTAATGCCACCAAGTCTCTACAAAGTTCATAATCTGTTCCACATTTCATTGTTAGAGAAATACATGCTAGACCCAATGCATGTACTCAACTATGAAGAAATAGAGAAGTAACCTGATTTTTCATACCATGAAGGGCCTATCGAGATTAATAACACAAAGGAGAAGGTATTGAGAAATCAGACAAATCAACAAGTAATGATTCTTTAGGGAAACCACAAAATGGAGGAAGAAATTTGGTAACCTTAGGATGTTATGAAAAGGAACCACCCACATCTTTTTTGGAAGAAATGTACATAAGAAATTTAGAGGACCAAGTTTTTGAGGGGGGGGGGATATAACACCCCAAACCTTTTATGGTATGTTTCTCTTAAATAATTTCAATTAGATAGCCTATATTTCATGAATAATTGATTATTTATGAAACAAAACTTCATTATTTATTGGAGAAAGTTATTACATGGCCATTAAACATAAAATTTCCACTTCTGTTTTTTGAATTTCGAAAAAATGAACATACACAGTTGTGATCATGGGGATATTTGGAGTCTAATAGGATCAAGTTAATTTTCAATTAATAATAACTTATACATATTAATAGTAACATACCATTATGAATACTAACTTACCATTATGAATAGTAATACAACCCTTATGAATGGTAACCTTAGCCATGAAAGTGTAAATAATGTTTCTGGACCTTAAAAATGTAGATGAATATTTTAAGTGTTGGTATTTTTTGATTAAATGACGAATTTAATTAAAATGTAAATTATTATATTTTGAATTTTTTTTTGAAAAATTGATTTCATTTTTTTATTATGCACTTTGAAAAGTGGTTAGGGTGAATTATGGATATTTTTCTAAAATACAAGAATTTTTGGTGAGTAGTTAAATACATTAATTTACGGTAAAATACATTGTAATTTAAATCCACTATTCAAAGAATCATGAGTGATGTAAGAACCCAAATATCGAACTCACATGGAATTATTACTATTATAGAACATGGAATCCTCACCATATCTTGTCATGGGATGAAATAATAAATTAATGAATATAATATTAAGAAAACCCTCCCCCGTCCACTATATAAACTGCCCCTCACCCCCTCTTCCTCCCACACCACTAAAGATTTTACCCTTACCTATGTTATAAAAAATAAACCTCCCAACACCTCCCACCCTCATCCAAGACTTGTTGGTCTCACCAAAGTCCAAAAAGAAAGGCATTAAGGATATTCTCAAGGAGGAGTACTCAAGTGGTGGACCTCTCTTCCTTTTTCTTTCAACTTCTTTTACAAGTTCCATTATTTTGTTTATCTATCCTCCACTATCCTCATCCACATGCAATGATAATTATAGTATCATACATGAAATATAATTTTAATATGATATTTTAATATTTTATCATAATATCTATTTTTCCCCTCCTTTTATACCAAAAATGAAAGCTCCATCCGAGATGTGTTAATTTATAACATTCAAGGATGATAGGTTTTCATTTTTAATTTCCATAATAAACTATGGTCATGAAACCATTTTTTTCGTTTAAAAAGATAATAATATATTTACTCTATCTATTTAATGTTCTTAAATACCTACACTCTCATAATATAAAATAATAATACAAAACAAGTTCATTATGAATAAAACCATCAAGTTAATCCAATCATTTATCATTAACATTTATCTAATGAGTTATCCTAATGGTATAAAAAAAAATAATTATAAGATCATTTATACCTATGAAATTTAACTAATAATATATATTAACAGTTATGGATTTTTAACATCATTTAAAATGAACTTCCATTCATAAATACAATTAAACCATCATGAAAACCAAGGATGAAAATGCTTCCAAAATAATAAAATTGAAATTCATAAAACCATCAAAAATTCCATGAATGAACCGGATAAGGATAAATTAAATCAATTTAATGTATAATAGGTTCTGTAATTATTAATTAATGAAGTTAAATTTTATTATTCAGGTCATTAAGATCAATCGAAGAACACACTCGAGCATAAGCTAAGGGGTTTCTCATCTCACTTTTATTTTCCTGACATTCGCATGCTTCACCATCTATTTCTTTTATGTTGTGTATGTTTACTTCCATTTGATATATAATTTCATGATTATTTTTATATTCATGGTATTCAGGGATTCACTTAATTATTATTAACTCGATTGATTACATTGTTGAAAGGGACTTTCTTTCGGTTTCCATTTCATTGTGATTTACTTTGTATTGTACACCTAATCTTTCTAATGCGGTGTACCTACATCCCCTTTGAGATATTTTTTCATTTTTAAATTTAAATATATTATATATCCCTATTATAGTTTTTTGGATATGATTATTTTCTTAAGACGTATACCCTTTTATATACAGTGTTTATTTTGAATATTGTTTCAACTATGGAAATATTGATGAATCTTCATCATCTACTCTATATGGATATTGATAAGGCATATTGTAATTGTATTATATCTATTTATAAATAATTATTTGGAAATTTAGTGATGGGTGGGGCCTAAAATATCCCCTCGATGCATCAATAGGTCTCATGAGACAAATCAGTTGGTGAAAACCCTTTTGAGTTTGTTTCCAAAATAGAATTAAACAGGTATCTACCCACAAAACTAAAAAATTTCGATAGTATAATGGTATCATTTTATAGGTACATGATGTCCAATTAATAATAATTCTATTTATTCATTTTTAGTTATAATTATCAACGAGGTTTTCACTATGAAAAAAATCTATGGATGCAACTTCATTCTTAGTTTATTAATAGCATGTTTTTTTTCATTTATTCACCATGCCATATTGACTATGCCTATTTTATTATGATTCAATTATTTTTTATTCATGCATCAAAATTTTTTAACCCTTATTGGTAATTTGAGATCACCCCTTTCATTTGTTAAACATTAATAGGTTATGAATAGAAGATCATTTATTGATTTTTCTTGGATGCATTTTATTAGTTTTTTTATGTATTGTATTTTGTTACCTTTTCCAATGTAACATGAGTTACATTAATGTATCTAGTTTCATAAAAACTACTAAACAGATTATTACTTCAGGATTTCATTCCTTTTAATCATACTAATGTAATATGTAATTCACCAGCTTTTGGATTCTGGGGTTGGGGTGTTACAATCTTACCACTAGATACCCATCCTAGCTGATAGAAAACCTAACTTCTTTATTACAGTTCCGTTCCTTTCCCTATATTGAAAGACATAACCATGTCTATAAACCGCCAAAGAGGTTAACAGGGTGTGAGATAAAAGGCTTATTAGGGTCTCACCATGGTGTACCATATCATGTTCCTAAACCATAATCTAAGCATTCTCAACTTTACAGAAAAAAGGCACGATGATAGATTTACCGTTTTTTTACTAAAATCATAATAAAACATCTTAATTTCCAGTTTTTCAAATTTCCTCATAAAGAAGGTAAATTTGTTTCAAAGTATTTCAAATCCATACATCACAGTAGATATTTCATATCAAAACAAATCATCCCTAATATATACTATAAAATCCATGGTAGTACAAAAAAACCATACAAACCAAAAGAAAAAGCATAAGTAACATCATGCCAGGGATCAAACTAGGTTATCATAGCTAGGATATTCGTACATAAAATATAAAATCACACACACATCAATAAAATGGACATATTCTTTGATTCTACAGAGTTGAGGAACACTCCAACAAGTGTACCTCCCAAGAGGTCTAATAAGACCCTATATCAATGAGCTTAGGGAGTAGAGGAAAGCCCCATGAGAAAACCCCCCATAGTGAATAAGAACTATTACTATAAATTCCACCAAGGTACCCAAGGGTTACCATAATCTATATTTTCCAAATCATTTCATTTAACCATTTCATCATTTCATGATTTGAGAATCATTTCACAAAACCATTTCATAATTATTTGAAAACCCTTTTAATTTTCCAAAAAATGGGAAAACCATATTTTATAAGAATCCAATTCCACATAGAAAAATTCATTCAATCATATCATTTTATTTCATATAATTAAAAAATTATCAAATACATGAGTAATTCCATTCACCAACACATGCTTGATATGGAACTGTAACACCCCCGAATGATAAAGGGTTAAATTACTAAATGATATGACTCATTTCAATAAGGTGAATCTTCTTTTTCAGAAGTCTATTCGATTAGAACATCATAGTTAAGCATTCTTGGCTAGGAGTAGTGATCAGGATGGTGGATTTTTGGGAAGTTTCACAGGGTGTGTGCGAGTGAGGAAAAAGCACACTGGAAAGGACAGGTGTTGGACTGTGGGGACTGTCATTAGTTAGATGACCCATTAAGGCATGTGGGTGGACCCTTGGGTGGGGACCACGTGTATGTGGGGCAACTGGTGGTACCTGGAGGGCTAGGACCATACAGTCATATTAAAGGAGGGGTGTCTGTGTTGTCACCGGGGCCCGGTTGTCACATTTGGAATCAGAGGTAGTACCCAACCTTAAGTGCGGTGCACTGCCTGGGTTGAGATGTAGGGCCCACAATGAGGAAATTGTTCTATAAAGGGAGAGGGGGTGATTGTAACACCCCCGAATGATAAAGGGTTAAATGACTAAATGATATGACACATGTCAACCAGTTGTAGCAACCTTTTCAAGAGCCTATCCGATTAGAACTTCATAGTTAAGTGTTCTTGGCCAGGAGAAGTGATCATGATGGGTTACCTTTTGGGATGTTTCCCAGGGTGTGTGTGAGTGGGGAAAAAGCACACTAGAAAGGACATGTGTTGGCCTGTTGGGAATGTCATTAGTTAGATGACCCATTTAGGCATGTGGGTGGACCCTTGAGTGGGGACCACATGTCTGCGTGGCAACTGGTGGTACCTGGCCGGCCAGGACTCGATGTCCATGTTAGGGTCGGGTGTTTGTGTTGTCACCGGGACCCAGTTGTCACAGGAACCGCCTTCCTGAAAACTCAGGTCACACATACCCGTAATGGAACCCATTATAAAAGGATTCAATAATGAAAATGGAGGCCCTAAAACCAATATGCACATTATAATTGATTCAATATATGAGTAGGATCAATGGATAATAGGAGTCAACACATACCTTAATAATGAAAACCTGTCGCACCACAACCAAAAAAGGAATGACATGAAAAATAAGTTCAAAAAATAGATATAGAAGGATTCTAGGAGAAAAATCACCTCGGGTAAACATATCTAATAACGTAACACAAGAAAACTACCATGATAAAAAAATGAATAAGAATAAAGAATCACTCACTCGGATAGATGAAACCCAACCACAATAGTGATAAATCATCGAAAAAAACAATTCCAATCAAACAGAGACTCCAAAAATCACCATAGAGGGACTCTAGGTTGAGATCAAAAGAAGTTATAGATGAATTAAATAGTATTTCAGTTTAATGACACCATAAAAACCAATACCATTATATTTACACAATGTGTAATTCCTTTAAAAATTATTTATTCCTATGTACTCTGATATACTAAAAAATCCATCATATTTTTATTAAAAACTTTTATTTTAAAATTACATATTGTGTAATATTTTCATAGCATGTTATATTGACACAACATGTAATCCATTAAAATTTTTCATTAGGTTCAAAAAATCATCCTTTCACAACATACATGTCATGACCTCCCATTACTTGATGTGTATTTTCCTTCAGATAAAAGACACTTTTGTGTATTATACAATAACACAAACCAATCCCAGGTGTTCTCTGAACTCACGGGGAACCTTGCAAGGCCACTACATGTTTATACGAGTTATATTAATTCAAAAAATCATCTATATCTATAATTTAGGTCATTTTATCAAAAAATATTATCTACCCATAGAAGTCCTAAAAGGCACCCACTTTAAGAGGAAAAAAAATAATGGAGAATGAAAATACCTAAAAATGTGTAACAAGATATTACAAACTCCCCACTATAAGACTTTCCATCCCCAGGAAGTCATGTGGAAGAATGGAGTCCAGTAAAGGGGTGATAAAACTTCTCCCTCATTAAAAAATCTCACTCCCAATTATAAGGAGAATCTAATCCATTCTACCATAATACTATGACTAATATAATCTAATTCCAATTAAATACATTCATTTGAGATCAAAAATTTCAACTGGATGCTCAACAATCGAAACAACAGGCTCCAACTCAATTTCGTTCCAACTCAGAACATGGGTGACATCAGGATGGTATTTCATGAGCCATGATATATGGAAATAATCATGAATTCATGTCAACTAAACTAAAAATTCAAACCAATAATCCACCTTATGGAGCTACTTCATGACTTAAAATGGTCCCACATATCTCGAAGCCAACTTTCCCAATTTTTCTACCCAATGATGAGCCAACGTTGGAGAAAATTTAAAGAAAAACATTTAAACTACCAAAAAATAAAAAGGGTGAAGTCTTTGATCTATATAAGACTTCAATAGACTCTACAATATAACCAGAGATTGACTTATATCCTAAATCATTGTAGATATCTACTAAACCAAACTTGGTCCCACCAAAGAAGCTTCACCCACCTCTACCCAATATAGAGGTGTACTAACTGGGTTACCATAAAATTCCCCTAAATAATCCATTATTATTGAATAATGATAAATATTTTCATTAGAAATCTCAACCATTCCCAAATGGGTATCCCTAGATCCACCAATATCCATGACACAAGCATAGAGCATATCCTCCAAAATCAGAATAGTACACTCCATCGAACCATCTGTCTATAGATAATAAGTTGTACTCAATCTTACCTAAGTACCTATCAAATATTAGATACTAATTTACAATCATGATGTAATCCTAATATCCCTATTTTAAACAATGGTATAAGGAACCCCAGGTAACCTCAGAATTTACATCACATACAACTTACCCAAAAATTCAACTTTTGCAGTGTCTTTTATGAGAATGAAATGAGTTGAAATTTTAAATGTTTGAATCACTACCCAAATATAATTATTTTCATAGGGAGTACAAGTTAATCTAATAATAAATTCCATGGATACCTAATCTCATTTCCAAACCGAAAGAGGGTGATCCAAACTAGAAGGTTTCAAATGCTCTACCTTCATATGTTCGATGGTGTAACAATGGCACACAAATAAGTAATGTCACACTTCATACCGAGCCACTTTAATCATTTTATAATGCAATAATACCTCCTCATAGTGCCAAGATGAATGAACGATGAATAAATATGACAAATAAAAAAAATTAGCTCCTCACAGATACTGGAATGACAAAAGGATCCCCCAAAACGAGAATACCATCGAAGAGAGACCAACCCAAAATGGTCACCCCACCATATAGAATTTCTGAAATTACCTTTAACACATAACCCAACTATATATTTTGTATAATATACCCAAGGATAGATGAAGATAATTGAACATTATGTAGAACCAAACGTAAAACATCCTCCTAATAATCAAGATGCGACTGAGAAAAAATACCTATAAGGATCCACTATTCATTTGATTCTGAAACATATTATGATGGAACACACCTACTAATAGAGTATATAATAAAATTCACATTTCCTAAGGTATATGTGATATCTATGTCAAATTTTTGAAGGTATTCCACCCACTACCTATGTCTATGATTCAAGTGTTTTTACGAAAGGATATATCATAAACTCTTATGCTAAGAATAGACTGTAAACCATTATCTAAAAAGATAATTCCACCAACACCTAAAAACATTCATAACTATGAAAAGATATAAATCATGAATGGGGTAATTCTTATTATCTGGTCTAATTTGATGAGAGATGTAAGTGACCACATGGTCATCCTATATGATCACACATCCCATCACAACTCCAAAAAATCATAAAAAACCACATAGACCATACTGATATCAAGTAATATCAGAATAGAATATGATTTCCAAGGTCTCTTTATATCATCGAAAGAATACATTCACTTTTCATCCCATATAAATTTTACCCCTTTCTAGGTATGAGAACTCAAAGGTGATGCTATCTTCAAGAAATCCTTGATGAACCGTCTGTAGTATCTATCAAGGCCAAGGATGCTCTAAATCTCAAATACATTCTGTGGTGCTTCCCATGATATTACAACCTTTACCTTATCATGAACTTCTAATAATCCATGCTCAAAAATCATGTTTCCCAATAATTTCACTTTTTGAATCTATAAGATTAATTTAAAAATCCTTCCATACAAACAGTTACTTTTAAGGCTTTGTACAATGAAAAACATATAGTGCTATTTCTCAGACTCATATATTTAATTAAACAATATAATATTTTAACACTACCAAAAATGTATCGAGATACTAATAGAATATTGGTTTTATAAAAGAAATGAAATTTAGGAGAATCAGTTAGACCAAATGACATCATAATATAATCATAATTGCCATAAATGATCATAAAATCCATCTTTGGTATATCACACTCTTTAACTATGAGCTGATGATAACATCATAGAAGATAAATATTCTAAAAAAACATTCCCCCCATAAAACTAGTCAAACAAATCACCCACTTGAGGAAAAATATAATTGTTCTTAATCATTTCACAGTTTATCTTCTGATAGACCACATAGAATCTGAGTGGAGTATCTTCCTTCTTCAAAAAGAGCAATGGGAATTAACAAGGTGAAAAACAAAGGGGAACAAAACCCTTTTTCACTATATCAAAAATTATATCTTGAGATCTTTCATCTATATTGCCTCCATATGATAAGAAGGTATTATTAAAACTGTGTCCTTGGAAATAGGTTGATCATAAACTCTACCTCCATATCTAGAGAAATCATAGATAAATAATTTGGGAAAACATTAGGAGAATAATGAATAATGCTGCGAATATCAACAACAGAAGAAACATTATCAAGATCAGCTGCAACAGTAGAAAACAGACTTATGAGATCTAGGAAGGAAGGTATTACATGGATATACCTCATATACCACTCTCCCTAAAACACATGTGTGCTCCCGTCAGTGGCCAGAAATAAGACACACTGATGATAAATATAAACCATAGCACAATGAGAAAAAATATAATCCATCTTAATGATGACGTCAAATAGATCCATATTAAGAACTAGAAAATCATTGAGTATCACTGCATTAACTATTGATAACACCCAAGAAGTATAACAAAATCCCTACTATTTCTTCTTCCCAAGAGGTGTCTCAAACTCTATAAAAAAGAACATGAGTTCTGTTGGATGGTTAAGTATATAAAAAAAGTCTAGATTTAAAAAATGGGAAGCACTATTATCCAATAAAGAAATCTCTACTGAAGATGAAATAAAGATAGTACCTCTCACTATTACTAGACCTGCACCCACCTCCACCGAAGACTCATCTACTACATGAAGAATATTTTCTCTTGAGGTCTATGGATGGATATTTGAAGTCCATGAAGCATATAACTTCACTATAGTAGCCTTTATAGCCAAAACAATACCTACCCATATAGAAGAGTAACCATAGACTGATAGAGACACTAACCATGACTATAACATTCAAAAATATTATACATATTTGTAGGTGAAGTAAAATAACTCCACTTGGTTCTAACCGTGAAACACTGATATAATGTTTAATCACATCACTATCTTCAACTGGAGGTGCTCAAGAGGCTTTTTTCCAAGGACATATTCTGTCACTCGTGCGATGATCCTTCCAATTTATCTTTTTCCCTAGAGTTCCACCGAAACTTCCACTAGGTGGAAGAGAAGGGAAATGATATCCAACCCTTCCTACCATTTCATTTACACCATCATATCCCTATCCAATATCTCTATATAGGTTTAAAGATTCAACATAAGAACCTAATATCTGATATCTAGTTGCAAACCCCATAGGTACTTTTGAGCTTTGAACTGGTCATTATTTACAACCACTTTTGTAAATCTAACAAACTTAGGAAAAAAATGGCACACACTAACATCGAACAATATCCTTTTTTCAAAGAGAAGAACTCTAGAGGATTCACTATATTCAGTGACTCTGGAAAAAACATCTAGAACAATAGAGTCTTGAAACCCTTCCATTCCAATCTAATGTGGTTATTCATCAATACCATGGAATCCCACCAACGCATGTTAGGACCCTCATGTTTGAATGTATCACACTTCACTTTGATACTCATACATGTATACATAAATTCAAAATATGTTCAATCTTGTAAATATAGTCCTCCACCTCTTGAGGTTCATTTACCACTTTAAAGGATGGTGTCTTCTAACATAGGAAATTATGTGATCGATCTCTTTCTCCTATAGCTCATGGTTTTACCTTAACAAATGGATTTGGAGTTTGTGGAACGTTTTGGTCAACATCATGAACCTCTCAAATGAAATATTTGAAGAAATTATAATCCATCAGAGGATTCCCTTGAGGATCATTAGCTACAGATTCCTGAGGTGCGGACAGAACATATGTTGGAGGCATAATATTGAACATCTAAACAAATTTAATGATTATACAATAGAACAATCTCAGTTCAAACTATAAAATCCTTAAGAAAAAACTGAGATTAACACCAAGAACTCAAAACAAGAGACATAAATCACAACATCCCATGGTAACTTGAGTCTCATCATGGCATGATCTAGACGGACACTTCCCACAATATACCTCTCAAATCCTGAATATCCATTCTCTGATATATTAACCATACCAAGTCAAGGAAAAACCTCAGAACCTAAGTCTCTGATACCAAAATATATAAAATAAATGTGAATACCCACTCAAAATGGTACATGGACTGATGCACTACATACCAGAAGGACATTCTTGATCCCCAAGGGATGGAAACTAGCACCTGAGCATCAAGCAACAAGAATGGGGAACAAACTTTCCCCACTTTATGTAATGACATGAAACATATATATAATAGAGACAACATAAGAAATGGAAATATATTCCATAAATAAAAAAACAATGGAAGCTAAACATCCCAAGAGTAGAAACATTTTACAAGTATAATTACATCCACATAGGACCACTAAAATAGGAAAAACCATATACTCCATGTGATAGTGTGGGAAGAATCCCACCATATCACCACAATTTACCCACCTAAACTGATAGAAAACCTCACCACCTCAATGTGACACCTTTTCTTTACCTATATTGAAAGACATAACCAGGTCTATAAACTATATAAGAGGCATCTTGGGTGTTCACTAACACACTCATTTGGGTCACATCAAGGTGTTCCGTATCTAGTCTCTAAACAATAATATGAGCATGATCTACATTATATAAAACAAGGCATGATAAGAGTTTAATAGTTTTTAGATCAAAAGAAGGGGAAAACAGTTTAATTGACCCTTTTTCTACATTTCCAAATACAAATTTAAATCAGTGTCAATATATTTTGAATCCATATATCAAAATAGATATATGATATCGAAACAAATTATGCAACACATATCATATAAAATTGATGACAGTAAAAAAAATACAAACCAAAAGCATAAGCATAGGTAAAATCATGACAAGGATCACACTAGGTCAGGATAGATAGGACACTCATACCTAACATAGATAATCACATATGCATCAATCCTCTAGAAATATGCATTGAGTCTAAAGAGTAGTGGAACACACTAGCTTGTGAACCTCCCAATAGGTGTAACAAGTACCTAGAAAATAGAGTGTAGGGAGTAAAGGAAAGACCCATGTGAAACCCCCATGATAGTGGAAGAGACCTATTACTATACCTTCTTCTTAAGTACCAAAGGATTCCCATGTGATCTATTTTTGGAAATAATTTCACAAACCTATATCATCATTTCATGATTTGAACATCATTTTACAAAACCATTTTACAATTATTTGAAAACCCTTTTCATTTAACAAAATAAGAAGAACACCATATTTTATAAAAAAAAATTCACACACACAAATACAATAAATCATATCATGTCATTTAATTTTGTAAAATAATTTATAAAAAAACATGAGCAATATTGTTTAGCAGCACATGATAGATATGGAACCACCTACCTCAAAAATTGGGCCACACATGCCTACAATAGAATAAAAAAACATTAAACAATGTTAGCAGAGAACCTGGAACCAATATTCACATTATAATTGATTCAATTTATGATAAAGATCAGTGGAGAAGAGGAATCAATATGTACCTCAATATTGAACACATGTCTCACTGGAAACAATAAAGGAATTGAAGGACCTCAGAACACCCTGAGAGGGGAGGGGTGAATCAGGGTGTCAAAATTTTCTTTTAAACCGATGGATCTTATTCCCAAATAGGCAAGAACCTATTATACTTGTCTAAAGAGAATGTGTAGAAATCAAACAATCACAAGCAAATCAATGACAGAACAATTTTACATGGTTCACCATTATGGGCTTCGTCGAATGATCATACACCTCCAGTTTGTTTATCATTCCAAAAACCTCTAATCTTTACAAGTTTTGTATTATAAGAGTTTCACACAGTCACTCTGTTCAAGGCATACTACCTTTATAATGTTTTAGGGATAACACACTGCTTCCCACAGATCACTTTTGTAGACTCCCCCTAGCTCCCTACCTTGGTAGAGCTCTCACTCAGTTTATCGTGTTGAAGGTCTCTTCAATAGTTTATCATTAAATAATGCATCCTAAAATTTAAATAGATGCTATGTTGAAGTCATTTTATCCCCCAAAAATTTAATTGTTTTTCCCTCAAACTGATAGGTTATGGAAATTAATTTTACAAACTGATTTGGTCAATTTTTAGGCTTCCATGGGTGTTCTGTGTACTGCTATTGTTTGCACATACCACTGTTGTTTCTGTGTGCCATCCAACTCCTCCATGAACATCCCTTCTCGGTATACTTCCCAACTCCATGTACTTATCAAATCCTCCATGTATCTTCTTGCTCTGCATACTACCTTGATCCATTGCACAATGTGAGAGCTTCTTGGGTGAACCACACTCTCTTCAACAGATTGTTTTCCTCACACAGACGATTCTCTCCACATACCGTCTTCTCCTCCATGAACCACTTCATACATCCCCATATTTCTTCCTAAAATTTTAATCTCCAATATCATAGTTTAACTAATGGGATTACTGCTCCTTAAATAGGCACATAAATCCACAAATTTTACGAATCCGATTTACCCAAATTTTCAATGTGGGATAATATTCACTGTATACTAAACTCCATCTATGTTCTGTTGGCCTCCATCACATACAACTCATGTTTCACATACCACAACAACCCCACAATCATTCTGAATTCCTCATACCACATGCCTTCACTGAATACCGTCGATGCAAACTATTTTCTACAGCATTCCGTGTACCATACGCCTTTACCACTTACCGTCGCTGCGAATCGTTTTCAGTTCTGCGAACCGCTCTTTGTAATGTTCCTGCTACCAGTTACATGGCCATGAACTATTCACAGAACATGGTATGCCGTCCATGTTATATGGTATGGAGTTCCCTTATTTTTGTGATTTTATTTTTTGTTTTTCATACCATTCACTTCTATGTGAAAACCATTGTTTTCCAACACTAAACACCCAATTTTGATGCCCAAAACCATAGAAAACACTAGGAAACTATGCCACCTTAAATACTACATACTTCTTGAACTAAATGATCCCTTTCATTTCAATCTTCTTCAATATCCATTATAGGAATGGGAAAAAACACAAACCATACTCCATTTTGAGAATAGAACTGTTGTGGTTCCAACAATATCCCCCTTTGGGTTTTCTGGAAATCTTCATATTAATTCAATAGAGCACTAGACACTATCAAAACATGATATGTAAGAATCAACTGAACTAACACACTATGTCTACGTGGGTAATGATCATTGTAGAAAACAAGAGGTAAGACATGAATCATGTTCTCATGTGTTCTAATGAATGCTCTAACTGCTTCCTTATGACAAAAAATTGTTTTAGGTTTTATCCCTTAACATTCCTTCCATTGATGTTCTCTATTCTCCTTATACCAGCCTATAACCATAAAATTTAATTTTTAGACTCCAAATTTTCACATTTACTTTATCCCCATTTCTCCCCCATTGTAAATACACCCAATGAATAATATTAGAACATTTTAAAGATCATAATATCCTCCCCATGGATTGTATCTCCCCCATAAACCTGCACCACTTTCACAAACAGATTAACATAGTAAAAAAATTGGGTAGAGGTGAATTTCGTATCCTCCTTATGCACTGGGAGGTGGATGATCACAAAGATTCATCCGATGTTTATCAAATAGAGACACTGACAGTGGCTTGGTCATAATGTCAACCACTGTCTCATCGGTTCCCACATGGTTTATTTCAATCACACCTTATTAAAATATTTCATGGATGAAGTGATGTCAGATTTCAATATGTTTCATATGATAATGCATAAAATGATTGTTTGTGAGATCAATTTCACTCTTTTTATAACAATAAATCACCATTGGTTTTTTCACCTCATCACTTATGTCATTCAGTTACTGTTTCATCCAAAGTAACTGAGTGCATGCGTTGGTAACAGATATATATTCAGCTTCAGTAGTACTAAGAGAAGTACATTCCTATTTCTTACTTAACCAGCACACACTTTTCTTTCCAATATAAAATGATCCACCACTAGTTGACTTTATATCCACTACATCTCCAGCCCAATCAACATTATAAAAGGGGGATAGTTTACTATCTCTTCCTGATGCAAAGTATATCCCATAATTATGTGTACCTTGGATGTATCTCATAATTATTTTCAATGCTTCCATATGTTCTTCCTTCAGACTACACTAAAAGAGGGGCAAAAGGAAAGTTTAAAAGGAAATATCTGTCCTTGTCTCCTTCAGGTACAGTAAAAATCCAATGATTCTTCTGTATATGGTGGGATACATAGAAGTCCCTTCCTCATGCTTTCTGATCTTTGATCTAACTGTGATCTGAGTAGACATTGGTTTGGAATCAGGCATATTAAATTTCTTCAGTAGCTCTGTTGCATTATTTTCAGGAAACATTAAACTGTAATCATTATTATGAATTACTTGCAACCCTAAAAAGTATGTGAGTTCACAAATCATGGACATTTCAAATTCTTATTTCATGTGATTGGAAAATTCATCCACTGATCCTTGTCTATTTCAACCAAAAATAATATCATCCATGTATTCCAATACCATGAACTGATCCTTCTGAGAATTCCTCACATAGAGATTGTGATCAACTCCTCCTCTTTTAAATTCAACCTTTATCAAAAATGATTCTAACCGAGAGTACCCTACTCATGGTTCCTGTTTCAAGCTATAAAGATCTTTCTCTAATATGAAAAACTTCAATTCATAATTACCAAGAATGAATTTCAAGAGTTGTTAAATATTGACTTCTTCTTCTAATACTCCATTTATTAATGTTGTCTTGACTTAGATTAGATAAAATTTATAGACTCGTTGTATTTCCATGGCATTAAATAGCCTGATTGATTATAGTGTCTCTACTGGAGAAAAATTCTCATCAACATCAACGCCTTCATTTTGTGAATACCCCTTATAGACCAAGCATGCCTTATTTATGATCACATTTCCTTGTCTGTCAAATTTTTTCTTGAAAATCCACTTTGTACAAATCACATTATGATCTTCCGTCCTTTTAACAAGATTCCATGTCAGTTTTTTTCAATATGATCTAACTCTTCATTTATTTATTTCACCCATGACTCATCCTTTGCAGCCTCTTCAAAAGAGGATGGTTCCAAAACTAATAAAAATAATGTTTGTGCATTATTCCTCATTATCCTTCTCTTTGTAGGTTTATTCTGATCCCTGATAATTTTGGAATGGTCTATCTCTACTCTTCAATTTCTCCATTAGGGTCTGACTGAATTCCCTCCAGCTTTGTTTCCTCTTCTGATTCTTCTTCAGAGTCAACGTCATGATGGGACTCATAAAAGTTTAGTAAACCTTCCTGTACCTCTGTATTATCATTTATTCCATGTTCACATTCCTCCTCATCTTCTGTCCCATCATCATAATAATTCCTTGAAGAATTCTTGTTTTTCACTTTAACGATCTTAACATCACTGCTTTCCACAATTCTTCCCAAGCGGTTATTGAAACACATGTCGGATTTCCTGTTCATTGAGTATCCAAGAAATATTCCTTTCTCTGTATTATATCTACACTTCCATTGATTTCATTCTCTGTTTTGGATGAATCATTTGCTTCCAACAAACATGAAAATATTTCAAAAACGGATTCCTTCTATGCCATAATTCATACGGTGTCTTTTTATCTCCCATATATTGCCCTATTTGATTTTGAATATACACTGCATCTTGTACTGCTACTTTCCAGTAATGTTGAGGAATACGACTCTCAATCAGTATAGATATGGCCATGTTGTTTACCTATTGATTCATATGCTTAATAACTTCATTTTTCTATGGAGTTCCCACAACTACCACCTCATATGGTATCCAATTCTTCTCTAGGTAATTTTAAAATTCAATGGACATGTATTCCTCGCCATTGTAAGACCAAAAAACATTGATCTTCCATCCAGTATCATTCTTGATGATTCATAGATAGGTTTTCATTCAATCAAGCACATTTTGCTTCTTGTGTATAACAATTGCCCATGCCTTTCTACTATAATCATCTCTGAAAAGAACAATGTACCTTTCTACATGTGTTATAGAAACATTTATCAGGCCACATACATCTGTATGGATTGGATCAAGGTGATTTGATGCTATTTCTTCATTGGATGGTAGGAACTAGATACCAGTTTCCATCTCATGAAAGCATCATAGGTCTATTCTTGTTCACACATCAGATTATAGATATCCAGAACTATCTTCATCTTAGATATATATTCCATGTCTCTCTAATTGATGTGACCCAATATCTATTTCCATATGTTTTTTTCCTCTTCAACAATTATTTAGAAAATGTTCTCTTTGATGTAAACATGATATAAGTTTCCATCTATTCTACAAACTTTCATGATAGAATTCCTAGGATTTCCTCTTATAGTAGATCGATCTTAATTGAATATCATAATAAGTCTTGAATCACAGAGTTGTCTCACACTAAGAAGATTTTGATGCTTACCGTCCATATAAAGGACTTCAGTTTTCTTCAGCTCTTCATTAGCTAGATTAGTACTTCCACTGACTTTGATATTAAAAGCACCATCATTACCGATACTCACTGTTCCATCAACCTTTTTCTTAGCATTCATCAATAGGTATGTATTTCCCATCATATCAGAAGAACATCTACCATCATGAATCCGAGTGCTGGTATTCTTGGTAGCTTTGAGAGCTTCTTCTACAAAGCTGGATTTCCCAATTTTCTTCTTTTCCTTCCATGAGATATTGGATTGAGGGTAGTATACTGATGGCCTTATAATTATCTCTTCCAGTTATATAGTTTCTTCATATTCATAATATTCTTCCAATGGAGAAAATATATTTGAAATAGCAACACCACCTGGTTGATGAGTGTTGACCTGTCTCTAAGGATTTAAGAATTTCTCTTATTCTAACAACCCAATATTTAATCATTGAAAATTAAATTCTCATAAATATGTCATAATCACATGAAATCATAACATAATGAACTGCTAAGTGCTATGTGACCCTTAAACAAAAGTTTTTCAATTTTATGATGGGAATTTCAAAAATCTGACATACATAGTTGCAATTATTAAGTTATTTTGAGTCCGATAAGAAAAACATAATTTTTGGTGAATTGTAACATACCCTCATGAATAGTAACATACCCTTATTAATAGTGATATAACCTAATGAATAGTAACCTTATATATGATTTTATATAAATAATACTCAAGTGAAAGTAAGATATACCTATGCATTGGAATAAGTAAATAACTGTTTTAAAATAGTTATTTTTAGAATAAATTATGATTTTAATTAAATACTAAATTAATCATATTTAAAAAATTATATTTGAAAAATGGACTTCATATTTGGATTCTAAATGTTGAAAAATGGTTAGGGTGAATTTTTGGTATTTTTCTGAAATACTCGAATTTTTGATGAACAGTGAAATACCGTAAAATACCGTATATAAAAATTATTAGTAAAATACACTATTTATGACATCATAAGTGATTTAATACCACTTGGTTAGATCTCGCATGAATTTATTACTATTCATGGTAATTAAATCATAAATATTTTTTTTCCTTCAGGGAAATTAATAAACTAATGATTAAAAAATTATGAAAACCCTCATCTCCACCACTATAAAAACCTCCCCATCACTCCCTCTTCTCTTCACTCCACTAAGCCTTGAAGCTCCTCCAATATCTGCTTAATTACAATTATACATTCACTCCATAAATCTAATAATCTCCTAGTCTTTCCAAAAGACCAAAAACCCTTCCCTTAAGGAGGTTCTTAAGGAGGTTATTTCTTGAGGTAAAGCACCGTTCTTTTTATTTATTTTCATTTCAATGTATATTCTTTTGTTAACCTCTCCTCACCTCCTCGGTATAAATGAACATGATAGATCCAATATCATATATTTACTGGATTATATCATGAGAATTAATGAACCATAATCTATAATATTACACTCTCCCTTTTATTTTATAAACGAAATCGACATCCATGAGGTTCCAATTTATAACCTTCGTGGACGACAAAGGTTCATTCTAGAAATTATATTTCATTATTGGTCATGAAACCATTTTTATGGTTGAACAAGACTATAATATATGTATTATAACCTAATTAATATCTAGGAACCAGTATACTAACATATTATTAAATCGTTCGTCCAAACTACTTCCAAATAATCAAAATACTACTAAAATAATCTAAGTGAATGTCGTTAATATTTCCTAAAATTATTCATCCTCATTCCATGTAACCAAATGATATAAATGACAATTATCATTTATTTATGTTCATAAAAAATATTTAATTTCAATTATTGAGATTTAAAACCATTCCACATGAACTCCATTACTTAAAAATAGGTGAACCGTTTATGAAAATCAAGGAAACAAACACTCCAGAAAGACATAATTCAATATTTTAACTTTTCAATAAGGACACAAATAAACTTAAAATAATTATGTTACACTAAAAAAATGTCTAATATTTTCTGAATTAAGTTATTAATAAGTCTAATTTCATATTTCATGAACTAATGTTCAAGGGAGAAACACATTCGAACTTAAGGTAAGGGTTTTCTCACCCAAACCTCCATTTTCATTCAGGTTAATTTTATTCCCTAATTACCTCAATGTAATTCTTGTATGTTATTATTTAATCCTCATAAAATATGTGTGATTTTTCTATATATTTTTACCAACCATAACCCTTCTTTATTTTGTGTATAGTTACACTTTTTAAAAGAAACATTCAAAATCATTTCTGAAATACAAGCTCGTTTCAAGGGAGTTTCTCAAATTCTTACCTGTTTTCAAGGGAATTATATAATCTATTTTTGGAAAAAATAATCTTTATAAAATCACTAATATTTTTATAAAAATACTCTTTTACTTCACTTCGGATTTTATACAAATATTTTTCCAAAATAACTCTACTTTTCAAAGTAAAAGTGGTGTTTATGTCAAGAATTACATGAAGATTTTATAAGATTATCTTCATCTATATCAACACTCTTGTTTATTATTATGTATTAATGTGGTTAATATTTCAAGGAATCGTATTCCCTATTTAATTAAATGTTTTATGATTATTTTTCTTCGGATGTTCTATCTTAAAATCGTTCATCAATTTACACGGAATGGTTAGTGTTTATTATTAATGTTTGGGGAACGTCAATTACATATCATATATTAGTTTCAATATGAATGTATATGTTTTTTTATTTTTCCCTGTTCATATGAGGAATGTATTAGACATAGAAAATTTCATTTGGGTACTACTATAGCCCATCAGTGCATCGGTAGGTCTCATGAGACAAACTACAGTCTTGGCATAAGGCCTTGACAAAATGATTATTTATGGTCTTGGAACGAGGCCTCGACGTTATGGTTATATGGTCCTGAATTATGGATTCCCTCATTATGAAAGTAGTATCGATAGTTCATGTGGTTATTCAACTTTTAGCACACCCATGATTTTGTTATATTATGGAAATATTTACTCAACTCAAATTTCTGCAAAATTATGTTCATGTTTATTGTTAAAGGCACGTGTTTTCAATAACTCACCATGTCTAATGTTTCTGTGATCTACCGCTGTATTGCTTACACTTACAGAGAATTTGAGCTCACCCCTTTCTTGTGTTACATTTTCTATGGACATTATGAAGTTTATTATAAATGACATTCTGAAATGACATAGGAGTTATGGATGTTGTCTACGTAGTTTCTATGTTGTTTTTCTTTTCAGGTTGTAATGTTGAACATATTTATGTATCTTGTTTCCAATAATACTAAACTAATCGGCCCTTCAAGATTTTTTTTTGTTTATAGCCCAATTTAATCAAATAAGGCACTGACTTTGGGAAACTAGGGTTGGGTCCTTATAGTTGGTATCAAAGGAAGTTTAGTAGAAAACATAGAAACTAGATTTAGAAAATGTAGATTAGGGAAGAGTCCCTATGTAACAACCTGAGATTTTATGAAATATATTCTTTTAATTTCATTGATGTCTTGTGTTGTAAGCTAAAACAAGATTACCTTGCGCTATACGCAACACCGTATGGGCTTGCAGTATACACAACACTTTTCTTGGATCATGTTACACACAATTTTGATAGTAGTTATTCTACGAAACATTGAGTGTATATATATAAATATATATATAATTCAATGTATAAATTAAATATGTTTGGATTCTTTTATATGAAACAACGGAGGAGTCTTGAACAACACACAACCCTGACTTGGCCTGCATTACACACAATCACGACCTTCCTCGATAGCGTGTGTTGTACGCAATACCAGGTTTCACTAAACAACGATATATGGTTATAATATTATTATGAACTAGTCGTTATGAATAGTATCAACTAAATTTTTAATTTTATAAAATTATTATTCATGTTACACATTTTCTAGAACATGGTATGAGAACACAGTCAATTTTTCGAGTAAAATAAGTATTTTTCAAAAAATGTAGTTTTGCAGCCTTTTGATGGCGCACCCACTTTAAATCTTGTTTTTGACATGTAAATAAGTTAAATTTGACAAAATAAAATTTTTCTTTGGAATCATGATATAAAAATATAATTTGGACAAATTTTTCATATTATTCTGAAAACTTTCATATTTTAATGAATAGTAAAAACACTCTATATTTTAATAAAAAACAACTTTTTTCATCGCAATAATTTATATAGTTATATTATATTTATAGTTGATTTTAAAGTGTAATAAGAATATATTTTTACCAATTAATCCAATGTTGTTCATTTGAATTAATTTCACTTTGAAATTGGATATAAACAAGTATCAATCTTTTGATTGTTTTTCTTTCTTAAAAACACGCTATTTGTTTTGATAATGGGAATTAAATTTATAATTAATCAATGACACTTATATGTTATGAATTTGGAAAAATATACATCAATTTTGAATTCATAATATTAAATAATTCTTAGGCTTAATTTTTTATATTTTTTTCGAAAAACATCAATTTTCGATGAATAGTGAAAGCACTTAGTGGTAGTTAAAAAACTGACTTTTTATTAATTTAAATTAAATTTTACCACTTCTGTGAATTGAATTTCAAAAATCCGAGAGACATGGTTAATATAAAGGAATAAAATGTGGTTCAATGAGATGAAAATAATTTTTTGTGAATAGTAACTTTTTACTTTTATTTACCACGGTTAAAAGTAAATAGAATAATTAAGGGTAAAAATGCTATTATTATTAACCTAAAACATGTCCTAATTCTATTGGATAAGTGAAATTCGACCAAAAACAACCTTAGGAATAAAATATGACCATTTAGGCCCACTTGGATTGGATTAGGACATTTAATATTAATTTATTTAAAGAAGGGTTAAAATAGTTTAAATCAAAGTTTAATAAGTAAATAATTTTTAATATAGGGTTATACATAAGATAAATTAGACTATAAATATTTATTAGAAATATAAAACGATTTCCTACATAATGGTATTTTATTTATAATTTTTAGACATTAAATAATCTAATTTATTTATGACAGAAAGAGGATGCAGTAATTATCTTATTAATGAAATATTGACATAATTGATGTCATAAATACCCAAATAAATGTAATTTGAGACCTTTTATGAATTACAATAATTTTATAGGTTAATATGACATGTTATTATTGATTTAATAAACTTTTTTAGAACTAATAATTCTGTTATGAGTTTCACAAAAATCAATTACCAAATAGGGTCAAAATTGACATAACATAGTTTCTGAAACAAATATTATATTATTAATTTTTATTTTATTTTTAAAAATCTAATGTTCGGCCAAATGACTTAGATAAGTTTATATTTATCAATAATAAACATATTGGGGTTCTTTTGTCTTGTTATAGTAAGTTTATTAACCTTATAGTGTAAGAAAACAAGAAGACACTGTAAAAGTAAAATTATTTAACTTAAGGTTAAATCTAAATGACAAGGTTAATATAGAAACCTAAACTTGCATAAATTCTATTGGATGAGATTATTTCGACCCATACCCACATTATATTCTAAATAAATCAATTTTGAGATATTAAAAACCGAATATGACTTTATAATAAAATAATATTTTTAGTTTTTCCAAAGGTGCCCCTCTCCTCCCTTATAAAAGGGAACCTCCTCCCTCTCTTCCTCACACCACTTTGATCCATCAAGATCAGCCAACCCCTAAACAATTCTCTTATACACTTCCCTATAAACATCCTAGAGGTCCTGGTATTCTTCAAAGACCAATTTTAGTACCCTAAGAGGAGGTCTCAAAGAGGCGCTTCAAAGAAGAGGTAATGTTCGTAACCGATTTTTTCAACTTTATTTCTTCTTCCACTTCTTCTTATTTAGTTGTTTCATTATGAAGTAATAACATCAGTATCAATAATATATTGATATGTTATTATATGTATGAAACAAACCTATTTCACCGTCTATCTATCCTACGGAAAATGAAATCACCGCGCGTGTGTACGTACGGAATACCGTCTCCACGCCGTGGTGTAATCTATTTTCCACCACCACCTTACTTGTATGGGTATAGTGGTGTAAATAATAACTATATATGATTATTGTAAAGTGATATTGACTCTGAAATAGTATAAATACACTCCAATACATTTCCAAGATCATGGGAACTATATCATCGCTCGTGCGTACGTACGGAATACCGTCTCCACGACGCGATGAGATTCATTCTCAATGATTAACCATTAATTAATGATTATAAAGTATATATAACAAGTAATAATGAAATTTATGACATAATAATAATATATTTATGTTTATATATATGTATGTCATCCAATTAATTCCATTCAATTCAATGAGGAAACGAAAACAATGTTCATGCGCACGTACAACCTACCGTCTCCATGAACGGCGTATTTGTTTCCATTTAACGATCTATTATATATATGTATATTCTGAATATATATTATATATAAATCATTTTTTATATTCTATAATTATGTAATCATAGTCTATTTAATCATATGAATAATTACAAGTCAAAACACGGATGACAAATGAAACGACTTTACCCAAAACGCTCTTTAACATGGAATTTACAAAAGAACGGGTAATATAAAGTCATAAGTGAACCATATATGATATCATAACAATGAATATGATTATTTAATAATTAAATGACATTATTTAAATCATTATAAAGGATTTTCGGATACGTACGAAGAAAATCAGACCTAAGGTAAGGGATAGTTTTGAAAATCTCATATTTAGCCGAGATTGCTTATTCGTAAGTATTTACTAGGGTTATTGCTATCATCCATGTTCATGTTTTGTAAAAGTGTATTAATGTACGTTTAAAGTCCTTTTTACCCATTTTTACTTTTACCCCATGGTATGGAATTAATCTTTCTTTTATTTACCCTATAAGGTACTTTTTGACTTTTCCGACAAAAGTACGAGAAAATTGTTTTTTTAACGTATACTGCCTGAAAGGATTTTTACGGTTTTATAAAGCCTTATTTTCATGAAGCTTCCTCCAAAATATTTCATGACTATTTTCAAAAAAAATCATTTTCTTTTAAAATTTCATGACATTTTGTGAAAATAAAATGATTTTGAAGTAAAAGGACATTTTCCCCAAGAATTCATTTCAAGTGTTTTATCAAAACCATTTTCATCTAAGATTAAATTATTTCACATGTGCATGTTTCATGTATCATGTCTCTATGATTTACATGGTTTCACTTTTCTAATGATGAAAAGATATCCAAATTTTTTGTATGGATTACATTCTGAAGAAATGATGTTTATGAAGCCTATTTTATTCTTGGGTTATGATGAATGATTTATGTTTATATTTTTTCACAAAAAATAATGATTTCAATATGATATGGGTGGGACCTATATCTCCCTCAAATTAATTGGGTAAAGATTTATATCTCATGATATAGACATGGGTGGAATGGTAAGTTAATCCGGTTCAGTGTTACAGGACTGAAACGAGGAGTGAACTCGATTCAGAAAGGGACTTTGTCCACTAAGATGGTCTATGCAGCAATGCCTTGGCTACTATGGAAATCATAACATGTACTGAATGGTTTCCACAATTACATGTTTTATTCCCATTATATTTTATCATGGTTGATGTTCCATTATGATATATTTCTTACGTACTTCCACGATTTATATCTTTTCTCAAGATTTTGATGTTTAAATTTCATGTTCAAGTTTTTGCTTTCAAATGTTTATGGATTGTTTTATGTTCTCTATGTTTTCCCTTACTGAGAATTTGAGCTCACCCTTTTTATGTTTTCCTTTCCCCCAGGATTAAAAGAAAGATTTTAGGTAAGGAAACAAAAAGGGGATGATATTTATGGGAGATTCTGAAGATCTTTCACCATGATTAGAAGATTATTTTTCCGAGTTTTCAAATACACCAAACTATTACGGTCCTTGTGTGTCTATTTTAATTTTGTATTAAGTATTCTGCAAAAGTAATGTAATGTCCATGTATGTCAGGATTCGGGTCTCTACAGTTGGTATCAGAGGAAAGGTTTAGTCAACCTTTGGAAACTAGGATGCGAAAACTTTAGTGAGATCCCTAGAGATATTTCGAAGGTATGTCTAGGGATGTCCTTAAGGGTAAGTATAAGTATAGGTTATAGTCCTAGAATTATGGTAACGATATTATATTAAACCTAAGATGTTAGATATTGAAGTTACTCCCCCTTTATTATAATTTTTTCCTCTCACACTATTCTTTTTGGGTTTTAGAAAATGCCTGGAAACAAGACGATTAACGATAATGGAGGATATGATGGAAAATGGAATGATATTATTCATGAGAAACCAAATGAAATGGGATTTGGAAGTCCAAAAATCATTATTATGCTGAATTAGAAATCTCATAATATGATCAATAAACTCAAATTTGGTAAGTTTCATGACTCGGCTAATAAGAGAAAGATGGAGTTTCATGATGATCATAGAGGAAAGAAAGTTCAATTTCCCCTATGTTAATAATGTGGGAAGGGGCATCAAGGAGAATGTTTCAAAGGAACTGGAAGATGCTTTGGGTGTGGAAAAGAAGGACACAAATCCAGTAAGTGAAAAGGAAAAGGTTCAGTTAACACCATGGATGAGGATAATGGTATTGCTATGACATCAACAATGGTTAAATGTTTTAAATTTGGAATGTACGGGCATTATGAAAACCAATTCCCTTAGGTAAAGTCACATGAAGAGAATCAGTATGGTCGTATGGGTAGTATTTATGTTGATGATGATGAAGAGACTACAAATTATATGTGAGATGAATGAATTGTTGAAGCTCAGTCAACGGTTTGAGAAGGTTGTGGAATGATTACATATTTATAAAGTGTAATGTTGTATAAGTAATCTCATGGTACTATGGAATAAAGAGACATCTAAGGATTGTTACACTGTTGTCTTTCCTTATGTTTTGAAAGTGTATGATGAATGGTACTAGTAAACATGAAAGTTTATTCATATATTTTTTGAAAGTAGATGATATGCGTATAATGAAGGGATAAGGAGAAAATTAAATGTTTGATAGTATTCATGAGCTCATGACTGATATAAGGATAAGGATACATCATGGTTTGAGTATATAGATTTTTTGGATTTTGTTATGTGGAAAGAGTTTACTTTTGACAGCATTCATGTTTTCACTAAGGTTTAATGGGTATTCATTTTTCAAGAGAATACATGATTAAGGTATTCACATGATTGGAATGTGACCAAAAAGAAATATGGGGGATAAATGACAGTATTCACATGCTTGGTTGATGACATTTCAAGTAATCGTTTTCTTTATACTATGAGCTTAGACCGAAGTATTTTAGATAAGCCTAAAGATTGGAATGGATTATGTTAGACATAAGTTAGTATTGTTTAAGGATAGAAATTTTTTTGAAATTATTGATGGGATGTTATAGTAATGTAGTTTTATAAAAAGGACAACCTACAGGATGGGAGACAAACCATCACATCGGAAAAGGCTATGGGAATCGAACACACAACTGAAGTGCGATAGGCCTTTATCGCCTACCACTAGCCAACAGGAAGTCCCTGTTTAGTAGAAACTAGTTTTATTATATTAAGCAGTATGATATATAAAGTATAGGTCCATTTTAGGAACCATAAATGATTAATCTCACTATAGATGGACTTATGTATTTTTGATAAATTTTCTAACCTTTTGTTTGAGACAGATGGAGTGACCCATCATTCTATCACATGATCTGCTAACACTTCACGAATGACAAATTTAACTTCATTTCATTAATAGATGAAGTGTAAATTATCCATAGAACGACCAACGGTGAGACTGTACTAAAATCATGAAAGTATTTCTTCTAATTCCAATTTCATCAAATTTAGGGAAATGATCTTGAAAAACAAATTTTTTTTCCTAGTGTCCTTATATCAGATGAATCAGATGGTACCTTAGATCATCACAAATCTATGGCTTTGTGATTGATGGATTTTTCATAGCCATGTTCTCTACCACTCTCCATCAGAACTTGATGGTGAGATTTTTCTTCCATATCCATATTTTCACCTATGTTCTCCTATTTGGAAACCCAGTGATGAGTTACTTTGGGTAATCGTTACATTTTATACTTCAGTTTTTAAAATTAACTTTAAGTATTCCTTTTTACGATGTGGGTTTCTATAAATAGTTAACGATTTATAACCCCGACGAATTTCGAGGGAGAAATTCATTTTAAGGGTGGTAGAATGTAACAACCCGAAATTTTATGAAAAATATTCTTTTAATTTCATTGATGTATTGTGTTTTAAGCTAAAACAAGATTAACTTGCACTATACGCAACACCGTATGAGCTTGCAGTATATACAACACTATTCTTGGATCATGTTACACACAATTTTGATAGTAGTTATTCTACGAAACATTGAGTGTATATATATAAATATATATATAATTAAATTTATAAATGAAATATGTTTGGATTCTGTTATATGAAAAAATGGAGGAGTCTTTCACAACACGCAACCCTAACTTGGCTTGCATTACAAGCAATCACGACCTTCCTCGATAGCGTGTGTTGTACGCAAAACCAGGTTTCACTAAACAACGATATATGGTAATAATATTATTATGAACTAGAAGTTATGAATAGTATCAACTACATTTTGAATTTTATAACATTATTATTAATGTTACACATTTTCTAGAACATGGTATGAGAACAAAATCAATTCTTTGAGTAAAATAAGTATTTTTCAAAAAATGTAGTTTTGTCGCCTTTTGATGGCACACCCACTTTAAATCTTGTTTTTGACTTTTCTATAAGTTAAATTTGACAAAATAAAATTCTTCTTTGTAATCAGGATATAAAAATTTACTTTGGATAAATGTTTCATATTATTCTGATAACTTTTTTATTTTAATGAATAGTAAAAACACACTATATTTTAATTAAAAACAACTTTTTTCATCGCAATAATTTATATGCTTAGATTATATTTTTAATTCGTTTTAAAGTGTAATTAGAATATATTTTTACCAATTAATCCAATTTTGTTCATTGTAATTAATTTCACTTTGAAATTGGATATAAACAAGTATCAATATTTTGATTGTTTTTGTTTCTTAAAAACACGCTATTTGTTTTGATAACGGGAATTAAATTTAAAATTAATTAATTCCACTTATATGTTATGAATTTGTAAAAATAGACATCAATTTTGAATTCAGAATATCAAATACTTCTTAGGATGATTTTTTTTGTATTCTTCCGAAAAACTTCAATTTTTGATGAATAGTGAAAGCACTTAATGGTAGTTAAAAAGCTGACTTTTTTTTTAATTTAAATTAAATTTTACCACTTCTGTGAATTGATTTTCAAAAATCCGAGACACATGGTTAATATCAAGGACTAAAATGTGGTTCAATGAGATGAAAATAATTTTTGGTGAATAGTAACTTTTTACTTTTATTTACCACAGTTAAAAGTAAATAGGATAATTAAGGGTAAAAATGATATTATTATTACCCTACCACATGTCCTAATTCTATTTTATAAGTGTAATTCGACCAAAAACAACCTTAGGAATAAAATATGACCATTTAGGACCACTTGGATTAGATTAGGGCATTTAATATTAATTTATTTGAAGAAGGGTTAAAATAGTTAAAATCAATGTTTAATAAGTAAATAATTTTAATATAGGGTTATACATAAGATAAATTCCACTATAAATATTAATTAGAAAGATAAAAAGATTTCCTATGTAATGGTATTTTATTTTTAATTTTTATACATTATATAATTTAATTTATTTTTGACACATATATGATGCCGTAATTATCTTATTAATGAAATATTGACATAAATGATGTTATAAATACCCAAATAAAAGTAATTTTAGACTTTTTATGAATTCCACTAATTTTATAGGTAAATATTACATATTATTATGGATTTAATTATCTTTTTTCTAACTAATAATTCTGTTATGAGTTTCAATAAAATCAATTACCAAATAGTGTCAAAATTGACATAAAATTGTTTTAAAAAAAATATTATATTATTAATTGTTATTTTATTCCTAAAAATCTAAGGTTCGTCCAAATGACTTAGATAAGGTTATATATATTAATACTAAGCAACTTGGGGTTATTTTGGCTTGTTATAGTAAGTTTTTTAACCTTATAGTGTAAGAAAAGAAGAAGACATAGTAGAAGTAAAATTATTTAACATAAGGTTAAATCTAAATGATAAGGTTAAAATAGAAACCTAACCTTGTCTAAATTCTATTGGATGAGATTATTTATACCAATACCCACATTATCTTTGAATTAAATCAATTTGGAGCTATTAAAAACTGAATATGACTTTATAATAAAATAATATGTTTAGTTTTTCCAAAGGTGCCCCTCTCCTCCCTTATAAAAGGGCACCTCCTCCCTCTCTTCCTCACACCACTTTGAGCCTTAAATAACGTTCAACCCCTACCAAATTATCTTCTCCACTTCCCTAGAAATATCCTAGAGGTTATGGTCTTCTTCAAAGACCAATTTTAGTGCCCTAAGAGGAGGTCTCAAAGAGGCACTTCAAAGAAGAGGTAATGTCTGGTACCGATTCTTTCAACTTTATTTTTTCTTCCACTTCTTCTTATTTAGTTGTTTCATTATGAAGTAATAAAATAAGTATCAATAATATACTGATATGTTATTATAAGTATTAATCAACCCTATTTCACCATTTATCCATCCTACGGAAAATTAAATCACCGCGCCTGAGTACGTACAGACTACCGTCTCCACGCCGTGGTGTAAACTATTTTCCACCACCACCTTACTTGGATGGGTATAATGGTGTAAATAATAACTATATATGACTATTTTAAATTTATATTGACTCTTAAATAGTATACATACACTCCAATACAATTCAATGATCATGGGAACAATATCATCGCTCGTGCGTACGTACGGAATACCGTCTCCACGACGCGATGAGATTCATTCTCAATGATTAACCATTCATGAATGATTATAAAGTATTTATAATAAGTAAAAATGAAATATATGACATAATAATACTGTATTTATGTATATATATATATGTATTTCATCCAATTAATTCCATTCAATTCAATGAGGAAACGAAAACAACGTTCATGCGTACGTACGACCTACCATCTCCATGAACGATGTATTTATTTCCATTTATCGATCTATTATATATATGTATATTCTGAATATATATTATATATAAATCATGTTTTATATTCTGGAATTAATTAATCATTATCTATGTAATCATATGAATAATTACAAGTCAAAACACGGACGACAAATGAAACGACTTTACCCAAAACGCTCTTTAACATGGAATTTACAAAAGAACAGGTAATTTAAAGTCATAAGTGAACCATATATGATATCATAACAATTAATATGATTATGTAATAATTAAATGACATTATTTAAATCATTATACAGGAGGTTCAGATACGTACGAAGCATATCGGGCATAAGGTAACAGATAATTTTGCAAATCTCATTTTTATCCGAGATTGCTTATTCATAAGAATTTACTGGGGTTATTGCTATCATCCATGTCCATGTTTTGTAAAGGTGTATTCATGTATGTTTAAAGTCCTTTTTACCCATTTTGACTTTTACCCCATGGTATTGAAGGAATCTTTCTTTTATTTACCCTACAAGGTACTTTTTGACTTTTTTGACAAAAGTACGAGAAGAATGTTTTTTTAATGTATACGGCATGAAAGGATTTTTACGGTTTTATAAAGAATTATTTCCATGAAGATTCCTCCAAAATATTTCATGACTATTTTCAACAAAATACTTTTCTTTTAAAATTTCATGACATTTTGGGAAAAGAAAATGATTTTGAAGAAAAAAGGACATTTTCCTCAAGAATTCATTACAAGTGTTTTATCAAAAACATTTTCTTCTAAGATGAAATTATTTCACATGTGTATGTTTCAAGTATCATGTCTCTATGATTTACATGGTTTCACTTTTCTAACGATGAAATTATATCCAATTTTCTTTATGGATTAGGTTATGATGGAATGATGTCTATGAAACCCATTTTATTCTTAGGTTATGATGAATGATTTATGTTTATATTGTGGCACATGAAAGAATGATTTCAATATGAGATTGGTGGGACCTATATCTCCCTCCAATGAATTGGGAAAAGATTTATATCTCATGAGATAGACATGGCTAGAATGGTAAGTTAATCCGGTTCAGTGTTACAGGACTGAAACGAGGAGTGAACTCGATTCAGAAAGGGACTTTGTCCACTAAGATGGTCTAGGCAGAAATGCCTTGGCTACTATGGAAATCATAACATGTGATGAATGGTTGCCACAACTAAATGTTTTATTCCCATTATATTTTATCATGGTTGATGTTCCATTATGATATATTCCTTACGTACTTCCACGATTTATGTCTTTGCTCAAGATTTTGATGTTTAAATTTTATGTTCATGTTTTTTCTTTCAAATGTTTGTGGATTGTTTTATGTTATCTATGTTTGCCCTTACTAAGCATTTAATCTCACCCTTTTTATGTTTTCTTTTCACCCAGGATTAAAAGAAAGATTTTAGGTAAGGAAACAAAAATGGGAAGATATTTATGGGAGATGTGGAAGATCTTTCACCACGATTAGAATATTATTTTTCCAAGTTTTCAAAGACACTAAACTATTTCGGTCCTTTTGTGTCTGTTTTCATTATTTATTAATTATTCCAAAAAATTAATGTAATGTCCATGTACGTCAGGCTTCGGGTCTCTACACTCTAAGATAGACATTGAGGATAAAGATAAAAGAACATCCTGTTATATTGGTAAGGAATATATTATATGGATCTTTCAAGCAATAAATCTCTATCTGGAAATGATCAGGTAGAGGTGGATTTGGCACAGATGTACCTAGAAGTGAATGCTCTGAAAATGAGTTTTCTGCTTTACCCGGGGTATCTTGGTACACAAAAACGGGCCTTACTGTACTCTTGGTTACAACACTCCTAGGGGATATGCTTAGGATAATTCAAATTTTCATTACAAGCTATAAATGATTTAAATGTAAATTTTCCCCAAATAAACCATTTTTTGGATTATGGGATTATCCATGTGCTGGATCTCAATTTATGATAAGTATTTTGTTATGATAAAATTATACATTATGATTAATAACCTAATCTAGTGTATGACATAATCTATAAATGGAAACTAGTGGATGAAATGGAAACCACATGAACACGCATATCCTATGTAGCGATTTCCCTCCAACGCTAGATAATGATGTAGGCTTTAGTGATGCAACTATTGTAGAGAATCTTATAACTATATTGGGACAAATTACTCTGGTTATGAAAAATAACCATACCCATATGGAGAAGTCGGATCCTCCACGTGGATGAGCTATGTAAGATTTCTTTATGCGATAACAACCACCATAAATTCAATGGGACTAGAAACCCATTTGTAGCAGAGTAGAGGATAAGTTCCCTAGAGAAGATATTTTTCCCTTTGGGATGTAATGAAATTGTGAAGGTCATCATGGATGTTTGTCATCCATTAGGAGATTTGAATCAGTGGTGGTCATTAATACAAATCCAAATAGAGGAGGAAGATATATAAGATATGGAATGGAGGGACTTTAAGGAAATCTTCCTAGTGAAATATTTTCCTCATGAATAGTGAAAAATATGGAAATTATGTTTCTGAATTTGAAGAAAAAATAAGATTATAATTTTGAAAAGAATGAAGCTATCTTCATAAGGTTAACAAGGAATGTTTTCGAATACATACAAAATCCGAGGAGAAAAATTGATCAATTATTTGATGGATTGAAACTATTCCTCTGAATGGCCCTAGTATCCCAAAATTTCTCATCATATGAAGATAGAGTTTCATGTGCTATCAGGACAGAAAATGAATTCTATCAGTCTTATGAATTTAAGGGAAAGAAAGAGAAGAAGAGGGCTGCTAAAAACATTGGGAAAAAAATATGGAAATGGGGAAGAACAGAAGAGTTGAATATCCATCTTATAGTAATTGTGGGATGAAACAACCTGGAACTTGCCTGAAGGGAATGTGAGTCTATTAAAAGTGTGTAAAAAAAGGCCACCTAACTCGGGATTGTAAAGGAAGGAAGAAGCTACAAATGTTCAGTGATACCACTATAGGGATATGGGACATTATGAACATGAATATCCTAAGTGGAAGGGGTACATTCTCCAAAAGTAGCCAAGGGAGAAAGTATAAGATTATGTGGTCACCACCACAAAGGTTTAAGTTCCTATCGAAGTGGTGGAAGATAAATTGAATATTTAATCAAACTTATCCAATTATTTATTTGAGTTTGGATCATCTCATTAAATTATATCTTCCATGATTTCCATAAAAATTAGATATGTCCAATTTGATTTAATAAAGGAGTTATCAGTCAAAACCCCAAGTGGATATATCATTACAACAATGGAATGTAAATTAGTCCCCCTCATGACACATAAATGTTCTTTAGTCACTAACATTATCATCATACCAATGAATGGTTTTGATATAATTATCGATATGAATTGGATTTCAAATTATGATGCGAAGATATATTGCAAGAAAAAGGATGATACAATTTTTGAGAATGTTGTGGAATCCCTTATATTTAGGGAAGAAACATCACCATATTATTCTTATCCAGATCCACCCCCAGTATCTCTACTAAATTTAATTATTGAGGAGGAAGAGAACCCAATATCTATTAGAGAGTAAAGAAATATTCAAATTGAAGATGTTCATGTAGTGATAGAGTATGTTGGCATCTTTCCAGAGGATTTACCTGGATATCCATTGGAGTGGGAAATTGAGTTTTCTATTAAATTAATTCCTAGTTCAAGGACCATATCAATGACACCTTATAGAATGGCTAGTGTGGAGTTAGTGAAAGAAAAGAAACAACTAGATGAATTTAGTGATAAAAGATTTATTCGCCCTAGCATTTCTCCATGGGGAGCCCCTATTATTTTTGTTAAGAAGAAAGTTGGGTCTATGAGGTTGTGCAATGACTATAGGGAGATCAAAGCTATACCACTAAAGAACAAGTATAACCAACCTCACATTGATGATTTATTTGATCAAATTCATGGAGCCCAATATTTTTTGAAGATTGATATTCTATCTAGATATCATCAATTTATTGTGAGGATGGAAGACATTCCAAAAACAGAATTCTAAACCAGGTACGAGCATTAAGAGTTTACAGTAATGCCTTGTGGTCTAACTAATGCATCATCTATTTTAATGGATCTAAAGAATAGTGTTTTCATGGAGTATCTTGATGACATTGTGTTTGTATTTATTGATGATATCCTGGTATACTCCAAAATCTATAAAGAACATAAAAATCACTTGTGCACTATTCTGAAGACTCGGAGATAAAATGAATTATATGGGACGTTTAGCAAGTGTAATTTTTGGCTCCAATCAGTTACCTTTCTAGGACACATTGTCTCTATAGATGGAAAATCTGTAGATCCTACGAAGACAAAGGATGTTCAAGAATGGACTAATCTAATGAACATAACTGAGGTATGTAGTTTTATTGGTTTACCAAGTTATTATCGACGTTTCATTCTGAACTTTGCCCATTTAGCTAACCCAATGACCATACATACACAAAAATTGGTTAAGTTCATATGGACAATGGAATGTGAAAAATGTTTTAATCAATTGAAGAGAAGATTAGTCAATTATCCAATCTTGACTCTACTATTAGGTAATGATGGATTTGTGATCTTTAGCGATGCATCAAATAGAGGACTTGCCTATGTCCTTATGAAGAATGATCGAGTGATTGCCTATGAGTCTAGGTATTAATAAATTCATGAACAAAACTATCCAAAACATGATCTTGAGTTAGTATCGGTAATCATTGCTATGAAAATTTCAAGACATTACCTATATAGAGAAAAATGTTAGATATATACAAATGATAAGAGTTTGAAATATTTTTTCTCACTAAAATAACTCTAAATGAGACAAAGGATATGGATTGAGCTACTCAAATATTATAATTTCACAATACACAACCATTTAGGGAAGTCAAATAAGGTAGCAGATGCTTTGAGTAGAAAGGACCACAGAATTCTGAAGAAGATGAGAGTTGAAAGGGATCTTATGGTCATGGATATTGTAAAGATAGATATGGGAATTATAAATGAAGGTAACACATCACCAAATTTTCAATGGTTTCCAAAACATCTTTACTAGAGAGGATAAAATTTTTTCCGACTGATGATGAGGAGTTTCAAAAGAAAATTAACGTGGTAAATGATAGGAATTATATTGACTTCATGCACGAAGGTGGAATTTTAAAATTCCAAAAGAAGGTTAGTGTTCCCGCTATTCCTATGCTAAAGACGGAACGATTAGATGATGAAAATATCACGAATTTATCTATTTACACTGGTACACCAAAGATGTATAGATATCTAAAGGAACATTTTTGGTTGGAAAACATGAAGAGGGAGAATGCAGATTATGTGTCGAGATGTTTGGTGTGTCAACAGGTGAAGGCAAGAAGACAACGTCCTAGAGGAGCCATGAAAACCCTTAATATTATTATATAGAAATGAAATGATATTACAATGTAATTTTTAATGGGGATACCAAAGACTCCAAGAAAGAAGGATGCGATATGGGTAATTATTGACCATCTTAAAAATCAGAACATTTTCTTGATATAAGAGAAGATTTACCACTTGAACATTTAGGAAGACTATATATTTATGAAGTTGTAAGACTTCATGGAGTAACATTATCAATTATTTCTGACCATGATACACATTTTACATCATAATTCAAGAAAAGTCAATAGCAGGCCCTAGATACTGATCTTTATTTGAGCACTGCCTACCACCCATAAACTGATAGAAAATTATAACAGAATATTAAAACATTGTAAGGAATGTGGAGGTCTCTTTTACTTGACATTCATTGTATAATGGATCAATATTTACCTCTCGTATAATTTCCCAATAACCATAGTTTCAATTCATGTATTCAGATGGAACCATACAAAACATTATATGGAAAGAGATGTCATACAACAACTTGATGAGATGATGTTGGTGAATGAAAGCTCGTAGGCCCAGAAATTGTAGAGGAAACAATAGAAAAGGTGAATATTATCTATAAACATATCAAAACAGTTCAAATTAGGCAAAAGAGCTATGCTGATAACTGAAGGAAGGATTTTTAATTTCAAGAAAGAGATGACATTTTTTAAAGGTATCTCCATTGAATGGTATAATACGATTTAGCAAGAAGGAAAAATTAAGCCCTAGGTATATCGAACCTTTTTAAATTCTAGATCGAATAGGAATTGTATCCTACCATTTGGAAATGCAGCCAAGTATCTCCAAAGTTCATAATGTGTTTCACATATCCATGTCAAGTAAATACATTCCAGACCCAACCCATGTAGTCACCTATGAAAAAATAGAACATGAGCCCAATGTGTCTTATTGTGAAGATCCTATAATGATTCTTGATACTAGAGAACTTGTATTGAGAAATTGGACGAATCGCCTAGTAAAGGTTCTATAGAGGAACTATAATATGGAGGAAGCAACATGGAAGCCTAAGGATCTTATATGGAAGACATAACTGAATCTTTTTAGGTAACAATTTTGTAAATTTCGAGGACGAAATTTTTATAAGGAGGGTAGAATGTAACGAGCCAATATTTTTTTAAAGAAAATTACATTCTTATAAATATTTCATAATCAAATTAAATCATAACATAATGAACTACTATGGGCTATGTGACCCTTAAACATAATATTATCACTTCTGTGATGTGAATTTCAAAAATCTGACATACATAGTTGCGATCAGAAAGTTATTTGTAGTCTGTTAAAAAAACATAATTTTTGGTGAATAGTAACCTACCCTTATGAATAGTAACATAACTTTATGAATAGTGATGTAACCTAATTAATAGTAACCGTAACTATGATTGTATATAAATAATACTAAAGTGAATGTACGATATTCCTATTCTTTTGAATTAGTAAATAAATGTTTTAAAACAGTTGTTTTTAGAATAAATTTTTATTTTAATTAAATATTAAATTAGTCATATTTAAATAATTATCTTTCAAAAATGGACTTCATTTTTGGATTCTACACATTGGAAAATGGTTAGAGTGAATTTTTTTATTTTTTTGAAATACTCGAATTTTTGATCAATAGTGAATTTCGGTAAAATACCGTATATACATATTATAAGTTAAATACACTAGTTAGGACATTATAGGTGATGTAACACCACATGGTTCGAACTAAATTTCATTTATTACTATTATTGGTCAGGGAATAATCATTATTACTTGTCTTGTGGGAAATTATTAAACAAATTATTAAACAATTATGAAAACTCTCCTCTCCTCCTATATAAAAACCACCATCACTCCCTATTCTATTCCCTCCTCTAAGCCTTCAAGATCTTCAATGATATCCCCAATTACCCTTACATAGTCACTCCCCACATCCAAGAAGCACCTTGTTATTCCAAAGACCAAAACCCCTTCCCTTAAGGAGATTCTAAAGGAGGTTATTTCAAGAGGTAAATCACCCTTGTTTTTACTTAGTTTCATTTCAATGTATCTTATTTTGTTATAATCTCATTGAATATTCTGTCCAAATGACCATTATAGATCCATTATCATCTATAGACTGGAATTATATCATGATAATGGAAGAACCATCATCTATACTCTTACTCTCTCCCTTTTATTTTATAATCAAAATCGACATCCTGGAGATTCCAATTTATAACCTTCGTGGACAATGAAGTTTCATTCATAAAATTCTATTTCATTACTAGTCATGAAACCATTTTTATGGTTGAACCAGACTATAACATTTTTATTATAACCTAATTAATATTCAGGAACAATTATACGTATATATTATTAAATCGTATGACCAAAATAGTCCCTAATAATCAAAACACTGCTAAAATAATCTAAGTGAATTCGATTAATATTTCATCTAATGATTCATCCTCATTCCATGTAACCATATGACACAAATGAAGATTAAAAAATCTTGATGTTTATAAATAATATATAATTTCATGTTTAGAGATTTACACCCATTCCACATGAACTCCATTACTTAAAAACAAGTGAACCGTTTATGAAAATCAAGAAAACAAACACTCAAGAATGAAATAATTCACCATTATAACTTATCAATAAAGACACAATAAAACTAAACATAATTATGATAAACTAAATATTTTCCTAATTTTTTCTGAATTAACTTATTAATAAATCTAATTTCATATTCCAGGACCTTATGTTCATGGGTGGAACACATTCAAACTTAAGGTAAGGGTTTTCTCACATGAACCTCAATTTTCATTCGGGTTACTTTTATTGTACAATTAACTCAATTTAATTCTTGTATATAATTATTTAATCATCATATAATAAGTGTGAGTATTTTATATATGTTTACCAACCATAACCCTTCCTTATTTTGTGGATACTTACACGTTTGAAAAGGAACATTCAAAATCATTTCGGAAAAACAAGCCTGTTGCAAGGGAGTTTCTCAAATTCTTAAATATGTTCAAGGGAATTCTATAATCTTTTATTGGAAAGCATTATCATTATAAAATCAATAATTTTATTATTAAAATATTATTCTACTTCACTTATGGTTTTATACAAATATTTTTCCAAAAAATTATTCTTTTCAAAGTAAAAGGGGTATTTATCTCAAAAATTACTCGAAGATATTATTAGGGTATCTTCATCTATTTAAAAAGTATTTTTTGATTCTTAAATATTATTGGGATTAATATTTCATGGTATCATCTACCATATTAAATTTAATGTTTTATGATTATTTTGGCTTTGGATGTGCAATCTTAAAACCATTTATCAAATTACTCTGAATGGTTAGTGTTTATGCTTAATGTTCGGGGAAAGTTAATTACATTTCATATATTAGTTTCAATATGAATGTATTGTTTTTTTATTTATCTCTATTCATACGAGTAATGAATTGGACATAGAATGTTCCAGGTGGGGCCCTCCATATCCCTTTAGTGCATCGGTAGGTCTCATGAGACAAACTATGGTCTTTGTACAAGGCATTGACAAAATGATTATTTAGGGTCTTGGTACGAGGCCTTGATGTTATGGTTATTTTTTACCACATTATGCGCTACCTTATTATGAAAATAGTATTTATGGTTCATGTGGTCATTCGACTAGTATCATACCCATGATTATGTTATATTATGGCAATATTTACTCAGCTCATATTTCTTCTATATTATGTTCAAGTTTATTATTAAAGACTTTTGTTTTCAATTACCCACCATGTCTAATGTTTATGTGATCTTACACTATATTGCTTACTCTTACTGGGTGTTTGAGCTCACACCATTCTTATGTTTCATTTTCTTAGTACATGAAGATGTTTATTATGAATGACATGCTGAAATAACCAAGGAGTTATTGATGTTGTCTATGGAGTTTCTATGTTGTTTTTCTTTTTGAGTTGTAATTTTGAACGTATGTATGTATCGCATTTCCAATAATACTAAACTAAATGGTCCTTCGAGATGCTTGTTCCTTGTTTATTTTCCAATGTAATAAAATAAGGCACCGACTTCGGGCAACTGGTGTTAGGTCCTTATACCTATCATACCTCTTTTTGCAATACAGACCTTTATGACCAATGTTATAGTAGTTTAAACAATATCCATAGAAATTATTTCTTCTATAAGAAGTAGGATATGAATATGTTCACCTTTGCGGAACTCTTGTCTATTATCCATTCATATATATCCTTTCCTCTTCTCAATATGACATGGTATGGCTCAGATATCCCTAGAATTGAAATTTCATAAGCCGAGATGTATTCTCATTACGATTTTTTATCATGTCTATATCCTTGGGCACAAATTTGGCTGCCTATAATTTCTATATACCTAAGGATAGTCTTCAGTTGTTATTTCATATTTAAATGGAGATATCTTTTTTTGCACTTCAGATGATTTTTTGACATGATCAAATTTTAACATGCCTTTATTTTGGCCACATTTATTTTCAGAATTTGATGTTTCGGCATCACAAATGATTCCACTATTTCCCATGCATGGGGTTATTTTTTCATTAAATATTTTTCAACTCCATCAGAACTGCACATATCTATTTCTAGCAACTTAGCATCTGAGAATTTTCCAAAATTTATTTTCTTCTTTTCTTTTTTTGAAATTGATTCACTTTTGCGTTTAAATCCAAAAGTAATAACTTCTTCCTCTATAACCTCAATAGTATTGGACTTCATTTATAGTCTAGAGGTAAGTTTATTGATGAATTTTCCCTGTTCTTAAATTCCAAGATTTAGTTCCATAACATATTCTGCGATTAAAAGAATTGAAAACTGCACTTTCATTCCAGATTTGATGTCTCTCATTTTGAAAAACCATTTATGAGGATTTTGAATGTGTCCATATTAACTTTCTTCATCAATGAATTTTCTTTGGCAATAAGTGGCAATGTGCCCAACACTTCCATAGAACAAACAATCCAGAGGTAACTTGCCTTCAAATTTCATTGTTCCCTTCTTGTTTTTCTGGGAAATGAGAGAAAGAACGTATTTTTACTAATCATCTTCATCAATAAAATATCCTGAAATTTCCAATTTTTTGTGGTTTTGAATTCCATTTACATTCTTACAGGAGTCGTTGAATCTTATGGTTTGAATCTCATATCATATGTGACCAGCCTTCTTAGAAGATCATTTAGAGAATGTTGAGAAGGATACATTTTTTCAAGAGATTAAACCTTTACATTATAATGGGGTGGAATTATTATCAAGATTTTTTTATAATATCAATGTCTTTGATCTATTTGACAAGCCCTTGAATTACTCCTACAACTTCAGTAATTCGATTGAAGGAAGAATCATAATTTTCATTAGGGTTCATATTCAAATCAATAAACCTATTTTGTAAAATAAGAAGTTTTTCGAATTTCACTTTTCTGTCACCTTCATAAAGATTTTACAGTTTATCCCACATTGAAATGGATGATGTAAAACTCTATACCATAGTTAAATATTATCAGAAAGAGATATAGTGAGAACATTATGTGCTTTTTAATCAGTATCAAGCAGTTTTCTGTCTATATCATTCATTAAATGTCTTGTAGGATCAGTGACTATTATTCCCTTTAGAGTATAAAATAAGACATAAATTCCTAGATATATTAGGTGAGATCTCATCCTATTTTTCTATATCTTAAAATTACTTCCATCAAAGAGGGGAACTCCCCTAAAATTGACTTGATTCTCCATGATAGTAGGATTCTACACCAGCAACGTTTACCCTATGATACCACTTGAATGACCTCGGAACACACTAAGAGGGGATGGGTGAATCGGGGTGTCAATATTTTCTTTTAAAGTGATGGATCTTGTTCACGCATTAGCAGGAACCTGTAAAACCTAACGGAAGAGAAAGTGCAGAAAACAAATAATCACATGTAATGCAATGACACACCAATTTTACTTGGTTCACCATTAAGGGAAACATCTAAGGATCATTCACCGACAGTGTGTTGGACATACCAAAAACCACTAAACCTTACATGTTTTGGATTATAAGAGTTTGACACAGTCAATATGTTCCATGAATACTGCCTTTACAAGGTTTTAGGGATAACACACAACTTCCATCAGATCACTTCCATGGACTCCCCCTGGCTCACTGCCTTGGTAGTGGTCCCACTCAGTTTATCGTCTTGAATGTATCTTTAATAGTTTGTCATTAAATCATTCATCCTCAACTATAAATAGATTCTTTGTTGAAGGAATGTTTTCACCCACAGATGTAATTTTTTTTCCCTCACACTGATATGTTATGGAAATTAATTTCACAAACTGATTTGGTCAATTTTCAGGCTTCCCTGGGTGTTCTGCATACTATTGTTGTTTCTACATACCATTGTTGTTTACATGTACCGTCTAGCTACTCCATGATCTTAACATGTCCATATGATTCCCTACTCCACATACTTCTCCAATCCTCCATGTACCGTCCTACTCCACATACTACCTTGCTCTGTTTCAAACTGCGAGAGGTTACTTCGTGAACCACACTCTCTTCAACATAAGGTTTTCCTTACACAGATAATTCTTTCCACGTACCATCTTCTCCTATGAGAACCACATCGGACTTCAACAGATTTCTTCCTGAAATTTAAACCTCCAATCTCGTATTTTAACAAAGGGGATTTATTATATTTTAATAGGAACCTGACTACTAAATTTTTCTAATCTGATTTACCCAAATTTTAAATGTGGGACAATCATCACTGTATACTGAACTCCATCAATGTTCTGTTAGCCTCCACCATATACCACTCCTATTTCACATGCCACAAAAATCATACAATAATTTTGAATTCTGCATACCGAATTCCTTCACTGCGTACCATCACTACAAATTGTTTTCGGCAGTATTCCACATACCATACGCCTTCACCGTGTACTGTCACTGCGAATCGTTTCCAGTTTTGTGAACCGCTCCATGTAACATTCCTGCTTCCAAGTAAGTGGCCACACTCTATTACCAGAACATGGAATGAGGTCCATGTTCTAATGTATGAAGTTCCTTTATTTTTTCTAATTTCTTTATCATTTTTCATACAGTTGACTCCTATATGAAAAACCACTTTTTTACAACATCAAACACCCTATTTTGAGGCCCAAAAACATGGAAAACACTGGGAAACAATGACACCTTAAATACTACATACTACTTGAACTGTATGATCCCTTTCATTAAAATCTACCTGATCATCCATTAGAGGATTGACAACATACACAAAACATACTCTATTTCAAGAAAAGAACAACCTTTGTTCTGGTAGGAATGACCCCCGAAAAAAGATCTCACAATAAATCTTGAAGGAAACATAGATAAACCTCACCATAGGTCACCTAGTTCAATAACACAATGAAATAAAACTATCATGATCAAATTAATGAAGAATCAGAAAGTCTTACTCACCGTATCGACAAAACCCAACAACAACTATGATCAATTGTAAACGAATCAATCTAGATTGAATAAGGTCCCCCAAAGTCATTGGATAAGGGATTTAGGTCGATATCCAATGGAGCTACATATGAATGAAATAAAATATCACCCAAGAAGCACCTTAAAATAAAATAATATTACATTTACATGGTTTGTAATCTCTTTAAATATCGTGTAATCCTCATGACTTAGATATTCCAAAAAACCAATACCTTTTTATTTAAAAGGGATATTTTAATACAACATGGCTTGTACTCTTTAAACAGTTTCAAATACATTCACGCTATGCATCAAGTTCATAACATCTACCCTACAAAATATACACATCGTGTACTCCCATTACATAGATTTTATTTCTCCTACAGATTAAAAAAACTGTAGTTACAGAAAAACTCAAACTAAACTCAAGTGTTCTCCAAAGTCAAGGATAACCCCAAAAATCTACTATATTTTTTTACTTGGATTCCATTAATTAAAAAACCATCCATCTCTAAACATTAGTTATTTTTTCCAGAAAATGTTCTCCACCCTCGAAAGTCTCATGATACACCCAATTCAAGAGGAAATCAAGCAAGGGGAATGAAAATATCTAGAAGTGGGTAATATGATATTACAAGGTTATTTTAGAAAAATGGTTATGAAATTTTGATAATATAGATTTTAGAGATTTATAATGGCCATTTACAATAAATTATAGTCATAGTGTATAAAGTTTGTTGTACTAAAAATGTTTTTTAAATTATATATTTACAAGATAAGTTATACTTAATTAAAAGTATCCATTCATAAAAAATGTGTCATACATGTTAAAAAAATTAATTATCAATAATATAATAATTAATATATAATAAAAAAATATAAATGTAACCACTCATAACAAAAGAAAATGTTTTATTATAAATAATTTTTTTCCATGTATTATATAATTTTATTTAAAATTTAAATTTCATTAATTTAAAATTTAAATTTGATAATATGAATTATTTTTATGGAATCATAATATTGATATTTTTTATAGTGAATATTTTTATTTTTCCTAAAAGGGTTAATTTTTTTGTTGAATAGTAAAAAATATAATTTTTTATGAAAACTGTAACTTTTATGACATCATCCTGATAAAAATATGATCTAAACATTTATGAAAAAGTTTTATTAACCAAAAAATGATATAAAGAGTAAAATAATTCATTTTTTAACAATAATTAGAATTCTTAATCCTATATTTTTAAATATAGAACATAAGATATATATTTTTCAAATATAAAACTATTTTTTATTATTTACCTTTAATTTACTATTTCTAAGATGATATTTGTATTTGGATAGGATTTAATTTCATATAACCCTCATTTTTAATCATAAAACATTAAATTTCTCGATAATAAATACTATTCAAAGCATTTAGTCAAAATTATAAAATAATAAAAGCATCATTTTATAATAGCCCCCTTTAGATATATAAACACCCCACCCCAACCCATTTCTCCTCACTTAAAAAATTTATTCTTCTGGAAAATATTTTCAAAAAAACTCTATCTAAACTTCCCTTTCCACCAATCTAAGCCCTTATTGTGACATAATTACATTTCTTCAAATTATATGAGCTCATTCCAATGGATGTGAGTAAAGAGCGAGGTATGGGCTCCTATTCTTAGACATTTTACTTTATTTAAAGATTATTTTATCATGAATTATTTTAAACACCGATTTAATATTATTCCATCATTATATAGAAATTTATTATTGTAAATTTCATCCATAATTGATGAAATAATACTAAGTTACAAGTCATCAAACATTTTTTATAATCCATTAGTACATCAAAGTAATAGTTTCCATGCCTCTTTCTCTTTACAATTCGTTATCTTAAGACTATTTTGAAACCTAACTTATATTTATAACATGATTCCATTTTCATGGTATTTTAATATATTTGATCTATAAATGATGATATATCACTCTTTAAATCATACTAAATTACCTTTTCCAATGTTGTTACTATGTCAAAAATGTAGGTTTTTCCAAAACTCTGTTATTTCATTCGAATCCTTCTAATACTCTAAAACAAACTTACTAAGAAATATTCCATGAATGGTTACTATATAATAATATATATAACTCTATATATTTTGGAATGATATTAATCATATATTCTTTGACAAACCTAGTGGTTGTATAACCATTATAAAAAGTTATTTGACCAATATAATAATAGCATTATAATTTTGGAGATTATGAACTAAACAACATACAATTTATTGATGTAAACAATTATAATTTAGTAAATGGTTAAAATATGGTAACAAATGAGTTAAATGAATTATAATAAGTAATTTTACACGAATTTATTTCTCATAAAATTTAATAATTAATAAAATTTAACTATTCAAAAGATTAGAGGACATACGAAGTGACCTAGGACCCGAGGAAAGGGTTCTCATACCAAGTCTCTATTATTTTAAATAAGTTTACCTCTATTTAATTTATTATCCTCTATGTATCAAATAAAAGATCTTGAAATGAATAAATTACTATTTTTAATTCATTTATGGTGAATTTATAGTCTATTTTCCCCCTTATATATTTATTGTTCAAACACTCTGTTGTTCGTAAGTGTCCCTTTTCCACACATTCAAATTTTGGAAGTTACGTTTTCTATCAGTCTCTATCTATATATTTTCCTATTTTTATGCTTCATTTAATACTATATGATTATTTTTCCTTACTTTTTCTAGTCATATGCATGCCAGCATGTTTCCCCTTATATTGGTTCATTAATTCAAAATCTATGTTTTTTATAAGGGAGTATTTTACAATATTTTTATTCCTCTACTATATTATTATAATAAAATTTGATTTATCTTAAATGTTACAATATTAGGAAATTTTATTATTATTATATGTTTTAAATCCTTTTATTCTATTATGAAAATGTATTTCTTAAAAGTGACTCATTTATATTTTTTACAAAAACATCAAAAATAGTTATAAAAACTCTTAAATGTTTCAATTTTATTTTAATTTATATTATTATAAATATTATTTTTTATTGAATTTATTTACATGAAGTGTTTTAATAAAAAAAAGTATATTTAAAATGTCTTTTTTCATTTATTTTTTCCTTAAATTTTATATTTTTCTTTTACATCAATGTTGTGTAAAAACTAATGAATTGTTTTATAATAACCTATTCAATTTCTTATCTCCCACTAAATTACATTAATATATATCAATAATCCTTTATATTACACTATTTATCAGTTTATTATGTTGTATTTACATGAATTATTTCTTTCTCATAAATGGAAACTATGCTAAAAATAATCCTTTTGATTAATTATCCATGTTCTTGTGTTTGCGTGGTAAGAAGGAAATGAAATCTGTATAAGGGAAATGATTCATCAAGTAACATCTTGACCTAGGATCCACTAAATTGTGCCCCAATCTGGTGGGTCATAAGGCCTCATGCACACCTCCGCATATGCTAGAGGCTGCTGACTAGCAGTGAAGGTCTGTTAAGGTATAGAGGAGAGACTATACACTTATAAATACTGTAACATAGTGTTATCATAAATGAATACAAATAAGAAGCATAATATCAACAAAAAAAAGATAAATCATCCACATAATAATAATAATAATCAAAGACAAGGTAATCTTCAAATAAAATTTGATGTGTATGTCATGGAGATATACAAAAGACATGGAATACCTGGAACATACAACATTATAGTAAATGTATCTAATGTAAAAAGATTAAGAAAGAACCTATCTCCAGATAGCATCATGATCCATATCCCAATATTATTCTCATTTTCTCTTATGAAAAAATAATTCAAGCATCAAAAATGGGTTCTTTACCCTGTGCTAACCTGCTTCCACGATGACTTTTTGGGTACCTAATGGATACCTGAATAGGGTGTGAGATAACAGTGAGTAGGACACTACCAATGGTGTCCATAAAAATTATAGTCTGTTCAAATTAACAAAAACAATGTGCATGTATAATAATAATAAATGTGATAATAATTATAAGTGATACTATCCAATGTATCAAGGATCACTATAATCAAGAAATAATAAAATAAAGTCTAACTGTTAATCATGATAAGCATCATCAATGAATTACACCAAGTAATCAAGTATCATACCAACATGGCCAGGATTTAAGGAGTAGAAATGTCGATGGCATCCAAATACGTTGGATACTTGGAGTAGAAATTCCCAAGTCATCTAGGTGGGCTAAATCCTTGGATGGGAAATTTATAAGGCACCATAGTGGGAAAAGTAAAAAGGATACAATGAGTACAAATGTCAAAGGAATCCCTGTTGGTCAAGTAAACTTGATCTAAATATTATAAATGTCTATGACATCCAAGTGGGTCGGATCCTTAGAGTATAAATATCCAGGGAAACCTATTTAACCATGTAAGCCGGATATAATAAATAGAGATGTTCTAGGCATCCATTCGGGTCATGTAAACCATACCCAAGGAGTTAAAATGTCCAAGTCATCTATGTTGGTCATCAGTACCATACCACAAACCCCATTATCAACATAAAAAATTCATTCACCATTTCATAAACCATTTCATTAATATTTTATTTAATCCCTTCATATTAATATAGATGATATGGGATTATTAATTTAATACCATTCATATACAAATGAGAAGTTTATATAATGTTCTTAAAACCTTTAACAATCCACTTTATTACTATATGAAATTCCCAAAAAAGAAAAGCAAGCTCAACTCACCCCAAGGGTGACATTTCCATTGAAAAAGGGAAGAACCCAACCCATGGGTGGTATGGGTTGAGATCAATAACCTCCAAACTAGTTTAATGGTGTCTGGTAATGTCTTAAACAATATTTTAACATTTGATTTAGGGGTTTACTAATGTAGGAATAAATTCCTGGAAGGTATGGAATTCAGAATTGTGGTGATAGGGAAAAAATATAATAAAGTGGAAAAACCATTCAGTCTTGACCCTTATCTTGACCCAAATTAGAATAAAATGAAATATTAGAAAAATTCCCTAAAAATATGGAATGTTCGGTTTCTCCTAGATATTATTTTTTAATGAAATAAAAATGATGAAAGGATCCCAAAGATGGATGAAAACACCGAAATCTATTGAATAAGACCAACAAAAAGAGATTTAAAGTCTGGATAGTGGATATATCATAGGTTATTATTTATTCTTTGATGTATACTTCAAAAAGAGTGAAGGGGTTTCCCAATGGAGGAAATTGGAAAATAAGAGTAGGGTTAATTTATTAAAAAACCAATGAAATAATTGTCTTTTCACACATTTAAAATTGGGTCATATGATTTTCCACACAGTTGGACAAACCATATGGCAATCATTAAAAAAACCACCTCAAGATGCCCCTCACATGTTAATAGAACATGGTTTGAGAAAATATGAACCAACTATGTGTTTTCAATATGTTAAATAGTCTTCATCAAATGCATGAGGGTGAGGCATGTGTTGCATGGTTTCATCAAATAATGCAGCCCTTGGTAGAGAACTGGACCACCTCCCACAATTTGATCAAACTCTGTGGACTCAGTGGTGCAATTCCTACTAATCATGATGTCTAACTATTTTCTCCAAAATCTGGGGCTCTAGGTTTTGAAAAATCCAAAAAACCCTTGTAACCACTATGACCACATTAGGAAATAAAATTATGTCAAAACCATTGAATTAAACCGAAATTAAAATGGTCCATACCGCAAAGAAAAACCTGGGATATTACAATCCCAAATAATTGAACAAGTCTTCCTTGATTTTCAATTCCAAGGGTTTAAAAGCTTTGAAAATGAATAATTATAGACACTGTGCATGTACATCATCCTCCTATTCTCAAGTCTCATCCTATACATGGTCGTGATGTTATAGATCCCATACTAATGGGACAGACTATCCACAAAAATCTTCATGATCTAATCTACAATATGTATTTTGTGCTCCATGAAGGACACGTCTACCTATAACTGAACCCCATATGATTGAATATCATGAGATATGTATGAGTGAAAATGATGTATCTGAGATACATGGAAGGTTTCATGTATGGATTTATAACTCTGAGGTAACTAAAACTAATAGGGTGTTATCCAAAACCTCTCTAAATTTTTGAATGTCCAAACATAATGATGAAAAGGCTTACCATACCTCAAAATCCATCTTATGCCCCAATCATGGTGAGATACATAAAAATACTCAATCCCTAACATAAAAATCCAGAGGTCATCAATAAAAATTGGTATAGGATTCCTGTATAGAATGATCTATATGCATCCATTTCCTTATTACCTACACCTACTATGAAGTCTCCTAAACTAAACATGATAAAAAAATAACTGACTCTCATACCTCTAACTATCATAGAGGTGATTGGAATGGGATACATTACATTAAATTATATGGTGCCATATATATAGTCAATTGATAATTGTTATTGTATGTGAACTCAACCTGGGGTATATGTCTATCCCAATATCCCCGTAAATAGAGGACATGTGGTTAAGCATGTCCTCTAAGACCTGTATTGTGCACTCTGACTACCCATCATTCTGAGGGTGGTATGTCATGATCAAAAGAACATTTGAACCCAATGAACTCAATAATCCTAACCAAAATTGAGAAATAAACTTGGTGTCCCTAGTTAATACAGTGGTATGAGGGACTACATGAATGCATACAATCTCACAGATGTAAATCCTCCCATGATCATCTACTAAGAAGGTATCCCTGATAGGCAGGAAGTGAGCGACCTTCATCACCCTGTCCACAAGCAACCCATAAATAATCATTACCTCAAGGTGATCTTGGTAATCTAGTCATAAAATACATGGAAACATTGTCCCACTTCCACTTATGAATGGGAAACAACTGTACTAACTCCCATGGTCACTAGTGTTTTTCCTTCACCTATTTATAGGTGGAACACTGAGTAACAAAAAAAGATATCTCCCACTTCATACTAGGACACTAGTATTCGAAGCATAAATCCCATTATATATTTGTAATACTATGATGCACTACCCAAGTGGAGACATGAGACACTCACATTAGTTACTCTTATATATCAGCTAGAACCCAAACACAACCATGAACATGTTGGATTTTATCCTCACCAATGGTCCAACAATGTGGCGGGTCATCACTTCAAATAATCTCCCATAGGACTGACTATAAAATCTAATATCCACGTCATCTCAAATCTCTATAAATGTTAAGAGTTCACATATAACATTGCATGTACAGACTATCCATGATGGTTTTGAACCTCTATTCTCAGATAAGGATACATTTCCATAAGAGAACACTCGCTACTAGCCTCTGAAACCACATGTGTCTGAGTCATCCTGCATAGAGCATCAAAAACAACATATCCCTTTCTAGAAATAAAAAATTTCAATGTCAAAATACTTTAGGTATTCAACCAATATTCATTGACTAATATTCAATTCCTGATTTATAAAGATATAGATGAGGCTTTTTCATACATTATACTTGAAAAAAAAAATTACTTTAGTAAATATTGTCATTAACAGTGCAAGGCATAGTGAACAGTGGATAACTCGATATCATAGGTTTGATAGTTCCAATCTTGTGACCTAAAATGATCGTACATGTACACCATGACTTGCTCATCCCACATCATAACTGATCCTATCCCAATATATGATGCATCAAAATATACGTTATTTCTTCTACCTAGATGTGGAGGAATCGTGATAAGCACTAATGTCAGTCTCCCTTTCATCTCCTGAAAGGGTGACTTTTAGAATTAAGACCATGAGAACATTACACCCTTCTTAGTCAAGGTCCTAAGTAGTTCATCTAGGAATGATAATTCTTGAATTAAGTGTATTTAATAACTTAATATCCCTAAGAAACTTTGTATATCAAATAAATTCTTAGGATTCTCCTAGTAAACTACAAATCTCACCTTCTCCAAGTCAACTGATACTCCTATCTCTATGATAATATAATCTAGGAATTTAAATTTTTCCATCCAAAAGATGTAATTTGTGATATTATAAATTAATTTATTCTCTCTTAGTGTATCAAATATGATATTAATATGTTTGGAATGATCTTGTTGAGTGTGAGAATACACCAAGATTTATTCCATGAATTCCTCCAAAAATGAATATAGATATGGATGGAAAACCCAATTCATCAAGGCCATTAAAATGTTCAATACAATCATGATACATAATGGCGTAACTAGATACTTGTAATGACCATACCTTCCACTAAACACTGTATGAAGTATGTATGGAGCTTGAACATGAACCTGATGATAACCTACCTTGAAATCAATTGTTAAGAAAAATCAATATCCTTGAAGCTGTTCTAAGAGGTCATCTTTATAGGGAAAATGATATTTGTTCATAAATGTCAATTGATTCAATTTCTGTTAATTCACACACAAAAGAAGGGTTTTATCCACCTTATTAAAAAAGGAATAGTGAACCCCATGGAGAAGTACAGGGTCATATAAACCGATTTTATTCCGAGTCATCTAGTTGAGTCTTGAACTCCTGTTACTCAATTGTAGCCATCCTTTATTGTGGAATTGATACCAGTGTAGCTCCTAGCACTAGCTTGATGGTAACATCTTCCTCACTCTTATAAGGTAGTAACAAAAAATTATCAGGGAACACATCTAGGAAATGATCTACAACTAGATGAAAATGTTCCTTAGACATTCCCTAATCATCCATATATAAGATAGAATCTGGGATTTCAACCCACCCAGTCCATGTTGCTCAGTTCTAGCTTGGCTCACCTTCACATCTAATTTACCATTGTGAATAAACACATCACCCTATGGTGATGTGAAGGTCACCCTTATGTGATATATGTCAACATAATCATGGTAGGGAACCAATCGGTCCATCCCATGGTTGATTTAAAACCCTATCATCTCGAGGAAAAAGAGGTCCCATATGAAGTGACACCCACCTATCTCAAAGGGGATCTCCCTACACTGGAATAGAATATTTGATCTAATCCCCAAAAATGTATCAAGTGTCATCAAATCATAGAAAAACTGAACATCAAGCCCAATTATCTCCATAATAGGCACATATATGAAGGAATGGGAAGAACATATATCAAAATAGAATATAGTAATATAGAGGACACTAGAATAGTACTTCTGTATGTAGAAGTTCCATAAATTTTCTGCTTATGGATTTGTTAAATTTTATAAAAACATACTAATCTATGAACATAAGATATAGCAAGGCTACCTAGAGAAAGTCTACTCTCATAAAATTAAATTTTTGGTGTCTGACTACCTCGACTACGGCCACCACCTCGTTATGATCAGCCAACCACAATCCATATCCCTACCTAATGAGAAGCTGTTGAACCCAACATGAATGTGGATTTCGTGTAGAACCTGTGTCACTGGATATTTGAGGGAAGGTCCTACAAAACCTCTATAGATGGATTATCTTTCCGCAGGCTCAAAATAAATTGGGTTTCTATGAGCTGGATAATCATGTGTCCCTACCTCCCACACTAATGACAGAAGACAGAAATACCACTCCCCATGATGTGACTAGTATTCCCCTCATTAAATAACCCAAATAATGACATCATACTACCTTACACTATGCAACTAGGATGAGAAGAGGAACTACCATGCTCTTCTCCCCCATATTTCTTTAGGTTAAATTCAGTAATATGTTCTTGATTGGCTATTTTAGATATGTTTGGAATCCAAAATACATTCAACTATGATTAGGTATTATATAAGATACTAAACTGAAATCGACTAGATTTATATGACTCATCACCAAATAAAATAGGTGTGAAAAGCTGGATCCTCATGAAACGGGTAGAATAATCCATAACTGATAAGGCACCTTACTCTATGTGCATTAAACAGTTGCCTATATCATCCATCAATATCACAAGATAAAATTTATCATAGATGGTTTTTGGACATCCTTCCAAGACATCTCCCAAATATATTCCTCCTGAGTAATAACATCTAACCATATCTTGGAAGTATCATTGAGAATATACACATTGATCTTTAATCACCTTGTTGGAGGTGTCTGAAGATGTTATAAAATATATTGAATAGGCTCTATCAACGACTCCATAGACTATGGCCCACCATCACACAAAAGGGTAGAGAATACTACTACTGAAACAAACACATCAACTCTTCAATAGTAAAGTAAGGTCACATGACTTCCTGAAAAATATGTATAAAATGTTGGACACCCTCTTGAAACTAGGAATTATCACCCACTTTCGGTATAAGAGGAGGTATTTCAAGTATCACTACTAGAGTTTCTAATAGTGGCCTAGGGACCACCAATTTCAGTGCATGGTCATCACCATCCTCCTCATGAAAAAATAGAGGTTATTGTGGTGGAACGTATCTACAAATGAAAAGAAAACAACATAGTCTAGTTTTAGTAATGAAAAGATCATAGATACATGAATATGATTGGTATAATACTTCTTATATACAAATAAAATCCATATTCATGCTCTGAAATCTAGGTCTAGGATACATATAGATGATAATAATGCAGGATATACTACTTAATTCCCACTACATTGGTTGGGTCAAGTTCAAGTTCTCTGCTATTTGACAGGGGTTCTGGTATATAGAGTATTAATTACAAGTTATATTATAAATATCCCTTTAAGTTGGAATTGGAACCTCCAATTAACAAAAATAAGTTCATTTTAAAATTTAATGTCATTTAAAGTAATATTTTTTATATTAAAAATATTCTAAACTGATTAAATTATATAGAATACAATTTCCAATTTATAAATACCCATAAATTATATAAATTTAAATATGGAATCCATTTAATCATAACTTTGAATGCATTCTATCCCCTGCAACCAATGGTCTATAAATCAACGTGCGATAATGGATTGCATAAGGTGTATGTATAAATATATATAGGAAAACAATGTTAGGTTTAAGTAGACACTTCATGTAACCAATTATATTTCTCAATTTCTTAAAAAAAATTATTCTAATAACAATTATATCTTACACGACATATATAATAAATACAATACAGTTAAGCAATGCATTCATGAAGACATGGCATATGCATGACATGCCAATTTACTATGTGCTAAAAATAATGTATGTCACCAGTATCCTATTAAAATACTGGGTCAGGGGGAAAATATAAATCACAACCAACACCACATAACATGCACATCACAAAATAGTTAAAATAAACCAACATTAATGAGAACAATCTAGAATATAAAATTATTTTCCCAGATAATTTTGTTTTTCCCTATATATAGGTTAGCTACTCCCCGACCCAAATCATTATGAAATACCAACACCTTCCATGTATATTTTCTTCTGATCACAAATAAAATTGAATAATAAAAGAAAACCATATATGATACCACTTATTAATGTCCTAAACTTGGATCCACTAAATGGTGTCGTGATCTAGTGTGTCACAAGGCCTCATGCATACCTCCCCTTAAACCAAAGGTTTCCAACTAGAAGTTGGTTCTATGATGGTATGGTGGGGAGAACATACCCACATAATTAGTGTACCATAATGGTATCATAAATAAATACAATGATGAAGAATATATTCAACAAGAAACATATTATAAATCATCTGGAAAATATTAATAATAATCAAATCCTAGAGAAACATCATATAAAAATGATGTGTATGTATTTGAGATATACAAAATACATGTAATACAAGAACATGAACTAGTATAATACTTGTATTAAATGTAAAAAAAGAACAAAAAAGAATCAATCATTAGATAGAATCCTAAACCACAACCTGATTCTATACTCGCTTTATCCTATTCAACAATCAATAAAGTATCAAAAAGTTCGTGCTTTACCTTATCCCTACCTATATCCATGAATTCTATCCCAGTTCTAAGAGATTATTCGAAATGGGTGTGAGATAACACTCAGTAGGCCACCCCCAAGGGTTTCCATAACAAGTCCAGTTTGTGCATATAAGTTATAGTAGTGTTCATGTATAACCTGAATAAATGTGATAACAAGTAGAAGTAATAATATCTGTTAAATCAAGGCTCACTATGATTAAGAAACCATAACATAAGGTCTAACTATAAATCATGGTAAGAATAAACTACAACCTATGCTGAGTAATCAAGTATCATACCAACATGGCTAGGATCCCTGGAGTTGAAATGTCCAAGGTATCCAAATAAGATAGATCCACGGTGTAGAAATGTCCATGGAATCCAAGTGGGCCAGATCCTTAGAGTATAATTTTCCAAGGAATCATAGTGTTCCATGTAAACCAGATCCAAGGAGTAGAAATGTCCAAGGCATTCAAGGGGGACAAGTAAACCAAATCCTGGGAATAGAAATGTCTATAGAATCCGTGTGGGTTGGATCCTTGAGGTAGTAATGTACAAGGAATCCAATTCGTACCTACAAATTGGTTGTAAGGAGTATAAATTTCCATGGAATTCAGGTGGTTTATGTATACCAGATCCAAGGAGTATTAATGTCCAAGGAATCCATGTGGTTCGTCAATGAAATAATGTGAACCCCATTATCATCATTACCAATTCATTCACCATTTCATAAACCATTTCATTAATATTTTCATTAATCACTTAATATTAGTATACAAGACAAGATATTATACATTTCCTAACATTAACATACAAATAAAATGGTTCTTTATGGTGATTAAAACCTTTAACGAAATGCTTCATTACATATTCAATTTCCAATAAAGACAAGTGAGATGAACTCACCCCAAGGGTGAAATTTCCATGGGAAAAAGGAAGAACCCACCCCATGGGTGGTTCATGTTGAGGTCAACAACATCTAACCAAGTATAAGTGTAAAATGGAATGCTTATTCTAGAATTTTTCATTTGATTTAGGGGTTTACTAATTTTGGATGAAATTCCTGAAATTTTCAGTGTGTTCCATAATTGAAACAGGGTATAAAAAACTCTACATTAAGGGAAAAGGTATATACTACTAGAAATATTCCTTTAAAGGAGAACTCTTCCATTTAGGGCCCTTAGTTGAACCATATCATAAGAAAAAAAAATATTAGATGAATAACCTAAAAATCGGTAATATCATATCGCTCCAAAACAACATTATTGATTGAAAGAATAATGATGGAAGGAACATAAGGAATGAAGAACTCATAGCGCCTATCCAATGAGACCAATGATGAGTGATTTAGAGTCTGGATGGTGGGGATATAACAATGCCTAGGTTAGTCTTAGATGAAAGATTCATTGAGAGGGGGAGGGGTAAGCCATTTGAGGAAATAATAAAATAATAGGAGGGTTATGTTTTTAACTAACCAAGGGAAAATGGGTCTTTTCAGTCCACTAAAATAAGGTCAAATGATTTTTATTCATGTTTGGCCAAGTTGTGTGCCCAAAACTGCCTCATGACCCCCTCGCACAATCATGGTGCATGGTAAGATAAATCAAGAAATAACCATTAATTTCTTCTTTATGAAAAACAATATAGAAAATGAACGGGCATAAAAACTAGGGTTCATGGTTTATTCAATCTATTCCTCACATGATAGTGCACTGGACCACCCCACACTATTTGATCTAACCATACAAATTGGAAAACACAATTTATAAAAGCCATAAAACCTAGATGTTTTCTCCAAAACCATGGATTCAGGCTTCAAAACATATCTGGACACCCTCATAACCCATGTGACCCCATTAGTTAATCATATTAGGTAAAAAATATGGTATTAAACCAAAATTAATTGGGTCCTTACCTCAAATAAAAACCTTAAATCTTATAGACCATTTCCTTTGAATTTCCTTAAATTCTTCAACTGTGTAAAAGTTAAAATCCAACTAATTCCTTTTCTTATTGAATAATGTATAAATATTTATATTAATTAATGGTTATTTTCCTAAATACCTACATATTAAATATACTAAGGATATTATTTACTAGACCATATACAATTTATTCTATATGGTGTAAATAAATTATGTCACATTATCTTGATTGAATTATATTTATGTAGATAGATACTTTATTGGATGACAATTTTAATTTTTGGGTTATTAATAATGTTAATTTGATGTATTTATGATTTATTTAATATTCATGTGGGACACATATACATGATGTATTATGATTATGGATGATCCCAATATTATATATCCCCTAATCAATTGGATGATGTTTAATATCTTTTGAGGTAACTATGTATGGTCTAGGTTATGTAAGCCACATCTATAATGTTATGATTGGTCCATGTGCAATTATCCTAATCTATAATACATTGATGTCTTGGAAGTGAGCATTGACCAATGTTTTTGATGATATGATTTATGTTTGTGCCACATTATTATGATTCTCATGATTATTATGCTCTTATGAAATCTTTTAACTTATGATATGTTTCTATGTTATGGTTTCTGATCCTTCCCTTTATTGATTCCATGTTTTCAATGTTGTCTCTTAGGATTATTTTTTATGGAACTAATTCCATGATATATTATTATGATATCATGACTCATTTTCACTTCTAATGATTTCAAGATGTTATTACTTAAATTATGTTATTTCAGTCCAGATAATGTCTCTCACATGATATGATCTATTAATAAATAAAATATGTCTTATTAGTTAAGTTTTACCCTTAATTAGTGTTCAAACACACTTCTTATTTTCTATATTTTACATTGATATTTCTATGAACGTATATGTATAAAAGAGATGCATGTTTAGATAATTTTTGTGGAATAAATTTACATTGTATTGAAATTTAATATTAATATAAACCTATGTGTCTAAAGAGACTAAAAATTTGATATTGTATGTTTTTTGAAATTATTTTGATGTATGAAATGTATATCGATTAATCTTCAGATCATGAAGTATCAGTTTAGGGAATCTTTGTTGGTATTAATGAAAAGATTGGTTATTTTTGGGAATTAGGATTGATTAAAATTTGGTTTTGAATCCTTATATTAATAACCATTAAACCTAGACTAATATGTTAAGTATAAATCATTTGACCATATTGTTTTAACATTTCCTAACCATTTATATCAAGTTATATTTTTACCTTACCATTATTAAAGTTTAAGATAAAATTTGGGAATAGTATCCTTGTTCAATAAAATAGGGGAAAAATCAATAAGTGATTATCAGTTGATAAAATTATAGGAAAATAATACATTTATTTTATAGTTTAGTTTAATTTCTAGGTGAATCATCCTTAATAATGAAGAAATCAATTTGGAATGTGGTTTTGGTGCAGATTATCTATGTTGGTGGCGGTGGTTCTGGTGGCCTAGAGTGATCGATAGTCTGTGAATGTGGGAAATGAGTGAGTTTGGTTTCAATTAACTAGCCTTAGTAGTAACTTAAGTTACGTATATTTATTTTTTAGTGAATATATTGACCTTGGGTTCCCTATATGGAATTCAAACTATTAAAAACAAATGGTTTTGAAATTTGAATTTTATCTTTTGCTTTTTGGGTGGTTATTTGAATTTTTCGGTGTTTGTTGTTGTTGAATGATAAGTATGTTAATCCAATTAGTGTTTGTATGGTTACCAATAAACCTTAAAAGTGGTATTCCCTAAAAATAATAGAAAATTAATTAGATAATAAATTTATTAAAATTTTAAAATTTAAATTTCATAATGTATATGGAATATAACATCCTAGGTATCCAATAAATAATTTTCACGAATTTTTGTTTCTCAATTAAAATTTTAAAATATAAATTAATTTTATTTCTTTTTATTTTTATGATATTGGAAATATATATATATATATATATATATATATTTAAAACATAATTATTTTATTTTACATGTTTTTCCTAAAAATTTTAATTCAAGTTTACTAAAATTGTATGACTAATAGAAGAGTCTTGTAAACATTTTTTTATTCAGTATGCATGATTATTTTTACACATATAATTTTATTTTGTAAAATATTTTCTTTTGTAAATATTATTTTTTCATTTGATAATTTTAGTTGTAATTAAGTCATTTTAATCTAACTATTAACAATGTATGATACATGTTTTTATAGTCATAAATTTGTAATATATAACCATTGAAAGTAATGTCATTTGGGGTTTTATGTAAAACATATGGTAAAATAAATGGTTAAATATATTTTTTAAACTAAAACAACACTTTAATATTGAATTTTAAATTAACCAACATTTCATTTAAATGGTGGTTATCCTATTTTGTGTATATGTTTTATTACTAAGAAAATTCCATTTTAACACATTATGATACATTTTTTATAACAAAATATCTTTTAAAATATTTATTATTATTATTTGATATGTAATTAATCATATGTATAATGTCTTATTAGTAGAAAAATGGTTTTAAAAATATGTTAATTTAAATTTTAGAAATGTAAAATGATCATTGACATAAAACTGTAGTGATAGTCTATAATGTTTTTTTGCACTAAAACATTTTTCTCGATTAGATATTTAGAAGAAAAATTAATCATCAGTAAAATAATATTTTCTTAAAATTTTTATTATTTAAATTTACAGATACTTAATTATAAATCATGTAATCATTAATAAATAATAAAAAATATAAATTTGACCACTCATAGAAAAAGAAATAGTTTTTATTCTAAATAAATTGTTTTTCTATGTATTATATGATTTTATTTAATGTTCAAATTTTAAATATTAGAATTTAAATTTTATAAAAAGGAAATATTTTTTTCTAATAAAAAAAGAAAAATTATCTTATGTTTATTTTTTAAAATTTACTAAATTTTTTTATTTTATGGCACATATTAAAAAAATTAGTTTTTATGAATACCATAAATTTTATGACACCATCATGATATAAATATAACATAAAAATTTAGAATTTTTTTTAGAAACATAACATCTTTTTATAGATTAATAGAATTAATTTTAAAATTATAATTATAATATATATATATATATATATGAAATTTTGGAACCTATGTTATATTTTATTCTAATCAAACCCTTTTTTATTATTTAACTTTAATTAAGTGGTTCCAATATTCTATTCAGTTTTGGATTGGTTTGAAGATCAATGAACCCTACATTATTTTAAAATAATTCAAAAAATATCACTAGTATAAATAATATTCATAGTGTTTGGATTAAATTATAGAATAATCAATACTTCATTCCAAATGTCGCTCCCCATTGGCTATATAAACACACATCCCCCACCCCTTTCTCACTTTTAAAAAATTATTTAATTTTCCAAATATTTTCCCGAAAATGTCTATACACATACCATATCATGTCCTAAATTACATTGTGTAATCAGAAACACATCTTACGAATTCTTTTAGATTCTTCCAAAAGAGGTGACTCAAGAGCATGGTAGGAGTTTATTTTCAAACACCTTCACATTTTTTATGAGATTATTTTATCATGAAATATTTTAATGAACCCGTTACATATTGTTCCATACTTATGTATATAGTTTTTATCATCCTTTATATCCATAATTAATGAGAGACTACAAAATTACCACTCAATTAATTCTTTTTATAAGTCATTACCATGTCAAAGTAAGGGTTTCCAAGCCTCTTTCTATTTTCATATTGGTGAATATTTATATTAAAAAAAATTTAAAACTACACTTCCTTTTATTTCAATATTCCATTATCATTTTATTAGAATCATTTTTATCCATATATTATTAAATATCACTCATTATATCTCACCTAACTAACTTTTCTTAAGCTATTACTATGTTAAAATTATGGGGTTTTTTTCAAATACTATATAACTTCATTTAAATTATTATATAACTATTTTAAATAAAAATGACAATATTTAAAAGTAACCCAAAATAATTATTTTAATTATAATATTTTTTTTTATAAAATTCAAATAATTATTAGGTTTTTCCTTCTTTGTAAGTATTGAAGAACATCACCCACCATTGTTATTTTCCATTACCTAAGTGTAAAATAATGTTTTTATAAATATAGGTATTTTAGAATTTTTTTTTTGAAAATTGATAAAATGTTTTAATATAATATTAATGTAAAATTAATTTAAAGATTTATATTTTATAATTTTAATATATCCATCAAAATAATTAAATTACAAGTAAACAATTATGGTCATTTTTAATTCTCTAAAACAAGCTTATCGTGGAAGAATCAATGAATATTAAATATCTATTAATATAGTAAAATATTAAAATTATTGAATGTTATGAACCATATATACCATGATAATAATATATATTATAGAAAATTCGGACTATGGACTTTGACTGATAAAATTATACAACAAAATTTTTATTGATTATAAAGTGAATACCCTCAAAACGTCTAATATTAAAAATACTAATATTGTAAATGGATGAAGCCTAATAATGATGGAATAAAAATTAATTTCAATAAATAAATTAACATTAAATGGTTATAAAATAATTAAATAATTAATATGATTTAACTATTTAAATAATTAGAGGACATTTGAAGTGTGTCAGGACCCACAGAAAGGATGTTCTTTTCATGTCGAAAATATTTTCAAATGTTATCTTAAATTTCAGAAATTATCAAATATATATCATATAAAATACCATTAAAAGAAAAAATTACTATTTTAAATTCATTTATGGACTCTTTTCCTCACTTATAGATTTATTTTTAAAAAACATTATTGTTCTTAATGGTTCATTTTCCACAATATCCTATTTTTGATGATATATTCTCTATTATTTTATATCTATCAATATTCATATTTTTATCCTTAATTTATATCCTCTATGTATCCTTTTGATTAATTTTTTGGGAGAATTATGCCTTTATTTTCTCATCAATAGTCTCTTTATATCAAACCCTTTGATATTTATAAGGGAATATTTTATAATATACATCTCCCTTTATAAGTTTCATAAAATTTAACTCAATTTATTTTCAAAGCTACATTTTTTTGTAAATATTATTATTAAAATAATGTTTTAAAATACTTTTATTATATTTTTCAAATATATTTGTTTAAAATTAATCTATTTATATATTTTATAAAAACACGAACAATAGATACAAAAGCATTATTTAATATTTATCATCCATTTCTCTACCTATACTTATAACGATAACTTCTAAAATACATTATATATATGTAATTTTTGAATCATCTTTAATTTAAATTAAAATTGTATTTTCATATAATTATATTCTTCTATGAAGATAAAATTTCCCATTTAGTTAAAATTTGTGTAAAAACATAGCTAATATTTTATAAAAACCTATTCAATTTCTTATATTCCTATAAAGGGGTTTCATTTATATCAACAACCATTCATGTGAAATTAATTATCAGTTTCATGTGTTATATTTCCATAAATTGTATTTTTCTTATAAATGGATAAAATATCTAAAATTGCCTTTTGATTAATTATACAGGTTCCTATATATATGTGTAGTGTAGAAGAAACTAAATATATATAAGAAAAATGATACATCGCTGCCTTCGACCTTACTTATCTTCAAATATGTAAATATAAACTTATTATAGAACCTTTTATCCTTGAATACCTTATAATTATTTCTTATAATTTAAGGGTGTTCACCTAGATACCAAAAAATTATATTAGATTGAGAAATTACTGAGTATATTTTTTTCCATTTATTCGATATGCTGTAAATAACATTAATTAATTATATTTATTTAAGAGTATTTATAGAGATATATACTTTATTGGATATCCATTTTTTTCATGGGTAAATCATGATGTGAATTTCATGTATTTATGATTGTTTTCCAATTCCCATGGGATATATATTCTTGATGTATTATTATAACCGGGGTCCGAAATTATATAACCCCCCAATTGATTGGTTATCTCTTAATATATCATGATGTCACTATGCATGGAGAAGGTGAAGTAAGCCTTTTCCATAATTTTATGCATGGGATAGGTGTAGGTAGTCTCATTCAATATGTTTTTATGTCTTGGTAGTGAACCTTGACCAATGTTTATGTTGAATGGATTTATGTGTGTACCAAATTCATATATTTATCATGATTACCATGATATTATGAAATATTTTCCCTTATTACATGTTTTAGTTTTATGGTTTAAGATCCATACCATTATTTATCTCTTGCTATGATTATTAGATCTCAAGATTATTCTTTCATGGATCTTATTACCTAATACATGATTATGCTATCATGACCCAATTTCACTTATTATGATTCCATGATATTATTCATTTAATCATGCAATTTCAATCATAATAATTACTCTCACTTGATTATTATCTATTAATAACTCCTATATGCATTATTTATTATGTTTTATCCCTTACTGAGTGTTTAAGATCACTCCTTTATAATGATTCCCTATTTACCATAGAATTTATATGAAGGTATATTTATGGGAGAGATAAAATAATATATATTTTTTACGGAAAAATGTCTATTGTATTAAATGTTATGATGGATAAGAACCTAGTTTCTAATGGATCTAATATGTTTATATTTTCTATTGGTCGAAATTCTTTTGATACTTAAAAGGTGTGTATGTTTAGAACATGATATAGAAGTTCGAGTCTAGGTAAAGGTGGTGCATTATAATTAATTATCCTAAAATATAATTATGATATAAATATCCCATAGATATGAAGGTATTAGTCATGTTATTAACTATATTCCTGTAATTGGAATAAACTACACTTTCAAGGTACTGGGAGAAATATATAATTCAATGAAGTCAAGTCTCCAAATATACATGAGTTGGAATAAGAACACTAACACTATCATATTTAGCGGAGGAATTGTTCTAGGGACTCATACTATGTAGGAAATATAAAACCAATATGTGGTTTTACATTCATCAATTTATGTGATATATTATTCTATAACAACAATGAATATATATCCTACAAGGAAGAAGTAAATGGAATCCTTAAAAAATTGAAAAGTATATATAAAATCATAAATGTAATTGATATACCAAAAACTAGTTTTCTATTTTGGTATTTTCATCAGTTGGTATAAAATAATTGGAAAGAATTCAAGAAAAAAGCAAACATGGATGGTAAATTTTTTATCTATAAGTCATGATTGGTTATTGAAGATTTTATTAGATGTCAAAGAACAGTCTATGATGAAATATTTTCACCAGTCATCATACACAAATCCATTATAATTCAACATTACATAGAAACCTTATATGGTAATGAAACATGGAAAATATATATCAATACCAAATTACATTATGTAAAACATATGGAATAGTTCTATATGACAAACCTGAAGGGTTGATGACACTAAATAATTCCAATAATGTGTGAAAGTTATAGAGATACATTTATGGGTTGAATAAAAATCATGAACATGGTTTTATTAGGAATAAATTTGATACATTTTTATATAATATATTAGTGAAAATGACATAATTTTTTATGTAAAATATGTTTATATTATTAGGAAAATAGATGTTAATTATTAAAGTTAGTTAATAATAAGTCATATAATTTCTCCAAGAATGAAATAAAGTAGAAACCCAAGTTATAGAGAAACCAATATAATAATATTGTCCTTTGGGAGTACTTAGATCAAGTTATAGTACATACTTTTATAACTTTTTTTAAGGAATATATGATGGAACAATTCAAGAGTGAATTATTTCCTTTGTCACAGAGTGTAAAATCCCCCCAAGATAATGTACAAAGACATAGGAGGAGATTATGATGATGGATATAATTATATATTCTTATGTGTTTTAATATATCACATATTACATAATATGTATAGTGTTTTGATATTTCATATACATCGACCATGGTGGTAAAATATCAAAAAAACCAATAGAAATCCATGAGGCAATAGTAATATCTATATTATAATACCTGAGAAATTACAAAGGATGGGATCCTAGTAATTATTAAAATGGGAAGATTAGTTTTTAGGGTATATAGAACAATTATTATTAAAAATAATTTTGATCTAGTTTCAAAGAAGATCTAAACTTATTGAATCTAATGGTATTCATATCTATTTATATTAGGAAGATGAGGATTCTAATGTAGCTTCATAATCATTTTTGGAAATTTTTTTTTTCAAGTTCTTAAAATTATATAAAAACAATATGTAGAAATAATGTAAATTATTATACAATTTTATCATATATATTTTCCAAGAAGTCATGTTAATAAAAAATTATAATAGATAAATACTCAAGGGTATTAACAATTTGGAGTTCTTTCTCAGAAAAGTGATGTTGAAGAAAGAAGAGTGGCCATAAAAGAATGTGTCTACACCAGTAACTTTAAAAATACCTTATTAGAAGAATGTTTATCATGTATAATCTAACAAGTTATTATTTAATAGTTAGCTATAGGTAAAGTGAGGATATGTTAGAGTTGGTTCCCCAGAACCAACTAACTTTATACTTGTAGTTAGAAGTATATTCATAAACATATTATCATGCAATTTTTCTTATTATACATAACATTGATTTTATAATTTCCTTAGAGTATTTGTTACATTTAATGGTTATAGTAGTTACCCACTATAATAATAACCAAGTAATTCTATGATAATATTATTAAAAATATGTATTATGGTCTAGATAGAATATTTCTACATATAAAAAAATTATGTCTGATTATCAGGTGCTGGAGGGTCATAAGGAATTAAGACATCACATAATTATTTTCACTTGGATATCTATAAGAAGGGAGATAATGGTAAAAAAACAACTTATATGAAATTCAAATTTTTATGTGTTAGTGGATATTCCCATTTGTTAATGTGTGCATTATTTATCATACTTGAGATTATTATTAATTTTTTTCATGAATCACATAATTTTATTTATGGATGAAAAATATGATAACATATGATCATGATGATATAGAAAACATTGTGTGTATCTTAAGTGATATGACACTAATTGAATAAGTTAAGAAAGGATTTTACTTCAATATTAATATAAGAATGTAGCACAATAGCATTTATTTAAATGAAAGAATCTAATTTAATTCATGTCCCGGACTATTCATAAATGAGTTCATTTCAGAAATTCAAATAATTATATATAACCAATAAAATGTGATGAAAAAAATATGTATCCTTCTTGTTGATACATTTTTAGACAAAGATATTTTATTACATAGTATAATTTCTCAAGAGATTATTATTATTATGACACTAAAGTATTTCTCTATGGGTGCCTTAGATCATTACTCGATGTTTATATTAGACTTCAGGTTAGTTCATTGAATGAAATTAAGAAATAAGCTTAAAGGATCTCACACAATTTATTTCTACAATCTCATAAGAAACTATTGAATTTATTAAAAAATATAAATATTAATCTCATCAATTGGAATAATAATTATTCATTTAAAATTGACCAATAAATTCAATCATATGATATTCGTGTTTAGAATATGTGAGTTCTATTCTATATATTGTTTATTATTCACAAGGTAATAAATAAATATATGTTTATCTTCTATTTTTGTGAATAGATTAATATATAATATTTATTAAGTTATATGAATATTAGATTAAATACTTATCCATATGTTTAGTTAATATAAAATATTTATATGTATTGAATGAATAATATTTATTTGAGTAAATATTTAGTTATTAAAGGTTTGATAAATTCAAATTGAGGTTTGATGGGTCCAGTTAGTGGATTGAAGATAAATGATATATTTTATTCTAAATAAATATTAATATATTTATTTAAGAAATAAAATTTAAATAAGTACCAGATATGGAAGTATAATAATTATGATATAATTATTCATTTGGCATGGGGTTTTAGTTAATTTAAATATGTTGATAAGATCATTTTTGAAATTATCAATTATTTAAAACCTAAGTATAAAATACCTATATTATCATTTGAGAGTTGGTAAAGGATTTGTTTTCACCATAAAAATCTCTATATAATTATCCAAATCCCAAAACTCTAAACTTACCTCTTATGAACATTGATAGAATAAGAGAAATATTTATTATGATTTCAGAAAAATGGTGTGAAGTTCTAGGTTCATTTGTAATTGCACTAAGAATACCAATAACATTTTTTAAATATTTATAGAAAACAAGGGGATATTACTAGAGGAGTCCTCATTTGTATTATCATTGAAAATTATAAAAATAAAATGTATAAAATGTATTTTACCATAGGAATTCCCTGGTAGAGGTAATTATTGTTTTAAATTAATTATAAATTAAAGTTAAAAATACTCTCTATGAGATTCTAGGTTTTCTTTCATCATGTTATTCTAATATTAACCATTTAAACTCACAAAAAACCAAAATTCATCATGTTTCCACCACTTATAATACAACTAAAAAACCATTATACGGTGTACATGTTATAGGGGATTAATGTGTTATAGGTTTTGTGGAGGATCAATGTAAAATGGTTGGACTTGGATGATGGTTTCTATCATTCATGTATTTATGATCATTTGGAATTCAGTTTAATATATTCAATTCAAAAATTCCCATTTACTTTACTATGTTAATATAGATTTATCATGATTTTTATGTCATTGGTCAAAGTGTTTCAATTGGCCCAATATTATATTTAATGTAAGTAAATAATAAAATGGGATGATGTTAATTATTGGTTTAATTTTTCCCAATTATTCCCATGATATTGTTGATTGATCTTGGTATGAATATTTATACTATGATTTATTATTTTTTGACATGATGAATTATTTTTAATTGGTTAAATTACAAAAATATTATAATGGGAAAATGAAATTTTTGTTCTGATCATTAATCGATAATGAGACAATAATAAAATAGTAAATGGTATTTTTTTTGAAATTGTGTGATTCTTATTTCAGGTTACAAGAAATTTTTATAATGTAGATAGTGGTAGAATTTATACTATTTACTTATTATGGGGGTAAAAATAGGTTATGGTTTTTGGGTGTCTATAGTGGTCATGTAGTGAGGTGTATATGGTTTCCTGGTAGTTTCCCTAATATATGAAATGATACTATAATTACTAAAAAAAATTTAAAAAATGGATTGAGGAATATTTTATAGGATTAAATAATATGATATAGATAATGATTAACATGGTAAATAAATTTTATATGATAATAAGAAAATATTATGTGGTAATGATTCATGTAAAAGGAAAGGTAAAAGAAATTAATTTTACTATTGAAGTGATGTGGTTGGAAATTAATAAGTAATATGGAATAGTTGGTAATATATTAAATAGGATGAAAATAATTTATTATGAGAAGGTGTATGATCTTTTTTTGTGGGATTTTTTTAGTTAGAGGTGGAAAAAATTATTAATGTTGTTTTCGTGGTGATGGTATGATGATGGATAGTGGTTTTAGTGATATTGAGGTAGAGAGTTTAGCCCTTGGTTGGGTTTATGTGATTATATTCTATCCATTATACATTGAATTATTTTTTATGGACCCCACCCCAGTAAGGTAATGTGAAAATTTTCAATATGAGGTTTTGGGTTCTGGGTGCACCCTCAAAGTCTTGGTTGTGGTTGATATGGATGGATTAGTACCCCTTCCTTACATTCTCTTACATACTTAATATATGTTGTGATAAAAAGAGAATATTGTATGTGATTTGCGGTTTAAGTGGTTATGGGGAAGTGATGTGGTTAATCAGTTGATATGAAATATTTGGATTTGGTTATATAAGATTTCCAATGACATGGTAATTTTTTATGTGGTATCATGGATATGTAAGGTATGAAAGAACCATGATGTTTCAAGTTAGGATGTAAGAGTGACTAGTTCTGGAGGGAAGCTTGTGATTAAGAACCTTTATTGATATATATATATATATATTTATAATTATTATATTATAATACATGTATGTTGATTTAGTGAGTTAGTCTTGGTGAGGTTGGATTATAAATGACTTTGAGAATTGTATTGTGTTCATTGAATTTATTTATTTAGTTGAGGATTTAATCAGATTCTTCCACAATTTCAGGAGAGGGTTTGGGGATGAACCTAACCAGTATAAATTTAAGCTCACCCTAGTATTCTTTATATATTTTCTAAATATTGATATGATATATTTAGTGATCTGGATGAACATTACTTTCTCATAATGACCAAGATAATTGTTGAAGTCACTACCATTGGAGATATTATTTTGGCATTTGATTTGGAGACTTTGTTTATTTTATGAAATTCTACATTATGTATGAGGTTTATTTTTATTTTTTTATATGGATTTTATTGGGGTAACATTCTTATGTTTACTAGGGTTTTGAGGGTAATTCTACCAATTATGTATGATTTATACCCACATTGATATTTTCTAATATTCGGCCTTTTAGAGGTGAGATTTAGGGGGTCACACATGTCTTCACTACCACACCAGGATGAGTTCTAGTGGGTAATGGTCAAGGTAAAGTGATGTCAGAGAATTGATTAAGAGTTAGGATGACATTAGAGTTAGGAACTGTATGGGATATATTCCTCAAATTCTTATATTTATATATATATATATGATATATATATATATTCTATATTTTATGGTATAATATACTTAAATCATTGGATATATTTGGTATGTTTCAAAACGAGATTGGTATTTTCATATGAAGTGATCCATATTTTATGATTTGATGGGAAATCATAAGACACATAGATGTTTCTATTCCAATAACTATGATTAATTATATTATATGATTGAGGGGATTATAAGGCATGGTTATGCATGACTATTTTTCATAGTCCATGAAACCCCAAGAAAACCCATTACATGATTCATTTGTTGTGATTCATTCATAAATTTTAAGATATATTAGTAGTAAAATGTTAGGATGTTAGCGTTCTAATTAATCAACCCTAGATAGATATAATTTTCCCTTGTCCTGGAGGTCATTGAATTTTTATTATTTTTGGATAATCCCATTTTTAACTTGGCTGAGAGGGAACCCATACATGATCAGAAGGAGCCAAGGCATACATGCCTTATAATTACATTTTACGATGTACCATATATAGAGAGGTTTTATAAAATTTTTTTGACCCAAAATCATTACTATAACCCCTCTCCAAAACCTTCTTTAATGTAAATCTCTAGCTCACTCCTGATAATGCAGTCGACTTGCCTTTCCCCATACAAAGATATGTGGTGGACTATACCCGTTATCATGTCCACCATACCCCATATTAATTCTCGTGTTTTAATAGTTCCTCTAGATAAATAATATTTCATTGATCTATCATCCTTAGTTTGATTTCGAATATTCAAATTAATATATACTCTTTGTATTATATGCCCTATGTCCCAGAGGCCCTTTGATGATCTAGAGGAACTATGGACTAATTGTTTTCCCAAAATTCCAATATAGATGAATAGTTCGACCCCTATACTACACCACTAAATTACCCACTATAGAACCTATGCTAATGTAGTGATACTATACATCTATACAACCTATGAATTTTTTTTATATTGTATTGATCATAAATTTATTGATATGTAACATTGGAAGCTTCTAAGGATATGATGCTTGACGCTTATAATTCTTTAACTCATGAGCTATAACACAAGAGTTAATTCTTGGATGTATCTCAAGGAGAATCCTGATGGATATTTAAATACCAATTATTTGTGATGGTAGTCATGTGTGATGTTATCTTGATTCAAAAATGATACCTTTCCTACCAAAATAACTCTCTTCATCCTCTTTTTCACTTGAGGCACTAGCATGCCTTTGTGGATGGATGAATCTTGTTCATATGATGAAAAATTCATGTTGAACTATAGATACATCATGGATATGGTGTTTTCTTCATCTTCCCTTAGAGATCAACATCAAAAAATTAAATTATTTGATGATATTTTAGAATCTATATGGTGAATGGTACACATTTTGAGTATGCCCATTATTCCAATTTTGTAGGATTTTATAATTTTTAATCATTGATGATCTTGGGATGTGATTAAAATCACTTAAATTTAATATATTATGGGTTAATAAAACCCTAGGGATACTAGAAGTGGTATTAGAGAAATTCATGATCTTAGATATATGAAATCACGCAATAAAATGAAGAAATTTCTGTCATATTTTATGTCTAACAAGATTTCGTAAGTAATAATAGAGAGAATATCCAATGGGTTTAATATCATGGTGTACAACATGTGATAACATAATCCATGAAAACATAGAAACTTTCAATTTTTCTCATGTCATAGAGTATGGAAATTGATATCATAACCTATAATATGGTATGATTTTTTTTCAAAAAATAGAGTGTCAAATCACTAAGGCAATATCAAACAAAATCATAAAATAAGATTTGTAATCGCAATTTATGACAAGAATAATCAATCGTAGTATATGATACCTATTTTATTCTATTATTGGGACTATTAATCATAATATACTACTGATAGTGACTTAAACCTCTTTTATTTATCATATTACATCACTTGACATGGATTATAGTATTTAATATATATAATATTATATGATTAGTTCCAAATCATAAAATATGAATGAACCATAATATTTTCCCTTATATTCAATTTAGAATGAAATTTTTTATCTATAAATTTTTTATAAATAATGATTGAAATTTATTTTATTAAATTTATTAATTTACAAAGATTTTATAGATTAATTAATTATAAATTTTTTACTATTAATAAATAAATGTTTATAAAACATTTATTTACAAATATTATTTAAAAATTCAGAGTCAATATAAAATATAATTTACAAAATTATATACAATTCCTTATTAATTATAAATAAAGTGTTTCATTATAAATCATGAGGGGTAATTTATAAGGATTTGATAAATTAAAAATTACAAATTTAAGGCTTAATTATAAGGTTTTTATATTTTCAAGCATCTAAATATTTCATAAATATTAACTTAAATTTTTTAATTTAAAAGTACTTTGGGGTTTTATTTAAACCTCATTAAAATGGTTTTTTATGATAATTTCTTAGTGTCGTCAATAATATTAAAATGCAATATTTAAATTATTTAAAAAACTTACATAATATAAAATTGAAATATAAAATGTTTATATTTCTTGAAATATCAAATAAAAATGTAAAATTACAAATAAGGATAATACCAAAAAGATTATATTATGAAAATAAATAGTATATATTCAATTATTACAGAATGTACCTAATATATAAAGCTAATATTATAAAGTGTTTATGACTAAAAATTATTTTATGATTTTTTCGTAAATCATTATCTCATTTTTAAATATTTGAAGTGTTTATTTATTTAAGAGTTATTCCATTATTTATTATTTAAGAAAAAATAAATTGTTTATATATTGTGGATATATGTATACTTTAGTTTAAATTTGTTAAATTTGACTTACGAATTATCAAGCCCCACATTATATTCTAGATACATAAACAAAATATTTATTTCTTCATCGACTTTAAGATGAGTTTTTAATTGAAGATATGATATTGAATATTGTTTTTCAAAATATTATGTGCATATTAAGTTTTAAAGTTATAATAAATTAGATTCTATTTTGAGTAAAGTATCCCTGGGTAAATGGAATGGTTATTATACATCCTAGTATAATTTAGAATAATTCATTGTTTTAGGAATGGTGGGGGTTGGGTCTATGGGTATCCAAGATTACTCATGTGGAGATTTCCAATATCATATAGTTCTTAGAATTTGAATGAATATTTCATGCACCTTATTCATGAGATGAATTTTAATATGTGTAAATATGATTTGATTCTATTTTTTGGTGAATAAAAGAATCATTGGGCTCTATAAATAGTTACACATCAATATTGATTGACCATATTGACTTGGGAGAAGGAATAAGATCCAAAATAAATCATTCAAATCATGAATTAATGAAGGGAATAAAATGAGATAAGAGGGTGATATTGAATCAACTTCAAATACTATGCTCTATATTATTTCCAATGTTGTAACTATTAAGACCTAAATCATTTAGTACCTATGAACATAATGATTAGCAGCCCATGAATTATCTTATATAAGGAATTCAAGCAATGTTGCGACCCTAATTGCCAGGTGTCTTTTTTCTAGTAATTTTATTTATATCACACTTAATGAGGAAAAACTAAATCCTATGATTCCAGAGGAACAGTGTTGGATATATATATATATATATATGATGGATTGGATAATGGGTTATCCACTCGACTATCCATGATTAATATATGATATGATTTAAATATGTTGTATACCATATATTGTCATGGATTATTTATATGAAAAAATGGGTGAAAGTCATGATAAAATTTCAATCATGTCCTAATAACATATATGATTTATAAAAAAGGGTTCATTATTGTGGGATCTAATTTAATTAAACCCATAATTGAATAGTATTAAAGCATTATAATCATCTGATGAAAACTTGTATTTTATATAAGTAAAATCATAATCCTCAAAGTTAACTCTGTGATGAATAATTAGGAAAGAGAAGATAAATGTAAGATACAAAAAATATTGGTAATTTAAGAAAATTTCTTTTATATAATAAACATTATACATGTTAGAGAAACACATTCCCAAGAAATTAGGTATGTATGTTTCTCAAAAGTTGAATCAATATTCATAAAAAGCTTATAACTATTCACATGGACTTTCAAAGGAATTAAAATAAAAATTACCTAATTAGTTTTAGTCATCCCTCATATAATCATTATGATTGATTATTATCATGATTTGGTGTGACTAGATGTTCCATTAAGTCTTGTTCTAGTTAATGAATTCAACCTATTTTCATAAATGGAAATGTTTCAACAAGTTGAATGAAATCAAGATAATTTACCCTATATTATAAAGTGTTGAGAAAAAGGATGATTTGGAATATTATTTATATTTTTTGATTCTATATATATTGTACAAGTGGGAAAAATTTAAAATTAGAAGGAATTCAAGTTGATGTATCCAAAAAGTATTTTATAGTAATTAAGGCCATCAAACATTATGGGTGTTATTAGGAAGGAAGAATTATTACATGATATAATTTTTTTTTGGGAAACATAAATAGGTCTTTGAAACTCCATTTTATTTCCATGAGATGGGACATTCTAATAGAATAAAATACATTGGTTTTGAATGGTACATTATATGAAATGTTTATTTTAAAATGGTCATAAATATATAGTATTTCAAAAACAAGGGAAGAAATTATAGAACATATAGTTTTCATTAAAAAGACAATGAAAATAGTTTTTTAATAAAATATTTGAATACAAAGGATTACAAGATGAATAAAATAAATGTATCTCAATCTTTATCTCATTTATATTTAGTTCTTTGAGAATTGTTTTGTTAATAACATTTATTATGACAGAATGAAGTGATTAATTGTAGAAACTATGATTATGACTCATTAGATTCTATAACATGTTTTGAAAATGTGACTAAGATAAAAATTTATCATCTAGGATAGCATTTTTACCCAACTATTTTTTAAAATATGAGTGACTATGTTCCCTCCAGCCATCAACCAAATATTTTGGAAAAAAAATATTTTCTGAGAGATGTTCTATAAACACATAAAACTATATATATGACATAGAATGAAAATTTATTTGATAAATATTATTTCTAAAATGAATTAAAAGTTCTCTCCTAAAAAAATAAGTTTGTGTATCTTGGAATGAAGTTTTTAGATGAATATAGTGTCTAATAGGATAGTGTGATTATTTTTGTACTTAAAGAAGTTCAATGTTAACAAATAAAGGATTATACTTCTAAAACGATAATGTGTGTTTCACTAAAGTTTCTAAAAAATTTATTATACATTCATATAAATAGAAATATAAATTTAACATTTATTTATCTTAAAAAAGTGAACACCACTAATTCTTAATGGATTATACTAGTAAAATTAAATGTGAATGTCATTTTATCATAAAGAAGTTTAGGATGTGTAGGTGAATAGTATTATTAATATTTAAATTGTTATCTAAGTAAATTAATTGATGGAATAAGTTGAATGGATGATGATGTTAAAAATATAAAACTTTTTTGTATACAAAAAAGTTTACATTTCAATATTTTATTGTGTGGAGTTAAGGATATTAAATATATTCAAGGAGATGATCATTTAAAATATGATTCCAAAATCCCCACATTATTTATACATACATTATTTATAGATGATACTCATGAAATATTTTTCTAGGAGGGGTTTACCATATACTCACATTGGGATGTGGTGGCTATTACATATATATTTAATAAGTTAAAATTTCCCTATAAAGTGAATACATTAATGATTCTCTTTGATTAAATTTATAGATATGGTACTTTATATTTTTTAAATACTATAAAGGATTATGGGTTCATGATTTGTTTTTGATTTAAGGGGGACTGAGTTTTTCTAAGAGGGATACTATAAATAAATGTTTTATAAATTAATCCAAAAGTGTTTTAGATGGCATTTCCCAATGTATTGGATAAAGTGAAATATAAATTGAATTTGATGAAATATTTCCAAAAAGTGTTTGGGAAGATATTCAAAGGTGTTTTGGACTTTATTTCACAATATATGTTTTCTGATTCAGTATAAGGTAAAATGGAATAAATATTTTTTTGGTTTTAGTGAAAGTGTAAGATTTTATATAATATAATCCCTAAATCCTTATGTATATGATATATATATTTTATATGTATAGTAAGAGTTAAATAAAAACATTGGATATGTTTTTTATAATTAAAAAAGTGTTTGGTATGTGAATATGAATTGAATCGCATTTTATGATTTATGGGGAAATTGTAGGGTTAATAATTTTTTTTGAAACTTTCTAATAGAAATTATATTGTATGATTGAGGGGATCATAATGAATGTTTATTCAAGGATATTGGCCACTACCCATGATAAAATATTTAATGCCTTACCATGAATTGTATATTATGATTAGTTTTTAAATTCTACGATATATAGGAAGTAAATTGTTAATAATGTAAACATTCAGATTATTATATCCACAATAAATATAATTTATAGAATCATTACATGAGATCAAACACGACAGAGATTTCATGAATACGAGGAGTGACTTGGTGAAGACATTACTAATGGATTATAACACACAAGTTAATGCCTAAATGGATCATTGAGGAGCATCCTTGAGGCCGTTTAATTACTAGTACCCTGAAATGGTAGTGGTGTGAGATGTTAGAATGATGCATGGACATGACCCTTCCTACCAAAATTCCTTTTCCACCTATACATTTTCATGATATACACTTACATTCCATAGTGTATGGATCAATACCATTCATAAAAGTAATTATTCAAGTTATCCCAGGGATAAATCAGGGATTGGAGATGTCTTTTTGATACCATTGGTGATCTATATCAAACCATTAAATTGTTTTAAGATTTTTAAGAAGCTCTATGGGGAATGATAAAAATTTACAATAATTTGATCATTTTCTTTTTTCATATTTCTAAACATGGGTTGTTTTTGTATGGGATTATAATTTCTTCCACAGGTTAAATTAAGATTTTATAAACCCATATGAATCATAAAAAACACTTTCATGGATTTTATAAGTTGGTAAAAATATTATTTCATCATATTGTGTTATATAAGAATGTTATAGAAACAAGGACACAAAAAGAAAACATATGACACAATTTAAGGATATTAAGTTTACTAAATATCATAAAGTATAATTTTTCTAATATATAGGTATAAGGCTAAGAATGGTACATATATCATCATTTATTATTCTTGTGAATGAAATTAGGGTTTTTACGTGTGTTAGATAGAAAAAGTTATAATGATTAATTTCATATCTCCTCTGATATTTCAATTAGTATTTTCATGTTTATGTTACAATTTTTCTTATATTTCATGAAGGAAATAAAAACTGATGTTAAATTTAATGTGTTAAAAAATTGTTTCAATTTGAGGAAATTGTTTAATATCAAATGAAATACTTATAGTTATTTAAATTAATTTAGTGAATATATATGAAATTTATTAAAATTTCAATTGTTTATTATTGTAAAATGTGTTATATTGGATTGAGGACATGTGGGTAACCTACACTTCCTAAAAACACAAAAGATTAAATTTTTTATCAACATCATAGTTTCATGACGTTTTTTAGTTATTTCATTAAATTAAAAGTTTGGTACATGTACAATATGACATATAATGAAGATATAAATAGAATAGAAAAATATCATGTTATAAATTTGATTACTTGTTATCTATTTTAATTTTTAGATTGTATGAATGCATGGAAATTGAATTTTCATTTATGATATATAGGTTTTTAATTAGGATTCATTAATTAGTTGGGTGACATATTGGGTATAAATATATTTTAAGAAAAATATGTTTAATGTGGTATGATATTAAAGGATTGTTAAGTGACTTGTATTAAATGATGATTGAAAAATATAGGACATGTTAATTTTCATTTTATGATATAACAACTATTTATAAGGTCTTTTTATGCTTAATTAGTTAATATGTTTTCAATTGGATGACTTATTATACAAAAAACATTATTAATCAACTTTTATTTATAATGGAATGTTCTAAGAATTTTTTTATTGTGAATCATGATTCCAAGTGATATATAAGTAAGATATTTTATAAATATAGTTGTCTTTATAAAGGATGATATAAATTTTAGGATTATATATTTAAATATTTTTATATAACATGTTATAAAATAATTTTACATTTATGAAGTTTTGAAACTTTTCTTGTGAAAAAAATACTCATATATTACATAATTTTGGTAATTTTGTTAAATAATTCCGGCATCTAAATATGTATTACCTTGAACATTCCTTCTTCTAAAATAGCTTTTGTCTTAATGATGAAAATATGAAATATATAAATATACAATTTAAATTTTTCTCTGGAAAATTTAACATAAAATTTTTATAATTTTGCTTAATGGTTTGGTAAGATGTTGGTTATTTTGTTTTCATCTGAAGGTATGATATAAATCATCTAAAACCTAAAATATTTTTTTTTCTAAAATATAAAATGCAATGAAAAGATAAGGAATCCTGGATATCAAAGGGTTTTTATGGAGTTATTTTTTTGATAACATTCATCCTAATTTATGGGGACATGTGTATAATATTTACATGCCGTTTGATAGTGGTTTCTTTGATTATTGTTCAAATGGAATAATTTTTTCTAGTTAGATAACATCCTTGAGTTATAAGTTTTATTTAATCAATTTTTTTGTTTTTGTTTTTAAATGGGGTTGGAAAAGGTTTTTAAGAAGGTTTTATAAAAGGTTTTATTTTATTTTTTTAAGGAAACTATTTAAAAGATCTTTTGTTTTAGTAGATTTTATTTAAGGAATGTTTTGAAAACATTATGGTATGTTTGAATTGAAAAAATAAGTTTGAATGTATTTATTTAATGTAAATATGTTTTATTATGAATAAATATTTTTTGTATAAAATTTCTTCTCAATATAACATTAGATTAATGAAATTGATATGTGAAAACCTTATGATATAATAATAAGATTTATGAGAAATGAATTATTTTTTATTGGAAATATTATCACTGAAATATTGTCCCATTTTATTTTTTGGTGCATATTGTTCCATGAACATGGTTGGTGGAAAGTATTATAGGTGATCTTAATTAATTTCATGTGATAGACCATTTTTCGGTTAGTGGTGTGGAAGTAAGGATGCTTTTGTTCATCGAGGGGAAGGTTCATATCTATGTTTATTTTCTAAGATGATGAGTTTTTTAAGAGATATGAGATAGTTTTTGTAGTTATAGTACGGGTAAGAATGAAAATTCCATTTTTTTTTATTTTTTTATTTATATGTTACCAAATTGTTTTAATTAACATTATTGTTTTTTTAATTATTGATATGTCCCTAAAATGTAATTTTAATGATGGGCATGAGATTAGGGATGTGGATCTATGGTATTATGTGTTGGTCAAATTCTAGCATTAATGAGTATTGAAGTTCTTTGGTTTAGTGTTGGGACATGAAATTGATGAATGCATAGTGGAGGTTAAAGTTTTATTTGAATCAAAGAAAGATGAAAATCGATTATGAGTTACTTTAGCATGAAATCATATTCAAAATATTTCCTTGATGATGTGGATGATGAATCACATTTACCTAGATGAGATGTATTGGGAAAATTTCCTTAATTTATTTAGGAAGACATTTATTTCTCAATATCTAGATGTTAAACATTTGTAGGAGATTGGAAGGTATTCTATAAGAAGGATCTAGTGTGAATGTTATTGGGACATGATTTTGGAGATATATTTGTCAATTTTAGAGTATTTTAATTCATGATGATGTGGATTAAAATTTTTAAAGATTATTTAATGTATTTTATTTGATTATAGGTAGCTTCTCTATGATTTAAGAACTCAATTAAAATTAATTTGTGGACATTTTTAAGGTACATTCAGTAAATGCATGAATGGCGTTTTTTAACTTTTGAATCATTACTCAGATTAAAAATCTGAGGGCACTTCTGAATCCACAATGCTTGGATTCCCTTAAAAAATGATTTACAGTGACCATAGTGGGTCAGGAGAAAAAGTTATGTTTTGTGACTTTTTAAAAGAAAAGAAAAGAAATAAATTTATTATTTTATTTCATATCCTCCAATGGAAATGAAAAGGGTGGGGCCAGTGATGTGTCAAGCCAGTAAATGGATTGCCCTTCTGACCCTAAGTAAAGATGTCGTTCTGAAATAAGGAAGCTTCCAAATAAATTATCACCTTAAATTCCATCTCCGTTACATACCCTCCCCCTCTCATATATATATGGAGCTTAGGGGAAGGTACCGGCACAGCTTCGCCAAGCAACAAAGTGCTGAAGGAGCGTTGCGACGCCATACCCTTATAAGACGGAGCTGATCCCAACGGCATGTGACAGGTGACATGAGTCATATCATTTATTCATTTAAAATGTTATCATTTGGGGGTATTACAATCACCCCCCTTTAGAGCACAACGTCCTCGTTGTGGGCCCTAAAACTCAACCCAGGCAGAGCATCACACTTAAGGCTGAGTACCACCTCTGATACCTCCCCCGGTGGAGGCTAGGGTGGTCCCACTTGTGGGTCGCGCCACATATGACCAGCCTGCCACCCTTGCTAGCCTCTACCCTCTTGAGATTCCCCCTCATGGGCCATGCCATATGCGGGCCATGCCATCCCTTTGTAGACCGGGCCGAGCCCACCATGGACCAATCCCAAACGGGTCAGGAGGGGTCAGTCTGACCGGGTTGGACGTGACCCAGACCCAACCGGGCCTAGAAACACATAATGGGCCTTATCATGAGAACTGGAAATCCATTAGAAGAATAATATATAGAGTTGGTATCCTTCGAGGGAGACGGTCCTTTATAATTACTCCATGATAGTTTTGGAGAAACTTGGAGTACGGCTGGGTTGGATCACACCTAAATCCAATCGGGCCCTCAGTACTGAAATGCCAATAATGCACAGACCAGGCATCTGATTGGCACACCATATCTTATATTAGAACCCTTATTATGTGGATAATCATTAGGTTACCCCTTTATGATACTTTGTACTGGTTTTAATAAGACCGATGGCTTGACGAGCGGTTCCCCAAAGAGCGCTATGTACAGAACCCTACGAATGGATGAGACTTGATTACTACGGATTTTTCAAATTTGTGTGACTTGACGACCTAGTGGGGAGAGCCTCTATGTGAATCAGTATAACAATGGTGGGGATAACCTCTGTGTTACATGGTAGACCCTTGGTACACGAAATTAGGAGTACCTTAGCAGGCCACGGTGGGGAGCACCTCTTTGTGACGCGGTAGACCCGCAATATTCGACAGGAGGAGTACCTCAGTAGTCCATGGATAGTGGGAAGCACCTCTGTGTGACGTGGAAGGCCCAATATACTCAATAGATAAGGAGCTATCCAGTAGCCGAGGTGTTCAACATTTGTGACTAACGATGATACAGTTACTCCCCTAGAATATACCTGGTGAGAGTCGAGTCCTTTATGTTTGTGGTGATACCTGTGTGGTGATTTTACCTTCATGGTGATACTTGTGTGGTAATTTTACCTTTATGGTGTTACCTTTTTGATATTATTCCCTCATTTATGAGATGAATATATCATTATAACTTAGGTATATGTATGGGCATATACCTAAGTAGAGTTGTTGACTGCTTCTTGATTTGTGATCGAGGTATTTCATTTGTGGAACTCTGGGAGACCATCAGGGGTCTCAGGGTCCCTATTGAGTATGGTTATACTCACCCCTGCATGGGTTTCACCCACACCTGGTTGTGTCTTATGTAGACAACAAGTAGCTAGGCTGAGGTTTGAGGGAGCTAGGGCTGGATGGTTCTTAGTGGTGGACCATTTTCCATGATGTGATGCGGGGATTACTGATCGTGTGCAGTACCAACCCTGCAGGTAGGATCCTTGGTGGACGATCTAGGAGATGCTTTTCACTTTTCAGTTATTTTTTACTTTTTAGATGTACTTTTACTTTTCTAGTTGGGCTTTTATTCTAGCCCCTTTACTTTCATCACTCTTTTACTACAGCAGTTACTTCATAGTTGTTTCTTGTTGTGTTCTACTTTGTGTGTTTATACAGGTTAAAAGGAAATGCCTTCGGATTTTATGGATATACATTCCCGGTGCTAGTTTCCAGCCCCTGACCTATGGAAGGCGGGATTGGGGTAGTCACGACATAGGCCCCGAGGGACAGGTTGTGACAATGTGATAGCACAGACACCCCACCTTAACTTGGTCGTCAGGTCCTGGCCTGGCAGGTTCCACCAATTTCCCCAAAAACATGTCGTCCCTACCCTGGGACCCACCCACATGCCCGAACAAGTCATCTGACTAATGAATGTCCCCACAGGCCAACACATTTCCTTTCTAGTGTGCTTTTTCCTCACTCACACACATCCTGAGAAACATCCCAAAAGGTCACTCATCATGATCACTACTCCAATCCATGAACGCTTAACTATGAAGTTCTAATTAGGTAGGCTCTTGAAAAGGAAGGTTCACCTTGTTGACATGATTTGTATCATTTAGTAATTTAATCTTTTATCATTTTGGGGTGTTACATTCCCCCTATAGAGAACAACTTCCTCGTTGTGGGACCAACATCTCAACCAAGGCCGTGCACCACACTTAGGGCTAGGTTCATCCTCTCATACCAAATAAAGAAGAAATCAACAACTCTAATTAGGTATATTCCCATACATATACCTAAGTTATATAGATATACTCATCTCTTAAATGAGGGAATAATATCACAAAGGTAACACCAAAAAGGTAAAAGTACAACATAGGTATCACCACAAAGATAACACCATGAAGGTAAAAGCACCACACATGTATCACCACGAAGATAAAGGACTCATCTCACACCAGGTATATTCAAGGGTAGTAACCGTAGCATCGTCAGTCACAAACGTCGAACACCTCAGCTACCGGAGAACTCCTCCTCTATCAAGTAGAGTGGGTCATTTGTGTCACACAGAGGCACTCTTCATTAACGTTGGATTGCGTAGGTACTCCTCATATCGAGTACCATCGGTATGTCATGTCACACAGAGGCACTCCCCATCATGGACTAATGAGGTAATCCTCTTGTCGAGTATTATGGGTCTGTCGCGTCACACAGAGGCACTCCTCCTCGGCTTCTAGAGACCCAGATTTTCCATGTAAATTTTTTAATTTATATTGCATTATTACTAGTCTGAGAAAAGTGACGGTGACTGATTCCGAGGCTCAGAGTGCCCAAAATGAATTTTTGAAATTTTTTTAAGGTATGTTCAGTAAATGTGTGAGGGTAATTTTCTAACTTTTAAACCATTTCTATGATAAAAAATATGAGGGAACCTTGGAATCTGCAACACTGAGATTCACTTAAGGGAGGTTTTACATTGACCGCAGTAGGTCCGGATAAAAAGTTAAGTTTTGCGACTTTTTAAAAGAAATTAAATCAAATAATTTTAATATTTTATTTCATATCCTCCAATGAACAAGGAAAGGGGTGGGTCCAGTGATGTGTAAAGCCAATAAATGGCTTGACCTACCAACCATAAGTATGAATTCATTGGGAAATTAGGATGCTTCCTAATTAATGAGACCCATTAAATTACAATGTTGTCACTTACCCTCCCCCTCTTCTATATATATGGAGATTGGTGGAATGAACGGAACAACATTTCCAAGAAACGAAGTGCTGAAGGAGCGATGCGACACCGAACCCTTAGAAGACAGAGCCGATCCCAGCGAGAGGTGACAAGTGACATTGAACCATGAACCAGAGATTGAAGTTAAAGGGGTTATGGGGGTATACTATTGATGGGATTAATAATGAATAATTTCCTCAATGGAAAGTTCTCTCCAACGATTCGAGGCAGGGGTTATGTTGATTTATTTTTTTCTCCCCGCATTTCATTCTAAAATGATAAGAACGTATCAAATCATAAACAAGTTGATATGTTATTCTTTTATTTTATTTTTATATGTGGGAGGGTATGTATTATCAGTGGTATTGGAATTGAAATCAATTCATGAAAACTGGTTGGAATTTTTTTTCTGAAACCCCGTGAATTTATTTTTAACGTGAATAACGCGAGTCGACAGAAGCAAGGCCTGAGTCCCTCCTCTCGTGCGTTGATTGTGGTCTCCCAATTTGATGTTATATACAAGAGAAATGAAGGCCTACCATAGTGAATAACGTTATCCCAGGAGGTTGTAGGCCCAAACGGTGTAGAAAATAGGTACCGGTGTGAGACTAGTGGCCTGACAAACTCCCTACCGCCGACAACGGCGCCGGCGGCGGCACACGGTGGCATGACAACGGAAAGCGGCTGTGCCGGCCGCTTATCTGGTTGGAGAACTGGCCTCCACCCATAGAGGTGGTGGTATAGGGGAGGGGTGTGCCCCTGGAGGTGCACCCACATGATAGCAGGGCTGCGACGAGTGTCGGTCGCGACAGAGTAGAGGCTGCCGGTTTGACTAGTGACCGGTGGATGGGGCAAGCGCCAACAGTGTGATCGACATCGAAGGCACCACCCATTGGTTGTCGCACAGAGGACCCACGATGCCACGTGGTGACGCGTAGGATTAACACCTATGGGTTGAACAACTAACATGGATCTGTGCCCTGTCATCCCTACCCAGACTCGCTGTGTCTGCGTGTCCCTGGCGGCCCGTGCCGCCAGGCGGGTGGCACCACCACGTCGGCCCAGCAGGCCAACCCGTGGACCAGCGGTCTGACCTAAGGCCCAGCCAGGTCGGTCCAAGGTGACCCAGATCGATTTGGGTCAGCCCCTACTGAACCGGGTCGGGCCGGTCCAACCAGGGAAGACTGGACCCGGACCCTGTACAGACCAGTTACACTAAACTAGCCCTAACTTCTAAACCAGATGACCGATTGATGAACCGTTTGAGGCATCAGGATCCTTAAGACAAGGATCGGATTTTTCAATACTCCACTTGAGTTTTGGAGAAATTTTGTGTACAACTGGGTTGGATCTAACACATATCCAACCCGGCCCTTGACACTAAAACACAAGTATCTTGCAAACCGGGCACCCGATTGATGATTCATTTGAAGCTTTGGGTCTCTATTGAGGATACAGATCTTTTGGAAAAAATTGTAAATACTTCCATGGATATAATGATGTGGAAATTTTCTTGAGTAGAGGCTCTCCCAATCTAATTACATACTGAACCCTGTGGTTGGTAGAGACCTGAAGACTGCTTGACGATGGCCCAATGGGGAGTGGCTCTGTGTGACCTAGTAGGCCCATGATAAAGAGTGGCTTTGTGTGACCTGGAATTCCCATGCTGGGAAGCAGCTCTGTGTGACCCAGCATTCCCACAGTACCAATCAGGTTTGAGTACCACAACAGTTCAAGGTTAGTGGGAAACGACTCTATGTGACCAAGAACACCCATTGTACTCAATATAGGAGGAGTACTCTAGAAGTTGGGGAGTTAGACAATTTTATGATCCTTCAATATTTGACCTAAATTGATACTTGGTGTGGGATGACTTGTGTTGTGTACTTTTACATGGTTCTATACTTCCCATTTATTGTGTGGACCTTCTTTGTTGTTTTGGGGTCCCTGCTGAGTTTAGTGTTACTCACCCCCAACATGGACCCTACCCACATGTGTGGCATGTCCCGTGCAGATGATCGATGCTTGGACTATGGACTTAGTGACGTTGGACTAAGTGGACCACATCGATATCGGAAAGAGGAGACATACTCCCTCAAATTCCAGTATCTATACTACACCTATGATCAGGTGGGAATTTCTGAAGATGTCCATTAGAGCACACTTGTACTTTACTACTATTAGTACTTTCTTTTGGGGTTTGTATTCTAGAACATTAACTTTCAGCAATGACTATACTCAGTTTCCTCTCAGTGGTATACTATATCTATTTTTGTGAGTTGGTACTTGGTTGGGTTCTCATGTGTGTTCATGTGTCTAGAAAAATTCCCCCCACTTGTAGGTTTACACCCTCGACACTAGTTTCCAGCCCCTAGCCTTTAGGAGGTGGGCTTGGGGTAGTCACGACATGGCACCTGAGGGACGGGTTGTGAAAAAGTTGTATCAGAGGTGGTTGGTTCTACCACAGAGACCAGGAGTCTATGATTTTGTTTTAATGCTATAGTGTAAAGTGTTTTGAGTCCGACCTTCAGGTTCGGGGTATCCAAGGTTGGTGTGGTGGCCGACGCATCCATACACTGGAACCTTGAGTCCTGCTTTTCAGCATAATGTGTAGGAATACTGGTTTCATTTTTGTTTCGTGATTCAAAATAAATGTCATCCCACCATGTATAATGTTCTAACTGTAGAAAATCTTGATTTATCTCAGGATTCCTCCACAAGGACAACCAGCCAGGATCCAAATGTGTGAGTACAACCCTCCCAACGATGAGGTGTCCATCCAGGGAAAAGTGTTTGAGATGGCCCCACCAGGTGGTGCCCTAGTGCTACCACCCCAACTTCAAGTGGTTCTGATAGATGAAATTTGTAGTCTCAGTTCCATACATGAGGTTCAGAGGCAGAAACCTCCCATGTTCAGGGGAGAGAGAGATCCTCATGTAGCTGAGGACTGGATAGAGGCCATTACGTGGGCCTTCAGCTTAGTGAGAACACCACATGACTAGATGGAAATCATGGCAGCGTGCCTTCTGTAGGGATCAACTGGGATATTGTGGGGTTGGACCATCTAGGTTCACAATGAGGTAACCCTCACATGGGTTGACTTAGAGAGGATTTTTTGGGAGGAGTTTTCACCCACGATGTTGCGCTCTGTGTACATTCAAGATCTTATCAACATTCAATAGGGTAGAATGAAAGAGGATGAGTACACGGTAAGGCTCACAGAGATTTCCCACAACTGCACAGATATGGCGAGAGGCCCTTCCTTCAGGGATTGGTCCTTTGACCAGGGGATCACGAGGGAGATCTAGGCTTCAGTTGTGACCCTCAGTATCCCCATTCAGGATGGGGTGCTGGAGTGGGCCCTTCTGGCAGAGAGATTCCTGACGGAGTAGGCGTCGACAGCTAGAGCCACCACCATACCCCAGGTATCAGAGTCTTCGGCAGGCATCAAGCATCAGGTGCATGGGCCCAAGTGGGATAGATCTTTTAGAGGGTGACCCCAGGACTCTGGGTCGGTAGTAGGATGCTCCCAGTCCTGAGGGAGTCAGTAGGGAGACAAGCAGTGTTACACATGCAGAAGGTAGGGTCACATGGCTCTCGACTGCCCAACACACCATATAGAAGACCAAAATACAGTCGAGGGACCACCGAGACAGAGAAAAAGATTATATCGGGGAGGTCTGCTGGAAGTAGGAGGATGTGGTAGGGGAGTTGGTCATGCAACATAAAATGGGCATTGATTTGAGGTTCTACTACCAACAACTCCAAGTGGTCCAACCCTAACCACAGGGAGTAAGTGGACAAGGGGGGGGGGTGCATAGCTCCAGGAAGCTGAGGCCTAGGGCCATGGTGGTCCAAAGATTATTAGAGGTATTATTTGTGTCTAATCCACCATAGCTGTAGTACCTATAGACGCATGTTCCAGTCACTCATTTATTTCAACAACCCTCGTTCATAGCTAGGAGATTCCGGTGTAGCCTTTGGCTTGATCCTTACGACCAGAGACACCTACGAGAGTAGATTTGATGCTTACACACTGGTGCCGGCAGTGTGAGCTTATCTAGGAGGTAAGAGTTTCGGCTGGGATTTCCGAGTTGCGGCATCGAGGCATTATGACGTCATATTAGGTATGGACTAGTTATCCACAATCCATGCTTAGATCAGCTGTATTAGGAACAATGTGCTTTGTTTCCGTGCAGATGGGACCATGTTTTCCTTCATTGTCAGGAAGGGAACCATTGCAGCAAAGGATGAACATAGCCAGATGAGGGTGCAGCCGATCACAGATCATTTGGCTAGCCTTACCCTTAGGGAAGTTGATGTTGAGAGTCTAAGCTATCGTATAGTGGTGGAATAGTATGTCGATGTCTTTCCTAATGATGTCCAGGACTACCTCCATGTAGATAGGTAAAAATTTGCATAGATCTGTACCCTAGGACAACACTGATATCCACATCATCATATCGAATCGCTCCGGTAGAGCTTCGTGAGTTATGGGTATAGTTGGAGGACTTTTAGGGGAAGGTGTTCATAAGGCCCAATGTATCTCCTTGGGCAGCCCCGATTTTGTTCACCAAGAAGTCACATGGGATTTTGAGACACTGTGTGGAAAATCGACGCCTAAACCAGGTGATCGTGAAGAACATGTATCCACATCAGATAATTGATGATATTTTTGACCAGAAGAAGGGAGCTTTTTTGTTTTCAAAGATAGACCTCAGATTAGGCTACCATCAACTCAGGGCACGAGATGAGTATTTTTAGAATATGGACTTTTTATGTCAATATGGCCACTATAAGTTTTCGATTATGCCATTCGGAGTTACCAATTCCCCTGTAATGTTCATGGGACTCAGGAACAGGATCTTTCAGCCATATATCGATCGCTTTGTGGTGGTGTTCGTTTACGACATCATGGTATTCTCAGTGATGGAGGAGCATTCCTATCATTTGAAGATAGTTCGGTATACAGTCTGAGAGAAGCGGATTTATGGTAAGCTCTCGAAGTGCCAGTTCTGGATTTGAGAGGTCCACTTTTTGGGACACATTATCTCGAAGGCTAGAGTTGAGGTTGATCAATAAAATATAAAGGATGTTCTTTCATGGGAACCACCTAGGATTTCGATTGAGGTGTAGTGTTTCTTGGGGTATTCTAGATACTATAGGAGATTCGTGCCTGAATTTTCTAGATTTTTGGCCCCCCTTGTGAGCTTTTCCAAATAAGAGGAATCCCTTCATAAGGATGGAGAGATGTCAATAGAGTTTTTAGGAGCTAAGGTCGAGACTAATGAGTGATCCCATCTTGAGGATTCCTAAAGAGGGTGTTGGGTACATAGTCTAATGTGATACATCAGGGACCAAAATTGGTTGTGTCCTAATGTAGGAGCGAGTAGTGATAGCCTACAGGTCATGACAACTGAGGCAGCATGAGCAGAACTATTCTACCCATGAACTGGAGCTAGCAGCAATGGTATTCACCTTAAATATTTGGAGACATTAATTAATTTGATAATGTTTTAAAGTCTACTCTGATAGGAAGAGTCTCAGGTATATCGTATCTGAGAGGGAACTGGACCCGGGACATCAGAGATGGCTAGAGTTCCTCCAAGACCATGACTTTGAGATAGTCTATACATCTAGGAAGGGGAATATGGTAGAAGGTTCACTCCGTAGGAGGTATGGTCTGCAGTTTCTATGTGAGGCAACAGAGCAGCTTGCTGCATTTTAGATATCCTTCATGGATAGAGATGGAGCAGCCAACATCCAATCTTTGACAGTCACTCCCCCACACTTTCAGCGAGTTAGGGAGGTGCAACTTGGGGACATTGATTTTGTTGATTGATTTTCTCAGATATCCTTAGGGTAGGAAACTGATGGATTTTCATAAGGTAGGGAGCACTTCATCCTCTTCAGAGGACATACTATGATACTAGTTGTGCTATAGGAGGAGGTGCTAACATACTTCCATAGATTCCCACTGGTTGTACATCATGGTGTGGAAAAGTTGTACCAGGACCTTAGACATTAGAATTGGTGGCCTGGGATGAAGAAGGAAGTGGTGGAGTTTGTTTCATGTTGCCTAATTTGTAAGCAAGTGAAGGCTGACATCAAGTTCCAGTAGGAATAGCTCAGCCACTAGAGGTGCTAGAGTAGAAGTGGGATGATATCTCCATGGACTTTGTGAATGTTCTTCCATGTATGTCTAGGGGACCTGATTCCATTTGGTTGATCTTTGATTTACTCACCATGTTTTACCACATTCTACCTATCTAAGAACATGGATCAGTAGAGAGCTTGGGATGCCTCTACATATAGGAGATTGTGCGAATTCATGGGCTTCCATTAATGATCATCTCTGACCATGAAACACATTTCTCATCACGATTGTGTAAGGGATCACATGAGCCATTTGGGACTCAATTACGTTTGAGCACCACCTTTCATCCTTAGATGGATGTTCAGACAGAGTGGACCATACAGATTCTGGAGGACATGCTTCATGCAAGCATCATATATTATTGTAGTAGTTGGGATGGTCACTTTCCCTTGGTGAAGTTTTCTTACAACATCATTTATCACTCCACTATTGGTATGAAACCATTTTATGCCTTGTATGGTTGAACTTAAAGATCACCTCTATGCAGGACAGACCCAGGGGAGTCAACACTTATGGGTCCAGAGTTGCTATGGGCTACCACTGAGAAGGTGAAAATCAACCAGGAGCAGATGAAGACTACACAGAGTAGGCATATGTCTTATTCTGACAGGAGACAGAGACCTATAGAGTTCCAGTAGGGGGGAACATATTCTTGTGAGTCCCCACTCAATGTAGACTATAATGATCCAGTCTAGGTAGTAAGATACCACCATGGTTTATCAGAACTTTTATGATACTTCGGATGATTGGCCAGGTGGCATACTGCTAGGAACATCCACCATAGTGGGAGAGGGTGCACAAGGTCTTCCATGTATCCCAACTGAATAGATACGTGGATGACACATCTCACATCATCGACCACATAGATCTAGACATAGATGATGTGGCGATGTATACAGAGGTTATAGTGGAGATTGAGGATCGACAGGCGCGGGTCCTTCACGGGTGGTCAATACCTCTGGTGTACATTTACTGGTAGCATGGGAACCTCTAAGAGAGAAATTGGGAGTAGGAGGATTAGATTTGTGCTTAGTACCCCCATTTTTTCCTTGTCTATGTCGAGGCCTTCAAAGATGAAAATCCCTAAGGTTGGGATAATGTAGATACCCACATTTTCCATGTATTTTTTTTATATTTATAAGGAATTATTATGTGTCTTCAAAAATTAATGGCGCCTGATTCTGAGGCCCAGAGTGGACAAAATATATTTATGAACTTTTTTAAGGTACGTTTAATAAACGCATGATCGGTTTTTTCTAACTTTTGAACCATTGCTCAGATTAAAAATCTGAGGGCACTGCTGAATCCGCAGTTCTGGGATTCGCTAAAGGGGGGAATTACTTTAACCACATTAGTCCGGGAGAAAAAGATAGGGTTTTTCACGATTTTAAAAGAAATGAAATAAAATAATTTTATAGTTCTATTTCATATCCTCCAAAGGACAAGAAATGGGGTGAGACTAGTGATGTGTAAGCCAATAAATAGCTTGACCTTCCAACCCAAAGTAACGACATTGTTGGGAAATTAAGAAGCTTCTTAATAAATGAGCCCCATTAAATACCAAAATCATTACTTACCCACCCCCTCACCTATATATATTAATATTGGGGGAAGGTATAGGCACAACTTTTCCAAGAAACGAAGTGTTGAAGGAGAGTCGTGACGCTAAACCCTTAGAAGATGGAGCCAATCTCAATGGGAGGGGATGGGTGACACCGAACCATGAACCGGAGTTTGGTATTTGAGGTGTGATGGGGTTGGACAGTTGTGGGGATGACAAACAATGAATTTCATCAATCACGAGCGCTCTCCAATGTTTCGAGGTAGGGGTTGTGTTGATTCATTTTGTTCTCCCCACATTTCATTCTAAAAAATAAGAATAGATCAACTCATAAACAACTTGATTCATTATTATTTTTTATTATTTTTATATGCGGGTGGGTGTGTATTATCGTTGGGGTTAGGATTGAAATCAATGAATGAAATCCGTTTGAACGATTTTTTCAAAAACCCCTCATATTTAATTCTAACGCGGAGGGTGCATGCCGACATAAAAATGACCGATCCCTTTCGCTCATGTGTTGATTGTGATTTTCCAATTTGAAGTTGGAAAAAATTCAAATTAGGGCCTACGGTAGTGAAGAACTCGATCTGAAGAGGCCATAAGCGCAGACGTCACCGGAAACGGGTACCAGTGCGCGACCAACGGTCCATCGAACACCCTACTGCCGACACCAGCGCTGTTGGCGGCGCACAGAAGCACGATAATGGTACACCATGGCACCGGATGCATACCTTGTGGATGAACTGGCCACCACCCCAGGTGGTGGTCGAATAGTGGAGGGGTCTGCCCATGCAGCCTGCATTGGTCGCGGTAGAGTAGAGGCCACCGGTTCGACCGGCGGCCGGTGGACGGGGTGCGTGCCAGCGGTGCACTCGATGACAACGTCGTAGACCATCGTCCATGGCACAGAGGACCCTTGGTGCCACATGGTGTCGTGTTGGGTCAACCCCCTGGGTTAACCCACTAATGTGGCTCTATGCCACATCATCTCTACCTAGACGCACCACGTCCAGGTGTCCTTGACGGCCCGCACCGCTAGGCCGGTGGCACCACCGGGCCGACCCAGCATGCCGACCCGCGGTCCAACCGGGTTGCGTCTTTCCCAGCAGGACGGGTCACCCAGATCATTTGTGGTCGGCCCCTACCGAATCAGGTTGTGGTGGTCTGACTGGGGCGGACTGGACCCGGACCCAATAATGACCAGTTACACTAAAAAGGCCCTAACATCAAAGCTGGATGACCGATTGACGAACCATCTGTGGCGTCAAGATCCTTAGGACAAGGTGCTCATTTTTGAGATGTTTCAATTGAGTTTTGGAGAATGTTGGGGTATGACCGGGCTATATCGAACACAAATCCAACCAGGCCTTCGACACTAAAACATTTGTATCTTGCGAACCAGGCACCCGATTGATGATCCGTTATTGGATTTGGGAATCCCTTGGGGAGATAGATATTTTCGAATACTTTTTGTGGACTCAAAATGATATTAGGAAGAAGATTGTGGTTTGAGGAGTGGTTGTCCCATGCAAACTACGTACGAAACCCTGTGGTTGGATGAGATCTGAAGATTGATTGACGATGGCCTGGTGGGAAGCACCTCTGTGGGACCCATCAGACCCATAGTGGGGAGTGGATTTTTGTAACCCGGTAGACCCACGGTACTTGATAGGAGGAGTAACTCAGTTCAGCCAAGGTGGGAAGCATCTCTGTGTGACCTGATAGGCCCACAATGGGAAACAACTCTTTGTGACCTAGCATTCCCACGGTAACAATCAGGGATGAGTACCACAATAGTTCAAGGTTAGTGGGAAGTGGCTCTGTGTGACCCGACAAGCCCACTGTACTCGATAGTGGAGTAGTTCTCCAGCAGCTGAGGAGTTGGACGATTTGACAATGCTTCTATCCTTGACCTAATGTGATACTTGGCACGAGCTGACTTGTGTTGTGTACCTTTTCGTTGTGCTATACTACCCGTTTTCTGTGTGGTATTTCCTTGTTGTCTTGGGGGTCCCTAATGAGTTTAGTGTTACTCACCCCATGCACAGTCCCTTCCCACCGGTTTGTCATGTCCCGTACCGATGATCAGTGCTTCGGCAACAGAATTGGTGGTGTTGGACTAGGTGGACCACAGTGAGATCCGACAGACGCAAAATACAACCTCAGCTTCCAGTAGTTCCACTACTCCAATGATCAGGTGGGGATTTTTGTGGCTAGCCATTAAAGCACTCTTTTATATTACAGCTTTCGGTACTTTATTTTGGGGTTTGTATTCTAGCCCATTTTCTTTCAGCTATGACTTTACTCAGTTTCCTCTCAGTGGTATTCTATCTCTATTATTGTGAGATAGTACATGGTTGTTTTTTCATGAGCGTACAGGTATCTAGGAAAATTCCTCAAACATGTAGGTTTATGCCCTCGGCACTAGTCACCATCCCCTAGCCTTCAGGAGGTGGGCATGGGTAGTCACAGCACCAGCCCTGAAGCATGGTTCGTGACAACATCAATGATATTAGTGCCTTGTAATTCATGGCTAGTAGGTGAGGGGATTGTTTTCTTGAAATAACAATGAGATTTCAATGGGTGGCTAGATATGACAAAGTCATGTTTGGTTTGAGAATTAAAATTATGTCATGAGTCCGTTGTCATGACCTGACCCCCAGACTGCCCCTGATATAGTGCAGAGTTGAAATAAAACTTGGTGTGTAAATTTGTTTGATGGGGTAAGCTGAAATTACACACATGTGTTCCACTAGAGAGGGTCGTTTTGGTTTAGGTCCTAGAGAATCAGATAAAATTAATACAATTCCTTCAAAACAAAATAAAAATGTCTTCATTAAAGAGTCACCAAATAGAGGGACACAAATCTACCTAAACCCGTGAATGAAAACCGATTGAAAATGTAGGGTGAGTATACAGATGCCAAGAAAGGGGTTTTAAAATAACAAAAAAATACTAATTATAACAATTTGAAAACATTCATTTAAAATTGTCCATAAAACATTTTCTTAAGGAATATTGTAACACATGTATCATAAAATAGAAATTAGTCTAAGAATTATAAGAGCACATTTCGTGGAATACTAATGGTGTTATAAGGGAAAATGATTCAATTATAAGAATGCTCATTCAGAATAATAAGTATGAGACATTCTAACTTTAATTTTTATGACATGTGAATATGCAAGTTTGAAAATAATAACTAAGAGTAATACATGATCAGAGTTGCACATAAAATAATAACATCAATTTCATCCTTGACTACTGTGAAACATACACTAGCTGATAAATTATTGAGTGCTGAATAATTAATTAGCCACAAGATTTTACTTTCTCTGATACTCATAGATACATGATCTTTAAAAAGGAATATTTTCCTATTGAATACAACCTTGGTTAATTAATTTATATAAAATCCTTAATCAAGCATATTCTCTAGTTTAATAGACACTTTATTAATTAAACAAAATGAGGGAACGTATAATGCAAGACTCTGTCCAGACCTCATGTCATGACCTAAAATGTCATTAGCCTCATGCCATGACCTGATTGTCTCATGAGAACTATCGATACATAGAGGGGATTTCATTAACCGGTCCCCAACCCGTTATACCGATTCTAATACATTCCTCATATGCCAAAAAGGGTCATATATTCAAAATGTCCCAAACCAATTTGAATATTTAATTTCTCATTTCATATTATTCTAAGAGTCCCATACCACTTTGAATAATTTAATACTTAATCCACAAAAGGTCATAGGAATTTAATTTCATTCTTTATAATTTACATATATTTAGTGAATCAAGAATATAAGTGTTAATTACAAAACTATCAACTACATGGCTATGTCATTAAACAGAAAGTATGATAAGCAGATTATAACATTTGTGGTGACAACTAATGCACAAAACGAAATACATGTTTTGTCACATAAAATGATAACCTAAAATTCTTAATCCTTATTAATCAACTGTATATTGTAATTTCATCATTGATTGGATGAATAATTTATTAAAATATAAACAAAATATTTCATGTGGGGTATTAAATACATAGATTCCCAGACATGTATTACTGGTATGCTTGTGTATAACATATCACAATGGTACACATAATGTTAAAAATGAAAATCATGAAATTACACCATAACTAATACCATTTAATATATATGAAAATAAGTGATTCATACATATGTATATAAGGGTATCAAACCCCAAATATTATAATCATGAATTCTCCATAATTAATGAACACATAAAATGTATAATATTTGAAAAATCCAAAATTAGGGTTCAGTGTTGTGTAAGTCTGTTTATTCACAAGGCTATATATAAAGAGTTTTATTTTTAAATAAAAACCATTCATATCTCAAAAAAAATATGTCATATTCTTTCGTAGAAATCCTTCGAAAATTATAAATAAAATCGAGGATCAATGTTTATATGTATACACATATATTCAAATAACTGAATATACGTTATGTATTGAAGGGTTTATACTAAAAAACAAATGACACCCAAATGACTTTAAAATTTTAGACACATTAATTAACAAGGGTCCCTAACTTTTATAAAATTTAAAAGGTTTATTTATTAGGCAACTCATATATGGGTTTATGTAACATCGATATACATATATTATTTATGTGTATAACCTATTATATATAGTGTATATATATAAGGGTCTTACACTGAGATTTATTAACATTTAAATGTTTTAAATTATAAGGAACATTATTAAAAACAAGGGTTCACAAATTTCAAAAATGTGCAATTAAATATAAAAACTATTGTTTATGAAATATGTGTGTGTATATATATATAAATGTGCTTATGCATATTTAAAATTAATTAGAATATCAAAACAATACAAATTCCTTTTCATGATAAATGATTACGAACATCATGTAAGATTATGGACTCACCACCTTATAAGGAAACGAAAGGTCTTATGATCAAACATATATAAATAGACATGTGTATACTTCTATATGTGTGTGTATATATATATATATATAAACCCAAACTAAAACAAATAAAGGAAACACAGAACATTTATCATTATTTTAATGAGGAGGAGAGGCTCGGGAAGGCTCGAAGGAGGCTTGAGAAGAGGAAGAACGAAGTGGTTAGGGTGAAAACGGGACAACTATATATAAACTATATTATATTTTTTTAGAAAATATTTTTAATGCCACTTGCTTGGGATATGATACATTCTCGATTTGAACAAAAATACTGAGGGTGAGTCTTTGTGGAAAAAGAATGTAAGGGAGGGGCCACCGGCGTCAAGGGTGGAGAAAACCAATGGAGAAAGTGGTAAAAACCCACTAGTGCAGTGCATGCAGATGAAGAAGAAGACACTGTGGGGAAGACAAATTTGGAAAATAAATGGACGATCAAGATTAGATCTTTCCCAGATTAGACGGAGGGGTTGCGTCTTCGAATTTTATAAAATATGAACAGTTGTGAACCAAGGGGAGATGGTTGAACGAATTTGGGAGACACGATAATTTAAAATAACTTGGATGGCTGTGATTAGGTTGCGACCGGATCATACGATGCACAAAAAAACATGGAGGATATTTGTAGCCATGGGGGTTAAAAAGACAAACTAATCGGGTGTCTCAGATCACGTGCGACATGATCAAATTACCCATATCTTCTCCAAGATGATTTTAATTGTCTAACATAGAAATGGAGGGGCTTTTACAACTCCTTTATAAGCCTGAGACTCTGATCCATTTCTCAGATTACTCACCCTCCCCCACCGGTACTGCCCCGTACCAAGTTCTTCTGCGGGCACACTCTTGTGCCCACCCAGGCCATCATGCCACCATGCACGGTGGCCTGCTCTGGTCCTCACTCATGCACCTGTGCATGCCGAGGGCAATCAATGATTTTCATGCACGTGACTTAGCACCCACCCTCCGTGCACACCTCCCCTGGGCCATTGCTTGGGGGTTGTGGATGAGATTACCATTAATGCTTTGAGGGATTCCACAAGGGTGGCCCTCTGGTAGGTGGGGAAATCACCTATATTTTAGCGAAGTAAATACTTAATTTTTGTTAATATATATAGGTATATTAAAAATATTAATTCCCTACTATAACATTAATATTTTCATTTTTTATAGATGCTAAAGTTTTAAAAAAAATAAGTGATAAATCAATGTCTAAGACATCATTTAGATAATCTTATATTATTATTACATAAATCAAAAACACTGTTTCAGTTAAAAACATTATACATACAGAATGAAAACATTTACAAAATATTTTGAATACATTCAAAATATTTGAAAAATATTTGAAATCTATACCTTATTTTGAAATCATTCTAAGTGTAGCTAAATTATTAAATCACTATCATTTTTAATGTTGATAAAAAGAGTTTATATGATTAATGTTATAATTTCAATTCATAACATAAATATTTTGGAAAACTAAAATATACTTATATATTTTAAATTAAACCATCAGAATGACCAATGAATAAAATTATAGATATTAGAATCTCACCGTATCTTAAGGGAAACAGTCAAACTAAGGACCTTATAAATACATGTTTACGGTCAATCCTCTTCTACAAAATCCAGTAAAAATGGTTCTTGTCATACCACTGATGCTCAGTGCGGTTGTAGTGGCTCTGACCATACTGATGTTTATTGTGATGGATCTAAAAGATCCTTACTTTATGATTGGGGTCTTTGTTGTATTGGGTGTTCTCCCTGTAATATTAATAGGTTTTTAATAGGTATTTTAGGTTATTTGACTTTTATTAGTTTTAAATCAATTTAATCAATTTAGTGTTTAATAAGAATTCCTTGTGTTTATTTTCAAGTATTGTTTGTCCAAAATGGAAATTAAATAAAATATAATCCTACAATATTGTTATTACATGGAAGATATATTCAGGGTGTTACATTATTCCCCTTATAAGTAATTGCATCCTCACAATTCGAAAATACTCGATCAAAACCACTAACAACATAGAGCACACCTTACCTCCAACATCCCTTCATTAGAACTAAAACCGGGGGTAGGGTGCTGACGAACTAAAATGGATTTCTAGGGTAGGGTTCAAAAATTTGATTTCCTTGGTCCAGATACACTGTGGAAAACTAGGGTCAAACCTATTTATAATGCACTCGTCCTTACATAGAGTGGCCTAAGCGAGGTAGAGATCGGAGATTTCAGAGTGGATTCATTTCCTATAAATTCCTCGCTCTACATCATGCTTGAAAATATTGATGTCGTAGAGGTCCTCATACATAATAAAACTTAGGACCTGGACCAGGTAGGCCTCTTGATGGTAATTTTCCAAAGAATATTCAAAAAAATACCTACAACTCAGTAGTTATCAGTCAATTTGAAACATACAAAAAGAGATTCATGATACTTTCCCCCTTGCCTATATTCTAAAAATTGTGCATTCACAATATGGTAATATTCAAAATTGTCTCCTTTATAAGGATGGAGGATGTTTGGCTGGTTTGACACCCCTAATGGAGTTCTTTGCAGGTCCGACATAATATTTCATAGGTTTCGTATTCTTCTATGAATGTATTGACAATTGTAATCTATAACAGTTCGGTTGGAAGAGATAGAAGACTAGTTGGGAACTCATGTCTTCTATCTGAAATTTCAAGAGATATGTTTTATTCTACAAGGCATGGCCATATCGAAATGGAGACATTATATAAATAATCAAAACAAATAAAATTCTTCAATTAAAAAAAGTTCATAATCCCAATGTATTGCAAAACTACTTGCTCACTCTCACAACACTAGTATGGATTTCCTAACATCCTCCAAGATGGAACTTCACCAGATTCACCGGTGCTGGAGAATCCCCAAATTTCTAGTCAAACGGATTCCCAAAGCGGTTCAAAACTCAACTATCTCCTTGGTCTAGATGCAGCATGGGCAGTCCAAATCAATCAGATGTGGGCATCTAAAGTTCCAACAAATGAAGGCATGAAGGGAATGGAGTTGGGTGACGTCTTCTTAAACTTGATGTCCATAATGAAAATTGGTAGATTCATCCTCAATAATTTCAATGTTCATGACTGGACCTCGAAGAGCATAGGTTACGATTTGACAGAGGTATACTTCAAGGAGGTCACCCTCATGTTCAAATTCCTATAATATCATTAGTGAAAAGATGTTTTCAGCCAAGGTGAAGTATCATAATAGACCTTCAAAATACCTTAATTTAGGTTCATAAAAGGGGAGTTGGGCAAGAATAATAAGAAAGTAATAAAATAAAGATCCTCAGTGAAGTTAGAGTATGCGGGGATAATTGGACACATGATATATATATTGACATGATAAATGATGTCTCTCAAATGTTTCATATCCTTCTAAACATGCCCTGGACAATATGGATTCTAACACTTTCCTTGGAAGAGATAAAAGGCATGATTCATCAGACATCTGAATTTTTTTAAGGAAACCACTACTTAGTATGACATAATCATGTTTTTAGTATTGTTCTAATTTTATAGGGATTTATAAACCAATCCTCTAATACCAAATTTCACACCCCATCCCCCAGACTACCCCAGATCCGGTGCAGAGCTGAAATAAAACATGCTGTGTAAATTGTTTTTGTAAAAAAAAGCTAAAATCACACACACATGTTCCACTAAAGAGGGTAATTTAGGTTTAGCTTGTGGAGAATCAGGTACATTTATTAAAATTCCTTCAAAACTGAAAAAAATTTCTTCATTAAGAAGTCACCCAATAAAGGGACTCAAATATACTTAAACCTGTAAAGGAAAAGAAATTTAAAACATATTGTGAGGGTACGAATGCCTAGTAAGGGGTTTTAAAATAACATAAAATACCAATTATAATATTTTGAAAAAATTCCTTGAAAATTTTCAATAAAACATTTTCTTAAGGAATGCTATAACTCATGTATAATGAAATAACAATTAGTCTTTATATTATAAGAGAACATTTCATGGAATACTAAGAGAGTTTTAAGGAAACAATATTCAATTATAAGCATGCTCATTAAGAATAATAAGAGACAGTATAAATATAATAGGTATGACATGTGAATATACCAGTAAAAAATTGATAACTAAGAGTAAAACATGTTCAGATATGCACATAAAATAATATCTCCAATTTCATCCTTGAATACTGTGAAACACACACTAGCGGATGAATCTTTGAGTGATGAATAATTAATAATCCTTAAGATTTTACTTTCTCTAATACTCAAAGGTACATGCTCTTTAAAAAACATATTTTCCAGTTAAATACACACTTGGTTAATTAAATTCAATAAATCTTTTAGTCAAGCATATTACCCAGTTGAATACACACATGATTAATTAAACAAAATGTAGGAACTTATAATGCCAGACTCTATCAAGACCTCCTGTCAAGACCAAAATTGTCATTGGCGTCATTCCATGACATGATTGTCTCATGAGAACTAACGATTCATCGAGGGGCCTTCATTAACCGATCCCTAACCCATTATATTGAGTCTAATACATTCCTCATATGCCAAATATGTTCATATATTCGAAATATCCCATACCACATTGAATATTTAATTTCTCATTTCATTTTATTCAAGGTGTCCCATGCCACTTTGAACAATTTAATAATTAATCCATAAAAGGTAATAAAAATTTAATTCATTCTTTATAATTTACAAATATTTAGTGAATCTGGAATATAAGTGTTAATTATAAAACTATCAACCGCATGACTATGGAATTAAATGGCATGTCTGATAAGAGGATTATAACATATGTGTTGTCAACTTATGCAAAAAAAAGATATACAATTTTTTTTACGTAAAATGGTAACCATAAATACTAAAACCTTATTAATAAAATATATATCGGATTTTTATCATGGATTGGATGAATAATTTATTAAAAGATAAAACAAATATTTCATGAGGGGTATTAAAGACATATATTCCCAAACATTTATTACTAGTATGATTGTGTATAACATATCAGAAGGGTACACATAATTTTAGAAATGAAAAGCATGAAATTCCACCAAAACTAAAACCATTTAATATATTTGAAAATAATTGATTCATACATATGTATATAAGGGTATGAAACCCCAAATATGATACTCATGAATTCTCCATAATTACTAAACACATCAAAAGTATAATATTTGGAAAATCCTAAATTAGGGATCAGTGTTGTGTAAGTCTATCTATACACAATGGTGTATATAAATAGTTCGATTTTTAAATAAAACCCATTTAAATCTCAAAAACAAAAAGTTTTATTCTTTCATTGCAATCCTTTAAAAATGAAAAATAAAATTTCGGATCAATGTTTATATGTATACACATATATTCACATAACCATATATGCATTATGTATTAAAGGTTTTATAACAAAAATCCAATGGCACCCATATGACATTAATATTTCAGACACATTAATTAACAAGAATTCCTGAAATTTTTAAAATTTAAAAGGTTTATGTTTTTAACAGCTCATATATGTGTTTTCGTAACATCAATATACATATATTATTTATTTGTATAACCAATTTTACATAGATTATATATATATATAAGGGTCTTACACATAGATTTATTAACACTTACTTGTATTAAATTATTAGGAACATTACTAAAAAACAAGGGTTCACAAATTTCAAAAATGTTGAATTAAATATAAAAAGTTTTTTTATGAAATATGTGTACATATACATATATGTTTATGTATATTTCAAATTATAAAAAATATAAAAAAGAACCCACATTATTTTTAATGATAAAATATTATGAAATTCATATGGGATTAATGAATCACCACCTAAGAAAGAAACATTAGGTCTTATGCTCAACCATATATAAATATACAAGTGTATACTTCTATAGGTATATATATATATATATAAAACAAGACTGAAACAATGAAAGGAAACATAGAACCCATACCATTCTTTGAATGAGGATGAGAGGATTGGGAAGGCTCAAAGGAGGCTTGAGAAGAGGAAGAATCGAGAGGTCAGGGTGGAAACGAGATAAATATATATAAACTATATTATAATTTCTAAAAAATAGTTTTAAATCCACTTTTATGGGATCTGAGACATTCATGGTTTAAAAAAACTGAGGGTGAGTCTTTTTCAAAAAAGAGAGTAAGGGAGGGGCCACCAGTGTCATGGGTGAAGAAAAAAATGGAGAAAGTGGGAAAACCCCACTAGTGCAGCACATGCAGAGGAAGAAGAAGACAATGCGGCGAAGAAAAATTCAAAAAATAAATAGATAGATGGGATTAGATATCTCCCAGATCCGACGACTGGGGTGCATCTTCAATTTTTATAAAAGATAAATAGATGTGATCCGAGGAGATATGATCGAATGACTACATTAGATGTGGTGATTTAAAATCACTTCGCCAGATGCAATTAGATCACGATCAGAATGGACAATGCAAAAAAAATGCGGAGGATATTCACAGTTATAGGCTTTCGAAAGACGAACTGATCGAGCGGCTCAGATCACACACAACATGATCAAATGGACTAGATCCACTCCCAGAAGATTTCTTTCCACCCCACATTGAAACGGAGGGGCTTCCACAGCTCCTTTATATCCCTGGAATCTGATCTAGTGCTTAGATAAATCCCCTACCCTCCCGGTACTTCCCCATACCGGGTTCTTCTGCGGGCGCACTTCTACGCCCACCCATGTTGTCGTGCCTCCCTGCATGGTGGAGCACTGACGTCTTCGTACACGCACCTGTGCACACTATGGGAAAGATATGCTGCCCATGCCAGCAACTTAGCACACACCCAGCTCGCGCACCGCCCTTGGGCCATTTCCAGGGCGTTGTGGGGGAGATGCCTATCACGACATTGAGGTCTACCCCAAGGGTGGTGTAATGCCCCGACCCGAGTTTTCCAGAGTCGGTGATTTATTACATAACATTGGCATGATCACAAGGAAATCATATCTCGAAAGACCAATCAATTTAGTATTATTGGAAAAATGTTTCATACATAAGTTCTACTTTACAACTTGAAAAGAAATACAACATGAATTTATTCCATTGGAAACATCCAAGCCTCCTAGATAATTCCTGAAAGTCACTCATAACTAACTTCTTCATATTCTAGGAAAATTAAACATACGAAAGGGGTGAGTTCAAACACTCATTAAGGGTAAGAAATACAACAGAAGATAAAATAAATATTAATAATGGTGAATGATTGAAACGACAAGCCTTTACCGATAATAAACATCAATACTTTTATGGTAGGAATATGAGATGAGTAAATAATGCCAAAATAAAACATAATCATGGGTATTCTACTAGTAGAATGACCACATGTACCATCAATATTATTTTCATAATGAGGGAATGTATAATGCTAGACATTATTAAACATTTTGTTAAGGTCTTGGCCAAGACGTCTAAAAATGATTAAGGCCTCATCTAAAACCATATAACAAATTGGGAAAGGCCTCGGCCAATTCCATGTACAGTTGTCTCATTAGACCTACTGATTCATCGAGGAGCTATAGCAGGCTCCAACCCTCACATACTAAGTCCAACACATTCCTTGTATGAAAAGGTTGAAATATAACATTAACATTCATATTAAAAATAGAAAACAAAATGTCAACACTTTAACCGTAAACCATGAATTGTATAAAAATAACACATCCATAGTCAAACATTTCAAAAAACCTTCAATACAATATAGAATATTTTTATCATAATAAATCAACATCAAACAAGTTTAAAATCTATCAAAGGATGTTGACATAGATAAAAATGAGTTGTAAAAATCTTTGAGAGAAATATCCCTTTTTCATGAAAACATTTAAAATTCACACAATTTAGAAAGGAAGAAATTTAAATACATATATGAATAAAAGTGTCCCATGTCACTTTGAAACTATTGAATGGAATTAACATTTTAAAAACATTCATGTCCATATAGATAAATCCTTAAAAACCATTTTGAAAACATGTTCATTAATGTGAATTATTTAGAGGAATAAATATTTAAAACATTTAAAATGATGTTTTAGTAAAAAAAGTCCTTTAAAAGAAACCCATTTAAATCTCTTTCATGAAATATGGACATGGATATTAAATATGTCCCAGTAGATACTTATGTAAAAACAACCTCGGATAATAATGAGATTGTGAAATTAACCCTTACCTTGTACTTTTCCTTGGTCGAGGGTAGGTTAAATTCCTATATAATGGTTAAATAATTGTTATTATATTATTAAATAACTATAAACCTTAATATTATATCATATATGATCCTCTAATATTGCTTTGTTAATTATATTTTAGTATTATCATTGTTTCAGGTGTTAATTGATTTGTTTTCCTTTATATGATTTTTTATGTATGTAATGTTTGTTATGGATAGGATGTATCTTATTCATATTCAGAATGATACTATGTATTTAAACATTATTTTTAATCATCAAAAGAAAATTATTCTTGAATGGATTTGATGGGGAATGAATTTCATCATGTTCATGGAAATGGTAATCCGTACATACGCACGAGTGAAAATTTCATTCTATTGATATTAAAATAATATATAATTGGATGAAATATCACATATAATGAATCATTATCATGTTATATTTATTATTTATATCTATTATACATCATTATTATACCCATCCAAATAATAATGTATTGAATATCAACTACACCACGACGTGGAGACGGTAAGCCGTACGTACACACGTATGGCAACACGCCATTCAAAGGATGGATAAAATAATGAATATGGTTGTACCATATTTATAAAAACATTAAAGTATATAGAAGATAATGGATTTATTATTTTACAATGGAAACAAAAAAAAAAGAGGAAGTGGAAGAATAAAGGAACATGAAAGAGGTGATGAAATATTTATCTCTTCTTCGGGTTTTTCCTTTTGATTTGATCAAAAGGGCTCATTAGGATGAATTTATGACTAAAGGAAGGCATCTAGGATGAAGTTAGGAAAGTTTATATGGTATTTGAGTAGGGTTTTGCCGAGATAAATGGCTTTGAATGTGTGAATTAGAGAGAATGGAAAGTGCCCTTTTATAAGAGGGGTGAGGGTCACCTTAGGAAAAGCTAGAAAAATTATTTTATAATAAAATAGTTTTAGGTTTCTAATGGCTCCAAAATGAATTATTTAATGGATAAGGTGGGGAATGTTTGAGTACCACTCAACCAATAGGTTTTATATAGGTTTGAGTCACAATTTTAACTTTTTCTTTTAGATTTAACTCTTAGTTAATTAGTTTGACATTTACTATGTCTCTTTGTATTTTTATATTATATTGTTAATAAACTTACTATAAACATCCAAGAGAACATCAAGTGGTTCATTAATGATACAAATATCATTATATAAGTCTTTTGGACAAACCTTATATTTTTAGTAATATAATATCAGTTGATTATATAATATTTGTTTTAAAAAATCTTTTATGTCAATTTTGACACTATTTGGTATTTTGTTTTTTCCGAATTCATAAAAGCATTATTACATAGAAAAAAATCATCTAACAAACCCTAACATGTCATATTAACCTATAAAATTATTGTATGGCATCAAAACTTTGAAATTATATTTATTGTAACATCTATAATACATTTTATTGATTTTTCCATTAGTAAGGAAAATACTGCATCATCATTGTGTCTTTCAAAAATATATTTATTTTATGTCTAAAAATTATAAAAAAAATATTATGAGTTAAAAAATCTTTTAAGATTTCTAATTAATATTTATAGTCTAATAGATTGATTATATGACCTCATATAAATATTTTTTACTAAAAGATATTTTCTTTTTTTATTTTTATCTCTACTTCAAATTATTTAATATATAATGTCATTATCACTTCCAAGTGGCTCCATGGGGTCCCAAAATCTACCCAAGGATGAACATGGTCGGAAATGTATCATACAATAGGGTTAGAATACGTGTTAGTGTATTTTAATTTTATTATAATATTATTTTTTAACCTTATTTAGTGGATTTACTATTTTAACCACGATATATTAAATATTTACTGAAATAAATATTACTAATGTCTAAAAATAAAAGATACGTACTTACACAATTTGGACATCCTGATTCCAAATATGGAATCCATTTTTCTAAATTCAAAACACAGAAGTGGAAAAATTTAATTTAAAATTAATTCCTGTTGTCAAAACAAAAAGCGTGTTTTTAAGAAATAATAACTATCAAAAGATTGATACTTGCTTATTCCCAGTTTAAATGTGAAATTACATCCAATGAACAACACTAGAATAATAGGTAAAAATATAATCTAAATATACTTAAAACCAACTCAATTATATAATTTATAACTATAAATGATTTTGATTAAAAAAATTTAATTAAAATTTACTATTTTTCACTATTCATAAAAAACTATCTATTTTCAGAAAAATAAAAAAAATTCACCCTAAACTAATTTCAAGATTCTGAACCCAAAAATGAAGTCCATTTGGAAAGATAAAATAAAGAAAATTTCAAAAAGTGGGTATTACTATTCATAACGGCTAGTTTGATTGTTCGCGATGTGTTAGAATCTCGAAGTTGCGTACAACGCAAGCTATTACATTATTCAAAGAGAAACATACCAATGATGATTGGGATGTTACATTCTCCCCTCCTTCAAATAATTTCTTCCTCAAAATTTCTAGAATATTACTGCATAAAAGGAATTGGGTGATTTTTTATCATAAGTTCCTCTGGTTCCCACGTTGCCTCTTCCATCTTATAGTTTCTCCATAGAACTTTTACCAAACAAGTCGTCCGATTTCACATTACTTGTTCTATTATATCAAGAACCTTGACAGGCTTTTCACAATAAGATAGATCGGGTTCCAGTTCTAATTCCTCATAGGTGATTACACGCGTTGGGTCGGGCATGTATTTTCTCAATAGTGATACGTGGAAGAAATTTTAAATTTTGGAGAGACTTGGCGGTATTTCCAAACAGTAAGCTACAACACCACTTAGTTTTTGAATTTAAAAAGGTCTGATGTACCTGGGACTCAACTTTCCCTTCTTATTGAAATTTATAACACCCTTCCATGGAGATACCTTCAAGAAAAAATGATCTCCTACATGAAATTCCAAATCCTTCTTTTGATTATCAGCATAGATCTTCTTCCTACTTTGAGCTATTTTGATGTGGGTTTGGATTACTTTCACCTTTTCCATCAATTCCTCCACAAGTTCTAGGCCTACGAGTTTTCTTTCACCAACATCATCTCAACAGGTTGGTGTGCGGCATCTCTTTCTATATAACGCTTCATATGGTGCCATCTGAATTCTTGAATGGAAGCTATTTTTATAGGAAAATTCTACCAGAGGTAAATATTGATCCCACATACCCTGAAAGTCAAGTGAGCATGATCTCAACATGTCTTATAAGGTTTTAATAGTCCGTTCTGATTGTACATCAGTTTGGGGGTGGTAGGTAGTGCTCAAACGAAGTTTAGTATCTAGGTATTTCTGAAGACTTTTCCAGAATCTTGATGTAAAACCTAGATCATGATCAGAAAAAATTGATAGGGGTACTCCATGAAGTCTCACAAATTCATTAATATATAGTATTACTAGAAATTCATGTGGTAAATCTTCTCTTATAGCAAGAAAATGTGCTGACTTGGTAAGACGATCAACAATGACCCATATTGTATCGTTCCTTTTAGGAGTATTTAGTAGTCCCATGAAAAATTCCATCATATTATTATCCCATTTCCACTCAGGTATGGGAAGAGGTTTCATAACTCCTCCAGGTTGTTGCCTTCCAGCTTTCACTTGTTGAAAAACCATACATCTTGACACAAAATCAGAAATCTCCCTCATCATGTTGTCCCACCAAAATTGTTCCTTCAAATCCATATACGTCTTAGTGCTACTAGGGTGTATAGAGAAATTGGAACTATTAGAATCATCCAATAATTCCATTTTTAGATCAGGTACATCGAGAACAAAAAGTCTCTCCCCAATTTTCAAAATTCCATCTTCATACACAAAGTCACTCAATCTCTCATCATTCACTGCTTTAATCTTCTTTTGAAACACCTCATCATCAGCTTGATAACTTTTTATCCTTTCTAATAACGATGTTTTGGAAACCATTTGAAAAAGTATTGATGATCCACCTTCCATGGAAATTCCCATATCCATCTTTACTAGATCAATGAGAATAGAATCCCTTTCAACTCTCATCTTGTTCAAAACTCCAGGATATTTTCTGCTCAAATCATATGTCACCTTATTTTCCTTTACTGTGTGGTAGTGTATCATGCAATCATAATCCTTGAGTAGTTCAACCCATCGTCTTTTCCTCATGTTGAGTTCTTTCTATGAGAAAATATACATCAAACTCTTGTGATCGGTATATATCTCACATTTTTCACCATAGAGATAACGTCTCCATATCTTCAAAGCAAAGATTACAACTACTAACTCAAGATAATGAGTAGGATAGTTTTTCTCATGAATTTTTAGCTGTCTTGATGAATAGGAAATAATCCTATCTTTCTGCATAAGGACACAACAAATTTCTTTCTTTGAAGCATCATTATAAATAACAAACCCATCATTCCCCGATGGTAGAGTCAATATAGGAGCATTGACTAATCTTCTATTCATTTCTTCAAAACATTCTTCACACTCTTTTTTCCAAACAAATTTAACCACTATACGTGTGAGCTTAGCTAGTGGGTTAGCCAATTGGGAAAAATTCTGTACTAAACGCAGATAATAAACTAATAAACCAATAAAACTGCGTACCTCAGTTATACTCGTCGGTGCTGGACATTCTTGGATTGCTCTTGTTTTAATGGATCAATGGAGATTCCATCCTTAGAGACAATAAGGCCAAGAAAATAAATCTTTTAAAGCCAGAACTCACACTTGCTAAACGTCCCATATAACTCATGTCTTCTAAGAGTCTTTAGAATAATGCACATGTGATTTTTGTGATCATCGTATATTTTGGAGTATACCAAGATATAATCAGTAAATACCACTATAAATTCATCAAGATATTCCTTGAAGACTCTATTAATTAGATCCATGAAGACTATGGGTGCATTAGTCAATCCAAAAGGCATTACTGTAAACTTGTACTGCCCGTACCTGGTTCGAAATGATGTTTTCATAATTTCATCCTTCTTCACACACAACTGATGATATCCAGATCTAAGGTCAATCATTGAAAATTATTGATCTCCCTGAAGTTGGTCGAATAAATCATCATTGTGAGGGAGGGGATACTTGTTCTTTATTGTTATAGCACAAATCTCCCTATAGTCAAGGCACAACCTCATAGATCAATCTTTTTTATTAACAAAAAGGACTGGGTATCCCCATGGAGAAACACTAGGGAAAATAAATCTCTTATTACTCAATTCCTCTAGTTGTTACTTTAGTTCCACTAATTCCACAGTGTCCATTCTATAAGGGGTCTTCGATATGGGCCATGAACCAGGAATTAAATAAATAGAAAACTCAATTTCTTGTTTTGGAGGATGTCCTGGTAAATCCTCTAGAAATACATCAACATACTCTTTCACAATAGGTACATCCTCTATTTGAACATTCTTTTCCTCACCCATAGTTATTTCATTCTCTTCCTCCCCAATAATTGAATTTAGTTGGCTAATTAGGGTCGATCTAGATAAGAATTTGGTGGTGATGATTCTATTCTAAAGATAAGGTGTTCTTTATCATCTTCCTCAAAAATAGTAAGCTCCTTCTTATTAAAATAAATTTTCGCATCATGGTTCGAAATCCAATCCATAACTGGGATTATATCAAATTCAATCATGGGTATGATGATGAGATCAATATATAAAGTACATTTATATGCCCTAATGGGAACTGATTCAAAAACATTTCTAGCAATGATACTTCCCTTAGGAGTTTTGACTGACAATTCCCTTATTAAATCAAATTGGAAATATCTAATTTTCTTATAAAACTAGGATGATATGAAACAATGTGATGATCCAGAATCGAATAAATCATTGGGTAAACTTGAGTAAACCATTAATTTACCTACCAACACGTCTTTTGGGGCTTCAACCTTAGTAGTAGTGATCACATAAGCTTGGCCTTGATCCCTTGGACCTTTCTGAGGTAAGTTTCCCTGATGTTTAGGACATTCATTTTCAGGATTTCCCATCTCCCTGCAATTGTAGCATTGAAAATTGGTAGCATCTTTCTTTCCCTTACAATCACCAGTAAGTTGGCCTTTCTGTCCACATTTGTAGCATACTCCTTTTCCTTTTAGACATGCACCAGGGTGCTTCCTTCCACAATTATCAAAAGGTGAAAATTCAATTATTCACTTCTTCCATTTTTTATTATTTCCTTTCCCATAGTGTTGAACATATCTCTTCTTCTCTTGATTTTCTTTAAAGTCAGAAGACATAGAGAATTCCTTTTCTGTATTTATAGCACACAAGATAATATCTTCGTATGATGAGAAGGATTGTGATACTAATGCTTGAAGGAGAAATGGTTTTAATCCATCAAAGAAATGGTCAATATTACTTCATGGTTTATGTATATAATCTTCAATATTCATCGCTAACGTTGTAATGTTAGCTTCATACTTTGTGACATTCTCATCCTCCTTTTGCCTCAGACTCCAAAATTGTATTTCCATATCCGATCGATGGTCATGAGGAATGTATTTTTCTAAAAACATTTCTTTAAACTACCTCCATTCCATATTTAATAGTTCATCATCCTCTTTTGTGTTTTGAATCAATGACCACCATTGATCAGCATCTCCAGTGATGTGGTAAACTGCCATGAAAACTTTTTCCCTTCCTCTTCTCCCCAAGGGGTGGACTATTTTCACTAAGTAATTTATCTGTTGCATAGATACTAATGGATTTGTACCCCCATTTAATGTTAGTGGTTGTTTCCTCATTATGCAGTCTGACATTGATGTTCGATGTTGTGGATCTGGGTGCTCCATACTGGTAAGGTAATTATTCATAACCTATGTGAGTTGTCCTAGTATGGTGATAAGCTAATCAGCACCAGTTGTATCACCAGCTCCACTATAATTATCTTGAGCAGGAGGGAAATCCCTACATGGAGTGTGTGCATTGATATAGTTTCCATTACATCCACTAGGAACCATTTCTAAACAATGTAATACACTAGATTAGTTTATGAATCACAATACATAAATCCAAACTTGTAAAACACTTAACATAAATTGAATAGTTTATGGATATAATACAAAATAATAAAAATGTTTTCTTTGAGTATGTATATACTCATAAACCCTTTATAATGGTTTTTAAGGAAAATAATAATTATCCTAATAATATCCCCTGGGAGTGTTGTAACCAAGAGTGCAGTAAGGCCTATTATCGTGCACCAGTTCCCGTTTGAGCCTAGCTCAATGTGGTATTTTTAGGTTTTACCCTGTGGTACATCTATGCCAGAGCCGCCTCTACCTGCTCGTATCCAGACAGGGATGTATTTCTTGGAAAACTCAAAAAATATATACAATACCAAAATTTTAGGAAGTTCTTCTATACAAATCCTCAAAGTCTATCTTAGGGCTATGTTCTCTAATCATATTTTATCTAAATCTAGTTTCCAAGGTTTTTACTAAACTTCCCCTGATACCAACTATAATGCCTCGACCCTAGTTACCCAGAGTCGGAGCATTATTACATAACATTTTAATGATCACAAGGAAATAATGTCTCTAAAGACTGATCAATTTGGTATTAGTGGAAACAAGATTCATATATAAGTTCAACTTTACAACTCAAAAATAAATACAACACAGATTTATTCCATTGGACACATCCAAGACTCCTAGATAATTCCTACAAATCACTCATAACTAACTTCTTCATATCTTGGGAAAATGGAACATATGAAAGGGGTCAGCTCAAATTCCCAGTAATGGTAAGCAATATAGAAAAAGATAACATAAATATTAAACATGGTGAATAATTGAAACCACATGAGTTTACCAACAAAAAAAAATTAATACTTTTATGGTAGGAATATGAGATGAGTAAATAATGCAATAACAAAACAAAATCATGGGTATTATACTAGTCGAATGACCACATGTACCATCAATATTTTTTTTCATAAAGAGGGAATGTATAATGCCAGACATTCTAAAAATTTTTTTCAAGGCCTCGTCCAAGAAATATAAAAATGATTAAATCCTCGACCAAAACCATATATCAAATTTGGAAAGGCCTCGGTCAATTCCACGTCTAGTTGTCTCATGGTACCTACTGATGCATTGAGGAGCTATATCAGGATCCAGTCTTCACTTAATAAGTCCAACACATTCCTAATATGAATAGGTTGAAATATAACATAAACATTTGTATTAAAACTAGCATACGAAATATCAATAATTTAACCATAAACCCTAAATAGTATAAAAATAACACATCAGTAGTCAAACATATCACAAAACCTTCAATACAATATGGATGATTTTTATCATAATAAATCTACTTCAAACAAGTTTAAAATCCTTTAAAGTATTTTTGAGATATATGAAAATGATTTGTAGTACTCTTTGAGAAAACATCCCTTTTTCATAAAAGAATTTAAAAGTCCCACTTGAAAACTTTTTAAAGGAATTGACATTTTAAAAAAATTCATGTCCATAAAGATAAATCTTTAACAACCATTTTGAAAACATGGACATTAATGAGAATTATTTATAGGAATAAATATTTAAAACATTTAAAATGTTGTTTTAGTAAAACAAAGTCCCTTAAAATAATCCCTTTGAAAACACTTTCATGAAACATGGACATGGATAATAAATATGTCACAGTAGATACTTACGTAAAAAAAACCTTGGATAATAAAGAGATTGTGAAATTAACCCCTACCTTTTACTTTTCCATGGTCGAGGGTAGGTTAACCTCCTGTATAATGTTGAAATAATTTTTATTAAATTATTCAAGGTCTATATACATTAATATGATATCATATATGATGTTATAATATTGCTTTGTTAATAATATTTTAGTATTATCTTTGTTTCAGGTAATAACTGATTCGTTTCCCTTTATATGCATTTTTATGTAAGTAATGTTTTTTATGGATAAGATGTTTCATATTAATATTCAGAATTATATTAAGTCTGTAAACATTAATTTTAATCATAAAATGAAAATTATTCTTGAGTGGAAATGATGGGGAATGAATATCATCGTGTTCGTGGAGACTGTAATCCGTACGTACGCACGAGCAACAATTTCAATATTTTGATATTAAAAAAATATATAATTGGGTGGTATATAATATATAAAGAATAATTATAATGTTACATTTTTTATTTACATCTACTATAAATCATTATTATACCCAACCTAATAATAATGTGTTGAATAACAACTACACCACGACATGAAGACGGTAAGCCGTACGTACGCATGTATGGTGACACGTCATTCAAAGGATGGATAGAATAATGAATATGGTAATAACATATTTATAATAACATCATAGTATATAAAATATATTGGAGCTATTATTTTAGAATGGAAGAAACCAAGAAAGAGGAAGTGGAAGAATAAAGGAACTTGAAAGAGGTGATGAAATATTTACCTCTTTTTCGGGTTCTTTCTTTTGATTTGATCAAAACGGCTATTTAGGTTGGCATTCTGACTAAAGTACGGCCTCTAGTATGAATTTAGGATATATGAGAGGGTATTTGGATAGGTTTAGGCTGAGAAAAATGTCTTTGAATGTGTGAATTAGAGATAATGGGAAGTTCCCTTTAATAAGAGGGGTGAGGGGCACCTTAAGAAAAGCAAGAAATATTATTTTATAATAAAATTATTTTCGGTTTTCAATGGATCCAAAATGAATTATTTAAAGGCTATGTTCGGGGTGGGTTGAAAAAAACTCAACCAATAAGTTTTATATAGGTTTGTGTCACTCTATTAACTTTATCTTTTATATTTAACTCTTAGTTAATTAGTTTGACATTTACCATGTCTCTTTTTATTTTTATATTATATGGTTAATAAACTTACTATAAACTTACAAGAGAACCTCAAGTGGTTAATTAATGATACACCTATCATTATATATGTATTTTTTCAGAACCATATATTTTTAAGAATATCATATCAATTAATAATATAATATTTTTTTTAAAAACTCTTTTATCTCAATTTTGACATTATTTGGTATTTCGTTTTTTCTAAATTTATAACAGCATTATTACTTCAAAAAAAATTCATCTAACCAACCCTAAAATGTCATATTATCTTATAAAATTCGTGTATGGTATCAAAACATTCAAATTATATATATTTTAACATCTATAATACCATTTTTTGATTCTTTCATTAATAAGAAAAATACTGCATCATCATTGTGTCATAAATAAATATATTTATTTTATGTCTAAAAATTAATAATAAAATATCAGGAGGTATAATTTTTCATTTATTTTTCTAATTAATATTTATAGTCGAATTTATCAATTTTATAACCTCATATAAATTTTTTTAATAAATGATATTTTTTTTTTATTTTTGTCTCCACTTTAAATTATTTAATATATAATGTTATTATCACTTCCAAGTGGCACCATGGAGTCCCAAAATCGTCCCAAGTATTCCCATGTCCGGAAATGTATCTTCCAATAGGGTTATGACACGTTTTAGGGTAATTTAATATTATTATACTATTATATTTTAACCTTATTTACGGGATTTACACGTTTAACCACGGTAAATAAAATATTTACTGAAGTAAATATTCCTAATGACTAAAAATAAAAGTTACCTATTTACAAAATTTGGACCTCCAGATTCTAAATATGGATTCCATTTTTCTATATTCAAAACCCAGAAGTGGAAGAAATTAATATAAAATTAATTCCCGTTGTCAAAACAAAAAAGCATGTTTTTCAGAAATAATAACTATCAAAAGATTGACACTTTCTTATGTCCAGTTTAAATGTGAAATTAAATCCAATGAAAAATAGTGGATTAAATGGTAAAAATATAATATAATTATACTTAAAAACCACTAAATATTATAATTTAGCACTATAAATTATTTTGAATAAAAGTTGTTTTTAACTAAAATTTAGTATTTTTCACTATTCATTAAAAACTCGCTTTTTTCAGAAAAATACCAAAAATTCACCCTAAGTTAATTTTGATATTCCGAACCAAAAAATGAAGTCCATTTTGAAAGATAATATTTCTAAAATTTCAAAAAGTGGGTATTACTATTCATAACGGCTAGTTTAATTGGTCGCGATGTGTTAGAATCTCGAAGATGTGTACAATGCAAGCTACTGCATTATTCAAAGAGAAATGTACCATAGACGCTTGGGGTGTTACATGTGGCCCTCATCTAGGTGAGGTACTCACAAATATTTAATCTCATTAATTTTTTAATATATATAGGTATCTTAAAAATATGAATTCCGTACTATAACTTTATTATTTTCCATAGTTTTATAAATGATAATGTTTTAAAAACAAAAATTGATAAATCAAGGTATAAGACATCATTAAGAAAATCTTATATTAGAATTACATAATCTAAAAACAAAGAATCAGTTAAAACCTTTAAACATCTAGAATGAAAAAATTTACAAAATCTTTTCCAGACATTCGAAATAATTGAAATGTATTTGAAATAAAAACCTTATTTTGAAATCATACTAAGAGTATAAAAATATAAAATAACTATCATTTTTAAATTTTATAAAAATTAATTATATTTTAAAAGTTATAATTTCAATACATAAATTAAATGTTTTGGAAAACTAAATTATACTTAGATATTTTAAATTAAACCAACAGAATGACCATTGGATATAATTATAGCTGTTAGAAACTCAACGGTCTCCTAAAAGGAAATGGTTGAATTGAGGCCCTTATAAATACATGTTTAGGGTTAATCCACTTCTATAATAACTTTTGAAAATGGTACTCTTCATATCACTCTTTCTCTGTACAGTTGTAGTGGCTCTGGCCAAACTGATGTTTATTGTGACAGATCTGAAATATCATTACTATATGATTGGGGTCTTTGCTGTATTGGATGGTCTCCCAATAATATTAATAGGTATTTTAAAAGTTAATTTTGGTTAGTTGAATTTCCTTAGTTTTAAATCAATGTATTCAATTCATTTTTAATTATAAATACTTGGGTTTATTTTCAAGTACTGTTTGTAAAAAATGGAAATTAAATAAAATATCATCCAATAATATTGTTATTACATGGAAGATAAGTTTGGGTTGTTACATCAGTGACCCTGTTTATTTTATAAGATAAATTTTTAAATTGATTTTATATTTATAAGAGAAAGTACATTAAATGTATTATTTATGTTTCCCTTAATTAGTTTGGTTTTTTTTGAAATTGATATTCAAATTTTATATTAAAGATCATGAAGACTGATTTTGATTTAATTTAAATGTTTAATGCTGATTTATGAGTGTGTATAAAATTTCTAAGAGAAATAAAAGTTTTTTTCATGATGATATAAATATTATAAATGGGTTTTTATTAGTGAATTAAAATTTTTGAGAGATTAAATAAAATTTTGGTTAGAGTATGAATTATTTTAGCATGACTCTATATGTTTATAATGGTCTTTCAACTATAAAATTAGTAAATTTCATCAAAATGAGTGAATTATAAGTAAAATTAATTTTTTATATTATTTAACTTATTTTACATGATGTATTTATTACAATGATAAAAATCTAATTTTAGTTGTATATATAATGGAAGTTATATTTTGGGAAATATCATATTATAAAAAATGTCTTGTATTATGGTATGGTCTCGGTGTTTGAAGGGTTTAGAGTATGTCAAGTGAGTAATTAATTTGAGGGTGTTTTTATCCTAAAGATGGAGGTTAATTGGTGAGTTGTATTAGTTATTTTTTGAGTGGTATGTGATGAACTATAGATTACATATTGACCTATCCTATGATATGTGAGTTTCTGGTTTATCAATTGTGTCAGTATTGTTGATAGTCATCTGCCTTAGTAATTATTTAAGAAGTTTCCTTGGTCTAATTTTGTTTCGATTCATGACGATGAGAATCATTTGAGAGGTCTCTAATTTAAAGAACCAAATTATTAAATGTACTCTACATTACGAGTTTATAGGTGTTTGGAATGGGGTTAAAAGAGTAATAAAAGATTATAGATTCATTTCAGATGAAATGTTTTAAGTAAAACCATATAATAAAAGGTACCACTGTACCATGGTATTATTTCATATTATAGATAGAGTAAAATAGTTTCATTTAGTCACTAAATCCAAGTGCGTTTTCTATTATTCATGGGGTTAAAATGTGGTGATTTATATTTATTTGTGAATCTGGGGTTGTGGTACTTTTCCGTTTCTTTTTTTATGTGTTTCACTATACTAATTTATATTTTATCATTATGTTATCGGGATGTTTTTGAAATTAATTGGAGGAGTATATGCAGATTTATTGAGGGATATAGATTGCATCATGAGTATTGGGGGATTGACCTTTTTGGAATCAAACATTGAAATATAATATGATGTGCCTTGATATAATTAATTTAAATTTCCATTGACCAAAATTTATGAGGTACTTATGATGGGTGATAGATCCATGGTTTTCACAGATGTGGTAAACCCAACCCAATTTTTGCATAGTTCCAGGAATAATTTAATTATTACCATGTTTTTATTTTTTATTACAAATTTTGGTGTTTTATCTAATTATATCTAGTTTATTTAACTTCCCTTAATTTATTGTCTATTTTTGGTCTTTCTTTGATGTTCTAGAACACTCTCTATTATAACATGAAGACGTCTACTGGGGGTTAAATAATAAGGACATAAAAATAGGTGGTTACTGGTGGTTAAATAATGACATAAAAACAGGTGGCAGCAAGTCAAAGGAAGCAGAAGATTGGGAGGCTTACTGCATCACAATAGTGTGCTATGCCCACTACCATCAGGACTGTGATGAATCCAGCTGCATTGTAACAGGCCCATCGTTCACCAGATTCACCTTCATTTTTTCTCCAAATACTCCATCTTTTACAGAATCAGGTTTGTATGATAGCTTGAATCTCTCCACTAAAGACTCGTAGAACGGTTTTGCTAGTTGGGGTGGCATTGCATTATGAAAATCTGGCTTGTTGCCCTTCAATATTCCGCACAATGTAAACTGACTGACAAGTAGAACTTCATAGTCCTTCTGCATGACGTTATGATCCCATCCTTTGCCCGACGCCTCGTTCGGGAACAATCTCATGTTCAAGACCTTACGGCATATGTATCCGGCATCAGAGTCAGTTACTTATTTTCTTTTTATTCACAAAATAATATTGTTCTGTTGTAGTTTTTTTGTTGCGTTGGAGGTGTATAGATGATATTTTATTGATGTTTTTTTTGGTATAGTATCCATGGGTTCTGGTTAGTGGTGGATTTCAATTTCTCTTATTATTTTCATTAAAATTGTTCCAAATTCTTTTTGAGGTTAGTGATACAAACATTATCATTTAAACTAAAATGTTAAGTTGTATTTACCTTGATTTGGTTGTAGTTGGGTATTTTTTCCAATTAATATAATGAATTATACCAAATAATTAAAAATGGAGGAAGTTGATTATTGGATATGTTATTACCCTAGTTTTTGAAATGATACTGTTGATTTATATTAGTGTAGAGTTAGTTGCTGTTATTTATTATTGTTATTGGTATGTTTAATTATATTTAATTTGTTAAATTAATTGAAGATATTATTGAGAATAAGAAAGCAAAATGCATAATTTTTTTTTGTTGAGAAGGAACTATTAATAAGATAATTATTAATGAGGAAGGACTTTGTCTGTTTGAATTTTTTTGGATGATATTGTGTTGTTATTAAATATTACATGAAATTTTTGTTTTAGAGAAATTGGTACCATTTTATTTATTTATTTTATTTGTTGGAAAAAGATGTTATGGATCTGGGGTTATTGTTTTAGTTGTTTACTGAGGTTTATGTGGTTTTGTGGGAATTTTATGTTACTTTTTTTTTGTGTGGGGGTAGTGGTAGCCTTGGTATGGTTTTCATCATTTGGGGTAAAAAGAGGTGATGTCTATGGGTTTTTTATTGGGTTGTTGTTGTGAAGTTTTAGTAGTTTTTTGGTAGTTTCCATGAGATATGTAATGATGCTAAAATTAATGAAAGGAATTGCATAAATTTAATTGGAATGATTTTTTATGAATAAATGATTTGATGAAAATAATTAATGAAGTGTTAAATAAATCTTATATATGAACTGAATTATATTATGTTGTAATGGTTAAAGAAAATAGTAAGTTTCAAGAAATTAATGTTTCTATTGAAGTAGTATGACAAGCAAAGGTTAAAAAATGATAAAATATGAAAATAGATGGAAAATTATTATTTTTTAGGATGTTCTAGGAACTTTTGGTAGTGGGATTGACTTAAAGCTTGGTCATAGGTGGAGAATGTATATTGATGATGTTTTGTGGTGATGATGTGAGGATGGGTATTTCATTTATAGGTAATGAGGTTGGTACTTGACCTTAGGTTTAGATTTTTTGATTATATTACATTTATTATACTTTATCTTGTTTCTTACACACAACCACCTTATTCAGGTGCTGTAATTCACATCCATACTAAATTTTTAGTTTCAGGTGTACCACCCATATACAGGATGTGTGTCACGAACTTGATCGAGGTTCCATCTAACCTGACGCCCGACCTAGCCCATGGAAAGGCCCAAAGGGAGTCTCTAATAACCACACATTGTAAACTTGTTCCTATGAATAAAACACAACATTTGGGAATGATTTCACCAACGAAAATAACCATAAACCTCTCACAAGAATAAAGAATCACATGACAAAAAAATAACCATAACCAATTGATCACATCTATCACCAGTTAAAAATTTTAAACATCAAATAGAAAACCAAAATACCAAAATATAGAGGGGAACCAAATTCACAACCCAACCTTAATGAAACAAGAGGGACACCAATTTCATTCAACCTCCACGAACACCTACAAGAAACAATCCACTAAATACTATATCCACCCTCAATACTTGTGAACATCTTACCTTTACCTGGTTTAATTATAACATGATCAACATACACTCTAGGGTGTGAGCCAAAACCAATTAGGATATCACCCATGAAAATTATTACATGACAAAAACATTATACGTTAAATCAACATGCATATTTTAAGAAATATAATGATTTTTTTATTTTTTTAAGGAAAACATTATCAAGTGAAGCATTCTTTGAAATTAAAATGTATGTAAGCTCCACCATTTTCTAACAGTAATAAACAAATCCCAAGATCGGAATAGGTAATCCCTAAATATAGAAACACTATTGGGACCCTAGGAACATCGTATCTTAGTGTAACATGGTATAGAAACCATAACCCCCAATGTCCTCATGTATGAGAAACTATAGAGGAATCTATCCAAATTTTCAGTTGTATCCAATCACCCCAATAGTTTAGTTAGAGTTGAAGAATCAATCTTTCTAGATAGAGTCTATTATCATCCCTACTTATATGAATACCATACTAGTCCTAGTCTACCCTCATATTCAACTAGGATTCCCTTTGAAATCAAATCCATTTAACATATCCCAACGATCACCAATTTTACATATTCACACAAACACAACATGGACCCATATGAAAAACCACCATTTTCATAAGAAAATCCTTTTTCTAATACATAAAAACACAAAATCCATTTGAAAACATACCTCAAAACATTTACCGAATTCATAAAACCCATTTAGAAGCACAATAAAGAGGTCCCTCATGAAACCCAATCAATATATCTAGTAAAATAATCTTTCAACCCATACAAACCTTGAAACCAATTGAAAAAATATTTCAAACCACTCAATTTATCCATTGAATGTATTTATAAAGCACGTCTAGAATACTAAAATCATCAAATAATTTAATTAATTAAATTACCTACCTTATTCTTGAAAAATTTTAGAGTCTAGTGGAAAACCACAACTTCACCACAAGGGGACCCTTTAAAGGAAATATCATAACACAAATATCACGATTTAACCCAAAAATCCAAGATTGAACCTTTATTAGGTCAAAAAATGCACCAGAGAATGATTAACCTAAAGAGTGAGAGAGGAAGGACTAATAAGAAGGAAGAAATGAGAGGTGAAGAAACTTAATTGATAAATCTTTGAAGATTTAATGCTAAATACACCCAAATTTGAGGTTAATGGGAGCCAAGAGGGAGAGTAGGAGGCAACTTGGGTAGTAAATACCTAATTGGTCGAATTAGGGATGGATTGGGGTTTAAATAGAACAAGGATAGAATAATAATTATATATTTTTAATGATCTATACATTCCCCATGGTTTGGAAGAATGGATTGACAAACAATTCAATTGCTTCGAGTCACCTCTTTCCTAAAGAAATTTAGGCCACATAGTTTTCTAGGGGAAGGCTCACCCCTATGTTATTGACCATAATCCCCATAAAGAACCTCTATTATGGGAAAACTATTGGCCGTATGGACATGTGGCAGGCCAAGTGGCATGGAAAGTGACACTATCAAGGGAATATAGTCTCTCTTGGGTTGGTGTATGATTTCTACTAACTGTGCACTAACTGTGATCCACCTTCTTTTGGGTCCAAAAACTCCATTTTTTGAAAAAAAAACAACTAGGAATGATATGAAAACAAGAGTAAACAAAAAATAAACAATAAAATAAATTTAAATAAAATCATATATTTTAATATTCTCCCAATCATGAAAAATTTTTTTCCTTAGAAATCCATTCCAAACCCTTGACATGGGACAAAAATGTGTATTGTGCCTCAACTGAAGATTTTCATTCACTGGTCTCATGTTCATCATTATAGTTCTACCAACAAACATTTACCAATGATATGTAACTATCATGGAGAACTTTTCCCTAGGAACCAAAAACCCACACTAGTTCCTCAAACATTGAAACATCAGGTTCCAACTCCCACTCTTCCTTGTTCAGCTCATGAGACATATCCAGATTATAATTCCTCATTTGCAAGATAAGGAACATGTCATGAATTGAAGTCAACTAGGATGAAAAATATTATAGTTATTCCACCTTAAAAACTCTGTCACCATCCTCAAAAGTACATACATATCCCACCATTATGATCCCTAGATTTCTAAGATGACAGTGACCCAAATGAGGAGCCACCTTCAAAAACACTAGATCCCAAGAAAACACCATGTCTCAGTGTTACTGATAAGAATAAGAGTTTTTATGGATCTATGATATCAAAATCTACTTCTTCATCAAATGAGCCTTCTTAGACATCTACTACATGAGGTTTGATCCAAACAATGGGGTCTCACCAACCTATGCCCAACACAAAGGGGTCCAAAACGACAAACCATAAAGTGACTCCAAGGGATCCAATCCTATTGATGATTGGTAACTTTTATTATTTTAAAACTCTTCCAACAAAAAATAGCTATCCTAACAACCTATAAAATCCAACACACATTCCTGGATCATGTCTTACAAGATCTTATTTTACAATTCAGTTTGACCATCCATTTGAGGATGATATGCCGTGATCAACTTAATATGGGATCCCATTACCCTATGAAGTCCTTCCCAAAATATCGATAGAAATGGAGGTCCCAACCTGGAATTATAGCTGGTGACACACTATAAATCCGTATTACCTCCTAGGCATAAAATTTAACTAAATTATCTAGTTTGGATGAATTCTTTATTGGAATTAAATGTGATGATTTAGTAAGATGATCAATCAAAACCCATATGGAATTACTTCCCTAGGATGTATTAGGTAATCCAATAAGTAAATACATAGTGACATCATCCCATATACATTTATGAATAGGTAATGGTTGAAGAAAACCATCAGGCCATTGGTTCTCATGTTTTACCTACAGACAAGTACAACATCGAGATAAAAAAATCAACTATATCCCATATCATACTCAAACACCAGCACTGACAATGACCATCATAAAACATATTATTTTTTCAGATATTAATATCCCACTAAGACTAGTGGCTATTTTTTCATCACCACCTTTTTAGTGAAAATATCACTACCACATGGCCCTTGATTCAAAGAACTACATATGAAGATAAAGACCTATCACTGGTCACCTCCCCACCATTCAAAAACTGCATAGAATACAAGAACAGATTGTTTCTAGGATTCTCCTACTGAATCAAATCTATGAGGGAGGGTGTTAACTCAAAACTATCCATGAATTTCCCTCTACATTCCTCCTCAGACTCTTGATGCATCTAAAGAAGATACCCATCAAAGTCTACTCATCACCAAACTCTTTCAAAGCCATCACCAACACATTCCTACTCAACGCATCTACAACCACATTACCTTTTATGGGAGTGTACATGATGTCAAAATTAAACAACTAAAGGTATTCAACCCAACAAAATTTCATTAGATTCAAATCAATCTAGAAGAAAATTTAGGCTAAGCACTTATGATCTAATTAGACTACAAACTTCTTCCCGAAGAGATAATGGTGCCACGCCTTCAGGGCAAGCATCACTACCGCAAACTCTATGTCATGGGATGGGTAATTATTTTCATATGTTAGGAGTTGGGGAGAAACATACTCAACCACATTATCATATTACAATAGGATGCACTAAATACCCATACTTGATGCATCAGAGTAGACTATGTACCCCTTTATAGATTCTGAAAAGAGAAAAACATGGGCTGCAGTCAACCACCACTTAAGATCCTCAAAGTAATCATGAAATTTCGAGATCAACTCAAATTTCACCCGTTTTATGTTATTCACTATCATGGGCGAAGAATTATAAGAGAAATATCTAATGAACTACCTGTAGTACAAATCTATACCCAAAATATCTTGATGTAAAAAATGTTCCTTGGCATCACCCAGGACATTACTGCACTGATCTTCTCGGGTTCCACCGAAATCCCATGTTCTAAGATCACATAACCAAAAAACATTACATATATAATCTATAATAGTTCCCAAAATTATACCCATGTGTAGAACATAATATTTTTTAGTTCCTAATTAGACTAGGATTTTATCAACAAATACCAAGAAAAAAGTGTCCTGATACCGATGGAACACCCTATTTAAAAATTCCATAATGACTGATGGAGAATTTTTCAACCTGAATGGAATGAACAAACACACAAAATGGTCAAAAATTATTTGGAATTATTTCATAGGAACATCTTCCTCTTAAACGTTGACTCGGTGATACCTAGAAAATAAGTTGATCTTGGAGTACCAACTTACCCATTGAGTTGACCAAAAAGGGAATCAATGTGGTGTAAGGTATATCTATTCTTTATCATGATCATAACCATCTTATGATAATTGATACATAACCAAAGAGATCAATCAACCTTTTTAGAAAACATAACAAGGGTGTTCAAAGATAGAGGCTAAGGTGAATGAATCCTTTGGGTTTCAAATCATCCAACATTATCATTAATTCCCTCAACTCAATGGGGGATATACGATATCTACTAAGAGATGTCAATTTTATTCTTAGCACCAAATCAACAGAAAAATACACATCCTACACTAGAGGAAACCCTAAAAATCCATTTTGGAATACCTCTTGGAACTCATCCACCAAAAGAGGTAAACCACTCTTTGAACTAACACCATCATCCTCAAACAAGAGTGATGAGATATGAAAAACTACACTACCCAATTTCAAAGGAGGAGGAATAGAATGTCCTGAAAGAGGATCCCATTCATCTTGAAAGAATAGTGTTCTTCCTTCAGGTTCCATAAAAATCCTTAATCATTGATAACGAATCAATGTGCACTCAATAATGCACCATCCAATCCATACTTCGGATCACATCAAGGAGGTCCATCTCTAAAACTAGAAAATCCCATTCCAGCTCAACCCCCGACATAGTTAGTACATAAGAATGGAATTTGAGACCATTCTCTTTCATTTTACCAATAGTTATCCACAAATATATCTCAAATAGAATAAAATAAATTGGAAACTTCAAAAAATACACAAGATAGGCATTGATTACAGAAATAGAGGAACCCATACCAAATAGAATTGAAATGATGGACAACAGAATAAGAATCATACTTCATTCTATTGATGGTCCTATATCTGATTATTCTGTTTTGTGATTTAGAGTATGAATCTAAATCATCTCTACCTGAGCCTAAAAATGACCACTAACGAATGGATTTTCATTACTTTGACTTTTCTCAGAAGAAGATCTAGTGCAACCTCCATGACCACCAAACCGAGAGATTCCTGTCATGGATGGTTTTGAATAGACTGAAATTACCCTAAAGGCTAAAGAAGCTAAACCAATATTATGTGGATGTGTAGATATTCAAAGACACTACAATTTCCCTAAAATGACACACTGATGGAAGTGTTTAGGTGGAGCTAAAAAAGTTGATCAAATATTCCCATCTTACCATACTAATAGAATAGGTCTGAACTGGAATCTGAAGCCGCATAAGAAATTGGTCTAGAAGGATGGAAGAAGCTACCAATTACCCAGATTTCTCACCCATCATGATTCCTCTTCTTCTCATCCAAATTATTACAACTCTAGACCACTATTGAAACTACCCAAGAAAACTCATACATCCTAGATAAATCTGTATCCACTATCAAGGAACGATCAACCACCTCAGTATATTTATTCGTCTTGAACAAGAAAACATAGGATAATATATCTAGTTGAAACCCATTTTCAAATCATTAATCCATCACCTATTCATTTTAAATGACTTCAGGTGAAAATCAAAAAAACTAAGAAAAATCATTGGCATATTCCAACATGGAATGATCCCCCTATTGGAAATAAAAAACACAAGGATTTCAGAAAATTATAGGGTATTTGGGAAATAATTGTAACTGAATATGATGTTAAAGTCCCTTAACCCCATCATCTCATGCTTCTCATCCTGAAATACTAAGTCCCACCACCTTCGACTAGGAAATTCTAAGAAGAAAAAATCCCACTTCACATTAACTACCTCAGGAGTGTTATGAAACTCCAACATCCTATTTATTTACTCAATACACTCATTTAACTCATAGGGATCACTAATACCATAGAAGTCAGGAGGCTTTTTCATGAAAAATTCCTAATCTATATCCTTTCCATGACCTAGTCAGGCTTCCCTGAATTCAATAGGACCAGGGCCTGCTCCCTGAACCAATTCTTGGACAGCCCAAACCACTTCTTCTACTAGAATCAGATCAATTAGTGAGGCATAGCTCTCTATATAATCTTCTTGTGGTTATAGAATAAGTATTTAGAAAGGAATAATCCTACATTAGTTAACAAACACAAGAAAAACTATAACCACAACATTATGAATTTTTTGGAAACTTAAACTTTTAAACATCTTTATATATCTATACAAATGAAAAAACAAGAACAATCACACGTCTATAAAAATCACCCTCACCTAGTGTACATGAACAGTTTGGAGCCTGTACATCTCAAATGTAGGAGAAGTCCAAAAAATCCCCAAGATCCAATGGCGAACCAAGGCCTATCATGAGGTGTGTTTTCAAGAAACCCCAATCACAACCAGATCATAAAACCCTAAGAATCCTATTTTTGGTCTATATAGACTCTCTCAAATAACATAAACCAAAGAAAAGGGGAAAAATATATTGGATACCATTTTTTCACAAACCATACCTCGATTCCATCCAACCTAACTCCCGAACCGACCCATGGGAAGTCTTGATGGGATTTTCCAATCCCCACAGGTTGGTAACTAGTGATTGGGAATTAAACCTTACCTTTGGGAATGATTTAAACCATAAGAATAACCTCAAATTTCTTCAATGAATAATGCATCAAATGATCAGAAATACCTATAACCAAAAGAACACATCTATCACAATTTAAACATTTGAAAAATATATATATAAAACCAAAATACCAATATTAGGTGGGGACAAAATACACAACCCATCCTCTCTTTCACAAGAGGGCCATTACCCTCATTCCACCTCCACTAACACTAATAAGAAATGAACCACTAGAAACTAGGTTTACCATCACCACCATGTAAAATATTTCCTTTACCCATGTCAAACATAGTAATATTTACATACACATGAGGGAGATTTTAGGGTGTGAGCCAAAACCCAAGAGGATATCTCCTAAAGAAAATGATCCATGATAAAAAATTATATGTAAAATCAACCTGAATGTTTAATGAAATAGATTGGAAACATTTGTAATAAAAATTTTAAGGAAAACATTTTCCAGGGAAGAATTCATTGATTTAAAATGAAATCAAGGCCCACTTTATCATGAGAGTAAGAACAAAATCACAAGATTATCATGAGTTATCCCTAAAGGAACTAGCACAAGTGTGACCTTAGGAACCCAGTATCTCAGTAAAACATGATACCAAAACTACAATCCTCAGCATCATCGTTGAAAATCCACTAGAGATGTATCCATCCCATGATCTAGTGGTCTCCAATAATCATCATATTTTATTTAGAGTTGTAGCATAAATCATTCCGGAAGGAACCGGGACTCGGCCCCACTGATCCAACTAGTGTACTAGTCACATTCTGCCCACCTAGTCAAGTAAGATTACCTTTGAGCTCAATCCCATTTCACATATCACGTAGATCATCTATTTTACACAAACCCAATCAAAAATAAGGAAAAACATGAAACCCCCCATTTCTAAAAGAAAAAAAATCCTTAAAATACATACACACACCCAAATACTTTTAAAAAAATTACTCACACCATTTACAAAATTCATAAAACCCATTTAGAGTCACAATAAAAAGGGACCAAATGAACCATAATCAATTTTTCCATGATCTGAATTTTTAACCGGACTAAAAATGAGATGGTTTTTGATGTTTTTTCTTTTAATAAAAATTATTTTTTAAAACTGGTCTTTGAACATAATTCTACGAGTTGGAACCTTTCAACGTAATGTTTTTGGACTTGGGTGATGGTCCGATAAGTTTCTCGGGTGGCTCGAGGAGTTTTAAAAGCTCTGAACCTAGAAACTAAAGATTCCAATGGGTCTAAAGTGAGAAGAAAGATTATCTTAAACTGTACGGTCCATTATTGGAATACATGTAGGGATTACAGGTGGATAGTGGAATATTCATGAGATGCACATTTTCTTCCAAACATTATAACCCACTTGTGCTGGGTGCCCCAAGTGGTACAGAAGGGGGAACATAGTTTGTTAAACTATGTGGCCCAAACCGTGTACTAAGAGTGGTTTTTAAATTTGAAATATTTTAGTTAATTTAAAATAAAATTAAACAATAAACTCTCCCCCACCCCTCTATCTCATGACCCACACAATGAAACAAGCCAAGGGGGTTTCTCATTTCGATGGGTGACCTCCCCTCCTACGACCTCTTCTCCTCCCTTCAATCCACCTGAATTTCTTCTCATTTCACTTTGATTATCAGAGCTATGGATCTTTCATCTTTCTCATCTATATTTTTTGCCGTGATTTGGTCTCCATATCAACCTACAAATTTTTAAGAACCTAGGGTTAGGTTTTGACCTTTACTTTTGGTGTTTTCCCGATTCTAGGTTATGTGAAGGCTTCCTCGAGTTTTATTTATGTGTGTTCTGATAATCACTGCACAAGGCATAGTGGTGCATCTTCATTCATTTTTCCACCACCATACAAGGTGAGTATTTACTTTTTCCACTTTCATTCACACCCTTTAAATTAGGGTCTTCATTTGTTTTACACTTTTTTGTAATTGTGATGTAGTGCATTGAACTATTCTTTGTTGAATCAGGTCACCGTGTCTAAGGTGACTGGATTTTATGTGTATTGGTAGGTATATAATATATATATATATATATATATATTTAGGTTCCTCTTTTATCTGTATATTGATCCATGGAAGTGAATATACATATATTGGGTGAGGTGTTCCTATGCATATATATGAAAATGGAAATGTAGATTAGTGGGAACTAGTATATACATATAAGAATATATGTAAGGATATTCCTTCATGTGTTTGTACACATGAGGATGTGTTCATAGGGGATATGTGTCCTTACATGTATCTGATGTTTCATATTCTTAGTGGGGGAGAAACAGATTCTAGTTAGAAAGCACCATGACCAGAATGTTCCGTTTGGTTCTATTTTGAGGTAGGCTCCCCTTCCATGTCTCTTTAATTTTATAAATTCATTAATTAAATTTCTTATCACATAGTTCATATAATTAATTAATGAAGTATAGTTTATTGGTGTAAATTAATCCTTTAGAAAAGTAGATGAATAATTAATGGAGATGACAATTTTTTATTTGAAAAAATTCATGTTTATATAATAAAACCCCACCATTAGAGGTACGCTTCCTTCAACCAAGAAAAATTATAAAGTATAATTTTGTGTTTTCTTGGTTTATTACATTGTGGTGGCTTATGATTTGATTCCATGATTGATAAATGGAATTCTTAGACCTTGGACTAATTAATAAACTAGGTGGCATGCCTTTTTATATGTGTTGTCCCTTGTCATTTTTTATTTTAATGATCCCAAGACATCCCATGGGTGCTTGGTCTTGATAGACTTGGAATTACCCAAGTGGGTAATCGAGTTACATAACCCTTTCCATAAACATAAACCTTGGAATTATAAATGGAATTGTCATGTCTTAGTCGATTCTTGAATCAGTGAATGAGAATGACTTATGTAGAATGGTTTAAATGAGATACTGACATCCTTAGGTTGGTATAACCTTCACACTTGGACCCTTAAACACAATTTCCCTGGTTAGGAATATATTATGAGATATGCTTGAATAGGAAACCTATACCAAATGACATTCCTTTGTTAAATGTATATGTCATAATGAATTTCTTGCATTATGTTAAATGGGTAAAATGAAATGGTTTCATAGGATTGGTTTTTTGTATAGATATAGTAATTCATGAGAATTATTTGGATCATGGAATGATTTTAATGTTTTCAAGATCATGCTAATGTTTTAAATTGAAATGCGTAAGTTATTTTCTACTTAAGTTTAAATATCAATGTGATTGATTATAAGTGAATGAGATGGGTTAATGGGATTCATGAGAGGTTAATGTATAATGCATCATATGATTTAAGTGACAATGACTTATATATCTAGGGAAGCCAGGGAACATGAGATCTAATAGGGAGAAATACTATGTGAGTTTACATGTTTATCATCTAGAGAGCCTGAGATCTTGTGGAGTTGATCCAGGGGTTGGACTGTGAGTGTTACCCTTGGTGATGGGTGACTATTCTATATGTCTCGATCGATCTAAATTGTAATTTTCAAAGGACCGTGAGAGGATTTTGTAGGAAGACCATGTGATCTTCCATTTTGAATCCTATGAGACCGCGAAATCTCTTGGAGTCTGGACTAGTGGTTAAACCATGAGAGACTCCACTGATAATGGATGTTTGAGAAGTACTTTTTTGTGTAACCAGAAATAGCATCCCAAATATATGACTATTTGGAATGGTATGCACATGGTCCTTATAGAAGGAGGATACATATATCTATACTATATATATAGTTGTTGATTAGACTTTTATCCCGACAATGAGTCAAAGATAGTAAAGCCATCTGGTGTCCCTTAGGAACCTGGATGTGTGTTGTTTTTCTACAAACTTATGTTTATAAAATACTCCATACATACACACTATCTGATTTATATTCCCATGTATTGGTCTTGACACTGTTGGTTTTGGCCTAATGAGATTTCATCTTACACCCTGTTCTTGTACTATTGCGACCAAACTAGACCTTATATTTACAGGACATATGTTTATTGCTATGTTGCTTGTACCTAGAGTGATAAAAAAAGGATCGAGCGAGAGCTCGGGATGATCAAGGAGATTTCTCATGGGGCTTTTTTATATTTTCTTATTTTTGTGTCGTATTGAAATGAATGTTGTACTGTAACTACTTAAAAATATGTAACAATAATATGTTTGTAATTCATCAATTGTATATACTAGAATTGGTATCTTTTATTAAATTGAATATATTATTATTCTGCTGCTCTGTTACATGTTTATATACTACATCAACTATTTCTTGTTGTTTATTCTCTGATAACACCACTATCAAAATCTAAAAGAGGTTTTATCCTCACCGATATCACCTCCCGAGACCCTCGCGGCTATTCAGCAGCCTCTAAAAAATGAGGATATGTGCTCGAGGCCATGTGACCCATTTATACAACTACCAGTTCGGTGATATTCTTGGCTAGGATGTTACAAAATGGTATCAGAGGTAATTTTTAATTTATCTTACTATTTTAGTTTTCTAGATAGGAAATTAGGAATGTTTCATCACTTGGTTAATATTCATTCATAGGACCGATCACCCCATTCATGGGAAATGACCAAGTGGCTAGGGCCAGATTTTTGCTCATGATATTTTCTATGACAATTGATAAGATTTCACCTCGAGTGACAAATGTATTTTTGTTTCTTAATGATTTATGGGATTTATGGTATTTTTTCTCATAGCCTGATATAGCAAGGAAGTCACATTTCATTCATCATATTAGGCACAAAAGAAAATCACATGTCATTCATAGTGACATAACATGTAGTTGCATTAGTAGGTTTTCTGTGAAATTAGGTTTTATTCCATGAGTGGTATGCCATGAATTTTTTTTAGTAGCATGTTGTTAAATGAAATGTTATGTGTCCTAGTAACAATATTAGTTTGTACCTAATTAGGTAATTATTAATCTTTCTTTCCTGTCAGTATTACATTCCTGGTTGATTATATGTCATGCTTTTGTGTTTATTTCTTGTGATATCATTCTTATACTATTTTGATATATTTAAACTAGTTTTAATTATTTTTTGGGAAAATATTCTATTGTAAGGTGTGTTAGAACCTTATAACTAGGAAAATGTAACATGTGTATTTGAACCATTGTAAAAGGCTACTAAATTAAGATGCTAAACTAAATTGATTTTCATAAAAGGAATAAACATAGAAAATTGTAAAGTGTATGTGTGCTTTAAATTTTGGTAGGTGGCCTCCAATATCACCAGACCACTATTTTTGAGAATATTAAATTATGAAATGTTTTGTGTTTTGATAAATGGGGATCTAAATTTCAATCAATGATGTTTATGGGTGATTTATTAATTGTAAAATGAAAACCTATGATAAATGTAATGAACATATTATATTTGAATGCTTATAAATGAAAATCTCTATCTAATTCTGATCTGATATTTTTTTGATTAAAAGGAACCCTGTAGGTTAAATTAACTATTAAGAGGAATTTATTATGATAAATTTATTGTTTATGATAGGATTTAAATGAATTTTTAAATGTTTAGAAGGATGTTTTTCAAAACTGTCATGTTTTTCCCTCATGGAGTTGGCTTAATCAAGTATTTGTGTTATTTTTTGAAACAAATCGTACTTAATGCCGAAAATTAAATATTTTAGTGTTTAAATATTATATTTGAATAAATATAATGGTCTTGTAAATGGAACCATAAGTGGTGACCTTGGTAAAACCATCATGTATGGGTATTTTTGAGTTTCTATTTATGATGACTTAGATCAGAAATAATATTACTTTTCATAGGTTGTTTTATTTTTAGCAATTCCATAAAATGTTTGTCTATTGAGCCTATGACTTTTGTTTTGAGTGACCAAATAATTGGGTCGACTCTTGTTCTTCATAAGTGGATAGCCCATGGTAGGTAGCACCTTTATTGTTTTAGTTCCCCACTAGTGCCATGATTTTCTAGACGTTTGGTGCCCTTTAGGTGATTTTGTATATTTTCATTCTTTTGACTTTATAATAACACCCTCATTTAGATTGGTGGCCATGGTTTACTAGACCCTTGATACGGGATTTAGAAATGGGTAATTCCTAGTTTCTATTGGTTAGACATGTCTCGGGCATGGTCAAATATTTTGATGATCGTATGACTATATGTTTTCATTGGTATTGGATGACTTGGAATGTTTTGGTCCATAAGAATGGTCATATGAGGCAATACGACTCTGAAATAGATCTCTTGTTCTATTTTTAATGGTCTTAGGTTATCTTCAAGTAGGGTGACATGAGAATTTGAGAATCAGTTAGTCACAATGCTCGGGATGAAATTACAAGAGTCTAGGGTTGTTTGACACATTAGTAGGTTTGGTTTTGACCCTTTTCCTGAGGATATTATGTAATGAGTTTGAATTTGAGGAGTATCACATGCATGTTTTTTGTGGATATGATTTGGTTTGCTTGGGAGAATGTAACCTTGTTTTCTTTTGACGACATTGAAACTCCTATATTCGAGATCATCGTATCTGTTCTAGTATAGGTGTCCTTCTATGTTAGATCATAACAAATAAATTCTATTTGAAAATGGCTGGTTTTCTTAAAATCCCATGGGGATGGTGGGTTTTAAACCATGTCAATGCTCACTTTGAAGCATGATCTTATTTTTCTTACTACATATGAAACCATTAAAAAACACAATTGTTCGTGATTAGAACTTGGTAGAAACTTTTGAGTGATCACATGATACCATAGGTGGAGAAGGCATCATGTTTCATAAAATGGTTGTTCGTCAACAGGTGAAGCCGAGTCCCTTCCTCAAAGTTGAACAGTTGTGTTTCGAATATTTTTTTCACTCATGTATTCATTTGTGATTAAATGGAATCCATTTCAATTCATTTAGTCTATTATTCTATGCATCAATCTTGTCCTCTATCTTATCATCATCCTCGATGCACTAAGAGAGTGTTAGTCTTACACTACGCTGAATGATTTTAAGACATTGGGCTTGTTGGGTGGTTCTACTTCAGTCTTGCATGCATGATATGTGGTTTCCTTGGTGGTTTTATATTGGAAGGGTCATTAGAAGTTAGGTATATTCTTCGATTAATGTGGTTGTGCTAAACACAAGGTTCATTAGAGGAAAGCATTTTGGCTCTGCATAGAATACAACAACAATCTAAGGTGGGTGTTCTTGTAAATAGTCAGTCAAGGATGGCTCAAAACATGGTTCTTATTTTTTAATTAATACTATTGGTGGACAATTTTAAGGAACATCATCAGGTAGAGGAAATTATGGTTGGTTTTTTATAGGGATTTTCAAAAAAATTCGGCTTTACGTGGGCATTGAGATCAGTGTGAATTAAACTTTTGATCATTTTAAAATCACACTAGTAGTATAGTCAAAATGCTTAAGGGAGTGCCTCAAAAGGAAATTCCAATGGAGGGAAGTTGCATGGATATGTTTTGGCCACTTAACTTTAAGGCCAAAGGTGGGATGTATCTTTGGCTATTTTCTTTATGAGATGATGATGTTATATTTTCTCTGGGTAGATGGGATTGGATTAGAGTCGTCAAAGTTTTATAGTTGGAAGACATGCATTGGGTCACGTTTTAAATGGATCAGGTGTCCTTTTTGTAATGAATTCATGGTGGTGTGTTGGACAGTAAAAAATATAATGTAACCATTTAAATGAATCCTTTCTACCCTTGTAGATCATACACGGGTTTTTTATTCCCTAATATTTTTTGGGGACATGTAGTTCTAAGGTGCGAAGGTTGTAATGGTATGCATTTTGAACCGGACTAAAAATGATAAGGTTTTGAACATTTTTGTTTTACTGAAAATTTCATTTAAATGGGATTAAGTACTCATTTTTGTGAGTTTTAACCATTCATAGTAATGTTTTTGGACTTGGTTTAAGGTCTGAGAAGTTTCATGGGTGGATCAAGCAAATTCGGGGGCGTCATACCTAGAAACATAAGGTTCTAAAGGGTCTGCAATAGGAACCGAGTTTGCATAAAACTGTGTGGTCCATTGTAGGGAGTCATGGTGATGGATAAATGTGTATATAGGCGTATTAATGGGTGGGACATGGTTTCCAAATAGTGAGGCCGACCCGTGTAGGGTTCCCTAGGTATTCTATAAGGTGGCGCACTATTGGTGCACTATTTTCCAAACCATGTGGCCCAAACCGTGTGACCCAAACCATGCACCAAGACCAGTTTTAAAATTTCAAATATTTTAATTAAATAAAATTTAAATTAAACAATAAACTCCCCACCACCACTTTCTCACATGACTCGCATGACACATCACTCAAGGGTGTTTCCCCCTTCGATGTGTGACATCCCATCATATGGCCTCCTCTCCTCCCCTCAATATGCCTCGATTTATCTTTGTTTCTATTTGATTATCTGTGGCACAGTTCTATCTCCCTTCACCTCTATATTTCTAGATGCAACATGGTTTCCCCACCGACCTATAAAATTTTTCCGAACCTAGGGTTAGGATTTACCCAGGATTTTTGGTGTTCTTATGATTATAGGTTATGAAAATGCTTCCTCGGTCTCATTAATGGGTGTTCCAAAAACCACAACCCAAGGAATATCGGTTCATCTTGATTTAGTTTTACACCACCATTTTAGGTGAGGGTTTAATTTTTTACTATTGGGTTCAAACAATCTAAATTAGGGTCTTTATTTTTTTAAGTCTTGTTTTAATTGTGGTGTAGTGCGTTGAACTCTAGTTTGTGTTTTGGGGTCGTCGGGTCTAAGGTGACTAAACTGTTTGTGAATTGGTAAGTATATATATATATATATATATGTGTAGTTCCCCCAATTATGTGTATATTTATCTATTTAAATGAATATAAATGTATGGGTCCAGGTCTGTCAATGTATATATATGAAAAATCCTACTTAGGTGAGTGGCGACTAGTATATGGATATAATTATATATGAAAGGATCCCCTTGCATGTGTTCAAGGCCATGAATATGTGTGCATAGGGGATATGTGTCCTTACATGTATGTGAAGTTTTATATGCTTAGTGGGCAAGAAAAAGCATCTAGTTAGAAAGAGCCAACAGAAAAATGTTTGGTTTGGTTCCTCTTTGAGGTTGGGTCCCCGTCCATGTCCTAATTTTAGAAATTCATTAATTAAATAGCTTATCACCTAGTTTATAGATTAAATTAATATAGTATGGTTTCTTGGTTTAAATGTTTCCTTTGATAAATTTGATGAATGATTAAATGAGATGATAATTTTTTAGTTTAAAAAAGTATTGTTTTTAAGATATAATCCCTACATCGGATGTGCGCTGCCTTCATTATAAAAAAATGTAGAAAGTAGAATTTTTTTGTTTTCTTGGTTTATTTCCTTGAGGTTACTTATGCTATGAATCCATGTTTGATAAATGGAATTACTTGAATTTATTCTATTTAATAAACTAGGTGACTTGGCTTTTTATATTAGGTGGACCTTCTCATTATGTACTTCATCAAACCCTAGACATCCCATGGGTGTTTGGTCCACTTAGACATGAAATTAGGCAAAAGGGAAATTTAGTTTCCAAAACCGTTTCCTTGAACATGGGCCACAGAATTATAAATGGCATGGTCATGTCTTAGTTGATTCTTGAATCGGTGAATGAGAATGACTTGACTAGAATGGTTTAAATGAGATAGTGAAATCCTTTGGTTGGTGTGACCTTCACACATATACCATGAAACCAAAAACCCATGATTAGGAAAGTTTGATGAGATGTCGTTGAATAGGAAACTTACACTAAATTATGTTCCTCGATAAAATGGTTAGGTCAAAATTAATTTCATCAATTATATTAAAGGGGTTAAATGAAATGGTTTCATTGTAATGGTTTTGGGTATGGCTAGGGGCATACATGTGAAGTCTTTGACTCAAGTAATGATTTGAATGTGGCAAATATCATGGTAATGTTTTAAATTGAAATGCATAAGATATTTTTTCCTTAAGTATAAATGTGAATTAGATTATAGATATGTGAATGAGATGCGTTAATGGGATGCCTGAGAGGTTAATGCCTCATACATCATATTATTTATGTTATTTCCCCTTACATAGGCATGTAATCCAAGGAACCGTGAGAGGCCTTGGGGGCAAAGACTATGTGAGTTTCTATGTTGATCATCCAAAGACCGTGAGTGTTCATGGAGTTATTCCCAGTGTTAGACCGTGAGTGCTAAACACGGTGATGGATGCCTGCGCATTACGTCCCAATCCATCCAAATGATAATTTCCAAAGGACCACAAGAGACTTAGTAGGAATACCATGTGAGATTCCATTTTGATTCCCATGAGACCGAAGGAGATCTTGGAGTTTGGACCATGGGTTAGACTGTGAGAGTTTCCCTTGATAATGAAAATCTATGCATTAATTTTGGGCCCAACCAAAAATAGCATCCCTGGTATATGACCATCTAGAATCAGTAGACACTTGGTTCATATATGAGGATTCTATAAATATCTATAATATATATATATAGTTCTCAATCAGAATCATCTCCTATCAATGATCTGATCTTGGTATAACCATCAGGTGTCCTTTAGAAACTAGGTTGGCTATTGTATATTTGTGTTGATATATTTATAAAATTATCTATACCTTCACACTGTCTAATTTATATTCCACTAGATTAGGCTGGGCACCAACGGTACCAGCCATATAAGATTTTATGCCACACCCTTCATTGTTACCCTTGGTTCCCCATTAGACCTTATATTTATAGGACCTATGGTCATTAGTGTGTTTCTTGTACCTAGAGTTAGGAGCAGAGGATTAAGCTGAAGCTTTGGATGCTCAAGGAGATTTCCCAGGGGGCCTTGCTGTATTTTCTTATTTTTTTTGTTTTATTGAAATTCATGTTGTACTAAAAATTATTCAAATTATATAACAGTATCATTTCATTCAATCATATATTTTATAAACTTACAATGAAATTTTTTATTAAATTGAATATATTATTTTGTTTCTAATGTGTTACCTGTTTATATACTGCCTCCACTATTTATTATTGTTTATTCTTTGATAATATCACACAACTATGAAGATTGGGTATAGTCTCCCCACTATGACCTCCTGATACCCTCAGTGCTACTTGAAAGTTTCTAGTGTATGGGGAGACTCGAATGAGTCCCTGTGATCCATCGGTCTGGATACTGGTTTGATGGTAAATCGAGTTGGTAGGTTATAAATTTCATTATTAAAATCATCTTTCAACCCATACACTCCCCCAAACCTCTTGAAAACACATTTCTGGCCACTCACACAATCCATATAACACATTCATGAAGCACATAAATCATACTAAAATCATATAATAATGTAAAATCACGAAATCAACTACGTTAAGCATGAAAAAATCAGTAAATTTGGTGGAAAAACACAACCTCCTCACAAGGGGAACCTTTTATGGAAATATCATACCACATGAATCAATATTTAACCCATCAACTCAATATGCATCCCTTACTAGCTCATCCAAAATGATGGTGATTGAAGAACCCAAATAGGGTGGGAGGAAGGATCAAGAAGAAGGAATAAATGAGAACGAAAGATAATTAATTGATGACTCATAGAATATCCAAGGCCAAATAAACCCATAAATTGAAGTTCAAGCGAGCCAAGTGGGAGAGGAGGATGTATTTAGGGATTGAAATCCTGAGTGGGTTGAATAATAGTTGGATTGGTCTTAAAATCAAGGAAGGATAGAATAAGAAATTCCCAATTTTTAATTACCTAGGCATACCACATGGTTAATCTAAACAGTTTTCCAAATAGTGTGGTAATTGTGTGACACCTATTTCTTTAAGTAAAATAGTTCACATGATTTTTTGGGGAAATATGCACACCTGTACGATTGACAGTGTTCCCTAGAGAGAACTTATAGTCTGGTATCCTGTTTATCCACTTAATCCTGCCAAAGTTTGTGTGGCTTGGTCATTGCCACTATCTAGGGAAAACAGTATCTCCCGAGTTGGCTCCTGACTTCTACTAACTGTATGCTGACTTTGTCCCACTTACTATTGGTTCCAGAACTATATTTTTCTCCAGGAACTCCTAAGAAATATAATGAAAAAAGAAGACCAAAATAAACAAAAAAATACCTCCAAATCAAATCATACATTTGACAATGTGGGTGATACATATGTATGACCACTCCCCTTTCCATTATCTCTCATAGATACATAATATGTGTAATGATGGAATTTTTTGTGGTATTTGATGTGTGGTTGTGGTTATCAACTAATGATATAGTTATTTGGTAGTAATGTGGAGGTATATATTTTGTGGTTATGGTAATAATGCTTTATATTTTATGTGGTTATGTTCATTTGGTTTTTAGGTACTTATGTTATAAGTAGTTATGTGGAAATGGAAGGGATGAAATTTCTAGTGCTCATGATGTTCTATCTTGAGGGTGTCAAGTTCATTGGGGGAGTTAGTGAATTATACCTTTATTGATATTTTTTTTCATAATTATTATATTATTATAAATTTATGTGGATTTGGTGAGTAATACGTTGTGAGGATGAGTTATAGATAACATTTGGATGGGAAATGAGTCTGTTTAGCAGTTAAACCACTGAAGATTTAGTATTCATCTTTTATATTTATATGAGAGAGTCTAAGGAGGAACCTACTACGTATATTTTTATTCTCACACCTATCATGTGTATATAGTTTTGATAGATTAACAATATGTATGTGGTGACTAGGAAAGACATAACTAACTCATTTTTACCATTCCAGGTATTGGAATCACTTCCATATGTGTTGTTTTTTGGTATTTATTTTAGATACTTTTTTTATTGTTGTATGACATTTCATATATTCATCACTATGAATGAGGTTTAGTTTTATTTTATATATGTATTATTTTGCGGTTTATATATATGATTCAGGGTATTTTTAGGATAATACCCCCATTATGTTTGATTTATACCATAGATGAATGTTATGAACTTGTTCCCTATTGAAAGAGGGATTCGAGGGTGTCACTTCTCTTCACCTCTAACATAAGAGGGGTTTCATGCAAAATAGTTATAGAATATTGACCTTATTTGATGACCCAAAATCAATTTGAAAAAAAATCTTTATTATAAACTTACCACATTTTAAATGGTGTTATACTTTATATACAGGGGAAGTACAAAATATATATAAATTTAATTCTAAGGATATAATAAGTTCATTTTTTATTATATTATGATATTCTTATCTCTAAGAAAACATAAATAGATAATTATTGTAGTTCAAAATAAATGATCTATTATCTTTCATCTATTTTTACGTTCTTCCAGGGATATTCTCTGATGATTACTATTGTGGAATATCAAATCATTGTTGTTTTATCCTAAAGATAATTTTATGATAATGCTTATTACTAACATAGTTGTGGAGGTGATTCAACATTAAAGGAGATTAATATTATAACATATCTCAATAGTAATTATATACCTATTTAACATAGATCACTTAAATTTTATATCACTCTCAAACAATCATAATAGTAGATTTATTCATGATGAACATAGTAATTTGAAATGATCAATAATGTGAGTGAATTTTCATTTTACAATTCTCCAGGTTGTTGAAATTTTTATTTTTTAATTAAAATTTAGAACACTTTGAATAATTGATGAAGATGGTATATTGGTTTTTGAAAGGAAATATATTAATTAAATGTATTTTTTTGAATTAAAGAATGATTCCTGTATGATATGGGTTTGATATGATTGTTTGAAAGAAACATGGTACCATGAGGGCCTGCAAAAATGATCTTGAGATATAGGAAGAAAAAAAGTGTTAGACCCAATGGATTTATATTTTGGAGTTTTGGTCTTGGAAATAACTTTATTTATATACATTATATTACAAAACCATATGTATTCAGTTTGATATATACATGTTTTATTCTAATTAAATATTATTTACAATTTATCATGTCATGTGTAATAATGACATTAGAATATTTTTTTAAATAGAATATAAAAGTTCCCCACTATAATGATAACTTTATAATGATATGAAAAAATTAATGTTATATCCTATGGTTATGATATATTAGTCAGATAGGACACAAATTATTTATATCTAGTAGGTTTTAGAGGCCCATTACCAATAAGACTTCTAAGGAAGTTCACACTTAGTGATCTCATAGAATTAATATCTCAAGGATAAAACCATGAGTAAAAATTATATATACTATGAGTATTTGAGATAACTTATTGAAAACATGTTTAATGGTCCTTATAATGGATATTATTTTTAAGTTAGATCATGAATCGTGTACTTATATAAATGTTGAAAACATGGGCATATATGATTTAGGTGATGTATCTTGCTTCTGGTGTGCCAGGAGTGGTATGAAATTAATTGATTTATCAAGAAAGACTTTTCCCCTTACAGTATATAGAAGAATATATAACTATATAATTGATTGATATGAAAATTATTTAGTCTTGTTAAGTCAAATAATGATAGATCATTCATTAAGAGATGATAAAAAATGCAAGCATCCTTCTTAACAAAATGTCAAATCGAAAATGGATTATTTCACTTGGTTATTGTTCGTAGAAAGGTTTTAATAATAATGAATTTTATATTTCTATATGGAGGTTATAATTTTTAACTTGATATTACTCTTATTCTTTTAGTTGGGTGTGTAACCACTACGAAAGATTCCTAGAGGTTCATGCACTATGTGAATCTAGAGGCACATCATATTTAGTGTAATTTGGTTTGTTAGAATAAAATTGATTTTATTTTGAGGATCAATGTCTATTAATTTTATTTTGATCATAATTCAATTAAAATTTATTATTAATGAGGAATTAAGGGAGATTGATTTTTATTTCATATATGAACACTCCCAAGTTGATTCAGTAAATAAACATGTGAACATTTAATTTGGAGTTATCTCAACATAGTTAATGGTCCAAACCCTTATTGTTATATAACAGGAAAAATTATTAAATAATTAATTATTACATGATTATAATTAATTATTTCAGTAATTTTTTAAATAATTTTTAATTAAATAAATATCAAATAAACATGAAATTTATTTATTTGTTAGTTAAAGAAATATATTAATATTTAAGGATAAATTTAATATTCATCAATGATATTGTGTTTAGTTTAGGAACGTAAAAAAGTGGAGGTTCCTTTTCCGGTTTTGTATTCCTCAAACAATAGATATAGTTTTTCATTTATAGTGATCAGTTAGGATTAGATAACATATACCTCATTCATTCTTAAAAAAAATTAAGACCCCCCTAATCCTTCCAATCCCTAGAAAGAATCATAAAAATTATTCTGTGATAAATAGAGGGACATGAGAGTAATCTTGGTTCTTTATGTTAGAATTTGAATGGTCAAGGAAACAATCTCACAAATATTTAATAATGTATAGATATCACTATAGATTTTTAAGTTTTATTCTTTGACCAATGACTATGTTGCTATTGAAAAAGAGTCAAATTATACAATAACTACATATGGTAAATGTTTTATTTCTAATATATAATAAAAAATAGTTCATATAAACTATTAATTTTATTTGTATCCTAGAATATGGATTTAAATTAATTTTTAAATATAGTGTCTTCCACACCCACTTCCATTGTGAATGGATCTCACCACATAAATCTCTCCAACTCATTTTTAGAAAAATAAAAATACATATTATGTGAAGTGGAGACCCAATACAAACACCTATTAAAATAAATATTACATCTCAAGTTCAAAAGTATGTCATTGGAACCTTTATCCATGTAGATGTACAAATCCCCTTTGATCATGTGGGTGATACCCAACATAAAAAAATGATAAAGCATAGTTACAAATTTATACTTTTCAATTAATTTTGTTTTCTTCGTAAAATTTTACTTTACAATCCAAATGATTACAAATTTTTTTCACCCTCTTTATAAATCATGTAAATGTTGTTCTATATTTCATGATCTATTTTAAACATAACATATTGAGGTAGATTTAGTTTTAATACATCAAAAATATTCTTTTTTTCCTAGGTGTAAAAACATTTTTGTTCTTCACCAAAGATTCCTATAAAAATAAATACCTCATCTAGAGAACCACCCAATGCTCTTCCATCAAAAACATTATGTGCATCCAAACTATATTTTTATAGAATATCCACCATGTGGTAAAATTTGTGAATTTATTCAATTTAAAATGACTAATCACCCCATTCCCACAATACCCATTGGTTTTCTTTGAATTATTATAATGTCCTCCTTTCTATTATTCAGTTTATTATTCTTTATAACCAATGAAATTTTAGGTTAAAGGGACTCCATAGTAGAATGGATATCATAATCTACTACTTTAGAGTCTAATGTACGATCTTCCATATTCATCCTTGTATAAAATCCTTCCCTAGGTTCATGATTCCCCTTCCCAACAATATTATATTACTCCAAATCATCCCTTAGAATTGAGATGAAATCATCCACCCAGGGTTATGGGGAACAAAAATAAAAATGTTTCCTTATCACTTCCAAAATATCCTACTATTATTCATCCATAAATACCTATATAAAGAAAAATGAGGTGATATTTTTAACCTATAATGATGATATTCTAGAATCAAACCCCCATTAAGAGACTATCATAATGGTTTTGTTTATTTTTTATTTGGATTCATTAAAAATACATTTCCATCTCCCTTATATTATATCCAATGGTCAAACCAACAGACATATATAGTTTTTTCTCCGTGAATGGGAATATAACATCTGATTTTAAATGAAGTACACAAGTCCATATATATTTCAATTATATGTATGAAATATATAGAAAAAATAAAAATTCAATAAAAAGACATTCCATTAGATGATGAATGTTTATAAATGTAGTTTCAATCCACTAAGAATAAGTCAATTGATATAATATATCCAACCTAGTGGCTATATTTTCGATGGACGGAGTTATGTAAAAGGTTGATGAAGATCTAGTTGATCGAGTGATTGAAACAACACATGGGAAACCTTTGACCATCAAGGCATCACCCCATAGTCTAGGAATTTCCCTAGATCCTGGGTAGTGCAATAGGCCCTAGAAATGATTTAGGAAACCTCAAGAGCCTAGAAATTCCTCATGAAGTCCTATGGATAGCCTCAACCTCCAATAGTCCTCACATTATTACTGCATTTATTTTATTCTTATTCTGATTATATACATATAAAAAATTATATATATATATATATATGTGTGTGTGTATATTTTTCATTATTTAATAAAAATGTTTATAAAAAATAAATAAATAATTAAAATAAAATAATAAATATTCTAAACAATATTATAATTTTAATAGATAATTTTGATAGAACATTAGAAGATGAGATAAAATTATTTAAATTTTTTTATTTAATTTTGAAAATATAATGTGGTGGGAGATATATAATTTTTAATAGTAATTTTATGAATTAATTATTGTGGATGAACATGATCCTAAACAGAATTTCATAATGCCTTATAGTAGTTCTGGTTGGAGGAATCAGAGAAAGACCAGGTTTCCATTGAGTTTGATTTTGGGGGTATTTCTAATGATTAGTTTTTGGATCAAGATTTGGAATATATAAGGACATTCTAATGGTTAATGTATATTCTATTATGGTGGTAGATCATGTAGAGGAGGCCTTTGTTTTTTAGGGGTTTTAAATATTTAAAATGAATTGGTTGTGTCTATAAAGGCTATTAGGTACCTGATTTGATGGAACTAGAAATTTTGGGGAGCATCAAGTGGCCAATACTAGTGAACCAGTTTTCTAATGGACCATGAAACCATTTTTAAAATGGGGGGGTATTTTTTTTAGGAGTTCTATTAGGAACCAATTTTACTTATTGGTTTTTATTTAGGTAAATTCTAGGGGAAGATTCATCTTATACTTATTTATACATCCCATATACCACATGGCATGATTTAAATTATAACTGTTTCATTATAAATTTTAGTGATTTTTTGGATCCTCTCTCCCTATAATTGTATTCACTATCATTATCATCTATTTCCAACCACTTAGAGTTATGTATATGATATAGATTCCAACAAATCATGGTGGAATATGGTCAGGATGATATGTGTTTAGATCATATTTTCTAGAGAATGTTATGGTAGGATGAACACTTGATGTTTCATGGGTATTATCATAAGGAAACACAGTTACCTATATATTTTGGGGGTTTCTGAAATTTTAATTTGATTTATTGATGAATTTAAATTAGGTATTATGTATTTAGTCAGCTATGGTCTTCGAGCTATGATAAGAGTGACCCACACCCCATTTATCAACGTTTCAGAATTATTATTCCACACATTGGGTTATTTTTTTATTATTCCTAATTTAATTTAATTGGAAATTTTTTTATAAACTACATATAATTTTTTATAATTAACAGAAAATATTTTTGATAGATATAGATAATTATGTGGTTGGATGATGTTTGATGGAGCTTGATCGGTCTTGGATGACCATAGGGGATGGTGGATGAGAGTTGATTAAGGGTTTAAGCACATTTTTTGGTAGGTGGTCCCAAACCATTCCCAATATATGAATTATTCATGAGTCATGTGATATTGGGTGTCAATAACCTTATGTGATTGACCTTAAATTAAATTAAATTTATTAACTTTGAACCTTATGAGTTGGGTAATAAAATATGGGGTTTTGAGGGACTATCAAGTTTATATGTTTGGGTGCTATGGTAGATGATGTTTAGGATCTTGGCATCAAGTGTATTTGAATGTATTCTTGGGACCCAATGGGGATTCCCTTGAGTTATGTTATGTTTCTTAAGATCTTGTTTAAGTTAATTTGACCACCATCAATTGAGGAGGGTATGAAAATTAGGTTGTCTAGTGTGAACTACTACCAAGCATGTTCTTTTCACCACATAAGAGTATGTGTGTGCCACATGGGATACATTTGGACTTCGATTTTAATATAATTTGATACTATGGAAAACAAAGGAAATAATATGTTCCCTTACCCTATGTGGATTGAGTGTGTTCCATTTTCATTTCCTTGGTAGACCATGATATAACAGACCTATAATATATTCCCTTACCCTACATAGAGTAAGAGACAAGTGTACTATATGGGGCTAGCATAATGATTGACCAAAGTGGACCATTACATATTCCTTGTTATATTTTTGGATAACATGACTAATTTATAGGGTGAGTGTTCCTCCCCCTTTAGGCTTATAGTAATTGAGTGGGTTGTAATAATTATTTAATGTGTTTTTGGGTTAGGTGTAATGTTGTTATCCTAGATTATACTTAGAGAGAGTTAGATGTTATGACAACCTTGTTATGATTTACTTATTTATCCATGATAAGTTTGTTTATTATGACAATATGTGCTACGTTTATATTAGGGGACACTATACTAGTTTCAATTTTTTTATGTGGTGAACCTGTTTACCCTTTACATAATATATTTGGACATATATGGGATGACCTTACCAATTAGTTTGACAAGGTCTATATACTAGAAAAATATTCTCACCTAAGAAATAATTCATTTGGAATGAGGTGACATTGATAAATATGTTATTGATATAGGTGGTATAGGTTTTATTTACCACTTAATGGATGATGACATGGTTTGGGATGATATGCTCATTATGTGATATACTGGTGTCTTGGGGTACTCTACCTAATATACTTATATTATTTTTTATGGGTGATATACCTATTAGATGATGATCTAATTACCTATGACACTATGACAATTATAGTGGCATGTAACCCCCACCATTCCATGGAATGTGATGTCCACATTTTCTTGATAATGATGGGATTGTTATGAGATTACCAACTAGAATAATGAATCCTATAATATGGGATACACTTCCTAATACGTATCAATACCCATGAATGTGGGGTGTACTGGCCATGGAGATGTGATTTCAATGATGGGTAAGTGATTCTTGAATGAGTCTAGAGTCATATGGGATGTGAAATCATTACACTCATGTTATGGCCCAAGATTAGTGATGTCCTTCCAACCAGTGAGTCATCATGTATAGGGATATGACTAAATTTATGAACGATGTGTATGGGTCATAATTCCATTTATTTTGTGGTGAATTGGGGAAGTTATGCCTTCCATGGATTGATATCTCTGATAATTCTCTTTTATATTGATATTATGCACAATGTTTCAGATGATATTTTTTCTACTAATGACATAGTTGGTGTATTATGAATATATGTGTATGATTACGAAGGATGTTATAACCAATTTTTATATTGTAGATAGGACGTGATTCTATCATCAATATTATTTCTCAAGGATACCATTTTTATATTTTTGGATATGTTATAGGGAAATTCATCCCATTCATCCAATTTATTTAACATGTAAATTGAAATATATAATGTCTCCATATATAAATTAATGGTTTCATTCTACTTAACTAGAAATGTAATTTTATTATATTATTACAATATATTATTTTATGTGGTGAATCATTTATGTATAACATACCTTTCTAAAAATCTAGTATAATGGGATAGATTTATGACCTAGTGATGTGAGACCCTTATTTTATAGGGTGTATGGATTTTTAGTAGACGATTCCTTTTATATACCTTTTTATTATTTTAGTGTATAATGGGATATTTTTTATGGGGATTCACCTTTGATGTCTCTATGAATTTGATAGTGTTCCTATATTGTTTTGGTGGTATGGTATATGGGTAAACATTGAGAATTGGTACCCACGAGTACATGGAAATGGATTGGTGTAAAGATGTCTCTATTGGCCAAGGACCAAAATTGGTTGTTGGAACATGATTGACTTAATATATTTATCAAAAAACGTGAGGGTTTCTTTTTTGGTTTTTAAATTTGTGGGATATAAACTATATAATAGGTTAGAGATCATAGTAATGTTGTAATCAACTTAGTATCATAACGATTCATGTTTTATCCATGTAGAGTGTTTTTTTCCTACTTATACCTAGGATGGTATGTGATTATATAATGGTAACCTAAGAGAATATTGAGACCTTGTAATGTATATTTATTCTAGATAATTAGAATAAGTGTATGATTTTAATGATATGTATAAATTTTATGAAAATTTAATTATGTGTCAATATCTATTAGCCTGAAATAAGGTGTTCCTTGATATATTTTGATATGGAAGAACAAGTGATTCTCTGTGTGGAGACATTAAAAATATAAATATGAGTTATGATTAGTTGTTAATAATTTTAGTGATCCTATGGTTATTGATATATTAATGACAGTGATGTGAGTAAAGTTATTGATATCATAGCACAAGGGTGTCTACCATCTTGGTTTTCTATTTTGATTTAAAATGATAGCCATGCATAATTTATTGTATATGTATCTAAGACTCCTAATTTTCTATTATATAGAAAAATTTTACTCTACACTATATGTGTGGACTCTATGATGCTTATGGTTTAATATCAGATTTTTAATATGGATAGTAGTGTTTGGATAGGTGGGACTGGAAAAATTATGGCATGTGGGATATGATGATGGATGGATTTTTTGAAATGGTCCAAGTTAGGGATAGTGTGAAAATAGGTTGTGTGACTTATGGTGTAATTACACGATGAGGTTATTTATACACAGTGAATTGATGTGATGCCTTCCAATTGTGTGGTACTTCCATTTAGGGTTGTGGGTTTAGTCCCGTGAGGTTTGTCTGGGGTATAGGACATTTTGAGGTTCCTCCATATTATAATGAGTATAGGAATCATTACCCTTTTTGAGTATATATAATTAGATAGAGAAATGTTTATAGGTTTGACGATGATCTCTCTTAGGGTATGATCGGGTACAATATGAGGATAGAAAGGTGTGACACACCTTATTTTATCAATTTGTGTTGAATCCTGGTATTAATTGGATATTGATTAATATAGGGGAGTCGTACAAGTCCTATTTCATAATGTGGTAATCAAGGAGATGATTGTTAGATCTAGAATGATTTTTTGGTTTTGAGTGTCTCATCCTGGTTAGTGATTCCTTTGTTGGTGGTTTTTTGGGCATTACCTCAATTATTCTTATGAAATATGGAACACCTATGAGATTGTGATATTCTATAGGAATTGAAGGGAGTCTGTGGAGGGTAGGAATATGGGAGTAGAATTGTAGTGAGACTGATATCAAGTTTTTTGGTTATGAAAAAATAGATTATTTTTTTGGTAGAATATAATTGGTGACTTTTAAATAGTAAATTTATAGAAAACTCTGGTTCCATAAGCCCTGGATTGAGGCTCTTAGGGAATTTTTTTTGTTTGTGAGGAGAATTGTATAATGGATATCAGTGTTTAGATTATTATTTATTATGAAAATGTTATAATGTAGGATCGATGACGTTAGAAATTATATGGAATGGATCCTCCATTGAGGTAGTTAAATTACAATACATATTTTTGTGGTTTATAGGGAGCATCAAATTTCATGAGTATGAAAATACAAGATGGGTAGTGGTAAGGGTTTCAAGATTTTAATTAGATATAAGTGATCAGTAGATATGCATATATAAATTTTGTGGTAGAGCACTAGATTTTGGTAATAGTTTGTGAAAAATGAGTTGGTAAATTCATATGGTGACCGAACAATGGATATTTAGGCATTTTAACATTTTAGGGGACTAGATTTGTTGAATGTTCGAACTCATGGGGACTATGATTCTATATGTAACAATTAATGGATTTATGATTTTGATAATGTATTATGAGTGAAGTTATGAGCTGAATTCCTGGGGTTCTTGGAGGTTCTAGGGTGTATCACTGTTTGGGTGATAATATGTTTTATATTAGTGACAATAACATTGGTTGTATTATTCTTGTCAATTAGAAATATAAGAAATAAATTGTGAGTTAGAATCACTACAGAGTTGGTTGAATTATATTATGTCATGATGATCCATTCATTGGTCCTTTTGGGGTTAGTCAGGGCAGTTTGGGTTTGGATAGCACTTTCAAGTGTGGCTACATAATATGAATTGAATGTGGATCTATGAAAATTTTTAAAGATATGACCAATGTTTATGATTGGATGGAGCATAAGGTGTCCAAGTTATTGTGTAGATCCACTAGTTTGTGTGTTGTATGGACACAATAATTTCTATAAAGAGATATGGAATAAAGATAGGCATCTGGTTTCAATTATCAATGTTGTTCATGAGAGATGCACAAGGAGAATTACTAGTGATGAGAAGTGTTATGGTGGGGAGGTTTTAACTATCTACACCAGTTCATGTTGGTGGAAATTTAGAAGTACCAGGTTTCAAATGATTTTTGAATAAGGTATTGTTAGAATTTAATGTTTCAAAAAATGAGTTTTCATTTATTGATGTTTTTTAATGTCTAATGTTGATGTTGTTATTATTTTATCTTAGGTATAGGAGGATTATATTGTGTTACAAGGGTTTTAGTAATGGAAAATGGTATGGTCTTGGCTATATTAGGCCACCAAGTACCTAATTTGATGGAACTAGGTATCAGGTGAGGTACATAGGGGAGGTTCCCCCTTGATATGGCCACTAAGTGGAAACTTCTAGGCAATTCATACCAAATAGAGTGTTAGGTTTCCAATACTAGTGATCCATGTACTTATTGAACCAAAGAACTATCTTTTTAAATGGGTGAATTTTTTCGTTTTTGGGGGTTTCCATTTTTAAACCATTTTAGGTTTTTTAGTTTTTATTCAATCAAAGCTAGGGAATTCCACCTCTTCTTATCTTCTCTACCTCCCTTAATCCTCTTGGAAGGGATATAATTAGAAGCATTTAATCATTAATTTTTTGTGAGTTAATCCACTAAATAATATATTTTGGTTTTTTTTCAAATTATAATTGAATTTATTGAAGGATATATGTTGGGTTTTAGGAATTTTTATTTATGGGATTTTGGGTGTGCAGGGAGTGATCCCCATATATTTTCTTGATTTTTTTCATTGTAATGTTTCATGATGTGTTATTCATAAATTATTAATAATTGAATTTAATTTGGAGTAATTTTTAAATTAATTATAATGGTTTAGAATTAACTTGAATGAATTTTGATGGATCTAGAACCTTGTGTGGTTATACGGTGGTCAATGGAGACTGATCAGACATGGAGAAGATAAGGAGAAGGTCGATTAAATTTTCATAAGCAGTTAAAACTATTTTGATTTTTGTGGTCCCTAACCATTCATTATTATTTATGATTTTTTGTGGGGTTTGTGATATGGGGAATCTATTCTTGTGTGTGATTAAACCCAAATAAAATTAAATTCATTCCATTTTACCCATATGAATTGTATAATGAAATATAGGGCCTTAAGGGACCCTCTAAATGATATGATTTGATTCATTGGCCACCAATGGATATGATATTAAATTCAAGTGTAGTATAATTTATTCCAAGGACCCCATGAATCTTTCCTTATGATATTTTATGATTCCTTATACACTTTCTAGGTTTATTTTACTTCATTGGACATATAAAATGCATGTAATTAAGGGTGTCATTCAAGTGTGACTTCCTAGTATGTTTTTTTAATGTTTTAGTGTGTCTATCTACTATGAGGGTTATATTTTTCCTTACCTTTTAATTTAATTTGATACCACATCCACTAATGGTCGTGTGGAGAAATTAATCTATTGATTATTATTGTCTCTAGAACCAATTGGGATGTATCCTTGGTTGAGTATGAAATAATAGATCTGGAATAGTTTCACTTATCCCACCATGAGTATGAGATTTATCGATTATGTGAATTTTACTTGAGGATTGACTAGAGTAGATCATTAGTGATGCATTTTTATCCTTTTGGAATATATGAATCACATAAGGGGTGACTGTTCCTAACTCTTAAGGCTTGAAATAAGCATGTGGGGTATACCTTTATATTGAATGTGGTTATTGGTTGGGAAAGATATGATTTACCTAGATTTGAAATAAAGAGAGCGAGATGTTATGCCATCCTAGTTTTTTCCTTGACTAAGACTTTTATTGTTACATCATGTGCTATGTTTATATTATGGGATTCTATTCTAGTTGTAATGTTGTTTATATGTGGAAGGTATGTTTCCCACTTGATTAATATATTTTTTTGGGTGCTGGATGATCTGGATAGTCTGTTTGACATGAACTATTTCTTAGAATAATATACCCACTTATATGATATTTCGTAATGTGTTGGAGGAAATTTCCCTATGTGATACTAAAATTTTTGTTATAGGTCATATTTCATACTTATCAGATGATGACATAGTTGGGGATGAAATTAATATTATGTGATATACATAGTTCACGGGACACACCACCTAAATACCAAATATTATGTTATTTAAGGGAACATTTCCTATTATGATATGAGCTTATTAATTGAGACACTATACATATTATTGTTGGATATAATTCCCCCAAGAATGTGGAAGGATATGTCCACATGAACTGATGTTGGTGGGAGTGGGACGAGATACCTTCCCAGACCATCAACACTTATGGCATGGGATACTCTTCCCATTCCTAAAAAATACCCTAAGAAGTGGGAAACACTAACCATGATGATAAGATTTCATGGAAGGGGATGTGATGCTCATAATATTGTAGATTCACATGGGATTTGATACCCTTCCACTAATGTTATGGCCTAGTACTAGATATGTCCTACCCACTTGTGTTTAAGTGTGCCTAGGGATGTGATACCCTTTATGGATGATAATACTGGTTCATAGTGACCATTAATTTTTTTCATCCCATGTAAACTATTCCCACTATATATTTATATCTCTTGAGATCCTCTTCCCTATTTAGATTATGTTTGTGCCAAGTTACTATATTTCCTCTCTAACTAATTTAGTCGGGACATGATGCCCACATGTATATGATTTATAGGGATTTTATGACATAATTTTATGTTATAGTTGGGACACGATTCCTATTTGAATTTTATTTCCTAGGGAAGATATGCCCATAATTATGACAACCTTTTTTGGATATACTACCCATGTATTGATGAAAACATTTTCAGAAGGATGTTTTTACCACTATTGTGGAAATGTTATCAGAATACATTTCCCATGTATTATTCATTATACTATAAAAGGATGATATGTACAACTGATATCACTTGTGATGAGTTACATTGTATATGATTATGTTATATATTCATAGTAACATTATAACTAGTCAATGTTGGAATTTATCATACTTGGTATTCAAGTAGAATCCATCATTGTGACATATTTAATTACTATTTTCATCTCCTACTTACTTTTATTTATGTGTATATCAAACATTAAATGAACTTTCTTATAATGTATTTGTTCAGTTACACCATTGGTTGTGGCCTATATAGTTTTAATAACACCCAATTCAATAACCCTAGTACACAAGTAGACTTCTTGGTTTTCTAAAAAGGTAAGCGCAAGGCCCTACATTGGATGGTTAAGTATGTGGTTCAATATAGTGTTATGATATCAGATAGGGAATAGACTTAGAGACTATTTTTCTTTATATTAATTTATTTTTTTAAATATTTTTGGATTCTTGTTTTTGGTTGACCTATGAGCGAAATTTATTACATTATGTATTTCTATATGAAATTACTACTTCTCATTCAATTATAGCATGGATTTGTTATTTTATACTGATGGCATGTAGCTATGATTTATATTTTATTTTTGTTAACCATGTGATGAATTTTGATTATACTACTCTGACTACATTTTAATGTTATCTTTACTAAGAGGGTATTATCACCCACATATTATAAAGACCCTCACTACTGGTTTTCACCCATTATAATATAAAAAGTAATTATTGAGTTATGTCACAAATAGCTAGTTACAATGGAGGTGAGATGCATGGAGGATTCCATTACTTGTGTTTGTTTAGTTTTATTTTTTTTTTAATTTTAATTATTGTATGGTTTATTTTTATGATAATTAATAAATTAACTAACGATCATATATGAATGATCCCTCCCCCATTTATGATGGATGGGCCTTGTTTTCAATAGATAATTATATATAAACACTATCAAAATCACTAACATTTGTATTTGTGTATCTTTATAATATGAGGAGTTCCCTTAAGGGGGGATTCCAATGGTGAGTAAATGGAATATAAAATAAATGATAATCATAGGAGAAAAAGGGATGCTGACGCTCATGTCAAGATAGAATCAAGGACTTACTCGCATATGGTCTAGGTTTTTTATCACCACTCAATAAACCATCTATTAGTTTGGAATTTCATGACCATTTCAGAGATCTATTTTTTAAAATGTATGGTTAATTTTACTTATGAGATCACATAGATTATGAAACTGAATGTCATGTTAAGATAAAAATAGATTTTATAGAAGTATATTTTATTCTATATAATTATTTATTTATATAAGTGATAACATATACTAGTTATTATGTCTTCTTAGAAAAAACTGGACTTCTCATGCTAAAATAAAAACCCCTCTGATAATATTAATTCAACACCATCCTTCAATCATTTGATTTAAAATGATACCCTAGATTTAGGTGTTTATGTGGATATATTTAGGATATCTTCTATTTATTAGGGAGTTTTAATTATAATAAAGGGTCACTGTAACCAAATTGGAATTTAGAGAAGTGGCCATAGATTACATTTTGAAATCAACTATAAAGTGTTGGATAAATAAAAAATAATGACTCAATGACCATGAACCTACTCAATAAAAAAATTAGTTGTGAGTTAACATAGTTGATATGAGTAAATAATTACAAATTCATTATGATTAGTATTTAATGGTGAATGGTTATTATATAAGAATAGAAATAAATATCCTTTCCCCCTAGAATATCCATGTGTCAAGATATTCAAAATATAGTTGGAGGGATATTGGGATATGATAAAAATCATGGGGTACATTAGTGATTAATAAATAAATAATTAATTCAAAAGTAAATCATGATATTGTACTCACCTGATTTTAAACTTTAATATAGAAAATGGAAAGTATAAGTACATGATCATTATCACCGATATTAAATCTAGAAAAATAAATTTTCATTACCAGAAAAAATTTACAAGAGTGGTACAAATTATTATTCTTTATACAACACCAATAGATTAATTTTTATGCATTGAAGTGCCTTATAGATGATGATCTATATATGGAGGCTAGTAAGGGTGATAAGGAATCCTACATGAGGCATATAGATGATTAATTTAATGTTTATCATGTTATATATGTGTTACTGTCCATAGAGATGTAATCATAGAATTTATACACGGATAAATAAAAAATTGTCACATCTCAAAAAATTTATCTTGGATTATTTATTCTAATAAAGAAGAAATATATTCATTATAATATTTACGGGTATGTTATAAGATGGAATCTCTGTTGGACCTCAATCACAAATTTTGATCAGGTTTATAAAACAATTTTCAAAGTTATGATTCATTGTGGATAAAGATAAATCCACAAATATGATTAATTCAATGTTGCCACCCATTTTCTCCAGTTTTATTATTAATAATATAATTAATAATTTGGATAATATAGTTTTATATGTTATTTCTATTATTCACCAAGTTGATAAGGACTTGATGAAAGACATATCTTTAGTTCATGTGGAGAAAAATAAGAAAGACAAGGATAATAATTTAATGGTTAGATGAATGAAAAAGGAACCTATGAAAAAAAATCCTAATAAGCTAATTATTATAGTGTGAGTAGTGAATATGAGGTTATTTTATTTTATTGTGGAAATAAAATCTATTGGATAATGAATTTTATTGTAGTAAAGTTGAATAATTAATAATCTTCTACTTTAGGTACCTTCATCGTTGTAGTCAATATTTTTATTTCTGTATCTTGCGTATTGGATAAAAATATTATCTTATATATTTTTATTCAAATACAGGGACCAAGAATATATTGTAAGATTTATAGAGACGGAATTTAAACTTGAGTTGCTGAGGGGGAATGATAAATTTTATTAAATAGATAATATTATAATCCCATATTGCTCACCATATTTATTATTATATATGATCACTATTTTTATATGTGGAACATTAAAACAAAAAATAATATGTAAATTTTAGACAGAACTGATTTTATTTTATGAAATATAATATTTACACAATGTCTAATAGAAATACTTCAACAAATAAATCATATATTGTATGTCACCAATAGATACCAAACCACATGAATCATACGTCACCCAATGGTGGATTTGTTAATATTATTTTAAAAACTAGAAACTTTTGAAAAGGGTTATATCATGAAGTTTATTTAAACTCTTTTGAGTTATGACCCTTAGATATATGTCATAAGTTTTTATTATTCATAAAATATAGATAACATTTTAGTAATAAAGGAAAATGATATAAAAATATTCCATAAGTAGTTCACCCTATTATATAAAAAATATTTCAAGTAGAAGGCATGGTCAGATTCTAAATATTAATCAATTTTAATGATATCATTATTAGATTAGTATATTCCTAAATAATAAGGAACAAATTACATTCCATTAATATATTTAAGGAATCTAAAAGGGTTTTAAAAAAGAATCATCATAAGATGATAAAAATTATTTTATCAGATAAATGTTGATAATATCTTAATTAAAAAATCATAATTATCTTAAAGAGTGGGGGATGATATCACAACTGTAATAATCGAATCAATGAGGAGTCATGAAAATTATTCCATAATCATTTCATAATCTTCATTATAGGTAATTAAATGCACCGTTAACTATGTATACCAATTACGGAAGAAAAATTGTATCTCCTACAAGTTAAAGTATGGAATGAATATTGGCCTATCATATATTTGTGTATAGGGATGTGGAGTGCTTATTTAGGCTAATCCTAGAAATAAATGTATCAAGAGTCATAAAATGAATATTATTAAGTTATCACCAAATTACCAAAATTTTATTTCCAATCTAATCAGATAAATAAAATGGTAATAGTCCAATATAGGTTATTCTTCTACATAGGGATCATATCTACAAATGAGATTGTGGTGGAAGTAAATAATTTTATAAAGTGAAGTCTTAAGATGTTGAAGATGCTTCTGAGTTGTAAAATGGAAAATATTTATAAGACACATCAAATATTCTTTTCTAGTGGTTGAATTACTTCATACATGAATTAATGAAGTTAGTGATATAGAGGGATATGGTTTTCCAATCATCAATAGTGATTATATATCCTTTATTAAGAATGAAAACTTATTATGCTACTAGAAAGAAGAAAGTAACAACATACCATTATTGTGATGTTTTATAGATTGATATAAAATCCAAATTCTACAATGACAATTTTTGGAATATATGTATATGAAATAAACTAAAGGAATTATGCACTAATGGAATCTAATAATGTATAAAAATTTTAGAGATCCATTCATGGATTTATGTAGGTATACAAGTAATTGAATGTTTATTTTGATGGAACAGTGTGAGAATATGGGATTATTCTAAATTAAAGTAATTTTTTAATCTAAAAAATATTATTATAATTTCCATAATTTCCCTAGTGATATGAGGAAAATATATAATAGTCTTATAGTCTTGTAATAATTGGTTTGAAAAATGGATGACTATGAATTTGTGAAAACCCATATAATTATAGAAATACATCTATATTATGATTTATATTTTTTCATTTTATATATTCACCTTCACTATAGTATAAAAAATAATTTTATAAATTTTTTCACATGAAAAATGAAAATTTCACTTAACTAAATTGGTTATCCCTTAATTAAAAAGTTTTGTTTAAAATATGAATTTATTGATTTTGGAAAATAAATTTGAAAAAATTTACTTCATTTTTATATCATATTATGAAATATAGTTTTTGATGAATTTTATGGATTTTTATGATATTATTGATTTTTGAGTGAATAGTGAAAAATGATGATTTTTACACCTTGATACAGTATGATTTATTTCCTTGCAAATATATTAATCACATTGATAATTTTAAATGCACATAATACTACGTTTAAAAATATTACTCTATTAAAAACACTATATAAACAAGACCATTATAACATAGCTGTTAAGTTTGTAGGTTCAGATAGTACTAACTAAATTGTGAAAATTATATTTTTTATAAATTTATTAAATAAATTAAATTTATATATATTTTTTAGAAATAAAATAACAATCATTTGAAATAAAAATAATGGTTTTAGAAAAACTACTCTAAAATGCGGTTAGTCACGCTTTACGTACATAATTTAAAGTTATTTTTTTTCATATTTTATAAAATTAATTTGTTAAAATGAACATATTTTCTGAAATCATCATATCATAATTTTTTTATGGGGATTTATTTTGATTTTTATGAAAAGATTCATTTTTCGATCAGTAGTGAAAAATACTGATTTTTATTGAGAACAACTTTTTTAAAAAAAATTAGTTACTAAATTAAATTATATTTTAAAAATTTTAAATTAAAATTATTTCAAATATATTATAATTAAACGATTTTAGATTAGTGTATTAAATTTAATTTTTAAAATTGAAGTTAATACCTTCTATAATTATGAGAATTTTCTCTTTAGAATCTCTTTTTTTCATTGTGTTTCCAAGTATAATTTTAAATTTGATTTTTACACTTCTATGAATTAAATTTTGAAAAATGTATTACATATATAGAATTATCATCATTTATATTATAAAATAATGTTAAATTAATTTTTAACCATCACAAATAGTAAATGCTGTAAAAATTAATTACCACAGTTATGGTAAAATGTTATTTACCTGGGTGTTGAACTTAAAAGGAGAAGGGTTAAAATAACCTAAAAAATTATCCAAAACCTATTTTATGGAAATATTTAGACCTTATCACATCAAAGGGTGTATAGTGACCCATTTTGAGTCTTTTTCTTGATAAAAACATGGGTGAAATTGATTATATTTAAAAATTTCACATGTGTCCTCTCCCCCACTTATAAGAGGAAACCCCTATCCTCCCCTATTCACACTTCAAATTACATTTTTAGCTAATAACTACCCAAATATCCTCCATAACGACCCAAATGATTTATAAATGGAAATTAATTTCTTATAAATATGTCATAAAATCACATGAAAACACAACATAATGAACTACTTTGTGCTATGTGACCTTTTAACAAAAGTTTTTCACTTCTCTGTTTGGAATTTTGAAAATCTCACACACACGGTTGTGATTAGTAAGTTATTTAGAGTCCAATAAAAAAAACATAATATTTGGTGAATAGTAACACACCCTTATGAATAGTAACATACCCTTATGAATAGTTATAAACCCTAATGAATGGTAACCTTACTTATGATAATATATAAATAATATTCAAGTGAATGTATGATGTACCTATATTTTAGAATAAGTAAATTAATGTTTTAAAACATGTTTTCAATAAGAAATTATGATTTTATATAAATATTAAAATAATAATATTTATAAAATTATTTTTGAAAAAAGGACTTCATTTTTGGATTCAACACATTGAAAAATGGTTAGGGATATTTTTTAGATGTTTCTGAAATACATGCATTTTTAATGAATAGTAAAAATATGATAATTTACAATAAATGCTAAATAATGGATATATTGAGTCATTGATGATGGTATGATGGTGTAAGCCCACATGGTTTGGGATCACATGATAAAATTACTATTCTTGGTCAAGGAAGTCTTACTATTCCTTATCTTGTGGGGAAATAATAAATTAATGAATTTTATATTGAGAAATATCCTCTCTCCTCCATGATAACCCCCTCACTCCCTCTTCTATTAACACCTCTGAAGCCTTGTTTCTTTCCAATAATCCTCCCCAATCTCTCCCCAAGTTCCTCCCCCATGTCCAAAATCTTCTAGCCTTTTCAAAATACCAAAACATGTCCCCTTAAGCGGTTCTCAAAGGAGGAAGTCTCAAGAGGTAAATTCCACTTTCCAATTCCTTCATTTCATTTATGTTCTTTTATTTTTGTTTCTTTCCTCACCTCCCTTAACCAAAATAGTAAGATAAATCCAGTAACATACATGTACTGGAATTTTTTCATGCAAATTGTATATTTCATTATCTTCTCTCCTTTCCCCACCTTTTATTTTTAAGAAATGGAAGCACCGCTTGAGATATATTAATTTAGTACATTCAAGGACAATGGTTTATCATTTTCTATTATAATCATTAATTCTAGTAATGAAGCCATTTTTGTTATGGTTGAACCATATTATTATATATGTAATATATCCTATTTTTAGTTCTGTAATCTTTTTGTACAAATTGTATTAATTTATAAAGCAATACATGTTTTTTGTAATCAATCCCACCGATTAACAAAAACGGTTTTCAGTATGGTTTTTTATAATAGTTCGAAATAAATCAAAGTAACCAAATTAAATTTAAACACATTTTGTCTAATGTATGTTCACTAATATCATATAACTTAATTTCTAGACAACCACTTCAATATTTCATGTTTATTCAAACTTGAATATAAGTGAACCGATCTTTTAAAACCTAGTAAACAAACGAGCCCGAACAATAAAATTGAACCTTATAACTAATCAAGAAGGATTTGAATGAACTAAAAGGGTTATAATAAATCAATTAAATATATAAGTGGTTATATAATTATTATCTAATGATCCTAATTTGTTTATTCATGTCTTTAATAACAAGTGGAGAATACCAACTGATTTAAGGTAAGGGATTCCCACCATTTCACTCTTAATCTAGATTGTCCTCTATGGTATGCATTTTTATGGGTAATACTAAATGTTTTGGTATATTTTTGCACCACCCCAATTATTCCCTCATTATTTGTAAGTAATTAAAAACCCCTTCTCTCTCGCATCATGCCCTATTGGGTACACCCAACACCATGCCTATAAAACCGTAACGAATTCTACCCGAGCCTTCTTTGTTCTTCTAGTTTTCCTTATCTTTATTCATATCAAAATGGAGCTATCATATATATTTATGAAAATATTATAAATTCTGTGTAGTTTTACAAAATTAATTGATGAATAACTTTTCATCAATCTCTTTCATGGATTTACATGTTTTTAAAAGATTATCTCTTTAGAACTCTCCGATAGGAAATCCGGTTTTAGGGGAACTTCCCCAATTGTCACCCAATTTAAAGTTCACTATATCAAATGTTTTAAGACACCATTGTGTTTATAATATCAATATTTTATTATTAAAACCTTCTTGGTTCAATTCTGGTTTTATAAAAATGATTGTACTCTTTTCTATTTTAAAATCTCTATAGTATTTTCCCTAAAACTGCACAACAAAGTTTTAATGATAATGTTTATAAAATACATTTCTTATATGTTGTCACTTATGTTTGAAACCACATAACATGTTATATTACTATTTTACCATATGAACATCCATGAATTTTCTAATCCTTTCCTTTCATGGAAACTTTTGTGATATTCCCATTTTTCATGATTGTGGTACCCAATTATTTCCTTGGGTACCCATATGATTATGTATGGTTGATTATGTATGATTTTTTTAAGTGGAAAGAATATTTATGTGGGAAGAATATTTATAAAATTTTGAGATGGGTGTGCCCAGATAATGCTCTAATTCATTCGGTAAAGTTAAGTCTCATGAGATGTAATGTGAAATGGGATTTGCGGTTAGCCTTGAATTGCACTAAAATGGGAAACGAGATTGGTGGTTATCCTTTACCCGTACTAAAGAAATGTTTTATGATTCGGCCAGATTTATATCATTCCATGTTTATATGATCCCATGCTTATATTATATGATATCATATGTTCCATGATTTGGATATCGTTATGTCATGCCTCATAACTCATGTGCTTAAGATGTATCTTTATGTTCATTCCCTTACTGGGATTTTTAGCTCATCCCTTTGTTCATGTGTTCCCCAGGGTACCCTATGAAGATGTAAGGGATCAAAGGAAGTTAAGAGATCTTAATGGGGATTAAATAAACAAGTGTTTTATCCCCATTTTTTATGTTATATGTACCTAGTCTTCTAAGAAACTAGACTTAATGATCAAAGGCTTGTACTCTGATGATTAATTATTCTTAAAATCATGAAATGTTATATGTAAAAGGCTTGGGTCGCTATAGTTGGAATCAAAGGATGGTCTAGTTATTTTGGAGATTAAGAATAGAGCACCTTTCTATGATTCTTAAGGATGAGACTATGTATAATAAAATATTCTTGAATTTTGGTTAGTATTGAGTAAGTGGTTTATCAAGAAAATACATCCCGGTCTGGAGTCGAGTAGGTAGAGGTGACTCTAGCATAGATGTATCTAGGGGTAAAACCCAAAAACAAATCTTTGAGCTAGACTGAAACAGGAACTGGTGCACGACAATGGGCTTTGTTGTACTCATATTTATGACACTCCCAAAGATATGCTTTTGTGTATTCACTAGCTTTGTACAACCCATTATTAAGGGAAAAAATCCCATAACAATATAAGTTAAAAAATAGATCAAGGATAACTTAGATTTAAGTATACGAAATCACAAGTTAGGAAGTACTTAATTTTTATAATTTTATCCTTTTATGTTAAAATTTTCTTTTTTTGTGCTCAATAGATATGTATTCAAGACCTCTAATTATATGTTCTTTTTCATAGTTAATGGAGGGAACTAGAAGAACGCATTCTGACAACCAATGTGATAGATTATGTGAAGATTTCCTTAATGATATGCCTGATATAACGGGAGTGGGGGCCCAAAAAATAATGACATTACTTTATCAGATGGCTCAAGTTGTGAATAATAACTTGAATCATGCATAATGTCCTCCTCCTCCATGTAAATAGCAGGTTGTTGTGGAATCCTTCATGCGGAAAAGGACTCCCATGTTTAGCGAATCTTCTGAACCCCTCCTCACTGAACAATGGTTTAAATCCAATGAAAAGAAATTCTATGTCCTCCAGTGCTCAGAAGAAGAGAAGGTTGTACTAGAAGTACATCGTTTTGATGCTAAAGCTGATCATTGGTAGACATTGATCAAGGACACAGAGTCCTAAGAGAAAATTGATTCCATGGATTGAGAGGAATTCAAGAAGATTTTTTTCAACAAATATATTCCTTGAACCCTCCATATCAAGATGTAAAGAGAGTTCCTTGTACTCAAGAAGAAGGAAGATGTCTCTATCAGGGCATATGAAGCCAAATTTACAAGGCTTGCAGGGTATGATTATAGCTTTTTCATGAACACTGAATGCAATTTAGATCACTTCTTTAGCAGACTAAAGATGATTATATTAAAGGAATTAATGATCCGAGACTTTGAAAGTTATGAGAAGATTGTGTGTTAGGCCCTCCAGGTTGAAATGGAGATTGGAGACTCTCAGTGGTCTCGTGGGCCCAGTGACAAGAAGCGGAAAATGGAGAACAACATGGATGGTTCATCAAAAAAATCCCATTGTGGAAAAAAGTCAAACTTTACCCTTTGAAAATTTTTTAGGAAGAAGCATCCTATTAAATATTTGAAGGGAACCAAGAATTGATTCAAATGTGGAATGTTTGGTCATCTGGACAATAACTACCACCAGGATATGAAGAAACCCACTAATGCAGAAGAATAAAGTATGGTTCAAGTCAACACTCAGCCTGAAATGTAGTGTTACAACTACAAGAAGCTTGGGCATTATGAGAACAATTTCCCTAAGCTGAGTTTTTTCTAGGGAAATCAACAACAACCTCCAAGGAGACAAGGAAAGGCTTAATCCATCACTAATGCTGAGGTGGAGCCGGACAACGATGTGGTGATAGGTACGCTAGTTATTCATTCATGAATAGTAAACATACTATTTGATTCTCATTCTATGAATTCATTCATATCTTGTAAGTTTAGTAAAACTATTCAAACACCACCTCGAAATTTGGAGGAAATGCAATCTTTAAGAACCGAAAATGGGGAAATTATTGCGTCCATGGTTTATAACTCCTCCCTAGTTAATGTTTGTGGACTAAAAATCTCAGAAAATCTTGTCATACTTACTTTAGTGGAGACTGATACTATCATGGGCATGGATTAGATATCTTTATACAAAGACAAAATCAACTGTCAGGAAAGGGAGATCACATTTCACATACTGAGGCATCCTCTGATTCCCTAAAAGTATAAGGAGAAAGATGAATCTCCTTTAGAATCTTCTTCTCAAGAGTGGTTATTATTGACTTGTGAGAAGTGATATCTAGCTCAAATGATTGAGACAAAGGATAGAATTATTCTTGAAGACATTCCCATTGTACGGGGTTACACCAATGTATTGCCTGAAGAGTTTTAAAGTCTTCCTCTAGACCGAGATGTTGAGTTCTCAATTGAACTTGTCCATAGATCTATTCCTATCTCAAAGACACCTTACATAATAGCCACCAAAGATCTGGAAGAGATGAAAAAGTAGATACCATAGAATATGGAGAAGGGTTTTATACACCCGAGTGATTCACTGTGGGGTGAGCCAGTCCTCTTCATCAAGAAAAAGGATAGATCAATGCACCTTTGCATCGATTAGCATGAGCTCAATAAAAGCATGATAAAGAACAAGTATCCCTTTCAACAGATAGATGACTTGTTTGATCAGATTGATGGGGCCAGTTACATTTCTAATGTGTACCTTTGGTCAGGATATCACCAATTAAATGTGATGAAGGAAGATATTCTAAAGATTGCCTTTTGATCGATGTATGGAAACTTTGAGTTCATAGTGATTCCCTTCGGACTCAGTAATGCTCCAAAAATTTTCATGTATTTAATGAATAGTGTCTTTAGAGATTTCCTCGACAAATATTTAGTAGTATTTATTGATGATATTCTGATATACTCCAAAATCAAAGAGGAATATGAGGAGCATTTTAAAACCGTGTTAAAGTAATTGTGATGTGAGAATTTGTATGAAAAGTATAGTAAATCTGATATCTGGATGGTGAATGTATCATTCTTGGGGCATGTTATGACCAGTAAAGGGATATTCATGGACCCTTCCAATACAAAGGAAATTGACGAGTGGTCGAGGTCAACTTCTATAACAGAGATCCGTAGCTTTTTGGGGTCTAGCTGGGTATTATCAATGATTTGTGAAGAATATTTCACGATTGTCAAACCCAATGACCAAGTTGACACGGAAGGGAGTAAAGTTTTTCTAGACTCAGGTATGTGAATACTGTTTCTCTGTGTTAATAAAGAGGCTTACCACTGCTCCAGTACTCACACTCCCATCAAGTGGAGAAATATTTGTTCTGTACCGTGATGATTCAAAGAAGGTCTTAAGATGTGTGCTTATGAAAAATGATAAATTGATTGCCTATAACTCAAGGATGCTAAAAATCCATGAGAAGAACTATCCCACACATGATCTAGGGTTGGCAGCTGTGATCATTGCATTGAAATTTGGCAGCATTATCTCTATGGGGAGAAGTGTGAGATATATACGGACCACAAGAGTCTCAAATATATATTCACATAGAAATATCTTAATATGAGATAGAAAATATGAAGAGAGCTCATCAAGGATTATGACTTCTCAATCCACTACCATCTCGATAATGTAAAAAAGGTGGTGGATGCTCTAAGTAGAAAGGATCTGAAGCTTTATAAATGCTGAGAATTAAAAAGGATCTAATATTCATAGATTTTCAAAGGATGAAAATGAAATTTATTATGTGAGGAACATCATAAACCCTTTTTCAAATGATTTCTCAACCATCCCTCTTGGAGAGAATAAAAGATTCTTAAATAAATGGTGTGGAAATTCCGAAAAGGGTCGGAGCACATAGAAATGGGAAATCCTCCACTTTCAAAATTGATGATGAATGAGTTGTAAAGATTGCCACATGATTGTGTATACCATCTGATATAGAGATAAATAAGGAGATATTGGGTGATGCACATAGCTCAACCTTCTCTATCCACCTAGGAAGCAAAAAGATGTGTCAAGATCTGTGAGAAAACTTTTGGGGGGACAATATGAAAAGGGAGATTGCTAAATATACATCAAAGTTCATGGTATGATAGGAATTGAAGGCTAAGAGACAAAATTATATGGGGATGATGTAACCACTTCCCATACCAACATGGAAGTGGGAGAACATTACCATGGACTTTGTCACCGGACATCCAAAGACATCCATAGGAAACAATGATGTATGGGTTATTGTGTATCATCATTCAAAGACTACACACTTTATCACTATTCAAGAGGACATCTCATTGGATCAACTTTTGTGGATTTACATCAATGATGTGGTAAGGCTGCATGGAGTACCCCTATCTATTGTATCTGATCGTGACCTGAGATTCACCTAGAAGTGCTGGAAAAATCTCCAACACGCTCTAAGAACTGAACTGAACTTCAATATGAACAATCATCCTCAAACTAATGAACAATATGAGAGAACTATTCAGACACAGGAAGACATGTTGAGTGCGTGTTCTATGTAATTGAAAGGAGCATGGGACCAACATCTTCCACTGGCTGAATTATCCTACAACAATAGTTTCCACTCGAGCATCTGAATGGAACCATATGAAACCCTTTATGGGAAAAGGTAAAGAATACCGACATTTTGGGATGATGTCAGTGAGCATAAGCTGCTATGAACTAAAATGGTTGAAGAAATTGTGGAGAAGGTGAAAACCATTCAGTAGCATATCAAGGCATCCCAGAGTCGAGAGAAGAGTTATGTAGATAATTGTCAATGAGACCTTGAGTTCAAAGTTGGAGACATGGTATTATTACACATATCTCCATGGAAGAATGTCATGAGGTTTGGGATGAAAGGAAAGCTAGGTACCAGGTACATTATCCCCTTCTAGATCCTTGATCGAGTCAGAGCTGTGTCCTATCGACTAGCAATTCAACTTACAATGTCGAAAGAATATGATGTCTTTAAGGTATCTGTCTTAAGGAAGTACATACTAGACCCTTCACATGTACTCTCAATAGAGGTGGTACAGTTAGAGAATGATCATTCTTATGAGGAGCTGCCAATGAAGATCTTGGATTGTAAAGACAAAGTTCTACTCAACAAGACTACTCATCTGGTCATGGTACTATGTCAAAACCATAAGTATGAAGAGGCAACATGGGAACTGGAGGAAGTAATAAAGGAAAAGTACCCGCACTTGTTTTTGGATAAGAATGTAGAATGAAATTTTGAGGGCAAAATTTCACAAGGGGAGAAGAATGTAACGACCCAATGTTTTATAAATAGAAATTGAATGCTTATAAATATGTCATAAAATCATTGAAAACACAACATAATGAACTAATAAGTTCTAATTGACCTTTAAACATAAGTTTGTCACTTCTGTGTTTGGAATTTCAAAACTCTGACCTATGTAGTTGTGATGAGCAAGTTGTTCTAAGTCCAATAATAAAACTTAATTATTGGTGAATAGTAACATACCCTTAAGAATAGTAACATACCCTTATGAATAATGATATAACCTAATGAATAGTAACCTTACCTATGATAATATATAAATAATATTCAAGTGAAAGTATGATGTACCTATATTTTAGAATAAGTAAATTAGTGTTTTAAAACTGGTTTTTGATATTAAATTATGATTTTAATTATGTATTAAAATAATAATATTTAAAAAAATATTTTTGAAAAATGGACTTCATTTTTGGATTATACACATCAAAAAATGGTTTGGGTGAATTTTTGCTATTTTTCTGAACTACATGAATTTTTTATGAATAGTTAAATACAAATATTTACTATAAATGCTAAATAATGGATTTATTGAGCCATTGTTGATGTTCTGATGATGTAAACCCATTTTTTTGGGGATCACATGATAAAAATACTATTCTTGGTCAAATAAGACTAAATATTCCTTCTCTTGTGTGAAAAATAATAAATTAATTAATTTTATATTGAGATATCCCCTCTCTCCTCCACTATAGAACCCCCTCACTCCCACTTCTCTTCACTCCTCTCAAGCCTTGTGCCTTGCCAATATTGTACCCAAATCTCTCCCCAAGGTCCTCCCCCACATCCAAAATTTCAAAGCCTTTTAAAAATTGCAAAACCTCTCCCATTAAGAGGTACTCAAAGGAGGAATCCCGAAGAGGCAAATTCCTCTTTCTAATTACTTCATTTCTATTAAGTTCTTTTCTTTTTGTTTCTTTCCTCACCTACCTTAACCAAAATAGAATGATAAATCCAGTAAAATAAATTTACTATAATGTTTTCATTCTAATGGAATATTTTATTATCTTCTCTCCTTTCGCCACCTTTTATATGAATGAAATGAAAGCACTGTTTGGGATGTGCTAATTTAGCACATTCTAAGAAAACAATTCATCAATTTTTATTATAATCATTAATTATGGTCATTAAACCATTTGTGTTATGGTTGAACCAGATTATTATATATACAATATATAATATATATTTTTGTAAATCCATTTGTAAAAATTTTATTAAGTTATAAAGGAAAACATGTTCTTTGTAATCCAACCCACCGATTAACAAAAACTGTTGTCACTATGGTTTTATATAATTGTTCAACATCAATATAAGTGACGTAAAAAAAAATTTAAAACCATTTAATCTCTTGGATGATCACTAATTTCAAATAACTTCATTTCGGGACAACCACTTCCATCATTCATGTTTATCCAAACCTAAATATAAGTGAACTGGCCATTTAAAACCAAGTAAACAGACGAGCCCGAACAATGAAATTTACCTTATAATTAACCAAGATGGAATTTAATGAACTAAAAAGGGTTATAGTAAATCAATTACATATAAAATAGGTCCTGGACTTATTAACTAATAATCCTAATTTTTTATTCATTTTTTTAATAACAAGTGAAAAACACAAACTGATTTAAGGTAAGGGATTCTCTTCATTTCATTCTTAATCAAGATTTTCCTCTATGATATTCCTTTTTATGGGTAATAATAAATGGGGTGCTAATTCTTTTCACCTCCTCCATACTTCCCTAATGCTGTATATGTGATGATAGACCACTTATATCTCTCATCAATCCCTCTTGGGTACACCTGATGCCATGATGATAAAACCATAATGAATTATACTAGAGCCTTCTTTGTACGTCCGAGTTGCATTATATTTATTTATATCAAAATGGAGTTATCATATATATATTTATGTACATATTATAAATTCTGTGTAGGTTTAAAAAATTAATTTATTAATACTCATTCATCACTCTCTTTCGAGGATATACATGTGTTCAAAAGATTCTCTCCATAGAACTATCCAATAAGCAAACCTATTTTATGGGAACTTATTGAATTGTTAACCAATTTTAATGTTCCCTCTATCATCTATTTTAAGAAACCATTATATGTATAAAATAATTAGTTTATTATGAAAAGCTTCTTGGTTCAATTATGGTTTCATTTAAAATATTGTACTCTTTTCTATTTTAAAAAAACTATAGTATTTTCCTTAAAACCGCACAAAAATATTTTAATGCTAATGTTTCTAAAATATATTTTTTATATGTTGTCACATATATTTGAAACCACATACCATGTTATATTACTATTTTACCCTATTAATTTCCATGTATGTTCTAATCCTTTCTTTTCATGGACACTTTGATGATACACCAATTAGTCATGATTGTGGTACCTAATTATTTCCATGGGTACCCTTATGTTTATGTATGGTTGATTATGTATAATTATTTATGTGGAAAGAATATTTATATAGAAAAAATATTCAGGAAAATATTGATAAGGGTGCACCAAAATAGTGTTCCAATGCATTGGGTAAAGTTATGTCTCATGAGATGCGGTGTGAAATGGGATTGGCGGTTGACCATGACGAGTACTAAAATGAGAAATGGGATTGGCGGTTATCCTTTACCAATACTAAAGAAATGTTTTATGATTCTGTCAAATTTATATGATTCCATGTTTATATGATATGATTCTTATATGATATTCTTTCATATGTTTCATTCTTTTGATATCATTATGTCATGCCTCCTAACTCATGTGCTTAAGATATATCCTTATGTTCATTCTCTAACTGGGATTTTTAGCTCATCCCTTTGTTTATGTGTTCCCTAGGGTTCCTTATGCATATTTAAGGGATCAAAGGAAGCTAAGAGTGCTTAATGGATATTAAATAAAGAAATCTTTTTTAGCCCCATGTTTTCTGTTATATGCACCTAGTCTTCCAAGACACTAGAATTAACGATCCTTGGCTTATACTCTGATGATTAATTATGCTTGAAATCATGAATTATTATATGTAAAAGGAATGGGACTCTATATCATCCATAATCATATAAAAACATCATATATACCATGGTTTTATAATAAATATTTCCTAGGAAGGATTTTTGTTAAATCCTTAAGGTGTTATCTTAAGAAGAGGTAATGTTCATAAATAGTCATTTTTAATTTATTTTTTCTTCAACCCCCTTAAAATATTATTCAATAATTATAGTATAATATAAAAAATTTATCCTATATAATTAGATTTTGTTTTTTTAATGGAATAACCTATATCTATCTCCTCTTCCATCGACTATGAAATGAAATAATCGATCGTTTGTACAGTGGACTATCACCTCGAAAACCGATGTAACTTATTTTCTATAAAAAATTCTCATGGTTGGATAAAATTATGGATTAAAGGTATAAAAATAATTTTTTTAATAAAATTATACTTCTATAATTTTAATATCACATCTAACTTCTTAATTTACATTGCATTCAAAATATTATAATGTCACTCGTGTGTACAATAGATTACTGCCTCATGGAGTGACGTGATTCGTTTTCACGAACACATTAAATGGAAGGGAATAAAGATAAATTTAATGAAGATTTGTGATATATAAATCCAGATATAAATTATGGAAAATTAATATATCATACTATCCCTTTCACTTTCACCTATTAATGTAATGATATTTTCACTCATACATGCATTTGAGATTCTGTCTACATGAAGTGATGTGATCATTTTCCATGCCAGACATTAAAGGGTGTTTCTAATAATGCATATAATGAGTAAGCATGATATTTATAATATTTATATAATTATTTATATGATTTATTTTTATCTTATGTACATGAAACATATGTTTCATTGAAAAACACACATAAGAAAACAAGGTAATCAACACCCGAAATAATGAAAATAATGGAATTTTATTAAAAAAAGGCTATTAAATTTTTAAATAATATCATATATGATATTATATATATGATTATGTTTCATAAATAAATTAAAAACATGCTTAAAAAATTTATATAGGAGGTTGAAGTATGTACAACTAATGGGAAGCCTAATGTAATGGAGTTCGTCTCAATTTACCATCAATGAGGCATATTTTATTTTTTTACACTTAATTTATTTTATATGTAGTACATAATACAACTTTTACATGTAATATAATGAATCCTTCATAATTTATGGTACATTAAATTTTAATTTTAATTTTTCAACCAAGGGGATTTTTCTGGAAAATTACCATATGGTAAGGGATTTCATCTCAATTTCAATTTCATTGAGGCATATTTGTTAATATAAAACTATTAAATTTTATGTGGTGTATATACTTATAATTTTATGTGTCTAAAATTAATATATATTAATTAGTTATCATTGGTATTTCTCTTCAAGTTTATTCTTAAAAGGGTTAAAATTTGAAAGTTAAAAAATAAGTAAAATTTATTATACAATCACACTTTTTATTGTGGTTGTTTACTTTCTATTGTAATAATAAAATTCGTACGATCATTCTCTTTGACAAATAAAATTATCATAAATAAAAATATTCTTTTATGTTGAAAATTATTATTCTTAAAATCATAGTCCATTTTTAAATATGGTGTTTACTTTGAATGTTTTTTGATTAACTGGGGATGTATTGATAAATCCATATCCTTTACCCAATATAGATTTATGATGATAAGAAATATTTATTGAAAATTTCAATCTATTATTATATATTTTGAATATTCTGGACATGTAGTTATGGATGGGTATTGATTATAGATATCCCCTTGATGCATCTATAAGTCTTGTTATACAAATTAATTGACCAAATCACATGGGATTTTACATATAGTTTTAAGTTATCCTATAAAAAATCACAACAGTAGTTGTATAATTATTTCTAAGATCATAATGTCTCATAATTAATAATTTTATTCATTAATAATTTAGTTATTATTTTTATCTATGAGATTTTCACATTGATATGATCTCTAGGTACATTTTATTCTCAATTTATTGATTAAGTGGAATGTTTTTTCAGTCTTTACCTTTCCCTATTGATTTTTACTTATCCAATTATGATAGTCCAGCTATTGATTAAATGTTATGTGTTTTTAGTTTTTTACACTAACATATTGATTATTATTTATTGATTCATGATAGCATCCACTATATGTAACCATTACTATGAATTTGAGCTTACACTTAATTTTTTTCTTTTACATTGGATATAAAGAAGAATTCATGGAATTATTTAGAGGATGCCAAATTTTTTCCATCACTAATATTTGTATTATATTTACCTATTTAAAACGGGTATCATGTATGTATATGGTTCTCAAAACTAATGAACTGATTGGTCCTTTGTGATTTGACCCCTTGTATCTATGAAGATGTAATAAAGTAGGCACTGACTCTGAGTTACTGGAGTTGAAGTCTTTTTAGATGGTATCAAAGGAGGTTTAGTAGAATACATGAGAACTAGATATAAAAATATATATATTACAGAATACAACTCTATGGTATACATTGAGGATAAGTATAGAAGGAAATATTAATGTTTTAAGGGAGATATTTTGTGGGTTTTCCTATAAATTCATCCTTATCTACATACTACAACTAAATGTGGTTCTGGAAATGATGTATCCTGGGGTAATAACTTTGAAAAGGTGCATTTGGATTGACTCGATCATCACATGATGGATGAAAATGGGATTTTTAAGCACATTGTGGACACTCCCAAGGGATAATCTTCTAATAATTCACATTTTCTATACAAACCATTATAAAGTAAATGAAAATAAGGATATCCCTAAAGAAACCAATTTTATGATTTTAATAGTAACAATGTAGAAATTTTTTTTAATTTTTTTTGTTTCACCATATTTATATTTATATAATATGATTAAAAATTAAAAATTAGATAAGGTAATCCTGTATATTAACTTGTTTTGAAATGGAATCTAGGAGGAAGAAGGGTATCAATACTCAGGGAAAATATAAAGATTTCCTTGTTGATCATGCTAATATAGATGGTATTGGAATTGAGTATATTATTGATATATTAGGGAATCTTAATCAGGTTATGAAAAATAAACTTCCTTGGATGTATAAACAAGTTTTTCCCAAACATGATTCTATTATGTTGGATTACTTCATGTGACAGAATACAATATCATTTTTTTGTCTAATAATCCAATGGCAGATGAAAGATAGATAATGTCTCTTGAGAAGATATTTATATACCTAGGATGTGATTAAAATGATATAGTTACACTAATATTTTATTTTACCAATGTAAATTTTGATCAAATTTTTTTTGTTGATCGAAAATACTAGGAAGGAAGAGGAAATAAGACACATGTAATGGAAATATTTTAAGGAGAAATTATTCAATAAATATTTACCTAAAGAAAAATGAATATAAATGAAGAGAAATTTCATTATATTAAATAAAGGGAAGAAATATTTGTTTCTATGACCACCCTGCTTTTATTACAAACTTAAACATGATTTATTACATAAAACTTCACTTGATACAACAAAGAAGATCGAGAGGTTTAGTGTCTTTGGGGATTAGGATCATTACATAAAAACTTAAAACATGAAATACAACATCTTTTTTGAAAACTTCCTTTACATGACCACTACATTCCCTCGTACTTAACATTGCATGGGATAACCTGAGTACATGTATAAGAAAAGGGTGAGATATAAAGCCCAGTAAGGGATTACACATGGAATAACATGAGGAGTACAATACATGTTAGACAATAGGCATATCAATAGATCATAAGAGAAACATGAACCAAAAGGCATAATAAAGCATGATAATCATAACATGGAAATGTGGCAACAACACTTAAAATGTAATTAGCATGAGCCAAGGCTCATTGCACATAGAGCATGAGTAAATCCTCATTGAACATAAAGCACAAGTAAACCCTCGTTTCACTTGAATTATCATGAGTCAACACTCATTGCACATGACGTATCATGATACAATAGTTTACCCAATGCATTGGAGCGCTATAATGGCACACCCTTCTTAAACATTTCATTTCATGCATAAGTGTGCCACATGGATCATAAAACATGGATTCATAAAACATAATCATTTATTCCAAGATAAAGGAATGTGGATTTCATACATGAAAATTTATAATCAATAAGTAAATGCGCATAAAGGTGAATACCCTTGATGGAGAAATGGGCATGGTATTCACTACACAGTGGCATTGGCTTAGAAAATCGGTGTGATTTCGGCAGTGTAACGGCGTGACATAAGAATTCATAAAAAATGGTTGATGAGAGAGAAAGGGGTTCCTCATCATATTTACACGTAATGGACAGTAATGAGGTCATATAGATACATTTCCCATCAATTGTAATGGAATTTAGATTGATGATACAAAAGTATTGCTTGAATGTAAATAAGGAGAGAGAAGTTCCTTTCAGAATTTCGGCATAGTAACGGGTGTACATGGGAGACATTTAATGAGAGAGAAAGGGGTCTCACATCATTAAAAAATAATGAGGAAAGTATTAGGGTGGTGTGAAACCATACCCCAACATTCATAATTGAAATTAAAAGGGCAAAACAACTTATTGAAAATTGACAAAAATGTGAAAGGAAGAAAAAACACTTATTTGGAAGTGTGATTCTAAATGCTAGAGAGAGTTTTGTGAGAGGCTTCTTGGGAGCTTGGGGAACCTTGGGAGGATTATAGAGAGGGTAGGTCAGAGGTTGGACGAACTCCGAGGGATTTTAGTGAGAAGTAAGTTGGAGATTGGGTGGGTTTATATAGGAAAGGTGAGGGAATTATTTATTATTTAGGTTTGGGACCCCTTATATTAAATTAATCCAAACCAAAAACCATCCCATGGTTTCTGCCCATGTTTTTTTGGAAAAGTGAAGAGGGAAAAAATATTTTATAATGCCAAAGTCCTAACTTCTTATAATAATAGGGTTTCTTATGTGGAGGTGAGTCAGACTCCCATGGAAAACAATTTAAAAAGACAAGGTGTTTAATATGTCTTGGGTGGTCCATTAATGCTTTGATAAGTAATTCAAACAAACCCAATATCACATTATTTTAATGTTAAAAATATATTCGTCGAACATAATTATTATAGTATTTTATTTCATCCCTATTTGGTCATTATGATGTCATAAAACACATTATATATTTAAACGGTATTTACTTTTTACCCAAAAGTTTGACTGTCTCAGAAAATTATGAAAAATTCACCGTTGGACAATTTTGACGTCTTGATTCCAGAAATAAAATTTATTTTATCTAAATAATTCTCTAAATATGTTAATTATTACTTTTAAAATAAAAACAGACATTTATAAAAAATTCTCAGGTTTTGACAGAAATGGCTTTCATGCCTTAATAAAAATTATAATTGCATTCATAAATTTATATGATCATTTATATTTAATAAAAATTAATTCTATAATAATAAAAATATTATATTAAAATATTATTTAATTAAAAAATCCCTTAATGTAATAAAATAGAATTCTTAATTAAATAACAACTAAAACACTATTTTTACATTAAAAACTATTTACAATGTATCAAAAAATGACAACGAGGTATATTAATTATTATATAAAAAAATAATATACATGAAAATAGTACTAGAGATTTGTTACATAACCCCTTAAAACAGCCGCATAAGACCTAAGGGTAAGGTGTGTGATGGTGATAGACTCTTGTGGGGGCTCAGATAACATCGCTCGAGTGGTAATTTCTATCAACTTCCACTTTTCCCGTAGACGGTCTCATTCGAGCTTCACATGATGAAGCTCAGCTTGGGCTTGGTCAAGATCAAAGCCCAAGGATGCCACCTCTTTTCTGAGCTCTGACAAATGGGCTTCATATAGAGCAATTCTACTGGACAAGGCCATCGCTTCTTTTGTATAAGTAAATTGGATTTGTTAAAGCCCTATATTTATACTAATCATGTGATCATTGTTCAATGGATATATTAGCAATGGTAAAAAATCATTGCATAATACCAAAGAAGTTGAAATTTTATATAAACACAAAGAGACATTTAATTAGATCAAGAGGGATTTCCATTAATGAAACTTTGGGTCGTTACAATATTCCCCCCTTAAGAAATTTCTCCCTTGAAATTTTCGTTTTCCCACACTAAAACTGATGTGGGTAACTCAGCTTCATCATTTCTTCCGATTCCCAAGTCGCTTCTTCAAACATGTGGTTTCTCCACAACACCTTGATGAGGGGCATTGTCTTATTTCTTAGAAATTTTTCTCTATGATCTAAGATCTTCACTGGTTGCTCCTCATAAGAAAGATCATCTTCCAATTGTACCACCTCAGAAGAGAGTACATGTGAATGGTCCGATATGTACTTCCTTAAGAGGGATACATGGAAGGCATCATGTACTTTGGCCATGGTAGGTGGAAGTGCTAGTCGATAGGCCACATCCCCGACACGATCAAGAATCTTGAAGGGGCCGATGTACCTTGGACTTAACTTCCCTTTCTTTCCAAACTACATGACATTCTTCCACAGAGATATGCTTAGAAAAACCATGTCTCCAACATTAAACTCAAGGTCTCATCGACAATTATCTGCATAACTATTCTGTCGACTCTAGGCCGCCTTGATATGCTGCAGAATGGTTTTCACCTTCTCCACCATTTCTTCGACCATTTCTGTTCCAAGCAGCTTACGTTCACCGACATCATCCTAACATGTCAGTGTTCTGCACCTTTTCCCATACAGGGATTCATATGGTTCCATTTGGATTCTTGAGTGGAAACTGTTGTTGTAGGAGAATTCAACCAGAGGAGGATGTTGATCCCAAACCCCTTTAATGTCCATCGATCATGCTCTCAACATGTCCTCAAGTGTTTGGATAGTCCACTCAGATTGGCCATAAGTTTGAGGATAATAGGCCATACTGAAGTTCAGTTCAGTATTCAGAGCATGTTGAAGACTCTTCCAAAATATAGAGGTGAATCCCGGATCTCGATCAAACAGAATATATAGTGGTACTACAGGAAACCTTACCACTTCCCTGATATATATCTGTTCCCGTTGATCCAATGAGAAATCCTCCAGAATAGCAATTAAGTGTCCAGTCTTTGTAAGACGATCCACAACAACCCAAATTGCATTGTTGCCTTTGGATGTCCTCGGATGTCCGGTGACAAAGTCCATGGTGTTGTTCTCCCATTTCAATTCTGGTATGGGCAATGGTTGCATCATCCCCTTAGACTTCTCCATCTATGGCTTCACTTGCTGACACACCAGGCACTTTGATGTATATTCAGTGATATCCTTCTTCATATTATCCCAAGAAATGTTTTCTCATAGATCTTGATACATATTTGTGCTCCCTAGGTGAATAGGGAAATTTGAACTATGTGCATCATCCAAAAGTTCCTTCTTCAGCTCTGGACATGATGGAACACATAGTCTTTTCCCAAATCTCACAATTCCTTCTTCATTAACATTAAACACCGAGGATTTCCCTTTTTCGATAGCTTCCACTTTTTCCTGAATTCCTACATCATCCTTTTGAGCATCCTTTAACCTTTCCAAAAGAGACAATTGAGAAATAATTTGTGAAAGGATTGATGATGTTCCATTCCTTATGATTCCCATGTCCATCTTCATCATTTCTAAGAAGATTGGATCCTTCTCAATTCTCATCATTGATAGAATCACTGGGTCCTTTCTACTTAGGGAATCTGCCAGCTTGTTGTCTTTCCCAGTTTGGTAATGTATTAAAGAGTCATAATACTTGATGAGATCTATCCATCTTCTCTGGAATATATTAAGCTCTTTCTATGTTAATATATATTTATGACTCTTGTGGTCAGTATATATCTCACATTTCTCCCCATAGAGATAATGCTGCCAGATTTTCAAGGAAAAGATCACCACTGCCAACTCCAGATCATGCATTGGATAGTTTCGCTGATGGATTTGCAACTGCCTTGAAGCATAGGATATCAATTTCTCATTCTACATCAGCACACAACCCAAGCCTTTCTTCTAAGCATCACTGAATACCACAAAAGTTCCCCACTTGTGGGTAAAGTGAGCACGAGTTCAGTGATAAGCCTCCTTTTCAACTCCTTGAAGCTTTCTTCACATTTATCACTCCAAGAAAACATTACTCCCTTCCGAGTTAGCTTGGTATGAGGGTTAGACAATCATGAGAAATTTCTCACAAATCATCGATAATATCCAGCTAACCCCAAGAAGCTATGGATATCCATTACCGATGCTGGCCTCAGCCATCCCTCAATTGCATCTGTTTTAGAGGGTTCTACATATATCCCATTGCTTGTGATTATATGGTCCAATAATGAGACCTCCATCAACCAGAACAACACTTTATGTACTTTGGATAGAGCTTCTCCTTGCGCAACATCTCTAGTACAGTTCTTAAATGCTCCTCATGATCCTCTTTGGTTTTGGATTATATTAGAATGTCATCTATAAATACTACCACAAATTTGTCGAGGTAATCTCTAAAGTCTCAATTAATCAAGTCCATGAAGATTTCTGGAGCATTAGTGAGTCTGAAAGGAATTACTATGAATTCATAGTGCCCGTATCTTGTACAAAAAGCAGTCTTGGGGACATCTTCCTTCTTCACCCTTACTTGATAATATCCTGACCGAAAATCTACCTTGGAGAAGTATTGTGCTCCATGAATCTGATCAAACAAGTAATCGATTCGTGGTGGAGGATACTTGTTCTTTATCTTGATTTTGTTAAGTTCACAATAATCGATGCAAAGCCGCATTGACCCATCATTCTTCTTGATGAATAGGTCTGGTGCACCCCATGGTGAAGCACTTGGGCATATAAACCCTTTGTCTAGATTCTCTTGTTGTTATTTCTTCATCTCTTCAAGTTCCACGACAGACATTCTATATGGAGTCTTGGATTTTGGAAGGGCCCCTGGTATAAGTTCAATTTATAATTCAACATCTCTTCTAGGAGGAAGACCAGGCAGTTCCTCGGGAAACACTTCCGCAAATTCCCTCACAATAGGAATTTTTTCAAGGATGGTTTCTTCCTTGGACTCAATCATCTGAGCCATATATTCATGGTCATAGGGTAGTAATAGCCTTGTTTGGGATGATGGAGCTAAAGGAGATTAATCTTCCTCCTTTCAATTGTAAAGAATCGGGGATCTATTCTCCATATGGAGTGTGATTTCCCTCTCTTGAAAATTTATGTTGGCTCTATATAAGGAAATCCAATCAATGCCAAAAATTGCATCAAATTACACCAGAGGGAGAATGATGAGGTTCGCGAGGAAATTCAATCCATAGATTATAACAGGGGATGACTTATATTCATGGGATGCAATGATTTCCCCATTTTCTGTACACCGACATCTTCACTTACATGATTCGTGGTGGTGCTGGGATTGTTCTACTAAACATTCGAGATATAAAAGAATTGGTAGAACCTGAATCAAAAAGTATGTTCGCTATTCTTGAATGAATAAATATTGTACCTATCACCACTTCATTGTCGGGGTTCACTTCTACAAGAGTGATGGAAAAATCACTTCCTTTTTTCCTTGGAGGTTGTCGGTTGCCTCTGAAAACCCTTGGATTAGGGCACTGATTTGCTAAATTACCTGGTTCATTGCATTTGTAGCATTGAACAATGCGTTGAGGTTTGAACGGAGCATTCCTCTCCTCTGTCGCAGCCACGAGTCTTTCTTGCTGACAGTTAACAGTTAGGTGCCCTTCACTTCCACACCTGAAGCATTTCCTCGCCCCCTTAAGGAAATTTCCAGGGTGCTCTTTCCACACTTTTGGAAAGTGGGGTGCTGGATCTTCTTAGCACCATTGGATTTATCCATTGGACCCCCAGCATTGAATTCCACCTTACGCTTCTTGTCCCCATGATACCCCTGTGGTTCCCCGATCTCCATTTCGACCATGAGGGAACATCATACAATTTCTTCATAGCTATTGAAGTCATGGATTGCTAATGCTTTCCATAGTCTAGGCTTCATCCCGCCAAAGAAGCGGTCAACTTTTCATTCGGGGGTAACGACAAAGCCAAAAGCATATTGTGAAAGCCTTGTGAAGTTTTCATCGTACAGTCCAACAGATTCTTCTCCTTTTTGCTTGAGGGAATGGAACACCCTCTCCATCTTAAGCCAGAGGGTGCGCAAAAAATATTTATCAAAAAACATCTCCTAGAAATCCTTCCTTTCCAATGCCTCAAACTCCTCCTCAGGCTTCATATTTTTGATCAAATCCCACCATTGATTAGCTTCACCCTCCATACGATAAGCCTCCAGGAGAACCTTCTCTTGTTCAGAACATTGAAGGATAGAGAATATTTTTTCAATGGAGTTGATCCATTGTTCAGCGATCGTGGGTCCGGATGATCCACTAAAAGTAGGAGGCCTTTGTCTCATGAAGCTCTCGATAGAGACCTGTTCTTTCTTAGGGGGGTTTGGACGTTCCTCTTGACCTGTGTTTCTATTAAAATCTTGAGTTAGCTGAGAGAGGAGCATGAAAAAGTTCACGATTCCTATTACCATTGGATTGGGAATCTCATTAGTACAGTTATCACACTGATCTTCACAACGGTTGTTATCCCGAGCCCTTCTATTACCGGACATTGGCTGGAATAAAAGGAATGTTAGAGGTAACACATAAAGGGTAATCTAAAGAAAAAAGTTGACGACTTATAAATAAACTTTTATTTCCTTAACTCATGAGTCTGTTGTCTTCAATCTAGGCTTTTCATGATCTACTTTATAACATATATTCTTAGGGGAATTTTTTTTAATTCCCTTAATAAGGGTTCATACTAAGCTTGTGAATGTATAAAAACATATCCCCTAGGAGTGTCATAACCAAGAGTGCAACAAGACCCATTGTCGTGCACCAGTTCTCGTTCTAGTCTAGCTCAAATTGGTGTTTTCAGGTTTCACTCCTACGATACATCTGTGCCAGAGCCACCTCTACCTGATCGTATCTAGACAGGGATGTATTTTCTTGATAACCCACTTAATCCATACTCACCAAAACTTAGGGAAGTTTGTATTGTACTTTGTCTTGTATCTAAGGCTTTACAAGGGTTCTCTAATCCTAGTCCCAAAAATAACTAAACATATCCTCTGATACCAACTATGATAACCCTTCTTTTATTACAAACATAAAAATGATTTATTACATAAAACATAACTTGATACAATAATAAAGATAGAGAGGTTTAGTGTCTTTGGGTCTTAGGATGATTACATACAAACTTATAACATGAAATACAAAATCTTTATTGAAAACTTCCTTGACATGACCACTACATTCACTTGTACTTAGCATTTCATGGGATAAGCTGAGGACATGCATAAGAAAAGGGTGAGCTATAAAGCCCAGTAAGGGAGTACACATGGAATAACATGAGGAGTACAATACATGTTAGACAATAGGCATATCAATAGATCATAAGAAAAACATGAACATAAAGGTATGATAAAGCATGACAATCATATCATAGAAATGTGGTAACAACACTTAACATGGAATTAGCATGATCCAAGGCTCATTGCACATAGAGCATGAGTAAATCCTCATTGCACACAAAGAACGAGTAAACCCTTGTTTCACTTGAATTATCATGAGTCAACAATCATTTCACATGACGTATTAGGATACTATAATTTACCTAATGCATTGGAGCGCTATAAGGGCGCACCCTTCTTAAACATTTCATTTCATACATAAGTGTGCCAACATGGATAATAAAACATGGATTCATAAAATATAATAATTTATTCCATGATAAAGGAATGTTGAATTTATACATGAAACTTTATAATCAATATGTAAATGTGTATAATGGTGAATACCCTTGATGGAGAAATGGGCATGGTATTCACTATACAGTGGCATTGGCTTAGAAAATTGGTGCGCTTTCGGCAGTGTAACGGCGTGACATAAGAATTCATAAAAAATGGTTGATGAGAGAGAAAGGGGTTCCTCATCATATTTACATGTAATTTAATGTAATTAGGTCATATAGATACATGTACCAACAATTGTAATGGAATTTAGTTTCATGATACAAAAGTATTGCTTGAATGTAAACAAGGAGAGAGAAGTTCCTTTCGGAATTTCGGCGTAGTAACGGGTGTACATGGGAGTCATTTAATGAGAGAGAAAGGGGTCTCCCATCATTCAAACATAAATAGGGAAGTATTAGGGAGGTGAGAAACCATACCCCAACATTAATAATTGAAATTAAAAGGGAAAAAACTTAAATAAAATTGAAAAAAATGAGAAAGGAAGAAAAAACCCTTACTTGGAAGTGTGCTTTTAACGACTAGAGAGAGGATTTTGAGAGGCTTCTTGGGATCGTGGGGCACCTTGGGAGGATTCTAGAGAGAGTAGGGCAGATTTTGGAAGAAATCATAGGGCTTTGAGTGAGGAGGAAGTGGGGGCTTGGGTGGGTTTATATAGGAAAGCAGAGGGAATTCTTTATTATTTAGGTTTGTTACCCCTTATATTAAATTAATCCAAACCACAAACCATGCCATGGTTTTTGCCCATGGTTTTTGGAAAAGGGAAGAGGAAAACAATATTTTATAAGGCCAAAGTCCTAAATTCTTAAAATAATAGGGATGCTTATGTGGAGGTGAGTCACACTACCATGGAAAACAATTTAAAAAGACAAGGTGTTTAATAAGTCTTGAGGGGTCCATTAATGCTTTGAAAAGTAAGTCAAACAAACCAAAAATCACATTATTTAAATGGTGAAACATATATTGTCCGAACATAATGATTATAGTATTTTATTACATCACTATTGGGTCATTATGATGTCATAAAACACATTATATATTTAAACAGTATTAAATTTTTACCCAAAAATCTGACTGTCTCAGAAAATTATGAAAAATTCACCGTTGGATAATTTCGATGTCCTAATTCCAAAAATAACATTTATTTTATCTAAATAATTTTCTAAATATGTTAATTTTCAATTTTAAAAATAAAAACCGACATTTATCAAAAATTCATTGGTTTTGACAGAAATGGCTTTCAAGTATTAATAAAAATTATAATTTCATTCATAAAATTATAAGATCATTTATATTTAATAAAAATTAATTTAATAATAATAATAATATTTTATTAAAATATTATTTAATTGAAAAATCCCTTAATTTAATAAAATAGAATTCTTAATTAAATAACAACTAAAAATACTATTTGTAATTTAAAAACTATTTACAATGTATCAAAAATGAAAAGGAGGTATATTCATTATTATATAAAAAATAATATACATGAACATAGTACTAGAGATTTTTTACATAAACCCTTAAAACAGGCACATAATACCTAAGGGTAAGGTGTGCGATGGTGACAGACTCTTGTGGGGGCTCAGATAACATCACTCGAGTGGTAATTTCTAACAACTTCCACTTTTCCCATAGACGGTCCTGGTCGAGCTTGATATGATGAAGATCAGATTGGTCTTGGTCAAGAGTGAAGCCCAAAGATTCCACCTCTTTTCCGAGCTCTGATAAATGGGCTTCATATGGAGAAATTCTACTGGACGAGGCCATCACTTCTTTTGTCTGAGTATGTTGGATTTGTTAAAGCCGTATATTTATACTAATCATGTGATCACTGTTCAACGGAAATATTAGCAACAATCAAAATTTTTAACATAAAACCAAAGAAATTGACATTTTATATAAACATAAAGAGACATTTAATTAGATCAAGCGGGATTTCCATTAATGAAACTATGTTTCTTTACAGTTTCTTATTATAAAAATACCTTTACATGTCGATACAAGTAATCTATAGATTATATACACAACAAAGAATGAGATATTGAGTTTTTCAATGAAGGAGATTAATCCATGTTTCTGAAGGGAACCGATCTCTCAAAAAGTATAATCATATAATGAAATAGTGTTATGAACCATCAAAATAGAAAAAGAGTATTCTAGATCCTATATGTTCAAGGGAAACAATGAAAATAAGATGTTGAATAACAACCAATAAAAGGGTAACACGTCAATAAATATGAAGAGAACAAAGAAATTTCCATTTTGTGAAAACTATGGAATGAATAATCTTGGAATATTATTTAAGGGAATGAGATTTTGTTTTAAGTGTAGAGAAAATTTTTACTAGCAGAGATAATAAAAATGGATGAAATAAAATGATTCTATTTATTTTTTTTCCATTATATGGAGATGGGTCACAACACAAAAAAATCCCAATGTGTAAAGGGAATCATTCATAGTAGAAGCCAAGGTAAGATGGCCAAGGTTGTGCAATCACTATAGTCGAAGTTGATGTTCCCAAATATATAGCAGTATGTACATTAAAACATGATTAACATTTAGATACTCATTTATTTTATTCTGGATCCTTTCACTCTTTTATATCTTCATAGTTTTCCAAAAAAAAGAATTATTTCTCTAGAACATTAACAAAGGATTTCATATTCAAAAATTCATAGTGGATGTCTCACTAAAACAAAGTTGTGTTAGGAAGTCCCATTAATGAAATATAAGCTTTCGTTATTTTTTTAACATTATTATCATACCTATGGTTCAATTTTACATAATACATTGTATGGAATGGGATTCAAAATCATACAGAAATTTTATTACAAGAAGATGGGAATTAAAATTTGTGATGATGTTGTAGAATTTCTTATCTTTAGAGTTGAGATATCATCATATGTGACATGTCTCAGTCCCCCACTAGTAACTTTACTAAATTAGATTCTTTATGAAGAAGTGAAGGCACAATCTTGGGATGGATACGGTAATATCCTAATTTAGGATATTTGTATTGTATGAGAATACATTGATTTATTTCTAGAGTAATTACATAAACACCCCCATAGCATGAATTTGAGTTTTATATTGATTTAATCCCCAATACATGAAAAATATAGAAGGATTCCTATATAATGGACACTATATAATTAATGGAGTTGGATAAATAACTTGAGGAGTTGTGTGATAATTGATTTATCCACCCTAGTGTTTCAACAAATGGAGTCCTTGTACTATTTATTAATAAGAAATATGGATCAATGAGGTTTTACTTTAATTACTGGAAAATCAATGTTATTATTATAATGAACAAGTATCGTCTACCACACATTGATGAATTATTCAATCAAATTCATAGAGAATAATATTCTCTAAAGATTAACCATTATTCATGGTATCATAATGTGCGAGTGAAGACATAATACATTCTGAAGATAACATTCTGAATGAGGTATGAACATTATGAGCTTATAGTAATTCCATTCAGATTAACTAATGAACCCTCAGTTTTTATGGATCTAATGAATATTGTATTAAAGAAACATCATGAATATTTTTTGTGGTATTCATTGATGATAACATAGTGTATTTTAAAAGCTATGAGGACCTTAAGAATCACTTGAAGATCATTATTTTTACTCTTTTAAGGAAATAGTCATATGGGGAATTTAGTATAATTGATTTCTAGATTCAACAAATTTATTTTATTGGATATATTTTCAATAAGGTTAAAATATTAGTTGATCCTATAAAGAAAAAATCAATCATTGAATGACCTAGACCCACGAAAAAAATGAGGCCCATAGTTTCATTAGATTGATAGCTTACTATTGGTGATTCATTGAGAATTTTTCAAAATCTCCTTGCATGTCAACCAAAAATACACGTAAATGGTTTAAGTTCAATTGGAAAAAGGAATGTGAAGAATATTTTGATAAACTGAAGAGGATATTGGTAAATTATTTGATTTTGAATCTTCTATTTATAAATGATGCATTTTTGGTATATAGTATTTAATGGAAGAGGATACTTTGTTGTGTCCTAATGAAAAATGGTAAAATTATTGCATATGTATAAAAAAATTTAATACTTATGAATAGAACTATCCAATCCACATTCTTGAGTTGGAAGCTGTAATATTTTCATTGATCATATGGATAAGTTATCTATATGGTTAATGATATGAGATATAGATGGATTATAAAACCAAAAATATAACTTTTCACATAAATATCTCAATATGAGACAAAGCATATGTCTTGATCTACTCATGAATTTTGATTGATCGATACAATACCTCTAAAGGAAGGAAAATAAGGTAGTTGCTGTATTGAGTAGGAAAGATCACAGTGTTCTGACTCAAATGAGGATTTAAAGGGATAATATGTTCATGAATATATTAAATATAGATATAATAATTATTATAGAAGATGATACACCACTAAATTTTAAAATTATTAGGAAATCATATTTATTAGAAAGGATGCAAAATTATGAATTTTATGATGAGAACATTCAAAAGAAAATTAAATGTGTGAATGCTTGGAAATTAGAAGGATTTGTTTGTGAAGATGGTGGGATAACATGAATCAGAAAATGGAAGACTACGTATCATGGTGCTTAGTTTGATAATATGTAAAGTATTATATAAAACCTCCAAGATAGTTCTTGCAACCTCTTACTATTCCTATATGGAATTGGGATGTCATTACTATGGACTTATTCACAAGACTACAAATGACTCATAGTATGAATGATTCAATATGGTTTATTATTTATCACAAAATGAAACTTTCACGTTAACTATCCATAAGAGAATATTTACATCTTGATAACCTTTTAAGGATCAATATTAATAATAATTAAAGTCTTCATGGTGTAGAACTTTTGAACATGTTTTATCAGGAGCCTATTTTACATAAAAGTTATGGATGTTTCTCCAGAAGGCTCTTGACACAAAGATTCATTTGGGAACTACATACAATCTTCAAATAGATGGATAGTCAAAAAAGGAAAATTCAATCAATGGAAGACATGTTGAGGTAATTATCACATTACTTTCAAGTTTGGTGGGATCAATATTTATCATTGGTAGATTTTTTCTACAACAATTGTTTCCATTCAAGTATTCAAATGGTGTCGTATGAAGCATTATATAAAAAGAGATGTCATACTTCAACTTCTTGAGATGGAGTTGGTGAAAGGAAACTTGTAGGATTGGACAATGTTTAAGTGAAAATGATAAAGGTAAATAATATTCAATATTATATTAACTCATCAGAAATTATGAAAAAGATTTATGCCTAAAATTAGAGGAAGAAATTGAAATTCCAAGTAGGAGGTAATTTTTTCTTGAGAGATTCACCACAGAAGGGTTCCTTATGGTTTGATAAGAAAGAAAAAATGAGCCCTAGAACATTGGACCCTTTAAAATCCTTGAATGGATTGGATCTATTGCTTATTAGTTTTTAATTCCACCAAGTATCTCAAACGAATATGATGTGTTCCAAATATCACTGTTAAGAAAGTACATGCTATACCTAATAAGTGTCCTCACCTATATTGTATTAGAATTGAAACATGACATATAGTACTATGAAAAACCCATCCATATTTTTGATACTAGATAATATGTATTGAAGAATCTGATTAATCATATAGTAATGTTACTTGGGATAAATCACAAAATGGTGGAAGCTATGTCGGAACTAGAGGAAATTTTAAAGAAGAACAACCCTTTTCCACATATAAGGTAATATCCAGGGATTTTTTAGGAATAAATATTTAAGGGATGGAAAAATGTAACATTATGAGACTTTATGATTTATTTAATTTTAAATAAAATAAATCTCCTTTATAACTAGAAATGCATGTAACACTTGGTTTTAATGAAAATACTCTACCAAAAATATCCAATAATAAAAACTAGTATAACATAGAAGTTAAATTGGAGGGTATGAATATTATTAACTAAATTATGAAAATTATTTTGTTTATACTTGTATAAAGTAAATTAAATGGATATATTTTGATTATTAATAAAATTAGAACCATTTAAAAAATAACTAAATGTTTAATTAAAAATTGTATTTCTTTAAAAAGTGGTTTAGTCACGCATTTCATACAAAATTTAAATTTAATTTTTACCCATTTTATAGAATTATATTAATAAAAATAATCTCATTTTTCAAATCATAATATCAAAATTATCTTAGAAAATTTTTTTTGATTTTTTTTAAATGATTCATTTTTCAATGATTAGTGATAAATATTTTTTTTTTGAAAATGATTTTTTCCTTCAAATTATTAAAATATTTAATTTATTTTTTTATTTTTGTAAATAAAAACTAGTAAAATTTATTTATAATTAATAATATTTAGGTTTTTAGAATTAATTTCATATTTAATTTTGATTTTAAAACATTCTATACTTATAATAATTTTCGCCTCGGTATCCTGCTTTTTCATTGTGTTTACGAGTATAATTTTATGTTGGATTATGAAACTTATATGAATTTAATTTTAAAAATTGACTCTATATTCAGATTTAGAATAATTTATAATATCTTGTAATTTCAACTTAATTATTTATCTTTATGAATAATAAAAGCAGTAAATATTAATTAGCTCAGTTACAATAAAAATTTATTTATTAGGGGGTTAAAATTAAAACATAAGGTTTTAAATTACATAAAACATTGAAAAAACACCAATTTAATGGACATATGTAAACCATAAAACTAATAAATGTTATAAATACAATTTTTGAGGCTTTTTAGATGATAAAAACCTAGTTGTGATTGATTCTTTTAAAAATTCCAGCTGTGTCATCTCCCCATCTTATAAGCAGCCACCCCTAGTCCTCCCCTTTTCAAACTTCCAATACCATATGTTTTATAAAAGGTGTAACAAAATGACTTCCTATATGCCTCCAAACTTTTCAGATCCCTTGGATTGATCGTCAATCTATCCTAGGAAGGAATTTGGGGCAAACCTAAAGAGGTCATTTGAAGAATATGTAACATTCATAAAATGTCATTTTTATTTTATTTATTCTCAAATAGACTTAAAATCATATCAAATAATGATATAATAATAAAACTTAGGTCCCATATAATGATTATTCATTATGTTATATTCATAATATATATCCATCTCCTCTTCCATCAAATGGGAAATGAAATCATTGATCATTTGTTCAGTGGACTTTTGCCTTAGGAACTAATGTAACTAGTTATCCATCAAAACCTACCATGGTTTGATATATTGATAAATTTAATGAGTATATTTAATATTTATTATATTATTATACTTATTTAATTATAATATCACATATACCTTCTTACTTTCAATTCTTTTTAAAATATGATTACGCCACTCATGTGCACGGAGGACTACCGCCTTGGGAAGTGATGTACATTGTTTTTCACTTGTTTTATACATGTAAGGAAATAAAGATAAATTTACTGAAAATATGTGAAATATATGACATTATATAAAATCCATATAATTATTATATCATAGTATACCTTACCCTTTTACCCGTTAAGGGAATGATATCATCGCTCGTGTGTCCGTACGGACTACCGTCTCCATGAATTTGTGCGAGTGATTTTCCATTACCATTGTAAAATAATGGTTTTAATAATTTATTTAATGTGTAAATATTATATTTATAAAATTATAACAATTAATTTCAGGTTTTTTATATCATATGTACAATAACTATTTGTTTCATGACAAAACATGCATGAGAAAACAAGGGAATTTACAAAGAGAACAATGAAAATAATGAAACATTATTAACAAATATGTGGTAAAATGTTATAAGAGGATAATATAAGAAATTATAATCATGATTATGGTCTATTATAAATTAATAACATTCCTAAATTCATTATGTAGGATTTTAAATCACATTAAACTAAATAAAAATTTAAGGTAAGGGACTTTATCTCAATTTCCCTTCATTGAGTCATCTTTTATTATTACACACCCAATTTATTTTATATGTCGTACATACTTACCCTTTTATATTTAATATCCAAAATAATTCATAATCCATGGTATTTTAAGTTTAAATTTGAATTATTTTATTCTAGGGTATTTGAATGGAAAATTATCACGTGGTAAGGGATTTCATATCAATTTCCATTTTATTGAGACATATTTGTTAATATGAACAAATTCACTTTTACATGGTGTATATATTAACCCTTTGTTGTATTTAACATGAATTAATATTTGTTAATTATTTTTTATGTTCAATATTAAGTTTATTATGCATGGGATTACAATTTAAAATTTACCAAATAGGAAAAATTATTGTACAGTCTCACATTCTATTGCGATTGCTTACTTTCGGTTAAAACAATCAATTTTTATAATAAATATTCTTTAGAAATTAAATTTCACTAAACTATCAATACTATATTATGTTTCATAGTATTATTTCCTAAATTTTATACCATTTTTAAATATGATTTTTACATTGAAATTTATTTTATTTTTTGGGGGAATATTGATAAATATATATCCAGTACTTAATACAGATATTTGATGATAAGGAATATTTATTCATGAATAAAATTTATTATTAAATATATGTGGAATGATTTGGAAATGAAATTATGGGTGGTGATTAATTATTGATAACCCCTCGATGCATTTACATGACTCATGAGACAAATTAGTTGGCCAAATCATATGGGTTTTTACCTATAGTTTTAAACAATCCTGTTAATAGTCTTTACAGTAGAGGTATCATTGTAAGAACACAGATCTTCTTTTCAGGAATGGATCTTGTTTTTGATTATTTTAAGGAAAAGAGGAGAATTTTCAAATTTTGTAAGTATGCTTTGTGTACCTAGGATTACACGTTGTGTACCATGTTTCCGCAAGTAGTTATGTAATGGCTATGTAACGGACCAATACATGGATATGTGGGGAGACCTAGAGACCACCTAAAGTGGGGGCTGGTTGAGGAATTTACACGGAGCGTACATTAAATTAACTTGTCATGTACTTTTCTTTTTATTTTTTTATCGGACGGTGGCCATATCTAATCCCTAATTTCATTTTCTTCTGGCCTCATTTCGTCTAGGAGTGATCGAGAGTGACAAATCTTCTCTGAGACACCGTATCTCCGTCCAAGGACTGATCTGAACTCTGGTAGGTGCATCGGAATCCCACCAGTGAGTTATTCATTCTTATAGAGCCTCTCATCCTAATTTATTCTCTATATCAATTTATTCACGGTTTATTTTTTGATGTTTTTTAGATATATGATGGTCTAGGTCAATTCAAAGGCTTAGGTTCAACTATATCGATCGTACAACATTGAGGAAGGTGGTTTGTTTCATTTAGTTGTTTTTATTTAAATTTTATATTCCAAAGTGCCGATTAACGATGTTTTTGGTATTTAGAGATAAGGATATTGAACTCTATTTGTATCTTCCTTAGATTTATTGTTGTATTGAGGGTTTTTGATACAGAATTATGTGAAATTTCATCTCTAAGGAACACCTAATGAGTGTGTTCCATGGTTGAATGTTTACGGCCATTTGGTCCAGGTTGCCTATGAGGCATACCTTGTTTCCTTTCCTTGCTTTATAGGATGGAACTGTTTGACTTTTGTTTCTTGTTAACTAATTGTGATATGCATTTGGATTGTTTATCCATGTAGTAGTTGACATTACTTTGGGCTGCATAATAACTTTTACACACGATTGAATTACACATGGCTATGAGAACCTGGTGTAGTTCGACCACATGGGGAATTGACATGAGTGATTCCTCAGAGTGTCTATTGTATTTTCATTCTACGAGACCACAGGGGGGATTGACGGTGAACTCTCCCTCATAGTGTCTATATATTATGTTACGAGACCACATCGGGGATTGATGTTGAGTGCTTCTATAGCGAGTCAGTAGTTATTCTAGAAATTCTATAGGTGGAATTGATGGTGAGTGATTCTTCAAAGCGTATTTGACTTTTTATTGCATTAATTAACTAGAGGGGTTATACTGTATGAGCTATCCAGAGGGTTAGATTAAATATTGAATGTTTGTGACGTGTCTGCCATGCCAAAGCACATGCCTAAATTCTATCCTATTAGGTGGTCTTATGAGATACCTATTTGTGATACTTTATTAAATAATGAACATCAAATGATAATGAATGTAAATTGAAATTTTAGGATTTGGTTTCTTTTGTGTAATCCTAGTTCCTTTTCAGAATTTTCATTATTATCTTCTATATAAACTCACTAATAGTTAGGCATAGATCTTGTGTTGGTTACCTACTTGGATTCATCTCACACATTGTTTGGGTCATGCTTTTGGACCCAAATAGATTATATAGTTGTTGGTATAGATAAGGGAACGTTCCCTTTGTTATCATGTACTTGATTGTTTTGGAGATGGAGATCATAGGACAATGTTGAGGATTGATGCGTTGTTGGAGTTTATTTTTAGTTTTTTGTACCTTGGTTTAGTATTGTATTTCTAGCATTGTGACTTGTTTGGAAGTTTTCCTAGAAAAAAGTGACATGCATCATTTATATATGTTCTCTAGTTGTTTATTTACTTTCATTATTCCACTGTTTACTTATTGTATGATATTATTGCTTCAACTACTGATTATTATATATTCTTCCACTATGAATACTCTCCCAATGAGGGCATAGTTTTCCCACTATCAAACCCAAGTCCCTCACTACTAGTCAACACAATGTGGTATTCGGGGGAAATGTGCTTGTGGTCGTGTGACCAACTGGGTACAAGGCACCTTTGGGTGGTACCCAGAACCATGACGTTACAATGTGATATCAAAGGATGTTATTTTCTAATTGGTCTTAATTTTTGGATGCCATAGACAAGGAAAGGAATTAATGGGTTGTTGGTAATTATCTATTCCTAGGAGTAGATAACCCGTGTATAGGGAAGCACCAATTTACCTTGAATATTTTAATTTCTCTTTTTTTTCAATTGGTACAGTTGATTTGATTTCACTGTTGGGTGATACACATGTTTTGGGCTGTTATGATTTATATCATTGAGGTTTTTTTATTGTTCCAACTCGATGAGATGAGGGTATTCCATCTGATGCATCATACAGAAACTTGATAAGGATCAAATTTCATGCATTCTTGTCATTCAATCAAGGGTGCATAACTGATTTCATGCTATTGTGATATATGTGGTGCCATATTTTCATTTTTTTGTGATACATTCCATGATAGAAAACCTACTATTTTGATAGGGTATTGGAAAATGTAATGTTTCATGTGAAAGGGATCCAAACATTGATCCTTGAGTTATTATATCCCCTCTTGAATTGGAATTTGGTGGATAATATTGAAATTTAACTGAATTTTATTATGATATGACATGAATATGATGCCAATATTTGATTTGTGAGGAGTATGATCCCTCACAAATCATAATTTTGAACTTAAATGATTGTTTTAATATTTTATGGGGTTTTGGAGTAGTTTCTGAGGCTTAATATCCAGAGAAACGAAAAAATCATAGTGTTTGATGATAAATACATGCAATCTGTCATTCTGTACGAGAAAAAAATGTTTTTTAAAGTACACATCGTGTAGTGTTTGTATATGTTGTGTAGTCTTTGACCATTTGACTGACTGTGTGGCAGTGACAAGTGGTTGGGAAATGTTCGGTGGAACACATCGTGTACCAGGAGCACACATATTGTTATAGAGACCATGTATCTGACTCTGTGACTAATGAAATGGGTGGATGAACATCAGGTAGTATACGCTATGTCCAGAGTGAACACACCGTGTAGATGTCGACCATGTCGCCAGCTGTGTGACCAATGAAAAGGGTCAATAAAATCCTACATGTACACACTGTGACTAACCTAAACAGGCCATGTAGTTTTGATCTAAGGGAACTGTGTAGTTCTAGCCATGTAGAAGAACTTGGAAAGGAGGGAAAATTCAAGTACACGTCGTGTCACATGATGAACACTCTATGTGTAGGGGTCTTACAAGAACAGTATTGGAAGAATTAGATGCCCATGTTGAAACCATAGGGAACACACTATGTGGAAGGTATACATGTCATGTAACCCTATTTTGTAAAACTCGAATGTTTTCTTCTCATGTCACTTTCATGAAATTATATGTTTTTTCCTTGATAATCCTGAAATAAGGTGTGTTCTTGACCATGTAGATTCACGCCACTGATATGTCTTGTGGTTGTATTCAAGATACAGAACAATGACTAGACAACATGATTGGTAGATTAGGGACTACTGGTAGATCCTCCTGTCATTCCGGTCTAGGCACTAGCTATTATACTGGACACATGTGCTGAGGTATAGTTCTGTGAGGGATTTGTAAGGATGATGTAGACTTTCTAGGGAACAACACTTATTCCCCATCTATGGTAGAGTTGACTTTGGGTTTTCAGCTACATCGTCCTCCCACTTTCATAGGGGATAGAGGACCTCAGGCTACAGAGTCATGGTTAGAATCCATGCTGTCTATCTTTGAGCATCTTGAGACACCTCCAGAGAAGAAGGTGAAGATTTCTACTTACATGCTTTGAGATTCTTCCATGAGATTGTCAGATGGGATATCTGTGGTGGGATTTCAGCGAGTTATGGCTTGGGATGAGCTCCGGTATACGTTCTATGACAATTTCTACATGGATACCTTTAGGGCCAACCGAGCTCGAGAGTTCATGATTTTGGAGATAGGTACTCTCTTTGTCATGGAGTATTCATCTCTCTTCACAGAACTATTGCACGTCACACCCATTCTAGGGTTGGGGGTGATAAGTTATTACTTCTAGGAAAGATTGAGGATGGTCTCTGACATGACATCTAATCCCAGGTGAACATTTCCTGGATGACTTCCATAACTTTTATAGTCAACAAGAAGCTAATCAACATGAAAAACCTGAGGGATTCTAGAGTTGTGGGCTAGGGCGGTTCAGTATCCAAAGTTGGCACTCTTTCTAATGATAGTAGGAAGCTCCACAGAGTCTATGCGTGGATATTCGAATAGTTTGGATTTTCCTTCAGGTAACCAGGTGGTGTGCTACCAGTTCGAGAAGGGAGGAAATTTTAAACCTCGGTGCCTGAGATACCCAGTTGAGTGCTGATAATGTGACAAGATGGGATATCTAAATCATTTCTAAAATTACCTCCTTCTAGCTGCAAGTGAGGGAGGATCTTTCTCGACTCCTAGTACCGAAGTAGGACCACCAGACCCACAACTGACTGGTGTTTGGAGTTCTAAAGGTTGTTCAAGAAGAGGTGGTGGTGATGACTGTAGTGGTTAGACATAGGGTTTTTGACATCCACAGGGTGGATCAACTCAGGGAACTCAAACATCTTCCTAGGGTCATGGAATAGGTTAGGCTTTTGCACTAGAGAAAAACATGAAAAAGTATAATCCTAGAGCCTCTACAGTTAATGGTATGATTTTACATGCCTCCATTTTATCTTCTTCAATTTTTCGATATAGGGGCTTCCCATAGCATTATTTATGTTCTGGTTGTGGAAAGCCTTCGATTATTTAACTTTACATTTGTTTATATCTCTATGCTAAACACATTTTTGTGGACTAGAATGGCTAGTGTACGTCAGTGAAAGGAGTCCCCTCTTGAGGTTGGTGGATTTCACTTCTTATGGAACCTCTATGTCTTAGAGATGATGGGATATGACATCATTTTTTGAATCGACTGGTTAGTTTCCTTCTAGGATTTTGTTTCTTTCTCTTTCCATAGGGTGTGTTTCACATAACAAGAGGTTGTTTTATTTCTACATAAGGGAAAATGGGATGTTGAGGTGAGAAGAGCTGGACCTGAGCATCATTTGTTGAGAGGTGTTACAACTCATATTTCTAGTCTGTATCTGGATGACTTGGGGACTTCACATATGGACTTTCCTCTAATGGTTAATCATTTTAGGGATGTATATCCAAATTACTTTTCATATTTTCCTCTATAGAGATAGGTATACTTTTTTATTGAGCTTGTGACAAGAGTGACATCAGTGTTTATTCATCCTTATAGGACAGCTACACCGGAGTTACATGAGCTCAATAAAGAGTTAGAGGAGTTACAAGAAAAGGGTTTCATCTGACCCAGTACTTTTATTTGGGGTTTTTCCAATCCTATTTGCAAATAAGGTGGACATTACCCTCCAACATTGTGTGGATTATTAGAATATAAACCAGTTGACGGTCAAAAACCGATATCCCTTACCAAGGATTGATGAAATCATTGATCTTCTTTGAGGATACTGGGTTTTCTAAAATATTGAAATGAGATCCGCTTAACAAAAGATTCATGTTAAACCATCATATATACCTCTTACAATCTTTTAGAGAAGATATGGTATATATGAGTATGTGGTTATGTTGTTCGGTCTAAGGAATGCGCCTGCAGTTTTTATAAAACTGATGAACTGAGTGTTCCATCCTTGGATTATTTTGTGGTTGTCCTTGTGGATGATATATTGGTGTACTCTCAAACTCGACATGACCATGATGTATATCGTGAGATCATTTGGATTACATTGATAGAGAATCAGTTATATGATATGATCTCAAAATTCCACTTTTGGATTGATGAGATTCACTTCTTGGGTTATGTTATCTCTGAGACAAGAGTATCAGTAGAATAAGAGAAAGTGAGGAAAATAATTTTTTTGGAGAATCCGAAAAACATATTTGAGTTATGGTGATTTCAAGGGATTGGTGGTTACTACAAGTGTTTTATACAGAACTTTTCATGCTTTGCAGTGCCACTGATTGGCCGAACTATGAAGGGTGTGAAGTACTCATGGACAGATTCCTACGATTCATCCTTTCAAGAGCTAAAAGGGAGGTTGAATTCAGCATCGATATTGATCTTACCAGAGCCTAGAAAGAGTTATAAAATTTTCTGTGATGCATCAGGTATCGAGCATTGTGTAGTACTTATACAGGGGGAACGAGTCGTTGCATACAGGTCTCGGTAGTTGATTCCAGATGAGAGGAATTACCCGATGCATGATCTCGAGTTAGAAGTAGTTGTGCATGGATTATGCTGTTGGTGACATTATATTTTGGGAGAGTATTTTTTCGTTTTCACTAACCAAAAAAGTATGAAGTATTTCTTTACTCAGCGTGATATGAATTTGAGATAATGAAGGTGGGTGGAGTACCTTCAATCCTTTGACATTGAGCTTGCCTTTAGTCTTTGGAAAGGAAACCCAATGGCTGATGCATTGAGTAGGACTCAGATATAGGCAGTTTATGAGGCCATTAGTGAGTGGAAGCTTATGTCTACGATGTATGGGATTAATTTGGAGGTTCACAACAGACATGGGAAAGTGTTTCTTTCTTCTATAGCTGTTACCTCTACTCTACTTGATCGTGTTCGAATGAGGTAGCTATCATATTACGAAGGTCATGTACTATGAGAGTGTGTGTCTAGAGAGAACCCAAATCATAGAGAGACCATTTATAAGGATGAGATATTGTGTTTTAAGGGATGCATATGGGTGTCAACTGACATACTTGGGGAGTTGATGCAGAATTTTCAGTTCTTAGTTTGCGCAGTTCATCCTGGTATTACCAAGATGTATCGAGATTTTCATCATCTGTATTGGTGGCCAGTTTTGAAGAGTGATGTTTCTGGTTTTGTTATGATATGTTCCATCTGTCAACAGGTGAAGTCTGAGCATCCGGAACCAGAGGTGATTTTACCGCATCTACCCATTCCCAAGTGGAAGTGGAGTAATGCTGTGATGGATTTCCAGATAGTTTTTTTCGAGGTCACCTCGAGGGAATAATGCAATTTGGGTTTTCATTGAAATACTCAAAATGGATTCTCATTTCTTAACAATGAAGTAGATCTATAGTGATGATGAGATGTGATGGTTATTCATCCGAGAGATTGTACATTTTAATGGGGTTCCACACTATATCGTTTCAGACAGGGACGCCCACTTTACTTCATGTTTCTGGAAAGGGCTACAAGTGTCAATGGATATAGAAGTACTTATGGGTACAATTACCATCTCAAGAGATATGGCCAGTAAGAATGCACTATTTAGGTACTAGAGAACATGCATTGAGCATGCGTCCTTTATTTTGAGGTTCTTGGAAGGAACCCATACCTCTGGTGAATTTTTCCTACAATTAAAGTTTCCAGACAACAATTCCGATGGAACCTTATGAGGCCTTGTATGATAGGCAAGACTGATCACCCCTATGTTAGCTGGAGGTAGGGGAGGTAGCTATTCTAGGACCTCTCCTTGTGCAGGAGACCACATGTCAGGTGGAGTTGATTCAAAAGAGGATGACTACTGCACAATCATGGCAGATGTCTTACACTGATCAACGAAGATGACCTCTGGAGTTTGAGGTCGAAGATTAGGTTTCATTTTTGTCACACAGAGGCTGGGACACATGAGGATGGGGAGATCTGGAATGCTTTCACCGAGATTCATCAGGCCATTTGTATTTAGAGGGAGTCAGGCCTACTTCCTATCAGTTGCAGTAACCTCAGAGGTACTAGGATATGCATGATGTCTTCCATGTTTCTCAGCTAAGAAATTACTTCACAGACCCGTATCATTTTTTTCAACCTAAGGAGGATGAGTTGGAGGTGGACTCATCATTTAAGGAACATCTTATCCAGATTATTGATCAAAGCATGAAGGTTCTCCATGGCCAGTATGTTCATATGGTATGGGTGTTATGGTAACATGGGTGAGTACAAGACTAGACTTTGGAGAGGGAGGCCGATGTGCGACCGCAGTGGCTGGAGCTATTTGATGATTCTTCACTGCCACCTTGTTAGGGAAATTTGGGGATGAATTTATTTAGGGGGGGATGTTTGTAAGAACCCAGATCTTATTTTTAATAATGGGTCTTATTTTCAGGTGTTTTGGGGAAAGAGGAGAATTTGGAAATTTTATAAGTACATGTTGTGTACTTATAAGTACACTCCATGTACTAGGTTTCTATGTGCAGTCATGTACTGGCCATGTAATGGATGAGTACATGGCCCTGTGGGGTGACCTTGATACTACCTAAATTGGAGGGCCAGTTGAGGCATGAACATGACGTGTACATTAAATTAACATGTCTTGTACTTTTCTTTTTATTTGTTTTATTGGATTGGGGTTGTGTTTAACCACCAATTTCATCTTCTTATAGCCTTATTTCATCCATGAGAAACTGATAGTGAAAAATCTTCTCTGATCCACCATTTCTCCATCCATAGTACGATTTGAACTCCTATGGGTGTGTTAGAATCCCACTGATGAGATCTTCCTTCTTATAGAGCCTCTCCTCTTGATTTCGTCTATCTCTCTCTCTCTCTCTTGAATTATTCAAGGTTGAACATTTTTGTATATTTACAATGTTCTAGGTCGATTAAAATTATGTGATTCAACTATATCGATTTCACAATGTCAAGGTAGGTGTTTTGTTTCCTTTCGTTTTTTGTCTTTGAGTTTTGTATGGAAAAGTGCTAATTACCCATGTTTCATGTATTTAATGTTAAAGAGATTGAACCCTATTTTTTATCTACCTTATATTTATTTTTGGATTAAAGGTTGTTGATACGATATTATGTGAAATTTCATGTCTAAGGAACACTCCATGAATGTGTTCCTTGTTTTAATGTTTAGGCCCATTGGGTCCAGGTAGCCTATGAGGCATACCTTGTTTCCTTTCCTTTCATGATAAGATGTAACCATTTTAATTTTACTACTTTTTAAATGACTGTGATATGAATTGGAATTTTTTAGCTATGTCGAATTTGAGATTACTTTGGGTAGCTTATTATTTTTTATGCACAATTTAATTTCACAGGTATGCGGGAACCTTGTGTAGTTGTGCCATAAGGGGGAATTGACGTTGAGTGCTTCTTTAGAGTTTTTATTAAATATTCATGCTACGAGATGACCTGGGGGATAGATGGTGAGTGCTCCCTCGGAGTGTATATAGTTTATGTAACGAGACCACATGGTGAATTGACGTTGAATTATTCCTCAAAGAGTCTGTACTTATTCAGGAATGACCATAGGGAGAATTGATGGTGAGTGATTCCTCATAGTGTCTTTTTATTTTTATTGCATTACTTGTCTAGAGGGGTTAGACTGTGTGAGCTACCCAAAGGGTTAACTTAAATTCTGAATGTTTGTGATGCATATTCCAAGCCAAACCACAATCTTGGATTCATTCATATTAGGTAGTCTTCTAAAAAACCTATTTGTGATACTTGATTAAATGATTAATATTAAATTATATTGAATGTAAATCGAAACTGTATGATATGGTTTATCTTTTTTACTCTAAGTTCCTTTGCTGTATTTTCATTATTATCAGTTATATATACTCATTGATAGTAGGGAACAAATATTGTGGTGGTTTCCTATTGGGGTTCATCTCACACCCTATTTGGGACATTCTTTTGGACCTAAACTAATTATATGGTTGCAGGTATAGATAAGGGAATGTGCCTTTCATCATTAGGTACTTGATTTCTATAGAGCTGGAGAGCATATGAACATGCTCAGGCTTGCGATGCTGTTGTAGTTTATTATTTTTCTTTTTTAACTTGGTTTAGTATTTTATTTCAATAATTGTGAATTGTTTGGATGTTTTTCTAGACATAAGTGGCATGCATCATTTAAATATGTGCTCCATTTGTTTATTTAATTTCAGTCTTCATCTGTTTACTTGTTGTATAGTATTATTGCTTCTGATAATGATTATTATTTGTTATTATGCTATTCATACTCTGCCGAGGAGGGCATAGTTTCCCCAATATCAAACCCAAGGCCCTCACTACTAGTGGGAAGCCTCTGAAGTTCAGGGAAATGCCCTTGAGGGTGTTTGACCAACTGGGTACAAAGCACCTTTGGGCGACACCTAGAACTAGGACATTACAATCTCGATAGATGAGATCATGAAGGTAAATCCCCTAACCCAGAAGCCCAGATCTAGTGCATTATTTTATTACATTGGCATGATTACATGGAATCAAATCTAGAAGGACCTATCAGTTTAGCAGCCTTTGAAAACTAGAATATATACATGATGCAAATAATACATTGGGACAACAAAAGAAATGTTAAAATATAAAATGAAATAAACTGCATATTTAGAATATTATACAATGTTTTCTTCTTCATAACTTGGGGAAAATAAACCTAAGAATGGAAGGAGCCTAGGTTCTAAGTAAGGCTAAATAATACATCAGATGTAATCCTAAACATAAACACTAGGCATGATGAGCAACTAAAAACACATTCCTTCAAAATATACATGAGAATAATATGTTAGAAATGAAAGAGGAATAAATAATGCCACAATAAAACATAAAAATGGGAATTCTACTAGTCTAATAATCACATGGACCATCAATTACTAGTTTCATAATGAGGGAATTCATAATTTCATACATCAAAACAATACTTTCAAGGCCTCATTCCAAGACCTTATATAAACTGGTAAAAACCCAAACAGGTTGTCTAATGAGACCTACTAATACATAGGGGGCTATAGTGGGGACCACCCATAACTTATTATGTCCAATAAATTACTCATATGAAAATGGATATACATAGACCACATATATATATTCATATTTAAAATCTAGCATACAAAATGTGAATACCTTAACTATAACTCATGAATGGTTTCAAATTAGCACATCGACACTCAAAATGATCATCAACACATCAAAAATATATGGTAGATGATACCATAAGTGATAATAATCAATGTATTAAATGATTCCCAAAATTATTTTTACATTTATTGTGATACTTTTAAATGAGACCATTGGAAATTTCATGAGGAAACATTCATTAATCATTCAAATGTGTCATGTACCACTTGATACATTAAAACCATAATTTCTTATAATAAAATGATAAAAAATAGGAAATTGATATGATATATCAAAGGGTATTGAATACACAATGGAAAATGAATAAGTGGTGGTATCATTATATATCGCATAGAAGTAATGGTAAGATGATAAAAATATGTATTACTTTGGAAAGAATAGTCCTTTTGGAAAATGCTTTATATTTTTCATAAAATCATATTATAAACACGTATTTCCTTGAAAAATATATAATGACATTTAAATTATATTTGAGGCATACATAATTACAGTTTAAGTGAAACCATGTAAAAAATTGTTTTTAAGAAGCTTTAGAAAAAAACATTTTCGTTCGGTTTAAGGAAAATAATAAAGTGATTTTAAAGAAGAAACGAAAGTTCATTTTCATATATCCAGAAATGATACAAGATAGTTTTACCAGATTTTTTTAATTTTATAAAAATAATGATTTCTTAAAATAGATTAGACAGTGCACTTGAAAATGTATATTAATTGGAGAAGTTCCATTGAATTGGGATTATTTATTAGGAAGAATTTAGAAGGGAACCAATTATCACATATAGTTACCATAAACGAAATATTAAATGATCTAAATATATTATTTTGGAATATAAAACATAATATATAATATCTAAAAAAAATAAATAAGAATCACATTTGGGTAAGGATAGTGATGTAATAACCCGAAGGAAAAAATGAAGGTTTGGGTGGAATCCCCTACCACTTTGTAATTAATCGAATCATATGCCCCAAAATTAATAATCTTAAAATGATTCACTGAATAAAATTAAAATAAAGAGAATAATTATATGATATAAAAATGGGAATTATAAATACACCATACATAAGAAATATTTTTGAATAAGGAATATCTCACAAAAATGGATGTTAGATAAGAAAACCCTTAAAGATCACATCATTAATGTGAGGAAAAATCAATGACATAATTCGGTGTGGAAAAAATAAATACATAAAATATAATTGGACATATAGAATGAAAAAAATATAGGTTATTCACACATATTATTTGAAAATCATAACAAGTGAAATATATTTTTAACTCAATGAATGGAGAATAAGTTAATATAACCCTTATCTTATGTTCGAATGTGTTCTGCACTACACCTTAACATCCTATACCATCAAATTTAATACATTAATTAGTTAATTAATAACATTATATATATTTATTTGAGTTATTATAAATTTAATAAGTTTATTTATTACCTTTTGGATGAGTTATAGAGTTTAATTCCTTCATTATGGAGCATTAATTTTCATTGTTTTCATGATCGGTTCGCTGGTTTATAAGAAATGGAGTTCATGTGGAATGGATATAAATCTCAAGAATTGAATTAATATATTATTAATGAAAATATATAATTTTAAATGGTAATATATATCATTTGGTGACATGGTATGGGGACTAATAATTAGATAAGTCATTTAGTGATAATAATTTAGATTTATATGGTGGTTTTTTTTATCACAATGAATAATATTTGTTCTCTTATTTATTATCATGTAAAAATGATGGTTCTAGATTCCATACATAAGATATAATACACATTCGAAAATCTGATCCCATAATAAAAAAGGTTTAATTTCAATATTTGATTATGGAATTGAATAATGAAAGTTTGTCATCCATAAAGGTTATAAATAGGAACCTCCCAAATAATGATTTCATTTTTAAAATAGAAGTAAGAGAGTAAAGATATTGATTATGGTTGTTACATTAACATGATTTAATTCTAGTATATAGATGATATTGGAGATAATCATGATCATTTGGATAGAGGATGTTAATTGAGGATAATAAATGAAAATAACTTGAAATGGAATTCAAAGAAAAAAGGAAAATAATTTTACCTCTTCAATACACATCCTTGATAATCTCCATAAGGGAAGGGGTTTTGGTCTATGTGTCAACTCTAGAGGCTTTGTGTGATGGCACTTACATCTCACTGGACTTCCTGGAATCAGCCTTTGCAGAGGTGGTGGCGTGCCTGAAGTGGACCTTGGTTGCTCGCTTCAGGTCCGCAAAGCCCCCCTTTCGGTGTTTAGACAAATTATTCATTCCTGGGGTCTCTGATCAAAGAATCAAATCTCCGAGGTTAATAGTAAATCATTCTTCTTTATCCTGGCCTCAGAATAAGATTTACATATTGCATGGTGTAGAGCCCCCCCCCCCACTCCTTTATCTGCTGGAAGTTCAGCTTATCCAGGTGGTCCCTGGGTATTCACAAGGGTAAGGAGAGCTCTGTTGATGCGGTTTAGATTCATCTCCTGAGACTCCCGCTCCCCTTTCAGAATGGTGGCTTTCATAAGTCGATCATAGAATCCCTTTGTGGATTTCTATGTGCTGATGTCATGACCAACTGTAGTGAGGATGCATTGGTTGCACACATCTGTGTGGAGATGGATATCTCCCTCTCCTTGCTGGACATGATTTTTCTTGGGGTGTTGGATGGCTTCTACTAAATCCAGGAGATCCTTTACCTAGTTTTCCCCAGATTCTATTCCCATTTTTTCCTATAGGGTCACTATATCAATGTTTACATGAAGAAGCAGCAATATGGATATCACAGTCCCAAGGGAACTAGATTTAGTGACAGAGGGTCTCCATCGGCTAGGGTTCCTACTCTTGAATCATCATAGAGGGAAGACCCCTCATCAGATGGTGGATCTGCATTTGTACCAACATCCCTCCATGATCCTACTTCAGTGTTTGAAAACTCTTCCAAGGGTTACCCGGTGGTTAACAAGGATGTAGTCCCATTCTTACCAAGGGGATTTCTGACACCCCAGTCTGGCTTGGAAGTTCCTTCCTTTCTCTTTTCAGTACAATATCAGGGTCTACGACTGGAGAAGTGTATGCTCCACTATGTTCTTGGTGAGTATGGATGCCTGGCCCTACCGTCACTGGCCTATACCTTGTCCTGCATACCTACCAACGTCCCCGAACATGCCTTTTCAGATTTAATTCTACCACAAGGTGCCCCCTTTGAATTGTGTGCTCATCTGCCTACCCCTGAGTCCCACTCGGAAGAAAGGGATGGTGGATATCTCCTTATTACTAAGCCCATAGAGTGTTCTTCAACACACCCTCCCAAAGTCCGAGACCAATCCATGGTTTCCTCGTCTCCCCCTTCCATGCTGCTACCCAGCAAAGTGGGGGTCTCTACCCATTCAAAATCCAGGTCCCTAAAAGATCTATCATCCTCCCATCTCAAAGAATGCTACAAGTTATGGAGCCTGTTCTAGAACCCTATTGTGTCAATGATAAATATCCTCATATATAATTCCTGATGGCGTAGTTCTCGGGTAAAGACATATTTCCTCACCTCAGAAGTCATTAAACATAATTTCAATGTTGTTTGAATCCTCTAGCACAAGCAGAACACATCCATGATTGGTGAATTTTCCTGGAATATCAAAATTCATGTCTATATGATTGTTGTTACTTCTAACAATCACATATTGGTTTTCTGGCACAGAAGCTACTCTTTCAGCATGGATAAAGCAGGCGACCAATTTATCACCACAAAGGTGATGATGGGTGAAATATAATTCTTCATGACCTTTGTTTAGGGGAGCTGTGACTCCCTACATGGGGAGACATTATGGAGTGACCTCAATGGTTTTGACTATGGAAACCTACCATGGGTGGTAAGTGTGGATTTTAATGTTATTTTCTTCCTAGATGAAAGGAATGGTAGAGGTCCCTTTCAGAGGAATGCAAGTATGGATTTTGCGCAGTTCATGGCTAGGAAATTCTTCATTGATCTTGGATTTAGAGGTGATAATTTCACATGGTGAAACAACCAAAGGGTGGCCCGTCACTCATGGAGTCACTTGGATAGGTGTCTGGCCAACATGTAGGCCACTACTATCTTCTACAATGCTATGTTGTGCCACTTGGTCTTGGGTTTATCAGATCATTCTCCACTCATGATCTCCTTATCTTCTGGAAAGGATCTACATGGGAGATTCTGATACTAACATGAGTGGTCGGAAATAATAGGGTATCATGAATTGGTAAGTGAAATATGGAAAGAACCCCCTCAAGAGAACACGTGGGTTATGATCGACAATAAACTCCGGCATATCAAGTCTTTACTACTGGAGTGGGAGAAAACTTTTCCAAACATGGATAATGACATTTAATGTGCCATGAAACATATTTATTGACTTGAGAAGTGGTTGGAAGATGAGTGGGATGTTTAGTCTTTTGAGGAGTTATCTACGAGGAAGGATTTATTGGCAGATATTCTCCTGAAACATGAATGATTGGCAAGAGAATAAGCAAGGATCAAATGGCTCAGAGAGGGAGATAAGAATTCAATGTTTTTCCATGTGTGCCTCATAGAGAGAAATCACCCAATTAAACCTAATATCCTCTTGGAAGATGGTACCTACACCTGATGATAGGGATATGGTGGGGCACCTAGCACACACCTTCATTAATGACCTTCTCGCAGGATCCATATCTTGGAGGTCCAATGGGTATCTGGGGGAGGACACAAGGATTTTTAATGTGCTTCATAACCTTTTTCAGAGTATGATTATGAGAGGCTTGGTTCTTTACCCATTTCAAATGAGATTCATGCTGCTATGATGCGCCTCAATCTGGACAGTGCCCCAGGACCAAATGGTTTCCTAGGGTCTTTCTACAGGGACATGTGGGAAGTGGTAAAAGTGGATATCATCTTGGAAATCTAAGATTTATTTCAGGGAGAGATCATGTCATGGATTTCTATGCCACCACCATGGTGCTTCTGCCAAAAAACGAAGGACCCTTCCTCTATCATGCATTATAGATCGATTAGTTTTTGTAACTTTCCTTACAAAATTCTGGCCATCATCCTTAATACAAGATTGACCCTTCATATTCCTCGGTGGGTCTCAATGGAGAAGCATGGGTTTGTGAAGGGGAGAATAATCCAAGGCGTAATGGATCTTTCTCAAGAGATGATCATTGGTATTAACTTTAAGACACGTGGGTCAAACATAGTCATAAAATTGGATATGAATAAATATTATGGCCGTATTGAGTGGGGATTCATTAATAAGGTGCTAGAAAGTATGGGCCTCTCAACCTGGAATGCTGATCTTATCCTTATATGTTTCATCTCCCCCTGGTTGGCGGTTTTGTTTATGGGGAAGTCCAATTATTTTTTCAAGGCCATCTGTGGTCTAAGACAAGGTGATCCAATTTATCCATGTATTTTTATACTCTCCTAGGATATCCTCAGCCGCACACTAGGAAAGAGCATCAGCAATGATGAAATTATGCCTTTTTGAAAGAGTATGAGAGCTCAATACATCTCTCACTTGATGTTCACGAATGATACCCTCATCTTCATGAATGATTGAAGAAGTTTGATTATAGGTCTGAACAAGGTAGTGGAGGATTACACCAATGGAGTCGTCAGGTCATCAATAAAGATAAGAGTTATTTCTACATTTCTAATTGATGTATACCCTGTAGGAAATCAGTGATTCATCTCAACCTCAAAATGAAAAGAGGGGCCTTTCCCATTGAGTACCTTAGGGTCCCTATTTCTCCATGATGACTTTGCATATGTGATTTCGACTTTCTCATCTGTGTGATTACAGAGAGAATCCTCTACAGGAAAAATAGATACCTCTCCATTGGTGGCTGTATAGCTCTTATAAATAGTGTTTTATTGGCTACTCCCATCCATTCTCTATCTGCTATCAAAACACTGAAGGGAGTTATCAGAAACTTAGACAAGGTTTTATCCAGATTTATCTGGGATTCGATGTTGGATGGGAAACGATGATGGGTCTCCTGGTGGAGAATGGCCATTCCTGTTATAGAGGCTGGTACCAACATCTGCATCCTAGAGGGAACCCTTCCCTGCATGCATTCCAAGTTCACGTGGGAATTCCTTGAGTAGCGTACCCTTTGGTAGAAAAACCAAGAACCTGCCTCGACGTGGGAATTTAAAGGGGATGGAGGGGAACAGTTCTCTTTTTTGGTTTAACCTCGCTCCTCTGATATCTAACCTTCAACTGTACGTGCGCTGGATCATCAGGAAGGGAGAGTTATCATTCTGGTATCAAAATTTTGCTAGAGAGGTTATATGTTTTCTAGGTTGTCCCACTCCATCCATTTCTTTTTAGGAAGCCAGCCTCTACCTGGTATTCACTAATTTAGTGCTGGATGAAAACCAGTAGGTATCCTTCAACCTCATTGAGTTGTCCCCCAATCATGCTAAATCTATTTATACTCCTTCTTCCCCAGGAGCCTTCACCTATAGGGACTTACGTTACACCCATGCCCTATAAGAGGGTGCTGATAATGGGAAATAAACCTTGTGTTCCAATGTCATCCCTTCGAAATAAAACTTCTTATCATAGAGAACTAGAAACAGAGTCGTCCTGAAGGATGGAAACATTAAACAATGGGGCATTCCGTTGGTGTCGTGTTTCTCCTGCTATAAATATCATAAAGAGTAGAGTGAAGATCAACAATTTTTCAGTGGTGATTGGGCCGATGTATTATAGAGAGCCTTTGGTAATTTTAATGATATCCTAGACCACAACATGGCAGCCCTACCATTTATGGATATGTGGTATCATGGTGCAGGCAACAGGGGCACTGAGAAGCTGGCACGTGCCATGATTTTACATGCAGGGTGCTGGTGTGTCGGGCAGGCATGGAATAAGACGAGGCCTGATGGGGTTCTTCCCCTAGTATATTAATTACCTCCAAGACTTGGAATCTTCTTCTTAAGATAGCTATGCTCATCAACAACTGGCAGGAAGCCCCCTCCTTAGGTTTTCATCATGGGAGCTCCCCCCCAATCTAGACCAGTGCCAACAACTCCCGCAGCCATTGGGTAAGATGGAATCATCACCTGAAGGGCCTTAAGATTAACACTGATGGGTCATGCAACATTGGGGTGATCCGAGGAGGTGGGAATATTCGTCATTCACATGGTTCAGTTATTTTGGAATTTTCCTTCCATATCAGACACTGTTCCACTCTACAGGCTAAGGCGAAGATCATGATTTTGGGTTTAACCCTATGCTTTCAAAAGAACATTCCAATGGAGGAAGTAGAAACTAACTCAAAGATCCTTCATGATGCAATGAATGTCATTTTCACCCCCTTAGTTGATTACCTACGTAATTAGAAAGTGTAGAGGAACCCCCAATAACAACTCCCAAGAGCTTCATTTCTGGCAGGAGGGGAATCAAGTTGTGGATTATCTCGAATCCCTTGATGTCCCCGGCTCTGACCCTATTTTCATCCACAATTTGAAAACCTTGAAACCTGAGGGGGTGTATTTGGTTAGAGGAGATTCCCTTGGCCTCCATTTTTTGGCCTCCTTAACTGAGTTATTGTGGTTGGCGATCCTTTTTTGTTAGCTATTATTTAAAATAATAAAAAACTAATGTTGGAGTGCATGTGAGTTTTAACCAACTATTCTTACATCACCCATAAATCACCGATGACTAAATAAATTGTGTATGTTACATTTATCATTAATATTCATATTTTAATATTCAATAAAAATTCACGTATTTTTGAAAAATAAATAAAATTCACAAAAACATTTTTTCAATGTGTAGAATTCAAAAATGTACTCCATTTTATCAAAATAAGTTTCTAAATATGTGAAATTTAATTTTTATATAACATCAATATTTACTTGAAAAATTTAGATTTTAAGTTTAATACTGATTTTATAATACTTTCAAAAAATAACAGAGGTCTCATAAAATTAATCTAAAATCATAGGATAAAAAAATAGTTATTAAGGAATGCATTTTATAAAAATGAATTTTATAATTTTATTAATTCTAATTAAATATTTATTACTCAAAAAAATCCCAACACTTATAAATTAATTTTTAAAACATTCACTGTCATTTATAAGGTTTGTAAATTATATTTATACATTCATGGGTGATGATACTATTCATAACGGCCATTTTACTATTCATAATGGTTAAATTACTATTCCGAAGGGTACATTACTAATCATTAGAGAAAATTACAATTCATAAGGGCTAAGTTACTATTCACAAAAATTAGGTTGATCCTATTAGACACAAGGAAACTTACTGATCACAATGGTGTATGTATGTTTTTCAAAATTCAAATCACAAAAGATGAATTTTTTAAAGGCTAGCTCATAACTGTAAAAAGTGTAGTGTCGCAAAGGCTCAGTGTAGTGTGCATATAAGCTATAAAATGAATTGAAATTATTTATGAATAAATATACCATAAAATCATTGGGTGTCATATTAATAGTGAATTTATTCATAAAATAATATTGTATTTATCCTAATAATCATAACAAAAAATATATATATTATTCATTAAAATATTTAATTAGATAATAGATTTATAAAAAAGAATCAAATACATATATTAATATTAAAATATTATTTTAAAAATAATAATACTGTAATATATATTTTTCTTTTTAGAACACTAATTAATTAATTTAAAAGATATAAATTATAAATTTTTTTATATATTTTATTGTTAACTAAAAAACAAAAAACAAAATTATTATTTTTCATAACATATTGTATTTAAAAATATAAAACAAATTACTAGGAATCCCTCCTCAACAGAATTGCATCATTGCAAATCAAAACTGCACTTAAAAGGTTAAAGTTTTAATCTTAAAAGCTTCCTTTTGGGAATCCCACATCAGAAATAGGGTTAATAGAAAACCATCTTGAATGAGGATAAGGGAAATGAGGTGGTTACCACAAAAATTATGCTTTTGAATGGGGTGAAATTAGTTTTAAGTAAAAACATAGACCTAGAAGAAAAATAAAACTATAAAGTTATGATGGAAAATGATAAAGAATGTTTTTAGATAAAAGTTGATTACTGCAAAATGGTAAACTATTATAACAGAAAAGAAAATTCATTGATACAATAAAAGATTGTGATAATAGGTTTACATTTTATTTAAGTCTTTATTCCTTGAGTTATGGAATTATTCCACTCAATAATAGTATGAATATAGGTTTCTATTTCATAAACACATTATTATTCTTTGATTTCACCTTTAAATATCTATACATCATCTCGTAGAACAATTTTGGTTACATGGAGATGTAATATATTAACCTCTAAAACATCCTACGATGAGCAACATAAAAAAATCATAAATGGTTAAAAATTCCAAAATATTATGATCTAACACTTTAGAAAGAAGTCAACCAGATTTTCCAAGGTGAACATATCATTATACCTTAATCAATAAGAATCATATCTAAATTTTCACATTTAAAACATCTCAATAACTTCATCATGTGTACTCTAGAAATATGCTAATAACTCAAATTAGTATAAAACCTTATTGGAAATAAGAATTCTTATGTATTCCTCATGAAAGATACATGTTATTGGAAATATTGATAAAATCTAAAAGTGTTGTAAACTCCATAGATGATAGAATAGACCACATTTCAACAGGTCAATAATTTTTTCAACGGTAGTCAATACTTATCCAAATCAATCATTTCTTCATAATTATCTCATCATCATTAATATATTTAGGGTTCTATTTCCATCAATCCAGTGTTTTTCAAAAAATTTAAAATTCTACTCAATATATTTTCTTGGTACCATTCATCATATGGTCTCAAATCCTTAATGAAAATGTACTAATTTACAAACCTCTTATATTACATAATTCTTACAACTAGTACATTGCTAACAAAACATTAAAATGAAATAATTATTGAATAGACGTATTAATTATCCCTCTTCATCTGTGGTAGTATAATAACCTGATCAATATCCAATAGCATCATTGGGTGTATATTTCTTTAACACTTGGGACATTGATTCACATAGTGTCCCATCTCCTCATAGTTGAATCATTGTACTTTGGAAACATTTTTCTCACCCTTGAAATGAATAACATAGTGTCCTTTTTCTTTACACTTTTAACAAACATCCATTCCCTTACAAAATTTTATGGTTTCATTCTTCAAATATTTATCACTTGTTGGAAAACCCTTCATTCCCTTCTTCCCTTTATCCATCTTTTTCTCTTCCATCATTTTGTTCTATTTCTTCCCTTCAAATCCATAGGACTCGAAGAATGATTTGCATATATTGTTAACACATGATAGTATTTCCTCATATGATGAGGAAACCTTATAGAATAGTTCCCTTTGCAATTTTGGGTTAAGACTATGAAAGATATGACCTTCCTTACACTTTCCATCATGTGCATTGGTTGAGTTCCCATTGCTTATGCTAAGATCCATTTTGGAACAGTTCCATATACTAGATTAGGTCATTAAATTATGAAATTTATATAAATATATACATGGTATAGAACATAAAAAAATTTATGCATTGTAAATCATATAACCATATAATTTGTATACTTTGGAAGCATAAATCCTTTATAATGGTATATAATAAAAATCTAAATTATCCTAAACACAACCCTGGGAGTGTCAGAGCAGGTTTATAGTAATGCCTTTTATCATACCCAAGGTTACCCCGAGTCAAGCTTGGTACCCCTTGTTTGAGTTTTTACCCCAAGGTACACCTGTGATGGAACCACAACAAATTGTAGAATCTAGAATATGATGTTTTTACTAGGGAGATACATGAATTCAATACCTTAATAAAAATCCTTGGATGTTCTTGTATGATTATCCATAATGTCTAAATTAGTGTTTTGTTTATTAATATAAAGTTTCTAAATCTTGATTCCACAGTTAAAAATAAACTTCCTTTAAGACCAACTAAAACTCCCCCACCACATAAGTCCAGTGCTAGTGAATTATTTTATTACATTGGCATAATTATAGGGAACAAAATCTTTAAGGACTGATGAGATTAGTAGTCTTGGAAAACTATATTATATACATAATACACAAAATACATTTGGAAAATAAAATAAAACATTTTTGAATATAAAATTAAATAAAAAACATCCTTGAAATACAACACAATGTTTTCTTATTGATAACCTAGGAAAAAGACATAATAAAGGGGTAATATCATTTTCTCAATAAGGTTAAATAATATAGTAAAAGTAATCATAAATATAAACACTAGTCATGATGAGTAATGAAAAAAACATACCTTTAAAATATACATAATCATAATATGAATGAAATGAAATTTGAAAAAATAATGTTATAATAAAACACAACAATGGATATTCTAATAGTCAAATTACCAAATGGACCATCAATTACTAGTTTCATAATGACAAAATCCATAATGAGGAACATCATAACCAAACTATCAAGGCCTCTTGCCAATACCATACATAAATAGGTAAAAAACCAAACTAGATTATCTCACGAGGCCTACTGATATATCAAGGGGATATAGAGGGACCCTCCTATAACTTAATAAGTCTAGTACATTCCACATATGAAAAGAGAGATACATAGACAACATAAACATTTGTATTGACTAAATAGCCTACAAAATATGAATACTTTAACTATAACCCATGAATGGTATCAAATTAGCATATGAATAGGCAAAATGAATAGAAACCCTTTAAAAAAATATGGTAGAGGACATCATAAGAGATAAAACTCAATGAAGTAAAAGATTCAATAAATTATTTTGACATAGATGATGATACTTTTAAATGAGACTAATGACAATTTTAGAAGGAAACATTATTAAAACATTCCAAAGTTCCCCATAACCCTTGAAACATTCAAAGAATAATTCCTCATCGTTTAATGAGAATAAGGAGACTCTTTATATGATATATGAAGGGGTATTATATACACCACTGGAAAGTAATAAGTGGTGATCAGGCCTTATATCATACTGAAGTAAAAGTAAGATGAGAAAGATGATTTCTTACTTTGGACAGAAGAGTTATTTTGGAAAATTATTTAAAATTATCATAAAATAAGATTTTAAACATTTATATCTTAGGAAATAAATTTGAAGAAAACTCAAATTATATTTGAGGCAAAAATAATTACCCATTGAAGTGAAATCATGTAAAAATTAGTTTTTAAGAAGCATTATAAATAAAACTTTTTTGTGGTTTAAAGAAATTATTAAAGAGATTTTAAAGTGGAATGGAATGTTTGTTTTCCAAAATATAGATATGAACCAAAATAGTTTTACATGATAGAATTTTTTATTTTATAAAAAAATTATGGCTTAAAATAGATTATATAATACCCATGAAAAGGGATTAGAATTTGGGAAGTTCCCTTGAATAAGGCATGTTTATCAGGAAGAATTTTAAAGGGAAATATTTTAAAACATATAACACCCATAAAAGAAAGATTAAATGATATGAATATATGATTTTAGAACATTAAAAATTAATATATAACAATTTAAAAAATAATCAATACATTTTGTTATGGATGGTGAAGGAAGAACCCGTAATAAAAAAATAAATGTTCAAGTGGAATCCCTTACCACTATATAATAAATCGAATCATATGACCCAAAATTAATAATCATAAAATGATATGCTAAATAATATTAAAATATAGAGACTCCTAATTTTATACATCAATGGGTAGAATACATACACCATATATAATAAATATTGGTGAACAAGGAATATCTCAAAAAAATGGGTGTGAGATGAGAAAACCCTTACAAAGATCATATCATTAGAGTGAGGATAAATCAATGAAATAATTATGTGTGGAAAAAATAAATCCACACAATATAATTTTATATATCGTATGAAAACAAGTGTTAATTAATACAAATTATTTTAAAATAAAAACAAATTACATAGATGTTTAACTCTATTAATGGAAACTGAGTTAAGATAACACTTACCTTATGTCCGAATGTGTTCTGCACTTAACCTTAACATCATGGATAATAAAATTAAATACATTAATTAATTAATTAAAAAACATATATAAATTTATTTTATTTTTTATAAATTTATTAATTTCATTTATATCCTTCTGGATGAGTTATAGAGTTTAATTTCATTGTTCTAGATTATTAATTTTTTTGGTTTTCATGATTGGTTCGCTTGTTTATAAGTAATGAACTTAATGTGGAATGGATATAATTATTTAGAATTTAATTTATATATTATTAATGAATATATAAAATTATAAATGGTTATATAAATAATTTGGTTACAAGGTATGAGGATGAATCATTAGATAAGTCATTTAGTGATAATCGTTTAGATTTTTACGGCGGTTTTTCGATCACAATGAACTAGTTTTGTTCAATTATTAAGTATCATATACATATAATAGTTAATTAATAATTAGATAAGTGATAATAAATTTTTTATGATATTTTTAGCTATAAAAATGGTTTCATATCCATCATTAAAGAATAAATCGAAGAAAGAAAGTTCATTATCCATGAAGGTTTTAAATCAGCACCCCTCAGACGATGGTTTTGTCTTTAAAATAAAACAGAGAGAGAGTATGGATATTGATTATTGATATTAAATTATCATTATGTAATTATAGTATATATAATATAATTTAGTTATCATTATCATTTGGAAATATGAGGTGTGGAGAGGATAATAAATTAAAGGAACATGAAATGCAATTAAAAGAAAAAAAAGAGAATTTTACATCTTGAATACAACTCCTTTAGAATCTCCTTAAGGGAAAAGGATTTTGTATTTTTGAAATAAAAATAGCTCTTGGAAATGGGGAGAGACTAGGTAGTAGTATTTGGGTAGAAAATTTAGAAGCTTGAAGGCTTATAGGAGTGAATATAAGAGGGAGTGAGTGGTGGTTTTTATAGTGGAGGAGAGGGGAAATATTTGAATATCTTATTCATTATTTATTTATTTTTTTTAAGACAAGAAATAGTGTTGATTATTGAGATCAGAAATAATAATAAGTGCCTATTATTTCAAAACATGTGTGCTTAAATTATACATACATCATCTATGACTCAATAAATCATGTATTTAGCATTTATTGTTAATTATCATATACTACTATACACTAAAAATTATAGTATTTTAAAAAAATCTCCAAAATCCACCATAACCATTTTTAAACATGTAGAATTAAAAAAATTGACTCCATTTTATAAAAATAATTTTACATATATGCGAAATTTAATTTTTAAATAAAATCTTTGTTTACATACAAAATATATATTTTATAATTGAAACTGATTTTATAAAACATTCAAAAATTAATTGATATACCATAAAATTATCCAAAAATACCGGAAAAATATATATTTATTTATGAATATATTTTATGAAAATTAATTTTGTTAATTTATTAACTGTAATTAAATATTTTTTACTCACAAAAATACTAACACATAATTATTAACTTTGATAACATTCAGTTTCATTTATAAGGTGCCTAAATTTTATTTATAAATTCATAGGTGAGGTTACTATTCAAAGGGGTTATACTACTATTTATAAGGGTAACATTACTATTCATAAGGGTACATTAATATTCATAATGGTACATTAATATTCATAAGGGTCAAGTTACTATTCACCAAAAATTAAGTTGATCGAATTTGACTCTAAAAAACTTACTAATCGCAATGGTGTATGTCTGTTTTTCAAATTTAAAATCAAGGAAGCGGTAAAATTATGTTTAAAAGCTAGGTTATAACTATTACAAAGTGTGTTTTCATAGAGAATCTGTATTGTGTGCATATAAGCTGTCTAATGAATTGAAATTATTTGTGAAGAAATAAGCCAAAAAATTATGTGGTTTCATATTAATAGTGAATATATCTGTAACATAATATAGTGTTTACAAAAATAATTATAATAATAAATATATATATTATTATATACATATATTAATTAAATAACCTATTGATAAAAATGAATCAAATACATATATTCATATTAAAACATTATTTAAAAAAAATATTGTAAAATTGTATTTGTTTTTAGGAATTTAATTAATTAATTAAATTGATATAAATTATAATAATTTATATGTTTTCTATTAATTTAAACATATAATTTATTATTATTATTTTTCATAACATAGTGTATTTATAACTATATACAAATTGCTGGGGTGTTAAATTGATGTCCAAAAAGTAATAATTTCATTCATTGACAATCCATCTATTTCTGTTATCTATGATATTTTCCCATTGATATTATGTCTGGGTGCATTTAATTCTCATTTAATTTAATATGTGGCATGTGTTCTTAGTTATTTATATTTTCATATAAATTATGAATTATCCAATAATGATATTCATGTTATTGATTAAATGAAATTTTTTTCGGTTATTTACCTTCCCATATTTATTATGACTTATTTATTCATGATATTTTTCATTGTATATAACCATTATATAGTATTTGAGCTAAACCTTATTTTGTTTCTTTTCCCAAGTATATGAAGAAGAATTATTTGAATGAGTTCAAGGATGGAAAATCTCTTCCATTACTATATGTTTTATTACATCTTCTTATGTAAACAGGTATCATATATGTATCTAGTTCTCCAAATTTTCCAAGCTAACTAGTACATTGTGATTTTAACCCTTGTATATATGATAATGTAATAATGTAGGCACCAGCTCTGGCTTACAAGAGTTGGGTTTATTATAATGATCATTGAAAAAATGTAATTTATTTTCTTAAAATCAAGTAACTCATGTATAATTCTATCTTAGATTTTATTATAAAGTAAGATAATATCCCTTTTATAATAATAATATAAATAATTCCATATGAATAAATACTATATTTGATATTTGTATAAGTTCATTTTTATACCTAGAAGCCTAGTTTTCTAAAAACCGTATTACATTTTATTTTGTGAAAATATAATAAATGTAATTTCCACAAATTTTAAAAATTTAATCAGGAAAAATAGATTTAATTTTTTTAATTATGAGTTTCAATTTTAGTAAAGAGGTTAATTTCATTTTTTATCATTATGAATATTAACAGAGGTAAATATTTTTCCCCACGGTAATAGGTAAACTTTTTTAATTAAGGTAAATTCATTTTTATAAGGAAACATAATTTAATATTAAATATTATTATCTTAGTTAATTTAACCTTAATAACCTTATATTTTAATTTTTTTTGTTTTTTAGACACTTTACCATGAATATGATATTTATACTATGTAAATGTTTAGAAAATATTCAATGGTGACCCTCCCCTTAATTATAAAAGGGAACCCGCACTCCTTTCTTAGTCTAACATGTCAAAAATATATATCATAAAATAAATTAACAAATATATATTAAAAATACCTTACTATGTTCTTTAGATCTTGGTATATAAAATATATAAAACCTAGAAGCCTTAAGGTGTAAGACAAAAGCGGGTTTTCAATGAATAGGTATAACACTTAATCGAGTGTTTTTGTATTAATTGATTCTTATACCTTCTTTAAATATTATTTAAAATTAATGATATAAAAATATTATTGTCTTAGATAAACTAAAAATTTATTAATTTTATGGTAAAAACCTTATTCACATTCTTTTCCATCCAATGGAAATTAAAATCATTGGTCATGCATACGAACAGACTACCATCTCCATGTAGTGATGTGTTACGTATTTATCACCTCCTCTCATTGATCGTTAAAATTATAGATAAAATAATTATACATAATATTAATGAAATAATTATATATATATATAAATGAAAAATTACCCACCTTTTTACCCTTACATATTTTGGAAAAAGATAATTTCCCTCATGCATATGCATGGACTACATTCGTCATGAAGTGATGTGATTCATTTAAAATTTGAACCTCAAATAGATGATCAAAAGGATGGAAATAATGAATAAATTTAAAATTTATAAAATTAATAATATCTTACAAAAAAAAAATATTGTTTACTTCATTTCTTTTCCATGTATAAGAAATGTGGAAACATTTCCAGTGTGTATGTGCAGACAACCACCTCCACAATATGACATATTTCATTTTTCATTTTAACATTTCATATTTGGTTATGAAATTGTATTTAATGTATAAAAATAATAATTATTTAATTATTAATAATTCAGTAATGATGGAAGAGTGACCCCTTTTACAATAATCAACACACCAAGCTATTTCGGGATTATTAACCGCACATCATTTAAACATCTGATATAATAATAATTTATTATATAACTAAATAAAACACATTCATAAATAAAAAAAGGTATGATTATAATGAAGTAAAAATAAAAATGGTTTGTAATATAGTAAATAAAGAATATACTTTTATTATTAATTTATCGAAATTAAATTGGTTTATAAATCCTTTTCTAGTTCCCTCCTTTAATATTATATTGAATTACAATTATCAAAATCTGTAAGGGTTTTTTCCATCAAAATTTAGTTTTAAATGAGTTCAACACATTTTTATACGTTTCTATGTTCTTTTAAATATTATTGGAATGTACTTATTAATACTACAATATCTATTGAATTCCATTTTCAACTACCTTTTTAATTTCCTTAAAATAATGTAAATGGAATGTTTTTAATGTTTTCCGTACATATCACTTTTTAACCTTTTTATCAAAGTAAAAAATATTGTTTTCTAATGTATAAAACATGAGGAAATTTTCCCACTATAATTTACCTTTTTTTGATAATAAGATTCATTTATGTTTTTGAGGGATTACAAAGTAAATTCAATTTATCACTGTTTTTTGTGACATTTCACTTTAATATAATTTTGAATGAGATGAACATTTCGGAACATAGTTATGTGAAAAAGGAAAGATATTTAAATTACATGATCAAATGATTTTTTCTAGGGTTATATTGAAAATTGGGAAATAATAAACTTTTTTCATGATAAGGTAGTTGAGAGTTGTAGATAATGGTGGGTGAGACTTATATAACATATGATGAAAGGTGAGATCGATAGATCTATAATTCATTGGGTAATGGGTAATCTTAAATTGTGAAAAATATGGTATGTAACCAGATAGGTTACTCCTATGGATGTAACTTGGCTTTAGTTATTCTAACTTTGGTTAAACACCTGTGAACATTAGTTTTGAATATGATTCTCCAAGTTACTTAATATATGATTGATAATGGTTTTATGGGAATATTTTGACTTCAAGAGGTAATGAAATTCTATGAAAATTTAAATGTGTTTTATTTTTTTTCAAGGAATGTTTTTATGAGTTCTCATATTCATCATGTTTTCCTTCTTGATTTGTTTTTAATTTTTTAAAAGGTTTTCTAAAAGAAATAATTAATTTTTATATACCATATAATCATTTTTTTGGATATCCCAAATTTTCTATTTTTTATAGTGCTAAAATATGATTAGGAACTATTAAGAAGTATATCTTATAATGAAAGAAATTTTCCTTGAACAAATAATGTTTGGCATGAATGAAGCATTAATATGAAATAAGTAATCTTCTTTTCTGAAAAAATGTACACTATGTGTCAGTGTTACCTATGTAGTGTAATAGTAATCCTAATTATCAAAAACACATTATATAAAAGATCATGGGTATTTAAGAAAGAAAAAAAATTTTCATAAACAATGTAATTATGGATTGACTACAATATATTGAATTATAGTACGTATTATAGAAGGTGATTGGTTAATGTTATAGGTTAGAGTGATGATAAAATACACATATAAGGGATTATAAATTATTTTCATATTATCATGTGATTGATTTTGAGGATTTCCATATCACTTAATGTTATCCATGTCTGTTTAGAATGGGTTTCTATAGAGGAAACAAAGAAGATAAAGTATGAAGGAATCAAGGGAATAATAAAATTCATAATCAAGAACATAGACGAGGTGAATATAGTGGATTGTGTATTTTTGAATCAATTTATCCATGATATTGTCACTAGTATCCATGAAGGAGAGAAACTAAATTATCTATAGAGAAACATGTATATTATGGATAATTTCACGAAACAACACCCTTATGATTTTTGTGGATCATTAAGAACAATCAAAGATGAAGGATGGATAAATTCACTAGATAAAGTATTAGATTTTTTGGGATATTCCAAATCTAAAAAGGTAATTATTTATATATTTTGTTTTTATGGTGATTCCAATCGATTGAGGTTCCTAATTGAAAACACAATGGAAAAGATAATATTGATTCCATAGAGTGGATGTAAATTAAATATATTTTTCATGGGAAGTATTTTGCTAATGTTACCCATAATATAACAGAAAAATGATATCTAGAGTTGAAAAAATTAAGAATTCTTAGTGTCTACTTATGAGGTGAATTTTACTAGGCTAAACAGGTCTAAAACAAAGTTTACAATGTATGTTATCTCATCATAAAATTAAATGTTATGGGGAATATATTAATTGTAAAGAGGAATTATAGATGGAGTTTTCCGACACAAATATACTTCTTGAAAGAATGATTAATAAAGGGTTAATTTGGTAAGAAACAGAGAATTATTCAACCAAAAAAATCTAGAGGTAAGAACCCAAAATTATTCAAATGTTGTAAAAAAATTTAAATAATGTTTGGAAGGATTAAGAAAGTGTTATCAATGTATTAATATTGGTAACCTATATAAAAAGATAAAGAAAAAAGTACTAATCAAATTTGTAGTAGGAAAATTGATGGTCTTTATATGCTGATATGTTTTGGTTGAAATGATTTGGATCATTATGCTAATGTAAGTCCCAAGTTAGAAACTAGAGGTGGTAATAATAATGAATGAAATACGAAAGGTGTGTAAATGAATTTTTATACTTCATTGATAGATTTTAGACCATCAAGTGAATTAGTGCCAAGTACATTAATTTTTTATTCATATTATTCTTATGTATTATTTGATTCAATATCCACACATTATTTTATTTATGGGAAATTTTAAAGCATGATGGAAATTCAATCTTAGGAAATCAATTATGAAATTTTGGATAAAATTTTGGTGTGGTAGTATTAAGTGAATAATAATATATAAGGATAATCTTGTTATTATTCATGGAATGGGTTTCCCTTCAAACATTTTGTTCTTTATTATTATAAATCTTGATGTTATTATGGGTATCTATTGTACTTCACTTTATCATAATAGGTTAAATTTTTGAGAAAAGGAAGAAATATTCAATTTTTAGATTGATTTTTTCTTTGTATATACGAATGAGTCCATACCATTGATAACATATCATGAAGCTCGAAAAATGATTAAATATGGAATGAATTTTATCTTACCCATATTTTTTAAAATAAAGTAATTATTTATAATATTAATGTTCCAATATTGAATGAATATATAGATTTTTTTTTCTAAATTTTTTCTTAGTGTTATTCCTTATTAGGAGTTTATGTTTACTATTGCCTTAGTGCCTAATTCTAATAAAATTTCAAACAACTTTATAAAATGGATTCAATTGAGTTTTTAGAATTGAAAAAGAAGTTAAAGGTGTTTGTTGAGGAGGGTTTCTTCCAAACATGATATTCTCCTTGTGGTGATAGAGTTTTTTTTGTTAAAATGAAGGATAGTTCAATGAGTCTTTTCATTTATTATAAAACACTCAACAATATCACTTTAATAAACAAGTATCCATTTACTCATATTGATGAACTATTTGATCAGAAATATAGATAGAAATATTCTCTAAAGGTTGTTCTCAGATATGGTTATCATCTACTGAAGGTAAATAAGGAATAAATTATGGGAAATGTTTTTCAAAATTAGCATGGATATTATAAGAATATGGTTATCCCTTTCATGTTAAAAAATGTACCATAAATATTTATGGATCTTATGAATAGGTTAGTCTATGAATATTATTATAAATACTTTTTATTTTTTGTTGATGAAATTTTGGTTTATTATAAGAGAAATGATGAACATGTGAAATATTTTTTAATATTTTTTCTAACAATAAAATAAATTCAGATTTAATGTAAATTTAGAAAATGTGAATTTTTTATATGAAATTTTAATTTTCTTGGGAATGTTAATTTTTAATATATAACCATTATTGTTCATTTAGCTACTGAAGTTGTTGAAGAATATATAAGGCCTAAAAATTTCATATATATTGGAAGTTTTCTTGTATTAGTGTGTTACTAAAAATGGGTTGTTGGATGATTTTCATGGTTCTCTAGCCCAATAACATATTAAATTTTAAAATAAGTTAAATTTACCTACAAAAATATGTGATGATTGAATTTAATAATTAAAAAGGAGATGGTAAATACTCTAGTGTTAGTGTTTCTATCCAGAAATAAAGAATATTTTAATTAAGGGGATTCTTATTTGAATGTAATGGGTTGTGTATTAATTCCACATGATTAAGTAATTGCATATATATTACGTCAATTGAATCTCTATGAGTAGAATTAACCTATTCATGATCATTATCTTAAATCAGTGTTTTTTTCTTTGAAATTTTTGAGGCATATTTTATATATATATTAAAATATGAAATATTTACTAACCATAAATGGTTAACGTATATATTCATCCAAAAAGTGATGAACATGAGGAATATAAAATAGTTGAATCTTAGAGAAGATTATGATTACAATATTCACTATTATATGGGTAAATAAAACAATGTTTTTAATCCCATATATTGAAAAGATAACGATTCAATAACACTGATACATTTGGGACATGATCCATTGGATAATGATTTGATGAATGTTAGCCTAGAAATTGTGCATGTAGAAACCTATTTTATTTTTGATCAAGTATTTCTGAAATCAACTATGTCATAAAGTGTTGAGGAGGCATAGGAGTAAGATCATGGTTTGTAAGAATGATTATAATTTTTCAAGAAGGGTATGTTTTCTGAGTTCAATGTTGATAAATAATGTTCTATAAGATTTTGATAGAGATTATGTGTTCTGATTGATTCCATGCTAAAGAATTATTTTTTAATTGAAGCACTGAACTATTAATTTTCTATTTATCTTGGATGTACATGGATATATAAAGGCCTTTAGAAACACCTAGGTGGGAAGGTATGAAGAATGATATTTCTAATTTCACCATGATAAGTTTTAGTTTTCAACATTACAAAGATGAGTCACAACTACCTAAGTGGATACTTTATGCTTTTCCATTTCATAAATGAAAATTTATGAATATACACATGTATTTTATGGTAGGATTAACAAATAAATCTTGAAGTTAAAATTTGGTTTTGTTAATTATTGATAGTTTTGACAGATCTATGAATTTTATTCCTATTCGAGATACAATGTCTTTTGAAGCACTCCAGTATTTTAGAGTATATTTCTCCACTAACAAATTTTAAGTGTTATATAGCTTCCATTACATGCCACATCAATCTCAAAATAAATAGAGATATGTTATAAAAAACTATTAAATTAGTGGTATGAATATGAATAAAACATTATGAAATTATGCTATAAAATTTTTATATAATTGAAATGAATTAATTAACTCATAATAAATTTGTACATAATTTTCAGTAAAGTAATTTTCTACTTCACAAATAAATTTTCATTAAAAATGTTTTTCTTTCGTTTTGTGTAATGATATTACAATTAATTTATACCATTTTATATAAATTTTATACTATTAATTGATTATAATATTTAAAATCATCATGTTAATATTATATTAATTTTAATTTTTTGTATTTTTCTATAATTATTTATTTTCTATTAAATAGTGAAAAATACCGATTTTTATAAAATGATTATTTATTTTCATTAAATAATGTAATTATAAAGTACCATTATGATTTGAATTTGATCTTAAATTAGACTAAGACTCCTTTTCGTTATATATTATCTAATTAATTACATAGTAATCATCAAGAAAACAGATTTTGGTATAAGTATATTTTTTGGATTAAATACACATTTATGTAAAAACTGGATTCATTGTGTTTAATATATTTAAATAAAAATTTATTAAAAAAACATCAAGAAATATAATCTTATAAAATGGATTCCATATTTGGAATCATGATTTTAAAATTGGAGAAATATGACACACATAATTTCTGTCATTATCAATAGTAATTGCCATAAATTTTTGTCACCATAATAAGGGTGAAGAGGATAAAATGGGTAGAACGTGGTTAAAACTCCGAGATAAGGCCTATGAATATTGCTAAAACATGTCTATATTTTATTAAATTATAGTATATTGACCAATAATAATAAATTTTAAAACATTTGGAAATTTCATTTAACTTTTGTCATAAACCAGCCCAGGTATCTTGGTAACCCAATAACCGAGCCATCCCTGACATATCCCAAAGGGAATTCCTAATCCCCATGAGTCGATGACTAGCACCTGGCATCATCAAAACTAAAATTGGGAACAATTTTCCACTAACATTTTGAAGGAAAAAAGAAAAATTACAATATGTATATCAAAAATAAACTCTACTAGGAGTAAAATACAAGAATATAAAAATGAATCAAAAATACCAAAGTAATAAAAAACAAGTACTAAAATAGGCCAAAAAATCTCAGGTCCCCAAGGAATCAACTCCCCAAGTCAAGATCAATAGCTAGATCCACCACCAGGAGATACCTTTCCCTTGCTCAATCCTGGAAAGAGATAATCTAAAAACATTTTAAGACACATGCAGGGTGTGAGATAAACATCCCAGGAGGGTCTCACCACAGATTCCATAATAGATTCCAATAATAGATTAACCCAGGGAATTCTTTCAATTCTAAAAATAAATTGGTTTGTAATTTTAAATAATATTTAAACAAATAATTCCATAAAATTCAAATGATGGAAAATACTTCAAGAAATGGATTTGTAAGTGATGGAATATTTATAGAACAATAGATTAAATATTTTTTAATATAAAATAGTCTATATAAATTCCAAAGGAATCTAAAGAAGGTTAAAACCACTAGAATACATTTATATATGAAATAAAAAGCAAGTGAGTTACATGGTCATCTTATAAATAGTTACAAAAGTTATAGGCTATAGGAATACACACTCTCTATGTGATCATGACAACATGTGTATAGAGATTTCCCTCGTACAAACAATAATAACCACTCATCACCATCCTATCAGGGATATGACCATCTACATTTAGGATTAAAAACTTTTCATAATCATACAGTGTGTTTAATAACTCACAAACTACCTAAGGATTACATGTTCTCTTACATAATCAATGTCACGAACCCAACCAGGTATCCTAGTATCTCGATAACTGAGCTAGCCCTGACATGGATTAAAGGGATTTCCTAATCCCCACGGGTTGAATACTAGCACCTAACATCATACAAGATGCAAGTGGGAACAAATTTTCCACAAAACGTAGATGAAGTAAAAGATATAATACAATATAAATAATAAATGGAAGCTCCAGTGGGAGTAAAGAATGAGAATACAACAAGTCATAAAAATACCAATGTACTATAACACATGTTCTAAAATGGGATAACATACCCATTATTCATAAGGACACAACTCCCCAAGTATAAGCTCAAAAACTGGAACCACCTACAAGATATCTCTTCCCTTTGCTCAAACATAGAAGAAGAAATTCTACAAAAACATGAAGGAAATAGTAGGGCATGAGCTTTATCCCAGAAGGGTACCACCAATGATTCCATAACAAATTCGGAATATAGATAATCAAAATAACATTTTTAAATTTTCAAAATAAATAGTTTTTGAAATTCAAAATTATTTTTTTAAAAAATCCAATTAATTTTCAGAATTATGGAAAAACATTTAAATCACTTGATTTAATTTACAAGAGATGGAATATTTTTAAAACAATGGCTTGAAAAAATAGTTACCTATGACAGTTTACGTATGTAAATCAAAGGCTGGTAAAACAGTTTAACAAAATTTGCAAACATTTATATCTCATATAAAAATAAACAAGTAAGTAACATGGTCATCTTCCAGGTAGGTACAATAGTATTAATCACCTATAGTATTCTTTACTCTCTATATGTTCATAGAAAAATGAGTATCCTCAAATCCCCCAAACACTAGCCATAGATGACTCATCACCCTCCCATCATGGATGTGACCCACCAGAGGTATGTTTGAGAATGCTGTAAGAGTATAGAGTGTATACAAATAACTCACCAACTACAGAAGGCTTGTTTGTGCTCTTAAATAACGAGAAACTTATTTTAATTCTTTTTAAAATAAAATATCTCCAATTATTCCGTTTCAAATAAGCCAATTTACTTTCCTTTTAAACATAAATGTGTTATAATAAAAAACATTTCCTTTCTACAAGATAAAACCACTGGGTTTCTATAAAATAATTTTAAGCAATTTTCACATGTTTGAAATCCATTCAAAACCAATTCCATATTTTTCACAATTCATTTCACAATTAAATTAAAAAATATTATTGAAAACATTTCCATCAAAACCATAATTTAAATTCAACAATATATATTAGAAAATTTCCATAATCATTAAACAATTCAATATAATTTGGTGTTTTCCAAACATCTATGCCAAATCTTTTTCTAGACTCTTGATTCACTAAAATCAGGTTTTATTAATTCAATTGAAATAAAATTTGAGATATTTAATTTAAATCAAAAATAGAAATAAATCTTGAAATACAAGGATAATCAATTTGGATAATCAGGATGAAACCACCTACCTTATGTTCATCGAAGTCAGTGTCAATGATAAACCACCCTGTGTGGTTCAACCAACCTCCTCATGACCCTATTATCTTAAGCGTCAACACACCAATGCTCAATGTTCTTAAATGGTTCCTAGAACCAATACAAGTTATTTTATTTCAAAAGGAATATCGCATGTGATAACATTCTATATCTCGTGGATAATATACAGATTATTGTTTTATATCAATGTATGTGTTTTAAATTATCCATCAATATTTCATGCAATTACATGTTGATAATTTTATATTTAATGAAATTATCCTTAACATCCAAAGTAATTATCAAAATTATATATCAAACTATATATATGTATCTTTTGATAATCAGAATAAATAACATTAGAAAATTTTAAATCATTATCCATTGTGTGTTAATCAATATATATATATATATTATGATAATAAAAATAATAATAATTTGATAATTTTAAACAATTATCCATTTAATAATTTGATGAAATTATCAATTTTAAAACCATCATAGATATTCTTTGACAATTTCACTTAATTATTAATTGGATGAAAATTCTTTGTGATTATCATTTATTTTAACAAGATTATATTCTCATAATATATTATAAATATAAGTATCATCTAAATATTATAATAATTATCCATTTTCAAAACACACCATATGCAAATTTGAGTAAACAAATCTTTGATAATTTCATGTAATTATTCATCGATAATTTGGTATAATTATCTTTTTATAAACGATTGCAATTATACATGATAAATACAAGCATGAAAATAAAAGAAATGAAAATATATCAACAAATAGATCAATAAATTGTTTTTTGAAAATATAAAAATTCTTATGGATAATCACAATTTTTTTCTGATCCATAGATAATTACTTATGGGTTTCATGGTTTTTTTAGATTTAAATTTTTTCCCACCATTTGATATGTGGGAAAATAAAATAAAATAAATTAAAATTTTCATAAGAGATATATTTCACAAGAGAAAATAGGGAACCCTCTCCCATTTTGCACCATTCCCTGCCCAAGGGATTTAAAATCCGATCATCAAATGTTTTCCAAAAGTGTGAAATGGAGTATCAATGTAACTTTCACTTCATAGGAAAATTTAAGGTTGATGTTTGAACCATTAAAATTTTTCTAATAACTATCCTACTACATTTCAATTCAATTTAACCACATCTGATTTAATATGAGATTCAACTAAAAAATCATTATAGAGTCCATAAATTTATCCAATTAAGATGTTTCTTGGTTTTAATCGGTCCGAAACCTATGATTTTGATGGTTGAAAAAGCATTATCCATTATCCATGGGGGAAAATGGAATAGGGATTATGGATGAACAATATTTGATTAACTTTTTATTTTATTTAAATTAATTATCTAACATAGAAATTAAATAACACCAACAGCCAGTGCACCAATAAGTGGTACCCTGTCTAGGATAAACACCCCATTCAGGACCCAAATGTTATCTATGATTTCTAAAATAATGAATAATTTAAGAGATATTAATGATTTATTATTTAAAAATCATATTAAATAATTAATTAAAAAAAATTTATTTTTGTGAGCGAAACATTCCAACATCCAATGCGTACAAATGTTATACCTCACCTATGGTAAACACTGCATTCGGGACCAATAAATGGTCTCATACTTCCCATATAACACACCATTTGAGATATATTTAATAATTTTTAATAAAATAATATATTAAATATCATTTAATAACCTCATCTCAAGAGAGACACATACAAATTCCCATCCACTTCAAATGTTATACACCTCTTAAGGTAAAACCCTCATTCCAAACTCATCGGTGTTCTCCGATTTCTCATACGATGTTCTATTTTGGTGTTATTAAATTATTTTGAAAAAAATACATGCTTAATATATTATATATTATATTTTTTTTAGTCCTAAAAGAGACATTATGAACTCATAAACTCACACTAACATAGTGTTGAACTCCAATAATATTAAATTGAATACTACACGATGTTAATTGGTATTTAAGACCTTTAAAAAATTTATCAACATTTCACTGATAAATCATATTTTTAGTCCCCACATAATTAATATATTAATAATTCAACACAAGATGGTTTATGAATACCAAAAAATAGTAACGGGATGTTACAACCCAACCACCATAGGAGCTTTCAATCCCTAGAAACCCTATGAAGAAGAATCTACCTCAAAAAGATAATGCCACTCCTCTATCATCAGTTTCACCCTCTCCCATGACTCATGATAATCAGAACCATGGTATCATAGCACACATACCAAAGATATCTTCCTCCCACAAATTACCTTGATCTCAAAATCAATAAACGAGACTGTTAGTTACATCATAGATAAATCATGTTAAATATTTAGATCACTCCAGCTCAATACATGATATGGATCAGAGATATACCATCATAGATTCGATACATTGAACACATTATGTATGAACATCAGCTGCTGTGGTAGTGCTAAATGTTAAACAACTTTTCCCACCTGATCTAATACCTCAAAATTCGAAACAAAACAAGGATCAAGCTTCTCTTTCCTCACAAGACATTGATGAACCAACAAAGTTGAATCCTTCAAGAATACATGGTCACCACTTGAAAATTCCAAAGGCCTAGGATGAAGATCAATATAAGACTTATACATGATATGTGCTGTAAAAAATATATGAGTAATCAACTAAATCATAGCTATACAATCTCTGAAAAAACATTGTCTAGCCATGTAACATTCACCAATATCCTACCAACACAACATAGATTTACAAGTACAATAATAGAAGTCCTCAAATGAACCATTTTGATCATGGACTGATAACTATTGGTATAAGAAAAAAGAACCTTTCTTACTGGTGAACCAGAATAGTCAGAAAGAAAACATGACATGAAAATTGACGACAATTAGAGGGATATAACCACTCATTGAATCTCAATCCAGATCAAAATGAAACACTGATATCACTTTCTCTAACTCTAGATAAGAAGTTCCATCTCTACTCAACCTTGGGTCCCATTCTCCTTGAAAGAAAAGAGGCACACCACTGGTTTTAGTAGGATATACTCGTTGAATATAAAATCAATATAGGATTTATTGGTAATGAGTCAATCCATACTAAATACAAATTTAAGATATTTCATGCTGATAACTAGTAAACTCTATGTAAGATTGATATTTGATAGAGTGAAGACACAAGTAGGACTACATAGACCCTTCCCTCTCTTCGTACCAAGGGGTGTCTAAATATCCATTGTACAACATAAAATATCCATAGGAAGAATAAAAAGATTAATGATAAATATTTAAAAAAATTATTGAAAAGTATTAGTATCAAATAGAGTAGTCACAAAAGACGAATCTATATTAATGGTACCTCTCAATGTTGCCGGACCTATATAATCTTCCATTGGAGACTCTTCCACTGTATAAAGAAACATCTTTCTAGATTCCCATGGATAGACCCCTTTTGTATGTGAATCAATTGATTACCCCAGAGTTATTTTTTGGAGGTCTTTATGATATCATTCCACTGAGAAGAGTTAAAAAGTTGTGGGAGAACATCAACAAGTGACCTAAATGTTTGCAGGAGCCCCAAATCTATCAGCCTTCTCAAGCTTTAAAAACTCCATAGCCTTAGCCAACACCATTGACTCTTGTATAGAATGGGTTTTTAAAAAGAAATTTTTTTCCCTTCCACTCTATAACCTAGTTTTTATTTTTCATCACCATCATTTCCAACCATCTCCTTCTTGGTCCCTCCAACATGAAAGTGTCACACTACACCTTGATCTCATCCATTGTCTCCTACAACTCAAACATATTTTCTATCTTTCCCAACCATTATTCAGTATGTTAGGGATCGATGGAGCCCTTGAAAATGGGTGGTTACTGGAAAAATAAATATTTATAATTATTTCAAAGAAAATCCCCATGAGGATCCACAGTTGGATCTGGAATAGGGACTGAAGGTGGTGCGTGCCGCAAATATTGGATAGCATGCACATTCCCCTAAACATGAATAGTATCAAAAACTGGATTGTCTTACTGAGGTCCATTAGAATCCTTTTTCTATATCTGATTCACATTTCATCTCAGAGGAATGATTTCACACAACATCAACATATAACATTTAATACATCAGGTAGTGATCAAACAGAGAATTGACAGAAAATAATCCCAGTAAAAAGAAAAAAAAGATTTGGGTTTCACATTATCCAAATCAAAATAGGGAAAAAACTAGAAACAATCTAGAAGATGTCTTTCCATAACCACCCTAGGTGAATTAAGGTACATTGGAGTGAGAGATGGCTAGGTACTCAATTGCAACTATGTCTTAAGTTCCAAAACAGTTTCAAAAATTCATACTGACTTCAAGACAAAAGCTCATCCTAGACCTCTTATACCAATTTTTCACAAACCATCCCGGGTACCCTGTTAACCTAATAACAGAGCCAACCCTGACATGGCACTAGGGGCGTTCTTGATCTCCACAGTTTGGAAACTAATAGCTGGAATCATACAACATTAAAGTAGGAATGAATTTTACACAAAACATAGTGGAAGTAAAATAAATAAGACAATATGCATAAAAAAGGATGCACTACTGGGATTAAAGTACCATAATACAAAAAGTCATAAAAATCCCAAAGTACAAAAACCCAAGTATTAAAATGGAAGAACAATCCCAATGTCCATAAGGACACAAATCACCATGTCCAAAGCTCAACAACTGGAACAACCTACAAGAGATATATTCCCTTTTCTCGAACCTGGAAGAAGAATCTATACGAACTCCCAAAGGAAAAAGTATAGTGTGAGCTTAATCCTACGATGATACCACGAAAGATTTGATATCAAATTAAAAATATATATTATCCAAAGAAACCCTATGAATTTTTGAAATAAATATTTTTAATAATTCAAAAGTTTTTTAAAAATTACGTGCAATACATTTTAAAAATGATGTAAAAATATATATAAATCGCATGCTTCACTTTAAAAGAGATGGCATATTTCTAAAACAATGGCTTGAATATAATAGTTACATAATGAAGTTTATGTAAATCCATAAAAGGCGTGTATAGAAATTTGAAAACATTGACATTCATTTATATCTCAAATAAAAATAAACAAGTTGGCAATATAGTCATCTTCCAAGTAGGTACAATAGTATTAACCAGCTATATGACTCTTTAATCTCTAACTGATCATATAAAATTGAGTATAATCACGTCCCCCTAACACTTGCGAGAGGCAACTCATCACCCTCTTATCGAGGATGTGACCCACCTCATGTATGTTTTAAAATGTTGTCACAACATAGAGTGTATCCAAATAACTCGCCAACTAGCTAAGGTATAAATGTCCTCTTTCCTGAAGGGAAACTTATTTTAAGACTACTTAAAATACAATAAATCTCATTCTTCCATTTCAAAAATTCCAATTCATTTACATTAAATACAAAAATAGGTTTTCATAAAAAAGATTCCCTTTCTACAAGATAAAAAAACTCGGTTTTTATCAAATAATTTTATGTTATTTTTATACGTTTGAAATTCATTCAAAACCAATTACATATTTTTTCACAATTCATTTCACCATTAAATTCGAAATTTTTTTGAAATTTTTTCCATCAAATCCACAATTTAAATTAAAAAATTTAAATTGGACAATTTCCATAAACATACCCCAATTAAATGGAATTGGGGGGGGGGGGTTGAAAATTTTGGTGCCAAAGTATTCTCTAATCACACGATTAACTAGAACCAGGTTTTATTAATTTTTTTGAAATAAAATTTTAGCAATTGAATTTAAATAAAAAAGTGAAATAAATCAGGAAATAAAAGGATAATCAATTTGAATAATTAGGATGGAACCACCTACCTTGAGGTCATCGATGTCAACAAAAATTATAAACCACCCTGTGTGGTTCAATACACCACCTCATGACCCTATTATCATAATCATTGACACACTGATTATCGACATTCTTCAAGGGTTCCAAGAACCAATACAAGTGATTTTATTTCAAAAAAGAATATCACATGTGATAACATTGTCTCTCTCCTGGATAATATCTAGATTATCATTTTATATGAACACATGTGTTTGAAAGTATACTTTAATAGTTCATGCAATTACAATTAATAATTTTATATTTAATAAAATTATCCTTAACATCTAAAGAAATTATCAAAAATAAATATCTAACTATATATATATAAATGACAATTTTCATAATCAACATAAATAACATTAGTTAATTTTTATAAATTTCCCCAAGTGTAATTATAAATATAAATATATATATATATATTTGATAATTCATTATATTTTGATATTCTATATAATTATCGTTTGATAATTTTAAACAATTATCCTTTTAATAATTTAATGAAATTATCATCTGTCAAATAATCATAGTTATTGATTGAAAATTTCACCAAATTATGCATTTCTTGAAAATTATTTTTGATTATCATTTATTTTAAAAAAATTATATTGTCAAAATAAATTCTGGATGTATGTATCATCTAAAAATTATAAAAATTATCCACTGACAAAACACGTAATTACCCTATGATATATTGATTAATTTTTTTTGATAATTTCATGAAATTATTCATCAATAATTTGGCCTAATTATCTTTTGATAATACTTTCCAATTATCCATGATAAATTCATGAAATAAAATAAAAGAGAAGAATATAAATAAATAAATAAATAAATGTTTTTATAAAAATATTATAATTCTCATTGATAATCAAAATTTTCATTTGATCCATAGATAATTATTTTTGGGTTTCATGGTTTTATTTATATTCAACATTTTTTTCCAACATTCGATATCTATGGAAAAGAGTGAAATAAAACCATCCATTTCATAAGAGATACAACGCATATGAGAAAATAAGGAGCCCTCACCTGTCACACGACTATTCACTACCCAAGGTATCCAAAAAAGATCATCATATGTTTTCCAAAAGTGTGAAATGGAGTATCGATGTCCCTCTCACTCCATAAGAACAGATGAGGATTATGTTCGAACTGTTCTACTTTTTTCCAATAACCATTCACCTATATTTTTCCCCAATTTTAACACATTCGATATAATACGAGATTCAATTGAAAAATCGTTACGATTTCCTTCAGTTTATCCCATTAAGATGTTCATGTTTTAAATCGGTCCAAAACATGTGATTTAATGGTTCCAAAATGAATGTCCATTATCCATGGTGGAAAATGGCATAGGGAAGATAGATGAACAATATTTCATTAATGGATTATTTTATTAAAATTAATTATTCAATATTAAAATAATATAACACCAAATGACTGATACACATAGATTTTATAACATTTATAGGGAAAACACCCCATTTCAGACCAAATGGTGGTATCATATTTCTCAAACGATGAATCATTTGAGATATATTAATGATTTAATAGTTAAAAATCATATTAAATAATTAATCAAAATAGAAAATGTTAGTTTTTGTTAGTGAGGCGTTCAAACGTCCAAATACTACAAATGATATACCTCGCCTTGGGTAAACACCACATTCCAAACATATCATTGGTATCAGATTTCAAATACAATCCACCTTTTGAGAAATATTTAATTGTTTTTTTTAAAAAATAATATATTAAATATTACTAATAAATTTTTCTCAAGAGAGAGACATCAAAACGTCTGGCTCCTAGAAATGTTATAACTCCACTAGGGTAAAACCCTCATTCCAGACTCAGCGGTTGCCTCAGATTTCTCATACAATGCACTATTTAGGAGTTATTCAATTATTTTTAATAAAAAGTGTGTGCTTAATATATTATATTTAATATTTTTATTTAGTCTTCACCGAGACATTGTGGCCTCATAATCTCAATGAAACTCAGTGTCAAAATCCAAAAAGATTCAACTGAATATTCCAAGATGTAAATTAGCAATTACGACCATTAACATATTTATCAAAATTTGACTGATAAATCATTTTTTACCACACCAGACATTTGGATGTCTCATATTTATCAGATATTGCACTATTTTGGAGTTATTGTATTATTTTGAATAAAAAGTGTGTGTTTAATATATTATATTTAAAATTTTTATTCAGTCTTCACTGAAACATTGTGGTCTCAAAATCTCACACTAACTCAATGTCGAAACCGAAAAATATTAAATTGAATATTCCAAGATGTTAATAGGAATTTAAGGCCATTAACATATTTATCAAAATTTCAATGATAAATTATTTTTTATTTCCTATTTAGTTAAGATATTAATAATTCAACATTAGAGGGTTTATGAATACCAAAAAATAGTAACGGGATGTTACAATTAATGATGTGTAATATATTTTAGGACTACATAAAATATAATAAAATCCCAGTCCCCCATTTCAAATACCGATTTTCTATTTAAAACCAAAACAAGTTTTGATAAAAAAAACATCCCTATTTAACAATATAAAACCATTGGGTTTCTATCAAAAAATATAAATCCATTATCATAATTAAAAATAATCAATAAATTTAATTTCAAAAATTAAATTCAACAATTAAATTGAAACTTTTTCCATGCATTTGAAAACACACCCCACCCCAATTCACTAGAATTGTTGGTTTTCACAATTTCATACCAAAACAATTTCAAACCTCTGTATTCATTGAAATTGGGTTTTAATCATAACTATTGAATGAAATTATAAAAAATTGAATTTAAATTAGAAACTGAAATAAATCATGAAATTTAAGGTTATTAAATTTTTCCAATCGAGATGCAATAGCCTACCTTTTTCAGAAACACAACACCTGTAATGAAACCCTCCAATGAGAACAAACATTTGTATGACCTCAGAACTCAACCTAAAAATAAGATCTAGAAACATGGAGTTCAGATCTATCAATTTCAAGAATATCCATTAGACCCAAAGTATGAAAAAAGTAGGAAGATATGAAGAACAAAGAGAATAATTATCTAGGAATCCACACTACAAGAACAACAATAATTGAACACCGAACAAAGGGAAGCTAAAGATTTGTTGATATCCAAGATCACTTGGGGAAGGCTTTTGGTTGAAAGAAGCTAAATTTGAGAGGATCCAAAAGGGAGATATCTTCCCATGCTGCCTATTTTAAAATAGTAGTTGGGGTATTGCAAAATGTTTAATCCCATTACACATTGTTAAATAGTTTATTTTCATAGACACTCAAAAGCACATATTTTAAAATTTAAAAACATTTATTAAATAACATAGGACATTTTAAGGGTCATAACATCATGTAACATTTCCCTTTGTGAACCATTAATGCCAGGCACCTAGAAACCATTACATAACAGGTAACCTAGTTACATGTCGTGTAACCTTCCTAAAGCCTACAGAAACTCTCGGTTAAGGTCGAGAGTCCAATAAATCAATTACTTAAAAATTATAGTTATCCTATAAATTAATTATCAAACCTAACCTATTAAAAAATGGAAAACCATGATAAGGTCAAAGACACACCTATCATATCATTAATAGGAATTTACATCCTCCCCACCATAAAAATCTATTGTCCCCAGATAGTCTATGAAGAAGCTTATATGAAAAAAATACGAGGCCACTAATCTCACATTAGGGCCTTGCATTCCCATGTATCATTATTATCAGAACCATACTTCCATAGAACATAAATCATAGGTATCATCCTCCCTCAAAGAACCTTGGTTCCAGAATCAACTATCCTTACTGTCTGCTTAGTAAAAGATAAATCAGATTCAATGTCAAGATCACTCCAACTCAAACAAATAGATAGATCGTAGGGATACTTTCTCAACTGTGATACATGGAATGCGTTATATTTTTATTTTAGCCGTGGTGGATGTTATAAATGTTAAGAAAATTTTCCCACTTTCTCAATAACTTCGAAAGGTCCCAAAAAAAGGAGAAAGCTTACCATGCCTCCCAAGCCATTGATAACCCAATAGGGGTAAAAATGTCAAGAAAAACCGGTCACCAAATGATAATTCCAAGTTCCTATAGTGATTGTCAATATAAGAGTTATATCATCTTGGGGATGTTAACATTCTATGCTGAATGAACTGAAACTTTACTTTTATCTGTTTCACCAAACTTGGTCTAACCTATGAACGTTCACCAATATCTGACTAACAAAATAGTGATTTAAAAGGAAATACATATAAAGCATCAAAAAGTGAAATTTTGATCACAGACTGGAAGAAATTATTATAAGAAAACCCAACCATCCCAAAGAGATCATCCCAAGCCCCAAAAAGTCAAGAAAACTTGTGAGATGTATTTCTTCAGAAATCCATATAACTATCTTTTTATGGAAATCTAAATTGAGATGATAAGCCCTAATCAAAGGAACCTGAGATCCTAGTGCCCCCTGATGGAATCCCCAAAAGTGATAAGTGAATTGGGTATCCTTATCAGAGACTATAGAAGATGGAACTTTATAAAAATGAACACTCTTTTTCACATAGAGATTTTATAATTCCTTAACTTTGGATGTATCATGAATGGTATGTTTTGAGATGACTTGTATAACATGTTGATCACTAACCATATCTCATAATTCATTCTCTAGGAATGAGGAAAACCAATGAAAATGTTCGTAGAGATTTTATCACACTTCCAAGTAGGGTCTATAAGTGGTTGAAGTAAACTCGAATGTTTTTTGTGCTCATCTTTCACATGTTGGGATGTATAAAAATAGGAAACCAACATAGAAATTTCCCTTCTCATACCTGGCCACCAGAACATTTTCATCACGTCATAAAACATCTTAGTGGTTCTTGGGTATATAACCCACTTAGAATTATGATATCCCCCAATCAATCCCTTCCTAGATGCTAATGACACAACAATGAAATTCTAATAAAATATAACACCCTATTTAAATAATACCATTAGGAAACTATACTCACACTATAAATGGTATTTATAATTCTATTAAATTATTCATCAAGATTCTTATCATGGAGAATAATATTGAGAAGGGAATATATCAAATGAATAACAACTAATGAAATTTTAGCCCATTTCTCCTGAAATCTAATATGAAACTATGAAAAAAGAGCCACTAAATTCCATTATTCTTAATATTAATTCATTGTTAGGGTTGGAAGTTTCCAACTCAAAAAAATACAAAATGAAATTCCATTTCCCTAGGGTATATGTGATATTAAAGTTGAAATATTTAAAGTATTCCACCAAACACATCTTTTGGAGATTGACATATTTTTGAGAGATGATATAAGTCAAGATATTGTGGTCTGAATACATGGGTAACCTTTATCCATAATGTAATATCGCTGACTCTTAAGAACATGCATTAAAAATTCAAGTTCAATGTCATGGGTAGGTCAATTATTCTCATGTAGTCTAAGTTTACTAGATCCATAGGTTTTGACATTATTACCTTTCATAATAACACATGTCAAGACTTAACCTGATGTATCACAGAAGACCAAATAGCCTTGTATGGACTCTAGAGGAGTCAACATAGAAACTATAGTCAAAATACATTCCATATCAAAAAAAAAAATTATATTATATCTTTCCATGAAGACTTCAATCCCTTTATCAACAAAGTACTCATCAAAGAAGTCAACTTTGAGAAATCTAGGAAGAGTCGGTGATAATATCCATCAAAGCAGAAGAATCTCAAAATCTCAAAAACATTTCATGGTAGTACCCATGTCATAAAAAATTTAAACGTTTTAGGTTAAACTGAAATAGATTTTTCAGACACCACATGTCCAATGAACATCACTTCTTGGATCCAAAAATCACACTTCAAAATCATGGTATAAAGTTAGTGATTTCTCAGCAAACTCATAACTATTATTAGATGATGTATATTATTTTATTCAAATATAGAGTAAACACATATTTAATCAATAAATACATCCATAAATTTATATAGATACTAGTGTAAAATCTTATTTAATAATTCCATAAATACTACAGAAGAATTGGTTAAACCAAAGGGCATAAAAAGGTTCTCATAACGATCATACCAACAACAAAAAACAGTTTTATGAATGTTATATTATTTAATTCTAAGTTGATGGTTTCCAGAGCAATGTTCGTTCTTTGATAACCACATCTCCCATTTCAATTAATCAAACAAGTTATAAATCCATGGAAACAAATATTTTTTATTTTTTATAACTTGATTAAGTTTTCTATAATCAACTCATATGTTAGGTGAACCATATTATTTCATAAAAATAGAATAAGATCTTCCCAAGGTGACACACATGGGTGTATAAAGGCTCTTCCTAAAAGTGTCTAACTGGTACTTTAGCTCTTTCATTTCATCTAGTTCCATGTGGTAAGAGGGAATATAGTTTGGTTGAGTACCAGTAAACAAGTCAATTAAAAACTCTACATCCCTTACTAGTGAGAAAACAAATAAGTCAAACTAAAACACATTGAGAAACTCAATGAAAATTGGAGGGTGATCACCGCTTAAATATTCTCACTCTAGGTAAAAAAGAAACATGGATATCACTTTCCCTAACTCTGTATAATAATGGAAATACCTTTTCGACCATGGGTCTCATTCCTCTTTAAAGACATGAGGCACACCAATGGGTGTAGTAAGGTAGACACATCAAAGATAACAATCAATCTGGGATTTATTCTAAAATATCTATTCCATCCTAAAAATTAAATCTAGAGACATCATGTCTAGAACATGAAATCTCACAGGAAGCATGACATTAGATATTGAGAAAACACATGCTATGCTATAGAGGTCCCGCCCTCTCTTTGTACCAAGGGGTGTAGTAATATTATCTCCACAAGATAATGTCTACATAGAAAGATTTTGAAAATTAACAATACCAGATGAAATAAATGAATGAGATACACCAATATTAAATAGAGTAGTAAATAATGATGAAGTTATAGTAATGGTACCTCTCACAGCCCTCAAACTTGTATTCACTTCCTATGGAGTCTCTTCCACATTGTGATGAAGCTTCATTCTCGATGACTGTTGGTGCCAAAAATCGGAATGAAGAAGTGGCCCAATGATGGCCCCACAGACTGCGTCGCGAAGCCACTTTGCGGAGTCCCCCTAGCACTGCGGCCTCCATGAAGAAAAGAAGGTAGGATGCTCCGCGATTGAATTTGATGTTCTTGAGCCCTCCATGAAGCAAAGAAGGTGAGACGCTCCGCGAACAAATTTAACGTTCGCATGCCTGCCGCGAATCAAAGAATGCAGGATGCTCCACGAACAAATTTGATGTTCACGAGCCCTCTGTGAAGAAAAGGAGGCGGGAAGCTCCACGAACGAATTTGACATTCGTGACCCGCCACGAAGCAAAGGAGGCGGGATGCTCCGTGAATGCATTTGACGTTTGCGAGCCTTCCACGAAGCCACCATGCTATTCGCGCCGTGCGATCTCCGCTCTGCAGCACCTCTTGCCTATAAGTACTGGTCTCCTCTTGAGCTCCAGGGACGGAAAATACGACCTTTCTTCATCCTAGCTCCCGAATCATGAAGCAGTCTTCCGCTCAGTGAACCATGAGTTGTGAAATGTACTTCTACTTCGCAAAGTGCCTCTCCGTTGTCTCGTTTTGATCCCATCTTCCAAGAGGGATTCCCTTAGCGAATCCTAAGGTCTTTCCTGAAGAAAGGGGATCCCCAAGGGGACCCGAGTCATCATAGAGAATTTATTCTTTGTGAACCACCCTTCATGTACACATGATCCATATTCTAAGGTAGGGTCAATGTAATTCGTGAAGCACATTGCTTCCCAACACCTTGCTTCGCAAGGCACCTTTGCTCCATGAGGCTATGCTCCACGAATGTCCTTCCACTTCACGAAGCACATCACATTTTCACCAATGCCCCATTCTAAGGCTAAGGAACCCCACTTCATGAAGCACACCCCTTTGCAAGTGCCCTCCGCCACACGGAGCAACATAGCTCCACAGGGCCCCTGCCTATGGACCCCTATACTTGGAAAATCCTTTTCCCGTGCAACCCACCAGGTTTGCACGATGTGACTTCAAAGTCCCCTGGATGATACCACCCATAGAGTTTCTTTTCCTAATGATTCTTCTCATAGTCAGACTAATGGCTATTTTTTCTTCTCATAGTCACACTAATGTGGCCCCCTCAATGGTTCACTCCGCGACACCCCCTCACTACGGAATTACTGGTGCCTTCCCTCCCATAAGGAGCAGAGGGTACCGGTCATGTAAGCCCTAGGGGTGCGAATCAAACCCACCTTCTCTGAGCTACAAGACATTAATATACCAAGAACCATCATCCTCAACACATGATGTTAAACTGTGACCTGGCCCCATGCCTTAAATGCAGGGTCCCCCCGCCTTGGGCATTCTCCACGCCCCCTGGTCTCCATAGGGGATGATATCCTCCTTCTTGGAGTAGCGTTTTTCCATGGGGGAAGGGAAAACACCATGGTGTAAGCCCCTAGCTTTTCTTGCAGGAGGCAGAACCCCTGCTCCTCCTCACTTCCTCGGTGTCAAGGCCAGCAGAGGGCGTCATAGGGAATGAGGATCCTCCTTTCTTCGGTCCCAAATCCCTCTCCCACAGTACATTGTCGCCATCGGGCCTCCATCTCAGAGTAAGTCCCAATATTTCTCTCCCTAAGACACCTCAGAGCGTAAGCCCCTCTTCACTTCCGATAGACACACCATTCACGACGTGGTTGTTAGGCATTTTCTGCCTCTTGTTTCTCACACCGAGCAAGACTCACATGGTCTTAGAGTAAGAATCGACCATGGAATCACCCCCGTCACGCATGACATTAAACTATATTTCACCCCCGTCCCGCATGATGTAAAACTGTATCTAACCAATCTGAACTACATGGTCCTTGATCCATGTCAAGGCATGGTACGTAGGAAGCCTCCATGAGGCTCAATCCCACCACCTAGTCGTTTAGACCTCCTTCACGTCAGTTCACCAAACACCACTTGGGATGCCTCAGAGTGTAAGCCCCAACCAATCTAAACTACATGGTCTTTGATCCATGTCATGGCATGGTACATAGGAAGCCTCCACGAGGTTCAAGCCCACCACCCGGTCACTCCGACCTCCTTCGCGTTGGTTCACCAAACACCACTTGGGCCACCATTGAGTGTAAGCCCCAACCCATATGAACTACATGGTCAGTGATCCATGTCAAGGCATGGTATATAGGAAGCCTCCATGAGGTTCAATCCCAAAACCTGGTCGTTCTGACCTCATTCTCATTGGTTCACCCACTACCTTGGGCAACCTAGAGTGTAAACCCCACACCATCCTAAACTACGAGGACATTGATCCATGAAAAGGAATGGTACATTGGAAGCCTCACGAAGTTCAAGCCCAACACCCATCAGACCCTCGGTCCATCTGGACATCGGTTTTCCGACATGCCCCATCTCGAACTACAAGGACTTTGATCCATGTCAATGCATGGTACGTAGGAAGCCTCATGAGGTTCAATCTCGGCATCCATCTGGACCCCAATTCCACATTCACGTCAGTTCACCGACACTGATATGAAGTACATAGACTTTGATCCATGTCAAGGCATGGTACGTAGGAAGACTCCATGATGTTCAAGCCCAACAACCATTGGCCCCACCGTCTCCACGTCGGTGTTCCAAGCCCTATTCTGAACTACGTGTACTTTGATCCATTTCAAGAAATGGTATGTAGGAAGCCTCCATGAGGTTCATGCCCACCACCCATTGGCCATTCTGGCCCTCCACTTCATGTCTGATCTCCCTCGTCCTGCATGATGTTAAACTGTATTCTCCATCTAAACTACGTGGTCTTTTATCTATGTCAAGGAATGGTACATAGGAAGCCTTCCTAAGGATCAAGCCCAGCACCTAGTCATTCCAACCCCCTTCACATCGGTTCGACCCCATCAAGAGGTAATCCATTTTCAACCTCATTCGATGGTAAGTCATCGTAAGATAAACTATGCAGACTTTGATTCCCTCCCGCAGGGATATGTAAGAAGTCTCTTAGAGTCTGAAGCCCAAAAAACATCATCCATCCTGATTCTTACCTGGGATGCCACATCCTGGTGAGATCATTCCACCTCATTCCCCTCCACAACATTTTGGAATTCACCCATGTGATGGCCCCAATAACGGTGTTCCCTCCAGGGGGTTCTTCCATCTGATCCACTCTAATCAGTGTTCTGATCAGTCCAATCAGCCTCTGCTGGACATTAAACATGCGGCATACCCCATGTTAAACATAAGAAGCTAAGGAAAATATCAGATAAATTCCCATGACATACAATTCCCCATGCTTGATGTGGGAGGCCTCGGGCTTCCGCGCCCTCGAGAAGCCCTATAATAAGGGTCCGAAGAGAGACACACAAATCCCCAGTGTCCAGACATGCCAGTGATGCCCAGCATAACTACTCCCCTAAATGAAGTTTGTTGTCCTGACTGGACCACTTGGAATGTCCTAACAGAAGCATCGTAATTAACTGGTGTCCACGAAGATATGGTTCCGGGAAGAGTTTCAGGAACAATGTAACAAATCTATGAGGGAGACCTGGACTATGAGGCGAGTTCTGAGGAGTAATCCATGGAGGGAAGAACCGAAATCCCATAAACCCATTTTGATCAAGTATAAAATGTCCCTAAATAAGAAATGGATTCCACCCACCTTTGGAAAGCAGGAATGCTGGGTAACAAATTTTGCGCATGTAGCACTCAAGTAGACGAACATGCATGCCCTGGTGAAAGTGTCATAAATTGAAATTGTCAACCCGACGTGAATATCTTCTCCTCAATATAGAGATTAGAAGCACTCTGGGAATCAATGGATTGACATGTCACCGGATCCTGCTATCCGATGTAGGGTCCCTCCAAGAAAATAGCGGGCCTGGCGTGAAACTCACTAGAAGTTGGGGTAGTAGAACGTTAGACATACCATTATGTGATGTTGTCAGTGTGGATCCCTCTTACCAATCACATATGACAGAACAACGTTGGGGAACTGGTTGTTGATTTATTTTCCCACTACTGTTATTGAGTTCATCTCCCTGCTTCCAAGAATCAGGTTACGGCTGCAGGAACGCGATCACCGCCCACCCCCCTATGTAGGGGCAGGGGCCATGCGAGCACAGCCGCTCTGCGTGGCTTCACCACTTACACAACGGCATCTACATCCAAGACTATGGGGCACCCATGCCCCATCTCCCCATTGGAAGTCATCCAATGAAGGGTGATTAACGACCACGTACGTCTTTACGAGGAGGAGGGCATAATCCCAACCCGGGATATGGCCCACATAGACTAGGAGGTGTCTAGGCCCCGCCATCAACGCCACCATTGAGGGCCACGCAGGGAACCGATGCTCCCCACCCCATCATTCAACTGCTTCGGGAGACTATCCCTGGAGTGCCTTGACCAATCCATGCCTTACGCTGATGAGGTGGGCGATGTATGGCCCAACCTAGTCAGATTCTCAGTACAGGGTCTCCCAGTAAGGGCCCCCACATGGCCGCATAAGCCCTGTCGCTCGACCTTACCAATGGAGCAGGTAAGCTATGCACCTGCACCACCAGCATCAGCTCCCCTAACCCAACACTGGCGTTGAGCAGGAGCTGAAGACGCCCGCCAAGGGGCGTCAATATCGACGGCTACTTTGGCCCGAGCCACCACCGATGCATATCATCAAGTCCCTAGACACACTGAGTAGGGGCACTCATATGCCCAACTGGGATTGAGGCCCCAACCACCCCACGGGTAGGCTGGGTCGACTCTCCGAGTCGTAGGCACGAGAAGGGGTCACCGTGAACCAACCCACAGCAATGCCACCCCATACGGAGGTCCTCCCCATACCACCACCACATAGAGTGTGGTCCATCCCTGCTCTGAGGCTTGGCATAGAGGTATTCCCCATGCTTCCCCCGATCCAAATGATGGTCTGCCCACAATAGTGATGTTCGGTACAGAAGCCTCTTCCGTGCCCATCACACTGGGTATGGAGTCCTTCCTTCTACCCCCGACCGTCGATGTGGAGACGTTACCCATCCGGTCTCTCTCTAACATGGGGATTCTCCCTACGTCCTATCCACAGCTGGCGAAGGTCCTCCTCGCCCCGGCAACCAGAGGGGTGAATTCTAGCCTCACTCCACCCATACCAAGCATGGAGGTCCTCTCCATGCTCCCACCAATTCTGTCATAGGTTTCACCTGCTCAGGTGCTGTTCATGGAGGTCCTCTGCATGTCCCCTTAGACATTTTTTCCCTGTGCTTCTCACACCTCGGCTACCTAAAGTGGAAATCCTCTCCACCCTAGCACATGTGCAGTCGAAGGACCCCATGTCATGAATCAGCCCTGTCCTGAGGAGCCACCAAAAGTCATGATGGTGGGTCGTTTCCTCCACAAGAAGAATCCTAGGAAGGCCTGGACGGAAATCAAACCGGTCTGCTTCTCAGAGTCTGAAGCAGATTGCGACTCATCTCAGGAACCCTCCGCTCGCTCATCTGAGTCACGAGCCGGGGTAGGGATGAGTCGCATCAGCATAGTACTCCCAGAATGCGAGGTCCACTAGATTCCCACCTCCCTATTTAGTTTTATCCAGGAGGATGAAAACCTGGCGACGCCGCAGGTTACAGTCATGTTGTCGCCACCATCATCGCTGGAAGGGCTTTCTACCTCCACAAGAGATCATGGAGAGCTATTTTGGGGTCTGATGGCAGGGAAGAAACATCACGACCCACCACCACTAGCCCTTTCCCCTAAGCTAGGAATGGTGGCTGTCAGCCCCTCCTACTGCGACATAGAGGCAAGGTCATTGCACTCTTCAGAGGATAGCCTGATAATTAGCGCCCAGTCAGCCCGTTCGTCGTATTTTCCACCATCCAACCTACCATCCTAGCAATCTAACTCAGTAACACTACCAGTTCCTCAACCACCCCAAGTTGGTGAGTGGGGAATTCAAGGGAAAAACCCTAGATTTTAGTCGAGGAGCTTTTGGATCATTCTTGCAGCGGGCCACTTCCCCAAGGAGTTCTGGCATGTAGAAGCGCAAGATTTCTGCATACCCGAGTCTCTCACCCCAGAAGAAGTTGAGTGCTACTGCTACACCCTCTGGTCGATGCATTTCAGTCTCCATCATTAGCACATGGGTTATCCAAGGATCCAAACACATTTTGAAGACATCAGTGAGCAGTTTCGTCTAGTAGATCTGGTCGCACTCCCGGTGGCCCAGCGCCCCGAGTCACTAGGCCACCGTGAGGCCCTCTAGCAGCAATTCATTCAGAGTAACAATGTACTTCAAAACATTATTAGGGAGGCTAGCCCCTACGTGAAAATCTGTGGCTGGGGGATGTATGATTCCCTCCTATTCATCCCTATCCGGCGACAGGCCGACTCGATATGCGATATTGAGGACATGCCCCCAGGAAGGGTCACAGTCCACATGGCTGACGTCATAGACAAGGAGGATGGGCTGGAGTTTCTCGATGGAGACTTACCCCCTAAAGGTGTTCCACCACTATTAGACCCATCAGCGAGGATTACTCATCAACAGAGGAACCTCCTATGTCTCCTTACACCCACCGAGGTGTTGGTACTTAGCCAGAATACTGGTAAGTGTAAAGAGCATGCCAGAGCTGTTAAGCACTCCGACCTATCCGCCTCAGTGTAGAAGATGGAGGAGGACCTCGAGAAGGAAGAGTTGCACCAGTAACTTTCTTAGAAAAAGAGGATGGTCAATGAACTACTGGATGAATGCGCAGTAGAGTGACGAACCAACAGTGGTGATCCTAGGTCGGGGCAGTAGGGGCAGGAACAACTCCCCCCGGCGAGATGCCTCGGGGCAACCCAGATCGTACTGCTCCTGTGGATAGGGCTTAAGATGGAACTCAAGGTAAGAGGGAGCGGTACGTCTCACCAAACCCTCCTAAACAGTGCAACAATCTGAGGAATGCATCCCAGGTTCCCCTAGATACCCTGCATGCCACTCCACCAGTCGCTCCATGAGCCACAAAACCCGTCTTCTGTGTGGAAGAGCCCGACAATGCACTTGTGATTAGGGATCCCTGTTAAGACCGGGACCCCCACCCGGATGATCTTATGGTGGAACTCATAGACCGCCTTGAGGCATTAGAAATGCGGAAGTTGGTAATCCCTCCAGATGGCAAGCCATACCCGGCCTGGGTGGATGATATGCTGGCGCCTCTGGGTTTCAAAAATCCCACCTTGTCCCCATTTAATGGGATAGGGGACCCGCTGCAGCATCGGTCCCACTTCAAGTCAATGTGTGGGCCCGTTTTGGAGACCCCAGCACAGCAGGAGGGCACCAAGCACCATTGTATTCTTCATATTCTAGAGGGGCCAGCATTCGTTTGGTACAACCAGCTCCCCGTTGGATCTGTGACCAGTTGGGAGGACCTTCACAGGCAGTTCCTCTACCAGTTTTTCTCTACCAACAAAAAGACCAACATCGCATATACCAGAAGTACGATGACTAGATGGCTCATAAAACGGTTTCACACACCCATGACATCATTTGGGAATTCCTGAATCTGCCAAATCCTTCAGAAGCTGCGGTCGGCACATCTGCATCATCATCTCGGCCGACCTCTTCCTCGAAGAGAAAGCATCGACATTACAAGAAGAAGCAACGTGCCCCACCAATGTCATCGTCGTCCCGCACTCTCGGTGACTTCTTGCCCCCTTAAATGGGGATTCCTCATAGAATCCACCCAGTGGTGGATTATTCTTCGAGTGATAGTCAAGGGTACACTTTGATTAATATCGTCGAGTTTGTAAACCCCTACATGACTCTCGATGAGGGGGAACGTCATGAGAACCTCCCCCACATCCCCGGCCGACACCAATTTCGGCTGATTCATGGCTATAAGGGTCGTCGAGGGGAATCAGTTGGCACCTCCAGCTTGGCCATGCGTTCCACTAAGACCAGACATCAGGACTAGTGAAGAGCTCAGCATGCACAGACTTTTCATCCGGTGTCGTCAGGACCGCCTCCACCACCATTCGTGCTACCGGATCAGGCAGAGAAACTTCAGCCATACCTTGACCAACTCCTCCCTACTATAGGTCGATCTTAGTCACCTGGTCCTCATCAAACAACAAATCTCTAAGATTTGACTAGTGAGCAGTGGGATATGCCCAGTACCAGTCAGCCGCCGGTGCAGCCGACAGGGCCCGCCATGCCCTCAATTGAAGAGCGGCCTCTTGTAAGCAGAAGTTTTCACTTTTCATGGAAGTATGATTTTCTCAAGTATCTAACCAACATAAATGGAAGGAATTCCTTCATTGAATTCCTTCTCCTGTCGTCAGATATGCGCGAGAACCTCACTGAGGCTTTATGAAGCCCACTACAGTTTGAGACGGAGGTAGCAGCTGTAGAAGCCTTTCATGCTGAAGTAGTTGAGAATGCCGAATTCCAGGCCATCATCTCATTCTAGGGAGAATATGAAGACTCTCCCATACAAGGCCACATCCGCCCACTGTACATCACCAGCCAATTTGACAGCATGGAGTTTCGTCATAGTCTCGTAGACACCGGCTCCAGGATCAACCTTATCCCGAAACAGACATTGCAGAAGATGGGGCTATCCGAGGATGACCTGATGCCCTCCGATTTAAGGATACATGGATATGACAGGATAGAGCAGACCCCAGTCCGCAAGATCTATCTGATGACCCATTTTGGTGGCCTAGTTTCCAACAACGATTTCATGGTCGTCTCCTAGGAAATCGCATACGATGCATTGATGGGAAGACCATGGCTCCATCTGCATGTAATGATCCCCTCATCATATCACCAATGCCTCAAGTACTCCATGAATGGTATATTAGGTGTACTACAAGGTGTTTCATCTCCTTTATCCTCTTTTGAAGCCCGTTATCTAGACGCAGACTATTACAAGAGAAAGGATAAGAAGATTTTGGCAAGTGAGGTTGAGCCCACCCCGATCACCAGTGACCCCTGGGAAGGTCTGGATGATGCCTACATCTACCCAATCCATCGATTGGAGGACATGAACACTGACATGGGGCAATGATTTGTAGTCTCTGGTACAAGAGGAAGGCATTTTCCCAAGTCCAAGTGATGATGGAAAGTCACCTCGTACTACTACACAAACCAGGCTTAGGTGATCCCGTAACCTCCTACCCCCGTACGATATTGGGATGTTCGACCCATAGAAATGGATATACATAAAACATGTCTATTTTGTTAGGCTTGAATTAACCGGCTCAAGCCAACGTTCCACTATTTATTTGATATCATCAAGCATGGACCCTTGGGCCAATGGCCAGATGGGATTGGATCGACTGCCTTCGTCACTATGCTCACAGCAGTGCATGAATCTTCTGATGCGCTGTCCATTGCCTTTCAGGCCAGTACCAGCCTCCCGTCAGGTTCCTCTTACCAAGGGGAAGCTCCACCCACTAGGAATCCCTCCTCCTCATGCGAAGAGGATCTAGAGGATGCTCCCCTGCCTTTGATGAAGGCATCTCTGCCATAGTAGATGAACTGTTACAGGTGAACCTTGGTAGAAAGGCAGATCTAAGACCCACATTTTTCAGTGTCGCCATGTCCCTCGAGGAGCAGCAGCAGTACATATAATTCCATGAATAGAACCATGATGTGTTTTCCTATAGTTATGACAAGATTCCAGGACAATATCCTCAGGTATCCGTCCACCACCTCGGTCTCCTGACAAACCATCTCGGGTTCAAGAAGCCTCCCAGAAATATGCACCCTTCTCACAGTGCCATGGCTGAGGCCAAAGTTGATAAGCTCATCAGAGACAACTTTGTTAAAGAGGTACAATACCCCAAGTGGCTAGCCAAAATTGTGCCAATCAGAAATAAGAACAGATAGATCAGGGTTTGCATCAACTTCTGAGATCTCAACCATCACTGTCCGAAGGATGATTGTCCCCTTTTGGTGACAGAATTCTTGATCGATGCTACGGTAGGGTTCCAATATCTCTTCTTCATGGATGGTTACTCTAGATATAATTAGATCTAGATAGCCCCCAAGGATGAGGAGTCCACAGATTTCAAGGAACCCCAAGATTCCTTCTGTTACCAGGCAATGCCCTTTGGCCTGAAAAATGAAGGTTCCCCCTATCAGCGGGCCATGCATCGCATATTCAAGACGATCCTCGGGACATTGGTGGAGTGCTATGTGGATGATATGGTGGTCAAATATTGCCATCTCCCTGACCATATCAAGTACCTTGAAAATGTTTTTGGTTTTCTCTGTTCTCTCCACCTGAAGGTGAACCCATTGAAGTGTGCCTTCGGGTTCACTTTCGGGAAGTTTCCTGGCTTTTTTGTCCGGTAACGGGGCATCGAGATCAACCCGGAGAAGATCAAGGCCATCAGTCAGATGCCTCCCATGAGTAATATTTGGGAGCTTCGAGGTCTCTATGGCCACATAGCCTATATACTCCGATTCATATTGAATCTAGATGGCAAGTGTAAGACCTTTTCTCAGCTAATAAAGAAAGGCTTTGCCTATGAATGGGACGAAGGTTGCGAGACCATGTTTGAGGAAATTAAGAAATACTTGCTCGAAACTCTAGTCTTGATTCCACCCATCTCTGGTACTCTATTAATCCTATACGTGACTACCCTGGAATGATCTCTCGGTGCCCTTATCACAGAGAAGAACAACGAGGGGACAGAGAACAGTCTCTACTACCTCAGTCACATGCTTCTCAATACGGAGACTAGATACTCCCCCATCGAGAAGAGCTTCCTTGAGCTCATATTTTCTGTGCAGATGTTGTGACATTACCTGCAAGACCATGAGGTACAAGTGGTCTCTCAGGTAGACTTGCTTATGTACATTATGAATCGCCCCATGTTGATCGGCCGAAAAGTGCGGTGGGCGGCAATCCTCCATAAGTTCGACATCAGGTTTGTCCCCTATAAGGATATTATGGGGCAGGCATTAGCATAATTTCTAGCTTCCCATCCACCCTCCACGGATCAGTCCCTGGACCTGGATTATCCTGATGAAGAAATCCTCTCGGTTGATCAAGTCATCCCATGTTGGAAAATACACTTTTATGGTGCCTCCTAGAGCCCCACTGGTAGGATGCTCAATGATCCTAGGCTCATCAGAGTAGGCCTGGATATCATCTTCATTACCCCAACACAAGATATTCTTCCATACTCATTCCTGTTGTTGGAAGGCTGCGCTAACAACGAGGCAAAGTATCAGGATCTTATCACTGGCCTTGAGCTAGCCCTCGAGATAGATGTGCCCCATTTGCATGTGTAAGGGGTTTGCGAACTAGTCATCAATCTGGTCAAAGGTGACTACGTCATCAGAAATCCATAGCACGTACCATTGTTGGAACTCAATTTCCATCTAATGGCCCAGTTCCCTTCTTGACCAGAAGTTACCAATGTCCCTCAGTCACAGAATGGTCATACAGATGCTTAGGTCAGCTTAGCTTCATTACTTGTAGAGCCCGAGTTGGATTATATGATTATACATGTGGCACACCGGAGATTCATTGCCCCCATCACCCCAGAGGATGACGACGACCTAAGAGTAATCCATCTTACCACCGGGTCTTCTATGTCAGGACCGCTAGGCTCTTCAGATGTAGTGATTGAAGAAACTCCCAACTAGAGAGCCCCTTTTGTCGCGTATCTCCAAAATGGTTGCCTCCTGGCTGATCGGGCTGAGTGCGAGCGAATCCGATGTCATGCACTGCAGTTTACCCTTAAGAGTGGTCCCAGACTTGAGCAGATACTCTATAAGTGCAGTTTCGATGGTGTTCTCCTCCATTGCATCCATGGAGTTGAGATTCCACAAGTCATGTAAGAGGTTCATGCTGGTTTCTTTGGTGCCCACCAGTCTGGGCAGAAACTGTCCCATAAAATCTGGAGACTGGGGAACCTTTGGCCCTCTATGATCCATGATTGTATCGAGTTTTCCAAGAGATATCACGCGTGCCATGTTCATGCTAACATCCTGCATCGGCTGCCAGAACCTCTCCACTCCAACAAGTACTCTTGGTCATTTTTAGTGTGGGGACTCAATGTCATGGGACCATATCCACTGGTGACATCTCGCCAATGCAGGTTCATCTAAACCACCACGAATTTCTTTTCCAAGTGGGTAGAGGCAATTCCACTCAAGGAAGTCAAGGCTCGGTCCATCGTCGACTTCATGAGTTCCAATATCATCCATCGGTTTGGAGTCCCTCACCCCGTCCTCACTGATAACAGATCATACTTCTTAGCGGCCGAGCTGAAGAAATTGTATTCCAAGTACAATATCCGTTCGAACCATACCTCCCACTATTACGCACATGAAAACGGATAAATCGAGGCATTCAACAAAACCCTCTCTAACATTTTCCAGAAAATGGTTGGCTAGAACTAGAAGAGTAGGACAGAAAAGCTCCCCAACACCCTCTGGGATTATCAGATGACAACTCACAATTCCACCCAAGTGACTCCATATTCCCTGGTGTATGGGGCTGAGGCTGTCCTGCCCATCGAGATCCAGCTGCCTTCATTACACACTGCAGTCTATGATTAGAAGCTTCCAGAGAAGGTGGCTGAAATCCATCTAGCTGAATTGGAAGCACTTGACGAGAACATGCTTCATGCCCTGCACAATCTGGAAAGGCATCAGAATAAGATGTCTAGATCCTTCAACAAGAAGGTTCTCCTCCGCTCTTTTGTGCAAGGTGACATGGTATTGGCCCTCCGAGCACTAATGATCCCTAGAGGGAAACCACCCAATTTGGAGCCCAAATGGGAAGGAACATACATAGTCCATAGGGTTTACCCCAATGGAACATACTCCTTGGTGACAATGGATGGTGAGTGTATAAATCCACCGACCAATGCCAAGTTCCTCAAGTAATACTTTGCCTAAGCCTAATGGTCCTGCATGACCTTAAAATGGATGGTCCTGCATGAGCTTAAACTATCTGTTCCTGCACGACATTAAACTATGTATCATCCAACATGAAGTTAAACTGCATTTTGAGAACTACGTATGGCTTGATTCCCTTCCACATGGGATACGTAGGAATGCTTAGATTCCTCATCTTGAGCCCATCACAAACTCTTCTCTTTGACTACCCCCCTGGGTATAGCTCTCTCGGAGGATCCTCGTATTATATGGTGTAGGATTCCTTAGCCCCGCTCATTCAAGGATTATAATAGTCGCACCACATGCCCACTCCCATTCTTTTATCCTCCAACGTCTTCACTGAATGATATTAAACTACACGACCTTCAAGAACTAAGTATGGATTGATTCCCATCCTCATGGGATACATAGGAACTCCTAGATGTTTCGTCTGTTGGCCCAACCCAAATGCCAGAATCTTCCCCCCCGGGTCAAGACGTATGGCAGGGGTGCAAACTTTTTCCCCAATTCACTTCGAGCTAACCACGATCCGACTATATGTCCCACTCCCTGGAGATTTTGACCTATTTTATTGATGGGTACAGCTATTCTACACCCACTCCTTGACTGGGATTCCATCACCTTCCCCATCCAGAAGGGCCCCTAAATGGTATGGATTCCAGGCCTAAGGGATTTCTTACCACTTCGGGCCAACACCCTCAAGGATGTCGAGAAACAAGCCAATACAAGTCTCACGTTTCGAATATGGTCAGCGGTCGATGCTCATTTGTAGCTCCCATTTTAGGTCAGTATAGGGACGCTGTGTTTCGAACATGGTCAACAACCATCTTGGATCATTAGGGTCATCCCATGATTTTCCAAACATCAAGTGTAGTTGCTCATTCTACCCCGTTGTATCTCCAAGAGACAAACTCCCTCTGGGCGATGCCAACAGTCATACCCCTTGGCCTTTTCGGGCCCCTGACATAGGTTATCTCTTATGATATTGTGAGGAGTGGTATGGGATTATTTCCTCAATCATGTCAGGTTCCTCACCATGTCGTACACATCCCCATATGAGACACCTTATCCTCTCCCCATCCTCACTGCAAGACGTTAAACTGCAAGATGTTCTGGCCTTCCATCTAAGGCCCATCCTTAGGCCCCTTGGAATTTCGAGCCCCCGACCCAGGTTCTCTTATGGGAGTGTACGGTGTGGTGTGGGATTGTGTCGCCATTCACATCGGGTTATTATCTATGTCGTACACCTCCCTTGTTTGGGGTATCCTACTCCCCTACTTATCCTCACTATAAGACGTTAAACTGCATGTTGGTCAGGCCTTCCTTAATAAGGCCTAGCCTCAGGACCCTTGGTCTTTTTTGGTCCCCCGCCCCAGGTTCATACCCAGAGTGTACGGTGTGATGCAGGATTCAAGAACTACGTGTGTCTCGATTCCCATCCTTATGGGACACGTAGGACCACCAAAATGCCTATACTTTGGGTCCAACCCCATCTCTCAGAAATATCCATTTCACCTTGGCCCCTTGTCCTACACTCTCCCTCCTGAACACCCTCGTCGCCCCTTTTCGGTGGTTCATCAATGTGCCTAAGGGTTCTCTGGTTTAGTGTCTGGAATGTCGGACTCTTCTCAGACATGCTTCCACCTGCTTTTCAGGATTTATGTTCCCCTTCATTAGGTCTTCCATTACCTTTCACACCAGAAGGGACCCCCCGAGTGGCATGGATTCTAGGCCTAATGGCTCTCCTAACATTAAAGAGAAACTCCCCCGAGGGATGCAGACAACAAGACGATATAATTCCCGCTTTGCGAATATGGTCAACGGTTGATGCACATTTTTTGTCCCACTTCAGGCTAACGTGATATGGATACTATGTTTTGACCATGGTCAATAGTTATAGTCCATCGCCATGCCAACCCCATTAAGCCCGAAATGTTGGTTATATGATTCACATCCTTCTCCACCTTCTCTTATACATGTAGATCATTGAAACTCTTGGTACTATTTCTCAGTGCGCATTTATGAGTTAGGAGGACCAAAGCCGCAATAAGGGCATCATTAGAGGCCCCGCACTAATTTCCCTTTATCATGCATCTCACGTATTGCAAAATACACATTCCTCCCTTGTTTCCCATACCGAGTTTAACTCACATGGGCTTAGGGATCTAGTTGAGATCTGCACCTACTTGGAGGGTTTTCACTCCATTCATGGTCCAAGCTCTAAGACCCTAAACTATGATCTTTTCTAGAACTACGTATAGCTTGATTCCCATCTTTATGGGATACGTACGACCACCCAGATGCCTTGTTTTTCAGTCCAAATCAGTTGGGAGCTAGTTTCTCCAGCCCCTTTCCCTCTTACCCCTATTTGGGACCCTTGGCCCGAGGTTCCCCTCTTGTAATTACATACGGTGTAATATGGGATCATTTCCCCATTCACGTCGGGTATGTTTTCTTGCACCGTACATATTCCCCACCTAGCATCGTTTTTACTACGTCTGCGCTGCATGAAATTAAATTACATGCTTGGTCCTATAACATGACCCTAATCTATGATATTATCATCTTGGCCACATGACGAAAAATGACACTGCATCGTGATGTCCTCACCCAAGGGGACACCATGTTTGGTATTGGCCACACGACATACCATTTTTCAATTCCTATTATAGATTGATTCTTTTCGTGACGTCAGGGCCTGCTACCCAAGGCCTGTCACTTCATAAAAAAACCAATCACCTTAAAGGACAAACAAGATTTATCAAATAACACTTCTCTTGGTGCGAGGGCCACACCCGCATGCCCCTTTTTACCTAGCACTGATACCTTACTATAAAGCCTCAAGAACTACGTCCAGCTTGATCCCCATCCTCATGGGGTACATAGGAATGCCTATACACTTTTCCTTAGGCCCATCTCAACTCTCATTTTCGGTCCCTCGACCTAAAACACCTCCAAGGAACATGTGGTGGTTGAAACCCTCAGTTCCCATTCAGGTCGTGTTTTTGTAGCTACACAACCACATGTCTCCTGTGTTTCCTACCATCTATGGTCTAGGTTCTACAACCCTAAACTAAGATCTCATTAATGGAATGGGCTTGACCCCCTCTATCTAATATGTCTTGTTGTCATATTTAGAGGCATTTGACAAAGAGACCAAAGTGTTCAATTTTCATGGGGACATTACCCTCGTTCCATGGCCAACTTTCATAAGCTCCCTATTTGTATCCTCATCCTCTTCCACATCGAAAAGGACCCCCCGGATGGCATGGATGCTGGGCCTAAGGACTCTCATACTGTTTCGGGCCAACGTCCCTAAGGATCTCGGACAACATTTGTGACAGGTCCTGTGTTTCGAACATGGTCAACGATCGACCTTCATTTTGTCTATCCCCATTCCAGGCTAATGCGATATGGATGTTGCATTTCCTCCACAGCCAACAGTTATCCTCCATCATCACACCACCATCATTATGATGCATATTTCAAGAATCATGAATCACACATTTCCACTTCCTCGTGTTCAACTGGAATTCTGACATACTCGGCTTTATCTATTCACGTGTCTAGGTGCTCTACATGGACGGGTTAGCATCATTGAGCCGACACTCACCGAGCGTCCCTTCGCCCCAACATTTTCTTTCATGTGTCGTGAAATCCCCACCACTACTTCTTGTTTCCCACATTGATCACGACTCACATAGGATTAGTAGTTTTGGTAGGATGAACACCAGCGCAGCCCGACTTCTCATCGTCCTGTATGATGTTAAACGGTGATTCCATAACTATGTACGGCATGATTCCCATCATAATGGGATATGTAGAGACACCCCTGTATTTTGCCCAGGGTCCATCCCCAGGAATCATAAAGTCATGTTCCTCCACTTTTTCGGCCCCCTGGCCTGACCCCCTATGGGGAACTATGTGACCGCAACTTTTCACTAAACAAGTTTGGGATGCCCCATGATGACATTGGGAGCCAACGACTCCCTCGCCATAGACGCTCTGGCTAAAAGATAGAATGATCCATGATCAATCCAATGCGTCCATTCAATATGATTCTACCATGGTTGTATAATTTCAAGAGTGTTGGATTCTGTTTGAAAAAAACCCCACTCCACATTCCACGCTTTGCAAGCCCCTTATTCGGACCCTCATCCTTTTTCACTTCTAGAGGAACCTCCTAATAGTATGGATTCTTAGCCTATGGCCCGACTATTGTCCTGGTCCAACGTTCTGGAAGACTAACAGATGACATTTTGAGTTTGGTCTTGTGATTCGAACATGGTCAATGGTCAACCCTCATTTGTTATCCCCACTCCAGGATAATGCAATAATAATGATTTGTTTCGAATGTAGTCAAAAACCATTATTTATTGTCACGCCACCCCCAAAATGTTCCAAATCCTGGGTATCGTGATTCACACCTCCCATTACCATCTGTTCGGATCGATTTAGTGCCCCTGGAATTACCCTGTTTGTGCACCACTAGGAAAATGGTAATTTGGATGTTCTAAGAGAATAATTCTCCAATCAGGTCTCTCACATCTCTTGGAAATACGGTCTATTTTTCCAAACCCCAAATTATTGAAAAATGTTTTGCACTCCTATGTTTAGATGGGGTGGTGAGGTGGCTATCCCTTGTTTCTCACATCGGGCCTGACCCACATGAGCATAGGGAATGGTCGCTGGATTCTCTGTGAACATCACAAGGATACAATAAACCAATGTAAACAATAGAACTCATTCATGCTACTGCATTCAGAAAATCAAAGAATGAAAGTATATTTAGGGGTTTGTAATCATTAAATTACCCGGGGGTCGACTCCCCCCATGGACGGATTGACCTCATCGGATGAAAGTTGCCGCTCTGCCACCCTCTGGCTGGTGGAATCCAGGATTTGCTAACTCTTGTTCACATCCCACTCCTCCTCAGTGGCGAGAGGACACAATTCATTGGCCGTAATATGGGCTTGCACCACGTCGGCCCGAATGACAATCATCTCCCCAGAAGCTCACCTCGGGCCCTCTTCAGCTTCTGCTAGCTGGGCCTTAAATCATGATATTAGCTTAGATTCTGCATTGAGGAAGGTAAAGTGATCATCCACCCGATTCTGTAGCAGCTGGACCTCCACTTCAGCCTTCTGGAGCCTCTTGATGTTTATTGTATTCCTCTATGGCCAGCCCACGCCATGGCCACAACCATACTCCCGAATCTTTTCTGCCATAAGATCTCGGATGAGCATGTGAGGACACCGGACATCGACTCCCCCAGCACACAGTTCGCGCAGTCGTGAGTGAATTCTATCCTTCTCATCCAACTATAGCGCTTGGGGGTTTCATTGATGAAGTGTGTGATCACATTCCATGATCATCGATGGACTATTTTGATGTCCTCCTCGTCAGAGGCCATCTCGTCCCAGTCAACGTGATTGGTAGACTCGTATGCTGGGAATTCCCCCAGGAATTCCTCATCCGGGTCGACATCTGGTGTTGGGTCAGGCGTGGAGGGGCCTGAATTGTCTGGTTGATCCTCATCATCATATCCCACCTCAATAATCTCAGGCGCAGTCCCACGGGCGCCCCTTCCAGTGATCGGGAGTGCTGTAGTTTGGTTAGGCTGGATGTTCACCTCCATGAAAATCAGCATTCCCCTGAGAATGGTGCTACTAGAAGCCCCAGCCAACTTCTCCATAGTAGCCCAGGACAATTGAAGGACTGTACATGCCTGGAAAGGGAAGTGAATGTCAGTTAACAAGGTAAGGGGATGGCAGTTGTGAATTCAGTAGAGAAGATATACAGGGGTCAAATACCGTGTTTTTTTCTAGTGATGATGTTGTCAGAACTCTGAGACATGGCCCCCCATATATGGTTGGCACTTCTGGAGACTCTGGGGGAGCCACCTCGACTATCCCAGTCGCGCCAGACACAGAATTTGATGCAGCCACGAGCGTTGATCCTGAAGGTCCCAGGTCGGCACCCGCTGAGGGGCCAGAACGAGGTCTATGCACAAGGTCCTCCTACACAATACAGATGTGGATAAGGAATACATAGTAACCTAAGTGCAGACTCTGAAGAAGGAACTTGGTATTTTACCTCGAGGGCCTCCGCGAAATCTTCAAGATCCGAAGGCTGATCGCCAACATCACCCTCCTCTAGAGAACTTTCACTACCAGCCTCGTCTTCCCAGGAGGACTCGCCTGATTCATCTGGTACGGGGATGCGCTCCCTCAGGTCAGTGACTGATAGTTTTTGATGGATTGTACGACCCAACAACACCCTGACTCGGTCTTTCATTGGGTCCAGGGCACCCCAAGAGTGGATGAAGTCGTCCATCTTGGCTATGTATTGCTCCACCTCTGCCTAGGATACCAAAAAAAAATCCCTGATAAGGCCAATTCCTGGAAAGTCCATCCCGAGGTGGTTAATGTACTGCCATAACTCAGATGGGCTGGATAATTATCGGTGGACTTCCCAGATGTCCCAGGACTACGACAAGATAGCATTTTCTGGCATGTCAATGTAGCGCAGCCGTTTCCCTGGGGCTTGAGTAGAAATCCTAGGGAATCCCCTCAGTGGACGCCCCTCTGGATGACTCTGTTCTCTTGGGACCACCGGATCCACTACCATGGTTGGATCTGCTACCAATGATCCCCCCTCAATTGGTGTGGGCGTCATCGCTACAGCATCCCCTCCACCATAGAATGCCCTTTTTGCCTTCCAGCCTCAGCCCCGTGATCGGGGAAGCTCGCCCTCACTGACCAGGATTGTTGGCTGCTTTAGCATCTCCCTTGGATAGGCTACCTCAAAGATCTATGAATATTCTTTTATCAGCCTAAGGACTGCTGTCGATGGAGTCAATACATTACGAGTATTCCCATCTTCCCATGTGAACATGAGCCACATCTTCCTCATCACACATGGGTGATCCTCATAGCGCACCCACAGGTAGACCTACAGGGTCAGCTACTACAGGCAGCAGAATTGCCGGGAAAAACAGTGTGGGGTGTATGGCTCATAGAGATGCTCGCGGCCACCATGGCCACCAAGACTCCACCTCCAAAGGCTAGAAGGTATGCCCGATGATTTTTGTCACCCGGCCATCGCCAGTGAAGGCCCCCGTCGGCAGTAGGAATAGGAAGAAATTGAATTCATCCACCCTCCACACTTGGTTTAGAACTGATGGTGTGGTCAGCTTAGTCGAAAAACTCCCTCCATCATTCAATATCTAAGGATACATGTTCGACCCTAGAGGTGAGATGGGGTTTGGATACTCGTAAATCCCCCTGATGTGCGCCACCATCCACCCGTAGAGGAGGTTGAACGACCCACATACCCTCTGTGGCATTTTCCCCTCACTAATGTGCCACATCATTTTGTATAACATGGTGAGCATCAGAATCCCTAGGTTGACCTACCCTCCTGTCACCAATATGGACCCCATGATGAAAGTGCTTGGCTGCACTCCCATGTTTGTATCCCTCACTGCCATGATCCAACCACAAATTAGAGCTACAATGAATGCCGCCAACCTGACTATTGGTTGTTGTTCCGTGTTGAAACTAAAACCTCGGGTCTTCCACTACCTATACTCCAATATCCACCATTATGAGTGTTCTTTGCTCCGGGCCCCTTTGGGAAATTTGCGAGGCCTCGCTGGGATCTATCTGTTTTATGGGATGTTCAAAAACATCTTGAACCAGTTATTGAAGTGGAAATCCCTCACCGCCTCCTTATCCTCCCTGGGCACGAGCTCCATCAATGCCATTTAAAAATGTGAAATCTTCTCCGGATCCTCCCTCGCACCCATAGCTGGGAGGAATTCGTTGTACATCACCCCCAGTATCAAGACCCTCGAGATCTGATGCACGTCCCATAGGCTGATGCTGACCCCCCCCCCCGTGATGCAGGTGGAAGGTATTGGTCCCCGGTGACCACTGGCTCAACAACTCTGGCATTAACTACTTCAGCTGGTAGATATGGAACTTGGAAGCCCATGTAGCCTCATACAGGCGCACCCTTCTCAGCTCCGCTCTGAACTCCTCGCACGAGGCACCTACCCAGTAGGCCCAAGCCCAATCATCCATAATGTTTCCGCCATGGCACAGGTCCCATTCCTCGAACCAAACAATCTTTGGGTTCCCCAGCACCGCCTTAAGGATTGTTCAGTATAGGGTAGGGGATGTCTCTGACTGCAATGCCCTCCCATCGGCATTGTTCAAATTATTGTACAGGCAGTCGATGATCACAGGTGTGAAATCCTCCCAGGAATGACCATCAGGCGCCCTGAACCATTGGTGCTGACACGACGTGCTCCGGAACCAGTAAGATGGCTCATCCCTACCTGCTTCATGGATGAATACATCATCCCTCTACCCGAATCCATAAAAGGGATACCTCATACACAGCAAGTAGTTCTTCTAGCTCTCTAACAGCATCCCCACCAAGGAACTATGGTCTGAGTGGCTCCAGACTAGCTCTCCTAGCCCCATATTGTTTGGCATTTCGTCCCTCTAGGTGGAATCTTCAAGGAACCCCAGGGAAGCTTCATAGTGGGCCATTAGTTCTAAAACTATGATGTTTCTTTGGCTGGTTCGCGGAGATCGTTCTCAAAGCATGTTAGTGAAGGATGCTCGTGAAGACTATTCGCAGGGCGCTGCCTCAGCGTTAAAAGATGGACCGCGAAGCGTAAATGCGGAGTCGAGGACTCGTTATGCACCATGAAGACCTGATTTGCAGAGATCACTCACGCAGCACGCAAATCTTTGCTATTCGAGAACGCAAGAATACAATATCGCGGAGAAGGAAAAGAAAAAAAGAGACAGCATGCCTGTTATTTATAGGCAATGGCCTTAGGATCTTTGCAGCATGTCCAGTTTGCCCCGAGCCTCACGGAATGCTCGGCCCCCACATTCCCAATCCGCCTCGCAAGCCCTCTTCACGAGTCAGCACCGCGAACGATCGAGGATTCTTGGCGATTTCCCTCAAACATTGACCCTTGATATCTCCGCGGAACCAAGTATGAGGGGGGGAATTTGTTGGTTCCAAAATTCGGAATTAAGAAGAGTCCCATAGAAGGACCCACGAACTGCCTCACGAAGCAACTTCACGGAGTCCCCCCAGCACCGCGGCCACTGTGAAACAAAGAAGGCGGGATGTTCCATGAATCAATTTGACATTCGTGAGCCTTCCAAGAAGAAAATAAGGTGAGACTCTCTGCAAATGAAATTGACATTCGTGAGCCCACTGCGAAGTAAGGTGGGATTCTCTACGAATGAATTTGATGTTCGCAAGCCCTCCACAAAGCAAAGGAGGTGGGACGCTCCGCGAAAAAATTTGACATTCGCGACCCGCCATGAACCGAAGGAGGCAGGGCGCTCTGCGAATGCATTTGACGTTTGCGAGCCTGTTGTGAAGCCACCATGATCTTCACACCGCGCAAGCTCCACTCCGTGGATCCTCTTTCCTATAAATATCGGGCTCCCCCTCAGCTCCCGGGATGGAAAATCCGACCTTTTGGCTTCCCAGATCCTGAATCGCGAATCAGTCTTCTTCTTGGTGAACCATGAGATGTGCGAGGTACTTCTGCTTCACGAAGTGACTCCCCATTATATCGTTTTGATCCCCACTTCTAAGAGGGATTCCCTTCATGAAGCCTAAGGGATTTCGTGAAGGAAGAAGATCCCCATGGGGACCCGGGTCGTCACAGAGAATTCATGCTTCAAGAACCACCCTTCATGTACACATGATCCATACGCTAAGGCAGAGTCACTGTACTTCGTGAAGCACATTTCTTCCTGACACCTTGCTTCGTGAGGCACCTTTGCTCTGTGAGGATATGATATGCGAATGCCCTTCCACATTGTGAATAACCTCACATTTTCACCTCTTCCGCATTCTATGGTTAAGGCACTCCACTTCATGAAGCACACCCCTTCGCAAGTTCCCTCCACCACATAGAGAAATAGAGCTCCACAAGGCCATTGACTATGGTCCCCTCTACTTGGAAAATCCTTTTCCCGTCTGACCCTCCAGGTTTGCACGATGTGACTTCAAAGTCCCCTGGATGATACCGCCCATTGCATTGCATCGCCTAATGCTTCTTCACATAGGCACACCAATGGATATTGCTTCTTCACATAGCCAGGCTAACGTGGACCTATCGATGGTTCGCTCCACGACACCCCCACACTACGGCATGGTCGATGACTTCCCTCCCACAAGGAGCAGAGGGTACTAGTTATGTAAGCCCTAAGGTTGCAGAGTAATCCCACCTCGTCCGAGCTGCAAGACGTTAATCTACCAATAACCATCATCCTCAACACAAGACATTAAATTGTGACCTGGCCTCGTGCCCCGCATGCAGGGTCCACCCCACCTTAGGCATTCTCTATGACCCTGGTCTCCACAGGGGATGATATCCTCCTTTTTGGAGTGGAATTTGTCCATGGGGGAAGCGTAGCCACCTTGGTGTAAGCCCCTAGATATTCTTGTAGGAGGAAGCACCCCTCCTCCTCCTCACTTCCTAGGTGCCAGGGCCAGCGAATGGCGTGATAGGAAACGGGGTTCCTCCTTTCTTCGGTCCCAAATCCCTCTCCCACTGCGCTTTGTCACCATTGGGCCCCCATCTCGGAGTAAGTCCCAATATTTCTCTCTTTGGGCCGCCTCAGAGCGTAAGCCCCACTTCACTTCCCACAGATGCACCTTTCACGATGTGGTCATCAGGCCATTGCTGCATCTTGTTTCTCACACTGAGCATGACTCACGTGGGCTTAGAGTAAGCATCGACCGTGGCTTCACCCCCGTCCTACATGATGTTAAACTGTACTTCACCCCATCCCAAATGACGTTAAACTGTATCCAACCCATCTAATCTACGTGTTCTTTGATCCATGTCAAGGCATGGTACGTAGGAAGCCTCCAAGAGGTTCAAACCCACCACCCGGTCATTCCGACCTCCTTCACGTCGGCTCATCAAACACCAATTGGGCCACCTTAGAGTGTAAGCCCCAACCCATCTAAACTACGTGGTCATTGATCCATGTCAAGGCATGGTTTGTAAGAAGCCTCCACAAGGATCAAGCCAACCATCCAATCTTTCTGACCTCCTTCACGTCGGTTCACCAAACACCACATGGGCCGCCTCCGAGTGTAATCCCCAATCCATCTGAACTACGTGGTCTTTTATCCATGTCAAGGCATGGTTCGTAGGAAGCCTCCACAAGGTTCAAGCCCACCACTCGGTCATTCAGACCTCATTCATGTCAGTTCACCCACCACCTTGGGTAGCCTAGAGTGTAATCCCCACACCATCCCAAACTATGAGGACTTTGATCCATGTCAAGGAATGGTACGTCGGATGCCCCATGAGGTTCAATCCCAACACCCATTGGACCGCCGGTCCATCTTCATGTCAGTTTGCTGATACACCCCATCCCAAACTACATGGACTGTGATCTATGTCAAGGCATGGTACGTAGGAAGCCTCACGAGGTTCAAGGTCACCATCCATATGGACCCCAGGTCCCCATTCACTTTAGTTCATCGACACTCACACGAACTACATGGAATTTGATCCATGTCAAGCCATGGTACGTAGGAAGCCTCCATGAGGTTCAAGCCCAACAACCATTGTCCCTGACTGTCTCCACGTCGATGTACGAAGTCCCCATTATGAACTATGTTGAATTTCATCCATGTCAAGGCATAGTACGTAGGAAACCTCCACGAGGTTCAATACCACCACCCATTGGCCATTCTAGCCCTCCTCTTCATGTCAGTTCACCCTCATCCCGCATGAAGTTAAACTATATTCGCCATCTGAACTATGTGGTCTTTGATCCAGGTCAAGGCATCACGTCAGTTCGACCCCATCCGGTGATAATCTGTTGCAACCTCATTTAGCAGTAAGCCGTTGTCGATCTCATTCGATGGTAAGCCATTGCCAGATAAACTACACGAACTTTGATTCCTTGCCACATGGATACGTTGGAAGTCTCTTCGAGGCTCAAGCCCAAAAACCATCATCCATCCTGATTCGTACCGAGGCCGCAACTTCCCGGTGAGATCATGACACCTCATTCCCCTCCACAACATTCGAGAATCCGCCCACGTGCTGGCCCTAATATCGGTGTTCCCTCCAGGGGTTATTCTATTTGATCCACTCTAATTAGTGTTCCGATCATTCTGATCCATCATCGATGTACGTTAAACTTGCAGCATACCCCATGTAAAACACATGAACATGAGGAAAATCTCAGATACATTCCCATGGCATACGATTCACCATTCTCGATGTGGGACACCTCGGGAATCAAATCCCTCGAGAAGCCCTATTATTAGGGACAAAAGAGAGACACATCAATCCCTAGTGTCTAGACAGGCCAGTGATGCCCAGCGTGACTACTCCCCTAACTGAAGGTTGATGCCCTGACCGAACCCCTTGGAATGTCCTTATAGAAGCAGCATAATTAATTGGTATCCCTCATGATATGGCACCGAGAAGAGCTTCACGAATAACGTATTAAATCTATGAGGGAGACCCGAACTAGGTGACGAGTTCAGAGGAGGAATCCATGGAAGTGAGAACCGACATCCTATAAGCCCATTTCGATCAAGGAGAAAACATCACTAAATAAGGCATGGAGGCCACCCGCCTTTGGAAAGCGGGAATGCGGGGTAACAAAAGTCATGCCTATCTCTCTCAAGAAGACGGACGTGCACGTCCCAACGAATTTGTCGGAAACAATGACTATGGAAGGAACCATTTTTTACGCGAATCATTTGATTAACCCATAGTTTTAGGAAGTTTTTTTGATCATATTACACTATGTGGAGTAGAAAATATGGAAAAATATCAGTAAGTGTACTAAAAATCCTCAAGAGCTACAGTTATTTGGTTCCTCAGTGGAAATCCTCTTAGAATTTCCAAGCCTTACATACTGATTTCAAATCAAAGGACTTACTCCTAGTGTTGTAAGTGGTCTGTAATGACCCTTTCATGAATATCATCCATGATACTCATCATAATTATACATTCCTTTAAATATACTCACACTACCACTGGGAGAAAAAGGAACTCCCATCAACCATGGATTTCCAACTAGGTCCATCTCAACCATCATCACCCTATCCAACACATCAACATAAGTGGGAATCAATAGAAAGAAAATTTTAGAATAGTTATATGATTGATGAACCAACATGAACCATGGAGCCTTCATCCTCATATTAGATATAATATCAGGTGAAAACTACACAATTTTAGTAAATTGATTTGAATAATAGGTCATGGTTTTCTTAGTCTTATCATGTTAAAAAACTCTATATCCTTTTCCAACACCATTTACTCTATATAGAACTGGCTGGTGAAAAAAACCATGACGTCCATCCACTCTAATGTCTCATGTTTCTTCTCCATCTCCATTTTATTTCACAATCATCTAATATATTCATCTACCAAGAAGGTGAAACACTTCACCTTGATCTCATTTGGTGTCTCTAAGAACTGAAACAGACGTTCTCTCTGGTCAATCCATTCCAAATCTTGTTTAGGGTCAATTGATCCTTTGAAAAATAGCATCTTCTAGTGATGAAACTCTTTAGAATGAAATCTAAGAACACCCCCTATGATTTCATAGTTAGAGCTTGGACATGGACTTGAGGGGGTGCATGTCCTAGGGCTTGGAAAGTACACATAGTGATCTCAACTATACTCAGGTGCAACAAAGGATTAACTTGATGTAGTTCCCCAGTATATTCCTCTAAGATCTGATTCACACTACTTCTCAGATGAATGATTCTACACAACATTATAAGAATCATTTAATTAATTAGATAATTCTCAAATAGAGAAATGAGGGAAACATAATCCCTAATGATTGAAAAAAAATATTTTGATTCCACTCAATCCAAATAAAAATATGGAAAAGACTAGAACTAATCCACAAGGTCCCTTTCCCTAACCACCCATGGAAACATAAGGTTTATTATAGAGAGAGATAGTCAGACACATAATCAAAACTACCACCTAATTCTTGGCAAGATTTCACAAATTCATATTGACATTAAGAAAAAATCACAACCTCCCTCTGATAATACTTGGTCACAAACCAGACTGGGTACCCGGGTAACCCAATAACCAAACCGACCCTTACATATCCAGATTGGTGTTCCCATTCTCCATGGGTTAGTGGCCATCACTAGGAATCATACAAACTAAAAGTTAGAATGATTTTTCCACTAACAATGAAGAAGAAAAAGAAACATGATAGTATTCTTATCAAAAAGTAAATCTTCTAGGAGTAAAATGTACCATAATAAAATAAGGAATAAACAATCTCAAATTACTATAACCAAAGTACCAAAATAGAGGAAAGAATTTCAAGTCCCCAATGATACAATTCACCAAGCCAAGGTTCGACAGCTAGATCCACCTCCAAGCAATCCTTTCCCCTTACTCAAAACATAATAGAGATAATTTACACACACCTGAAGGAACAAGTTGGGTGTTAGATAAAAAGACTTCTAGGGTCTCAAAATGGACTCCATAATAGATTCCTATAATAGATTAAACAGAGGAGTGCTTTCAATTTTAAAATAAATTTGTTTGGCCTTTTAAATAATATTTAAACTAATCATGGTATAGAGTTCAAAGGATACAAAATAATTTAAGTAAAAGATTTATATGTGATGAAATAATATTTAAACAATATCTTAAATATACATTTTTATATAAATTAGTTTATATAAATTTTAATGGAATGTAAAGAAATTTAAATACATTGGAATACACTTATATCTTAAATATAAAACAAGAAATAAATATGGTCATCTACTATATAGGTGTGGATGTTCCACGCAATAAGACTCCACACTCTCTATGTGATTAGTGAAATTTGTGTATAAACACATCCCTATGACCCCAACCGAAGGTGGCTTTTCACCATCCAATCAGGGATGTGAACTACTCCATTTATGTTTTAAAGTATTGTATAATTTTAGAGGGTACCCAAATAACTCAAAAGCTACATAAGGCTTTCATGTTCTCTAACTAAATTAGTGATGTGAAATTTATTTTATGACTTCTTAAAATACAATTAAATACCATTCCCATATATCAAATTCCAATTTTCCATTTAAAATAGAAACATGTTTTAATAAAAAACATGCATCTTTAATAAGATAAAACTATTGGGTTTCTAAAAAATGTTTTTAAATCCATTTTCCCAAAATAAAAAATTCCATAAATTTTTTTTTAAAAATTAAATTGAGCAATTGAATTGAAATAATATAATTCTATTTGAAAATACACCCTAATTCACCATAATTGGGGGGTTGCCCAATTTCATTACAAAACCATTTCAAATCTCCCAATTCACTAGAATTGGGTGTTAATCCAAAATTTTGAAAGAAATTTCAATTAATTGAATTTAAATCAAAAATATAAAGAAATCAATAAACTTATGGTTAATCAATTTGGCCCAGTGGGATGAAATCACATACCTTTTTCTAAAACACAATTTGTGCAATGAAACATGACAATGAGAACAGAGGTGCAGAAGACCTTAGAACTCAACCGAGAATGGAGAACATGAAACATGGAGTTCAGATCTATAAATTTCAAGATGATCCATTGAAACAAATGGAGTAGAAATAGGTGAATAGATGAAAAATGGTGGGAACGATTACCTGATAATAAACAACACAAGGGAAATGATGATAAAATGCAGAATGAAGTTACCCGTAGGGCTTGGAATGCTCCATGATCACCTGGGGAAGGATTTAGGTTGAGATATGTGAAATTGGAGATGATCCCAAAGGGAGATATCATCTATTCTTCATATTTTAAAACATAAATCGTGGTATAACATGATGTATAATCCCATTACATGTCATGAAATAGTAATGTTTTGTAACCACCAAAAAACATCAATTTGAATTAAAAACCAATCATTAAATATCCCACGGAATGTAAAGGATCATCATGTCAGGTAACTATTCATGATTTTAACAATTCATTGCAGAAAACAAGAAACCATTACACTACGTGTTACCTAGTGACAAGACATGTAACCCTCCAACAGCCTGTAGAAATACCGGGTTGAAGATGAGAGTACAAAAAATCAATGGCTTCACCATTATAGGTATCCTAGCAATTCATTCTCAACCTTACCCATTCAAAAGATGAAGAACCATGATGAGGTTTAATACATAACTATCATATCAATAATGGGATGTTACAACATTCATTTGATTATATCATTTATATTATTTTAGGAAAATGATAAATTCAAAATGTTACTTTAATGACATTAATTTACCTTATATGTTTTTAAAGGGATAAAAGGATGTTATGAACGAATATAAAAGATTATTTGGAATATAAATATGCTATTTATATAATAAAATTTTATTTTTTATTTTTAGTAATGATATAATTACGTTAAACACTTACACAACACCGATATAATGATTGAGTAAATAGTAGAAATATCAAGGTAAATGATTTTAAAAATAATAAAATTAAAGTGTTTTAGATTAATTAAGAAATTAAATTAATTGAAAAAATAATTAAAAATCAAAATTTATAGAAAATGAATTTATATTTTAATTCCATTTCTTTCTTAATGTATTAAAAAAAATTAAATAAACAGTCCAAAAATGTCTTTAATGATATTTTATGTTAACTAATATTTTAATAAATGTTTAAAAATGAAAAAATTATTGAAAAAGGATATGTGTGGTGGGAAACGTTATATAATTAATAGATAGACCATTTGTGACTTACCATTAACCTTAGATATAAATATATGACCCAAAATTTATAAAAGATATATTACCATGATTATGGTTAAAAATAGATCATAAGGGGGGTCAAAACAAAAGATAAGGTTTACAATGCAACATAAAAATGTCTAAATTTTATTTCTTGATGTTATTTAGACATTATCATGTCCTAACTTTAAAATTATTTCCATTATTTTCCAATTTAATGGATTATGATATATATTATAATTAAACATATTATCTAATTCCAAGTGTGTCCTTTCTGCACTTATAGAAGGTAACCTCCTATTTTCCTTTAATAACAATGTTTTATCACTATACCTCAAACAATTACTAACCATATTCGTTATTTTCTTCTTTGTATTCATCATATATCCCCTATTACTCTCCTAATACTAATCCTTCAAGGCATAGTGTGTAATCCAAATGTTGTCTTTTAAAGAAGAGCTAATCGTATTACTCAACTATTTCCATGTTTATTTCTTCTTACTCCACCTATAAATCAATTTATTATGAATATATAATTATATATATACTAATTATTAATTTTAATTGTTTGAAGACTAATATAGAACTATTTTCCATCCTATGAAAAAACAAAGCATAACTCTTGTGTATGTTTGAACTACCAGCTCAACATAACAATATTATATTTTTTCCACCATTAAATCACATGGATGATTTTAATGTTATATTTACTAAATATATTTTATATTTATTATGTATTAATTATATTTAAGGTCAAAATTTTATATAATTTATTTTCCTTTTTATCATTATAAAATGGATGTATCATTCAGGTGTATGTATAGAATACCGTCACTAAGAGAAATATATTTCATTTAAATATCAGACTTTCATATATGTTCCAAAAAATATATATATTGAAAATATTTGATAAATATAAAATTAATATTATTATATAAATTTTATATTAATATTATACTTTGGAATTTTTTTACTCATTCTGTCTTTATAACACACAGTTGTTTTGGTCGGTTTTACCACCTACATAAGTGAGTTTATAATTTTTATGAAATGAATGATTAATGAATGTTTTATAATGATTAAATTATTTAATAATATGACAAAAATTACATTAATAATATTTTTTCAATTATGGAACAATGATCATTGTGCAAGAATTGAATGTGCTAAAATGAAACATGGTTGAAATATTAAATGGTTATCACCCGGAACTGTTGTTTTAGCGAAGAATATTTAACGAATGGATGATAATAAGTTATAATTAAAACATGTATTTTATTATAAGTATTAATATTATTCATGTATATAATTATAAAAAATTTAAATTAATTATACAAGTTGTTATAGAGCTAATGGAGAAAGTAAATCTTAAGGAACGAGTTCATCATCTCAATATTGTTTTATTGAAACATGTTTGATTCTATGAAACTATAAATGTTTATCAGGTATATATACAAGCCCAAAGATATTTTATATCTTTTATCCAAATTAAATAATGGTATTGAAATTTACAGTTCAATTTATTTAATCCAAAGTGTTTTTAATTGAATGTTACTGGAGTGGTAAGGGTATACCATCTCAAAATATCATCATCATGACATATGATATGTTATAGACCTATATTAATTTCCGAGGAGTATAAAATACCCATTATACCTAATATATCATGAATATTGTTTTATTTAATTGTATTTAAAATTATTATTCAATTCATTTCTTCCACGGGGATATGATTTAAATGTTACCAAAGTATAAAGGGATTTAATATTCAATCTCATTTTTATTAGGATTGTTTGTGCTTGAATTTACATTGGGGGAAATTATATGATCCTAATATGATAAAAACCATATTTATTTCTTCTTATATAGTTATTTATAGATTATTCATGTTCTCTTTACAATTTTATTACTATGTATCTATAAACTACTAATTAAATTTTAAAGAAAAAAATGAGCAGAATATTCCATTTAGTCCTGAATCATTCTCCTCAATATCCATATTCAATATTTTTTTTAAAACAGTGGTTTTTAAATTATCCAATTATTATTTAAATTCATTATTAACAATATTTTATATTGTTTAAAAAAATTTAAAATTTATCTTTAATTCCTTTTCTAAAAACCATTATTTTTTATTTTTTATAGAAAATATGAATGGAATCTTTATATTAACATTTAATGCATGAATTTTCTCATTATTTTGAACACTATTTTCATTGAAGATTACATCAAAATTTTCCATGGTTATTTTAACATAATATAATATTATAAATATTAAAATAATTTCAGTTTTAAATGTTACCGAATGAAAATGGGTGTTTTAACATGCTTTTCAAAGTGTATATTAAATGTTGTTATAAAATATTTTTTTCATTTATTCCAGTATACATTATGGATATTTATGATTCACTGAGGTTATTATATCATGATTAAATCCAGTTTTATTGATGATATATAGTTTTTTTGATAATTGGATGATTATATATAACTCATTTTATTCATACAAGTTATGTAAACTATGATGAGATAAAGATTTCTATTACGATACCAAAAGTTTCCTTTATCTAGATAAACTATGATTAAGTGATGATGATCTATTTATGAAACCTTTTTAGTTTCTATAATTTATCTTTTGATGAAATGATTAATTTTTTGTATATTCTGAGATATATATGAATAGTTTTAATTATTCATTAGATGGGAATATAATTATATGTACCTCTAATGCATTGGGTAAAGGTGGATATACATTATATTATATACAATGTAAAGGGGAGTGAACCCCATTCAGTATGGTAATTTTTCTACTATTATGGTCTTGGGAGTTAACCTTGACTAAGGAAATGATGAAATGTGGAGTGAACCCAATCCACTATGATATTTTTTGAAGTGATCCTTGACTATGGAAATAGTAGAATTGGGAGTGGACCCAATAAACTATTATAGTTTCAGGAGAGATCCTTGAATAATGAAATTATTTTCAATTCTTTTAATTATGCCAAACAATTTCTATGACACGTATTTATGCTTATGATATGATCCCATGGACCATTATTGATTACTAATGACTCCATATTCTTATTACATGTTATTTATTATCTATGACAGATTGGGTATGAACATTGTAAGTTATAACCATGATATTATACCCTTTTTGTTATACTATTCTTACATGTGATCCTCTAATGATATCTCCCATGTTTAACCTTACTATGAATTAGATATAACCACTTCTTATGTTTCCATTTTCTCAAGTGTATTAAGAAAGGTTTTAATTGTGATATGTATAAGTGGAGAACAATGATTGAAGAACATTCTTGGATATGTTGAAGATATTTTATGAAATAGATTGTTTATGTATCTAGTATACAAAGACACCAAAGAATTATACTTATCAGGATAGTATAATTATGATTTGTGTTGAATATGAATCTAAAATGATTTAATATTTATTTATGTTATTCTTGATTTAACATATTTATAATTTGAGCAGGCTTTAGTTAAATTTTACGGAATATGTTTAGAATTATTTACTGAAAACCTTTAGGTATACATCTATGTATATGATAACATCATAATGTTTTCGTGTAGTAGATATTTTGAGGATTCCTAGAAATTAAATACTTTTATGGATTCTAGAAATTGGATGAGAATATGGCGCCAATTCACCTATTGGTAAACCCATTGGAAAAGGCCGGTGGATTATTAACTCGATCTTCACATGGTGCACAATGAGGGGACCTAAGATTGCACACCGGGCTAGAAACTCTTTGGGGATATGATTTGGTTAATTGAAATTGTATTTATAAACCATTATAAATGATGAAGATGATAGAATATAAGACGAAATATAGTGAGCTGAATGTGATATATAGTGAACCTCAATGTTTATTAGGTTGATTCAAATGTGTCATAATTTAGTAAATCTCAAGAAATGTTTTCATGATTATAGGTTTTATTACATTTGTTATTGTATTTTTATGATCACACTATGTTTTTTAGTTTTAGTCAATAAATGGAACCAAAATGAATCATCATAACAATTAATGTGATTGTCAATGAATTGAGACACCAATTACTATAGAATATAGAGTGTAAAATATTATGAATATGAATAAAAAACTATATTGATTTATTATTAATGATATAAAACTAGGTGAGTTTCCAAAAAAAATAATATGATAAAATGGAGGAAAATGTATTTTCATATGATAAGGACTATAGAGGAATGATGAATCATTTTCATCCATGTCATAAATGTGAAATGAACAATGAAATGTATCGAAAGAGTAAGAATATGTTTTATGTGTGTAAAGCAAAGGAATTAATTAGTAAATTTTTGTGGAAAAAATTAAATGGTTGGTCAACATAGTTGATGGGAATATGATTTTCTATAAAGTATCATCTATAGTTGAATGATTTAATTGTGAAAAGTATGAGAATTATGAAAATCAATGTCCTATTAAAAAAATAAAAATGTGGAATAGAAAGGTTGTATGAGTAATGCTTTTACTATTTATAATGTAGAAAAAATGAATTAACCTTCATAAATTTTAGGAAATACTAAGTTCCCTATAGGTTTAATTAAAATTAATTATCCTGATAAAATATACATCATATTTAATTAATATGACATGAGCCAGTAATTTGAGAAATTGATAATTAAAATTATATGGGAAAAATTTATCTAAGGTGGGTAAAATGTAACACCTCAATAATTTAGAATATATTTCTCTATAAATAAATTTTAAGTGTTCGATAAATTGGTTGACACACAACACCAAACATAAATTGATCCCTGATATATTATAACCCAACTATTAAATTTTAGGTATGTATAAGTATAACTATAAAATGAATAATATCGAAAAATATTTTATAAAAATAAAAATTATTTATTAATGCATAATAAAAAAGTACTCAATTTTATGTAAAGTAATTTTATGCCTCCAAAATATGTTTTCATCAAAACTGGGTTTTATTAAATTTTATGCACTATAATTATAATTAATTTATTGAATTTATTAAAAATTATATTTTATGATATTTGAATAATTTTCTAAATCATCATGTCAATAGAATTTTATGGTCAGTTTTTTTTAGATTTTTCAAAAAGTACCATTAGGTATTAAAGTTTATGTCAAAGTGAAATAATTTTTCATTAATTATATATATTTTTATTAATTATATAGGAATCAATATTATTATTTATTTTGGTATGAATTCTTTTTTAGGCTTAAAAATGAAATTTTCAAAATACTTTTTTTTATTTCAATTATATACATTTATTTTAAAATTTATTTAATACTATTTTGGAAATTTAATATTGAAACTTGGATTCCATATTTAGAATTAGTAGCTTCAATGTTTTTTTAAAATTGGTCACTTTTACTTTTAGTAATTATATACAGTAATTCTGGTAAATATTTGTCACTTTGGTAAGGGTAAATGGTGTTAAAACTCTAAGATAAAACATAAAAATATCCCTTAAACTAATATAAATTTTTATTTTATATTTTTTTAACCATAACCGTCAAATTTTATAAAAAATTTTATTTTACTTCCACTTTCCGTTGATTATTACTTTCATATATTTTTAATAAAATCGTAAATAGAAAATGTCATTTTTTTGACATTAATTTCTGATATATGTAGTCATTGGAATAAAAAGATGTTATGAAAAAAATATGAAAATATTTTTTATTTTAAAAAATTAGGTTTATAATATTGATTTTTTTTGGAGTAGTGATATAATTTCCTTAAACACTTACATAACACTGATATAATTCTAGTGATTATAGAATAAAAATTGAGGTAAATGATTTTAAAAATAATAAAATTAATATATTTTTGATAAAATTTGGTATTTAACAAATTAAATATGTAATTATAAATTATAAATGTCCTCAAATGTGTTTATATTGTAATTTAATTACTTTCTTGTGGCTTTGGAAGTCTAATTAAATGAATAGTCCAAAAATAACTTTAATGATATTTTATGTTAAATAATATTTTATTAAATGATATAATAATAATAAAAGTATTTAAATAGGAAATTTATGATGGATAATGGTCTAAAATTTCAAACATGGACCTTTTTTTGTAAATTTACACCTTATTGTAACAATTATAACCCTATAAAGAAAAAAAAAGATTTAACTATAGTTAAGGTTAAAAAGGGTTCATGAGGAATTTAAACCCAAATATTTATTTCAAAGTGAAATTTAAACATTTATAAATTTTATTATTTGGATTTATTTAGACTCCCTCATGTAATTAATTTGAAATTGTGTCCATATGGTTTCACTTAACATGATTATGATATATATTATATTGAAATATTTTAAGTTATTACAACTATTTCATTTCTTCACTTATAAAAGGGTGAATATTCTTATTCTTTATTCATAGAGTCATATAAATAGATCTCAAAAAATACCAACCAAAATACATTCCATTATTCCTCAGCTTCATTATAGATATATTATTATTCTATTAAGACCAATATTTCTTATCTTAAGGTGTATGGTAAAAGAAGTATCTCAAAGAAGAGGTAATCATAATACCTGATTAATTCAAAGATCATTTATTATTTCAGATCCTATAAATCCATTGACGAAGACTCATGTATTATAAATATAATAAGATATTTTTATTGTCATTATTATATAACCATTATGCACCTTGTTTCCATCTAAGGTAAAGGGAAAATGTCCCTTATGTGTATGTATAGACTACTGGCTCCTTATACCAATATGTTTTTTATATCCCCATCTCACATGGATAGATGTATTGATTTATTTACTGACTATATGGGAAATTTATGATAATGAATTATTTTTAAAGATAAAATATTTTCTACATTATTTTATTTTTTCTCATTAGAAATTGGTAGTATTTTTTTATGTGCATATAGAATACTGTCTCCTTGATTGAGATATTTCATTTTCAACATCAAAATTTTATAGATGGTAATAAAAAATAAAATATTGAATATATATTTCACTGATAAAATGAATAAGGTTCATTAAATTTTATATTAATATTATACCTTGGCATGTTCTTACTCATTTGTTTTTTATAACACCCAATTGTCTTGGTTAGTTTTACCACCTACGTGAGTGATTCTGTAGTTTTTATGACATTAATGATTAAGTAATGTTATGTAATGAAAATTTTATGTAAAAATATTATATAAATTACCTTATGAAAATATTTATCTGATTTAACCATGACAAAATTTTCAAGGATTTGAACTGTTGAACCAAAACATGTATGAATGTGAAATTACTATCACACAGAACCTTTATTTCAATATATAATTATTAATCAATGGGATCTAAGATATTATAAGTAAAAACTATATGGTATTTTATGAAAAAATATGGTACATATATAAAATGTATAATAAATATAAATTTTTTATGAAGGAGTTTAGAGTGCTTATGAAGTAAGTCTGAATCGATGTAACGGTTCTTCGTCTCAATATAGTATTAGTGAGACTAGTTTGATGATATAAACCTATCTATGTTTATGTGGTGTATATAGGTCCAAATTAAAATTTTATATATTTTTTCCTTCTTAATTCAACATTTTTAATTTTAAAATCACTGTTATTTATTCTAAGGGTTTTTTATTCAAATGTTACCAAACTGGTAGGGGTTTATCTTTTCAAATTGGCTTGTTTGGGATATATGTTATGTTTTGAACCTATATTATTTTATGAGGTTTTTATAGTTCCACTTAAAATTTTTATATCATTAATAATTAAAAATTCATGGTATTTGAAAATAAAATTCAACTTATTTCATCGTTGGCATTAGATAAAAATGTTAACAAAGAAGAAAGGGGTGTATGCTTCAATATCATATTAATGAAGATTGATTATTCTTGAATTCCCATTGAAGGATATTTTATGATCATTATTTGAAAAAAATTATATTATAATTTTCTTATTTTTGGTGTTTCATTTTTTCCTAAATTTTTCTTACTTTTTAATTAACACAACCAATATAATTTTTTTATGAAAAACAATCATTAGATCTCCATTTGACCACGAATCTTTTTCCTCTATATCCACATTCCCTAAATTTATTTTGAACAATATTTTTACTACATTATAATGATTACTTAAAATAATTTTTAAATATAATTTCAATTATTTAAATTATTTTAAATGGTATCTTATCATTAATTTCGAAACATGGAACTATTTACTTTTTACTAAAATCGTGAAAGGAACCATTGTTTTAATGTTTACACAAAGAAAATATTTTCCCATCATGATGAACACTATTTTTATTCAATATCACTTTAAAAAATATAATATTTATTTAAAAAAATTCTCAAATTTTTTTAATTTTAGTTTTTAAATGTTACCAAAAGAAAATATATCATTTTCATGGTTATAAATGTGTATTATAAATGATTTTATAAATTATAATTTTTATATATTATCACACCATTTAAGGATTGTTATTTTTAACTAGGGTCATAATATTATGATTAAATCTAGTTTTCTGGTTGAATTATAAGGATTATAATATTCAGATGATTAAATGAGACCCTTTTCAACCCCATATGTAAATTAAGATACAGTGAGACCATGAATTCTCTATTGATGGAATTAATTTCCTTTATCTAGATGGACTATTAATATGTGATGATGCGATATTTGTGAAATGGGATTATTTTACATGGGTTATGTTATTATGATATTATTAATATTTCTTGATATTTGGGTACAATTATATTTGGTTTTCATTATGTGATAGGTGGGACCAGAATTATATAGTATTTTAATGAATTAGGTAAATATGTATATCTAAAGAGATAACATGTATTAGAATGGGGAGATAATCCAAATTAGTAAGGGGATTTTTCCACTAAGATAGTCATTAGAGTTAAACATTACTAAGTAAATGATGGAATGGGGAGTGAAGATAATTCACTATGGTTGTCTAGTAAGTGTACATTAGATGGGAAAATTTCAGAATAAAGAGTTACCCCAATCCACTATGATAGCCTTGGAAGTGATCATTCAATATGAAAATTATTTTATGTGATTATGATTATTCCACTCAATTTATATAACATGTTATTATGATTTTGTATTCTAAAAACTCTCATAATTAATTCATAATGATTATCTATTATTTTGACTCATGATTTATGATATATGATAGATTGGGAATAAAATTTATACGTTATGATCATGAGCTCATATCCTTAAACATATATTATCCTCTCATATCATCATCAATTTATATCTCCCACACTTGATCTTACTAATTATTTGAGATCACCCTTTATTATTTTTTTCATTCTCCCTAGGTTATAAGGAAAATAATTATCTTTTTATGTCACAGAATAGTAAATTTATAGATTAAATTTATAGGATATGTTGATGATCTATTATGATATAAGTTGTTTATTTATATAGTCTCCAAACACACTAAAACGTTAGCATTATAGGTATTGTTAATTGTTGTATGTATTGAATATTAATTTAAAATGATGTAATATTTACTTTTTTATTGGGTCACATATTATTGGAATAAAATTTCAAGACTTTAGCTTAAATACGTAATCAGATTACATAGATTCTATCTCTATATTGCTTTTAATTCGGATTCGAGATTTACATCAATTTTTTGGAACATACATCAAAATTCATTGGGTAATAAATTAAATTTCTGGAATACTTTTAATCATGAACATTATACAATGATAGATTAAAAAATTTATAAAATAAATAATATTATTTTATATTTCTCATTGGATCAATGAGGATGTTTGGATAAACATATTTAATTAGTATAATTTTATTATAATAATAGTTTCTTATTCTAATATACAGTTAGAACCTTATGAGGAACTATATGGGAAGAGGTTTTGAACTACGGTAAGATGGGATGATGTTAGTGAAAGGAAGTTATTAGGACTAAAATTAGTAAAATAAATTGTAGATAATGTAAATTTTATTTAGTATCACTTTAGAAAAACATAGATTTGGAAGAAGAGTTATGGAAATTAAAAAGAGGAAATATATATTGTTTGAGGTAGGAGATCATGTTTTTATTAATGTATCTCCATAAAAAAGTGTAATGTGTTTTGGATGAAAGGTAATGTTCATTTTGGTGTTTATTAGACTCTATGAAATATTGAAATGGTTGGATTTACTTTTCATAGTTTTTTGTTACATATGTGTTTATATAAGGTGTATGATGTGTTTCATGCTTTATTAATATGGAAATATGTACTTATTTCCTCTCTTATTTTGGTCCCTATAGTTTTATAACTAGAGGAGAATATTTATAATGAGGATCAATATGTTTGTATTTTAGATTATAATGATCATGTATTTTGGATGACGGTTATTCAAAAGTTTATGTTTTTATGGAAGAACCATATAACTAATGAATTGGAATAAGAAAAATCTATTAGGGGAATATACTATAATATTTTTAATAAATTTATAAAAGTGTGAGGAAATAATTCATAAAGGGGGTAAAATGTGAGAACCTATGAAATTCAATAAATAAATAAATATTATTATTTTTAGGTATTAATTTTATGGATTCATATTCATCAATATTATATATATAAAATTATAAATGTTTTTATTTGAAAAAACAATAGTTTTATTAAACCAAATTGTTTGTCAATAAATTAAATTATTTTATTTAAAAGATAAATTTTTTGTTATTAAAATTTTAATTTGTTAAAATTTAATTTATTTTTTATATCAAAATATTCATTATAGAATATGATGAATATTTGATATTTTTTAGAATATTGAGTATTTATTTAATTGTGAATATGTCAATTTATGAAAAACTATCATTTATTTTCATTAAATAAAGAAATTTAGATTCCCATTATAAATTTTTTATTTTATTTAATGCATATTAAGGTCTAATGTATTAAAAATTATGTATATTATTCCAAATAAATCAATATTATAATTTTGTTTTGAGTAAATTATTTTTATGCTTAAAAATAAAATTTTATAAATACTATTTTTCATTAGGTTTTCACATTTATATTAATGGTAATTTAATCTTTTTTAAAAAATGAATCATTAAAAATTTATTTATTATTTGGAACCTTTAGATAATTTTTTTTAATGAGTTCAGTTTCATTTTTGGTCATTATGAATAGTAACCTAAGTCAATATTTATCACCACAGTAAAAGGTAAATCAAGTTAATTTAGGTAAATACATTGTGATAAGGCCAAAAAATTTAATATTAAATATAATTAATGGAATTATTTTATCCCTTTCCACCTTATATTATAAATTGGATTTATTTTGACCTAGTAGACCAAGAGTAAGGCATTTATAATATTTAAAAGCTTAGAAAAATTACAAGTCATCTACACCCCTCACTTATAAAAAAGAACCTCATCTTCTACCTTACTCAAAGTTATTAAGAAAAACAGATCATAAATTACCTAAAAAATATCTTATAAATATCCCTACCCACTTCCTTGAGGTCCTTTTCACACTAGTAGACCAAAACTAAACGGATTAAGGTGGTATCCAATAGAGGCCCTCTAATGAAGGGGTATAACTATTAACTTAGTGTTTTCATGATTATTTATGCATAATTTTTTTTTTAAATTATTATATAATAAATTTTATTGTGATTATGAATCAACAATTTTTCTATTTTTTCTATCCAATAGAAAATTAAATCTCTGTTTGTACGTACGTACATACTACATTCTCTATGAAGTGATGCCTTCCATTTTTCATCAATTTCATTCATGGATGTTTATCAGTATTGATAAAATGAAAAAATATAATACTTATATAATAATTATCATTAAAAACATATGAGATATTACTTACCTTATTACACATCATCTATTATAAAATGATAATGCTGCTCATGTTTATGTGTGGACTACCACCTCCACGAAGTAATGTGATTCGTTTTATGTAACTGACTCACATGGATAGTCATAATGATGAAACTAATGAATAATTAAGATATGTATAAAATTATGAATATTATATAAAAGTAAACTATTTTATAATATTTTTCTTTTCTACCCATTATAAAAGTGAAAATGTTTCTTGTTTGTGTGTTCAAACTACCACTAATATGAAAAGAAATTTTTCATTTTTCATATTCCCCATAAAAGGATGGATACAAATTTTTATTTAATGTTTATAAATGATAACTATTTCATGATTTATACTCTAATAATTATATGAAAATGAACTATTTTTCCACGGTAAACCTAATGATGCTGTTTTGGGACAATGAACCAATCGTCCACAAAATGTCATTGTAAACTTAAGTGATTAAATAACTAAATAAAAAATTGTCATAAATGAAATAAAATTGAAAATTATAGTTTAATTAACATGAAAATACTCCTAGTAATTTAAATAACTAATATAATTTTATTATTTATGAGCTAATGAATGTATGATGAAAACCCATATTTAAGGTAAGGGATTTCTCATCTCAAATTACTTCCTTTGAGATAAATTCCATTTTCACCACATGTATTCTAGTTTTTGGTGTATATATTTCCATATTGATTTCATTTAAAATTAATTTAGTGAAATTAATTTTTTTTAAAGAACCTTTTTAATTTTCATCCATCAATTTTTTTTCTCTTGAATGTTTCCAAAGACATGAGGGAATTTGTTCCTTAAAATCGTTGTTTAAAATATTTTATAAATTTTTCCCTCTATGTCCATATTAGTTTAAATTTTTTCTGAATTTTAATTTTTATAACATAGCAATTTTTTAAGGACATTTTAACTAAATTTAAATTTATTTTAAATGGATTAAATAGGAATGTCTGGAACATTTTCTATATGCATTACTTTTGACTCGTTTTAACAATGTTAATGTTTTTATAGAATATTGACTTGATCATATTTTATTACAAGTGTGTACATTTATTATTATTAAGATTATCCTACATGTTTTCAATTTTTTTTCAAAATTTAATTCAATTTCACATTATTTTGGTGAATTTTTCAATTTAAATAGTTTTCAAAAATGAATATTTCTATAAATTTTTATATTAATATGGGAATAGTTTTTTCTTAAAAGACCAAATGATATTTTCCATGGTTTTATGATAACAATTGAAATAGTAACAATTATTTCTATATGATAGGGTACATTAACATTTTAGATAATGGTGTGAGAACTCTATATAGCATGTGGAAAAGTGTGAGCCCAATAGAGATCTCCAATTTAATAGTTAATAAAGAGTTTTATAGGTGAAAATATGGGAGAAAATGGGGATGGTTACTACTCTATAATTTATTGTGATATTGTTATTATGCCATGGTTTAAACCTGAGTGAACATGGGTTATTAATATATTTATTCAAGATACCTAATATATTCTTTCAAAAAAAATTGTAAATTATTTAATTTCATGAGGATAGGATTGTTTATCAACTTTTATAAGATAATGATTTTTTTTCAGTGGAATATTTTATTTATTTCTCAAAATCCTTCGATTTTACTGCTTAATTTCATATTCTAGTAACGTTTTTTCAAATGATTTCTTTGATAAAAGGTTTATTTTATCATTTAAATATGTTATATTTATTATCACAAATATTTATTATTAAAAAAGTAATCATTTTTATGGATTTTCATATTTTTCGCTAGACTAATGGGATTACTTTATATTTATATCCCATAATAATCATTGTTTTTTCTAATAACACAATTTCAATTTAATTCATAGGGCCTAAAGATGAGTCGGAACTTTTATGATTTCTATCTCTGAATAGAAGAAATTGGACTCCAACAATGAAATTATGTTAGGAATAAAACATGACGGTGAACTTAAGAATCCTATTTTGTAGGAAAAGTGGACATGATGTCTCAGTACTCCCTCGGTAATATAATACTATTACAAATTATCTAAAAATACAAATATAAAATATCATGGTAATGTAAGAAATTGAAAAAAATCTCATAAATCATGTAATTTTGGGTTGCAAATTATAAAAAGAATTATATTATTACTTAATAATGAGTCGTATATCATAGGTATAAAAATCTATAAAGGTAGATCTAAGAAGTTTATTTGAATTATTCATAGTAAATATTTTTATAAATTCCATTACAATAAAATGGAATAAATATTTAAGGAATATTTATATTTTTTACATAATAAGAAGCTGATAGAATGGATAAAATAAATTATATTTTAATAATTTAACATATCATATACTCCATGATATGCACTATGTTGGATCATATCAATGAAATTTTCATTAAACTACAATAGAATGTAGTTAAGAATATCATTAATATTGAAATAGATATTTTATTGAAATATAGAAGAAATAAAAAGTTATTCATCAGGGGATATACACATTCTAGTATCCAAATATCTCAAGTTGATATGATTCAACATTATTGAAATTGAATAAGTGGATCTCAAATTATCCTTTGGGTTTTAATTCTATAAATTATATCGGTGATGAAATTATAAATGTAGTTTGAATAAATTTTCTTATCTAAGATCTTGGTAAAATATTTGAATGTGTGGATCTTATAATACTGTTAAGTGATTAAACTATAGGAATAAATGTTTTCAATGATACCTGATCAAATAGATAGGAAAAATAAATACATCCAAAGGATCATCTATTAAGAATATTTAATTAGATTAATAAAGTCCAAGTAAATATATTTGCCACCGAGAAAATTGTGGAAGACCAATCGATTGATGGAATAACTATTACATCATATATTTAATGTATACCTCTATTTATATTGTGTATATTTTTTTTGTTTTAATGTGATCTGAGGTGATAAATATGTGTTCAAGAGGTTGGAACTGGAAAGGGTCCATGCAAGTGAGCTTGCTGTATCTTGGAAAATCTTCACAAACTATAATATCAAACTAATGGAGTCCACATGATCTATAAAGAGATTAAATATCCCACTATAGTTCTCATGAGGTTTCTTGGATGTAACTATTTTTTACAAAAACCACTATCTTACTGATGGTGGCCACCGGCCTGCTGGTTGGATCGTTCGTGGTCTAATGATGACACAATGTTTTATAAAAAATTTTAAAATGGAATCCTATCAAATTATATCATTCTATCAGGACTCTCTATACCCTTAGTACCATTGGATCACTATTTTGTGATTTCAAGATCTCTCCTCTTCTTCTGTCTCCACTATTTGACAGCTAAATAACTATTTTTTCCCAAAATTCAAAACCTGTGAGTTCTATGCTAATACAGTTAAATCCTTTATTATTCTAATTGATCAAAAAAATTAGATAATTTATTTACTGATTATATGTAAGAGTTTTTTGAAATGGACTAAAAATATAATTGTAAATCATTGATGGAATCGGCACCCAAATTTATAGATTTTTAATCAACAGATCATTCGGTCATAGTCCATTATACGAAGTTAATACTCTCAAGTAACTATGATCAAGTACTACCTTTTGGGTGTGGGTTCTCATCACCCTTTTCCCAAGAATTTGTATCATTTAGGACCAGTAATAGGTCATGAATTTTGTTGTGAAATTTCATTTAGACTTCAACCATTTTCATTGATGATAATTTCACCTAATGTAGATAGTCCTTATCTATATAGAATGTTTATATTTGTTCATGGAATTTTTTTTAAGCATGATTATATAGACATGGGACACCTAGGTATGATGTTGAACTTATAATATGTGCTTTTATATCCCGTGAAACCAATATTTGATGATTTCTTACATATGGTTCTATTATGGCAATGACTCTTCCATGGTATGACATGATATTTAATCTCTAATTATGTGTCTATGTATTGCATGTGCGAATTAATTTATCTTCAACAGATGATCATGCTAGTTGATCTATATGGAATATCCCCCTGATTGGGATGTGTAAAATATTTTTTTTGGTACATGGTCTATCCCTTATGGTGGGACGTGTTAAACATGTTTTTCGGACTATATAATTGAGGGTGTATGTGTCAGACATGGATAATAGATTTTATTTCTTGCATAATGCTGATGTAGGTAGAGCTGGTCTCTAAGGACCCAACTAATATGTTATGCTTGTGTGATATTCTTGTTCTTTAGCAATACTCTATGTATTTTTATTGTCATGTATTGGTATATCTTATTTGTTTTTGGTAAATTTCATTGGTGATATCCTACAAGGTATTGTACTCACATACTAATTGGGGATTTAAGTGAAGTTATAGATTTCATGACTACAGATGTAGTAAAGGTAAAGGTCCTTGCGATGTATGGTTGAGTAGGTTTAGCAGGAGGATATATGATTTCTAGGATGGAATTCTGTTGGACACTTTCAAGATTTTTATTTAGTTTTTTATATTATACTTTGATCCACCACATGTGGTGATCCTATTTATTAGTTTTGATCCACATGATAGAAATTTCATATTATTACTCCAGGGGTTAATACTTTATATGTATTAAACTACTCTGATGTTTTCTTTTGTTTATTAAAACTATTAAAATTAAATTATGTGAAATTATGTTTACCTGGAACCAAGTGCATAATCTTCAAATGACATTACTCTTGATGGGATCCACTTTCATATAGGAATATTTTCATATAGAATTATAACCAAAAACTATTGTTTTGGGTTAGGGTGTTATAAAAAAGCATAATACCACCAAGTTTCCTAAACTGTTTCCTTTATTTTCATTAATTTATGATACGGTAGATAGGACACATGATGGATTGGTCCTAAGTAATAGAACTATGAATGTTCCAGACCAACATTGTATAATATACATATGAGCTTCCATAATGTGGTAAATTGATGCTCTTAATATTTTATGTCACATTTGATTAAAATTCACCTTGGATGATTCAATGGATGTTTATATTTTGATTTATTGGGTTTGGTGTACATTCACAAATTTTACTTAAGCATGTATGATCATATAACAAATTCTTGTTTATTGCATTAGATAGAGCACAAATAATTAAAACACACATCAAAATTATGATATAATCATTTTGTGCTTTATTTTATTATTTCATTTATATGATCCCATGTATTCTATGATTGAGTGTATATTTATGGCTTTGACTAATGTGATTGTACAAATGACTTTTCATTGGAAATGTGTAGTGCTTAGGTGATTGTTATTGGTTTCTGTGGGTAGATTATTAGGTTGAACCTTGTTGTAAACCCCTGTGTTTTCCTATGATCTGTTAAATGTATTATTGTTTTCGATATTAGCATTCTATAAGGATTGATTTATAATTTCTGTAAATTTCACCTCATAGATATATTATGTATCTAGTTTGGGAATTACCAATTTCACCACCTATCATGTAGGAGGATTAAACTAAGAATTCCCCCTTGGTGTCTATGACAAGTCAAACTATTGAAATTATCCAACTATAAATTACTCAACTAGTACCTTTTCATAGTATATGAGACTAAAGGGGTAGGATGATGACGGTAGATTGTTATTGTGACTTTAAAATATATAATCCCCCATACTTCTAGGTCATTGGAGGCCTCTTCTATGCATATGATAAGATATAATTCATTGAGATGATTTTTGACCTGGTGGATACCCCAACTGATTGAATGGTGAATCTTGTGAGCTTTACTATTCTATGAATTTATAGATGATGTTGTGATGTTATACTTAGGTCTTGTTGATGTTAAGAGATGAAATGTATGATCTATATTGACCTATTATTCAGGGAGTACTACCTTGATGCACTAAATATTGACTATACTAAAGTGTTCATAGTGTTCAAATAGTAATTGATGATTGTGTCTATATATTTAGCATGATTCTATGAGTTGATTCTCTTTAATCTTCATTGAAATAGGAATGTGACATAAAAGGGTATGAATATCAGGATTGATATTTATCTAGAGATGAAAATTCATGTCATGATCTTTTATCGTATTCACATTGATATAGTTCTTCATAAGTGTTTTATTGTTGAGAAGTTTATTGAATAAGAAAAGTTGCATTATTTCTTCTATATTCTAGTGAAATGATAGGTGATTTCTCCAGTGTAGTTCTAGTTTCATATTCTGAGAATAAAAGGGGGAAGTAAAAGGATGGATTCAAGTGTAGTTGAAGATATTCATAGTAGAAAATAGGTTCCTCAACTACCTCTATAGAAAATTACTATTCTAAATACTATATGTTTTGGAGGAAGGGAATCTTTTTCAAATACTTCCCTATTTATATTAGGAATTTTTCACCTATATGGAATGACAGATCATATGAGAGGTGTAACACCCCAGGTAAATAAAGAATATGACATTTTTATATTTATCCATATTTTTGAATAAAATATTGATATGACTTTAAAGGGGACGCTATGCTCGATGGCGTACCCAATACACAACAATGAGTTTCTTGGGAATCTTACGTTGCACTCTAATAATAAAATAATATTATTTTAAATGGTAGTTAACATGTAGCCGTTGTAATGGCGGGAATGGATAGGATTAACTAAAATATGATTATATATGTTTTTAAATGTTTTTAAATTTATCCAATAAAGGATAGAGGCTTAAAATACGGAAAGAATTCAATTTTAGGCGTATATGCCCTAGTTTTCACTAAAGGTTCACTTATCACCTTTTGATGTTGAACCATCATTAAATATAGTTTTGTTCACTCTTAACCATTATTTTGGACCAAATAAAACTCTTATTAAGAATCGGGACATCAAAATTTACTTTGTGTAAATTTTTGGTATCTTTCTGATAAAGTTCATTTTTTAATGAATAGTGTAAAATGTTGTATTTTAATTCAAAACCTCTTTTTAATCGAATTTATTTATATGATTAGATTATCTTTTGAATTGGTTTTAAAGTGAAATTAGAATATATGTTTACCATTAAATCCAATAGTGGTTGTTGGAATTAATTTCACTTTGAAATCAGACATAAACCAGTGTCAATCTTTTGATACTTATTGATTCATAAAAACACGCTATTTGCTCTGACAGCGGGAATTAATTATTAAATTAATTAATGTGACTTATATGTTTTGAATTTTGTAAAATAGACTTCATTTTGGATTTCGGAATATCAAATATAGCTTAGGGTGAATTTTTGGGATTTTTCTGAAAAACATCAATTTTTGATGAATAGTGACACCACTAAGTGGTACTTATAAAAACCGATTTTTCCGTTTAAATGAAATTTTGCCATCTTTGTGTTTTGAATTTAAAAAATCCGACATACATGGTTTTCATTATGAAGTAAAATGTGGTTCAATGGGATAAAAATAATTTTTTTGGTGAATAGTAACTTATTAAGTTTTTAATCGCGATTAGAGGTAATTAGTGTAGTTTAAGGTAAAAATAATGTTTTAATAATATGAAATGAACTTGAAACATGTCCTAACCTCATTGGATGTGTAATGGACGACCATGAAAAGCCGTGGGTCAACTTGGGGACCCCATGGAGCCACTTTGGTTGGGAAATGACATAAATAACTTTTTATTTAATGTAAAAGTAAAACTGACACAAACATGATCTGTTTTACTAAAACAATTTTTAAGTGGGGTTATACAAGTCAGATTTTTTATTATAAATAGTAATTGGAAAGATAAAAAGATTTCCTACATAATAGTAATTTTTTTATAATTTTTATACATTAAATAAATTAAATTATTTATGACATCATAATGATGCATCGATGACATCATTATCTGAGGATTTAAATAAAATGAGAAGATAATATAAACTCTATGACCTACACATGTCCAAAACTTATTGTATGGGTGTATTTCGAACCCTTATCACCTTATCCACGAATTATATCAATATGGGACCTTTTAAAACCGAAACACATTTTCAAATAAAGTAATATTTCTTACTTTCCAAAAGTGCCCCTCCTCTCCTCTTATAAAATGCCCCCACCTCTACCTCATTTCACACAATCCTCAAGCCTTTGGCTCGGCCAAACCCAGCCCATTTACTCTCTCCACATCTCTCTCCTCATCCTAGAGGATTCCCTTTGGGCAGAACCTTTCAAAGTAAGCCTTTAGGCTCAAATCAAAAGGAGTTACACTTTTAAAGGTAATTCATTCTCTCATGTTCATTTGTTTTATTTTGCTTCTCCAACCCCCTAAACTCTTTTTATTTACTTCTTTTGTAACAAAACCAGTATCTTCAATATAGTAGGATGTTGTTATAAGATTTATTCGAGCTACACTCTCACAGAACTACATCAAATGGTTAAAGAACATACGGTTTCCGTGGATGGCGAAATTCTGCCTCCCGAAACGATGATTGTTCAATACTCATTTAACACCATAAAAGGTGGCCATTATGATGTCACTATTTTTATATATGATATATAATATGTTTATATTTTTCTTAAGCTTCTGTTTTTTTTCATTGTGGGAATACCTTTATGGTTTCCATTATGGGTAAACGCGATATCTTCATTTAAGGAAGTGCGGACAACCGCCCCCTCAAAGTGATTTGATTCGTTAAATACCAAATGTGGGACGTATAAAGGATGGAACTATGATATTATATATGATATTATACTGGAATTATAATATACCTTTATATAAATATTATTCCATTCTATAAAATACGAAATAGAAATGAAAGTAGCGTTCATGCGTACGTACGACTTACCGTCTCTATGAACGGTGAATTTCATTTATTACCTCTAAATGATTATGTAATGTTATAAATGCATGCATGTACTAGATATATATGAAATATATGATATATACATCATGAATACAATTATGGATATAATAAAAATTTGGCCACACGAACAACATGTAATTGTAAGAAGTCCACTTTCGACTTAAGAACCAAATATCGGCAAAACAAATATTATTAACTTAAATGATTACATAATGTTTATGACATGGTAATAAGTGATATAAAAGGAATAATGAACTTGAAAAAGGTTCTTAAGGAAGTAGAGATTAACTAAAGTTTATTATCCAGGAGATTAAAGAACGATCGAGTCAAGTCGGACCCGAGGTAAGGGATCCTACTCCTCTCTTTCTTTTTAAGTACACACTTTTATGTCATTCCTTTTCAAGATCATCTTTCTTGTTATGATCATTTATATTACACTTACTGTAATTTTTATTTTCATGTGATGAGAGACCCTATTCTCTATCATCAATCCATTTTGGACGTTTTGAGTGGCGCCGTTAGGCTGCCGAACTTTCGTAAGAGATCTAACCTCTCTCTTTCTTTTTAAGTACTATCCTTTATGTCACTTCTTTTAAGCTCCTCTTTTTAATGTTGTGGGATGTTCTTTTATATTCCTCTTTCTGTACATTTTATTGTAATGTGATGAGATACCCTATCTGATCTCATCAATCTATATTCGGAAGTTTTATGTGGCGCCGTTAGGCTGCCGAGTTTTCGTAAGGGATTTTTCATCTCACTTTTATTCCCGTGAGATTTATGCTACATTTGCCACAAATTCCATTTAGGTGTGAATGTACAGCCCATTATTCTACTCTTTGTGTAATATAATTTCGTTTATGAGTATTTACATCAATGATATATTGTCCTTCTTTCATGGGGTGTATGTTTTGAAAGATACCCAAGTCGATAAGGGAACCTTTCACCCTCCTCTTTTTTAAAAGACTACTTTTGTTGGGTCTTTTAATTTACATATTGTTATGTTGGGATATGTTCTCATATATCCTTATTTATTTAAATTTTATGTCCAAGTGATGAGATACACTTTTTATCTCTCATCAACTCATTTTGATGTGATGCCGTTAGGCTGTCAAGGGAACTTTTTAACCCAATTTCGATTTCTTTGGGTTCAACATGTAGTCATTGAATATGTCATCCATTGAATATGTGTGAAAGAACATTTATTGTTTTACACTTAATATCCACTTATATTGGGTGTATTTATATTTTTCACACATATTTTTGAGATTGATTTGTCCTTAATTTAAGGATACCTTCTTTATAAGGGATTTCATCACATTTGACATTTCTATTGAGGGTTCATTGTTGTTATGCACCAATTCACTCTTATATGGTGTATATACTGTCCTTTGGAGTATTATATCATGAATCCATTTATTCTCATGATATTATAAAGTTATGACTAAATATTATTCCTCAATTATTGTATTCAAGTGTCTCTAATTTTGGTAAAACCCCTTTAACCAAAATATCATTTTAAATGTTTTAATTATTTGTTATTATTAATATCCATGTTTTCAAAATGGTTTTAAGGATTTATTTATATGGATTTTAATGGTTTAAAATTTTAAGCTTCAAGGTGGTATGGGACACTTTGATTCAAAAATCTCTTTATTAAATGTTTTAAATGGTTTTGGAAATGGTTTCTTTTTGAATGGATTCATTATTTCAATATACTAAAATGTTATATTGTGATTGAAATGTGGAAATGTTATGTTTCCTTTATGCATGTTTTATGTGACACATTTATGTTATGGTTCATGGGCATTATTATGAAAACGGGTGGTTCCGTGATAAACTAAGGGCGGGTGAGCCCGATATAGCTCTCCAATGCATTGGGTAACACGAAGGAGTGAAACGTTAAGGTTTCTCCGAAGAGATTTATGGGATATACTGTGATGGGTATTCCAAACGTAACCAAGAGGGTTACTCCCTACGTAAGAATGTTATGAATTCCCCAAGTTACCTTTATGTCTTATGTTTTCTATGATTTATTCATGATTTGATATGCCTATGTTTTATGGGTAAAGTGTGATTTCATTCTAATGTATATATGAACTCATGTTTCCTTTCCATATTTTATAACTCTTACTGAGATTTTTATGCTCATCCCAAGTTTTTGAAATGTTTTTCACAGGTCATGGGAAAGGTACATGATGTGATGATAGTGTCAAGGATGTGTCAAGAAAGAATCCGTGTTTTATTTTAAATATGTTTTCGTTGATGGGAAGAATGAATATTGTCTTTTATGTAACCACTTTGTTTAAATGTGGAATGTAATGCAAGTTTCATGATCTAATTCTCTAAAACTCTAAACCTAGTAATATCCTCAATGTGTAATCTTGAAATAACTCAAGATTAAGTAAGGTTTAAGGCTGGGGCCTTATAGTTGGTATCAGAGGTCGGTTTAGATAACTTTAGAGGTTAGGGTATTCTCTAAGAATAAGTGACATTACCATAATGGTTAGGATTTCAGAAAGAGTCCTAGTTTTAGATAAATTGAATGAGTAAGTATATCTTAGTGTTTATCTTACTCATTAGTACATGATGGGTTTGTTGATATACTCACACTGACCTTTTTGGTTTTAGTAAATGGCTGGATCTAGCAGGCACCAAAGTAATAGTGGATGTGAAGGAAACTGTGACAGTTTTTTGAGCAAGAAACTGAATGATATGGGAGCTGCAATGAGAACTCTTGTGATTATCCTCAACCAACTATCTGGAGTCATGATTGACCACCTAAACCTTAGAGATTTCTCTAAGGCATCATATATGCAAGAAACAAATCCCTGCGGAAGTACAGGTAATAATCATAAAGGTATGTGCGTTCAAAAACCTATGTGTCAAAGCTGTGGAAAGAAACACCTAAGAAAATGTTTCAAAGGGATAGAAATATGCTATAGATGTGGAAATGATGGTCATAAAGCAAGAACCTGCCATGGAAAAAGGAAGCATCCAGTTGGCTTGAGGAAAGGGAAAGAAGTTCTTTCTGAGGAATCAATTGAATGTTTTAAATGTGGTGTGCATGGTCATTATGAAAACACGTGTCCTATGAAGAAGTTTCATGAATGGGGTCACCAAGAGCGTACCAATATTCGTTTACCAATACCTAATTCCATTCCTATTGAGGATGAAGAAACTGACAATGACCAATCAAAGGTATGTACTATTTCATGACTATTGTTTTCCTATTTTGGAATCTTACGATATGATTCATGATTTTGTTTGTAGGAAAGTGGTATTTCGGAATAAGTTGGAAAGGAATGGATAATGGATCATGAAGAATGTTGAATGAGTAAGATGTCAACATATAAGGGCTTCAAGAATTATGGTGAAATTCTTAAGAGTATTAAGTCTCTTTTGATGATGGCGTTACATTAGAAGACTTTTTATATTATGTGTAACCCTGATGTTTAATATAGGAAAATTTTATTCAAGTAATAGTTATCTTTTATTTTGTGGACATAGTTATAAAGAACCATTTGGGTTTATATGATCCTTACTTTTGAGGTAATTATGGGTTACTGTATGTTATGATTGAAGTGAAAGGCATGAGATAAAATTGAGGTTAAATTATGTTATGGTTATTTTTGATGATTTTATCCCTTTTTGGGGAATGATTTGAGAATTATATAGTTTTGGAAAAAGGACAACACGTAGACTGTGTGACTACCCGTCGTGTCGGACAAAGCTGCGGGAATCGAACCCACAATCAAAGTGCAACTGGTATTTATTGCCTACCACTGGACTACGCGAAGTCCCTGGTTAGTTTGACTGATTCTTTTTTTAAGAGTAAGTTGATTTTGGGTTATTTATGAAAATGATTAACCTATCAAAGAGTATATGTGATTAGGTTAATTACTTTTCAAAACGAGACTTTAGGAGCAACTGATATTGTTTGGAGATAAATGTTACGATTTAACTTGGAAGACTATGTGACTAAATCCTTCAAATATTTGGGTTTCAATCTTAAATTGGTTTACTTTGAAGAATTTTATGGACAAATTGTTTATCGTATGGTCCTCTTTGAACTTTGGGTTTTGTTGGACAAATTTTGGAGATTAAGCATGGATTTTCTTTTTAATGGGTTATCCTTTTCTAGATTATCTGACCTTGTACTAACCTTTTTGGTTTTGGTTTTGGTTAAAGCCTAATGACATGGGATGTATATAGTTCTCTTTTGTGTATTAGGTGATTCTCTAGAAGTTGATTATAGTACTCTTAATGCGAACAAGTCTCCCTAAATACTTGTCTTTTGGAAAAAATATGAGTTGGATTAAGGAATCTAGTAAAAGTTGAAAGTCAACATGATAAGTGATTATGTTTCATTATGAATAAATTCCTCAATAAAAAGTAACTTAAAACAAAAATGTTGTCTATTAGCTTTTCCTACTCGGGAATCGAATACCGTTTAACCCATCACAAGTTTGTGATTTTCTTGTGGTTAACTTTCTCCTAAACATGTTTTCTATCACTCTCCATCAGAACATGACCCTTTGTTTTTTCCTCCATGTCCATATTTTCATACTTGGAATCCTAGTATGTGTTAACTCGGGTGACCTCTGTGCTTATCTTTCATTATTTTAAAGTGATTGTTTTACCGACTCTTGTTCCGATGTGGGACTTTCAAGGATGTTTCCAAGCTCAATTTTTAAAAATTGCGAGGACGCAATTTCCAAAAGGGGCGAAGGATGTAACACCCCAGGTAAATAAAGAATATGACATTTTCATATTTATCCATATTTATGAATAAAATATTGATATGACTTTAAAGGGGACGCTATGCTCGATGGCGTACCCAACACACAACAACGAGTTTCTTGGGAATCTTACGTTGCACTCTAATAATAAAATAATATTATTTTAAATGGTAGTTAACATGTAGACGTTTTAATGGAGGGAATGGATATAAATAACTAAAATATGATTATATATGTTTTTAAATGTTTTTAAATTTATCCAATAAAGGATATAGGCTTAAAATACGGAAAGAATTCAATTTTAGGCGTATATGCCCTAGTTTTCACTAAAGGTTCACTTATCACCTTTTGATGTTGAACCATCATTAAATATAGTTTTGTTCACTCTTAAACATTATTTTGGACCAAATAAAACTCTTATTAAGAATCGGGACATCAAAATTTACTTTGTGTAAATTTTTGGTATCTTTCCGATAAAGTTCATTTTTTTAATGAATAGTGTAAAATGTTATATTTTAATTCAAAACCTATTTTTAATCTAATTTATTTATATGATTAGATTATCTTTTGAATTGGTTTTAAAGTGAAATTAGAATATATTTTTACCATTAAATCCAATAGTGGTTGTTGGAATTAATTTCACTTTGAAATCAAACTTAAACCAGTGTCAATCTTTTGATACTTATTGTTTCATAAAAACACGCTATTTGCTCTGACAGCGGGAATTAATTATTAAATTAATTAATGTGACCTATATGTTTTGAGTTTTGTAAAATAGACTTCATTTTTGATTTCGGAATATCAAATATATGTTAGGGTGAATTTTTGGGACTTTTCTGAAAAACATAAATTTTTGATGAATAGTGACACCACTAAGTGGTACTTATAAAAACTGATTTTTCCGTTTAAATGAAATTTTTCCATATTTGTGTTTTGAATTTCAAAAATCCGACATACATGGTTTTCATTAAGAAGTAAAATGTGGTTCAATGGGATAAAAATAATTTTTTTGGTGAATAGTAACTTATTAAGTTTTTAATCGCGATTAGAGGTAATTAGTGTAGTTTAAGGAACAAATAATGTTTTAATAATCTGAAATGAACTTGAAACACGTCCTAACCTCATTGGATGTGTAATGGACGACCAATACAAGCCATGTGTCAACTTGGGGACCCCATGGAGCCACTTTGGTTGGGAAATGACATAAATAACTTTTTATTTAATGTAAAAGTAAAAATGACACAAACATGATGTGTTTTACTAAAACAATTTTTAAGTGGGGTTATACAAGTCAGATTTTTTATTATAAATAGTCATTGGAAAGATAAAAATATTTCCTACATAATAGTAATTTTTTTTATAATTTTTAGACATTAAATAAAATAAATTATTTATGACATCATAATGATGCAACGATGACATGATTATCTGACGATTTAAATAAAATTAGAAGATAATGTAAACTCTATGACCTACACATGTCCAAAACTTATTGGATGGGTGTATTTCGAACCCTTATCACCTTATCCACGAATTATTTCAATGGGGGACCTTTTAAAACCGAAACACATTTTCAAATAAAGTAATATTTCTTACTTTCCAAAAGTGCCCCTCCTCTCCTCTTATAAAAGGCCCCCACCTCTACCTCATTTCACACACTCCTCAAGACTTTGGATCGGACAAACCCTTCCCATTTACTCTCTCCACATACCTCTCCTAATCTTAGAGGATTCCCTTTGGGCATAACCTTTCAAAGGAATACTTTAGGCTCAAATCAAAAAGAGTTACACTTTTAAAGGTAATTCATTCTCTCATGTTCATTTGTATTATTTTGCTTCTCCAACCCCCTAAAATCTTTTTATTTACTTCTTTTGTAACAACACCAGTATATTAAATATACTAGGATATTGTTATAAGATTTATTCGAACTACACTCTCACACAACTACATCAAATGGTTAAAGAACATACGGTTTCCGTGGATGGCGAAATTCTGCCTCCCGAAACGATGATTGTTCAATACTCATTTAACACCTTCAAAGGTGGCCATTATGATGTAAATATTTTTATATATGATATATAATATGTTTATGTTTTCCTTAAGCTTCTGTTTTTTTTCATTGTGGGCATACCTTTATGGTTTCCATTATAGGTAAACGCGATATCTTCATTTAAGGAAGTGCGGACTAGCTCCCCCTCAAAGTGATTTGAATCGTTAAATAACATATGTGGGACGTATAAAGGATGGAACTATGATATTATATATGATATTATACTGGAATTATAATATACCTTTATATCATTATTATTCCATTCTATAAAGTACGAAATAGAAATGAAAGTAGCGTTCATGCGTACGTACGGCTTACCGTCTCCATGAACGGTGCATTTCATTTCTTACCTCTAAATGATTATGTAATGTTATAAATGCATGAATGTACTGGATATATATGACATATATGATATCTAAATCATGAATACAATTCTGGATATAATAAACATTTGGCCACACGAACAACATGTAATTGTAAGAAGTCCACTTTCGACTTAAGAACCAAATATCGGCAAAACAAATATTATTAACTTAAATGATTACATAATGTTTATGACATGGTAATAAGTGATATAAAAGGAATAATGAACTTGAAAAGGGTTCTTAAGGAAGTATAAATTAACTCAAGTTTATTATTCATGAGATGAAAGAACAATCAAGTCAAGTCGGACCCGAGGTAAGGGATCTTACTCCTCTCTTTCTTTTTAAGTACACACTTTTATGTCATTCCTTTTAAAGCTCATCTTTCTTATTATGATCTTTTATATTACACTTACTGTATTTTTTATGTTCATGTGATGAGAGACCCTATTCTCTCTCATCAATCCATTTTGGAAGTTTTGAGTGGCGCCGTTAGGCTGCCGAACTTTCGTAAGAGATCTAACCTCTCTCTTTCTTTTTAAGTACTCTCCTTTATGTCATTTCTTTTAAGCTCCTCTTTTTAATGTTGTGGGATGTTCTTTTATATTCCTCTTTCTGTACATTTTATTGTAATTTGATGAGATACCCTATTTGATCTCATCAATCCATATTCGGAAGTTTTATGTGGCGCCGTTAGGCTGCCGAGTTTTCGTAAGGGATTTTTCATCTCACTTTTATTCCCGTGAGATTTCTTCTACATTTGCCAAAAATTCCATTTAGGGGTGTATGTACTGCCCATTATTCTATTATTTGTGTAATATACATTCGTTTATGAGTATTTACATCAATGATCTATTCTCCTTCTTTCGTGGGGTGTATGTTTTGAAAGATACCCAAGTCGGTAAGGGAACCTTTCACCCTCCTCTTTTTTAAAAGACTACTTTTGTTGGGTCTTTTAATTTACATATTGTTATGTTGGGATATGTTTTAATATATCCTTATTGATGTAAATTTTATGTATAAGTGATGAGATACACTTTTTATCTCTCATCAACTCATTTTGATGTGATTCCGTTAGGCTGTCAAGGGAACTTTTTAACCCAATTTCGATTTCTTTGGGTTCAACATGTAGTCATTGAATATGTCATCCATTTAATATGTGTGAATGACCTTTTATTGTTTTACACTTAATATCCACTTATATTGGGTGTATTTATATTTGTCACACATATTTTTGAGATTGATTTGTCCTTAATTTAAGGATACCTTCTTTATAAGGGATTTCATCACATTTGACATTTCTATTGAGGGTTCATTGTTGTTATGCACCAATTCACTCTTATATGGTGTATATACTGTCCTTTGGAGTATTATATCATGAATCCATTTATTCTCATGATATTATAAAGTTCTGACTAAATGTTATTCCTCAATTATTGTATTCAAGTGTCTCTAATTTTGGTAAAACCCCTTTAACCAAAATATCGTTTTTAATGTTTTAATTATTTGTTCTTATTAATATCCAGGTTTTTAAAATGGTATTAAGGATTTATTTATATGGATATTAATGGTTTAAAATTTTAAGCTTCAAGGTGGTATGGGAGACTTTGATTCAAAAATCTCTTTATTAAATGTTTTAAATGGTTTTGGAAATGGTTTCTTTTTGAATGGATTCATTATTTCAATATACTAAAATGTTATATTGTGATTGAAATGTGGAAATGTTATGTTTCCTTTAAGCATGTTTTATGTGACACATTTATGTTATGGTTCTTGGGCATTGTTATGAAAATGGGTGGTTCCGTGATAAACTAAGGGCGGGTGAGCCCGATATAGCTCTCCAATGCATTGGGTAACGCGAAGGAGTGAAACGTTAAGGTTTCTTCGAAGAGATTTAGGGGATATAATGTGATGGGTATTCCAAACGTAACCAAGAGGGTTACTCCCTGCGTAAGAATGTTTTTAATGCCTCAAGTTACCTTTATGTCTTATGTTTTCTATGATTTGTTCATGATTTGATATGCCTTTGTTTTATGGGTAAAGTGTGATTTCATTCTAATGTATATATGAACTCATGTTTCCTTTCCAAATTTTTATAACTCTTACTGAGATTTTTATGCTCATCCCATGTTTTTGAAATGTTTTTCACAGGTCATGGGAAAGGTACATGATGTGATGATAGTGTCAAGGATGTGTCAAGAAAGAATCTGTGTTTTATTTTAAATATGTTTTCGTTGATGGGAAGAATGAATGTTGTCTATTATGTAACCACTTTGTTTAAATGTGGAATGTAATGCAAGTTTCATGATCTAATTCTCTAAAACTCTAAACCTAAAATGATCCTCAATGTGTAATCTTAAAATAACTCAAGATTAAGTAAGGTTTAAGGCTGAGGCCTTATAAGAGGTTTCTATCATAATGACTTTAGTATTAACATAGACTAGCTGGGATATTTTTTATGACCATTGCCTCAATAATCGGTATAAAAACTACAGGTTTCGGTGAAATAGGTGACTCATGAGGATATGGGGAATCATAGAGTGGTTGTTCTTAGGAATTATGTGGTTGATCATGAATTAAATGATATTGGAGAGGGAACCTTAATAGTTCAAGGTATGGTAGAGATTTTTTCAACTCTCTCTATTGCTTTATTTGATATAAGTGAATACCTTTTGTTCATATCTACTAATGTGGTGTCTAGGTTAGAGTTACCAGTTAAATTATCTTCTAAGATATTATCTATCGATAGAAAAATGAGATGATAATTGCATCATATTCATATATTTCTAGAAAACTGAATAGTGGTGGATGGCGTCAAGCATGTGGGTTGCTTCCCAATTCTCGATATTCATGTTTTCAAGGTGATCCCTATAGTGGAATGGTTGAAAAAACTAGCATGTAAACATCAAATTTTATCAGAGATGAGTTACTTTTACATTTCCTAAGGGGAAGAAATATGTGTTGACTGATGAATGGATTGTTGAGGTAGACAGAGTGGGAAAAGATCTGTATTAGAGAGAATCGTTTTCAGCATAGGTGGATGGAATGATAATTTCATTGGATCTAATATTTCTAGTATCCCATTTTCCACTAGTGGTAGACTTATACCATGATGTCATTCTAGAGTATTTCTTAGGGTTACCATCACAGATAGGAGTTGATTTTGAGATCGATATTTTTCCAAGTGCATGACCTATATTAATTAAACTATATCATATGTATCTTATTGAGCTCAAATATCCCAGGGGAAATATTAAAGATCTTAATGATAGGGGTTTTATCAGAAAATGAACTTCCTCTTGAGGTAATAAAATGTTTTTCTCCAAGAAGTTGGATGGTAGTGTTTGGTTTTTTTGGTGTGTAAGATGTTGAATACGATCACTATGAAAAAAAACTACTCAATTCTGGAGATTGATGACATTTTTGAGAAATTTATTGAATCCTAGTGGGTTTTAAATATTTACTTGTATTATTTATAATGTTATATTGGGTTCAGAGAAGAAAACATATCGTTGAAAGTGCTTAGGATCTATCACATGTTGTATGAGTATCTTGTTTTCCATTTTGACTGATGAATGCTTTGATAATGATCATGGATCTCATGGACATACTATTTTTGCCTATACTTGGACTCCTTCATCATTTCTCATCGATCAAATCTTGATATATTTGATGAAGCAAAAATCACATACTAGAAAAATGGAGAACATATTGAGTACACATATATCACAATAGCATTAAACAAATAATTAAAAGTGTCTCTTTTTGGATACAAGAGGTTGGTTTTCATGGGAAAATTGTTTATCATGATGTAAAATAATTTGATATAGATAAGGTAGATAATTTTATGACTTTATCATGAATAATGAATGTGTTTTAAAATCAGATATTCTTCAGGTATGTTGGGTTCCACATGAGGTTTATTCAATACTTTTATCATCGTTAAACACCTATGACTACACTCAAAAAGAAGGTATATGTGTTTTAATGGATATAAAAGTATAAATATAACTTATTAGAGTTTAAAATTATGTTAAAATTGGCTTTGATTCTGATTATTCTTATATTAGGAGTTTGGTATGCAGTATATTGCAATGCATCTGGAATAGGATTGGGAGTTGTTCTGATGCAGGGTGATAAGGTGGGAACTTATGGGTTCTATAAGATATGACCCCATGACCATATGTACCATAATAATGACATCATATTGGTGGATGTGGTTCACGAATTTAAATATTTACTACACTACCTTTTTAGTGAGATATTTATTATATATACAAACCATAAGAGTCGGCGGTATATTTTCTCCTAGTGGGATCTAAATCATCATCAATGTAATTTGGTAGAATACATATATAAATTCAAATTAGATACATATTATGCTTTTATTAAGGGTAATTTTTCATCATTTCCTTTGGTATTTAAGTTAAAGGATGTCAGTGAGTGGATATCACAAGTAGGATCAAACTAAATGGGTTTACTAGTTGAATGGAAGGATGGAATAGCTATGTACTGAGGGGATGTGGCTTGTGAAACCTTAATAATCATATACTAATTCGTATAATGAGTTAAGAATAACCAATATATTGAACTAGTGTGTGTTCTAATGCATAATAGTTTGGAGGAAAAAGAATTTATACCAGGTTAGACACTATATGGACATGGTATGCATCTAGTTTATCGACTGGTGATGGTTCCTTCTTCTATAAGGGAACATATTATGAATATCATTCATTATTCATAGTGTATAGTTTACTCAGAATCGTTAAAAATATATAACTATGCTAACATAAAATACTTCTTTCCTAAAATCAAAAGAGAAATTGAAGGATTTTATTTACATAGAATAACATTTAATATAATCAAGAATGAGCATAAAAGACCAAGAAGGTTTCTCCAGCTAGTTCATGAGTTTTTGTGGAAGTGGGATGAGGTTACTATGGACATTATGAAAGGGTTGACCCAAGACCTAAGAGGTTGAGATACTATTTGAGTTTTAGTAGATCAATTTTCTAAGGTGGATAACATATTGAATATTTAAGAGACCAACCCAGTGTATGATCTATGAATTATCCATGACTAGGAGATTGGGTGACTTAATGAAGTGACTTATATCAAAATAATTGAAAAAGAAAACTGGTTCACATCATTATTTTTAAAGGATTATAAAATGTGATGATATCTTGGATGAAACTAAGTATGTGTTTTCATCCTTGTACTGAAGAAAATTAAACTAGAATGATATATAATTTAGTCGATATTCTTTAGGTATGTGTTCTACATTTTATAGGAGATTTGTATGATCAATTTGATTTGGTAGAATTTTCCCACAACAAAAAGCATCTAATATTTGAATTGGATTGCTCTATTTTATGTTTTCAATAGATTACCATATCATTCACCACATTGTTAGAATGAGGATGGTGAATCTTCACTTACTGGGATGAGTATGGTACAAGAGAACTTAAGGAGGGTGAAATTTATTTTGAAGTTACTTGTCAGAAAATATAAATTAAAATGATCATATTCCAAAGGGAGGAGATAATTTTTATGTTTCACAGGGGGGAACATTTATTTCTTGCGAGTGTCCCGTACGTTGGGGCATATGCATTTAAGAAATAAACGGAAGTTGGAACTATGCTACGTTGGTCCATTAGAGATCATTTAATAAATCAGAATGGAGGTCTATTAGTTAGATATTCCTATTCAACATCATAGTATACATAATTTATTCTACATGTCTCAACATCGAAGTTACAAGCATGATCCTATGCATATGATAAATTGTGAGTATGTGCATTTAGAAGCTAATTTTTTTTTGGGGTGTAACACATTCCAATATTGGACTGACGTGAGAATGTGTTGCGAGGGATGACTATTCCACTTTTTTAGATTCTATGGTAGCATGGGTATATTTAGAAAGAGACTTTGGAGTTGGAGATATACATTTGAGTGAAGTGGCCTATATTGTTTTAGAAAAACTCTTGGGATAGTTCTAAATGGAAATAATTCATTATAGGGGGAGATTTGTGACAACATCTATTTATGGTATACCACTTAGCTAACAAAAAAGTGAACTTATTTTTGGGTATATTTTAATGTGTTTTGTGGTCAATAATAGGTGTTTGAGGTTACAAAAATTGAAATGATCCAGGATAGTGAGCATGTTATAGATTGAAAATGCTCTTATAGCTCTAATAGCTCACCCATTGGCTAAAACAGTATGTCAGTGGTGTCTTATCGTATCTCTATCAAGATTATTGATCCAATAATCTATCTAGTGGGGGCCACCAGCTCATCGGTGGCATTGTTTGGAACCCAAAAAGGATACTATGTTTTATGTTTTTTTAAAACTCAAAAACTTTTAAAATTATCCAATTTCCATTAGCCTATATTGAGCCCCACAACTATAAGAGATCTCTCTAGTTATTTTGGGATCTCTCCTCCTCCTCAATATCCTCTTTTTCTATTCCTAAACAATGGTTCAATGTTGTGATTAAAAATTAGATAGTTCTATAATTTTCATGATATATCATATCCAACTATACATGATGAATACCAATTTGATCCTTGATATATTTATAAATAAGTCTCTGAAATGGTATAATAAGGGAATTGTTCATCATTGATAGAATCAGCACCCAAATTCATGGATTTTGAATTTCCACATCATTTTGACCTAGTTTTTTGTCACTAGTGGATCATCTTACGTAAGTTTGATCTTTTCAACCTTTTGGGTGTGGTTTCTACTCAATATTTACCCAATACTTATAATTATGGTAGATATAATTTGGTTATATGATTTGGTGGTGAAATTGGATCCAAAATTTAACCCTTGAAAACAAAATTTGTTTCATCTAAGGTAAGTGGTCTGGATCATTAGAGTATGTCTGTATGGGTTCTTGTTATGATTTTTTTTCTTTTTTTAGATCCACGAGATTGATTATTGTTGTTGATAACCTGAGGTATGCATGTGTAACATGTAAAACCTATGTTATATGTTTTCTTCATATTGTTTTATAACGGTCGTGAATCTTTCTTAACATGTTGTGATGTTTGATATTCTATCTTGTGTTTTTGTATTTCATGTACTTTTTTCTCTGTCTTCATCATTTTATCATACTAGTTTAGATATACAGACTATCCTCCTAAGATGGATGTGTAATATATTGTTCATAATATACTTGGTATATCCCTTATAGAGGGATATTTCAATCCTTTTTTATATCATGTCCCTTCATGGGGGATGTGTTAGACATGGGTGGTTGAATTCCTTTCGATAATGGTTCAAAATCAGGTATATTTAGTCATAACGGACTTGTCACATTTGATATTCTTGTGTGGTATTATTGTTAATTTTATTTACTTTGTTTATTGTTCATTCCATGAACCGTTATATATTATGAAATTATGTTAAGAATCATTGGTGGTATCTTACTAGGCATTTTACTCACACCCAACTTGGGATAATTAGTGTTCTTGTATAATTCATGATAAGAGATCTGGTGAAGGGAAACAGCCCTAGTGTGGACGGAAGAGTATGTTTATTAGGAGGATGTAAGAATTATAAGATGAACATTTCTCTGGATGAATGATGCTACTTTTGATTAGTTTTATTATATTTTACATTTATGCACTTTTTATGAATATCATATTTATTTATTTTCATATGCATGAAGGACACACCATACTGTTACTACATGGGTTGGTACATTATTTTTATGCAACTACTCTTATGATTTATGATTTATGATTTATTTTTTCATTTATATTGTTACCTTTTCTGTTATGTACTCTGATGATTATCTAGTTCCGAGGGAATAATATCCACTTAATGTTTATTTGGTCCTCACCAATAGATTACAACCTCTTGCATATAAGGTGGAAAACTTGGGGTTAAGTGGAATTCAAACTCGAACCCAATGTTTACTCAAACAAAGTATGAATTTATTTTGAGGGATAACTGTTTGGATAGTTAGTATTCAGCTATGGTGAAAGTTGGTGACTATTGAGGTTTTTTCCCTAGTGAATCACTCTATTGTTGTAGTTTCAAATTATTTTTTGTTGGAAAACTTGTCATACATGAAACACCGAACTAAAATGAAATATTCATTATTTCATTAAGGTTAAATATTATAATAAAAATTTTATAAATTAAAATATACCCAAATGAAACATTATGAGTAAAATTATAAATTATTACAAAACATTAGTAAATAAAAGTAATAAAATATTAAATGACACATCATAATAATCTTCAATGAAGGCCAGACTACTGATGAAATCTACAAAAATTATGAAACAAATTATAATTATGATCAAAATAATGATAAAATAAAAAATGGAATATGATGAATGATTTAATAGAAGTATTTGAAGAAATAAAGAAGAAAAGAAAAGGGTAATGTGGATGTTATATAACCATTTTACCTATATATACATTCGATAAAAACAATTATTTGATATTAGAGTGATTAAGGAGCTAAATTATATGTTTAATAGACATAATATTTTATACCTAACTAAAATAATAATGATATATGATCATATATGTTAATCCATTGGTAGAATGGGTACAATTAAAATTAATCATATTATGAAATTTATATTGGAAGAGAGATGTTTTGAAATCATGTAGTAAAATTCTTATATACAATGATTATTTATTGGATCTCTAGAAAGAGGTAGCATAATTTGTGTTTTCTATTGGCCAATTCCAGGATGAAATTTAAAATGTATGAATTGAGAAAAATTTTAATGACCCACAAAGCCTATATTTGGTGCTTACTATCATTAGATTAGTATAATACATAAGGAAAACAAATCCCCTAGGATTGAACAATTTTGTTGTGTTGGTAAATTTGATACATAATTATGTCCTGTATTAAAAATGAATACTAAAATTACTAAAAAAAATTTATAACAAACCTATTCCACCTAGCATATCCTTGCATATATTTATTTATTATACATAATGGAATCCTGGCCAAAGGAAACACAAAAAATCGTGAGCTCAAGTGCTCAATAAATATTAACTAAAGAGGAAGAAATAATGAATCAAATAGGATAATCAATATGGAAAGGTAAATCACTAAGAACACATTCCATGATATCAATAACTAAGAAGGAAGTGCGTAAACAATATTGGAAGGTAAATAACTAAGAATACATGACTTGTAATCAATAATTGAGAAGGAAGTGAGTAAATAATGTAGAAAGGTAAATAACTAAAAAACACATGACTTTTAAATAATAAATTGAGAATGAAATTCAACCATATATTTTATCAGGTAAAATTATCATGGGGAATAATAATAAAAAATGAAATCTTAATAAAGACAATGCTTAATTATTTTATGTCATGGTTGAGGCACATGAAAACCTATACCATTAAGGCCATTCCCCAGGACATTTAAAATTATAGGTAGGAACCCATTAAATATTTCCAACTGATTTTTCTCATGATAACCTTTCAATTCGTCAATGGAATATATAAATAATGGGTGCCACCCATCATTGTGAGTCTAAAACATTTCACACATATCAAATAATTGAGTTAATTAATAAAAAATATTCCTTATCATCAAATTTTTGTATCGAGTAAAGGATATAAATTTATCAATATTTACCCATTCAATCAAATAAATTTAAAATTAAAACACCATATATTGAAATGATATATGGTTTAAAAAATAAAAATATCCATGATAAATTATTCTGAAAATTAGGGAAAATTTAATGTCTATTGAATATTTCAAGGGGACTATAAAAAATAATTCATGATATGAATGTGTATAATTAACTTGGAAATAATAATCACAAACCATACAAAAGAATTATAAGGATGGTATCAATAATATGCATAACCATTAAAGTATGAATAAGGGTTACTGTTCATGAGGAAATAAAAATATATTTAAAATAATTATTGAGTAAAATATTCATTTCATTGTGAAAAAAATTTGAAATATTTTTTCATTGAAAATATCCCTAAAAAAAATTCATTATAAAATTCATTATAAAATTTTAAATGATGATTTAATGAAAAAACATCCATTAATTCTGTATGAGGAAAACAGAACATACCCTTTTCATTATAAAAATGATATTAAATATCCTTATTTGGAATAAAAAAATAAGACGCCTTTTATTTTTCTGGAAAAGTAAATTAGGGTAAATATTAATATTAATAAATCATTTTTAAAAGGATAAATAAAACATTTTAAATTTTTTTGTATAAAACATGTTTTTTTAAGAAAATATATTTATAACCCGAGAGAGAAATGAAGTAAAATTTTAATAAAAAAAATTATTAAAAATTTTATGTACCAAATAGTAAAAAATGGTACATTTTACAAGATATTAATCATGCATAACTAGAGGAAAAGAAAATTAATGGTTTTGTTAATCAATTATCAAATAATTTCCTTTAATATTTATCTATGTGTAATTGATCCCGAATAAAATGAGATTGTAATGTTTACCCTTTAAATGACCATAATGCTAAAGTGATAATCAACTAATGAATAGATTATGTTTATAAAATATAGAATGGAATAAAATAATTGTAAAATAAATAATATATAGTGAAAATTAATTATAAACAAAATAATAGAATATTAATGACAACAAGTAATTAATATAACTTAAATAAATTACATTGAGTAAAAAATTTATTCCCACATGGTAACTATGAATTCAAATCCCCTAATATGATATAATTTAAATTAAAACATACAAAAAAATAATGGTGTGTTAATGATATTAATTGTTAAATGGGTAGTGTATAAACCATATAAATTATATTAGGTGTATAACATTACAACATGCCTCAATGAAATGAAATTGTGACAAAATCTATTATAATTGTGGTAACAACTGAATCTGGAGCCCTAAAAACAATAATAATCAAATAAAAATTATATATATAAGGAATATAAAAGAATTAATTATATAATATTTCAATTTTGGAAGTAGACACACCACAAAAAATAATTTGGAGGTGAATATGTCATTTATCTCACAGATGTAAAAAGTGAGATGAAGATCCCTTACCTTACGTTATTTTTTTGTTGATCACATGTTAACCTCGTGTATAATGGTTTTAAACATGTTAAAAAATTATTGAGAAACTATATTAGTATTTGTTGAATCATATGTGACAATTTTTTAACATCTTATCACCCAATTCTTAATAGGAATTAATTATTTTCATTGTTTCTGGTGTTAATTGACTTGTTTTTAAAATATGTTTTGACTAAATATATTTTTTTCCATTAAATAGATAATTATTTAATAATATAATGAATTTAAAACATTATGACAAAATAATATATTTTTATATATATGTATTTATATTAATCCATAAATTTTTGATATTTTAAATGAAATACATCGTTCACGGAGATGGCAGGCCATATGCACACAAGTTTGCTGTTACCATTTTATTATAATAATAAAATAATGAAAATAAAATTTTATATACTTATAATATAATATAATTAATATATATATGACATATTAGTAAAATATTTTTATTAAAACCATCCTTAATACATTCCATGTAATGCGTGAATGAATCACATCTCTTTGAGGACGTGGTAGTCAACAAATCCACAAACAATGTTATCGTATTCCGCAAAAAAAGTAAATCATGATGTTATATGTCATATAATAATTAAATAAGAGAAAATACATTATAAATATCATACATATAATATATAATCTATAAATAAATCATTATTACTAGCCTTCAAATGTGGTAACAGAAGAATGAATGACATCAGTTCGTGAGGCGGTAATCCACCGTACACAGAAATGATGATTGTTTATCCAATTAGATGGAAGTTTGTTTAGGTGTAGGTCATAACCTTAAGATACCAACATATAATTATATTTATTATACTTAATTTATTATATAAAAAATATATAATAATAATTTATGTGGTGGAGAAATAAATGAAAGTAAAATTCTCATTGAATAATGTTACCTCTGCTTCAGGTAACTCCTTTTTTTTCACTAAAGGACTTCCTTGGTTTACTTTTTTACAATATTTTGTATTCTAGTATTAGTATATTAATTTTGGGAGATTATTTTTTTTCATTTTTTAAATATCTCAATATCATGAAATATGCGAATAAGTGATGGGGTGAGTGTCACAACCCGTCCTCGGGGCCCGTGCCATGACTACCTCAAGTCTGCCTTCCATAGGCCAGGGTCTGGAGACTAACAGCAAAGGCGAATCCCTGATAAGAAAGGGAAGACATTGCCTTTAAACCTGTAACACACATAGACCGAACGCAAGAAGTAGAAGCAACAAGTACTAACATAGAAATAAAGGTCTGCTGAAAGTAAGTGGGCCAGTATACAAACCCAACTGAACAAGTACAAGTAAAAAAGGGAAAACAACTCCTGGATCATCCACTGGGGAATCCTACCTAAAAGGTGGGTACATATCTCGAACAAATATTCCCTGAGGTGCATTTATTCTAGTCTAGCTCTGAGCAGCCTCCCATCCGTCACCCTTAGCCTCGATCACTGCTTTCCATCGTCTGCACAGAACACAACAAGGTACGGGCGAAGCCCGTGCAGGGGTGAGTATAAAAATACTCAGTAGGGGACCCTGAGACCCCCGAAGGTCTCCTAGAATCCACCAAGGATATACCACAGAAGAAAGATACAATCATGAAGTATCAACCAACCCTACGTAGGTATATTCCCATACAAATACCTAAGTTACAAATCACAGTCCGGTTTAAACATTCGAGCCCAAGAACAACCCATTACAAAAAGGAAGTAAAGTCAAACATCTCATTGATAACAATTGAAAGAAAAGACTCAGATCACACAAGTATAAAAATCATGTAGAGGGGTGGAGATGATAAGTTTTAGCCACTGAATCATCTCCTCTATCGAACCCATGTAGGATCCTGGAACAGTATCAGCACTGTCGAACCCACGTGGGATCCTGGTACAGAAGTCATCACTGTAGAACCCATAGAGGATCCCAGTCCAGTATCATCACTGTCAAACCCATAGAGGATCCGAGTACAGTATCATTACTTTTGAACCCATGGAGGATCCCCGTAAAGTATCATTGTTCTCGAACCAATGAAATATCTTATCATCTCAGTCACAACCAGCCATAGGGTTTCCACACACAACACAATTGATTCTGGGAGGGTCCACTCATCGAGCCAAGTTTCGATACTTCATCTACCAATAAGTCTCGAGATGATGTATCTCATAGTTCCGTATCATAATAAGGAACCCAACGCGACAGACGACGCATCAATCAGACGCTCGGTCTGGGAGTTATTTGTATTTCCGTTCGAGGGGCCCGGTTGGTTTCTAGATTCAAACCAACCCAGACATATCCCAACTGCATCCAAAACTATATCAGGGTATGCCAAAAGAACCGTCACACTCTACGATTTCTATCGCCGAAGATGGTTCATCTATCAGAAACCCGTAGCCCAGGATATGGGAAAAAATGTGTAAACTAGGCATAGCGGGTCTGGGGCCAGTTCGACCCTGTCTGGACCGGGGTCCGACCCAGTCTGAGGGTCCAACCTAGTATGAGGGAATGACCCGACCCATGGGGCGGCCCGACCGTACACAACCCGGCCTGAGGATGGACCATCCGAGGGTGACCCGCCCGAGGGAGGCCTGGCCGATGGTGGCCCGGTGGCCTGACCTAGCTGCCCCTAGGGGGGAGGTGCACACCCCCTGGCACCTGAACGACTCTAGTGTTTGGGTGTGAGCCGAACTGGCACCCGATAGCACCGGAACCACACACATCAGACCCGACGGGGTCCCTCTTTCTCCATCTGGCCTGAGCGGCCTGCCGCTACGTTTCCATGGTAGCCAACACGACCGACCGCCACCGCTCCTCCACCGTGGCGCACCGGTGATGCGGTCATGCTTCCCTCCCTATGGCACGACGGTGCCGCACCATCACCGTGGCGGCCCAGTTTGGCCGCGTCACTCAGGTCCTCTACGTGGCGCGACGGCGCCGTATGCCTCCGCCACAACCCGTCGTGGCGGGGGCTCTCCTTCCACACAGAATGATGGTGTCACAACCTCTTTGTGACCCAACGACCTTGCGCTGCCGGTTTCCTTCGCAATCAGTCTCCATCATCAACAAATGAGAACACCCATAGGGGGAGGTTCAGGCCGTGTTCATTTGGTCTGAACCCTCCTCATCATGGTGATAACATTTGGCATAAATAATCCAAGTTTGGAATGATGAAAAACAAGAATAATAATTCTACTCAAACCCCTACCTTGTTTCAATGAATGTTTTCGAAGGTGCGGAAAAAAAATTTGAAGATGTCATCGTATGTTGCGCCTGTCACACGCCACTGATCTCGGGCTCAAGCATCGTCCTCATTCTTCATTGGAGATGGTGCATTCTTCGTTGGAAGGATGAAGTTCTTCCAATAGTTCTCCAAAGCTCCACATAAAATAATCGCCAACCAAAATAATGGTTATTCCCACTCATTATTTTATTGATGGAAAAAGAATTCAAAGGAATTGAAAATGGTTTTAATTAATTAATTAAAGGAGATAAATTAATTAAAAATAGGGGGTTGTCACTTTAATGAGGGAAGTTCAAGAGCCTTCCCCATCTTAAAGAAAGTTACATGGGGTTTTAAGCTCATGTGGGACCCACCTAATGATATCCTCCTAAGGGAGGTTATCTGTGGGTGGTCCCCACCTCCAACCTCCACTTGGAGGTTTTAACCACCAACAAAATAAAAATAAGCACACCTTATTTTTATTTAATATTTATTTGGAAAACCCAGAACTACCTTCCCTTCTCGACAGAACTCAACTGCGGTGAAGGTCTTACTAAGAAATAATCGGCGCTGCGAGTTCATCGGTGCCCTCATATTTCAACTCTAAACATTGGTTCAGAAGACATAAAATCATGCTCGTATGTTTACTGAACATAACCGAAAAAAACTTCAGAAATTTATTCATGGCGCACTGGGCCTCAGAATCAAGCGCCATCAGAAACTGCTAACTCGTAAAATTCCCATGTATTTTAGAAAAAAAATTCAACGGAATTTCCGGGTCATTAAATTCTCCAAACCTCGGGGATCTATGTCCATGTAAGATACAACTCACACTAAGGAAACAAAAGGGGGTACTGAGCACATATCTGAGCCTCCCGCTCCCATGTGCTCTCCTAGAGGTTCCCGTGCTACCAGCAAATGCACACCAGAGGAATCGACCGTCCTCGTAGGACCCAATCCTTTCGATCATCAATCTCTACTGGAACCTCTTTGAAAGTCACCCCATCATTGATGTCCAGCTCCCCATGGTCGATGATGTGAGAAGGGTTATGCATGTATCTTCTCAGCTGAGATATGTGGAAGATGCCGTGCACCTGGTGCAACTAAGGTGGAAGAGCTAAGCGGTAAGCCACCTCACCTACTCTGTTGAGGACCTGAAATGGTCTGATTAATTGCGAAGATAACTTGTCACCTTGTCCAAATCTCCGTAGACCTCGTTGAGGTGAGACCTGTAGAATGATGTGGTTGCCATCCCCGAACTCCAGTGGTCTCCATCTCCTATCAGCATTGGACATATGCCTACTCTGTGTAGTCTTAATCCACTCCTGGATGATCTGCACCTTCTCCATCGTAACCTAAACCATCTCTGGTCCCATAAGTGTTGACACCCCTGGGTCAGTCCAGGACAGAGGCGATCTGAAAGGTCGGTCGTAAAGTGCCTCGAAAGGTTCCATCCCTATGGTGGAGTGGTAGCTGTTGTTATACGCAAACTCTACCATGGGTAAATGATCCTCCCAGCTATGACTGAAGTCGAGGATTCATGCACAGAGCATTTCCTCGAGAGTCTAAATGGTCCTCTTAGTCAGACCATCTGTCTATGGATGGAAGGCGGTGCTCAAGCGAAGCTGTGTCCCAAAAGCCTCCTGCAACCCCTTCCATATCCCGGAGGTGAAACGAGCATCTCGATCAGATACAATCGTCAATGGAAAACCATGAATTCGTATGATCTCTTATACATAGAGTCCTCCCAATATCTCTACTAATCCCTGCTCTCTGATTGATAGGAAGTGGGCCGACATGGTGAGTCAGTCGACAATCACCCAGATAGAGTCGTCTCCTTTATATGTACGTGGAAGTCCCATCAATAAATCCATGGATATCCTATCCCACTTCCACTCAGTGAAATCTAAGGGACGAACTAATCCTACTGGAACTTGGTGCTCCGCCTTCACTTGATGACAAGTGAGACATCATGAGAGAAACTATGCTACTTACTTCTTCATACCTGGCCACCAGTACTATCATTGGAGGTCCTGTTACATCTTCACCACACCTGGATGTACCGCTTGAGGAAATGTGTGGAACTCCCTCAACACTTCCTCCTGATGTGGAACTGGTACCATGGTATGTCCCTTAAAGAGAATGATGTGCTCCCCACCTTCATAAAATCCATCAGGTGCCTTCCCTGTGGATATCTGAGCACGACGCATCTCATAGTCAACATCCCCATGTTGTGCCTCCCCGAATCGATGAGAAGTGGAGGAGTGACTATGAAAGACTGTAAAAAGGATGCTCCATCTTTATCCACAAAGGATATCTGCAATGTGGCCAGCTACTCTATTGCCTATCCTAGCATATTAATGCCTGATCTCCTTCTGAGAGCATCAGATACAACGTTCCCCTCCCCAGGAGTATAGAATATCTCGAAGTCATAGTCCTGGAGGAACTCAAGCCAACACTGCGGTCTCAGGTTTAGGTCCTTCTGCGAGAAGATGTAACTGATACTCTGGTGGTCAAAGTGGACTATAAAATTCTCACCCATTAGATAGTGCCACCAAATCTTCAAGGTGAAGACCACTGCTACTAACTCCAGGTCATGGGTAGCATAGTTCTTCTTGTGTTGTATTAGTTGCTGAGAAACATACATGATCAAAGCTTGCTCCTGCATCAGGAAACACCCAAGTTCGGTCCCTGATGCATCGTAGTAAACTATATACCCTACAAACTCCTATGGAATCCTCATGATGGGGTCACTAGTCAAACGCTTCCTCAACTCCTAAAATCTCTGATGACATCTCTCTAACCACACGAAGGGTTCCCCTTCTTCGTCAACGCTGAAAGCGGTGAGGAAACTCTGGAGAAGTCTGGTACAAATATCCGATAGTACCCATCACGTCCCAGAAAACTCTGTACCTCTGTCACACTCCTTGGTGGCTCCCAAGTAAGCACTGCCACGATCTTCGCTAGATCCACTACAACTCAAGCCTCTGAGATGACATGTCCCAAAAAGTGTACCTATCGGATCTAGAACTGGCACTTCAAGAGAATACCATAAAGCTGGTGCTCTCGGAGTGTGTCTAGTAATACCCACAAATTATAGGCGTGCTCCTCCTCAGTAGCTGAGTAGATCATAATTTCATCGATGAAGACTACCACAAAGAGATCAAGTTATGGCTGAAAGATCTTGTTCATGATTCCAATGAACACTATTTGTGCATTGGTTATGCTGAATGGAATAACCAAGATCTCATAGTAGCCATACCGGCATATGAATGTCGTCTTCTGCACATCCTTATCCTGTACTCTGAGCTGGTGATAACCCGATCGAAGATCTATGTTTGAGGACCAACACTCTCTCATCAGCTGATCAAAGAGGTCTTAAATCCTCAGGATTGGGTACTTGTTCTTCACAGTCACCTGGTTTAGGCACCGATAATCAACACACAATTGCAATCTCCTATCCTCCTTCTTGGCGAACAAAATCGTGGCTGCCCAGGGTGAAACACTGGGTTGGATAAATCTCTTCCCCTGCAAGTTCTCCAGTTGAACCCACTGCTCACAATTCTTAGCGGGAGCCATCCGATATGCTAGAATAGATATCAGTGTCATCCTGGGGTACAGATCAATGTAGAAGTACACTTCTATGCGAGGAGGTAGTCATGGAACATCATCAGGGAAAACATCTACGTACTGATCCACCACAACAGGAAAACTTGGACTTCGCACATCAACCACTCTGTGAATGAGGATAGCCAGCTGATGTGTGATTGGCTTCCCCCTCTTCTGGATAAGTCCATCATGTGCTGCAAAGGCTCCCTTCTATCCGGTGAGGGTAAACCTCATCCCATCCTCGAAGACACAACACAAATTCCACCTAATACAGTCAGTCTGAGCAAGAACTGTGGATAACAAGTCCATACCAAAGATGACGTCGTAAGGCCTCGACGCTGCTTTAAAGAGATCTCAGTCAAAGATCTCACTTCCTAGAGTATGCTCACACTTCCAGCACCATAGATTTATCATTGAGTCTACTGCCGTAGGAGTCTCTAGTCATAAGGATCGAGCCAATGTCTCCGTCGGAATCTCCGAGCTCTGAACGTGGTCAGCAAAAATAGAATAATGACTCACACATGTGTCTATAAGTACTGCAACAAGGGTGGAAAATAAATTCATAGTACCTCGAATCATATCAAGTGTTCCATGATCATAGGCCTCGACTTCCTTGAGCTGTGTCCGCCCATGTCTTCCAGATCCCTGTGGTTGGGGTGGACCTCCTGGTTGTGGTGGTGGTAGGGCCTCAAATCGTTGTCCACCACCTGCTGCTCAGCAAGCTCCTCTGCCACATCTGCCTGCTCCTGGTGTACCACCATGGCTGAACCTATACCTCTGCCTGGGAGGTCCCTCTACTATCTACTGCACATCTGCATGGCTGGTCAGGTAGTCTCGAGCCATGTGACGCTGCCCACCGCATGAATAGCACTGCCTGCTCCTCGTATGGCTGGATCTGTCTCGTGTGCCCCACACAACCAATTATGTATCCTGGGGTCTCCCACCTGATGGACCGGTCTTCTTGGACCTCTGCGACATCTTTCTACTGCCAGCTATAGAATAATCCCCTACGTGTCACCCTATGGTGGGTCTCTCTACTGGTGACAGCTCCGTAAGAAAACTCTCTACTAGAAGGGCTTGCTCCAGCACCCTCGCCTGCGTCGGGATACTGGGGGAGATCATGGAAGCCATGATCTCATGTCTGAATCCCTCCTTGAAGGTCCGAGCCTTGAAGAATGGGTCTCATACTATATCCATGGAGTATCGAGAGGTCAGTGAACCTCGTTGAGTACTGAGCTACCATCATGCTACGCTACTGTAGACATAGTAACTCCTGTATCCGCACCACATAAAGGGTGGCTGGAACAAACTCTAACCTGAAGAGACTCTCGAAGTCTGTCTAGAGTAGTGATGCATCATCATGCACTTGGAGAATCAGGATCCACCATCTGCATGCTGCTACATGAAAAAGACACACGATAAGGATAACCATGAGGCCGACTGGTGTCCCTACCAATTTTAAAACTCTCACAATTGGCTCCAGCCAATCTTCAGCTGCCTGTGGGTCCATCTCTCCCCAGAACCTAGGAGGCCTCTAGTGCTGGAAGTCATGCAATGCACTTAGACGGCATGCACTCGCTGCTGCTGGAGATGGTGGTATCAGTGGCCTAGAGGGTAGTGGTACCGCTGGTACTGCAACTATAATGGGGCCCTTCACTGAGGCCTCGTCACTTGGTGGGATACCATTTCGTACAAAACTCAGAACCCTACCTGGCTGCCTTCGTGGGGCCATCCTGAAATGAAGTAGGTGCTCCACTTTCAAACAATATACTTGGTGAGCATACACAGAGAAATCACGAAGAAAAATTTTCAATGGAATCACACAAACAATTAGTGTTTTCGTGCAATGAGTCAGAAATCCGAAGTCAGAGTCCTTGCGTATGGATACGTCGGCTGCTACACCAACACTGGTTTCCCTAAACTGATGAACAAACCCAAAACACATATCATTATTTCCATTTAAAGAATCAGATTCTATGTTCTACGGTAGAACTAACTCCTCTGATACCAATTTTTAACTACCCTTCGTCAGGGCTCGTGCCGTGACTACCCCAAGCCGACCTTCCATTGGCCAGGGGCAGGTGACTAGCACCAAAGGAAAATACCTGATAAGAAACGAAAGGAATTTTCTTTAAACCAGTAACACACACAGACCAAATGCAAGCAGTATAAGAAAAATGTACTAATATAGAAAAGAAATATGTACTGAAAGTAATTGGGCCAGTATACAAACCCAACTGAACAACAAGTACAAGTAAAAAGGGAAAACAACTCATGGATCATCCACCGGGGAATCCTACCTGAAGGGTGGGTAGAGATCTCAAAAAACATTTCCCTAAGGTACATACCATCTAGTACATCTCCGAGCATCCTCCCATCCGTCTCCCTCAACCTCAATCACTACTGGTCGTCGTCTGCACAGAACACAACAAGGTGCGGGCGAAGCCTGCGTAGGGGTGAGTATAACAATACTCAGTAGGGGACACCAAGACCCCTGAAGGTCTCCCAGAATCCACCAAGGATATACCACAGAATAAAGATACAATCACAATGTATCAACCAACCCTACTTAGGAATATTCCCATTCATATACCTAAGTTACAAATCACAGTCCAGTTCCAACATTCGAGCCCAAGAACAACACATTCCACAAAGGAAGTAAAGTCAAACATCTTATTGATAACAACTGAAATACAAGGCTCAGAACACACAGGTATACAACTCATTTATAGGGGGTGGATATGATTAGTTGAATCCACTGAATCATCTCCTCTGTCCAACCCACATAGGATCCTTGAATAGTATCAGCGCTATCGAACCCACATAGGATCCTGGTGCCGAAATCATCACTGTCGAACCCACGGAGGATCCCGATCCAGTACCATTGCCATAGAACCCTTGGAGGATCCAGGTACACTATCATCCCTGTTGAACCCATGGAGGATCCTGGTACAGTATCATCGCTATCGAACCCACAGAGGATCCTATCATCTCAATCGCAACCAGCCATAAGGTTTCCACAGACAACACGCTCGATTCCGGGAGGGTCTGCTCCTTGATCCAAGTGTCAAAACATAAAATAACATGAAGTCTTGAGTATATGTATCCCATAGCTACATATAATCATAAAGAACCCAACATGATAGATGGCTCGTCAATCAGACGCTCGGTCTGTGAGTTATTGGCATTTCCGTTCAGGGGCCTGGTTGGTTTTTAGGTTCAAAACAACCCAGACATACCCCATCTATGTCCAAAACACTAGAGGGGTATTACAAAATAACCTTCAAACTCTAAGATTTCTATCGATGTAGACGGTTCGTCGATCAGACACACATAGCCCAGGATATAGGAAAAAAGGTGTTAACTAGCCCTAGCGGGTCCTGGACCGGTCCGACCTAGTCGGAACGACCCGTCCCGACCCAGTCCGGACCAGGGTCCGACCTAGTCTGAGGGTCCAACCCGGTCTGAGGGAACAGCCTGGCTGGTGGGTTAGCCCGGCCTGAAGGTGGCCCCGCCCGTAGGTGGCCTGGCTGAAGGAGGCCCGGCCTGAGGGCGGCCCGACCGTTGGCGGCCCGTCCTGAGGGCGGACCAGTAGAGGGTGCCCCGGCGGCTGGACCTAGCCACGCCCAGGGGGGAGGCACGCACCTCTTGGCACCATAAAATATTTTCTATTCGGGTTTGAGGCGAACAGGTGCCCAGTGGTGCCGGTCCAGGACACGTGGGACTCGACAGGGTCCCGCTCATCCGAGCTAGCCCGAGCGGCCAGCCGCTCCGGCTCCACGGCAGCCGGCACGGCCAGCCGACACCGATCCTCCACCACGGCGTGACGGTACTGCATTCCTACTGCCCTCCACGTGGCATGATGGCACCGCCCCATCCCCGCCATGGCCCGGTTTGGTCACGGACCTATGCTCCTCCACGGGGAGCAATTGCACCACACGCCTCCATCGCGACCCGTCATGGCCGCGTCTCTCCTTCCACGCGGCACGATGGTGTCACTCCCTCTTTGCGACATAGCGGCCTTGCGCCGTCGGTATACTTTGCGGTCCGCCTCCATCATCAATAAACAAGAACACCCATGGAGGGAGGGTCGGGCCATGTTCGTGCTGTCTGAACCCTCCTCATCATGGCGATAACATTTGGCATAAATAATCCAAGGTTTGAACAACGAAGAACAATAATATGAATTCTTCTCAAACCCCTACCTCGTTTCGATGAACATTGTCGATGGCATGGAAAAATAATTTGAAGATTTTGTCGTATGTTGTGATCATCACATGCCACCGATCCCGGGCTTGAGTGTCGTCCTTGTTCTTCATTGGAGATGGTGTGTTCTTTGTTGGATGGATGAAGTTCTTCCAAGAGTTCTCCAAATATCCACAAAAAAAATCGCCAACAAAAATAATCTTTATGCCCACACATTATTTTATTGGTGGAAAAAAAATTCAATGGAATTGAAAATGGTTTTAATAAATTAATTGATGGTTCTAAATTAATCAATAATGGGGGGTTGTCACTTTAATGAGGGAATTTCAAGAGCCTTCCCCCACTTAAATAGAGTTACACGGGGGTTTAAGCTAGTGTGGGCCCCACCTAATAATATCCTCCCAAGGGAGGTTATGTGTGGGTGGGCCCCACCTCCAACCTCCACTTGGATGTTTTAACCAACATCAAAATAAAAATAAGAACACCTTATTTTTATTTAATTTTTATTTTAAAACCCCAGAACAACCTTCCATTATCGTCAGAACGCAACTACAGTGAAGGTATTACTAAGAAATTATAGGGGCTGCGAGTTCATCAGTGCCCTCAGATTTCAATTTTGAGCACCGATTAAAACGATATAAAATCATTCTCGTACGTTTACTGAACGCACCCGAACAAAACTTCAAAAATTGATTTCGGGCACACTGGGCCTCAAAATCAAGGGCCGTCAGAAACTACAGAGTCGTAAAATTTCCATGTATTTAAGAAAAAACATTCCACGGAATTTTCGGGTCTTTATAGTGTATGACATTTTATAGTGGAGGTGGAGTGACATTATTGTAAATATAAAAAGGTAAACAGTATTGAGAGGTCTCATAGACATCATATTTATCCAATAATGTGAAATATCAGATCCAAGAAGGAATATGGCCTTACTATGTCCATAAAATGGAGTTTTTACATATATCATAATCATTTGGACCTTTAAGATTAATTTTTAACCATGATGTAAACCCATTTTTAACTTAATAACTTTAATTAAAATAAATTTTATTCACTAATTTTTTTGGTCAAATTTTTTTCTAAACATTATAAAATTTTAATTTTTTTTTGATTCAAAATTTGGAATCAATTTATCCAATTTCAAATAATATAAGTGGCGGAAAGTAACTTAAAATTAATCCCATAGAGATAACAACAACACATGTTTTAATGTCAAAATGATCAAAAGATTGCCATGATTTGATATCAAAATTCAATTAGAAATGATTCTAATGACCTTAATTGTTTTAATATATTCATTATTGGAATAATTTCAATATAAAACAAATTTAGTACGTAATTTATCATTATTCATTTTTAACATGTAAAGAAAATTCATTTAAATTTTATAATATAGAATTATTCCTCAAAAACTTATTCTACAAAAAACACTAAAAATTCAGACTAAGATAATTTTTACTTCAATATTTAAAAAATTAATTCTATTTTTTAAATAAATTTTTTAATATTCCAAAAACATATATTTAAACCAACCACGTTGTTAAAATACGGAAAAACTATATTTAGATAAAATATAGCTTTTTATGTGTAAATTTGGATATGTTATTGTCATATATCTATCAAATATATTGGATGAATGTAAAAATTATTTGATTGAATATATTATATATATATATTTCATTAATATCATTCAATATTAATAATTAATTTAATTTATTAAGATATAATTTATTGGGAAGAATAAAAATTATTCTTTATAAACAAATTTCTATATATTGAATTGGTTTTTATATTAATTTCTATTTAATTTATAGCCAATGAATTCAAAAATATACATTCAAAAGATAGTTAATAAAATTTAAAAACATAAATTTAACATCTATGATACGATTTAGAATAATTATATTAATAGTATTTGGAAAAAATAGTTATTGAATGTAATGTAAGGCTTATAAAGAGCCTGTTGTTTCATGAAACACAAGATTAAATTGGTGTTCCATATACAGAAATATATAAAATAGATAAATTATTTAAATAATAAATATATTATAAAGTCATTATAAATTATATCACTTTTTATTATTGGTGTTTCTTGTCTTACACTTCATCGAATAAAATGTTATTCTTTTTGAATTTTTGGGGTGTTATAAAAAAAATCTACAAGAAGTGTTCAACCTTTGGGAAATCAATTAGGGATCCATGATAGAAAAATAACAACCTGTAACTAAAACCATTTATTAACTATTAATTATGGATTTTTATAAGGTCATAAGGGTTTTTGTAAGTAAATTTTATGATTCTATAAACATGTAATTACTAATTTAAATATGAAACTTTAAAAATGTTTATTTTATTATTTTAATTATTATTTGTATTTTTTTTACATTTTACATTCTTTTTTACCACATGTAATAAATTATTTTAATAAAATGTATTTATATAACTAATTTAATTATTTTAATACAAATTAATTTATAAAATTAGATGAATACATAGTAGATAAATAATAAATTTAAAAAAATAGGAGTAAAATCATTTATTGGGAAAGCGTGATTTTATTCAAGAATATTTTTTATATGTCGAGTATTATTATCTTGAAAAATTAAATTTATTAATATGAATTAATTGTTTTAATTAAATATAATATTAATATAAAAAATAAACTAAAAATTTATTTATTTATATTTTGATGGTATTAAAAAGGATTAAATTCGTATAATGTTTTCAAAGATATTTTTTTAAAAATTATTTTAATGAATAGAAAAATATAATTTTAAATTACATTTATTAAATATTAGAAAATGAATTTAACAAAATAGATTTTATATATTAAATCAACATGTAAAATTTTGGTAATAGGTTCAATTTCATTTTTTCAAAACAAGAAGTTACTAAGATAAAAATATATGTTTCATGATGATGGGTAACTTTATTATAAAAAGTAAAAAAAAGAATTAAAGATAGAAAATATCTCTAAAATTTATCTTTAATTGTGGGTATGAGGTAATTCATGATCTATATTTATACATTATATATTTTTGAGATGCTTTCTTTGGGAAATTACCTTAATTTTACAATAAGGAATGACTATTTTTTGAAATTGCAATCGAATCCAATTATGAAAGGACAAATCAATGACCTATATAAAAACACCATTACTAGTGTTTAATCTCTTATATAAATATATTTTATCTCCTTATGATTATTATACTATGTTTTTTATCCTATAATAACAAAAACGATCCCCAAATCCATCAATACCAATGAATGTATCTAAAAGATTCCAATTCCATTGTTGTAACTCAAAACATCATTTATCCATTTTTATTTTATCTTCATAAAATAAATCATATTGGATATTATCTTAAAACTCAATATATTGTGATTTATGCCATTATTCATCTCTAAATGGGATATTTCAATAATAAAACATCATATTTTTACAAATTATTTTGTTATAACTCATTAAATCTTGGGTTGGTTTTACCACTTACATGAATGATGATATAAAATTTCCACCCTGAATGATTATGAAAAAAACAATATAAATAATTATAAATATTAATATGTGTTTATAATTATGTACAGTCAATAAATATAAGAATATTCATTAATAAATTTCTTTTTTTCCATTGATTTAATAATATTAAAAATAATAATTTCAATCCATTCATTATAAAATATTACCATAAAATATATGAAATAATCATGAGAGTAATGAAAATTATCAAAATAATTATATAGTATCAACATGAAAATTATCCTGGTGATTAATACATGATCAAGGATCAATGACTAAAACAACTAAACTAAAAAAAGTGTGGATGATTTGTAGAAATTTACTTCAGATTTTTAATTATAACTATGATTGTTTAAAAAAATTAATAAATAAATTTTAATGAAAATAATTATCTAATGAAAATATAATAAAAATTATTATATAAATGAATAATAATCCTAAACAGATTTTATTAAAAGTTAGAGGGTATCCGACCAATCAAGAATCCAACGTAAGAATTTTTATTTTCTCAATATTCTCTCATCAATTCATAGAAATTATTATTTTAATATGATATTATAATATTTATATATTCAATTTATTGTCTATCTCATGTGTTATTTTATCGTTATTTCTAGTTAAATAAAAATTCATAGCAATACATTACTTTTTGACTCATTCTTACATTACAAAAATATGATGTCGTTAATCATGGTTTTCCTTTGTTATGATGGGCATTTTTTTTTCAATTTCCATATTATTTCATGTGAAAAATATCTTTATTTATTATTTTAAAGTTAAATATGTATTATATTTTATAACATATCTATTTTTCTTTAACTCAGTTCGAAAGACATGTTTTATCCCTTTTATCGATGTGGGTTGCTGAAACACATCAATAAAATACATAAAATTTAATTTATTTCCATTTCCGAATATTTTATACCATAAAATAATTCTTAATTCTTAATTACCATTATTTATTATTAAAAATTTCTATTATTGTGGTCATTATTATTAAAATATAATAATAAAATATTTTTGCCCATTTTGAAAATTATATTGAAATTAGATTATAGGTTTTTTATCAAATCAATAAGAAAATTTGATACATGATTTCTATTAGATTTTAATTTATTTATCTAGAATATATAACATATATTATTACATTATATCATTCATGTTTCACCATATAAATTCTCTTATTATGTGATCCTTTTGGGTGATTGAATTTTAGTTATCATCTGATACAATACTGGATTTATTCATATGTGATACCTTTTGGAAATTTGGTTTTCAAATTTTATTTCCATGGGTTATTCCAAATAATACGTGTATTACATTTAATTTTTAATACTTATATTAAAATATTTTTTATTTATCCACGTTTTATGGGTATTTCTGGAATTATATAACTCTATAATTCATTAGATAATTAATTATATAAGATGAGTTTACCATGGGACATGAGTGGTTATATAGGACCACTATTTTATGGAAAATGAGTGGTTAGTCCAACACATGATGTTATGGGTCATAGGTGTTTAGCACATTCCACTTTTTCATTAATATCTATGTAGTTAACCTTGACATGTATTATGATTATCAATTCTTATCATTATGGCACATTTTTTTATGTTATCATGGTTTATAATAATTGATTCCATAGACTAATGAAATGGTATATATTATTCATTCCTAATGATTCTTATGTGGTTATATATTCATATATTCTGATTTATGATAATTCTATAATTCCACATGATTTCTTATTATGTTTCCCTAATATTATTCCATTAATTACTTCATTTATCCCTTGTTGATGTTTCTATCATGTTTATGATCTAATGATATAGTCTCCCTAACCCATTTATGTTTTTCACATATTGACCATTTGATATCACAATTTTTTATATATTTCCATTTATAATAGTTAATTAATTTCAATATTAATTATGATATTTCCCTATTGATATCAAGTATGGAGAATGTTTTTAATGAAATATACAATATATTAGAAAATAAGTTTGATATTTTAATAATACCATATGATACTAAACCGTTGATTTCTGAGATTGATTTTATTTTTAATATTAAATGTATAATTATGATAAATTATTAAAAAATATGTATTCAATTGTTAGGTTAGCTCAATTACTATCACATGGAAGGTTTGTTAATTTTGGTATTTGGTCAAGAAAAATAATAAAGAAACCAATGTTAAAGATAATGTGAAATAGTTGTAAATAAATATGTCATAGTTTAAGATATCAAAGGTTTTATGTTTCATATTTATATGATTTTCTAATTTTTTTCAAAAACAAATTAATAATTATTAGTCATATTAACCATTTTATTTTCATTAAATGATTGGAATTTGAAGTTACCAAGTAAATAATTAATGAGACAGATAATGTAGATTTTTTATGAATAGAAAACAAACTGGGATAGTCTACCATGTATAAAGATTCATAGGTATGGTATCTCAAAGATTTAATAATAAAATTAATCATATCTCTCTTTAAAATTCCCCCAAGAAGGAACGAATCATTATTGATACATTTACAAAACAATGACCGCTAAAATTTATTGGATCTTTTGATCCACTAATTGTTGGTAAATGGATTAAAACATGATTTTTTTAATATTTAGTGATCAAATTATGAAAAGGTAATTTTATCTATTTATTATTTGGAATATAAATTGGGAAAATGGTGGACTTTGATAAAAAAAACATGATTCCAAAGAAAGAAATTAACTCTATAGAATGAGAGGAGTTAATGTAAAATATTTTTCAAAGAATATTGTCCCAGAACTCTTCCCATCAATATAGAGTATGTATATTTTTATCCTAATAAAAAGATGGTATAATTTTTCTATTCATGTAAATAAATATTCACAAGACATTAAAGGCACACCTTTGGTTTTAATATTGATCCCAAAACCAAAACATATTATTTATTTATTTTATTGAAAAAAATAAAAAATTTCTATTAGGGATTTTGATAGCTCTAAAAAATTATGCAATGTGATCTTAGGGGGGAAAGGAAGATTGAAATTCCTACAAACCAAAAATAATGGACAAATACACTAGTAAGAACATGAGTGTTGAAGAGATATAAAATGGATAATAAAAACAATAGAGGATAGTAAAATTTTACTTATTTCACCTTCTATAGTTTAAATTATTTGTATGTATTGAATTTAAAAAAATTTTAAATAAAGAACCAAATTAAGGGATAAAAAATACAGTAAAATTAAAATAGATCAAAAACCAGGTAGGAAAGGAAGTTTTTATATAATCAGTGCCACCAAAGTGGATTGTTATAATTAAGTTGTTAAAGTCAAACATATTATTCAATTAAAAACTAAAAAAATAATATTGGATTTTGATTCATCACATTTTTCCCATAATATGGAGGTTTTTAGAGTATTTATTTTCCATATCAATGTTTGTGTAACGACCCAAACTTTTGAATAACATTTTTTTCATAAATTTTTGTGTTATGGAATTTTATACCCAACAAAACATTTTCTTTTAATAAATGATGTGAGTATAACTAAAATGATACCGTTGGGTTTCAACTATTTTATGACCATTGGCCAATATGACCGTTGGAAACTACACTCTTAACATTATGATTATTGTTTATAAATACATGTGATCATGGTTAATTATCATTGAAAGATGAGTCTATGACCTCATCCAGTAGACTCAGGCCATAAGAATCCCATCAGTCGAAGCATGGGATGGTGGTAGCATCACTAGGAGTTTCTTGGGACCAAGCCCAAGCTGAACTTCAACATGTGAAGTTGGAACCAAATTTCCTAAGGGAGAACTTCGATCTGATTGAAATCACCACTTGAGAAATGTTGTTCGAGTCACCCCAAGATTCTATCACCATATAACATCTTACATTTAGGTACAATTTAGAGGTTATAAGGGGCTATGTAACGAGACCTTAGTTAACTTATTTAATCTTTTTTTTATAAATAAGTTTTTTATTTCTTATTATGTTAAATTTTTTAATTTTAAATGTCAAGATAAATATAGGAGGAATTTATAGAAGTTCTATATTATTGATGAATTTTGGAAAAATGGTATTTTAGTTTTTATTATAAATTAAATAATTAATAATGTGAAATGATTTTAAAAAATGGTATTTTACAAATATGATCATTTAGAAATTTAGAGTCTAATAAGACTAACATTATTTTTAGTTAATGGTATATCATGAATAGTAACATACCCTTATGAATAGTAATGAATAGTAATTAATAGAAATATTCCAAAAAATAGAAACTTTACTCATGAATGTATAAATATAATTTATACATCTTAAAAGTGAAAAAACGATCATAGTATCTGTTTTGGTATTTTTGTATGTCATAAATACTTTATTTTCAATTTTAGAATTAAATTAATAATTTAAAATGGAAATTTATTTTCTAAAATACGTAATCATAAATTGTTAGATTATTTTCATATGGTTATATGACATTTTTATGGGACCTTGATTAATTTTTCAAGGTGTTCCAAAACAAGTTATAATTTTAGAGTAGTTTTTTTGAATAAATAATTATTTTATAAAAAATATTAATTAAAAATATTTTTATTTTTTTTCTTAAAGTGGGGTTCATTTTTAAATTTAGATCATCTATACTAGGTTATTGTGAATTTATGATAATTTTATAAAATGTTTTGTTTTTTGGTGAATAGTGGAAATACCGTTTTGAGTTTCGGTGTGTTTAATGACATAATTAACGATGTAATCAGGATGTTATAATTCTGGTCTAATTTTGACTAGTAAGATATGTTATGAGGTTTACCAATTGACCTTTACCATGGGATAATACCATGGTCATGCCCATGGTTTTGCAAATACCACGGATGAGGTGTCCCTTGGAAATTAATTAAATATTCCCTCACTTTTGCTATAAATACCAACACATTACATCATTAATTTCATTCAAAATTCCTCCTCAACTATGTAATATTATTTTTACAACCCAAGGGGTCCTCCCAGGGTGCCCTCAAGGCCCCCATGGTCCCAACCTTTGAGAATTCGATGTCACTCTTCAAGGTACGAACACCTTCCACCCACCACTTTTTGTCATGATGTCCTTTAAGTTATGTCTTCATGTTTCCATATTTTTATGTTGGGGTATGTTCTTATATATCCTTATTAATTTACATTTCATTTCCAAATTATTTTAGATCCTCTCCTCTCTCATAAATTTATTTTATGAATTTTTAAGTGACGCAATTAGGCTGTCGAATATTCATAAAAGAAATCGCATTTTCTCTTTTCTTTCAAGTTTCCTTTTCATAATATATTTCATTTAAATATCCACACCATTATATTATTTTAATTTTATTATATCCCTATAATACAAAATTATTTATTTATGGATGGTAGACCCTTGTACCCACTCTTTTTATAGTTTTATAAAACCATGTTATATAGCTGTTATGGTGTAGAATTTTCATCTCAAAATCTCTCTTTTTTTCTCCCGAAATTCCCCTTTTATTCATTTGAATACCCAAATCAATTTTAATTTCTTGAGGTATTCATCAAAATATAAAATTGATCTATTCTATTCTGGAATTGAAATATATATAACCATCAAACCCTTTCCATGTGTTATAAATTACATAACGATCAAGTTTTTAAGAACTTTTAAAACGTCAAGATTTTGAAATGAAACCTATTTCTTTTATTCTCTATGGGATATTTATAATTTTTTTGACTATGATACATGTGGATCACATTAAAATAAATACATATTAAGGGTGTTCCCGGATATTCCTCTAATTATTTGTGTAAATAATTAATCTCTAGAGATGACAAGTTTCACGATACCTTGATGAATAACCTTGGTAATTGTTTTATGACACCTTGGCGATAAAACTTGGTGATATGTTCATGATTTTCTAAATGAAATATTGTAGGCACATATTCATTATTTGAGTCATGTTTTTTTATTTTGATATTCCTCTTTTTACATTGCTCATGTCTTATGGTTCTCATCATGTTATTATTGATATCACATATAAACTGATTCCCTTGCTTTCCTTACTGGGCCTTCATCTCACCCTTTCCATTGTTGTATGTCTCCTCGTTATGAGATGCAGTAATTTTACGTAGGATGAAATTTAAAAAAATATTTTCATGGGGATTTAAAATAGTGTTTTAATTTTTCATGTTTTATTTTTTTATTTCCAAGACACTAGAATTTAAAGATCATATGTTTGTAAAATGTAATGAAAAGTTATGTAATAAAAAGGCGGGATTCCATAGTTGGTATGAAAGGATAGTTTAGTTATTTATGGAAATAAGGCTATGAAAACATTAGGAAGGACCCAATATAGAAGTTTAAATATAGGAAAACTTCCTGGTATTTTGGTGAGTATTGAGTAAGTTTTTTGTTAAGAAAATACATACTTGTCTGGATATGAGTAGGTAGAGGCGACTCTAGAAAAAATGTACCTTGGAGTGAAAACATTGACAAGGAGTTATGGGCTTTATCCATGGAATCCTAGTACATGAAAATGGTACTTGCAGATCTCTTGGTTACGACACTAACATAGGATATGTTTGGTTAATCATAAGCTTTTTATGAATCATTATGGAGGATTTATAGAGAAATGTAATTGTTTAAAGCATGAAGTTTTAAGACATAAAATCCATTATCGTTAAAAGATTCATAAATGAAATTATCTTCTTACTAAGGTTTTATTATTCTATAAAATGGAGGGAAATAAGAGGAACCATGCAAATGGTGACCTTAATTGACCATGCGCTAATGAACCTCCAATAGATGATAGAATGGAAAATTTCAAGAGAACGATGAACCAACTGACTCAAGTTATGGGAAATAACTTGAATCATGATGAGAGACCAACCTCACCACGAAGGGAATAACATTCTATTGAGTCCTTTATGCATCAATGACCACAAACCATTACTGGATCTACCCACCCATTTATTTCTGAATAGTAGATCAGTACCATCAAGAAGATCTTTTCTGTGTTATGCTATTCGGAATAAGATAATGTCACCCTAGCTGTTTACCGCTTAGAGGGAGAAGTTGATCAATGGTCAGAGCTGATAAAAAACATGATTCCAAGAGTGGAGGATGAATATATGGAGTAGGAAGAGTTTATAGGGATCTTCTTCAGCAAGTATTTCCCTCAATTGATGAGAACAATAATGGAGAAAGTGTTTCTCAAGATGAAGCAGGAGGAGAATGAATCTATGGGAAGCTACAAGATTAAATTCACAAGGCTTTAAAGTTACACCTCTAGCTTTTTCATGGATCCAAATTCTATAGTTTATAGAATCTTCGGTGGACTGAGACCTCATCTGTAGAAGAATCTCGCCAACCGAGACTATGATAGCAATAAAGAGAGTGTGTGAAGTTCGATGAAAGTCAAACAAGAGTTTGGTGAGACGAGTGGTCTCATAAATCCAATGAAAAGAAGAGATCAATTGAGAAAATCTTAGGGAGGATCTTCGATCAAGGAAGATGAGGCAAGCAATTGAAATGTCACACGTATAATAAATGTGGGAAGAAGCACTCAGGGAACTACTTGCTCCAGAGCCGAAAGTTCTACAAGTGTGGAATAGATAGACCTATCGCAATGAATCGTCATGGTTAGGTGATGCCTTAACTCCAAAATAGTATGAAAAATGGAAATATGGTACAATCCCTACCTGATGTTCAGTTCTATAAGTTTTGAAAACTTTGAATCTTTTCCAATCACTATTCAAATATGAGGGTAGTAGAGGGGAATCACTATCAGCCCCAACATCAGAAAAGGGATCAAGGTTGTAAATTTTAAATCACTACAGCTAAAGTTGAAGTGCCAAATAATGTGGTGGTAGGTACTCTTGTTTTTTTTCTGAAAGATAGAAAGTACATTGTTTGATTCTTGTTCTATGGATTCCTTTATTTCCTCCATGTTTCCAAATAATATAGAATCTAACCCCTATTTTCTAAAAGTAGATTTATCAGTCAATACTCCTGGTGGTATTATCCAAGCATCGTCAGTGTTTAGAAACTCTATTATTTACTTTAGTGAGCACAATATTATCAAAAATCTAGTATTAATTCCCAGGCTGTAATTAGACATTATACTAGGGATGGACAAGATCTCAAAGTATAATTCTATGATCAAATGCAGAAGTATGGAAATCTCAGTGGTTATGAATGGAAATCCTACTGTTAACTTCCATGGAGATATATATCCACTTTATCATTGTCTTGAAGAACCTCCTATATCATTCTTTATGTATTTTATCGATGAAGAAGAAGAAAGAAATGAGATTTTGAAGATTGAAAATGTCTCCATCGTCCATGAATACATTGACATATTTCCTGAGATGTTACCTAGACCTCCCCCAGAAAGAGAGGTATAATTCTCTATTGAACTTGTACCTAGATATCATCAGATATAAAATACCCCCCATAGGATGGAAAATGTGGAGCAATAGGAATTAAATAAACAACTCTAAGATATTTTGGAGAAGGGGTTTATCCGACCTAGTGAGTTTCCTTGGGGAGCACCTTTTCTCTTTGTGAGGAAGAAGGATGGATCAACGAGGCTATTAATTGAGTATAAAGAACTAAATGGGATCACAGTGAAGAAAAAATACCCTCTTCGATGAATTGATGACTTATTTGACAAACTTCGTGGGGCTCAATTCTTCTCTAAAATTGACCTTTGATATGTTTATCATAAATTGGGGGTTAATAAAGAAGATATTCCAAAAAATGACTTTTGATAAAGATATGGGCATTATGAGTTTGTTGTTATGCCCTTCGGACTGAATAATACACCTACTATTTTTATGGATTTGATGAATACAATATTAATTACTACCTTGATAACTCTGTGGTAGTTTTTACTGATGATAATATGATATATTCCAAAAGTCATGAGAAGAATGATGATCATCTAAGGGTTATTTTAGAAACTCTATTAAAAGAGGGGATTTTTGGAAAGTTTAGTAAATGAGAATTATGGTTACAACATGTTGCCTACTTTGGGAACATTGTTACCAATGAAGGAATCACAGTTGGCCTTACAAAGTCAAAATTTTTAGAGGAGTGGACTCAGCCTACAAAAATAACTGAGATTTGTAGTTTCCTTGGATCTGTGGGATATTATAGGAGGTTTGTGAAAAAAATTTCATGAAATTCTAATATTTTTACCAAGTTAACTAAAAATGGTTCATGTTCACTAGAAAAAAGGTGGGGGACGGAAGTTTCAAAGAGCTGAAGAAGATATTGGTTACTGAATCCATGTTAAATCTACCCTAAAGTGGGGAATGATTAGTTATTTTTAGCGATTAAAACTTGAAATGGAATGGGTGCGTCCTCATGTGAAATGAAAAATTCATTGCTTATGCATCTCAACAGTTGATGACTCATGAGACGAACTACCCTACGCATGATCGGGAGCTGACAGAGGTCGTTTTTGCTCAGTTGATATGGAGGAACTATATTTATGGGGATAAATGTGATATATACATAGAATCCCAGTGTTTAAAGTATATTTTCCCAACAAAGGAATTGATCATGAAGTAGAGGAGAAGGTTGGAACTTTCAATGAATATGATTGTTCAATTCATTATCATCCCAAAAAAGCAAACATAGTCAATGATGCATTAAGCAGGAAAGTCCTAGTTGTTCATTCCATGATGATGATTCAAAGAGATCCTTCATTAATGACCTAGTAAATATGGAAATCGGAATTATGAGTCAAGGGACATCATCAACCATAACCCAAATGATTTATCAACCATCATTACTTCAGAAGATCATAAAAGATCAGAATGAAGATCATTTTCTATAGAAGAAGTTTCAGGCTGTGAAGGATGTGAAGTTTCCAGAGTTCAATATTGATCAAGAAAGCGTACTGAAATTTCATACAAGACTATGTTTTCCATCTATTCCAAAAATAAAGGAGCCGATGGATGAAACCCATAACTCTAATTTCTCTATACATCCAAAAAGCATGAAAATGTATAGAGACCTATGTGATCATTATTGGTGGGATAATATGAAAATAGATATTTTTGATAACACTTCAAGGTGCCTGGTATGTCAGGAAGTGAATGAAGAGTGAAAACTTCCTAAAGGGGTATTGTAACAATGACCCATACCAGCAAGGATATGGAACAACATCACTATGGACATCGTCACCGGTCTCCGGAGATCATCCAAAGGAAATAATGTGATATGGGTTATTGTGGACCGTCTCCCCAAGACTTCCCATTTTATCTCTATTATGGAAGATTTATCTCTTGATCAATATTCCATTATTTCCATGAAAAAAGTTGCAAGGCAACATGGAGTTTAAATTTCTATCATATATGACCAGGATCCAAGGTTCACTTCAAAATTATGGAGAAGTCTTTAACATTCTTTGAGTATCGAATTGAATTTTAGTATGACCTGTCATTCCCAAAATGATGGAAAATCTAAAAGGACTGTGCAAACACTTGAAGATATGTTGAGAACATTCTCTTTGGAATTTAAAGGTGGATGGGATCAACATCTCCCTTCAGTTGAGTTCTCTTACAACAACATCTTCCACTCAATAATTCAAATGAAACCCTATTAAGATCTATATGGTAAGCGATGTATAATTCCAACATGATGGCATGAAGCTGTTGAGAGAATGCTTCTTGGGCCAGATCTTGTGCAATAGATGATAGAAAAGGTCCATCCCATCCAGCAACACATTAAGTCTACTCAGATTTGGAAAAAGAGCTATACAGACAGCCATCGAAGGGACATTGTGGTTGATGTTGGTGACAATTTATTTTTTTAATTTCACATTGTAAGAGAGTCATGAGGGTTGGGAAGAAAGGGAATCTCATACCAAGGTACATTGGTCCTTATGAAATCCTTGATCGCATGGGGGTAGTGTCTTATCGGATAGCCCGTCCTCTAAATCCAGCACATGTTAATGGTGTTTTCCACGTATCCCTCTTACTGAAGTACATACCATACCCATACCATGTACTAAATCTAGAGGTGGTAGAATTAGAACACGAGCTCTCTTATGAGGAGCAGCTGGTGGAGATCTTGAATCATAGAGAGAAGGTTCAATGCAAAAAGACTACCCACCTTATTAAGGTGTTAAGGGAGAACCTAAAATGTGAAGAAGCCATATGGGAACCACAAGTGTTTATGAGGTAGAAGTACCCACATTGTTTCACTTCTGAGTGTATGAGTTAAAATTTTAGGGGAAAAATTTCTTAAGGGGGGAAGAATGTAACGACCTGAACTTCTGAATAATATTTTTTCCCTAAATTTGTGTGTTATTTCATTTTATACTCAACAAAACTATATCCTTTAATTAATGAAGTAAGTATAATTAAAATGTTTCCATTGGGTTTCAACTTTTATATGACCGTTGGTCAATATGATTGTTGGAAACTAAACTGTTAATATTACGATTATTATTTATAAATACAAATGATCATTGATAATTAATACATAAAGAAGAGTTTATGGCCTCACCTAGTAGACTCAGGCCATACAAAGCCCATCTGTCAGAGCTTGGGAAGGAGGTAGCATCACTGGGGTATTCTCTGAATCATTCCCAAGATGAACTTAAACATGTAAAGATTGAACGAAATTCCATAAGGGAGAAGTTCAAGCTGATTGAAATCACCACTCAGGATATGTGGTCCAAGCCGACCCAATATTGTATCACCATAGAAAATCTTACACTCTGGTCCTATATTTAATTTGTAAAGGTCTACGTAACGAGTCCATAGTTACATTGTGTAATCCTTTTGTATAAATAAAATTTTTATTTCTTATAATGTTAAATTTTTGAATTTGAAATGTCCAGATAAATGTAGGATGAATTTATTGAAGATCCATATTATTGATGAATTTTAGAAAAAGGTTATTTTAAAATATTTTTGTACACTTTAAATATTTAATAATGTAAAATGAGTTTCAAAAAAATTGTCTTTTACAGTTGTAATTAGTATGACATTTAGAGTCTAATAAGACCAATACAATTTTTATTGACGAGTAAAGTATGAATAGTAACATACCCTTATGAATAGTAATGAATAGTAAATCGTCCAAAAAATATAAACTTCACCCATTATGTATAAATAAAATTTAGACATCTTAAAAGTGAAAAATGATCAAAGTATAATTTTATGTATTTTTTTATGTCATAAATAATTTATTTACAATTTTATAATTAATTTAATAATTTGAAATGGAAATTTATTTTCATAAGATGTAATCACAAATTGTTAGTTTATTGTCTTATGATTATAAGATAATTTTATTGGACCTTGATTACTTATTCAAGCTGTTATAAAACTCATTATAGTTTTAGAGTTGTTGTTTTTGAATAAATAATGATTTTATTTATAAATTAAATGAAAATTATTTCGAAAACTATTTTCATAAAAAAGAGTTAATTTTTTAATTCAGATCATTTATATTAGGTTATGGTGAATTTATGAGTTTTTTATAAAATGTTTTGTTTTTCGGTGAATAATGAAAATAATTTTTTTTGTTTCTGTGTGTTTAATGACATCATTAATGATGTAATCATGATGTAATAATTCTGGTTTACTTTTTTAATAGTACAATAAGTTATGAGGTGTCCCAAGTGGCCTTTAACATTGGACAATACCATGGTGAATCCCATGTTTTTCCAAATACCACGGATGAGGTGTCCCTAGGAAATTAATAAATATTCCCTCACTTTTGCTATAGATACCAACCCATTACTTTTTTAATTTCGTTCCAATTTCATCCTCAACGAATTTATACTCTTTTTACCTCCCAAGGAGTCCTCCCAAGGTTCCTTCAAGCCCCCCAAGGTCCCAACCATCGAACTTTCTAAGTCACACATCAGGGTTAGGGAACCTTCCACCCTCCTATTTTAGTCATGATTTACTTTAGTTTATGTCTTCTAATTTCCATCATATTATGTGGGGGTATATTATTATATATCTTTATTACATCCCATTTCATTTGCAAATTATTAAAGACCCTATCCACTCTCATCAATTGATTTTCTATTTTTTAAGTGACATCGTTAGGCTACCGAATTTTCATAGAAGAAATCACATTTTCTTTTTTTGTTAAAGTTTCCTTTACATGTGGTATGTCATTCAAATATCCACACCATGATATTACTTCAATTTTATTCTGTCCCTATAATGTAAAATTATTCATTTATTGATTTTATACCCATTTCCCCTCTCTTTTTATTGTTTTATAAAACCATTTTATATAGCTGTTATGCTGTAGAATTTTCATCACAAAATATCTCTCTTTTTCTCACGACATACTCTTGTTTTACATATGTGAATTCACAAATATATTTTAATTTCAAGAGGTATTCATAAAGACATAAAATTGATCTATTTTATTCTATAATTTACCAACATATAAACCACACCCCCTTTCCATGGGTTATAAATGACATAACGATCTTGTTTTAAGAAATATTATAAAGTCACAATTTTAAAATGAACCCCATTTATTTTATTCCCTATGGGTTATTTATTAAATGTTTGATTATGATATTTATTTATCACAAGAAAATAAATACATATTAAGGGTGTGAAATGATATCACCTTAATGCATTGAGTAAAGAATTAATCTCTAGAGATGAAAAGATTCACGATACATTGGTGAACAACCATGGTAATTTTTTTTATGAAAACCTAGGGAAGAATCTTGGTGACATATTGATGAATGTCTAAATGAAATTTAGTATCCCCAAATTCATGTTATGATTCTGGATCTTTTTATTTTGATATACCTATTTTTTCATTTCTCCTATCTTATGGTTTTAATCATGTTCTTATTGATATCAAAAGTAAATTGATTCCCATGATTTCCTCACTGGGCCTTCAGCTCCCCCATTCGATTGATGTAGGTCTCTAGGTAATGAGATAAAGTAATTGTACATAAGATGAACTTTTCAAGACAACTTAATAAAGTATATTTAAAATTGTGTTATATTTTTTCATGTTTTATTGTTCCATATTTCCAAGACATAAGAATTTAATGATCCTGTTTTTGTAAAATATAATGACATGTTACATAATAAAAATGAGGGATGCCATAATTTGGATATAGAGTGATCCATGAAAAAATAGTGGTATTATTATTTTATCCTAAATATATAACTCTTCTATGATTAAGGTTTTTGGGATGGTACATGTTCCAAATTTAGTTATTATTACCTTAATAAAATTCAACATGATAAAGGTCTTGGATATGATCTTTATATATATATATATCATATCGATTTTTAAGATAAGAATATATAATTTTATATCAAAAAATTACCCAATGATCAAATATCAATGAATTTATGACTATGACCTGAAATTGGTAACTAGTTCCTTAAAATGGGTCCTGATACCCACAAATGGGGAATATAGGCTTATATTGTTGGCGAGGAAGGACACATTTATGATATACAAATTGTATTAAAAAATGTAAATATATTTCATAAACAACTCCTTCATATTCCACTATATTATGAGGTTATTATTTTAATTGAACTCATATATGATTCATTTCCTATATTGATCTTTCTTTATAAAATGGTCCCCATTAAATCACAGTAATTTAGAGAAAATGCTCAATATAATTTTGGATAAGGATTTATATTACCATGTGCTTCGACATCTGGTTCTTTAGTCCTCTTTGTTTAGAATAAGGATGATTCGACAAAAATATACATTTATTACTGTGATATTTACTAGCTAATGATTAATAACAAGTATCCTCTACACCTTATTAATGATTTTTTTGTTCAACTTAGTGGGGATCAGTACTTCTCAACACTTGATATTTGATTTGGATATCCTCAAATAAGGGTAAAAATAGTCTACATACACAAGAAAACATTTCATACATTATATAGACAATATGAATTCATAGTAATACATGTCATAATTTTAAATTCCACTGCTATCATCATGGATCTATTTAATGAAGTATTTATTGATTACCTTGACATATTTGTGGTTGTCCTTATTGATTTAGTTCTCATATATTACAAGAATTGGGATGAATAAGAAGAGTATTTGAGGATTTTTGAAAATAATATTAGAAAAGAGAAACTAAATGAAAAATTTAGAATGTGTGAATTTTGGATGAAAAAAGTATCCTCATTGGTTCATGTAATCATAATCAATGGTATATCTGTAAATCCTTAGAAGGTATAGGGTATTAAAGAATATAATGTACAAAAATATACAATTAAGATCCATATTTTCCAAGGATTTTTTGGATAATAATGAATATTTTTTAGAAATTTATTATGATTTTATAATCAACTAACAATATTAATATAAAACGGAGTAAATATGTTTAGGTAATTTTTTTTGATATTTTTATAAATCTTAAAAAATGGTTGGTCACAGCACCTATACTCACATTATCCTATAGTAGATAATGGTTTATAATATACAATGATGCTTCAAAGAAGTTATTAGATTATATTCTCATGGAAAATGATTAATTGTTATCTTATAAGTCAGAAAAATTAAGAATTCCTGAGAAAACTTCCCCAGTTAATGATCTAGATTTAGTAGAGTTAATATTTGAATATAATATTTTGTGGAATTATCATTATGGAGAAAAATGTGAGAGAGATATATAAAACAATGTTAAAGTATATATTCACCCGAAATGAGTTAAACATGTGACAGGGGTGATAGTTAGAGTTAAGAATTGATTATAAATTCCCAATTAATTACCTCTATGGGATATAAATCACGGTAGTTGATTCTATGAGTAGAATTGATCATGGTTCCTTATCCAAGATGAGGATTTAAAGATACCCAATATTCATTGATATGAAAAGTATAGAAATGAAAATCAAAATAGGAGGGATGAAATAAAATCATTTAAAGTTATTTCCCAACAATTCATCTATATAATGATAAATAATGAATATAAGGATGATATAGATCTAAACATGTTGCTGGAAAATAATTCAGAGTTCATCCTCAAGAGATAAAGTGTTATAATATTTGGAAACAAGATATGTGTTGTATATCTAATAGAACAAAAAAATATATTTTTGAAATATTCTCATAGCTCATCATTTTATATTTATCATAGAAGAAACCATATGTATCGAGATATCATAGGGAAATGATGGTTGAAGAAACATGAATATCAATAATTCAATGAGTATATCTCCATCCATCTATCCAATGTCCCAAAGGCCTTCATTTTTTATTGATTTTTGATAATCCACCATTCAAGGGGTGAAGTGGAACTCTTACAAGGCCCATAATGGTATGTATTACATGGCCCATAGGCCATAGAGAAATTCATTGCCCGTTGGATTCAAACATTACATGCAACCCAGACTAACTACTTGGAACTAGACCTCCCCAGCATCTTCATCATGAAATAAGCTCTCCACCTTCGCATGACTGTTTGACTAGGATATCCTGGTCATGCATAGGCTTATCGCATTGGCAGGTTCCATACCATCTCATTATTGAAATTCGTGTAGCTTCGGTGGTGGTGAACGCACCTTGATAATCCTCTTGTAGATCTTGTTCCTTGTAGGTTGTCTGGATTTCATCTGCACTTAAGGTGACATGAAATCCATGAGGTGGCCTGAAGGCCTTAGGGGCCCAAAGGCTTGGGTGTCCTGAAGGCCTTAAAGGACTCAAGGACTAAATCGGTGGCCGGAATGCCCAAACTAGGTTAAATTCCCAGCTGGACACTTCCAAACAATAACTGCTACAGTTCCCGCTACAATACCTACTACAGTACTACTACCATGCCTGGAAATTGTGCCTTCACCTGGATTTGATCCCGGGTCGCCTGGATGCACATAAGAGTCCTCACCAATAGGGTTGAGGATCATGTGCTTCAATGTGTATAACTCAATGATCGGTTTTCATAAAAAGTCAATTCCCTACATTTGAAGCTAAATGGTGTGATACAACCATTAACCTTATATTTATTGAAATTGGATAATATTACCTAGTATTTCATCACTGATCTCCTTAATAATAATAATGTAAATAGTTATATTTAGGTTGTGGTGTATTGACTTGTGAAATCAATCAGACTCATTGTTATTAGAGATATTTTATCACTTGATCTACTTGTTGTGATATATACAAAAAAATTGGAAAGGATTCATGGGGTCCTAATTTTAATTATATTTAACTGAGATCCACGGTTCAAATAAAATTTCTATAAATGTCCTTAATATGGATTATATATGGATATTAATGTTAGTACAACTTACCATCCTCAAACAAATTGTCAATTTGGAAGGAGTATTTTTATTTTGAAAGATAAAATAAAATCAATTTCAATAGTTTTCAAAGGAAAATAAAATAAGTATATTCTTTTAGTAATGTTATAATAAAACAAAAATTCCATCTCAAGTATTCATATGGAACTATATGAGGCACTACATGGGAAGAGATGCAAAATTGCTACAAACTGGGAAGAAGTTGGGGAGAGAAGTTTATTATATAATGATGTTAAGCATGTATGATTCTTTAATAATAGGTATTTCAGAAATTTTTAAACTAAATATATTATGAAACACCATATATAGTATACCATTGTTTTTTTTTATCCATATGTAACCGAAAATTAGATTTAATTAGGAAGAACAGAAATAAAATTATACCCTAGTGGAATGATGTAATACCTGAAATCTCCTCTCATCACATGATTATCATAGACTAATAGAGACAAGTATGGATCCCTTTGTATTTTCCATAAGTTAACAATATATCATGTTTCAACATTCTATGATATTCTTATGAAATCATAAAATAATTAGGTGATTTATGAATCCCTTTCAATTACTGTAAGATCATATGATCCATATGTGAATTACAATCATCCCAGTCTTAACCTATAATTTTCTATCCTTATAAATTAAGATTATAGAGGATGAGAGAGAGAATTAATTATATTTATTACCATTATTCTTTGTTCAAAATTCATTAAATTAATCAAGATATATAATCTTTAATTGAAAGATAGTCCTTTAAAATTATTTTACCACTAAAACAAACCAAAATGTAATTTACAATTATTTTAATTTTTTTTTGTAAATGTGATGAATATTTCCCCACTCACATTTAATACATAAATATGTCTTGTGAGAAAATTTGAACTATTAACTATAATAATTCCCCCAAATATGTTTAACTAATATGGAATAAATAATATTTGTTCGACTAACTATTTTTGTTGGATTCACTTTTTATACATAAAAAACTTGTGAATATCCTTGGAAATAAATTAAATTATTGTTATAATAAAATTAAAGGATGGATATTTTAATTTATTTATTTAATTTAATATGATCATTAAATCATAATTTTTCATCATCTCATGCACATGGGGACTAATTCATCCAAAACTATAATTCATCTGAATTGGTGGATCTTATGGGTATACTTTGTGTGTGACCTAGTAGGCCCTTATCTTAATGTTATATAGATATAATCCTTGACCAGGAGTGGTAGCTAGTAACACATAAAGTCCCTAAAGTTATTTGGATAAGTCATAACATTGATAACTACCTAAAAACACTTGTTGTGTAATATATTATGTTTGTTGTGCATAGTTTTTTTGATCATCCATTTAATTATTATTATTTTAAAACTATTGCATATAATTTTATTTATCTACCATAAATATTGATTTATATAAGGTACTAACATACCAGTCAAATTTGATGAGATATATTCTTCTTATATTCATAATTGAGAAATCATATCTTCATAATTCATTAAATACAACACTTAATAAATGGTATCAAAACACTAATATAAATTTTCATAGTTTTCATCATGCATAAAATTATGTTTTAAAATGACATACATTGATGATAATAACAGTGTAATCGACCAATAATAATTCTCATATATTGTAACATCCAATGATATATAAAACAGGTGGTGTTCTTTTTTGCTGGTCAGTCCCCATGATCTCCATTATTGAAATCACCAATTTATTATTTCATGATAAGAAGTCTCATTACTAGTGAACCCCAATAACTTAATAGTAATACATCACATGATGTCCTTCAGTATGAGGTATATTAGCTATTGAAAATATCTTCATTATTACTAGAATATTATATTGATATTCTCAATATAGTTGGGAGGATTTATAACCATTCAATATTAATAATAATATAATAAAAATACCATGTAGTTAGTGTATATAGATGTAATAAATAAATTATATGAACAAAAAATGATATATAACTCTCTCTGTACATGATATGGTAATCGAAAAATACTAACTAAAGTTCGATCTAGGGAACCCAATGTATCTAAAATATCACTTGAAAAAGAGATAAAATTCCAAAACTCAACCTATTATATCTCACATGATGTACATTTTTATGTTTAGCCAAGAATTTAGTCACTAGGGCAAGAACATTTGTACTTATGTATACTCTTCCATTTATGGCTACATATCATTAGAAAAGATGAAAATTATATGTATATAAATTTTCCACTACCATATAATGGATTCAATAGATCTAGTATTACCACTATACTATTTTCACAATATTGATTACTATTAAAATAGAACACTTTCTTAGTATTATTATAGAATCAAGAACAAAATTGAGGTTTACGCGGCTTCTATAACATTATCAAAATCTATAATATTTTTTATATTTTATAATTTGAAACCACAACCTATGATAATATAATTTGGATCATTTAAATATCATACATACTATACTAGATCTATATGAACTATTAGAAGGTCGAATTTTTTATCCCCTTTACAGAAAAATATTATTTCTTTCTATACACAATGAACATATCCCATGTTCTGAATAAAGTATTATTAGATTATTTTGAATAATACCATCTAAAATTTCCCATGATTTATTAGATATCATCCCACAAAGATTAATGTATTGGAAAAATAAAATCTATTACATATGAAGAAGATATGGAATCATACCTCATTTGAACATACAAATAATCACCTTCTTAATCACTACCTATATAATAAAAATATTATCTTAGAGAGAGATATGTCATGTGACCAAGGAAAAAAATTCTATTTTTAATTGTTTAAACTTGCATATTTTAATACATTGTCAATTTATATACATTGAAATGGTCTATAAATCCTCATAGATGAGTTTCAATTGATATTATTACCTATTAATTTTATTTAAACTTAAATTTATTCAAGGGGAAATATTTTTAACTTTCTGCTAACTAATTATAATACTAATATCTTATTTCCACATGTTATGAAAAATATAATAATATAAAAAACAACACTCACCCAAACCACTTATAGACACATGCAAAAATAATAACCCAATTATTTAATTATTACATTTAACCATAAATGAGCACATACATATTTTTTATAATTATCATGGTAATATACAATGATAGTCTAAATATAAATGGATTTCAAAAACATTATTAGTGAAAAGGAGTATATATTTTCAATGCATTGAATCATATTGAACTCGTATCAACAAATTTTGATTTATTTTCATTATTTTAATATACATGTAAATATCTCCCTAAAACAAAAATTTTAAACCAGTGTATTTTACAACATATATAAGTTCTTCTAAAATTTAGACATCCTTTGCGAGAATGGAATCCATTTTCCTTAATTAATTACCATTTTATTATTTAAATCTTATTTATATTTTCCTTTTTACATATTATAAAAAAATTATTATTCTCAATGAATAAAATATCACCTAAATTTTGTAATTATATAAACACTTTCTCTTTTGTTTTATAGAATTGCTATGGTGTAGGTGTATATGAATCTTTACTTTCCCATACACTCTGGTAAAACTTGTTCCTATAAAAAATACCTATTAATATTGACCATTTACTTTATCAATAACTATATTTCTGAAAATATGTAATATATAAATGGTATCCTAATCATTGAGATAAGGAATTGAATAAACTATTTCTTTTTCTATATTAGGTATAGAGTGATATAATTTTTTATGTTAGGATAATTTTACTAGATGAATTTTTGGGTTCATTATGCATGATTTTTTATGTAATTGAACATAAATTATGATTCATGTCTTATCATTTTAATTTGTGATATAATGGATTCAATCTTATAACAACTCGTATGATGTACACGTTTCTTGTTTAGTCATAATATGGCTAGGGGATAATTTTTTTATATTAAAATCACAGCTCGATGTAATAATAGAAATGTTTTCGGTCATAGAAGACTCATAAGTGTTCTCAATGTTGTTAAGAAGGTGAAATTACTTTACTTTGTTACAAAATATCTATGATATGTATAAGGAAATGTGATATTAATAATAATATAAACTCTATAATTAAAACTCAATGAATTCTAGGTTATTTTATTCTCTGGATCGACAGCCTAAATCATAATCGATCTTCTTACCAAGAATATTATCAATTTTTCTTTTTCATTCATTAATCACATTAAATAATATTATGATTTATGAGTATTTAGCTCTATATTGTTCATTAAATATTTTACATGCATCATGTTGAACTAATTCTAGAATCATTATTGATTTATTACTTTACTCTGTAAAGGTATCTTGGACACTATACCTTATAATAAATCATATCAAATACCTAAGATAATTAGTTCAAAAGGGTCTAAACACTGTAAATGGAATGAAAAGGACTTTTTATTATAATTTTACTTGACCAAGTATTATCTCTCCCAAATAGTTACAATTTTATCCATATTTTAATATTTGCCTTCAATTACTAATAATGTATATATGTTATTCAAGTATAATTGAACTTCTATTAAGTTTGTTTTAACATAACAATAATTTATTTCATCATTGAAATAAAATATAAATGTGTATACATTAAAAATAGAGAATATGTTTTTGGTAATTCTATATAAATAATAATAGTTTTCCAATATTTTAATCTCTCCATTTGGAAATGTGAGTTTTTATGTTTTCTAGCTATCAAAATAATAATTCCCTATCATTATTCACGATGATAAACTTATGCTCTTGAAATATTTATGAACTTCCATGGTTGTCATATTTTTATACAAACGTGTGAGTAATATATTTATATAGTACAATATAATTAATATTGAAATATTTCATGAAATGATGAAAATAACTAATGGAACATCATTAACAAACATCTTATTAAATTATTTTTAATTCCTATTTCAATAAAAATTCTTGAAAAATAAAATGAAAATAACATCTTATACATCTATCTCCCTCTTTATCTTTGATTTATTGAAATGTGTTTCAAAAAAATCTATTTGTGTTACACGTTATATTAATCTTTAAAACCTTATATTATTATTATTATTCATAATATGTAATAATTTATATTTACTTATGTTCTTATAATCTTGGAGAACTATATCCAAAATATACTGATGTGACTTCTCTATGTCATTAATTTTATTATTCTCAATAAATCTATAGTAGGTGGGTGATATGGATGAAACATTGATATGTACTGAAAGTTGATTATTAAAAATTAATATGGAATTTTACAATTGATTGATATACTTTATTATCTTGGGTATATGAGTTTTATCATATATTCTATCTTTTAAATTATATGATTTCTGTGAAATGATAATACCATTGGTTTCTTCCATCACTTTATCTTTATAAACATCTTAAAGATAAAAATATTTGGATTAAAAATCCATATTCTAATGTTTATTTCAAAAATCACTATATATTTATGATAAAATCATGATGTAAACATAAAATTTATCATCCATAATACTCAAATGATAATCCATTTTGTAACACCATATGATTGTAGTATGAATTTTTCATTAAAAAATCCCATCTATTGGATAACTTGTAATATATTAAATACCAAACTAAAATTATTAATTATTAAATTTATCATTTTAGAACATTAAAATATATAATTAAATTAATTAAATGATAAATAAATGAAAAATGAAATGTAAAATAATCTATGGAGTGAAATTATCCATAAATAAAAATATTAAAATATTTATATTAATATCCTCAAAATATTCCATGAAGATCATATTGTCGATTATGTAACACTCCAAGATTTCATAGTATGTTGTCTCCTCAAGGTATTTCAATAATTGGTGCTACACTCAACGCCGAGTTCGAGTGCACCACGACTTACCCGACTAGCCATTCAAAAAGTTGTTATGAATAATATTAATTGAATTTTGAATCTTATATACACTATATAATTTTAACATCCATATTATTTTTTTCATAGACATAATATAAGAACAAATTCATTTTTTCAGAAAAAAGAAGTATTTTTCAAAAAATGCAACATTACCGACTTTTGATGGCGATCCCTTTTTAAAACCAATTTTTGACACTTTTATATACTCAATTTAATGAAATTAAATTTTTATTTATATTAAGGATTTAAATATTAAGTTTTAATAAATTTTTGGTACTTTTCTGATAACTTTTATATTTTGACAAATAATGCAAAATACTATGTTTTAATTGAAAACATCTTTTTTAATCGAAATAATTTATAGTGTTAAATTATGAATTTGAAAGGTTTTGAAGTATATTTAGATTAAATTTTTATAATATAATACAAATTAAGTCATTATAAGTAATTTCACATTTAAATTTGACATAAACACATGTCAATATTTTGATAGTTTTTACATTTTCATAACCCGCTTTTTGGTTTTGATAATGGGAATTAATTTTAAATCAATAAATAAAACTTCTATGTTTTGAATTTGGTAAAATAGACTTTATTTTGGGATTTGGAATATCAAAATTATCTTTGGGTGAATTTTTGTTATTTTTCTGAAAACTTTCAATTTTTGATGAATAATGAAAAACACCGTGTTATTATTTAAAACTGACTTTTTATTTAAATAATTATTTATTTTATTTAAATGTATTTTAAGTATATATATATATATATAATACCTATATTAGTTCAATGTAATTCATTGGAGTCATTTTATAATAAAATTAGATGTATTAAATTTTATTAAACTTTTTAACCTGTTTTACCCACCTCATTGGAGTATTTGAAAATTTGCATAAAACATAATTTTACCACATTTTTGAGTTGAATTTAAAAAAATACTAGAGGAATTTATAATACCATTAAGTAAAATGTGGTTCAATAAAATGAAAATAATTTTGGTGAATAGTAACTTTTGACTATTATTTACCATAGTTAAAAGTAAATAGGGAAATTAAGTGTAAAAATGATATCATAATTCCCCTAAAATATTTCCTAATTCTATTGGATAAGTATAATTAGACCAAAAAAAACCTTAGGGATAAAATATTATCCTCTTTGGTTCACATGGATTAGATTAGGACATTTATTATTATTTCATTTAAAAAAGAGTTAAAAGAGTTAAATTTGATGTTTAATAACAAAACCATTTATAATACAAGGTTACACACAATATAAATTAGACTATAAATATTTATTAAAAAGAAAAAAATATTTCCTAATTAAAGGTATTTTATTTATAATTTTTTGTCATTATATAATTTAATTTATTTATGACACAATGATGATGTAGTAATCAGCTTATTAATGAAATATTAAAATAATTAATATTATAAATATAAAAATAAATGTAAATTTACAGTTTTGATAAATACCACTAATTATATAGATTAATATGACATTTAAGGGTTGGTTAAATAAATTCCATTCTAAGTGATAAATTTTTTATGACTCTCAAATAAAAATATACTAAATATTGTCAAAATTGACAAAATTGAGTTTTTAAAACAAATACTATATTATTAATTGATATATTATTCCAAAAAATCCAAGGTTTGGACAAAGGACTTAGATAAGATTATATATATTAATAATGAACCACATGGGGTTCTCTTGTCTGGTTATATTAATTTTATTAAAAATATAATATAAAAATATATAGAGACATGGTAAATGTCATACTCTTTAACTAAGAGTTAAATCTAAGAGGTAAGGTAAGTATGATGACCTAAACCTAGCTAAAACCTATTCGTTTAGAGATTTTAGACACACACCCCAATTATAATAGAAAAATAAATTAGCAATTATAAACCCAAAATTATTTTATTGTAAAATAATATTTCAATCATTTCCTAAGGTGCCCCTCACCTATTTTATAAAAGGGCACATCACCTTCTCTTAATATCACACCTCATAAGACATTTGTATCGGCCAAACCCTGCCAAAATACCTTCTCCAATATCCTCCCATCAACCTAGAGGCCTTAATTTGATCATAAATCCATCCTAAAGAGCCCTTTTGATCAACACAAAAGCAAACACCCGAAGAAGTGGTAATAATTTCACCACCCTCTTTCAAGTTCTTTTCTTCTTGAATTTCCAATTTATTTGTTGTTTCCATAATAAAATAATAAATAATTTAAATTCTATATACTATGTTGTTATTATAAAAATGGTACAACTATATTCATTATTATATCCATCCTATAATTTCAAAGTCACCATACGTGCGTACGTACAGCTTACCATCTCCACGTCGTGGTGTAGTTTGTTATTCAAACACTTTATTATTTGGATGGGTATAATAATGAATATAACTGAGGTAAATAATAAAGATAAAATGTTAATTATTATTTTTATATGATATAACATCCAATTACACATGATTTCACCATCAATATAATGATATTGTCCATCGTGCGTACGTACGGATTTCCGTCTCCACGACGCGATTAGATTCATTCCCACATTCGCCATTCAATGATGATTATAAAAATATATATTATTAATAAGTACGTAATATATGAAATAATAATTCTACTATAGATATACATTTATGTATGTACTTACATATATCTTATTCACTTACTTCAGATCAATACGATATGAAAACAGAAACAACGTTTTTGTGTACGTACGGCCTACCGTCTCCATAAATGGTGCCTTACATTTCATATATCTATCTATTATAAATATTTATATTCAAAATATATATGATATATATATAAAGGTTTATATTCGGGAATTACTTAAATTGTGATCTAAATTATTAGATAAAGAATAACAATTTAAAACACGTATGTTAAAGAATGTGATTATTACCTGAAATGCTAATTTAATGTGAAAATAACTATTAAATAGGTAGTATAAATTCATCAATGAATAATGTATGATATAATAAATATGAATATGGTTCTGGTATAATTTAATCACATACTATAGTCATTATACCAGAGGTTAATCATACCCACGACCAAAGGAAAGTGCACGGTAAGGGTTAATTTCACAATTTCTTTATTATCCGAGGTTGTTTCTACGTGAATATATATTGGGACCTCTTTATCATCCACATATGTGTTTCATAAAATTATTTTCAAAAGGAATATTTTATTGTTTTAAGGAAGGAATTATTTAACTAGATCATCATTTTAAATGTTTTAAATATTTATTCATCTAAATCATTCTCATTAATGTCCTTGTCTTCAAAATGGTTTTTAGGTATTTATTTATATGAACATGAATGTTTTTAAAATGTTTAATCCTTTCTAAAGTTTCAATGTGGTATGGGAAAATTTTATTCAAAAATTTATTTAAATGTCTTCCTTTCTAAATTGTGTGACTCTTAAATGTTTTCAAAAAAAATGGATATTTCTCTCAAAGAGTTTTACAAATCATTTTCATCTATTTCAACATCCTTTGATGGATTTTAAACTTGTTTGAAGTTGATTTATTATGATACAAATATTGTAGAGACCCGAAGCTTATCGTACATGGACATTACATTACTTTTGCGGAATACTTAGTACATAGCAAAAACACACACACAAGGACCGTAATAGTTTAGTGTCTTTGGAAACTCGGAACGAAATTTTCTAATAGTGGTGAAAGATCCTCAATATCTCCCATAAAGATCTTCCCTTTTTTTTACCTAAAAGCATTCTTTATATCCTGGGGAAAAGAAAACATAAAAGGGTGAGCTCAAATGATCAGTAAGGGTAAACAAAAGAAAATCAATCACATCATATTCATAAGAACATATCTTTTGGAAATCTTAACCTGCAAAAGAGATAATAATTTCATAACATGGGGTAAATCATGGCAGTGAAATGTAATCACAATAATCATAACCTAAAACATGAAACTTTGTGGCATTCACACATAATCATAGAGAATCATTTCTTGTTAGTCAAGACTCATTGCCAAGAATATCTTAGTGGACAAAGTCCCTTTTTGAATCGAGTAACCCTCGTTTCAGTCCTGTTTCACTGAACCAGTATAACCTACCGTTCCAACCCTGTCTATCTCATGAGATATAAAATCTTTACCCAATGAATTGGAGGGAGATATAGGTCCCACCCATCTTATAATGAATCCTTTCTTATGTGTGCCACATAATCATAAATCATACATCATCGCATAACACATGTAACAAAAATGGGATTCTTGAAACATCATGACATCATAAAACAAATCATATAAGGTAAATGACGTCATAAAAATAATTTCCTCAAAACATAATCAAATCAATGTAATAATAGGGATAAAAACAGAACCCTATATTATCTTAGATGGAAAATAATTTTGATAAAACATTTGAACTCCATTCTTGAGGAAAATATCCTTTCTACTTCAAAAACACTTTTCTTTTCTTAACATGTCATAAACTAAAATAAGTTGATTAAAAATAAACTTGAAAACATGTAAAGGAAGATTCTTGGAAATAATGTTTTAAAAATCCATTCATGCCGTATAAGTTAAAAAAACATTCTTCATACTTTTGTCGGAAAAGTCATAAAGTACCTCGTACGAAAAACGACAAAAGATTCCATTCATACATATTAGTAAAAACTCACCGAAAGGTAAAAATGGATTTAAAAAATTTTAGGTGGATGGAAATAATATTACATATTGATGAAACCTGGATGTGGATGATAAAATACACCCCAGTAAATACTTACGAATAAACAATCTCGGATAAAAATGAGATTGTGATATTTCCCTTACCTTAGGTCCGATTTGCTTCGTATGTGTCCGAACATCCTGTATAATGATTTAAATAATGTCATTGACTTATTACAGAATCATATTCATTGTTATGATATCATATATGGTTCACTTATGACATTATATTACCCGTTCTTTTGTAAATTCCATGTTAAAGAAGCGTTTTGGGTAAAATCGTTTCATTTATCGTAGGTGTTTTGACTTGTTGTTCTTGACCTTATTATTACTTATATCATGATTTACTTACTTACAGAATATAAAATATGATTTATATATCATATATATTCAGTATATATATATATATAATAGATAGATAAATGAAATTAAAAACACCGTTCATGGAGACGGTAGTCCGTACGTACGCATGAACGCTGTTTTCCTTTCATTATTGTCTTGAATGGAAGTAAGTAGATGACATACATATATATATATATACATAAATCCAGTAGCTTTATAATGTCATATATTTTATTATTATTTCTTATATATACTTTATAATCATTCTTAAATGGTTAACATGGAGAATGAATCTCATCGCGTCGTGGAGACGGTAGTCCGTACGTACGCACGAGCGATGATATCATTTCCATAAATATTGAATTGAATTGGAGTGGATTATACAAGATATCAGAATCAATATTATGTTTTAATAACTATGTATAGTTATTCTTTACACCATTATACCCATCCATGTAAGGTGGTGGCGGAAAATAGATTACAGCACGACGTGGAGACGGTATTCCGTACGTACGCACGCGTGGTGATTTCTTTTTCCGTAGGATGGATAGATGGTGAAATAGGGTTGTTTCATACTTATAATAACATATCATTATATGAGTGATACTGATGTTATTACTTCATAATGAAACAACCTAAGAAGAATAAGTGGAAGAAGAAATAAAGATGAAAGAATTGGTAACGGTAATTACCTCTTCTTTGAAGCGCCTCTTTGAGACCTCCTCTTAGGGCACTAAAATTGGTCTTTGAGGAATACCAGAACCTCTAGGATGTTTCTAGGGAAGTTTAGAAGATATTTTGGCAGGGTTTGGCCGAGCTTGAGTGCTCAAATTGGTGTGAGGAGGAGGGGGAGGAGGTGTCCTTTTATAAGGGAGGAGAGGGGCACCTTAGGAATACCTCAAAATATTATTTTATAATAATGTAAAAATCGGTTTATAATGGTTCCAAAGGGTCGTATTTCAAAGCTAAAGTGTGTATGGGTCGAAATCCTATCATCCAATAGGATTTAGACAAGTTTAGGGTATTATTTTAACCTTATCAATTAGATTTAACTCTAAGTTAAATAATTTAACTTTTACCGTGTCTTTTTGTTTTCTTTCACTATATGGTTAATACACTTACTATAACATGCCAAAAGAACCCCAAATTGTATATTATTAACACATATATCCTTATATAAGTCATTTGGCCGAACCGTAGATTTTTAGGAATAAAATAACAATTAATAATATAATATTTGATTTAAAAACTATTTTGTGTCAATTTTGACACTATTTGATATATGATTTTTGTGAAAGTCATAACAGAATTATATGTTCGAAAACCGTTGATTAAATCAATAATAATATATCATAGTAACCTATAAAATTAGTGTAATTCATAAAAAGTCTCAAATTACATTTATTTTTGTGTTTATAACATCAATTATGTCAATATTTCATAGATAAGATAATTACTGCATCATCTTTGTGTCATAAATAAATTAACTTATTTGATGTCTAAAAATTACAAATAAAATACCATTCAGTAGGGAATCTTTTTATCTTTCTAATTAATATTTACAATCTAATTTATCGCATGTAAAACCCTATATAAAAAATGTTTTAGTAAATAAACTTTGATTTTAACTCTTTTAACTCTTCTTTGAATTAAATAATAATAAATGTCCTAATCTAATCCAAGTGGGCCTAAATGATAATAATTTACACTTAAGGTTGATTTTGGTTTATATACACTTGTACAATAGAATTAGCACATGTGTTAGGGTAATATTAATATCATTCTTATCCTTAATTACCCTATTTACTTTTAACCGTGGTAAATAAAAGTAAAAATTTACTATTCACCAAAAATTATTTTCATCTCATTGAACGACATTTTACTTACTGACATCAACCGTGTCTCTCGGATTTTTGAAATTCCATTCACAGAAGCGGTAAAATTAAGTTTTATGAAAAATTTAGTTTTTTAACTACCACTTAGTAGTTTCACTATTCATCAAAAATTGATGATTTTTAGAACAATGCCAAAATTTAAACCTAAGCTATATTTCATATTCCGAATTCAAAAATGAAGTCTATTTTACCAAATTCATAACATAGAAGTTTCATTAATTAATTTTATAATTAAATCCCGCTGTTAAAACAAATAGCGTGTTTTTAAGAAACAATATCTATCAAAAGATTGACACTTGATTATGTCTGGTTTATATGTGAAATTACATTCAATGACCAACATTGTATTAAATTGAAAAAATAGATTCTAAATATACTTTAAAACAACTAAAATTAATAATTTATCACTATTAATTATTTTGATTAAAAAACTTGTTTTTAATTATAATTTAGTAATTTTCACTATTCCTCAGAATATGAAAGTTATCCGAAAAGTACCAAAATTTCACCTTAGGCTAAATTCGATACTCCGAATCCAAAAATGAAGTCCATTTTGAGAGCTAAAATTTCTAAAATTTTAAAAGGTGGTTATTACTATTCATAACGGCTAGTTATAATAATATTTTAATAGCATATCGTTGTTTAGTGAAACTCGGTATTGCGTACTACACACGCTATCGAGGAAGGTCGCGATTGCGTGTAATGAAAGGCAAGTCAAGGATGAGTGTTGTGCAAGCTCCTTTTGGTGTAGCGTACAACACTAGACATTAGTGAAATAAAAAAGAATATTTTTCATAAAATCTCGAGCTGTTACATTCTACCCCCCTTAAAATGAATTTCGCCCTCGAAATTCGTCGGGGTTATAAATGGTTTACTATTCGAAAGTTTCTTTAATAGAAACCCACATCGTAAAAAGGAATACCAAAACTTGGCTTTAAAAACTAAAGTATGAAATGTAACGATTACCCAAATAAACTAATCACTGGGTTTCCACATAGGTGAAAATATGGATATGCAAGAGAAATCTAACCATCATGTTCTGATGGAGAGTGGTAGAGAACATGGCTATGGAAAAGCCAGCAATCACAAAGCCATAAATTTGTGATGATCTAAGGTACCATCTGATTCATCAGATATAAGATCACTAGGACAACATTTTTGGTTTTCAAGATCATTTCCCTAAAGTTAAAGAATTTGAATTAGAATAAATACTTACTTTATTTTGGTACAATCTCACTATTGTTCGTGCCTTTAACAATTTCCACTTCATCTCTTAAATAAATGAAGTTGAATTTGTTATTCGTGAAGTGTTAGCAGATCATGTGATAGAATGACAGGTCATTCCATCTGTCTCAAACAAAAGGTTAGAAAAATTATATACATAAGTTGATCTATAGTGAGATTAATCATATATGGTTCCTAAAATGGACTTTATACTTCACATATCATACTGATTAATATAATAAAACTAGTTTCTACTAAACAGGGACTTCCTGTAGGTCAGTGGTAGGCGATAAAGGCCAGTCGCACTTCGGTTGTGGGTTCGATTCCCACAGCCTTGTCCGAAGCGATGGGCTGTCGCCCGTCCTGCAGGTTGTCCTTTTTCTAAAACTACATTACTATAACATCCCATCAATAATATCGAAAAAAAATTCTATCCTTAAACAATACTCACTTATGTCCAACATAATCCATTTCAATCTTTAGGCTTATCCATAATACTGCAGTCCACTCTCATAACATAGTGAAAACTATTACCAGAGATTTAATACCATCATTGATCCCCATATATCATAAGATATGTTTTGTTGGTCACACTCCAAACATTCAAAGTCCTTAATCATGTATTCTCTTGAATACCTTAGTGAAAACATGAATGCAGTTTAAAGTTAACACTTTCCACATACCAAAATCCTCAAAATTATATATACTCATACCATGATATCACTTAGTCCTTATATCAATCATGAGCTCATGAATACTATTAAACATTTCATTTTCTCGTTTTCCCTTCATTATGCGCATATCATCTTATTTCCAAAAAATATCTCAATCACTTTGAATACCACATCAATAAATATTTCAATACTCAATGATACAACATTATTTTGGAATCCCATTACATAAACACTTAATCATTCCACCACATCGTTGTTATATTCAACATTGCCAATAGTGATCGCATGTGACTTCCCTTTGTCCTTTGCCTTCAGTGGTTGCTCATGTTGACCATCACTAACCCTTGGATTAGGGCATTTATTAGCATAATGCCCCATTTCCTTGCACTTGAAGCATTGAAGTGTTGGTGGTGCGTTCTATACAGTGTTTTCTTTGTTCGCATCATTAGAAAACCTTTTTCCATTACTTCGACACTCAGCTGCTCGATGACCTTCTTTTCTACACTTAAAACATTTTCTAGTCCCTTTAAGACAATCTCCACCATGCTTCTTTCCACACTTTGTGCATAAGGAAACATTCATCTTCTTTTCACCATTATTCTGAGATTTCTCCTTGAACTCCATCTTTCGTTTCTTGTCAAAACCATGAGATGGATATGTAACACCAACTTCCATTTCTAACTTGATAGCACAACGCACAATTTCTTCATAGCTGCTGAAGTCTCTTGTAGCTAATGCCCTTCGAAGACTTGGTTTTAAGCCACTGAAAAATCGATCAACTTTACTTTCAGGTTGGATGATAATACCAGAAGCGTACCTTTCAAGTCTTGTAAAATTTGCTTCATAAGTACCAACAGATTCATCATCCCATTGCTTCAGTTCAAGAAACTCTTTTTCCATCTTTGTTCGAAGAATAAGAGGAAAGTACTTACTGAAAAACAAGTTCTTGAACTCGTCCCATTCCATGGACTCAATTTCATCTCTTTGCCTCGTATTCTTGATAAGATTCCACCATTGATCAGCTTCACCTTCCAAACGATATACTGCTAAAATGACTTTATCATGCTCAGAACATTGAAGATCTGAAAATATCTTTTCAGTGGTACTGATCCATTGTTCAGCAACAAGTGGATCAGAAGACCCACTGAAAGAAGGTGGACGTTGCCTCATGAAGGACTCAATAGAATATTGTTCCCTTCTCTGCTCATTTGGAAGTCCAGAATGATTCATAGCTTGTGTATGTATAGAAATAAGATTTTGCACTCCATCTCCCATAACATTTGTTTGTTCAGGAGGACAATCATTGCATTGTCCATTGCATTGATCAACACGGTTCCTTCGGGTTCCAGCCATTGTCTAAAACCCAAAAAGAATAGTGTGAGAGGCAAAAATCATGCTAGGGAAAACAACATTATAAAGGGGGAGTACCTTCAATATCTAACCACTTAGGTTAAATTCTAAGATCGTTAGGGCAATTCTAGGACTATAACCTATATGTATACTTAACCTTAGAGACATCCCTAGACATACCTTAGAAATATCTCTAGGGACCTCACTAAAGATCTTGCATCCTAGTTTCCAAAGGTTGACTAAACCTTTCCTCTGATACCAACTGTAGAGACCCGAAGCTTATCGTACATGGAAATTACATTACTTTTGCGGAATACTTAGTACATAGCAAAAACACACACACAAGGACCGTAATAGTTTAGTGTCTTTGGAAACTCAGAACGAAATTTTCTAATCGTGGTGAAGGATCCTCAATATCTCCCATAAAGATCTTCCCTTTTTCTCACCTAAAACCATTCTTTATATCCTGGGGAAAAGAAATCATAAAAGGGTGAGCTCAAATGCTCAGTAAGGGTAAACAAAAGAAAATCAATCACATCATATTCATAAGAACATAACTTTTGGAAATCTTAACCTGCAAAAGAGATCATAATTTCATAACATGGGGTAAATCATGGCAGTGAAATGTAATCACAGTAATCATAACTTAAAACATGAAACTTTGTGGCATTCACACATAATCATAGAGAATCATTTCTTGTTAGTCAAGACTCATTTCCAAGACTATCTTAGTGGACAATGTCCCTTTCTGAATCGAGTAACCCTCGTTTCAGTCCTGTTTCACTGAACCGGTATTACCTACCGTTCCAGCCCTGTCTATCTCATGAGATATAAAATCTTTACCCAATGAATTGGAGGGAGATATAGGTCCAACCCATCTTATAATGAATCTTTTCTTATGTGTGCCACATAATCATAAATCATACATCATCGCATAACACATGTAACAAAACTGGGATTCTTGAAACATCATGACATCATAAAACAAATCATATAAGGTAAATGACTTCATAAAAATAATTTCCTCAAAACATAATCAAATCAATGTAATAATAGGGATAAAAACAGAACCCTATATTATCTTAGATGGAAAAAAATTTTGATAAAACATTTGAACTCCATTCTTGAGGAAAATATCCTTTCTACTTCAAAAACACTTTTCTTTTCTTAACATGTCATAAACTAAAAGAAGTTGATTAAAAATAAACTTGAAAACATGTAAAGGAAGATTCTTGGAAATAATTTTTTAAAAATCCATTCATGCCGTATAAGTTAAAAAAACATTCTTCGTACTTTTGTTGGAAATGTCAAAAAGTACCTCGTACGAAAAACGAAAAAAGATTCTTTTCATATATATTACTAAAAACACACCGAAAGGTAAAAATGGATTTAAACTATTGTAGGTGGATGGAAATAATATTACATATTGATGAAACATGGATGTGGATGATAAAATACACCCCAGTAAATACTTACGAATAAACAATCTCAGATTAAAATGAGATTGTGATATTTCCCTTACCTTAGGTCCGATTTGCCTCGTATGTGTCCGAACCTCCTGTATAATGATTTAAATAATGTCATTGACTTATTACAGAATCATATTCATTGTTATGATATCATATATTGTTCACTTATGACATTATATTACCCGTTCTTTTGTAAATTCCATGTTAAAGAAGCGTTTTGGGTAAAATCGTTTCATTTATCGTAGGTGTTTTGACTTGTTGTTCTTGACATTATTATTACTTATATCATGATTTACTTACTTCCAGAATATAAAATATGATTTATATATCATATATATTCAGTATATATATATATATAATTGATAGATAAATGAAATGAAAAACACCGTTCATGGAGACGGTAGTCCGTACGTACGCATGAACGTTGTTTTCCTTTCATTATTGTCTTGAATGGAAGTAAGTAGATGTCATACATATATATATATATATACATAAATCCAGTAGCTTTATAATGTCATATATTTCATTATTATTTCTTATATATACATTATAATCATTCTTAAATGGTTAACATGGAGAATGAATCTCATCGCGTCGTGGAGACGGTAGTCCGTATGTACGCACGAGCGATGATATCATTTCCATAAATATTGAATTGAATTGGAGTGGATTATACAAGATATCAGAATAAATATGATGTTTTAATAACTATGTATAGTTATTCTTTACACCATTATACCCATCCATGTAAGGTGGTGGCGGAAAATAGATTACAGCACGGCGTGGAGACGGTATTCCGTACGTACGCACGGGCGGTGATTTCTTTTTCCGTAGGATGGATAGATTGTGAAATAGGGTTGTTTCATACTTATAATAACATATCAGTATATGAGTGATACTGATTTTATTACTTCATAATGAAACAACCTAAGAAGAAGAAGTGGAAGAAGAAATAAAGATGAAAGAATTGGTAACAGTAATTACCTCTTCTTTGAAGCGCCTCTTTGAGACCTCCTCTTAGGGAACTAAAATTGGTCTTTGAGGAAACCCAGAACCTCTAGAATGTTTCTAGGGAAGTGGAGAAGAGATTTTGGAAGGGTTTGGCCGATCTTGAGTGCTCAAATTGGTGTGAGGAGGAGGGGGAGGAGGTGTCCTTTTATAAGGGAGGAGAGGGGCACCTTAGGAATACCTCAAAATATTATTTTATATTAATGTCAAAATCGGTTTATAATGGTTCCAAAGGGTCTTATTTTGAAGCTAAAGTGGGGATGGGTCGAAATCCTATCATCCAATAGGATTTAGACAAGTTTAGGGTATTATTTTAACCTTATAAATTAGATTTAACTCTAAGTTAAATAATTTAACTTTTACCGTGTCTTTTTGTTTTTTTTCACTATATGGTTAATACACTTACTATAACATGCCAAAAGAACCCCAAATTGTATATTATTAACACATATATCCTTATCTAAGTCTTTTGTCCGAACCTTAGATTTTTAGGAATCAAATAACAATTAATAATATAATATTTGATTTGAAAACTATTTTGTGTCAATTTTGACACTATTTGATATATGATTTTTGTGAAAGTCATAACAGAATTATATGTTCGAAAAAAGATGATTAAATCAATAGTAATATATAATAGTAACCTAGAAAATTAGTGGAATTCATAAAAAGTCTCAAATTACATTTATTTTTGTGTTTATAACATCAATTATGTCAATATTTCATAGATAAGATAATTACTGCATCATCTTTGTGTCATAAATACATTAACTTATTTGATGTCTAAAAATTAAAAATAAAATACCATTCAGTAGGTAATCTTTTTATCTTTCTAAAGAATATTTATAATCGAATTTATCTCATGTACAACCCTATATAAAAAATGTTTTAGTAAATAAACTTTGATTTTAACTCTTTTAACTCTTCTTTGAATTAAATAATAATAAATGTCCTAATCTAATCCAAGTGGGCCTAAATGATAATAATTTACACTGAAGGTTGTTTTTGGTCGAGATACACTTGTCCAATAGAATTAGGACATGTGTTAGGGTAATATTAATATCATTCTTACCCTTAATTACCCTATTTACTTTTAACCGTGGTAAATAAAAGTAAAAAGTTACTATTCACCAAAAATTATTTTCATCTCATTGAACCACATTTTACTTACTGACATCAACCGTGTCTCTCGGATTTTTGAAATTCCATTCACAGAAGCGGTAAAATTAAGTTTTATGAAAAATTCAGTTTTTTAACTACCACTTAGTAGTTTCACTATTCATCAAAAATTGATGTTTTTTAGAACAATGCCAAAATTTCATCCTAAGCTATATTTCATATTCCGAATTCAAAAATGAAGTCTATTTTACCAAATTCATAACATAGAAGTTTCATTAATTAATTTTATAATTAAATCCCGCTGTTAAAACAAATAGCGTGTTTTTAAGAAACAATATCTATCAAAAGATTGACACTTGATTATGTCTGGTTTAAATGTGAAATTATATTCAATGACCAACATTGTATTAAATTGTAAAAATATATTCTAAATATACTTTAAAACAACTCAAATTAATAATTTATCACTATTAATTATTTTGATTAAAAAAGTTGTTTTTAATTATAATTTTGTAATTTTCACTATTCATCAGAATATGAAAGTTATCCGAAAAGTACCAAAATTTCACCTTAGGCAAAATTCGATACTCCGAATCCAAAAATGAAGTCCATTTTGAGAGCTAAAATTTCTAAAATTTTAAAAGGTGGTTATTACTATTCATAACGGCTAGTTATAATAATATTTTAATAGCATATCGTTGTTTAGTGAAACTCGGTATTGCGTACTACACACGCTATCGAGGAAGGTCGCGATTGCGTGTAATGCAAGGCAAGTCAAGGATGCGTGTTGTGCAAGCTCCTTTTGGTGTAGCGTACAACACAAGACATTAGTGAAATAAAAGAGAATATTTTTCATAAAATCTCGGGCTGTTACAAATATTCCATATTGTATTGAAGGTTTTGTGATATGTTTAAATGTTGATGTGTTATTTTTATACCATTCATGGTTTATGGATAAAGTATTGACATTTCTTATGCTAGTTTTAATACGAATGTTTATGTTATGTTTAAATCTTTTCATATGAGGAATTCATTGGACATATTATGAAATGGGTGGAGCCCACTACAGATCATAGATGCATCAGTAGGTCTCATGAGACAAACTAGTGTCTTTGAACAAGTCTTTGACAAAATATTACTTGTAGTCTTGGCCTAAGGCCTTGACTATGTTGTTATGAAGTCTGGGATTATGCATTCCATCATTATGAAATTGGTTATTGATATTGCATGTGATTATTGGACTAGTTGAATATCCATGTGAATAAGTAAATGGAATTATTTTTTTTATATTGGCTATATTATATAGATGTTTATGTTTAAAAGGCTTATGTTTCTGTCTTATACATTGACTTAAAATTTTATGCTTATTTACGAAAGTTTATGCTATATTGTTATCCATAATGATGATCTGAGCTCACCCCTTTCTATGTTTTATTTTTCCCAGGATGTGAAGAAGTATATTATGACTGACTTGTAGGGATAGTCTATGGGTTATGAATGTAGTAAATCGTGACAATGTTGTTATTTTTTTTCATTTTACAATCTAGTGTAACATTCATGTATATAATCTGTTTTCCAAAACTACTAAACTAATCGATCCTTTGGGAATTGTTTCCTTGTATCATGATAATGTATTAAAATAATGCACCAACTTTAGGTTACTGGGTTTGGTGCATTACAGTTGGTATCAGCAAATGTTTTTCAACAACAATGGAAATATATTAAGATAAAATCTAATTAGATAACATTACCCTATGATATACTTTTAGTATTATTATACAAGAACTTCTTAGAATTTTGGTCATGTAGAGATTTTGTTTATTTTCCCAGCAATATGTCCATGTTTGGATATGGGCAGGTAGAGGTGGCTCTTGCACAGATGTACCTAGGAGTGAAAAATCTAAAGAAGAGTTTATGTCTTGACCCGAGGTATCGTGGTATACGACAGGGGTACTTGATGCACTCTTGGTTATGACACTCCCAGGTGATATTATTAGGCTAATTAACATTTTCATTACACACCATTATGAAGGATTTAGGAGTAAATTCTTCCTCAAAGAAAACATTTTATGATTATAGATTATATACATTATCTTTTTAATTTACATTAGGACTTTTTTAAAGTTTGTAAATATGTATTGCGATTCATAAACTAACCTAGTGTATTCTATTGCATAGAAATGGTGCCTAGTTGAAGGAATAAGAATTCCAGAAATATGCAAGATCAAGTGATTAAGAAGGATCATATCATTCATGGAATTAATCCAACATTTAAAATGGAAATAGTCTCCCACGTATTCTAATCATATGAAGAAATAGTATCATGTGTTAATAAAATAATTAAATAATTTTAGGATTCCTATTATTTTGAAGGGAAGCAAGAGAAGAAAAGGATGGACGAGAGAAAGAGGGATAATGGGAAGATAGGAAATAAAGATTTTCCCATATGTGATAATTGTGAAAAGAATCACCTTGGTAAATGTTTGAAAGGAATGGAAGTTACTTATAAGTTTGGAGAAAAAGGACACCCAGTACGTGATTACAAGGGTTAAAAAATGTTTCAAACCTACAATGCTTCATCTACAAGGATTTGAGACACAACTCGAAGCTATGTCCAAATCATCAGAGTATAGCCCAAATGATAATACTGGATAATAATCAAGTTATGATACTACTGAAAATGAAGAGGAATGATTAGATTTCTTATGTGGTTATTAATGTATTATGTCATTTCAGTATTGTATTAATAATGTAAATGTTATAATAATTATAGAGTATAAAAGGATTATACTGTAGTAATATTTCATTAAGGACATGAGATTGTGTGGAACCAAGGAAAGTAACTCAATAACAGGTTAATTTTTTTAAAAAAATATATGGTTGAAAGAATGATTAATCGTAATATAGTACTGATATTGAGTTAGTGATTTTGGAATAATATATGATTTATTTGGATAAATTATATTGGATATTCTTTTCAACCTTGAAACTGATTAATGATTTGTATATTCCATCATTATTGGAGTTTACAAAACTTTTGGATAGAAGGAGTATATCTTGTATTATATAAGGAATAAGGGACACTGAATGTAATCAATAATGCTTTATGGTAATTCAGGGTGTTTATGTTTTTTAAAAGAATACATGATGTATGTATTCACATGTTATTACATTTCAAAAAGGATATTCATTGTGATTACCTTCCTTATAAATTTTGGACTCTAAGTTTGGACAAAAGTATTTAGGATAAGTCTAATGGTTGGAATTGATTATGTTTTTTATGGTTAAATAATTTCTTTAGATTATTTTTGTATTGTCATAAAAAGTAGAACCCGGAGGTCAGGCGACAACCAGTTTCATCTTGCAAGTCTGTGAGACTAGAACCTGCAACCGAAGGGCGAAAAGGGTGGATCACCTACCACTGGAATACGTGATGTCCTGGTTTTTATGATGTTGTTTTTTAAATATTCTAACAAATGAATTATAAATTCATTATTTTTGGAACACTACACGATTAGGATAAATAGAGTATTTTTTAATTCAATTATCTTTTGGAGTGAAATATTAGTTTGTGGTTGGAATTAGTTGAAGGATGAAACTTTACTGGTCAGGTATATTTTTTCTTCTTATTTGATTAGTAAATCCATTCTTAAACTTTTGGGAAAGGATCCTAAAACCCAAAATTTTTTATCCTAAAACCTTATGTTTTGTTGAACCTATAATATTTTAAGTCATCATAGATTGATGGCTTTGAGGACCTCAATTTTACACTTCTTTGTGATTGATGACCTCAATCACTCCCTGTAAATATTTATGTTTTCCCTCCAATTATGTGTCTCTAATTTTAACCAAATTTCTCTTAATCAAGATCATAATTTGGTGGTAAATGTTTCATTTACATTTCACTCTTATTAAGACTAAATTTTATTAACCCAATTTCTGATGTGGGTTTTCCACAAAGGTATTTTTCTATATTAACCTTTTATTTTCAAAAAACAATTTCAAATTGTGAGGACACAATTTATTGAAGTAGCGGAGAATGTAACACCCCATGATTTTATTGTATCTTATCTCTTCAAATTATTTCAATAACTTGTGCTACACACAACACCGAGTTCGAGCGCACCACAACTTACCAAACTAGCCATTCAAATAACAGTTATGAATAGTATTAACTACATTTTAAATCTTATATACTCTATATAATTTTAACATCCATATTATGTGTTTCTTAGAATTAATATAAGAAAAAATTCAATTTTTCAGATAAAATAAGTATTTTTCAAAAAATGAAACATTACTGCCTTTTAATGGAGAACCCTTTTTTAAAAAATATTTGACACTTTTATATATTAAATTTAATGAATTTAAATTCCTCTTTATATGTGGGGCATAATAATTTACTTTGGATTAATTTTTTTTCCTTTTTGGATTACTTTAATATTTTGACAAATAGTGAAAAATACTATGATTTAATTGAAAAAACATTCTTAATCGAAATAATTTATAGTGTTAAATTACAAATTTGAAACGTTTTGAAGTATAATTAGATTTTATTTTCATAATTCAATACAATTTAGGTCATTATAAGTAACTTCACATTTAAATTTAACATAAACACATGTTAATCTCTTGATTGTTTTTACTTTCTAAAAACCCTCTTTTTTGGTTTGGACAACGAGAATTAATTTAAAATTAATAAATGAAACTTTTATGTTTTTAATTTGGTAAAATAGACTTTATTTTTTAATTTCGAATATCCAAAATAAATTTGGGGGAATTTTTGGAATCTTTCTGAAAACTTTCAATTTTTATATAAATAGTGAAAAACACCCCGTTATTATTTAAAACAAAATTTTAATTTAAATAATTATTTATTTTATTTAAATTCATCTTATGTAAAAGTAGATATATAATACCTATATATGTTCAATTTAATTCATCTAAGTCATTTTATAATAAAATTAGATGTGTTAAATTTTATTGAACTTTTTAACGTCTTTGACCCACGTCCTGGAGCATTTGAAAATTTGCATAAAAGTTAATTTTAACACTTCTGTGAGTTGAATTTAAAAAATATGAGATACATGGTTAATATCTGTATGTAAACTATTGTTGAATAAGATGAAAACAATTTTTTTGTGAATAATAACATTTGACTTTTATTTACCACGGTTAAAAGTAAATAGGGTAATTAAGGGTAAAAATGATATCATAATAACCCTAACACATGTCCTAATTCTATTTTATATGTATAATTAGACCAAAAAAACCTTAGGAATAAAATATTATCCTCTTTGGTCCACTTGGTATAGATTAGTACATTTATTATTATTTTATTTAAAGAAGAGTTAAAAAAGTTGAATTCAATGTTTTATAACAAATCCATTTTTAATATAGTGTTACAAATGATATAAAATATAATATAAATATTCATTAGAAATATAAAAAGATTTTATACATAACTTTATTTTATTTAAAAATTTTAGACAATAAATATTTTAATTTATTTATGACACAATGATGATGCAGTAACTACCATATTAATGAAATATTAAAATAATGGATATTATAAATATCCAAATAAATTTAAATTGAGACTTTTTAAGAATGGAACTATTTTTATAGGTTAATATGAAATTTTAGGGTTGGGTAAATATATTTTATTCAAAGTGATAAGGTTTTTATGACTTTCAAAAAAATAAAATACAAAATAGTGTCAAAATTGACATAATTGAGTTTTTAAAACAAATACTATACTTTTAATTGATATAATATTTATAAAAATATAAGGTTCGGACAAAGGACATAGATAATATTATATATATTAATAATGAAAAACATGGCGTTTTCTTGTCTTGGTATTGTAAATTTATTAACAATATAACATTAAAATACAAAGAGATATGGTAAATGTCAAACTATTTAACTAAGAGATAAATCTAAATTATAAGGTTATTATGATGATATAAACCTTTTTAAAACCTATTGGTTGAGAGTTTTTTGACCCATACACACCGTAGCCTCTAAATAAATCATTTTGGAGCAATTAGAAACCGAAAATGATTTTTTTATAAAATAATATTTCAATCTTTTCCTAAGGTGTCCATCACCTCGCTTATAAAAGGACACTTCCCCTTATCTTAATTTCACACATCCAAAGACATTTGGCTCGAACAACCCCTACACAAATACCTTCTAAACTCTCCTCCCTTCAACTTAGAGGCCTTACATTGATCTCAAATCCAACCTATGGGGCCCTTTTGATCAACAAAAATGGAAACACCCGAAGAAGAGGTAATAATTTCACCAACCTCTTTCATGTTATTTTGTTCTTCCATTTCCTCTTTATTTGTTGTTTCCATACTAAAATAATAACTCCAGTACCTTATATATATTGTGTTTTTATTATAAGTATGATACAACCATATCTGTTATTCAATCTATCCTATTGTGGAAAAGTCACCATACGTGCGTACGTACGGCTTACCGTCTCCACGTTGTGGTATAGTTTGTTATTTAAACACTTTATTATTTGGATGGGTATAATAATGAGTATAAATGATTTAAATAATACATATAACATGTTAATGAATCTATATATATGATATAACATTCATTTATATATTATCTCACTGTTAATATAATGATATTGTCATTCGTGCGTACGAACGGATTACCGTCTCCATGACGCGATGAGATTTATTCCCACATTCACCATTCAACGATGACTATTAAAATATATATGTAATATATGACATAATAATTCTACTGGATATATATATATATATATATGTACTTATATATATCTTATTCACTTCTGTTCAACACAATATGAAAATGGAACCAACATTTATTCGTACGTATGGCCTACCGTATCCATAAATGGTGTCGTCCATTTCATATATCTATCTATTATAAATATTTATATTCTAAATATATATTATAAAAAATCAAGGTTTATATTCTGTATGTATTTAAATATTGATCTTAATGATACCGTCAATAATAACAAGTTAAAACACGTACAATATTGAAAGTGATTATTAATAGAAATGTTAATTTAACATGGAAATCATTATTAAATGGGTTATAAAAAGACATAAATGAATAATGTATGATATAATAAATATGAATATGGTTATGGTAAAATTTAATAACATACTATGGTCATTATACAGGAGGTTAAATGAACCCTTGACCAAAGGAATGTGCATGGTAAGGGTTAATTTCACAATCTCTTTATTATTCGAGGTTGATTTTACATGAGTATCTCCTGGGACCTCTTTATAATCCTCATTCATGTTTCATAAAAAAATTATCAAATGGAATATTTTAAGGTTTTATGGAAGTGAATATTTGACTAGATCATCATTTTAAATGTTTTAAATATTTATTCTTCTGAATCATTCACATTAATGTCCATGTTATCAAAATGGTTTTAAATATTTATTTATATGGAAATTAATGTTTTTAAAAGGTAATTTCCTTTCAAAAGATTCAAAGTGGAATGGGATACATTGATTAAAAAATGTATTTAAATGTCTTTCTTTCTAAATTGTGTGACTTTTAAATGTTTCCAAGAAAAAATGTTATTTCTCTCCAAGAGTTTTATGAATCATTTCCTTCTATGTAAACATCCTTTGATGGATTTTAAACTTGTTTGATGTAGATTTATTATGATACAAATCTTACATATTATATTGAAGGTTTTTTGATATTTTATATTGTGGATGTGTTATATTTATACCATTCATGGTTTCTGGATAAAGTATTGACATTTCGTATGCTAGTTTTAATATGAATGTTTAGGTTATGTTTAAACCTTTTCAAATAAGGAATGCCTTGGACTTAGAAAGTGATGGGTGGAGCCCGCTATAGCTTCTAGATGCATCAGCAGGTCTCATGAGGCAATCTAGTGTCTTATCAAAAGGCCTTGACCAAATCTTATTTGTATTCTTGGTACAAAAATTTGACTATGTGGTTATGATGTCTGGAATTATGCATTCCATAATTATGAAATTGGTTATTGATATTGTATGTGATTATTAGACTAGTAGAATATCCATGTGAATAAGTAAATGGAATTATTTGATTTATATTGGGCATATTATGTAGAATATTATGTTTAAAAGTATTATGTTTTAGTTTTATCCATTGACATAAATGTTTATGCATATTTATGAAAGTTTCCTCTATATTGTTATCCATACGGAGCATCTGAGCTCACCCCTTTATATGTTTTATTTTTCTCAGGATACCAAAAAGTCTATTTTGACTGACCTGAAGGGATATTCTAAGGGATATGAATGTGGTCAATGGACACAATGTTGTTGTTGATTTTAATTTTACAATGTAATGTAATGTTCATGTATTTAATCTATTTTCCAGGAATGCTAAACTAATTGGTCCTTTGGGACTTTATTCCTTGTATAATGCCAATTTATTAAAATAATTCACCGACTCTGGGTAACTGTGGTCCGGTCATTACAGATTATAACCATGGAAAGAATATATCATGTTAGAAATATAATAACCATATTAAATAATTAGATGAATTATTTTCTAGAAGTATGTAAGGATATATATATGAATGTAATATGAATATTACATATATGGTATTCAGATATTTGTTCATTGGATATACTTATAAACAATATATACATTAAAGATTTATAATTTTCAAAGATAGTAAAAAATAAAAAAAATATAATTTACATATAAAAATAATTCCATAAGTAAATAAAAAATAAAAATTAATTAGAAATATTTGGTTATAAAATTTTATATTTTTATTCCTTACATTTTATTATTATTATTATTATTATTAATTTCAATGAATTACTTCATGTGTTTAAAAAACTCAACGAATTATTCTAATACCAATATATTGATAATATTTAAGATTTAATAAATTAAAATTTTTACCTTAAAAGGATGAATCAAATAAAATTTAATGTTTCTATATATGTTGAAATTAATTAAAATCCACTCAATTATTAATTAATATGAAATGAGATTAAGGACATATAATATTTTAAAATACATTTGTTCATGAAAACCAATTTTTTTTATATTTTATATTTTAATTTAAATGTTAAATTTATCATATATATAAATTGAATTTGAATAAATATAGTTTAAATTTTTAATCATCATGTTGAGATTAGGTAAGATGGGTTATCTTATATTTTTAGTAAAAAAAATAATTACACTAGAAAATAATCATGCATGGAAACAATAGGTTAATTAACATGGATAAAATTTTGTAAAATTAACATGATATTTATAAATAATATATTTATATTGATAGGTTTGAGATTAAATAACAAATTTATCACAATATTACCTTACCTAAATGACCTATCTCTAGGGTGATTAGGTCTTTACTCTATACCAACTAGAAGATTACAATGAAATGTAACTCATTTTAACATATTAAAGGAGATCTCAACCACCCCTTAAAAAACACTCATATACATAAGTTAACTCATGAATCCTAAAAATTTGTTACTCTCTTAATGGATTATTATATATTTATTTTAATATGGTCCCCTGAATAATTCCTAAATCATTTATTATAAAGCAGCACATTATGAGAAGGAGTGACTCTGTCTTAGTGTATAACCAATTATTTTATATGTTTTTTTATTATCTTCGCATCTCAAATAATTCTATAATGACCTATATCATAATGAAAACCTGATTACATGAATTATAATAAGGGATTAAATTTATTACATTCCTATGATAACTTAGTTTTAGAGTTTTAGAGAGTTAAAAAATTCATTACATTACACATGGAATACTAACATAGATAGTTTATTTTTTTCAAAAAAAAATTTATTATTAATTGCATAGTCATGTTTCATTAATTAAAACCTTAATTTATTAAATTAAAATTTAAATTATTGAGATGCAGACTTAATTATAGTTACTAATCACCCTTGTTCCCTATGATTTTTTTGAAAACATGGGATGAGTATAAAAATATTAGAATGGAATATAAAAACAAAGGAAAACCATTATTCTTGTGAAAGACTAGAAAACCCATGAAAATGGTTACCTTTTAACCAATTAAAAATTTATTACATAAAAAAATATCCACATCTGAAAATAAAACATTTCTCAAATAATACATTTTAAACTCATTAAAAATCATAATGAAACCATGAAGGCATCACCAGGAACATGAGAACTCATGAAAAAGTTTCTTTGAAAAAAATCCTGCCACCTTTAAAACTTCATGAACTTTACTTTTCTCATGAAATAAAAAGTTCTCTATCAAACCAATATTATGGTTATAACACTTATCTTGGAGAATCACATTCCTAACCCATGTTCCCTCACTTTTATCCTATTCCGGAAAAAATATGGCTTAGTTTATTCCATAGTATTAACCATCATTGTTATATACCTAATTTTCAAATTCTATGACTATTTACTACCCAAATCATTAGAGAGATATATAAATCTCACCCATATTAATGGGTTATCAGGATCACACAACATAACTAATAATAATCATGTACTGTATCATGATTTTTTTGTAATCTTGCAATTTTTAATCATAAAAACCTTGAGAAACTCATTTGAACTCATATGAAACAGAACATTCCATTTTCATAAATTTTTTTTAGAAATTCCTCTTTCTGTAGAAATGTCATTAAATCCTAAAATTACCTAAAAATGGGAAAATGAAAATAATTTTTAAATAAATGAAAATTTTAAGTGTAAAATTTATAACAATGAAAAGAATGAACAACAATAAATTCTTCTAATTATGTATACTTTTAAAAAAATATTTCTATTTAAATTTTTTAAAAAACTAAAAAAATGACACTAGTGGTAAATATTAAATTAATTAATTTTTAAATATTTTTAAATAAACTAAAAATTAGTTAAAAATTATTTGTAACTATATTTTAAGAATAAATAATAACATTTTAGAATCATTTATAATAAAATGAACCTGGAGGAAGAAGATTCAAAAGGAATATTTTAAAATAGGGGTTTAAAAAAATCCCTTAAGTATTTAGTAACTTTTATATAACATGAAAATTGAATGATAGAAAATGAAAAGGATTTTTAATAACCTATAATTTATGTAAGTTATTTTTAATATATATCCATATGGTAGTATAAATACCACATAAAAGAAAACATTTGTTGAAAATGAAGAGATACTCAAAAGAATGAAATTGAGATGATAAATATTTTACCTTGAGCCCAACTTATTTCATATGTAATTTAACTAATATAGAATAAAATAATATTAATTTTCCTCATGATTTATAATTTTATTCATGTTCATTCCATTATCATTATTAATTTTTTTCAATTTATATATATTATTCAATTTATTTTAATTTTTTTCATCAGACACTATGAGGATGTACGGTTCATAATCCCAAAACAACATAGATAGGTTGACCATGATCAAAGGGGAAATTGTTCTATAATTTAAAAATATTAATATTGAAATATTAATATTTTTTATAAATTAACTACAATTTTATAAGTAATTATATGGGGAGAACATGAAAAATGAATCACATTACTTTATGGAGGTGGTAGTCCACACTTAGACACAAGAGACACTATAATTTTCCAAAGGATATAAAGGTATGAGGGTAAGCAGTATATTATAATTAAAAAAACAATTATTTAATTTATATAATTTATATTTATTAAATACATCATACTAACCATCCAAGTGAGGTAGCAATGAATAATAAAACACATCACTTCATAGAGGAGGTAGTCAACACTTATGCATGAGTGATCATTTCCCATCCGATTGAAAAAGAGATGAATAATAGTTTTACCATTAAAAATATTAAATTTATTTATATTTAGTAAAATTAATTTATATAATCAGTATGGTAAAATAATATTTTAAGACTTATAATAATAAATAAACATGAAAACACTAGGTTGAGAGTTACACCTCTTCCTTGAGAAAACACCTTTAGCTCACACCTTATGCCTTATAGGTTGTTCTTTTTGTTTGATGAGAGATTATTGAATATGAGGAGTATTATTTGGAAGATATTTTTATAGATATATTTTTTGATGTAAATGGCTCAGAATGTGTGTGGAATAGAGGAGATAAGATTCCCTTTTAGAATTGTGGAGGGTCACATTCCGGAAAATAAATTAATTGTTAATATATAATATGAATCTAACTCATATAAAAAGGATCCAAAGTCACATATAATAAAATATAGGGAGTATAAGGTCTAAATATAGTCATCAATCCAAATTTATATAGTATTATGTTTCATTTTAAACCTTATTATTTGGTTTAACCCCCTTATTAACCCGGTTTAACCTTATCCATTATAATAGATTTTTAATCATTAAAGGTATTGGAAGTAATTTTAAAAATACCAAGAGGAAAATAAATGGATCATTAATTATATAATTTTATATTTTCCATAATATAGATTTATTATAATATTATTAAGATTTTATAATGATTTAAAAATTATTTTTCAACATTAAATACCATTCGAAGTCATTTTAGAGACTATTCATTTTTTTATTTAAAGTAATTACTATTTTGATAGCCCAGCCCGAGAATACCCAGAGTCGGTTCTGTGAAAAATTATGTGTAAATTTTTAAAAAAACATGCACTGATTTCTCACACATCATGTCCCATACAGAGGATCGATTGAGTTTAGATTCCTGGAAAACAGCTACTTTTGACATGCTTCTTCAGTTGAAAACTATCACCTGAAAACATTATTAAATTAAGGTATGGTGAGCATACGAATTCCAATTAAGGGGTTTTAAAATAACATAATATACCAAATATAACTTTTGAAATCATTAATTAAATCATTCCAAAAACATTTTTCTTAAGAAATGATGTAAAAAATAACATTTTTCTAAGAAATAAAAGTGCACAATTAAAAGCATACTAATAGAATTACAAAGGAAAATGATTCAATTAAAGGCATGCACATTCATAGTAGTAAGTAAAAGGCATTAAAAATAAGTATGACTAATGAATATATAGGTATAAATTCAAAAATTGAGAGAAACACATAATTAGAGTTGCGCATAAAGTTAATAACATAAATTTCATACACTGGTTAGTAAAATCACTAAGTGTAAAACAAACATCATGCCATAAGCATTTACTTATTTTGATACTCAAAAGTATTGGATCTTAACGATGGATATTATACTAGTATAATATTCTCAAGGATAATTAATTATCATAAAAATAATGATGGAATATTTAATATCAGACCCTGTCAAGACCTCATGTCATGACTCTAAAATTGAAATGGCCTCATTCTATGACCTGATTGTCTAGTGAGAACAATTGACTCTTCTAGAGGCTTTCATTAACTGGTACACAACCCGATATACTGAGTCTACACATTCCTCATATTCCATAAAGGGTTGAATATTAAAACGTCCCATACCACAGTGAATATTTAATTTTCTCATTTCGTATTATTCAAGGTGTCTCATACCACTTTGAATAATTTAATTCATAATTCCATACAATATCATAATAGTTATAATTACATTCATTAGAATTTACACATATATAGTGAATCAAACATATATGTATTAATTATAGAACTATCAACTGCATGGCTATCTCATTGACTGGTGGGTATGATAGGAAACTAATGCTCTAAAGGAAATGCTAGTTTTGTTACATGAAACGATAACCCTAAAATTCTAAGACATTATTAATCAATACATATAGAAATTTCAATTAGATTCATAATAAATTAATAGATGAAGTAAATATTTCAGGTGCGGTGTTAGACTGAGGGATGCTCATACATTTATTACTGAAATGCTTTGGTATAACATATCTCAATGGTATACATATTGCTAAAAACAAAAATTATGAGATTCAACCAAAACTAACACCATTAAATATAAAAATAAGTAATTCATACATATGAATATAGAAGTTTCAAAATTCCAAATATTATACCCACATACTCTCCACATTTGCTAAATATATCATAAGTATAATATTTGGAATATCCACAATTTGGGTTTGTGTAAATTATTCATAAAACACGTTGTAAATGAAGAGTTGTGTTTTAATCCAAAACAAAACATATTTCAAAAAAAAATTATTCTTTATTAAAAATCCTTGGGGAAAAAATAAATAAAAATTAGGATACAAGTTTATATGTATACATATCTACTCACAAAATAGAAAATACATTATGTATCGTAGGTTTGAACCAAAAATCTAATAACACCCATATGAATTAAAATTAATTGGAGTCCTTGAATTTAAAACCATAGAGTGAGAAAACGTTTATTTATTAAAATAGTCTTGTATATATATATATATACCATAATGAAATCATGCATATCCCACATGTATAATCGGGTAAACATATGGGTATTGCACCAATGTTATCTAACACTCACTTGTTTATCAAAAACATAAATTAACCTTTGATGCATAGTGTAACAAGACATATATCCAATCCCAAAATAGAGTATTATATAAACAATGTAATAGTATATGACCGTGCATAATATATATTTATATATAAAAGTTTTATATAAAATACAATTCCATGCATTTTTAAAAAAAAAATTATTCTTTAACTCTAAACCCAATGTTTTAGAAGTCTAAAAACCAGACAATAGTGGTTATTATGAAACTATATGGTTATGTATATATATATAAAAGAATATACATGGGATGTAACATGATTGAATGTAAAAAATAATTGTCCTTCAGGTTTGGAAATACCACATATACCCGAAATCCATAAGTCATGGAATCAGGTATAAGAGGAATCCCTATCCAAACTGCAAGGGTGTACACGCACACATATATGTATATATATATATATAAGAATATACCTAATTATATAAGTATATAAACTTCCAAAACAATATACAAGGAAATATAAGCTCCCCTACCTTGGTTCTAGGAGAAGGAGGGACTAGGGAAGACTCGTGGGAGCTTACTAAGGTTTTAGGAGAAGGTGGGAAAACTGAGGGAATGGGTGAAACCCGGTTGTTTATAAAATATATTATGTATAAAATATGATGAATCATTTAATGATACTTTTAGAAAACCGAGCCCTATATGGTTCATTAATAGACCATGGATGGTCCTTATGGGAAAGGCCTGGAAGGAGGGGGGTCAACGCGGTCATTGGTGTGGAAAACAAATATAATGGAGATAAGAATACAAGTGCAGCACAAACGAAGGAGATGAAGAACATACCACGGGAAGATAAGAACTAGAAAATGAATAGACGGCCAGGATTTGATCTGGACTTGATCTGATAGTTGGGGTGCGTCTGCGAGATCTAAAAGGATGGACAACCAAGATTAGATCCAACTGCTCAAGGAGACATGGAGTTTCATAATTACTCAAATGGTTGAGATTAAACCAACATCAGATCGGATGATGCACAAAAACAATGGAAAAAACTCCGACCATTGAGGATCGAGAGTTAGCTCAAAATTGACGGCCCAGATCGTGCGCGATGAAATCGGTGAGCCTAGAATCAATCCCATACAAAGTTTTCCATCCCAAATTGAAATGGAGAGGCATGTGTGGATTATTTATAAGCATGAGACTCTGATAAACCTCTAAGAAAACTCCTCCCTCCCCTCCTTGTACCGCCCCCTACTGGGCTCTGCGGGCACGCTCTTGCGCCCACCCATGCCCCCATGCCGCCCTTCACGGTGGTGCTCTGGTTCTCTCATGTGATCCTATGTGCCCTTTAGGGTACCTATTCCCCCCCCCCCGCTCAGGCTAGCCTATGATGAGGCTAGGGGCTAGGCCCAGCCACCAAGCACCTGCTTCCTCCCTTAGCCCAGCTAGCGGCTGGCCCCTAGGGGGTTTAATTTTTTGTTAAACATTAATACTAAATTGGTGTGTTTAAAAACAAAATTCCTTTAGTTAAATAAACACTAAAGTTAAAAACACAATGTTATAACTTTAATATATCTATAAGAATACTTTTTATACTATTATTATAGAAATCAAAACATAATTCAGTTAAAACATTGTTTAAGCATTAATAATGAAAACTTTTATAATATATTTCGAAATATATGAATGTTTTTTGAAATCTACATCTCATTTTAAAATCCCTGATGTGTAGTTCAATGTATTACACCATTTACCATATATTGTTTGTAATATGTGGTCATATTATAACTTCATTTCATAACTTAAATATTCTTGGGAAAACAAATTAATACATAAATATTTTTAAATAATCCTCCAAAACACTGATGTCTATAATTATAGCCGTTAGGACTAAACGGTCCCAATAATCTCCAATGGTCACCCAAGGGGTAATGATATAGTAGGTTCCATATAAAACCAAACATTATGGTGTCTTAAAATCAAGACAATTGAAGAATATGGTGCTTGCTGTACCATTGAGGGTCAGTACGGTTTTCATGATTCTGGTTGTGATGTTCTTCATTATGACTGACTCGAAGGATCTTATTTTTTTTCTAGGTCTCACTGTTGTGTTAGGTGGTCTCCATGTTGCTTTGATAGTGTTTTTAGTAGGTGTTTTTGGTTAATATAGCTTCTTTTGATCTTAATGTACTGTAAACACATCAGTGTTTAATTTAATAAAATTCCTTTGTGTCTTATTTGCATGTCTTAGTTTGGTTGTCATGAAAATTAAAAAAAAATAAAACTATAATATTGTTATTACCTGAGAAATAATTTTTTGGGTTTCACAGTATTCCCATCTACCTATAATTTCATTTTCTAAATTCATTTCATAGAACCACGCTAAAAGAAACTCTCTGATGCTCTTTATCACATCCTTTATCATGGAGGATCCTCAAGTATGGCTAGATAGATACCCAAGTTGGTATTTAATTCCTTTTCATCCTTGGCCCAAACACACCTCAGACATTATGGGTTAAACTCATGCAGTGTAAACTTTGGCTTCTAAAGGAATGATCAAATGGTAGAGAGTTCAGAGATGTCTAAATGGACAAACTCTCTAAGGATTCATCGGACCGTCTATCGTCTGATAATTTCAATGACATCGATGTGGTCATACCAACTGATGATCATAATCTGTTATATATAGGCTGCACAATGCTCCCCATCCAAGGCTGCCTCTAGAATCCTTACTCGGGCCATGAATCTTGATGATTGGGTGATGCATAGGAAACGACCTTCACGGTACTTTCCCTTACATTTATATTCAGTGAGTTGAGCATTGGTTGTATGGTGGAAGATGTAGGCATTCACTTGGATAGATCAGAGAATGTCTGGACTGTACGATATCCCGTAACGTTTTTTGCACATTCTTCATAGGTTTTCAATGGGAAGGCAATCATTCTAACATGTTCTAACCATAATTTCCTCCAACACCACAATGGTAAGAGATAAAACATGGGTTTGTCCGTCCAAATTTAAATATAAAATTTTCATGAATTAAAATTCAGTGAAACACAAATACCGAAAAGGTAGAAGGATGAAGAAACAAAAAATTTTTATTTTTATAAAAGATTTGGTACATTAGACCCTGAACTAATGGTTTCCACAGTTCCCAGTTACACGAATCTCCAAAACAATTTCTAAAAACCCAATCTCCCTAAACCAAATACAACTTTAGAAGATTGGTTCAATCTCATGGGTGCACTTATGGTGTCCCCGGAGTGTGACATGAGGGTTTTATAACCAAGATACATTAGAATGTACTTGAAGTTTGTACAAAGAACAAGAGGCTTCGAATTAAAGGATTTCAATTTCCATTACTTCACCATAATGGCCATAAGACAAGACTTGGAACATATATGTTGCGGGGAGGTCTCCTGTTGCTGTAGCTTCTTAGATATCTATAAGGGACTTGATGCCTTATGCTTTGATGAATAATCTAAAAAGTCCCTCGTGTACATACCCTGACATGCATAGGATGGAAATTGGGTTTTCATCATAAATAGGTAGTCCAAACCCACTCCTCAGTGGCGTTTAAGTACATGGGGAGAGTTGGAAACGCCGCAAAAGTGATTTCATATCATATGAATATAGGCATAGTTTGCATTGTTATAATGGGTGACTTTGGGAATTATGATTTCTTGGGCATTAATATGAAGAGATAAAAGACTAGTATTTCTATTTTACATCTGAAAATTATAAAAACAACATACTCAGTAATGCTAATTTTTTTTGGTTTAGTTCTAGTTTTCCAGAGTTAACTAAATTGAATCCCCTAATACCAACAGTGATAGCCCGACCCCATAATACCCAATGTTTGTTCCTTGAAACATGATGTGTACATTTTTTAAGAAAATGAACTGATTTTTTACACATCATGTCCCATACAAAGGATTGATTCAGTTCAGATTCTGGGAAACTAGCCACTTCTGATATGATTCTTCAATTGAAAACTATCACATGAAAATTTTATTACAAGAACGTAGGGTGAGCATATGGATTCCCACTAAGGGATTTTAAAATAACATATTATACCAAATAAAACTTTTAAAAACATTCTTTCAAACTTTCCAAAAAACATTTTCCTTAAGAAATGTTGTGACACATAACAATTGTCTAAGAAATAAAAGTGCACAATTAAAAGCATACTAACAGAATTAAAAGGGAACATGATTCAATTATAGGCATGCTCATTCAGAGTAGAAAGTAATAGAAATTCTAAATAAGTATGATTTAGGAATATGTAGGTAAAAATTAAACAACTAAGATTAATGCATAATGAGAGTTTCGCATAAAGGTAATAACTTCAACATCATAAAATGGTTACTAAAATCACTGAGTGCTAAACAAACGTCATGACATAGGCATTTACTTCATCTGATACTCATTAGTAGTTTCTCTTAACCAGAAATATTCTACAGGTCTAATATCCACTTGGTTAATTAATTATCATAAACATAATGAGGGAATTTCTAATATCAGACCCTGTCAAGACCTCGTGTCAAGACTCTAAAATGACAATGGCCTCGTGCCATGACATGATTGTATCATGAGAACTATCAATTCATAGAGGGGAATCATTAACTGGTCCCCAAACTGTTATACTGAGTCTACACATTCCTCATATGCCACAAAGGGTCGTATGTTGAAAATTTCCCATACCCCTTTGAATATTTAATTTTCTCATTTCATATTATTAAAGTTTTCCCATACCACTTGAATAATTTAATTCATAATTCCATAAATGTTCATAAGGGTTCAAATAACATTCATTATCATTTATAGATATATAGTGAATCAGATATATGTATTAATTAAAGAACTATAAATTTCATGGCTATGTCTTTGAATGGTGAGTATGATAAGAAACTAATGCTCTAAATGAAACGCTAGTTTTGTTACATGAAATGATAAGCCTAAACTTCTAAGATATTATTAATCAATAAATATAGGAATTTCACTTTGATTCACAATCAATGAAATAATGAAGCAATTATTTTTGGTTCGATATTAGACTGAGATATTCTCAAACATTTACTACTGAAACACTTTGGTATAACACATCTCAATGGTATACATAATGCTAAAAATGGAAAGTATGAGATTCAACCAAAACTAAGCCCATTTAAAATAAAAATATGTAATTCATACATATGAATATAAAAGTTGAAAAACTCCAAATATTATACCCATGTACTCTCCACAATTACTAAACACATCATAAGTATAATATTTGAATATGAACAATTTGGTTTTGTGTAAATTGTACATACAACCGGGTGTATATGAAGAGTAATGTTTTAAACAAAAACCAAACATATTTTGAAAACAACATTTTTATTCTTTCTTATTAATCATTGGAAAAAAATATAAAACAAATTGAGGATCCAGGTTCATATATATATATATACTCACAAAACTGAAAATACATTATGTATTGAAGGATTGAACAAAAAATCTAATAACACCCATATGACATAAAATTAACTAGAGTGCTTCAATTTAATTACATAGAGTGAAAAGAGGATTATTTTTTAAAATAATCATGTATATATATTTATATATATATGTACTAAGGAAATAAAGTATAACCCAGATGTATTACCGATTACACATATGGGTCTTGCACCAAAGTTATCAAACACTAACTTCTCTATTAAAAACATAAATTAACCACTGAGGATTATTTTGAAAAGACTTATATACAGTCCCAAAAGAGAGTATTATATAAAAAATTTAATTATATATGACCATGCATACAATATATTTATATATAAATGTTAAATATAAAATACAATTCCTTGCGTTTTAAAAAAAAAATTCTTCTTCAACTCTGAACCCAATGTTTTAGAAGTCTTAAATCTAGACAGTAGTGGTTTTTATAAAATAGTATGGTTATGTATATATATTACTGAATATACAAGGGTTGTAACATGTTTTCAATGAGAGAAAGAACTGCCCTTCAGGTTTGAAAATACCACATAGACCCGAAATCCATATGTCATGGAATCAGGTATAAGAGGAATCCCTATCCAAACCACAAGGGTGTACACACACACACAAATATATATATAATATTATACATATTTATATAAGTATATAAACTTCCAACACAATATACAAGGAAATATATTCTCCCCTACCATGGTTCAAGGAGAAGGAGGAAATCGGGAAGACTCGTAGGTGCTTTCCGAGGTTTGAGGAGGAGGGAAAATCGACATAATGGGTACAACTGGGATTTTTATAAACTATATTTTTTATAAAATATGATGAATTATTTAATTATAATACTAGAAAACTGTGCTCTATATGGTTTATTAAAAGAATGTGGGAAGGTCCTTGTGGAAAACGCGTGGAAGGAGGGGGCCAGCGGGGTCATGTGTGGAAAATGAAGTAAAAAAGAGATATGGTTACTTGTGGAGTGCATGTGAAAGTGAAGGAGAAGACACTATAAGGAGGGAAGAACCAAAAATTGAATAGATGACTATGATATGATCTGGATTTGATCTAATCGTTGGGGTGTGTCTGCAGGATCTAAAAGGAAAGACGATCACGATTAGAATATAGAAGATCCAAGGGCTCAAGGGGGTGTGGCATTTTAAAATTACTCAGAAGAAAAAGATTAAATCTGCGTCTGATCAGACTATGCACAAAAAGACAGGAAAAAACCGTGGCCGCTGAGGATCAGGAGCCAGCTCGAAATTAAATATCCAGATTGTGCGCGGCGAGATCTGATAGCCCAGATTCAATCCCATTCAATTTTTTCCATCCCACATCGAAACAAAGATTCATGTGCACCTTATTTATAAGCCTGAGACTCTAATAAACCTATCACAAATCTCCTCCCTCCCATCCCTGTGCTTCCACCTACCTGGTTCTGCGGGCACGCTCTTGTTCCCACCCACACCTTTGTGTTGCCCCACACGGCGATGCTCTAGTTCCCTCATGCACTCTTGTGTGCCCTTCGGGGTACCTATGCCCCCATCTTGGACCAGACTATGCTGAGTCTAAGGGTTAGGCTCATCTTCCTAGTGCTTGATTCCTCCCTCGACCCGGCTAGAGGGCTGGCCCCTAAGGGCATTATTTTTTTTGTTAAAATTTAATACTTAATATGCAGTTTTAAATAAAATTCCTTCAGTTATATAGACACTAATGTTTAAAATAGAACGTTATAACATTAATATATACATATGAAAATTTCTATAGTAGTATTATAGAAATCAAAACATAATTTAGTTAAAACATTATTTAAGCATTAAAAATGAATTTTTTTAAGATATTTTGAAATATTTGTAAGATGTTTGAAATCCTCATCTCATTTTAAAATCACCTAAGTGTAGTTCAAAGTATTATATCATTTCCCTTAAAATTTTAATAATAAGAGTTTATATTTTAAATTCAATTCATAAATTAAATAATCTTGGGAAAAATAATTTATACTTAGATATTTTTAACTAATGCTGCAAAAGACCAACATATATAATTATATCCATTAGGACTAAATGGTCCAAAGCTTCTCCAACGGTCACCCAAGGGGTAACGGTCGGGTAGATGACTTATAAAGTCAAACATTAAGGTGTCCTAAACTCCAGAAAATTGAAAAAAGATGGTGCTTGCAATACCACAGATGGTCAGTAATGTTTTCATGATTCTGGTTGTGATGTTCTTCATTAGGACTGACCTCAAGAATCTACATTATTTTCTGGGACTTGCCGTTGTGTTATGTGGTCTTCCTATAGCTTTCATAGGGGTTTTAGTTGGTTATTTGGTTAATATAGCTTCCTATGATCTTAGTTTCATGAAAACACTTCCGGGTTTAATTTAATAAAATTCCATTATGTTTTATTTGCATTCTTTTTGTTTAGTTGTCATGTAAATTAAACAAAATAAAACTGTAACAATGTTATTACACGAGAAATAAGTTTTAGGGTATCACAAATATTATAATTTAATTCAAATTTAAATTGTAAAATTATATCTTAAACTTCATAATTTCCTATAAATTTAGTGATATACCCTAAAAATCTAAATATTATAACTATTAATATTTTAAGTCCATTTATTTGATTTTTCATATGAGTTCACAAGCACTATATTGATGCTTCATAATAATTTTAAATAATCATTCAATATTTGAAATTTAAAAATCAATTTATAACATTAAATTAAATTACTTTAGATAATTATGGTAATTTTGTACGCTCATAATGTATATTTACTCTTATCATAATTATGGAATCATATTTAGGATATAAAATGGGGGAAAACGAAATTTTATTAAATATAACACTTCCTTCTATTTATATCCAACCAATATTCCATAGAAATCCACCCAATATTGTCCAAGAAGAATATTTGGTTGTGAAAACTCTCATAGACACATATAAAGGATAATTATGGAGGTATTTGGTGCCTTTTCTACTTAATTTCAGTTATTACCATAATTTACTATTATTATAATTACTCATTTTTGATATTAGTAACTTATTTTTATGATCAAAAACAAAAATATAATTTCCAGTGTTTTGGGGTTGATCGAAATCGTCAACCCATTTGATTTTTTGGATTATGGTGGCCAGAACAACTTCTCTTTTGATAAACAAAACCTAATTTCAAAAGTTCCATTGACTAAAGGTTTTAAATTAAGAAGAGTTTCAATGCTCATGAAGTGCTTCAGGTTATTGGGTGGATTTGGGAAGTGTGTAATGTAAAGAACCAAACATTTAAGGGTTCCAAACTGGGGCACATAGTTTCAAAAAACTAAGCAGACCTCAAGTTTCAAAAACAGACTTTGACAAATCATGTAGGAGGGGCATCATGGCTATGTGTGGAACTCTGTAATTTTGAGTAGAGGCACACACACAATTGGCACATGGTTTTTCAAACCATGCATACAAATCATGTGATGTGTGGTACCTAGATAGTGGGTTCCACATGGCTGGAGCATATTTTTTCAAACTGTGTGGCCAAACCATTTGACCCATTAAAAATTAGGATGTTAACCTTTTTCCCCTCTTCTATTTATTTGTTTCCATCCTTCTAGAATTCATTTCACATGTGTAGCACCTATAAGATATGGAATTATCCTCCTTCTTCCCATAATATTTGATCCACACTCTTTATCAAAGCACCATTTTTGAAACCATCAATCTCATTTCAACCACATTGGTAAGGGATTCAATCCACTACCCTCTTTTATTCCGTTCCCTCCCCATACGGTGCGCTAAACCCATGAGATACATTTTACATTATTTTTAGGGAATTCATGTAAAATTAAAAATTCATCTAAAATAACTCATCTTAGAGGTTGATACGTGGTGAGAAGATGACTACGAAGATTAGGAAGGTTGTACCTAGATTTATCTTTGATTTCGATTTTGTTTTAGGGGTTCATACATGGTGTTTGGTCGGGAAGTCCAAGAAAGACCCTAAAAATTAAATTAATTTATTTTTAATTAATGAAATTAACCTTGTTAGATACATATAGACATGATCTTCCATGTCTAAAAATTGGTTTAATCATGGTGAGAGGTTTAAATCCTTTGAAAGATTAGTCTAGGGTGTTTATTTATATAAATTAAATTGTTTATCATAAATGGGATTCTTAGGATGGTTCCATGGGAATGTGACGGGAATGACCTGAGGATTGAGATAGTTTTGACCGTAGAGAATAAGTAAATAATGGAAATAAAGTTAGTCTTGTGCCAGATACACTGGGTGTTTTTGATCACCAATTGGGAGACATGGTCATCAGATTGAGGTGAATGGGTTTTCAGGTTACTTCCATGGTACAATTGATTTTGGATAGATTTGACCGTCATGTTGATTGAAACAGTCGCAGAGGAAAAAGGTTCAGAGATGATGTGGCTTAGGTACCCGGTTGGTAATTTATGCTCATCATGATTAGATGAAATTCCATTGGTGTCTTGTGGATAGAGATAAAAGTTAGATGATAAAGTGGAATTAACCCATTGTAGGGTAAGATTCCTCCATTAGATGCATATTATAGAGGAAATGATCCATAGTATGGTTAGAGTTGATTGATAGAGAAAGATATAGGGTTGGTGAGGAGTTATTGGTTGATGGTGTTGAGACTGTTGGGCGTGGGTTGAGGTTATCTGTATATTAAAGGCGTTATACTGGGATTAATTGGGAGGACAGATATCCCCATTATCTAGGATTTCATTTATTGAGTTGATCGTGATGTTATTTGAAGGAAATATATTCTTATTCCTTGGATTTCATGCTTCTAAGAAATGAAAATTCATTTGAGCAAAGGTTTGTGGGACCATGTAACTTTATGGGATACATTCGGGATGGTAGTTATTATCTATTGGCATGAGGTGTCAGGTTAAGACTTGGAGGTCAAACATAAGGGTTCACTTGGTAGACCGAAGTCAAGGATGTTGTCAAAAAGGGTAAAGAGCTCATGTTTGGGTTCCTACAGCCCCATGAATAGGGACATGCCATATTTGCAAGTGTGGAAAAGTAATGTTCTACTTTCTCTTACTACTATTGATTTTATCTCTACCTCAATTGGTGCACATGTTTTTTATTATTAACTATTGTGATATGTGACCCTTGGCTAGGCATGGAATTATTGGAGGTATAGACCCTTACACCAGTATAAAAAGTAGGGCTTGTTTATGTTTTCTTATTAAGAACATAGAATTTGAAATATATATAAATATATATATGTGCCTGTGGTAAATGTATTGTGATTTTCATCAGGAAACTGGTATATAAAAAGAAGGGTTGGGCTATTTAATATATCAATAAAGGAAGCTAAATTTCGTTTTCTTAGTTATCCTTCTTTGGTGTAATTTTAGTTAGCCAACCTAAGCATGTGGTTTCAATGAGATATATATGTTATATTATATAATATTTAATATAATATTTATATATGTGTTTGTGATCATAGATTTTATATGTGTAGGTAGGGATGAAGGTTTGGGTTGAGCTATTTAAAATGTTAACAAAGGAATCTAAATAGTGTTTTTCAACATATCCTTCTTTAGTGGCATATTAATCGGCTACCTCAGATGACTCGTGTTTCCTAAAACTAGTGTGGGTAGGTGAGGGGACATGAGGCTAGGATGATAAGTGATAGTTGTCTCTAATATGAAAAGGTAAGGGGTTGAGAGGAAAGATTTCATGAGACATTGTGGTGATATGGAAAAATAAGGGTAGTGAGATTAAGCTACATGTTACTACATTACCTATATATTTATTATATTTAAAATTATGCATATTTGACCATGTTATTGTTATTCATTGCGATTCCACATAGATGGACTTTGATGGAGTATTAAGAGGGTAGTGATATAGTTCTATAGAAGTGACCACAGGTTTAGACCCCTGAGGGTCAGGTGAGGCCCTATAGGGTCAAAAAGATCGCGGTCTATAAGTAAAAGCACAAGTACTTGAGCCATTGTAGGTGGGTCATAAACCGAATTTGGAAAATTTTGGGCCTTGGTTGGATGAACATCTCAGGGTGAGATTGGTTTGTGTCATTCATGGGATTGACATGAGTGCTCAAGGAGCTAAGACATTCATGAAATACTTGATTCATGCACTCTAATCGCATCACACATTTCAATTTTAGGGTGAGGGTGGACCACAATTGGTGGAGAACTACATCAAATCAGTGCATACCATCTTCAAGTAGCTTGAGACTCCCCTAGGTTGGAGGGTGAAGTTCGCATTGTATATGATCATAGGAACAAAAAATTCTTATGGGAGAAAAGGTTTCAGGCACGTAGACGTGAGGGACTGGATGGGAAGGATATTGAGGCTAGGTTCTTCAAGCCCTTCACCCCAGAGATTATAATGGTAAAGAGATATCAGGGGTTCTTGAGACTATAATATTGTGAAATATCTGTCATGGAATAAGAAAAAAATCACTTACATGTTTTGTTTTGCATGTGGTATGGTGGGTGATGACATTGTGAGGGTGGGGCATTTCGAGGATGGTTTACACAATGTCGTTCGGGTGAAAGTAAACATCATTAGTTTATCGTCATTCTTCGAGGTAGTGAATGAAATGATGAATGTTGTGGGGAATTTTAAGGACCTGTAATATTAATGCCAGGTGAAGGATTCAAGAGATTTCACTGGGGATACTTTAGATAGTAGGAAGCAAGGATGAGATGATTTTCAATAGGGTATATAGGACAGTTATTTGGGAAGACCACCTATGAGTGGATCTTAAATAATGTGATACTAGTGTGGGAAGAAAATTCATGAGATAATATAGTGTGATCAGGAACCAAAGGAGTTTCGAGCAAGTATTTAGGTCAGACATCTAGATAGGTTCTATAGGAATAATTCTCACATAGACGACAATTATTTAATGAGGAAGACGTAGGGTTATGAGGTCATAGTGTGAGTGATACTAGATACTTGTAGCTGGGATTTTGCGGCACTCAATGATTTTGGAAGATAAAATGGGACCAAAGAGTGGGGTCGTTGGCTGTCAAATGGTGTAGCACCATTGTGAGTCTAGGATTTAGGTAGTTGGGTATCAGGATAGGTGCATTTTGTTGAGTTGTTAGGGTTAGAGCATTCTCTGGAACTGATGATAGTTAGATATATGACATGGGAATAAACGAGTTTCATTTTATTTTGGCTAAGACCTTTTTGTTGGAATATATTGTTTTGGTCAATGAGTTTCTAAGTATATACATTTTGTTTAACTAAACCCTGATTAATAGGTTATCATCTGCCCATATCCATTTTATATAAATATTTACATGTGGTGTGTGAAAAGAATATCGACTATGGGGATTGGGGATATGTAGGTTATATAGAGGTGCAATAGAATCTGGGCATCAGTATGATGTGGGTTTTATGTGTGGTGTGAGTCACCATGACTTATTTTTGACATCTAATGAGATTTGGGACCACATAGGTACGATGTACAACATGGGTATAAGGCGAGCATCAAAGGAGATGAGATTCTAACAAGGTGTCAAATGTGATAAGGGAATGATGTGAGAACATGATGAGGTTCAAGAGTTTGGAAGGGAAATGTGTAGTATTTAATGATAAATGATATTCATCATACCATTACAATTATTAGATTTATTTTTTGGAAAGTGACTAGGGTATGGAACTCCTAAGGCAAGGAGTGCCTTCAGTTAGTTGACCTATGACTTAAGGATTGGGGTAGAATGGGTTGTTTTATAAGAGATGGGTATGTTTAGTTAAATCACCAAGAATTTTTTATATATGAGGGATGAGCTATGTTAAGGTGGGTATACTGTAACATACTGGGTTTTTGGAGGGGGTAGAACTTCTAAACCCATTTAAATTTTCCTACATTTTATGGTTTGACAAAACAATTTTTGATCTTCAAAACCTTTTTCTGAGAGTTACCTTGACCAAAGAAACTGTTTTTAGATGAGTTTTAATGCATGTAATCTGACTTGGGATTTCAGTTAGGTTTTAGATGTGGTAGAGTTAAAGAACCTGACTTTTCATGGTGTGTAGATTTGGGTGCATGATTTTGACAAACAATTGGGTCCTCAAGGTGCACTAGGAATGGTTAGAAAAAACATTCAAGAGGTGATGCATGACCGTGCAGGGAAATATATAGTGTTTAGAAGAGGCTCACATTTACTTGGTGCTCCTTTTGGAAAACTATGTGGACTAATCATTAACAGGGTGGTACCATGATAGTGGGTACCATATAGTTGACACCCAATTAGCTAAACTATGCATCCCAATAAAAATTGGAAAATTATCTTTTTTCCCTCCTATATTTTTTTAATTTCCTCAATTTTATCCTTCATTAAACATGTTATGTTCCTCAAGGATTTGGGATGAATCTTTTTCTTTCTCCCTTAGTCTTTGATCCACACTCTTTATCTGGGATCCGTTCCTCATGTCATCAATCCCATTGGAATCACATCAGCAAGGGATTCAATCTACTACCCTCTTTTTTAGTTGATATCACCATAGAGTGTGCAAAATCTAAGTGATATGTTTTACCTTATTTTTGAATAATCCTTATAAAATAATGATTAATTCCATTCTGAATTGAGTTAGGGGACGATACCAAATTAGTGAACATATACCAACATGAGGTAGGTCGATCATAGATTTCTATTTAATTTCACATGTGTTTTGGGGCGTTCATCCTTGAGTGAACCATTGGGTAGTCTGAGTGAGGAATTAAAAATTAAATTTTTTAATTTTTAATTAATTAAATCAAATGTGTGGGTTGAATATGGGTAAACTCTTCTATAAGAATAAGTGGGTTAATCCTGATGAGAGGTTTGACACCATGGAAGGATTATGATGGGGTGGTAATTTTTTAAATTAAACTGTTTAAATTAAATGTGATGCAAGATATTATTCTACGGGAACATTATGGATACAAACTATGGATTGAGAAGTTTTTGACCATATATCCTGAGGTGATGATGGTTTTTAGGTTGGTCTTGGCCTGAATACTTTGGGGGATGTTGATAAATGATTGGGTGACCTGGTCGTCTAACATAGGGGACAGGTTTACTAGGATATGAGCGAGGATCATGCGATTTTGGATGAATTTACTTATAAAGTTTTGAAAAAAGGTTATAGGGTAATTAGGTGCTTGGTTGAAATGGCTTGGATTTATGTTTGGTAATTTACTGTCACCTTGATTGGATGACGATCCCTTGGAGTCATGTGAACATCGATAAGACTCAAATGATGAGGTGGTGTTGACCACTCATGTGGTTAGAGGATTCCAATAGATGACTCTTAGTGTGTATTTATTACCTGTATGATTGGTGGTGTTTTTTTGGTAGATATCCATAGTGATGGTGAGGATCCATCAGTTGATAGTGTTGAGGCCATCAGTTGGTGGAATGGAATTTTCATATATTGAGACAGTTGGGTCATGATTAATCATGAGGATGAGTATTCCCATTCCTTTGGAAGTATTATATTGAGCTGAAGATGATATTATTTAGAGGATGGATATCACTATTCCTCAAAGGACATGCTTTGAGATGACATGAATTCTTCGGAGATGTGGTCTATGGGAATAGGTACTAGTTTGGTCATGACATCAAAATGACTGCTATTTCTTATTGTCATGAGGTGTGAGGTTATGACTTAGGTGGAACCTGAGGCTTCAATTCATATTTAATTCAACTAGGGGATGCTTTGGGATTATTCTAATGAAAATATCCACAAACATTGTACCATTGATGTTAAAGGGGATACCTTCAACCTTATGGATACAAACCACAACCGAATAATATTAAATATGTGATTTGCATGTGATATTTAATTAATTTTTAGATGTATTTTCTTTATCGGAAATGCATGTTAGGAACACAATGTTGGTGTCATGGTGAGAATATTACCACACACAAAATTGGGTCTTTAGGATGTGTATAGAATTTATGCTCTTGAGATCTGTTATTGGATGGAGCTTAGGAGCTAGAACTTAGTGATAGTGTTGGGATATTAAGCATGGGATGGATGGAAATGGACTATGGAATCCTTCATTAGATAGTGTTTAATTTTTTAAATTTTTTTATTTGAATTTTAATTTATGTATATACTGGGATTGGCCACATGAGACCCCCATTACTTATTGTATTGTATAACAGAACATGTATGCATGCTTCTACTGATGGATTATATTTTTAAAAACTGTATTCTTTGGTTTTTATTTTTTATTACTGCTATCTGTTTACTCTTCCTCTGTTGTTTGATATTTCTTCAACTACATTAGATTACTGGTCCCATCGTATTATTGTCTTTATTTATCTGTTACATTTATATGGATCATTATTATTATTTCCACTTGAGGGTATGTAATACCTTTTATAAACTATTTACACCCACTCTACTAGTCGACATCCTTTTGTGTATAGGGTGGTGTGCTAATGGGCCTGCGGTCAATCGACCCTGAGCACTGTTCAGATTGCAAGATGGTTCGGGGCACCAAAAAAGCAGAACATAAAACTAAACATGGAATTTAGGATTTCGAATTTGAAATAAATTTTATTGGATTAAATTTTTATAATATTTATAAACTAATATTAACATAAGTTCATGAAGTGTAATGAAAAATAGTTTTAAATGTTTTTTAATATAAAAATACACATATACCAAAATAAAATATAATATTAATTACCTTATTATTAATTATATTTGTTTAATTATGTGGGAAATTATGTAACATTAAAAATAAAACACAAATATTTTGAGACTTTTAAATTACTTTTTTTAAATCTATGAAATGAATGTTTTACAAAAAAATGTCATTTTTCACTATTCACTCAAAAATAAAACATTTTAGAAAAATCCCAAAAATTCATCATAATCACAAAATAAAAGGATTGTTTAAATATTTACTACGATTTTTAAAAATTCAATTTTTGTATGTTAGGGGTAATTAATTATAATATCTATAAAAAATGAAATAAAACCATTTTTGATGGAAAAATATATTATTGAAGCATAAAATAACTTAAATCACATTCATTTCTTGATAAAAATAAATAAATAAATATTAATTTATCAAATTGGATATATAATCTACCTATTTAAATATAATCACTTATAAATAGTTATTTATATACTCTGTTAAGATAAAAAAACATTATCACATAATATGATTTTATTGAAATTATATCTTTTACCTTAAAATGATTTTATCTTCAATTCCAACCAATTGATTATCATTGTATGATTAATTTTAAATTTTATTAAGGAAAATTTTAAAAATATATTTGATAAAAAAGTTATTCCTATTCTTATCTTCCCAACTAATATCTAGGTCATAAAGTTCATAGTTAAATAAAGGTTTATTAAGGTTCATTTAAGGTTGGTGTTGCGTATAACATAAACTATGTAATATATTATTTAAAGAAAATAAATTTTAAAATATTAGGGTGTCAAAAGTTTTAAATATAAATATCTAGTATAATTATATTTTATTAATATTATAATGATGTTATGAATATGATATTCCTGTTATATAACTGTAAAATATTAAATATTAATTAATATAACAAGTTCTTGTTTGGGCTTGTTCGACCACTTAATTGAATAATGAAATACCAAAACCATTATTTCAATCATGAATTACTATAGATAAATTAATAATTCTAATATTTGATATTATAGATTAATTCATGTCATTATTTTGATTTTTTAAGATTGAATAAACGAATGATCATTTTATAGTAACTCGTTGTTGTTAGTAATATTTCCCAAAACATGCTAGTCATAAATTTGATTATTTTAAACCATGACCATGTTATCTATAAAATTTAAATGGGATTATATAAAAAATTATAACAATATAATGACTAATATGTGAATGATATGCTTCTTATCTAAGAACAATGATCGATTTTCTGTTTTGCAACATATATGAAATAATCAATATAACCTATATTCGATGATGAAAATTATTCATAACCAAATAAAATATATATATCCTAAATAAAAATAATTCGAAAATATAAAAGGTTATAGTTATGAGTAATAATATAAAATAATTTATTAATATGGTCATGTTTATTATACATCAATTTAATGTTTTTTCATGGATGTTGATGGTAAAAATATTGGTTTTTTTTCCAAAAAACACTTTGGAATTGAGATTTTATATATCTATATCCCATCAGGGGAAAATTATTTATATTTATCTATGAATGAAAAAATATTTTCTTATCCTTTAGGTATTTTTAAATATTACATTCATTCTTACTATTTACAATCCCATTTGATTATAATTAACCCAAACTAATGCTTTAATATTAGGATGACCTAATCACTTCATTTAATGTGGGAATATTTTTTGTATATTTCGATGATTACCATATGAAATTATGTTTTTCTATATCTGTAATTTTATGATTACTGAGGTCATTTTCTATTTAATTTTACATTCTTTAAAAAAGTGTTAATAGAAATTTTTTAAAATTTTCCACATGGTGTCATTATCCTACAGTTTTATAATGTTTTTTTCATGAATATTCGATTATAAGTTTTCATGATTATTAAAATTAATGTTTATTTACTTTACCAAAAATTTAAGAATATTTTTTATAATTTTTTCTTTTTTAAACGTTTAAAAACATAATATAGATTGATTTTTATTTTTTGTAATATTTTTAAATTCAATTAGATTGTATTTTTTATCCATGATAATATGATATAATGTTTCATAAGTTTCTATTGGGATATTTTTCAATAGAATTATCCAATTTCATTAAATGTAACATTTCTTTTCACGTGTTGTGATTATTTTTTTGAGACTCATTTATTTTATCATGGTTTAATTATGCTGTGAAGGAATTACGAATGACTAATTGTTCATGAGGAATATATATTTCTATTTTACATTATATGATGGTCAGAACTAGAATTATATTGACCTCCAATGAATTTGGTAAATAATTATATCTTAGGATATGATATATATAGTAATTTCGAGTGAACCCAAACATGATTTTAAATTTAATGGGGGTGGGGATTATCCTAATCTACCATGTTACAGGACTATATCCACAATGTGGTGAGGGTATTAGAAACAATACTTAACAAAAGAAATGATTTCTTATGCCTCTGTATACACCATATTCTTCAATTAGGATTCATTAATCATGATCATTATTTATTGTTTCAATATTAATTCACCTCATTTAATATGTTATTCCAAAATAAAAATGTCATGATTCAAGAATTAATAATTATGTTTTATTGGGTTTTATTTCATTATGTTATATTATTAAACCAATATTATGTTCGCATTCCCACATATTGATATTATGATCACTTATGATCTTTGATTGATATATATTTTGTTCAATCCATACTATTTTTTGAAGATCAACCATTCTTATGTCTCCATTCCCTAGGTTATGAAGATGAGTATAACATATGATATAATCTGATGGGTGAAAATTTTAATATAGGTATGGAGAAATGTTCATAGTTTTGTAAAATAAGTTTTGTATGTATCTAGTATCAAAATAATATAAACATATAGTATCTTGGGTGTGATATTATTATGATATCTAATGTAAATTCACAAAAAAAATTATGCATTATGTATGAATTTTTCTTTTTTATAATCTTCGTTGGTATAAGAGAGGGGTTTAATAATTCTTGGAGATTGTTTTGTGAAGAATAAAAAGATGAAAACCTAATAAACCATGGTGGAACCAAGATTTAGTGTTTTAGATTTTACCAAATGGGCTATATATTGATCATGAAATGTCATAGGTTGAAATAATGGTGGTATATTTTAGGACATCATATGATTGATTTTATTTAACACTTGGTTGCATAATATAGTTCTTATTATGTAATATTCCCTGTTTACTTTTTTGGTTTTACTCAATGGAATGAACCAAGTGAATAATAATTTTGATAGAAAATGAAATTATTTTTACAATTAAAAAAAGGTATAGGAGGAGTGAAAATATCATGGTGATGCACACCCACCTTCCCTATTCTATGAAGAATTAAATGTGCCACACCAAACTCCAAAACATAAAAATGAATAAACCTCCCATAAATCCTTCAAATATAAATGACTACACTAATTTAGTGGGTCTTAAAAGCCTCAAATTATTGAGTAATGGATCATTATAATATAAAATATATGTTCATTATCTATTTCTCAAGCATGAAATGGAAATTTTAGTTATTTATAATTTATAAGGTAATGTTTTCAATGGTGGAACCTCATCCAGAATATTGGACTAAACGATAAAATTGAAACCGTGGAAGGAGATTATTTTTATGAAAGCATTTTTGGACAAATATATCTCCCAAATATTTTTATTAATATGGAGATATTATTTTTTCATATTAGTGAAATAAAGGAAGAATTCATTGGTCCCTAAGAAGAAAACATCACAATACAAGTATGGTATGCTTATGGTTCTATAATTGACCCTGAAAGAAAAATAAATCATTAATTAAATGGATTAAAAAAAATTCTATGAGATTCTTTAACTATATGGGACTTTGTTAGCTATGGATAAATTGATCCATGTATATTTAATGTTTAAATAGAAATAGAAGACTCTCACTATGGAAACCCATATATTTAATACACCTTAATTCATGAATTATTATATAAAAAGTATTAATATAATCCTAGAAGATCATGATACCTTTTGTATTTAAAAAATGAGGTACATAAAACAATAAATTAAAACATTGTTACAAAATCATTATTTAAAAACTCTGAAATGCGACCATATATTCCTTTGATCTTCTAAAACTGCATGTGATAAACTTGGGATGTATATAAGAATAGTGTGACCTATAAATATCATCACGGGAATAATAAAATCATAACATGATGAATGGAATACATTTTATTTAATAGGAATATCAATGTTGAATAAAAGGTGTTTGACTCATAAACCTGAACACCAAAGTATGAAATAATATGAAAAAATAAAGGTATAATCGGAATTTGGAAACAATATAAAACATGAAATCATATAAATATGACAAGGATAACCACCCTCATATAACAACATAGTCTGATTAGTATAACCTCTAGTGAACCATACATGGTATATCCTTAGAATAAAATATAACTCAATGCATTGGATGACTATATAAATTTAAGCCCACCCATCACATTCATGTCAGGTACATACATAAGTGTGACATATCGATTATTCCAAATAAGGGTGCTTTTCCTCAATTATATTTCTAACAATAAGGATTTTGTGTTAAATACATGGAATTAACTAATTATTTAATTATAGTTACATCTATGTGAGTACCCTATAGTGGAAATGGAGATCTTTATTCACTATACAAATATTTGGCAAAAAAATTATAAGATAATTTCAACAGCAGAACAGGGAACATAAAGATTCATGGAGGTGTTTAATGAGGGTGAATGGGGTCTCTAATTATTTCGTAACATAAATATATAAATATATATTTGTAGAATAATATCCCAACATTAAAAATTATAAATCAAAAGTCATAATATAAAGAAGGTGTTTGAATAAAGATGAGGAGAGGATACCTTACCTTGATAGGGTGCTTTTAAATGTTTGGGAGGATCTTCTTAAGAGATTGGTAACACCTTGCTGGGGATCTCTAGAGAAAGAATAAGAGAAAATTTATTTTTCAATGGGTTTTTATGTTTTAGTAATTGGAGTTTGGGTAGGGTTTTATAGAAAAAAATTGTAATTCTTGATTAAATTCAAAACATAGGTTTTGGAATCTTTATGATAAATTAAAAAAAACCAAAAAACATCACATAGTTTTTCCCAAGTTTAGTTAAATTGTGGAGTGGGTTTCATTAATTTATAAGGATAAGAACAAAAATAAAATAAAATAATACCCTTGGCATTTTTTAAGTGAGTGATGTTTTTAATGAGTATTTTTAAACCATAAAATATAATATATATTTTGGAAGATTCATTAATGGTTTATAAATTTTTTCAAATATTATAAAAAAATAATTTTATATTGGAATCATCATTTTTTCCTTATGTACTATTTAAATAATTTATTACATCACTTTAGAGAGTTTATGATGTCATAATATATAATGTATATTTATAATGTATTTATTTTTACATAGAAATTTTATAATCTTTGAAAATTATGAAAAATTAATCATTTACAATTTCTATGTGAAGATTTAAAAATAATTTTTATTCTATGATTGTAATTCTACAATTATGAAAATTTATACTATTAAATAATAAATCACAATTTACTAAAAGAATACCTGTTTTACATCGATACAGTTTCCAACCGTCATAAAAAATACATTTGGATTCAAAAAGTAAAATTATCATTTATATTTTAATAGATAATATTAATAATAAAATTTTATTAAAATAAAATTTATTTCTAATATCATTTAATTCGTAATTTTTTTTGATTATAAATATATATTTCCAAAAAATATGAGTAGTGTTGCATCATGTCAAAATATCATTTTTATCAAAAAGAAATTTAATCATTGAAAATTAATAATAAAGTTATAAATAGAATAATTATATTATTAAAAATAAAAATATATAAATTTATACAATATGGTTGTAGAATAAATAACCCCTTATTACACCAGTGTATTCCTTAATGGTATGGTTTGTTATGTGGACACTTTCTTGGGGTTGGATTGATGGAAATCGTTTAGGATGTGATCTCATAAACTCTAACCTCATGCTTAAATTGTTTTTCTTATTATTTAGTTGTGGAATCTCAACATGGGATTAGTTAAGGGTATATCACAATGATTTCATCCCCACATAATATCCCATAAAATGGATTCATAGGTTATGATCATTCTAGTTAAAGAAAATTATTCTTTCATCTGTATCCATAAGACTTTATCATAACCCATAATATACTAATAATAATGATCAGTATACAAAAAACATATTATAAATGGTTGGGATGTTTCATATACTTTAAAATTTTACATTATATAACCTATAAGGGTACAAAATATCCAAAATAGTAATTTTGTTTTCTAATATTTAATTTCATGAGAAGAAATTTATTAATTTGAAAATGTAATTTTTTTTTCAAAAAATTTGTTCATTAAATTCTTCCCACATTCATAAATATCACCCTAAAAATTTTATTTCATAGAATTCAATTGATGAGGGTGTTTCTATTTCATCTCCTCTTCTGGTTCCCATGTCGCTTCCTCAAACCTGTGTTTCTTCCACAATACATTGACCAAGTGAGTTGTCTTGTGGGATAGAATACCGTATCTAAAATCATTGATAATAACCATGTAACAACCCAATATTTCATTGTTCATTATCTCATTAATGTAATTAAATATCTTACACTACATGGAACACTGAGTTTGAGTGCATCACAACTTACCAAACTAGACGTTCAAAAAGCGGTTATGAATAGTACTAACTGCATTTTGAATATTATATACTCTATATAATTTTAACATCCATATTATTTGTTTCTTAGAAATAATGTAGGAACAAATTCATTTTTTCATATAAAATAAGTGTTTTTCCAAAAAAATACAATTTTACCACCTTTTAATGGAGAACCATTTCGAGAACCAATATTTGACACTTTTATATATTCAATTTAATGAAATTAAATTATTCTATACAATAGGGACAAAAAAATTTAGTTTGGATAATTTTTTTGTGCTTTTCTGATCGCTTTTATATTTTGACGAATAGTGAAAAATACTATGTTTTAATTGAAAACAATTTTTTTAATCGAAATAAATTATGTGTTAAATTATGAATTTTAAAGTTTTGGAAGTATAATTAGATTATATTTTAATCATATAACATATTTTTGGTCATTATAAGTAATATCACCTTTAAATTTGACATAAACACATGTCAATGTTTTGATAGTTTTTTATTTTTAAAAATCAACTTTTTGGTTTTGACAACGGGAATTAATTTTAAATAAATAAACGCAACTTCAATGATTTTAATTTGGTAAAATAGACATTATTTTTTAATTCATAATATCTAAATTAAATTAGGGTGAATTTTTGGTATTTTTATGAAAACGATCAATTTTTGATGAATAGTGAAAAATACTACGTTATTGGTTAAAACCAACCTTTTATTTAAATTTAAATGATGTAATAATATATATATAATACTTATATAAGTTCAATGTAATTAATTTGATTCATTTTACTATAAAATTAAATGTATAATTTTTTATTGAACTTTTAAACCTCTTTTACCCACCTTCAAGGAACATTTGAAAATTTGCATAAAAAAATAATTTTACCGCTTCTGTGAGTTAAATTTAAAACATCTGAGAGACATGGATGAAATATGTACGTAAAATTTGATTCAAAAATATGAAAATAAATTTTGGGGAATAGTACTTCTTGACTTTTATTTACCACGGTTAAAAGTAAAAATGGTAATTAAGGGTAAAAATGATATTATAATTACTCTAACACTTTTCCTAATTCTATTGGAAAAGTATAATTAGAAAAAAAGAAACTTAGGAATAAAATATTATCCTCTTTGGTTCACTTTTATTAGATTAGGAAATTTATTATTATTTTATTTAAAGAAGAGTTAAAAGAGAAAACTTCATTATTTAATAACTAAACCATTTTTAATATAGGATTAAACAAAATGTAAATTCGACTCCAAATATTCAATAGAAAGAAAAATAGATTTTATATATAATGGTATTTTATTTATAATTCTTAGGCATTAAATAATTTAAATTATTTATGAGACAACGATGAAGAAATAATTACTTTATTAATGAAAGAATCAAATAAATGGTATTATAAATATTAAAACAAATTTAATTTCAAAGTTTTTATGACATACATGAATATTATAGGTGAATATGACATTTTAGGGTCTATTAAATGTATTATTTTAGAAGTAATCATGTTTTTATGACTTTAACAAAAACCAAATACTAAATAGTGTCAAAATTGACATAAATGGTTTTTTAAAACAAATATTATATTATTAAATTATATAATTGTCCTAAAAATATATGGTTCTTCCAAAGAACTCAAATAATGATAGTTATATCATTGATGAACCACATGGGGTTCTTTTGTCTTGTTATAGTATTTTTATTAACCATATAATATAAAAATACAAAGAGACATGATAAATGTCCAACTATTTGACTAAGAGTTAAATATAAAAGATAAGGTTAATATGGTGGCCTAAACCTCCCTAAAACCTATTTTCTGAGTGGTTATTAACCCATACCCACCTTATCCTTTAAATGAATCATTTTTTATCCATTATAAACCGAAAATTATTTTATTATAAAATGATATATCATGATTTTCCTAAAGTGACCCTCACCTCTCTTATAAAAGGGTACTTCCCCTTCTCTTAAATTCACAATTCCAAAAGCCATTTGGCTCCGCCAACCCTGCCCAAATATCCTCACAACTTCCCTAAATTCAGCCTAGGTGACTTAAGTTTATCATAGATCCATCCTAAGGAGCCCTTTTGATCAACTCAAAAGGAAACATCCAAAGTAGAGGTAATAATTTCAACACCCTCTTTCAAGTTCTTTTCTTCTTCCACTGCCTCTTTCTTTGATGTTTACATACCAAAATAATAAATCTAGTACCTTATACATACTGTGATGTTAATATAAATATGGTATAACCATATTCTTTATTTTATCCATCCCATAAATGAAAAAGTCACCATACTTGAGTATGTATGGCTTACAGTCTCCACGTCGTGGTGTAATTTGTTATTCAAACAGTTCATTATTTAGAAGAGTAAAATAATGAGTATAAATGATTTAAATAATAATTATAACATGTTAGTAATTCTTGATATATGATATACTATCCAATTACATATGATTTCAACATCAATATAATGATATTGTCGCTCATGTGTACGTACGGATTACCGTCTCCGCGACGCAATGTGATTCATTTCCACATTCACCATTCACTGACGATTATAAAAATATATATTATTAATAAGTATGTAATATATGACATAATAATGCTACTGCAGATATATATATATGTATTTACTTACATATAACTCTTTCACTTACTTGCATTCAATACAATTTGAAAACAGAAACAATGTTTATAAGTACGTACGATCTACCGTCTCCAAAAATAGTGTTGTTCATTTCATATATCTATCTATTATACATATTTATATTCAAAATATATATGATATATATGTCATTTCTTATATTTTGGAAGTATGTTAACCATGATCTAAATGATACGATCAAGAATAACAGTTAAAACACGTATGATAAAGAAAGCGATTATTACCCAAAATGTTAATTTAACGCGAAAATCATTATTAAATGGGTTGTATAAAGTCATAAATGAATAATTTATGATATAATTAATATGAATATAGATTTGGTATAATTTAATAACATACTATGGTCATTATACAAGAGGTTAAATGTACCTTCAACCAAAGGAAAGTTCATGGTAAGTGTTATTTCCTAAATTTCATTATTATCTGAGATTACTTATGTGTAATTATTTACTGGGAATTATTTAACATTGATACCCATATTTCATAAAAATGTTTTCTAAAGGAATATTTTAAGTTTTTATGGGAGGGTCTATTTAAGTAGATCATCATTTTAAATGTTTTAATGATTTATCTTTCTAAATCGTTTTAATTAATGTCCATGTTTTCAAAATGATTTTAAGGATTTATTTATATGGACATGAATGTTTTTAAATGATAATTATTTTATAATGTTAAAAAGTGGTATGAGACACTTTGATTCAAAAATTCATTTTAAATTACACCCTTTATAAAAGTTTGACTTTTAAATGATTTCACAAATAGGGGTATTTCTCTTAAAAAGGATTACTAATAATTTTCATCTATGTCAGCATCCTTTATAGGATATTATTCTCGATTGAGGTTTATTTATTATAATACAATCTTATATATTGAATTGAATGAGTTATGATATGTTTGACTGTGAATGTACTATTTTAACACCATTAATGGTTTATGGTTAATGTATTAAATTTTCATATGCAAGTTTTAATATGAAATTTAATGTTATGTTTAAAACTTTTCATATGAGGAATGCATTGGACTTAGTAAGTGATGGGTGGTGTCATGACCTGTCCTCGGGATCCATGTCGTGACTACCCCAAGCTCGCCTTCCATAGGACAGGGGATGGTGATTAGCACTGAAGGCGTAAATCCTGGAAAAAGGGAAGGTGTTCCCTTTATAAAAGTAAACAAACACAACAGAGTATGCACGTGAAGTAAGCACTAAGTAAAACTGAGTACAAAAGTTAGTCCTGGAAAGTAAATGGGCCAGTATACAAACCCAACTAAATGTACAGTACAACTGAGAATGAATGTACAACAACAGTAAAGTAAAGTAGAAACCACCGAGTCATCCTCCGGGAATCACACCTAAAGGGTGGGTACAGATAGTCTCGTCGGTACCTCGGGTCCGTCCGTCTGCTCCGTGTATGCCCCACCAGGTGGTTGGTCTCCAGATATCGTCCCACTCCTTAAACCTCAACCATGATCAGTGTTGTCTGTCATCTGCAACCAACACAACGTAGGATCCAAGTACAGCCATCCTCACTTCCAAACCCACGTAGGATCCAAGTACAGTCATCCTCACTACCGAACCCACGTAAGATCCAAGTAAAGTCGTCATCATTGTTGAATCCACGGAGGATCCCAACACAGAAGTTGTCGCAGTCGCAGCCAGCTCTAGGGTTCCTGCACGCAGCGTACTCGATTCCGGGAGGGTTTTCTCCTCGAGTAATGGGGTTCGATACATCAACTGTCATGAAGTCTGGATTTTATGTATCCCAAAGTTCTGTCTCGTCAAAACAAAGTCAATGCGACAGACGCCTCATCAATCGGACGCCCGGTCTAAGAGATATTAGCCATTTCGTTCTAGGGGCGTGGTTGGAAATATGCTCGTTCCAAACCCGGAATTTTACTAAAGTTGTCCAAAACTAACTTAGAGTATCGCAAAAGGACTACCTCATCGATATGGTCCTAGTTCCGTAGACGGTGCATCGTTCGTACGCGCGGTCTTCATGATATTCACCTTTAAGTGAATAACGGGCCCGACCCGTTAAGTCTAGTGGGATGGCGGGTCGGCTTAACCCAGCTTTGACGGGTCCAACTAGGTAGAGGTGTCGGACCAGCCCAATGAAAAGCACAGATTGGTACGAGGGGTGTGTCCCGGCCCAAGGGGGCGCGGCCCGGCTGGCTCAGCCCAATGGTCGAGCGGTCTGATGTGGGGGGGGGGTGGGGGCTACCCGAACTAGAGGCACCTCCCTCCCTAACCAACCGGCTTGTTCCAACCGGCCTTCTGGCACAAGCGGCCCACACGGGCGGGCTTCGGATCTTCCAGCGTCGTTCCCTCCTTGAACTGTGCCTTCTCTTCGCCCGGTCGGCCGAGGGGCCGGCTGGTCCTTCGGCCCAAGCGGCCCACAAAGCGGGTCATCGTTCCATCCGCACAGCCAGCATGATGGCATCGACTTCCTCCGCCGTGTTCCTGGTACGGAGTGACGGCACAGTGCTTCCTCCTCCATGGCCTGCTTGGCCACATCATTTATTACTTGTGCGAAAGCGGTCCTTGCACCGCCAACCTCTTCCGTGTTCCACCTCCAGTCGCTGATTCCAAAAAGATCAAGTACTAGAGGAGGGTTGTCGGGCCGTGTTCGTTCGGCCCGTGCCCTCCACGTTAGGTGATAACACATGGCCAAATTCGTATCCAAGAAAACAACGAGGAACAAGTACAATTTTAATCAACTAAAATTGTATAAAATCCCCCTACCTTGAATATGGTTCGTGGTTGACAAGCGTCATGGATTATTGTGTCATTTCTATCATCTTAGGAGTTCACTCGAAGAAGATTTGGCATCTCCTCTCTTGTCGTGGAGAATATAAAAGAATGTGTGTCGTCGTTCTTCGTGGAAGAGAGTGTCATTATTCATCAGAGGGTTGATGTTCTTCAACAAAGGAGAAACTCTCTTCTTCTTTCACAAGATCTCTATCTCCAATATATCCCCCAACACAACATGTTCCAACCAAATTAAAATAAGGCTACACCTGATTTTAATTAAACTTTCCGCGCATTCAAAATTCAAAACCCTTAATTAAATAATTTAAGAGTTTTATTTAATTGATTAACATGTGCTGGAAAAATTAATAAAGAGGGAGAGAGGGAGAGGAAGAGTTTACACAATTTAAGTGGAGTTTAAAAATTAATGAAGGGGGGATTAAGGGAGTTATTTAGGGAGTTTAAATAGTGTTATGGGAGACCAAATTTTGGGGCTCATGTGGGCCCGCAATATCATATATCAACACATGGGAAGTTGGGTGGTTGTGGGCCCTACTTAAAACGCAAATATGGTAAAGGCCCCCTTAAGTAATTACCGGCGCTGCGGTTTCATCGGTGCCCTCAGATTTCAATTCCGAGCACCGACTCAATAGATAGAAAAACTCTCTCATTCGTTCACTGAACTTACCCGAGCTAAACTTCAAAAAAATATTCTGGGCACACTGGGCCTTGGAATCAGGTGCCGTCAGAAACTTCGTACTTTTAAAATCCCAAATAATTTAAGAAAAAATTTTCTTGAAATTTATGGGTCTTTATATTACTCGCACCACAGGGCTTTACATCCCCATAAAGTTACAACACACACTAGGAAAACAAAATGGGGAAACTAAGCTCGCATATTTGCCTCCCACTCCCAGGTGATCTCCTGGAGGTTTTCGTGTTGCCAACGAATATGAAACAAAGGAATTGACCATCCACATAGGACCTGATCTTGTCGATCCTCGATCTCCACTAGGTCCTCTGTGAAAGTATCCCCATCATCGAAGTCTATCTCCCCATGATCGATGACGTGAGATGGGTCGTGCACGTATCTCCTAAGCTGAGATACGTGGAAAATGTTGTACACCCGGTGCAACTGAGGTGGAAGGTCCAGGCGGTAAGACACCTCACCTACTGTGTTGAGGACCAGGAAAGGCCTGATGAATCGCGGAGATAACTTACCGCCCCGGCCAAATCTCTATAATCCACGTCGAGGTGAGACCTGTAAGAAAACATGGTAACCATCCTCGAACTCCAATGGTCTTCGTCTCCAATCATCACAATACTTATGTCTGCCATGTGTTTTCCTCATCCGCTCCTGGATGATCTGTACCTTCTCTGTCATAGTGTGAACCATCTCTAGTCCTACAAGTGCTGACTCCCCAGGGTCAGTCCAGCACAGAGGTGATCTGTAAGGTCGGCTGTTCAGTTCCTCCAAAGGCACCATCCCGATGGTGGAGTGGTAGTTGTTGTTGTACGAAAACTCTACCAAGGGTAATTGATCCTCCCAGTTGTGTCCAAATTCGAGGACACATGCACAAAGAATGTCCTCGAGGTTCTGAATGGTCCTATCTGTCTGACCGTCCGTCTGAGGATGAAAGGCGATGCTCATACATAGTTGCATCCCAAATGCCTCCTGGAACCCCTTCTAAAGCCAGGAAGTAAATCGAGCACCTCGATCCGAGACGATAGAATATGTCACACCATGAAGTCATACGATCTCCTAAACATAGAGGCGTCACATGATCTCTATTAAGCCTTGCTCTCTGATAGGTACGAAGTGGGCTGACTTGGTGAGTTGTTCGACGATCTATAACGACCCAAAGTTTTATTAATGGAAATCCCTCTTGATCTAATTAAATGTATCTTTATGTTTATATAAAATGTAAACTTCTATGGTTTTATGTTAAGAATTTTGATTGTTGCTAATATAGCCGTTGAACAGTGATCACATGATTAGTTTAAATATAAGGCTTTAACAAATCCAATTTACTCAGACAAAGGAAGCGATGACCTCATCCAATAGAATTTCCCCATACGAAGCCCATTTGTCGGAGCATAGAAAAGAGGTGGCATCCTTGGTCTTCGCTCTTGACCAAGCCCAAGCTGAGATTCATCATGTCTAGCTTGAACGGGACCGTCTACGGGAAAAGTGGAAGTTGATAGAAATTACCACTCGAGCGATGTTATCCGAGCCACCCCAAGAGTCTGTCACCATTGCACACCTTATCCTTAGGTCTTATGCGATTGTTTTAAGGGTTTATGTAACAAATAGATAGTACTATGTTCATGTACATAATATTGGAATATATTAATGAATACACTTTTTTGTTATTATTGATAAATTGTAATTAGTTTTTAAAGTACAAATAGTGTTTTTAGTTATTATTGAATTAAGAAATCTATTTTATTAAATTAATGTTTTTTTGAATTAAATAATATTTTAATAAACTAATATTGTTATTAAATTATTTTTCAATAAATATAAATGATCTTATAATTTTATAAACGCAATTATAATTTTTATTATGGTTTGAAAGCCGTTTCTGTCAAAACCTCTGAATTCTCGATAAATGTTGGTGATTATTTTACAAGTGAAAATTAACATATTTTGAAAATTATTTAGATAAAATAAATTTTATTTCTAGAATCAGGATGTCGAAATTATCCAACGGTGAATTTTTCATAATTTTTTGGGACAGTCAAATTTATGGGAAAAAATTAAATATTGTTTAAATATATAATGTGTTTTATGAGACACTCCTTTCTCTCTCATTAACCATTTTTATGAATTCATATGTCACACTGTTACGTTTCTGAAATTTCATCGATTTTCTAAGCCAATGCCATTGTGTAGTGAATACCATGCTCGTTTCTCCATCAAGGGTATTAACCTTTATGCACATTTACTTGTTGATTATAAAGTTTCATTATGAATTCCAAATTTATTTATCATGGAATAAATGATTATGTTTTATGAATCCATATTTTATGATCCATGTGGCACACTTATGCATGAAATAAAATGTTTAAGAAGGGTGCGCCCTCATAGCGCTCCAATGCATTGGATAAAGTATAGTATTATGATACCTCATGTGCAATGAGTGTGGACTCATGCTAATTGAAGTCCAATGAGGGTTTACTCGTGTTTCATGTGAAATGAGGATTTACTCATTCTCCATGTACAATGAGTTTTGGCTCATGCTAATTCCATGTTAAGTGTTGTCGCCACATTTCCATGTTATGATTATCTTGCTTTATCATGCCTTTATGTTCATGTTTCTCTTGTGCTCAATTGATATTCCTAATGTGTAACATGTATTTTACTTCTCATGTTATTCCATGTGTATTCCCTTACTGGGCTTTATATCTCACCCTTTTCTTATGCATGTCCTCAGGCTATCCCATGCAATGCTAAGTACGAGGGAATCTAGTGGTCATGTAAAGGAAGTATTCAATAAAGATGTTGTATTTCATGTTTTATGTTTTTATGTAATGATCCTAAGCTCCAAAGACACTAAACCTCTCAATATTCTTGGTTGTATCATGTGATGTTTTATGTAATAAATCATGTTTATGTTTGTAAAAAAATAAGGGGTTTCATAGTTGGTATCAAATGATAGGTTTAGTTATTTTTGGTAATAGGATTAGAAAACACTAGTAAAGCCTTAGAGACAAGAATAAGTATAATAAAAACATCCCCATGTTTTGGTGAGTATTGATTAAGTGGGTTATCAAGAAAATACATCCGTGTCTGGATACGAGCAGGTAGAGGCGGCTCTGCCATAGATGTATCCTAGGGGTAAAACCCGAAAACACCGCTTTGAGCTAGACTCGAATGGGAACTGGTGCACGACAATGGGCCTTTCTGCACTCTTGGTTACGACACTCCCGGGGGATATTTTTTGATAAATTCACAAGATTATTATGAACCCTTATTAAGGGAATTCAAAAAAATTCCCCTAAGAATATATGTTAGAAAGTAGATCATGAAAATCCAAGATTGATGACTATAGACCCACGAGTTAAGGAAATAAAAGTTTATTTATAAGTCATCAACTTTTATATTTGGATTACCCTTTATGTGTTACCCCTAACATTCCTTTTATTCCAGACAATGGCTGGTAATAGGAGGTATCGGGCTAACAACTATTGTGAAGATCAATGTGATGACTATACTAATGAGATGCCCAATCCAGTGGGAGCAGGAATCACGAACTTTTTCACACTTTTCTCTCAGATAACTCAAGTTTTGAATATAAACACGGGTCAAGAGGAACATTCAACCCTCCCTAAGAAGGAACATGTCGCTATCAAGAGATTCATGAGACAAAGGCCTCCTACTTTTAGTGGATCATCTGATCCCATGATCGCTGAACAATGGATCAAATCCATTGAAAAGATATTGTTCATCCTTCAATGTTCTAAACAAGAGAAGGTTCTCTTGTAGGATTATCGTATGGAGGGTGAAGCTAATCAATGGTGGAAGTTGATAAAAAATACGATGCCTGAGGAGGAGATCGATGCGTTGGAATGGAAAGATTTCCAAAATATTTTTTCGATAAATATTTTCCGCGCACCCTCCAGCTTAATATAGAAAGGGACTTCATTTCCCTCAAGAAAAAAGACTAAGAATATGTTGGAGCATAAGAGGCGAAATTCACAAGGCTTTCATGATACGCTTCCGACTTTGTCATTACCCGAGAATGCAATGTTGACCACTTCTTTTGGGGGCTGAAGCCTAGCCTGTGGAAAGCATTGGTGATTCGTTACTTCGACAACTATGAGGAAATTGTCTGATGTGCCCTCAAGGTCGAAATGGAGATTGAGGAATCATAGGGGTATCATGGGGACAAGATGCATAACGTGGAATTCAATGCTGGAAGTCCGATGGATAAATCCAGCAATACTATGAAGATCCAGCACCCCACTTGCCAAAAGTGTGGAAAGAATCACCCTAGAAATTTCCTCAAGGGGACGAGGAAATGATTTATGTGTGGAAGAGAAGGGAACCTAGCTGTTACCTGTCGGCAAGAAAGACCCGTGGTTGCGATAGAGGAGGGAAACGCTTCGTTCAAACCTCAACACATTGTTCAATGCTACAAATGAAATGAACCGGGGCATTTTACATATCAGTGCCCTAATAAAAGGGTTTTCGGGGGCAACCAACAACCTCCAAGGAAACAAAGAAGATATTTTGCCATCACTTCTGCCGAAGTGAACCCCGACAATGAAGTTGTGATAGATACGCTAGTTATTCATTCAATAATAGAGAACATACTTTTTGATTCAGGTTCTACACATTCTTTTATATCTCGAAAGTTTAGTAGAAAAATCCCAGCACCACCACAAATCATGGAAGTGAAGATGACGGTGAGTACGGAAAATGAAGAAATAATTGCATCCCATGAATATAAGTCCTCCCCTATTTTAATCTGTCGATTGAATTTCCTGGAGAACCTTGTCATACTCCATCTGGTGGAATTTGACGCAATTCTTGGCATGGATTGTCTTTCCTTATATAGAGCCAACATAAGTTATAGAGAGAGGGAAATCACACTTCATATGAAGAATCAACCCCTTATTCTTTACAAGTGTCAGGAGTAAGATTAATCTCCTTTAGATTCATCATCTCAAGAATAGATATTACTGCCCTACGAGCATGTGTATCTGGCTCAGATGATTGAGTCCAAGGAAAAAACCATCCTTTAAGAAATGCCTATTATGAGGGAATTCGTGGAAGTGTTTCCTGAGGAACTTCCTGGTCTTCCTCCTAGAAGAGATGTTGAATTCTCAATTGGACTTATACCCGGGGAATTACCAATATCCAAGAATCCATATAGAATGTCTGTCGTATAGCTTTAATAGCTGAAGAAAAAACTATAGGAGAATCTGGATAAAGGGTTTATACGCCCAAGTGCTTCACCATGGGGTTCACCAGTCCTCTTCATAAAGAAGAAGGATGGGTCAATGCGGCTTTGCATTGATTATAGTGATCTCAAAAAAAGCAGGATAATGAAAAATTATCCTCTCCCATGAATTGATTAATTGTTCGATCAGTTGCATGGAGCACAATAGTTCTCCAAGGTGGACTTGCGGTCTAGATATTATCAAGTAAGGGTGAAGAAGGAAGATATCCCCAGGACTGCTTTTCGAACAAGATACGGGCACTATGAATTCATAGTAATGCCTTTTGGACACACTAATGCTCTAGAAATCTTCATGGAATTAATGAATAGAGCCTTTAGAGATTACCACGAAAAATTTGTGGTAGTCTTTTTAGATGATATTATAATATACTCCAAAACCAAGGAGGATCATGAGGAATATTTAAGAACTGTACTAGATAATTTGCACAATGATAATCTCTATAGAAATTACAGCAAGTGTGAGTTCTAGTTGAAGGAGGTCTCATTCTTGGGACATATCATCACAAGAAATGGGATATCTGTGGACCCCTCCTAAACAGATGCAATTGAAGGATGGTCGAGGCCAACATCGGTAATGGATATCCGTAGCTTCTTGGGGTTAGCTGGATATTATCGACGATTTGTGCGAAATTTCTCACGATTGTCCAACCCTCTTACCAAGCTAACTCTAAAGGGAGTAAAGTTTTTTTGGAGTGATGAATGCGAAGAAATCTCGAAGGAGTTGAAAAGGAGGCTTATCACTATTCCCATTCTCACTTTACCCACAAGTGGGGAACTTTTTGTGGTTTTCAGTAATGATTCGATGAAGGTCTTAGGTTGTGTGCTAATGCATAATGACAAAGTGATATCCTATCCCTCAAGGTAGTTGAAAATCCATGAGAGAAACTATCCAACGCATGATCTGGAGTTGGTAGCAGTGATCTTTTCCTTGAAAATATTATGGAATTATCTCTATGGGGAGAAATTTGAGATATATACTGACCACAATAGTTTTAAATATATATTCACACAGAAAGAGATTAATATGCACTAGTGAAGATGGATAGAGCTCATCAACGATTTTTACTATTCAATACATTACCACCCTGGGAAAGCAAACAAGAGGGCAGATGCCCTAAGTAGAAAGGACCCAACAATTTTATCAATGATGAGAATTGAGAAGGATCCAATCTTCTTAGACTTGATGAAGATGGACATGGGAATCATAAAGAAGGGAAAATCATCAATACTTTCACAAATTATTGCTCAACTGTCTCTTTTGGAAAGGTTAAAGGATACTCAAAGGGATGATGTGGGAATTCAGGAAAAAGTGGAAGCTATCAAAAAAGGGAAATCCTCGGTGTTTAATGTTAATGAAGAAGGGAATGTGGGGTTTGGGAATAGACTATGTGTTCCGTCATGTCCGGAGCTGAAGAAGTAACTTTTGGATGATGCACATAGTTCAAATTTCTCTATTCACCCAGGGAGCACAAATATGTATCGAGATCTTTGAGAAAACTTTTGGTGGGATAATATGAAGAAGGAGATCGCTGAATATACATTAAAGTGCTTGCTGTGTCAGAAAGTGAAGGAGGAGAGGCAGAAGTCTAAGGGGATGATGCAACCATTGCCCATACCAGAATGGAAATGGGAGAACATCACCATGGACTTTGTCGTCGGACTTCCAAGGACATCCAGAGGCAACAATGCAATCTGGGTGGTTGTGGATTGTCTTACAAAGTTTGCACACTTCATTTCTATTCGGGAATATTTCTCTTTGGATCAACTAGCACATATATATATCAGGTAATTGGTAAGGTTTCATGGAGTACCACTATCTATATTGTCTGACCGAGATCCAAAATTCACCTCTATGTTTTGGAAGAGTCTTCAACATGCTCATAATAATGAACTGAACTTTAGTATGGCCTATCATCCTCAAACTGATGTCCAATCCGAGCAGACTATCCAAACACATGAATACATGTTCAGAGCATGCTCAATGGACTTTAAAGGAGGATGGGATCAACATCTTCCACTGGTTGATTTCTCTTATAACAACAGTTTCCACTCAATCATCCAAATGGCACCATATGAAGACATATATGGGAAAACGTGCATAACACCGACATGTTGGGATGAGGTCAGTGAATGTAAGGTACTTGGACCAGAAATGGATGAAGAAATGGTTGAGAAGGTGAAAAACATTCAGCAGCATATCAAGGCAGCCCATAGTCGACAGAAGAGTTATGCAGATAACCGTCGACAAGACCTTGAATTTAATGTTGGAGACATGGTGTTTCAATGCATATATCCATGGAAAATGGTCATGAGGTTTGGAATGAAATGGAAGCTAATTCCAAGGTACATCGGCCCCTTCGAGATTCTTGATCGTGTTGGGGCTGTGGCCTATTGACTAGCACTTCCACCTACCATGGGAAAAGTGCATGATGTCTTTCATGTATACATCTTAAGGAAGTGCATATCGAACCCTTCACATGTACACTCTTCTGAGGTAGTGAAATTGGAAGACGATATTTCTTATGAGGACCAACCAGTGAAGATATTCGATCGTAGAGAAAACAATTCTATGAAATAAGACAATGCCCCTTGTCAAGGTGTTGTGGAGAAACCACAAGTATGAAGATGTGACTTGGGAATTGGAGGAAATGATGAAGCTGAGTTACCCACATCTATTTTAGTGTGGGAAAAGGAAACTTTCAAGGGAGAAACATCTTAAGGGGGGATTATTATAATGAAACAAAGTTTTATTAATGGAAATCCGTCTTGATCTAATTAAACGTATCTTTATGTTTATATAAAATGTCAACTTCTTTGGTTTTATGTTAAGAATTTTGACCGTTGCTAATATAGTCATTGAACAGTGATCACATGATTAGTATATTTATAGGGCTTTAACAAATCCAATTTACTCAGACAAAGGAAGCAATGGACTCATCTAGTAGAATGGCCCCATACGAAGCCCATTTGTCGGATCTTGGAAAAGAGGTGGAATCCTTGGGCTTCACTCTTGACCAAGCCCAAGCTGAGCTTCATCATGTCAAGCTCGAACGAGACCGTCTACAGGAAAAGTGGAAGTTGATATAAATTACCACTCGAGTGATGTTATACGAGCCACCCCAAGAGTCTCTCACCATCGCACACCTTACCCTTAGGTCTTATGTGGCTATTTAAGGTGTTATGTATCAAATCGATAGTACTATGTTCATGTACATTATTTTTGTATATAATAAAGAATATACTTTCTTGTCATTATTCATACATTGTAAATAGTTTTTAAAGTACCAATAGTGTTTTTAGTTATTATTGAATTAAGAAATATATTTTATTAAATTAATGGATTTTTTAGTTAAATAATATTTTAATAAAATAATATTATTATTAAATTAATTTTTAATAAATATAAACGATCTTATAATTTTATGAATGCAATTATAATTTTTATTAAGGTTTGAAAGCTGTTTCTCTCAAAACCCGTGAATTTTCGATAAATATCGGTGTTTATTTTAAAAGTGAAAACTAAAATATTTAGAAAATTATTTAGATAAAATTAATGTTATTTCTGGAATCAGGACGTCGAAATTATCCAATGGTGAATTTTTCATAATTTTCTGATACAGTCAAATTTTTGGGTAAAAATTAAATACCGTTTAAATATATAATGTGTTTTATGACATCATAATGACCGAATAGTGATGTAATAAAATACTATAATCTTTATGTTCTGCCAATATATGTTTTACCATTAAAATAATGTGATTTTGGGTTTGTTTTACTAACTTTCAAAGCATTAAAAGACCCCTCATGACTTATTAAACACCTTGTCTTTTTAAATTGTTTTCTATGGGAGTGTGACTCACCTCCACATAAGCAACAACATTATTTTAAGAAGTTCGGACTTTAGAATTATAAAATATATTTTTTCATTTTCCCTTTTCCAAAAACCATGGGCAATAACCATGGGATGGTTTGTGTTTTGGATTAATTTAATATAAGGGGTCCCAAACCTAAATAATAAATAATTCCCTCACTTTTCCTATATAAACCCACCAAAGATCCCATTTCCTACTCACTCAAATCCCTTGGAATTTTGTCCAACCACTGAAATACACTCTCCAGAATCCTCCCAGGGTGCCCCAAACACCCAATAATCCTCTCACAAGCCTCTCTCTAGCCTTTGGAATCACACTTCGAAGTAAGGGTTTTTCTTCCTTTCTCATTTTTGTCCAATTTTCTTTAAGTTGTTTTGCCCTTTTAATTTCAATTATGAATGTTGTGGTATGGTTTCAAACCACCTTCATACATTCCTCTTTATTTTTGAATGATGGGAGACCCCTTTATCTCTCATTAAATTCCTCCCATGTACAACTATTACTATGCCGAAATTCCGAAAGGAACTTCTCTCTCCTCTTTTACATTCAAGAAATACTTTTGTATCATGAATCTAAATTCCATTAAAATTGTTTGGAAATGTATCTTTATGACCCACTTACTTTTCTTTCATGTAAATATTATGAGACACCCCTTTCTCTCTCATCAACAATTTTTATGAATTCTTATGTCACGCCGTTACACTGCCGAAATTGCACCGATTTTCTATGCCAATGCCATTGTGTAGTGAATACCATGACCATTTCTCCATCAAGGGTATTCACCTTTATGCACATTTACTTATTTGTTATAATGTTTCATATATTAATTCCATATTCCTTTATTGTGTAATAAATGATTATGTTCTATGAATCCATGTTTTATGATCCATGTGGTACACTTATGCATGAAATGAAATGTTTAAGAAGGGTGTTCCCTTATAGTGCTCCAATGCATTGGGTAAATTATAGTATCATGATACGGCATGTGCAATGAGTGTTTACTCATGCTAATTCAAGTGAAATGAGGGTTTACTCGTGCTTCATGTGCATTGAGTATTTACTCATGCTCCATGTGCAATGTCTTGGCTCATGCTAATTCCATGTTAAGTGTTGTTGCCACATTTCCATGTTATGATTATCCTGCTTTATCAAGACGTTATTTTAATGTTTCTATTGTTCTCAATTTATATGCCTAATGTATAACATGTATTTTACTTCTCATGTTATTCCATGTGTATTCCCTTACTTGGCTTTATAGCTCACCTTTTTCTATGCATGTCCTCAGGTTATCCCATGCAATGCTAAGTATGAGGAAATGTAGTGGTCATGTAAAGGAATTTTTCAATAAAGATGTTGTATTTCATTTTTTAGGTTTTTATGTAATGATTCTAATCCCCAAAGAAACTAAACCTCTTGATATTATTTGTTTTATGAAGTGAAGTTTTTTGTAATAAATCCTGTTTAAGTTTCTAATAAAAGCATGGTTTTCATACGATAACCCAGATGGAGTCGTGTCCTCTAGAAGTACGTGGAAGCCCAATCACGAATTCCTTGGATATACTGTCCCACTACCACTCTGGAACCTCTAAGGGCTGCACCAAGCCTTCTGGTACCTGGTGCTCCACCTTCACTTGCTGGAAAGTGAGGCATCGTGAAACGAACTCTGCTAAAGCCTTCTTCATACTCGGCCACAAGTGCTATCGTCTATGGTCCTGGTACATCTTTATGACTCCTAGATGTACCACTATAGTAGAAGTGTGAAACTCCGTCAACACTTCCTCCTTCAGTGCAAATGGAAGCATGGTACCCCCCCTGAAGAGGATGATGTGATCTCCTCCTTCATAAAATCCATCAGGTGCTTGTCCTGAGGATATCTGTGCACGTCAGGTCTCATGGTCAATGTCCCCACGTTGTGCCTCTATGAACCATTGAAGTAGTGTAGGAGGGACTATAAGAGACTATAGGAAGGATGCTCTATCTCTATCCATGAAGGATATCTGCACTGCGGCTAGCTACTCCAGCACCTCTCCTAAAAGTTGTATGCTTGATCTCCTGTTGAGAGCATTAGCTACTACGTTCCCCTTTCTAGGATTATAGACTATCTCAAAGTCATAGTCCTAGAAGAACTCGAGCCATCACCGCTGTCTTAGGTTCATGTCCTTCTGCGAGAAAATGTACCTGAGACTCTGGTGGTCAGAATATACTGTAAAGTGCTCGCCCATCAGATAGTGCCACCACATCTTCAAGGCGAATACCACTGCTGCTAACTCCAGGTCATGGGTAGCACAGTTCTGCTCGTGTTGCCTCAACATCCATGAAACATATGCGATCACTTCCCACTACTGCATCAGGACACACTCGAGTCCGGTCCCTAATGCGTCGCAGTAAACCACTTACCCAACACCCTCCTCCGGTAGCCTCAAGTTGGGCGCATTGGTCAATCTCTGTCTCAGCTCCTGGAAGCTTTGGTAGTATCTATCTAACCAAACTAAGTGTTTCCCCTTCTTCTTCAAAGATAAAAGTGGTGTTGTAACTTTGGAGAAGTCTGGAACAAATATCCAATAGTATTCAGCCAGACCTAGGAAACTCTACACCTCCATCATGCTCCTGGGTGGCTCCCAAGAAAGTATTGCCTCGATCTTTGTAGGATCCATAGAAACTCCTACCTCCAAGATAACATTCCCCAATAATTGAACCCCCCGAATCTAGAACTTGCACTTTGAGAGCTTACTATAAAGTCGGTTCTCTCGGAGTGTGTCCAGTACAACCTACAAGTGGCAGGCATGCTCCTCCTCAGTAGTCGAGTAAATCAGAATGTTTTTGAAGAAGACTGCGACAAAACGATCAAGGTAAAGCTTGAATATCCTGTTAATGAGACTCATGAATAGTGTTGGTGCGTTGGTTATGCCGAAGGGCATAACCAAGAACTCCTAGTGGCCATACCGACACCAGAAGGCCGTCTTCTGCACATCCCCGTCTCAAACTCTGAGCTGATGATATCCTAACATGTGGTCTATATGTAAGAACCATCGTGCTCCCTTGAGCTAATCAAAGAGGTATTTAATCCTTGGGAGTGGGTACTTGTTCTTTACGGTCACCTAATTCAGGCGATGGTAGTTGAAACAATGTCATAAGCTCTCATCCTCCTTCTTGGAGAATAAAATCGGTGAATCCCAGGGTGAAACACTGGGTCGGATGAATACCTTTCCTTGCAAGTACTCCAGTTGTACCTAGAGCTCACGAAGCTTGGTGGGTGGCATCCGATATATTGTGGTAGATATACGTGTTGTCCCAGGGTACAGGTCAATGTAGAAGTCTACCTCTCTGTGAGGAGGTAGTCCAGGAACATCTTCAGGAAAAACATCCCCATACTGATCCACCACAACAGGAAATATCGGACTCCACACATCAACTGCTCCTAGGATGAGACTAGACAACTGATGTGTGATCGACTGTCCTCTCCTCTGCATAAGTCCATCCTACACTGCAAAGGCTCCATTTTTGATGGTGAAGGTGAACTTGGTCCCATCTATGCAGACACACCGCACTTTGCAGCTAATACAGTCAATCTAGAGATGGACTGTAGATAACAAATCCATACCTAAGATGATGTCGTAGGGCCTCGACACCACTACAAGAAGATACTAGAGAAATATCTCACCTCCTAGAGTAAGATCACACTGTCGGAACCAGTGCATAATCGTCGAGTCTGCTCCCATAGGAGTCTCTAACCATAAGGATCGAGCCAACAGCTCCGTCGGAATCTCTATGCTCCGAATAAGGGCAACAACAATAAAAGAACGACTCGCTCCTGTGTCTATAAGAACTAAAGCAAGTCTTGAGTAGACACATATAATACCTCTAATAATCACAAGTGCACTGTGGTCATAGGCCTCGACTTCCTGGAGCTGAGCCTGCCCCTGTCTTCCAACTCCCTGTAGTCGGGGTGGTCCTCCTAGTGGTGGTGGTGGTAGAGCCTCGAAGCGTCGTCCACCACCCGCTCCTCGGCCATCTCCTTTGCCTCGTCAGCCTGCTCCCTACGGACAGCCATGGTTGAACCTATTCCTCTGCCAGGGAGGTCCCTCTACTGTCTACTTCTCGTCTGCATGGCGGTTCAGGTAGTCACAAGCCATGTGGCCCTGCCCGCCGCATGTATAGCACTGTCTGCCCCTCGTATGGCTGGATCTACTTCGTGTTCCCCACACATCCGAACAGGTGTCCTGCGGTCATCCACCTAATGGCCCGGTCTGCATGGACCTCTGTGACATCTGTCTTCTGTGGGTAGAAGAAGACTCCCCTACATGTCGCCCTGTAGTGGGTCTCGCTATTGGCATTGGCACAACAAGAAAGCTCTCCACAAGATGGGCTCGCTCCAGCACTCCTACCTACGTCGGAATGCTGAGGGAGACCATCGAAGCCCTGATCTCGTGCCTCATTCCCTGCTCAAAGGACTGGGCCCAGAAGAATGGGTCTTGTACCACATCTGTGGAGTAATGAGAGAGATCAGTAAATCTCACAAAGTACTGGGATACTGTCATGCTTCCCTTCTACAGATGTAGTAACTCTTGGATGCACACCGCACAGAGAGTGGCTGGAAAAAACTCTGAGTGGAAGAGGCTCTTGAAGTCCATCCAAAGTAGAGATACCTCATCATGCACCTAGAGAATCAAGATCCACCATATACCTGTGATGCGTGCAGTAGACTCGTTGTAAGGATCACCATAAGGTTGGCTAGTGTCTTTACCAATATGAAGACTGTGATGATAGCCTCTAGCCAAACCATAGCTGCTTGAGGGTCTGTCTCTCCGCGGAACCTGGGTGGCCTCTGTCACTGAAACTTGTGCAACACACTCAGGCGGCATGCACTCTCTACTGCTGGGGCTGGTGGTATTGGTGGCTCAGCGGGTAGTGGTACCGTTGGTGCCTCCACTGTAATGGGGCCCTGCACCAAGGCCTCGTTGCTCGGTGGGCTTCCATCTCACACGTAGCTTGGAACCCTAGCTGGTTGTATACATGGGACCATCCTGAAAATCAACAGGTGCACCATAGTTAATACATTATACCTGGTGATCTAACACAAGGTATTCACAATGAAAACTACTGAAACACACATGAAATCAATGTTTTTGTGCACTGAGTCGGAAATTAGAAGTCAGGGTCCTGGTGTATGTATACGTCGGCCACCGCACGAACACTGTACTCCCTGGGCTGATAACCACACTCAATACTCTAAACACTATTGATTCACAGAAAGAAATTACCAGAGTCCTGAGTTCTGCAGTAGAACCTCCCTTTGATACCAATTTTTCACGACCCATCCTTGGGGTCTGTGCCGTGACTACCCCAAGCTCATCTTCCATAGGCCAGGGGCTAGCGACTAGAACCAAAGGTGTAAATCCATGAAAAATGGAAGGCATTTCCTTTATGAAATTAAAAAAACACAATAGAGTATGAAAGTGAATTAAGGACTATGTAAAATTGAGTACAAAAGTAAGTTCTGGAAAGTAAATGGGCCAGTATACAAACCCAACTGAAAGTACTGTACAAATGAGAAAGAAAGTACAATAGTTGTAAAGAAAAGCAGCAACCACCGAGTCGTCCTCTGGGAATCCCACCAGAAGGGTGGGTAAAGATAGTCTCGTCGGTACCTCAGGTCCATCCGTCTGCTCTGTCTACATCCCGCCAGGCAGTCCACCTCCGGATACCATCCCGCTCCTTATGCCTCAACCACGATCAGTGTTGTCCGTCGTCTGCAACCAACACAACGTAGTGTGGGCATTGCCCGTGCATGGGTGAGTATAACGATACTAATTATGGATCCCGAGACACCCAGAGGCCTCCCAGAATCTATGAAGGATAAAAAAATGAAAAGATACAATCACAACGTATCAACCAACTCTACTTAGGTATATGAACATACAGATACCAAAGTCATCAATCTCAGTTTGGCTCCAACTTCCGAGCCCAATCACAATCCGGGCCACATAGGAAAGAAGTCAATCGCATAAATGATAATGATTGAATGAAAAAACTCAGATCACATAGGTACACTACTCATGAAGTTTGGTAGAGATGATTAGTTTTAGCCTCTGAATCATATCCTCTGGAGAACCCATATAGGATCCAAGTACAGAAGTAGTCGCTGCCGAACCCACGTAGGATCCAAGTATAGTAACCATCACTGCCAAACCCACGTAGGATCCACATATAGTCATCATCACTGCCAAAACCACAAAGGATCCAATTATTGTCATCCTCGATGCCGAACCCACGTAGGATCCAAGTACAGTCGTCATCATTGTCGAACCCACGGAGGATCCTAGCACAGAAGTCATCGTAGTCGCAGCCATCTCTAGGGTTCCCGCACACAGCGTACTCAATTCGGGGAGGGTTTGCTCCTCGAGTAAGGGGGGTCAATACATCAACTGTCATGGAGTCCTGAGTTGATGTATCCGGAAGTTCCGTCTCGTCAAAAGAAACTCAACGTGACAGACGACGCATCAATCGAATGCCTGGTCTAAAAGATGTTATCTTTTTCGTTCCAGGGGTCCGGTTGGAAATATGATCGTTCCAAACCCTTCTGTTTACTAAAGTTGTCCAAAACTCACATAGAGTATAACTAAAGGACCGCCTCATCGATAGGTTCCTAGTTCCATAGACGGTGTGTCGTTCAGATGCACAATCTTCATGATATTCACCTTTAAGTTAATAACGGGCCTAACCCGTTAAGCCCAGTGGGCTAGCTGGCTGGGTTAACCCAGCTCTCATGGGTCCGATGCGGTAGAGGTGTCAGAACTACCCGAAGAAAATCACGAATCAGCATGAGGGGCACGGCCCGGCCCGAGGGAGCACAGCCAAGCAGGGTGCGGTGCAGCCAAGCCCGGCTCGGCGCGGCTAGCTTGGCCCGAAGGCCGAGCGGTCCGGGGGGGGGGGGGGGGCTGCCCAAACCAGTGGCGCCAAGTGATGTCGCCCTCCATAACCACTGGAGCCGAACTGCCTTCTGGTATAAGCGGCCCGCACGAGTGGGCCGCGACTCTTCTGGCGCGACACCCTTCTGGCGTTGCGGGTTCTCTCCACCCGACCGTCCGATGGGCCAGCCAGTCCTTCCGCCGAAGCGGCCCATGAAGCGGGCCGCGATTCCTTCTGCATAGCCAGTACGATGGCTTTAGTGCCCTCCACCGCGTTCCAAGCACGACGTGACGATGCCTTGCTTCCTCCACCACAACCCACTTGGTCATCACATTCCTTGTGTGTGCGACGTCGGCCCTTGCATCGCCGGCCACTTCCATGTTCCGCCTCCGGTCACCAATTCCAAAAAGATCAAGTTCTAGCGGAGGGTCGTCAGGCCATGTTCGTTCAGCCTGTTCCATCCACGTTAGGCGATAACACATGGCCATATTCATTTCAGGGAAAACAACGAGGAAGAAGTACAATTTTAATCAACTAAAATTGTATAAAATCCACCTACCTCGAATATGGTTCGTGGTTGAAAAGAGTCATGGATGATGGTGTCGTTTCCATCATCATAGGAGTGCACCTGAAGAATAATTGGCATCTCCTCTCTTGTCACGGAGAAGAGAAAAGAAGGTTCATCATCTTTCTTCATGGAAGAGAGTGTCATTCTTCATCAAAGGTTTGATGTTCTTCAACAAAGGAGAAACTCTCTTATTCTTTCACAGGATCTCTGTCTCCAATATTTCTCCCAACACAACATGTGCCAACCAAATTAAAATAAGGCTTCCCCTTATTTTAATTAAACATTCCAAGCATTCAAAATTCAAAACCCTTAATTAAATAATTGAAGAGTTTGATTGAATTGATTAACATACGTTGGAAAAATTAATAAAGAGGGAGAGAGTGAGAGGAGGAGTTTACAAAATTTAAGAGGAGTTTACAAATTAATGAAGGGGGGTTTAAGGGAGTTATTTGGGGAGTTTAAAGCAGGTTATGGGAGTTGAAAGGTTGGGGATCGTGTGGGTCCCACCTCTCATATATCCACACATGTGAATTTGGGTGGTTGTCGGCCCCACCAACAACCTCCCAGGGGAGGGTTTAACTTCCAAAGATATAAAATAAAATTTTTCTAATAATTTTATTTATGTTAACTAATTCCCCAATTAAAAATATTCATCTTGCTTAAAATGCAACTGTAGTAAAGGTCCCCTTAAGCAATTACCGGCACTGTGGTTTCATTTGTGCCCTCAGTATCAATTTTGAGCACCGGTTCAAAAGATAGAAAAAATTGCTCGTTCGTTCACTGAATGTACCCGAGCTAAATTTAGAAAATAATTCCGGGCATATCGGGCCCTGAAATCAGGTGCTATCAGAATCAGTGTACTTGTAAAATTCCAAAGAATTTATGAAAAAAATTTCCTTGAAATTTTCGGGTCCTTACAGGTGAAGCCCATTATAACTATTCGAGGCATCCGTAGGTCTCATTAGACCAACTAGTTTCTTGGCACAAGTCCTTGACAAATTCTTATTTGCATTCGGGGCACAAGGACTTGACTATGTAGTTATGAAGTTTGGATTTATGCATTCAATAATTATGAAAGTGGCTATTGATATTGTATGTGATTATTCAACTAGTATAATATCAATGTGAATAAGTAAATGGCATTATTTTATTTTATCTTTTTCATATAATTTTGGAGCATAAGTTTAAAAGGCTTTTGTTTTAGTCTTATACATTGCCTTAAATGTTTAAGTTTATTTATGAAAGTTTTCGCAATATTGTTATCCTTACTGAGCATCTGAGCTCACCCCTTTCTATGTTTTTTCCCAGGATTCGAAGAAGTGTATTATGAATGGTAAGAAGGGTTCAGCTAGGAGATTAATGGAATTCTCAATTGATCATTTATGTTTTGTTTTATTTTATCATATGTAATGTAACCTTCATGTATGTAATATATATTCCAAGACTTCTAAACTGATCAGTATTTCAGGACTAGATTCCTTGTAATCCGGCCAATGTATTAAAATAATTCACTTACTTTGGGTTTCTTGGGTTGGGGTGTTACAGTTGGTATACAAGGAATTTTAGCAACAAACTTGGAAATATATTTAGAAAAAACTCTGATTAGAGAAAATTACCCTAAGATAGACTTTGAAGATTAGTATAGAGAAACTTTCAAAAAATTTGGTTATGTATAGATTTTGTGTATTTTCTATGAAATACATCTCTATCTGGATATGAGCAGGTAGAGGGGTCTCTAACACAGATTTACCTAGGAGTGACAACTCTAACAAAGAGTTCCGGGCTTCACCCGAGGTATCTGGGTATACGAAAACAAGCCTTATTGCACTCTTGGTAATGAAACTCCTAAGGGATATGCTTACGATAATTAAAATTTTCATTTCAAGCCATTATGAAGGATTTAGGAGGAAATAATTTCTCAAAGAAAACATTTTTATTATTATATATTATATGTATAATCTTTTCAATTCACGTTAGTCATTTTTCAAGTTTGGAATTATGAATTGTGATTCATAAACTATCATTGTGTATTCCATTGTTTTGAAATGGTGCATAGTAGAAGGAATGAGAAATCTAGAAATATACATGATCAAAATATTATGAAGGATCATATCTTTCATGGTATTAACCCAACATTTAAATGGGAAATAGTATCCCACATAGTATTATCATATGATGATATAGTATCATGTGTTAATAAGATATGTTAAGAATTCTATGAGACCTATAGCTTTGAAGGAAATTATGTAAAGAAAAGGATGGAATAAAGAAAGGTGGATAAAGGGAAGAGGGGAAAGAAGGATTTTCCCATATGTTGTAATTATGAATGAATCACCTTGGTAAATACATTATGGGAATGAGATTTTATTATAACTATGGAGAAAAAGGACACATAGTACGTGATTGAAATGGTAAGAAACAAGTTTCCAATGTACAATGCTTCATATTCAAGGAGATGAGACACTACACGAATCAATGTCCAAATCATCAGAGTATACCCCAAATGATGCTATTTGATAATAATCATGTTATGATACCACAAAAGAGGAATCAGAATGATTAGAGTTCTTATGTTGTCAATGTATTGTGTCATTTGAGTATTGAATTAATGATGTACATGTTATAAGAATTATAATGTATATAAGGATTGTACATCAGTACTATTTCATTAAGGACATGAGATTGTGTGGAAACAAGAAATGTGACTCAATAGAAGGATAATTTTTTTTGGAAAAAATATGGTTTAGGGAAAGATAAACCATAATATGGTTCTGATATTGAGGTTGTGATTTTGGAATAATATTGGATTGACATGGATATATTATATAGGATATTCATGACTACCATGAAACATATTAATGATTTGTATATTCCATCATTGTTAGAGTTTACAACATTTTTAGATAGAAGGCGTATATCTAGTATTCTATAAGGAATAAGGGACCATGAATGTTATCAATATGGTTTTATGGTAATTCAGGGTTTTATAGTGTTTTAAAAGATTACATAATGAACGTATTCCCATGTTATTACATGGAAAAAATGATCTTCATTGTGTTTACCTTCCTTATATGTTTTGGATAGTGTGTTTGGACAGAAGTATGTTGGATAAGTCTAAATGTTGGAATAGATTATATTTGACATTTGATACTATTGTTAAGGTTCAATAATTTCTTGATATTCTTTTTGTATTTCCATAAAATGGACAACTTAGAGGATGGGTGACAACCTATCGTGTCTAGAAAAGCCGCAAAACAAGAACTCCCAACTGAAGGGTGAAAAGGGTGAACCACCTACCACTGGCCTACGTGATTTCCTAGTTTTTTTAATGTAGTTTTTCTAAAAATAGTCTGAAAAATGAATTATAAATTAATTTTTTTGGAACCCCATATGATTAGGATAGATAAAATATTTTTTAATTCTATCATCTTTTGGAGTGAAAGATGAATTTGTGGTATGAATTAGTTGAAGGATATAACTCTAATTGTTAATTATATATATTTTTCTCTTATTATATGAAGAAATTTATTCATAAACATTAGGGAAGGGATCTTAAAACCAAAAATGTGTCATCAAAATACCTTATATTTTAATGAACCGATGATATTTTAAATCATTAATGATTGATGGATTTGAGGCCCTCAATTTTACACTTGTCTATGATTGATTACCTCAACCATTACTTGTAAATATTTAATATTTCCCTCCAATTATGTCTCTCTAATTTACACCAATGATCTGCTAATATAGATCATAATTTGGTGGTGACTTTTGTATTCCCTTTCCCCCTTATTAAGACTAAATTTTATAAAACCAATTTCTGATGTGGGTTTTCCACCAAGGTATTTTTCTATTATTTAACATTTTATTTTCTAAGAACAATTTTAAAATTATGAGGATATAATTTATTGAATGAGGGGAGAATTTAACACCCCAATATTTCATAGTACGTTATCTCATTAAAGTAATTCAATAGATTGCGCTACACACATCACCGAGTTCGAGCACACCAAATCTTACCAAACTAGCCGTTCAAAAAGTGGTTATGAATAGTATTAAATTAATTTTGAATCTTATATACACTATATAGTTTTATCATCCATATTATGTGTTTCCGAGATATATATATGAACAAATTCATTTTATCAGATAAAATAAGTATTTTTCAAAAAATGCACTTTTAACACCTTATAATGGTGAACCCTTTTTAAAACCAATATTAGACACATTTATATATTCAATTTAGTGAAATTAAATTCTTCTTTAGAGTCGTGACATAAAAATTTATTTTGGATAAAATTTTGGTACTTTTCTGATAACTTTCATATTTTGACGAATAGGGAAAAATATAATGTTTTAATTGAAAACAACTTTTTTAATTGAAATAATTTATAGAGTTAAATTATGTATTTGGAAGGTTTTGAAGTATAATTTTATTATATTTTTATCATTCATTACAATTTAGGTCATTATAAGAAATTTCTCATTTAAATTTGACATAAACACATGTCAATCTTTTGATAGTTTTTACTTTTTAAAAACCCGGTTTTTGGTTTTGACAACAGTTTTCATTTTAAATTAATAAATAAAACTTATATATTCTAAATATTGTAAAATAGTCTTCATTTTTGAATTCATAATATCAAAATTAGCTTATGGTGATTTTTGGGTATTTTTCTGAACACTTTCAATTTTTTATGAATAGTGATGACACTACGTTATTGGTTAAAACCGAATTTTTATTTAAAAAATTATTTATTTCATTTAAATTTATTTTAAGTGAAAATAGATATATAATAACTATATAAGTTCAATTTAATTAATTGAATTCATTTTATTATAAAATTAGATGTATAAAATTTTATTGAACTTTTTAACCTCTTTTTCCCACCTTCTAGGCACGTCAGCAAATTTGCATAAAACATAATTTTATTACTTCAATGAGTTTAATATAAAAAATCATAGATACATTTTTGACTTTAGTAATTTAATTTTTTTTCAATAAGTTGAAAATAATTTTTGGTTGATATTAATGTTTTACTTTTATTTACCACTGTTAAAAGTAAATAGGGTAATTAAGTGTAAAAATGATATTATAATTACCCTAAAACATGTCCTAATTATATTGGATAAGAATATTTATACCATAAACAAACATTGGAATAAAATATGATCTTATTTCGTCCACATGGATTAGATTATGATATTTATTATTATTTTATTTAAAGAAGAGTTAAAAGAGTTAATTTAAATGTTTAATAACTAAACCATTCTTAATATAGGGTTACAGACAATATAAATACAACTATAAATATTCATTATAAATAGTAAAATATTTCCTATGTAATTGTATTTTATTTATAATTTTTAGACATTTAACAATTTATTTTATTTATAACCCAATGATGACACAGTAATTACCTTATTAATGAATGAATCAAATAAATTGTATTATAAATATTAAAATAAAAACAATTTCAATGTTTTTATGTCATCAACGAGTTTTATAGGTTAATATGACATGTCAGGGTTGATTCAATGTATTTGGTTAGAAGTTATCATGTTATGATGACTTTCACAAAAACCAAATACTAAATAGTGTCAAAATTGACATTAATGATTTTTTAAAATAAATATTATATTATTAAATTATATAATAGTCTTGAAAATATGTGGTTCTTCCATATATCTTATATATTGATATGAATAACATTAATGAACCACATGGGGTTCTATTTTCTTGTTATAGTATGTTTATTAACCATATAATATAAAAATACAAAGAGACCTAGTAAATATCAAACTATTTAACTAAGAGTTAAATCTAAATGATAAGGTTAATTTGGAGACATAAACCTGTATATAACCTATTGGTTAAGAGGTTTGCAACCCATACCCAACTTATCTTATAAATAAATTATTTTGGAACCATTATAAACCTAAAATTATTTTATTAAAAAATAGTATTTCAAGATTTTCCTAAAGTTACCCTCACCTCTCCTATAAAAGGCTACTTTCCCTTATCTTAAATTCACTCCTCCAAATCCATTTGGCATGGCCAAAACCTGCACAAATATCCTCCCAAAATCCCTCACTTTATCCTAGAGTCCTTACTTATATCATTAATCTAACCTATGGGGACCTTTTGATCAACTTAAAAGGAAACACTTGAAGTAGAGGTAATAATTTCAACTCCATCTTTCAAGTTCTTTTCTTCTTCCACTTCCAATTTAATTGATGTTTACATAAAAAATTAATAAATCCAGTACATTATACATACTGTGATGTTAATATAAATATGGTACAACCATATTCATTATTCTATTCATCCTACAAATGAGGAAGTCACCATACGTGCTTACGTACGTCTTACCGTCTCCACATTGTGGTGTAGTTTGTTATTCAGACATTTTATTATTTGGATGGGTATAATAATGAGTATAACTAATCTAAATAAAAAATATAACATCATAATGATTCCTTATATACAATATTCCATCCAATAACATTATATTTCACAATCAATATAATTATATTGTCTCTCATGCATACATACTGATTACCGTCTCCACGACGCGATGAGATTCATTCCCGTGTTCATCATTAAACGATGATTATAAAAATAAATACTATTAATAAGTATGTAATATATGACATAATAATTCTACTGGATATAAATATATATATATATATATATATATATATATATATGTATTTATGAACTTACATATATCTTATTCACTTATTTTTTCAATACGATATGAAAACAGAAACATCATTTATGCATACGTACGACCTACCGTTTCCATAAACAGTGTTTTACATTTCATATGTATATCTATTATAAAAATTTATATTCTAAATATATATGATATATAAATAATGTTTTTTAAACTGGAATTATGTAAATCATGATTTAAATGATACGATCAAGAATAAAAGTTAAAACACATACGATAAAGAAAGAAATTATTACCCAAAATGCTAATTTGACATTGAAATCATTATTAAATGGGTAGAATAAAGTTATAAATGAATCCTTTATGATATTATAAATATTAATATGTTTATGGTATAATTTAATAACATACTTTGGTCATTATACAGGAGATTAAATATACCCTCAACCAATGGAAAGTGTAAAGTAAGGGTTATTTATTCCATCTCATTATTATCTGAGATTATTTATGTGTAAGTATTTACAGGGACATATTTATCATAGATACCCATATTTCATAAAAATGTTTTTAAAAGGGATATTTTAAGGTTTTATTGGGGGTTCTATTTAATTATATCACCATTTTAAATGTCTTAAAGATTTATATTTCTATATCCTTTTAATGAATATCCATGTTTCCAAAAATGATTTTAAGGATTTATTTATATGGAAATGAAAATTTTGAAATGAAAATTATTTTCAAATGTTTCAAAGTGATATGAAACAATTTTATTAAAAAATAAATTTTAAATTACTACCATCATAAATGTGTAAATTTTAAATGATTTCACCAAAAGGGATATTTCTATCAAAATGTTTTACTGATCATTTTCGTCTATGTCAGAATCCCTTACTGAATATTATTATTGATTGAGGTTTATTTATTATAATAAAATCATCCATATTTTATTGAATTAGTTATGATATGTTATATAGTGAATGTTCTATTTTTATACCATTCATGGTTTATGGTTAATGTAATTACATTTCATATGCTAGTTTTAATATGAATGTTTATGTTATGATTAATCCTTTTCATATGAGGAATGCATTGGACTTAGTAAGTGATGGGTGGAGGCCGTTATAGTTCCTAGATGAATCTGTAAGTCTAATGAGACCAACTAGTGTGTTTCCACAAGGCCTTGACAAAATCTTATTTGTAGTCTTGTCACAATGCCTTGACTATGTGGTTATGAAGTCTGTCATTATGCATTCCATCATTATGAAAGTCTCTATTGATATTGAATGTGATTATTAGACTAGTAGAATATCTATGTGGATAATTAAATGGAGTTATTTGCTTTTATCTTTTCCATATTATTCTGAATTTTATGTTTAAAATGATTTTTTTAGTCTTATAAATTGCATTAAATGTTTATGCTTATTTTTGAATGTTTCCACTATATTGCTACCCTTACTGAGCATCTAAGATCACCCCTTTCTATGTTTTATTTTCCCAGGATTCCAAGAAGTGTATTATTATTGATAAGAAGGGTTAAGATAGGGTATTAATGACGTTCTCAATGGATCATTTATGTTGTGTTTTGTTTTATAATGTGTAATGTTACGTTCATTTATGTAATCTATTTTCCAAGACTGCTAAACTCATCAGTATTTAGGGACTTGATTCATTATAATCACAACAATATAGTAAAATAATGCACCAACTCTGGGATTTTGGGGTCGGGGTGTTACACAACAGATTCTACTCATATGAAATATCACTCTCTAATGAAACCAACATAAATTTTAATGAATTGTAGGGTTCGGGTATGTATTTCCCAATCAGTGATACATGAAACATATCATGTACATGTGATAGGTTTGGTGGGAGATCTAGTTGATATGCCATTCCTCTAATGAGATGGAGGATCTAAAAGGGTCCATTATATCATGTAAAAAGCAATCCATGTTTTCAAAAAACCAATGATTTCAATCCATGCAGATATTTGAAGGATCAATTTATCATTGACATCAAAATGTAGGCCTGATCGACAATTTTATACACAATTCTTTTGCCAACATTGTGTTAATTTCAGATAACATGGAATTTCTTGAACCTTCTATGAAATATCTTCGATAGGATCATGTTCGAAAAAAATTTACCTTTTAACTTCATCGTAGAATATTGGAATCTGATACCTTTTCCCATAAAAATCATTTTAATGTGACACATGAACTCTAGAGTTGATACTGTTGTTATATGAGAACTCCACTACATGTTAGTGTTGATTTCAACATCCTTGTAAATCCATTAAACATGATCTCATCATATTCTCTAGAGTTTTAGTTGTTTTTTAGAGTATCCATCCATATGATGTTGATAAGTAGTACTAAAAATAATCTCTATATCCAATTATTTTTGATGGATTCTCTAAAACCTTAAATAAGACATGGGAAAACAATCAGATAAAGTAGAGAGTCGAAATCCACGTAATCTTACCACATCTCTTATGTATATATTGGTATGCTGGTCAAAAGTGAAATCTTACTTGATTGCAATTAAATCCACAGAATTTTGATGTGATTTAATACCATCCACATTGAAGTATTACCTTTATCCGTCTTGGGGAGTCTGAGAAAAAAAATCAATGGTTTTGTTTTCCCATTTATATAATAGTATGTGAAATGGTTTCATTACACCCATAAAATTTTTTTGTTCACCCTTAACTTATTAGAATAACAAGAATCAGGATATACATTATAAAATCTTCATCTTCATGTTTTCATAATGGAATATATTATATAAATAATTATACATCATAGTTCTTATTGGATGAATATAAAATAATGAGCTATGTGCGTCATCCATATGTTCCCTCTCCAGTTATAGTTTTTATTTGGCATATATTAGAGTTCATAACCTTATAAATCGATATTTAAAAATTTTAATCTCCATAATATTCACTACCTTTTTCTGTATCACCTCATTATCATTTTGGGCCTTCATGATCCTCTCATGGATGGATGGTTTAGTAGTTATTTGAGGAAGTTAAGATGAATTTCCTTTTATTATTCACATTATCATCATTTACATGTCCAAATATATTAGGTCCCTTATAATTATCATCATAGATTAGGTTAGTGGATCCTTTTAACATATAACATCTTACACTTTGGTCCCCATCCAATGATGGAAATATATTGAACAATCATATTCCTTTATCAAATCCATAAATATTGTTTTTTCACATATTTATTTGCTTTTGTGTGAATATATAATTGAGGATTTTATGATATATATATATGTGAAACATCTCACCATAGAGATAATGTCACAAAATATTTAATGTGAATATTGCCCTAACCAATTCCAGATCATTCATTGGGAATTTTTTCTTTTGGATCTTTAATTATTGGGAGAAAAATTCTATAAAATTTTAATCTTTCATCTGAGAATAACCCAAGACCTTTTTATACATCCCTTTAGACCACAAATCCTTCCCCATTGGTGGGTAATTTGACCATAGTTTCTATTGTTAACTTATTATTTAGCTCTTTAATCTTCTCTTTGAATTCAATAATCCATTCAAACTTTTCAGCCTTCTAATATAGCTTGATTAGTGGTATTGAAAACCATAGGAATTTTTTCACATATCAAAGTTAATACCAAAATTTTCCAGGGAAACTATAGATATCTATCACAGATATCGGTCTTGGACATCCATCAATTGCCTCTATTTTTTAGGGATCCATACGTATATATTTTTCAGTGATAACATATCCCAATAATGTTACATTACCCAAAAAAATATTTCATTTACTATACTTCCAATATAACCATTCCTTTAATAGGGTCTGTAATAAAACAACCAAATTCTCCTTGTATTATACTTACTTTTCGGGTATTTAAAATAATCGTCTACAATGGATAAGAAAAATTTATTGATGTAATCCCTAAACACTAAATTCATAATATCGATGAAGATTTATAGAGTGTTACTAAGTTAAAATGACATAAATATGAACTCATAGTGATTATAACATGTATGAAAAACCATCTTGGGGATATCATATTTCATTACCTTTACATGGTAATATGCTGACCGAAGATAAACCTTAGAGAAGTAGTAGGATCCACATATATTATTGAAAAAATCATCAATCTATTATAGATGATAATTTTTATTTATCCTTATCATGTTCAGATCATGCTAATCAATGTAGAGTCACATTGACCCATCCTTATTCTTGAAAAATAGGACTGATTCTTCCCATGGTAAAGAACATGGAAAGATAAATCCCTTATCCATATTCTATAGTAATTGATTCTTTAGTTAAGAATGTTCAACAATTGACATTATATATTGTGTCTTGGATATTGGAAAATGTCTAGGTTTATTCCCAATTGAGAAATCTTCCTCATGTCTTGGAAAAATAATAAACAATCATATAGGAAACACAACAGTATATTACCTTATAATGGTCATTTCATCTAGGATTATCTTTTAATTAGTAACAATAATATGAGATAGACATGTTTACTGATATGGAAATAGTATCTATTCTTTAGATGTTGATAATAGAGTAAATTATTCCCCCTCCTTTCACTGGTATAGAATCAGAGAGATATTCTTGATATGAAGTGTGATTTAATTATCATATCAATTTAGGTGTGATTTATAAAAGGAACGTAATTACATACCATGAATAACATCAAATAACTTTAATGAGAGTATGAAAAGGATCTCTGGTGTGTTCAACATAGAAATATAGTTAGGGTTTAAGTCAAATACATGGAATGAAATAATTTAACCATTTTTAGTTTTCATTGAAAACTAAACTTCCATGTTTTGTAGTAGAATTTTAATAGTTATACTAAATGTGTGTGATATGAAGTAATTTTTAGAACTAGAATCAAATCGTACATTCTGAATCCTTGAATTAATAACTTCCATACCTTTGACCAAATTATTTTAAAGATCCACTATAACTATTTTGATTGAATAATACTTCCCTTTCTCATAAGGCATTGGAAGTTGATGACATTGGTTGTCATAAAAAACCGTTTTCTATATGTATTAAATCTCATACTTTTCAATTATTATAGTGGAAACATTAGACAATAAGAATAGTGTTTAATTGATAATTAATTTCTTCCATCACATTGTTGAGTTTCTCCTGTTGCAAATCGCTAGCATGGTTCCCTTCCATCCCACAACAAAAGAATTTCTTTTTCCCATTTAGGATATTTTTGTGATGCTTTATCCCACACTTTTGACACGTTGGATATTGGACATTCTTAACACCAAAAATTATCTCCATCACACCATAAGTATTAAAATCCGTCCTTTTATTCCCATATCTAGAACTACGAGACACAAGTGATTTTCTATTATCTATTTTGAATTTTAGGGGACATCGAAAATTTATTCATGATTATCAAAGTCTCGAAACACCAATGAACCAAATAAGTTATTTTCTTTACTTTCATGGGAATGATAAAGATGGACAGAAAGTGTTTAAGTCTAGTCCAGTTCACCTAGTATGACTCAATGGATTATTCATCATTTTTCTTATGGAGAACAAAGTCCCTCTCTATTTTATATCAGAGAGTGTGAGTCAATTATTTATTAAAAACATTTATTTTGGAATTATTTCCACTCTATTGATTCAATCTCTTCCCTAGTCTACATATTGTTTTTCAACATCCACCGTTGATAAACATTCCTTTCTATATGATAAATAACTAGTGAAAACTTATATTTCTTTGTGAATTTAAGGATTTATATGATATTTTCAATGGATTTGATCTATTTTTATTTGATAAGGGATATTAAAATTTATTGAATGTTAGATTCCTTTGACACATAAATGTCTCAATTTTATATTCCACTTGATTAAGGAGATGCTTTTTTATCCCAATTAATGAATCTATTCATAACATGAGTTAATTGATAATGCATTTTCATGCCGTTTTCAACTCTTTCTCCCATTAGGTTTTGAATCTCATTTGGGAATCCATTGTATTTCTCATCACATTGAGTGTTTAATCGATTCATCATATTCCCAACCATTGAAAAAAATAAGGGAAAATTAGTTTTGAGAAATTTAACACTACTAAACATATAAAATATAAATAATGAAAATTAAATGGGTAACTCATAAATGAAATATATTCCTTATCATATGAATTTCTTGGTTAAAATCTATGTTATAAATTTTATATCTCCTAATATTAAATCTTATGTGTGTTTTCCCTTCATAATTGTTCATAAGGTGTATATGAATTTACAAAATAATATCAACTATGAGTGTCAAACCATGTGTACAAACTTCATATTTTTTGTACACTAGGAGAAAATTAAGTCAAGACCAATACACCCTTTTTGAGGTTATTACTTCTATATACAACTATGGTAGAACCAAATCCACTTGTTTTTATCCTCATAGGGATATATTTTCTTGAAAACCACTTAATCTATATGTTACCAATATTTATAGATGTTTTCATCTATTTAATATTATTACTAAGTCTTTCACTGAGGGTTTCTAATTCTAATTCCCAAAAATAAATTTACTTTTCACAGATAACAACTATGAAAACCCATATCATTAATACCTCTAAATTCATGAATTATTACATAAAATCACACCTAATAAAATCATTGAAAAACATGAGGCCTAGAGTATTTAAGAAATTATGTACATAGAACTATAACATAAAACATGGGTACAACACCATTATTTAATAACACTGTAACACTCCCTTATATTTTTTGGATCTTCTCTAACTACACAGGATAACCTGGTGAAATACATAAGAAAGTTATAAGATATAAACCCTAGTAAGGGAAAAATCAAATTATAACATGATAAAATTAATGAATTTTAGTCAAGAGGAATATTAAGGTGACCTAAAAGGGGTGAGAATCATGAACATTAACACCAATTCATGAAATAAGCTGATAACATAAAGACAACATGTGAATGTGATGAAAACATAAAATAGTACATCATAAACATATGTCATATATATCCACTAAGAAATCATAACATAGTATGGTTAATATATTCTTCCATTCTAAATACATTCTATCACATATTATAAAAACATTACCCATTGTATTGGAGGTATATATAATTTTGGTCCCACCCATCACATTCCTATCATGTACATAAATTTGGGTGAGACATATATCATTAAACATTATGGTATCTTTCATAAAATTTAATCCCCCAATTAAAGGGAACAGGTCAAATAAAATGAATTACACAATTAACTATGAATAGTTACATCAAAGTGAATACCATTGAGTGGAAATGTTGATCTACATTCAGTATAAAAATGTTTGGAATTGAAAATTGAAAGACAATTTTGATACCATAATAGGGGTAGATAATTATTCATGACAGAGTTTAATGATAGTAAATGTGATATCTAATCACATGGGAATAATATTTATAGTATGATTGATGTGTGAAAACATATCATGACAAGTAGAATCAAAAATAAAAATACATAATATAAATATTTTTCTTGAATAAAAAGAACTAGAGTAGCCCTTACCTAGAGACAGAACTTCTTAATGATTTGGACGAGCTTCTTTTGAGATTTTAACAACTAGACAGTTATCAGATAGAGAAATAAAGACTAAATTCATGTTTAATGAATCATGAGTGAATACTAATGGGAGGATGGGTGAGTTTTAAGAGTAAAAAAGGTGAATTATTTTTTAATTTATATACATAGGTCTTGGTATATGAATGATATATTAATCAAAGATGGATTTTTCAAATTCTCTCCTGCCCATTTCATTGGTGCCTTTTAAGGGCATATACCCCTCGGTGCATGGATCCCCGAAAACCAGTGATGGCTTGGATCGCACCTTTCTCCCTCTTTCAAGGAGGTTCTTATGTTCCCTCCCTCAGGATTAGATTTTCCATAGAATTCTCCGTTGGATGAACCAGTGGTCGTGACATCATTCTCATAGAAGGGATCCCCCTATGCTCGTGGTTTTAGCGATGTCATTTGCAGTGACATCTTTGGATTTTTAGTGGACTCTAGTTGCGAGATTTGGTACTGAATAGCTTCCTCTTGCATTTTCTAAAGACATCATTTGGCGTTAGGGCTTTGATCATCAAGATACTATGTCAATCCTGGATAGGAGGGTGTTTTTCATCAACTTGGCTTCTAGGGAGGATTTTGTTAAATCAGGGTGTAGGAGGCCATGTTCAGTGGGGCGATGTAGGTTCTCCCTTTCTCTTTGGTCGATTGATGGTGATTTTGGTAGATAATTCTCTAGATCAGTGGTCTAGATCTCGATTCTGGGGATACCTCTTACTCTCATGAATGAGGCCCTCTTGTAGGTAATCAGAGACTCATTTTGGTTCTTTCTCTATGTGGATGAACAGAATCTTCACCTAGAGGAGGCTTTGGTTGCGAGGATCTGCATTGAGATGGATATATCTTAGCAGCCCTAGGACCACCTTGCGATCAGGATTGAAGGGATGGAGGATCCACTTTATCCCTAGATTTACCCCATCTCTTCTAGGTTCTTCTCCTTTTCAACATTTCAAGTCATTCTATGCAGGTGTGCTGAAAATTTCATATGGAGGGCTCCAATCCTGAGGAGATTTTGATGCCTTATGCTCATAATACCCACACGTGGTTTCCTTTAAGACCTATGGGGCCTAATAGGGGTAATGAAATTGTTTATGATCCCCTTGCTCAGACTTCGGAGGCTTCCCCATAAAATGGTGATGGGAATGCATCCCCATGTTTCGATTTTGTTGTTGGTCATCGTGACATGGGTGGGGATCTGTGGGTGCAGTCTCCTGATGAGGGCTCCCCTACTACGGAGATGGGCCTCAGTAACTCTCTTTTTCTTCACACTCTGGTTTCCAAGGATTTGGTTCTTTCTCACATTTGAATATCAGATATCATTATGTTGAAGACATTCCCGAGTGATCTAGAGGTCTTTTTGCCCTCATCGCACATGGATCTTCTTCTTCTGGACTTGATCTCTCAACTAGTGTTGTATTCCCCACTACATTCTCTAGCACCGCTTACCCCTTCTTCCCCTATATCCTCTCCTCTAGTGATCTTGAAACATAATCAGAGTAAGGTGGATGAACATCACATTGGTTCTACAGAAGAAAATTGCATGGTTTTTCTCAAGGTGTGGCTTCTCCGGCGAAAATCTCCTCGCATGTGAATACTGGAACTCAAACCCACTCTCAATCTAAATATGGTGAATTTTTTTTATTCAAGATCATATCATCATGCCATGTGCCATAATTCTAGGGCCAAATCTAGATGTGATCGTCTCAATGATTGATGTCTTAAAATGTAATGCCTATGGTCTTAGGGCCAGGGTGAAGTCATATTTCATCACTAATGAATTAAGTAACAATTTAGTTTCAATGGTGGCTATTATGAAACCAAAAAAGGTTTCTAGAGAGGTCATGGAGTATGCTTTGAGGCTAAAAATTCATGGTTTTATGCATGGGGACCCTCCTAACACCCAAATATGGATGTTTTGGAAGGACATCATTATTTTTTATCTTATGAGTAAGTCAGACTAGACTCTAGACACTATTATATATGTTGGGGATAAAGTGTTTATTTTATCCTTCATTTATTCCATTTTTAAAACCCTGGTAGAGAGATGTTGTGGATTTATTTCAAGGTTAGTAATCTTGAAGACTCCCCCAGGATGGTTGGGGGAAATTTTAAAATTATAGAATGCCCAGTCAAAAAGAGAGGGGACACTTTTCACAGGAATTCCAGCAATGCCATCATTTATTTCATGTCCATGAACAGACTACTGGATGTAGGCTATGAGGGGAGTAAATTCACCTGGTGAAATAACCATCATGGAAGGAGACACACATTATGTTTTCTTGATCAGTGTATGAGGAATGAGGCTGTAATGTCTATGTTCTCGGATTCCAAAGTCCCTCACATGGTCTTGGGTACTTCTAACAATTCACCGCTTCACATATCTTCGACTACAGGAGCGTCGAGGGAGGATTATGTTCAATTTTCCAAAACATGGATGGAGGCTCTAGGACATTTTGATGTGGTCAGGGAAGAATGGGATCATCATCACCAGGGGAACCCATGGATTACACAATAAGTTAATATGGATAAAGAATATCATTCACATTTGGAGAAATAATATTCATGTGTGGGTTTGGGACCTGATTGAGATCAGTAACGAGGTTAAACGTGTAGATAATTTCCTAGAACAAGAGTGGGATGAGTCTCTGTTTAATGAGCTCAATAGAAAAAAGGATCAGCTCACTAATAGTCTTCTAAAAAAGGAACAAGTGAACATGGAAGAATCTAGAGTCAAATTTATTTGTTAGTGGGATTGTAAATCCGATTTTTTTTCACAAATTCAATAGAGAGCATTGTCATTTTTAGAGGTCCAACATTTCAAGGGAAGATGACACCTTATCTAATGATCAAGATGAGGTAGGAGCCATGATTAATGAGGCGATCAAATCATTGTTGGAGGATCCCAATCCTGGTATGGTAGGGGGTATCCAAATGGTGCTGCTATGTTATTTGAGGGTATCCTAAGTTGTGTTTCTAAGGATATTGATAGGGGATTGATGAGGAATCTAGATGAAGCTGAAATGTGTGAGGTGATATGAACGTTGAACCCTGATAGTGAACTAGGGCCCGATGGATTACCAAGACTATTTTAAAGGGTGTCTTGGGAACATATTAAAGGGAATCTGGTATGTGATATCAAATATTTCTTTCAGGGTGGGGACTTGCCACGTAATGCTTGTGCAACAAAGATGGTACTTATTCCTAAGGTGTGTGACCCACAGTCCATTGATCTGTATCAGCCAATATGTATGTCCAATATACCGTATAAGACTCTTCCTAGTATCCACAAAAAAATAATGGCTAGTCATTTGGACACATGGATAGCTTCTAAATAGTATAGTTTCATTAAAAGGATGTCAATTCAGGGTGTCATAGGAGTTCTCCAAGAGATGGCTAGTTCCATCAACATAAATTATTTTGGGGGAAATTTGGATATTAAATTAGATAAGAGTAAGGCCTATGATAGGGTGGAATGGGGTTTTGTTATAAGAGTCCTAGATTGCATGGGGTTCTCCAAATGGACTAGTGACCATCTTTTCTGTTCCTTCAACTCGACGTGGATTTCAATCTCATTTATGGGTAAGCAATTTGGGGTTTTCGAGGACTTTTTTGGTCTCAATAAGGGTACCATTTGTCTCCCTCTCATTTCATTTTCTCTCAATATTATTTCAGCTGGTATATTAACCAGAGCCTCAACACGGGTAAAATCCTCCCCTATCATAATAGGCATTCTATAAGGGATATCTATCACTTGATGTTTGTGGATGACATAATTGTTTTATCAATGGTAGTAGAAGGTCTATGTGGAGGCTAAATGAGAATCTATGGGAATACTGAAAGTGGAGTGGGAAGGGGGTGAAAAAAATATAAAAGTCTTTTTTACATAACAAAGAAGATCTCAGTAATGAGGGAGAGGGATTTGGGGGTTAGCATGTGTATGAAAGGAGGATATATTACCATGGAGTTTCTCAGGGCACCATTAAGTACTTATTCCATTCAGATTCATCAATTTTATATTCTCATAAGAAAAATATCTGGGCCTATCTACAACTTGAAAAATATATTCTTATCTATTGGAGGTTTCATTACTCTAGTGAATATTGTTCTGGTTTCCAATACCACGCAAATTATTTCCCCATGATGGTTCCTAGGAGTGTGGTTATCAACATGGAGAGGATTATGGTTTCCTTCATATGGGATGGGAAGATGTAATGAAAACATCACTAGGAATCGAGAAACTTCTTGATAGACCTCTCTCCGATTGGGGAATTAATCTGAGGAGTGTCTCCTTCACCATGCAAGGGATTCACGCCAAGCTTACATGGGAGGATATAGAGGGATGATATATTTGGGGAAGGACAATTATGAATATTTATGGCTATAATGTGACTAATCAAAGAGGAAAACCTTCTTGGATATGAATCTTTGTTCATCCGTATATGGAGACTCAGCAGCACCACTCTCGGTGGGTTGTGGGAAGAAAGATGGTCAATTTTTTGCAGCATGATTGGGGGTGGGTATGCTATGGTTATAAAACTATCCACCTCGTACATGTCTTTTAAGGAGGAAAGTGGTTGTCCCATATTCATTTAGGCCATTTTGGATGGGAGCCCACTCACACCTTTCAACAACATTGTTACTAGTGATGATCTTGACAGATTCATTTTCACGAGTTCTATGTTGGGTATATTATTCATCAAATACATTGCATGTTTGAAAATGTACTTGTCAAAGGATGATCTGTGGGGAGTAACTCTTTTCTGCAAAGAGCTTCCCTCCAAATTCAATTTTTTGTTGTGGCGTTTGAGGAATAAATACCTTCCCACTAATGAGAATTTGCAACAAAAGGGAGTCATCGTGGATTTTTGGTGTTGGTGATGCAGGTCCATTCAACATGAAACAGTGGGGCACCTATTCTACGATAGTGAATGGGTGAGAGGGACATACATGTATTTTGGTTCCTTCCTCACCTGGGATGGGTATGGTGGGGTGAAGTAAAATTTCTTTAATTTGTGGTTTCGAGGAGATAGTTCGCAGGGGATGAGAGGAAATCTCTGTCGGTCATCCTCATTGTTGGATGCTGGATTTTATAGAATGAGAAAGATGAGGCTCACCTAAAAAACATACGAGGATCTCAGGATAATATAACTTTTTAAATGGAAAATATGTTTCTGTATCTGGTCATATTGAGTCCCAACTATAATTTGGCACCATCTGTTAATTATATACTTCTAATCCTCTCTGGTGATAACCAGGAAGGTATTAGAGAGTAGAGATAGTGGATAAAATATCAGGATCATGGATAGGTGTTCAAAATAAATACATATGGGTCTCTACTAAGGGGGGATATGTATGAGGGCAGTGTTGTTAGAAACATGGAGGGGTATGTAATTGCAGAATTATTGGCTGCATACGGAATATGCAATGTACTATAGGCGGAATCTCAGGCTATTGTTTAGGGTCTAGAGATATGAAATCAATAGGGAAATTGTGGTGAAGATGGAGGTGACAGAATCCACGATTCTTTATAAACAACAGCTACGAAAAGACAACAATCCCAGTAAAATTGAATACATCATCCGAAAATGCAAAATATTCTTGGGAAATCATATTTAAGTCTCTCACACATGGATGGTGGGTAACATAGTGGAAGATTTTTTGGCATCAATGGAAACTTTATGTAACACCCCAGGTAAATAAAGAATATGACATTTTTATATTTATCTGTATTTGTGAATAAAATGTTAATATTAATTTAAAGAGAACGCTTTGCTCGATGGCTTACCCAATACGCAACAACAAGTTCCTTTGAAATCTTACGTTGCACTCTAATAATAAAATAATTTTATTTTAAATGGTAGTTAAAACCTAGCCAATTTAATGCTGGGAATGAACAGAACTAACTAAAAATGATTATACAGGTTTGTAAAATATTTTTACTTTTTACAATAACTGTTGGAGGATTAAAAAGGTGAATGAACCCAATTTTAAGCATAAAAATTCTAATATTCTTTAAAACGTCGATTAACCGCCTTTTGATGGCGAACCTCTTTTAAATCCAATTTTTGAAATTTTATTTGTTATATTTGAAAAAACTAAATTCTTTTTTATAATAGGGACATCAAAATTTACTTTTTTTAATGTTTTTGGTATTTTTCTGATAAAGTTCATTTTTTAATGAATAGTGAAAAATGTTGTATTTTAATTCAAAATCTATTTTTAATATAATTTATTTATATGATTAGATTATATTTTGAATTGGTTTTAAAGTGAAATTATAATATATTTTTACCATTTAATCTAATATTGGTCACTGGAATTAATTTCACTTTGAAAATGGACTTAAACTAGTGTCATTCCTTTAATAGATATTTTTTGTTAAAAACACGCTATTTGTTTTGACAGCGGGAATTAATTATTAAATTAATTAATGAAACTTATATGTTTTGAATTTTTTAAAATATAAATCATTTTTTAATTAATAATATCAAATATATCTTAGGGTGAGTTTTTGGTATTTTTCTGAAAAACTTCAACTTTTGATGAATAGTGAAACCACTAAGTGGTAGTTTAAAAACTGATTTTTTGTTTAAATGAAACATTACCACTTATGTGATTCAAATATCAAAAATACAACATACATGTTTGTCCTTAGGATGTAAAATTTGGTTTAATGGGATTAAAATAATTTTTTTTGTGAATAGTAACTTTTATGTTTTTAATCATGATTATAGGTAATTAGTGTAATTTAAGGTAAAAATAATGTTTTAATAATATGGAAAGACCTTGAAACATGTCCTAACATTATTGTATGAGTCATGGACGACCAATAAAATCCATGGGTCAACTTGGGGACCCCATGGAGCAACTTTTTTTTGGAAAATGACATTAATAACTTTTTATTTAAAGTTAAAATTAAAATGTCACAAACATGTTTTATTTTACTAAAACAATTTTTACAAGGGGTTATACAAGTCATATTTTTTACTATAAATGTTAATTAGAAATATAAAAATAATTCCTACATCATGATATTTTTTTATAATTTGTAGACATTAAATAAATTAAATTATTTATGACACCATGATGATGCAGCGATTACCTCATTATTTAACGATTTAAATAAAATAAAAAGATAATGTAAAATATAAGACCTAAACTTGTCAAAAACCTTTTTTATGGGTGGATTTAGAATTATTAACACCTTATCCTCTAAATATATAATTTTGTGACCTTTAAAATCTGAAAATCATTTTATAATAACGTAAAGGTTTATAACTTTCTAAGAGTGCCCCTCCTCTCCTCTTATAAAAGGCCCCCACCTCTACCACCTTACCCACACCTCTCAAGAATTTGGCTGGGCAAACCCCTGCCAATTTCATCTCTCCACATCCCTCTCTTCATCATTGAATCCTCTCCTTTGGGTATAATCCTTTCCAAGGAAGCCTTTGAGCTCAAATCAAAAAGAGTTACCCAATTTAATGGTAATGTCTTCCCTTGTGTTCTTTTGTTTTATTTTATTCTCCAACCCTCTAAACACTTTTTATTCCTTTATTTTGTAACAAAATAAGTATCTTCAATATACTAGGATTTTGTTATGTGAATTATTATATCTACACTTACACACACCTTCATCTAATGGTTAAAGAACATACTGTTTCTGTGGATGACGATTTTCTGTCTCACGAAACGATGATTAATCAATATTCTCTTAACACCTTTCATGGTGGCCATTATGATGTCACTATATTTTATATATGATATATATGGTATTTATGTTTTCTATATTCTTCTTAATTTTAAATTTAAAACATACCTTTATGCTTTTCAGGTTGTGCAAATGCGATAATTTCATACGAGGAAGTGTGGACTACCACCCCCTCAAGTGATGTGACTCATTCATGCAATACATGGAATGTATAAAGAATGAAATTAATGAACCAATGTTACCTATATAACATATATATTATACTTTAATTATAATATATATATCTCTCAAATAATTTTTAATTCCATTAATATGACAGAGAAATGAAAGTAGTGTTCATGCGTATGTACGGCCTACCGTCTCCATGAATGGTGCATTTCATTTATTTTTATATCCAAATGTTATGGAGTAGTATAAAATGATTATGTACTGGATATATATGATATTTAAATCATTAATACTATTCTGGAGATGATTTACTTATAACTACATGGAAAATCATTTTCAAACAAGTTCATTTTTGAGTCATGTACCAAACATCAACAAAAACGTCTGATATGAACTCACATTTTTAACCAATTATTATAACACTATAATATGTGATATGAACTGAATAATAATCTTTAAAATAGGTCCTTAAGTAATTATAAATTTACCAAAGTTTATTATTCAAGAATATAAAGAAACGAACAAGACAAGTCAGACTTGAGGTAAGGGATCCAACCTCTCTCTTTCTTTTTAAGTACTCTCTTTTATGTCATTTCTTTTAAGCTCGTATTTATTATGTTTGGGAATGTTATTTTATATTCCTCATACTGTACATTTTATGTTCATATTATGAGAGACCCTATTTGATCTCATAAATCCATTTTTTGAAGTTTTAAGTGGCGTCGTTAGGATGCTGAGTTTTTTTATGGGATTTTTCATCTCACATTTATTCCCGTGACATTTATGCTACGTTTGCCACTATTTCCTTTGAGTGGTGTATGTACTTACCATTATTATACACTTTTTGTAGTATAATTTCATTTATGGGTATTTACATCTTCATTGTATGACCCTTCTTTCATGGGGTGTATGTTTCGAAAGTTACCCAACTCAGTAAGGGGACCTTTCACCCTCCTATTTTTAAAAGACTTATTCTATTATGTCTTTTAATTCACATAATATTATGTTAGGAAAGGTTCTTCTATATAAATATTTATGTAAATTATATTTCCAAGTGATTAGATACCTTTTTCTCTCTCAACAACTCATATTTGGAATTTTAAAGTGACGTCGTTAGGCTGTCGGATTTCTGTAAGGGAACTTCTTGACCCACATTCAATTATTTGGGCTAGCCCTATACTTCTTGATTTTATGATGCCAAGATTATGTGTGGAATATCTATGTTGTAATTTCCAGAAACCTTTGTGTAGATATACTATTTCTACATATAATCATCTCATTGATAAATTCTTACGAACTTGTATGGGAAATCATAACTCAATCTCATTTCATTGAGTAAAATATCTATGTCCTGGGTTTTGTTTTTCCATGATTATGTGTGAATGACCTCTGATTGTTTCACACTTAATATCCACTAATATTGGGTGTATTTATATTTCTCACACATAATTATTTGATAGATTTATCCTTAATTTAAGTATACCATCTTTATAATGTATTTCATCTCAATTTACATTTCCATTGAGACTTCATTGTTGTTATGCACCAATTAACTCTTATATGGTGTGTATATTGTCCTTTGACATATTATATCATGAATCCCTTTATTCTCATGATATTATAAATTTTGGATTAAATGTTATTCCAGAATTATTTGTATTCAATATTCTCTCATTTTTTAGAAACTCTTTAAAAAAAATATCGTTTTAAATGTTTTAAAGATTTATTATTCTAAATATTTATCTTGAATATCCATGTTTTCAAAATGGTTTTTAGTATTTATTTATATGGACATTAATGTTTGAAAATTAATATTCCATTAAAAGCTTCAAAGTGGTATGGGACTCTTTGATTCAAAAATCTCTTTTGAATGGTTTTTGAAAATGGATTGATTAATTCAATATCTTGGTATTACTTATTGTGATTGAAAATGAAATGTTGTTATGGAAATGCTTATATTTTCAATATTTTATGTGTAATGATGGTACTTGGACATTTTACAGGTGGTTACTCGATAAACCATATGACAGGTGGTGCTGTGAATACCCGGACGGGTGGTTACATTATAACCTCCATTGCATTGGGTATGGAAGTCGACCGTATAGCTATTCCATTAAGTATATGTGGAAGTTGGCCGTATGGTTATTACATTTAACTATGTTTATGTCCCAAGCTACCTTTATATGTTTTGTGTTCTGTATATGGGGTTTATGGTAATCTTTTGGTTACAAAAGGGTAAGTAATGGTCTTTTATTCAGTGAAGATTTTTTACTAATTCATAAAGGTGAAAAGTATTACTTTGGTAATGTACTCATGGTTTACTTGTTGTTTTGAAAAACTAAAATTTTTCCTTATCTGTGTATCCTTTACTGGGATTTTTATACTCATCCCATGTTTTTTAAATGTTTTCTGTAGGACTTAAAGATGAATAGGGTCAAGGATTGTATCGAGGAAAGGCATTCTATCTAAAACATGGAACTAGACATGTTTCTTTTTAAGCATTTTTATATTTTATGGAAACATAGTAGATGTGTCTACTATGTCATCTTTTGAGATGTAATATTTATGACCTAATTCTCTAAAACTCTAAACCTGAAAAGATCCTCTATGTGAATTATTCATTTAATTGATGATTAAGTAAGGTTTAAGGTCAGGGCCTTATAGTTGGTATCAAAGGTTGGCTTAGATAACTTTAGAGGTTAGGGTATTCTCTAAGCATTAGTGACATTACCATAATGGTTAGGATTTCAGAAAGAGTCATAGTTTTAGATAATGTGAATGAGTAAGTATATCTTAGTGTTTATATTCTTCATTAGTATGTGATGGTTTTGTTAATATACCCACACTGACCTTTTTGGTTTTATTAAATGGCTGGATCTAACATGGACCAAAGTAACAGTGGATGTGAAGGAAACTGTGACAGTTTTCTGAGCGAGAAACTGAATGATATAGGAGCTGCAATGAAAACTCTTGTGTTTATCCTCAACCAACTATCTGGAGTCATGATTGATCACCTAAACCTTGGTGATTTCTATAAGGCATCATATATGAGAGAAGCAAATACCTATGGAAGTACAGGTAATAATCATAAAGGTAATTGTGTTCAAAAACCTATGTGTCAATGATATGGAAAGAAACACCAAGGAATGTGTTTCAAAGGGACCAAAATATGCTATAGATGTGGAAATGAAATTCATAAAGGAAGAACCTGCCATGGAAAAAGGAAGCATCCAGTTTAATCGAGAAAATGGAAAGAAGTTATTTTTGAGGGATCAATTGAATGTTTAAAATGTGGTGTGCATGGTCATTATGCAAATACATGTACAATGAAGAAGTTTTGGGAATGGGATCACAAAGATCATACAAATATTCGTTTACCAATACCTAATGCCATTCCGATTGAGGATGAAGAAACTGACAATGACCAATCAAAGGTATGGATTATGTCTTAACATTTGTTTTCCTATTTTGGAATCTTAATATATGATTAATGATTTTGTTTGTAGGAAATAATTATTTCAGAAATAGTTGGAAAGGAATGGCTAATGGATCATGAAGAATGATGAATGAGTAAGAAGTCAACATATAAGGGCTTCAAGAGTTATGGTGAAATTCTTAAGAGTATTAAGTCTCTTTTGATGATGGGGTTACATTAGAAGAGTTTTTATAGAATGTGTAACCATAATATTTGATATATAAAAATTTTATTCAAGGAATACTTATCTGTTATTTTGTGGACATAGTTATAAAGAACCATTTGGGTTTATATGATCCTTACTCTTGAGGTAATTATGGGTTACTATATGTTATGATGGAAAGTGAAAGGCATGAGATAAAATTGAGGTTAAATTATGTTATGGTTATTTTTTATGATTTTATCTCTTTTTTGGGAATTACTTGAGAATTATATAGTTTGGAAAAAGGACAACACGCAGTCCGTGTGACAACCCGTCACGTCGGACAAAACTACAGGAATCAAACCCACAACCAAAGTGCGACCGGTATTTATCAACTACCACTAGACTACGTGAAGTCCCTAGTTAGTTTAACTAATTATTATTAGTTAGATGATTTTATGAATTAATAGTGAGTTGATTTTGGGTTTTCTATGGAAATTATTAACCTATCATGGAGGATATGTGATTAGGTTAATTAGTTTTCAATACGAGACTTTAAGAGCAGCTGATGTTGTTCGGAGATAAATGTTACGATTTAACATGGAAGACTATGTGATTAAATCCTTCAAATATTTGGGTTTCAATCTTAGTTTGGTTTACTTTTGGTCTTCGTTGAACTTTGGGTCTTGTTGGAAAAATTTTGGAGATTAAGAATATATTTCCTTTTTATAAAGGATTATCCTTTTTGGGTATTATATGATCTCATACTAACCTTTTTGGTTTTAGTTTTGGTTAAGGTCTGAATACATGGGAAGTATACAGTTATATTTTTTGGATTAGGTGATTCTCTAGAAGTTGATTATAGCTCTCTTAATGTAAACAAGTCATCCTAAATACTCATCTTTTGGAGAAAATATGAGTTCATGTAAGAAATCTAGTAAAAGTTGAAAGTCAACATGACAAGTAAGTATGTTTCCTTATGTTTTAGTTAAGCCCAAAAATAAATTCCTCAATGAAAATTAACTTAAAAAAATGTTTTATGTTAACTTTTCCTACTGGGGAATCCAATACCGTTTAACCCATCACAAGTTTGTGATTTTCTAGTGGTTAACTATCTCCTAAACATGCTATCTATCACACTCCCTCAGAACATGACCCGTTGTTTTTTCTTCCATATCCATGTTTTCATACATGGAATCCTAGTATGGGTTAACTTGGGTGACCTTTGTACTTCCCATTCTTTCTTTTAAAGTGATTGTTTAATTTAATCCTTTTCCGATGTGGGACTTTCAATGAAGTTTCCGAGCCCAATTTTAAAATTGTGAGGATGCAATTCCCAAAAGGGGGGATGGATGTAAAGCCCCTGGTAAATAAAGAATATGAAATTTTTATAATTATCCCTTTTCTGAATAAAATGTTAATATTAATTTAAATGGAACTCAATGCTCGATCGCTTACCCAATACGCAACAACGAGTTCCTTTAAAATCATACATTGCACTCTAATAATAAAATAATTTTATTTTAAATGGTAGTTAAAACCTAGCCGATGTAATGACGGAAATTAAAAGAACTAACTAAAAAATGATTATATAGGTTTGTCAAATATTTTTACTTTTTAAAATAAATGTTGGAGGATTAAAAATGCGAATGAATCTAATTTTAAGCATAAACATTAAAATATTCTTTAAAAGGTCGATTAACCACCTTTTGATGGCGAACCTCTTTTAAATCCACTTTTTGACAATTTTATGTGTTATATTTGAAAAAATAAAATTCTTCTTTAGAATCGGGACATCAAAATTTACTTTGTGTAAAATTTTTTATCTGATAAAGTTCATTTTTTAATGAATAGTGAATAATGTTGTATTTTAATTCAAACAGTCTTTTTAATATAATTTATTTATATGATTATATTATCTTTTTAATTGGTTTTAAAGTGAAAATAGAATATATTTTTACCATTTAATCCAATAGTGGTCATTGGAATTAATTTCACTTTGAAATTGGACTTAAACTAGTGTTAATCTTTTAATAGATATTGTTTCTTAAAAACGCACTATTTGTTTTGAAAGCGGGAATTAATTATTTAATTAATTAATGCAACTTATATGTTTTGAATTTTATAAAATAGACATCATTTTTTAATTAGGAATATCAAATATAGTTTAGGGGGACTTTTTTGTATTTTTCTAAAAAACTTCAATTTTTGATGAATAGTGAAACCACTAAGTGGTAGTTTAAAAACTGATTTTTCATTTAAATGAAACTTTAACACTTCTATGATTTTAATTTCAAAAATCTGACATACATGGTTTTCATTAGGAAGTAAAATTTGGTTCAATGGGATTAAAATATTTTTTGGTGAATAGTAACTTTTAAGTTTTTAATCGCGATTATAGGTAATTACTGTAATTTAAGGTAAAAATAATGTTTTAATAATATTAAATGACCTTGAAACATTCCCTAACTTTATTGGATGAATCATGGCCGAACAAGACAATCCATGGGTCAACATGGGGACCCCATGGAGCCACTTTGGTTGGAAAATGACATTAACAACTTTTTATTTAAAGATAAAATTGAAATGTCCCAAACATATATAATTTTTCTAAAACAATTTTTACAAGCGGTTATACAAGTCATAGTTTTGACTATAAAGATTAATTAGAAAGATAAAAAGATTTTCTACATCATGATATTTTTTTTATAATTTTTAGACATTAAATAAATTAAATTATTTATGACACCATGATGATGTAGTGATTACCTCATTATTTAACGATTTAAATAAAATGAAAAGACAATGTAAAATATAATACCTACACTTGTAAAAAACATATTGGATGGGAGGATTTCAAATTATTTTCACCTTATCCTCGAAATATATAATTTTGGGACCTCTAAAATCTGAAAAGCATTTTATAATAAAGTAAAAGTTTATAACTTTCCAAGAGTGCCCCTCCTATCATCTTATAAAAGGCCCCCACCTCTACCACCTTACCCACACCTCTGAAGCCTTTGCCTCAGCCAAACCCTACCCATTTAATCTCTCCACATACCTCTATTAATCATTGATGCCTCACCTTTGGGCATATTCCTTTCCAAGGAAGCCTTTGAGCTCAAATCAAAAAGAGTTACCTGATTTAAAGGTAATGTCCTCCCTTGTGTTCTTTTGTTTTATTTTGCTTCTCCAACCCTCTAAAATCTTTTTATTACATTATTTTGTAACAAAACCAGTATCTTCAATATACTAGGATGTTTTTATATTAAGGATTATAGCTAGAAATATACACACCTTTGTCTAATGGTTAAAGAACATACTATTTTTGTGGATGGCGAATTTCTGTCTCACGAAACGATGATTGTTCAATCTTCTCTTAACACCTTTCATGGTGGCCATTATGATGTCACTATATTTTATATATGATATATATGGTATTTATATTTTCTATATGCTTCTGAATTTAATATTTAAAACATTCCTTTATGCTTTTCATGTTGTGCAAATGCGATAATTTCATACGAGGAAGTGTGGACTACCGCACCCTCAAGTGATGTGACTCGTCCATGCAATACATGGAATGTATAAAGAATGAAATTAATGAACATATGTCACCTATATAACATATATATTATACTGGAATTATAATATATATATCTCTCAATTATTTTTAATTCCATTAATATGACAATGAAATGAAAGTAGCGTTCATGCATACGTACGGCTTACCGTCTCCATGAACAGTGCATTTCATTTATTTTTATCTCGAAATTTTATGGAGTAGTATAAATTTAATATTCACTGGATATATATGATATTTAAATCATTAATACTATTCTGGAGATGATTTACTTATAACTACATGGACAATCATTTTCAAACAAGTTCATTTTTGACTCATGTACCATACATCGGCAAAAACGTCTGATATGAACTCACATTATTAACCAATTATTATAAAATTATAATATGTGATATGAACTGAATAATAAAATTTAAAATAGTTCCTTAAGAAATTATAAAGTGACCAATGTTTATTATTCAGAAATATAAAGAAACGAACAAGACAAGTCAGACTTGAGGTAAGGGATCCAACCTCTCTCTTTCTTTTTAAGTACTCTCTTTTATGTCATTTATTTTAAACTCATCTTTCTTATGTTTGAGGATGTTCTTTTATATTCATAATACTTTACTTTTTATGTTAATATTATGAATGACCCTATTTGATCTCATAAATCCATTTTTGGAAGTTTTAAGTGGCGTCGTTAGGCTGCCGAGTTTTTGTAAGGGATTTTTCATCTCACTTTTATTCCCGTGATATTTATGCTACGTTTTCCACTATTTAAATTGAGTGGTGTACGTAATACCCATTATTATAAAATTTTTGTTGTATAATTTCATTAATATGTACTTAAATCTTCATTGTATGTCCCTTCTTCCATGGGGTCTACGTTTCAAAAAATAATTTTTATTTTATCCAAATAATAATATAAATATTAAAATGTACATTTAAAAAAATCCCCATTTAATGAAAAATATAGATTTTAAGGCTGACAACAGTTTTTAACCTTTATAAAAATTAAATTTGACTTAATAAAATTATATTATCATTTATATTTAAATAAATTTATTTTAGTAAGAATATTTAATTAATATATAATTTAGTTAATATTTTTTTGAATTCATCAAAATCAGAGTCTTTATTGAATCTATATATTTCCCAAAATAAAATATATGTTTCATTATATAAAAATATTTTTTTAAAAAACTATTTTTCTTATAATTATTGAAATCTAATAAAAAGATAAATAAAATCATTACATCATTAAAAATAAAAATATAGAAATTCACACTATTATGTTCTAGATATTGAATCCCTTATTACACCAGTATATTCACCAAGGGTATGGTTTGTGATTATAATAATTTTTGGGGGTGGTTTTGTGAATATGGTCTGGGCCATGATCTTGATAATCAAGAAATTATTTTGTAGATGGTATTTCTCATTCCATTGTTTTTGAATCTTTGGTTTGGCTAGGTCAATGAAAAATAAAAATGATTCAATTTCCCTATACATTTTAGATAAACGTGATTTATTGATTACGATCCTACAAGTCAAGTCCATCACTTCTTCCATTTTTTAAAATTGTACTATATCATAACCACTAATATAAAAATCATAATGTTCATCATAATGTATATATCCTATCAATGGGTATGCTATTTAATGGTCTTATAAACCTAACATTATATAAATTATAACGGTATAAAATAACAAAAGTAATGAATGAATTTTTTATTATTTCATTTTTTGATAAGTAATTTGTTTATATAAAAAGGGGATTGAATTTATAAAAAAACATATCACTACAATAAAATTTCTCATTGTCTTGGAGGTAATAAAATTAAAATTAATTTTTATGGGACATCAAGTGATAAAACCATAAAAGAAAAAAAGTTTTATTTTTCTACATGTGGATATAGTGTGAATAATCTTAGGGGAATAGCCTCAAAGGAGTAAGGAAATTCTAAAATCAAGGGTAAAAAGGCCATTAAGAATAATAATGTCAAAAAGAAATGTATAAGATAAAAAATTATTTTGATAAATACAAATCCCAACCTAATTCACCATGTATACTACAATGTTATAATTTTATGGACATTAGAAATTATTCCAAAAAATTCACTAATGGAAGGGATAATGATGAAAATGGTTGTTAGAATCAACTAAAGACAATGGTGACATGTAAAACATATGAAATAACAACTACTAATGTGGGGAATAAAAATTATGTAGTGAAAAGTACAATCATAATCCTTTGAATAACTAAAAATATCTTATTTGAATATTGTTTTATTAACTCCATTGGGTTACTTGGTCCATTGGAACATTTAAGTGCCTTTAATCCATTACTCAATGGCCTACATGGCTCTGGGCCTACTGCCCATGTATTTGCTCCCCCCTCAACCAAGTTTAAAAGGGGATTTATTGTTTATTTCTAATAAAATTGGGATGTTCTCTCCAAATATTCTAAAAAATTAATTATTTCACTAACGTAGTAAAAATATATTAAATCATCAGTGAAAACTTCTAGTGGTGTGATAAATTAATCCAAAGTTTATAACCCTTTTCAAATCATTATCTGTGGGAATGTTCCTCGAGTAAAAAATTTCTATTCTCCCTTATGTAGAATTTAATATTTGTTTCGTCTTGGATTATCTCTCTATTCCTAGTGACCATATCAATTAACAAGATAAGGAAATCAAATTTCAAATCCCAAATAAACTTATGATCATCAATCTGTCCATGGTTTAATATGAAATTACTATATAATTTAATTACATTAAATTGGGCTTAATACAAAATCCGGAAGGTTATTTAGCTCAAATGGTTTAGGAGAAACAAAATATTGAGTTTAAATGTATTGTGAATGAATATGTTTGTGTTTTTCAATAATTGATTCCTAGTCGTCCCCCTAGATCACGAGGTTGTGTTTTCCACTATACTCAAACCGAGTTCTATTCCATTTTTAAAAGGCTTCTTAATGAATTCCCCTAATTGAATTAAAGAAATTAAAGATGATAATTTAAGAAAATATGGATATGTTAATTAAATAATAATTTTATTCACCATTGGGTGACATGTTCCAGTTTTTATAGATTATGATGGATTGACGCATCTATATTTTAATTAGTGTAAGCCTAAAAAAATGATAATCATGAATTATAATCCTCTATATTGTATTCATGAATTATTTGATCAATTTTTAGGATCATAATATTTCACAAGATAGACCTTCATTTTGGATATAATCAATTAAGGGTGAAAAGAAATGGCATACCCAATAAACTCTTTCATACAAAACGTGGACACTCTGAATTCATAGTGGATCATTTAAGTCTTAAAAATGATCACTATAACTTCATGGATATGATGAATAGGGACATTATAAGTTTCCATTATAATTTTATGCTAGTGTTTATAGAATGTATTCTTATACATTATAAAGTAATGTATCTTTTGAATAATTTTTTTTATTGTGTTGAAGACATTAAAAAATAAGAAACTATAGGAGAAATTATTTTATTTTGAATTCTAGTTGTAGAAATTAATATTATTTTTTCATGTAATTATATGATAGGATATATATATGAATCCTTAAAAAATTGATGTGACTGTGGAATGGGGTATACCAACCACTATTATATATATATCAATGGTTTTATTTTTTTGGTTGGATACAGTCAAATAATTATGGGAAATTTCTCATGACTTTCAAATATGCTAACCATGTTAACTAGAAATATATTTTACTTCTTATTGATAGATGAAAAAGAGTAAAATATTAAAAATATTAAAGGTTGTTTGGTCATTTCACATATATTAATTATTCCTTATTTTTGATAAGTCTTTATGATACACATCGATTCTTTACATAAGTTATTGTGATGTGTCTTTATGAAAAAATAAATAGTTGTACATTATGCCTCGCCATAATTAAAGGTTCCTGTGAAAATTACTAATACATTATCTAGAAATAAAAATAATAATACATTAACTAAATTTATATAGTAATTATCTCTAATGTTAAAGGAGTGATATATATACCTACCATTAGATCTTAAATTAAATATTCACATGAATGGAGTTGAACATATACTAAAGTAGATGGTTGGGATTGATTATAGACAATGAGTACTCAATATATTTCCATAATGTGGAGGTGAAAAAGGTAGATAATGTTATGAGTAGTAAGGATCATTCAATGTTTTTATTGATGATTATTTAAATAGATCCAATAAAAATGGTTTTTATAGGACGGTAGTATGAGTTATAAGGGAACTGTAGAAATACTATCTTTCAAAAATTACTTATCAACTATTCAAGCTCTTGAAGATCATATATTGTTAGAAATAAGATATAAAAATGTGTTTTAATAAATGGGGTATTCATGGTTTGAACACGATTAAAAAATCGATATGGATCCCTAGGGAAAACAATGCAGGTTTTGGTTGTTTGTACAAGGGGGTTTCACAGTGTCACCAAACTATGTGGCTTATCACATGAGACCATGTGAATTGTATTTTTTAGGAGGAAAAATACTTTCATAGTTGGTGTATGGTTGACTATATTTGTGGCCAATCTATGTGTGACACTTTGAAAATTTAAAATGTTTAGTTTTTCCATTTTTCCCATGGTGATTTTTATGACTAATCACCCCCTAATATCAATTATTTTCAACTTAATTATTCCCTAGTGATATAGAGGAATATAAATGTGAATTATTGCTGATTTAATTTATTTCGTGATTAATATCTAAATGTTTAATTGTATTTAATATCAGTTTCCTCTTATTTTCATAGACTATGGATACATCCCTCTTTCCCTTGTCTTAATGGAACCCGTGTAGGTTTTGGATTCCATATGTAAGCATTTTGATAGAGTTGTGATGTGTTTCCTTTGGATCTAGGATTGTGAGGATGTGATTTACTCTTTACTAGTATCTTTTTTAGGGTGATTAGTTATTACTCCATTCATGGTGATGGTGTATATATACAATAGGGTAATTATATAAATTCCTTATTTAACATTTAAATTAATTTTATTTATTCACTTAACTAAATTTATTTGTGATTAAAATACATTTTTAGAATGAAACATGTTTTTAGAGGGGGATATCCTTATAAATTGGTTCTTCATACTATGTGTTTGAGAAAATAATTTATTAATGGATTTGGTTTAAAAATTAGGTCCCATGCATCATAGAAGTTTGTATTTTCTTTGAAAGTGTATTATAAATTATGATCATTGATTTTTAAGATTTTTTTAAACAAAATGGCACATTTTATAACTGTGGGTGCATTGAGAATAGACATGGTACCCATAGTGTGGGTAATGAAACTTGAGGTTTTATTTCACTTTAGTGGGTCTAATACCACAAGAGGATATACTAGTTGGTTCCACCATAGGTCTGGATTGGGGATTTATTTTTATTTCGAGTATGTATGCCCATAGGTTATAATATAAATTGGTTACTTTTCCATTTAGGAATGGTTTTCCACATAAGATATTTCCAGGGTAATATTATCACATGCTTTCACATGATGGATTGGACATGGTTATTTTCTCTCAATCCATCATATGATTTATTGGTCATTTATACTTCCTTTCATTTTTAAATTATAGTTTATTGATCGATTTTATTAATTATAATTTCATTATTTATCACTATTCATATTCCTTGAATTAATAATATGAATCAATTTTATGAAAAACAAAATGGACGACATGAAAATTGTTTTGATTTATGGAAAATGATTTGAAAAACTATGTTTTAAAACATGAACTAATACATTATTGATATTAGAATATGAATATATTATGTGTTAGAATCATTTTTTATTTTTTATCACATCCTACTTTTCACTTTTGGTGGTTGTAGATGATTTTTTCTATACCCGGGTTTAGGGAAGGGAATCTTATAGCATGCCAGGTTATCTTTTCATTGTTTCCTTTATAGAAAGATGGTTTAGAGGTGACGGTTGTTCACATGGAGAGTTATTGGTCTATCATTTCATACATTCTGGATTTTCTATATTATATTTAATTTTATGGAACTTTGATTCATTTATTTCTTTTTTATGCTTTCTGTTGGTCTTATTTTGTTATATACACAAATTATGTCTTTTTCATTATTTAGACTCACCACTATGATACATTTCATGGGTGGCATGTTTATTTGAACCAGGTCAGTTCATTTTGAAATAATATTAAACGGAAATACCGAGTAGGAAGTGTGATACAAATGACTAGGATTGGTTCTGTGTCTTTGGTAAAAAGGTGTTAGGACTATTTGGATTCATGTAGTAACTGTTGGAGGGTGCATGGGCAGCTCATTTCCATGTCTGAACTCATGTTACCATGGATGGTCTGAAATTTTCTCACCAGGTTTGAGACAAGATTTTTGGGTGAATTTTAATGAACTAGTTGAAGAATTTATTTAAATGGACTTGATTTTTGAAGTTTTTTTTTCATTTCGTCAATATAATTCATATTGGATTAAATTCTCATTTTTAAGGTATTGATGTGGATTTTTTAAGTTGATCTTATAATTTTGGGATTTTTATCAAAACGATAATTTTTCATTGTTATATTTTTAATGTATGATTGCTCATATAATAATTCCTCCAAATTCAATTGATGAATATATGTAACGTGTTCTACATGAAAATCCTTTGTTGGACATTGATTTGGTTGTTTCTTTAATCTACACAATTATGAATATGAGTCAATTGGGTTTATGAAACCTATGATGGGTAGAATATCATTACTCAGAATTCACTATAAATATTCCTCACATATTCCATGTTGAAAAATAACACCAATTACATGAGGAGTTTCTTAAGAATATTGAAAGGATATTAAACTTTTTAATGACTCATAAGGATTATAAGGTGGGTTTTTACATTTAATACTAGAGGTATCAGGAAGGTGATGATGTGAGTTTATTGTGAAATCTAATTTACATGAAGATCTTACATGCTCTTCATTAAAAGAAAATATTCATTTAATTTTTTTACCCTAAGTAGTTAGGTGTAGCATAGAATCAAGTGATTTTAAACTTGTATAATGTATAGTGGGATGCTCTGGAGCATTCCACACATTTTTCTAAGTTGGTACATCAAGAACCAGAACTAGCCACAAATGAGTTCCAAAATGTTCGAAGGGTTGATTTGGGACTGAGGCTTCATATTTTTTGGATATTTATTCTCAGGTTCATTCTAGAATCATTGGAGGGAGTCAAAAATGTGGCTTTGATTTTAGCTCAAAATTATGGAAATGCTGTTTTAGGTGGAAATTTAGTTGGTCCATTAGTTATCTATGGTGATTCTGTTGACAAGAAAAGGAAGTGAATGGGTGGTTAATTTTCTCTAGGACTAGTTTCAGGGGTGTCATCGGGACAAAAATAGTTTTTTATCTACCAATATAGAAGGCGTGGTCCCACTAAGCCTAACTATTTAGAGACTCATAATAATTTTAATCATTTAGGAATATTAGGTTATATGAGTTGTTTTTGTGAAAGGATATCCCTATGCAGTAAGAATGGATCTACTCTCACAAAGGGTTCAATGGTTTATACATCTTCTTCCAACAGTAGTGTGTCAAATATGAAGTCTATGGGGGACAGTCACAGGGATAATAATAGAAAAAATTATATGGAGGAGTGTTAAACAATGGAGTCTAATGAAGGGATAAATATTATTAGAGGTATGGTGTTCATTTATTTTTCTATGGTCCATGATTGGTTTGATATATGTGATAACCATTATTTTATAACATAAAATATAATTTACATATTTGGATTATGTTTGGAAAAAATACCATTTTTGTTGCATCCTTCTACGCAATTGTGAAAGTGGTCCAAACAAGTTGGAATGTATCTAACATGTTGGTTTATGATAGATGACATAGTGGTGAAGATGGATTTTTTGGTTCTTGATATTGAAATCTTCGACCAGATAAATGGCATGGGTTGGATGTTAAATGTTTATTACTAGATAGACTATTATCATATTCATGTTATGTTTTATGTTCTAATGCAATTAATATTGTTTTTTAGATTGAGGGTAATATAGATTAGGAAGGATCGGTCTTTTTGTTCTTCATACTGTGGTAATCTCATGCCAATTCTCATAGATAATTCCTAATGATAGAAACCCTTGACTAGGATATATGCATTTTACAATGGTGTGTGCATACCCAAAGGTCTTTTTGGATGTTTTTCTGTTTTACCACCATATATTTTTGTATATTTTAATATAGGATTGCTCCCTGGTATGATTCCCATTTCTATTTCATCTTATTGAATTAAAACATGTTGAGTTTGTAGACCATAAAGTAAAGATTGAGGATCTAGAAGCTAAGGTATTTATTCATCCTATAATTTCATTATAAGATTCACCTATTCTATTTTATATAAAAGAATACATGAGTCACAATCATTTTTTGTATTATTGAAAGGTGGATCGGGTGACTGTTAAGAAAAAATTTCCTTTTCCTAGCATTGATAATATCTATGACCAACATAGAGGTTAATGTTTGTTTAAAAAGATTTACCTTATGTCATGGTACCACAATATAGGATTACAAGAAGTGTATATACCATAGATAGGGTTTAGGATATGGTATATAAATTTCATGTTTATGGAAATTCCATTTAACATCACTAACAATCATGTTGTATTTATGAATTTAATGAACTGAATAATTGATCAATTTGTGGAATCTTTTTTTATTATGTTCATGGATGATATTTTTGTGTGATAAAAGTCAAAGTAGGATGATATAGACTATTTGGATATCATTATTTGAATCTTTATCGAACATCATCCATAAGGTAATCTTTATAAAAGTGAGTTTTGGACTAAATAAGCTAAATTTCTAGATAATGTCATATATGAGAGGGGAATTTCAATGGATCCTGAGAAAATACAGGTGGTTATATCCTTGGATCATCCCATAAATGTATTTGGAATTTGAATTTTCTTCTGTTTGAATAGATACTATATAAAGTTTTCTTAGGAATTCTCCATGATCAAATATTCTATGAAATACTTAGTCTATAAGGGTGTAATGTTTGAATGGAATGTGAGATCTCAGAGATCTTTTGAGAAACTAAAAGTTGGTCTGTCTTCACTACCAGTTTTTATTCTTCTAGGACCGGGATCAGGTAATGATATTTTTTATAATGCTTTTAGTATGGGTTTGGGATGCGTCTTGATATAGGGGAAACATGTGGTAGCCTATGGATCTCACAAGTTATTCCCTCCTGAGAATAACTACTGTACCCCTGATATTTTGTTGGAAGTGGTTTTGAATTCACTCAAAACATGGAATCACTATATTTTTTGGAATAATTTTATAATGTATTATGATTATAAGATTTTGGAATACATTTTTACTTAGTGGGATCCAAACTGGAAACATATATTCTAGGTTGAGTATCTTTAGAATTTTTATTTTGATATTTCATACACTCCTAGGAAAGGAAATTTGGTTACTGATTCATGGATTTTAAAATTACTAACAATCGAAGTGAATGAATCGGTTTCGGAATTCGATATGGTGAGTTTTTTACTAAGATAAGCTTGGGAGTGAAAGTGGATGGGGAATATGTGTTATTGGCATCATGGAAATATGAATCATATATTAATGAGTGATTTTGCATAGAGAATGTGACTGTCAATGAGATCTGATGCATTACTAATATCTATTATGGTGGGGAGACTTCAGGAGTGTGGTCTTAGTCTCTAAATGGAACACTGTGCTACCTTAGTAGGTTGGTTTCTCGAAATTCTAAGATACATGAGCTGATGGATAGTGAAAATTGGTCCTATTTTTCTATGAACACTGTGGATACCAAGATGTATAACAACCTAAGATGTTAGTATTGGTGGTTAGGGATAAGGTGGTAGATTACTGATATTTTATCATGGTGTCTTAATTGTTAGAAAACTTAGGCCTAACACCGATGACCGTTTAGTTTTTTTCAACCTTTACCCATTTTGGATTCGAAGTGGTATGTGATTTTGATGGAATTATTCATTGTTTTTATAATGAATTATAGTGGTTAGGATACGATTTGTGTTATCATTTATCAATATATGAGATTGAATCATTTCTTACCTATCATGGAGATGAAAGAAGTAGAAAAAATCAGAGAATTTTACTAATGATATATTGTAAGACATCATTAGGTTCCCTCTATGGTTTCATTTTATATGTACGAGAGGGTTACCTAGAGGTTTTGGAATATCATGTAGAAGTGAAGGGTTCCTAGTTCAAATTGAGCATGGGTTATCATATGTAAATTGGTGAAAAAATAGATAGGGAAATCTAGGTTTTTAAGAGTATAATTCAATCTGGAGTTCTTTGTTTTTTCATATCATTGGAAAATAATTTTACTCTAGTAATGATTTTCTATAAAAATAGTTACTATGATTCAATAAATATGGATAACTTTGAAGAATTGTATGAACAACTATATAGATCTCCCTTCTAATGTATTGAGTTTGGGGATCAGCTCATATTTGGGCCGTGATTTGTTTTGGAGATGAAAAATGGTGCATTTGTTTTGGAATAAGTTTTTCATTTAGCATAGACATCAAAAAAATTATACGAACAATTATTTTTCCCTTAGAGTTTGCGGTTAGTTTTTGATTGTTTCTCAGTGGTTCACCTCTCTTGGGAAAACATTGGTTGGGTAAGCATGGTATGCTAGCAATGAGGTTTTTTGGATACATTGTGATTATAAATAGATGTGTAGAGGTGTAATATTTTTTTGACTCCTAATGTTTTATGTCTTTGAATAATGATCTGGTTCATCTTTTTAATTGGGGAGGTATCAAATGGATCCTTATCACTTGACTAAATGGGTAGAGGTTCATATTGTGATAGAAAAAACCATTATTCTGAAACCATTTCAAATAATAAATTTCAAGGATAATTTATTACATGGAAAAATGATTCCCCTGGTATAGGTACTATAGAAGTGAAAATGGTATAGACATGAGACATGGGATTGAGATTAACTAATGAGGTAATGGTGGATTTCACTTTTTTCCGAACGATGATCTTCAGGAATTTATTCAGAAATAATATTCTTCAGTGGAGATAATTATATCACCCACCAGATATCTGGTACACTTTAGTTTAATCATGGTTTTTATTTAAAGTCAATTGAGAGGTTTCTAAGAAATGAGGATAAAATATGGTTATTTTTGGAGGAGGTGGATTTTGAACATGGTTGGTGCATGGTTAGTGTAAACCATGTGGAAACAATGTGGTTTGAATCTTTGTTTTAACAATGGGGTGTTTATGGTTTGAGGACAGCTAAAGAAACCGGGTTTTTTACAGGGTAAAAATATTCGTGGTATTAGTGTTTATAAAAGTGGGTTTCATTGTTTGAAAAAACCAAGACGCTTGTCTGAGGAGACCATGTGTACTTTCTTTTTAAAGAGACAATAGGCACACAAGGTCGACACCAAGTCTATCTAAATGTGTGGAAAAACAATTCATGACACTATAAAAAATTAGAATGATATATTTTACCTATTTTCCATTCTTTTTTTTCATTACTAATCACCCCTATTATCATTTAGTCTTGAAAAAACAATTCCCCAAAGATCTAGAGGCTTATCTATTGGGATTTTTAGAAGTTCACCTGCATTCATGATATATTTCTTGAGCTATGTTTGGGTCTTGAAGAAGTTTCCTATTACTTTCTTTGATCCTATCTAGATATCTAGTTCCATTATCCATTTATAACACTTGTGGGATATGGATTTCCTATATATGGGGGTTTATGGGTTTTTTATGTCTTTCTAACGGATACAGGATCATGGATAAGCAATCTAATCTTCATCGGTATCCATTTTCATAGGTGATTAGTTATAATATCTTTGTTTAGGTCAGTATCTCTATAAACAGTGAAAATTCAATTAATTTTATATTATTCTTGCTAATTAATTTTTTATTCATTTAATTTAATTTATTTATAATTACAATGTATTTTTTTTAAATAAAATATTTTTTAAAGGGGGTTTCCTATAAAAACTATTTATGCACAACAATTGTCCAATAAAATAATTGAATGTTGAGTTATATTTAAAAATGCGGGTTCGATAACTAATGGGGATTGGATATTATATTAAAATGTTTTATAAACTATGATGATATATTTTTAAATGTTTTTTCGCAAACATAGCACACTGGGTATCGTTAGTCGTGTTGGGAATAGACATGTCACACATATTGTGTGAAATGCTACTTGAGTTTTTCTTTAACATTAGTGGGACTAATTCCTATAGAGGATATACCTATTGGAGACATGATAGGAATTTATTTGGAATTTTCTTATTCATGACTTGTACATATACCCAGAGTTTAGATCCCAAATGGCATGCTTTTGTATTTATGATTATATGTTCTCAGGATAGAATGATTATAGTTATTTTCTCACATACATTGACATGATGGATTGGTCACAGTTATTTTCTCAAATTATTTCCCATTAAGTAATGGTAATGGTAATTTTCTTACATGTTTACCTTACGGTGTATCCTTAGATTTTATTGATTATGCATTCATTCCTTATCACTTTTAGTATCCAATTTTTTAAGAATATGAATGGTTTTTATGAAAAATGAAATGATGGTTTTCAATTGTTTATTAATAAGAAAATGATTTGAAAAAAATGTATTTATTTTAAAGGTATAGTTGATCTATTTTTTATATTAGACATTACATATATTCTTTGGTGGAAGGGAATATTGTAGCATTCCATCATTTATTTTCATTATTTCCTTCACATTAAGATGGCTTGGTGATGATAGCTAGTCACCTAAATACTTGGTGGTATATTCTTGTCATTATTTTTGTTTTATCCAATTTAGAATATATTACGTGGATGTTGGATTTATCTCAATCTTGTTATTTGTAATATGGTTAGATGTCTTTTTTTATATTTAAGACTTATTTCATTTACCTTGTTGCACCTCAGCACCGTGATAGGCCTTCATGGGTGGAATTCATATTTGACTGGGGTTTGATCATTACACTACTATTAAAATATATTGAATAATATCATAATATAAAAATTGTTTCCAAATAATGAGTGTCAATATAAAAATTACAAAAAATATATATGGAAAAATTAGGACATCTATCATCTGATGTTATAAATAATATATATCGAGATAATATATATTTAGTAAATAAAGATAATTGAAAATATTAAATCATGTTTTTATGAATAAGGTTATGATATAGAAGATTAAGAAGAATAAGTTAATTATACATGAGTTACTTCATTTTTTGAGGAATTTTGGATTAATGGAATGTGGTTTCTTACAAATATCACTCTGAAATAAATATTGTATGTATATATATTTAAATTCCTATTACTATGAACCAAAAATTATTTATATATAAAAACCCTTACTGAAAGTAATTAAACAAGTATATTATGCTCTAAGAAGGTGTAGGGGGTGAATTCGCACATGGATTTATTATCCAATAACATGTTATCCATTCCAATTATTCAAAAATCATCTCAACAACCCAAAAAGTGCATAGTTGAAAGGAGGAATAAAATTTTTTTTGTTACAAGGGTTGTATCTATGATGGAAAAATATGTCCCCAATGTTTGGTTTTTTTATACTACTCATATAAATTTACGTTCTTTAAATGATAGCTACAAAATGGATTTTTACCTTGAAGTAGCTATACAGTACTAGAGAGAATTAATTAAGTAAACCATAATACTTTTTTTAAAAGAATAAAAAATCATTGAAAATATATCATCAAGGGGGTTTATGAAATCATATATGGATTTACAGATATTTATCTTTATCTTTTCTTGTGAAAGTAACAGACAATAAAGATTCTTTAATCAAAGAAAATTTTATTTCACTTATACTGAAATTTTCAAACCATGTTATTTTCAGAAATTCTTCTAAATAAAAACTAAATATGAAAATGATGTATAAAAAATATTCTTCTTTCAAAACAATATCAGTCATAACTTCCACTTCTTTTAGTCTTATCCTATAAATAGAATAATGATAACGGATAGTAAAAATAATTTAAATCTAAAAAAATCCCATCTTGAAATAACTCATGAAAACATGGAATATCAAGGTCTTTTTTCATCATTATTAGTACACAGAAAACATATTTAATAAATAGATGTAACTCTATGATCAAATTCTAGTCTTCTAGTGTCTCCAAAATAATTTATTTTTTAGTGAGAAAAACATTCACTTTGATGTAGAAAACCATGATTACTCCCCTAGAATCAACTAAAATAATGATCATAATAATTATTCAGGAAATTTAATCACTTTCAAATAGAACAAAATTTCTTGAATTAAATCATACTTAAAACTTTTTCATTAAAATCATGAATAACCCCACTTCAATAGTCTCAAAAGTTCACAAATTATGTAATTAATCAATGTAGTCACCATTTAATCAATTATAATCTCATACAGTCTATGTTTCCATGAAGTTTTATATCCCCCAAATTCTTCAACACTACTTCAACAAATGAACTCTATATAGGAACTCTATATTGGTGAATTTTTCCATTTCCCGCATTTAGATGAACTCTCTATTGACATAAGTATTCTATGATAGAACTCTATGAAACAATTCTACATTATATTTCATTTATAATTCTTATTTTCAATGTACTATTTATTTCCCATGAACTCTACATCATTACTCTATGTCACAACTCTATGAACACCGCCCTTTTCTAATTTTGACACACATCAACTCTACATTCATGTTGGATGAACTATAAATACTTGAGTAAAAATCTTCACCGATTTTGTTTTATATTTTTCGTGATCCCCTCACCAACATTAATAATATTAAATTAGTCATTGATTAACATAGAGAAAATTTCATTTACCGATATTTGGTATCTTAGCCCAATATATACAAATATATCTCTAATTAAAATAGTACATTTTTAATTAATTCTTAGAAATTCTCAGCCACCCCAATAATCAAAACAAATTATCATTTCATTTTCAAATAATATAATAGGATCTTAATAAACTACCCAAAAAAATTTGAACATGAATCGTAGGGTTTTTGACTTCCTACTTCATCAAAAACATCATTATCAAGCAAGAAAGCAATTTAAATATTCCACTCATGCTTTAAAATTCCATAATTAATACATTATTATTGAAAACCCCTACAAAAAAATAATTTTGATTAAGAATATGGAAATTTTATAATAATCATTAAATTTATACTGCTGTTGAAACTTAACAAAGAAACAGCACAAAGGGTTAAAGAATTTCCCCATTCAGATTTGTTTTCAATCCCTAAAAATATTAATTTTTGTCCCCATTATTTATGAGATAGCCAGAGTAACCATGATAAATAAGTCACCAGAAATGTATCAAATCAAAGGGTCATAATATAATCATTTATAAATCAACGTGAGATAGATCTATGTAGAAAGAAACAGTTACTATGTTAAACTTTAGTTCTATCCTTAAAATGCCTCATCTCCAAACATTCATTCCTCTTATTATTTCAAGAGAGTACCCATAAACATATTATGTAGATTTCTCTTCTACTAACTCACAACACATAATCAAATAACTCACATATAAGGATAAAAACTTTTTCCCCTCATAAAGAATCTCCTCAAAAGTGAAAAATGGAAAATAAAGGAGGAAAATTCAATACTTTTCAAACCTTGGTGTTGAGGTGAAGGATATACTCCCATTTGTAGCAGTAATATTTCATAAAAATTAGTTGTAAGGGGATTAATTATAATTTCATAAACTTGTTCATTAGATTAATAAAATTATTTATTCTAGACACCTTCATTCACCTTATCCTTTTAGAACAGATACTTTTTATCAATAGGATTTTCCCTATAATAATGAACCAAATCTTTGGAGATATTATAGAACATTGATTATGAAAACTAATAATTAATGGGTATTTAGTTTGAAAATAAATGTCCAAAAGATATTTTTTCATCCCCATCATCCTAGTGGATTTCTATATAAAAAACATATCTTTCTTGATTAGAAATCATTACTACTATAGGTTTTTTATTTGAAATCCATGTAACACAATTTCTACAAATAGAAAATACTCCACCTGAAGATGATTTTTGGTCATCCACTTCTCTAGGCCAATAAACTTATGAAAATAACTTCAAAATCATATGTATATTCTTATATTGTGGTCCGAAGATAATGTATTAGAAATATATCTGAGAATTGTCTCATATATCGTCAAATTAGATTATTTTAAATTGGACTAAATTTTTTTGTAAATAGTTATTAAAAAAGACAATATATGGCTAAGTAGAAATAAAATATTAATGTATTGCAATCAAATTTATATATTATTTATCATTCACATATTTCCCTATAATCATAACTGATTATATTTTTCCCTTCTTGAATACAATTAGACACTCCTCTTTCTTCAACAACTCTAATCATTTCCAATAGTTCCTTATAATAATTTTCATGAGAGAAAAAACTTGGATTATCTCCATGGGTAATTTGTTATACCAAGAATAATTTCATATGACGAATAAGTGAAATCTCCAATTTCATATTATTTGGGTAGAAAAATCTTCAAAGACCATATATTGATAATAAGAAAATATTATATCATCTACTTATACTACCATAATTAGTGATGTAGTGTGCTCTTCTTAATGTAATGATTACTTTCAACCTATTCAGTCATGAAATTCATATATTTCAAAAATTCATCTAGCTTTAAAAAACCTTATCATGGTTTTTTATTTAGACTATAATGATCCTATTTAATATTCAAAAACTTTCACCACTATCATCAAATTTAAATCAATTAGTTTGTTCTATATAAACTTTCTCATTAAGGCCCCTATTAAGAAATACTAGCTCAACATCAATATAAATTTATTGACGTTTCATTGAGAATAAGTTTCATGAAACAAAATTATAGTTTCTAGTATGATAATATGAGAAAATGTATTCAAAAAATAAATCCATTTAACCTATAAATATTGTTTACATACAAGTATGGATTTATTTATAGAAACACTTATATCCTCATTATATTTGACCCCACAAATAAATTTTATTCATATGAAAATTTCTCTATCAGTATTAGGAAAATTTCCCATTTTCATTCATCTTTATCTAATCATTCCCTTCATTCATATATTGTATCCACACATTATTGTCAAAGTATTTTTCAACTCATTTAGGTTTATGCTTGGAATGAATTCTATTGTGACTAATTATGAAGTTTTTTTCTTGTTTTAATACCCATATTTTTGTTACTAATTATATTTTATAAGTCCACATGTTTCATATTGGTTGACCCTCAACTGATGAGCTTCTATCTCCCTTAATAATCCAAATAGTTTACAGAATTTTGTTCGAATTGTTTTTGTTTAAAAATTTCATTTTTATCTTCTCTTGATTTAACATCATAAACATATTCCTAGCTATTTATCATCAATAAATAAATTCCATATTCATAATTTCCATATACTACAACATCATAAACATAAAAGGATTTCTTTTAAATTTTAATATAACTTATGTAGGAACTTCAACTTATAATATAATAAAGGAGTATTCCTTTATCATGTTTATCATCAAACATAATTCCAGTTATTCATTTTCTTTTGACTGGGCTCAAATTAAAAAATTTTCTAAATACTATTAAACTTGATTTCATTCTAAACCATATTCTCAAGGTGAAATATCATAATTTTTCATTAATAAGAATCTATTTATTTTAATCATAGCTTTACTAGTTGAAAATAACCTATTAAAACTTGATTTATCATGATCATTATGAATTATTCTTTTTATATCACAAAATAATAAAAATTTCCCTTATAACAACATAATTTTTTAAAATTATACGGAGCATTGAAATCAGGTTTAATTCCATTTTTCTATATATAGTCTGAGAAAAGTTTTTTAGTAAATTCAATTCCATTATTTTATCTCATTCTTTCAGAAGAAAAACTTATTTTTTATCCATAATCAAAAATATTTTGAACTTTTCTAGAGATTGTGAATTGTGTTACATAAAAAAATACATTGATGTTTGGTAATTTTATAAATAAAGTGTTGAAATAACTATCTTTGATTTTTTTAATTATTGTTCATTGAGAAAAAACATCATTGTGTACATGTTCTAATGATTTTAATATATTAATATAAAATATTTTGTGAGTTTTCTATTTTTTTTTTTATGTCCTAAAAACTATTGAGGAATATTAATTTAGAATATAAATAATTTTCATCACTTCCTCTTTCTAAAAATCTATCATTTCATAATGGATACGCTAAACTAATATCCTCTACCATAGACTATTTAAATATTGATAACACAGATAATAATATGATTCTTATTTTCCCATTAGATACATATTTCCTTGTATTCTTATACCATTTTAAAAAAGAACTATAACTTTTAGTCTCCATACAAGATGTATATTCTTCCTCAATATAACCTCATTTCAATCACTACAAGTATAGGATAAACTCATTAGGTTATGCATCATTCCATTAGTAAATAAAAAATTATTAGAACTGATATTGTTCCTTCGTTTTTTTCTATACAAGAACCTTTAATCATTAGAGTGATATCATTACCAAAATTAGTAGATTCTCTTATACTTATCATGTTTCGATAAGTTGTTTCATTCTATATTCAAATGATTAGATCAACAACTATTCTTAATTCATTTAAAACATCCAATATATTTTCATATTAATATTTAATTTTATTTATTCTAGGTATTTGATGAAAATAATACAAAAATGGTGAAAATGTAACACACTAATTTGATGAGTTCTTATCATCACTGCATCTTTTGAATGATTCACAAAAGCTGTCAAATCCATTACTCATCTCAATGTTATGTCTAACTAATTGACACATGAATTTTTTCCCTACCTGATGTTGTTAATGAATCCCCCTTAATGTATTATTCTTTTTTAAATGAAGGAGTGTAATTTTATGTTATTGTTTATTTGATTTTAAACATTTCAGAGAATAAAACCAAATATTTACTTGAAATGATCTTCTTTGTTAAAAATTTGGTTATGTGAAATGTTTTTTGTTTTCTCATATTCATACCTGAGTTGAAAGGATTATACTAAAATTTCATATAGACTACTTCATTCAATATAAATGACTATTATAGTCATTTAATCAGAACTATTATCCATCAAGATATGAGAAAAAATTGAATTTTCATCCAAAATTTTGGTTGATAAAAATTCTGTTTGACGATAATATCTTTAGAACCATAATGATCACTCCTTTTATGATATCATAAATGATGAGTGTTTTAAAAAACTCATTTATTTTCAATTAATCAAAACCTATGTCTTCGAAATATGAGACTTTGGTATTAAATTTATTAGGAATTATTCCCATGAGCTTGTTGAGCATTGCTAAATCTTCATTCTTTTCTTGAAATCCTCTTATTGAACTTACCACAACCCTGCCACATGTAACAAATTCAACAATAGTTTCATATTCTTACATTCTTACATATTTAAACTATTTTATTATTGGATTCAATTTTTTTTCTTTAAACTTTTTATTAATTTCATATATTGTATGATGTTTTTACCTGATTATATTAGTAGTTTTTCATCCAATAAAGTTTGTTAACTCATTCCTAGATACTAAAGAGCGTATATAATTTAGAGATTTTCCATTATTATTTTAATTTTTCATGTTATTAGGATACCCTTATCCAATACTGTATGGAATAGTAAAACATTGATGAGAAGAATCATATAAATCCTACCAAATGACCAATAATTATTCCCAAATTTTCTCCATGAAAAAATTATAAACCTTTCCATCAAAAGTTGGAACTATTTTCTTAATAATAGATTTTTTAATTACTATAGAAACCCAGTAAGTGATATTCATGGGATTTTTTAGATTTTAAATCTATTATAAAGGATTTAACATTTAGGGTAATAATATGGAGGTGGTGGGGGTGAATTAGTTCTTAGATGTAATGACTCTTGTTTTTTTAGTTTAGTCTATTGAATATTTCATGATATATCACTAGATTTTACCTTAGAATTGTCACTATTATTAGGTTTAACAAGATTAATATAATAATATATTAATAATATTAATATATTTTAAATAAAACACATGAATATTTATTAAATAAATTATTTTACCATTATTTTGGGCCTTAGATAGGAAATTTGAGACTACAACTATTTTTAGAATGCAGGGCTAACCCTAGGCATGTAATTAATTTGGTTGGAACTGTGCATTCAGAGGAAGGTGACCATTGGTGGAAACAATAATTTTATTAAATATTTTATTTTATTTAATTAATTGTGAAGGGAATAATACACACTATTTGGATTCCTATATATATTGAAAATAGAGAGGGATTCTCCCTTGCATGAAATAAGAACTAAGGATGAGAAGAAGTACTTTTGGATTTCGTTCATTATGGTGATTAAGACCAGATATAGGTTAAATGTATTTCAATATTTCATTTGGACCCAAATATTCAGTTTTTCACCATGTGGTTTGTGGTTTTATGATTTTTTTGTCCAAATCCCCATATATTCATTTTTAAAGATATTTAAAACAGTTTTATGACTGATATTGGTCCCCCTCGGTTCAATCTGTGGGTAATTGAAGAAAAATGAGGGTTTAAGAGGTTTTCATATAATTACTATTTATAATTTATGACATGATATTTTGTGTAAGAGAGCACATTGTGAGTTGTTCCCATTAGCTGATTTATTAGTTTTGCTGACTACACATCACGTATTTAGACTACATTCCATGAATTGAGACTTGGCCATTTGGTTGAGAATATGAGAAAACACCCTATTCTAAGAGGAAATGGATGTGTAGAAGTATTCACCTAGACCCCAAATTTATATGATCATAGTGCAAGGTACATGGGAATGGTACAAGGTACATGGTCTTGGGCCAAGGTACACAGGCATAGGCCGATGGATGTGGCCTTGGGTAGGGATATAAATCACATAGTGTGTACTCCATGTAAATTCCATGTATGTTGACATGGAAATCCAACCCATGTGCATGAGAGTATTAAACCTGGTGTTTGGGTGAGGTCACATGCCCTATGACTATTGGTACCTGTTTTCTAATCTTTTTTTAAAATTTTGAGTACTTTTAGGGGACAAGAACATGGTTCAATTTTTTTCGACACATCGTGTACCCTATTAAGAAATAATGTGTACTACTATAAGAGACTTATTAATTTTTTATCTCATTCATCAGGAATTGTATTGAGATCCCAATTATCATATTCTATGTTTTTTATTCAATGAATACATTGGTGGCCATTGTTTGGTATATGAGATGGAACCCAAGGTGATGCAACCAGGGTGGTTCCTTAATTGATACTTGGCTGATTATTATGATGTGATTAGAT